>JAYWIR010000006.1:0-5032500 GCA_036172245.1 Raillietiella orientalis
TGGAAGCTTTTTTTGTCATGTTGCTGCCAAGGACAGAGATCTGCGCGGTCTACCTGCGCGCGTGCTGGCGCAATGCGATCATCAATGTGTTTTTCAGAGGACAGAACGTGTTCGGAGTACCGGAAAGGCGCGGCATCCGGCGGGCGACAGCCTTAGTCCCCTGCTGTTTAGCACCTATTTCGAATTGGTGCTGAGAGCATACAGGGTGACATTGGCTGCCCTGCCAAGCTCGTGCCCAGGTACGCCGGCCTTGTCGGCGTATGCTGGCGATCTTGTGCTCCTGGTGCCCATGTCCTCCCCGGCTTCGGCAGTCGAGGATTTCATCGACTTGCTGTGCCGCGGGACAGGACTTACGGGTGAACAGGACGAAGTTGTCGCTGGTTGCGGTTGCTGCAACGTGGGCACTGCGACGTGATTGGATCCGCCTGGGGATCCTCACGGAGAGGTACTTGAAGTACCTCGGCGTTCCGTTGGGGGAATTGTGCCTGTCGAAGCCTGGTCAGGTCGTCTCCAGAAAGTGCAGCCGGCAATCGGCCCGTTCCGGGAAGGCAAGTTTCACTTGCCGCAACGGGCTGCGTTGTGGAACGCTTTCCCGGCCCCCCTCCTTCGCCCCCTGCTTTTTGTTTGCCTCGTACCCCGCGAAATGAAAAAAAGAAGGAGGGACCTCCTACGCATCGCCCTGTAGGGCGGCAGGAGGCCTCGTGTGCCTCTGGAGGATTTGTGCGCTCCACGTCGGGACGGAGGTCTTAGGGTTCCTGACGCTGGAGCGCGTGGAAACACAGCTGCGGTGGCGTACCCTAGCCATCACGGCGAAGATGTGTAGCACCCCTTGGTGCGTTCCGGCCCGCCTCCTCGCCAGCCGTTTGTACAGGACTACAGGACTCGCATCGTTTCTTCTGTGTTGCGCCCGGAACATCCGAAGATGCGGCCTTCTCTTCGGACGCATGGAAGCCCTGGTAAAGGAGAACAAGTGGATGGCTGCAGCCCCGCCAACTCCATCGCATAGCTGGAAGAAACAGTTGGAACGTGGGCAAAGTTAAACGACCTCAGTGGAGAATCCTGCAACCGCCTGCGTCCCAGCATCTACAGCCGCTGCACGCTGCGGAGCATGATCGAGTGTCCCGCCTGAAGTACTTGGGCGGAGACGACCCCACTGGCCAAGGCACTGCCCTTCCTACGAAGGGCGCTTCAAAACAGCCGGAAGCCGAGGTGGCAAGTCGCTTGCCGGAAAAGCGGACAAAGAGAAGGAGTTAAGTGGGTGGACCATAGGGGAACTGGCTGACGCCGCGACCCCAAGCGTTCTCCCGCGGGGAATACAGAGATGGGGCGAGCTGCTTGGCATCCCGCTGGATGACCTAAAGTGGCCCCCGTTATTCAGTGAACTATCCACCCTCCTCCTCAAGTGGCAGGAAACGGCGCTGCTGTTGTTGCACTGGGGTCTTCCCTGCAACGCGCGCCGCCACCACTGGACGTGGGGGAATGTTAAACAGAACTGTGCAGTGTGCGGGGAGAAGGAATCCCTCCCCCATCTGTTAGTGGACTGCGGTGCCCTCCGGCCCTTGTGAGAACGTTTTCCTACGGCTCTCCGGATGGCGATCGGCAGTACCCCCAGAGACGTTGTGAGACTCCTTCTCCCTGCCACCAGCCTCAACCCTGGCTGCGCTTTGCTGCCTCCGAGGGATTGTGGCAGCGTGGAGCGCAACCAGCAGAGGAAGCAGAGACAGGGACCCCATCGTACACGCGGGTCGCTACCTGCGAATCGCGATCGGCGGGTTCCATCTGGAAGCTATGACGAGGGACCTCGAGGGCATCCTGGAAAGGATGGACTCTTCCTCCAGCGGGCTGTGATCCCTTCCCGGCCCTCCAAATAGTTTCTTTTTGTTTGTTTCATTTATTTTTCTTATTGTTTTACCCTCTGTTTCTCCCCGCTGCCGAGGAGAGTCAAACAGGTCTGCGAACCGGCTTCCTGGCAGGTCCCATGAACTATTGGCCGCATCTGGGCCTAGTACCGCAAATGTAAAGTGTGTTTTAATAAGCGCCCCGGCGTGACCGGGTGAGAACTCTCATCTCTTCAGTGTCGATGCAGATAGACGTGCTCAGCTCCACAGAGCTCGAAGAGAAGTGGACTCTTGAATTCTTCCTTGGTTTTGTTTTCCTTGCTTCTGTCTTCTCTGGCGCAAGTGGACGGACGAAAGCCCCTTTTCCTCTTCGGCTGCCGGTGCTGAGCTCTAAGCGCATTTTCTACGAACTCTGGCGCAGGCTGGCAGCCACGCTCGCGCACTTGGAAGACTGTTGCGAGTAGCTCCACCTAGATCCAAAAGTCAGGACATGGGTTGCAGTTACTCTCAGCTGGTTCCAAGACAAAGCCGAAGTCCCCTCTCACCTCTTTCCTTCATCTACTCATTGTCCCATTCCACCCGCTACGGACCTCCTGAGAACCGACCTGAATGCCAGTGATAGTGAGTGCCTTCCTTTTTCTGAGCTTTTTCTTGTGTCCGGGAACTGCCTTCCCAATTTCTTTGTTTGTTTTCTTGGAAATTCCCGAACCGGCGTGAGCGCATAGGAAGCTGGGAGTACAGACCGGAGATGACGCGCCACCAGTTGCGTTCCAAATTGATGATTTTGATGCTTTTTCATAAATTCATGTTTTTTCTACTTTTTAAACTGCGATTGTTGACAAGACGCATGGTGTGGAGAAAAATAGAACAAAAATATGCAAAGGACCCGTGGAAAATGTTTTCCATGGGTCCTTTGCATCTTGCTTGTGCTTCACACTTTCAATGTTTGTTGGGAGATTGAAAAGGTATGGAAGTGTGTCCCACGATGACTCCTTCCTTCTATGAAGAATGGTGACATTTTCTGGTTCTCCAGGTCAGATGAACACTGTCACTCCCACCGGGTTGAATTTTTCTTTTTACTTTCCATACGTTGTTCCTTGGAACAGGGAATGATTGTAGAAATGCAGCTATATTGCGTAAAAATGTGCACGTAATGTGGCATGAGCATGCACGTGTAATTGTGCCTCTATGTGTACAAGGATGTCATGCAAGCAGCTGACGTTGGGAACGAAGGTATTCCTTTAGCTGTGGAATCCAAGGAAATGCTGGAAAAAGTTACGAGGTGGAAAAAGGCAAAGGAAATCATGTGGGGATTAGCCAATTGCTATTTGCTGAGACAAAGGAGTTCTTATTTCAAACGCTCTGCTGTAGCTGCTTTCATGCAACTAAGCTAACGTTAGGAATTTAAGTAAGCAAACCAAAGGAAAACTTAGAGCAGCCAGAGCATTCCAATTCTCTTTTGCCAACTTGATCTTTTTTGACAAGAAGAAAGGATGCTATGATTAGAAAGAATCCTCCGAAAACAATACACATTGGTTAGCAAAGTTTTTCTCACCATTTGTACATTAGCAGAATTTCACGGATCAGCGTACGGAGATTTCGCAGTAGTTGTGGCTATCGATTCGCACAAGTCGCATTCACAGAGGTCAGGCAAGCTGTAATGACCGAGTAGCTAACAAATAAGAATGGCAGTCCAATAACCAGCTTCCTTCTTCCGAAAGAAAAGAGTTCCCCGATTGTGAGCACGCACAGCATCTTGATCTGTGAAAAAGGGAAAGTGGTCGCCTCTAGTTCTGATGAAAGCCAGATGGCATCGGATGCCACTTTTGCAACAGATAGCTATGCTGCTCTCAAGATCACGGATTTTTCGTATCCTCAGAATATTTTCGCTGCTTGGGGATGAAATCCGACAAGGTGCTCCTTTCGCAAGCGTCGACCTTCCTTGGTCACAACAAGAAAGAATATATATAGTTGTTATATAAAAAATATACAACAAGAATATACAAGAATAACATATTTCCTAGTCTGAAACAGGCAACGCAAAAGTGTTCGTGCATTTCTTTTCGGAAAGCTTCTGGAACGTTGTTGTGTCTGTCATTTTGATAGCATTTCCAGGTGACTTATGATTTAGGTTGCATCGTCGGTCACTCTTATGAGCCTCCTTTCAGTACTAGCAGCAGCTGAGACCATCCTGCGAAGGAAATCCGCCATCAGATGCTGCTGAGACAACCTTCTTTTCTCAGAAGAAATGCTTTGTGTAGATTGGTGAGCGGAGGGAGTTTCTCATGCCTGATTGATCGCCTCGGAGTGGCCTTAACTGCCTTATCGCTACCCTGCTTGAAATGAGTCTCTTAGATTAGATCCTGGTTTCCGCAATGTAGCTGAAAAAGTTTAGATTAAAATCTGGATAAAAGAAACTTTGCCTGCAAGCTTAAGATGTCTCATGAGTGACTCAAGAGATACCGCTGTTGACATCCATGTTCCCTAATGCAAGTGGTTGATTGGCCGAAGAGAGTGTTTGAGTTCTACTGCAGTTTAAGCAGCCAAAGAATGGGGTCTCCGTGGGAACGAGCTCACATGCACAGGGGGGCACACGATACTGTATGTCACGATTTCAGGAACATAGTTTTCGTTTTTGTCTAGGGACCGATCTCATATCGTTAGGGGCGGCGTGAAAAAAAAAAGGGTTCTGTATCTCGTCGCATCAGTTTCATCATCTACGTCGTGTTTTCGAACTTTTTCACCATGTTGTTGTTGATAAGGAGAAGATGCAACGAACAATTGAGCTTCAGCATCGTCCTTCGAATGTAACTTATCCGACATGTGCTGTGAACCTAGTTTTTTTCGATTGAACAGTCATATGTGACGTGTGATATGAAAAATGACATTCATATTAGATGCATCGCGAAGAAAGTAATAAAATTAAGGCTGCGCAGCGTAATGCCGTGAGGTCCCTTGCGCAGAAGACAGACACGAATCGGATACGAGGTGTTCATTAGCGAGAGATTGTCTTCACCTTTCATCACCTGCTCTTTCATCTTTTGCTTTTCCTATTACCTTCAGAAATTCAGGTTTATGTCGCCTGAGCAAATCAGCATTGCTACATCAAACAAACCATCAGTGCTACATGAACGGTTACTTCAGACTCACTGCACCGGCTGTCTTTCCCAGTTCGGAAAATACCATAAACGGTTTTCGTACTCATGATGGCGTTTGCCAACGAAAAACAACGGCTCTCGGGTGAGGATCCAGAATCTTGGACTCCTCATAGGTTCTTGCGTACACAAGCCTGATGCTGGTACTTCCGCGGCGCGTCGAAATGCAACTGACATAATCGTCACATGGTTCTCTGACGTGTCTCAAAAGTGATCCTTGTACTTCACAGAGGCAGGTTTCTTTGAAAACAGATGAATTTAGGGGGCGCTTAAAAGGAAAGCCTCATTAATTACGAACAAGTGTTTAAGGGAAAATGGAAACCACTCTGTGTTCGCCTTTCTGGATTTTCACTGAATTTTTGCTCAAAGAGTAGACCACGCGTTTCTTTCTCAAAACATGCAGCTATGCAGTATATTGTCCAAATCGGATGTCGAGTAATCCCTTTTCCAGTCTGATGGCTAAATGCATACTGCAAGGATACTTGCATCATTGCATTTGAGTATTTATGGACTTTAGGATGATGATTTTATAGTTCTTGAGGAAGACTTTACATTCAGTTGGTTCCTGCAGTGGTTTATCAGCTCCGTGTTTCCGTGGAGATAGTGCTCATGGCATTGATCTATTATGAGCCTCCACGGCGCAAGAAGAATCGGTCAGCGTAAACATTCAGCTTTTCAAGCAGTGTACACTTTGGAAAGAATGCGCGCTCGTTTCCCTTGACAAGACTTCGAAGACCATTGGCATCCGTGTTCACCGAATAGTGGATATGCATTTTTGGTCCGCGAACAAGTCGAAGCACATTCATACCAGGTTTATCCGAACCTAATGACTATGGAATGCAGGATCTCCTAAAAACGAGAAAAGTCATCTCGAGAACAGCAATATGCTCCAGGGGATCCTTTCTCGCATCGCAGGACGTAGACTGATGTTGCTTTCGAAGTCCCCGCGGAGCCAGACGTGACATATTGGGCTTGGCAACCGAGCAAGCATTGGCGATTCCCCATCAATTGCAAAACTCTATAAATCCTGTGAAGGTCGTCCTCCATCAGCGTAGGCCAGCATCCTTGTTCTGCCAATGCCTGTTCTCACTATGTTTCGAGATCACACTCCAGTCATCCCTTCAGCAACATCAGCGTCAAGAAGTCAGTAGTCTAGGTGAGACAGGTGGTTGATCTGATGTGTCCAAACCACTTCTTTCCATGCTTTCCTTCAATTTCATCGGAACGACCAGCAGAAGAACACAGCTCCTTCACACAATCGTGCGTGTACCATCATCACGAGTGCATTTCTAGCGTCCCAGTTTCACGCCAAATGTCAGTGTGCGAACTCCCAAACATTTTTCATTTTTCTTGATGCGCCTGGATTGCTTGAGGCTGAGAAGCATCCCTCCCTGATCCGTTCCTGGGAAAACACGTCCTGCAACCCTGCCATGCACTATTCTTTCGTCACCAGGATTCGACAAACGTTGAATCACCCGTCATGTGACGATCATAGGGCCTGCCATCTGCACTGCAGGTGTCCGAAAGTGTACCTGATTGTGATAAGAAAAACTCTATATATACTCGGATGCAGGCGTTGCTTGGGTAAGCTGCATCTGCGATAGGACACCCCATTCTTCTGAAGCTGAAACGGCACAACGTCGGAAGATGATTCGGTTTCTCCTGCTGTCGCTGATCGTCATCGAGTCCTCTGCATGGACCGTCCATCGTGGCCAGAAATCACTGAAAAACCGGATACATGGCAGCAATCTTCCAAAGGTAACAGAGTTTTTTGGGAGTTGCAATCTGAAGGCGGCCGGTTGCCGATGAATCGATGGTGAACCACAGCCTGCCTTTAGCCATGAGGCGAATTTCCTTGCTTCTTCTTCGATCCTTGCTGCCTTTGGAACTTTGAACGATTCTCTCGTGGTTTGTGGGCAGTCTCGAAGATTTGTCGGAAGATTAGGGATGTGCTTCGTAGAATGCATGCTGAAAAGTATGAGCTTGTGAAGTAGGATGATAGCGGGAATAAAAAGAGCGTACGCAATGCAGTGGACCGATTCAATTGCATCTATGTTGCTTCCAGAATGGCTTCTATTTTGACAGTTGCTCCTCGGAAACAAGGGATGCTCTTGATGCTAATCTTCTGATCGAACCGGATCCGATAAAAATTCCAGGAATTGCAGACATTCAGCTGAATGGTGACCTGAAAATTGAGATCAACAGTAGCCTATCGGTAAGCGCAATTTTATGTTCACACAAGCTCAGTCTTTCCTAAACCGAACGAAGGATCCGAATGCGCAGTTTACGGAGCTGCAATCGGAATCCAGCGTCAGAACCAGAGTTCACTTTTGCTTTTTTGATTACAGATTGATATCTATGTGGAGAGATTCGAGTCTGACCAACGGACTAAAACAGCTTACAAGAGTGACGACATCGTCTTCCACTATGACGACATCTGCACGTTCTTGTCACTGTTCGGGGTCCTTGGAGAGTGTCCATTACATCCTCACCACTTTGATCGCAATTTCGAATTCGATGTGTCGAAAATACCTCTTCCGGAAGGCGATTATTTCGCTTGCCTGTATCTCTCGATAGACTCAGAAGAGATTGTGTGCTACAACTCATATTTTACCATTCAAGTTGAATAATGGTCATTATGCCCAATAAAGCGCATAGAAGGTACAGCTCCACATTGGTCAGGGAGTGTGAAAAGAATAGTTCTTCCCCACTTTTTTTCCTGCCACATTTCAACTGGTTTCAAATTTTCGTCTTTTCAGCAGCCAAATGGGTTGCCCATTGATGGAGCAGGCACGAGAGGAACGGAACATCCCTGACTCAGGCCTTACCTTCAATGTTTCCAGACTAGCGGCGCAATTGAGGCATCTTCTAGGAAGAGTGAAAAGTTCCAAGATTTGTTAATCCGTTCCTCGCCAACACCACATTTTCCGGTTCAATGACGTCCGAGGGGAGGATCCACCCTAGCAATCTTAGGCTACCATTGCAGATGATAGCATCCTCGCTCAAATATAGGAGGGGTCGATGTGTTTCACTTTTGTTCGATTTGTTATGCCGTGAGAACTCGATCATCTCCTCCATTCCTCTCCTGTTCTTGAGGCAACCCAAAATGTGGCTGCTGTTGCGTGCGTTGAGCCCTATTAACGATTGCGTGCGTCTCTCCCATCACCTCTTCTTTTCGCGTTGTGCAAATGTTCCCCAGCCTTCTGTCACCTGCTGAGGGATATTGGCAACCGGCTATGCTCTCACGTACCTTCCCTCCCATGACCAAGCGTTCTTCGCGTACCATAGCAACTGCCTGTTTTTAGCGCCACGCCCACTTTCGTATTTCTTTCGATTTTTGCGTGGCGTTTCTTATAAACAAAAATAAGAATACAATCAAATTTTTGGTGAAACTCTGTCCGATCACATGCCAAACGAAAAGGGATTTTTCTTCCACTTTTACACTCGGTTGGATATGAAGACGCCTGGTGTAGAGAAAAATAGAGGAAAAATATGAAAAAGACGCATGGAAAATGTTTGTTGGGAGATCGAAAAAGGATGACAGTGTTCGACGACGTCTGGCTCCTTCTTCGAAGATTGGTTACAATTTCTGGTTCTCCAGATGGACACTTCCACCTCCTTCGTGTTGACTTTTTCTCTTGGCGTTGCACACTGCCAGTGTCCGCAGCATGCAGTAAGCAGCTTCTACGCGCGCGACTCGTGAATGCGCTTCACTCACGAAGCGGCGCTTGACAGTGCGTGTAGGATCGCCACCGGGCATTTAGAGGGTTATCGCGAAACGTTCCCATAGTGGTTAATGTGCAACTCTGTCAATAGGCAGTTTCGAGTGTGTCTCTCTTTTCCCACTCCTGGCGTCCTCCTCGCTCTGCTGGATCCAGTGGTGAAGGTGCGTTTTCACGGAATTTCTCGACGATGCAGCAGCATCAACTATTGTTTCTGCCACTTGGACGGAAGGTTGTGGTTGTACTGCAACACTGAAGATCACATCAGTTTTTCCTGGAAATTCTTAGCAGCTCTCTCTATGGGAGAAGTCCTGATGAGGGGACACACGGAATCGCAGCATCCGCTAGCTTCCTTCTTGCACGCACACAGAGAATTCTCATTTCCAATGCGAAGCAACACTTGTGCGTTGTCCATGCTGGATTCAGGCTGTTTTTCTTCACTCGATGTTTGGACAGCACTAGGTGAAGAAAACTAATCGAAATTCGCAGCATCCTGCGCGGGCTGGAGAAGATCTCTATCAGCGTCTGTGAAGTGACTATGCCTTGTGAGATTGGCGCTTTTTGGTTGCACTCTCCGAGCGTGGATTTTCTCTTTGCCGAACTGGGACCGGATGTTTAGGCAGTTTCTTAGAGGCATCACAGCATCCGCGGTTTTTGGACACGTGCAAAAGAATGGTAAGTGTTTGACGATGTTTAGTTTGCAGGAAGTCCACCGTTCTCTGCACCATGACCCTCGCTACGTACAGCCTGCTCTATAGCTTCGCAAAGCTTCCTACGATGTCAGGCTTTGCCCGTGGCTCGTCAATGACGCAGTTTTTCTAGAGATTTGCATGCACACTGTTCTTTTACATGCGAAAAGTGGCTTCCGTGTGATGGACCACTGCGGACAGATCCTTTGTTAAGGGAAAGATTTTGCGTCCTTTCACAATAAATCGGGTCTTCAGCAACCGCTGGTCCAGACTTGCAGGTCAACTGGATGTGATGACTCGCATTTCTACGCAAGGAAGGAGAGGCCCTTAAGTTCATGCAGCTGCAGACTCTCGTACTGAGCTCTCTTGCGATGTTATTCGGTCAAGTCTAGGCGTTTCTGAAAAATACCATGAACTTTCAAGTGTGGTAGTGAAGCAAGGAGCCACCACAACTGATTCTCGAAGGACATGCCGGCTTCCCGGTCTGCTTCCAGGTTAACCTTGGCAGCAGAAAGAAAAGGGAGAAAGCAAAAGAAAAATTAAAGTGAAACAATCAATAAAAATAAATAAAGAACGTCACATTTCACTCCAGGGAGTCCTCAACAAACTTTCGAGGATTCTGGCAATCTCCGTTCAGATAACACCCAGGTGGGGCCATCGGGCTACTCCCTTATGAAACGCTCTGCAAGCTGGATGACGTCTTTCTGGTTTCTTTCTCTGTCCGCTGCCGCGATCTTGCGGATGCAGAAACATGATTCTTAGAAGAGGGCAGCCTACGATCCGAGTCCGCCCAAGCTCCGAACACATGCTCGGAGCTTGGGCCGCTGCGCTTCGCTGCTCGAAGAAGCGCAGCTCTCATGCGCCGAGCGATTTTTGCGGAACGGTCAAGATGTCTTCGTGAAACTTGCAGAGTTCTTGAAGGACACGAGACTTCGCGGTTGAGGATCGAAAAGTTGTGATAGCAATCCGAAGGTGGTTGGACGAATGGTGGTGGCATTGGAATCGTATACACAGATAGTCCGCTACCCTTTTCGAGAGAAGAGAGGAGTCTCTACTTAAAAACCAAGCTCACGGGGAACTCATCGATGGGTTGCCTTCGGTCCCTTCCCTTAGCCATTGAAGGGGGCCGGACATGAAGGCGATGCAGAGTGGGTGGAACCTGAAAGTTCTGTGGAAGAAAGGGGCGCTTCTGATTTTCCACCGGGTTTTTTTCCGGGAAGAGAACACTTGACAAAGGTCAGAGCTTACATACTCCAAGAGGCAGTCGAAAGAGGGTTGCATGTCTCCTAAAATTTCATCCTCCCTCTGTGGAGGGTAGTATTACATATCGCGCGCTCGTGGCAGAGACCACCCGTTTTCCACGGAGCAATGCTTGCACGGACGCCGGTTGCCAGAATGTGGTGCAGAAGTACGAGGAAGGCATTCGCGCACCTCCTTGGTTTCTTCGCGCCTTTCCAGAACGTCGCCCAAACGGGAAAGTGAGGATATGGGGAGTCATTCGCTGCCCCCTCTCTACTCCCACTGCGACCTGGAAGTGAAGACTCTGGATCAGCCCTTTTCTCGTTAGACTACGCCTGGATCAACCGGGAAACAGGGATGCTCCTTTGCCTTCCTCCCGTCCTGCTTCCGTTCTCCGTCATTTTCACGGTCTCCCCGCTCTCACTGATGTGACCGTTCCTTTCACGGGGAGCGCCGGTCCTTTTTCTCGTCCTCCGATCCCTTCGAGTGGTCCATGCCGCGTCACCATCCTCGTCATTAAAGAAGGACTAAGGCGTCAACGCTCCTTCAGAACCTCCATCCCACCCCGTCGCTAGTTTGGTTCTGAAGCAGGCTGCGATGGCGACGTCGTCGTTTCCCGAGACAACAGTGGCAGGTGGGACAACGCTTAAACGCAGGAAGCAATGCACGTAACGTAGGATGCTCCTCCATCTCCCCTCAATCTGCCGCGGATTTCCTCCGCAATCTCTCCATCCACTCCGCCAGAGCACACGTGACTCGGGAATGCTCGCACCTTGTGCGTGCCGAATTCGGATGCGGCCGATGCAGTCAACCTTTCCGTGGCTTTCTCCCGCACCGTACCAGTTGAAAAGAGCGCGTATTTTTCCACGTTACCGTGGAAGCAGCACACGTTGCCTTCCTTAAGCGCCATCAGATGCGCGGCGACGATTTCCCGCCTTCTCAGCGGCATGTTCTTCTTTTACCAGTTATACGACCTGAGGTCTAGCGGAAGGAAAGTCGCAAGGGAGAATGAAGATCGGGGGATACGCCAATCTCCTTCCTCTGCCGCCACCTTCTCGTGCGTTACGCCTCTCAGAGAACGGCGACCACGAGCGACACCGCCGACGCGGACGCCGAGACGCGCGCTCCGGGCTCACGCGGCGGCGTTCCCGTTGCGCAAACACTCGCCCGTGCCTTTTTCCTTTTCTCGCCCTGCAGCACTCGCAGACTGAGTGCGGCGATGGCGGTGGATCCGAGCGTCGCCTGCCCTAACGAGGGAGGTTCTGCTGCCCCCACGCAGCAAGAAAGCGACATCTCCTTTCTCTTCTTCCCTCTTGTTCTCAGGCCTTTGAATCCGAGAGACTTCCGCCGCTTTTTCTCGCGCGTCGCCGCCCGTGGAGACCCTTCTGCCGCCTCGTGTGCCTGCGGCGTCTTCGTCGCGACAACTTCCCTCTTCCGAAAAACGGTCCGTCCTCGCATCTGCGACTTCCGGCAACTCTCGGCACTCGCTTTCCGGGAGTGGGGATGCAGGAAAAAGGAGCGCAATTGGGATCGTGCGGGGTTTTCGTACCGGGAAGCGGCGAGAGCACGCGCGGAGCAGCGGAGACGAGAAGAACGCTACTTTGCGGACCAGGAGGGAGGCGAATCGGCGCGAGGCTGGACGTTGGCCGCCTGCACCGCCGGAGGGACGGGCTCTCCCGCGCGCACGTGCCCCTGCGATGCTCCACGCGTCTTCCTTGCCGCGAGGCCTTCGCCGGCCTTCGGACTTCACCCCTTCATCCAATGAGGAAGCAGAGGTCTGCTCTCGATTTCGCCCGTGGGCTCCCTCGGTCTCGCCTGCCTGCCATTTCTCCTTGCCCCTACCTTCTGAAAACAACGAAGAGCGGAGTGGAGGGAGGAAATAGAAAAAGCAACCCGTAGGCGCGGTCTCTGAGCGGATCCCTCTCGACCGTTGGCTACCGAGCTGTCCAATGAGCAACGGAAGCGGATGGGAACGCGCGCGGATGGTGACCGATGGGAAAAATTGAACACAAGATCAGTAACATTTCTGCTTTTCGACACGTTCCACGGACTGTTTCTTAGGTATTGTGCTCCGAAGGAATGCGAGAATACGAAAGAGTCTGCAGATTTTGCTCTGTGTAGCAAACGAATTTCTGATGGCAGAGTTTCCTGGGGTCCATTTGTTTCCGAGACACGCCGAACATGGAGACACATCTCCTGGAAAGGACGAATGCTTCTGAGAATTCAGTTCCCATTCACGTGTGATTTTCGTACCTTTCTTACACATAGCAACACTCAGACGACTCGGCAGCTGTGAATAAGCTGAGTATGCCGAGTCATCTGAGTGTTGCTATGTGTGTGCTTGCGTAATGGTGTTGCGATGGGAAAATCAGATGCCTTTTTTTCTGTCACGGAGTCAGATGTTAGGTTGACAAGCAGCGTTCACCTATTTGGAACTGGTGCTGAGAGTATATAGGGTGACATTGGCTGCCCTGCCGAGCTCGTGTGTCGGCCCGCCTGCCGTGTCGGCCTATGCCGACGACCTTCTGCTTCTGCTTCCCGGGTCCACCCCGGCATCAGCGCTCGAGGATTTTTCCGAGTTGCTGCACGTGAGACAGGCCTTGAGGTAAACAGGATGAAGTCGTCGTTGCTCTTCATCAACTCGTCGCGTACAGGACGGTCGGACTGGATCCGCTTGGGGATCCCCACGGGGAGGTACATCAAGTACCTTGGCGTTCCGTTGGGGGACTTCTGCGCTGCAGAAGCCTGGGCCGACCATCTCCAAAAGGTGGAGTTGGCGATCGGCCCGTTCCGTGACGGGCCGCGGTGTGAAACATTTTTGCGGCCCCCCTCCTTCGCCCCCTACTTTTTGTGTGCCCCACCCCTCCACAAATTAGGACACGGACAAGGGATCTCATACGGAAAGCCCTCTGAGGCAACCGGAGGCCTCCCGTCCGGCTTAAAGTCTTGTGCGCTCCACGCAAGGACGGTGGACTTGGTCTTCTGACGTTGGAGCGCATGGAGCGACAGCTCCAATTCAGAAAACTTGCCCTTGTGGCAAAGCATTGGTCAGCGCCATAGTGTGCGCCAGCAAGACTCCTCGCTCACAGGGCGACCGGCTGCTTCGGATTGACCACAATCCTGGTAGGCAACGACCGTAGCCTGAACCATTGTGGGTTTCAGCTACGGGATTTGGTTGCCCTGTTGAGAGACAATTCGTGGATCTCCTGCATCCCTGCCGACTGGACTACCTGGCTCCAGGAGTCCGTTTCCGCATGGGCTAAAATCAACAGCTCCAGAGATGAGGACTTCTCCTGCCTCCGTAGAGGCAGGCACGCTGGTCAGCCACTGCAGGAGATCATTTGCAACCCACGAAAACTTCTGTGGGCTTCTTTCACCCCCCTTGCCTCCATGCTGCCCTCCCTCAGGGAAGAACGGGACAGCCAGCAGGAGGCATCGTGGGAAGTGTCTTGCCTCATCGGATGCAGGAAAATCTATTGAAGGCGTGGACGTCCCGGGAACTAGCGGAAGCTAGTATCCTGAGTGTCCCGCCGAACGGACTTTTACGCTGGGGCGCGCTGCTCGACATATCTCCGGAGGAGGTGAAGTGGCCCCCAGCGTCATGGGACAACGGCACCCTTCCCCTGCAGTGGCAAGAGACGGCGTTGCTTCTGCTCCATTGGGAACTTTTAAGCAGAGCACGCCTGTCTTACTGGACATCGGGGAATGTGGATGCCAACTGCACAGAGTGCGTGGAAAGGGAGACCTTCCCCCTCTTGATTATAGAGTGTGTTGCCCTCCGTGTGATGTGGGACCGACTCTCGTCGATCCTGAACATTCCGGTCGGTGACCCCAAAAACTTGTTCAGACGCCTCCTGATGAGGGACGCCCTGCCAGCCTCCGGGTGTGTAGCAGTGCTCTGTTGCATAGGCGGAATCCTGGACAAGTGGACCGCGTCACGGAGAGGCCGCCCCAGTCGGAATGCCATTCACTGGGCAGCCATCTCTTTGGAGAAGGCCTGCTGTTGGCGCCGACTTCGACAACATTTACCGGCACTTGTTCGCATCCGAAACAGGATGCAGAGGCCTCCTCACGGCACACCGTGATCCCCTCCCTTCCCTTCCCTTCCCAAAGAACATTGCCCCCCAGGTCTTTTCCTTTTTTTTGTTTTATTTTTGTTTTTCCCGCCCCTGCGCCAGTGTGGAGGACCTTATCGGCCTGCGGGTCGGAAAGGACAAGTGCCACAAAACAGAAAGATCTACTGTGCCGACGTACAAGACAAACATTGCTTTAAAAATAATGACTTTATTATGGAATTTTTTTGCTTTGTAAAAAATTTTAATAATAAAAGCCCCGGCTCACCCGTGTGGAAAAAAAAAAAAACACAATTCTGCTGGGCTGAAGTCATCCAACAGAACTTGACCGTAGATATTCCCAGGCGGATCCGGTTGGACTGCCCCTCCCATGTAGATAAGTCAATCGGGAGGACCTTATACTGCAACCTGTTGACGCTCATGCCAACTCAAGCATCAGCTGGAAGAAGTCCTCGAGCCTATCCGCACCTCTCCTCCCTTTTTCTTCAGCTGGCAATGATCGATAATTGCACTTTGGATTTCAACCGCCTGCTTTTCGTGTATGCGTAAGTCGGGTCAGAGCAGGAACTCCAGAGATCTCTACACATCGAGGAATTCGCAGATGGTTTGCTAGGATTAATTTACAGTGGAGGCAGGCGTGCTCCGCTCACTTGAGAAGTGCCAGGAGCAAGTCAGGCAATGCCTAACTGTTACCCTGAACCTACTGCAGTGAGCGCTACGTTTCAATCTTTTCCCTGGAGACCTTGGGGGTATACTTTCTAATGACGAAAGACCGGAGCGCACGCCCCAGCGTCACTCCAGCCGCCCTGATTTTTCTTTGCAATTTCTTTTGTTGTTGCTCTTTCCCCAACCCCCGAAGACTCGGTAGCTACACATTCAGGGAAGGCGCGCAGCCTGATAATCTCTGGATATTTCCCGAAGCGGCATCGAAGCCGAGCTACGCTCGTGTTTGAGGTGGAATCGGATGCACGGCCTGACGAGCGTGGCCACGCATCCGCCCATCGAACTGGTGCTCTTGAAAGGGCGCTGCAGACCTTTGACTGCGCAGCCGTTCCGTGAAACACGCGACGAGCGTAGTCGCGCACGGAGCGCGAAAGCTACAGCAATCCTGGAAGCCCCTTGCACCCCTTCTCTGTGACGTGATTCGCACATCGTCGTGCCTTCACAGCGACCCCACGCAGATGCCTGAGCTCTTGTACGGCCGGAACGCCTAGGGCCATGTGCTTATCCGGGACAGAAGGTGCCCACGGGGGACGCCAGAGCAGCATTACGATTCATCTACAGCACCATATACACATGAGAAAGCGTTTATTGAATGGTGGTAGGCTTGCAGGATCACTCAGAGGCTGCGGTGCTGCTGGAGAGCGGCTGCTCCACCCTTGGCTGGGATGCCGAGTTCCTTCATCTCAGCATGAAGCAATGTCAGACGGTATCGGAGTTCTGTGGAGGCGCCTAACCCCACGTATGATGCGGGCGACTACCTTTGATCGCTCTCGCGAACAGTCCGATCGGCGAGGGAGACTGTGGGAGTAGTTTCACTAAATGCCAAGTCCCTTCGGGGCTTGCCGGACACAGGACCAAAGTTTTCAGGATCCCCTGTTGGGTGATGCAGGGGTAAAGCGGGGTCCTGCTCAAGTATGCCAAAACGATTTGTGCATCTGGCGGTTGTCCACTTTTTCCTAGATGTCCTCATTTAGGAAGTGTTTGACGAAAAGACGAATAATCGGGTCAGGACACGTTAAGAGTTTAAACGCGGAGTCAGTGGCCATGATATCGGCCACCTCGGCAAGGATCAGCATGCCCAGGGATCCTCCAACCACGCAGCCGTACAGATACTCCGTCGAAGAGGGTTGCGTCAGCGGGAGTATCTCCTTTTTCAGCGCTTTCCTAGGGGATGTTGTCAGTCCCACTCCAGAAAGTCTTGGATTTTGACCGCATTCGAAGGCACTAGGCCTACGAGCGGAAGACAAATTTCTTCAAGGCATTGATCTTATGCCAGGGTGCCAGTAATGCATCTAACATTTTGGCCATATGGTCCAGTATCTCGGTGTCGAGTGCATCGCTCCGCATAGCATCGAACCCCACAGGCTTCCCAAGATAGTTGTATGTGCCAGCGTCGTCCGCATAAGCTAGCGCTGTCACTGCGGACAGTTTTGTCTTATTGTCTTATTGCACATCGGTTCTGTGGCTACGTCGAACTGTATTCCTGAGTGAGAGCAGCCCTGCTTCACTCCAGGAGAGATGTATGTTTGCGGATGGATGGTCAAAACCTGGGTTTTGTTTGCTGTGTACAGGTCGCAGGTCAGTTCCAGAAAAATGTCACCTGCTCCGGCACACAGGAGAGCACAAAGAAGCTGCGAGTGGGGGATCGAGGCGAAGACATCCTTCATACCCATCCATACAGCATAGTGTGCGAGATGTTGCCTCCGGCTATAGTGAACATAAAGGTGTGCTCTAGCGCCCCATCGAAAGGAGAGAAATGCCTTGTGATGCGGACCCTTGATCGCGTTCCAGTGAATCGAATCGGACTGGCGCCTGGCCATGCATTTGGTGAAAATCTTTCCAATCGTGCCCTTTGTCACGATTGTGCGGAACTGTGCTAGGTCTCCAGGATCCTCGACAGAGTCTTTGGGGATGATTGTGGTTCTGGAGTCCTTCCATTAGGCGGGGATGAGCCTGTGTGCCAGGCGGAGGTGAAAGATTGGCATCCATCGTCAACTTTTCTGGAAAAATCTTTTGGCGTACGCAAAAGGTGGCTTGCACAAATGGCCCAATCCAGGTGTACTGTTTTTATCCAATACTTCTTTTGATTTCATCACTTCCGAAGGTACTCTTCACAATGTCCACGGAGGCGAACCTGGTAAGATGAATAGGATGGACTGGCTACTATTTATTGTCGATCATCTCTCTTCCTTTTCATTTAAATGCAAAATGGCCGCTGTTTTCAAGAGGGCTGCCCCTTCACAGAATGACTCGTCCAGCCGTAGACTGGGCGAACTCGCCAGGAATGGAAACGCTTTTTCTTGACTATCCTCAAATTCTTTCTGTTCCCACTTGGTGGTTTTATTTTTTTTCTTCCACTTTCCATGTGCGAAACCTTACCAAAGCTCCTCAGCACTTCCGAAGACTCACGAATCACGAACAACCAAAAAGAGAGCAACTCCAATGGCTTGCATTCAGTCACAAACAAAAGCAATCCTTACTCATTTTGGCCATCTGCAGAGGTAAAACCATATTTCTGCTGAGGTTTCTGTCATCAAAGTGAGGAAGAATGGGTCTCCCGGGTGGAAAACAAAACAGGGATTAAAATGGAACTTTGAAGATTTTTGCTTATCACACGCGGAATATTTGCAAGTGAACCCTTACTTTTCATTCCACTTCTCCGTCAAATACCAAGCAATGTATCACTCGTGGCATCTTGAGGAGCAAAGGAAGGGGAAAATCAGAAAAGGGAGCAATCTCGTGTCAGCAATAACACATAAGGAAGATGATGATTCTGACGAATAGTAATGCATCACCACGGCTAGAGTTCATTGAAGACATGTCAAGACGGGTGAGGTCATCTGCGACCTGCCCACGTTCTTCTGGGGTGTTCCTCACGTCCAGAGCGCGGAGTGGACGTGGCGAGAGTCGCCGTGCACAGCAGTGTTGTGATCATCCATGTGAGGAAAACGGCGTCTTTGCAGGTGTTCGCGCGAAGTATAGATGGCAACCCTGGCGTGTTTGCTGTTCGAACGGCTGTACGTCTTGTTCGAACAGTGGAAGAGGGGTTTCCGTTGTAGGCATTCCGGTGGCAGAGTCGAAAACGGCGGAGGGAAGCGAAGGATCCTGTATGCATCCAACCATTCAAAGCGTGCGTCACTTTATGGTTTGTGTGCGTCTTAAAAAAAGCAATTCTATTTTCACTACAACCCTATGAGATTATGGTAACAGAAGGAAACTTTTGTTACCATAATGTGTGTCCGAGTTATCAGAAACGACAATCGACGTCCCAAATGCAGGACCTCCCGAGACGTCCCACTTGAAATCCACCCATAAAGAACAGAAGAGTCTTCAGATTGAAGAGGGATTCTTGAAGAAACAGTGAGGCGATGATGGATCTGAAGGCTCGATTCTGCAAACGAAACCCAAATTCCCGCTTCCTGGGTATGCAGCCGTGTTTGTTCGCTTATGTATTCTTAGTGACACAGCAGTACAGTTGCATCAGTAAGAATGGATCAAGAGCCGATTCCCAGGAATGCATGCCATTTGGAAGGAAGAAATTCAGAGAATTCAAAAGCAATGGGCTTAGCAGCAGATGACTTCCTATCCAGATGTGATTTTCTCCGGATGTTTGAGAGAAATTGTTTGAGCATCATCCATCCCAAAAAAGGAATGTTTTCAGATACCAAGCCGGAAAAGTCTTATGCTTGTCGCTATATTTTTTTGCACAGTTTCAGAGGGGAAGACAGGGGACAGCTAACAGCGCGTTCTTCCTGGAAATGACGTCAAAGACAGGATGCAGTGGGTTCTTTCGAAAGGAAGCTCCCCATGAAACGAATTTTGCAGTTCCTTGAAAAATTTCATGGTTGCCTCTTTGCTCACTGCTATGAAAGCGTTCGTTTGGCGGACACCGTGAACATTTGGCCTAATATGCCAAGTAGATGCCAAATCTATTTTTGGCTAAGATGTATTCAATAGTATCCTACTTCGAGTATCCTACTAGTAATTTAGCGCAATGATTATTTCTTCAGAAATGCTTGGATGGACTTTCGCGGAAATCTGTGAAAGTCATTCTACCCTAAGATGCATGGTTGGGAAAACTCGGTTGAAACTGACCCTTTCTTTCACCTCTTTTCCCTCTTTTCAGATAGATGTTTACGGGTGAAGTCAGTCGAATTACTGACTAAAGGGAATCGACAATGAAGTCATCACTTGCATGTCCTTGCATGTTTATTTCTCCAAGGAAAATCGTTCCAATTGTATTTATGCTGAGTACAAGAAGGTATCCGTACCTTCTGGTCCCAAAAGGCATAGCCGGAGAAAGACTTACAAATTGAATCTTCTCATTTGCTTCCTGTCTGCTCGTTTCTCCTTTAGCTCGCCACATTATCCAACGCAATGCTTCGAGCTATGCATTGAAACCAACGCGAAAATCACCTTTCTTTCATAATCCTCAACAATTCAACCCCTTTCTCTTCAAGCTAACCGAATGGATGAAGTTAGAAGTTCATAGAACTGTACCCGTCGGATCCCTTCACATGACAAAGTGAAGACTATGGACATGTCTCTCTTCGTCCCACGGTGAGGATTCTCACCACTAAAGTCTGTCGGAGTTTCCCACTGTTCAATTGTTCACTACCATCAGGAGAGTATCTTGAGAGAGCTTGGAAGTAGGAATTGAATAGAAGTCGATGGTCAGGGGCAGCTGTCTACCAAAATCCAACATTTTTTCTTCAGAAGAAAACAAATTGGCGAGGCATCCTTTTGCTGGTCCTTCATATTTGCATTGGTTGGGAACTTGGTGCCAAGGATGGCTCCCCACCACTTCTGGATCCTCTGGTTGATGATAGTCTCTTTATTGTGCGCCCCAAATCGCTGATCACTGGATGTTGCGAATGTGGAAAATAAGGTGTCTTCATGGCATCTATCTTTCTCCTTCTTGGTCAGCAGTGAGCGTGGAATTTATTAGCACTTGCCAGTGGACGCGAGTCGCAGTTTGTCGATGCACTTCTGATGTCGCAGCATTTTTTGAAGGCGATTCTTCCATTCGGGTGAGCTCTTTCTTGGAGGAGAGTGCAGCTTTCCGAAAAATTGTCACGAAGATCGCAGAGTTTCAGTTCTACAGATAGGGATCGTTTCATTCCATAGATGGTCCTCCTTTCGAAGCTTCCTACTGTCGTTGTCCAGCATGAAAGAATGCTTCATAAGCTGAAAATCTCCAAGGACTAATATAAAATGGACTATTTAAGTAAACCACCTGATGGATAAGGAAGATGCCCTTGATAAACCGGAAAGACAGGGGAAAAAAAAGGAAGAGAACAGTAGCAGATTTCATGGTCGTTTGCTAAGAACTGCACTCAAATGAAAGCAAATAACCGAAATCAAAAGCACAGGAAAAGCAAATAATGCACTTTTCATTATTTGCTTTTTCTGTCTTTTCCATGGAGGCTCCCCTTTGTGTTCACCTCCATTCTATTTTTCTTCATGTTTCTGAATAAAGTTCTGTTTTTCATAAATGCTTCGATTTTAAGAGGCAATAAATTTCAACCGTGCAAGGACGATGCCAATGGGCACTCTCCTCTCTCTGGACTTCATTCACTCTTCCAAATATGTGTTTCTTCTTCGAAGCAAATGCCGATTGAATTTGCATAGCAATCAGAAATTAAGGGAATGCTTCCTGTATGGGGCATTTGTTTTCTTCCTTCTTCCCGAATGATGTGTTTCTTTTGGATGCTGTACAATTATCATCTGAATGAATGAGAACGGCCGCTTACAATTACCTTTCGAATGTGCACGTCCTCGTACACTAAATTTTCGCAATAAAGAATAATCAGGAAAAGTATTTTGGTGATTGCGGACAGGCAAGTGACCGGAAATCCCTCCTGGGAAGGTTCTGCACTTCAGGGGGCCGAGTTTACCCCCCCGGGCGTGTGCGTTTTTTTGAAGAAGGAAGTGGAATCCGATCCGGAATACTCTGTTAGTAGCCCCAAAAAGTTTTGCGATTTCAGTCGGTAAAATTCAACTGCTCGTAAAGCAGTGTGTCTTGTTAACATGTTGCGTCATTATTAAAATAGCAAGTTATTAAAGTGAAAGAACAGCAAATCGATGGAATGTATCATGAATTAATTGCAATAACTGGACAAACTTTGGCTGCATCGCTGTAAAGGAAATACTCAAATTCAGTAGTGAATAGTCATGTGTGAGGAGTATATTATCCAAGAGATGATTTGTGCTGTTCGAGAAGGAAGAGCAGAAAGAGTGAGAAGCTTAATTGGTTCTTATGGTCTGTCGTACTCGCCAGAATGGTCACAAGGATATGCTTTACTTTGTGATGCTCTGCAGAATGAACACACAGAGGTTGCAAGACTACTTTTAACAAGTGGTTGCAAAGTTAACAGAGAAGATGCTAGACCTCCTGATACACCTCTTCATATTGCAACCAGGAATGGTGACAGAGAGGTTGTTGAGATGCTTTTAAGTAGGGGTGCTGATGTGAATGTCGTAGGAAGCGATGGTTTAACTTCTCTTCATATGGCAGCAAGCAAAGGGTATTTACGAATTGCTGAGTGTCTTTTAAAACATGGAGCTAAGGTGAATGCTACATATACCAGTATCTTTGAAAGCCCACTGCACCTTGCTGTCATAGAAGGACATGAAGAAATGGTTAAGCTACTTTTAGAGAGCAAAGCTAATGTCGATGCTCAAGATAAGTCCGGGAACACTGCACTACACTTTGCTGTTGTAAAAGAACATGAAGGAATGGTTAAGCTACTTTTAGAAAGCGAAGCCAATGTCGATGCTCAAGATAAGTACGGGAAAACTGCATTGCACTATGCTCTAGAAAAGGGAAATCAAGAAGTAGTTAAGGTACTTTTAAAGTGCGGAGCTCACATTGATGCTCGGAATAAATATGGTAAAACTGCATTGCACTTTGCTGCTGAAAGAGGACATGAAGCAGAGGTTAAGATACTCTTAGAGAGCAGAGCTAATGTCGATGCTGAAGATAAGAACGGGAAAACTGTGTTGTGCTTTGCTGTTGAAAAAGGATATTCGAGTATTATTGAGATGGTTTTAAAGCATCGTCCAGATGTGAAAAACAAAAGTAACAGAAGAGCTCTTAAGATTGCAGTTCGTTGCCATGGGAAGGAGTATGGGAAGATTCTTGAAACTCTGCTTCAGTACGGTTTTACGGTCGATCCAGAAGATGTAAATGATTGTGAGTTTCTGCATGCTGCGGTTGAGAAAGGATATTTCAAAATTGTTGAAAAACTATTAGAGTACGGTACGGATGCTAACATGCCAGACAACTCGGAATGTGGTTATACGCCTTTACATGTTGCAGCCAAAAACAAACATACGGAGGTGGCCAAACTGTTGATTAGCTATGGAGCTGATGTGAATGCTAAAAGCAAAGATGGTGTAACGCCAATATTATTTGCTGTTCAAACTTCCGATTTCGAAACTACCAACCAACTTCTGAATAATAAATATAACGTGAAAGATAATCCTCAACTACTGTATACTGCTGCTGGGAAGGGATGCAGAGAAATTGTTGAAGCTCTTTTACAACATGGTGCTAATTGTAATGCCACTGATGTACATGGAAGAACGGCATTGCATTTTACTGCTTCCGGCGGCGACCTCCGTGATTATGGATATAGTGATATGCATTCCGACCCCAAGGGAGAAATTGCCAAATTGCTGTTGAGTAGAGGAGCGAATGTAAATGCAAAAACCATCAAGGGTGAGACACCCCTTCATGAAGCCGCTCGAAATGGTCACTTAGCACTTGTTGAGGTTCTCTTGAAATTCGGAGCCAGCATTGATTCGCGAGATGAAAATGGCAGAACAGCACTTCACATCGCCTGTGAACATGGATATGTATCTGTTGCTGAAACTCTTCTTGAATACGGTTCTGATGTGAACATCACTAGCAAAGATAATTGGACACCACTGGGTGTTGTTTGGGATAATATACGAACAGTTGAAATGATAACCTCCAATTTTGATTCAGATGACGATTGGATTTATGATGAACTTCGTCCGTTGTATGAAATTGCTCAAATTTTCAAGTGCCACATAATTAAGATGGAAATTGCAAATTTATATATAAATAAAAGGAATTTACAATTAGTTGATGGCGGTAAAGTTCAAGTCGATTTTCGGAGTTGGGAACACAGCGATATCAATTTTCTGAAACGATGTATGGGAGAAATAGAAATTATGAAGAGTAAGAAGATTGGTAAATCGAACGTCTCATTTTATGACATCTTGAGAGAAAATGACAACCAATTAAGAGTCCTCTTGCAAAATGAAGATATAGTACAAGTCTTAAGATCGTACTATTATAAAAGAAAATTTCCAATATACGCCACTATGATAAATAATCGCTTCAGGAATTGGGAAAGAAGGAAGGAATTGCTTGAAGAAATGTACAAAAATTACAACATCTTTCCTGTGTTACCTCGTGACTGTACTGAAAAGATACTTTGTTATCTAAGCAACGAAGATCTAAGAATTTTCATAGATGCTCACCAGCCTACTACTGCTAGTTGACTTGATGATAATATTGAGAATGTGGCAATCATTTCAAGTATGTCCAATACATCATGCGTGGTGTAAAGGTTAATAGGGTGGTTAGGCGAGTAATAGGTAACGATTGCTTCACAATTTACGTTTTTTTTTAAGCAAGTTATTTCATTTATGAAGTTGTAGTTGGCATTTCTGTTTTTCTGAATGAATTGTTCGTTTATTTTAAAATGGGGTGAATGGTGTTCCACACCTTCCACTTTCGTAGGGAAATTTAAAAGCTTGGAAAAATAAAGGATAGGACATGTACTCGGGTCTTGCGCAGGTGTGGGACATTCTGGCACGGTTTTTCCTTTTTACCTAAGCATTCAGTATGTTTCGGGCAGTTCTATTGCAATTTGGATTGAGGAGAAATAGCCGAGTGTAACACATTGAATATTGTGAGTCCCATTGTGGTCTTGGGTGCATCGTGACCGACACCATTTACGAAGTTCCATATGCCATTGGCACCAAGGCGTTTCCCCCTCGCATCACCGTCCACCCATGCACGTTGGCATCATTGAAGCGTTTCCAGCAGTTTTTCCCACCCCATATCTCCTGAAGGCCAGCATACAGACAGTCGTGAATGCCCGGAGGTATTCGATGCCTCGCCTGAGCTCAGCAGACGAAGAGGAGAAGAAAAGTGGTGTGATGAGTTACCGGAGCCGCCGACTGCAGAAGAGAGGCTGACGGAAATCCGTGTCCCAAAATGCTAAGGATAGTTCGCAGTCGATGAGATACGCAAATATGGAGTGTATAATTGATTGCCCTGTACTCAGTTCTTTACAAAGAGAAAAACATTCAGGGATGTCCATGAGGAGGCTAACGAGTTCTCGGAAAAGGGGACTGAAGATGCTGCAGCCCAAAGACTTGCTGAGACTATTCGGGTGGAACATTCTCGCATGTATGTGTGATTGCGTGTTCAGGTGAATGTGAAGTAAGATGTTTTAGAAAAGCGGAAAGGCTGCCCGATGGGCGGAATCCGGAAATCTGTCCCGACGTCTCCTCCGCCAATTCAGTTGTATTCTGATTCCACGGAACACATCCTGACATCACTGATTACCAGTTGAACCCCATTTGTAAATTTCGTATGTAATTCTCGCAGGTGGATCATGATCCCACCCGAATGGAAGCAGTTTCGGTTTCTCCGCGGCATGAAGAGCCCACGGGTCCTGCGCCAAATTGAAGAAGCGGAGGACACGCAACCCTTTCGAGAACAGTTTTCTGACCTTTCCATCCAGTTGGTTAGTAAGCAAGAGTTTGTTGGCCGAGCTGCCTGAAGGCATTTTTCGGTTGCTCGGATGAGCAGTGCTGCCTCTCGTGAAGGCATGTCTTCTCGCATGCTCACTTTGCACCGTGTGGAAGTGAATGTGCACCAAATGTACGCAATTCTGGTGCCGATCCCCAGGGCACATTTCCTCGCCTTCGACAGGAGTGCCGTTGTTTCAGTTCCTGGTTTATGGTCCCTAGATGAATGCAAGTTGCGCCACTCGTCGTTGCTTAATCCCGAGCAAGCTGGAAAACTTCAAGAAACCTTAGATCATCTTAAACTGCAGGACCTCGGTGATTCCTTTTGCAGCCACGGAATGTTTTCTAGTCTTGCGTGGTTGGATGCAGTGGCACTCTGTGAAGATTGGTAGTTTATGCGATTGCGGGTATGCGGTTTGTTGAAAGTTCGCTTCCAGCTTTTGCGTCATTTCATACCTCGTAACCACTGAGTTTCTGAGAACCAATGGCCGTGAGTGGGGTTTCTTCGTGTATGAAATGTCCACGAACGTGTGGTGGTGTTCGAAGGTTCTTCCCTACGATGGGAAACGCGATGACACCGTCTGGACGCTGCACCCCGATCTCCTGTTCATCCAGATGAAGGAGCCGTCGGATGGAGGAGTGAATTTGGAACGCCCTCTTCAGGTGTGTCTGATGCGAGCTGTGGGACGTGTCGGTGTCCACCTTTGCCCTCTCATGTGCACGTTGAGGAAATCTGTGCGCACCTACCCGACGATCCGGTCAGACGCCCTTCCACGTTGGGCAGATTTCTGGTTGTCATGCCGAAACGACCATGCATGCGCGGAAGACGCGAGTTGTTCGAGTTGGAAAAGACGGAACATTTGTGTTTCTTCGACATTTGGTGTTTGCATTTCTTTTTGTCGTTTCGGAGACATGGAAATCTGCATCTGTCTAAAGAATACATTTTGATTTGAGCTCATACGGAAAATTCATAGTACGGGGCCGCATCCTGGTCTTCAGTGAACCGAGCAATACGGTAATTACGCTCGTAATTTACACTAGTGCTCAATTTTCCCAGCATTCTTCCAGACTCTTTCCTTTCTTTTTTCTATTGATGAAAGTGTGGATGGCAGATGCGTTGCACTTTTCCACGTTCTGCCTTCCCATTCAGTCAGAAAAGTACGCTTTGCTTTTGACGCCTCTTCAATGCGGAAATGCGGAAGCTTTTCTAATCCTTTTTCGAAATCCACTTTGCATGCCGCTCTCTTCCACCAATGCCTTCACAAACCACGAATGGTTGGGAAATTGATCGCGGAAACCCCCCTTTTTCCGCGATTCACCATTGGGGAAGCTCCGTCCATAATACACGAGCATATTTGAGGCATTTCCTGGATGGTTTTCTACAAAGGGTAACCCACTGAGGTGATGCCCAATGTTTTTCTTCACTTCATTCCATTAGACAGCGTGTTGTGCTGCAAACTGTTCCGCTATGTACCGGCAGTTGTCATTTCGCACAGAGCTCCTTGTACAGTATTCGGCAAAGAAATGAACGTTCTTCGTTTCATTGATGTTTTCCTCATGGGCATAGTGAATGCCTTGAAGGCCAGTCATTGCAATTCCTCGCGGCACAATTCGCTTACAAAGGTCAATGCTTTTCATCTATGTGAATGAAAAGAGAATTCACCTTCTGAATGCTCGTAATATTTCAAGGGTGGTACTCCTTGCATCCCTGGAAATTCTCGCAATTCACCTTAAATGCCGATGTGCTAAAATTACTCAGAGAAGAACGTGATGTTTATTTCTGAGTGTATTTTTCGAGTTTTCACCCCATTTCGACAGTGTGTAATTTCATTTTTCGAATACCGGAAAATCGCATATCTGTTTGGAGAAAATTCAATGCCTGAGAGAACTCATCTCGTAGACTGACCTTGCACAAGGCGTAACAGCCATCGCAACGATCAGCCACAGATGTGTGAATGATTTTCACAAGATGAGCTTTTCTTTCCTTCCCCGTTTTGTATTCCGGGCGATGGCGTCTGATTCCGTTGAAAGCGAAATGCTGACTCCTGGAAAGGCGTGTCGATTACAGTTAGTGTGGAAAATACAGGAAACGGAGGGAATTCCGAGTAGAAACCATAATCAGTTTACATGCTTACCACCCCTGGGCCACAAATAAATAACAAAACTGCAGCCAATGTGAGCGCAATGCTTGCCGGGAATGACTTCTCAGTTCACAGCTGCTAACGAAATGGCATTCCTGCATTCACATGAACTTTGGAATTCCTGCATGCTTTTTTATCTTGCTTAATGTTTCATGGCACACACCAAAGTCTTCCTGAAGCGTACTCGACGAATTGTGAGCCCTTCCTCGTGCTCAGATTGCCATGCAATGGGGAATAGCAGAAACTTGGTCATATGATGAATTGCTATCCGGAAAAATTTGCTTCAAAGTGTACGCAGTCTGCGGAGTGCCATCTAAATAGTGCATATACGGATGAGTGCTGATGCACTTTATACACTTACATTGAGGTTTTGTTTTACCAAGTTTCTGAGAAATTGGAAATAGGAAGGCAGGTGGCAAATTTCCTTTTTTTTTTTTTTCAAATTTACATTTTCAGTACAGCATATTTGGCTGCAAACAAACAAAGAGAAAAGAAAAAAGGCACTCACACACATAATAGAAGGGAGTGGCGCCCAAAGTACCGAATGGTTGTCATTGCCTCTTTGCGTGCGGGAGCTGACCTGCGGCCCCCTTCCGTCGTGGCCTCACTGAGACCGGGCTGACCGACTAGAAGGGGTGGGCGGAGAGTTCCCTAATCTTGGATTCGCGCGGGATGGTCCGTTTTGGGTGTGCGCACGCTTGCCTTGAAGAGACGCTGGAGGTGGCCACCAAGCTGGACAGGAGCATCGTCGCTGGACGGGGCATGCCGACTAGCGTGCAAATTTGCACGCTAACTTGAATGAATGATACGCATTGCTTTCACGACTGCTTTTTTAGAAAGAAAATAAATTGCGTTCACTGCTCGGAGATGAATGTCCATTTCTCATCGCCGATGACGATGGTCCTTTCTCTTCCAGTTGCAGATGCGTTCTTATTTGCAGCAGCATTGCGTGCGGTGGTTCCGCGCGCACCAGCGACTGCCAATGCTAAAGAGGCTCTTTTTCATGTTGGACCCATTTCTTGCAGTCTTGCAAGCTGGTGCGGTCGAGCAAACGCTTTACGACGAAGGAGCTGCCGCAGCCGTGCATTCCCGCGATGCATGAGCATTCCCCAATTTTATCGGATTCACCATTGGGGAAGCTCTGTCCATAATACACGAGCAGATTTGAGGCATTTCCTGGATGGTTTTCTACAAAGGGTCACCCACTCAGGTGATGCATGATGTTTGTCTTCATAAAGATCGTTCCTGTTGCAAATGACAAAAGAAGGCACTGATGGGTCGGTGGAGGACGAGGAACGAAAGGAAAGGCTGGAGGAGATGGAAGGAAGAGGAGGGGAAGAATCGTAGTAAGAGAAGGGCAGGAGGATGGAAGGACGGTTGTCGTGCGAGGACGACGACTTGGAGGTAGAGTGCCTGGAGGAAAAAGTTACGGGAAAGGAAAGAGACCGCATTAACAAAAAGGGAATCAACGAGGGGTGTAGGAAGAGCAAAAGAGAATCGCAAAGGATTGCATTGTTTGGTGCTGTTCGCTTTTGTGGCTGTTGCTGTGCTTCCACTTGGGAACGCTCGCACTCGTTCAGGAAATTCAGTGCTGAGCAAGGGCCACGCTCCGATCTAAAAGACGTCATCCAGTTGATTTGTGGTTCCTCGGGTGCGATGACCGTTCTCCTGGATACCCTTCATTGACGGGAAAAAGGAGGAAGCAAAGAAATTTTCTTGCAGAGTTCATCGCTTCGGACGTCTTCTGAAGCGCGCCTGAAAGAATGGCATCGAAGACAACAACTCTGTTGCTACGCGACGTGGGAGTTTCAGCCGCAGCCTGGATGTGGCGTGAAGAAGCTGGAGGAGGCTTGCGGCGAAGTTTGAGCAATGCCTTTCATGTCGTTCGAGATCAGGATGGTGGTGGACGCATGCTTGATACGGATTTGGCCGGAGGAGACCGAAGAGGATGGGCAACACAACCTCATGCTGTTTCTCACCCGGGTGCGCCGGGGCGTTTGTTTCTAAACTATCCAGGAACAGAGTTCCCGGATAAAGGACACAGAAGAAACGAAGAGGAGGATCCCGGACACGGAGGTCGGTAAAGCGAGAGTCAGGAACGGGAGGGTGGGACCACATTAAAAAGAATACACGTATACAAAAATAGAAATAAAAATATGGAGGGCAGGGGACAGGGGTCTTTGTTGCGGCCGTTTCTTCCTTTCAGAACCGGCGATGGATGCCGGCGATCTCTCTTCTAACGCCCACTGGAAGATGGGCCTACTCGGCAGCCGACGCCATGTTCACGCCAGCTATTCCAGTGGCCTGACGACACATCGCCAGCTTCTCCAGCTCTCGGTGGTCCTTATCGATGGCGCGGGTGCAACAGACCGTTGCGATGACAGCTCCTAAGAACAGGCCGCCTGGCCTGAAGAAGCGGCGCATCTACTCTCTTGCGGTATCCCCCTGGTGCTGCATAGCTGATGCCATTCTCCGTCATAGTCCTCGGAGGGCACCGCAGTCCAAGAGCAGGTGCGGGAGCGTTTCCACTTCCCCTCACCGTTTACAGTTCGGAGAGACAACTCCCCCGGAAACACGGTTCTTCCGCTGCTTGGAGTGAAATCCCCAATGCACCAGCATGATGACGTCCTGTTTCCAGCTCTAAGGAAACACATTAGTGTTCAAGCAGGAGGGAGGGAGGGACCACAAGTTCATCGGGGGGCACACTCAAATGTTCGCTTCACCGAAGGAGTCCCTTCGCAATGTTGCGAGGTGTGGCGGTGTCTGCCAGCTCGCAAGTCCTCCAGCCGCCAATGGGTTGTGTTGTTCCTGCGATGGTGCAGGCGACCTCCCATCTCGCCGGTTCCCAGCTGTCATCTCTTGCCCTGCGGGCTGACAGCGCGTCGGCGAGGGGGGTGACGGCCAGGCGAGTCCACTTCTCCTGGCTGTTCCAGACCTCATCCACCGTGCAGTACGGGGCGAGCTTGGCTCAACGGAATTCCAAGAGCGAAACATCCTTTTGCTTTGCCCAGGCATGCAACGGTTCGTGCCGCCAGGCGTCAAAGTTCGTTGGGAGGCAGGAGATCCATGCGTGGGCTACCAGGAGCCGGTAGAGAGGTTTCAAGGGGAAACCGAAGCATGCTGCCGCATGCTGTCGGGGGACAGCAGCGGCCGGAATTGCAACCTCGCAGTCCAGGAAGAACGTCTGCAAAGACATCCACAACCTCGGTTGCTCCATCGGGACGACCGCGGGCAGCACGCAACTCACTGCCGTTTTGTTTAGGCGGATGCGAGGCGGCCTGCAGACGTCGGAGCCATAGGTGCTCCCAGGCTTGGCGGAAGGGCGTCCGCTCATCTTCAATAAAAAGAGACTATACTGCTAATTATGGTCTCGTTGGGAGTTTTCTGGAGGGGAAAGGGGGACGAGGAGGAGGAAGGCTGGTTGTACCTAGGTAAGGGGCGCTGTTCCCGGGAATGACTTCCTATACTATGGATTGTCTCTGAGCATCCTGCTTCCTCTGCTGTGCTGCTTGTCCACCGCATCCGAAGGGAAGATGTCCTTTCCCCATGGGGAAACTATGCTCTGGGATAGCTGATGCAGCATTCCAGTATCCCCGAGATCCAGTGACACAAATATCTTCGCCTGCGGTCGCTATGCTGCCCTGGCACCGGAAATAGATCGGTTTCCGGGATGGAACTCCTTCGGGGAAGGGAATCGTTCGGGCGTTCGAGGGAATCTCCTTCCGCTTATCTGTGGGGTGCGCCAAGCGATCTGCGGAGCTCTCCTGCCACCGACCAAGCCTGGCGACGTTCAATGCTGCCTTCCCACTCGTGGCTCCCTATTTTCGTGCACGAGTTCCGTCCCCTCTTCATGTGCAGAGCAGGAAAATCACGCGAACCGCTTCCCCTGGTGATTGCGAGCTCCGCTGGCCGCGGGAACGTTTCCCTTCGTTGCGGCGTGCTTTCCGCCTCCTCATCGCATTGGTTCCGCAGCGAATGTCCTGCTGTTCCCCCTGGAGCTGCTCTTCCTTTCCGGAGGTCGCCTTGTTCGTTTTGGTCTTGGATTTGCCATGTGGTACTCTTCGTGGGCTTCCAACTGGCTTCTTCCGGCATTGCAGCGAGAACGCGGTATTGTTCGAGGGATGCTTTCTTCTTATTTGTGTTGCAAAATTTCTTTCCGAGCCACTTGCATTTCCTTCGGACAGAAACCAAAGTGTGTTTCTACCGCTACCCTGCTCTCTCTGGTACGCATCTATCTGCTCCAGGAAGAGTTTTCATTTTTTTTTCTTTTAAACTCTCCAACAGGCGCTTTCAAATAGTCATGAAGAGTTTATTATTTTCAATTGATTAAGGCAACTAGCTAAGGAATCCTGGTCCATGGAAGAAACTGAGGTAGAATGTCATGGGACCCATCGCTATGAAGTTATATTGTGTACTTCTCGTTCAATTACGCTGAATGACTCCGTTGACAATCGGTGCTTCGTATGTGTAATTCGTATCCATCCCTTATCCCATTTTACATGTTGATCACATTCGACCACCGATTAAAACAAGCAGAAAGTGTTTGGTGTTGTCAACATGAACGCAAATTCAGTGCTGCCATCACGAGATTGCTCCATCTGCAAATGCTCATTAAGGTGGAACCCACTTTATCGGGAAGAGAACGTACAGACATGCAGACTTGAATTTTCTGTAGATCGTTCGTAAGGACTCATCAAAGTCGGTTGCTTTTTCCTGGATACAAAGATACTTTCTTTGGTACACGGAATGAACCTTACTCATGCATTTGTTGAAATACTGTCTGAAGAGAACACCCAAAAAGGATTCTGCATTGCTTCAGAAAGTCTTTTTAAAATTGGTTATACATAAAGATGGACTTGAATTTATTTAGGCTGCTGTTTTTCTATTTGAATTTATTCACAATTCCCTTGGTAGAGGTAACGGTTCGTTGATGCTTTCATTTCTTTTGGCGTGCATGGCAGACCTTTTTCCTGTTGCTTATACCGATTTTGTCCATGAAATTCCATCTCCATGTTTGATACAGAGAAACCCACATTTCCACAGTTCACTTTTAAACTGCTGCATGTCGTTCTTCATGAAGAGCTGTTTCCCAAGAACGAAGTGCTCACTTTCCTTGCCATTTTCTTCCCGTCGACGCATGGGGCTGCTGATCAACGACCATCTAAGAGTGTTTTTCTTGGGTTTGGAGTGCTTCGACTGCTTGATTTCCTTGTACGACAGAAAATAGACTCTGTTCTTCGCAGGAAGTAGTATGGAAGCAACCCACTAAACGGAACCTGATTTTTTCCTTATCTCTACAGATCCATGACCCTATTGGAAGGTTCGCTTCTTCAGCGCACAATTCGCTCACTGGTTAGCCAAGGTACTTGAAGTACCGTGGCTAACCAGTGAGGATCCCCAGGCGGATGCAGTCCGGCTGCCCCTCCAACAACGCTCCAACCGGTACGACCTTTGACTTCGTCCCTTGCCCGCACCCCGGCATATGAGCTCAAAAAATCTCTCGAGCTTCGTCAAGAAAGTGAAGCAGATCGTCAGCGCAGATCACCGCGGTCCGAGAACACGGGCAGGACGTCGGCTGGTTGGCAAGGGTTGTCCTGTACCCGCTCAGCACCATTCGAAGTAGGCGCTGAACAAGGTGGTGCTAGGGCTGTCACCTTGCCTAATTCCTCGGTGCTCCGACAGACCGTAAAAGTGGCGACCGCTGAAAGCACTATTTATTGGACCGTCGCGCCATAGCGAGCGCTGGCACTGCAGGAAGCAGTATGGAAGTCTAAGGCGCTCCGGGAGTTTCAGAAGGACCTCCTCGTTCACGCGGTCGGACGCTTTGCGCAAGTGTACCGCGATCGAGAGAGCCCAGTCCCTCTGCCTTTCGGCGAGTACGGTTCCCCGAGCCCTTCCGGGAGAGCTTATTGCTAAGGGTGTCCGCTGCAACTCGCTGTTGCAACCTGATCCAGGTTCGCGCGGGGAACAAGATCGACTCCCTACTTTTGCCCGTAACAGCATGGCTCAGCTCGAGTTGATGAAGGAGGTCGCCATCCTCCCAGCCGCGGTGTCCATATCCTGGAGAGCACTTTACCAGAGTAATCGGACACCAATTGCCCAGGTTCTGGGAATCTGCTCCTATTGGCGGAAGACAGTCTCTGTCTGACCGAAAAGAGGCTACCACATCGCCTCCGTCCAGGAGCAGCACGGTCAGCATCAGTACCAAGGAGGCTAGCAAGGCAAGGTCTCTTCTGCAAAGTTTCGATAGAATAACGTGGGTAGACCGTCGTCCTCTGGAACTTTTCTCCTTACGAGCGCCCCACTGGAGACGATGACCTCCGTCATCGAGAACGGCTCTTTTTAGCGCGCTCGTTCCTCCTCCCCTATCGCAGCGGTGCACTCCTCGAACAGTCTCGAAAGAAAGGCATTTCCCACCTGTGCCCTTGCATTGAGAAAAGAGTAGAAATCGCGCACTAATCGGTGGACATAGGACGGTACCGAGCAATCCTGGCCTCGGTCGTTTAGCAGGCACGCCGCTGCAGACTGTCGCTTGGCTCTGGCCTTGAATTCGACCAGCCTTCGGACGTCATGGTGTCTCCGTGGGGTGCTCGCTTGCAAAAAAACACTTCTATTTTACTGACCTTTCCCGATTTCGGATGGTAGGAGAGCCGATGGCAACTTTTCGCAAAATTCTCGGACTGATCTTTTCAGATCGTTTTATTTCGCGAGTTCCCGAATTTCAAAGTCGCGGTGGCACTGGCGAAGGCGCTTTTACGGTGGCTCTGGATGGCTACGACTTTCGTCCGGCTTCCTCCAAACGTTCATTGCCGAGCGGGAGGAGCACAAACTCCTACCGAAGGTAGTTGGAAAGCGCGAACAGTACTCTTCCTCTGTTCCCTGCACGGGAATTCAATTCATCATCAAGAAAGGCGCCAACCGGCGTGTCCAACTGTCCATCCCAGGTGCTCTGGCCAGCAAGATGAGTGCACGCACTGACCCCCACATCTCGATGGGCGGCGATTTTTCTCACGGGTAGCTGCTCTCGTGCTTAAGCAGGTGGAACTTAAAGCTTTCCGGCGACGAGGCGTGCCACCCTGGTGCCGGAGACATTGAGCCATTCGCTCTGTATTCTCCGAAGAACTGAATCGGAGAAGACATTGCAGGCCATTTCGCTATGCCCGATTTGCGTGTCGGGAACACCAAAAATCCAGAACGGGAAGGACGGGATACAGGGTGATATGCAGATATGCAGGGTGGAGGTAGAGGACAGGGAAATTTGGCTTCGACCGTTCATCCTTTCAGAACGGGCGTTGTATACTGGTGAGTGGGGTCCTCACTTCTTTAAGATGACGCAATCTGGAAGCTGCTCTCATTTTGGTACCAGCAGCAATCTCGGTGACCTCTCTTGGAACCGCCTGTGACTCCAACTGGTTGCGGGACGTGACTATGACGCGGATGTAACAGAGCATTGCGATGACCGCACCTAGGAGGCTTCCGCGCGTGAAGCGGCGTATCACGTCCATTGAGGTCTCCTCCGGATGCAGGAGCGCTGAAGACAGCCTTCACCACGGTCCTTGGAGGGAACAAACCGTCGAAGAGCAGGTGCGGGAGCGATTCCCCTGCTCCGCGCCTCCCACTGTACGAGGATGCAACTACCTCCTCCCTTGGTTCGTGCGCTGGCTGCAATGGAAACAGCATTGGACCAGCAGAAGCACGTCCTGTTTCGATGGTAGGGGGAACTCCGAAGTGTACACGCACGAGGGAGGGACTACAAGTTCTTCGGGGGACACACGGAACACCTCGTTCCTCTGAAGGAGTCCTTTCGCACAATTGGAAGTGGCAACGTTTGCCAGCTCGCTCCTCTCCCAGCTGCTTAAGGGTCTTGTTTCTCCAGCAAGCGTGTAGAAGAGCTCCCATACCGCCAGCAGGCTACTGTCGTGGCTTGCCCTTAGGTTGGACAGCGTTGCTGCAAGGAGCGTAGCGGCCAGGCTATTCCTCTTGCTCTGGTCTTGCATCACATCCTCCAAGGGAAGGTTGGAGGGAGGTGTACTCAACGAAGTTGGCTTGGCAACACTTCCTGATGCCTTTCTGAGGAAGGTTTCGATAAGAAGAACGGGAAAGTCTTCTCCACGCCATTCCACTCTTGGGAAGCGATGTAGCCGCGGCAGCGGTGGCCAACGCGGGACCTCCGGAGGATGGGGAAATGCGGACATATATTGCCTTAGGCTATAAATAAGCAATCAGATATAAGGTAAGCCACCTAAAGGAGAGCGATTCTCCAGCTCGACCGAAGACCAACGAGGGTCGGGGTACGCGAGGGAGACTTAGAGTCCCTCATACTGCTTGCAAAAACGAAGGCTGGGAATTGGTCTGCAAAAGAACAGAGTTCACCCGGCGACTTTTTCGAACGTCATTCAGCATCGAGAAACCAAGGGAGGATCAGTCTTTCGCTCTTCACTTGTCGGGCGCGTCCGACGACGAGGAGACTGCGGCGCTGGAGGATCACACCACCATGCACTCCCTGTGGCTGAAAGGAAAACTTTTGAAGAGTTTCAAATGTGTGTTCAGTGGACTTGGTGCGGTGCGCGTTTCCGCTGGGAGGGAAAAATTTCCCCGTAAAGTGGAGATGAGAGGAAGAAACGTCGAACTCTGGTTTGTGGGGAACTCTTGAACTTGAAAAGTGATTTAGCTAATTTTGTTCAGAATAATGATGGAATTCTAGTCAAAGGCTCACGTGGAATGAAAATGGATCTTATAGTGTAGAGATTCATAATAGAATATTAACTGAGATTGCTGTATTAATTTAGGGTTAAGTTATTAGAAATCTTAATCGTGACAAAACGCACAGTTATTTTTGGTTTCTAGGAAAACACATCGTAAGACGCCTGGCAGCAGCCGAGTATTGAATAAGAATATTTACTCGTGACCAGGAAAAAGCTGCTTGCCTCAAACTATGTGGAAATTTCGGGCAAATCTCAGTACTTAGAGGCGATTTTTTCAATGAAAAATCAATTTTGGAAAGTATGGAGGAATGTGATGCAGTCGTGAACTTGGTAGGAATATTATATGGAGCAAAAAAGCATGATTTCTACGCTGTTCACGTTGACATGGCTGGAAGAATAGCAAGAGCTGCAAAGATTGAAAAATGTACCCATGATGATACATGTTTCTGCTATGGGGATAGAAAATAGCAAGCTGCCATAATATGCTCCGAGTAAATTGGAAGACGAAAAAGCTGTAACTTCAGCATTTCCAGAAGCAATCATAATTAGGCCCAGTCTTGTATTTGGCAAAGAAGATAGTTTCTTTACTAAATTTGCAAAGTTAGCGACAATTCTTCCTTTTTTGCTGAAGATTGGCGGTGGAACAACTACATTTCAGCCGATATGTGCAACTGACCGAGCTGAAGTAGTATATCGCATAATCAACCTTAACAAAAAAGACAAGAAAATCCACATAATAGGCGCACCAAAGTTCTATTCTTTCAAAAGCCTATTAAAGTTTATTTCGAATGTTACTAACACAAAGTGCTTGTTAGTCAACGTATCCTTTCGAATGGCAAAGTTAATGGCTTTTTTCCTAGAAAGTACAATCATTTCTATGTTGCTAAAGCCTATAACCGGTGAGATGCAAGCCCCATGCTTACTCGATATCGGGTGAAAGTTATGATGAGCAGCTCAATCGAAAAATCAACTGACCTTGGAACAATTATCAATTTGAAAATATAGATGCCAGAATACTGGAAGGTTTATAGAAAGCATTGAGGAGAAAGCGTGAAGGGGGCTGCAAAGAAATTTAAAATTGGCAAGACAGCTTCACAGGGGAAAAAAAAAAAGACGTGAGGAAAGAGGAGATTTTTAGTCAAAAAAAAGCCTGGAAGTGTGGGTCATAATTATAAAATTACCGACTGGGATGCACCTGCTGATACCAATTCCACTACACAGAAAGCGGACAGACGAAAGTGGAAAAAAGCTATAACGTCATTTAATGGAAACAAAAAAAAACTACTTGAAAATCTTCACCAGTTCCATTATCATAGGATTGGAGATATTCAGTTAATCTTTATCTGTGCAGATGAAACGACAAGAGTATTAAGGTTGGCGTCTTATGTTTAATTTTTTGCACTATGTGCACCTCATGTCCTTATTAATTTCACATAGACTTCTAGGTTTTTCCTTATGCAAGCTGAAACGCGTTTATAAGTCGTTTGAGACAGCATAGTACGCCAATTTGCAGGATTAAAGGGTGAGCAACTTCTACCAGGGATTCTTTTGCCTTTTTTTCTGCTTAGCAAGTTTCTTAGTACTTAAGCTAAGGGTCTGTTGCAGTTCCAAAGTCGCTGAATTGCAGCGTTTAGGACTTTAAAAAACGCCACTACTAAAAATAGACAATGGCCAAGGATTTTTTTGCCTTTTTTTCTGTTTAGTAAATTTCTAAAATCTTATAGCTTAAGCAATTGGAAGAGCACACAAAAAACGCTAATATTTAAAATAATTGCCCTTCTTCTAGGTTATGCGAGAAGTCTAACCTCTTTTTGAAAAAAACATTTCCAGTGAAATCACCATGTCAATCAAAGTTACAAAAGACGTAATTATTTACTTTCTTTTTAAACATACATAAAATAAGAATGTACTATTATTATAACAAAGTTCGGTATATTAGTTGACATTTAAGCGCAGTGAGATAGAGCATTGAGGAGGTGAAGTGGCCCCAAGCGCCCTGCAACAGGACATCCCTCCCCTTGAAATGGCAGGAGGTGGCGTTGCTTGTGGTACATTGGGGTTTACCTTTCAAAGCACGCCTGCATCACTGCACACGGGGGAGCTGCAGACTCCCAGTGCGACCGGTGCGGGTAAAAAGAGACATTCCCCCACCTTCTTCTCGTATGCAGAGCCATCCGCCCTTTATGGAATCGTCTTATGGCGATCCTGGACATCCGCGGAGGCGCCCCCAAGGACGTTTTCAGGCGCCTCTTCTCTCGTGACGCCATGTGCCAGCCCGCCTGGGTAGCAGTTCTCTGTTGCATTCGAGGGAGCGAGGCGGCTTGGAAGGCGACAAGAAGGCGCCAAGCCTGCGGCAACGCCTTACTTTGGACTCGCCTTTTCGTACGAAGCGTGTGCAAGTGGCGCCTTTTAGGCGCAGATAGGCCGCAGCTTGTGAGGATCCTGAACAGGATCAAGAGGACCGTTCCGCGCGCACTGTGATTCCCTCCCCGCCCTCCCATGCCCAGAACAGTGGTTCCCTCCCTACTTTTGAACTCTTTGATTCTTTTGTTTTCTTGTATCCCAACCCCAGCGCGTCGGAAGGACCTCGCCGGTTCCGCACCGGCAAGAAGCAAACTGTCTTGGTGTGGAGAGCCAATGGACTCGGCACGGGAAAATTCCCGTGTTTTTATTATTAAATACATGCCCCGTCATATCCTGGTGAAAATGAGATAGAGTATTACTATCGGTTTTGTGGTTATGTTGTAATCAGTATGAAAATAGTGCGATTCGAACGCACGGCCTTCGGTTTAGGAATCCAACGCTCTATGCTACTGAGCTATAGTCCCGTGTTTTCTGTTATCTGCACAAAATCATCGCAAAAAATCTCGTACTTTTCTAGATCTCCTGCGTCACCCATTTATAATGACAAAAAACATTTCTGTATTTTTCTTGAGTATGATGAAATTATATTTAATAATACGGTTTCAATTGATGCTTGTTAACAACATTAGTTATTCCTAAAGCAGTCAAGACGATTTCGCTTTAAGCAACATGAAGGTTGAGGAAAAGAGAGGAAAACAGTACTGGTACATCCGGGTGGCGGCAAGCCAATGCGAAAGGCCAAACTATGGTATGGAGTACACCTTCCAAAGGTGGTCTTCGGAACGGCCTTTGCTAGGTTGAACAATAGAAAACACCAGAGGAGTGGGAAAGCTGCAGAGAAAGACATTGTGGGGACACTATTGCCCAAGAGTCCGGTTGAAACAACTGTGTCGTCCTAGGGAAGAAGGCGGCTCCGGGATAAAGTCGCTTGCACATTCCATGGAAATCATGAATACGCGACACATCTTGGATATCGCTACTCACTGGGATGACTGGCCGTACGCGGCGCATAGGGCATACGCCTTGTTGTTGAACAACTCGAAAGGCATGATGACTGCGCTGCTAGGCCGAACAGGAGAATGGAGAACCATCGACCCCACCTGGATAAGAAAACAAAGGCTAGTGCGAAAGCGCAAGATAAAAATCGTGCCTAAAAGTAGGGAACTCTGGCAGAAGGAATCCATCCTGGTGATCCCATGGATGCTTCCGGTCCCCCAAGACACGAGAAGCTGGATCTACCACCGTTCCAGAGTTACCCTACAACGCATCCAGGGGTTCAGAAGAGGAGGATACCCACATCACACTTGTATACTCCGGTATAGAGAGATGATGTTAGGTAGGTTTACCAACAAGACCCGCGAAGTTTGGAAAAACCACAACAACTTCGCATGGTCCAGGGTAACCAAGATGAACCTCGGAAGAATTATTTAAGATGAAGACCAAGACACCAGTGCCCTCCAAGAAGCCGCCGATAGCTACGGGAGTAACAGTTTGAACCTGTTGGCGATTGGCACGACACTCTGGAGGAGTGACCTTCCGCCGGACACCCAGGACAACCTCCTGATGTTTTATCATGGAGCAATCCAGAGCGGGTCCAGGCTCAAGCACTTCGCCGTAAGACAGGCAGATGAAGACTGCACGGCATGTGGATACATCGATACGAGACTTCACGTCTTGACGGGTCCCACTTTGCTACGCGACTGGCTGATCCTGAAAAGGATCAAAAGACTAAACAACAAGTGTGTGATGGAAATGCTCGCCGGGATGTATCAGGGAGATGGTAATGTTCCCTTTTTCAATCCCATGGTGAGGACGACCATTGTCCTCTTCATCACCGCCATACTTGTGCGGTGGTGGAAGATAAGGAAAGCCGGAAGAACCGGAACCCCCATGGAGGTCCTCCAAGGACTCATCCGGAAGGAGATCGGTATCAGAAACTGTGGACGACTCCAAGCCTGGAATGCCGATTCATCCTGAAGAGGATTGAGGACGACGGCCGGGACCAAACATCTGGAAACCCACACTGAGTGCAGAAGTTTAAATAACCCAAAGGACCTTCAAGTGAAAGAGGTATTGTATTGTGTGAATGGAAATTGTAGTATGAATGTTTAAAAATTGAAACATAAATTTACCCCACCTCTTGTGGGACTTTGTGAAAATCGCGGCAAGTCAACGATCTCAAAGTTAATTGCTGGGATGGAAAATCCAAAATCTGGCACCATTTTTCTAAATGATAGGCCAGTTGCAAGTAGCCACACATCAATTGCAATAGAGCACAGGAATGTCGGATGGATTTTTCAACATTCTGCTCTGTTTCCTCACAAAACAGTAGTAGAGAATGTAACTTTCGCTATTCGTAGCTCTTATAACAAAGCAAAGTATCTCACTGCATTGGAAATCTTGTAGCTATTAAACACAGAAGAATATGAAAATATGTATTCTAATGCCCTACCCGGAGGGCAACAACAATTAGTTGCAATAGTAAGAGTAATGGCGCAAAATCCTGATGTTGTGTTGCTCGATGAGCCATTTTCTATCTTAGATACACTGTCAAAGTGCCGAATAAGACATCATATATTGTTTCTTTTTAGAAGTAAAAATACCCCCATGTTGATGGTAACTCACGATCCGCAAGAAGCATTAAAGGTCGCACATTTTATGTTCGTGATGAAAAGCGGTAAAATGATCCAATCAGGAGTTTCCAGTGATATACATATATCATAGTCCTAAAGATCATACGCTGGCAAAGTTCTTCTTCAGTGACTGCTCTTCTATTTTACAGTTAGGTGATGAGCTTCCGTTGGATGGTATACTTGCTGCAAGAAAATAATCTAGATTGAAATTATTATAAAATAGAACCAAACACAAAAAAATTTCGATCTATAACAAAATAGGGTGACATGATTCATGTGTTACTTGACTTCAGTCAGGTTTCCTTTTCCAAAAGTTAATATTTTAAATAGAGGTACAAATGAGCTTGGGACCATGGCGATTGTTTCTAGTCTTAATAATAATCTTAGTTCCGTTTGGCGCAGATAGGTTCCCACAAGTTATGGGTGATCTGGGAAAAGGCAATAAAAACCTTAAACAAGGACTCGGAGAAACTGTCATCTAACGAGCCAGATCGTGAGCGTCTTTATACTTTGTGACGCGTACTTTAGTGCGTGTCATCTGTTTGAAAACTTGAACTAGCTAAAGAGTAGATTGAAATACTGCGGTAATTATGTTAGTTAGAAGGAATCATTTTGTTAAAGGAATTAATTGGGCAAAAAAGTGGGGAATCAACCGAAAATAGAAAATTAGCTCCTGATACTCTAAAAAAGGTTGCAGACACCAACAATGCCAATAGTGATAAAGTAACACTGTTTGACAGAAAAACCGCTTTGCATGAGCGCTGTTTTGGTATTTTAATAATTATCTTCTCTTTGCCACTATCAGTACCCATGTCGGTTCCACCTAGCTATACAACTCTACTTTCTATACCTCTGATCCTATTCTCACTGCAGCTTCTGTTGGGGTTTGATTCTCCTGGATGCCTCGCTGGTTGGAAAGAAAAGTCTTTTCAACGATCAACACTAGCTGTTGTGGTAGAAAGAACTTCTGCTCCAAGAAAAATAGAAAAGTTCATGAAACCGAGAATGTCTTTCATTTTCTGCGGGCCAGGTGAAAAGATTTTAGCTTTCCTAATGCTGCTTTGTGCATTATCAATAGCCATTCCGGTGCCCCTAAGTAACTTTATGCCTGCAATTGGCCAACTCTCATTTCACTTGGTATTATGAGTAAAGATGGGCTTCTCTCTATACTGGGAGTCTTAGTATCTCTATGCGGCTTGCTATTTACCCTTGTTGTAATAGTTAAAGGACCACAGATCATACTGGGAGCATTTTCTTTTCTAAAAAGTTTTGTATATGGTTAGGCTCTATAGCACCTCAACCCAAAAAACAGAGCCTTTTATACCGATCGACAAAGATCCTGTAAAAATGTACGTTTGCGGACCAACGGTATATGACACGGCACACATAGGTAATGAGCGTTCCGTTGTTGTTTACGACGTATTATTTCAACTGCTTAAATTTTGTTATGGCAAAGTTATTTCTTTTTCTTCCTTGGAAGCGATGTTTTTCACTATCACTGCACTCAATTGATATGCTAGAATTGCCCATTATTTCCAGCTAGTTCGTGTAATTGACATGGCGTTACGAGTTCTATTTTTCCACTGCTTTCAAGAAATTCCAATTCATTTCTGGTTTCGGCAACAGAAGGAAATTACTTCGTTCGATGTATCACGTAAATTTTCTTTGCAACTTTAGAAAGCTCTGTGGTCCTATCAGCCGCAGAATCCCCTCCACCTGCAATGACTATCGTTTTATCCTGAAAATCAGGAATTTTATTTAAGCTATAAAATACAGATTTATTTTCATATTCTAATATACCGCCAAGGGGTGGGCGGTTATGCTCAAACATTGCATTTCCTGCAGCAATGACAACAGCTTTGCATTTCACTTCTGTGCCTATGTTCGTTATTACAGTAAAGTGTTGACCGCCGTTATCCGAGACTTTTTCCACCTTTTTTGACTCAAGTGGTAAACAGGCTCAAATGGCGAGGCTTGCTCCATCAACTGTTCAATTAGCTTTTGAGCAGTAATTATAGGTTGGCCAGGTATATCGCATATGGTTTTTTCTGGGTAAAGAGCGGTACATTGCCCTCCCGCTTGATCCAAAACATCTATGATCTGACATTTGATATCGAGCATCCCTGCTTGAAAAGCAGTGAATATTCCAACGGGTCCTGCACCTATTATTACAATGTCAGTTTCCATATCAGGTGATAATTTATTTAGATATTAGCTTTCTTTGCGAGCAAGCTCAATCGCTTACAAATATCACATTCTTGCATGGGTTTCAACAGCGTGCTACGCACATACCCAACATGAAAGAACTACTTGACGAATTTTTTCAACTCCCTTATTATAAGACTGAAGCTGTGCAGATAAATCGGCAAAATCTCATATATCTGAAGCATAATTGTGAAACTTCAAATTTGTGTAGTAAAAACATAAAATGTGAAAGTCAAACGATAGGCAATGTTGGCAAGGGAATGCCAACATCCAAGTCCAATTACACAAGCGGATCTGTTAATGAGCACAAGATGGATAATCTTTGTAATGAGCTTGCAGAGGTGGTGGCTCAAACAAAATCTCAAAGCGGGTTTTCCTAAAGTTGCTCATTTTTCAGTTCCACCGGAAACTAATGGAAAGTCTCATGCTAGTGCTGAGCGTGAACCTCAGCAAAGTTCTGTGAATGATGCTCAAGAAAATCCGAAATCAAAATTTACCGATGTAGTTCATGAACGTGTAGGTCAATCAGTGGGAAGAAATGATAAAAAAAAAAGTGGAATGCCTCGAGGTTAAGTCCTAATATGTTAGACGCTTTCTTTTTCTTGTCATTTCGGCATTTTTTTCCTGTCATTCCAGTGCTTCTCTTTTGTCACTCGGGTAGCGGACACGGGAATCTAGAAATGCATTGGGTTTAGTAGCATAGGTTTTACAAGAAATAATGAGTGTTTTTGTAAAATTGTGAAGAAAGGTGGATCCTAGTGTCAGCTACTTGGATGACAAAGGGGATGGATGTCACTCCAGCGTGTGACGCTGGAATCTGGGAGCAGAAAAAAACGAACAAAACGTTTTGGAAAAAAATTTGAAAAAAGGGTTTACACTTGAATTTGTTCTTGGTATACTAATTGCAGAATATTTTTACTGGGGGTTAATATGCATGGTAGCAAAGATAATGAACGTAGCAATATATGGCCTTCACATAGAAAGGTTGGTCCTGATAAGTATAAAAACTACGAGCGGCAACGCGAAAGCAGCAAGCCTGACACACAACTAGGTAGTAGCAGTTCTACTAATGCTAGTAGTAGTAAAGGTAAAGACAAGAGTAAGTAATTTTTTTTTGTGACAATTTTAATGGGAGTGGATTATGCCTAAGAATAATTTTGTAATAGAGTTGGTTGACGCATTGAATTTGTGTAATTATTATTTTGATGATATTTACACTAATTTTACTGTAGAAGGGAAAAGGATTGTTGGTTCATTTGTTTCTAGTACTGATATAGAAGAGTGTTCTCAAAAAGTAAAAGAAGAAATAATAAAACGACACTATGGTACTGAATGGGCAGCAGAGAAATATAACAATTTAAAGTGTTTTCCATTTGTTATAGGTGATTAGAGGAAAAATCATACAGATTTAGAGGTGGAGTTTGCAGGTTCTATAAATAGTGAAGTAATTCGTAACTTGAAGATTTATTTTACTCGAGAGTTTATGATGAAGGTAAATGCAAAAGTAGCTGTAAATCTAGAAGAAAGGGGATTAATGATGGTGGAAGAGGGTCATGAGTGTGGAAAAGGATCTGTTCAACTAGAAAGAACAGACAGATCTTCCCCTTATTTATAGTGTATACCTTTTGGCGATGGGTATTGTAAAATGAAGGGGTATCCTTCAAGATTTCTTGAAATATTAAAAAAATATATATGTTACAGCATTTGAAGAAAAATTGGAAGAATGCAGTCTTGAAAAGGTTCAGACATTTATGAAGGTAGAGATAATGAATTATACATAAAAGACATGACCAACATAAATGTTATCAAGAATATAGCAGAACGTCTTAGAGAACGAATAGCGCTTGATTTTAAAACTCCAGGCACAGAAGATTCTAAAGTTGAGAATTTTAAGGATATCCTTAGTAGTTTAATTTTTACATGGGCTGTGAAATGGATTAGTGCTTGTGAATGTATAGAGAGTGGTGATAGTTTTTTCCTGATACCTATAGCAAAAAGGTATGGTGATCAGCTTGAATCTTTAAAACTCAGGGACTTGTACAAAACTAATGTAAAACGTAAGAATTTTCTATGTGATATTAAAGGTAAGGCTGCAGATCCAGACATTGATAATTGTGAAGACCCTGTTTATGCGATCCCTAATAAAAAAATTGCTGAGGTACTTCCTAAAATTATGCAATCTCCGTTTGCGTATAATGAAAGAACTGGACATTTTGAATTTGCAGCTGATCTTGGGCCAAGTTCAAGTGTGGGGTCTCCCAGCTGTTCCAATATCTTCTAAAGTGCCTCTGCCTCAGCTGGGGACAGGAGTGGGGGTAGCTGTTCCTCTCACTTCAAAGTTTGATCAGAATAAGAATCCGGATGAGGGTTATGATTCTATGCAAAATTCATCACAATCTGTAAATGCTAGAGTTCCATGAGATGTTGAAGGAATAAAAGAAAGGCGTAATAGTGATGGACGTAATCTTGACGGCGTTTCTGTAGATAGTGCTCTTCTGAATTGCATGTATTGCAGCCTGCAAGTGGAATGGATCAAACAGATGATATTGGTGTGTACGCTTCACAAGAACTTCTTACCAGTGATCTTGAAGATCCTGCTTGAAAAGCGATAGCAATGGGTCCCCTTCCTATAAGATAATCGCTTCTCGCCTTTTGGCTAAGATCAAAGTTCTTATCAGCTTAATTTGTGTGTTTTTTTGTTCCTGTCGTGTGTTGAACCCTGTCTCTAGTGATGTTTCCAGTGTTTTGTCTTTTTGTGTGTTGTTTTTTAATATGACCCCACTGCCTTTTTTTTACTAGTGGTCATTGTGTTGTGTGGCTTGTAGTTTTTCTGTGCTCTGTGTTTTGTTGTTTCAGTTTTTTTGTGTCGTGTGCCATTTGTTTTGTGTTGCTTAAATTTGTTTTATGTTTTTGGTCTTTATGTTGTCTTTTGTTATGTAGTTGCCTTTTTTATTGAATTCGATTTGTTTTTGTTTTTTTATGTATTCCTATGTACTGTATAAACCTTTTTCCTGTGTGCATTGTGCCTTGGGAAGTGAAATGAGTCGCTTCCGCAAGTAGTTACCGAAGCGCTGTCTGGAATTGTGTCCTGTCTGGGCAGTGTCTGCTGGTGACGTCTAGACTTACTGTGCCTACTCCTATTTAATAAAGTGTTTCATTGATTCCACTGTTAAGTTGTTATATGTTTTTGCAATCTGGTTTTGGTTTATTGCACTTGGGCTTCTTTATGTACGCAGTTTTTCCAAATTTTTTAGATTTAGTTGATGTTTTTTGCCTTTTTTCTTTTTTTTATCACTTGATCACTTGTGAAAAGACGTCTTTTATGGTCACAGTGGTTTTTCCACATGTTCGTTAGTTGCAAGAAAATTGTTCGAGAATAGCTTGTGAACTCGCTACTTGATGAGTACAAGTTCCAAGGGAAACAGCCGTTGTTGACGGTATTCCCCCTAAGTTTATGGAAACAGTTGAAAGGGTACAATTGGACCCACAGTCGCGTGTGTTTACCGTCCTTTACCCCATAGCCTCACCGCTTAGCTGTGGTGTGGCTAATTGCAATTTTGCTACGCGAACAGCTGCTATACTTCAACAAATCAACTCTTTAAAAAGGCACTTTCGATCTGTACACGAACTAGAAGTGGATAGGGTGATTTACAAATGTCGTGTTTGCTTGAGACTTATAACTTGCAGAAGGCCCTCTGACCATCGATGCTTCGATGTGGATCTCCACATCGAAACCAATGAGCCCCCTCACGACCTTCCGTTGGAGAAAGATCCATGAGGTTTTCTTGCAAGAAGCCAGAATGTGGGATGGCATTCTCCTCGAGAAGGGGTTTGCTTAACCACCAAATCTGGCAGGACCGGATGGAAAGGAGGACACGTTCCCCTTCTCCTGCGGTGTGTTCCACCCAAGAAGAAGTGCAAGAACTTCAAGTAATTACTAGCTCTGAACACACGGATGTCCAAGCAAAGCAGGATACTGGCTTCTTTGGAAATCTGGACGAAATTATTGGGGAACTGCTAGAACAGTAGCCAACTGATGATACCATAATAAGGATGAGGATAACAGTAAATGCGGAGCTGTCGTTGATGCTCGGAATAAATATGGTAAAACTGCATTGCACTTTGCTGTTGAAGGAAGTCATGAAGAAGTGGTTAAGCAGCTTTTAAAGTGCGCAGCTGACATTGATGCTAAAATGTGATCCCTTCCCTGCTCTCCAAACTCTTTTTGATTCGTTATTTTTTATTTTGTTTTTATGTTTTCCCCGTCCCCTTTCACTGCCGAGGAGTGGCACGCCCTGCTGCGTTCCGTGGCCGCTAGTGGGTCGTTGTACCACCTAGTCTGTTGACCAAGAAGGTGTTCTAATAAACGTCCCGGCGTATCCGGGTGGCGACGTCTAATGGAAGATCTGGACAGCGATGTTGCGGCGAAGTGGCAGGTTACTGTCACCATCTCCGAGAAGGATAAGAAGATAGGAGAGTAGAAGACGGGCGAGCTAACAGACTGCGATCCCGAGTACGCTTCCTCATGGACTTGCGCGCTGGGGCGCGCTGCTCGATGTTCCCATTGAACATCTGAAGTGACCCTTGTTGCTCAACTCCTTCACCCTCCCCTTAAAACGGCAGGAGTCGGCTCTACTGTTGCAGCACTGGAGACTCCCTTGGAACGCCAGTCGACACCATTGGACCCGGGGAGCGGTGAACCCAAATTGTGTTAGGTGTGAGGTACAGGAGTCCCTCCCCAAAGAACTCTGGAGAAGACGTTCTTTGGACAGCAATGACCAGGAAGGCAAAGAGCATGCGTGGACGCGATCGCCTTCAAGTGTGCATGGAGGAACGAACTGCGTACGCTAAAAACGTGCCAAACACGTCCCGCTCAAGCGAAGAACAGGTGGCGCGTCGCTCTGCACGGCTTTTGCGGAAAAGTGCGATCGTCTTCGAACGGTATGACAATGTCGCCCCTGCAGTTGTCTCCTAGAATTTTACAGAAGTAAGCGCAACTGAGAACGCGACTGTAAGGAGGCGTTTCCCACGGCAACAGAGAGGAACATGCGAGCTGCAAGGTGCTGACTCCGAGAAGCAGTTGAATTCCTCTGCCACCGCAGGTGATACTCAATCCGTTGTGGGAAGGCGTAAGCCCAAGGCGGGTAGGCAGGTGTTAGAATGTGGATAAAATGGAGCAGGAAGAGGGTATGGAAGTGGCCTCTCGCGACATCTCAAAGGAGGGCTGCAGAAGAGATTTCCATCCAAGGGGACATACGCACAAGTCCATGGATGACTTGGAGTGGCATGCATTCCCTGCATGCATGCCCCTCTCACCAAGGGGGGAGGAGGGTCCATCCATCATGTTCTTTGCCATGACGCCCTATCATGCTTCCTCTCGTCGTCTGCGATTCACCAGTTTGAATGCCAACGGTCTGCACGACGACGAGAAGAGACGCTCGGTAGATGAAATCTTGCGCTTTTTCGATCTCCATCTGGCACAGGAGACGCATCAGACCTCCCATAAGGAAATCGGAGATATCGAGAAAAGTGCGGAGAGAGCTGCATTGGTAGAATGGCACAGAGCACTGGTGCGAAAGGTAACTTTCTGAAGAATGCTGGAACTGAAGAATTGCGATTTTTTCAAATTTAATTTCTTTCTCCTGTGCAAGGAGGCATTTTTCACGAATTTTGTTAGATTTATAACGCATTTTGAGAAAATCAAACTGTGAGCAGCATTATAGGAACAATCGAAATCGCCAACTATCACATATTCATTCACGAGAACCTGTCAGGTTATTCATTTGCACATGTGGCTTTCCGTATAATTTCTCTAAAGGCTTTTTTCCGCACGAGAATTCCTCAGTTTCTCCGAGTGCTGACTATGACATGGAACGTGTTTACCGGAAGCGCCATTTGACCCACAAAACAATTTGGAGCTTGTTGCTAGAAATCAATGATGGAAACATTAACCGGCATTTATTACATTTCTAAGAGGATTTGGCTACAATGGATGGTTTGGAGAGGAGTCAGCTACTCCCAAATTACGGGAGAATGATTTTAAATTGCTTGGAATAGGCTCGTAAGAACTTGGAGCAAGGGAATTTCTAGAAAAGCATTTTTTTGATAGAGGTAGGTTGTTACTGAGCTCTTAGAACTGTAGACCGATCAAGAGAAGAAGGCATCAGAAGATCTAGGGCTTGAAATAAGTTCATATTTTGGAATCCTATCAGCAGTTTTTCAAGGGTAAGCATAAAAAGAATTCCAAGAAGCAGGAAGAAAACAAATATGTGAGAATCTACAAAGAGATGGTTTTTAATATAAAAGAACCGTCGCAGTCAACGAAGGCGACACGAAAATTTTGCTTCAATTTCGTCAGCAGAATTTCACACAACTTGTCAGTAATGCTAATGTGCTGAAATCACTAAGCATTGACCAAAGAATTTTGGTCTTACAAATACAGTTTCCAAGGCACACACGCACCCACAACTACGAAAGTATACATAAGAAATCAAAGGGTGTGTTCAGAACATAAAAAAAATCAGTACTGATATTGATCTGCACCTCCTGGAGTTAGAACTAATCTTAGAACTCGATGTGGTGGTTTAGATGGTGGTGGTCTGATTGATTGTGGCGGAGGCGAAAGTGGGGACATTCATCATTGTTTGAAATAATTTGAAGTAGTGGTGCAATCCCTCATTCTTGAACACAGAGGTGTTCATTGGAGTTTCTATTGCAACCAACACGAGCACCTAGTTTCCGGGGGATTTCCTCCTCGGACTACTCAAGGTGCGGAGCGTTGGAATCATTTCCGCACCTGCTATTGCACTGTGGTGCCCTTCAAGAACCGTGGTGGAACCTGCCTTCGGCGTCCTGCTCCAGGAAATAGTTCCAGCGATGTGATGCGGCAGTTCTTCACAGAAGGAGTCCTCTCTCCGAGCGTAATGGTTTCACACTCGGGTTCACCGGGCGTTTATTCTCTTACAGGAATCGATGGAAACGATGGCCCACCATTTTCAATTACAACACTAGAAAGAAGTAGGTTGAAACAAAAATAGAAAATGAAAACAAACTAGAACAAAAAAAACAAACAAATACAAAATTGGTAGGGGAGAAGGGAAGGTATCTCATTTCGTGGTGGGTGAGGCCTTTCCATCCGTTGAAGGATGCAGACGAGCTCCTCCTCCTCTCTTCTCAGGTGGAGTCACCTGGAAGCTATTTGCTGAAAGCGGATGGCGTGCAGGACAGATCCCCTTTCACTTGGGCCTCCGTCGGCGGCTCACTTTGCCGAAACCTGGTTTGGGCGGAAGTGTTTTTCGGTCACTCCGTCAGCGAGTGTCTGGGAAGGAACTTTACTTTCGTGTGAGGTGTTTAGGGTGAATCGTCGGTGTCCGATTGCAGCCTTTCCAGTGGACACTGCGATGGAGGTAGGTGTTGTGGAGGCCTGTTCACCCCCACAACCTGCAGAATGGGGGGTATCTGCCCCAGGATAACCCCCGCCGCCGGCGTGGAGCTGGAGCGCTATGGTGGCCACGCCATGCGTGGAAGACGGACTTACGGTGCACTTCGTGGCCTATTTGCGCGCTTGCTGGCGCCACGCTCTGATTTTGATCTCTTTCAGCGGCTGCCACGTGTACGGCGTGCCGTTGCGGCGGGATATCAGGCAGGGCGACAGCTTAAGTCCGTTGCTCTTCAGCATCTTCTTTGAGTTGGTGCTGAGTGCGTACAGGCTGACGCTGGCCAACCTGCCGAGTTCTTGTCCAGGAACGCCGTCCGTGGCGACCTATGCTGACGACCTGCTTCTCCTTTTACCCACGACCACCCCGGCGTCCAGTCTTGAGGATTTCTTCGAGCTGATTCGCCGGGGAGCGGGCATGAGCGTAAACCGGAGCAAGAGCGTGGTAGTTCCAATTGGTGCGGTGTGGTAGGGGCAGTCCGACTGGATCCGCCTGGGGATCCCGACCGCTCCGTCCTTCCAATACTTGGGCGTTCCGCTGGGGAACGCCAGCCCAGTGGAAGTATGGTCGGACTGCCTTCGGAAGGCTACGAGTGCTCTGAGCCCGTTCCACCACGGCAGGTTCCTCCTTTCGGAGCGGGACGCGGTATGAAACACCATCGTCGCCCCCCTCTTGCGCCCCCTGCTTTTTGTTTGTCCGCCCTCATGCTCGGCCAAGCTCCAGGCGCACAGCCTGTTGAGGAACGCTCTGTGGGGACCTGCGAGGTTCAGGATCCACCTCAAAGATTTGGCGGTTGCGCGTCGGGATGCCGGCTTAGGCATCCTGACGCTGGAGAGAATCGAGCTGCAGGTGCAGCTTCGAATGTTGGCCCTGTGCGCCAACCTTTGGTCAACTCCGTGGTGCGCTCCCGCGCGCCTGCTCCTGCGGCGCTGCACCGGCAGCGATGGACTTCTGTCGCTCAGGCCGCATACGGAGCGCGCCACGAGAAGCTTCGGTTTCCCGTTGAAACCGCTCTACCGGCTCCTGGCAGCCCAGGAATGGATCTCCTGCCGCCCAAAGAACTTTGAATCCTGGCGGCAGGAGCCGTTGCATGCCTGGGCAAAGCACGAGGATGTTACCCTTCTGGAACTCCGTCGCGCTCACCTCTCTCCGTACTGCATGGTGGATGAGGTCTGCAACAGCCAGGAGAAGCGGACTCGCCTGGCCGTCACGCCCCTCGCGGACGCGGTGTCAGCTCTCCGGGCAAGAGATGACAGCTGCCAACCGGCGAGATGGGAGGTCGCCTGCTCCATCGCAGGAGCAACCCGACCTATAGGCGGCTGGAGGACTTGCGAGCTGACAGACGCCGCCACACCTCGCCACATCCCGAAGGGACTCCTTCGGTGGAGTGAACACTTGAGTGTGACCCCCAAAGAATTTGTGGTCCCTCCCTCCTGTTTGAACACTTCTGTGTTCCCTTTAACTTGGAAACAGGACGTCATCATGCTGGTGTATTGGAGTTTTCACTTCAACCGTGTTTCCGGGGGAGTTGTCTCCCCAAACTGTAAGCGGTGCGGGGAAGTGGAAACGCTCCCGCACCTGCTACTGCACTGCAGTGCCCTCCTAGAACTGTGGCGTAGGCTGGCCTCAGCTCTCCTGTATCAGGGGGACACCACAAGAGAGTAGATGCGCCGCTTCTTCACGCCAGGCGGCCTGTCTTTAGGTGCTGTCGTCGCAACAGTCTGTTGCACCCGCGCCATCGACAAGGCCCACCGAGAGCTGGAGAAACTGGCGATGTGTCGTCAGCCCACTGGATTAGCCAGCGCGAACATATCGTCGGTTGCCGAGTGGGCCCATCTTCCAGAGGGCGTTAGGAGAGAGATCGCCGGCATCCATCGCCGGTTCTGAAAGGAAGAAACGGCCGCAACAAAGACCCCTGTCCCCTGCCCTACGTATCTTTATTTTTATTTTTTATACTAGTGTATTTGTGGTCCCCGTCCTCCCGTTCCGGACTTTCCGTATACCGACCTGCGTGTCGGTGATCCCACCCCCTTCGTCTCTTCTGTATCCTTTGTCCGGCGACTCTGTTCCCGGATAGTTTTGCAATAAACGCCCTGGCGCACCCGGGTGATAAACTGACGACCCCCTGCGATCCTCTCGATCTCCTGGGCGTTCTCCGCGGTGATCACGTGGATCTCCTGCAGGAGCGCCAGGTCGAAGTCACGCAGGGGGTCGACCGTATCCCGCCTGTTGCTGTCGTCGCGCAGTCCGTTGACGTTCCAGCAGGCTACGCGGATCCTACGGCGACAGGCGAGCCCAGGTGTTAATCCTGGGAAAGTGGCAATAGTGCTCCCGCCACCTGGTCGGGCGGGACGCTAGGAGGAGGGGGTACGTCGCGCACCGCTTCTCCCTCCTCCATGGGGGTCGAATCGTCGTCAGGGCCGTGCAGAGGAAGGGGGGTTCACCCACCTGCACTTCCTCCTCCATGGGGGTCGCCAGCTGCACGGTGTCGGGGAATGAGAGATTCCCACCCTCGCCTCCCACGCTGCCGGCTTCCCCCTCGGGTGCTGGTTCATCCCTCTCCTTGATCTGGATGCGTCTCCTTGGATTCTGGGACTTGCGTCCCGTCTTCTTTGGTGGCGCCTTTGCTGAGGAGGACACACTTCCAACGTCCGGATCAACCTCACCTCCATCCGGAGCTTTCCTCGCGGCCGGCCTTCGTAAGGCTTTTCGCGAGTTCTCACAGCCTTGCAGTTCAGCCGCGAGTTCTTCCACCGCCTACTGGAAGGCGGCCTCCTCGATCGCGTCGAGCGCGGCGCGCGGTTCCCCCTCTGTTTCCCCAAAGGGTTCGCCATCGACCGTCGCGGCTTCAGCGGACGCGAGGGGGGGGGATTGCTCCCCCGGTGGCGGCATCGAGTGCCTCCACACGCTCTAATTTTACCGAACAAGCGCGAAGTTTTTCGAGGCACGGTTTTTCGCGCTGCGTTTTTGTTTTCCCCGCGCTTCGTTCGGGACGCCCGGACTTTCTTCTGGGCTGTACTGTCTGCCAGCCTTCGCCGTCGCCAGCATCGTCGGGAGTGCTCTCAACCGACGTTTGCTGGGATGGCTTAGGGACTGGCATCTGGCTCCTTACGGCCTGCTTCATGGTATTCGTCTCTCCTGCCCGTTTCCCCTTTGCCTTTTTGGCAGCGGGAGGGACCGGGATTTCTCGTCTTGGGCACACCTTGCGGATGTGGCCCTTGTTTCCACATAAGTGGCATTGGATGTTAGGGCACCGTTTTTTTAAGTGCCCTGTAGCATCGCAATGGCCACAATACTTGGGCTTTCCCACGTACCAAACATCGACTTTTTCTTCGCCGATATTTAGTTTGTGGGGAAACCCATTATTCTCCGGTAGTGTGACGCGGGCAGCGGCCATCCCACTGAATAGCCTTCCGTACGTTCGGAAGACATTGGGTTGGGCCCAATACGCGTGCACACTACTGTGTTTTGACAACTCCTCATGGATGCTGGTTTTGTCCATTCGGAGTGATACGCCCGTGAGGTGGACCACGACGGAGCGGTTCTCCGTCACAGGGAAGATCCTGCGGCCGTCCACCGTAATGGGGGTGTTTAGCAGGCGCTGCGCCAGACTTGCCTCTCTGCAAGTCAGCTCAACTCGCTGCCCCCCACTAAGAACGGAGAGGCCCTCGAGGTCTTCCTCCCTCACATTCAGTCTTTGCAGCTCCATTTCAAAGAAGCGTGCAATTTTCTCGTCGAACACACTGCCTACCTTGTAGATCAGCGACGGTTTGTAGCCGCTGTCCTTGTAGGCAGTCTGCTCTGCTACTGCAGCCGGGGATGGTGCAGCAGCGACGGCACTCCAACTCCTCGCCGCTGGCGAAGAGGGTCGCGAAGGGGCGGTTGCCCCCGATTCCGATGGGGCAAGTGCCCCGGATTCCGTGGGGGCGGACGCCCCCACTTTCATGGGTGGTGGAGAGCAAGTCGCCGCTCCTCCCCCAAATTCCATCGCGCTGTCCTCAGGCATTTCTGCCATGGGACACCGGCGCTCCTACACACCAGACAAAACCACCGAAAACCTTCGCACTAACTAGACCGCTGAGCAATGCCAAACCACCTCCGCTCCCTAGAAGGACACGGGGAAGTGTGGACCCAAACTGTGCCCGGTGTGGGGAGCGGGAGTCCCTCCCCAACCTTATAGTTGACTGCCCTGCCGTCCGGATTCTGTGGGAACGTCTGGGAACGACCCTTGAGATACCGGCTGGCGGCAACCCCAGACAAGTTTACAGTCTTCTCTTCGTGCGAGACGCCCTGAGGCCAGCCGCAGCCCCGGCAGCACTTTGCTGCATCCGCGGAATTGTGGCTGCCTGGAGTGAAGCCGAAGCTGAAGATTCCAACGCAACGGACGTCATCCCGTATGCTGTTCGCTTCCTGCAGAGAGCAACCGGATGGCCCCAGTTGGTTAGATTGAAGGAGGACCTCGAGGGCATCCTGCAAAGGATGGACCCTCCTCCCAGTGGGCAGTGATCCCTTCCTCTCCCTCCAGAAATTCTTTTTTTATATTGTTTTATTTTTCTTTTTGTTTTTTCCCCCTTTCCCTTCTACTAACGAGGAGAGTCACGCTGGTCTGCGTAACAGTGTCCCGTCAGGTCCGGCAGAATATTGGCCGTTAGTGGGGCCTTGTACCACGTCATGTATTGACCATGGAAGAGTTTAAATAAACGTCTCGGCGTATCCGGGTGGCATCGGCGTCGCACTTCGCCGCGACGACACTGCGCACAGCGCTGCGATTGCGGCTGCGGGCGTCATGGGGTCCCGCACGAAGAGGGGCCTCAAAGAGGCTCTGGGATTGTCCACAGGGTGCGGAATGGACGCAGAGAAACGTTCCCACAGTTCCCGGAAGGCGACACGCTGCACTATGAGGTGGGAGAAAGTCTCCTTCTCTCCACACCTGGAACAGTTCGGCGATGCCTCGTCCAGTGGTGCCGGTGCCATTACACAAGAGACCCCAGTGCAGTATGAACCGCGCCTATTGCTGCTACTTGTCGAGAAGCATTTTACTGGCCAAGAACACAGGGGGCACTTCCAACTCTTCGGGCCGAATGGAGAAGAGTTCACCCCAAGGTTCCAGTCCTTTGGAGACGGGTCCTTTACCGACAGGTTTCCTGCAGACCAAGATCTCACAGGAAACTTCCCATTTTGCCGTTAGGCAGGTGTCAGGCGCGGTGATCACAATGATAATTTGCATCCGCGCCATCATCATGGCCCACGACGTGGTGGAGACGCAAGCAGAACAAAGGGAGGTCACCTGGATTGCAGCTGCCAACATGAGGACGGCTGCTAGGTGGCCTCATTTAAAAAAAGAAGCAAGGAGGGAGATCGCCGGCATTTAGTGTCGTTTCTAAAAAGAAGGAACGGCCGATACCAAAGACTACCCCGCTCCCTCATCTTGTTTTGTATTTTGTATATGTTAATGGTCCTCTCTCTCCCGTTCCGAACTTTCAGAGTGCCCGCCCTGCGTGTCGAGGAGCCCTCTCCTTGAGCTTCTTTTGTCTTTGGGAACCGAGTTCCCAGATAGTTTGTTCATATTTCTTTTGTGAAGAAACGCCCCGGTTGGAGCTGATCTCGAATCGCTAACTAGTTCCTGTCACACTTGGAGAGGTTTTTGGATTCTCTGGAGCATGCATTTTTCTATTTTTGTGTGTTTTCCATTCCCACTTTGTTTCATATCCTCTTCTTTCTTGCCTTCTTTATTCTTTTGGTAATTCATTAATCATCTAGCTTGTCTAGTTTGATGAATTTTATTGTATCCCTCTTTTCTCAATATTTCCAGATTGAATTTCATCGGCAAACAAATCTGGAATTCTCAATAAAATGACCATGACATTTCTGGAGACACAGCAGTAGGATGGTGTGAAAGTTTTCATGATTAATTATCACACAGTTCATTATTATCATGGATGGAATGTCATTGCTTTTTAATATGATAGAAATAAGAAAATTTTGAATTCATAAAAGAATAATTACTGCCAGAAATTTTCATTTCAAATCAACATATCATGTTTATTATTTTGCAGGTAAGGTCATCCATCAGCTTTTATCCATAGATGTTCGGTATTTTTTTTTCCTTCAAAACGTAATTTTATTCGATTCAGGTAAACTGATGGAAATACTTCAAAATTGCGTTCGTTGTAGTCCATGAAGCAATTCAGCTGCCGATTGCAAGCTGTACTGTGGTGCCGCAGGGCAGACGAGGATCAGGAATTCTGGATCCTGGAATTGAAAAGGCATCTTCTGCTTGTCGTACATGTATGACTTCTTGAGCTGTTGGTGCGTTAATTCCGTACTTAAATCATAACTTTAAAGTAGTTGATGCATCATCCTTGTTGATATTGGCAGTGCGTGCGTTTTACAAACATCAATTCAAACGAATGCAATTTCAAACTGTGAAAAGTTGATCAGGAAAGTAAGAATGTCCTCGTTAAAAAATGTTTCCAAGTCTGCTCGGCATACCTATAAAGAGAGACATCAGGTATGTAAGGAATCCAATTTCGGATGTGTATTGATTTTTACCTAGCCAGCAGAAAGAGCCAAATTTGGTCTTCTAGAGAAAAAAAAGGATTACAAACGGAGAGCAAGGTATGCAGTTTTTCTTACTAAGCCACTGCATTTGCTGATTCCAGGGAATATAATAAAAATCAAGCAATATTAAAAAAGCTAAAAAAGAAAGCCCAGAACAGGAATCCTGATGAATTTCATTTTCACATGATTAATTCGAAGACAAAGGTATGAAGATTTAGATTTTATAACCATATGCAACTGAACTTGAGTTTCTAATACCTTACTGTTTAGTATTTGTACTCGATGTTGCATTTCAACTTAGGTTTTTATTAAGTCCCTTGATGAAATGGTATCTTGACTTTTCACGAAACTCTCCTCATTCTTTTCTCAAATTGTATTTTTAACTGAAATGAAACCTACCCAAAGGTAACTGATATTTCAGAAAGAATTTGCATAACATTAGCAAGTGAAGAGTTCAGTTATATCTGTATGCATGGCTATGAAAATTGTCACAATTGTTCTTTAACAACTTGGAAAAGGTTTTGCTTTTGCAGTGTTAAAATACTTTTTCTTAAAAAGGACTTATCTTGTTTTGTTGTATATGCTGCTTGATGTATATGTGAGTAAGAGAATGTTTTTTTATTTTTACCAGAACCAGGATTTTTTTTTATTTTCCTTTCTTTACAGTTTTCTAGTAGACAAGCAGTGCAACAATGATAATTTCTTACTCTTGTGATTTACTCTAAGGGTGTGGTTTTTCCTCATTCCAGTTTGTTTGTTGTTACAAAATTCTTGTTCTCCATTTTTTGCATTCTACCTGCTTATTTGTTTTCCAAGGAAAATGAAACTTTTGGTTCTCCATTTCATAAATTTGTTAGCAGGGACTGCATTTTTCATGGGGAGCATAGATTGTAAGACAAACTAATACTAGGATTTAGTGGCTTGGAACTACAAGTGTTTTTTTTTTGGCTGTGATTTCATTGTTATGTCAGTCATTATATCAGTTCTATATTTTTAGGATGGGTTGCATTATGAACTCAAGAAAAAAGAGCACACAGCAGAGCAGTTGAAATTGCTTCATGGACAAAACTTAGGGTATGTTAGAATGAAGCATACAATGGAGAATAAAAAGTTGGAAAAGCTCAAAGCAGAACTGCAATTACTTGGTGCTGAAAGCATCAAAAATAGGCACATTTTTTTTGTGGATACTCTGAGAGAAGGTGTGGTCACTGAATCTTGGAAGATTTAATAACATGTTTGCAGCAAAGCATTTTGATGTTGCTTCACATTTGGACACCCATCCATCTCTACTTCATAGGAGTTTCAATAGACCACATTTGTCTTCCTTATACTCCATGGACATCAAGGGATTGCAGAATGAAGACACTTTGAAAGTATGAATTGTTTAGCATTTCTATATGACATGTTTCTTCCAGAAAATTGATAAATTGAACAAATCAGCATGCAGCATGGTGGATACTAGATTGGAACGAAAGAAGCAGCTTTCCATAGTACAGAGGAAATTAGAAATAGCAAAATATTTACAGGTACTGAATCTGAAGAAAGTCACTTGCTTACTTCTACATATTCTTAGAACAAAAAAGAACCACCGGCTAAGAGAATAAAAAGAGGGAATAAAAAACGTGCCCCTGTTTATCAATGGAAAGCAGAAAGAAAGAAATAAATTGTTATTATTGTTAAGGTGTTGATTGGGATGGTTTGTTTTGAACTTTCAGAAAGTATCTTGATCCTTCGCATTCATTGAGAAGTGTAATGTGATTTTTTGAAAATTGAATATTCGACACATTTGACTTTCTGAAAATGCAATTTTCAAGTGTCTTGATGTTTCATATTTCAAGTTCAGAGTAGACTTGTAGAATAGTTGTATAGATAATGAATGTGTATTTTGATTTGTTTATGAGAATCGAATTTGTTTAAGATTAATGATTGAAAAATTAATCTTTCCCTCAAATGCAGTTGTAATGACAGAAACTGTCCTGAAAAACTTTGAAAGTTCCATTGATAATACTGACTCAGTCAGCATAGGAATTTGAATTCACTTTTGTGTTTATCTAAATACAGGAAGAATCATTGAAGACATATAAGCAGATGTGTAACTAGGGCTTTCTGTGGTTAATACTTGTTTTTCATATCCCAGCTCCCACAGTTTTCTCTAACGTTCAATCATTGAAAGCTCTGCTGCGGTTTAGTTTATGTAAATAAATACTTCACAGGCTGGTGAAAGTACCCTAAATACCACCAAAAACTACCCAAACATCCACCAAAAATGTTTCAACCAAAATTTTTAGTTGAAAAGCTCTCTAATGTATTCAAAAGTAAAAACTGCTGGTATGTTCGTAAGCTGTTCTAGGCAGGTATATTTGTAACATCGTAGTTTTAACATTGTGCAGCTTATAGCACAAGTTAACCAAAATATACGTACGCAAAAAATAACTGTTACAGTACAAATGTAGCAGTTTAATCTCATAAATTATGACTGTGCTTTCATTTTTAGAATTTATCGTGGAAGTTTCATCCGAAAAGTCCCATTTCTTTTTGCTAAATAAACAGCGATTCTCACGTTAATCGCTTTAAGGCAGCAGTACTTCAATGTAGCAAAAACTGTTTCTCCTTGAATGCCTTTGAAGATCTGATAAAGGAAATCACAAGTTGATGGAATGTTTTTTTTTTTTTTGTGTTTGTTTGTTTTTCTGTTTCTGCGATCAGAATTATCGGAAACTGTGAAACTGGAAACTCGCTGGGTGTCTCTGCATTTGCTGAACAAAAGTTCAGGTGATGGCAGTTGTCGCGTGACGTTGAATTCGCTTAGAAGCCATGACCTCAAGAATTTGCGGAAGCTATAAGATCATGAACGTTTTGTTATAATTCAACTTTGAAACAACATAATTATTAAATACGCACCTTTGCAACTCGGTAGTTGCATAGCATCAGCCAACTCTGGAAACTGAGGCTCACCTCACGCAGCCATTGGACTTCAACGGCCACCAACTGTTTTCCTCTTTGCTCTAGGGAAATCCTCACGAACGCAACGCGGACAACATCGGTTGCTTCCCAGCAAGTGGAAGATTCTGTTCCCTCCACCACAGCCAGCACCTGTGCAAGAGTTAAGGGATGGCGCTACCCGACGGCTCGACATCGCTCACGAGGCTCACCAGCCCCGTGGGCTTCCCGTCGCCACCTGCTTGCGCACACCTATTTCCGCTTGTCACCGTTGCCCACTCACCCGATCCCTCTTCGCCACTTTCTAAGAACCCGCCCACTTCCACCTGCCCCAGCTCGCCTGTGCCCTCCCCTGCCACGAACAGCGGGTCGAGCGCCCACTGTGATTCGCTGCTACTGTGACCCCAGCCTGCGAACCTGACCGTAGAAGTGCTGAAAGCCCGGCGTACCGTGACGAAGACGGGTTCCCGGTTTTCTTCCTCTCGTGCTGGTACCACCCAGTCCCGATGCCGACACACGTTTAGGAAAGGACAGGGCACCTTGCACTGCTCCAGCTCGTTGATGCTGCTGCTTCTGCTGCTGCCCGGCCAGTGCTCGAAGTGGTACGTCCACTCCTCGTGCTCCGGGCAGTACTCTGGCGGGTCATCATAGCCATACGGGCTTTCCATCCGATCCACGTCGTAGGTGCCACGCTCCCTGCACCAGCACGACGACAACAGGTCTCCCATCCAAGGTGTTTGGGCACGCAGCTTCGACCTAGCTGCAACGGAAGCGCTTCTTCCAATTACGTGGACCCCAAAGAACTCGGCACAGATCAAGTACAGAGGAAAACGGTCGCGTGACCGCAAGCAGAAAGGCTGGTTTTCCTCGACTGAAGAAGATTCCGATGCGCGTTCGAAATGAAGAGAACGTTCCAACAATCGTCGATCGCCGCCATTGGCGGTCGCTGACCCCGAAGCGTCGCGCGTGCGCCCTTTGCTCGTCCGTGCTGGACCACGGTCCAGCCGAGAAACCGCAAGCAGAGTCCAGTGGTCATGCACAACGCAGCGAAGGAACAGTCACCTGTTCCAAACGCAGCAGCCACGAACTTTCACCTTCTTAGGAAGCCCAGTTCCGATGTTGGGAAGTCTCCACATACAAAGCAAGGCAAGGTGGGCGCTTTTCAAGTGCTCCTTCTGCTTGTTGACCAGCAATGCAGTGGCATGAAAAAGAAAAGATATCAGCTGTGCTTGAAATTCCTTCCAGGGGGATGCTCAAATGTGTGGAAGCAAATATGCAAGAATGGGAGAAAATATCGAATATAAATGAAAATTTATCATGGGATGAAAACAGTTGTTCACCCGTTTGAACGCACATCATGTTTTTGGATTCCTTTTTCAGCTCACGAGCTTCATGAAGTCATAATGTACATGCGATTGAATTATGTCATTCAGTCATAATACTTTTCCAACCAAGATTGCTAGCCAGACAATCAGTAGACTATCGATCTTAATGTGTGGCAAGTATTATACAAGTTATACAGAGGATGCCGTGATGTGCCTGTGAGTAAGGAAAAGCGTACCATCGGCTAGTACGAATTTCACACTGGAAGAAAGCACTTACATGGAGTTGCGTCCGAGACGCGCGCCTCGAGAGCCTTCCGCAATCTGCAATGATGGGCCACTGTTGAGCAGCAGACTCAAAGCATGCCGACATCATGCTGCAGCATTTGAAAAGACTGCTCAGGGTGATGGCAGCGGTTGTTTCCAGAGATGTTTTCAATTGCATCGCGTTTCCTGTATTTCGTCGCATGTCCTCGATCTGGAAGATTCCAAGAAAGCAGCCGATTGGATGGTCAATTGCAGCCTGGCTGTGCGTTTCGCTGCTTCTGCCGGCTGCTTTCGTTTGCTGCCGTCGAATGCTGGAGCGAACGAAGGCTGCGCTCGGATAATTCTCAGGCAATCGGAGGACGCGTTGTGGCGCGCGGGGCCAACGAACGAGCGTGGTCGTGAAACGCGATGGGATGCCCACCTGGCGAGGTCTCGCCAGGTGCAGAACACATCCCGGAGGTGTGCCGTGGATGGCGCCCGCCAGCCTGTTCCGCGACGGAAGCTTGCGTTTGGCAACGTACCTGCCTGCTGCTGCAGGAGGGACGTGTCCAGGGCCGCAGCCGTTGGCGGCAAGGCACCAGCAACTGCCTTGTGCTGCTGCCTTGCTGGCGTCGAAGACGAGCGGCAAGGTCGGTGGTGCACGAGCGGTGTCGCTTGACGTTGCCGGAAACAGAGGCCGCCATTTGCTGCTGGACGGAAGCACTCGTCGCACACTGCTGCCGCTCGGAGAGGAGCGCAGCGACCAGAACGCAAGGTCAGCCGGAGCTGACTGGCTGCAACCACGAGGGCCTTCCGCTGTCTTCGCTTCAGTGAGGTCAACCCGCAAGAGCGCAGGTGACACGCCCTGCCGAGGAACCGGGGCGGTACTGCCGCAGCTGCCCGCTGCCAGCGTGCAGGCCCACTTACCTCTGAGCAGAGGTCCGTGGGAGCTGGTCTCCTGCTTCCCCGATCCGGGTGGCAGCGTGCATGCTAGCAACGAGCTGCCCGTGACGTGAGCGACGACGTGCTCGCGCACACTCACCTCAAGGGACCGGGGAAACTTCCTACCGATTGCGTGGAGGCTGCGCACCGCACCAAGGTGGGTTGTTTTTTCCGTCGGCATGACGGTGCGGCCGCAGGGGCCTCAGCGCGCTTCCGCGCCCAGCCGGCCCACTGCTTCGGGTGGGTGCAATCGGCGGTCGCCCGAGAGCCGAGCGCTGGCTGCGAGGCCGCACACCAGCTAGGCGAACGCGGGAGGGATGGAGGGGAGGGACGCACGCGCTCCGCGGGCAAGGGGGAGGGGCAGGGAAGGGGGATGATGGGTGGGGGCAAGCCGATCCGAGCTGGTTGGCGTCAAGCGGCTCGAGTGGCACAAACAAACCACGAGCACGAACAAACCGAGCTGCGCGCAAGGGGAACGCGAGCGCAGCAGCGAAGCGACAACACCTAGACGAAGAGGTAGCGGATGTCCCACAGGACGTCGTCTTCCTCCCGTTCCGCTTCCAATCCAACGAGCTGGACCTCGACGAAAGAGACTCGCTCGGAGCGTGGGGTGTTGGGCGGAGGTGGCGGAGGTGGTGCGTCGCGGCGGCGCTTCGTCCCAAAGCACGGACAGATCCTCGAAAAGAAGCGTAGCAAGCGTTTGCCGAAGCGCATGGCTGGCTCGTCTCAATCCGAATGGCAGTCAAGAATGGCGTCACCCTGGAAACCACGCCTGGACCCTGCAGGCCCCGTGGCGCAGGCGCCGGCACACAGGTGCGCGTACGCGGGGCAGCAGCCAGCTGACCACCGACCAGGAAGCACGTCTGGTGGCGGACGGTCTACCAGCGAACAGGAGCAAGGCTGAAAGAGGAGAAGGAAGCAACGGGTGCGGGGGGCAACTGGGGAGCTGAACCATCCCTTTCTGGGCAATGCGGAAAAAGAGGAAGGTGTTCGCGGGCCGAAAGGCAATCGAGTCGCTGAAATGCACACACCTTTTCACGCATGGATAGGATTATATCGTTTAGGATTATATCGTTAGAAGGTGGCCATTTGTCATGCGTTTGGAGCATTACTACCCTTTTTTGGTATTAGAATTTGGTTAAACTTTCAAAAGGAAAACCAAATATGTTCAATTAATTTCTTGAAAAGCCTCTACGATCAGAGAAAGTCGAATTATCCATTCTCTGCTGAGCGAACAATCCAAACACTTTTTGTTGAAAAATTATTAGATGCCACTCTGTATACGTACATAAAGAAAGGTGTGAGGAAAGTGAGAAAATCGTTGCTCGCCATAATGATGCCACGACTGCTTGTAGAAGTTTTTCAAGGTGTTGCCCTCAGTTTCCCTCCTCCGACCAACAGAGGGGTGAATTCATCAAACGACAAAAAAGGTACGGCTGCATCCATCTCATCGAGTCGGTCACATATTCTCTCTGCGTTCTCCCAGCTCGCTGTTTTTCACACATTGTGTCCTTCAGAAAGTCATTATGGAGGTTCTTTTCTTTGGTAGAGTCTCTGGGGGCTGGAGAGCAGTTCACTCGCTTGGGCAGAGTCCACTCTATTCTTCAAGGTGTAGCGGTACGTTCAGGAGAATATACTGCCTCGGTTCCTGATCCCTATCTCTCGTCCGGTCAGCCCCTGTAGTATGCTGATGGCGGGAGCTGCAGCCATCGTGTTCCTCATCTTTGCCCTTCTGATCACGACGCTCGTGATGAGGAGGGTGATTGTGGTCCGAACCATAGGATTGTATCGCGGAACGTTTGCGCTGCCATCGAACATTCCGGCTAAAATGCGTACTCTTGTGGTTTTTTGCAGACCAATCACCGTGCTCTTTAGCGTGCTCCGGTCCTGGCGCAGCGGCGAGCAGGCGAGGACGTGGATCCGGGTTTCCCTGCCACCACAGTTCATCGCCGATGTTTCCTGTCCAATGTCTGAATCCGCTTCCACTTAGGATGCCCCCACGGTAAAACATGAGCTGGTCATCCTCAGATTGTGGTGGTAGGTCACTCTGAAAGGCTGTATCTCCAATCGCTTGCAGGCTCTCCATCCGCGTATCTCGTAGCGGTTGGCAGCCATGGCAACCACGTTCTCTTTTCGGTAGTTTTCCATCATTACACCGCAGATGCTGGCTCTGGTCGTCAAGATGCAAGCATCGGATGGCTGATATTTCCAAAGCACTCGCGTCTTGCAGGTGAATTTCCCTCTCATCGTTGGCAAAGCAGTCGCATCTTGTGGAAATTGCCACTGGCTGTCGACTGTTCGCAGTCACGGATGGTCACTGGTGGGCTCTTCCAGGTGTCTTTTGATTTACCGGTACGAAATGCGCCATAACTATGGCCAATTCTTCATTCCACAATTATATGCTTCTAGGCACGATCTTGAAGCGTGGTTCGCCGCCAGTGTCTGCTTCGCTTTCTACGTGCGGTCCATGCTGCCCCATTCTTCATGTTTGTTTATGAGCGCCGACATCAGGCAGCTCGAGCTGTTGATCATCTTCGAAAAGGATGTGTGGGCTGCAAAAGGCCACTGTTCCCATTCGGTGGTGCGAGCCAAGAGTTGCCGCGCATCCACGTGGTCGATGGTCTGTCATAGAGACGTCATCCCGGTCCCACCTCCCTCTCTCGGGCGAACAGCAATTTGGGCGTGACCCGCAGCTTGAATTCTCTCCAGACGATCCTCCTCTGCAGCTGCTTCACTTCCGCGCTCGTCCTGCGAGAGCTCTCAGTGTGTAAGCACAAACGGCAGTTGTCCTTTCAGCTGCGGTCCTCTTGTTTTCGTTTCCTGCCTGAAGAACTTTTTGCGACTTCCGAATTATTTACGTTCCGATTTACACTTTGTGTGGGCAATGGGCAAGTCTGCGGCATTCTCGTAGCTACAAAGCATGGGTGCCCATAATGTCTGCAGCGCATAGGCGGAAACAAAACAACGTTATTCTACAAACGCCGAACTAGAAAATTCGTTGTTTTTTGGCAGCAGCTCCACGCAATGTGTTTCCAGTAATTCGCAGCGTACAGCGCACAGAGTCTGTCTGCCATTTCCGTCAGTGTGTCCCAGTGCAGGTGGACAACGAGCATCCTTATGGAGACGCACTCGCTCGAGGTTGAATCGCTTTTCTTTGGCAGTTCAGAGAGCTGACCAGAAATCGCACCGGTCAACGCCGGCAACGACCATCGCGATGCTTTGCCATAATGAGACAGTCGCATTCTTCTTGCTTGCTCCGGTTCCCAGTCCATCGCTCCATGCCGGCCGAAACAACGCTCCGGGACGTTCAGAAGAAAACGGCGCACGGTGGTGGTGGGGTGTCGGCCGACCGGAGCGTCGAGCATGGCTGTCCCGCCGGTCGGCATTCCACGCAAGGTCGGGATGGGATTCCTGCGACGTCTGGAACTTCGAAAATCATGTCCATGTTGTTGTCTCTGAATGTTCGGGCGCAGGAACTCTCAGGAAGAACATTCTGTAAAAACAAAAATCGGCTGCCCGTTGCATGCAGCAGGAGATGCAGAGGGACCGTCCGCGCACGGATACATTTTTCACGTCACACAATACGTCATCCCTGGGCAGAGATCCCTTCTTGAAGAAAAGCTTATTTCTCTGTCATCCCTGCCACGTAAGCGATGGCGAGCATCACGCATCGTGAGCAAGTCTGCGAGTGCTCAAAGGAGCGTCTTCCGGAAATGCCTCCCGTCCTTGCACAGCGTTTCCAGCATTCTGCACGGAAATCTGGGGGTATTCGCCTCCCCCCTTCTCCCCAGTTAAGGCTGCATCGTTCTTGGACCAGAGATGGATATGTGACTGCAGTTATCCGGCAAACTCTTTCTCCTGGTGAGGCTGCACTCATATCGCCTTTCGTTCGAAAGCTACGCTCTGGGCAATGCTTGCCGTACAAGCGACGCCAAACGCGGAAGCATGCGAAACACTGCTGGAGCACGCGGCGTAGCAGACGCCTCAGTAGTGCAGCGATTCCAAAGCATCCTGCGGTACTCGCCACCTCATCAAGCTGAAGATCCTACAGGAAGCTCTTCTGTCCGAATTTCGTGCAAAGAAGCGGGCATGGTATGATTGCGTCTTTGAGCACTCGCATTCCAGAAGCTTCCAGATTCTATTGAACGGCTCTTGGATAGCCAGTAGTAGAGGGTTCATGGAATTATACGCTTTTTGGGGGGTCAGTAGTTGGCATCGGTCGGTTATAGCTAAGAGCACCCGGTTTCCATTGCCAGAAGCTATGGCGGTTTCAGCTTTGGTGCACGCGTGTCCTCTGGTTAATGCAGGCATATGCGAGGCCCACTTCAAGGGTAATGGCGGATCGGATACAAGGAGAGAAAATATTAGCGCTTCCAAACACATATACATCCCCGTGTCGTTTTTCTGTCGTAGGCACCATTGTTTTCCAAACACGGTGGAAGAAGAGTCGTGTTGATCAAAAAGTTCCCATTTGAATTTCTGAATCCCCTGGAATGTGCGGACAGCATGAATTGCCAAGGCGCGAGTTGTAATGAAGGAGAGGAACGATTTCTGATCTCAGCATTTCACGTCATCGGTTCTGAGTGGCACACCGCAGTTCTGAAGGCGTTTCACAATAGTCTTGCGAAGTGATGGTTGTTCCAGGCTCCATACAGTCCACGAAAAGCACACTCTTTTGGTCCCACGGACACCCGGCAACAGCGTGAAGCTGCACATCTATCGAAGATAGCTGACGTCCTACGTCCGCATATCATCTCTGCTTCTCTTGACGATGGGTCCTGAATCTTATTTCCTCTTCTCGATTGAGCAAGCAACGTTTAGGACGATGACCTTGGCTGCCCTTTTGTTGAATGAGGATCATGAAGAAGGGAAGAATCCACAACGGGAGCTCAATGTTTCGCAGATCAGCAACTCCCAACATGTCGCGTTCTTCAGCTTCTCAACGATGACGTCATAGGGACACGCTTCGAGCTGAGGCGGTCTCATTCGACGGCTCAGTACAAGAGGAAAGCCCACATCGGCCTGCAGCAGCGGTTCTCGGTCTTCCACTTTGCTAAACGTCTTTTGGTTTAGTCTTTCAGCGCGGACGAAGGCATCAGTAGTGCAACCACTGCAATGCGTGTAGCTGCCACGTAAAGAGAAACATGGAGTTGTCCATAAACATTGAGGGTATTTCTTCCTCTTCAGGAGGAATGTCTATCAGTTCCACTCAGAAAGGAATTCCTATGGAGGGCGGCGGGGGTGCATGCGTCAGACAGTTGACGCGCCGTCCAGAATCCCAGCTGCTCCTTTCCCGTGATCTGGCCGGATGCATCCCATCTCGAAGGACCCCCGCAATATCCACTTTGTTGTATTGTTCCGAGAGTGGCTGCAAGTGGAATGCTCACTGCTCAGGTGGTCTTCCTCATGCGGTCCGTGATTTCTAGCTGCGAGCAGCGATCGTAGCTGGAGACTCACACGCACCGCCATGTTTACTGCGAGCTCTTGCCGTTCTTGCCGGCCACGCCTGAACACTTCTGTTTCCAGAGACAACAGTTAGCGGAGAGGCAGGAAATCCATGTGTTGTCCTGGGCCAAGGGGCAAACTTGCTCGAGCTGGTAACTCTCGGTGACCATGCGCGAGAAACCGAACGAGCGCCTCAGCGCCGCCTGCTCGCTTGGCCAAAAGACAGGCTGGGACGGACGAATGACGATACCGACCTTGGCTGAAAGGGCTGATCTGAGAACTGCAGTTGACTTCCCAACCTCTCCAGAGGGACGGAGTGCAAAAACTGTCTAAAGCAGTACTGAACCAAGGGTTACCTTATTACTCACGAAAGAATACGTAAAGGAGCGGAAGCAGGAATGGAAAGGACGAATCGAACTTCGGTGTAGAACATCGCCCACTGTTCGGGTAGGAATGGCTTGGCTTACCTGCAACAGGGAAAACCGAGATAGTGTGGAAAGCTTGGTTTCCATCGATTGTGGATTGCGGATGCTTCTTGCAACGGCAGAACTCGAGTGAACTTCGCTAACCTTGCTAACTACTAGTTGGTGCGCCTTGGTGAGCGGAGGGCGGCCAGAAGCCTTCGCATGCGGTGGTGCGGTGAGAATGGGAATCCGTGTAGGGATTCGCATTGGCTTCGTGCCCCACCCTGCATTAGCGCTAGGTGGTGGTCATCTCCCTCATGCAGCGCGGACTGCAAGAACAGAACTGCAAGCTTTGGCTTGAGATGCTAGCAGTGGTCTCATGCAGTCTGGATTCTGAAAATTTCTTTCGTACCAGTCCTGCATCATTGCAGGGAAGCGTCCTTTATTGGAATCCATCGGTTGCGTGAAACGAGGATCGCATGCGGAGAAGGACACTGCAGCCGTCGACTCGCTGTGTCTCCTTTGGAAACTCCCGTTGGCGCCAATTGTCTGCTCGTTCGCATCGGAGAGGTTTCCTCGTTGGCTGGGAGCATCGTTCTTCCGACAACGCATCCGATTGCCACTTCTCGTCGATGCTGTTCGTGGTGATTCAGGAGCGTCTCTCTGCTTTCGGTCGCCTGGCTCGTGTGCTCTCAGCGTATTGCGTACCCACCATTCGATGCATCCAAGCATTGAGAGTATGCGTCCGTTGGATCGGTGACTTCCAAGGAGCTCTGGTGCACCAGCGACCGTCGCTATGATATCGGATTGCAAGTGTCGAGAAAGAATCGTAATAATGAACGATTGGCTCACCGAAGGATTTCCTGATGAAATCCGAAGCTGTGGAGACGGAAGTCGAGTGCTTTTTGCACTGAACGGAGCTTTCGAAATGAAGTGCAAAGACAAACCGCAACGCGTGTCCTTTGAATGAATGTTTTTGCATTCTTTCCAGTGCACGAGGTTCCTGCGTTTCATTATGTAATGTACTTGGGAAGGAAGATTGTCGTGGTGTGAGAATGTACTTTTCCAACAACGATTGCTAGCCAGACAATCTGTAGAATGTCGATCTTAATGTGTGGCAAGTATTATACAAGTTATACAGAGGCTGCCGTGATGTGCCTGTGAGTAAGGAAAAGCGTACCATCGGCTAGTACGAATTTCACACTGGAAGAAAGCACTTACATGGAGTTGCGTCCGAGACGCGCGCCTCGAGAGCCTTCCGCAATCTGCAATGATGGGCCACTGTTGAGCAGCAGACTCAAAGAATGCCGACATCATGCTGCAGCATTTGAAAAGACTGCTCAGGGTGATGGCAGCGGTTCTTTCCAGAGATGTTTTCAATTGCAACGCGTTTCCTGTATTTCGTCCCATGTTCTCGATCTGGAAGATTCCAAGAAAGCAGCCGATTGGATGGCCAATTGCAACCTTAGCGGCCTGTGATTTGTAGTTCAATTATGTGGTCCATCATCAGATTTTCATCGTTTGATTCTCCGAAGAAATGCCTACTGCATGCAAGTGGAAGCATTGCTGGCTAGTAAATGCTCTTCGAATGGTTCGTACGAAGGCTGCAATGATGAATAAGCATATGTGAAAAAGAAATGGAAGAGATTGCAAAGTACTGATTGGAGGTGATGGACAAGAAGCACATTCTTGCATACCCTTTTTCTGTCTGACCAGGAAGCATGTTGGTATGATGTTTCCTGCCTTTTGCTTTAAAATGCTTGGAATCAGTCTTGAAACTGACTTCATGCAGGGCGCACAACTGAAATCTAAACGAATTGCATTGATAGGACTGAGCAACAGGATGTTTTTGTCCTGATGGCTTGGGCAGCATGGCTTGCAACATTTGCTCAAGAAATGTCATGAAATTTGTATCCTGGGCTCGCTATCCATTGTAAGAAACCTGAGTTCCCACAGAAGGTTTTTCTGTTCACAGAATCGTTTCAGCTGCATTCTATCATCTAAACTTAGGGTAATTTTCTCCATATGCATATGTGTATCCATTCATGTGTTCAGAAAGCAAGACGATTGCATTTTAGAATCCCTCGATTCATTATCAGGATGGCTACCACTGGGTAGCGATGCTTCCTCGTCTTGAATCCAGTATGGCCCTTCCATCATCTCATATTGCGAACTCCGTCTACAAAATCATGTTAAATCTGGGTGGTCTTTTCAATACGCCTGAACAGTAACTTTGTTTTCATTCCTAAGTCACGGTAGTCACTTTGGTGTCTCGAGACACGCTGAAATTTTCAATTCAATATCTGTTTCCAAAAAGACCTTTGAAGGGACGATGGCTGCTATGAATCCTACATCATGGATTGACTTGCTAGAGAACTGGCGTGTGACTGCAAGTGTGAGAAAGCAGTAGAAGTGGATTCGATGGAAATTAAGGAGAATGAGGAAAAATCAAACGGAATGAAGTCGAATAATCAAAGTGTTTCTTTGCAAATGGAGACATGCTCCATTTGAAGAAAATAACGAGCTTTTCAATATAGGGGTCTGTCATGAATTGCTGACAACTCATGATATTCGGGCATACGCTTGAAGACTCAACTTGATAAGTAACCTCAGTCTGGGAAAGTCTGGCTTTGTTTGGCCATGAAAACCTATATTAGCAAAAGGACTTGTTTACACGTTTCTCAAGACTGAGCCGTTCATGTTTGCTCCTTGAAAGTACTTTGACATGACTTATTCATTTCTCAAACAGCTTCCTTCTGTGCATTTCTGGTAGGAAACATTCCATCCGAGGTGGTCATGAAAAATCAATATTGAAAATTCCTTCCGTAGAACAGTAAGTCCAGGTGGGCATCCGGTGATAAAGTGTCTCTGTTGCTACTCCTAGACTCATCCTGAGGGTTTGTATCACAAAAAGATTTCTCAACTATGTTCCCCGTCACATTTTTAACCAGTGCAATGACCGTCATTCCTCTTGATTTTCAGGGATGAATTTATCCTCTTACGCGACCTTCCAAATTTTCTTATATTGCGGAATGCTCATTTGTCAGACTGCTTTGCTTTTCATCTCTTGTTTTGGCAAATTTCTTCTTTACGTTCTAACATGGAACCTACCTTGAATGCCCCAAAACAACCTTGTCTTCCTTTGTAACTTGCAGAAGATAAATTCTTCCTTTCCACTCACTTCAATGATATGGGAAGATGTTCCCATTGTGCCTTGAATTCATATGAATGTAGCCCAAAATGATGGCGGTCGAAACCGCAGTTTCTTATCAACTTCTCATCCTCTTTCACCAGAGGCTGGGCTGAATATATGGAGCGGAATATTCTCTTTCTCTAGATGATACGGCGGCACAATCCCACGTAAATTTTTCGGAAAGTACCATAGTTCTTTCCGCATCGTTGACAGTCCGTTCAAACTTTCCAGTTGAAGCAAGTCTTCCCTTTGACACTGGACGAGACCGCTTGCATCACACCCACAGCTCGATTGGGAATTTTTATGAGAGGATTGGACAAAACGAATGAATCTTCTTTTCTTCTCTCTCTCTCCCTTTCTCTCTCTTTTCATAAGTCAAATCTTTTCGAGATTTACTTCGATTCTTCCCTTTCAAGATGCCACAATGGGAAAGGTTTGGTGCTGCTCCCGTGGGGTAAGTTGCTAATCGGCAGTGTCATCTCCGCCACCATGAATAGTCATGAATATCGTACTGCAAAGACGATAATTTTTCAGCTTGGAGCCGTTTGCAGACATATGCGCTCTGCAAAGAGCGATCGTGCGCTCGGCACGAACGGCTACTGCGCCGCTTATCTGAAAAGCTTGCATTTCGGCATCAGAAGTTCTTAGTGATATCCTGCCAGTGGGTGATCAACAGCGACGTCTTTCGTCCACCCTCCACTAGCGGATGACCCTGGCCAGGGACGTGTCCGGACTAGTGTTGGACGACATGGGCCTTTATGGAGACCGCAGGTACATGGCTCGAAGGCCGATGAGCAGAGCTGAGCGCGACACAATTGAATTCACGTTCTCTTCGGTATTGTGAACACCCTATGTGTTTGCAGCCTCTTTTTCCTTAGTCGACTATTCCATGCAAATCGTTCACTTCTTTTTTTTTAAAATAAGCATCGAAGAATGAATAAATAAATAAACAACGGTAATTCAAATTTCTGTCCGATGCCGCCACAAATCAGATGGCATTCACCGATGACACAAGTGAATTTCCATTCAGCATTTGCAGGTGGCATCCGTTTGCAAGAGGCAAACGGAGCGACAGAAGTATAAACACGTCTGATATCCCTCAAGTTACATTACATTGACTGAATGCGTGGGGAGCTCGAATCTCTACCAGGTATCCATGAGGAATTTTATACCTTGTCCAGTAAGCATCAAACCTCACGAGCAGTTGCTTTGCAAACAGGCAATCTGAGGAAACATCTGCAACGCACGAGCTTTGGCGTTACTTTACTGTCTGCCTTTTGTCAAGCGCCTTTCGCCTGACGGCCTCCTTGCGATTCCGAATGACGAAGTAAAAGACCATCCGTTCTCCCTAAGAAAATGGGCGTTACCGCGCAAACCGATCGTTTCCACACCCAAGGATCGCGCTGTATCCTCATTTCAGAATGATCAGCTGACTTGGCTTCGCAGAAAGCATGGATGCTGCTAAAGGGCTTTCTGCAATTGCCGAGATGCGCAATTTGGGAAACCAATCAGAAAAGCTGTCCACTATGCAACGGTTCTTCTTTCTTCATAATGAATAAACCAAGAGGAATTCAAATTTCGAGCAAACCTCAGCTATAGTTGATCGACACGTCTTCCTTGTCTTTTACATAAAAGTTCATGAATCGTTTAAACACACATATCTCAAGAAAATAGAAGGAATCGGTAAACATCGCATCCCGCTGAAGAAACAAACAGGAATTCACGTACAACCCACGTTGAAAGTCTCGAAACAAGGCAGCTGAGCAGATATTCGCAAACACAAGAGTTTTAAAAAGAGGGAAAAGCTGATTGCTGCCCCGCGTACGCGCACCTGTGTGCCGACGCCTGCGCCACGGGGCCTGCAGGGTCCAGGCGTGGTTTCCAGGGTGACGCCATTCTTGACTGCCATTCGGATTGAGCCCCCCTTGGGAAAGACGAGCCAGCCATGCGCTTCGGCAAACGCTTGCTACGCTTCTTTTCGAGGATCTGTCCGTGCTTGGGGACGAAGCGCCGCCGCGACGCACCACCTCCGCCACCTCCGCCCAACACCCCACGCTCCGAGCGAGTCTCTTTCGTCGAGGTCCAGCTCGTTGGATTGGAAGCGGAACGGGAGGAAGACGACGTCCTGTGGGACATCCGCTACCTCTTCGTCTAGGTGTTGTCGCTTCGCTGCTGCGCTCGCGTTCCCCTTGCGCGCAGCTCGGTTTGTTCGTGCTCGTGGTTTGTTTGTGCCACTCGAGCCGCTTGACGCCAACCAGCTCGGATCGGCTTGCCCCCACCCATCATCCCCCTTCCCTGCCCCTCCCCCTTGCCCGCGGAGCGCGTGCGTCCCTCCCCTCCATCCCTCCCGCGTTCGCCTAGCTGGTGTGCGGCCTCGCAGCCAGCGCTCGGCTCTCGGGCGACCGCCGATTGCACCCACCCGAAGCAGTGGGCCGGCTGGGCGCGGAAGCGCGCCGAGGCCCCTGCGGCCGCACCGTCATGCCGACGGAAAAAACAACCCACCTTGGTGCGGTGCGCAGCCTCCACGCAATCGGTAGGAAGTTTCCCCGGTCCCTTGAGGTGAGTGTGCGCGAGCACGTCGTCGCTCACGTCACGGGCAGCTCGTTGCTAGCATGCACGCTGCCACCCGGATCGGGGAAGCAGGAGACCAGCTCCCACGGACCTCTGCTCAGAGGTAAGTGGGCCTGCACGCTGGCAGCGGGCAGCTGCGGCAGTACCGCCCCGGTTCCTCGGCAGGGCGTGTCACCTGCGCTCTTGCGGGTTGACCTCACTGAAGCGAAGACAGCGGAAGGCCCTCGTGGTTGCAGCCAGTCAGCTCCGGCTGACCTTGCGTTCTGGTCGCTGCGCTCCTCTCCGAGCGGCAGCAGTGTGCGACGAGTGCTTCCGTCCAGCAGCAAATGGCGGCCTCTGTTTCCGGCAACGTCAAGCGACACCGCTCGTGCACCACCGACCTTGCCGCTCGTCTTCGACGCCAGCAAGGCAGCAGCACAAGGCAGTTGCTGGTGCCTTGCCGCCAACGGCTGCGGCCCTGGACACGTCCCTCCTGCAGCAGCAGGCAGGTACGTTGCCAAACGCAAGCTTCCGTCGCGGAACAGGCTGGCGGGCGCCATCCACGGCACACCTCCGGGATGTGTTCTGCACCTGGCGAGACCTCGCCAGGTGGGCATCCCATCGCGTTTCACGACCACGCTCGTTCGTTGGCCCCGCGCGCCACAACGCGTCCTCCGATTGCCTGAGAATTATCCGAGCGCAGCCTTCGTTCGCTCCAGCATTCGACGGCAGCAAACGAAAGCAGCCGGCAGAAGCAGCGAAACGCACAGCCAGGCTGCAATTGACCATCCAATCGGCTGCTTTCTTGGAATCTTCCAGATCGAGGACATGCGACGAAATACAGGAAACGCGATGCAATTGAAAACATCTCTGGAAACAACCGCTGCCATCACCCTGAGCAGTCTTTTCAAATGCTGCAGCATGATGTCGGCATTCTTTGAGTCTGCTGCTCAACAGTGGCCCATCATTGCAGATTGCGGAAGGCTCTCGAGGCGCGCGTCTCGGACGCAACTCCATGTAAGTGCTTTCTTCCAGTGTGAAATTCGTACTAGCCGATGGTACGCTTTTCCTTACTCACAGGCACATCACGGCAGCCTCTGTATAACTTGTATAATACTTGCCACACATTAAGATCGACATTCTACAGATTGTCTGGCTAGCAATCGTTGTTGGAAAAGTACATTCTCACACCACGACAATCTTCCTTCCCAAGTACATTACATAATGAAACGCAGGAACCTCGTGCACTGGAAAGAATGCAAAAAGATTCATTCAAAGGACACGCGTTGCGGTTTGTCTTTGCACTTCATTTCGAAAGCTCCGTTCAGTGCAAAAAGCACTCGACTTCCGTCTCCACAGCTTCGGATTTCATCAGGAAATCCTTCGGTGAGCCAATCGTTCATTATTACGATTCTTTCTCGACACTTGCAATCCGATATCATAGCGACGGTCGCTGGTGCACCAGAGCTCCTTGGAAGTCACCGATCCAACGGACGCATACTCTCAATACTTGGATGCATCGAATGGTGGGTACGGAATACGCTGAGAGCACACGAGCCAGGCGACCGAAAGCAGAGAGACGCTCCTGAATCACCACGAACAGCATCGACGAGAAGTGCAGCCGACGAGGTAGCGAATGTCCCACAGGACGTCGTCTTCCTCCCGTTCCGTTTCCAAGCCGACGAGCTGGACCTCGACGAAAGAGACTCGCTCGGAGCGCGGGGTGTTGGGCGGAGGTGGCGGAGGTGGTGCGTCGCGGCGGCGCTTCGTCCCCAAGCACGGACAGATCCTCGAAAAGAAGCGTAGCAAGCGTTTGCCGAAGCGCATGGCTGGCTCGTCTTTCCCAAGGGGGGCTCAATCCGAATGGCAGTCAAGAATGGCGTCGCCCTGGAAACCACGCCTGGACCCTGCAGGCCCCGTGGCGCAGGCGCCGGCATACAGGTGCGCGTACGCGGGGCAGCAGCCAGCTGACCACCGACCAGGAAGCACGTCTGGTGGCGGACGGTCTACCAGCGAACAGGAGCAAGGCTGAAAGAGGAGAAGGAAGCAACGGGTGCGGGGGGCAACTGGGGAGCTGAACCATCCCTTTCTGGGCAATGCGGAAAAAGAGGAAGGTGTTGGCGGGCCGAAAGGCAATCGAGTCGCTGAAATGCACGCAACGATGGCTTTGCATTGCCCTTTGCTTGGCGATTGAACGCAACAGCACGTCCAACTTTACGATTGCCGTGCAGGAAGTACACTCGGGGTGGGTCAAATGAGAATCGAGGAATCTGGCGTTTGGCTTGAAGGTGAAAAGGGAACGTTTGCAAGGTAGCGTTGCCTTGACCATGCGGCTTCGAGTGCTGTAAGAAATCATCCGGCGCATGCACTTCCTGCCCAATTCTCGACTCTGCCGTTTATAGCTGCTGGAAGTGCTTTGCATGAACTTCGAGCTCCACGTTTTGCGAGCGACGTGTTGATGGTGCACGGAGGCGTCCATTCATTTCAGCACTCCCGAGTGAATTGGGGAGACCTGTTTTTTGCAGATTCCTACTTTTTATTGAATCCCTGTTTCCATCGTGCTACGTTTGGGAGCACAAAAAGATAGAGGTGGCTCGTTTTTGCGTTTCCGTTTGGAGCTGCCTTTCGCCAAAGTCTGCTGCTGCTTTCTGTATGCCATTGGTATAGATGGAAATCCTCGGTACACTCGTGGTTGCGATGTTCGCATATGGGAGCGTCGTTCTTTCCGATGGGAAATGGGTCTTCTGTTGAGAATTGGAGTGTTGCGTTAATCTTTCTTTCTTGAGAAGTGCAGTCTTCGTGCGATTCCGAAGACCTGCACTTCGAACACGGTAGCGCCATTGACAGTAGCGTTCCGTGCGATGACCATTTCCTACTATTTATGGCAACCAGTTGGGTCACCAGCCTACTGCTCTGCAGTGAACGTGCTTCTCGTGTCCCATGTGTTTTCGCGAGCAACACCTTACTCTACACTTTCGATTCCCGACCACTTTATTCCCCTTTGCCGCTACCGCAGGTCGCACCTTTCCATGACTCGAGACGCCTGCACTTATCTGTGAGGACTCTTGCAGCCCAAATGTGTACGATTTCGGTGAAGGTCTTTGAAATGGACACAACAGCAGCCGGCAGCCCTCGTGACGTGTGCTGAAGGTGACCTTTTTCTGCTTTCTTTTTCTTTATCCCTCATCCGTGTAAGTGTCGAAGATGGATGCAAAGAGTTTCCTATCGCGCACGTTGTTTCGGAAAACTGGCATTCGGTTTCTTTGGATTCCGTGGGCCTCAACCTTTCAGGAACTTCAAATGCTTCCCGTGACTCTCAGATTGTGGGCACTGCAAAGGTTCAAAAGTGCTGGGAGAACATAGACGGGGAAGGAAAGGAAGGAACCACGCTAGGAAGATATGTTCCTCTAATTGCAAAATGCCGTTTCCGTAGGGACCGTAGTTGGTTCGAAACGAAGTGCAAAAGATGCTTTGGGTGCCTGCTGGGGCTTTCGCATTTTCCCTATTCCCCATTCTCATCAAGTGTCGTCACTCACTGCTTTCCCATTCCGGCAAATTCGATATTTGAAAATTCCTTGCATTTCTCCTCAGATTGCACGTCGAAAAACGCAGTACCGTCCACGACGACCAGAATCAACACGTGCGTCCATCTCATACAATCTGCTTTCTCTATATTGCGAATGGGAAACTTACGGTTTCGAAGATTTCTTCGACTCCGGATGCAACATGATTGGAGTGGAGATGGCAATCAGGCTGCTGCGACTCCATCTTGGGATGCTGATGGACCTTTTCGGTACGGGGAATAGGATTAGGAAGATGGTAAGTTTGGGGACTGGAGAGCATGGTGGTCGGTGATGCAAAGGCGTCCGTAGTGGCAAAGGTGCTGTTGCTGACTGTGGCACCCGTCGCTTTGTGTGAGAGTAAGATTCGAGAAAGCGTGCGATTGCGAAAGGGGAAGCAGGAGGTGAGGATGCAAGTTGTACAGGCGGCAAGTGGAGTGTGGAAGACTTCAGGAACAGGGGAATTGGGATTCAGTTGCTAAGGACCACAAATGTTTCCCAATTCGATCCTGGAATGATGTCGCTGGAGTGGCGTGGAATGATTTCTTTCTTAAGGTTGAGTAGGGCTGGCATGCTTTGCACGTTCTTGAAGAGGAAGGATGCACACTTCCAAAGTGCCAGGTTTGTGAAGGGAAGATGCGGTTCTTTCTGCAGTTCAGAAACCTTCCTTGGAGGTGCGAATGTTTCGGGAGGAGAAATAAGAAGGGGTGTGAAAGAGGGGGAAGAGGAGAAATGGAAGAAGAGATTTAGGAGGGGAGGATGGAAACCCGTGCGCTTGCGACTCTTAAGAGACGGACCTGGTCTTCCTGATGTTCTTCGGCTCCCCGATTTTCCTGGAGGAACTTCCATTCTTGTACAGACATTTCCTTCTCAGCTTCAGTTAATTGCTTCAAAATCGATTAGGACAGTGGGTAGTGGCTTCAGTGAGCAGCAAGGTGCGTCCAAGAGTGATTTTTCGAACGTTGGATGCGCTCGCCGCTCGTGGTTCTGCCTTTAGTTTTGTGGGGTTTCCGCGCCTCGAGCTATCACGGACTGGAAGGAAGGTGCACCTGGTGAAAACAAGGAATCGACTATTTTGGAGAAGAGGATCCACTGGGTCCTGTTCTGGCTTAGTTTGCCTGAAGTCTTGACCGGTTCATCTAAGCATGGAGTCTCCAAGGAGATGGGCCACCTCGTTTCTCTTCCTCGAACGAAAGTCGAAGGTAGGGAGATGCATGGGAGTCTACCGGGAGTGTTTTTTTCGTGGGAAGAAAATGAGTTCCGTATTCTCTTTGAGCTCTTCCTCAGCAACCTCTCGGTAGCTCCCTAGAGTATGAGTTGCAAATGGTGGCGACATTAACCGAAGTCTCATCGCGCGACGCATTCTCATTGAGTTTCAGGGAATGTCTCGTCTCGACCTTTTTCCCGACATCCCATCCCAACGGGACTGGGATGCTCTCTTGTCGACTCCTTGGTGGTGTATACTGGACTCTCAGCGCCTTCGGGGGATGGGCCTTTAGTGTGCAGAAAGGGATGGAAGTTCTATTGAATTCTCCCTCTCCTTTTTTTCCTCATGAGTCTCCAGAGTTTCGATGTCTCTGTAAAGTCTTTCTTCTCTTCTCATTCCTCCTTCCCTTTAGTGTTCTTCCTTTGCTTTGCTTGCTCCCTGAGAACGGCGCTTCCAGGAAAAAATGCCGTCCACAAAGTGAGCGTCCGAGGAGACCAGTGGAGAGTGAGATCCGAGGAAGGGGAAGGCTAGGGCAGCCCAAAGTTCGAAGGACTCTCCGGAAGGCTACAGTTGTGCAAGGTAAGTTTTCGTTTTCAGGCAACTTAGCGCTCGGAGGGGAGGGGGAAGGAGAACCCAAGAGGTTTGGAATCGAGGTTTCCCCAAATCTTACCGTCTCGATCTATCTTCCAGTGAAGCTCCTTCCCCGAGTCCTTTCTGTTTCCATGGTCCCTTTTCTTTACGAGCTATCAAGAGAATTTAAGGAGGGTCGTATCACTCATACGGTTAGAGGCTAGTGGGTGCAGTTCCATCACTCTATGGGTGCTGCTGGGTCGGTGTCTTGTGCGTGTCTCTTTCATTCTCTGGAAGATTCTGGTTTTGTTTTAGCATTCCGAGCGGTTGTCGTGGAAAGAAGACTTCCTCCTGAGACCTGCTCTCTATCGGCTCCACGTGAAGGACTCCATCCAGTTCCGCTGAATGAAACGTCCCTGAGCATACTTGCAACGCATCCAGTAATCAATTTTCAGTAATCATCAGGCAGCATTTCTGAATTAGTAAGGGAGACAGTAGAGAAGCCATGTGAACACGAATCCACAACGATATTTTTTTAGAACAGTATTCTCGAAATTTTCCATAAGAAAGCAGACATTCTGATTGATGGCATATGATAGATTGCAAATAGATTTATTCTCAAGCTCATTCTCCAGAATTTTGAATTAATTAGTTCCACTTCATACCTGTGATCAGTGCTCCGTCATAGAGAATTTTCATGTGGATGTAAGAGAGAGACGATGAGAAAAGAGAACATGGATTATTCCTTGAATACACGCAAAAAGGCGAAATTTGGAATTAAACAGTGCTGGACAAGATAATTTAAATAATCCTTAAATAATTCCTTACATAATGTAATAATTATTTGCATACTTATGTTTGAACTATTTTTTGTGGATGAATTTTTCAAGTATATACATAAGTTTGATTTCACTTGGAAGCTGGGTTACATTGAAAAATATACCACCGGTTCATTGTGAAAATCTGGCAACTCCGACTTTGGATTCTCTCTGAATGAGTAAACGCAGATGAAGCTCGCATGATTTTGGTGCCTCTTTTTAAAATAACATCCACATTTAAAATTATTTAATAGAGCAAGGTAGAAGAAGGAAGATATAGAAAAAAATTTCACGTAATCAATAAAAAGAGCAGAAGAGAGAGAAAGGGGGAAAAAGGAATTGATAAAAAGAGAATCACTAGAAGAAATAAGTTTCATGACTCACAGGCGTACGTTATATATGTATGTGTCGATGTCAACAGCACACTGGTCCCGAGGCAGTCACCCATCCAAGTACTAAACAGAATGAATCTATTTCTAGGAAACAAATATGCACAAGAGGATAGTCTTTTTCATGCCTCGTAGCTGGAGTAATTCAAAACGTGAGTTGTTTCATAATGTGTGGAAGGAAGGTATCAGCGAGCTGATCAGGTGTGCCCATGAATGGGATACTTCTGCAAACTTTCCTAAAACTATTTATGTGTTTTTTCTTTTTTACTTCAAGATTTCGTGCTTCCAAATGCATAGATAAATTTTCGGATACCATGAAAATTGAAAACTGACAGTTGCAACATTCAAGTTAAATGTGTTTAAACGTGCACGTTTCAGTCTTTGAAATGTGAACCAGTACTGATGATCGATATGGTTAGTTAGTTTCTGTTAATATTGTTTGGTTATACACTGATGAAACATTTGCTTTTCATTCTCTAATGCACAGTTTCATTGCAAATGGGTGTCCAGTATGTTGCAGCAAATCGATTTAAAATGAGTAACATCATTCATTGTTCTCAAAGTAGTATTTATCATTCTTTTCATTAACCATGCAACAGTTATGATTATAGCCGCATTGTCTCGTTTTTTTTTTCATTTGGATCATAGAGTATATTTAGAAACATCAAAAAGAAAATCTCTGGTTAATGTCAGGATTTTCGTGTAATTATTTCACATTAAATTGTATTTATGAAACAACGTGCAAATAAAGAGTTGTAACATGGAAATAATAAGAAAACTATAGGTTTATGTACTGACTGTTTTTGCAGCCACTGTAGTTGAGGTAGTGCTGTGGCTTTGATGTACAATTTTACAGATTATGCTATTACACCACTAGGCAGGCAGCTTTATCAGCTGAGTGTAGCAGTCATGTTACCTTCCGAACATTTGGCATCCTAACCATGCCCTTGCGTCTTGTCCCACACAGAAAGTATTTTTTTACAGATGTGTGGGGAGTGGATTAGGGATGAACAGGCTGGACTGCATGCTTGAACAGCTGCAGCCCCATGTAGTTTGAAACAAAGAATTACAGCCATCTTGCCAAGGGAATGTAGCTTCAATTTCCTTTCAAGACCAAGTTTCTACACCTATAAGTTTTGTAGTAAAATGCATTAATTGTGTAATTACGATAAGTCTGAATATGCAGCTCCCATTCTCCGAATTTCCTTGGGAATTGTTCCATGCAACTGGCCTTGATGTTACTGTTGCATCTCCTGTGTTCAAGTTGTCTATCTGCTGACTTACTGTTTACCAGCTCATTGAATTCCTGAAATCATTATTTTCGTATTCTCTGATTGTCAGGGTGGGCCTCCTTTGTATGGAACTTTCTTTTCTTTTGCAAATATGCACTGATGTGCCTTTCTGTGAGTGGCTGGTGTACTTAGCTGCTGTCTGCATCACTACTAATCATGTGAACATGAACTGTGAAGCAACCTTTAGATAAGATCTATGTCCCCCATGTTTTTGTGACCTGGTACCATATTGGGTCTCACTGTGAGGGCATCATGCATGGTGAATACATGATGTGCTTACACTAAAACCTCTTTCTCTGCACCTCTGCATTCTGGATAGCTGAACATCATGTCAAAATGGAAGGAGTTGTTACCTGTCATTGGCTCATTCTGAAGTATCATCTTTCTGTTTTCTCAATTTGGGTATGCTCCTTCCAAGACTGTTGAGTGGAGAAACTGAAGTCCATTTCTAATGCCTAGCTGCTCAGCAGGAGTGAGGAAGCCTTCCAAAGGAATTGTTAATCAGGATGCTCAATAGATGGCTATATTGAATCACAGACTTTTTGTAAAATGTGCCAATAAAATATTCTTGGCCCACCCGGCTATGCCAAGTACCACCTTTTTCTTTGATGTCTTCATTCTGATATGGCTGTTGAGACCCCTTTTATGATCAAAGTGTTTGCACCACCCAAGTTGTCTTCTGTCATATCTGATGTGACCACTTTCAAAAGAATTCACCCTTTAGTACCAGGGCAAAGTTTTGAGGCAAATTCTAATTGGAATCTTAGATATCCTACAATCTTGTATATAAAAAATACCGAACGGATGCTCCGCATGTAGGTGACTATGAAGAATTGTTGCGCAATCCTTAGAACCCACTAAACGGGGAAGAATCTTAATGCAGTCCCTAGAATTCTCAACTTTGTGAGGCCAGTAATCTTTGTAAGGGGGGCAAAAGGTAGCTACGAGTACCCTTTTCCTTCGTGCCCTGCGTATGCTCTGCGACAGGTAGTTGAACAATGCTCCTAAAGGATGGGAATCCCTAGGGGGCATCGTCTCACTCCCCGTAGTAGATTCCTGGGGAAGAATCTACTGCAGGAAAAACAGTAACGAAAACAAAGACCAGAAAGGCCGTGGAAAAAGTTCAGAACAAGATCAGAAGAGAACAGCTGCAAATGAAAAGTGAAATCAAAAAATGCTACCGAAGAAGGCATCAATACACCAAAACTAAGAGACCAATGGGCGTTGGCAATGAAGGAGAGTCAAGCACACCTCAGCAAAAAGATCAAGGCTAATCTGTTGACTTTCTGCCTAAAGAAAGCAGAAGAAACACAGGAATGCGCCATGAGATGAAATGGGAAAGATACAAGAATCACAAAGGAACGGAGAGATTGACTCCCAAGGCTTAGAGGCCTATTGCATAGGTCAAAGGTTGCGCTCGTTCTGAACAGAGACCGAGAGAGTGCACGCGATACCTCTCACACAATTTAGTCAATTTCGCTTCTCTGTAATGAAGAATGCAGCTTTCTTCGGAAGTGTGTTCAGCCCCTCGCAGTTTGGTCTTGTAAACAATTTACAAAGTAAAGGTCCCACGATAGATGTTCCTGATGCAGTTACGTAGATTTCTTAGATCAGTGTTTTTGAAACGTCACACTCTCTGTATTCTCCATCAAGCTCTGCTGAGGCAGTGGAAAACGAGCATGAACTGTGTTCTTTTCGCACGAGTACTCAGTTTTTGTGAGTGACTATGTTTTCTTGTTAGGTGTTTCTCGCGAGAAGTGGTATTACCAATGACCTTGCCAAATTGAGAGCGCTAGTTCAAGGAGCTATCGAAGAGACAATCTAATGGTTCCTCCACGGAAAATTCCTCTTGAGAGATGTTTCTCGATAACTAATGCACACAAAAGAAAAGTAGGCGTAGCGTAAAAAGCTACGCGAAGTAGGAAACGGTTTCATCTGACTTTAAAAGCAAAAAAGAGAAAGACAAAGAGTGCAAATTACGGCAGTAAAAGCTTTGAAATCCCGTGTTGGTTGAAGTCGAGAGGGAATGAGAGAGACAGTCGAAAGAAGAGAGATGCACGAACGGACATCGGAGGGGAGAAAAAATATATAAATGAAAAAATTGCAGTGTTGCGATTCTATGGGTTGTGGTGGCAGACTGCTGGTATTTCGCAGAGAAAATGCATGAACATGTCCTCCTCTCGAGATGGTAATCTACAGCTCGAGAGACTTGAAGCGCTGTTGACTGATGGTTAAACGTGTTCTGGCCTTGTGCACACACCGATACGTGGTGGAACTCGGTTCACTCCTGCATGAACCCCGGCTGTTGCGTTGGGCTGGGTGTCGTCTGCAGCATTATATCCTCTTTTCTTTAAACCAGTTCTAAGGTTGAATTAGAGCAGCGACTGAAGTCCTCGCGTCCAAGGAAACCATTTGCCAACCAAAGTTGGCCATGGAGCCGTGCACAGAAACTTCTATCTAAAAGTTGTGTGTGTGTTTTACCTGCTCCTGTATTCTGTGGGTGCAATCGTATGAAGCAACTGTGAATTTACTGGTACTCTCAGTTTCAATGTTCAGGTGAACATCATAATAGCAGTGATGTCTCGTTCCGATCTGTATGTTCAACCTGAACGAGATCTTCGTCGCCTCATCTCTATTTAAAGTCATGGAAAAAGAGAAAGATTCTGTTAGAAATAACATTCATCATCCCCTTAGTAATAGAACATATCTCGAGGTTTTCAAGAGGCTTTCCGAGAGACCTTTGGTGGGGCACACATCCAATGATCATCACGTTTTGCAGAACTTTGTTTTTCTTAGAGTACAAGAACAGTAATGTTAGTTCCCCTTCTTGAAAATTCTAAAAGAACGAGACGATGACAAGACGAAGAGCAAGATTGCCATTAGTCGCGGACTAAACTGTAGTTATTGGAAAGGGAAACAGTATCTTTCTCTGTTCATCATCAGGAAGCAATTTGTATTTCCGTTTCTTCACCTATCATCATCATTCTGTCGTCACTGAAACTGTGAAGATTACCAGGGAAGGCAGGAACTGGATACTTCAAATATGATGTTATGATGGTTCCTTATTTAAACGAACCAGAAATATCCGTTTGGAACCGCTTCCTCAAGGGAAGAATGGGGACTTTGTTTTGCACACGAAAGATCCACGTCTAATCTGTTTGCATGATCGTCAGATGGCCCGAGGTGAGGTCGCTAAAAGATAAGAAAAAATTCCATTGCTTATGACAGCGCTGCTGATGCGCTCCGAGATGCAAGGCGGAAGCAAGTTGCAGTCGCACTTCGCAAAGAAAGTGCGAAGTCTTCCTTCAGATTATTGCAACTTATTTTTTCTTGCTTGACTTCTTGAGATGAGCGTTGACGGATCGAGGAAACGTGATCTCGCATAACTTCTCTCTGTGCTGGTTTCCGGGCGCTTTCTTCTTGTTTCCCCTCTCCTGTTCATGCTGCGGCTAGCAGGGAACTTTGCATTGGAGCATTCCTTTGCATTTCTAGAGAGCGAAGTTCCAGATGGGAACAGTGAGCCAACCGAGTTGTCGATTTCAGGAACAGCTTGTTTACTTGGGGCTGAGGGGTTCAGGAGAAGAACAAGGCGACAACATCCGTTTATTAGCCTGGAGGAAGATCAATGTTTAAGATGTTGGATGCAAGTTAGAAAGTGAAAGGTCGGTAGCGGTTCGTTCGTCGTCACGAGTTCTCGGGGCCCGAGCAGGAAGCCAGCAGCTTTCAGAAACCTGCTCCGCAGTCTGGGGAGATCGAAGAGTTCGGCATGCAGCAATTCATCTGGGAATGGACTCTTCCCTCGGGACATAACGGTCAAAAAATCAAAAGTGAATCGACACAGTGAGTCGTGGGTTCGAGTTCCTTCCGCGAGATGACGCTAGTTGGTCTACATTCATTTGGGTGCAGCACTGGTTGCAGTTCAAACCGGATGCCCCGATGAGGGCCGGGACAGTGGGAGCTGACTTCCGGATCCTTCCAGGAATCAAGGAGTGGGAGTTTCCCTCGGGTTGTGAAGGAGCGGGTCTCCCATTCAGGGGGGACCCTCCGCGTCGTACCGATGAAGTAGGTGTGTAGCCACCTCTCGAGAGAGTGCAGGGGAGTGTGTACCGCTCCTTTCTTAGAAATTTCGGAAGCGTCCCTCCAGAGTACTCTTCAGAGGAGTAAACAGGAGCGGTTTCTTTGTGGGGGATCCCGCCAGAGAGAATAAGGAAGGAGGGGACTCCGGAATAAGGAAAGACTTTCGGGTTCCTTTCGGAGACAACCAGGGCGGAGGTGATCTCCATTCCGGGGATCCCTCCCCAGGTGCGAGAGGAACGGACTCCGAGTCCTTCTTGGATTCATAGGGTGGTCCCCTATCGGAGTACCCCTATCCCGAAGAATTACACGCACCCTCGGGTGGTGTGGAACAGCGTTAAAGCGCTGCGTGAGCCACCAGGCGCGCAACGGCTCTCGAGCTACTCAGCGAACCAAAAAAAAAAAAAAACTGGAAGGCACCATCAATAGAGGTTGAGATTAAGAGAGCGGGAAAATTGCTAATTCAGGAACAACCGCTGCTGGATCGTTTCCACCTTCGAGATTGGCGACGAGTCTATGGCGCTTCTCTGTAAAAATGCTAGAACCACGTCTTGGGAGGAACCAGGGATCCACTGCCGGATTTGGGGAGAGCAGCATGCATCCCCCTCCAGCGCGTTTCCTGGATATGTGTCTAAAATTTTTCATTTTATGTTTAGGGGTTGAAGAGATAGATATCATGATGATTATGACGCGTTGGTGAGGCTTGCCGTGCAACTCCACTGGCAGTGAAGACTCGATGGCCCCAAGGCGGCAAGCAATACCAACCTGCAAGTGTCATCGAGAGATCGTCAACCATGGCAACGCTGATGCCAGCTCGTTCTGTCGCAGCCTCGGATTTCCGACGAGGAAACTCCTCCTTCTGCACCAAGCCCTGCAGCAGCATTCGCGCGGCGTGCTCACTCGCCAGATTGGATGCACCCCCCGCTGTCAGTGTGTGGGTCATCGCGTGCTTTCGCGACGCAGCACGAGCTCGACGAATCGAACATTCGCATCTCCCAGGAAACACCAAGTCACCGAATCCGACGGTGATATTCGGGTCCCTCACAGTTTCGCGTGCAAGAAGGAAATTTCCCCCCTGCCCTCCTCCAAGAGGGAAAGAGACACCTCCCTTCCTCGTCCCTTCTCATCCGGTTTCGCTTCAAGGGCCCCAAAAGCAGAGCGGCTTCCTAGGACGGCTGATGAAAGAGCGACGCGTTCAGTCCGCTTTGGAGGCCGTGCGGCTGCGGCCGTTGGTACCAAACGTCGCCGGTTCGAATCCCTTACAGGGGGAGGAGAACCAGCGGCGAGAATGGGGGGTGCCTCATGGGTGTCGAGTTCCCCCCGCAGCGGACGACGACGTTTGTTGGCCGACAGGTTGAGGGGATGGCACCGGATCCCTCGTTGACTGGAGGCGACTGGACCCTCCGGGGCCCTTCGAGAAACCAAGGAGCGCTGGTTATCTTTGGGACTCCCTTCCAATTGTGAAAATGGAGCCGGTTGTTCGACTCCATTCTCACGTGTGCTGCGGAACAGTTGACACCGCCCTGGGGGGTTTGCCTCTCCAGAGTGTAAGAAGCACGCTGCTCCCTTCGGGGTTGCCTCCGGAGAAGAAGTTTCAGGAACCGATCCTTTCCGGATTCCCTTTGGAGAAGAAACGATGACCGGCCCCCTCCGGGGGCTCCCTCTGGAGAGAATAAGGAAGAGATTCTCTTCGGGGTTCCCTCCAAAGCGTAAGAGGAACAAAATCCTTCCTCCGGAGCCTTCCTGAGTTCACAGTGTGGTTCCTTCTGGGGCACCCATTAACTTGAGAGTCACACGCACCCTCGGGTGGCGTGGACAGTTTGTTAAAGACCATCATGAGCCCCCCTAAGGAGGCGGACGGTTTTTTATTCAAAAAAACAAACCGAGAGAAACAAAAAAAAAAAGGAAAAAGGTGGAAGGAAAACAACGAGGCCAAAAGAATCCAGAAGGATTACCAACGTTCCCGGCAGGCCGTAATTCGAATCACTCACTTTCACCTCCTCCGGAGTCAGCATCTTTGGTCCATAGGCAGATTCCCGTTCCTGAAGAGCAGCTGCCCTATGCGTCAGCGGTTCCCTTGGACCTCAGCAGGCAGGAGCGCATCCAAAGCCTAGCAGTTCATGGAATTCCAGGATGACATCTAGGCTTCGTACTTGGACGAGAGAGAAGTTCTTCAAAGCGTGCCCTCAACAGACAACGGAAAGGGCGGTTTCTCTTCCCGCTGTTGCGAGGTTCACTTCCTTCTCGATCGCCGACCATCCCAAGCTCTCCTCCTCCTAGAGTCTGTGCGGGCTCGGAGTTCGGCTTCTGTCCGGTCCCTCGAGTCTGCGGATCGCGGCAGCGGGCACAAGCGGTTCCCAGTGCCACAGCCACGGTGAGGGGTGGAGTCGGAAGAGAGTGCGTCCAGTAGTACCCGGACGGCCTAGCGGCGACGAAAGGTTGCGTGGGTCAACGAGGCCGGCGAATGTTCTGGGCCTCCCCGACTTTCTTCCACGAGCAACAATGACTCCCAAAAACCTTTCTCCCGCAACAAAGGAATTGCTTCTTATTCGTTCGGCAACAATGCATACCCTCGAGCTTCCGCTAGAGTTTCCTTAACAATGATGTTTTCGACTTTGTTGCGATAAATCCTTTACTTGCATGCAGCAGCAACAGATGGGGCCCGCCAGCGGTGAGCGGTGCAGGCACCGGGGTTCGGCGCTGAATCCTTCCGGGGTTCGAGCAGCGTCATCCGTTCTTTTTTTCTTTTCTCGCTCACTGAAGACAGCAACTTGGCTTGGACCCTCCTCCCTCCTAACTCTTTTCTTCGCCGACAAAGTCCGGGTTTTTCTACTGGGAAATGGTCTCCAGTCACTGCTTCCGTGTCTGGAAGACTAAACGCCATCTGTGAGCTCATGCTTGGGAGCGGCGAGTCCGCCGAAATTTTTTCTTCCGAACAGGAGGAAAGGTTGCCTGAGGAGCCTTAAGGAAAGGCTCGTGGCTGGCAGCAAGTTAAACGGGCTGCTCTGAGAAATAAAGGAAAGATTTTTCGCACTTCACAGGAAACGTGCCATAGCTGGGAGCGGATGAAAAGATAAGAAACGAATCGGTTTGTCACGGATGCGTCATGGCGAGTGTCCTTGAGTCTTAATTGCTGATAAATTGCCGGAGGACGGAGATGGGATTCCACAGGCAAGCTCAAGTTAATCTCGGAAGCACAACTTCACCCAATACTCCCACAACTTTACTATTTAAAGGATTCCTTCGAGGACTCCGGTTAGTTGAATTGCTGACCAACGATATTCATGCGTCAGGAAAGAGGTAGAATGATATCCCTCCAGGTAAGAGAACAAATCGAATCATCGACTGCATGGACTATGGTTCTTTGTCTTCGCTTAACGATGCTCGGCTTTCGCTTCGCGTAGAATCCCTGGTTAGGTGAGTCCTCATCCGCGCGGTTTGGAGACTACCATAGCAACGCGCATCTGAGGAGGAGGAGACGCCTTCCGTCGTTTTCTGCCCGAAGAATGCGCGCCTGCAGGAAAATGGTGCGTCCTTTGACCTAATCTCCTGACGATACCCAAGAGCTGCGTCTGTCGCGTGTGCATAAGAACCAGGCTGTCTTTCCCTCAGCGAGCTCTTTGGACTTCTTCCATTCGAAAAGGGGGCTTTGACTTTCGGTTAGGTGTTCTCCCATGCGTTGCGCCATGCTCAGTGTGCCAGCCCCATTCCCGCGAGCACCCAGTGCAGTTGCGCGTTGCTCTCACCCCGGCGTGTGCTTCCGGGAATGTCACGAGGAAGACCGAGTGAAGCACTTAGCGTTCAGCTCTGGTCCGCGTTCGACCCCGGCAGACGTTTTTGCTCGTGGACCCTGCGAGGTTCGACTTCGATTTGTCTTCCGGCTTTCGGTCAGCGCTCTGCGGAAACCGCAACCGAATCAGTGTGGGTGGATTAGCGCCGGGTATGGTTGGATTGGTTGACTCGAGGGCTTTTCAAATAATAAACGACTCTTCTCCGAAGAAACGGGGGTCGCAGCGTTCCGGAACAGGTCCATGGATGGAGAGGCAGGATGAAATCTTTCCGAGTGAAGCCACCGCCAGGGTGCTCTGGAAGCGGTAGCGCAGGGGATGCGCGCGACTCCCCTCTAGATATTTTCGGACGCTCAGCGTGTTCCTATCCGCTCGCCTCACACGCAAGGACGGGCACCGGAAGCCGATTTCCCGTGCGAGGAATCCCAGCAACGCACGAACCCACGCGTGCTTGGCGTTCTCTTCCGTGAACAGAGGAAGATCTCTCTGTTCACGGAAGTGGTATAGTGCAGCTGCCTAGAGGATTGGATGGGCTCTCCCGAGATGCGGCCCTCCTTGGCGGTTGCGTGTCTGCGGCCTCCACGAGCGGCACCAGGCGCTGTGGGTTCGAAACCCTTCCGGAGAATGATGGACTCCGAGAAGGGGAGATGCGTCGTGGGTGTCAAATACCTCCTGGCAGGATGAACGCTGGCTGGCCTTCACTGGCGGAAGCAGCCGGAAGCCGGATGACCCTGCTGACTGGACGGGATTGCAAGTCGACACTCCGAGGTCCTTCCAGAAACCAAGGAGCCGGCTCTCTTGAGAGTCCCTTCCGGTTGTGCAAATGAGGCCGTACCATGGAGCCAGTTGATGCCTTCTTTGGTGGTTTGTCTCTCTAGGGTGCAAGAAGTTCGGGGTTCTCCTCTGATGGGAACCAGGAGCGGCATCCTTGCGGGTTCTCTCCGGCGACAACCAGGGCAAGGGTTCTCTTCAGGACTCCCTCCAAGAGTAAGAGAGAAGACTGCTTCCTCCTAGCATTCCTTCTTCATCCATAGAGTGGTCCCTATGGCGTTGCCCCCTATAGCTTGAAGAGTTGCACCCACCCTCGGGTACATGAGAGGTGTCAAAGTGCTCCGTGAGCCCATGGGCGCACCGTTCTTCAGCACCTGGTGGACCCAAAAAGAGAAAAAGAAAACTCCGAGATGTGGACGGCCTGACAGATCTCCAACGGTCGCCACCGTGCAATGCATCAGGGGGTGCCGAGTTCCTATCTAACGCAGCTTCGGCCGCGCTGCCTCGCAATCACCTTAATCTACATACACGCATTCATATTAATGTATATCTATACATATATACATACATCTATATCTATATCTGCATCTATCTATCTATATGGGTAGATAGATAGATGGATAAATAGGATGGATGTAGAATGAACATCTGCATTTATTTTCGAGATCTTTCGGGATTTTGAACCCGCACATTTTGAAACTTCCGGCTACCACACGTGCAAGAAGATGCATGAGTGCACGGCGCCAGTTCTCCCTAAGTCAGAGGCTGCACTGAGGGCAGCAGTGGGTGTGCGCCTGCCTCGGAACGGGGGTAGAGGTGGGCTGGCGTTCTTCGCAGCAGCAATTCCTTCCTCTTCCTGCAGTGACCCTTCCGCACGTTCCGAGCTCTTCGGGAGCTTTTCGGGAAAATCTGCGCCGCACTGCTTGCGACCCTTGTGATCCGACCCTTTTCTTTTTTCTTTTTCTTTTTTTTTGTGATCTTTAAGCACCGTGCAGGCACCAATGGGGCAGAAACCGTCGTTGGCCCACCCACAGGGCCGCCCCAGCGGGTGCTGCTCGTCCTCCTCGCACTGATATGCTCGGGGGCGATTTGCCAAGTGGGCGCTCCCAGCTCGAAGGTCGCGACCGAAGCTCCAGGAAGCTCTGCCGGGAGGCACCAGAACGCTCTGCAGAGAAGGGAGGACTCCGTTAATACCCAGCCGACCGATCAGCCCGGAGCGACGGAAGAACTCGATCGAGGTTTGCCAGTTCCGTCCAGAGCGCGTAGCAGCCACTGATCCCCATCCTTCACCGTTGCCAGGACCGGGAGGACCTGAAGTGCTGTCGGCGCTCGCTGCTTCTTGGGGGCTCTCTCTGCCCGAGGGGCACTCGCAATCGGCCGTACCTTATGGGCGGCTCCCTCGCAGCCCGGGTCACGGCGGCTTTGCAGGACGACCTGCCCTGAGGCCACCTACTTACACCTCTGCGGAGCCCTTGTATCTGCCACACACCGGCTGGAAGTTCGGCACCTACGAAGGGTCTGCCGCTGATGTCTCACGGCCCAAGCAAGAGGCTCCGACCAATTGGTTGTACGGTGGCGCCACCTTCCTCGCCCCGCCACCTGTCTCTGACGGATCGCCCGCGCACACAGGAGGGCCTGCGGTCGGTCTGGATGCCAATCCCAAGGGATGGACATTCGGATCCCACGGACAGGCGGCTGCCAAGCAAAATCCCTCCGGGGCTCCGTTTTTCTCGGAAGAACCGGAAGGCGACAACCCTGCAAGCGGCGCTGCGTCCGCTGCCGATGGAGCAGCATGGAGTCAGCTTCCTGGTGGCGTCGATTTTCCTACCAAAGGAGGCGCTGGCATTTTGAAGCAACCTGCTCTGGCTGGCGACGAAAGCTTCCCCCAGAGTGCTTGGGGGTTCGAAGCCCAAAGTTCCAAGACCCCAGCTTCCCCGGGGAGCAGTTTAGGACGCGATCATCCCCCCCTAGGAGGTCCCACAGGTCGGTAAAGGGAGGATGTACCCCGACGGTAGCCTTTCTCCAAGTCAGCCTTATTGGATTTGGATTTCAGGATTCGGAACTTTGGAAGGAAGCGCCAACTCGAGCGCCAGCAGCGTCCCTCAGAGGCCTCCTTTCGTCAGAGATGGCACACACTTTGGAGCTTCTTTGGCTGACCACTTTGCTTCCAGAGGCATCTGGGTCGGCACTGGCGTCTTCCGTCCGTTCGCGACCGATGGAGGGAGGTGGCTTGCAGACTCGGAGGTGAGCCTAGTGACCCTCCTGCGGAGCAGACGGGTATCAACTCCGAGACTTGGCCCAGTGGTCAGGTGGGTGCAGTCCGTCCTCGGGAACCGACCCGCCGGCATGGAGCATGCCCGGGGCAGGTGTCGGGTCGTTCTCGAGGTCATTTGGTGGAGATGAAATCGTAAGTCCACCGGCCCAGCCCGACCGCGGGACGCCTCCGGGGGAGTTGCGATGGAGGCAGAAGGAGGGAAGCACCGACACCTCCGACTGCCTCCACTCCTCCTGGGTCACATGAGCACCTTCCCTGACGATCGCCCTGGAGGCGCGACTGCCTTTTACCGGGTCGCACCGCTCAATCCCTTCCACGCGTTCCCACGGGCCCGGTCAGTACTTGGATGGGCGACTGCCTAGGAACCCCGGGTGTCGTGAACGTCCTTTGGAGGGACGCGCGTCCCCAAGCAAGAAGACTTGCAGCTTTGAAACCCAAAGATCTTAATTTTCGTTGCAGCGCGGATCAACAACTCCTCCGACATTCCTTTTCTTTTTTGCAAACGATCCTCCTGTTGCCTGGTCACAGATGAGGAAGCCTGTTCCACTGCTCGTGCCATCCACCTAGCCGCGAGAAGGTTTCTCCTTTGCTGGCAGCTTCCTTGAACGTCTGAGAGGGTGCGAACTGCTGACTTAACTCTTGTAGCTCGCCATCGCCCCGAGAGAACGAGCGAAATAAAGGCGGCGTTAACGATTAGTTGCATGTTCACGGCCATACCACGCTGAAAGCACCGTCTCTCGTTTGATCGGCGAAGTTAAGCAGCGTCGGGCCCGGTTAGTACTTGGATGGGCGACCGCCTGGGAACCCCGGGTGCTGTGAACGCCCATTTTTGCTGGGAACGCACGCGTGCGGAGAACAAATGTAGCGGCGAAGAAAAGCACACTTCGCATCACGTGCATTTTGGTGATGCTCATCATGTCGTGCCGCTGGAGAATGCAGCCGCTGCCATGGCTTGGCGAACGCGTGCCAATGCCATTGCTTATCGAGATCGCCTCCCCCTTATCATTCTCCTTCCTAAGCGGCTCTTCTTTCATTCGGAAACCAATTCGGCGCACCCGTGACCCAACCGGTTGCTTGGAAACCCGTCCCCGTCGGGGTGTGGCAACGCTGCATTCCTTGCATCCGCCGAAGGAAGCCCTCTGGAAAAACGCAAATGGCGCAGGAACTCGTCGGAATGTCCAGTTTCTCTGTGGCGAGCAACAGCCATCTGCAAGAGAAGAAAAGCCGCCGTGTCGCGTCTCGCCACTCTATGGAGCCGGCTGCTACGCAACGCTCTCGAGCCATCCTTGCTTCAACGGACGCACCATCGAGCAACGCAGAAGTTACCATGGAAGAAAATGAGAAGCTCGCGAGGTCAAATGTCAGCACCCGGTCAGGGTACCTCTTGGCAAAGTCCACGTGGACCAGTCCAAGGAAGGCAGGGAAGACACCTGGAACCATCCTGTCGAGGACGACAGGGCACGGAAAAGAAACGACTCCCAGTAAAGATGGGACTCGAGTCAGGACTCCGTGGCTGCGACCCGGAAACGCGAAACCCTAATTTGCGGGGGCCTCTCCCGTCTATGGGGTGACCTGGCTCTCTTACGCGACCTCTGAGCCTGCGTATCGCCGGTGCAGCCAATGCTGCCGCTGCTCGGCTTCCCTGAGCGAAACTCGGAGCCATCGCCCTTCCAAAATCTGAATCGCGCGTCTTCCTTTTCCGAAGCTCGTTACAAAGTCAGCGATAGCAGGTCACACGAAGACACACCAAACACATACATCTCCCTTCGGTAAAGGAAGCAAAAGCAGCACCTCTTATCAGAACAGAGGGTCGCAGCGCATTCTCCGAAAGACACGTGCTTAAGAATCGCAACGAGGGAGCGCAATCCGAGGAAATATGCGTGGGAACACCATTCCCTGGCTCCCGAACGGCAACTGCAGCGCTCCTGAAGCTCCTCAACGTGCAGCTTGTGAAAGGAGCGTCTTTGCCACTGTGCTACCGTCCTGAAAAGGAAGGCGGTCCCAAAACATTTGAGGACCGTGTGCAGCGCAGAAAGATCCCACTCAACTTCCTGCAAAAACCTCAGCTTTGCTTTGTTTCCCCTACCATCGGCAGGTCAATGACGGTACCTCGCCGCAAGACTCTTCAAAGGCCTCTATGCGCAAACAAATTGAGAACGCTCCCATGAAACCATAGCACCTCTCCCAACCTTTCGATATGGCGGGTGCTTTCCATCGGTTCCCAAGATGCGAAGCGCTCAAAGGCTGCAGAAATCTCAGCGCTGTCAACGGACAAAAACAGCAGATGGGATGTGCTCGGCTACGGATTTTCTTGCAGCAACCCTGGAAGAGGTCACCACTCCGGGAGGTGAGATTCGACGGAAAACAAGGTTATAAAGGTTCGATGCTATGTTCCAGGGCATCGGAATATGTGTAATTGGAAGGGTTCCGGAAGCGGAGAAAAACATAAATATTTTGTCTTCAAGAAGATCACCAACAAAGGGGTTCCTCTATCACTAGGGTGGAGTGAAGGCGATGGAATCATTTAGCGTAACCAGTTCCTGCTGACGACCCAACTTCCCCAACGCTCCCACGATCAAAGTAGAACGGCAGATGTTTGCCATCACCCAGGACCAATGGGCATCAGAATGACCAAGCATCTGCTCCAAATCCACTCCATGGTTCGAAGCACTAGTTGCTCCCACCTGGTCACTGGGAGGAGTCCCAGAGTGGTGGTTCCTACTTCACACCCATTTTCGTTCACTGTTTGCTTTCGACTTTCCTCTTTACAAAACATCGCAGTCACTGCCAACAACACCTCAGGCTAAAGGTCGAAGTTCACTGCAAAAATGATCACCGATGATCATGGCTTTAAGGAAAAGTCTGGCCAACTAAATGCATAAAGCACTTATTTACAGAAATCGTTCTGCTTCCCTTCTGGAGACACCAAAAGCTCTCATCCACTTTATTGTGCAACAATTTATTCCACCCATTCTGCCAAACAGACTCACTGCAGCCCTGTTTCTGAACAAGCACACCATTTGAATGTCTTGGCGCTCGCTGCCGTTTCAGTTTCTTCCTTCTGCGACTTCAACACCATGCATTTGAGTTCTCCATCATGAACACAAGTCCACTGTTCATACAAGCTGTAATCCATGCACCCAACACCACCACAGGAAAATTCACTTCCAGAAATTTCATGCAAAAGTCCATGCAACAGCCAATTTGCTTCGAAACTTCATAGCACCAGTTCCTATCTTCTTCACACTTTACCTATAGTCACAGCAGCCACCAGATGCAACACTTCTTCCACCCCATTCAACAGTGAATGTGTAACTATCAACTTCCTTTCTCCCCAAAGTATCCTGCAACAGGAAGCTCAAAAGCGAAAACTGGCACCACAATTGGAAATATGTTACTGCACAGCCAAACAAACAGCATAGATGCAAATGATCATCCTTTGTACTCCAAAATCACCAATCCAAATAGCATCCCAACAGGCACAGCTTTACTAAGTCCAATTACCACAGCAGAGCCCTCTATACAATGACCATCCATGCTTCAGCAAATCAGGAGCACCTACAAATGCTCTCCATCTCTAACTGAACATTACAGAAGCAAAAAAGAGCTTCTGCATGTAGAGAGGTAACACAGTTTCCATCAACAGCCACTCCTAAGGCTCCTCATCTCAAGTATCCAGGGGAAGCCTCATATCTTCCCATCCAAATAATTAAACAGCTCAAATCAGGAACACACAAACATGCATTTAACATCAGGAAATCCTTCCACCCTCACAGCTCCTATGTCATTGTAGCAGACAACAGACAATGCACTGGATGAGGGACCACGCAAAGCAAAATAGAATACCAATCGAAAATGCAAGCATCTTGGCATGCTGCATGCCCTCATCACGATAAGGACACTCTGGTTACAACAAAACCCATGTAACCAAAGCAGGCCACACTAGGCATACTTCATACCAGTGTGCACAGAAACATTCCAGTTCAGAAACACAGTCCCTATTCAAAACATTCCTCAATATTGCATGTTCATGGCAAACTATGCTGTCTTTTCTTCATCATACTCAATACAATAAACATCAAGAGAGAAATAAAAAAGCATCTTGTATTTGAAGAAATTCTGATAACACTGCACCAGTTATGACTACACCTTGGTTTACAAAACATCCATCAGCTTGTCCCTGGGAAACCATCTCAATCTGGATGCTTCAACACAGCTTGCCTACCTTATTCGAAGGAGGGGGCACCCATGCATTGTTCCCACTCACATGGCATTTTCATCAATCTTTGGATACTGAATGGTGCAAAAGCCAAAGTTACTTCAGTTCATTAATCGGCATTTCGTACTTCAGCCATCCATCCAGGATATGGCAAGAAGTTCAACCAAAATTCCACGTGATTCTCTATTTACTAGATCCCATATCCCTACTCAAGGGACCAAGGGACCCTCTTCCAAATGTTCAGCTCCACAACAAATGGATCCAATTCTAAAACAAGGAAGCATGCGTACACAACACGAAGTTAACACAACCATGCAAGAGTAATGCTAAGCAGGGAAGGCTTGCAATTTCAGAATAACCATCAACAGCAGTACTCTGACTGGGGCGGTATTCATTCATCACCAAACAGATCAAAAAAAAAAAATTAAAATCGAAATGCTTCCCCCATTCGTAAATTCAAAGGATTCACAAAGTGTACCGTTTTTCAAACAGCTGGAAGCAAGGGATCCACACAAAGTAGCTTGGGGTGACACGCCCATTGCGAATGGACATCAAGGTGTTGTGCTGTTTCCCTATAAGATCACGGACTGGTTCCCATCATAAAACACATGAAATCTACATTTCGCGACGTCCATACAACCCATTTTCCATTATTCCATCGACGATACCTCAACCGAGTTGGCACAACATTCCACCACGACGCTCCACGCTACTCATCCGCCTGCGCGCCATCACGCGCTTCATCCCGTTGGTCGCTGCACCCACGCTTACCATAGGCGAAAGGAATGGCCTACGTGGCCCTCGACCTCACTAACCTCTAACTGAACGGAAAAGAGAAAGAGCCGGCGGCGTTCTGGGGAGATGTCTGGAACCGAAGGAGTTTCCCAGCTGGCTTTTGAGGAAGCGCCCATCAATCGATTCGGTTCTTAAATTCAGAGAAATACGTTTATCTTTAAGTGCACGCTCGCTCCTCTCCATGTACTGCAAGTTCTGCATTTGAAGACACCCACGAGTACAAAGCAGCCATGATCTCTCCTCTGTTGTCATGTCAACAAGATGCAGTTTTGAAAGCAGCAAGAAATGAAAGTCTCTTGTTCTACTTCTAGAGAGACGCAAAACTTGCACATCCATTCCGTTTGATGTGGATTTTGGGCCATTAGTAGGAACTCTATTCCGTTTGAATTCCCAGACAAAATCGTAACCAGAATTCACATCTACAACGTTGGGTAAAGAAGGGCTAATGGGAAAGACAGTTTTGATGTAAGCTCAAATTCTAATTTTTTCCAAATGATCTCAGAATTTGGCGAAAAATTTTCCAGAGGTACTCAGTAAATGCCCAAGATCCAGACACGTACATTTTTTTCCAATGTGTTCTTACATCAACTGCATTTTCAGTAGATAAACCTGTGAGTTTGCCCAATAAAGGTTAAAGCTGATTTGTGTTAAGCATTTATTTTCTCAGCACTTTCTTGGTTTACGATATCTGAACGCCGTGCTCAGTTCTCCCTGAGGGTGAAACCAATCTTTTTGCTTTTGGAATCGATTCTCACGATCACTCTTTCAAAAAGCATGGTGGAGAAGAACCAGATGCTGTCATCTGTTGATTCCACAAACTTCAAGTAGCAATTGCCGGAATGCTAAATGAAAAGGAAAGAAATCGATTAACAATTTTGCACTTGGTATTCCTGAGAGGGAAGGTATTTCCGGTCTGGCTGTCAAATGAAAGAATTTTGAGTTTTCTCAAAAAGAAGCGGTGTGAAACAAAAATGTGACCAAGTTCTTTGGTGGATTCCTCTCTGTGCAAGAATCGAACAGAAACTCTGGTAGTGTCGTTCGAAACGTTAGAACGTGTTCTCTCAGAAGACACAGTCAAAGTTCTGCAAATGCGTGTACAACACAGAAAGATCCGAAACACAGTGAACAAAGTAGTGTTGCCTTCAGAACTCCTTCTGCAAAATATTATCCATTTGAAGACATCAGGAGGGAGATCCCTCCTGATGTCTTCAGATGAAGAAATCTCACAGTGACATGAGCGCTCGTGGCTTTCCGGACATGCAAAGCAAAAGGAAAGGTGGCCACACAACGAGCTAAGCATCTCTTTTACGCGCTGACTCGGTAGAAGTCGTGCGATCTCTCGACAGCTGGTTCCAGGAGCGCAAATTGCTCTTCGCGGCACAGAGGAGGGGGAATAAAGGACAAAGCAAGACAAGGGAGAACCAGGAGGACTGACAAGTAAGACTGCGTTCGTACGGGTGCTTTCTCGGGAAGATTCGTGGATTTTATTTCCATCACCTACCTCCCAAATGTATTTTTGGGGCCTCAGAACTACCTCGAATTTCTCCGTTATTTTCACAAAGATCTCAGGAAATTTGTCAGAGCTACAGGGAACCTGGAATAACGGTTTTTAAAGATGGATTGAAAGCAAATTCTGGACTGCAAACCTTATATAAGTTTTGCTCCTTGTCTTTCGCAGCTTCCAATACACTGACGATTTTCTTTAGGACGAAAGGTGGAACTCTCGTCAGCATGGATTCCAGCTGAAGTATTCCACTTGCGGCCATGGATGCCACCAGTGGTTTATTATTCTTCTTGACGGCTACACTGGAACATACGAAAGGGTGCGTTGACTAAAGAAAGCCATATGTGTACACGCAACCCCATCTCGAGTTTTCCTAGCAAATAGCAGTCACGCATCAAGCAACGTGCTGTTGAAATGAATCCACTTTGCTCTCCTCTGCCTGAGAAGAGAAATGAACTTTCTCAAAAAAAGTAGCAGAGCTTTGCAACCGCGTGTTTTTCGCGTGGGGTCACCGAGTTACAAGACAGGAACCCGGATATATTCCATGGTGATTCCTCTTTGCGAGTTCGAACTCTTCAAGCACACATTGAATGTCAAATTAGTTCGTCCCGTGTTCACCTAAAGAAGACCCTTGATGCACCCCGCTTCTTGCTGCATCCTCCGGCTGGCTGACGAAGTCACCGATTCAGAATCTTGAATTTCCGAAGACGAAAGCTGAGAGCATGGGGTCCGAGGGACCAGCGCGGCAGTTACGCTGCTTTCTTCAAATTTCCTCGAAGTAGAAGAACGGTTCGTCGGCGTTGTGGTTTGCGTACGAAAGAGGCTTTTCCCTCCAAAGGCAGTGAGCGTTCAGATGGTCGTGAAACCAGGGAGACCATGGGAATATTTTCCGCATCTGCGCTGCTACTCTTTCACATACCGTCAGTTTTAAGCTGAGAACATAACGACAATATATTTCTTTCTTGAGTGCTGCACCTGTTGCATTATTTTCTATCCGATTTCAAATGGACGAAAATTTCCAAGAGGGACACGAAATACGACTCCGAAATGTAGCTACTTTCAATGTACATTTCTTATCCATTCTGTGCACTTAGGCGGAAGAACCATCGCACCATATCAGAAGCAAAGACTCCTTTCTACACTCACTCGATGCCTTGTTTCCCATCGGAAAGCTTTCTGAGCTGCTTGGCACTGGATGGCTCATTCTTTTGATCTTCGGATTGCGCATTCCGTTCTGTGCAAGTACTTGGTGCATCATAAGAACTTCCAGCATGGAGTAGTGTTTAAACTATGATTAAAAGGACCCCGTGGTGAGGACGCGCTAATGCAAGAAAGATGCCCTCTGAGTCTTCTTGCTCCCATCCAGATCTCCGGACCTTTTTTCGGTGATTTTGTGCTCACTGCTGTTCTCATTGCGGAGCACAGAGTCGTCCTTCCATTGCAGGGCAACTCTTTGCCACATGGTTCACCTTATCTCTTCTAGCTTCTTTCCAGGATTCTGAATCGAAGGTCTCCAAGCCATTCCCATGTCGACGAAGGAATTCCGAGTGCTCCAAACCGAAACGAGTAGTCTGTTGTAGCTTTTGATTCGATCCTCATCGTTTTTGTAGACAGCTCAAGAAAATGTTCTTCCGCTTCACTACTTTTCGTAGTGATTTCCATTTCAATCTTCGTGTGCAACACAGAAAGAACGTGCCTTGCCACTCTACGAAAGAACCAACGCACAAAGCTCCCCTCCCTCAATCAGATGCAAGAGAATGCACATTTCATGGAGATTACCTTTCGAGTTTGAACTTGTAAACCTCTGGATCCTTCTCAAGGTTAAGAACGGCCTCGCCTAGGTTGCCTACTTTTTGCGCGAATGTAAGGTGGCCTCCCTGGTTGCTGAAATCGTCTGCAAAATAAGTGAGCATATCTTTAGAGATGCCTACTGTTTCAAAGATATCTCGAGAATATTCTTCTTGAGATTGTCCAGAAGTCCTTTCAGAGCTATTTGGTTCAAAGGAAAGACTCCGCTGAATGGAAGGTTTCCAATGAGTGACGATTTTGGATTGTAATGAAAATAGGAGACTGGGACGGATGTAATTTTTTGAAGTTTTGAAGCAACCATCGCCGAAATCTGAAAGAATTCACTTCATCTCCAAGAGAACAGACGGTTTGAAGTAGCATGCAATGCAAGTTCTTTGGTTTAGGCACATTTTAGACGCGTTCGGTTTGGTTGTCACCAATAAGGCGAGCTTAAAACCACACAAGAGGATACTTGATTAATGGACACTCCACTGGCGTGTGGTCTGTCCACAGAGAACCCCGAAAATGCTGGTACCTCAGTCTTTTCCGGCACCAGCCGCCCATTCGCCGGAAATCCAAAGAAGTTGGTTTCCTTCGCGCTGCCTTTCTCAGTAGATTTGGGAGCAAGGCTGTCGTGCTTTTCTGAACAGAGAATTGGCTCCCACAGTTGATGCATTGATTCGTGAGAGAATACTCACTGCACCACTCTGAGTTGCACCTGGAATCTACGATCCACGCTTCGGAATGCGTCGTGCTTGGAACAAGATCTATTGCCTTGCCTAGGATGTTGACATTCAGCAAGTAAAGGCCCTGTTTTGTGTGATGGATGTGAATGACTACTCAACTTCCTTACCTCTTTGCTCTTCAAGTCAAGTTGCAGGTCATCTGCAGCATCAGTATTTGGGAAACTGCAAGAGAGAATACAGGAAAAAAAAAGCAAAATTTAGAGCATGTTCTGACGTTGCAAACTATCTGGAAGATGGAGAATAGGAAAAAGTCATACTTCGTAGTGGAGAGGAATCCTGCTGCCAAGACAACAAAAACCCGGTGCATTGGGAACAGCATGTTCTTGGGCCTCAATTCCTTTCTTCACTGCAATTACAGGGTGAAATTGTCTTCGTGCTGGACTTGCGGGAGACTGTGAATTTATAGAGCGTTTTGATAATTAAAATGCTCAGTTGCTGGATGGAATGAAAATAACTAGCACTTGATCTTTTTCCATTACCTAATGCTGATTTTCCTGAATCTCAATGATCATAAGGACCCTGTATTTTTGCATAGGGTAACTGGAGTCAGAGGCTGTAGAGAGACTACGCTTCTACCAAAGGAGTCTGAATGTTGCTCCCTCCTGGTAATTTCTACCGCTGTGTTCTTAGATGACATGGATAAGAATCAAGAACGGGAGAAGAAGATTGCATTATGGGAAAGAAATGGCATGGATGAATGTTGTTTCCGGCCTGATTTAAGTAGTTAGGAGATACGCCAACTTTTCTCACCAGTCATTTTTCATTCTCATGCAAATGATTCCTCTCTTCTGCTTGTTTGGTTCGTTCCGTGTCAAGCGACACTTCGGTTTCTGCTGGGCCCCGTATTCCCGCTTTCGCTTTCGCTCGTGGTACAAAGTCGCGAACCTCTGAGTGCTTCCGTGTACCGTGTTTGTTTTTTGTGCGAACGCATAAGAGCACGCGCGCACGGTTGACACAAAGAAGAGAATGCCGTCCCGCATGAAGTGGCACGTGTTGGGACTGAAATCGCGATTCTTGGGAGATTCTATTTTCTACTAGATTTTTGACTACCCCTTCTGTGTGGAAGCGTAGCCACGTCTCAATATCCGCCAACAGTTAGGGTACTCACGTGACTTCGTATCGGAAGCTGCTTTTCTAGTACGCGATCTTAATTTTCGAGTAGGATCACGAGACTCATGTAGATGCATTTGATTGGAGGGTAGGCAACTAAAGATGCTGCTGCTTCGTTCTAAAGAAGGTAAGCGAAAGTTCGGAAATTCCTCTTCCCACTCTCTCTCTCCTTCTTTCTTCTTTTTGTGCTTTCCCTGCCTGCCCTTTCTTGCGTTTTCCTGCTCCTTCCTCTCTCCTTCTTCCTGAGCTCCCCCTCCTTCTAGGGGTTGCGCGCTCATTGGGAGGCGGAGAGGCAAGACGCGGACAGGAAACAGCTCCAGCGTGCTGCTTTCCAGGAGAAGCCGGTGTCCGCACAACTGCACCTTCGAGCAAGGCCGCTGTATGCAGATCAATGTGACGAGAGGGAGGAAATGGTTTGCTATGCTCATCTGCGATCTGAGATGAGATTCACATGGGTGAATGGAGAATACCTTGGAAGCAGGAAAGTGAGATTCTCTCGAGGGTAGAAAACGAACCACAAAAGGGGCGTCGAGGATCCTCTGCGGTGCATAGCAGAACATAGCAGAACGTCTATGGTAGCTTCAGTTTCTCGACAACCAGCTATTTGGATCCAGCTGTGCTTCCTCCATCTCCTTTCCTTCTGCTACAGAATCTTTGCTTCGAAGTTCCTCTCTCTACTGTGATGCCCAACTTTTCATTGTTCTAAGTCGCAATCCTGAGAGCGCCAACGATGGCTCAAATTTACTTGCTTCTTGGGATAAACTTAGCAGCGGGAGCAAAAGGAAGGACTCGCTGCTACACGTCCAGAGGATATCTTCCAAGCTGCATTGATAAATGATCCCTTAAGCGTTTTACAATAGGACTTTTTGGCGTCCTCTGCAAAGTTTGCCCAAGTGCGTCCAGTTTGACGTCGATGTGTCTGTCGGCCGTCTCTGTTGAAGCTCGCTATCAGGTGTATCGCGCTGGGCAATCCTCTAGAAAGGTACTTTCCTCTTGTTGTCTTCCATTCTCTTCCTGTGGAACTCTGTGCGGCAAAAGAGCACCCAAAAGCAATCGTCCTTTGTGTTCTTTTGACGGTCACTTCTTCATTACAGATGGAAACCCTGTCGCATTAGCATTCCGGCAGAAAAAAAAATCGCTTTCTGATGACAGCATCTAACGGTGCATGTCTGGAGGGAAGAGACGCCCATCTCATGTCTCACAGGGCTTATCCGACTTCATCTTCCACCCATCACTTCAAATGGGATGCAATTTTCCATGAGGACGAGAGGAGTCTCGACGCGAAGGAGCCGCTCATCATCAGTTGATGAGTATCGTGGATTCCTCAAGCTGTTGTTCCCTCGCCCTACTTCTCATACATCTTTCCAATACCCAGGGGTGCCAGCAATTAATAACAGGGACTGGACCTCTCGGCTTGCATTTGAAGCGCACATGGCCTTTGACTCCAATAATTCTTGACTGCGGGTCCATTCCGTCTCCATTTCAGTCCTTGTTGTGGATGAAGGAACATCTGAGCTGTCCGCATCCAAACTACCAAGACCACCAGTTTCTGCCTTCAGTTTTTTCGTGTTCCCATCGAAACTTGCTGCTCGTCCCTTGCACCCTACCAAATTCTTGTAACACTGTTTCCTGGGGATCTATAGTTATCCACAAGAACCCTTGATTTCATTCCTTTTCATGTGGTTTCACGGCCGACAATGCGGTCCGTGTGGCTGCGATCTACGGGTGCCACCAGCATTGCGGGTTTGAATCCCACCCGAGGAAGCATCGACGCCGAGAAATGGAGTGCGTCATGGGTGTGGAGTCCCGCTGACAAAATGACGCTCTTTGAACTGTAGCCTTCGGTTGCGGCACTGGTGAAAGCCAGATGCCCCTGTTGACTGGTCGGGATTGGAATTCGACCCTCTGGGATCCTTTTAGAAACCAAAGAGCGGTTTCGTTCGGAATTTCCCTTCGGTTGTGAAACTGAAAGCGTATTATGGAGTTGGTCGATGCCTTCTTCGTGGGTTGCCTCTCCAGAGTATAAGGAGCGCGCTGCTCCCTTCGGGGTTTTCTTCAGAGGAGTAAATAAGGAGCCGTTCCCTTACGGGTTCTTCCTAGAAGAAATAAGGAGTATCTTTTTCTGGAGCCCCTCCTGATAGAATGAGGAAAAGGTTCCCTTCTGAGAAAACCAGAAAGAGGATCCCCTTCAAAGGTTTCCTCCCAAACGTAAGAGCTACGGACCCCTTCCCCTGGAGACTTTCCTGGATTCATAGGGTAGTCCCTTTGGGTTACTCTTTATAACTTGAAGAGTCACACTCATCTTCGGGTGGGGTGGACAGCGTTAAAGAGCTTCGTGAGCCTCCCCTAAGAAGACGAACGGTTCTTCAAGAACCATCCGCCTTCTTATCAGCACTTGACAAATCAACCAAAGAAAAGATCCCCTCTCCAAACAAAAAAAAGAAAGCTGGAAGGAAAGTAGCTAAAGCAGAACCCAGTAAGATCTACATTGGGCACTCTTCCTTGATGGGAAGAAAGTACGACGCCTTGTTTAAATGTTTCCCTCTGTACTGATTTTCCCACTTTCTTTGCATCTGGTATTAGCCATCCACAAACTATTTCCAATTCGCTGCCACCACCGGAGGGAAGCAGCGACACTGGCGATTAATTGAACGCATTTCCGCTTCGCTGCTTTCTTTCCGATAATTACCGATAATTAAATCGTTGTGAGTGATCGTGATATGACTGGTTCTTATTTTTTAAAAAAATTCACTAGTGTTTAGGAATCTACATCTCGAACAAAATCCACATTGCATTTTCAACTTTGCCAGGAAGTTCCAAATATTCCTCACTAGCACCGCTTATGTCAGCGTAAACGCATTCTTCTTCATAAGCGGCGTGCTGGTTGCCACCGTAATGTTTCAGCAAATCAGCAGGATTGACGCCATATACAAAAGCACAAGGAACCGGAAGACAGTGTTGGTCGTGGTCTTTGCTTACGCCACAAGATGCTTGAGGTACAAAGTCAGGAACACGGGTCATCAACACCGAAATTCCATGTGAGTCTAACGCCGATGCTTGCTGCAAGCATCGCCTGGCTGGCCACACTGTTTATTTACTTCGGCAGCGGCTCTTTTTGAAAACAGGAAACGATCCCTTATTTCAAAACTCCCTGTACTAGTCGAACACCTTGTATATCCAAAATTACTTGAGAGACAAAGATGGCAAACGCAACATGGTACGTCAAAATCATTTGTTTCGGAATGGGATGTGATACTGGCGACCCTGGGATTTGCGGTTGCGAATCTCCTACCATTCTTGCATTGGTGCGACGTGGAAAGGGAAACGTTCAGGCCTTCAATTTGGGAAGCTTCCAGTTTACCTGTTGGTGTCGTACAGCGTTGACACACTCGTCTAACCTCTGTGACCATCGTGGTGCCACGCTGCGCCACGTTCACGCGCCATAATTATGCTCGCAGCTGTTTGTCATATTTTAGTAGGTGCCGAGAGGCCATTCTGGATCACAAAAGAAATTTGCAATTACAAAATGTTAATTTCTTCATGCGGCAAGAAACCGATGCGTTGGGTGACTGCATACGTGCTATTAAGATCATCACGGGCTTGTGACTTCAGAGGTTGGGTGCGCGGGGAGATACTGAAAACGACAGAGAGAGATGAAAGAACGATGTTGCTTGAAGGAGCAGTCCGTCCACCGAAACCATGGTGCGATTCCTTCGTCGAAACCCATGCGCTTGCAACGGGTGCGAAGAATCATCACCGGGACTCGCGGGGTTCTTCTCGTTCCAGGCAGGTGGCACGTAATGCAGGAAATCGACGAATGACGGTCCTCAAGTAGAAGACGCAACCTTTGGGCTTGATGGCTGCAGGATACCTCAAAAGCGAACTGCCAGCCGCACGCAGTTCTCATGCAGCTGCTCCTGTAGCGATAGCCTCGCGCTGAACCACGGCAGGCTTGCTCCTTCCCTCCGTGAAGAGGCTGTGAAAAGCGAGTGAGCGAAACCAGATGGGTACGGGAAGACGCAGCTTCCTGGCGAATCAATTCGGTTCCGCGCAATCAGCGGCTGTCCTGACAGTTCCGAGAGAGATGGGGTCTGAATCGAGAGTCCTCATTTGGAGATCACTCTGCATGCTGATCGCTCGCATCCTCAACCAGCGACAGCAGATTCCAAAGTCCATTTCACTTCGGATGAAAGCCGTCTGATATCTATCTATATCTATCTATCTATCTACATCTACATCTGTATATATATATATATATATATATATATATATATATATATATATATATATATTGTGTATATATATGTGCATATATATATATGTGTGTATATATATATGTGTATATATATATATGTGTATATATATATACACAGATGTAGATGTAGATAGATAGATAGATATAGATAGATATCAGACGGCTTTCATACACATACATACATATATATATATGCACATTATGGATAAGAGAGAACACATACATACATACATATACATATATATATATATATATATATGTATGTATGTATGTGTTCTCTCTTATCCATAATAAGCGCATGTATTTCCACGGTGGGAAAGCGCATTCGGCTTCCAAGCAACAGATTTCCGTCACCCGCAGAGCCGTTGATGATGGAAATCCTTTGGGTTCTTCTTTTCCTTCTGTCTTCGCTGTTTTTTCCTTCCATTTTTTTTTTTCAGTTTATTTTTTTTGGTTCGCTAAATACCTTAAGAGCTGACGCGTGCCTCGCGGAGCACGTGGCAATTTAACACTGTTCCACTCCACCCGCGAAGGGTGCGTGTAATTCTTCAAGATAAGGGGCACCATGGGAGGAGATCCGCCCTATGAATCCAGAAAGGTCTCGGAGTCCGTTCCTCTGACTCCTGGAGAGGGAACCCCAGAACGGGAGGACCACACCTCCACCCTGGTGGTCTCCGAAGGGAATCTACTTCCTCATTCTCTCCGAAGGGAGCCGCTCCTGTTCACTCCTTTGAAGAGAACCCCGAAGGGACGCTTCCGAAATTCAGGGCGGGCTCCGCTTCCCTGGAGAGATCGCTCTTGCTTCCTTTTACTCTCTGGAGAGGTGGCGACGCACCTTCGTCAGCACGACTAGGAGGGTTCCCCCCTGGAATAGGGGATCCGCTCCTTCAGCACCTACTCCATCTGAACAAACCGGAGGGGTCCCTCACGGTGGGATCCGCTCTCCATTGCACAACCGGAGGGACAACTTTCCACTCCTTGATTCCTGGAAGGACTCGGAGATCAACTCCCATTCCGGCATTCATCGGGAGCCTTCGATTTTAACCACTACCGCTGCCGCGCCCGAATATTTAGGCCAACCAGCGCCATCTTGCATAATAAACTCGGAACCCAACGACGCAGGGCATCAGTTTCTTTCGTAGAATTCGAACCCGCGACGCATGGTGCCACGCGCGGAAGCCTTAATCACAAAGCCTTCGACGCAGTCAAGAAGACTAAGGTGACGAGATGAGTCTTCGCTTTGCCCTATTTGCTCCCCTCCTTCCCCATTTTTTTTTTTTTTGGATCCTCAGAAGGGAGATTTTCTGGAACTTCCAGCGGTGGCGGCTTCACTCTTTTTCAAATAGGAAATGCAGCTCAATGACACGCGGGAGGTTCTTCAGTTTTTACTCGCGATGGTCCGCGAAGATACCAGAAGATATTCGCGGGAATTCGTTGCCTCCACGCTCAGCAGATGAGGAGGGAGGGGGCTGAAGACGGACTGACTCCCATTTCCACGCCACGTCGCAGTCCATCGAAAGATCGGATCGTGTGATCCGTCCGTGTGAAGAAGTTCGGAGCCAGTGACAGTCATCCCTCTGCAACAAGAAGGACCGATGCAAGTCCTTCTCACGCACTCCCGATCTCTTGTTCCACCCTGGAAGCCACTGGACGATACTCTTTCTGGGTCGGTCGAGGCGGCAGGAATCGGGGAGTCGTCCCAAGGAGGCGAACGAGTGCGCGGCATGGACGGTTCTCAGAGCGCGTCGCACACCTGGGAGGCCACCGAGCCAGATGGACGCGACCTCCGAATGTCAGTGGAAGGTGCGATGTGTTGAGACGGCTTCCCTGTGCATGTCCATGTGGGCTTCGCCTCGCTTGGCGGACGGACAGCACTCCAAGTGAAGTGTCGGGATTGGCGCATCTGCTTGCTTTGCTGCTGAGTCAGCAGGAAGTTGCCCGCTTTCATCCAGATCCTCTCGCTCTGCGTCTGGTTAAGCCCTTGGACTGACGGGATGAGACGCGGAGTTTCGGCGCGGTGATTCCTTGGGATGAAAAGTCCCGCACGCCAGAACGGTTCCCCAATCCTGCCCGTCACAGGATGGAGGAGCATACTTGACAGGCCGTCCGAGAATAGCCGGAAGAAAGGCAAGATTTCGCCTCGGATTCCAGGAGAACAAGATGAATCGTCTTGTCGATCACTGAAAACCGAAGAGTTTTGCTGATGTGTATATGGATCAGGAAGTCGCCCCCCTCAATCGCAGCCTCGAGGCGCTTTGATGAATCCTCCCGAGGGGCAGGTTCCGATCCGCTTGTGCTGCTGGGATGCAAAGGAGAAATGCGAGATATATCAGCATGCAAGAAGGGCACGTGCGATGTCGCGTGGAGCAAGAACGATGCAACTGGAACAACTTGTCGGTGTGAAGAGCCGATGCAGAACAAGGGCATGCATGTCCTAACGTGTAATGCGGTCGAACCAAAAGGGAGGAGATGGCGCGTGGAGGAAGGGAAGAATGCTGTTTCTTGCAGAGCTTGTTATACGTCGAGGGGAAAACAAGTGGTTGTTGCCCTTCCAAGTATCTTGCCTGCCTTGGGCTGTCTTCTGCGCTTGTTCTTGAGAAGAACGTTTATGGCAAGAGGTTGGCATCAGACAGTTTCAAGGAATGTAAGGAGGTCGGAGTCTGTTCTTTTTCCTCCAGGGTTCCTCTTGCACCCGAGTGGCGGAGCAGAAGCGGGGTACTAAGAAATGCGGAGGATTCTTGGATACTGGAGAGGCGTTCCTATGCAAGGTGCAGGCAGGCCAAGGAATGCACGCGAAAGAAGAGGCAGGCGCACGGGGAAGTGCGGCAGTTCTCGGGTGAAGAAGGCGGGAAGCACTGCCCTCCAAAGCCTCCAGACGAGCGGCGTCTAAAGGCATGCGCGCGGCTGCATGTGGTGGTACAGCGTTTCAGGGTGAGTAACCTCTTCGCAGAAAGCTGCGTGTAGACGAGCTAGGAAGAAAAGCATGCAAATAAGGTTTATTGGGCTCTCTGCAGCCGATCTCAAAAGATTTGCAGCTCATCAATTTTTGCAACTGCGACGAAGACAGGGTCAGCAAAAAAGACTTCCACTACCAAATTATCAGGAATCGTTCATGGCTACGTTACGGTGAAAGCATCGCCTATCGTTTTATCATCAAAGTTAAGCAGCGTCGGATCCAGTTAGGGATTGGATGTGAGATCACCTGGGATTCACAAGTGTCGTGAGCACCTTTTAGTGGCAGGAACGCACATCTCTGGCTGACTGTCGCTCCCGGTTTGCAGCTCCCTCTGACGAGTTCTAGTATTCGGTGGCTCGTAATAGCGCCCGCTCCTTCCCGCGCGTCTTCTTCCGCGACTCTGTCACGCGCAGGCTGCAGCTTTCCGGAGCGTCAGCGTAGGCAAGACGGGTCGTGCGAGTCATCGGATTCCGGTCCCCGTGCGTCTACGAGATCTCTATGCAGGTCTTTGACAGCTGCAGAAATCGCCCGCGGGCTCAGGAGGGCATGTGCTCCCAGGAAGGGCTGTCACAGATTTCGCGCCGATTGCACCTTGAGTGCTCCTTGGCTTCACGGCGATTCGAGCGTGCTAAAGCAAGGAGCGGTTGAGGAAGTGGAGAGTCTAGAGACACCTGGACTCCAGAATCCATGCCAAAGGGTCTGCGTGGCAGCTTCGTTGAGCGCATTTCTTCGGCAGCACCCCTGCTCCACTCATGCAGTCCAGCAAATGACTGCGACTCTAGCGGCGACTCTGCGAGTGGATGGCGGCGCCCGGCGCCAACCGTTTGCGCGCCCAACCCGGGGTCCTACAGCGTTGCCCGCTACCTGCGGATTGCGACCAGGTGGCCCCACCTGGGAAGAATATGGACGGACCTCGAGGGCATCCTGCAAAGGATGGACCCTCCTCCCAATGGAGAGTGATCCCTTCCCGGCCCACCAAAGTCTTTATTTTTTTTTTCTATTTTTTTTTTCGTTTTGTTTTTTCCCCAGTCCCTTCCGCTGCTGTGGAGAGTCTCGCCGGTCTGCGTACCGGCGACCCAGCAGGTCCTGTGTTGTGTTGACCGTAGTGGGGCCTAATGCTACGTTTATATAGAGAATTAATAGACGCCCCGGCGTGATCGGGTGGCAACCACCAACTTGGAGTCCGTGTTCACAAAAGTGATCGAAAACCAGTTTCCTGATCTCCTGAGGTCTGCTCCCTTAGAGAGAAACCTCACCCTGGGTGACCGGAACGAGGCGGGAACGTCGCCTTCGTCTTGAAACAGCTGTGTCAGCCGCAGTACCAGGGCGGTCAACTCTTCCGCGAAGCACTGAAAAAATCCCTGGCGCCTTCCTCCTCTTGAAACCCCTGATCGCGGTGATGATTTCATCGGTCGTGAAGGGCTCGTCGAGGCTTTCCCTGTCCTCCTCCCCTATGATCGGGCCTTCATCCGGTAGCAGCAACCGCGAGGTGTCCCGTTCCGGAGGTGCCCTGGCGTAAGGGAAGGAATAAAACCTCCGCACGGGTCGGGAATTGGGACAACTTGAAGCGCATCATCCACGTATTTTGAAAAGCTCAAGATGCTTTCCTACGATGCTTGCAGAAACGACTCATCCGTAACAGCAGGAAAGTCTAGAAGAGAAAAACTCCATGGAAGAAGTGAAGCAGGCATTCGGAGGACTCCGCAGGGATGTGACTGCAGGTCCTGATTGCATGCCCATCTCGCACTATCAGCGGTACCTGCACGTCTACTTGCATTCGTTTCACGAGCTGACGCTTCGCTTCCAAGAAGAACGGAGGCTCCTCGAGTCGTTCCACGATAGCAGCATCAGGCGGCTGCCAAAGGGAGGAGACCTGCACAGGTCGCCCAATGGCGGCCCATCTCCATCTTGGACACGGACGCAAAGTGGTTGGTCAAGATCTTAGGCAGTTGGTTGGGTCAACCGCCTAAGCAAGACGCTGCCATCCGACATCTCCCCAATGCAGACGTGCGCGGTGCCCGGAAGCATTATGTCTGACAACGTGAACTGTGCCCAGTCCACCTTAGGCTACAGCGCTACATCGGCGGCAACCTGGTCCTGGGTTTCACTGGTATGGAGAGGGCGTTCGACACCGTGGACCATGGGTTGTTGCTGAAGATTGTGAAGAAACTGGGCGTTTCAGAATACTTCGGTCACTACGTGGAGAAGAATCTCGATGGACAGTACTGCAAGCTAAGCATGAACTGGTAAGACATGGTAGTCATCCGGATGGCAAGCGGAATCCGCCAAGGAGACGCCCTCAGTCCGATGCTGTTCGTGGTATACAGGAAGGCGGTATCTTTTCTGGTCCACATTGACGGCCTTCTCCAAGGAATACGCGTTGACCACGTCGTACTGACTCACCTGGAGTATGCGGACAATCTACTCTGTTCCCTCTAAAAAGAAAGGGTTCTCATGAGTTCCTCAGTGAGGTGGAGTCCATCGAAAGAGGAGTGCAATTGAAGATCAACAGCCAGAAATAGCAGCTATTGCCCATCAGAATCCTGGACCTCTTCGCGTCAACAGAGGAAGAATTCCGAGTGATCAAGTATCTGGGAATCCACATTAGCGACTCCCCAGCTTTGCAACAGGTGTGGAAAAAGATCCTGGGGAAAACGAGAGAAAATGCTGCAAAATACAAACGGCTCAACTTCTGTCTGAAGCAGAGGGAAAACCTGTAGAACAAAGTCCTCATACCCAAGATGGTCTTTGGAGTGGCCATCGGCCGATTAGACAAATGGACGAGCAAGAAGATGGAACTATTGAAGCGGAAAATACTCTGGAAAGAATTCAAGCCGCGGATCGGGCTAAAACTCTTGTGTCGAACGTGATAGAAAGGCGGGACAGGAATGAAGTCGCTGGAGGGATTCCTGGATCTCCTGCACGTGTGAGAAATCATGAATCTCGCCAACAAATGGGACCAGGGGCCTCATGCGACGCGCAGAGCCTTCTCACATTTGCAGAACATTTCGAGATGCGTCATGTCTGCCCTTATGGGCAAACACGAAAGTGGAAACACATCGACCCTACTTGGTAGAAAAAGCAGGCAATGCAGAACAAGCAATAACTCAAAACAGTGTCAAGAAGTAAGGAAATATGGGTAGGCGAACCGGGCATGCACATTCTATACTCCCTGAGTATCTCACGGGACACCATGGAAGGGATATTCCATAGGCCATGAATGACCATCAGAAACTGCGAGCAGTTCGCAACAAGCGGCTACCGCCAGCAGATGCGAATGTTTCGCCTCATTACGAAGATGGTGGAACATTTTTTCCACAAGTATAGAGAACTCTGGAAAAATCAGAAATCCAACTGCTGGCTCCTGATCATCAGAGCAAACATCCGAGAAGCGGTAGCAAGGAATCTGGATCAGGACCACGATCTATCTGCTGCAGACAGCCGCTAGGGTTGGGGTCAGATAAACCTGATGGAGGTTGGAATCATGGTCTAAACGAACGACATGCCACCCAACACTCAGGATGACCCGTGATGCTTTATCACGGAGGCATCCTGAGAGACACGAGGACAAAATCCTCGGCAGGCAATGTCCGGAACGAGATCTGCAAGACTTGTGGAGTTAGAGTAACCCAGCTTCATGTACTCACCTTGCTGATGCCTCACGGCGACTGGGTCAAACTAAAGCAGATAACCGGCCTGCAGACGATGAAGATGAAGGTCCGCACTTCCATCGCCCTCTTCATCAGAAGCATCGTGATAAGAAGGGCAAAGATGCGGACCCGCGTGAACGGACAATACGCAAGCAGTGGATATCCTGAAAGGTTCATTAAGAAAGAAGATTGGGATCAGGAGCTGTGGATGTATTCCCACTTGGGCTTACTATTACATTCTGCAAAAGATTAAGGAAAGTAGTCAAGTGAGTGGAATCCCCAAGAGAACTCAGTGACTCATTGCCGCAGAGCACATCTGAACGTGATCAGCAAGTGACAATGGGTGATATTGAGAAACACTAGTAAACTGCGGGTTGCATCCGTGCCATTGGAGCCCGACTGAGACTGCAAACCACTACGCAGCGATAAGAGGTAACCAGAATGGCAGTCATCTTCATCGGGGTGGCTTCAAAAGAAACTCACCTGGAAGAGGATGCCTAGGAGATCATCGGCATCCACCGCCGGTTAATGACGGTTTGGGATGAAGAACCCTGTGATGGTTTTCCTTTCCCCCTCTTTATTCATGTTTTCTTCTAGGTTCCACATCTCCATTTGTTCCGTGGCTTTCCTGATGCTTTTTTTTTGATCCAGGTGCACGTGGAGCGATACCAAGGATTCCTAACCCTTCCCACTCACATTGTTTATTTTTGTTGTCTTCTTGCCCCTCCTCCGTTTGGGACTCTCTGTTGTCAATGGCTGTTTGTCGATGTATCCACCCCTTCATTTCTGGTAGTCGTCATCGGGAACTAGAGATTTCAACTGATTTATTTTTATAACGTTCTCGGCAAGAGCGGGTGAAAACTTCATCCGCCTGTTATCAGATGCGGCGAAGAAAGAGGTCAATTCGGTTAACGAGATGTTAGGTGCTATGCACGCATCGAAGCTGTTCGCAGGGGAGCCCGGGATAGAGGGAAACGTTCACTACGTCTTCTTCTACGAGCACTGTACTGGCGAGAAGGCTCCGCGTGATCGTGCGGAGTCGGGTTTCTCGTCCATAGTAGGATGTCCATAGTTTTTTAATAAACGCCCGGGCAACCCGGTGACAGCGTCCATAGTAGGATAGCGGAAGCGGTGCGCAGCGCTCGATTCGACCAGGAAGGGCGAATCGGCCAATTTGTACTCAAGATTCAATCGACCTCGTCGTGGCGAACGTCTACGCGCCGAGCGGCTTTCATCGGCATGCCGAAAGAATCGAGTTCTTCGACGTGCTGGAAAGCCAATGGCTCAGGAACTCCGGAGCCAGAGTGGCACATCTCGTCGCAGGGGACTTCAGCGTCCACCTGCTTTCTAACGAGACGAGGTCAGAACGGTCGCGGGTGGACGAGGCATGAGCATCGGTGCACGCGCGTAACTTGCAAACCTGCGAGTCTGAATTGGAAAGGTGCGTGGATCACGTCTACCTCGATGAGCACCTGCTCTCACGAGTGGGGAAGAGAGGCAGGTTACCGTCCACGTTATCGGACCATGACAGGCTGGAGTTCGAGCTCCTCCCGCCGGGCAAGGGGCCTCCGCACAATGCTTGGAGGATGCCGGCGGATTGGCTTATTCATCCGGAAGCGGCAGAGCATTTTCGACAGTTTCTCCGTGGCTTTGCATCCGGCAGACTTTGACGATCTAAAAAGATCGGTTCGCGAGTTTTGCGATCGGTTTTCTCTGCACCTGCTGCCCCGCGGCTTCGGGGAAGGCGTGGCCCATAGCAGAGAACTTCTGCAGACGCGCACCTTCTCTAGATGCGCGGAAGTCCGGCGCCTCGCACAGTACAAGGCGAGGCGCCGGACTCCCCTGCCGCGGTTTGGCGAGCGCAAACAGTGCATACTAGACGCGACCACGGCGCTTGCGTGATTTGTGGCTATTTATATTTTGTAATCTATTTATTTATTTAATAAATCCTATCTACTGGAAAGTGACAGTGCAGTGCAGCTGAGGACGATCACCAGCAGCAGCGACACCACAGTGGAGGACTTGCATTCCGCCACGGCGACAGCTCACCAGTCCGCCGCAAGGATGCAAGGGGAGTTGGGGGACAGGCCGACGTCACCCCAGCCGATGGAGGTAGCGTCCGGAGAATGTGCAGGGTCGCCGCGTGTCGCCTACGCGACGGCGCTGGTATCGCAGCCTACGACCTCCCAAGTAGCGGGGAGCTCGAAGGCCGCGATGCCATCTTGTTCGGCTGCAACGACGCGGCCATTTTCTTACGCGGAGGTGGCAGCCGGAAATTCCAACGCTCCACTACGAACATTTGGAAAGCCGGAAGTCGGCGAAATGTGGATGAGCCGATCGTGCGGATCAGTGCGAATGTGAAGCCGATCACATTCAAAACAGGACTCATCAGGATAAATAATATCAAAGAGGTGCATTTGACCCTCTATAAGGAGAATGTGGACTTTGACCACGTACAAGCGATCATACCGAGCACGACGGGTTCACAGTCTACACGGACAGTGAACCCCTCATCGAGACCCTGATCAAAAAGGGCATAAATGTACAAGGGAGGATGGTCCGTGGAATCGGCGAAACACCGAATACAATGGTGTTTCTTGGAGGAGTCTTCATGACAACAAATGAACAAGCGGTGTGGAGTTTCCTCACCAAGTACGTTGAAGTTATGGATGTGGAATTCCGGAACTTTTCAGGAAACGTGTTCTCCGGCGATGTCATCGCCAAGATCAGGTTATTTAAAGATGAGAAGATTCCGGGACTCGCCCAAATCGATGGGGATTCCCAGGAAGTCTTCATACGATATAGGCAACAGCCTACATTTTGAACGGGTTGCAAGCACTTTGACTACAGGATCAGTGCTTGTCCAAGGTCTCGGTGCTTCCGCTGCAGCAAGTAGGGACACCAGATCCAGTCTTGCAACCAACCTAAAGTGTGTGCCTTCTGTAAGGCAACGGGCCACGCGAGGTGGAGCTGCACAGAATACGCCAACATGCGCGGGCCCTCGCCTGTACAGGCAACCTTGCGCACGGGCAGTATCGTAGGCAAGGAAGGCGACTGAGCCGCGATCATTGAGAAAGTAAGGGAAACAAGAAGAGAGAGAGAAGGTGGAAAAAGTAAGGGAGCTCGTCCCAATATCAAAGGATGACTTCATCGAAGTGAGGAAAAAGGGGAAGAGGAAGATGCTCGCTAATGAGCAGCAGGCCTTCGACAAACCCGAGGAAAAAGCAGAAGAGAAAATGGAGACAGTCGAGCCCGTCCCGGAAACGCAGGAAAATCTGCAAATCAATGAGGAATTGGCAAAGCTGAATGAAGAGGTCCAACCGGGAACCAGCAGAGAGGAGCAGGGGAAACTGGGTGTGTGGGTGTACGCTGACCAACCTGCCCAGAGCCTCTCCTTGCCCGCCATCCGTGGCAGCATACGCCGACGACCTTCTGCTTCTGTTGCCCATGTTCACAGCGGTGAAATCGGTCGAAGACTTCGAGCTGATCCGTCGGGAAGCGGACATGAGCGTTAACAGGGCGAAGTGCTCCGTCGTACCGGTGGGTGTGTCGTGGGAGGGGCAGGCCGGCTGGATCCGCCTGGGGACCCCCACGGGCAGGTACTTCAAGTACCTTGGCGTTCCGTTGGGCGAATTCTGCTCGTCAGAAGTGTGGTCAGCCTGCCTTCAAAAAGCAGAGATGCCTCTCGTCCCGTTCCTTGGCGGTAAGTTCGTCTTGCCGTAAAGGGCGTGCGTCTGGAACACTTTTCTTGCCTCCTTCCTCCGTCTGCTGTTTTTTGTTTGCCCGCCCCCCTATTTGGTGAAACTACGGGCGCAGCGTCTCCTCCGTAAGGCCTTGTGGAGCGCTGCACGATCCCGGATTCGCCTCAAAGATTTGGTGGCGCCGCGCCAGGACGCTGGCTTGGGCATCCTGACCATAGAGAAGATTGGACTGCAGGTGCAGTTCCCTCTCCCTATGTGGGAAATTGTGGTCTTCGCACTGGTGTGCTCCGGCTCGCCATATCCTCCAGCGATGTGTCGGCAGTGCAAGACTTGTTTCGTTGCTGCCGCGCAACCTACGCCAGAGGACTGGATTTGGCTACCCTCTGAGGCATCTGTCCTCGTTGTTGTTAGCCCATCCCTGGATCTCCTGCCGCCTCACGAACTGGGATGCCTGGCGGCAGGAATCTCTGGAGCACTGAACTTCCACTTTGGATGTGCGTCTAGGGCAATTGCGACCTCTACCTTTTCCAGTTTGCGTAGGAGACCCCTTTCAGGGTCCTGGAGTTATCCTGCAGGACTGGTCGCTTTGGTCCTGAGTAGCCATCTCAACCCTGGAGGCTGCACTGTCTGCCCTGAGGGCAGACAACAACAGTAGACAGCCGGCAGGGAGGGAGTTCTCCTGCAGCATTGCAGAAGTCGAAAAACTCCTGAGCGGCTGCAAAACGACTGTGTTGCTGGATGCTGCCACTTCTCGTCACCGGGCAAAGGGACTCCTTTGGTGGAGTGAACTTCTTAGTGTACCCCCCGAAGAACTCGTGGTCCCTTCCCTCTGCATTGATACCTCGGTCTTCCCGCTTCGATAGGAACAGGATGTTCTGCTATGCATGCACTGGAGCTTCCAGTGCAATCATCGCAGACACCTGGTTTCCGGGGGAGTTGCTTCCCCAAACTGTCTTAGGTGCAGGGCGATGGAATCGCTTCCGCACCTACTTCTGGGCTGCAGTATTTTGCGGGAGTTATGGCAAAGACTTGCTTCGGTACTTCGTCGTCCCGAACACTGCTGCCACATCAAGCTGCTGCAACGCTTCTTCAGCGGAGGCGGACTGAAGAAAGGTGATGTGACCGCAACAATCTGCTGCATCCGCGCCATTGTGACGGCCTGCCGTAAGCTCCAAGGAAGTTCGCAGCGAAAGGACGCCACCAGGATAGCTGCCAACCTCATGGAGGCAGCTGCAAGGTGTTCTCATCTGCCCAGAAAATTCGATAGGGAAGTCGCCATCATCAAGGGGCGCTTCTAGAAGAAGGGGAATGTTTCTTACCAAAGATCCCTTCCTCCCTCCCTTGTTTTTTTGTTTATTTTGCGTTCCCACCCTCTGTTCTCTTTTTTGAAGCCGGCCTGCGTGCCAGTGGTTTTCCTGTTAAACTTTTTCTATGGGCGTTTTTTTGTGTGTCTTGGGGGGATACACATCCCTTCAAGTTTGTGGTTTGCTTTCCTGAATAAATGTCCCGCCGTGACCAGGTTCAAACCTCTACGAGCACTTGCGCTCCCACGTGTGGAGACGGGGAAATGTACTGTCCGCGCTCTTCGAAGACTCCTTGGTGAAACTTGAAATTCTTCCGCGTGACAGGCAAGCGCTCCCCCTCTTTAACATGGTGTCTTCCAAGGGACTCGCTTAACGTGTCTAGTGCTCCGGAACACTTCAGGGTGTTCCTGCAAGGCTGCAGCGTGCAGACGCTCGATGACTGGGACGATTTCAAGGTCTGTGAGCAGTTTCCCCTGTACCATCTCCCAAGAAGTTAGGTATGACGGGAGTGTTGGGAGCGAACGAGCGCATTTACAGGCTCGTCGTTAAACCCGAACACTGGACATCCGCTTATTATCGAAGTGCAAAGCCAAAGCCTTGCGACTCGCCTGCAAACCACGTCGACCAGTCTGTTGGTCGACGACGTTCAGGGTAATCAGCCCAGGCGGAGTTTGTCATCCGGATTCTTCGAGGCATTTATTATAGAAATGATAACAAGAACCAAGTAATTGTGGTGTGCTGAAGCACTTGGTTTACCTCTTGACTCCAACTTCTTGGTCACCGGTCTGTAGACCGGCAAAGGGAGAAAAAAGACCACGAACAAAAAGAAACAAAAAGAGAAAATAAGAGGAGGGAGATGTTAGTTGGTAAGCGAGAGCGAAGAAGGGTCCATTTGCCGCATGGATACATCCTTTGCATCCTTACCAGGATCCTTACCGAGTTGTATGCTTTGCAGGATCCTTATCGAGTTGTATTCCTTTGTTTCCCATGTGGGGCTATCTCCATGTGGTCTTCGAAAAGATCCTTGTCCCGCGGATGGCATTTCACCCATTCTGGCATCTCCTTGTCGCGTTCCACGCCTCCTAGATTCAGGGAATGCAACAGAAAACTGCTTCGAACACGACCAGCAGAAAATCGAAACGATCGTAGAAACGTTTAAAAATGTCTATGGAACCGCCTTCGGGAATATCTAGGATCACTGACAGACGATCCAAGAGAGGACGAAGGGCGGCACAGTTTAACAGATGGTGTGCTAAATTCTCTTTGTTCGATGCAATTTTCACAACGGGCATCTACACTCTCTTGTTTCCAATGATGGAGGCGTGCAAACGCAAGTCGGGACAATACTTCCGTGGCAAGCTTAGGGGTGAGGATGCTTCTCGTTTCTGAGAAGTCGGTTATGAGCAGCGCGGTGCAGCACGGATGCAGACTTGCTCTGAAACCTGATGCACTGCCTGGTGACCACTTTTCGGACGGGGCGAGGAACCTGACATCGCCTTCGCAGAAGCATGTTGGAATATCAACGGATTGCGTAACGACGAGAAAAGGCAAAGCATGGCGAACGCTCTTTCCGTTTCGACTTGGCACTCCTGCAGGAGATTCACAACATCTCCGATGAGCAGGTGTCTGGCATGAGCAGCGCTCAGGCGGAACGTTGCACTGGCTAAGAGGTTCAGCAAAAACGCACGGAGTCGGGTTGGTCGACGATCACAGAGTGACGGAACAGTGCTTAGCGCTGGATTCAACGTTTTCACCCGGTCACGCCGGGGCGTTTATTTAAAAACTTTCGGTATTTGTGGTATAAGGCCTCGCTGCGGCCAATAAAACATAGGGAGCTGCCGGGTTGTCGGTGCACAGACCGACTTGACACTTCACGTCAGCGGAAGGGGATGGGGAAAACAAAAATAAAAATAAAGGAAACTGGAAACACAAAAAACCATAGTTCTTTGGAGGGCTGGGAAGGGATCACTGTCCGCTGCGTGGAATTTCCATCCTTTGCAGTATGCCGACGAGGTCCTTCTGCAGATTTCCCAGGTGGGTCCATCGGGATGCTATTCGCAGAAAGCGAGCTGCATACTCGATGACATCCCTTCCGTTAACACCTTCTGCTTCGTCGGATCCACTCCAAGCCGCCACAATACCGCGGATGTAGCTGAGCGTTGCTACGACAGCGGCTGGCTACAAGGCGTCCCGCACGAAGCCGAAAAATGTCTCTGGAAGGGCTACCTTCCACGATCCCTAGGGTCGTACCGAAACATTCCCAAAGGGGCCGGAGGGCAACCCAGTCAACTAAGAGGTGCGGAAGGGATTCACGCTCCCCACACCTGGCACAGTTTGGATTCAATCGTCCCCGTGTCCAGTGATGGCGACGTGCGTTGCAAGGGAGTCCCCAGTGCAACAGCATAAGCGCCGACTCCTGCCATTTTAGGGGAAGGATCCTTCTTCCGGTTATCATTGCGGGTCACTTCAGGTCATCCGTCGTGATGCCGAGCAGCTCGCCCCATTTTTTCAGTCCTTACGGAAGGACGCTCTCGATTGTAGCGTACGCCAGCTGTCCCATGGTCCAACCGCTCATCAACTTTTCTCTGCCTGCGATACGGCAAGAGACCTGCCACCTCGGCGTCCGGCTGCTGACGAGGGCCCTACGTAGGAAGGGCAGCACCGTCGCTAGGCAGGTCGTCTCTGCCCACTTGCTCCTGGCTGGACACTCCAGGATCTCGCGTAAAGTGCAGCGGGCGTATCGGCCGCGTCACAGGCTATTCCACGTCTCGTGGCTCCTCTGATTCACTACCGCCCACATGCCAACTGTTTCTTCCAGCCATGCGCTCGAGTTGACGGGGCCGCAGATCATCAACGCATTCTCCTTCGCCAGGGTGGCTATTCGTCCGAGGAGAAGATCTTCCTTCCACGACATAAAAGATGAGATGCAAGTCCTCCCATTCCGGATACACGTCTGGCGAGGAGGTGGGCCGGAACACACCAAGCATTGCTCCACAACTTCGCCGCGATGGTCAAGGTTTGCCATCGCGGCTGAATTTCCATGCGCTCCAGCGTCAGGAGGCCTAGACCACCATCTCGACGCAGAGCGCACAAGTCCATCAAAGGGACTCGGCTCCTCCCCTTGCCCCAAAGGGAGATGGCAGGAGGTCCTTGGTCCTCTGCTTAATTTCCACGGGGACGGGACAAACAAAAAGTAGGGGGCGGAGGATGGGGGCCGCGAAGGCGTTCCAAACCGCGGCCCGCTCCAGCAAGTGGAACTTGCCCTCCAGGAACGGGCCGATCGCCAGCTCCACTTTCTGGAGACGGTCTGACCAGGCTTCTGACGGGCAGAAGACCCCAGCGGAACGCCAAGGTACTTCAAATACCCGCCCGTTTGGATCCCCAAGCGGATGCAATCAGGCCGTCCTACCCACGTCGCTCCAACTGCCACCACCGACGGTTTTGCCCTGTTAACCCGGAGACCCGTCCCACGGCTTAGCAGATCGAAGAAATATTCGACTGCCGTTGCCGGGGCGGACATGGGGAGCAGGAGCAGAACATCGTCGGCATAGGTTGCTACGGCAGGCGTGCCGGGGCACGAGCTCGGCAAGGCAGCCAAAGTCGTCCTGTACGCTCTCAGCACCAACTCGAAGTAGGTGCTAAAGAGCAGGGGACTGAGGCTATCGCTCTGCCGTATCTTGCGGCGCACTGGCACGCCGTACACGTTTTGTCCTCTGAAAAAGATGTTCGTCAGCGCGGCGCGCCAGCAGGAGCGCAGGTACGCCGTCAAGGTAGGTGGGAAGCCCATGCGATGCAGAAGCTCCAGAAGTCCCTGGTCCACGCAGTCGAACGCTTTATGGAGATCGACTGCGATCGTTAGGGCACGCTTGCCCGCCCGGCTGTCCCCATCCTGACCAGCGGTCACCCTCAAATCGGGGTTGCCGACAGTTCCCTTCCGCTCTTTAACTTCGCATTGCACATGAAACCATGTGCAGGCGAAGAGCAGGTTAGCCTCCATACTTCGCCCAGGAACAGCGTAAGTCTGCTCCGGGCTAATTACGGATTCGGCTACCTGTCCGAGCCGCGCAGCCCACAGCTTCCCGACCAACTTGATGCCCGTGTTCATGACCGTGATCGTACGCCAGTATTTCAACTTACGGAGGTCTCCTCCCTTAGGAAGGAGCCTCATCCTAGCTGACCGGAACGAGGTGGGAACATCGCCTTCTTCCCGGATCAGCTGTGTCAACCTAAGCACCAAGGGGGTCATCTCTGCCGCAAAGCTTTGAAAAAACTCCGCGGGCAGGCCGTCCTCCCCTGGTACCTTTCGCCTCTTGAGCCTTTTTATCGCGGTGATGATTTCACCGGTCGTAAAAGGCTTGCCGAGGCTTTCCCTCTACTCCTTCCCTATAGCCGGGGCTCCGTCCGGGAGCAGCAGTCGCGAGGTGTGCCGCTCGGGAGGCGCCCTGGCGTATAGGGAGGAATAAAATTCCCGAGGATCTGTCGAATCGCGGCCGGGGCCGAGGTTCCCGGTCCTGGTCGTCCAGCAGGGTGGGCGGCCCGAACTGCCAGGCTTGGCGCTCAGCCCCGGCTCGGTACTCGGCCAGGCGACGGACGTTGGGGGTCCTCGCGTAACGACGGGCGTATAAATATGCCCTTTCGTTGCGAATACCTTCCCCAAACCCGGAGGGAAGTCGCCCCAGGGGAAACTCCTCACAGAACTCGCGGACCGAACTCTTGAAGACGTCCCAATCATCGAGATTCCGGAGGGTGACGCCTCTCAGGAATTGGCGGAGATGATCCGCCGCACCTGGGAGCCACGTCCAATCCCCTGGCAGACGCCACGCCCTGGATGAGGGTCCTTTATCGCGTGGCCAGACATCGAAGATCAGACGGAAATGGCCGGACAGCGTCGACGGGAGCCTTCCTCGTTTACCAACTCGTGTTCACAGGTCGTGGTCGAGGAAAACGTGGTCGATGCTGTCCTCCATTTCTGGGTCCCCCTCCATCAAGTTGCGCGCACGCACGTCGGTGCACAGCTCGATCGTCGCGTTCTTCTGCGTGCAGCACGCACCTGAGAGCAGGCGGAGGTTAAAGTCCTCGGCTATCAGGTGGGCCTTGCGCACTCCTGCATCAGTCAGCCAGTCGCGCTTTAGATACTGGAAGAACTGAGTTCTTTCCGCGTACACTTTGATGCCGCTCAGAGCGTACACGTTGGTAACGATGAGATCTATCGTGTCGGACCAGCTGAGAATCATCTGTCCAACCCGACCGTTGTCATCGAAGCGCACGTTCCTCACGGAAGCATCGACGGCTGGCTTTAAAAAGAACGCGACACCGCAGTTGTTGCGGTTACCGCATCGCCAATACAACCGATCCCCGAAAAACCAAGGACCAAAGCGACCCCCGAAAAAAGGCTAAAGCTGAAGTATCGGGTGTACCTATATGGAACTAGGAACTGGAAGTATGACGCTAAACTTGCTCGTAGAGGCCGCGGGACAAGGAGCGAACGTTAGGTCCGGCCATGGTCTGAACTCCGGGATCCATGGTGCTACTAAACTAAAGGAACAAGAGGCAGCGCAAATGTCTGTCATTGTTTCAGGAGTGAAATGGACAGAAGAAGATGAGTCGTTATACCATGAAGTCAAGAAACTCATGGAACAGACATACATGAATATCGACTCGAGGGCAGACGATTTAAACGAACATAGCGCCCTAATTACAGTAAAGTTCTTGAAGAAATTGCCAGGAGGTGATAAGATCTGTCTTAAAAACCACGGACAGACTGCCTCAGAGTTGGAAGACTACATCAGGGACGTGTGTAAATATGCTCTAGGAGATAAAAGGCTGATCCTAGACAAAAAGAAATTTATAAACACTCGTACGCAACAGAAACCGACAGAACCGTATTCAACACTCTTAAGTGAAATGCTTTGTCGGGAAAATTGTGATAGGTTTATGGACAGGATGGACGAAAGTTTGGAAGGGGGTTGTATCCTGTTCAAACAGACACTAGAAAGGAATCGCAATAGATACATGTCAAGTACAGAAACATGGACGTTCAGGCACGAGAATCTCTTTCAACGGAAAAACAGACGGGAAGGAGAAAGGAGGAAAATGGTACATATGCCAGAAACAAGTATGGTTGCAACACCTACGGAGAGGAAACCTTGTATGATATATGAGGCAACTGAGAAAAAGAAAATCAAGGATAGTAGGCCTATGGCCTATAAAAGACTAGTGACAGTGGAAGGGCAGCTGCCTGTTATTGAAGAAACACTAAACCGTGCGACGGAAGACAGAATGACGAAGGAAGATATAACGTTCAACGGCAACGTAACGGCACAAGTAAGGGAGTTGATTAAGGAGGCAAGTCGGAATGTAGATAGTGAATCTGAAGTAACACAGCTGGATCGTTCTGTACTATATGGGACATTAAATTGCTTTTTACAAGAGAAAGATTGCCTTGAGTTCCTAAATAGGAAGAAAACTCCCTTAGAGTTGATATGCCAACAGACAATGAATTCAGTGGGGAGACGAGATGGACTAGTCATCAAAGGAAGAGGTGCCGAGGCTAGAGAGTACAACGATAAGAAGGATCTAGTCAGTAGAGCAGCAAAGATAGCACGTGCCATCAATTGGAAGGCAAAAAGGATAATCGGATTTTTTACTATAAGAGAGACCAATAGGGCGTGGAAGCGGGCAGTCGCACTACAGATCCTAAAGATATGGCAAGTTACAGAGTGTGCCAAGGCGGGGGGTAATTATCAAGATTTGTTCTTCCAGCCGACAGAGGGAGGTTCGGCAAAAAAGAAACAGCTAGTGTCCAACATGATCGAACTGGTCAAACTGTGGGCCAGTGTCAAAAAATGCAACGACATAGAAACCAACAGAGTCGAGGAAATGCTAGAAGCATCACACACAGGAAGGTTTGTGGAGAAGTTAGTAGTAAAAGAAGAGGCAGAGAATAGCAAACAGGCCTGTCAGAGTTTTATTAAGCTTATGCTATCAACCCATGAGGTTGCCTTCTGGCAGAAGAAAGTTTGTGTTTACTGTCTATTCCGGGAGCTAAATCCAGAAGCCCAGCTCAATGAGTGTGAAATAGAACAAATCGGGATTAACATAGATGGATATGCCGCAAATATAGCTAGGAAGCATAACAAGGAACAACATGCTCTAAACGGAAACATTGATCGCGAGGGTGTTGTTAAAGATCTTAAAGAGAAGTACTGGGACAGCCCGGTAAACGGGTGGCATCGAATGTCAAGAGAACAGGCCAGATATCAACGTGCCTGTAGAGAAGCTGAAACGATCGCTGTGGTCATGGGAGATCATATGAGAAGAGAGTACATTGTCAACAGCAGTACGGTCCACCAACAAATGTATCCTGTTGAGAAAATACGTACAGCCGAGGTCTTTGCAGTGGATGAAGAGGAATGTAAAGTATTCATTACTGCAGATTATTTGATGGATCATAACAAAAAATTGGTTGCTGAGGGTAAACCAATGGTGAGCAAGGAGGAGCTGGAACGGCATTTGAGCATGGAAAAATACAAGATAGAAAGTAGAGATCGTGATAGTTTAATAAAAACCAACGCCTCGACTATAAAAGCACTGATTAAAGAGCGCAATGGGCATAGGTTTAGTAAGTTGCGCAAGAAGCTGGAAGAACGTGCGCATTGGATAGGGGTAGGGCAGGTTACAACATTGGAACATGGGACTCTGTGTTTGAACAATCAAGGGAAGATGGTTAGAGTGGCGATATCAGGAGCAGATACAAGTGATATCATTATAAACGATGCTCGATCTCACAATATTTGGACTAAGTTGAGTGGCACACCGATGAAAGCAGGTGCAATCCTATCTGGAATGGCTGGAGAAAAACATGATTGGAGGACATTAGGATTGAAGGCCGCACTCTACGATATGCAAAAAGATGAAAGTTGGACAGAACCTGCGGGTTCAGACTATATCTTGAGCACTGGGGTAGACCGGCATTCAATAGTAATCAATCGTGTGGGGAGCTCCCCGTATAGTGCAATAGCATTAGACCTAGGGGCGATGTCAACTTACTTAGCCCGTAAGGGATGTATTCCGGTAAACGTAGGCACAGTGGAAAATCCGGAAATTAACAACTAGTATTTAGAGGATACTAGCACTGCAATTATAGTGCTGGATGATAGGTCAGTGCTTACGCCAGTAACACTTGCCCTATGGATACTAGTCCACCTACATTATCCTCTAATTGACACATATGACATTTACATCGTAGCTGTAGGAGGAATGAAAGACGGTGATGGATTTGAGGGAGAGGTGAAGAAGGAAGAAATCTTATACAGACGTACCTCTTCTCTAGTGGATATAGAGTCATGAGCAATAAACTTGGTGTTAGTGACCACAGATAAGGTCGGACACCTGAGAACGATCGCTGGGACAGATATTCCAATCACTGTGGGTGAACGATATCATAATGAGCTAGAGCCTACTATGGCATTTGACCCGCAACAGATGTTACGAAGGGCGTTAGATCCCGTTTATAGGTATAAGGGTAAATTGACAAACTTATTAGACATTTATCTGCGGCCGAGGATGGCCTCAAGGATGAACTGGGGAGAAATTGAACACTTGGCGGGAGTACTGACAGTTCGGTACATACCCCGTGAGGAGTTGGGAATCGATAAGGAAGGAAATTACGAGTATAGAACTATTGTGGATCAAGATGGCAAGAACATCAAGGAAGTAGAGAATGAGACGAACTGCAGGCTCCACATACTGAAATATGCAGCATATGGACATGATGATAGTGTCAATGCTATTGACCAGGCCTTTGTCAGCAGGTCAACAGCAAAAAGGGCACCAGCTGTCATACTGGGCTGCTGGAACAATGTGACAGAACTAGCAGTCATGTGTGGACTAGCAGACTATATGACTTTTAATTCAGAGACGCATCAGACTGTCTGTAACTACCTGGATGTATCATCAGCTGATAAGGTATTCAGGACTCGTTACTTGAGACAGATAATAGAAGGGAAAGAGTCAACAGCAACGAACGATGAGCTGTCAACAGTTAGGAACAATGTAAATGCAGAGCACGGATGGGACTTGCTAGTGCATGCAGTAGAATGGGGGACTACGACCCTGGAACAACTATTACAATATGTAGTTGGGGGGGAAGTGTGAGATGGCAATGGACAATGTGGAGACACCATGAACAGGTGGTCAGTTTGACCGGGATTAGTAGTCTAAGCCATCGAAGGGACAATATAACGTCGGGCACTATTACTCCCGCCTGTGAAGTGAAACTAGGATTGGGGGTGGAAGACTGGGATTACCTCCGAGTCCATAAGAAGTCAGCGACGATAGAGGGTACGCACGATTGCTGCAAAGAATCGACAGTTATCGTGCCAGACATAAGATAACACGGATGAATATCATCAGTCGGGCGGAGGATAAGAGGTGCGCTACTACGCTAGAATTAACGTGTCGGCGGAAGCTCACCTATGCAACAGGTTACTGTCAAAAGTATTGTGACTCTGATAAGAAACCCATCACCTGGGGGGTAGGAGTGAGTCGAATATCTAGGAACTGGGAGGATCTGGTAATGGCTCAGACAGTTATAAACGTAAACCTAAGTGAACTACTCCAGAGACGAAACCTAAGTTGGGAACTGGTATACACAACAGGTGAAAGGTTAGCAGTCGCTAGCAACTATCAAGATGGAGTGTGGAAACCTCTGGGTTTTCAATTAAGGCAGGTGAGGACCAGGGTGGATATGAAAGACAAGACGGAAGGGGGAAGAAGGGTGGGGAAAAGCAGAAAAAAAAACAAAAAAAGAAAAACGCCTGGAGGAACAATGTTTTTTGGGAGGGGAAGGAAGGGAAGGGATCACGGTACGCCGTGGGAAGGCCTCTGCATCCGGTTTTGAATACAAGTGCTGGCAGAATTTTACTTAGTCGGTGCCAACGGGAAGCCTACTCTATGGAGATGACTGCCCAGTGGATGGCATTCCGACTCCTGCGGCCTCTTCTTGACGCGGTCTACTTGTCCAAAATTCCGCGTAAGCAGTAGAGAACTGCAACACACGCAGTGCCTGGAAGGGAGTCTCGCATCAGGAGGAGACGAAAAAGGTTTTTAGGGTCGCCCGCCGGAACGTTTGGGATCGACGAGAGTCGACCCCACATCTGGCGGAGGGCAACGCACTCGATTATTAAGTGGGGGAAGGTCTCCCTTTCCCCACACTCTGCACAGTGGACATCCATACTCCCTGAAGTCCAGTGGAAGAGGTGTGCTCTGCAAAGGAGTCCCCAGTGGAGCACTAGCAGAGCCGTCTCTGGGAAGCTCAAATGGCGGAAGTCACCGAGGGAGGACGGCCTGCCCACGGAGTTTTTTCAATGCTTCGCGGCGGAGCTTGCCCCCCTGGTGCAGCGGCTAACGCTGCTGATCCGGGAGGCAGGCAACGTTCCCGCCTCCTTCCGATCGGCACGGATGCGTCTTCTCCCGAAGGGAGGAGACTCACGGAACCTCAGCAATTGGCGTCCGATCACCGTTTCAAACGCGGACGCCAAGCTGCTTGCGAAGCTATGGTCGGAACGAATAGGGCGGATGGCGCAAAGCTTCATCAGCCCGGAACAGACATACGCTGTTCCCGGGGGAAGCATGGACGCCAACCTGCTCTTCGCGAACACCTGGTTCGGGTTCCAGCGGTGTAGATTAAATGAAAAGAATAAGATCGGCACCCCGAGTTGCGGGACGTCCGCTGGTGGTTTGCGAGATGGTCGGGAGCTCGATGGGGCCCTCGCGGTCGCAGTCGATCTGCGAAAAGCATTTGACTGCGTTGACCAAGAGCTCCTGCTGGAGCTAATGGAGCGCCTGGGCTTCCCGGCCTCCTTATTAGCCTTTCTGCGCTCTTGCTTGCGCGACTCGCTGACCAATATTTCTTTCAGAGGAAGAAACGTGTTCGGTGTGCCGGTGCGCCGCGGGATACGGCAAGGTGACAGCTTGAGCCCCTTGCTTTTCAGCACCTACTTCGAGCTGGTGCTGAGGGCATACAGGGAGACTCTTGGTCACCTGCCGCGCGTGTGCCCAGGTACACCGGCCGTGGCGTCTTATGCGGACGATCTTTTGCTGCTGCTCCCCATGTCCACCCCGGCGTCGGCGGTCGAAAACTTTTTCGAGCTGCTGCGTCGCGGGACAGGGCTGGAGGTGAACAGAGCGAAGTCGTCCGTGGTTGCAGCTGGTTCATCACGGGCAGGGCAGCCGGACTGGTTTAGCTTGAGGATCCCCACAGTACCGTACTTTAAGTACCTTGGTGTGCCGTTGGGAAACTATTCCCCTGCGAAAGCGTGGTCTAGCTGCCTCCAAAAGGCCGAGAGAGCGATCGGCCCGTTCCTGGATGGCAAGTTTTTTTGCCGGAACGGGCCGTGGTGTGGAACACGTTCGTGGCCCCCCTTTTTCGCCCCTTGCTTTTTGTTTGCCCTCCACCCTGCGGTGTCAGAAAATGGACGAAGGACCTCCTCAGAATTGCCCTTTGGGGCAGAGGTAGGCCCCGAGTCCGTTTGAAGGACTTATGTGCCCCTGGTCGCGATGGAGGCCTCGGCCTCCTCACGCTGGAGCGGCTGGAACTGCAACTGCAGTTCAGGACTATAGCTCTAGTAGCGAAGCTATGGAGCACCAGCTGGTGCGAGCCTGCACGACGCCTGGTTCAGCGAGCTAGCGGCTGCGCGGGACTGTCTACCTTCCTAGCGCGCCGCAAACGCCGGTACCTGTTCCACTGCGGACTGGCACTTCGGCGAGTGGCGAAGCTGACCAGAACGAACACCTGGATCTCCTGTCGGCCCGCGAACAGTACTTCCTGGTTGCAGGAAAGCCTTCACACGTGGGCCCAGATCGAGGAAACGAGCCCGGAGTTGCGGCAGCGAATGCTGCTCTCCTATCACAAGAGCCGCTCGCTGCAGGACATCATTGTGCAGCCCACCTTGAGCGCATGGGCTGAGAGGACCTCCCTTGCCACGGCTCCGTTCCACCTTAGGGAGCACCTGGGCAGTAGCCATCCGGCGAAATGGGAAGTCCGGTGTAGTATCTCTAGAAGAGAGAGAGAGCAAGGTGGTTGGACCACGGGCCAGTTGAGAGACGCTGCGACCCCAAGTGCCCCACCAAAGGGACTATTGCACTGGGGCGATCTGCTGAGCATCCCCATGGATGTACTCGAGTGGCCCCCGGTGCTGAAGACTACCCGGGCCCTCCCCCCGAAGTGGCAGGAGTCGGCGTTCCTGGTGTTGCACTGGGGACTCCCCAGCAACGCCCGCCGTTCGCACTGGATGAGGGGGGCTGTGGACCCAAATTGTGTCAGGTGCGGGGAACGGGAAACCCTCCCGCACCTGCTTCTTGACTGTGTTGCCCTCCGGCCTCTGTGGTTGCGTTTCGCAACGGCCCTAGGAGCACCCACGATCAACCCTAGAGACGTTCTGACGCGCCTCTTTGTGCGTGACGCCCTTCGGCCTGCCGCAGCCCTTGCAGCCCTCTGCTGCCTACGAGGTATTGTGGCGGCCTGGAGCACCGCCACTGGTGGACTGAACGACAGGGACATCATCTGCTCCGCCCTGCGTTTCCTAAGGACGGCAGCCAGATGGTCCCATTTGGGGCATATGCGGACCGAACTTGCCGGCATCCTGGAAAGGATATAGAGGACGACTCCAGCGGAATGTGATCCCTTCCCCAACTCCTCCCTGCTGCTTTTGTAAATAGTGTTTTCTTTTTGTTTTTATTTGTCCTTTTCCCCCCCGCTGCCGAGTCGAACTCGCCAGCCTGCGTGCTAGCTACTCGGCAATTTCAGACTCTTTATTAGAACATTTTTTAGGACGCTGTAGGGGCAATAGCCCTACACTTGCTTGTTTGTTTTTACTAAAAAATAAACGCCCCGGCGCACCCGGGTGTAAAAGCAGAGCCGTCTCTGGAAGTGGAATGCATCGAGGAGAGGACATAAAAGCCGGAATACCATTCATTGGGCAGTCCTCTCTATTGAGAAGGCATGCCGATGGCGCCTGTTATGGACAATGCCGGCACTTGCCCGCATCCGAAACCGGATGCAGAGGACTCCTCCCGGAGACCAATGATTCCATCCCTTCCCTCCCCACCCAATAAAACTTTTTCCCCCCGGCGTTTTTCTTTTTTTTTTTTTGGTTTTCCCGCTCCCTTCGCCCGTGGAGTACCTCACCGACCTGTGGGTTGGTAAGGACAAGTGCAAAACTCTGTCAGAACCATGTGTTCTGACTGAAAAACACACAAAAACAAACAAACCAGACCTTATTGTAAAGTTTATGCTGAACTTTAATAATAAAAGCCCCGGCTACTCCGGGTGAAAAATTAAAGGAAGAACCCTCCTCGCTGCTGCGCTGGCCCTCCTAAGGGGAGATTCGGACTGCGATGTTGCGGCGAGGTGGTAGGTGGACATAAAAATCTACGAAAGGGAGAAGATAGGAGTGTGGAAGACGGGCCAGCTGACTGAAGCTGCGATCCCGAGTACACATCCCCGTGGACTTCTGCGCTGGGGCGCGCTGCTCGATGTTCCGGTGGAACATCTGAAGTGGCCCCCGGTGCTAATGAACACCTCCACCCTCCCCTTGAAATGGCAGGAGTCCGCGCTACTGATGCTGCACTGGGGACTCCCGTGCAACTCCCGCCGCCACCATCGGACCTGGTGAACCCAAATTTTGTTAGGTGTGAGGAACGGAAGTCCCTCCCCCACCTCCTTGGGGATTGTGTTGCCCTTCGGCCCCTTTGGTTCCGCTTTGCCGCGGCCAGCAGAATCCCCTGCGGCAACCCCAGGGACGCTTTGAAAGTCCTCCTCGTTGCAGACGCCCTCCGGCCTGTGGCCTCCTTGGCAGCCCTGTGCTGCGTACGCGGGATCCTCACCGCTTGGCGCAAGGCAACGGAATGACTCCGCGATAAGGGTGCTATTCAGTGCGCCTCCTGATTCCAGGAGAGGGCGACGCGATGACCCCACCTGGATCCAGAAATACAGGAAGAGCAATGCAGAGAGAGCTTGCCGGCATCCTCCTAAGGATGCAACGGCGCCAGCAGCAACAGTGATCCCTTCTCGCACTCTTCCAAGTTTTTTTTTTTTTTTGTTTGTTCCCTCTCCTCCTTGCTGCCGCGGTGGACCGTACCGGTCTGCGAACCAGTGACCCAGCAGGTTCAGTTCATCTAGAGCGTGGCTAGACCACTGGTTCAGGCACAGATTCTCCAAATGTTTTATTCGAAAGAATAAACGCCCCGGTGCACCCGGGTTAGAATCGACAGAACAGGTGTTCGTGGAGGAACGCTGGTCCGGCAATTCCTGCATCCAAGGAGGCTGGTGCACGAGGTGTGAGCGTGCGTGCACACCTCGTTCACCAGCCTCTCCCAGGATGGCAGTGAACATTGAAGTCCCCGCCAACGAGGTGAGTCATGTTAAGGGCGGAGTCGGTGAGCCAGCGGCTTTGCAGGCTATCGAGAAACTAGAGTGCTCCCGCGTGACACCCTCCGCCACTCGGCGCGTACACGTTCGTAACGACAAGGTCGATGGATTCGGACTTGAAAACAAATTGGCCCAGTCGATCTTCCCCGTGAAAACGGATTGTTTGTTCGGATATTCTTGTTTGTTCTCTCTCCATCCCCCTCCGCTGCCGAAGAGAGTCTCGTCAGTCTGCGTACGGGCCAGCAGGTCCACTGTTTGATTGGCCGTACTGGAGCCTCCTATCAGGTGGAATTTTTAAATGAATGCACCGAATTGACCGGGTGCTAACGTCGAAACGGAGGTTCCGCACCGCCCCATGCGGAGTTGCATTCCTATCCTGGACAAGGAACGCAACTCCGCAAGTGTTTGCAGAGTCTTGCCGCCAGTGAGGCGTCCCGCCTGCGCGCTCTTCCAGATCGGTCACCTACTGTTCGGTGATGTTGTGTATCTCCTGCAGCAGCACCAGATCGAATTCGCGCAAGACGTTGGCTACCAACCTCCTCTTCTCAGCGTCGCGCACCCCGTTGACGTTCCAACAGGCTACGCGAACGCGACGAGAGGATGCGAGTTCGCGCATTGCTGCTGCGGATATGGCCGCGCTTTCCTCGACCCGTTCGGCGAGGGGTCAGCCGGGAGCACGAGACAGTGGGGAGCCGAATCGCTCCCGTCTTCTGACATGCAGCACGCGGCTAGCTCTTGGGTGTCGAGGAGCATTGTCTTGATCTCCGAAAAGCATCGGCCTCGTGACTGGAAGGCTTTGGCTTGCGCGCAGACCCAGGTTGCCCCAGGACTTGGAGCACTTTCGAGCTGCCATAGGACTCCATCTCGGAGTCTGAATGCTGTGCGTGAGACAGGTGTTTCGCCTGTCGGTTTTTTTGCTAGTCCAGCTTTCAGCTGCCACCACAAAAACCGTAGCAGTCCTTGGAGGTTCCTTGGTTGGACACGAGAGCCTCTAGTGTCTTCTGGATTTTTGCTAGTGGCTCCCGTTTCTTGATCGCGGCCAGGATCAGCCTCGCCACATATGCCTGTTGCGCCTACTTACCGGGAGGTGCGGACAAAGTGGCGGGATTCACAGGAGTCCCTCGAGGTTTCGCAGCCTTCCCTGTGGCTTGACTCGCCGTGGACGGCTTACCTATCGCGGACTGAGGGGTGCGCGACCCCTCGAAAGCGGCACCGGGCGATTTGCTGCGATTTGAGAGTTGCATGAGATGGATGTTCTTCCTCAATCGAAGGCTTCCTTGAACCCGTATTGGATCAAGAAGCTTAAGGGAATCTGCGCCCCCTGGGTAGGCGAAATAGCAGAGGCTGAGCTAGCACATCTGAGCTCAGCGCCTAAAGTTTCGGGTTTCGAAGTTGCCTCCCGAGAATTCCGAAAAGTAATTCTAGACAAATGAGGTCACCAACTTTGGTGTGCTCGAGTTCTAAACGCTTTAGTTCCGGTCTTGAAGCACGCTAGGCTCGAGTTGGCGGTTGGTGAACCGAACCCCTTAAATGATCCGGAGGTTAGTGAAGGTAAGAGAGGGCGGGCTGATGAGGGCCTTATAACCCTTCTGAAGCCCCCCTCTGCAGGGTGCACCACTGATATTGCCAAGGATGTAGACCCCGTCTGAGTCACCCAGGGCAGTGAAGGTGACTTTCAATCTGCCGGAGGAGCCGGCAAGGTATTTTGGGAAGTAGATGAGGCGGAGAGGACCCGTTAGGAGCTTCCATTAACATAAGGAAGGGTAACATAGACAGCACCTCCAATTTGTACACGGCTTTCGAGGACCACCTCACCACCCGCTGTGCGGTGCTTAGCTTGGATAAGGTCTCCCAGGTTGGACATCTGACAAAAGGGATCCCCGACTCATTGTGAGTCGGGTTCAACTCCCGGGTAAGGGAAGGTGCCACCTACTCGAGGAAGACATGCAGCACTGCGGAGGCCGTGATCATCGAGGCCTCGAGCAGGTAGACAGCTGTGCGGGCACTCAGCCGACTGCCGGGCAGACTACGCGCCCAGACAAACCCAAGGAGTCCCTGTGGCAGAGGGCAACGAAGTTCGCCCGGGCGATAGGGGGTGACTTCAAACGGGTCTACTCCTTTATAAATAAGGGTCAGTCGGAGGGACGTTTCGTGATAGCCGTGCGCCGTGCACTACTGGCCCATGGACAACGTCGCCGTCTGAGGAGAGCAGATGGCTGTCAGACGTAACGGACTCCCGCTCGTAGCACCGGAAAGGTTATCGTCTCTCGGTTGCTATCGACCATTATCGCGTGGGCGAAACGATCATCGCCAAAGGATCTGGGAACCCAGGGGAGTACTGGGGGGGAGGGCGAGGGCGGCCCTGTTCCTGACGATATACCTGGCTCCCGGTTTCTTTGTTTATCTCCTCACCATTGTGGCTCCGTTACTGTGAACTCACCCAGTTATGCCACTGGTGTGTGTGTCAGCGGACTCTGGGCCAGCTAAATCCGACTCCCCTTTCTATTCCCCCAGTAGGAGTTCCCTCTTACCAAAACTACACAGACGTGAGCAGCGCCATCCTCTATAGGGAGTGTGTAGTTGGAGTATAGAGGACGGAGATCGGTATTTGCATTGAACCACCGGCATTCCGATTCTGAGCAGAGACAGACGCGCATGGTTCTGCAGCCTTCACCTGGATGTCTCCCGGAAGCTGCGTCGCGCAGGACTTCTTCACGCAGTGCGGCGCGGCTTTTTGCCATTCTGGGCGGATGCTTGAAGTTTTGTGTCCCCTGAAACGCCCGCGAGATCTTTTTTGGGCGTGCCACTTTGCGGCGGAGCGGCGTTTCCACCAACAACGCGGGAGAAGTTTTCGGCGCGTGCGGCGAAGACGCGGGGAGATTGCTAGCCCACCGTTTCCGCTTAAGCTCGACGCACTCATTGATCGAGTGGTCAAGCATCTTACAATAGTGGCAACTGCACGTTGGGCACTTCCGGGGACGGTGGCACTCTTTTCCGCAGTTGCCGCATGCCGATCGCTGGCCGACAAACCGAAGAAACACGACCGCGTCACCAAGCTGGAGCTGCGAAGGCAGTAGCCTCCGATCCAGCATGGTAACGCGCGGTGTGGCGAGTTTGCTATGGGGGGACGGGACTCTTTTTATCGGGTTCGGGCGCCTCCACAACGCGTACACTGTGGCGAACGCCTCCAGCGGGCGTTATCAGTTCGCGGTCCGATATCCCTTGCCGGATGTTGGAGTTGGACCACGAAGGACAGGTTCATGCCTGCGGGAACGACCTCCTTTCCCCGGATCTTCAGCGGGGTTCGGAGCAGACGCTGGAAGAGGGCTGCGTCTTTGCAGTGAACCTCCCAGTCTCCGGGCACGCTCACCGACTTTATGGCCAGGAGGTCGTTCTCGCTTGTCATCCGGTTGCGCCGGGGCGTTTTATTCTTTCGAACAAACATTTACAAGATCAGTGGCTGGACCCATGGTCCAGCCACGCCTTAGATATTGGCAGTCTGCCGGGTCACCGGTGCGCAGACCGGTGCGGTCCACCTTGGCAGCAGAGGAGAGGAGGCAAAAACAAAAAAAAAAAAAATAACTGGGGAGGGCACGGGAAGGGATCACAGTCTGCTGGCTTACGAGGTCGTGCTCGCGGATACCGACGCATTTCAGTTCGCTCCATAGCTGGTCGCCCGCCCTGTGGGAAAACAAGGCACTTACCTTGTAGCAGAGCGCGAACTTGTAGCCTTGAGCTACGTACGCTCGCAGCTTTGCCTCGTCGGGGGTCGCGCCGTTTGCCACCGCGGCCTTAGCAACGGCGGCAAAACTTCTCTCCGGTGGCTAGGCACAATTGGCAGAGTCCTGCATTCATTCCGAAAAAGGTCCTGCTAGGCAGGCTGCTTCCTCCACCTCTACCCCCATCATGTGCTGCGTTTTCGCCATTTTCTTCCGAAATAGGCACCACACACACAAAAAAGGAACAGCAGAAAAATTCCCTAGACGGAGCGCAACAATGCACATCCGAGCAGTAGGAAGGAGGTGGCTGCACGGGATATGGATGCAAATTGCTACAGGTGAGGCGAGGAGACCCTGCTGCACCTTCTGCTGGATTGAGCCGGACGAGTCAGAAGCCGGCTTCTGACTCCTTCGGGATCAATTCTCGACGATCCTGGAGATCCCGGGTGCGACCCCAAAGACATTGTACGAAACCTCTTCATGCGTCTCGTTCTTCCGCCAGCAGCGTCCCTAGCATTTCCCAGCTGCGAACGCGGAATTGTGGCAGTCGGGAAGAAGAGGCCGGAATGACAGGGGCGCCATTCATTGGGCAAAAAAAATTTTAAACACCGCCTCCAGATGGCCCCAGCTGGGAGAAAAAACAACAGATATAGTCAGCATCCCGCACAGGATGCAAAGGACGACCCGCGGCGAAATGTGGTCCCTTCCCTGGCAGCCCCCCTTCCCAGAAAACTCTTCCTCCCTTTGTTTATTTTTCGGTTTTTCCTTTCTCGTCGCTGCGGAAACGCACCCCGCCGGTTTCCGTACCGGTGGTGACAAGTTCTTCGCATGTGCTAGAACGAAGTGCCATACTATTATGTTGTAATTGACTCGACTTTTATTGTTTTAACAGTATATGCCGCATCAAACCTGGGTGAAAAATTGCGCGGGACCCGAGTGCCCTGGTCGTCCAGCAAGCTGGCTGACCCGGATTCCAGGGTTGCCTCTCAGCTCCCACTCTATACACTGCAAGCCGCTGCACTTTGGGTGTTCTGCTATAACGGCGGACACGCGGGTACTCCTGCTCGTTACCAACACCGCCGAAGCAGGCAAGTAGGCGGTCCATGGGGAACTGCTGGCGGAACTTTCGGACAGAGCGCTTGAAGCTGTCCCAATTTTCGGGTTCCTGCAGCCTGAAAACCTGCAGGACCTCGCGGAGGTGTTCCGCGGCTCCCGGGAGGTTCATACAGTCCCTGGAAGACTCCGCACATCCGATGAAGAACCCCGGTCGCGCGGCCAAACTTCCACAAAAATGCAGGGTACTGTGGATCCTTCTCTACCGACGAAAGCCTATACTACGAAAAACTAATATGGTTGCGTGCTCACATATCCACAGCCGTTCCTAAACTAGATCCTTACGCTCTGGTAAACCCGAAGAATGGATAATCAGCACCACATAAAGTAATGGAATAAAAGAGAGGGTTTCCCTCCTCTCAATTATTCACTACACTGGCGCAGGCAGCGTAGAGGCGAAGCATTCCATTGAGTAAGCTATATGCGAGATATACATAGCGATAGCACGACTGCTCATACGTAGCTGTAAGAAATTACCGAATAGTGAGATGTAGCTTTTTCTTGCAGGTAGAAAATACAGTTATCCAAAATGGAAACTGCCGCAGCAACCAGCACACTAAAACGCCTACGACCCGACGGTACAGCGGATAAGACGGATGACCCGGTTGTCATTAGTTAGTACAACCGCCAGAGTCACCTCGCACAGCGCCCCCAAGCCCATGCACGGAACTGACTTTACGGAGCGAGCTGCCCGAAACGTCACCGGTCCTCACCCATACGTCAACCGCAGGAAATAATACATCTCTGAGCAGACGCGAAGTCATTCTTCGCTGAATTGTATGATACTCTCACCGGCGTCATTTACGAAGGGGACGGTATCATTAGCGACCTCATAGATACGGGAACTTTCCTCCAAGTGAGCCGCGAACTATACATCATGCGACTACAATTAGTTTACCAAAAGTTCACCGGACTTAGACTCCTAGGTAAGATCCCCTTCTAACCGAAGTTCAAGATGCCTATGTGCATGGCCATAGTGATAAACAGTTATGGTGTGACAACCATCAAGGCCGCACAGTAGTGTACCCCAAACCGGAGAGTGACCTCCAAAACAAGGATGAAGAAAGTGATCTTCATCCCACAGAAAGAGACACCGTGGGATTCTCGCGACTAATCCGATCGCTCGAAGGTCGGAATGTCATTCGAACAGGAATATTGAGTTCCTCGATGAATGGCACTCCTGCAGGGCTAATCGGAGCGCTCCAGATGGGACAGCTCTCTACACCCGCGAACATCGCAAGTTCGACGGTGATAGCAGCTTGTACCACTGCAAACTTTGCCCCAATAGACGCATTCCTAAGTGCGCTAATGGTCAACCAGCAGAGCGCAGTCCTCTTCGGCGGTGCTATTCAATGCATTAGCTCCATGATCAGTGGAGTCGGAGCCCTACGATCGGACTTCATTATGAACGCGTGAATAAACCAGTGCATTCATCAACACTCAGTGATTACCTGAGTTGTGAGACGGCAAGTGAAGGAAATTTCTTCGCGACAATACGTTCCAAGTGGCCATCTCCCACACACTTTCGTACACGCTTCGGCTGTGCATATACTAAAGTTCTACGCAAAGAAAACGTGAACTTTGCAAAACACGCTTTCGCGTATTCTTATTCATCCAACAACCTAATCCCATCAAAGTCCTCAGAATCAAAATGTGGCAAAGTGGATATCCACGATATCTTCACAAGGGTGTTCGACAATCAGCATATAACGCTCTGCCCGGCATTTATACATCGAGTGCGGCTCCTGCAGTATAAACCTGCAACTGTACCTCTAAGTGAATGCCCTGCGCCTTTGATGGTCTCATGTTGGCATTCCTCTGAGCAAGCACTCGGACGGTTCCCTACCAATGGTTAATTCGTATCCATGAAGACGCGATTCGTGCTTTTCATTCAGATTTGTTTGCGGACTCTACGCCTTCCATCAGAATCTTGCTCCGCTTCTTGGAACGCACCTGCCCGTGCTTGAGCCGTCGCTACACAATGCAGTGCCGTCTTTCAGCATGTCACAATCACAAGAGACCTAACTTTCACACATTTTCCATGGTGCTTCAACAAATACACCCTAATAATACTTACCTTTTTGTTACTGGTGAAAAGTTTAGAACAAAGCAACATACGACAAACTCCCGTCGGAAAAACTCAAATCGGACCCGCAAGCAGATTGCAGCACGAATTGCTCACCCCTCTCTCGAAACCACAACCGCTTCCACCACCTTGAGCACGAGATACACTGGGAAGCTCAGTACACAAAAAACTAAAAATCACTTTCAGAGCACGAAAACGAACACAATACATCCCGGTAAACGAATCCAAAGTAAAGAAAATACATCCTCTAAAGATAAAAGTACAAAAAAGCATAGAAGGCATTGTGTGACTGCTTGGCTTGAATTTACTTACGGACGACATAAAGAATGTCTGTCACTTCAACCATAAATACAATGGCTGTTAAACACTATGACATACCACATACCACGTTTGACCAAGTGAAAGTCTGACACAACAATGTTGAGCACAGATAGACTGGGAATTTCTTACATTAACATTTGTCCTACACATAATTAAATGTGAACTTTGCTTACTTAATGCTAGAACTTATGATGGGATCATTTCATTCATGTTTGCATTTTTGAGTCACTAGTAACAGGGGTAACAATGCATTTCATAATGAACATATTTTTGAAACAAGTTTGCTTTGAAACACATTAATGCCTGTTTCAATTTCAAATCATGTTCTTTGTTATTCTTGCATCTTCCATACAAAGAAAACAGAAAACACCTATGGGAAGAAAATCAAGGTCAACAACAAAACATTTCGCATTGACAACCACTTTCTGATAATATTGACTATAGAAGCATATCCGAATTCTGCATTGGATGCCCACTGCTCACATCAATGAACACAAAATTACAAGCTGTAATAAAGAACTTTCTAATGTGAACAATAGTTGAACAGTTCACAGGCTGCATAAACAACTGTATTTGACTAGGAAGCCCATATACCAAATTAAATACAACATGTGGCTAACTGAATGAATAAATATGCCCACAATGGAAAAGGTCAACATGTACCTTGTATTCCAAATGGTGTAAATTCCAACAAAGTAAATCAGATGTAAATTTCAGATTCACATATGGAAGCAGCATCACAACATCCCATTCATAACAATTGCATTAACAGAAACATAACAGTCTATTCAACAAGACTTCACATGAGAACTTTTCTAAGAATGAGAAACCTTTAACAATATATAGCCTTAGCAGTCATGATTCTGTACAACACAGCTTTTAATGAACTTTGCTCATCACAACAGGAGCAATAGCACATGAAAACTGAAAAACAACAAATGACTAATATGTCTGAGGGAGATGAGTCTAGCCAACACCTGGTGATGTGCTGTAGGTCACTCTAGTGGCTAACACCAACAGACTGGCAACAACAGAGTATTTGTGTCTCCAAATACTCGAAAGGCACTAGGAAGGTCACATAGGGTCTTACATATTCAGAGGTAGCAACTTCTTCAACTTCAAGAGCCTTAGCAACCTCTTTGTGGCAACACATTCAATCTTATTTAACGGAACTCAGAATGGCTATGGAAACATTCCTCCTCAAAGTCAAAGAGTACACCTCACATTCAACACATGTTCAACAAGACCACCAGCCAACCCACTGTAAATTATATGATTTTCAATCGACTTCTTGATAAAAAAAACACAAACTTAATCTTCAAGATCTGAAATTCACGAATGTTAACCTACAAAATTGCCTCCATCATTAAAAACTGATTCAGATTTGAATGCAAAAACAATTTCGCACACATAATCATAGAGACTGTCTGAAACCCTCAAGTGGATTCATTTAGTTGCTTTTGTTCTCGATAGAAAAAACAATATATACTGAAGCTTCAAATCAGAAGGCTATCTAATGCATATGACATTCAACGAAAACTCAGTTAGTTTGTTAGAATTCAAAGTATATTGCCATGCAGCTGCTTCTTCTTAAAAGCGGTTTTACTATGTGTCAGCAAATGACCTCTGTGTTTGCAAAAATACAAATTCAAATACTGTACACATTAACCCAATGATTTTACAAAATTGCCAACAATACAGTAATTAAAAAATGATAGCCATAAGAGTGAATTCTGGAATACAAAACATATTTCATAACCAGATGTTTCCAAAAATCACAATGGCATTCGATGTTGTACAGCTATTGATGAAACAAAAGTCTCAGTTCTTGAAATCAAACATTCAGTGCATTTGCATTGCCAAAAACATGAACTTCAACAATGTAGATCAGGTGTAAATTTCAGGTTCATATATGAGAAGCATCACAACATACCATTCAAAACAAGTGCATTGACAGAAATACAAACTCATAGTCATCTGCTCAATGAGATTTCATGATAGAACATTTCTGAGAATGGGAAACCTTAAAAAACATAGCCCCCATAGTGTAATGAAACACCTTTGTTACCGACTACACTAAGCAGCACCACAGAAGACTGACTGTGAACTCTTGATTGATTGATTTTCTTTACTTTCCAAATAACAGGATGCATAAAATGTATATGTATTCTTAAATAAAAGCATATATCACATTCACTAGCTCACTTCCAGCATCAGTTGATGGCACTGATATCAAAAGCCCGCACTATCTCTGTTGACCTCTAATGAGACAAACCAAAAATCTCGGATGCAAACTGCCAGATCAACAACAAACCTCAGATGTTTCCATTTGTGCAGCCAAACTTTTGATTAGACATAAGCTCACTACACATTGTCTAGTCTAGTATACCTCCCAACATACGATGTCGAAGCAAACTATTTACGAAAGCTCTTGTGGAAAAGGAATGGCGGCACTGTTGGTAACATTGAGCCAATAATTACCAAACATGAATTTTGGATTGTTCCACATCCTTTGTCAGTCTCACCTCTTCCAACAGGCAAATGAAATTTCGGAAAACCCCATGCTAAGTTACTCCTCACTACAACATCCACTACAATACCAACATTTCCAATGTTATTAACGCATACATTAGGGAAGCATTTGCAAATCTTTCTTTGTATTAATGGATAGTGACTTCCATAATTTGCCAGCAAACTTCTGAAATGCTCATTTTGAGAATAATAAAGGGTGGTTTTTCAATAACAAGTCACATTCCACGGATAAGTGGGGTAAACTTACGTACAGTACGATCCAATTGATCAGAACACTCGGAGTCTTTACACAATGGTGGGAACATAAAACAAATAAAGTGTTTGCATACTAGGACCTACGTTGCTGACAATAAACACGGAAGGCCACGACGGGGCGGATTGCTTTCCAAATCGGATTCTTAACTACTACGAATAATTAATTAGGCCCCTACAAATCAATACGTTGCACAATCTGAGAACAGACGCGTGCATCATGGAAATCCCAAAAGAGCATTCTCACTTCAATCAGTTCGCTTGGCGGACCTTCGTTCGTCTTTCCCTTGCCCAAGCTCCGCACCAGCCACGAATAGGAAGACCAAGAAGATGCACCCTACCGCTCCCTTACTTATTTTACGCACCTTTCCCAAGGATGCCAAATCCTCAAAAACGGGAATCGAATGCGAAAGCATGCACACCACTTTAATTCAAAGATTTTAATTATTTTCCTGAAAATCTTTAAAAACAGAATTCACCAGAAAAACGAATTCAATCACAATTCTAAAGAAATAAGGAACTTGAGGGAAACGCAGGAGCATGAACAGACTGACTCCGACTTTTACTGAAATAGGGTTTAGGAATCTGCTGACCACCACGAAAACCAAATGGTGTCATGAAGACTTAACCTGCTAAGCGAGGTTGACGTATATAAACGTTTTGTAAAGACTCCAATGTGGTGCACTTGACGAATATATACGCAGTGTGAAGAACAAATTACCCTTTGCTATCAAAATACGAAATTTTATGAGAAGGTTGAAACAATCTCGTTTATATGTGTATTTTACTTATATTTTGATAGCAGGACTGCAATGTGCAATGACCTTATTAATTTTTTATCAAAACATTTTTGAAGTGATGTAAGGTATGCCAACCAAAAACACAACTTCTTCTTTCTAATTTGTATGCAAGGCAATAAATTAAAATTCATTTTTTGAAGAAACGAGCAAGGATGAGAAATTGGCATCCAACAGACAACACAGAAATGAAATGTTTTACCCCAGTATTGATGTCGCAAGATATTGTCAGAAAGCCAAAACTTGAACTGTTTTCTCTAAAGGAGAAAGTATATCCACTCCTTTCTTTAGCAAAGTGATGTCTCATCAAAGATTTTTGTTACTTTGCAAGTTGATTCATTCTGAAGATAACTAAAATATGACTTCAAGAAGCAAAATTTCTAAAATAGAAACTGCTTGGGAAAATATTCAACATAAATGCATATATATTCCAGCACAAAACATTTGTGTTGATGAACCCTTGCTGCTATGGAAAGGGCGATTGTCTTGGAAGCAGTATACACCCTCTAAAAAAAGTCGTATTGGAATGAAATTTTTTCTCTTATGCGGAAATCAATCTGGATATATTTGGAAATACTCTAAAGATTTCTAAACAAAGTTCGTAGTTGAAAACGGCCAAGAGCAGCTTGTGTTTCTTAATAATTTTGGGCTTATACATCTGTATACATGACTCCCCAATCTTCAGAAATTATTCCCCTTTTCCTTGTGGCAAAAATCCATTCAACAGCTGTAGCTGTATGTCCAATTTTCATCCACATCTTCTGATGGAAAAATTGCTTTGAATCAACTGATTTAGAGTTGTTGTGGCTTAACCTCGGGATAGTATCGGTCTTATTGAGCAAGTGGATGATTGATGTGTGGTAGCTTCAGTTCATCAATTTGTTTACGTGCAGATTTTGCCGACTGTCATCAAATTGGCACGAAATTGGCTTCGTGTGATAAATTTTTGTAGCAGACATATGAGAACTGCCTCTGATTAAGTTCAGGATCGAAATCTTGAGCCATTCGTCAAATTTCTTCTTCACATATATCAGAATGTTGTTTACCAGTTTGTGAAGTGCATGAAGACAGTTATGATTAAGCCGTGTTTCTGGCGCTCATTTACACTATTCTTTTATCATAACTAATCTGCTTTCGTGATGAGTGAACGGATTAACCCTGCTTGCTATCCTTGTATTTTCTAAGGTCTATATAACCAAGAAACAAACTGAATCGCTCAGGAATACATCTTTTCTATAGCACTACAGTAATCATTTCTAAGGTGGACTGCATTGAAGAACACCTGATGGTATCTATTTTTTATTAAGGATACAAGACTCCACGTCTGACCTGTCCCACGATGCAACAAGAGTGGCACACTCTCAAAAGGGTTATCGGGTGCCCGCCACATCGACTATGGGAATTTTAGCAGGCATGTTCCAAGGAAATGGGAACGTTCCCTGTTACAATCCTATGGTAAGGATGACCATCGCCCTCTTCGCCGCCATCCGTGTGCGGTGGTGGAAAATGAAAGCCACCAGGAACGCCGTATCACCAATGGAAATCCTGAAAGGGCTTATCCAGAAGGAGATCGGCATAAGAAACTGTGGAAGAGTACAGGCCTGGAACTACCGATATATCCTGAGAAGGATTGAGGACAACGTCTAGGCATAAACGACGTCCAGTTCCCCAAGTGTAGTGAACCTCAGTGTTAATCCCACGAGACAGAATTCCAGGTGACATATGTGGAATGATTGGAGAAAATGAATGTATGAATATGTAGAGTGAACGATGAAAGAAAATAAATTCACCTCGTCCCTTGTGGGACTTGGGGAAAAGAGCCACTTTATCGAAGAATGACTCTGTGGATCATCGATTTCATATGTAGACGTGTTAGTGTTACTTATCCACGACTTTGTTCACTCACATGCTTATGATCTCTTTCACCGCATCAAGTATCGTAGCCAAGGGCATCCACAATAACCGGACTCGTCGCGAGGTGACGTCATCCACACACGTGTCAGCAAATCAGTTGTCTGTAGCAGTGAGATCGGGGCCACGAAGTGAAATCTTGGAATTCTTGCAGTGCATACTGCACTCTATCTCGGCATGACACAGAAATTAAACTCCTCGAAGAAGTCAAGATCGCGATTTTACCTTCCCCTTTGTACAGGAGCTTCATTGAGAAATAAACGCCGTTTCCAACCGTTTCTGAGCGTGCGAATCAGATGAGGCACCAAGGAAAAGTGCATACACAATGTACTTGGTTACAGCTTGCCCGATTTCAGCATTCCCCACGGGATATGCATCATGAAGTAGCCCCCGTTGACACTTTTGATGCTGCTAATAAAGTACATTTCATGGAAGCAGATTCCACTCCTAAGTTTTTCCGAGGTATGGACTGACTCTCCATCTGAGATAGCACACTGAGCTCATGGCAGAGCGAAATGGCTTCCAAGTACTAGCAAAGCATACAGAAGCGCTACTGTTACCCTATCTAAATGCTCACCGTTGCTTCTTCTCATCAGTCGATGGGATTATCCAGGAAATTCTCTGAATCAAGCCTGTGCTCTCCTCAAATGAAACTTGTCTCCACATGCTTAGCAGGCCTCATCTTCTCTTCTTCCCGTGAATAGCTTCATGGCTGTTCCGCACAGGATTCCTCCATGATTAAACATCAGGAGTTTATCCTGAGTGTCCGGTGGCAGGTCACTCCTCCGGAGCGTCGTTCCGATCGCCAACAGGTTTATCCCAGCACTCCCGCGGCCATCGGCGGCTTCTTGGAGGGCATTGGTGTCTTTGTCCTCTTCGACTATTAGTCGGCATGGCATTTTCTTTGTTACCCTGGACCACACAAAGTTGTTGTGGTTTTTCCATATTTCACGGGTCCTATTTTCGATAAAGTGGCTCAGTAGTCAGTTGAAACAGGAAATCGGAGTGAGAATCCCTCGACCTAATTAAATGGATAGAAACGTCCCTCTGGCAATTGGAATTTTAATTTTAGGCGTTTCGATTAAACTGTTCCGCTTTCTCCCAAAGGTATTGTCTGCTTTTCAAGGATGCAGTGAGGCGAGAAGTCGTACACGAAGTACCGATGAGAAGGCAGCTGGGAGGCATGCAGGTCAAACTAGACAAGAGAATAGGAAACTGCACTCGTGAGTCTCACTGAAAGGGAGCAAACCTTTCTGATGGGGATCGATTATCCCGTCCATATGCATCCATTTCTTCATCTTGCGAAGAATGAGTTTTAAAAAAAGTTTCCAAAAGTGTAGTGCTCGTTGCAACTGACCAGCAGGATATGAAATCAAGTAGAAAAGTGTGCTTTTGAATTCTCCCCATTCGACTGCAACATTTACAGTGGAGGAGAGAAAGACTGATTATTTTCTCAGTCTCTTGCTTTGAGGTCAGCTTTTCACAGAGAGGAATACAGGATCCTGCTGTCCCCGTAGGAAGAGGAGCAGGACGTGATCATCTGCGAGGTAGTGGAAGACATATATATCAGTTGTAGTCTGTTGTTGAGTTCGTGGATCATCAGACCGGGTGGAGGGTAGGAGTATCGACAAAAACCTTCCTGAAGTGAGACAGAACACTCACCAGGCATCGGTTTGACCTTCCGTTTTTCTCTCCCATAGAGGGACTGACTAGAGCTGATGGGAACCTTGAGGATCTATCTCAGGAAAAACAGATCCTCAAGGTCAAAGAATGCAATGCGAAAAGAGTCAAAGACCTAGTTCGAAAAGCAGGATTTCTCAAAAGAGTTGTCAACTGTTGAAAAGGTCAAGGTCTATCTTCGGTCATCAATGGAACAATGAATCTCAGTTGGAATCTGAGTTCTCTAAACACTCTGGTTTGATCGAATGGGATGTCCTTGTATGCCTCCAGCAAGATACGCCTGGAAACAGGCAGAAAGAGAGAATTATTTCTGGTAACACAGAAATACCACAGTAAGCATCTACAAAAATGCCGCGATGATGCGCTGAGAACAGTTGTGTCCAAGCAACCAAACAAAGCACGATTTCAAACGGTAGAAAGACCCAGATCTTCTTGACTTCAACTGCCTTTCCTCCAAGGAATGTTTTTGTGAAGGTCGAGGGGATCCCTGCCGAAAGATCGCGATAATCCGCCGCATTCTTTCGAAAGGACAGACTCCACCGACCGCGAACTTCGCAAACTCGCGTGGCCTCTCAAAGATACCGCTTCACAGTTTCAATACCATGCGTTCTGCTACTCCCCCTCTGATCGTTCCATCTTTTTTGCCTTAACTTGGAGTTTCATTACCATTCTTGATTCTCGTTTCTCTCTTGAGTTCTTCGGCAAGCAGTCTCTGAGGCACTTTTCATCAGCGAAACTCAGACTCCTACGGTCCAGCCCCCAGCCTCAATTCCATCACCTACGGATCAAGCGCTTTCAGATGCTTGCTTGCTTTTCAATCGTAGCTTCCTCAGGACTTTGATGCTTGCTTCCGGAGCGCCTTCTTCTTCCAGCTCTGGGAATGTGGCTCCTACGGATATCCAGTGCTCCAAAAGTGACTTTGAAACAAACCAGCTTGCATCCCAGATGGCCAATGACGGCATAATTTTCCCAATTCAGATCGAAGGGCAGCCAGAGGACTTTCCAGTCTTTGGAGATCTGTAGGCAAACAGTGACAAGTCTCAAGTAGGCAGGTGATCCGCCACCAGAATGTCTGTCCAGAATCACTTGCATAGCACCCTCAAGGCTCTCAAGGGATCAGCAAGACCAGAAAGCCACCTTTCCTGCCCCTGACAGAGTGAAGTGAATTTCTATTGGAGTCGAGTGGGACTTGCAGCTCCCGACTTTGTTTGTGCAAGTTCAGTGGATCTACAGACCATGGGGTGTTTGCCAGGACTCCCACCATACTCTGTTGCTTGTTTGATTCCACATGCTGTGTGAGTGAACGAGCATTCCCGGTGACGGACTGCAATAGTTTCAGTCCTCGGAATCGCATCACTGATGGTGGCTACCATCATATTTCCGTTTCAAGCCAGGTCCAAACTGAAGACTTGTTTCCGATATTTAGCATCAAATGCCCCATTGACTTCCATCGTTGGTTTAATTTTCCCTTTCCTAGCTGTACATTTGGACACAGAAGGCAAAACTGTAGAATACTGAAGATCGTCATTTGGGTCCACTTCGTTTTCAACATGGAGATGATACAGGCTTAAAGTGATCCAGCTTTCTCCCATTTTTGTAGTACACAAGACTGGCAGCGGAGTTTTATGTTGGAGAAACCTACGAGTTGAAAAATCCAAGTTTCCGTTTGCATAGAGCCTGCTTACAGCTTGGTTATGAGATCGTTTGTAAGAGGGCAGCACTGCCCATATGAGCGTCCATTGCTTAGCATGCTACGCCGCTGCTCTTCAAAGTAACACCGCGGAAGTTCCTCCGTGGCTCTCCGCCTGTTTCGCACTGCCTTCGTCTCCCTCCCTATCCCCCCCTGAGGTTTGAAACGGTTCATGTTTCTACCAACAGCCGCAAAATGTATTTCATTTCTTCCTGTTTCCATTCGCACCCAGTTCCTCCTCAGCTCTCGAGTATCCCACCGGTAATCAGGAACAGGTCTGGTCCTCGAGATCGAGAACCATCCCCGTCAGAAGGTTCTTGATTTCGGTGGTCAGACCCATTATCACTTATCAGCAACCTCCACTTCAGCAAGGACAGGGCGCGATGTCTGTCAGTTTCGTGCGCATGGTCCACAAACAGGGCTGTCCGGAGGATGCGAAAGACTGCGAACACACGTGACCCTGTGGAGGTGCTTCCTCCATTTCCCAGTGTGTGAGAGTGATGCAGGCGAGGGAGAGGACTTAATAGGCACCGGGATCGCCTCTTAAGGACGCTTCCCTGACTCGAAGAGTGAAGGGCGTCCGGACATTTCGCCCGCGGCAAGCGGCTGAAGCCGAAAGGAGGCTGGCTTTTCCGGAAGGGATCCCAAGTGGGGAAGCCCCTCGCAGAGCAGCTGGAGTCTGACGTGCAACAGCAACGCCTCGTGCGCACAGATCACGATGGATTTCCATAGGTGACGGAGAACTTCCGGGTGAGGAGGCGGAGACTCCACCTGCACCAATACCGATCCAGCATGGACGCGGGACAACTGCAATTGAGATCATCTCGGGGAAGGGGATGGGAAAGAGTCACCCTGCAAGACTTCCGTGACTCTGGTGTCTGAAAATCGAAACAGAAGGTGTTTTCCACTTGGGGTGGAAGTTGCTCGTTCAAGAAATGGATCGGTCTTATACATCCCAGATCCCCTGAACCAGTCCGCCTTTTTTGCGGGGGAGGAGGGGGGAACGGTATGCGCGGAAGCGGCATCGTCCGCACAACTCACGAATCATTCGCTGATTCCGCGCAGCTTTCGAAGAGAGCTTGCAGATGGAAGCAGAGTCATGCCATAGTTTCCGCCCGAAGCTCTTTGCGTGCTCGCCTGCCTTGCATGTTGTCCAGTTACTCGTCGCCAGGTGCCGCGTCGATCGAGGCAGTCGAACTTCGAACGCGGGAGCCAAGCGCCTTTCCCTCCCCACCCCTCTGCCCCACCCCAATCGGACCTGCATTTCAGCGCACGCCCTTCGCGAGCAAACCACCCGAGAATCGCGCTCGGGCTTGGGCGCAGGCGCAGACGTAGCAGTTGCAGGGTGAGGTGGTGGACGCCTGCTCGTAATGGGTCGCATGAGAGGTCGCGGGTGCGATCTTTCGGGACCCCAATCTGCAGCAGGAGGACGTATAGGCTAACCCGCGAAGGTGGGAGGGCTTTTCTACGCCTGAGCCCTGAATCCAGGGGAGGGCTGGTGGTCCCACAAGGCGACCGGAGAGACGCTCCTCGAGAAGCAAGTCCCAGCAGGGAACGGAAGGGGACGTGAAGCCACTCTGGAGCAGCTGTGACCACGGCGGGACGCTAGGAAGGCAAGGTCAATTTCGCGCCCGTCGTTCTGCGGTCTTCCTTCTCAGGGGACACTCCTTGGGACTAATTTCCAGAAAGTACGACGCTCAGCAGGCTGCCTCCGGAACAGACTCGGGAACGTGTGGTTCCGGGTTCCGGATGTGTAGCCTCGGCGACCATCCCGTAATCAGAACAATTTCGTGCGTAGGCTTCGAGGCAGGTCGGAGAAAAGGGATTTCGGATAACGGGCGCTGCAGAGGACCACTGAAACGCTCTCGGGAGACTCGTGCAGGGGGGGGGAGACCTCGGGCAATTGCTTCGGATGAGGCAAAAGAATCCTACTAGAGATTCCCGCAATGCCGCATCTCCCGTTCTCGTGGATTCGTGCCCCGCGCATGTCGGAATCGGAACGAGGGCCACCGTGAGCGACCTGGGTAGGAGATCGCAGGTCGAGAAGTGCCTTCCGGTCGCAGTCTAGAAGTCAGCCGGTCCGACCGCGAGTTCCGCGCCCTCTTTGCGGCCTCGGGGAGCGCTTCCGAGACTCGCCGAGAGATGACTCCGCAAGGATGTAATCTTCGAAGCGCTTCTAGGCAGGCACGTTGACGGAGGCGGGACGGAGACGCGCAGTGCAGCAGCGGCGCAGGCGCACTGCCTTCCTAATTCCAGGTTTGCGGATCTCGGCGACGGGGGGACTCGCGCCTGCCTAGAACGAACTACGCAGGGTCGGGCTTCGCCGGCGCATCGTCCTTGGAGTCCCGGGAAGGTGCACGGTGGGTGGGAGACGGGCGTGCCCCGAATCTCCAGCATCTCGTTGAGGGAAGATGCCGCGAGACGGACTTCTCTGGTCTCCTGATCGGGGACGCGCGCGACTCCTGCGTCCGCACGGACACCCTCTGGGGCAGCAGGAGGAGACAAGGAACAGCTTGGTGCCGGAAGCGGGACGAGGGGGCCGCCCTTCCGCTCTCCCGACTGCGCTACGTTCCCCCTCGCTCGCGGCCTTGAGCCTCGTTCACTCCCGAGGGGAAGGGAGGAAGCGGCGGGTCCGGCAGGGTGGGTGTGGTGGCTCCTTTCCGCTCCACCTTTCTCTCAGAGGTCGCCTGGAGCGCGCCATCCTGGCTGTACTCCCCATCCCCACGGGAGTGGGCCACCTGTTTTGCGGGACGCCAGCCACTAGCGCGCCCTCCTCCCATCCTGAAGGACCTTTCAGGAGAAGAGCTCCCTTGGGAGGCAAAAGAGGAGCACTGACGCCGCTCGCCTTCGCCTGAAGACGAAGCCACGTCTCCATGGCATCGGCGGCGCAGCAGAGGTGGCCGCCGCCCGCCCCTCCAGCTGCCGTTGCCGTGATCACCGTCACCTCCTCTTCCGACGATACCGCGCTGGCGGGTCTCGCAGCATGCATCGGACCGAGGTGGCAGCTGGGGAAAGGCGAGCGAAGGGGTGGGACGGGGAATCGTTCCTGTCTGCGCCCTTGGAGGGCAGACCGGACATCTGCCAACCCCATCCCCCGTTCCCCCCCCGCCTGCCCCCGAGCTCCGGAGCGCGGGGGCGGGAAAACTCCCGTCCTTGCGACCCACCCAGATCGACGTCAGTAGCTATTTTTAGCCCCAGCGCTTCTGCTCGCTCCATCCATCCGCTCCCCCCCTCCTCGCGCGCTCTCCTGCTTCCAGCGGAGCGAGCAAGGGGAGGGAGAAGGAGAGGCAGGATTTTTCGGGACTCCTCCCCCCTTTCCCCTGTTCATCACGTGACTGCGCGATCAGTTTGGCACGGGCAGCCCTCCCCCCTGCTCTATTTGCAGCTGCGATTTGGTTGGTTTCCCCATGGCAACCCGAAGAAAACGCTCCGGCGTCCAGAGGCAGCGACGAGAGCTCGACGAGACGATACCCGAGGAAGCGAGGGGCTGAAAGGGGGGAACGAAGGAAGAGAGGAGGAGGAAGGGGAATGAAAGAGGAGGAGGAAGAGAGGACGGGGGAGGGGGAGGGGAGGGAGAATAATCCCGATTTCCCATGGGGACAAGCAGTAGGGGACTAACTGGTCGCCCGCTTGAATGGGGAAGGGGGAGAGACGAGCCCCCAGCTAGGCTTTCCTCCCCCTGCACCGGGAGGATTTTCGAAACCCCAACTTCCCTTTTCACCAGAGGACGAGGGGAGGATCCTGAAAAACGTCCCCAGCTAGGGGTACCGGCTGCGTGCGGGACTCTTGAAGAAGAACGGCGAGTTCCCCCGAGGAGCAGCAGCATCTTCTGGTCCTTCTGTCCCTCCACGTCGCAACCTTGTTTTGAGAGACAGGAAGGTGAAAGCGAGTGAGGGAAAAGAGGAAGAGAGAGTAGAGGCGATTGGGGTAGCCTCCTCCCTCACGATGTCTGTCCTTCCCTCGTTGGCTCGTGGCAGGGGACAAAGGGTGTGACCACCTCTCCCTCCTCCACGGTTCAATCCCGTACCTTCCCGTTCCAGCAGTCAAAACAAGGAAAGAATACATTCTCCTTTGGCACAGGTTTTCGGATCCCCCATTCTAACGCGGAAAGGGTTTATCGTCCTCTTTTTCTCCACTAGAGAGTCCCTCCTCGAGGAGTCCCTCCATTCCAAGAGACCGCCAGCAGTAGACGTTCCCGCGGCGGCAGCGGTGCCAAAGAGGGGTCGTTACGGGTTCTCATGGGAGGTTCCTTAGAGGAAGGCTATTCGCGGATGCCCCATCCCGACAAGGAGGCTTCCAATCGCCCCACAGCAACAGCACGCTCCTTTCGGTGGACGGTTGTGTCCCTAGTTGCCAATCGTCGCCTCGATCTGCCTTAGCTGTCCTACCCCTTCCTCCAGCCCAAGCTTCTGCAGACGTACTGACTGCCGTGTTCGCACAAACGCAACTTCTGGGCAACAACGGAGGCCGGCCGAAGAGGTCTTCCGTGACATGACGTAGAAGGAAAGACTGAAGACGAAGGCTGCGAGGTAGCAGCCTCAAGAAAGAAAGAGGTGTCGACCCTTACGTCAAAAATCCCGATTACAAAGTTTTCCTCATGTCCGAGAAAACCAACGAAGAGTCAGGGGCGAAATTACCAGACTCCAGAGGAGCAGCAGGTCCGTTGGCAAGCAGGTCTTCAACTAAGATGAGATTCGGTGAGTTACCCCGAAAAGTTGCCTGTTTCTCTAGAGAAACCGAAGCGAAACAGCAGTTGAAAGAAAAAGTGCAGGATTTTTGAGGCGAGAGTAGAAGCAGGAAAAACGGCAGGAAGAAAGTTCCCTTGAGGAACAAGAAAACGAAACAGAATGGACATTGGAGTCTTATACAGAAAGGTGCCTCATCAAGATTCCATGAAAGTAGCCCCATTCCTCATTTCTGATTAAAGAGCCCCTGAAACGTGTTGGTCATACCCTCCGATTAGCAGCTTTTGTTCTGGCCAGCTGCTGCAGATCCAGACGGAAGCGATGGCTTCAAGAGTGGGAGGGGATCTTCCCGAAAGTCCAAACGCAGTTGTGGGTGGAGGTGGGGGGTCAACCCTGCTTGTCTTCGACACGGCTGCCGCGAACTCTGTTTATTCCATCACCGAAGGCAAGGACAGTGGGACTCCGCACCTGTGCACCCTCAGCTTCGAAGTCTGAAACAGTGGCCTCACAAACCAGACTTTCCAATCAACGAACTCTACGTGCATTCAAAAAAATGGGAGGAAAGAAATGCACTGCCTGCGTTACCCATATCAGGAGAGAGAAATGATAGCAGTAGTTTCTATTTTAGAAAAAGGATTTCAGATTCTTTGATAGAAATGCAAACTCGAACTAAAGCGCTTTAAGATGACATCCAGAGAAAAGAGGGTTGGTTTACCTAAATCGTGATAAGCTTTCCATTTGTCCAAAAGCGAATTTTCTCAATCTCCCAGTGCTCGCAGCTCGACATAACTTACTTGCCGAGCCTTTCAAGAAAAACGAAGGCACCAATAGCGTTTCATTTGTAGCTCAGAGGATCAATTTTCCACCTGAAGAATCACAATTTATTTATTTATTTTTTTCTTCGTGGAAGATAGCACGTATCCCATTCATCTGCACTGTGTTTAGAAAGCATCTTGATTGTTTGAGCATTCTTCAGCTGTTTATCAGTATGTCGCTATTTTACGAGTCCTTCCAATTATTTTCTGGAATGAATTTTTCTTAGCTGTCAAAGGCAAACAGCTTACATGAATTTGTGTGAATACGTTGTTGCTATACCCCTTGAATTATCCGTCTCCCCTCTCGAACTGTGTGGCACATGCCTACGGGTGGAAGTATAGAAAGATTCAGTTGTTTGATTTAATTTATTTTCTTTTCCTGCCAGGTCTGGTGTGTTTTTAACCAATGGGTATCGTGTGCTCTTGAAAACTGACATCGTTCTTATTATATCCTGCAGAACGATGTGAATGCTTCTTTATTCTTTCAGCTTTCATGAAACCTCGTTTTTAATGATCAGGGCTGCTGACTCGGCTCCAGCCATGTTATAAGAAACCAGAGTTTCTTTTTTCATCTCGAATTTTAAATTGGCATTTTCCTCTCAACGTCAAGTCGAGTTGTTTCGACCACAGTTGAATTCCATCATTTTTTTTTTTTTTTCAAAGAAAAGTCAAAAAAGGTGTATCTATACGGACGTATAAAAACACATTTGCGAGTAAACTCGCAGTTCCATAGAAAAGAGATGTGAAAATGAGTACTTCAAAGAGAAAATGATGATTTGTCATTTGGAAATGAAGCCTTCAATCACGAAAGCCAAATCCATTCGGAAATCAGATGAAGATCCCTTCTCCAAAGTTGTGGAATCGAATTCACAAGAGCTCTAATGTTCTCACGTTATTAGAAGCTGCTTTTTTTTTCTCCTTCTTTCTTCCTTTCTTGGAAATAGAGTTTCACCCCATCGGGGGTGGTGAGATCAGGGTGGTGCCGGAGATTCACTGCTGCTTGCCGATCGAAACGATACATCCTCTCCATCCGATGGAGAGGATGGGTCCAACAGTAGGCGCCTGACTTGGGCGTACCCGGGCAACCGCCCCAGTCGAAAAAAATGGGGGGGGAGGGGGGACACCGTCTTGAAAACTTCACACGCGTGTGATTAAAAGTCGCCTCTGTGCGTTCCCTTGCTGTCTGCCCTATGACTGATTTTTTTTTTTTTTTCCAAAAAAAAAGTGATTTGCAAAACATCCGATATATCCGATTACAGCTGTCTGCAGCATTCCACAAGGTCGAATGTAATGCAGAGAATCTCGGGACTTCGTTGTTTGTCCATTGAAATCTGATCCCCTGCAGTCTAGTGGCAAAACAATTGATGCTCCATGCATGGCAGATTTCTGTGCTGTACTGATGATCCGTGTGTATTGAAGTTCTGGATCCACCCTTCAGGGAAACTTATTCCAGGAGAGCCTTTTTCCTGGGTTCGTTCTTCTAAGAAGCTGTGATGTGGGTGACGGAGATAGCTCATTCTGGTTGTAGGGAGAATTCATTAATGAAGAGGATCTAGTTAAGGTATATTGGTACTTTAGCTTGTGCCTGAAAAGTATTTTTTTTTTTTTTTTTAAAAAAAAAAAAAAAAAAAAAAAAAGAAGAAGAAGAGGAAGACAAAAAAAAAAAAAACTGTTTCTAAGTTTCACGCACATTTTTGAATTTTGCTGATTTTGTAAACTTTGTTATGTTGCACCGTACTACTGCTGCTGTTTTTTTCCCGGAATGTAAATTTGAAGGTTTTTAGCAAAGTTCTTTCACTTCATCCTCCCGTATTCGAGACATAGGATGATGCCTGTAGTAGTGAAATATTGAAATCATTTTTCGTTACTAATCAAAATCAGTTCATTCTGGACGAGTGTAAAATGATCCAAGAAAGCGGAATCATGTACAGATGTCGTATGTTTGAATCATGAATGCATTTAAATTAAGTGAGACAATTTTTTTAAACTTACATACCACAATGTATCGATGTTTGAAATCCAATCCCAGTGGACTATGTAAAATAAATTCATTCAGATTAGGTCTGTGTTCTTGAACTGTTGGGCCTAGTATAATATGGAACTGGAAAAAGGTTGAGGCCTCTGATTAAAGAATGTTTCAACAAAATGCTCTTTTTGTAGATGTAGTTGTCCTTATTCCTTTGGAAAAAACTAGTCAGTCAACTTTAATCAGATTGGAGCGTGTCAAGGAGACAGCATTGGATGGTTACCAGTTGATGCACAGAGCAGGTGGTAAACATGAAGGCCTGGTGGTTAGCAAAGCTCCACCAAAAGGTACAAGATTAGTTATGTAGACAGAGTATTGGAGGCTGTCCATCACTAGATGGCAATGATATTGGGATGGCTCATCTAACCTTGGAATTTAGAGTCTACTTGGTGAACCAATCTACAGGACAGCATAGTCAGGAAAGTCGACAGATATGGTTTTGGTTTCAGTTAGATACACCAGAAAATTCATGGGCCTTGCTAGCCCAACAGTTCTTTCAGGAACTTATTGCACCAAATGATTTTCCCAGAGGTTACACTTCCTCACATTTGTGTCCAATTTTATGATTTTCATTACAGACTATGTTGGTTTCTTAACCAGGATGATGACTCTGCTTCGGTATCCTTTTACTTCTATGTGTAGAGTGGAAGTTAAGTTGACCCAGTTAGGCCCAGCACAGAAACTGCCCTCAGCCCCTAGGCCTAGTGAGTATATTGGCAGCCAGCAGGCAGTTAATCAAGATTGCAGCACTGCACTGATTCACTGTAAAGGTTGGAGGGGTGTGCTGTGAAAAATAGGTGGGGAAGGGAAGGACTTGCAACACTTAACTAAGCACCCATTAGTTCTAATTCTGTTTCTGATGTCAATACCAAGTCTGATGATATTTTTGTTTTAGCTACACCTCAACTGTCTGAATCATCAGTCCTTGAAATCTTAGAATCAGCATATCCTTCACCTCTCTCCTTGGTTGAATTAGGACGTCAATTATCAGTCCCACCAGAGGAAGTAGCACCATTTGTCAAGTGTCTTCAGGATAAAGGACTTTTATGTTGTATTGGAGGCAATGCTTTTACTCGTGTCGTCCAAGATTCCACTCAGGTACTTAATGGGAGTGCCTGTGTGGGAGATGAGCATGATATGTTTAGGTAGTCAAGCAGATGCCAAGTGTGGCAACTGCCAACCAACCTACCATTGCCATTATCACTGCAGGTTACTGTGAGAAGTTAGCTGTGGATGCTATGATGGATAGTCGTCAGACATTTGTTCGTTATACCACTGTAGGCAAGTGTTATGTTCTCTCTTCTGGCCATTACTTCATGTGGTGTCAGGTGAATCGAATGTGTATACACTAGGAACAATAGGCTGCCATCATGTAGTGTCGACCAAACTTCCTGCTGTTGTAGGCAGCCGGTCTCGGGGTGCCCGTATTGCTGCTGGCAATGGTACTACCCGTTTGCTAGGCACTTTCCAGCAAGTGGAGTTTGTATTTGTGATTGGAGTGTGTGGTGGAGTGCCCCAAGTAGCTGATTATAATCGCCATGTGCGATTAGGCGATGTAGTTGTATCCCATGCTAACCATGGGCAGCGACACCATGTATACTTGGCTTGTCGAGAGCTACATCAACTAGACAATGGCATGTGGCAGTTCGAGACATGCTCCTGGGCACCAACACAACCCCTTCTTCAGGAAGTAGCTAGTCATCTAGCAGCCAATCCCACTATGCCTTGGCTGCAACATTTGCAAGATGGAGCAAAGCGACTGCAACAAGCTGACATAGACTTTCAGCGTCCTCCAAAAGGGACAGACAAGTTGTTACTATCCATCGGTGGAGATGATGTTATCGAGTTGTCACACCCGTCATGTCCTGAGGGTGTGGATCCTGTTAGAGCAGAGGGTATGCCAAAGATCCATTTAGGATTGTTGGCTGGTGGAAAAGACATCATTAACCATGAAACAGCACGAATGGAGTTGGCACACAAAATGGGCATTCTCGCATTTGATGCGGATTTCGAAGAAGTCATTAATGGAATCTGCGGTAGTTGCAAGAACCATTACATAATCATTCACGGAGTCGCCGATTACCGAGATGGAACTGTTGGACGTGAATGGCAGCCGTATGCTGCATTGGCAGCAGCCAGCTTCATGAAGACGATCATATGCGAGCTGGATCCGATTTAACATGTATCGTTATGAGAAGAGTTCTGTTATGTCGTTAAAACGTTTGACGTAATATTTGCCGAATTAAGTGGGATGATTCAAGCGTTTTTTTTTTTTTTCCCCCCCCCCCTCCCTCCCTATGGAACCGAATGATTATTTTTCTGTTAACCAAATACACGCATGTTATATCATTTATTATTGTATTCCCTAAATTCCAGTTCAGAACATGGAATGGAAAGCAGCCTATGCTTCCTGTTTTCCGATTACTGAACCACCATCGATTCAAAAAGTGCTTACATCACTAAGCGACAAGCAGCGTGCGCCACACTTGGTGCTGTGCGCCTATTGCTATTGTTTGTATACAAGACGCCATGTTGTTAGGTGGGGTCGTACCTAAATTTCCAATATAAAATTTTCGTGCCCTCGTTTCATATCTACACAATATGCATGTGTTGGAAAAAAAAAAAAATGTGCGAAAAATCTTATTTGCTCACAATCGGTTGCAAATAAGGTGGGGGGGAGGGATGGGTAGGAAGAGAAAAGAAAATTATTATTATTATTATTATTTTTTTCCTCCCCCCCTTTTTTCCCCCCCTTTCTTATCGCTTAGCATTTTCCAATTCACCGGGAAGCTTTTCAACGAATGTTCGATGCCTACCCGAATGTGAAGGGAGAATTTTCCGAATTTCACCCCCCCGAAACGCAGGGACTACTTTCAGCGCGCGCAGTAAGACGAAAGGGAAAAAAAAAAAAAAAAGATACCCGCGTTAAATAACGACTCTCGCAACAACGATTCCAGTCAACGTGAAAACTTTCGCAAGTGTGCGTCCGCCGTGTATGGTTGCATGAGTTCAATACTTGGAAGGTCGCCCGTAATGAGCGCTGACGTCTGTAACCGTGTCGCATTGAGTGTATCTCCGCGAGCAGGCGCAGAGCAGCCGCCTCTTTGCGAGAAGGCGTGTTTCGCCGCCGAGAGTGCCGAGGTGTGTGCCACCGCCCTGGACGTCCTGGATAGTGGCATCTCGAACGGTGAAGGCACGTCCACCGGGGTGATCGAGCACCGTGCTAGCAAGCGACGCCGCAAGCGCAAGCACAAGAAGAAGTGGAAGCCATACGACAAGATGACCTGGGACGAGCGTCAGGAACTGGCCAGGAGGGAAGCGCGCCGGTCGGATCGGCTCCACGCGAGGATGCTGGCCAAGGGCAAACCCGTGGCCCCGTACAACACGACCGAGTTCCTCATGGAGGAGCACAGGTCCGAGTACGAGGACGACGTCCTGGAGCAGCTGAACTTCGACCACGCCGTCCCGTCGATGGAAGATTCGGACGGGGACTCGTACTACTACGCAGCGTCGGACGAAGAGGAGTTCTTGGCGGAGCAGTTTCGGTCGGAGTACCAGATCTTGTACGCGGAGCGACTGGAAACTCTGTCCAAGGATGAGCTGGTCGAAGAGTACTTGCAGCTGGAAGAACGCATAGAAGAGATGGATCGCCTGTTGATGCGCAGATCCCCTGAAACGCAGTCGGACGATTCGGACGGCGAGATGATCCCCGGGGAGATGCGCATGGACCCGGAGACTGCGGAAAAGATACGCATCCTCATCCAAGAAATCGAGAAGCTGACCGAAGAAAACAATCTGTTGAAGGAACGCGCCCCTCCCTGGTGGAACCACCAAGTCATCAACGGTGACGACAGTGAAAGTGATACTTCGTACTGCAGCAAGAGCAACTGCAGCTGTGCTTACTGTAGTGGTGGCAACGACAGCCACGATCCCACTAGTGATTCCATCCTTAGTAGTAATTGCTCGACCTATGCTGATCGGAACCATAGTACGAGCGTCCAAGCAAGTAATGATGATCTCAACGGAGTTGCGATTCCGGATGCGAATAAGTGACCAGTGCCCTTGGGGTCGTACTGAGTGAAGGAGGAGAGGACACTCGGTGAAATCACAGAGAGTTCGTTGTGCACGCGAACTTGGAAGTATCAGTTTGCAGAGATTTTTTTTTTCCTTTTTTTTTTAGTCTAAATTCATATATGTAGAAGGGTGCTAGAACTTTTCATAATCCCCACTATAAACCACGTTATGACGGCAGTCATACACGAGAACCTGGTTCCAGCATGACTTTCGTGTACCAATCTCACGAATAGCGCATTGCAGAATAGTGTAAGGAGCTTTTTCAGTTTACCGATGGTACTGTTTCATAGACGATGTTCCAGAATACATAGATGATATGTAGTGTTCTATTAAAAGTGTGCGAGTACGGAGAGGTGGTACGAGGAAAACTATGATTTATTATAGCAAGCGATCCATTTGGAGTTTGTCCTGTGAGAGTGAGTGAGTGAGTGCGTGTGTTTGTGTGTATGTGTGTGTGTGTTTTCCCCCTTCCTGCAACTTTTTCATTAAAGAGTTATCTTGTTATGCCTAAATTGTGTGAGTTTCTCAAGCTTGTTGGAAACAAAAAAAACAAAAAAACCACGGTAGAAGTCGTGCTAGTGACCAAAGCTCGTGACGACTCCGCAGAGGTCGGATCAGAACGTGTCACAAACATCCCTGTGAAAAACGTGTTGCTTGAAAAAAAAAAAAAAAAAAAAGAAAAAACGATGTGATTGGAAAATGTGCTCTGTCATACGATTCGGACGTTTTTTCGGAAACTCCGTTTCCGTAGAAGTAAGGCAAAAGTGTTTCGAGGGTGAAGAAAGGGAAGCGAGAGCGGCGGCAGCCTGGCTCGCGTGCTGCCGTGTGGATGACCGATTTCCGTGGATGTGGACTGTCCACTCAGCTCGTTTGTGGATGGCGGAAAGTGGCAGTTTCCTCCAAGATAACATGTGCTAGTCAGAATTGCCAGCTTTGCAAAGCTTTTTCGAAATTTCGTCGCTGCAAAATGCATTTCGCTGTTTTTTTTTTTTTTTTTTTTTTTTATTCCGATATGCCCAATCAAATGCATTTTGTAAGTAGAATGTAAATTCGTACAATTTTCCGGAAGAGTTCTAATAAAAGGAGAAAAGTTTTTAATCGACCAAGCTTTTATTACTAGAAACGGTGGTCGCCGATGCGGCGATAAGCGGCTGACCAGGTCACCAAACTCTCTCCTCGTGCACGTCGTCGGCAAAGGCACCAAACACCGCAGTCCACGTGTGCACGTGTTTTCGAACGCAGGTCACTTCACAATGCATCATCCCAAGTCGCATCCGTCTTCTTCTGCCCTTGCGGTCTTCGTGCTTGTGTCCTTTAGAACAGATGGAGCGTCCAAACCGTGGGATCTGGAGGTTCTTTCCACTCCAAGTGGAATTAAGCTTCTTGGCCTTTTGTTTGTTGGTGTCCTCGAAACTTCTCGATCGACTTGGTGTTTCCAAGAAACAGTACGGCAAACGTTCGAAAGATTCCATGGTTGCTCTCTTGGCTGCGGCTGTTCAACTTTCCAACCACTCACTGCACGAACAAACCAGGCGTGCCACCAGCTGTTTCGTGTTTGATAACACATAAGGCAGCATCATAAAAAAGGTATAATTGCATATGAAGGAACCTTCTCTCATCTACATTTGAGAGAACATGGGCACTTTTTAAGCTTCGTTCAAAGGACGTGTGCCGATTTCGCTTCTGTTGCGTAGAGCAAATTCATTGACGTTTAGGGATTGTAGTGTTCCAGAAAATGATTCTCTGATACCTGCACTTCCTCCTGTTTCCGCAGATCAATTCTAAAAACGAAGGTTCCGCTAACCTTTTTTTTTTTTAAAAAAAAAAAAGAGAGAAAAGAGAAAAGAAATCGTCTGTTAAGAGTGACTGCATGGGTACTTTGGGACAGTAAGGTGTTTCCACGGAGTAGTTCGCCTCAATTTATTATCTTAGATTCGCGTCCAAAACCCTCCAAGCAGAGAGGGAGACGGTGCTGAACACAGGCGGTTTCTTGACTTTGTCGAAATGGTCGATCCCATTTTATATTCGGGTATCTGCATATAAAATGAAAAGGTATCAAGAAATGCAAGCTTTAAATCCACGTATGTGACTGATTTTCCAATGTCTTCACTTTTTTTTTTTTAGCAGGGAGGATCGGCATCAAAGCAGCGTTTCATTTGCAAATGAAAATAAAAAGTTTGCCTGAGAAGATGCCTGTCGGTGTTAGGGGCGTGTTAAAAATGGAAAGAATTTTGATGTGTTCCTCTAGAAGCGTAAAATCTAATTTAAAGCCAAGAGTAATGGTTGTATATGGGCCAGTAGCGCATGATGGAGATCATATTTGATGATGGACACGGTTTGAACAGATTTTCCAAGGAAGTCTTTCGGTGCTCGGAGGGCACGTATAAATATGGGCAGTCCCGAAAGTCACATGAATCCAGTTGCAAGGATTCAAAAAATATTCGGGGAAACTTTCAATTCCTCAAAAATAATGAGAATCGAATATCTCAGCTTTACGCATGCGCGCTCGCAGCATCCCCCGATCGTTGTTGTTGCTGTTGTTTTTTTCTCCGATTTTTTACACCATCAAGATGAAAGTGATCCCCCGAGATGAATTCATGTGTTTGTTTGTTTTCATGTATTAGCGAAGGACTTATCCTCCAGTTACCACAAATGCTCTACCCTACTGCAAGAGCAGCTCATCCTACCACAGTGCCATAGCATGCATTGGTCATCAGTAATTGCTTCAAGTGTTCGTGTACATTTAAGTGTTCCTTCGCTTTCGATGGTAGTCGCAAACGTACGGTTGCTTAGTCAGATTGATGTAGTGACGGCTAGCGAAATTTTGCCACGTAAGTTTTTGTGCGTGATGGTTTTTCAGAGTGCTTCCTGGACCCTAGGAAAGGAATTTTTTGTTCGAAGCCTAATTTAGTGTGAAGTTCCAGATGATGAAGTACACTGAGTGTTTTTTTTTTTTTTTTTCCCCTCCAAATCAAGCACTTGTTTTTTGTTTTGTGATTTTGCGGTCTTTCCTGATATCGAAAACCCATGATTAGCTGAAGGCATCCCATGGAAGAATCGAGGTGGTTTCATAGTTGTTTTTGTTGGTTGCCCAAACCTCTGTGTACCTCCCAGATGGCAAGTGAATAATTTGCGCTTTCCATTTTCCTTTGCTTTGTATCGGTACTCGGCCATTTCTCTTGCCGACTTTTTTTTTCCTCATATCTCAGAAATCCCTATGGCCACCTTTCCCTTCTCCCTCCCACGGCACCGGAGTGAGAGACGGTTATTGCTCTACGAAGAAGCAAAATCGGAGGCAGTGCGCGGAATTGAGTGATTGCGTTGTTTATTTGTGGTGGTTGTGAAATTTACGAATGTATACATTTTCTTTTCTCTACCCATCCAGCGATAACCACGGGGTCAGTTTTGTTCCCGCAGTTTCCGTGAACGTACGCAAACATGCCTACACGCTTGGCGTCGAGAGTGTATATATCTTCGTCTCCTGCGTCCAACGGAGGAGGTTTCCCGATTTTGGGGATCTTGCTCTTTCGTGGCGGCTCACCATCTTCTAGGATGCATCCGTGATCTGTCGTGTGTGGGGCCACACACACACACACACACACACAGTGTTCTTGTCTGGAGGGAGGGACGGGGGGGAGGTTGCTTTCTTGGACAGTAGATGAAAATGCAAGTCGCCATGGTCAGGGTCCAGCAAATCGTTTGGCAGGGAATGCATCCATGCAAGCGAGTTTTTTTTTTTTTTTTTCTTTTCTTTCTGGATGTACATCTTCCCTGATGGACTTCCTAGGTGAGCTTCTTTGGCAACCAAGATCTTTCAACCAACCAAGCCGCGGAACTGGAGGCTCCGCAGCAACAGGAGTTTCGTTTAATGGCCTGTTGCTGGGTGATGCGAGCAAATTTCGCAGTCGAGCAAAAAGAAAGCAGAGGCTCGCATGCGTTGGCTTGGGGATTCAGCCTCGGATCAGTCACGGTACTTTTGCGTGGTGATCAGAGATTTGGAAGCCCTGGGTCGGCTTTTTATGAGGTGCTTCTGGTCGTTGCATCTGCACCCTGAATAGTGGAAGGTTCACGTTCGAATGGCGATGTACAAACGTGGAACACCCTCGTTTCTTTTTTTCCCCTCTCTTTTCAAAAAAAAAAAAAAGAGGAATTCAAAAGTTTCCTTATCTTGATTTGCTTCTTTTTCATGAAAAAAAAAAAAATATATTTGCATGTGTGTATGCGTTGTGTTTTGTTCATACGTGTTTTTGCTCAGACGTTACGATATGCATTGATTCATTTTACTTTCTGTTTGAATTCAGCTTTCTGGAGATTTTTTTTTTTTTGCGAGAAACGTGAAAAGCGCGCGATTCATTCAGATCATCTCCGTTTTTTGCTCGAATTTGCGACTTTTTATTCCCGCATTCCGGAGGAGGCTCTGAGAGTCTTTTTTTTTTTTTTTTTGCTGTTGTTTTGGAACCGCTGGCCATTTCGAAGGAACTTCCCGGTTCCTCTATCCAGCTTTCATGCTAACTATGTACCCTATGTGATAAGCCCTTGTGATTCTCTTAACCATAAGCATGTTTATGTATATGCGCACACACAGATGCGCTGGGCTGGTGGCTGTGCACTTGCTACGAGTGTTTTCTTGGTTATTCTCGAGGGGATAAATGGCTTCATTGTTTTTTGTTTTTTTTTTTCTTTCCACACCGACCTCAGTTTTGTTTTCAGTGTGCTTTTCTCTTCCAGTCCTCGTTCGTTCCTGCAAACTCCAAATCGGAATTTCAGTCGTTGCCGTCAATTACATCGTATGGCTTCTCACCGACGTCTCACCGATTATTTGTCACTTCACATCCTTTTTTTCCCCTTCTTTTTTGGCAGGGACGCTTCTCCTTTTCTCTTGATTGAAAATTATCTCCTTTTTTTTGTGAGGGTGACATCCTTCCTTTCGGTCCCATAGGCCTGCCTCCGCATGCATGCAGCTGCTTTCCGCGGCTAATGCGTCGCTCGTCGAATTCACGGCGTATCGCTTGTCTCCTGTTTTTTTTTTTTTTTTTGCTCCTTCTTGTATTTTACTCCTGCTACCTTGTTTGCTTCTCTACGGGAGCTGCCGAGGATCCTGCTTTCCGAATCTCCAGCGCTCTCGGTTTTAAAAATGGAAGCATCCAAGTTCTCCTTTTCGTGTCGGAAGAAACACCTCACCTAGGCGGCGGTCAGTGCAGGTGGCCACTGCTGGCGTGTCGTCTGCCAGTGCTGCAAAGCGGTGCACTTAATCTTCCTCCTCCTTCTTCTCGCTTTCGTTTTTGATCACGCGTTCTTGCGAAAGGCGAAATCGCCCCTTTTCTCCTTTTCACTTCCTCCTACCGTGGAACGTGCGGGAGCTCAGGAACACGCCGCCTGGGTTTCCGTTGCGGCTGGGGTTGCCTGTGTCCCAGTCTTGTCCGTGAGAGCTGCTGAAGGCTTTGGTCCCACGACCCAAGCAAGAGCGATTTCTCGGCCTCATTCAAGGGTGCATCCGCCTGCCAGGTTGTTCCTGCTCCCTCCGCGGACGAGAGATATCTGGGGCGCATGGCTCAACCTCCCGTTTCCCTGAACTTCGTATCAGCCCTGTCCTTGTGACCTTGCGCGCCTGGCGTCCCCTCCCAAAGGTCGATTTCCGTGTTCGTCAGCAATAGCAGTTGCCTCACCCGGAATGCGCTGCCACCCTCGCTTCAACAGTTTTATCCCTGCAGAAATTCTCCAGGGAGGATGTTTGCATTTGCCCGTTTTCCCCCTTCCCTTCCTTCCTCCGGGTTGGCCCTCATCCGATCTTGTTTGTCCCTCCAGCTGGAAAGGGAGACGTAAGCTCTGTACACATCGTGCTCTTTTTCATCACAGATGCCCAAGCGAGCGGCCGTTGCAGGAAGCATCTCGCCACGATGCTGGCACCATTGAGGGAAGAGACACGTCGAGCTGGACTGGCAGACGAACGCAGGAGGAGAGAGACTTTGAGCGTAGGGAGCCTTCCACAGGGAGGATTGACCAGGACTCACCGAACCCCGATCGTGAAGCAGGACGCTACGTGAACGGCGCTCTTTTTCCCGGGATCGTCTCTCCCCGTGGAAGGCTGCTGTTGGTCGCCTTCGTCGGAGCCGGTGGACCGAAAAAGCGCGCGCGGGCACTATCGTCTTTGACCCGTCTAACCCCGAGATCCTTTCCGTCTCAGGGAGGGCCACTCGTTCTCGCGGCAGTTCTCCTGGGCAACCGCGCCTCCGTCGACTCCTCCTGGATAATTTGCAGGCCGTCCGTCTTTTGTTTTCTTGCGCGTTTCTCTTTTTATGGGCGACAACGTCCGTTGCGTTTTGCAGCGGCACGCACGACGCGGAAATCCGATCTCACTGCGGATGCTGGGGTTTGCTATCTTTCCCGATCCAGCCGGCGGCGTCGATGGCTTCCGCGACGACAACGCGTCCTCTCCTCCCCAGCTGGGACCACTTCGACGCTGCCGGCTTTTTTGGTGACGCTTTGACCGAGGATGGATCGAGCCTCCCAGCTCCCGGGCGCGCAGAGCTCGCCCTGGAAGGAGTGTGGGAGGGGGTCTTCGCCTCCCCCACGCTCCTTCCGGGTCGTTCGCGTCACAGTTGCCTCAGCAGCACCTCCCTTCTCCTTTTCTTCGGCAGGATTGTCCCGTTGCCGCCACCACGGCTGAGAGCACGGTGGAACCGCCGGCTTCTTCATCGACAGGGCTCGGAGGAAACTGCCCGGCCTCCTGGACCCCGGGTCAGGTTGAGCAGGCCGATGAATCTTTGCTGCGAGCTCCCTCGCTCCGCGGAGCACTGCAGTGGGCATGTCGCACTCTCTCCCTCCTCGTCTCTTTTGGTCTCCGTTTCCGTGGAGTGGCTCCGAGGGTCTCGTCGCCGTTGCCAAGCACGGGAAAGGCCTCTGCTTCGCCGCTCTCCTCCTCGCAACCGTTCGCTCGCTTCCGGAATGCCAAGCGCGACGTGACCTTCCCGGGAAAGGAAGGTCACCCGCAGAAAATCGCCCGCAACTGAAAAAACGGGAAACGGGAGGCACCGTAGAAAGGTTGGGCGAGGTCGTCAACCTACTTCAGGATCGAGATGCTCGTCTCTCGATCCAGCTTGGAAGTCCTCCTCACCGCTAGGCCGCGGCGTGGAGCTTCGCCGCCCTCACTCTCCCGTCGCTTCATCCGTCCCCGAGCCTCTTCAGAGGGTTCGTTTGGCCTTGCATGAACCGACGCACCTTCGCACTTCCCTCCACGGACCCTGCTCCAGCTCCTGTCACTGACGCCTTGGCCGGCAATGGAGGGCGTGCAGTCTTATCGGTTCGAACGGTCCTGCACGCTCTGTTCTGTTGCGCGACGAACGAGGTGTCTCAGAGATGAGTGGCATGGAGGAGGAGCGCGGTTTGGTATCCCAGCCGCAGGAAAAGCAGACGAAGACGAGAGGGTTTGGAAAGGGGGGGTGGCACTTCGTGTCCGCGGCAATTCACGTCCCTCTTCCCCCTAACCAACTGCCTTTTCTTCCCACTTCCGGCAGCCTCCTTGGAGATGGGAAGAGGGGAGAAAGGGAGGAAAAAAAGAAGAAAAAAACGGGCACTCCGATGTTTCCCTGCCCCAAACAGCGTCCACAGGTCCTTCCCGTTCGGGGATCCCTCCAGGAGATTTCATTCTCTTTCTGCTCCCCGAGGTTTGGGGGATTCCTCTCTCCCCAGTTGAACTCCGTCGCTAGCCGACTGGGTCCTGCAGTTCAGTCTGCGGACACCTGCGACATAACGTGCCGCTCCCTTGCCCCGCGATATCTGCATCCTTCCGAAGGTCAGTGTGCACGCGCCTCCTTTCCTCGTATCACGCATCCCGCTGCCCTGCCCAGGATCACCAGACTGCCGCGAGGAAGAGCGGGCCTTCGGCTCCTGGTTTCCAGTGCCAGCAATCAAGCGATGCGCGGTTGTTGCCTAGAGGTGACAGGCGACGGTGCGAGCTGCCAATGCTCTTCCAGCGGGTTCGCTTGCGGAAGAGCTGCGGGAGCCCCGACGGAAGCTGCTCGGTGCAGTCGGGACCCGAGAAGAGGAGGAGACTCCGGCTTCCCTGGATTCGTATGGCTTCTACTTCCTCCCTCGGTATTGCATGGCATCGTCGGTCTCTGCAAGCGTGCATCGTGGTAAAAAAACAAAACAAAAACAAACAAACAAACAAACAAAGTCCGCTTTCGCTTGACCATGTGTTTGCCCTTCTCCTCATGCGGACGAGGGCCATCAAGCATCTGCCTTGCGCCCGACACGCAGTTGCAAGCACCAAGACGACCGAACCCCAGGCGGCTCCGATGATTCTGGTGAATTGACCTGACTGCAATGCGACCCAGGCAAAGTGTGCAGGTTCCAGCTCGATTCTCGAGCTTGTGCTCTGTGGTTACCCTGTGGCTCCACCAGTGGGTTAGCTGCTTCCTGTTCGATCGCACCTCCGATCGCACCGGGGGTACCATTAAGGCACCCCCAGTGGGGGGAGTACTCTTCGTGTTCCCGCCTTTTTCCTCCACCTACCGTGGACCCTTCCGCAACCCAAAAAGTCCGAGTGCCTAAGGGCAGTTACTCCCTTCCTCCCGAACTCGAGCTCCCCAGCGTCATCAGGTCGGTCTTCTCAAGTCGCCCCGAGGAGCTTGAGTTTCCGTTCCCTAGGAAACAAAATCTGCTCACGCCCACATGCTCCTCGAGGGAAACCTCGAGCGTTTTCCGAAAAACAAGTGCTACTCTCCTGCACCTACTGGCTAGCTTGTGTTCTCGTCACGAGTCTTCTTGCCTTTGTGCCACTTGTCTTCTTGCGATTGGCAAGACACGGAGAGTGATCTTATCTGCGCCTCTTCCTGGGATGTATCCTTTGAGGGGCGCATGGAAGTGCCTTAGTAGGATCTCATGTGAAGGAAGTGTGACTCTTCGTCATTCTGGGATGACAAATCGGTTCCTCAAGGGGAGTGGGTTCAGATGTTTGCCCATCTTGCGTTGCGTTCCTTTAAGCGTCATCCTTACTGTCCAGTCAGTGCACGACCAGATGGCATGGCAACGGAATGAGCAAAGAACGGAGATGTGAGGTCTTGGCTCATCAGAATTGGTTGCTTCCGCAGTTGAAGTGCCCAGCCCACGGAAGAGGGAAAGCGAAGTTAAAAGGAAGTGAAGAACGGGTTCCTGTGGAACCTCCAAGAACGAAGAAGTCAGGAGATTGGAGTTCGCGACAGAAAGGAGAAAAGCTTCGTGGGATGGGCGTCGCATCTTCCTTTCTCAAAGATGTCCAACCTTTCGGCGCTCACATTTCCGGAAGTTGCATCATGCTCGCATCCCTTCAAAGAAAGCGACTGCAGATGAAGACTTCCCTCTTTTGGCTCTTTGTGGTGATGCCATCCGTATCCTTCGTCGCGTGACCTATGGAACGAAGAAGCAGAGCGCTCCGCTGGGAAGACTCTTCATGTCATCCGTGCACAAGGATGCTTCTCTCGTTTTCAGGGGAGACGATTTTCAGGAAAGAGAAGCAGGAGAAAAGCTAATTCGTTGACCGTCTTGATCGAGCCAGTCCACTACTTTGATTTTCTCTCTCTCTCTCAAATTAATGTATTGCTTGTACCGTAAGATGGCGATTTCTTGTCATCCCGGAGGTCAAGGGTTCTCAACAACTTTGCTCTTACTCTGCTCCATTCCAAGGCTTATGATTACGAAAAGACAGGATAGGAGAATCCGCAGCGTAGGAGGAGAGCTAGGAACAGCGTTTGTGCTAGCTTAGGTGGAGGAAGTTTTGTTGATAATGGAATCAGCGGTTGTATTTCGTGAGCGTCTCCACCCGCCTCATTCTACATGTCAGAGAACTTGGTTATCTAGTATTCCAAGAAAATGTGTCTCTATGCTACGGAGCAGTGACACCGGAGCAGGGTAGGAATAGCATCAACAACAGTGACCTCGTGGTACTGGATTACCATCAGTGTATGAGTGTTTAGGACAATGGTATAAGCTGGGAAGGTTTCCATTGACACCCTCAGGCGTAGACCTGGGGGCTTTCGCGTGTGGCATCCTATCCGAAAAGATGACCAAACTGAGCAATGACGTACGCAGCATGTGGACCGCTGTTGTCCGCCAAGCATCCGGGAGAATGCAAGTGCATTCGATATTTGGGGATTGCCGAACCCCTAGCAACAATCGCGGGATTTCCCCTCTGGGGCGCCAACTTACCACTGGGGTACGGTTGCTCGAGACAAGGGAAGGTGGCGTTCCTTCACGGACAAGCATCCAGATCAGGGAAAAACCACCTTCCGTATTCCATGCACGCTGCTCGGTTCAAATCCCGCGCGAGCCGAGTCCGCAATAAGTGCGATGCGGATCGAGTGGGCACGACAGGAGGTGCTCGACACGGGTAGTCCTTGAAACGCGCATCCTCAATCCTTGCGTGCAAAATTCCAGGTTTCCTTGCATAGCGACACGACAACGGTCCGTTTCACCGAGGAAGTAACTCAAGGAAACGGGAGCTGGTGGCCTCCAGCCAACCGGGAGGCGTCTTGAAGACCTACCATGCTCCAGAACTAGAGCCGAATCCCCGCTTGAAAGAGCAGCCACAGCACTGGGAGAAACGCAGAAAAGAGCAAAAGATACCAAACACAGAAAGACCTCCCATGTTCTCCAACAGATGAGTATGGCTTTGGCAGAACCCCGGAGACTTTGAAGCCTAAGAAGTGGTAAGAGAACTGCGGGATCCCTCGCAAACAGGAAGAAGAGGACAGTGTGTTTCACTCTTTCAGCATTTTGCTGTTCGAATCCACGAGGCGCTCTCTCGTTCATGCGGGCGCTCTACTGGAGTTCGAGAGAGGAGTTAGTCCTCGATACTGGCTCCCCTGTTCGATGTCTTCTGGTAACGTTGCTGAAGGCTCACAGCGGTAAGAGACGTCCAAGATGATTGCGCTCCCGTGGCCCGGAAGCACCAATCTCGCCACAGCTTCGAATGTGTTCCCAGCGCAGATTGATCGGAGATACCAGCTCTCAAAGCTGCTTGTGAATTTTTTGCTTCAAATCTAGCTATCCTCCCCCCCCTTCCCTCCCTCCTTCATTGCTGTCGTAGTTTTGATTTCCGTGTTTCTCTTTTGTTGGTTGATGAGTCAATGAATAGACGATTGATAGACTCGCCAATTTTTCATTTTTCCGTTTCAACGGACGTTTCCGTATTACTGTTTCAAGTAGTTCACGAGTGTCATGTTGTGCTCGTGCTTCGAAGCTGACCTTCACAGGAGATGCTCTTTGTCTTATGTTTCTTCAGTCTTCGTCTGTTATCAGCAAGTCTTACAGACACAGACAGCTGCGATGAGGTGCTCAATGGAGAGAAGAGCACCCAAAGAATCACGTTCCCAATCAAGGTCATCCCAAATTCAAATGAGATCGAAAGCTACACGACTAAAGCAAACAAGCAAAAAATGAACTACAAAACGAAAGCAAAAAAGCACAAATGTATATGCACGGAAAACCTGACTGGACATAAAACAACCGAAGCGAGCTGCGTATAACCCAAGAACAGTGCGACTGCTGACAGATTTATGATATACTCTGAACCTATCACGGAAACAAAAATTATGGAACTGAAAATTATCTTGGAAATGCTACCCTGACTGTTTATGATGGAATTCTGGGCCAAATTTGCCAAATTCTGGACAGCCATCTTTGTCTTGCATCCAGCTTGTAAGCTGTTTTTAGTCATGCTCAGAAAAAGAAGGGGTTGTGTGAAACCAGAGATCGCCCCTCTTTCGGTGAAGCTCTTCTACGTGTATTTCATGGAAGAGAATTCACGTAAGTTCATATCAAATGGTGACTGGAATGCATAAAGAAAATTTCCGTCTTTTCCTCTTCTCACAAATAGGGGCTTGCAATTTGGTAACAAATGGATCAAAACTAAAAGCTTCTGCTTGTTTACCTTTTACAGATGCAACAACTTGAATGTAATACAAAAAATCAGTTTTTCTGCTTTGACTTGCCAATTTTCTTCAAAGCAATGCACTCAAAACACGGGCAAAATGGGTGAACTCACTACTTTTCGCAAGCAGAATAAGCAATGTATTGAGAGATTCGACATGAAAAAAAAGAGCCGTTTTTGCATATGCTCCGCAATATTTCGGAGCAGAATTCCAGAAAGCTTTTAGAATGCATTCTTTGGAGTTTGGAGATGACAAACATTAAGGAACTATGGGGAGGGGGGGGGGGGGAATGCATCACATGGATGGAACAAAAAATTCATAACCGATAAACACAAAAAACGACAAACACTGAGCAAATATCAGTATATGGCTTGCATAGACGATAACTGTGAACGAGGCAACTAGGACTTTACACTCTTTCTTTCAAAGCAAGTGAGTTCGAGGTGCGAATTCAAGCAGATAAACATGAGAAAATTCTCGCACCATAGTTGCACACTTTTTATGGAACCCCTGCTTAAACATTTCACAATCGAATTTTTCGACCAAGATGTGATTGCATCAGCAAGGCTGTGGTAAACACACTTATTCATGATCCCCTTAGACAAACATTAGGAAGTGTCGCATATGTGTCCCCAAAAAAGATTTGATAAATACACTTGCACTAATTTTAGCACAAGTATGCACAAATCCAAAATCCATCAAAATGTGTCCCTTGTACTGCAAACAATTTTTTTCGAACTGATTTTATGAACAAGAAGTACCCACTTCATAATTTGAGTTTTGGAACCCCATGATAGCATCCACTGTCGCAAACCGAGTGCTACGCAACTCACGAACACAAACACGTTTGGGAATACATATCTCCATTTCTCTCATCTTGGAGGAACGCTGAACTATAGCCATTTCCAGAAGTAATCATTATAAGAAGAAATTTCGAAGATAACAAGATAACAGTGAATCGAATGTGTTAGCTATTACCAAGATCTCATTTCTAGCTAATCATAAATAATACTCATTACTTTCCTTTATAAAGAAAAAAACACCACCAACGCCATTTTCAAAAAAGCAGATTTCCATTCAACAACGTACGCTACTGTAACTAGCACGTGTCAAGGAATAGACAAATATACTTGAAGCAATTTATTAAATTTTGTGCATATCAAATTGGTTCCCCAATCTACGTGCATAGTTTAAAATTATAAGGCACACATCAAAGTATTCCCATAGCGACACTTCGTCTCTTCGTAAATTAATAACTAATGATTTTTAGTCAGCTAAGGACGAGTGATCATTTGCAGAATATACAAAACACTCAGAAAGGGGTGTCTTTCCATTTTGCTATTTGTTCTCTTCGAATGATGCATTTTCTGTTGAGATCACTGTTTACTTCACGTATTTCAAAAACTTCAAAAGCAGGCTGTGCCTTCGTAGTAGGCGGCTGAACATTCCGGGTGGCGGTGGTTGAGGTTGAATGCAATGTTACATCATTTAAGAGAAAGACTGGTATATTATTTGGTATTGGTCATGTGCTGTTTAACTCGAATCATTTCTTTGTTTACGTACTCAGAATGATGCAAGTGCCTTTTGTGTACTTTTGTTTGAATTCAATTCAAAGATTAAAAGTCTACGAAAATCATGTTTGCCTTGTGTGCATCAGATAAAAATGTTTTCAGAAATTCTGTTATCGTTTATTGCATGGATGATGATCAGTGTATTTTTAGGTATCGAAGATTTGGTTTGAAAGTGCATTGTTTTCTCGGTTATTTGCATATATGACTTATTTGCGTCTTTGTAATGTACCGAGAATAAGTCAGATTCATTGTTTGTTTCTAGCATAAGTCTTAACATTGTTCTGTTAGTAAATAGTGCAACCAACAATGTATAGTGATTTCTCCTGTACACGCAACTCACTGATCACACTAAATTTCTTCTACATTGTGAGTGCTCTTGTTAGTTTCTGCTTGAGATGAAAAATGATGAACTGAATTTTAGATCATATCTGCTGTCCTTATTGCGGTAGGAGCATATGCCAAAGTTGCTGGTGTAGTCACCTCAATTTCAATTGCTGGAGGCTTAATAGTGTGTGGTGCATTTCTCTTTTTGCTTGCTATGCTGGGAATTGTGGGCACTCTTAAGCATCATCAAGTTCTGCTTTTTTTTGTATCCTTTTTGGCATTGATTTGTTAGTGATTAGCACATTCAGGGGGAAAGGAATTTTTAGATTTGAAAGATGGGCCAATAAGTTCATCAATAATTTTATTATCAATGTTATCGTGATTTTTTCAAATATTGCAAAGTGTAGCATGAATACAGTGACTTGTGTTTTTGATACAATTTAAAATGAATTCCTTAATGATGTTAGTATATGGTAATATTATTTCTCCTGTTTGTGATCCAATTCTCCATTGCTATTGCAGCACTATCCACCAGTACTGAAGGACAAAAAATCATAGCAGAGCAGGTATTGGGTAAATACGATGTTGTATTCTTTGAAAAGTGTATATCAGGGCTGGAATCACTCCAATAACAACACCAAAGCAGATGCACAAAACTGGTTTCAGTGCTGTGGTTTCAATTCCCATAATGAAAGTCACCCTTCTTGTGCCAAAGTAATGTTTTTTTTATTCTGCCTTGGAGTATCTGTTCCTCAGATTCCTGCATGCTGCCCAGCTGGTGAAGATGAAAATTGTTGTACTAATGGCTCAGCATGCAGCTGTCTTCCTTGCAGTGAAAAGTTATCACATACATTGTCATATATTCAATATGTGGGAGGTGGCACTGGGCTGTTCTTCAGTTTAACGGAGGTGAGAAAATCTCAATGATGCTGCTGGATTCTTTAAAGTAGAGTTCTAGTTTGTTGGGGTCTGGTTGTCTGCTCATTTCCGCAATCAGAAAGATCCCCACATTAATCCCAGTGCTTTTCTCTAACATGTAATCTGAGGTACTAACCACATTGTTAATTTATTCTCAAGAGCTACTGTGCTGCTTTCTTTTTTTGCAGATTCTTGGCTTTTTATTAGCCTATCACTACCGCAATGTGCTCAATCCCAAGGCCAATCCTCATGCACTGCTGTGAATCCTTATAAACTGCAACTTCATTGTTTTGTTTTACCCGATTTTCTAGTCCCACGATCTTTCAAAATAAACTATTCATGGAGGTTTAAATTATTTTTTACCTTATTTCATTCAAAACTGAACCTTTGGACTTGGGCATCACATATCAGGAATGTTCTTGAGTAATTAATGTGAAGTGTTTTGTACAGTTGGGTGTTGAGATCACTTACCTGAAGATCGCGTTTTTTTTTCTTTTTTGCTTTCTTCCTTGTTTTATTTTGTGAGATTCAAGATCTTTGAAATCCCTTGAAGTCAAAGTAAGAAAGTAAATTTGTGAATTGAAGAGGAATGAAAAAAAAAAAAACATTTTCCAGTGTTTATCTCCCATATCTATGATTTGAATTCACTGGCAAAGAAATTTCATTGTGCATCACATATATCTTCCATTAGTTAGCTCCTGAAGAAAGGATTGTAAATATTGAAGAAATAGCAACAGAGTGTTGATTGCCCTGTATTTTGATATTTTGATAGCAGTGACATACATCGAAATAGGCCTTCCGTACTTGAAAAGTTTCAATAAGTTTTTAAAGCCAATGTTACAGGTATTACGTGATTTGATTGCAATTATCTGCACAAGCTATTTTCACAGACACCCAAATCATGTTTGATAATACTGTCTGTATAGCACGAATAAATATATTTTATTTAATTTCTTCTCATGTTCGTGTATTTGAATTCGTTCCTCAAATTTCAGCAAAAGATTCCAACATCTTGTATGTGAAAGAAAGTGCATTGCTTTTATTGTGCATTCTTAATAAAAGTTTTGAATTCTTACAGTCAAAGGCTAATATCACCTTTGCAAAGCTCAACAATTTTGTTCCAATTGGGTTGAGACAACATCCTATTAGAAGTTACAGTTTAGAAGATTTCTGAGTTCATGCGAATTTTCGAATACATGTTGGCAAGCATGTATTTGAAAATGAAAATTGCATGCTAAATTATTTGTGTTTTAGGAACAAGGTTCAGCCTCTACTTCATTGATTTATTCTTTAAATGGGTATTGCATGCTACAAATTTGTCAATTTCTCAGCAGCTTAACACACTGAACTTTACAAAAATCCAATATTATTTTATGACTGTTGCAATATTTTCTGTGGGTTGCAGTATTCATGATGTACCTGATTCCAATGCAGTAGCACTATTAATCAGTAGCTTTGATGGTGAATTCATTAGCAATTCAAATTATTCATGCAAGTAACTGTTTGAAGATGTGTATGAACTCAGTTCAAAGAATAACAAGCAAACTCATAACAGTTTTGTTTGCTCCGTGAATTACCAAAAATCAAGAAGTGGATTGTAAGTGCATTTCCAGTTTTCTTGGTTGTTTTTCAGTAAAGTAAATGTTGTCCAAAGGTCTTGAGGAATATTGGTTAGTGAATTTACCATTACACTTATAAACATCTGCACTTCACCTTATTTGACAAGATAGAGCAATCGCTTTTTTATTAATAATTAAAAATATTTACAAAACAATCGTTCTCAGAAGGAACAAAACAACGTATTTAATAACGACTACATGTAACGATTTTTCACTAACACAATTTCCCATGGTGTTTTATCGTACCACATTCGTTCGCAAAGTAACGATTGCTAATATTTTTAAAAGTCTGCAAGTATAAAAGGCAGTAATAACTTTATTTTTGGCACTTATAACCACCAATTCTGCTCTCAGGAGAAGGCTGCAAACGTGTTTTCTACTGCGATGTCTTTTAGCGTGGGAAATTCATCACTGCTAATAAGACACACATCAGTAAATTATGAATTGCAAATTTCTTAAATGAGTATTTAACAATATTGTATTTCTACATTCCATTCCATGGGAAGCAACAGTACAGAATGTAATTAAATGCTATATTGTGAAATATTCGTATCCTGATTCAGTAAATTTCATCCACTGAGAAATAAAATGCCATGGTCATAAGAAAAATGTGCCCTAATACTAATTATGATTAATGAACTCTAGAAAACCTCTGCAGCAAGCTCCAAGAATAATGTGTTGAATACTCGCAACTTGGTAATTTTGTAGTAGAAATTCAACATCAAAGAATGCAGACATCAGAAAAAGCATTTGTTAAAAAAACACACAAACATCAGTCAATAACACTTTCAACATTAAATAAAGATGGTTTTGTTACTAAGGTTTACGTGAACCTTATTTGCAGAAATACATTATAAATAATGACAGTGTGACAGTGTTACACTAGAGTTTACAATGTTGCACTGTTTTGAACTCTATTTTACTGTGATGTAGTACTGCCGTTACTATTAATTTCAGTAATGCGACTTGAAAAGATGTATTAGCAAGTGTACAAACATTTATTCGTAAGAACCTCGACCACTCATCTTCAAGAACAACGAGCTTTAAGTGCAAGAAACAAGCTATCTTTTGTATTCCCATCAGTGAATTAAAACTTATTTACATAATAAAGCTTCGAAAAGTTAATGTTCATATTTTAATTTAATGAACTCTTATCAAAAAAAATATCTAACTTTTCTTTGTTACATCTATATCAACCCTAACTCCCAAGTCAGAAATGAATCCAATGGTCATTCATGCATACTGTATGAACATGTAATAATTTTCATTAGTCATTATAAAATTAATTGGAATTATTAAAACTGTTTCGTAACTATTAAAAGTTGTTGCAATCCGCTATACTTATAGTATTAGTCCTTATGCATTTATTAAATCCACTGTGGTGATTTCTATTTCTCCTCGTGCACCTCAAGAAATGAAATATTTGCAAAAGTATGCTTATTTGAGAAAGGAAAAGTTATGTTGTGATCCATTAGCAAAATTAATGACATTACTATACAGATTTCTGTAATTTTTGTACTATGATAAATGCACCTCCTGTATCTGCTTTAGATTTTTGTTCCGAAGCATGGCATGTTGATAAGAATTAAATTTTGTCTCTTTTCACGACATGTGGCATATATTATTGAAATAGTTCTTGAGGATTTTCATAACTTCGGAATTTTTTTCTACTCAAAATATGTAACTGATCCAAAAAATTTGAATTTTCGATTCTTGTGAAATCATGGTTTTATTTTCTCAAATAAGACAGTTGTTCAAGGTAATACAAAAGGGTTTGACGATTTCGATTTCTTCAGACGTTTTCTTGACATTAGAAAGCAATCGAGAATTTGGTACAAAAATTCCCTTCCTCTAAAAGTATTATTTCGTTAACTGTAACTTAATAATCTTCATTGCTTTTGAGCTAATTCGAAAAGTATAAATGTAGAATCAATACGCTGCTAATGCCAAATTTGAGATTTCCTTCTCTACAGTAGTGTTTTAAGTAAAAGTTGTTTTTCAAGAGCAGTAGACTTGTGACAATAAAGAAGAAATTTAAATATTTAAAGAAAGTCATTAATAGATCTGAATAGTTCTTTTTTTTTTCTTCTAAGGTACAGGTCCACCCTAATGCTTTTCCTTTTTCGTTTACTTACTATTATCTATATAATCATCTGTTTGTATTTTCTTTAGCTACTAGAATGAATGAACAAAACGGAACCTTTTGAAGTCCTCCAAAAAATTCGATCTCCCAAGCTTCAGGTTTGTTGTTGGTAAACGAAATTAAGGAGAGGGACGGAGGGGGAAAGTTGATATTTAGGGTATCTGCTTTCAAACGGTCCATGTAACAACTTCAAGGGTCATTGTGACCCGGAAAGAATCCCCTTATTTGGATATTATCCTATTTATTTTCTCTACTAGGCCGTTTGCTTATCCGTTTACATGAATAGTATGTTTTCGAGAAATTAATTCCTTAATATTTGGTCCCCATTGCGGAAGTACCAGTTCATCTAACGTGTTCGGAAATGTGAAATGCCTAAAGATAATTGGTGTATGCATGTGGGAACGTACTCAAATCGAAACTGTTGTAACATCGACAACGTTTCAATGGATCAAATAAATGGCTTGATCGTTCCTGTGAAAAAGTTTGCCAAGGATTCCATACGGCTCGTGAGAAGGTGTACAAAGCCCGATAGAAAAGGTAATATTTTTATGAATTTTTCATCCATATGCCATTTAAAAGCAAAGGTTTGGAAGATATGTTACCTGTTATCATATTCTTATGCAAATTAAATTAGTCTTTTTCTGAGACATAATTTGCTTACAAAGGTAACGCGAAACATTAAGCCATTTGTTTGGCGCAAACATCGTTGTATACATTAGCATTCGTTAAAGAAACCATTCGAAAGGAGCATTTTTGTAATTTTGTCTTTAGAGAAATAAGACGCTGTGCAATTGGAAAATTTGGGATTCACATTAATTAGCCGAAACAGAAGAGATGCTTCTGGTGGTAAAACCTAAGTATATTCATAGAAATTGTGAAAAATGAAGACAAAAAGTGTAAAAATTTTCATTTTTCGGTGACTTCAATTAAACGTTACTTGAGTGTTATTCAACACACCAGTTCAGCAGTCTGAATGTCATTTTCTGCTTAACCGAGTGAAGTGATTTAAGCATATTCATGGTTGTGTTGATTATTTGCCAAGTATCAAAAAGATCATTTTTGTTGAAGGTATGTGGTGGCAACGAAATCAAAATAAAGATTAGATTTACAAACCCGTCAGGTGTTCGGCTTCAGCTATGCATCATGTATATTTCCTCGGACTTACTAGAAGGGTTTTTTAAAATTTGAATTATGTATCACATGAGCTGTGTATCAACTATGTATCACATAAGTTCTTAAGCCTAAATCCAGTTCAGTTGAATGATTGATTTGCCAAGGATGTGGATCTCTACCTGTTTTATTTGATTTTCTTTTTTTTTTAATCTATAAGTTTTTGTACTGCATGTTTTGCAATACTCCAAGCAGTTTGGGGAATAGCAATTAGTCAAACATTAGTGACATCAAGGTCATATGTTGAATATTTTTATTATCAGTGTTACTTATTTCAGTACCTCTGTTTGTTTTGTGTTGTGCCAGCTCAAATTGCTCATGAAATTCATTACCATTCTTCTATGATTAGCTGTCTGCTGGCAATATGTATTTTTTCAATATTTGAAATTGTGTTTATGCATATAATTTCCCATTTTCAAACAAAAATTTCCTTGTCTTCATATTATTTCGAGTTATCTCATGTAATTTCCAGTATCAGTTCACATCTGTATCTCGTTATAAAATTGTAGATTTCTTATAAATGAGCCTGGAAGATATTTCAAATTTCATTTTCAAATTCATTTCTTTAAACTCTTTACAACGGAAATTTGTCAACATAGATTGACAAGTAAAACTGAATATGATTCAAAAAACAAATCCAGAGTGTAGTATCCTGAACATTCATTTTTTTCAAAATATTTTCAAATATTTAATTATTTTATTTGCATGCTATCATATGCATGTTCTGTATGAGCATGTGGTTGTTGATATGAGAATGAAGTTCATTTAACATATACGTGCATTGTATTTGTCTGGTTGGATTACATTCATTTTTAGGTTTCAGTGAAGCAAAAGAAGTTGAAAAGATTGTTTGGGAATTGGTTTTATTGTTTTGTTGCTTAATTGGCATTAAATTATTGTGTGTCTGGAAGGAAGGCATATTTCAAGTATGAAATATGAAAAGTATAGTATTTTTCAAGAAGTATTTGTGCATGAAAAAATTAGTGAGGATGTGGATTAGGTTTGATGATAAACTTAAATTGTGTTTTACATGAAGTGAAGGAGGGAATTAGGTCAAAGAAAATGCTATTCATATTGCATGTAAATAAAGTGGAATCTAAATAAAACAAATAACATTAATTGTATCCATTAAGGTTATCAGGTGACTGTTTTCTTGCAGACCACTTTTGTAATTTGGAACATATTTGAAAGCAGCACATGTTTGTATGACAATGTAAAGCTTAACTAGACACAAATATTCCTGTCAGAAATAGTTTTACATCCCGAATATTTCTTCCCAAAATATCTTCCTCTAAGTTTGTGAAATCCTATACAAGGTGCTTACCTTTTTCCAAGAACTAGTGGAAGAAATACATAAATGTTGATATTTGCAGCATAGTTTAGGAAGACAAGCTCTGGAAATAAAATGCATTTGCTATATCAGTAATTATTGATTGACTCAGAAATGCTGAATTACTATAGCCTCAAGAATCATATGCAGTGAGCTGCTCCCTGTGACAAAGTATTTGAAGGAACTCAATATAGTAGTGAAGGATCATGTCTTCAGTTCTTCTATTACATTTGGAAGACTTTTTTTGTTTTGTGAAAATTGTGTAAAACCTAAGAGAAAATTTGGAGATGGGAAATGTGCTAATGTAATTTGCCAATTTTGTGATTTCTCAGTTCTGCTTTTTCATTTTTAGAATTCCAGAAAATAGCCCTAGCCACTGCAGTTGGATTTGCTATCATGGGTTTTATCGGTTTTTTTGTGAAACTTATCCATATTCCAATAAATAATATCATCGTGTAAGTATTTCATAGGTTATGTTGCATTTACTTTGTTATGCCAAATCCATGTTCAGGATTAATTTTCTTTTTAATCACTTATTTGACATTCCTGCAAGATGTTGATTTCCCTTCAAAATGTGGCATTGTTCTTGTGCAACTCATGATAGCATCAATGAATTTAAACCAGTTGATTTCTAAAACAAAGATCTTGGTTTGGATTCTACCAAGCTGCTTTCAGAACTTTTTTTGAGTTTTTACTTTTTTGAGCTTTTACTATGCAAAGTTATGCAATGTGTTCTACTGTTTTTAAAACATATGAATATTCTGAATCTCTTTATGCGTGGAGGAATTATGAAGGATGAATTAAGTTTTGAAAAATTGAACATCTAGGATTTCGGTTGAACATTTAACACAAGTGAAATACCCTTAAACTGTGGTTTCATAATGCCAAGTTCATATGAAGTGAATACAAAAGTAACTTTGGAGTTAAAAATGCATCAATCTTTAAATGGCGGTTTTTTAAATTCAAACTTGAATCATTTCCATTAGCCAGTATGTTTTCAATGGAGAATTAATATTTCTGTGCAAGTCTTTTGTGACAAATTCCTCTGCATGGTTTAGGTATCATAATGTTATGTTATCTCCACCTTCGTGAGTGCAAAAGAAGTTCAACTTTTTCCTGATTATTTCAGGGGTTTCAAAAAATATTTGTGATGTCCAATTCTGTTGGTGCTCATTTCATCTTCATGAATTGATTCTTCATTTTTAATATAAAGTTGTGATTTCTGATTGACCTGCCTTCAGCAATTTCAGTATTTGTCCTCCAAGAGTTGAGTTATATTACTGTCTCTAACAGTATTCTTAAAAGTTTGTTCATCAAGAACATTTATGACAGTTGACAAGGATTTCATATTTAGTTTTTTATCATAGAAGGTGTAATTTCATTTTGCATGGTACATGTACGTGTGAAGGTTTACAAATATTAAGGTACAGATTGCATATTATGACTGACTTTTGAAACAATCTCAGTGCTAGCATTTTTCTTAGTTTTTGTTCTTGTGAGTATTGCCTCACATTTGGACTCATTAAAAAGCTTAATGATTGCTAGTTTACTTGCATAGTGCAACAAATTGACCTTGATTCTTGCAAAATAGCTACAATATCAGGTGGTAAGATCTGGCCATATCATGAAAGATCCATATTTAGATATATATTTGATGAGTGATTATAAGTCAGCATAAAATTTTCCTAATAATCTGTGAGGTCCTTGAATAAACTTTGATTATTCTCATTGAACATTTATCCATTCTTTCATGTTTGGAATTCATTTGAAAATAAATCAATGCCTCTTAAAAATAAGTTTGCTGCTCTTTCTACATTTTTTTCCATCTGCCTAATTGTCAGTGCATTACATTAAAGAAGGAATCTTTTCTTGACTTCTTTGCAACCAATACATTGTGCATTGACTACACAATAAGATGACAGTAAGGTTCTGTCAGTAAGAAGGGTATAATAAGTGATGTGCATCTTCTCACATGAAAAGATATTTGCTGTAACATGTAGTTAGCTTTCAGTTTTTGTTTGTATTCCATTGGAACATAATTTTTTTACTTTTTTGGTACTGTGCTGTTGATGGTTTACGTATTGTTTGTCAGATTGTTGAGTCCTTTGATTTTTCATTTCCACGCAAACTATATCTTGGTTGAGGGAAAAATACTTGGATAATCATTGCTCGAATATTTCGGAACTTCCAAAACATCTTTATCATTCATGACAGCTTTCTTTTTCATTTTGGCGGCCGAATTCTTTCTTGGCAAACATTCATCAGTTTAAGCAAATTTACATGGAAATGTAGAGTTGAAGAATGTGTCACATTTTTTTATGGCATTACTTTCCTCGTCGGTTTTCTTTTTTTAAAATCTTTATACCAAAATCGCACTTCGGTCGGTACATTTTTTTTTTTTTTGTCAGAGTGAAACTTGAGGGAACAAAATGCTGCTAAAAGATGTGTATTGCTTTTGCTGCTAGTCATGCACGAAAAATGAAAGTTTCATTCCTTGATATTGGAACGTAGCCTTCAACCTGGTTTCATTTATTAATAGTCTGTTAAATAGCCGAAGGCTGCAAAGTTTATAGTAATTATTTCATCAATTATTTGTAATTTAGATCTGTCTTTCAAGAACCACCTTAGACCAGGTTTTTTCAAAAAGAAGTTTTTGAAACGCGAAAACGTGCCTGTGTTCCATCTTGAATTTTTAGAAGCCCGCAAATTAATTTTTTATGCGTGTTTAGAGATGTCGTCTGTTATTGAGAAACGTCGTGGAATTTCGTTTTCTGTCAAGTCTTAGATTTCTTTTATCATATTATCATCATACTGTGTTTTTCCAAGTTTCCAAAGCTCTGAATAAGCTTCAAGTTTTCCAAAGAATTTCCCTAATAATTATTCCATGCCACTTCATATACATTATTTACGTGTTTTTTTTTTCTTTCTTCCCCATTATAAACAAGTTATTATTTCATCAAATTGTCTCGCCATGTGAACGCATCCAAGCACCGAATTTCGTTAATTTCGTTTATTGAAAGCACTGGCCGATGTCAGCTTCATATTTTTTTCCATGGCGATGTAATTTTTGTGCAATTCGACTTCGCGTTTGCGCGGCGCCGTTCGCTTTTCCCCGCTCGTCATCCCCGTGGCACCGAGAAGTGGTCCATCCACTCGCCTCCGGGGCGCTCGAGATGCTTGGGACACCCACAGGCGAAGGGGAAAGTCTGCGTTTTGTACGCACACGTAGTGGTCCTTGTGGACAGGAGAGCCCTTGGCGGCCGTCCCGAGCTCTAAGCACACGCGAAATATTGGGGGAGTCCGACGGAATGACCGTCGGCCCTTTCGTGAACTCTTGGGGGACATTTTCCTTTGGAAGTACGGATTTAAGTACGGTGAGGTTTGTATCGAAAAGCACGAAGAATCCAACGGAAGAATTGCAGTGGGAAAATACAAAATGGGCGAGGAAAGACTTAAAGTGCTTTAATTGCATTTAATTGATAAGCACGATTGAGAATAAACTTATATTGGCGAATATATCATCGCATATTTAACAAGTGCATTAGTAAAATAAGTAACCGACTGCGTTAATAGCTTTCATGTAATTCAAATGTCGTATTTACCGTGTTGAATATTCTGCACGAGGTTTCAGTAACGAATGCATTAGATGGACTTGAATGAACGTGTGTGTGTTTCTTTTTATTAAGACAAGCAACTAAGTAATTTATCTGTTTCAGAGGAACCTGATGTGTAAAGAAACCTATCTACTTCCTATACATAGTATACGCCTGTATACAGAATGTCACACAAATAAATTATTGTTAGGATGTTTGTTGTTTTCATTTTGACAGCATAATGTATTCCTTTCTTTCTTGAGAATCCTTAGGAGATGAAGGCCCACTAAAAGACCATCAGTACGCTCGCTGACAGTCATTATCACCTTTATCAGCTGTGTGTGTATTTGTGTGTGTTTTCCATGTTGGATAGTAATAGGCGGAGAAGGCAACGCACTTATGTGAACATTCTGAAGGATGGATTTTCCTAAATATGGCGGTGGGCAGAATGGAGAATATTTGTCAGTGATTACATTAAGCACTAATAAAATAAACGTGGCAGTAAAAAGCATCTTCGGGTTGATGATGTATGTAGGTTAACATCGTTTTCGTTGATGTAAGCGTCTGGTTTGGTTTTCAACGGCGGAAGTGCATTGAATCAAAATTCTCTGAAGAATTCAAATGACTTGGCCTTGTCAACGGAAACATGAGATCCTGTTTGATGTTTTGCTTATTTGAGGAAAAAAAAAAAAAGCTGGGAACTCTGCTAGCATATGCCGATCGAGTGTCCGATTTTTTATTCTCTATTTTCAGTGAAAATGGTTCCTTTGATTCTGCCGCCAACTGAGCCGTGTCTTAGTTTCCGGCCTTGGTGTGTGCCTCATGAACTTTCGTTTGGACTGCACCCTGGACACCTTAATCAGACAAGGATGTCCGCCGACTGCTCACGGGAGCAGACATGTAGCTCACCGCGTTGCCCGGTCGTTAGTAAAAAGTGATCTTTGCGTGATGTCAATGGCTTTCGGCGAAGTGCTCCTGAGAAAAGGACGAATCATTGCGAGATAACAAAGTTAAGTTTGCCGTAACGAATAGAGGAGCCAGGTTTTTGTTGAAGATAACATTAAGAGCATTAACGTGCTATAATTTGTAGTGGTGAAAAAATAGGTATAAAAAAAACGCCGTGTAGCACAGTGTAACGGATGCTGGATATGTACTTGAATGGAGGCATAGCTGTGACATTTGCAGGTAGGTATAACGAGCACGCAACCTAAGATGGAAAGTTTCTAGTGAGAGTACTTGGAATTGGCGAGTCAAAGTCCTTTTTTATTTGATCAGATGGGGATAGGGTATTTGATTGTTTCCCTGTTTTTTCTTCCCGTGAAATTTTTTTTTTCTTTTTTGCATGCTGTAAATATTATCAAGCTGTCCTTTGTTACAGTCACAAAGCCCATAACATGTGATTTAAATACACATTAGATTTGCCAGCTACAGTTTTTCCGTGACTACAGTTATCAAAAAGCGAAACAATTTGTTGCGGATCTCGAAACAAAGAATTGCTGGCATCCCTTGATTGCTCATGGTTTCCAGGATTGCTGGTTTAACAGAGTTGACCAACTTTGTTGAACTGAGTGCAATTCTGGAAGCGCGTGCTGCCCTTCCGAAATGGCCTTTAAAGAAAAAGAATGGCTACTTTTAGATCAATTTTGAATCTCGAGTAAACGTGCTCTCGTATTGTATGTACATGCGGCCTGTCCTGATTATAGTAGGATTAATATTGGGCATAAAGTTTGAACGGGACAGTCATATAGCATCGATCAAATTTCAGAATTTCATGCCATATGAAACAATTAGGTGAGTGTATAATGGGTGTTTTCGTACGCATTTGCCTTGGGACTATTTTCAAGACGTTAACCAGCAATAAGTGCATACCATTAGTCTGGTGATGGAAAACTTTTACCGCCATCTCTGTTGAATGTGTTATTGGTGATTCCATTCATCAGTTTCTTTATGTGCAGTATAATGCATTCAAGGCTTTATTGGACTGCATGGTTGTGAAGGTTTCGGTGAAAATAAGCGAATGTTGCAAACAAAAACCCTGGCATTCATTACGTAGAAAAATGAAATGTGCGAGATGAATGCATGCTTGTGTTCAAACTGTTGATTCATGTTGTGTCAAACAATACAGTATTTGTGCAGTAGCATTTCTAGTGGTATTTAGATTCATTTCTATGTTCATTCACTGATGTGGCTACCTTTGTCTCAAGTTTTGTGGTCAGTCTTTGTAGTACTTTCCCCTAACCGTCGCTCTTTTTAACTTAGCTCTTGGGGAGGTCAACGTATCTTTATCTGATTACTTAGAGCAAGATAATTGACACTGCGAGCAAGCTTATTACAGTTTTTGCTTCCATTTCATATTTAATACAAGACTGATTATTTGGATATTTGGTTTTTGAAGAACTGAGAATGAATAGCAAAAGTAATTCATGAAACTTTCTGTCTCAAATGAAGTTGCACTGTTCTTATTCCAAGATGGCTGCTTGCATGCATTTTACCACAAAGATTTGCATGTATTTCATCATTGTGACAAATGTGCTAAGGTTTGAAATAACCTGGGAAAACTAGGAACACAAAATGTCTTGTAATCCTGACATGCTATGTAAACGTGTTTTTTTTTGACGACGGTGTCAAACAAACAATGCACTCTTGTAGGTTAAAACTTAAATGGGTGTATCTTGTGTCATCACACAACATACACCCATAGTTTACCATTTTTTTTAAAGGCTTTAAATATTCTACATGAATCTTGAATTATTGTTTCAATTTATTTGTCTTGATTATGGTGAAGTAAAGCATTTCGTTTTATTAAACTGCAACAAAAACAGTATACCTAATGAAACAGTCTATCACCAACACTTCTGTGAAATTAGTGAGCTCTGCAAAAGAGTAAACTTTCTCCATAATGAATCTTGAAATTTTACCTGTGTACTGGATGATTCCGAATACAGTCGATAAGCTCATTTGGAGCCATTTCTTTTGAGCAAATCTTATGCACTGCAACCATGAGGGGGAATCTATCAGCGACAAAGTTGTGCTCTGTAATAACCTGTTATGTGTATGTACCTGTCTATTGCTTCTTGTTGACAGAGAGCTTCATATACTTCTTCTGCTGTGGCTGGCCCTTGCAATTTCTGTCCATTGAGCATTTCCTGCTCCAGCTCACTGATTGTCTGCATTTACATAGTAAAAGTTGATATAACACTGTTAAAATACCTTTCCTGTGAGGACAAAAGCCTCAGCTACTTTCCGATTGCGTCCTCCATAACAAGTAGTAACTAAGTCAGCCACTCCACAACTCTGCAGAAATGTGTCCAATTTTGTGCCAGGGTATAAGAGACGACAAAACTCCACCATTTCCATGAGACCCAAGCGTAGTACTGCTGCCTTTGTGTTATCTCCCAAGTGCAAGCCATCCACAAATCCAGCTCCTACTGCTACCACATTCTACTACACTCCTAATCAATGTTTCATTGTAACTACCCACTTTAAGGGCACCACACATTTCCACGGCCTCCACATCATCACATACTACAATACGAAAATATGGTGTCTCAATGAGGGTTTTGAACACTGTTCCCTTAGTTGGGCACTTGCATCCTTTGGAGCAATGAATTACTGCAACAAGTTGTATCACATACCTATGGTGGTCTCGCAAAAATACTCAGCTGCCACTTCCTTAGCAATGTTAGCACCCATCAATACACTAACATCAATGTGCAATAAATTTTCAATAACTTTGGAAATCAGCTGTACCCCATGTCCTGGTACTGTATCAAATCCCTATCAGCAAAATAATTTACACATACAATTTTCATGTACGTTTACCTTAATTAATGATATACCAAAAGCTTTTGGTTTCAACTTTCCAACCAACTGTCCACAAATTGGTGGTACAAACTGATGTGGAAGGACGAAAACTAAAATGTCTGCATCTTTGGCAGCTTCCACAACGTCTGTAATGGCAACCTGGTTTTGACAAAAATTTTCTTGCACATGCATGCTTTTCACAATACTTACCACATTGGCAGGGAGCTTATAACCGGGTAAGTATTTAATGTTTTCATGCTGTGTATTTATGATTTCCGACAAATTCTTTCCTGAGACAACCTCTTCATACACAAAAAGGTTCACTGCATTGTCGAAGTAATCGTGCAACGTAACATTGTGCCCTATTATTCGTGCGATTGCAGTACCCCTTTATGGAACAAAGCATATGTTTCCTGTTACATTCGCATGATTTTTTTCACTGTGACTGTTAGCTAATTTCCAGGTCACAAGCATTTCGATTGTAGTTAATTCATGCTGATCACTGCTCATGAAAGGAAAAATCTTACCAATTTCCTGATCCAATAACCGCTACTCTCAGTCTTGTTTGTTCATTAAACGTGATATCTTCACAGGCAGTCATACCGAACCGTTAAGGTATTCAATCCTTTATACACAGTTCATGTCACTTTGGCCAGACCGTGTACCCGTGCTGTAGTACTAGAATATCCGTTCACGCCTCAACCGTGCACTCCACTTTCACAACCACACTACGTCGAACGTTTCCATAAGTGTAGTGAAGAGGTGCGGACTTTATACCGAACAATTGCAAGGTCATCTCGCCCAAGTAGGGGTGCGGTGAGGTACCGGAGAGGGGAAGCCTGCGAGTTGCAGTGGCTGCAGTTGTGCGTCTACTACTACCATCATTCACCGATCGGGGGGATCCTGGCTTCCGGAGTGTGCATTAAAAACCATTTTTTGAACCCGAGGGAGGAAGGAGCTCGTATGCCCGGACAACCCGTTCACGCTCCGATCTCCTGGATGGTTGAATCCCTGCAGCCGCTGCCTGCCCGGCTTGAGGTTGGGTTGCAGAGCACGGGAAGGAGGTAGTCAAGGCGACGCGCGGGAATCCCTGATGCACTGCTGAACTCTTTTGGCGACCTCGTTTTTTCGTCGTCGAGCGTCAAAGCATGGTTCAAAAGAAAAAAAAACAGAATCTACCGAATGAGCGGGACGTAAATTTAAACGAGAAAGAACAAAACCAGAGAGAATTGAAATAGGGAAAGTGAAGCACGACGGCTGAGGATGAAGGAAAAACTGCTCTCAAGTTGTGGAAATGGATGCGTTTCATGAAGATGCCAAGCGCTTGCTCGAAATGTCTGGCGGAGTAGCGAAGTCGATTGGAAACTTTTTTCTTTGAGGAAAGTCCGAGGACCGGGATTATATCAGCACTGCCGTGGAAGGCAAAGCGGCGCCATCCCAGAGTGGCAGAGTCACGTGATGGCGCTTGTCGTGTCACGCCAGTGTCGCAGTTCCGGGGCGGGTTATCTTCCACGTGCGCGTGCAGCACGCGTGCCCGAAGCTGCATGCGCGCGCGCCCACGCACGCGTTTCCCGCGATCGTGTGAAGACGACCGGGCGAACCCATGCTCTCCATCCCAGAGCGCGCGAAAACACCGCGAAGGTGTCTTTCTCCTACGCCCACGCACCTCCCCCACTCAGGAGACTGCTGATGCCTTGGGACTGGGAACTTCCCATCTGCTGCGATTCCTGCTTGCTGGATGGGCTGCACGCGTCGCCACCGTTACCGTTTCGGAACACCTCGCCGTGCGCTTGCCGGCGGCAAGGTGGAAAGTCTCCCGGAAAGCGGCTTTTCCGGTTCGATGGGGAGGGGCAGGCGAAAGTAGGAAGTGCGCCCATCCCGATTCGCTCGGGGGCGCCGCCTCCAGGGTCAGAGTTCATCCCCTACCACTTTCGAGCGGTTCTCTTCGATGACTCTCCCTCCCTGGCTCTCCTCCTTCCGGCCCCATCCTGGAAGGACTTCAGTAGCCGCTACCTCGTCAGTCCCGAGAGGTGCGGGAGGAGGAAAACAGCAGCAGACGCCGTGTTCCCGGTTCCTGGTAGACGGATGCCCCTTCAGGATGCGAGAGGATGCGGGCCGCCTCCGAAGCTGTGGCTGCGAGGGGCAGACCGGAGAGAATGGGGTAACGGGAGGGCAGGGAAGAGACCGCCACCGAAGCGCCCCTTGGCGAACTTCTACCGGGAATCATGGAGGAGGGAAGGCTTGCCGGAGCGAGCTCCCGCTCTCCAGGAATGGGGAGAGACCGAAAAGGAGGAGGATTTTTTTTCCACGCTCTGCAGGCGGCGCCTAGCGGTCGAAAGTCCAACCGTTCCTCGGGAAAGGCGGGGTACGGGGAGAGGGGTGAGGAAGGGGAGAGGAGGAGTGTGAACCCTTGGGAGCAGCCAACAAGTTCGGAACTTGCAGGGGCGCGTCCCTCCGGCAATTCCCCGGTGCTGTGTGCGCTTTTGCGTGAGGGGGAGGGGCCCAGGGATAAAGGATAAAGGGAGGGAGAAGGGGGAGGGAGAAAGGGGAGAAAGGAAAGTAGGGCGAAGGGAAGATGAGGAGGAAAGGAGGAAGGAAGGGAGGAGGAGGAGGAGGGAGTTCTGCGGGCGTACCTCAAAGGATTTTTTTCCGTGTCGCGGACGAAACCTGGGGGCGTTCCCCACGCGGAGCTCCCTGCACGGTCTCCCGCACCCTCTCCGGAGATCCCGCATCTTCCGTAATTACCGCAGCTTCCACCTTCACCCCCACTGCCACCCCTGCGCCATGCGGTGCTCTCCTTAACTGCCGCCACCCTGCAGGGACTCGGCGCCATCGTGCGCGCGCTATTTTGGTCTTCCCGCAGGCTCCTTCCCTCTTCCCCTCCTGCTTTCCTCGTCACCGGCTCTTGCGTCACGCTGCTGCCGCGGCGGGGAGACTGCGCCTCTCCCCCAGGGTCACGGCGCGCCGACTGAAGCGCTTTTTTCCCCCTTTGACTTCTGGGTTTTCGCAGGAGCGCAGCCCGATGGATGTGCGTTCCCCAGCACCCCTCCATTGGGGGATGGAGGGGGGAAAGCACGAGTTTGCCCTTCTTTTTCACCTTAAGGACATCCCTGGACCCCGCCGGCTCTCCTTTAACAGCCTTTACAGCACACCAGGCGCCTCTTCGCGTCCCCGTCCTCTCCTCCCCTCGCCCGACCTTCGATACAGGTTCTGTGCACGGGTAATATCACGGTCTGGGATCGGAAGAGAGATGTGATTATTGCTAGTTGAAAACTTTCCGAACTTCACTGGGATTGGATGGCCGTGGAACACCCTCCTTGGTCCTCTCCCCTCCTCCTTCCCAGTTTCCTGGGGACGAGCAGGACAATCAGCGAAGCGGCTTCGGAGCGAGCGGAGGCTCGGGCGACCGCGCACATTTTGCTCGCGGGCGGCTTTTGGGGTGGTTCCGCGCAACACTTGGACGACTCATCCACGCCCCGGGGTGGTCCCACTTGATGGTCGATCCTCCCCGGGTGGAGATGGGGGCATGAGCTGGCACCCTTTCTTGTCCGTTCCCCCTTAACCTCTCTTTAGCTAAGACGCAATCCTTCCTCATCCAGGCAGTCCAGGGGCTCCTCTCCGACCTCTTGAAGGCCGCTCGGCGCTCCCGAAGGAATCCGGGGGAACGCGCGTGGTTCCCTTCGCTGGGTGGACGGAAGGATCACGTAGAACGAAGGAAGCTGGGTCGTTGCATCCTCCGGTATTTCTTGTCCCGTCCCGAGGAGCTTCCCTGCGCGCGAAAGACCGACCCATGAGGCGTGTTCCCCGGGAACCGCGGGGACTCAGGACTTTCGCCTCAGCCCTTATCGAGACCTCAGCGTTTCGGAAGCAGGTTGGATGGAGACCTCAAGAAGACGCGCAAAGGAAAGGACGGGTAGTGTTGGAACTGCGCGCTTTCTTTTATGCCTCCAGGGACCCCCTGCTGGGAATTTCGTCTGATCACCGCCAAGCAGTCGCGATCGCGGAGAAATTTCGAGGGAGCGCGCGAACCCAGTGAGCTCGGGGGACGGGGGACGACTTCCCGGGATGAAGGTCCAGGGAATTCCTCCGTCTTTGCTCACTTTGCCGTCCTGTTCGCGATCACTTCTGGGATTCCTCCTTCCTCATCGGACCCCTTCGTCGGGGGATGAGGCCCCGGTCTGCAACCCCAGTCCGCATCGAGGTTATGCTGGTTCCAGGGACAACCGCGAGGCGCCTCATTAAGTCGAGGCGTAGCCGCGAAACCTCCAGCTCTCGCGCCGCCCCGTCATTTCGGAGGCCCCGAGACCCCTCAGCGCCCACCGTCAGGGCTCTGACGGTCAATTCCGCGGTCGGCAGGGATGCGGGGTCTTGGAGCACGATGTCATCGTTCTCGGTCTGCTTTCTATGCGGTACCCTCCTGGATGCGTCAGAGCACCGCCAGGGGGAGAGGAGGCGGCCGAGAGGCAGCACCGTGCGCAACGGTTCGGCGCGAAGGCTCGTACCCGCACGCGTGGCGTCTTCCGCGTCTGAGTCCCTGCCTGTGTCACGCGATCCCCCTGACGGGGGACCTTCTTGAGCCGGACAGCGCGCATCTCGGAAGCCTCGTGGACCCGCTTCCCCCCCTCCTTCCTTTTTGGAGTTGGGAAAGCAGCTGGAACTCCTGCAGAGTCCGACACGCGACGCGACTCTTCCCTCTCGCGGCTGCGGCGCACGCGGCAACGACCTGCGGCCACCTTGCTGCCTGCATGCGACAGTGGCACTCTCCCCTCTTCTCCACAAGACTCCCGCAAGCCGGCGGCACCCTCCCAGTTCCCTCCCGGAGGTTTTCTGCAGTCGAGTCCCTCAGAAGGAGCGGCAATTCTGCCTTCTGCCTCCCCATCAGCTGGTCGAGGTAGGGCTTCGTCAGGAAGCGAAGCGGCGCTCTCCCTCGCTGCCATGGTTCCGCGGCGGCGGTGGCGGCTGCTGGAGTGAGCTGGCCGCCATCCGCGGGCGTGAAGAGCTCCCTCTTCGCTTCCCAGCTCTTCCGCTCAAGACTTCACACCTTCCCGCGCCGTCCATCTTCCCTCCAGTCCGCTCGACGAGGGTGCCGGCGGGCTGTTCCTGTCGGTCCCCTCCCTCCCTCGACTGCGTCACTCCGCGGGTTTCCCCGTCTCATCGCGAGGCCAGGGACATTCCCGCCCTCGAGGCCGACCGACTTTCGCGCTCTCCTTTGCCCACTTTCCTCAGAAGCCGGGGCTGGCTGGAGGGAGTCCAGACGTGTCCTCGCCAGTCCTGGCGGGTCCCGACCGCGCGGAGTTGCGCAGACCGTCTCGAGGTATCCTGCCTCCGCAGCAGGCGGCTCTGTTCCGTGGGGGATTTTCTTCGCAGATGCTGCGACTCGAGGGAACTCTGCGCTCGGAGAGGTCACAAGGGCCGCATCTGCGCAGCTACGGCGCCCTTCGGAGCTATGCAAGGGGACGGCTGCTACGACTGAATGACCTTGGCGCGGACGATAACAGCGGGCGCCGCGGGCCCCCTGCTTCACTCCTCCGAAGCGTGCCACTGGCGCAGAAGGATCGCGCGCGCGCGTTCCCTTCCCAGCTGTGCCCCTCCCGCGTTCGGGAAGCAGAAGCAGTAGCACGGACTCTGGGAGGGGGCGCGCGGGTTCTTCCTAGAGGCGAGTCCGCGCCGCGCTCTCCCCTCCCCCCTTCTTCTTCACCAGCCTTAGTCGGCGCGCGCCCTCGAGCAGCGGGACAGCGGGGCCTTTCGCAAGGGCGCCACCGACGACTTTGCGACCCACGATGAGCCCGGAACGCGTCGCTGCGCATCTCAGCTTCCACGGCTTGTTTCCGTCGCCTTGGTTCCGACCTTCATCCGCAACGTTTCCGGGTCCTTCTCGAGCTGGGGAGCTCCTCCGCCTCATCGGGAGGGACTCTTCGCCACCCTCCGCAAGGCGCTTGACTTTGGAGCGCACCGCTTGCGCCATCCTAGCGACGGTGGAGGCGGGCCTTCCGGGTCAACGCAACCCTGCGTCCCTACGGACGGAACCGCAGGGTGGAATGGGAGCGAAGAAGGGCGGCACCTCTCAGGAGCAGGACCGTTTGGCACCCGTTCAAGCGGCTCTGTCGAGCGGTGCTCCCCGCCAGCGGACGCGCGGCAGCAGCAGGAAGCAGGTAAGGGGCAGTGGCGCTTCTTTAGGAGGTCCCCGTCCCGCTCTCGCTGCGGGCAGGTTCTCCGGGTGTCTCCGCTGATGGCGAGGCTGATTTCGGGACGGATGCTCGAGGAATATTCCTGCTGCTGGTGGTGGTGAGACCCACCTTTTCGTCAGCGCCTCCCGCTTATCTCACCGGAATATCTTCATCTCGCTCTGACTGGCACGGAGGAGGATCAGTCAGGCTCCTCGTGAAGTCAGAGATGGCAGCGCGAGAAGTTCCCATGCCGCGGAAGACTCGAAAGCTCTTCCGAGTGATTTTTATTGCCAGCATGGGAACATGGGGGGAAGGGGGGCAGTTTTTCGTTCCTGACTACGAGTCGCTGCATCTTCAGTCTTCCTGCCATCCAATCAAAAGCACGATGTGCATCCTTCTCTATTACTTTTTCGGGGGGGGGGGGGGACTCGCAAGAAGGGCATTACTGAGGTCTCAAGGTGTGCGCTTCCTTTCAGGTTGGAGTTCCTTTTTCCCGTTCCTTTTTCCAGACTCTCCATTACCTCTCTAGGAAGCAAGGCGTCAGCGTCGCCTGCCTGCCGACTTTGTCCTTCCCCCCTTGCTTTCCCCCCCTTTCCCCTTTTCCCCTTCCCTTTCACGACGCCGAGTCCACAGAGATGGGGAAGCTGTTCGGTTGGATTAAGTGATAAAAAAGTCCCGATGAATCCCGTGCGCTCCCCTCACCTTGGGGTCGCAGAACGAGCTCCTTGGGGAAAAGCATCCATCCCATCCTCAGGTGCTCCCCGTCCCATGGTGGCCGATCCTTCAACTTTGCGCCAAGGACAGAGGATGATGTCGATCCGATGTCGGGGAAAGGAATTTAGCCGCGGTCCGAACGGGCGAAGTGGATCAAAGCTTCGACAGGTGCTTCTTTTCTTCTGCTTCCGTGACCCATAAACTCCGAACGGCGACCTACAAAGAGAGTTAGGGGAAAGTGAATCTATAAATAATGAGTGGCATTAGATGCGCTACTCCCGTGCCAATTTTTTTCCTTATTCCTGCAGTGTGTATGTTGATTTGTCTCGACTCACAACGGATCTGCGTCTCCGTCGAAGACGCTGAACGAGGGTACCGGGAACGCGCACCCGCTGCAGACGGACGAGTTCCTCTTCCAGGCCTTCAGCAGACATCGGAATGACGGCACGTCCTTGCACCGTCTCCTAGCCCGTCTCGGAGGTATCAGGAAGGGCGTAATGTGAACACGAAGCATCAGCCACTTTGGTGCATGAAACATGAAGGTGCACAGTGGGTATCGTCTTTTTGGTTCGTTGCCCATCATGTTGGGTACTGAAACGGAAGCCACGAAGAGGAAAACGAGAATCTTTTGTATTGGCTCCATCCCCATACAAAAGCATCTTTCAGAGGAGCTTTCCAAGCAACACACGGAGGTCCCGGACTAGGGTGAAGTCATATTGCAAAAGGAAATGAGAGAGAATTTTGCGTCTATGGCTCAGGAGGTGCCATTCCTTCTTCAAGTGCTGCGTGGTGCAACAAGCTTCGTAAAGCAACTACGATAAGCTCATCGTAAGGCGGAAGAAGGGAACACGTGACTGCAATGGAATAAGATGCCATTCCATCTCAATGAACGGTTTCGGGCAATTTTTCTTACGCAGCCATGACTTGCTGTCTACGAAGCGTGAACTATTAATAAACATTGGCATACTGTGTGAATGTCAGGATATTTGTGAATCAAAGAGCATTTTTCTGGTACGTCTTTCTACAAGTACCTTCTACGGACTGGGAGCGTTCTGTTTGAACGTGCCTCATTCGAACAGAAACTTTTCGTGCTTGTGCGCATGCACTATCACATGTCCACTTCTAGACATATAGACCCGTGATTTCAAAATGAATAACACCTGTGTTATTTATTTTGGAACCACGGGTCCAGTTCACACACGTGGGTGCTGGCCGCGTTTGAAAAGTTTGCCTCCACGCAGGAAAGCTGGTTGAAAGGCCATCTGTTGTGTTCACCGTGTTTACATTGAGGAGAACGTATTCTGCGTCCCTTTGGGGAGGGCTGAAGCCACGCATATGCAGAGTGCAACCACCGAACCAGAAATCCATGGCTCCATCCATCTTCCGTGGGAACTGTGAGCTCAGGGAAGCCGCCTCGCGTCGCGTTATGTTCTTCGGCACACCGGATCCGAGAAGGGAAGGAGTTGGGCAACCGCCGGCAGGGCCGTCCTCTTTCGAGTTCCTGGTACCTGCTGATGCCTACAACGTCAGGGCAGTTTGCGGTATCCTTCCTTGGTGCTTCGTTGACGTCCAGCAGAACATCATCGAGAGTGTTCCGCCGCTCTGCGGAGGAGGACGAGAGTTCCCGCAGGTTCTGTGTGGAAGAGGGCGCAGGGGGCAGTTTGTGCTCCTGGTGGAGCGGTGGTGGCAGAAAATAAGAGGATGCGAAACTTCCAACCTAAAAAAATAAAATGACTGCTAAACTGAAAAATCGATCTCAGTGTAAAGAACGAGAGAAATCGATGTTGGTTGTCATTTCGGCAACACTGGGACTCTCACTATTCGGGGTGGTCGAACGGGATCGAAATAGGTCAAGCACCGCTTCCCATTGAGGCACAGAGGGCGCCGAAGCACGAAGCAACGGGGAGAATGGTGGGAAGTTGGAACACGAAACACACCTTCTTTCCCCGTGAGGCACCGACGACAGAGTCGGTTTCTTCTCGAGCTCTGAACGGCAGAGACTGACCGGTTCTACCGAACTGCCCAGCCTGACGTCTTCCAACAGCACTGGTTGAAGTGACGACCTTCAGCTACCTGGATAGTGGAAACAATCCACTAAAGTAAAGGAACGTACGGTCAGGAAAGGGCGTGCCAGCACAGCAGGACCGATTGCCAAGAGTAAACAGCCTGAGGATTGGACGGCTGCTCGGTAGAAAAGAAAAAAAGGAAAAGCTCTTCTGTAAGAATACGAGAAGGAGCCGAAAGCTCTGGGAAGGGCGTTCAGATCACCCCTCATTGGTTTGTGAACAATCTTTTAAACTAAGCGTTCGGGACTATGGCAAGATGATGGTTCCACGTATCCACTCCACGTATCCAGGTGGAGGTGCGCGCTTTTGACTTTGGCAAGTGAGGAGCGAAAACACCGCTGCGGTTTCCAGACGAGGCCGCTTTCGTCTGGACCTCCGCCTAGGACAAAGATGCTTGCTGTGAGCATCCGTCGGGAAGCTTCAGCTCTGACGAGACGCGATCATCAATCCTGATTGCTGTATGTAGCGGTGGTGGCTAGAGTGTGTTCATCGGGCTCTGCGTGGGAAATTCCGGTCTTCGGAAGCGTGCCATATCCCCTAGTGGCCCCCCGGGGCGGTCGGTCCAGTGCCTGAATTGCAACGAGAACGACCGTTTGGCCGGATGTGATTTTTTTCTGCAAAACCCACGAAAATCGATGGCTGTAGGTAAAAATTCATCCTTGAAGAATTGTTTTATTTCGCTCTATTTCTGATTCAGGTCCAAATGCTGCTAAGAAATCCTCGGGACACCAAAAGAGGCACGCATGCCATCGTCGTCCATGGAAATCAGACATTGCCAACTCGTTTACTTTGTTTCAGTGGTCACTTGTATCCGCAGGAAGACGTGTGTGCACGAAATGGACGGACTTTCTTCACCTCTTCGATTGCTTCAACGTCCCCCTTTTTCCTTTTTTTTTTAAATTGTTTTCTCCATCGCGCGTTGTTGCTGACCCTGGGTAACCGTTTGCAACTTTCTCAACAGGAAAACCAGAATTCATGATTTTTGCACCCACATCACCGCTCAATTTCGCAGCCTCTGCTTGTCTTTCCGTCTATGGACGAGAAAGACGCATGTCACATGGAGGCTGTGACAGCACGGCTACTCGGATCGGAGATCTCCGTTGAGACGGAGTGCAAGGCACTGCTGCAAGTGGTTCAGCAAGTGCACTGGAACTTAGCTCTTCAGACGAGACAGGCAGGAAGAAGGCGTGGGAGAAAAGGACCTTTGGCAAAGGCGTGCCAGTCCTTAGGAGAGGTTTTCGAGCTTTGGAAAGTGGTCAACAAGGAGTCCAAATTCCAAACCGCGCACACTTTGTCGGTGGCGTGCCTATCGGTGGCACGCGTGATAAGAACGAATCGCCGTGCATTTTGAAAACACGCACGCCCGCGCGCATATGTGAACTCAAAAGAGATCGCAACCTCCGCAAAAACGGACCATTTGCCCGGAGGATGAAGGGTGAGCCTTGACTCGAACAAAGGGCGAAATTGGAAGAGTTTCCGCATACTACCAGTTCTTTCACACGTGCTTCGGGTACACTCGGATGGGGATCGCTACGGACACCTTCTGGTTGCGAACTTTATTTTTCACAGCTTCGGGGAAGAGCAAGATCCAACATCTTGGTGGGCACCAGTTAGTGAATGCTTCAGCAAATGGAAACGTTCTGCTACTTGTATTCTGCCACGTACGAAGATTAAATCCCTCAGGTGCGGAGCATGCCGGCGAACTCCACCTTGAACCCCAAAGTGAGGAGAGATGACGCAGAGAGCTCGGCACCTTCATGAGTTGTGCACATTGCATTTGACTATTGATCATCCACTTAAACTTCCTTCCAACTCCTGGAAGGCCTTCGTAATTCAAGGAACAAAAGGAAGGCAATTCGATAGTGCGCAGAGCAGTGTTTTTTTCCCTTTCCGTTTCGCAGTGGGAACAGCGCGAGCAAGTTGGGTACCCAGTCTGAGAGGCAGAATTGGAAGATGTTTGGTGGCTTTGGAATTTTACGGCTGCTTTTCCAGAGCGCAGGGAGGGCGCATGGGCCATTTCTTTCGAAGAAGACTGCATCACGAGCACCCACGTCCGTGTGCTTATGCTGGACAGCATCCAACTCTACTCGAGTATTTTTAAACTCTATGGAAACAACGGACGCGAGAAACTCAGCATCAGAGTACGTGCGATTCCATCGACAGACTTTTATCAAACAGTCTGCAAATAAATCTTCACTCCTGAAGTGCAATGGGGAGATGAGATACAGGTTCATTCCTGGTGTATTGCATCTCAGGTAGAAACGATGGGAGTGCGTAAGCTTTATGCATGATTTTTGCGTGCAGCTGATGCTTTACTTATTTCGAGGCGCTTTTTTTTTTTTTTTTTGGCGAACTTCGGGATCAGTACTTTAGTCGTGTTTATGAGCATCTTTAATTTCAGGACACGATGGCGCGGTGGATTCAACCCCGTCAATGTCAGCTCGCGGAGGAAAATCAAATGGCAATTTAGTGAATCCTCGTTATTCCTAGTGATTACAGAAACGCTCTTAAGGGACGCCTTTTCACGCTTATGTCCACGCGCATCCATTTAAGACAACTCTGCTGGCGAAACCACGGAATTCAGGAAACACTCTGTTGCCATCTCGGGGGCTGCAGAGTGGCACCGTCAAATCCTCCGTGTCCAGGAGTGACGAGGTCCTGCCTCGTCCCCTAAAAACACGAGGGTAACTCTGCAAGTGGTTCCGATCCGCATCTGTTTCTCCGACCGGAAACAATCAAAAAATGGCTGAGATTCCGTGAGCCGCACTCTCGGGCTGGTTGCTATGCGACGCGCCGTTCCGAACTCGCGTTCCAGTTTCGGGACGCCCCGCGAGATGTCACGAGCGCAGCTCCTGAGTAGCGCCTACATGCTGCGCAAGCTGAGTCCCTGTCCCCAACTGTGGGGGTAAACGGTAAGAACGGAGTGAAGCGGAACCTTCATGAACCTGTGGGAAAGGTTTGCGGAAACTGACTGTTGTCCAGGGAAGCTCATGGAAAACGCAAGGATTCTAGGCGACCTTCTAGGTCCTAGCGTTCGTGGGTCGCGGACTTTGCTGGACCCAGTAGGTGAGGGAACAACAGCGAATTCCCACGGCGCAATAGCATTCCATTTCTTCGTATCGCGAGGATTTCGTAGGCACAAGAGTCGAGAGCTCCGAAGAGAACTTTGCCAAGGCCTCTGCTTCTAGGTGGTAAGTGGTTAAGGAAAGGATGAGGGTTAAGCAGAAAGATGCGTAATTGTGAAAGATTCTACGTCGAAGCTCAACTTCGAAACGATTTTTTCCTCAGAGTGTGAAAAGTGGACCCAGGAGCCTTGAGTGATCTTAGTTTCTTTTAGAGAATGCTTCTTTCATGGGGATCCCGAGTTTGAGAAGCTTCACTGAAAACAAATTCTCCAGAAGCGCTTTCCAACTTTTGTGGTGGTTGGGAATTTGCTGAAGAATAAGTAAGGCGGCAGGACACAGGAGAACAGCTGCATTCTGATTAAGGGAACTCACTTGAGAGAGTGAAAGAGGATGGAACAGTGCCGTGGGGAATTCTTTTTTCCTATCTTCGAGGATCAGTGGGAGGATTTTGATTTTTCACAGACTAATGGCAAATCACTTTGTGTGCGACAGAAGAAATTTAGAATAGAATTAGCTAATAAGCAGTTTCCGAAAGAAACAAGCAACGAGGTTCCTCTGTCCCATGTACATGAAATCAACCTCAGCTTTCTTCTAGAACCACAAATATCCTTCGGACCCATGCATCAGCATTGTCTGCTTTCATTCGTGATAAAACCGGGCCCGTTTTCCCTGAGTTTCAGAAAATCTGAGGCATCAGCAGAGTACGTTGCATTCCTGAAGAAACTTTCGCGCTTTTCTGTTTCTACCTTGGATTGAACGTTATTTTCATGATCACCAGCGTGCGCCTTGTTAAGGATGCAAAAATCTTTTGGGTCAGCGATGATGTTATGCGCAACGACATTAAAGATGACATTTCAGGAAGCAATCGCAAAGCATACTCCATCTTCTGGAACGAGGATGGAATCATTTTCAGGGGGTGCACATTTCCAGTTCCCCAAAAATCGACAGTAGTGAAGGAAACGTGTTTCAAGAAGCCGAAGACTTTCGATCTATTTCCTACCCGAACTATAAAAAAGGGCAGTCTATAGATTCGGAGTTTTTAATTCATGATGATTACAAAAAACGTGTTTTTGAAAAAGCAGACAATATATCTAGCAAAAAAAACAGGTGATCACTTTTGAAAGTGCACGAGGCCTCCAGTCATATTTTGTCTTTGAAGTGAAAGATCTGAGCAGCCAGGTTCCCTTCAGAAAACTTGTTTTGCAGGTTATCCGTGCCCTCATGAGGAAATTTCTCAGAAAAGGAATTTCAACAATCTTTCTGGATGCTTTCAAGAGATGGCAGGTTCTTTGAACTTCGTTCTTTGAACAAGAGTTCCTTTAGAAAGCCCAAATATTTAGAAAGATCCCACGCATAGCTCATAGTATTTCATTTCAAGAGATCTGAAATGGAACAAATAGTTCCTCCAAGATAGAAGAAGGACTTTCAAATGTGAAGGTTCTTGATGTCTCTTCGAAAAAAAAAAAAAGATTCCCCAGTAACTACTGTACACAAGTAGCAATAATTGCATGCAGTTGAATTTTTACACCGAAGCCAGCCATTGGCGGTTGCACGCACTTGCTGGCTGCTTGCTGGTTGATTACAACTCTTTCATTCTCTTTCAACAGATTGGAATATGGTGTGGTGCAAGAACGGTCCATGATTCTTTTATGTCCATGTTTCTAGTTCGTCTGGAGATCTGAAGTGAGCCGAGAGATGGTTCAAAATAACCGAAGTTGATTTGAAAGCAGAGAAGAACAGCATGTTTATTTGAAAGCAGAAATCATTCGATACTTTAATCAGGGCTGGTTGCTACATATTAAAGGACACCTGATGCTTTTTGAACACTATCTTGTCAAACAGAGCCTGCTGAGCGTCAAGGTCCAAAGATATATGAGAAGAACCGAGGTGTATACGGCAATAGCTGCAGATACGTAATCGTCAGGACCATATTCCGCTTTCCTGCCTCCCACAATCATCTGGATGTGGTTCATGAGAATCTAAAATTCATACGTATGATGCATACCCGACATCAGATTTAGTAAGAAATTGTGGTCGTTTTCAAAACTAAAAGTCAGATGAGCAGAGCGATGTTTGGTTTGAGAAAGCCAAAACAGATTTTCCGGAGATACGCACATATCGGTGTACTAGATACTTTCGGTATTGGGGTATGATCGTATCGGAAGGCTTAGAGCCATGTTGTTTTCGTGTCCCAATTGATAGTTTCGCGTCAACCTACTATTACGGCATTTTCATCATATTTCTGATCATCATCACGAAATGTGTCACGAAATGATAGCATTCCAGACAATGAGAAGAACACGAATTTTTCTTTCAAAAAGAGATGGAAGTCATTAGTCATAAGCCGTGTAATAGACATACTGATTTGGAATGGAGTAAGCACTTACTCCTGGAACACATCATAATAGAATGTTTGAAATCCAAATCTCTCCGACAAAAGACCTATTCTAAGAAGCAGATAAACTGGGAACATGTCTCCAGAAAGCCCACCGAATGGCAGACATCCTCTAGACTCGCGTTGAGCATAGATTCACTTCCACAATGTACCACTTCTCCTTCCTATGGAAAATTTCCTCAAAGCATTGTTTTAACGCAAAACGCCAGTATGAGAAGAAAAAACAGCTCCTGCTAAAGGCTGCTCATCAATAAACTACCATGTCGGAGGTAAATTTGCTACATCGGATTTAAACGTATAGGATGATGCTAGATTGCCTAGAACTTGCAAAATAGCAAAAGCCAGAAAAAAAAACTGATCAGAGGATATGGCCCACAACAACGCTTTTCAGAAAGCATGCTGATATTGTAGAACCAGCTCATGATGAAATGATGCTGCAATTGTTCTTCATGTGAAGTCCCCGAGCCATTCGAAAAGCTAATGCTTTACAGCCTACTTCTTGAACCATGTCGTAAACCAGCGGTGACACCTGTAAGGGCGTCTTCATCTACGAAACGAAGAACGCTTTCAGCTTCTTGACAACTTCCACAAAGCTCTCTCTCCATGGGAATGCCCTTGAACACATAGACGTTGCATCCTGAAGGTACTAACTGCTGTAGGGAAAGATGCTCAAGAGCTTAAGAATGAACCATTTACTGGCAATGAGAAGATTGTCTCTCTATCCCTGGTGGTCTAAGAATTTTCTCTCAGCTATCGCAAGTTGACTGGTTGCAAGCACGAAGCGAATAAATGAGTACAGGTTTTGGCTCCTGAATGTTGGAAACAACTGGCTGTAAGTCCCATCAAGAAAATTCGCAGGAGATTCAGATTCACGGAAGCAGGTACGTAGCATTAGGGAAGTGGGGGATAAATCATTTTCATACAAGAATGCTATACTCGCAAAATACTAATCTAAAGTTCTTAGTTGGGGGGGAATGCTCTTGTGAATCTGTATTTAAAAACAAAAGACAAATCAACACAATTTATAAGAATAAATATAGATCAGCAGTTTTTAGGCAATTGCAAAGTAAACACTGAAAGTTCAGAGATGGTGCCTATTCATCAATAGGGTCAACAAAAAAGAAATGATTCCAGAGGCTCTTCTCAAAGCGTTTGACAACCTGCTGCATATCTTCACATAGAGATGATTCATAAGAATACCTTTAAAGAATAATTTCGGAAGTTTGAACGAACGATAGCTGTGTTTTAACGTCAATCTGTAGAAAACACGACAACATTAGCTTTTTGTGTCAAGCTTAGATTTGTCCATGATTTCGAAATCAACTGCGCATCCTGCAACAGCTGATTTTGTAAGGGAGGGGGAAACATGGGAACTTTTCTCGTTTCTCTGTCATCTCCCTTCAGTACACAAAGTGCTGAGAACGTCAACAAATCGATAACCTGCAATTCAACCCGCAGTGCTGCTCGCTGCATTGCTTTTCACGTGTTTGCTACAAGAGTCCGAGCATCCTTGACTCCTTCCACTTGATTTCTCAGTTCCACAAAAGTTACAGAGTTCACAAAGTTCATAACTGTGAATGCAATGCACGCCATTGTTCATGCATGGGGGTTCAGCGACTCATCAACACTATCAGGCTTGTTTACCATTATTCGATCCAACTTTACTCTTGAGAACTGGCTTTTGATACACAGCAATGACAGTATTTCTTAACCGTCATTTCCACACTCCTTATTTAACCTCCTTAGTTCGGTTTTCTCCTTACCGTCATCAAGCACTTTTAGATCATTGCTTCTGATTTAGGAGTTGAACAATGGGGAAAAGACAAAAAAAAAAACCTTTTTACTTTCGATAATGGAGCTGCTGCTTCTGTCTTCAAAATTCATGCAAATGTCTTTCTGATTTGCTTCTTTGCTAACACCTACTATTGGTTTCATCTGATTCTGATGTTCTCTAAGTGAAATCCACCTTTTTCATATTGCAGACATACCCTACTGTTATTGGGCACTATTTCAAACTCTCCTAGAGTATTATTCATCTCTTTAGCGATCGGTAGTCTAGCCAACCAAACGTTTCTGGGAGATCGGTTTGCTAAGCCAGAGGTGAGTAGGAATTCACGACGTACTATATGTTTTTTGTGATCGACATGGAGAAGCTGTGGAGGTCTACTGTTTTCCATGTGCAAAGCTGTTATGAATCTGCAACAACAAAAGAGCTAAATTGCCAAAAAGCTGGGACGAGCCGAGTCTAAAGCTAAGAGTCTGCCATTTGTTTTGAGTTGGTATGGATCATGACATTCACATTTGGATTATGAAAAAAACCAGCACTGCGATAAGAACGCCATTTCCTATTTGTTCTCATTTGCGCCTTGTGAAATATATTGGGAAAATGGTACCAAGTAAACTTCTTGGAGCTTCTCGATTGCGTGACTCCCAATGCGGTGAAACGCCTTTCCACAAAAAAATCGCGGGTGAATATGAATGATCATCGATATCGCAGGACCTGGTGATCGATGGATACATAATTAATTTTCCCATCGCAGCTTCTATGCATGAATACTGCCTATGCAATGCGGAAGCTCATAACGAGAATTGGTTACATTGAAAATACTGAATTCACTTTCAATCATCAAAAATCACTGCAGACTTCAATAGGATTTTGGAGCTTCTTTGATTGATACTGCTTGATTTTCACGCTTAAAGCGTTGAGTGACAAAGAAGTATTGATAATACTTAGTTGGTACCGATTTGTTCGACACTTTATATTCAGCTTGCTTTTCAATATAAATAGGCTATACTCAAGAAATGTATACATCTTTTTGTTCAGCTGCATGTGTGTTTACGAAGCAAATAACAAATGTGAATGTTCGAATGTGTTCGAATTCCTCTTGAAGAGATTCCTTCTTTAATGATTGGTATAGGACTTGTCATCAGCGATTAGGAATGTATCCTTTAGATTTATCCTTCAAATTGCAGGCTTTTCTTCATTCGTATGTTGATTCTTAGGGAATTTTGGTGCACGTGTATGTATCTATCGTTCGTAACACTTCACTTGAGAGTCGCTTCCTGAGACCGCAAAAGGAAGCCAGCGAAGGACGCAGTATCCCGGCAAATATGCGAAACTGGAGAGAGTCACTCATTCCTGAGGCCTCTCTCGTTTTCATTCACCCCCATTGTGGTCCAGTTTTCTCACAGCAGGCTGAAGAGAAATATGGTTATGCTGATTTTGCAAATCTTGGTTTTGCGCGATTCACAGGTCTCTTAAAAGATCTCTTAAAAGTTCTTCGGTGGAGCCCCATCACATGTCCAACGTCGAATTGGTTTCCATTTCCAATTTGTTTCGTCCATGCCTTTGCGCTTTATACACAGGTTCGAATAGGAATCGAAAATCCTCTCTCGATGCTCCCTTATCAAGAGAATGAGTGCAATTTCAATGATGCATGTCATTCTCAGAAATTGAGCGGTTGTTTAACATACTAAACAACCACTCAATTTGTGCGAATTCTAGAAGCATTCTTATAAATTTTATAAACATCACACTTGCATGTGGTTCTACATATTTCGGCAATTTTCAATTCGTGGACCAAAGAGCGAGTTCTGGTTTCCACTTCAGACTATCCAGTCCCTACTGTGATCCGAGTTTGAAAGGTAATTTGAAGTTACGTGACAAGCATTCAGTACTTTTTATGTCAACCAAGAATTTTAGCCAAACTTCAGAGAAAGTCGCTCCAGATTTCTCGAAATTTGATTACTTTTACGTGGGAAACCATAGTGTTTTCACCTTCATGTTCGCATTCGATGGACACGAAAAATCTTTATAATTTCCGGCTTCAGCAGGGAATTTCAGTCTGGTATCGTTCGATTCAGTCAGAGGTTCTGGATTTTGAATCTAAGCTTTCCATTTTTGCAGTAATGGAAATAAGTATTTTTAAGGTGGTCATATCTCTATCGCTCAACTCATTATCTCAGCGCGAGTTTTTTCTTGATGTTGTTGCTCATTTTTTTCAAGTTTAAGGTACATTTTCGGAATGATACTCATTTTTCCTGAGAAAAACTGAGAAGCAAACGATGAAGGGATTTGAAATTAGAGAGCTTCTATCCTCGAAGACATGTCGCTTGCAACTTTTGACGACAGACAATGTGCCTTTGCTGAATGGTTGCAAAAATCAAAGAAGCTGGCTTGTTTTAAGGATCATTTCGGGACTTTACATAAGCCAGTTCCTCCTCCTCCTTTTTCTTTTTCTTTTTTAAAGATAAATACATGAACATTATTACGCACAATAATTCTGTAATAAAATTCTGCCAATATTACGGAATTCTGCTGTGTGAAGAAAGGTATGAATGAAACATGCAAAAATTTACCACACAAAATATGACTACAAATATCGCAGCGAGTATCATGTGCCAATAGGGAATGTATGCAGCCATTAAAGGAGTAATGATGAGGAACAGTAGCATCACCAAGATAATAATGAGCAGAGCTGCTGTCCACTTAGTGATATCAACCTAGAAAGGAAAAAAGACAAATAAGAAAAATGGATGTGCAATAAAAAATATGTATTAGACGACACACTGAATAATTTTCTCCTTAAAATAAAAGGATGTTTATATCTTAGACCAAGTTGCAGTTGAGCTGTAAGAGATCAGTCATCCTGAGAGAAGATTCCCAGTTATGCCAAGGGGGGAGTGATGAGATGAAGAACTTTTAGGGGGACTACAATCATTCCAAGAAACTATCCGTGAAACGGAATTGAAACAAAATTACGTTAACTTTCAATGAGTGATGCTTTTCTCGTGATGGAAAGAGGGAAAAGTCTTCAAGCTTCCTCGCAGAGGTTTGCAAAATCAGAAGGAGGAATAGGCTTTTATTAAAATTAGAGGAAATCTGTCTCGAAACCTTTGAATGAGTATGTATTGGTGGAGGTAATCACTTGCCGTATGTGGTTGTTTGCATACACTTTTCCTGTCCCTAAGTAACGTACTAGGAGTATAATAGGAGCTGAGTGGCAGGTACCTGGTCTCAGTCTCCGAAACACATTTAAAGTATCCAGTGTTTGAGTGATGATAAGCTGTAAAGAGTGAAAAACTACAAGTAATATAACCTATGTTTCTCGTGTGTTTTTGGATTCACATGATCTTGGGAAGAAGGTTTTCTCACCTAGAATTTTCATCAATGGAGGTCTAAAATTAGAGGAATTGGAGTTGGAATTTGCCCTCTGTTTACTATCTTGGCTGATAACGCACGTAAGAATTTTGTAAAGAAAGGTAATGCACGACAGAGCGTGATGATAGCATCGTCCAAGAAAAAGGCATGAGACGCATTCCTGCTGAGAGGGTTAATGAGCAGACCAAGGAAAGATTCATAAAGATTTTTTAATTTTGAAAAGTGGACCTCTTTTCAAGTTGATCTTAAGTTTCTAAAACCTAGTCCACTGAAACTAACAGCTCAACATTCAGAATCCCAACGAACTATTGATGCTTATTCAAAAGGAGATGCTTATTAAACGGTTTCATCGCAAGGATGTGTTTTCCTACTCATTGCACACAGATTTACCATGTGTAAGTCATGTGTTCCCAAATTTGTAGCTACATGATGGATCTCGTGAATCTCAGTAATTCCTCAGCTCAACCTATTTCAATGCTAATTTTCCAGAACGAAAAGTTTGATTCGGGCTAGAGATGGTGAAATTTCTCCATGAAGTGAGTTGGAAACCATCGGACTCGTGGACCAGTTGGTTAATAATGTTTATCAGGAAAATGAATAACACTGAATAGCAAAGAAAATGCCTTGTGAACTCCTGTGAAAGAGAAAGAAGAAATTCTCACACGTCTATATTTCAGTGCTTTCATGAGTATTAATGGAAGAAGAGAAATACAATCCTTAATTGCTGTTGTTAGGTGCTACAGAGTTCCAGTGCATGTATGCTGCGAAAAGAGTAGGTAAAATACCATACAAATCAAGCGTCTCACTTTTTGATGGTGTTGTAACATTTCTTCCAGAGACCTTCTCAGCTGAACGAAACCCAGAATCGAACGTTGTATTACCATTTTTCAGAAGTTCCAAGTGTACTAGAAACTTTGCCTTAAACTCCTCATTCCAACTTCGCCAGCATGCCTTACACTCCGTTAAAAAAGCATCGCTCACGATACGGTAACATTCACGTGTAATTCCCATTAGAAGATAGCAATTGTCCACCAAGCCAAAAATGTGGGCAAAAACAAATCCAGAAAAGTCCAGATAAAATGATAACACTTTTATGAAAGCGCATCCAGAGAAATTTCTTGTGCCGAGGAATTTTGCGAACAAAACTTATCACTCAAGGAAAAACAATAACAACAACAACAACAAAAACACCCCCGGACAGCGGACTATGCTCTTGGAACAGTTTTAAACTGATCTTAATCCTAATGCAATCCGGTGTGCAGATGTGTGTGCAAGCGGTGTGCAATCTTAATGCTTCCGTGAATGTAGCGCAGCTGACATATGCAGATGCAAGCGATTTTCTCATTTTCTCAATAAATCTACGCTGGCCAAAAAGGTGTGTCATGAAATGAATGTGTAATCAGAGAGCAAAGTTGATGAAACGAATAACCTTAACGAATACAACTTTTACTGCGCCGTTTCCGACAACGTATCTCTCGCCTGGAACCAGTTTGCGAAGAGTTGTTGTTTAGAGAGTTTTTACCGAAGACACCTTCTTGAGTTGTTCCGCCATTCTGTCGAAATATCGAAAATCTAGACTTTTGAAGGAAAAGGGACAAAAATTGTACCAAGGGAACGCGACACATGCAAAAAGGGAACTTTTTGCACGTGTCGCGTGTCATATGGAGGGAACTTCTGAAGAACATCGGAAATGATTGCAAAGTTCTAAGGTTTCTGAAGTTGATGCCAGCATTGAGCTTCATTTCAAAACTATGCAATAGATAAGTGCATATGCATTCTTCTGATGTTCAGTTCAATCTTGAATATTTCTCACCTTTGTTTGGATGGCGATGCAGATGACAGCCAAGCACGTTAAGGTTGTGACACCGAAGGCTACAAGGACTACGTGACTATTGGTATATGCGCTTATGATCCCTACGCTCCAAGTCACCAAAAGTACCTGGAAAAATTTACACACTTTACTCGAAAGAATATGCTTCCTGAGCGTTTGACATCATGCAGCTGAAATGGGATGCTTTCATTAGTGGAAAGTGTTTTTCGAAGTAGATATGCAGAACGAGGAAATCTGGGAAATGGGTTTTCTATAGGATGGCCAACAAAAGTATGGGAGGATAGTTTTTGCAAACAGGTCAATTTACCAAGGAAATGAGTTCCGTTTGATCATATTCAAGGCATTAAGTCAGAAGCTGAGGATGAAAGCAGTTGTTAACCCCGAGTAGTTTTGCTGAAGGACGAAGCGGAAAGTCAGCGAGAGGACGCCCACTCTAATTTTCGGTATTAGAGATACAGCATCTTGTACGTTTCATATCTTGCTGTTTCGAGATTGCCAGAAATTAGGGAGAACACAAGCATTAATACTGGTTGTCAGCAAAGAGTGCAAGCAAGGCAAACAACAAAAATGAATCAAATCTCTTTTCTTACTGAAGCTCTGTGTGCAAAAGGAGGAAAAAAAATAAAACATTGAGTTGAAAATGCAGCTGAAAGACAGCTTTGATGATCTTCGATAATGTTCCTGTAAAGCAAGCACTCTACAAACAAAGTCTATCTAATTAAGGAATGCCTATAGAAATTTCTCAACTCACGTAGCAAGTGTACAGGATGATGTTCACGGGAAATTTCTTTCGAGCGGCTTCAATGCATGATATCATTAGGCTGATACCCAAGGCAAGTATGCTAGAATGAGTCCATAATTATGAGTTACCAAAGAAGAGTGTGTACTCACATAGTGATATAGAAACTGTAGAAATGCTTTTTGCAAAATCTCTGGACTTCTTCGCTGATACGATTGGAAGTTCTCTGCTTTGATTATTAGTTTAGGGTACTCACACAAAGATAGTTGTCGCTATCCAACCAGAAGTGAATAATAAACTAAGAACAAGAATGGTAAACACCTTTTGTATGAATTGGTGTTTAATTTTTATGCTTTCAAACGGATTTTCCACGTTTTCAACGTTCTCCATGGGAATCACTGTGAGTGGAGGTTGCACATAATTTTGGTTGTACTAGGAATACGTGCAATTGCATATCAGAAATCCAATAAATAACCATCAGTGATGCATGCTTGCTATCAATACATACATCAGTTTTAATGAACAGATGCTCAAATATTCATACTGTGTAAATTAACATATGCAAATTATCAAAAAAAAAAAAAAAAAATCGAAAATGGAAATGGTTAAAATTCAAACGGTGCGAATGAAATGAAGCTAAGTAACAGGATGAATATTCTAAACTCCCAGAGAATATGCTCTAAATAATTTTATTTTGTTAAATGTTCACAAAATCTTCTATTTTCATGCTGGTGTGTCTGATCCTTACAAGGTTCCACTAATCAAATCTTTCCCTTCTTCAAGGCATTTTTTTTTCCTCTTTCTAATGGAAGAATCAGCATCAGTTGCGGGAGTCCATTTTCCGTTTATGGGCAAATGCAAACGATCAAGTTCGGTGCTGGGGAGGAAATAGAATCCAGCCTGATCCCGATTCAAGAGAAGCACTCGAAACCAATGCTGATGTTTTCAGGATCCCGTACACCAAGTCTCTCTGCATTCAGCGCTCCGTGTTTTCTGAGAACCTTTCAAAACCCACCTTTTCGTATATGTAACGAAAACGTATCCCTGTTTATCTGGATTTAGAAGTTTGAGCGGTAGTACAAGACGTTTTTTTGAGTCCGAACAAAGAGGTGATTGGTATTTGTTTATGAAAGCTTAAGCCTGTCCCCCCCCCCCGCTCCAAAAAAGGAAGTTTTCGACTGAGTTCGTTGCCGATTCGCCAATTGCAATCAGATGTTTATTTAAATTTATAGGTTTTCGAGTGAAATCTTATCTTAAATCTGTTCTAAGAACGGTACATTTCTTTACTATATCCAATTAGCAAGACCGAGAGAGACGGCAACTGCCGTAAAGGCCTACGTCCTCAACTACCGTAAAGGCCATCTTGAAATGGTCTATTCTGAAAAGACTACCGAAAAAAAAATCCGATGTTATTGATCATTCTTACTTTGAGAGATTTCAATTTGTGTAGGAAAGAAAACTAGAAGTGTTTGTTTTCCATTTACTTCTTCGTTTTCTCGAATGCCTTCTGGATTTCATCGTTTTCGCGAGAGTGAATAAAAATTCCACTTCTGCCTAACAGATTTCTGTTACACTCTAGATGGTGCTATGCTTTCCAAGATCAATTTTTTTTTTTTTGCAACATGCTCACCTCAATTCTATATGACAGCCGTTAAAACATCCGTAACTTAGAAAGCATTCAATTTTTATATTATAGGCTTTACGAATCCACCGACACTCTCGGTGGCGCACGGAATTTCAGCATAAAGGGGCGCCACAAAGGGAAATTCTTATCCATTCTGTTTCTCGCCATAAATGAAAGCTTCTGTGTTTTTTGCTATCTATAGCATGCTCATTTTTCGCAATGAAGGCATCTCGATATGAGTTTCATTTTGCATATGACACACAGCAATTTACAGGAGGCTACTCACTTGGTCTGGATAATATTGAGGGTACACCGTGGCATACCCATAACCTGGAGGAGGAGGTTGACTCGAGGGGTAAATAAATCCATACTGTGTCCTGTGATACTCTAAATACGCTCAGCTATAGCTACCCTGATGAGTATCTTTGCTCATACCTGGCTGTGGTACGTTTGCAGGTGGAACCGAAAAATCTGTCCGCCTGAAATCTCTTTCGTGGTCACCCATTGCACAGGTTATTTATACCAGCATTCGCTATCTTGACCAAAAAAGCAAGCACAAAGGTTAGAACCCACGTTTGTTCTCTCACTGCACTTAGGTGGCTGGGGAATCACTTACGACCAAGAAAATCATTCACGGAAGTGTCACTTTTTCTTTTTTTTTTTCCCCTTTTCTAAATAAAAAAAAAAAGGGGGAAAAAAAAAAAAGTCGATTTGTTACCTACTAATTCTTGAATTTCTTCGCGACTTTCTGCAGATTAGGAATTTACCGAATCGGTGATAACTTCCATCTCACTGAAAAGTCGTGAAGCCCTTCTGATAACAATGGAAACCCTTCCAACAATGATGAGGTAACGCCAAAGCTATTTTGAGAATGGCGCCATGTTTTCGAGGAGATTATTCCGGCAACCCACTCCCAAGCTCGCTGCGTTCCGATGGAGATCCTCATTAAATTAAACCTCCTTCATGAAAATTTGCTTCCGTCACGCGTTCGGATGCGTGCTTCCCTGCTCTCTCCCCTCTTCCCCCGGTTCTCTTTGGGAACGACGTGCTGAAAGTGTGTCCGAATTGCGTTTTTCTTGCTTCAAAATTTGCCAGTGAAGTTTTCGCGCTGTCCCGAACGGCATCCAGATTCCTGATCCCCCCTGCTTTCCTCATTTTTGTGTTCGAAAGGGATGCATCTCCAGCGTTACTTGAGTAAATGAACAGTGAGCCCGGTTCAACCACTCGGAGATGGGAAGCAGTTTCCATGAGGACGTGCCGTATTTGCGGAGGATGTCTTGTGCTGAAAGAGCGAGTCAGTAGCGCGTTGTCTTAGCCAAGTCACCATCATTTATTCAGCCCCGAGTTATTGGATTTCCTTTTTTTTTTTTTTTTTCTAAATTCTTCTCAGCGGCAAATTCCAATTTTCGGTTCGCCTTTTGTTTTGTCTGAAGATCGGGTCTCGTGACGTCTTGCAGCGTACGATTCTGGAAGCTTCCAGATCTCTTGAACCGAGATCCCTCCGAGGAGCTTTTTGTTCCTGGCTGCTGGTGATCCTACCCATTGCCTATCGGAGCTCTCGTCATGAGGGACGCCTACTGCTCGGCCCAGAAGTGGAGGGGCTATCTCAGCGAGCTGCTGGCCTTGACCAGAAATGCACTCAGCTCCTCCGTGCCCGTTGCTGGACGGGGGTACCACGCGTGGTCCACGAGGCGGGCGTGGTATGCATGTGGCTCGGGTGGCACCTTCCCCACCCGCGGATAGAGGTCGCCGCTCGGACCCCAGACCTTCAGTCGCCACCGTCCTCCACCGGAAGGAGGAACACAGCGCTGGAGGCAGGAAGAGGACGGCGGAGCACAGAGACGAGAGCCATCCTGGACTCCGCCGGCGGCTGCAGAGGGTCGGGAGTCAGAAGCTTTCCCGGCAGCGTCCCACGCGCTAAGGAAGGAGGGAAGAAGGGGTCGGAGGGGAGGTTCGGAACGAGCTGCCAGCGGCGACGCCGCCATGAGGGTCGCCTCCACCAGCGGCGGCGAAAGATCTTGACAGTCTCCTCGGAAGATGCAGAGGACCATCCCCAGTAGGATGCGGTCCCTACCCCGCACCCTTCCCAATTTATTTATTTCTTTTCATTTTTGTTTTCGTTTTCTTTCTGTTTGGTCTTTCCCCTGTGCCGCCGTGGCAGACCTCGCCGGTCCGCGCACCGGCAACCCGGCAGCATCCGATCGAAACGGAAGCGGATGGACGACCAGTCCAACCACAAAACATGCAAACGTTCATTTTCATGGGGGGAACACTCTGGAGCAGCCGCAGGTGGAAACCCGCCCGCGGCGGCCTCGGACTAAGAGCGCGGCTTTTTGGGCCAGAAGAGCCGGGCTGGGGCGCGGCGGCGCTGAGCTCGCTGCCGCCGGCAGCCGACAGGTCAGTTTGCCTGGTGGAGGGGGGAATGGGGGTTCTAAGGAGCACGAAAGTACCCCCGCTCTAACTTCTCTTCCGGCTTCTCCGTCCCTTCAGCTTCCTCGGCGAGAGGGGAGCGGAGCTGCCTCCGGACCAGCAGTCTCCCCCCCCCCCACCAGCACCTGCCGAGTGCTCCGCACTGCTGCCATTTTCCTCCTTAGGATGGACCCTGTCGCGCATCCTATGGACCGAGGTGTGTGGCAGCCTACTCCCTCCCGGGGGCGAGGGCGGGCGGAGCAGAGATGCGGGTGGTGACCATCGCTTGCTCCGCGAGGACGGAAGTCTCCAGCGCAGTCCTCGCGCAGGAGTACGGGTGGGAGCGTTCGCCTCCTCCTCCTCCTCGCTTCCCTCCTCCTCCACTCTGTTCCTTCCTCCTGACGGCTGCGGTCGGAATCCGGAGGCGTGTGACGGTGGGGCGATCGGATCTCGGGCATGCGTCACCGAGCAGCCTCCTCGCCGGGCTTGGAGGGGATCACAGACTCTGATAAGCTCTCGGTTGCTTGCGCAAGAGCTCTCTCGCTCCCAGGGAAGGAAGAAGTGCCGTCCGGGAGAGCCTACAAAAGCGCCCGCGGGCGCCCGTTCGGACCCTCGTGGTAGCGCATCCAGCCGAGCGTCGGAGTATCCCCAGGCACGCCGGAGGTCAGGACGGACTCTGAGGCGGCAGCATCCAGAGGGCGGAGCAGGAAGCTTGACTTGTCCAAGGTACGTTCCCGTCCGTTTCTCCACCCCCTTCCTTGCCTTGAGGGGAAGGAGGAGGAGGAGGATCAGGTGAACCTCTGTTTCCCTCCCTCTTCCCTTTGCAGTCGCAGCGCGCGTGCGCGGGAAGCTGCACCGTTCCGAGGGCGCAAGCGCACGACTTCCTCCCTCCCTTCCTCCCCCCCTCCCTTCCCTCAGCCCTGAGGCTGCCTCCCTCCGTCCCTCTGGTGGCGCGTGACCGGTCGTGGCAACCCTCCTCCGCATCGGTCCACCCCTTCTGGATGGCTCCCGGAAACGGCTCTCTGTCTGCCGCAACCTTCCTCGCTTGGCGAGAAGGACGGACAGCGATCCCGAACTCCGGGAGGAGGCTGCCTGCTCTTCCCCTCTCCTGTCCTGCGTTTGCAGTTTGCCACGGACGCGGGCACCTTCCCTCCCCTCCCCCTCCGAGGGGCAGAGTTGTGGTGAGGGCCGCGAACGAAGGTCCAAACCGCATTCCCTCGAGTGAGTGTGGGTCGCGAGCCGAGCATCGGCGAGGTACCAACGGTCGCCGCTCCTCTTTGAACAGCGGCCGGCCTCTGCGAGGAATGCGGTTTGGAGTGGCGACCGTTGGTGTCTCGTCAACACTTGGCTCTCGACCCTCCCGCAGAACACAACGAGCTCATCCACCCCTTCGAGAATCCCTGGTGCGAAGATCTGGGGACAATGACTAAAGGGATAATGGGGGCAAGACACAAAGGACTTGGGTGAGCAGGTCCGCGGAGCCGGTTACCAGGATACGGAAGCAGGGGTGAGTCGGGAGTTTATGAAAAGACTTGCCTCCGTGAACTGAAAGGCTTAGCAAAGCATCGTGCAGTGTAAGTCACTTCGAACCGCTCCCTCCTGAATCCTCACCCTTCACAAGGAACTGGCCTGAGAGTGCTCGCCGCCTTCCTTCGGGCTGGCCGGACGGAATGGCTCGTTTCACGGCAGAATCTGCTGAAAGGACGGACTGGGCACACAAAAGAAAGCCCCTTTCCCAGTTGCTCTCGCAAGGTGAGCCACTTAAAACCGTCCCTCTTCAAGCTCCTCTGCGTTTCGCGCGAAGCCGAACTTCCGTCGGGTCGGCTTTCCGCTGCTCGCGCCGCATTTCCGGATTACTTGGTTGGGAGCCATTCTGGTCTCTCACGCTAACGTCGCGGTGCTCCCTGCCGGTTCATGGAGCGTATTTTTTCGAACTCTTTTCGGAAACAGCGAGGAAGAAGGAGAAAGATGTTAGGCACGGAGAGCCGGGAATTCACCCCACAGAGCGAGAATTTTGTGAGAGATTAAGAGTCGCAGTTTTGTTAATCTTCCTGTAACCGAATATGAGCCTAGGAAGAGACGATTATCGATGAAGCATTCATCGAGAGTAGGCCTCCTCAAGCGTCACCACGTCTCGTCTTCCCAGTCACTCTCGCCATGTTTTTAGCTTGCGATGCTGAGTGCCAGGACGATAGCTCACGCTCACTGCGAAGCCGGCCCTGTGGCGGGACTGCTTTTGGTGGTTCTCCCTCTAGAATGAAAGAGAGTGGAATGAGAAGGGGGAGGGCAATGTGGAATGAGGGTGGCTAGAATGAAGAAAGACCGAATAAAGTGTACGATGGATAGTAGAGACAAGGTACAGGAGAATGAGTAGGAAGAAGAGTTGAGTAGGTAGGAGTGGAGTCGATGGCACTAGAAAGAGCATTAGGAGGTGGATGAGAGTTTTGATGCTTGGTCAAACCGTCGGATTAGCTTATCGTAAACTGCGAAGTCAAACGCCTTGCTCTGCAAGGGTCAACCACTTGACATGGATGAGAGCGCACCTGTGAGAAATAAAACGTCTTCTCTCACCCTCTGGGTGAGAGAAGCCTCTGCTCGTGCGAAGGACAAGCTCGTAAGAATGGAGACGAGTGTGCTCCGTTGCAAGCCCAAAGGGCTTCTCATGGACCACCGAGAAGGTCTCGCCGAAGAGGCCTTCATCCTCGCTGCTTCGAGGGCAGGGAAACGGAGACGAGTCAAAGAGGGGAGGATTGTAACGAGTGGCTGGGTTTTCATGCGGGTGGAGAAGCATGTTCATCATTACAGATGAAGAGTGCCAGAAGATACTGGTCATAAAAGCTGGCCATTCCAAGAAAGTCCTGGGCAGCACCACGTGCGCCGAAGAATCAGGAAGTGAGTGTTTGACCCTTCACCCACCATCTGTGGCAGAATCGGAGCCGAGAGCGTGTGCTCTCCGGAGAAAGGGTTCAGCTGCTCAGCCATTCCTCCGATTCCACCTCCACCTCCTCTCACGGGATGGTCAAGCCCTCCTCAGCAATGTTTCACGCCCATTACGTCGAGAACCTGTAAATGACCCATTTGGCCATTTCCTTTCTTGGAGGGTTTTCTGAATCGGAGTTCCCCAAAGCAATTTGCAATCTGATCTTGCCTCGGGGGCGGTCACTTTGCCTACATCCGCATTCGAGCAGATTCGATCCCGACATGTCAGCGCCGCGGTGCTGCTGCAATCAAAGAAAATCTCTCGGAACGAGTCACTAAAAAGAGAGGTCGTTCTTCCATGAGAGTCTCTGGAGGGGGCGCGCTCGGTGAGAGGCTGAAATGGATACTGACCGGTCGGGCAAAGTCCGGCGCAGATTAGGAATGGTCAAGGAACGGACAGGAGAAAGCATTCGGTAGACCATACGGGATGACGGAAGAGACGTCGTCGCTGGGGCGATGACCAAGGCTGGCCGAACTCGGCGGCCAGAGTGAAATTAAGCGGGAGCGATCCATCGGAAGGGGAAAGGGAGGCGTGGGTAGGTAGGAGTAACACACGTGCTTCCCTTCTTGGGAAAGAAGAAGGAGCGGCCTGGTCCCCCAAGAGATGTGAAGTGGGTCCCGGACTGGTGCTGTGTCCTCTGATGGAAGGGCATTCCCGACGGGGATGCTGGGTCGCACTGCCTTTCATCTAAGCTCCTGGATGTCGCGGCGCTCTTTTCATCGGAAGATGAAGATGCATAGGCGTCTCAGGAAGAACTGGAAGGTGCCAGAGAATTATGGCAGCTTCAGCGAAAACGAACAGCAATGGAATTGGCAGCAGCAGAGGACCTCAGGGAAGGCGGCGGAGACGGAAAACCTTGGAAGAACATAGCTTCTTCTTCAAGAACACTTCCTTCGCTTCGATATCTGCCAAACTCCCAATTCGAGCATCCAGTTCAGGTGTTTCTTGAAAGTCACGAAGGGCGCAAAGTCCTATTCTTTCTCCCGGCAAAGAATTTTAGCCTGCAGGCTCGGTGTCGTTTTCCGTCCCTCTCCCACACCTTCCCCTCTTTCCATCTGATCATCACTGCCATTCCCAGCCCTAGCAAAGGCCTCTCGGATGGCGGGACAATCTCGTGTTGACCCCCCTGGATCGTTTCCTTTCTCAGTCCGGCGCCCACTTTTCTTTCCATGCGACCTCCGTTTGGCTCACCCTTGGTCACCGGATGCCCGCGCGCCTCGCATCCCGGCCCGGGCGATGGTTCTCCCCTCCCTTCTCCCGTGGGCAACTGGCTCTCTTGCAAGTGTCTCCCGCAGAAACCGCTTCCTCCAAGAAGACGCTCCGCTCCCTCACTTCGTCTCGGAAAGTGAACGGGAGTGAGCAAGGAAGTCGGAGCAAGATGAGCACGTGGTCACATGCACATCGCCGACCCTCCGGCTAGTGGAGGGCAGCTAAGGGCGATCGGTGCCTCCCGGATCATGGGAGAATGCTGCTCCCTTTCTCCGCTGCCACCCCTTGGGCTGCTGGCGGTGGGCCGTTACTTTTATGTTCCCGCGGAGAACTGATGCGAAGTTCGCCAACGGGAAGATCCCGCCCTGTTAGCGAACGAAGCGGGATCGTTTGGCTGTTCCCGGTTTCCTCCTAAAAGAACGCTCCCTTTCCTACTCGTCTCCCTCCCTCTGCTCTTCCACTCTTCGATCTCGCGAAAGGGATTTACAATGGGAAACTGCGCGCCGTTTTCCATAGCTACGGATCCGCAGACGCCACGCAGATCTACCGGAAGAAATCCCAGGAGGAGGTCGGCTGATGTAGCCTCGCTGGGTCTCGAGGTGACTACGACAAACTCTCAGACATCTCATTCATCTCTCGTCTTCCTCGCGTTATCTCGGTCTCATCATCGGCACGTATTTATCTCCGCTGTTTTTCCCGTGATGCTCCCGATAGGTTTCTCCAGGATTGACATCCGGGTCACTCCTGAGCGCTGTCGCCCAGGCAGATAGGCATCGAAGCATCTCAGCAGTAGTGCACGCAACATCCTCAAAGCAACCGCGAGAATGTCTCCGTCCTGCGATCGGATCTTGCCATGAAGACCGTTTCCACGGGAACAAGCGCTTCCTCCACCGATCTCCCAGCCCAGACGGGAAACGGGAGAGCATCCATTCCACTTCCAGACTCGGTGGGCAGCGGAGACTGGAAATGGCAGGGGCAACTGTCCTTTCTTCGCGGTTCCTCGCCTTCGTCCTCCTCCCTCCAGAGGCCGTCCTGAGATGGAGCAGAATGGACCGCTCAGTCACGAGAAGGGGTGCGCACGCGCGAAGGGCCTCCTCCTCCACTTCCTTCCTCCTTGGCCAGTATTCCCGCTTCGTCCTCAGAATGGCCCAGTCACCCTGTAGCCATGCCCGTCGGTCCAGTGCCACGCCGGCACCGTCCAAGGACTCTCGACGCAACGTCAGAGGCTCCTCCCTTTTGGGACGGCTCAAGGTTGCGCGCATGCTCAGGGGGAGCTCTCCCGAGCAGCGTGGGTCCGCGGGGGAAGCAGAGGCAGAGGAGGGAAAGGAAAGGGACAAAGCGGAACCGGCGGATCCTGAGAGCTGAATCCCAGCGACCGCGGGTCTGCGTCCCGGCTGCCTCTCTCACTCCCCCTCGGCGATTTGTCCTCCTCCTCCCCCACTTCTCCCCCTCCCTCGCTGTCCCTTGTGCACGTGCGAAGAGACCTCGAGTGCACCACCTCCCCGGGGCATGCCCACCGCGACACCTTCCAGGGGTCTCCGACGCACCCCTTCCTGCCGACAGACTTCTTCCTCCCCCCTCTCCTGCTCGTCCCTAGCCGTGACAGCGGCGGCCTGTCAGGGTGGGAGAGTCCCAGAGCTTCCTCCGCTTGCCTCCCCACCAGGCTTTCCAGGCGAGAGGAAGGAGAGGAACGGGAGGAGGTGGTTAAAGGGGAGGGGAGTTGAGGGAGAAAAGAGAGATTTGCGTGTCTGCCACCGCCATCGCCTCAGGGCAAGAGAGAGCAAAAGGAAAGGAGGCTGAGGCAGGTGAAGGCGGTAGCAGCCCGGAGAATGGAAAGAGAGGGTAGAGAGAGAGAGAAAAAGTGGCTTCTTTCGGTCCAGCATGACGAGAGAAGGAAGAAGGGGGAGGGGAGAAAAACTCGGATCTCTCCGCCCGCATCCTTTCGACGGCGACAGAGTGCGCCGCTGCTTCCGGTGGTGTCCGACCGGCCTCTCCCTAGGGATCGCGCGCTCGCTCGTTCGCTCGCAGCCATGGGAACGCTTTCCCCGCAGTGTGCTGGAAGGCCGACCGGGCAGTGCGCGCGCGCTCCCGCTCGGATGAAGGGGGCGGACGTGATCGCCGCCGCCGCCTGGGTGCTGCGGTGCGCCCTCGTGTCCGCTGGCGCCGGCGGCTCCGTGACGGCGCCGTCTTCCGGCGAGGCTCAAAACCGCTCCGCGCGCCTCTTCCAGTTCAACAGTCTGCTGCCCCCCCTCCTCCTCTGGAAGGATTCTCCCGGGAACCGTAAGTAAGAGGGAGGAGGGGAGGTCTGCAGACAAAAGGGAAAAAGGGGAGGAGGGTGATTCCGCCTCTTGGAAGCTGCGGCGTTCCGTCCCCGCTCGAACCGTCGCCCCGGCGAGTGAAGGTGGCTCCCGGGGGCAATGCGGACCACCAACTCGGAGAAGCCCCGACACAGGTTTCCGGCTCTCCCCGGAACGCTGTGTGCGGAGGGTCACCTTTCGACGGCAGAGCGGGGTATTCTTCTCCTCGCTTCTCATCCCTCACGCGGCTCCCTTTGGCAGGGCAGGCGCGGCTCTTTCTCCGGTGGTTTCGGAAGGGTGGAGGACCTCGTCGGCACTACGCCCGGGAAGGACTGCTCTGACCCTCGCCTCCCGCGGGAGTGAAAAGGGGAGGGAGATGGACTCGAAGCGCAGGCAGCAGAGGCTACCGGATTTTTCCACCTCCCCCCCTTCCCCATCCCGCGATCACTGCGTTCTCCTCGCTTCGGCGAGGTGTCTCCCTGGGAGGAGCAGCCGCTTCCGGGACGCCCGGGAGGGCATCTTCTCGAGGGGGGGGGGGAGAGAACGGCCCAGGAACACGCGGAGCTCCACGGCCCTCTTCCTCCCCGAGCTCTTCCTTCCCCCCTCTCCCGGTGGTTGTGGATGGCCGCACCGCGTCGTTGCGGCGGCAGCTGCTGAACGTCCGTTGCGGGCTCCCGGACTTTTCTTCTTCTCCCTGCCCTCCCCCCCCCTCCCTAACGACCCCTCCTCCCGCATCCCGATGACTTGTCGAGGAACCGGGGGAAAAACGGACGAGGAAGTGATGCAACTCGAGGGAGGGACCACCTCGATGGAACTCGAGGGTGGAGACCTACGTCCGGGAACGCGTCCCTCTCGTAGAAAGCCGACAAGGCTCCTCGTCAGCGGCGCCATCCTCTCGGAGTCGTCAGAGCAGCGGAAGGGGAGGAGGAAGACGTGGGGGGGAAGGACGCCTCCTGAAAGACCCCAGGAACTGCCCACGATGTCCCTTTTGCCTTCCCATTCCTCCGAGGAGCGCACGGAGGCCCCCCTCGTGAGAGGAAAGCGCGAGTCAACCCGAGCGAAAAAGACGCCCTCCGGCAAAGTCCTGACCGATCGGTATCTGGACGGCAGCGCGTTCGGTTTCTTTCAGGCTGTCCCCGTTCCCACGGCGTCCAGGATGGAAAGAGGGAGATCCTTATCTGCCGCTGCTCCAGTTCGGACGTGCCTTTGGTCGGCTTCCGGGAGGACCCGCCATGCAAGGCGAGCGCTAGAGACCCCTCCACGGGCTGAGCCCTCCTTGAGGAGGCCATCAGGAGGCTGCAGGCAGCAGCCCCTCCCCACTTCGCACTGCAGCGCGAAGGGGGGGGGGAAGAAGGATGCATCCTTCCCGAGCGCTCTTCCTTCTCTTTCGCTCCCCACGCCGTCAAAGAAGCCCACCCTCCTTCCCAGATCCCTGAGGGTCGAAAAGGGGCCACAGAGAAGGCTTCCGCGACCCCTTTTTCCGTGCCTGATCGCGACGGTCCCAGTCCTGAAAGGACCAAGGAGTAGACGAAAGGGTCCTCGAGTCCATACCTGGAAGGACCCCAACTTCCTACTCCCCCCTCCTGGCGACTGCGGCCTCAACCATGCGGAGGAGGGGGGGAGGTGGCGATGCACCGGTGGGGATCTTGGCTACTCTAAAGGGGAGGGAAGAGTGGATAGGGTGGTCACGAGGCGAAGTGCCGTCTTCGTTTCCTCCTCCTCCCTCCTCCAGCCCTTCGTCGCTGCACCCTCTTACCGAAAGTCATCGGACCGCAGACGTCCCCCTTGCCCGTAGACGGCCGGACCCGCTCACCAGCCGCTGCTTCTTCCAGGGATTCACGCCTACTGCAAGACCGACGCCGACTGCCCGCAGCCACTTTTGGGGACCGCTATTTGTCGTGGCAACGGTGAGAATGGAACTGGAAATTGCGAACAAGGTAAAGAGGGCGTTCCTTCGAGGATAGCGGCTCCTACTATCGGCTCTTTTCCTTCTCCTCCCTTGCCTCCCTCTTTCTTCCCGCGTCGCTACGCAGGCGTGCCCGAAAGAGAAGTTTCCCCAGAGTGCCTTTTTTTTTTTTTCTCTGCGGGTGCAGGTGGAGCGACGCCGTCGAGCGCGCGCGACGTCATGATGGAGTGAGGACTCTGAGTGAGGAAAAGAAGTAACTGGGATGATTCAGAAGCTGTCCAGTGCCCTTTGCCTTCCCTGCCCCTCCTGACGGAGGGTGTTGAGTTGTAGGACTGGCGCGAGTCGCTGGAAAGGCGGATTGTAGTATGAGGGATGGGGGGGAGGGAGCACCTGGCTCGACTACCGGCAGCAACTAGAGAGGAGGGCAAAATTCATAGGGAGAAGCAGCTCTTGGAAGGCCGGGAGCAAGCCTGGGGAGGACCCAGAAGGTCGTGCCCTCATGTATGAAACCGCGTTAGCGGAACGCTCGGTGTCGGAAGTCAAGGACCACGACCGTAGGGGGGGGGAAGGCGCTCAAGGAGCAGCGTGCTAAGCTAGCCTCCGGAAGCCACGAAGGAGGCGAGGGGAAGGGGAGAACAGCAGAATGAATCCAGAAGGGGGAACTCCTCCGTAGGAGAACCCTACAGCTTCGCTGGAGAATGGGTACTGCCACCCGGAAGCGGTTCGCGTCCGGCCCGAGAAGGATCCAGGAATCGCTCGGTGCCGCCATCTGCGAGTTTGCAGGAAAGTGGACAGGAACTCGTGGGATGCTTGCAGACGAGCGCGAATTCCCTCCCCCGCTTCCCTTCTGGAAAGGGCAGGAGACACTGCTCGGCTTCTGGGGTGAGCCGGCACGCCCTCTCTCTCTCTTCGGGAAACCCAGTTGGCCTAAAGCCATTTTTCCTCCGCCGTGGTCATCGCCTCCACTAGGACAAGCACTCTTGGAGGCTACCACGATCCCAATCCCGAAAACCGCCACTCACGCCTGTATACTTCCTGTATACTTCTTAACCTTGCTCACGGGCAGTATCAACGCCGCTGAACTAAAGGGAGGTGAGATTATTGCTAGTTGAAAACTTCCGTCGGGTCCATCCATGACGCTCCTAATGCTCTCCCTCTTCAGCAGCCTTTGGGTCTCAGAGGAACAACTCCGAGGAAGGAGCTAACTCTCGTTTAGGGAAGAAAGGGGAGAGATACCTTTCCTAAAAACGACCGAAGATGACTCCGAAGGGCGAATAAGGACAGATGGGGCACCAAGATGACCTCTGAAACTTCTGAAGGGAATGGAATTTTCCAAAAAACTGTCTGGGAAGAACGGAAGGTTCCTGGAGATGCCCAGGGAAACCGTGGTGCCCGTGGCACACACCGAGCGAGAATAGAATCTCCATGGATACGGGCGGAACCCTGGGATGCTCCAAACGAGCAAGAAGAGTTCCATCACAGGAGGGAAGACTCGCAACTTGTCCGAGATCGTGGCGTCCTTTGCTGGAACACGGTTGATGTGTCCTTCGATGAAACCGCGCGTCTGACCATCCGGGTGATCGGGAGCGAGATGGCTCGGGAGAGCGAAGGAGATCGTGGACCACGCTCCGATGATGTAAGGACGGGGAAAATCGAGAATGCATAGCGGCGGAGACAACGTTCAGTTCCGGATGCTGGATGATGACAATTTGGGGCGTAACAATTCTGCCCACGTTCTCCATTTCTGGAATGCCCCACCTTCGCGACCTATTCCGCGACGAAGCCTCGCGCTCAAGCCTCGAGCACTGGTGGGACCAAGGAAGCTTCGAAGAGGAGGCAGGAGACAGGATTTCCGAATTCCCATCCCGGCATCCTGTTTCAAAGGCATTCCTGTCTCTCCTCCGGCGTCCTGTTCTTTGGGGCCCTTCCGCGATGCCCTCCAGGTTCCCTGGAGGTCCGACTGGACCAGCGCCCCGTCGAAACCATTTCGCCTCATCGAGCGCTCGTCGTCGTCGTCGGCTTGCATCCGGTCGCCCGCGGCTGAAAGCAGCGCCGAGACCCGCGTCGTTCGCTCGAGCTGACCTCTGCCTCGGTTCTCGAACTTCCTCGAAGACCAGTGGATGCGCGTCCCGGTCGTTTGGTCCGGTTCTCGAAACCAAACTTTCCAGGACTTTCAACCACTTCGCGCGAGGTGGCTCATGGCCGTCAGTCTCCAGAAAAGATATCCTTCGAAGAGCGGGTTGGCGCTTTTTGAGAAATGATGAGCGCGTAGCATTTTTTCTTTTTTAGAATGAATTGTTTCTTAGATTTCTGGACGGTTCGTTTGGGAGCCGTGCGGGCTTCACGTTGCTCCTCTGTGAGGAGGGCAGTGTGAGTTTCGCGTTCCACTCCGACTCAGCAGTGGGTTTCTTGCAACGAATGTGTCTTCTACATTTACACGACCGGCTTTGCAATGCATATGTTCTGAAGTTCCACGCACTGCCACCGACTACTGTCTCTCCGTTCTTGTCTGTTCTGCCGTGCCGGCACACCTTTCATCGTCACACCCACATTTGACGACTTTGATTTCATCGCAATCAGTTCACGAAAGGGAAAGAAAGACCCTTCACTAAGGATGCTCCCATTTCCTCAAGAACAATCGAAAGAGCTGGAAATTCTTTCTGGAGATCCTCGTTTACCTGTTACTATGGCACACTGGAGGAGGCGTTCTGCAGATCATTTTCAGTGAAGCTGTCCTCATAGCGGCGAAGAGGTTCTTGCTACGAGGAGGTGATGCTCACCGAAAATCTGTGCCAGTTCAAATCCTCTCGTAGGCTGTCTCCCCAGCGACCTTAGGTTCAAGGCTTGCCGACTTGCCTTCCTCAATAAGCATATCGATTTCTCATTCCTGGAGTTTTGAATCATTGTGCTGCTAAAGGGAGCACAGAGTGCATCCGTGCAAATGAGCGTTCTCCATCACTGTGAAACGGACAATCACGTCCATTCTCTTACGCCTTCAAGACGGAGGTTTGCTTTCGACATCTGCATCCGCGATCGCAAAACTTGGCATCTTTCCCATCAGGAACAAAACAACAAAACTTTCTTCTTCGGACTGCCTTCTTTTGCTTCCTGATGAAAGCTGGTACCTCTTCGGTATGACATCCTAGGACTCGCTGAGCACTCCAAAAAGCGTACACTTGATTGGAACGCTTGTTTCATGCTGCTTAAGCACGGATTGCAGATTCTCATGCTCGCTTTGTCGGGAAACTTCGTGTCCAATCACGCATTGGGTGAGAGCCCTTGTGGTATAGGAGAGCTGGAAGAAGAGATGAAACCCAAGAGGAAATTCTACATTCCAGAAAGGATTAGCCCTCCCAGGGTAGCGCATGGATTCAGTACCTGAATTACATCTGCAAGAAGAAACAGACAACAGTTCGTTTTCATGGGGATTTAGATGGTTTTCAGTCTTCGTGGAGTATAAACTCCTTGCACCGGGAGAGGTGTTAGCGCTTGTGGGATGTGGCGTGTTCCGGGTAGAGAGGGAAGATTTCCGGTCTTCAGCGCAACCTAAACAACTGAAATTCAGGCTTCTCGTTGTAATCCTCGTAACTCGCGATTAGAAAATTTCGACGATCTTGTTTAAACCTCTCCAAAAGAACGCCGAAACTGTGCTCCCTTGAAGGAACCATTTGAAGCCTTCCTTCCGTTTCTCCATGTCCTGTTCCCAGCGAATTCCCCAAAGATGCGATTTCGTTGAGATTCCCTCGAGGCGGCAAAAGCTGAGATCTCTCAGAGCAAATGGAACATAACCTTCAAGGAGTTTCTGAAAGAGGGTCCGGTTTCGACGTTCCTACACAGAATTTCAAACCAATATCCTGCAGGATGAGACAGCACGCATGATGGCAACAAATCTTCGCCTAACTCCCGTTTTGCCGAAGCGTCTCTGCACTCGCGTTGTCTCCCGACGTACCAGTCAACTCAACAGTCCCAGCACCCTCCGAATCCTTTCTTACGTCTACCCGGTACATTACCTGTCGGATTCTGCGGGTTGTTTCGAAACTCGGTCTGCGCTCCAAGGAGCCCTTGTCATTCTGGAAGAGCTCTGACGTCAACCCGCATGTTCCCAAGGTGGTCGCGTGCGGAGGACTCTGCGTCACAGCTCCAGCGATGCTTTCGGATTCCGATTGTTTCCTGATTAAACCAGACCGTGTCCCGAAGGTCCCAGATCTGTTGAATCCCTTGCTTTCCTGACTGTAGGTGCTCTCATTTCAACATGGCCCCGCTCCTGCAGGCAGAGCCGTCCCGAGTCTTGTCCTTCTCTTGGTGTCCAAATGATACAGAGTTCCCGATTTTCGGTCTCGACTCCAGGTTTCTGTAACCAGCGTGAGTCGACGTCTTCTTTATAACATGTAAAATATACCTTTTGCCGATCGGGGACTAAAGATGAGGATCGGATCGAGTATTTGCACGTGCGATACGGGCTTCATGGCTGCCAATCTCTGTGAGAGAGACCCACAACGTACGTCTCGTCTTTTCAGCAAGAAATATGTACACTCCATGCGAATCAGATGTACAGTGCTCCCATCTGACGAAGAATTCATTCTGCTGGTTCATCTGCCTGTGTCCCAGAGGAACGTCGTTATCGAAAGGCCTGAAGAAGCAAGAGTGCACAAGAAAAGGTAGGATGCAAAAAAAAAAAAAAAAAAAAAAACACTCCTTGCGTGCCTTGCTTAGGGGAGGGATCTTGCCGTGCTGGGAGGGCGGGAGACGTTCTCGAACGCTGTGCTGGATATCCAGGAACCGTGCGATCGACTCTTGTCAAAAGTGCTCATCCTAGTCGTGCGGAGGGACACGCAGTGGCTTGCACGCGTTAAAACGCAAGGCCGCACACTCGGTAGAATTAATCCAATTCCTGGGTGGCTCTTTCGTCCACTTGCGCTCAAGACTTAACTTGGAGGACAGTCGATCCACATACCGTTCCAGATTTTTCACGTCTCCATAACCGAGTATCCATCTTCAGAATAATTTGTCTCTTTGTCTGAAGAAGCTTGAAATGATGCGATGTTCCTGGTACTCTCCAAAGGTGATTCCTCTGTGTATAGTTTTGACACCAGAAAATGCACGACTACGCAGTACTGTGACGAACTTCCTTTCAGCGTACCGGATATATTCTGTCTGCAGATCTTCTCGAGGGGAGGAGTCGCGATGCGAGGTCGTGTATCATGCGATGGTCCAATGTGGTCTTCCATGAAATCATGGTACAAGTCTTCACTCGAAACAAATGCCGGCTACATCCTCTTGCGTTTTCTACCGCTGCGGACACTTCACAAAACCACTGCTTTTTCAGAATATCGCGGCTCGAGGTGCACCACAAACCCTACAATCCTAAAGGGTGAGGCACTTAAAATCGGCCCGAATTCGACCCCGCTAAGTGTCACCGCAAAGCCCCACTCAAGGTGGGCCGCTTCTAAGTCGCTCGCCCGGTATTTTTGGATTGTTCGCCACCATGCTCATCGCACACGTTGACCTCTGATGCCCCAGCCCGAAGACGTACTTGGTGCGGAACGGTTTTAAGGGACTCACACCACAGTCCATCTATAAAATGTTTCTGTAATCTATATGGTCCTCCGAAGCAAAATTTGGTCAAATGGTTTTCCCTGGCCCTCATTGCATGGATACATCGAGTGCCATCGCCTGGGTCTCTGCATAAAATCATTCTTTCTCTAAGACAGTAATCTGGGTTTCCTCGTGCATTCCTTCTATCTCAGATCGTTAGAAGATCGTGGAAGTTGTATTCTCTGTTTCCATAGCACGTGCAACCTGCTGATCATTAGGGAAAAGCTGCTTACGAGGGAGGAGTAAAAGAAAGGATAGAAAGAAAAGAAATGGAAAGAGGCAGCCCAAAGCAGCAAAAAAGAGAGGGAAAAAATTCTGTTGGATTTTGTGCAGCAGGGAATGGTCCGTTTCTGTGTTCCTGCGGGGTGATAATGTTAAGGATGAGGAAATCTCTGTCTAGGAAGTGCTTCCTGAAAAAGGGGGATGCAAGAGTGTTCCGCATCGCATGCGGACAGTAGCAACAGGTCCAATCGATGAGGTGATCGATGCACTCCTCAAGAGTTACAGGGCCACATTATTCTCTTTAATCTTATCACAGATCTTATCCCTTCGTTTCATCTGCTTCCCTTCGTAACTTGATGCTGTCCTTTTCTTCCTCTTCCTCACTTTTCGTGCTTTCGGTTTCTCTTCCGGATGCTACGGTTCTGTTCCCATTGTGAGACAAAGAACTCCTTCCACCGCTTTCTCCATGACGACGAGTTGAGGATTCAAACTAAAATCAGTGCAAGTGGACAAGGGCGACTTCTCATTCTCTCTGTTCCTCCTCTTTGCTTTCGTGTGAGTCTGGCTCCAGAGAGATTATAGGAGAATGCGACGCAATCACCCAAACCCCAAGAGGCTAGTGTTCAACCGGAAACGGGAACCAGAACCCTGGAATAGGAGCACGTACTTCGGGCTCGGCAGAAAGAAAAAAAAAAAAAAACGAGTAGAATTCGGACTCGATGAAGATTTCCTCCCGCTTTGGAGGATGTGGGAAATAAACGACGGCACCACCTTCAAGAAGGCTCCATTTTGAAGGCCTTTCCGAAGAGGCCAGAGAGGGTCACCTGAAGATTGGATTTGAATGCTCAGAGTGGGTCAAGCATGCTCGTTTCTTGGCGTCCGTCCTTTGTCGACTGCTTGTGCGGAGGTTCCCTCCAGGATGAGGGAGGTCGGTAGATGCGGGCGTGGCCAACATGCCCAGCAAATGCGGATAGAGACGGGAGAATGCAGCCGTCTGCAACTCCTGCCTCGACCCAGGAACCTGCTCTTGAAGGATGCTGGGATTAGGCGACGTCATCGGCCCCGTGGGAAGCGATCTGCTGGTTGAACACGTCGCAGACGGCCATCTTGCTGTCGGCGTGCAGAGACAGCCGCGACAGCGGCGAATCCCGGATTCCAGACTATCTATTCCGCCATTCCTCTTCTTCCTTTCACGTTGAGAGTATCTCAGAATTACTGAAAGCGATAGCAGCTTCCGGAAACTTTCTCTCTCTGGGCTCCTTCGACCAACGAATGGAGTGCGCGGAGGACCTCAATCTGAGCATTTCGCTGGTTATTCAGGAAACGCGTCGACTTGACAGTCAACGGGGGGAAGACGAAGGATGCTTCCTGGCTTGAACGTCCAGCCTCTAGATCGAATATCCAAGCATCTTCTCTTGTCGCATTCTCCCCCCTTTCTCCCCTCCTTCCCCTCATAACTTATCCATATCTTTAGTTGAATTCGATTTCTTAGAGCTTCCCAGATGTTCTTGAGTCTCACCTACTCACAGGCATGTCATCTTGCAAAGGATCGCGTGCCCCAGTCTGGTTTTCCTTAACGATCTCGAGGCTTCTCGGCAGACGCTCCCACCCCGTTTCCCAACCGGTCCTTTCTCGATCGCTGGGCAGTCGTCTCTCGGCCTTGAGGCCAAAATTATCCTGGAGAAGGGAATTTCCATTCCGGCGCGGTGCCCGCGTCTCCGCTGGCCGAGTTTTTCCTTTCACTTCCGTTCCGCCGCTGCACTGCCGTGATTCGCGTCCTAGAACTCCAGCCTTGGAGCATCCTCCAGCCTCGGTACTTCCGGGGTGACCTCGGCAGCTGCCAGTCAGACACAGAAATGGGCGGACTGGAGGCGGCTTGCATCGGCGGCATCGAAATCGTCGTCATCGTGCTCAGCCCCGTGTCCCCCCCCCCCCCCCCCCCTGTTGACACTGCGTCCGTGGAAAATGGCACGTCGGGAGGCGTGCACCGCTGCTACACGGAGAACCACGAAAAGCCGCCCGTTATGCAATGCCCCGGAGGGGGAGGAGAATTGGATAGCGATATGCGCCCTGCCGAAGTCATCTTCTTTCCCCGCTCCACGTCTTCCGGGCCAAATCACGCCGAGTCGCCGCCGTTCTTTCCTTCACGAACCAGAGGTCCGCACATTTTTGCTCACGCCGCGCTCTCCGGAACTTCCTCATAAAAAGGGGGAGGGGGAGGGTGGGAGAGGAAAGCGGGTCGGCGCAGAACTCATTCGATCCGCCGGCTCGCTGGGCGGGTGCGATCCCGGTCCCAGGCAACCGATAGCACATCGGCAGTCTCCAGGCAGGGACCTGCGCTCGCGTCACCGCTGGACAGCCGCATCTCGCGGGCAAACTTGGCGGTGGTGGGAGTTTGGGTGGCTCTGGAACGTGGCTCGGTTTCCTCTTCCCCTTCTCTTCCGATGAACATTCTTGCGGGTGCCCAGAGTGAGTGAGCATCCCCCCCCACCTCGGTCATTCACCGGGAGCAAGGTGGAGTCGGTCGCTTGCGCTTGGAGGGACAGGCAGCGGCGGTGGGCCGGCAAATTGCGCCGGCGGTGCTGTCGCGACGCCGAAGCTGCAGGGAAGGAAGGGGATGTTTTGGGAGCATTCCGCCACCTAGCCGCAGAAGAGAAGGCTTCAGGCTTTTGTGGGGATGGAGATGCGACGGTAGGTCGGCTTCGCGCGTTTTCCAACCAGCAGCCGGCATCGTTGGCATATCGGTGATAAGCATTGGTATATGAGGTGCTCATGGGTCGGCTGGTCTAACGGAGGGGGGTTCCTATTTGCGAGGAATAGGGGCCAGGTCCGTTCCGTTGATGGGGAGACTCTCATCTTGCACTGAAGGAGCAGCGGTCTCCGCAGACGCTCCCACGCTTACCCCAAGTGCTCGTCTTGTCTAAAATTAATGCGACACATTAATTTCAGATAAACTAGCTATACATACATTACACATCGGTCTCAAAAGAGGCTAAGTCATCTGAAATTTTCACAAAGCTGTCCCCGGGCTCCTGGAGCAGAGGCGGCGGGGGGGTCGCTGCCGGAGGTGCAGTAGCGGAGAGTGGCGGCCGGTGGATCTTCGCGCGCACCATCGAGCGGCCACCGCATTCCTCTGCAAGCGTCCGACTCACCCTGCCCCCGCAGCAATGCCCAGGTGGCACACTGCCGGCAGCTAAGCCTGCACCCGTCACTGCCAAGGCCTTGTGCCTAGAGGGAGCAAGCTGGTCTGCTTGTCCTCCTACTTCCGAAAAGGGGAAGGGTCGCGCCCTCCCCCTGAGTTTGCCCTTCCGGCCTCCAGCGGCTGCGCGCTTGACTCTTTCACTTTCTGCGGAAGCGGGGCGAAAGCGCAGGAAGGGAACTTTCGCTCCGTCCGGTTCCCGGACGCGAGGCGCCGACTCGCCTCCTCTCCCGGCCGGAGCAGGGCGCGCTCCCTTTCTACGGTCCAACTGGAGCCGCCCGGCGGCAACTGCCGGTACCTGGGCACCTCGTGGAAACCGGAAACTCTTCCTTCCCCACTCCCCCTCCTCAGGCCTCGTGGCTGCTCTCCCCCAGTGGACGCTGGAGAGGTGCTGAGACTCCCAGAGACGCCATCCGTCGCCATCGGCGGACCCGAGTTTGGAGTAATGAGGGAAATGCATAAGCTGGAAGGTCATGAGGCTTCTCGGAAAAAGTCGCTTGCCCCTCCTCCTCCTCCTCTTCCCCTTTCTCCTGCCCTCTTCTTCCCTCTCGGAACATCCTCTCGTTCCTCCTCACTTTCGAGTCGCCCGGGCGCCGAAGGCGTTTTCAAGCACTGTTGGAGCCAGCAGAGAGTTCAGGCGCCAGAAAAAAAGATTTCCCGGGGTTTCCCTCCCACGCTTCAGTGGTCTCGACATCGAATCCATAGGGCAAGTGATCGAAGGGGTGGAGGGAAGGCGGAGGACGGAAGAACGCGGTTCATTGCATTCCCTTCGGCGCGCAGCTTCCCGGATACAGAGACCTTTTTCCCCTCTCCCACTCCCTCCAACTCTCCTCTCCTATTGCCTACCGTCCCTTTGCTCTCGAGGATCTCGAGAAGCACTCCATGGAATCGCCGTCGAAAGCAGCGGCCGCTGGCAGGCCAACAAACAGTTCGCAGAGAAATGGCAGACGCCGTTTTGCATGCGCCTCCCCTCTAGCGGAATTACTGCGGAGCTTCATTCTCTTTCCCTCGACAGAGGGGGGGAGTGGCGATGCTCGGCAATTACTTCTCTCGGCCGCTCGTGAGCTCGCGAGACTGCACGGGAACCGCCTTTTAGAAGTTTCCCTCCCCTCTCCATCACTCCACTTCTGAGAGACCCTTCTTCTTTCCCTGCGTCATTTCTTGCAGCGACCGCCAACCCGACGGGAAGGCAGAGAACCCGATATACCCTCCCTCTTCCCAGTCCAGACAATTTTTTGTGCAGACGAAATACTCTCCCCCCCCTTTCCCTAGAGTCTTCTCTTCCCCAAGAGTTCCCCAAGTCCGCCCCCTCCTCCTGGGAGCAGAGGAGTCAGAGATTTCAGTCTCTTGTTCCTGAGTTTCGAGGGTGGGGGTCTTTGAGAGAAGCGGGGCCAAGGTGTGTCTGTGTGCTGCTGCGTGACCTCTGGAAGATCCCCCTGAACCCTCCGGTTTTCCGGGCCGGGCTTCCCGAGTAAGTGGCTACGTCTCCCTCTGCTGCACCTCAGAGGATGCTAACCCCCCCCCCCGAGCGCGCGAAGGATTTCCTTGGCTGCCTTTGCTTCGAAGGCCGTCTCCTCCTCTGAGTGGAGAAGAGGGGAAGCTGGGAGAGAGGATGCTCTCTTTTGGGATGTGCTTCTCGAATCGTCGAAGGGGGTGGGCGTGGGGGTGGATCACCTTTCCAAAGGAAAAAACCCGGTTGCCTTTCTTCCGTGGGTCGATTGCTTGCTCGGAGTCCGTCGTTGGCAGCGAACGCGATGGCTACCTCCGGCCGGCCGGCTATTCCTCTGTCTCCCCCCATCCCCCCAGCGAGTTTCGCGTTTGTTTGCTCATTTCACCGTCTGCTCCTCCTGACCCGGACACTAGTCCTTTCGCTTGTCCAGTTCCTCTGCTCCTTGTACCTTCCTCCTCATCTTTCCTAGTTCCATCCACAAGAAGATCAAAAAGGCATCCTCCTCCGGGATGCTTTCCGGGTGCGTGCCCGGAAGGATTGCTCATGACGGGTTGTGAGGTAGGCTTCCGGAAGGAACAGGTTAGCTGCTGACAGCTGCCCGTCAGGCGGACTGGCCACTGCAGCCATGTTTCGGAGTCAAGGGTGACCCGCGGCCCCTACGGCAGCAGATCCTTTCGCTCAAAACCACGACAGATACGAACATCCCACCGTGGAATCTCAAAGGTCATCCTATGGCAATGAGAGGGCCACAGGATGCTTCCCTCTCCTTTTGTAACCCTCGAGGATGTCTCATCTAAGGATAGCTAGGACTCATGACCTTTGAACCCTTGCTGAGGAGGAGCGCTGCACGAGTGTCGCATGCTCTTTGCCGCGGCTTCTGCTCACGTTGGCATTCTGTGCTCCCATCTGGCCCATCCCGGCTTCTAGGCTGTGAAGTCCCCACCAAACTCAAGTGTTCTCACTATCCAAGAAGGAAGTCCTGCTGTTCTTGTCTGAACCCGGGAAGGTGCGTGTCTTCCTGCCCAGTCTACAGGATGCAGACCGACAATAGTTGTCCATTTCGTGGCTGCAACGACACACGCTGGGAGCTGGTTCCGGTGCGGCTTTGAAGAAGCTGGCGACAGAAGGTCATGGAATGGAAGAGAAACAGGTAGCCGACAGCCCGCGTCTCTGTGTTGCGGTCTCTGCGCGTGGCATCATCAGGCGTCGCTGGTTCGAATACTCAGAAAGAATCGACGCCGAGAAAATAGGTGCGCCGTGGATTCAAGTTCCACCTACAAGATGACGCTAGTTGACCCACATTCATTCGGGTGCGGCACTGGTAGCTGAAAAACTGGATGCCCCGATGAGTGGCCGGGATTTGGGAGTCGACTTTCCGAGGTCCTTCCAGGAAACAGAATCAAGGAGCCCGATTCCTTTCTGGTTCCCTTCCGCTTGTGCAAAGGAACAGTCCCTCCCACTTCGTGGGGGACCCTCCGTCTCGTACCATGGAGCTGGTGGATTGATGATGCCTCTCCAGAGTGCAAAGAAGAGTGCCGCATCCTTAGGGGAGCACCCTTGAGAGAAAATCCAGAAGCGTCCCTCCGGGGTTCTCTTCAGAGGAGCAAACAAGGAGCGGTTCCCTTGCGGGTTCCCTCCGCAGACGCAAAAATAGAGCGATCCCTTTCGGGGGTCCTTCCGGAGAAAACCAGAGTGGAGGGCTCCCTTCGGGCTTCCTCTTCAGGAGCGGACTCCCTTCTCCGGAGCCCTTCCTGGAATCATGGGTGATCCCCTCCCAGGGAATCCCTTATCTTGAAGAATTACGCTCATTCTCGGGCGCGTTAAAGAGCTATGCAAGCCGCCAGGTGTGCCAAGGTTCTTTAGGCAATTGGAGAACCAACTAAATGAAGACCCGAAACAAAACAAAAAAAAAGGCTGGAAAGAAAACAGTGAAGACAGTAGAGAACCCCAGAGGATTTTCCATCATCCAATAGCAACAACCTCCTCGTGGGGTCTCTACTGGCCGTAATTGTTAAATAGGCAGGCTACGGTTCCGGTTGTTGCTTGGTGCATTCAAAAAAGGCGGATCAAAAGAAAAGGATGCCTTCAGATGTGTTCGAGCGAGGAACAGCATCTTGAATTTCGCCATCCTGCATCTGTCGCCTTTCCGCGTATCTCACGAGGTGAACAATTCCGGCGCCGCCTTTTTCCGACCGACGAGTTTCTCTCGGAGGGTTCCTCGGATTACCGAAGGGAAGGATTTTCTCTCCTGGATGGCCGAAGGACATCGGTGGTCTCCGATGCCGTCCTGCGTGAAGAGAGCGAATGAGTGAACGTTTTGCTTTCCAAGGACTGGAAGCAGAAAAATTTACGGACCGCACCCAGAAAGAATGCATTTCTCTATTCCTACGAAAGTGAAAGGATGGTCCTTCTCATCCTCAGAGATCACAGAGAGAGGCAAAGAAGACATTTTGCTTTTGCAGCGAATCCCCAGTGGCGTGTGGAACGAACTCAACACTGCCCATCCGTATCTTCGAAGAAGAATGGAGAAAGTATTCTCCACTGGCATGGGATCAGAGAAGAGGATCTCCTGCTCCTGACTATTTCAAGTGCCTTCTTCATATAGCTCTTGTTGAACTTCCTTTTTTGCTGAGAGTGGTAACTGCTACTTCTGCTGCTGCTTCTGCAACTGTCTTTTATCGTTTGAAAGCTCCCAGGCCTCTCAAGGAAGCAGGCACGCGTCGTGTTCAAGCACTCCGAGAGTCGAAAAGAAGGCAGTGAAGGCAGTAGCCCACAGCGGAGGCCATGACTGAGGACAAACGGCGTTCCCTCAGAGATTAGAAATGAGGGCGCGAGAAGGTCAGGAAAGAGGAGAAGCGTCCGAAGTCGAGTGGTCACATAAATCTATCCGGTGCCATTAAGAGCTGCTGCAGTTGCCAACTCAGACTCTCCTTTCCGTGTCCCTTTGGAATTATAAGAGTCTTCTCGAAACATTCAATAGGGAAAATGCGTTCCTGTACTTCTCGGTGCTTCTCGCAGAGCAGGAGACGCTTTGGTCTTCTGAAACGCATGCGTCTGCTGTTCCTAGTCGCTGTGCAGGAAGGGACTGCGCCGTCTATGTTTCACACCTTCAGTTTCCCTTTTTTTTTTCTTTTTTACATCTGCCTCCTTGTTCCCTGCAAAAATTTGAATTTCTTGCATTCCATCCCCGAAAGCAATTAGAAAAGAGGTGCGCGCAATCGAGAGTGCAACGTTGACCGACACTGGTTTATACAGCCGCATGGGTGTACACATCCACATCATGACATGGGTGCATAGCACACGCAGGTTTCAAGCACTGCTCAGTACGAGACCGTTTTTGGATATCCGCAGGAGAGCTCAGGGAGCACCAGGAAAGAGGTGAGGTGAGGAGGGCTGCAGGCAGACAGTTTCCGGGGTCCTGCTGCTTCTCGTCTTTGGTCCACCATTCTAGCCAGACCGGATCTTCCTGCCGTGCAGGATTGGCGCACTGACGCTCGACAAAGTCACTGACGCTTCTCTGGTCTCGGGCAGTTGCCGTTGCTAACGCGTGCTGGTTGACGATCATAACTTCCTAACTCTGTCCGAGCCCGTCCGCACCGCGCAGGATGTGCCGTCTATTCTTTCCAGAAGGATCCACCGCTGAGCCGGACTCGCATTGATCAGGTTCCGCGTGCAGGCTGCTTTTTGGAAGTTCAGTGACGCACGAACCGGGGGCACGAGCTTGCACTTTGCTTCTGATAAGCTCTCAGACTCTGAGTCAGTACTTCTATCACGCACCGGTTCCCACCAGGCGGAGCCGCTGTTGTTCGTGTTCTCCCGTGAGGGGAAAGAGATCCCTTTTTCGAAAGGGCTGCAGTCTGCGAGCCGAATAAAAAAGTGCACCCCTTCGCCCCGCCTCGCTCCTCCCGGGCATCACTGGTTGCTCTCCGCTCGCGGATTCATTCCAGCGCTTGCTTCTGAAATGACCCTGCATCCTCATCTGGACGAGGTACGTTCCCTTTTGGTGTTGGGTTCTGCGTGCTGGACGGACAGTACCGCGGTGTGCTGGTGGAGTGCGTGCGGAGAGGGCTCGCGCCTGCTCGGTGTCTTCCTTTGAGTGTCGCGCACACCGGAGGGAGCGAGCAGAGATCCGTTCGAAGCGCCACCGAGCTTCGCTCGCATCCGTCCCCAGAGAGCACCTTTCGTTCGCAGGGTCCCGTTCGCGGGGGCTTGGAAACGCGTCGGTCAAGAGATGGTGCACCTTCGCTCTTTGCGAACCGCGCCGATCACGCATCCAAGGAGTTCGGGAAGCCGCCAGACTTGTTCCTACCGGAAAGAGCGTCTTCGCGGTCTTGGGGAGCCTTCCAGATGTTTCAACACTCCAAGAGACCAAGGAGCACTGACGTTCTGAAACGGGGACCTCAATTCACCTGCCCCGCTGGCGGACAAGGGACTGCAGCGAAAAAGCTCTTCCTCGCCCCTCAGCATGTTGACCACCGAAACAAACTGAAAGAGGATGCAGGAGTGAAAAAGTTTCTCGGGAAACTCAGGAAAAAGAAAAAAAAAGAGAGGAAAGCGGAGAGAACGTTCCGCTCCCCTGTTTGCTGATGACGGACTTTTCTTTTTCCGATCCAGTCGTTGTTTTCTCCACCCACCCATCTCGGATAGCCCGAACGTGCAATTCTTCGAATAGCTCTCGAAACGCAAATTGCACCTGTGAAACCCACAGGTGCTGGGGTCAATAGTGGACAAATACGAGTCGGCAGAAATATTAGGGATTTGGGCTGTTTCCTCTTCAGAGCTTCACGACGCGTGCAGCACCTCCGTGGAGCACTGAGGCTCGACAAAGTCACTGACGCTTCTCTGGACCAATGCGAATAGTCCGATTCTCGGAGAAAGCCGCAGCGGCGCTTTCCCCAGAGACTGGGAGAAAGCTCGCAGCCACGGTCGCGGGGATTCAGGAAGAGGAAGGCCGCGCGAGACCGAGCACGAGGTGCTCTTCCGACGGTAGAGCTCTTCATCCCTGCTGATAGAGGTCGATACAGCGTCCAGAACCAGACGTGACGGCAGCTACCAAAGGCTCGTTCGAAACGTAGGAGAAATGCTATCAGCTCTAGTGAGCAAAGCGTATCAATCCTTCTGACCAACTCTACATTTGATCACCTGGGAAGAATACATCGGAATCAGACTTAGTCATCAACTTGGTCATCATCTTCAACGCTTTGAACTTCAAGTCACAGGATGACTTTTTGATGACGTCGCCGTCAAGCTTTTAGTTTCGTCACCATTCCCCTACTTTCATTCTGTATCCCTTTTATCATTCCGCAGTGTTTGCTCCATTGACTCATACCGGCATCGTTCCGTACCGGATGAAGCCCCTTAACGACAGATTTCTCTGTCTCTTCCTTACTTCAGGATGCCTGTACCAAAATTTCTGAAAGCGGAAGCAGAAGGCACACTTTTCGAGTTTCCACTCCCGCATCCTGTTCGAAGGGCGTCCCTCTTTCTTCTCAGACGTCCTGTTCTTCGAAGCCCTTCCGCGATACCCTCCGGTTCTCCAGAGGTCCGACTGGACCAGAGCCCCGTCGAAACCACTTTGCCTCATCGAACGCTCGTCGTCGTCGTCGGCTCGCATCCGGTCGCCCACGGCTGAAAGCGGCTCCGAGACCCGCGTCATCTCTCGCGCCGATCTCTGCCTCGATTCTTGAACTTCCTCGAAGACCAGTGGATGCGTGTCCTGGTCGTTCGAGCCGATGCTCGACGAACCCTGCTGGCTCCAGACTTTTCGGGTTTCCTAGCTGCTCCATGCGAGGTGGCCAAAGACTGCGAGGAAGCGGTTCAGGACGCTTTTAATTGGTGAGTTAAGGGCACTCCCACCAGCTTGTTCAGTGGATCTCCCGGTTTTCTCCCCGTGAATTCATCCTTGAAAAGCTCCGCATGCCAAAACGGTGGATTTCCTGGTCAGCCAATGAGCTTTGGGGGAACACAAAATGAACGGGAGAGGGAAAATGGCTTAGCAGCCGTGTGGCTGCGGCCGCCGCGCGTGGAACGGATCGTTGCGGGTTCGAATCCTGCCCAGGAAGGATCGATTCCGAGAAATAGAGTGCGTCGCGGGCTTCGAGTTCCTTTCCTTAAGATGGTGCTGGTTGGCTCATGGTCTTTGGGAATGGCACTGGTGAAAACCGGATGCCCCTGTTGACTGGCTGGGATTGGGAGTTGACCCTCCGGGGTCCTTCTAGGAATCAGGGAGTCGGTTCCTTTCTAGGCTCCTCCCTCTCCAGTTGTGAAAGTGAAGCTGTACTAAGGAGCAGATGGATCTGAGGGGCAACCCCTTGGGGGGTTGTCCCTCAGAGAAACTTGGGAGCATCGCTTCGAGTTCTCTTCAGAGGAGTAAACAAGGAGCGGTTCCTTCCCGGATTTCCTACGGAGATGAAATGAGGAACAGATCCCTTTGGGGCTCCCTTGGGTGACAACCAGGGCGAAGGTTCTCTTCGAGGTCCCCTACCAAGCGTAAGAAGAACGGACTCTCCTTCCTAATTCGCAGCGTGGTCCCTCCGGGGTCGCCCCCTAACTTGAAGAGCTCCTATGCTTACCATCGGGTGGCATGCACGGTGTTTAAAGAGCCTCCTCGACCCCTCATAAGGACGCGAGCGGTTCTTCAGCACTTTGCGAACCAAAAAAAAAAAAAGAAAAGCTGCGAGGAAAGGATCGCAAGGGATGTCCACCGTCCTGGGCTAATGAAGAATCGGTTTCTTTCCTAAAATGAACCTCTTTGGGTGAAGAAATCTTACAGGACTCCAATCTCTTGTAGGAACATTAGAGGAAGACCCCACCGGTTCGTGATGATCCCGCCCGCGGGAGGAAGGGGAGGATGGAGCGAAAGCGCTCGAGTTCTCTCTCCGCAGCAAGAGCTGTCTTCCCTGAAGGATCCGGTAGAATTAGACCAAGGTGCCCCCTCGAATAAGCCGCTGATGCATTTCTGTTTCTTGTGCATGCACTTGCCATTTTTCGCGGGTCTGACTGTTCACGGAAGCGGTAGGCTTGGCTTCTTTTCCTTCGAAGAACCAACGTGCTTGATCCTCAGATTTCTGCGCCCTCAAGGCTGGTCACGTTTGCTCTGGTTCTCATTTTCAGCATCAGCCACAGCCCGAGTTCAGTTTTGCATGCCTTCAGCTGGCGCCTTTCGTCCGCCACTCCCACAGGTTGACCGCTCCTCAGCACGTGATCGAGGCGTTCCGTGGCAGATCCGAGCTCTCATCGCGCGGATGAGCCGAATTTCGCTCGCGTTCGCCTTGCTTGCTTCTAGCACGTTGATACACGAAGCTGGGAAGAAGATGACCCGTTGGATTCCTCGGAGCGCCGCGGCGCGCTGGATGTTTCGCTCTTCCTGGAAGCAGTTCGCCTTTGCGGCATCTCAGAAAGGGTCAGCCCAAACTCTCTAGGGATGTTTCCGCCGTTCGTTGACTCCATCAGCCGGATGCTGGTTTGGTTCCGCGTAGAGTGTTGTCTAAGAAAGAATCAACGCCTGAGAACCCGGATCTCCTAGAGATTTCGCTCCCTCCCTTCGTTGAGGTGAATGCCACTTGTGAGATGAATATGGCTCTCTGAACTTCGGCGTCTTAGGGCTAGGGGGGCGCACCTCTTGTAAGAAGGGACCCAGACTGATATCTCAGTCACATTTTTGTGATCCCTGGATGATGTCGTGTTTGGCGATTTTTTTCTCTGACAGATTAGAGGGTTCCTTTCTGGGGTACAGTCCAAAGCAGAGTGTCTCCTTTGGGAAAAATGAAATTTTTCTCTCCACGAATGAGGTCGAAACCGTTTCCAGGGAACGTAAGGACTGGCAGCGCTGCGGAGTTGTATTTCTTCTTAGGGAAGGAGGCGGAGGGTCGATTGGCTATGGAACCTTGGTTCAGGAAATTTCGGTGCGGGGGGATCATTCGTGCCGCTGTTTGCTGATCAGCTGGAACAATTCCTCACGTGCTTGTAGTCCGAGTTCATCCTTCGCCTACTATCTTGGTATCATCTCCTGAATTTGATTCTGGGATGTCTCTCTTCCATCTCCACAAGAAAGGACAAGTGCCAAGAGTCGGGTTCAAGAGAATCGCTCAGTCTGGATGAATAGGACAAGTGACTCTTGGGCGTTCCTCTCGTCAGTCAGCATGACATCACTTTTGATTTTTTTTTTTTTTCCCTCCAACATCGTCGCAGGCTCCCTTTGCAAAAGAATAATATTCCTAGATCACTGTTTTTCCCTTTCATTTCAGTGATGAAGGCTGAGAAATGTAATTTTTCCATTGAGTGCCCAACAAACGCCGAGTGCTCGGACGGATTTTGCGCCTGCAAGAGAGGAAGTTTCCTCATTGGTGACATATGCTTCGACAATCTGAGTGATATCGATTACGCCATTGCAAGTTGGGTGGCCATCGGAGTAGCTCTTTTGCTCCTACTCGTTCTCGTGTTTACAGTCATGTGGAATCTGTGTCCGTGAGTATATAGTGCATTTTCCCATTCCCTTGCTTACTTCGCCGAAGAATTTACAGGAGAGGAGAGCGAACGAATATTCCTTACAGAGAAAACGAGAACTTCGTGTCTGCCTGCATTCGACCAGAGAGTCCTCCCAAATATGAAGAGATCTTCTGCCCTGGACGAGAACAAACAAAGCCACCTCCATCTTACGAACTCGCTGTGCTTGAAGTTCCACACATAGTGGTAAGAGTGGTTTCGAAGACCAACCCCCATTTGTGGTGGCTTTCATTCTTGGGTTCTTTCGTGAGTAAGGTCTGAGAAACGAGGAAACATTCTGTGCCATTCCTTTCGTGATCTGCTTGATCCCTTCATCCTTAACATTTCACCCGTATGGACTAGACTAATGAGGAGCCAAAGAATAGGTTCTTTAGCTTAAGATGCCTACACGGTTCTTCAAGCACTGGCATGTCATGTGTTCGAGAAGATTTTTTATTTTTTTTTAGTTCCTGTGGTTTTTATTCTTCTTCCTCTTCAGTATGTCTCATCGCGTGTTCTTTTACATAAGCAAAGTTCGTCATCTTCGCTCAGCAAAGCATCCAGATTCAGAAACCGAAATTCCAGCTTCCTCTTTTTCCTCTTTTGTGTTCGCTGCATTCGCACTTCTGCAGTACTTATGACGTCTTAGCAGTTTGTCGGCTCGGTAAACGCCGACCAGAAAGGGCTTTCGCGCTGAAGCTGCGAATAGGTAACTCTTGGATAATTGAGCATGAAAGGTTGGCTGCTACCATGGTAACGGGGAATTCATTCGTCACTGCTTGCCAAATGTCGATAAGGAGAGAAAATAGCTGGGTGTGTTTTCCTTTTTTTTTTTTTTTCCTACTAAGGATCCGAAGCTTGTTATCAACCTTCAAGAAAACATTGCGAAACAATTCCAGAATTATGGCAGCAGCACCAAAAAAAGACATGTTCCTCCGTGTGGACGCATCTGGGAAATCGTTCGGAATTCGTCCGAGGGTTTCCCTGCAGGAAGGGTGGCAGGGGGCGTCGTTTGGGGGAGCAGCCAAACACGAGTCGTGGATGGTGGACCGAGGCGTGCACACTTCGAATAACGCCCCCGTGTTGCGTTATAGGTCGCAGACTCAAGCGAATGAGGCGGCTGCGAACCAAGAGCAACTGTCCTTGGAATGTTTACTCCTCATTCACGGGAGGGAGGGTAAAGTGTCAATCCAAGAGCAGCGAGTAGATAGGAAGCGAATGCCCGCAAATAGGTTATCAGTGAGTCTGCACTTGCGGTAGCACTTCAAGGCCCTCCTCCGACGGCTGCTTCCACAAATCGTTCACGCTCAAGAACTCTCTTTCTCCTTTTTTTTCCTTTTCTTTCTCTTCCGAGGAACACGGGACCTTCTGAAACCTTCGCCGAAATCAGCTGTTGTTACGCGGAGTCAGCGCAGGATTCCGCGCGCAATCTTTGCGCCCAGTTCGCCGAGTGGAGGAGAGACGACTCGGGAAAGCAGCACGCAGCGTGCAGTACCGACAGGAAGAGGCTTGCATTCCCCTTTCTGTTGCCACCAGGGAATTCGTGCGCGCGCGCGCGCGTCTTTTTTTTTTTTTTTTTGGTCCTTTTCACGGCGGGAAAAACACCGTCCATACTGGAGATCTTCCCCAGCAGGGCTATTCATCTGAAAGCAAGACCCTGTTTCTGCAGCGATTCCAGCTCCGTCGCAGCGCAGCAACGGTTCCTGTTCGGGGTGCACTACCAAATACCTGTTGAGTGTTTCGGGTTGCGCTGCTCGGGTTCCCGCCCAACTCTTGTGTTCCCCTCGGCCAATTACTCGTGAGGATCGTTGAATCATCAGGCGCTATTGCAGCACATACCTTTTCGTACGTCTTCGTGCTCGCTGGCCGCGCATCCCGCATTTCGAGAGGAATAGCTGCTTGCTGCCCTGGAGTCCCCTCGCACCTCTGCTGAGACTGGAAAAGGAGCAGTGAAAGCACAGGAGGAGGAGGAGCTCAAGAGAGGCTTTTCCATGCTGGCGTCTACGGAAAGAGGCACCTCGCCGCGTGTGGAACGAGAAAGACGCTTCGCTTAAGAGACGGATTTTTCTGATTCTGGACAGCAAGAGAAGGTTGCTGATCGAGGTCAAATCAAGGCGGCGAAGTTGGGAGCCGATCAAAACTTAGGGGGATTCCGAAAAGGGGGAACACGATTTGAAAAAAAAAAAAAAGAAAAAGGGAATGGATTCAAAGAGGGACTGGATAGCACAGCGAGTGTGGTACAACTCCCAAGATCTATCCTGAGAGCTCTAGGCATTCGCATCTGCCTTGAGGAAAGGCGAAAAGCGACACCGCCCCCATCCGCCCAAGGGAGAAATTTCAAAATTCGGTTGTTGCCAGAGAAAGAGAGAGAGAGAGATGCAGATGGCCGTCAGATGTTCAGCTTTGCACTGAGGCTGCCGGATAGCTTAGTACATGGGAGGTCAGTCATGGTTCAGCCAGTCTTCAGAAGAGAATCCAGAAGGTCACTAAGAAGAGGAAGCCATCGCCACAGTCTCGAAACACGAGGGGATCGCATCTTCCGTATGGGCCTTCCTCGTTCAGGGGGAAGGGGAGGTCGAGGCACCAAAGACACGAGCTCTTGCACGGGGATCACGTTCTTTCCCGGATCTCGTCGTCCTGTCACGTGCTTCTTTCCTTTCATCCCTTCCCATGCTGCAGCGGGGGGGAAAGGGGGGAGCAAAGCGAACTTCGAGGAGGCTTTGCAGCGTCTGGAATTCCGTCCTCATTTGGGAAGTTTGCTCCGGAAATGAGCATGCTGTGTCCGTCTCATCTTCCAAGTCGTTGCTTCGGAGGAGCCCAGAGCTCATCCTCGTTCGCGGGCAGGTCGACGGGCACTGCACCGCACGCTTGCGTCCTGCGAGGAAATCGCAGTCCTCTGCATACGAAGTAGAGAGAGAGAGAGAGGGCTGGGGGTGGGACAGATTGCTGCCAGCCCGATCGAGGACGTCGTGCATTTTCCGCGCCCCCGCAGCAGCGGCTGCAGGAGCGGGCACATCGAGGAGCAGCTTCCAAGCCTGAGGCACTCTGAACGGAGGGTCGAAGCTGTTCCCGGTCTGCGCGAACCCACGGGACTTTCCACACGCCAGGTCTGGGGTGCGCTCTCGCGTTTCCGCGTCGAAGAAATGCGGCCGGAAGTCGCGAGGACGCGTGGTTGCGCAAGCGCGGCCCATCCTCCGCGTCCGACTTTTTTTTCTCTCCCCCCCCTCCTCGTTCTCTCTCCCTCTGACAACGATCCTGCCGCCGGAGGTGAGGGAAAACCGCGCGAACGGGAAGGGACGCTGGAGGAGGCCAGTGGCGGCTGCTCTGGACGAGCACCGGGCAGACGAAAAAGGGAAGGAACCCGAAGGAGAGGGCAGGCTGCCGTCTGCAGTGGCTGCGCTCGCCAGGCGCCAACCCTCACCTTCAAGGTGGCCGCCAACGTCGAGGAAGGTGCCTTTGCCACGGCTCACTTCCTCTCCTGCGCAGCGAAGAGGGTTGCGTGGTTCGCATCCAGTCGCGGAGGAAGCCGAACGAGCGCTGCCTTGGCAAGGATACGCTCGTTTGCAAAGAGTAACTGAAGTCGAGACGAGGAGTTTCAAGACAACGTAATCCCCTCTGGGGGACGATAGCAGGCGTTCTTTTTAAAATAAACAATTAAATAAAGTAAATAAGCAGCCAAATCCCATCCTGTTTTATAACTTTGAGACCAACCACTCGCCCTCTTCGCAATATGCACAGAGAACACGGAAATCACGTGTGCGAGTGACGCTCACGAAAGCGACGCGCGCCTACAGCGCCGTGCCCGTTACGCGCTGTTTAGCAGTGAGCGTTTCTTCTGATTGCTGTCTTTGATGACCTACGTAAAGTTGGGGAGGTTTTCCGGGTCACTTAGGAAATCCCCCCAGGTCCGCTGTCTAGCCTCGTCCCGTCCTTGCTCTCAGGGGGGTGTACCCACCGCGTCTCCCTCGTCCTCGCCATGGAGTGCGGAAGGGGCATCATCGGCCATCGGAGCCAGCCTCCCTGTAGACCAGATGGCCGGTTCCCCGCAGCTGCCGAGGGTGCGCTCCGCTTGGGAGGCGCCTTCGAGGAGGGAGGGTCGGATCCGGACCGGGTCATGCGCGACTTGCGCGCTCCCGCTGCCCGTTGCTCCACGCACCTTGAGACAAGCGGACGGAAGAGCTCGCTCCCGTCGCCACGGACCCTCCGAGTCTCAGGGATGCAATAGGGAGCTGCTGAGTCGCTGCGCCAACCGAAGCAGGTAGGGTTGCCACGTCCCGGGCGTTCCGGTCTTTCCCGTCCGTCCGGCTGGCGATGACTTGGACGGCCAGAGATGCCTAAGACCTGGGGAGCTGCACCCTGCGGCGTGAGGTCCCTCGAGCCTGCAAGCGCTTTCGTCTGACCTCTGCTGTGGCTTAAAACTTGAAGAAGCGAGGCGCGTGCCCGTTCGAGTAGTCGAGGGCGACCCGAGAGTCGTCCGGGAGACCGATTCTGGATGGGGGAAACCCCAGCGCTCGTGGGTTCGATTCGTCCCCCTCTCTCCTGAAAAAAAGTAGCCGCAGGTCACGAATCCCGCCATGCCAGCACACCCACGAGCTGAAATGCGGTCTCGGGGGACTTGCAGAAGCAGGGACATCTTCTCCGGGAGCGCGCGCGCCTTCAAGGAAGAACCGAACGCAGTGCTGGGGTCCGGAACTCCCTCCCTCCATCGGCTGATACTGTCAGCCAAGTCGCCGTAATCGGACAAGGCTGCACCAGAAGTGGTTCTGCGGTGCCGCCGCAGGCGAATGCGCTTTCGGAGCTGCTGCTTCTCGGTCCGCCCTGGCACTCATTCGACCTGAGAAGTCGCCCAGGTGACTCGTGACGAACGCGCTTTGTGCGCCTCTCTCATACTCCGGGAAAAGAGTGGGCGAGATAGTGGGAGAGCGGAGGGAGGGAAATCTAGAAGCAGGGAGGAACAAGGAGAAGAGGAAGAAATCGGGAGGCAAAAAACCAGAAGGATAAGCAGAGAAGGATGAAAAGGGCGGGGCGAGGTGAGTTCCCGTGACACCACTCTGGGAAGCAGACGAGGAAGGCATTGGTCAGATCGGTAGGTCGCCGACGAGGCTCCTCAGCGACTCCAGGGAAGGGGCAGCCGTTCCCGGGTAGACGAGCGAGACGGAACAGCAGTGGATGCAGGAAGACGAGGAGGGAAGCGTGACGAAAGGGCGGTCTGTGCCTTCCTCGTCTGGGGAACGTGCCCTTAAATGGTTTCCGTCCCGAAACCTCGGCGAAGGGAGATTGTCCCGAGATCGGGGGGAAGGGAAGGAAAGCTCAATGAAGGGAGGAGAGAGAAAAGTCCCGGGAAGCCCTGCTCCCTGGATCAGCCATCGCAACCCGACTCCTCGTCTTCCTCTCATTCTTCTTTCCCCTTTCGCCTCCTCCTCCTCTTCATAAAAGTCTTCCTGAAAACGGGAATTGGGGGAAGAGGAAGAGGATTTGATCCTAGTCCATCTTCTCGCATCTCGGAAAGGAGACCACGGAGGAGATCTGCGGGGAAAGGTCGCGCCTTGGAGATGACTGACCGCCGAGACTGTGGCCGTCTTCGGTCATGCGGGGGTCTACGGAGACGGATCCCTCCCTCGTGAGACGAAGCGTTTCTCGCCGTCCCTAGTGAAGAGGGAGGGACACGAAGGGCGTGCTGATGCGAACTCTTGTTCGCCGCTGACCGGCTGGGGGAAGAGGGGGGGTGAACCTCCTCCGGAGACCCAGGATCTTCTTCCTTGCTCTGCAGGGAAGAGCATGCCCTCCTTCCCCCATTGGCGTTGGGTAGCAGGAGAAGTAAGGGGGTGATTTTCAGCTGTCGTCGTTAGAGTGTGCTGCTACTCCTTGCATGCCCCCAGGGCAGCTCCTGACGCTTCTCTTAATTCCAGGCGCCTCTGATGCGGAGGACCAACCCGCAGGACGGAGTCGTCAACGCAGCCTTCCAGGGAGGCAACATCTGAAGCGGGACGCCCTTGCAGAGGAACAAGAGCTCTCTTCCAGCCCCTCGTTGCCATGGAAACGGTTCTGAGGCGGCCGGTCCCCGCCACCGAAGAAGATCCGGCAGATTCGCCTAATAAAGGAAAAAGGCCACTGGTGCCACGGACACCGGTGTCATCTTTTTGTCCACCTACCCCACTCCCTGGGAAGTACTGTCCGGAAGAGATGGCAGGGAGAGAGGCAAAAGGGGAGAGGGGTGAAAGTTGTTTTCGCCCTTCGGGAGGAAGCAGCAGCTGCGGTGCAGCGGAAAGAGAAGGCAGGGATCCTCCCGTTCCGCCTTTCCTGAAGGGTTTTCTTGCTGTGATCGCTTCTTCTCCCTCCCCCCTTTCCCTTTTCCCTACCTCTTCCTCCCCCTCCGGATTCTTCCCGGCATAGCTGCGGCAACACCCCCTCGCTGCTAGGAAACGGCTCCCGTTTATTGAAATTTCTCCGTGGGTTTCTCCTTCTTTTTTCATTCCCCTTTCTCTCCCTTTTTTTCCTCCCTGCCTCCGGAAAAGGTCGCCGATCGGGACGCGCATCTCCTGCCACCCTTCGGGAGGGAGAGGGGAGTGGGGGACGGGACGCCGCGTCTCCTGGGGAGCGGGCCGATGCTCACGCGTCGAGAGCCTCCAGCCCGATGCGGAAGAAGGGCTGCTGCTGCTCCCGGTCTGCCAGTGGGAGCAGTGGCGGTGGGACCAAGGGGAACCCGGGAATCTGGAGATCGAGGGGCTCCTGCTTGACCACCACGATGACCGCATCCTCCTTGCCTGCGGCGGCCGCACGCTTCTGCGGCGCCTGTGGGTTGGAGGGCTTGCGGAACGCGGGAGCGGAGGTCGTCTCCAGGAAGCGGATGACGTCACCAACGTAGCCCGGCTGGCGGAGTTGGTCCAGCGCGAAGGCCTCGGGGGGAAGGTCGGCGCCCTTCTTGTAGAGGGGGAGCAGGCGCGGGCGCGGCTCGCTGCCGGCGGCGGCCGGGGACCTGGGCAGGGAGGTCATGCGCAGGGGGACGGCCCCCTGGGGCACACGGAAGGGCAGCAGCGGGTATGCAGGCCTCTTTCTCTCGACGACGAGGACGGCAGCGGCGGGAAATCCGGTCTTCTGCGGAGGCGGCCCCTGGACCCCACCCAGAGTGACTACCCCGGCGTCCTCGAAGGGAGGGGGCGGAAGGAGGACGTCGCCGTCCCTGCTCCGACTCGCCGCCACCCTGTAGGTCAGGTCGGGCTCGGGTTCGACCATGACCACCTTACGGAAGGGCTGCGGGTATGAGAAGGGCTCCCCACGAGGGGCGTCCTTGTAGCTGGGCACCGAGTACTGCGACCTGCGGGACGGCATTGCTATCATCTCGATGGAGACGGGGTGCGCTGCCTCCTCGCTCTGTGGCTCGACGGACGGCTTGAAGAGCGGGGTGGAGGGCGCCATCTCCCTGGGACGAAGTCCCCCAGCCAGCATCTCCAGCACCTTGGTCAGCACGTGCATCGGAGGAATCTCGTCTTCCGCATCCTCGTCCACGGGGAGCTTCCGGTCCTCGCGACCCCACGGTAGGGCAGCTCGGTCGGCGGGACGGGCCACCCCACGAAGCTTGAAAGGGGTGGGCGCGACCGGAGGGCTCCTGGACGGAGGGGTCAGAACCTCCTGGTCCTGCAGGAGGATGCTGTAGAGGGGCACGGAGTAGGAGTCCGGCGTGGGAGGAGCGAACTCTCTGCGGAACAAGGGGGCCACAGGGGGCCCGAAGGAGGCCTTGGGGAATTCCCGCAGCTTCCGCATCTCCATCTCGGCTCGGTACTTCTCGTAGAGCTTCTTCTTGGCGACCCGGCGCGCCTTCGCGACGGGGGCCAGGGAAGGAGGGGAGGGAGGCCCCTTGGGGCCCAAGGCGGGGGATCGGGAGTCGGTCGCCGCCGCGTCCGCGAGCGCGATGACCACCGTGCCTCCTCCCTGGTCCTCTTCGGCCACCAGGTCGCTGTCTCGCGAGATGACCTTCATGTCACCGGCACCGCGGCCCAGGACGCCTGCAAAACGGGATTGTTGAGGAGGAAGGGGAGGGAATAGGGCTAGGTGAGGAGGACTCGTCGCTCTTGGCGACGGGACTTACCTGGGAAATCCAACGGCGAAGCCGCTTGGCAGGCGAGGACATGGGCGAGGAGGAACAGCACCGTTCGCCTCTGGAAGGCAGACGTGAAAATGGAGGACAGTTGCGGAGGGGGGACTCGAGGTCCGCTTCCACCCCAAAAAGTGACCTCGTCTCCCTCCCCCCCCACTTCCTTCTCGCGTCCCTTGCCCGCCCTTCCTCTCCCTTCTGGAAACGGCCACCGGTCGGGAAGAATCCGAGACACCACCTCCCTCCATCGCCCAATTTTCCTTCTTTTTTCCCCTCTTTTCCTTCTTTTTTCTCCCCTTTTCCCTCTTGCGGCCAAGCGCCGCCAAGGCGACGGGACCTTCCAATTCTTCTGGTCACCTTGGACTCCCCTTGTCATTCCCGCCACCGCTGACATGAGCGCGCGTCCTTCCCCCTTGCCCCTCCCCCCTTCGCCCTTCCCAGCTAGCAAGGACGGAGGCAGCGGCAGAAGACAGTCAAGCACTCACCATGTCTGCAGCTTCTTTTTCGTCCTCTTTTTCTTTCTCTTCTTCTGCTGCTGGTGCGGGCGTGAGCGGCTTCTCCGACGGCCCGACCGAAAGTGCAGCCGTCCGAGTCTTCCCCTCTCGTTTTAATTCCCCAACTTGGTCAACAAACTGCGTCAAGGCCGTCGCCCACCGTCGCCAGCCGCCGCCGCCGCCGTCGCCGGCGGAAGAGCATCCTCCGGGCGGTGCGATCCCGCCACGGGGCGTGGACCGTGGCGTTTCGTCGCTCCTCTTTCTTGCCCCTCTCTCTCCCGAGTGAAAGTCGCCGCTCGCTCTTCTGCGCGCGCGCACGCGCACGCGCGGAGCGGGCGAGGTCAGCCTGTGCCACCGGCGGCGTTCCGCGGAGGACCACCGCCTCTTCTCCCCCTCCGTGTCGCACAGCCCGCAGGGGAGGCCGCGCATGACGCACCACTCGCAGGAGCCGCCGCAGGGCTAACGGCGAAAGCAGCGAGGGGGCAGGCAGGGGACGAGGGATGGGACGGACGAAGGGGGGTGGGTCTCTCACTCCTCACCTGCTTCCTCTCTTACCGAAGCCCTACGGGGAACGCACTTGTCAGGAGGAGGAGACGCTTCCCCTGGAAACGGGGAGTAGACAGCGGAGCGCGAAGGCAGGCGGTCGCTCCGGATATGTTTTGTCCAGCCTTCCTGCGTGTGACCCCGGCAGCAGCTGCTCCTCCTTAGACCCGGCACCTCTGGGACTCCGGGAGGCGCCCTGGGATCCTCTCAGCCCTCGACGAGGATCTCCAATCCCCACTTCCTTCCCAGGGAAGACGTGGAGGGAAAGATGGCGGCGACATCTTGGAGCTCTCTCCACCAGCGCGGGATCAGCTTCCATCATTTGTGCGCACCTGGGGGACCGGGAAGGGAGACTCCACCAGTCTGTCCGCTGTTCTCCCGCGGGGAAGGCGAGAAAGGTGGATTGGACTCTCCATCCCAGGCGGCTGGCAGGCGTCGCCCTAGGGATGTTGAGACATCGCGCCGTGGGCAGATGCGCGACCCGTGCCCCCGCGGAGAAGCGGATCGCATCCTGCCGCGCTTTCCAGCCTCCTGAGGATCCGCCGCGTCTCGTCCAAGGACGAGGGAGGGGGGTCTGCGGACAAGAAGCGGCTCCGGCTCGTCCGGCAGAGGGCTTCGCGAAGATGCTCGTCCCGGTTCGGAAGGGCTCCGGAGGGCACAGAGGTCTGAACCTCTGGTGGGGAAAACTTCCCTTTTCAAGGAGATGGGGATGGAGGAAGCGAAGGCTGCCACGGAGAGAGGGAGCGACAGGAGGAGACCCTAGACCGGGTGGAGAGTGGACCTCCACGGTCCCGGTCAGGCCCCCTGAAGCGTCTAGCCTGAAGAGGTGGCGTTTAGTGGCTCAGCGCGAAGCACACGAGGGCACAGACGTGATGGCAAGGAAAGCTGGCAACACTGCATTTCTGTGTGCCGTACGCAACTGTACGGAACGTACGCGCGCTCACGCGTCTTCGCGCAGGTCGGGCATTTCGGCATGGCACTATGCGCTGCCACGATCTTCCGTGGATTGGGCGACATGAGGACTCACAGGGTGCGCGAGTGCTGTTGACGGATAGGGGGGCCATGGAAGCACAGAAAGGAGAAGGATGAGGGGACAGAAGGATGGCTGGTTGGTTCGTTGAATAGGTTGCAGGTGGACTGATGGATAGGAAAGGCTGCTGGCAGTCACCCTCAGAGAGGCGGTCCTCAAAGGTGTGGTGAAATCGAAGGATTGCAGAGGGAGTCCAGGGTCACTCCTACAGTTACTTCTTGCCCCGCAGTTTCCCTGCTGCTGCTCGGTTCCTGGGTTTCCATCCCACGAGTTTTCCTAACACACGCGGCGTCGCTTTCGATTTGCACCTAGGCTCACCTAAGAGGCCGAATCGGGGAACGAATCTTTCTGCCCTGAGCTCTGCAAAATGCGGTTGCGGCTGCTGAGGAAAACGGGGCAAAGGGGCTGTGAAGAAGGAACGAGGGCTCAGGGAGCAGACTGCGTGTTTCAGCTTCATTTCAACCTTTCTTGTCCTCCTCATTTGGAAGGCTGTTCCAGAGTGATGTGGGCAAGGAGGCCCTTTCAATTTTCGTTTCCTAGAAACAGATGTCCCCTTGGCTGCTCACTTATCCCATGAAAGATCAGATTGGAGATTCCTTTTCTCCTTCTCCTCCTCCTTTCCTCTTCCTTCTTTTCTCCTTCTCCTCCTTCTCCTTTCCTCTTCCTTCTTTTCTCCTTCTCCTCCTTCTCCTTTCCTCTTCCTTCTTTTCTCCTTCTCCCCTCTTCATTCGCGCTTGCAACCGCTTTTGCTTCGACGGACAGTCGTAGGTCAATTGGTCGCATGTATTGGATATTTCTCGAGGTAGTGCATTCCAGATGAATTCCCAGGCATTCTTGTCCACCTCTCCATCTCGGGAAAGTGCTGCTTCCCATTGGGGGGCATCTCCGACCCTTGAAGTCACTGTTCCCAACCCCCCCATCCTCCGAGGCGAATTGTCGTCTGTCAGAGGGCAGGCGTTCTCCCTCTTTTTTGCAGAGAGGTCCAAGGAATTTTGTGATACAGACGAGGGCCAATCATCGAGCGTTCCGACGTTTCGACACTCTAGTGAGGAATAGCCGGTTACATTACGGATGGGGCAGTTGGGCAGCATGCCGAATGCCACTCTAGAAGAGCAAACGACGATGGATAGGCAGGACCTCCACGTGCGAGCTCCGAAGCTGGAAGGACGAAGATTCAGAGAGGAACTCTGGAGCTGCGACACTTAGGAGACGGAGATTTCGTCCCAGGAAGCTGTGGCGCCTGTAGAATGTGATGATCTCACTGTGGGACTCTGAGCTCTCGTACTGCTCTCTCTTGGAAAGGTCTTCGTCTCGAACCGAAGCAGACCTTCCCCTGATCTCCTAGGGTCACCAGGACCCTACTATCTTCTCGAGATGCACGAGCTGTCTCCGGGAGAGGACTCGAGAAGACCTCTCATGGAGCCAGCCAGATTGAATGAAACAGGATCACCAGCGCCAGGAAGGGACTCGATGCTTGAAAGTTTCAACCTCCTGTGCAGGACTCGAAAATCCATCACGATGGCGCAGAAGCGTCTTTTAAGGCTCTGAGGCGGAGGGAAAGAAATCGCAGAATGTCCCTGAAAGGAGCACGTGTTCCTATCTCCGGGGGATGGAATGGAGTATGCCATGGGAGTCCCAGAAGCGTTAGAAAGCGGGAACCTGAAGACGAAGGAGGGGAGGGGCAAAACGAGTCCGAGACCCCCGAGGTCGGCTGCTGCTACCCATGTCTTTTCCTTTCACCCAGCCTAATCCCATTGGTCTTACAGTGACCGAGAGCATTTTCGGTATACTCTGCGGAGACCAGGAGGCAGTGGGCCTCGAGAGGAACGCGGAAACAATTGGCTCTTCCTCAAGGGTAAAATTGATTTCTCTTCCGGGTTCGCCGCTGACATGAGGGGGAAAAAAATCACCACCACTTCGAGGTTAAGGACGCTCGACTGCATCTTTCTCCGGCGTGCCGCCTTAGAACGAGCTCTTGCAAGCCTCATGGCGGAGGCATCCCTCGGAGCCCTCCGCCATCCGCAAAAAGTGGTCGGGCGCGCTTCCATTCCCCGTTTTCGCTACGAAGATTTTTGAGCTCCGGTTGGCAGAATCTCCGGTTCTCTCTCTGCGTCAGAGATCGTTTCCTCGGGATCGTGCGAGAGCACAGTTTTCGCAGACGAAGACACGGGTGTGGATGAACTGCGAATAGCAAGGCCACCGTCCAGGAGGGCTGCCGTCCAGCGGACAGACTCTCTTGCGCGTCAGAAGGGAGCGAAACCCTCCGCAGAAATGATGGAGCCTGCTCCCGACCGAGGCTCAGGGGGATCCGGAAAGCGGTTTCCGTGCTGACGCGCGCTGCGACAACTCGAAGGACTCGCCGAAGTATCTGGAACTGGCTGAACCCATCCCCATTCCATTAGGAGACTCGGCGAGGGCCTGTCACCTGAGAATCCCCCACGTTCTTGAATTTTTTTCGTTGGTGCTCGCTCTATGACTGCTCGTTTGGAACAGCAGGAGACTTTTGGGGGCATCCAGAACTCGGTTCGCTGGCGACCTTTTCCCCTATTTTCCGAGTTCTGGCTCGAGGTCTGGCAGCAGCGACTCGAGCTGGAAGACAAACCAGGACGAGCACCAGAGTGCTTCCCACTGGAGCTCGGAACGTCCCAAGAGACCATCAGACGGCGAATTTCTGGCTTTGCGCGGAGTCTGTGTTACAATTCTCGTCGCAATGCAGGTGCCACCGCGTCTCCCGCACCAGCACCACCTCCTGTCTGCGCAGGCCACGCCTGCTGAGTGCAGCGTGCGCCGTCCCGAGTGGATCGACGAAAAGCCCTGATCTGCCACCCCCTATGAAATCCGCCACGCATCTTGCACCCCGCTGGTCCTTCCGAGTGCCCCTTTGAGCCAAGGGCTCCCGAATTCCTCAACCTACGGATCCTCCGCAGGACCATGCGGAGCATAGACAGCAGAACTACGGTGGTCGCAATAACGTGACTAGAGTGTCCCCGGCTGCTCCCCTTCTCCGGCATCAGGCGGTCAGGGGGGCCTCCGAAATAGGGGCGTCTCTGCTCCTCTGGAGCGGAAATTTCCCAGGGTAGAAGTCCAGCCCCCTGAAGAGCAGAAGTCCCCACGCTCCACTGCAGCAGGGAGGAGAATGAAGAGCTTCCGGAAGTTTTCTCGGCTGCGAGTTCCTCCGGCGTCCCTTCCCGTTCCGCAGAGAGGAATCGAGATCTTTTCCGACTATCCGTTTCGCGGATGGGAAGGGCTGCGAGCTGTTGAACGCTCGCAACCGTCAGGAGGTGACAGTGCCTTATATACCTGAGCAATGGCATTGTTGGAGAGAATGCGCGTGGCGCGGAGTCCCAGTGCATCGAGCTGGAAGGCTGCGGGCTCAAACCTCTCCAATCGCGTCCTCCGCTCTTGCACTTCAGAAGAAAATCTCTTTGCCAGAGAAGAGGAAGCTGAGGAAAAAAAATTACGCCTTTGAGTGTCCGCAATCTCCAAAATCCCTGAATCATTCCAAGAGATGCTTTACACGGTTACTTTGTCCCGAGAGCAGATGCTGAAATTAAGCAGCACACCAAGGTCCATCCACAGGGATTTACTCCTCTCTGGACGAGGCCAGAAGGCCATGTTGCTGCCGTTTCCCTGTCTTCCCCTTCCCTTCCATTGCATGGGTTGCAGTCCGCATTCCCAGAAGAGCTCTCCCGGTCCCTCTGATGCCTTAACTCCACGTCTTCCCTGCTCTGCTCTCATACCGTGGTAATCGGGGGATTCTATCCTTGCCTCTTGCGTTCTCTCCGGAAAGCACCCTATCCTCCAGAATCACTTGGAGAGAGCTGCATTACCACCTCCCGGTGGCGCTCCCTGTCCACCTCGAGATCTTCTCAGCCTACTACCCTCATCCTATAGCTGGAGGCGGATAATCTTTGAGATGAGGGACTTGAGGCTCTCGAATAGAAGGTGAGTGCGGAAAACGCGCGCGGATTGAAAGTGTCGGCCAACTGGGAATCGGCGGTATCCTCAGGTGCTTCTGAAGGATCTCCTGGAGTCGAGGTGAAGAAGCAGCCAATCAAAAAAGAAAAAACAGAAGTGAGATCTTGGAGAGAGAGGGTGCGGAGCCGCCCCATCGCGGGAACGGGAGTTTTTCTCCCCTGCCGCTGGCTGGACTAGCCGAAGGCGTGTGCTGCCCAAACTCACGGTAGCACGGGAGAAAGTGCACAGTCCTCCACCACGCTCCTAACTCTGCTTTGAGGATCATTCAGCACTGAAGAAGAGACGGCTGCGTCTTCCTCCGTCTCCTCCCAGCTAGCCTGAATTTTCCCCCTGGCTGAGTGAGTGCCGGGCCGGGAGGGTGGGTTCCTCGGGATTGGAGCTCGGCCCTGCACCTTCTCCCGGGAAAGGATTTCCGCTTCCCTCGCCCTCCAGCAGTAGCTGATTCCCAATTCGTTCTTTCTTCGATACCGCTCTCCCGTTGCGGAAGCGATGGGCGTCTGCCTACCATCACAAGGCCTCCTAGCAGCGGAGCTCCACCTTTGCGCTCCTATCGCGAGCATCTTCCTTCAAGACACAGCAAGACTCTTGAGCGGATGATAAGATGATCTTCCGCATTGCTGCCCATCTCCCCGAGCAAATCCTCCCCCCTCGCAGTCATTCCGAATTTCTGCTGGGATGCTGATGCCTTCTACGGGAGGACTCAGAAGGTGATAGAGATTCCTAGATCTCCGTTCGGTGTTAGTGAACTCGGATGCAAGACTTGGAGTGGGGACGGGGAAAGGAAACGAGTAGGAGAAAGGCAGGGAGGATGCGTCTGTTCTCTAAACCTCAGGTGCTTGAAAGACAGACGACATCTTCCAGGTGTCGGACTGCATCTTTAAGACCACTCTGAAATTCCTCGAACGCTCGACCGTCAAGGAGGCTTGAAGTGCGGTGAAGACGAAAAATATCGGGAACGGTTGGTACTCGGTTGATAGGAGAGGATGAAAGAGAGGTGCCCTAAGGAAGCGCGGAGAGCGATCCAAGCCACCCCTTTGCTGAGCGTCACCGCCTTAGGCCGGTGAGTGTGCAGCTGTCTGTCTCAGCCAGCGGCCACATTGTCCTCACCGCGTCTCGGAGACTCTAGCACCGTTCGCGTGAGCCGCTGCTGCTGTTGGCGATGCTTCGTCTTCTTGGCATCTGACATCACAGACTCGAACAGAAAAAGCGATTGCCTGGTTGCAGAATCCGAGGAATTCTTCGGGCGCAGCCACAAGAGTCGAAGTCGCCTTGGGCTTTTGCCTATCACTTGTCGCTTATCTAAATAGCTTTTTTCCGGAGGGGGAGGGGAGAAAAAGCAAGAGAGAAAGAAAGTGCCGTGATGTTTGGGAGCACCACGGCATTCAAAGGATCTGAGACTGCGAGCTCCGTTGCCATCACAAAGGCTTCCCAGTGCTCCTCACGGCTTAGTTTTTTTTTTTTTTGCTCGCTTCTCGATGCTCAGACTCGCCCCAGATGTGAGTGACGCCATCTGGCGAGCGACGCCAGCCAATCGGAGTGACCTTCAAATTGAAATCTCCACGCAGACAAAGGCATTCTTCGAGTAGACGACTCTTTGCCTCAGAAGGTGGGTAGAGATTGCTTCCTCTCTTCACTCTGAGATCAGCTCTCCAAGACCTGCTTTCCTCTCACATCGATCACCACGACGAGGGAAGGCATGAGTTGCCCATGAAAGCCTGGAGAAGGCGTGCTCCATCGGGATCAGGAGCTTATCCCTTTCAGAATGATGCCTTGAGAAGAGGAAAGGCACCGGAGTTTCATGATGACGTGAGCTGCATCCTGTCGGTTGAGACTGGCTATTTGATGGGAGGAAGGGTGGAATGAACGTACCAACGTATCAAGACCACGCCATCTTCGCCCTCCAGGAAGAAACTTGAAGCAGCAGTTGGTATCCTTCACTGTCAGACGTATCCAGAAACCGTTCCTCTACCTATGGCTTTTCTTTTTTGTTCTTCCTGTTTAGGCTCACCTAAACGCACTACACGCATTTCTGTCTGAAGTGTGGCCTCCTGGACCGGTCGACAGAGAGAAGATGCGTTTTTCCACGCCCGGGATTATGGCTGCCGCAGCCACAGTGGATAGGGGAAAGAAGGAAGAAAGGGAAGGAATAAAAAAGCCCCCACCCGGAGGAAGAAAACTGTCCTCCTCAGCGACGATCCTCCGGTCGGCGAAGAGGATTGCTACCCAAACAGAGGCGATCTCGGAGGATCGGATTTGGCGCCTCCTGGTAAGCCCGTGCCTTTGGGAGAACGGGATCCTCAACCATATGGAAAGGTGGAAGAGAGGCTGCTCCTCTTGCAGAACGCCTGAGGAAAATCCTGTAGGGTGGTCTTGCATTCCACCCGTTGGCCTACCTGATTTCTCGCAGGAGGAGAGCGGAGGAACCGGTCTGCACGGCGCTTTCGGAGCAGGGCGTCGCTACCAAGACTTCACATTGAGGTTCGCTTGTGAGGCGACCGGCCGAGCTCCGCTCCTCTTCCGACGCTGCTAGCATCTTCCTGATAGAGGAAATTCGAGGAATCTTCGAGAAAGTCCTCCCAGTTGTCCTCATCTTTCTGTCTCTGTCCCTTTCCTCCTCCTCCCGATCTTCCTCTTGTTGTGGTCGGTATGGCAGGTGTGCCTCTCTCGTCCGTGCATTTCCAGTAGGCGATTCTGCACAAAGCTCTTCGTCTGGTCATTTTCTCCGAGGTGCTGCGGCAGTTGCCCATTTTGGAACACTTTACTTGCGATATGATGTTTGCTCCGTGTGAAGCGCAATTGGCAACCATTTTTTCTTCAACATCCTCAGGTCATCCTCATATTTTGTCTTCCGTGGACTGGACCACGAAGGGCCACAGGGAAACAAAGTGGCCAAGGAGTCTTGTGTCTGACACTCCCATGAAAGGAGCAGGCTTGCTCAAGACGATCTACTGGTGACCGCAGAACCGAACAGTACCTCTGGGCCACTATTCTTTGAAGCTGCCCCTTACAGGCATCCGGCCTTTCGTTTCGGCCAGTCATCTCTTCCACGAAACTGCTGTGGGATGATTTTCGAGGCTCTTTCCCTCATTCGCCCCCTACCCCTAGCTAGAGTCCCTACCTGGGTTACCCTCTGGGCAAGAGAGCTGTAGAGCGCGTCGGGAGTGCCCGTGAGAATTATGTTTGCAGCGTGCCCTTTCGGGATGCAAGCGAAATTCCATCCTCCCACTTGCAGGGAACAAAGTGACCACTGCATGGCTTGCAGGGAGCAAGCCATGCAGCGGAAAGCGTCTCCCGCTCTCTCTCTTATTTCTCCAGTTGCGCTTATGATGGCCGCAGCTTTTTGCTGAAGACTCCAGTCACAAAGGGAGGAGGGTTGGAGGCTTTCGTTCCGCAAGGAAAGCGAAAGCGAATTCAAGCGTGGGATCTGAAGGGATGACTCTCTTCCTGGCTGGGACGAAAAGGTGCAGAGAAAAAAGTTACCGTGGAATTCACTTCGCTTCTCCCCCCCCCCTTCCCTGATTCCCTTTCCTCCGTAATTCCATAGGAATTTCCGTCTTGAAAGCCTGCTGTGTTCATCTTTGTTTTGATTCAGTCTGCTGCAGCAACTGCAGCCCACCTGAGGGAAAATCATGTTGCATCCGCGTTGCACTCTGGCACTCCCCCCCCTCTCCCTCCCATTTCTTTGTGTTGCTTTTCTTCTGTAAGCTAAGAAGTCCAAAGAAATGCGGCGAAAAGAGGCTGCTGCGTTTCTTTCTCGAAAGCCTGAGCCACGTGGCTACCAGGGAAAGCGCCGCAGAGGAAGGCAAATGTCTGCCCAACCATTGCAGATTCCCCGTTGCCCTGGTCGGTGGAATAATCAGAGATAGAGAGCCCAGGAAAATAAGGAAATAGCAAATAAAAATCTACAAACAGCTGCGCCGCCCCGTTCACACGGCAACCGAATCTCTCTCAACAGCAGATAGGAAGACGCGCTTATCGAAGGGGAACTGGGAGACTTCGGCTGTTGGGATTCCCAAACGAGATCATTTAGAGATCATGTCTGGGACGAACTTTTCCATCAGGTGTATTCAAGGCGTGCTGCCGTCGTCTGTGGGTTAGAGAAATGGCATCCAATTATCCCTTCTCCTTGGGCGTGGCATCGAACTTTCATTGATTCCAAAATTTGACTTCTGACGTTAAGTTTTCAAGGAAAGCGTGAAAATGCTGTCCTCATCTATTGGAATTGGGCAACCCTGGTGAAAGACGATACTCATGTGATTTATTTAGGTTGGAATCGCAAATCACCGCGATGTTTCTCTCGCACATTTATCGATCCCTCCATTACACAACCTGGGCCTTCCATTATCGCTCCACAGGAAATTTATGGAAAACAAATCACCAGGAGAATGAACGGACTGTTGGTTATTGCAGCACTTCCAAGGAAGATGTCATTCTGCTTTTGAGGTCGACTGCTCCATCCAGAAGAAGAATGAACAGACTGAAGGCTTTGCGAGCAGAAGATCAAACCGAGGTCTTTCGGCATGTAGAACAACGACGCAGGTTAGTGTTTCTCTGGTTCCTTTCACGTATCCTACACATCGGTTCTCCCATTGGAGGGCGACAAGTAACGAGACCGAATTGCAAATACGATTAACAGGAATGCGATTATCTGCCAAATCGAAAGCTCACGTTGTTCCTGGTTCCAGCGAGAGACGAGCATGCCATGAGATTCAACTCCGCGAATGCGCGTCAAGCGAAAGCGATCTCATTTTGTTCCCTGCTCTCTTCCATCGTGGTCACAGACTCATTACAGGATTTCCAGCTCCTCACTTCGCTGCTTGGAAACACGGCGGAAAAAAATCCTCGACTCCAGTTTCCTCAGAAACGTGTTGACAAATCTGCAGTCCGCTAAGAAGACGCGCATTCTTTGAAGGCGCAGTCAGTAATTCTCGTCCTCCTCACGATGAATCGAGTTGGGTGGAAGATTTCTTTTTTTTTCTTCGAGCGAATAAGAAATGCTTTTGCACTTTTCAGTTCAATTTAGAGTCCTTAATTCGATTTTCCCAGTGAGACCGTGCAGACGGATAGCAGCATCGATTTGTCTGAAGCAAGCGATGACCCCCTCCAGACGATCAGGAAAACCATTCGTATCCCTAAAGACAGTTACTTAGAGCTTTCGGACTCTTTCAGTTAAAGGAATTTCTGTATCTTGTGGTCTTCAAGGCCAGATAAGCGTGCTTTCCAAGACAGGGAAAGACTTCTTTCGCCTTCTTCTTCTTTGCTATGGGTCGATTTCCCACTCTGGCTTCGGGAAGCCAACGTTGTTCTGGATGTCCTCTACCTATCTACGTACTGCGAAAAAAGGAGGCTTTGGAAGTGCTTTTTTGTTCAACTGAGGGGAGATTTTCCGTTTCGCGAAGTATTCAGTCACGGAAGACATGTAAACGACGTGACCATACGCTGAGATGGGTCACAAGGGCACCACAGCATTAGTAAAGGTTGCACTCCGACACAAATCTTGCCTCGGCAAGAGTTCTCCCTTCGATTTTTCAGCCCGTTATATGCTACGCTTCTCCCTCAAGCTCCGGACCAATGGATGAATCCTACAGAGGAAAAACTCTGACAGCTTCCGAAGCCATTCGTGAAGCCTGCCTAGAGACCGGTGATGTGCTCTGAATGCATCTTTCATTGAACAGGACAGATGAATTCCGCAGCTCTAAATCTTGTGGATAAGAAGGGAAGAGTTGGTATTCCACGTCGAAGTATGGTCTCTTCCTGAACTCCCTGAATCGCCTCCGGCCTTGAAGAGGGAACAGGAGGAGGAGGAGGAAGCGATTCTGAATCGGCGAATTTCGAGCACTCCGTTTGTTTCGTCATTTCAACGTATTGCCAGCTGGTCTCGGGAGTGCATTCCAAGAGCTGCTGCCTTCGCAGTTCTCCCTTTGTGTGTGTGGCATTCCCTAGATGTGCCCACGTGTCAACTCGAAACTCTGAGGGCAACGGAAAGCTGCCGATCCGTTCAGGAGGAATGGGTTCGTCTTCTCTTTGAAGAACAAACTCTATGGTTTCCCTCTCTGGTATGGAACGGTGCATCACAGACTTTCCTCCTCGGATCCTGCCATTCGAGAAACACATTTTTGCTCCAGCACTGGTTGCTCCATTCAGAAGCTGGGCGAGGAGGTACGCATTTCCGGAAATTCAGGGGCCTCCTCTATTGATGGTTGAGCGAAATTCAGAGCGGTTTGCAAGAAACCGTCTCTGTCATCGATCACTTGATCACTGCTTTCCGAAGACAGGACAGTCCTTCCTTTCAGTGATACTCATGCTGACTGGAGTCACGGCGTGACCGAGCCACACGGCTATAGAAACCTCCTCATTACGTTCTGTTCGATTCTGATTCACTACTTCGTTGTCAGATCAGAGACTCATGCTCTGCTGGAGTGACATCCTACAATGGAAGAAGTGGTCTTCAGACACTGTGGAATGTCAGTGGTCTTCAATAGGTTTCAACCGTGCTTGCCCATCGTGCTGCCTACTTTGACTATATGCAGCTATATTGAGAGTACACCGTAAAGACAATGTAGTAGTAAAGTCCCGTTGTTCTCTCAATCTGTTGCGCGCTTGCCATTGAGCTTGGTGGTGTCACTTTCCAGAGGTCACTTCATACTTTTAAATTTTCCAGATGCGGCTGTCCGAGTGATTGGTGTATCCTGAAATTTCAGGATAGATGGTGAAAAAATGATTACAGGCTCCATCAGCAGATAAGATCTGGAAAATACATGAGGTTGGATGTCTTTTGCTAAGACAAAGGCAAGCAGTAACATAGCAAGAAAGAATCGAAGGAAACCAATGAAAGATAGATTTTCATTACCTCCTTGGACTCCTCGGACAAGCACCTGTCTGCAACAGCAATGTCAATACAAGGAATATTTACATCCAAAGATGTTTCAGAAGCTCCATAGAAACTTTTATTCTTCAAATTATCAGGGACATCTGAGTCTTGCAAGAAGAGTAGCAAACGAATACCACCGACACCAGAAACAGCCAAACTTCCTATATGGGATAGTGTAGGTTTTCCATCAGACATAAATCGGAGCCTCACGCTAGAAGACATCACCCCTGACAAAGGATACCCTCAGAAGAAGGAGCAAAGCCCCTCGGTTGGAACAATACGATCCAAAAAATACACTGCACAAAGGATGGCGTACCAGCCACCACCGTCTGTAGATAAGAATCGATTTCTGAAAGAAATGGATACGATGCATCAGGGAATGCGACCCATTTCCGGGCTGGGTTATAGGAAGAGCCGCACAATGGAAGGTTGGGGTGAGTATCCTTGAAGAGCATTTGCAATGGAAGACACGTCAGGAAACACTTACAGGGGAAAGAAAGAATTCTAAAAGTTGCAAGAATACGAAGACCACTGTTAATAAACTTTCGGGAACGCATTTTTCCTAATCTTCGAGGAAGACTCACGGGATCATCATCGTGGAAGCTCCTGGAACACAATCGAGGGGAAAACGGCTGGATGCCCTGTATAAACGCGAAATACAAAAGTCGTATCTACAACAACTTTGCTGTAGATACGGGGAGCTACGCGAGCGGGTGACCACTGCAGGATACCTATCCTAGTAGCAAGGAAGGATTTTCTCCAATGCAGCTGAGCAGACGGATGGTACTGACGGCTCCGGTATCGGGAAACATCTCGATTGGGAGAAACGGCCCTCCTTCCTAATCTAACTTTGGTTACTTCCAATGGAAGAAGCGGCTGCAAGCCTGGGAGAAGTGGAGAAGCTTTCTCTCGGACTTGGAGTCGCCTGCGTTGCATGGCACCGAGGCAGAGAAGCTATCCTGCATGTTTCTCATCTGCCCACAAATGAAGAATCTATGGTGATGAAAACACTTTCGAACAGTTCTACTACGTAAGAGAGCTTCGAGATCGAGCGAAAGAAGCTGATTTTTACAGGAGATATCGTGTGTCCACTGCGCTCAGGATGCCCTACTAACAGGATCCGGGAACGCGTATTCGGTGACAAAATGATCTTACCACAACAAAAGGGATTCCTGCCTTCCAACGGGTCCTTGAACAGTGCTGCACTCCTCAATCCAGAGTCAGTAAGACACCCGTTCCTCCAGGCGGCCCTCGAGGAACATTTCCTTGTCCTTTGAAGATTTGGTCGCCGCCTTAGGGATAACATCCCACGATCCTACATTACACGATAGTACTTGGATGAACGACCTCCTGGGAACCGCAAGTGCTGTGAAAGCATTGTGTGAAGTCCTACGCAAGCAGGAGCTGAAGATGCCTTCCCCGGAAATAGTCGACATCTGCACAAGGATGCGTTCTTTCAGTCGGGCTCCTAAATCACCCAAAGCACCCCTATCCACAGAAGACTCAGGAAGAGATGCCCTTGAGCTCACCGCTGTTTAATGATACAAAAGAGACAATCTAACAGAAGCCGAAAGGATCTTTTGAGGATCCCTTTTTTCGTTCATGCAGATGATTCACTTCTCCTAGCAGATTCTGAGCTAGAACTGTTACAGACACTGATCAGTACGGAAGACCCGAGTCGCGAGGATAGACCAGCACAAATAGATAAGCCTTATTCCAGCCACAGTTCCAAGAGTGGATTTAGAGAAAGTTTCATATTAATACCACCAGCATCTCGACATCCCTGGATGTACAGATTTCTGGGAAAGGTTCCAATCGGGGTTCTCCGGAGACCAGACTGTTGGAAGTCAGCATGTTGGGTTACGGCCTTTTTCCCTGGGTGTCTCTAGGGGATTGCCAGACTCGTCAGCTATCACAGCTTTGGTGCATATCGGAAGGAAGACAGCACCTCCATAGTAACTATTATTTCCTAAATTATCATGAGCAGCACCAACCTTGCAAGAAGAGTAGCAAACGAATACCCATGTGTCGACCTATTGAAGAGATGGCGAGGCCAAGTTCGCATGGATACCTGTCTCAGGATGCTGACATCGCCGTATAAGTGACCACGAAACTCTCCAGAGCACATCCTGCGCACCCAGTGTCTGGAAAAAGTGTCCGATTTTCATCCTCAGGCGTAGGCCTCGGAGCGTCTGGCATCCTATCCGAAAACATGACCAAACCGAGCGATGGCTTGCTCGGCTTGTCGTATGGACCACGGTTGTCGCCAGTCGTCCGGAAGAATGCAAGTGCACTCTACATTTGAGGATTAGCGAACCCCTACCAATAATCGCAGGATTTTCCCTCTGGTGCGCAGAGGAGGCTCCAATTTACCACTGGGGCACGCCCGCTCCGAGGCAAGGGAAGGTGGAGTTCCTTCACGGACAGGCATCCAGATCAGGGAAAAAACACGTCCACATCGTGGGCGTGTGCCCACTTCTCCCATATCGGGGAAGATCACCTTCCGTTCCATACACGCTGCTCGGTTCGAATCCCGCGCGGGCCGAGTTCGCAATAAGTGCGATGCGGATCTAATGCGCAAGAGACGAGGTGCTTGATATGGGCAGTCCTTGACGCACATCCTCAATCCTTGCATGCAAAATTCTAGGTTTTGTTGCGTAGCGACGCGGCAACAGTTCGTTTCACCAAAGAAACAACTCAAGGAAAACGGGAGCTGGTGGCCTCCAGCCGACCAATCCCGGGAGGCGGCTTGAAGAACTACCATGCTCCAGAACGAGAGACGAATTCCCGCTCGAAAGAGCAGTCACAGCATTGGGAGAATTGCAGAAAAGAGCAAAAGAGACCAAACACAGAAAGGCCTCTCATGTTCTCCGACAGATGAGTATGGCTTTGGCAGAACTCCGGAGACTTTGGAGGCTAAGAAGCTCTTAGAGAACTGCGGGATCCATCGCAAAGCAGACAGAGAGCAGGGAGTCGAGGATGGTGGTGGACTTTCGCGTTCAGACATGCTGGATACTGGCGCACCGTCAAGGATGAACAGCCAGCAGCAGGATGAAAACGTAAGGAAGGAAATCGCCTTCAGCCTGCGCACGATTCCGCGCAAGGCAGCGCAAGACCTGTCGCAAGACCCTGCCGATCAAGGGAAGACCACGTCCTGTCTCCGACAGCACTGTACTTTAAGGCATTTTGTGTCCAATGGCTCGCAACTCCGACCTTCGGGGTGCAGAATTAGTGCACCTGCTTCATCAGATCTATTAGTTATGCGTGAATCGCCTATCGAGGATGGCGCCATTCACCTTGCAAGGAGGAGCAGCGCGTAGGACGAATCCCTGGGACAAATTCCCAGTTGCCGTGGCAACAGCCAAATCGTGAACGGCAAAAGATGATAGGCTGGAGGTCGAGATCGATCACTAAAAGACGTTGAGGGGTTAATGCTGCAACCAGCTTAGGGTCTGCAGCGTTGCTCGAGGACATCGGGTGGAAGGAGAGAGAGTATCGGGGACCGGTTCTTCACTTGGTCTCCAGTGGAGTGCCTGCATGAGAAACAGCGCGTATCTCAGGACAACAGCGAAGTGTTGAGAGAAGAAAGGATTCCGAGAACAGGGGCGGAGTTCATGAAGAGAAGAAGAGCATTCAGTGTTCCTGAAATGTGTGCTGGAAACAAAGGCTCGAACACCGCTCGTAACTAAAGGAGCCACCACAACTACGGTCCCGTGATGAGGGCGAGTCAAGAAGAGAGATGGAAGTTTCCCCTTTCACTTGTTTGCATCCTCTTTCTTAACACGATGACGTCATTCTTAATGAACAAAACGTGAATCAGGATATAAAAAGTCTTATCTTAAAATATACTTCCAAAAACTTCCCCTATAGAAGAGCACGTGAAATTAATTCCCTTCTAAATTAGAGATTTTATCTTGGAAAAAAATCGTCAGAATCGTCACCACAAAGAAAATGGCTGTATGGAACGCCATGAAGCAGGGAAGTCCGCGTTTTCTTGAGGTTGATTTTCATGCAGTTTACAACCATTGCAACACTCCAAGCGTAGCTGACCGTAGTGCCATGGAGATGTTCGGTTGCGCAAACACTGGATGTCTTCCTTAAGAACTGTGAGGTTCCTGTCTCTGTAGCTTCGGTATGCTGCCGACCTTTTGCCTTCAGAATTATGTCTTGGTTTTATTGTCTTCAAAATTGTTAATGAACTTCTCAAAACTTTTTCGCTTGGTGGGATTTGCGTGACACTTCCCTAGATCTCTGATTTGGTTCTTCTCTTGTTTGGGAATTTTCGTTTTCGCCGCTCTCGAAAGGTCTGTTCCGTGATTGGGAGGAAATTGCCGCAGTTCCTCCAGATGAAGTACGCGAGAAACGCGCATCCCAACGCGTGTGCACAGAAGCACTCTGCGTTGTGATCTCCGTGATTCCAGATGCTCTGATCCAAAGGCATGCAACTGGGATATTTGGAAAACTGCTCAGGGAACCTCACATTCGTCTCCAATGTCTTAGCTACACTGATCTCTCGAAGTCAGCACGGAAACCTGCCATCTAGCCATCCGTCTGCCATCATTAGCCCTTCGACAGCAACGCAGTTTAGACTTGAGAGAAAAGTATTTCATGGACCCTCTTCAGAGAGAATGGGCTCTTGAAATAGGGAGCGCACAGACCAAAGGAACCATGTCCTGCGCATCATCTATTGCAGAAATTTTGCCGGGACTCCCAGAGATCCCTTCTAGTACACACAGAAGGCGTGATCACATGAAAAGCGCTTCCAAGGGCTTCCCAGCGAAGCACCAGCACTTGAGGCGCAGCATGCAGAGAATCTGCATTGCCGAAAAGGAGATAAGGTTGTCCATGTGCGAAGCTGAATGCTTCACAGAAGCTGGTACACCGTGTCGCTGCAATGGTATATTCAACACATCGGTCTAGAAGTGTCCTTTTCCAGAAACAAGACCACAGGCCCAACATTTTACGACAACCGACTACAGCCACACAAAAAAGGAAAAGAGTGCCATGTGCTTTTTCAGTGTTCCAAACGAATGCCTTATTCTGAATTCCAGACGAATTCCTTAGAAGATCACCATTGGCCTTACTGTGCCATCCTTTCTGTGCGAATTTCTCTACATGTGTAGAAATTGAGCTTGATGTCAGCCCTAAAACGAAAACCAGAGAAGTGGGTAAACGTCGATTCCACGTAGAAGAGGGAACCGGACTTATGAGGATTCACCAACTAAAAACAGTGTCCCGGAGCAGAGAAATTTGGAATAAAGAAATACCTTGGTAATTCCTTGCTTCCTTGCCGTTCCACAGTAGACGCAGCGGTAGATGCACCAAAGGCACTCATCATTCGGAACCGCAAACGGTTCGCTACCAGTGCCAACTGCACTCAAAATGCGGACTGTTTCCGATACACGGAAGGAGTCAAAGGAAGATTTACCGTGGACCAGAGTGATAACGGAGACTGTATGGAAACTTATTTCCCCAAAGGCGGAAGCAACGGCGCCCTCTTCACGTCTTGCCAGCTATTTCAAGACCTGCAACGTGAACCTGCAAAAGGCTGGAACGACAGACAGCCTGGAGGAGCAACCTGCCACCGGACATTCAGAACGACGTTCATGTTTTGCCACGGAGGAAACCTGCGTGATCTTAGGTCTGAATATTGGACTAAGGAAGAGCTTGGCATGTGGGATCAAGGAAAGCTGGCTTTAGGTGCACACCTGCACAACCCTGAGCCGAGACTGGACAGCACAGAAGGCGGTTACGGATCCGCAGAACCGTACAGGAATGGAAATCGTGACAGGATTGTTTGAAGGAGACGGCAACGTTTCCCAATGCAGTCCCATCGCAAGAACAATCATTACTGTCTCCATCACAAGCATTATGATAAGGGCAAAAATGAGAAGAGCAGGAAAAAACAAGGCCTGCAGAATGCGTTTCGAAAGGACTCATTAACAAAGAGATCAGCTCTAGGAACCGCAGCAAAATCCTAGCCTGGACATATCGCTGCATCTTGAAAAAGATTGCGGATGCTGCTCAGGTGAGTAAGACGTCCAACAACCCCTAGTAATGAGATTCCAAAGACAAAACCACAAATTTGACCCAGAAAAGCGACCCTTTGTGTTGTGGACCATGATGTTTGGAAGCAGCTTCTCTAATGTGTCTGCCATTTTGTCCAGTGGTTGGTCTGTATGAGAAAACCGTGTAGAACGAATGCATAAAGAAATCCAGGTCTTCATCGGCTATCAAGAAGATACTGAAAGTCAGTAATGCCTGCGCTTTTACCTGATAGGAAAGACTGAAAGACAGTAAATGACACGATTTTTCCAGTGCCGTTTCTCAACACCGGAAACAGCATTTGTGTTGCACCCGGCAACGAACTAAGTGGAGCAACTGGTGCCTCAAAAGACTCCGTTCCAAGTAAAGACATAAATGCATCGGACGAGGAGCAAAAGTGCGAAAGAGAAAGGTACAAACCGAGGCTGTGATTTGTTGAGACCTGATGAAGAGCATGTAGTTAACGTCTAAACAGCAAAGAATTACAGAGAGTGCTGTTGCTTGTGTGCGAGCGAGATTGCCTTCCGAAAAACCTCAAGCAACTCAGAATTGGGTTCGAGAACAGCAAAGAAAGAAGCAAAGAAGAGCAAAGAAGTAAAGAATTCCCTCCCCTTTGGTTGCGGTCATCAGAAGGCATTGGTTATTTGACGCGAAAGTTTTTGGAGGCGTTTCCAAAGAAAAGCTCGAGAAAGCTCCTCTCCTTGGGGAGTTCCTAAAGATGCCTTTGATAATGGAGCAGAGGAAAAGTCATGTTTTTCAAAAACGGCTGAATTGGAGGCAGAAAAGCAAAGCGTAGGTGTGAAGAGAAACAGGCTAAACTCCAGCAAGTGAACTCTAGTTGGGAAGTGGGCACTGTCAAGAGAGCAGGAGTTGCTTCCCTTCTCTTCAGCTGAAGCAACTCTTGCGCGGTAGATCCACATTGTGAAAGCTTTCCTGGAGCGCAGGGGTCGGTGCTGAAACGGAAAGGGCTGCTGACTGACAAGTTCCAGAACCTTACTGAAAAAGGACAAGGTGAGATTCCTTTGTTCCCAGTGGTGAATCCTGGAAAAGTTTGCTCCCTAACTTTCTTTTCGGTCTACAAGAAGCATTCGAATCAGATGAGCAGTCGAGAAGAAGTGTTCCCTCCGCTCCATGTTCTTCAGTGTGACTATCCAACCCGATGATTAGGGAACTTCTTAGGAGCTGACTCTTCGCTGACCTTTGTAGGAGATGTCGTCCTGCTCTCGAAACCTGAAGGTGGGCTCTGTGCACGCTTCTGCATGCTAGGAAACTTGCGCAACAAAGTTGGGCTTCCCGTCAGTCCCAGTGATCGCGATACCTTCACATGCACTTCAGAGCCACGGAACTAGGAGGCGCTGGAAGAACGGCGTTCAGGAACATCGGCATCACACGAACATCTCAAGGCTCGAGTTCAAAAACGCCTACAGGATATCCGGCAAAAATATTCGACCCGGGCACCTTTCCATCCAAGCATCAGATCCTGAGCGTCTTCAGATGGGAAGCAAGCATCAGATGGTTCGCGCGGAACGGTCAACATTCTGGAGCTCGAACTTTATTCATGGCAAGAGCTGGACTCCATGAGAACCTTTTGCTTTCCCAGCCTCATCCATTACCAGAGCCTGAGAACGTTCAGAAGAGCAGATTGGATGTTTTTCAGAAGAGATCTTTGATCGAGAAATACCTCGACTTGCCGAGGAAAGATAAATGACTGTCGAAGAAGAAAATACGGACTGATCAAAGAAATGTGTCCGTGCCGCCAGAGAGGCCGGGAGCTTCTCAACTGACAGCTGTGATTCATTAAGGAGTCTGTGATTCTGAGCTTTGTCCCTGCAGGCGGTCTCACATGTCGTCAGTGTCGTGTCAGAGTGTCGTCGGTGTCTCGACGGTGTTTTTTGTTCGATAACATCATTCTTCTCCTGGTGTGGAGCTCCCGCCTGATAGCATCATTGCACCCCATGAACCAAAGGATTCTGCGACGATCTTGCAATCAACAAGATCGATGCTTCCCTAGCAGCGAGACGGGGGATCATTACTTAGTAGCTTCTTATGTTTGCGTTGTCTTGCATCCACCGGAGCCGCAACAGGCCATTTTTAAGCCCAAGAAACGCCTGACATGGTCACTCCCGTCGCCCTGATGCGAATGGATTCCAGCCGCAATTCGGAATTCGGCCAACACCAGCTACCAGGTCCCCTCTAGATGCGAACTACCAGTTCATCAGGCCTCTCGGTCATCATATCGTCTTAGCATCTCGTCCGGCGCAGTTCTTGGTAGGCTTTGCAGGTGCGGGTTAAGCTGCAACGCACGAATGGATCGGTGGTCTCGAATGCTCTCCAAGGCACAATGATGACCTGGTGGACCAAATCAGAGACCTGACTAGAAGCAACCCAAGCTGATGTCTTCTCCAGGATGGTACCTGTAGTGTGTTCAACATCCTGTCTGATCCGATTCGGTGCTCCAGGAGGAAGGAGAGAGTTATTACCCTCGAATCCTCCTGACCTTGTGCGATCTCCGTGGCAGTTCCGGAAGAAGCGAGTCAGAGAAAGGGAAGTCACGTGCTGGGAGCTGGTCATTCCTCTCTTCTCCGAAGAATTCTGTGCTTCGGCGCGGGAGCTCGTCATGAGTCTGCAAGAGTCCTGGATTCCAAGGAAAGCACGTTACGCTGGAGGAGCTGAAAGTGAAGGACTTTGGAGCCAAGCAGACGTCTTAAGAACGGAAATGGTCCTTTCGGACACGCTCGCAAGATACATCTGTCGGGTCGGGTCACAGGCCGTGAAAAACCCCAAGACAACAGCCCCTTCTTCGGGGGCTGGATGAGGGAGGATGCCGCGAAAGTAAGGGTGTTGTCTGTGGATTCCCCTCATAATGGATTTCGTTCGTCCACCACACACTGGAAGGGAGCATAAATCAAGCGTGGATAAGTGGACATTCGCCTTTCGATGTGGCCAGCTTCACCTCATCCGACTCTGGACGAGGCGCACACTTCGCTTCCGCAAGATCGGATTTTGGCTGTCCCAGGAGGTGGCGCTCTTGACCCCGCTCTGCGTCGCGCAAAAGATTCTCGGGGCTTCCAACAGACGTCTTCTATCCAGTCTTCTCATCTCACGCCACCTCCCGAGAGAAAAAATCGTGATATTAGTAGATGTTTCTCGCAGCGGCTGGTGCAAATGCAAAGCTTCTGCGTCCCCCCCCTCTCATCCCGGAGGCACCAAGCTGCCTGCTTGGGGCTGGGCTTTCCCGCATTGTGCACGATGATCCCCGACGCTTCGAGCAGCCTCCCTTTCCGTGGAGACAGGAAAAAATGCCAGTCACCTGCAATCTGCCGTCGGCTCTCGGTGACCGAGCTTTGGCACCCCCCTCTCCGTGTGGCAATCACGTCTATTTGCGCCGCCGGTAAGCAGACCTGTGCGAGCGCCATCTTCGCTCGCTTGCAAGCGGTCCGACGCGACAGACTGTTTGCTGCTCCGACATCCTCTCCGAATTACCGAAGGCGCCTCCGGTTGACTCGACGCTTCGGCTGCGAATGAGAGCCGAAGACTAGGGTCCCATCGCAGTTGTCGTTCCTCACCAGGATGCGGACCGTCCGCAAGACACTACGAACATCTGATCCTCCCCAGCGTGGGCGATTCCCAGAGGTCACCCCAACATGGTCTCATGACCCCTCTCGTCTCTCAAGTTCTCAGGAAGGACCTCGCCCTATCTTCACCGAGACTCGGTCCATTTTTGTCTTTCTGGGTCGTCTCGAGTGAGAATTTTCTAGGTCTCGACCACCCTTGCACTCCCTCCCAAGGACGGTCCATGGTTACCCTCCAGACCTCGGCGTTTCGCTTTTTTCCCTTGCCTGGTGCGCCTCCTGTTCCCCTCCCCGGGCGGTGCCCCCCGATCGGCCAGTCTCTTGTTGGACCAGCGCCTGTGAGGTCTTTTCCGCGCAGGAAGGATGGGGGGGATAATCCCAAAGAGCAGACTCGGAGCGCGCGGCTCGTCCTGAGGAGGAAGCACGGGCGGTGGAGGGTCCCTCGCAAGCAGTTACCGCGGAGCGTCCTTACGGGATCCGCGCTCGTTAGCTGCTCTGGAATCTCTTGCACGGCCCGTGTGCTCTGTCGGCCTCCCGCTGTATACCGGGCCACTTGGAAAAGCACAGTGAGCCAAATTTTGCCACCGGAGGGCGCATACTCACGTTCGGGACGAGAGAAACACAAAAAAGAAACAACTTTCAGCTCCGCTGGAGACTGCGGCAGGATGAACTCAAGCAGTATTGCCTCTTGCTCTCTCTCATCTAACGGTTTCTCTTTAAGCATCGAGAGTTACGCCCTTCCCCCTCCTCCTCCGAGAGAGGATCACTGTCCGAGAGAGATGGGAACTCACCCCCCAAACGTCGTTGCGATCCAAGAAGGCAGAATCTGAAAGGTAGCGCCTTCGTGCACGCTCCCTGGTCGTACCGGATGCGGGGGTGGGGGGAAGAAAGGAGTCGCGGGGTGCCGCAGGGTGAGAGAGAGGATGCGAAAAGGGTCCCGGATTTTCTCTCTCGAAGCCATTCTCGTGGTAGCGCCGACGAGGGGTTTGCCTTGGACGTTTGTGCGAGTCCCTGGCTGCCAGCGGACCGGATCATCCCCTTCACGCACGCGCTGCGATAAAGGTCGCCGAAGAGGCAGCTTTTCGCCCCAGCGTCCTCAAAATACCGCTCGGAGGGGCCTCAGCTGTGAATCGCACACCGGGGAATCCACAGTTCCCGCGCCCTATGGCAAGGAGGCTCTGCGACGACGTATCGAGTCTCCAGCTCCAAGGACGCGGAGCCACCTCCTTCGTGCTTCTTCGCTTTCTCAGCGAGTACGCTCGGGTCTTCCTGAATCGCATGCTGTCCCTCTCCCTCCCTCAACGTCTCCATCCTTTCTTCCCATGCATATTCTGTGAAGTCACCTCTCGCAACCGTCTTTTTTCTTTCTTCCTTGGTGAAACCCTCCTCCATGCCTCGCCTCAGCCTCCATAAATTTGGAATTTGTCCTCGCCAAGGACCGGAGTTGCGTACGTCACTGTTGCAGCAGTCTGATCTTGGGGCTGCTGCTGGACGCGAAAGTTTCCGCGTGCGTGGCTGGGGCTCATTTTGCTTTCCGGTCCGCGTGAGCTCGAAGGTTGGAAGAAAACTCCGCGGCGGAGAGAGAGGGATCAGGGGCGCACGGCCGGTGGACGACCTGGCATCACTGGTCGCGGGGAGGGAGGAAGTGTACCCCAACTGCAGCAAGTGCGGGGAACATGAATCCCTCCCCCACCTGCTGGTGGATTGCATTGCCCTCTGACCCCTCTGGGAACGCTTTGCCGCGATCCTAGGGAACCAACGGCAACAACTCCAGGGACGCCTTAAAACCCCTTCCTCGTTCGCGACGGTCTTCTGCCGGCAGCCACGTTGGCAGTCCTCTGCTGCCCACGCGGGATCGTCACTGCCTGGAGTGATGCAAAAGGAGGGCACAGCGACAGGGTTGCCACATCGACTTTGCCGTCAGATTCATGAGGATGGCAACAAGATGGCTCCACCTGGACAGCTCCATACAGCAAAAGCTTGCCGGCATGCTACAGAGGATGCAGAGGACTGACTCCAGCATGAGGTGATCCCTCCCCTCCCTCCCCCTCTCTGTCTCAAAGTTTGCTTATTTAATTTCTTTTTATTTCTTTTTCTTTTTGTTTGCCCCTTCCCCTTTGCTGCCGTGACGGGCCTCACCGGTCTGCGAACCGATAACCAGGCAGACTCCCGGTAAAACGATTTTGATTGGATCACTATTCCAACTACAATCTTCTGCAAATGTTAATTTTTATTAAAATAAACGTCCCGGCGTACCCGGGTGAGAATCCAGTTTTGTGCCACGGTTTAACAGCTCGAAGAAGACCCCGAGTGCCGACGCCGGGATGGACACGGGGAGCAGCAGCAGCAGATCGTCCGCGTACGCCGACACGACAGGTGCGCGTGAGCACCCGCGTGGGAGGCGAGCTAGAGTCTCCCTGTACGCCCTGGACACCAGCTCAAAGTGGGTGCTGAAGAGCAAGGGGCTCAGGTTGTCGTCCTGTTGTATCCCACGGCACGCCAGCACACCGTGTGAGAAACCAGTGGACGAATCCGGAATTCTCCCTGTGCGTATCCTCCGCTTCCGGATAACTCCTCTTCACCCGCGGCTGCAAGTCGCAGCACAATTGCATCTGCGAGACGCTGGGAACCATCGTTGGGGGGATAGTCGGATGCTGACTCTTTGGAGTCGGAAGTCCGCACTCTTGTCCGCTGTTTCAAGAATCACAAACCGGGCTTTTTGGAGAACATCGATGGAGGAGTGGTGGAAGAAAACGGTGACGAGGGTTTGACATCCACTTTTGACTTGTGGATTCATAGGTCCTAGTCAAACGTGTCGTGAGCTGCAGAAGAGAGGCCAGCTCGCAAACGAGCGAGGGGTCCAACATTGCCTTGGAGTCTGCACTTGGTAGTCCCTGTAGGCGTTCAGGAACTGGACTCCACCCCCTGGTACGTCCCAGCCCTGCAGTGAATCTCCAAGGGAGCAACGAGAGGTGGCGACTGCGTCTGCCTTAACGCTGGAATTGCGCGGCGTGAATGCCCGCGTCCAGGATCAGGCCGTTCGCGGATGAGCAGTGGAAGCGAATCCTCGAGGGAAACCACTCGCCGCACGGCCCCAGATTTCTCCATCATCCGGAGTAAGCTCCAACTCTCGGAGGCCATCAGCTTGTTGCAGTTTTCGGGGTGATCTCGCTGCGTCCTGAAGAGCAGGGGGAAGAGCCCTCCATTCTCATGGACGTTCGTGACGTGGAGTTCCCATCGCGGAGCGAGCGCGCCTCCGATCCCCTCTGGCCGCGCGCTTTCTTGCAACAGTCTGACAGATCTTCCACAGCTGCTGTCTCCTTTCGAAGGCATCTTTCCCGGAGCGTGGGAGCCACTCGCTCGCGAAGCGCAGCACGTGAACTCTTCAGTGGAAACCCGCGATGAGTTTGCCCGAAGCAGGGAATCGAAAAAAAATCTTTCCGTCGGCGCGAAGGATTCCCGCCGTGTCGCCATCAGCACGATCTTTTGATGAACTAGGGTTCGGTTTGTTCTCTCTCCTTCGCATGGTCCTCCTGGGAAACTGCGGACGATGCGCAGCAGAGGGAGATGACTCGGGACAGGCTGCTTTCCTCGAAGGGGGAACCGGCTGGAGGAGTCTCTGGCCGACAAAGCGCGAGTCGTCTTTTGTTCCGCTTCTCGGAACACTACAGGATGGCTCGTCAAGACAGAGACCGTTTCTTCCGTCCTGTCCCCCTTCAGCTCCACCCCCACTCAGAGACTCCAAAGACCCACCCGGCTGTTTACAGGTTTCACAGACTTTGCTCTCTCGCAGATTCTGCAGAGGGAAGTTCCTCTTGCTCCCTGCTCCAGCTCCCTTGAGTCGCTCGGAGGTAAGAATGATTTACCCTTGTTGCATCACGACCCTGAGATACAAGTTCATAAGGGCCGGTAGTTTCCCACTGTGACCTCCCACCTTTGAAGACTGGAACAAGACAGAGGCTCACCCGAAAAAAGGGATTTTACCTGATGGATCGGCAAGGAAACTATATTTAAAGAACAAAGTCCAGGTGCAAATAATCTTTTCAGGTTCTTTTTTGATCCTGGAGTTTTCAGAGGGAAGAATGAGATTTGTGCACCCTGTACCTCCTCCGGAAAAATACCCATCCATGGCTGATGCACTTATCCTATACGACTCTTGCTGTGACGTCATCCAATAAGTGTCCAAAACACCTTTCGGAAGTTCCAAACCAACCAACAACTGGTTGGTGTCATCTGCTAGATACACCAACCAGGAATGAAAGATCTTTTTAGGATACCCGATGCACGGGCTTGATGGTCGAGAGTAGGTGCAACAGAGCACATAGCAGTCGTCTACCGACGTAGGTAACAGCATCTGAACGGTAAGAAGCCATGTGCCTCGACTCAGGTGACCAATCAGTAGGCTGCAACATGAGCTTGATTACTGGGAGACTCGATCTTCGAGGATGCCTGTGACCCGTGGGAAGCCAGTCAAAATTAATGCCATCCCGAGCTTATGGGACACCGTGCACGAATTCGCGTTACCCTCTGCGCATCCTGTGCTCTGCGCATTGTCTATGTACATTCGTTTTATCGTCTTGCCCGCTGTTTTTGCGAGCTCACAATCATCGGGATGAATCAGGTGATCTTGCATCACGGATTCCCTCTCTTCATCTTCCTCGTCAATGATGAGTGGCGATGACTGAGATATCAGCATAGCATGAGTAGTCAGATCATCGATCACGACTTATGACGGTGTGGCTGTTTGCAGACGTCTACGAGATAAGTTTCTTCGTTGTTCTCGTGAGATGGAAACAAATATGGAGCACTTCTCTCGTCCGGAAAAGGGGACAGAACAGAATGGAAGGCGGCAGTGCACATCCGTGTGATGCGGTTCAGTCGTTCGGCCAAAGTCCACATGTCCTCCACCTCCCGCGCAGATGCTTTCTGGAGACAGGAAAATTCTCAGATCTGGTCGCGAAGGAAGGAAATGGCAGATGGAAAAAGATGTTCCAATTTACAAGAATAAAGTGCTGCCTTGTGAGGCCAGTGCACCGATGTGAAGGCTTCCGTTTTCATGGGGTGCTAACTGACTTCTCAGCGACTTGGTGGTCCCTTCGACTTCAGGGTCTCGACTGGTTTTTATCTTCCGGTTCAGAGAACGTGCTTCTGGATAGTTGAGAAAGATCTTGGTGCGTGAAACACCGGGCTACAAGAGCTGGTGAAAAGCGTTTCTTGCTTTCTTCTCTTGAAAATCACGTTTTTTTCGGACGTCAGTTATCGTAGCATCTTAAGCGTGGGTGCCCAACGACAGATTGAAGGCACGGACAATCACCCCAAACCGGTACGTGCAGACTGAAATGGAGAAGTCAGTAAACCCACAAGAGAGGAAGAGAGGTCTAAGAGCTGTTTCCGTGGGAATGACATTCGTAGGTGTTGCTCGAAAGAACTGGAATCGCAATCATTTGGTTGAAGAACACTCTGAGGCTCTCGAAACAGAAAGAAAAAAAATGCCGGTGCTTGCCTAAATCAAGAATTTTTGCGCAGAATAAGCCTGAGCATCCGCTAATCCTGAATGAACAGACTCTTTTTGGGTAATCACCTTCAAAAACATTCTTTACAAAAAATTTTTACTCTGGGAAGACAAGAAAACAAACACAAGAACTCAGCAACAGCGCAAACTTAGAAATTCCCTTACGTACTTTGTAGGTCATCCGCTCATCTATAAACATATCGTTGGCATCAGGAGAAAAACAAGCGATGCGGCTTACATCCAGCAATCCTGGTAAACTTTCTTCCACGCCTTTTCTCCAGCGGCACTACTTGGAACACGGGTGTGACTTTGGCCATTAGCTGATTCTGTGTGGTGTAGTCAGGTGTCCCCACTACCACTAGGCTACAAGCAGGCAGGAATGAGACTGCCTTTTTGTCTTTGCACCTGACCGTAGCAAAAGCGCTTCTCTGTGTTTACCAGAGGAGAGAACTGGGAGCCAAAAAACGGCAGCGTAGAAACCGAAATTTTCATGCAGGGGAAAAACACATCTGGTCCCGGAGGACGAAGCTCAATGACATTCGCGGTCTCTGGAGTAAACAAAGACGAGCCCAGTTGCGTGCCAATCATCGGAAGCGTACGGCGTTCACTCAGCCGTACGAAATCTGCGTGCAACTGAGAGCGGGGCTGCCCCGGGAGCTGGAACCAGGAACTCGGATGATTCATTGAAACACAGAGGAAATTCTGTCTCTGGAGAACACAGTGTCGGCGTCCAATTCTCGAGAGCCTTACGATGTTCGCTCCCCCAGGGGTGTAAAAGTCTTCTTATGCAAGCAGAAAGTTCTTTAGGCGAGACCAGCTCCTCTTTACATCTCCTCGAAGTAGCCCATATCCTTTCTTCCGTCTTTGAACCCAGGTTGTGGGATGGAATCCTTCGCTTCTGGAAAAATGCAGCTCCAAGGCAACGCAGAATCTTCCTCAGCTTTCAGAGACTACACTTCTGATTTGTAGCATGCCGATCTCCCTCTGTTCCATTGATCGCAGTCCCAGAAGACATTCTCCGCTGTTCTCTTCTCCCCTCAGTGCGTTTCGAAATCAAAGCAGCAACGGTTGAGAGCCTTCAAGAAGCCCTCCTCTTTCTATTTCTTCTGAAAAAATGGTGGAAAAACCCTCTAAGAGTTTATTCCGTGGTACCCACTGTGGATGCTTATAACAGCAAGAAGCATCTGGACTCGGTTTAGGCTATTTTTTTTTGTTGTTCTGCATCATTTGGGGGCTCCAAACATACAGTGGAGTGAGAGGAACAGATGGCATGTGGTGCACTGTGAGTGCATCGCAAACCAAGGATTTGCGCCCCAAGGGCTCAGCTTAAACTGAAAGGACACTTCCTGTTGAAAGGCAGAGATTCTCTCCCAGGGCGGTCCAGGCTTCTCTTGTGAAAACAATGCTTAGCGTTTCAAGTGTAACAAGCAAGTAGATGGAGCTGCAGACAGAATACCCAAGGGATGCTCGATCAGATTAGTTCCAGTTTGCAGATACCAAGAAAGAGAGTCGCCAGAGCCATGCTTTCTCCTAGCGCTGAGACTTAGATTACGATAGATCAGGAGCAACGTCCTCACTTTCCACTAAGGGAGCACAGCCAAGGTGTTCAAAAGAAAACGCTGCACAGGTAACCACAGCGTCGTCTGATGTGGAAGGTGACGTGGAACACCGAAACGACGAGCCTTTTTGCCTCAGTGAGAAAAAAGTTGCGTTGTGGGGGAGCGGGTTACCCAGTTTTGTGGGTTGCGCTGTGGAGTCCCGATTGGCCCGCCGGACGGACGAACAAATCTGCTGCCTTGTTCCCAGGCAGAAAGTCTCATGATCCTGTTTTGCTCTGCAGAATGAGGGACTGTAAGAGGAAGATTATTGGATGCACGTTTGGTTCATCACAAACGTTTCGACACTTTTCGGGAGGGAACTTGCAAGGGCTGCACACTCCGGAGAATCCAAGTCTGGCTTTCCACTTCGATGCTCTCCGTGATCAGTGAGCGTGACGGAAGGCTGCTCGAGACGCTCACGTTGCAGTCAGAGTGTGGGATGTGCGGGAGAGAGTGCAAACCCCTTCCGCGCAAGGGAGGCTCCGTCCCAGACCGAGAGCCATCTCGTGAGGACGCGAGTGTCTTCTCTTTTTCTTTGGACTTCCGGCCCGGGAAGGGGGAGGGGGCATTTCAAGGAATTTCTCGATGCGCATGCTCGATGAAGAGCCGTCGAGAGAACTCTCTTTTCTTCTGCGCGGCTGCAGAGCTGCCTTCTTCTTGCAAACTCCTCGAGGAGATTGCGCCCCCTTCTTTGGCCTTCTCCAGAGGGAGCCTCCCTTCCAAAATAAGGCACAGGTACGTGCTATTCTAAAGCTGCGCTTTGAACTGAGTGCGTTTGTCAAACATCTCCAGAAGGAGATTTCTCCCCGATTGCGATGCACTCACGAGCTGAGCGATGCCGTGATCGGGAAAGTTCCGCCTGGTGATTCCATTCGCAGACGGCCAAGCTGAACTTTTGGCTCACTGCTCAGAGGCATCCTGAGATGACACCCATAAGCTTGGACGAGCGAACGAGCGACTGGCCTGTAGGCAAATATGGACGCAAGAGATGGATTCCGAGTTTTCCCTGTCTGAAGTGGGGACGCCAGTCAGAGGATCGTGGAACGAGGATTTTCACACCCTGTGGTTCCCATACCTGAAAGCAGGAAACCCACTGCATGCCCTCTTGCCTCTGCCGATCAATATGGATGGAACGAAGGACCGTTAGAGGAAAGGGTGTCCTCGAAGAGTTAGTGGAAAATTTAGGATGCAATTTAGAAGGTTTATGGAATTTCTGATGACAGCCGAACGAGAAGAGGGGCATCGCAAGAACGGAAGCATTTGTCCTCGACTTCCCCATGGAAGAATTCTGACAGTTGGTTAAAAAGGAAATGATTTCCACGAGATCACACCTATGGGCAACATCAAAATGGGGAGAAGGGGGGAAGGAGAAAATCTGCTCTTCCACTGATGGAATCTAGCTAAGATACACTCCATTACTTGTCCATGTTTTGGCTACCGTACAAAACCCAGTTTCGTGGCCTCTTTGAACGGAGTGGAACCTTCCAGACAAACTGGAGCCATCCCAGAAACGTGTACTTGAAAAGAACGCGCGCTCAAGACAGAATTCCCGCCCTCTGGAGCGCGAGTCTTCCCTATCTGCGCTTCGATGGGAGATGCGGAAGCGTGTCGTCTCCCCAGACGGGGTGTTCTTTCGCCTTAGTTGCATTCCGATTCCGAAGTGTGCTAAGCACTCTCTACAAATAAAAGCGATTCGGTATCAATTGTGCCACTTTTGTCTTTGCTCCCTGCAAGTTTTCCCTCCTTTGTTTTTCGAATTGCTGCCATTTCTCGATTGCCTTTTACTTGTGCTACATTCTCCAGCGTGGAGCATCACTGCTGTCTTCGGTGACCTATTACTGCACCGAAGAGGATTACAAGCGTCACAGAGCTGGCCTCTACTTTTCGTCCTTCGGTTGCTGTGAGCCAAAGTCCCTCGAAGTGTTGCGAAGACAGGACAGCAGTTGCGTCCTCATCGGCCAGGATCGATTACCTTTTCTAGGGGGCGCTTCTCTTCGCACTGTCGCCACGGCACTCTCGTTCGCCAAAAGCCTGCAGCCTGTCTCACGCTCAGCAGTACGCATCCTGGCTGTGCCGGAATGCAGAATCCTTTTGCGAGGCAGGGAGATGGAATGGAGGTGGCGGCCGACTCAGCAGCTGCACCTACTCTCTCCCTTTCTGCTGACATAATCTCGTCACCTGACTTCAATTTCGGAACGGATGTCGATGAAGATAGGGGAAGAGACTAAACAGAAGCACAAACAGGAGTCATTTCAAAGCTTCCATGAGGCGGTCGGTCGCCTTCGGCCCAAATGGTACTTTCCAAACATTGTATTCCATGTAAAGAGCATGGCTTCCAGGTACACATGAATTGGCGAAAGGTGTTTCGTTCTCTCCTGGAAGCCTCGGGAAGGATTCTTTTTGTTGTTGTTCAGCTTCTTTCTCACGGCACAAGAACTTTTCAATTTTTTTTTTTTGTGTGTAGTTGTTTGTTTGTTTGTTTTTGTATCTACGTAAATACTGGTAAAGATGATGGTGAAATCGTCGGAAGGTGATGGGCATGGCAACTCGACTGAGCATTTTACAGATTGGAAGCTGTTTGTTGTTGTTGTTGTAGGAGAGCAATGGATTTCCACTGTTTGGCCGATTCATAGCCCACTTAGACTCTACAATTCAGTAGGCTCCACAATGAGCTGCAGGCTGTGTGGGCAGCGTATCTTCTGCAGAGATGCATCACATGACTCTCTCTAAGCGTTTCGGAATCGCAAGTCCCGTGGAGTCCAAGATAAACTCGAACTCAGAGGACTGGAACTCAACCACTTTACCACCGTTCCTCGTCTGATTAGTGTGGGAGCCAAAAGGCGCACAAGGTGCAGCCTCTCCCGAGGGCAGGTTATTCCCTCACTCCCCTGTGGGAAACTCAGTCGAACAACAAAAAAAAGATGTCCTCCACTCCCCCCCACCTCACAAGACTTTCTCGTGCCCACCGGCGGGAAAAGCGAGTGGCCTTTTTTTTGTCCTCCCTTCCCGAACAGACCAGAGGCGAGCGTCGGGTCGCCTTCGCGAAAATGGGGTGTGATGTACTACGACCAAATCGAGAACCCACCTTCCTTCTTCGTGTGCTATGAACTCAGCCAGGGGCTAGCAGGGGGTCACAGAGAGCTCTGGATCTGGGCCACGAGCTTTCCGACTAGGGGGGGGGGGAGGGCGATCCATTTTAAGGAATTTCACGATGCGTCTTCTCAATGAAGGGCCTCCTCTTTTCTTTAGTGAGGCTTCAGAGCTGCCTTCGCCTTGCACCCCTCCCCCTTCTTTTCTCTGAAAGGACGTCCCCTTCCTCGTTCCTCTTTCAAAATGAGGCACTAGAACGTGCTTCTTTGAGCTGTGCTTTGAAGTGGGTGTGTCTGGCGGGTATCTCCAGAAAGAGATTCGGTTCTTCCTGAACGCGCTGCCTTCCTTGCCGATGGTCCTTCCCTCCCGATAGTCAGGGATGTTCTCTGGGACGTCTGAGATGTCAAGGTGAGCCTATTCTGCCTTCTGGATTCGGGTTCCCCACGCTCCCCAGAACTTCGGGATCTTCCATGACTGAACTTCCGTAGTGCTGCCTGGCTCATCCATATCGGAAAGGAGAGGACGACTCATCTCTTGAGGAATTTCCAACGAAACGGGAATTGACGTGGCCTTAGTTACCGTCAGGCTCTCGAAGGAGTGCTCTCGGCACGCCTCACTACATTCCTTCCCACGTTAGGAAGGATTCTTCCCTCTGAAGAAACCATGTCTTCGCTTCCGGGTTCCCTTTCGAGGCAAGAAGGGGCTGCTGCTGAACCGAAGCCTCGGCCTCGTGTTGGAAAGCTCGCTGGAGTGTTGAAACCGCGCGGCCACGCAGAAGGGAAGATCAAGAGGTCGCCAGTACTTTTTCCCAAAGCCAAAGAGTCGTTCCCAGGAAACGGGAGGCACCAGAAAACGGGACCTTAGCGGGGCATCGGGGAACTCCGAACTCAGAGAGAGTCCACGGTCCTCACGGGATGCCGCTCTCCTAAAAAGCACAGCGAACACATTTCGAAGCTAGAGTATCGGTCACCACGACGCCGGTCGGGCTTGCCGGGTACATGCAGAAAAGGAACCCAAAAGCGAAGACAAGGTTTCTTCAGCATCCTTCCTGACGGAAGCTGCCACAGCACGGACGTTCTCTTGATGGATACATCTAGAGCGTCTCCTGACGATTTCTCGGAGTTAGTGTCTTTCGAGAGAAGAATTTCGCAATCCGGAAGGTCCTTGCAGATGCACGAAAAACACACAGTCCGGCACCGGTCGCGCCGGCGAGCGGGGAAGAAGAAGCGGAAGCTCGAAGTGGCCGTTTGCCCTTCCGAGCTGCGGTCACCGACGGACTCGCGCGCGTCGAATCAGACCCCGGTCCGAGGAGGAAAACCGAAGGAAGTTCCTGCCGAAAGAGCGGAACGCGGACGCCGAGACGAAACGAAAGCAGGTTGCAGAACCCCGGCACCACCTCGGCACTCCGCACAATCGGATCGATGCCTTTAATCTTTAACCTCAGACCGTGAGCGGAATGAACAAAAGAGTGAAAGCTCCAAGCGAGAAAAAGATCACGACTCCCTTCGTCTTGGAGGGCTGCAACCGTGTTTCTCCGCATCGGAACCTCGCGGAAACGCCGCCGAAAAACTGCGTGCGCGGAGCGGGACCGATCATTGGCGACTCCCTCTGGCTTCCTTCACGACACTGCCGCTGAATCAGAAACCGATGATCCAGGAGGTGTGTGTGTGTGTGTATGTGTGTGTGTGTGTGTGTGTGTGTGTGTGTGTGTGTGTGTTTGGATGGGGGGGGGGGGCAGCCTGGAGGGCGGTGATGCGCTCTCGAGAAAGACATGGCGGGAAATCAAACTGGCAGGCCGTACTCTCCGCCGTATACATGCCGACTCCGGAAGGAGAGCTTCAGAATTCGAAAGTTTCCGGGATCCACGTAGGCTGCGTGGAACTCCAATTTGGCGGAGGAGACCTGTGTCAGCAGGAGAGTTGGTGCGTCCGTCCTCTGCAGCCTCCAATCCTGCTCTTTGAAGCAGAGTAGAGTGTCTGAGAATGCAGTTTCCATGTCTTCGCATCCGCAGACGCCTTGTGGATGCCAGCACCATCTGAAGGAGTGCGCGCGTGGAGGATCCTCTAGGGAGCGACAGGTGGCTGCGGCGGCGGGAACACCAGCAAGGCCATCAGAAAGAGCGTAACGAACAAACCTGGTTTGATATCCGATTGCTCTGGGGCGTTTATTTATATAAAAATAAACATACAGTTCAGCGGCAGAACGCTTGGTCCTGCCAAGTTATAAATATACTAAAAAGAAGCTGCCGAGAACCGACACGCAGGTCGGTGACGTTCGCCTCAGCAGCAGAAGGGAAGGGGAAACAACGGAAAAGAAAAATGAAAAAAAAAAAAAAATATATATAAAAAAGGCAGGGTTCAGGAAGGGATCACCGGGTGATGGAGAGAGTCTTCTGCATGCTATGCAGGATGCCGGCAAGTTCGGTCCAGTCGAACAAACCTGGTAGACTGCACGGAAGCATCTGCGTTCGGCTCCCACTGTCAGCATTAGCTTGGTTAGAGGAACCTGCGTCTTCGTCGGAACGTCAGGTGCCACACGACTGCCCCCTCCTTCCCCTCCGGCTATTCGGGAATGTCTCTTCCGGAAACTATGGTTCCCCTCAGTTGGATACAAGGCACCAAGGGAACAAAGGAAAAATCTTCTTCGGTCGCTTTCCCCTCTGAACACTTCGCCAAAGATCCGTATGGTCCTGGGATCCCAGGACGCAGCCACATGGTCAAAGCATGATGTCACGCGTTTGCCCTTCTCTCGGAAGGGCGCAGCACAGGGGAGGGCATTCAAGAAAAACCTCTGATGAGCTGGTCATTTTTCTCCGAAGGACGAAGCACAGAATCTCTTATGATTGGCGGTCTTGCCACTGGGTTTCTGAAGGGGCCGTGGAGTCGTGCAGATGACTTCTCGCTGCATTGGAAGCAGCTTAAAGAAAATTGCTTTAGGGGTGGGAATGCTTCGTTCCACCGAGCCTCAGGTCCGGACGCGAGCAAGAATTATCCTTCTGGACTAGCAAGATCCAACCTTAACCCTGAGGGGGGGGCTCTTCGAGACCTTCCGAGACCTTCGAAAACCTTTGTTTGGGGATCGGAGAGTCGGACACACGTTCCTTCCATGCGCACTGTACTCTTGATCGAAATTTCGCTTCCGAGTGCCGCCCGCCTCGAAATGATAGGAGTGTAGAGGCCCTAGGCCATTTTTGCTGCCGTGAAAGATGATGCCGAGTAGAATGAAGATGAAAGATGGAAGAAACCACCTGAGCTCCAATGCGTTTCGCGCGAAGCCGAGCTATCGTCGGGCCGGTTTTTCGCTGCTGGCGCCGCATTTTCGGATTGCATGACTGGAAGGCATGCTGATCGCGCACGATGACGTCACGGTGCTCCCTGCCAGTTCACGGAGAGTGTGTTGTTTCGAACACTCCTGCGAACTCAGTGGAACCACCTAACCATGGGTCACCCATAAATAGGAACCTGATGCAAACGAATGATACATCCCTTCTTGATGTTTCACAGAGGATAACTAAAATGCTCACAAATGCATCCTTCGTTCGTAATTGACTCACGATGATTTAATGCGCAGTTTATAGAATGGTTCAGCAATTCAGTGATTCAGTGGACCGTCTATAGAGTACACTTCATACCTGAGGACACTACTGTTGGTGAGGGAGATGTGAAGAGGAAGGTAGAATCCCATCATGACAGCGCTGCTTCTGGAAAGCATTTATAAGCATCCAACAAAGAAGAGGGAAGAAAAAAGTTCTTTTTCTTCCTGATTGTCTTTCTGAGCTTATGTGCTAAAGAAGACTTGTGTCTTCCTGTTTACTCTCCGAGAAACTGCAACTAGAGTTTCTTCTGCTGTTGGTCAGCTGGAACAGCGTTTCCTCGTTTTCGTAGCTGCCAATTTGTGTGTTGCTGTGGGGATTATGAGTTGCAGTTTGTCTGTGGGAGTCCCTCGCCGAGACTGCAAGCACCTTGAGCTAAAGAAGGATGTGGATTCTCTTCTGCTTAATGGTAGGGGGTTCTAAGGAACTGCTCTCGAACTCTTCCGAGCAGCCAGTCTAATGAATGCTCCATGGTTTCCTATGACTTCCGCTTTCGAATTTTCTCTGAGGTTTCAAAATTGAAATAATTTCTCTGCCTGCCCAGAAACGCCATTAAAAAAAACGGAACTCCCAGAATTCGAGCGCAACCTCATCCATAATTATAACGTACGCAGTTCCGCTGCGCGACCTGGAGGAGTTCGGTGGAACATGGAAAAGGTGGATGCACCGGCGTACCTCCGTACTCTGGGCACAAGCAGATGTCGATGCGAAAAGGGTTCTCGTGGGCAAGACGAGAACCGTTAGAGCCGAGACCACTTCTCTTTAATCGTGGATCTCGCTTTGGGAAATCCGTGATTAAAAATGGACGCTAAAGGTCGTAAATGCTTTGCAAAATGTTTTCCTTCTTCACTTACATAGGTTGCTACAATTGCTGGATGTGGGCAGCAGCGGCAATTGGGCTTTGAAGTGGAGCGATTCAGCTTCAAAGCCCTCGGTCTTGAGAATGGAAAAAAAAAAAAAAAAAAAAAAAAAAGAACTTCAAAGTGAAGTTTCAAGCTTGCCTCTGCAAAGTGCAATCTGGAGACAAAGAATGCACCTCTCCGACTGAGGTCTGGAGCCGCCTCCGCTTCCCATGCTGCAGACTGACACGATGCCTTGGAGCAGATGGCTGCTCGCGGCCTTCCGGTGGAAGCGAAGAAGAAAAAAAAACAGAAATGTGATTCGCAAAGGAACCCTCTTCCGGAAACTCCTCTAGGGCGATCCGTACTAAATAGAGGATTCATTCATATGAATGGAGGTTAAATTCATCAGTAGGTGAAGTACAGTTGAAGATGGAGTTCACACCGGTAGCTCCTGAAGAAAGTCTGTGGTGGTAGAGAGAAGCAGAAAACAATGGTAGCTCGCGTTTCGAACTCCAAAGCGGTTAAAGGAAGCAACCGTTATTCCCACCAGTAGTTCTCTAGAGAAATGAGTGGAATGGCACGAACGCAGATGAAGCAGGAAGAGCGAGCTGCAGTCGCCAGCTGGGTATATCCGTTTCTATGTTTCGATGTTGTTATTTAGCCTCCCTGGGAGAGTTCATTTCTTGTCTCACTCGACGCCTCATTGGAAAAGGTTTGTCTTTTTACCCAGATCGTAGCTTGCGCCGACAGCATCAGGAGATTCTTCACTTCCTCGATCCTCAACAGAAAGCTCATCCAATCTGCGAAAGCTTCTGAATTCTTCCTTCGCATTCTTTGTTTGTTCGTTTGTTCTTTGGACCTTTACAGTGTCCCAAGGCTTGGTTTCTAGACAAAACACCACGTGTATCCCGTTGATTTGCTTGAGACCCCGAAAGCACCGAACTTTCATTGTCTCACGGTACGAATCTGCAGCATCTTTCCCTTGTTCCCTTCCCCTGATTTATTTCCCTCATACACTTATCTTCCGTCTTCCCTCTTGTGCTGTCTGCGTCTCGTTAGTCTCAGACAAGACTGGAGGTTTCTCCTGTACATCTGAGTGTACGGACCCAATGGCCGCGCATACCCGGACGAACAAACTCTTTCACTCGTTGGGCGTTCGAACGATCCGAGCCCACATCGCCAGCTTGATGGATTGAATCCTCCCGGAAGGAACCAGCTGTGCGTATTCCCACGTGCTTCCCGTGTTCGACTCTTGGTGGCTCTAGGTCGGAGCGCACGCCGGCAAGATGATACGTCCACCCGCTTCATGTTGCTCGCGTGCCCTACTTGATTCCACCGAGGCGCTTAGCAACGCCCTCTCGGTCCCTTGGTCTCTCAGTGGCGCTGCGGGAGCGATTTGCATGTCCTCAGCCGTTTGCGAATCGAGGGGAATCCAGACCGAAGCCATCGGCACTGCCTGGCTGATGACTTGCCGACCTTCCGGTCCATTAGGGGCATCCAGTGTTCCGTAAAGTCCATCGTTCGAGTCCTCGAAAGTCAGCGGCGATCGGTTCGATGGTTCGATCCACAGTTCCGAGCCGTCGAAGGAATCGGACACTCATGGATCAGCGTGTGCCGCAACAAAGTGGTGTAACGTGAAGATGAGTTACCTCATCTTCACGTTGGAATTCTTGTTGTCGCAGGATAGTCGACCTTCCCGTGGAAAAGCATTCGGAGGAAGAATCTGAATCTACCCCGGAGGGTTGACGGAAGTCATCCCCGTCCCTTCCCGTTCTAAAGCCTTATGGTCACTCCATTCCACTGACTTTCTGCCGTCGCGATCTTCGGGTCTCCGTTCCTCCGGGATTGCTTGGAGGCTGGAAAAGGAGAAAGCGTTGTGGAAGAAAAAAGGGAAGGGTGAAACGGAAGCACCCATGAGGATTCGCTCGTCCTCAGAAAACGCAGATTCAACCATCCCTGAATCCGAGGTCACGAGGGGCAAAGGAACGCTGAACGCCAGTCCATTCCTTTCCTCCAGGGTCCTTTCCCCCAGGGTTTTTTACCTGGAACCACGGGTGCGCGGTCCACAAATTTTCCACCAGCTGCTGCGAAAAATTCCCGAAGACGTCGAAGCTCGGGACGAGAAGGTCCGTATCCTTCAGCTGGGACAAGAGCGAAAACCCGCGAGTGCAGGAGGGGGCAGGGGCTCCTCGCGGCGGAAAGCATCAGCTCTGTAATCCACGAGTGAAAGACGGAACGCGACGCTCTCAGATGCGAGGCGAAAAAAAGACGCTTCGCATCGAATCTGGGATCCAGAAGAGCACTCGAAGAAACGATTCGAGAGCACTCGGAGAGGTGGAAATTTCTTTCCGTGGGGAAGCCCCGAGGCGGTAGTTTGAAACCGAATTTTAGAAAAAGAAGAAGAAGCAAAAAAAACTCCTCACTAAATACGTTCGAGGCTGAGGAGAATCCAGCAGCCATTTCACGCACCTGGCAGGTTCGATCGATTCTCCGCGTGCCTGGCAGGAGAACTTTCGTTTTGTGACCATCCTGGGAGCGCGGGTCGCTACTCGGAAAGGAAAAGTTCTTCGGGTAGGGGGAGTCACCGGCGCCTTAAGGAAGCGGAATAAAGGTTGGAGACTGGAGCGAAGGAAGTGCCAGCTGAAAGGTCAGGGAATTGGTGGTGTTCGCTAAGCCCTTCCACTTCTCACTTGCAGAAGGAAAGGCGAGATTGGAAGGAGGGGGGAGGGGCAGAGGATGGCAATTTCGATTCTCGGAAACGCAAGAAGAAAGTTGGTGGCAGCACCAACAGTTGGCACGTGACCAATACGGAGATCCACCGGAGCTTTCAGAGCAGTCTGCTCTCTGGCGGCAAAGAGACTGAGTCGAGGGATTCCGAGGGAAATCGGAAGCCACAATTCCGGAAGCCACCCGAAAGCGAGTGCCTCTTCGAGTTGGGTTCTCCAAGATGCCTGCTGCTGCTCTGTCCTCGAGCAAGACAAAGAAGCAACAGGGAAGCGAATCTGTCCGAAGCTTCGCTCTCCAAAGTGTCTCATCTCGTTCGTGTTTGCCAGGGCGGGAAAGCAAACACGCAGGAGAGAGATCGCTGCCATTCTTTCCAATGAGAAGCAACCAATATTCCTCCTTCCGAAAGTGGTGCCGTAAAGTTCTTCGGCTGACCACTCCATGGTGGGTGCTTTTGGCCTGTTTAAAAATAATATTAGCTAATAAACAAGCACCGTCAAATCAGAGACGTTTGGAAAGTAATGGGAGGTGAACTTTCACTGCGCGCTCGATGACGTGTGAGCTGTCCCTCTGTGAGAACCAATGCATGAACTTCAGGCGGAAGGGTTGCGCAAAAACGCGTTCGCGCATGTTGTTTACCCAGAGTGGCAATGCTTCAGCAATGCGATTTCAATAAGCCACGGAGCTATGGAGACCCCCCAGCCGAAGATGCTCCACTTTCTACTGGTTTTCTATCGAGGCTGCACAAAACCTGTGACCCCATGAATTCTCGGTGAAGCATCGACCCCGTAGCCACCGAAGCGATTCGTTGCGCCACCCCGAAACCTCCCATTGGGTTGCAGTTGTGCTGCCGCCTGAGTTTGCCTAGTTTTTGCCGGCAATCCAGACCTGGCGTACGGTCGTGCAGAGCGGATCCCGCGAATGCCTCAACGAGAAACGGAACACCTGGGACGGACACGGGGACGATTGCTTTGGTTGCATCGCTCCCCTCATCAGTACACTCAGTCAGCTCCTTTGAGACTGTTCTGTGAAAACCAACGCTTCTGTTGGTTTGCATGCGGGGCACTCTCCATGGAGCTTTCTGGTTCGTGGCAGCGGATGTGGATTTGGGGTGAATTTTTCACGAAGTGTCCCAACCATGCGTGGACGAAGAAACCAAGGTGACACAGGTTCTTCGGAGTAAGGGGGAACTTCCAACGCTATGAGGCGTCGTCGCCATCCTTGGATAATTACCTCCAGGCATGCGCGAGAATCTTCTTCACCACTGTCTCTTTCCATGTCTCCTGTTTTCTCTTTCATAAGAGCACAAGGATGACCTCTCGTGGCGTGCTCATGCAGAGTTCCATTGCCCTCTGGTTTGTGAGCCTCCGTTGGTCTGCTGTAAGCCACTACATGTCGGGTTATTCGTCACTGGGGTATCCAGTCCAGAGCTAGATATTCCACCTATCTTTTACGTTAGATGGGCATCAAATCGAGCAAGAATTGTTCCTTCGTACTCAATCTGCTGAGTCTCCCCGGTGGCACGGTTTCGTCCCCCATCACACATCAGAGTTCGTGACTACCTCCTCCTCCTCCTTCATGAAAATACAGACATGAGAAGAGATAGAAGCAAAGAAGATTCTTGCGCGCGTCTGGAGGCAGTTATCTGAGGATGATAAAGACGCCGCATCACGTTGGAAGTCCTCCCTTACTACGAAGAACCTGTGCCTCCTTGGTTTCTTCATTCATCACCGACTTGTAACTGCACCCTCTGATGGCAGGTGACCCGCCTCCGGCGATCTGCAGCGGGACGTGTATCGGAGAGTGGCGTTTCGGACCACCTGCGTGTGATGGGCATCAGAGTCCACCTGCAGGAAGAGAAGTCCACTCTTCGAGTAGAACTCTTTTTCCTTTTCGGTGGAGACAACACGCGCGGATGCAGGATGAGGCTGAAACTAGCCTCCCGGTCCGCAGTTTATCCGTCTGCACCCTCAGCTTCCAGGTCCCTTATTTCCGCAAGTGAAGTTTCCGACTGCAATGGGCGAACAGAGGGAGACCAGAACAGTGTTCCTCTAGAGAGAGCACCGCGTCCGGTTGCGTGGCGCCATCTACGGACGGCAATGCGAGCTTCTCAGTGCTTACTTTCGTGGAGCGTCTGTGCTCTGCTGCGCTCCCGTTTCCTTACCTTCCTCTCGTCGGGAACGCGCACGTCTCCTTCGTCCTTTGATCCCAATGACCAGCATCTTCCTCCGTTCCCCGTTAAGGCTGTCCGTGGGCCACGAAGAAAGGGAGGAACGCTTCGCGAAGTCCTTCCTGCATGGTTCTCTTCCAGCCGGCCGCTGTCCACGGGACGGGTGAAGGTTGACCTTCCCCTCTCCAGCAGGGCATAGAATGAGCAGCGCGTAAGGAATGGATCGCGCGTGGGAAAGTGCCCCCCTATACGGGGCATTGTTCGGGTCGGTCGGCTTCAGGAGGCGGAAGATACAAAGGCCATCCAAAGAGGGCATTCGAAGCGCCAGCCTCCCTGAAGGCTCACCAACACACTGAGGTCTGTCGGCCGACTTCCGAGCGCCTGAGGTCTGCAAAAGGGGTGAATAGGTCTGAAACCGACCCAGTGAGGAGAGCCTGTGCGCTACTGCACTCCGATCTCCTCAGCAGCGGCTCAGACGGCAACTGCTTCTGTCCCATGAGTCTTGCTTCCTCCGGGTCAAGAAACCTCCGAGACAGCCGCCTCCTAGGCTTCGGGTGAGCCGGAAGGAACGTGTGGGATTTTTTCGCGTCAGCGAAGAGTGCTGCACAAGTCTAGATGGCAGCTCGTAAGGAAGCCAGCCTCGCCTGTAGGACAGCTGGACCCTTTGTTCACGTCCGCACTGCCGCGAGTGGGGGAAGAGCGACAGTCCTCCTGTGGAGCCCAGCGAGTCGACTGTCACCTGACGGAGGAGCAGTAGCTCTTGAATCCAGGTTTCTCTCTTCCATTTCTTGCTCCGACTGGTTTGGAACTACTCTCAAAACTCGGGTCACCGCAGGATTGAACACGCCGGGTCATTTGAATACATAAATGAACATGCAGCCATCAGGGATTACGCGAACACCCTGATCGGCCTCACGCAAGAGAAAAACGTACCTGAACGGGGGCGAAAAGCAGTAGTAAGAGAAGAAAGAGTAGCAACAACATAATCAAGAAGCAAGCAAACGAAAGGAAAATCTGGGATCAGGACCACCAGACGAAAATGTCCTTATCGGAAACGAGAAGCAGCGATTCAACGTCTCTTACAGCACGCCCGCCGTTCAGTTTCCGGTCGGAGGTAGAGCCATCCTGCTACCTTCCTCTCCGTGGAGCTGATGGGTCGAACGAGCCGTCCTCCGGTGCTGGCGCTGCTGCTCGGCTAGCAACGCACCCGATCGCCGGAGTGACGAGCCGCGGCCGAAGCTGTCGAAGGACCCCTGCTCTGGATGCAGGAGGGCCACGGCCGCTCGTTGCCATCCGCTGCGCGGGAACTCGCAGTCCAACAGCAGGACGCGCGCCAGCGATTCGATCGCCCCGCCCCTGGCAGGTAGCGTTTCCTCTCGTCCAGCATTGCCTTGCGCAGGTCGTCACGTGTGGCCACCGGAGAGGAAGAGCCGCGCCGTCCTGGAAAACGGTGGGGGCCACTCGCTGGCTCGTCCAGGTGGAGGGCAAGAGACGGATGTGCGCCGGCTCAGTCCTTTCAGGTGCGAACTCCAGGTGTCGCAGCGTCAGTCACTTCTAGCGCCGACCGCCTTCATTCTTGACGCCGGCCGATAAGCTGCTGCTTATCGACCCGCCGTCGACCCCCTCTACGCTGCAAGAGACCTCCCAGTTGGCCTACCGGCCACCGTTGTCGCACTCCCACAGGCAGAGGAGTGCCGCGTCAAGGAGGAAAGTGGTGGCGCGCACCCGCTACTCGCGGTCTGGTCGTACTTCCTGCAGGGGCACTAGTCTCCCGAGATATTAGTCAGGACGCGGCAGTTGAGGGCTCGTCGGAGGGATCCGTGCCCAGATATCCACGGTCCCCAGTTATCCCGCGTAGTTGGCTGTCCTGATAGAAGACCCATACTGATTTCTAAATGTTTGTAAGGACAAAGGATTAGATCAGGGCGTTTCCATGGAGGCTGGAGTCCCTGTGATCCTACTCTGAGCGCCCAACGCACGTCACTGACGCTGACGTTCGGAAGAATTAGTTTGTTGAGAGCACCAAGACGGATTCTTAATTGGATTGATCTCTCAGTTCAATTTGGCTCAAAATAAAGAGTGAGCACTCAAAAGCGGCCCACTTCAAACCCAGCACCATCACGCCAAATCCTCCGGAGATGAGCCGGCAGCTAAGCACTGCTCTCGTTGCTGCCGAGCACCCGGTACAGATCGCGGGGATTTGGCTTCCATCTCTCTAGTGGAGGCCCAACCGTGGATCTCCTGCCACCTAATGAGCTTTTGTGCCTGGAGGCAGAAAGCTGTCGAGTCCTGGACTGCATTCTAGAAAATGCGCCCGGATGAACTTTGCTCCCTGCACCACTTTCGACCCCAACCATTAGAAGTAGTGATGCAGGACACGGAAAAGTGGTCGACCCTGGTCGCTACACCCCTCGCTGCAGGCGCTGTCTGCTCTAAGTGCAAGTGACGACAGCTGCCAACCGGCAGTTTTCCTGCACCGTCACAGGAAAGGCAATGCTCCTTGACTGCAGGAAGACGCGCGAATTGGCTGATGCTGCCACTCCGTGTACCCTACGTGACTCCGTGACTCCTGTAGAACCAAATTCTGAGTTGCTCCCGAGAGGCTTGTGGTTCCTCTCCGATGCCCGGACACTTTTGTGTTCCCACTCCCCTGGAAACAGGCTGTGCTGCTCTTTCTGCACTGGGGATTCCAGTGCAATAAGAACCTGAGCCCTGTTTCTGGAGGGGTTGCATCCCAGGAAGGTCGAGTCGACGGATCCGACCCTGTCGCACCTGGTTTTGGACTGTGGCGTCCTCCAGGAACTGTAGCGGAGGCTGATCTCGGCGCGCACCTACAACAGGAGGACAGCGGCCGCGACCTGCTGCTGCGGTTCTTCGTGCCCGACAGACTTTCGACGGACTTCGACGGGCGGTGATTGCAACGTCCGCGCCATCGTCACGGCCTGCCATGTGCTCGAGACAACGACGCAGCAAAGGGAGGTTGCCGTGATGGCGGCCGCTCCACCTGGGGATGGCCGCAAGGTGATCTCGCCTGCAAGAGGAAATCGCCAGCATCCAGCAACGGTTCCGAAAAGAAGGAACGACTAACACTAATGATCCCTGTCCTCACCCTCCCTTTATCTATTTTGTTTTCTTTTTTATTGCCCACTTCCTTCCACTCCTGAGTTTTGCCGATTTTTTCATTCATCTGTCCTGGTTCCGATGGAGCGATGCCAAAGATCCTTGCCCCACTCTTCCCGTACTTCCAAATATATATATTTTCTGTTGTCCCTTCGCTCCTGTTCCAGATTTTCGGATATCCCAACACGCATGTCAGTGGATCCTCCCCCTAGACTTCTCTTGTTTTCGGCTGGGAACCAGCGTGTTTCCAGCTGGTTCTGTTAAATAAACTCTCCGACGGGACCGGGTAAAAAACCTCAAGCCTGGCTCTGCGACAAAGCACAGCGTGGCTTGAGGCGGTCCGGCTTTGAACAGCTCCCTCTATAGTTCTCAGCATACACGATCTTTTCATTTATTTTACAAAGTGTACATTTAAGTGATACATGACATTTCATACGACATTTAGAAGCACATCTTTGGGCACGAACTCAGGATGTGCTCCGAGCAAAGAATACAATAAAATGCAAAACATTAATAAAGATACGATATTCCATAATAAAGTGATGGAAGGTTCAATGGAAATATGACGTATAAGAATCATTGCGAATGGAGTGCTCCTCATCGTGACTCGACATTCCACCCGCTGTGCTCCTGATTGCCTTCAGGACTCGCAACTTCCAAGGCACCTTCTCATTGGCAGCTGCTCAGATTTCTGAGGATCTGCCCGTGGTTTCGCTCTGGAGTGGTGCTCACGGACGAGTAGGGAGCAAGTCAGGAACTCAACTTCCGCAACGCTGTGGAAGCACCGTTGCTCTGATTCTGCACGGGAGGGGATCATTCTGTCGCGCTGAGCTGCCAACTCCACGCCGTGGGTTCCAGGTGGCTCATCTGGAAGGCCGACTTTATGTGTTCATGGATCTCATGTGTTAGAGGATGCAAGAGGAGCACATAGAGGATCGTCCATGTGGAAAACGGTGGAGTTCAGACAGGTGCAGCGTCACTTGGGGACGAAGTATGGGGACCGATATACTCACCCGCCGTCCTCACCCCACTACCGTCTCACCCCATCCCGACTTGCATCTCCCCTCTTTCCAGCGGTGCAGAGACCTGTGGTGCAATGCATTGTCGTTAGATCCTTCATGGGCGTCGCAGATCAACTTTGCCAATGGAGTGGGAAGCTGGATCCCGTTGGCGTTCCCTGCAGCAAAGGACTCTGTCCTCCCAGTTCGTGCTCGTGGGCGCATCCGAAAGGGGGAAAAAGGGATGAAGGAGCTGGAACAAGAGCGAGCCTCGCTCAGCTGGTTTCCGGTAGGATGGAGCAGTTGCAAGCTCCCCCCCCCCTCCGCTTCGAAGAAGAGGGGAGCAGCGCCCCTCTTCAAGACCCGGATGCAATCCCGAATAGTGAGACCGATTCTGAAGCAGCAGGATCTCATCGCAAAGGACCTTCTTGATTCTTCAAATGAGAGAGGGCTCCCTCATTCGTACGGAGGAAAACCCGACAGAAGAACCACGATATGTAGATCTTCCTGTCTTTTGGTGAGACACCCAGTTACTCTGGGGCTCTCCACTGCCTAGCAGCAACAAAAAACAGAAAACGTGAGGGAAGCACCGGGATGGTTCAAGTTCTGCCGAACGCAGGAGGGTCATTGGGAGACTCTCTTCCGAGGGGCAGAGCACGTGCGGGGAGTCCCTTGTTCCAGTCCCTTGTTCGAAACCCAGGCTCCTGGCAACACATCCCGAGGCTCCGAAATGAATTTTCCGATGCAAGCAGAATGCAAGTTCACCGGGGTTTCCAAGGAAGCGTATAGCGCGCTCCATGAGTCCGGCTTTCTCAACTTGCGGCTCTTCTGAGGATGCAGTTATGCAGCGGGATGGTGCCCAAAGCTGATAGTAGACACCCGCTGTCGAGCCCTACTCCGAAATAGGCCTGATGGGCATGGTAACGATGGACGCATAATTGCTTCTTTGAAAAAAACACATACACGCAAACGCATCTCAATCAATCACTTGTCCTTGCGAACGAGGTTGTTCCCTCACGGGAAGATGCTTTCCTCCTCGTGGTTTCGAATCTCACCTCGTGGTGGGGACGAAATGGTCGGAGCTGCAGTGGAATGCTGTTGGACGATTCTGAGGTGTCAGTTCTTGCAGTGCTCAAGGGGTGCTCTTTGCACACTCATGGATTTGCTCCTTGAGCTCTTTGCATTCCCACCATCCCTAAAGGAAGCTTGAAATTCGCTCCAGGCGCCGTCCGTAATACTCACACCTGATTCCTATTAATTACTACACTTGTAGTAGAAATTCCTACTTCAGATGGAGAGTGATTGATGCTGTATTTGTAGCAGGTGTTCCCACGCCTTGTGTCCTGCAGCCGAGCTGAGCGTGCAGTGCCTGGGCAGGGGATGAGAAAAGTTCCAAGACTTTCACGAATCCCCGTTAGTAGTCTTCAGCTATCAGACAACAAAGCAGGAAAGCCACTCCTAAAATGATATTGGACTAGAGCTCTACTAGCGTAGGGCTAGCTGGCTAGCATATCTAAGCGAAATGCAATTATTCAAAATAATGTGAATCAACCAATGCCCTGCAAACAATCACAAACTTAGCATTCATAAACCCATCCTTCGCTCATTATTCTCCCTGATCAAAAAGCATTGGTCTCTTTGAGCTTCCAGGCGCTGGACCAGTGCACCGATGCCTTGGGCTAACCGGAGACTGCCGTGCAAAGTATGGCAGGACCCCGTAGAACGCGGAGATACGTCCTGCGTGGTGCGAATCGGCGTCATACGAGCCCTAGGGGTGGACAACACGATAGCATTCATAAGAGATGTAAAACGGCTTGATCAAAAAGGCTACAGGCGCAGAACATTTATTTCGCTATAAAAAACAAAAACCAAAAGTGTTCATTTGCATGCAACTCCAAGTAATAAATAGGAAAAAAAGCTTTTAGAATTGTCTTTACGTTTCGTGAATTGAAACAGTTCTGTAGGTCGGAGCATCCATCATTGCCGTCGTTGCAAAAGGCATCGTCTTTTGCTATTTGGTTCACGAAAATCCGATTGGAATGGAATTCCAACTGCTTGAATCCGTGTTCGCGATCTTTTCCGAAACAGCTGAACTGACACTGTACTGCGAAATCGAAATTTGTCCACAGCGTCGTGAGGAGCTGCTTTCCCGTCGCGTTGTTCGTATCCCGGTTATGCTGAGGGTACAAAATACCGTGTCGACATGGAAACCACCTTTCATGCGAAATCGCGATGCACGAAAAGGATGCTGCGCAAACCCATCATGGGCTCGCGAACTGCGGAATTAAGAAGGAGCCATTTTGACGGTTTTGAGCTCAAGATGGACTTATTTTGAGACATATCGAGCGGTGCGAAGAATGCAGCAGCATTCCGAATTATGACCCTAAGCTCTGATTACTAGAAGAGTCTGATAAGCGATTCCAATCGTCGCACTCCCTGAAGAGTGCAAGATCACCCATGTAAGAGGAGAAGAATCACTGTGGAAAGACGTACATTACTGTGGTCTTCGTATAGCATCGGGGGTCAGTGAACTCTGACTTCATATCGGGCTACTCAGCTTCATGGTTGCAAAGGTTTCCACATCCGTCCATCTGCAAGAGTAACTATTTATTCAGCTACTTGAATAGGCAGCACTTTAGACGCAAAAAGAACGATGATGATAACTTTTGTGTGCACGGACGCATCTCGCAATCCCCACTTGTGTTGCTCATCGAAATTGGTGGATGGTCAGTCGAGTGGCACCTGTCTTTTTTTTTTTTTGGCGCGCTTGATCACTAATTTGATCGTGATGCGGGATTTGAAAAAACTCGAAGAACAGAAACGAACTCTATTGATTCGTACATTTCACTACCCACGTGCGCAATTGTGTAAAGAGCTCCAGAGAATAACACTTCAACGAATGTGTGTGTTCTTTGTCCAATAGTTTGCTTTTCCCGCTTGGCTTAAACAAATAAAGGACGACCTTTTTTTTTTTTTAAAAAAAAAAAAAGGATATATATATATATATATACATACATACATTTTATTGGTTGCAAATAGCGCGGTGTTTCGACCCGAGCAAATGGCATCTTCCCTAATTTTCCATAGGCAAAAAGAGTCAGCGATTTCGAGAAGATGAAAAGCAAACGTGTCGCTCGGTGTCAGCATACAGCCCGACTGTTCGCCTTGAAGTCGACGCCAATTTCAAAAGTACTCCCTGGATGTATGTCGAAAACTAGATAATCAATCAATCAAAGTGAACCAAGGCCTACAGTTCTGCCTATTCTTCTGGCCCCAAAGCATCGGGCCACTTGACCCAATCCACAGCGTTCTTAAATCCGATGAATCCATGATTTGGGAGTCACTGGCTTTACTCTTTGATTGGTTACGAATGCGGAGTCGCCTGATTTGGTTAGCAACGTAAGATGCTGACGCGCACACGAAGGACAAGTGATCTCCGATTGCATACACACATGTGCACATGACGCACTGAGGGAAAAAAGAAATAAAAACCCATGCTTTCCGCTCTTGGCATGCGGAATAATGAATGAGGAAAGTATCTGTTGAGGCTTGGTTCCTCATCTCCGAAAAGAGATGGGATACCTCCTTCAGTCCATGTGGTCATTCTTCGTTCTCGATGAATTGGAACGGAGATTTTCAGATTTGCTTTTTGCATAGCATGAAGATTGCATAACTTTGGGCATCCATCGTACTGCCTCCTATCTGATCTTGCTATCGCACAGATTCACGAGTCGGAATAGAGATGAGGGAACTGGTTATCCAAAATATGCAGAGGTCAGCGAGGATTCCATACATGCAAATGGCAATTACGGATGCAATCTTGGAGCTCCTCAAACGGGGATACTTCAATGAATGCAAAAAAGGAAACATTGGAAGAAAAATGATCGAAATGAAAATGTCGACAACCAGAAGAAGAAGGGGGGGGGGAGGAGAGAGAGTTAACTCCAACCTGAGATTTCCGGTGAGTGCACGAGGCACTCGCGACGTCTTCAAAAGAAACACGGTTTCTAAATCGGGGGAAAGTCCTCAGGGCGGATGCGCGCAAAAACCATCGGTCACTCAAAACATACAGGCGGTAACCTGGTTAGAGGAACCTGTCATCCCCATTCAACACTCGTGTGAGGTCCAGCAAGTGTTTGTTTCCGTTTTGAGTTACCTTCCTGTACACGCGACGGATGGAATATGGTAGCTGAATAGAGGCCATTTGCATTGGTCGTGCGTCACTTGAGAGGAAAGCAAATCGCAATTTACTAGCTGTTGACTTGTCCCATTCACCCTCTGAAGTTCCAGGACTCCTACTTGATGGGATGTTTCGGAAAAAAAAAAAAAAAACTGCCTTTGCATTCTTATGGTACGCGACAGCGAGGCAGGGATGAAAAGGTTGTTTTACCGGAGGCGCGCCTCATACCGGGTCACAGGCAACTCCTCCCCATCTGAGCACGCATGATGCGGTTGTATGGATCTCAACTCTCAGAAGATGATGGAGGATGTCCCATTCTTCTCAATCAACCTACTTATTCTGTACGGGGATGTTGTCTCGAGAATCGCGTGGTACTTGAATGGGGATAAAAGCGAAGTTAAAATATTTAATGATTTCCATGCTTCCTGCTTTCGGCATGCGTCCTCCATGGCGTGCTTAGGTTTGAATAATGCCGGGTTGCTTTAGACACAGAGCGCTATGTAGAATGCAGTCATCCCGGCAGCTCTCGAGAGCCCGAGTTGGTCTCCAAAGTGGGGGAGGAACCTTCGAAAGATGACCCAAAGGATCCCCGAAAGCATTACGTGGGCCCACCAGATCACACGGAGAAACGCACGTTCTCAGGAGAGGAATGTAAGAAGCTGCATGCACCATCATCATCATCAGCTGCTTCGATTCCTCAGTTAGCAGCTTCCGCGCACTGATGAAATCCACTTGCGGACCACGAGCACAAATCTCGTTTTCTAGTTTCCCGACTCGAGCACTCCGAAAAAGTGGCGCTTCCGAAATCAGAAATGCGCAGGCAACACGAACCGATCCATCTTCTTTTCTCTTCTCTTTCTTTTTTCTTTTTATGACCCACTTATTACATAATGAATGTCGGACACGAGCTCTGGAGCTTCGCATTGGACTACTCGTGGAACGGAAAGAAGATGGGAGAATAAGGGAAAGATTCGGAAAAATTTCCCCTCCTTCTGGAAAAGCGACATGAAATGGTGGTTTGGTTGGATGCTGCATCCTGCAAAATGGTTTGCTTGAGGGAAACCAATCGAAACGTCCATTCAGCCTGCCACGGGAAGATCCCGAGAAAAATCCAAGTAAATCTGATTCCAGGGAGGACCGGGTCCCCTGATTTCCGTCCGGGAGTCCCTCGCAGCAGCCGCATCTGCGTGGAAGCTCCTGGCTCTTTGGTGACCGGACCGCGTTTCTGGGAAACTCCGGGTCGCTCCATTGCAGCCATGAGCACTGCTTCCCCACATCAACGGCTTCACGTGCTCCGCGGAGACGCTCGCTGACAAAGCATCTTGGAAGCTGCAGAGATTTACGCGTCGCAAGCACTCCGGAGATATTCTCCTCCAAATCGTAAATGAAAACACTGGAATGCAGAAGACGCGCAAGCCGGGAGAATGCTTTCTGGAATCATCAAGAACACGACATCACGGCGCCCATCCAAATCCTGATCATTTAAAAAAATATGTAAGTTTATTATATTTATAAATATGCACAGTTATGTGTGCATTAATGTGTACGTCAACGTACATTATAAAGAATATAAAAAAGTAAGTATATATGTCTACGATATACGTATTAATAATATGTGCTTATTAAATATATACAACCCCAAGCATATGTTATTAATGCTATGATATATAAATGTATATAATGTAGATATTATAAAGATCATAAAAATAAATATATATTTTCATTATATATATTAATTGATATTTACATCTTAGGTTGTATTCTAATGAATACCAATAAATGCATGCATACTCTAAATATTAATACTATTATTTAGAATATGTAAGCTGATCCGTATCACTTAATACGTATGTGAAAATCAATTTGTGTACTAATCTATATATAAAGATGTGTATTAATATATATGATACACGTCTAAATTCATAATCCTTACAATATATACGATCTCCATACGATATATGTATCGGTATACATGATAACACACATGCATGCTTATTTTTTTACAGTCTTCCAGAACTTTGATTTTCCGGATTGCGGCGTGCGGGATTTCGAAGCGACCCCCCGGTCCGATAATGTTTCTCCTAATCGAGCTTCAAGGCACCCCATCTCCGCAGCCCAGTATCAGCGGTATCGAAATCTCGCGACCCACTCTGCGTGGTCTCCGAGACACCGGCCCGGCTGCTGCAGGAACGAGAAAATCTGGAGCCTGGCCAGCGCTCCTTCGTATGCTAAACATCGGAAAGAGAACGGAGGTTCCGACGCGAAAGTATGGCGACGCGAAAGCGACGTGTCATCTGAAATGCCGGGGCACGCATTGGGTGCTCCGATGCGTGCAGAGGAAGCAAATCTCTGGGGAGACGATGGCCCCTCCCGTTCTGGAAAGATGAGCACTCCATTGGGGAAGTGGGCGGCTGGGGTGCAGTAGCCAGATGCTCGAATGACAAGGGTTGAATTCTCCTAGGATTGAAGACTCAGGCACTAGAGAGGGGGGAGGGGGGGAAACGACAATTATTTATTTATTTTCATGATGACGAATTTTCGAGTGCTGCCCTGTGGACACGGTAGCAGTTCTTCCTATGCAACAAAATGATCGTGGCTTCCGTCCACGAGAGATGGCAACCTTCGCTGGATATTTCATCCGCTTCGTTCCACCGAACAGAAGGACAAAAAAAAAAAAATAGGACAAAGCGCGAGCAGTTCAAACATGTGGAGAATTTAGAGGAAAGTTGGAGATTAGCCCGTGATGCAGATGATCGAGGATCTGGATGCTGAAACCTGTTCCGTATTTCAAGTAAAGTAGATGCTCTCTCATCAAGCTTTCTGATCAGTCTGGTGCGGTCCAGCCTTTTCACCGCCACTTCTGGCTCCTTCACAAGACGCTGTTGAGAAACTCATTGCTCCGGAGAGAGAAAGAAACAAGCCATATCTAGGAAAAGCAGATTGGCAAAAGAATCCACCCCCCTCCCCCCCAGGTGTCTTCATACCAAATAAGTGACTCCTTTCCTCCCAAAGCAAAGCAACAAGTTCTGTTTTTCCTGGAGATCTATTGATCTCATACGAGTATGGCGAGCTGCTGAAAGGAAGAAGAAAAAAAAGTGAGAACTATGGTACAGTTATCCTTCGCACTGCACTCGCAAGATGCCAGTCACGTCATCCAACGGAGAGAGGGTGGTAGGTAGTCGTTTCTACTAGAAACGGATCCTGCAATCTTAGAATGGAATTCTACCTTCTCCCGATAGATCTGTCACGGTAGGATCAAGCCTCCACATCCACCTCCACGTCTCTGAGAATTCCAAGACTTTCCAAGAAAGTTTTCACGAATTGGCCGAACTCGTGCGAGGGCCGCTCGTCCCTTCGATCTTCCTTCCAGCTCCTCGACCCCAGTGGAAATCTTGGAAGTTGGTACTCGCCTGTGATCCGGAAGAGCTTGATACTGGGGGCAATTCACGGAGCAGAGTGCCCACCTCACAAGTTTCTCCATCCGTTGGCATGTGACGAATGTGCAGCACAAGATGTCTTTCGGGTGTTCCCTTCTTGCGGCAGCAAAAGCAAGGAAGTTTTATTTGCATAAACTCGTCTTCCCTATGCCAACACCACAAAGGAAAGCAAGAACCCCTGACTGTGCATTCAAGCAACAGAATATGCTTGGGTCCTCCTAAAAGCACTTCTACCCTCTTGACAAACAGTCCCAGGACTTTTCCGTTTTTTTCGCTGTAGGTTTTTTCAGTTGCCAAGAAACGCTTGATTTTCCGGAGACTGCTTCTCAGTAGTAACTCTCCCAAAACGCCGAAAACGCGGCGAACGACTTGAGTTCCTCCGCTTGGGAAGAGCAGTCGTGGATCGCAGTTTGCCCCCAACGTTCCTGGACCTATGAATCTATGAATCCCTCTCAGCACATCGCGAACGTTGGGTTGCCAAGGGAAAAAAAGGCTAGAGAGAGATGTGCTGGATAGTTCGTTCCAGATATACTTTCTTGAAAGGTATGTGGTGCTTTTCATAGCATTTCCGTAGATGAAGGGCCACGAAGGAGGATACAGCATGCATCTTGAAACTTCACGTGAACTCATCCCGATGCGCACGAGCATCTCTGAAGCGCTGTGGGAAAGTCTCGAATTCTTATCCGAGTATCATGGAGAGGCTCAGAACTCGGGATTTTGGAACGTTGATATCGAGGTACGCTAACGGAAGCTGCAAGACAGATCCTCACTCTCAAAATGAAGTTGAAGACTGGTTTGAATATCGATGTGCTCTGGGATGAAACCTCACACTGAAAAAATCAAGATTTTTAGGAAAAGTTTTTTGCTTCCCAAGTTGCAGGTTTCCTCCTTCCGAGGGAGCTCACTCATCTACGTTATTTGGGAGAAGTCGAGTCCAACTTTGAGGATGCGCAGTATCTATTACGTTGTTAGTAGGAGAGCGGGGTGGGCGTTTCCCAGTTGCAGGTTCTGGAGGCGAATGCTCCTTGAGCGTTCTGCTGGCGCAACTCTCACGGACATCCTATGGCGGGCTTGGTGATTATGGTTGTCGGATATCTTCACCCGTTGAGGATGAGAATGCAGCAGCTGTTGCACTGGCGGAAAGCTACCCGAGGGGTTTTGCCACACCCACGGGGGCGCCTCCGTGTTCAGGGGGCCATGGAAGGCGCACAGGAAACGACACGAGTTGATTTCACTTTGCCCAGAGGTGGGACTAGTTGCGGGGGTGAAGGGGGGGATGTGCAGGGCTGCTGACAGGAGACGTGTCACTTGCTGCGTCCTCGTAGCAGCTAAGATCGTCATCCTCAGTCGACCCGTGGGAACGCAATTTATCAAAGCGCGCGGCGTTGTAAGCCGTGACGGAAGAAGTGGAGGTCACAGGGAGGTGTTGCATTTCTGTGGTATCTCCTCCATTCATACATAGCCAGTGAGAAAGCCACAAGAATGGGGTGTTGGGAAACTTGACCGACCCAAGAAAAGGAAACTGTTCATCCACAAACGGGTGTGTGGGCTGATCAGAACTGCTGGGCTGAATCTACTTCGTTTATGAAACGGAAGAGGAACAGGAAGAAAATGATGCAGAAATGGATTTTTTTCTGTTGTTGGTGGTTTAAATTGTCGTTTAAATTGTGGTTTAAAATGTCTCTAAATCTCTCGTATGTCTCATGATGGTTTTCTGTGCACAGCACTCGTGCTCCTGGAATATTTTCCTAAATTCGTCGGATTCTGTCATCTTCGGTTTCCGCCAAATGACTTTTACGCTTTTGAAATGCACTTGCCGCGGCCCCAACAAGTTCTGGACGACGTCCAGAACAGCTGGGAAATCCAATAGGCGCACTGGCTTGGACACCCTTCGAAAGACCAAGTCCGGAATTCCATGGCTGAGTCACAGGAGGAGGGCACCACACTATTGTCCTCTTCCGGTGTTCCTTGACCAGCCTAAATCAAGCAAGCAGGCTTGGTTCTCGAGCGAAAACTCCCGGTGCAGTGCACAGGCTGAATGCCAGAAACACGGAGGAAAGTCCTTCTGACAAAGCCCTCGTCTCATGAAGCAACAACGACACCCTTGAACATCCAGAACCGACGTGTTTTCCGATAACGGCCGAGAGCTTGCGTACCTTCCGTGTCCCTTGCCGACCACATCCAGTGCGAGGTGATTGTTTCAAAAGGGGGTACTTTCTCAGGTCGCCTCCTCAGCCACTTTGGATATGTGAACCTCTCTCAGTTCGGTGACCTCAGTCCAGTAAGCCAAGTTCGCCACTGAAGAGGATGCTTGGTGTCCTACGGTTTTTGTCTGGTGGAAGTCTCACAAGTTGAGTGCGGACTCGTGGCATCGCCCCTTCCCAAAAGAGAAACTACCAGAGTAAAAGGAACTCTCCCTAGCAATTGAAGGAAATCGTAGGACTGAGCATCGGATCGATGGCCACGCCTGCAACCACAAGATGGAGTAAGGTGGCTTCCTCGGGAGCCACTCAAGGGGCATCGGCTTCCGACGCGCAGCTACGGGTCTCATCATCGGTCACCAATGAGCCTGGATTCCACCTTTTTCCCAACCCAGGAGCACTCCTGAAAGGATGTTCTCCTAGCACAGCACCTGCAGGATACACCGCGAATGCTGGGAGGAACAGAAACTCTTCTCGACGGCAGATCATCCGTTTGTGATCCACCTCAAGGGCATCCCGCTCCAGGTGGTCGACGCACAGATTGCCACGGCTCTAGAAGAGCGTGCAGCCGCGCATGCCATCTGGAGCAAATAGAATCCCCTGATGGAGTTTGAAAACGCTCACGAGGGGTTGCAAGAGCGCGCACCAAAGCCTGTGGTATATGGGGAAGGACACCACCCAGCGTCAGCAATGTATCCTGACGGGCCACACCAAAGTCATCGGTAACCAAAACATGCATGACAGGGACGTAGATGGGCAAAGAAAATGAAAGAAAGAAAGGACAGAGACTCAAGCAGCGAGCACACCACGTCCGCATCAGCGAGCACCACCACCAGGCATTCTGTGCACAGCACAGGGGCCAAGAACAACGAAGAGAACACGGAGATGCAGCAGCGACTGCTACACTCCTTCTACAACAACCGCTCGCAACAGGACGTCATCGTGCACCCCACCAAGTGTGAGTTGGAGCAAAGCACCTCCAGAGCCGCAGCAATGTCTTCCCTCAAAGAACATCTGGGCAGTAGCCAGCTGCCCAAATAGGAGGTCAGATGTGAAATAGGTCTTCGGACGAAAGAATTAGCTCACGGATGTTGCAACCCCAAGTGCCCCACCGAAAGGACTATTGTGCTGCGGTGAGCTGTTGGGATCCTACAGGAAGTCCTCGAGTGGCCCCCAGCGCTGAAGAACAACCGGGTCCTCTCTCTGAAGTGGCAGGAGTCGCCAATTCTGCTGTTGCACTGGGACCTCCCCAGCAGCGTCCGCCGCTCTCATTGGACACAGGGGCTGTGGACCCCAATTGTTGCAGGTGCGGGGAACGGAAATCCCTCCCGCACCTGCTCGTAGATTCTATTGCCCTCTGGCCCCTGTGGCAGCTATTCGCAAAGGCCCTAAGTGCACAAATGGACAACCCTGGAGACGTGTTGAAGCGCCTGTTGGTGCGCGATGCCCTTTCGCCTGCTGCAGCCCTAGCAGCACTGTGCTTGCTGCCTACGTGGGATTTTGGCGGTCTGGAGCTACCTATCAACAGGGCGGCACGATAGAGACGCCATCTGCTTCGCCCTGCGCTTTCCTGAGGACGGCAGGCAGATGGTCCCACCTGCGGCATACTCGGATGGAACTTGCCGACATCCTGGACGGAATGCAGAGGAAAGTGATCCAGCGGAATGTGATTCCTTACCTAACCCTCTCATTTTTTTGTATATAGTGTTATCTTTTTATTTTTATTTTTGTTTGCTCCTTCCCCCCCCCCCCCCTGCCAAGGAGAACCCCTCCAATTACTCGGCAGGCTCCGACCATTTTTGTAGGGCCGATGGCCCTACACCTGTATGTTTATTATCATTTTCATAATAAACTCCCTGGCGTTATCGTATGGCAACCACCTGGCACTCCGAGGAACGGCTTGGAAGAGGGTGATGAGTGGCCAGTATCGAGAGGAACAACGAGGAAAAAGGAGGCTCAGCATCCGCAGAGCTGCCTTCCGAAAAAGGTAGGCAACGCTGCTCTCCTCCAGGGCGGCTGGTGGAGCGAAAGACGGGTACTGCCTGCCCACTCGGAGGCACAGGCCGGGCAGCGGTCCCCCTGCCGGCCACTGCGAGTGAGACACCTGCCGCGCATGCTGCGGCCGCCGAGGAAAGCGCCACTACGCGCAGCGCTCCCCGCGGCGAAGAAAGTCGACGTGGGACGCTACGCCGGCAGAGAGAGCGCAGTTGTGGACCCTCGCTGATGAAGGTTGGCAGAGCTGTCTGCTCGCTAGGTCATCGCGCTATTCTCTCTGAGAATTCCAAGTTGACGCAAGCAGGATGGGTACGCGACCGACGAAGGCGTCCGGAAGACACGGACGTGTCCGTGGCACAGGAGAACGTCGGGACAGAGTCCACTGACGGACAGATGAGCGCAGACGAGACGACGCGGGCGGTGGAAACGGGTGATCCGCCGCCTTCACGCGTGGGGTAGCTTCCTCTTGTCTGAGCAGAGCCTCGCGGAGCGTCAGTCGTCCAAACCACGTAGGGGAGAAAAGAGGTAACTGGGCATCCTTCAACCTCTTGTCCTCCGGCATGGGAGGCCCACCAGACCTCCAGGGATGAACGAGGAAGTGCAGCTGCAGTGCGGCAGTCGCACTGCAGGTAAAACCGAAGGCAGCAGGTGCGGTCGCGAGAGTTTCTCCAGCGAGGACAGTGAAACGGGCCAGCAGACCGTCAGATGTCCCAACTCGAGCTCGTAACGGGAGTTCACGCGCCTGGCGGCCTCTCACGCTCACGCGCGCAGCGTGTCGACGAAGCGACCGGGAGATCCTCCTCCGGCAATCGGACGACGCTCGCGCTCAGCAGCCTGAGGTCGACGAGTTGAGCTCGTCCTTGAACACAGGCGGCTGGTCGACCCGCGAACCTGGGGTGGCAGGCGCCTCGTTAACCACGTCGTCTTGGACGACCACTTATTGTTTGCAGGTGAGACGCAGGAGCAGGTAAAGGTCATCAGCGTGCGATCATCCCGAGATCGAGCTTCTCCCGCCTGGGAAGGCGCCTCCACGGAGCATCCAGTGGCCACCAGGAGACTGACTGATCCTCCCGGAAGCGAAGAAGGTGCTTAGCGGCTTGTTGGGGGGCTCCTCTACCGAGGAACTCCGCAACACTTCTCGGCCCACCAACCGCCCATCAGCTTCGGGGGGAGCAGTCCGCAGCAGCAGCGCCTTCCTACGGGCTCCCTCTCTCTCGGCTTGCGGACACTCGAAGATTCACGGGGAACCGCGCTGCGGCCGGGAGGGAGAGCGGGTGGTCCGGGGCGCCATGCCTGCCGGACAAATCCGGCCGGCAGCTACTGGCCCCCGCTGAGGCACGACGACCCTCTGCGTGCAGCCCATGTTGCAGGTCTTCGTGAGGCATTGGCTTCTGGGAGGTGCTTCCGGGAGGGAGGAGCAGCGCGCAACGTGTCCCGGGTCCCCCCACTGGACACATTCGGCTCATTTTGAAAAAGCATCCAGATACATGCGCACCTCAGTATCCCCCTGGTGCAAACCCCCATCTGAAAGATGACTGACCAACAGCGTGATGTGTAGTGACAGTGTTGACGCAAATTGGCGACGGTCGTGCAGAAACACTGGGCTGCTCGTCGTTTCTCTCGTTGTGTTGTGGAAAAAAAGCTGTGCTAAGATGAATGTGCCCTTCCACTTGTTGGACTGGCGAAAGTTCGAGTATGGAATTCTAATATGTTTATTAGAGCCAACTAGACATTTCGACGCGGCGGGCTTACAAACATCTGAGAATCTGGAAATGTCGAGGGAGAGGCAGGAACCTGTGGAAAATCTCCTCGCACTCCCTCTTCCTGTAATTCCTAATCTTTCGCACGATCATAGAGCTCCGAATATCTCATTCTGCCTACGTTTCTGTGTGATGGAAGGGCGCGCACGAGATGCTGCGCTGTTCCGCCGCCGGAAACTCATGCCGTTTGAAGGATGCCAAACGAGTTCCTCCTGAATACAGATGGGGCAGCAAATGTCAGTGTTGGTGGGGATTTTCGGTGTTGCTGAACTTCAATGCTGAAGGGATGCTGTTCAGAGCAACCCTGCTATTTTTCCGCGGACACCGTGTACTTGCAAACCGTTTTTCCACTCCCATCCGGGTTGCCCTCCCACGGAAGGGCGTGGTGTAAAAAGAGTGGTGTTGGTCCCGTTGGCCGCACCTTGATTCGACCTGCAGCAGCTCCTTCGAAAACTCTGCAGCACGTTCCACATCGCGACTTTTTTGCTTGTCCTCGCGATCTCTTCTCGTTTTGAAGGCAGACCGGAGAATCCAAACTTGCGAGATCAGTTGCCGCCGAACACGATGGGTTAATTAATGCAAGCATTCCTCGCTCATAAGGTAAATTCTACGTTCTGTGTGTAGAAATAAGCCTTTTTCGAAGATGGATGTAGGGGCTTTAGCGTGGACAGTGGATGAGAAACAAACAAAGGAGAGTTGAATACTTCGGTGATAGTAATGTTGGAGGTCTTTCAGTTATTCCTCGTCCTCGAGGGAGACTCACTTTTTTAAATAACTGTAATCGTCACTTCGATCACCTAGAAGAAATTATATACCTATATATATATTATATATGTATGAAGATTAATATATATCATGAAGATCATGGAATATGCTTATTACACAAACTTATGTGTTTCTGTATGCTCATTACTGTACTCTGACTGGAAGCTTCAATTACGTTTTGCTAGCAAAATTATTTTCTTCTAGGTGATCGAAGTGACGATTACAGTTATTTAAAAAAGTGAGTCTTCCTCGAGGACGAGGAAATAACTGAATGACCTCCAACATTACTATCACCGAAGTATTCAACTCTCCTTTGTTTGTTTCTCATCCACTGTCCACGCTAAAGCCCCTACATCCATCTTCGAAAAAGGCTTACACATATGTAAATTGGTCATCTTTATATATATATTTACATATATATATGTATAAAGGTTAACATATGAATATATAAAGAAAGATGAATAGTATTTCTAATAATACACAGGACACACATATACATATGAATGTACATAATAAGTACATATTTTGGTCTACAGTGAATAGTCCAAAACCGTGCTACGTGATTATTCCACAGATTAATAAACGCAAAATACTACTGTAAATATTTATGTTAATAAATACGAATAACTGTGCCTACTAAAATGAATTGTACATTAATCTGCGGTGAATAAGTGTGTAGTTAATTTTATATGATCTTTCGGGATTTTGGTCCAGATGCATTCCGCTTGCCTATTTTTTTTTTTTTTTCCGAGTACACATGTGGCAATTAACACATTTACGAACTTAGGGACAACTATTATGGAGTTTTCATAGGATCATACGATTCGTTTCAAAATTATTATGAGCCACTTAATGGATAGGGAATAACAAAAAGTAACCTACGAAATTGATGAGGTGCTGTGGAGTGCGATGTTGATGCTGGGCATGTTAGAGTGAGGAGTCTGCCAGAAATTTGCCTAAAATGTTTCTTAAGGAAATAATTTTTTCGTGACTGATCACAATCAAAGTGAATCGAAAGGATAAACAGCTGCCGTACTCGGAACCACAGTGCGCTGATCCCCGGAATGGGTGGCACAGATTTGAATCGAGCAGAGCTGCCTGATTTTAGAATACCGTATTTCATGTTGTGGTGAGTGATCCACGGGGAGAATTTCGAGGTTCGAGATAATCCTCCCAGCTATGTGTCATGATTATAGGAGAACCGCAAGGTGGAAGAAGAAGAAGCACAAACGAACCACTGTGGATAACGGATGGACTGTGAGAAGCTCAAATGTATCTAAAGACAGGAATCGAGGATTCCGATGCAGTTAGGGCTGAGGAGATGGAACTGCAGTGTTGGGAAGTGAGGGAGGGAAGGGTTAGGATGTGGTAAACCTGGATTGGTTTCAACATCGAGGCTGCCACAGTCACGCAACGTTGATACTTTCTTTAATGGGCTATTTTGAAGTGCCTCAAGCGAAACCTCGTGACCACATGATCCTGAGGTTTCGCATGCTTGGATCTGGCCATTCTGCAACATGGAAGCCTATATTGCTGACGACATTACCGAAACATTCATCTTATTCCTCGCAAGCGTGGTTTTAAACTGAGCTGGCCACACTTTTCGTACCTCATCACGGAGTGGGAAACCGCAATCATGCCATTAGCCTAATATGTGCACCAATTGCACGGTTTAGCTTTTAACTGTGATACATAAATTTACATTGAAACACATAGGAGATATCTACCCCAGTTTGGCAATATTTAATAAAAGTGACCAGAAGCCATTTATGGAGGCACAGATTGGAAACTGCCGCGCCTTCCATTAGTCGCTTACTGATTTTGCTTCAGTTTCTCCTCTTTAGATGACCAACGCAAGCTCTCAGAGCACAACGGTAGTGCAGCCACCGCGACGTTCGCGTCACCTTTGACACCACATTCGAGTTGAAATTTCTGGGTGACCGACGCCATCTTCCGAGAACACTGGTCCTTCCAAATATGGCCTGGGACTTTTCCAGAAAGCCCCGGGCTAAGCAAAATAAAGCTATCCGCTTATATACGTATATAATTCCAGTTAGCTTGCTCGACATGACCGCAGAATCATCAGGGCAAACGCAGCGAACCGAGTTTAAACCTTCCTGCAGTTGTATCTTGACAGGGTTTTCCGAAATTGAGAAGCATGCCGGGAATTTACCAAAAATGGACCACAGATGAATGCAGGAGGTGCATCTTCCAGGACATTGAGATGCAGTATTGAAAAGCAGAAGTTTTGACATTTCCACAAATCTGTGAAAAAATGATCCTTATGTTCCATCTTACTATCACTCAAATAACCAGATTCATTGCTTAGGTTCATCGACTGCCAAAAAACTTGGCAGGGATGCGGGTCTTCCCTGGATCAGGTTTCAGTGGTACCTCATCAGAGACAACATTCAAAATAAAAAATAAAAGAACAAAAATCCAATAGGGCACAACACTCTGCATGCCACCAAACAATAGTGAACCATAATGTGCCAATGTGACCAACACCCATCCAGCATCAATAACTTCCTTTTTTTACGGACCATGCATTTTGATATAATTAACCTTACATTTCTTTCCGCCTTTTCCAGGTTTGCATAACATGAATGCGAACTTGAAGTGTTCAAGAAAAGGTTTGTGCCCACTTTCACAGCACCAGCTAAAAACACTCTCCTTACCTAAGCATATTAACAAAAGTTTTTACTTTTAACTTTTTCTCAAAAACGGAAGTAGGACACCTCACTGATGGATAACAGCAAGACAATTAATTGCAATGCTCAACAAGTTAAATGCTAGCAATAATACAAGAAACTACTCAGCAAGCAACCAAAGTATGTCATTGATTCTTGTCAATCTGATTCCAATAAACTTTCGTTTTTTCCTAAATGCAATGCCTTTCAACCAACACCAAAAACGTTGTGGCAACCTTCCTAAGATGCCAAAAGTTCACCTAACACCAAGCACCTCAAAATGCTCCTAACATATACCAAGTGATCAGCAGAAACATCACAAGCATATCAATTACTCCATGAATGCTACTTGTTCACAATCCTCAAATACACCCTAGAAACCAATTCAGAAGGCATTCACATTTCCATGCAGAACCCTTTCTCCACCTTTCCAAATGTTGAAAACATTCAGCAGCCCTACATGAACTCAACTAAGCAGACATGTAAAAACGATGCTCCCTATGGGAAGCATATTAAATGCATCACTCATACATGATCAGCACACCAATTAAACCAAAGAACCTTTGCCATAAACAGAAGCTTTAGTTTCTCAACATAAAATTTAGTAAACTGTAAAAATATAGTAATTTAGAGTAAACTGTTCCATACTATGCATTCAAAGATCCAGAAGCAAAATCAACTTCAAAGTACATTCAAACTAGGGCAGTCCATGCACAGCATGACAAAAAAGCATGCATGGAGCAGTGACAGCACAGACCAATGAACAATGCTGACAGAAACACAAATGCATGGAATGGAATGTGACATTTCATCTTTCCTTATCCAACAAGACATGGATGCTAAAACTTTGCAACATCTGGCACTACTCAAAGTGCCAGCACATTCAAAGTAACAAAAATGAAGGAACTCAATACTTAAACTACAAAGCCATTTCTTTATGATAACAAGGAAATGCACTTTTCTGCTTCAATTATCAAAATAATCAACATGACTCCCAGACTCAAAGCTGTTGCTTGTCAGCAAACTTATAAGTTTACTGACTGTTTCTTCACACGTAAGAACAACAGGAAATGGAGAATCAGAACCCTCTTCTGTCAGAATGGGTAATACATCATTATACATGTCTGTTTTCACTGGACCAGGAGCATAATTTAATACCCTGCATGCTGGTTCTTGCATCTGCCTTTCCAATGCCAGGTTCCTAAAGAATGCATCTCTGCTGGCTTTACCTGCACAATAATAACCCAGTTTGCGAAAAGCACGCAGGGCTAATATAGATGACATGTTTACAACAGTAAACCCATCAACCACATGATGCTTCATCATCTTCATAAATGCTGCATTCAAAACCAATGGAGCATTGACATTCAAGTCAAAGTAATGTCGGAATGCATCTGGGTCTCTCATCATTTCCGTTTCAACTGCTGGAAAAATGGTACCAGCATTATGCACTATCAATGCGTGTTGAAATTTCTCCAGTTCAGATCCAAATTTCACCACACTATTCCAAATAACCTTTTCATAGAGGGATGCATCTGGTACAGAAAAGTCAATGGATTCTGTGCATACGCTGACATGAGGAGCTACTTTCTCCATCTGTTCCTTGGTTTTCTCTAAATTATCTGTATTTCTTGCGAGCAGCAAAAACACAGACTTCTCGCCCACGAGCTTACTAAACTCAATGGCAATAGTCTGACCAATGCCACGTGAAGCACCTGTCACAACACAGTACATTCGTTGCTTCCAATTGAAATCCATGTTCTAAAACCAAACCATTCACACATAGTTGTTAAGCAAAGCAGTTATTCAGACCCGATACCATATTCCGAAAAAGAATCCACTAGAAACTCACCTTCTGATTTTTCTAAACTGACGGCTTGTTCATCTGGTGGCAACCATCAAGAATCAAAACTAGGAGTAGGCTTCAAAGTCGACTTATCTTCAACAGATTCGGTCATTAACACTTTGAATGGAATCAAACGAATCGATGACGTTGCCACTGCTATCTGTTGCTGTTGATGCTTTGACGACGTCCTGCAGCCCTCGAAACGGCTGCCTGCATCATTCCCAGCAACGCACTGGCACGCAGCTCAAAAGAAATGCCCACGGCTAACACACTCTCGGAAGAATATCGTGCAAGCCAAAACGCATAAACATTTCCTCCTTGTCCTGAGATTCATCCCATCTCCCTTCCCCAACATGAAACCATGTTGGAATCGTGTTCTCTCGATCACGAATCGGAAAGCAGGAGAAAGCACACGAAACGAAAGGGTCGTTTATCTGAACCAAGAAATTGACATGTCAATTTACCGTTCTGTTGGCAGGAGAAAGCGAATGACAGCAATCACGAGTCGACGGGAAGGATTCAAGTAACCGTGCAACTGGGCATCGGCTTCCGGAAGACGAGCTACGAGGGAGAACCTCCGCCATCGTCCCGGACAGTTTCTTGACATGAACATCAAGCATCCATTTTGTACGTCGTGCTGCGATGGCAAGGGCCACTCTTCGTCCTTTCCGTTTGTCCATCCACCTTTTTTGAGGGTCTTCCCTGGGTCTTCATTTCTTCCGTCAGGTCACCCATCGCAACTACGCCTCCTTCCAATGGACTCTGTTTCAGGAAACGGCAGCTGTCAACAAAAACACCCGTTGACCTGTTTCAAGAATTTCGCACGAACCGAAGGGGACGCAAAGAATTCTTATCGGAACGCATCAAAATACGACACCCTTGCACTGAAGAACCCTTTTTCCACTTTGAACTTTGCATCGCCAGCAAGTGGTCCTCGCCGAAAGTTCACGCGTCCGGACGACAACCGAGACTCAGGTCACGGGTAGCAGCAAGTCACCTGCGCACCTCGAAAGGGTGCCTCGCGGTGGCACACAAGCGTGGAGAATCCTCTCAGCTGAAGAACCGTCGTCGTCACCATGCAAGAATTCAAGATGAAGAAAGCAACCTTTAGAAAACAATATTGCCATTTCATGCAAACTCGTACATCCATCAGGGCTGCGTCGCTGAGTGCCGATCGAAATCGGCAATGAGCGGTTCATGGAGACATCATCGAAATTTCGTGCGAAGGGATACGCTCGTTTCGATTCCATGGGTGGAAAGGTTCCGTATTCAAACTTGCAGCGTAAGCACACTTCCTCAATCAAACCAAGGTTCCACCTTCAGTCGGTGGGTCTCTTTCCGAAACCGAGCCCAAGTCTCTGTGACGAATTCATCTCGGTTCCTTCTTAACGGTTTCGTGAAACCTTAGCACGAAATATTTTTAGTATTAATTAAATAAATTTAGAATTTAATTGTCTTAAAAATAAGAAGTACTTTGTGGACACTCTACTCGAAGAAGATGACCGCATCCCTCGTCCTCATCCCTGTTCCTATCCATTCTTCCCGTTGTCCTGCTTGCTCCCTATTTCGAAAACATGAACCCTTTGCTTCTTCTTTCAGTAGGATTCTAGTGAAATAAGAGAACCACACAACTCACTTCCAGCGACGTGAGTACGCGGCGTGCTGTTTGCTTAAGTTTGCTGATCAATCTCCACGCCTCTCAAATGGATTTGTATCACTGAGCACTTTGTGCCACTGAAGCACGAATTTGAAATGCTTCAAACGAACGGAGAACGAAGCATTTTCTGAACAGAATTCCAATTTGCTCCTTGCTGAAGAGCATTCATGCCCTTCTTGAATATCCCCTGAACGTCTTAACTTTGGAGAAGCTTATGGAGAGACTTGAAAAACTTACAGAAGTTGAAGTGCTATCGAAAAGACATAACTCAAGGAATCAAGAACCCATCCTTGGATGTACATCAAAAGGCACAGAGAGTGGAGACAACCATTCCTCTTCCAGAAATTCTGCAGCCCCAAATGCCAAACTGCGTACCTCAAATCGGAGGGTCTCAGTGATTCGAAATGGATGCCTCCTCCGTGTGCAACTGCATTTCGTTCCATAAGAGTGTAGATCGCAGTCGTTTTTCACGAATGGACCTCTTCACTCGTTTGCTTTGGGTGTGAGTGCAACGTGATTCGAGTCGACGAGATGAAGATTTACTTTGGTGTTGATGCATTTCCAGTTTTCCACGGCCAAGTGCTTAACGTTTTTAGAATCTTCATGATAGAAAATTATGACCAACATGCACTTGCACGTCGAATGATTCTCTGAAATCCGTGAAAGCGGGACGAAATTGAGCAACAGCAGCTGCAATGATCTCCGTTTGCTACCACTAGCGATAGCAGATTCCTTTCCAGACACGTTCCAATGCGTGGAGGTTTGAGGATGCAACGATTCAAACGAGAGTATTCTACGGAGGAAATCCCAATCCATATCCCTTCTCTGTTGCCTTGTCGGACGCAGTCATCGCTTTTTCCCTGATGAAACGTCAGTGAAATTTCAAATGCAAGCCGTTTCCGAACTTACAGAGAGTGGCAAGTTCCCGAAAGGAAGGGAGAAAGCAACGATCTTGGATTCGAAGCATGCACAATGTTCGAAATTCAGGCGAGATGCAGCAATCCGATAAGAGGGAAGCAGAAGATGGAGTTTTTCACGGCAGAGCAAGGATGACCTGCTTGCAGCACTTGCTAACGTGATTTCGATTCCTGTGCCCTCCGCAACTTATCCCAGTGAGTCTTCCATCTTAACGCTGTGTCGGGAAGAGGCCAAGCAGCAGCTGGATATGGAAAAATTTGAAAAAGAGCTCCGGAGAACTGGCAGGTTGCTTGGGAAACGCTCGCACCGAATGCTCCACGAAAGACAAAGACGATACGTACGTACGTCAGAATTCCGCTCTTTGTAAAAAATTTCGAAACTGCGCGTGCGGTGTTGGACTCTCACTTTCGCGGTGCACGTTGGGACCCTTTCGTTCCGCGAGTGAACCCCCCGCTCATCCTTCAACGTGCCTTCGTGTTTTCTGTTTTGTTTTCGAGTGTTTCACGAAAGAAGTGCCCATTCCGGAAAACCAGTTCGACGCAAAATGGGCACACGCACAGGAAGAGCTTCGCCACCGCACGGAAGAAAAGACAGCAGCTTCAAGCAGTGTCTCGACAAATGCCCCGCGATCACACGCGGATCCGGAAGCAGGCGACAAGCGAAGAGCTCCATTTTTCGAGCTTCGTAGAAGTCGACCTGGAAAGCAGAAAAGGTTGGCTGCAATCATTGGCGTGTCAGCGGCGGAACCTCCGAAACAACACCAGATACCGATTCGGGCCAGCGAATCAGGGAAGCCAATTCAAACAGCTTGCGAAATGAACGGAGAAAGAAAGTATTTGTCGAAGCTGTTGACCACGTCTTCGCACCTAGGAAGAGAGGCTCCACCCATTTCGGATCAGGCAGAACAGCGCGCATGTAAACTCTTCCCGATTTCGTTGAAGCCTTCTTACTGTCAGTTGAACTCAGCTTTCTCCGCTCATGGATGCTGATCATTTCGACAACGAAGCTGCAGCACGAATCCGCAAACTGACGAAATGGCCTTTCCATCAAAACGTTCGTGAGATTCGGCAGCTAAGATTTCCAAAAAGCCTGACGCGTCCACATCCTATCCTGCATCTGATGGAAGCATCTCTCTTTTCGAAGCTTCCACGCTTCTCACCGTCGCTCGCCCACAAATTACCCTTCCTGAGTTTGCTGTCTGAAACTGACAGAGGACTGGCGGCTCTCTTCCGCAGGAAACTCTAGCGAAAGAGCGAGGCATAAAGAAAACACGCTGCCTTGTGCTCATCAGTCTCACGTTTCTTCGTCCTCTGTAGAGGAATTGAGATCGCTTTCGACCGCAATTCCTCTACAGTGCCTAACAGAAGAGTGCAATTCTACGAATCACTGCATTCGAAGGTAGAAAAGCTCCCGACGGCGCGCAGTTGTTCCTCACAGAGACTCCAGACACCGGTGTTTCATTTTCGAAGCTCGAACCAACAGCCAGCGAATGGCTCTAAAGATCCGTGGATCACTGGGAACTTTTGCAGCCTGAACTGGTGATCAACTGCAGCTCGATAAGACATGAGCCCAAAGGGAATATCAATAACGACATCAAGAAAAAATTAACGTTTATCATTTTGAATAAAGAATAAAGGTGAGCTGCGCCCCGTTTCCGAGGTCGACCGTCAACCACCCTACTGCTGCCGCCTGTGATTTTGGCTTTCCAGCTGCCTCTGCTGCCCCTCTTGAAGTTGTAGCAAATTAAGGAAGACCTTCTGCATAACGAGCATAAGGGGCATAACGGAATCCGGATGGTTCTTTTATGGAGCCTTTTGCAGCGAAAACCAGCAGACCACGGTCACGGTGCCAGATGACCGACACTTCTGCCAACCCTGTTTCTGCTGACCCTACTGATAATTTCACCTCTGATGCCCCTGCCTCCAGAGGCGATGCTTCCGATGCTGGTGTTCACGTAGACGACACGGCAGCTGCGAAACTCTCGTCGCCTGTCCTGCAGATGCTGCTGGTACTCCTACCGCCGTTGACAGTCCAGACTGCAATCGTGTCGATTGTGCTGCTCCCGCTGACGCTCGCGATGCCGCTGACGATATCTGTGCCGCTCCTGCTGCTGGTTCTGATACCAAAACTTCCACGGCAGACGATCCTTCTGAATTTCAGGAGGATTTCGGAAGCCCAGTGGTGAGCTGCGCCGTCTGCAGGAAGCTCTGGCGTGACCTGGCTCTCCGGGTCACGCCAGAGCACAATGCCCTGCGGACAGTGCCGGGAGGAATGCCAGAAAAAGTGCAAGCAGCTCCTGGCGGACTTAGCTGGGTACAGCGTTGCTGCTTCGACGCCGCTGTTCGCACCTCGTGGTCCTCGCGATGGTCAAAGGGGGACACCGGTCGTCGACAGCTACAACAGTCCACTACGAAGACTGCGAGCATCCCCGGATAGATGCGGACGCAGTCCTGCAAATGAATTTGACGATTCTTGACATCTCTGCGACACAAAAAGGAAAACAAAAAAAGACATCTGCGATAAATTATTCTTAACTCCTCAAGAACCTCCTCTTATTCCTCAAGAACACGAAGGAAATCAAGTGACAATGATGAAAATCCTTCTGGGTTCTTTTGCTTTCTCTGTTTCCCTTCCAGCTTCCCTTTTTTTCTCCAGTTCGCCCAGTAATGAGGAACAGTTCGCCTGCTCAGGGGAGACTCACAATGCTCTTTGAAGACGATCCACTCCATCCGACGCTGAGCGCAACATCAGTAAGGGGGCACTCCAAGAGAGAAAAACCTTATGGATCCAGGGAGACTCCGTAGGAAAGAGTCCGTTTTTCTTGCGCTTGCTAGGGGAATCCCGAAAGGAACCGTCGCCTTGATTGTCTCCGAAGCGAATCCCAAAGGGAACCTCTTCCTTATTCTCTCCTTATGGATCTCCCAGAAGGGGTCGCTCCTCGTTTTTTCTCCAAAGGGAAATCAGAAAGGATCCACTCCTGGAATTTCCTCTCCAAAGGAAACTTACATGGGAACCGCTCCTTGTTTACTCCCCTGGAAAGAACCAGAAGAGTCGCTTCCCAATATCGCCGAAGGGCGCTTCCCGGAAGAGAGCAGCGTGCTTCTGGCACCCTGGAAAGGCAACACCCCGAGGAATGTGGCCTATCCAGCTGAGTTGCCTCAAGCATTACCTTCTTTCTGGTTACATCAACCATAAAGAAGGAGATTCGACCGATCGGTCAGCTTCCCTTTCAGGAATTCCCATCTACGAGAGCTCCCAGCTACAGAGACTTCATGAGAGAGCGTTTTCCTCCAAAGAACCGGCTCGTTTTCCTGCGACCGAATTCACCGAATTCTCGCTTGGATCTTCGTTTAACGAACCAATCCATCTTCCTCCATCAGTCGGTTACTCTAGCAATTCTGTAGGCGGTGCACTGCAACCCAATTATCTCCTCATCTCATCCAGTGCTCGTGCGAAACAATGCCATCCCTGACGCCTCCCCCATGACTCCGTGTTCCTGTCCTCGAAATCCCTGTGCATGCAGCCATATCCTCCCTTGGTGGGATCGTTACCATGTTGCTGCTCGATCCAGACTCCTACGAATCTCCTTTCAACCTCACGCACGTTCTCAAAGAGAGCTGCTCTCCCTCAGCACCTGGGGTTTCGGGCACTCTGGGTTTCTTTCTTACGCTTCACCTGAAGGTGCATGGCCAAGCGCGCTTTACGACGACCATTCTCTCTCCACACCACGACTGATTTGAAGGAGCTCGACAAATTCGGAAACATCAAAGCATCGCTAGGTCCAGCGATGTTCACCTCCAGACTCGTATCCGCAGGCATCGCAGCAGCAGCATAAGGGAACATCAACGGGAGACCGGAATTTTCCGGTGTACCGCTGATCATCAGTCGGATCACCACGAGAAGCAAACAACTCTTGAGCAGGAAGCCCTTCGAAAAGCATCCTCATCATCTGCAAGAAGAGAGCTATGCACTTCAAATTGCTCCGCAATATTCAGAAACTTTCAGAGCAACCACGAAAGTGCTATCCTCGATCCAAGAGATGACACTTCCAGCTGCCTTTATTCCAGGGAGAGTTGGAGGAGCAATACGTCAATGCGCACGGGTCGATTCTATTCCCATTGTACAGAATGAATGGTTCCTCCGGAAACAGGATGAGAGAGTCGGAAACTCGAGGGTGACGAAATGCCGCATGAAATGGCTTTTCCGAAAGATCCCCTCTTCAGGATTGGGGAAGGAACATTGCCCTCAGTTGGTGGTGTGTACGAGCAACCTACCTTCGCATATCTGTAGAGTGTAATGAAGGGGCGTCTGCGACGGATCTCCAAGAGCCAGTGGCTGTCGTCTGAAGTCAGCCTTCTCCGTTTCCTGATCGTTTCCACACGAGTGGCGTATTCGGCTTGATTTTCAGTCGTCTGAACACTTCGATGCAGACAGAGTTGCAGCTAGGACGTGGCTCATCGGAAATCCATCTGCATGCTTTGCCGAGCATCCTGCTTGTCATCTTGCAATCGCGCGGTCACATCTGATGCGTGGAACATGAGTTAAGGACAAAGGAAAAAGCTTCATCTCCGAACCACGAGGCTGCATGTAAGAAAGGCTGCTTTCCGTTCTTCTTTACCTTGTAAACACCGCGATTCATGGGCCAAAAGCATTCTTTTTGACGATCCCGATTTGCATGTAAAAAACAAAGGAGATAAACTGTACGCCCCTCCTCCCTGAGCCCCCCTATCCCCTTCCAAAAAAAGACCCACATCGCTGCAAAGACAGTGGATCTCCAAGAAAAGGAACGCAGTACCGCGTGATTTCAAAAAAGACGAACATCACCTTCTTGTCGCTTTCCATTTGGCTATGGAAACAAATTCTCTGGAAAGAGATTCAAGTTCGTCTCTCTCTGCTTGGCGGAGGATGGAGGATCCAGTCTGGGTCACTTATCACGTTGGCAGTTTGCGATTAGAAAATCTTTGAGGACCTCAAGGGTGCGTGTCCCTCATCGTAGGCTGGACCCACCTTGAATGCAGTCGGATTCCATCTTGAAATTCTTTCACTCTGAAGTGCAATTCGATGGAATTCTCTGTTCGTCAGCTGGTGAGTATCTGAAGCTCACAAGCTGAGCCACCCTGAAGCACCAATTTGCGCAAATCAATCTTCAAGTTTCTTCCCATCAATGCCACTGGGATGTTACCTGGAAGAGAAGACGTGAACTTTGTGATGCATCCGCCCCGATTAACCCACAAAGAAAATCTCAAAGGCTCAACGTGCACCTGTTGCCATCTGGTGATGCATTCTGCAGACTTCAGCTAAGCGACTCCCATCTTGCGTTTCAACCATCTTCTCTACAATGCAGAAAAGCGTGCCAGCACGGTTGAGCATTTTCCTCTAGCTGCAGAGCGTTCCGACTGAAGAAGGTGGGACTTATCGGGACCGTCGGAATCAAAGGAGTATGCAGGAAGGATCCATCTTCTCCATAATCAATCTCCCGAATTTGTACGTTTTGTGTCAGTCGTGGTGTATTCGCATCACTTTTTGGTGCGGAGACGTCCCAATGAAGACCGAGTGCCACAAAGCATCTGCCGCGCGCTTCAGCAACATTCGAAGAGTGCTCGAGGGCTGTCCCACCAGAAACGTCATCGACGAAATTCCTGCAAATTCAGCGGCGCTGCTCTCCAAACGGGAAAACGTGGAGTTCCCGGCGGCTCCCATGCAGCACAAAGAATCGATGAGAGAAGACCCCTCTGGAGAAGATACGCATTCATATCAGCGTTGAAGAAAAAGGTCTCGAGGAAAAAAGACGCACACACGCAAAAAGAAAGGACCTGAATGTCCTTCTAACCACTGAGCATTTCCCAAGCATGTTAAACATGAGCTGCAGGTTTTTTAAATTGACCTCCGAAAGAAACGCAAGGGGATTAGATCAGCATTGTACTATGTCTTGCATTTCTTTTTGACGGACTCTGTCAAGTCACCTGCTGAGAATTTCTCTTGCCCGTAGATGATGTATTCTTTCATCTCGTTTATCGGAACATGATCAACCTTGTTCATATGTGAAATTAATGCATTGTAATCCGAATACTCATATCCAAGTGTGCGTTGCAGTTCTAGACATTTCATGAAGAGAGCAGCTTTTCGGTGTTAGTATTGCAATATCGTTGATGGTAAATTTTAGAGGGACCACTGTTTTCACCATTCTTTCCACAAAGGTGACACGCGGGGCCTGGACAGACTGCCGGTCGTTGGAATCCAGGCTTATCTGCATGCGTTTTTCCGTTGCTGTAGCAACTTTTTTTCTGCGTACACGAACCGAGAAGTCGGAATACCGAAAGGCATCTGTGAGAGGACTCCACCGTCCCGACGTCCGGATCCTGCGGAGTGTCCTCTCTCGTGCCACCTTCTCCCCATTTTGAGATATGCACATGCCTCTCTTCAACGAAGAACCGCTGCTGGACAAGCTCAGACACGACCACCTAGTTGGTCGATTTTTCCTGGAGTCTAGGTTTTCATTTGGACGATATGCTCTCCGGAGGCGTATCGGTTATTTGGATCTCCGATTTCCACCTCGAGTGCAAATTCTGACATCTGGCTCGTGATATCATTGCAATTTGATTTCTCGAATTTTGGGAAGCGGGAGAAAATCGTCGCCGTAGACAGGATTCCAAGCGCGTGTTGATCAGCATGCTACCACTTCTTCCGGTCAAAGTTCCATCTTTGCAGACACCACCTCCATGGACCAGATGAAATGCATCTTCCACCGCTTCTACCAGTGGCTTTGAAGACTAATGCGGTAAATTCTGCTAACTGCTATCCCCTTAAAGAAGGAAATCCTACTAACCCCATTACTCGAACATCATAATCCATACACTACCATCAACCCGTTTCTCCCCTACTCATCAGATCCTGTCTTCAGTCACTCTTATAAATTACCAATCCCGCACATGGAAACATTAGCAAACGACTTCACGGCAGCAGGAACCAACAAATCATCTCATACCTACTGCTCTTATACCTAAGCCCAATCCTACAAGAATGATGCCTATCTGCAGCCACGCTTGAAACGCAATAAGCTTTTTCACGTCAATTGCTAATCCCGTAACAAACCATCGTCAAGACGCCAGTATGCACTATGACACTGTCCATTACTCCAGCCTCATTTCATCGACTCATCCAATACGAGGCGCGTTTCAAGGGCAAGGGCGGATCGGATAGCGAGCTGCCCTTGAACGAGCGAGCAACCAAATCCCAGCGCACCAAAAAGAGGCCCCCGTTACGCGGTCCGTGGGAAACGTGCTGCAGGTGAATGGGGACCTACAACGGTTCTTCCTTGACCGTAAGGACAACCTCAGCTCTGTATTTCTTTCTGGGAATTGCTGAACTGAAGATGCAGAGTCCATGCTTAGTGTGGACTATCATGCATGGACGTCATGGCTGCATGCAATTCAAGAGGCTTCCAGAGGTTGCACCGAGTAGCCAACCATTTCCTCAACAAAGAACGCAAAGAAGAGAAAGGAGAGGAAGCTGCGTGGGTTTCTCATGATTATTCGTCAATGCGTATCCTCGCCCCGTGCTCTTAGACGTCCAATCCGGAGTCGATGAGGAAATAGACGGAGTCTTACAGGAAAAAGCTCGAAGCACCACTCCCTTTCCGTTCGCTTACTGCCTACAGCTTCTAGAACCCGGAGCACTTGCCGAGGAATCGACTCTCCAAATTCAGGGTGGCGACGACCTGAATGCAAGGATGATAGGTGGCCGAACTAGTGAGGAGCCGCACCTAGAAGAGCGAAGGGTACCAAGAGATCCTGCTCAGCGGAGGATGGGGTCGTTACCGAGAGCGATGCGTTGTCTCTCGGCATGACCGAAAGTCACGGCCTACGAGCAGCGGAAATCAGGAACGGACGGAAAATTCACCAGGAAAAGAAGAGGGAGCGAAGGCCAATCTCGAAAAACCCTAAGCCTCGCCATACCCAATGACCTGTTCATCAAGATCTCATGGGAAGCATATCTGTAGGGAATTGGCGGACACACATTCTCATCTGCTATTTGAGCCGGGAGCAACGTGAACGGGACACCCTCCAAAAGGCGAAATCGGTGCTAAGCCTGTTCCTGAATGGCGACCTTCTCTTCCGGAAGAGAACGTCCTGTGGAACGCGTTCCCAGCTCCCCGCCTCCGTTCCCTGCTTATTCTTTGCTTCCTGCCCAAACGCTCCGCGAACAGCCTTCTAGAAGACGCTCACTTCCCGGGTCCGATTGAAACACTTTGCATTTTTTCCTTGGTCCCTTTACACATTCTTTCGAGGAGATGAGGAAAGCCTTCGTTCTGTGCTAGCTCGTACACCAACCCGGGGCAATTGACGGGAATGCTTAGACATATCACTCTGTCAGCCAATTCTTGGTGACCCACAATTTGCCCTCCAGCAAGCCACTGAGCCACACACCTACACGGGAACCTCGGATGCGTGACAATTCTGCAACACGTATGCAACACTCCATCGAATCGCGCCCATGCCTACACGCATCCTCCAGCCACAGCCTGCATTGAAGCAAAATACTTCACTGCCCTCAGTTCACCTTCCTGCGAACACACCCATCAACCGTCTTCAGTGAACGGGAAACCCTCATTTTTTTCCCAAAAAAGAATCCAAGATTTTACAAAAATTTTACAATTTCTCTCTGGAGATCAATTCCCAGTCATAGTCTTCCACATCGGGAGGCAAACGACGAACCCTGCAGAGGTCCATCCACGCACCTTTCGCCTACGCAACCTTGAAAAACAGATGTGCCGACCTGCTACTCGTACGCTTTGCCAATACTCACCCGTATGAGCGTTTGCATTCCAGGCAGCGCAACCAGCTTTCTCACCACCGAGGAGGTTTTCTGAACTGCAGATGGAACCGCAGCTTCCCTTCACACGCCTAACACTTTGGAAGTGCGCATGCTTCCTCAGCAAGAACGTGCAAAGCATGCCAGCCCTACACTCCCCCTACTCAAACTTAAGAAACAAACCATTCCACGTCACTCCAGCGACATCATTCCAGGTCGAATTGCGAAACCTATGTGTTCCCTAACAACGGATTCCCAATTGCCCTTCCCTGTACAACTTGAATCCTCACCTCCTGCTTCCCCTTTCGCAATCGCACGCTTTCTCGAATCTTACTCTCACACAAAGCGACGGGTGCCACAGTCAGCAACAGCACCTTTGCCACTACGGACGCCTTTGCATCACCGACCACCATGCTCTCCAGTCCCCAAACTTACCATCTTCCTAATCCTATTCCCCGTACAGAAAAGGTCCATCAGCATCCCAAGATGGAGTCGCAGCAGCCTGATTGCCATCTCCACTCCAATCATGTTGCATCCGGAGTCGAAGAAATCTTCGAAACCGTAAGTTTCCCATTCGCAATATAGAGAAAGCAGATTGTATGAGATGGACGCACGTGTTGATTCTGGTCGTCGTGGACGGTACTGCGTTTTTCGACGTGCAATCTGAGGAGAAATGCAAGGAATTTCCAAATATCGAATTTGCCGGAATGGGAAAGCAGTGAGTGACGACACTTGATGAGAATGGGGAATAGGGAAAATGCGAAAGCCCCAGCAGGCACTCAAAGCATGTTTTGCACTTCGTTTCGAACCATCTACGGTCCCTACGGAAACGGCATTTTGCAATTAGAGGAACATGTCTTCCTAGCGTGGTTCCTTCCTTTCCTTCCCCGTCTATGTTCTCCCAGCAAATTTGAACCTTTGCAGTGCCCACAATCTGAGAGTCACGGGAAGCATTTGAAGTTCCTGAAAGGTTGAGGACCAGGAATCCAAAGAAACCGAATGCCAGTTTTCCGAAACAACGTGCGCGATAGGAAACTCTTTGCATCCATCTTCGACACTTACACGGATGAGGGATAAAGAAAAAGAAAGCAGGAAAAGGTCACCTTCAGCACACGTCACGAGGGCTGCCGGCTGCTGTTGTGTCCATTTCAAAGACCTTCACCGAAATCGTACACATTTGGGCTGCAAGAGTCCTCACAGATAAGTGCAGGCGTCTCGAGTCATGGAAAGGTGCGACCTGCGGTAGCGGCAAAGGGGAATGAAGTGGTCAGGAATCGAAAGTCTAGAGTAAGGTGTTGCTCGCGAAAACACATGGGACACGAGAAGCACGTTCACTGCAGAGCAGTAGGCTGGTGACCCAACTGGTTGCCATAAATAGTAGGAAATGGTCATCGCACGGAACGCTACTGTCAATGGCGCTACCGTGTTCGAAGTGCAGGTCTTCGGAATCGCACGAAGACTGCACTTCTCAAGAAAGAAAGATTAACGCAACACTCCAATTCTCAACTGAAGACCCATTTCCCATCGGAAAGAACGACGCTCCCATATGCGAACATCGCAACCACGAGTTTACCGAGGATTTCCATCTATACCAATGGCATACAGAAAGCAGCAGCAGACTTTGGCGAAAGGCAGCTCCAAACGGAAACGCAAAAACGAGCCACCTCTATCTTTTTGTGCTCCCAAACGTAGCACGATGGAAACAGGGATTCAATAAAAAGTAGGAATCTGCAAAAAACAGGTCTCCCCAATTCACTCGGGAGTGCTGAAATGAATGGACGCCTCCGTGCACCATCAACACGTCGCTCGCAAAACGTGGAGCTCGAAGTTCATGCAAAGCACTTCCAGCAGCTATAAACGGCAGAGTCGAGAATTGGGCAGGAAGTGCATGCGCCGGATGATTTCTTACAGCACTCGAAGCCGCATGGTCAAGGCAACGCTACCTTGCAAACGTTCCCTTTTCACCTTCAAGCCAAACGCCAGATTCCTCGATTCTCATTTGACCCACCCCGAGTGTACTTCCTGCACGGCAATCGTAAAGTTGGACGTGCTGTTGCGTTCAATCGCCAAGCAAAGGGCAATGCAAAGCCATCGTTGCGTGCATTTCAGCGACTCGATTGCCTTTCGGCCCGCGAACACCTTCCTCTTTTTCCGCATTGCCCAGAAAGGGATGGTTCAGCTCCCCAGTTGCCCCCCGCACCCGTTGCTTCCTTCTCCTCTTTCAGCCTTGCTCCTGTTCGCTGGTAGACCGTCCGCCACCAGACGTGCTTCCTGGTCGGTGGTCAGCTGGCTGCTGCCCCGCGTACGCGCACCTGTGTGCCGGCGCCTGCGCCACGGGGCCTGCAGGGTCCAGGCGTGGTTTCCAGGGTGACGCCATTCTTGACTGCCATTCGGATTGAGACGAGCCAGCCATGCGCTTCGGCAAACGCTTGCTACGCTTCTTTTCGAGGATCTGTCCGTGCTTGGGGACGAAGCGCCGCCGCGACGCACCACCTCCGCCACCTCCGCCCAACACCCCGCGCTCCGAGCGAGTCTCTTTCGTCGAGGTCCAGCTCGTTGGATTGGAAGCGGAACGGGAGGAAGACGACGTCCTGTGGGACATCCGCTACCTCTTCGTCTAGGTGTTGTCGCTTCGCTGCTGCGCTCGCGTTCCCCTTGCGCGCAGCTCGGTTTGTTCGTGCTCGTGGTTTGTTTGTGCCACTCGAGCCGCTTGACGCCAACCAGCTCGGATCGGCTTGCCCCCACCCATCATCCCCCTTCCCTGCCCCTCCCCCTTGCCCGCGGAGCGCGTGCGTCCCTCCCCTCCATCCCTCCCGCGTTCGCCTAGCTGGTGTGCGGCCTCGCAGCCAGCGCTCGGCTCTCGGGCGACCGCCGATTGCACCCACCCGAAGCAGTGGGCCGGCTGGGCGCGGAAGCGCGCCGAGGCCCCTGCGGCCGCACCGTCATGCCGACGGAAAAAACAACCCACCTTGGTGCGGTGCGCAGCCCCCACGCAATCGGCAGGAAGTTTCCCCGGTCCCTTGAGGTGAGTGTGCGCGAGCACGTCGTCGCTCACGTCACGGGCAGCTCGTTGCTAGCATGCACGCTGCCACCCGGATCTGGGAAGCAGGAGACCAGCTCCCACGGACCTCTGCTCAGAGGTAAGTGGGCCTGCACGCTGGCAGCGGGCAGCTGCGCCAGTACCGCCCCGGTTCCTCGGCAGGGCGTGTCACCTGCGCTCTTGCGGGTTGACCTCACTGAAGCGAAGACAGCGGAAGGCCCTCGTGGTTGCAGCCAGTCAGCTCCGGCTGACCTTGCGTTCTGGTCGCTGCGCTCCTCTAAGAGCTGCAGCAGTGTGCGACGGGTGCTTCCGTCCAGCAGCAAATGGCGGCCTCTGTTTCCGGCAACGTCAAGCGACACCGCTCGTGCACCACCGACCTTGCCGCTCGTCTTCGACGCCAGCAAGGCAGCAGCACAAGGCAGTTGCTGGTGCCTTGCCGCCAACGGCTGCGGCCCTGGACACGTCCCTCCTGCAGCAGCAGGCAGGTACGTTGCCAAACGCAAGCTTCCGTCGCGGAACAGGCTGGCGGGCGCCATCCACGGCACACCTCCGGGATGTGTTCTGCACCTGGCGAGACCTCGCCAGGTGAGCATCCCATCGCGTTTCACGACCACGCTCGTTCGTTGGCCCCGCGCGCCACAACGCGTCCTCCGATTGCCTGAGAATTATCCGAGCGCAGCCTTCGTTCGCTTCAGCATTCGACGGCAGCAAACGAAAGCAGCCGGCAGAAGCAGCGAAACGCACAGCCAGGCTGCAATTGACCATCCAATCGGCTGCTTTCTTGGAATCTTCCAGATCGAGGACATGCGACGAAATACAGGAAAGGCGATGCAATTGAAAACATCTCTGGAAAGAACCGCTGCCATCACCCTGAGCAGTCTTTTCAAATGCTGCAGCATGATGTCGGCATTCTTTGAGTCTGCTGCTCAACAGTGGCCCATCATTGCAGATTGCGGAAGGCTCTCGAGGCGCGCGTCTCGGACGCAACTCCATGTAAGTGCTTTCTTCCAGTGTGAAATTCGTACTAGTCGATGGTACGCTTTTCCTTACTCACAGGCACATCACGGCAGCCTCTGTATAACTTGTATAATACTTGCCACACATTAAGATCGACATTCTAAAGATTGTCTGGCTAGCAATCGTTGCTGGAAAAGTACATTCTCACACCACGACAATCTTCCTTCCCAAGTACATTACATAATGAAACGCAGGAACCTCGTGCACTGGAAAGAATGCAAAAACATTCATTCAAAGGACACGCGTTGCGGTTTGTCTTTGCACTTCATTTCGAAAGCTCCGTTCATTGCAAAAAGCACTCGACTTCCGTCTCCACAGCTTCGGATTTCATCAGGAAATCCTTCGGTGAGCCAATCGTTCATTATTACGATTCTTTCTCGACACTTGCAATCCGATATCATAGCGACGGTTGCTGGTGCACCAGAGCTCCTTGGAAGTCACCGATCCAACGGACGCATACTCTCAATGCTTGGATGCATCGAATGGTGGGTACGCAATACGCTGAGAGCACACGAGCCAGGCGACCGAAAGCAGAGAGACGCTCCTGAATCACCACGAACAGCATCGACGAGAAGTGGCAATCGGATGCGTTGTCGGAAGAACGATGCTCCCAGCCAACGAGGAAACCTCTCCGATGCGAACGAGCAGACAATTGGCGCCAACGGGAGTTTCCAAAGGAGACACAGCAAGTCGACGGCTGCAGTGCCCTTCTCCGCATGCGATCCTCGTTTCACGCAACCGATGGATTCCAATAAAGGACGCTTGCCTGCAATGATGCAGGACTGGTACGAAAGAAATTTTCAGAATCCAGACTGCATGGGACCACTGCTAGCATATCAAGCCCAAGCTTGCAGTTCTGTTCTTGCAGTCCGCGCTGCATGAGGGAGATGACCACCACCTAGCGCTAATGCAGGGTGGGGCACGAAGCCAATGCGAATCCCTACACGGATTCCCATTCTCACCGCACCACCGCATGCGAAGGCTTCTGGCCGCCCTCCGCTCACCAAGGCGCACCAACTAGTGGTTAGCGAGGTTGGCAAAGTTCACTCGAGTTGTGCCGTTCCAAGAAGCGTCCGCAAATGAACGCCTCTCAATCGATGGAAACCCACCATTTCAAAGAGCTTTGCTTACTATCCCGGTTTTCCCTGTTGTAGCGTTCCGTAGGATGACCATTTCCTACCATTCGTCTTACATGAGTTCCGAAGGTAAAGGTGAAGTATCAGGGCAATAAGAATTGCTCCCTCAATTCTGCCGCTACTTTGCTTCCATTTGTTTACTCCCTAACTGTTGAAGAGGCTGCGCTCCCATTTTGCCATCGGTTTCCCCACAACCCACCGCCTGCTTGTCTCCAAACAACATCAGCAGTTGTCGGGAAGAGGGATCACTGCGTGAATTCGTCACCCTAAGCAATCCTTGGTTGCGGAGTTGATGGAGCGTCTTTCTCGCGTGTTCCAATTCGACCTTCTCCATCGTTTAGCGGACAGGCGATTCGTCTCAGAGACATCGCTGTCATTCAAATTCATTGTTTTTTGGCAGCAGCCCCACTCAATGTGTTTCCAGTAATTCGCAGCGTACAGCGCACAGAGTCTGTCTGCCATTTCCGTCAGTGTGTCCCAGTGCAGGTGGACAACGAGCATCCTTATGGAGACGCACTCGCTCGAGGTTGAATCGCTTTTCTTTGGCAGTTCAGAGAACTGACCAGAAATCACACCGGTCAACGCCGGCAACGACCATCGCGATGCTTTGCCATAATGAGACAGTCGCATTCTTCTTGCTTGCTCCGGTTCCCATTCCATCGCTCCATGCCGGCCGAAACAACGCTCCGGGACGTTCAGAAGAAAACGGCGCACGGTGGTGGTGGGGTGTCGGCCGACCGGAGCGTCGAGCATGGCTGTCCCGCCGGTCGGCATTCCACGCAAGGTCGGGATGGGATTCCTGCGACGTCTGGAACTTCGAAAATCATGTCCATGTAGTTGTCTCTGAATGTTCGGGCGCAGGAACTCTCAGGAAGAACATTCTGTAAAAACAAAAATCGGCTGCCCGCTGCATGCAGCAGGAGATGCAGAGAGACCGTCCGCACACGGCTACATTTTTCACGTCACACAATACGTCATCCCTGTGCAGAGATCCCTTCTTGAAGAAAAGCTTATTTCTCTGTCATCTCTGCCTCGTAAGCGATGGCGAGCATCACGCATCGTGAGCAAGTCTGCGAGTGCTCAAAGGAGCGTCTTCCGGAAATGCCTCCCGTCCTTGCACAGCGTTTCCAGCATTCTGCACGGAAATCTGGGGGTATTCGCCTCCCCCCTTCTCCCCAGTTAAGGCTGCATCGTTCTTGGACCAGAGATGGATATGTGACTGCAGTTATCCGGCAAACTCTTTCTCCTGGTGAGGCTGCACTCATATCGCCTTTCGTTCGAAAGCTACGCTCTGGGCAATGCTTGCCGTACAAGCGACGCCAAACGCGGAAGCATGCGAAACACTGCTGGAGCACGCGGCGTAGCAGACGCCTCAGTAGTGCAGCGATTCCAAAGCATCCTGCGGTACTCGCCACCTCATCAAGCTGAAGATCCTACAGGAAGCTCTTCTGTCCGAATTTCGTGCAAAGAAGCGGGCATGGTATGATTGCGTCTTTGAGCACTCGCATTCCAGAAGCTTCCAGATTCTATTGAACGGCTCTTGGATAGCCAGTAGTAGAGGGTTCATGGAATTATACGCTTTTTGGGGGGTCAGTAGTTGGCATCGGTCGGTTATAGCTAAGAGCACCCAGTTTCCATTGCCAGAAGCTGTGGCGGTTTCAGCTTTGGTGGACGCGTGTCCTCTGGTTAATGCAGGCATATGCGAGGCCCACTTCGAGGGTAATGGCGGATCGGATACAAGGAGAGAAAATATTAGCGCTTCCAGACACATATACATCCCCGTGTCATTTTTCTGTCGCAGGCACCATTGTTTTCCAAACATGGTGGAAGAAGAGTCGTGTTGATCAAAAAGTTCCCATTTGAATTTCTGAATCCCCTGGAATGTGCGGACAGCATGAATTGCCAAGGCGCGTTGTCATGAAGTAGAGGAACGATTCCTGATCTCAGCATTTCACGTCATCGGTTCTGAGTGGCACACCGCAGTTCTGAAGGCGTTTCACAATAGTCTTGCGAATTGATGGTTGTTCCAGGCTCCATACAGTCCACGAAAAGCACACTCTTTTGGTCCCACGGACACCCGGCAACAGCGTGAAGCTGCACATCTATCGAAGATAGCTGACGTCCTACGTCCGCATATCATCTCTGCTTCTCTTGACGATGGGTCCTGAATCTTATTTCCTCTTCTCGATTGAGCAAGCAACGTTTAGGACGATGACCTTGGCTGCCCTTTTGTTGAATGAGGATCATGAAGAAGGGAAGAATCCACAACGGGAGCTCAATGTTTCGCAGATCAGCAACTCCCAACATGTCGCGTTCTTCAGCTTCTCAATGATGGCGTCATAGGGACACGCTTCGAGCTGAGGCGGTCTCATTCGACGGCTCAGTACATGAGGAAAGCCCACATCGGTTCGAAAGCCCACTGCAGCAGCGGTTCTCGGTCTTCCACTTTGCTAAACGTCTTTTGGTTTAGTCTTTCAGCGCGGACGAAGGCATCAGTAGTGCAACCACTGCAATGCGTGTAGCTGCCACGTAAAGAGAAACATGGAGTTGTCCATAAACATTGAGGGTATTTCTTCCTCTTCAGGAGGAATGTCTATCAGTTCCACTCAGGAAGGAATTCCTATGGAGGGCGGCGGGGGTGCATGCGTCAGACAGTTGACGCGCCGTCCAGAATCCCAGCTGCTCCTTTCCCGTGATCTGGCCGGATGCATCCCATCTCGAAGGACCCCCGCAATATCCACTTTGTTGTATTGTTCCGAGAGTGGCTGCAAGTGGAATGCTCACTGCTCAGGTGGTCTTCCTCATGCGGCCCGTGATTTCTAGCTGCGAGCAGCGATCGTAGCTGGAGACTCACACGCACCGCCATGTTTACTGCGAGCTCTTGCCGTTCTTTCCGGCCACGCCTGAACACTTCTGTTTCCAGAGACAACAGTTAGCGGAGAGGCAGGAAATCCATGTGTTGTCCTGGGCCAAGGGGCAAACTTGCTCGAGCTGGTAACTCTCGGTGACCATGCGCGAGAAACCGAACGAGCGCCTCAGCGCCGCCTGCTCGCTTGGCCAAAAGACAGGCTGGGACGGACGAATGACGATACCGACCTTGGCTGAAAGGGCTGATCTGAGAACTGCAGTTGACTTCCCAACCTCTCCAGAGGGACGGAGTGCAAAAACTGTCTAAAGCAGTACTGAACCAAGGGTTACCTTATTACTCACGAAAGAATACGTAAAGGAGCGGAAGCAGGAATGGAAAGGACGAATCGAACTTCGGTGTAGAACATCGCCCACTGTTCGGGTAGGAATGGCTTGGCTTACCTGCAACAGGGAAAACCGAGATAGTGTGGAAAGCTTGGTTTCCATCGATTGTGGATTGCGGATGCTTCTTGCAACGGCAGAACTCGAGTGAACTTCGCTAACCTTGCTAACTACTAGTTGGTGCGCCTTGGTGAGCGGAGGGCGGCCAGAAGCCTTCGCATGCGGTGGTGCGGTGAGAATGGGAATCCGTGTAGGGATTCGCATTGGCTTCGTGCCCCACCCTGCATTAGCGCTAGGTGGTGGTCATCTCCCTCATGCAGCGCGGACTGCAAGAACAGAACTGCAAGCTTGGGCTTGATATGCTAGCAGTGGTCCCATGCAGTCTGGATTCTGAAAATTTCTTTCGTACCAGTCCTGCATCATTGCAAGCAAGCGTCCTTTATTGGAATCCATCGCTTGCGTGAAACGAGGATCGCATGCGGAGAAGGGCACTGCAGCCGTCGACTTGCTGTGTCTCCTTTGGAAACTCCCGTTGGCGCCAATTGTCTGCTCGTTCGCATCGGAGAGGTTTCCTCGTTGGCTGGGAGCATCGTTCTTCCGACAACGCATCCGATTGCCACTTCTCGTCGATGCTGTTCGTGGTGATTCAGGAGCGTCTCTCTGCTTTCGGTCGCCTGGCTCGTGTGCTCTCAGCGTATTGCGTACCCACCATTCGATGCATCCAAGCATTGAGAGTATGCGTCCGTTGGATCGGTGACTTCCAAGGAGCTCTGGTGCACCAGCAACCGTCGCTATGATATCGGATTGCAAGTGTCGAGAAAGAATCGTAATAATGAACGATTGGCTCACCGAAGGATTTCCTGATGAAATCCGAAGCTGTGGAGACGGAAGTCGAGTGCTTTTTGCAATGAACGGAGCTTTCGAAATGAAGTGCAAAGACAAACCGCAACGCGTGTCCTTTGAATGAATGTTTTTGCATTCTTTCCAGTGCACGAGGTTCCTGCGTTTCATTATGTAATGTACTTGGGAAGGAAGATTGTCGTGGTGTGAGAATGTACTTTTCCAACAACGATTGCTAGCCAGACAATCTGTAGAATGTCGATCTTAATGTGTGGCAAGTATTATACAAGTTATACAGAGGCTGCCGTGATGTGCCTGTGAGTAAGGAAAAGCGTACCATCAGCTGGTACGAATTTTCACACTGGAAGAAGCACTTACATGGAGTTGCGTCCGGACGCGCCTCGAGAGCCCGCAATCTGCAGTGGGCCACATGTTGGGCAGAACAAAGCAGTACCGACATCATGCTGCAGCGATGAAAGACTGCTCAGGTGATAGCGGCAGTTCTTCCAGAGATGTTTTCAATTACATCGCCTTTCCTGTGTTCGTCGCATGTCATAAGTCTGGAAGATTCCAGAAAGCAGCCGATTGGATGGTCAGTTGCAGCCTGGCTGTGCGTTTCGCTGCTTCTGCCGGCTGCTTTCGTTTGCTGCCGTCGAATGCTGAAGCGAACGAAGGCTGCGCTCGGATAATTCTCAGGCACTCGGAGGACGCGTTGTGGCGCGCGGGGCCAACGAACGAGCGTGGTCGTGAAACGCGATGGGATGCCCACCTGGCGAGGTCTCGCCAGGTGCAGAACACATCCCGGAGGTGTGCCGTGGATGGCGCCCGCCAGCCTGTTCCGCGACGGAAGCTTGCGTTTGGCAACGTACCTGCCTGCTGCTGCAGGAGGGACGTGTCCAGGGCCGCAGCCGTTGGCGGCAAGGCACCAGCAACTGCCTTGTGCTGCTGCCTTGCTGGCGCCGAAGACGAGCGGCAAGGTCGGTGGTGCACGAGCGGTGTCGCTTGACGTTGCCGGAAACAGAGGCTGCCATTTGCTGCTGGGCGGAAGCACCCGTCGCACACTGCTGCAGCTCTTAGAGGTGCGCAGCGACCAGAACGCAAGGTCAGCCGGAGCTGACTGGCTGCAACCACGAGGGCCTTCCGCTGTCTTCGCTTCAGTGAGGTCAACCCGCAAGAGCGCAGGTGACACGCCCTGCCGAGGAACCGGGGCGGTACTGGCGCAGCTGCCCGCTGCCAGCGTGCAGGCCCACTTACCTCTGAGCAGAGGTCCGTGGGAGCTGGTCTCCTGCTTCCCAGATCCGGGTGGCAGCGTGCATGCTAGCAACGAGCTGCCCGTGACGTAGGTGACGACGTGCTCGCGCACTCACCTCAGGGACCGGGGAAACTTCCTGCACCGATTGCGTGGGGGCTACTTTCTTCACACTTCCAAGGTGGGTTATTTTTTCCGTCGGCATGACGGTGCGGCCGCAGGGGCCTCGGCGCGCTTCCGCGCCCAGCCGGCCCACTGCTTCGGGTGGGTGCAAGCGGCGGTCGCCCGAGAGCCGAGCGCTGGCTGCGAGGCCGCACACCAGCTAGGCGAACGCGGGAGGGATGGAGGGGAGGGACGCACGCGCTCCGCGGGCAAGGGGGAGGGGCAGGGAAGGGGGATGATGGGTGGGGGCAAGCCGATCCGAGCTGGTTGGCGTCAAGCGGCTCGAGTGGCACAAACAAACCACGAGCACGAACAAACCGAGCTGCGCGCAAGGGGAACGCGAGCGCAGCAGCGAAGCGACAACACCTAGACGAAGAGGTAGCGGATGTCCCACAGGACGTCGTCTTCCTCCCGTTCCGTTTCCAAGCCGACGAGCTGGACCTCGACGAAAGAGACTCGCTCGGAGCGCGGGGTGTGGGCGGAGGTGGCGGAGGTGGTGCGTCGCGGCGGCGCTTCGTCCCCAAGCACGGACAGATCCTCGAAAAGAAGCGTAGCAAGCGTTTGCCGAAGCGCATGGCTGGCTCGTCTTTCCCAAGGGGGGCTCAATCCGAATGGCAGTCAAGAATGGCGTCGCCCTGGAAACCACGCCTGGACCCTGCAGGCCCCGTGGCGCAGGCGCCGGCATACAGGTGCGCGTACGCGGGGCAGCAGCCAGCTGACCACCGACCAGGAAGCACGTCTGGTGGCGGACGGTCTACCAGCGAACAGGAGCAAGGCTGAAAGAGGAGAAGGAAGCAACGGGTGCGGGGGGCAACTGGGGAGCTGAACCATCCCTTTCTGGGCAATGCGGAAAAAGAGGAAGGTGTTCATGAGCCGAAAGGCAATCCGAGTCGCTGAAATGCATAACGGTAAGCTTTGCGGCCCTTTGCTTGGCGATTGAACGCAACAGCACGTTCCAACTTTACGATTGCCGTGCAGGAAGTACATAAAGTGCAAGTCAGGCCAGGAATCGAGGAATCTGGCGTTTGGCTTGAAGGTGAAAAGGGAACGTTTGCAAGGTAGCGTTGCCTTGACCATGCGGCTTCGAGTGCTGTAAGAAATCATCCGGCGCATGCACTTCCTGCCCAATTCTCGACTCTGCCGTTTATAGCTGCTGGAAGTGCTTTGCATGAACTTCGAGCTCCACGTTTTGCGAGCGACGTGTTGATGGTGCACGGAGGCGTCCATTCATTTCAGCACTCCCGAGTGAATTGGGGAGACCTGTTTTTTGCAGATTCCTACTTTTTATTGAATCCCTGTTTCCATCGTGCTACATTTTCTTACGTGTGAACATTCAGTAAACTTTTAAGTTTACTGACAAGCAGCAGCTTTGAGTTTGGGTGTCATGTTGATTATTTTGATAATTGAAGCGGAGAAGTGCATTTCCTTGTTATCATAAAGAAATGGCTTTGTAATTTAAGTGCTTAGTGGCATCATTTTTGTTACTTTGAATGTGCTGGCTCTTTGAGTAGTGCCAGATGTTGCAAAGTTTTAGCATCCATGTCTTTTTGGTTAAGGAAAGATGAAATGTCACATTCCATTCCATGCATTTGTGTTTCTGTCAGCATTGTTCATTGGTCTGTGCTGTCATTGCTCCATGCATGCTTTTTTGTCATGCTGTGCATTGACTGCCCTCGTCTGAATGTACTTTGAAGTTGATTTTGCTTCTGGATACTTTGAATGCATGATATGGTGCCGTTTACTCTAAATTACTATATTTTTACAGTTTACTAAATTTTATGTTGAGAAACTAAAGCTTCTGTTTATGGCAAAGGTTGTTTGGTTTAATTGGTGTGCTGATCATGTATGAGTGATGCATTTAATATGCTCCCCATAGGGAACATTGTTTTTTCATGTCTGCTTAGTTGAGTTCATGTAGGGCTGCTGAATGTTTTCAACATTTGGAAAGGTGGAGAAAGGGTTCTGCATGGAAATGTGAATGCCTTCTGAATTGGTTTCTAGGGTGTATTTGAGGATTGTGAACTAGTAGCATTCATGGAGTAATTGATATGCTTGTGATGTTTCTGATGATCACTTGGTATATGTTAGGAGCATTTTGAGGTGCTTGGTGTTAGGTGAACTTTTGGCATCTTAGGAAGGTTGCCACAACATTTTTGGTGTTGGTTGAAAGGCATTGCATTTAGGAAAAAACGAAAGTTTATTGGAATCAGATTGACAAGAATCAATGACATACTTTGGTTGCTTGCTGAGTAGTTTCTTGTATTATTGCTAGCATTTAACTTGTTGAGCATTGCAATTAGTTGTCTTGCTGTTATCCATCAGTGAGGTGTCCTACTTCCGTTTTTGAGAAAAAGTTAAAAGTAAAAACTTTTGTTAATATGCTTAGGTAAGGAGAGTGTTTTTGGCTGGTGCTGTGAAAGTGGGCACGAACCTTTTCTTGAACACTTCAAGTTCGCATTCATGTTATGTAAACCTGGAAAAGGCGGAAAGAAATGTAAGGTTAATTATATAAAAATGCATGGTCCGTAAAAAAATGCAATTTCTGATGTTATCCATCTGTAACAGGAACCAGATGTTGGTGTGAACATGGAAAAACTGAAAGCTAACTAGATGTTAAAATATATAGCAAAAGTGGGCTTAATCAAAAAATCAAAGGAATAGTGAATCATGGTAGGATTAGCTATTTGAGTTCTAGATGCTTTTAGTACTTGATGTGACTACAGACATTCATTCTCATTATGTTTCATTTTGTAGTAAATTTTTGAATTGCACAGAAAGACTGCTTGTATCTCGAGAAGTAGCTGTTTCCTGAAACTTGCCCCTACATCAAAATAAAGTCCTTGATCACTGGTCTATCAGTTACAAAGCTTCAAAGTTTAAAATGTTGGATAATTAATCAAGATGCTGCACAGTCAGATATGTTTCCTATGTTCTCAGGTTATACAGATATCATTGCAAATGTTTTGTTTAATCGATGGAAGTTTCATTTCTTCACTTAATATGTGTGCAACTAACCTGAACTCAATCAGTTAAACATGGAATATTTGATTAAAAAAAAACAATTTGTAAGTTGCAAAAGGCCACATACACTCTTTCATAAATGGCAGTTTTGTAAATATAATTGCATTGCAACATTGTTCCAAGAACACAGTACAGCAGTCATTCAGAATACCTACAGTAGGATCTTTGTTCATCTCAAAAACTATAAAGACATAGAAAATGAAAAAACATGTAATACATCCCATTAAATTTTAAATAAATTTTCCTTGGTAGACAAATGGCTAAAGCAGATGACAATGTGAGAAATATTCTGTATGGAATAATTTCCCCAAAGTTCTTGAGTCACTCCACCTCAGTAATATCTATATGATCACAATCAGGTGGAAGTCCCAAACACTGGATTATATCTACAGATGCTTGGTCCAAATTCCTCATACTGCTGCTTTGTGTGGCACACTGTCAAAAACTCTGGCTGCAAATGAAACAAGATGAATGAACAAAGGTCATCACAGTGCTACCATTTCAGCAAGTAAGCTGCCTCCAAACCAAACAGCATATCTCTGCATGTTATGGGAAATCACTTTAACATCAATGGGTGTTGGCTGTTCAGAAAAGTGTGACAGCTGTATTAACTATTTTTAGACATACCTGTATGGTGTCATCCCCTCTGGGTTCATTCAATTTTAGCCGTGCATCTACAAGACGCTTCAGATCTCGTTGCAACCTGAGCTCAAAATGACGAAACATGGTAGAACCCCCAGACAAAACAATGTTGTTGTAGAGGGGACGCCGCACATCTACAGGACAGTTCTGAATCACCTCGTCAACTACTTCTGATATGGAAGTGGTGAAATCAGGATTTGAAAGCTATGGGGAACACAGATAAACACTAATAAGATGCATATACCTTACCTCAGGATGAAAAAATATCTCTGGTCCTAAAAACCGTTCATACCCAACATCAATTGTGAATGGTTCCTTTGTTACAGAATTGATGCCTGTGTATTGCTTCATCCACTTGGAAGGGTCGAAATCATATTTCTGGAATTCCTTTGCCAAATCTGGGCAGATGTAACAATGTCGTTCTTTGATAATCTTTGCAGTTTCCAAAGACTGTTCAGGAGGAATACCTCCTTCCCTCTCCCTTAATAGAGTTTGGATAAAGGAAGTGATGTTGCGTCCAGCAACAGGTATGTGCTTGATGCAGCTACCAATCACAAATCCATCAGCCTGAAATGAACAGGATTATCATTTGAGGGAAGGCAAGGAGAGAAGGTAATGGAAACACAGGATGAGAGCACTCACAACAGGAATAATGTGAGTCACACCATCTCCACTATCCAATACACAGCCAGTCAAGGAAGGTTTGCACACATCCTTGCATGTCCAAGATGCAGCCATAGCCAGGACTGCTTGCACAGCAATGTACAGTCCAGGAACATTGAAGGTTTCAAACATGATTTCTGGTAACTCCATGGTACTGAAGTTCCAAAAAATTTCACAAAACATTTACCAGCAGTATATTCCCGATTCTCAGGGGTATTTAGAGGAGGTTCTGTCAAGAGAAAGTAATGATCTTCTGGTTCCACATGAAGATATTTGAAAATGCATTGTTTCCAAAACTTTTCCATGAGATCCCAATCTTCAATTAATCCATGTCTTACAGGGTACTTCAGAAAATTTATCAGCTCATTTGATAATTCTATTCACAAACCTTGATGGAATAACCTTTTGCTTCAAATGCCTCATCTCCAATGAAGAAATCCAAATCATCAACACCCTTGGTTAGCTGATCACCAACTTTTGCTGTCTCTTTAACTGCAATAACTGAAGGCACGATGAACTGGGGCTCTCTGTTTCCTGCAAATCCTAGCTTTGTATAGCTGAAAATATTCTCTACATTTACATGACAGTAATATGTAAGTACACACCCTGTGCCATTATCAATGACACATGCTGTATAACGATCTACCATTCTGAATGCAGGCTGAAGGAACTAGTTGTGAATTCAGATATACAAATCAAAGGACTTCTAGGGTTGGAAATTGAAATCAATTAGGAACATAGTCAACATGTACTATACAATGATACAAAACTTTCATTAGTGAGTACAATACATCATCATTACCGATATATTTGAAAAGTACCAAAGTTAATAATAAAAACATTTCCAAAATTCACAGCAAAATGTTCAAGAATGGGTTGGGTGGCATATGCTTTTTAAGAACCAAAATAATACTTACAACTGACGAACATGCACACAATTTCAAAAAACCATTTTAAATTACGAGATTCTATCCAAAAATTCCAGTCTTAAAAGTGAAAACTCGGTCTGAGGGATCTAATGGGGAAACTCTTTAATCCACAAATCCCAAATCAAAACTACACGAAAAAATAATCCGAACTTACTACTTCGAGATTCTAACTAATGCCAGTGTTCAATACTTGTCATTTGCAAAGTCGTAAATGGCTGAAGGAATCTTTATTTCTAAAGCAAACACAAAAATATCGCACTTGATCCTCTACTAGTTTCAAACCATCGAAACCGGCAGAACCAACACACAACCGTAATCCCTCCAGGATGTTTTCACATTTCGACGTGCAGTCACGTGTGCCTCCAGGGATCGTGGGCCGTGATTGAGTCACTCCCTCCGGAGAGATGGGTTCAAAGGGTTCAGCAAGTGCTGCATCCTTTGAATCGGAAAGTCCGGCGGGTTCACCCAACGGATTCAGAAAAAAATCCCTACAGCGAACCCTAGATGAGACGTTCGAGAGGAAAACCATGTCTTCAGATTCAAAACATGGACATATAAAGCAGCACACATGCACACGAACTTGCTTTCCCTACCACGTGTGGTGTGAGCCACCACATCGAGTAATGATAGTTTGACCTGCCACATGAAATCGAGTGAATCTTTCACTGGCGGGATGCATAAGCTACAACTTTTTTTTTTATATATATTAAAGAAGAATTTTTCATTTTCAAATTCATTTTTTGAGCACAAATCAATAACAGAACCGTATATTTAAATCGATTGTGTATTTTGTGGTTTGGGAACCCTTGGGCTAACGGCATAAAGCTTGAGTGAGCGAGATAAGCTTATCTACGCTCGTGTACTGTCTTTTTTAAAAAAAAAACACAGAGAGAGAGACAGGAAATGTTGACACTTTTCTACGCACAGAAGTCGAAAAGAAATAATCAAAGTTTAAACCTTTAGGAGTTTATTTGCAATGATACTGAGGCTTTCGAAAGACTTTCAAATTCGGTTCTGCATCCAACTTATATATATTGGAAAAAAACGTAAGTTGTTGCAACCTCATTGTGATGGCAAACCGAGGTGGACACAACTTTTGAAAATGAAATTTTAGTCCAATGTACTGACAGATAAGTAAATTCAAGCACTTCCACACCAATTTTAGTAGCTTGAGGTGGTCTTGGCATCAGAATGAGCAGAGTTAGTAATAGAAACGTTCTGTTTAAATAAAGTGTACAAACACGCAATGAACACAACACTTTATACCATATGCATGTAAATGAATATCAATGTTTTCTAAATATGAAAGAAGTCCCACTGTACATTTCAAAATCTCAACGTAAAAGAGACCAATGAGGAACGAACCAAATTTTCAGTTTTTATTAGAAACTGCAAAGAGAAAAACAGGCGAGCAAGAACTTGCAGGATGCCTCCTCAGGATGGAATATCAAAAACCTAAAAATGAATTGGCGAGAACAAAAAATCTACAAAGATGTGTTGGTCTGCACTTCTATCCTGCAGGAAACAACTACTTGTCTGAGTGGAATTCTATAACATGTGCATTCCTTTGTATTTAGTATCTTGTCTTTTACTGCGTGTTGCACATCTTTCGAGATCTCCCGCCATGTGACAATGAATGAATTTGAAAATTTGCATATGTGGCGAGTATGTCTATCTATGAGGGTGTGTAGTACATGGCTTCTCCATTCAGGGCAGAGTGTTTCAGCTTTACGTTCTTTTTAAATCCAATCAAAACACACTGCAGTAATGGAATTTTTGAAAATCTATTCAATCTTGAGATCCTTTCGCACTCACTACGAAATGCCGGAAATGTCGTCCCCTCTTTTTCTAAGTACCAGTTTTGAAATGTTTTCTGAATATGGTTTCTGATATGGTTGAACTATGAAACCACTTATTTTCTCTCGTGAAAGCGCCTAAAAGTCTGAGGGAAAATGCTCTGATGAGCAATGTTAAGAGTTAATTCAAATATAGTAAATGAGACATTGCGGCTGACAAGATGTAAAATTGCTTGTTTCAGGAGTTCTACTTGCTGCAAGCTCCGAAAAAATGATCGCTCTAGGTAAATGAGATGGTTAACAGCTGCTGACAGTTTTCCCCAAGATATAGCTACGTATGTCTTTTCACATTGTCGAAAAGCATATGTAAATTCTCAAATTGGATTTCAAAGTTCTTTCTTTTCATTTCTTTAGGTTACTGACAAACTGGAAATGCTGATGGCAGCCCAATTCTCTATTCAGTGTTTAAAAAATTATTTTTCCTGTTCGTCTGGCCATATCCAAAACAAATCACCAGAAGGGTTTGTGGGATCACCACGTACCATTGGGCGAGTTAATGTTTCACTCAGTCAAACTTCACATCAGTAATGAAATGCAAAGAAAAACTCCGTCATTCATTTGCAGTTTATGCCAATGAAGAGTTACAGTAAAGAGCTGCACTTCAACATCACTCGTAGGTTTCAGTTCAGATCTGGCAATCTTGTTGGTGAAGGACGTAATAGCAGTAGGATTCTTTTCGAGAAGTACACCACAAATAAATAAAAAATTCAAATGGATGCCACTCCCAAATCTCTTTTTCTTGTGCTAAAACCATGTCCAATCTTCATGGATTAAAAGAGAAATTCTTCCTCTTCTGCTATTGCTCGTTGTTGTAGAGTAATAGCGTCGTCTGGAGGATTCCCTTGATGGTGCGTCCAGTTGGTGTCCCTACTGTACTAGATACAGGAGGCCACCATCAATTGCCTCATTGTGACCGCATATCTCTTCGGGATATCCAACTCACGAATGACCCCATCGTTCCGTGGGTCCCCCAATCCTAGTGAACCTACAATACATGTACTAACTTGAGCCTGAAGACCTTTTCTCGTAAACAGCAAAGCCATCTCCGAGTACTTGGTTTCCTTTTCCGATCTTGTGAGCCTGAATACCTCTTCCTTATTTTCTAAAGAACAGGAGAGTTCGAGGGTAAATGTCCGATTTGCCTGCAGCAACACCAGATCCGGTCTTTAGTTGGAACCGAACCCAGGTACAGTCTTGTTAGGAGACAATCGCGAGGATTTCTTTATAAAGAGAAGGATGTTATAAGTATAGCAGGGATGGCTCTTCAGCATCTTCCATTCTTTTTTTCTTTGTAGCCTTATGATATTACTATTTTATGGTTTTGTCTTAATTTAGGAAGCGTAGCCATTCAACCGCTGCACCAGTCTTCTCCCTCCAGAACTACTGCACCCTGTCGTCCAGCCGCTGACCCAATCGATGCGTCGAATATATGTCTCGGCTGTAACTGATACCGGATGCAACCATTAAATCTGCCATTTTCCTGGAGTAAGATCTGCAAATGCCAAGATCTCGAAAGACTCTATCATTTTTAGGATACCATGCTCGAAGGGACCCTACAACTATGTCGTGATATCATGAGTTCCATTACGTCTGCGGGGGAAAACGGAAAACTATCTTTTTCTATCATTTTTCATATTTTCAGAATTATAAACCGGCCTTACATGCATAGGTCTCTGGCTGAAGACTGGACTAGATGTGTTCACCACTTTGCAACCATCATTTCCAAATGGGCACCTTTGATTTCCATCGACGTATGGTGTAGGCGATGTTTCCCAGTGCAAGCTTTCACGTTGAATGCCTTTTACATCACTCAAAGTTATTTTGACGTAGCTTCAAGAGTTGAGTAAGGGACTAATAATAGTCGGACGTATTGATGATAATACGTCCGACTATTTTACGTCCTGATCTGTGTCTGCTCTGTATTCCAGAAACTAATTATGACGCCTTTTTGTAGTGAGATAGCCAGAGTGATGTGTGAGGAAGTTTTGGATCGGCGATGAGCAAGGATTTACAGGAGCTTTTTGTAGCCTACGAGACAGGCAGACTCTTAAAAGGGTCATAGGGCTGCAGAACTACTTGCCGACGGAAGTCCTGGCCAAGATGTTTCAAGGAAGCGGTAACGTCCCTTGTTACAATCCTATGGTTAGGACGACCACTGCCCTGTTTATTACGGCCATCCTAATCAGATGGTGGAAGATGAGGACGAGTGGAACGGCCGTATCTCCCATGGAAATCCTGAAAGGGATTTTCCGAAGAGACATCGGCATACGGAACTGTGGTGGAGGGCCAGCCTGGACATACCGACATTTCCTGAGAAGGATCGAGGACATCGTCCAGACACACCCAACACTCAGTCCTCCGTAGTGCAGACCTAATTATAGTGACTCCCGAAAGTGAAAACATAGAAGCGACCCTTAGTGAATTCTAGTGTTTGGTATAAATGCAACTGTAGTGTGAATGAGAAAGCAAATAAATTTACCCCACCCCTTCTGGGATTGGGGAAAATTGTAGCCTGTGAAACTCTTTACGTTGGAATGTCATGAGCCCGTTGCTATGAGTGTGGTTTATCTGAATCTAGCGCCCTCAAATGTACAGCAAAGAATTAGAATTCATCGTGAATAATTTTTTTCTACACAGCAACTTCCTGTTATACAGGAGGGTCGACTACTGTATGGGATGTTACCACCAATGCTAGCTTTCAGGGAAGCTAGAAGGATAAAGGTGTGTACAATAATTATACTGAAATTCGCTTTCACTTTTCAAATTAATGAACTTTAAACAGCGAAATGCCTTCAACAACGCTCGGAAGAAGATCGAATAACACTTGGCAGAAGCTGCTAAGTTGTCTTTAGTAAAAGGCGAAAGAAATAGTCGCTTAGAGTAGGGACCCGAGCTAAGCTGTCTTAAACACAGACGTGGCTAACTTGTATGAAATGTAAGTTCTAAAGAACTAGAAGAATTTTCAAGGTGGAGAACTAATTTGACTGATTTTGTACTTGAGAAGTGCAAAAATTTCGTCTTCTCTTCCAGATGAGACAACTGCTTCCAGGAATGCAGCTCAGTTAATCAATTTTTATTAGAGGAGTGAGCTAAGAAATGAATATTTTTCAGGATTTGCTTTAATTAATTTCAGTTCAAGGTACAATTATAGGAAAAGACTTTCACGGAAGTGGAACTGTCGCTAATAGAATTTATCTTTCCATGCTTAAAACTGGGGTACAGCTACAAACGGATCTCCGTAAACAGCGGGGAAAACCTTGGTCTTGTAGCGATGCTGGCAAAGAAATCGAGTTTTAGCTCACGAGATCAAAAATCAGAAAAGCTTATTGCTCTGCTGCTATATCACCTAGAAAGAACATCTTTGCGCCTAGTAGTTGACCCTTCATTCAGTCATGTCTGTGGCAGATGAAGTGCATCAATTTCGTACGAAATCGCCGTCAATTAAGGCCATGTTCATCAGAATTAGCGGGAAAATATGAATATCCTCTGTGTCATTCCCTTGTTAGGTGCCTTAACGAAGGTGTTAATTCGTTTCTGGAAACTCAAAGAGATTAATTTGTTTACGGATACGATAGATGGTCCGATGCCAAAAATGGAAAGCAATAATCGGCCTTGCGATCTAGCATTTCTGGTAGATGTTGCTGCCAACTCATCAGAAACTCTATTATCAAACTTTGGTCCCAAAAAGCTAGCAATCTCGCTTTATGGCAACATCACTGTCATTCAAACAAAACTTAAATTGCTGGAGCAACAGTTTCCTAACGACGAATCGGTACATTTGGCCACGCTACCATCAATGAAGCCGGCATCCAGCATTCGTCTATGGAGCAGAATATCAAAAGCTTAGAGGAGAGCATTGGAAAACGGGTTTGCAATGTTGAATGAAACCGAGATGAAACTGCAATTATTTTCTACTCCATTCCCGAGACAGTGCGAGGCAGCTTCTTCGAAGTTTCAGCTTGAGCTAATAGATTTGCAGGCTGACAGTTCACCTGGAGCAAAGTTCATTTCATTTCTGCTAGCGGGATCTTATGAAGCACGTGTTCCTACACAAAAACGTCCTTTTATGAAATCGCAGGCCAAAGGAAAAATGTGCCCCTTATGTGGAAGTGCATCGGGTGCGAACTGTCTTTTCTAAAAAGTGGCCAATATGAATCGTAAAATGGGAGTCGACTTTCACATGAAAATCTTCAGAACCAACTTCGCATAGATGATTCACAATGTTGTGCTGCGATATGAACAAGCTTTCACAAGAGAAGCAAACAAGAAAGCCTCATTAAGGAATATTTCTAATGAACTACAATAGTGAACAATCTATTGATGTAAATCAATATTTTAAACCATGCAGGTTTAATCCTAGCAGGATATCAGTAATGTATTTAATTCCCGCTCGAAAGCAAAATGTAATAGATATAAACATTTGATCCAATGTAGGAGTAGCCAATTACTAAGGTTTCATTTACACTTACAATCCTTTTGCTTCGCTCTTTTGATTGTTTTGTTTCGTATTTTATAAACGCAAAAGGGCTTTTTTAAAATCTTTTCTTCATCTCCTTTATGAAAGATAACTGATCTAATAATTGGACCCATGAAATGAGAACGATTTTATGTAACGTAAAGACAGTTAAAGGAAAAGCTGGCCATTATGACTTTGAGCTTTAAGAAGTTGGCATTCTCTGTGTTTGGGATTGTGATCCCTAGTAAACAACGGACTGTGGCTAGCTGCCGCTTTGGGGAACGCACATGCGGCCCTCTGAGGCAAAGGGTCACTGCTGTTTGAAGTGGTCTGCTCTTTCAACACTTTTAATTCGCTGATCAACATTCCCCCACTAGCTCGTTTGATCTTCCAGTGACAGTGAATGAGAATAAAAGAAAGCACTAGCCTTTCTTTAAAAGCAGAGACAAATTTTGAAAATACTAGGAAAGAGCAATCGCTTCGAAAGGTTCCGAAAACCAGCATTGGAGACGTTGCAAGAAACACTTCAACTGAGAACTCAATAAACCAGACGTTCGATGACAGCAGGGCTACTAGCTGCATTTTCTGAAATAAACATCAAAAAGTAAACAGCTAGATGAATGTCTCCGGCTATTGTCTTTAGCTGACATTGGTTACTAGATCAGAGTGAAAACATACTAAATTTCAAATGAGGACACTTTGGCGGTTATCGGAGGCTTCTACTTATCCACGAGTAGGTTGTGGAGAGCTATGAAAAGAATTCTTCAGAATATAACTGGAAGAAAAAAAAAGAAAACAAGGCTGCATTGGTTTTCGCATTGTTTTCCTCTCTTGGATCACAACCAATTTCTTGATTAATCCGGAGTGTTTGACTTTTTTTCCCCGAAGATGAGCGTGTCGCGACAAGGAAAGCGTGCAGCTGCTCGGTAACGCAAATGGTAAACGGCCTAAATAGAATCCAAGGTTTCCATTATTCCATGGAGTCTCGAAACTCAAAGGAGTCTTGCTTACAGGCTTTGCTGCTTACAGCGTGAAGGAATTTAGAGAGAATGGTGGTAGCTTTCTTTGCAGCTATCATATGGGCACAAAGCTGGGGATCCTATTGACCACAAGTGTCCTGCTGACATGGAAGACACGAACAGACAGAAAGATGAAGTTTGTAAGAAATCCTCCGAAATGCAAGCAGAGATGCATCCGTTCCTGATTTTTTGATCCAGTAGTGGATGCGCAACGTTCTCATGTCAGTCTTCTAAGAATTTAGATGAACAGAGAGAAGTAAGGCTATCACTACATGACTACAGAGGATGTCTACATGACTACTAAGGACCTGTGAAAGGGCAAAAATTTCATTCTGTATCATCAGGCAGGATTCACCTTTGAGGGTCATATTCCATTGATCCATAGTTTAGAAAAAGACCCTATTTGTTGTCAGGTTGGAAAGCTGATCGCGACTACCCTGACTGACTCGCACGCCTCGATGCATGAATCCATCCAGATGAGGTAAACGAGGAAAAAAGTTGCCGCAGACTTTCCAAAAGAGAGGATTTTGCTCCAAAGCAAAGTGAAGCCTTGGATCGACAATTCTGATGACGTTGGATCATCTTTTTTCTAGTGTTCAAGAATTTAGTTTCCTGGTTTTAATGCAGGTCATGTTTTCATCGGTAAAGTGTCTTTTAAAAATTTCCTTATCGTGGAGCATAAATCGTTCTTTCAGTGCAACATTGTACCAGGAAGCACTGCTTCATATTTTTTTTAACGAAAAGTTTCATTCTCCTTCCATATTCTCCTTGCAATGGAATTGGTACCTCTTTAGCGTTCCGCGGTCTGATTTTCTTTTTTTTTCTGTCTCCGTAATTTTGGATGAAGAAATTTGAATTCTTGTGTTCAAATTGCGTAAATGAGGATTCCGTCTCCCTTTCCCATAATGCAAAGCACGATCTCCGAAAGATAAATCTGCAGATTTGCTGAGTAGCAATTAAGGCAGCCAGGGCAACGAAGCAGAAGATTCTCGTCGTGATCGGAAAAATTAATGACTAAAAGACCGCGGAACGAAGGCATTTATAGAGAGTTGGAGAAAATGTTGTTCGCGTAGGAAACGGAAATTGCGCCATTCGCTTGGCCGCCATTGTAGTGATTCGAATTCCAACAATTGCTGGTGTCCTAAGCATACACCGCAACATGGGAGCCGCTAGGCATGGGTTTCCTGACCCACCAGCAAATCCGCGGTCCGTAATCGATGTCTCCTTGGATGCTGAAAACTCACGGAGCTCTGCTCGCGTCGGTGTTGTGCAAGACACGGTTTCCACGAAACCCTCGAGGCTCATCAACGTGCTCCCACGGAGCTACTTCCCTTTCTTCCAGAGTCCCAAGCGCGCGGCTATGGTCACGCACGTGACGATCGAGAACCTGACGTGTCTCTTTGTTGCTTACAAGGTAAAGGAAGGCAACGGTGAGGGAAAGGGAAGGGGTGCAGTGGGATGGCGTCTCGAGCATCCCACAGCGCGAGCGACTTGCCCTGCAAGCCAACGGCAAGAGCCGGTGGACTGTAGGGCGGGCGCAGCCACTCCCTCCGCTGAGGGGTCGGCGGTCCGGGTCGGCGGAGTAGGTCCATGGCAGACGACGACTCTCGTCGCTCGGCACGCAGGCGTCCTCCCGGATACCGGGAAGGCGAGCCTACGGCGTTGTTGGAAGCGGGAGGGGCAGGCAGGTCGAATCGCCATCGAACTCAGAGCACCTGCACCTTGAGGGGTGCAAGTGCTTTGGGTGCGATCGCGGGAGGAGGGCCGGTCTCCGGGGCAACCGACTCCCGGGCGTTCCAGCACCGGAAAGAATCCCGCGCAGGAGCAGATGTCGCGAAGCGGTCTTCTGCGACAGGTGGCCCGCTTCGAGGAAGCCGACCCCGCAACGACGGGCGGAGGGTCTCGGGAAACCGGAAGCGTTCCCTCCTACCTCTCTTCCTCTTCAGCGACGGGGGCAGAGAGGGGGCTGTCGTTTCCCGTCCGCCCTCCAGTCAGCGCGCTTGGCACCGCAGCCGTTGCGCCAGAAGCCATTTTCTGCCGGGCAACTGAGATTTTGAGGCGCGCCTGAAAGAGAGGAAGAAAGACGATCTTTCTCGTAGCGCCCTGCGCTCGGTTGCTTGCGCAAACCCGCCAATCTTCGGCTGGCCAGCTGCCGTCGGAGGCAGCTAAGCACCGCCTCCGGTGCTCACTCACGCCACACAAGGATTGGGAGAGGGTCGAGGGAGACACGACACACAACTGGGAACTTTTTGTCCTGGACGCTGACCGGAGACCTTCTCCCGCGGGCTGGTTCTCTCCATCCCCCTCTCCTTCCCAAAAGCCTGCTTTGGGAGCCCAGCGGGCCCCGGAGCACTCCCTCGGATGGCTTGTGAGCGGATGAGGGTGCGTGCGAGGAAAGGACGGATAGGGGTGGTCAGAAGCTCTTGCGGCTGCTGGAGACTCTTGGCGACAATTCTGCCAACTGGGGATGTGCGGCGAATCTCCCGCCTCCCGAGAAGCCACTGTCCCGACAGTCCTTGACCTCTCCTGGCCATTTCCTGCTGCCTGCATAAAGGCAGCATGTCCACCAGTCGCAGCCATTCTCCCCCCACACTTCCCTTCCTCCCCAACACCGTTCTCCTCCTCATCAAAGTCGAAGCCATTCAAAAGGGAGCTGCGTCACTGCAGCCGCATCCTTCGTTGGTTACTCTGTGACTCCCGCGACGGCTGCCCGCCACCGTTGTCGCTTATCGCTACCGCCGCCCACGGGAAAGCTATGGATGGATGGAGTGGGGTTAGGGTTAAGAGTGGTGCGCTTAGAGCGTAGGAAAAGGGCTTCTGGTGAGGAAATGGATGAGATAAAAAGGGAAAGGTTTCTCCCTTCCTTCGATCGAGGACGGCGGTGGTAGTCCTGGATGATCACCGCCCACGACATTTGCAGGTCAAGTGTAGTGACCCCAGTCGCTACCAGATAGAGAACTGCGAGGACCGGCTGCTGCCCCAGGAGAGCACGCGATTCATTATAAGCGCGGTGCCGGAACTGCCCCGGGAGGAAATCACCAAGGTCACCTTCCTCATCGTCGCCATGGAGATAAAGAACGTGAAGATATCGAGCACCGAGATCAATCTCCGGTTTCGGGTGAGTTCAACTCCAATCCCCCCCTTCCCCCTTCCCCAAGAGAGAAGAGCACTTTCTGTAGTCAGAAGGGGGAAGCGAACGAAGTGGGGAGAAGGAAAGACAAAAAAGACATCTCCTCCTCCCCTTCCCTGTCCTTCACCGGAGGCATCCTCCGCCATCAGGGCACCCTTTGCTTTGGGAACGGGGAGCTCCCTAGGTACGCATTCTTTGGCCACGAGGAGCTCGGCCCCCGGGACTTCGTCAAGTTTGCTGTCTCTCCCGTCGGCATGCGTCGCAGTAGGAAAAAATACATAAAAAAAAAGTGAAACTCGGAGAACTTGCCGCAGCAGCGCTCCCGAAGGAGGCTGGAAGCAGTCGGGATCTCTCCCTCTTCGAAGGCCCGTCCCTGTCCCTCCCTCCCTCCTTCTGGGTTACCGAAGGAGCCGAGGTTTCCGTGCGCTCCCTGCCACCAGTCGCCAGCCGCTTACCTGCGCACACTACGGACTAGCTGGGTGGAGGGGTAGAGCGCGCGCTCATGCGCAAGGGAAGAATGGCATTGAGATGGGCGGATGTTCTCTCGAGGCGGTGCGACGCACTTCACACCCCAAGCGGCGACGGTCGGGAGGGTCAGTGCTACGAAGGCCTCTGCGAGAGGTAAGACGAGAAGGAAGACGATGGTGATGGCAAGACGGCCATCCCCGGAAGATGGGAAGGGAGGGAAGCAGGTGGTGACGGTGGCGGCTCGGACTTTGGGACCGCCGGCATCACGGCCCCTCCTGCTGGCGTTGGTGCCATGGCGGCGACGGCGAGGGGAAAACGCCCCGCGGCGCGCGCCGACTCCAGCGTTGGCTCTTGCAGCGATGCCTGAGGAACGAGTGCAGCAACCTGGAAATCCACCGAAGGATGGGATGCATCGCCGGGAGCACAGACGTGCTGGCTCTGAGTCCGGCCCTCTGCCGCGGACTTCAGGAACAACGCACGACGGTCCTGCGAGGGATGCTGGCGGGCGACGACGACGACGACGACGACGGAGGCGGAGCCGCAAGATCTTTCCGAGAAGCGGGGCGCATCCAACGCCGGCGGGTCGCGCGCCGTTCCGTGGAGCAGTCGGATGTGAGTTGTGTCTTCCTCGGGGAAAAAGGGAACGAGAGGGAGAGGCCACTCATGAAACCAGCGGAAGCTCATCGCTGCTTCCAGGACCTGGACGTCCTGAAGGAGGACATGCGGAAGATTTCTCTGAGGTCCAAGGCGAACTCGTTGCTTATCTTGTTGCTACTCGGATTCTTCTGCGTGATGACCATCGTCAACTACAGGAACTTTATGCTCTTCCGCGAGAGCACAGGATTCAAGTGCATCCCGAGGGTAAGCGGAACCGCGCTGCGGCAGGGGTTAGTTTTCGACGGGGAGGAAGGGAAGGTCTTCCTGGAGTCAAGAGAACAGACCGGGTCACTGTAGTCAAACAACATTCCCTTTCAAGGGTTTGAGTGATGGGAAGACTCATGAGGCAGTCACAAGAGCTCCTATCATCTCTCGAATGTCCGAATCTTCAGCGTGCTCCGTTCTCTTGTCCACGACCTCTCGACTCCTGCCACACTCCAGAGACGCGTTCTCCGTGCCTCGATCTGCCACACTCATTTACCCCTCCGCTGGAATGGCTCTGGCCGCAGCAGCCTGGTGCGGGATTCCAAGCTGCTGTAGCAGTCAGATTGCCCCGTGTGCTGAATTCTTCCATCCCACAAAGCAGGAAGAATCTTCCTTCCTTCTTCCTTCTGAAGCATCCTCATCCTAACGAAGGGGTGCCCGGCTCCTAAGTACCACCGCCTCCCAGACGCTAGCTCGCTGATCCACAAAAGAACACAAAAAGAAAACGCAAACAAAAAGAAAGAAAGCACAAAAACAAACAAGCAAACAAACAGGGGAAAACAGCGTGGAACCCATAGGAGAATGAGGGAAAGTACACTTAAAGATGGATTACAGGAACACGAGAAGGCACACACCTGACACAGTTTTTTCGGTTTTGCTTGGTAAATTACGGAAATTTGGAAAGTTTATACGAGCGTGGTTTGTGGATTTTTCCTTTCTCTTTTCATTTTTCCTTTTAGCCAGTGCGTGCGCTCACTAAGAGATCAACACGATCCCTTCCCGCTGCGTGGACGGAGTTTCCCTTTTTTTTCCTCTCTAAGAAGGCAGGCTGTTGCTTAGCGACGACGCGCATTCAAGCTTGAGCAGGCCTACTCGGGAGGCTACTCGCGACCCGCGACGATGTGACTTTCATTTTACTCTCTCTCTTGCACAAAAAGCTGGCTGGGACCGCGCATGCCTCATGACATTTATTTGCTCGCAAGATTCGAAAAGAGTGCATTCTTTGCTCCGAGCTCGCAATTTATTGAAACAAACCGTCCCGACCTGGATAAGCGCTTGCTCCGTCAACGAGGCGAGCACCGATTCAGGCTTGCCAGAAAACCAAAAACGAAACAGTGCAGAAACACGCGCGCAAAGATAAATCTTCGTCGCTTCCTGAGTCTCTTTCTTCCGATCTGCAGATTTGGTGAAGAATTCGCTTGAAGAGATAGGGGAAGAATGTTTCGATAATCAAGATCTTGAAAAACGGAAAATTTGACCCAACATTTTTTTTGTCGAAACATGGAATTGTGTCACATCTCAGCTAAGAGAGGCAGAGAGATGGGACAAGAAGGTTGTTCGCAATCTACAAAAGGTAAGTCTAAGAGTTCAGTACTTTGAGAGGAAACATCCAATAGATAGTCTGCAAAGTCCATCCATGTTGTTCTGTTTTTTTTTTTTTTTTTTTTCCTTTTTCGTGACTAGCATTCTCTCTATAGCTACGAATATTCTCAGATCAGATGAGGAGCTTATGTTCTCTTTTGCGAAGCAACTCCATGAAAATGAAACCGATTCAATGGATGGAGAAAGCCAGAATTTATGCCTACCATAGATATCTTAGACACGGAGTAACCGATCAAAAAGCAACAGAGGTCTTGAAAATCATTGCCCAGTTTCCTGAAGTGAATGCCATAGTTAGCTTTCTGATGTGCCACGAGTGAGCCTGCCATCTCCCTGTTTAATGTTCGATGAATAAAATCAAATTCGATTTTATTCATCTCCAAAGACCATAGGTTATTTCGTTTCCTCCGCAAAAGAGAAAGACGGAACGCTTGGATGAATTTGGGAGAGCAAAGTAAACTCGAGAGGCCCAGCGATAAAAAAGCAAAAAACCATTGGGAATTTTTTAGCGCGCGTTTTCCGAAAATCCAAAACGTTGGCATTGTAGAAATCACGCCAAAAGCACCTCTTTCCTCGCAAAGGATGCTGCTGTTGTTTTTTGGCTGGATTGCGGAAGCTGTCCTCTCACGGAGGGTAACGATAGAGTGGTAATGAAGTGGACACAATTTGTCGACTCGGTTCATTTTACTTTCTACCCGAGCGTCAAAGGCGAATGTTCTTTCAGGATACCTACGAGGCTTGCCGTTCCAAGAAGAGTCGCATTCTTCTTACATGAATTCCGAAGGTAAAGGTGAAGTATCAGGGCAATAAGAATTGCTCCCTCAATTCTGCCGCTACTTTGCTTCCATTTGTTTACTCCCCAACTGTTGAAGAGGCTGCGCTCCCATTTTGCCATCGGTTTCCCTACAACCCACCGCCTGCTTGTCTCCGAACAACATCAGCAGTTGTCGGGAAGAGGGATCACTGCGTCGATTCGTCGCCCTAAGCAATCCTTGGTTGCGGAGTTGATGGCGCGTCTTTCTCGCGTGTTCCAATTCGATCTTCTCCATCGTCCGTTTAGCTGACAGGCGATTCGTCTCAGAGACATCGCTGTCATGCGAAAACCGGACCTCTTTCCTTTTTCCACCACTGCGAATCAAGGGAGATGGAGCGGCTGGATGATACAGCGGAGAGGAGGAACCACTCTAGATCAGGTCGAGATCCTCACGGGGTTGATGCTAACGTCGGCTGCTCCCAATCAGCGCAGAGCTGACGAGTCGAAGGGAGACGTTTGCTTTCTTCGAGGAAAACAAAGAAGGGAGGGGGGGAGCAACGGTGCTTCCTTTTGCTCTCTGCCCGCGCCATGTTCACATGCGCAGGCGCACATTTTGTTATGTACATTATCGTGATTGTTCCTCATACGTGATAACGTGAACGACAACGTCTCAATCTAGGTGTATCCATCGTCTTCGAGGGGAGTTTCAAATCTGTCAGTACCAGATAGAAGCAAGAAAGTCTCAGTGGTTCTGCTGCTGGCCGATGGAGCTTTCTCTGCTGGAAGATGGCCATCTGATCGACCACCCCCTCCTCCAAAAGAAAGTGCACTCTCCATCGTTCCTCCTCCTCTCTATTTCTCATCCTTCTGTAATCACTGTGCAACGTGTTCGGTCGTCTTTCAAGAGATGACTGTGACTATTGCTTATGCGTAAGACAACCTTGCGAATAGGTCGCCCACTTAGGTGTTCTTGACGTATCCACTTGACTTTTGCTCACCGTCGTCGCTATTACCCGTCATAATGAGGTTCCATAGCCTATTCACAGGTGCTTACACCCGTCTTATTCTGGAGATTCGTGCAAGATAGCCACCGTGACCGTCTTCTGCGACCTCTTCGTACGAGAGTAATTTCTCTGGCATGACGGACCATAAGTACTCTGGAACAAACACAGGAGCTGGGAGTAGAGATCTGGTCAGGATGTGCAATACGACAGATGGATGGGCTGCACCTGGCTACAATCAAGTTGCTGGGTTCAGGAGAGATCACGGTGGAAGGGAACACGGTGGTTAGTGAAGATACGATAGGAAGGTCGGAAATGCGAGGAGGTGGTCTCGGGCGAGGATGCAAGCGTTAAGATGCGAATCTTCTGGAGATCTCATTCTTTTAATGATGCAACATACTCACTCTGTTCTACCTCTGCAGTGCAAGTTCCAACAATGTGACTGTCAATAATATGTCTATTAATGAATATGAATAACCACGCGTGTTAAAATAAATTTGCATATAAAGTTATGTAGAATTAACACAAGTGTTTATTTTCGGTCATCCTTCGAGATTTTGATGGCACTTACCTCGACAAGCAACAAAAAAGAACGAAAAAGCAGTACAAGGATCCAGGATTTGTGCCGTGGGTCAGAGCTGCCACTCTCTCTAGTCGCTGTTTCTCTTCTTCCACGCCTTCGTCTCTAAACTGTAGCCCTTGGAAGCGCTCCCGGTGATCCTTGCCCGGATCACCTGGATGGGTGGCTCTGCAGTTGTCTGGGCGTCTCAGGCGTTCGCGTCGAGGAAAGAGCGGCGGCGGCGTGAGCTGCCTCCCTCCGCCACACCCCTTTTTGGGCGAAATCCATCAGAGCATCTCACTAGAATGGCTGCGTGGCACAGCAAATCCAAAGTGTAAGAGATGAGCAGCAGTCGCCGTTACTCCCAGTCCGCACAGCAGCAGCGCCCCTTTTTACAACGCCGACCGCGGATGGGGATCACGAGGAGAAATTTCACTCGCGAATTCTACGTTCATGCACATCCTCTTTCCTCTCCCGCGCGCTACCGAGGGAACGGTGCAAATCTCGGCGGGGATGCTAGAAACTCCTGGGTCGGTGCCACACGTCACCTATCGACGGGGTACGGCGGTGTCTGTGCGAGCCGCAACTCGTCGGAAAGAAGTGAAAAGAAAAGAATTGTGGGAAGGTGCACCGCCGAAGAGCTCTTTCTCTAGCACGGCTCCCGTCCTTTGGCGGGCGACTGCGACGTCCTCCATCGGCAACCCACGGAGCTTCTTCCATTCCACACGCATGGAACCTCATGCGCTGACTGCGCAGCCGACGCACCTCCGAGCGTGCTGCGGCACGTGCCCGCAGGTGCCACACTCCGCGCTCTGCACAGTGGACGCACCTTGCACCGCCCCCGTCCGAAGAGCAGCGAGCGGCGTCCTGCAGCGCCGCTCAGTCCGGTCACGGCGCACCGTCTGCCGCACCCCGCGTGGCGCGGACGGGCAGGGAATCAGCTAGCGGCTGAAGCTGCGAGAAGAGGACATGCCATTCTAGAGTGTCAGTTTCCGAGCCAGGAACCACGGGTTCGAAGCCCAGTGTAGGAGAGCCGCCTACCCGGACGTTCGAGGCGGTCAGGAAAGACATCGAGGAACTCGAGGAAGCGGGGTCGAATCTCTCCGGTGACCTCAGTCCTGAGCACCCTGACCAGGTGGTTTCCCTAGCCTTCCTGCCTTGTGGGAATGCGGCGACTGCAGGGACCACGACAGTGAAATAAGGGCGGGGAGAACCCGTACGGCGGGTCCCACCCGGTGCGTACTAATTCTACGGCCGGGGAGGCTAGGAACTCAAGGGAAAAACCTTTGAGTGCGGAGGTAAGACTTGCTAACGATGGAAATGTTCTTCCCTCGTTCTTCCCGAATATTCCCCACACTGAAAATGCATTCTGTGTACGCATTCAGCTAGAGTGTCCGTCAGAGGAAGGACCCCCGTAACTTGCAAACGACTCGAGGAAGACCAAAGACGTCGAACAGGCGGGTAGAGAGCATACGTAAAGGAAGGTCACGTTCGAGGACACAGTGACGTAGAGATCGCAGGCACCCGCACGAGATTTAAGAGACCTCAGGGAAGACCGTCGCGAGAAAGAGTCGACGGGGAGGAACAGACGAAAGGGAGGAACTTTCCTAACATCCCGAATACCCTATTTGTTCGCACTACTTTCCTGAACCACTAACTTTCATGAACGGAAACGACGAAATGCAGAATGGGACCCGCCTTCCAGAGCCTCTACAGAGAGCGTCATCCGACCGCCATCTCTCTGAGCCCTTCAGGACGGGAGAGTTCGCGGGAAGCCGCTTCAGCGCGGATGAAGTGAAGGTGGTGAGTGGGAAACTGGGCGTGCCAAAACCCGGAAACATGCTCGTCTCCCTACAACGGGGTGAAAAGGTCTAGCGAGAACGAATTCGTCGATTAAAAAAAAAAAAAAAAAACTAATTAATGAATGCAACTTTTTCTCTTGTCTCTCTTTTTTTTTTTTTCCAGAAAAGAGCAACTTTGAGCATCGTTATATACCCCAGAAAACGAAGGATAGCAAAAAATTCCCGGAACATGACCAGCCCTTTTCACGCTATTACTCTGCCTTTTTGTCCAAGAGTTCCACTCCGAGGTCCGGTATTCGCATGACGGAGATGTCTCTGAGACGAATCGCCTGTCCGCTAAACGGACGATGGAGAAGATCGAATTGGAACACGCGAGAAAGACGCTCCATCAACTCCGCAACCAAGGATTGCTTAGGGTGACGAATTGACGCAGTGATCCCTCTTCCCGACAACTGCTGATGTTGTTTGGAGACAAGCAGGCGTTGGGTTGTGGGGAAACCGATGGCAAAATAGGAGCGCAGCCTCTTCAACAGTTAGGGAGTAAACAAATGGAAGCAAAGTAGCGGCAGAATTCAAGGAGCAATTCTTATTGCCCTGATACTTCACCTTTACCTTCGGAACTCATGTAAGACGAATGGTAGGAAATGGTCATCCTACGGAACGCTACAACAGGGAAAACCGGGATAGTAAGCAAAGCTCTTTGAAATGGTTGGTTTCCATCGATTGAGAGGCGTTCATCTGCGGACGCTTCTTGGAACGGCAGAACTCGAGTGAACTTCGCTAACCTTGCTAACTACTAGTTGGTGCGCCTTGGTGAGCGGAGGGCGGCCAGAAGCCTTCGCATGCGGTGGTGCGGTGAGAATGGGAATCCGTGTAGGGATTCGCATTGGCTTCGTGCCCCACCCTGCATTAGCGCTAGGTGGTGGTCATCTCCCTCATGCAGCGCGGACTGCAAGAACAGAACTGCAAGCTTGGGCTTGATATGCTAGCAGTGGTCCCATGCAGTCTGGATTCTGAAAATTTCTTTCGTACCAGTCCTGCATCATTGCAAGCAAGCGTCCTTTATTGGAATCCATCGCTTGCGTGAAACGAGGATCGCATGCGGAGAAGGGCACTGCAGCCGTCGACTTGCTGTGTCTCCTTTGGAAACTCCCGTTGGCGCCAATTGTCTGCTCGTTCGCATCGGAGAGGTTTCCTCGTTGGCTGGGAGCATCGTTCTTCCGACAACGCATCCGATTGCCACTTCTCGTCGATGCTGTTCGTGGTGATTCAGGAGCGTCTCTCTGCTTTCGGTCGCCTGGCTCGTGTGCTCTCAGCGTATTGCGTACCCACCATTCGATGCATCCAAGCATTGAGAGTATGCGTCCGTTGGATCGGTGACTTCCAAGGAGCTCTGGTGCACCAGCGACCGTCGCTATAATATCGGATTGCAAGTGTCGAGAAAGAATCGTAATAATGAACGATTGGCTCACCGAAGGATTTCCTGATGAAATCCGAAGCTGTGGAGACGGAAGTCGAGTACTTTTTGCAATGAACGGAGCTTTCGAAATGAAGTGTGAAGACAAACCGCAACGCGTGTCCTTTGAATGAATGTTTTTGCATTCTTTCCAGTGCACGAGGTTCCTGCGTTTCATTATGTAATGTACTTGGGAAGGAAGATTGTCGTGGTGTGAGAATGTACTTTTCCAACAACGATTGCTAGCCAGACAATCTGTAGAATGTCGATCTTAATGTGTGGCAAGTATTATACAAGTTATACAGAGGCTGCCGTGATGTGCCTGTGAGTAAGGAAAAACGTACCATCGGCTAGTACGAATTTCACACTGGAAGAAAGCACTTACATGGAGTTGCGTCCGAGACGCGCGCCTCGAGAGCCTTCCGCAATCTGCAATGATGGGCCACTGTTGAGCAGCAGACTCAAAGAATGCCGACATCATGCTGCAGCATTTGAAAAGACTGCTCAGGGTGATGGCAGCGGTTCTTTCCAGAGATGTTTTCAATTGCATCGCGTTTCCTGTATTTCGTCCCATGTCCTCGATCTGGAAGATTCCAAGAAAGCAGCCGATTGGATGGTCAATTGCCGCCTGGCTGTGCGTTTCGCTGCTTCTGCCGGCTGCTTTCGTTTGCTGCCGTCGAATGCTGAAGCGAACGAAGGCTGCGCTCGGATAATTCTCAGGCAATCGGAGGACGCGTTGTGGCGCGCGGGGCCAACGAACGAGCGTGGTCGTGAAACGCGATGGGATGCCCACCTGGCGAGGTCTCGCCAGGTGCAGAACACATCCCGGAGGTGTGCCGTGGATGGCGCCCGCCAGCCTGTTCCGCGACGGAAGCTTGCGTTTGGCAACGTACCTGCCTGCTGCTGCAGGAGGGACGTGTCCAGGGCCGCAGCCGTTGGCGGCAAGGCACCAGCAACTGCCTTGTGCTGCTGCCTTGCTGGCGCCGAAGACGAGCGGCAAGGTCGGTGGTGCACGAGCGGTGTCGCTTGACGTTGCCGGAAACAGAGGCTGCCATTTGCTGCTGGGCGGAAGCACCCGTCGCACACTGCTGCAGCTCTTAGAGGTGCGCAGCGACCAGAACGCAAGGTCAGCCGGAGCTGACTGGCTGCAACCACGAGGGCCTTCCGCTGTCTTCGCTTCAGTGAGGTCAACCCGCAAGAGCGCAGGTGACACGCCCTGCCGAGGAACCGGGGCGGTACTGGCGCAGCTGCCCGCTGCCAGCGTGCAGGCCCACTTACCTCTGAGCAGAGGTCCGTGGGAGCTGGTCTCCTGCTTCCCAGATCCGGGTGGCAGCGTGCATGCTAGCAACGAGCTGCCCGTGACGTGAGCGACGACGTGCTCGCGCACACTCACCTCAAGGGACCGGGGAAACTTCCTACCGATTGCGTGGAGGCTGCGCACCGCACCAAGGTGGGTTGTTTTTTCCGTCGGCATGACGGTGCGGCCGCAGGGACCTCGGCGCGCTTCCGCGCCCAGCCGGCCCACTGCTTCGGGTGGGTGCAATCGGCGGTCGCCCGAGAGCCGAGCGCTGGCTGCGAGGCCGCACACCAGCTAGGCGAACGCGGGAGGGATGGAGGGGAGGGACGCACGCGCTCCGCGGGCAAGGGGGAGGGGCAGGGAAGGGGGATGATGGGTGGGGGCAAGCCGATCCGAGCTGGTTGGCGTCAAGCGGCTCGAGTGGCACAAGCAAACCACGAGCACGAACAAACCGAGCTGCGCGCAAGGGGAACGCGAGCGCAGCAGCGAAGCGACAACACCTAGACGAAGAGGTAGCGGATGTCCCACAGGACGTCGTCTTCCTCCCGTTCCGTTTCCAAGCCGACGAGCTGGACCTCGACGAAAGAGACTCGCTCGGAGCGCGGGGTGTTGGGCGGAGGTGGCGGAGGTGGTGCGTCGCGGCGGCGCTTCGTCCCCAAGCACGGACAGATCCTCGAAAAGAAGCGTAGCAAGCGTTTGCCGAAGCGCATGGCTGGCTCGTCTTTCCCAAGGGGGGCTCAATCCGAATGGCAGTCAAGAATGGCGTCGCCCTGGAAACCACGCCTGGACCCTGCAGGCCCCGTGGCGCAGGCGCCGGCATACAGGTGCGCGTACGCGGGGCAGCAGCCAGCTGACCACCGACCAGGAAGCACGTCTGGTGGCGGACGGTCTACCAGCGAACAGGAGCAAGGCTGAAAGAGGAGAAGGAAGCAACGGGTGCGGGGGGCAACTGGGGAGCTGAACCATCCCTTTCTGGGCAATGCGGAAAAAGAGGAAGGTGTTCGCGGGCCGAAAGGCAATCGAGTCGCTGAAATGCACGCAACGATGGCTTTGCATTGCCCTTTGCTTGGCGATTGAACGCAACAGCACGTCCAACTTTACGATTGCCGTGCAGGAAGTACACTCGGGGTGGGTCAAATGAGAATCGAGGAATCTGGCGTTTGGCTTGAAGGTGAAAAGGGAACGTTTGCAAGGTAGCGTTGCCTTGACCATGCGGCTTCGAGTGCTGTAAGAAATCATCCGGCGCATGCACTTCCTGCCCAATTCTCGACTCTGCCGTTTATAGCTGCTGGAAGTGCTTTGCATGAACTTCGAGCTCCACGTTTTGCGAGCGACGTGTTGATGGTGCACGGAGGCGTCCATTCATTTCAGCACTCCCGAGTGAATTGGGGAGACCTGTTTTTTGCAGATTCCTACTTTTTATTGAATCCCTGTTTCCATCGTGCTACGTTTGGGAGCACAAAAAGATAGAGGTGGCTCGTTTTTGCGTTTCCGTTTGGAGCTGCCTTTCGCCAAAGTCTGCTGCTGCTTTCTGTATGCCATTGGTATAGATGGAAATCCTCGGTAAACTCGTGGTTGCGATGTTCGCATATGGGAGCGTCGTTCTTTCCGATGGGAAATGGGTCTTCAGTTGAGAATTGGAGTGTTGCGTTAATCTTTCTTTCTTGAGAAGTGCAGTCTTCGTGCGATTCCGAAGACCTGCACTTCGAACACGGTAGCGCCATTGACAGTAGCGTTCCGTGCGATGACCATTTCCTACTATTTATGGCAACCAGTTGGGTCACCAGCCTACTGCTCTGCAGTGAACGTGCTTCTCGTGTCCCATGTGTTTTCGCGAGCAACACCTTACTCTAGACTTTCGATTCCTGACCACTTCATTCCCCTTTGCCGCTACCGCAGGTCGCACCTTTCCATGACTCGAGACGCCTGCACTTATCTGTGAGGACTCTTGCAGCCCAAATGTGTACGATTTCGGTGAAGGTCTTTGAAATGGACACAACAGCAGCCGGCAGCCCTCGTGACGTGTGCTGAAGGTGACCTTTTCCTGCTTTCTTTTTCTTTATCCCTCATCCGTGTAAGTGTCGAAGATGGATGCAAAGAGTTTCCTATCGCGCACGTTGTTTCGGAAAACTGGCATTCGGTTTCTTTGGATTCCTGGTCCTCAACCTTTCAGGAACTTCAAATGCTTCCCGTCACTCTCAGATTGTGGGCACTGCAAAGGTTCAAATTTGCTGGGAGAACATAGACGGGGAAGGAAAGGAAGGAACCACGCTAGGAAGACATGTTCCTCTAATTGCAAAATGCCGTTTCCGTAGGGACCGTAGATGGTTCGAAACGAAGTGCAAAACATGCTTTGAGTGCCTGCTGGGGCTTTCGCATTTTCCCTATTCCCCATTCTCATCAAGTGTCGTCACTCACTGCTTTCCCATTCCGGCAAATTCGATATTTGGAAATTCCTTGCATTTCTCCTCAGATTGCACGTCGAAAAACGCAGTACCGTCCACGACGACCAGAATCAACACGTGCGTCCATCTCATACAATCTGCTTTCTCTATATTGCGAATGGGAAACTTACGGTTTCGAAGATTTCTTCGACTCCGGATGCAACATGATTGGAGTGGAGATGGCAATCAGGCTGCTGCGACTCCATCTTGGGATGCTGATGGACCTTTTCTGTACGGGGAATAGGATTAGGAAGATGGTAAGTTTGGGGACTGGAGAGCATGGTGGTCGGTGATGCAAAGGCGTCCGTAGTGGCAAAGGTGCTGTTGCTGACTGTGGCACCCGTCGCTTTGTGTGAGAGTAAGATTCGAGAAAGCGTGCGATTGCGAAAGGGGAAGCAGGAGGTGAGGATTCAAGTTGTACAGGGAAGGGCAATTGGGAATCCGTTGTTAGGGAACACATAGGTTTCGCAATTCGACCTGGAATGATGTCGCTGGAGTGACGTGGAATGGTTTGTTTCTTAAGTTTGAGTAGGGGGAGTGTAGGGCTGGCATGCTTTGCACGTTCTTGCTGAGGAAGCATGCGCACTTCCAAAGTGTTAGGCGTGTGAAGGGAAGCTGCGGTTCCATCTGCAGTTCAGAAAACCTCCTCGGTGGTGAGAAAGCTGGTTGCGCTGCCTGGAATGCAAACGCTCATACGGGTGAGTATTGGCAAAGCGTACGAGTAGCAGGTCGGCACATCTGTTTTTCAAGGTTGCGTAGGCGAAAGGTGCGTGGATGGACCTCTACAGGGTTCGTCGTTTGCCTCCCGATGTGGAAGACTATGACTGGGAATTGATCTCCAGAGAGAAATTGTAAAATTTTTGTAAAATCTTGGATTCTTTTTTGGGAAAAAAATGAGGGTTTCCCGTTCACTGAAGACGGTTGATGGGTGTGTTCGCAGGAAGGTGAACTGAGGGCAGTGAAGTATTTTGCTTCAATGCAGGCTGTGGCTGGAGGATGCGTGTAGGCATGGGCGCGATTCGATGGAGTGTTGCATACGTGTTGCAGAATTGTCACGCATCCGAGGTTCCCGTGTAGGTGTGTGGCTCAGTGGCTTGCTGGAGGGCAAATTGTGGGTCACCAAGAATTGGCTGACAGAGTGATATGTCTAAGCATTCCCGTCAATTGCCCCGGGTTGGTGTACGAGCTAGCACAGAACGAAGGCTTTCCTCATCTCCTCGAAAGAATGTGTAAAGGGACCAAGGAAAAAATGCAAAGTGTTTCAATCGGACCCGGGAAGTGAGCGTCTTCTAGAAGGCTGTTCGCGGAGCGTTTGGGCAGGAAGCAAAGAATAAGCAGGGAACGGAGGCGGGGAGCTGGGAACGCGTTCCACAGGACGTTCTCTTCCGGAAGAGAAGGTCGCCATTCAGGAACAGGCTTAGCACCGATTTCGCCTTTTGGAGGGTGTCCCGTTCACGTTGCTCCCGGCTCAAATAGCAGATGAGAATGTGTGTCCGCCAATTCCCTACAGATATGCTTCCCATGAGATCTTGATGAACAGGTCATTGGGTATGGCGAGGCTTAGGGTTTTTCGAGATTGGCCTTCGCTCCCTCTTCTTTTCCTGGTGAATTTTCCGTCCGTTCCTGATTTCCGCTGCTCGTAGGCCGTGACTTTCGGTCATGCCGAGAGACAACGCATCGCTCTCGGTAACGACCCCATCCTCCGCTGAGCAGGATCTCTTGGTACCCTTCGCTCTTCTAGGTGCGGCTCCTCACTAGTTCGGCCACCTATCATCCTTGCATTCAGGTCGTCGCCACCCTGAATTTGGAGAGTCGATTCCTCGGCAAGTGCTCCGGGTTCTAGAAGCTGTAGGCAGTAAGCGAACGGAAAGGGAGTGGTGCTTCGAGCTTTTTCCTGTAAGACTCCGTCTATTTCCTCATCGACTCCGGATTGGACGTCTAAGAGCACGGGGCGAGGATACGCATTGACGAATAATCATGAGAAACCCACGCAGCTTCCTCTCCTTTCTCTTCTTTGCGTTCTTTGTTGAGGAAATGGTTGGCTACTCGGTGCAACCTCTGGAAGCCTCTTGAATTGCATGCAGCCATGACGTCCATGCATGATAGTCCACACTAAGCATGGACTCTGCATCTTCAGTTCAGCAATTCCCAGAAAGAAATACAGAGCTGAGGTTGTCCTTACGGTCAAGGAAGAACCGTTGTAGGTCCCCATTCACCTGCAGCACGTTTCCCACGGACCGCGTAACGGGGGCCTCTTTTTGGTGCGCTGGGATTTGGTTGCTCGCTCGTTCAAGGGCAGCTCGCTATCCGATCCGCCCTTGCCCTTGAAACGCGCCTCGTATTGGATGAGTCGATGAAATGAGGCTGGAGTAATGGACAGTGTCATAGTGCATACTGGCGTCTTGACGATGGTTTGTTACGGGATTAGCAATTGACGTGAAAAAGCTTATTGCGTTTCAAGCGTGGCTGCAGATAGGCATCATTCTTGTAGGATTGGGCTTAGGTATAAGAGCAGTAGGTATGAGATGATTTGTTGGTTCCTGCTGCCGTGAAGTCGTTTGCTAATGTTTCCATGTGCGGGATTGGTAATTTATAAGAGTGACTGAAGACAGGATCTGATGAGTAGGGGAGAAACGGGTTGATGGTAGTGTATGGATTATGATGTTCGAGTAATGGGGTTAGTAGGATTTCCTTCTTTAAGGGGATAGCAGTTAGCAGAATTTACCGCATTAGTCTTCAAAGCCACTGGTAGAAGCGGTGGAAGATGCATTTCATCTGGTCCATGGAGGTGGTGTCTGCAAAGATGGAACTTTGACCGGAAGAAGTGGTAGCATGCTGATCAACACGCGCTTGGAATCCTGTCTACGGCGACGATTTTCTCCCGCTTCCCAAAATTCGAGAAATCAAATTGCAATGATATCACGAGCCAGATGTCAGAATTTGCACTCGAGGTGGAAATCGGAGATCCAAATAACCGATACGCCTCCGGAGAGCATATCGTCCAAATGAAAACCTAGACTCCAGGAAAAATCGACCAACTAGGTGGTCGTGTCTGAGCTTGTCCAGCAGCGGTTCTTCGTTGAAGAGAGGCATGTGCATATCTCAAAATGGGGAGAAGGTGGCACGAGAGAGGACACTCCGCAGGATCCGGACGTCGGGACGGTGGAGTCCTCTCACAGATGCCTTTCGGTATTCCGACTTCTCGGTTCGTGTACGCAGAAAAAAAGTTGCTACAGCAACGGAAAAACGCATGCAGATAAGCCTGGATTCCAACGACCGGCAGTCTGTCCAGGCCCCGCGTGTCACCTTTGTGGAAAGAATGGTGAAAACAGTGGTCCCTCTAAAATTTACCATCAACGATATTGCAATACTAACACCGAAAAGCTGCTCTCTTCATGAAATGTCTAGAACTGCAACGCACACTTGGATATGAGTATTCGGATTACAATGCATTAATTTCACATATGAACAAGGTTGATCATGTTCCGATAAACGAGATGAAAGAATACATCATCTACGGGCAAGAGAAATTCTCAGCAGGTGACTTGACAGAGTCCGTCAAAAAGAAATGCAAGACATAGTACAATGCTGATCTAATCCCCTTGCGTTTCTTTCGGAGGTCAATTTAAAAAACCTGCAGCTCATGTTTAACATGCTTGGGAAATGCTCAGTGGTTAGAAGGACATTCAGGTCCTTTCTTTTTGCGTGTGTGCGTCTTTTTTCCTCGAGACCTTTTTCTTCAACGCTGATATGAATGCGTATCTTCTCCAGAGGGGTCTTCTCTCATCGATTCTTTGTGCTGCATGGGAGCCGCCGGGAACTCCACGTTTTCCCGTTTGGAGAGCAGCGCCGCTGAATTTGCAGGAATTTTGGGACGTCTCCGCACCAAAAAGTGATGCGAATACACCACGACTGACACAAAACGTACAAATTCGGGAGATTGATTATGGAGAAGATGGATCCTTCCTGCATACTCCTTTGATTCCGACGGTCCCGATAAGTCCCACCTTCTTCAGTCGGAACGCTCTGCAGCTAGAGGAAAATGCTCAACCGTGCTGGCACGCTTTTCTGCATTGTAGAGAAGATGGTTGAAACGCAAGATGAGAGTCGCTTAGCTGAAGTCTGCAGAATGCATCACCAGATGGCAACAGGTGCACGTTGAGCCTTTGAGATTTTCTTTGTGGGTTAATCGGGGCGGATGCATCACAAAGTTCACGTCTTCTCTTCCAGGTAACATCCCAGTGGCATTGATGGGAAGAAACTTGAAGATTGATTTGCGCAAATTGGTGCTTCAGGGTGGCTCAGCTTGTGAGCTTCAGATACTCACCAGCTGACGAACAGAGAATTCCATCGAATTGCACTTCAGAGTGAAAGAATTTCAAGATGGAATCCGACTGCATTCAAGGTGGGTCCAGCCTACGATGAGGGACACGCACCCTTGAGGTCCTCAAAGATTTTCTAATCGCAAACTGCCAACGTGATAAGTGACCCAGACTGGATCCTCCATCCTCCGCCAAGCAGAGAGAGACGAACTTGAATCTCTTTCCAGAGAATTTGTTTCCATAGCCAAATGGAAAGCGACAAGAAGGTGATGTTCGTCTTTTTTGAAATCACGCGGTACTGCGTTCCTTTTCTTGGAGATCCACTGTCTTTGCAGCGAGGTGGGTCTTTTTTTGGAAGGGGATAGGGGGGCTCAGGGAGGAGGGGCGTACAGTTTATCTCCTTTGTTTTTTACATGCAAATCGGGATCGTCAAAAAGAATGCTTTTGGCCCATGAATCGCGGTGTTTACAAGGTAAAGAAGAACGGAAAGCAGCCTTTCTTACATGCAGCCTCGTGGTTCGGAGATGAAGCTTTTTCCTTTGTCCTTAACTCATGTTCCACGCATCAGATGTGACCGCGCGATTGCAAGATGACAAGCAGGATGCTCGGCAAAGCATGCAGATGGATTTCCGATGAGCCACGTCCTAGCTGCAACTCTGTCTGCATCGAAGTGTTCAGACGACTGAAAATCAAGCCGAATACGCCACTCGTGTGGAAACGATCAGGAAACGGAGAAGGCTGACTTCAGACGACAGCCACTGGCTCTTGGAGATCCGTCGCAGACGCCCCTTCATTACAATCTACAGATATGCGAAGGTAGGTTGCTCGTACACACCACCAACTGAGGGCAATGTTCCTTCCCCAATCCTGAAGAGGGGATCTTTCGGAAAAGCCATTTCATGCGGCATTTCGTCACCCTCGAGTTTCCGACTCTCTCATCCTGTTTCCGGAGGAACCATTCATTCTGTACAATGGGAATAGAATCGACCCGTGCGCATTGACGTATCGCTCCTCCAACTCTCCCTGGAATAAAGGCAGCTGGAAGCGTCATGTGCACTGCCTTGAGAGACCAAACTTCCCTCCTCCACTCTGGTGCAGTGTGCGGCTTATGCGGAAACAGAGACACGCTTTCTTAGTTGCTAGAGGCTCCCACAAATGCTCTAAACAGTGCTGTTCCCATGGAGGGAGAAGCGGTTTGCTCTTTTCCTTGATTCAGGAAAGACCTTCGAATCCACGTTTCGATTTTCTTCATGAACTGCGTTTGCTCATCCTCTCCGCTATGCCCCGTCAGTGTTGCCTTTATCTTTGTCCACTGAGACATTACTGGTTACATCCAACTTTCGTCGCTAACAGGCGCTGAGATAGTAAAAAATGCCTTCTCCTGGTCACTGTATCATCTTCTTGAGCCCCTCAAGAGGAGAGGGTGCTCAATAGGAGGACACCCGCTCTTCATTCAGATCGTCTTCACGGCTTGCAAAGAAAACGCAAGAAACGTGGACAGCTGAGGAGAAAGTCAGCATGGCAGGAAGGGTGATCGAAAGAGATCATTGGTAAAAGTGGTCAACGGGGATGGCATTTGCCTATCTCATTCAAGTGGTGTGCCATGGCTGACAGCTCGGGACCGTCTGTTTGTTGCGCGTGCCCTTTCGGAGCCTCCTTCACCTCCCTTGCGAGTACCAAACCATCTAGTCGCAGTTCTTCTTCCGGCATCACCAGTTCCTCGACAACTTCTCGCTTCGTCGGAAGGAACAGAATGCGTTATCTGAACGATCTCTTGCAAGAGTGAATTTCATCATTTGCTTGGATTAAGAGTTGCTCTGCAGCCGTTTCACAATAGAGTTCACGACGACACGACGTTGCACAAGACGCGCCAAGGGGAAAATCATCAACGGAGAAGCCTCCTCGGGTACTATGGTGTCCATCGCACGCGAGCGGAAGTGATGACGGCAAGCAGCTGATAGGGTGTAGGGACTGAGGCAGCGAGCAACCCTCGAACGAATCACAAGGAGAAGATGAAAACGGCCACGAGATGCAGCAGGCCGCTTCTATTCAGAGGTGCGTTGTGATGCCTGCGCGCTCGCTTTTGAATTTTTCGTGCTTCTTCGATGCAAAGAAGCAAATGATCTCGATGGGGGTGCTTCTCACGACGCTGCGAGGCACAGACATCGTATCAGTCTTTTCCTGTCGATCCATCTCCGAAGGATTGCTCCATGATCATTGAAATCCTCCTTTGCATTCGGAAGCTGCTTCAAGCCCAGCCGAGCTCTCCGCGGATCTCGCTCACAGATGTTTGCCGCACAGCACGCAAGACATGATGGAGCAATCCCGTTCTTACCGGAAGACAGCGTAACAGGAACTTTCCGAGGGACCTCGATCAGGGTATCTTCTCTCTCGTTCTCTGGGTCTCGGTAATGGCAGCATCGGAAGTGTGAGCAATAGGGAAGAAATCTCTTCTCTCATTTCCCAAACACGAAACCTCATCTAGGAGTCGGGGCTCTCGAGGCGTTCCTGTTGAAAATGCCGCGCAGGGAAAAGCGTTTGCTTTCAGATCTAAAGAAACCATCATTGATGATCTCGACAGGTCGCATCCGATTCACATGCGATGAGAGAGGAACGTTATTGAGACAAAACCAAAGTCACTTGCTTCCTTACGAGGCAAGTGACTCTTCTGATGAGATTTTCATCTAGACGCATCGATCTGTGCTTCCTTCAGTGAGAAGAGCAGCCTCGTTAAACCTGTAGCTGCCTCTCGAGGAAGCTGGAAGGGTAAAAAGACAGCTGTTAGGGTGTCGCGTTCTTAGTGGCTTCAAACAGCCCTTCCTCAAAGCAAGGGCAAAGACTTGGGGGTGAGTAAGTCAAATCGAAAATAGAAAAAGAATTTGGAGCACTCACGGAGCTTGCAAGAGTCTTGCACGACGGTTGGGAGGAAGTGCTGAAACACTGCCATGCTGTTTGAGGAGGCAAAGAAGCGTCTTCTTGCCACACAAGGTGCGTGGATAGGGAATTTCCTACGGAGGAATTTCAGGTGTACGTAATCGAAGAGATAAATGAAGGATCCACCTGTTGGACAAACTGATTTCAAGGCCGTCTACGGCATTCCAACGTGTCGGTTCAGGTTTCGATGAAAAGTGCGCACGGAGTGTGATTACTGGTGCATCCTTCAGCATCCAGCACACACTATAGACAAAAGGAGCCACGAGCATGGATAGCGAAAGCACAGGGTAGAGAGTAAGCGACCGGGCGAAAGAAGGGAAGAATCGTACTGCAAAATAAAGTCTCCTGTTGCAATTCGAGGGGCTCCTGTGGATCTCATAAACAAGTACCTGATGAGGTGTGGCTTACTTCTCACAGATGATCAGCTGAAGAGCATCACTGAAAACCATTCCTTGAAGAAGCCATCGTTTGGAAGCCAATGAGATCTCCATCTCCTGGCTCCCTTTCGAATAGGAATACAAAAGTCGACTTGGTTTTCTGGTCTTTGAGTATACTGAGACCCATTTCTGTGCTGCAAAGATTATGGCTGAGGAGCACGAGAGAAATCCATTCCATCTTCTAGGCACCTGCTTCGTCTTTTTAGGTCAATACTTGTCGGCCCTCATTCGCTGGTTTTTTGCTTCCCTACACATCAGTTCGATGCACCTCCTTCGAAGCAGCTTTGCATCCAGTTCTGGCGATCTACTCTTGCACTGATACTCGATCGCTCTGCACGCCGTACTCTACTTGTTGCTGTGACGACGACATCCCAGATGCGGTCGTCGAGTGGCACTAGGTGAAACCATGAGTAGGAAACACTTTTCAATCGATTTTTCGACACACATCATTGGCTTCATTCCATCATTATGCAACCCACCATCACTTGTTGGTACGGCGACAGTCTCTAGAGTAACAAAGCCCTGTTCTCCTTCGCATTCACGAAAGGATGATGGTCCAGTGGGTGGCCAAATTCATCCCAAGTTTGTAGCGGGCTGCTCCGGTCGTTTCCAAGCTTTCGCGAACGCTCATAAGTTGGTGTGGACAAATCCATTCCTCGTTTCCAAAGTAGACGATGGCACCTGCCCTGCTTCGCTTTCTCGAATGCGAATGTACCAATCAGCAAATGCTCGCTTTTCTTTGAGGGTGAGTTCGCCTTTTGTCCCATTCCACCCGTCGACGCTCTCCCCATCCGCTGCTTCCGTCTCCGCTCTCCTAGAATTCAATTCCGCATCCGAAAACTGTTACGGGGATGGTCTTCACGTTGCTGCTCCCTATGAGGTTCCTTGGTAGCATTTGTTTGTACGGCGACTCCTTCGATCCATGCTGGAAACGCGCGGGCGAAATTCTCGCAACGTGTCCGTGAGAAGTGCAAAGCGTTCTCCGCTGCTTGGCACAGACACGCGAGCTGTCCCAGATCCGAAGAGCCGTGCGAAGCAGACCGAAGAGACAGAAGAACAGCGAGTTTGCACTGCAAGCTCGTGCATCCGCGTCTCTTTCGGCTCTCGCGGCTCCATCCTGGCTCGTCATTTACGCTGTTGCATTCCAGAAGGCCTTCGTTTCGGAGGGGTTTCCGCGTATCCTCCTCATGGGCACTGCGCGCTGGCACGAGGCGATCGAAGCGATGGCGCTGCAAAATAACTCCTTTCAGCTCCCTTCCACGAGACATCTTTTTCTTCGCCTGATGTCTACCATCGACCGGATGTCCTGAGATTTCTCAGTGCGCTTCCCGCGTTCCCTGTGAATCGTTGCGCGGACCGTTGCTCCAACAACAGGCGTTCGCTTGCAACCGAGGTCCTCACGGAAGAAATCTGCGCCAACACTACTTTGATGGAGGGAACAGGCGAGACCCTGCGCACAATCCGGCATCACCTTCCGCAACTGTTCCAAGAGATTCGAGCAGAGATTCTGGGCACTCTCGCAACCTTTCAGGCATGCCAGCTTACCGATGAAGGCGAATCCGTTGGTCACCGAGACTGTCTGCCTCACGCGTTCCACCCCTTCTTCCAGCGTGCTTGGCAATTTGATCTTCTGCATCTGTTGCCATATTTTGATGAACTTGTTGGACAGGGGATAATCCCATACCGAGAACATAGACCTTTCCACAGAGCTCAGCTTTTCATCCAAGGTCATGTTCTTCCAGACCCTTCAACACAAACAACAGAGTTGTGCAGTACTGTTCCTCAATTCGCAAAAAGGTTTTCTTAAGCGAAGCACGCGGTTCTGCTCTCATCGATTGCATGGGTGAGCAGAACGGACCGCGTCAAGACAAAAGGAAAGCAGCTAGAAGGAAGTTTCAAGACATTTCCTTCGACAGCGGAGCGCGCGGTGATAGAAGTCCATCGAGTTGGTTTGCGACTGAGCCATGGTGTTCATCCTTTTTCAAGGGGGGTAGAGAATTCGGACCTGATCGACTTGGCGAAACACCACGGACATCGTCAGTTGGCCATCTTTTCCTAGGAGCACGCTAAAGACCAAAGCATGAGATGTCCTCCCCGGAAGCGCCGAGACTCTGGCCTTTCCTCTCAACTCTTATGGAGACCTCAACGCTTCGCAAGCAGTTAGCATGGAGACCTCAAGAAGACGCGCGAAGGGAAGGGCATGAAGTGTTGGAACAGCAGGGTTTCTTTTCTCGGAACCCAAGCTGGCAATTTGGTACCTTGACTCATATCTGCAGAAGCCAAACACTATGTTGGGCATCAACTGTGAATACTCTGCTTGCATTATATTTGCATTAACTTCTGTTTAAGAAGTACTTTCTTGCTCCAGTGCTTGCCTCGAGACTGCAGCCGACTAAGCATTTCAAACGTTTACATGAAGGGGCTCTAGTGGATTCTAACCACCGGCTTCCGGATGGAAACGTCCATTTTTATCGTTGGAAATCATCTTTTTTTTTCCCGTGTCTTCTGATCCTAAGAAGGCGGAAGAAGAAATCGTGTTCCGGAATAAAATTTCGGGAGGACTCTCCTCTTTTTCGATTTTCTTCTGTCAAGTTCAAGAGTGTACTCCAGCGCCTTCCGTCCTACTCTTCACTTAACTTATTTATGTGAACATCTTACCGTTTGATCGGTTGTCGTCTTGGGTTCAGTCGTTCTGTTCGGAGTGATGGAGAACAGCTCCTTCACCTATAGAAGTGATTTGTGGTATTTTCGAAACTTCTTCAGTGTATCCACATTCTCTTGCCGTTAGAACTGCGTGCTGATGACCTTGGGAAATTAGGCGCTTTCCCATCCCCGTATTCCTCTGTTCCTCTGCCTCTGACGGCCCTGATTCTGGAAATTTCATGTATTTGCGTGATGAAAAAGAAACTCGAGAATGGAAAGTCCACTTGACGAGTTCACCTTTGGAGGCAGCATTCGAGCTCGTTGCTCCCACATTAAAATTTTTGATGCCTTTTCTGTTTGATACTGCAAGGGGTTTCGAGGCTACCGAGCCTGCGTAAGCCAGTGCATGTCTTATCCGTGTGTGGCGCCTGCAAATAGCAATCACGATGTATGGAAGGGAAGAAACGGGAACCCCGGACCACTAGAGGAACAGCGAACAGGAGCAATGAACCGTCGAGTTTAGAATGGGCGCTGCGGACCGTCAACTGAAGATCGCGAGACACAATGATGTTGCGAGGGAATGCAGAACTACAAAACCGGACCGCATGTCTCAGAGCAGTTTGTAGGCTGGGAATGGCACACAATCTTGAGGGAGCCGTGTTGGCGCAACGATGGAAAGGTGCAAGCATAGATCCAACGCCTCGAGGGAGTTAATTCAGCACTGTAGCAGGAAAGACTGGATTTCCGAGTATCCTTGGGTTTCACATCCGTTTTTGGTTAATTCCTGGCCAAAGTGATAACTGATGAAATTTCCAGCCATATCTGGTCGTTCCAGGAGCTTGCAGTGCACACTCTTGGAATGATTCGTTCAGGACCTTGAAAATCCACGGTAGGGCTGTTTGGAAGGATGAATGAGGAAGAAGAACAGCTGCATGGTATCCAGGAAACTCTGGTCGATGCTTGGAGTGTTGGGCTCATATTGGTCACCAGATGACCGTTGGAGTTGGTCTAGAAGGCAGCTAGCTAGGAGGTATCAGTTTTTTTGACTGGTAGCATCTTCAAAGGCAGGAAGTAGGAAAGAGTTCTTTCGGTGGAAATGAAGGAACTGGCCCTTAACGCGTTTCAGTAATGGGTGTGGTAAAGGGTGGTTCTTCAAGAGAAGAATGAAAAGTGGCAGAAGGAAAGGAACTTGCTACTGCTGTTGGAGAGTTCGTTAGAGAGGGAATGAATAGAAATTATCCGCTTGTCTGGGTGTGTGGACTCAGAAAAGAAGAAACAGAGGAAGGCGCTTGACAGCCCCTCCAGTGAGGACTTCTGAGTGCGGAATCAAGAGAAATGAAGAATAAGCCGGTGATTGTCACTTCTACGGCACTTTCTTCCTAGACCCCGGACCTCTCAGTTCATTCCTGGGGGCGTGGACTCCCATCCTTCTTGCATGCTTCTTGCGAGAATGCACTGTAGCTTACAGAAAGCTGCTGGAAAGCCGGGAAGCACTGAAAGTCTTTGAAAGAAATTGGAATGGAACCTTAAGACATTCCGATTTCTCAAGCTCAGAACGAAGGCAGTTATCCAAATGGATGGTTGTAAACGAGGATGATTCTGAAAGGGTAATTTTTAAGGGTCGTGCGTTGATGATCGATCGAGGTGGTGGTTGAGCTGGTTTCTCTTGGAACTGGCGAGACTGCAGCTAAGTAGAAGGAAAAGGTAGCGCCGTTCTTCTATGCATGCCAGGTCATCCTGTCTCTGTTCCTTTCAGAATAAGAATTGCAATGGAAGAGTCTGAGAGTGACAGTCACAATCGAAGCTGCGGGGAAGCAAAGTTTGGTGTCGCAGAAGATGCTCCTAGAGATGGACCACAAATCTCTCTCAATCTCTTTTCTTTATTGTGTCTTTGTTTCTCCCACTCGCTGCAGCTCTTCAAACGCATAACCGGGCACTTTTCTTTGGGAAATTCAGATCCTGGGAGGAAAGGGGCTGAGTGAGAGGGAGAGGACAAGTTGTCCCGGAAAGCACTCCTTTCTGCACTGCGCACTCACCGCCCTGAGCATTCGCTGACGCTGGTGATGGCTCCTGGACAAGGCGACTGACGAACTTCACCGGCAGGGTGCACTTTCACTCCGAATAAGTTTTAGGGAGGTGACTCCGCACTCCGGGCCCACCAAGAGGATCGGGAGCAGTTTTCTCCAGGCAGGAACCTTTGACTTCCTTTTCCACTCATGCTCCCCCCCTCCTTCTAGGTAGAAAGGGAACACGGAGAACGCGCGGCGAATGTGCAGGCGTGCGTCCACGTGTGCCTTAGCACGCCTCCTCCTCCCGTCGCTAGCACCGGCTGCTTACTAAGAGGAGGAAGAGGGAGTGGGATGCGGAAGGGGGTTTCCGCCTGCAGGAGCGGGACATCAGAAGATGGTAGTTGGGAGCGGGAGGATCGAATCTAGCGGGAGGGGACTTCGGGCACTACGACCGGGAGCTCTCCCGAGGCGAAAAAGTTCATCTGCCAGTCTTTTCCGTCGGGCGTCTTTTCCGATGAGCAGATGGAGGAGTGTCACTAGGAGCTGCACGGAGAGGAAGATGCTGCCTACCATCATCAGGATCTGCGCGGACGCCGGACAAGAGTATCCGTTTCCGCAGGAGCGGACAGTTCCTCCAGGGTGTGAGGAATGTGAGGGACGGGGTTGTGGACACTTCCTCCTTCTGTGGCCTCCTCGCCGTCACGGGAATTCTTCTCCGAGCTGGCGGGTCCTCCTCGAATTCGGATCGTGTGGACCACCACCTTTCCTTTCATGGGCCCACTCTCCACCTCGAAGTTACGCTTCCTCCTATGCGGGACCTCCCTCTGCCCGAGGCGCTCCGGGTCGCTCTCTCCTTCGCCGCCGTCGCAAGCGGCCTCATCGCAGTTCGGGAAGCACGGGGTCACCAACGCACGGAAGGACACCACTTCCGATCCGGGGAAGCGGAAGGCCTTAAAGGGCGCCTCCAGATCTTTGCCACCGTCTGCGATTGATCTGCGGACAGGTCCGAAGAAGCTCGAGTCGTATGGGCAGCCGCGGTCGTCGACCAGACGGACCTCGGCGGTGTCGTACCCGTCCACCGCAAGTAGGTCGCGGACGATCAGGTCGTAGGGCGAGCCCCCATCTTCGACCTCGAAGCGCATGAGCAGGGGATCCCCGATGCGGGCAGAGATCGCCTCTTCCCCTTCCGCGTCGAGGACCCTGATGGTCACGTTGGGCGAGGACGGCATGGATTCCTCCGAGACGCTCGAGCGGGGGTCCTGCAGGCCCAGGGTGGTGTGGATGGTTGTGTTGTGCAGATGGTACTGGCACCTGGCCAGCACGATGTTGTCGCCGTCCGTCTGCAGAATATCGTGCTTCTGAATGATGACCTTGCTGCCGAACTTCCCCCTGGGGTCGTGTTCGACGAAGCAGGGGACGATGTCGTACGGGATGTTGAGCTGAAACTGCAAGCTGTTGCTGACGTCCAGGGTGCATTCGCTAGGGCTGCTCAGGGAGTACATCTTCCCGTCGAACAGCTTGCCCGTGATCACTTCGACCCCCATCTCCGTGGCCCCACAGTGGATTTTGACGTCATAGCACGGACCCACTTCGATGGTGACAGACTCAGGGATGTGAAGGTACGGTTCCTGAATGATGGCCAGAGATAAGGAGGAGTGGTGACTGAGCCTGCAGATGTTCTCGTTTGTGTCGTTAAAGTCGAACGAATGACACCGGTACGGGGCTCTGAAGCAGTGATTCTGGCACATCTCCAGGCTTTCCACGTTCCTCAGGACGGAGTCCACCGTCTTGATGATCTTCCCTTCCCTGCGCTCGAAGCGGCACCTCTTCGTCGGCTGGTAGGCACAGTTGCTCTCCAGGTAGATTGTCGACGGATCTTTCTGCAGGGCTTGGATGGTGTTGATCGCATGCCGGTCCACTCCGGAGAGGCTACACTCCCCGGAGTCTCCTCTGAAGGTAGCCGACCTGGAAGGGAGCAGCCTGGAGCAGCGGCGGAAAAAAACAAAAGAGGAGGAGAGGAACGGGAGGACCACCTTCGCGCGCTCCCTCCTCGGCGTCACACGCAGGGAGCGAGAGGAGACCGCCGCAGAGACGGGCAGTCTCTCCGGCGAGCAGAAGGGATCGGGAGTCAGCGGCGGCCGCCAAGGACTCTTCTGCCTTCGACCCCCACAACTATTTAACAGCGGTGTGAACCTGGCAGCTCTGCTTCCTTGCCAAAACTTCCAGCCCGCCACAAACATCCCTTGAGTTTCCTCCGGTCCCAGTTCCACCCGCTCTCCGAACCATCCCAGGTAGGAGACGCCCCTGCCTACCTGCAGATGAAGTCCTTTTCCTCGAGACATGCGCGCATGCACGCCTCCTCCGTGCTCGGGGCGATCTGCCTCCTGAAGAACCCAGAGAGGCGGTAGCCGGGCACCTTCTCGAAGGCCCAAGCGCGGTTGCACGGCGCGGTGGTCTGGAGGCACATCTTCTCCACGTAGAGAGTGAAGACCGGGTACTGGGCGACCACGAGAAGATCTGGAACGAGAGGATTGGGGAGCTTAGTTTAGAGTCCCGATTACAGGTGCGCCCTAGACAGGGGAGGAGAAAGGGAGTGGCACACCGAACAGTCCCGACCGGCGTGAGAAGGCGGGACGAGGGAGATGAGGGAACGAAACCAGAAACAGACCTGGATTCTGGCGGGCGCTTGAGCTGTGCAGCTCGCAAGTGCCGCTCTCGTAGTTGACGGACTTGCAGTCAGGGATGCTGTGGCAGCTGTCGATGCAGTCGGACAGCATGAGGGTGCCCAAATGGGTGGTCAGCACGTCCTTGGGCGACATGAACATGTACCCCGTCTGAAGCAGAAAGGTGACCTCAGAGTCTTGGGGACACCCGCCCTCGTCGGCAGCAGAGCCGACGATCGCCAGAAGAAAAGCCACCGTTGCCAGGAGGCACTTGGTCGCCATCGCGTTGCGGCAGCGAGGATTCATGGCTGCTGCTGCTGCTGCTGCAGGGGAGCGCGGTGGCGAGACCTTCACGGCGCACGCAACAGCAGCGGGAGAAGCAGACGAGGTAGATAAAGACGGTGAATGGGGTCCTGGAAGAGAGGTGCATCATCTTGGGGTGTGCACAGCGCCTTCGCGAGCATCCATTGGGAGGATGGGGAAGACAGGAAGCGACCGACCCCAACAGCGGGAGAGGACAAGACAGCCCCTCCCGGGAAAAAGGGGCCCATGCCGCAGAATGGACCGAAAGGGGAGAGGAACGGAATCTCGCAGTGATCAACTCCGACCTTCCAAGGAAGGTCCCGTGGGCGTCTGGCTTCTAGCTACTTTCCCCTTCCCTCTTACCACTCACTGGAACGACCTCGGTCGGTTCGTGGAGCACTACGAGGCGTCGAAAGCGAAAGTGGAGGGAAAGGCCTGGACTGGAGCGGTCGTCTGCAATGCCTTTCTTATATCCCCGCTGGAGGAGCATGGAGGGGAGGGGCGAGGAGCCACGTGGGTGCGCCGCGGGTCATTGACCACCTCCATGCCCTCCCCGCCATCCTCCGCAGCGCGTGTCGAAACGGGGATTCCCTCCAGGGGACCTCCAACATCCACGTCAGAGGCACCTCCTCCCCGCTCTCCTTCGCCCTCAGGCAAGGCTGAACCCCGTCGGGGTTGGGAAACGGCGGGGATTTCCGGGGCGCTCCCGCCCGCCGCCTCCAGACGTTCCGTCGCGCGAGGACTGCCGCCCAGGGAAGGGAAAAGGGGGCGGAGGGGGAAAGGGCCTCTCCCTTACCTGCTCACTCTACTCTCGTCTGCCCCAAGGAGGAAACCTGGAGGGGTGGGAGAAAGGGGTCGGCACTATGCAGCCGCCGGGAGGGATTTCGCTCCGGTCCCCTGTAGGTGTCTCAGAAGTCGGTCTCGGCAGCTTACTAGAAAAAAAAAAGTGGATTGCAGAGGCAAAAAGATTCACCGCGGACCGTTCTTCTTTTGTTGATGCGCTTCGGTTTCTCTCTCTCCGAGAAAGAGGGGTAGGAAGGAACTCTCCCCTGTCTTCCCTCCTTCGTTGTCGCCGATTTCGGCGACGTCGGCCGGCGGCATGGGAAAACCAGCGGCCTCTCCAGCAGATACGGCACCCGCATTCCGGACGCCGTTTTCCGGGAATCACCTCATGAAGATGGTGGGGGGGCCAGGGAAGGGGGTAAGGAGAAGAAGGTCGACCCCATTTCTTCTTTTCTCTCCCAGTCTTCGCCGGGTACCAGTCTGTCGGAAGGTTGGGATCGGTCTTCTGGGCGAAGCGCGCAGATCTTAGGGAGGCGAGGGATGGGAACGTAAGGAGGGAACCCCAGATTTTGTACTGCCAACCTCTCTTGAATGCCCTCCGGGCATGCCGGGGACGGCCTTGAATGCTCTCTATCTTCCGTCACTCCGGAAAGGTCCTCAAGGGAGTTTCTTTCGGGAGACGCCTGAACGTCTGACCAGGGGAATTAGTCACCCTCTCCTTTCTCGCGGATGATCCTCTCATACGAACCTCCCACTCCCGCTTCCTTATTTTGAGCGACCAAGTCGCGCGCCGCCATGGCTGCTGGTGGGAGGCTGGAGGGATTCATGTCCGGAGGGGACTTCGCGCTGAAAGACCAAGCAGGAGGGAGGTGTCGCGCTTCCAGGGCTATCGTTGCCCCTATGGTCTCCCAGGCAACGCCTCGACTGGACAGGAAACCGAAAGGAAGGTAGAAGACTTGGAAGTAGTGGAGAGACGAGAGAGGGGAGTCGTCTGGAGTCTCTTCCGTCGCGCGGACGAGCTCCAGGGGGCCTCGTGCGGCGCGTGGATGGCGAGCCGGCGACGTCTTTCTGGGCTGCCAGCCTTTCGACTCCGTCCCTCCCTGGGGTGCCGGCGAGCGCCACCCCGAAGGAAGAGGTAGCACCCCGCAAGCACCTCTACTTCCCGACCGCTCCCCTCCTTCCGATACCACCCCTCAAGCCTCAGAGCGTTTCGACATCCAATCCGCAGCGCCTCTGGCGGCGACGAATGGAAATCCCGCGCCCCGGAAATGAAGGGGGGAACCAGCCACAGAGCGGGCTGGCGCGCTCGGAGGAGCCACGGAGCAGCTCCGTTCCCGGGAAGAACCTTCCGAAATCCCTTCTTCGCCCTTTTTTCCCATTCGCTCTAGGAAGGAAGAGCGAGGGATGCGGCCATTGAAAGAGGATGGCGCGTCGCAGAGGACAGACTCCACGGACCAAGAAGGCTGAGTCCTTGCCGACTGACCTTGCCGTCCCCTTGCTCTTCCTTCCTAAAGCGCGCGGGAAGGAAGGGAGAATAAGGGATTTCGGGAGGTCCTTTTCGGGAACAGAGCTGCTCCGTGGCTCCTCAGTGAGCTCCCGTCCGTTCTGTGGCTGGTTCGTCCCTCGGAGGCTACGGATCTACGGATCGCGCAAGCAAGCTGGGTAGCCTCTGGAGCACGTCACCGACCTCTGAGGAACACCGCCGCGCAAATCGGGCTACCCGCTGGCGGGTACGTGCCATTCGAAGAACCACGAATCAGCGCACGTGCCATGCGCACACGAGGGAAGCCTTGCACCCTTCCGCAGGGCACTCCGGTGGTGTCGTGAGCTTGTGCGCATGCGCCAAGGTACACCGCATGGAATGACCCGTTGTTTGGAAGTGGTGACCAAGTACGGGACGCTCCTTTCCTCATCCGTGTCATCAGCAGGGGGTGCGCTCCAGCAGGCACACAAACACTCTCCTCGGTGTTGGGACGCTTCTTCTGAACTTATTCGACGTTCCGTCAAGGCCAGCAACACGGAAAGCGGAAGCGAAAGCGACTCTCGTCTCTTCGTCAGTATCAGACAATTAGAAGCACTCCAGCTGCTCGGAATGTCGCCCAGGAAGTGTGATGCTGTGCACTTTGCTGCCTAGAAGGCAGGACCAGAGGAAGGCCATCCTCAGCCTAGGGAAACGTTCGGCAAGCACAAAAGAACCAGAAACCCTCTGAAGAACACGGGTTTCCATCTCAGTATCAGTGAACTCATCTCCCAGATAATTTATTGGGGAGCTCGGATGCTGGTATAGCGTAGGTATCTGGATGGGAAAGAGAGAAAATTTCCTCGAAAAAGCGCGTGCGCTGTGTGCTGCAGCGGTTACCGAGTTCGAGGACCGATGAGACCGAGACCAATAATAAAGAGGTAAAAGTCTCGGAAACCGTGGGCCCACTAGAAAACAACTCTTACCAAGAAGTGGTAGTAGTGCTGAAGATCCTACTGCCGCTTTCTTCCTGGTTAGAGTTCATCCCAGTGCGAATCGACCGCAGTCGGAGCTGGAGACCCGACTGCAATCGATTTTTATTTTCTTCGTCCATTCTGGTCCAAACAAGGAAATCCATGGATGAAATGCTGCGGGATGTTGGAAAAAAAAATGCGTTCAGAAGAGAAGACCCTCCGCGGGACATAGGTTTCCAGACCTACTATCTCCCGCACCACTACAGTCCCTTCTTGTGGAGCATCCATTGCGAGGGAAGCCTACTGCAATTTTCGAACGCCCCATCCCGCTCTGCGTGTATTACACCTCCATTCTACCTAATGGGGCTTTATCTTGGTTCCATCGATAACTCTCTCTCTGGAGGCAGTTTTTCAATGAGAATGCCGCCGTGGCCGAAGCTGAGAGGAGGAGGGGAGTATCGGCTCAAAAGTGGCAGGGGCATGTCGAATTACCTAAGCACGATGCCCAGTCCCGCTCCCAGAGCTGCCTCCATCTTCCTGTTTGATGAATTTAAAAAAATGAAGCTACTTGTTAATGCCCTCTTGAAAATTGGGCGGGATCTCACTGTGGCGAAATCCTTTACTGCAGAACGCTTCATCGATAATGCAGATGAGTGGACATTCATCGAAACTACTCCATGTTGAGGTCATCAAAGAATCTTTAGCTGCTTTCTTCTCCCAAAGTCTGGTCACTTTGGGAAGCAGCATTTCTTCTTTTGAAAGGAGGCAGCACTGTATGCAAAAAAAAAAAGAAGGAACAGGACATGAAGTCAACACGAACGACCCTTTCACATGGAATTTTTTCTCTTAAGGAATAGAAACGGTGTGATGGAAGTGACCAATTTCGAAGAGTTGTCATGAAGACGGTTGTCATCAGCGAAGAATTCAAGAGTTTTATTGGGTACTCAGAACATTGAAAACATCGAATGGAAAGCACACTCAACGTGTAGAGAAGAATATCAAGGAGAGATAATACGCCTGCTCCTCCAGTGGCTCACTAAGAACATGCCCTAAGTAGCTCGAAACTCAGGTTGAATAAACCAGTGACCTGACCACGGTTGAATCACCGGAATAGAATAATCGGTATCAACAAACATGAATAACTGAAACACTGGACAAAATATCAACGATATCTTCATTTCCCAGAATAAATGAGTATTTGTGTTTTGGCACAGTTGATTCCTAACAAGTGCTGTGTTGAGAACACTTGAAAACATGGAATTTTCAAAGAACAGATTTTCAGGATTTCAGCATTTCTCTATTCATTCTTTCAAGTACTTTATAACGTAGCTCGAGAATCCGCTTTCCTGCAAAGGCTTATATAACAGCATAAGAGAAAGATTAATCATATCCGTAAGAACAGATCTTCCGGTTTGCAAAAAAAAGTCCACATAGGCAAATTAACCTGTCTTTGCAATATCCTACAAACCACAATGCAACGGAAAATCCCGAAAACCCCATCTTCGAAAAAGGGAGTCAGCCTCCCACAAACCTGCCATCTACGAGGTTCCACGAGTTTGCTAAGGTTACCGAAACGAATGCAATCTAATGAATAATGATCAACGTAGTGACGGTGCTTGTTTACTTGCAATGACCTGACCTGTCTGTTTATTAGTGAAAGATTGATAACAGGTTGATAACATGATCAGGTTGCGATGTAAACAGGCAGAGTACATCTTTCACTAATAATGTTCCCTAAAAATCGCGATTTTCATGCTCAGAGAGGTTCATACCTACGTTATTCAATCTCAGTGTTCCCACTAATGTTGTTAACAATTCGCAGCTAACTGTACGCGACTAATCTCCATCATCTTCAGCTTCCAGATTGCACACTTCATGAGCGTTCCGTTTTGCGCAATGGTTTGTTGCTGGTCCATCAGCGATTGAGGGTGTGGAGATTTTATTGCGGTCCCAAGAACTCTAGGAACCGAAACTCCCTGAAGTATGAATCCGTCCAACAGACACGGAACTGCTACGAGATGAGTCACTCCTGAAGCCGGCAATCAGGGAATCACTGGAACTTGGATTCGTTCGTTGGAGCATCGGTCCTGATGTCACTTCACAATTCTATTTCATGCATTATTCAAACGTAGCGCATCACATCCGCGATTCGGATCTCGATCCAGAAGGAAGATGTAGAAACAAGCTTGAAAAATCATCAGCTGCGGTCATCATTATTAATCAGAAAATTAGTAGCAGGGCGAAACGGACTGCCAGGTTGAATAATTATTGCATTTCCTGGGCCCGTCGAGGAAATGGAGCCATTATCATCAAAGAGACAATTCGGTCTTTCAGAGTTATTAGAAAATCTCTAGAAAAATCGAGCTGTTAGATCAGTGCAAGAAGTCATGTTGCTGATCAACGAATTAGAACTTAGACAATGATTGGCTATATGTATTGCTAGCTACTCTACCTCACCATCTGGGATATACATGAGAAAGGATGTCTTTTTCTCAGCGTGCGCTGCATTTTATAAAATATGTGAGTAACTCAGCGACTCGGCACGGTTTGTCAAATATTCGGGAGATGTGTAAGCCATAAACGTTGGTACGAATGTAAAGAAATCAGGATTGTTCTTTACATTCGTACCAGGGTTTTTGGCCGAAGGAACGCTGAGTTAAAGAATTGTCCTCCCAACATGGAAGTTTGGAATTCGTAGTCCGTTTCTATTCCAACATGGAAATTCCGATTATTTTCCATCACTCATTCCACGGTGCTTACCATAGCTTCCGATCGAAACGAGGTGTTCAAAGAAACCTGACAGCAGAATTGATTAGGTCAAGCTGAAGGAGGCGACAGGCTTGCAGAGGATGGACAAGATGGAGATCCTGGCAGGGATGTTTGAAGGGAACGGCAACATTGCTCGATACAATCCATTGGTATGCATCACCATCACCCTCTTTATCACAAGCATCGTGGTGAGAAGAGAAAAAATGCGGAGCGGAATAAACAGTGTGCCAGCAGTGGAAATCCTGAAAGGATTAGTGAAAAGGGAAATTGAGATCAGGAATTGTGGATGGACTCCCACTTGGACGTACTGTTACATCCTGCAAAGGATTCAGGAACCTTGTCAAGTGAGTGAAATCCTCACGCAGACTCAGTGACTCGATGACCGAAGAGTAACCCTCAAAGTGAAAACTGAAAACCAGTGACTTTACAGAACACTTGCATGATGAATGAATGTTGCAAATAAGCTCATCCCACCGCAAGTCGAACTGGGGAAAACCTGATAGCAGAATTACTTCTCTCCATACTTATTTTCCTCAAGTTTCGACTTCTTTGAAAAGGTGTTGCAATGCTACTACCTATGCCTTGCAAACGAATGCAGTCCCATGACGCACTTTCTTATTATGGACTCGAAAAACAGGGAACCTATACGCAAATCCACCGAGTGAAAGTGTTTGCATTGCATTGGATCTATGTGTTCTAATACGTATAAAACACAAAAGTGCCATGAAATGAAGTGGATTGCATAGGAGTTACCCCTGGACTCAAATTATCGAAGGGGAGCACATCTGAACTCTTTTGTGCATCCAGACTGCTTTCGTTTTCCTTTATTTATGATGGCTGTTCGTGTCATTTATATAAATTTCAGGATGCAACGCGCAGGAAGTATCTGGGTAAATCTTCCAGAAATGCTTCACTGTTGAAAACAGCACACATCTTGAGAAGAATTCTGGAATGTGTGTTTCTTTTTCTTTTTAGCGTTTTATTAAATCCAAGAGGAAAAGTACAAACGGTTCTATTTTATTTCAATGAGAAGCCATATACACGTGCTATTTCCAGTCGCAGCAGGAAAGCAGAGGAATCCATTCTGAAAGATCGGATTTCAAGGACTCTTGCCTCTGCAGCTTTTATGCACTACAGCTTGATACGCATCTTGAAATCACTTCTTAGTTTTTATTCGTGGTCATCGGTTGTCACAATAAAGTCAACAGTTAAAAGTTTGTGATCCTTTCAATTTATTCTTGTTCTTACATTTTGCTCATTTACTTCATTCATTTTTTCATCATACATTAGTACTTCATCTACTCATGTACATCACAAATGATGCCAATATCATGTAGAATATTGATAAATTGAATTGTCAAAGTGCTATTTGAACATCTTTTCATAAGAATGAGCACACTTTCCCTTTCAGCGTCATGCACTACTTAATGCTAACGAAGACTTACACCATTGAACCTTTTCTGATGGTTTCTTCCTATACATGAGTGCAACGACTCAATACTTTAGGGCATTTAAAAGATGAAAAACCTACGAAAAAGCACAAGTTTCTTTTACGTGTCTGTTTCAATTGTGATCTAAATATTAAAGAAAGTTGCGGTTGCATCAAACTCCATTGCTTCCTATTCCAAAAATTGCACGAAATTTCTCATTAAATGGCCTAAAACTTGTACTATTAAGTCGTCTATTCGGAAGTTTATTCATACTTATCCGAGCTTCATGCCTTCAGAGGTTCATGTTAATGTAAAATATCTAAACTCAGTTCCTTGAAAGAATTTTCAGTTTTAATTATTAGAAAAGAATGATAGAATTATGATTATTCCATTTATTATCAGTAAAGCATTCTTTGCTTAATGCATGTTCATCCTCTTTGTAATTCAAGCCAGGAATCGCAAGTGACAGAGCTTTTCACTTTGAACTATGTAAATTCATTTTCCTTCTTCGAAGTAGCTGAATTCAGACACCGAGATGCGGAAACTAAAATTGATGAAATCAGCTTTCTGCAGATAAGAATTATCTTTAATGTAGCTTCCTGCTAGCTGGCTCAGATCGTATTCATATTGAAGTTTGGATTCCTGAATTACAGTGTTCTCACAGTGCTGTTATTGAGGGATCAGTTTTTACTTCAAGCAGTTTTACTTCAGTACAGCGGAATTAGCTATACGGAGATGATGGAACACAGAGAGCAAAGAGGTTTTCTCAATAGAAGAAGAAAAAAAAAACAAAGCAAAAAAAACATTCTGCCGATTCGGCAAGAATAGTTTAATAAATAATATGTTTACTTATGGTGCATGTGTCAATCAAATAATAGTAATAATCAAATAATGTAGAATAACAATCGCGGCATCAGCAAAATTGTATCTACAAAATTGATAAAAGTTTTCTGTTTAAAAAAACTTATCTACACACTTCAGAGTCTTTATTATCAAAGATAAATTATCAGAAGCTTATTTTCAAACTTATCTTATAAGAGTTCTTTGAACACTGTTGAAAATAATATACTGATTCAGGAAGAAATGAAAGTCTCAACGAATCATTGAAGTAATCACATGAATAAGACATAATATATGCATATTATCAAGTTATGGTTAAATCAAGAATTTATTCCGTCAAAGCAAAGTCTTGAACAGAGTTTGCCTTAATTTTTTTAAAAAAGAAATTCTGTTCATGAATGATTTGAGACTCCATCAAGATGCATTCGTGAGTAGGAATTTGGGGGGCTGGCTACCCTTACTATTACGGAATCGTACGTGATTAGGCTTGATTTCCGAAATTCCGATGATAAATTACATAATAAAGAATACATGACTTCCTGCAAGATTCGGATCGCTTCAAATCATTCTTAGTCCTCGATCATTTGTTATTCTGTGAGAAATATGGACTCGAGTTCTATAGCATTTTTGCTACCGAATTGTAGAGTAATTACAATTTTCGGCTCAATTTAGTGCTTCGATAATATCCTCCTATGTTGAAGATTTACAGAGGCAATCCACTTAAGTAGTGAAGAATTATCGAATTTCTTGGAATGAGTTCGGCTCTCGTAAATTCAATTGCATGCTAATGCATAACTATTTTGCTTTGCCCTATTTCTATGCCAAATAATTTGCAACTTCAGACAATGCTGCATTGCTATTGAAGACTGAAAACCACTGTGTGTGGTTTCTTAATTTTGTTTTTCAGTATTCCGTGGAAAAGAACGTGGAATTTCGTGAAACTGCCATTTGATACAGTTCTGTATCAGCCACTTGTTAGGAACAGCATCAGCGGTTTGCTAAAAGCTAATTCAATTCAGATTTGAGCATACATTTAAATTGTGATGGGGATAACAATTTTGTGAATTCTGTGAATTGTGGTTTGTGAATTCTGTGAATTTGTAAATTTTTCCGATCGATAACTTGGAAGTACGAAAACTACGTGTGTTGAATGAGACACCATATTTGCGCACGTTTCCTTCGTACGTGCTCTTAGAAGCACGTGAACTTCATAAGGCAGTAGTGAAGTGTTTCCAACTTTGTTATTCAGAACGTAAGTCCTGTAACCGATTTCATGATTTAAAGATTTCGTTGTTTCGAAGTAAAAAAAATTCTTTGATGTGCAATAAACGCTGTGATGTATGATATCCAGTGACTACTGTGAGTATGGACGTGGAAAGATATGACAGACTTCAGTGGAAAGGTTTGTTTTGTTTTGTTTGGACTTCATTTTGTGTTATGTGAAATGTTGGCCATGTTTTGTTTTATGCCGTAAATGTGTGTTTCTGTTTCTTTTGGTCAGCGAAACTGATTAATGGAGAATGAATGTACTTTGCTTTCGTTTGTCGAGATTATTTGCACAAAAGTTGTTTTGATTAATTACATAAAATTGATGATTTCATATCTTGAGCCTAATCAGTGATGCATTACATAAGCTTCCCATGATCACATCGGATGCATTTGTTTGTCTTTTATTGTAGAATGAAAGCAGTTACATTGAAATGAAAACTGGAATTATTTCTTCATGTTTTAAAATTCGCTTCTCATTTTTCGTGCTCAGTTAATCTCAGCGATAATGTTGTTGATAATATTGTAGATGTTCTTCGGTGTTGGGTATTAATGTTGAAACTTGATACTTAAGAAAATGATCAAATCTTATTGATCAATTTATATGAATATTTTTGTTTAATGCTACTGTATGCTTTCCATTGGTAGAGGTTAATCATTATTAGCATGCATGCATACACGATTGTATTAATAAAATGAAGATACAAAAGCAAACCAGGCCAACTTTCGCTAAACTGATGTAAGATTTGTTGTTTGAAAGCATGAAACAATGTTGATTTCTCTTGAGAGTGCATCAGTGTTTTTATAGAAGCTCATGCATTGCTAAGGACATGGAGAGATAATAATGCCAGGAAGAGTAAAGAAGTCTTGGAAATATGGACCAAAGTGCTTGAACAAAATTGGTCAAAATTAGGAGCAGACAGTTGGTATGCTGTCATTCCTTACCCCAAATGCTTCAGTGATTTTCAGAATGGAATGTATTGGAACAAGTGTGTCTAGCTGCTCTGGACTGTAGCTGTATGGATACAGTGGACTGGTGCATTAGACAGTTGCAGGCTCAGTTTCCCCGAAGTATCTGTGTGATTCGTCTTCGAGCCATGAAACAGGAGGCTCTGCATCAGTAAGTCAAGAGGGCAAAATGCCACTAGTGAGTTAGGTATGCTGAAGCAGCAGAGATCTACCAATTTGTGCTGGACCGGGATAATACTGATGCACTTACATGGAAACGGAAAATAGCCCTTAGAAAAGCTCAGCATAAGAATCTTGATGCCATTAGGGAATTAGTTGATTACTTGAAGAGGTTGGAAAGCACAAAAATTCAGAATCATCACTGTGGGCATTTGATTAGGTTCCAGGTGGATCAGGAAGCCTGGATGGAATTGGCTGATTTGTATATTCAAGAACAGGAATATAAAAAGGCAGCCTTTTGTCTTGAAGAACTTATTTTGCTTGCTCCTCACAATCACTTGTACCACCAAAGGTATGCTGAATTGCGCTACACACAAGGTGGTCCAGATTGTATGGATCTGGCAAGAGCTTACTTTGCGATGGCTGTTCGACTAAATCCAAAAAACTTAAGAGCCCTATTTGGTTTGTTGTTGGTGAGCTGATACTTGAGTTGATTGTCTTGATTTTTATTTATGTTCACTTAGAGCTTAGTTGCAACTGGAAAAAGTACCACATCTAAGAAAAAGGATATGCAGAAGTTAGTGAACTGGACCCAAAAACTGATCATTCAGAGGCAAGTTGATGGGAAACATTGCTCACCTTAACTTTATTCAGATATGTGCAATTTGCCCCTAAACATAAAGAAGCTGTGCAAGCTGTGTTGAGTGATGTCATATCTGCATACTAAATAAAAAGGAATGATTAAAACACTTTGTATTGTTTTTTTCTCTCTTTCGAGATTTGACTATTTTGTTGTTATGTGGTAATTTCATCAAAGTTAGAAATGAATGCCTTAATATTTTGCAGACCATCTTTTACAAACTAAGCTTGTTCATGGATGCAACACTGTAGGCACACTCCTCTGGTGTGCCAACAGTGTTCTCAGCTTTGAAGTTGATTGCCAACCAAGCTAGGTCTCTTCCTACTGATTCATTAAACACTATTTTATTTTCAATTACAGCTTGATTTCATCAGTTTGTATACAAAGTGATTAGCTTTTACGTTTCTATTGCATGAATTAGAAATCAGTGTAAGCATAATGTTCTGCTCATCTGGAAAGCTGGTAATGCTACAAATTGTGCATTGGCAGCATATTCCATCCAAACAAACGTGATCAGTCAGAAAGGGGAAAAGGAGTCAAGAATCACAGTCCGCTACTTAACGTCAGTATTGCAATGGCTGCAAACGTATGCCCTCAGTTCTTGTTCTTTGTATGCTTGCAGTTTGGTCAGACTCGAGGCCAGGGTGGTATATCTGATTTGCACCTGTTCATATGCTGGTTCCCAAAGAAGGAAACTAAAGAAGTGCAGAATTTCCTGCACCCATTGCCGGACCATGTTTGACTGCTTTTATAGGAATATAGTGTTTGTGCAGATATTCTGTTCTATTAAATAGTTCACCATTTGATGTGGAACATCACGTGATAAGTTGTGCAACGTAAAAATATAGTTTGGTGGGACTCATCAGCACCTGCCTGGTGATCTTGCTTGCGTTTCCAAGAGAAATCTCCAGAAAATCAGCATATGCTAGTTTTTTGATAGATGAACGTTGGTTTCCAAGGTTGTGTTCGTATCGTTGCCATCATGCTCTAATAGCCGGACTCTAGGAGAATCTGGCCTCTTTTCCCCTGGTCACCGTGCCATGTTGAGTTTTAACTGTTTGTCTTTCATTTTCCTCATTTGGGTTGTTTGGTATTTTGTGCAACTCTTCTGGTCCAATTCAAAATTGAATGAACTCATATATGAGATGCCCTCAGCCATTTATTGCGGTCTGAGAAAACGTAGGTTGGAGCGGCGACTGAGCTCTTGAGCAGTTTTTTTACGCGAACGTTTGCTTTTGCAGCAGAAGATGTTTTCTTTGGAACTCTTATTTTATTTCACCCACCTTAGAATGCCGATAAACGAGATAGAAATCTTGGAAACATCTGTACGCTTAAAACGCGTGTCGATTGAAAGTGCATGGTACTATTCTCAACGGCCGTGAAAATCACGACCTCGAAAAAGACATGGAAGTTGTAATGTAACCAGTGAATCAAGAATTCACGTGATCTTCATTGATATGCTCACTGAGAGCTCCTCCATCCGAACGATGCTGAACCTCATGGTGAAGAGGATTGAACGATTGGCCATTCTTTCCGCTCCCTTGCAAGAACGACAACTCGATGATGCATCCCCTCGAAATTCTTTTTGCTGAGTTGCATTTGGTCTAATCAAATGTCATGAATGTATAGTCTTACATTGGGTACTGAAACAGCTGCTTTTGCAAAAAAGGCTTTCGTCATATTCACTTTCCGATCGAATTCACAATACATCTTAGGTATTAATGCTGAATCAGTTGCCTTGGGTCCCGATCTGCATCAAGCCAATCTTAAGTCCGGTTTGCATATTGGCAACTGAATGCACTTTCTGTTTCGGAAGTGTTTTGATACGTTGATGCTTCAGTTTCATTCTTAGCTGTCATTTCTTAAGTTGCAGACCATAGCTTTCTTCAAGTAGTATCCTTAATGTTATGGTTTTTGAGGGGGCACGAGCCACAACCGACATGGCATCTTCAGTCTCGGATTTTTTTAATGAGCATTCTGCGTTTCCACAGTCAGGTTCTCAATTGCAATATAATTTCCTTTGTTAGTTCCCGATGATGTCTTGGTCCATAAGTGGAATGAAAGAAGTGGACAAGCAGCGAATACTTTGGAGGCCGACCCCAAATTAGTAAGTGAGAACGATCAACCTACAAAATTCTCGGATCTTTACATAACTCGTTTGAGGTCAGCAAGGAAGCTGTTTATTTTTAATAAATAGCTTTGTTCCCAACAAGGCTATTAATTTTTCTCTAAATTACAAACAGAGGAGAACTCATCTCAAAAAAGTGATCATCGGTCCAGAATTTTGTGAGTACAGAATTCATAACCTCTTTGAACCTCATCACCGCAAACTCAGAGGAAACGGTAACTACCAGCAACTTCAACTGCGTGCATCCTCACTATGCATTTTGGCACATTCTTCCAGCTGAAAGCGATTCCTCGTGCTTTCTCTTGAGCCCTGCAACCCCCTATGAGTCTTATTGCACCGCTTACACTCCAGAAAGAAGCAGCAGGAGAAGCCATCACGAAGTTTTTGTCTCATTCCCATGTAAATTTTTCCTGCTGTAAAGGCCTCGTCGATGACGTGCCACGTCGGTTCCCCGTGGTCTCGTCATCATGACGTCGCAGCATCATGACGTGTCCGCGGATGTGTTTGCCATCATGAAATCCAAACAGACACCAGCATCTGCTGGGCATGCGTCACGTTGGTTCCAATCCATCTTAACGAAAGCTGCTTTGCCTTTTCAGAGTGGATGTCCGGTTCGAAACTGCATTTTCCGGTTTCGAATCGAACATTGCGCCGAAGCACAGTTTCAAATGAAAGATTATCTCCTATTCGTACAGCTGCAATTCGTACGGTTTGGCTTTGGGATGCCCCCCCCCCCCCCGGCTTAGACTCTCCTCGAGCATTTTGTGTTCGTCTCTAGGTTTTTGAGAAAAAAGGAAAAACTTGAGCACATCATAAATCAGCATAGAAACTGGACGACGTTTTTTTTTTTTTTTTTCCGTAGACTTTGAACCATGGAAGAACTAATATCGTATTCCTGCATTAGACTGTTATGGCTACCCTCCTTTTTCCGATCCTTTTCCCTTCCCTCGACGCAGTAGAAAGAAGTTCCATTACATTTCGTTTCTTTATTGGGAGTGTCGCTTCCAAACCACAGCAGAGGAGATTTCTGATAATTAATCATCATCAGAATGCATTTGCATCAGTGCATTGTGACCATACTGACTGGAATAAGTCTCTTGGAATAAGAGCTGGGTTACCTGTAAAGTAGTACGCTGGTCTTTTCCTCTTTAAAAAAAAAAAAAAAAAACTGTGAAAAAATCCTTCTTTCCGACTGCCACCGGACAAACTCATTCTACAAATTCTGCTGAAACATGATTTCCTTCTATGAAATGCGTTGATAAGCAAGAATCAGTTTATGAGAATATTAATTTTGGGCACTGAAGGCTTATTCCATGTGAAGATGAGTGAGAGTGGAGGAGGTTGCCTTTACTAATTTCTGATCATAAGATAAGATACAATGTTCCATATAAACCACTAATGCTAAGATAGTGTAAGGTCCGGGAATAAAAGAAGGAACGAGAAGCAAAATAGCGATATGCTTTGTCCAATTGGTGGCAAAGGTAAGGAAAAGCGGACCAGTCGTGTGAATATTGAGAAGCATAGAATCGGTGTGGAAAGGGAGATTCTTTGGGTGGTCAGACGAGCCTGAGAGGGAGGTAATCTACATGGTCGGAGGATGGCTAGAACGGTCGTGATTCTTACTATTAACTGAAACTGCGATCTGATCTTAGGATGGTGCAGGCGAATGAAAATGATCTTTCTGGTTTCATGTGGGAGGAATTTTTCTTCTGACGTGAATACGCGTGAAAGGAAGGCAAATGGGGAAAGGGGGTTGTGAGAATGCTTGCGAGTTTGTGAGGTTCTCTGTCAGTGGCGGATGGACGGAATGGAAGCATATCTCTGGGCTTCTCTTGGTGCCTGGGGGGCTGGTGAACGGAGGAGTGCATGCAAAGGAAGTAAAAGTACGATGTGCCAACGACGATTTCCAGCATCGGTAGAATGAAGTGAAGGACGGAGAATCGAGTGAGTGTAGGGCCGGGGGCAAGTGTATTCCTCGTAGCAATGAAATGTGCCGACCGATGAGGGGAATTGTGGAAAACAGGCTCGTTATGACTGTGGCATCTAATATTTGTCCTCAGGGTAGGATATGATCCAGGAAAGATATCGATCAGATCATCAAGTGAGAAGTGGTGATCTTCAGCTTGAGATGTGCATTCACGAGAAGGAGTATGGTGTGAGGAAGATGTCAGGATAGGTCGCTAGAAAAAGTAGGAAGACCGTGTTGGGGTGAATGCAGCGTAGCAGTTAGCCTTTCTTTGCGTTGTATAGTAGTTTAGTAATAGATAAGAAAGCATTTTGGTGAAAGGGCTGTAGTGTGTCGAAATAATAATTCCTATGACTACTTGGACTATTGAGAGGATTTCTATTCCTAGCGACCCTAGGTTTCAGAAGCACGAGTGGCTTGAGGGTATTGGTATGTTATTCTGCCGATAATTTTTTTGATAAGGTTTGTCATTACTGAAGGACATGGAAGGTTTTTTGAGTAGGAGATTCATGTGTGGATGATGAACGTGAGGTCTGATATGATTGTGGGGATGTTGAGTGATGTTAGTAAGATTTCGGTGAAAAGGTATTGGAGGATAAGGCCTGGGAGTAGATAATAAGACAATCAGTGGGATTATAAATAGCGGTTTGGGGTCTATGGTAGATGGTTTCAGGGTCTTATGGTAAAGGTTCGGATGTTTGTATGAGGATATGGGGATCAATTCCTCCTACACAGACGAGATATGGGATGATGAAGCATCATGATATAGGGTTAATTAGGATGGCCACGGAGAATGGTGCTTTCACGAAGGAGAGCTTTTTATAGGTATGGGAGAGGAAATCGGCGGAATAGGATATGCAAGGGAATAAGAATATCTGAACGACTGCTGATACGTTGAATAATTCCAGCATTGGAAATAGCAATGGGAGTGGGCATGATAGTCGTGTTGTTTCGAGTTGGAGTTCTGCTCTAATAGGGTTCATGTTCCGAGGATCTTTTGAGATTGTGAGTAATGATGTTAAGGGGTTAGTTTCCGTGTAAGCAAGCCTACGGAAGATGAGCATGACATCTTCATTCGTATGCTTTCTAGTATTTCTGAGGGGTTGATGGAATTTTGTTATAGTCGCGACTGACAGCGGTCTGTAGATATCATTGGATGTTCGAGCTCATGTTGCTTTTACTGGGTATGTTAGTGGTTTCAAGGAAGTGTTTTCAAGGATCGATGTGTTCTGATATTGTCCTTTTATGGAGGATGAGTTAAGTGGACGAAGCCCGGTTTCCGGGGGGAGAGGCACAATCGATAAGGTGGGGTGTTACTTGCTACTCATTATTATAGCTCCGTTAATATTATATGCTGCAAGATGCATAACATACCAATGAAAATAGTATATGCTGCAGTACAGGATGTGAGTAGGGACTGATGGGCTGATTTTATGAAAATAGCAGTTTTTTTGAGGTAATAGTTACGTATAGAGGGTTGATTTCTTTTGTGTTCTATGCGTGTTTTTGAACAGAGTGATCCCAATGGTGAACATTGCAGTGTGATAAACTAGCAAGGGGAGGTTTTGTATCTAGGGTTTATCTGTGTATGACTATACGGTTATACGGTTTTGTAGGTCCTTGCTCGTTTTAATCGGATTTTGCAAACGATGTGGACTGAGTAACTTAATGGAGGGTTATTGTTAATAGAGGTGAGGATGCAGAAGGAAGTCTTGTTGCTTATTATATGTTTCTAATTAAGTTTCCGGAGTATGATGTACACTGCGACATCCTAAATTTCAAATGGAGTCTATTTCTTAAAGTTCCACAATTCTTGGGAAGGTTATGATATAGTACGGTTGTTTGGGAAGTATAGGTATGGAACTGAAGTAAACGATGAGGGCTAGTATGGCTGAAGGTGTTATGGAACCATCATTCCTTCGATAGTTTGACTGTAAGGTGATATAGAGAGTTATGGAGTCATAGGGGAGTGCTTGTGGGTGAAAGACTAGTAGTTAAAGCGATGGGACGACTTGGTGTACCTTGCTTTGGGTGGCTCATGGGGATGTATGTTCCGGTCTTCTTCTTTAGCGGGATGCTATATCACGAGTCGCGAAGATGATCGATGCATTTAAAATGGGATAATTTTACAGATGAAATGGCTTGGGGATTTAACTATGGTGCTAAGTTTTCTCTATGAATGGTGTTCCTCAATTATGAAGTTAATCCGGAAAATTGTTGCTCACCATGAGAATTGTGGACAAAAAGTTGCATTTGGTGTCTTGTTCAGATATAGTAAAGTGGCTGAAGGGCAGATATCGAAAGTAGTTAGTGTGGCTGATAATATCTAAGGCTCAATGATTGTTGAGAGTGAGTACGGCATAATAATGTATACTATTCATATAGTTATATCAAAATACAAATTGGTGCTATAATGAAATACGTATTGTTTTATATATTTATATAGTGTATCTTATTGTTTTACATGTAGAAGAGAGGATCATGAGTATGAAAATATAATGACGCATTCATAAGTCAAGGTGATTGGACAAGAATAGTGATTTGTGTAGCAGGCGATCCTTGGCTTGTTCTTTGTGTTGGCACTGACTAGAGTGATGAATTTGAATGCGAAGCACAGGGGGAAGCACAGGAGATTTGAGGGCGGAAGGATTAGAATAAGGGCTGATGACATCTTAGATAGTTTCTTCAAACTACTGGACTCAATGGATGTCCCCATGATGAGGCCAGCACTGAATCCCTCCGTAACGTTTTTATCTAACCTCAGAGATGCTTGACAGGAGCTTTCCAGGAAGTCTGAAACAAGGAGAGGCAATGCAATGCCGAGAACAGAGTCGAGCAACGATATAACTTCGAAGGCTAGGTATGACCTTCGGTTCTTCACATTACCCCTTCATCCGCGCTAAAAGACTAAACCAAAAGACGTTTAGCAAAGTGGAAGACCGAGAACCGCTGCTGCAGTGGGCTTTCGAACCGATGTGGGCTTTCCTCATGTACTGAGCCGTCGAATGAGACCGCCTCAGCTCGAAGCGTGTCCCTATGACGCCATCATTGAGAAGCTGAAGAACGCGACATGTTGGGAGTTGCTGATCTGCGAAACATTGAGCTCCCGTTGTGGATTCTTCCCTTCTTCATGATCCTCATTCAACAAAAGGGCAGCCAAGGTCATCGTCCTAAACGTTGCTTGCTCAATCGAGAAGAGGAAATAAGATTCAGGATCCATCGTCAAGAGAAGCAGAGATGATATGCGGACGTAGGATGTCAGCTATCTTCGATAGATGTGCAGCTTCACGCTGTTGCCGGGTGTCCGTGGGACCAAAAGAGTGTGCTTTTCGTGGACTGTATGGAGCCTGGAACAACCATCACTTCGCAAGACTATTGTGAAACGCCTTCAGAACTGCGGTGTGCCACTCAGAACCTATGACGTGAAATGCTGAGATCAGGAATCGTTCCTCTACTTCATGACAACGCGCGCCTTGGCAATTCATGCTGTCCGCACATTCCAGGGGATTCAGAAATTCAAATGGGAACTTTTTGATCAACAGGACTCTTCTTCCACCATGTTTGGAAAACAATGGTGCCTGCGACAGAAAAATGACACGGGGATGTATATGTGTCTGGAAGCGCTAATATTTTCTCTCCTTGTATCCGATCCGCCATTACCCTCGAAGTGGGCCTCGCATATGCCTGCATTAACCAGAGGACACGCGTGCACCAAAGCTGAAACCGCCATAGCTTCTGGCAATGGAAACTGGGTGCTCTTAGCTATAACCGACCGATGCCAACTACTGACCCCCCAAAAAGCGTATAATTCCATGAACCCTCTACTACTGGCTATATAAGAGCCGTTCAATAGAATCTGGAAGCTTCTGGAATGCGAGTGCTCAAAGACGCAATCATACCATGCCCGCTTCTTTGCACAAAATTCGGACAGAAGAGCTTCCTGTAGGATCTTCAGCTTGATGAGGTGGCGAGTACCGCAGGATGCTTTGGAATCGCTGCACTACTGAGGCGTCTGCTACGCCGCGTGCTCCAGCAGTGTTTCGCATGCTTCCGCGTTTGGCGTCGCTTGTACGGCAAGCATTGCCCAGAGCGTAGCTTTCGAACGAAAGGCGATATGAGTGCAGCCTCACCAGGAGAAAGAGTTTGCCGGATAACTGCAGTCACATATCCATCTCTGGTCCAAGAACGATGCAGCCTTAACTGGGGAGAAGGGGGGAGGCGAATACCCCCAGATTTCCGTGCAGAATGCTGGAAACGCTGTGCAAGGACGGGAGGCATTTCCGGAAGACGCTCCTTTGAGCACTCGCAGACTTGCTCACGATGCGTGATGCTCGCCATCGCTTACGAGGCAGAGATGACAGAGAAATAAGCTTTTCTTCAAGAAGGGATCTCTGCACAGGGATGACGTATTGTGTGACGTGAAAAATGTATCCGTGCGCGGACGGTCCCTCTGCATCTCCTGCTGCATGCAACGGGCAGCCGATTTTTGTTTTTACAGAATGTTCTTCCTGAGAGTTCCTGCGCCCGAACATTCAGAGACAACAACATGGACATGATTTTCGAAGTTCCAGACGTCGCAGGAATCCCATCCCGACCTTGCGTGGAATGCCGACCGGCGGGACAGCCATGCTCGACGCTCCGGTCGGCCGACACCCCACCACCGCCGTGCGCCGTTTATTCTTCTGAACGTCCCGGAGCGTTGTTTCGGCCGGCATGGAGCGATGGACTGGGAACCGGAGCGGGCAAGAAGAATGCCACTGTGTAATTATGGCAAAGCATCGCGATGGTCGTTGCCGGCGTTGACCGGTGCGATTTCTGGTCAGCTCTCTGAACTGCCAAAGAAAAGCGATTCAACCTCGAGCGAGTGCGTCTCCATAAGGATGCTCGTTGTCCACCTGCACTGGGACACACTGACGGAAATGGCAGACAGACTCTGTGCGCTGTACGCTGCGAATTACTGGAAACACATTGCGTGGAGCTGCTGCCAAAAAACAACGAATTTTCTAGTTCGGCGTTTGTAGAATAACGTTGTTTTGTTTCCGCCTATGCGCTGCAGACATTATGGGCACCCATGCTTTGTAGCTACGAGAATGCCGCAGACTTGCCCATTGCCCACACAAAGTGTAAATCGGAACGTAAATAATTCGGAAGTCGCAAAAAGTTCTTCAGGCAGGAAACGAAAACAAGAGGACCGCAGCTGAAAGGACAACTGCCGTTTGTGCTTACACACTGAGAGCTCTCGCAGGACGAGCGCGGAAGTGAAGCAGCTGCAGAGGAGGATCGTCTGGAGAGAATTCAAGCTGCGGGTCACGCCCAAATTGCTGTTCGCCCGAGAGAGGGAGGTGGGACCGGGATGACGTCGCTATGACAGACCATCGACCACGTGGATGCGCGGCAACTCTTGGCTCGCACCACCGAATGGGAACAGTGGCCTTTTGCAGCCCACACATCCTTTTCGAAGATGATCAACAGCTCGAGCTGCCTGATGTCGGCGCTCATAAACAAACATGAAGAATGGGGCAGCATGGACCGCACGTAGAAAGCGAAGCAGACACTGGCGGCGAACCACGCTTCAAGATCGTGCCTAGAAGCATATAATTGTGGAATGAAGAATTGGCCATAGTTATGGCGCATTTCGTACCGGTAAATCAAAAGACACCTGGAAGAGCCCACCAGTGACCATCCGTGACTGCGAACAGTCGACAGCCAGTGGCAATTTCCACAAGATGCGACTGCTTTGCCAACGATGAGAGGGAAATTCACCTGCAAGACGCGAGTGCTTTGGAAATATCAGCCATCCGATGCTTGCATCTTGACGACCAGAGCCAGCATCTGCGGTGTAATGATGGAAAACTACCGAAAAGAGAACGTGGTTGCCATGGCTGCCAACCGCTACGAGATACGCGGATGGAGAGCCTGCAAGCGATTGGAGATACAGCCTTTCAGAGTGACCTACCACCACAATCTGAGGATGACCAGCTCATGTTTTACCGTGGGGGCATCCTAAGTGGAAGCGGATTCAGACATTGGACAGGAAACATCGGCGATGAACTGTGGTGGCAGGGAAACCCGGATCCACGTCCTCGCCTGCTCGCCGCTGCGCCAGGACCGGAGCACGCTAAAGAGCACGGTGATTGGTCTGCAAAAAACCACAAGAGTACGCATTTTAGCCGGAATGTTCGATGGCAGCGCAAACGTTCCGCGATACAATCCTATGGTTCGGACCACAATCACCCTCCTCATCACGAGCGTCGTGATCAGAAGGGCAAAGATGAGGAACACGATGGCTGCAGCTCCCGCCATCAGCATACTACAGGGGCTGACCGGACGAGAGATAGGGATCAGGAACCGAGGCAGTATATTCTCCTGAACGTACCGCTACACCTTGAAGAATAGAGTGGACTCTGCCCAAGCGAGTGAACTGCTCTCCAGCCCCCAGAGACTCTACCAAAGAAAAGAACCTCCATAATGACTTTCTGAAGGACACAATGTGTGAAAAACAGCGAGCTGGGAGAACGCAGAGAGAATATGTGACCGACTCGATGAGATGGATGCAGCCGTACCTTTTTTGTCGTTTGATGAATTCACCCCTCTGTTGGTCGGAGGAGGGAAACTGAGGGCAACACCTTGAAAAACTTCTACAAGCAGTCGTGGCATCATTATGGCGAGCAACGATTTTCTCACTTTCCTCACACCTTTCTTTATGTACGTATACAGAGTGGCATCTAATAATTTTTCAACAAAAAGTGTTTGGATTGTTCGCTCAGCAGAGAATGGATAATTCGACTTTCTCTGATCGTAGAGGCTTTTCAAGAAATTAATTGAACATATTTGGTTTTCCTTTTGAAAGTTTAACCAAATTCTAATACCAAAAAAGGGTAGTAATGCTCCAAACGCATGACAAATGGCCACCTTCTAACGATATAATCCTAAACGATATAATCCTATCCATGCGTGAAAAGGTGTGTGCATTTCAGCGACTCGATTGCCTTTCGGCCCGCGAACACCTTCCTCTTTTTCCGCATTGCCCAGAAAGGGATGGTTCAGCTCCCCACTTGCCCCCCGCACCCGTTGCTTCCTTCTCCTCTTTCAGCCTTGCTCCTGTTCGCTGGTAGACCGTCCGCCACCAGACGTGCTTCCTGGTCGGTGGTCAGCTGGCTGCTGCCCCGCGTACGCGCACCTGTGTGCCGGCGCCTGCGCCACGGGGCCTGCAGGGTCCAGGCGTGGTTTCCAGGGTGACGCCATTCTTGACTGCCATTCGGATTGAGCCCCCCTTGGGAAAGACGAGCCAGCCATGCGCTTCGGCAAACGCTTGCTACGCTTCTTTTCGAGGATCTGTCCGTGCTTGGGGACGAAGCGCCGCCGCGACGCACCACCTCCGCCACCTCCGCCCAACACCCCGCGCTCCGAGCGAGTCTCTTTCGTCGAGGTCCAGCTCGTTGGATTGGAAACGGAACGGGAGGAAGACGACGTCCTGTGGGACATCCGCTACCTCTTCGTCTAGGTGTTGTCGCTTCGCTGCTGCGCTCGCGTTCCCCTTGCGCGCAGCTCGGTTTGTTCGTGCTCGTGGTTTGCTTGTGCCACTCGAGCCGCTTGACGCCAACCAGCTCGGATCGGCTTGCCCCCACCCATCATCCCCCTTCCCTGCCCCTCCCCCTTGCCCGCGGAGCGCGTGCGTCCCTCCCCTCCATCCCTCCCGCGTTCGCCTAGCTGGTGTGCGGCCTCGCAGCCAGCGCTCGGCTCTCGGGCGACCGCCGATTGCACCCACCCGAAGCAGTGGGCCGGCTGGGCGCGGAAGCGCGCCGAGGCCCCTGCGGCCGCACCGTCATGCCGACGGAAAAAACAACCCACCTTGGTGCGGTGCGCAGCCCCCACGCAATCGGCAGGAAGTTTCCCCGGTCCCTTGAGGTGAGTGTGCGCGAGCACGTCGTCGCTCACGTCACGGGCAGCTCGTTGCTAGCATGCACGCTGCCACCCGGATCGGGGAAGCAGGAGACCAGCTCCCACGGACCTCTGCTCAGAGGTAAGTGGGCCTGCACGCTGGCAGCGGGCAGCTGCGGCAGTACCGCCCCGGTTCCTCGGCAGGGCGTGTCACCTGCGCTCTTGCGGGTTGACCTCACTGAAGCGAAGACAGCGGAAGGCCCTCGTGGTTGCAGCCAGTCAGCTCCGGCTGACCTTGCGTTCTGGTCGCTGCGCTCCTCTAAGAGCTGCAGCAGTGTGCGACGGGTGCTTCCGCCCCGCAGCAAATGGCAGCCTCTGTTTCCGGCAACGTCAAGCGACACCGCTCGTGCACCACCGACCTTGCCGCTCGTCTTCGACGCCAGCAAGGCAGCAGCACAAGGCAGTTGCTGGTGCCTTGCCGCCAACGGCTGCGGCCCTGGACACGTCCCTCCTGCAGCAGCAGGCAGGTACGTTGCCAAACGCAAGCTTCCGTCGCGGAACAGGCTGGCGGGCGCCATCCACGGCACACCTCCGGGATGTGTTCTGCACCTGGCGAGACCTCGCCAGGTGGGCATCCCATCGCGTTTCACGACCACGCTCGTTCGTTGGCCCCGCGCGCCACAACGCGTCCTCCGATTGCCTGAGAATTATCCCAGCGCAGCCTTCGTTCGCTTCAGCATTCGACGGCAGCAAACGAAAGCAGCCGGCAGAAGCAGCGAAACGCACAGCCAGGCTGCAATTGACCATCCAATCGGCTGCTTTCTTGGAATCTTCCAGATCGAGGACATGCGACGAAATACAGGAAACGCGATGCAATTGAAAACATCTCTGGAAACAACCGGTGCCATCATCACCCTGAGCAGTCTTTTCGAATGCACAGATGAGCATGATGCAGCATGATGTCGGCATGCTTTGAGTCTGCTGCTCAACAGTGGCCCATCATTGCAGATTGCGGAAGGCTCTCGAGGCGCGCGTCTCGGACGCAACTCCATGTAAGTGCTTTCTTCCAGTGTGAAATTCGTACTAGCCGATGGTACGCTTTTCCTTACTCACAGGCACATCACGGCAGCCTCTGTATAACTTGTATAATACTTGCCACACATTAAGATCGACATTCTACAGATTGTCTGCCTAGCAATCGTTGTTGGAAAAGTACATTCTCACACCACGACAATCTTCCTTCCCAAGTACATTACATAATGAAACGCAGGAACCTCGTGCACTGGAAAGAATGCAAAAACATTCATTCAAAGGACACGCGTTGCGGTTTGTCTTTGCACTTCATTTCGAAAGCTCCGTTCAGTGCAAAAAGCACTCGACTTCCGTCTCCACAGCTTCGGATTTCATCAGGAAATCCTTCGGTGAGCCAATCGTTCATTATTACGATTCTTTCTCGACACTTGCAATCCGATATCATAGCGACGGTCGCTGGTGCACCAGAGCTCCTTGGAAGTCACCGATCCAACGGACGCATACTCTCAATGCTTGGATGCATCGAATGGTGGGTACGCAATACGCTGAGAGCACACGAGCCAGGCGACCGAAAGCAGAGAGACGCTCCTGAATCACCACGAACAGCATCGACGAGAAGTGGCAATCGGATGCGTTGTCGGAAGAACGATGCTCCCAGCCAACGAGGAAACCTCTCCGATGCGAACGAGCAGACAATTGGCGCCAACGGGAGTTTCCAAAGGAGACACAGCAAGTCGACGGCTGCAGTGCCCTTCTCCGCATGCGATCCTCGTTTCACGCAACCGATGGATTCCAATAAAGGACGCTTGCCTGCAATGATGCAGGACTGGTACGAAAGAAATTTTCAGAATCCAGACTGCATGGGACCACTGCTAGCATATCAAGCCCAAGCTTGCAGTTCTGTTCTTGCAGTCCGCGCTGCATGAGGGAGATGACCACCACCTAGCGCTAATGCAGGGTGGGGCACGAAGCCAATGCGAATCCCTACACGGATTCCCATTCTCACCGCACCACCGCATGCGAAGGCTTCTGGCCGCCCTCCGCTCACCAAGGCGCACCAACTAGTAGTTAGCAAGGTTAGCGAAGTTCACTCGAGTTCTGCCGTTGCAAGAAGCATCCGCAATCCACAATCGATGGAAACCAAGCTTTCCACACTATCTCGGTTTTCCCTGTTGCAGGTAAGCCAAGCCATTCCTACCCGAACAGTGGGCGATGTTCTACACCGAAGTTCGATTCGTCCTTTCCATTCCTGCTTCCGCTCCTTTACGTATTCTTTCGTGAGTAATAAGGTAACCCTTGGTTCAGTACTGCTTTAGACAGTTTTTGCACTCCGTCCCTCTGGAGAGGTTGGGAAGTCAACTGCAGTTCTCAGATCAGCCCTTTCAGCCAAGGTCGGTATCGTCATTCGTCCGTCCCAGCCTGTCTTTTGGCCAAGCGAGCAGGCGGCGCTGAGGCGCTCGTTCGGTTTCTCGCGCATGGTCACCGAGAGTTACCAGCTCGAGCAAGTTTGCCCCTTGGCCCAGGACAACACATGGATTTCCTGCCTCTTCGCTAACTGTTGTCTCTGGAAACAGAAGTGTTCAGGCGTGGCCGGCAAGAACGGCAAGAGCTCGCAGTAAACATGGCGGTGCGTGTGAGTCTCCAGCTACGATCGCTGCTCGCAGCTAGAAATCACGGACTGCATGAGGAAGACCACCTGAGCAGTGAGCATTCCACTTGCAGCCACTCTCGGAACAATACAACAAAGTGGATATTGCGGGGGTCCTTCGAGATGGGATGCATCCGGCCAGATCACGGGAAGGGAGCAGCTGGGATTCTGGACGGCGCGTCAACTGTCTGACGCATGCACCCCCGCCGCCCTCCATAGGAATTCCTTCCTGAGTGGAACTGCTAGACATTCCTCCTGAAGAGGATGAAATATCCTCAATGTTTATGGACAACTCCATGCTTCCGTTTACGTGGCAGCTACACGCATTGCAGTGGTTGCACTACTGATGCCTTCGTCCGCGCTGAAAGACTAAACCAAAAGACGTTTAGCAAAGTGGAAGACCGAGAACCGCTGCTGCAGGCCGATGTGGGCTTTCCTCTTGTACTGAGCCGTCGAATGAGACCGCCTCAGCTCGAAGCGTGTCCCTATGACGTCATCGTTGAGAAGCTGAAGAACGCGACATGTTGGGAGTTGCTGATCTGCGAAACATTGAGCTCCCGTTGTGGATTCTTCCCTTCTTCATGATCCTCATTCAACAAAAGGGCAGCCAAGGTCATCGTCCTAAACGTTGCTTGCTCAATCGAGAAGAGGAAATAAGATTCAGGACCCATCGTCAAGAGAAGCAGAGATGATATGCGGACGTAGGACGTCAGCTATCTTCGATAGATGTGCAGCTTCGCACTGTTTCCGGGTCTCCGTGGGACCAACAGAGTGTGCTTTTCGTGGACTACCGTCAGAGAAATGGGTGAGTTTGGGTCCCTTCCCCCCCCCCACGCGAGATATCACTGGTTGCTCTATATACGGGTGCGGCACTGTTTGGGCTGAACATCGAGATGCCCTCGATGGGTGACGGGATCGGAAGTTGAGCCATCCGGGGTCCTTCTAGTGATCAGAATCAAGAATCGAATAAGGAGGAAGAACCTTTTGGGTTCCCTTCGAATACAACCACGGCGGAGGTTCTTTTAAGTGTGCCCTCCTAAGAGTGAGAGGAACGTAGTGTTTTCTCCGTAGCCCTTCCTGGATTCATAGGTTCGCCTCCTTCCTTGGTCAGCCCCTAACACGAAGTCTCTAAATGCCCCACTCTAAGGGGAGGTTGTGGGTGTCCAAAGGCAATGGGGATCACTGCAAGTCTTCCTTCGGAACTCGCGCTTCAGCACAAAAGTTCACGAAGTGGGGCATTCGGGTTCGCGGTGTCCGTACGCTGTCCCGTCGTCCACTTACCCATTCATCTTCACCAGGTGGAGCTTTCAGAAGTAGCCTCCCATCTAGCCGCAAGACTGCTGCTTACATGTTCCCTCAGAGAGGGGAGCGACGTGATCACGTGGTGGAGCCGGGTAAGCTGCTCTCCACCGAAAGACGGTGCGATGATCCCCAGGCTGCGAGCAGCAGGAGCACCTTCATTGCATATACAAACTGCACACCAAGAGAGGATAAATGGCGCGTCAGTTGCGAAATCAGTCAGAAGACGAGGGAACTTGGTAGTTGGACCACAAGCCAAATGACGTACGCTGCGACTTGAAAGTACCCATCGAAGGTACTATTTCGTTAGAATGAGCATCTAGGAATCTCACAGGAAGCCCTCGAGTGACCCCCAGAGCTGAAAAACAACCACTTTCTGCCCCTGAACTGCCAGAAGTCGCTGTTGTACTGGAGCCTGCCGTACAACGCTCGCCGGTCTCACTGGACCCGGGGGCTGTGGACCGAACTCTGTCAGGTGCTGGGTACGGGAACCCATGTCACGCAGCTGCTCGCAGATTGTGGTGCTCTCCGCGCCCTGTGCTTCCGTTACGCAGCGGTCCTTGGTCCACCGACGGATGATCCCAAGGACGTGATGAAGCGCATCTTCGTGCGCGATGCTCTTTTGCCTGCCGTATCCCCAGCATTCCTATGCTGCCTACGTGGAATTGTGGCGGCCTTGCGCTACGCGAGAGGAGGACGGCGCGATAAGGACGCCACCGCTTCGCCCTGTACTTCCTGTGGACGGCAGCAAGATGGCTCCACCTGTGGCATACTCGGATGGAACTTGCCAGCATCCTGGAAAGGATGCAGAAGACGCCTTCCAGCACCCGGTGATCCCTTCCCTAACCATTCCAATTCTTTTTGCATATATGTTTTTGTTTTCTTTTTATTTCTATTTGCTCCCTCCTTCTCCACTGCCGAGGAGAACTGGCCGGCCTGCGTGTCGGTTACTCTACAGGTTGAGAACATTTTCGGACGATGAAGGAGGATGGTCCCACATATGTATATTCATCATTTTTTTTTTTATTAGAAACTCCCCTATGTTACCGTGTGTTAAACCAAGAAACGACATACATTAGCGTGCATTCAGTATATACAAAGCTTTTTTGAGTCCTTGTACGAGAATTTTAAACCCGCTGACAGGATTTGTAGATAGGGAGCTCTTCCTTATCCTCTGTCTATACAGGAGCGGAAGAATTACGGGATAGTGCCTGAGCGATGGCAGTGATTTTCGGCAGCTCAGAGATGTTCAGACTGCACTTTTCAGATACCGATGCTAATTTTCATCGCGAGTGTTCGCTGGTCAGCCGTTTGAAGATGACGAGATGTGTGACTCCTGCATGCGACTCTGGCGAGGTCGGAGTTAATTTTCCACTTGTTTTCTGGGAGGGCAAGCAGAGAATTGCAAATGTGATGCCGAATAAGAGCTTCTTTCGAACATCTCCTTAAGGTAGGTCTAATATGCCTGGAAGTAAGATCATCATTAGGTTGATGCTTTCCTGAACTGTTCACGGCCTTCTGGCTGTCATTCTTGAAGCTGCATTGAGTTCAGGGTTCACTTTGTCGAAAGGGGAGGTCTGAAGTGGTTTCTGTTCTTTCCGAAAGTAGGAGAGTTTCTTTTGCAGCTGTCGGAAATTGGGCAGCTGCAAGTCCAGTATTTGCCTACGAGGCACCAAGTTCTCAAAGTGTTTCTGTCACATCCACAACTTCTTCCTGGTCCCTTAGGAAGAGGGGTTAGGTCCTCAATTCGAGTTCTAGCTTCCTCTTAGCATTCCACAGCGTGCCCTGCTGTCTCGGGTAAGAAGAAGCCGGAAGGTAGAAGGAGAACCAGGGTACTACAGAAAGGTCTAGACTGTTTGTTCTTCCAGTATCAAGAAACTCACATCTTGGGACGAACCTAGGGTTCCTTCGGCCTTCATTTAGGCGATCAGGTCAGAGTGGGCATCGTGGTCGCTCCAGAGTACAAGAGTGCGATGCTCATGGAAATCATCAGGAAGCACTGGTCCGGTCACTTTCCCCAAGACATTCCTGCTCCACCCATGAGCCTATTCTTAGATGAATCAGCTGGAGGAGTTTTATGAACGAACCCTACGGGAGTAGAACGTTGGCAGCAGAAGAAACGACCATGGGAGACCAGATTTGAACGGCGACTTGGCATTCGCCGAGAACCCTTCTCCACATTAGCCAGCCGCCTTCCAGATGCAGGTCCCTCTCGTCGAAGATCCTCTTCGGAAAAGCCGAGGCATCGTCACCATCGTCGTGAGGAAGAGGTGATCTGTAAGGATGCTCCCCACAGCGCCGTCCTTTCGGATCCTCAGAGGGGGAGCGGTGGAAACGTGTCCTTGAGGGACGGATGGACGGGTATGTCGGAAGCGCGCAGCCTTCGAGGAAAAGCCGAAGATCCTGCCGCCTTGGGGCGGTGTTTATGAGAGCGACCAGACAGCGAGGCTGCTTCCTGCACTTCGTCGACCCTCACTAGGATGGATGCATAGTCACCCTTCCTCGAGGGGAAGACTGCAGGCGCATCTTCCCTCCGAATAGTCACAGGGAAGGGCAACACGCAGGAAGCGAAAGCGCTGCGTCTCACCAACCGACCTACTTCCGCGCTGTGATCTGAGAACGCGCCTTCGGAGGGTGTGACTGGGAGTAGACCTTCAGGACCTTTGCTCCTCCTGTCGTCCGTGAAGGAAGGAGATGAGAGCATACAGCAGGAGGAAAGACGTTTGCCTCACGGGGCTGGCTGCCTCCACCTCAGGACGCGCGAGACTGGACGGAGGCGTAGTTCGCGGCAGCAAAGAACCAAAAGCCAGAGTGATGCCAAAGCCAAAAGCCAAGGCCAAAGCTCAAGGACTGGTCACGTTCTGGGAATCTTTTGCTCCCAGTTGCGATCCTTAGTCTTCTTGGGAAGATCACGAGGCTCAGAGTTGCTCTTTTCTGGAAAAAAAAAGAAGAGAGACAAGAGAAAAAGATGCATTCATTAATTATTATTATTATTTTTTTTAAATCGACGAATCCGTTCTCGCTAGACCTTTTCAACCCGTTGTAGGGAGACGAGCATGTTTCCGGGTTTTGGCACGCCCAGTTTCCCACTCACCACCTTCACTTCATCCGCGCTGAAGCGGCTTCCCGCGAACTCTCCCGTCCTGAAGGGCTCAGAGAGATGGCGGTCGGATGACGCTCGCTGTAGAGGCTCTGGAAGGCGGGTCCCATTCTGCATTTCGTCGTTTCCGTTCATGTCAGGAAAGTAGTGAGAACAAATAGGATGTTCGGGATGTGAGGAAAGTACCACCGTGCTCGTCGCCTGTGCCTCCCCGTCGACGCGCTCTCGCGACGGTCGTCCCTGAGGTCTCTTTAATCTCGGGCGGGTGCCCGCGAGCTGTACGTCACTGTGTCTTCGAGCGCGACCTTCCTTTTCGCATGCTCTCTATCCGCCTGTTGGACGTCTTCGGTCTTCCTCGAGTCGTTTGCAAGTCCCAGGGGTCCTTCCACCGGCGGACGCTCTCCTTGCTGCCTTTCTCTTATTTGTTCTTTCTTTGAATCCGATCCGCCCCTACTTTTGAAATGAGCCTCGTAAATGGAAAGTCAAGTTAAGAGTTATCGAAGTATAAGAACAGTAAAGGTCCACAGAACGCTATGGTGTTCTCGCTGTTTCGTTGGAATCGGTCTCAGTTGTTACCAAGCAGAGAAACGCCCTCCTGCACCCATCATTGCCGTAAACCCAGGACCTTGGCTTCGCTGGGGGCTTGCCACGTCCGTTGGTCTGTAGTGCATTTTCGTTAGTGCCACGGTCTCGATGAATTGAAAACCTCTCATTCCTTCTAACCGTAAGATGCATCACATATCGTGAGAGTGATGATGAAAGGATCTAGGAACGCGAACGTTACATGTCATCTTTCATTCCCTCGGATCCAAAGGTTTCAAAATTATTTATGCTATTTTTCTTCGCACGCACGAAAGTGCAAATGGTGGAAATTCCGCGTGTCGTGTGAAACTGTGAGAAGTCATCGTAATGACCAAATGGAAACCAAAAGGTGATCCAGATATGGATCTTCGGGAAGGAAAGTTCCTACTGAGGCATCGCATTCATTTCTTTGACTCTTTTGCTGCTTTTTGCCAGAGGACTAAACGGGACGCTTTGAATTCCTATCCTGTTCTTGGATGTGCGTGAAGTTGTTGATCATTGGCAATTGAGTCGTTGGCATCACTTTTCATCGCTAGTGTGTGAATGTCTCTTGTTTGCAGCCATAATTCCAGGACATTACTCGGGCAAGCAGTTGAAGGGAGAGATTTCGCTGTTTGCAAGTTCTATGCTGAACATCTTTTGCGAAACCAGCAGCAGGAAGTCGGAAGTATTCCCTACACGGAAACCTTGCAGCTGTCGAGTGTTAAGCAAACCTTTTCTTCGTGACCGTGAAAAAAAAAAAAAAAAGGATTGTACCTTCGAATGGTCTCGAAATTCTGCTGGTCTCCACGCAAACAGATCTGTTTTCCAGAACTGATGTTGTTGCATTTATCATCTGTGCTGTCCTAATGCCATAGTGGATAGGCTACAGAACGCGATTCTTCATGAAACTGATACTGATGCCCTGAAGAGTCCATGCTGCCGATTTGAAAATTTTCTGTAGTTCCCTTCCTTTCATCCAAGGATGGAATGATCGCCTTAAATTCGTGAGATTTGCATCCTAAATCCTGGATGGCGATTAATCGGAACAGGCTGCGCTGCATCTGGCAACTAATCGCATTTACTTGTGGAAGACATTGAGAATTGTTTGAGAGTTGAGAAATTTCTCACGACGATTCAGTTGTGTACATGTGCTTGTACATGGTGTCAGTGTTTACGTTTGAGTTACGCATTAGATGTTCCTGTTCCACTGCACCTAAAGTTCAGCATTTCATCTGCACCAATCAGAGGAAAATGGTGAACACTGTCCATTCCCTGAGAAGTTGAAATGGGTCCTGCTCCTGGAGCAAAACAGCTGCAAGTCAGCAAAGGTCATGAAAGGAAAATAAGCAACAAAGCTGTGGAAATCGTTCGATTTTATTTTCCTGCACACATCTGCCTTGCACGTTACCTACGAGGCATCCACACAATTGCAGGATTTTGGGTACGTCACACTCATAGTCGTGCATATCGTGTCGCTCATTGAAGAATCGTTGCGTTCGTGGAAGCTCAGTATTTCCCCCAAAATTCCTGGAATGGGGAGAGCAAACCGAAATTAAACCCATGACCTTCTTTACCAGCTCCCGCTCCTTCTTCAAGGGAAAAGAGCTCTAATTAATCTTATTGGGGAATGTTTAAGGGAACAAAAGAGAAAAGGGGCTTCTGATTTGCTTGCGTTCATGCCTATCTTAAAGATCTCCTGTGCTTCATGGATCTGAAATCCACTTTCTCGATGCCAGAAGAACTACTACAAGAAATAGAAGCAGCCACGAGTATGTCGAGATTCCCACTTGGCTCCATATCACTCCGAAAGGAGCTTTCCCGATACTTGGCGGCTGACATTGTAGATATCTCTGAAGCAAGAGAAAGCTCGTGAGCTCTCTGCTGTTTTGCCATCGCAGAGGAGATTTTTTGCAGTGAACGAAAGATGTTCCTTGGATACAGAAAAGGTTCCACCTGCGAAAGCAATCGAGCGGATCAAAACAAGTGTCTCCTCACTGATCCCGATTTCTCCTGAAACATAGAGTCTCCTATGCAATGTGACGGCAAGAAATCCTGCTCAGCTCTTTCGTCCTTATGAACAAATGACGTTAGTCACTAATTAAAGGCATCCTAGTGTGTTGATCCATGTATGCACTAATTTATATACTTGCAGCATGATATTTCTGAGGAACAAGGACTACACCATAAATGGTTCATTCAGTTCACCTTCACATCAATCGGAATAAGCAGTTCCCATATTTGGGAGTCTCTGTTCCAATTTTTCATTCCTGTTGAAAGCCAAGGGTTTGGGAGGAGGCCCGAGTTACTTCTAAACATGCATGCTCGACAGGGAAAGTAAGCGAAGGGCACGTGGAAATTCCTGGAGGCAAATCCGGATTTCATTTGCGAGCAACTTCAGCGAACCTTTCTTGCGCATCTTGTTGATTGTGTTGACTATCTGAAGAAGAAGTAAGAAGAAATTCACCCCAAGCGAATCGGGGGAAACCAACACAGCAGAGAACACGATCTAAGGAAAAGATGGAACTTTGATTACAAGGCGAACCAAGGACAGCATCACGCGCTTGGCAAGCGGTCCCTGAAGCTGTTCTTTCGCAACTGTTCTTGTCTTTAGCTGGGAAGAAAATTCGAAAGCCACGAAAAACACCTTAAGGTTTGGTTTGCGATCTGGGAAGATTTCTGGAAGCAAGAGAAACGAGCTCTTTGCAACACTTGCTGCTGGATGAGTTTCTATTGAATTTTGGCAATGCTAGTTGGAGGTGCGTTGATGGAGAAGCTGTGCGTCAGGCGACCGGCGTTTTTTGTTTCATTTGCCACTTTTCTGGTCATTTCGACTTCCTCTTCAGATTTTGGACAAGCGAGATTTCTTAGCTATGCAGCTTGCAGCGGGACCATCACAGTTTTTTTTTTTTTTTTTTTTTTTTATTCGGACATTAAAATTTCAAATAGCTCATCGAGATGTAACCCCGGTTAACCAAAGACCATCTCTCAGTTTCCTGTCCATCAAGAGTTGTTGAAGGAGTGACATTGAAATATCTCAGAAACATGAACTCATGCGTCCATGTAATAATAGCAAGATGAATCATAAGACGGATCGTAAGACGAATCCTACGCTACTATGGTGCTGTGATTCTCCTGATCGCAGTACGAGTCGGCTATAAAGCGGTTGGATTTTAGAATTGCAGCCTGCTGCTCCGTTAAACGTTTTGAGATGCTGTGTGGATCATGAGGTTATGGTAAGATGCACAGATCTTACTAGTCGATTTTTTTTTTCCCCGAGGGAGCCGTCTACGCAACGAATGACTTGTTTTTCGTAGATAGGGTTATGTTTGAATGATTTAAAAGGACCTATTTATATAAATAGGAAGGAAGGAATGATAATAATATTATAAGTGCATGAGTGGGATTGTATACGTGTGCGCACGTATATGTGCTGCTATACGTTTCGGATGATGAATGCATCAGGAAGTCAGCTCTATGAGATTCATTATTCGCTTGCTTTCAAATGAGGAACTCTTTCTTTGGCATTGGGATGTTCGGATCCGCTTCCGGCCATGAGGCATGCGGCCGCAGATGTGGAATTTCTTACCTAACTTTATAGGGAACTGGAATGTGGTTTGCTCTTTCTACGCTTTCTAGTTGCCAGCCGCGTCTTCAGCCCAGTGCGCGATATTCGAAATGAAGCAATGCAATTTCCACAGCAGGAAAGAAAGAGTGCATCTGCGAAGATGAATGAATGAATAAATGAACTTTCCTGTGAAACGCGAAACAAGTAGAAGTTTCAAATCGTTTGCACTCTTTTACAGTTCGTTTTGAAAATCTGCTGCTGTCGGTGTTGTGCATTTGCTGACCTCCTCCGATTTCCTCTCAGAGGGAACAAACCAAGAAAACACCCTCTCCACTCCCTTGTCAAGTTCTGAATTTTCCGGGTTTTCTCCTGGAACTTCCGCCTTCCAGGAAAGTTGCAAATCATAACGCGTCCGCGATCAGACCCAGACGAGACGTGACAAAGCCAACTGAATTACATCACGATAGAGGCTAATAGAGGGGGGGGGGGAGAGACAGGAACCGCTTCTTTGCTGGTCGGAAAGCCCGAAGCGGAGTTTCCGGAAAAGCTGGTAAACATGTCATCTCAGCACAGGAGCGCCACGCAGTGGGATGCGATCCATCAACTCAATACGGACAAGCAAACGCAATCTGATTATCTTCAGTGCAGCAGCAATTTGCCGTGCATTTTAGCGTGCATGAAATTCATTTATTTCTACTGACTTATTCATTTTGATTGGCACTTCCCGAATCAGAAGCGTCGATGAATAATAAACCAAGAGAATTTCACATTGATTTTTGCAAAGTATATTAAATAATGGGGGGTTCTTCTGTCTGCCTTTTCAATGCGAGACATCAGGATAATGAGTGTTCGTCGCCCTGAACTTAACCTGCACTCCTGAAACCATTAGCAAAGTCTCACCAACATAGCAAACTGCGTTTTTTTCAAACTGCAACCTCCCGTGGCTTATCTTTCATTGGTTACTCTTCGAATTCGGCACTCCGCTATATAAGTTCCTGCCAGAGGGTAAGCTGCCCCACTCGCGTGGTGCCTTTGGCACGTGATTTTGCGGATATGCCTAAAAAATGAAATGGCATTATCGGCGAACGTGAAATTTTTCTGTCTGCTCATCTCTTTGATGATCGGTAAGTGGAGCAACTGGAAATCATTGTTCAGCGACTCTGTGTGATCAGCAAAGTAATCCCCTGCCTTTCTGATGCTGTGGTCATTGCGTTCCGATCCCCGAAATTGCCCGTGCTGCTACCCGGTGCACTTGGCCTACCTTTCAGTTTCTTCCTTTAACCGACAGCTCTCGTTTGTTCCCACCAAACCACGCAGGAGAGTGTTCACCGCAGCACCTGTTATTGAGTTGGGAAGCACAGGAGCATAAAAGTCCGTTTCAAAGTTCTGTGCATGTCCCCCCCTCCTTTGAGGCATTCCGAAACGGACCACGAGAAATTAAAATCTCTTGAGAAGGCGTACGCATTGAAAGAGAAGAGGAACACCTCTTTCTGTTTCGAGCTATTCTTTTTGTCTTTGCGCACGAAGTTCATTACCAAAGCTGACTGAGGTAAACTTTTGCCTTCTAAGGAAGAAGGCAAAAGTTTCGGGGTTGATGGGAAGCTTCGAAGAGTACGGCTTTGCTCCTCCATTCCTTTTGTTTTGGAAGCGTAGTAATGCACGGGCATGAATTGGTTTATTTAGAAACTTGAAGGCTCGGGTGCATCTTGCAACCCTGCCTTCAAGCAAATCTCTGCTCTTAGTAAGGCGAACTACTTTGCTAATATCATCTGGACCGCCGATTCCATTGAGGACGTGCATCAAAGATGTTTCCACTGTTAGCTCCAATTTCCTTCCGAAGAGATCCGTGTGTCATCCATTGAAAAATGCGTACAAAGCGCTAACAAAATGATGAGTTCAGGAGCACTCTTCGCTAAAATGCTAGAGGGGTGATTTCCAAAAGATTTGACCTTCTGATCCAACGTTCCATGTTTGATTCCCTATTATGCTTTCTTGAAATAGAAGTAGCATTTCTTCTTTTGGAGCTCTGCAGAATTTTATGGAAGGACTCCTGTACACTCCTGTATTTGGAACAGAGTAGAAATCCCAAGCTATGCACATGTGGCTGAATTTCAGCATTCCCGAGATTCCATCCGTCAGATGAGAAAAAAACGGATTCCTGCTTCCTCATCTGCAGCTCCCACACAGTGTCTCCGTACATAGGAGATCTAGTGAGCAGCTGCCAAATGAGCAAGTGGGAGCAAATCCACACACGTGAGAGCAACCAAATGTACGTTGGCGACAGCAGGCAGGTCATACTTCTTTATAAAAAAGATAGGATAGTTATGCCGAAAAAGCCACGGCCTTTGACAAAAGCAGAACGTTGAAGAACCATTTTGCGCCTGCCATTGTGCGTCAGAAAATCCTTGAAAATGGGGTCTCTTGGTTGCATTCGTGTCTCGGATCGGAAATCCTGCAAGCGAAAAGAGCATGTAAGAAACTTTGTAGAATACTTCACATCGGAACGTGCACTTCCACTCTCGTACAAGAAAAGGTACGATACATTTGCCAAGATTCCCAGAGAAGAAGACCTTCGGCGAATCACATGGATACTCATATGAATATTCATGCGTGCTTCTGCGTGTTCGAGAGTTTATTCAAAATTCCCGTTGATGAGGACACCATCTTAATTACTGAGAGCTGCTCATTAATTGATTATAAACTTAGGATTCAGTCTTCCTCCCCTCATAAGCGAAAACAATAGACAATAATCGCTTAGCATCATTTCAAGTCCTCATGAGAAGCCCTTTGGCTTTCGGGGTCTGATGGATCTGTGGGAGGTGCATTCAGTTACCATCCTGAAATGCCGTCGTAACATCTTCGGAACATGGAACTGATGGCGTAACGAGAAGACGTATCAACTGGTGCACTTTGAAAGGCGTTTGCAAACGCCTGGAGCTCGGACAATTCGTGTTATCGGAAGGTGAGAGGGGATCGTGCCAAAGTTCGAACACCAACACTCTGCAGTTCCAGCGCTGTTTGGATCCACAATCGACTCACACAGGAAGAGTATGAGTAGTCCTTTGTATTCGCGTATTACATCCCGCTCGTCGAAACTGATGCTTTGTTCTTCTCTGAAAAGGAAAATGGGCCAGGCGCAACAAGAATTTCGGTTGCCATTTCGGGTCGGATTCTTGACCATCGCGTTTCTCCTTTCTAAGGGCTTCGTCCGTGGCCCCTCCCACCAATCTGAATCTGAATCTCAAGAATAAATTACGAATCATCCCCTAGCTCCATCAGAATGATCTCTTGCGGTGCTCAAGACCGCGGCCGTTTCAGCCCCTTCCTTCATTTCATTCGCGATTCCTAGAAACCTCAAGGAATGAAATTTCCGCTTCATCGGGTGTCTTCAGAGAAAAAGATTCCTTCTACTCGATCCACTCAATCCTTCCCAGCCATCTCTTACATGCAGATTATCTGATTGATTCCCGCTTCGCAGTTAGATGGTTCGAATCACACAGAGAATCGAAAACCTCCTATTGTCTGAAAAGATTAGAATTCAAAGAGTGCAAGAGAACCATTTGGCCCTCTTAGGATGCCGTGTGGTTACGGTGGTCTCCGCAGCGTGGCACCATGAGTCGCGGGTTTGAATACTCCGAACGGAATCGACTCAGGGCGTCGTGGGTCCCGAGTTCATCCCACAAGATGACGCTGGTTGGCCTACAGCCTACTGGTAGAGGTTGAAATCGGATGCCTCGATGAGGGCCGGGACAAATGGGAGTCGACCTCCGGGTCCTTCCAGGAATCACGGAGTGGGAGCTCCCCTCCGGTTGTGAGGGAGAGGAACCCCCTTTCGGGGAGGACCAGTCCGCATTGGACTGATGGAGTAGGTGTGTCGCCGCCACCTCTCCAGAAAGTGCAGAGACGAGAGACGATCCCTTTGGGGAAGCTGCGTCCTTCTGAATTTCGGAAGCGTCCCTTCTGGGTTCTCTTCAGAGTAAAAACAGGAGAGGATTCCTTGCGGGGGATCCCTCCAGAGAAGAAATTCCAGGATCGGATCCTTTTCGGGTTCCCTTCAGAGAAGAAAAACTGGGACGGATCCCCCCGGGAGTCCTCCGCAGAGAATGAGGAAGGAGAGTCCCCTTCAGGATTCCCCTTCGGAGACTTGTGCTTCGTTTCACTGCAGATAAGGCTGCCTCATTCAAAAACCGACGTTGCAGCTTACTCTGCTTCGCGCTGGTTGCAGCTTCCAGAGGACCATCTTTTTCATCAGGGGATCACGTTCGGGAGATGCTCCATTCGTCCCGAGTTCGGCTCTCGCTGCGGGTTTCTTCCTCTCTTCTCCGCCGTGGAGGAGCTGATCGCCCCCAAAGCGAGAGGTTTCGAATCTTCGAATGACCCACGCGGACGTTGCGGATCGTTGGTAATCCGGTCATCCGCCTCTTGGTCCGGCGGCGCTGAAGTGAAGGAACAGCCTCGCAAAGTTCCTTTGCATTCTCAGGGTCATCTTCGTTCTCCTGATTTTCCCCCTTCACGAGAAATTCCCCTCTCTTAAAATCGCCCCCCTTTCTGCTCATTCGCACTTGCAGCCGGGCTGGTCCAAAATCCCGCACGCCGAATTCCAGAACAGAAATCGCCAATCTCGGAAGATCACAAAAAATAAATACATATGTCTATTATCTATATTTGTACATAGATTAATATATATTATAAGGATTATGTGCTTAGCTTGCATATCAATATATATATTAATATATGGACTAACGGACAAATTTATTTCAGAGTACAAATCTATTAACATAATTAATGATGCGTATGAATATATATATAAAGGATTATAAAAATAAATGCACATGTTTTATTATATATATAAATTTACATTTATATGTGTAATAAAGATGCGTATATTAAATAAACACATGAATATGGAATTATGAGCACATATATTTATCAAGAGCCCGAAAACAGAATTCATCGCTTATTGAGGATGTTTCATTTACTGTGTGTCTGAAATGACAGGAAAAGGAAGTATCAGATTTCTTTTTTTTTTTCTATTCTGTTTGCTTTTTATTTCCCTTCTATTTTTCTTCGTAATTCGATATTTATATATTCGTTTAATATACATATATATAAGAAACCCATCTATTAACTATTTATAATTTTTGTCATATATGTTGATCTATGTAGGATCTATATATATATATACGTATATTATACATATATAATATATGTATATGTTTATTTTTTATGATCTTTCGAGATTTCGACATTCGGTACCTGACGATCGATACCTCCCTAAATGAAATCGAATCCACTGATGTCTGGGGAAGTCAGCCAGGTCTGAGGTCTGAGTCGGAGGTCAGCTGAACTTTAACACACTCAAAACAAAAGACAAACGCCATTGGGGGTGGGTGGATCGACAGAGTTCCGCCGAGCTGCCGTGCGAATTGGTACAGCAGTGGAACACTACTCAAACGAATTCGTCGATCTTGAGCGGGAACAATCACTGTGACCAAATAGTGACTCATCGTCGTGAGCGCACAATACGGCACGCATGTTTGGGACGGGTTGCTGGCTGCACGCGTCCCATTTCCATTGCTCCAGCTCGTTGTTGTTATTTTTTATCCTCAACGTGGGCTGGAATCTTCTTCGTCAGCAAGCTTTCTGTAAAATTCCAGCACACACGCACACATATGTATATATTTACGTATGCATGTACAGGTATAAAGGGATTGTTCACTCACGGTTAGACTTGTTACATAGAATCCTCACTCCTCCAAGAGACCTGCGAAGAAGGCAGCGAAGATGACCTGCCATCGCGGTCTGCTACTCCTTTAGAAATGGACGACTACGCTGGCAGGCGAGCAGTCGAAATCCTGCTGAAGATTCTCAATTTTTCCAAGTAATCTGAGGGAGCAGAAAGATTCGGATTTTCCCATCCAGTTTCAGCCATTGGAGCATAATGGGTGTCCTGTCGCTCAACCACAACGTGTCTCTTTCGCCGGGCGCCACCTGTGAAACAGTGAGGAAGATGTTTCATCTGGATGACGAGACTCGACTAGTAGCCCTACACAAGGGAGAGCTGGGTGAGATGCTTCGAAAAGGGAGCTGCTTCGAGGTCCCTGTTCCAGCGGCACCAAATCTTCCTCAGACGCTGATCTGGAACGTTTCATCTCACTGTCTGTCTTTCGCCGTAAATAATGGAAACCTTCCGAAAAAGCAGATTGATCTCATTTGCTCCTCGGAGTCCAACAGAGTGGTCCTGCTCTCATCAGCTGATGAATTCTTGGAGCTGGTAAGACGCTCACCTCCCAGCGTTACCTTGTGGCTGGGAGATGTGCCGTTTTCATTTTCCTTTTCTCCCACTCTCTGAATGACCATCATCCGATTCGTTCACGAAATGGAAAGGTACAGCAGCCACAGCCCGGTCGGTAGCCTTGTGGCTGCGGGCTGCGCGCGTGGGTACCGAGAGTTGCGAGTTCGAATCCCGCCCAGGGAAGGATCGATGCCGACGCTTCATGATCTTGGATTTAGAGTTCCCCTCGTAGGACGATGATGGTTGCCCACGGACTTTGAACTGGGCACCGGTGGAAGCTGAACGCCCCCGTTGACTGGCCGAGATGTGAAGTGGATCCTCCGTGGTCCTTCTGGGAATCAAGGAGTCGGTTCCCTCGCCGAAGTTCCCCTCTGGTTGTGCAAATGGATCCTCTATCGAGTACCATGGTGCTGGTTGACCCCTTCCTCGGGGGGTGCCTTTCCGAAGTGTGAAGAAGTGCGCTGCTCCCTTCGAGGAGCTTCCTTCAGAGGAGGAAACAGGGAGTGGTACTCTTGAGGGTTCCCTCCGGAGAAGAAATTCCAGGAGCTTTCCCTTCCGGATTCATTTCGAAAAAGAATGGAGCGACCCCTTCCGAGAAGTTTCTCCGGAGAAAATAAGAAAGGTACAGCTTGTGGGATGGCCAGGAAGGCTGTTGTATGCTCCTCCGGAAAGTCGAATTCAAAGGTCATCGATGACTCGCTGCTGCATTGTTCATTCGACAGGAAGGCAGAGATGGCATCCGTGAATGCGGGAAGGGGAGTTTGAGCACTCAGGAGTAGAATGGGTCTGCCAAACGATGGGGAAAAAGTTAGTTGGTTGACAGGGGTGCAGGAGACCATGTGACAGCGCGATCTTGTCCCTGTCAGACAGAGAGAGAGGGAAAGAAGTGAGGCTTCCCGTTGATTCGGTGAAGTAGCCGCCACTTTCAGCATCTTCTTCCCCCCCCCCCTCTCCCCCAGCCTTTGCAACAGCTGACTTCTTTTCAGCTGGCTCCCGTTCCTGGAAGATGTAGGAAATGGTGTAGGGGTCAGACCAGGGATCAAGTTTCAGCACCCCGAATACGAAATGGCATCCGCAGTGAGTCGGATTCCCTTGTACTCGAGAGAGTTCCGGGAGCTTCAGATTCTCGAGAGAAACTTCAAGTCCGCTCTTTCCGCATGGAGACGCAGTGCGTATGCGCAGAGTACCTTGACCGAGGGAATGACCGAAAATCGAAGGATCCGGAGTGACCTAACCCTCCGCCGGCATAAATGAAAGCTCTGGCGAATCGGAGTGCCTTGCAGGGATCCGGGAGGCGCGAAACAAACGTATCTGTTCGTGGCCATTGGCCCCGGAGGAACTGCGGGAGCGACCGTAACTTTGCAAGACAAGGAGCATTCAGCGGCGGCCACAAGAAGTTTCTCTCTGCGACCTCCGGATGCTTTCATCCCAGGAGGCAAACGGAAGGCACGCAGCCGAGGGGTACCGAAGAGGAGAAGAAGGAATGCCAAGTGACCGCTGCAACGTTCAGCCTGATCGCAAGCCAGCCCATTCAGAGATCTTGCACTTTGAGAAGTGGGACGAACCACCTGCTGCTTCATCCAGGTGCCGCAGCATCCGGAAGAAGCGTGAACCATCTTCAGATCTCGGAGAAGTTTTCTCCACCCACTGAGAGTTTCGAAATCCCGGAAACCGAACGCTCGGGATTTAAAGCGACGGTGCCGACCTCGGGGTGGAGATGAAGGGAGAACAAAGGAGAAAAGAAAACGACGCTGTTCGTCCCGACGTCCCCCATCTTGCCGTTCGCGAACGGCAGGATGGGGGAAGCAGGGAACCGCGGCTTTTGCTCAGAACCACACCCTGGCTCTCGGATGATTAGGGCTGACTTTCAGAAGTGCAGCTCCATGGAGGCTGCACCACTTCCGGGGTTGTTTTGCTGCATGTCCTTTTCTCTTTCTGCAGAAAAATAGGAACGTCGATGTCGGAGGGAGCTGCCTGGTTTCAGGGATTGCTCTGATCTTTGACAAGCGGGATCTATTCGTCCTTAACTTTTCAAGACAAGCACCTCAGTGGAGTGTCAGCGGGGTCATGGGATGGAGAACACAAGGAGGCAGAGCTCCGGCTCTAGACCTCTTGGAGCTGAGGTAAAAAAAAGTATAGCCCCTTTTTTTGCCAACCACTCCAAAGTATAGTTTTTTCCTGGTTCTGTCCTGCCCCACTTGTTCCTCCCCTCCCTCCGCTTTCGCCTCACTCAGAAGATGAGAGAGCGCATCGCCCCTGAGATTCCCAGCCCGTCCAGAGCGACAAGCTGCACGTTCCCTTCCTCCCGCAGGCAATCCAAACTCCTCCCCCCTCGTCTCTTTAACGGCTGATAGTTTCTCTCTGGTGTTTTTCTTCCTCCTTTCTCTCCTCTTTTTCCTTCCTTCTCCCTCCGCTTCATCATCCTCTTCCTCCTCTTGTCCTTTCACTTCTTCCTCTTCCTCCTTCCTCCTTCCCCCTCTTCTTTCTCCCCCTCTTTTCTTCCCCACCTCTCCTCCTGCCTTTCACAGTCTTCATCCTCCTCCTTCCTCTTACTGCCTCTCCCTCGGCATCCTGGAAGGCGGAAGCTTCAAGCATCCCAGAAGGGACTGGACGCAGGTTTTCATCACCCACCCTTCTCGAGTTCCCAATGAACGCGTGCTCATTTTCGCTGTTCCCTTAGCCGAGAAGGTCGTTTTCTACCTCTCGCCGGTCCGAGGTCCAGGGACCACCTCTTCCCGCCTCCTCTTCGTCCTCTGGTCAGACGGCGACGGGGGGATTCCAGAGCGACCGGTCGCAGGGAGGGAGAGGCGACCTGGTCGAAACGGCATGATCCAGCCAGGGGTGACAGCGCACGTTCGGTGCCTAAGTACAGAGTAGTCACGGTCCCGGTGAGGAGGCCGGCTGTCCGGCGGGTATCTCGGGGGATCAGCCACCCGAGGGATCCGCCTCACGTGCACCGCGTGTCTGGTGTGTTCTCCAGAACCCTCCCTTCATCATCCTCAACAGCGACCCGAGGGGCCCACGTTTCAAAGGCTACTGCATAGATCTTCTCGAAGAGATGAGGAAGATCAAGCCCTTCGATTACGAGCTCTACGAACCTCTGGACAAGAACTTCGGGATGATCACCGAAGGAAAGTGGAGCGGCATCGTAGGGGAGCTGGTAGACAAGGCAAGTGCCTCCGGCGTGGCCTGGGAGGTGGAGGGCTCGTCAAGACCTGCCAGGTGGGTCCACACAAAGAAAGCGGACATCGGGCTGACGGGCTTCACGCTGCTCGCGGAGAGGGAAAGCGTCATCGACTTCACCATGCCCTTCTACGACCTCATCGGCATGCAGATCCTCATGAAGAAGAGCCAGACCTCCGACAACATCTTCAAGTTCCTGTCCATCCTCGAGCCGAAGGTGTGGCTCACCGTGGGAACGGCCTACATTCTGACCAGGCAAGTCGGGTTCGGTGCCGTTCTTCTTACTTCCTCCCACCTGCTTAGCACGCTGCTATGGATCTTTGAACTGTACAGCCCTTACAGCTACCTGAACGCGAAGACGAAGGAAGGCGAGGAGACGAGGGTGTTCTCGTTCAAAGAGAGCCTCTGGTTCTGCATCACCTCCATGACTCCCCAGGTGAGGATTTGCAAGGGTCCGGCGGTTGGGGACGGTTGGTGGAGGGGGATCCGCCGCCTGCCTTCTCCGGGGCTTGCTCCAGCTCTGGAGAAGAGGGAGCGGAACGCCGTCTGGGTGACCGTCTTCCAGAGAAGAGAAGAGGCAGGCATGCGTTCCCAGGAGTTCACGAAGCGTGCCTGCACACCTTCGAGGTGGCCGGTGCGGACCCGCAGCGGACTCTGAACTCGCTCCCTCCACCACAGCTTCCGGTCGGAGAGCTTCCGGCTGGACCAGCCGTGGCTGACAGAACGGAATGTCCTGCTCTCTGTGAGGGGAACTGACATCTCCGAAGCCAACGAAGCCTCGGGAAGGGACAGGAGGGATGCTGAACCCAAGGGGGCCAACTCCAAAAGGAGCGGCCTCCATACAAGGGAAGGAGAGAAAAGCTCGAAACGCACATCATCTCCGCCACCCCTCCTCCCCGCACCTCGATTCTCACCCGCGGATCCGCCTCCACGGACTGACATCTACCGAGCGCGCGCGAAAGGACCGCTGAACATGGGGCTTCTAGTTCTCAAATGCCCAAGGTGGGTTGAAAGGACCTACTTCCCCCCAGGATTCCCGTTTTCTATCCCTGAGTCAGCGATGATTCGACCGTTTGAGCCACAACCCCTCCTTCCGAGACACCAGAAATGTGCATTAACAATGAAAAATCACTGAGAAAAGGATATGTCGATTCGTATGCGGAGCGGACAGTCCGAGTTTTTCGTCATGATGAAGGTCGGACGAGACCAAAGCAAGCATACGAAGGATCATCCCCGAAGATTTTCGGGAAGGGAAGTGCAGATCTGCAGTGGCCACAAGGCTCAGGGACCATGGAACGGAGCCGAACAACTCGTGGGAGAGGCTGGAGTGCGCTACGCGCCGACGACCTTCTCGACAGAAAAAGAACGTCGCGCGATCTAAGAGAATCGGTGCCTAAGGAAAAATGACCTGAGAGAAGGAAAATCTATCGAGCTCCTTCCTGAGCATCCGGTTTCAAGAGGGAAAGCTCGGGTTCTGGAAGACCCTAGGAAATGGCAAACCCTGTTTTGGCAGCATGTCACCTGCTATCAAGAAAACTGAGACCGAAGGGATTCATCTCGAGGATACACGCTGCAACTGGTAGAATCGGGGCCAGAGATGATCAGGGATGCAGGAAATACAAGACGGCATGGATGGCTCCAGGCTTCGTGCGACTGCACTGAAAGTGGAACACCTCATATGCTCGCTTCCTTCCTCAGAGGGAAGCCTCAGAGTTTTCTCATCGTTGCACTGCATCCGGTAGCGATTCCCAGAACACTGGAACGGACCGTTTTTTTCTGAGCCTGCTGCCCCCAGGCGGCGGTGCATTCCATTAACCGTGGTCTCCTGCAGTCACAGCGAAGCGCTAGTGTGTTTCGTCTGGTTCATCTGCACAGACGCCGATTTCAGGATGAAGTTGAGCTCGAATTCCGCAGGGAAGAAGGATGGTAGCCCCTACCACCCGCTGAGAAAAGAGGGGATAACTCGCTTCTTTGCCTTTTTGGCTGTCCAAAGAGATTTCCAAGAACCAAAGAGGACGTTCTCAGAAAAAGCGAGATCTGACGAAAGTCCCTTCTCCGTGTGGAACCGAGCAGCACCGACAGGACGCAAGAGGAAAGAAGGAACTCGCAAAGGCAGTGGATGAGGAAGATTTAAAGAGAAGCTGAGCATGCGTCAGGTCGAGTCGCCCTGGGACTGTCACGTGCTCGTGGAAGGTCCGCAGGAAAAAGATGATAGAAGGAACGCGAATGACTTACATCAGTGGAGGGGTGGGGGAGAAATCGTGTATCCGATCTTCTAATGCGAGGCTTCAACCAACAGTTTTTTGGAAACCCAACAGATGGAGTTTGCGCGCAGCTTCCGTCGGTATTCTCGTCCCCTTCGCCGGTATCGGAGTATCGCCCTATACTGCTCAGCGAAAGGGCGTTTCCAAAGGAGAAGCAAAGGCTTTCCCCAGAGAATTCGCCTTCGCGGCTCCGACCTTCTCACCACCTCCACGGACCCGGTTTTTTTTTTTTTTCTTCCATCGGTGAGCTAGGCCTGCGCGCCTTATTGCCGGAGTGGAGCGAGAATGAAGGCCATGTAGGTTCGTGCTAGGGTGCCCTAGCCGGTGCTTCAAGGATATCTCCCGAATTTCTCGAACGTCTCACTCAAGTTCTACTTCCGCTTCATCCTGGTCCATCCGGAGTGTTTGCGAAGTCCAAAGAGGTCCCTGTGGATGACTACAGGAAGGGGCTGGTAAAGAAGCTCTTTCGCCTACCCGGTCGAGCAGCCGACCTATTCGCAGAACGCGCGAAAGGATGCTTGAGCCTCTTGGATCTCCTAGATGAGTCGGGTGAGCAGCCGCCTCTCGCCGCCTCGCCCCCTAGTAGCGCCCTTCCTCGCTCGCTCGACCCGCCTATGGGGAGGCGGAACGTAGGATCACCCCTCTTCCTACAGAATTCGACCGTAAGAAGCTTCCGGGAAGGAACCGGGCGATGTCGCCGCTTTGAGGGCGTCGCGGGGGAGGAGGAGCGAGCGCCACCGCCGCATGCGGGAGGCAAGGTGACCACAGGTCGTTACCGCAGGTCGCGTCGAGGGTCCGCAGGAAAGAGCTGCGTCGCGCACCGGACTCTGCAGGAGCTCCAGTCGCTTCTCCGCCTCGAGGGAGGACACAAATCCACGGGGCTTTCGGGTTGCGCGTTGCCCTACTCTGGAAGGTTCCCCTGTCACAGAATTCGCGTGCCGCAGGCAGGGCCGCAGGCTCGGAACACGACGACACGCGTACGGAAACGATTCGCCGCGCTCAGCGCTGCCCCCCGGCCGCCTCGCCCCCTGGAGGCGCCCCGACGCGTCCAGGAAGTCCTGGATAGAAAGCGAACCGAGCAAGATGAGCCTGCAGCCTCCTCCCTGCCGACCGCCGAGATGACCTTCAGCTTCCTGACGGCGGGCGCTGCGGGGCCTCGGGGCACACGAAATGAAGGGGTGGCGTGAGAGCGGGAGGCTTCGCGGCTGCGCCTCAATGGAATGAGGCGCCTCGCGGTTGCCCCTGGCAGCCAGCGTAGCCTGTGGACTGGGCCCGCAGATCGACCTCCTCTACCGACGTAGGGGTCTGATGCGAAAGGAGGAATCCCGGAATGATCGCGGACAGGACGGGAAGATGCACAAAGACGGGGAAATTCCCTGGAGCTCATCCCGGGAATTCCTCTTCTGCCCACCCCGAGCTCATCGGGCTCGAGAGCGTTCCCGGAAGTTCCCCACGATCTCGACGGCTTGAGGTGATCGAACAAAATTCCCAACAGGGGGTCCCCGGGGATGTGAAAGAAAGCGCGCGGTTCCAACATCCCGTCCTTTCCTTTGCGCGTCTTCTTGAGGTCTCCGTGCCAACCCGCTGAGGCTGCAACGAGGGCTGAGACGAAATTCCAGAGCCCCCGCCGTTCCCAGGAAGGATGTCGCATGGTTTGGTCTTTTTGCGTGCTCCCAGGGAGATGAACGGGCATTAAAAGACTGGCTCCTCTCCAATGGCAGATGCGAAGGAAACCAACGGCGCGCTGCCGAGCAGCACGAAAGCGGACGGCCTAAGATGCGGAGAGGAAACGGAGACCAAGGAGATGAATGACTCTTCTTCCTAACCCTAACCGCACGACCGACCCCCTAGCAGGAGGAGAGAGCAAAGATTCGAGCCCGAGGTGGGAGGGGTAGGCCGAGCTCGGCGACAGAAGAACCAGCACTCAGGCTCGGAGGCAGCGGATCGCATCCACAACGGCTGGACGTTCCCCATAGTCCGCAGTGCCCTCTTCCGCAGAGCGGCCGCGCAAGGCAAAGTTCGCTTTGCCTTGGATTTCGCGATAAGCGTTCGGGAAGAAAATGGCCGCGCCTCCTCGGAGACGAGGCTGGGATTACATCGTAGGGCGTCCTCCACGTCGGGTACAGGGGCCCCTATGAACGGTCTTCCGGGGCACGGGATCTCACCCCCTCACCGTGTTTCGGCGGGAGGTTCAACCTGCTGATGAGATGAAGTCGGAGGTGCACCTCGACGACTAGCTCGAAATTTCGCCCCTTCCCTTGCCCGGAGCCACTGAAGCAGTGGCGAGCTGGACGCTGGTGGTTTTCCGGTGTCCTCAAGAAACGAGAAGAATCCATCGACCTGCTGTCTCTCTCCTGGGATGGCGGCGTCTTCGCTAGCTTGCTCGGGGAGCCGAAAAGAGCGATGGGGCTCGAGGAGTCTTGTGTGAAGAAGGTGGCCCAGGAGGAAAGAGGCGGGCCGCCGTCCGCTGTTCCCGCTTGCTTCTCCCCGAAAAAAAAAAAAAAAAAATGTTTCTCTCACACGATTCCTCCTTCCCCTCCGTTCCAGGGAGGTGGAGAACTCCCCCGTCAGCTCTCCGGGAGACTACTGGCCGCATCTTGGTGGCTGTTCTCCTTCATCGTGATCGCGTCCTACACGGCGAACCTGGCAGCCTTTCTCACCGTGAGCCGCCTGGACAGCTCCATCACGTCCTTGGATGACCTCGTGAAGCAAAGCAGCCTCGAGTACGGAGTCACCAAGGATTCAGCCAACGCCGCACACTTCGAGAGGATGGCAGGCATCGAGGAGAGATTTTACGAGTGAGTTCCAGGTCACTCAGGTGCAGCCGACGCCACCGAGGGCACCTCGGATCGACCCGATCTCACGAACGCCGCGCCGCGGCCAAGAGGACCTTCTTGCTTAGCCCTCCCCATCACGGAGAGAAATGGAGGCTGCTCCTTATCGCAGAGTTCCGGGAAGCTTCTCGCTCCCTTCCGTCCCCCGGAGAGCGCAGTCTGCCGGTAGAGGAAAGCGAATCGCTCGTCCGTTCGCTTCGGCGGAAAGCTGTGCTTTCTGGCTCAAGGCTGTCGAAGGCTCGTCGCTCTGCAGCGCGCGACCCGAGGTTCCCGCCTGCAAGGGCTGTCACATTTCCTCGTTACCCAGGAGAACCGCGTCCGCTCGAGTTTTCGGAACCCTGCGTCTTGGAGGATGTACCTCACTGCCCTTTTCCGCCCACGTGCAAGTGGCGTCGAACGCCCTCTCTGGCGCTCTCCCGTGCGTTCTTGGGCCCGTCTTCCCCCCTTGCAACAAAGGGGACGAGGAAAGGGGGCCGAGAGCTGCTCCCTCAGTCTTTCGTGCGGGGTTGTGACTCGTCCTCCTTCCCACCGACGTTCCACTCCGGCAGAAAGTTTGGTGGCACGCAGGAGGTCAGCGGATGAGCAGGGCTGCCGGTGGCTCTTCGGCGTGCATCGGTCCTAGTCAGCGTGTCGTGAACCCCGACTTCCCGAACTGAATTCCTCTTAGCGACAAGACCTCTGCATCTGGTCCCCATTTTCTGTCTTTTCACAAAACTCGAATTCGGGCATTCGAGTTTGGTGTCCCCCTTCCTCCCGCCCTCCCACTCCACTTCCCAAACCACGTTGCTTAGATCTGGGAGCGTTCGCCAGCCCGCCAACTGTGGCGTTTCTCGTGATCTTGAGTGCAAGAGCACTGAAAAATTCCGTCCCCTGCCACGAAATATCGATCCGTCTTCAATGGGTGGAGGCATGTCATTGTGCTGCTGATGAACCTTCTTACCCAATGAGTGCTGCGTTCAGAACCTCTCATCAGTAGTCACATCCAGGGATAGTCTCGGGCCTGAACCCATCCGCAGTGGGGTGCACCAGGCATCGACTATGGAAGAAAGAGAACGCTGGCGCCTCAATCTGCTCCTCCTCAGCTTTAGAGCTCATATATGACAAAGGAGGAACATCTCGGTAATGTCCCAAACCACATGTCCCAAACCACATGTCCCAAACCACATGTCCCAAACCACATGTCCCAAACCACATGTCCCAAACCACATGTCCCAAACCACATGTCCCAAACCACATGTCCCAAACCACATGTCCCAAACCACATGTCCCAAACCACATGTCCCAAACCACATGTCCCAAACCACATGTCCCAAACCACATGTCCCAAACCACATGTCCCAAACCACATGTCCCAAACCACATGTCCCAAACCACATGTCCCAAACCACATGTCCCAAACCACATGTCCCAAACCACATGTCCCAAACCACATGTCCCAAAACATGTCCCAAACCACATGTCCCAAACCACATGTCCCAAACCACATGTCCCAAACCACATGTCCCAAACCACATGTCCCAAACCACATGTCCCAAACCACATGTCCCAAACCACATGTCCCAAACCACATGTCCCAAACCACATGTCCCAATATTTTTATATAGCTAATGTCTGGAACCCAAGGACGATGGAGCAGCGCACCCTAGTCTGAGCGATGAGTGCAGCATGTTCGCCATCCAATCATCCGTAAAGATGCAGATTCAATCCTCCCTCCCCTTCCGTTCTTCGTCTCGTTTTATTCGTTGATGGTCGAGATCGGCATCGGAGGAATGCGATTGGCGCATGCGGGATTCAACGGGAAGACTCCAGCTTGAGAAAACAGCGCTTTTGCTAGTGGGATTATCGGACGTGGGCAAGAAGTTCTTTGAACATTTCCGCTCTCTCACGACAGCAGGAACGTCGGAGCGATCTGCCGTGATGAGGCAATCACTACCCGTTCTTTAGTATGCCTTTATTGGCACCTCACAGCATCTTGAAGGGAACTAACCTGCTTGAGTTTGCTTACGGAAGATCCATGCTGTAATTAGACCGTTTCCAGGATCGCATTTTTCTTTTTCCTTGACTCGACGCTGGTGCCGAGAGCCTCCCTGGAAGCCCCTCAAGATGCACAGAAACTCGCCCTGTTACTGCTCGCTTTGGATACGAATGCTCCTGGATCCCTAATGTGTGCGATGCACCATGGATTCACCACGTCACTAAGCTGTCAGTGATTACCTCCAAGAGAGGAATCTTCGTAGTACCTTGGCAAAATGGGAGGTCGGTTTCCTGGGTTGCGTCGAGAGACTTTCAGAGAAAGCTTGAAGGAAGGAAAGAAAATCCTCCACCTTCTATCGGAGAAGCCGCCTCCCCTTTTTCCATACCCCTGTGTGTCCGACCGAAAGTCTCGGTAGGAAAATAGGACGCTTGGATTTTCCGAGGACTGCTCTTTGAGTTGTCGAATCCTGAGAAAGAGCTGAAAATCGAGGGAGAGAGCTCCTTGAAAATCACTCAGATCCTGAGCTGATCCGAGACCCGAGATCTTCATGGGAGATGTGCAGATGTGCAGATGAATCGCCCCGAGATGGGTCATCTCAGTGACACGAAGGATGTTTCGAAATCCCACGGATGGGGAACTCCCTAGAAGGTTCAACAGAGCCGGCACCTTCTGAAGTGCACGAGAGGTGAAAACTGGTCACCGGCATGTCACTGGCTGAGCTGCTGGATGCGTTCCAGGGGTCCAAGTTCGTGCAAGTTCTTCCGTGTTCAGAAAGACGGGGAAAAATAATTTGCCAGCTCTGATCTAGGAAAAGTCACTCTCTTGCTGCTGTCAAGCAACGCCAATACAAAAGGTGAATCGCTTTTCCATCCCAGGAGGCAGATTGAAGCACACAGGCTTTCTGGCAGTCCCTCACTCAGTTCCAGACTCCCAGATCATTGCGGAAAAAGGATGCAGGCAACCGTGTGTTCTCGATCCAGGAGCGAACCTATGTCCTTTCTAGCGTGCTAGAAAGGACTCTTTGGTGAGCTGCCAAGCCAGAAGAGTCGAAGGAAACCTTCAAGACGATGCCTGTGGGAAAGGGCCGAATTTCGTCCTCTCCTGATGGAGAAGCCAAAAAGTCCAGTAGCAGAAGGGACGCCGAAAATTTTCTCCTTATTGAACCGGACGGTGCATCTTACAGACAGCTGCCTGCTTGGAATAAACACATGCCGTAGTGCTAGAGAGTCAGGCCGACTTCTCGCATTTGCCACAGCCTCAGCGCCTAATGGTCCCCATATGGAAGAGGAGTGACCGGCGGTGCTTGAACTCTTCCTTTGTGTTCCCATCTTCCTCAAAAAAAGCGCACATACACGTTCCATCCGCTGTTCATAGTTTCCTGACGACCATTCAGAAAAACCATCCAGCTACATTGAGGTTTCCTCGTCTCAGGGCATGCTGACCAGGCTGCTTGCTTCAGTCTCCAAGTGATTGAACGACCTTGGACGACCATAAGTGATTGCACAGCATCCTCGCAAGAGTTGAAGAAGGTCATTGACGCAAATGCATCCAATTTGGGAAAAAAAACACGGGGAAAAATGGTCCTTGGGATGAGAGGAAGAACAGTTCGAGCTTTTCCTTCCTTCTGGGTGGTTGCCATGAAAGTTCCTTAAAACTCACCTTTGGAAGAATCGCTTCAAGCACAGACTCGCTGCTGCTTAAGTCTCTCACGGGAGTTGAGAGTTGTGCGTAGTGACCGGAGTGCATTCTTGGAACAAGCCTCCAAATATGTGAAAGTCAGGATAATTTGCTCTTCGATGATCGCATTTTCTTTAAAGCTCCATGCCTTCGGGTCTCATCTCTCGCTGCTTTAATTGGGGAGCTTACGTCCAAGTCCAATAACCTCAGCGTTGCGTTGCCGGCTTGAACTCTTCCGCTCAATCAGCGTTGTCGACTTTCGAAAGCATTCGGCGAGCCCTAACCACAAAGGAAGTGGATAGCTGGTTGGGAATCTGCACTGGTCTCTTTGCATCGCACGGTGAAACTGGATCCAAGAGTTGAAGATGCAATCATTCTCCGAATTGCTTTTCCTGCAGGATTTATCTCTGCTTGCACGAGGAATGGCTAGTGCGATGCTATAGATCACCAGGAACCGAGCAGAGAAATAGACAAAGAATAAGGACAGAAAATCTTCAACCTTGCATGCGAATACAAACAATGATGCAAAGGAGAAGTCAACATCGCACACTATCAAAAGGCATCGTTTGCTAGGGAATGAGTGCGCAAAAGGGGTACGAATTGCTGTTCGAGGATGAACAAGTGGTGATGTCCGTGGTGTTTCGCCGAGTCGATTAGGTCCGAATTCTCTATCCCCCCCTGAAAAATGTCTTGTCGACGGAAATGTCTTGAAACTTCCTTCTAGCTGCTTTCCTTTTGTCTTGACGCGGTCCGTTCTGCTCACCCATGCAATCGATGAGAGCAGAACCGCGTGCTTCGCTTAAGAAAACCTTTTTGCGAATTGAGGAACAGTACTGCACAACTCTGTTGTTTGTGTTGAAGGGTCTGGAAGAACATGACCTTGGATGAAAAGCTGAGCTCTGTGGAAAGGTCTATGTTCTCGGTATGGGATTATCCCCTGTCCAACAAGTTCATCAAAATATGGCAACAGATGCAGAAGATCAAATTGCCAAGCACGCTGGAAGAAGGGGTGGAACGCGTGAGGCAGACAGTCTCGGTGACCAACGGATTCGCCTTCATCGGTAAGCTGGCATGCCTGAAAGGTTGCGAGAGTGCCCAGAATCTCTGCTCGAATCTCAGTTGCGGAAGGTGATGCCGGATTGTGCGCAGGGTCTCGCCTGTTCCCCCCATCAAAGTAGTGTTGGCGCAGATTTCTTCCGTGAGGAAGTTAAGAACTCGCTTGTCCTTCTGATGTTTCTTTCTTAAACATTCGAGCTTAGCCATTGAGCCGCGACTCAGCCCACAAACGTCGCTTCCCGACTATGGGGCTCTGATAACGGGGGACGATTCTCAAATATGCTCATGCAATCACTTTACAGCTGACTCATCTTTGGTCAACTACATCTCCAGGAAAGATTGCGTGTTTGAGGTGGTGGGAGAAGAGTTCAGCAAGAAGCCTTACGCTATCGCTGTGCAGCAGGATTCACCGCTGAGGGACGAACTAAACCAGCTGTGAGAATTTTTTTTTTTTTGTTTCACTCTCTCTCTCACGGATCTCTTCGTCTTTTCTTTTCGAAAAAATCAGGAGTGTTTCTCTTAGTAACATCTCTCACGACAGTGACATATTCGAGATCGAAATAACGAAAAACGTGATTCGATCTCTTGGTTACGGAAATCTCGTGCATGCTCCTTTCCGCAGCCCGAAGGTCCATCACGAAGGACAGAAAAAAGCAAGCAGCTTCTAGCATCCACAAAATTTAGAGTTTATCCTTTCTCCTCCGCGAATTGTCCGCGTCCTCCGCGATTGTGGAGAGCACTGTAAGATGTAAAATCTTCGGAGAATCAGGCACAAATTACCACATCTGGTATTGCGGAAGAGCAGCAGAATGGTGATCCTGGACGCAGCTCACCCCTTTGAGAATGACTCCTTCGGCATCGCCAGGAATGAAAAAGTACCCGGGTACCAAGGCGTAGCCAACCCATTGATCCAGGAAAACGCCCATGCAAAGGCCATCATTATTGGGCCTTTGGGAACTTGGGACCCCAGCAAGCTCGTGGTTGGACCTTGCATCCGCTACACTCGCGACAGTTACAAAACACACACACCAACAATATATCGACAACGAAAACTGTCGATATATTGTTGGTGTGTGTGTTTCATCAATGTTCAGTTTCATCTAGGGGATGCGTTTTAGGGGCAGTTGGAACATTTCCCGTCCTTTTCCTGTTGGTCCTGTTCATTACTCCTCACAAACCTCACAAATTCCGAGGAAACCACAACCATTCCGAGCAACTGAAGAAAGAAACATTTGCACATCTTATCCGCAACTGTGGTCGGAAAGACGACCAGAGCAACTACACTCTCTCACCCGTGGACACTGCATCCGGGCTGGGAACCGAAAAAGCATGGTTGCTACCGGCGGGATGAACACGCAGTCTTCGTCTGATGCCTGTTCCTCCAGAAAGCGGACCGGGGGCACCGACCTGTGGAACTTGTGGATTTCCCATTCGGATTCCCGGACTTATCAAATGTGCCTTTGATAGGCGCGACTGCTCACTCCTCCTTCCACGGATTTCCGTTGCCGAAAAGCAGCCCGAGGGCTTTTGCCTCCGGGCTTCATGAACGCGGGATTTCCTCGGAGCACTGTCGCTAATGTCGCACAAGCACTCTCGTGAATGGATGGTCTACACCATCGCTTCATCCGCCTTGCGTGCTGATCGGGTGGTTCACCGCCACCAGCATCACCACACCACGTCTCATACTCTTTTCCGGATACTGAAGGATTCTCATTCTGATGAATAACAAAACGCTGGAGCGTCTCAAGATAAAGTGGCAGATGTTCGGAGAACAAGACTGCAATAACTTTAGTGACCAGTCCATCAGCATCAGGAATATCGGTGAGGGCGGGCGATCCTTCAAGATTCTAGAACGTCCAGGTCTCGCAGGTGGGGTGTTCTTGATCGTCATCATGGGCCTGATGCTGTCCATCCTTGTCCTCCTGTACGAGTACTACAACTACACCTCGAAGAAGGCTCTGAAGCAGGCGGCAAATGCCAGGAAGAATCTGGATCCTCTGTTCTTCAGGGTGGCCAAATAGATTCTTCATGAGAGAAATGCTCGCACCCCCTGCAGAACCCCGTTTTCAAGCCCCGTAGCTATCTTGGACTCACGTCCTCGCAACGCCAGAACATTACCCTGGTCCAGAAGGAATAAAGATCCATTTGTCAGATGTTTTTTCTAGAAGCTTTCGGAACGGGAAGGCGAGCCACGAACCTCAAGGCTCGCGGCTCGCCTTCATGGCGCCTTCACGTTCTTCTCTGTTCGTCGAGAGAAGCGACTATGGTTGCCGAGCAAGAGACATCGCCGCCAGCCGTTCACTTCAAGGCATTCACTTCAGCCGTTCCAGCTGCGCAACGCACTGCTTCTGGCCTTCTGCTTTTTCCATGCGACTCGAGAGGCAATTTATCCTCCAAAGCCATCTCGTTCGGAGTGCTTTTTCATTCTCCTGATACACAACCTGGATCTCTCTTGTTTCTTGTCCTAGGGATTCCAGCAAAGAAAATATCAATATGATTGGCTGGACGTGAAATACTTTCTGCCATACATATCGAGTTTTGTTATGGATTTCTTTGCTGGAGGTATTTTCTACCTCCAGACTGAATGCCTGTCAGCATAACGGATGCTTCATCATGCACACTGACGATACGAAGCAAGTATCTAACTAAGGCATCCGACACGATGTAGCGCACAGATGCTGTACCACTGAGTAATGAAACTGGATGCAGAGAGGAAAGACACAAGCGAGGTCTGCTAGGTGAGATGGACCTTTGGAGACCCAAAATTGGAGCAATGCTGAACAGGCACATAAGGAAGAAGGTCTCTTAGGTCGGATGCTAGCTGATATGCAGCTTTTCCTCGGGTTAGTCAATGCATGGGAAGCTGGCTTTGAGCGCTTTCCATGTGCTACGTGAGATTACGAGATGACGTAATCATAGATGGCGTTTTTTTTTTTTGAACGAAATTTCAATTTCGTTTCCATCTTTCACAAGATCTAGATGCCTGCGGTTCAGTTCATCAGTCAGGTAAGAAGTTGTCATGTCAATTTTCACCAACTAAAACCAGGGACCATACCTTGGAACCTGGTCACCTGCACTCTGGACACCATCCACAGTAAGGAAGCATAGATTCCACCATTCAAAAAACATCTATTCCAAGGAAAAGATATCTCCTGCTTGGTTCAGCAAGCAAAATATATCCCTTCCTTGGTAAAGATGCTTTCTGTTGTAGCTGCAGAAAAACGTGGAGAAGGCGGTGTCTTGAACATCCTGGAATAGACTCAATATCGACTACCGGATTCGGATGTGCATCCTTGTCCAGTCTGTTGTGGCGAAAATGCAGTGACCTCTGAGAATCTTCTATCAGAGCAGTATTCGATCCAAGGCGAAGGAAAGTTGCGAAGGAAAGTTCAGAAGATTGGCTTTCCATTTCGCCGATGAAGAATTGCCAGAATCCGTCAAGGACAATCGTCGTAGGATCTTGGGGATCACGAACTCAGGAAGTAGCAAGGGAACTTTTGATGCCTAATTGATGGATAGAAAATGGATAGATTTCCTTTTCCTTCCTTCAATCGGGCATTTATAGTAGTTCTCCAGCACCCTCTGCTCTACGGGAATCAACTGAGGGAGCAGGTTGGATGCTGTTGATCCCTGGACGGGATACCTAACCCTTGCGAGAGCACAACCCCGAGCGGAGGATGAAATGGGAAGCAAAGCACAGCCAGACAGTGAAGATGGTGACAATCTCAAAGAGTTCTGGTGAAGCCCGATGCATCATGTGATCGGAAATCAATGGACAAGCTTATGATCTCGTGATGCACCGGATTTATGCCCCTGAGGGGGATTGAACTGCGTACTCTCGTACCCTCGTGCAATTCATAACACCTTGTCCCAGAAAAACTTGCATATAGTAGATCCCCATAGATCTTGAGGCAAACAATCGTCATCATCCATGCAACAAATCCACACATTTGCCTGTCTAGTATGGAGAACTGAATTCCTTTCTCAGAGCAGACGCAGTAGTTTACTCCTCTACGAAAGAGAGTCAGTTCAGCAAGACGGTGAAAGAGTCCTTTACACACTTCCTTACACCGCCTTGATGAACACAACCCAAATTCTGTTCCTACCCTGGCGGAAGGATACGAGGATCCCTCAAGGTGGAGCAAGGAATAATTTCTTATATCGCTCCTTACACCAGCATAAAACTTCCATATTCCTGTTGCTTCTTCGAAACCTCCCCGAAAAAGAGGGTAACTCACCCCGATGAGTTCATTGAATTTGATCAAGCTTCAAGGAGATTTATCCTCTCGAGGCCAAATAAATTTGGGCAATGTATTTGGCAATTTGGGCACACGTTAGCCATACCTCCTTAACGTCTAGCTGCACTTCAAACTACGGAATATCTCTCCTAAGGACAGTGTAGACCTTATCTCTGAATATAAGGCAGGAACTTGCTCTAGAGGCGGAGGACACGGAACGGGAACCAAAGTTCCTCCTGGGCATCGCTTCCCGGACACGCTGAACCAGTCTACACCTCGTAATGGTGATCATTCACTGAACCGTAGTCGAGTGAATGATAGTGTACGCCTCATTCGCCTCATAAGGTGGCCCTTATATACCATTTCAAAGAAGGTATCCTCAAGAAATTAGTAAAGCATTGTATGCCCAGAGCCCTGAATACTGAGCTGGCAGCTCTCTGTCTAGACTGAAGGTCACCGTCTGTCTAGCAATGCTTGCCTTCAGCTCGTCCAACAGACAAGTTGTCGGCTGCCATCAGCTGCGGTGCGAAATTGAAATGCAAAAATGATGGAAACAGTGGAAAGGGTGGACTGGAGCTCTCAGACTTCGCGTGGTTACCTTACTATTAGGACGGAGGCGAAGAACGGAAGGAAGCTGCAAACCGACCCAAACGACAGATCCTCCATCCAGAAGCTCCACAAAATGAACAAGAAGAGAAGGGCAGTCCGTGTCATCATGAGCCAACAAGACCATACATGCAAACCACCATGAATTACTTATGAATGTGCAAATTACTTATGAAATAATTTGTAAAGAGAAATGTAATTTATTAACAAAATATGCTTATTAAAAATTATTAAATGTTCATAATTTTCAGCGATGTCCTAAATGGCACCACGTAACCATTTATGCACAAAATCGTGACGTTACCGTTCTAGAGTTAAGGCCGCGGTGGATGTAACGAAGCGGACCCTTGTGTCAATCAATCAGAAGGCTCCAGAGAATCACGACCCAACCTGATACTACAGAAGAGTAACCGCATAATAGTGCTGGACGTCTGTTGCCCGCTAGAGGGTGGAGGAGAAGCGACCAGCGCAGCCAGAAAAGCAAGACGGAGAAATACAAAGAAATGGCCCTCCAGATGAACAAGAAAGGGAAGCGCTGCAAAGCGCATGCTGCCATCGTCGGTTCACTAGGAGCCCGGAATCCAGAAAATGGAGAGGTGCTGTAAGATCTTGGAGTCCTTAGGAAGCACTTGGAGAAGATTAGTCACCGTATAATGACCTCTTGCATCCCGATACTCTAGGGACATCTAAGTGACGCACATCTCAGGAAGAATGCCAAAAGAGACCGAAACTGATTTGTGACCTTCTCGCAAGACCAGCAAGCTGCTCTAGCAAGAAGTGCGCATTAGTGGACAGGATGCTGAAAACGCACCAGAATAAGGGGCAACAAGTGCCCCAGATAGAAAGTTGACGAAACCCGGAAGAATATGAAGAGTCCACCCACCCCTATAATGCCCTAGGAAACTGCATCCTTGAACGAGAGAGAATTTGCAATCTGCACAGGTAGTTCATGCTGGAAGGAAAGTGGCCGGAGTTCCAGTGCAATCCAATGCATCATGTGATCACATCACGTGATCAGGATGTCCGTCGATTATGGATCAACATGCCCCACTCTGTCGGGCAAAGGCAATCAACTTGTGAGGAGTTCAGGCGAGTCGGGATCAAAATTCGAGATCTTTGTGGGCTTCTGGAGATGACAAACTGCGAGAGCTGCATCTGAGCATCGTAAACGCCAATCTTCCAGACAGAGTGGTGATATGGGAATATATGCAGAGGATGCATGTAGAAACCAGCGAAGATCAGTCGCCGGAGGCTCTATTCAGGAGCAGCTGTGTACTGGAGAAAGTGACAGTAATCGTATCCGGACAGAGTAATGATACAATTGGTAGGAAGAATTTCTTAACAGTCCTGCAGCGTGGAGGCAACCACGACTGCTAGCCGCTTGGATAGTGCTACCTCAACCAAGCTCCACATCCTAGAAGAAGGCAAGAAATTGAAAGTAGCTGAGGTGTAGTCAAAAAATCGTAAATGCCACGCACCTCTTAGCGAGGTGAATATAAAATGAGCTCTAATGATGTCCAATTTGTCCAAAGTCTTAAGGCTGCATTCGGGAAAACTCTTCAATACTTGGAAACTTCCAGATGTTGTTTCTTCGGTTCACTACGAACTGCCGTCGTTGTGAGAGCCTCTGCGACGGATTTCAGCCTTCTGTGCAGCATGGGAATATGTAAGGATGCTGGATTTAGAGAAAAACTGTACTTGTGTCAGCTTGCAGGACAAACTGAGGAACAAGACGTTCGAAGCAGATGGAAAACGTAGATGAGCTTCCATCGTGCTGATGCAGAGCAAAGTTTCCTGCAGAGTGTCCTCTACAACAGAAGATGAAAGGACGCCCCCTACATGCACTCATGACAGAGGCTGGCAAGGGTTTGCCCACCTAGCTCATCGGATAGCCTTCCAGGATTCTCTGATGGTAATCCTAGGAGGAATGCCAAGGAGCACTCCGTCTGCTCCTGCGAAGACAATGACATTGCTATTCAAGGGGCAAAAATCCGATGTTTCTAGTCTTGTTCACTCTCCAGGAAGTATGCAAACTTATGGCTCTATCCAATTATGCCCCAAGAGCCTGAGGGTACGTCCCGAAATACACCTCCCTCTGCTCGACATCCTCATTGCCTAATAAGAAAGCAGGACTTGGAGAACCCCAGACATTGGTCGAGATCCGGGTATGATGTAAGCGCGGACAAAATCTTCGAAAATTGTTCATGTGATTCACGGCCTCTGATCGCTGCGGCCTTCAAATTTTAACATCCAGATGCTGTGTCTACCTGCTCTTCGATTCCTCAAAGTGCTGAATTTCTGTTCGAAGTTCGTTGCTAGTTGGACCGCAGCTCCATGTGCAGTCGCTGCTGAGTGAGAAAAGATCCTGCTCACTAACAGATTTTCCTCTAAAAACGCTAAGGTCCTCATCGCCAGATAAGTCCGATAACCGCGGAAACAGGACCTCCTTATCAGATTCCTTCCTTTGAGATCTTGGGAAATACCAGGTTAACTTCCTGCTCTTTCGGCAGCGACTAGCGCACTCGATAGCAGAGAATCACACAAATGGCAGTTCCGAAGACCATTTGTGTGAAGATGAAATGACCACGCTCTCTTGCCACTGAAACCTTCGTCTTGTATACAGCAGCAACATTGAGAAAGCTCTCTGCGATCTTCTGAAACAAAAATGGCGTCGCTGTTTATGACCTCTCCTCGCTTCACCGTCATGGAACACAGCAGAGTATTCGCTTTCTCATTGGACTTATTAGGACACTGAAAAGAAGTCGAAAATCCTTTTGATCTCTCACTGAAGAATGACTCGCCTTGGCAGTTGGCAGAGTCCTCAGCTGATGGAGCCCATGGTGCCCCCATAATTAACAAAGAAGGCCTTACTCGACTCCTTTGTTGATCCATTAGGGATTTTTCGTTTTGGCCATGTGGGGGCATCGGAAACATGCAATTTCGCGAGTCCTCCCACGAACTTGGATTTTCCTTTCGGCTATTTGCTGGGTCTTATTTGTAGAGGTCGCTGCCGTTTCTTGATCCTCGATGGGGGCTCCTGTACGGCGCGGGATTTCTGGGGTTCCATAGATGATAAGATGGATTCACAGACCCGGGTCTATGCTGCCCAAGGGTATATATAACCCCACCCTTAGCTACAAGGTAAATCAGAGTAGATCGTGGATATGGAGTTCGTGAAGGAGCTTTAACGACTCCTCGAGCTGAGGATGCTCGGTGGCGGTAAAGAGGTGGAGCCACGCTGCACCAAAGTAGTGTCGGCCCGTCTCCTACTCAGGTTTCCAGTTCATGTGATGAAGAGGAAGGTGTTCCCTGCCCCTGAGGACAAATAGACAATGATCCATTGAGAGGGACCACTGTCGACACGTATAAGGACGCAACAGTGGCCGAATCATCAAAGTTCGGCACTGTTTATGCAGCAGGGCGCCGCATGGCGCCATGCTGCCCCTTTAAAGCGCTGAGTGGACTGGCCCAGTGCGTGTAGCCGTGATGAGTAGGTGAGCAACACATTGATGACGGAATGGTTCGCGACTTGCACGTGTCCGAACTCAGTGCAGCCGCGCGTAGGAAAAGGCATCGACTGCAAGCGGCATATCCTTGGGGCCAGAAGGCGCGCAGGAGGTACAGCCGCCTGAGGCGGAAAAGGCGAGCTCACAGCGAACGGAAAGCCAGAAGCTCCCCTGAAAGTACGGCGGAAAGAAGGGGAAAGAGGGTCCCCGATGGTCGAGGCGAACACCAGAATGAGAAGCCCGCAGGCTGCAGAAAGGGAGGCGATCGAGACCGCACCACTTCCTCGGAGCTGACACTCCCGAAGAAGAAGAGGAACCTCCCTCCAAAATCCATCCCGGGCTTGGGAGCCGTGAACGGCCATGTTCCACGCCGAAGAGGACTGCGACTGCGCGAGCGAAAGCCAGCAGACTGCGCTCCAGAGCTCTCAGGAGGGAAGCATCCCACAGTGAAGAAATGCCAGGAAGAGTACGTTCTTCTGTGTCCCGGGAAGGAAGGGGGATGGGAACAACGGTGCATGGTCCCCCCCCCTCCTGAATTTTCGGGCGACGAGGAGGCAGGGGCTCCTGGTAAAACGACGGGCCACACGGCCAAGAGCTCCACAGTCAAGCCAGCTTCGCATGTGGCCCCAGGGACATCCACCTCGTGAAAAGGCAGGAATAACGGAATGGCCATATGGCCATCCCAGGAATAACGGATCCTCAAAGGTCTCCTGCGCCGATCTGGAGCTCCTTTCCAAGACGCTGGGAAGGTTCGGCTTTCCAGCCAGCTTCCTCAGCTGCCGTTGCTCCTGCCGCTGCACAATGCAGAAATCTCGTTTTTTTTCAGTGCTGCTGGCCTTCCGCCGATGGCACGAAGGCTAGCAGACGGGGAAGTAGACAGCTCCAGCTCGACGCTCTTCGGCCTGTTCCTGGAACCCGTGCCGAACGCGCACCGGCACTTTCCAGCCTGTCTCCCGTCCGACTCCGATGGCACCCCTGCTATGGCGGCCTGCCTGACGAGGCGCGCCTACCGGACCCCAGCAAAGAAGCTCTCGAGGCTCTCTTCGTGTTTATTCACAGAGACACCGGCTTCCAGGTGGACAGGCGGAAATCGAAACTCGTGACGTTTGGCACAGCGACGGACACGGACTGGTCTTCCTTCGGAATTCTCGGGTGTGGAAGTTCCATGAAAATTCCATCCTGTGTTCCCGAACTTGAGGGTACTCATGGGTTCGTTCTCTCCAAGAGAAGTGCGGTCCGCCTTGCTCCGCGCAACGTGACCTGTCAGGTCATGACGGCTCATAGAGTCGAATAATTCTTTACGGGATGCCGACGGGGTCCGTAAAGGGAACGGAAGGGAATAGAGAAAGAAAAAAAGATACAAAAAAAAAAAAAAAGAACAGGAACTGTTCCTGTGGGCGGGAGGATGGGGGGAGGGAAGGGGATTTCTGCTGGTTTTGTTGGATCCTCTGCATCCTATTCACGATGCAGAGGACCTAACAAGCTCCTCCTGATGCTTTTTCAGGTGGATCCATCTCTACAAGATCTGCAGAAACCGTGTTGCGAAGAGAGTGGTTTCCCAGTTGTTGCATCCCCTCTTGCAGCGGCGAAGACTCGCAGACAGCATAGCAGAGAGCTGCGATTGATGGCTCCAGGCGGCATGGCAATCCGCACGATGAGGGTCATCAAAGGGACACTAGGGTTGTCCCCTGAGATGGGGAGGGCCGTAGGGAAACGTTCTCACAATGTTCGGAAGGCAACACGGTGCATTAGCAAGTGCCAGAAGGATTCAGTATCCCCGTCCTTGGCACAGTTAGGCGCGGCACTTGCCTCCGTTGAGAGTTGCCACTGCTGGCTGCACGGGAAGTCCTAGCGCGCGAACAGCAAATCTTCATTGTGCCACCACCTGGGGGTAGCACGGAGCTGCCCAAACAAAGTGAGGGGATCACGATTTCCAAAGTAGAGATCTCCAGACATTCCATCCCAGAAGAGCAGTTCTTCAGCACAGAACTGTGTGGGGGATTGCTTAAGCCAACTAGCATGTCTTCCACCGGCTCACCAGTTTCGTCTCTCCGGCTGCGGAGCACGAGATGATCCACCCTGCCGGTTGGCAAACGCCGTTTCTCTTCCATAGAGAGCACAGACTTGCGTCTAGGACCCACTTCTCTTTCTGGTCCCTTTCTATCTCCTTCAGGGAGACTGCTCTCAGATTGTAGATGGAACGTATCTCAACTCTTTGTCAGTACATGATGCAGATATCCTGGTGCCCACCATTTCCTTCTGACAAGTGTTGTGATTTGCGGAGCAGCAGGAGATCCATTGATGTTCTTCCCTCAGGGCAGTGATCTGCCTCAATGGGAAACCCAAGCGCTTTCATGCGGTATCGGTTGCGAGGTAGCAACGACACCATGTCCTCACTCCTCGGGATTTCTCGCTGCCAATACCACATCCAGTTCTCGCCCATCAAGACCATCATCCTAAACTGGAGCGTTTTCTTCTTGTACGTCAGGATTATGAGTCCTGCATCCTTTCGTGGCACAACAAGGTCTTCGAGGCGAACCTTCAGTCTTGAGGAGTTACATAGTGCTTTCCGCAGTAGACTGTCCGTCTTATACCTCACCTTGTATGATCAGTTTCAGCATGGGGAAAAATCCACGTCTCGAACGAAGTCGAGTACGCCTGCCTCTGGAAATAAACGCACGCTCGACAGTCCCTGCTGGAAATCGTGTCCAACCCACGCTAACTGCTGTGGGTCTCATTCACCCCCTTGCCCCAGTGCTTCACTCTGAAAAACGCTAGGGAGAGCGACCTCCCGGCAAGATGGGAAGTATCCTGCCGTATTAAAGGAATAAACTTTTTAACGCGTAGAGAACGCGGTAGCTAGCGGACGTTGCTTCTCCGAGTGTTCCGCTGAAAGGACTTGTACGCAGGGGCGAGCTGCTCACGATACCTCCGGAGGAGTTGAAGTGGCTCCCAGAGTCGTAGGGTGGTGGCATCCTTCCCATCCTGAAGTGGCAAGAGACGGCGTTACTGTTGTTATATTGAGGAATCCCATGCAGAGCACGCCTCTCTCACTGGATACTTGCGAACGTGGATGCCCCTTGTGCAGAGTGCGACGAAAGGGAAGCCTTCCTGAACCTAATAATAGACCGTGTCGACCTCCGTGACCTTTGGGATCGACTCTCATTGATCCTCAAAATACCGGAAGGCGACCGTAAAACCATTTTCCGGAACCTCTTCATGCGTGACGCAGCCTGTCCCCAGCCGCATCTCTAGCGATTCTCTACCATATACGCGGAATCCCGGCAAGCTGGAACGCCAGCAGGAGAGGCCACAATAGCAGGGATGCCATCCATTGGACGCAAATCTTCTTGAAGACCGTGTCCCTATGGCCCCAACTCCAACAAAAGAATTCAGAGCTTGTCAGCATCCTGAACACGATGCAGAGGACGCCTCGAGGCGAATAACGATCCACTCCCCACCCTCCCTTCCCCAAAAAACATTTCCCATCACTCTTTTTCTCTTTTTTGTTTGTTTTTCTTATGGTTTTCCCTCCCTCTTCGCCGCTGGAGCGGACCTCACGGGTCCGAAATTTGCATTCCGGTTTGGGCAAGTCTTTCGCGCGCTGTAGAACCTAGAGTTCTACCACGATATTGTAAAAAGTGGCAAATTTATTTTTTGGGATGTGGGAGTCACTCTCCCACATCAGATACCCCCAGGTGGGAAAATGACTCCAGTTATTGATGGGTGCTTTTATTCAAATAGAGCAAAAATTCCAAACCATCAACCTGCTGTCTACAAGATGGTTGCATTCATTAATCAGAAGAATGAATTGCTGGAGAATTTTGCACTGGTCGTCTATATACGAAAGGTTCATGGTGCTCACCAGCATCATTGTATTATGGTTCGTCGATGGTACACCAAAACAGTTCTTAAAAATTTTAGCGAAAACATTTTCTGCACTCATTTACAAATCAAAAATTGCATTCATTGGAGCTGTAGTGCATTGCAACCTAACATGAGATAAAAATGAAAAATAGTTTCCAATAAATTTACTGTAACTGACTTTCACTTATGCCAATAAATTTCCAAAATTATATAGTTCTGCAAATAATTCTTCTACCCTTCATACTTTTGCTTCATACTTTTGCTTCTATGAATGAATGCAACTTGTATTCTGGTGCCTCATTTTAATGAAAATGAATTTAGTAATAATCAAAAAAGGGGTAAATGATTGTGAATTATTTCATTGGCAACTTGTTATACCCAGCTGCAACTTGTAATGTTTTCAATAATTGCTGGAAACAAATCATCTTACATTCCTGAAGTTTGTTCTTTTCGATCTTACCTCAGAAACTAAGAAAGAAGCTTTTATTACACAACGCCAATATTAGATTCAAAATGTAGCTGAGGCTTAAATAATAGATCCAGATGCTAATAGTCCCAGAAAGAAACATCCTTACCAAAGTAACGTAAGCATTCTTAGAGGAAATCTCTGGAAATTAAATATGTAGAAATTTCTTTCTGATCCTAAAACAAGCAGCTTGCAACAATGAGGATATCATGCCCTGATTTTTTTTTCTAGATTCGAATGCATTAGCTTTAAAAAAAAGATGTTTAGCTTAAGAGTAACATTAGTTTTTTAACGAACGAAATGTCACAAAATGAAAATTCCACTAAGTAAGTTGTAAAGTTATAAATCACCTTATCAGAAAAAAAAACAATTGGCTACCATTTCATTAATAGATAGTGCTATTATTTCAGAACTCTTATCTCAGTAATGGCGGCACCCTGAGGACGAAAATTCTGAATATGAAAGAAGTTCTGAAAAGTTTTAGAAACAATTCAATTCAGTGTATGAAGTTATGAATTGCCATAATCGAGACTCTAGGCCTTTTTTTTTTTACTACAAAAATATGAAACATCCGATTGTATCACTGTTATAAGAAATAAAATGCGATAAAGAAAGAGGAAATAGATAAGGAGTTTCTGTTTTCGCAGTTCAGAACTCGAAGTCTTTGTAGCTGCAAATTGTCTCATAATGGAGACCAGGCATTCATGGTTCCATTACAAGAAGAAATGTAACGATATAAAAAGACTATCAAATGAAGATCTCATCTATTGAAATGCATATCAACAGTTGCCCATGATTGGTTCGGTAAACAATAAATGTTTCCAGAAATTGTTGCATTTCTTTGCATGAATTGAATGTCAGCAATCAGTATGGAAAACTTCTCCATGTCCGGTTAATTACATTGACCATGAGGATGCATCTGCTATTTGATTCGGAAAAATCTACTGCATAAGTAGAAGACTTTCTTTCTTCACTGTTACTATTTTATTGCTAATTCTCAGATAAGCCTTAACGAATACCTGTTACTGTGGTGTACAGTTGCAAACCTCCTAAAGGAATGCTTTTACTGTTACCTTGAATGAATGAAATTAATTTATATTCTTATTTCATATATTTTCTGTAAAAAACAAATATAATGTACCGAACTGCCGTCCCCGATAACTTGTTTTTAATATGTGAAAATTATCTTCAAACAAAAATCTTCAGAAACCGCTCTGAAAGCTGGAAACTTTTTGTCATATCATATGTACTACAGATGAAATTTTTGAAACTGTATTTTTTATTTTCGTGTTATTCTGCGCTGCTGTAACCATGTAAATACATGTATAATGAAGAGGAATAGACAAATGGTCCTTTAGTTTCGACAGTGCAAATCAGTCGACAAAGGGTCACTTGGGAACACGGGATGCTTGCGTTTCGCCGGCCTTCGTGCGTAGTATTGAATATATCATGCACATTTCGTTACATTAAATGTATCGTTAAAATCTTATTAGGATTTGTTTATATTATTTTAATTATATGTAGTTTAGGAATCAGTAGATAAAAGATCCATAATTATCACTACCTTACGTATGCATTATTTTCAGATGAAATAAGATGAAATTGTAAGAAATGTACAAGTATAGAAAAGCAACTCTAGTAGACACACTACACCGAAGTGGGGTATATTTCTGCGTTGGTGTAACAGTTGTGAATTTATTCCTGTTTTCCAAGAGTCTGTATAACTATTTTGCGGGCAAGAGAACCCTCACACAAACATCAGATGTGGAACAAATCGATGCCGAACTGTTAAAAGAAGGCATAGATAAGGAATCAGCGGCTTAATAGATGTCAACTTAATAAAATGGTACCTCATATACAAAAATGTTTAACAAGCCTTTGCATTCATCTTAACAAATTGAAGACTAGCGTGTCTTTTTCTACTGTCAATGCCCACATATGGAAATTGGGAAAGTAAGATTTTAATTAGAAGATTTGAGATTAACTTCACTTTCAAGGCTGAACCATGTTGCTATTGCAGTACCAGACCTTTCCCAAGCAAGTTCCTTTTATCATGATGTTCTTGGTGCTGAAGTCAGTGATCCTATTGATCTACCTGAACATGGTGTTACTACTGTTTTTGTTAATTTGGGAAATACCAAACTTGAACTCTTACATCCTTTAGGATCTGACAGCCCTATTCAGGTTAGAATTGTAGAATATGGGATGTTTATTTGGAACTATTAGACATTTGCAGGGATTTTTGGACCGTAACAAAACTGGAGGTTTACACCATATATGTTTGGAAGTGAGTAATTTAAAACTTGCCCAGAAACAAATCTTAGCAAAAGGAATACGGTGTTTGAGTAGTGAACCTCGAATTGGTGCTCATAACAAACCAGTTCTGTTTTTACATCCTAAAGACTGTGGTGGAGTTCTAGTAGAATTGGAACAAACCTAATTTTAAGTCCATTCTTCATTATATAATCGATACAGGAATAAATTTAGAGCTAGACCATCAAGAAATTTTGTTTCTATTCTTTTTTGAAAAGTTTCTAAGAAGCTTTATTAAGTGCTATTATGAGAATACAGGATTTTTTTAAATATAATAAGGTTTTTTGTGAATAACTTTTAAAGCAGGTTTTTGTCCATGAGCGTAATTTGAATTTCCACATTATAAGAGTAGCTGATGTGAAATCATCTAAATGCACAATTAAGTTTATCATGTGTTGACCTTAATATTTCACATCAGTATAATTTTTTTGGTATTTTCAAGTTCATGTTACATCAATTAATTGAATGCATTATTTTACATCGCTTTTCAATGTAGAGTGCAATATTGATTTCATTTTGTAAGTTTTTAGAGAAATCGATTCATTGAGATTGCCATACATTTAATTGTTTTTTTGAATTGAGCATGACGGACATCCCAAGTTAAGAATAATTTCGTGCTGAATATAGCACAGTGCTTTCCATCTATTGAATTTTCATATGTACTTTGCATGGCAAAAGATGATTGAAAGATGTACTTCAGGCTTATTTTGTGTAAGTTACACACTTTGATTACTTAAAACTGTTTTTGGCCATCAGATGATTTATTTACGTGGGCATACAAAAGAGACTGCATAGCTTGCCACTTATAATTTAAATGTGACTTGTCACCATAGGTATTTGTAGCCCCTCCTGCAGATTACATTATAGTGCATACAATACCAATATGGTACTTTCAGTGCATACAAATCCTTAGAAATTCAATATGCAGGAAATATTTAGGATTCAAGTTTTTTAGTTCTGAATAAATCGTATTGGAAATAATTTGTATAGCTGTTGATTCACCAATAACAAACACATATGAAAATCACCATTGGGACACAGGCTAACCAAAAATGCATAAGCAGGAAAAAATCCAACAAGAAATGCGTATGCAGAGGTTTTATAGTGTGAATGCTATGAGACCTATTTTCCAAAGTGAATGGGACAAACCTGAAATTTGAACACAGGGAACATGAAATTCAGCTGTTGTTTACACAATGGTGAACAAAGCATTTCTCTTGAGTAAATACAAAATCACAAAAAGTGGGTATAACATGCGAGTGCTATCCAATTGTTCATGCCTTCTTTTTTAGTGATTCCACTGTTTTCAGGAATTAAAATCTGGCAAGAACTTTAATCATGAACAGTTATTAATGGTAAATAATATCGAGCAGATCTCCATTCAATAAAATTATGATGTCCCCAATTCCGACAAGCATTGGGGTGAATTAATTTGTACAAACTTTAAATCTTTCTTTTCTTGCTTTCACCATATTCTGATTTTTCAGTTGTCACTTCCGTTTTTGGGTTAGGAGGAGCGAGGGTTTATTCCTGCCTGGGCGTATTCGTTCATCTTCAGGAGGATGTGGCGATACGTCCAGGCTGGGACCCTTCCACAATTACTGATCCCGATTTCTTTCTTCAATAGGCCTCTTAAGATCACTCATGCCGGTACTCTTCTTCCGGATGTATACATCTTTGCCCTTCTGATCACAATTGCTGTGATGAAGAGGGCAAGCGTGGTAAGAACCGGCATGGGTTGTACAGGGGAACGATTCCGGTACCCTGGAACAAGCCCGCCAGAATTTCCATTTTCTTTCTTCTCTGCAGGCAGGTGACCGCCTTCAGCGCTTGCCAATCCAGGTCGCAGCGTGGGGCAGGTGAACACATGGAGCTGCTTTTCTACCGCTCCACACGCTTTGCAGAGTCCTTCCTGGATGTTCCCGTTCCAATGCCGCAATATGGAACCACTCAGAATCTCTACGTGATGACACAACAGGAGGTTGTCCTGAGTGTCCGGGGGAAGGTCATTTCTCATGAGTGCAGTCCCTCCAGCCAGCACATTTGCGTGCTCAAGTCCGTAGTGGCTCGAGGCTGCATCGAGGGCACCGTTATCCTGGTGTTCTTTGAAGATTTCCCTTTTGATATTGACTTTGGACATCAGCAGCCACGTCTGTTGCAGCAGCCGTTTCTAAAGCTCCTGTGTTCGATGGTTAAATTTTCCTTTATGTTCGTAGTTAAGCGATACAGTCGCACATGGTGGAGATTCCCACTAGTGGCGAACTGTTCTCAGTGTTCCATCTTTAATCTTGGCCTCTTGTAAATCTAGTTTGCAGTCTCCTCGGGAATGGGTACAAATTAAGGTACGCTGTTATCCCTTAGGTAACTTTTTCTTTATTTCAAGATCACTATTACTCCATATAATATTACCAAACCATGAAGATAAATTCTTCATCATCCACCCCAGACAACATCCTCTCAAAATCTCATCTTATTACCAGAGCCAGCTCTTTTTCCTATATTTCCTTGCTTCTGGGTATGATCTTGAGTTGGTCAAGTCTCGGCAATGTCTGTTTTCGCTTCCATGTGGGGACGATATTCACCCATTCTCCAGTGGCCCTATCAACGCAGACATCAGGCCTCTCGAGCTGTTCAACAATCTCGAGTAGGCTGTGTGTGCTGCGAAAGGCCACTCGTCTCAGATCATGGTATGTTCCATAATTTGCCGCGCGTCCATGCATTCCAGGAATGCTCTAGCAGCTTCAATCCTGTTCCTTCTTCCTCACGGGGTATCACAGTAGTTGGAGCCTGACCTTCGGCCTATATTCTTTCCATAAAATTTTTCGTTGTAGATTTTCAATTCCTGTCCGAGTCTTGTTGATTCTGCAGAAGGCAGCTCCGTAGAACACCTTGAGAAATAGACCACTATTCCACAAGGTGGCCCTCCGCTGCATATTGAAGTTGACTAGGGTGTACTTATTGGCTTCTTCTTGAATTTTCCCCAGGATTTCCTTCCACAAATTTTGCGATGCAGCTGCATCGCCAAGGTGAATACCTAGGTACTTCATATCTTCCGCTACCCGGAATCCCTCCTCTGTCAGGGCGGAGAGATCCAGGATTCCTATTGGCAACAGATGACTCTTTCGGGCATTGATTTTCAAACCCAAACCTTTCTGCATACGCTCGACTATACCTAGGAACGCACGCTGATCCTTCTCTTCCTTTAGGAAGAACAGGAGATCGTCCGCGTACGCCAGGTGAGTCAGCTTCTGATCATCGATGGTAATTCCTTGACAGCAGCTGCTTTTATCAACGAGTGTGATGCCGCCTTCATTATAACAGGAAAAGCATCGGACTGAGGGCATCGCCTTGGCAAACTCCTCTTTCCATCCGAATGGATGCTGTTTCTAATCCGTTGATGGAAAACCTTACTTTCTGTTTCTCAAGTGTCCTTTCCACATATTGCAGGAAGTAGCTTGGGAAACCCAGTTTCCTCAAGAGCATCCCGTGATCCACGGTATCAAAGGTTTTCCCCATATCGGTTAAACCCAGCACCAGGTTTTCACCGATGTATCGGCAATACCAGCTCGCGTCGGAGGCCTTGTAGTTAAGGCTTCCGCGCGTGGCACCATGCGTCGCGGGTTCGAATACTCCGCCAGAAACTGACGCCACTGCGTCGTTGGGTTCCGAGTTTCTCCTGCAATGGCTCTGGTTGGCCGAGACATTCAGGAGGCATTCGTTTAAGCCGGAGGCCCATGATGAAGGCCAGAACAATGGGAGTCGACCTTCGGGTCCTTCCAGGAATCAAGGACTGGGGAGTTCCCCCTCCGCTCGTGCAACGGAGAGCGGACTTCCCACACCGGGGGGACCCCTCTGGTTCAAGATGGAGCATGAGCCTTCACAGGGACCTCTCCAGTTGTTTAAAGGAGCGGACTCCCCCCTGTTGCGGGGAACTCTCCGAGTCGTCGCCTTTTCACAGATTGCAAGGAAGCAAGCGATAGCGATTCCCCTGTGGAAAGCTACGGCGCCCCTTCTGAATTTCGGAAGCGTCCCTTCGGGGTTCTCTTCAGAGAAGTGAACAGAAGCGGTTCCCTTGCGGGTTCCTTCCGGAGAAGAAATTCCTACTAGCGGATCCTTTCCGAGTTCCCTTCGGAGAAGATGAATTGGAGAGGACCACTCCCCTTCCGGGGTTCTCCCACCGGAGAGAATGAGGAAGGAGATTCCCTTCTGGGTTCCCCTTCGGAGACAACCAGGGTGGGAAGTACGATCCCCCCTCCCCAAACGTGAGAGAAACGGACTCTGAGCCTTCCTGGATTCATAGGATGGAATCCGCCTTCCGGGATGCCCCCTATCTTGAAGAATAACATGCACTCTCCGCGGGTGGCCTGGAATAGTGTTAAAGAGCCACGTGCGCCACGAGGCACGCGACCGGCTCGTGAGGTACTTAGATTACCAAAACAAAGTCTGCGACTCTTCCGATGGTGGCCTGGGCACACTTCACGTTTGCAGACATGCAGCGTCCGGGCACCGTACACGTCTGCGTAGGAGAAAGAATCGTTGGCATCGTCATGTTTAAGCGGTTGGCCCAAATCTTCGCCAACCATTTGGCATCTGTATTGACATACTAAACTACTGTGTAATGCATGTCCCGATGTACACTTCAAGACACAATGCAATCGTGCTGAAACAGCAAGCAGTCGTCACAAAGGTCGGAGGATGCAAGCTAGTATCAGTGGACCAAAGGATACCTGGAGTGGACTCCCTGTTGAGGACCAGATCTCGTCTTTAAGAAATATGTCAAGTGCATTATAGTGTACGTTACTTGTCCATTCAAAGGCAAGGAAGCGTTCACGGAAGAAAGAAGGAAAAAGGAAGAAAAATATGAAAATCTAATCCACAGCATGGACCAGACCGGCAAAACTGCCACCATGCACGTTTTTATTGCGGGAGCCTTAGGATCGTGGGATCCAATAACGATAGCCTGCTGAGAATACTAGGAATAAGGAAAACCATGAGAGAAAAATAAGAAAACTGTCTGTATCCTGCTGCATAAGAGCAAGCAGGGTCATCACTGGATGCACAGACTGGGACATCCACGCGACGATGCAAGCGACCCCATCCGCTACATAATGAAGGAGAGACAACGCAGAGACCAGTCTACTATCGACTAAACAGCAGCTCATCAATCATCATGGAAAAGCTGGAAGTGCAGGCAGAGCCAGAGAGAATGATTATGCACATGTAAAAAGAATTAATTTAATGAAAAGATGGGCCGCCATTGGGCGACTTCCATTAAGTCTCCTCCTTTTGGCAGCAGTTTCATCCTTCCCTCATGAAACGATCTCGGGAGCTTCCTTCCAAGTGGAGCGTTAGCTCCTGGAACAAACGCAGGTAGTCATGCATATAGCGCTGGTAGTGTTTGATTGGAACACTAACAGGACCTGCCGCCACGTCCTGTCGCAGTCCTGCGAACGTGTTCTTCACTCCTTCAACAGAAATGGCCTGTTGAAGTCTTTCTTGATGTTGCCTTTTCACTCTTGAGTGCAAGTACTGCAAGGCATTCGTTTGTTCTGATGGGCACAAATCCTGTCTTCGGGAGTGTGAGGCATAATGGTGGTAGAAGGCCTCCGCATTTCCTTCCGACGTGTGCCGAACTCGGTCTTCGTACCGTATGTGGAAAACATCGGTGGCAATGTTTCTTTTTTCCAGTACGCTAACTTCTTTAACGTTCTTGAAGACGTACCGACTCTCCTACTGTTTCCAATACTTCGAGAGCGAGCGATCTTGGATACTGAGCTCCCGGTGTGCCTCCATTCTCCTCTTCCTGTCGCCAAACTGCAGGTTGATGGATAGTACATTTCAATCTGTCTCAGTCTGCGACTCTGCGGATGTTAGTGTCCCGTAGAATCGTCTCGATGAGATCCTGGTGACAGGGATGCGACTCAAACCAGGCTGGCATTCTAATAAGCGCAGCCCTTGCGCCTGCCTTCCTCCGAGGATTTTCAGTTCGCAACGTGAACCGCAGCAGAGGATGATCCGAGAGCAAGGATGGGACGTCTCGGAATTCCTGCACACGATTCGCAATGTCCTGACTGTAGAGGACATGGTCTATCGGTTTGTGGCTCTCCGTGAGCCACTGCAGCTGTCGATAGGTCCTTCTTTCCCAAGCGTCTTTGGACTGAGTGATGTTGTCCAATATATTCAGGTCTCCCATAATGAGCACGACGTTCTTTGCCTCAGCCTTAGTTCGCAGCAGTGCCTGCGCGGCTTCCGCACAGCGATGTTTGCCTCGGGGTGGCCTGTATACCAGGAACAGGTGGACGTTTCCGAACCAGGACATGCGCACTCCGATTATTCGGCCTGGCCACGAAGAGAAGGTTTCCAAAATGGTGTACGCGATCTCGTTTTTCACGAGTATCTCCTTTGTAGCTACTCCTTTGGTCCTTTTCTGGCCCACGCTCAGAAACAGCTGGACAACCAATCGTAGCTCGAGCTCCAGGATGGCCTGGTGCCCGAGGTCGTGGGTTTCCTGCAGGCGTACGATGTGGTCACGCTCGATCGTTCGCGTGACCAGCCGTCGTTTTTCCTGGTTCTACAACCCGTTTACATTCCAGGAAGCAACTTTAATGCTCCTGGCAGACGACAGGAAAGAAGCCATTGGTCTCCACGTCCCTTTTTTGTTCTTTTTCTTTTGCTCCGGGGAACTGACTATTTTCCTTTCGGATGACAGTCTCTCGTTTCTAAGTTTTTCGTTTTTTGAAGTTGGTACGCTGCTCTAGTCATTTTCCTTCTGGAGAGTGTTTCTTGTTCGCAAATCTTCAATTTTATTTCACCTACTTTTTCTTCCATTTTGTACTTTAGCTTTTCTTTTCGACCAAGTATTTTTGTATTTAATCCTGCAGCTCAGCAAGGCGGAGTGCATACTTTGCGCGCTCCACCTCCGTGTTATTGAGACCAATCTTTTCCGCGAGTATTACCACTTCCTGCAAATACTCTGCGGCCTTCTGTTTTTCAGTCTCGGTAGCGAAACATTCTTGTTCCTTCTCTACTGTCGGAATAGAAAGATCCCCTACCGTCACTTGTGGCTTCCTCCGTTGTTGAGGTTTCTTCTTCCGGTGTTGCTGTTTTTGCGGAGGTTCAGCAATGCATGGAACCTCCCCTTGCTGTTCTGCTTCCCTTTTTCTCCTTTTCTTCACCTCCGTTAGAGGTGGTAGGCCTCTAGCCACCAACGAGTCCGAATATGTTTCACATTCCTTCTTTAGGTGGCCTTCCATCTTACATTGTGGGGGTCTATTGCATTTTTTAATGGAATGACCGCTTTGCCCGCATCTAAAACATTTTGCCTTGGAGCAGGCACCTACTCTGTGTCCAAACTCCCTGCATCCTACACGGAAAATTGGTTGCATCCTATACCGCACCTTGACATCCTGAGAGGATTGCTCGATGGCTACGATGCCTGGGATTTTGGCATCAACAAACAGCTTCACCCGAACCCTTGCTTCCCCTGCAAATATTTCCTCCATATGGTTGCGAAAAGCAACCTCTTGTATTTCTCCACACTGGGAAAAGAATTCCCATGCCGTTTATTTTGTTGTATTGCAGTGTATCCCGGTGAGATGGACCGCCGTGTTGGTCAGCTCTCCGAGGCCCCTCAACCTTCTACCGTTTAGCGTGATTCCATGTTCTATTAGGAATTCTCGTAACTCCTCGTCTGGGGTGTACACTGCAAACCTCGTTGCCGAGGAGGAGATTGCCTTTATCTTGTTGAAACCGATATTCAGCTTATGAGAAGCCACGTGCACTCCTCGCACATTCGCAAGACGTAGTGCTCAAGGAGTGAGCGTCTTAAAGGAGACCTGCTTTACATCTTGGTCAACCTTTCAAACTGGCTCATCCTCCTTGTCCACTCAGACCTGGATACTGCGTGTTTCTCGAGGGCTGGGGCCGCAGCTGCCACCACTGCGTTGTTTAATAGTGGTGTCGGGTCCCCTAATGCTCCTGCCAGAGCTTCCTCCTTAGAGGGGCCTGGTTTGCCCAATTCCATGGGCACGGACGTGAATGGTCCTTCCACTGGGTATTCCAGCCGGTACGGCGACGGCTATGACGAACAGCAAAAGATCGTAGAGTTGATAACGGTGACGACAGCTAACAGTAAAGCACTACAGGTTCTGCTTCTCAATTGTACTTTCCCAGAATCTTGATCACAATTGGGACCTCGAAGCCAGGTAAGTATAATAAAATTATATAGCACTAATACTAGCATATTATTTGTGCTCTGTATCCTGTTTTCTAAAGCATTAAAAGTGACTGTAATTACCACAATAAAGTGAAGCTGCAGATAATGAACAGTACACAAAAAGAACAATGCCTTAATTACTTGACATTATAAATTCCTCTTTATTATCACCAGCGACTTTTGCAATTTCCCATTCTGCAGCCACTGAAGCAGTTGCGCACAGATTTGACCCAAATCATGTTGAGCACCACCCTCGTGTTGCGAAAATATTTTACATTCTTTTTGATGAGTTGATCTACGTACTCTTCTGTACAAAAAAAATGCGTGCTTTCCATCCAAGAGCCGTTCCATGCAAGAAGTGCAGAAGGACCAGCCACCTGAAACACCAAAGTGCATCCGCCGTGTGTTCACGCGGGATGTTGCTGGTTCCCCAAATTTTGCCTTGTGGCCAGCAAAATTTCCTGAGGTCATTATAGCCATGGTTCGACGTGATTGGTACACATTCGGGTGAAACATCAATTCATGCTTCCAATAACACCCACTTGAGGCACTTATGGTAGTTGGACCAGAAACAAATCACGAAACCATTTTCTGTTTTCGTACGATGGAATAAGGGGAAGTTATAAGTTATTTTGCATGGCAGGTGATTTCTCGAAGTGTTGGATGCTTCCGGATGGCTTGAGAAGGGGGGGGGAATACGCTTTCGCTTAAACGTTGTTTTCGATTCCAAGCCATGTATGCTTCTGTGATTTCCACATAAGTTACCCATCCTATGTGTAAACCCATGCATTGGAAATCAAGGTCATTGACCCGGAATCGACGAGGTTCTGCTGCCTTTTCTTTTGAGATAAGTTCAAACACTACCACAGGACTTCATCCTGGAAAGGAAGTGTGAGCTGAATTCATCAGCTGTAACACTGTAAATGTTTTTGAGCGGATGGCATCAGTGTAACATATGTGATGTTGGAAATAGTCACACAGACTCTTCATCTGTAGAAAAGATTTTTCCACAAAACTTCTTCAAGTTTCATTTCATCCTATCAGAACACCAAGAATGAATATATCAGAATAGTAACTCCCGAATATCGAACTATTGCTATAATCGAGTGAGTACAGCCGTTTCTGTAATTAATAATGGGTTGCACTGATCTCTGGTTGTTCTATTTTTCCGACGCAAATTCGAATGCCCGTTGTCTTCTTTTCGCTCCATCGGAATTCGCTGCCTCCATCTGGAGATCATTATAAGGGTCGAGATTTCTCTAAGATTTATGCATAATTCTGATTTTGCGCTTCCTCCGAAAAGAGAACCGAATTCGAATACCCCATTTCACCCTGAACTCCTGTATTTAAAGAATCTACCAAAATTCGAATGTCAAAACCCTTTCATTTCATACCACTGCTTCGGATGGTTTGGGAAAAACTCGGAAACACACAGTTCAGCTTGTGGACACTCCGTGTTGCATAGAGATTCCATGGATTGAGGATTCTTGCTTTGCGTGTGCTCTTGACAGCATGCGAATCTGGAGCAGAAAAGAATTTTTCGCACCAGTTTTGATTTACAGCCTGCGCTTCCGGCGGATGCTGTAGATTGAAACCAACAGAGTGCTTCAAGATCTATGCATTAGTTCGTAAAATCTTATTAACTTCTTAGATAAGGAATTCCAACATCTGTGTCCTTCTGTGCGAATTTGGATCGTCAGGCGACTTGGGATAATAAATCAAGGGAGTCTGTGTGTGAGATGGACTGCAGGAAATTCGTCTCCCTTCTGGTACGCACTTCAATTCAACCTTTTCCGTTGCTGCTTGACTTGCCACCATAATGCGGCAAGAAATGTAGGGTCGTCGTCATCAGCTGTTTTCAAGCCATAAGGTTCTTTCCAAGTGAGAATTTTGTTTGCTACCTTTTTACGTTACCAAGAAGCAAACAAGGAAGACTTTCGACGGAGATCTTGCAATATTTTCAGTATTATCTGCAAACAAGCTTTGGGGTCATTCGCACCATTTCTTTCCTCCAAAAAATAGCATGGAGAATAAAATTGGACTCTGAAAACTAAGGTGGTCAGAACAAACAAATTTTAGCGATTCGAGAGACAGCTGACAACCCTGAAGCATAAAGAATGGTGACTTCCACAAACTCGCTAATGAAACATTGAAATTCATACGATGGCAGAAATGTGAATATCAATAACGTTTATATATTCAAGCTCCCCTCATCTTACTACATCCCCAACGCTATGTTTGTCTCGAAAAGGTCTTGATCGGAATCTGACGTTTCAACACTCCCTTCTTTCAAGCATCCCTCCTCCGTGCTCTCCATCTCAAATACTTTGTCCGTTCCTTTGCCTATACAGAAAATTTTGAAATAAGGAATTCTCTCCAGAAAAAATTCAACCTTTTGGTATGTCCACAGATAATTTTTTTTTGATGATGCCTTTGAAGCTGGCTTTCTGTAGATTACTTTAATATTGTCCTTGTTTGGATATCAGAGATAATTAATTAGCTGTTGCTTTTGACTGTCGCCGCAAATGGAAGAACGAGACGAGGATGAATTCAGGTAGTAGAAGATCAACGATTAGTTCGAGGTGCTGAGCTCCCAGAGTTATCCTCTGGGATTAAATCAAAACGAAATTTGCGTTTGCCACCTGAATGTGTTTAAATAATAGTCCAACACTTCGTAACACCTAAGATTAAGCAGAAAGTATGAGAACCCAGCATCTACAAAAGCAGGGTGTATTTTTCTTGCCCAAAACCAATGCATCGATTCGACTGAAGACCCGACTGGAGGCTGAAACGAATGAAGTGATGTGATCTTTTGACAGGTGTGGATTATCAAAGTGACTGATCTATTTGCTGTGATGCTTTCCAGTTCTATCTGGTTTTAACCTGGGCTCGTTCCTGTCGCTGTTTGAGGAGTTCTCGCCGAGAGTCCAGTTTATCGACCGAATGTTATAACGTGGCTGTCAGATAATGCTCTTGCTGGAACCGTTTTCCCTTCAAGAGGTTTTACAACAGACTTTCATCACGCTGCATAGGAACTGATTCTCATCCAACTGAGTTTTTCCATCAGCACACTAAAGTTCGAAGAGCTCCCATGCAAACTCACACCCGGAACCCTAAAGCTGCTCTCCCTATAATGCTGAGCAGCAGAATATGTATTGCTCAGACAGCTTTTCATCTTTCATACGCATTTCCTCGTGCTACATGCCATCTTTACGAATCATCATCGTCATTAAATCACTATTAGGCCGCCCATGATAGTATGGGCTCCAAGTCATGAACCTTAATCACTCTATCAATCTTTCAGAAACTACACCAATTCCTACCGGAAAATATTGACGATAATGGTATGTCTTTGTTTATCTTTTCTAGGACACTGTTTCTTTAGTTGATCGAAAGATAAGTTCTCAAAGCTTTTAGCTTTTTGCAACGGAAAGTTAGCATTTCAGGAGTGCGTATCTGCTTTTTCTTGATCTCGATATTATCTTGGAAAAACCAGCTGCCTCAATCTATGAAATGCTCTACACGAAAGCAGGCTAGACACTGGGAAAGAAAAATGGCTGTGTAAGTAAACTATCACATATATATCTGAAGTATTTAAGTGACGTACGTAACTTTAATGGAAAAACTTTGTTGCCAAACTGTTACCAAGTTCTCTGCAGCTTCACCGACGAAATACCAATGCAATAGGAAAAGCGTCAAAATCAAAGCATGCAGTGACAGTAGTAGTGATAGTAGTAGTAGTAGTAGTAGTAGAAGTATCAACAAAAGGCATGAAGGTTTGCTATATTTTTTGTTGAATAGCCGAGAGCGTTGCACTGCTTTTTTGCGACCATTACGGAGTTTGATTTCGAATAATCAGCTGACCTCGCCCTTTTAGTTACCTTACGAAATGAAAAATGAAAGATCCACGTGATTGGACCGAAATATCGGCAAGCGAGACTTTGTATTTTGGGGTTTCGGAAATCTTTGCGACTTCTGACGAACAGAAGATGCTCCTCTGAATGGTGATGATGTTCACGAAAACACAAGCACAAGTTTCCATTTTACCGGTTTATAAATCTGAGGCTGCGCCGTTTAAGATGAGGTCCTTGGCCATCTACGCATGGATTCGGTATGCCACTGATAGCTTTTTGAAAAGGAAAACATGACTAGGATGTAAAACAAGACGAGGATCCAGTTGCCGGCAGCGAATCAGCAGGTGGTTTGGTGAATTCCTTTCTCTTTGAAATTGTGTTTGCAGTTTTTTTTTTTTTTTCCGTCTTTCGAGAGTGTGCCTCTGGAGAGCTTTTTTGACTACCTTTCCGGGAAAGTTGAAAACACACGCAGACATACTGTTTCCATAACGACAAAAAAGTGCAAGTTTGCAGAAACTGAATGAGATCAATGGGTAGGAGAAACCAAGCTGGAAAGTGAGGATGTGATTGGAATCTCAAAGAGACGAGTGAAGACCCTTCAGTTTAATCCTATCTTATCTTTGGATGGTGTGTGAATGTCGTCATGGAAAATACTTTTCTTACGATCTTTAATACGTAAAGATGGGTTCTGTCTGTAAGAAACTAGATTTTCTTACTTTTACGATAAAGGATCTGAGCAAAATTCTCTGCCAACGTGGGTAACTCAAGCAAACACTCTTTCGTAAACACGAATCTGTTTATGAGATATCAACAGATATAATGAGGGTATTTAAAAAGGATTGTAACAGATCGGGTATGTTCAGGTGATGAAATCCTACTCGTGCGAAGGAAATATCTGCTACAGAAGAAGACGCCATCGTTTTGACATCTGTTGGTGCTTCATCTTTGAAAGATTGCAAAGAGGAACACCAAAAACGCAACTGTGCATGGAGATTTTTCTCATCCTACACCCATCAGCGTGAGAGTCAGTAAGTTCGATATTTCCAAAATCACAGTGTCTCATTGCAACGGTTCGCAGAGTTTGTTTTGTTTACCAGGTGGCCAGCAGTTCATAGTAGGAGACCCAAGAAGAACTGAACCCTACGAAGTGAAGTGGGTGAAAATAAAAAGGATGTTGTTGTCGGATGTTCCAATTTTCTCATTCCTTTCATTTCGCCATTTTCTCAGGAGTGTTCTTATCTAAAAGCGATCGATGACACAAGAATGAGTCACATTGCGTGAAAATATTTAATGATAAAATATTCAAGTGACCTTCTTAGTTCTTTTGAGTATTGGTTTCGCGATTTCAGACATTTGAGAATTGAGGCAGTAGCGTCACACTACATTGCCAAACGCTGCAAACAGGGCAGACATAAAAACAAAAATCTTAAACCAAAGGTCAACAAGGATGAATGAAGCGCGTACACGGATCCTCTTTTAATGCATGTTTGTGCGTATAGTCGGGGTGACCTTCAGAGCACAGTGGCGCATTTACCTTACGTGAAAGTTTCGCATTTCGAGAACTCTTAGGGAGAAATCTTCTACAGTTACTAAGCGCCCGGCTAGCTCAGTCGGTAGAGCATGAGGCTCTTAATCTGAGGGTCGTGGGTTCGAGCCCCACGTTGGGCGTGAGCATCCTTTTTGCGTTTTCGACCGGCAGCGACTGTCGCCCACGTTTTTCCCAGCGCGCACTCTGCTGATACGGAGGCAAACGATCTTGCGATCTCTGTCCGGTGCCTCAGGGAGAGTTCTGCTTTTATTTTGTTTGCAGCTGTGTCCGGTGGCAGCCAAGGGGGAAGTCCTCGGTTTGTCATGATTCCTGATGACTCTTTCATTTCACTCATACCGAATATTTCATTATAATTGCAACAAAAAATGCCTTTGCAAACGTTCCTATCACAATAAAGGATGCAGCTTTTGCTTTTGGGGCGTTGCCTCCCTCCGTTATCTACAACGTGAACGCATAGGCGAATGCTCTTCCCAATCTTTCCGTGTTCGAGTTCTTTTGCAGAATCAGAGAACCGGTATCCAATGGACCCGTGAATTATCCGGTGCTCATAATAAGAGTCACATAGAAACGATAGCCACCAGCTGGTGAGTGGTCTGGGTTTCCAAACTAGGAGCACGAGAAGCACGAGATGCTGTAATCACGGAAATCGGTGAATTTCCATAACGGCGGAGCTTTTTTCAGGAGTAACCGCTCATCCATCGTGGCTCAAATTGTCGTGCGAAGGAAGTGATGAGGGGGAAGAGGTGTGATATCAGAATTCGAGAAAGAGAATGGAAAGCGGCAGGAGCGTTATTTCATTTCCGTGCGGGGATGATGCTGGGATTTCTTTCGTTACCCGTACCAACCTCGGGCGGTAACAAAGATCTCTCGGTAGGAAAAAGAAAATTCTTGGGAGCACAAATTGGCGTGCTTCTCGGCAGCCGGATGAAGCTGCGTGCTGATCAGTTTCGTCTACGTGCTTCGTTGTTTCTTTCTGAAACTTTAGGAGCATGCAAATTTCCAAGGATCACTTGGGGGAGTTTTGTGATGGACGGCGACGGCCTGATCTTCGCGTGGATTCGCTTTTCTTCGAGCGATGAGGATCAATGATTTCCGTCCTTAGGGAGGCTCAAAACATCTTCAAGCGTGTAAACATTGCCGCCAAGATCCCTTCTTGCTCTCATTTGTTAGCATGTTAATTGTGGTGGAGTTCTCATCGATCATTCTTCCGGGTTCCAATTCCTCCCGAACTCAACCTTACTCGGTTTTCGCTCTTGAGTCTTCTTGCATCTTCATACCCCCTGGGCAAAGTGCGGCCTACCGGACATTCATGCCGGAGCGAGCCGCCGCCAGATTTACGGTGAACCTGTGGTCTTCCCCGTTCTGTCGACATACATTTGACCTAATTCTGCAAGCGGTCCCTAGGTGACCGAAAGGAGATCGATTCTGGCCGAAGGCATCCGAACGCGTGGGAATTGGACTCTCAGAGCACTTGGGAGGAACACCTTCGTCTTTCCAGGAAAGGTCGTGAGATTACGCGGGTCATCAAGTGATTCCAGGACCCAAAGTTGTTTTACTCCTGCACAAAAAAAAATACTGCAAGATTTCCAATCAGACTATCCTCTCTGGAGATGTTGGAAATGATAAGTTCGTAAGTGATTGCGTCACATCCCAAGCAGTCGGAAGTACGCGTGTGTGTTCATGGCAGCCTCATCAGCATACACTTCAACTTCACTGACAAAGGGTGAAACGCCAGCCAAAAGTAAATGAGAAGTTTGACAGAATCGCAAAGTGCATTTTCGAGGCATTTCTTTCGATTTCATCGTCTAAACACTCTCATGAAAGTGCTTCTCTTCCTCTCCTTCTTGGAAATCACACGTTTTCTCGTTTTGTTTTGTTTTTTCGTGTTCTTTAAAGTTCTTGGAAGGAATGCAATGGAGTCGATTTTTTTGTTGTTTTTGTACCTAACCGCCGAATCCGTACAGAGTACGTCCCTGTCTCTTCAAGGCGTGCACGACGTCCATAGCAGTCACGGTCTTCCTCTTCGCTTGCTCGGTGTAAGTGACAGGGTCACGGATCTCGTTTTCCAGGAACACTTTCAAGCCACCACGGGTTCCCTCGTGGATGGGTCCGGAGATGCGCGTCACTCCACCGCGGTGAGCCAAACGACTTCGTGATTCCCTGGATGTTGTCGCGCAGCACCTTGAGATGGCGCTTGGCGCCTCCTTTCCCCAGACCTTCGCCACGTCCGGTCATTGAGACCCCCACCGCTCCTTCTCAGCACCCTCCACACAGAAATACTTCTAAAGGTCTTCCTCACGAGTAGGCTCATGCATGCAAGAGATCGAAAACGACTTCAATTTGAGTGAACTGCTTTTTTTTTTTTTCGACGGTATCCAGGTGGATGGATGGCAGTGGGAGAAAAGGCGGTTTTAAAACTGGAAAAACTTTGCATGTAAGAGATGGGTACTTCAGTGTTGAACCTGGATAATGATGGATCATTGTGGCAACGATTACTATTAGCTGCTTTCTAGAATCAAGATGCTTGCAAAGCTTTTTCATGTGGTCGTTTGAGAGAACGAATATTCATTTGCTAAAGTAACATGAAGATCTGTCTGCTTCAAAAGTGTGCATGCACCATTCTCTTGGCCTTTGCGACACTGCATATGTGGTGTAAATGGGCTGACCTGAAACTCTTCCTGCACGTTGCAGTTTACCAAATGTTAGGTGTGGTACCAGATGTGATCGTAAGCCTTTAGGTTAGTAGCTATGGCGCAGACACTCTTGCCATCCCAACAGCTAACAAAGTGTTTTCTACATAACGATGTAATAAGATTAACGAAAAGGGAAAACCATCCTGAAGATACGTTGACATGGTCTATTTCCTCACTGTCTCGTTGAATTCTGCTCATGGGATACTCGGTTGTTATTGAAGAAATTAGCTTATGCTTCCTTACGTTGACACCTAATCTGGTTGGTACATCAGAACGGAGGCGGCGAGGGAGATTTGCGTCTATTGAATATAGTGCATCGGGCTGCTGATTTTGAATCGGAGTAAACGTATACCTAAATTGTGAAGCACTTAATGAAATTTCTAACTGCTAATGATAGTTGTGAGAAGACCACGAAATGGAGTTGGAATGTGCTGTTTATTAGTAAAAGTCCTTGCAAAATCACACGTTAAAATTGCCTGGATGGCTTTGTACATTACGTGCCGTACAAACTTCTTATGACGGAAGGAGGACCTGGAGAAGATGGATCCTCGCAAAGGCTGATTCTTTCGCAAGCATCGAGACGTTCTTATTTTGTTCCATGAATCCTTCGTTTCGGAGCCGCTTGGCGTTTCCTCCAAGACAGGAAAACGAGATTTTTCAGATCCAGGCAGAAGATCAGCCTCTATCGTTTTTCAATCGCCTGCAAGCTGGTAGAACGCTTTCTTTGCTAGCGAAGTCCAGAATCTTCCTTTGGCAATTCGCTGAAGCAGACCTTTCATCACGAAAAGAAAAAAAAAAAAGGAATAAGAAGGCAATCCATTTATTTGCATGCAGGTGCTCTTTCTGAATGGTAAAGAAGGCGCTTCGAGAAGCAGCATAAGCTCCATCTTTGTGAAGGGCATCAGGTCCAAATGCATAGAGATTTTTTAAATGATGCAAGACATATCGGTTAGAACGAAAGACTGCCTTACCTGAACCATGGGAGAACGCAGAAGAGCGGTTCAGGTGTTGAAACAAACCGATATCCTCGTCGCGTGAAAAAGATCCATACCATATCCAAACAAACAGAAAAAAAGGAGTTGGAAGAGTACTTTCGACAGATGTCGAATGCTGGAGAAGGAAGCTGCCAAAGGAGTTCCTGACTTAGCTTTAGGTTGCTTGTGAAGCATATTCTCCCGTGGAACTTTCCACGCCATCAGTCTTTCATTCACAAGACGCTCCAAGGCTTCGAGAGATGTTTGTCTCTCTCAGATGGCGATGGAAGTACTCGCGACTGTTTTCCTTCAGGCTTAGAATGCTCGACAACCGGAGAGCTCATCAATATTGCCACATCAAATTATTCGCTTGCTCAATTCATTCTTTACTAATGTGCACGGGATTTCGCTTTGCCATTCTGCGTTCTCACGGCATAAAGCTAGCGTGCAGTATTATTCGGAACATGAATTTTCCCTGGAGTTTTTCCAGGTGGGAGCAAGTTCACTTTTCTCTCAGGAAGCAAGCAAATGATCGTTTAATGGGATATACACGAAAATTACCAAATGTTTTCTGTTCTGCGTTGGTATTTCTTCTTCCGACTATCCCAAATTACAAAAGAAAAAAAAGAAAAACGACACTTTTTTTTTCTTCCACTCGGATATGCTGACGCCACGCTAAGAGCTGCTGAGGATGCACAAAAATGTTATTTAGTTGCCAAGCGTCGCCCGAATGCAAAAAATAGCAGCAGCCAAAAAAAAAGGAGTGGCTTGTTTTTCCTAAGGAGTGGGGCATTCGCCATCAACGAAGGAATCAAGGATTCAGCGGATGAAGGAAGAGGCGCGGTAGAAATACTTTGACTGATAGACATTGGTTTTACTCGAGTGTGTGTCACAAACGAATTTAACGACTTGGAATCAATCGCGCATATTTTCGAAATACAAAAATGTGCGTGATGATCCCCAAATAGTAGGAACCGAGATGGACTGCTCTGGTTATGTTTTCTATCTGGATTTCTGCTGGACAGATTTGATCTGCAGACGATTTGCAAATGATTTTTCATTATTATGTCATGGTCCTTCCCACTCCAGCTGTTTGGTGAAGATAAAAAGGAAAAAGAAAAATTCAATATTATCTGCAGCTGAGATCACCTCAATAAATCACTAAGAAGATCCTTCTTTTCAATTTGCAATTCTGTGTTTGTGCCTGTTTTTGATATACTGCCTGTCAACAGTCCCTCCAGCAATTTCTCTTGCTCAGAAAGAGGCACGAAGGGTATTCGAACTGAGTTGGTTCCCTAACCTAGAAAGCTTCTTCCACTTTAGCAGTAGATCGATGACAGTCCCTTCCATTTGAAACTTCTGAAAATAGAAGTGGCTGGCTTTTCGTCTTCCTCCAGTCCTCGTATTCCATTGCCATGTTGTCTCCATATATTTTTTTTTCCCTAATCTCCTTTTCTCACAGTTCATACCGCTCCGAGAGGCTTAGAATTGGGACGGAAAGGCCGTGCCAAATGCTTCTAAATCAGTATTTCAAGGCAACGATTTTCAAAGAATTTGAAGTTTTTGGTTCCCATTTGTTTTTGTGAAAAAAGAAATCGAGACAAGCTGAGAAAGGTATAACCAGCTGAGAGCTCTGCTAAGAAAGTAACTGGGAGCTCTAGAAGGAACGATGAGAACTGGTAGGATTGCCAGCTTCAGAAGGGCAAGAGGATCGGCAATCACTAATCACTTGTTGGAACGCAGACCGTGTGAGTTTCTAAATTGTGGTTGCCGGTTAAAGAATTGGAGATTCCCGAGTTCCGATATGGAAACGGTAAAGAAATGGTCATTGTAAGAAATCTGTTTGTTTTCTGAGAAGGTGAGAAGACATTCTGGTACACAAGCGAAACACTAAAGTAGCGTTAGTAGTGAAGTACTCGCCAGTGATTCTAACAAATAAAAGAGCTTTAAGCTTTTCATTTAGCTCATGTGTTTGCATGATTAGGATCGGCAACATCGTCATTTTAGGTGGTAATTACTGAAGCAATGTTTTATTATTAGTAATGAGAATAAAGCGGAAGGTTGATTTTCCTATGTAATTCTTAGTTTTTAGCTTTTACTTAGATTGCACTCTGTAAACCATCAAGCAGTGACCAAAACGAACGTTTCTTTTTCTTCCAGTAGTGAAAGCAGGAAAAGATATGACGTCTTTTGAGGACCTGAATTAACTAAAACAGCGTTTCCTTGCCTTCTTTGCAAAGTGTTCAAAGTGAATGAAATAGTTGTCATGAGGAGCTGTTTCTTGTTTCGGAAAACAGAGTTTTGCAATAGAAACACCAATGATGCTTCGTGTGCCGCAAAACTGAAGTGCTTTTATCACAAAGTCATCACTTCATTCAACACTTACGCAGACATGATAACTCCACAGATTCAACTGAACCAGTTTTGAACAGTGGCACACCCTTGGAAAGAGAACAGCTTATTCGTTAACACGAATGAAATGGAAAATCCTCCGAAATTCGTATCGTACAATATTTGGAGATCTTATTTTTGAACACATGGCTCCTAGGCAATATTCGAAAAGAAATATTGATGAACTGGGAAACTGATTAATGTGTCTCGACTTCATATTGACGTCTCTTCTTTTAAATTGCACAGATGCATTCAGAAAAAATTCAGCAATATGAATATTTCGCTGACTAGCATTTTAACTGAATTACCCACTGGTTTAGAGTCCCATCATCACCACTGGTTTTGCATCGGTAAATGAACGTGTTTAGAAGGAAGAAAACTACCACGCTTCCTACAAGAAGGGCTGCCTAGTAGTGTCTCTTGGTTTCTACTGTACATACATAAGTCAGTTTCTAGAATTACAATGAATCAAACATAAGGCGTGCTTCTTTTTTTTGAAATTTTCAATTTATATGTAGTGTGCTTGTTGTTAATAATAGCGAAATCCGAGAGTACTAAACCATGGCTTGCACATACGTAACCATAAGCTGCCTACTTGAAAAGCAAAATGGGTTTCAATGAGAAAACGTTCACAAGGAAAAAATTTTCTGAGAATAAGTTTAAATATAGCTGAAAGGTATAGCTTGAAAGGTATAACTTATTCTTTTTGGGTTAAAGAACCTTCTTTCTGAAACAAATTGGCCTTCAATTATTCAATAAGTGTTATTAATACTGAACTCAATACTCTTTTTAGGTACTTTCTGGAGGAAAGAATTTTTCATGATGAAATGCTAATTGTGAATCATATGAATTTCCATTCATTTTTCCGAGTGCAGTCTGAGCTCACCCTCCATTTTCCATAGTTTCACAATTTCGTTTAGTGAGTTGGGATGTCCTTCACATTATTTGCCTAATTCTCGTTTCTAGCAAGTTTACCAATCTATCGGAATGGAAACACCTGACTGAGAGAGTAGTTAGTAGTACTATCTAGTACATTCCTCTGTTTTGTGACCTTACTCCTCATTTCTCGATTTCCTTGCTCACAGTTTGCTGAAATTTTAGTTTTGGGAAGCTAAATGCTTTGAAAAATGCAAATTTTTGAGAGTGTTTCATTTTGGCAAATCAGTAGAGACATCCGGATTCTTTGATTTGTGTTTCGCATTCTCTTTTTCACTTTAGCTAGTGTTTCTTTCTCTTTATCTTCATGTTTTCCTTTATTCTCTCATTATTATAGCTAATTTAATTTCCTAATCGAGCACTGGAAACTGAAGTGAATCCTCCTATGTCCCAATCAATCTCTCATCGGTCAAAGTGCCCAGAGGATCGAAACAACTTAGATTTCTATAGACGTGCACAACAGTTCGACTTACATGCAAGGGCAATAGTTTACAGAGGTGGATAGGCTTTTTTTCATAATGTGAATTAATAAAAAAAATTATGATGGTATTTATCAGAAATTTCAACTCAACTTTCCTGTTTTTGTTTTCTATCTCTCTCACAGACCTGTAGCCTTCTAATATGCCTTTCCCCGTTCTGAAAAACATATCTCTCTATCAGTCTTCTCAACTATGGAGTGGACTATCATGCTTTTCGGAAATGAGTTTTAGATGACTTCTTAAATTATGTGTACACAGAAATATGGATGTACATATGACAAATAAACAAACCCTCAGTGTTAGGATGCACATCAACCCATATAGATGGCGTATGAATACAATCGGTATTAACCCTTGCATGTATTTCATACCACAGATCTTCACATGCATATGAATGTTACATACACAGTTATTACTTATATTGTTATTTCTTGCATGAATTTCTGCTCTATAATGGTCAAATCAATTTTGTATTTCGAAAAAAAAATATTTTCTAGAATATTTGCCGCAACGCTCTCAGTTTCGTTTTCCGCTGCAAGCATGCATGTTCTTTGGTTTAATTAGCTCATGATAGGGTATTTTTGTAGCAAATTATTTATTCCTTATTTAATCTCTTGTTCATCAACTGTATTTGACGTGACATGGAAATCGTCTTTCAACTCCAAATGTATTTTTTTTCTGGACCGAATTTTCAGCTTATATGCAGTATGTTTATCAATTTACTAATTTATCATTTACCTTTCAATTGTGTGTGTGTGTATGGTAATTGCCACTTCCGACGTGCAGTTTTCTTGAGATCTACAGAAAAAAAAAAAAAAAGGGGGAAGAAAAAAAAAAAAAATTCAAATTTCGGAATTCCAAGTTTTCGCTTAGGCAGTATTCACGGTTTTTTCCGCAGATTACTTGAAATCAAACGTGAGATAAGATCGGTGAATAGCCAATTCTTTTGTTTTCATGAATTCATGTTTATGCAATCTTTAAAATTATATAATGCATTTGCAATTGGGTTGTGTGCGTGCAAACAGCAAGTAGTCTTCGAAAGCTCATAATTCTGTATGTGTTTTGCGTCCTCAAGTTGATGATAATTAATATGGTTTCAGATCTTGGTTTTCGAATTTTTCAGATAGGTGAAGGAGCAGAGTTCATACATATTTTCCACAATAAGTGGAGCGTTAAAAGCATAGTGTTTGTTTAAAGGTTCTATGTTAATTGCATTTTTGTGTAAAAATGATTTTATGGGTATTCGCATTTTTGTTTATAGAGCACCAATTTATACATGCCTAAGTGTATTCAGACTTTTGCAAAATTTTGCGAACGCTCCTGATGTAAGTTTTATTCGTAAACATCGAGTTGTTTGGCGATGCACCTTGTATAAATGGCGAAAACATATGATTATCTGTTTAAATTGTTACTGATTGGTGATTCCGGTGTCGGGAAAACCTGTGTACTATTTCGATTTTCAGAAGACTCCTTTAATCCATCCTTTATATCTACAATAGGCAAGTATTTATTTTTTATCCTTTCAGTACCAAATGCTTAAATCATGTTTGACATTAATGACCAATTTGCCATATTATAATCAAATTCATCAAGTATGAGTTCATAGTTTTCAAAATATTTTGTACTAAAAAAAAAAAACATGCTTTTAGGGATTGATTTTAAAATAAGAACTATTGAGTTGGATGGAAAGAGAATCAAGCTGCAAATATGGTAAACAGCTGGTTGTGTAAGCTAGCAGATCTTGCAATGCTGTTAGCAGGGATACTGCTGGACAAGAACGTTTTCGTACAATTACCAATGCATACTATCGTGGAGCCATGGGCATTCTGTTAGTGTATGACATCACCAATGAGAAGAGCTTTGAGAATATTAAAAACTGGATCCGCAACATAGATGATCAAGCTTCATATGATGTAGAACGCATGATACTAGGAAACAAATGTGATATGAATGACAAGCGCCAGGTGTCCAGGGAGAGAGGAGAACAGCTGGCCATAGAGCACAGTATAAAATTTTTGGAGACAAGTGCAAAACAAGGCATTAACATTGAGGATGCCTTCATCACTTTGACTAGGGATATCAAGATCAAAGAAGAGAAAAAACTGGTAAGTAAAAGGACTTTCCTTCTGATCATTTGTTGCTGTCTCTCCTACTCCTCAATCTGATGGCTGCGGGGATTTTCCAGAAGGTACAGGTTGTCTTATCTTCCATATGCAATCTTGCACTTTCACTAACATGCTCTGCATGTGTATTGTGTTGTTGCATGTATGCTAAGATTACATAATTGAATTGAAATAATCTGTTTTCTCTATTAATTTTAATAACAGTAAATGGTGTGGTGTTTCTAGGAAAGAATTACTTCACAACCTTGCCAGCGTAGCCGACCTGTTAAACTTCAGGAATCCCGGAAACAGCTTCTTTCTTGGCTAGCTCATTGCTAGCCTTTTAACAGTACCCAACCATTTGATTTTACAAGATATCCCACAAATGGAAATAAAAAGCATAAAGCACTTGTTAACATAAAACTAGGAATCCAAATGTTGATTCCTTGTTTCATCTTCCTTCTTTGTCTTTATCTCTTTCTTTATCTTTTTTATCTTTTCTCCTTTCTTTTCGTTCTTTATCACGATCCTTATCTTTGTCCTTGTCTTTGTCTCTATGCTTAGAAGAAGAATGAGGACGATGATGCCGAGACCGCCGTTCAGTAGGTGTGTGACTGTGGGATTTGGTTCTGCATCGGCTACGATGACAATCATCCTTTTCTCGTTCCCGTTCTCTGTCCCTGTCTCTGTCTCGATCACGATCCCTATCACGTCCTCTACGTTCTTCTCGTGATCGCTCTTTTGGTCCAAGATCACCATTTTTATGGGAATATGAGTATGGTGTAGAGTGACCTCCATAAGCATCAGAACTAGGATGGTCCCAACTGGATCCTCTCCAGTGACCATCAGATGCACTTTCATAAGGATAAAATGATTCCGATTCCCCAGCAAAATAATCTTGACCATATCCAGGAGGTGGCATGTGAGGAGGGAGGGCATTGGAATAGCTGGCTATATTTCCAGCAGGTTCATAACCTGGTGGAGGAACAGACAAGTCAGGAAATCCTGCTTGCATAACCTTCCGGCTATATTCTCTTTTGTCTGCAGTCATAACTTCAATTGTATTTTCTTTGGATGGAGTATCTCCTCGAGATAACCCACCACTCATAAGATCTATTGGTCCACGACGGTTTTGGGAAAGACATCCTTTTCTTGAACTGCTGCTGTTTGTGTATTTGCTGTTCTCATTGATAATTGACACAGGGATAGAGCCAGGGACTGGGAATCCTTTCAGCATTGAAACACCTGCTTCCTGAGTGCGTAACCTTTTTTGTCTTTCACAATAGGCTCGCCATGTATCTTCAGTAAACCCATAATTAAAATAATCAGTAATATCCGATCCAGGTTTTCGCCAAGGCTTATCTTCCAAAGAATCTAAATTAAATTCGTGTGCTGGTACACCATTGATGGAGCCTACAGATTCCAGATCATTCATGCTTAATCCAGCAGTTACAGCAGAGGGGAGGGAAGTTATTAACTTATTCTTATCAGTCACTCCAGTGGGATAACTTCCCTTTTTCAAATTAAAATTAACTGATGCACCTGTATTATAATTAAATGCTGCAGATGTCTTGATATCCCCTATTGTGACTTGCACATCATCATCACTATCGTCTTCCTCCTCTCCCATATCTTCAGTTTTTTCTGACTGCTCAACTGACTTATCAGTATTTTCCTTTTCACAATTCGGATCTTCTGATACCTCTAACTGCGAGTTCTGGTCTGTTTCGCATAATTCTTCGTTTTGTTTGTCGACGGAAGGCATTTCTTCATTTGGTACTGTATCTTCCATCCCTTCTTCCATCGGTGTTTCAGGGTTCACAAGTGGGATCTCAATGAGAGAAGTCTTACAATCATTTTCCTCAATCGTTTCCTGAACTACGGGTTCCACTGCATTCGTACTCTCCAAACTTGGTTCAGAAGTCATCGTTTCGTCTTTTTTCGCACTTTCGGGTTCGCCTTCCTCTCCGTATAACCACTCGTCCTCATTTAAAACTTCTAAACCAACAGCCGCCATGTCCACAAAACACGAAAACTTAAACAGCAAAATACAAATAATATATTTAACTGCACATATTCACACAAGAAGTCCGAATTTTCTAACAATTCGAGAAATATCTCAGTCTATTGAGACATTTGTGTTAAGCCTTATTAACTTTGAAATACATGCCTTGCAAATCGTCTTGACAGACGAGCAACTGACTCAGAGTTACCAGCTGCATGACACATGTGATGCACAAATTCTAAAAACTCAAGCTTAAACTACATTCGTCTTTAGTGCGACCATTCAATTGACAATATAAATTTTATAGTTTAAATAAGGTTCAAATAAGCATTGAAACTAAATGTTAGTTTATTACCAGAAGTTGTTATACACTTTGTCATTCCTTACAATCATAAGTAAGCTTGAAAGGAACTGGAAATTCAGCTTAATGGCCGAAGACATATTGAGTTTCTACGTGCTATGCATCTTATAGATAATAAAGATGGCTGAATACATGCTTGTATGGGAGAGAGTTTTCTCTAAGATTATTAGGAAAATTTATGCTCTGTGAGTATGTAATCCAAATATAAAGTCTTAAAACACTTATTTGTAATATCAAGAACCAGTAGTCTAGGACTATGATTTCTTGATATTCATTCATATTTTCTTGATAATATTATTGATTTCTTGATATTCTAAATGACATTACTCAAAGATTCAGAGCAACTTTTGATAAAATAAACTCACATTCCAAATTCATTTCTGTTGTAGAGATAAGGCACACAGACGATTAATTACAATAAATAATCATATAAGTGTGATTGTATGTGTATATCATAATTAGTGAAAAGTATCGAAACATTTATTTGTTAACATTTAGTTAGTTGATCATAAAGTTAAATCATTGATTAAAAACTCCAATCAGAAAATAGGATTTTCTAATCTTTCAAATTATACATCCTTTTTTTCTGTTATCCTCATAATTACAATACAATTCTTATGCTCTGTTTTTAGAACGGTTTTTTTTTTCCTTCCCATGTATTTATAATCTCTATGGAAGTGAAGTTCAGGATTGCAATGGCAATTTCATCCCCAAAGAGTAGCGTGACTGGAACTTGAGGTTAACAGCATTATTAATACTGATACGAAAAAATTCAGCACCAATCGAAGATAAAAAAAAATTTTTTTTCAAGTCTATTGATGAGAGGATGAAAAGAAAGTTCAATAGCTAATGAATTAGGATTTTGGATGGAAAATAACTGATCCAGTTTGTCATGGTAACAATTATGTGCCATATTTGCATTCGATGAGACATGACACGTGTAGTCTTCATTTTGCATGTGTCTCGTTATATTCTTCTTAAAGCAAGAAAGTTCATATCAGAAATTTCGAATCATGGAAAAGCAATTTGATCAGTTAGACTAAACTAACTAAATCGGACTAAAGCAATTTCACTTTTCTTTAGAGAGAAATGAGCAAAAAACAGTAAGAGCGGAATGATAACAGTGAAACAAAAATAAAGGAACACGAAAATATATGGGTCTCATTTACCCTGTTCATCGGGTAAAAAGGAAGGTCTTATTCTGTTCATTAATACAAGGGCAGATTTTCTAATTAAGAAAGGGGGGTGATGAGAAGGAAGAAGACCAGGAATACAGACTTTGAATGCGAAAGATTTCAGAAATAAAGCTGTTTGAGAAAAGAAAAGAAAAAGTGAAAGCATATTGGGATGGTTTCACGCATCGGTTTCATAAAATTATCTTATGAAGATGTGCTTTTAGCATACTTGATCATGATGGCCCATAAAAGGTCTAGTGTTAGTTAGCTGATCTCACTTCAGTTTACGGTATTTTAAGCCTTTTCTGAGTACGAGTCATCTCAGTATCGGAGCGTGAAACACTTACATGATAGCTAATCAAGGGAGAGAAGCTGTGTATCAGAAGCTGAAGGAGAAAGTCGAATTGTCTGAATTCAGCATTGCAGCATTGCCGTCTTCCTTGTTCCACTACTGTATCTCCTCCCCTACCGAGTCTTTTTAGATAACCTCAAGGAACTGGAACTTCAAGGAACTTCCCCCTTCTCTCTGGAATGAACAAGGAAAAAAGGAGACTTTTCTGGTTCGCGCTTCTCATCTTCATATAATTAGGGATCCTTGCCATCTAAAATGAGGTCAATTTCGCATGCCTCAAGAGGGCATGGCGAAACGAAAATGAGATCTCCAAATTCGCAGTTCTCAACCGTTGCCGAAGACATGCTTCTCTTGCGGACTGTGATCACTTGAAGTACGAGCTTAGCTTCTTAGCCCTTCAGACGAAGGAACCACATCTTGTTACAAACGCACGGATTGGTTCCAAGTAACGAACGGCCCTACCTCGCGCTTCGTACTGCTTAAGAAGCGCAGAGTTATGAGATCCTTAGATCGTACTGCCTTCCACCACAAAGTAGCAGTTTACCCTCCACAGACTGCAGATCTCTATTTCATCCGGTCACGCTCACTCGAAAATGCTTTACGGACACCATGGGGCACGACTCAGGATTAACGATCACATACAGGAGTGGGTTCTCCTGGAACCTTCACAATGGGGATACCGCTCGTGGAACTTCTCTGAATGCATCTTTCCCCATTCTGTCTGTTGGAGGATGTGTTACAGTACCTGGGCAAATGGACTCTTGGTGCAGCTCTGTCTGCCCTAAGGACAAGCGATGACAGTTGCCTACCGACGGGATGGAAAGTCTCCTGCACGTTTGCAGGAGAAACGAGACTCATGGGAGGCTGAAAGACGAGAGAGCTGTCAGACGCCGCCACTCGTCACTGTGCAAAGGGACTCCTTCGGTGGAGCCAACTGTTGAATGTGCCCCCTGGAGAACTTGTGATCTCACCTTCGTGCGTGGAGACCTCTGTGTTCCCCCTTCGGTGAAAACAGGACGTGCTTCTGCTGCTGCATTGGAGTTTTCATTGCAATCAGCGCGCCCATCTCATTTCTGGGGGAGTTGCCTCCCTGAACGGTAGAAGGTGCAGAGCAGTGGAATCGTTCCCGCATCTGCTCTTCGACCGCAGTGCTCTCCAATGCCTTCAGCGCTCCTGCACCAGGGGGACACCGCCATCGACGTCATGCGGCACTTCTTTACGTGTAGCAGTCTTTCTCTCGGTGCGGTCATAGCAACGATCTGTTGCATCCGCGCCATCGTCTTGGCCCATCAAGTGTTGGAGTCGAGAGTGGTTCCAACAGAAGTCACCAGGATTGCAGCCGTCCACTGAGGACGGCTGCTAGATGTCTTCAGCCCAGAGAAGATGTCAGGAACGAAATTGCTGGCATTCAACGCCGATGATTGCCGATTAAACGGCCGAAGCCAAAGACCCCTGTCTCCTCCTCTCTCCCATATCTTTTTTGTATTTTTCATATCTATTTGTGATCCTTTCCCTCCCGTTCCGGACTTTCAATGTGCCCGACCTGCGCGTCTAGGACTTCTTTTCCCTTAGCCTGGGAACTTGGTTCCCAGATGGTTTGTTCGTTTTTTCTGAATAAACTCCCCAGCGCAACCGGGTGGTACATCATGGGGATACTGTCCTTACTCTGTCGTACTGGTAGAAATTTCCAGGATAGGTTTTTGGTCCAGCGACAAGACTCCGGTAGCTGTTCCCGTCCTTCTCAGCTTCCCGACTCAGCGCCCCCGAGCGAAAGCGGAATCGTCTTGGAAACCAGGAAAAAGGGGTTCCGGCGCCGACGGAAAACGGCGCTCCTGTTTCCAGGTTTCGCAAGTCCTATGTGCGGGCAAAGTGGTAGGACGATGAGAAGAACAGTGGGGCTGTCGAGGCCAGGGACTCTGACAACCACTCCGTTGCCGCTATGAGATGCGGTTTGAAGGGTTTACCTGAGTCCCGAATGACGGCAGAGCTACAAGAGCTGTGGCCCCATCATGCGAATGGACGTGGATGTGTGTTTCATATTCTCTTTTTTTCCGTCCTCCTTCCCTCTGTTAATCCTCGCGATACTCGGCGCCGAACGTTTGCACCCTTCATCCTTTATTTACTCGGAGCATCCGCAGCTCTCCCTGTCCATCCAACAGCAAGGACCTCGTGTGAGCTCTTCCTTCGAACCATTTGGGAGGACTTTACTTATGTATTTGCTCTTTCCAGAGCCCACTGGTTCTGTTCTCTCCTTCAGAAAACTTCGCCCTCTCATCTGCTTGCAGTTATTTGGATTCCGATGCTGCGATGCGTCATCTCCTCCCCCCTTTTCCGCAGTTCCGAATCCCGAGAAATCGACGCCTACCATGTCGATCAGCTCTTCGGCTCGGATCGACGATCACGTGCTAAGCAGCTGCCGTTCCAAGAGGAACGAGGCGCTCGCGCGCACGGATTTCTATTTGGACACACATGATCGGGAGTTTGGTTTGGTGCACAGGACCTTCAGCCCCTCGGCCCGATCCTTCCCGTTCCTCGGGAAGCGGTCGGTGTTCTCGAACTTGGGTCTCATGCAGTGATCCACTCTCCTCGTGCTTCGCACGCGCTGCATCGCGTCTCTTCTAGTCATGATCTTCGGGTCGCACCGTGACTGAGTTACTGAGGTACCTTCTCACGAGGGCGTGGAAAGCGGGAACTTCCTTCTTTTATCGGAGCGAAAGGGTTTCAACGGATGAACACCACGAGACACCACAGGAATACGCAGTTGAAAGTCTGCTGGCATGGGGAAAAAGAAAACACCCACGGAAAAAAAAAAAAAAAAACACTCAATAGAGAGTGGTTGGGCTGCGTTTTCTCCATCCAGTATTTTGAGGTCGACTTTAGCCAAGAGAGAGTCTTTTAGATCTGGGTTGCGCGTTGCGAGGAAACCTGGGAGAAACCTTGTCTCTGCTTTCATCTTCCGAGAACCCGCTGACTCGGTCCGACTGAGTTCGGAAGGAATTCATAAAGAAGCGGAAGGGAAGAAAAGCAAACCAAACCAACGGAAGACTAATGAAGATTCGAGGTAAGGAGGCGGGCATTCTGGACACACACGTGTTGCGTGTTCGGTTTTGTTCGTTCGCAGCAAATGTGGGAAATCGAGCCTACCTTCTGAGTGGCTGACTGTCGAGGAGCTGGGCAAGAAAGTTGCTGACAGGAAAATCGGATAAAAATCCAGAAGGTGAGCAGATGATAATGGAACAACGTCTCAAGTAAAATCTCGCGTGGAGTGCACATCGCGTGATCCACGAACCTGTAGTGACGGATTTGGGTAACGTTTTCTTCTCAAAAATCTTTCAGAATTTCCCTTAAGAGATGGAACAACGTGCATGCGAGTTTGGGGAATCGGAGCTGATGCTGCATCCTCTCCTCCAAAATCGGCAGCAACTCGAGACTCTGGCCAGTCCACCATCAGGATCTTTGGCATGGTATGATTATTACGAAGGCATGGTAACGTTTCATCTACATGCTGGAGGGAAGGGGGGACGGGTAAAGCGAAGGAACTTACATCGCAATTCATTATGCTTCGACGCCTCCGCATCTTCCCTCCGACTCCTCAACGCTGCTTCCACTGACCCGCGCGCTTTGTCTGATCTGACTGGAAAACCTTTATTGCCGCCAGCTGCACGGTGATCTGGAAGGTCCACTGTGGATATTGAGGCTGGCACCCAATCGGAATCCATCAGCTGAAGAATCAGCTTTCGAAAGTTCGTACCCCAGCACTCTCCCTGCTCGTCTCGACTTTCTCTTTCCTCGGCTCTCATTCGGGAATCCCATGCCATGATCCGCATAAACTCGATTCGAAATTTGAATTGGGGAAAGCTTTATTCCCTCAGCTGCAGCACTCGTTGAGGGATCCACATGCGCTGCTTCCATCCTCCCCCTTACTGGAACGCGTTTGCAGCTCCTCTCTTCCGCCCTCTGCTTTTTGTTTGCCCCTCTCCTACAGCCATCCAAAAGAGGATCGAGGACCTCCTCAGAAAAGCCCTGTAAGGCACAGGGAAGCCCAGAGTCCGGTTAAAGGATCTTTGCGCTCCACGTAAGGATGGTGGACGGGACCTCCTTACGCTGGAGAGGATGCAGCGTCAGTTCCGTTTCCTTAAAACTCGCACTGGCTTTGGTTTACGCCTTGGTGCGCTCCGGCAAGAATCCTCGCCAAGCGAGCAACCGACTACGAAGGACTGACTTCGGTCGTCGTGGAGACCAAGCGAAGTTGGTTGGACCATCTTGGCTCTCAACTCCACCAAATGGTTGTCTTGGTACAACGAAATCCCTGGACACCCATCCTCCCCGCGAACTGAGCTACTTGGTTATAGGAATCCGTGTTCTCATTGGGCAAGGTCAACGGCACGAGAGAGAGGGCAGAGTCCATCTGCCTACGAAAAAACAGCAGATACACTCATCAGTCGTTGCGGAAGATTCTGGGTAACACCAGGAATCTGTTTTGGGCGTCGTTCATCCCTCCTACCCTTGCTCTAGTGCTGCCCTCCTTACGGGAAGCAAGAGACGGCGATCTTCCGGCAAAGTGAGAGGTGAAGTGCACTAGCGAAAATAGACGAAAACATCTGAATGCGTGCATAATTTGAGAGCTGACAGATGCTGCCACCCCGAATGTCTCTCCAAAAGGACTGCTGCTCTGGGGAGAGCCTCTAGAAATTCCTTCGGAAGAGATACAGTGGCCTCCAGCATGCTGGAACAGTGCAACTCTCCCCCTAATGTGGCAGCGGTGTGCGATCCTTCTGTTGCATTGGAGCCTCCCGTGCAACTCCCGCCGACATCATTGGACTCGAGGGAGTGTAAGTCCCAACTGCATCAGGTGCGGCGAAAGAGTTCCTCCCGCACCTGCTCATGGATTGTGTTGCCCTCAGCCTTTTGCGGGAACGTTTTGCCGCGTCCCTGTGGAACCACGAGGGCAACCTCAGAGACTTTCCGAAGCGCCTCTTCCAGTGTAATGCCCTCATGCCGGCCGCATCCCTAGTAGCACTTTGCTGCCTACGTGGCTGCGAGGAGCAACGCCAGAGGCCAGGACGACAGAGATGCCATCTATTTTGCTGTCCTCTTCTTGAGGATAGCGTCAAGATGGCCCCATCTGGGAATTCTGAAACAGGAACTCGCCAGCATCCTGCATAGGATGCAGAGGACACCCTCCAGCACCCGGTTATCCATTCCCGAACCCTCTCAATGTTTTTGTATATATTTTTTGCTTTATTTTTCTTTTTTCGTTGTTTCCCCTTCCCCGCTGCTGCCGAGGCGAACCTCCCCGGACTGCGTGCCGGTTCTCGGCAGGTTCCTTTTTGTATAGACATGCAACGTGGCATGACCAAGAGTCCTGCCACGGACTTGTATGTTTATTTTTATATAAATAAACGTCCCGGAGCAACCGGGTGTCAATCTTCCCCTTCACTTGGAAATCACGAACTCCATCCGCCTTCGTGGAACAATTTTTCCTTTCAGCATCACCCGTTCGCAAGTGCAAGTGCTTGGGATGGAAAAATAAGGTAAACTGGCACAAGGAAAGAGAAAATTGGGATGAAGTTGCAAAAGTAGAGACCGCAAGCGATAGTGATGCTTATATAAACCCCTGAGGTTTCATCCAGGGTTACCAGAGTGCTCTATGGTGCCACCTGCGGTCAAAACAGAACACATGCAGAAACTCCGCTAAGAACTCTTGCAAAATCATGAAATGCAAGCGCGACAACTTTTGATACCAAAGGCTTAACAAGGTTAACCCTCTACAGCCTCCTATGATAAAAATTATGAAACGTGACACTTTAAAATATCAAGCTTTGAATACAAATTAATGATCGTATGAATTCAGTAGTTTCAATGATTTCATTATAACGAACGTGCTTTGTAACTTTGGGTTTGCAACGGCGTACAACGTTTACACTTGGGCGTGTATAAAATGCTGAAGCATGGAATTCCATAAAATAGGTTTTGCCTGGCGTTCGACATTGATGTACGTTGGATTTCCCGCGCTTCATTTCTGGCACTCCTTTGCATCCGGGATTTCTGCAGCCTCCCCTCTTATCCGAAAAGAGTGGCCGACGAGCCATTGCATCCTTTTTTACGTTTTTGACAGGAAGTGTTGCGCTTGTTCCCCTTTTCTCCTCCTCCTTTAACTATTTATCCACAGCGGTTGATGCACCGAATCCCACCATTACAGCTCACTGTGAGTTTCAAGTCACAAAGCTGTATCATGTGAAAATAATAACAAGATGAGTGTTTAAATATGCAAACGAATGAGAGATCGTCGATATACAAACCAAGAGCCATTACGTAGGCTTTTTCTTGTTCGTCAAAACACCGGCAGAACAAAGAATAAAAACAACTGCACAGGATGGTTCATACAACTTTCATGCACAGACACCTCGCAAAAGCATTTACCTCGGTATCTCGGGTTCGAGTTTGATATCCGTTACCAAGACTGTTGTTGGTTACCAAGGAGACGTTATACAACGAGCCACCTTGCGGTGAAAAATTAAATCAATCAATAGGGTATCGATACATTAGTATGTGAATTCAAAGTCACATCGGGCTATAGAGGGTTAAGAACACTCGTTAAGGGACTTTGAATAAGCCGATGAAGATTGGATGGTCCACACTTATCGAGGTGTGGAAATCTCTTAGAGAGATAAAAAAAATGCATTCTGAGTACTGTGTGAGACCATGGCAACAGCGATCGCTGAGGGGGTGGCGTTGTGGGGCCGGCACACACCAGGAAATAGCCACTGTAAAAAGGATTCCACCGCGAGGTGACGTGACGTCGCTTGATTTTTGTCCCCACGAAGTATGCTAAGTGTAAATGCCCGACACTCTGGAATCTGCACCAGCATTTCCGTACGCTTGATATCAACAGGTGTGGAAATAGAAAGATAATAAAAAAAGCGCAGCGTAGCTGATCTTCCAGAAAGCCAGGACACTGAGATGACAAGATGTTCAGAAAAGCTGCTTCAACCCGCGTGCTGCATGTGCACTTGCGAAGCCTCCAAAGACTCAGCTTGAAAGCGGACCTCAAGCACCAAGGCCACGAGATCGCGGAAGAAGGATTTTCTTCTGGTTATCTTTTTTGGGGGGGGCTTGCCAAGTGCTGAAGAACCGTTTGCGTCATTAGAAGGGGCTCTCAAAGCTCTTTAGCACTGTCCACGCCACCCGAGGGTGCGTGTCACTCTTCAAGCTATGGGAGCAACCCCCGAGAGATCACCCTTTGAATCCAGGAGGGGCTGCGGAGGAAGGAGTCCGCTCCTCCTACGCTTGAGAGGGAACCTCTGGTTGTCCCCGAAGGGAACTTCTTCCATATTCTCTCCAGAGGGATCTCCCGTCAGGAGCCACTCCTCATTTCTTCTCCGGAGGGCGCCCGCAAGGGAACCACTCCTCGTTTCCTCCTCCTCTAAAAAGAACCCCGAAGAAACGCACCGAAATTTTGCTGAAATGGGTTGGGCCCACAACGGAGGCTCTGTGGTTAAGGCTTCCGCGCGTGGCACCATGCGTCGCGGGTTCGAATACTTCGCCAGAAACTGACGCCACCGCGTCGTTAGGTTCCGAGTTTCTCCTGCAATGGCGCTGGTTGGCCGAGACATTCGGGCGTGGCACCGATGGTGGTTTAAGCCGGAAGACCCATGAAGAAGGCCAGAACTCCAGAAGAGTGCAAGGAATTCCCCTGCAGGAAGCTGCAGCGCCCCTTCTGAATTTCAGAAGCGTCCCTTCGGGGTTCTCTTCAGAGTGAACAGGAGCGCTTCCCTTGCGGGTTCCCTCCGGACAAGAAATTCCTACTAGCGGATCCTTTCTGGATTCCTTTTCGGGGAAGATGAAATAGAGGGGACCATCCCCCTTCCGGGGGGCCCCTCTGGAGAGAATGAGGAAGGAAATTCCCTTCTGGGTTCCCCTTCGGAGACAACCAGGGTGAGAAGTGCGATTCCCCCTCCCCAAACGTGAGAGGAACGGACTCCGAGCCTTTCTGGATTCATAGGGCGGACCTCTTCCCGGGGTGCCCTCCCTATCTTGAAGAATACCTCCCCGAAGGGTGCAGCGCGCTTCTTGACACTCTGGAGGGTCACCCCCGAGGGAGTTTGGTACATGGTACAGCTGCATTCTCACAACCGCAGGCGAACTCCGAACGGAACCGGCGCTCCTTGCATTCCCGGAGGACCCCAGAGGACTTTAAATCCCGGCCAGTCAACAAGGACACAAAGTTTCCTGCTGATTCCATCCGTGACACACGCAAATAGGCCAACCAGCATTATCCTGCGTGGGGAAGAGGGGAGATCCACGACGCACCTATTTCTCGGCGTCCATCCTACCAGGTGGGATTCAAACCCGCAACAGTACCACGCGCAGAGCCCGCCGCCACACGGCCGCCAGCTGGAGGTGCCCAAAAAACGTCCAGAAGGAATACCCAAAAGTCTGCTGACCTATCGGTGATAGAAATCATCACGCCCTATGCCCACATAATGACCGGGGATGTCTTTTCTCATTGTGATCGCACCATCGGGGAAGCCGAGAGTACGGTGCGCTAAAGCGGAAGCAACGCGAATTTTTTTCTTCAGCTCGGGATGCTGTTCGATTTCATCAGAAAAATTTCTTTTTCCTGTGTTTCTGTGGATTTTGGGAGAGAGAGAGCGAAAAAGAAGGATAAAGATCTGGAGGTGCATGGGATCTCGAAGCACTTCGCTTGCTGGATTCATCGGCTAACCGTTCTTTATTCATCGATTTCTCCTATTTTCTGCATCGTACAATTCCTTGTACTCTCTCGAGCGCCACATCACTTTTCTTCATCCGGTACCGGCATCATTTAAGATACATAACGGTTGCTAAATGGGGGGAAATGAACTCTGAAAGGACGATTTCTTTCCTTGAATGATGACGTCAGAAATTCTCGACACATCTGGAAACTGAAGTTCCAGGACTTTATAGAGACTGAAGACTCTGAATTCTGTAGGGATCCTACAGAGATTAATAAGCGAAGGCCCCGTTTACGCGGGCAGAACAGAGCCGGTCGAAACATCTTTCCCCTTCCCCGAACGAAAAAAAAATGTCACCCCACATCTCGGAAGATTCCGAGGAATTGGAATGCGCTTTCTCAGGTGATTAGGGAGGTTCTATTGATCTACCGAATAACATGCGGTTTTCGGTACACAGAAGGGACAAAACTGAGAGTTCTGAAAAATCGTTCAAATGTTGTTACTTTCCATGGCATTTGCTCTTTTGTTTCATACAGCTCTGAAAGCAATTTGGTAGCTTCCTCTAAGAGCGGAACCTCCTACGAGGTAGAGTACAATTGCTTCTCTATCTTTAGAAGTGAACCACTGATTGGTTGGGGGTAAATTCCTTGAAGTGTATACAAGATTATTAGTAGGGGGAAGATTCTGTCCTGAGCTATTGAGGGTGAGCGTTTCATCATCATTTAATTCGACCTGTAGAAACATCACTTGGACCTTAGAGCAAAATGGCGAGCATTGATTCTAAAATCAGAAGACCATTAGTAAGCATGATTATGAGCTTTATACACTCTTCAATACATTCACGCAGGCTCATACCAAATTGCCAATGTTAAAATAACCAAAGGTCACTTTCCCCGAAATTTTCTGAAGCATGGCAAACAGAAATGGTCTGCTACCTACAACAGAAACTCCTTTCCTTTTCCTTTCCTGGAGATTCCTGGAGAATCAGGTAACCAGACCTATCTACGGATAAGTGACCTCCGATCGCTGTTTTGTGAAAAAGGAAACCCCCGTGATAAAAATTCTCACTGCAACCATTCTTGTTGCTGCGAGTTTCGATGCAATGTATTTTAAGTACCGTTCTTCAAGGAGGGCCGCTTCGATGAAGCGAGCTACCTAGAAGGGCCTCCGAGGAACTTGTGGTTTCTCCCCTGTAAAGAAACACTTTCGTGTTTCTCTACAGGGAAGGCGACAGCACCGTTCAGGCGTTTACAGGAGACCGTTTACAGCACCGTCTGCAGGCGGCAGCCCCGTTCTTGAAGTGTACTGCGTGGATCATGGAGCCATCGCTTCTGAGTCTGCTGCCAACCCCCTTCCAAAATTCGTACATCCTTATATGATTCCCTTTGAATATTCATACCAGAAGATTGTGTTTCGAGTCGCTCATTGACTTGCCCGAGTTTCAAAACCAGAACTGAAGTTCGCTAAGTTTACGGGCTGGTTACGCAGACTGATGAATTGAGTGAGACTGATGAGATAAAGACGAAGCACCAGTGGCATATTAGGCGATCTCGGAATTCATGATACGGACGGACTGGTCAGAGGCTTTGGGGCTTTAAAGGTTCAAAGAAAGACAGAAACTTGGATGTCATCAAGTACATCTACAGTGGTTGCTTCCGATGGTCGCTTGTGATGTCAGCTCTACATAGCCGCGGAGAGCATGCGCACATGGATGTTCTATAGCGGTCATGCATACCAACCCCCCAAAAAATTGAAAATCTTTGAAACTGTCCCGGGAAAGTGCAAGAGTGTATTACACTCCAGGAATTGGGGAGGTCTTTTCCTCACTAATGCCATAAGGATCATATCTGGGCTAAATGCGACCCAACGTGGGCGAGATGCTGCAAGCTGTTCGGATTCAAGAAATGACAAAGCAGATAAAGTTATCTCAACACGAGCAAGGAGGAAAGCGAGGAGCTAAAGCACAAGGGAATTTGATATTCGAAGGTGCATTTTCGGTTTGCTCGGTGTACTTGTAGCAGTATGGCTCAGGGTGTCTGTCCTAATTCTAGTTTATTTTCATGACCTTCACGATCCGCAGCATTTAACTTTTAGTCTGTGCTTCTAGATGTATTCAAAAGTCAACTTCCCTGAGATGAAAAGACTCCGTTTGCCTCGACTACAAGAGCTTCTTCTAGATCAGCAATTTCTGGAGGTAAACACACGACGCTTACCGATGAACTTCCTTCCCTTTTCAAACCATTTTGAAGTCTTATGGGTCCGTGGAAATAATAAAGGACGGGCAAAAGCAAAGAAGAAAGAAAAATGGAAAATAATTCTAGTGGTCACCGACTCCACTGAGGTTAAGCTGACTGCATCGGTGTGCAGCCTATGGATGGATGCCTGGCGGACAGAAAGGCAAAAATGCAACTAACGGATCGTCAGATACCCGAATGAATTAAAATTCTAACAAGGAAATCATCAATCGATGGAAGAGGCTTTGATGAAGATTTAGTGGTGATCGTAGGCAGGAAAGCGTCCTCGACCATACCTCATTTCAGTAGGAGAATTACACGCCTGATCCGCTAAAAAAAGTGGGTTTTCAAGCTGATGAACGCAGTTGGAAAAGGAATCAACCGGTGAAACAGAAGTTGACAACGGCCGGCCAAATCCAAGGCCTAACCTTCCTTCACCAAGGAATGAGATTAGGGAAAAACCGTCACATAGTATCGAAGAGTGGACTGTTTCATTAGCAGCTAGAATAGCTAGCGTTATGCTTGATGCATATTTAATAAGAAGAATATTGCACGCTTTCATAACGAAACTAGCTTTTCTGAGTCTAGTACTGAAGACTCAAGGCCCAAAGCAAAGAAGGGAATCTTCCAATGTTGTTTCAGATTCAGTAACCAAGATGGGGACAGTTCATGAAGCCAAAAAGTTGAAATTAGAATCTGAATGGAAAGGGAGAGCAATCTCTCTGGAGAATGTTTATGCTTGTTGAATCTTAGACGCGTGCGAAAGCTATCTCTGGGGGGACCCAGATCTTGGAATTGGTGAATTAAAGAGCAAGTGTTTGTCTGCTTTGGTTGGCGCAAGCATAGGAGGTTTCAAGCCTTGTTTATGAATCTTTACAGTTGGGAACACACACTGAATTCTAAAAAGTCGAGGACCTAAATCAAAGAGAATAGAATTGGGTTCGACTGCACAAAGCAGATATGCCAAGCAGAGCTGACTCCGAGGACCGCAACGGCCAAACTGTTGAATCTGTCAAGCAGGTGACAGTCACGTGGCATCCTTTCATCCTTTGTACTCATTTTTCAGGTTCTCGAGCAGAATAGCGGGAAGAGTATTTCTTGGTGATTTTTTCCTTCTTCGTAAAGATTGGCGAAGTGTTAAGGAGTGTAGCCGAACTCCCTTTCGGCTAGAAGCCGCTGAGGCGCCCTGAGCATTGCATTGCTTCCTCGTGAGCGTATCGGAGATCTTCCGAATTGCAGGCAGGCTCCGACTCACCGGGAAGGAAAGCACGAAGAGCATGTATCCCTCTGTTCCTCCTCCTCGCTGGTTCCCTTGCACCCAGCTCTTCCCATCCGAAGGAAATCCGTTCTCTCTGGGACAGGATCATGGGGAACTGGGTTTGCCAAATCCACGTGTGAAGGTGGAAAAAGGGAGGGTGATCTCGGTGCCGATCGAAATACCGAAAGACCACAAAAAGGGGGGCGGTAGAGGAACAGCTGCTGATTCTGTCTACGTAGATTTACATGCGAGTTTACTTTAATGTACATAGTTATTCATATTTATTAACGTACCATGCTATTAACAGTAGGATTACTTGAGATTATATATTAATTAACGTACATTTTATTAACATAATTAATGACTTGTTGGTTATATTATTGATGTACATTTGAAAAATTATAATAAATAAAGATATATGCTTAATATATGTATAAATATATATAGGTGACATAAATATAAACATATAAACATAGAAATATATACATAGAAATGTAAATACATCCATACATACATATATTATATATATACATATACTAATATATATTTATGCACAAAGATTAATACATTTATTTATATCCACATATTTACATTACTTCCTAATACACGTTTTTATATGTCATATTTTCTTTTTTGTTTTTTCCCATTTCTTTGCCTTTTTATTTTTTTCACTACTGCAATCATAATTATTATTTACTTCTAAAAATTCGATATTTATATATTCATTCAATATATATTATACATGTAATGAACACATGTACTTATTTTTGTAATCTTGAATACATAAATCAAAAATAATACAATAAACAACTTACTGATTACGTTAATAAATGTATACGCTCAATCATCCTACTGTTAATAATATATGCTTAATAAATACGAATAACTATATCTGTTAAAATAAATTTGCATATCAATCCATGTGGAATGAGCACATATACTTATTTTTCCTGTGTGCGATTTCGGCGTTCGGCTTATTGAGCCAAACCCGTCCAGCCAACACTCAATGTTCACAGTTCTTGTCGTGAGCTCAGTCCATGGTGCCTCTGGAATACACTGAAAGGACTGCCGTACACTACAGATGAAGGTGTGACGGCTATATCAAGTGCAGTTTCAAGTCCAACTGTACACACTCCCATTTGCTGGGCACTTGCAGCGGGAACACCTTCAGCAATCAGATCGGTTTCTGTCAGTGGAAGATGAGCACCGGTTGGACACAGGTCGTTTCGCGGGATGAGCAGTCGTTCTGAAGCTGAGATCACGGTCGCGAGCAAAAACAACCGGTCCACAGTGCCTCGTGTGTCTCAGATTTCATTGACGGCAATGAAACGTGGATGAATCCGGCTTATCCTTCCACTCATATCTGCGAGGTCGCATCATTAATTTTTGCAATAGTACTCTGAGACAGTCGATGTTTTCAGATTACTCCCACTTTATTTCACGGCTTTGATTAAGTGCCCTCCGATGAAATGATCTTGAAGGAGTAACTCTGGATTACTGGCTACCAGCAGTTTAAGAAGCAAGGAAATTTGCCGGAGGGTGAGTTTTTCAACATAGTCCTTGAAATACAGTTTCTTGTTTCGGACATGAAGAACTGAATCCATCTTCTAGTTTCGGATACGTCGAGGTCGGAAAGGTCAAGTGCTGGCTGATGAATCCTGCGCATTCTCCCGGCGCAAACGTACTTTTCCTGTAAATGCAACATTGCTTTTCCTGTTTTACTTCATATCCGCAACGAGTACCGTTTCTTTTGGGAAGTGCGGAGTGCTTATTGACAGTTTTCCGCTTCTCGGAATCGATCTGTATTTGTAGGCCACTAATGTCCCTGATTATTCATGTGCGTTTGCACCGAGTTCATCTGAATATTTCATCCCGCACAGTAACAGTCACAAAAGCAGTATCATGCAAACAACATCACTGTTAAGACCACACCTCAGAATTTCGCCTGCCATTTTGGTAAAGTCATGTTTTTCAGCAGGACAGTCAAATTTAATATACATTCGTGTAGTAGTGTGAAATTACTAGTGTAGAATTATTGCATGAACTATCACTCAAGGATCGAATCGAAAGAGTAGTGATATCCATGATAACAAAATGTAACACATTTCAGAAGAAACCGGCTAAAACAGATACTTCTATGACTTTTCAAGGCCCGTCACAGTCGAAGATGAAACCATTGGTTACTATGAGACCTACACTTATGGTCTTTGGTCTCTGAGTCAGAGGACAGTGTATTAAACCGAAACGCCAATCCAGATATTCGACCACGGAGAGAGAAAGAGAGAGAAAGTTCTAGAAAAACTAAAACTTGTATCAATTTGGATGCTCTTCCGTCCAAAGTGCAGCTTCGCGGTATCAGAAATACAATTCTGCACACAGAGTTTTTTTGATTTATTGTCAGAGCAAGGTCAGGTTGATTCATCACGGAGCTCGAAATTTCGGACTCTAAGGCTCACGTTCTTACCGTCCTGGAGAATCCAACAGGTCTGTTCTTCCACACGAAACAGTTTGGTCTTCTTGATGTCAGTTGGATCTCTTGAGCCGTACAATGACCCGAGTTCGTTTTTCAGTGAATTGTGATCTTCTCCGTTCCATGGAACCACGGATAAATTAAAACCTCTCTTCCCTGATCCGTATTGACATTTTTTTCTATAGCTTGACTTTCCTCCCTACGTGGGTACGTTTTCATAGCGTTCCATGTGTTTGTGTGAAATGTTTGGTTACATCCCATGCGTGAAGGTCATTATCAGCACCTCTTCTAGAGTGGGTCTCTATAACTAGAGTTCTAAAGAATAGCCCGATGTAAAACTTCTTTCGACGAGAGCTGAACGACTTCTTTCATTGCCGATAACCTACACGAAAATGGCCCGTCCCTGAGTCGAAACAGACACGGCGCAGAAAGAACACAAGGTGATCCCGGCATCCTTGACAAAGAAAAGCCTTTCAGAAAGACTTCAAACTTGAAAACAAGGAGGAAATGCTTCCGAAGGGCGAAATCAGGAGAGCAAGTTTCTAATGATGAATCAAATGGTAGAGTGCACTTCCTCATTTAGATGAGGGAAATCGGGCAAGTGATGTGACCTGCACTGCAGTGCCAAGTTCTACACTAGTGTTTTCGGATTCAGATTCGAACTCGAATGTGACCAACAACTCGAACGGAAAGAAGCAATCCGTCAAGCTAACCAGTTTTCAGGATTTTTCGAAATTTCAGGAATGGTTATGCTCTCAGAGATCACGCAACAGATCACGCAACCACAGTAAACATTAAGACACCCAAACGGTCCTCCACTGCGTGTGAGCCCATCTGACGAAGCGCTCACCTCTATCAGAAATTCAATTCTCCATACCTTGACTACTAGTTGGCAGGCTGATCCATCGATGTCGCCGCCTTCCACCGCTGGACTGTAGGATCTGGCGGTATACTTTTGGGCTCCTATATAAAAGGATGACCTTAGCATCTTTAAGGTCATCCTAAAGCCGGGAGCTGGCGTGTTCCCTTCAAAAATCACGGTCGCAGGAAGAAATGCAATATGGAATGGCATCTCAGCTGAAGAGGTTGCTTTCCGACGGTGCAACTGTTTGCTCACCTGTAGGTCCTACAGTCGTCGTCGCAGATGAAGCGCTGGATGCAGCACTGGATGCAGCACTGGATGCAACACTGGATGCAGTGACAGTAGTCATTGAAGTGCCGTCGGAAGTTATGCTGGAAATGGATCGAAGAACAGTATAATGGAAATCTTAAATTTGGCTGCTTGACAGAAGCGAAGGTCCATTGGAATGCTCTTGAGAACTCATGGAGTTGAACAGACAAGGACAGATCTGCGTTTCACACTGTGCTTGGACTCTTTTGTGTTTATCCCATTGCTGCTTCACCGCGGATCTCACACCAAAATTGCTTGTTAAGATTCTTAAATGATCTTTACTCCGTGGTTATCATTGTTTGATGATGGTAATTCTCTTCTCTGTTTTTCCGGTCTGTTGGAAACCTGCGTTGCTTTTGACTCAGAGAATTCACTAGGATGCAATTTCATTTTTTTTTTTCCTTTTCTTGTTCGGAAAACGGCACAGGATTCCGTTTCGGTTTCCTCTCTTCTCTTGCTGACCATGTTTTCAGCTGATGCGTCAATGTTTCTGCCTTTCCTCCCCTCATATCTACTATTATTTGTGTGATATGACCTAGTATTATTAACAGATGGATGCGAAACAACCCCAATCCACCCGATTCATGACCAATGAGCACGACCGATACTAACATTCGAACTCCTCTTGTGTCAGTAATAACTATTCTGGAGTCATCGGATATATTCAGTGTGGTAAACGTTATCAGTACGCACTCCGGGGAGACGAGTATGTTTCTAGGCTGAAAACAAAAATTCCCCGTTACGACTCTGAAGACAGGAGACGTCTGTCTTCTACCTGCAGGTTTAGCCTGCATCTGCTACTCATATCGTAGTCAGCAGGAAAATTGGGAGATAGGTACGTTGCTGTCAGGACATTAATGTTTGTTCTGACACTGAATGGGCAATTTCCAACTATTGGCGCATGGTGATAGAATCTGAATTTCGTTTTTGAAAACAGAGAGCTGTTCTGATTCACGGAGACCATGCCTAACAGCATCCCTGGGCAGCAGCATACGCAAATCTGAAACACAGAATTTCTAAATGGCATGACATAAATCTTTGCTGTTGGTGCGGAGCAACTAAGAAGAAAATCACGTTGCATGCTGCAAGGTGATTTTTTCTCTTTTCAATTTCCAAGAGCGATTAACGTATCCTGATTAAAATTTCTGCAGATTCCTTTTCCTGAAGGGAAGTATTTGGGAGCTTAACTGCTTCTAGTCATGTGATTTCATCTTTATACGCTATATACTATAAATATTATGAATAGCTGTATAATTTTTATATATTCGTATACAATCCTACGAGAGTATACGATCATTCTACGTAAATGCTGATTATGGATTTGAATTTAATCGGCACTGTTCTATTTAGGAAGATTGTTGTAATTATACAGTACCATTGCGTTTCACAAAGAATATTTACAAAATAAAAACAGCAGACAGTATTATAAGTATTGAGCAACCTTTTTCATTCAGTATATATTTATTCCGAGACCTACGCGCGGAAAGAGACCCTTTTCACACACACAAAAATTCTTGATCCCTCCATGAGTCAGCAACCACCTCATACCATAGCAAAACACAAAACCTTCTTCTTGCATCACCTGACCCGTCGACAAATGCATACCTCGCTATCATAATGAATTGGGGAACTGTCCTCCTCTATGACAAAATTGCATCTTCAGCAAACAAACTCTTTACCACTTTCAGCTCATCTTTTGCAATTTCTTTAAGCCTCCATCACGGTTACTCGTGCCCGACTTGATTGCAAGCACGGTGCGTCTCTTTGCTATCAGCATCCCCTCCCCCCCCCCCATGTTTGAGTTGGAGAGAACCCCTTAACGTTGGGAAAATTTTTCCTTTGAAATTCATTTGCCTGCCTTCCATCCCTGCACTTCCCAGACTGACGTTTAGTCAATTAAACTTTCCCGATCCTGAGGAGTTTTCGTCATATCTTTGCAGCCTTGGAGCCTCGGTCTCCTACACACTGACCACGTGCGACACACGCTATTATCGACATGTGTATCTTCGTGTGAGTTTTCAAAACAAAAATCGCACCGACGTCCGGAAGAATTGCCCACACAGAATTGTACGCAGTCACCGTGCTCCACGTGCACCGTAGCTGGTTGTACTTTTCATTCGGATTTATGTACCTTTCTTTCGCTCTGATCGGATGTCGGTTCGCTAAAGTCGAACGCGGGCCGGCACAGATGCAAGCGCCGCGAAACTTGCTGACATTGCAGATGATCGAATCGTTTCGGTCCATTCTGGACAAGGAATTTTCACTTACAGTTTGCCTCAAGAGCCTAACGATCAGTTCGTGTCATTTTCAAGACTCAAGCGTGTAGCTTGACACTTGCGTTCTCCTCACTGTCGAGGGGGACGCTGGTCACGACAGTCTAGCATGCCACAAACAAACTGCCCGGAGCAGTACTTACCAAAAGTATTCTTCTTGCACTCGGAGGAAAACTAAACATTCTTCTTTGCTTGACTAACTTGAAGAGCTTTCGGTCAGAACAAGCTGTCTTCCGCAGACAGTTGTGTTTGGTTCCTTTAAGATCTATATATATCAAAGCATGAAAAAGCTCTTGGTTGTACCTAAGCTAAAAAACAAATGTCGCCTACGGTCTCACCCACACACCTACTACACACAACAAATATTAGCCTCTTTTCCGAGGTGCTTCAACTTATGTTCTCGTTATTTCTCCAGTAAACAATCTCATCTGCAGTGCGCAGCACCATTTGGAACTCGAATTTCTCAAAAGCGCCGATAGCTGTTGATGCTCAAAGTAGGGGATGCTGGGAGGTTGCAGCAAAGCTGGAAAAACAACAGCCGAAAACAGGAGAATTCGCCGCTTGCAAGATTGCTGTTACCATCTTTACAAGAGGATTCGGGAAAATAACAGTTGAAAAGAGAGGAAGAATTTGCGAATGATCATGCAGTGGGTTCAGAATAGAATGATGGGGTGATTTCAGTGGGTGCATGGAGATGAGCTGAATCTCGTGCTTAATTTAACACGAGTCTGGTGTGAAGGGAGGAAAGCTCCGAAAGGATTCCATGTAAACGGGAAGGGGAAAGCATGCCGTTTTGGAGTGCTGCTCTGGATGTGCAGAACATGTGACACGCCGCCAGTCCTTGCAAACAACCCGTCTTGACCTCGGAAAATGAGTATGCGTATTTACACGCATGCACATACTTGTTTGACAGTCGCGGACTGCTCCAATGTTCGAGGATGAATCGCATTGGACGCTTGACCCAATTGGGTGACTTGCCGACTCCGTCCTTCAACAAGTCGGGAGCGACAATCTGCTGTTCCTAAATTTATACTCACAAACACTCACCCTGCACATTTCACGCGAAACACTTCGGAGCCCGAATAGAGCAAGATTTCGGTCTCTGCTAAGCCTTTTCCACGGATTTCGGCCTGCTTTAGCGGATTCATTTATCCAGCTGTCTTCTGTGCGTCCTCCGTACATCTATTAGCTTAAAAGGAGGATGCCAGCACGTACTTTTCATCAGCAGATAGTCTCTAGAATTCGATTCCTGTACTTTTACTCGGTTGCTCCGAAGCTGGAAGGATTTCAATCAGCAGTAAGCGAATCTTCCCCGACAGCAACCAGAATCCACCTCCACTCCATGAACTGTGCTCCGGAAAGAGGGATGAGGAAAATGATTCGAGAATCGAGAAGCGAGAAAAAGTATCTCTTTATCGGGGCTGTGCTTGCATGCAACGAGGACCAGAGGCGATGGAGAAACACCAGAGCAGTCCTTAGAAACGTTCGGACACCGGCTCGCTCCGTACGAGGGGAAAGTTTCGTGCTCTCCGGCAGACAAGATGTGTTTCTCGGCCGCTCAGGGATGGTTCGAGATCCAGTCTCGCCTCGCCACTCTGGCAAAATCTGCAATCCTCGTTCCCTGGTCATCGTGAATGCGTGGCGCTTTTAGAGAAGTTCATCGCTGGGATACGTGCATCATGGTCTGGTGGAAAGTTCCAGTATGCACCTGGAGTGTGGAGACCATCACCTCCACGAAACAGAAACGTGAGAACAACCTGGATGAAATACGCGCTTGATGAACTACTGGAGTCAGATGGGCTCCTTGTTCTTGGGGAAAAATCAGAAGCCTTCCCGCTGCTGCGGAACACGGAACCTTTCCAACTTCTCCAATTCTTCCAGAAATCAGCGTACAGCAAATCGTTCTCCGATGAAAATTCTCACGACGAGTACAGATATCAATCTCATGTAACGGTCTTTCCATCTTGCCGCAACACTGTAAAACTCTTTCTTCGAACCCGAGGCGCAAAAACCTATTTTCCCCAGTGGGGGAGCATCATTAAAGATGAACAAGGCCACTTGAACTGAGATTTCCACCTTGGGTGAGTGCATGTGTCGAGGCTGGCTAAGATGAATTTTCCATACCAGCTGCTGCTAATCTCGAAGAATTCAAATTATTCAAATCAGGTCCACAGATTGCAGCTTCCACAGTCGCACCTTTCCAACAGCAACGCGCTCCTTCACTTGTCGTTCTGCCTCAGTCAGTGTGATCTTAGACTGCAAAGCTCTTGCGTCATGTCCAAGTGATTGCCGGGCACAAGATAATTGTCTGCATAAACTCTTTACAAAGAGCTTTGCGTTTTTTTTTTCGTACGTTCCCTTTTTTGTATTATTATTCCATGCATTTTTTTTTTAAAGTTTACCAAGCAATGTTCCTGTTTTGCATTCTAGTTTTATTTTTTTCTAATTCTTCTTTTCTAAATTTCAGATGATCGCTATCAGCTCGATCAGAAACTGTCAATTTCCCTTTATTAGTTAATACACCTAATTTGAAAATTCTTTCATCATCAAAACCAAAATAACGTTTTTCGATGCCAATTTCAGTAGGAATTTTTGCATGTAAAACGGTAACCAAAAAACATACGAAAAAGGAAACTGGTCTTCATTTCCAGCTGAATGCAAGTCAGGAGACTGATGACTCCATGACTCAAACTGCTCTGAGAATCTAAAAACTCGCCTTTTGAAGTATTTTTCATTAAATACGAGTTATGCCGTGGCTCCGTAGTCTCTGGCATGTACCTCCCCTGACCATATGTCAAGACTTAAATGTTCTGCATTACAGGCAGTAATCGGAATTCACTCTGATTGTGGCACGAAAGATGCATCGTCAGCACCGGAAGCTAATTCCGGGAAAAGCGAAGGATTTATTGTCTATGAAAACTTTATGTCTAATTTGAAAAATGCTTGCTCTACCAATTGTCGATTGCCAACTCCATGGATTTCCCTAAGTTTTCTTGATGTGAAATCGACAACTCGTTGAGTTTGTGTGTCATCCAAGTATTCTGATATTTCTAATATTTCTCATTTTCCCACTGCCAAAGCATCATACTACCTTTTATGGTTGGAATGCCACCGTTGAAGAGATGTCCTCTACATTCTTTAAAACTTGGTCCCTTACATCATAGGTCCCTTTGCTTGATCAGATAAGTCTCGATTCTTTAGTACCTGCTCTAATGATGAAGACAGAAGAAGTTCATGCTGTCTGGATGTGAAGTGATTTTGCTCTTGATGATGGAGTAAGGCCCAAAAGGAATCGAAAAACAATACTGATGCTTTAATACATCAATACTGCGTAGTATGTATTTTTTTTAATATCTCCTTGTAGTAGCCCTTTTTCTATGATCATCACTCATTTTGCCCAGAAGAAATTCGTGCAACCCCTTATTCCAGACAAAGCAGCATCCATTAACAGATCACCTTCATCAGAAACACTTGGATCATTCCGCAGCTTATTATACAAGAACCCTATACCCTTTTTCAATTTTTACCTGGGTTGACAAGCATTTTTTCTTTTAAACGATCGGCGGGTTTGTACCTTCTAGTTTTCAGACTACTTATCAATACACGAAATGTCTTTATAGGTTTACTTTTTTTTTATGATTGATGGTTTCACAGCAAAGGCCAGAGCTCGTCAACAGATTTTTTTTTCTCTGTGACTGAAACGTATCCACCTTGCCAACCTGGAAATACCTGGTCAAACAGCTCAGGAATTTCATACTCTAAACAATATTTACACTCTGACTCACATCTTTTAGAAGGATTAAATGGGTATTCTTTTCCATTATGATTTAAATTAGACTCTGCCAGCCTCTACTTTTTTTTTATTCAATTCCTTTCCAGCAAAAAGTGTTAGAGACCACAGAAAAATTTGCCCTCTTCGATAGCCCCTTCTGATATACCAAGTATTTTATCGTAATTATGGTCTAAATTATGATTCTATAAAGCCATTTTGTATTTTAATATAAACTTCAGTGTAACAGGTTGTTGTTGCCAAGCCGACAGCTAATTCTCTTTCTCCGAATCTTATCATTCCACCACAATAAGTTTCTTGTTGGTACTTTATCTACAAAAATGATCATTTTAGAGAGTTTATGAAAGGATTCCTCACGGCACCCTTTGCTTCTCTTTATTAAAGGGAAGGGTTAAGCACGATGACTTCATTCGATTGCTTGCTTCCCTTTTCCTCAACCTAATGCTTAAGCGTCATCCTTTCATTCTACGAAAAATAGGCCTCCTCGTTCTTATTGTAATTGAAATGGAGCAGAAATCTCTGATGACTATCACCTTTGATTATAGATAAAGTTGATTATAGAGACACCACATCCCTTCAGCTCGGATCGAGAGCGTTTGCTGGGGCGATGGCTGGCTTGTTTCGAGTTAACCGTGCCATGGTGAGTTTGGACAAGGGTAGGGCATATAAACTATGCCTATTATTTTTGCTTTGCAAACGAAGCACAAACCAAATTTTATAGGAGAGAGCGTTGATGAGATTTTCCCGCCAAGTTATTCGCAATATAAAACGAAAGAAGTGATTCGCGGGGTTAATGTTGGTGGTGATCGCCCAGGCGGGTTGCCAACTTGGATCGGTACATTCCGACGGTGGCTCCCGTGGAAAACCGCTAAGTCTTTTTTAAAAGTGTTGAAACGGTTACGCGCAACGAAAACAACGCATCTCCACACATTCCAGGGTCCATGAGTGGAGATGAAACTGCAATCATTGGTGGAAGAGTTAGAAGGGATGGGATCCACGGTGCAGCGTTCTTTTCAGAAGCGTTGTCGGGAAACAGCCCTTCAGCACTTGTGCAAATTGGCGGCCTTGCAACACACACAAAGAATTATCCGATGCCGCAGCAAGATACTGAGGTCTCTACGATGCAATGACAAACAGTGGAGCAGGCGTTCTCCAATACCTCCGACCGGTGACGTGGGAAACGATGGGTCGGAGGTTGATTTAAGCAAGGTTCCACTTAAAAAGAGTGGTGTGCATCCCGTAAGGAAACGTGGATGTTGGAATCACAGAGGAAAATGGCCTTAACAGCGCCAGAGGAAGACGTGACAGCGTTCATTCGAACCATGAAAAAACATGCTGCGGAGGTCAGCGTAATTGGAGAGTTTAATGGCAGCAGGAGAGTAACAGTTCGGATGTCGCAAGCCCAACAAATAAGGAACTGATTTTCTGCATGATGGAAATCCCAGAATGCATTCACAGACGAGGCTGTGGTCAAGAGAATCGAACCTTATCAGCGTATGGGTTCGGTAACCCTCTTCTGTCATCTCAGTGCGTGACACTGGGATGCAATAGGCTTTGCCTGCAAACATCTTATGCCCGAATCCGTATGATGGCGAAGCTCAGCGTGGGATGGATTCCAATGTTAGCTACTTGCATGGCGCCTTCGCGTGTCCCACTCTGGAATGGCAGCAGAGTTGCCTCCTTTAGAAGTCGGGCTAAGAGAAATTCTGGGCGGACCAGGGAGTATTCATCAGGGAGTTCATCGTGGAATGCACGATGATGAAGGATGGTCAGTGCTAAAACTACTGCGGAGCAAGGGAAGAGTGCGCAGTAAAAGCGTTGCCTCAAGGCTAATTCGCTCCTTAGATAAAGGTGCTGTAAAATCGCAGGGATTCGGCGCAATTTATGGAGAAACTAACACTTACCACCTGGCAGCACGTGCCATCGACACTGTCATGGGCAACTGCGTAGTTGCAGGAGGAAATACAGGTCATCTAGAACTGCTCACAATTTTTGCTGATGCGATGCATATAATCCAGAAAGTTTTGGCGACTAAAGTGAGCTGCAGAGGGTTTGTTACGATTACGAAACCGCATTTCAGACGGCATTCATATCTGGAAAGGATAGTGTGTTCACCGATTTCAAGGAATGTGCCGAAAATGACCAGAAATTGACTGAAAGAGAAATGTTCGCTGCACCACCTTCCTTACTGGGTCCAGCAGCTGGACTGATAGAGAATGTTGCGAATGGGATATCTCTTGATATAAAAATTCCAGGAGACTCAATAAACTTCTTGGTAGATCTGGATATCAATTATGCTGTGGAATAGTTAATAGAGATGTGCCAAAAGTTGATGCAAAGAGCTCTACCATCGTCAATAAAAGATGGAATCGTTGCCTCTGCAATTGCACCAAGTCTCGGATCTAGCAAGATTACTAATTGCAGGAGATCCAGGCTGAAAAGGACCTGAACTCGTGCCAGTTGGGAAAACGCGAAGTGGACCTCCAGTCAACAAGATCGTGAGGCCTTCTGAACCACGAAGCAGAATTTTGGTTACTGTTGCACCTCAAAATCAGAAGACGTTTGAAGAGTGGCTTAAAGGTGAAGCTTTCAAAGGCGAAGTGACAGAGAAGAAAGCTCTGAATATAAAGGATATCTTAAAAGCACATCTGAAAGGTATAGGGAACAGTTATTGTAGCATGCTGGTCTACAATATTTTTTTTATCGCGCTAAATAGCTCTTTTACTATGTAATGTTTATTTAGAATAGATGCGCTGTTGCTTTCAGGTGGGCAGTATGCGTCCATTTCATCAATTCTTTTGTTTGTTGATCTTTCGTTAATCAGTACATCAGATAAATTGGTGATGTCTGCCGTCTTATTTATGAGAGTCGCTCGAGTTGTAAATTTCATGGTTGAATTCTACGGCAAGAGAGAAGCTATCTACAGATTAAGGATGTGCGTAATGTGGAATGGCATAATTTTAGGCTGATGCTGATTTCGTCCGCGGCAATTTCAGTACGCCTTTTCTCAAGTGTAACTAAAAGCCAAGCCTTCCATCCAGCTAATTCCGTTAATCTCATTATGGCATCGGAAACACTATCTATCGTGTTTGTGGGCTTACTACACAAATTTCCTACGTGGGTGTCCATCGTGGAGACTTGGCTTTTCAATTTTCTTGTGCATTAACGTGAAGCCTCTGCTTACTTACATCAGCATATTTATTCTGGTGGGCAAAAATGTAGTACCCCGTTTTCTGATAGAGAGCTCACACTTCACAGCTGAAACCCAATCATCAGCAAAAGTCACCGGCTACTTTATGAACTCACATCAGCTACATCACAAGTGACCTCACACGTAAGGATTGCATACCCTGGCCGTAAGATGTTCGTAGAAGCTGCTCGACCTATGCGGAAACATATTGGATTGGCGCGCGGTAGTCAGCTTTTGCTAGTCTCGATAGCTTTGAACTTGAAATCAATAAAATCGGCATTTTCTTGGAGGCATTTTCTTTGTTCTAACTACAGCCTTGTCCTTGTGTCGTCTTTCATTTTTTTCGCTATTTTCAACGAATGCCCACACCAACGGAGCATCAGCTCACCACACAAAAGACAGAAAGTGTGCTGGCTCGATTACATAGTGCTGCTTTAAAACAAAGAACACAACCGAGACGGATAATCGACATCCCAGAAGAAACGAGTAACAGGAAAGACGGGATAATCAATAGGAACGGAAATATTTTTTTCCCGGTGCTTGACGTGGAAGACTAGTGCAAAGTGAAACGAAGCTTCTCAGACGAACCCTGGCCAGCGGGCACTGCATATACTTGCTAGTATTCCAGAAAAATCGGTGGAAGGCTCACGATTCTGCTGTGTAAACAGCTCCCGTGACTTTTTTGCACGGTCACAGCACGGCAACTGTCCTGAAGGTGCTACCTAGAAGAAAGATTGCTCCTCCCCGTCTCGGCGGCTGTGTTAGGCTACTCCTCCTTAAGATTATGAATCAGGACAGTGCTCCTTGAAAAGAAGGGGGGAGTGGAAAAAAGATGGTCCCCATGCTTTTGTCGATTTTCGTTTCCAAGATAGGCTATAGCCGAATGTTGGTCTTTGCTTGACTGCCTCAACAGCTTTTCACAACATTGTGAAATGTGGGCTGCACTTCTCTGCCTGATCTAATAGAGTCAACGGCACTCTGAAATTGCTGTCTTAAACTATCATCTTTATATAACTCTCTTATACGAGCCACTTCAGGCTGCAGATTTTTCATTTTGAACATTGAAACGTATGACCTATAAGATAAAAGCGGCATCAAAAGTTTCATTACCAAAGTCAGCAACAATATTGCTAAACCAAAATTTTTCAAAACGAAGTTAAAATGTTCAAGAAGCAAAAAGACTGGTTTGGTTATGAAGTAAAGAACGCCAAAATCTACAGCTTTATCAAATAAACGTATACCTAGAGTACTTTTATAAGAATCCAACAAATTCAACAACTCAAAGTAATTCACATTAGAAACACTTGTACCAGGAAGTATGCTCTTGCAAGGTTTAACAAAATCTACTAGAAATTTATCAATGCTATTAACGCCTACCTTTCTTCATACCTTCTTCAAGTTTGTATCCAAGGATAGCTTCCTCTTTGTACAGATCCGTTGTACATATGCCGTTGGATCTTTTTCATTCCACTTGAACCTGTCTAATTCATCATATGCTCGCTTTATTATTGGCGCTTCTCTTGAAATCTTCTTTAGATCTCTTTCAGTGGTTTCTTCTGCATGCTTGAGTAGGGTCGAGAACAGGCGCGTTGCCTCTATAGATTTGTTCCAGCAGAAGATCTGAAGCATTTATCTGAAGAAACAAGCGGCTTCCTAGGAAAATGATTCGTGAAGTTGACAGCAGTTGCCGGATCCTCTTTCCAAATGATGCGGGTTGCCAGCAACGATCCCGATACCACGGAAAGTTGAAATTCCCTACGAAGGTAGAAACGGGACGTGTGGCACCACCGCTATAATCAGGGTACACTCTGAAGTCGGACCTGGCCATGAGCTCTCAGCCAAACCCCGTTTTCAAAGACAAACGGTTCCTGAGCAATCAGTGTCTCCAGGCAACAAATCACTAGCCAACAAATTTCGAAACTGCATGGCTTCCAGAGAGAAGAGAATGGGGCAAGAATTTTCTTTTTCCTGAACGCCGTTTTCAGCTAGGAGGTTTGCAAGAAGGAAAAGCGATTCTTTCCCTGTTGAGAACGTATCTCGATTAAGAGCTACTGAATGGATCGCACGAGATCGAAAACACGTGGGAGTTCACGAAAATCAACAGTTCATCAACACAATTACGAGTACTCTGCAGGAATTTTAAAAACTGGAATGCTCCCAGCTGAAATGCCCGCGAGTGAACTACGCTGTTTGTTTGTTTCAGTTCTCGAAAACAACATCAAGAATTTGTGTTTGTGCAACACTGCGTCTGTTTACAGCTGCGAATGTTCCCGAAGAAAGAACAGCTACGGGCGCGCCCAGCATCTCGCGTCAAAGTGTACCTGTCTCAAGGAAAGGCTCTTGTTTGCAAAGTCGGGAGGGGAGAGATGCACACGCATTTGTCAAGATGTTTTCATACAAACGAACGTGTTTTGAAGTCCTCCTTCACAGATAAAGGGCAGTTTTCAATCAACAAAGCAAATGAGTTTCCTTGCTCCCCGACTCATTGATGCTTGCAGCTCTGGAATGAAGAACCAAACAGCACTTTAGGAAACCCATGAAGGAGAAGCAAACGGATCACTCTTCCATTAGCTGAGAAGACCCAATTTTTTTTTCTGATTTCAAGAAGTTTCATTGAACTCCTGGAAACGCTGCAGCAGGATCTGAAACGGAACTGCTTGAATAAACGATGTCTAAGTAAAGGCATTCGAAATCGGTAACTTCGGGATGTAGAACAATAAGGGAAATTAGAAAAGCACTTAGAAATTTCGTTGGGATAAAGCCCAAGAAATTCTAAGAGATTGTTCCACATTTCCAATTTCGGGAAGGATTTTCCTTAGCAAATGAGGTAAAGGATCCATTCATCATCGGCAGTCTGCCTCGCGCATCATTTCTTCTGCGTCCCTTCACTTTACATCCACTATCAATCTCATCACATCTCATTTCAGACCTATTTTCTAACAAAACGGAAACGTAGTTTCCGTTTTGTTTGTACGCCGAGACTGACGTTCAGAGCGTTTACGTAATTTCTACGGCCGGGATCTGCATCTACTGACCACCTATTTTCTCATCAAGTGCATTTTTAGTACAAACTCCAAACTGCCTTTGAGCGCTCTTTTTCATCACCATAGGGCTCCCACTCCGATTTGGTTTCCATGCCATATCTGGCCCTACTTTGGTGTTAGTGAGAAACCGGTCATTCTTTCATCTCGTGATACCCTGGAGCCTTAGTCTTTAAATTCCTTGAAGCGATTCTTGTAAATCGAAATCCACTTCCATCCTCAGATTTCTTTTCCCGAATGATGCCTGGCTAAGAAGAGTGTTTGGTTTTACAATTCTTGAAAAGAAGTGTAAAATCAAACTTAGAACTTGAGAGACTTGGTGAGTAGGACCAAATCTGTCTTCTGCTTTCAAGAATGCTTCTCGTCCTCCTCACCAATCCAATAACGTAATGAATTCACTTCAGCACTCTAATTCGTGCACTCCGAAACAAATTTATGTACATTCTTTTATATCATTTTCTGTTATTTAAATATTTACTATTTTCATTTTCCACATGAATAAGATATATATATTATTTGTATAGAAAATGAAACAGATCGTTATTTGGAAGCCATGGATATTCCTCAGGGTGTTTTCGTTTGTTGCTGTTTAAAATTATTTGTCATGGGCAAATGGACTAATACAATGCAGACAATCTCAGATCCTGCAGACGGCCTTTTGGATCCCGTCTTTGGATTCCAATAATCCTTCTTCGGCGACACGAGTTCCATTCTGAAACGGAATCATCAAGGCAGATTCGAATCCTTCCTTTCAACGAGATGAAGTGATAACAACCACGTGAAACAAAAAGGCGAGACCTGAACGAAGTTTCCGAGCTCACAGTGGTGAGCAATCCATCACAACAGCGATCCCAGAACTAATTTACAACTAATGGGAACAGTAGTACATAGACGTGGTTTCTTGCGAACAGAGGTACATAGACGAAACACCGTTCTGAAGAGTGAACATCCCGGAAATGAAGAAACTCTTCCAAAATATGAAACCAGGATAAAGGCAGGTACCCAACTTGGCTTTATAGATCTCACATCACCTTCAATGTGAAGGGAAGGTCGGTGAGAGATGATAATGGACAGTGAAGGGATTCAGTGACAGAAAAACCCTAAAAGCAGAAGGTTCCAAAAGCGAACTTCATTCTAAAATTGGAGGTCCTTTACCCTCTATCGGAATCTACCACACGATACCATCATACACGATATACCTGAAAAACGTTAAATTTCTTATGCTTGATAAGTTCGGCGATGGACTTTGCGATGATACGCTCTTTTCTTCTCTATCTGGGAGAGCAGTGTGTACACTATTCGTTTGTCAGCTGCCTCCAATGAAAACCAAGACCTAAAAGCCTGACACACCTACGGCGGGCAACTCTAAATTCGGGATTCTTCTACTAATCCGGAAAGCGGACAAGGCAGCTTTGATGTTATTCTTATCGGACGCGAAAAGCTGTGAAAACATTTGACTGAGTGAGCTTTTACCGAATTCTGTGCCCCTTTTTACAGATAGGGATGTTGCTTCTCTCCCTTGAGTGCTGAGAATTTAGTAGATTTCCTAAAGTTCCACCGGGCACGGAAAGTCTCCCAATCCCATTCCAATTTTCACCTTTTTCAGTTTTAACAGATGTGGATCGCTAGAATGGCTTTATGCTTTTTGCCGTTGCTCTTCTGAAAATCTGGTGGTGTTCCCTCAAAATGGATCCCCTAATCTTTATGCTGATAGAACACCGGCTCCTCATCTTTTGCGTCACGGTTCTCTTTTTGATCACTCCATGGGAAAAAACTCTGCTTCTTATGCATACAAGGCAGCAGATCACTAGAAGAACAGGAAGGGAACCAGGCACGCTAAACGAAAAGCACTTTACAACTTTTCGGGAAACTTGCAACTGCCGCTGACATCGAAATCCTTGGCCATCCTTGCAACCTGTCACTTCCTTCTAATTCCCAATACTGTACACTTGCACAATTTTTAACGCACCCCACTTTGCGATCAGAATCTTCGAGTTCCAAAGTGCTTCCTCTAGTCTCCTGGTAAGTTTGGTTACTTCCCAATTTCAGTCCATCAACTTGTATTGCCATTTTACTGAAAGCCCCTTTTCCAAACTTCGCCGAAAGAAAATTTGGGCTGTAATCTTGGTTTTCACTTTCTGGCCTTTTTCTCACCATTGTAGCTGAAGTTCCAAGGCTCTATGATATTTTCAGCACGATTATGGTGAGCAGCATCCCACTTCACCATGGAGGCATTCGTAATAGAATACGCAGCAATGTAATGATATCACACCAACACATCTATGGAACAATTTCTCAGAAAATGGGAGCCAAGGTCATTCGTACGGCAGGTACTTTGATGGAACCCCATAGTGTAGTGCACATTACTTTTGGGAAGGAGCATGCCAAAATGAAAGGGATGAAATTATGATTCATTACAAAATTTCAACTTTCGTGGAGTGGATTACAGCTTGACGCTATTTTCCGGATACGGTCTTCGAGAAATGGCCTTAGAAATGGGTGTGATACAGAAATTGCTCTACAGTTGACAATGATTGCAAAATTGCACGAAGAACTAGTAAGGCCTTTGTAGAGAGGAGTTACTCAACTTCAGTGTGTGAACGACGTTTTCTCATCACGAAACAATTGAGATTATGAAAATGCTACAGTGAAGATAAAAGCATTCCTTGTGAATTGTAATGTGAAACTGAGAGGGATGTAACACAAACTAGTCTGGCATCCGCTTGTGGAAGTGATTAGATAATTTTCTGAACAAAAAAAATCACTCCAAACACGAAAGTTTCGGTACAAACTGATCTGAAATATAATTATAGGCTTTTATTCTGGGGAACTGATAGTGATTGCATCCCAGCCTAAACTGCCATCTTCACAGATGAGGGACCAGATATAGGGAATAAAAAATTCTTCTGAATTCGGCTCCTCCACATATTTAAACTTGAGCTTGGGAAACTTCTACTTATAAATAGAAGATGCTCAACACTTTGGTACTTCACTGACCTTCAGCTTCTCTGGCATCCATTCAGCAATACCTCTAGTTACAACTTGTAACACTTCTGCTTCTGACAAAGGAGATGTGGCAGCAGCAGCCAGCCGCCGATTAAAAAACGTAATGACACATTCAATATTTGCCAGACTGTCTGCAAGAGCTTGCTTTGTGCACAAAGATTGAAAGGAATCAGCAGCATGCAACAAGTTATACAGTAAATGAGGATTGGTGGATAACTGATGACTGAGGCAGGAATTGAACACATCTAGAAGAGTGCACAAAATCTCTTCCAGGGCAGAAGAAACTTCTTTATGTGATGCCAGTTTCTGGCAGCTACGTGTCACTAGTTCGAAAAACCTGACTATCCTCTGGCATACATAAGGATGTAAATAGCTGAGATGAGCTGATATGTTTGCAAGAGTAGCCAAACAATTGGTCTGCAAGTAGCGATCATGGGTGTGGATTAAGTTGGTATGGATGCAGCGCAAAATCACCAAGGTCATCAGTCCTGCTAATGAGATCTCTGAGAACTGCTTTTCTTGGAACCATAGCACATCATGTACAAACTGCAGAAAACACTGGTGTCAAGAAAAGGGAAGCTAGTTAACGCACTGTTTTTTGAATAATCTTGCAAAATTCATCTTCTTCGGTCATCATGAGAAGCACAATGAGTGCCATGTAAGTCTGGCGTAGAGGTGCAGGAGGAGCACCATATAAAATTTGCAGGACAGGTAGTACCAAACACTGTAGATTTGACCTACTGACCAAAAAGCACCGAAATTTGGCATTCCCATGAAGTAACAAATAAAGAAACAGCATAACACCAGGTTGGTGTATCATGGAGCAAAGAGTGCTATACAGGGCATCATAGTCCATTTTGAAAGTAGCAGCACATGTTAAACATTGGGAATCAGGGAGATTGGTGAATGTAAACAGAGCCTGACGAAAAGGATTGACCAAGTTCATTCCCTGGGTGCAATGTGAAGCCAAAAGAACAATGAATAGCAAACTGTGACTAGCGAGAGTGGCATGGCTATTTACATCTTCTTTTGATCCTCGTAATAAGTTCCACAATCCGCCTATGAAATGTTAAAAGAAAATAACAATTGTCTGCCTACTAGCAAGGTCCAGTACTAATGATCCTCCTTCCTCAGGTAAGAAAGGTTTCTGTTTCACAAAATTAGCTATCAATACTTTGGTGAGTATACCAGCATGAATGGAACACCTTCCATACAGCAAAGATCTAAAGAAGATCAGAAAATCCTGTATGTGCTCATCAAACCTGAGTACAGGTGTGCACTGGGTCATTTTCTGGGAAAATAACTGCAATGACAGTAGGCACATCAAACAATCCAAGGCTTCCACATGTAACCAATATGTCAGATCACTAAACACGGTTAGTACTCCTTACTCATACTCACTCAACAGGGAGATCTGTGAGTAGACTTATCAGTGAATCCATTAACTTCTCTAAAACTAATGTTCCATCATGACTTCCTGGAAAAATTTTTATTGTACTTTTCAAACTCTAAGCTCACCATGACTGCTAAGTTGCTGAATTAATTCACTTTCATTGGCAACAGGCATTAAATGACGCAAAATACAGTGGATAGCAAATAGAATATTCAGCCCTTGCCAGAGAAAGAGGGAACTACAATAACAAATGAGAAATTCTAGAAATAAACTCAACTTACTCCTTATAATGGAGTGACACTTTAAGTTCTTGTGCTCTAATTAAAAAAACTTGTATTAGAGAATTCACATTTCCAGTGTTTGCATTGTTTTTGAAGAGTATTGGTGCAATATTCAGGAGTTCTTCCTGCAACCACTGCTGCTGTTCCCTATTTATTGTATTAATAAGACCAAGCACTCGTTATGATGAATACCTGTTTAATGGATAATGAATAGTAAATGCTAAAAACGAATTCCAAAAAGGATCATTGGGGTGAAAGGGAGTTTCTCCAATGAATTGAGTTATATATTCATTAGTACAGGGATCATTCCTGATACTGAATGCTGATCCCATATTTTGGGCTTATGGAAACTGGAATTTTATATGCATATTCTGTTTGCATTAGGCAGTTCCCACATGTTACACAGGGGAAGATTTTTCATTTAATAATGAGAATTTCAATCTTACATTCTTATTACTGTTCTCCATGAATAAGATACAGTTTGCTTTTAACATTTACCATCTACAAATATTCATAAAAGGATGACATACATTAAATGCATTATGGATTAACATAAATCAACACATTAAGATATTCAGCTTTTTCAAAACTGGTGTAAATATCCGTCACATATCTCGGTATTTGAAAATGTGGGGAAGATGCTCAATTTTCATAGAAAACCACGGGAATCTCATGAGCAAATTTTCTGAAAAAACTCATCTGCGCAAGTATAAACATAAATAAGTAAAAAAAAACTGCCCATGATCTGCAACGGGCTGTTTGAAAATCCGCAGCGTTTCAACTATTAAGTTTACACCCGTATTTCTTTCATGATAAATTTCAGTTTTGCCATGTGGGAAAGTTTTATTATTTTATTCACGTTTCTGTAAGTATAGTACTGTAACTACTGAGGTCTCAAAGGAATTTCGACAACGCTGTTTAACATACCCATAACCTTTCTTGTGAACTTAGTTTCCTTCTAAACATTGTAGAGCACTCAAATGCTGTTTAAATAAGAGGGAATAGCTTCATCTATTTGTCCGTGGCAGCAAACTTCAGCGGAACTACAAAGTTAAGATGGACTACAGATGCGAGTGCACTTCCACGGAGTCGATGCCAGTGGCGGTGACCACGCATTTCAAGCAGCCTCAAAACAAACTGTTTGGGCATGTGCTTACCAATAGCACCAACACTGCCGGAACGGGCAAACGAGTAAATATACATAAATTAGGAAGTACATAGGAGGCAGAACCTACTGCCACCACACCTACAATAGGCGCAGTACGTAGGAAAACATTACTACAACGTACCATGTCGGCAACCATTTTTTTTCTTCTTATTGTGCTGTCTTAGAGGTATCTGTCATTATGCACACAAAAAGGAAATCAATCGAATTTATGGAGAATGCTGTAATGTGTGCTGATCTCTCAGTGGCAAATACTAGAAATGTGAACAAAAAAAAAATATCCACCTTCATCCGGTGCCATCTGCTTATTCTTGTCAGGTACAATAAGCAGATTCGTGGCTAAAAAAAAAGAAAAAAAAAAAAAAAAAAAACCCTGCCAGGTCTATGAGTGGTTTGGGGATAAGCTGAGGAACTCGATCGAATATTTTTTTGGTCAGAAGAAATCAATCAAGGATGCACTGTTATCTAACGCTGGGTACAGAGGAAGCAAAGAATCAAAGAATAAATAATATAAAAACGACTTGGACAAGCACTCAGACTACCAGACAGGATCACGGATAAAGAAGTGCTGTGTGTGCAATGACAGTGGCAGTTGCGAGCAGGACAAATAGTGAACCTGACGACAGAAGGAATAACTGCATTAAGAAAGCTCGGAGGGATGATAGACCTGTATTCTTCACCGAAGGACAAAATGCAAATCAGATAAAGGGATTAAGTGAAGGAGATTGTGAACATGATTTTAACAAATCTGCAAGAGTGCTCGGACCGATGAAATGAGTTGAAATCATTGCTTCCCCATTAGAATCAAGAGATTCTGAATCGACTCTGCTTGAAACCTTTTCTGCAGAAGAAAACGCTTAACCTTATGATCCAAAAAAAAGGAATATTATTTTTGTTTAACGAACATGTTTTCCAGTCACTGTGATCTACATATGTGATTCAGATTCTCACTAACCAGATTCATGCACCTATCAATTCTCAGCCCTTGGTTGGCATATCAGGTGGTTGTCGTGTCACCAAGGATAGGTGGATCCAATGCATTGTTCCAAAGCGTTCCTTGTTTTGAAAAACATATGAAAACCGACACTGAATTATTAATAATTATCAGTAGATATGTTAAGGAACTGTGATTTCACTGCCATTTCCTGACAGTTTTTTAGTTCTTTTGTAATCACTCTTAGTGATTTTGCGTCGCTGCCAAATGAGTTCTTTTTACATTCTTGCTGTGTAAATTCTTTAAGCAAATCCTTTATTCAGCTTGCTTTTGGTCTCAGTTTTGGGAATTATTAAACAAAACATTGCCTGATGAATATCACACTTAATCAGGTAATGTACTGATCTTTGACACCAAGATGTACTTTCATCCTTCCTCCTCGTAAGCTCACGAGAGCTTCAGACAAGACTACAACATAACGAAGGAATGCCAAACTCACTTTTTCCATAGGTTAGAGCAGTGTTTCCCAAAGTGTGTTCTGCTGAACACCAGTGTTCCGCGGAAAGTCGATATGTGGTCCATGAAATTAATTGGTTTTAAATTGCTGCGCCAAGTTGAAACCTTTTCGAAACTCAGGCGCTCCACACTTTGCTACTGAAATTTTTGTTACTAAACATTTTATCAAATCATTCTCGTTACAACTGCTTTTACGTTAATGCCGATAATGTAAAAGCAGTTGTAACGAGGATGATTTCACAGTTACTTTTGTGTGTTGCAGTCTTTTTTAAGACACATTTTTTTTTCTTTGTATTACAGTTCTGACAAGTTATAGAATTTAAATACGATTCAGAAATTATCCGTGGATTGTTGGTTCAAGACAGGAACTTTAGACCAAGGAGGGGCAGGGACTTCTGATACATCCATGATCGGAGAAGAAACTGTGGTTTCCTCAAAATCTACTATTAAAAAGCAGGTGTCATCTAAGAGCACACTAAAAAGGAAATACAACGAAAGTTATAATATACAATCTAGATGCTCCTGATGCATTGTGTGTTTTATGTAATAAAATACTAGTAAACCGTCCATTGGCTCCAGCTAAACTTCGTCGGCACTTGGAAACGAAACGCACTGGTTACAAAGAAAAAGATATATATTTTTTCAACAGACGAGGTGATTCACTAGAAAAATCTAAACTTCGAAAGTTCACAACTGCCAAAACTGAAAATGAAAATGCAGCAGAGGCATCCTGCACCAAGAGTCCGCACTTCATGGTGAAGCTGGAGAGACGCCTACTAGGCCTTGTATGAAAGACATTGCATCATGCATGTTAAACGAAGAGTCTGCTAAAAAAACAGATGCATCACCCCCGATTATCAAATAACACTGTTTCGCGCCGCGTCGAAGATCTGCCTTCCGACACAGAGGAAGAGCAAATTCTTGGAGTGATTTGCAGTGATTCTGTGTCGCAGATGGACGGGTCTACAGATATTGCAGGGCTCGCCGTGTTACTGGTGTTTTCTTCGTTATGTGTTTGGTAATCGTATGGAAGAAGATTTACTCATGCGCGAATATATTCAACAAGAAGGAGATACCGGAGAAGACATGTATTCAACTGTATTAATTATTACATTACAAAAAAGGAAATCGGTTGGGAGAAAAGTACTGGCACTTTTACAGATGGTGCTCAAGCAATGGCAGGAAAGATTGAGGGAGCTGTAAACACGTATTCTGCAAGTAGCCACAAAAAAAAGTCAATGCGTTTTGCATAGGCATGCACTGATAACGAAAAAAAATTCGACATATTTAAAAAGTATTCTGAATGTAAAATCTCGACCATTTCAATCCAGATTATTTAAATTTCTGTTAGATGAAATGGGTAGAGAACATGATGCACTTTTATTACATACTGAAGAGTGATGGCTATCCAGAGGAGAAACACTATTGAGACTTCTTGAACTTCGTAGTGAGTTATTGGTTTGTTTCACGTCAAATAATTTAGGACAGAATTTTATTAAATTTCTAAAAAAACCTTCATGGTTGGCGAGTATTGCGTATATGGCAAATACTTTTTTTACTAAGGGCAATGAAATCAACTCGTCATTACCAGGAAAGAGCATCACAGTTTTCAAGAGTTGTGAGAGATAAAATTGAGTCTTCTGATAGGAAGTTACAGTCCTGGATTTCTAATTTTTCAGTTGAACAGAATAATTTCCTCCTTTGTCTTCCCACCCGGCATGAATTTTTAACTGAACTAAATTCTTAAAGTAGATGATGAAGTTTCAGCTGTACTTTTAGAGCACTCGCATGACCTACAACCAGCCGTTTTGCAATGCTTTCCAAAGTCCAGTGAGGTCAATTCCTGGGTTCGCAATCCAAGGCAACGACAGCCTTCAGCGCAGATGGTTATGAAGATCTAATTGATTGAATTAGTGACCCTGGTCGAAAACGACAATGCTGCAACTGCCATTCAATGATCTCTGCACAAATTTAGCAGAAGAGTACACCAATGTGCCAAACGATTCGTGTTTCACCTCCTTTTACAGCGACGTATTTACTCGAGGCAGGATTTTCCATATTGTGCTGTAGCCAGATCAAAGCACAGGAACAGACTCCACACTGTACCGGATATGAGAATTCAGCTTTCCAATATGGTGCCTGATGTCAACACGCTTTGTAATCCAAAGACCCAAGAACACCGAAGTCATTAAGAACGTAACTTTACTGTATATACGCCAGTTTATGTTGCCATTTTCATCGTATCAGTGAAATTACATCGAGGACAGACTTTCTCGGATGGTAGCCCCGTGACTGATACTGGAGAGGTTGCCAGGATACCCTCCCTGTATTGAGCAGTCTTGCTTTTTTGAAAGTAAAGGGCTTCTTGATTTTTAGGAGAGAAAAAAATCATTTCTGTTTCCCATACCGTTTGTTTCAGAAGAAACCATTTTTTGACGACTGCTTCCAAAACCAAAAATATGAAAGAATCGCCAGTCCTTTTTGAACATCCTAAGGCAGACAATGCAGCCCGTTTTCCACACACTGACTGCTTGTCGATTTTAATGTTCCAAATTTCCACTAACAGCGAAAGAATCTGACGATGCCAAGAATATACTCTTGGAGTCACTACGGCACATTCGAGGCTGAGAACTAAACAGGCTGTTGTATTCCTTGCATAGGCATATTTTCTGGAATCTTTACGCATCTCTTGACAGTTTCGTTTCCCGAGTAACTCAGCATTCAACCTTTGCAGAAATCCGCCTTCTGTTCTCCACTCATCAACCGTAAAGTGATGGCATCGTTTCTGGTGAAAGGTGGTATGTAGACATGGGAAATGTACAGTCAATTTCTTGAATCTCTCCATCTTCCCATGAGAAAAACGGAACCCGAATGCTGTCGTGGGTGGGTGGTCTTCCACGGAGGATTCGAAAAGGCAAACTCCGTTAACTCTTCAGTTTTCTAGGAGAGACTTGCATGTGTCTCTCTGAGACCACTTCAGACCCAAACTAAGAACCACCAGTTTCACGATCTCTGCAAAATGAGCTTTTCTCGGGAGACGTTCCACACAGCGGCATCCCTTAGCAGATCGACTAACCAAGAGATTTGTATCGCAGAAGAATTCTGCCGCGGAAGTCCAGTTCGAAGGGAATCTCTAATTTGAATCGGAGTTCACCATCCGTCTACCAGGAGGAAAGCAAGTCTCTCATCTTCCACCGTCGAGTTCTTGGGGAGACGATGGTCCTGAGAAGTCACTCAGATGTGTCCGCTCACTCCCAAATCGCGGATGGACGGACCCAGAACACGGAAAACGCGGAGACGGTGACCTAGAAGAGTCAGAGTATCCTCTTGCGTTTGAATCCTGCGAGAGGAACGGCCCTCTCCACCATATCAGTGTCCCCGCCTTTGGGAACACCTTGACAGCACCCATGACGTGCCTCTCTCTTTGTCTGCGTGGTGCTGATTTCCAGTCCCCCTCCCGCAGCTCGCCTCCTTTCCAGGGAGGATGGATTGTCACGTCTCTCCGCAAGTGCGCACTCACATGGGTTCTGGCCCAGTCTGTGGGAAATAGGCAAGTCCACATGGCAACCGAGCTCTCCCTGGTTACCAAGGTCTCCCGTTGCTTGCATCTTCTTCCTTCCCTCCCTTGAAGTCTAGGAGATCCGTGGCTGCTCCGCTTCGATGAGCTGGAGTTGACCTTGGATGAGCACGGGATTCCATCCGCCTACTGACCTTCCATCACAAGGTGCTCTAAAACACCTGCAGATGCCTCTCCGAATGGGTAAAGCTGGAATTCTCCCTCCCTCTCTCCCCCCTCCCCATCCACTGCAGCCACGCCTCCTTTCGAAATTCCTGGTTTCCGATTCAGAGACGTCTAAAGTGTCCTACGTCTCAGGAGGGGAGGAGGAAGGGTCTCCTCCGTTGTAGGTGAGTAGGGACGGTGAAAGAACGAACCCTGCTTTCCTCCCCCCTTCCCCCTCCCACCGATGCTGCATCAGGAGGAACATGCAGACGTCATTTAATGAGAGCAGCGTTGTTACCCAATCCACCATCTCCGCGGCAGGCGCGAGAGGGACGAGAAGACTTTAGGAAGCCCAAGAAGGAAGGAAAGATCTCTCTCTGCTCCCTGGCATCTCACTTCTTTTGCCCGAAGATGGAGTAGAAGGTGACCGGGCTCGTCTTGCTGTAGCCCGTCCGCTCGTCGAAGACCAGGCAGGAGTCGTAGGGAGGCACGTAAAGGTGCAGGGTCACGGCGGTGTCCACGTGACTGGGGTTAGTCACTCGGTGAAGCCCTAGGCTGTCTGAAAAGCGCAAGGTGTCTTGAGTGAGGGACAGGAGACCCAGACTTCTGGAGAAAAAGGGAGAATAGAGATAGGGGATGGGGCAAAGCTGCGGTGGGCTCTGCCCCCGGCACACGCCTTCGCTCTTCTCCTCCTGCAGCAGCCTTTGAGGAAGGAAGAGAAGTGCAGTTTTTCTTTCTTCTTCCCGAAGCGGCTCACGCGGGAGGGGGATGAAATCGCAGATGGGGGAAAATAAGGAGGGAGTGGGGGATGCGACGAAAGGTGGAGAATTACAGGAAGAGGAGGAACGAACCACGGGTCCACCGTCTCTTTCCGTATTTCCCGTTTCCCCTCTTGAATTCGATCCCCAGTTCCCGCTTTTCAGAGCGGATGCAGAAGAGGCCGAAAGCTGTCTCCTGGGAAAGGGGAAACTCGGTTGGGGGTCGGGAGAGGGAGGGGAGAGGAGAAGAGGAACTGTGGTCTATCTTGAAGATGCTGGAGTGCTGCTCGGGAGAGGGCGTGTGCGGACGTTCCCGTAAGTTGGTCCTAGGAGAGTTCCAGATCCAACTTCTGGGAAGAGTGCTGGGGAGGACTGAGGAGTCCGCATTCGTTGGGGAACGGGAAGGGAAGGAGAGTAGGTCCTTCGGTCCTCCTCCTGCAGGAAAGAAAGGGGATCGGGGCGAGAACAGATCGCGTGATGAAGCGCGAGTGAAGGATTCCTAAGCAGCGACATCTCTTAGCAGAACGAGTAATCAATGGATTGCATCGCGGAAGAATCCCGTCCCGGAGGTCCAGGAAGACGTTCCAAGGGAATTTCTAGGTTGCATCGGAGTTATAATCATCCATTTACCGGGAGGGAAGTAGGTCTCACAGCCTCCATCTTCCCAGGAGTCGTGGTTTTCTCGTGCGCGGAGGAGTCCAGCAGATGGTTGGGTCGCCTTAACCGATTCAAGAGGGGGGGAAAGACGGGGGGGAAAGGAAAGAATCCGTTTGACTTCCGTAGAGGGACCTGTCTTTCTCAACCTCCAATCTGCTGAGAAATTCCTTTCTGGAAGGCGAAGAAAAGCAACATCGAAATCCAAGGCTACTCCAGAAAATCCGAAAAATTCCCTGGAACCGCGAACTCTGGAGGGAAGGCAGGTAGGTTCTGCCTCAGACTCGCCCGTTTGGCTTCACGCCAGGCCACGAGGTCAACCGGCCTCAGAGGGATCGAAGTGGTGGCGGAGTTATCTCCCGAGGGAGTCCGATCCCCTTTGGCACTCGCCACGCAACGCAAGGGCCCCCACCCACTTCGTCCCAGGGGTGACGAGGATGGTAGGGAAAATGGGGTGGTGCTGTTGCTGCTAGAAGGGGAGGAAAAACGAACTCACCGTTGATATAGGTGACTTCATTGAGGTGCAGGGTGCCCTCGGACAGTTTGAACATGTCCTCGTCCTGGATTTTCGGCCAGCCATACCTGGTCTCCTGAATCTCTCCCTGGAGCACCTGAAACGGGAAGGTCCTTCAAAGGTCCCCGAGGGCGGGGGGAGGAAGGGAGGTGAGGTGGCGCAGCGCCTGCCACCTTGCGGCGAAGGGGGAGGAAGATGAGGAACGCCCGGACCCGAACTTCCCGTGGGACCGCCGTCGCGCGGTCCGAAGGGGGAAGAGGGCGAAGGCATTCCTAACCGCGCCCTCCTCCTCCACTCTTGTGGCCTTCGAGCTCTGCGCCAGCCCCCGTGGCTAAGACCCTCCCCACTTACTTTCATGAAGCAGTGCGCTTTCTCATGGTTGTGGATCGTGGAACCGAGGCCTTCGCTCCAGCACAGCAGCATCACGTTGAACTTTCCGTTCCCTGAGTCCACCAGGTTCCTGGTGTACCTGGAAAGCGCCGAAGAGCTCGAGGTGAGGGAGCTGATGGAGACGTTCCAGGGACGGGCCATCGGGATGCTAAGAGGGAGGCACCGACAACTCGGCGTCTCCCTGTCATCCTTTGGCCCGTGGGGTGAGGTGGGGCGGACCCGAGGAGAGGAGATGGGGGGTCGGGGGAAGTTTGTCGTCTGCGATAGGAAGGAGAGGGTCGGGACCGAAGGAATGCGCCGGACGGAAGGGAGATTCGTCGGCAGAAGGAAAGGGGGGGAGGGCACCGTCTTGTGGCCGACCACAGCGCGTCCTCCTCCACTTCCTCCTTCTACGCGCTCCAGCGCGGGCCACAGGGAGAAGGGAAGCGGCCTCCTGAAGCGACATGTAGGGGCGGGAAGGAGGAGAGGGAACTCAGCAGTGAGGAGGCGGCGACTCCTTTCCTCCATTCCGTCCCCAAGAGTGCCGCCGCACGCAGAGGGGGATGAAAAGGGACGGGAGTGAGGAGGAGGGAAAATGGAGGAGGAGCCGCCATCGCTGTCGCCACCGCGACTTCAGGCAAGAGGAGCGGACGGACAAGGCGGTGGTGGAGGAGAAGGGTGAGGGGCAAAAGGGGAGAAAGGGGGGAGCGGAGGAGAGGGACAGGAAGGCAAGGAAGTGGAAGAACTGGAGAAGAGAAGCAGGGATGGAACGAAAGCAGGGAGTTCGGGAACACTGGAGCGGGTACCCCGGCTCCTTCTTAGCCTCCGTGAATTCCTCCTCCTCCCCTCCCGGCGAACCGGGAAAGTCCCGCTTACTGGAATCGGTCGAACTTGGCGAACTTCTTCCAGTCCCTGGGTTCGCTCTTGTACTGGCTCATGATGCTGTAGACGTACTCGACGTTGACGCAGTCTGCTTGGAAGATGTTATGGAACTCTTGGATGAGGGCGTCCAGGCTGGAGATCGGGGACACGGTATCCTTTCCGACGTAAGAGAAATCCAAGCGCTGCTGCTGCTGCGCAAACTCTCCGGGGACGTACGACATCCTTGCGAAGCGCGGGCAGATGGAACTCTTCGGCGCGGGTGTGAGGGCGCGCGCGACTGAGAGGGCAGGAGGCGGATTCTCGCGTTTCTTTTTTTTTTTGAAGGGGGGGGGGGGGAAGGAGGAGGAGGTTGCTGCTAAGCGTACCCGCTCGCTACGATGTGTTGCGCCACGTGAGAGCGCTCTGTCTGCCAGCCGGCCTCGGTTGCAACTGATCGCTCGCGGCCCCTTCACGGCAGCTGAAGCGTGCGCCTTCCCTTTCCTCCTCCTCCTCCTCTTCCTCTCCCGCTTAGCCAGTCCTCTCACGAGGCTGACCGGTTAAGGAGGTGGGAGCGGGGAGGGGAGGGGGAGGGGAAGGGAGGGACCCGCTTGACTTCCGTGAAACCGCCTCCTTTTTCCGGGGGCTTCCGTCCTGGAAGGCGAGGGAAAGCGAAACCCGAGGCTGCTCCCGGGAATGTGGGGGAATAGCCGCCGCGTTGCCGGACGACAACGCGCAGGACGTGCGCACTCTCTCGAGCCACTTTCATCTGGGTGGACGTTTCCTCGCTCTCCAGGAAGGAAGACCCTCCTCAACGCTGTCGGCGCGCCGGCCTTGGACGCCCCTACGCACGAGAGGCCAGCGGCGCGCGCCTGGGGCGACTCCGCTCCGAGCCGAGCCCTGCGACGCCGCCGGGACGGCATGCCTGCGCACCGCGTCAGCAGCAAGCGACTTTCACCGGAGCGCCTGGAGTCCTCCGGATCGTCTCCCCCCCCCCCCACCAACCGGAAGCCGATCCGCTCCCTGGAGTCCTCCTGCCAGAAAGTCCAAGAGGTCGCCTGCGGCGCTTGCTCGTCGGCATTCCTCTCTAGTCGGGCGTGGACGTGGGCGGGAACTAGCTCCGGGGGGAAGGCACCAGTCGAACGACCAGGACGGAAGCCACCCCGCAGGCGGGGAGGGTCAGGAAGGATGTGGGAACTGGGCGAGGGAAGGGAGTGCTAGAGACGGGGGATCTGCTCCTCCTTCAGCCACCCTTCCCTTCCGGGCCTTGGTGATAGGAGTCTTCGGAGGGAGCGTTCCTGGGAGGGCGCGGCGCGGAACTAGTGGGCCTCTCCTCCTTCTCCCGTCCTCTTCCCTCCCTTCATTTCTGAAAGGGTGGGGACTCTCTCCAGGACGCTCGGCTTCCCTCTAAAAAAAAAAAAGTAGAAGGCGCGTTCCGTTTCGGTCCTCCTGGATTCATTCGTACGCGAGTGTTTTTTTTTGTCTTTTCGGGGAGGAGGGGAGGAAGGAATGAGGGACAGAAGGGAAGCCCGAACGGGTTCGCTTTAGCGCGTCTGCAGGAAGCTCCCCCGACAGCCCGTTCGCCCTTCGCCCGAAGAGCACTAGGACACTGTCCGATTTCAGAGCCTTCCGGAAGCGCGCGACTGCGACCCCCCTTCCTTCCCCAGCGCGAACCCTTTTCCAGAGCGAGCCTCCAGGAACGCGCGATCGGAATTCCTCGGGATTTTCTGATGACCTCTGCACGCCCTCCGTCCCTGTCTGCCTTACCAGAAGGAAATAGGAAGCCTCTCCTGCCTCTCTGCCCGAACGTCCCAAAGGAAGGGAAGGATCCACAAACATCCTCTTCCGGAAGGATAGAGCGACCTCAGGGGAGGAAGGGGGGGAGGGGAGAAGTTCTTCTCCCTTCTCCCGTTCTTCGGAGCGGCGGGGGCAGGTTGCCTTGTCCTGCCTTTCCCTGGGATCTGGAGCAATGAAATGGGGGCGCTGGTCGACCTGCTCCGAGAACTGGCTTGATCTCCAAGGTAGGTCCCTACCTCAGAGTTTGTCAGACCACGGGGGTCGACAGGGGAAGGGGGGGTTCCAGGTGTCCCAAAGTAGACGGCAGAGGAGTCCGTCGACAGCACCGCCGCGGGGCCGCGAGCTGCCGGGCCGCTTCGGCGCACCAGCAGGTTGGTGGATCTCGTCAGAGAGCAGAGGGAGGCCCGCGAGGGGGTCCATAGAATGGAAGAGAACAGCCGAGGGTCCCTCTTCGGACGCGTGGAGCGCGCTGGAAGTGCTCTGACCTTCGGGGCGAAGAGGGCATTACCGTAGAGTCGAGGTCTCCCTTTCCCCCTCACCCTTCCTGACATTGGCTGACTCGCCGGCTTGAAGTCGCAACCGGCCGGCCCTCGGGAAATTCTTCTCGGCGACACCCGAAGGCGTCGAGACTGACCCGCCGCTGCCCGTGAGCTGTCCGGGAGGGAAGGAGGCAACAGGCGCGCCTCTTTCAACGTGCCGGCTGCCACGTGACCACGCGAGAAAGGTCGCCGAGAAGCTGAGCTGGTGCGAGCAGCTCTGCGCTGTCGACACAGCTCCCGCGGCCGGGCACTGCCTCCGCCACTTAACGACCGGTCCGATGACGCAGATCGCATCGGGGTGACCTCATTTCGGAGCTGGAAGATGATGGAGGAAGGAAAAACGAGGAAGAGCGGTCGCCGGAATCTGCAGAGATACGCCGGTTTGGCTTCCGCCCCATCCCCGCCTTCCTCCTTCCTCGTTCCCTTCCGGCCTCCCAGGGGCTAGATGACGCCCGAAGCCCTCGTGGGGGATTGCCAAGCCGAGGTGAATCGCAAGCGCGGCCGATACTCGCGGCTCCATCGATCGAGCCGAAATTACCATCCCGGCTGTTTGACGCATTCACCCGTTTCCCCGGCAACGGGCCGGCAATGGAAGTTCCCTTTCCGATACGTCCGGTAGCAGAACGGGTGCTTCCAGACCCAACCCTGCCCCTGGAAGAGCTGTGGAAGGCGGAAGGAGAAGTCTTTGGGGCTGGCGTGTAGCATCCCTGGAACGACCGCCAGGGGACCGCCAGTGGAGGTCGCTCGGGAGCGCGTCGGTCGCGGTGCCCTTTCCGGAAGAGGGGACTGCCTACCGACTGGAGGTCGCCGAACTGGAGCTGGGGCAAAACCGCAATGCAAAACAAATCTCCAGGGGCAAGAAAAAGGCCCCGGGAGGAAGGGAAGGCGGAAGATGAGAAAGATAGGAAGAGTTGGCAAAGACGTCCATTTTTGCGCTGCGACCTCGCGCTTTCTCTCCTCGCGTCCTCTCCCCAATCCTCTCGCGAAGGCCAGCGCTCTCCCGCTCGTCCCATCTGATCGATTGCGGTGCTGGGAGGCCTCTCGTCCGGGCAAAAGTCAGCGCGCACGGACCGACAGTCGGCGCGGTGCGGAACCTGCGTCGAGGGAAAGGGAAGGAGGGGTCGTCCCTCCTCCCCCACGAGCGTTTCGCTTCCCTTTCCTTTCCTTTCACTCCTCCCCCTCCCCCTCCGCTTCATCTCGCTGGAGCGTCGTCGTCTGGAGGTGTGTACGCAGATCGTTCGACTTTGCCTCTTCGGCTCCAGCGGGTGGAGGAAAATCCGCGCTCCTCACCTCAATCTCTTCGGATCAGGGACCTCTCGCGCGGTCTGCGATGGACTCGGCCGGTCAGCCGCAAATGCGTTGCCAGCGTCCGCCTCTCATCCGCGTGCCAGCGGCGGCTTCCATCCACGTTCTGCGACCCAACCGGTTGCTGGGTGCGGCTGCCTCCTTCACTATCTCGAGCTCTCTCTCTTTACACTTCCGGGAGTGGCGAAATGCACCCAGTGCGCAGGATGGAAAAGAGACGAACCCTTTTCGCAAGCCCTTGCCCTCGCGAGCTTCCAGGAAGAGTCGCCTCCACGTGGACCACAATGCAAGTGGCTGTGCCTGCGTTTACGTAGCAGGATGGCAACAGTGTGCGCGCGCGCGCGCGTTTTCCGGGTTGAGCTGCGCACGGCATGGGATCATCCAGGACGCCGTGAGTTCTTCCGGAGTTCCTCTCTTGGAGGAAGACGCCTCGATGGTAAATCTCGCCGCACCAAGGTCCCAGACTCAGCCGGGGAGTGTTGGAAACTGCGTTCCTAGCCCCTGGACCTTTCCTCCTCCTCCCGCTCTGCTTCCTTCCCACCGCCGTTCAAGTATGACGGAAGCGGAAGAAGAGCGCCTTTTTTCTGAATGGGGAGGCTGAATTCAAGAAGCAGCTGCGCGCGGATTTCCAGAATGCTTGCGTTGATTATGAAATCCCTTTCTCTGTCAACTTTCTAGCGAAAACGGGATCGTTCGTCTCTCTCTCGAAAGTTCGACTGTGGGAGCACGGGAAGATGTTCTCCAGAAGAATTCGGCCGGGAGGCAGGAAGAAAACCTACAAAAGCGCTAATCTCAGAGGCCTTCGGGCTGTTCTCAGATCCTTTGGGTCCGTGTGAGGAGACAGGGGCACTGTCACGAGTTCAGGATGCTTAGAGCAGAAAGCATCTCGTCTGAGGGGTAGCGAGCATCCTGATGAGCATGAACTTTCGTGCCGGTCGAAACATTTTTCCCGCTTCATAAAAACAAACAAACTGGAATGCTTTTGCCCAACAACTTTGTTCCTTCTCCTGCCTCTGGCATCACCAGCCTCTTCCTTTTCCCTTACTGACACGGTTCCTCCTCTTTTGTTTTCCTTTTAGTTTATCTTGAAATGAACGCAAGCTGGTGAAAGATAAGATAACTTTTCGAACGAGTGATTCTCAGCACTGGAAAAGTGAAGTTTCAATGGAGATGAAGTGCCGTGTCGACGGACGGAAGAACTATGCCTCTGGCAGCTCGACAGAGGGCGATACCTGTTGCATCGAGGATCAGCGCGGGAGAGAGGCTGGCGATAAGTTCGAAAGCCAAAACCCGATAATATTCAGGAGTTGCTAATGGCGATAATTGGGCGAGCGGCTTATCTGCATGGCGAGATACCAGGGGAAATGGCTTCCGCTGAGAGAGAGGCCCAACTGTGAACGAACCATCCGACTAGAGGAAATCCTTGCAACAGCGCGCTTCGCTGTCCGGACCATCCCGTACCAAACGGTCTCAAGCTCTCGGCATGCGAGCGATGATACTGCTCGATCCACTGAAACGGCAAAAGTGAGCGTCTCCGTATGCTGAAGACGCTCTGATTTTAGAATTTAGATTACGCCAAAAGGCCTAGGAGAAACGATGGTGCGGATGAAATTAGAAAGTAGTTCCAGGAAACCTCAAAAGATTAAAACAAAAAAAAAATCTCATCGCATGATAATTCGGACTTCATTGCACTCGTGTCAGTGCGCTGGTTCCTTCTGGAAAGTGGATCATCAGTTGAGAAGGCAAGGACTGGGATCTGCCCAGAATGTGGCAAAGAGCTTAGTTGATGTATCGAAAGCAGGAGAGTATCTTCGTTTCCCTTCGGTTCCATTTACAGGAACCGAATGGTCGTTGGCGATTTTTCTGGTGCAAGAGGAACCATGGGTGGATCCCATGCCCTTGCAAGAGCGGCCGTGATAAAAATATCGAAGATATCCAGCAGACATGACCACTGCATCACCAAGGATAACTCTATCTAATGCTGAATCTTGTGATGCCGATCAATTCGTGCTGAGCGCGCTGCCATGGCTGCATGGGATGAGGTGATCTTTTCTGTACCGGCGAGACGTGAAGTGAATCGGCGGCTCTCTGCACATGGATGCGGCACATGTCGTCGCTTCGGCAGGGAAGGCAGGGTGACCTGTTTGGAGAAGTGGGAGTCCCCAAATGTTGGTGGGAGGCGCCTTCCCTCATCCGTTTCGGTCTCTTCGATGCGGTGGGAACACCTGATGCAGGAAAAATGCTCCGTCACATGAGCCTTCTCTCACACTCCCGACGGTTTTTCTTTTCCACTGAGAAACTCAAGGGTTCTCCTGTTTCGAAGATCCCCCACTATCATCATCACCGCTTGTTTGTGCGTTGCTTGTGGAAAAAGGAACCAACAGCTCCGAAGTCGACGTGCTTTCATGCACCTTGATGCGTCCAGTGAGTTCCGAGCGACCTACTGATGGATCCTGTCCTTACCTCTTTCTGATTAAAGCACAACACAAAAAAGAATTAGAATAGGAAGGACACAGCTTCCAAGCGTTAAATGAATTTCCGGCATAAAGAAGGATTTCTGACGGTGATCCGTCAAAAAAGATGGCAGCACTCTCTCCGATGAGCAGTTGTTTTTTTCCCCACAACTTCATTTGCAAGACACCTAAGAACTTGAAGATTCAGATCATTGGTTGGTGACTTGAGATAAAATCAGGCAGCAAAAAATCTGACGACATTTGCCAGCGATGTTGGGTTTTGAGATTGGAGGGAATAGATCAGCGATCCAGGAACTCCGCAAGCGTCCAGTCTGGTGCATGTTGGAGCCTTCGTTTCTCAAGGGCACATCCAAAAAGGGGATCCTTATGAGGTAGATCATTTCGTTTGATCCTCGAAGATCCGCAATCTGAGATCGATTGTTTGCATTTCTGAATTTTTTTTTCTAGCCACGAGAGCTCCAGGCCGCTTGCTTCGTTTCAGGGCTGAGGAGAGCGAGCATGCAAACCAATCAGGAGTTGAAGCGTTCGCAAGGTTTTCTGCTTTCTGCTCCTAAGCTTCCACCTCTTCGGTACAAAACCAGCGGGTTCTCTTCGAAAACGACTAGCAGATGCTCTCGGCACCTGGTGCAAGTCTTCGCTCTGAGATGCCGCTTATGTCGGAAGATTGCAGCTCCCCCTGCATCCTAAATGCAGACACATACACGGTGCCGGGCAGCGCCGGGCTTCGAGTAATCGTTTGCGCAACTCGATTCGTTGCTATCAGTCTCTTGAGAGAGGAACGAGAATATCGCGCTGAGGTACTCGTAAGCAGTGCATCATGGATGCTTGGATGCTTTCAACGGTTCTTGCAGCTAGCTGCTTTCATCCATTATCTGCATCGCATTTCTCCTCACTCTTGAAAGCCAGAAGACACGATGCCTTCGATACAACACGTCTGCGTTTGTTATGAGTCACCATTAGCTTGCGGCGAAGGAGCTCGGTCCATCATGGAAGCTCGTTTTGCGATTCTCTGAGTCAAAGATTGTTTCGAGGAGAAGATTCCGAAGCTGTGCATGCACCTTGGGGAATGGTCCTCGTTTTTCGGAGCAGTGTACGATGGCTTTGACGGTATAGATGGAGAGCTGGGAACCCTTCCAAGGGATTCAGCGGCAAAAGCAAAAAGCCGCCTTTCACGAAATATAAAGAGAGGCATTCCGTGGGGACCAGCTGTTCTTTCCACTCTCTCGACTCAGAAAAAAGGATACTCTGAGGAAAGCTTCTCTCGATTTTCTTTGACCTTCAGAAATTTTCCTTAGCCATCACTTCTTTGGGCACTGATCTGTCCGTGGCTTCGGATCAGGCAAACCTTGAACCATTCTTCCCAGGCCGTCGTGGCAGGGGACACGATGGAGCCTTCTGGTTGGAAATCGCGTGGCTGTAGTTTCTCAGGTAACTCTTGGAAGGACTCCGACACCGCACCTTTGACAGCTCCATGCTCATCATGAGAAACTCAGGACTTCCCCCTGAGGATGAATACCTTGAATAGGAATGCAGTGGACACACTGGATGTGCCTTCGAAGTGGACGTGCAAGTTTGGTCGGCTCTAGCCACAAAGAGCCAACGGCAGCGTTCTATGCGACCAGCCAGCGGCCTTGATGGATCTTCCAGTGGTGCTTGAAACCTGTCGCCTCTCTTCCACCCATTTAAGGCAAGATGCCAGTGATGCGATCATCTGCAGCTAACAGATCATGCCATTTGTATCGAATTCAGAAGCGAATCGTTGGCAAGGATGCTAGAATCCAGCATCCTTGCCAACGAATCGAGGATGGAGATTGTCGCTCGACAGGCTGCACATTTCTCAGGGAGGGAACCGCTGCTGTTGATTTACGGGATTTTCTTCACGATTAGGGGAGACTTGAATTTTTTTTCCCGTCTCCAGAAGTTTCGGTATTCGGAAAGGATCATTCCCTCGGAACGAGCAGCCACCTCAGAGGATTCTTTCATGGAACCACATCCCGACACGCCACGCTCACTAGCGAGCTTCCTTTCCTGCGCCGTTGCCATCGGAACGTCCCGCGCATCGCACCCGCGCAGACGGGCGGTTACCACTAATTCCCAGAATTCCCAAAACAAAGAGATTGTTAGAGAAGGATTGCATCTCTTTTGTTAGTTAGCAGCCTCCTGGAAACGCTTCTTCGGCGTCTCTTCCGTCGCACCCTTCCCCGAGGGCAAGTTTCTGTGGCAGGTTTCAAGCAACGGCGGACGCTTGCTGAGTTCCCGCAGGGCGTACATGGGAATCCCCCAACACCTCTTCGTGCATTCCATATTGCAGAAACGCACACCTGCAGGGGAAGAAAAGTCTGGAGAGGCCGGAAGAAAGGGGGGAGCATTGGCGGCTCGATCTTCAAGTCCTCGAAGAAAGGACTGATGGCGGTTTCAAGGAGCTCGACCTGGCGCCGGGAAAGAGGGCGTCTTCAAAGACACGGGCCCAGAGTCCAAAGGACACTTTTTTTTTTTTTTCGCGCAGGTTACGGCGAAGCCCGGAGTTTCGCATAGGAGGTCTCTCTTCGGATAACGCAGGAGCAGTTCAGCGCCAGTCGGAGGGGGGGCACGTGCGCATGGCCCGGCGGCACGCGTCGAAAGAGAGTGATCCCGTTGGACTCTGTGGAGGAGATGACACTGGTTACGCAGCTACGCTCCTCTTCATGAGGAAGCGCGCGCGCGTCCGGCTTCCTGACCTCCCCCCCTTCCCCCCAGTCCATCATCAGCTCCACCCCAAACGTAGTCGATTCGCGGCTTCCGGTAGCTCGGACGTACCTAACTCGCACCAGCCTCCTGAGCGCGGATTGGAGTGTCTGCACGGAGATGCGCAGTGCCCGAGGCGCAGGAACGCGGTCGAATGAAACAGAAGTTCGGAGAACGAGAAAGGCATAGAGGTCGCAAGTGGGAGGTCGAGGTTACACGAAAGTCCTCTCCCCGCTTGACCCCCAGGAGCAATGGGAACGGTGCGACGGGGTCGGGACTCAGGCTGAACTTCGCGGCGAGAGGTCAGGGTCGGCAAGTGGCGGCAGCGAGCCCGAATGCAAGGATGCGATGGAGCAAACGGATCGAACCCGGAAGGGGCGACATCTAATGATGTAGGAGGACTGACGGAAGATGGCATAAAGCAAAAAAAAAAAAACGACCTTAGAAGTCAGAGGAAGATTCTCGAACTTTCTTTGACCATGACCCTCAGGTCACGCATATTGATCCGTGCTACAATAATTGTTGTAACAGGCATCGAATATCTTCCAGACCCCATTTTCCAGGCTACAGCAACTCTCCAATCGCGGAAACTTGTGAATGATATCAGCAGGGACAGGATGTTGTCCTCTTGCCCAAAGAAGAGGGATCCTCATAAGTGAAAGCGCACATTTGAGGGGAAGGAAGAAGCAGTTGTGAGGAAACATGTGGGAAAACAGAGAGAGTTTTCGTTTCGTGGAGCCGGTGCTCGTGGATACTCTGAGACTGTGCTCTTCATCCTTTCAGTTGACGAGCTGGCATTCGGTACGCATCGCTTTTCAAGGAGCGCCGCTCTCTGAAAAGTCCTGGAGCAACTTTCGGCCAGCTGTGCACCAGCGACCGTAGGATAAGGGCGAGGAGGAGCTCTGCGGTCAAGCGGTCATGGTTGGGGTGGACAGCAGCCGCAAATGGCGTCCTGGAGTTCTCCCTTCGAAACGCGAGAGCGGCCGATGCTTTTGCGCGGAGGGCAGCTGGCCGTCCCACTTTCGGAGGCTTCCGAGAAGGGAAAGGGAGAGGTAACTGCCGAGTCTCTTTCCAAGCGTCCTTCAATACCCAGGGTTGCCAGCATGCGAAATGAAAGACAGCGGCCTTCTTTCCCTGCCAGCAAGACTCCAGGAAAGCGTGGAAGTCGGTGTTCGCGCGAGCCCACGCACGTTCTGTCCAAATGCTGCTCTGCCGGTGTCCTTCCGACTCGAAACACACCAACTGCTTGCACCGTATGCCTTACTCCACACCCGCCTGCGAGGCGAAAGTCAAGCGATCCGGTGGGAGACGCCTCCCCTTCTTGTCTCCGCAGTCGCCTACCTGGGGAGATGCTGCATCTGCTGAAGAAGTCATTTTCTTCCTACCAGGAAATCCTTGCTGACCCCTAAGGTTTAGATCGTGGTAGATCAGGTCGTGTCCAGGTGACGTTGGGAAAGGCGTCCGAAAATCTCCCTCTGTGGCACGCGTCGCGAGGAACCAGAAAGCGCTCCACCACCCTGTTCCAGGAACGAAACGGGCTGCAGAACAGGTGGATGACCTTCAGGTGATCAGATAGAACCACGGAAGGAATAGGCAGAAGGAGCTTTTCCTCGGCACAAAAGAGCTGCAGGAAACCACATCACGAGAGGAGCAGGAGAGAGAAGTGCGCAGCCTCTTTGTTATAATCATCTTCAATGCTCTCGGTGATAGCAGGTGGGTCGGCTCCTCCAGTGTTTCGTTCACATGAAGGAGGGAGATGCTCCCTTTGGTCATGGTTGGTGGCCAGCCTTGTAGCCACCGATCAGAGGGCAAAAAATGGGAATTTTTTTTTCCTTGAACATCCCTTTCTTCCCATGACTTCCCATCACTCGATCCACGTCTGCACACGTGGATTTCTTGGACTTGCACTTCGGAGTTCAGTGCACGCACTTCCCATGTACAGCACAATAAGAAATCCGGACGTGGGACATAGTGCTCTTTGGTCCACAGTGCTCCGTTTCCAAGCGTCTTGGAAGTCACACGCAAGCGTCGTTACCGTCGGCTCTTTTTCCTCCTCGAGATGTTGGAAGGTGCGGGAGAAGCAGAGGAAGAGGAGCGCCCTCCTTGTTGCTCCCCCTGCTCGTGGTAATGCACGAATCGGGTGCCACTAGCTGCTAGCCCGGGAAGCTGCAAGCGCTGGCTGCCCTAGGGCAGCCAGCGCTTGCAGCCTCTCGGGCTTCTCTCTGGAGCGAAAGAGGCCAGCCGACCAAGGTCTTTCTCCTCCGGATACAGGAGGTCTCCCCAAACTCCGAGGAGGCTCTTCCCTCCTGAACCCAGTGTGTTTTCAGGTCCTTTTTTTCATGGGATTGGTCCTAGGAAAGGGTGGGCGGGCGCCAGGGGAGATAGACTTTCAGAGTAGGTGCCCTTTGAGCGCTCGCGAGTCGCTCATGTGCCACGCGACCTGCAGGACTCCCCTTGCAGGCTGCGAGCCGGGACCGACTGCTTCCGGGAACCGCGTGGGCCGGAGGAGGACAGCGATGCGATTGCAAGACTAAGGAAGTGAGCCCAATTCATATTCTACCTGGCTCCCTTTCGTCCCACCTTGCCCTCTGGGAGGAAGGTGGGAGGGCGACATGCATCTGTGGATCAGCTCCCCCTTTTGCTGCCTCGAGGGATCTTGCAAGCAGGTCCACTTCCTCTGCCACCCTCCTAGGTCATCAGAACCGGTGGCTGCCCTCCCTCCATGCTGCTGCTGGATTCCAGAGGAGATTGTTTTGCGGACCGAGGTGGAAAGGGGGCGGGGGAGATCACGACTTCCCGAGCACGCTCTCACCCACTGGCTCTCACTTACTGGTGCGTCCTCGAGGGCGTCGAGTAGGCAGGAGAGATGGGGAGCCAGGCTGGGAATGCCCTGAGGTGGTCTTCCGGCCGTGAATCCAGACGCCATCTGGGAAAGCAAAGGCAGAGCGGACGGGCGGGTCGACCTATAAGTCGGCTGAAGGGTATTGCTGCAGATGGCTCCAAAGAAGCTGGAAGAAGCTGCTCCAGGAGGATATCCCAGCTCACAGGAAGGAAGGACATGTGAACCTCCCTCTTCGCACCTGCTGACATCCCCACCTCCATCTTCCTTTGCCGAATCACTGCAGATTCTGTCTTCCCGCGCACCATCACCGTCTTCGATCCCCATTACGTCGTCGGCCGTACTCCACCTCGTGCTAAGTGCGTCCACACGAAGGAGGGAGACGCGACTGCGGCTGTGGTTGGTGGCGATCCTTGTAGCCTCCAATCAAAGGGCGTAAAACAGGGAAAAAAGTTTTTTTTTTCTGGAGGATCCCTTTCTTTCCATGACCACTCAATCCACGTCTGCACACGTGGATTTCTTGGACAGCAGGGAGTTCGGTTCTCCTTACCCTTACCCTTGCTATCTAAGATGTCACTTGCTCGAAGGAAAAGAGACGACTGGCTGCAGAATCTCCTCCTCACCCTCCTCCCTTCCCAATCCTGCAATTCCAAATCTCCTTTTAAGAGAAGGGTGCCTCCGTCACCTTTCTGTTCTCCTCTAGTCTTCGCACCAACTCCCTCCACTGGTATAGATTTGAAATATCTCGTCCTGCATACGAGTTCGTCGTTGAGCCCGGCTTGGCCCTGGAACTATTCCAGGAAACTCTTGAGGGTTGAGAGCAGGAGTTTGCTCAGGGCCAAATCGCGACATGTAGGTTCCCCTCCTCTCTCTCCCAAAGACGTTCTAGAGATTTCATGCCTCCCATGAAATGCTAATAATCCTTTCAAGAATGCGAGGGGAAAAAAAACAGACGGGAGAACTATTTCTTGTTTCCTTCTCGGTGAGCCATCCACTGATGAAGCCACCGACAGGCAGGGAAATCCCTCCTTCTGTGCCTCCTGGAAACGAAGGTTTCCTCCTCTTTTTCCGGTCTCCAGAGCCGATCGATTGCTTTCTCTAAATGAAGGGCTCGGTTTGCCTTCCAGAGACCTGACCTCTCTGTGGAGCAAAGCTGTCCGTCCCCCCCGACTCCGATGGCACCCCTGCTATGGCAGCCTGCGCCGACGACGTGCACCTACCGGACCCCAGCAAAAAAAAGCCTTCGAGGCGCTCTTCGTGTTTATTCGCAGGGGTACCGGCGTCCAGGTGGACAGACGGAAATCGAAACTCGTGGCCTTTGGCACAGAGATGGACGCGGGCTGGTTTTACTTCGGAATTCCCATGTGCGTGGGTCCTGAACTTGGGAGTGCAAGAGAAGGCTCCTCAAGAGAAGTGCGGTCCGTCTGCTTGTAAAAAGACGTGGCGTGCCTGGACCCCTTTCGAGGCAGCTAGTTTTTGCATTCCGAGAGGGCGCCAGTGTGGAGCATCTTTGCTGTGCCGTCTTTCCAGTCCTTTTTTTTGTTCACCCTCGAGATGGTTGTTGGACTGTGGTGCTCTCCTGTACCGAGGCCAGCTTCGGCGCTGATGCCTACGGAGGGCACCGCGACGGACCTGGCTGCGATGCTTCTTTGCACGCAACGGGCATCCGTAATGGGAGCGGCGGTCGCCACATGGCGTTGCACGCGCACCATCCTCAAGGCCCGCATCACCCAAGAGCTGCGCTCTCATCAGAGGGAAGTCATCCGCCTAGCAACCGCCTTTGCGAAGATCGCAGCGAGGTAAACCCATTTGCCTGAAGAAGTCCCAGAGAGCACACCCACGTGCCGCCTAGAGAAGAAGGAGCAGCCTATACCAAAGACTCCTGTTCCCTCCCTCCTCCTAATCTTTCATTCACTTTTTGCTCCCTTTCGTTCCAGATCTCTGCTTGTCCAAGGTGCGTGTCGGTGAACCCTCCCAGTGGACTTTCGTTTGTTTCCCATGGAAACCCCTCCCCCCGAGTTTCTGCAGTTCGTTTTTTAACCCTATGTCCCAACACGACCTTTCCATCCTGGATACCTGGACCATTTATTTCAGATTGATCAATGAAAACCCAACGTGAGCCGTGTACAAATCCAAAGGGACTACCCTCGTAGCGGGCTCAAAAAAACAGGGGTGAAAGGATGGCCGATGAATAAATGACTAAGTAGGGAATGATATGGACCGGTCTCATGGTATCCCACTTGATTTCCGAGGGCCTGCGTGTGGGGCAGAGAATAGGTAGAAGATGGGGCTGCGCTCACCGGTTTCGGGTCAGTCTGCCCGCGTCGGAGGCCACGTGGTTGCGGTCTCTGCTGGTGGCACCACCAGGCGTCACGGGTTCGAATACTCGGAAAAAATCGACTCCAAGAGAAGGGGGTTGCGTCGTGAATTCGCGAGTTCCTCCTGCAAGATTATGCTGGTTGGCCTGCATTCGGATGCGGCACCGGTAGCAGTTCAAACCGGATGCCCCGATGAGTGGCCGGGATTTGGTAGTCGACCTTCCAGGTTTTTTCCAGGAAGTGAATCAAAGGAGTCCAGTTCCCTTCGGGGTTTCCCTCCAGTTGTGCAAAGGAGTGTGTCGCTCCCTTCTAAGACTTCGGAAAGCAAAATGCACCCTTTGAGATGCCCTTCTGAGAAATTTCAAAAGCGTCCCTTCGAGGTTCTCTTCAGAGGAGCAAACAGGAGCGGTTTCCTTGCGGGTTCTCTTCGGAGGAGAAAAATGGAGAGGAACTTTTTAGGGGGTCCCTCCGGAGAGAATAAAAAAGGATATTCCCTTTGGAGTTACTTCGGAGACAACCAGGATGGAGAATTCCCTTCAGGGATCCCTCCCCAGGCATGAGAGGAACGGGACTTCCTTCTCTGGACCCCACAATCGTTCGAAAGTTCCCTCGTATTCCCTTTCCTGGACTAGGTCACTCCATCCCCCTTCGCATGTAGGAGGCAATGACTTTGGGATGCCTGCTGCATTATTCCTCCAGTATGGCGATCACCGTCCATCGCACGTGGCAGAGCATCGTCAGCGACGAGGTGGCCGGCAGGCCTGGAGACGTCGACTTCTCTCTAAAAAGGTTTCCTGGGACGGTGAAGTGGAACCGACGTGCGTTGGCGATGCTCCCCCATCCCTGACGCAGCCTCCCATATCCCGGAAGTACGTGAGAGAGCGCCTCCGCTGTCCCGCAGGGGAGCATTCCTTGGGTACTCGCCCCCCTGGGGCTTGGTGGCTTTCCTCGCTTCAAGGGAGACCCCGGTATACCTGAGAGATGGATGGCCTGCGGGTGGTAGCGGAGACGGAGGCTTTCACCAGGAAGTACGAGATCTCAGAGTTCTCCCGGAGATCCTATCCATCCTTCGGGACCCCGAACTGGAACTTTGGGGCTGGACTCGTCCTCCAGGAAAGAGATTTTCTGCCAGTTGGGTGACTTTGGAGAAAAAGGGAGGTCACCTCCCTCTCTGCGAGAGCATCCTCTTCTTTTCGGCCCCAAATGTTTCTCCCCCTCTTTCTCCCCCTTCATCCTCTCTTGGAAAAAATCGCCAGACGCCGCTCCGCCCTCCAGCAGCGCGCTGGATTCAGTGGAAGGTTGCCAGGGTGATTAAAGAAGAGAAACCCACTCGTCCCTCCTGCGCCTTGAAATCTGGGGCATGAAGGAGTCGATTCCAGAAAACCTGCTGAAATCTGGGAATTCCGGAAGGCAGGAGATTCCGAAGGAGAGGGGGTGGAGGAGGGGAATCGGCTCAAGCCGGTCCTTTCCCGTGAGGGAACGAGGTATGCCGGGAACTCCTTCCTCGCTCCTTGAGCTCGGGTCCTCGAGCGAGGTAGACCGGGACTCGCAGAAGCGAAGACATGCTTCCTGAACGCTTCCCATCCTCTTTGGCGAGCTCAGCCAAAAGCTGTAGACGCCGCGCGCCGAGAGCAAGCGACGAATGCAGCACCTACCCTTCATTTCTTCCGCGTCCTTCTTGCGCTTTAAGCAGGCAGGTGTGCGCTCTTGTGGGCACGCCAGAGCGTTTCGGTTTCTCCCACAAGATGACCTGCACCTTCCTCCTGTTTTGTTTCTGACTTAGGACCACGGTCGACGAAGATCCATTTGTCCGAACGAGCTCACTTCGAGATTCCTCCAGAGTGCGAACCTCGAGCGCTCTCCCCACCCCTTCCGTTCTCTTCTTCCTGCCCGGCGGCATCGCCGAGGCGCATTTCGCGTTTTCCTGATGGGAACCGAGGGATGGTGCTCTTTCAGATGCTCCTTCGCCTCCTCCATCTCCTTCCTTTCACGAGGCATTGCTTCCCAGAATTTCCTGGCTTGTCCCGGTTGAAGCAAGGAACTTCCCAAGGAGTGTTGGGCGGGCCGACCTTGCGCACGCATTGCTTCCTCCATTCCCGGAGTACCCGGAGCACTTGCGCGTGACCCGGATTGCGTTTCCAAGGGTCGGCCTTGTTCTGGAGCATCTCCCCTTCCACTGTTAACGCTCACATGCCCTGCAACACCTCGTAGGGAGAGCCGTGCGGGCGTCCATTTTTGCCGAGAGGGCTGCGGGAACAGCCGACAGCAACTCAGATGAGGTATCGGGGGTGGAACTGGGAAGAAGAGGGAGAGGTGAGCAGAGCGAATCCCGAGTGTGACAGCAGAAATCGTGCGGCGCTCTCCGTGGTGCACGCGTCGACCGCCACATGTGGCGGATCCGCGCAACCGTCGATTCCGGAAGTCCAGTCTTGAGCAAGCTGCCATCTCATTCCTCCCTCTTCTCACCCCGCTCAACTTGACGCTCTCTAATGGCCAGCCCGATCGTCTATCTGAACTCAGTGATGCGATCTCTGGATCCTGCGCAAGCGCGCCGCCGCTTTTCCAACAGCTGGCTGCGCCGGTGGCCGCCGATCGGTGGCGTCCCATCAACAGCGCCTGCAGACTCAAGAGCAAGCAAGCAGGAATCTGCGGGATCGGGCAGTCCCTCGAGCGTGCTCTCGGGACGTTTGGGGAACGTTCCAATCCTTTCAAGTGGCACGGAGCGCACGTGCTTCCGCGAACGGATTCCAGCGGGAGAAGATGCCAGATTTCCGGTGCGAATCCCAGGCTGAGTCAAGGTCCACTGATTCGCCCTTGAGCCGCTTGATCCGTAGATGGCAGCCCACGGAACAGAGGTTGCCTTCCGTCGAAGAAAGTCGACCGTTTCGTGGGGTCAGCCCATCCGCTCACCGGTATGATCCGTGCTCTTCAACATCCATGCGCACCGGTTTTCGGATGTTCCTCAAGCGTTCCGAGATAGGAGATCTGCGTCCCGGAGAAGCAGACTGAAGGATCAGACCTAGAAACTCTGCTCTCAAGCAGACAGCTTCTGGGCGAGTGAGCGAAGCGCCTCTGTGTGCTCTTCCCACGTCGAATGCCAGTACCTATGTTTCGAGGGCGACAGATTTTCTTTCGGTTCTTTCGGTGGAAGGTCGTTGCTTCAGGCGTCCTTGACTTACCCTGCAAGATCCTCGCCTCTTCCCTGTTGTCTGACATTCCGAACCAGCCTTAGCGGATGTCAACCTTAAGACGTTTATATCTACTAAGAAATAAATTAGTGTCTAAGTGCTGCTTCGTGTTGTGACAGGGAGTGCCTCGGGCGAGTTACCTTTATTTTTTAAAAAAAAAACCTATTTAGTGCAAACCTCATTTCTGTCTCGAGATGCCGATCTGATGCATCGATCATTTCGCCGCTGCTTTATGAACGAAATGCCTAAAGGGAGGGCAAACTTTTGTTGAAATTTGATTTCCTGGAATTACGGAAACGGCGATGAAAGCCCCGCGTGAATCGGTAGGTCAGTAGGCATTCTTCTGACAATACTGAGAGGCAGCGCTCTCCTCAATGTTGGCAGCTAAGCCTTCAGGGAGGAATCTTTTCGAATGCCAAGCAAACCGGAACGAGCGATGACTTCTCTGGGGTCTTCTCTTACATGATTGGCTCTTGTCCGCTGCTTACACTTGCGCAGGTTTCCGAGCTTTTGGAGTTGATTCTCATAATTGCCATGTACGCCCTCGTGATGCTCGTCCTTGTTCCACTCTTCATCCTCATCGGGGTCTCATGCTGTAGCCCCATCCTCATCCCGATGCCAAAAGGGCTGTCGCTGTGACCTTTTCATCAACGAGAAATTGTCCTGGGAGCTTTGTGAACTTGTTCTGAGCATCCTCGTGTGTGTATTCCTCAGATTCGTCTAAGTGCATCCCTTTCCGTGTTGACTCCGAACCAGAACCGTCATCTCTCTAGGAAATTCTGACCGAACCATCGAGGATATGCACACAAAAAGAGCTATCCATGGAATCGACGAAGGTCTGCTAGGAGCTCAGTTGATCGTGCTCGAAGCAGACGTTTTTAAACGCGTTCTGCTCAGAACCACGTCCCCCCTCAGCTCAGAATTGCTACCAACAAGAACAAGCTACGTACGACTGCAGACCATCCAATTCATCAGTATATTCGAGTTTTCCTTTTTTTTTTTGGCTCCCTAAGTACTCAAGGGTCATTCGCCTAAGGGGTTCACGAAGTTCTTTAGCATTGTCCACGCTACTGACGGTGTGCGTGTTGATTTTTCAAGTTAAGGGATACATCGGGAGGAAGGGAGGGGACCAGGCTATGAATCCAGGAAGACTCCGGAGGAAGAAGACCTTTCCTCTTACGCTTGGGAGCGACACGCCTGCGTTGGCGACCGTGTGACTACGGCCAGTATATTCAGCACATTTAGGTGCTTCGTAGCTGCTTTGTTTTGGGGCCGACATAGCCTATCATTGATCTCTTGAGAAGACCCAAATGTTCCCCCAATTATGTGTGACATGCGCTGTGATACAAACCAGGAGCGAACATCTGAGCGAGAGAAAATCAGCAAGAGGGAGCGAGAAGAAATCATCGCTTCCAATAAACGGAAACATCGGTGTGTCTTTTGCAGTAAATCATGACTGTCATCGAAGCAGCTGCCTGATGACGACAACGGAGAACAGGTGTCAAGTGTTCATGTACGAAAAAGAATCGATGAGTCACAACGTTTAGCTCGAAAAGTTGTCTCGGTGTTCCGAGTCTGGATGGATCTCCACAGCATTCTTCCAGACGCTCACATCACGGCAGCGCCAAAGATCTAAAGTAGCCCACGATCCAGGTGGGTTCTCCGCCGAAGGGAAAAGCTGGTCGCTGGAAGAGAGATCGTGAAAGAGATAGTCGGAGCTGCAAGAGCGGACAGCAAGTGTGTGCGAGGTTTTTCCCATAGGCAAGCTTCAACCTAGGGACGGGCTTAAAACCCTCAACTCGCTCTTACTGCCTGAAGACTGGGAACGAGGCTGCGTAAATTGAAACACTACTTTTGCTTATAACTTGCACGTGCCCGAGCTGCGAAATTCAAGTCTGCTTGTATCTGCTATTCAAGGATTGACAGTGGCAAAAATGTTTATCTAATGCATACCACGGAGTAGAAAATGCATGCCACGTACAAAGTGGCATTTTGTATTACTTTGCAGGGATTATCTCCGCAAACGAACATTTACCGCCTCGCACACACTGTGTGCGAGATCGATATGTGTGCCTTGGAACGACAGTCGTGAATTTGCAGCAAAACTTGCTTTGGGACGATAGGTCAGGACATGCACGACGCTTAGTTCCGACCTATTCACACTGGCACGTGTCAAAGCCCTACCACGTTCCCCCCTGCCAAGTCAGCTAGTTTTTCTGGATGATGCAATCATCAGCGATTATTCCAATCCTCAGACGTGCTCGTGTATGCGAGCCTCTCGGCGAGCGATCTTCCTCCTCTCCTCTTCACACCATGATCAACTCAGCTGCCTTAGAAGCAGCAGGTGGACAAGGCACAGTAAGCAAGCAGGAAAGACAAACATCCGGGAACGCTACTTCTGATATGCAGGGACTGACTGCATTTGCAAGAAAGGAGGAAAGAAAGAAACGTCACATTCTTGTACATCGCACCGTTTTGATCGAACGTCACTCGACTTTAGCACGGAGATTTCAGTTGTATGCTAGGATGCCGTGGGGCACCAGCTGCTGATCTCGTATCTTTCTGATCCGTCGTCAGTTTTATCGTTTTTCATGAAGCCGCGAGAAGGCTGCAATCTCAAATGAAGATCGCTCATATTTCAGAGTCTTGTTGTTTGGCAACTGCTCATGTATGCGCCAGCAGCACTCGGGAGTCCATTTGTATTTCTGGCCCTCGCAGAAATCAGCTTGCAGATTGCCATGTAGAACAAAGATGGAACTAGGCAATCATAATAATGAGTCCTTGATGAGCTTATTCTTCATTTGGATGTTTTTCACCCTTATCTCAGCTATTTTGGCTTAGCCGTTCACTTCCAGAAGCCCCAAAGATTATCATCCAGTAGGAATCCACTGAACAACGCAGCTGCTAGAGAATGCATTTATCGTGCATTGATGTTGCTATGAGATTTCATGGCAAGTGCCATGAAGAATTTGCAAGATGAGCCTTTTTTTTTTTTTCTTTTAATGAAAAGGTCATCATTCGGAAGCACTCCTTGGTGTGTGTGTGTGGGGGGGGGAAGGGAGGGGGGAATCCAACCTAACTATCGAGAAAGCAATTCTGGAATTTGGTGGAGTGAAATACGCGGGCTTAAAGGTGCCTGGGAATGCAGGAGCGAGGAAAGTGAAAGGGACGTTCGGGAGAGAAACGTGGCAGACGACTAGGATTGTTTCGATCTGAGGGATGCTTAATGCAATCGAATCCTGCTCAACGTGATGGTTATGGTGGATTGGATCATTCGATAGCAAAAACAAAGATGCAGGAGTTTGTTAATTATGTTTTCGGATACCTCAAGGGTGCAGCTGAATTGCATAATAAGGACTCGAGCCAGTTGAAAAAGAGTAAAATGGAGAAACAGTTGCTGCATTGGGCGAAGTAGGTACTTTTTTTGCTGGTTGCTAGAAACCCATTTTGCCACGTACTGACACCATTGATTCATCGATTTCTTTTTTTAATTTGTATTTCCAGGTGCCAGGTCAGAAAAACTGGGATACTCCACTGAAAGAGCGTGCTGATCGATCACCTCCATCCAGGAAGGTTACGCGTTGCTTGGGCACGAATGCAGACCTGGCTTTTCGCAGACACATTTGAGGAATGTGCATTCCTCAGATGTCCTCCAAACCACACTTCTGGCAGCTCTCTGTCCCTTTGTCTGCTGCATCCACACGGTTCGGAGTAACTGCCTATCGGGAGCTTTACGGACCAAGTTGGATAGAGGACATCAGGAACTTTCACTTTAAGGTAACTTTTAAGTGCTCAGCTGCACACTGCATTTCTTGCGGAAGATAGATCATGGAAGATAGGTCCCAAGAAAGGGAATCGAAAGGAAAGGACCGATAATTTCAGCTCTTTATACTGCATTTCCCATAATTCAAGATTAATTGGGAAGGGGAGGAGGGATGCCTCTTTCTTTCGCAATTCAGGACCTCCACAGCATCCGACACCCGCGGAGAAATTCCATTCCTTCAAGTCTATTCGCTTCATCCTCCAAGTGCAGAAGCCCCGCCGCTAACGCTAAGAGAAATTCTGCGGGAGGGAAACGGGTTCGGGTCGAGGAATTCTACAACTCCCAGAACTGCGTGCAAAAGTGAGCGTTGGGGATGAACCCGACTCCAGGAGGACGGCGAGAGTATCGACGAACGCTGGAGGCTGGGGTAACCCTCCAAAGGCAGGAGGCTGAGGGGCAGCTCAGCAGAGGCGCGTGAGACCTCCATCTTCGGGTTCGAGGGATTCGGCTGTGTTAGTTAGGCGCTCCTTCGTGAAATGCTCGGCTGATAAGGAGTCAGGAGGCCAAGGTCAGGAAGGAAATCTTTCTTTCTGACCGACTCCTCACTCCTCTGAGAGTTGTCTTGGAATACTGGATCCTGCTCCCCGGTCTTGCTGGCGCGAGTCATCATTCTCACGTCAATCGGCAGACCACTGGTTCGGGGACTGTGGCGAAGTCACCCCTCCGACAAACACCGGCCAAGCGATGAGCAAGGAATCCAAAGGAAAAGGGAAGACACTCCGCGCCGACAGACGCAGGGGAAGATCAAACCGTCGGATTCCTCGTCGATACAGAGTTGCTGTGAGGCGCCATGTTCACCTCCTTGTGTTTGGGAAGGAGGAGAATCCCCCAGAGTCTGGGAACGCCTCTCGTGTGAAAATCAGCAGCACTCTGGAAGGAGGGGCGTATTCCCGTTTGCAGAGAGTGAGGGTGAGGAAAACGTCACCCGCAAGAAGTCCTTTCCGGAAGCTAGGAACATCCAGCAATTCCGGCTGGTCGCGTCCTTAGGTCGCCGCTTTGAGCGGACGATCGAAGCGTCGGGTTACCCAGAGCGCAGCTGGACTTTTCATTCAGTCCGCGCGCGCGTGCGAGGTTTCTTTCTTCGACGTCCGGCTGCGGAGCTTCTGCGCCGTGCAGAGCAAGAGCAGGCGACAAGCAGATGCAGTTTCACGCTCGCATGCCGACCTTGCAGACTATCACCGCCGATGTCCCCTCTCGAGGTCGCGCCTCCATTCCGCCTTCGCGGTTTTCACGAGGACGAGGTGCCAAGACGAATACGAAGATGAAGAAGGAGGTGGTGGAGGAGGAGGAGTTTTCAGAGGATGCATGAGGTCTGAATGGAGCAGTGAGCCGGCAGGTAGGAAGAATGAAAAAGGAAAGGGCAAGCCGCCCCTCGCTGGCGATTAGCTCCTTGATTTTCCGGGATTCCGGTAGCTCAAGGGATGGAGCCATCGGCCGATGCTGCTTCTTTTTCTGTTCCTTCCTTTCTTTTTTTCCCCAGAGCCGCTGAAACCCAAGTGTTCCGCCACGGGTGTTTGCGTCAAAAGGGAGAGATCGCTTTGCCGGTCAGTCGCTCATGCCCTTGAACGTCCTGCGCCTCCCGTTTTCGAAAGGGAGACGCGGTCGTCCCTAAAACTCCCGGAGAAAGCCAGGACAGAGGTAATTTGGAGAGGAGGAAGTAAGGTAGCAGTGCCAAGGACCGACCGAGCGAGGACAAAACTCCTAGGGCTTTCCTGCTGAACAAGTAAAGCAGCTGACTCTCCTCCCAGGGTGTCCTCGCCTCCATCCCTGCGTGTGGGGAGTGGGTATGTGTGTGTGGGGGGAAATCTGGCTCGTCCGACAAATGCAGGTCCCAGGACTTTACTTGAAGGCGCGTCCGCTTGGATGCCCCTCTCCTCCGACCCTGTGGGTCTCCCACAGCGTGCCAGAGCCTCTCGCAAAAGTCTAGCGATCTCCTAGCGGAAAGGACAAGTCGCCTCAGGGGAAATGTAGTTCATTCTGAAGTCCGGATGCCCCGTGAGGGGAGTCGGGATGAATCCCCTTTCGGCGTTTGTGCTCTCATGGTTGCCTAGAGACCACGGGACGCGAGCTTGAGGGATTGGCACGCTTCCTTCTCACTGTCCTTCCTTCGACTGGACCTCTCCTCTCTCGATTGGACGCGCGGTTCTCTACTAGAGATAGGGCGACTCATGCAGAAAAGGGGTGGACAAAGGCGGGAAGAATCTCCTGGAAGATGAAAGCATCCAATCCTGGATGAGAAAGGCTGCCCTCCGAGGGGGTGGTCCTCGCGCCCCTCTGGTCCTGACCCCGATCGCTCTTTCGCTCTCCACCGCCGGAAGCACAAGTCAATGGCGGGCGCTCCTGATGGACTCCCACTACCATCGCCATCAATGTGGAACATTCCTTCACATCCCCTTTTTCATCTTCGCTGTTTTTTGCCTTCCAGCATTTTTTTTTCCAGTTTTTTCAGGTTTTCCTTTTTTTTGGTTCGCCAAGTACCTCGCGTGCCTCGCAGCGCACGTGGCTCTTTAACACTGTTCCATGCCAACCGCGGAGGGTGTGTGTTATTCTTCAAGATAGGGGGCATCCCCGAAGGCAGGGTCCACCCTATGAATCTAGGAAGGCTCGGAGTCCGTTCCTCTCACGCTTGGGGAGGGGGGATCGCACCTCCCACCCTGGTTGCTTCTGAAGGGAATCTCCTTCCTCATTCTCTCCGGAGGGACCCCCCGCAAGTAGGGTGTTCTTTTCAATTTCATCTTCTCCAAAGGGAACCCGGAAAGGATCCGCTAGTAGGAATTTCTTCTCCGGAAGGAACCCGCAAGGGAACCGCTCCTGTTCACTCCTCTAAAGAGAACCCCGAAGGGACGCTTCCGAAATTCAGAAGGGGCGCTGCAGCTTCCCGCAGGGAATCGCTCTCGTTTGCTTCCTTGCACTCTTCTGAAGAGGTGGCGACTCGGAGGGACCCCCGCAAAAGGGGGATCTGCTCCTTTGAACAACTGGAGAGGTGCCCGTGAGGGTTCCCGTTCCATCTTGAAACCGGAGGGGTACCCCCGGTCTGGGGGTCCGCTCTCCGTTGTACGCCCGGAAGGGGAACTCCCCACTCCTTTATTCCCGGAAGGACCCGAAGGTCGACTTCCATTGTTCCGACCTTCATCGGGAGGCCTCCGGCTTAAACCACCACCGGTGCCACGGCCGAATGTCTCGGCCAACCAGCGCCATTGCAGGAGCAACTCGCAACCCAACAGCGCAGTGACGTCAGTTTCTGCTGCAGTATTCGAACCCGCGATGCATGGTGCCATGCGTGGAAGCCTTAACCACAAAGCCTCCGACGCGGACCATCCGCGAAACAGCGAAGAACCCAAAAGGATTTCCATCCCCTTTTTCAGATCCCCCCATCAGGGTTCATCTCCACGGAGCGATCCCTCCTACGTGGGGATCGTCCTCTGGGTCCTGCAAGCGACGTGACGGCGAGGAAGCGCCACCGTAGGCGCCACCCCAAACACTCAGCCCTGCGAGTTCCCGCTCCCCTGGCTTTCTTTTTCCCACTAACCAGGGGCACTCTCTTTTCCAAAGACCCCTCAGGGGAAGACTTCTGCGACCCTTCATCCTCCTCAATCCCGTTCCCGGCCTCCCCTGTGCCCCTTCCCTGATCCTCCTCCACCACTTCCTTTGATCCCTTTTTTTCCCCTCGCCCCCCACTTCCTCGTGCCGCCTCCTCCTCCTTCGGGGTCTACGGCTACAGAGTGTCCGCCGCTTCTTCCGCTGACCTCACAGACAGCTTCCTAGGGATATTGGTGGGCTGTTGCTCCTGTTGCAGGGGCAGAGGACGGAGGTCCCGAGCGGGGGCCCGGGCGGACACGGCCGGGGAGCTCGCGCTGCTCCTGGAACGGAAGGAAACGTGACCATTTTTTTCTTCTTTCTTCCTTCTCCTTCCCCCTCTCCCCCGAGGGACCGACCGGAACGTTGCCGCCCCTCGAGGCATCCCTTCGGGAAGACCTCGAAGACCTGCTCCAGAAGCACAGGAGGAGGAGACGAGGCATCCCTCCAGCGAGGAACGAGGGAGAGGCGACGTTCACGCTCTCGACGGCCTCCCTTGGCCCCCTCCCCTTCCAGGGATCCCATGCTCTTCGAACTGGAGCGCTGCTGGCATCGGGCGGAGGAGCGTGAGTAGTCTCCCAGGCTACGACCCGACAGCGCACGGGGGCGGCGACGTTCCCGGGACCCGCGATCCAGGGAAAGCAGTGCTCTCCACCTCCGCTCCTCGCTACGGCGATCCGGGGGATCTTGTCAAGTAGCGCACCTTACGAGCAGGACTACCCGCTAACCCTGCGCGTCCCTACGCCAGCCTTACGCCCGCAGAATCCCCCCCCCCCCCTTGTCTGCCGAGGTTCCCTGGCGGATGCGGTGGAAGAAAGAAAGAAAAAGGAAGTGAAGGAGGGAAGAAGTGTGCGGGACGGGGTGGCCGGCTGGTTTGGCTCGCGCGCCGCACTTGCGGCCGCGTCGCGTCGAGCGCGTGGGTCCAGTAGAGTGGGGAGGTTTCGCCGCTTCTCTCTAACGGTCTCCACCACCTTTTGCGCGTGTCGCGTAATCCTCCCGCCTCGTTTCTACCCACTGGAAGGTCACCCAGGGGAAGGAGGAGAAGCGATCCCTGTGGATGGAATGCTCTATGAGGGAGAGCCTTTCCATTCCTTCTCCCGACGATCGCAAAGCGAAAGCTCGAATCGATTCGATCGAAAGCGAGTGCTCGACCTACTCGGAGGCAGAGGCCGCGAGGACAACGGACGGCACTCCCAAAAATCAAAAGAAGGAGACCCCGCTGGAAAGGTGGGTCCTCAGGCGACATCCTTGTAATGGAATTTATGGACGCAGGGAGGTGTTGGTAGTAGAAACGGAGAGGGATGAGCTTCCCTGGGGCATGCGTCCCCTCCTCTCGGTGGACCATGTGCAAGGCCCCTTATTCTGATCGCAGTTCCCCTCCCCGCTGAGATCGGACCCTCACCCCCCCTTTCATCCTTTCCTTCCTCCTCACAGATGATTAGTGGCTGCAAGACCCGCCTGCTCCCGACTGCCGGGACAAGGATGCACGGACGCAGCTTCTCGGCTGCTTCGAGGATTCGAGAAGCTCTGGGGTTGAGTTGCCAGAGGTTCTTCCGGATGAAGAGGGGAACCGTCCCCATCTCGTAGGCTGAACTTAACAGCACGAGCCCTTCGGCTGCCCCAAGGTCTGCAGAGAAAGACGCAGAACAGATTGGGGCGAACCGAAGGGGAGAAGGGGTGCGCCGAGGCAGGAAGGAAGCAGGGGTGAGAGATGCACTTTCAGGGGAGAAGGTCCACATGTAGGAGGGCTTCCCTTCCTCCCGAGGGTCCGAGAAGGAGGAGGAGGGTGAGGACAGGCGAGTCTTAGTCCTTCCTGGATCCCGGAAAGCGCACCCTCCAGAAGATTGCTCCTAGTCGGCCTGGAGTCTTCGAACGAAAGCGAAAGGGGTCGGCTGGGGACGGAGTTGCGGGCCAGACAACCACTTTTTGAGCATCCGGCCGAGTGGATGTTGCCGGTTCTCTCCTCCTTCCCCTCGAGGCATCATCGACTGGGCTCCCCTTATCCTCCCCTTCCCCGCTGCTCACCCCAGCAGGTCGTCAGGAGGGAAGCAAGCGATGTTTTCCTTGGAGGAATGGGAGACCGTCCCCAGGTATTCTTCGGGGGTCACCGCCTGACGCCTGTGGGAGCAGTCCTGGCACGAAGTCCACTTGTTCCTGCAAAGAGAGCAGACACCCTGTGGCGATCAGCGCGGGGGGGTCGCGGGCGCGCCTGAGCGGACGGCGAAGGTCCACCTGCGGAGGACCGGCCTGCGCGCGAGGGTGGCGCGTTTTCCCATACCCCAGCATCCCGGGGGAGAATATCACAGGCACCGACAGGCGATTGGAATCCTGTGCCACCAAGGCGGACAAGCGAACGCTCCTCTTCCTCCACTGTCCCAAGGACCTCTCCGCTGGTCCGACGGTGTTCCTCCTCCTCTTCTCGGATGGAAGCAGGGGAGAGAATTGGGGGACGAAGGGGTTGTCAACGAAGACGCCGATGGGCAGGGCCTCCACGATGTGCCTGCAGTGGGGGCTTGCGTGTTCTGGGCACCGGTAGCCCGCGCGCTTCTTCCTAAGGTAGCGGGTCACCGCTACGATGCCGCAGAAGAGCACCGCGAGCACAAGCGAGAACGCCAGGAGCACCACGCCCAGCTTGAAGGTCTCGTGGGTCCGATACTTGGCCAAAAACTCCGGGAACAGAGTTTTCTTCTTGGAAATCGAGATCAACAGCACTCCACAAATCAGGAAGATGAGGAAAAACACGAGCAGGATGACGGAGCACTTGGGATTGACGTTCAGCCTCCCCACGGACAAGGAGCCGTCCTCCTGCAGGTCCAGCAGAAAGGACTTGAAGAGCTTCCGGCGCTCCCTGAGGTCTCTGAGGCGGCTGCGGGTCTGGAGAGGCCTCTGGACGGGCATTGCGCTCGACGCCGTCGAGCGCAATGAGCTCTGTCCGTGGCAACGATGGCCAGCAGCAGCAGCATCAGCAGTAGGGGCGGTAGCGTGCGAGCACTCTCTATCGTGGACGGGGGCAGAAGAACAGGGAGAGGAAAGGGGTAGAAGGAGAGAGGGGGAGGGAGAAAAAAAAAAACAAGCTAGTGAAAAGTGATTTTTTCTTGGCCTCGGGAACACTGGGGTCATTCGCGCGGACAAGGGCGGCTGAAGACAAGAGCGTCGCCGACGTCACTGCCCTTCTCCCTCTCCCGGCCTCAGTCCACTCGGACGAGGCGGTCCGAGGTTCCCGGGTGGCGCTGACGGCCCACTTCCCGCTCCTCCGCCTGATCCCCAGCCGCCCCATGTTCCCTCTCTTTCTTACTCGGCTTCTCTGCCCCAGCTTCGCTCCTGCGCGCGCGCGCTTTCGGAGAGTCAAAGTGCGCGAACCGAGGTCTTCCTCTTCGGGAAGCTGCAAAGCTGCCGACAGTAGCGGGAGCCCCAGCTGACCAGGACCTCTTCAGACGGGACTTCGACGCGCGCGCGCGCGTGCCGTACCCTCTCCCCTGCGCGTGTCCTGGAGATGCCACGCCCGGAAAGCACCCGTGCTCTTCCCATCTTCCCCCCAGCCCACCTCATCCCATCGCAAGTCTGCGCTCCCTGGGCGGTTCAGGGGAGGAGGAAACGGAATTCACGGACTGCGCCCCCGCTTCCGCAAGTGCGCCGCCGTGACGGGGAGGAGAAAGAGGGAAAAAGAAGGGCGGAAGGAGCGCGCCTCCAGGGTCCACCTCCAAGGAGTGGCGGGGTTTCGGCAGCCGAAGAGCTACGAACCGGAGCACCCGCTCTTCTCCCATGCTCTAGGCAGCGCCGCGACCTGCAAGAACTAGGCGACGCAGCGCGCCGCCTGGCGATAGCGTCCCTGCTCACCAATGTGGGAGAGTCCGTAGGCCCGCAAGATGGTTTCCGGGAGGCCCCTTGCTTTGCTACCGACGGATTGGAGAGCGCGAGGGCAGGACGGTCTGGGAAACACAGCCTTCGAAAGCCGCATACGACGGGAACTCTTCCCACTCTCACGAGGCACACCTCCCTACGGCGTCATCGTCCGTGGGGAGATGTGAAGCTCTTCGCGCACCACACCGGCGGTTCGCACGGAAAAACGCGCGCCACAGGTCCGCTGGCGCCAGCGAGCTGCGGAGCTCCGCAGCGCAAAGGACGTGCGGAAAAGGGAAGAGGAGGAGGAATCCCAGAGGGACGTCCTTCCGTACACGCGAGGCTTCTCGAGTGAAGAGGGAGAATCTGTCGAGTGAAGAGGGAGAATCTGAAGCCGCCACTTTGACGGGCACTTCGGGACCGATGCCGAGACGAGGTCTGGAAGGAGTTGCCTCTCTTCCTCGGACAGGGATGCCAGAAGGCGGGTTCTTTGCCCTAATCCACGGACGCAGAGCCGGCTCAAGGAACAAAGAGCCGGAGAACGGCTCCTTCTTCCTCGAGGGTACGAAAGGGGGAATCGGCAGTTGCCAGTGCACCGCCCTTCCATCTCGGCAAGTGAACCGCGCGCTTCTTGCTGAAGCCAAAGCGAACCGACCGACTGCTCCGCCCCCCCGGGCTAGAAGGCGAGCGCGAGGCACACACTGATGTACCGCAGCCGTGCGCGATGGCACAGGTGTCTCCCCCTACACTTTCAGTCATCCTGGGAAAAGGAGCGGATTCTTTCCTCTCCTCCCTTGCTGGAATCGAGAAACCGGCGATCCGTGGAGCCAAGTGCCACTCGCAGCAGGCGGGAGCTGCGTGTTTTCCTCCTCGTGGGAAGGGCTAGGAAGGAGGAGGAACAACCAGGGAAAACAGGAAGCGTGTCCCGACGAGGAAGGAGTGCAGAAAGGGATTCGCGGGGGAGGTGCCCGGAGCCTCTGTCCTTTTCGACCCGCACCCGCCGGCCGGCAGGTGCATCCCGGCAGCCACCGCGCGGGGCAACCATCAAAGAGGGGCGAGGAAAGGATAAAATGAAATCCGCAGCACTTTTGTCTGAGCGGCATCTCCCTGGAGGTCTCTCTGGATGTCGGTTTCGCGTCTCTGCGTCGGAGGTATGAAGACACCTTCTCGCTTCCGGCGTGCGCTGCGGACGCTTTGGCGTCCTTGGACGGAGGGGAGGAAACCTGCTCGGATCTCCCCTTTTCGCCGTCGAGGTTGAAAAGGAAGAGCAGAACAGGAACAAATCTGCCAACCTCTTCCTATCCACCAGCCCTACCCCGGTGGTCGGGGAGGGAAGGGGGAACGACCGATTTTTCGGGAGAGCACGGCTTTTCCACCCTGCGGCGTCTGGGGCCAAGAGAGGGCACCTTTAGGCGTGGGAAAAGGTTAGGTTCCGCCGGACACGCCCTCGACCCCAAGTTCGGCTAGGAAGTCCACGACGAACGGTATTAAAACCGGATGAGGTCAGGAAGAGTTTCAGTCGGGCAGAAGTCTTGACTACCACCATCTTTCCCGTACCTGGTCGCTTCTCCAGAGGCACCTTCCGACCATCCGAGGAGTGAGTGCAGTTCGAAAGTTAAACATGAAAAAAATCGCGCGTGTTCTTCGACGCACCGTGCGCATAAAGGTGTACAGCCGCAAAAAAGCTTTCCGGATGTTCACATTTGGACGCGGAGCAGGTTCGCCGCCGGAAGGAAAAGAAAGTCAGCTGAGGCCCAGGCTAAAGACCAACGGGAAGGATCCACACGCGTTGACTTTTCTCGTTCTGGAAGTTTCGCAGGGTCTCTGGGAGATTCGCACGATCCTTCGTGCGCCTCGTGCGCTCTCTCCGCAAGCCACTGCCGGTGCACGTCATCCTCTGGGTCGCATCCCCACTGCTAGCGGCCTGGAGCTGCGCGGGTCCCGCACGGGATGCTGTCGCCAGGACTACTGGAAGTCGACTTGTGATCCAAAATCGTCGGATTACAACTGCGTTCGGAGAGAGGAAGTAGGGGGGGGGGGGAAGGAGACCCGATGGAAGAGGCGGAGCAGGAAGTGCTACGCAGACTGGAGGCTGTGCTTCGTAAGCGCAAAGAGCTCCGCAGAATCGGGCAAAGAAATCGCCTGCCATGCACATTCGCGTAGTCGGAACGCTCGCGCCATCGATTGTTGATTTCAACACAAAATGCTCCAGAGGAGATACTTATCGAATGATGTTCGGAACTTTCTTCTATGTTCTCCTTCATGTGCCGACATCTAGAGATGCACGGGCGTACTAAGACTGTTAGCTAGAACGGCAAGAGGATCGAAACTGACAAGAGAAATTCCTCGGTTCCCACTGCCGCGAAACTCGCCTTGGCGTCGGATCAAAACTGAAGCCATCAACCGCGCGCATAGGCAAAAGCATCCGTCGCAGGTTAGGCTTCCCGCCTGCGCCGAGGTCAGGAACCCTCTGATCGCATCGATTTTGCTTGCAATTCCAAACTCGCCGCTTCACGCACAAGAAACACTGCCGCCGCCGCTGTTGCTACCGCTGCCTGTTGTTGTTGCTGCTGCTTTGGGGCTGCCCCCTCCTCCTCTCACCCCCTTTCCCCACCCCCCTCTCACCCTCAAGATGCGAGCCTTGACGTTGGAGTGACAAAAAAAAAAACGCATCAAGTGGAGCACGTGAAACACAGGAGAAGGAAAAAGACGGAACGCAAAGAGAGTGGGTGAGTGCTGCTGACCGCTCCCCCGGTTGCGAGATGAATAAGACCATGGGGTCCACTCCCTTGTTGCTTCGTGATCACCTGCTAAAACCCTTCCGTCAGTCTGGAGTGATCCGAACTTTCATGAGGTTCCCAGAAACACAAGGGGTTCCAAAAAAAGAAAGACCTACCGGACTCGGCACGGCAAAAAAAAAAAAAAAAAAACAATTTTTCCTTCTTGCGTGCTCGACGAAAACTGCCACGCTGGAAAATGCTACATAATGCGGAAGGAGAGATGCAGAAGTGCAGTCGTTTGATGGTCTTGGTATTTTTCATTTTCTCCCCCCTTCTCCTCCCCTTCCTTTCAGCAGATTCAATTAGCATCACGTGATTCTAACTGCTGAGGTGTTTCACAACGCAGGTGCTTTATTTACCGTTCGAGAGCTTGAAGACTGATTGGTTCGAAGGAACGGGGGGCAATGAAAAGATGGCAGGAGGGAGAGGACAACGCTCACTCGATACGGAGGCAAGGGGTTGGTAGTGGGGTGGCTGAGGGACGACGGCACCGCGAAGAAATAAGAAAAGCGGGGGCGGACTCACAAGCGAGGTACTGCCCCGTTTCCAACACAGGGGCTCCCGAGTTTTCTCAGGCACGTCATCCACCTGCGCAGCAGCATGCCATTCTTCCTCCCCTGTCCGATGACGTGCAGGCACGCCAAGAGACCCGAAACGTTGTCGCAATTCGGAGCTGCCCAGGGCTGCTTATCGTACAGTTTGTACTTCCTCCGACTGACGGAAGTTTGAGAGCACCATGCTGACCATGCTGACTATTTCGAAAGAATGGTTGTCTTTTTTCTCTTTTGCTGCCCCTCGTCCCTGCGAACGAATCAGTCTCCAGGCTCTCGAAGGGTAAATAAAGCACCTGCCTTGTGGAACACAACCTCGGCAGTCCCAATCACGTGATGCTAATTGAATCGTTCCTCGTGAGACGCAGTAGCAGCGACTCGCGGTCCTGGCTGACCTTCTACGAGTTCTTTCACACCAATGATTTCGAAAGGATCGCTTGTCGCAGGGACCTCCACTTTTTACGGAAGAAGAGGACACTGAAATCGGACGGAAAGCTCATCAAGCATGATAGCAGCGATTTATTCTCTCGAAGCTGCCTTCATGCACTGCAGCAGTATCGCTTTTGCTCGATGCGTTTGCGACGGATTGCTTTCCGAGGTTTAAGGAAATTGGATGCGAAGAGAAACAATCCTGGGGAAAGCGTCTCCAAGGCTTCGCCGACATGTCTGCTGAGCAGTTTTCTCGAAATAGAATAAGTTACAGAACTGCAACAGATACTTCGCCGAAGTAGAAGTGCAGCGATTTGCCAAAGTCAACAAAACTGCTGCTGTCACTTCTGTCACTAATGTGTCTCAAGGAATCTTAATCCGTAGAGGCGGAAGATGGAGAGCAACCCGGATGCCATGACCAGGCAGAAGCCGATGCACCGGTAGAAAAACGGCTCAAAACGAAATCAAAAAGAGCCCTTCCCTAAGATGCGTTCGAAATCTGCTTTGTGCTGGCAATAACGGAAGGCAAAGAAAGTCACGAAGAGGATGGTGCGAGACGCACAGCCAAAGTTCAAATAAGAGCATAGCGAGAGCTCATTCCATTATATCACAGCATTTTTCGATTGGACTGCCAAGGAAAAGGAAAACCTTGCCGAAGATTCAGAAGTAATTGGGATTATTATCCGATGTTTAGAAGAACTGAAAAACACAAACACACTAGGTCCATTCACGAGTACGTCTTCACATCAACAGGAAAAAAAAATTTGGAATCAGATTTCCGTGTGCCCAACCATACTGAAGGAGGAATGGTGGTTTGATCGCGTTGTATTTTCACCACACATCTCTGAAGATACGATAACTGAAGCGCTCGCCAGTGTTCCAATTTTCAACAACGGAGAAGAGAAAGACTCGCTGGAGATAACGTGTATAAAAAAATACTTCATCAATAAAAAAAAACCGTCATCATCCTAGAAGGTGTGTGAAGTGATCGATGGACAATTCAAACAGAGAAATTCCTAAACACGTTTGAAAAAGATGTACACAAACTCTACGCCAGTATTTACCCGCTTGAAGACTGAATCGATGACATTCGATTTTTCGGAAACTTTCATAAAATCAAACTCGATCACGTGAGAAAAAAACACGGGGCTCCCATTATGAGGAACGGAGCTGCTAACAGATGCATGCAGACTCCTTCCTGAGATAACATTCCCATTAGAAGAAAGGAACCAGAAACCAAATGTTTGCATCATACGAGATGTGCATCCATCACTGGATGCATATCTGGGTGGTTGGTGTATTAGCAGGAACTCTTCTTACACCCTGAGAGTTTTCGCACTTGGAGTTTCGGCTGCCCGTGTTTCCAAGTGTACTCAATTTGTTTAAAAAAGCGCCACCCACCCAAAGAGCCAACTCTGCACACACACCAATGCTCCTATTACTTAAGATGTACACTGCACACACAGCATCATCTTGAGTAATAAGAACATTTAGATATTCGCACTTTCCAATGAATTGGATGCGCTTCTTCTATTTGCCCACGACTTTACCCCCTTAGTTCCGGTTGAAGATTTCCACTGGTCTTTCGAACCTCGTGATCTGTGTTACAGTTTTTCTGGAATCCAAGGAAGGGCACACCAATTCTACATAAAGCACTGGAGAGGAGGAAGAGGGAGCGACTGGGAGATCTGACGCTTTTCTGATTCTTTTTTGAAACTCGAGAAGAACATTCATGAAGAATTCGCCTCCCTCTTTCGAGAGTTGAGCCATTCGATCGGGGGAATTCCCAAATTCATTTCAGAAAAATCTTTCGGAATTAATCCAAGAGGTGACTTCCGGAAACTTTAATTAATGCGTGCTGGGACGCATTAATTGAAGTTGATACTTCCGCGAAGATGAATTGATTGTAAGCTGAAAGCTGAGTTTCGATTTCAGCTGAATTGAAGCATCCACCTAAAATCAAAAAGGGATCTGTACTTGGCTCCCAGATTTCTAGTCTCCAAGTGAATGTGCTGCACAAAATAAGAAGACTTCGTTTTTCTAATCTAACTCTGAGCTGCAAATGCCTGCTTCCAGAAGAAAGCTTCAAGAAGAGCCTCGACGAAGAGAATGATCCCATCTTTACGATCATTCTGTGGCAGACAGACCATCTCTGCCCTGACTTCAGGCAAGCATCAGCAGTTTTCCGGGAGTTAGCTGTCGACGAAACAAGAAGGCAAGAATTCATTCTCTGCTCCTGTTGTCGTCGAAGAAGAGCAGAAAATGAGCCTCGGTTTAAACATCGAGCATTCACACAGTCCGTCGAAGAGACTGCAGTATCTGGGGCAACATTCAATTCTGGATGCATCCTTCGACGTCGACGATTTCCGGCAGTTGGGCCTCTTTGAAGACGTGCATGCTTTCGTGACTGCCGCCCATCGAGACCACCATCCGTACCGAGCTCCGAGAGATTTTGCTTTCCCGATTGGACAGCTTCGGGTAATATCGACATTGTGAACAGACCTTTGGAAGTCGTTCTTTTTTCGACAGCTTTGAGAGAAAGGGGAGAGAGGAGAGAGGAGACGGATTCGTGCTTTTCAAATCAATGCATCTCGGTCTACTGTCAGTGACCTCGTGAGCTACTAATTTACTTGGAGGCGCTGCTACGGATTGTTGTTGGTGCACACAGGCAACAACTATGAGTGCATCCAGTTGCCACGCTACCTGGAGGAGGGATGCTTTCGACTGCTGAGCAGCAGCTCCGCTAACCACTGCTGTTACTGCAGGTTTTGTTTCAGCAGCTGTGGAACTTCCCTACAGCAACAAGTAGCTTCTCATGTTCAGCTACCGAATACGTGGGTTTGCAAATAAAAAGAAAGCCCCGTCGCTGATAGAAGTTTGGGGCGGGGAGGGGAGTTTCACGAATTTGCTTCCCGTTATGAAATCCGTTTCGGTTACAAGCAGGAAATCGAGCATCTTCGGTCCGTTCTGAAGCATCTCGTTCGCTCTCACAACCAGCGGGCCACCCATGGTCAAACGTACAAAAAAGTATCAGCATCGTTTCAGAGTCGCATTTCCCGCGGTCCAGCTTCGATATGATTTCAGGCTGTGCTTGTTTGGAACGTTTCCTGAGCTGTAGCAGAAGAGTAGAAGTTCCAGATCGTGCGGATACGTCTGCAAGCAAACGAAGACTGTTCTTCGGAAGGAGAAAAAAGGCTTGCGGCTAGCGCCGTTTCCCGCAAGTGCACGAGCATGTCAAACCAAACCAACTGGTCCCTCGTGCAGACGCGATTCACGGCATCGGGGGAATTTAGTACCTTACTGAAGGAAGAACCTACAGTCCGATCCAGCTCCGCACATTCCGGCATCTCCATGCGCAGGCAGCATTTGGCATTTCGTGAGATACCAGGTTGATGGAAAGCCGGAGGCCGAGCAGTGCAAGGTGAGCACCAGACGAGACGCTGAGAGGCTGGCGAGGCGAGCTGTTCACAGTACCCAGAGAAGCGCTCTCGGATTACGCAAAGCAGAGGTTTAAAATGCATACAAAAGTCGAATCGATCGGTATTTCGTGCACGGTCCACATACAATGAACATTTAATGAAATGCAAATAACTGATTTTATAGCGGGCGCATAGGAATTCGCGCTTCATCCTAAAAACAAACAGAAATCGGTTCCCCGTTGTCATCAATTTATATTGGACTGCACAGGTGTTTACAGTTCGTCCTGATGGAACCATGTTATGGTGAGGAATTTTTCATAAATTAATACCAGAATGAAAGAAACTTTGTCGTGGGTTCCTGCAAGATGGGAAACCGTGAAAGACAGTTTGGTTCAAACTAAGGTCTCGATGGAGCAAGAGTAGATGCGCCGAAATGTCTCTTCGGCGTGAATTCCGGAAGAAATTGAAAAAAAAAAAAAAAAACGATTCGCAAGCCAGCCTCTGAGATTCGCATATGCAAATGAGTTCATTGCCATCAATTCAAGGTGCGCACACCGTGAACTGAACTATGCTGAACCATCCATCACTTAAAAGATCGCTCGCCGCCTTTCTTTCAATGAGGGACCGTTTGACTACATGACCTTCACTTATACGACCTATTCTCCTGAACTTGTTTGGCTGAATCATTATTTTCAACACACCGGAAAACTTCTCGGTCAATGAATTTAAAACCTTTGGAATTTTCGCTGTCCAAGATTGACCCTCAAAATAAAAAAGAAATACAGAAATTGTACAGAATGAATAGAACAAGGGCACAATGATTCGTAAGAATTATTAGTACTGGACAAAAGTAAGATCAGATGGATTTTCAAAAGCAATTTTTGAGGCAACAAAGACAATAATGATCCAAAAAGGACAGCACCACATAAACACCTCTGGAATGTTGCTCTTCTTACGATAAGGGTCCACACGAAAGTTTCCCAACAGCCAGCCGACTACCATGCCAACCATCAGCCGCACTTTTGGAACGAAGACATAATTCTCCTTATTCTTTCCCCGACACGATATTAAACCTCATTCTCTGCTTTGTAATAACAGCTACGGTATTGGTATCAAACGATCTTAATAATGCCCTCCATTATTCCTCCGACGGTCGCACAATCATCACAGCCTTCTCACTATAACCGAAATGCTCCTTGCCTTCAGCATCCCTCGATCTCAAATCTCGATTCCCTCCTCGATTTGAGTTTTTCGTACACACCGTCACCTTCGCAAGTTTGACAACGCACCATCTAATAACATGGGCGACGATTCGCGCGCAACATATGTAAGATTTGGGAAGGGAAAATAATCAGAATCTCGTTCTGTATTGTGCTTGGAAACTGCAAGAAAACACGAATTACTCATTTTCTGGCAACAGTAGTTGCGAACGTTTCTTAGATATGAAAGACAATTAAATGGGTATTCAATGCAACCGTGTAGGAATAGTCAATAGTCGGAGCGTCTTCTGGTTTGCACCCCACTGCTGGAGCCGTACTTTGAAAAACGATTCTTCAATCGCTCTCAAAGTATTCGACAGAATTCCAAAAATTATTGTCTGATTTTCATTTTAAATTCCCTCATAGATTAAATGTTTCGTCACCCTCCCCTCCCCCCTCCCATAAATTTCCCGATTGACATTTATCCCGAATCCGGCAACAACAACAACATCATATCACCAGATTTCTTGACACTATCGGAAGCAGCTGGCCCCCGGATGAAAATCTGGAATGAAATTTGGGATGACACCTTGATGGCTAGAAATTCAATTGCTGCACTTTAGGGTTCATCTCGGAGATTCCTCCCCGAATCTCCAATAGGCAACAGTAAAATTACATCGCAGAAAACACGAAATCAAGTGAAAGTAAATCCCCGTGCGATAATTCCGTTTATTACTCAGCTTTTCAAGTTTTGCGTGCGAACTCTTCTTCGCTTCTCCAAGGTGGGCTATGGCCGCCCTCCATGCCCGCTGGACGGTGCGCGGCGGTTCTCTTATCACTGCCTAAATAAACGCTGCTTCTTATGAGGGAAAAGCTCTTTCGTCTGACAGGTAGAAGCCGATAAATTGAATGCAACAGCTAAAGTCCCGGTAAGAATATTTTCCACAAAAGACAACATTTCGCTACCTTTTCCTTTCACCACTATTACGTCTGAAAGTCAGAAAGCGATTACTGGGCATATCTATTCAGAAACCAAGTTGCTCAGAACAGTGTAACCGACTGCTCGAGCAACACCGCCACCAAGTGCAAACCATTCGACGCATTTCTTTCAAATTTTTCTCGAAATCGATCAATGCATGGTACTCGAGAGTCCTCCGTGTGGACTGAATATGTGGAGTACGTGGTCACCAGGAAAGCTTTCCCACAGTTCGCGCGGTGCCCGCGATTTAAAAACGCTGCCTGCCAAAAGGCAGTTTGGGGCTGGGGGCTTCTACCAAGACCTACTTTAGGGCGAACTGAAACATAAGTTTTCCAGCATGCGGGTTGCGAAGATCCCTTAATCAGTTTTTGATTATGTCCTGCATGGATGGTTCCTAACTTTTAAAACGAGCAATATTCGAATCATTATTTTTGTTCAAGTTTTGCTCCCCGTATTTTCGTGAGCCAGCAGCTCATCATCAGACATCATTTACCATTTTTCCTTTCTTCCATAAATGGGTTTTACACATTCACTTCATATTTATGACCCAAAACCAAGAGGCACAGAGCTATGATGAGATCCACGAATTTTCGAAACGTAATATCAAATTGTTTTACAACCGACTTTATTTTTCTCACCACCGCCTACCCCATGTGTCATGTTTACGGTGGGTCGTGACCCAGCATAAGGTCACTTCTTCCTTCTAAAAAGAGTAACATCCTGATCAAAAGATCTTGTAAAAAAAATCCTAAATAATATAATCACCACTATATTCCGAGAACGAATTTGTAAAACGCTTGATGTAATGTCACACCGGATAGTTACATGCTATACACCTGCAAGTAGACTGCAAATTAGGAAGACATAAACTAGAATGATGTTCTTGTGTTCAATTCTCATCAAAGGGAGGCGCCTCGGTTTATTCACGAAGACAAATTCACAAGTTTACGAGCTCGAGGCTGATTTCATACACCCGTAAACAGTTTACTACTCAATAAAAAGTGCTCTGGGAGATGGCTAAAACGGCATTACGTTGTTTTGTTTCAGGGGACAACCGGAAGCTGCGTGAATCCCAAGCAAATCTCTCGTTGCAGCTTCCGCTTCGGACTCTTTGAGCAATTTCTGACATCGCGATAAACTCTGGACAAATCTCGATTTTCGTCGGACGAGAGGATTTTTTCGTTTTGCTTTGCTTAAAATACGTATGGAAAGCATGAGGGTGGAGACCGAACGGTTTCCATATCCGCTGCCTTACACCTCTTTTCTCTTTCGTTTTTCTTTAATTCTTCCATTTCATCCGTTCCTCTACAAATACTCCAAAAACCAAGGTGTGTGATTTCCATACTTTTGTCTGGCTGGTGTTACTAGTAAAAACGAAGATTGCAATCAAACCGAACCTATTCCAATCAAGTACAGGTGTCGGTGAAAATATTCCGCTATTCATGTACACTTTTGCATCGTTGTGTAATAACATCCATTTCCGTACTTTCTCTGTTGATGGAAACTCGTACGAGATGCCGCTGCCTGCAGATGATCTTTGAATTCGTGGAAGCCCTCGGTCTACAAGCCGAGCCCCATTTCTTCTGAAACAAATTCGTCCTATTTCGGAATCATTTGCATGCTCAACCTATATTCTGTCAAAACGTCATCGTCCATGCTCTTCGTGATTCAAATTTCACAATCACTCCACCATGTCTTCAGAATCCCACAGTTTTCTCACTTATCCTTCTAATAGCATTTGCAAAAACTATTTGGCATTCCAAACTTTTCATACCAGACGGATTGCGAATTTGAAATAATTCTCAATTAGATGAACGATGAGAAATTCTTCGCCGTATGACACTGAAAGAATTTCGATAAAGTTCTCATTGCTTTCTTCTGATGAACAACCGACTGCTCCAGCAGAGAATCGTCCAGCAGACTTCGGTCAGCTGCTTCTATAATCACAATAATGAAAGCCCTTCTATCATCTATCCATTTTGTCTCGTATTCAATGAGAGACCTTTCTTTTATCCGGTTGAACCCGACCCCTTTCGAGGGTGCACTATGGTTACTACTCAGCGTTATCAGTGCAAAATAGGGTCAGCGAATAATTTGTTGTCAGGAAACGTTCCTCGCTAGGCTTCTATAACTTGGTATAAAAAGACTGACAAATAACAAATAATCCGTTGTTGTGTTCTAATGAGAATCCTTAGAAATAGAAGAAAAAGAATAAAGTCCAATCGGAAAAAAAAAAGAAGCATGCAATGTATTACGTGCTTTACATTGCAGAGTAGGTGTTAAAAGAAAGATACGTGAGATACATACTGAGAGATTCCCAATATGTATCGTACACACATCTTGAGAGATATATGCAAAATCATCAAAAAATGAATCTTCAGATTACTGCAGTTTTAGTTTGCTATTTTCGTTTCTCAGTAAGCACATTCCTTTGGCCATAACTATTAGTAATGAAACTGCAGTCACCTCGACTCACTGCAATACCAAATACACGGAAAACTATCACATTATAAGATGGATTTTTAAATGGGGACAAGAACACGCGGTGACACTTTAATACCTGCAAAGTATTACTTAGTCCGTGTAATGGTCGTAACGATGTAAACAAACCGAAACACTATCGTGTAAACGAGAACTCCCGTTTCCTTCCTTGAACTCCAAACAGTTGAATTTGTCAATCTATTTTCAATTCGTTTCCTGAATCACTCACCTCTCTACTCTTGTCCTCCCTACTATTATAAACCACTGATACTGCAAAATTGCGTTAAACGTTATACTAGTAACATGACTATCACACAACACTCGCAAATTTGACCAAATTATCAGAATACCAACAAAAATGAACGCATGTGCTAATGGAGAAGTGGATGTTCCAAGAACAGAAAAACTTGGGGAATATTTTTTCCTATAAATTATATACTTTTGCAAAATCCACTATTAATGTTCGAAAAACGGTTGGTCTCACCTCTTTGGTGGCTACACATTAGGTATACACTCTGTCTGTGAATTTCTGACATGCATGCAACAAGGAATCATAAAATGCTATGTGTATCAAAAAAAATCTGAAAGTTTATAGTAATTTCAAGATCTTTTCAATTTTGATTCAATTTAAGTTTTCTGTTTTATAATCAATGTGTGCAGTCACTGGTGTAGCTCTGAAATTGCACTCAATGTGGATACTCCATTGAAAGGCAACAATTATAATGCACTCATGATGTTAAAAGACCCTATCGATAAAGAAATATGTTTCACTTGACACAGAAGTCTAATTAAACCACCAGTCATAATACTTTTGCTTACTGTAGCTGGTTAATGAATTATGAAGTCTTTCAATAATTTTGGGTTGACATCGACTTACTAAGTCACCAAGTCTGGCACCAAGTCACCTACAAGTTACCTCTGTATTTGTTACATAACAAATGGAAAACCTTTCATAACCAATTTCAATCTAGCAACACTTTGTAGACATTATTTATTATTACTCTATGGTTTGCTGATGGAATAATGTAACTTGGTTTTCATTTTGCCTCATTACAAAAAATACAGCAGTTCTAACTAGTGGTCATGAATTGGTGATTGCTAACGAAAAGATGATTTTGCAGTCTTCCAAAAGAATGATAAAATGCATAATAAATCCAGACTACCTAAATATTATGGTATTGGATATTACCAACAAGCTGGACACTAAAAGGTAAAAGTTCACATTGGTCACAAAACATTGGTGATTCCAAACTAGTTTTTACAATATTATCATATACTGTCAAAACGTATCTACTTTCAAATACATAATCATCAATCATAACAACAACTTAACTGCAATGCAATAATTGAAAAAGTATTCCAAAAAAGTGTTGACAAATAAGTGCACATGTATGAAATGCTTTGAGTATTATTTAATTTATGTTTAGAAGGAAAAATATGTGACATACAATAGCATTGTAAGACATTCAAATAAACAAAACTTATCAAAATGCTTTGTTAATTGGTAAAAAAAAAACATCATAGGTAATAAGTACCATATCATGGGTTACAGATTCAAAAAAGGCCTTTTGATATCAAATAATAATGAACAAAAGTTCTTAGATAACCTGTAATGGAATTTCTTACAACATGCAAAATTTTGTTTACATGCACTGTAAGATTTGGGTCTACAAGAAACTAAGCAGCTACCTGAAAATTCACAAAACTAAGATGATCAACATCATAAATCACCACGATATTTTACAAATCATTTACAACAAAAATCCATCCAAAAAATAAAGTCTTTATTTTAAGAATAACTTCATAGCAAGAGCAGTAGAATATAACTGATGACTGAATGCTGAACCACACTGAAAGTAATTTATTTATAAATATCGCTTTCAGTGTTGATAACTATTTTCTACCTTCAGCTTTGCTTTATTTAAAAAGAATTCACAAACTGAATTTCTGTAACTTGCTTTAAGTGTGACTTAAATAACTGAACAAAAGTTGGAATGAATACTTGCAGTACAACACAATATCAAAACTTAATTAGTTTCACTGTAAATATTAAAAAGAAAATTGCTATTCACTCTTGATTATATAAGGAAAATCCAACTCACTGAGAAATCCTTTATGCACTAAAAGTATGTATCATTTTTCAATCAAAACTAATTGTTTTCATCTTCTGCTGTGCTCCTACATTATCTTTAGATTTGTTTCGAATTGTTTGTTATTTTTCAAACACACACACAAAAATCAGAATCCTCAAGTAACCTTGTTGTTAAGCAGAAGCTTTAAAGTATACTCTGATCACAAGAACTCATCACCATCATACACCATTGAGATCACTTGTTGTTCCGCATATGGAATACTGATAAAAATGACTGCTATGGCAGCAGATAGGAGAGATCATTTTTATGAGCTTCGGAGCAGTTTTTTTACTACAGCCTGATATTGAGTTTTTAAAAGTTCATATTCACTCTGCACCATTTGTAAACAAACATGTGGTTCAGGACACTGGAAATATTTTGCACGCTTTTCAGGAGGGAGATTTTGCATCAACTTGGGTAAATTAGTTTGTTGTGTCTACAAGAATACTAAACATTCACCATCAATTGTTTTTGAACTCACCATAAAAGGCACAGAAATACGTTTCTTGACTTCTTCTTCATATTTTTTCCACTCTTCCTGATTTGAGGGATCTAAGTATAACATTCGAAGGATTTCATATACACGCTTTGCATGTTTCTGAAAAATATAGCTGTTACATTCTTCCATTGTATTTTAAAATCACCAATACCTTGCTTATAGCCAATTTATTCTTTGCTTCCTGAGCCATTCCATCATTCCAGCCCTGTTTTAAGCGTTCTGGTTGAAAAGTAGATAGCTTCATACATAACTTAGCTTCCACAAAATCACTCATTCTAACAAAAGCACTTGATGGCTCTTCCACTGCAGTGGAATGTTGTCAAATTTCAAAGTGGTTTGCACCTACCTGTAACTTCTTGAATCATAGTTTGTGGAGCATAATACAAGTATACTGTCTGCAAAAGAAAACTACCTATTCCTTGGTGTTGGAACGGTGGTAAAATCAAAAACTGACTTATACGGGGACGGATAAATTGAGGCCAGGCAAAATAGTGATAAACTGATGTATACCCCACTACTGCATAGTTATTCTGTCCAGAAGAATCAGAATACTTCTCGTATCTGCAAGCAAATAATCAAACCATTTTACTCCATGAATAAGTAGCCTACATTATAAAAAAATGCCATTTCTCATCATCCAGGTTGACAGGACAAGCTCCATCCACATACATTAATAGAAACATTTGCAAACGTGGCAAAAAAGGGCAAAAATCAGGAACAAAGATATTACAAAAATAGATTTCATAAATATGTCCTTGAAAACAACAATATTCATGCACTTAATTTTAAATTCTACCTAATATACATTTGCTAGCAACCAATTCCCCTAGAGGTTGAGTTTTCTCTGTGCGCACATGCAGAAGAAAGGTTTCGAGATCAGTCAGATATCCAGGAGGAAGTCTCTGGTAAATTGAACGTACGGAATAGTCCGGCTAGACAAACAAAAAAATGAAATAAAATAAAAAAAAGAACATAAGCAATCAAGCAGTTTAAGAAAAATAAAAAAAAACACATTTTTTAATAAGTATTTTATTTCTTCAAACTTAGTGGATATCCAAATTACAAACAAATTAACATAAAAATAAACAAACAACATTGTTATGCAAACATTCTTTTATTATAACAGCTACCAGGACAACTTTCATTGGTCTTGCAAAAGATTCAAATTAATTTTTCTAAAAAGCAGAAAGATAAATGGAAGCACATAATAATTACGCTTTGTTTATTGCAGACCTATATGATATAATACCAAATCTTTTTGATGTTTCCAGCTTATAAAAATATAAAAATAACACAAAAGTTTAGAAAATATTATTTAAGCCAGTAAAGAAATGTCATAGAACTGCATTTCTTTATTGGCTTAAAGCATTTCTCAATCTATACACTTCCTACCTTATCAAGGCAAAAAAAATTTTTTTTAAAGCTAATACCAGTACAAGACATTCTTAAGCTATAAATTCAATAATTTTAAAGGGCTAGTTGAAAGGATTGTCTTCCATTACACTTCATATTGTATTGCCTGCTAATTTTCAAAATAGTTAATAGTAATAATTTTTGTAACAAGAGTAAAGTAAATGAAAGAACAAAATTATGCACACCTGATGTCAAACTACATGTATTATTATTACAAATTATAAATACACATGTGCTGAGGCACAAAAATGCATTCATTCACATCAAAGTATTTGAAATGCAAATGACAATGGTTTTTGTTAATCAGGAAACTACAAATGTAGAATATTGAATATACCAATTATAAACAGCAAATAAACCAATAAAATGCTGAACATTGAAACAAGATTGATATTACAGAAAATAAAAGCAAGCTGAAAACTGATAAGCTACAATAAGATTGCAAAGTTTCTAACCATCAATATTATAAAGAAAAGGTATATTGGGAACACTTATTTGTATTCAACAGCTCTACATGGAGTTAAGTCAAAGATTTCAATCTGATCCCACTGAAGCACTTAAATCAAAATTGAGGTTTCAGGCTCACCAATAAATCATTAAAGTCATTCCCCATAGACACTGAACAAAAGCAATGATTGTCAGGAAGCTGAAAGTAATTTGGGCAACCTACCAATGGTATAAAACACAAACTTCTCAGATGAAAATACATATATGCATGGAATAGCACGAAACTGTAAAAGTCAACTGTAAAAGGCAGTGTAAACTGTGATGGCCACAGTTTAGATAATTCATGAAATAAAAGGATCTGATGTCACAGGCAGGAAGTACACAGCCACATGAACAACAGCCATAAGATGCAGTAAAAACACGAGCTTTAATTTCAAATTATAGGCTAGAGTATTTGGAAACACTTAAAATCCAAAAATTATCGGATGAATCTTCTTTCTTGGCAATAAATACATAAATTTGGACCTTGAATATTCTAAAGTTAACTCCAATCCTTACACACAAAACACTAGATATAAAGTAATGTTCCATTAGCCGAAAAACAATGTTTATCTTCTGTAATTAATATTTTCCTATTCTGTCATTCTGTCATGTCGAAGGTGGTACAAAAACTTTACATATTTCACTAGGTTCCCTGCCAAAAATTTACTTGGCCAAATCCCCCACCTTTTGTGCAACAGCACATTTTTCACTACAAAAATCTGATTACGAAATGATAATTACGAAAATTTGTCATGAAAAAAGTTTAAGGGAAAGAACTTAAAAGATGCAGGTATTAAAAACTAAATTACCTGAATAAAATGATTTTGATCCACGCTTTGAGAAAAGGAGACTTCAACGTAAGTCGTCAGATTCCCGGCCGTACAATATATTTTGATTTTCAAATTTTTGTATCCAAAAATGACGGGCCTAAACAATTGGAGATCAAAATGCTAAATAGCGTGTTATTATTCAATAGCTTTGTCTTTGACCAAAAGCATTGCATCCTTGTAAAAAGAAACGCTTTGAAATTCCTTAATAAGATGAAAAGCTTCAATCTATACTTTATAGTGATTATATTCCGAATTAAGTTTTACATGCCCTTCATGCAACGATACATCTTAAATCCTTACTTTTCATCAAGTATCTGATGTGTTAAAAGAGGCCGAAAGTATTTATCTTCGTTTGAAATGTCATCCTCGTTTCTGACGAGTCTCAGCTCGATAGAATCAACAGCATTGCTGAAATAGTCATTTAATTCTGAACTCTGCAAGTCCCGCAGGGTAGTTGCATTCATTTTCGGATAACCGTACTAATCACCGACATTCGCGCGCTGGAAGTTTTGAAGTCCACGCTATCAGAGTGCCAAGTCAAATGACACAGACGAAATTTGTACATGTGTTCATCCATGCACATTTTTGCAAAAGACGCAAAGAGCACAAATTTTACAAAAGATTCGAGTTGTCGTTCAAACTTGAAAATAGGAGCCATAGATTAGATGTGCTTGATAAAAAAACTGATAGAAATTTTTGGAAAATGTAAACATTACCTAACGTAACAAAGGACGCAATTCACTGATTACAAGAAAAGGTAGATTTCGAAGCAAAGATCTCATGCAAACAATTGAATACCAGCTTCTGAAATAAACTCATCTTATAAGTTCATATAAAAATAACAAAGAGAGATTCAGTAAATACAGATGTTATGGATAAGTTCATAGCACTCTACTTATTGGCCGATCTAGCGAAAGCAAAAGCCTAAGAGTTAGAATGTATATCACACTAACTCTTAATAGAACTTAAGTGCGTAAATAACAGTTTAAATAAATAAAATTATTCAATAAATAAAATATTTAAATAAATAAAATAGATTCAAGAGATGAAGGATGAACTGAAGAGTAGATGCATGATGACTCCCTTTAGATGTTTCTATCTCAAGTTAGAACATCTATTTGAAGTTTAAATGTAGTGGATATTACCATTTTTCCCTCATAAAAACTTTAACGTATTTAGAGTCTCAACATTTTTCTTATCTCGAAAAATTGAGATTATTCCTAGAATGATTTGTCTTTTCATACTTTCAATATGATGATGAAATTAATTAGATAATTATGCTGAAAAACGAAACTGATATAGGCTACAAATAATTTTGAATTTTACGTTTAGTTCGTTGAAAACAATTCACGAAACGAAATTTTCCATATTTACTTTTAATTATAATATTACAAATGAGATGCCAAACAAAAGAAACAAAGTGAAATGGAACAGTTTAGATAACACTAAGAACAAGATAATTCATGTCCGATACATGATAGCAATTAAAAATCGGAATCCTTCATGAATCTATTCTGGTTTTGTAGAGACTTGCAAGGTCTGGTAAGCCAAAACAAACCATACTAATCATAATTATTATCAGTCTTTTGATAATGATAATGATAATGAATTGTTGCTATGGTTAAACTCGCATGAATTATATTGATGCATTCCTCCTATTACTGGAGGAATGAAAGTCAACTAGATGCTCATAAGACCAATTTTCTTTTTTGCTTTTTGAATTGAATCTTTGCTAAAGTTCAGTGTTTCTGTATTCCATTGGTTCTTTTTGTCTGTAGTTGAAAATTTGCTTTTTTGTATGGTGGAGAAAACGATCTGATCCAAGTTGCTGACACATCGAACTACCTTGGATTTTCACTGGAAAGAGCATCTCTATCTTGTTTTGTAACCGAGGATCTTGTGCTGATCAGATATCCTTCGTAACCAAAGAGAGATAAAAGTTTCCCTTGAAATTATAACCTTCCATTTCTGCTTTTTCTTCTTTTGGAAGATCCCTTTCCTAATGGCTTTTGCGTAGAGGATAGAAAGAGTATTATTCAGGTCGCTTCGATCTCTTTATATACCATTCGTCAGTGAAAGCAGTGGAATGGCTTTTTCACATCATTTTTCAAACTGTTTTGGTTTCCTTTTTCTATTTTGTGTATTTTCGATGATATCGATCGCGTTATGTTTCCAACGTATTCGCTTTGGCTCATATAGCACAAGGATTCAGTATAGCTATTGTCTCGTGCAAAAATTTCTTGTTTGCTCTTCCTATTTTAGATCCTACTATTTTCCGTAAACGAGTACTTTTTAGAAGATAGGCCTATATGAAGAATGAAGAATGATGATTTCCAGTCCCAGTCTGATGTTCTTCTCTTCTACAATGCTTTCCTATCCTCCTACTAAAGGTGAAATATTTTTCTGTAGCAAGAAATTCGGCCTATCAAATCCAGTCTCTTTCTACAGCTGAACAGTCATGAGATGTCTCGATCCTCAATTCTGCTCTGGAAGAAGAATGTAATACTTATTTAAAGATGCAGGAGATGTTGCAGATGTCGACCTTCAAAGCCACCAAATGTGCATGTCTCATTGGCCTGCAAATCATCTCAAGATCAGTAGTTTACCTCACTCTTTACCCTATCCCCCTCCTAAAAGTAAATCTTTTAAAGAGGATTAGTCTCAGATCCCAAGTGCTCTTTCGTATTTTTCGCTTTCGCCGGAAGAGAAGAATGAAGACTATCTGTTAATGAATTGATCATGTAAGCTGATGGATTTTTCTTGGATAGATGCTTTTTTGTTGTTTTTAAGCAGACAAGGTGCTGATCATCTGCACAACTATAAATTTTTCCGCATGCACGCCAGTGGAGTGGATTTATCGAGTCTTTTCCTTCCTCCTACGCGATCAGGAATCCCAATTTCTTTTATTTAGGAACCGAACAGACTGCATTGAAAGTCCTGTGATTACGGCCTCCGCGCGCGCGAACCTAGCGACTCGGGTTCGAATCCCCCTAAAGGTAATCGACTCTGGGTTGCTGCAAGCGTCGTGTGTTTCGGGTCTTTCTGCAAGATGACTCAGAGATGGGCTTGATGCTTCCAACTGTGCAACGGTGAGAGCGCTCGATTCCGCGGTCGGACGCCGCGTTGACCAAAAAACAAAAACAAAGAAAAAGCAAAACAAAAACGAAGAGCTGGAAAGATGTGGAAAGCAACTCAAGCAAACCAGGCGAAACCGCCACCTCCCCTTGTCGCTACTGACCTTTTGGGTAAGGGGGGGGAGGGAACAAAAAAACAAGGCTGCAGACTTCTGAGCAACCTCTTTCTCAGATTAAGCCGCCTCCGTAAAGTTGATTTCCTAAAGCATAGTTGGTCGTCATCCCAGACTCCGACGTCGTTGTCTTTCCGCGATGCCTTGTCGCCAGTGACCTTGCCACCGACGTCGTTGAATGAGCTAATTACGGAGAATCTCAATGTCTGTACGGCCGATCAGCTTGCAGCCTTAGCTTCAGGTCTTCGAGATTTTTGCCCAAGGTTCTGGAAACGGCCTGCAGTCCTTCTCAGCAGTACCGGCATCGCGAATATTTGCTGTGCCTCTCGGCCTCTTTGCGCACCTATCGCGATGCAGGAGCAAAAAAGCAACATGCCTCCCTTCTTCCTCTCTCAGCAGCAACCGAATTCCCTCTCGGGAGATAAAAGTGTCAGTCTTCTGAAAACACGCTTTCCTCTCTCGGTTTTGGAATTTTTCCTCCTGCTCAATACTCTTGGGAAGGTTTGACTATCTTGGATTTTGTCAGCTGTCTTTTCCTTGGGGCTGAGGTCAGAGGCGAGTCTGGAAGGTGACATCACAGTTTTCCTTTTCCTCAAGGGAAGGTGACATGGGAACTTTCGACGACCCGACTGCGTTCTGCTCCTCCAGCTACAGCTTCCGGTTTTTGATCCGAGGAGCAGGGAGAAGACCTAAGGATGAGTCCCCGGGCTTCCCTAGTGGAAAAGGGAGAATGTGATGCTTCCTTCTTCGTCGTCTTTCTCTTTCTGCCAGCCTCTTTCCCCCTCGGGAGCTTCGCTTCCTCGGGAACCCGGAAGCCACTGTTTCCTGGCATCCTCTCAGCTGCGGCATCCTCCCTCCGATTGAAAGCGATGCCATGACATCCGCCCAGGGAGCACTTCCAGTTCCAAAGACTACGCAGCCAAGTTCCTCCCCCTGCTCTTCTGATCATTCGAAGATCGGAAAGCATCTGCCTAATGGGGAGTGGAGGGGGAGAGCAGAATTCCGGGATCCTTTGCTCCTTGGATACCGAAGAACATCCAGACCCTGGAAGTCCAGCAGTTCAGAGCGTTTCAACTGCCTCTTTCAAGGAGTCTGCCTCCTGCCTTCTCCTGCAAGACGCTCCGACCATCTGAGGCTCGACGCTGTCCTCAGGAGCGGAGGGAGAACCGGGGAAAGCCGAGAGAGACCGGAAGCACGGCAGAAGAGGGTTCTGTCTCGCAGACCACTCTCCAGAAAAGAGGTAGCCAAGGGAAACCTCGAGGGAGCCAAAGGCAATGGACAAGGAAGAATTCTGGAAGGGGGCTCCAGAGGGAGACGTGCGGGAGTCTCCGGCAGGCTGCAGAGAACACCTCTAACAGGAAGAACGGGAAGCTGCCCTCTGGGGGGAGAGAGAATCGTACCGGAACCTGGAAATCGACGCGCCGAAGGTACTGCTGCTGACGCTCCCGAGAGGGAACTCTCGCTCTGGGCGGCGAGGTTTGACGAAGGGCTCCCTTCCCCACAGGGGAATGCAAGGAGGAGTCCCCTCCTCTTTCGATTTCCTCCGGACGTGCTTGAGAGTTTTCCGAAGGGTGGCCGTGGCACGCCGTAGTCGGAACAAAGGCAGTGCCGAAAGCGGGCAGGCCCCTGAAGCGATGATCAGAGCCCGTCACCGCCGCCCACCATCGTTCTCACGTAAAGCCAGAAAAGCGAGTGGGGAGGTCAGGGTAGAACAGCAGAGGACTCCCCGGCTCCGGAACCCGCACTGGGTAAAAGGAAGGGAAGGGGGAAGAGACCTTAATCGGGAGCTTCCTGTGGAACTCTTCCTTTGTTAGCAGTCGCAACCGGGAGAGAGGGGGGATCCATCTGCTTTCCTTAGCATCTCCCTTGACCCGGACTACAACTGGGGCTGCAATCAGCTCTGTTGGGTCAGCAAAAGGGGCGGAGACTTCGATGAAGCCCTTCCTTCACCCTCTCGCCCCCTTCTCACCATTCGAGTGTCCCCAGAGTGCAAAGCCCTCCTCGGAGGTAGCTCTTGTCCCTGCAGACAGGAAGATCCTTGTTCCCCTCCCCCCTCTTCCCAGTCAAAAAGGGTACAATTCATCCTGGAGGAAGCCAAGGAGACTGAGAAGCCCATGTGGTTCTTCCACTTCCTTCTGAAGAAGCGAAGCAGAAGAGCGTTGGTTCGCGGGAGGAGACCTCGTTCTCCATGGGAATAGGTGAGGGCGGCTTTGTCTCCTCCCACGAGGGCGGTTGTGAACAGAGAGAGAGCATCGCCCTCCGCGAATGACCTGCCGGCCACCTTGTGGGAGGCTTGTCCTGCGAGGGAGGGTGCGTGGGGAGGGAGGCATGTCTTAGTTCCTGCTTCTCCGAGAGAGGCTGCGCTTCCTGCGTCCTAGAGACAGGCCGTGTTCTCTCTTTCGATCCCTCCCCTTACCTACCCCCCACCCAACCACCCCCCGGGTCTACTTCTCCACGCCAGAGGAGACTCCTCAGAGATGAGGGGAGAGGGAGAGGCCAGTAATCACACTTCATTCTTCCCGGTGTGCCGTCAGACAGACGGCTTTATTGGTCGCCATGGAAGCCAAGACAGCCGAAAAGTGCAAGCAGTGCGAGGAGGGGACGTGCGAAGCGAAGGATACGGAGAGGGGAGGCAGAGTGCTGCGAGTGGTGCTCTTCGGGGAAGTAGGAGGAGGAGGGAACGAGGAGGAGGAAGGAAAGGGTAGCTGCAGCCAGCTTAGCGTCCGATCCGGATCGACCCGGCTTCCTCCTCTGGGTCGTTCTCCTTGTTGGGGTCCTGGAAGAGAGAGGGAGGGGTCGCCGCGAACTGGACCTCGGGGTCAGCCCTCAGGGGCGGACCTTCCCTCACCTCCTTCTCCAGCGTCTCTTCCTCCTCCCCCTTCTCGGACTGGGCCTTGCAGTCTTCTGTCTGCTTCCGGTAGTCGAGATCGTCGAAAATCTTCTTCTCCCCGCCTCCGGGGCGGTGCTTGATGTAGTCCAGGGACCCGACCTTGCTCTGCGCCTTTAGCTCCAGCTTCCGGTTTTCGATCTGAGGAGGAGGAAGAGCATGACCTCAGGGAGAGTCCGAGGCGCACCCGTCTTCCAGAGGGTGCGCGTTCCCAGGGGAGCCCCTGCCCCTGGGAACCAAGTCCGGACCCTCAGCCTTCTCGACCTGCGAGAGGGAGCGACGATTCTCGCCCCACTGCTCGTCTGGTCGCATCCGGACGCAGCGAGGGGAAGGGGGGAGGGGGGAGGGGAATGCGGGGAGGGAATCGGAAAGATCGGAGGCGGTGCGTTTCAGCGCTCTCCGCCCTCTAGGATCCCCCACTGGCGCACGCGCGCCCTTGTTCCCCCTCACTGTCTTTCCTACCCCTTCTTCACCTTGACTGCGCCTCCTCCCGGCTTGTAGCTGACGTTCGCGGTGGATCCCACCTTGGACTGGGCGTTCTTGTTGAAGTCTAGCTTCTGGGTCTGGATCTTCTTGTCGCCTCCTCCAGGCTTGTAAGACGCTTTTTCCAGGCTCCCCACTTTGCTCTTCGCATTCCACCGAAGCTTCTGGGATTCGATCTGGAAAACAGAGGAGGTGCTCCTTCAGGAGGTGCTGGGAAGGAGGCGAGGAAGAGCGAGGATGTCTGACACCGGAAGGGGGAGGAGAGATCCAGGAAGGCCGGCCCTCTTCTGACGGCAGGATCTTGCCGCAGGGGTTCAGAAGGGGTTGGGGGAGACGCTAGGTGCGTGCAGAGAGAGAGAAGGGGGGGATAAGAAAGTGTGCTCCAGCGGAAGCTCGGAGTTTCAGGTTCTTCGTCGGCAGGGAAGTCCACCCTCTTCCGATGCCCTCAGGCACTTTTTTTGTCTGCCTGGCTCCAGGAGGGCAGCGACGGCCGATCTCTGATGCGCGTCTCCCTCACCCGGGTTTCCCAAGATGAGCAGTCTCCTCCCCCCTCTCCCAAGAGCGCTCACCAGAGGCAAAGAGGCGGAGTGGGATCGGTCTCTTCCCGTTCCCCAGGAGCCTCCGCTCCTTAGGAGGAGGAGTGAGGAAAAGCAAGGAGCGGCACCGCCGCCACCCACAGGCGATCTTCCTGAAAGAATGCTGCTATCTTCTGGGATCCCCCTTTTTCCTCGGCACGAGAGAGGAGGGGGAACCGCCGCCTACGAGCCGCAAGGACGAGGGAAAGACGGTGCAGGAAGGAGTGATGGGTCAGGGCAAGCCGCCGGGGTCGCCGAGTTTTTGCGCGCGCCCTACGACGGCGCCGACCCCTCAAAGGGCGCTTCCGGAAGGAGATCCGCTGCGCAGGAGAAGAGGGGAGAAGCTGGGAGGAGCACCCAGCATCCTCTGGGAATCTGGACCAGAAGGAGCGCTGTACGGAGGCCTGAGGATGCTTACCGTGAGATCCCACAGGGGAGATCGAGCATATCAGACCTTCCTCATCCCTCTCCCCTCCTCCTCTTCCCCGGCCGGAGTGGGGACAGCCTCTGGACATCTTTCCCCTGTGCTGGCAGAGTAGCACCACAGGGAAACTCCGCATACGATGGCGGTTCCCTAGTAACTACTCCTCCCGCTCGGAGAAGAGCCCCTGATCATCCTTCAGGGAGTGGAAGAGGAAGGGGGGTGAGGAAAGCCCCAGTGTGTGTGGGGTGTCCGGTCCGTGGAAGGGACTTACCCTCGGGCTCGGAGGCGACGGGAGAGAGGGAAGTGATGCCTCAGGGTTGGAGGGGTTCGAAGGACCCCCTCCCGAACGGAAACGAGGACAGATCCATGTGCGCTGCCCAGAAACCGCCCTAAGTGACCCCAGAAGGGAGAAACTGCTCCCGCAGCCTGCACCGAGACCGAGGAAAATCTCGCTCATGCCGGAGGCGAGGTCGCGGAGCAGCCGCCGACCTCCAGCGCGCTGCCAGCGCAGGGAGCACGGTCCTCCGGGGAGGAAGCGGAAGGCAAAAAAGAGGAAAGGACAGAGGGACAAATCCCGGAGTAGAAGGAGGAGGAGGGGCGGCAAGGATCTGGCGGGAGCCGGGGTCTGCAGCAGGTTCCGGAGGTCGAGGACCTCAGGGAGCGCCTGGAGGGGAGTCTCACCTTGACCGCGCCGCCTCCGGGTTTGTACGCGGCGTAGTCCAGGGATCCGACCTTCGACTTGACGGCTTTCAGGTTGGGGGAAGGGGCGATTCCCACTTGTATCTTGTTCATAGGCACTTCTGCAAGGAGAAGAGGGGGAAGATGAAAGGAAGGATCTCCTAGGATAACGCGGGTGACGCGAAGCGCAGCTCCAGAGGAGAGAATCCTTTCGGGAGGGGAGATGTTTGGCTGACTGCCGACGAGGAGATCTTGCTGGAAGGGCGGAGGCGTCGAGGGAGGAGAGCCCGTCGTCCTTCAAACCACCTTTCTTGATTCCCGGCATCCTGTGGTCGCGTCTCGAGAACGGGAGGATCCCGAGCAGCCCGCGGGATCGAAGGAAGGTCGCCTCTAGCGAGGGGAGCGACTTGCCTCCGGGGAATCGAGCTCGCGAGGCTCGTGGGTGTGGTCCGGGGACTTCTCCGGAAGCAGATCGCCCGTGCCCTCCGGTTGCCTGGAGACGGAGTGGCCTCGCGCAGACGGGGGAGCTCCGCTGCCCCCGCGCGTTTTTCTCCCACCGATGCCGCCCTTCACGCCGGCAGGACGAGCTACTCGCCCGTCCTGCCCGGCGCGTCGTCCCGTGGGTACTACGCTCCCGGCTTCTGCTTCGGAGAGTGCGAACGCGGGAGGATGTCCCGCTGGTGACAGCTCCGCGCCTCTTCCACCCACGGTCGGATGTCCCGTCCTGCTTCGTCCCCTTCTCTTCTCTCTCTCTCGCGCGCCGCTCGCCACCAACTGATAACCCTGCAACCCGGACCCAGATCAACAGCGGGTTGGAAGCGGAGGTGGGGGGGAGCACACGAGAGCTCATGGTGCTATGCACACCGTCGCGTGTGCAGGCACACATCCGGCGCTCGAGAGCGTTTGCTGGAGGAGCTTCAGTAGCCTCCCGTTGCTTGGCAGCCGGGGGCATCCGGGAAGACGAGCTCACTCTCGGTCGTCACGTGATGGAGGGAGTTTCCTCCGGGCGTCCGCACGTTCAGGGAAGCCCGGTCGGCACTGGACGTTTCCACGGATGCGGAGCGGCCCACGAGCGACGCGTTCCGGACCCGTTGACGCGATAGCGTCGTGCCGGCGGCGACAACACGCCATCGCGACCGGGCTGCTTTCGCGCGCCGTCCAAATGGCTACTGCTCATGCAACGTCCCTTACCGGCTACTGGAGACACGCAGCCCGCTGCAGGGAGGGGAATCGCGCGCCGCCACCACCGCACTTTTTATTGCTGCGGTTTCTGTCTCTGCGCTTTCCCGGAAGCGGGAATTGCTGAAGGACGGATCCGCGGTCGCCATGGCACCGGCAGCGAGCGGGCGGCCAGAGAGTTCGCCTTCCTGCTCCGCATGAGGTCGATTTTCGGCTCAGGAAAATCCCCCACGAGAACAGAATGGAAACCGCCTTCTCACCGCTTCCCTCACCTGAACTTCCACTTCGAAAACGGGAATTTCGGGGAATCGAAAGGAACCTTGGAGTTTCTCAGGACCTGTCGGAAGAAACGGGTGCGGATAGAGAGAGAGGCTGCGTTCGGCCCCCTCGAGTCCCGAAAATGGAAGGGAATCACGTACGTTCCCCTGCGCCGCCACCCGAGGGAGCCCGAATGGCAACGCCCCTCGCCTTTGCGAGCGCGCTCTCGAGGGAGAGGGGCAGCGGGGTGTTCTGTTCGATCGGCTTTGTCATCCAAGCTCCAAATACTCCATGCCTTGCTCTCCTGATGCATTGTGGAAAGCGTCTGGAGTCCCAGGACTTCTACCACCTGAGGAAAGTGGTCCAAAGCACGCGATTAGAGGATGTGCGTCAAGGCATTCAACGTGCGGGGAGCCGCGAGGTGCGGAGTTTTCCGGATTCCCGTCATGCGAGGGATGGAAGGCGGAGCTAAAAGGACTGCGTCACCTGCATGGGGCCCAAGAGGGATGCACGGTTGGATGGTCCTCCTGTCATCTGCACTTGCCCATCCTTGCTTGGCTCCCAAGAGCCGAGAGCTGAAGCGCCATCTGATGGTCTGTCTCGGGTGCGCGAGGAGTTCGAGCAGCGTCCGCCTCGAAGCGCTAATCGCGCAGGAGTCCCAAAACGTGAAAGTCGAACGTGGCGAACTGCGTCACCGAAAATACACGCGCGCGAAGCGCATGTACGTACACATGAGCTCGCGAGCGAAAGGGAAAGGACGTTGAACTGCGCAGTTTGGCACGTCGTGAGGAAAACTCACCGGGATACTGTTCCGGTGACAGCAAGGATGCAGTCTCCGGAAAAGTTTACTCAGCTTTCGGGTCGGAAGAGGAAGTCAAGTGCGAGTGAGAGGCATCTTCGTTCACGGTAGGGGGCGTACAGACATTGGAATCTCTGATGGTGCGAATTAGCCGATCTCCGAGTCAAGAGCATACTGCATCCTTCCGAAATCAGCCATCCAGTGTCCTGTGTCCGGAGTGATGAAATGCAGGGACCACTCAGCGATGAAGACGAAGGACAAACGTCGACGAGGGAAGGATTTTGCTGCTTTCGTCCAGGAGGAATGCAAGTGGCATCTTGAAGCGAGATGGGGCAGCGAAACTCAGCTTCAGCGGTCGGGCGGTCGTTTTGTCCGGGAAGCAGATTCGCAGAGAGGCGGCATCACTGCCTTCGCGGTTGATCGCGAGAAGATTTCGCCTGCTGACCGAAACCGTTCGTTGCACCTTATTCTGTACATGCCTGTGCTACGCGCTGACTGAAGCACATCACATGTTTACAGCTGCGTCTCCACATGGCAAATCAGAGTGAGAAATCGCCATCGTCATGGAAGATGGAATCACAGTTAAAGAAAAATTGGCATGGCTTCAGACTTTTCCTACTTATTCTCTCAAAACTAGGACGTATACGACCCCACAACACGTGTGCACACATCAGGTCTGAGTCGCGAACTCGGTAAGCGCTCCAAGCTCACCGTACACATCCGTGTACGTACGCGCGCGAGAGCCGCACTGAAGCATGCAGAGTGACCACAGGTGCGAGACGGGTAGTCCAGAACCTACTGAGCGTGTCAGCGGCTTGTGTTGTTCTTTCTCTTGCAATCCTCTGTAGCACCATCCGGTACCCTCCTCTGAAGTCAATCTCTTTGAGGATGTCGCCGTTTCGTTCCCGATGGAGATGAATTCCACTGGGGTTCCCCAGCGGCTGAACCGTGTCCACGGAACGGAACGAAGGAAAGCAAGGTAAAAGGGAGGTCCGAGACCCGTGCAGAAGGACGTGGTGCTCGCCTTTCACGGGTTCACTACGCACGAGGCAAGGAGACAGCCATTCGTTTCCTGCTTCCCGCTCGGCAACGACAGAAGCTCCCGTCTTGCGTCACCTGAGATCTGTCCGAAATCGCTCCAGGAACGCCTGCTGCCTACGTGCAGTCACGAGTTCCACAGAAGCGTGCCTTGGGTTCTGAGTTTTCGGAAACTCCTGGGGGTTTGGAGGGCTGCCTCAGGTAAACAAGAAACACATTTCTTCTTGACATGACTTCCTGGTCCATGCACCGTCCCTTGAATTTTTCTCCACCCCTCTTTCCCCCATCCCCCAAATGGAATAAAAATAAACCTCGAGTAAGTGCAGAAACCAAAATACTCAGGCTGAACTTTCAGCTTCGACCACACTCTCTCTCTCTCTCTTGCGTTAAAGAAAACTCGCATTTTCCGGTTTCTATCGCTTGCACCAGTGAGCATGCACCACCAACGCAGACGCGTCACTTTGCAAGCGGCAGGGAGAAGCGAGGAGAACCAAAGGCATCCCGTCCCGTCTCCTCCTCACTGCCAAAAGCAAGACGCCATATCTTCCACGATATCAGACTCCCACGCGAAAGAACCCCATAAACTGACCAGCGTCACCATCTGTCAAGCAAAACAAAACATACAGGAAACGCGCCCACGATTTACAGGAAGTCTCGGTTTCGAGTGGTATTCATAATTATTACTGGTCGGCTGGAGGATTCCAAGGCGAGTGCACCTCTTGGAAAGACGCACCACTAGAATCGCACTCATTCGTGATTTCCGCCTCCGAAAGGTACGGGAGCGGCACGCGGCGGCCTACGGTTCCCGCACCGCCTCCCTATGCGTGGAAAAGGGGGGAGCCACCGAGATCAGCCCGGCTTTCCCTCAAAGCGGCTGACTATCACCAGACAAAAGGAGGCTGCCCGTCTAATCTCTTCCAGCTCGGTCGGCGTTTGGGAATCCTCCTCCGCTTGCTGTTTCCCCGTGCCGTGAGAAGTGCATGAACACACTCCCTTGTGATCGCATCCGCTGAACGATTTACGTGAGGGGGACGGCATATTTTTTTTTTTTTCCTCTCTCTCTTTTCTTTCTCGGGGAGGACGTCACACGCCTGTGTCTCCGATGATGTCTATCCACGCTGTCGGAAGCAGCCCCCGAAGGAGAAGGTCACCTTGCATTGAGGGTTCTTGTGCAAATGAGCGAAATCATCAAATTAGAGCGTTGGACTAGGGGAGGTGCAAAGGCCGGCGCTTGCCTTCGCTACTTGAACTTGAAAGGGAACGCGCATTCCATGTTTCGGGATACGCCAAGTGCTCTCTTTCGGTAAGATTGACGGACGGACGCGATACGTTCACACGGTTTGTAGCATCCCTCAGCGGGCTACGGGACTTGACGCAGCCACCGAAATGAAGTCAGTTCTTCGTTAAAGACCTATCATTCATCATCTTACCACGAGCAGCGACTTTGGTGGGGCAGACGATCCTGACGATTTCCCACGGAGAATTCGTACGCGGCCACGAGACTCGTTTCAGCCACCACTGACACTTAGCCTCAAGCAAGCCAGATCGATAACAACGAAAAAGCAAAAATAAAAGTGGTGTGCAACTGCTCTCGAAACTTTTCCCAAACGCCCCCCTCCCCCTCCTGGTTCGAAATGCTCAACCGGAAACCGTCCAAAGCTCGGGTCTACATTTTGAAACTGCAGCTATCCTCGTAGCAGCCGCTTTCGTCCCAGTGGTCGTGTTCCGAAGAGGAAAATTTCAGCGGTTCCGTGTGTCTCCAGCATCTTGGAGCAACTCTCTCTCTAGGATTTCTTTCCCGCTGGACAATGCTGCCCACTGCTTCTTCTTCGCCACCCCGCTCCTCGATCTTCTCGTGCTCACTTCATTCGATTCGTTGCCGTGTTACTGCGCACAGCGTCCTATTTTGGACGATAGCTCTCGTGGTTCGGAGAAACCGGAAACTACTCGTACACCGACGGAACACGTGTGCACACTGTTTGTGCATGCTCATGAATAATCCGGTCACGATACGCTGCTGAGCTCCGGTCACTGCCACTACCACGATTTGCGAATGGTGTCTGCTCCTTCCGGTGGGATGCACGCTTGCCTCGGAATGGATTCTGACCGCGGCCACTCCACCACCTTTCCTCATCAGGATGCAGACGCCTGCTTCTTCGTGTTTCGTATATGCCCTCCAGATCTGATCCGATGTCCGAGTTTTCTTCAGATCGATAAGATACGGCCGAAAACCGCGCTCATTTGCGAACGCGCATTTCTAAGATGACTTCATTTTCGGACATGAGAGTTTTGTATCTCTTTGTGCTTTGACTATCGGGCTCGATTTGGGCATGTCTTTCTTTTGCGTGTGAATTCTACCTAAGCCACTATTCTATTCATCTGGCGGAAAAACTCTGTTCTTCCGTCATCCCACTGCTTGATCCAAGAGTCGAGCTTTCATCTAGCATCCTGGTGCACACCCCCGACTGTCCCAGTTCTCTGTTCGACACACACTTCTTATGAGTGAATGGAAAGGATCGTGTGTCCTCCAAGGCGATCGTGCTGACCACGACGTCGCTGTGAACATCAAAAGCTTTTGTAGGGTCCAGCCAGAAGACCAGCTGGAATCATTTCATCCAGAGCAAGGAAGCAATGCATTCGTTAGAGTCCCTCGATCCCTAACCAAAGAAGCGGTTGCTGCTAAAAGAGGATCCAGGCATACCAACTAAAGTCGTCCCTCATCTCAGAGCACCCTCATTTCAGTTTCCCACAGAACGGAAGCTCGGCTCAGGCCGTCAAACCCAGAGTTCACCAAACAGGAGTATCCTTACTGCCAATTTCTCGAGATCGAGAGTTCAGCGCTTGATGCTGGGTAGCGTAAATAGTGGAGGAGTGCCTAGGTAAACAAAATGTCACAGCTACAGGGGAGGTTCCTTCGAACTTTCACTAAGCACTGTGCTCATCGGCATGCGCAGGGATGCCTAAGGAGTATCTGTCAGTGAAATCCATCACTTCCTAATTATGGCATATCATTCGGAGAAAAAGCTAATGGATACCCTCTGCAAACTGCGAGAGGGAAATGCACGAAAAGAATCGGAGCGTTTTACCACACAGAATCAACTCGCTTCGTACAAATTATTATATTTACGGCTTCGTTTTTTGGACTTAAGAGCGGGAACAGTTTCACATTAGCTCTTCAGTGCTTGAAACACAAACCAGCAACATGGTAATGACTTCATGCTTCCTGCACGTGTGTGCAGTAGAACGAAGAAATCAGTCTCAGAGACTCGATTTTTTTTTTTTTTTTTTTTCCCCCCCCTCAACCAAACCGAACCTGAAAGAGCGAAAGGAATAGGAAAGAAAAGTTCCCAGTTCCTCCTCATCGTCGGTAAAGCGCAAAAACCCGTAGAAGACTTCGAGCACCAATTTCTGGTTTGGTCGCTTACGGAAGAAGAGACAGACGTGTGACAAAGGGCGCGTCAAGACCACGGTGTGGGTGACACTCGGAACAAGAGTGTGGCGATCTGTTCACTGCACTGTTAGAGCTGTCGAGAGCACAGCAGACGATCTGATCAAAGACCAAACGAACCCGAAGAATCAAACTTTCAAAATTGGGGTCCACTCGGCAAAAAGGGGAAATGAAACCGGAGATGAAAGAGTCTTCTTTTCAGCCATTGTTCTGCAACACTTCTACATCATTCTGCTTCGCATCACTTTGTGAGACACCGGATACCAGTAAAACCAACAGCAACAAAAAGAGCGCTCGTGATTTGGTGGAGGATCATGAAATGGCAGAAAGAGACGACATGCAAACAGTCATCCTACAAGGAGATGAAAGAGAGCACACGTTTAGCGAGAAAGTCCTCGGAATGAATCCAGAGAGCAATGAGACCGCCAGCAGAGCGACAGAGAGAAATCAGAAAAGTTGCGCCTCCGTCTACGGGGATGGATTCTTCAGCGAAACAGAATGAGAGCGGTGAACATGGACAGATTTCCAGGGAACGCCCAGATACCGCAGCAGCCTCCCTGGAATTCTGCTCCGATCGCTGGGGGGGTCTTGTCCACGTGAACAAGAGGAGCACTCCAACAGACAGGAGGCATTCACTGGGGCGGGGTGGAGTTTTCACCTGAGCACATGCGTTCGGAAAAGGATTCGCAAGAGTCGCTGCATCCGGGTGGAACTTGCGCCCACGTGGACGCATCCTCACCCCATCAAGCTGGACAATTTTCCTAAACGAAGCGCGCAGGCATCGTGTTCCAGATTCCAAAAAGTATTGATGGAATTGCAAACACCATTCCAGTGCCACGGGACCATCGTGACTACGAATTCCGGGATCGATATCAGCCGAAAGATGCCGCAAACGGCACACGAGTAGTGAGACGGTTAATAAAACATGAGGGGAAAAAAAAAAGTCGATAAAAAATTCGTTAAATTTTGCACGGGCGATCGATTCGGCCTATTAAAAATACAGCGTGAGAGGCCGAAATTTTGGAGCGATTAGCGGAGTGGCGCGCACCCGGAAGGCCTTTTGTGCCGTAATTGCTCTCCTTCGTGTCCGAGTTGAAAAGTGAGGATGAGTCATGAGGATTCTGGTATCACCTCGCTCGGTATCACCACTTCCAGCATCTGAATCCCCTGCCCTTTCCTAACCGGGTGTGCTGATAACATTAGGAGGGAGACGAGTGCGAACGGGTTCACCCTGTTCGTGTGACCCAGGCTCCCTATGAAACTACTTCCGAACTGGTCACTGCGCTTCGGCTGCTCTTCCACGAGTTCATCTGCAGACAGCGTAAGAAATTAACAGCCGGAACTTGATTACATCCACCCTAGCGTCGAAGAACGAAAAGGAAGGGATGCGAAGGATTTTTCTCTTTCCTTTCATATCATTAATTCATGAATTCTAAGTATCACGTGCAATTTCGGTCTTGTAATCTTCCAGCCAGCGTTATGTATTGCAGCTTCTACCCTGTTTGGGCAATGGCCGGAAGCATTCGAAAAACCGTCGTACGAGACTGACGTGACAGAATGGATAAAGTAATTGCATTTAAGTTGTACTCATTTAATGTATTTTCACTTGTCCCTAGCTGTTCAGGAAAGCAGCAAGAGTCTGGAGCGAGTATTGATTACTGAAAGCAGCCGTGTTGGATCCACGTTGTCGTGGTAATGCAAGTCGTCGTGGCTGCTGCTTAAAGCAAAACTACAGCGATCGCTTCTGGTAAGGAAGTAAAGGGTGCATGGCAGAGGGAAAGCTCTTTTAATGACGAATGAAATTCAGAAGAGCAGAGAAAAGCGGTTACTGTCCGCCTTCATGGATGCTGCGAAGCAAAGGGAGGAGTTTTTTTTTTTTTTTTTTTTCTTCAAGGGAAATCGTAATTATGCATAGTGTTATTTAATGATGCCTGAAGGAGATCGAATTCGAACAGTATGACATACCCCTTTACATTCGCACAGATTCGACAGGCACTTAGGCTGCTGGATTTTGTCAGCAGCTTTTTTTGTTCCAGAAGGGTTTTTCCGAACCAAAAGTCAGAGACAGCAACGGTGAATGCGCTGCTTTGATTTCCGCTTCGTCCTCTACGTGATGTGATTCCGCGTCTCTGCCTCGGGGTAATGAGCCGCACTTTGTTGCTCAGCGACCTTTCGGGGCATCTGCGAAGAGCACACCTTCGCAAAGCTCCAAGACAGGGAGGCAGGTGATGACCTTCAATCGCATCAAGGCCCACTTGCATTGCCGATCTTTCCAGCGGCACTTTGTAAAAGTTTAGAGCAGGGATCGGATTTTTCGCTTTGTTTTTGGAACCTGCTCGAGGCTGCGAGTCACTGACGCGTCATCGTGTTCAGCGACCACGTTTTCTAAAGCGGCGCGGATTCACTTCCGGCATTGACGGAGCCAGGAAGGGTGCTGCTCCCAGAAGTGCTTCGAATTCTGACACGAGGACCAGGTGCTTTATCAGCATCCGTGGAGCCATTTTCACTGGGGTACCTTCCACCGTGTGAATTCTCGAGATGTTTTCCTCGCCATTAGAGAGAGAAAAGAGGGAGAGATGAAAATGCACGATTGAAAAAACGCAAGCAAGCAAACAGCGTGCGGCGATGTGAGAATCCAGCCAGTCTGATTAAATGATCTCAGAAATCAATACTGAATGTTTCCAGACGGGAAAAAAGCCTGAGATAAGGAGATGCAAACCGTGGCTGTGTTTGCCGGGGAGAGGGGAGAGGGGGGGGGGAATAAATAAATCAATGAAAAAATAAATAAATAAAACGAAGCGCCGTTTGTGCATCAAACGGATTACATACTTTTCTCTTCCGAGCTCCCTTCGGATGTCGTGTGGGATCTTTCCGTGTGTACCGTTTTTGAAGAAGCCAAACGGTGATTTTCGCTGCAGCTTTTCGAGAAGCTTTCTTTGCCCCTTTGCACAGGGGATGAAGGAGGAGATTTAGCCGTTGCTTCCAATTTATTTTTAGATATTTGGTTAGCTGCAAATGGTGCTTGAGGACAGCTAGTTCCATTTTCCTGAAAGCATTTTTTCGGTTAGTGATTGATACGCGAGCTATATGGAGTTTCTGCATCTTGACTTTGCCTGGCAATGTCAAGAACCTGATATTCCTGATAAGCAGCGGCTGTGGCCACCACCGATGTGCTTACTCTCAAAAGGATTTGTACACAGAGCATGTAGCTCTACTCGTGAGATGAGACCTCCACGTGGTTTTCCAATTTTCCATTTTTCCCTGCGGCCCTTGTTCCCAGTTTGCCCCCCCCCCCTCATATTTTCCAGAAAAAAACTCCAACCTGTCTTTTGTTTGTAGACAAATGCAATGAATGTGGTGGAAACGTACTGTGTACACTAACATACGTGCTTTACGTACTTAAGTGGTTGATAAAACCGAAAGGGAGCGTTTCAGTGAGTCTGGCAGGCATTTTGTGTATGTGTATGTGTGTGTGTGTGTGTGTGTGTGTTTGCGCATCAGTTATCTCCAATCGGTTCATTCGAATGTATATTCCTCCAAAAATGCATTCAATCCTCCGTATACACATTATTTTCGAAACAATGGAGTTTAGTTTTTTATACATAATCGAGTGCTATTCAATCATCATGTAAACTTCAACGAATTTCGCTCTTTACAGATGTGCACATTGGCGCATGCGTGTTTATAAACATGCATGTATATACACGTGCGTGTACGTATACAACTTTTGAAATCAGATGCTCCTGATGGGATTGGGATTCGTGTAATTCCCCAAAGTATTCACATGCAGATATACTACTGCAGCTATTACAGAAAGGTCCACTGAGAAATGCTTCCGCAGATGTGGACTGTAAAGACAGATTTCTACTCCGCCATCATCTTTCGGGAATTCGGGAATATCTGGACAGATCAATAAGCTGTTCCTGCTTAGATCAGGACGACGGATTTTTTCTTCCCATCGAAACGCTCCTTACAGCCGCGAAACTGGAAAGCAAGATGCGACGCTCTTGGCATTGCTACGGCAGTCGGTCCTGATCGTTAGAGCGCGTGCGTAAGATTCTCTTAGCCCATCATCAGCCCACTCGAATCCGATCGGAAGAAGTCGAGAGAGTCCGAAGTGCCCAAGGCAACCTACGGAAAGGAAAACTTCATCCGCAGGGAAGCTTTGAAGGTTCATTCCCAGCCGCATTCTGCGCAGAGAAACTTCGCTGGAAGCTCTGACCAACAGACTTCTCTTAAGAGTTCGATCTCGCGAGAGTCCCTTTTCCATCAGACAGCATTTCCTTGGTCAGCCAGAAGACTCAGATCAAGAAGTTTGGCAGCCCTCTTCGTCCGTAAGGGGATTGTGAGTGTGCCCATCAAACCCTGAAGAAAGACATTTCGAAGCCATCCACGCTCGGATGGGAAATGTCGAAAGCAAAAAAAAAAAAAGGATAAACAAAAAGGTTCGAATCTCTCGTGCCTAAAGGGTGGCTGGTCATGCGCGTTGCAACTTTGAAGCTTACGACTTTCTGCCGGAACGTAATCATTGATAAGAAGGAGCAATGTTTCCCAGAAAGAGGAGGCAAGAGGCATTCTGTGCAGGAGTCCATTCTCAACGATGTGTACGGATCGGTGTACACACTCGTGGGATGGTTCGCAAATTCGTACGTGCAGTGCGCTGACCAAATTTCCCTCACCAACATCGTGAAATACGGATGATAAGTAAAGGACACAGCGGAAGGATGGCTGCTCGGAAGGGGAAGAGAGGGGGGCAGGGAATTCGAATTTGGCGACGTCGAGGTTTCGATTAAGATGGTGCTGCACCAACTTTCTCAGATTTGGTGTCTTCACTATGCGCGCATAGCGATAGGGGCGATGCGTCTTGCGAGCTGTTACCTGAAACCGAAGAGGTTGCAACGTGGTGCTTCTTCTGGATTTCTTTCTTCCTTTCATTCCCCACCCCCACCCGCAAGTTCCTTTCGTTCCCGCGCAAGAAAAAAAAATTAGCAGGGGACGAGTTCCCCAGTTGTTCTCTTCCGGAACGTTTCTAAGGCGAAATGCAGCAGCGCACAGGACGGAGGCGCAGACTGCTCCTCTCGAGAGCCCGCGGAACCGCGCGAAGGCCTTTGGTCGCGGAGCTCCCACCTTTTCGTGCGGCCCCTACCGAGCTGCCCAATCCTTCTGGAGGTTTCTCACTTTCCCCCTTTCTCCTCGGCTTCTTGCGGGCCCGTAACCTTCTGAGTTGTTTCCTCGCTGCCTGCTAGTCGCGAGCCCCGGATCTGCATCGCTCCCGGGATGAAATCCGTGATCGTCGGGGGGAAAGCTTTCAGGAGCTCCAAGCTCCCTAGAGTTCTCACTGGCTCCCTACTCAGCAGTGAGGGTGAACCGTTCTTCCTGTTCTCAAAAGCTGCCGAAGCAGCATTCCTTGAATGCTGGTAGTGATAGCAACGAATCTGGTTTGCCGAAAGCACCGAGGAGTGATGCTGTATCGAGGACCTTGTCGAGGAAGGTTCCTCGGCCAGATCGGACAAAAGGACAGGAGGGAAGGGAGGGAGGGGACGAACACGCCGAGGGTACGTCGTGCTCTTGAGTTCTGCCGTGGGGTAGACCATGTCTGATGCGTCTGGAGCCGGTAAAGATTCGGGGACATTACCAAGGGGAAGCTACTGTGCCTTCTGTGCGGGACCCATTCAGACCATAGGCCACTTATTGCGCACACCCACGAGCTCTCGCCGTTTTTGCTGCTGATCGCTCCAAACTAATGCCGGAAGCAATTCGCTCTCGGACGAGTCTCCACCAGAAGACCGACCTTCTGAACGTGGTCAGCAGGTCTCAATACCCCTCCCGTAGGTCCCTAGCAGAGAGGGAAGCGCTTCCTCGTACATCAGATGAGCTACCTCTGCTTCCAAAGCGTTCGATTCCCATTTGGAAGCAGAAAGATTAGTAGCTCGGTCCAGATTAGCCGGAGGCTGAGAGCGTAAGGAGGAGGGAGTGCAACGTTCGATGTGGCGTGGAAAAAAAGATTACAGAAATCTCTTGGTAGCAGCGGTCAAGAAAACTGGATCGGCGTTTCCGTAATGCGTAGCAAACCGCAGGAAGATGTTTGGGAACCGGATGAAGTCATCTCATTGAACCGGATGACGTCATCATCGGGGGGCAGCAAACACCGCCTCGAGCGATCGAATCCTGCCCGCTTCGGCAAAGCATGGTGTTCGCGAAGTAGGGATCTCCCCCCAAGAGTTTTTTTTCGATCCTGGAGAATAATCCCTGTTCCCTGGACTCCTTTTTCCCCAGCCCGAAAGTATGCAACTGACCTTTATCTGCGTGACTTCGTCCAGTCCACTGTCATAGTAATCCGCATCTGCAAAGAAAGCAAGCTGAGTAAAGCACCCGTCAAGGTCGTGTGGTCAAGAGTTGCAGTGCAGCGGCCAAACACCCGTGGCACGAGGCGTCCCTCTCCGTTTTTTTTTTTTTTTTTTTTTGCGGGAAATTCGCTGCACATTTTCGGGAACAGGTTTCGGCGGGGTCAAGGGTCGCATCTCTCCTTCTATCCTAAAGCTTTTTCAGCTTCGAGCAGGCACATCGAGATAAAAGGTCTCTACTAATCCCTCTTAGCAACCCTGGGACTCCGCCGTCTGGAGGGCTTCCCACGTGATTACCAGGTAGGAAAAAACAAGTGGGAGGACTGCTTTCTGAGAAGGCGACGTCTTATCTCGGTGCTCATCGGCGCGGGCGACAGCCACCTCTAGCTTCCGGACCCGGGAGACCAGGGGGGAATCCCGCTACCGACGTGGCCGAAAAAGCAGCACGACTTCGCTTCCGGCGATGTTCGCAGCTCGACGTTCCCAGCCGGCCCAATGGAGCGGCGTTGCTCTCGGAAAGGAAAGACCGACCAGAGGAGGCTGCGGCGCTCGCGCAGGCACGGAGGGGGGGGGCAGGTGCTCGGAAACGCTGCCCGCGAAATCGGCTTTCCGGGGTGAGGATGGGGGTAAGGTCAAGGTGGTTGCTTCAGGGCTCCTCGGCTATGCCGCGACTTTGGCCGCCGCCGGCCCAACTCGCAGCACAGCTGGAGGGCTCCTCCCGGAGACGCATTCATCCGCCGTGCTGGGGACCGACCCGGGAAGGGGGATGCACGGAAGGCACGCGCAATTCCTCTTTCTCTTTCAGGCCTTCAGGGTGTCAAGCGAGAGGTTCCCGGTGCAAGAACCGAAAGACCAAAGATTGACCTTTTTTGGTTAGAAGAGGCACGAGTTTGACAGTGGAAAGAGGTTCAGTGGGTGGTGACCCCGGAGCGGCTTCCGGCACTCGCGCGACCTCTTCAGCTTCAGGTTCGGGTCGGCGTCTTCCCGGTTCAGGCAAGACGAGCTCTTCGCCGCTCGAGACTATCTGCTCCATGATCTCCTTGGCTACGAGATCGAGACCTCTGCCTTGGGAGCAGCAGCTGCTTGAACCGGAAGTCGCAGAGGGAGAAGCAGCCGCTCCGCGTTCTTGGTCTTCTTCTTGGTCGGATTCCGCTGGCGTAGACCTCTCGTCGCTGGAGAGGGCGGAGTGGCGTTTCTCGGACGCCGGGCTGTCTTCCCCTTCGGGACCGCTTCGGGACGACTGTTCCTCCAGACCGATTACCGACTGGCTCCCGGAGACTTCCGGAAGGCCTCCAGGACTCGCTCGCCAGAATTCCTCCGCGGACGCTGTCGTCCTCTCTTCGCCCGTGAAAGAGCACACGTCTTCGACGGTGGAGATGTAGCCGAGCAGGGCCAGCTGGTTTGAGTCCAGGTCCTTCCCTTCCGGTTTCCCGGTGGCCGTCGGGGGCGGCGTCTTTTCCTCCGCGCGGTCGTCTTCAGCAGGTCCGCCGCGATCGAGCTGACTTTTGCCGTCCTCTCTGCTCGAAGGTCGGGAGCTCCCGGGAGAGGAGGAAGAGGATGCCTCCCTGGCGGCACCGGGGGAGTCCCTCTGAGGGCTGGAGATGCTCTCTAGGCTCAGCAGCTCCCCTCCGAACTCGAAGACCACTGGGGTGCTGCCGACTGTCTCCTCCTCGATGTCATCGGCCACGAATATCTTCCTCATCGTCTTCTTCTCTTCAGTCCCGCGGGGCTGACCTTCGAGGGCGCCGCCACTGCCCTCGAGGTCTCCCGTGCCTCCATTCCTCGTTGCCGCCGCAGCGTCTGCGGGACTTTCCGGACGTGCGATGGCGGGATCCATGGGAGAGGAGGCCGCAGCCTCTCCTCGGCTCCTGTCTCACTGTCACCGGGAGATGCAAGCGGAACCAAAGCGGTAGAGGGTGGACGGGGAAGGCGGTGGGAGAGGAGGGAGGGAGGAAGGGGTGCGGAGGGAACCGGGGAGCAGGCGAAGGAGGCAACGGGAGAGGCGGAAGGGAGCAGCCGTAAGGCGGAACGGAAGCAGCGGGAGGCTCCTGACACCACTGGGACTCCCTCCCTGCCGCGGCACACTCGGAGGACGGAAGAGGCTGCGCGGAAAGGGCGCGCGCGCCTTCCCGGAGCAATCAATTCGGACTCGGCTATCGATCCGGGAGCGTCCTTGGGGGCAGGGCGAGCCGCGGGTCCGTCCGCAGAGCGCTTGCGCCGGAGGGGGGCGTGGAGAGCAGCAGCCCCCGCTCTTCCCTTCCCCCTCCCCTCCCCTTCCATCCCTTGGAGGCGTGAAGGGGGGAGGGGGAGCGAACCCGGTGACCCGAGGCGCCGCAGCAGAGAGGCGCGCCTGTCGGCTCCTCGGTCCCACGGGATCGCGGACGACGCTGAGGAGGTGGAGGAAGAGGAGGTGGGGGGGGGTAAAGTGGGGAGGCTTCAACGAGCGTCCCGCAGGGATTCCCGTTATCCCGCCGCTCCCGCTCCCATCGTGCCCCCGGGGAGCGAAGAGCACGCGCTTGCCCCACTGTCACAGTCGCGGACGACGCGGGACGAGATGCCCCTCTTATCGGAACTAGTCGTCCCTGCGTCCCCACGCGCCTCTCGAGGGAGGATGAGGTCTGCCTCGCTCCTGCTGCGCCCCTGGAGGAATTCGGAAGAACGCACGCAAAAGGAGGAAAAAGGGGGGGAAGGCAGAGGGCGGCTGGGAAGGAACGGGACGTGCCCCTCAGGGAGTCGGGTGTCTGCCGGACTGCGTGGACCGAAGGGGAGGGCAGGGGAGGGTAGAATGGGAGCCGGAAGTAGGCAACGGCGCGCGCGCGACCTGGGGGCCGCTTCCCGGCGAGAGCAGGTCGCCCGGGTTGCGGAAGGGAGTGGCGGTGGGGGGTGCACCCCAGGCGTACCGAAAGGGCAGGCGATGACTTCCGCCCTGGGGACGCGAGGGCAGAGGGCCGTGGATGAGCATCTCCCGCCCACCCACCTTCCTCCCGCTGATCTCCCAGCTGCGTTCGTGCTGGGGATCCTCAGCCCCAAGTCGACCTCCATCCTCGCCGGCTTGGCGGCCGCCAACGAAAGGGGGGGCTAAAGGAGAAAGAATGGAGGGGTGGAGACAAGGAGGGGATGCACCCCACTGCAGCAGCAGCCACGTTTCGCCCGGCTGCCCCGTCCTTGTCGAATGTCCCGGATTGGGGTGAGTACCGCGGGGCGTCCGAATGCCGCGATCCGCTCCCTGGTTCCGCCCACTGCTCCCGGTCGAATGCCCCCACCTCCCGGCGCACTCTGCCACGCCCAGGGGTGCCCGATTCGCGTGCGCGTCCACCAAAACGGGCTGCGCGCACCGGTAGCAGCAAAGGGCGCTTTCGCAGACTCGGAAGCCGGGCGCAGGCTGGCGGCTCTCCGTGCGCATGCGCGGAACCCCGCCGACGGTTTGCGCCTCCCCGCTGCGGTGAAGACGAAGAAAAGACACACACACACGAAAAAAAATGCAACAGCGACTACAAGGCAAGGCGTCCTCAACGCAGGCCTTGGTCGCATCAATTATGTGCTTATTAGTAACACTTTGTTACCAGTGATGGCGCATTTCCTTGGCGCCCACACTTGGGAGCCTTCAAATTGCCATTCTTACGCAATAATGGTCGGGAGATGGTGCTTCGATGCACAGAGATGTTTGCGGCCTTGCATCTTGTGGGCTCTTGCCGCCTTAATGTGCAGTTGCGGCTCTCATCCGCGTTCGGAGGACTGCGCAAGAGAGAGGCCAGGAGCCGCATTTCGCGGGAGCACTTGTTTCTGTTTCTGCTCCCTTTACTAGATGGCAGCAGCGCACCCGTTCACTGCCCGTTCACCGCGGCTCTTGCGAAGAATTCTCTCGAATGCTCGCGAGCTGTCATGCCGGTGAACCCAAATGGGAAACCGCCAACCTGAATTCGTTCGCATGCATCCAAGTCAGTCCCTGCTTTTCCCCACCTCTCTTCAGGAGCCGAAAGCGAAGCTTGCTCGTTTCAGATTCAATTCCTCTCCCCCTCCACCTCCACCCCCCCTTCCTCTTCCCTTATCTTTTCGGTGATTGCATGAGAGACAAGCGAGTGACTTCGCTTTCGCATCCGTTTCAGCCTCCGGTACCGGAAAGAATGCAGCGAAGCAGCCCCAATGCGCTTCGGTGCACGCCCTCCCGCTCACGCAATCAACAGCATCTAGTGACTTCGGTCTCAACTATTCTCCAGCAAAATCCAAACGCCCGCGGAGTGAAAGTGTGAGCTGAGAGAGCAAGGAGGTCGATGCAGCAAGCCAAGGGACGGGATAGCCCGTTGAAGGCTATCTGCTGGATGCAGCGGCGCGCACCCTGAGGATGCGTAACCCGTTGCTCTCATCCCCTGGCGGCGGTTTTCGACGAAGCAAGACCGAACGAGCGGCCGCAGACGACGGACGGCCGCAGACGCAACAGCAGCGTGCGTAGCGGAGATCGCGTAGGCGGCTTTCCTGCGAGGCTGGGAGGCGGACAACCTTCTCGGCTCCCTGCCGCTCGCCGACTCTTACCGACCCCAGGACTCGAACCGGACGGTCCGGGATGGAGCGAGGCCGAAGGCTAAGCGGAAAAGGAAAAGGGAGGGGGAAGGGATGAGGCAGGGAAGGAGCTCGGAGGCTTCCAAGTGTGCCAGAGGGTGCCTGCGCACTCGAAAGCCTCGGACCCGTCCACCAACTACGCCCTCGAACGCGCCAAGCTGCTTTCTAGGGAGCGGGTTCGGTTCCCCAGAAGGAACTCGAGCCGTCTTTCGCCGGGAGCAGGCGGAAAGAGCGAGGGAGCTTGCCCTCGTTGTGAGAGGGAGAGGAAGGGGGAGAGGATCAACTGACCACAGCTGAGCTCTTCGAGCACGAGCCTCTGCCTGAACGAGGACGCGCAGCGCCGCCACCTGAATGACTTCTCCGACTCTTTGGATTGGTCTTCAGCAGCGGTCGTCAGAACGGGAAGGATCGGAGGAACGTTCTGGAGTCCGCGACTGCAAGGTGGGGTCACTCCTTCCTTTCCGCGGTTCTCTCGCTTCCTCCTGGATGCTGCCTGCCTCTTTCGATCTATCCTTCCCCTTCCGACTGCCGATCCTTCACGCCATGACCGGCCTGGGGTCCGAATAACCGTTTCGCAGAGGAAGAAACGAATGAACTGGAACCGCGTTCGGTCACGTCCTGCAGATGCGGGTCACCAGGCAACGCTGACTCGCTGTCTCCCCGTCTCCTCTCGCGCGTTCTCGGACTCCCTCCCTACCACTCTCCGTAGGGTCCCTTTCCGCCTCCCGTTCGCCTTCGAGGGCTTTCGCTCGGGTGCACTCGCATGCCGCCCCGCTCCCACCCTCGTTCACTGATCTGTCCTCGGCGAGCTGCTGCTGCAGCCTGCTAGCTCCAGACGAGCGCCCTCGTGCATCCCTCCCCCTCGGGTCCTCGTCGCGCTCTCGTCGAACCTCCGGCAGCGGGAGGTGCCCTGATCCAGGAATCGGGCGGAGGTCAGCGGAGCCCGACCGCGGCAGACCAGATGGAAACGAGGGGCTGACGCGACGGGCCCAGGGGAAGAGACAACCCCTCGAATCCAGGGGAGCTGAGCACGCCAGTGGGCGAAGAGCAGCCGGGAGGCCGCTAGGAATGGGGTGCTTGGAAGGAGGAGGGACGAGGCTGCAGCGCGTGAGGGAATCGCAGCTGTTCCTCATCCTCTCCTCCCCTCTTCCCCCTTCATGGAAGGAGCCACTCGGGACAGCCTCCGGAGCGTAAAGGGCAGCAGGACGAGGCGGGTTCAGGAGAAATCTCGCGAGAGGTGCGCGTCTTGCAGCATCCGCGTCAGGGAGCGGAATGGGTGGGGCCGGAAGGAAACGCCGACAGCGAGTTGTGCAGCCGAAGTCTGAGAGAGAGGGAGAGAGCACCCCTGACCTGACCGGGCGAGTCGCCGCTCTCGGAGGGTGGTCGTCTCCTCCTCGCCCTCCTGGAAAAGACGAGGCAGGAGATTCGCGTCGGATCTCATTCGAGCGGCCGGAAGGACGGGGGGAGAAAAGGAGGGGGGGAGGACGAGGAGAAGCAGGGAGGGTGTTGCCACGACACCCGCTGCTGCTGCCGCCGCGCGGTGATCCTTCACCCGTGCTTCTTGAGCCGTGACCGTGACGGCGCGTCTTTCACGTTCGGTCCGGGAAGGCCTCTTCCCCAGCATCCGAGCCGAAAAAGTCTCGCGGGGTTTTCGTTCCCATCCCACATCGCATCCGAGAGAGAAGTCACGCACCTGAGCGCTTTCGGCATGCGGGGGCGGAGGCGGCGCCGCGCCCGGAGACACTGGGAGCCATTCTGAGATGCAGTTCGTACCCCCGCGTTATTCATCGCGACGCGCATCTTTCGGCAGCGGAATCTCCTTCACTCCCCCTCCTCCTCCTCCCCCTAGACGCGCTTAGCAACAGAAGACTGCTGATCGCCCGAGATAGTGAGGAAAGGCAACCGGTGGCGGGCACGACCAGAGGGCTCACAGGGCATTCGGATGCTGCAGGAGAAAAAGCTCAGCCTCCTATCCAGCCCTCAACCCCTTCCCTACTTCCCATCTCACGCGGAGAACGGGAGAACAGCGAGGGATGCAAAGAAGTCCTGAGCTTTCTCTCCGGCTTCCTCATGGACCATATGACTTTCGGAGGAGCGCCCCGAGGTTGCGAGGTCTCCACCACCGGAGGAAGAGTGGTTTCTTGGCAATCCCCGCACCTTCGCCACCACTTCCTCCCCTTAGATGAAGGAAGGAGAGAGATCATGAGGAGGAGAAAGCGAGGGAGAATAGGAGGGGAGGAGAAAGGAGGAAGAGGAAGAAGGGAGGAGAAAGAAGGAGCAAGACGGGGAAGGAGGAGGAAGCACTCGCTCTGAGGCGAGCAGCTCCCTCAAGAGGGCCTAAGGCAGACGTGTGCCCTTCCGGCCCTCGAACAGTGGCGTACCAACGCTCAGTAGAAGGGTCCGCTTCCTCCTGCCCTCCCGAATGACTTGCGAGCTCCGGAGGACTCCCCGGCGCGTTTCATTCCATCCTCTTCCCGGAAGGCCGTCGCAGACCTGAGCTGCCGTCACGTTGCCTCGGCACCCGAGGAGCGATGGTTTCCCGTGGGCATCTCGAGGTCAGCCACTGCCTTCGCGTGGCGTCCAGGAAAATTTCCTTCTCGGAAGCGAGGGAAGTATCGGTGTCCACCCCCTAAGAAAGAGGATCCCTCCGCATTCCTGGAGCGGTGCCTGGGGAACCGGACTGGCCTGCGGAGGAAGTGCAGGCCGGAGAGCAAGGGAACGGCAAAGTCGACGTTCAGGACGCCCGTGCTGGAGACGGGTCAGGGCGGAGAAAGGCTCCTCCTTTGACGTCGCTCCCCCCGAGGGGTCCCGGATCCCCTACTGCTGACGTTGCATCCCGCCCGGAGGGTGTTGCGCTTGGCATTGCGGAAGGAACCGGAGCGGACGGAGGAAGACGAAGAGGACTGGCCGCGGGCTCCCGGTCTCGACCCTTGGCCTCCCTTTCGTGATACTGCTCGTGCTCTCGCTCGGCAGAGCGAGGATGAGCTTCTTCCTTGAGGACACGCCAGAAGAGGGCTTGCGGCACTCTCTGACCGCAGGGGAGGAAGAGCATTGCGGTTGGCTGCCTCGTCAGGAGCCGGGAGCGTGGCAACGGCGCACGTTTTCCTGCCCCTCTCCCGGTCGTATGTCTCCTTCCGACGAAAAAGGTAGCGTGCGAGACACCGAAGGGGGAGGGAGGGCGAGTTCGTCCCTTGCTCAGAGACAGGAGAGGCGCCTGGGAAACAGCGTGCGTTCCTGTGGGACTCCGCGGGTCGAGTGACGGGGCTGGGGAGAGGCGCGAATTTCCTGGTGCTTCCCTGAGTCCCCCGGGCGTCCTGGAGCGCAGCATTCTCCGTGGGCAAGGTGGGACCTCGTTCTGAGATGAAAGCGCTCGGAATTTCCTGAAGAAGGGAGAGTGGGGGGTAGGCAGAGGTCTCAGGAACCTCCATCCTCTTCTTGAGAAGATCTGGCTCCAGGATCGCTCATAGCTTTCCAGTGAAGAGGCGACTGCTCGGATGCATCGTGCTGCCTCTGGCGGTTCCCGAGACGGATGACCTTGGAGTGCACCGCACCGTGCCTGGGTGGGGAAGGGGCGTGCGTCCGCCCTCCTTTTACTCCAATAAGGAACAGTGGGAATTCCCAAATCGTTCTCCGTGCGTCTCTCAAGGGTTCCGAGCGAGGCTGCAGACTTCCTTCGGCTTGACGTCTCTCCAGGAAGCGGTGTCTCTGGTCAGAGCTTTTGCGCATCTTGGGAGAGCAGATGTCTTGGTCCAGGGAGGAAGAGGTCCTACGTACTCCAGACGTGGGGAGGGAGCTCCCGAAAGCCCTATTGGGAACGCAAAGCGGGGATGAAAGGAGAAGAAGTGATCGAAAGAGCCACCGAGGGCGTGGCTGAAGCTCCACAACGGACTTGCGAGAGGGGGGCTGTTCAAAAAATGCGGAGGGATCGTGGTCACTGCTGTGGTTCGCTCAGCAGCGCACGCGCGCAGCTGAGCGAACAATGAAGAGAGTAAGGGAGGAGGAAAGGAGGTGTTCCTCTTCCGCCAAAAACCATCTCCGCGGAAGCTGGAGAAGAGGCAAAGAGGTGCCGAGAAAGAAGACACGAAACCACACGGAGGCATCAAGATGGAGCTAAGTAGTCTGTTGGCAGCCTCCTCACCTTCACTACCACCATTCCTCTCCTAGGGTGGAGGAAGGGGAGGGGAGCACGAAGAGGAGGCGAATGAGGAGGAGGAAGGAGGAACAAGAAGATGAAGCGGAAGGAGAAGGGAGGGAAGGAAAGAAGGAGGAAGGGGAAGGATGGTAGGTGATGGATGCAGGAGGAACGCGGGAAGGGCCCTTCCTGTCCCTGGAAAAAGTAGGACGAAGGGTGGAGCATGGTTCGGCTGCTAGTACACATCTGCGTCCTTCTGAGGCGAAGACAACGAGGTCCTCGGCGCGCAATAGGTCCCCCAATCGATCCTGGTCTCCCGGATTAGAGCGAGAACTTGAAACCGTCGTGTCTATCCAAGGAAGCGCTTGCTGTTCCTGTGCGATGTCCCTGAATCCTACTTGCGTCTCAGGGATGCTGCATCCCGGATCGGGTGAGGATGGACAAAGGTGTCCTGCGCTCTAGGGAAAACACTGGCCTCCCTGCTAGAATTCACACACTCCTGTGTGAGCCGTCCCCGATCCGGGATTCGGAGTTCTCCTCAGAAGAGGAGCTGAGGTCTTCGATCGCAACTGGCCCTTGACCCTTCTTCAGTTCGGTCTCTTCTTGCCTGCGCCCACTCTCTTGAGGAAGAGAGAGGACGGGAAGGAGCCACGAGGGAATTCCCCTCCTCCTCTTCCCGTGGCACTCACGTATTTCAGGAGGCCGAGACCTGGTGGGCAACAACAGCCTACGTCTCCACACGCTCGCCAAAAAGGAAGACCCCCGGGCACTTCTCCTCGCATTGTTTTGGAGGGAGACGCGCTTCTTCGCCCCCCACTCCTCCCTCTGGGAAAGGTAGCGGAGCAGGAAGGAGGAGAGAAGGATGAAGAGAGGAGGAGCAGGAGAGGTTCTCGCAGCTACAAGAAAGTTTCGGAGCGCCCTGGTCTCCTCCTGGATTTGGGCCAGAAATGGTGGTCTCCTGCCTGGGGTGCCCGGAAAGCGTCCCTCTGGCGAACGCAGTCATTCCTCGACTTTTCTCGTTGTTATCCCCTACTGAGGATAGCGGGGTAGCGGATCCAGGGGGGACCCGCGGAGAGGGAGTGAGTAGGCATCACTGGAGCCTCGTGGCCAAAGCCAGGTGGGGTGGAGTGGGGGACTGTGGAAAGGGGTTGCGCGTGTGCTCACGAAAGCGTGCACCCCTCTTCTGGAGAGCAGGGGCCCGAGGCGAAAGGTCCCCCGTCCTCCGATCGGGGCTGCTGTAGGAAGGGCATTCGGACCCTTCGCGCATCTAGGACCACAGGCACCGCTGCTACGGACGCATCCCCGAGTCAATCTCTCCGCGTGCTCAGTGGTCGGCGTGGAAACCATCGACCATGGCTCACCCCTCCTTCGCCCCCTCCCTACAGTGTTTTCCTTCCTCCTCAGCCCTGCCCCTGCCCTACGGCCCGGAAAGGTGGCGATTTGTTTTCAGGGCGATGAGGAGGGCAAGCGGCTCGGCCCACGGAGGAAGAGGATCTATGTCCTTCCGGTTCTCTTCGCCCCCTCTTCCTAGAGAGAACAGCAAGAGCGCAGAGGAACTGCTCGTGTGATCGCACGAAGGGTCCCTGATCGTCCCGGGAGGAGAAGAGCGTCGAGGAGGACGATGGATGCAGGGGAGGTATGGAAACGGGAATAATTCCTGAAGAATTCCCTCCGGGAAGGCATCCTTCCCAGCGAAAGGATGCGCGCGCCCGAGGGCGCCTGACAGAGTTTTCCTGCTTGACGACCAGGCAGCGTCCGGCAGGGAGATGTTCCACGCTCTCCTTTTTTCCGGCTGGAGTGGCGCCGTCTCCCTTAGGGGGAAAGGGGGGAGACCTGCTTTCCCCCTATTTTTCACCCTTTTCCTGCGCTCATCCTGAAGCCCTCCCCCTTGAGGGTTCGCCCACGCGGGTCGTCCTCGTGAGGTCATGCCAGTCCGACTGCTCCCTTCCTCTACTCTTCTTTCCTTCTTTCCTGTTCCTCCCCCTCCCGCGCCTGAGACTTCCCTGGGGCTCGCAGCGAGGAGCGCCCTATCTCGCCTTGGCCACCCCCTTCCCAAGGTGTCCTGAGAGAGTTGGGAAGGGAAAGAAGGTCGCTAAGGGGACGGTGGCGAGGGGAAGGAGGGTCCTTAACTTCTGAGGGAAGAGGAAAGGAGGCAGCACGTAGGTCGCGGATGCTTCCGGCTGGACGTCCCTTAACGACCGGCGGACGGGCTACACTATTTGGAAGGAGGGACGGAGGTGGTGGGAGGAAGGTGAAGCGAGGCCTCTCGTTGAGTCCTTTACAGCGGGTCCAGGGGGGAAAGGGGTGCAGAGTGAAGCCCCCCTTCTGGCACGCTCTCGGTCCGCCGCTGTCGTCGTTCGGGAGAGCCAGCCGCGGAGGGACCAACTGCCGCCGCTCCACGCGCAAGCAGGGCGATGGAGTCCGAGGGAAAGCCTCCCTCGAGGGAGCGGGGTGTAGGTGGGGTGGAAGAAGGGGAGAGAGCGGAGCGGCGCTTCTCAGGATTTATCGATCGGGAACCAAACGCGGCCACTCCAAGGGGCGGTCACGGCGCGCGTGCGCGCGCGTGCGCACGCCTATAGGCGGCAGTGACAGGCGGGAAAGTGCGGCAGGGTTGACCCCCCCCCCTCGCCCCGTCCCCGCACCCCTGTACCACCTCTTGCTCTTTCTGTCGGCACTTACCTTTGTGAGGGAGGCATTCCCTGGCGCCGCTCGTCCTGGAGACCTCTGAGGAGGTGGCCGCTGGAGGAGCGCCAGCAACTTGCGCCATAGCTCCGGCGTGAGTTCCTGCGGGAAGGAATCTTCCTTTCCTTCTTTGTCCCTCGCTCTCCCTCCTTTTGCGCGCGCGTGTGTTCCTTTTCTTTCTCTCCCTCTTTCTCTCCTCCTTGTTCCGCTTCCCCCTTCGCCCGGGGAGACGAACCGATCCGCGGCTGGAAGACGACGGCGACGAGTCCCAGCTGGAGCCCTGCGCACCGCACAACCCGGCAGCTCGCACGCGTCGCGTCCAAATGGCTGCTGCGGCCGACCCGCCGTTCTGCTCCGAGCGCCCTCTCTCCTCCTCCTCCTCCTCCTCCGCAGCCGCAGCCGCCGCAGCCGCTGTCGCCGCCGTCGCGGGCCACCTCCTCCTCTCCCTCCCATCGGGGGAGAGATGCGCGCGCTGTGCGAAAGGAGGGAGGCGCGGCGCGGGTTCGGGCGGGTGGCCCGAACATCCCCGGTTCGCCTCTAGGAAGCATCGCCGCCGCCATGTGGCACATGGGAGACGCGCGCGCGCCATCCGCAGACGACGGCGGCGGCGCGAGTACCGGAGATCTCCAGGTCGCGCAGCTCGTTCATGCGAAACCCTCCGTCGCTGGCGGACTCGCGCGGCACCTCGTCCGCGCAGGCGCGCGCGGTGCGAAACGCATCGCGTGACGGTGGGCCGCACGCGCGCGCAAGCGGCCGCGCTCGCGCGTTCACACGCGGGGACGCGGAAGGAGGCACGCGAGCGTGCGAGGAGTTTTCGCGGACACGTGGTTAAGCGGGTGCGGGTGGACGCGCGGGTGGGGCGCTCACCCGCGCGTAGAGAGCGCGACTTCCCGAGCTCCTTCGCGGAAAGGAAGTGACGTTATCAGAGAAGGGGAGGACGGAAGTCCCTCGCCGAAGGCACAGTGGGTCTGCTCCCCCGAAACTCTCCTCGTCCGCCTCCAGGACCTCCAAGATCATGGAGTCCACCGCCGTCGGTGGTCCACGCCGCAGACCTGGTGGGCGCACCAACGTTCCGTACAGAGGCGGATCCGGAGGGGAAGCTGGAGGTTCATACCTTCCTGCAAGTGAAGGTAGAAAGGGAATCCTGTAGGCAGGGGTTGCTGGGGAAGCTGCCTATTCCTGTCACCTCCGACTTCCGATGTCTTCCTTGGTCAAGAAGCACCCGTTCCTCTCTGTATCTGTAGGACTTGCTAATTTTCCGGACTCTCCTTTCTCCGTCGCCAAGGAAACTCTATTTCCCGCAAGAACCCACTGCATCTTTCTTTCAAGCGAACCTCCGGGATACTCGCCTTTGCACCTACCTGTTTCCAGAAAGTGGCCACCCCCAGAAGAGATCTCTCCCATTACTCTGACCTCAAGTAACCTTTGATCTTCGGCGCACAGTCAAGGAGCAAAAAAATCTTCTCCATCCTACAGGAGAGGTCACCTCGGCAAGGAGCCACATGGGGAGAGTTCCACTTGGTGGCGCAGAAATACGAAAGACCTTTGACGCTTTCAAGCTGACCTTCGTGCATGGTTGGGAGGGCAACTGCGGCGAGCTACTCCTCAGCGTGTCTCTCTGCGAGGGAAAGACAGTCTCTTCCCCCCTCCCTCCCCTTTTCTTTGTTCCTCCGTCTCCCGGAGGGAGCAGCGATCTGGATCGGCGGTTGGGAAAGTGGCTACAGCTGGGATCTGTCGCTGCTCTGCGAGCTGCGGAGCGCACTGCAGCTCAGCAGCTCGCCGTGCTAAGCTCAAAATGATGGCTGCCGACCCACGTTTCCTTGGAGACCCCAGTCAGCAGGGGACTTGAAGAAAGGGAACCACCACCGGCGATCGGAGGGTCGGAGGACAGTTGGGAACAATGGGGGTAAGGTTCCATTTGCCCCACTAGGGATCCCCAGAAACTCTTGTAGGATCCGTCACGTTAGATGCATGCTCAGATGGGGACAGAAACCCTACCTCCCCCATCTGAGCACTTATCCTTTCCTCCTACTCCCGAGAAAGAGATTAAAAAAAGAAGAAGCCCTTGAAGGAGCCGTTGAAGATAAGAAAGAGGCGGGAGTGTTTCCCGTGCTTGCTGACCTTGAAGCGCAATGGTCCGAGAACAACTCCACAGCGAAATTATCCCTTGGTTTCATTCAGCATCCTTCTAGATCTTCCCCTAAAGAAGAGAGCTATCCTTCTATTTTTCGGCCTTGTTCCAAGAAGACAAAGCTGCTTTCTGCGGGGGGCCACCGTTAAAGGGTTTCGCGAGAGATACTCCGTAACGTCCTCGTACAGCATCTCTTCGACCGGAAGCAGCTCTCCCCCTCCCTTTCGCCCTCCCACAGAATCATCGTAACTTGAGAGGTCGACAAAGAGAGGATTCCTGGATCGGAGGAGTTTCCAAGAAAGGAGTTCCTCTTTTCGAGCCTGTCCCGTGAACTCTCGAAGAAGATGAGCCGTGGGGAGATGAGAGGAATCGCTCCCGAGAAGAAATTTACGAGGTGGTGCTTCAAAGACCTCTTTACCTGACACACCCTCCCTCCTCGAAGCAACCGGTAGCCATGCTCGATGCGGTTCTCCCTGGCAACCTCAACAAGAACGTGACTCTTCAGGTCATCTGCGGCAGATGATCGACTGGGAGCCTCCTTCTCCTCTCCCTCTTTCGCGTGGTCCTTGAATACATCTGCGTGCAGCGGGAAACAGTAGGGAAGGGAACTAAGAAAATCTGGGGCAGACGAGCAGGAAGAAAGATGGGAAATCGGGAACTGTGGAGCATCCACAGCTTCCAAATCGGCAACTCTAGAAAGGTCCGCCCAGTCTTCAAACGGGAGGGAGAATCACTGGTCAATCTAGAGGACAGGGTTCTGCAGGCAAGTCAAGTTGGGAGCCACGCAGGAAAACCTTCTCAAGGAACCGCCATGTCCCGGTTCATTCGAACAGAACAAAGGGGTGAAATCTTTCGCCCCCGTAAAAGTCCAAAGCCGAAGAACGGGTTGTGTTTGAGGTTCTTTCTCCCTGCTCTCCTGAGCTCTGGAACGCAGCTCCAGAGAGCGGTTACAGTTCAGATCCCCTCCAGAGCATCGTTTTGGCTCTCTGTGGAAGGCGCAAGGGGTGCGGACCAGCCGCAGAGGCAGAAGAGTAGTCTACGCTGCTGCACAAAAAATGGCTCCAAGGAGTCGCTGTGGGGAGGAAAGCTTTCGATCCCTTGCTTCCGTTTCTCGAATGGCTGCAACAGCAACTAATGTGCTGTCGGGCATATGGGAGCAGGGATGACGAACGTGCTCCCATTGGGTCCGCACTCCCCCTCACAGCAAAGGAAGCGCTCCTAGGCACTCCCGCTCTCTCGGGTTACTCCGGATCTGACAAAAGATGGCTTTCCCCTATCTGGGCCCATTGGACCGTTTCTTGGAAGCGCAGTCGAGCTGGAGGATTAGAATAGCGCATGTGCCGCCTCTGAAGATGCTGAAAGGGTATCCAGAGCAAGGCCCCTCAGAAAGGATGGAATTGCGTTTTTCAACGACTCTGCTTCAATTGTTGTTTTACTCAAGAGGGCAGACCCTCAAGGTTTAGGAAACCAAGAAAGAGCAGATTAAAGAGACATGCTCCAGATTTCCGAGAGCGCATTTTCATCTCATAAATGTTGGCGATTTGGAGGCCACCCAGGGATTTTTTCCTTCCCCTCTTTTTTTGGTAGATCACTATCCTCAGGAGCATTTTCTGCGCCCTGCACAAGACTCTGGGAAAAGCAGCCTCAAGATTCTTTTCCTCACCCAAAGGTAGAAGAAGTCCTGCTGTCTGGTCCTCCCACTGTGCAAGTTGGTGCCAAAGCGCTTGATCCGTTGAAACTCACTAGCGATTTCCCTTCCTGATGCCTCCTGTCACTACGCAACGAGCTTCTACTACTTTGTAATGGAAATGTGGTTACTGGGAATCCAACTTAAAGGAGAAGCAGCGGATGAACCACACCACACCATCTCGAGGTTTTCTTTCTCTTTCTGATGGTGCGTATCACCAATTCTGTACATAGCAAAAGGGAAGTTCTATTGGACTTGATTCTTGCACTTCTATGTAGTAGAGTCCAGCTGCTCCAAAATGGGGCTTAATTCGATCTTCACTTCACTGCACAAAGACATCCTATCCTGCTATCCCATTCAGAATGAGGAGCGCTTCCCGCGCGATTGCCCCACTTCACAGAGAGAGATACCGATTGCTTGCAAAGATTTCGGCGTTGATACTCTTTGGCTAAGAGTTCTTCCCTCCCTTTCCTTTCTTCCTCACGATGTTAAAAAGCTCGAACCGATTTTTGATTGGTAGTTCATTTACCGCCAAACTGGAAGGGACATTGCATGCATCCTCTAACCCTTTCTTCGCTTCCCCCTTCACCATGCAGCAAACGAGTATGCTGCTGCTAATTCGTACCACACTGAGCGTTCGCATTCTAATGGCAAGATCGGTCCGAAGTTATGAAAAAAAATAATAAAAACAACGAAGTGGAAGAAGGGAAAAATAAAAACCGTTCTTACAATAATGATGATGCTTCAGTTGCAGGATTGTGATCCTGTCGCGGATTCGATGAACCCGCTGTGCACATTTTCGACCATGTTCCTGGAACCTGCTGCAGACTCCCGCGGGACGGTCGACCTCTTCGTGGGAGTTGCCTCAGAGACAGACAGATGTCCAGTCAAACTGCATCGATTCTCCTCTCTAAAATCCTGCACCCGTAGGATCACCAGCAAGCGTCGAGCTCTTGGAAAAAACCATCCATTCGTCTTGCTTTGGTCAACCAGTTGACATCTCCCACCCTTAGTCTGGGTTCCCGACCATAAAAAGATCGAGAATCGCTTAGAAGGCAGCTCCTCCCTGTTCCCAGCCTCTTTTCGCTTTCCAATGCAGCACTGCTGTTGTTCCATACTCACCTGCATCCGCAGTCTAGAGATTCCTGAAGCGACCATTCCTCCAAGCATCTCGGCTCCCGCAACCTGTCCTCAAGAATGGAGGTTCTTTTCCTTAGAATCAAGGTAAATATGACATGGGAAACCTACGATCAAGGGTGGCCTTCCATTCCCCGACTTCAGTGTTGTGGGAGGACGGGGATTCACGGGACCAGTATATGAAAAAATCCGGAAGCGTCAAAGAGCCCATTTCCGAGGTGCTTTTCGATAAAATGACTCTTGAAACTGTCTTCTTAACAGTCGTAGGTCCCTACTGGTCCTTTGTGCCATCCAGAAACGGAGACTCGAGTTTGTGGAGGGTGAATTTCTTTTGGAATTCCTCTGAAGAGGCTTCGACATCCTCTGCGGAACATCTCTTTCGAAGTCTCCTGAGACCTCAAGATTTCCTGTTACCCTCCTTCCCTCGATTTGTCTTCCCCAGCATCTTCAGACGTCAAGTTTCGTTTCCCTTTCAATCCTGGCTTTCTCGTCCATCTAATCCTTCCTCATGTACCCGTCCTTTGCTGTCCTGACTGAGTGAAGAAACGCCTCCAGGGAGCTTTTACCAACTCCACTCCACTGTCGCCATCAAGTTGTCAGTCCATCCCCAACAATTCGATCCCTCTGGTCCATTGCAGGAGTGGAAGTCTCATTTCAGGGATACTCTAATTGTACAATGACGCCACAGAACTTGCCCAGAATTTCCACCTCTTGGAGCTTCCTGGCTGCCTCCTCGCTGGAGATGCCCTGCTGTGTGAACGACGTTTCCCCAACGAGGCCATCAACTGACTCCAGCTGGATCGCAAGGGTCACCGTTGACCCATGGAAAACGTCCAGACAGGAGGACGAAGCCACACCCAAAGATCCTTGCTCAGGGCCCGCAAAGGTGGGTCGGGTTGCTCGGGGATTGCCTGATGAAACTTTGCAATTTTGGACTTCCTCAGCTGACGCCTCCGTTCTCCCTCTCTGGTCCGGCGGGAACTGTCCAGTAGGGGAATCGTGCGGCCGCACAGCGAAAGACAACCTCCTCCTAATTTATACATTTATCGTCACTTTCTCTTCTCTTTCCTGGTTCTGTCCCCCAGTGAGAGTCGAACCCTCACGTTTCGAGATGGCACAAGTCGGCCTCTTCCTTGCTTATTTAAGGGCTCGGCAGTACGGAATGTAAAGTCCTGCAACGGCACCGTCACCGTCATTCAGAGGGACCACTGTTTTCGTCATATCTGTCGCCACCCCGCTGGGCGATGATGATGGCGGTGGAAGCACCCATGCGACTGTTCCCAGAAATGGCTCAGCAGACCACCAGGAGTGGTAGTCATCTCGTGGCCAGCCTGCGGCTTTTCAGGTCCAAGCGATTTCGTCACCGCCTCGCAGCATGCCTCTTGGTCTCTGAACTGGAGGCAGACTGAACGACGGCGGTGACTCCGAGGTGGCGCGAGCGATCTTTGCCCGCGGTTAGCCTTGTTTCGTCGGGGAGGATTCTTCGTCTCTCGTGCGGAGTTTCTCGAGAGGCGGCGCGAGAAGAGGTGGGCGTGACCTTCGCCGTCTGTCTACCTGTCCTTTAGAGCCTGGTGCAGATCGGATCCCCCAGGAAACAGTTTGTTTTCCCTCTTTCGTTGGGATGGCATCCCTGCTGGTGCGAACCGGATGGTGGGAGATCAGGGAGGATTGAGCGCACAATTCGAGCTTTGTGCCGCACGCCATCCAGCAGCGACGACAGAAAGAGGGAGAGAGAGAGAGAGCAAGAAAGGTGAAGGAGAAGAAAAGAGGCGAGGAAGAAGGCAAAAAAAAAAAACTAAATAAATCAGGCGGGACTCCGCCCACGACAACTGACGCTTAATCCCCAGCGCCCGAAGCCACCGGAAGGTGCATTTTCGGAGGATTCGTCATCTCCGAGGGGTGTCGGAATCCCTGTGTGGGTCTGCCGCAGCCGGTGGCGCGGGGAGACAGCACGGTGGAGATTGAGTCTGGGCTCCTTGGGAGCATGGTCGCAGCGAAGTGAAGAACGGTGCCGCCGCGGCACCTGCCACGATGTCGGCACGTTGGCAGATCTGTCGCGCTTCGCCGCGGACGGAGGAGCACGCTCCGACGACAGGAAGGGGCGTCCATGGCAACCTAGACCGGGCGCGTGCCCCATCATCTCACGCCTTCCCACTGGGAACGGTTCTTTTCTCCGAGCGGTCCAAACTCTCATTCAGGGAGATGTCTCGGCGTCTCCAGACAAGCGTCGCAGCATCCGGGAGCCATGGAGCCCGAACTGCGCGATCCTCCGAAGAGACTTCTGCCTGCTCCAGACTCTCCAGTGGGGGCTACATGTCATCGTGTCGTCGCAGAGCTCAAGGGATCAGCCGTCAGAGTGCTGCATCAGGACCAGCTCTCCAAGTGTCCTCCGCGGAGCCGGAAGAGGACGCAAGGAGTATCCCCGTCTCCGAGGAGAGCTTCTTTCCTTCGTCTCCCAGTGCTCCTCACCCTCGCGACCACTTTTTGGGTTCTCAGGATGACAAGAGGCACCCTCAGAAGGGACGAGAAAAAGGGGAGACTTCCAGAGATCGATCAGAGTGGAAGGAATGCTGCAGATTCAAGTAGAATTCCGAATTTCCTGGATTGCCGTAGCGGGAAGGGAAAGTTCCGACGGGTCGAGCTTTCCCGATGCCTTTGTCGCCCTCGCCCCCGGAAAAAGGGCCCTACCCCATCTCCAGGCACTTTCCTCGAACCGGACTGGATAGGCAGCTTCCGAATGAGGCTGCCTGGAAAACTGGGAAGAACAAAGACTGTCGGAAAGCTCCTGAGGAAAGGTCGGCTACGCGGCTGACGAGTCCTGTTGTCCCCGTGGGCAGAAGAGCAGGCGAGGAGGAGGAGGGCACGTCGGAAGCGTCTCCGCGGAGACGCTCGGCTATACCTATACTAAAACTTGGGGAGAAGCAAGTACTCGGTCCGTACGGTGGCTCGCCCGAAGGAGCTGCAACTGCGGGCGCTTCCCATCTCGAGGTTCTCACCCAAAATACTGCTTTCGGGAGAAAGCGCCCCTGGGCATAGTCTCCGATCTAGGAAATCGGAGGACGAGCCGTCCGCCACCCACAGCACGAAACGTACTGACCTAGGGTGGCGCCGTTCCAGTGCACCCCAGAGCCAAGGAACTCGCAATCTGAGCTAGCCCCTGAGCTCTCCCCCGAAACCAGCGTACTCATGCGAGAGCACGTGGACGTCGGTAGGCTGAAGCCGCATCGCGAGTGCCGTCGCATGGCGGGCGCCAGCGGAGTGGGCGAGAAACAAGGCGGTGTGCTCTGGGTCGCAGTGGACCTCGGAGACAGGGGACTGCAGGCGGCGGAGGAAGGGCGACCTGGAGCGGAGTCAACGCGCGTGGGTGGTTCCTCGGAAGAGAGCGTAGGGACACAGACAGGAAGCGTGGCACCTGGAAAGAGAGAAAGGGAGAGCGGAAGGCCACCTGTGGGTCCCGTCCAGAGAAGGCAAGTTTGCCCTTCCCGACCCAGCTCCTTCCCGATCTCCCTCGTCTCTTTCCCGGCTGGATAAAGCTTTCGGGCAAGACGCGGGACGCGGCGGCGACCTTCGGACCTGGCTACGCGGGGGGAGGCGCCAAGCAACTACTAGGCGAGCAACTACCTTTCTGTCCTCCTCCAGGAAGGGCGAGTCCGTCTTGGCTGGATAGAACGCAGAACCCGGGATCTGAAGAGGAAATCCCTCTGCCTTACGTCCGTCAGGGGGTCGCGTCCCTGCAGAGGCTCTTCGGTTACCCTGCTGCCAGTTCGGTGGTGACGCAGTTGCCCTGCTGAGGGAAACGGGACCGCAGAGCCCTCGACAAAGATCGGATGAGGCAGGGAGGAGGTGTGGAAATGGGAGGGGGAAATGCGCGCTCAGTGGGCTCATCTGGAGATTCGACGGTGGGCAGGAGGCTGTCAAGAGATGACCACCTGGTCATCTGCCTACCGCCTCGGGCGAGGACGGCTCTGTGGAGATCGTCCTCGTGGGGGAGGAGGGAGTCTTTCCTTCCTTCCCCGGAAGGGCTTCTCTTCCCCTGCCGAGGGGACACAGAAGGCACCAGCTCGAAGGGGAACGAAGGGGAGAGAGGGAAGTTCCAGGGACGGGAAATAGGGAGAGGAAAGGAACGCGACGGGAGATGAATGCGGGAGAGCCGGGAACGCTTTCTGGCGAAGCTGAAGGGAAAAAAAATCCTGCGAGGCAGGAGCGATGACCTGGGAAAGGACCGGAGCGAGGAGGATAAGGAAGGGGGAAGGAAGCAGATTCCCTTCCTCCTAGACCTCCACGAGGGTCTCCTTGGGAGGGCTTCAGAGAAAACGTGCTCTGGCTGCTTGCAAGGAGCTGAAGGAGGAGGAGGGAGGAACTGAAGGAGCGCGCCTTCCTACCGGAGGTTGATGCGATTCGGATGGCAGGGGGGAGCGCAGGAAGGTTGGAAGAGTCCTTTCCTCCCCCCTTCCCTTACACACACACACGTTCTCCTTCCTACTCTCTCGAGGACTCGCCTCCCCTTCTTCGAGCCGCTCGCTTCCTGGTGCGAGCACTCATTCTCGGAAGCTCGCGCGTCCTCTCCTCCGCTGATCGGGACTTCAAAAGGTGCCATGGAAGGAGGAGCGAGAGTGGAGGGAGAGGAACGCGAAGTTTTCCGGGAGAGAGGAAAGGGGGGGGGAGAGGGGAGTCTCGGCGGTGGGAACGTTCTCCTGATACTTTGCCCGGAGAGTCGGATGTGTTCCAAACTCGCAGATCCCACGAGCAGTGGGGAGGAGGATTCAGGGGAAAGGGAGGAGGATAAGAGAAGGAGGAAGAGGAGGAGGAAGAGGAGGAGGAAATGGGGAGGAGGAAGAGGAGGAAATGACTAGGAGGAAGGAAGAGGAAAGGAGGAGGAGGAGAAAGGGTGGTAGTGTTGGAGGAGGGAGTGGGTAGGAGAAGGAGGCGATCTCCTCGAGAGAAGCATACCGATGCTTCCCGGATCTTGGATTCGAATATGCATGGATGTGGGCATCCAGAGCACTTCCGTTTGGATCGCTTCCTCCAGGAGACTTCGAAAAATCGGAAGCAGAGGCTGCAGTTTCTGGGATCTGCAAGCGGAAGGAGAGGAATCCCGGCCAGGGAGGGATTCTTGTGGAGGAGGAAGAGGGGAGAAGGAAAGGGTGGCTGTCAGGGAAAGCGAAAGATGAAAAATAGTGGAGGAGGAAGCAAAACAAAGGATTAAGAGGGATGAGAGGAACAGGAGAAGAAGAAGGGGGAAAAGGAGGTGGAGAGTCAGGGAGGAGAGAAAGAATGGAGGAGAAGGAAAGGTTCCGATCTTGCCCAGGCGCGAGTGAGGTCGGAGTGACGTTCGCAGGTTATGAGAGGTGACCGGAAGGATTCGCCCGCCGCAAGGGTCAATGAGGGTGGCTGCTCTGTCTGCACGGATCCTTCTGTCGTGCAGGGCCTGAGCCATCTGGAGGGACGAAGCGGCGTATTCAGAAGGAAGAGAAAGAGGCTGGAGGGGAGGAAGGGACGGAAGGAAGGAAGAGTGATGCGCGCTGCTGGTGCCAGCGGCCGTCAAAGATAGATCGAGGGAAACACCATGCGGAAGACGCCGCTCGTAGAAGCTCCTCCTTTGCGTCGCGAGGAAGGGAGGTAGATGTAGCTCTCTCTTCCCTTCCCCTACTCCTCTCCGGCAACCCGGGAGCACGCTTTCGGCTCCCGGGAGATCTGGGTATTGGGAGAGAAGAAGAGAGGGAGTCAGCCAGCCCAGCACCCAAAGGCGAGGGAGGGAGCGATGTGCACGTGCGTGCGCTCGCCCTGGTTCTCTGCGCTTCCTTTCTTGCGCTCCCGGATCCCGGACAGCGCAGCCCACGAGATGCCGCTGCAGGGCCGGCCGCCGTCGTCTGGAGGCTCGGTTCCTCTCTTTTTCCTCCTTCCCTTTTAGGGAGGAGCTCTGCCGCCATCAGTCACGCCAAGGTCTCTCGGAAGACGCCGGGCAGGTGAAGTGTGACAGGCGAGCGCGCGTAATTAGCAGCCGGGATACGCGGTCGGGTGGAAGGGGGGGAGGGAGGAGGAGGCGGACGCGAGCTGTGTGACTCCACGCGCGACGATGGAGCCGCCTGCTTTTTTTTTTTTTTTTTTTTTTTCTATTTATTTTTCTCGCCTCTTTGGGATAATCTGCTTCCAGAACGAGGAGCGAGGAAGGAAAGGGGTGGATCGGCGGGAGGGGAGTAGAGGCGAGAACCGCGGAGGAAAGATTGAGTATGCGGGAATCATTAGAAACACAGCAGCGTCCCTCCCCCCCTTCCTTCCTTTTCCCGCCCTTCCCTGCACCACCGACCTCGGGTTCGCCACTCTTCTGCTGGAGACTCTGGACCGCACGTATTTGAGAAGGGCGCGGCTCCCTGCAGCACACACACGGGAACCACTCCGGCCCGGCAGCGGCCTGCCTGTCTGGAGGCCCCGGACAGACCCGCTTCCGAGAGGGCAAGCCCTCCTGGATGAACGGAGCGCTCTGGAGGCGATGACGCAGGGCTGTACGGACAGCGGCGACGCGTGTGCTCCACGAGCGCGCGCGCTCTGTGACGTTACCGGAGCGTGGCGGTAGAAGGCTCCCTCGGAGGGCGAACGCCTCGGTCCACGGAGCCCATGAACACCGGCTCGCTGGGTCGGGAAGCTCAGAGTTGTGACGGGAGCCATCGGGCACCAACAGCAGGAAAGGAAGAGGAGACTCAACGGACGACCGGGAATCTCCCTCGGCTCCGGATCTTCCGGCTGCAGCCTCAGTGACCTCCCTCCTTCGATCTCTCCGGGTCCTCTCCAAGCACCAGCGATCCGCATACGAAGGGGCAACCGGAAGTTCGCCGAGCAGCATCCCGGAAGCTTTCGTGCGGTTGCCGTCCGACGCCGATGATTTACAGGATCTCATGGAGGGGTGCGAAGGGCCGCCGCCGCCCGAGGACGAACTCAGGATCTCCCCCCAGATGAGCTGCTGCATCATTCCGAGATGAGTCATCCCGGATTTCGTGGGGAGCGGGGAAGAACGACGCCGAGATGGCTGAGGGAAGAACCCCGCCACCATGCAACACGGCAAGGACCGCTCCTCCAGGAAGAAGTGAGAGGCAGGACGGGAGAAGTAGGAGAAAGAGGAGGAGGAGGAGCTCTCTCCTGCAGCCCCTCCGTCCGGTCCCATGACGGGAAGAAGTACATCACTGGATGCTGCTTCCGTCGGGGTGGGATGGGCAGCTTAGCGTGTCGCACCAGGGCGCGAAGGAAAAGCTGGGAGAGCTGGGCTGCACGAGCAATTGACCTCCATGTTTGCCCAGGACCTCTAGGGAGACATGGCCAGCCGGCTACTGCAGCCCCGAGCGCCGACCGCTCATCCTCCTCTCCATCCCTTGCTAGGACTGCTCTTCCTGGGGGACAGTTCCTCTGGGGGTTGAGTCAGCAGGACAACCACCTGGTCGCCATCTTTCCCCTCCCCCCTTTCTTCTTAAGGAGCGAAGGGGGATTCCTGAAGCGCGGCGCAGCACGGTGGATTCGCTGGAGCCACCTGCTCTCCTGCAAGGGAGCTGCCAGGAGCTCCAAAGGGAAGTAGCCGAGACCGACCACGCGACGTCATCACCACCACCACCAACAACAACAACCGCTTTTTTTTTTCTCCTGAAGATAACTCTGGCTACCGAACGCGAAGGCGAATGAGGGCGATCCCTCCCTCCCCATCGCCAGAGGTGACACTCTGTAGAGAGCAAGACTTCCACCCGGAGTGGTCCCTCTTGCGGCCCGGAGTTCTCAGCACACAGGGAGAGGAGGACACTCAACCCCTGAGGCTCCATCCGATCCTTCCTGACCACCGAACTTCTCCTGGACTTATCTTCCTTCCCGACGAGGAGAGATCGTTGCCTTCCCTCATCCCCCCAGACCCCTTCCTTCATCCGAGGTCCCAGGATTGGCGCACGCGAAGGTGGGGATATCGGAACGGCACATCGCGGCTCCTCGTTTTCCACGGAAACTGGATGGGGTCCTGGGTGGACCGGAAGGAAAGTGTCGGTGTCCCTCTGGGGTGTGAGGATGAGCATGTCGCGCTCCAGAGTCTCTGGAATCTGCGAAACAGCTCTTCTGGCAATTAGGCGCTGCGGTAGATCTGGAAAGAAGCAGCAGAAAAATGATGAGGACAGGGAGCAACAGCCTCGAGGATAGCCTAGGAAGTCTTCGCGGAACCTGGCTGCGTGTTCTGCCGCTCCCACTTTCCCTCTCCTCCCGAACCTCTCCGAAACAAGCGCTTCAGGAGAGCTTCCTTGGACCCTTTTTTCTGGGGGAAGGACTCGAGGTGTCTCTGTCTCCACCGTCTTTCCTGTTTGCGACATGAAGGCCGGCGCCTCACTCTTCGGATGGATCCCGGAGGACGGGAGTGCATTACGTGAAAGAACGGGACAATAAGAGGAGGAAGGAGGGAAGGGAGAGTCAGCAACGGCTCGGTGGAAGGAAGGGAGGTGTCCCTTTATTCCTCCTTGCTTTTCGGAACTCGTAGGAGTTGTTCGATGGGCGCAGGAAACATGCCCAGAGGAGAAGGGGGCGCTTCGACAGGGAACGGAAAGAAGGAGAGCGCGGGAAAGGCTTGATGCATCGTCCCCAGAGGGCATCCTTGCATCTGCCTTTTGGAACCCTTTTGGCTTCTAGGCCGGAGTGCTCCGGTCTCGTGAGAACCCTGGAAAGAACTCCAGCATCATCAAGTAGGGGGGGAGGGAGGGGAGAGAATGGACTCGGGTGCTCCCGACACCAGCCGCCTAGAGCATCCTCGCCCGACCACTCACCTCTCCACCCCGACGGACGCAGTATCCACTGCTGCCCTCCTCCTTCCCAGTGGAAACTCCTGCTCCCTGCTTTCACCTTTTTCAGGAACGGTTCATGCTGTTTCGCAGGGCGGCGTGGTTCTTCCCCTCCTTTCCAGCGTCGTTCTTCCCCCCTCGCCACGAATCCGGGATGACTCATCCGGGCAGCTGCAGCTGCCAGCCGGAGGGCGACTCCGCTGCGAAAGGGGCTATAAGGGACCACGGGGCCGTGTCCTGGCTGATCTGTGGGTGTGCATTTCCTGCGCTTCGGGGGTCCGGGACTGGCAAGGGAAGATGTTCCTTCCAAAGGAAGGCTCGAAGATGCCCTTCGCCCCCTCCGGGAGAACCTGACAACGACCAGAGGTTTCACCTGCGCTTCAGTCAGCGCTTCCTCGAGAAATCGTCATCTCCCCAGGAGAAAGACTCGTCAGACAGGAGACCACTCAGATCGAGAGGCTTCCCTCGATCTCGACGGCCCCGCTCTTGATCTTTTCTAAGAAAGTCACCTCTCGGTTCTCGTGCGAGGGTGGATGCGCTTTTGTCACCCATGGGAGACAGCGGGAATGGCGTCGGCAGCTTCCGTTCTGGATATTTCTCTTCTACTTTCCTGGTTTGTTCTTCCTAGTTCTCCTCTCTTCCCCCTGGAACTACCAGGACCCGCTCGGAGTCCTCTGCGAAAGACCTCGGGAACACTCGGCCGGTGAACCTTCAACGGTACTGCTGGTGAGCTCACCGACTCTGAACGCGGAAAGAGGGAGGTGATGCCGCGGGCAACGGACTGACCATCTGACCTTCCTCGATCGCAGGACTGTGAGCTCCCGCCTACGTTTCCTTAGAGTGAGGAATTCGCAGCTCTTCCTGTGAACAGAGCTCCCCCCCTTCTTCGTCGAGAGAGGGCAAGACGGAGCTCTGGTGAGCCAAATCAAGGGCGCTTCCGAAGCGGCGGCAAGCTGCCGTTTCCTTGGTTACTTTCGGGTCGCCTCCAAGCCTTCATCCAGGAGAGACTTCAGGCGAAGCTTACTACAAATGCGTGATGTTCTTTCGATTCCTCTCGATGCAAGAAAAGTCTCAGGAAGATCCTGAGGAAGAAATAGAACAAACTCGAGACGCAGTGGGCCAATTGTGACAAGCCTTTGGCGGCCGTGTGGCTACGGCCTCCCCGCGTGGTGCGAAGCACCGTGGGTTTCGATGCCCTCCCCCCCCTTCCAGTACGACACTGGTTAGCCTGTGAGCTTCGGGTGAGGCACTGGTGAACTTCGGAAACCGGATGACTGGCCGGGACTGCAATTTGACCCCAGTGCCTCTCCGCAAGGGTCCATTTTCGAACGAGACCGGCTTCTTGAGCTGTTCACCTCTGACCTGCGGTGCTATGGAATTTCACTCTGTATCCCACTGGCAGTACCAGAATGCATCATTGTGAACCTGAGTCTGGCACGATTCGTATGTGGTCAGGTAGGAAACCTCAGAAAGCATCACCAGTTCAATTACACTTCATAATTAGTCCACTGGCAAATATCTTTCAGCGTGCCCCGAGATTATGGCTGCAACTTCTTGTAGCTCAAAGAATGGGATAACCGGCCATAGCCACACACCCGTGTTAACATCCACGTGCGGAAGCAAGTGATGCGGGTTCGAATCCTGCCTGGGGCAGGATGAACGCCGGGAATCCGGTGCATTGTGGGTTTTGAGTCCCCACACCCTACAAAATGGCGCTGGCTGGTCCACGAGCTTCGGATGTGGCACTTGTGGATTAGAAGTGGACCCCTCGAGGTCCTCCCACGAATTAAGGAACCGGTTCCTTTCGAGTTTCCCTCCGGTGGTGAAAATGGAAGAATCCCTTTCCTCGAGGGATGTACCGTCCATCTCGTACCATGGAGTTGGTTGATTGATACCTCTCCAGAGTATCAATAAGAGTGCTCTGCTCTCTTCGGAGAGCGCCCTTCAAAGAAATTTAGAAGCGTCTCTTCGGGGGGATTCTCTTCAGAAGAGGTTCCTTGGCTTGTTCCCTTTGGAGAGAACGAGAGAGAGGTTCCCTTAGGGGTTCCATTGGGAGGCAACCAGTGCTCTGGTTCCCACCCCAGGCGTAAGAGAGAAACGGACTCTTTTTCCTCCGTACCTTCCTGGATTCATAGGGTGACCCTCTCTGGATTGCACCCTATGGCTTGAAGGACGACACGCACCCCCGACTGGCGTGGGCACTGTTCAAGAGCTTCATAAGCTCCTCCTCCCCTCTCTTCTCCAAGAAGGCGAACGGTTCTTCAGCGAACCCCCCCCCAAAAAAAATGATGGCGGCACGATTTATGCTTTCTTTTTATTGGCAAACCTGCAGATGCAGCAGCTACCGCATCTGTAGGTTTGCAAGATCATGACAAGCGACTTGTTGCTGTGAAAAAAAAAAAAAATCCACAGTTGTTGGAACAAACTGCGCGATAACGGCAGCGGTCTGCAGAGCTGGAAGCATCCCTGTTCCAAATAGCATGCAACTGGATGCATGCGCGGTTGTCTGCGTGCACCAACAGCAGTCCGCAGCAGCTCCTGCAAGCAAATTAGTGGCCCGTGAGGTCACTGACAGCAGGCAGAGATGCGTCAGTTCGAAAAGCACGAATTCGTCCCCCTCCCTTTCCTTATCCACGCTCCCCAAAAGTTGTACAAGAAAGAACGATTTCCAAAGGTCTGTTCGCAATGCCGATGTCATCGGGAGCTGTCCGATTGGGAAAGTAAAACCACTCGGAGTTCGGTACGGGCGGTGGTCCCTGAATGGGCAGCAGTCACGAAAGCACGCACGTATGCAAAGGAAAACCCAATCTGCAGGAAATCGTGGACGTCGGAGGATGCATCTAGGATTGAATGTTTCTCCAGGGACTGCAATCTCCCCGTCGGACATGCTCCGTGTTTAAAACCAAGGCGCATTCTCTGCAATTCTGCAGGGATCACACAGAGGCTGTGGTGACTGCTATGCTCCAGGAATCCATCTCCCGGAAAGATCGGTCATTTTTCTCCTATAACTCAAATCCACTGTGTGGGTGTTGGGTCTGAAGAGGAGATTGTTGGGAACGAGTCGGTTTGTCCGAAGGAGGCTGTTGCCTAAGCAGCAGCTTCGGTTTCAGACTCGAGAAGGGGGAAGGAAGAAGAATAAAAAATCGAATTTCGCTTGTTGAGAATTCATTTCATGCGAAGAGTGGAGACGATGATGATGGAGGTGGTCCGAGGAGGGAATTCAAATCTCGTCCCGAACAGGAAGCGAGAGCATCGATCACCATACGCACGTAACAAAGGCGCTTTTCTCCTGCGGCTGCTCAGTGATCGGAAATTTTCTGTTGCGAACGGGAACTCGCGCGCGCGAGCTCGGCCCGCAGATTCGCGTCCTTCTGATCCCGGTGAATCAGCCAGCTTCGGGAGGGGGAAGGGCGACCTGACAGAGTTTGGAAAGACAAAGCAGCTGTTTTTTTTTTTTTTTCAGAGGGATTCATCATCGACGGATGAACGCGTCAAGGAAACAGACCCAAAGCTTCGTGCTCGCAGCGATGCTCCGGAGGCAGTCGCAAGGTCGAGCACCGGGTCCATACCGGGCTGCTCTTTTCCCCTGGGCGCCACCACGTCCGAAGAGGGATCTCGCAGCTCTGGGTCCTCGGATTTCAAATCAAAACCTGCCAGACTCTTCTCATGCGGCAGGATCGCCTTTCTTTTTCCCTCGCTTAGCGACGTGGTTGCCAGGCAGAGGGAAGCTCGCCGGCACGAGATCCAGCGAGAGGATTTCTCGCGGTTCCCAAAGGCGCCCAGCGGACCACGGAAGCAGGGTCTACCCTTCCTCCCGTCCTCGAAATGGCACTCACCGCAGATGTTGTCTTCCCCTCTAGACTGCATCCTGGAGCAGCGGGAAAGGCACGTGGGCAGTGCAAGCGGACGAGGAAGCGCGGGCAAGTCTGGAGAACCTCCGTGATGATTTCCGTTGCACGGAATCCACCTGGCGCTCAAAGGATCGCCTGGGTAAATCCTGCCTCCTGAAAAGAGATTTTCCGCCTCCGACGCCTTCGACCGAATGGCACCAAGTTGTGCCAGCGGCCCAAGCGTCAACGGACTTTCCAGTGATCCTGCCTTCGTCGCGCACGCCCGCGGATCGCATCCCGGATCTCCAGCGCCAGATCCTGCTTGTCTCCTCGCTGATCAGACGACTTCCCGCTTGCCTATAAGCTTCCGTGGCCTGCTCAGCCAGCATGCGGGAACATTCCTGCCTTCTCCAGGAGTGACGGCGGCACATCCTCCCTCGCGATGACGACACTGCGTTCAGGAAGAACAGGGCTGCCGCGCTCCCGGGGGTGTCTTGGAAGTCCTGAGAGGGCAGAAGGACTGTGTCGGTCTTCTGGACGGCGACCTATCGCCAGACGCAACCTCACGCCTTTTCGAAGAGATCCTCGAGCTCTTCTCGGAGGAGCTGAGAGCCGCAGCCCGTTCTGGCGCGCGGGCGAAGGGGGACGAACAGGTGTGCCGCGCTGGCTCGAAGACGTCCCCTACCTACGATCAGCGCCCATCACCGTGGGTGTTTGTTTCTCTCCACGTCCCCTCGGGTATCTGCGGGAGATCTCGGGCGTCTGTCTTTGTTCCTCGCGAGTCTCAGAAGATGCTCTTCTCGAGGCGGTGGAAGGGCACTCCTCGTTGGGACGTAGCGGGACGCCGTCGAGCCCGTTGCGGAGCGTTCAGCTCCGGGGCACTCCCACCAATTGTTGGCGCCGCATCGACCGGCTGCTGGGCACCTTCCTGCTCTTGCTCGCGCCGCTTTGGAGGCTCCTCGAGGAGGTTCTCGGAGGGTGCCGCCGCTCTCAAAGGAGGGTGAATCGTTTTTATCCCTTCCCAGCACCTGCCTGACTCCACACCGGTACCGAATGTTCCGGGTTCGGGGATCCCAAACTCCCGTGATTTCTCTCCCGGAAATGGTTTCCCCTTGAACACGTCTCGGCCGTCCCTGCATGCAACCGACCGTTGTCCAGCGGGGTCCCAGTTAAATCCATTCTTCATCGAGGAGGACTTCAGAATGGGAAAGGGGAGGAAAGCTGGAGATTTCGAAGTGGCTACTGGCACGTCGGAAAGTCTATTTCGGGATCGGCAGCCCTCGTCTTAAGAAGAGAGTCGGCAGAGAGGCCCCATTTGCTCCACACGATGGGGAGAGAGCTGCAGGCAACCCAGCAGTCCGAATCAGCTACGGTTATATCTGCTCGACAAAGGCCCTCGCAGCTTTGTCTGCCGGAATGGGCATGGCAACGGTTCTGTTCAGCGGCATCTCCAGTAAGATCGCTTTTCTCTTTTTCAACGACGCAGAGATCGTTGCAGCACTGATGTTCGCCGCGACCAGCTGCTGCACTCCACGAAGAGCGGGTTCCCTCGAAAGCCGGGAGACACGCAGAACGCCCCCGTGAGCTCTCGTCTCTCGGCGAGAACTGGTCCACCGACATGCAGTGCCTGAGCGTCCGCAGCATCCGTCCCATCCATTGTGCACCTGTGAAACGCACCTCTCTTGATGCTCCGCGAAGCTCGGCTTCGGGCGGGGGAGTGGAGAACAATGAAATGTAACCAGAAACGTCTCTTTCGTCTCGCTGCTGGTGCACCTTTGTTCCGGAGTCTGCAGGTGCCCTAAATTGAGGATGCGGAGTGCGAAAGAGAAGCCTCCCCGTTCCGGATAACGCTCCTCGCCGACTCTCGGTCGGCAAGATGGAATTTCGGGAAGCACCACTGCCCTCTCCGGTATTGAACATCTTCGGCAAGCAGCGAGCCCCGACGTCTCGGCTCCAGATCGAAGCGCTCCGGAAATGTGCTGCCGGTGCTCGTTCTCTCACCATGGCCAGAGAGGACAAACCGCTGATGCTGCTCCTCAAAAAGCAGCTCCCTCTCTGTCGCATCTGCGAGGAATTCGGCGGACTTATTTCTGATCACAGCCACGGAACCACGGAGGCCATGTGACTGTGGTTCTGCGCGTCATACCGAACGTTGCAGGTTCGAATCCCGCCCGGGGAAGGATCGACGCCGAGAAATGGAGGAGGCGGTGTGGGTTTCGAGTCCCTGCCCCCACTCGCAGGATGGCGCTGGTTAGCTCACGAGCTTCCGGGTGCGGTACTGGTGGAAGCCGGAAGCAGGATGCCGCGTTGACTGGCCGGGACTGGAAGCTGACCCTCCGGGGTCCTTCCAGGAATCAAGGAGAGCCGGTTCCCTTCGAGGTTTCTTTCCGGTTGTGAAAATGGATCCTCCATCCCCTACTGTGGAGATGGTTGGTACCTCACCAGACTGTCAAGGTGAGTGCTCTGCTCCCTTCAGGAGCGCCCTTCAGAGAATCCTGGATACGTCCCTTCGGGGTTCTCTTCGGAGGAGGGGTATCAGGGAGCGAAAAAAAAAATCTGGGTGGGAAGCGGCGAAAACAGAAGGATCCTAAAGGATTTACATCATCCACGTTGAACCACCGCACTGGGTTCGCGGACATGCACACCACACTACCGCCGCCATCACGAAAAGAAGGACAAGCGCCACCTAAGAGAGACCCGCTCCAGGTCCGGGTTCCCGGCCAAACCCACCGAAGCTGGCGGTTTCGAGCGATCCTCTCCCTCAAAGCGCACCGCGTCGGCTGCCATGGAGGGACCGGAAAAGGTGGTTCCCGTATGGCGCTCGCGTCGCGAACTGCCTCCCGTTCCCACGCCACCGACACCGCTCCAGAGCTGCATGGCCTGCGGTCGCTGCCGCGCAACTCCCGCGGTGCATACGTCTCCGGTGTGACCGGTGCACCGCACCTCCAGGTCGCGGCTCCACGCCGGACAATGGACCGACGAGCCGACCGCAGGAAGCTGAAAAAGCGGAGCCACTCTCTTCGCCCTAGAAGGGGTCAGTTCCTCCCAGCGTCGCGCACCCCGACAGCACGAGAAGCTGGGTACCGTACCAGTCATCCTCGAGGGCAATCAGATGAACCTTTCGAAGGAAGGCTACGGCATCTTGGAGGATGAAGGGGGAAGGGAGGAAGGAGGTTTTTTTCTTTTTTCTGGCAGAACGCGCGACTTCTGGATGTCTCGCTCCGAGGTGCGTCCTCTCGGAACACTTTCCGTCTGATCTCACGAGCAAAAGGATGTCTTGTTCCGAGAGGAAGCCCCGGGTGAAGGAAGCTGTTCCGACGGGAGCGCTTTCGGCGGCGTCGGGCGCTGTCGAAACGCCTCTTACTCTCAGAGCTTTTTCTGGTTTACTCGGATTAACGGAGGGAGGAGCACTGTGAGTTTTCCCTGTGCAGCCTCTGGGGAGGAGAAGAAATTGAAAGGAGCAGCAGCGTATGTCCGGGACAGCATCGAGTCGAAGACCAGGGATCATTGGTTCGTGGTGAGCTGAAATGGCACGGTAGATAGAGGACGGGAGGAGGAGAGAGGGAACCTACCTAGAACCCAGGACGAGGGACTTTTCCGAGAGGAAAAAGTCGTGTGTCGTCCGGACACTCGGACAAGTCTCCATTCCCCCCCCCACTCCTCTAAGTTTTGCCCTTGAACCATCCGAAGGTGGGCAGGTGGCGCTCTTCGGAATATTCGCAACTCCTCTTGCGTGTTGGAAACGCATCCTCCGGTGAACACAAGACCATCCACAGCCAATCAAAACCTCAATTACAAGAGCAGCTCTCTTTCCCGGTGCCGTTTTTTTTTTTTTATGTGTGTGTTTTTGTTTTCGTTTTCATTATGTTCTGCCAGGAAATCTGGTAACATCTCGTAAGCTCCTAACAAATCACCGTAATTGATGAGAGCATTTTGCTCCATTCTGCTCGCGTTCTCTTTGCAGCTCCCTGCCCTCCTCCCCGAAGTGCTCACGAAGCACAAACGTGTGACACGCGCAGAGCCAGAGCGCCCTATTTTCGCTGTGTATCCTGTTTCTCGGACCCGCAAGCAGAACCCTCCCCCTCCCCCCTTCTTTACTAGGTTCGTCCTCTCTGCTGCCCGGACGAAATTCATTTTCCTCATTCGTTCTTGGTTTCACCTCCACTCGCGGTTTCTTCTTCGTCTTCGGCGTGCCCCTCGCCTCGCTTTGTTTACCTTTCCCGGAGAAGTGTCCGTTTTCGGCGCAACCTCCGCAACACGATGCCGCTCGCGGATGTTACCGAGGGAACAAATACGCCGACCTGGCAACTTCATTAAGATGCCCCACGGCTCGCCGGACTGGGTGACAGGCGGCCCATTGAAGCCGAATCGGCGCAAAGTGTTCGCGGAAAACCCGAGCGGCGCGTACGTTGTTTGGAGAAGGTTTGAACGAAGAGTCCCGGCGCCGTTTCCTAGGTTCTTCCAGAGCTCGCGACTCGCTTCAAAAATTCCGTTTCTTCCCGTATTGTTCGAATTTCACACTTCGCGAGTCCTGTTCTTCAAAGTCTAAGGGTTCTTTCTCTCCTGCGTTGCATTTCGGGGAAAGAAGAGGAGGCCATTATTCGAACGCAGCGATGCAATGCTTCTGCTCTCATTGGGCGGCGACGACGCTCCACAAAAAAACGATGCCGCCAGTGACATCTAACGGAAAACCAGACGAAGCTGCTCGGCTTCGACAGCCGACCAGTCGGCGCGAAGGCGAAAATAGGGACGCAGCGCTCCTGCCGCGAGAATCGGCCCAATTCCGAGAAGCACGGGGTGCATCAAGCATGCAGTTAGTTACAACTGAAAGGCGTTCGCGAGATGCGTGGTCTTGGACTGGTTGCTAGGTTACCCTCGTCGCTCTCGCACGAGCAGCTCTTGATTTCCCCCTGCGCGACCGATGCCCCTTTTTCTCCCGATGTCACGATGCTTTCGCTTCCCCTTTTCTTCCCTGCCCCCTCATCATCCTCTCCGCTGCCCTTGCCAACCTCATCTGTGCAGAGTCTCAGGTCTAGTCCACCCGACCCGGACGACAGAAACGGCGGGAAGACAGAAACGAAAAGAGGGGGTGGAGGAGAGGGGGGCGGACACGAAAGCGGGAAGTATGCCTGCGCCGACCATCTGGAGGATCGAGATCCCAAGTCCGAACCCTTGATGCTTCACCATGGCAACCTCCTTCCTCATCCCTTGAATGCATTTCTCTACCAATGGCCGCTCTGGAGCCACTGCCTCCAGAAGGCGTCTTGCGCCTGGGATGAGGCGGGTGGTCCATGCACAAGCGCGCATCTCTCTCCTCTTCCTCCTCCCCTTTCGGGTACCCGCCAGCGAGGGACCGGGAGACGCACAGCTCCCCCCTCCCCAGTTCACCTCCTCGGGAGCAGCGCAAGCAAACGCGAGCTGCCAGCCTCTTCCCCGTCTCCCGATGCCACAGCTGCCAGATCCGGGAGAAGGGCGCGCCGGATGGTCCGAGCGCGGTTGCCAGCCAGCCCGGACCGTTTCCTTTTGCATCTTCCCCATGTTCCGAGTGGCGTGGGTGGAAGGGTGGACCCCCTCTGCCGGTTCTTCCCTTCCGCCAGAGGGGGACACGCCACTTAGCGAGAGAGCATGCATCCGGAGGCGAGCCGGACTCACGACTGGCCCCCCTTCCTCTTCTCCCTTCTCCCGGAAGCGTCCGACGGGAACTTCCTTTCCCCTCCCCTCCCTCCTTTTTCGCCCACCGATTTCCGCGCCACCGCCTTTCCGCTCCCCGTCTGCAGAGGGAAGGAGGAGGGGAGAGGGAGTCCCTGAAGCCGTCCCGCTCCTGTGCTCCCCTACGCTGGAAGTGATCCTCGCTTCCCAGCTTTCGCTCCAGCGCCTTCACGGGAGGGGGCACGCTGAAGGAAGAATAGGCAGGTTGGCCACCAGGGGGTGCACCTTCTTGCCTGGAGTCCGGTGGTCTCTCAGCGGATGCCGGCGTTCTCCTCAGGACTCCCTGGAGCACCCCTTTTCGGCATGAACCCTGTCGAGTCACCAGAGGTCAGGGTGCACCCGAGGGGGCGTCGTCATTCTTCCTCCTTGAAAACCTCACTGAAACCCCCTGCGGCCTCTCCCCCATCCGAGGCCCACAGGGGCACATGGATCCCGTAGAAGAAGGAGTGAGCAGGAGGACGAGGGTCAAGGCGAGAGTCCGCTCTCCCCTGTGCCTCGCAGTCCGTTCCGTTCGCCTTCTCTGCAGACACCCCGCTGCTCCCGGCAGCCAGCACCCATTCTTCGGTGTCTTCACGAAGCTGCGCCCCCGAGAGTGCCTCCTGGAAGCGGGCACGGAGACCGGAGGCGACTCCCGTTTCTGGTTTTCTCAGCACGGTCCACGCCGCCTGCTCTCCCTTCCTTTCCCCACGCCGATGCGACGCCGCGGGTTTCCATGCCAACCCGCCGTGCACCTTTTCCCTGCCTCCTCTCTTCCGAATGAGACGGCTCCACCGCCGCCACCGTCGGCGGTCAGGACGGGGCCGGCAGTGGAGGCGGAAGATCCTGGGAAGAAGCCTGCTCTCTCGGAGCAGTCTCCAGGGCGCACCGGGACAGCCGAGGCGCACTCGGGGGCGCAGAGGGAGCGCCGGAGGCAAGGCGCACTGAGTCCCTCTCCCCGAGGGAGACCACGGGGATCATGTGACCCCTTCGAGGACACAGAGCTCTCCCGTCTCGTCGGACCCCGGGTTCTTCCCCCAGACGTCTGATCGGCGATCCCGTTTGGGAGCGGCGTGAGCTCTCCTTCACTTCCCGTGACGTCATCCGACACCGGACCCGTGCGGTCGGTTCGCTGCCCTTTTCCCGTTTCTTTGCCTTCGAGGGTCCTTTCCTCCCTCCGCATGGCGGGGCTCCGGCAGTGGCTCCTCTGGTGGCCGAGGCAGCAACCTCCCTCCCTTCTCGTGGGAGCCCTCGCCGGTATACGCGGGCTCAACAGCCCGTTCCCGGACTACCCACGAGGATTCCTGGAGAAGGTGTTCTTTTCTGGAAAGATGGCGCCCGCAGATTCCTCCGCAGAATGTGAGGGAGGACCCCAACGAGGCTGGTTACAGGCGAGGAGACGGGCAGTGCCGAGGAAGTTCCCGAGTCGTACGTCGTATGTGGAGACACGAGGTCAACTTCTCCGAAGACTGCTCTGAAAGACGGGGAAGCAGTTGATCATCAGGCCTCCTCTCTCCTGGATAGCCTTTGAGAGGCCAAGAGCGCGGTCTTCCGTCGAAGACGGAGCGACCCTGCCGAGAGCTCAGAGGTTAGGGTGCGTAGGAGGGTTTCACCGTCGACTCCTCGTCTCCCTCCTCCCTCTCAGACGGGCTGCTGCGCCTGGACCGCGGATGCGCCGGCGATATCCAAGGTCCGTTCCTCCACTCCCCCCCCCCCTTCTCCAAGGAGACGACTTCACCCCGTGGGAAGCTGCAGACTCGCCCTCGCCGCTCGGAGGACGTCCGCTCCCTCGGGGCTTCGGGCGACCAGGCCAAGAGAGCGCGAACCTTCCCGCGACCTCCCAGTGACCCGGAACAGCACGCACGTTAGTTAGTGGAATCTGTATTTCCGTTGGGATCCCGGAACGCTCACTTCTCCTCCGGGTAGGGACCCGCCAAGAGGTTCTTGAGGAACGCTGGAAGAGGGATGCCGCGTCAGCATGCCCACGTGAGGGGCAGCAGCACTCACCGCTGTACTGGACGAAGCCGTCCTCATTCTCCGGGGGGCAGGTGTCCTTCAGCAGCTGCTGCACCTCCGGCTTCTCCATCTTTTCTCCTACGGGGCAGCAGAGAGGGGGGGACCTTTGTTACAGATGTAAGACAAGGAGGCCCTGGGGGTGAAGGTCAGCCCCTCTTTCTTTGCCCTCCCCTCCCTTCCTGTTTTTTTTTTCCACTCGGGAACTTGCTGAAGCGGCCGCTTCCCTGCGCTGCGCTGGCAGGCGACTGCTTGGGCCAGGGAAGGGCCGGCCGCGCAGCAGACCATCCGTTCGGGAGGGCTGTCATAGTTGGTCAAGCGGCGACCAACTCGTCCCGAAAGCAGCCCCCCCCCCGCACAGCCAGGAAACCGCGAGGTGGGAGGACAAACAAACAGGCAAACAAAAGCAAAAACAACCGCTCGAGCCCTCTTCTCGGTTGCCGGGACGGGAACCTCGAGACCAGACCCTCCTAACCTGCGGCGACCTGACTGGGTGACCCGGGGAGCGAATTTTCACGCCGAGAGTTAGTCGAGCTAGGTGGACGAACCCCTTCACTGCCCGGAAGCGTGCTCCGTAAAGCTGGAGGAGGAGTTCCAAGCATCTCCAGCGGGCCCGGGTCTTTCGTGCGCGTAGGGACCTTGGTCTACCGCACAGCGCGATTCGAAGAAACCAGCAGGCGACTGACCCCGGCCCAACTTGCGACTGGAACCCCCCGACCTCGACGTCCGACCAAGGAGGCCCCTAGTGCTGTCAGCCCTTCGCGAGTACTAGGGGCCTCCTTCGAGAGTATGGGTGGCCCCTTCCACCCTTTCCGCCGCCGCCACCTTACCCATTTCCGAAAGCGTCGCTGTTTTGGGAATCAGCCAAGGAGAAAAAACTCACGTCCGCCGCTGCTGCCATCTGTTGCATTTACGCTTTACTGCGCTACCAGGCACGCGCCGTGCCAACATCTCCCTAACAGCCACGCTCCGTCTCGGAACGCCTGAGTAACTCGAAGAATTTCTCGCGGATTGCTGATGAGGGTTTCGGAACGGAGATCCGAACCCCAAAGGGTGACCCAGCCACCTCCTCCGAGGACCCGGAACAGACGCGAAACCAGACAAACAAACAAAAAGAAATGGTCTGCAGCTGCCATGGACTCGAGCGATACTTGCCAACGGCGAGAAGGATGTGCTCCAACTCCGCTTTCAGTATGGTGCCGTCTTCGGCTTTGTCGTACAGGCGCATGACTTCCGTGAAGTCCTCGATGTTGCCCACGTCCTTCTCCTTCTTGATCTGGGCGAAGATGGGCAGGAACTCCTCCACGGTTAGCAGCTTCTCCTCTGTTTCCGGAAAAGAATAAGCAGCCGTGTCATCAGAGGTATCAGTGCTGATCGCGTCCCCTCGCACTGGCGGGAAGCGGCTGGGGAGAGGGACGACCACCAGTGCCGGATTCCGCCTCCGGAGAGGAAAAATCCCATCTAAAGAGCGGTGTCCGCCCGCCCGTCGGGGCCTCGCAAGAGCGCGCGCTAAGCGTCTCTCAAAGGCTAAGCTCCCTTCCCCCGGTCCAGACGTTTGAGTAGAGCAACAGGGAGCGCGTTCGGGAGATGACCGGCTTGGCAATCCCATCTGGTCTCTCCTCTCGGCTGCTTTTTTTTTTCCCCCTCCGGGATTTCTGACACCGCTCCCGAACGAGCCGAGGCGCTCGAGAAAGGAATTCCAAGATCTGCCGAGGCAAGCGGCAGATCCCGGAGGCTTCCTGGGCTACGCGTTCCGGCCTGGGGAATCAGCTAGAACCTCCAGGCCGATCACTTCTTTCTGGACCATTTTCTTTCTCGGGAACGAGAAGGCGCCTCTTTCCCCCCATCCCCACCCCCTCGCTTCGCGACGTCGCGAGTGCACCACGGAAAGGAGAATCCTGGCCGGGGACATAGGCAAGAAAGCATGGCTTACTCCTCCTCTTGGTCAGCCCCACTTTTTCCAGCAAGGCTTGGGTGGGGTGCGTGTTCAGGGCCCTCAGCGCGTCTCCAAGGTAATAGGAATCCATCTTGTCGACCCCATCGAAGTCATAGATGGAGAATACGAATCTCGCCTCTGCAATCAGAAAGAGACTGTCGTCAGCCACCACCGCCTGGGTCGTGTGTCCGGGAGCAGCAAGGGACTGGGGAACGTGACGGCAGCAGAAAGAGCCACGGGTCACTTCCTCCCCTTGCCCGAGGCGGAACCTTCCTAGGGCGGGGCTATTTAAAAACTTCTCTTTCGTCTTGGCAGCCTTGCAGCCCTCCGCCCACGCTTGCACGTGTTCATGGAGGGGTGCATTCAGCGTTAGGGAAGGGAATCCAGATGGGGGTGGGGTGGGGGGTGAGTAGAAGGTACGTACTTTCCGCGTCTCTGGAACTCAGCTCCAAGGCCTGCAACACAGAAACGAACGCCATCTTAGATTTTTCGCCTTTTTTCAATCTGGCGCTCCTCTTTCGCCCGAAGGGGTCGCGGCTGGAGGACAGCGAGCCACGCGCTGCATTTCCCCGGTGGATGCGGATAGCACGGCACACCAACGCCCTCGCGCCAGGCGGGTCGGCGGCTTCGCCTGCCTCGGGCCGATCGACGGTACCTCTCCGGCGGCGGAACCATCGGCGCGGTGACCCCCTCCTGCCCCAGCCGGAAGAGGCCGAGTGCGAAATCCCTGCCCTTCGGACGTCCAGGATTCTCTGCGACGAGGGCCGGAAGACCCAGCAACGACGACGCAGAGACTCCGGAACTTGGGGACGGGAGCTCGAGGTGGGAGGGGGGTTCGCGAGAGGGAGGCGGGAGGAGGGACGAAGAAGGAAAGATACCTTCCTCCTCTTCCCAGATCATCAGATCCAGGCGATCCCGCATGCACGCGCACCATCCTCACTACCGGGCATTCCACGCTCTTTCACGGACTCACCATCTTCCGCTTTCCGCAGTGGCAGGCTGATGTGTGCAAGCACCCCGACTCGAGACCCAGTACTGCCACTCATGTTTCCAGCTACCTCGCATCCCGGAGCGATCATGCCCTTAATAGGGAATCCTTGTCACGTGATCTTCAGGTCTCTTGGCAAGACTTTTCCCCTCCCTGCACGCGCGTTTCAGAGTGGGGCATCCTGGAAGTCCCTCGGTGCGAAGGCGGGAGGGCTGCTCGGGCAGCGGCGCGCACTCACGCACCGGCCAGTGGTCTAGCTGCCTGGTCGGGAGGGTGGCTAACGGGAGGGCCGGAGGGGTGAGTGGAGGGAGCGAGGCTTCAGCACGGCCGTTTTCCCTTGCAGCCTTTCCGTGTGATGACGTAGGCGGCGGATGCGATCGTACTTGGCTCCCTGCCTCGGGGATGTGCCACAGGCCGAGATCCGCGCCGGCGCTTCGTGAGGCGTTCCTCTCCCCCCCCCCTCCTCTCCCTTCACCTGGTCGGAGAGTGATTTCCTCCTGGAAGCGAAAAACCCAGCCCTGGAAGACGGGGAAGTAGCACAGTGCAATGCCCAGCGCGCCAAATAGCCGGCGCGCTGGGCATTGCACGAACATCTTCCGTCAAACAGCCTCGAGCTGTCGGAGGTGCTCCCCATTCCCTTTTTCCGTCCCCGGGAAGAAGGACTTTTTTTCTCGTTCGTTCAAAGGCAAGCTGCAAGAGCAAGAGGGTCAGGAAAAGGAGGGCCACGGCGGGAAAAAAAAAAAGGGAGACGGCGAGACGGTATCCAAGCAGCCACCTTTGCGATTCGCGCAAACTTTCGTGGCCGGTGCGTCCTGGACGCGAGAGCGACACCGACTTGAGAGCGTGAACGCGGATCCCGAAATACGAATCCCGTTCTCCGGACCACTTCGACGTTCGGCCTCCGCATCCTCCCCCTCCTCCGCATGCGGAAAGGCGGGATGCCGCGTGCCAGGGATGTGCGGCGATGGAAATAGCTACGCCCGCCTCGTGAGGAGGCAGGAGATGCTGTCGCTCTCGGTCCGCGGGAGAGAGGGATTCGGGAGTGCTGCCATGCGCGGGACGGGGAAGATTTTTTTCGAATTGAGACAATAGACTATCGTCTACACGATTGAGGAATTTCAAGACAACCAGTCCTCCGTTGAGGAGGAGCGCAGCTTGGGATGCCGCCGTGCCGTGCCTCGGGAGAAGTGACGTCACGCACGTCAGACGAAACGGCGCTCCTGCAGCGGCTGACGGCACTCTGGCCGGGACCACCACCTCCGTGTCGGATACGCGGCAGCAGGAATCGAGCGCCATCTGCTTCGTAGGTCGACGCCGCTCGAGGCAAACGCATTCGCCCATCCCTCCTAGGCTACAGTTGACTCCCGGTACTTGTCAGGAGCGTGCAGGCTCTACGAATCACAGGATCACGGGACGAACGACGGCGGCGCTTCCCTTCGTATGGAACAGGGTGGCCAGAAGAGGCGATAGAGATGCATGGGAAGGATTCAGGAGGTGAGGATGTGGGCACCCTTGGTACGACCCGCGTTGGCGGCGGCCGTGTGCCTCCGCACGTGCAGTACCGAGAGCTGCGGGTTCGAATCCCGCCCGGAGCTCGAAACCCCCTCACCCCGCAGAACAACGGTGGTTGACCCTTAGGCTTCCAGTGCGGCGGCACCGGTGGAAGCCGGAAGCCCCCGTTGGCCCATTGGGATCGGAAGTCGACCCTCCGGGGTCCTGTTCCCCCTTCTAGGAAGCGCCTTCCAGAGAAAACTGGTAAGCGTCTCTTCGGGATTCTCTTCAGGGGAGGAGAAAAGAGGGAGTGGTTCCCTTTGCGGATGTCTCCCGGAGAATGGTCTCCTTTAGGAGATCCCCCTAGAGAGACCCCTCCGAAAGAATCCCTTTGAGGTTTCCTTCGGAGACAACCTGGAGGAGATTCCTTTCGGAACCCCTGGTTTCTCTCCCGAGAGTAGGAGGAAGGGACTCCTTCCTCCGGAACCCTTCCTGAAATTCGTAGGGCGGTCTCCTGGGTTCATCCCCCAACATGCTCACTGCGGATGGTCCTTGCGGATCCCAGAGTGAGTACGTGGGCAGAGACGATCCCCCTCGCTGCAACGATGTCCTTCCTGAGGAGGACACCTGGCAGCAGCCAATCGCCGCGGTGTGAAGTCTCCCGCAAGATTCGCAGGCAGGCAGAAGCTGATGAGTGGCTGGACCATGCATCAACTGGCAGAACGCCGCGACCCCGATTGCTGTTCCACGAGAACTGCAGCTCTGGGGCGAGCTTCTCGGAATCCGAGCGAAGACCTGGAGTGGCTCCCGGTGCTCAAGAACAGCAGCAGAAGTGCCGGCAGGAGTCGACACTTCCCATGTTACACTGGGCTCTCCCCTGCAACGCACGTCAACATCGCTGGTCCCGGAGGGAGGGGGCGAGCCCGGACTGTACCAGGTGAGGGGAACGCGCATCCCTCCCGCACCTGCCAGTGGTCTGTGCTGCCCTCCGGCGCCTATGGGAAAGGGTTTCGGAACGACCTTCCGAATACCCGTTGACACCCCTTTTACCGCTTCTCTTTGTGTGGGATACGCTGCAGCCAGCCGCAATCTCAGTAGCACTTTGCTGCATTTGCGGGACTGCGGCGACCTGGAGCGAAACCAACAGAAGAAATGGGAGGAATACCGTCCAGCCCGCAGTTCTCTTTCCGCAGATGGCGGCCAGATGGTCCCACACGGGGCCTATTCGAACGGGCCTAGCCGGCATCCTGGAAAGGATGCGGACTCCCTCCAGTGGACAGTGGTCCCCTCCCGACCCTCCCTAAGATTTTTTATTTGTTTTTATTTGCTCTTTCTTTTGGTTTTCTCCTGTCTCCCTCCGCGGCCGACCCGGACAAACGGAGTGTGTGCTAAGACCACGAGTGTGAGTTTCTTCCAAAGTTCAAAAAACTCCCCGCCGTGTCCGGGTGGAATCGGAGGCCACCCAGGGTGGAGGGTTCCCCACTAAGGGTAAGGGGAACGGACTCTTCCTCCGGAACCTTCTTGGATTCATAGGGTGGTTCCTCCAGGGTTTACCTATGACCTGAAGAGTCACAGATGTGGCGTGGGCAGTGTTAAAGAGCTTTGAGGACCTCCCTACGGAAGGGGAACGAAGAAAAGTCAACAGGAATTTCGCCTGCTCTTGAATGGTTCTTCAGAACTTGGAGAACCAAAAAAAAAAAACAAAAAACAAATAGAAAACCCGAAAACAGAAGAACCCAAAAGGATTTTCATCTTCCAAATGCAGAGGAAGGATTCAACAAGTGCGGATGTGAGGGAAACTTTCCTTCAGAAATTCCCGTGTCTTTTCCGTGAGGTTCGTGGTCCTTCCGAGAGAACCCTGGTGCGAGAATTTCCAGTTGCCTCTGCGATGGGGTTTGCAAGTCTGCTGGGGCTGTTCGTTCGGGACGTGGCCTTTGATAGAAGAAAAAAAGAAAAAGGAGGACTTTCCGGGTAACCGAGCGCACACTCGTCGGTGGCAACAGCTGCCTCGGCAAGAATCCGACCAGAACATCGGGACCATTACGGTGCCACGTTCACGAGTTTCCGAGATCCCTCAATGTCCTCCCGAAGTTTTCGCAACCAGCAGTTCCAAAAGGGCTCCTCGCCGTTTCCAGCATCCTGATCAGGCAGGAAAGGAAGCGAAGATCTGTCTGCGTAGCCGCAAAGAAGCAACCTCAAGCGAGGCTACAGAGGCGACTGAACCTTGGATTCTTTTGAAAGAGAAATCGCCATCCTTGAAGGACACCCACGGAGAGATCTGTTTCCCCCCCCCCCCCCGTATCCGTGTGCACTCACACACACCACGGTCGCTATCGTAACCTTGACGTTTTCCTCTGTCGATCAGCTCCTTCCAGTGAGTCCGATCACACGGGAAGGAACGGCTAAAGGACATCATCAGTGACCAATATTGCGCCCGCGGGTGTACACGGTCTGTTGTTTTCCATGCGAATTTTAAGCTGACTCTTTGCCTGCGGAAATCCAGCTTTCCACCACCTTCTCGGAAAAGAGCAAAAAGTCTTTGCAGCCCGGGAAAGCAGGCGACGAGAAAAGGAAATTTCCCATAAAGTCAGCTGAGAATTTCGCGGCTGCTGGAGCTGAATTTCTAAATACAGAATATCTGTTAAACGGTGCAAAATTCCCTTTTCTTTGCTCTCCTTCCTCTCCTGAAAGAGTCGATTTTTGAACAGGAAAGGGAACAGAAAGCGGCTAAGAGCACGCACGGCCTCTCGTCTGGAAACGCTGTCTCTCGATGCCACGAAGTCGGATCCCCGAAATTGTTCCATCGGAACCCAAGGCACGGGTCGCATCATTTTTGAGTTTTGCCTTGGATGCTGAAGATTTCAAAATGCCATCCGGGCAAACACGTGCTTGCCGGATCGCATATGTATCTTCCCACTTTTTCCCTGGCAGGGCTCGCGTTTTAAGCTTGCTCTTGGAGTCCAAAAATTTTTCGAATCATCTTTACCGATTCTTGGCAGGAGAATCAGAAGCTCATCTTGAGTGTATTGAAATTCAGACGAGAGTTCATGATGGGTGTATTGAGGTCGGAAAGCCTGAACACCTGGACCCGAGTAGCCGAACGCTCCATTCAAAGTATCAATACCAATAATGGCGATCAATGAGAACGGCCAAATCAGTGCCATCTGCACGACTTTTGTCGAACTTATTTCGGAACAAAGAGGCGGACAGGCGGTTTACGCACACGCGAAATGGAAAGCAACCCATTTTGCCCAATGTTTACACGCATCGGATCAGTTCCGGTATTCGTCCAAGCAGCAGATCAAAATCAGTCAAATCCTAATGCAGCTGAAGTTCACCTATTGTCTTTGGCTCTGGATTTCCTGTGGCTTTTCTTTTTTTTTGGGGGGTCATGAAGCACGTGGAAGATCCAAAAAACGGAAGTTACTTCATTCGTTCAACTTCGCATCATTTTAATTGGATGTCAATTATCCAATTATCTGAGCACTCCTCATTCTTTAATTCAGTGGGAATCCAGACTCAGCACTCGAGAGCTGAGTTTCTAAGACACGATGGAGGGAGATCCGAAATATGCCAGTTCCTTCAGCTGCTCCCTTCAGAAGAACGGCATCCTTCCTCTGGACCGGAAGCTTGCAGAGTCTGCTTAGGCACCAAGAATGCATTGCGTAAGCAGTTTTTCTGTGTTTTCCGCTCTAGGTGGAAACAGCTCCTCTGACCGTCTTTTCTCCATGGAAACCGCTTCCGAAAATGGAATCGAGGCGACAGAAGGTGAGCGGATTCTGCTTCCGAATTTCTCGCAGCCATCTGAATAACCTCGAACGGTGATCTCTCCTTTTCCACGAGAGTCCAGCATCGCCAATGACCCCACGTAAAAAACCAGTGAATGTTATTATGAGTTCCCGGTTGGGATTCGACCCCGGAAGAATCGCTGAACAGCTGACCGGACGAAAACACGAAAACAGAGCAAATTTTAGGAAATCCGAATGCTGGAGGGCTGTGGCGAAGAAAACGAAACACAACAACGGGTGAACGTCTTGCAGAATTCGGGAGAACAGGGATGCGAATTGGGAGCGCTCCTCCGTCCATCCTGCAGTCCAACGGGAAGACGGAACAGCTACTGGTGCGTTCTTTTCGAATTAGAATGTTGTTGTTTTATTCCAGAGTGTCATCGCACCACGGAAACCTCAGGCTGGATTCTATTTGAAGATGCTGACAGCTTCCATCTCTTCTCTGCTCCTTAAGGAACTTGCGAATTTCAGTCAGGAGGCAAGGAATATGGAATTTTCCCGCAGGAATTCAGGAACTCCCATTAACTAACCAGGATGGTGGCTGTGACTCCTCAGCCACTCGCTGCTTTCCCTCCTCATACTTCTTCTGTCAAGTTTCCTGCTCGCAAAGGTTTTCTTCCAGGGTTCAGCAGCAGTAGTAGGTTCTCGAGGAAGCGGAGAGATGAAAGAAAGAAAAGAAAGTGCTGTATGCATGCGATAAAATGTCCATGGACACGCCCACAGCACGGACACGCCCACAGACCCAGCGCCCAAGGCTCACTCGGCTCAAGACTACAACGGAGAAATCACGGGACTTGATTGAGACCATCTTGGATGCTTATTCCGCTGTCTGGCAGCTGAGCCACTCCAGCGGAAGAACTAACTTCCTTACAAAGTTCTCGGACACGGGGAGGGGAAAAATCGATGCCGTTCCTCTCGGAGGAGGAAGGGGGGGGCTAAGTAAGGAAAAGAAAGAGAAATTCATAGCCGGGACCTACACAGGACAAGGGTGCTGCGTTGAAAGCTCATTGTAGGCAACGGTAATTAAGAGCCGAAGAAAAACAGATGGTCTTGTTTGCCACAAGCATGCGTCGAATAAGCACACATCCTCCGAGGAAGCTGCTCCAGCAGAATAACAAACGCTTTCGAGGAATTTTCCCATCTGAAGCTTTTTTGGGTAGCCTGAACGTGAAAATGGAGTTCATGCCAGTGACAGAATTTTCCCAACTAAGGTCCAACAGCCTTCTTCCGCAATTGGTTCCCCGCAAATCCCTTGAGCTCATTAAGGAACACGAGACAGCATCGAAGGACATCGGATCTGCAGGAAGGAATCTCAAGACGAGTAGTCAGCACACTTTCACTTGCTTCTTGAACCGCAACCCTTCCGTAGGAACAGAAGCAATGTGAATAAAGCAGCTGCTTTAGTTGCCCGGGGGGGGAACTAATGACAGCAGGGCCGGCCAAGTATGTCTCAAGAAAGGACAGCCGAGAAGAGCCCCATCTGTTTGAAAAGAGAGGCGGATTGAAAGCACGGGGACGCTACTGACGTTGGTAACGCAGCAACGACTCAGGTGGTATTTACCTATGGAGTGAACGCAAGAAGGGTCTGCTGGAATACTTGGCCGTATCTCAGGCTTCCTTCGGTGTTTCCCAAAAAGGGAATGTACGTCTTCTGCTTCGCGCCCCGTTCCGTCGATGGGCAAATCCCTGACTTTCTCAGGCTGTAATCGCTGAAAGATGGAATTCGGGAAGCGAAAAGAAATGAAACAATTAGAAGTCCCCGTCACACAGCTTCCTCGAACGGGCCAAGCCATTAACGTGAAAGATTAACTTTGGTTTCCCAGATGCTCCTTAAATATCGAAAGCACTTTCGTTCCCCAGGGACAGGAAGTAGCACAATAAATTCATTGGTTGATTTTTGCCGAGCAGCCTGGACCGTAAAAACGATATCAGAAGCTGTATGGAGGCGATTCCCTTGTTTTGAGAATCTGCTCGTTTATAGGTTTGGAAAGCGCGTCTCGATACATCCGTGTTCTGAGCTCATTAATGGCAATCAATTTCACATTCTGAGGTGCTTCTCCTCCGAACAGAAGAACCTTTACTTAACCTCGCCTCCAAGAGTCCTCTCTGCATTCGAAATGCCGTCCTCGCCATGTGGTTCGCATGCTGCAACAGAATGTCACTCCGGAGCGGAGGTTTGAACTGCAACTCAAGACATGGAGAAACTCGAGACCCGAACCTGCAAGTTTCTCAAAAAAAAAAAAGAGAGAAAAAAGAAAAAAGCCAAAGCAAGACGAAAAGCAGCGGAATCCAAAGCCCTCATCACAGGGCAGTCAGGAAATGTACATGGAGGCAATCCATGATAATACTGAGTAATCGTGCCAGATCATCATAATTACAAGTTAAATGCACGAAACTGAAAGAAAAAGATTCAAAAGGAAATAAAACACTGCCGCATGACGAAGGCAAAGCCCACGAGCTGCTTCATCACAAGGCTAATAAATGTCTGAGAAGTTTATCCTCATCAAGTTTGCTCTAGAGCAGCCATGAGGAACCTTTCTGTTGCAGCGGCCGCACGCCCGTTTAAGACGTGTGGCTACGGGTTGCAATTTTGTACACAGCGAATGCCAATTTCTCACATGTGAAATTTACAGGAGCCAATCTCCCTTTTCGTTCGTTTTTTTTTATATCAGTTATATCAATGCCGCCACCCTACTATTACTGGAGTTACCAATGCTGGAGGTAGGCCCAAAGGGAGACGGATGAAAAGAGGAGTAAAAATCAGTTTCCCTCGTCAGGCAGTATTTGCATTCATGAGATTCGAAACAAAACGGTTGCAGAGGAGAGGAGAAAAGATCAGAACCCCAAATGAAACCTTAGCAACCAGTTGTTTCCCGATCGGATCAAACTGTCAGGCGGATTTCAAGAAATATGTCTCCCCGGGAAACAATTTCAGGAAATTCTCGAGGTCGCCATAAAAAAGCGCTGAGGGCTAAAGGTTCTCCACGGCTGCTCAAGAGTACGGCATGTCATTTGATGAGAATGTATATCGGAAGAGTTCGGATGTACTGCCCTCTTTTCATCTTTTGTCCTGCGTGAGATCCCGTTCTCCAAAAAACAAAAAAAGTTACATAAAGGAGCCTCCTTCCCATTTTTTTTTGATAGATTGGATTTTCCACGTTAAAAAGAAAGATGTGCCGCCGGAGGCTAAAACTCTCCCGCAGTAAGGAGCGTGCTCAAGACGGCGTGATTCCGAAAAGAGACACAGTTTTGAAGTATGCTTCCTAGATGGCAGTGCGGGAGACCCAAAAACACAAGGAGGAACAATCGTGCCGATCTCGAATATTCGCGAATTCTCTTTTCCTCCGGCACCAGTTTTTAATGATATAGGAACGAGCCTACGTCCTCCGATTCGCGGTGCCGCTGCTATTTGGGAACCGTTTGAAACCGAGGAGAGATAGCTCTGTCATCCACCTTTTCCACAGAAACGCTTCCTCGGAACGCCTACAAGATGACTAGGGTAGCTGAAAACCTCAGGCATTGTTTTCGAAGAGTCTGCTGTGCCAAAGTGATGCTGGAAGCACACATCATACCGTTTCTTTTGGTGGAGCAACTAGGGTCTCTATGAACATTCCGGGTTTCTAGGCTGGGGTGTGATGGGAGCTTCCAGATTCCGATTGATTCCATCCATTCATCAAGAGGCACGTTTCTCAGCGCTCGCTGATGAAAGTTGCCGAGGGCTGGAACAGAACGGGCTGCTTTCCAAAAGTTCCAGCTGGGAGCAAGCCGCTCTTCTACGAGGTCTTGGCTTCTCCCATTCTCCTACGAGTGATCTTCTAAGTACGAACTCAACACAGGGTGTCGAGATAACGAAGTTTTCTTATTAGGGGTCCCACGCCCGCGAATGCCTTCATTCTCGAGGGCCTTCCGGTCTCGAGAGTTTGGAATTTGCTTTGTATGATCGCGGAATCCCAACGGAACGGGGGATTGCAGTACCTTCATAGCCTGAAGTAGTGTTTCAGGTGCTCGACAGGGGAATTCCAGGCTGCCAAGTCTTCAAACCTCTTGCTCTTTCGTACACTTGTCTGTTTGCTTTCTTGTTCCTCGTACAGTGCAACCGGAAACGAAGAAGATCTCGCCAGAGCTTTTTTTTTTTTTTTATGCATATTTTTTAAACCTGAACTTTTCTAAAGAGATCAAATGGAAGGTGTCCGAAGATCAAAGAGGAAAGGAACAGGAACTAAGATTCTCAGCATTCTGCATGTGGCAACGAGGATAGTTCGTGCGCTTTTCTGAATGCCCTGGAAACACCCTTTGGATCACACCATTGCTGTCCCAATTTCCCACATGAGTTTCTTTCGTACACCTCTGAAGCCATTTTGGAGAGTCGAAGCTCTGATATGGGGTGCACTCGAATTACCATCAGAATGATGGACAGCATATTTGACCCCGCCGAATATACCTTTCAAAGACAACTCCGACGAGCATATGTGAGCTCCATTCGAGACGCCATGTTGCTGCTCCTATGACGTCCGGTCACGCAGGAGTGTCCGTCGAAACTGGTAGGAAGCCTACCAGTTTCAACGAAGCGCTGCAAAGAAAAAAATAAAATAAAATAAAGCAGATTGTGACACTCGTTCCTTCCAAAGCCTGGAAGGTCCTGGATGAGCAGTCGTGAAGCCAGTTGACTTGCAAGTAAGTTCCCGTCTTGGAGAAGGAGGGTAAGGGGTATCGGATGAAGAAATAAAAGGAAAATTTGGAGGAGGAAAGGGGAAGGATGGCATCCCGTTGTCCTCCTCACGAAGGCAGTCATTTTGTTGCTGCCGTTCCCGTCACATTGTGGCTCGACTACTCCGCAGAGCCAGCAGAGGAAGGGGGAGGGTATTGCTTTGCGCGCGAAGAGGAGCGCCAACACGTCTCCGGAGCTGTCTTCTGGGAATAGTAGGGCTGTTGGCAGGTTCTTCCGCATCCTTTGGGAGGGGGAAACACAATCCTCAAGCACGTACAGGGATTCTGAGCATGTAGGGTAGCGTGGATCCTCTTCTCGTACCGTACTACAGGCGAGCCCTGTAGTTCGGAAGGCCCCAGTGCAAAAGCAGCGTGCTGCTGCTGCACCCAGCCGGAGGCACCCTTGGGGAACGGACACAGTTCGTCTAGCCGTCCGACCTCCAAGGAGTTTCATGATGCCCTAGATGACTCCCCCAACTTCCGGGCAGGTCTCGGCCAGGTCTATGATAACACGTGTCCACTGACTCCTGTCGGCAGGCGCCATTGCTGCTCCTTCGGACGTAAGGACTGCCATTTTCTGATAGCCGCGTTCCTCTTGTTGATGAACACAGGAAGAACCACATGACAGTGAAGTGGAGATCACAGATCTCTCCGAACACATCCGGAGCTGCAGGAAATAGGTTGAACGTGCCTTCGAGAGCATCTTGCTCAAGGATTCCGGTGCTAACGTCGTCTGCAGCCTCAAAGCAACAGCTCCTATCCCTTTCATCATGACGCGCTGCTGTTTTTCATTAGTTGAAAGGTTATGGGTCCATCAGTCCCCTCCCTCCCAATCCAAAATGTCGAGGAATGTGTGTCCTGATGTCGTGCGTGTGTATGTGTTTTTTACCTTCCTGAGAGTATCGGCTTTTCCGAAGAATTCCGAGGGAAGCACCTTCGATGAACATCTCTCGAGACATCAGGGTGGTGTGTTCATCATTCCCCCGCCAATAAATTCGGTAGAGTGAGACGCCCTTCGAGTTAAAAATTTCCCATTTCGTGGGTTAGGTGGAAGAATTGCATTGTGAAAGATCGTTCCTCACGTTACTCCCTTTGTGTGGCATGGGTCATTAAAAATACCGAGGAAAGGAAGGAGCGCTGCAATTTTCATATGGGCCCTTCCAGAATCTTCCACATCCACACCGGCGAATCCGAGTCCAACAAGCTTTCGCGATGCCCCGGAAGAAGATGTACACGCATTTTTTTTTTTTTTTGTGTTTATAGCCTGACTTTGCTTCGTACTTTATTTGACACGCTCAGGGGATGAAGACTGCTATTGAGTCTTCGAGATTTGAAGCCCAGGATGAAGGAAAAGTAATGGAAAACTCATTCGAAGGCGCGAATGGGCCATCCGCGCTAATTGCTATGGGAAGACACATGAAATACCGGGCTCCGGAGAGGAGATACGAAGGCACAAATCAAACGCGACTTTTTCTTGGCATCAGCCATCTTCGAACGGCAAGTGATATGCAGCAGCAGCAGCAACCCATCCCGCCCTCACCACAGCCGCGTGCACACGCTCTTCGGACGTGCGTTTCCTGCTCGACAAGCTCACGTTGCGACGAAACCATCGTGATCACAAAAGAAAAAAAAAAGAGAGAGAGAGAGAGAAAAGGCACTGTATAGAGAAAATGACGTCTTCACGAAGCGAAACGCATTCCCGGTGCAGCCCCAAACAACCGGTGCACCGACGTTTCCCCACCGTTCAGCATTTCTTCCGTCATCCCGCTGCAAAATCCGAGCCGAAAACTCGCAGATCTGTGAGGTGCATGACTGAAATTGGGTCATTTGTCTCACCGTTTAATGCACCTCTGGGCAGATGGAATCGATTCCGGGACGTCGCGGCTAATTCGGGACGTCGGAGTGGTAATTTTGGAAAAGTTTCTTGCGCGACCGCCGAAGGAACGAGTTTGGACTTGTTGAAAAACGGATCCGTGGGACCCACGGAATCTGCTCTCCGAAAATGCAACGGCTCCGTCGCGGACGCAGCGATCAAAGACGAAGAGCTGCGAATGCCTCGACGGCTCGAGAGGCAGCAGCGGCCCTTCTTTCGCAGCCAGCGAACGACTTTTCCTTTCCTTTATTTTTTTCCTTTTTTCCACCCCCCATCCATCGCTTTACTCCCCATTCTGGGGAAAGGCTACCTTGGAAACCGTTCGCAGCTGAGATCTGCGAGCTGAGATCAAGCAGATAGCCGGGCAGAAAACAAGCGGCAAGGAGCCGGACGTCTTTCAGCGATCAGGGAGCGGCGAGCGAGCAACGTCGAGGCACGTTGGACTGTCCCTCGTGGCCGAATAGGAGGCTCAAAGCATAGCCCGTGGACACAAAGGGAACTGCAGACGAGAGACAGGATGCAACCACGTCTTCATTCCCGCTGCTACCAGCTGCAGTGGTACCTCGGTACTCGTCGGTAATTCGTTCCGGGACTCGCGACGAGTGACGAAACAGACGAGTACCGAACGAGTTACTTTCCAGGCTTCGTGGTATCATTTTTAACCATTCTAGGACCCAAGATTAGAGCTTAAGGTGCACAGAAAGCACACAAAAAGGAAAGATCCGGGAGGCACTCCACAGGAGTGTTTGGCACTGTTCGCGAGCCACCATGAGACGAGAGCGTTCATCTGTTTCATCACGAGTGGGGTGTCGAGTTGCGAGAATGCGTCGAGTGTCGAAGCATTTTTTTTCCTCTTCAAAATGCGACGAGTACTGAGTTTGACGAGTTCCGATACCGTCGAGTACCGAGGTACCACTGTATCTTAGCGACTCGCTTTTACTTCTTATTTGCCTTTTCCATTTTGGAATCCAGCGGCAGCGTTCTTTAGCTTCAGCGTGATTCTTCGGAGATTCATGCCCGGCTTTTTATCGGGAATCAAAATGACGTCGACTCACAGTGCCTTTCCTTAATGTGTGTCCGGTCTGAAAAGGTGGGCGCACGGAGGGTGCTTCCGCACGCACACCGGGAAGACGCGGAAAGTCAGCATGAGAAGCATCTCCTGGTAGTCAGCACGAAAGGAGTCTCCCGACCTGGACCTGCTGGGCTCTCTCCTGCGCATGGATCCTACGAAGGATGCTCGCATGTCCAGAGGGCCTCTGGCGCACTTGTCCGGCATGCACAGGGGGAAGACGCAAGCACGGAGGCGACGACGGTGGCGACTTCCACGAGGGAGAGTGCGAGGCTTTCGGGGGGAGGAATCGCTCCGTTACTCCCGCGAATCGCAGAAGGGCACGAAGGTTCCATCCGGTCGAAGAGGACGATGCGAATCCCGAGCCGGCACAGCAGGGCAACTTGAAGATGGGTCGCCAGTCCCGCGTCGCCTCGCCTCATCCTAGAAAGAGCGGTCACCTTTGGAAGTCTTGTGCGCTTCCCCTAGGCACTCTGCACCGAGAGCGCGCTTCCATGGCAACTGCTTCAGTTCGTTTCTGCCGACGGCTGGAGACTGCGCACCCTTTGCGAAATGGAAAGGACGGAAAGAGCTTCCGCAGATGGGGATGGCACGCCTCCATGTGACCTGTGGTTCCGATTTGCATCTGCCTTGTGGTCCTCTTCCTCGAAGGGGGCGATCTCGGAAGTGCTGAGATGTGCCAGTTCAATCTGCTGCAGGAAAGGATCAAAGTTCAAAGCATCCCGCCCACTTCCGGAAAGTAGTTCAAAATACTGGCCGCTAGATGGGCGGTTCTTCAGATACAAAGCTGACGGGAGCAGACGCACCCGCAAGCAAAAAGGGGAAAGATAACAGGGAAGAGGACGGGCTCTCCCTCACCATCTTTGTGTCTTTTTTGGCAATCTGCCGTGCCGACGACGGGATTGCGATCTCGAGCGCTTGCCGGAAGAGGCAGCCAGGATCCTCCGAAGAGAAGGGTGGAGGGAGAAGGGAAGGAGAGACACTCTTCGACCGGCAGCGCACCCGCGGCTCCTCGCGACTCACCCATCTCTTCGCCCATGCGGAAGAGGCCGCTCTTCGCCTTGTCTTTCGCTGCCCGATCCCGCAAAAGGGAGCTGTAAGATCCCGGGACCGGCCCCCGTACCCATGGTCTCCTTTCGTCGTATCCGGAGCATCAGCAACCCAAGAGGAAGGCAGCCGACTGCAGTGCTCGCAGTCGAGGACGCTTCCGTCTTGAGCACCGAAACAGAACCGCCTTTCTGGGTAGAAGTCCACGTTGAACTACGATCCCCAACTCTTTAAGTCGAGGGATGACCCCCTGAGGGGATCACGCTATGAATCCAGGAAGAGAGAGGCGGCCTCTCTCTCACGCTTGGTAGGGAACTCCGAAGGGAACCTTCACCCTAGTTGTCTCCGGAGAGACCCCTCGGAGGGGACCACTTCTCATTTCTTTGCCGGAGGGAACCCGCAAGGGAAACGCTCTCTCTTTCCTCCTCCCCTGAAGAGAACCCGGAAGGGACGCTTCCACATTTCTCTGAAGGGTGCTTCTTACACTCCGAAGGGATAACCCCGAGGAGGGTGTCAAACAGCTCCATGGTACGTCCCCATTCTCACAACCGGAGGGAACGCCGAAAAGAACCGGGGCTCCTCGATTCCCGAAAGGACCCCGGAAGGTCCACTTCCGATCCCAACCAGTCAACGGGGACATCCGGTTTCCGGCTGCTTCCACCAGTACCGTACCACTACCCTCCCTTAGGGAGCACATGGACAGCAGCCCTAAGGCTAGATAGGAGAAGGTTGCTGTGGAAATCTCCTGAAGGAGGCAAGAACTGGGCGATTGGGCGACGGGCTAGCCCACCGACGCTACGACCTCGATTGCTCAACGTTGTGAACTTTTGCTCTAAGGTGTGCTACTGAGTATTCTAGAGGAAGACCTGCAGTGGATCCCGGTGCTCATGAATACCCGTACCCTCCCCTTGAAGTGGCGGGAGTTAGCGTTGATACCGCTGTACTGGGGCCTCCCGTGCAACGCCCGCCAGCATCATTGGTTACGAGGGAGAGGGATGGATTCAAACTGTGCAAGGAGTAGGAAACAAGAATCCCTCCTGCACCTCCGAGTGAACTGTGTTGCCCTCCAGCCCCTTTGGGGACGCTTTGCCGCGACCGTTGGAACCCCGTTTGCAACGCCAGAGACGTTTTAAAGCGCCTCTTCCAGCGCGACGCTCTCACGCAGGCCACATCCCCAATAGCCACGAGCTACGATCCCGTGGCTGCATTAAGCAACGCCAGAGAAAGCCAGAAGGACAGAAAAACATCCATTTTGCTGTCCTCTTCATGAGGACAGCGTCAAGATGGCCTCGTCTGGGAGTGTTGAAAAAGGAACTTGCGGGCATCCTTACAAGGATGCAGAGGATACCCGTCAGCACTTGGTAATCCCTTCCCAAACCCCCTCCCCCTTTTTTGACTGTATGTTTTCCGTTTTATTTTTTTCTTTTTGTTTGTCTCTTCTTCCCCTTTGCTTCCGAGGCGAAGCCCACTGGCCTGCGCGCCAGTTCTCGGCAGGTCCCTTCTCGTTGTTATGAGTAACGCGGCAGAATCAAACATCCTACCACAGACATGTAGATTTTCAAAATAAACGCCCCGCCGTGACCGGGTGTCAACCAGTGCCGCACCCGAAGCCAGTCGAGATCAGCCAGCTTCACCCTGCAGGGAGGAGGGGGTGACTCGAAACGACAACGGCGTTGGTCCTTCCCTGGGAGGAATTTGAATCCGCAACGCTTGGTACCACGCGTGAAGACTGCAGCCACATGGCTGCCAATAGGAAGAGGCCCCCGTGGCTGCCACGAACCCAGGATGGTCAGTGAGCCGTTCGACGAACGTTTTGAGGAGACGTGCAAGTCAGCTGCAGGAGCAGCTGCGCCCCGTTTGGGAAGACGCTCTCATCGGTGGGAAGTAGGGAGGGAAGGTTTCGGAAGGAAAGAAGGGGATGCGCTCGGGGGGTGACCACCGCACTCTATCGAGATCGCGACTTTTTCGCGACGCGCACCGGAGCAGCCAGATGGCACCGATGGTGCTCGCGAGCGCCCTTCCTCCGAGCTTCACGGACAGATGACCCCTCCAATGCCAGGGTTGAAGGGTGGAGGATGCGGGAGAAGGAGGAACAGACGGGGGAGGATGGGGTGAAAATTGCGCGAAGGTTCCACCCGGTCAAAGAGAACGATGTGAATTCCGAGCCGGAACTTTGCGCTCCCAGGGAATCGTAGAAGACGCTCCGTATCTGCGCGCACACGCGAACCGGGACGTCCTCGCGGATGCTCGCCGTTCCTTACCCGTCCGCCAGCAGCCAGGCGACGGGAATTGTCTCTCGGAAACGAGGTAGATCGGGAGGGGATACTGCGCCTCGCGGGCTCTGCAGCAGTGGCTCCTATAGTGTGCGCGTCCTCCCCTCTCTCCCCCCCTCTCTCTGTCTCTTTCTGTGTGTGTCCCACCCTTTTGTTCTGCGTCTTCCCTCCTCCCCCCCTTCCCTTCCCCCTTCCCCTAAAAGTGACCCGGGGCTGACCGATGCCGGTGCCGAGAAGCTCGGGTCAAGGGAGTGATGTGCTGAGGGATGGCACCATGAAGACTCCAGAGAGGAAGGACGAAGCCGCGCTCTTCGTTCCCATTCCGATACAAAACTTCTTCTGGATTCAGTCAAGGTCAGCAAACAGAAACCAAAAAAAGAAAGAAAAAAAAATTGCTTGTGGCCTCGTTCCGCGCCGCCCAAGATGCTCGCGTCCATCTGTAACCCGGCCTGACCACTGGTTTTTTTTTCTTCCTCTTTCAGTCGCTTCACGCAGCCCCTGAAGGACGAGAGAGACCCTCACATATCGGTAAGCAGCTGTGGTTGTGGCTGTGGTTCGTCTCTGCAGTGGGGCTGATTGCTGCTGCTGCTTGTGGCACGGGTGGGGTAGGGGTGGGATGGGGTCCTTTCTACCTTCCACTCGCCCGCGCGTCCCCTTGCAGCCGACGGAGGACTCCGGACCCCGTGCAGGCTCGGCAGGAACACGAGATGAATGGTATCCATGGCAACGGAGGAGGACGGTATCGATCTCCGCGCGCGGAGATGCGGCCGAAAGAAACGCAAGTACCGTCAGCGATGCTCCCGGTTCCGGAATGCATCCGCGGCGGCGACAACGGGGTGCTCGACGATCGATCCATCGGGATGTGGCAGGGGAGAAAAGGGAAGTGGAATGAGCAGGGGACCCTCGAAGTCAGTTCTCCGCCACCCATCGGGGATGAACCGCGGCTGCTGGCGTCACGATGCCTCCCACCTGCTCCGGAAGCAGGGCGGGGATCAGGCGACGGGATGCAGCCAGCGGTGAAGTGAAAGTGGAGCTCCCGCGCCGGCAGCGGAGAGCCGCGCGCCCGCCCGAGGCAGGGAGCATGCAGCAAGAAGCGCTTCCGCCGCTGCTCACCCTGCACACGGAATGGGCAGCATGAGCAAGAGTTCCGGTCTCTTCTCCTTGCCCCGTTCTCTTCCCTTTCGTTTCCTATCTGCCCCCGATTCAGACACCAAGGAGCAGGGGTTGAGCCCGCCCCCCGCTTCCCGAGACACCTCGTCAGAGCATGGGCGTGTCTGCAGCACGGGGGAAGCTGCTGTTGCCGCGCCCGAGAGCTGCGTTTCCACCGTCAGCGCCTCACCAGGGAGGACGCTGCCGCGCGGCGCTCGGCATCCCGTCGGCAAGGAATCCGGAGGAGCTGCCACTGGCAATCGTCCCGTTGCCGGAAGCAGGCCAGGAATCCTTCCTCGGCCACCGTCCGCCACCTTCGTGCCGGATGCTTCTCTCACGGGTCTATCCGCAGTCTTCGGAACTGTCCAGAGGGAACTTCTATCTCGATGTCCGTTGCGCTCGCCACCGGATGGTGGGAAAAGAGGGAGGCGGAGCAACTAGGAGACTTGGCGCGAGACCCTTCACAGCTTCCGCAGGGGACGGGATTCAGGAATTAGGAAAAACAGAAAGAGAGAGACAAAAGAGTAAAAAGGATTAGGCAAGGAACGGTGGAAGACGAATGAAATTCAAGGAACATCCACGGCGCCAATCTTTTTTCACTGCTGTCCAGATGCTTTTCCCTCCCATCGTTGCTTTTTCCTCCCCCAGCAACTTATTATGCATTGAAAAAAGGGAAAAAAAACCTGCACGTAAATGCCATCGGACCTACAGCAACTTGGGAATGACACGGCGCTCTCCAGATCTGCCTGCGAGGAAAGGTGCTGCAGGGAAAAGCATAGAGGAAGGTGAACAAGAAACTGTAGAAAGCGGAGAAGAAAGCGTGAAAGAAAGCGTAGAGGAAAGAGTGGAAGAAAGCGTAGAGTAGAACATAGAAGGAAACGTAGAGAAGAAAGTGTGAAAGAAAACACAGAGGAAAGTGTGAAAGAAAGTGTAGAGGAAACCGAGTTTACGAGGTGCTGATTCCTGGAAGGAGTGAAAAGAGAGTCCCCTTGCCAAGAAGAGCTTCAAATTCTTGGAAGAGATTCAAGCAGGAATGAATGGTCGCTACTCGCGAGCCTTCGGAGACCCTTACTTGGGCGCTCTCAGCAACTCCTTCCCTCCTTCCGCTGTGCTTATTTCAGAGTTTCAGGAATACCTGAAAACGCCGCTCATGCGATTGGCATTCCAGGATGTGAACCCAAACAGGAAATCCCATAAAGTAAACAGCACCCGTCGGAATCTTCACGAAGACCCCCCAACTCACCCTACCTAGAAGGATCAGGAAATCCTTCCTGGAACTCTCTAACATTGAAAAATGCTCGGGAAGCTTCAGGGAAGCTCAACCCAGCAGCCGCAGCAACCCCAGGCCGTGAGGTGGCGCACAATCCGGAGGGAAGGATTCTCTTGGAAGTAGCGAGTATGGCGCTGCTCTCTGGTGACGCGCTAGTTCTCTCAACGGAGAGGCACCCATTCCTCCTGGCTCATGCAGCTTTCGAGGGCTATCATGACCCTCAGATCTGGGAACTCCAGCAGAAGACGCCGATGATCCCCTGAGTGTCGAGGAAGAGACTCAGAGTTACCCTCGGCGGATGAAGCTGACACATGAGCTCCATCCACTGGCTACTCATGAGTCATCAGCTGGTGACCATGAGACCCGCAAGAGCTGACCAATCGGGAGTGAAGGATTCGATCCTCTCAGCCCAGATAGGACGAGGCAAGAATCTTTAAAGCACGTTCCACGGAGAAGTGTCACTGACGCCTGACCTGTGAAACATTTCTGTGGGAACTTGGGAGTGTTCCTGTTTCCTGGATGCCGACCGGGTTTGCCAGGCTGCAGATCGGAAATCTCAGCCATGGGATGCACAGGAGTGAACCACGATAGCTCCGGAAAACAGGGACACCTCAGCAGGCTTTGAAACCTCAGGAGCGTTTTGCTCCAGGATAAGAAATCAGTTGCTCTGTCGGCATTGAGGATCCCAGTCTGAGAATTCAGCGGGTCCTCTTTTCTAGACTGCGACAAAAGTTCAAGAGGAAACAATCCCGTGTCGAAGATCGACGCACCGAAGGAGGAGGCGATCACGAGATTGTGAATGTTTCCGAGGAGTCGTCGAAAGATGTGGACGAATGATCGCTCATCCCTTCGGGGAATCAAAAGAAGCAGGATGTATCAGGAGAGCATGGAAGGCACTTTCCGCATAACAAAATGGCTTCCACAAAGCTGTCGAAAGAGTGAGCTCCGTCATCCGTCTCCACCGTGTCACAAGAAGGAAACTTCCCCTCTCTAATCTTGGAGAGCTGTCTCGAAAGAGACCTCGTGCTGAGTTTGGTACGACGGCGCTGATGCGTGCATGGATATGCTCACAACTTACCCCCTCGTTCACGTGGTTCGGTCCTCTAAATCGGCTCGTTTGCTGGAATCCATCGAGCTGAGCTACTGAGAGAAGTTGCAGCTGCTGCAAGCGTTTCCAAGGATGAAGATTGAAGAGTCTCCAGTGCTTCCTGGAACCATTTGCATCCTGCATCCAGAATGTTCCTTACGTGTCCTGTAAAACTATATCTTCCTCCTAATTACGCTCCTGTCTTTTTCTGTATGGCGCCATCGTAGGAGGATGTTTCAGACCTCTCTCCCGACCTGGTCATTTGCCCATCTCCTACTCAAATCTGTTCAGGTTTCTCCTAGTGAAACGATCGCATGTGATTTCTGGAATCATTGCTGACGATCTCTTGGGCTGTTTTCCCACTCTTCTCCCTGATATACTTTGCTCTGGTGGGCTGAAGAGCTTTTTCTCACACTTAGCTCAAACATTGAGAAGGCACCTCCTGTCCTCTGAAGTGCACTTTGGCCCAGGAATTTGACGAAGTCGCGAATCTGTTCGCCGTTTTCTCTGTGTCGTGCTTGCTGTAGTCTGGAATACACATCCACCATCTGAAACGGTTTTCCAGGAATTTCCAAAAGTTGGTTTCCCTCTCCAGCATTCCTGCTAGTCGCCTCTCCAGCTTCCTCCAATGCTTTTTCGAGGTGAAAACAAGTCCTCCGCATGGTTTCTCGCCTGATTCAACTTGAGCAGCAGCCCGAGGATGACATTTATCAAGTCGCTCCTCGCTAGCACGCAGCAGGCTTCCTTCCTGGAGTGTGAAAGCTCTCCCCGAAATACTAGGGAAGAGCAGCCCGTGGATTCTCTCTTTCTTTACGTAGCAGCCCACTAAGATAAATAAGACCATCCCTTTTCTTATCTTATCTGCTCCTTCGCTGCTTGTAGCTCTATCTGCTCATCCCATTGCTCTTCATGCCTACTCTTTCGTCTTATTAACACAATGGAATGACCGACTGATCACCTGCGTATCAACGCTACTAGATCTCCTGGAATCCCCTCTGAGCACGGATATATCCAAACCGAAGCCCACTGCATGATTATGTGTCACAGAACTGTCTCCATGTGGCAAGGGATGCGCACAACGAGCGATCTCCAGCTTCTCAAGGGCGCAAGAGCACAAAACGAACCGACCGATTAGCACACCACGATCTCCGGAAGATGCCGAAAAAAGTCTTCTTGCAATCATCCTCGCTTTTTGATCGTGTTCCAGAGATCTCTTTCGATAAAGTGCGAAGCGACAAGCTGGGGTGTTGTGGACAGATCTCCCGACCCTCACGGAATCAGATGATGTAAGAAACACCTGACAAGCACAAGTCGATCTTATTCGAGGAAGCGTTTGCGACGAATCGAGGCGGAAATAAGGCTGATCAGCACGCTTATTATTTGGGTTAGACGAAGGTGCTGTCCATCATCATGCGTGGTTCGACTACGCATGATGGAGAGCGGGCCAGCGATCAAAGTAACTACGATGCATTGTAATCGTGCGAAAGAAGGAAAAAGGGAGTAGCATCCTGGATAAACAGGAATTCGAAGTCTCAGAGTGTGTTCCAGAGTGAGGGCATTCAAGGCAAGTGCCAAGCTGGATTCAGAGGCGGATTCTTTGAGTGATCGCCTCTGGGTCTCCATCAGGAAGAACGACTCTGTCCTTTCAGCGCGTGGACGAAAAGTGAAAGTGCTCTTGTTGGAGAGAAAAAGGAAGTACTTTCGCGGACCAATTACAACAAGATCAAAAGATAATCAAGGTGTCAATGAAAATCCAGATGAACATTCCAAAGTTCGAGTCAGAAATGGGTCTTGAACTCAGCTCCAGTTTCCAGCCTGTGAAGCACCTGCAAAGCAGCCGAGTCAAATCCCATCGCTCCTGAAAGATCTTTTAGCATCCGGGATCTTCATCCTTAGGATCGCACAAAGCATCCGAGACATACTCGGACGTCTACTGAGGCGAGATAAGAGAACATAAGTGGACCGACGAGCAAGAACGCGACGAGTTGTTAGATCGTTCACCAAAAGATGGCTCGTCCCACGGCAGAAGCATCTGGCAATTTTCAGATTTCTGTTGCCACCGTCCTCTCCGCGAATCCTCACCTCAGTCATCCGACTGTTGCGCCTGTCTTTGAGGTGAACTCTCTGAAACTGAGACTCTCCTTTTAAGTCCACTCATCCCCTCAGTTCTGGGAAACACGCCCCGTGGACACGAAAGTCGGGAACCGTTGAATTGACCCTGAGGGATGAATCAAACGATGGGTTACGGAGATTCGCCAGATCATCCTAGGGAAGGTGTTGGTTACCAGACTCAGCACGATAGAGTGATCATAGAAGTGGGAACCTGCTAAGTAGTGGGCAACGACTCTCCTGACGATGCAAACCGGCCCTGAAGACGGGTGGAGCTCAAGTGTCGGGCCCGCGCCCAACTGACGAGAAAGGGTTGTCTTCCGGCATTCCTCCTATCCTCGGAGGACGGCGGGTTGCTCAGGTTCCAGCGAGTAGGAGGCTCGTGATGGCGCTTGCGAGATGGCTTGGAGTCGCCGTCGGTGCACATCTTGGTTGTAGCAGTAAGCACTCCAGTGAGATACCGGAGGATGTGGAGGATGAGCAGCACGCAGCATGTTCAAACGTGGAGAGCTTCTGAGAACAGAAGTCTGTGGAACAACTGAAAAAGGACTGCAGAAGGATGATTGAAGGAATGGTTGCATCGAAGTTTATCATGTGGAAGCACAGACAGCTTGAATTCGATACAGTACGAAAAACGTACAAACACGCGCCCACCCACGTCTTTGAGACGAAGCCTTTCTGATGCAAGCAACTGTGCAACCTCCACCTCTTCTCGTGAAAGCTTCCTGTTGGTTTCTTTTTCCTCTCCGTCTCTCTAGAGTTGGTCCAGAAATCGTTAGCTTTCCTCGGGAGCCTGAGGTCACTCGGCACTTCCGCCAGAGACCCCGTAAGGGAATTTCCACGTAGTCCTTGGACCCCGTGAAGAAAACTTCAAGACCAGTCTTCCTTCCACCCGTAACCGAGGGCACCACCACCATTGTGACCTCCTCATTTCTCTTCATCCCGATTTACGTCTCCTTTTATCTCCCTTTTCCCTTGTTTCACGCTCGCGTAGCGGATTGTCACCAGGAGAGCCACCGGAGCTCTTTCTTTCCTCAGGGAACCAGATGGCTTTCGTCGGGAGATGGTGATTCCTTCACGTGCCTTCACTGATCAGTTCTTCTTCTTCTTCTTCTTGTAGGGCATGGGTGTTTTTCCGTATCCCGATCTGAACACATTGATGTTTATTTTGGTCCTTGTTTTGGTAGAGAAGAACTCTTTTCTCTTTCCTGCTTTAAGATCTTCCGTGGCTCGTGCGATCTCTTGTTTGACAAAAGCCGCTTCAATCCATCGAGGCTTCCGCGAGCTCCCCCCGTCCTTGCAGTGGTAATCCTCAGGAGCGCAGGATGACCAGAGTGTTTGACTCGCGATGCTACCTGCGGCACCTTTTTTTCCGGTTACGTCCCGGGCAGCCTGTTCCTCTGGACGAGAGGAAGGGAAGTTTCTCACGATCAGGTCGCGAGCCGGAATCGCGTAGGAAGTCCCCCTGACCTGTCCGGTCAACTTGGAAGCGCTCCTCCCGAATAAGCCGAGGCCTACGACACAAGCGTCGGGTGGCGGTCGCTGGCCCCCGCCAACGTGGCGTTTGCGCGGGGGAGAAGAAATGATCCCGATCCCGTTTGCTCCCTTCCTGATCAGGTGTTTCCGGTTTCCCCGTAGGAGCTGAACGAGGTGTACAAGGTAAGGGACGCTTCCGAAGTCCGAGGTGACGCCGCGTTCATGCCAAGGTCCTTGAAAAAGTCCTGGTCCAGAACATTCTCTTCGGCTTGTCGCCGAGCCTTACCGAGGCAATCAAGACCATCCCAAGGTGGCGATTGATACAGATCGCGTTCCCGCACATCATGAAATGCGCCGCAAACGTCATCTGCAACAGGTGGAGCCCCCAACGCCCTATGAGTCCTTTTTTTAGAAAAAGTTCTGAAGGCGCATAAGAGGGATCGAGATCCTCGCTTCCATAGAGACCAAGCTGCTCTACACCCTCCACTGGATCCTGCTCCAAGCTGCAGAGGAATGTTACGACGCTGACCACGACAAGGGAATCATAAGGCCTGCCGAGTTCTACACTTTCTCTATTGTTTCCATCCAGGTGAGGGGGGAATCCAGCGCTAGACCGCAAGAGCGCTCTTGCATCTTAGACCTTCGTCTTCCTCTTCGCTCCACTGACGCACCTGCTGCAGGAATGGGAATTCAGGAACTTCCGTCTGGAAAACGGGTTTCGCATTTGGTCTGCGCTGTGGGATTACAGGACCCCTGACGTCTTTTGCTTCTCCATCCCTGTGAAGCCCCACAAACTGTGCTTCAAGCAAGATCCCATCAACCGATCTCGGAACAAGTTCGGAGATGTATTCATCGGAGGCGCAGGTACGGTTCCTCTGCGAGTGACGAGCGCAGCCTCAGGAGAGGATTTCGTATATCCTTATCAGGGACCCAGATGGAGGCGAAGGAGAAAAAACAGAATTTCGGAGATATAGACGTAAGTTGGCCGTCTCCCGAGCTCCTCGAGCACGCTTCGGATGCAGATTTTCATTCCCGTCATCTGTCACCAGGCCTCTTCTTGTAGCTCTGTGCCCATGTGCAAGCGAACCGCGAACTACCTGAAATGCTCGTTCCTCCTTAACGGCGGACGGGACGCAGTCGATCCGCGAGTTCGGGATTTGTCCCTGAAATGGAAATCTGGGAGTCGTTGTTCCTTCCTGTGACTTGATCTCTTTCTACTTTGCTCTCTCGAGAGATTCCATGCGAAACAAAGCGTGGGAAGGAAAACAAAACTCTGGTCAACTCGATGCTATCGGAACATCTCTCACTCTGAGGAGCCCAAACACTTTGTTGGTCACGCAGAGAAGACCACTGTTTCATGGAGAAGCTTCCTCTTCACATGTGTATCAAGCTCCAATATAGGCTATACATTGAGAGGGAAGTTAAGAGCAGCAGCTGCGGAAAAAAGGCTATTCGGAGACGCAGTTTTTCCACATCGGGATGACCACACCCGAAAATGAAACCGCCCTTTCGCAAGAACAGCATCTCGCTGGTTCTGTCGTTGACTGAGCAGTAAATTGCCTCTGACTCTTGAACGATAAAATGATCCTTCTCGCAAATTCCAAGAATCGTCAGAAAGATTATGTTCTTTGGGTCCATGAGGATTTCGAAAGCCTTTTTCTCATAGTTCACCTATGCAGCAACCCTTTCCTGTGAAGCTGATTCTTCATCATCCTTCACAAAGACCTCCTTTTTCCTTTCGACTTTGAATTCTTTGATCTTAAGCATCCTTCTTGGTTTAAGATGTTGGTTAACTTTACGAAGCAACTGCAACGAAGAAAACTGATGGCGCTTATGAAATTCGTTCCCTCGAATCTCATCAGAATGTCTTCATAGGTTTCTTCTTTGTCGAATTCTGACAGCTATCCAGAAACCATCCCAGAAGAAGGCTCCAGTGCTGAAGAACATCTGGTAACTACACAGCAAATTTTTCGCCCCTGTATACCAGTACCTTGCAGGTCATCTTCCGATTAGACGAAGCTGATGTTGACTGCTGTAAAAATTCCAACGTCTACAAGGTAAAGAGCGCACGTGAACATTTCTGCACGCTTCCATTGTCCCACGTGGTTCGGATCTACTTTTTTCCAGAGTTGAATTTTGTAGGGAAAGCGCTTCTTGTGTTGAAAATTTGCCGCGAGAGCCGAAACTTTTCAAGCACCCAAGTAGGCGTTTCTTCTTGCCTGAATGGCAGCATCTGCCAAAGATGATCCGTGTTGCTACATACGAAGTCAACGCTGACCAGTGTATCTTCCATCTGTTGAAACAGCACTTCCTCTGCTCTGAAATGCATATCTGTACCACGTTAAATATGAAAGCTGATTTTTTCATCTTAATCTCGATGTATCAGGATAGCACTGCTGACGGTCCAGAAGGCATCAGACGCGCGAATTCTCTGAGAGAATGCAAGCGAAAAGCGAACTTTCACTTGGCTTGACGCGTGCGCATGAGGAATTTTTACCACCTTATCCACCATTACGACTCCCAAGTTCCGGTGTTAAGTGCTCGCAGAGCAGACAATCGCGCGCGACACGCGTAAGAAGGGAGAAAGAGTTAAAACACTTTGATTCAGACACGTGCACTGCGTTCACACATGCATTCATTGAGGTTAGACGAAAAGCTTCTGTTCTTCTGTGAGACAGCAACTCTTCTTAGCTGAAATTTTTATCCGTCAGGAGAAATGAGTTGGTACTTTGGTGGCTCCTATGGCATGGCGGGTCAGCCTATACCAGTTTGCTATACATACTTTTAGAATAACCCCGTGCTCTATGCAGTCCTTGACATCTTGGACCATGTTGGTAAGAAGCGTTGCAATGGCTTACTCCCGTAATACGATTCTTCTTCGAGCTCATGCAAAGCGGCATCCTTATCTCCGTTTTTAAAATTCACAGATTCCTCCCAAAGGCATAATTGGCCCCTTTTTGATTTTGTTTTTTTTTTTTCTTCTTCTTCTTCTTTTTCCTTCCTACCGGAAATTAAGTGGCTATTGATCAAGCAATGAAAAAAGTGACTTTCCTTAGCTTTCCGAAGCTAAATACATGCTTATGACTGCACCGCCAGTCATAAATGATTTTAATGATTCCTCCGAGAGCTAACTTTTTCATGTCGCCAACGCTTTTCTGCATTGAATCCTTTGTACTGCTCCTTCAGCAATGTCGGGCGATCATTCGGATGCGTACTCGAGTGACCTGACATCTTTTCTCCATGCCTCTTCCCTCTCGTCCCCGTGGACACCTTCTCTGAGAATTAGAAATGTTGCAGTCGGAAGATCCATGGAAAGGTTCTTCCATCAGACTCCCTCTCGAATTTGAACTCTTTCCACGGACGGAATGTTCCCTTCCGAAACGATGCATTTTCGTCTTACAGTATTTATTTTCTCGTTCTGCTTTTATTGATGATTTCAAGCATAATTGCATAATAATTCTCACAGAATGCTTCGTATAGGGATTGAATACTATAAAGTGACAGTTGCATTCGTCTCACTATCATTCATGCATTTTTATATTAAAAAAAATAAATAAATGATTAACTGCATCCGAAGGTCAATAAAATACGATCTGCTACTATCCATTTCACTGCAGCTCTTTGTCCTTCGAGATTCCTGGAACCTCCAGAGTTCGATTTCCTCCCTGATCTCTTATCGGTTCAAAGGTATGACACAAGTGGAACATTCTAGTAGATAACGGCTATGATCTATGACAAACCTATTGCGGAAGAAATCGAAACCGTTTTTCACTTCGTTGTTTACTCTAGAGAGCATCCGGTAATTAACAGCATCCAAGGTTAATTCCTTGACGATGGGCGATTGTGAAGAGGGGGATGGTCATAAAAACAACGGAGCACTCTGGCATTGAACCTCCGTGTAAACACCGAAAGCGCAGTGTTGGGATTTCTTCTGCAGCGCAACGAGAAGTATTCCCTTCAAACGTACCTGACAGGGAAAAGGAAAGGCTTGTTTTAGATTCCCACCTTTACCGTTCAATCTTCGGGTCTGCACACGTACGTGCACACTCTTGCACACAAGAGTGTACGCAAGAGTGTCGTGGGCATATGCAAGTTAGGTGGATAGCTGCACATTTCTACGTGACCAGTTGGTTTATAAATGGCAACAGATGAGCCTTGAGGATTCCCAAATAAATGCCCAACGTTCGCCCCCCCCCACCCTCCCTGCTTGGATGCACTTGTTTGGCCTCGTGGCTAAAAGCGCAACGGAATGAGGGTGGGAGGGGGTCAATGCAATGAGCGAATGTCGCGTTAAAAGTTTCGATAATTCTTGTGAACTCATTCGGCATTTCTTGCAAGTTACGTGATGTGGCTTCAATTTCAGGCTGATCCGAAGCTGTGGCACCAGCAGCTGCTGCCCGAACCCCAAAGCAGTGCAGAAAGGTAACAGAGCCCAAATGGCGGTGGCATGGTCAGAAATGCTCCGCTGGATTTTAGCTTCTTGGGGGAACACTAGCGCAACCAGCAAGCATCCTTCGCTTCGTGCATTTCCTGTTTACTTCTTGGCTTTCTTCCTGATCTCTCAGAGATCTGAGACAAGCGCGAACCTCTCTGCTGCCTGCGAGCTCGTGCCGGGCAGTTTACGGATTCCCTGGTGCAGCAGCTCCGCCCTGCAGGTGGAGCACGCCGCGGTCTCTGTTGGCCAAACGTCGAACTAATCCTCCCCTGCCACGTTTGCACTGAAGACGGCGCGCGCGTCACCGTTCTGGGGTGAAAGAGCGGGTCGAAATTTTCCCGTGGGGCAATCGCTACCTCGCAGTTCAAATCCCACGGGGTATCAGCAAAGAGTTGGAAAGCAAAGGGGATCTCCCTCGAATAAACGCTCTTGGTCAAAGTGCGAAAGGCTGAGTCGTTTAGGGAGTGCGGAAACAATTTTCCTTTCCAAGGATAAAGAAAAGAACCATACCGAAATTGATTCTGCTGATGATAAGTTTCAGATATCACGTGCACGAGCACCATGACTTCCTAAGAAAACCGGCCGCTTGACTGAAAGACGTTCTTCGGAAATCCGTTCGCAGCAGTGTGCAAGCCTTGCCTCTTCTTCGCAAGGAGTTCGAGAAGGCAAAATGATGTTTCTGGTACCAAGCAGTTGAAGCTGTTCGACTTTTTCGCCTCAGCTGCTCCAAACGCTGAGTGCTCATTAGCTTTTCCGCTTGTGACATCTGCTTCCCATACATCGTCTGCTATTGTCATCCTTCTCCTCCATCCTTCCCTTAGCTCTGTAAGGGAAGCATGGAGGAGAAACTCTTCCCGAAGCGGCCATCCAGCGCAAGCCGAAAAAACACCACTAAATTTCCAAAAATGATTGATTCTCCTCCACTCTCACAGTGACCGTTTGATCCAGACTCCTCACTGCATCCCCCTGAAGGGCGCACAACGCGGGGAAGCCCAGGACTCAGTGATTTGAGACTTACACCGTTATCTTACGGGTTGTGACGAAAATCCGTGCGAATGGAATGCAGGATTGTAGCAGCGGGAGAACGGTGACATTGGGACTGAGAGTCAGTGCTCTTGCCCCAAGTTAACTTTTGCCATTTTCGCGAGCGTCTTCGTGGTCAGAATCCCCCATCCACGATGCGGGCGCAGGCGCGGCAGAAGGTGGCTGCAGTAACCAAGATGCGCACCGATTTGAACGGTTATCCCAATGATCGTTCCAGACAACGGGATTCCGATCACTTGTTATCAGTATATAATACATTATCCTTTAATTAAGAACATAAAGATTAATTAATCTTCGAACTCACTGTCTGCTGCCGACTGTTCCATTTCCAGAAAATGCAAAGCATGCATTCCTGAAGAGCTACGAAACCTACGCAGGATTCGCACGAATTCTCTGCTGAGCGTGCAGGTTCGCTTCTTTTTCTTCTGGTTTCTTACCTTCTCGTTCGGTCCTCACCCGCCTCCCTGTTTTCTTCTGGAGAGGAAAAATCCCTGAATGGTTCCTGTTGCTTCCTTCCTTTGCATTCGTCTGCATTCGCGTGATCACCCTGGCCTCGTCTTGTTGCTTGCACCAAGATGAGACAAGAGAGGAGCAGTGGTGATGTTGAGGATCACTCGCCTTTCCATCATCTGTTTTTATCTGCATCGTCTTTTCACCGTCTCTTTTTGTACGTCACCTTTTCGTTACATGCTCTCAGGCTTGGTGTGATAGCCGAAGCTCTGGACTTGCGGTCGCGCCTCTGCTCCTCAGCCCTCCGCCTGACGCCACCTAGAGGTGGCGCCTTTCTGATCTCGTTGCAGCGAAAACTGCCACCATGTTTTTTTTTCGTTTTTTTCATTTTAGGAAGGACGACCTTCCCTCCGTTAAGAGGAATTCCGATGAAAACGTGCTCCTCGCAACGTATCTCGATATCGCTGTGATCAGATGCCTGCACGTGTCTTTATGGACGGAGGACGGCGTGTTCTGGGCGTGCCAGTTCATGCTGAAGAGGTGAAACAGCCTCCTCTTTCCTGCTTGAATCCCGGAATGTCCACGCAGGTTCCTGGACATCCACCTTCACCTGTGTAAAAGAGACGCTCCTAAGAAGCGCAGCAGCTCGTTGCCAATACCGAAGATCCGGGTGTCGATGCATGTTGACGAAGACAAGGCGGAAGACGGATCTTTCCCTTTGGCTGAAGATAAAACGCGGCACCATTCGAGTCAGCAGCTGCCACAGTGCCTTCCGGATGCTTTACAGTGCGGGTTTTCAGCCAGCAACCTCTGCCATGAAGAGACCTTCCAGATGAAGGGGAGGAACAAGAAGTGGAAAAGCAAAATCGGCCTGAAAGCGTTGGTGGGGTTGAAGTCGCGCTCCAAGTCTGAGAAGCATCTGGAAAAACTAGCGGAAAACTGCCCTGACCTCTTGGAGGAAACGCCCTACATAGACGAGGTAAGGGGATGCCTCGAAGCAAAGCAAAGACCCCTTGAACTTCCATTTTTCCCCACCGCTTAGGAAATCACGGATGAACAGAACATGCTGCTGAAGCTGCCTTTCAGCTCCGGGAGATGCATATTTTCTGGAGCGGAGAAGAAGGCGAAAGACTCCTTGGTTTCATCAGGTCGCCTTTGGAAAGGGAAAAGCATGCCGTGCCTGAGGTCCCTTCCTTTGTCTTGCTTTTTGTCAATCCGAGCACGCTTGAGAGAACCGACCTCGGAATGAATGCCACGCGCCCTCCCCCTCGCTTCCTTCCCAGTTTTGAGACATCTCGCTCCACACAGTTCTGTTCTTCCTACCCACTGCTGCTCCCACCTTCCTGGGCGCTGGCAGCGCCTCGGCGCCCGAGAAGCACAGCTCTCGATTCGACATACCGCGGTTCTGGTCGCGTTCTGGTTCACATCCTTTTGAGTTCCTTCGACGAGTCCTTGCTGTCATGGCTGCCTCGAATTCCTCGCCCTCCTCCTTCGCTGCCTTGTCGGTGACAGATGCGAAAACTCCAGCCTGAATCTCTGATTCCCTCCTCTGTTAAAACAAATGTTCAGGACTCATCTACAATGGCAATCACATCCACACCCACTGCCTTCAGTCACCTCATCTATTCCTCTCCAATCAAACATTAAAGATTACTTCTAATCCCGCAAAGAGACCACTGAGGTCCTGCCTACCATGGCAACTGCATCAGTAAACCGGTGAAGTTCCCTCTTTAAGAATAGGGATTCCCTGTCTACTATCCCTATACACACACGCTTTGTTTCCCATGCCTATCTGCGAGTGATCTTCGGTCTGTCACGCTTGGCAGCGGCCCGCGAGCAGAAGTCGCGTTAAGGCTGCCGCGGCATGAGCCCTGTGTAACCTCCGCCTTGGAAACCACCTCGCTCTCCTGGGGGCAAGGCCCATCCGTCGCGTAATGTGGCTGTTGAGCCCCGAGATATCCCAAGGAAGTTCGTGGAGCTTCCCGCCTTTCAAAGGAACCTTCCGTCCCGCGGAGTCCGACCCGAGTCGAGCGCAGGAGGCAGCGAACCGAGATGGCATTCGGGAAGATCGGGTGCAAAAGCACCCGGCTTCCGAGAAGAGACCATCTCGGCCTTCCCGCGCTGCGCCTTCCGTATTCTGGGGTGGAATACGAAAGTAACCACTGAGTTCCTTTCCCGTGAAACAACAAAACGCTCATAACAGTGAAAGCAGTAAAACGGTGCAGCATCCTCAGTGAGAACTCGCACTCCTCAACTTCTTGAAAAAGAAAGGTTCTTCGACGGTCTACGATAAGGACACTCTTTGAACTCCAACTGGCGATAGCGATCGCGACGCCAGCATTGCCACTGCTATAGCTATTGAGACGATGTTGGCAGCAAATCAAAATGCCAAGGAAAGCAACGTTTTTTTGTTTTTGTTTTTTCCTTCCAGGTTCCTGGGAGAGAATGATCACCCCCATCTGTCCCTCCATGTATCCCATCCAAGTGTTGTGTACCCAGTGATAAGGATTACCCAGCACCACACCCCCATCTCTTCGCCGACGGTGAAAAAAAAGGCAAGTTACGTGGTTGGTGAAGAGTTCGTTCGAAGCGAAGGAGACTCCGTGACCCCCAGTAAGGGGACGCGCGAGAACGAGTGTGACCACTTCTTGCAACGCTACATCCGAAACAGCTAGCGCACCAACACGAACCAACACAAAGTCCACTCAACCAGCTTAGTCTTGGGGATTGGCGCGCAGCTTCCATCTCGCGGGGAGTCATGGACCAAGAGCCGTGAATGCAAAGGACAAGCACCGATGCTGACAATAATTTTATTATCTCGATTGGGCATGAATAGCGAGCAAAGAAAGAAAATCAAAAATGACGTAAATTCAGGATCCGTGCTCTATCATGCAGTCACTCAAAATTCTTTGCTTCATGTTACGAGCAGGCCGCTTATTCTCGAAAGGAGGTCTGCCTGAGATCCCAGTCCTTCGACCGGAAGTGGTGGAGGGACGAAGGCAGACTTCTCTCTCCCTCTCTCTCTCTCGATGTTTCATCTGTTCAGTGCAGAAACAAGAAGACTCCTGGTTCTCGTGGATGTTTCAAAAATTCGCCTTTGGATAATCGCCAGTTCGATGATGAGCCCGCCGTCTCCAAGGGTAAGTGGTACCCAAGGTTTCGAACAGCCAGAGAAGTATCCGAGGCGTGTGTGACGATACGAAGAAATGCGGAGAAGAACTGTGTCGACTTGTTTTTCCCTCTTCGAGAAGCAGGAATCTCTTCATGTCAATAAGTCGGCCTGAAGTAGATCTTTCGGACACCGGAAAATATGTCTTCCTTCCTTGTTTAATCATGAAAGGAGAACGGATTTCATCCTCGGATTACGGATTCTTTCTTTCACGCTCAGACGTTCTTCAGAAGGTTCCCGGACTCCGACTGAAAAAATCCTCGGTAAAGATTCTTGAAAACGAAGCTGCAGTGGCAAGAAGGGAGGATTGAAAGATTGTCATCTTTCCCACTGAGGACAATCATCTGTTGTTAGTAGCATGTGGCTTTTGAGACGAAATTGCGTGGAACACTCGGAGACAGTGTGCCACTACGTGTCTCTTTGTGCGACGACCTGGTCCAAGAACGAGTATCTTTATGAGGAAAATCTAAGCGGAAAATCTCCCAAGGCATCGACGACAGAGGGTTCGGGAAACGATCCAGGAAAAGTATGAATGGAAAATGATCTCTGACGTGCGAAGGACCATCGAAAGTCCTTCAAGTGCTAATTTTTGGTCATGACCTCATGTCTTGACTCTGAGCAGAACACGCCCGAAGCACCAGTCGAGGAGGCAGTCCACGGCTTTCGCCTCCATTGGGCAATGGAGGAGCAGCAGCAGATATTTGCGAGTGCGGAGCAAAGATGGGAGGCTGTATATCTGTATCTCAAAGGATCCGCGCAAACATCCGGGACAGTGAGATGCATCGGATGTACGGAAGCGATTGGATTCTGTACAGAGTATGCATCCTCGAATCCGAAAAATCGCAGCAGAAGCATGAAAGCATCTTTGCGTTTTTCTACATAGCATGATGTCCCATCTCCGTTTCGGAAGCTGCCGGATCTCGTCCTTGTGACACTGCGAATGCTGATTCACATCTCAAAATGGGATTGACTCTCATGATCCAATTTGATCCTTGCAAGCACCTTCTGTTGCCGATGCCTTCATCGTTCTGATGGTGAAGTGCCCGAGACGGAATAACGGTGCTGCATAGAATATCCCTGTCTTCTCTCAGTGGACGTTTCCCAGCTCTCAAAGACACATTTCTGCTGATGCGCAAGAGCATCCCATCTCCCTAACTTTACCTTCCCTCCATCGGGCCGGTGCTGATGAAAATCCCGAACGCCGAATCTGGGACGATCAGAATCCCGAAAGATCTTGAAAATGAATGCTTATTATATACACAATATGTAAATTTGTATATAGATTAACACATATCATAAAGATTCTAATGTATATATATATATGTATGCCTATTATGCATATTGATATATGTATGTATGTATAGATTAATATGCAGCTTTATTTTAACATGCATATCTATTTATATAATTAATAGCATGTGTTAATATGTGTCTTAAAGATTCTAAAAAATGAATATATATGTTTATTATACATATATATTAACACTATAATAAACATATGCATAATTAATAAATTCCACGTTAGCATATATAATGAACATATGTATAATAAACGTGGTATTTATTTTTAAGATCATTGGGTATCTTGATCGTTCGGGATTTCGTTCGGGATAGCCCAGCCCCCGTAAGATGCTTTGGCACTATCCAAATGATGGAATGCTCAAGGATCACTTATGTAAAACTGACGTGGATAACTTGAGGGGGAAAGGAAAAGAATTGACCTCAGTTACTGTGAGGATCGTGGGTGGACGGAATGCACTCTTAGCTCCAGGCTCCACAACTGCAACTTCAGGAAGCAGTGCCGCAAACGGAGCTCCATGAAGAGATTCAGCATGCTGGGGAATCTATGTTGCCATGTGAACCACTGATCTGCGGGCTGGAGGGCTATTCCTGGATACCTTGGACGTAGTCACATACTAAATCACCCCCAACCTCCCCAAAACGGAGACACTGAATGATATTCTTGTGGGAAAAGAACCTCGCTCGACCACGGATCCGAGACCCACAAGGACGAAGATGAACCCAAGGATGATCTTCGAGAAGGGACATTCGAATCTTCAATGTCACAGAAATCGAGAGTAATTTTGCGAATCAGCGCATTCTTTCGGAACCAAGGAAGCCGAGATCGCCTGAGGCAGAGGGTGTGGGCTCTCGGATATCTTGCCGAAATCCAAAGTCTCCATCGGAAGGACCGGCAGAACCGACTTTATGCTGAACCGTACGTGGTGTGCGGATGGAGAGCCGCGTTCTGTTCCAGAAAAACTCGTACGGGTTCGGGATTCGCTTCCCGGCAGCATTCGCGGTCCGGGACCATCAAGGCGAGGGGCATGGCGAAATGAGTGAACACCCGCGTGGCATCCGCAGCGATGACCGATAAGCCTCGGAGACCCTTCGCACGTAAAGAAACGTACGCCGTGCGTCCGCGTTGGCAGTCACGCGCAGCACCGAGCGTTGCGGGTTCGAATCCCACCTGGAGAAGGATCGACTCCGAGAAATGAGGAGTGCGTCGTGGTTTCGATTCCTCCCCCCCGCAGGTTGACGATGGTTGACCCACGGGATTCGGGTGAGACACTGATGGAAGCGGAACCCCCGGATGCCCCCGTTGACTGACCGGGATTGGAAGTTGGTCTTCCGGGTCCTTCCAGGAATCAAGGAATCGTTTCCCTTTGGGTTCCCCTCGGGTCGTGAAAACGGATCCATCTTCATCACCCTGGGGAACCCTCCATCGCGTTCCATGGAGCTGGTCGATGCCTCCCCTCGGAAGGTTGCCTCTCCAGAGTATAAGAAACGCGCTGCTCCCTTCGAGGAAGCCCCCTTCAGAGAAACCTGGGAAGCGTCCCTTCGGGGCTCCCTCCAGAGGAGGAAACTAGGAGCGGTTCCCTTGAGGGTGCCCTCCGGAGAGAACAAGGAAGGTAGTTCCCTTTGGGATCCCTCCCAAGCGTAAGAGGAAGGGATTCCTTCCACCGGAGCCTTCTTGGACTCATAGGGTGGTCCCTACGGGTTTCCTCCCCATAACCTCGTCCTCAAGCGGCGTGAACGGTGTCAGAGAGCTTCGTGATCCCCTAGGCGAACGGTTCTCGAGTACTGAGAGATCTAAGGGGAAAAAAAAAGGAAGCTGCAAGGAAAACGGCGAAAGAAGAGAACCTAAGAAAATTTCCATCACGATCGATGTTAGACGGTAAAAACGAGAACACGCGCGCGAGCACGCAACGCACGCACACGCGCTGTGTCCTGCCTTCCTGTTTGTCTTCCCCTCCTGCCGAAACCTTCCGAAAACTGGAAACCGTGGCTGCCGTGACCCGCTGTCTTTAGGGATTAAGAAGAATCAGAGTATAAGAAAGGTCCCATCTCCCTGACTTTACCTTCGGGATTAAGAAGAACCGGTTGCGCGCGGGATCGACTCGAACTTCCTCCTGACCTCTGCGCTTTGGGAGGCGGGGTGTGAGGGACGGTCGCGAGTTCGAGAGCGGCATCTCTTCCGAACCGTTCCTGCCTTTCCGATCCGGATGTTCGGCTCGGAGAAGCGGGAGACATCTCGAGAATTGTCTCTTCAAGAAATTTCTCCGTGTTCCTCAATGGACCGCTCTTTATTTCATGGGGATCGCAGAAATGCATGAGCTTCGATGCAGCTGAGAAAGTGACCGGTTCGAAACCTGCCCCCTTCCTGAGGTCCATGACGGATACCAACATCTCGTACTCCTCCACGTACTCGAATCAACCCATCGAAGCGAAGTTCTTCGTGGACGACGAGGGCCGCTTGAAGGTGAAAGCAGTCGCGTGGGTGAGTGCCGGAAGCCCTTCGAGATCCCCCCTCCCGATCCACGCAAGGGGAGTAGGTGGTCTACCTGGTGATCAGGAATGGTGTGCACTGCACGAATCGTGTTTGTGAAACTCTGCTGAACCTTTTGGAGGTCCTTTTAGAGTTAACAGAGGACGAAGCATTTTCCGGCGACGACCGCGATGAGAGCTTTGGATTCCGAGACGAATCCTATTGGTTCCTGGACTCGGTGGTTCGGTGGGTCAGACCACGCGGCTAAACATCAATGGCTTCCGTTGCAATACCAGAATATTTCTTTACACTGGATGCGGCGTATGCGGAGAAAAATCGCTGATCACGGATTCCCTTCGATACCGTGGGCAGAGCTTGCTGCTAAAGTTACGAGAACGAGACGACAACCTCTTCGGGCAGTATTTCAGGGACATGATGCAGGAGTGGTCGCTGGAAGACAAGCTGAAGTTCTTCCACTCCTTCCTGTGCTACTGCTGCGAACCTTCGCTGCTGCCTTCTTCGCACGGTAAGTCCCGTTCCTTCCTCTGCCCTCCAGGCTCTCCTATGAGCGGGAATCGAAAGGTCGGTTTTGGACGTTGAGATTCCGGGGCTAAATGACCGCCTCGAAAGGCGACCTCCACTCTGTGCTCTTCTTGGAGAGTGGGATGGAAGGGAATTTTCTTCGTCATGCCTAACAAGTATCGGCTCGCCCCGAACGATCAAAATCTCGAAAGAGTATAAACATAAATACAGCTTTATATATGTTGTATATTTATATAGATCAGTATACAGAGTAATATATATTACACATTATAAAAAGTAAATATATGCGTTTATTATGTACATTAATATGTATATTTATATATGGATTTATATAGAAATTTATTTTAACATGCATAGTAATATAATTAATTTTATGTACTAATATATATTGCTAATATATTTAATACTACTTGTGCTTATTATGTAAGCATACACAATAATGATATATGTATATATATACATCAATGTGCATCATAAGCATATATATTTGTTTTTCATAATGTTTATGATATATGTTTACGAACAGATTAACAAGTATCATAAATTATCATATATCATAATCTATACGTAAATATATATACATATATATATATATATGTATATTAATATACATGTGTATTTATTGTTAAGATCCTTTGGGTTTTCGATCGTGAGGGGCTTTGAGCCAAACCCCCTTGAAGACTATTTTGAGCCCTCGTTTGACGTTGACCGGAAGAGGCAGATAAAGTGAGGAAGAATGATCGTGCCTCAACATCCATATCTTACTAGCAATAGCCGCAGCGTGCTACTCCTGTCGGTCACACCCTTCGGGCATGCCAAAGCATGAGAACCTGCAAGAGATTTCTTTGAAAGCAAAATGCTTGCCAGAAAAGGTCAACCGCAGGAAGGAAAGACGAGGTCCATCAAGCTGGTTTCAGTTTAGAAAAACCTAGCAAGGTCGCCTGCCGCGAATCTTGCAACCGGTGTGGAGGCCAGGAAAGCAAGAAAGGGGGTTTTCCGAAGAGGAAATTCGTCCCTTCGTGGACGGATTTACTGGGAACAGGCGCAGGGGTCTCTACCGTTCCGACACTGAAGGAGGAATTCCTGGAGCAGAAGCATTTTGGTAAACAACGAATGAGGCAGCACCTTTGGAAATGAACTTGACTCCTGGAGTGCGATGTGCGATGGCCTGACTTTTTTCTTCTGGGTGCTGCTGCTCATCGCTACTGAGGCGCAGGAACTCACTGGGCGCACCCTGGGAGGATGGTAGGTAAAAGGCTTCTTGAGAACACTTGAGGTGGTTCCACCAAAATGAGTCTCTGAAAAGCGGGTTCGGCCAAACAGGTGGACTCCAGACGGTGGATGCGGGCTCGCAAATCATCTTGGGAAGGGTGACCGTGGAGGGTGAATTTCGCTTAGGAAGACGGCCGCTCTGTCACCGGCAAGCACCGAGACGAACCTTTCAAGAAGTCCTGGACCTTTCTGGAAGCGTGGAGCTGGACGCTCTCTGTCGGAGGGAAGCGAAAGACGAGAAGGCTCGAAGACTTGCTACGCGAAACACCGGCCGATGGGCTGGGGAGACGCTGAGGCGCGGATCGTTTCGATCTGAGGAGAATTCCGGTGCTTCCGTCGTAAAGAGAGGAGGCTGCTCGGCGATTCAGAGGGGGGAGAGAATTCCGATGGAGCAGGTCAAGCTCCAGCGTTGCGCTTCCCCGGGGAAAAGCCGACCCGACACTCGGGAAGGAGGAAGCGAAGGACGCGAGGGCTACCCTGACGACGCTCTCGAAGCATAAGCAGGGGGGGCTGAGCGTGTGGGAAGCGCCTGCTCTTCGAAGCGAGTCACCTGATCCATTGAGAAGGAGCGAGGTCACAGGTCGGGTATTTCCTTCGCCTAAAGGGAAACTTTGAGAACAGAAACAGGACGCTTGCACCCCCTGTCCAGGAAAGACAGGCTGGAGAAAAAACGCGAACTTCTCGACATTTTGAGATCCGAGAACTGAAGCTTCCGATTCGGTTGGCTCGATCTGCCCACCAGTGGCCTCCCCTGTATTCCGGGATGAGCCGATGAACCTGTCCACTCAGGCGGACCGATTAGGAATTGTTCTCTTCCGACTGAGTTCCTCTTTTCGGTTCCCATTTGCACGACTCTTCCCACCGTGCCACGTCGGAATTCCCTGATATTTCGATTGGCCGGCCGAACACGTGATCCACATGGGGACGTTTCACCTGAAGATGGCTTTGTCCGAGGAACGATGCTTATCTCTTGACCGTTTCTCCAAAGCGTCTCCTTTTTCGTTCCAAGAGCCACAACTCAAGTGCATCACCCGGAGAAGAAGGCCAAACGCCCCTCCCCGTTGCTCAGAGAGGAGCCCAAGGCAGCTAGAGAAGCTTTCTGATCTTTGACAGAACCAGTCTCTGGAGACTGAAAGCTCTTATCAAGAAAGGAACGATGCTGACAAAGAAATGAACTCTTCCCTCGGGCAGTGCCATAATTCGAAAGGTGAGCGTTGAGCTGAACCAGTACGGTGGTGGCGTGGGAGGGGGGAAATCTTTCGCGCTGACTGTGTCCTTCACACAGAACAAGCGCCAAGAATATCACACGGACGGTGGCTGCCTCCGTCGTGCCAATCGCTCTGGGAAAATGGCGGGCTGCTTGTAACCAGGATGGCGGAGTCGAAATGCATTCGCAACCGAAGCGGCGTTCCCCTTGGGAAGAGCAAAGAGAGGAAGAGGAGAAGGACTGCAGAAAGAAGGCCGAGCTCCAACGTCAGCTTAACCGAGGACGAGCCTTTGAGCACACGAAGCAAATGGAAACCTTATGCCATGTGGGACGACGAGCGTGAGCGAAGCGGTGGACTCTCATCGTGCATTGGCCGACTCGGACTGCCGGTGGCCTCTTAGCATCGGAAACTGCGGTCACTTCCAGGGCTTCTTGAGAAGTGGAAGACTCCTCTTCCCTCGCATGAAAACGCACCTTTTCTAATCATGATGGTCATTTCTAGAAAAATCTGCGGGAGGGGGGGCTGGGATTCTTCCGCAGTCTCGAGAAACTTCCTCGAATCCCTCCTCCGGTTTCAGGGATTCGGACGCCAATAAGTGTCCCAGTTGTGGCCACGGTTTCAAGGAACAGTTGACGATGGAATCCCTGCTTTGCATGGAGGAAAGAACATTCCTCGAGCAGCTTTCCTGACCCTTAAGATCTCTACTATTAGTCATCATGGGCACAACTCCTGAGCCTCCAGATTGAGGTTCAAAAAGGACTGTCCCTTCTCTTCCGCGAAATTTGGTTTTTATCCCTGAGAACTAGTCCCTGCCGTCCGTTCTTGTATTGCTCTAATAGACTGGGACGCTGTCGCTGCACGGCTCGCCCATCCCCCATTCCACTAGCCAAGCAGAAGAAGGACCGCTCGTTCGTCTTCCTGGTTTGAGGCAGATCTCACCGTCCCTCAGCATCAAATCAATAAGAAACGGTCTGGGAAGTCCAGGGTGGGAGTGGGATGGCGATGAGACGAACTGAGAATCCCTTCCCCGACTTGACTCGGAGAGACTCCTGGAGACAGATTCGCAGCGTGCCGTCACCTTGGCAAAGGATGACTGGCCATCCCTCTCCTGCGAACCGTCTCTATGGAACCGTGTCCTCAAGACCAGAAGTGCGCTATTCCCAAACCCTGCCTGCTTTCCCCTCCGTTTCGCCTCCGCCTCCGCTTCCTCCTTCGCCTCTCTCATCTCGGTACTCTCTCAGGTTATGCAAACAGCTTCGGGGAGGCCTGCGGATCCAGGAGCAAATCCATCGAGAGCAGCGTCATCGACGCCACTTTCAAGCACTTCGTGCACGTTCTGGCCTGCTTCGGAAGACAGCCGAAGTCCACCGAGAGCCGGGTGAGGATGAGAGTCCACTTTTCCTGAATGCCCCAAGGAGCAGTTGGCCCCGCGTCCTCTTTCCCCACGGCGCGAGAAAGCACCGTCCCACGACACCGTCCTTCCAGTCTCCCGGTGCCAAAAAAGGAAAACAGTGGAGAACGAACCGATCCTACCCCTCATGTGCCAGGTTCGTGCAGCCCCGAACGGTCGTTACGAGTGCTGGAAATGCGACCTTCTCCCGAGGGCTGATGGCGGGCTAGGAAGACGCAACCACGAATGCCCAATCCTTCCTTCCCATTCATAATCCCATCCTGTCGGCATACCCCAGAATGGTTATCCACCACCATCCGCTCAAGCGGATGGATACTCGCCGATCGTTCTTTTAATGACGCACTTATTCGCTGGCGCGCTTTCGAAAATGCCACTTAATACCCGGTTTCTCCGTAGGATGTCTCCACTGAAGTCCGCCTCTTCATCCACCACGTCAAGCAATCGTGCGAAGGCATCTTCCGGAGGACTATGCTGTGTGGACTGATTGACACGATAAACAAGCCGGCGGACGAGCAAGAGGAGGAAGTGCAAAAGAGGTAACCCCGATCGATGAGTTTAGGAAGAAAAAAAGGGAGAGAGAGATGCTCTGCATGCATTCTAATCTGCATCATTGATACCAGCACGCTTTCGAGAATCGATGAAGAGTTGCTTCTCCCTAGGAATAACAAAGCAGAGGATTTGGAAACCAAGGCGACACCCCTACACAGCAAGCAGTTGTCCATTAGGAAACCATTCTTTAGGAAGCGGTTGATGTTTCCTCCACTGATCAAGAACTCGTCTAGCATCCAGGTATGTAAGCGGGATGCCAGCCGATCTTTTTCCTGTTGGCACTGATGGCATTTAAGAACATTCTCGAGCATGAGGAATACGACAGGAAGAAAACGAGCCTGGATAAAAACGGGAAATCGAGAAGTAGGTCGCTGATTAAAAAATTCGGGACTCACGCATAGCCCATCGAATGAAGAACTGTGGAACAAAAGGGACTCCAATCGTAGAGAGCCCCTTGACAGTTTCAACGACAACATTTACGGGTTCCACGCCAGGAATCCCGGAGGAAACCTGCCCTTCCCCAAACCGGCGTCTCAAGTCAGCCAGACCTTACAAAAGGCCAGAAGGAAAGTCGAAGACTCGTTCAATAAGCTTGGCTTCTCTTATGCAAGGCGCAGAGAAGTCCCCGTCAGCGACACTCCAGGTGAAACTTCCATTTTCCTCCCTTTCGAGCGGCAGCAGTCCTCACACCGAATAAGAGTGGAAATCTCGCGCAAACTCTTCTTGCCTGGAAACATACGTCCTGCCTCGCAACCCCTCCGTTACTTTTTGCACAAACCGGTTTCAACTTCCTGCTCCCTTTCACCGTCAAGGCGGCAACCACCTCTATCCTTCGCGCGAAAGTGGACCAGCGAGCTCTATTGGGGCACACTCGCGAACGCGGTTCGCTCACTGACGATTGTGGCGAGGATGTCCACGCAGCACACTCTCCCCAGCGGTTTTGCTGCCCATCGAAACAGGGGAACCCTGTGAGGCGGGTCCTTCTACACCTGGGGAGGTGCCACGGAACGGCGATTGAACTTCCCCCTCTGCTCCCGAAAGGCCCGCCAGTCGTTCCGCATGCAAAGAACCGACAACAAGCGCAGGGGAAGAGGACGTTGTCGGTCTGTTCTTGCCCGTCGTCTTCCCCGAAGGGTGAGGGCACTTCCTGACTCTTTCTCAAACTCTCCGCGAGGACTGTTCGATTCCAAGCGAGCCGACTCGGATTGGGAAGAGTTTGAGGCTCCCTGACTCGTATGATCACCGCAGGAGCGATCTGAATGCGATCCGAGCGGCACCCATCCAGATTTACTCCCCTTCATTCAACTCCTCTTTTTCTTGGGACGAGTTTCAGCAGATCGTAGCAGGCGCCAATCCCTTTGTGAAGAAGCCTACGACCAGGAATCCGTCAGCTTGGCTCAATGCAGCAAGCAGAAGCGTCTCGTGGACACGCACTTGCTTGGCGACGGAATGCTGTGCTTCTGTTATCTCATGGAGAACTGCCCTCCGGGATCGATACCAGACGCTCAGCTCGTGGCGGCTTCGCTCAATCTGGTGACAGATCGCTCTGAAGAAGACGCGAGCAGCACCGTTTGCTTTGCAGCCCTTTACACCCGTTCTATCCAGAGCCCTCTTCCTTCTGCAGATGGCGCAGTTCGTCCACAGGTGCAACAGGAACCTGTGGCCCAAATGGGTCAAAGAAGGGGCTTCTGCTTACCGTTCCTCCGTCTCGCATTCCCTCCGGAGCAGCACTTCCGGATTTCGCCGCCAGATAGCATTTCAAAAGTCTGCCGGGAAGTCCTTCTTCCAGTGGGCAGAGGTTCGTGACATCTAACCCCCCCCAACGGAGGCCCCTGACATTTGCATCCTCAGATGCTTTCTGCACACATGGAGCACATACTGACCAACGAGAAGCAGTGGCTCAGGGAAGCCATCAAGGATGGAGAGAACACGAGGAGGTTTCGAGAGGAAGAGGAAAACGAAAATTACTTGGACGACGGTAACGATCGGGTAGCATCTGGCAGTGTAGCAAGACTCGATCCTGGTCACCAGAGAGTGTCAACAGGAAGGAGTACGGGTTCCCATTCAGCCTCCTGGTAATTGCGACCATGGTGCTGCTGGAGATAACGGCATTCTTGAGGGAGACCTATCTGTACCTTCCCAAAACATCCATTGCAGCCGGAGGGTAAAAGAATCTTGCTTCCGTAACCTCGTCACCCCTGATGCTCCAGGGATAATCGCTTAGCAAAAGAGAGGATCAGCATCTGGAGCAACGCTGCACGCGGCGCGGAGCGGAGGTGGAGCACTGCCCTGTCCTGCACGGGATTCTCCCAGACCTCTGCCCTGAGTCTCATCTCCATCTCAGGAGAAGCGCAGGCTCCCGGTGAGATTCTCAATTGTTTCTGTGGCTCAGGTAACAAACTCTGCCTAAGAAGAAGCGGGGGAGAGGAAAATCAGCTTCGCGCTATTGGAGCCAGACCCGGATTCCGGAAACAGCAGCAACTTGACGGTAAGAGAAAACCAGTCTCAATCTTCCTCTCTCCTTCCGTCCTCCTCTCTTTCTCCCTTCCTCCTTTCTCCTCCTCTTTTATCCCTTCCTTATTCTCTTCCCTTCTCCTCCTCCTTCCTCAATCCTTCTTTTCCGCACTCTTGTTCGTCTTTTGAAACTCAGCATCCTTCTTTCCTTTGTTTTCTTTCTTATTCTTTTTTTCCAGACAGACGCAGGCACCCAGCAGGAATTCTACGACGACAAAAGAACGAAGATTTCGGGGAAGCCGGTGAACCTCTTCCGGAGAGGCACTTCGGCGGGCCTGAACACGTCGTTCCGCCGGAGAAGTCTGAAGCTGCTGAAGAAGGCAGAGAAGAAGGACAGAAGAGGAAGCGAAACAGAAGGTGACTTTTCTCGTGAGCTCCCCGCCCCGCAACGAACCCATGAGTGTCCCGTTCCCCTGCGTCCCTGCTCTCCTGCTCGATGAATTTCGGTTTTCTCTCCGGATGGGTTCCCCGTTCAGCCCTCCTCCCGACACCTGCTGAACTCTTCGTTCTGCGGGCCCCCTCTCTCCCCTTATCCGCTTTCCCCGTCGCGTTGCAGGAAGCTCGCCTTTCCTCCCTTTTCCATTCCCTGTTTCCCTCAGGCTTCCTGTTCTTCAAAAGGGGAGACTCCATCAAGTACCAGAGGAAGATCTCTGCTATGAGCGACCGTAGCGAGCTTTCATCCCAGCTGCCAGAGCTGGAGCGCCAGGAGTCCACCATCATCCCCATAGACGAGGTGGCCAACGAACCCGAGGAGGATCCTGGCGAAGATCCCACATCCTCGTGCTTTCCTTGGATCAGGGTGAGGATTCAAGCTCTCCGGAGCGATTCCTGACGGTTCCTCCTTCCCCGACCCTCTTCCCACCCACCCACCTCCTCTGCTCCTTTCCTCCCCTAGACGGTGACCCGCATGATGAACTCCCTGGATCTGGCTTGCAATCACCGCCACGCCTGCAAACCCCTGTGCTACAAGCGGCAAATGAGGTCGTGCGAGCGCCTGGTCACGGCGTGCCTGCAGGTGAGGAACCCTACCCTTTTCCCTCGCTCCCTTCTATCAAGGCTCCTCTCTCTTCCAGGTTTACGAGGAGGGTGAGGCCACAGAACTGACCTTTTATCCGGGTCACTTCTTCCTGGAGAAGGTGGCGGACAAGAAGAAACACCGCGACGGCCACGCCCCCATCTCTCCGGGGAAGAGCAGGGAAATGTACGTGCTCGTGAGGAATGGGAGATGAGAAGGGGGGGATGAAGGGATGGGATCACAACTCCTCTTCTGACTCTCCTTCACAGCTTCCGATCCCTGAACGCCTCCTCTCTTCTGAAGCCGACCGGCAAGCTGGCGGCGGAAACAGCTCAGGGGTCCAGCTCGGAGGCTCCGAGGGGCTCCATGGAGGACCCTCCATGCGGGAATGCTGCGCGGAAGACCCAGGAGAAGAGCAAGGAGGCCTCCAGGAGCAGGGCGCACGCAGCCCGCTACATCAAGAACAACGTGAGCGGGGAAGGAGGGATCGAGGACGGGTGAGCTCCCCGTGCCACCCCTGCAGGTGTTCGGAGGATTTCACAGCTATTTCTCGCTCATCTGCAAGGCCTTCGTCGTTGTCCCCGAGGACGAACTGCTGCACGCCGCCCACGCTTCCTGGGAGCTTCTCCTAGAACCAGACTTTCAGCTGGTCAGCAGTGCAGCCTCCGTCTTCATCCTGTCCGCCGTCCGCTCTCCCGATGCCGCCACGCACGTCCTCCTCGGAGGGCTGCTGCACACGGACCAGAACATACGCATACACTCGATGGAGAAGTCAGTTGGGAGGAGGAGGGGATGGAGGGTGGGGAACGTCCCTTCTTTTCCTTTCTCCTTCTCCTTCCTACAGGTTCCGCGTTCTCTGGAAGAACCGGCATCACGTGTGGTTGCGGATGGAGGAGACCGCCAACCTCATCTACAAGCCGCCCCCCCACGGGATCGAATTTACTCTGCCGTCCCCTAGGATATCCACGGAGTTTCCGACGGTCGTAGACTCGCCCTGGGTGCCAGAGATAAAGACCAAGGTTGAGGAAGTTACCCTGAGCCAGGAGCAGACGGTAGGAGTGCGCGGATAGCATCCCTCCCTTAACTTCCATCCGCGGATCCTTAGAGCGCTCTGGTGACCGCCACCAAGACAAGGAAGAAGCAGAAGGTGGAGATGGTCCAGATGGCCCTGCAGGAAGAGAAAGAAAAGGTCAGGAAGGAGAGGGAGAGGTTCCACCTGACGTCGGTGCCCATCGTCATGCAAGCGGCCTACCAGCCCAGCCTCTACCATGCCGCCACCGAAGACCGCGGTGAAGGTGAGAGACCCTTCTCTTCGTTCTCTCTGCGTCCGCCCTCTGGGGCTCTCCCATTTTCGACCAGGCCCTCGACCTCTCTCTCCCACCCTCTTTCCCGGATGGGAGGAAGTGAAGGGCACGCAGGGCTTCCGTCACACTCGGAACGCCACGCAGAAGCGTCTCTTCCGCGGGCCGCGTTCCCGCCTGCCGTACACGGGATCAGCAAAGAACCCCTGAAGGTAGAAGGTCCTCGGTCCAGGACATCCTTTTTTCCGTACTTCGGGGTCAAGGAACTGCGGGCAGGATCAAGAAGAGGAGCAAACAGGCGCTCCCCGGAAGAGTTGCCCTCCGCCATGGAGCGCTAGGGATCGCGCACATAAGGTCCCAGGGTTGACTGGAGAAGAATGCCCCTCCGAATAGCCTGGTACTCCTGCCTTTTTCCCGGCTTACCGGGGGCAGATGTAGAGGGCTCAGCGGAAAGAGAAGAACATAAAGTACCAAACAGCCTCAGGCAAGCCGGAAAGAAGTCAACGGTCAGGTCCTGCCGTCCTTCCTTCGGAGAGCTTCCGGGAAAGAGTCCTGCTTTCCAGTAGCGGCAGAAGAAGAAGCGCGATAGCAGCGAGGGAAAAGGAGGAGAGCAAGACCCACTGCTCTCTGGGCTCCAGGACTCGCGCGGTCTCACTCGGGAATAAAGTCCCCTCTACCGAACAGGATACGTCCTTCCGCGTCCAGACTGCCTCGCTGTCTTTCGTCTTTCGTCCCTTTTAGTCCCTTTCTGCCCTTTTGTGTCTTCGTCTGCTAGTTGACACATACCTAAAGGAGTCAAGGTTCCCTCAGGCAGAAAGGTCTTCAGCGTCCACTGCTGTGCGCGTGTTCCGAGAGACCGATTTGCGGAACAGCCATCGCCCCTGGACTGCAGGCCTTCCAGACGGAGAGCAAATTCTAGGCGTAGAGGGATTTTTTCCCACGGGGGTCGGTCTCCTTTGCGCACCTGACTTCTCAGGGGTTTCAATCTCCCAGATGTTTCCTCTTCGTGTTCGATTCTCCTTCTCCTTCCCCCCCCCCCCTTCACCCCTTCTCCAAAATATCCATCGGAAAATCACCTTCGAATCGGCTACGAAGTGACCAAGCAGAACGAGGCGAGGCATCAATGATTTTTTCAAAAAAAGAAGAAAGGGAAGAGGGAAACGAGCCTTCAGAGGAGAAAAAATAACTCGGCCCTGACCGGGGTCGCAGTCTCGTCGGAGAAGTCGACGGCGACGACCGTTGTCCTCTTTGTCAAGGTCTCCCCGACCTCTGAATCCCCTGCGCACGAACAGAAGGACACGTGCCCATCGGGAACACACAAACGCCCTCTTCGACTCGTTGGAAAGCGGAGGAAGGCGCGCGAACCGCAGCAGCGGAATCTTCCGCCAATTTTATCGTCCCTCCTCCCCTTCATCTCAGGCCGCAACTTCGGAAACCGGGGCTTGGGCGTTCTTACAGCTAAGATTCTTCTCCTGCAGAAGAGAAGTCCTGCAGCTGTCGCACCTCTCTTTTAGAAGAGGAAGAATCGGAAGCACGAAGCGTGTCCCACCGAATCGACGTCGCGCAGCCGCTGTTTCCATCCTGCCTCTGCTCGGCAGCCCTCCACATCATCAACATGTTGACCGACACTGCCATCACCGCAGACGGCATAGCTGTCTACCAGGTTGCCCAGAAGGTGAGTCACCCAGCCGCCTCCGCAGTCGAAGGAGGCGATCGACGTGCGAACCGCAGGTCACCTGGAACTCGCTGGTGGAGGACAGCTCCCTCTTCCTGCGCTACTTCCTCGAAAGGCTGAGCCGCGAGAGCCAGGACCTGATGTTCCAGACGCTGCGCAAGTTGATCGGCTTCTTCCAAGTCCTGCCGTGCCAAGCGGCGTTCACCATCTTCAACTACATGATTGGGTACATCATGTTCAACGTCCGCAGCCCTCAGGAGAACTCGAACGAACTCATCGCCAGCGCCCTCAACCTGATGTCGATGGCAAGTCGGGCTTCAATGTGACACGTGTCGTGGCGAAGTGCTCGCCGCTCGATCCGCCGTCAAAGCATGCAGACTGCGAGCGTTCGGCCCGCCGACGTTGATGTGTCCCGCGGTCAAGCGAAAATCACGAGGTTCCTCGGGCAGTAACCACGATGACGAAAGCATGCAATAATAGAGGGGCGTAGAGTGCAATGGTGATATCGTGCTGCAGGCAGCGATAATAGCGGAAGCAACGGTGAGATCCAATCTGACGAGTTCCGGTTGAGATGCAAAGTGTTTGAGTCTTCGATGGCATCCCATCAACAAATTCCACGTGTTGTCTCTCTCTCTCCCTCTCGTTCTCTCTCTCCTTCCCCTCCTCTTTGATGATCAAAAATTTTCATCACAGTCCGCGACGCAATTTCGGAAACCGAATGAATCGCCTCGCGGGAATGCCATTGCCTGAGCTCCATCACCATGAGGATCCTGCTGATTGGAAACTGCTCGCCGGTGACCGACCCGAACGAATATTTAAGACTTTTAAAAGTCTGTAGGTTAAGATGTAAGAATAAAAACTGATCTGATTGCTCCGCCCGGAAGTGTAACCTGAAAACTCTTTTCAAATGCATCGCGAAAGGCTGAGCCAACGCCCTTTTTTCCGATCGCTCTCGAAGATGGTCATGATTCGGATTAATTGGAGAGTTTAAGAACTAGGATATTACGGAAAACTGATCCACCATAAAAGACTTCTGGAATTTCCCTCTAGAATTCTCCAAAGCAAGGAAACAAACCAAATGAACGTGAAGGCTGCAAGGGGAAGATCAGAAAAGGCAAAAAGAAAAATGGTCAGTAGCTCCCGAAGAAAGTCGAGGCTCCGTGCCATGGAGGACGGTACGCAGGGAGATGGGTTCTTCAGAATGCAGTGACACTCAGCGGTACACCAGTAATTGCATCTTTAGCAAGATCGAACTCGGACGAAGACTTTAGATCTTTCATCTTGGAGCAGATATCTCTGGAGCATCAAAATCACTTGCAAAGTTTTTGCAAGAGCAAGTTCCGATTTGGCTCATGCAATGTCTTCAATGCCCCAAAAAGAGCCTGTCATCGGACAGCACCTTAAAGGTGAAGTCCCAATTCTTTTCAGAATCATTTCAAACAGTCACCAGAGGCGACGAAAGAAAACGCAATGCTTAGAAACGAGGGTGCCGTACCAGTTCAGCGTATTGGCCAGCAGGTTGCCGGACGATCTCAAGCAGAGTGAAAAGGATCGATAAAGAAGAAGTGCAGCTGAATTCGGATTCCTGCCTGGAACATCCGGCTGGACGTTGGGAGGACGAATCATCTATGCGCAGCCGTTCGCTGAACCATCACGGGAAGAAGCATAGGTGTTGGTTTCTGTTGGCATGGGGATTTCGTGATGGGGACACAGGGCGAGTAGGGCGATAAGAGGATCACTGATGGTCAACGTCGATGGAACTCTCCGCCAACGAAAGCTTGGAAGCAGCAGGATTTTCATTCTTTCGGCATTTTCCTTTCGAACAGTCCTGAGCAGTTCCAGTGAGCCAGCTCGACGCATTCCGAATGTGCTGCCGAAAACTCGCATTCTGTGCTGTCCAGTTGTACAGTGGGGCCATGAAGGGATCGTTCTAATCCTCCCTGCCACGCCCAGGACTGCATTCCAATAACAGTCTCGTTTCTCTAGCGAACAACGGCCACATTATCTGTTGATGTGAATTGTCGATAGGAGCGTGGCGCCCTTTTCCCATCGACGGCTCCCCCATCGGATCCGCAGTTTTGCAGCAAAAATTGTCCGTAGTTCAACCGAGAAGAGAATATGAGGAACTTGCGCCGCAGAACAAGCACATTTTTGAGCTGGAGATTAAAAAAAAAATGTGGCAACCGATAGAACATCTTGCGTTACTCTTTTCGAAAATTGGAAGGTATGAGAAGAAGAAAGCTTCCGATCCAAGAGACTCTGTTTCAGTGAAAGCCCAGTCGGAAACATCAGATGCAAATTAGAAAATTACATGATCGAGTGGACCAAAACCCAGAAAAACTATTTATCATGGAGAGCGCGCTTGGATTCGGCCTACGAAGGATGCGTGAAACGCATCACGTAGAAATCCAAAATCACTGCACTTTTGTTCCCTTCTATTTCACAAGGAACCGTACGATGAAGTGACGTCAGAAGAAGAAAAATATATACCGATAACATTCTGAATCTAATTTCTAACGTCGTAGATCCGAGTAAAACGGATGTTGGGCTCACATCGGCAAATTAGAACTGAATCGGCGGTCCAGCTCCCACTAACAAGTAGTGACCTCCACAATCAGCAGGGGAAGTGTTTGATGTGTTCAAGGATCGGCAAAACGCCAGTGCAGCAGCAGCTTCCATTAACAAAACGAAGAATAATCAAAACTAGGAGAATTTACGAATCGTTGGCTCTGTAAGTTTCTCTGATGGAGAACACCGAGTAAAACACAGTAGGTCCGGCATGGATAATAGGATACTATTTCTAAAAGACATAAGAGGTACCGTAGCGCTGTAACAGAACAATATTTTTCATGTCACCTTAAGGCAAAAATAAAAAATAAAAATGTGTAGCCACTAGTGGAGTTACAGTTAAGTTAAAAAAAAGGGGGGGGGGATGGGCTTTAGAGATTTGTTGATGACAGTCAATCAGTTGAAAGAGCTCCCTCGTTCTCACTGTTGAAGAATGTATCTTCTTGCGCTGTTTTCGTTTATGAAAATTTGAACGGAATGGAATTCATCCCGATTCAATCACGTCTTTATGTCCTTTCTTAAAACAGACGAACTGGCACTGAGCCACAAGACTGACATTTATCCACAGCACCGCACGGTGCTGATTCACCATGTTGCAAGAGGGCTGCAGCCATTTTTTTGTGGGTTTCCGCCGCATCATACAAATCCGCGTTACATTTCAAAAAAATGCCTTAAGAACGCATGAAGAGTGTTTTGGATGCATCGGTTCTGCATCCGTCTCTTTCGAGAAAGAAATTTTCCGCACTGGAACCATTGGCCCATTCCGACTTGCGGCAGGTCTTCCGCCTTCGCTTCATTCAGCTGCCTGCTGCACGACGGATCACAGTTCTCTCGCCCAAGGCTTCTACTCTTCTTCGTGAGCCTCCAACGCGGCTAGACACATGATTTTCGTAGTAGCCTATTCCTCTTGCACTTCTTCAAGATTTTAACAGCAAAAGAGGAAACTGATGATTCAGGAAGACTTTCCGAGATACGTGCTTGGGCCGGTCTCAAGCAAGTAGCTTTTTAAAAGCTTCTTTCCCACACTAGTGATTGCAGCACGAAATCATCTCCTGCGTAGCTTTCAGCGTATATCGCAACTGCGCACGTCTGTCGACTTGTTCCTCTGCATTCGTATTGAAACGAACAGAGTTTGCAGTCGAAGATGCAACGCCGCTTCACCACAGTGTGACGGCTTTCGTCATCGGCTCGGCTACCAAGGAAGGTCCTCGGCGACTGTACTTGACAGATATCTTGCACGATTCCGGCGCTTTAACTCGATGTGGGGGTCTGGAAAAGGGGTCACTCGTGGGGATCGATTCTTACCCTCCCATCAAAATGGGCTTTCTTTGGTGCACTCTCGAATGCTGTTCCTCAAACAAACATGGTAACGAAGTGTGATCTGATTAGGTCGTTTCAAACATGCAAGGATTGTTTTTGAAAGATATGAAGCAGATCCTAAGGAAAGAACAATGTGATACACACATTCTTCTCACAGCGAATGTACCTATGGCCAAAAAGGTGGTTGTTCACGGACCGGAAGCTATGATGGAAGGCAGCATTCCTACCCAGTTCCCAGTGCAGGTTTCTAAATACGATTTTGTACATTTCTTTTGCGATCTGAGGATCCAGTGCTGTCAGATGGGCTGACTGTTTTCTTCTTTCCGCAGGAAGACACACAGTTCCTTCAGATACTCCAGGAATCGTTGGATTACTTCAACATCCCTGCAGAAGACCATGCCAGTTTTTATCTGGCGGACATGAAAACAGGTTTGTCCTTTACGGGAACATCGGATGTTCGTGGCAAGCGTGACTGACCCACGCATCGATTGATCCGGGTTCTGAAACACTGTTCTCCAAAATTCGGCGAACTCTGCGCTCAGGAGTCATCATGATAGGAAGGTGGCTCCCCCGGCAATTCCAGTTCGTTAATTTGCGAGGCGGGAGACCTGCGGTCCCAGAGCTGAGCGATGTCCACACTGAGGTGTCCGGTAGTAACGAACCGCGAAGTAAATTCCAGTCAAGTCCACAAATAATCTGCATGCCAGCTGGGAATCTCTGCAGCTCGCCTCGTAATTTCTTTCACTCGGTTGGCCGTGGGATGTCACATGTTTGCGTTACTTCTAAGCCAGCAGACTTCTAAGCTGCCAACATGGGTCTCATGTTGGATTTAGATAGGAAGAAGAAGAAAAAGAAAAAAAACAGGGGGGGAAGGGCATTTGATTTAGTTAGGGTTCGATGCACTGTGACGTCACTCTTTCTCTTAATGCTTCGCCCGACCAGATTCTTTGCATGATGCTTACAATTATCCTGAAGTTGATTGCCACAAAAAAACTGCTGCAGTTTTCCATTGACTTTTCCATCTCACGACTGCTTAAGGGCATTTTTCGAGGCTTGGTTATTATTGAACAAACTTTATTGTTTTGTTGTGTGCAATTACATAGCTTGTTTGCAAGGGACTCTGAACAGTCTTCCTCAGTTGCTTTCTTCCTTTGGTGTTGTCTTCTCTCTACCTTTACGGTGCTTCCTCCAATTGCTCGATTTCCTCCGGTGAGAGGCAATTGCCTGGATTTTCCAGTTGGTTATCGGTTTTCCTTTCGACGTGGGTTGCATGCATAGCCCCTGAGTACCGGATACACGTAGCCGCCATCCGGTGCCTCAGTTCCATCAGCTTCTTTGGTATTCCTAAATGCTGTAATACTTGCTCGTTACCAGGATCCCATGCTCCTAGAGAGCCGACGATGATCGCGTGTGCTTTACTTTGTTTTCCGCCACTTCCCAGCTGCATTGCTACATCCGTGTATTTTCCTCCCTTGTTCTTCCTGGTTGTGCTGAACGCCTCCTTTCCATTTTCATACAGGCAGCAGATCTCTAGCACAGATATCCGGTTTCCTTTGTGTAAAACCAGATCCGGTTTTAGGGTGGAAGTGGTTCCTGGCACTCTCCGGTTTCCAGAGACAACACTCCACTTTGCTTCATCCACTGCGGCCTTCCTCATTATTTCTTGAGTCCCATCGTGGCGTGCCATACTCAGAAAAACGTGTGCTTCTTGCATCCATTTAACACGTGAGATAGCGTTTCATCCTCTGTTCCACGACGCCGATATATGCGTTCACCTGCTTATTTGGTTGGTCCAGCGTGGATTGGCAATAAGTTCAGCCTTGCCGCACGAATGAACCCGTAATCTTGGAATCTCAAGTGGATTCCGTTTGTATGGAAGAAGCTTGAAGCGTGATGCATGCCCACACACTTCGTGGCTTTCCCTTGACTCACGTGGTTTTGGATTAGGGATTGCCATGAGTGTTCCCTCTGCAATGCTCTTACGCCGGAAGTGAGCTTCCTTCTTGTACTGCTGGTAAAAATGACGCCGTCCACTGCTATACTGGGTTCTTCCTGTTGAAATTCCCAGCGGAGGTTTTCGCTCTTCTAGAGGCCTTCCTTCTTTTCCTCCAAAGGCTCTCTATGTCTTTTCCAGGCTGCATGACTCTCCTGTGTGAAATACCCGTCAATTACTCCCCGAGATTTTCATCTGTCGGGGCTTCGAAGGCTCTTTTCTGGACCACGTTTTCCGGACCAACTCATTTCGAAATGCGCTGGCAGCTTTGAACGAGGCTGAGAACCCCAGCAGGACTCGCTCCTCGGACGGCAAACGCCAAAGTGTCTTTCTCAGCTTGACGTCCACTTGCGGTCGGCGCCGAACCTCGGCAGCTCGGTCTGTTGGCGCAAGTGCGGGCCGCGAGAATCTGCAAGCTGCTGCGTGGAAAACTTCCTCCCGTGCCCGGACGGCTCGCAACGGGGAAGTTTTCTCCCGGACGCGTGCCCGGTGACCTTCCGACACAACCGACTGCGCCGTCGGTGCACGTCGGCTCTTTGATGAGCACGAAGTTGCACGACACTCAAGATGATGGAACACGTGCCCACGTGCCCTCTGGAGAAAAGTTCTGAGGCCGAACAGAACTGTCCTGCTGCCATCTGCCAGACTTCCGCGACACGGAGGTCATGACAGAGAAATCGTGGGGATCCAGGCTGCGAGATGGTTTGGCGTGAAAACTCCGACCCCCTGTATCTGCTTTCGTTTGCTTGATTATCCATCCGGAGCCTCGTGTTTTGCATTGCCCATAGCACAATTGACGTACACGACACATCATAACGTGAGCGCAGTTTAACTGCCGAATCCGCGCCTTCCGAGCAAAACGTGCATCATTTACGTAGCATTAATGCCATGCCTTTGAGCTGCAGGCTTTCATTCTCACTGAGCCATACAATTAATTCTCGGTGCTCCCATAAATATACGAGACATGTGAAAGAACAGGTGGATCATCGGAATCCGGCATGAAAGCAAAACGGAAGTGATCACTGTGTAACGTACGATGTAGCCAAAGTGCACACAATCAATTCAATGTACTGCACGCTGAATTAAAATATTCATGCGATGTCTCAGGTTTATACAATGACCGTAATTATATCTTCGAAATGAAAAGAAAAGAAAAAAAAGTCGATGTGCTCTCATTTCATGGACCAACGCGTAGACTTTTACGCATTTGCATAAACCGAGAATTTCAGAGGCTTCTTACAATGTTGCACTTCCTACAGAGCGAACCATTTAAAACAGGCTTGCCAGAAGCCCCGCAGCGGTTCTCTCCAAGTCGAATGTCCGGCCGCCGGACTTTCAGTCTCTTGCCCCTGCGTGGCATGATTGGCTACCATGCTGACCACACGCATGCTGACGTCAGCAGGCGGACCGAATTGAAGTCGCTCATCCTCCACCATTTGGGCTTGAAAGCAGTAAAAAAAAAAAAAAACTGATTCGATAGAAACCCATCAGCAAAAAGTGAAAACTAAACTAAAATTCTACGCTTCGAATCGCATGTTGAATAAATGAGATTTTATTCAGCAATAATCAAATTAGCACATCTAAGATCATCTAAGATACTAATCACTCACATTTCTCTCTCCTCGTAGGATACCTGCACTGCAACGAATCCTTCGTGAGAGACTTTTATTATTTCAAGAGATCTCAGTACCCTCAACTTACGTTGGTCCGATTGGAGGAGGAAGCGGCCCTGAAAACACTGCAAGAAGAACTCATCCAGCTGAAAATGTGCGAAATAGGCAAGGTCTCCATAACTCTGAACATCCTCCAGAGTGCAACGAATGTAATGATTTTGGAAGCTTCACGAGATGAAAACTAATTTCTCCCAAGATATCCCAAAGAGCTGTCTTCTTTCACGAGGAACTCATGCGGCTTCCTTCCTTTCCAAGGAAAGCCTTGGATACGGATCTCAATTACTTCACGTCTTCGCCAACCGGACTAGTAAGTTGACAGTCGACTGGTGGCGGTTGATCTTGTTCTTGGAGTGCCTTCACGGAGTCAACACCATGCACAAGTACATGTGGGTCAAGCTGACCAACCGCATCTTCGAAGTCAGCGCCGGAAATTTCTCTCATTCAAAAGACGTTCATCTCTTCCTGAACATCATCAAGAGCACGCTGGTGTTCCATTTCGAAGATCTTACGATCCTCAGGTTCTGCCTGGCCACTTTGATAAACGCCTCCGTGCAGTTTAAGACCATCTTTGCATGCAACGGGTAAACCTAATGCTGAGCCTTCGGTCTTTAGCCATCGGCATCAGTTTCTCGTTGACGATGCCAGCGCTGCTGCAAATTTATTCCAACAACCTCACGAACAGAATGTTTGTCAGCTGCATGCAGTTCGCGTGCCAGCAGTTTTACGTGCTTCACAGGAAACGTTTCGTGCTGCAGCTGCTTGCCTCTGCGGCCCCCATTCTCGATCTGAAAGTCGATGAACTGTACGGCCCGATGGACACGGTATGACGCTGAATCCTGGACACTCTGGTTCGACTGTCGGGAAACACCCCGATTCTAGATCCATCCTGGGGCAGTGTTCGACTTGCTGCTGTCTTTCGAAAAAGTTCTCGCCGACGAATTCGACTTGCTGTCCTTGGTGACCATCGAGAAACCCCTGAAGACATTGGATTTCTGCTATCAAGGAGAGCCTGACACCATGACCATGCTGGAGTGCATCTCCCTTTGCATCACTGTCATCGCCTACTCCGCGGACTCTAAGAGAGCCTGTCAGATGCTGGTAAGTGAAAGTGCCGTGGAGGAACGAAGCAAAGTTTGATGGTTTCTGGAGAACATTCTGGAAGCGATCCTGCCCTTTTACCTGCAGCACATTCAGCGAGCCGATACAAAGAAAGACTCTCGTCAGGAGAGAAATGCCATCCATCAGCTGGCTGTGTGCATCAAGACCCTGGTCAACAACTGTGAAGCTCTGACCAAGTAACCATAATCTATGAATCTTCCTTATTTGAATCTTCCTTAGAAACTACAGCGGTCCTTCTCGACCCCCTGTCGAGAAAGCATCCAGTTTCCGCACCATGAGCTACTCCAAACCAGTGAAATCTCATATGCAGTTCGAAGACGAATTCATGAAAGACAACCGGAGGCACCTGGATAAGGAACCAGAAGACACGGAAGTACGTTGCGAGGCGAAGGTCGCGCATCGGTCGCTCCGTTCTGCTTTCCTTCCAGTACCTCCGCAACGTTTTTCGCGTACCACGTGACTCGCTGCTGTCCATCGTCGCCCTCTATTATAGGAAGTGTTCCGATCGCCTCAGAGAGCTCAACAAACGCGCCGGACACGACCTGAAAGCCGTGGAGCTGCTGGACGTCAAGTGCCACGCGGTTGGGCTTTTCGAAACGCCGGGCGCTCGCTCACCCGAGTGTTCTCGCTCTTTGCCAGAGGTTAGCGGAAATATGCATCACCCTTTTGAAGATGGCCAGCTACGACGCCCAAACGATGATGAGCTGCAAAGGAATCACTGAGTACATGAACTGCATCCTGCCGTACTCCGAGTGGACCCAGGAAACGCTCCGTCCGTCCTTGATTGTGCTCCTGAGACGCCTTGACAAGATTTTCAGCAAAATCAGCCGCAGGACCTCCTACCGGGTATTGTGAGAGTGTGTCTCGGAAGGTTGGGGAAATCCCCGCCCAGGGGCGCGTCTCTGTCGTGTGGCCTTGCTCGCGCAAATCCGCGTTCAATCCAAAGGCATCTTGACAGTGCGTCACTGAAGATCGGTGTCGAGAATTGCTGAGTTCAGAATGACGCTCGCGACTTGGGGGCAACGAACATTCGAGCCCAGGAAGCTCGCCATCCTTGAACAATCTTCGAGGCACGTGCTGCATTTGACAGCGAGATCCCTGCCTCTCGTGGATGCTCGCGTGCTTCGTCGCGAAGCGACAACCGGTGAATTTTGCTTCGGAAAACTGCCCCTCCTCCGCAGGCGCTGAACTTCCGTTTCAATGCTGCATGCACCCTACCAACTCTGTTCATTACTTTCGAAAAAAAAAAAAAGAAAAACTATGGAATTTCATCGCCGGAACAATGGAGAACAATCCAAGAAGTTATCGATTTGTCTTTCATTCCACATCGAGCTTTGGGAAGTTTTTCCTTCCATAGTTCAAAGAGAGATGCTTCACCTCTTCAACAAGCATCTTCTGAAAGAAGAATAGGAGCGTGTCGTGTTTAAGATTCCTTCTCGGAGCCTCTGTCTGCGAGTGGGGAACATCTTTTGCCACCCACATCGAAATTCCCCTCAGGACTTGTGAAAGGAAGATCAAACAAAATTCAGATTCGACCTGGACAGTTGGGGACATTTTGTAGAAGGAACGGCGTAGATGGAACCTGGCAGTTTTCGGATTCAGAAGAACAGTAGGTCTCGCAAATCACTACGGCAACCAACAGTCAGAACAAACTTGCCGAATGACCATGCGGGGCAGCGCCGACATGATCCAAAGCTCTTTGAAGCCCACCCGCCCACGAAAACCCGTTCCCGATTCACTCCTCTGAAGGGCTTGCTCCACTCTTCCAACACCCTGGAGATTCCTCCCCCCCCACACACACACACTTGATGGAGAAGAGGGTCTGACTTCGTGACTCCCTACCGATCTCCAACGCGTGCGAGCGTCATTCCAGTGACCACTACACCCAAAGTCAAGCAGCGTCCTGCAGGGAGGACTCGAAAACCAGGACGCATCCACTCTCTTCATCAATCTTTCACGGATACCCCAACTTTCAATGCTTGGTGCCACGCACAGGAGCCGCGAACGCTCCACCGCTAGTGCAGGCCCTCAAATCAGCTTTCTTCAGGAATGCATGGTGCTTTCATGTTCGCCACGTTAGGACGGTTCATCGCAGGCTTGAGAAGATTTATTTCAGAGTGCTTGTCTTTGTCTTTCCGAATGTATCGAGTCTTTCTCTTTTGGTGACACCGACGTTTTGCCTTCATCCAAGCACTTCAAGAATTATCGTACACTCTCTGCTCTTGGCAGGACTCTGGAGAACCATTTTTTGTGTAGACTGCCTCTCCATCTATATAACCAGAGCGATGCGACCTGCGATCCTTCGGCATTCCCTCATCGGGCTAGTTGGCACGCCATGCCCTTCTTTTTTCGTAAGCGGCATCATGGATCCAATGTCCTGTTCTGATGAAAGATCGATACGAACACGTCGGCGGTACTGATGGCAGCAGCAACCCTTTCTGGGGAGAATCGTAAAGCAGTCTAGGTCTTTCCGGGTCGTTAGAGGCGGAGAACTCCATCGGCATTGCGACTTGCCTTTTCCCCCTTCTTGGTTCCAAAAGCGAATTTACTGACCTGGTGGATTCTGCTGTTCCATCTCATCCACATCTGTTTGTATCGAATATCTCCTTCTCCAGTGCTGATCCAGGTAGCGCCGCTTTTCTTAACGTTCCTTCCTGAGTACCTACGTGCGGATGAGTCCAAACTGAGGATCTTCCCCATGACACACACAGTCATTCATCGACGCGAGGGCATCAAAGAAGCATCAGTAGGAAAGGGAATCGGTACTCAAGCCTGGGAATGAGGGTGAACCCTACTGTCATCGAGTTCGCATTCAAGAATCTGGAGGAGTCTTTCGCAAACCGACTCAGCTGCTGTCCTCGGGGTTCGGAGGAAACGAAGAGTAGTTAAAGCTTCGTAACGGTGGAAGCATTAAGGGCCACACGCATGGGTGCTATCATCATGCTCAAGCCATCATCCTTCAGGAGAAAAGAGCCATTATTTTTTTCAGAAATGACTGAGAAGTCCTTACTCTGTGTAGTTCTGGATAGTGGTAGAAACCCTCTCGTTTCCTCCTAAGAGTTTTGGAAATTCCACAGTTAGTGACACAAGAAGCCATTCAACAGTGATAACCACGGACAGACCTTCAAGAAGGAGCAAGAAAATGCGGCTGCTCAAGTAGCTATCAGGTTCTATTTCAGCAAGGAAAGAGATCAAAAGAAAAGCAGCAGCAATGAAGAATCGAGATCGCATAAGTTTTCCTGTGAAAACTTCTCTTCTTTGAGAGAGTTCTGTTGACCAGAAAGAGAAGTGCAAAAGTATTCGTTCCAGAGAGGAACAGCCTTCTCGAACTCACACAAAAGAGCGCACGGCAAGGAAAGTGTTAGAAGAAAAAGGAGAAACAGGAGCATGAGCCAGAGAAGCTGGAGGCGCATTCGAAGTTCGAAAGAGGAGTTTCGAGTTTCATTCGTTGCCAAGGAAAAATCGACAGTGACAAACTCCGGAACCATTCCGGGTATGAGAACCTTCAATCGTTTGAGCTAGAATGACATGAGATGGCGCAGGAAAAGCAAACTTCTGCGTCCAAACTTTGGATACAAAGCCACGGAAGGAGTGACTTTCAGATGTCGGAGACAGAAATTCTCAAATCCTTGCTTGCTGATATTTAAAGATCAGTAAACGAAAATCAGATAGGTGGACTGGCGTCAACCTTCTCAATAGACTCCGATCCTCCGTCTCAGTGTACCCCGACCTTGTGGTCTCAGATGGCGCCAATGGAATCGGAAAATCCTGCGGCACCATCCTAATCTGTGTAAGACGGTTTTCCCGGATACCGCAGCACTCACGTGAGCAGGACTCAATAGTCCATTGGCAGAGTTGTGCAGTGAGCCACCAGAATGTGAGGGCTCTGTCCGAAAGACTGGAGAATGACCCTAGAACAGGAAACGAGTCAGATTCAGCCACCCTGCATCTATATTGGAAAACGAAATGTAATCAATGAGAGTTCGATACACCCCGGAAACGGAAATGAACTGCACAACGCACCAATGGCGGAACGCTGCCCTCGGGAAAACTCGCTGCTTATCGAAAAAGAAAAGACCCTCAGAAAAGCAAAACTCCTGTGGCATAAAAAAGAAATGGAATGAGAATATGAGGAAAGTAAAACAATCTGTAAGCACACTGACGAAGCCTCTTTTTCAGAACGATGTGGACTGGAAAACAGCTTCAATGATCTTGAATGGGCTTTATGAAACACTCTGCAGGCATCCTTACATCAGCCACTTCCCGAACCTGAAGACGATCATCACAACGTGTCAGGTAACCGAAAACTCCAAGTCGTTTCCGCGAATGGGATTCAGAAATGCGGCGGCATCACCGCCTGCGGGGGATCCCGACAACCTGCTTTCCAGACCAACAGCTTCAGCTCTCTTGCAGTCCCTGATCCTCGGGGAGGCGACTCCGAACACCTCGCTGAATTCCGAACTCGGGCAGCCTCAAAATGTGACCCCTGAAAGCCTGCCCCTCCCGTGCTTCTCCTCGGTAGTGATCAAGTTGACCTGCATGCAAATCATAGCCATCGGGGTGAGTTGTTTCCCCTTTCCCCTTGCGGAGCATCATCCTTGCATGCTGCACCACGGAACCACTTGGACGGATGAGCTCGTTGCACACGAGTTCTCATCTTCTGCATAAGTGTTAACTTCCAGACGGGAAAGTTAGTCAGTCGCTGGCACTAAAGGACGTCTTTTGCACATATCCTCTTACACTTCTTTTCAAGAACTGGGCACCTCCTCGTTCATATCTTTCCCTCATACAAAATGGTGATTTTTCTTTTTCCTCAGAACATAGGTGCATAGTATATGCTTTTTCGAATCGCATCCGTCCATCCACACGTCTTCCCGACTACATGGAAATTTCTTAAGAAGCAATCCTTTGTGCTACGTCATTCTGTGCCACGAAGATATGTTGTCTTTAAGCTTGAAGGATGCGTTTCTGCCTCAAATTACAATTATAGCTGGGGTGTAGGAGCCCCGGGCCAAGCTGCCAACCCAGATTTTCGTGCGAACTGATCCTCAAGGTCAGGTCTATTCCCATCGCCATGGAAAATGCTCTTGCGTGAAGCAGAGTCTGGTCCCGCGTATTGCTCTTTCTTTCCTTTTGCTCTCCCTCGTATGGATGATGGCATCAGGGAAAGTCGTCCCTCGTAATAAAAAGCCATCGTCGGTCTTTGGCAGATACGCGAAGACCAGGGGTATCATTTCACTGCTTCGGTTTGCATCGGCACACGGAAGATCGGAGATGTTCCTCTGCCCGCCTTCCGTTTCCTGTCTTCCTCGCAAAGATGCGAAGAATCGTAAGTTTGGAACGATGAAGGAAAAGATGGATTCTGTGATAGCCACGCCGGAAAAAAAGGAATTCGGAGTGATGGAAGGCGAAGATCCAGGAGCAAAAATCAAAAATAGCCAACTTGCAATCGGGCAGGAAAAGTAAGATGGGGGAGATGTCCTCATCGATGGCACCTTATTGGTGTGAAGTAGCTTTTAGCGGATGGTAGGAAACATTTCCAGCACCTTTGCACCTACTCAAAATGCGATACGGAGGGAGACGACTATGCGTTCCCATGCTTTCCGAAAACAGCATCTTCCTGCGAACTGTTTTTTGGTTGACGAAGACCAAGAGATTGTCCTTGACCCTTGCTACCGCAGTTATTTGTCCTTGCAAATTCTTCGAGCAGCTCTCATGCTCCAGGAAACCTGGGAGCGGGTGCGTCCATTCCCGATGCTGCGAGCCGATAAGCCGGGAGAACTCTGAACGTTCCCGGGAGCGTCACAGGTCAGGTCGAATGGGTGAGCGTAGGCGTTTCCGCTGAAACCTCAACTGAGCCAAGGCGAACGCTGATGAGCCGGAAATGCGCGCAGCAGATTGCCACGGGCAAAGATGCTAAAGAAAGAACTGCCAGTGAGCTGACGGCTGATCTGGCAGCCGTCCGCCAGTTTTGCCCATCGACTGATTTTTCCTCCGGCAAAATTGCCCCGAGAAAGAAGCTGCTTGAAACCCGGTTGCGCTGGGACGAGAAAGAAGCTGCTGACTGATCAGGAAAGAGTCACTCTCGATCGATCACTTGCACGGATGAATGAGGATGCAATGAGAAGTCACTGGCTGTGCTTGCGAGAGAGAACTGCAGAGGACTTGAATCTTTGAACATTCTGTAAGCCGCTCTCATGCGCATCCTTACTTCCTTACCCCAAATGTGGATGAGTCGAGTTGTCCGCATTCGGGAAAGATTTTTTGCCTTTTTTTCTTCTTTAATTCCATCCTCCGTTTTCGCCTTCTCCCGTTAATTCCACAACTCTCGAAGAAAATGAAAAATAAATAAAAAAGAGCGTGGGAGGCGAGCTCGCTCACCACTGGAATGAACCAGCGCAAGCGACCGCCAGTCGAGGCATCACGAATGAGGAACTTTGAGGGATATTGGTTTAATCCTACGAAACATTCCAGTCGATGTCAGAACGTGGGGGGTCTTCAGGAATGTTCCCGGGCCTGTCTCCGTCGACTCCGCAGAGGGACCATCTGAGAACTTTCAGTCGCAGACCAGGGTCGAACACACCAATGCTTTGCATTCTTTCGATTCCTCCAAAGTTGCGATTTCGGGTTCCTCCAGCAACGAAGACGATCGAAATCCCGAATGTCGAAATTTCGAAAGACCGTGAGGGATAGATAGATAGACATTGATTTCTTAATAGAGCGTATAAATTAATATATAGATTGATGTTCATTATAAAGATCATAAAAAACTAAAAAATATGTTTATTATGTATAGACGACTACCGAACGAGTTCCTTTCCAGGCTTCGTGGTATCATTTTTAACAATCTTAGGAGCCGTGGTTAGCGCTTAAAATGCAGAGAAAGCACAAAAAAAAGGAACGATCCGGAAGGCATCCCACTGAAGTGTTCGGCACTGTTCCACCGCGAGCCACCATGAGACGAGAGCGTTCACTCGTTTCATCATGGGAATGGGGTGTCGAGTTCCGAGCATGAGCCGAGTACCGAAACTTTTTGTTTCTCGCCAAAACGCGACGAGTACTGAGTCTGACACCGTTGAGTACCGAAATACCACTGTATTTCGGTACTCAACGGTACTCATATTTATACATGAATACTTTTATTGTATTCATGTATAAATTATCAATCTATATATTAATATGCATAATTAACATGCGTGTTAACTCTCATAATCCTTATAATATAGATTAAAATACATATATAATAAACGTATGTATTCATTTCTTATGATCTTCCCTTTTTTTTGGTTCACTGAGTAGTGAAGAACCGTTCGCCTCCTTAGGGGCTCCCTGGGATCTTTCGAGATTCGACATTTGGGATTTTGACCGTTAGGGATTTCGATGTTCGGAATTTCGAACCGAGACGGAAAAATTGCTTCGGGCACTTCCGCGGCCAAAGACTCTCCCTACCACAGGTCCCAATCCACAACTCCTTGCTCGCCTAGAAAAACAGGTGGTGCTCGTTCGGATCGTGCTGTGAAAACTCAACCTGAAATTCACTTCCTTTTCCCGCTGTTAAGAACGGCTACTCCTTGGAGCAGCTGTGTGGAGGGATCAACATCACCCTCAACGAACGGAGGATGGAGAATTTACTTCTGAATTTATTGCTCCCCCTCTTGCTTCAAACGGGATGCAGGAGTAAAGGTAATGGAACCCTCTAAGACCACCTGATGACCCTCCTCCTAGATGTACCGGAAATCCTTCAGGACGACCTCCTCTTCTGTCTTCGCATCCTCCTGAATGGGCTGGACCACTCCAGCAAGCACTGCACGATGAACTGCCGCCACCACAGCTTTAAGACGATAGTCGACCACAGCTTAACGCATGCCACCGATGACAGACTGTCCCCTTTACTTTGCCAGATCATTTTCCTCGGTATGGACTCTCTTGCGTTCTTCCAGTGGGTTTTCACGGAGCAGTGATTTGACTCTGGGACTCTTGAGGTTCCTTTCGGAACATCCTCCCTTCGAAATCCGACCGCTGAGCCGTTTCCCTATCCGACCGCTCTGCTGTGGTTGCTTTGCTCAGAACCCGGTTGCAGGTGCTTGCCGCAGCACCTGGCACTCCCTACTTTTTCCTCCCTTCTCGTCTGATGCTGAATCGTGTGTATCCTTTGAGATTCCCGGCGGGAATAGGGTGGGTTCATCAGGTAGCGACCTGATTCCATGAGCTAAGGAACGTATAGGGCCGCTGGCTTTCTACCGACGACAAAGCGTCTCTGCTACAGTAGCGCTGGATGATCTTGATCTTCGCAGCAGTAGGGAAGCCTCGATCATTTTTGTGTGGATGTGTGTGGCACGGCGCCAACTGACTCCGGAAGTCGACTGATTGCTGAATCGAGTCAGGGACCTCGCACGCTCGTGCCCGAGAATATGAAAAGGTTCGACTTGGCAAAGCCCAGCTTTGAAGTCCCAGAGCCGTTTCCTCCCTGGACCGAAAGCGATAAGAGTTACGGGATCGAACTGGACAGAAAAGGATTTCGATCTGCATGAAAGTTACAAGGGCAAGTCTGACGGAATAAACGGAAAAGGACGATAAGGATGCCGGATGGGGGAAGGGAAAGTAGCAGAGAACAAAGAGAACCGACCCATGAGTGCTGTGGGAGGTGCAGATGGATGCAGGCGACTGAGCCTAAGAGAGGACTGGGCACAAAGGAGCTGGAGGAGCCTGACTTGGCGGAAGCCAAGATCAGATTTGTGCAGTCACAAAAGGAAATGGTCCGGCTGTTTACCAGGATGTTTTTTGGCTGCACTCTGTGCGGGACTACGGCAGTAGCACAGAAGAGGATAATTCGTCTACTGAGCGACTGGAGTGAGTGGTAAGGAAAAAATCCGATTCCTAAAGGAAGGAAAAAGCATTGCCCCTCTCCCCCCCCACTCATGCGCGCATGTAAATCTGTTCATCGCACTTTGCAAGGCAACCGAACAGTGGACCCGGATGTGAGGGTATGAAAGAGGAAATCAAGCTTGCCCTTATGATATGAGATCGCAGGAATTCCTCAACTGGCAACGGAACTACTGTGGCGAAAAGCAAGTCCAGAAAGTTGACCTTGAAAAGCTCGCAGGAAGCAGCTGCAGAAAACGCATCTCAAGGAGTCCGTGCGAAAGCAAACGAAGAAATAGTTTCAGAAAGGGAACGTGGACTGCTTGGAAGAATGAGACAGTAGCCAAACCACATGATACACGTCACGGGTGAAGATGAAGGTGCAAGCAGAGGGTCATTCCCCCCCATGGTTTGGAAGGCAGAATTGTCAAAGAGAGATTCAGTATCCGGTTATCCGATGACTATCCGATGACATACAGCTGCCACGAACCTTCTCTTCCCGTGTGAAACGATACGAAGGAACACACCAGGAAACTGATGCTGAGGACTCAGCTGTTCCTTCCTCGCAAGGGTTTCTCATCTTGCTGAAGTCCGTATGCCCTTTGACTCTTGTCGTCGTGCTCTAATAGGCCAACGTTCTTTTACGTGGTGGTCCGTGGTGCTTTGAGGGCAAATACTTTTCGGGGAGTGCCTCACGAAGGCACTCGGGAAAGTGCAGCTCCCAGACGCAGGACGGTTCCGTCGCACTCTTGTACACATCCTTCGAGCGAAGTCTTCCGAACGTCTCATGTCTCTGCGGCAGTCTGCATTCCAGAGGGTGGAATGCACAACTCCGTGACCACGAGCGGTAAACGAAGGTTCCTTGGAGAAGTGGACAGCGGATAATCAGTCCAGATAATTGCTCCTTTTCCATGAAGACAAACGAGAACGTGGAGGATAACGAAAAGCAGAAACCGGTTGACGAGTTCCATTCCCAGGAATCTGCTGCTGCAGAAAAAGAGCTGGAAACTATGAATCCGAGGCTGTCAGTCCCTTGGACCGTCAAAATAGGCTCCACAATAGGCAGCGTGACTGTGTTTTGGAGTACAAGGAGATCCTTTAGGGAGAAATAAATTCTTACTGGAAGTAAAAAAAAAAAAAGTAGGGCATCGTGATCCAACTAGGAAAACGCTTCATGAATGATAGAGAAAAGATGAGGCTTTCTTGGTGAGTGTTGGGTACTCGGCAACATTTGGAGAAAACGCAGACACGGGAAACCCGGAGACTGCTGCCGCTTCTAGAACCATTTTCTTCTTTGAAAGGAGCAATCTGGAAGTGCGACCTCTCATTCACAAATTCACCAAGAAAAACCTCACTCATAAGAGCCTTGGTGCCACTGGTGCTTCTGATCTCCTTGCAGTATGTCTCTCACACTTTGAATGCTTCCTCAGCGAAAGTGCGGAGATGCAGAATGCTTTCCTCCAGGCCGAACACGTACACAGAGAATGCTAAAGCTCTTGGATTCCATATCGTTTGTTCTCCAATCCTTCATGAGCTGGCTTACGAAAAAGGCATCCTTGGGAAGATGGAAAGAGGAGAATCTTCTTGGCATTAACGAAACGGCACTCCAAACATGGGAAGCAACTTCTTTCATGCCTTTTTTTTTTATCTCGATCAATTGTTCTTCTCTTTCCCCAAGTTTTGTGTTTCTGCTGATTTCATTGCTGTTCAGAATATTGGTCTTCATTTAGCAGCAGCTTGTCCGCTCGATGAAGCATGGCTGCCTGCCAAAGACCTGACTGACTGTTTCCCATAAGCTCATCTGTTCTCAAAAACGATGAACGCAACGCAACTGCGGGTATATTCTCTCCCATGCTCACAGCACACACCCTTTCTGAAGAAAGAACCCAGAATGTTGACACCCTCCAAACCACAGCTCGCTTAAGGTGAAACCGTCCCCAAGGGCTGACTTACGCCTGTAGCACAAAAACGTGCAATTATCACGGACGCGAGAGCATGTCATCAACGCGATCCCGACGCAGCTGACCGCTTCTGCAACCGGGGATGGGGTTCAAGAACTAATGCTCTGCTTGTGTCAGGTTTGAAGATCGTGATAGCAGCCTTCCCGGAAAAGTTAACACTTGAGTGGTATAAAATATCTCAAGCCATCATCTCTTTCGGAGCTACGAACCACTGCGAGCAGTCTTTCCGGGACTTCTTATGCTTTGTAATTGAGAACCGAGGTCCCTTGTACATCCTTCTCTGTCCGTTCATCGAAAAGGAAGTAAGTGTAGACTCAAGTACGAGGGAACCTCCTTCATTTGTGTATTTAAGAGGCAGAAAACTCCCGAAGACCAGCTGCAACACGAACTGCCCATGCAAAACTGCCGTCGATCCGTCTTGATAAATCTCTCCCAGCAGCTGAAGGAGATAAAAGAAAGGATCATAGGTGCCAACGGTAAGGAACCCGCTGCTATCCTGTCCGACGGTCAGTAGCATCCGATAAACGCCGCAGGCTCATAGGAGAAGGCCGCCATCTTAAGCCTTGATTGATCGCATTAATCAGCGATAAAAGATCATTCGGTGTGCACTGAATCCAATCAGTTCGTTCGCTCTCTCCGCGTCCGATCGACGCTTAGGATTTTTGTTGTACGGAGGAAAACGGGGGGGCTTCCAGTAACCCCATTCCAAATAACCAGAAGTTCTGCAGCTCCCATTGGAGCTGTGAACTCTTCGTATCGCCAGATACTCGAGGGAATCCTCCTTTTCAAACCTGTTGCTACCTCTCCATCCAGGCTTTGGCGCGTATCTGTCAGTAGGAGGCGTTTCCACTCCCCTAAGCTGGTCTGCTGAGTCTTCCCCTAGCTGAATAACCACTGACGGATCCTTTCCTTCTGAACAGTGATCTTGAAACCATCACACCCATGCAGACAAAAAAGAAAAAATACACAAAAAAAAGGTGCATCAGAATTATTTTTGTGATTGTGGATGTCACAACGAAGATGATGAACATCACAATAATGAAGATGAACACCGTGGAGGAGAATGCACATCACGAGGAAGATGAAGAACATTGCGGAGAAAATTACCTTATCCATTACTTGTTCTTTAGGAAGACAATTCGGTTGTGCTTTAACTACTACCAAGAGGCACTTTACCGACCATGGTCCACGAACTTCCCTCAATCAACGTGGTTTCTGTGAACGGTCCTAGAATGCAGATGCTGATGAATCCAAAGGATGACGCAAAGGATGTAGAATTTTTCCGTTCCTCCATCGACTTCTTTACTGGCTTGCTTTGTGCAGATTTCCACTCCTTGAACCTTCTTCCCCCTGGCACGCGTCTCATCCTCAAGAGTGGGAACGCGAGCACCAATTCCTTTCGAACATACTGTAGAAATTCCTCGTGTCATCCCTTAAGGGTCCCTATCTCCTCGACACTCCTCAAGGTTCCTCAAGGTTCGCAACTCCTCAGGGTTCAGCTTCCTCCTTTTGCAGGGATCTTCTTTTCCTTGCTCCCCGGTGGTGACAGGTATTCTCGGAAGTGAACCTGCCACCGCCGCTGGGAAGGCGATGCGTGAGAATGTGCAAGGGCTGCTCCCGTTCGTCACATCTCCACGGTTCAAGCTGTGGCCATCCTCCAAGGTCACAGCTTGTGCTCCGAGTCCTCTGTTCACTCTTCTAGCATGGATGCGTATACTGGTTGCAGTTTGGGATGGCTCCTTCTCCTTTCTGCGTTGCTCATATCCGAGCTTACAGCTTTCGGAAGTGGTCGACCGAGTGGTCGCAGAGCAACCCCGAACAAATCGCGTTCCACGCGGCGTGGCAACATGCCCGTGGGTTGGCGGCCCATGTGACCACACTGCCGCGCGTGGCAACAAATGCTGCGGCTCCCTCGGGTTCTCGGGTTCGAATGTCCGTCGTGTGTCGACGCCAAGAACGAGTGCTCCTTGCCCACAGGTTGCGCTGGCTGGCTGATGGGCTTCGGATGCGCTACCGGGGTTACTCCGAGGAAAGTTGGAAACGGAATGGTCCCTATGACTGACTGGAATGGGAAGCGACCCGACGGGGTACTTCTAGGAATGTCACCGAGTCCTTCGGGATTCTTCTGCACATGGAGCCGACCCCTACTTCCGGGAACCACTCCATAGCGTTCATGAAGTCGACATTCCCCCTTTCGGGAAGTTCCCCTCCCTCTAGTGTGCTTGCAATCTGCCTCCGTCGGGGAAGCCCTTTAGAGGAGTAATTAATGGGCCATTTCCGAAGCAAACGAGATGAGCAGCCAGCTCCAGATGAGATCCCATCTTCAGCTCTCGCTTGAGGGAGCTTTCGGGATTCATTTCTGGAACTCGTGCGCAATACGTTTTCCAGACCATTCTTTACGCGTCTGCTCGCGTCGTGCGATCCGCAGCATCGGCTCTTAGAATAAGAGCAAGGAATTTTCACCAGTCTTCGAGATCCTGGGATTGTTTCAGGGCGCGTGATGGAACGTCATTCAAAACGTGTCATTCCCCCTTCCCCCCTTTCTCACTGTGTCAGGAAATCTGAAGTCCCTAAAAACCGATGCTCCCTTCCTGGATTCTTACGCTTGGAAGAGTCAGATGCTTTGACCTCGCTTAGCGCTCAGGACTGCCGCATTCTCCCAGAATCGCAGATTTCGCGATTTGGCAGTTCCGCTCTCTGGGCTGCTGCACCGAAAGCACTTGCTCCCTGCCCCCAACCCACCCCACCCCTTGCAAGAGTGCCGGAACCATCCCTTCCGCGCTGGTACGCCGCGCGCCCAGCATCCCAGCACCGGCGCTTTTGAAACATTGCGATCGTTCGTCCCCTGCCCCACCCCTACGCACGCAGGGGCAGCGTCCTTGGCTGCTCTTCCCTTGCAGTCCGAGGAGGTGGGACGAAAGGGCGAGCCGCAACTGCGTCTGATCCCTGTCATCCCCTCCAGCACCATCCAACGTCCTCAACGCTCGCCCGCCATCGCTACGGAACCTGGGCCCGGGAGCGTCGAACAAAGCGGAGTCGGACGAAAAATCCTCTCCCACCCACCTGAGGAGGAAGTACAAGCTGGAGTCTGCAGTGGAGCGCTTCCTAAGACGTGTCAGCCTATCGGGAGATTGTGGGTCTCCTCCCACAGAAGGCAAGGAGCAGAGACATGAATTCCCCCTCTCCAGCCTCTTCCACTTTCACTATAAAAAAAAAAAAAATATTTTTCTTTTGTTTCTTTTCTTTTCTGGTATCCCTGCTCTTCACGCAGACGGTGAGCAGCATCCTTCGGAGAGCGTCGCGGAGGACGGTCAGTTTGCTGCAGGCAAGAATCGCCTCTACAGGAAATCGAACAACAAATTCCATCGGTCTGAGACCCAGAAGAGAGCAGCCTTGACAGGTTTCCGGATTCTCCTCCAGCCTTCGACGCTACCGTCGTGGGTTTCAGGATTGGACCACGAGGGAGAAGACGCTTCCGCAAAGCCCGACAGCTGTGACACCTCCTCCGATGCACACGCCGATGGCCACCCCAAAGACGCGAGTTCCAGACTCCACCGCCAGAAGGCTCAAAGCCGCAAGGCCTTCGAGCTGCGCAAGAGCAGGAAGGAGCAGGCAAGTGGCGAGCAGCGACCGAAGGTGATCTGCCCCGAAAGGAAACGTCAGCTTTGCCCCTCCCCTCCGACTTTTGCTCGCCTCCGTGCTTGCCAGTCCCGGCCGGACGAAGACGAGAGCAGTGGGTGGTTTCTGCCTCCTCTTCAAGGCTCGGCCGTAAAGGGAAAAGATCCTCCCCAGCTTTCTCTTCCCTGAACGGACCCCGGAATTTTAGAGGGCGAAGAGAGATCTCCCTCCTTGCCCACGACCCATCTCGGAAGTGCTCCAAGGGGGTTGTCAGCACTCAGTCTGCTGGCGCTTGGCGGGAAACATAACTGCCGATCATCTATGCATCGGATGTGGATCGCCGGATGACAGCTCCCAAAGTTCGCGACCCATGCCGGCCCAGTCAACTAAGCTCATAAGTGCCGAGGTCACGCAACACCCCTGATCCCCCTTCCGGACAGCCTCTCTGTGCCCTGGAGTAAGTTCCGCCCCCTTCCCGGTTACCCCGAGAGAGCTCCGTGGAAGAGCCTGCAGCGACGGGGTGGATCGACTTCCTTGCCGTCGGGTTTAAAAGCTGCGCCTTCGAAAGCGAAGTCTTCGTCTTGGGTCTCCGCCACTCCTACCTCCGAGGCGGCACAGCAAGCGGCGCGAAGGGAACAGAAACCCGTAGAAGCGGATCAGAGAGACTGCGCATGCGCGAGCACTGCTCGTCTTCGTTCGCCTCTCCGCCCCTCCTCTCCCGGACGACAGCGGCGAACACGGGAACGAGTCGCGGCAACCGCCAAAGATGTCACCTCGACGAACCTTAGGGCACCCTTCGAGACCGCCAACTGCCGTCGCTGGACTCACTCGCTGTCGCGGTCGGACTGCGCATGGGAGCAGCGGGCGAGGAAGGAGGGCGTAAGTGCCCTCCTCGAGATGGGATCTGGGGTAATCTCCCGGACGAGATCTGTCGCCCTCCCCTTCTATCCCGAAAGGGAAGGGTTTCGGGTTCAAGGGGGAAAGAGGGAAGGTAACAGAAACGCCGAGGAGACCACGTGCCGGGGGTACGCCGAGCTCCCGTGTTCGCATCCTTTCGTCCAAGATCGGCCGGCTGCTGTGCTCAGGCGCTCTCTGAGAGCCTCAGCAGAGACGACCCAGCGCTGGGAATAGGCCAGAGTTCAGGGCCAGCGGCGTGCAAACGGGAGGTTCGATCGACATGGCCGAGTCGGGGAGGGCGTGGCATCGCCTGGGGACTCTTGCAAAGATGAGGAAGGCGTCGGAGGAGAGAAGCTTGCGTGGATCACTGCGTGACCTTTGTGATCCTGTGCTCGCGTGCCGCACTCTGAGTTGAGCGGATCTCTCTCTCTCTCTCTCTCTCTCCCGCACGCGCGCGTGGTGCACTTTTTCTGTTGCCGTGCAACGGTCGGCGGATCTGTGGGCTCGAGACGAGCATCTCCCGTGGACCACGAGGAAATCCTCCGGCATCTCGAGTGCGGGACGAGTTTCCAGCGCTCGCCTGCGGCTCTCGGAGCTATGGTGGCGGGTCGGAAACCTCCTGAGAGGCCCCGAAGGCAGAGGTCACCCGCTCGTACAGACCAAGTCTCCCAACCGTTCCTTTCGTGCCCTGGTACGGCGCGCGCACCCCGCTGCCCAGAATTCTCGTCTACATTCCCCCTCCCCCTTCCTCTCGCCCCATCCCTACGAACGCGTTGCCGACCTCTTCTCAATCAAGAGGCTGGAAGGGGGTGCTACCGGACTCCTCGAGGGAACTGCTGCTCCTCCCTCGGGTTCGCGGGGCAGAAGGAGAGCTGCAGCGAAGCGCCGCGCCGAAGCGTGACGGCGGACCCCACTAGAACGGTGGAGGGGAATTCCGCAAGTGGATCTTCCCAGTGGACCGTTCCGCACGTAGCTTGTTGGAGTACCCGGGACTCGGGAACCCCAATGAACCCGCCGCCTCGAGGCACGTATGGACCAGAGTGCAGCGGTCGGTGCCTCCAGGATTTTGAAAGGCTCCCGAGGCACGGGTAATGGCAGACGGTGAGAGATCCATCCCCTATAGAGTCAAGGAAGAGGTTCTGGAAGTGTGGCTCCTTCTCCGCAGAACTTCCGTCCAGCGCACGCTCCGGTTGGCGAGTGCCTTTCTGGCCTCGGGTGTGGGGCAGCCCAGGTTCCTGAGGCAGGAAAGGGAGGGGACTTCCACCCCATGCAGAAATCCCAGGGGTCTCTCTCTCCCCGCTCCCTCCTGAAGTGCTTCCTTCTCGGACCACCACCGCGTGGAGCGTAACCGCGTGTGTTCCCAGGTCGACTTCGCCCGTCCGAGGTTCGAGCGGACCGCCGAGGAGTGCAAGGAGCTGAGCTGCGACGCCGACCCGCGCCCTCTGTCCGTGTGCGGGAAAAGTTTCGAGACGGAAGACCACCAGAGGGCTCGTGCGGAAGTCCACGACCCCCCGGAGGTGCTGCGTGCCGTCGAGTGCGTCGCGGGGTCTCCGGAAAGCCGAAGGAGCCCTTCCGAGCTGTGAACCTGCGCTGTCCGCCCACTCCAAAGTGGGAGCCGGACGAGAAAGGAGAACCTCCTATTGGGGGCATGGGAAAGCCAACCGATGCCAGAGCTACCGGACGAAGGAGCGGTTGCGACCGGACCTTGCGGCCAAGATCACCCCTCACATCTTCCTGCGACGTGGGGGCTCCCACTTCCCCTCCCTCTGAGCCCCTCTTCCAATAAAGGAGAGGAGAAGATGAGCCTCGAGTCTGAAAAAAAGGGGGAGGGAGCGGGGAGGTCTTTCCCTCAGGTCCAGGAAGCGATTGGAGCTGGAGAGGGGGGAAGGCGGCCGTAGCGAGAGCCTTTGAAAAACTCCGGGTACCTCGTCTTTGTTCTCCTTGCCCGAGGACAGCCGAAGATTCCAGAGGGCGTCCTCCTCTGTTCAGCGGATTCCTGAGACCAAGAAGGGGGGACGGGAAGGGCCGGCAGCCTGAACAACTCTCCGCTCCCTAAAGGGAGGCAGACATCCGGCCCGATTGTCCCCAATCGGTGCTCGGGTCGCTCCATCCGCCTTCCAGGATTCGCAACGTCCGCAGCCTCCAGGGCATCAGGAGGACGCGTGCTGATCCCGCCCTTCGGCGAAGCCGCTGCAGAGCATGTCCCCTTCCCTGAACCCGAAAAGGAAAGCCCTTTCTTCTCGATCTTCTCTTCCCACGGCTCAGGAAGCGAAGGCAGAAGGAAGGACGTAGCAGGAGGGAGGTCACGAACGCCTCTTGCGGCAGAGGGGGGAAGGAGGAGCATCTTCAGATGGAACTTTTTCCCCCGCATCCCCAAATCCTCTCTCCCTTTGGATCCAGGAGAAGCGAGGTGGGGAAGATCCTGGAGAAAACACCTCCCATGGAGCAAGTGGAAGAACGTCCAGCTGCTCCCACCCCCCTCCCAACCGCTCTTGCTCCCTGAGGAATTTCGGGAAGGATGACTTTCCCCGGGTGTCCTCCAAAGGAGGGAAGCAGCTCCGGAGGGGATTCTGCGCTCTCTTTCTTCCCTCCAGGAAGAAGGAGAGAGGGCCGTGTCAGGGAGGCACCCCTGTTCTCTGGAGACCAGATTGGCCCACGCCCCCAGGGTTCACTCGCATAGAATAGGGTCCGTGGGTCCGACCGCGTTCCGAGAGGCAAGACGTATCCGACTATCCCGCGCCAGAGGGTTAAGAGGGGGGGATCGGCGTGCAGACCCCGGAGACGTCCTTGATGTCATGCTCCACACCCACATCCAGAGGGAGCTGGGAAGAGGGAGCACGGATTCCTCTCGGAAGGAAGAGGTTGGGGAATGGCCGAATGGATCCCCACCCGTCCCCAGTCGCAGCATCAGCAGAGGAAGCCACCCTGTCCCCATCCGTCCGTCGTCCCGGGAGGCGGAGCGCGCTCTCGAGGACGCGGGGTCATGAGTCAACCATCAACGAGTGACCTCAGGGTCTTTATTGGCTTGCCATCGGTTTCGCAGCCGCGGGGCATGGTCGCTGCCCGCGTCACTCGTGACAGTTCGGAAGGGTGTCGTCCTCTGGCAAGAGGTCGCAGATCTCCTTCTTGAGGTTCTTCAGGTCGGCGTGGCGCCCGTCCTGCGAAAGAGGCGGGGGATCTCGGAGATTTCCAGCCCTCGAGCGCACTCACCTCTCCTAGGGACACGGTGGGGTACCCTGTCGGTGGGTGGGCCGCCGTGGCCAACCGTTGTCCATGCTTCTCAAGGAGCCTGATGCCCTTCTGGTTCTCCACGCAAGTACTCAGCTCCTCGGGATCCACGTCCGTCTTCTTGGCGCACTGCAGGGAAAGAGAAGGATCGTAAGGTCTGCTGGAAGCAGCCGGACCCTCCTTCCACTCCCGAATTCCGGAGGAGTAAAGAACCGCAGGGAAGGGGGAAAAAAGGGAGCAAGGAAACGAAAGGGGCGTCGGCGGACCTCGTCCGGTCTGTCCCCAGGGGCAGAGCGACCCCGGCCCTGAAGAGAAGCGACTCGGGCACGAGGTGGAGGAGACGGAAGACTGGTCCAGGAAGAACAGGGAGAGGACTCACCTCGGTGGGAGCGCTCCTGTCGACTGTGGGCTGATCCATGATGCAGAAGATAAAGTCCTGAGCCGACTTGCCGGCCGTCTCCTGGATCTCGATGGCGCAGGCAATGTTCTCCGCATAGAAACACTCATTGGCGCCGTGACGGCACTCAATATTCCAGGAGTCGCCTTCATGGGTGACCTGGAAGGAGGTCGGGAGTGGTGAGAATCCAACCACCGTCCCTCCTCCCTCTGTGAGTCCCCCTTCAGGGAGAGGGGAAACACTGCCGGAGAGTGCGCGTGCGTCTGCCCCGGCTGCCCCGCGATCTCGGGAGGGGAGGAAGGGGAGAGGCGGAGACGGACGCTGCCGATGTGAGGAGAGAAACGCTGAGGGGAATTCCAGCCTCCGGATCAGCCGTGCTCTCATCGTTGTCATCGCCGGAAGCAGGGGAGGAGTCATCGTCCATGTCCACTTTCTCCTCTTCTCTTCGTCATCATCAGCGACTCGATTCTCGGAAGCGGAGAGGAGTCATCGTCCCCTGTCTCGTCGCCGCCTCCATCACCAATACCCCGGCCTTCTTCCTCCTGTCCATTATCATCGTCGGCGTCGTCATCACCATTGTCATTCCTCCCTTCATCAATCCTACGGTCTTTCCTGGACCGCAGGGATCTCGGTAAGACCGGGTCGAAGCATAGGGTGCATCCCCTATGCCTTTTAGGCGCGTTCAGCAGCTGGGGGAGACCCCCGTCGAAAGGCTGGAAGTCTCCTGCGCGGCCTCTTCCATCCGGAGAGGGCGGAGGTCCTCCGGGACATCCCTGCCCGGAGGCAGGACCCACCCCATCCCAACTTGGGACGCAGGGTGACCCGTCCTGCTCACCTTGGAACGTCCAAAGGGATTGAGGGTGACGTTCAGTCGGTCCCCGAAGAGCTGCACCACGTCTTTGAGGTCTTTGCGGAAGAGCGCCAGGCTGTCCGGGCAGCGGGGCTCGAAGAAGACGGTCAGCGGGAGAGGCGTGGCCGAGCCTTGCTACAGGGGCGAGAAGGAGGAGGAGGTGGTGATGGTAGCTTTGACCCTTCACCCCCTTCCTACCTCTGCGCGCATGCGCGGAGCAAGCATGGCGACGGAGACGAACAAGGCGAGGAGCTGCTGCATCGCGACGGGTCCTGGAAATCCAAGGAGGGAAGGAACAGCAGTCAAGGAAGCGCACGAAAGGTCAGGGAAGGAAGACACTCAGCCAGGGCTTCTCTCTGCGAGCGCGACCTCCACAGGGCACGCCTTTATAGCCCCGGCAGTCTCCGCCGGAGGCTGGAGGGCGCAGAGGAACCGCTGCAGCGCCCCTGCCGGACTCCCTGGACACTACCAGGCTTGGCGGAGGCGGAGCGTGCGGATCGTCGCTCCTCCTAGGGAGGCGGAGATGGGTCACTTGATGACCTGCGTCCTTTCCCTGCGCTCTGTCCGTGCGAATCACCGCCCCTGCTTTCACAGAATCCTTCCGCCTTCCCACCCGTTCCAGGGAAACCAGGAAGACTGGCTTTTTCCTCAACAGTACCCTACCCACCCCCGCCCGGCCTTGCCGAAAATGGGCGGCAGGAGCTTTTTTCTAGCGCGATCCTTTGTTGGCGCTCCCCTCCCTCCTGACGACTTTGCGTCTCCGCTGGCGGGCATCAACATCTTCCACCCCCTCATCCTGCAGAGGAGCGGGCACCTCTCTCCAGATGCACGGGGGGTGGGGGCGTCGCCACGGGACGGGACCCGAGGGGGGGGAGAAAAGGAGGGGGATCTCCTTGTGTGTCCTTCCCTCCTCCTCCTCCTCTTGTCCAAGAACTCCCCAGGAGGTGCCCCTGTCTTTCGGCAGGCGGAGGCGAAGGCCGCAGCCCAGACACCCACGGGTTTCGCCCCTCCTTCCTCCTCCTCCTCCCCCACTCTTCCCTCGAACCTTTTTTGGGAAAGGAAGGCGAATTTGGAAAGTGGCGCGAGAAAGTAAAACGACCTCCTAGAGCCGCTGCCTCCGTCCGGTCCCTGTTGCCAAGGCGACGGGGCACTCCACTCACGTCCACCGCCGCAGACCTCGCCGGGGAGTTCCCTAGGGACCCGCGCCGCGGACTAGGCTGCTGGGCGTCTCTCCCTCTCCCTTCTCTCCCCCGCGGGAAGGAAAGCTGGAAACGACCGCGAGATCTCATCTTCCACCCCAGTTTCCGCGGAAAAGCCTCCGGGTCTGCCTGCCTCTCCTCCGGACGAGCAGAGCGCATTCTGGTGGCGAGGCAGCCCTCGGGAGCGCGTCCTCCCACCGAAGGAGGCGCCCGGAAAAGAGATCCCGCGGGCGCAGGATCGCTGCGGGCCTGCCTCCGCTCGGATACGAGCAAGCGGTCAGCGGCACCGCCGCCCCCGCAAGGGGTCGCTCGTGCGCGAACCGCCGAGTGCGCGCACCTGGCCCGGATCACACCGGGAATCTTCCTACTCCTTCTCTCCCGCCGCCGGTCGGGGGGGAGGGGCAGAACCGTCTCTCGGAGGAACGGCGCCCCTTCGCTTCCGGACCGCGCGACCTTTCCCGTCCGGAGGGGGCGGAGACGCTCCGGGACCTCGCAGCAGGTTCTTCCCTGCCCGTCGGCAGTCGGTAGGCGAGAGGCAGACGAGCCAGCACTCCGCTGCCCCCGACAAGCTGCGCTTCGAGGTCAGGGAAAGTAGAACTGGGTCGCAACCTCAATGGCTCCCGACCCCAGCGTCCCCTTGACAACGGCATCCTTCTCTCCCGTCCCGTCCGAAGGACTCGCCTCCGAAACGCCGCCAGTGGGACGAAAGGACGAAACAAAAAAAAAAAAGGAAGCAGAAAACCGCCCCACGGGAACGTGGGGCGGCATCTTCCCGAGCAAACGGTGAGACGCGGAGAAAGAGGGTGTGTGGGAGGAGAGTATCATCCGCGGGCGATGTTGCAAGGTTCCCTGAGTACACGGGTCGACGGTCGTCCTTGAAGGGAATGGAGCCCGGGGGAGGCAAGGAGAAGTGGGGCGGGGGGCGAAATGAGAAAAAAAAAGGACCTCCAGTGCGGGCCCGCGCGCGCGCCATGGAAACCGATAGCGACTGGTGGCGATGAGTCTTATCTTTCTTTCTTTCTTTTTTTTTTATTCCTCGGGAAAAAGGGAAAGGGAAAGGAAAAAAACAGGAAACCCGGGAAGTGGTCTGATGGGCACTCTCCTTGCCACCTCACTGGCTGCAGGCGGCCGGTATGCGGTGGCCGTGCTTGCGCATCCAGATGCAGATCTCGGCCCTGGCGCGCGCCAACGGGATCACGCCGTCTTCCTACGGGAAGGAGGGAAGAGGAGCGCATGGTCTCCCCCGAGGAGGAGGAGGCCTCTCCCCCTTCCCTTCCGGCAGCCCCCCGAGAGGGGACCGGGAGGGTCCGCTCGCATACCTCCCCGATCAAGATGTGAGGGTAGCTGCTGACGGTCGGGTACAGACGCCGCATCTCCTGCTCGTACTGCTGCAGGAACCGGATGCCGTTCTGGTTCCGGTAGCAGCTGTCCAGCTTCTGCAGGTCCATCCCGGTCCTCTGGGAGCACTGGGAGGGAGTGGAAGAAGATTGACCGGTGAGAAAGGGAGGAGGGAGGGGGAAGACCCCAGTCTCCCCAGTTCCTGCGGCAGCGCCCGTCCTTCCCCGCCCACCCCCTCTTTCACTTCCGGGAACCAGGCCCCGCCTCTTACCTGGGCCATCACCTCCGACTCCTCCGCGGTGGACACGTCCTTCATCACGCAGAAGACGAAGCGCAGCGTCCTCTCCCGCGGCTCTCCCGAGTTGAGGACGCAGGCGAGGCGCTGGGCGCGCGCGCACTCCGCCGGGCCGTGGGAGCACTCCATTGCCAGGGTACCATTCTCCTCGCGGATCTGCAGGGATGCCGAGAGGCTGCGAATCTCCCCCCGCCCCGGAGGCCTACCTTGGCGCGCCCCAGAGGGTTCAGGTGCAGGCTGAGGTGGCCGTCAAAGGCGTCCACGAAGTCATCGAGGCCGCTGCGGAAGAGTGCCAGGCTGTCTGGGCAGAGGGACTCGAAGAACACGCGCAGGGGCACGACCGCGTTCCCGGTCACCTGGAGGGAACGAAAGGGCGGGTGATGGGAGGTGCACGGGGCGCGGGGGGACCGGAATGGTCGGGAAGGGGACGCCTACCTGCGCGAGCAGGGACGGCAGCAGAAACAGCAGCGCAGAGGAGGCGTGAAGGTGAGGCATGGCAACGGCGAGCGGGCGAGCGCGGGCGGCTGCGTATCCCGAGCAGGGTGCGCGGGCCGCCCTATATAGGGAAGGTCGGAGACACCCCGCGGCAGTCCTCGCGAGGGGGACGCCGGTTTTCCCAGAGAGGCCGCCGACCCCGGCCTCCCGCTCCGTAGCCTGCAGGGGACTCGCTGCGAGAGCGCGCGCGAGCGGAAAGGGGAAACTCTCCCGCCCTGCCCCAGGCGGGCCTCTCCCAATGGGACACCTGCAGCCCCTAGCGCCGGCGAGGCTATGAGCTGGAGAGCCCTCGCCTCCTTGCCCGCGGCTATGGGGACCTCCTCAGGGCCCGACGCTCCCTGGAAGCTACCTTGAGAGGTCGCCGAGGGGTTGTCCACTCAACGCGAGGTCACGGACCGCGTTCCGAGACATCCATGAGGGCTGCTCCGATCCCCTATGGGGACACCAGCACTGCAGGATGAAAAGGGACGAAGAAACGAGGAGATGAAGGAATGCGGGAGCTTCCCCGGGGGAAAGGCGAAGGCAAGAACGGGAAGAGGGCCTGAAAACGGGGGCCGAAGCAAGCAAGGGGCGGGGGTACAGGAGAGGCGGGAGGCGGAGGAGCCTGGAATGCCTTCCTCCGCATCGCGAGCCGCAGCTCGGGGATGCTTGCGCGCAGGCTCGAGCGCGCCAGTTTCCAAGGTTGCCACGCCGTCCAGAGCCTGCAGCCTCCCCAGCGGGAAGGAGCGTCACGGCGGCCACCGGCCGCCGAGGAGGTTGACAAACTTTCACTTTCTTGTTTTTGTTTTCGTTCTCCCGAGCGCACCCGCGAGGCTACCCTGGAGCGGGTTGTCTGGCGGGGGCGACGAAGGCTGGATGAGGCGAAACGAGAGCGCTCGGCATGAGCGAGCAGCGGAAGTGTAGGAGGACAGGGGGGAACGGAAGAAAGTGCTCCTTCTTCCCAGACCGGCGGGATGTTCGTCGTCCTTCCGTGCAGCTGGAGTCTGCCCGGGGGGCACCCCAACAGCAGGGTCCTCTCAGCCCCCTCGATCCGGGCAGGGACCCTCGCCTCCCGTAGGGGCAGACTGAGTGCACCTTGTTGCAGGGCGCTAGCTAGGTGGTGGTGAGAGACTGCGGACCAGCACGACCACGCGGCTTGAGCGCACAGAGAGAGCGACACGCATCGCGCGCGAGCTCCGTGTCATCTTCCGCGCACTTCGCTGTAGGCGCTCCACCGTGCGCATAAGATCCCTGTGTGTCCTCTGCGCTACATGCGTCCGTGGGGCGCACTGTCCACCCTTCGGTACACGCACGCGTCGCCGTCTGCTCCATTTGCGTATCACTGGTTTGAACACCATGCGCAGTACTTGTTTACGTGCAAGGTGCACTACTTGTGAAATAAATACTTTGTAACGGGTTGCATCACATGAGGATAACTGCTTATTCGTGCAACTGTGTAATCATACAATGTAATACATAGATAATGAAATGCTTATCGAAATAAAATAATCCCCGGATGCGTCTAGAACCAGCTGTGCAACCTACATGTAAAAGGAATACGTGTGCTGGCTGAAGCCTCTTTCCTAACGAAATCACCTACGTGATGAAAAGGGCGTACTTACACGAGCGTAACTTTGCTCACACGAATAAAATAAAGCGCAAGCTGTCCGACAGCGCACACATAAAAACAAAAACAAATTACAAATAAAAACGTGGAAAAAACCCTGCCGGAAATACGTCACGTGAAGTGACGCAAAGTGCTGTTGGCATTGTTAGCGGCACCATAGCGCAGACTACGGTGTACAACCAGCTGAGTCTTAAGAGTCACGTAACGCAACGCGCTGTGTAACCACATGTGACTAGTTCCTTTGTACAGACGACGTTGAGTAGACAAACTGCCTGCATTTTGAAGGTTTGAAGTGGAGTGGGGGGGTTTTGTCAGCGACTGCACACGTAAGCCCGAAAGTTAATTCGCGTAGCGTACGAGTAGGATTCACTGCGATCGTACTGACCCTGTATAGCCCTCAGGCAAGATGACGCTCCCAACCGCGTGAACCCGCGGACGATCCCTACTTGCACCCCTGATTGGTTACTCCTCTCGTTCTGGTAGCTCCTGGAATTTCGTCTGATGCAGGGTGCCACCTATTTTCTTTCTGGAGCACGAAGCTGCTTCCGCAGAGTGCCCAAAGATGGCTGCAGAAGCGGTTTTTTGCAATACGAGGGATGATCTTGCCTTGGGAAACGCAGGGTTAAAATTCGATGCTTTACGTTCTCTCCATCCGAAGTGACAAGCCAAACCACTTCCAATGGTCGAAAGGGAACCTTGACTTGTCCCCAAGGGAACGAAATAAGCACGGGACAGCTCTCGTTGGGCCGACTCTGAAGGGGCGTTGGAAGGCGCGCACAGGGTGCTGCAGACAACTTCGAGAGCTGCAACACCATTGGAAGAGAGCGAGGAGTTATACTTCCACCGTCTCTGTTCCTCTTCCTCGTCTCAAGAGGTTCAAGATGGCTCCGTGAGAAAATTGACGCGACCATCGGCAAGGATCGAACGCCAAGACACCACCGGCTCTTTCTCCCTTCCTTCCGGTCCTGCGCGTTTGGGCAAAGCGCGCGCGGCCCTCTCCGCGACGACCATCCGTCGGCTCGGGAGAACTCACTGACGCCCTCCAGGTCCTCCTGATCGGTGGGTCCCTCGTCTCCGTTCCCTTCGCTCGCGGGTCGCTGGAAGGACCCAAGCCATCCTTCTTGGGAGCGGCGGGACAACAGAACTGTTCGCTTCCCTGATGCCAGCTGTCCTCCCGAAGAAGTGCGCCGACGGGAGACGAGCACCGGTGGGAGTTCCTCCTGTCCACCTCCCTCACTCCCTTCCAGCCGCCGCGGAGAGTCCCGGATGAGGACAGGAGCCTCTTTCTCCTCAATCCAGACTCTCCTCGCCGGAAGCAAAGGAGCCCCCGGAGATGTCTTGGGGGCTGTGGCCGGGCTCTCACTCGTAGCCCTCGCCCCACGTTCCTCCTCTTTCCCTGAGGGACGCTCCTCGGCCTCTCGATCCTTCGTGGGGGAAGGGAGCCTCTCCTGGAGAGGCCACAGGCACGTGAGAGGCTACTGGGCGTTTCCCAGACGAGCGACTCTGCGGAGAAAAGGGGACGGGGCGAAGGGGGTTGCCTCTCCCGACGTCCGTGCATGGCTGCCGCGGCGACGCGCGCGCTCTGGAGTCGGTGACCTTCCTGCCTCCGGCACGTCCTCGCTTAGGGAAGGTGGGAGAGTCGGAGAGGGTAGAGGAGAGGAGGGAGGTGAACTCGCGGCACCCCCTCAGAGGGCATTGTCTCCCTTCACTTCCTTCCATTGGTCCTGGCGCCCAGCGCTTCCCAGAGAAAGTAGAAGTCGACAGCCGGACGCAGCTGCACTCCGGCCGAGTTAGCCGCTGCCGCAACACCAGGAAGGCCTGGAGTCCCAGAGACCACCACCCCACCTCCCGAAGAGGGAAGAATATGCGGCCTTTGAAGACCCTTAAGAGCTCCCTCGAAGGAATGGAGTGGACCACCTCCCACTGCATTCAGCCCTGACAACCGTTTCCAGAGGACGCACCGTCTAACGGAGGACCTCGGATTCCAGGGAATCTGGAAGCCTTCAATACCGAATGGGGTCCCCCCAAGAACCGGACTTCCCCTATCCCTCCTCCTCTCCTCGTGCGGGGACATGCAGGCCTCCAGACTGGGTGTCCTGGAAGGGCCCGCTCCTTTCCTTCCCTCCTTCCTTTCTTTCCAGCTCCCTCCCCACTTTCTTTCCCTGCATTCTTCTGGCGGGAGCAAACTCCGTGGGTCCGTCCTAGGGAGCTGTGAGGATCCCAAGCAGCGAGCTTTTCCGGGACCTCCATCCGGGAGCGATCCCTGTTCCCCAGAACCTTTCCCCGGTACTGCCCCAGCTTGCTCCTTCCACGAAGTCCCTCATCTGGAGAATTCATCCAGCTTCTTCCCCGGTTTCGTTTGTCTGTTTCTCCGGGGTGCTTTTCCATCTCTCGAGAGCATCCTGGAGAATCCACTGGTCCTGGGGTGACCGCTTCTCTTCCTCCTTCCCTCTCCCCCGCTCACCTTCACGCATCCTGCAACGGGGACCCTACTTGCTTTGACGGACCATCAAGGGAGACTCGAATGTGACGGCAACGTCCCTGGAGAACTCGAAAGACGTAACTCTGTGAAAGACGGAGCCAGAAACGCTTGCATCTGCCTCTGTTCCCGTTTTCGGTCTCGGCATCCCCCAGTTTCCAAAGGAAACGCCAACTATCCGATGCTCAATTGAAGGTAGGTCGCATGGTCCAAATGTTTTCTCATGTGGAAAAGCGAGCCGAGCGGAGGAGGGATGACGAAGATCGGTAAGGAGAAAGGTAGCGTTGGACCGTTCAGAAGAGGAAGAGGAGGGGAAGAGACGATGCCAGTATGGATGCAGGATGCAGCAGCCGCTCTCAGAGTGGGGAGGGAAGCTTGCAATAAAACTGCGGGTCAAGGGATATGGAAGGGCGACGATCACTGGTTGTGGAGAGTCCGGGGTGAAGGGGTGAGCTGTTAGTCAAATCGCGTCGATAGCGTCCTTCGTTCTTTCTCCACCCATCGCAGCCTCCTTGGCTTACTGCCGCATTTTTTGCTTTCCGGTGGTTGATCCTGGTGACTGCATCCATTCGTCCAGCTGCTGTCCACAAGAAGGCAGCAACGAAACCGAATCGGTGGGATTCTTCGTCGTGAGAGTAGAAAATCAGCTCCCTTCGAAAATAGATTTTTCCATGCTGCTAAGCCAAGAACTTGTCTTTTGCGATCGGCTAAGGTGATCGAGGATGCTCTTGACAGAGCACATGTAGCGGAAAGCACCGGCGAGATTATTCCAATCGCGGATGAACAGTTTCGAGTGCTGGTCTCAAGTTAATTGAAAGTTCCTTTCTCAGAGATTCACCAGCAGTTCGGAAAAATCTGGGAGGTTTCTGGAATAGCGCAAGCAGATCCAAAGGTTTCTCTTAACAGATGCTTGTAGAATTAATGGTTTTCTTTCCAATGATCCACATGATTTTGGAAACTGGATCATTCCATTCGAAATGGTTTCCTGCGAAATGAAATTGACTCCGTCTCAATAAACTCGAATTAGGATTACTTTTTAGATAAAATTAGCTATGAAAGAAATCTTATCTTTATGTGGTAAGCTGCTTGGTTCAAGAGTTGATAAACGAGCATCACAAACTGTTTTTTTTTTTAGTTTTTTCACTTATTAATTTCTGATGCCACATTTGCATCTGTGGAAACAAATTGCCTAGATCCGGAAGAGTCCCACAGGATTCTTTTTCGGTTATCATCCAGACTGCAATAGGATTTCAGTTTGAAAACGCAAGATGTTTGGTTCTTCTTATTCGTTGCGAGCTACGCAGTGAACCCAACAGTCATGTTTTACCTGAGGACCTGAGATGAGAAAAGTAACCTCCATGGATCCCGAAGACGAATGCAACTCCCAACGCACCTTGGAAATGGAGCAATCCTCACACAAGCCCACCCTGGCAGAAGTTCAAAAAGGAAAGAAAAAAAAAAAAAAGAAGCTCCAGAAGCTTAATGAGTTCAAGTCGTGCAGAAGATGCTCGAAAACACAGTCAGATGCAAGAGTTCGCGGATGGAAACTCTTCAACACCTGGATCCTAGAGTTTTAAAGTTTCGTACTCACGTACATAATGTAATCCGTAAGCAAAGTTGAATCCGGCAATGCTGCAAGAAACGGGCAAATCATGCCCTCCCCCCCCCCCTCTTTCTTGTTTTCCCACGTCGAGGGAAGAGCCCAGGTTTTCCAGAAGGCAGGAAGTTTGCGGGCTTGCGGGAAGTGTCCCCCTTGCTGCAAACTGCGCCCCGTTGTCCGTCTGGAAAATCGACAAGCGTGTAAAACCGTCACGCGTGGCCGTACTTTGCACGTCGGCGGTGTGTTCCTTTCGGCGGCGGCGGAAGTGTGAGGCTGCGGTGCAGGCGGAGTGCGGGCGGAAAACACACAATCTCCACAATTCGATAGCTGGCACGGGAAGACCAGGTCCTCCTCCTGCCTTCGTGTTTGTGTGATTTGCGAGATACCAGGCAGCAGCGGCCCCCCACCTCTCCCCACAGTTGTGCTGATTGCAATTTGAAAGCTTCGAAACTCGCATAAGAAGGAATTTTTTTTTTTTTTTTTTCCTGCTTGTGACTTCGGAACCGGACGAGATCCGTGGGCATTACCTACATGGCTTTCCAAGAAACCTTTGTTCTTTAAGGAAAGCCTCCTTTTTTTTTTTGCACCAAATTGAGTTTGGAATTGCATTGAATTTAATGGTTTCATTTTTTCTTCAGAGAATAATTTGTTTTGGACCATGAATTAAAGTCTTAAAAGGACATTGCGTATACCTCGTACAGGCTATGTATAGTCTTCATATACAAGCAAATTAACGTATGTTAATAAATATGTAATAGTAGTTTTTAGAATGGATGCCTTATTAAAGGAAAGAGATGCTTTTAAAAAAAAAGCTTTGGCCCTACCAGTGTAAGTGTTCCTCATGGTCCTTTCTATTGATTTTTTGGGGGGATTTACTGTAAGAGCTAAATGTTATATGAAACCATAATTGAGAATAATTAATAAGTAAATAATTATTCATTTTCAGTGCAGCAAATTTGTATGAATATTTTGTTTTCCATTTTGGCAATATAAACTTACTGTATGCAATTCCCTGTGCTCTGTACATCCATTAGATTTTTCGAATTTACCCACATCAGGTTTTCTTATCTGACTCCTGTATCGTTTGGTGGACCAAAGTTATCTCTGCATCCCCTATTAAAGTTGCTTTATTTGTTAAAAGTGAACATTCAAATTAGCGGAAAAAAATATGAAAAGGGAATTTAGTTTTTTCGTGTGTTTGTACAGATCATGTGGTTGAACAATGCCTATTGGCAGTATCTTTGTTACTGAGAAGCCTATTTCACAAACTAAAGTATTGCTTGAGAATACTAAAAGTAAAACAAATATTAATTTTTTTTCGTTTTTAATTTCAATCAGTAACCAGCAGAAGCTGGTTACTGATTGTCACATTTGTATCTGTGGAAACAAATTGTCTAGATTCAGAAGAGTCCTACAGGATACTTTTCCATTTATTCTTTTTCAGATTATAATAGGATTCAACAATTACATTGTTGAAGCATACTTTTTTTACCCTCAAAATCTGTAAACATTTGAACAATTTGCCTCAAAGACATTTGATAACAGCCATCACAGATTTGCATCATGGTTTGGTTTTAAAGAAGTCACACATACGAAAAAACAACTCGTGATTGTACCTAGAACACAATCCAGTATCAAGTTGCACTAATGTGATTCCACATTGCATTCTCATGTTTCTCATAGAAAGTTTCTAAAGGAAAGATTATTGTTTTTTGTATGTCAAAATCATTTGTATTTCTGGTTATATTCTTTCTGTTTTCATATTGTTAACATGTTATGGAATCAAAGTTGCTTCACTTTCCCTGCAAACACAGTATAGTCTCCAATGAGTGATATAGTTTTCATTCACAAGCAAATTCTAGTGTAATGAGGGATTATTTTTAATTGTGTTCTATTTTGGTATTCTTGATAACAAATAGATCACAATTGAATTGTTTGATTAAGTGAACTGAGCATCAATTAGATCAGCTAGATAACAAGGTGTGATTGAACTATGGCTTCAAGAATATGAAAGGCTGCTTTGGGGGCTGCTTCAAAAACAGTGCTTATGAGAGCTCATACTTTGAAGATATCTGTTTTTAAACCTAGCAGTGTAACCTGTGGTGTTACTTTGGTGTTAGTTTCCAGTCTTGTGTGTGTGTGCAGGAAGTTTTTTTTTTACTTAAGGTGTCAAGTGCTGAGTTCTTAATTACAGAGTGCAGCATATTCTGTTTTGTTATTCAAATAATGTTCTTAATCGTTTTTCATTTAGAAAAGCTTCTTTCAAGATTTTCGGTGCATTGTGCTTGTAATTCTGTACAGTGAAAACACACCTAACAGACACTAGATCTAGTCTTTAGCACTTGAAAATCACCACATAAAAAGATTGTAGCTTGATTTTTTTAACTTCTTTTGCAAATTGGAATATTGAGTTTGGCAAATATAGAGTTCAGGGTAACTGCATTTGTTGAATACTCCATGGGATTAGTTTTCATATTATTTTAATTTTGTATTTAAAATTTTGCATCAGAAAAAGTAGATTTTCTCATGGATTCTTGACTTGGAATTGACTGATAAATCTGTCAAGTTACTATTCTGATACAATATATTTGCTTTTTTTGTAAAAAAAAAATTACCAGTAGAAATTCATTGCAGCTTTTTGATTTTTGTGAATGTTTTTGTGAAAGAACAAAGTTATTAAATAATCATTGTATGCTTATCCAGAGTTGAGAATCGCAAAAAGAAACATGCTTCACCTCCTGAACCTATTAAAAAAAAGCCTGCAACTGGTGGACTGGATCAGTTCAAGTAATGTTAGACATTATTGCATATATCAAATGATTGTACTGGTTTGTTGCAGCTACAAATCCATGTCAGGCAGCTCGCAGTACAAATTTGGTGTACTGGCTAAAGTGGTGAAGTATATGAAGCAGCGACATCAGGATGGTGATATGCATCCGTTGACTTTAGAAGAAATTTTGGATGAGACCAATCAGTTGGATGTAGGATCTAAAATCAAGCATTGGCTGCAAAATGAAGCCTTGAGGAACAATCCCAAAATTGAAGAAACTCTAGATGGAAGGTTTCTCTTCAAACCACCCTATAAGATCAAAGATCGTAAGAGTTTATTAAGACTGTTGAAACAATATGACCTGAAAGGAATGGGAGGTATTTTGCTGGAGGATATTCAGGAGTCATTACCTCATGCCGAAAAAGCACTAAAAGTGAGTGAGAAACATGCTTTGATTCACGGGGGCAGGCTCTCTCTGATGACTTGCTTCTTGTCACCAGGATTGTTGACAAAAAATTGGTAGTTTTTTATAATGATCGCAATTGCCAGTTTGTTGTGGATGAAGAATTCCAAAAACAGTGGCGTGCAGTGACCGTTGATAGTGTTGATGATGCAAAAATAGAAGAATATTTACAGAGACAGGGCATCCGTTCCATGAAGGATCATGCCCCCAGCCATAGGGTTACTGCCATCAAGCGTAAAAAAACAGCGCAGAAAAGACGCCAACAGAAACGCACCAGAGATAACGAACATTTAGCAGATCTGCTGGAGAATTATGAAGAACATGCATGAATCGCATTCCATAATATCAGTTTTTAAATCAGGATCAACTTCGGGAAGATGTGCAATCAGGATTGTGAATAAGGGCAGATATCTCTCGGCTGTGTTAATCGTATTCTATAAATCCAAAAAAAGAGCTAACAAATTCGTAATAAAATGCTACCTATTATGTTTATATTTTGGTAGTTGCTTTGTATGTATTGTAAATGATTTTCCCGTGGAACTTTCAAAACTTTTAGCAAACAAAAACTGAATTGCAAACCCAGTCATTCGTAACGAGTATAAGATCAGCGTACGAGCAAGAAATGCAGGTGCATGAACTTAATGTATGTGACACAGTAAAGAAAAAATAAAGTGAATGCATTGCTACTGGAGTTTTGTATTTTTGTTCAGTTCTGGGTACGTAATCAGTTAAGCCGGTATTCCAAGAACCCTTGGCAGTCCGCGCATATTTATTCGTTCGTGATGTGTTATGCATCTCGAAGCTGGCGAATCATTGGGAGGGGTGGGGCCTCTCTCGATCCGGCTCGGTTTAGATCTGTCAGATTACGTGCTGCAGCCGGAAGAGAGGAATGAGACTTTCGCTTTCGTAGTCCGCCACACTTTCGGCTGGATGGATTCCAGTGTGAACTCGGAACAGGACACGCTCCTGAATTCTGACGTAGGCAGTCGGGAATCGAAGATCACGCATTCCCCTTTGGCTTCGTTCTTGTTCGGCTGCAGCGCCTTGAAGAGCGACCACTTGGTCCACATTCATCTCCTGAGGTGAATTCCCCGAGTTCGAAGCGCAACTGTTTGCTCCTTTTTGCACACGGTCGCCTTCTCCTCTCCTCTCCCACGTCTGCTATCCAACTTGTAAGCAACCGTTGTGCACTGAAAGCCTTGGGAAGACCAGCAGGGTGGTTTTGCAGCCAAAACCAAGAGCGAATCGTTAAGATGGAACCTTTCTTGAAATGCAGTCCTGAGTAAACTGTTTCTCGCATTGCTTATGAAAGGGAACTACTCTCTTCACTCATGGTGAATAAGCTACCAGTCAGTTTTTTTTTTTTTTCTTGCAAAGATGCACCGCGTTTTCATGGTTTCCAGGTTTTTCTTGCGTGTATCCTCGATTTCCTCTGGCGTAAGTGATACATAGGGAAGAAAGCTTCCGAACTTGCTGAAAACATTCTTTTTTTTTTTTTTTTGAAATAGGGCGAGCAAAGTCGATTTCCACTTTAATGCGATCAGCTATTACGTAGCATTTTAACGAACTTCATTTGAATGTTTTGGACTCAACAGTTTCGAGAAAAAATCACTTTCTCATGCCTTTTTTAGGGAATTATTTTTTTTTTTTTGTTGGGGGGGGGGGGGGAGGGTCAAATATGCACCCGATTGATAATAAATAGCTACTTAGGGCTTGACAATATAATAAGTATAGCTCGATGTTCTATTTTTCTGCTTCTCTCTTCTTCAATCTCTAGAGATTCTTTGTCATAGTTTGCCTTCTCTTAATCACTTTTCTGCCATTCAACATCATAGTTTCTTAATATCAAGCCCGATTATTAAGACACTGAATAAATTTTCAAGCTGGCCTACATTTTTTATCCCCATCAGGCCTAGAAGTTCCCATCACTCTCAGGGAGTTGCATGTGAAAGTTACATCCCGTGGCTCCTTCCTTTTTTTTTTTTTTCCATCAAGTACTTGTCATGCGAGCTACATTGCAATTCAGCAAAGTGCGACAGCTGAAACACTAGAAATTTAGGAAGGTGGCACACCCATCCGAAGAAGCCATAGATGCAAACTGCATGTTAGCGGTATTTTGAAAGTTTCCTTAACAGTGAGCAGAGAGACCGCTTAGACCAATTAGAAAATAGAGAGTTTTCTCTGGTCAGTTGAGGGAACACGGCTAGGTCTTTCCCGTGAGAATAGGAGAAAAGCACCCTTTCTGCAAATACACTTTGTGTTCCGTTCTCCGCTCCGGGAATTCCCTACCGCTCCTCTGCAAGGCAATTATCCGAGAGTCTTCTTTGAGTCCACCCAGACAGAATTTACCAAGGAATTTGAAGTTAAATTCATCTACATTGGCATACGGAATTAGGAGCAATTTTAGCCCTTAACAGCATGGGAGGTTCATACCTGCAAATGAAGCAATAATGTAAGTAAGATGTATCTGTGGATGCTGGAAATTTTCAAGAGAAGAGGTTGTTTCAACATTAAGAGAAGTATGCTAATGCTCATCTTAGGTAAATAGGGATAGAAGCATCTGTGAGTAATTCACCCAGTGAAGGTGGTGATTACCAAACAATGTGATTGGTAATGGTGTGGAATGATGGAATTCTGGAATGTGAATGGATGATGGATGTGAATTGTGGAATGAGGAACGATTTGGCTGCAGAATATGAAACATAAAACCATTTTCCCGGTTTATTCCGTGGAATAATTTTCATTTTCAACTTCATTTTTGTCAAATGCAAGCTAAAGTTGTAAGCCTGTATAGAATAGGTGAGAAAAAAATAGCCAACTTTTCCTTGACAAGACTCCTTACAGAGCTATGAACGTCAGATAGAGGAATGAACCACCAAGATTTCTTTTTCTGCCAAAAAAAAAAAAAAAAGGAAGGAGCCACGGGATGTAACTTTCACATGCAACTCCCTGAGAGTGATGGGAACTTTTAGGCCTGATGGGGATAAAAAATGTAGGCCAGCTTGAAAATTTATTCAGTGTCTTAATAATCGGGCTTGATATTAAGAAACTATGATGTTGAATGGCAGAAAAGTGATTAAGCGAAGGCAAACTATGACAAAGAATCCTTTTCCATGCTCCGGCGAATTTGTGTGCTGCTTCAAGATGGTTCGTTGCAAATTACGTATCGAGTCCATTTTTTTGACTTTATTTTTCATGGGAGCTGCATTTTTTTTTTTTTTTTTTTTTTTTTTTTTTTACAGCGTATGGTTTATTTCGTGATCGATTTGTACTGGAGCAATATTTGTACTATTTACGAGCATGCCGACGGTAGCTTCAACACATGTCCACTTGCACTTGGTTTCATGATCATCAATGATATCCATCTGTTGGTCCCGATCGTGAAGAATAAATGTGTTTTTGAAATTGATGTACGTCGTGAGGTCACCAATGAAAAGCAAATGTCCGTTGAAATTCATTGTACAGGCATACATAGCACAGAAATATACACGTGCATGTGCCTCATCTCAACTTCAGTCCCACCTCAGATAGTAGGGTGAACATAGTAAGGTGAACTTTCAGTAATCTTTTGTTCCAATTTAAAAGCATTGGCCAATCATGGCTCAGTAATACGCTTTGCAAGTTGTATAATACCACACGTGCTAAGTGAAGAAAAGGGTTGATTAAAGGCAAAAGAAAATGAAAGATATTTGGCTAACGACTTCCGTTAAAAAGTATCTTCCAACCTTCCTGACCAGCTGTGCAGTGCTGTGTGGTGAAGAATATGAGAGGATTCGTTGTCTCGCTCCAGTATCACCCCCCTCCCCTCCTCTCATCCTGTAGATTTCGAGAGAAATTATTCTTGATTTAAACAGCTGCATCTTTATTTGCAATTTCTGTGGTTCTTATTCAAAAATCTTAGTCCCTTCATGCTCACGATTGCGAACAGCCTAATCCGATCCAGCTGTTTTAGAATGCAGGTCATTCGTTTTCTATCCAAGATTAGTAAGATTGCTTTCTGAAAATATTAATGAAGATGCTGCCATAGATGAGAGCACGAAAAGTCACTCTGGACCGTTTTCATCAGGTTGCAAACACCCTACAATGAACAGGCAGTCACATTAGAGCTTTCCCTATCCACTCCTACAAAGCACATCCACATGTTCGGGTGAGCTTTGTGTTCTTTCTTCGTCCACCCTTGAGACCTGTTGCCTTGGGAATTATTGGTCATCCTATCGTGCTGACCGGCAAATGTTTTTGTTGTGCTTTGATTGCTTGAGCTGGAATAGAGTTTATTTGCAAAAGTTCCTTTTCGCTACTTTTCGAAATTTCAGTTGGTTTCCCGGTTTAGTTGACTGGAATTTTTTTTTTTTTTTTTTTTTATCTTGAGAAAACAACGCTTTTGTGCAATGGGAGCACTTCTGGATTCAGGGGAACCCTTGCTATGTAGTTATTCAAGCTTGTAAAGATACTGTGTCGGAAGAAAAAGCGTACTAAAAACACAAATAATAGAATGAACTCAACTGCAATCCCTTCTATTCCTGTAAAAAAAAAAAAAAAAAAAAAAAAAAAAAAAAACTGTTACTGCTACATTTACCTTTTCCTCAATACTGAATTTTTTCCCGTAAATTTTCCAAGACATTTACTTGCGTTCACTTTCACTTCGTACATTGAATTCGAAATTCAGTTCGTAGACCAAAAACACACCATGTTCTCTGAAGGTATCTCTGTTTGTATGAATGATGGGTATTGAATGCATCGTGGAAGTAGCATCAAAACAAATAGATATTTACAAACGAGGTCAAAAATCTTAATTGCCATGTGTTTCTCACTGTATTCATTTGCGCAAGGCAAACGAATACAATGTTGCCTTGCGGTCAGCTCTTCCTTGAAAGGTCATCTGAGAAGCAGCACCCATTGCATTTTTCTGCAGAGTTCCTTCAGTTTCAGTATGCTGCGGTACAAGTTCGCCAAAAAGACACCTATGCATCCTAAAAGGACTTTATTTACTTATTCAGAGAATTCTTACCATTTGGGATGCGGTCAAGAAATCTTATGACTTGAGGAGGTTCGACATTCCTCAAATTGGATCAGTTCTTGCTTCAAAGCACATCAAGTCCCCCTCTCCATTTGAAATATGAATAATTCATAGAATGGTCCTCAGGATCCTATTAACGATGAAATTGCCAAGTAAAACGGACGTCATAAATCAGCTCTCCAGAAGAGAAATCAAGCCAAATCAGCTTTGTTCTTCAAACCAATTTAGAATTGTCTTTTGCCAGCTTGACATGCTTCTACGAAAGTAAAATTAGTGAGTCATAAAGCCACGAATTTACGTTGTGGAAATACGCATGAAACCACAGGGTCTGAGCTTCTGTTTACGCTCGTGAGCTCTGAGTATATAACTTACCTTGAAATGAATGTAGCGTTTGTCGAGAAGTCCCGATGAGCACTCAGTGTGATGAAAATGGAGGGTGTTTCATTAATTTGCATGTTTCTGTTAGCTCTGCTTGCTTCGCCCATATTTTGAGAGGGGAAGAGAAGCCCTGGAGCACCTCGATCAGGTGGCATTGTATAAATTATGGTATTTTTTCCCTTTCGCTCTTTTCCCTACGATCACGGAGTGAGGTATAACGAGGAGGGTTGGGTTCCCTTCACCTGCTGCTGCGCTGTCCTCCGCCATTGCATGCGAGCTTTCCCACCGTCTCTTGTGCATTTGTCCGGAACTCCCAGCGGGTTGTTAGCATCCAAAACTTGTTCTCTAGAATTTTCCAATCTGCACGAGAAACCTTCTCTCTCTCTCTCTCTCTCTCTCTCTCTCTCTCTCTTTCTTTTTTTTTGCACGACTCCGTTTTAACATCGGGAGTGAAAGAAGTTCCGGGGGACATCGAGGTCGGCAGTGACGTAAAATTCGGACGTGCTCCAGGTAGGGAGAAAGGATCGTAACACACCCAACCACATGGCACGGATCGATGTTCCTCTTTCCCTCCGGTGAATGCATCTCTCGCGCGCCTTCGTTGTCGGAGCGACGGTTACAGAAAGCACGCGTGTCACCACCGTGTAACGTCCCAGCTCAGGGTTCCCAGATCACAGGAATGAAATGTCGAATCCATCGCAGCGGTCTTGCAGTGTGAAAAAAAAAAAAAGAAGAAGTAACTCGCGCTTGCTACCTCGCCCCAGCTGGTGCTGGAGATGGACCTCCGACTGCTGATTCAACCAGACTGCTCTCGAAAAAAGCTAACCGCCTTCATTCGCTCCCAGCAGCCTGAGTTCTTGGTTCCATGCTCCTCCTCTTCCTTTTCCTTCCTTATCTCACATTCCACTCCTTCATTCCTCCTTTCCCTCCTAATTCGTTATCTCTCACACATCCCCAACTGCCATCGGAATGTTGCCTCTTGGGCACCATCTCAGTGCCGCGGAATCTATCTGCTTGCTCTCTGCAAACGCCTTTCAATGGGATCAGTTTGGAAAGGGTCAGTCCTTCCAGATGAGCATCGTATCCCGTCTTTCTACCAACCCCTACCCATCCTTCCAAACTGCAGTCACACTCTTTGTTTTGCTTTCCTCCTACGTTGAGCGCTTCTACCTCGCCACCAGCCGCTGATGGGGTGAACCTTCCACTGCGTCGGTCTTGACATTGATGGAGAAGAGGGCACCTCTGACTCGAAATGCTGCTCCTGGCTTCGGAACGTCCCTTTTCCCCGTCTCCTTCAAACCGTTGCCAAGCAGCGTGCTCTTCCTTGCTAGCGTGGAAGATCGAGCGGTTTTCTTCGCCCCAACAACCCCCATTCCCTGGAGGGATTCATCCGATTTCGTCTCCCTCCTTTGCTGTCAAACAGGAGCTTTCCAGAAACGGGACAGCATGGACAGACGGATATGTGCGGTCGCACCTCGTCTGTCGCTTCTACACACCTCCCGTCGCTTCTGTCATTTCTGCATTCTGTTTTGTTTCATTTCCTGATCCCTGTCCCCTGAGACGTATCCCAGCAGGAATGCTGCGGAAACGTCTCGTAGTAGAACTAGACGGCTGTTTACAGGTAGCCGCTTCATCAGCCGCTGGCTGGCCGCAGCTATGGCACGGAACACTCTGCAGAACCGAAGATGCCTCACTGCAAGCTGACAGTTTCGTGCGAGTTGCTTCTGGACTGAGGAGAACGAGGGAGGTCCTCCGATGATGTCTCGACCCGCGAGACCAAGAACACATTTCTATCCATCCGCCTACGAATTTCCCCTTATCTGCCCGCGATTCGCCTCCCGCGTTGGTCTGGAAGCGAATTGTGTGCCAGGTTGTGTAAAGAAAACGTGACTGTCAAGAGCAGAGACCGCGAAGGAGCAAACAGGAACAGAGAAAGGCATGCTGCAGATTCCATTCAGAATACGGCCAGATTCTCTCGAGAAGTTGAAAGAGGAGCGAGTTTTTGCAAGCTATGATGTGTGAACGCTGGATCCTGTGTTGAAATATGTGATCAATAGGAAACAGTGACCGCACGAAGGAATTTATTTTGCTGACCATCAGGAATGGCATGAACGAGGGTCCCCTCTCAGTCGGTGGGACCAACAAATGCAGATGAATCTTCCACAAGATTGAGGTCTGCCGAAGGAAAGGTTCGCCTCTGGTGTTAAAATAAACGACCTATCCATAGCCAAAACATGCCTAGATCTTTGGTGCAAAGCTCGGAATTCTGATAATTGTGGAGAGGATGCCTTCATCTAAAGTACGACTGGTCGGCTGAATTTCTTCGGCCATAATTGCAGTTAGTCTGGATACTTTGAGTTGATCTTCATTTTCTATCTGAATGTGCCATTCTAATCACTCTTGAAAATGTTCAAGAGATACTCATCCTTAAGATGTTTTTAAAATTAAAGAATGATGCTTTTGAATTAAGGTCTGATGCTGTTCATGAATTCAGCTGCAATAATATAATGAGACCAGTCATTAATTCAAAAGAGTTTCACAACTATAACCCGATATCTTGAACTTGAAAAACTATTTAAAAAAAACAAACCAAGAATTGTTCCATTGTATATTCTGCTTATCTGCATAGTGTATTCACTAATTTGGCTGTCGAAATGTTATCCCAAGCTCCATCAAAGTCGTGCTTTTACATTTGCAATAAAACCTACAATCCGGCAGTCTGGCAAACGAATGTTACACTTGGTTTACAACAGGATGCTCGGGTTTCCATAAGGAAATCATCTGGATACATGACCACAGTACGGCCCTGGTACTGTTGGTGGCTTCTACTGTTATATTCCGAAAATCCTTCATCAGTATACTTAGGAGTTAACGAACTAGAAACAGAATTGATAACTCTAGCATTGTCTTTGCTGTGAGAGGATCTGATTCTTCAGTTTCAAAAGCTGTTGCTAAGTGTTTTATGCAGAACTCGAAGATAGAACAGAATTGGCGAAATTTGGAGAAGTCAAAGCCATTAAAATTAACAGGAGTCGCCCTTTTTGCACACGTGGCAAAATTCTGCGGTTCTTAAGACAATTAAGAAAGCAATCTAGTGGACACCTTCCCCTTTTCGGAATGAACACAATACAGAGTAAATAAGAAGTCGTGTCGGTAGTTCTTCGAAACTAAGCAGCTTGTTCGGAATTGATTCAGTCATGAAAGGAGCATGCTGTTCTTTCATGGTATTGTACATGTTGAAAGTGAGGATATACGTACGTTTGGGGTGCTTTCAAAACAGAAAAACTGGTTACATTTTGTTGTCATACAGAAATATTAAGGACCATGTGAACAGAACTGAATTCTTTTAAATTGGAATGAGCAAAAGCGTGAGAGACGATTTTTAATGAAATTAAGATTAGGTGTAGTTACACTTCGTCAATCATTATCGTTTACTGCTACCCAGTTTTCAAAACTTTACTTTTCATGGGTCATCCCGATTGCCTGTTTTTTCCAGATTTGAATGATTTTTTTTGACAATGTACTTTCATTGTAACAGACAGGATCGATATCTTTTTGAGAAGCTCACTCCAGCTCGTATAAAGTGCTTATCTCTTTCAAATTTTTCGCTTCATTTATTGCATTCTCCACCTACTCTACCTATACCTTCCAACATTTCTTCATGGGTAAAGGAAAGAAAAATATCGAACCTAACTGCCTTCTTTAACCCCCAGTTTTTATTAATCCAGTCTTTTTTTAATATACAGTCCTTTTGAAATACAGATTCTTCCCTATTTCAACCTCGCGCTCCTCAGTAGTAATGTTCCTAAGCTTTTCTTCACAGAAAGCACAAGCTGTTTCTCGCTGGTAATCGTGGATTCAAAAATATCTTCAATTATGAGAATGTTGCATACTCAAGTGATAAGTTTCAGCAGAAAAATGGGCATTTGTCTCATACTTATGTTGCAAAGACGACACAGGTGTTCCACGGTTCAACGAACATCGATTTCCAAACACAGTTGTGCCAAACACTTGCCTTATTAGGGAAGCCTGGTAACCGTGATGACGCAGTTTGTATATCCACTTGATAACGTGTAGAGTCTGTCCTATTTTTCTGCGAAAACATATAAGATGTGACAGGCGATCTTGTAATCTGGTAGAAAACGATTGTGGATACCTGAGTGACTGCAGGATTTGGAACACGGATTCGATGGTCTTCTATGGAAATAATGGAGGTACTGAAGTTGCGGTCGAATGAGAGCATGGTCCCCATGCTGCATACAAGTTTGATTCTGTACAGTTCCGGTAGAAAGGACCCCTTGACAGGAATCGGAGTACTGGTTCCATGGATATGCTTGGTTGCGTCCTTAAACTTTTTAAACACGAAAATAATTTCTGGAGAATATGGATTGTCTCTGAACATTGCAGGATTATAATGGCATGGATGTGTGATCCGGTCTTGATGCGATCGAAATCGATTTTATGTAAGCAGAAATGCAATGGATTAAAAGACATCGTGAAAAGGTAGAGTGATGTTTGAGCATGTGAAGATTATCAAGTGCCCTGAAGAACAGCAGAAGGCAAGAATGTTATTCATGAAACCAAAAACTGATTTTTACAATTAAGTCCGTAAAACATTGTAAGCAACGAAGACAATTGAACATCTTGACTCGAAAACTGCAAAAGATGATATACCGACATTTATGAAGTCACTACTTAAAGTATTCGGTCATTGGGGAAGTGGCTTCCACAATGGGCTTATGGAAGCAACCTCTTAATATCCAGCATTTACTTTCGCGTTAAATAGATTAGTATACTCCGAGTTAGAGCTTTGAGAGTAAGGAAAAACTTTTCTGGTAGTAGCCTTGCAAAATTGGGAAGCAGGAGATTCAGACAAGATTGCTGAATATACGAAAAGTATTCACGTGCACTTAAAATTTGTGCACAACCCAAATCCTAATCGAATAAAATGAAGGAACATAATCATAAATGGTAATTTATTCAAAGTTCATATTTTCACAGTTCATAAACAATATAAATATATCCAATACATGTAAGGTGATAACAAGGATTAGTGATTACTGGCAATGATCTGCCAAGACTTGTGTTTGTTGCAAGCTGATGTGATATTAAAGGGAACTATATACCAAAGTACTTGAAAACTTGCAACTCCTCTTCTGTTCTTGATAAAAATAGTTTGAATGTATGTGCTGTCCACCAAAGATTGCAATAAATTTTGCCAGCACCATCAATTCTTTTTCCCAACTTTGGTCAAGATGAATAGTTACTTTTCATTCTAATTGCTCTCTGCATTCAAAAACAACTTGAGGACTTAAAGAAAAAATTAATTAATGAGCAGAAGCAAAAGTTCTCTTACCAAAGAAAGTTGCTTGCTTCTACTGACTGCTGTTTTCTATCTATTTTGTATTACAGTGCATGCAAAACTGGTGATGATAAATGACAATGCTCCATGCTCTCAGAGATATCTGGATACAACATAGTGCCTGCATAATGAAGAAATGCTGCCTTGGCTGCAAAATGTTTTGCTTCTTCTGCTGTCTTTCCCTGTGCATTGCAAACCACAACTGGTTTTGCTCTAATTTGTATCAGACACTGATACACTGTGTGACATCATTTTGCTATATTCTGACACTTATTCCTTACACTCAGTTTCCAAATTTTGCCATTCTGCATATGAGATCACGTTAGAGTCCTTGTTATCCCTATTGAGAGCATTGTGCAACATAAGCTGATAGTTCAGAAAGTATGGTTTTTTGATCAACTGCAAAATAATATATTAAGCATGGAACACAAGTGAAAAACCATAAAACTAGTACTCATGAGAAACTTAATTAATGAAATAGTACTCTAAACATGATTTTTTAGAAAAAAAAAGATGGCTGACGAAAAGTGAACAGAGAAACAGTTTCTCCAAAGAATGCAGTTCCTTTCATCTTTGTAAGCCATTTCAATCATCCGAAGCCAATCAAAAACTAAACACAATAGAAGCACATTACAAAAGGCTTGAGTCAAACATTGTACAAGCAGACAAATGATGACAATCAAATCTATTCTCATACTTCTAAAAAGAATAACTAACTTTTAAGCTGCCTTATTCACCTAATAGGTGATATATCTGTGGATGTAAAAGTTGCAGCATAGCCACTCTACTGATGGCAGGAGTATGCAAATTATTTGCCTGTAATATTGCTAAAGAACCATTTAAGAGCTAATCTGCTTCTAGTGTGTTCAATGACCATCAAAGGGTGCTTAGTTTATTATTGATTATATAAAAATGAATGATTATATAAGAAAATGAATGATACCTTCCACTTTCCTGAGACACTTGTTATTTACCTGAGAACTTCTTTGCTCTATTATTTTCAGCATTTTCTTTGCTGCCTCATGTTTAGCTGTTTTTTGGCTATTTGCCCATCCTTCACAAGTCCATGCCTCATCTGGGTTGATGGGCAAAATACAGTCACATACACATTTCTGGTTCTCACATTTCTCTTTGATACTCAATTTCCACAATGGCTCACTCAATCCATTATTTTTGGCAACTCCTTGCAGAATTGTACTTGAATCATCTAACATAACACTGATTACTGCTACTGACATTATGAATAATGCTTACCAGTAAAGTGCTGTATTGGAGTACTGGCAACAAAATTGGATCCCAAACTAACCTGTAAGACATGATATCTCATTAGGAATTTAAAATCACAATACCTTTAGTTTATCTAGCATAACTTCAGATGCTTTCTCCTTTGCCAGCTCATGATTACGACCTTTGCCTACACTTTCGAATTTTTCATTGGTACACAAGGTACGAATCTGACAACGCACTTCATATACCTTAATAAGGTCTACAATACGACGGTGGCGGTATATTGGATGAGCTAACCCAAATTTTCTGCAGAGTTCCTCTACCTTTCCCTCCTCATTGAAATACCTACAGAATGCAGTATAGGTTTGATGTATAGGCTTACATACATATTCTTTCGTGCTGAGGAAGAAGTAACAGTAGAATCAAAATGATATCCTGGAGAGGCTGGATCTAGTTGATAGCCAGGAGTTGCTGTTTTAAACTCATATCCAGGTGTAGGGGGATGGAACTCACATTTAGGGGGATTAGAAGAAAAACTAAATTCTGGAGCCAAAGGATCTAGAGGATATCTCACATAGCTAGCAGGGGTAGAAGGGTTATGCAGGATGGAATCTAGTTCACAACTACTAGAATCATTAGGCAGCTGATAGCTAAATGAACTTGAGTCAAATGAACAAAGAGATGCATGTGGAGCAAACTGATAGCTACATGCTTGATCAAGCTGAAAAGGTCCATAATGATCCACATCTCTAGAAATTACGAGATCATGATGGTACCCTGGTAAACTATGATGCCACTGATAGTTCATTATATAAGGACTGAAATTATAGTGTAGGGGATTTGGGTAAAAGAACTGTTGGTTGTGTGGTTCCATATTAGAAGTACTATTACTATTCTAAAAAGAAAGATCAAACATGGGAGTAAACACTTAATATTATAGCATAACATTGGTCAATGAGCAACACTCAGAACAATTTCATAGAGGGTGACTACGACATGAGTTGCCTACACACATACAGTTAGATTGCCAAAATAGTTTATCATTAATAAATTAGATTCAACAATATTTCTGAACTTTTTCCGATGGGCAACAAATGTTTTAAGATACTCAGTCACCATGTGCTCGTGCAATGTCTAGCATGCCACCTCAATTAAATATATAGTGACTTGAAAAATTACAGCACAACAATAGAATTGGTTAATCAACACATACATTTGACAAACCATCTTATTATTAACAGGATTTTAAAATTTGTCCTCTGTCTTTCCAAAATAGGTTTGACTATACTTTCAATTAGCCAGAAACAGAAACTACAGAAATACAGAAACTCAATTCTCGAAAGGCAGTTTAAGCATATGCGCCACGGAAATATGTTAAAGGTGTCTTATTAAACAAAAGACATTTAGGATTGAAAATATAATACCCCAAAGGATTCCTTCTGCATGTGCACTTATATGACAATCGAATTTTTCGGTTTGCAATTGAATGGCTTGTTCCTCAAGTTGTGGATATGCACATCTCTGCTGCATAGAATTGGCTCCTTAAAGCCCCAGAACTCTACTTTTCTCGCACTGGAACAAGATGCTTTGCACTTCAAATCGTTCTAAATAACATCGACACTCAGGGGTCACATAAAAATGCTCCGAACTGTTACATGAATCTTCTGGGAAACAAACTATTCCTCCTTACATTTGTCTTCGGAGAAAAAAAAGTTGCTTTATGTTTCCCCAGAATCGGTCCGGCCAATTTCTTCTACGTTAACTTCACGAATTAAAGCCAGCGTTTGGTGCTTAGTTTATACTTCATCAATTACAAACACTTGCAATCTGCAGACAGCTAAGATGCTACTCACAATCTCGCTACGGAGGCGTCTCATCATTGGGAGCCGCTTAGTTCCGGACCTGATTTGATTTTCGAGAAATAAAGTCGAATTTTTGGTATCAATGTATCTTATTACAAGAGGGGCATGGGGTTTGTGGGGTTTAACGGTTTGCGGATTGCAGGCTTCCATCTCTGTCAACGAGGATGCTGCTCGCAAAAAAACACAGACTATTTTATTTAGCAGAAACAGCCCGGTTTCCACCACATCGCAGTCCAGCCCATGCGAAAAAGGGAACTCCAAAATCGAAAATCACTTAGTCGTAGTTTTCCAAAGCACTACTTTTCCCTATGGACATTTATTGCAATCATGTATTAAATATATTACAACAGTGTATTTTCAAAACTCCCTGAAAATGCTACAGATATTATTCTGTAAAAGTGGAAGCTAATATTCCCAAGTGGGTTAAGCAATTCTGGAATGACTAAGGAAAAGATAAAGATTTTTAAGAAGACTGATGATAAAGATTGGATAAGGATGATAAAGATTCATAATAAGGATGATAAAGATTTTTAAAAAGAAGGGATGTGCTGTAGCACATCCCTTCTTAAACGAAACAATTGCAGCGAAAATTGTTATGAACTACTTTGCAAAATAGACTGAGACAAGAGAAAACTTAAACTCAAATTAAAGCAGAGAACATCTCATTCCTTTCCGAAACGGAGAGGAGACTGAAGTTGCATAGGAGGAACTCAAGATACTCAATATAAGCTTATTGGTTTTTTCTTCGTGTTATTTCCATTTCTTGCTATTTCAACTGTTGAGGGAAGATTACCTTTCCTGAGGGTCCATAGAAAGCCAAATACCTATTGGATATTTTGCAGATTCAGTATTTCTTCTGGATGTTTGGTGGAAATGAGACTCATAATAACCAGAAACTAAAGGTGTCATCTGCTTATTTTGAGAACTATCCATTGATCTAACCATATAGCTCTTCTTTACCCCAAAAGTCATCTAGGCGGGTTTTCCAAAAAATGTTTCAAAAATTTACTAATCTTCCTTCAAAATTGGGAAATCTTTCTCAAATCAAGTCACTCTATTCTCGAAATGTAAGCACGTTGGGGTTTACTGTCTCAACTTCTATATGAACAATTTCAAAAGCTGGAAACTCCATAAAATCTGTCTCTCTCCATTTAAGTCAAGCCTCAGTATTTATACGGTGAGAACTAAAATGTAAACTAAAGTAACCAGATAAAGAAAGGATCTAAATGATTAGAACCTACTGGAATATTAAGGAATAGTATTCACTCCACTCATCTAAATAAAGAATACACAGCTCAACTCATGATAAAGAATTCCTTTAACTGCTGAATAACTATCCAAAGTACTTCACAACGTAGTGCAGCCTAGTTTATTTTACATGCGACGGGAAGCATGATTGAGAGTGCTGTATTGCTGATAATCATTATTAGTATTGCTATTAATGCATTTTTACTTCCTCTTGCAGCAGAACCCTTTAACTCTGCTTCACCCTCAGTGCTTGTTCTTCTTCGAATGTCATAAACTTCCGGGAGTTTCACTGAAGTAGAATTTCCAGGGATTACTTCATGAGCGCTAACAAATTCAGATGAGGAATTTTTGAGAAACAAAAGCAAGTCAATATCCTTGAGGGTTTTGTTGAAACTTGGTAATCAAGTTCAAGTAACCATTCATTATTCTCAATTTCTACCATTAGAAATGGATAGACAAGTTTTTTTGTAATAAAGAATAGAACGCTTCCTTGCAGATTTCAGAATAAGTTTTGGACTTTGAATTGATCTTTTGACTTGAACTTCTGAATTGACTTTGGTCGTTCACCTTGAACAGTTCATCTTGAATTGAACCGACACCTAAATTCTAGTTTACCACAGCAGAAAGTTATAATATATATAATTCTCGTTTACCTCAGCAGATAATTCCATATGATTCTTAGAATGTATTCTATATAATTCTTTAGAGTTAGTCTTCACGATTTTACACTTCATCTCCTGAACAAAAAATTTCAATAAGTCACTCATCGTGTTTATGAATTTTAAAAATGTTGCATATTCTATGAACAGTTCCTATTTTCAGAAAATCCAATTAGACGTTATTTAAAGAATGCAACTAGTTTAAATAATGAGTGAATTGCTAGAGCTGCTGCTGAAATGTGGATTTATCAAGTTGAATCTTATTTCATACAGAATCATGGTACTTGACATCTAGAATCAGCGAGCCACTAGAAAGTTACTGCGTCTTTGTCATAACACTGACCAAATCACCTAACAAAGATACTTAAAACTTATAGAAAGCATGAAGTCTGCTGTGGATATATCCAAACTACCACTACATAAAGAGTTCATGTTTTCTTTTTCTTCGAATACATTCAATATGTTGCTGACTGATGTTTCAACATTTCATTCAAGACAGTTAGCATTCCATTTATGAGCACTAATTCGAGACATTTTATGTAATTTTTCATATCTCAAACTGTCTACTGTTTTTCCATACTCTAAATATATTATTGACTTATAGAGGAGTGTCCGACTTTCTAGGCATACAGATAGATGAACAGATCGACAGACCTAAATAATACTGACAATGCACAGTTGTCTTTATGCACAAGACACTCATAATCTCTAACCGTTTGCATCAAAAGAAATAATTTGATTCAAATTAGATATCCGAGGTTGATATATGCAAGAAAAAGCAGTGAAGATAGCGAAATGGATCAGTTAATAAGAGTTGAAGAAATGGACCTGTGTCGAGAAAATAGCATATGCATTCAACTATATAAAATTCAAGAAAATTCAAAATAAAATAAAAATGACGTATTAATCAAAAATTGCACGAACGCATCTTATTTAATGTACTTGATGCACATCATAAAAAAAAAACTACTTTTGTACACTTGCAGAATTAAGTAAAAGTTTCTTACTATACTCATTAGAAATTGTTTAGACAGAGGTATAATATGCTGCAAATATTTGGTTGTTACTTCTGCAATTTAACCTTCGTTTATTTGTTTTGAATCACATTACAAAATGAATCTGTTAGTTATGCAATCTATTAGTTATTGTATCTCAACCGTAGAGTTATGTAATTGTTCCATGCTATGTGTCTTATTATAATCAGCATGAATCATGTTGATTTGAGCATTCATTGAAAATTCCTCCGTGATTGGGGAAAAACAGTTCAATTATTCTGTTTTCTCTCGACTGCCTGTTTGCAAGCCATGTTTTCACTTGAAAAAACGAGTCGACTTTTATGACGTGAAAACAGGGTGAGAGTAACCCTGTGGTTCCCTGCAGTGAGCCTGTGAACACAGTTGGCATCAAAGACATGATGTTAAGGCTCGAAGTGGGTTAATTAGACAAAATGTGCGCTTGTTGGAAATGTGCTGTGTTGGAAGGAAGTAGGATATTCTCTGTGATAAGATGAAAAGCACAAATGTGTATAACCGACGTCTGAAACACATAGCAGTCATTTGCGCTTGTGCAACGCTAATTATCTTTATATGGTACAAAGGGGCTGCAGTGAGCACATTTCTTTACTCAGTAAACATAGTTATAAGTTATTGAGCATTAGAGTTTTTGTTGTTTTACTAAAGATATGATTCACCCCATGCTAGCAATAATTCATGGTAAATTGAATGTTTTATGCAGCGTGAGGTGGAAGTCGCCGTACCTTCTTTGGATTCAGTTGTTATCGATGTTTATTACGAATCCCTATGCCCTGACAGCAAAAGTTTTGTTTTATCCCAGCTGAAGTCAGCTGTAAGGGAGCTGGCGACAATAACTACAGTGAATCTGGTACCATATGGAAAAGCTACTGTAAGACCAATGTGAATTTGTTAAATTAGTGTTCAATTCTTTTGTCGATGATTTCCATGTAGACTCATGTAAGTAAGGAAACTAGTCGATTAAATTTTGAATGCCAACATGGTGAAAGTGAATGTTTGGGTAACAAAGCACATGCTTGTGGTATCCATTATGCCAAGAATCAAGGTATCCAAATCGATTATGTTGTCTGTTTGTTTGAACAGACGGGTTATTTCTTTGCTGATTTCTTCTCATATGCTGAACAGGTAAGCATATTTTGGAATTCAGTGTTAGCTAGGAAATGGTGTTACATAATTCTTCTTGGTAAACTGAATCAAAATGTAAGTGCAAGTAGGTTGGTCAATAGCAATGAATGCCTGCTTTCTTCATTGTGTTTCTTGTGATTTTATGTATAAGTGTATTTATAGTGTGCTCATATGGTGCATATACCATCTGAGAAAGTTGCTGCTTGTATGAATGGCACTGAGGGGGATAACCTATTACAGAAATTTGGTGAACAAACCAAAGCTTTGAAGCCATCTGTCACTTACATTCCTACAATTATAATAAATGGAGTGAGTATGAAATCCGAATTGGATCCTAACTGGCATTTTTTTCAAGAGTCCTGATTTTCTCTTGCAGTCTTTAAAGGATTTGAAATTAGTAGTTTGCAAGTTCTACATGGTAGTAAAAGACTTGATTATTTCTAATCACATTTATGTTTTTTCTTAAGGGAATTCCACCTGAATCCTGCAAACAAAAGACCTACTCTCCAAAGTAATTTATTTTCAACCGAGAATGGTTATGATTACAGATTTTTACACATTTTTGCTGTGAAATTCATTTGCAACTTTTTCATTTCACTTTTTCTTATTTTCTTTGCTTAGATTCTAATTATCCACCCATATCATAAATTAGTTCCAAAACCAAAGTCCAAAGCCAGTTTTTCACAAGAACTAAGACCTCTCTTTAGGATTGACTATAAGGTTTCCTTAGAAATTACATCAAATGCTGCTGTTGCACCACTGCTCATGAGCTTCATGAGTGTCCGTGTTTGGTGCTTGATCCTGGAGTAGGGTTTTTATTTCCCAAATGCTATCATGCTAACCATTAACATAGATCAAATTGTTTTGGAAACCGAATTTTGCCTACAATTGTTTTATCTAAGGTAATGTAAACTAAATCTTGAACTCAGTTTTGTTCATTAACCTTAACTGGCAACGCCCTCGAAAATTCAATAAATTTTTGTATTAGTGCATTTATCTTAAAAACGGTGTTTTCATTCGTATGTTTTGGACCCTTCAAGTTCAAATGCGCCCAGAGATATGTTTCATTTGCATGTGAATTACATATTTTATTTTTATGTGTTACATAAGGAACTAGCCTACTGTTATGACCTGTTTGTATGGAAACCTCACCTTGGATGCAACGAAATGAGCGAATTCCCTGCCCAGTGGCTCAGAATTAGATAAGTGCACACTCCCGAAAACGTGAAACGGCACCATGTCAGTGCTCACAGATGCTCAGGTGTTTCAGTTTTCTGCTGAACGTGGCTTGCCGACAAATTGGATCAGTGGGCCAAGGTTGTTCCGTGTTTTATAATTCTTGAATGTTTTCATATGCATTGCAATGCAAATGGATCTGATCACAGGATTTCATGTAGGATTGCCCGTCAAGTTGCATTTGGCCAGTTCGTCAGCCAGTTGACAGCATTCCCGAATGCTTTCGAGAATGGATGCCCAGGATAGAGGATGCTTCTTGGACTTTGCATCGGAGACTTCGAATAACTAGAGCATAAATTCGCGCGGTAAATTCATTTTTCAGAATTCCATGCTATATTGCACATGGTTTTTCGACAAACTCGGCCCTCTCGCTAGTACGAAATTTCTCTTTCCACAACTTGCTTTTTCAGGTCACACGCGGGTTTTCTACGTCCAAAAGGTAGAACCTTGGATCTCCAAGTTTGCACACATCTCGACTACCTCGTTACTTACGGTCAAACGGCTTTAAGACCCTGTAATTGCCCTCTTTGCATCGTCGCATCAGTAAGATCACTATAGACTATTCAGGTCACCAGAACAGCTGGAATGATTTACAGTTTTTTATGATCTGGCTGGGAACAGGGTATCTCTGGCTTACAAGCCAGCTCGTATTTGTGATGGACTCCAGACAGGATCGTATTTCATTATCATATCAGCTTTTTTCGCCTTTATCCAATATGTAACCCGTCTGGAACATGATGATTTCTTTCTTTCCAACATGATTTCTTGTGCAAGCATGGATGCTATTCCTGTTTCTAAGACGTTAGACGTGAACGCCAACGCACCGATCTTGACCTGCTCCAGTTGCTTTCAATGTTACGGAAGTGCATATTTGCCCTTCGACTTCGATTGCATTCAGTTTACCGGAATCTTCAATAGTTGCATGCTTCACAGTATCAGTTGAAATGTGTGTTCCTTGGCATTTATTTTCTCTAGAAGAGATTGGTTATTTTCGGAAGAGAAATGCAAATCCTCACTGACTGTCAGTAGCTTTACTTTGTCTGTAACTCCGAGGCCGTAAACAAAGTGAAATTTATGGTTGGAATGAAGTATTTTCAGACGTTCTTTTGGAAGTGTCGAAATCCAGATTGTTAAGTCATAGTCTTTTATCTCTTCTACTTCTCATTTGTCCCTTCGGCTGCCATTTTCAACGATTGGCTTCCAACCTTCCCGCATAATCAGTGTACTCGTTCACAAAACGAACAATAAAGTTTCAATCTTGGAAGAATCCACATTTTGCTTGAATTGCTCGGGAATTATTCTGATCGGCCCATTTTGAACGACGACTGGCCATACCTTGCAGTCCACTTTCAGAGTGGCTGGCCCACACAGTCAGTTTCCAGCGTGGCTGACTTGTCTCCTGTCTAGGCGTAGGTTAGTGACACAGCGGTCCCCACGATTCCGAAAGCTGCCTTGGACGCGTAGGGTGCTGCCGCCGCCTCCATGACGTTCATCGTTTCCTGCCAAGTCCCCAGCCTTATCCACCCATTTCATCGCCCGCTGACTGGGCAAAGGAGGTGTAGCCTTGAGGAGTGGCACTGTCGTAGACTGAGCTCACTGTTGTAAGCGTGAGGTTTCGTGGACATGACTTGTTGCTGGCACAGCCCTATCATGGTTCTGGGAGATCCTACGGCTTCATTTTATTGGAGCCCTCCATTGCAAGACTGCAGCGTGCTGTGCAGCTCAGCTCACGCAACTTTACAGCCTCACAGCCACAACAGTGAGCCTATGATCGTGCCTCTACTAAAGATTACCTCCTTTTCCCTGTCAGCAGGCGGTAGGATGGTTCATTTATCCACAATTCCTTACAACAGAAGGAAAACAAACAGAAGGAATAAAAGTGTCTCTATAAAGCGTGAATTTTATTGTTTGGTACTGGTTCTTTCCATATTTATGATCCTGAGATCATGCATTGTTCCGGGGATTATTGTTCGAGTCTTCATGTTGTATCGCTGGATGAACGAAGGGACTCTCCTGCTTTCCTTTCCCCGATGTCCATTTCTCTATTCAGCAGTCCCGTCATGTCTGGCCATTGCGTGAGCACCTCTTCGCCGTTTGGTTGTGCTTAGCCATTCTCGTAGTAGTGTTTATAGGGCCTCCCGAATTGGACTGTTCTGCCAACTAGTTTATTGAGGTATCACTTTCCAGCAGCGCATAAGATGTGAAGCAGATTTTCGGATGCTCCACACTCCACACGAAAGACTTCATTGGGGATGCCCCATCAAGTGCCGAATCCTCCCTCCACGAAGAGTATCACTATGTGAAAAGCAGGGAGTGGTCTTGGACGTCTACTGGTAGATCGGGTCTCCACAGCTCTCTTTCGCTAAGCAACTAAGGTCCGAAGTCTCATACGTGATCTGTGTTCTTCCTGAGGCGCCATTCGTCAGTCCCGCCTGGTCCACATGTTCACTCGAATTCATTCAAACCTGAACATCTGCCACAGGTCCTTGGATTTGCAGATTACCCAGTCCTGAATCTGTGTTTTGTATCCGAACAGACCCGATTCCTGCACATTGCTGCTTAGCAAGGACTGTTGGCGTCCTCGCCGTCAATCTTCATTCTCTGGCCTTCTTGGGAGCCACTTTTCTGTTGCCCAAGAGACAGGAATGTGGAGACACAAAGGCTGGCTTTTTTTCGGGGACTCTGATATCCTCACGCTTCTGTTGGCTGGTTGCTCGGCTAGGTTGAATTCGACTTTATCCTCCTGTCCTGGGTTTCCCGATAGGGACGGTCATCGTGCCATCTATTCCATCAATCAGTCCTTTAATAAGCTGCATGGTCATAGATTGCGCATTGTTCTGGTCACGCAATCCGCATGTGAACTGCATCCTATCAAACACCTCATGAACTCTATTCCTACTCAAAATCCAGCATACGCTGTATTCTAAGCAGTTAAGTACTTATACAATGTAAACTGTGTTCTAATTAGTTGCAATAGGTTCGATTAGCTTCCATAGGTTTGCCAGCTGTGGCGTGTCCTGTAAGGAGCTCAGGGTGAGAAGGGAAGTAGTGCAAAGGAGTGTCCACTGCCATTTGTAGCCGTTGTATCCTACCTTATCTCGTGATGCATTTTTAAGTTTTATCTCCGGGAAACTTTTATGATTCATATTTTTCGACGGATCGCTTTGTCATTAACTGCATTAACCGAATTCTTAACGATATTTGTCCCAAGGATGAACAGGTGACTAATCGTCGTTTTTATTCCGGTTCCTTTCGCAAGGCTCGTTCAAATTTTGGGGTTAATTAGCGCACATCGATCACAAACATACTTGAAATAGTAAACGAACTACTAATGTGCAACCGATGATAAACTCATGTTCTGGAATTTCAAAACTCAATGATATGAAAGCAGCTATGCACGAAGAAGTGGTTATCAAGAGAAACACTCTGATAGCAGACCTAACTTCGTTTAGACCTATTTAGACTTTGTGAGTTGGACAATTCTTTGATCGTTCGGCGACTTTTCCTAGCAAAGTTCCACTCTGGAAAGAAACGAACTTGAGAAACTGATTACGAGTTTGGAGGGGTAAATGAATAACGGAGCAAACTGCCATCATCTCGGAAAGAGGCAGAACCCGTGTTTCTTTTGACTCTGATTCTTTCTGAAAACAGATCCTTTCGGAAAACGAGATAAATGCGGATAAGATAGATGCTTCTTTAACATCAAGATCGCTTCAACATGTGCAGTTCTTGACTCCATTCCGTTGAAAGGAACGTCAGCATGGGTGTTCATTAATAATACTAAGACACAGGGATACCAACGGCTCTCCCTAGGCGTCAAGCGAGCTTTTTCGAATCATTCGTGCACTATGTACATGAAGTATGAAGGATTCATTGAAAAGGTGATTCAATCCTGTATTTCACTTTTTATGAATTTATGTACATCAAAAGAGCTGAGGAAACTTTGAGACAACGTGTGCAGTTTCGTTAAGGAAACTCGGCAACTAGTAGGAACTTGCAAAAGAATGAGCTAAATTTCCTTGAACAAACAGCGGATGCTGAAACCCTTGGAAGGTTGTTGCGTGGAAGAGCCAGATTTTCAAACTTGCTATTCGGAGGATTTATGAGGTTGGGTTTAGGAAAAAGGATTGCGAATGCATCATTTGTTGGTGCATGCTGTATTTAGACCGTTGGTATTCCTGTGCTCAGTGTTTGCAATTCGTAGAAACAAGAACAGCCACGATTCCTCAAAAACAAGGAGTGTGGGAGTAAGGTCGGTTTAGCGAGTTTTCCCTTTTTTTAGGAGTTATTATAGCAGTTTTTTTTCCTTTTTACCTGATAGAATTCGTATAATATTCAGGAAGCGGAGGGATTGTGGAAATCTCTTTAAAAGTGATTTATGGATATCGAATGTGATTAACTGCAAGAGGTAGGAAGTGGAGTGCATGGGTTGAGGTTAAATCATTTTGTTCTTTTAGAGATTTTAGATGGTTGTAGGTGGTTGTGGGTGTCATGCTGGTTGACGGCAATGATCCGAGGTATATCAGTTATGGAAGAATACGTAGCGGATGTGAGTGGTATTGTTGGCTGAATGCTGATTACGATAACGGAAGTAACGGGGGGGAAGAGGGGCAGGGTAGGAAGTGCTGTAAACAGAAACTCGCTGACAGTGTTCCGAAACTCAGACTTCTTGGGGAAGATGTAGGAGGGACGCGAGGCTGAGCACCGATGGAAACGTGGCGCACTTCAACTATCCACACGTTTCATTTTCAGTTCAGAGGAAGACCATGGAAATGCTGAGGCAAATGGAAAATTCTGGAAAATTTCTTCGGACAACAGGATCCTCCTCTTCATTCCCTGGATAGGAGTTGCTAAGGAAGCTCTGTGAAAGGAACCAGTGAGCTCATCTACAAATGCTTCAGACCACAAGCTGATGTGAGTCCAAACACTGATTTTGCCTTGACGCCACGATGATTTTTCACCCTTAGCGATCGCAGTTCTTGCTTTGAACTCATCGCTGTATGTTTAAACCTCCATCTTGCCTCCTCCCTTCCTCTTCCCCTCCTCTTTCTCCTCCTTTGGGTCTCCTTGTCCTCCTTCTCCCTTTCTCTTCCTCTTTCTCCTCTTCTCCCTTCCTCCCTTCCTGCTTCTTGTCCTTCCTTCTTTCCCTTCCACACGTCGCCGAATGCATGCCCCTCCTCCATCCAAACTCTGCCCTCGGGAGCCATTAGCACCAGGAGATTGACTCTTACCGCCCCCTTCCTCCTTTATTTATTTCCGCTTCCCCCCCCCCCTCCCCGAAGCGCTGTCCGCCACGAGTCCGGTACCCGCGTGGGTTCGTGTCGCACTCCAGGCGCACTCGGTCGACCTGCAGCAGAGTCCTTTCGTTTCTTTTCCGCAGGAGGATGGCCAGACGCACCTGGAATGAGCGTGATCTTCTCTTGTCCTTCCTCAAGCTCCCTTCGGACGGAGGTCACGCTTCTCTCCCCTTCCTACTACATCTCCCGTGGCTGCGTCGGGGCAGGTGAGGACCAGCGCACAGCCCCAGGGCTGACCCGGAACTTCCCGGGAAAGCACCGGAGTTTCGAGGTCTCCCCGAGGCCCGGCCCCGGACACAATTCAGACAAGGGCCAAAGCATACATGAGTGACTCAACTTTTTCAAAGGCAAAAAAATCTGTGCCCAAGCACGAGGGGGACAAAGCTCGTTGCTGACGTCCTTGTGGACATCCGTTTCCATGCGTTGGGAAACGGAGCGCAACCAATCCAACCTGGTGATCCAGCACGTCTCCACGAAGAAGGTCGCAGGCAAGAGGCGCTCTGAGTAATGCGGAAGAGGCAAGAAGAATTCTTTCTACCAAATAAGGCACGAACGAGACAGCTAAGAGGACTTTTTTTTTTTTGGTTCGCTAAGTACCTCAGAGCCGGTCGCGTGCCTCGCGGCGCACTTGGCTCTTATAAACACTGTTTTGTTTCCACGCCTCTCCGCCCGCGGCAACCCGCAGGGGGCGTGTAATTCTTCAGGATAGAGGGCACCCTGGGATGGGGATCCGCCCTATGAATCCAGGAAGGGCTCGGAGTCCGTTCCTCTCACGCCTGGGGAGGGATCCTCCCCGGACGTGGGGATCGCATCTTCCACCCTGGTTGTCTCCGAAGGGGGACCCCGAAGGGAACGTCATTCCCCATTCTCTCCGTAGGGACCCCTCCCTCAATGGGGAGGGACTGTCCTCTCCATTTCAACTTCTCCGAAGGGAACCCGGAAAGGATCTGTTAGTAGGAATTTCTTCTCCGGAGGGAAGCCGCAAGGGAACCTCTCCTGTTCACTCCTTCGAAATTCAGAAGGGATGCTGCAGCTTCCCGCAGGGAATCGCTCTCGCTTGCTTCCTTGTGCATTCTGTGAAGAGGCGACGACTCGGAGGGACCCCTGCAACAGGGGGGGTCCGCTCCGCTCCTTTGAACAACTGGAGAGGTGCCCGTGAGAGCTCCTGCTCCATCTTGGAACCGGAGGGGTCCCCTGGTGCGGAGGGTCAGCTCTCCGTTGCACGACTGGAGGGGGAACTCCCCACTCCTTTATTCCTGAGAAGACCCGAACGTCAACTCCCATTGTTCCGGCCTTCATCGGGGGCCTCCGGCTTTATCCACCGCCGGTGCCACGCCCGAATGATTAGGCCAACCAGCGCCGTTGCAGGAGAAACTTGGAACCCAACGACGCAGTGGCGTCAGTTTCTGCCGAAGTATTCGAACCCGCGACGCATGGTGCCACGCGCGGAAGCCTTAACCACAGAGCCTCCGACGCGGGCAAGAGGACTTCTGCGCAGCACCGCTGACTTCGTGGGGGTTCCAGGATCGTCAGAACCAGGACACAGAAGGGTTAGGAGTAAGATGAGTGGGAAAAGGGTGATAACGTCAATGGACATCTGTGCGGAAGAAGAGAGCAATCGAGAGAGGAAGAAAAAGAGCAGATTTTCGTCAGACTCAAGCTCAGGTGGGAGGATGCTACCAGTAGAGGGAGGAAGCGATGCAAGTTAGGGATTCTCGAGGACACATTTCGAAATGGCGATCTCCTCGCTGGTGACCCAGAAGAGGTCGCAGAGAGAAACCATTACCAAGAAATCGACCTTTTTTTTTTTTTTCCTCTGCAGAGGCAGAGACCTCCGACCTCCAGAGAAGGCGCCGCACGCCTGCAGCTCAGAGAGCACCAGTCGGCCTCCCAATGCTCTGCGTATGTCTCCTAAAGCGGGTCCAAAATTCTGCAGATCTCAACTTGCTGTAGGCAGGTATGCATGTGTACAAACTGTATACGTAATACAGCGCTCGGATATCTACAGTGTGGAATTCATGCGTAATTCATGTCCTGTGCATCCGCACGAATCCTCAAAAGACCTCAGCAACGTTCTTTCATTCTTTCTCTTGTTCTTTCATCGTTCTGTAATGGTGAGTTCAAAGAGGAAGCAGAGAGACCGTTTCTCCAGGGTCTCCCCCAATCCCTCATTCTTCGTGCCGCCCACTGCCAACTACCTCGCCGGAACCCCCATCCCTTCCATGGATATTCGCCTCAAGGTCAGGGTGCTTTCCTTTCATGATGCTGCTGCGACGCACCATTTGGTTGCATCGCTATCTGCGAGGAAGAACTTCCGGCAAGGAACCTCGTCGGGTCGAGGTCCCCAGGACGTCGCGCGGGTGCAGCAGGCGGCAACCTGTGCCTTGAGCCCGCACCCCTACGACCCGAAAACCATCCGCTCAAAGACGGAACTGCGTCGGGAGTGCAACCTATCCCTGAGATCATCCTGAAAATCGGGAGTCTTTCGGTTTCGAATTTCCCGCGTGCACACACCTTCCGGGCCGCGGGGCACAAGGATGCCTCAGGACACACCGGCTCGCACCGCCTTCCAGCATGCCTACCACACTGTTAAGGCAGAAGGAAGCAGCATCGCACGTATGGGTCCATCTCTCGGGGGATTCCGCGCTCTTCCTCCTGCCTACGTTTGGAGAAGCCTCCGAGAGAAGGGGCGGTGCTCTCCTTTTGCCCTGAGGCGAAGTAGGAGATGGCGTCGTCTTCATACCAGCATACGGGTGTCACAGATAAAAGGGTTTCGCCTGTGGTGGACTGGAAAGGGGCAAAGGTTGCACTCAGGGGAGTCGCCGAGGGGTTCCCGGGATCGAAGACCTCTGGGAACGGGTTCTCCGGATAAAGGGATGCTGCTTCCGCTCCTTCAGAACAAACTTCGAGGGAGGAGGTCGCTCGGCTGTCGCTTGAAGAAGAGGAATCCAAAATCCCTCGACCTCTAGCTCCTGGGGGCCTCGGAGGGGAGGTCTTCCTTCCCCCCCTTCCCCACGAGACGCCTGCGCTACCCTCCTTTGCAGCATCCGGGCAGAGTCCGAAGCGTCGCCTGCCCGCCCACCCAAGTTCCCTCTTCACTTCCTGAAAGGCCAAGTGGTCTGGAACTATCCGGGAGGGAGTTTTATAAAGTCTGGTCGAAGTGGATGACTTTCTTGCAGTCCCCGTTGGCGTTGACGCGGTACCCCTCGGGGCACTCCTTCGTCTGCACGTGGATAATGGAGCTGATCGTGGACCCCTCCCGGATGAGGTCGATGGCGTTGTGGACTCCGGCGTCGACTGCTTCAAAGAGCGTCTGCACCGTGGCGTCCACCAACTTGCCCAGGGTGACGTCCGGACCGATGGTTCCAGCCTTCCTGCCGACTGTCGCCTGAATAACTTCCTTCAGCGTCATGCTAGAGATCCTTTGCCAGTCTCCGTTGCCACCTCCTAGGGCCTTCACGATGCGGCGCAGCTGGAGGCTGCTTCTGGACCCGGAGAGCGCCTTCTCTAGAGAGGGCACCCAGGGAGACTCAGCTCCTCCGGTCTCCTTGAACGCCGAGACCTGTCTCTCCAGGAAACCCACGAAGTCGTCGATGGCCGCCTGCAGCGCCTGTTCCCGGGAAGCCGTGGGCGTCACCACAGGCGTCCCGAGGATCCTGACGGGAGACGGCAGCAGCGCCCACACTACCACGAGGAGGACGGCCGGCTCCATGCTACCACTACCGCTCTGGAGTGACCACCACTACCACCACGGTTTTTCCGAGAAAACACCTGCTTTCCCATCAGAGAGGGTCGCTATCCTTCGTTCCGTCCCCAGGCACTCCCTCCCTACCTCTTTCCCTGGCCCTCTCATTCTTTCCCTGGTCCCACTCACCTGTAGATCTGCCGACGGGTTCCTTGTGCCCTGAGGTGCAGTATCCTCCGCCAGCGCATCTGAAGGTGCACAGGATCCCGCGCGGTCCAGTGGGCTCGCCTTTATAGGAGCCTTTCACAGTCTCTCTCTCTCATCCCTCCTCCCCCCATCTTTCTTCGGTGCGCGCGCGCTCCCTGTTCCGCGTTGCTCCTGGGAGATGAGGCACTCCAGAGTCAGGGAGCGCGTCGTTCCCAAGAGTTCTCTCTCTACGACGGATTTGGAGAGTTCGCGTGGGACCGGATCCGGATGGGAAGGAGGCTTTTTGCAAGGCAGCGGGAAGGGGGGGGAGGAGGAGCGGGACGACGACGGCTGACTGCGATCCCTGGCTTTCTGCGACTGCCACCAGGGACGCGATTATCTTTCCGACGCCGTCCGAGAAACGCAGCTTTCTGTGCCTTCCCCCCTCCTTCCTCTCTTTTTCCCTTTTTGCGTCTTCGTTAGCAGGAAGTCCGGAAGGGGGAAGGGAGGGCAACTCCTTATGAAATCTGGTGCCTCCGTCATCAGCCAAGGCGCGACGACGCCCACCGTTGCACGAGTTCTGAGACGTCTCCAGCTGCTGTTGCAAGGGTCACGCAGGGTGAGCGCGCGTCGGAGAAAGGGGAGGAAAAGCCACGAGGTTACTTGTCCAGCAGAAGCTAACCCTTCTAGGGCTCTCAGTGAGCAGGAGCGGGGAGTCCCGTTACAACGCTTCCCGGGAAGAACACTTGCCGTCGACGGCTCGTGAACGGTAGTCAATCTCGGGAAGATTCTCCTCCGCGCCCGCTAGAAAGTAGGAAATTCCTGGAGAAGATGAAGGGGAATCGGACGGCATCGCTTTTCGGACAAGGGGCCGGGCGTTCAGCCTTCCCTCGGCCAGGGGACCATAGGCGCCACCTACCCGCGCAGCGGAAGGAAGGCAGCCTCCCTCGGGGTTTGAGGACTTGACCTCTCGCTGCGCGAGGAACTTCCGTTTCCTTCCGTTGTGCCAGTGGTGAACCTCCAGGAGGCTTGTGGCATGCGTCGCCACCATCGCCAGGTGGCAGGACGAGCTCCTCACTGCGGCCGACGTTGCGAGGACACGCTGAAGGGGTCCAGGGGAAGATGATGAGCCTCTCCGACCGGATCCGGACCTGCCAGGCGCTTGACCCTGCGGAGTTTCATCTCAGGAAAGAGGGCCAGCCTCCGGGTCCGCGTGATCGCCTTCCTGCTTGTGGCCTTGGGGAGGTGGAACTTCGCCGGAGGCGCTCGCCAGGAGCAGAAGGCTCTCGTCTCCTCCTTGCTCACCCGAAATTGTTTGCGAATTGGATGCGAATTGTCTGCCGGGACACTTCTGCCCCCCCTCCTGTGCTCCGGTGCTGCCCCGCTGCGCCAGGGGAGAGAGACGCAGCGACTCACCAGGGCTGCCAAGAAGATCTCGTTTCGTCCGTACTCCCGGGACGCCGGAACCATCAGAGAAGGAGTAAAGGGGTACCGGGAGCTGTAAATCCCGAAGGGTTTCCTCGAAGATGGTTGCTCTTTCTCCTCCCTCTCTTCCTCCCCTAGTGACGGCAAACCGACTCGCTGAACCAGTGGAATCGGTGGAGGGAGCGGCGGGACGCCGCATCCGAAGGTCAGGGACGCTTCCAGTTCAGCTTTCGGGTTTCGCCAGGTCGCTTCCCTGCCTCCTGGAGGGCGACCTCTTGCCATCCTCTGAGACGTGAGCAGCAGGGAAAGCAGGCGGGTGAGTCGGTCGGTCGCCGGATTCCCCCTCCTTGTCCTTCCTGTGATGGCGGCGGCGGCTCTTCGGGACCCGCCGCATCCGAGTGACATCCGTCTCGTGCACGTGAGAGCCCTCCGTGAGGCTGCGACGGCGGCTTTCGACAGCACTTCAGACGCTGTTGCTTCGTGCGCGGCAGCTCTCGGCAAGCCTCGCGCGACGAGATAAAAGCTCCAAGACCTCTTCGGCTCCAGGAACGCCGCCTCCGCCGCCGCGCTCCTTGTCTTCGCTTGCGCGCACCCGAGGGTGCACTGGAGAGGTGGCCGTCCGCGGGAAAAGGCAGAGCCGCGAGAGGATCAGGGCGCGAGCGCCCACGGAGGGTGACCATGCCGCCGCCGCCCTCCCGGAACCGGTAAGGGATCGGCAGGTCGGCGCGAGAGGCCCACTCGCAGAATGTGCAGGAGGCGGCGCCACCACCACCATCAACATCAGCAGCAGTGTCAACGCCTCCTCTATCCCAAGCACTGCCTATCGGCTCGTCGGATGGTTCCAAAGTCCGATCGTAGGAATATGACTCCGGAGAAAAGGGCACATCCACTCAGATCGGGTCTATCCCAGTGGAATCAGTCGACGGCACACAGCCTCCCTCTCCTTATCTCTTGCGTCACTCGGCATCTCTGGGAAACTAACGGCTGAAACCCCGTGTCCCCCGCAGCCAATCTCGTGGGGTAGCGGCTGCGAGGCGCCCCTGAGGCACCAGAAATGATCCGAGTTCGGGAGATTCAGAGCTGCCGATGCGCGAACGAGGCTAGCGTGGCGCTCACCAGGTGGCAATCTCGTTGGTGGGTGGCTCCGTGCCGCCGTTTCCCAACGAAGGAGCTCCCCTCTCGGCTGGATGATTTGGGTTGAGTCGCGGGAGAAGTTGAGGGGGGAGCACGTGGTCCAGCAGGGGCTCCCCGTCCTCGGAGCACTCCTTCCCTGTTCATGCGCATACGCGTGGATGGGGGACAGCAGGAGCGGCAGCAACCAGAAACCTCTCTCCCTCCTTGTGTGCGACCGTCGTCGCTGCTGTTTCCCTCTTGAGAAGCGTCCGCTTCGCTACAGACCACCGCCTGCAGGGATGGGAGAGTTCCGCTCCGCGCTCTTAGGTCGGTCATCCCTGTGGAGTGGTAGACCTGCAAAGGTCGCGGAGGTTAGCGGGAGATGCACCGAACAGTTCCATCCTTGGGCCTTCAGCTCTCCTGGAGCGAAAGAGTCCGCAGGGGAGAGATTAGGCTGCGCAGTGCACATCCGAGGTTTCCCTTGGTAACGGGACGGAGGAGCTGAGATCTTCTGGAGTCTTTGGGGCGAGCATACCTTGGTGGGACTGAGGTGCACCGCCGCCTTCCCTTCGCTTCTTTGGCGGGAAGGAGGACCAGTCGCAGCGGAGGAACCTCAGGAACCGGAGATCTGAGGTTCCCTGACTTCCAGGAGGATGAATCCGTCCTTGAACTCTCACCGTTCACCTCCTCTGTCCTTGACAGCAGCTCACCAGCCCTCACTTCTCTGTTGGTTCTCGTATTTTCAAGGATGCTTTGGAGGCTGTAGCGAGAGGAGCCTGGATACTCGCAAGGATCGTGTGAGGTTGGAGTTGATGATCTGGGAGAAGCTGCAGGAGGAGGAAGAAGAGGAGGAGGAAATTTCTGCTGGCAGCCCAGAAGGCCTCCTCGGAGGAGGAGGGGGAGGGGGAGTGACCCTGACTGCCGAGAAGCACAAGACTAGCAGGGTGTGTGTCGAGCTTCTTGTAGCCTCTGCGAGGAGTTCTGGCAACACCTCTCCAGGGATCCTGCCCTTTCATATCCAGGAGGAAGCTGTCCTTCGTGCTCTTCGCAACCGGAGAAGGAACATCTCCAACGGCATCTCCGGAATTCCTTGGTCCCGCAGGTTCGATTGCGCTCTCGGGAGAGGATTTGTCCGAGGCTGATTTGGACGAGGACGCGAAGGAGGCTGAAATTTATTCCTGACCATGTGGTGGTGTTGGCCCGATGCGCCTTGCAGGCGTTTCATCATGCCACCAGCTTCCTCGGCTCAGGAGGCGGCTTCCGTGTGAGACGCTGAGCTTCGAATTTTTATCGCAGGAACGCTTTATCTGCGAATTCCTGTTATCTGATCAATTAGGACGGGATGCCAAGGCATGCAGAAGAATTGTGCAAGGACCATCTCTTCCAGGGTGTCCGAAATTCTGTTCCCTCCTACTCTCATCCTAGAGGAAGAATAGATCCATCCTCTGGACTACCCTCGGAAGCTTCCCGGTTCCCATTCCAGAAGCGGAAGGGGGAAATGGCGCTGATTGGTAGAGGGAAATTTTTTTCCAAATGACTTTCTTGCGCTTCCTTCCCCCCCTCTCCTCCCCTCTTCTGCCGCCGGATCCCATTTCTCCTCGAAATCTTCCTTCCCGTGGCACGCGAGGAGGTGGTTCCGGAGTTTCAAGAAGCACCGGCAGCCCCATCCAAGTTTGGGCGCGCCTCCCTGAGTTTTTTCCGGCGAGCCTCCAAAGACCCGGGGAATTCAAGGAAGGAGATGAAGTCTGCCGTTCACCGTAAGGCGTACACCTTACGGTGAACCTACGTACCTCAGCATCCAGCGTCCACTGAGGATCGAAATTTCACGGTGGGGTGCTCTTAGCGTCCAGAGCAGCGGAGTATCAAGGGACACTAGAGATCGTCACATCAGTCTGACCTATCCTGCTTTTTCCGGACTCTGGAGTCTTCTTCATTTCCGTCCGTTTGCAGCCAGCTGACAGCCTTCAGCGACCGGGAGAGGAAAGAGCAAGGGGGAGGAAATTCAACCCTCATTGAAGGCCTCTGACTCATCGTGAACACCGGAAAGACTACCTGGAAATAAGATGTTTCCGAGAATCGCAACCAGGGACTTCACCCTAAAGGAAGACCCGTGCAGCCTCATGTCTCACGTGCTGTTTATGCTAGATATCGGTCCAAACCGTGAGGCGGCGCGGGATCTTCGGTGAGTCAGCAGAGGTGCCAGTCGAGAGATCAAGCAGCTGCGATCAAAGCAAACATGGGGCAGTGCGGAACCAAGAAACCATTGCATACGAGTTGCTGGGAGAGTGCCTCTCAAGAAACGCGGAGGGAAATCTCAACTCTCTTCGCAGCCTCCTCGAAGAGAGTTGAGATTTTTGGACGCTCAGAATTTCGAGCGCCCCGAAGTGTAGAGCAGCCGTGGCCTCCGGACTGGTCGTGGCACTCGGAGACTTCAGTCGGCGATCCGAGCGAAGTTTGCACACCTTGAGAGTCGCAAAGCTCGCTGCGGAGTCTTCGCTTCCTTGTTCGAGACCACCAGAAGCGTGGTATGTGGAGTCACCGAGGATGCCCTTCACACGTGCAACAATTGGGCATGTCGAAGCAACTTGGGTGAAATGCGCCGACCCACAGTGAGGTCTTCCGAGTGAAGCCCTGAGGCGCCCACTTCTACCTGAGTGAGGTAGCAGCTGGAATCTCAGTCCCTTGCTGGTTCGTTCCTCTCCTGGGTGTGTAGTCCATTATCATCTGGGTAAAAAAGTCGTCGGCAGCCAGTTGCTGCTCTCCAAATGAGTCCACTTCGCTGAGCACATCCCAGCATTTGTTGCTGACAAAAGATCCATTACGAATCATAAAATTAATCATCAGAATCATTAAATCAGGATTTATCGTTCTGTGAAAAAACACAAATACCTAGTCGTTTTGTTTGAAGAATGAGCAAGGATTTGCTTCTTTTTTTTTTTTTTCTTTTGGAGGGGAAGAGGGAAAGCTTGAAAAATTTCTCGTGACTCTTGAAGAAGATTTTTGAGAACGGCAGAAGCACGCAAGAAGGTCCACGACGTTTTGCTGGTAGGGATGGTTAGAAGATCAGTCCCTTTCTGAAACGAAACCTCGTAAGTTCGGTTTCTTCTGCAGGACGGCAATTAGGTCAGCCGGAAGCAGAAAGCCTTCGGAGGCTCTTGGAGTTTCCGGAAGCGCACCCGAGCCAAAAAAAAAAAAAAACAAATCGCCGTTCCTCCGAAACCTCGTTATTTTGCTCGATTCTTCGCTCTTGCCAACACGCGCGGAGTCTTCTTGGTGGAGAGGAACGCGAAGGAACCATCGTGTCCCGATGGCTGCGGTGCCAGCATCTTTCACGAGAGTCGACGATCCGTCCTAAACTTGCGAGGAAAATCGCAAGAGCCTGCGGATCCAAGACACCGAAAGAGGGGCGACGTCGGTCGCAGTAACTGTTACTCGGAAAGATCTTCCCTACTTCCATCTTCCGCGTTTCTTGTCTTTCGCCAACAGGTTTCGCACCGCGGCCCTGGAAGAGCAGCTGCAGTGCTCGCACTGGTGAAGATCATCCTTTAGGTGTACCCACGTGCACTCAGCGCCCTCCACACGCGATTACTGGGTCGCCATCTGAATCAGTCCGTGCACCTACTCTCACTTGAAGGACACACGGATCTTTTGACACTTTGTGGATCTCGAATCAGAGCAGAGCACTCGAGAAAATTCGCAACCTTCCACCTTCCCTTCCGTGAAAGATTAGGGAGGAAGAGCAACGTTTTCAGAGGAATACATAGAAAGAACGCACTGCTTTGTTGTTTCGTCTTCCAGCATCCAAAACATTTGAGCTCTGAATGACGTGATGGGGTGTGCGGAGGCATCCACTCCTACATTGCAGGAGCGGATGATTCCTGGTGCACATGAGTTCAGTGGGTGTCCGCCTCTGCCACTGCCAGAAAGTTGGATGCCCGTTGAGAGGGGTACGAAGGCCTTCGCCATTTCCTGCACGTAAGAATAGAAAAATGGTGTGCGGCCTTACATTCTGGAGTTGCTGTGAGCTTTCTCCTTGGAAACCACAATTTGAAAGACGACGACAGCAACAAAAAGGCATGGTTTCCCCTTGTTCCTTCTGCATCTTAGAAGTGCAGTTCTCCTTTCTGCGTATCAAATTTTGGAGATCGTTTTGAGTCCCTCTCTTGCAGGGCTTGTCACACGCGGACGCGTCACTTTTGATGCTTTTTTTTGTTGCTGTTGTTTTCCCATCTTGCACACTCTTTCTCTTCCTTGCCGCTTTAGAAACTCCGGGCTCTCTGCCCAGAAGTGCAATGGTGCTTTATTAAGGACTGCTGACGCCTTGCAGCCTGCAGCGTAGGTGTGTTCAAGTGATTTCGTCGGGCCGATAGGCACGACGAATGATTGCGCTGTGCCCAACAGATTCACGTGCTGCAGAAAATCCCATCTTTGGGCAAACGCGAGACCTCACACACGCGCGTCCTAAACGATGCGTGCGTCGGAGTTGCGCGGAGATCGCGCGCAGATCAGATGCGTGAAAGATGCTACGTTTGCTTATCTACAATCCCCCCTCCTCCGTCTAAATGCCAATGTAATTGCATTCAGGGATGCGCGCATATCATGCATGGTATGAAGCATTTTAATGTGTAGAAATAATTCCTGAGAAATAATCTGCAGATGATAAAAATCCTGTTGTGATGCTGGGATAAACTTTGGCATACGGAGTACGACCGACCGTTGACATTTTTGATGATAACGGTTATCATATGAAGATGATTGGAGTACATGGAACTTATCGGAAGCTTCATTAATTATTACGTGCTTATGAATTTTCCATTAAAAATTAGTAACGATCCATCGCAAGGACTGCGCTTCGAAATGCATCTTGCTCAAGATTTGCGTGTCAATGAACGCGATTTGCAAACTGACCGAAGATGGCGCTCTTGGAAACTCGCTTGGGGTCTTGTTTCTTGCACTTGAACGCGGTGCATCACCAGACCAAGGTCCGGATCAGGTCGATGCTTAGGAAACACAGAAGTGTTCGGATTCATTTCCCGCCGAGAAGACAGAGGGAAAAAGGATCCACAACCCTTCTTTCAGCACGTCATGCCAAAAGTTAGCGTTCGCTTTTCCATCAGCATGCGTTTCCACCGGTGCTTTCCGATCCTTCGTTCCAAACGTCCACACGAGAGCCGAAGCACCTTGCCGCCGGGGATGCCGCCTCGTAGCCCGGAACGTCGCACATCCATAAAAGTTATCGCCGTGGATCCAAAATACAGAACGCCAGTGCTCTGTAGCTACGTTAGCACGATGATGGCGACTAGAGGATTGCCTTCCATCCTAGGAAGAAGGAACCAACGTTGCCAACAGCAAGACAGTTCGAGGTGTTGACTACCATCGAGCTGCCAGCAGTGCTCCTGGAGCCAGTGCCACTCCAGTAGTCTAACTCCTTTTTTTTTTGTGTGTGTGTGAGTAGGAAGAAGATAAGTACTTCGGCGAAGGAGTCATTATGACGGATAAAGCCGAAGGTCTCGGAAATCAGCGATTGCTCAGAAATGCGCAGCATGATCTTCCCAGAATCGGATTTTCATCCACGATCATTCCATGGAAACTCAATCACAATCTCTCCCTCTTTTTTTATCACGGCACCAATCAGTGCTCCGTCTCGGAGGCAACCAACACACCTAAAAAAATTCGAGACATGGTGATGTACAATCAGAAGTTGTCGGCCTGGGACCGAAAATCGATTTAGCAAGAATACGCTCTTGAAGTAACTGCAAATATAGATAAAGTCCTATGAATTTAACGGAAGAAAAAAAACCAAAAAAATCAGATCTTTGGTTGCTTATCATGGCACGGAAAGGATTTCCATCTCATAGAAACTCGAAAGGCGCGAATCCATCTCCAGCCACTCTTGTTTGGAATTCCAGTTGATGTTTCAGGGGGAAACAGAAAGTAATTCCTGCTTCGATAGCTCCTGTATCGAGATCGTACATCACTGGCAGTCAGGTTTTGTTTTGATCTTTGGATGCAGAAATATCGCTCCTGAGTGCTTCGCAAAGCGAGCCCTCGCCTTTCAGGGCTCATCTCAACACCAAGATGTAGTCTTAGCACTCTCAGAATTTCGGGGAAAAATGCGATGAAAGTATAAAAGGGCTTTTCAGACCCGAATTCATCTCCAGCCACCCTCGTCCGGGTGGCTGTTTTCCGTAAAGGAAGTAGCAGTAGACCAACTGGGAAACCGAGAGAGAAAATCTCTCCATCCAATATGGCAATGCAGCAATGGTCACCTCGAAGACCCGAAGTCCCTAGAGAGAAAAAAATCGGGAAAGAAATGCCTAGAGAATTCTCCGAAAAAGCGAACTGAGATAACGACTGTTTTGTTTAGGAGGATGGGAACGGTTTTCCGGGAAAGAGAACTTGAAACTATGTCCATGCACTAGCGAGGAGATGAAACTTCTTCGTGGTCCGTCCTTCATTCCCGCAATTCATTTTGCTCAAGAATCTCTGTGACAAATTGAGAGGAACAGCTTCTTGAAAACGGTTTTCTCACAAATTTTCTCTAACTTCTTCTGCTGAGCAAAAGAGAGCCTCTGATTCAGAGACGAATGGCAGTCGTGTCGTTCCTCTGAAAGAGGAACAGCTGAGAAGGGGCAACGCGACGTCACTTGGATGAGACGAACAACACGCCGGGAAGGACGAATTTCTTTTTCCATCACTGGAGAAGATCAGGTCGACGCTTTAGGACCTGAAGATTTCTAAGCGAGAAAGTGTTCAAGCAGTCCATTCCAGCAGAGATTCGGCGTGAACAAGAGGAAGTCGGGAGAATGGGAGACTGAGGGAAGCTCTGCTGTTACCGGAGTTTAAATTGGAGGAGGGCTGCATGTTCCTCCTATCAGAAAGGGTGTTGTTGCCTAGGACAGCAACAGGGAACTGTTTGATTGTCTGTCTTTTTAAGAAAGCATGCTGTCCATCTCTGTCATGTAAACTTGTGACCAGCAACAGCGCACACAGAAAACTACACAAATTCAGGCCATGTTCCTTGAGTTGGTTCAGGAGAACCATCGAGCATTGGAAACGGTAAGACCATTTTTCGATTACTCCGACAAGAGTCCTGAGTAGCCAGCAAAACACGACGCGATTGAAACAGCGTCACTATGACCACTTCCTTCTTGGAAAAAAACGAGATGGCCCTACCAGGTAGATTCAAGCTTGTAACTTGCCAGGATTCGTGAACAGGATTCAAAGGACGCCAGGGAAAATGAAAAGTTGAGAGTTTTTATTTTATTTCTCTACTTGCTATTCCTTCTCCTTCTTTCCCGAGGCTGTCTGTCCTCACTGGTGAGTCAGCTGGTTTCTCGCCAGCTCAGCCAGAATTCTTCTGACTTTGGTAGGAGCTGCTGTTCTAGTATGCATCCTTTCATTTCGTTTCTTTGTATGTTTCGTGATTGCACGTTACCATAAATCACCTCGGGGTAGCTGAAACGGAGTCCAACAGAATTTTCAACAAAGTCGAGTCGGGTTCGAAAGGGATTTCCCTCCAAGGCACTTGGGTTCCTCGCCAAGAAACAAGTAGATGGGGGCGAGAATTCTCCACCGCACATAGGAGCACACCCACGAAGTGTACACGGATTTCCGAGAGCGTGACCTCCTATGACAGCAAGAGTTGAAAGGAAGCAGACATAAGAGTGACCCGAAACAAGCAGACAGACGGACATGGATTCACATGCGTGTGTATATTTTACGTATATCGTCTTGACTAGAAGAATAACCCACATGTGCGGAAAACAAGAACCAAAAAGCAGGAGGACGAATGAGAGTAAAAAAAAAAAAAGTGAGTACCTTCCGGGTGATTGATTTCTTAATGATTTGAGCTCATCTATATGGTACTTGAATTTCACTCGCCGTCTGAGTACAAGGTGAGTGTTGTACCGTCCCGCCGTGTGAGTACTCTGCCCCTAGGTTAGAGCTCTCATGAAAAAAAAAAAAAAACTCACAGATGTTTATACCTGTATGCACAGATATTAAAAATCAATACCCTCTCTACTATGTGTGAGAATTTCCATAGGAAGCACACAGTTCGTGTTATCGGCCAACGGGCATTTCCCCAACCCCGTCCTCCCCCGACGGTCTCTACGCGCGTCTTCAGATGGGAGCGAGATGTTTCCGAGGGACGACTCTGGGAGCGAGCGAATCTCTCTTAAATCCTTCTTGGATCTTCCTCCAGCCGTGAACTCGGATGTTGTCGCTTTCTTCCTCTGAGGACGTCACGAGCCCGTGTTTGCTTTCCTGCCTATCGTGTTTGCTGAATCCGAGTTCGAGTCTGATAAAAAAAAAAAAAAAAAAAAAAAAACTTTTCGCCTGCCCTAGGAAGTTCCGTTTCCAGCCTCGTGCTGCTCTGCGCCTCATCGCGGAAGAAGGAAGGAACCGCGGCACCAGACGATGTGTCAGCATCTCCGTGCACAACAGCAGCCCCCGATGGGTAGATTTCATCAGCGTGTGCTTCTGAGGAATGTGGTCAACAGCAAGGTAGAAGTCCGAAAGTTTTGCAGCAGCTACACGCACGCACGCCGCGGGTTTTGGACCTTCCTGTGAGCGTCTCTTCCTCCCCGGCCAGAGCTGGCTCTCAGAGTTTCCAACGACATTCCTCCTTCTCCTCCTCTTCTCTCGCTCGCTCCCTGGAGGAACTCGCTGCCCTCTCGGTCCATCGCTACCCCCCTCCTGACAACTCACAGCAAGAGCGAGAGCAGCATTCGCGCAAGAGAGAGACGTCGGAAACTGGGAGCTGGGTGCCTCCTGAGCTCTGCGCTTACTGGAGGTCAGGGGGCAGGTCGCTCGTCGGTGTCGTCGCCGCCTGATGAACAGCACCGCCACAACTTCCGTTCGGGATCGCTTGCTCCTACGCTGGTGTCTTCTTCGCCGGAGGGATCTGGAGAGGGACGAGGGAGTTGGATCCAGGTATCCGAACACTCCAGGACGAGCCGTTCCGTCCGAGTAGGTTGCGGAGGTTGCACCCATCTTCTGACTCCCTGATGCTCGGCTGCTCCTCCCCTCTCCCCCACTCCGGACCGAAGGGTCACGGAGTACAACCCCACCACTCTGAATTACCAGCGCGTCCTCCTTCCGCTACTTCCTTCGTCCTTTGCGTCGATATGCCCTTCGTGAAGCTCCCAGCACCCCCGCCATCTCCGGAACAGAGCGGTCTCCTGAAGATTTTTCCTGCTCGAGGAAGAGGCGCCCTGCGAGAGCTTCCTCCAGCTCTTCGCTCTCAGCCGTGTGCTCAGCTTTTGTATTTTGGGATGCATTCGTCTCCAGTTCTCAGATGAAGTGCTCCTCTGCTCTCACAAAGAATGGATTTGATCCTCTGAACTGCTCACGTTGGATCTGCAGCTCTGGCCCTCCCATGGGTGGTGGGTGGTCCATGGTTCATCCTCCATTCGAAGTTACATTGGAATCATCAGAACACGTTTGCATATGATCCTTTTTATAAAAAGCATTTCGATGTACTCCACGTTCCTTTATGGATTGCATTTTTATTTGTTTCTCTACCCTGCAGAGTGCACTGCTGCAGATCCATCCGCACGATCGGGACCCGGAACATTTTCCTCACACTGGCAAAGAGACTCGTCGGCCAGCTTCTTCCCCCCACGAAGAGGAGTATGCCGAAAGTGATCTATCTTTTGCTATGTAAATAACTCATGTGTTGCAGAAGTTCCGGCTGTTTCAAGAACTGCGGCCACAGTAAGGACCTAAAAGATGTTGTAATGGCCCGTAAACCGAGCGCTGATGTTGGAGAAATCACTGGTACTCGTTTCCAGCGGTACCTGCCATTAAGGAGCTGTGTTGATCTTCCACCCTCGCGAAGTTAGCTCCCAGCTGTTCAGCACCCTCGCATTTAAATTCTGCAACGAGGAGCATCTTGTCCAAGTTTTCCTTCTTGCAGAACCACTTGAGCATCGGTTGGGCATAGACTGGTTACTTGAGCGCCATCCATTTTCAGGGCTAGTTGCTTGCGAATATTCTAGAGCCTTGAACTCGAGGATTCCAGAACAATCCTCTGTTAACATCGAGAGGAAGTTCAACTGATTATTTCTGCTGCAGGGCTTTCTACGAAATGATCATCCACTGAGATCAATAAATCTCGTATCTTCAAAAAAATCATTGTACAGCACCTCTCTAAGAAACATATTATAAGATCACTTGTCTGCAGTGCTGCAGGAAGCGACAGGTTGGGACGAAATATGGAGGAGGAGCCCGTAAAATCGCTTTCGTTAGATCAGATCATTCCAGGCCTACGTAAATAAATCCAAGCTCGCAATGGAAGCTGGACCATACTTTGGTGGAAAGAAACCTGAAAACGTGGACACATGGAGTCAGCCAAGCAGCTTTTCTGGACGGTCTGGCGGAACGATGATGAAATTTGAACGGGCCAGTTGATAAATCATCAGTCGCCAACCTGCAAACAAAACTAGAATGCTAATAGCATGGCACAGCCTTGCACCATGCTTTTACATTATTCTAGTTTTGTTTGCGAGCTGACCTCGTGCAGCCTCATTCCATCTCAGATGCCTATTCCGTGTGCATTCGGCACTATCGCACACTTCAGAACATCTCAAGAGAATGCTGCATCGAAAAAGAAACACTCGATGGGGTAGGAAGCCTCTATGAATGCCTTAAGCATAAAAGCATTGCCGGGATGGTCAATTCTTTCCACTGATCTGGATTAGGTTCGCGAAGTGAGAAGAAAGAATGTTACAGAGCAAACATGTGTCGGAAGGAAATATCTTGACGTGGTATCTCAAACACAAGTATTGAAAAATAAATTAAGCGCACATGCTGATAAAAATATCAGCAATGCGGTGAACAGTATACTGTGTACACAACAAATTCTCGTGTACAAAAGTGTGTGGAGTGAGGAATCCATTAGTAAGGTGTGAAGCCGACACGGGGGACCTGCGACCCTCAGTAGTAAGCGAAACCTTTTTCAGATTGGGATTAAACTTGCCAGGTTTTATTTAGAGTTCCAATCTTTTTCTCACATCTATAAGTGCTTTGTTTCATTCTTTACGAAAGTAACTGTTGTATGACAAAAGCAGCATTTCATTTTCACCCTTTTATTCATTTTCCTCCGAGCCCATCCCTAACACCAACAACTAGTAGTAGGGGAAAGGTAGAATCTAATAGTTGAACAGGCCAATTTCAAGGCATTCGCATAATGTTAAAAAAATAAAATAAAAAAGGGCCACAGAGAAATTGCATTCCATAGTTAAGGAATTGACTGGAACAGACTTGAATGCAACCCATTAAGGCAAAAAAAAATGCAGTGTTTGAGACAGAGGTGGCTGGTTTTGAAGTAACGGGTATTAAATAGTTATTCGAAAGGACTTGTTACTTTTGATCACTGTTGCAGAAGCTGAGAAAACATGCGACGTGCTCTCGAGATGGTAGCATTTGTTTCGTAGTGACACTGTAATGTGAGTATATTGGTTGAAGCTCAAAAATGTGATTTTTGTTTTTGCAATTTGGGTATTAAAGAATTCTTTCGCCTCAACTCATTCAGTGTTTTATCACATTAATCTTTGCTTCGTATTTTTAGGTTTTTTATTTCGATTTAGTCATTCCTTAGGAGAAAATCCTGTTACATCGTTGCACCAATATTATTAGGAACACGTTTGTGCTTTTCTTTTTTGGGGGCTACATGCCGTTGCTCAGATTGTACCTGCTTGTTTATCTCAAGTCTCAAATTGTTTACAAATCCCGGAAAAGATTCCCCAACGATCTGATTAAAACATAAAGGAATACATGCTCACTGTATCTTCCGAGAAAGAAAATTCTGTTCCGTGCTCTCGACTTTGAATGTCCGCTGAGAATCAGTATGTGCTGTAACACATTTGCTTTTCCGTGCCACTGTTAAATACATACCTTTTCTAATCAACGTAACGAGTACAATAATAATAAGGATACACTTGTATTATAGAGGGCTCGACCAGAGATCACTCCGAGTCTAAAAGCTAACAAATTCAATTGGGAGTTCAATCCACAGAGATTTGTTGAAGAAATTGCAATAAAAGTGAGCAAAGATGATCCGAGAGCCAAAGATTTTGCAGTAGTAATTTTGAACTTGACAATGTAGTAACGTAGAGAATACAGACCTTCACAGCATGATATTGGGTTTCTTTCTTTTCAACTCATAAAAGCATTTTCGTTTTGAACACACAGATACACACACACACGATAATGTTTGTTTGTTTTTTCCAAAATAGACGGCCATCATATGGCTGAAAATGTTTTCTCTTACTGCGTGAAAACTGTGCATCCTCTGTCACTTCTTTGAATAGAAATTAAAAATTCATCCGTTTAAATCGTTCCCCCCCCAAAAAAAAAAGAAGAAGAATGTTGTTTCTCAAACAAAAATAAATAAATGATAATTTTGAATCGGAGTTTCGTGAGAGATTATCGATGAAAACATTCGTCTCTCAAAAGATAAATGCTTCTGAGAAGGATTCATACATTTTCGTGAGCTCGAAGACAAAAAACACTGTGATCGTCATCAGTGTTTTTAACACGGGATATTTCGATGCTGGAACTCGGGACGAATAGAGTGACTCATCAGTGAGCTTACAAGCACGTCTTAAAAAGAAAGGAACTGTTTACGATTTAATTTGAGCTTTTGGCAGTTTGTTCGTTGGGAGGTACATCTTAAAGAGCAATTATTCTTCCATTTGATGTTCACTGAGGTTTAAAGAGATCAACTACAACTCGGAATGCAGAATTAGATATATAGCGGTTCTTAAGTGACGTAGCTGCTCGTTTTTTGCTTGTATGGGCCTGTTATGCGATTTGTCGATCATGTAATGTAAGAAAATTGTAAGAAAGTACACTTTTGCAATTCTGCTATTTCATATTTCCATTTAGTTTGCAGAGCGGATCAATGTGAGTGAATTCTCTTCATTTTTTTTTTTTTTTTTTGGGCATCGGAGTAAGACTGCTTCATCGGGCGTGCGAAAATTGTGACGAGCGAGTTGTAGTAAAACCTAACCTTAACCATTGCCTACGGTCCGGAGGAGCAAGTATAATCATTAATGACTGGGAGAGTGCATTCCACTCGTTAATTCGTATCTATTGCCGGTAACCGATACCCTGGAGCAAAATATGCGGTGCTGTGTGAGACTTGCATTCGTATTACATGCCTCGGGCTCATGAAAGTGATGCTAGTATGTTTTATTGTATCCGTTGTGATCTTGTCATGGAATTGACTGAAATATGGCGAACGTAATGGAGTAATTCATGCAGCGCTTTGTTTCCTTGATTTTGTTTCTAATTCTGGTAGCATTGCCACAGTACTGTTAATAGCCACATAATATTCCGTAAAAGATGAAATTCCTACTTTATAACATGTCTGATGTTTCATATGTAATGAGAGCATGCCATTAGGTGTAGTAGATATGAATATAATGTACAATAAATCACCATATCCGTTCAAGATGTGGAGCACCCTGGGCATGCAATGTTGGCTATTCTGAGTATATGGAAATAATTAAGTGATGATTTATTTCTTAACATATCCCCTAATTCTTACATGCGTATTCCGGTATTTGAGTGGAATACGCAGTACGTTAGAAGATATAAATGCTATCCAGCTGGAAAAATATGTGGATGAGGAGAAATTCGTCATAGCCCTAATTTGTTAGTAAAGTAGCATCCTGAATGAAATTTCTCATTATTTTCTACTTAGTTGAAGAAGATTGCAATGCTTGTCTAATTTTGGAAGAAAAGTTGGCCAGTATAAGGCCAGATCTTGTTGAAGAATTGGGAGCTGCAGTTGTGAAAGTGAATAATGCTTCATTTGTTGATTTATATGGAGTAGCAAAAACCCCTTTTATCATATATTATCGAATGAAAGATCCAGTTTTGATTCAGGGTATAGTTGCATCAATATTGGAGAAAGTGTTCTGCAATGAGCATTCCATCTGTCATCTTTTTGCATATTCTCTGGTTTTGTAATTTGAATAAATATCATTTAACTGTGACCTTGTATGATTTATAAAATGTGTTCCATAGGTGATTATACTGAAGAGGACCTTTTTGACCTGCTTTTGTTGGGGCAGCAATCATCCATCGTAAATCTAAGTGATGGAAACTTTGAAGATGCTACTCAGGCCTCTACAGGAGCAACTACTGGAGATTGGCTAGTTCTTTTGTAAGTTAGTAAATTAAAAAGCAAAGTATTTGATCAATACACAGCAAGGAAGATGACTGTCAAAGTGCAAATTGTTTACGGGCTCATGTCCTGCTTAATACTTTTGAGCTTCATTCTCGCCTTCTAAACCGATATGTAGCTGCTCAAATGAATCGCACTCAAGGTAGCAGAACCTTAAGGAGATTTGGTTTGCATTCTCTCCCAGCAATGATATTGTAAGTCATATCCACATTAGTGCTAAAACTTCTGGGTGGTAGATTTCATCAAGGTCTCATGTTTAAATTACCTTTGGATCAGATGGATGCACGTACCATTCTTTCTTCTGTGATGCAAACTCCACAAACTTCTAAAAGGGAAAAAGTGCCTCCACCCCTGCATCCTATGTAAGAATTGATGTTTGTGTCAATCTTTTGGATATTTGAATAGTCTTGAAAAAGTTCTGAGAATTCTTTAAAAAAAAAAAAAAAAAACCGTCTATTTTAGGAAGGACTTTTTTGAAGTGATAAAGGAAACATGGTTTGCTACTCCTCTCCTCATTAAGGGTTGTGGACTGGTTTTCCTTTGCTTGCTTACCACGTTGATGACCTGGAACAGAAAGAAACCTCCCAAAGCAAAAAAAAGCAAGAAGCACAGCAAAGAACATTAACGTAGTTGCTGTTTCTTGTGAAGTTATTATATATTTTTTTTTGTTAATGAAATCGTAATAAAATAATTTATTGTTTTGCGACTTCAGTTTACACGCCATCAAACAGCAAGTCTACTCAACAGGTCACTACAACAGATTGCAGCAGCTGTAACAGCATGCTAATACCAGTGCTTTCATGGGGTACATGGCTCTTCAGAAACTTTTGGAGCTAAATCTACTGCCGTTAAAGCAATTGGTTTAATTTACGAAGATTCCAGGTTTCGGGGCTGTCGGGAATGAACCGCTTCGATAAATAGCGGCAAGAAACTTGCAGCATAAGACCATAATTTTGCTATTGAGTACAAGTTATTTTCCGCTTCAAAGATTCGTGTGAGAAATATACGATTATCACAGCCGAGGGAAATATCAATTTGTCATCCGTTTAAGGACGCGATGATTCGTTGACGAACTATTCGTATACCACATGAAGAGAACTTTACATAACTAACAGTCTGGAATGGGAATGATCGAAAGAGTGGGCTAAAAGCCCATTCCAAAGTGGGCAAAGGGAGTTTCAGGAGGGAGATTGCTCACTTTACTCACACATGAATCGAAACTGCTCGATCCAGGAGTGATAGTGAAAGCTGGAACAGGAAAGCGCACTTACATGCAGACTATGATCCAGAATATAAGTTCTATTGGAAGTGTGCTTTATTTATAACAGTAGAGAAAGAATTGTCCTTTATATCAACTGGAAAGAATTTGAGTGTTTCATCTCTTTACATCTGAAAAATGTAACGGTTCGCAACAGAAAAATGCTTCAAAGTATCAGCAGATTCGTTCTAATACTGCTTAACGTTAATTTTCCAAACTGGACGATGGACGGGAAAACGCCACAGTAAGACGATTAAAGCAGTCTTACTTGGTGCTGCAAAATTAGAGCAAGAAAAGAGAGAGAGAGAGAAAAAAGTGAAATTTAAAAAAAAAGAAAAAAAAAAATCTGAAAGATGGTGTGCATTCAGAATCAGGTGTGTTCATCTTCAAGAAAATGCTTCTCCTAGATACATTTCGAAAAACCTTCCCTGAATTCTTAGAATTTATTGACAAATATATTGATGGGACTGAAATTGTCGAAGGATTTTTCTGAATTATAAATACTTGCCTTTTAAGACAATACGAATTAAACTAAAATGAGGATTTTCCCGACGTCTCCAAGCTGCTGTTCAGAATTCTAACAAGTATGAATGCTTGGATTTCACATCAGGTGCTTCAGTAATTCCGACAGAGACCACGCTAATCGAAAACAAGAGTAAACAGGTGAAACAAGTGTGATGTCGAGTTAAGACTTTCTGGAACCACTTCCCAAGATTTCAAATTGATTAACACAATAACGGTCTCTTTTGTGTTACACTGACTAAATCCTGGGTTGGTCCAATGAGCTTCTCGAGGATGCTGGATATTTTGATGGCGCTAAGCAAAAATCTGTAATGGTGTTGCCAGAATTCTCCCGCTATGATTATTAGGAGTGTGCAGGAGGAAGAACACTGATTGCCAAATACAATGCCCTGTATGCGAGTTGAACCTTATTCGTGAGATTTATACCCAGAAAACGAGTTCTGCTAGGAGAGCGAGGGGAATGGACGGAGAAGAAAAGGACATCAACTTCAGATTTAAAATTCGAGGGTTAAAAACATCCTTCCGTGCGCTTTACGAATCGGCAGAAGCAAAGACCGCAAGAAAATTGGGATAGAAGATTCAATCTAACTCTTTTATTTCATTCTCACCTTCGTCTGAATTCCAAGACTGCGGTGACATGAGCGAAGATTCTCACCAGCAATACATTTCTCACAACTTACGCTCAAAGGCGCAAAAATACGGTCAGGCCGCAATAATTCCTCCCATGAAATAGTAGCACTGTTCTGATTCGCGCTGTTCGAACACATAATTATACGTAAAATACTATTGAACCCAGCTTAAGATGGATGGACGATGAAGAATTTCAAAGTTGAGTTTTTTGTATGCTTGCTAAGGAGGTTTACAATAAAAAGAATCAACCTAAAATCTAAATTTATCATGGAGTAGTCACAGAACAAAAGAAAAACAAAAAAATTAATTATCCGGAGAGCAACTTTGTGCCGACAAAAACATCTGATGCTACCTTTCGGAGTATTTTTACGACGTGGAGTTTTTCCTGGAATCTTCATAAAGATGCTTGTGGAAGCATCACACCTCACTGATACCTCGGCGAATTTGTGCGCTTCGATCGTGGCTAGGACCCTCAACCACAGGCTTTTGCTTCGTTACTTCTACAGCCTGCAGGACATCCTTACGGTGAACCTTTTCACTTTACACATCACCACCACATCCTCTGGCATTACTGACAGCGTCAAACGCTCTTTGCTGATGTAAAAGCAGATCATTCTTCCGTATGTGACTTGAGCAGTCCCCGAACATCTTCATTTTTCCAATTCCTTCATTCAAAGTGCCCTTCTCGATATTCACCTACCTATAACATCCCCCCCCCCCCTTCCCAAATCAGGTTTTTGCTCTCATGTAATAATATGCCTCCTTTCTGTACCCTCCTAGTGTTTCCATCCTCTTGGCACTTTTGTTAGGGAGCTTTTAAGCAATGAAAACAAGCCACGAAAAGTAATGGGCATTACGAGGGGCAGCAGCACATGCGAAGACGAAAGGAGTTGGGAACGAATGCCTAAAACTTTCATGCGAACCTGGCAATCCGAGCTGCGGAAACACGAGCCCACTGGAAACGAATTTTGGTGTGTACAGATCCTTAAAATGCAGTTCGAACGAACCGCGCCCTGCCTTTGCGTTCCCAGTTAATTTCTGAGGCACCCAAAGAAACTGTACCAAAATCTGTGCAAGTCAGTATTGGATTCTTTGAATATTCATATATTCCGGCATACCATCATAACATAAACTGTTTTCTGTTTGTTTCTTTTCTATGATTTAAGTTTCCAATCCATTCATTAAAATACTGTAGTTTAATGTTACATTGTCACGGAATCAAGTCATCGAAGCAAGGATACTGAAAATCCAGAATGGTTTATGGGCAAGAATCTTTTATTTTGTTCTAATTTTATCAAAATTCCCCCCCTAAAAAAGAGCAAACCTGGAATATGGATGCAAGGATTCAAAGCACAAAAAAAGAACTATTAGTTCTGCCAAGATCTTTCTTCTATCACAATGCTTTGAAGAGCTTTGTTTCTTCTTGTGGCTCCAAACTGATTCCTTTCAATTTCAAATGATAGTAATTGAAAAGTTTCCTTGGGTCAATGATTCCTGCTCAGTTAAAACATTGATTTTACGAAGTACATTTAGGAGAGAATTTTTCCATATAAAGAGGACATGGCAAGTTCACACCATTTTTGAATGATGCAGTATAAGAGACATCTTAAAAACTTCAAGTGTTTCCTTAAGTGGCTGTTACTGTTTTTTATAACCACCTTTTATTACTTCATGTATCAGAATACTCTTAAAACTGCATAACTTCAGTGTGAAAGAATTAGATGGCTATAGCAATTAATCTCAGTAGTTCAACTTCTAACTGTTTCATAACCATACAACAGATTAAGTATTGTGATAGCAAATATAAACTTATGTATTATCATTTTCATTTAACTTCCAGCACACTTTCCTGGATTATAGGAACGAAGCAGTGAATTATTTGTTATACAAGTGGTGTTGTCATGCAGTTGATCCCATATTGTATACTGCTGTGAAGGGGTCACACCATGTGCAGATATAAGTTTAAGGAACACACACTTTTGTAGTACTCGAGGTTCATAACTAAATCCCACATTGTCAGTTGGCTCTATTCCAGTTTCCTTAGCTAAAAAGCCAGTTATAAAGATATCCTCCAAGGGAAAGTATGGAACCTGAGGGATTGCTAGAAGCCAATGTTTAATCAAATCCCCAGAAAACACATAGCAAGTTCCTGATAAATATTTGGGGTACCTTGAATCATGATACAGACTGAAGGGTATGTACCATTTATTTGAAGGATCTCTAAAAGGAAATGCACCACATATTAAGCATCCTGTAAGTAGAGGAGGTTTTTGGTGCTTCAAAAAACTGATCAAATTTGGTATATTAAGGAACATGTCGTCATCACATTTGGCCACAAATCTTGAACAAGAACAGTACCTATCTATCCATTTCAGCATTGCTATGGATTTCAATGTTAGATTTTTATATGAATCAAGAAAATTTCCTTGGATTATATCACCATTTGTTTCATTCTCCTTCTGCACAAATTCCTGCACAGTAGGTAAAGTGGGCAGGCCCAATAAAAATACTATTCTCACGTCAGAGTTCAAATTACTGGCCCAAGTTTTACGAATAGCAGTTCGTTCTTTTAAGTTGTTCGCTGCTGAGCAAACCACAATAGTCAAAAGCACACTTGAATTACTTGAACACTGGCAAGAATCGGCACTTTGCAACGAGATACGTGCAATCTTGTCATGATTCCAAATTTCAAAAACTGGATCTAATCAAAAATGCAAAAATGGAGCATCAATAAACAATACTGATTCAGTAATACGAAAAACAAGCAAACAGCATTTATGAAAACTGGCTGCGTGCACCAGTCCTACTTTAGCAACAAAATTAGAAATCGATAACACAAAAGTTTCGTATAAAGGGAATTCCTGAAATCACGACTTTTCAATAATTTTAAGCCGTTGTGAATTTATCGCCACTTTTGTTTTTTTTCCGTTTCACGATTCAACAAATAACCGGGCCACCAATCCTTGGAAACTTTCGAAGGCACAACAAAACTTAGGTTATGGAGCAACGCCTAAGTTCGAAAAGCACCTTTTCAGAATCATTTTCATGGAAAACGGTTGTCGAAGTGTGGGGAAAAAACACAAAACAAATCTCTCTTAAGGGTTGCGGAAAGAAATATTCTCACCTGTTCTCAAATATCGCACCTTTAGTGCGAGAAAAGTAAGGATGCCAACCAATACCATCACCCAGAAGAGTAATTTTTCTTTATACATACCGTTGAAAACATTCACAATCCATTTGCAAGGAGGCACTCGATTACAACTTCACTGCGAGGCATAAACACACTCTTTGTGGAAAACCTCGTGCACGTCGGAGAGGAACACACACACACACACACACACACACACACACACGCTGGGACGGCGTGGGGAAGTGGCACTTCCTCTGACCGACGTGAAGGGAGCACTTCACGTTCCTCACGAAATACACCTGCTCTAGGTGTGAACGGAATTTCGGAGGAGGGGCGTGCAAGGGAGGGAGGGAGGGGGGGGGGGACACAATCTAGAGTTCTCCCTTGCTGTGCACCTGGAGCCGAATGCACCTACGACATGCGTTCCTCATTCCGGTCCCGAGTTGCAAGAGTTCCGCTCCTGCCCACTGCTAGCCGTGGCCCATCTGCCGGTGGCCTTCGTTGGTACGGAGGGAATGCAGGCATATGCCCACTGGGATTAGCAGTGATTTTTCTGGTGTGCTGGAAAGAGAACTTTAGGAACACTCACGTTCACTGCCGGAAGTGAAAGATGAAGATCGGTAAACGATAAAGGGAAACGTGCACGGAGGCACAAAATGATTCTTCGTTGGTGTTATAAAATAGATTGGATTCCTTTGCACCCCTCGCGAAAATACAACACTGCGGCAAGCAAGATCACAGAGCTGATGCATTTAAAGCAGCTAAGTATTTTTTCTATACATTTTTCGGGTGTGATTTCAAGAGTTAATACATTTTAGGATGTTGTCACACATGCGATTCTCATCTTTAATGGAATTCTGCCGCATTCCATCTCAACGAACAACATATTCGATGCATTTAGATGTACTGCTTGACGATGACTTATCCTGTCTGCTGGTTTCCTGAAGTCTTGTTCAGAAAAGAGAAGATCGCGTGACGACTCGTGTGCAGTTTTATAAGGATCATCCTTTGGGAAAAGATTTCGAATGGCAACTGCGTTGCCATTTTGCTGTGGCAATCTGAGCAACAACGCAGTTTCTGGGGAGAAGGTAATGTTGAAAGCTCCACGATTGGTCTATCATTTCAAGCTAGAAAGAACATGAATGTCTCCAGCAAGCTTGCCGTCCCTACTAACTACTTTTTGCATCTTGCAATTTTTTGCCAGTAACTTTCCTCGTCTTTCCTCCTCTTTGTGCTTCAAACAGCTGCAGAAGCAAAAAAAAATTATCATTGTCATATTGCAAAGTCTTCCTATTCGCGTGATCGTGTTGAGCACGATAACTTTTCATGATGGAGATTAATTTTCAAAGGCGATCAGACATCGATGGGAAGCCTGAGATTGGAAACGAGCTCCATGGTTCTCATTGTGCCCCGCGAGCCTTATCATGCAAGTTGTACTCTTCCGGATGTACAGCTGTTTGCCAGAAATGATAATGGAAGTTTTCCGCAAACATTCAGCGATTTGAACAAGGTTCATGGAATTAATTATCTTTCTTTTTCATGAGCATCCTACTAGAGGGAGTTTTCCAGGGTTCATGACAACTGCAACGATAACTTGAAGATCCGGGGGGTTGTCAATACTTAGAATAGGTTTGTATCATGAGAACGATTCTTATCACGACTGCATCATGAGAATGACTCTCTTACTCAGCTACTGTGACTTAATTTTGCTGACACTTTGTGCATAAACTAACATAAACTGAGCGTTTGTTTCCGCCAGCGGCATTCTCTCTGGAACATTTGAATTGCACGCGCGGTTGTCTTTTTCTTCGAAAACTTCCCCTCTATCACAGAATTTATTTGCATAATTATGAATCGCGTTGGACGAAAGCAAAATTTTATCTTCAAGTGAGATTTTCAATTAAGCTGAATCCAATCCGATCGAGACTCATTTATTTTGAGAAAATAGCTGAATCTCAATCGGATTATCAAATTGGTGATCGCCGACAAGTGGTAATTCCTGAGGATCTCGAAATCAATGAGATGTAATCAAAGCGAGTCGGCTGATACGTTCTGGATTCTGGAACAACTCTGCTATCTGGTTTGATCCACTTTTTTTTGAAACGTTTGTTCAGCAGAAGTCGGCAAATGTTTCTGGATCTGTTCTCTGTTCTCCTTATTAGGCAGTAGGGCATTCTACTGATGCCTATTCACGTGGTTGCAGTCTGCAAATGGGGAAAACAGAAAAACAACGGTGAGAATGCACCTTTCGTGGAAATGGCCGGATTAAGCCAATTTATCCAAGTCCCTGAGGAAGATCAGTGATCGGCTGGCTGACAAGATATCAACTTCCGTCCGTCTCAAAAATTTCATTTCCCACTGAGCTCTAAATTTTCCAGTTTTTCTTCCACGACGGCATCTATCGCCTATGGAAGCTTCCCTCAGAACAAGTCTCGGGAGTTCGTGTTACCTGAAACTTCTTGCTTGATAGGGTTCCAAGGTATCCACAGCGGTCGAGCTTCCTCGTCCGCTCTCCAAGTGTTTATCTGCAAATAGTGGAACTCGAGCAGCACAAAAATTCGCCCAGCATCCTCGTAACGCTGACATAAACGGAAAACATAAGCGAAGCGGTCTGCAGATTATTGCAATGGAATCTCTGTGTAAGTTTTTCCCTTCCACTCCTGATCCTCAAGGATGCTGTGTACACTTTCTGGAACCAAAAACCAAAAGGAACCACAGAGAAAGAGAAAGGCATTCATGAATTACAGATTTACGTACACGATGCATGCATACACATCTGCATACAGTGTGTGCGCAGAGTAAGCAACTCAATTTCGAGTTTCGGAATTTTTATTGCTCGAGTGGGGTTCCTATGGTTCTCGCTCGCTTCAGCATGGAATTCTCACCGAAGCGAGAATGAATGGTGAGCGTCATGTCCGGGCAAATGACGTTTCCTTGCACAGCCTGCTGTCAGCTGGGGAACTGACTGACTGCTCACCCATAAACTGTCGGCTTCCTTAACTTTATCATCCATTCCGCTGCGAGCACTCACTCCTGATGGAAGTTTGAATTATTCAGGACGATCTCTAGCAAGTATTTTTCGTCTTGATTTCGTCCTGCTCCCAGATAGCTATGACATGAGGGTGTGCGGAAAAGTGGGACACAAGGGAATGCCTTTTTGGAAGTAGAGAATTACCTATATGGGGCGCACAGCGTAGGCAGCGTTTTCTTTCAGGAACTCTCCGGACTTTCCTTGGGATGCAAAGGAGCATCCTCGAAGCGATCTCAATGAATTCTGGAGGTTCTATAAAAGATTAATTAGAATGAGAGGACGATGAAAATTTCGATCGAGGGATTAGTTTGTGTATGGAGCTTTTTGTTAATGACTTTTGATGGTTTGAATATGGACGGTAAGAGTCATATAGGATATTTGAAATGAATGGGAGTAGCGAGATGCAATGCGGAGACAGATTGATCAAACAGAGAGTGATATTCTTCTTCCGTATGGGTGATAACGTGACGTGCTTTGCTTTCAAGGCTGATGTTACTAAGGGAAGATAAAAAAAAAAGAACCCATTCATGCAATTTATTGTGCACTCTCTGCTAAAAGAGTCCCCTTTCTTCCATTGGTTCCAGGAGTTTTTGGTCGCTCTTCAACCACTGAGAGTGAAGGTGTTTCATTAACTTGGAGATGCAGTCTGGTTTCGCTCTCTTTTCTTCTTGGCTTCCGGAAAAATTTCGATCTTGTGGTAGACTTGGGATGTGGCTCATCTACGCCGGCGAGTAAGCACTGCCGTCGGACACTCCCGGGCTACTCGGGTCGAGGATATGAGAGTGGATAAACTCGAGCCATGGTTTCCGAATTGGCTAGTTGCAAGACCTCCTTGCAATGCAAACTCCTGCTCCCCATAACCTTTGCAGCAGGGCATCTCCTCGGTGATGAGCCTGGACTGCTGCTGGACTTGAACTGCGGAAATTTCCAGATGGGTCCTTTCTTTCGTTGACCGTCAGCTCCACCTACAGGCTTGTCTTGGTTCGTTAAGTACTAGGGTTGCAGAAACAGGAAGATGGTAGCTGCGGCGCGCACGATGAGCATCGGGGGGAGGGGGGATCTCGAGTCAGAAAGACAAAAAACGATGCGCAGTCTCTGAATGCAAGGTATGCAGCGACCATACCATGCGCATACCGCGTATTTCGGTGCCTCGAGACAACATCGCCATCAGCAAATTTTAGTATATGTACAGATGAAGCGTGTACGCTATAGCCGCCATCGGTCGCACCCGGTCGGCTGCAAGACTGACAGCGGGTCACACAGAGAAGCCAAGGAAAAAGAGAATGGTTCGGCTGGATCGCGAGCCAGCAGTGCTGCCGCGTGACGTCCCCTCTCGCCCTCAACCACCACCGCTTGACGCAGGAACACCCACGAATCTGCTCACGGGCTCCAGGCGACGACGAAGGGATGTGGAGCGGGCGCTCGAAGACTTCGCCGGCGGACCATCCTGAGTCGCCACATTTTTCGTGCAGTCGGCCTCCGGCGCGAAACGACCCCGAAGGATCATCCAGCGAGTGCCACGAGAGGTTCTTGTCTTGCTGGAACACGCTTTCGAATTATTCGGTTGCAGTGGAGTCAACTGCAGCAAATTCCCGTCTATGAAGGCCAGACCAAGTTTCTGACCACCGCAAATTTCACTGCCTGGTCCTACCTACACGAGAGCAACTTCATTCGCTCTCACTTTTTTCTGGATCTCAAGTAGTACTGAAAGAACCGCTCACTTCCTTGTGGGGAGAAGGGGGGGTCTCACAGAGCTTTTTGGCCCCGTCCACTCTACTTGAGGGTGCGTGTACTCTTCAAATTATAGGGGCAACCCCAGAGGGACCACCCCACGAATCCAGGAAGGCTTGCGAAAAAATAGAGTCCGTTCCTCTTACACTTGGTAGTGGAACCCCGAAGAAAACCCTCGTCCCGGTTGTCTTCCCCGATTTCTTGAGTGTAGTCGCCGGATGTTCGTTCCGTAAGCGCGCAAAGGAGGCAGTAGCTTCCCTCGTCTCACCGACGGTGGACTTCCCTGCAGCGCCCGTAGCCGACCGAATGCGACCAGGTCCCAGACCGTAGACCCCCTTGCTCGGGAAGCGGTTTCCTGCTCCCTGGACTCTCTTTAAGAAAGGGAGGAGCGGTCTCCAGCCCAGGGGTGCGCTGGAGCCTTCAAGACGAGGAGGAGAGCGGCTCAACCCCGCGCTGCCCTGAGAATGGGATTGGACACAAGGATGCCAGAAAAAAAAAAAGGATCCGGAAAAAAGATTTCTGAGGGAACCCGCAAGGGAATCGCTCCTTGTTCACTCCTCTGAGGAGAACCCCGAAAAGATCACCCGGGGGGAGGGGAGGTCTGCTGACCTCAGCCGACCTCCTCACTTGGGCTGCAGATCTGGTAACTCTTGAGCTATAGATGGCCTTACTTGTTCTTGGAGAAAAACGTCCTCTCGGAGGGACCATGGAGACCTCGACAACCTTCAAATCAGACCACGTGCTGCTAGGTCGTCCGCGCACGAGAGGGGCAAGACGGGTAACGGGAACGCGACCTCCGATTTCAAGATGTGCACTTCTTGCGGAAGGAAGCGTCATCTACGGCAAGGGAAGACGGAGAGGGTAGAGTCCCGCCTCCAAGGCAGATGGGACGTAACTGCTGCTGCGGAAGTGGAATTCCACTTGGCTGACGATGCTCCTCTACTCCTGAACCTCCCTCTCATCATGTTCCCGGATCAGGTGGTCATCGACGTCTCGTCTGCGAGATGCTTTCCCGCAGCCTCTGTAAGACACAGAGGCAAATGAGCGTCCACCTGGGAGCGAAAAAAAGCAGGCAGCGACCAGGGGTTGGCAAGGGCAACTGCCTGCTCCACCCAAACGACCTTCTTGCACCCCCTGGTCCCATCACAAAGAAACGTTCATGAGTGTCGCGAGGGGGTTCCAGGTACTCCCGTAGAGCCATCCAGAAGACGAGGAGGGGGATAAGATGGAAGACCGGGAGCGTCCCGATGTGATGGCTGGTTCTTTTTTTTCCCTTCTTTTCCTTTATTTATCGGAAAAGGGAAGTTTGATAACTCTTCCGGAGAAAGTTCCGTGATCTCGAGGATATTGGAGAAGGAGGCTGCAGTTCAGGTGAGAGGAAGGGTTGGGGGGGGGGGATGAAGTTGCCATCAGAGATTTGCAGCCGATATGCAGGCGCCGAGGAAAGTTTTCGATGCGGACGGTTATTCGGATGCGGGAAAATTGGGATGGGATGAAAAGAGATGGGGAGAGCTTTGGCAGGCGATTCGCTCATAAGCAACGCGACCGGGTGCGGCTTCGCTTGCGGGGATCACGTGGGATGCGGAAAGGCGAAAGTTGCGTCTCTGTGAAATCCTCTCTCCCGGAAAGAGGAGCTGCTCTGTACAAGTGACTCGGCTGCGGAGAGACGCTCTGGAATTCGCACGCGCAGGAGGATGACGAAGGAGGGGGGAGGACGAGGTCTGCTGCCTTTCCTACATGCAGCGACTCGCGGGAAGGAAGCAGCAACGAACCGGACCATCCGAAGGTCACGGGTCAGATGACCCGATATCCGCGTCGGAGGCCATGTGGTTACTATCCCCGCACATGGCATCGAGCGTAGTGGGTTCGAATACTAGCGAAGAAACGACTCCAGAGAAAAACGGGTGGCCCAAGAGCCCAAAATAAGGATCATCGACAATCCTGAGAGTCTCTTTGACTCATTTCATCTACCCTGGAAAAAATTTGGGACAAACTGCCCAGTTATGAATTTGCAAAGTCCCACCAAGATTTGGGACAAAACTGTCCAGTTAAAATCTGGGAAGTCCCATCAATTCCTGATCCACACAGAGCAGGCGAATGGCGAACGGCAGCAGCCGAAATGGAGGACGAACCATCAGAAACGTCGGCAACGAAAGGGGGCCAAAGAGAGCGAAGCAGGGTCACTTCGTCAGAGTTTGCCGCGGGAAAACGCCACGGATTGACTCCGAGCCTCCAGGGTACCCGCTGAGGCTCGGTGACTAAGCGAAAAGCTGCTGCTGAGATGAGTTGCAGCTCAGATCGGCTTGCTGAAGGATGAATGGCATCTCGACAGCTTCCCAGCAGTGGCCCTCGACCGAGCGGGAAGAACCTTAAAGCAGACAATCGGTAGTGTTCCGGAAGCTTCGCGGAAGTGGCGTAGGGAGAGTCGAGTCTCCCTCGCAGTTGCAACACCCCCGGTGTTCTTGGACACCCTAACCCTCCCCTTAAATTGGCAGGAGTGGGCGCGGTGATGCTGCTGCACTGGGGCCTCCAGTGCAGCGCCCTCCGGCATCAATGAACTAGGAGGTGCGTAGACCCTGTGTCAGGTGCTGGGAGCGTGAATCCCTCTTCCACCTGCTCGTGGATTGTGTTGTCGTCTGACTCCTTTGGGAACGCTTTTCCGCGACCTTAGGAACCCCCAGAGACAACTCCAGGGACGCTCTTGAACCCCTCTTCATCCGCGACGTATTTCGGCTGCAGCCTCCCTTGCAATTCTCTACTTCCTACGCGGGATCGTTGCCACCTAAAGCGATGCTGGAAGAGGACAAAGCGATAGGAGTGCCACATCCACTTGGCCGTCCGTTTCATGAGGATGGCGATGTGATGGCTCCACTTGGACATCCCCATACATCAAGAACCTGCTGGCATCTTGCAGAGGATGCAAAGGACCATCCTTAGCAGACAGTGATCCCTTCCCTCCTCCCCCCAAAGTTGTTTATTTATTTTTTTATTTTTGTTCTTTCGTTTGGTTTGTCCCCTCCTTCTGTTGCCATGGAGGACTGCACCACGCGGTCCGCGAACCTGTAACCCGTCAGACTCCCATTTATTTGCTCGTGGTTGAACTACTGGCTCATCCACAGAGACCTGGATTGGATGTTCATTTTTTCACAAGAAATAACTTCCCCGGTGCACCCGGGTGTCGATCGCAGATGCAACAAAAACCTGGGGGTTCCTTTCCGTATCCCTCATTAGAGGAAGGGAATCACAGATCCGGAACCTATCGAGAAAGTCTCCCAGCTTCTGAAAGGAGCAGACTTCTTTCCCCGCAATGGTCCTCTGTGATCGCAGCTCCAGATTGGATCTCGCAGCTGGTCCGAAACCGCTGAAGAATAGCCCATGTGCTTGCCGAGACGTTCCTTTCTCTTAGCAACCAAGCCTTCAGGACCAGGATCTTACCGAGCCAGTCAGGTTTTCCGCCATCTCCAGGGGGAAACACGAACAGATTCTCCTCCTCCGAGGTGGCCCGTTTTCGGATGCAAACTCCAGACTCCCTTTCTCTTCGCCGATGCGCCAGGGAGAAGATGCCCGCTTGCTAGTCACGAGCTCTCGAGAAAGGGAAATCTTTCCGAAAGCCAGAGGGATTAACACCTCCAGAAGATGCCAGCTCTGGCTCCAAGGTGGTTTTTCAGGAAACAGCAATAGAGATGCTCGGAGAAAACTCGAATTCCTCACGAAGATCAGCATCGTCCAACAGGATGTTGCGACCATGCAAGGGTTCGGGCTACGTATGCGTGCCCCGCTGCTGCAAAGAACGCCACCACTTCCGATCTAAACATGATCGCTGAGCACCTTGTGAAGACCTGCGTCGTTTTCAAGGAAACAAGAACATCTAGAATAGGCGGAGGCAAGACGGCTGGTCCTTCCGCCGCCACGGAGAGCATTAAAAAGCTTTCTTCGGCCACCGGAAAAGCGTCCCACTGAAGGAAGCGACTAACCTCTTTGGACCAGAAATTTTCTTGTACGGAGGAGGAGTTCCTGATCTCTTGCGTTCTTCGAGATTCCTCCACTACAGTGCCTTTCGGCCTCTTTCCAGTAGCAACTGCTGCAGGAGATCTCCTTTTTCCAACGGCTGGCCCTGCTCGCATTGTCTGCGCTTCTGAGGAAAAATCGGAAAGAGAGACTGGAGGAGGAGCACGCGCGAGAGACACGAGAAAAGATGCTCCAGATGCCTTTCCGAGGACCTCATTCAATTCCTGCACTCCGGGTTCGGTGTTGAAAACAGATCCAGGACATTCCCGTCGAGGGCAAGCGGATGTTTGGAACGGACGTCTGCACTCTTCAGCATCCTTTTGTGCTTTTTGGCGGGAAACTCGGTGCGGAAATCGTTCGGTTCGGAGCATCCCCATGATGACGCGTATGAGATAATTCTAAAGACCACTCAAGAGAAAGTTCTCTTCGGATGGTACTGCAGCCGAAGACTGATGATAACTGAACGCATCAAAAAGAAAAATACATTAATAAATCGGGATGTCATGGATTCTTCGACTAAATTGAAACAGTCTTTGCTTGATTTCAAGGGTTTTTTTTTCTTATTTTTTTTATGACGCATCTTATTGGAAGATGCTTCCTCCAGTCATCTCCATGTCTGTTCACCTTAGCTTAAAAGGGATGTAAAGGTGTTTCCTGATTCACTCTGAGATCTAAGCATCACGAAAATGGGGGTTCCATAGATGCTTCCACATTTTGGAAGCTTCGTATACTCAGCAAGTGCTAGGATTTCCATCCCAAAGAGTTCCAGGATCATCTTTCCGTTTCACCGATCTTGCAAGAATAACTAAAGTTCTGGGCATCCATGCGAATGGGAGGTGTTTTCCTGGGAGTAGGAAATCTCCGCCCCTACTCTCTGGTAGGAGCTTTGAGATCCAATCCGGAGCCGCTTGAAACTTGCTGCCTATAATCCCTGATTTTTCGGTCTCTTACCAGCTCTGCTTTCACGGAGAGGGCGATCCCATTTTTCGTGGCCTTTGACATTTATCTGCATTTTCTTTTTAAAATGTCGTCAAGGTCTTCCATCCGATACGCGAATTCCAATTTTCTCCTGCTTGTAGCTTATTCGGTGTCTCGGAAGCATTCTCTTTCGCCGAGACCGCCACCTGGCGGCACTGTCAACGATCTTCGATCTTCGATGACAACACTGTCAACCACGTTGTCCCCTTTCCTGTTTTCTTTTCCCTATTTTTCTTCTTCTTCTACTAAGGACGAGACATAGACAGTTGGAAGAGTTCCGGATGATGTGTCACGTGTTCACGGCAGGTTTCCTGGATCTTCAGCATAGTCTGTGGCTCATTCCCAATCGTGTAGTTCATGGGGAAGATATTTGCAGATTCGGATGCTTTGGAGCACTTCATTGGTGAAACCTGATCGAAGATTCGAGTCACGCTTCGCCCGTTTTCACCTATGAGGTTTGAAGCATCTTCAAGTGCTCAGGGCCGCTGCTGCAGATTTCTGGCTCTTTTCAACTTCTCACCACTTGTGCTGTGTGTCTGGAGCAGCAAAAACCATGGATGCTCCTCGTTCTCTGCAAAGGTGTTCCTAGACCGATCCATGCACCTGGAAACGGTCACTCTCTGCTCCTCCCTCTAGCAGGATGCTGAAACAGCTTTGCGCGAACATGCTCCATCTTTCAGTAATCAGGCAGCATCCTCGTTCCAGCCCAGTGAACCGGGCTCTCTGCGTGCTGCTGCCTCCATCGTGGCTTGGCTTCTGACCGTCGCGTTTCCTCGGATTCGCGATTTGGTTGTCTGAGTGGCACTCAGCGACTGGCATCGTCTGCCTAGAGACCGTCTTCCTGAGTTGGTTCGGGATCTTCAAGTCTGTCGGGAGAATGTGAACGAGGAAACCTTCTTCGATTCCACCAGGATCGTGGCATCAGTTTATCGGGTCACAGGGATATCCAGTGTCTATCACAGTAAATGGATACGACCTCCGGATTCAGCTTCAAAGGGTTACGGCAAGATTCTTTCTCTGAAGGCAAGATTCGAATCAAAATGGAGCAGAAAGCCACCTCAGTCATTGGAAGCTGCTGCTGGAAGGACTCGTTTTGTAAGGAAACCTCTCGTTGCACGAGAGCGATGTTCAGGGGCGTCCTGGGAGGCGCTTTTCCAGACTAACAGACTTCGAAACGAGGTGCATCACCCTGGGCAACGAAGGAACGAGATTTTCTCCGAGGGAGTAAGCAAGAGTGAATAGCGCGCCCCATTCGTCGGAAGAACTACCGGCCAGGGAACAACGAACTGTCAAAATGTCTTCCTTTCTTTCTTTGGTTCTCGAGGAGTGCTGAAGAACCGTTCGCCTTTTTAGGTGGGAGGGGGGGGGGGATGTCATAAAGCTCTTTGACTCCGTCCATTCCACCAGAGGGTTCGTGGCACTTTTCAAGTTTGGGAACTACCCTATGAATCCAGGAAGGCTACGGAGGAAGGAGAATCTGTTCCTCTCTTACGCTTGGGAGGGAACCCGCGCACTAGTTGCCTCCGAATGGAACCGCGAAGGGAACCTCTTCCTCGTTCTCTCCGGAGGGACCCTTCAGAAAGGATCCGCTCCTGGAATTCGTTCTCCGGTAGGCATCCTCTAGGGAACCGCTCCCTGTTTCCTTCTCTGAAGAGAACTCCGGAGGGGTGCTTCCCAGTTTCTCTGAAGGGCTCTCCCCGAAGAGAGCCGAGCGTTTCTGAAACTCTGGAGAGGCGGCCTCCCGAGGAGCGTATCAACCAGCTCCATGGTACGCGATGGAGGGGGTCTGGTCCCCTTTCGTTGAAGGGGGAAGGCTCCATTTTCACGACAGGAGAAGAACCCCCAAGAGAACCGGAATTCTCAATTCTGATTCCTGGAAGAACCCCAGAGAGTCGACTTCCAATCCCGGCCACCCATCAGGGACATCTGGTTTTTCGGCTTCCACCAGTGCCACACCCGAATATAGGCCAACCAGCGTTATCGTTCGGGGGGGACTCGAAACCCACGACTCACCCATGTCTCTGGCGTTGATCCTTTATCTTCACCCGGTCACGTCGGGGAGTTTATTGTGAAAAAACTATTTACAAAAAAAAACGGTCATATAAAATATAAAAATGCCTTTCTTCGTATTTCTTTTTTTCCCATCAACACCACGAAGGGAAACGCCTCGAAAGCGCCGCTTCTCGTGAGCGGCTCACCGATGAGGTCCGCACAGGAGGAGTGGGGGAAGGGGTAAACAAAAAAAACACACATACACACAAAAGTTTGGTTTAAAAGTACGTTGAGGGGGATGGGGGAAGGAAAAGGATCATGGGTTTCTTCCTGGCATCCTCCGCATCCTCTGGAGAATGTGGTCCGCTTCCTCCTTTTGTTGGCAGAGATGTGGCCATCCGGTCGCCTTCCTCACGAAGGAGCAGGCGATTGCGATGACCTCACCGTTCGACTGGCCTCTTTCGGCTCGGCTTCTCGCCGCCGCCATCCCACGGAGGCAGCACGGAACTGCAAGGGAAGCTGCAGGAGACATCGAGTCACTCTCGAAGAGGCACCGCCCCAAAACCCTCTCTGCCGTTGGCCATCGGGAGTAGGAGGGCCGCAGCGACGCGTTCCTGGACACTTAAGAGGGCAACGACACAAACCAGCAACAGGAGAGGGAGGATTTCCCTCCTCCTCGTCCAGTGATGGACCCGCGCGTCGCATGGGATCGCACGGTGCCACAGCTGCAATGCGGAGCCCTGCCACGTCAGGGGAAGCGTGGAGCTGTCCACAAACACGAGGGGTTGTCCAGGATTTCCTCCCAGTGACGAGTTCCTTTGGGGAGGGCGGTGGGGTAAATGCCTCAGCCAGTTGACGCGCCGTACAGCATCCCAGCTGCTGCTTCTTTTTTCCCGCGATCTCGCAGGGCCATCTTTATTTCCGCTTTGTGGGATCGTATTGAGCGTGGCTGCACATGGGGTGTTCGATCACCTTACCGGGTATTTGAACTCGCAATGCCTGAAGCTACGCGCGGAGACCACAGCCACACAGGCCACAAATCTAATAAACATCTCAGTCCGGCCTTATTGAAAAATTAGCAACCACGGGTGGCTCATTGTTTTTTTTGTGATCATTCAATTTTGGAAATTAGTGACATATTCATCTTTAATGACCACAAGTAAAAGGATTTCCGAACCATTTTCATCCACATTCCTGCATACATCGTGTGCTTGCACCGGTGTTGCTAACCGCATTCTTATTCAGAGTTTCCTTGACTACCATGGAATCCCCTGGGCGCTTGATAGGAAACATTTGAAATTAGGCCGTCCTGTTATTCCACTAGAGCGGAGCCCTTGGCAATTTCCCAATAAGAGTCAGTACGTGGCACTGTGGCAAATCAAGGGCTGGTACATGAAACCGGCAATTTCAATCCAGGCTGCCTCTCCAGACAGAAGCGAACAGCGGGCACGGAGTGACGAGCACAGACTCATTTGTTATCCCTCCGATCAGCGGCCGTTCCTCTAGTCGAGGCATTCCCGAAAAACCTTTCCCGGACGGAAGGCATCGCAGAATGGGTTCACTCGTTTCGTCACGCCGACCGGATCTGCGACCCGCGGTGGCAACAACTCTCGGCAAACGATGCGAGCGGAGGCAGCCGCCGCATCTTGGAATCCAGGGAGACCATTCCCTGCACCTGGCTGAAAAGGAAACTCCGGGGACATCCGAGGAAGCTCCCATGCGCAGGTCCGGGGCACGCATCTCCCCTTCGCAAGCATATAAGAATCCGTACAATGTGCCCACTTTCCAGTTTTTATTGTTGGGCACTTCCCCTTCCGGTGCAGTTGGAGTCCCTAACTCGACGAGCCAAACTGATCAGTGAGTATTCGCTTTCCTCGTTAAAATCGGGTCTGGATCTGGGAATGCGCCCGTGGCTTTGCAGAGGACGAGAAACGGCGGCACAAACAGGAGGAAGGGAGAGGGGGGAGGGCCCTGGGTCTGTCCTTTTGCTTTCGCGCCTTGATGCTGAGTGTGTTTGGCCAACATACGCGCGAAAAAGGAATGGTCCTGATTTGATGATCAGCGCGCTTCCCGGCTCGGAAATTTCGGAGCTGCCTCTTGAGCAGCCACTGCGTCACGATGGCGGGCGCTATCTGCTGCCGGGTCGAATCTCTCCCGCTTTCCGTATCAGTTTCCTTGCGCTGCTTCCGTCGTCAAGTGACAGTGAAAACGCTTATCTCTTGGAGGACAAGGCGAGTGTGCCATGTCTCGAGGAGATAATCTTCTCGAGAGCAGCAGTGCTCTGGTGAGTCACTCGAGCAGACTCGCCCAAGAGTGGTTGCATCACCGAGGTTTTATCTCAGGCAGGATTTTAAGGGCGAGACGAAGGGGTTAAAGGAGGATAGACTCCAGGCCTACGGAATGATGCCCTGCAGTTGTTACCCCTTTGTTTTCGTTAGCACCATGACACCAGCTCCCTAAACAGGTGTTATCCCAAAGGTCTGGTGACTCGCATGTTCAGACACAGGTTCCGGGCAGCATTTTAGATGGGCAAGCTTTTCGCGTTCCCGAAAAGGATCTGAACCCGCATTTCCGGTTTGCTCTTGCGAATGTTTCATCTCCTTCTCTTATCGTTTGGTTTCCAGCTCCTTATGGACATTCCATCACAGGAACGAACGACATCTGCCTTCGGCGATTTTCCAGGAAACCAAAAATTCGCGAGACGCATTTCAGCTTTCACATGAAGTGTGCAAGCGCGAAGCCCTTCCTGAATTCACCGTCTCTTTCCCGCTCACTTTGGCATGCCTTAATGAGAAACCCCATTCCCGAAGCGGCTAGGATACATCAAAGCGGAAGAATCCCAGGAATTCACTCTTATTTTCTACCGTGATAGAACGATAGCAGAATGTTACCCCTCACGTGACGTTATGAGGAAACCATCTGATTAGAGGCGAACGGTAATGCTACCCTGAAACCGGCCTTTGGTTCTTCTAAAATGCGGCTGCCGTCTGAAAATCGATTTTTGAAGAGATCACCGGGATCTGTCTCCTGCATGTGTAATGGGGGGAAGAAAAAGGAGACGTCGAGAGGCGCTCATGCTGTGCGCTCCTGGGTCGACTCCAGCGAGGACAGCTTCCTCGAGTTCTTCGCACACCGGTTGATAGACTCCAGTACGTGAAGTCTTCTTCCTCAAAGGGAATTCAGCGAGGATGATTGGGAGGATTGGAGCTTATCTGGACGCGTCGTGCTTACTGGGGTGATCTTTACAAGCTGCACACCGGGGTGGTTTGAGAGGAAGGGAACTGCACGAAGAAGTGAAGCACACAGCTTGTCCGTTCGCCGCCACGGGTGAATCCATTTCATGCAACCGAACTCACCGGAGACCGTCAAACCGTTTCTAGTTCGATCTAGTTCTCTACGGTCAAGTCACCACCCCGATGGATCCAGATGCTCGAGGATCACACTAATCTCTGCGAGGAACTTTCGGGATCCTGTAGGAAAAGAATCTCTCTAAGCAGAAGATAAGGTGTCCTTCCTTCGCCCTAGGATGCCCATAGATCTACTCTTACCATAACTGTTCGTACTTTAATGAACAGCAAACTGTTTCGTAATGATGGGCTATGTTCTTGCAATCCAATAATCGCTCTTTTTTACGGACTTCTGAAGCTCACTGTTACTGACATCCTTTTTCGTGTCAATCATCGCTGGCCTCCGCGTGCTTCCGTTCTGGTACGTCTCCTAGCTCCCCAGCTTCTAGGTTATGTGGATACTTTCTTTGTGGCTGACCATCCTTTTCCTGTCGAGCTGAGGAAATCAGAGGCAGCATCCTAATTTTTTTGGCTGATCCTCACGTGAAATTTGCACAAAAGACGGGGGGCAAGGGGGTATCGCTCTGGATTACAGAGCAATAAAGAGGAAAAAAAAAAGAGAATTGCATCCAATTTCATCAGCACGAACACGTGACTGACTGAGTATTCAAAAGTTGGGATGGAAATGTGATGAGCCGGAAAGGCTGAGCTGGAAATGTAGTGATCGAAACGCTTCGAAATGGAAAGAATCTTCTTAGAAATGGAAAATGGAATTCAGTTGCAGTTTCATAGACAGTTCGACCCAATAAACGACGAGGATAAAGAAGGGGGTAGATCCAGCTGCTCGTTCCCAGCAAACTTCATCGTAAAGCAGCATCCTTCCAAGTTAATGGCATCGAGCAGCACAGATTCAGTATTCAATCAGAAAAAAAAACATGGACAGCTTGGTAGCGTCCCAGGCTGGAAGAAATGATTTTCTTCCTTATGGAGCCTCATTAGCTGCAAAAATACCACGGGATGCAGACTGTTCCGAAACTCATCCTGCGCTGCTGTAGCGACGGAGTAGCTTAGGCGTTCCATTTTCAGTGACAACGGATTCGTTTTGTCATCGAACCCTCCCTCTCGGAAGAGGAGATAGCAGTCTTCAGCGTACAGCTTTGCGTTTACGACAGATTGCTGTGATACTCTTCGTGACGACGACATGCGTTTCACCACATCCTTCAGCACGGGTTTTCTAAGGACCTTTCAGGACAGCATTTCAGAGCGACCCCTAAGGAAACGAATAAACGAAAAACCTGAAACGCCATCTCATCAACCAGAACGTTGTAGTGGCATCGTGGCAACCTATAGTGAGAGATGCTTTATGAATATGAAGTCTTAATATCGTCTTGAGCAGAAGATCCACTCAGTAGGCGGGAAAATGGTGTCTTGGGTTAAGTCATGTGACACGATAAGGTCATGTTCACGGTACACAAACATCGTCCTCGTCACTGCATTTCTGACTCAAGCTGCCACTCCTGGGGTTGGAAAATTTCTGGCAGGTCTTTCGAATGACCCCCTCGCGAGCCGATACCATAGAGTTTGTACCAGGGAGACTTCTGAGTGCAAAGAGACTTTTTGCTGAATGGCTTGCCGTGAGACGGACTTCGATTTTTCTTCTTGCATCCCTCGAGAAGTCTTCGACCTGAAGCATCTCTTTCTTTAAGGAGAGACCCAAGGCTGCGCTTCTTCTCCGTGCAGTGTCATTTTCTGTTCTCAGTTCTCCGAGAGTCCGCTCAGAATCGATTCGTTCCGGAGAGATCCCATCACCAAGATTCGCATCCATCCCACATAACTCCTCTTGGGTAAAGAGCGGCTCCACCTTCTGAAAGTGCAGTGTGCTCTCTCAAATCGAAATCCAGATCATTCCTTGCCCGCATCCGGTAAATGAGTGGCTGATCGCTGGTCTACGTATGACCCGCCGTTCGTGAATTTCACTTCTCTGGACGAACGACAGATCCTCACTTTCTTTGGTATCCGTTCAGAGTTGACCGTTAGCAACCACGTAAGTGAGAGCCGATACCCCGTAGGGTTCGTTACGTGGTCACGTCAGTTACTCTCCGTAAACGCGAATGATGACCTGTGTACTCATTATAGTTTGACCACGTACACCATCCGGAGTCCAAGAAATGGTGATTTATTTTGCTTGCTGTTGCATGTTCACTTCATCTGACGATTGAGGGGCAGTCAGCATCGCTGACTTCTTTGCTGTCGGCTGGACTTGCCCAGGTTATTCATGCACCGTGTAGCTGCAGATGAGAATGAAATTGACAGGAGGAGAAGGGCGCTCAGTAAAAGGTCGTTACAGAAATAGTCCCTGTCCTGCGAGACCTGAGTAATCGCGACTGCAGCTGGATTGATGCCCTAGCAAATGGCCCTCTTCGAACGGGAGATCTGTATGGACCCATATAAGAGGATAAATGATGCAATGTGAACATTGCCTCGCGAGGGACGAGTATTTGCATGAGTGAAAGACTGTTCTCGAAAAGAGTACACCATGCATTCGGTCGAAAGGGCGCGCTTCACGTTTCGATTACGCCCAAGGAGGTCTTGCCGCGTTGTTGTTGGGGACTCTTGGAAGGCAGGGGGTTCTCCGATGCCCCAGTGCCTCGAACAGCAAAGTCTGAAGCCGGAGCACTGAGCAGCCGTGCCAAATTCGTGATCAGGGAAACGGTCTGTTTCCTTGATTGGCATCCGAGTGCTCGTGTGGTATCGTCGACCTACATTTCCTTCATTGATTCAGGGGATCCACACTAGGCACCGGCGATTGAGGGGGGGAAAAAAAAGAACTTTCGTGATTCTTCCCTGTTTGCGTTTCCTGGAATTCGCAGCAGAAAAAATAGCTTTTTTTTTTTTTTTGCTTGCCATCCCGAACAAGGCGTGGAGCGTTTCGGGAGAGTGCACTTCTTGCAGTGAGCTTTCAAGAGAGCCACCTCTTGAGCCTTGTTTGCACTTGAGGAACAGAGCCGTGGCTACTGGTGGATGCAAAACGTACTTAGAATGAATGGCTAACGCAGAGAAAGTAACAAACTGCACACCAGCAGAAGATGCCAAGCCTTTTTTTCGCTTCAGGGCAATGCTGCGGCTCGAAAGTAGGGCCATTAAGAAATCAGAAGTTGAACTCAGCTCCACTGTCTGCATTGGTCTTTGCGATCTCAACAAATGGAAAAATAAAAAATAGAGAACGTCGGCAGAGCTTCTGTAGTGCTGTGGTTGCCACTGTGCGATTCTCTGTCGATTTAATCTACGTATCTCCTAAGCAGCTGCTGCATCTCACTGCTTTCGGCAGGCCAAGCCTCACGAGCGAGGATAACTTCCCGCGTGAGCCTCGAGAATTCCTGATTCGTTGACCTCCATGCTTTCGAAGTACGAGGTCGAAGCATTTCTTCGCGGTAGTGTGTCTGGTCACGTGGTTCCTCTTCCCATGACTCCTTGGCACCGTGAAGAGTGGAGTCTTCCAGGATAGTCCAGTTCTAACTTGTCGTCCGGTTTGGCTCTGTGATGTCGCGATCGATCGATCCTGCGTGCACCCCTTCTCACTAAATCGGAAGCAGGGAAATGCCGCTCACATTTCCATGGAGTTTCAGCAAATCGAGCAGCAATGTGGTCATCGTCTTCTCCGTGGCACTTCCCCATTGGTGCTTGCCTGGAAATCACCCAATGCTGGAAAAGTCACTGCGCTTCCCTTCCTTCGAGAGGCTGCTCATGTTCCCGGGAAAGAAATCGCAAACCTTCGCTCGGCCGCACTTCATTTACAAGGAAAATGCTGCAGATGGTTCCGAACCCTACTGGAAAATGGCGACGCGAGCGAAGGAAGCTGATGGCAGAGTCGAAGGATTCTCAGGTTCTCCCAGAAAGGGGGTCATTCGGGAACGACCTGCCACGGATCCCTGAACTTTTACCCGCGTGCCGAAAGAAGAACGGCACGCGGATGGAAGAGCCGACTGTTCCCCGTGATGCCTCAGGGTTCCGCGTTGACCTGCGTTTCGTGCATCCAAGGTGGAACGAGGCTCGGGAAAGAAGCGAGACCGAATTCAGCCACGATCACTGACAGCTGGAGGCTGCAGGATGTTCTTGGCTTCTTGATGGCCGATGTGTCTGCACGGCTACTGCGGCGATGGAAAGAACGGAGATCCCAGCCATCATTTTCTGCCCTCGGGGCGCGGGGCAGCTGCTCGAACACGCTACAAACTCGAAACAGAGGTGCGGACTCGGAGCTGATCGGCATCCCAGCGGACACTGACTGCTTGGATTGCATTCTTCTTCCAGAACCGACAGACCGCTTCCCTGAAAAGAGACTTGGGCACAAGTGCGTGAAAAAGCCCTGGAGATGTTCTGCTGCTTCTCGCTGTTCGGTCCAGATAAATTCCTTCTGCCCGGCACCGTGAAGGCTGCTGTCGATCTCGAACCTTCCTTCCCGACTCGCCGAGGCGTGGTGCGGTGCCCGCTCCGTCCTGAATCCTTGTACCCTCAACCGGGCATTTTCCCGATCCCGCTTCCCCCTCTGGGCCTCAGTGCTTTCCGACTCTCTTGTCGTCAGGCGCTTCCCGTTTTCATCGCGAGGTCTGTGCTCGGTGTCCGTTCTCTCCCCTGGGACCGCGTCTAAGATGCTATCCGTTTGAGCAGGTTGTCAACAGGCTGTAATGTGGGAAAGGTGGAGACATCGAGGAGGTAGGAAGAACGGAGACCTTCCACATGACGAAGGCAACCGATCGCAAAACCATCCGCGCCAGAGCGTCTCAGCACGGGGAGAGCTAGTGGCTGCAGAGGTGCTGGAACTACCGGAGTTTCAAAGGGAGCTGCTCTGCTTTTCATCCTCCAAGAGTCCAGTCATCTGATTAGCTGGTCATTTCCAGATAAAGAGGAGAAGCCTCTTCCGTACAGATCTCCCTCGTTGCCTTGTAGCTCCCAAGACCATCCCGTGCATCGTTCTCTTTCGCCGGCACGCCGAGCGCTTTTGCCGCTGGTCGCCGCCAACTGCTTCCGCCATTGGCATCACCACAATCTTCGCGTTTCTTAGCACTTCTTCAGGACCGTTTCAGCTGGAGATCGCGTTGCAAACAAGCCTCCTGCGGGTGGGAGTCAGCGTCCCGATAGTCGCGTCGGAGGAAGAAAGCATTGAGTTGAAAGTCTGCGCGCGTTCCGGAAAGATGCCCTCCAGTAGAGCCGAGCTCTCGTCGTTCCCCTCCTTCGTTCGCCGTGCTTCCCGAATTCCTGTGAAGTGCTGTTCTCAAGGCTTTCTTGAGCGGCACGTCGCGGCCTCGGACGGTCTGCGCTTTCCGCGGGGCTCCCGGCTATGCAGTGGGGCGCTGTGGTTTTAGTCAATCAGGTTTGCGCGTCCGGTACCAACTCGTGCCTCTCCCTTCGCTGACCTTTCCTTCCCTCCCTACTCTATCGCCATTTGCTTTCCGTGGTCCTCCTTCGGTCGTGCCCGAAGGTTTCGAGTTATTCAGCAGATGCGTGTCCTCAAGGAGCACACCTTCCGCAGCAGTCACCTCTTCTGCGATGGCCCTACACCGATATGGGGTCAATAATATACCAAGCCAACTCTCTTCCTCCCCTTTTCCTACACTTTGATCTTAGCCAAAAGGCCGAGAAGCGATTTTCCTTTTTGGAGGGGGGGGATTCCGACGGTCTCCCGTAGTGAAATTCTTAAGCGATAATCCTCGTGAAGGAACAAAGGCAAGGTGATCCTTCAAATGGAAGCATCTTCAGATGTCCCCCCGTTGATGGCGGAGCTTTTTTTGAGAATTCCCGCCCCCTTTCCGCGACCTCTCCTGATGTCTTTCCCGCTTCGATTCCCTTTTCCGGAATGGTCAGTCGCTTCGAAATTCCAGAATGCTCGCAAATCCCTGAGGTTCCCTTCGCGTTTCTCTGGTCCAGGCGTGGCTCGAATTTCAGCGCCACCCCGGAGTTATGAAAATCCTTTGGGTTCTTTTCTTGTCTTCTCTGTTTTCCTTCCAGCTGTTTTTCTTTTTTTTCACGGGTTTTATTTTTTTTGGTTCGCCAAGTACCTCAAGAGTTGTCGCGCCCCTGGCGGCGGCGCGCTCAGCTCTTTAACGTTGTTCCACGCCACCCGAGGGTGCGTGTAATTCTTCAAGATAGGGGGTACCTCGGGAGGGGTCCTCCCTATGAATCCAGGAAGGACTCAGAATCCGTTCCTCTCACGCCTGGGGAGGGATCCCCGGAAATGGAGATCACCTCCATTTTGGTTGTCTCCGAAGGGGAATCCAGAACGGAGTCCCAGCCATCGGAGCTCCTTCCTTATTCTCTCCGAAGAGACCCTCGGAGGGGTCCGCTCCATTCTTCTCTGAAGAAAACCCAGAAAGGATCCGCTCCTGGAATTTCTTCTCCGGAGGAATCCCCCGCGAGGGATCCGCTCCTGTTTTTACTCCTCTGAAGAGGACCCAGAAGGGACGCTTCCGAAATTCAGAAGGACTCTGCTTCCCCGAAGGGATCATCTCGCTACTCTGCTCTCTCTAAAGAGGTGGCAACACAGCACTCCATCAGCATGATGCAGAGAGTCCCCTTGGAATGAGGGGTCTGCTCTCCTTTGCACAACAGTGAGGGAAGAATTCCTCACTTCTTGATTCCTGGAAGGACCAGAAGGTCGGCCATCGTCCCGGCCCTCATCAGGGGCATCTGGTTTAAACCTCTATCGGTGTCGCACTCGAATGTTTGTTGGCCAACCAGCGTCCTCTCTCGGGTGGAACTCGAACCCACGACGCACTGTGTCGATTCATTTCGGAGTATTCGAACCCGCGACGCATGGTGGTGCCACGCTCAGAGACCACCGTAACCACAAAGCCTCCGATGCGGGCACATCCCTTAGCCGGTCCAACCAGGCAAGGACGCTCTCGCGCTCTGATTTCCCATAGGTGAGCCTATAGGGGACTCTTGGGAAAACTTTAGGACACGCTGTCTCCTGGAAGGCGGGGGAATTTCACCTCCTGGCTGGCCGTTCTTTCGAGTCTCCTGCACGGTCTGCTTGTTCTTGTCGGCGACCACTTTCCATCGAGGGTCAGGGGAATCTTCCGAGAAAAGCTGTTTCTGAGGGGTTGGCATCGCAGCCGGGTCGCCTGTAGACTCTTGGAGTACAGGAAGTCACTTCCAAGGGGGCTCGGGGAGGCTGCCGTCCCGAGGAACGGCGAGAGTAGAAGAGATCAGATATTGTGGCAGGGATGAGACCTCTTGGTCCCCCCATCTCACCCCACCCATCGCAGAAATCCTTAGAAACATAGGCGTGCGATCTTCCCGCTCGCTGGAAAAACCGCGGGGGACAGGAGCAGCTTCCCATCTGGGGCTCGGCATCCCGTCCGGTGCAACTGGAGACGTGGGCCACGCGGTCTCCTACGGGTGATGCGAGGCCAGCGCCCTCGGCCTTCCGAATTTCCCTCGAGGAGCGGAACCCCTCCGCACACGGAGGCTCAAGCGCTCGCCGCCGAGTTCCTCGGTCCTAGAGAGTTCCTCTCTTCTCTTGCGGTTCCTTGTTAGCGAGAAGGGTCAACCCGGATCATGAGCGATGTGGTACTTTTCCACCGGGGGGAGAGAGGATGGGGGGCATGCGCTGCCGTGCTCTTGGGAGGGGAACTGTGTGCGTGCTGAGGGAGAGCTGCTCGAAAAGAAGTGCTTCAATGGCCGCTCCTCGACGTGATGCGGTCGCGAGGTGAGGACCAAACCCTCTCCATGGGCCGGTGGGGATGGCCGTTTCACTTCCGGGAACTCCACGCGCCGAAGACTCTGCTTTCACGTCGGGTCCTTCCTGTCTCCCTGCTCCAGATCTATCTGACCTCGCGTTTTGAATCTGTCCTGAGGCACGAAACCTTCGTGCCCCCTCTGCATCGCGAGGACCGAGTCCTGCCTTCGTCCTCGCGCGGCTGGCAGCTCGTCCAAAGAAGAGGAGAGTCGGCTAGCATGATCGCAGGTCCTGCCAATGTCGTGGCGCTCCTCGAAGAGGCAGGGATCGATCTTCTCCTGGGTGTCGTTGTCCAGGAGTTCCATGATCTTCCTCCCGGCTGATTTCTTGTCCACCCGCCCTCGGGGTGCGAAATCTCTTCTCGCTCCTTCTCGCCATCCTGGTATCCTAGGGGCGGTCGCTCCCGGACGTCCAGCCGGCAGCGGGACGCGTCTGTTGCTCTCCATCTTCCAGAGAAGGAGACCGGGGACGCCTCTAGGGTCCACGATCTCTCGCCTTTCCGGACGGGAAGGGGTAATTTTCGCAGGGAGATAAAAGGATGCCTCTGCTTGCCTCCCTTCTTCCCTCCTTCCCCCCCATTCTTCCCAGATGGGCTCCTTTTTCTTGCGTATCTTTTCCTCGGAACCACCGGGAGTCTCAGAGCAGCAGGAAGGAGCGATTCCGCATGATCCCCCTCTTCTGCTTGCGGATTCCAACCGTCTGCACGACGTCATGATGTGAAGATCTCTTCCTCCTCCTTCCCTTCAGTCCGCCTCACCGCGTTCTGGAAGACCCTTCGGGAATCCAGAACTCGCCTTTTCCTTCCTCCGCTCCCCCTTTCTTTTCTCGACCTTTCGCCTGAGCCACGGGAGAGCTCTTCCGCGCGTCCCGGCAGGCACGTTCCTTCCTCGGCTTCTTCCTAGGGCGGGAGCTGGAAGGCGGCGGAAGAGGGAGAGGGAAGCGGAGGGGGGGTCGCTCTCCGTTCCCTTCCCGATTGCCCTAGCGTAGAAGCGCGCTCCCTGATGTGCTCATCGTCGCATCAGCTGTTCCTTTCTTTGCAGATGATTTGGAAGAAGTGGCCTCTCGTGGGCGGGTTGCTCCTCGCCAGCCTCATCGTCGCGGGCGTGGTTGACTGCCTGCCTCCCGACGAAGACTACGAAAGTAAGCGTGAGACCATCTTGCAGCTCGGGCCGCGGGGCTCCACGGGTGGGGGAGCAGCGGCATGGAGGGGATGGAGGGGTGGGGAGACGCTGCTCTCCCGAGAGAGGAGCAGCGACAGCTACCTCCGCCGGTTCCCATGGAAACTCCTGACGCCGAACGCGTGCTGCTCGAGAGAGTGGAGGAGGAGGAGGAAGAAACAAAAGAGGGACAGAGACGAAGAAGGAGAAGAGTCCTCCTGGGGTCAGCAGATAGCTCTCTTCAGGGATTCGATTTTCAGAAAAGAATAGGTGTGATAGGGAGAGGATAACTATAATGAAGGGTAAGATGAAGTATAGGGAAAAGAATCGATTGAGAGTGGGATTGGATACGAAAAAGTTTCCTCATAAAAAGGAGATGATGTGTTGTCCGATGAGAGGGATGGCAGAAAATAGATTAGTAATAACCGTAGCGGTTCAGAAAGATATTTGCCCTCAAGGAAGGACGTATCCTAGGAATGATGCTATTAGCCGGACGCCGGGCGAGCACCGCGGAGGCCACACCCCTTCACATCTCCCCGCCGGTTCCCAAGTTCGCGTCCTCCTCGTCCCCCACCAGACGCCGACGCCTCCCACCTCGCTCGCGTTCGTGCTCCCCATCAAGGCTGAAGGAGGGAAGGATCAAGCAGCAGCGGCCCTCCAGGGGAAGAAAAGGAGAGAGGGGGTGCGAAGGAGGGGCAGCGGGGTACAGCGGCCGCTGCGGTCCCGAGACTTCGATCGGCGCCGCAGGAGCGTGATCCCCCTCTTCTGCTTGCAGACCTCAACTACCTGTACGACCTGATGATGCAGAGGACCCTGGCCAGGGAGGCCCCCGTCATCAACAACGTGGTCCGGAAGTCCAGCCGCCTGCCCACCATGAGGCTGCGATTCGGCAGGAGGAGCGTCGCGTTCCCCGCCGCCGACCGTGCAGCGGAACCCTTGGACTAGCCTGCGAGGGACCAACACCTCGCTCCCTTCCCCGCGCTCCTCCTCAGCTGGAGAGCGCGCGCTGTGGCTCCCCGGGGCATCCTCAGCATCGAAATAAAAAAAAAAAAAAAAAATGCAGAGTTCCTTCGCAGGGCAGTCTCTCGGCGCAAAGCCTGGCGTTCCCGGAACCGGGATGCAGGCGCGGAGGCCTGACATGGGACGGGGGTGGGCAAGTGAGTGAGTGGGGAGGGAGAGAAGAAAGCTCCACTCCGAAAACAGCAAGTGGCCCCACTGGTCTTCTGGGACGACGGCGAAGCGGAAGGAAGCCTTCCGTTCCCGGTAACACCCACCTACACCACGCTACCCCGTACCACCTTACTTACCATCTCCTGACCTGACCTAACGTAACTCTGCCCCACTCCAACCTAAACGAACATACCTACTCAACCGATCATATTCTCACCTTCCTTGACCTAACCTTCCCGCCTATTCCACCCTACCTTACCTAACCTAACCTATTATACCTTAACATATCATACCATGTCCTAGTCTAACCTAACCTACGTTACCTACTCTATACAATCTATATATCCTCAGCTTGTTTGACTTGACCTATCCCTAACTAGAATACCTGCACCCTACCCTAGCCTAACAAACCTAACCTAATCAACCTTATTCGATCCTGCCCTAACCACTTAGGCTAACCTACCTAACTTGCCCTACTCTTCCCTACCTGCCCAACCTGTCATATTTTCACCTCACCTAACTCAACCTACTCTGCCCTGCCTACCATCCTCCCCTGACCTCAATCTAAGGCGCCCTTGAAACGAGAAAGGTGGTTGATGGAGGATTTTCCATTCCCGTTCGATCCTCGCAGGCACCACAGCATCGGCGAGCTTGCGTGTCGAAGACGGGACCCGGGAGAATCGAAAGGGAGCGCAGGAGGGGGAAGGAAGAAATGCACTCTCACTCCGGGACGGCCCAGGAAGGCGAGAATATGTAGCTGGTCCCTCCGAGTTTCCGCTGGCATCTCCCGGAGGAAGAGGGCAAGCATTCTGAGTGGGGAAGCCACGGGTGGATACAGGGATGCTCCTAGTGGGTCTTTCATAGGTCCTGTCCTCAGGGAGTTGATCCCGTCTTTCCAGGAAGAGCCCGATCTTGGAAATCTCTGAGTCGCATGCTGCTGACCTCCGGGTCGATAGTCTTCCAATCTGCTCGCGGGGAGCGCATACCGCGCGGCCTCCCCCGAGATAATTCCGGCCTCCAGGAACCCCAAAAACCTCCCTCGGCGGTGCCTCTCGGCGATGCTTCCACCCATCCCTGCGTCTAGTTGTCCTTCGTTCCTTTTCGATTCCTCGAGTCGGGACCCGTCGCTTGGATCCGGGAAAGGGCCCGGCATCGCAGCGCGGCCCCTGTCCCAGACCCTAGGAGACCACGTCTCGTCCGAGGTCACGTTGTCATCTTCCCGCCCTCGTCCCCCATCCGGTTACTTGGGAGACCTCGCTCGAATGACCCGCGCTACCGGAGCTTCTGGGATGTTCCGAGACCCGCACCGAGCTGCAATCCAGCGCAGACATCTCCTGGGCGTTTCCTGCCGGCAAGGCAACGCTGTGATGCCGAAGCGTGTCCGAGACGTCGGCGCTGCCCTGAAGGCATCTGGCCCAATCTCACGCTAGCGTCCGCAAGCCGTCTTCGTCGGTCGTTGCGGATTCGAACCCCGCAAGGGGGCCGATCTGGACGCGTCACGGAGTTCCAGCGCTCCTGTACGACGACCCAGGGTAAGCTCGGGACTCGGGTGTGCATCGTGAGGGCGCGCTCATGCCCACGGCCGGGCGAGCTGAGAACTGGGAGTTTCCCTTCTTCCTTCAGGGTGACCCCTCCTACCTGATTCACGCTCACCTCGGGGTGCATGGGTGGAAGAAGTGAAAGAGCCTTGCAAGTCCCCGCGGGGGGCTGCTCCGATGTCCCTGCGGAGCGAAGCAGCAAACCACGGCAGAGGAGAGTCCCGGGAAGCAGACAAAGGAAGCATTGCTTTCCGGCGGCATATACCACTCCCCAGCGGCGCTCCAGGGCGCTCTGGGGTGCATTGGATGCTTCTGCCGATCCCCTCAGGAGCCGTGACTTTCGAAGGGAGCGAAGAGCAGCACGGGCTGCTGAGGGAGGAGGGAAGCGCCAGAATGGGGCAAAAGTAGGGCGGCGTTTCGTGCGAAGCACAGCCAAACGGAAGACGAAGAAGAAGAAAAGGCCGCCAAGCTTCAAGGGGAGCAGGATTGTCTACTGCCCCAGACAAGTCGATCCTCCCTCTTTCCTCTTTTCGCATGCCGGCAGCCGGTCCTCGCACGCTGCGTTGCCCAGAGAAACTCCAGGATGGTGAGCGCACGTCTTTCTCTGTAAGAGGACTCCGGAAGCACTTGGGGAGAGCCTCGAAAGACCCTATAGCACTCTCCCCGTTCATGAGATTCGTGCCGCATCCCTCGTCGCAGCAGCCTGCTATCAGGAGTGAGCAGAGGAGCGTTTATGGATGCCGTCTACAAGCGCACGCATGTCCCCTGAGAGGTCTTCCTCCCCCTCATCCAACATTTACCGAACCTCAGAATTCGGAGGAAAAAGCGGGGAGGAAGGGGGTCAAAGCGCTGCACTCCCGACGTGACCGCACCCCAGCCTCGCCGTAAACACCGTGAGCGGAATCGTACGAGACCAAAGCAAGAAGGAAAACACCTCTCCCGGGGCTGAGCATCGGCGAGAGAACGAGGAGGGGGTGGAATGTCACGCATCCCCTCCCTCACATGTTCCTCGTGGCGATTCCGAGCATCAAGGAGCACGGAGCTCCCTACGCACGCGATCACTGATTTCGCCTGGAGAGCGCAGGGGTCGAAGCTTGCTCGCACGGGATGCAGGAGAGTTTGGCGCTTCCCCCGAGGTGGCGCTGCTTCCCCAGGAGGGTTCCTCCCCCCCCTCGTGGATTCGCCGTGTCCCCCCCACCCACCTGACTTTCTCGCGAGAGGGAGGGAAGAGGAGAGGCCGCCGAAGCCGGAGCGAGCCGGAACAGCAGCTCCTGCTGACCTCCAGCGGCAGCCACGGGAAAATTCTCGGCGAGTTCGAAATGCAGTAGGGAAGAAGGAAGCATCCACGGGAGGTTCCCGCCGCGAGGAAGGGAAAGAGGAGGCTGCTGCTCCCGGCTCCTAAAACGAGGGACCTCCATCCCCCCGCTTCAGCGACCCTGGACAACCAGACGAGGATCAGCACGGGCGGGACCGACTCCTTCTCCAGGGCCCACACGATCGAGTTGGCGCCCCCTTCTGCCGACCGGCCTGCCGCTGCCCTCCGTGCGGTGCTTCTGCCCAAGCCAAAGATAGTGCTTTCCTCCCCCCCCCTTCCTTCCCCCCTCCCCAAGCGGATCAGTGCAAACACGTAAACACGGACCTTGATTCCCTTGATGACTCGAGCCCGGTAATCTTATCTTAGGTTCCTGACGATTCACGTTCCGCACTCGCGGATCCGCCGACTCGCTCCGAGATGAAATTCGTTTCCTCAAGGGTTTGCCGGAGCGCCTTCGACTTTCTCAACCCTTCGTCCTCCGTCCTTGTTGACAGTGAATGCGACGTCATCTCTAGCGGGAACAGGGAATGGTGATGATGCGGTAGCTGGATTACCTGGAAGATCGGTCAATGCACGTGGATCTCCCCGACCCTTGTTGGTTTCTTTTCCTGCGCCGCGGGCCAACCCTCCCTTCCCTTCCCTCTGTCCCTCTGAGGCGCCCGAGAGAGAGCCAGGCTGGTTTTGCGTGGTTTCGCAGCATCACCGTGCAATTCGGGGACATCCTACGGAAGCAAACGCGATTTCCCGTTCTGGGCTCGGGTCGATTCTTGTCCATGGAATGCAAGGTCGCCTCGAGCTTCTTCTCCCCCCCCCCTGCCCTTGGGGAAGTGGGGGGGAGGGAGGGGGAGGGTCACCAACGGTCCCAGGACGAATAGAAGCGAATTAGACCCCGTGCCGTTCCGTGATTCCCATCTCACGAGGACTCCGCCACCTCCTCCCTCTCGCTGGAGAACTCCTGCGTCCGTGGAGAGACGCGAGGGCTTTCCTCTTCTTCTCATGGAGAGGTTCCCACGGTCGCCGCCGGAGGTCAGCAGGAGCTGTCGTTTCGTCTCGTTCCGTCTTCCGTGACCGCCGCCATTCCTGCAAAAAGTCCTCGGGGCAAGTCACGGTGAGGAAAAACGGCGAACCCGCGAAGGGGAAAAAAAGCCCTTGGCTCCGAACGCAGTGCCACCTCAGGCATTCGAAGGAAGCGCCAAACTCACAGATCGATGTCACGGGTTTGCGCCAATGCTTTTTGCTTTTCTTTTCCTTTCTACATCAGAGACGCGCGTGGTCTGCTCCAGCGTGCGCCATCCTGTAGTACGGCAGCTTCCCCGATGCCGACTGAACGCATTGTCCTTTCAGCCGCCTTCCCATGACAAATTGATCACATCTCAACCTCAGTAACGTACTGCACGAAGCAGGAAGCGCGTTCCCTGATGTCCGGCTGCGTCAGGAGGACCAACTGCATTCCGAAACCGAACCAGGTCGGTCCTCCGGCGTCCTTTGACACGACGGAGAGTTGAGGACGGTCATTCTTCCACTGGGATTCGACTCTTCTCGGCTCGGATCGCAGGCAGCTCCGGGTGTTTCGAATGCCTTTAAGAACCCTCTGGAAGCCTCGCTGGACACATTCCGTTCTGGTCGTGACTGCGAGCGCGAAAACGACGGTCGCGCTGTTCCCCATCAGCAGGGATCAGGGCGAGGCGCGCACGACGCATCCAAAAACCCTGGCAACGATAAAAACCATCGAGGAAAGAGTTGGAGAGGAAAAGGGAAAGTCAAAAGAAGATGAGTTGCTAATTGAGCGTGCCAGCACGGCACAGTCAGAGAGAGAGAGAGAGAGAGAGAGAGAGAGAGAGAGGAAGGGGGGGAGCGGACTTGGCATTTCCCAACTTGACGCAGAGACGAAAAGGACGCAGTTATTGATTCAGGCTACTCCTGTGCGGGAAGAGCCTGAATCCCAGTGCAACAGCTGGGTTCTCGCAAAGGGAGAAGGAGGAAAGGCAACTGAGCACCGGACGAAGCATTGCATTCCTGCAAGGGAACGGCGTTTCAGAAGGAACTGGAGACTGAAAAAGCAGGAAGCCATCTTGGCAATGGGGCGCACCTCCTTAGATACGGCTTCTTCCTCGAGGGACGGTTCACCGGCAAGCCTTCAGCGGAGACAACGGACAAAAGGCTCCCGCGTGCAAGGAATGGGTCGCCCGTGGGTGCATCTTCGGACGTGGAGGCCAAGAGGGAAGGGGCGCCTCTTAGCTGAGCGTGTCGATAACGGGAACCGAGCTAATCCGTGGAGATTACATGTGGAAGATGCAGCATTCTCAGGCGAAGCGCGTAAGGTTCAGCAAAGAAGGAAGAATTTCCTAACCAAGAGCATGACGCAGAAGAACGGAGCTAGGGACTTTGTCCCCTATCGACCTAGTCAGAATGTGTGCGCGCGGTCACGCGAGGAAGGCAGCGTAAACGTGCCGTGCCATGTCCGAGGAGCGCCTCCTAAATTTCTTTCCTGAAGAGAAGGCGATCGTGATCTTTTGCCTGACGAATCAGCTTCCTCTGCCTGGCTGAATCCATTCTCTCCAGCATCCAATCGAGTTCTCCAAATCAGGTGAGTTCTCTGGATGCAGTTTGGTTCTTGCCTTTCCAGTTCGAAAAGGGGAAGGCGAAGCTGCTTGTGGACTGCTTAGCCAGCGGTGGGGGACTCTTCCGCAAATTACACCGTCGTGCCGAAGAACTGAATGCAGGGCCCAGGGACCTTGAGGAATACGCAGAGAAATGGAACAAGAAAGCGAGAAGCCTTCAAAGAATCGTTCTCTCGGAATGAAGCAGATCGAAGGGAACGTTTCCAGTGGATGCTGTGCGTGTTCCTGTAAGGAGAAGCGAAGGAGTTATCAACACAAGGGATCGTAGAGATCCTCTGTTTCTGTATGCTGGTGTCCAATTTATGAAAAAAATCATTCAACTCGTTCTTCAATACAAGGATTCATTTTGGTTTCAGAAGCTCTAATTCCTCTCAGCAGCAGAAACCGAGAGTTACAGTCCCACCAGGAGGATCAAAGCAGCTGTGATGAGAAAGCTTCTGGCTTTTTTCATTCGGGTTCCGTAACTTTTTCACGATTCAGCATGCAGATCAGTTCCAGCATCACACAGAGAAGAAAGATGAGGTCTTTTGGATCAGCTCCTGGCGAAGTCCAGCTTCGGCAGGCTGAGGACTCAACAACATGCTCTTCTCCCAGCGTTTCACAAGCGTTCGGTGCCTTATTGTACGTGAACGGCGCTAATAAATACTTCTTTTTTCTGGGGAGGACGAAACTCATCCGACGTCCGATAAACAGAGAAGATGCACACACCCGCGACTGTCTTGAAACACTCGAAAATTTGCAGTTCTCCGCATGGCTCTCTTCCGGCGTCTTCATGTGTTTGCTGGTGCTTTCGAAGCGCTGCTGCCAAGCGTTCAAGTCTTTGAAATGCAGGGAGGACGGACGCGGGTCCATTCCGCATGGAGCACAGCATTAGGCGCAAAGTGTTGCATTAAACACAGGCGGGCAGTGAGTTCGCTAATGGTGCCATCGAAGCTTTCACGCTTGATTTCCATCTTCTCCAGCACGAAGACGACGGAGATCCGAAAGCATTAGTCTAAAACGATTGCCGAATAATAAGATGAACCGATTTTTAAGCACTTTGACGAAGATGGCAGCTGCCGAAATATCCCCTCAGCACAGCACGAGGCTTCCTTGGTAACAAAGTTCCACTTCCAGTTTGTTGTTGATTCATGATGTTTATTCAGTAATCATTTATATATATACATATATATATATATATCGACATTTTACGATCACTGGAGTTCTTTATCGGTCACAGTTGATGGAAAACCCGTGGCACGGTGCTCCCTGAGCACGTGATGAATACACGTGTTCCTTGCTGCTCCTCCGTCGGAAGCTTGGCGTCTCCTGCGTGTGGAAATCACGAGGATTAATCATTAGCGCCGAAGATTCGTGACGGGTCGGCCGAATGCTCCCACGTTGAGGTTTGCCTTGTCGCCAAGTAGGGAAGAGAGAGCGCGCCAGCTCATCACGAAGACGGCGGAGCTCACTTTTTCGGCGCATCGAAGAACTCCTTTCGCGAGGAGAGAGTTCCCAGCTACCTCCTCTCTTGATGAACACCCTTCAAGCGGGAGAGGATGGGCGTAAGTGCGGGTATCGATTTGCGAGAAGTTTCGGAAAAACGCGAAAAGGCGTCTGAGACTCGATTCCAATTTCTGGGGACGGCAGCAGGAAGGGAGAGGGGGGGCTGCGGAGGCTAGAAAAAACTGGGAATTCGTGGGTCACAAAAACACACGCACGAAAGGGGAAACAGGAAAGTAGTCCGGGAACGTGCTGGAACTTTCCCATCACCACACAGTTCACTACGCCTGCGGAATAAACGAATCCGACGAATCGATCCGACACTGAGGCTCGGGAATTCCTCCAAACAAATGAATTTTCGGAGTTCACCTCTGTGTTCATCCGGTATGCAGCTCGTCCTCGTACTCTCGGAAATCACTCAGAAAGTGCTCTTCATTTTCTCTCCTCCGGAGAGACTCCGAGCCATGCACGTGAATTTGCTCAGCTTCTCACGAAACCCCGGATTGAATGGTACCGTTCATCTCTGAAATGTATCCAATCAATTTCTACTAGAAAAATTGTGCTCTTCTTTATGCATTATGAATCATGGCCGCTCTAGTGGAGGAATATGGAAGCTAATGGATAGTCCCTTCGAGACAAGGGGGATAAGCCAATATCCCCTAAAATCTGAGGTGTTGATAAAGCGAGAATGTAGTCACCAAGAAAGGGGCGAGAAAAAAAACTGAATACGAAATTGCCTGATCTTGTAGCACGCAATTTTTCATCTATCAAATCTAATTTGGGAAGCAATTCACGTGCCGGAAAGGCGTGAGATCTTTGCACCTCTTCGGCGAATCTTCCATTCAGATGAATCGAAATGCAAGAATCTGCTCTGGAACGATCTTCATTTGCGAACCCCCTTCCCTCCCTACGACAAGGAAAGGGAGCAGAAGGAAACTCGGCTTAAGGACTTTCCTCGTCTGAGCGCTTGCAGGTAACCGAAGAAGACTTTCTCAAGTGAATAAATCGGTCCTCAATTCTCCGCGCAGGAAGAGGAAATCACTGTGAGGAGGAGGGTGCAGGATTCTGAATATTTTACTCCTTAGAGCTGCTGGTTCGTGTGTCCCGGGAAATCCGGAAAAGAGTGCCGTTGTCTAAGAGGAGGAGTTCGGATGCCAGAACGGAGGTGAAGGTGAAGCTGAGCGACGCAAGACTTCCTTCCCCGGGCCGAGTGATGTGCACCGGGAAAAGAAGGAAGGAAATACGCAGTGGAGACACTTACCGGAGAGAAAAGGGAAAGTGGGTCTGTGCCTGCGGCTCGGAATGGGGGCGATTCGAGTGGTGAGGCAGAAATAAATAGCCGAAGGACGGTCGAAGACTATCCTGAAACATCGGGGTCTTTTCTTGAAAACAACCAATCATCGGAAACTCTTGGAGCGATTCTTATGATCCCACTCTGAGATTCATCAGCGAACAAAGATCTAAGCTTGAATTAACGCTTAACCAATCATGTCGAGGTGGAACTTTCAGCATCCCCTCATCCGATTCGAACCCCAAGCAGCAGAGGAATACAGAACCGGGAAGGTCCGGCTGCTTCAGGGATCTTCGAACAGCAAACAGCAGGCCAGAATGAGCTCAAGAGGACGAGACGGAGAAACCGTTTGCCGAGTGTCATCAGCACTGCAGGATTTTATCATACCGACACGGCATACTTAGGGGCTGGAAGCACGCTGGGAAGACGCAACTCGTATCGGACGGAAAATCCTGTCCCAATCACATCGTCCCCTCTAGCAACTTCCCTACCTTTTACTTTGCAATCTTCAGACGGATGCACTTCGGAACTCTGCAGCTCCCATTAGGGCAAACAAATTCTCATCAGGACGCTTTCAGATTAAAGCCCTCATGTCTTCGGAATATTAAGTGGGAAAATGTCCCCAGACGTTTCCTCTCAAATTATAACTATTTGTTTTCTGTCCCAAGGGCATGTGCGGTTGAGAGGTTCGGACCGGAAGAATCCGCATCACTGGCTTCAAGAAAGTCCTGCAGTGACCTCGTAAACCTCATCGCCATCACGAAAGTTCATTATTTCTTCCTCGAGCCAAGAAACCTCCATAAGAACATCGATCTTCTCCTGGAAGTTTTGAACACCTGTTGCCTGTAGAGTGCAACCAATTTGCCTTCTCAGAGCAGGTGAAGGTGAAAACAAGTCCTCGATCGATCCTTGTGTTTTTTATTATCTGGATTTGTGTGAGCTGGTCCAAACCGATTCAGATAGATGACCTGCACCTACGTCTCTTTTCAAATTTGCACAGGTCTGTCACTGGAATGCAGCGGGTACCAGCAAATCTCTCCCGGTCCCCGGTTGGGACGACGAGAAAAGGCATGGAAACCCAAGACTCTTCCAGACCTGGCGTTCCGAAACCAAAATTACCTCTAAATGAAGATTTATCTCACTGTCTCCGCTTTCCTCTCGACTCTGTGGAGGTCGTTTTGTTTCGCTTTTTTTCTTTCTTCCAAGTTCCTATGCACCGCTTGAACCATCATCAATATTGCGTTCAATAGTGATTTTCATTAGAGAGTGGGCTCAACTTATTTATCATTCTATGCAGGGAATAAGCGTGCAATTCCGAAGGAGCTGAATTTTTCGCATTTTTTTTAAAAAACTGGTTGACCCGCCGGTTTGCTGGCTTGGCGGGGTTGTTTTTTTTATTTTATTTATTCATTCATTTATTTATTTTGTTTGACTTGGAAAAATCGCTGCAACAGCGTTCCTTTTCATCCCACCTATCTTTCAACTTTTGCAATGCATCGGGCGGCTCCATGCCTGAAGTGATTCAATGAATTAAGAGCAAGGGCACCGGTTGCGATAGCAACGTCTATTGCACCTGATCACACTCAGCCGAACTCTGGTAGGAAATGAGCGCTCTTCAGAGCGATCAAAGCAGTCTGCTGCTTTGATTTTGTTTACCCAAATTGAAATTTTCTCTACAAGCTGTAGGAGGTCAAAATCGACCAGCAATTTGTCTCTTTTCAGCGACCTGAATTTCACGTTCTGCTTGATACATTCTCGAGAGAAACGTGCGAGGAGATTTGCCGTGGCGTTTCGTTGGGATGCAGCTATTTCGTTCCAAAGAGTAAGACTGTTGGAAAAGTATTTCATCCGCCTTATTTGGCTCATCACCCGGCCACGCTAGAGAGTTCATTATAAAAATTAATAAGCATACATGTGTAGGACCATCGGCCTTTCCAGGATGCTGGCAAGTTCCATCTGTGCATGTCCCAGGTGGGGCCATCATCTTGTTGCCGTCCGCGGGAAGCGCAGTGCGAAGCAGATGGCTCCATCCTCCTCTCGCGTAGCTTCAGGCTGTCTCAATACCACGTAGGCAGCGGCAAAGAGTTGCTCGGGATGCACCAGGCGAAACGGCATCGCACACGAGGAGGCGCTTCATCACGTCCCTGGGATTGTCCGTCGCTGCACCAAGGGCCATCGCGTAACGCAACCACAGGGTCCGAGGGGCAGCACCGTCTGCGAGCAGGTGCGGCAGGGATTCCCGTTCTCCACACCTGCAACAGTTGGGGTCCACAGCCTCCCGGGTCCAGTGGGAGCGGTAGGCGTTGCACGGGAGGTCCCAGTGCAACACTAGAAGTGCCGACTCCTGCCACTTCAGGGGGAAGATCCGGTTGTTCTTCAGCGCTGGGGGCCACTCAAGGTCTTTCTGTGGGATTCTCGGCGGCTCACCCCAGCGGAATAGTTTTTTCGGTGGGGTACCTGGGGTCGCAGCGTCCGTGAGCTGGCCCGTGATCCAGCCACCAGACAAAGCTGGAAGGAAGACAGCGAACATAGGAAAAAGAACCCAGAAGGATAATTTGAGGGGGGGGGGGAGGAGGTAGTTTAGTAGTTGATTGTGGATCCTCGATAAAGCAATGAAATCCACCTTATTTGTGTGCTCGAAGCGAGGCTCATGGAATCCATCGACTGGTGAAGGGCAGCGCTCAACGTGACAGCAATCTCAAAGTCCTTGATCAGGAAATCTTGTCCGAAATGCAACGCAGCTGATGACCTGAAACCAGCAAGAATGCTTCGCATCTGGGCTTCGCATTTTCTGAAATTCTGTAAAGGTGTCACTCCTGTTGGGAGCCTGTACACTTGCACACCGTCTTCGCCTCTTTCCTCCTCAGCTCTTTACGTCCATCTCGAAAGCTCATTTTGCAGTTCCGTTTCCGGGTAGCTTCGGATCCGTACGAGCCATCAGATTTCCATCCAACCCCGCATCTCTGCACTCGTTTCGATTCCGCCGTTATTCCCGCAGGCGAAACTTTCCGGGTGCGTCAGGCGTCAGTTCGTCACGTAGTACCATGCCCTTGGTTCATCTCTCTCCGTTTTCCAATGACGCCTCTCTGATCTCCTTGAGAGATGAACGCGAGGCAAATCCTGACGTCTATTCCCTTTCGTGGGAGCAGGAATGGGCTTGCTGAAGCAAAACTGCAGCCTCGCATCATCTTGGAGTCGCATTGCTTTTCAGTTTTTCATTTCTTTGTAATTCATTTCCTAGTACTTGTCTGATGAATTTTCAGAAGCACAGAAAGCATCCGCCTCCTCCTCCAGAGTAATTTCACTTTGAATCTGCGGCGCTTCATGTTCACTGCTCGCGTAAGCGAAGGACTCTCCGACGCCCCGGGAGCATTTATCGCAAGAGCAGGAAGCTTTCGCTCGGTTTCGAGAGATCCTCTGCCACTGGGTTCTGCTGCGTCTTCGCCAGCTCGCGACACGACTCTGCGTGGCACTCGGGAACAGATGGCAAGAATTTCCAGCTCTGGTACAGAGTGCAGAGGTTATTTGCAGATGAATCCGAGCTGCTTTGGGTGAATCTGCGTGAGAATCTATTCTTTCCCTACGTCTTGGTGGTCGAAGAGTGTCATCGTGTTCTTGTGTCGAGTTTGGTCTCTCTTTACGATGCTTCCCAGGGAAGAACTTCTAATTCAGAGTCTGATTTTTCGTGACGGGAGCTTTGCTCATGCGATCTCTCGTCCTTGGAAAAATCACAACCGTTACTGGGATATCGGAGATCTCCAGATGCTAATGAATCACTAGGAGAATCCTTAATCGGTCTGTTTCATCATCTATCGTTCCTTCTGAATCCTCTTGCGGAATTGCGACTTCGTTTGGCACCCTGCTTTATTTATCTGTCCTTCTCGCTTTGTCCCTGTTTCGAGACTGCGAATCGCCGGAATTGCAAGCATGACATCACTTTAGTCATGTTTTTTGCAATATCCAAGTCTTCTTCAAACTGGACTGAGGCTGAACGCGTTAGGGTCTCTGCGCATATGAACCGACTACGACAAGGTTGCGAAGGAACTGAAGAGCCCCACAGAGGCTGCTAGCTGACCCTGATAAACGAAATGGTTTCCAGAGACATGGGCAGTAGTCCTGCCTGATCTACTGCAAGTATCAGACAGGTCACCTTTAGTGACCCTCCAGTCGTGCGTCACACTATGAGATGGAACGGATGAATGCTGAGGAATAATATAGCGAAGAGTTTCGTCCCCTCCGGCAATGTCTGAAACCTCACTGGGCGTTGCCAATAATCTCCCATTCTAATTTTCTTCTTCGTCCTGCTTTACTCAACAAGAACCACAAGACCACCACTGGGAATTGGTTGCGACCATTTTTTTTTTTTCCGCTTCCTGAAATGTTTCGCATAGCTGCAGTACACTGTTCTTCTCACGTCTATTCGTACACAGTCATCAAGAAGGGTACTCGATTACCTGAAAAGTCCTCGACTGTCTATGTCCTTGATGGAATTGGGTCGTCAATAGTAGTCCTATCCTTGTTTAGATGTAGTGGACCTAACTGATAGTCTTCTGCATTTCTCACTACCTTTCATGGGATTCTGATTTCATGATCTGTATGCATATCATCTGGAGCCATATTTGGCCCTTCTTAAAATTTTTCTGTTCTTCTGATGTTTGGTAAGAGTTTACTTGGCGATGCAGTACTCTTTTGGAACTCGCTGCTACGTTTCGATAGGAGGAGAGAGCATAGTGGGCGCGTGGATACGTGATGGATTCGGGATGTTCATGTTGAGAAACCAATGATAGATGAATCCCGGCTTCATATTTCCCCTTGAGTGTACTCCTTTTGTTGTTTTAATTTGCAATTAGATGACATGTTACAGGGAGGACTTTTGACATTATTCCGGAATTCTTCCTCTATTCATCTGGGGGCCTCGCCGACCCTCAGCATGTCGCTTCCCAGGCTTCCTGTTCTTCGTCTCGCGAGAGCTGACCGCTGGAGTTCTGCTGCATCTGCTTGTCGGCCCCTCGTGTGACGTGGGCTGCATAGATGTCGCTGGAGTACCTGATGCACGGAGCCTCCATCTGGTGCCTCATCATCCCCAAGTGCTCTTTTGGAATTCCAAGGTCCTGTAGTACTTTCTCGTTACCTGGATCCCATGCTTTCAGAGAACCAACGATGAAAGCATGCACTCTGCATTGCCTCCCTCTCTGCCTATCTGGAGGGCTGCTTCCTTGTATTCTTCCTGTGTTCTCCTCCTAGCTGCGATAAACGCCTCTCCTACACCCTCGTACGGTAGCAGACGTCCAGTCCAACATTATGAACCGGTTTCCTTTTCTCATCACTAAGTTTGGTCTTAAGAGGAAGTTCGTTCCTGGAGCTCTCTGACTTGTGGACACTAGGGCCCACTTTGCTTCATCCACTGCGGCCTTGATAATCATCTCTTGTATTGCGTCGTGTCGCTCAGTGGACAGATGAAAGTGTCCCCTACATCTGTTTACTATACAAGACAAGACAACGTTTCGTCTTCTGTCCGGCAGCACCGACACGCGCGTTCTTCTGATTTCATCCTGGGTCCAGCCCTGACTGGTAGGACATTTAGCCTGGCTGCGTGAATGAATCTATAGTCCTAGAATCTCAGGTGATCACCATTGGTGAGGAAGAAGCTTGAGGCGTGGTGCATTCCCACACAGTGCATAGCTTTCTCTTGGCGTTTCTGGGCTAACGGCTGCCATGCGTGTTCCCTTTGCAGTGCTCTCACGCCGGAGGTAATCTTCCTCCCCATGGTGCTGCTGAAGATGACGCCGTTGACGGTTATGGTGCGCTCTCCATCAGCAAATTTCCAGAGGACTTTTGTTCTTCTCAAAACCCTGCGTCCTTCTGACCAAAGGCTCTCGACCTCCCAGCCACGCTGTTCCGCGTGGACACGTGGATATGTAATGGAGTCGGGATGTTCATATTGAGCAACCAATGATGGATGACTCCCAGCTTCATATTTCACCCGGATGCACTCCTTTTCATGAACTGAATGTTGTTTCTCGTTTTCCTTAAGAGCTCCAACGCTGTTCTCATTTCCCACTCTGTTTCATTCTGCTTTTACATCCTTTCACCTTTCCAAGCCTTCCGCTACGGATCTCAGATTTAAACTGACCGTCCGCTTCGCCTCTTCCTGTTCATCACCTCTTCCCATGTCCAACCATCCTGTGTGCCGAAGATTCGCTCACAGGAATGTGGTATCATGTTCAACGGGAAAAAATTCTGCTGATACCAAGCACACTTGGTATCAACAGAAAGAAACATGAATTTTCATTTCAGTTCGGTTGAATGCAAAAGATCTGGCAGCGCAAGAAAGCCATCTGTTGTTTGTGGTCATAAGTTTTCTATTAGCTGAAGAGTGTTCTACTTCCTGATCTGCTTTAGCATCTCTGCTTAGCTCTCGAATTCAGGTATGTTTCTACAGACTTCCGATATCGTTCGTTATGTCCCCCGTCTCTTTCCTTTACACGCCACTTGATCATGGAAGAAGAAATACTCACCAAGGAAACTTGGAGCGATCGGTCTTTTCTCGTTCCGTAACCATGATTTTTTCGCTTATGCCAGCCTCTCTGTGTGCCTTCCATCTTAGGCAAGCGTGTGCACGGAGCTCTTTGCTTCATCAAGGCACACAAGGCAGCTCTCGATACCACACAACTCATCAGAAAAGTTGACGCGAACGGAGCTGGATGCTTCCTGGTCACGAAGCAGGGATGGGATCGTACTATCTCTTGCCGATCCCTTTAGACTTTTCCCGTCCTTATCGATTTTCGCAATGGGGATCGGACTGAAGCTGCTGACCACATCCAGCAAAGCGAGGCGAGAAATCTCTGGACCAATTTGTTCGAGATGCACCACGGGTCGAAAAATCTGCAGCTACTGGCTGCTTCCTGCTTTCCCTGCAGGATGATTCCACCGTCTGGCTCAAAATCATACGCGACTCTCTTTTGGCCCTGAAGAATGTTCTCGAGGATGGCTCCTTGAGATTGGCTTTGGCTGATCACTCGACAAAGACACAAAGGGCAAAATGCTCCACTGTAAATGTGAGAAGGAAGCCAATGACATGAGCAGAGGCGCAATCGAATAAATCATGCAAGGGTTCCATATGAAGTTAAGGCATTGTACATTTGATGTGCAAATTGCGAGATCAGTAATAATGACAAAGACCTCGGAAGAAAAGAGTTATTTACATTTACGAGTGAGACAATCAGACTTGGAACGACTGCTCGGTGTGCACATAATGCTGGACCAGGTTGTTTATTTTGCTTGGAATGGAGTGCCACACAAGAAAGCGTGTCCACGCATTCCATATCCACACATTCTATCGAGATGCGCAATGGGTATATACGTGATGATATACGCTTCCTGAATTCATAGCCAATCAGACACATTTTAGAAAAAAGTGCATCAGATCTTTGAGCTATTCTATGGCAGCAGCGGAGTCCGGGAACAAGAGATATCCCGATCCTTCATGGTACCGGTCATGCCCGATTGCACGGAGTCGACATTTCGCGCGTTGCCACCTGCACGTTTCCTTACGCTCTTATGGCTGGTTGCCACTGCCACCGGCGAGATTGTCACCCTTCCGTCTCGTGTCTTTCGCGTCGAATGATCGCGTAAGAGCGCTCGCCACGGGCCGCAATTCCAAAACAGTCAGCGGCGATCATTGGACCGCTTGGTTTCCTCCCGTCTGCAGCTGCTCGTGCAGGAAAAGCGCTGGATCACCTCTCGGAGTTCCGCCATGATGCGTGATGAGCACCGCGTTCCACCAAGGGAGCACGTAAACTGCTGCCAGGTGTGGAGCCCAGGCTGATCTGTGATTTCCTCCGAACAGCTGAGATGGACGGAGGAGGAGGCCGCAGCCATCGCTCAGTAGCATTGGAAATTAATAAGCCCAGAGCTTGGTGACTGATAGCTACGGGCATGATCTCCCTCACATCCGTGGATTCATGAATCAAAGAACTCTCAAGAGGATTCCTTGTTACTGGCGTTTGGCATCCTGGAGGAAATCAGTTGTGACATGATGCTTCGATTGAAGCAGAACTGACTAACTGAGCTCCTCCCTTCTTCGAAAGTGCCCAGAGGGGGATGCTGCAAACCATCACTCACCCTAGAAAGAGGCATTGGCTCCGCGTGTGAAGTGCGTACACCTCTATCGGGGCGTCCACATCGGGAGTGCGTTGGACGGCCCTCCACTTTGGATCCTTTCCTTACAGGCGCGTTTCCGAATCTGGAAGATTGTCCCTGTCAGCATCTGTGGCGCCCACGCCGGTGCATTGCTTTGGTTTTCTTTCGGAATGAATCTCGGACTGGACCGAAAATAGACCATTTCGGTTAGTTTTCTGAATAGAAGGGGAACGTTGGAACCATTTCGGAAACAGCCATAGGAACAGCAATGGAAGCATAAGGAACTATTTTGACTTGGTTATTAATCCCCTTAGGCGTCCTTGAATTTCAAATAAACTGACAAGTGATCTCTGCAGAGAGACGTTTTTGTTCTTTTAATCCTTCGATACACACACACACACAAAAAAAGGCAGAGAATTTCAGGAATTTCCTCCTCCTACCAATGCTGCCGTCACTGCAAGCACCGTCATGAGATTCTTTCTCCTGAAACTACCTCGGTGCATTTAAAACTCAAAGAAAAATGAAAATAAATGACTGACATTTAAAACTGTAATGGCGAACATTAAGAAATGAAGAACCCTTTGGGCACTTAGCTGATTAGAATTTCAGTCAGAGACTCCCGTTCCCCCAGAATGAGGAATTCTGCTTTTCCCATCCATTCAACTTTTTCTTGAGTCAAGAAATGGTGCAGCGGGCTCGCGGGACGCTGGACCGGCATAGCTGTTCGAAACCGTGTGCAATGAGCTCGCACCCATGCATCTTATGACGCTGAGCACGGTCCATCCGGAGAGCCAAATTTCATGCCTTCCCCCCTGATGCCCCCAAGCCTTGAGGAAACCCAGAGTCATACGTCTTTCCTTTCATCCTATAAAATTAGCGTGTTCTTGGCAACCCCACGGAGCTAACGGGAAAGCATGCGTTCCAGCTGACCTTACCTGCGCAAGCGTCTATCTTTCAGTCCTCCACTCGCAAACCCTTTATAGATTCCGCGTCCAAACATCCGATCAACTTCAGCTGTTTTGCAAGGAAAATCACGTAATACAAAAGCTCCTTTCAAATTCATTGAGGTGGCGGATTCTATTCCAGAAACACATCGTGGGGACTTGTGACGTCGGCACATTCCTCCAAGAGTGGTGTGCCACGTTGAGCAAGGCGAGTTTCTGTAGCTTTTCTAGTGGTTCGACCTCTCTTTCGGGGAGTGTGCCTCTTTATGTATTAATAGGTTCGTAAGCAACCGTTGATGGGATAACGCTGAAGAGGCTGACAACCCACGCAACGTAATTAAGTTTGAATATTTCCTCTTCGTCACGCCTTCATCATCAAATATTTCGAAGCTTTAAGACGGTGCATCCTCCTACTTCTGCTTAGCTTGCCCTGTGCCTTTCCAGACAAGATGGTGAGTGTGCGATGACGCGTGCAAGCGGGGTTGCAGCTTCCACCCGGTCTTCCGTCAATGTAAAGGCACAGGATGAGCGGCTTTCATTGAAAATCTTCGTGTCCAAAGGTTCGAAGATTTTCTTTTGGTTCTCGTGCTTCCTTATGAGGAAAGAAAGTCTCTCTATCTTCGCAAGGCTGGAAAGCGAGCCTAGAAGAGTTTCCTCTCATAATTATCAGTGCTCCGTTAATTTCTACGAATGAACGGATCCAAACCAAGGCATCCTTCAGATTGGAATCAACCAGAACGAAGAATAAGCATTCATCGGGGTCACCACGGTCTTTTTGGTATCATTTTGAAATTGGTTTCCATTGACTTCGAGGCTGCATTCTTTTCTCCGTCACCGTTTATTTTAATGTACATCATCATCTAAGAAAGTCAGTGTGATGGGCTTTTGAGTGCGCGTTGCGCGACACACAAACCGAAGAAAAAGAGGAAAAACATGAATTCAATAAGGAAACACCATCGGCGCGCATTTTCCTTCTGAGGATGAAGACTTGCACCGTTACGCTGGAGAACCAGTGCGCCATCGAAAGCAGTGCCTGGATGGAATTTCAAACTAGAAAAAAAAAATGCCTGTAAAAAACTCTCCCTATTCATGAGTCTAGGAGAACCCTGAAGGCTTTCTAGATTATGCTTGGATGCATCGTATGGCTTCTTTCTTCAGCATCATTAGAAAATACGCCAGCGCGCTCCAATTCTCCATTGATTTGGGAACTGCTTCACCAAGGCTCCATTTGTGAAGATTTGACACCTACCGATGCCTGCAGCTCTTCGAAGGAAGATGCTCGAAAACCCAGTATGTGATATCCTGGTAAAGAGGAATCAGTTTCTTTACTTCGCCTTGGAGTTCTTTTTCAGTGGAGCACACTCCATAAAACAACCGTGTACAGAGATCGGATGGCAACAACGACTTTGGGCAGACACCCACACGATTTTCTTCCTCAATCCCATGCTTTTTTTCATTCTGAGGAATCTGCTCCCTTGTCTACGCCTAGGAGCGTCACTTTGAGATTTGACTTTGGTGGCGTCCTTGACGTGTTCTTCACGTTCTGCAACGGAAGTTCGCCCAGTGGTGGCGTATGCAATCGAAGTGTTCTGTGTCTCGTCCAAGTGTGTGTGTGTCCCAAGTCCTCACAGATTTGTACAAACTCAGGTAACCGTTGGGGATCTAGCTGACCAAACCGAAAATGCGCGTGTTAGCGTTCCCATATTCACTTCCTGTTTCGTCTTCCTGCCCTCTTCAACAGCGCCCTTTTCCATCATCCTCGTTTGTCCCTGACACTTGAAAATTGCTCGCTAACCATGTGGCTGGATGTCTAAGGGGTGGAAGAACCCAGCATGGTCCTCATGCTTCCCTCTGCGAGAGGACTGACCTGTCCGAGACGTCCTCCTCTCCGCATTCGACAGTTTCCACCTGCAGCACCAAGGTTCCAAAGATGACTCGCCTGTGTCCTGAACAGTCTCTTAAAGCTCCCTCACGGATTCTTTTAGTGGCTCCACTCAGGCAAAGGAAATTCCGAAATCTGCTCGTTTGTTCGAACCCCAAGAATCTGTTCAAGGACATTCAAGCTCATCGGGCACTGTGTGGCGGCGCCGATTTCCGCTTACGAGTAGCGCGTGGAGCGCGTGGAAGGGCTGCCGAACGTGGTGATACCTGAGAGAAGCGCCAGCGGCCAGATGACGCTGTTATGAATTCGTGATGATCAAGCAGCGCTCAAAAGTACCCCTGGAGGACGTTTTGCTTCCCATGATCGCATCTCTCCCTCCCTCTTTCATCCAGGCTACAAGCTCCCGTCTGTTGCTTTCACATGGATCTGATGATGTACTTTGGAGTTTATTAATGGGTGCAATTTCTCCGTTAGAATATAAACCTTAAGGGACTTTCGCTTCCATAAGGGGAATCTTGGTCGATGGAGATTCAGGAAAATCTCGACCGGGAACCCCAGATCGATCTCCTCTTTGGTCTCTCCCTGCATATTTAAAACGCTTCTTGCCACTCGCGACCTACGCGGTAACGGCCGCCAACGCGGGTAATATACTGGCCACAGGGGAGGTGACCCACCAGAGGCTGGGAGGCTGGTGGTGTTCAAGGACGATGCTCTCCTTCAAATCCAGGGAGAAGCAGGATTCAGCTTCGAGGCGCACTGATGGACACTCTGCTCTCCATGATCCGAACCTTGCCGTCTTTTGTAAACGCCGCATGAGGCGCGTTCCGCAAGGGATTTTCCGGAGCTTCGAGAATTCCAGGATCCTCGAGTCCTGAATTCTCGTAGTCCGAAACTTCCTGATACTCCCCCTGCTTCCCTCCACTGCGCACGCGCAAAGCCATCATTGAAAAATGATTCATTCTTCTCCTTAGGGGCAACTCCTGTTTATGACGAAGTCACCCGTTTCGTGTTTCGATCCCAAATAAAACGATCTCATGACCACGCGCACCCTTTGCGAGAGAAGTGGAAGGGAAAGGGAGGGGCGAAACTAAGGTAAAGCACATTTCGGTCCGAATGGCCAAGCCTTGTAACAACACCAGACATGCCGGTGCTTTCAGTTCTGGTGCATTCTCCTTGAAAGAGAAAACAGGGGAAGTGGGGGGAGGGGAAGAACTTCCATTGATGTGATCTCAACAGCCAGCTCCAAGCTGTAGAAGATCGGCTCAACAGGGCCTCTGGGCAGTCCACTGGACGGGGCAGCATCTTTAGAAACCCCAAAGAGGCAGAGGCAGAGACAGAGAAAGTCGGATCTCAGCAAATAAGTGTTGAATTCTTCTACCTGAGAATGAGCTATTGAGATCGGAAATGAAGCCCAACAGCGGTCCTCTGGAATCACCCTGAGTACTCAATAAGAGGGTGACAATTCTCTTGGAGGAGTCGGGATTCTTCCGAGACTTAATGCTATCCAAGAACATGGGCGTAGGAATTCATTTTCGATCAGAAACTCTATAAGAAGGGTCAAGAAACAACTTTCTTTTCGTCCGTGACCTCGAATCTTACGATCTAGCCCTCGGGTGGGTGGAACAAGACACCTCAGGGAGGCGGCTTTCCTATCCCGCTGCCAATGGAACGGGATGAAGATCGCGAAATGCACACTGCAACGAGACTCGGATTTGCGCACCTTTGGAGCAGAGAGAAATCTTTGCAGCTTTCCTGCCTTCAGGAAAGCTGCAAGAGGTCCACTAGGTAGGTGGTAGTTGCCGCTAGTTCGTTCGGAGGAAGGAGGAGGATGGCATCAAGAACTTTGTGCCGTAGACTCAACTGAAGAGTATTGAGCACAAGTTGCCTGATTGCCAGCGGGCCTGTCTCCTACCACAAAGTGACCACGGAAAGAGAGGCCCCGTCTTCCCTTGTAAAGAAGCACGCCTCCTTTTGAAAGAGAACATCTTTTCGTTACCTTGACTTTCGGCAAGGCGAGCAAAGAGGTGATCTTTTCTTGGCTCGAAGAAAAAAGGTTTTCTTTTTTTTTTTTCGATACACAAGAGGGGGAATCGTCCGCCGATTTCCAGCTAAAGGCACTATTTCCAATGTTTCTTTCACAATGTCCTTTCACAGTGTTCTTCCCAATGGCGCCCCGTTTCCCAGGAAATGTCCTCGCATGCTGCTTTGATGTTTGGAAGTTTTTAACAAGAGCTTGTCTGCCGCCTTAGGTGATTGTCCAGCAGGCTCGGATACCCCTCCCGTCCCCCAGCCCTGTTGTGGGAGCACGCATCTCCCGGGAGAAGCCATGTGCCAACACAACTTGGTCCCAGCTGCCAATGAGCATTTCCATCCAAGCTGGCGCTGACGGAGCCAGTGTTGGCTTTGCATTCCAGAGTTCGAGGAGGTGTCGCAGATGTGAATCTCCATCGAACGATCGAAATTGCGCCTCTGCAACCGGATGGATCGATCTGCGACGCTGCCGAATTCATGTGGACAGCATCCCCAGACCTGAGAGAAAGAGGTTGCGAAAGAAGGGATGAGCAACAGGCTAGAGGTTTGTTAAGTCAGCCAGTCCTTTCACTTGTGCTGATTTCACCCGTTGCTTAGAAATCTTATTAAGCAACCCCATCGAGATTAAGCGACATATTATTGGCATAATGAACAAAAGAAAGCTTCGGGCCTGAAGCCCCACCAATCTACCAGTGTCCCCAAATTACTCAAGTATCAGACCTGCTTTCAGTTAAGAAAACCAAGTTGGTTCGGGATTCTGAGTAGAAGCCGCAGGCGAATTCTGGGATTCTCGAACAAGACTGCGACCCTGTGACTGAAAACCTGAAGAGATGACCTGAAACTTTCGCTCCAAACGAGAGAGAATCCAAGTGCGGTTTCAATATCAGCGGAAGAGTTGCCGTTCCTAGTTTGGGTTTTTTTGAATCCGCCTAGAATGTGACCGCAGAATGGCAAGCTGGCTGGAATGCCAGCGAGAGGAATCAATCCCGCAGAAGAACTGGCTCCCAAATCAATCTACTTTTGAAGAAAAAAAAAAAACTGGAGAAGTAACTTGCGAAGAGAAGAAATATTCTACATGTGTGGAAAACCCGTCTGACAGGTGGTTGGCTGCACGTAAACCCCCCGTGCGATGCTGAGGTTAAGCCTACCCCTGTACCACGCCTCTGCAGTTGTCCTTCGCAACGGGAAGGCATCTTAGTGATTCCAGCATCTCCTCAGTGTTATGATGGATATCATGTGCATGTAAGAGTTCGCAGACAATGAGTAGGTGAGCCACGAGAAAGAGCGCGACACGCACAGAAGGGAAAGCATCCAGGGAACGGCAACTCGAAAGTTTACTCTCACCCGAAAAGAAAGAAGCAAAGGAAAGCACAAAGTAGCTCGGAATGATCAGCATTCGAAAATGACGTCTGGAACAAGAAATATGTGCACGGAGGAGAACGTCTCGAAGGAAGGGGTCCGTAACTTGCTGGAAAAGCATGTACGCGCGTGCATTTCTCAACGATTGCAGAAGAGACAGTTGCATCACCTGATTTCAAAGATGCATCGGAATTTTCAATGTCGCCCCCCATCTCAGCGATGACGTTCGTAGCAGCACGCATGGGTGAAAGAGGATCGAGGTGTCCTGAGAATCATCGGCAGCAGCGTGGTGCTTTTCATACTGAGCGTTGCCAACATCCAATGCTGTGTCGGAACCGGAAACAGATATACAGTACACACAATGACAACAGAGAGTGATTAGAGACATAAAGGATATTGACTCGACGACAAAAAAGGAAAACGCACGTTTTCGTACAAGAACGCAGAGCTGAACTTGACGAAAAGGGCAATCAGCTACAACAGCTCTCACAGAAAAGACTGGTGAGGTCAAATGCAAATATAAAATGTGGTCAAACTGCTCTCTGGAAGGGTACTTTAAGATTCCTCAGTACGAAAGAGGAAGGTCGGAGTAAGCGACTCATGAAACTGGCCGGCTTTGACTAATTGATGAACCACTTTTTCGAAGAATGTCAACTGACCTCTAGATCGCTCGCTGGATAGGGAAATTCAACGAGCAATCCATTGATAATGAGATCCGTTCATCCAGCCTCCGTTGATAAGAACCAAAACCGTCATCAAAGGACAGGAAATGTTTTTCAGGTCGTCCATCTGTTTTCTTACTTAACACGGATGACCAAGACCACATGAAAAAATACGCTTGGGACTATTCACAACGGCGCACGAGTCACTCCGCCCGCTCAGCTTCCAGATTCCCATCCACCTGCACCCATCCATTGCAGTTGCAGTTCATAGGTGGCACAATGAACCACGGAATTAAAGTGATTCCAGTAGCCCTTTACGAGTGTAGGTTCAACAACAACATGAACACTCAAAAGAATACACATGGAATAATAATAATAATAATAATAATAATGGAAATTCAATAAAAAGCTCTTTACATCAGGCAATCGTCTTATGGGTTGCAGTGAAACAGCAGCACGGTTTACTTTGTGTCATCTGTTAATATGTGCTTACTTTCTCACAAGATGTGAATCGAATCCTACAAATGACCAGACTGGAGAGAGGAAACCACCGGAGTAATCCGGGCACGCAGCTCTCAAGACCGCTCACAAATGCTAGAGTTGAAAAAAAAAACAAAAACAAAGAAACACCTAATGATCAATGACTGGAAGCATTTTCGAGAAATCCAGGTTGATAGGTTGAAACGTGATTCACAAAAGAGTACTGATCATATTTCTCGAGTCAAGATTTCTCAGATAGGGATTCACGGAGCTGCTGAATCTGAATGTTGCTGCGCTCTGGAGCGCCACTCGTTCTCCAAAAAAGCTGAAACCCAACATCAAGCAACACTTTTCCTTTGGGCACACTGCGGTGAAAATTCAGGTCGTTTTGCCGAAGGCCTTTCTCTGCAATCCAGAAAGTCAGCGACGATAAAAGTTGCAGCCATCGATCAATTTCATCTCTGCCTCTCTCTGTTTTTGTATCTTCTGACTTCACTTTGCTTCACCGGTCTCACTTTGATCGGATTCATAATTTTCTACAAAGCTTGCATTGTCTGGAGACTTGCAGTTTGTTCCTTTGTTCCCATTCTACCGCGTTGGTGCCTTCTATTTAGTGGTGCCCCCTCCCCCCGCCAGAAGTCTTCAGCATTCTCGATATACCTTTTTATTATGATTTGTGTTGTTTAAATGGAATTGTTTCGCTCAGACTGGGTAATGAGGCATTCCATTGAACACTTGAGGTCACAAGAACACAGGAACAGTTCTTTGGGGATCAACGAACAAAACAACAAAAAAAAAAAAAACAAAGGAAAATTCATCCAACGTTGTGCAAGAGTAATTGTATAATTGAACTGCGTTATCATGAACGGAGAGGATCCGTATAATAATCCTGGCAAACACAAGGTTCTGGGAATTGAACGGATCGTTCAAAATTTTCTTGTCGGTTCGAGTTTTTCCCCTTCTTTTCGACGACTCCTTTTAAGAACCAAGCATAATGAGACTGCAAAAATGCAAGGATGCTGCGTCCAAAATCGTGATTGCCATTCTGAAAGAATACTCCCGAATACGAAAGATACACCCCGAAATTCTTGGGTTCTGATGCTTCGTGTGTTCTCAGTGAACGGTTGCCACCAAAAGGACCGAACCCGGAAAACGTTGCTTTCGCCGCACGTCAGAGTTACCATAGCCCTCCGCCTCCTGCATCCCAATCGGATTCTGGACACGGTGAAAACAGGAAAGCCACCCTCTTCGGCATCTCGCAGAAAGCGCCTCCACTTCGACGCAGGCTGAGGATCGGATTCCACGTCTTTGATCCCGCGGTGAAGCCACTGGTGCTGTTACGCAAAGATGTTCCCCACCGTACGCATCTCGCGAAGGTCACTGCGTCTCCCACACGGATGAAGGGTAGCTGATCTTTTGCGTAGTGGTCGAAATGAGCAGATGTTGTATAAATGATAACGGAACACTTCGAAACGAACGTGGTTGCGCACAGCTTCCTTCTCCCATACAAAATTTCTTCCTGTGGTGCGTTCCCTCTTTTGCCTGCGCACAATATTCGTTGATTACCACGAACGAAAGCGGATTGCCCAATCTTTCTCCATTCTTCTACGTACAATAACGCGAAGGAACGAGCAGGAAGCAAAAGAGGAAAGGATGGTTAGCAGGAGACGAGAAGGAAACAAGAGGACTCTTTGTCTTGCCTTGTCTAATCGAACAGACAACCAAAATACGATACAAGATAGTGGAGCTTGAGAACCTTAGGGGCATTGGTGTTTCGTAATGACAGTCAACGATGATTCTCTGTGTAGAACTCAGGTGTGGATGTCAGTCATCAGAAAGTAGGACACTTTTTTTCAAGTAACAGTGATTTCTTCTTAGCTGACCCTTCAATGGTCTATGGCAAACAACCTAAATGGTGTTACACTAATGCCATTGATTTGTATTTATTTGTGATACGCTGGCTGCAAGACGCAAGGCGGTTCGTCAGGAAAGGTGCAGATGTAAAAAGATGTGCTCAATTGCTCCATTGCGGATTCCCTCAAGGCAAATGGTATTTTCAGGAAGCCTCCTCCTCTGTAGATCAAGAACCATGGTGGTTTGTTTTCAGTCTTTTCTCGGGAGCACAGAGCTCACCAAAACAAAACAAGGACGTGGATGAGGGACAAAGAAGCTAAAACGAGAGATTACTTTCCAAGATGCACAATCCTTTTGCCGTGAATCTCATCCAAAAATATTGCCACAGAATTAAACATAAATGAGAGTAATCTCCATCGAGTTTCATGTCCGCGTTTGGGGGATTTGGTGGAGGGATCATCAACACAAGTGGTGGTTGTTTCAGTTGTTTGCAAATGATCAGCAATAGCATCAATGACGGAAACTCAATCCGATCTTTGCCGCTCAATTCTTCTAAGGGATGGAATGAGAGGTTCCCTTCGGGCGATGCGCTCGTAAGGAATTTGAAGCTCCGCAAGGGGAAAACTGTCAAAACTGAAGTATAAATTCGAGCGGAGGGAAAAATAACATAAGGTTACAATCGAAACATCTTAACCCAACGAACACACCCATCATCATCATGTAGAGTTACTTCTTAAGGACAAACAAAGGAAAGAGCCTTCAACTTTCATAAAGCGCGTGTTCCTTAAGATTGCTTGTGAGGCTCAGTGAAGTCGGCAAAACAGCTGTTCGCCAGCTGATTTGAAGGATAAGGTTTTTTTTTGACGAAGAAGCTGAGGGAGCCAACTGATTGACGAAAATCAGCTTTTCGGTTGCCACACACTATGAAATCAACTGACTGCTGATATCAGTGCACTGCTTCAGTGAGTTCGTAGGCCAAAGAAAGAGTATGAGTAGGACCACTCTTTCTTTAAGCAAAACTGTTTTGTATTTCAAATCATTCCAGACGAATCGAATTTTTCCTGACCACGAAGTTTTCGTATGCCATTTCCATCTGCTTCGGAACAGCATCTGAAAACATCCCGAATTTTCACGACTCTGCCTTTTCCAATCATCAGGGAATTTTGAGCTGTTTTGCCAAGCAGCACACTAGTAATCAGGATCTTTCGGCGCGTTATGGGGAATCCTTACCTCACCTTGGGAATCCAAGGTGTATTTCTCATTTCTGAGCTCAATGGAAAATAGCTCTGGCTTCCCACTTTTCATTTCCACTTTTCAGGTCCGATTTTCCACCCACCTTGAAACTTCAACGTCCTGAATAATTGCCTTCGTTCGTCATTTCTTTAGGCTTTCCCTTAGCGCCTTTTGCAATCATCGAAAATCACAAAGTGTGTGCGACCAGCAACTATAGCGAATCAACATTAATTTGATTTAATAATTATCAAAATTGCAACATGCAGCTGCTAAAATACACTCGGAGGCAAACGCGACCCGTGGTTTCTGGCGCCTCTTGGAAAGAAATAATTTAGAATGGTAGCATTAATAACAAATTAATAAGCGTGCCCGTTGTTGCTGACCTTATATTTTTCTTGTGATTGCACCGAATTCATTCACGATTATTCCCTTAAATAGAACTTTCTACGGACGGACAACGTTTGCACGCCAAAGTGATTTTCTTCCTATGAAAATGACGACGGAGAGGCTTATCAGAAGATCTCATGCAACTCCTTATCTTCATACTTAGACGATGGACTAGATATGAAATATAGATAGGTAGAAGGATATGAAAAGCTGGGAAACTGTTTCCGCATGTCCACCTCTTTTCCCTCCTTGGTACCTCCTCGTTCAATAAGAATAACTACTCTCTGTCTTCGGCTTGTCGAAACACGCCACTAGAAGAGTTCAGGGAGATCTCACTGGACGAGGGGGGCAGCGGACCCGAATTGTGTCAGGTGCGGGGTACGGGAATCCCTCCCGCACCTGCTTGCTGACTGTGTTGCCCTCCGGCCCCTGTGGTTGCGCTTTGCAACGGCCCTAGGTGCACCCTTGAACGCTCCCAGAGACGTGATCAAGCGTTTCTTTGTGCGCGACGCCCTTTCGCCTGCCGCAGCCCTTTGCTGCCTACGTGGGATTGTGGTAGCCTGGAGCAACGCCACTGGTGGACAGCACGATAGGGACGCCATCCGCTCCGCCCTGCGCTTCCTGAGGATGGCAGCCGGATGGTCCCATCTGGGACGCATACGGATGGAGCTTGCCGGCATCCTGGAAAAGACGTAGAGGACAGTGGAACGTGATCCCTTCCCCAGCCCGCAACCTGGTTTTGTAAATAGGGTTTTCTTGATTTTTCTTTTTGTTTGCCCCCTCCCCCTCCGCTGCCTAGTCCAACCTCGCCGGCCTGCGCGCCGGAGACTCGGCGAGCTCCGAACACTTTCGGACGCTTTAGGGCCCATGGCCCTACACATGTTTGCTTGTTGTTACAATAAACGCCCTGGCGCACCCGGGTGTGGTACTAGAAGAGGTCAGGGAGTTTCATTTGCTGCTCTTTGAGGTTAAATGAATCCATTTACAAGTTCATTTCTCTAATGCTGTGAATAAAGCAAACACCTTTGCGAGGTTATCCCCACAAGAAATGTAGAATCTTTATGAATTCTATCGTACCGGTTAGATTTCTCAATATGTGCCCTTCGATTCCACCATTCACCCTTATCAGATAGTGCTTGGCAGTGTTTGTGAAGTTTCTCAGCTAGCCAACTTTTGCTAAAACTAAATACACATTGAACACTTCACTCCCGAGTTTCTTATTCTCGAAGCTATCCTACCCTCAGAAACCCAAGCTAAGTGGAAAAAATTTTCGCTCATTCAATAAACGGCAATGTATTTTACTCCGTGGCCATCCATTACTGTAAGACATAAATATCAAGAATAAATATCAAGGTGGATTGACTCGACGCTCCGTGAAACTTTTATAAGATCTGAAACCTGGATTCTCTCGCGGCCCACGAGCATCCCATTCTCTGCTACTTGTGTTTTTCGGCCCTAACTCCTTCATAGGGGAAGGATCTCCGGAAATGGACATCACCTCCACCCACCCTGGTCGTCTCCGAAGGGGAATCCAATCCTTATTCTTTCCGAAGAGACCCTTGGAGGGGTCCGCTCCCGTTTTTCGCTCCTCTGAAGAGAACCTCGAAGGGACTCTTCCGAAATTCAGAAGGGGCGCTGCTTCCCCGAAGGGATCGGCTCGCTTCTCTGCACTCGGTGTACCTAATCCATCTCTCGTTGCGATGATGACTATCAGCAGTTTCCTTGGAATAAGGCTATGGCAAAGGACACATCTGTCACCAACGTTTGGCTAAACTTTCAACTCTCGATGGCAATCTTGACAGCTTTCACCGAATTCACGGATTAAATGCCACGGGCACAAAGGGCACACCGGACTATTGGCAATAACGGCAATAAAGGAATAAAATGATTACTTGCTCAGCTTCTTTTAAACGATGTGCATACTTTGTGCACCGTACCGTTTTGCGTCCACATACCGATCTATCATCCAAATCGATGTTGTTTCTCAGTCTTGGATCCGCCACTTAGCCACTTAGCATGCAGCATCACAGCATTTTTTTTAACAAACAGATGAATAAATGAAAGGACATTGCTTTTGCAACATGACCAGAACTTTTGATGAGCTTCCCAACCATCTCATATGATTTCACATCGAACGTGTTTTCCTCTTAACTCTGATTATCTATCGACCGAAACACTCTTGGAATTGCAGAATTTCGCTGAGAATATCTTTATTCTTTCTGTTCCTTTTTTGAATCTTCGAGGTTCACGAGACTCTTGGTAACGAATGTCTACTACTGAGCTAAAGTATTAATCATATGCAACATCAGCTCCAAAATTTTGAAAATTCGGAAGCCACATTAAGGGTACAAAGTTCCATGAAACGAAGTGTTTAAAACTTTGGTGATCCATTAGACCTTCGTGAAAGTGTCGTGCTCGGCTAATGCTTCCGCTGGAACTTTAGCAGAAGAAATTGCCCTCCTCCAAGTTTCCTCGAACTCTGAACTTATTACGCAGCGCCCGAAGCTTCCGTGATAATGCATTTGGAACCACATCTCCCGAGCAATCAAATCCTCACTGTACAATGTTTGAAAACTTGGTTTCGACATGGGACCACATGCCATTTCGATGAGCTGCGCCTTCCAACGTTCCCAAGCGAATGGAACGCACCACCTCGGTCCTGTGATGCAGTTACCGAAGCACCGAAGCTGACGTCATTTTTGCTGCTCTACGAGTGGACAGCTCCTAGCAGACACAGCCTTTCCATCTCTGCAAATACGGGCCTGGCGTGGAGAACCCGTCAGCTGCACTCTACGAATCTCTGGACACGCCGTTCTCCAAGGAAACAGAGGCTGGACTTCGCATCTATTCTGGAGAGCTCTTCGATAGTGGATCGGTCTGAGAATTTACTCCAGAGTAACCGGCGAAGAATCCGGCGCTGCCTTCTTTTGGGGTTGTGGTTTTCTGAAGTTTTACTCAAGTACTTCGCACCTCCTGCAGGAAAACACTTTCGAGCACGCCGGTGCACAGCTAATAACTCGCAAGTGACCTTCGTGGTGTGCCGAGCATGCGGTTTTGTGCACCAACGTTGGACACCATTGGGAGCAACGTTACGTCATCACGACTCCGAAACTTCTACCCAACATCTTTTGACATTTTGCTTCATATACATTTTTTGCTTCGTTTCGAATCGACACCGCATGCCTTCTACTCGATAAGAAACGGTCTGTGTTCAACACGAATCATCATTTTAAGCATTTTAAGCTCACAAGCCATGGGATTCTGCTCTTGCGGAGTCACCAAACGCGCAAACTTGAAGTGTATCTCGGATTCTTTTACTATTGTGCTATGTTACTCGTTTCACACATGCATGCTTGAAAGCTTGCTAGGAGAACACGAATCAATCCTTCATTCGTATTTCCTTTCAGTTCTGATTCACTGAGTTGGTATCCAAACTTTCAGCACACATCTGCTGTGAATCGGAATGAAACCTGAAGCTCATGTTTAACCACACTATCTCACTACATTTCACATCCAACTTCTTCCTTTTAGAGGATAAAGATATTTCCTTTGTCTATAGCACTGCTAACCAGTCTGCAATAAAAACTTCACTCATGTATCTCTTAATGACTATACTGCCATCTCCAGATTCAAAATTAGCATTTCCCATACAAATTTCTTCTGAAAACTGTTTCATGATTCAAGTACATTTCTGGAAATTTTTCTATCCGCTTGCTGCCATCTAACTGCATTTCACTTTGTTTGTTTGTTTTTCCAAAATTGCTACATGAATACCTTTAGCATTACAATATAAATTGCTTCAAAATTACTGATTCTACTTAATTTGCAAACAATGCTTTGGATACTTGAAAAATCGAAAAATTATTATATTCAAGTTCTTAGATGAGCTTCTATGTTCCATGTTATTTCAGAGAGTGCACTTCAAATTCATGACTTTCATAATTCCAATCATATTATTGCAATTACAGGATTTTCTTTGATTTGATTTTTTTTTGCATCAAGTAAATTTTATGATTGTTGTCCACCCATGTATAATAGCTTCATGAAAACTTGTGATCTAGGGTTTCTGGGGTTACAGTCCCTCCGAAAATTTTGCATAAAGTCAGCAATTGCTGTGTTAAAATATGACTACATGAAATTTTCTCCCACTTTTCTTTTAATTTATTTTGGGAGTCCCCTAACAGCCTAGAGACAAGAAACTCCTTGTAAACTCTTTACTGTAAGCACTAAAGTTTTGAATGATTTACCATTCATTTACACACCTGATGTAATTGTTCCCTGAATTGCTTTGCTACTTCCTCACTTGGACATTCTAACTATATGGATATTCTGAAAACCATGCTTTCTTTCAAGGTGAAATGATAAAAATTTGGTGAAAACAGCACCTACTCATAATCAAGACAACAGTATAAATTTTTAACTCAACACTTTCCTGAGTGCAGAATTAGTTACATATACTACTGATAATGCAACTGAGGATCATGAAAGGGATATTTTTTGTTATGAAAGCTTGCACGGTTCACAAAACAGTGCTATCTAAATTTAAATGGCGACAAAAACAATGAACAAAGAATGTGGTTTGGAGAAAGGAAAATATCCAATGTACACATATATATTTAATCTGCACTTGATGTGTGGAGTAAATAATTTCTTTATTCAGTCCTTTGCTATTCATAAACATTACATTTCATTCAATATTCTTCAAATTTTTGAAACAAACTGTGACCCACAAATTACCAACAAAGTATATCCCATAAAAAACAATTACAATACACATTCTTACTTCATAGTAACCTCCTAATATGTTGGAATGCATAAACATAATGCTATCCTCAGTCAGTTCTGAAGCATAAACTTATTTTAAAATCAGATTAGGTAAATCAGCTTAGCCAGGCACTGAATGCAAATCAGCAACTGGGATAAGTAACAACTGCATTGTAACTTGATATATGTATGGGTACTAAGATATACAAAGGCAGGCAACACAGGTTTTATCGTCTTCTTCAACATTGAGCTTTTCCCTGCCGTGTCTGTAACCAAGTTGATTCCTGATTAAGATTGGATTCTTACTGACATATGACTTATTTTCAAGCAACTAAATAAATCAAATGAAATTTACAAAATGATTGTACTGATTGAAATAAATGCTGTGAAACCAAACAAAAATATGATTTTGAATCTCCTAGAATACAGAATTAAACCCTTACGCTCGAATAATTCGTAAATCATTTGTACATTTTATTCACAAATTAAATTTAGATATCTGATAACTAGAATACATGTATATTTGTACATCTGAACACAGTATAACTTTTCAAACAACGTATGCATGATCTAAAGCCCGTAGTCCTTGCAATGAAAGATACACAGACCTCTCTTGATGCAAAAATTTGTAAGTAAGCAATGATTAACGTAACCTCCATTCTTGGCTCCCATAATATTACAGCTCCCATAAGACTACTGAATAATAACAAAAAATAATACCGCGATAAATTACATCCATGTAGTTAACAATTATCATTTAAGCTCACCACATTTTCAATTCTGCAATTCTAAATTAAGGCTTCACCAAACTGTTAGAAGTTTATAACTACGACCCAACATACTCAATGTGCACGGTTGCAATTTGTGAAAATCCAAGTAAATCTCAGACCGACTTGCACATTTCCAAATTCTGATAATAAATATATGGCTCTAAATATCCACACACGTAAGACAGTAAAACAGGTATGACAATACAACTGCAATACAGTAATCTATACCACAACCTTGACATTTTCTTTCTAGGGTTTCTCGTAAGTATACAATTTCTGGGGCGTAATTGAAAATATATGTAATACATTAATTTCACAAAGCTGCGATTAGCTGCTTTGTTTCCATACTTTTAATTATCAGGTCTACGAAGCTCTAGCACCCTCAGAAAAAACACCCATCACAATTGCCAAACATTAACAAACGAAAAAATAAATTACCAAGCCTAAAAGACACTGACAGGATAAACGTATATATGTAAACATATTACATAAAACAAGAAACTACAAAGCATCTTAAGTTTTTCGATCGCTCATTCAATAATTCATGAGATCATTTTCTTTTACATACAAGCATGCATCGAGCATATCGTGCATGATATCCTTTAATCCTATCATTCTAGGATAATAGCGACCCAATATCAAGAAATGCTATGCTGGAATTATTACCGAGTCTCAATGCCGACGAAACTTTTGCAAATTTATGCATTCATATCACGAAAAAAAATTGGTATTTTGTTAAATACGTGTTAAGAAAAAGTTCACTGTTATTTCAAGAAACTTGTCTCTCGCACTTTTAACTAGATCAGTCCATTTCTCAATGCATGAACTCAGCAATGCATGAAGACATCTGTGATCGAGCATTGATAAGATTAATTCTCTCATCATAAATATCATCTGTTTCACTGGAGAATTTATTACTGTTTCTTTTTTTTTTTTTTTTTACTGCTGACCTTTATCATCTCCCCCGTTTGGGGGGGGGGAGGGTTCCTCATAAAAACGTCTTTCGAAGAATTAAGCTCATATCTTCAAATTATAGCCAACAGTTTGACAAATCCATTTCTAAACCTCATGAATTTCCAAGAATAATCGCTACATCGCACTATTAAGCACCAAAATAAAGCTTCATTGAATATTCTAAAGGAAAGAGTGAAATGGCTGATAATCACGAGAGGCCAAGTATCATTAATTGGTATAGAATTTTCTGCACCTACATTCACTGAAATGACGACACTTATAAAACTGCATTCAGAAAACTACTTACATTTCAGTGCATTGAGTTTGTGGATGAAAAAGAAAGTGATATAACTGAATGGAATCAGGTAGGTCTTGTGTATTAATTCGCCCTGGTTTCTTGCCTTGGACTGGAGCATATTTTGAAAACGGTGACCTTAACGATGAATTGAGTTGTCATCTGAACTGGACCGATAACACCATCAGCAGCAAATTATTACTATCAGCAATGAATGTTTTTAAAGTAAAACTTCATGAAACTTATTGTTTTGAGTCATTTGAAAATATGAATGTCAAATATTAGTTTCTAGGGTTCCTTTAGTTTCTAGTTTTCCTGAATTTCCTTTATGTTGTTCCACTTTCTGCCTTGTTCATTCAGGTAAAGAAGCTTACTTTTCCATAGCTCGTTAATTTTTTTTTTTTGATTCAACTGTGCTAAATAAAAATTCAGTAATAGTACACAAATCACGCCAATACTCATATTGGATGGAAGTGAAATTGGCTCGTGTTAGGTAGTTGTCGACAACAGATTCTCAAAAATTATCAATAATATTATCAATAAATTATCAATATCATCCGGTTTATATATACAGATTGGACAATATGGCAAATATAAGTTATGATAACTTACAGTTCGCAGCTGAGTGATCTTTGCATATAGACTGAATCTTTATAGGCAGACCGTAAAATATTCGAGATTGCCTGTGTGCATAGTTCAAATTTGCCAGATGTTTCAAGCTGCTAAATAAAATGATCATTTCAAAACAAGTGCTCTAGCTCATTTTCATTGAAATTGTAATAAAAGCAACTAATAGACGCGAACACTCCATTAAACAGTTGCTTTCACTACCTCAGGGTGATCTTCGGAATTACGGAAATTCCTTCCATTTGTTTTTAGAGGAAATCGCAGGCACTTCAAAACTTATTGTAAAGTCATCTATGCAAATATTCTTTCGACATATTAAAAACGGAACTTCGAATTGGATTTCTTGTATCAACTGGTGAAATACTGGAAAGCATTGCGAAGCTTCGGACAACCACGTGTCCACTTTTCCTCTTTTTCAAAATTCTATCACCTGATCTTGAGTATCCCGAAACGGATGAGTACTTCTATCATGTGTAATTTCCTGCTTCTCTCATCTCTTGACTTTTATCTCTGGAAGGCGATTATTAAAGCCACGTTCAGGAAGGTTGCAATCTTTCCTGAAGCCACAGTGTTCTCGTTTTGAGGAAGTATGTGAGATGTAACACGCTTCTGGAAGTCTAGGGGATGAGTCTTGAGAAGTTGATGAGGGCGATGGTCATTAATAGGGTGATCAAGATTTTGATTGCCATTGAGAGTGTTTCTAGGAAGAACTATCTGCTCTTGAAGGTTAGGACCTTGCATTGTAGAGTTCTTTATCCTCATCTTCCCTACAAGAGGTCACAATCCACTCGATGTGTGGATTTTGCAAGTGAAACCTTGGCAAGTACTCAAATTTAACTAACAGCTTCTGATCATCTGGATGTATGCCTGTTTTTTTTTTTTCTTTTTGACTGCAGCATTCATGTTTGAAGATTCGTTTTGTATCGGGGGAGCACAGTGAAGTGTGTCCCAGTTGTGAATTCTGTCTGCACAAAGAAAACTACGCAGTAAGAAAGCGCTTTACAGACTCGTGTTGTGCACGTTCAGGTGTCTCGAGGTGCTCATACGAGGTTTGTGCGAAAAGCCAATTGACGACTTTCGTTGCTTAATGAATGCGTAGTATTCTTGAGTAGAAACGGTCCCCTTGACTTGGTCTTGATGAGGGGACCGGAAACGATGAATCTGCTCGTGCCGCTCATTCCTCCTTATTTTCTTCCACCTCCGAAGTTCTGGATCAAGCCAGAGTTTCGTCTGTTTTACGGTCTAAGGAAGCAGCTTGGTGACCGATACGGTTTAAAGATGGATGACGCTACCATGAAATGAAACAATCCAAAAGCTTGATTCGTCGCGGCCAGAGTCCAGGGGCTCCTTCTAGCCATCTCGAGGCAGTGGTCCCGGGAGGAGCTAGGAAATCCTCGGAACGCGAGTGCGTGCGTTCTCACTCGGAAGCGGGAGAGCTGGTGGTTGGAGTGTACTTTCCTTTCCAGGGAAAAAGTCCACGGCGTGGCGTGCGAGGAGGCAAAGGAAGGCGACAGGGAGGAGTTCGTCCACGTGGAGTGAAAACCCAGAAGTAAAAGGACCGGATTGCACACACCGAGGCGAACCCTTCCTTCCCTTCCATTCGTCCTACCTGTCCTTTTCATCTATTCGTTCACTCACGGTCCCCTTCCTTTTGTGCATCCAGCCCACCCTGAGAGAAGTTTTGTCTGGACGCGGCCCCTGGCCATGTTTCGCAAAGGCATTTGGATGTTCACCTTTTTTTTTCCTCATTTTACAAGCGTCCCGGAGCGGCGAATGAAGGAGCAATGTCCACGCTCCAGTTCGTCCGTTGGGGGACTTTCGGAGAGGCAACGTTCTATAAATCCAGAAGATCCTGCGGCTCCTTCAACTTGGCAGTTGCTGAGAGGCAGGTGAGGAGAGGTACTTCCAAATCCTCCCTGGCCCATCACTGACTGTGGCTGGGGAGGGATCCTCGCTGACCAGGAATCACCCTGGCGTGGAGGGAGGACATGTGGACTTGGCAGTCTTTGGCTTCCTTTTGCAATCCAACGTGGGCGAAAAGGCAGGTCGTTGGCACCATCTCTGGTCACGTGGACAAGACTCTGGGGGGCCGCCAGTCTCAGGTTTCGGCTGATCTGTAAGGAAGAAGGGAAGCAGGGAGGAAGTCGTCGTCGTGTGGGCGGGAGTGGACGACAGCGGGAGCGGAGCTCGGTCGGCAAAGACGGCCGGGGAAACTTCCTCGGTGCGCGGACCAGAAAAGAAGTAACTCCCGATCCGGGCTCCGGGAGGATGAGGGAGGTCCCAACGAGAGGACAGGTACGTCGCTATGGCTCCGCGTGGCGCTGGGGGAGTGCAGTCTCCCGAGATCCACCGGTCACCTTCCTCTGTTTCCTCAGGTCCACGAGTTGCTGCAGCCGCGGAGGTGGCGCTTCCATCGATCTCCCTGGGAGCAACCACAGTTCCTCAGTCGTGGCCACGGAGGCACGAAAGAGGTTTCAGAAGGTTGAAGGTCCCTCCCACTGGCCCTTCCATCCGAATCGACGGGCTCTGGCGATAGCACGGACGGGACTTCACGTAGGCGGACCAAGAGGAGAGAATCGTGGCTCCGCAGCCTTCCTGTTCCGTTCCGCTGGTTGCCCAGGGGATTTGCGGGGAAGGCGAATCCTCCCTGGCGCGAAGGAGAGAGACGAACCCCTCATCACTTGCTCATTGCCCTCTTCTGGTCGCCGTGGTTCCCGATCCTCCGACAGGAGTTCGAGCGGAGGAAGGCGGAGGGGGCGGGAAAAAAAAAACCAGGGATCCACCACGCCTCTGCGAGACAGTTCCGGTGAGACTTTCGGAAGTGGAACGTTGTCCCGGAAGGGCGAGACCTGGGAAACCGCGGCTGTGGGGCCCTGGGACGTCGCTCCGGAGGAACACGTCGAGGCCACACTCCGAAGACGGAGAGGCGCGCGCGTGCGCCAGTCCGCCACCATCCGCGCCCGCGAGGACTTGTCCTAGGGACCCCGCTTTCGGAAGACCGAAGCCGATCTCCCCCGAGTTACCCGGCTCCACGGTTCCAGAGGTAATGCTCCCCCTCGACCTTGCCCACATGTCTCTCGGTGGCAGCAGCTTCCCCATCCCCTTCAGCGCCCTCCTTCGTGTCTCCCACCTTTCTGCCCTCGCTTCAGCTGGAGGTGTCGATCTGCTCACCGGCAACTCCCCCCCTTTCGTGGCACACTGGGGAGGGCACAACTGTCTGCCCCCCCGCCTCCCACCCTTTACCCCTTGAGGTCTTCCCCGCGTGCCTCCTATAGAGAAGAGGGTTCCTCCAGCCATCTCTCCCCCATTCCGCATCGTCTCCCGGTCTCCCTTCCAGAAAGAGCAAGGAAAGGAAGATGGGGAGGAGGAAAGAGGAAGTGAGGAGGGGGAATAGGAAAGCGAAAGAGAGGAGGAGGAAAGAGGAGCAAAGGAAGATGATGATGATGAGGTGGTGGAGGAAAGCGAAGGAGGAGGGGGGGGGGCAACGGCTGCTCCTCCTTCGCGATGAACTCCGCTTGCGGTCACGCGCCCCGGCGGGCAGGGACAACCACCGCGAAGGCATCCGGTCGCCTGCGCCGTTCCGCTGCGCGGCAACCGCCTCCTGAGCAGCGACGGCGGTGGCGTGCTCCGTGCCCCGGGGGCGTGCGCCGCTGCCCGAGGGCGCGGCTTTCCTCCCGTACCATCTCGGCTGGAAAGAGAGCGCTCGCTCGGGCCGTCCCTGTTTCGAGGGGTCAACGCGGAAGGGGCCGCGGTGCCCTCCGTGCCTTCTTCCCGAGCGGAGGGGCGTCCGGCAGTCCCCTCGTCGCATCTCGGACGGTCATTGCACGGCGTCCGCGCGCTCCCTCGCGACCCGGCTCGGCTGAGCTTCCGGTCCTCCCCCCCTCGCGTGGAGCCAGCACCTGGCACGGCGACTCGTAGGAGGCGGAGATCAACGCCCGGAGGAGACGGCATTCCTCCTGGACCCCTCCCCGTCGCGCCGGTCGCCGTCGGAGGATGCCAGAAGTGGCGGCGGCCGGCCGGCCGGGGTTCGAACGCCCCTCGTGAGAGCACCGAGGATCTCGCGAGCGCATGAGGCGAGCCGTCCTTGGGCGGTGGTGGTGACGGTGGAGGAGGAGGAGGAGGAGGAGGAGGGGGGGGGTCGACCTGCCTGACTTCCCGCCTTCGTCGCTCCCCTTCCTTCCCCTCAGCTCGTGGGCTCCTGCAGGGAGACCTCCCCCCTCCGCAGGGCAGGCGGATTTTCGTAGACGTCGGGCGCGACGAAAGAGAGAGTGCCGGAGGAAGGAAAGCAGGAGGGGGAGGGGACGGAGGAGAGGAGGCCGCTACTCTGGCGAGAAGGTCAGCTCCACGCTCGGTTTCGGCAGAGACCTGCGCTCTGCAGGAATTTTTTTTTTTCTTTTTTTCCCTCTCTTTCCGCGGCGAGACCGCTCCGGCACAGCAGTGGTGACCCCGGGAACGCGCCCCGCGATCGGCGATTCCTGCGCCGTCACTCGCTACGTCGCGTGCTCCCCACGTTCAGCCTCGACATGAGCGTCGTCGTCAGGGCAACCCTGATCTGGACCCTTTCCAGCCAGCTCTTCTCAAGTGAGTGGCCATTTTTGCTTTTTTAGGGGTGGTGCGCGCGCACGCGTGAGGGGGGGGAACTCTCCCGCTTCAGACTTCCCGGACGCACCGTGGAACGAACTTCCCCTGGCTTGTGAGCATGTCCATTGCTGCCCCCGCTTCCCCCACAGCGTCAAGCCGCCTCCCGAGATCCCGGGGGAGACCGCGACCTGAGCGACGTCGCGAGCGGTTTTCTCTGCCCGGATATCGACCCGGGTAGAGAAGTCCGCCGGCCCGTAGCGGGGGAGCGACCGATCGATCCCCCGGGGCCCTTCGCGGCCGTCCCCCCCTCCCGTGCCCCCATCCCGCCGTAGTTTCGTGGGTGCAAGCCCGGAAAGTGGGAGTTCGTCGCCCGGAGCGAGCTCCAGCCCTCCCGATTTCCGCCCGTTCCTGTTGCCGCCCTTCGAGCGGGCGAACGGTGAACGTCCCGCTTTCCTGAGGGAATTTCCGGGCGCAACCTGGTGGAACGCGCTGGCGCTGCCAAATCCAAGGATTCCCCAGCAGCAGGTGGACGGGTCGGCGGCGGAGGAAGAGTCAGGATCCCATCGTGCCCGGGAATCCGTCCAGAAAGTCCCCGCGGTCGCTTTCTAGGAGGCTCCACGCGCGTTTCGTCCTCAGCCGAAACGCCTCGTTGCTATGGTGCCGCGCGCGCTGCGTGCGCGCGCGGCGTTGCGTTCTCCCCACCGGGCCCATGTTTGTAGCCATATTTGAACTTCTTGTCAGGTTCTCGGAAAAATCGTAATCCTTTGAGCTTTTTCCGTCGTTTGGGACTTTTCCCGTTTCCAATTTTCGCTTTTTTCCTCCCCCTCCCCCCCCCACACCAACTACCTGCTTTTCGGAATGGCTGTTTTGCTCTCGTAAAGGGGGGGGGGGATAATAAAAGCGCATGAAAAGGGAAAAGGTGCGGCAGCATTTTCAGTTTCGGCGGGAGCAACTACTGAGTTTCGAATGCCTACGTTGTTTTTTTTTTTTTTCTTCTCCTTCCTTTTTTTTGGCTTTCGAAGGGGGGGGGGGATTGGGTCTTTGTTTCATCTTGCAGCTGGTGGGAATTTTTTTTTTTTCCTTCCCCAAGTCGAAAGAATTTTACCTTGATGCTCGAAAAGCAGCCATCACCGGGCCAGGGAGCTCGTGTGCTTCCACACCATCTCCGAATGCAGCGTTCCGACGATCCAAAGGCTCTCTTCGGAACTCGCTGACTGAGTTCTTGCCGATCCCGCTGTGATGACAGCGAACGTGGGGGTACCTGGGGGGCCCATCCACACGAAAGGGCGACAACGGCCGACTCCATCGTTCTTTCTCGCTCAACGATCCCTGAAGGAAAGATCCTTCGCAGGCGCGGGGTTGTTGCTGTTGATGCTGCTGCTGTTTCGCGTGACCAATGGTCACGGATTCGGGCGAAAGCGACGTCTTCCGCGATTTCCTTTCTGACACACATCGCTTGCATATACGTGCAAACATCTCGGAAATTCGAGTGTACGCTCGCAGTATTTGCCGGTCAACTTCAACGCTGGCAACTCGGTGCAGCGAAAGTTGCCGAACGGAGTGAACTTTTCTGCTTACCCCCCTCCCCCCACCCTCGAAGGCCTCCGAGATCGATGGATTCACCGCTGCGTCCGCGAACGGAGGACTTTTGGGGAGCAGGCGGCGTGCGGAAGTCCAGCTCGTTCTGGACGCTTCGTCCCTCCCCTCCTCTTCGGCGTATTGGACCAACGAATTAAAGACCGTGGCAGAAATCAGTCAGGTATTTCAGACATCGGACGGTCACAACGACTCTTGAGGGCCTAGGGGGAAGGAGGGCACGCGCAGAGACATCTGTTCGCTCCAAGCAGTCATACCCAACCTTTCTTCTTCTCGGGCCACACGCACAAGTCTGCGACATCGCGCGGACTGTACATACACTACGTCGTCGTATATTATCATATAACCATGTAAAAAAATAAAACTCGAAATCGAAATGAAACCGAGCGTTTCTTCAAAAATCAGTGTGCTATTTGATGTTGAGTTGTTTTCGATTATTCTGGAAAAATCCGATTTTGCGATTGCTACGCGTCACTTCTTGATGCAGCGTCAAGGTGAGGATGAGTAAGCCGATTCCTATGCTATGTCGGGCCGCACACAGAAGCTTGGCGGGCCCGCAGATTGAGTATGGATGGGGGCCTCAAGTCTTTAAAGGTTGCTCTGAAAGGATGCTTTGGTTGATACGATTCCTCATCATAGTGGGATGCTTCGAGACTCCCGGCTCCACACGCTTGCATCCCAATTTGCACATCCCTGACAAAAATAGCAGCCTCACGTTTCCCGTTCACGCTCCTGCTCGTGGCCGATGCGCGCTCACTTTCCACCTCTCCAAGAAACAGTTTTTTTTTGTAAACAAAAGCCGAAAAGAGGGCGGCGAGCATTCGAACGAAAGTGCCGCCGCTGACGCCCTTCTTCCTCGTCTCTGGCGCGAGTCGCAACACGCGCGCCCACGTTCCCCAGCTTCTTCTTCGAGCCCAGCTCCGCCGTCCGATACCCGCCACCCTGCCTAGGTGGGATCCCTGCCCTCCCGGGAGGGAGAACGCGCGCGCCTCCTCTTTTCGGTGGCTGGCGAGCCAGCCGGGGCAGGCGACCGGGGTGGCGGCGCCCTCGCGCCCAGGTCAGCCGCGCGCTCCGTCCAGTGGGTATAGCTCCTGGCGGCTGGAACGAGGCGGCGCCGTCTGCCAGGAGATCTTTCCTTGCGCGAGGAGGGCTGGAGCGGGTTCTGGACCCATGTGCGTCCCGGAGGGGCAAGGCGATCCGGCGATTCCCGTGAGCAGCTGTCTCCTTGGCGGGAGAATCGGTGGGGGAGGGAGGCACATCTCGGAAAGATCTTCTGGGTCGTTCCGCTGATTATGGCTAACGAATGGATGCTTTCGCGACGCGATTTCATCTCTTCATTACCGAGCGGAGGGAAGAAGAAGAACAAAGAGAGAAACGGGGAGGAGGAAAAGAGTAAAAGTTGGTTTCAAAACTTTCGTTCGTTTCCAAATCGTTTCCTTCTTTTTCTTTTTTGCGTGCGCGCGCGCGCGCGCGTGTTTCCATTTGCGTCACGATCTCCTGCATCGGGAATCTGGAATGCTCAACTCATCCCAGTGTGCTATCCCACCCCATACATAGCGTTGCTCCTGCGCGGACGCGCGAGGGGGGAGGGAAGGGGAGGAGAAGGGAACCGCATGCGGGAGAATAACCAGAATTTGGAACGGAATCCCCATTAGGCTGGTTTCATATTTCACGAGGGAAACTGGTCCGGTGCTGATGGGACCTGTTGCCTCATCACGGAATCCTCGATCGAAGGCAGCAGCACTTTCTCCTCCGATTACACGGCTCTGGAGTTTCGTAATCGAATTTGCATGTCGGCGTAATTGATGGTGCACCCAGTGGGTCCAGAAAGAGTATCTCTTTTATAGCCGTTTAGCAGGAAATCATGGTTTTTTTTGTTTTTCGAGTGAAGAAAGCGCGAAGCCTGCCAAGGATGGACGTTTCTCGCCAGGCGCCCCAGAGTCCTCGAAGCGGGAAGGAGCCGCTGAGGGTTCCCCCGCTGGAACCACCAAGGTTCTTCTTCTCCGAGAGAAGGGTTCGAAGAAAAAAAAGAAGAAAAGGAAAAGAAGAAGAAAAAAACAGTCTACTGGGGTGGAAGAAGGGCCCGTCGCTCCGGCAGGTTGCGAATACCCGCGCACAAGACAGGCTCAGGCGGGTGGATTTCCTCATCGCCCACCAGGGTTGGGCAAGAAGAGAGAGAGAAGGGGAGAGGGAGGGATTCGCTTCGAGCTCGCGTGGGGCTCCACAACAGCTTGCTTGGCTGTGGGGCATTCGAAGCCCGAAGATGCTTTTTCGTAGGCCTGCGGTTCTTGCGACCCTCTTCCTCCTTCTCCCTCTTGGCTCTGACGCTTGGTAGACGGCTCCAAAGGAAAGACTCTTCTTTTTAATCCTCCCCGGAGGGACCCCCGGAGGGTATAACCGCTCGTCTCTTCCGAGGGGCGCTCCCCGAAGGGAGCGGTGCGCTTCTTACACTCTGGAGAAGCAGCTCCCCCGAGGGAGGCATTAACCTGCTCCATGGCACGGCCCCATTCTCACAACCGGAAGGAAGGTCATCTTCCAATCCCGGTCAGTCGATGAGGACGCTCGAGAGTTTCCTGATTTCCTCTGGGGCTGCTCCCGAAGACGAAACAGCGTTATCCTGCGAAGGGAGAAACTTGAAACTCACCTCCTTATTTCTCGGCGTCGATCCTTTACCTGGGTGGATTCGAACCCGCGACGCTCGGCACTGCGCACGCGAAGACCGCAGTCAACGCGGCTGTGTGGCACCGCTTTCCTCCTCTTTTTCTTGCCGAGGGGATGGTCGCGTTCTCGTCTTTGGACGAGTGAAAGAGGCTGCAGACTAAGCGTTCGCAGCCATGGACAAGAACGAACCCGAGTGCTCCCACTCATCCCCAGACGGGACGCGCGCGTCGAAGTAAAGTGTCCCTCCCCCCCCTCTCTCTCCCTCCCCAACCTGTCCTGAAAAGTAGATGCGGGAAGTTTTCCGCGCCAGAGCAGCCGGTCGGGGGGGGGGGGGGAACAAGATGATAGCGTTCCCATCTCGTGGTCAATGGACAATTTCGAGGTGCGGTGATGTAATCCGATTTCCTGGAGAATTCACAGACGCTCTGGAACGCAGGTGCCGTCGTACGCGAGAGGACTCAATCTGGCAGATGCAGATGCATCCAGGCCTAATCAGGTCCAGGCCTAATCGGATTGCTCGCTGCTCAGACGGACGGTCCCCAGAGGCGAAGTTCCGACTGAGAAGGTGGCGCTTCCGTCGCGCCCAAACGGTGCTTTGTTCACCCTCTCCTGCTAGAGAGTTGCGTAGGTGATCAAACCACGGCGATCGCTTCGCTGAAACGGTCGCACAGGACAGGCGTCGTTTCGGCGTGGTGAGCCACCACCGCCGAAGGACCGTGGGGTAACGAACGGAAAAGCAAACGAGAGCTGACCAGTAGCAAGATACAAGGAGGAAGAGCAGCTCGTAAATCCGCGGCCACCGGCGACAGCTCCGTGGTGGTTCGGATGTGACAGCAGAGGGCGTGCCATGCGTCTCGAAATGCGAGCCAAGGGGGAACGTAGAGACCGCCGCGTGATTCTTGGTGATTTCCCCACTTGTTTGAGCAGCTGTCTCCGGCAGCGCCGGGCAACCGCTGGATCGCTCACTATCTGATCGTCGTCGACCGGGAAGTTTATTCGTAACCCTGTTGACCTGCGAGTGCAAGAGGGGCACACGCGTCGTCGAGGGCGCGGACAGTTTCCGCAAACAGCAGGAGCCAGAGGACGCGCGTGGATTCCAGTCTCTTTTCGTAGGCGCTCCTCGCAGAGGCGGACAAAGAAGAAGTCTGGGCGGAAGGGGAGGACAAGGGCGGACCGAGCGTGACTTTCGCGAGTCGGAACTTGAATGGGCAGGCAACTCCGAGCTCGGAAGGAAGGGAAGGTCGAGGGACTCCTCATCGAGCTGACCGTGCAGTGCCCTGCCACCCACTTCTTTCTTTCTTTTTTTTTTCCTCGCCTATTCGAAGAACCCAGATCGATCAGGAGCGCAGTTTCCTCTTCGAGCGAGTCTTCGGGACCGATTCCTTCGGGAAATGTGTGTGTTCTCGCTCTTTCTCGCAACACTTTGGTGGCAAACCAACAAAGCAACACTGGTGGATCTGTTTCATTCCAGCTTGCCAGCCTGTTTTCAATCTTCGTTACTAGGGCGTGTCTTACCTAAATCGAACAACTGACTTCCTTCTAAGCTAGAATCCCTTTTTCTTTCCCAATAACAGTACTAATAAGGAGATTCTTTGCTTTCGTCCCACATGGAAACACCGAGCTTCTGTTCCGTCGATCTCCCATTGTGAAAATGCAAGAGGTGTTTTGCACCACCCAAGCGGAAAAAGGTCAAGATAGGGTGCTGAACTCTTAAAAAGGAAAGCGGGGTATCTTCATCAAGTCACGTGTGTGCGCGTGTGTATGTTTGCAACAACCTTTCGTTGGATAATGCAAATGCCGATCTCTGGGAAGCGTACGACGGGTCGTGACACATTTCAAAGATGGAGAGCATTGAGGCGCATCACCGGGTGGCTTCAGGGTTTACCAGTTCGAGCCGCTTCGTTGCTCTTTAGCAGCGGCAGAAGAAGTCTTTGCACTCTCTTTCCACGGCACGCGGAAGCTTCCTGAGCACGTCGCAGCCAACCCGGTTCGGCACGATGGGAGAGTGAAGTAGGAAGAGGGAACAAACATTCCCAGTGCTCGAGGATGCAGGCTTTTCTTTTTTTCGGGTGTGGCTGCCGAAAGCACGGGATTCCGTAGGACTTCGACGGCGATTTCCCACGGCGGGCCGCGTATCCACCCGATCCGTTCGAAGCAGGGCAGGAAAAACAATCCGTCGGCAGGCAGGCAGAGAGCCTGCCTCTTTCTCTGGGGATGGGTCCTGCCCCACGTTGACATGGTGGTGGTTCGGGAAACTGACTTGTCGTTTCTTCGACCCCACCCCACCCCCCGGTTCTCGCAAGCAAAGCCATGGGAGCGCTGAAACTCGCAGAACGCCCTCGTACGAGAGAGGAGTTACTCTCTCTTCCTTTGAGTCCGTCTGGCTTCACGCGAAACCCCAGATCGGTGGCGAATTACTGATAAAGCAAAAATCAAACGTGGTCGCCGCCCTTTCCGGATGCACCGGTCTCGATCGCTGAAGCTCCTACAGCGTGCTTATAAAATAGCTCTTCTTCTTTCATGGCAGGGATTCCTTTTGCATACCAGTTCCAAAAGATAGTGAATACCTGCTCCAAACCTAAGGGTATGCGTAAGAACGAATTCAATCGATCATATGAGGGCACGCTCGAGGTCGTGGGCAGGTGGACCTTCGAGACTGCGCTTCAGGTGGCAAACGCCGCCAGCTAGATGGTTTAACTTGCAAGCAGGACAGACACCGCTCAGGTGCTCCATCCTCGGGAGCGAGTATCTTGGTTCCGATTTGCATTATTTGGCTCCTTGCTCACCAATCCATACCTGGATGTGAACAGTCTGCTCTGTGGAAGCAGCATGCAAAACGGACCTCTTGCATACGATCGTGCCTAGGAATCAGATTCTCCAAAATTCCGGCCTTTTCAGGCGAACCTTGCAAAGGACCTTGCGCTCCCGAAGGTCCTTTTTCCCTTTTTTTTTTCCTCTTTTCTTGCCTCCAACAGGGAAGATTCGGCGCCATTCCAGTGCATATTTCAATTTCTCCTGCCCTCACGCCACTTTTTTTTTTTGCATGCGGAACGATCCATCCCTTTTCCTTCCTCGAATTTTACCATTTCAAATGGAAAGTCCGCTGGAGGATTGGCGGCCCTGATTAGCAAACGAATGTCTCTTGAGCAGGTGGGAACTTGGAAAAATGCAAACGAGACACACACAAGACTTTTACATCGGTCGGAATTCCCGTGATACCGATGAAAGCACGTGCAGTGATTTATGGCGTCCGAGCGAAGTGCCAAACACTTGCAATCGTTTGAAATCATACCCCATCTCATCATGACCATTTGATGGCTCTGTAAACAAATACAAGAGTAGGAAAACGCACTGCCCCGAAGCAGAGTTCCACACCAAAGGCTGCACGTGGAACGGCGGTGAACTGAACCCTCGAACTGAAACATCGGATGTACAAAGACGAAAGCGGAAGATACCTCCCACGAATCTTCGGGAGGTACGTAGCCAGGGCGATCCCTGGAGCACGGCGCCTGGGCAGCGTGCGCATTCTACTGCCGCTTTCCCCGCCAGCTGGCAGCACGGGTCACCAAACCCTCCTTTGCCGTGCAGCGACATTTTGGTGCGACTCGCGTCGCTCGACTCGGCCTCACCGTAAAAGTGGTGGCAGAATTTCTCGGCGCAAGGAAAACAAAACTCGACACTTTTTTTTTCAACCTGCTTTCTTCTTCTTCTTCTGAAGTTATCCTCTCATCTCTCTTGCATGGAGGATTCGGTGGATCACAAAGGCGGTTCGTGATTCCACGCCGATCTGAATGTACCTTATTTATTCATTTGTTTGTGGTCAACGTGATTAGAAAAGGGCTTCCGGGGGGTCGAGGCTAGAGGAGTTACCGATTCAGATTTTGAATGGAACGACCGCAGGAGGATACCATCGGACAGTTTCCCTGATTTTCTTACCCCTCCTCGCGTCGCAACTCGGGCAAGGCATTCCTGCTTTCGACACCGAGGTGTGAGGCAGAAGTGGAAGACGGGAATGACTTCCGAGGTTTGTCTTGGGGAATGCAGAAGAAGCGTCGAAGGTTTCCTGGCACATTGTAAGAAGTAGCTCCTTGCTCTTCATTCAAAGAATGAAGGACCTCCTTGGTATGCATGCCTGTTTAATGGATTCTTTTGTTACACGGATCATGAAAGGGGGGTGGGGGTGAGGAAGGGGGTTTCTTTGGGATGCGACTGGATTCTGAACAGTTGGTTAAGCATGTAAACGCAGTAATTAGCTGCGTTCTGAAAACTTCGAGCGAATGAGAACGGTAGTTGGGATCCCTGCTTGCGACTTTTTGTGCGAAAACGGGAAAAGAACGCATAGCGCCTGAGGGCCTCGGAGAAGCAACTCCTTCAAGCAAAGCTGGCATTCGCTGCTTTTATCATTTTCATCAGGTTACTTGGATGCAGAGCGTTCCTTGGGAGGTGGAGAGAAAAGGATTTGCAACAACGTATCCGAGTTTTTCAGGGCCGCGTCGGCTGCCCATAGCAACCGGTTCGTACCCTGGCGACAGGTTTCCAGCACACGAGAGCGAACACCAGTCTTACCGAAGAGGCCAAGTTCCCGAGAAAGGAGTGAGAGCTTCTCGCGTGTTTGCCGTGCAATCAGGAAACAAGATGGCGCTGGGAGCGTTTCGACGGTCGACGTGGGGGAGTAGGTTAAACTGGGTGACGCGCCGTCCGAGTTCAAAGCAGCGCCATCCTGCATTCGCTCGTCCTGCTTCCACAAGATGTCTTTGAAGCACCACAATGATAAGTTGCCAGGGGAAATGCAGGGCGGTGCCACACCGGAACCCCCCCCCCCCCTCCCCACCTCCTGGCCCGCAGCAGGGGGAGGCTGGAGCTCGGATCCTCCAAGCTTTCTGCCGCCTACGCAGCCGTGTCTCGATTTCTTGCGAGTCAGCATCTCTCGGGGATCTGCTCCGCGCGACTCTTCCGCGGAGAGAGAAGATCCAGCGAACGCGTCCTCTGCCGCCGCAACGGCAGCCGTGTAGCAGCAGCGGTTTCTTGCAGAGGAACTTCCCCACTTTTTACTCCGCTTTCGTTTTTATTTCATTTTATCTTTTTTACCACCTGCCTACCTCACCTTCACAGGAACTCTGCCGTCGAGTCTTGGGGGAGGAGAGGGGGAAGGGGAAGGAAGGAAGGGTGAGGGAATATGGAAAAGATGAAAACCTGGACGCTTGGGCTCCTACGGATCGTGGATCCGACTCCTCCGACATTTTCCCGGAAAGCTGCTGGATCGTGGGGAGTGCGCGTTCGATTTGGACCATTCCCGTGGGTTTCCCAGACGGGGGCTATTTCGAAATTCCTGGAGGGGGACACTCCAGAAAATTAAGGTCAAAGTCATTATGCGTTATTATGCGACGGATTGTTGCTATTGGTTACCATTGTTTCGTTTGGGGGGGGGGGGATACGTCCGCTAGGAGGGGAAAAAAGCACTTCCGCTTTCGCCCGTACGCCGACAAGGACAACATCCTACTTTGGGGAAAGCTCGCGCCTGCCCTCAACCCCCCCACCTCCCCTCTTGGTCATTCCGAGAGCCCGTCCCGTCGACGGGACGGCGCGGCCCGCCGCCCGGCGGGCGTACAGGGGTCGCCGTCCCTGACTGTTGCTGTTTGGTTGCCGCCCGGAGGAATCTACTTCCGTCCCTCGAAGGGGCGGCAGTAGATTCCTCCGTGGCCCACGGCGTCGCGTGGACAGAGGGAAAAGACCGAATCTTCAGCGATCCCGGAAACGGCGGCAGAAACGCGCGCGTCGGCTTCTCGTTCAGAGCCGGATGAGGGGAGAGGGAACGGAAGGATGCGCCGAGAGGCGGATGAGGAGGAGACAGCGCCGCCAGCGGCGGGGGGAAACGAGCTGCGCCCCTGCGACGTGACACCTTCCGGGAACCGTGGAAACGGGGGGACGATTCGCGTGCGGCGGTTTCGGGTGTTGCCGCTGCTACGATTTTCCAGGCAGAGCTCGCTTTTTTTTTCGGAGGGGGGGAGAAAGAAAGGAGGGAAGAAAAGGGGGAGGGGATTCCCTGTGGGCTTTGTTGCTCTGCTGACGCCGTCTTCGAACAACCTTTTGGCGCGTCCGAGGTGTGAGGCTACTTGGCCCCGAGGATGGGGTGCACGGGAGCGGAGGCGCTCCTCGAGGGTGCACGCTGCAGGAAGGCTTCCCACATCGCACGGCGCGACCCGGAGCCGGCGATCAGCGAGAGGACCCCGGAAGGGTTTGCCGACAAGCAGAGGCAGCGCGCGTCCGGCGGGTGGCTGGCGGCCCGGGGGCGGGGAAGGAAGAACGTCGCTCTGATCTGAAATTCCTGGTCTCGGCCGACCTACCGGGAAGGCGGGATCCACTTTTTGCGCGCCCGAGACATCGCCCGGGGCCGCGTCCTCCGAGCGGTTGTCCGGAAACCGGCCGGCCGGTGCCGTCTTCTCCTGCCGAATGAGGGAGCGCGCGCTTCTTCCCCTGCAACCTTAGACTTCCTCTTCCCCGAGCTTCGATCTCCTCCTCCCTCTTTTGCGCATCCGAGGGGGCTCGAGCACGTGACGACGAGTCGCCGCCATCTTTCTTCCCCTCTTCCTCCTTCCGTTTCTGGCCTGTGGACCGGCCGGTCTACGCGGAGAGTCTCCGGCGGGGTCATCCACGTCACCCTCCGATGCGCCCTCGCGGAGATGCACGCGCGCGCGTCCTCCCACGCTGCGCATCCGGCGCCACCGAGACACGGAAAGGCAACTTCCGGGCTTCCCTGCTTCCTTCCGCCGTTCTTCCTCTTCCAGAGCACCGCCTTCTTCCTCTCTCCCTCCCCTGCGAGACACTCTGCGCGCGGTGCTGCTGCCGCCCTCCGGCGGAGACGCTAAGGCGCTGGGAGCAAGCTGAGCCGGGTGCGGGGGGGAGGAGGGATTCGTCCGCAGCCCCCCTCAGCTGGGGGTGGCTCGCCGGTTTCTCCCACGGGAGGGAACCTGAGATATTCTTCCCGGATCGCACCGCGGGGACTCAAGGGGGAGGGCGTGGAGCAGAGGACACGTGGGATGGGAAGATGGGGGGCATCCCGCCTCCCTGCAGAACCCGTCGGCGCAGAGCGCAGGGAGGCGCGGATGCTGCGCCTCAGGTCGCCGGAACCCAGAAATGCGCATCCGGACCGCGCGGTGATCATCCGCTCAGCTTCCGCTCCCGGAGCCGGTGCGTCCGAGGAGGAAGACGGCCGGAAGGCACTGCCCCCTCTCCCCCTCCCTTGACCGTAGGGGGAGGAAGGATCCGGGAATCTTCTCGCAGGGACGAGGGCTCCGTCGGTCGGGTTCGGTCTCCGTTCGGCGCCAGGGGGAGGAGGGGGGGGTCGGCGGTTTGGTTGGGTCCGCTCGCTCGAGCTCCCGAGTTGAGGGTGGGAGGGACTGGTGGTCACCTCCTCCTGGAGACGCAGCTGCGCAGGTGGGCGCTCGTTCTTCCGGGGAGTGTTTCGGCTGCGGTGGACGATGTGCGGCGCCAACAGCGTCGGGCGGGCTGGGGGGAAGGCGTGACTTCTCGCGCGAGAGAGCCGGGAAGGAAGGAGGGGGCTCCTCGCGCCCGCGGACGGCGGCCAGTCCACTCCAGCAGCCGCTGCTGCCGCGTAACCATGGCAACGAGGGAGAGTGCCGCCTCGCTCCCTGGAGGCTCCCTTCCTCGACCCAGTTGGGGAGGCAAAAGATGGGATCGCCGCTCCTCCTGCATGACTCGACCACAGGAAGCCTCCGGGAAGGAACCGGGTGGGTGCCGCGGACTTGTGGACGTCTCGGGGAGAGGAAGGGCGAGCGCCACCGCCGCACGCAGGAGGCAAAGTGGCCGCAGGTCGCCGCGGACGGTGCAACCGCGAGTGCGAAGGTCGCGTCGAGTATCTGCAGGGAAGAGCCGCTTTGCACGCCGGTCTCTGCAGGAGCTCCAGCCGGTTCCCCGCCCCGGGGGGGAGGGGAGCGGGAGGTGGGTTTACGAAGCTTCCTGGTTGCGCACTGTTCGGCTTCGGGAGTTCCCCCCATCACGGGGGTCTCATGCCGCGAGCAGGGCCGCAGGCCCGGAAGACGACGACTCGTGTGCGGAGACGAATCGTCGCGGTGCGGCGCTGCCCCCGGCCGTTCGGAGGCTCTTCGAAGCGTCCAGGAGGGTCTCGGAGAGCAAGCGAACCGAGCACGATGACCCCGCGGCCTCCTCCCTGCCGACTGCGGATGTGGCCGTCAACACCCTGAAGGTGGGCGCTGCAGGGTCTCGGGGTCCCCGAAATGAAGGGGTGGCGCGAGAGCTGGAGATTTCGCGGCTGCGCCTCGACGGAATGAGACGCCTCGCGGTTGCCCCTGGCAGCCAGCGTAACCGCGATGCGGACTGGACCCGCACATCGGGGCCTCCTCTCCCGACGAAGACGTCCGATGCGGAAGGAGGGATCCCGGAAGCGATCGCGGGCAGGACAGGGAGATGCGCAAACTCCCTGGACCTTCGTCCCGGGCAGTCCTCCTCCACCCTCCGAGCCCACCGGGCTCACGTGCGTTCCCGGAAGTTCCCCGCTCTTGAGGGAACACCGCCGTTAGCGGGATCCCGGCGCCTCAACGACGGGCGAGCGAACTTCCCAGCTCGCATCCCCGGGGAGTGAGAGGGAAAGCGTCTTCGCGTTTGCAGAATTTCCTTCCCTTTTTCTCGTGCACTCGACCCCCCGAACGCAGCCCTCCCCCTTTGGTTTCCCCGGGACCTCACGCCTCCCCTTCTCTCCCGCTCGCAGCTTAGCAGCCAGCCCTTCGCGTCCGTCGAGCAGTGGGTTTTACGGGTTCTGCCTGCCTGAGCGCTCCCTCCCCCTCCCTTCCCTGCAGGAAGAAAAGCGAGCACGGAGATGCGACTCGCGGGTGCTGCGGAGAGGCGCCTGGATCGAGCGAGGAGGGGTGGAAAAAGGTCACGCCTTTTCCGCTGGATTGGCGGCGGACGAAGCTGAATGGCCGGTCGCGTCCGGAGAGCGCGTACAGCCGCTCCTCTGGGAGATCCGCCGGGGTCGCAACAGCAACGATCCGAGATCGAATTTCTTTACCTGCGAAGCACGTAATGCACAGCAGCCGGATGTCCCGGCGCGCGGGAAGCTCTCGCGTCGACCCCCCTTCTCCTCCTCTGGATCGCTCCGGCTGACCAGGGTCGACGACATCCAGCTCTTCGCTCGCCCGGTCCGAAAGCCCTGAGGGTGCCGCCTGTTCGTCCGTCGCGATTTCCCACGTGTGCGTAGGCGTTCTTGAGGGGTTTACCTCGGAGGGGCAGAGGTGGAAGCGCTGCAGCAGAGCATGAGCGGCCCTCGAAGCGGCGCACTGGGAGACCGGGTCGAGAGAAGACCACGCTTGCGGCATGGTCGATAAGGGTCGTTGTGGAAGCTGGAACGTAGCGAGCTGCTGCCGAGCAGGCATTTGGGGAGGAGGAGGGGTGTGGCGGGAGGACCTGCGAGAGAAAACTTCAGCTCTGAAGCTTCCTGTGTTCCAACGGAAACCCAACGGTCGAAAGGAGATTCACGATGCAAGACAAAGAAGGAGTAGCCTCCGTTGTCAAGGATCGAAGCGCCACCGCCCAGTGGGGGACCGGTCGTTGGACCCGCAAGGCTCAGCCGAGGCCCGCTGGCATGTTCGAAATGCTTCGTGCGGAAGAGGGAACGGTCGGGAGACGAACGAAAGAGGGTCAGGGGCGGCGACCAGGCTAGTCCTCTGCTGCGCCCGCTTGGTGCCGCGCTCGCTTGCCGGCGAACTTACGGTGGAGGCTCCGCGGGGGCTGCTGCTTCGTTCGAGAAGCGTGGATGCTGCTCCGGACGTGCAACGGAAAGGGTGGGAGGAGGTTCGTACGTCTGACGAGCGCCGCCTCCGCGAGGATTTGCTTCCGCCGCTCTTCCGGGCTAGGGGCGCACCGCCAAGGGCCGACCGGAATCACTGGGAAGGGGCTTCTTCTTCCGAGGAACAGCACCAGGACAAGAGCGTCACCTTCCGCTGGAGAGGCTGGGACCCCTCGTCTCTCTGCGAGGCTCCGGTCCCCTGCACCGGCAGCTGGACGCAGAGGGAGGAGGAGGGGGTGGGAGTAAGTCGGCGGAATGAAGGAGGGTGGGAGGACGAAGGACGGCGTTCCAAGCAAGAGGAATCCAAGAAGGGGCAGCAGGGAGTCTAAGGAGGAGGATTCTCAAGCAATATTCTCATTCTTTGTCGCCCACGCCTCAAGAGTCGCCCACGTTCGAGATGAAGCGCCGGGCGGACGCGCGCCGCTTTCGCGGCGACGGTTTTTCTCTTTCGCGGCTGGGGATGCTGCGCCTGCCAACAGCGATCTCGGCCGTGGTGACGCGAGTCTCCAGGGCTTCTCTGGTTCCATCCTCGCCCCCGCCTCGCGCCTTCCTCCCTCCCCCCTTCCTCGAGCCGAACACGCGCGACCTGATAGGCGCGGATACACGAGGCGCACCTTTCGAAGTCCGACCTGCCCGACCACGCAGGCGCCCGGAGTGCACGCACGCACGCACTCTCGAGAGGAACCCGTGCCATACGATCGCCTCCGCTGGCGAGAGAACCGGGTCGGAGAAGACGCAGAGGCACTCTCAATACGCGGCGCCGGAGGCGAAGGTCGTTTTCGCGAAACGCGTACCAAGAAGCCTGCGGTTTCCATGGCCAACTCGGAGGGTTCCCTCACGCACGCCTTCGACACCTTCTCACATTTGCTTCCTTCCATCCTTCCTCCTTTCCGAGGAACCCTTGGGGAACGGAGGTGGTAGTCGGTTGTTCATCCGGAAAGCCGGACGATGACTGCTGTCTCCAAGAAGGCGGGAAACGATGGAGGGAAGCCGTTTCGAGGGATCCGCGTCGGGCGAAGAGAGAGGGAAGTGGGGAGTCGGCCTGGAAGCTACGGCCACATCTCACCCCAACCCGTTCGCCTTAGTCTGGAGGAAGCACGAAGGGGAGCTCTCGGACTCTATCTCGAGGCTCTATCCGGGGCGCCCTCCCATGGCAACCCGCAGCAAGAAAAAGCTCGAGGACCTCCTCCGGGTGCTCGAATGCCAAATGTCGCTGCGCTTCGAAGGCCAGAGAGGCGTTCTGCTCGGGATAAGGGGGTGTGCGCGCACCTCCTTCGGTGACTTTTCCGTGCCCTGGGACAGCGGAACGAAGCAACCCGGTTCTGGAGGGTAGCTCCGCGTCTGAAGACCCCTTCAGGGAAGAATATCTCTTCCGACACGGAACTTAGTCGGCGCTGGCGAGCGAGACCAGGAGGAAGGCACAGAGAGGCTCTTGGGAATGAGCAGCGCGCCTCGGGGAAGAAGCGAACCAAAGGGACGCGCACGGTTCCTCAAGTGCTCAAAGAGGCACAGTCCTCGGCAAAGACTTTCAGAAGGCAAGTAAGAAGCTGGGATACAGAGGATTCCGAGAGGGCGTGGCTGCGGTCAGACGCACCTCCTCCGGGAAGAGGAAGGAGGACATTTAGAGGAGAGCGTCTGAGTTCTGTGTTCCAGCAGCAGCTTCCATTTCGTCGAAGCGTCGAAAGCGACCGTCGGCAGAGGAGCTACTGGGCGGCCGTGACTCCGCGCAGTTTCCGGATCCGCTCCGTCCGACCGGAGAGAAAGGGGAGTCCAGGATGAAGGAGCCCCAAGCCCCACATCGAAGGGGGGGCGTGGAGGAGGAGGTCGGCTTGTGGAGCCGCTGTCACTTCCGGAAGCACGCCTCGGGGCATGGAGAGAAGCCTCCGCCGCCAGCGTCTGGACGGGTCGCGCGGTCCTCGATATCCTCTGTTCGAAGCGCTTTCTCCGTTGTCATGGAGAGAAGAGAGAGAGAGAGAGAGAGCTGGGTGATCAGGTGTGACTGAAACAGCATCGAAAGTGAATCTCCCTCCCTTTCCGCACTGGCGACGTGCGCCTCTCCCTCGATGCGAAAAAAAAAAACACAAAGATGGCGTGCAGCCTGCTTTCCGTGGGGGCGAAGGACTTTGCGATGCCGGGCTAGTCGACTGACTCTCCGCCGGGTCTTCCTTCTCATTCTCCTCTACCCGGAGGTTGGGCGTAGACTGGTCGACATGGAGAGGGAGGGAGGCACCGGAAGCGTTCTGAACACAACCGCCTTCCTGCTACTTTCGCGCGACTCGACGGACGGCGGTCGTCACACGAGAGGACGCCTGTAATAACGTGGAAGTCCTTCTCTCACGGACTGGCCAAGGAAGCAGCTTCCCCGATCGGGCAAGGAGTGGGGACGACGCGAACTGCTGACCCGCAGCCGACTGTCCACTCAGAGACCGTCGCTTTTTCCCCCCTGGTCCAGCTCACATCCCGTGCTTGTGACTTGCCAGTTCCTGGAAACTGCAGCTTCGCGCTTCCAGCAGACACCCCCCTCACTTTCGCCTTTTCCCGTTTCACCCGAAACGAGGACGCGAGCCTGCGCCCCGGGTGGGGCGGGGGCACTCTCCCGTTTCTTCTCCGAAGGGAACCCGGAAGGGATCCGCTCCTGAATTCGACCACTCCTAGTGGAGGCAGCATCCGAGGAATGTTAACCGCAGTCAGTGGTCCGGATCCGCAAAAGCTAACAGCCCGCCGCGACACAGGGATGCTGGGAGCTCAAGCAAGCCCACGACACCGCAGACTCGCTCCGGAGCGTCCTCCCATGGTAACCCGCAACGGGAAAAAGCGCGAGGACCTCCTCCGGATCCGCGGATGCTGGATGTCGCCGCGCGCGAGATCAACAAAGCGTTCCGCTTGGGATCGGGGATAGGGGCAAGATGGGGTGCTCACTTCCTTCGGTGGGCCTCCCGTGCCCCAGGGCAACGGAACGAACCTACTGCTTATAGGGACCTTTCGTGCGTGTACGTGTGGGCGGATGGACGCATCGATTAGCGACCTTGACTCAGCACTCTTCTTTGCTGTCTGATGAAAACACACACACACACACATACACACAATTATTTTCTCTGCTGCTAAGAAACGGAACAGCGTGATACGCAAAACCCAATCTATCTTGAAGTGAAAGAAGAAGGAAAAAAAGGGGGGGGGGATACAAACAAAGAGATCGCGAATGCTACTGCTTTTTTCGTTCTGGACGCGGGGCCGACTTCCACCAGAACTGCGTGGCAACACTGCCGGATGCAATACTTCCCCGGGCCGAAAGTCTTTAGGGAGAAAGCGGGGGAGGGGGATTCGAATGCCATGTGCTCGACCTCAGTCTGTCTTTCCACGGCATTTCTGAAAGAAATCCATTTTTTTCCCCTCCCCTTCCAGGCGAAGCCAAACAGTGCGGAAAACAGGCGAGCGTGGTGTCGCTCGCCAACGGGCAGGAGCATACGTTTTCCTATTGGACGGACGAGCCGCAGCCCACGGTCGAACGGGTGACGACAGCGGATGCACGCGAGATCGACCTCGAGACCAAAACTGTGACCACGAGGAGCAGCGGCGTTTCTCGCCCGGACGATTACCAGGATCCCACCGGAGCCGATCACGCGGCAACGGAGGAGTTCGATACGAGCACCGAAACGCTTCCCAGGACGGATGCTGCCGACGACTTCGTCCGAAAGTACACCATCACCTGGGACAGGGAAGCCGAGGAGGAGGAAGACTTCACGCGGACCGCAGAGTCCGCCAGCACCCAGCATCCGCCGCGCCGGGAGGGAGCGCACGTCCCCGGCGCGGAGGCGGAGGAGGAACTCACCCTCGACACTCCGACCACGTCCGACGATCGCCGCCCGGTTCCCTCCGCGACAACGGACGGTACTGCTGATCCTGCCGAAGCAACCGAGGGTTACTTCAGCATCGGTGGTCGCACCTCTCCTGCTGATCTCTCGGAAGAGCAAGCGGACAGCGAATTCTGGTACGACATCCAGCAATCCGACGACCGCCAGGGCGAGGATCCGCGGCCAAGCACCGCCGCACACGCCGACGTCATCGTAGATGGAGCCACGCCGGGCGCCGCCGCCCCGGTTTACAAAAGTGACTCGCCAACGATAGCATGGAGGAAGCACGTCGAGGTGACGGAAGCTGGGCTGCTCACGACGGAGCCCGCGACAGAGCCCTCCTCCCCTTTGGATCCCGCGGAGGACCCGAGGCTCGGTTTGCTCTCTTCGGGAACCGGAAGCGGAGGAGACGAGGACGGGGAGGATGCGGAGCGGGGGACCCGTCGTCGCACGTCCCATCCTCCACCTTCCACTCCTCCCGGCCCTCCGCCAGCCGCGGGAATCGGCCTTCTGAGCGCAGCCAGGGAGGAAGAAGAGGCCGCCACGACTACAGGAGGCCCCGGGCGCAGCAGCGCGGCGCCGCGCTTTCGTCGGGCGGACCGGCTCGGCATCAGCGGCGAGAGCGGACGGGCGGGTGACCTGAAAGCCCGAAAGGATCTTCCCGATGGGAAGCGTGATCGACACGTTCTGCCGCCCTCCGGCGCGAAGGACGAGGCCGCGGCAGGCAGTAGACCCGACAGTGCGTCGCCCATGGAGCCCTATTTTGACGATTTCGGGTGGATAATTCTGAATCCCGGTAATTCTTTTCCTTGTGACGAACACGCGCAGAATTCGAAAACACAGCACACAAGAAAAGACACATCCCCTTCACCACAGACCCCCAGTAAATACCTGGTCTCGAAAGCGCAAACAAAATCGAGTAGTGACACCGGAAGTCCCGATAGAATTTCCTTTTACCGTAACGTGACCGGTAGGCATTTGGAATCGGGAAGAGAGGACAGCGGCCTTCAGACGCAAGCAAAAGGTGATCATGGGACGCGCACATGGGAATTCTGTTGTGCTATTTGCAGTTGTGATTTTCAGACCACGCCGTTCGTAGCCACGGGAACACGCTACCGAAGAGGGAGCCCCCGGTTCTGAGCACGGGAACAAGGAAGGCGGCGCTCGGGAGAGCTTTCAGAGGAGCCGCGAGGAACAACTCGCCGCCGGAAGGTTTCAAGCAAAAGTTCCACCAGAAGGCAGCCGCGGAGCTTCTCAAGCCGGAACTTGCTAGAAGAAGGAGCACCCGCAAGCCTGGAGTCTCCGGAGCTCTCGAAGAAGCAACAACCACTTTCGAAAGAGGAAAGGCACTCGACGTTTCGGCAGATTCGTTCGCTGAAGAGACAACGTCTTATAGCGAAGCAACCAAGCCAAGAAGAACCCAGCAGAGCAACCGCTCCGCGGAAACTCTGGAGAAACAGTCACGAAGCCACAGTTACCGTACTAGCAAGGTTCAACAGTTCAGGAGACTGCAGAGCAACGGTAAATTGAGCATTCAAGGTTTGAGAGTCTATAGTGCCTCTGTTCCACTTCCACAAAAAAGTTTACATTCAAATTTTACAAAAACAACAGAACCTACGGTTTCGTTCGTTGACGAGACAGAATACAACGACCGGAACCCTCCTCCAGGGAGAACTGCTCCTTCTGCAATCAGACTTTCCCACCTCAACAAGAAGCGATTCGAGATCCAACGCAACGCCGAGGACGGGGAAGTACCTCAAGGCGTGACTCCCGTCGAAGAAGGAAGCGAAAGATCTCCAAGCGCGCGCGAAAGATCAAGTGTCACTTGGAGAAAGAAGCCAAACGTCTCGGAGACCAGCAACACCCTGAAGCGAGAGGACATCATCCATCTACTGAGGCTGGCAAAGCTGAACAGGGGTGCCGCGGCGAACCACCCCGCTTCCAACAAGCACCCCACGAAGCAGCTCCCTCGGTACAATCCTCCTTCGGCGCAGGCACACGAAGAGCACTTGAGAAGACGCCTCTTCTATTATGGAGATCGCTTTCTGGATAATCTTATGAATCTCGTGTACGGTGTCGATGTTCAGAATAAATCACTCAATACAAGCGAATTGTTATTGAACAGTGGTGGTCCAGCAGGTCAGTTGTTATAGCATCTATCAAAAGATTTCGGAATGATTGACGAATCTGAACGACTTGATGGAAAACTCGCAATTTTTCAGATTTAGGCGAACAGCTCCAAAGAAACAATGATTACAAACATCCAAGTTTTCATCAAGAGAAGTCGAATTTTAATTATAGACTGAAAAGGTGAAACAGCTTTCTAGAAATCGCAGCCTTATTTTTTTTTTGGGGGGGGGGGGGGAAAGGAGAAAAAAAAATATTTTTTTTTCCCCCCAAGATTCCTGCACTGGCAACCACATTCATTCCGCTCCATATTCCTTGGACAAAGTACAAACACAAGGAAACCGAGACAGCTGGTTCGCAGGGAACACCCCAAAGACTGCGAGTGGTTCTTCGAAGTAATAGGTCACTTGGAAGGGTCCGCACGTTTCGTAACGCCTTTGTTCAGACCGACCAGCAGTTGCATTTGCTTCTGACCATTTTCAACCTGAGCACTTCCTTCGACGTCGACTGCGGAGGTGCTTACGTGGAGGTCGAAAGAGGAGGGAACGGCTTTTTCGCACGGTGGTGCGGGAACCGCATAGCGAAGGTACTGCCCCCAAAACCCCACTAATGCCACACGCCTTTCCTTGTTTTCTTTCCCAAGGGGATCTCCGAGCCCATAATGCTCATGGCCCGCCACCAGGTCCGCATCCGCTTGCACGAAAACGCCAAGAACGTTCCGACTGGGATCGAAGGCACGGTTGCCGGTAAGCCCCCGAAAACTCAATTTGAACGCGGCCCTCGATCTCCCTTCCTCTCTCTCCTCCGGATTCAAGTTTACGACCTGAGGGACGTGCAGCAGTTCAGGAATTTCCACCGCAAGTTCTCGCAAAGACCGCTGAGACCTATTCAGAAAGCAGTCGCAAAATGACTCGATCCGAGATATCCGTCCCCAGATACTGTGATACAAGATGCTGCCACCGTGGACGAAGCCTCAAGTATTGTTTCGCAAAAAAAAAAGAGCAAAATCAATAATAAGAAAACTCAACAACCTGCATATTTATTAGTAACGTTGGTGTGCATGTGTTTTATGTATATTTATATTTATATATATATATCTATGAAAAAAATTAAATCGGGCGAGTGAAGTTTGCTGGGAAAAGACCTTTCTGACCAGAGCTTTCCTTGATACCCATCAGCCAGCCTTCTTCCTGTTCGTCCGGGTCTTCGTAACGGATGACGTTGACCACGTCACCCGGTTCCAGGTTCAGCTCGTCTACGTCCTCCGCCTTGTAGCGGTACCCGGCCCGCACGCGGTACAGCACACCTTCAGGCAGCCCCTCGGTCGTAGCCCCGATCGGCACGTCGTACAAGGGGCTGTCGATTCGCACGTCGTTCTGTTTCAAAGCCGCTGGGGAGGGCTCCCCGTTGGGTTCCGCCCGCCTGTACTCCACTTCTTCGTAGGAGCGCGACGTCTCCTTGCGCTGCGTCTTGTGGGGCACGTCGCGACCTAACCGCTCCACGATCGACTCCAGCTCGAAGTTGGCCTTCGACGCCTCGGCGTGGAAGTTGCCTTCCGCCGTGCAGAGGGTCTGGACCGTGCACGAGTAAAACGGGATTCGGGAATCGTGCAGCGCGGGCAGCTCCTCCCGCAGCTCGCTCGTAACCGCCTCGTAGGTGTGGCGGGCCTCGTCCAGCTGCTCCTTGGCTTTCGCGATCCGCATCTCTTCTCGGCGACGTGGGTTGGCGAGCATGGATTCGTAGTTGTGCCTCTGGCTGTCGTAGTCGATCAACTTGCGCCGGCGCTTGTCGATGCGTTTCTGTTTCGGAAATGGAACTCCCTGCGGCCCCTCGGGCACTCCGCGAACCTTACCCTGATGTCAGCAAACTGGTTCAGATACGTGGACAGGGGCAGCAGCACTTGGTCGTTGAGTTTGTGGCAGAGATCGGTCCAGAGCATTTCCAGGTTCTGGGCCTGCACCAAGGCCAGCTCCTTCCCTGACCATTCCGGTTCGTACAGCTCGCAAATGATCTCCATCAAGCTTTTGCTGGCAATCTGCAAAGCTTTCACACACCGGATGTAATTCGTTAATTCCTTGTTGAGCCTGTTGGCGGACGCCTGCTGGCGGTTGAAATTTTCCACCTGTTCGTCGAAGTTTTCGTCGGTCGTTCTGTCTGCCTTTCCAAGGTTTTGCATGAGCTGGAAGAAGGAAACATGGGATCAAATGCGCTACCAGGCAACTGGTGGGCTGGGTCTCCGGGGAACAGAATCTCGGCTCGTGGACAGCGCGAAGGACGACCACGACCACCAGCACGCAAAAGCTCTCTCTTCGGTTAAACCTCAAGAGAGCAACGCTCGCACCTTTTTTTTTTTTCCTTTAGCGACAGAAAGCTGCCGGCACGCTTTCGCAATGAAGCCGAGATCTGTGGAGCAAACAAAAAGCTTCGGTGGATCGAGAAGGAACTCCGAAGCATCTTCTCAACGACTTATTGATTGATTAACCGTCGCTGTCTATCTCTTTGCGTCGTTGCCTCCTTGCGCGCTACTCTTTTGTTTCTGAAACGTGCACAAGAAGAAATCACGCCGTTATCGAGTACTGTGAGACACCCATTTTAAGCATGCCCGCGATGTAGCACCGCCGTCTCGCTCAAAGAACGGAAGCTTACAAAAAGACACGTGCTGGTGCATCCTTATCCAACGTAAACGAATGACGGTGGAGACGGCTTTGGGAGACCTCCGGAAAGTCTCTTCCGGAGACCCACGGAACGTGGCGCGGCTCCCAACCTACTTCGGTTCCGCCGGAACACGAAGAATCTCCGCCTCTGGAAGGGGATGGTGAGAATTTTCTTCGAGAGAGAACCTCGGCTTGGAAACGGAATGACCGGAAGAGCAGCTCTTTTCCACATTGGCGCAGATCACATTCACGACCACGAAACTTCCGAAATAAATATTTTCCACCAAAAAAAAAAAAGAGATGGGGGGGGGGGGGGAGAGAGAGAGACAACAGAAAAGAATGCAACGTTATAATGCAATGACAGCACTTTAAGAAAATCACTAATGATTTGTTACAGATGAGATCCACCGTTTCTATATATCTATGTGTGTGTGCGTGCGTGCATCTCCAGCAATTGAGAGCCAGAACACGTTCTGTAAACAGAATGATCTCTCACCAATTGTCATTCCGCAGAGTAGCAGATGTTCTGTTAAGTCACGGATTAGCAGAAACTTTCCTGAGCATGAAGAAAACCGTGCTGACCACACGCAGCCTCTCCGCGTACAAAGTATAGAGAGAATTCGAAAATACGGTACGATGTCGTGGGCGAAAACTTCTGGAGCCTTGCAAGCGAGCCATGCTGCATTCCCCCTGGGCGGGGACAGTTCCACAGAGAGATTACCCCTTAATTACATTAGCGGTGCGCCTATCATGGGGAAAAGCGCAAGCAGTGGAAAGCCGCCTCCCTGCGAGTACAGCAGGCAGGCAGGCAGGAGCACGGGCCAAGCAAAACTGGGATGAAGTGAGAGCTTCGGCATTGCAAGATTCGAACAGAAAAGGAATGGGTGGTCCTTGGCAAACAGTCAGACTCGATTCCACAAAGGACTCGGGACTCGCGCGTTGTGAAGATGTGCGGAAGCCCGTGCCTATCTTCACAACGCACGTTTTCGTCAAATTGGCAAAAGATGTGGTTGCTAGGCTGCCTGTGCTGCCCGAGGCAAGTATTTTCGCGAAACGAGGCAATGATATAAAATCTACAATCGTTTGCTTATCGACTTTTCGGCACATCTCTGAGCAAGCTTGATTTCCCATAAATGCATTCAGCCACTTGAGACCGTTAAGGAATCTGCATCAGTGATGCATTCCCCTCTCCCCCCTCCCCCCCCAAAAAAGGAGAAAAAGCAACATCCCCAGTTTTTTTCTAATGAATCGATAAAACGATTTTACAAACTTTCATTCTAAAGATCTCACTTGCTCTTAATTGGAAATTTTCCAAATGTTTTTGGGAGTGAGCGACGTGATTGGAAATAAATTTTTCAAGGTCTTCAATCCTTTTATGGTTGCTAATAGTGAGATTGTCACAGAGGTGGGTGATTGGTGAAGGCAAGCAGCAAAAAGTTCAGATGCCCACCCTGAGAATCCGTAACTCTATGTAAATTACTTTTATCGACTTCGACTACCGAGTTCTTCAAGCGCATGGAATGTGTGTGTTTTTAGAAACATCTGAAAACATCACCACGGATACCTTCCACTTTTTTTTTTGCCCACCCGTGTTTAGCAAGAAACACAATCAATGACCACAGTTTCCACGAATCTTTCTGAAGAATTAGTCGAGTATCGTAAATCAGTCACTTTGGCCTGATTTTCGAGCAGCGCGTTTGTTTGTAAAGTGACCTGGCATCGGGAGAAATTCGGATGCGACGCCCGTTTCTTGCTCCCATCATCGGGTCAAAGCTGCCGTTTCTAAGTCGCTAAACCCGCAATCCCCGAGTGATGCTATCAAAGAGGCAATTTCCTTCCAGCTGTTAACAGTATCCATCCCGATTTTTTGAATTTTAAAACGCGGAAAGAAGGGCCCTGTGGCCGGAATCTACCAAGGTCGCAGGCTGCAGGTCTGCCGTCCTAAGGTTCCAGGCGTGGGTTCGGACTCTTAGCATCTCGGCGTGTCACTGTTCTGCCAAACCTCCTCAGCCAGAACCCGTGGCGACGCATGCCGCAGCAGATTCCAGCATCTGCATCCCCCGAACCTCGATGAAGCGTGCCTGCACCGGCGGAGCCAAGTCGGCCCCTCGAATTCCCATCAGTCGCCGAAAGACGGAATGCCAAGGCTGTCGAGGTTACCTATCCTCCGGGAGCACGGATGCATGACGTGCTGCGGTACCTCTGGAAACGTATACAGAAATCCCGAAAGTTCTTGCTGTGGACAACATTCGATGCGAAACAGGTTTGCTGCTGGAAGCTGTGTCCTGATTCCCGGGTGTTTTTTTTTCCCTCTTTCCGTGCTGCTCTTCCGCGTCCAGGACCGGCTCTACCACCTTCGTCTCTTTTGCGTTTCGCGCTCGTTCCTCCGCAGGAGATCCAGAACTCGCAGCACACCTCCCGAACGAGGATACTGGGACGCGCAGCACGATCTTCAATTCTTTGATCTCAGGATGGCTGCAGTGCGCCGATCGATCACTCGTCGGGACGGCCTCGCTATGCAACCGAACATCTCTGGCTGATGAGACTCAGCTGCGCGTTTCGAGAAGATTCGACTCCTTCACCGTTCTGTTGCGCAAGGTCCTTTGCATCTTGCTGCCGGCAAGCGCTCCCCGAACCTGCTTCTCCACCAGCGACTTTCTGCCATCCATTCTAAGAGTTTGGGCAGATTCCTGGATCTGTTTTGGAAAGAGGAACGCCGTTTGGCTCTGCGTGTGATTCAGCAACAACACGGAGGGTTGGAGACACACATGTGCGCACACGTAGCACAGAATGTGGGAGAGATAAAGTGATGCGCACACAATGAGACACGCCGAGAAAACCAATTCTTTCGGCGCGAAGGGGGGGGGAAGAGAACAAAAAACACTCCTAAATAATAGGAAATTGTTATTACCAATGTTCTAAATCAAAAAGTCTTCCTTCTTCATGGTACGGTTCGTGCTTTGATGCGATTTTCCAATGTCTCTCCATCGGCTGGAAAGCTTTCTTCTTCCCTTTCTGTCATTCAATTCATCAGATGGAAAACATCATTACCATGCGCGCGTTTTTTAAGGCGTGCATCGTACTATCACACAACTGCACGCCAGCCGCTTCTTATTTGTTCTTGTTTCTGTTTTCCTTTTAAGAAAAGAAAAGAAAAAAAAAGGGGGAAAAGAAAGGATGCCTCTCCCTTTTCATTGTGCCCCGACGACCACGACGACGACGAACGCAATACCGTTTTGATTTGCTGACACGAAGTGGTTCCTGATTTTTCTTTCACTCGTTTCGAGTTCCCCGTGATATTTCTTTCAGGCTGGGATGCCCTGGCGTCTCCCGATCACCGATTTATTGGTTCTTCGGAGAATTATTAATGTACCAGGGCGCCCACGAAAGCCGTGCAGCAGACGTCCCCACTGTGCATTCGCTACATGATGATAGCCGTGCCCACAATTTAGCATGGCTCTGTAATTTACATGTGACCTCACGAATCTATGGACCGGAATAAGAAAGAGGGGGCTCTTACAAGAGTCAGTGCATGCCATACCCCCCCCTGCGTTATTATTGTAGTCACTTGCTCAGTCTATCAATAGCTTCTTCGCTCTACAGATAAAACAACACAAAAGTGGGGGAAGAAGAAGATAAGGGGGACGAATATCACGATGGGCTGTTAAAAACCGCGTCACTTCGCGAAAGCACACTCTTGGCAAACTTCCTCCTTCCTGTTGCCATTTTACCAAAATACAGCTGTGCACGTGTGTCTGCCGCGCGGCGTGGTGCTAAAAGTTGCCACCCGTTCCCTGCACGCGAGGGGGAAGATTCCTCCAGCGCATCTCTTCTCGGGACCTCACGCTCCCTTATGCAACTTCGCGCTGGGATTCGCTCCCGATGGGGCCACGCACTCCATCGCAACGCATTCTCTGACCAGCCCAAGCACATGAGTCCTTCTTTGCGCAAAATCATCACGAGGTCTCTCTTTTTGAAGGCGGTTTTTCCCCGAGGCTCATGAGGGCGGAGGGCGAAGATCTCGAGTGCTCTGACGACTCGGCTGATACTTGAGCGCAAAAAGAGGATGAAGTACCACTTCCAAGAGTCGCAGCAGGAGGAAATGAGGAATTCCTACCGCGGCATTATCTCGAAAGTAAAATGTGATCTAGTGGGGAACCGTGGCCGCGCCATCCCATCAAAAGCGCTCCCACTGCTACTCGTAAACCAACCTTTTTTCTTTTTCTTTTTGTCAATTTAATTGCAAAGGTAATCGGAGGCATCGTTCGTCAGAGATCTTCATCTCGTGACGAAAGCCTCTTTTTGTTTTACGATGCCTTTCTTCTGCTGCCTGGCCATGAAGAAGGCTTTCGATGGATGATCAGCTTCAGGCAGATGGCGTTCAGCAACATTTTTGTTGAACGTTTTGGTGTTCGAATCAACTCCGTGCAGGCTGGCTGACTTCTGTAGACAGATGACGAACACGAAACAACTCAAAATGCCACGAGGTCCTTCTGTGGGCACCACATCCCACCCAGCACAGTGAGCACAGTTTGCAATTGTAATGCATTTCCGTGTCCTTCAAACCGGGCGGCATCAATGAAGACTTGGAACAGGGATCACACGAAATGCATGTGCTGCCTTTGAAATAGGCAAAATTCACGTTACGTCTAATGGAACAAGAAATCGGTACTCCACAGTGTGCTTTCATCTGTTCCTTAAGATGTAAGCATGGGCGCTGAAATCCGGAGGAGACTCCACTCTGGACAGAATACCTTCACAGGACGTGCAACGAAGCAAACTCCCTAATCGGAGATTTCGTCCAGAATTCATCCAATAGAGTGAAAGATTATCACAGAAAGCTGCAGATGTCCGAACCGCAGAGCTTAAATGACGAATTGACAGATTGAGATTCCGTCGAGAAAATGGAATCGAGGGAGCATCTCCGAAGGAGCACGCAGATCGGCAAAGCTAGAATGAAGTTTCAGGTCTGAATGGTAATCCGTGGATCTACAAGGGACGTTCCAAGAAAAAATGGGAGGGGGGGGGCACCAGCTTATACGCCCGCGAAGGAGATGCTTCGGCTCCAAAGAACCTGCGCCTTCCCTCACTGTGGTGCAACTTCTGGTCGCATCTTCTGGCCGCACACAATGAAGCGCGTGGACTGCTGCAGATCCACAGGGAGCACACGCTGACTGATGGACTGGTACGGACGGCATTTGGCTGCCGTACCACTTGTGGACGCAGCGCTTCTCTGTGCCCGTCACTGCGAACCACGAGATGCCGAACTCTGCCAGAAACTTGCTCAGAGGGTGCAGTGCTTTTTGTCACAGTTGTGCGATTAATGGAGCAGGCAATGAGTAATTAGTAAGCTGTTACGGGGATACTCTCATCAGTTGCTCGATCACGACGTGTGCAGCTCCGAAGCTCCTGCTATGCTACGAAACGAAAAATCGGGTTCCTATTTTCAGGAAGACCGAAAGCCGGAGTGTGCTGGCGGCAGACTGATGTTCCGATAGGGAACGACGATGCTGGCTGAACCTCCCCAATCGGCATTTTACTGTTACTTTTGAAATTAAAACCTGATTGCAGCCATAATAAGTCATGGAAATTCCATGAACGAACTCTCGGTCCTTCCCATCCAGTTCACGTGGGTAGCGTTGCCAACCGCTGTCAGAGTTTTACGCGAACCATTCGCATGCCAACCATTCCAGCAAGTCGTTGACATGCACACTTCCGCCGCGCACCCAACACCATGTCAGCGAAGATGCGTCGGATGCTGATGCTTTAAAAGATAAACTGAGGTAAGAGTGGATCATGGATCTCCTGTAAAGAACTCGGTAGTCTTGGTACTCGAGATTTCGAGTACAATTTTCGCCGGCGTACCAAGACACGGAAGAAAGAAGCGATGCATCGGATCGGATGACGGCAGGCATGAATGCAGAAAAAAAAAAAAAAAAAGTTCGATTGCCGAGCGATGCCGGGACCACACCCTTTACGTCCTTCGTAGCCACCTCCGCCTGAACTTAAACCTCGCATATTCTGAATACACCACCACGAGAAGAGATGAGCATGGTGAGATGACAGTTACGAAGATGACGATGACAATCTGAACGAACGATCACACGAGTCTTTTCGCCTGCGCTTGCGAAACCTGAAACGATTTCCGTTTATTCGTGCAGGAAGAAGGTGCACCGAAGGGAGAGGAGGGAGAAGACGCGACGCCGCTCGTCACAAACAACACCAACGACACACCGGCACGTGACGTGCGCAAGCGGTTCGCCGCTTTTTAACCGAAGCATTTTCAAATTACACGGAATGCTGCAAAACACGACGGCGTGGGATGCAACCTATGTGCACGTGTCAGTTGGTTCTTGCGTTGTGCCCCGGGGGTTTTACTTTGCGTTCAAGGAGTCTCCTGAAAGCCGAGCTTCCGTGGGGGCTGAAGTTCCAGCACGCCGCACGATCCCATCAGCGCAGGGCGAGAAGCGCTCGAGGAAATCAGCGCCGGGGTCGGCCGCCCCCGTATTTCCGAGACGCTCCACTCGCTCACCCAAGACTTTTCGAAGACCGGAAAAATCGGAATCTCGAGGGAGAACGCTGCAACACCACGTGGACTTTTTTGATTCGTGCCACGGAAACGATGGCACGGAAGAAGGGGAAGCGCGCGCTCCAGCCACTCGGCGGACCACACAGAATGAACTTTCACATGCTGAGCACAAGCACCTCCGGATCAGCGATTGTGGGCTGTTTCCAGCGGCAGAGTCCACGTCCTTGTCTTCAACCTGCGCTGGGCTCAAGCTCCAACCGTACAGCCGCAGCTGCAGTTATGCTTCCCTGCGGCACTAAACGACCCCAGATGGTCAAGTTCACTGTAGAAACTCCCTGCTCTTCCACTAGCCCCTCACTTCTGCTGTCGCCTTTCCTCTCTATATTAGCGGCAATCAGGACTAAGAAACCGTGGCTGCGTTAGAAGGATAACCGGGAGACCGGGATCAATTCATCCACATGTTTTACGGAGCAAAGTAGCAAACGGTGCATTTGGTCCAGCACACGCGCAAAGGCTGAGCAGCCGAGGCAGGATTCTCGCACAATAGGACTGATCGACCACTCGCGAAATTCATAGCAGCAGCATCTACTTTCAGCACCGAAAAGAAAAAAAGAAAAAACTCACAAACGGAGGATGCTTAATTATGATGGCAGGATTCATCCAAATTAGCGGTACTATAGGGAATGAAGGTTTCTGGTAATTGCATCTCAAAGAAGAAGTCTGAGAGTAGGTAAACAAAGTAGGATGACAAGAATATACCATTTCAAACACAGATTCCAGAAAGTTCGCATTTTAGCAACAGAAGGGGGGGAAGAGGGGGGGGGGAGCGAGAGAGGACAGGAAAATGGCATTTGACTAATACATGTGTAATTTTCACAGCAGCTGTTTTCCCTTCAAATGCAAACACGTTTGTAACAACTTTTCCAATGAATCTCACTTATGATTTTCTCAAAGCCTTCAGCAACAGCCATAGCAGAGTGGCGGATGCTAATCAGTACAACACACATTCCGTACATAATTATTACATCTTGGAGTCTGGATGGCAAACGACTAACAGAGGAACGGGGTCAGGTAGTTTGTACGAGTACTTTGCTTTCGGTATTTTCGGCTACTGTACATCGGATTACTGCTGAGTTGATTGCCCACATCTTGGCATTGAAATTTCGTACGCAAATGACGTCTTTCCGGTTTTCTTTTTAGAAAGAGTGGATGCCAAATGCCTACTCTTTTGGTGCTTTCCAGTAGTTGTTTCAAAGAAATTAACATGAATATTTTAAGGCATAAATAAGAAAAAAAAATCCACTGAAGCTTTTTTTTTTTCTCTCGCAGAAAAGGGGGGGAGGGGGAAAACATTTCTCAGCTGATTGGAGAGATATGGAAGGATCACTCAGTATTCCAGGGACACGGTAAATGATGGGCTTTACCCCTTCACAAAAAATCTACAGTCAAAGAGCTCACCGACAAACATACCAGCAAAAACGAAATTTACAGTACACACTTATTTTCTCTGAACAGATCCAACAGCTAGCAGGAACATTCGATTAATTACCAAAATGGACAGAGATAAATACAGAGAAACGATAAGTTTTCGAAGTGTGTCGTTGCAGAAGCAAAAACAGATACGAGTGGCAACGTGGTGGTGACTATCTTGAAAAGCATTTGACATTCTGATCGGAAATCTCAAGAAGAATTCTGCCAAGGAGAGCTGGAATGCCTCTCTCTCGAAACCGACGGCGATTCCATTCGCTTAATGCACGCGACAGGGAAGTTCTTCATCCACGGAACTGCGAGTGTGGCGGCAGATAATCCAAGGCGCATATCAGGGAATGCACCAATTCCATACCTCGCTGGAGGGTGAACCGAATTTCACGGAATGGTACATCGGAAACTTCAGTCATCTCGAAAGACCTGGTGTTCCGATCTGGAGCTATTTCGGGAAATCTGCTCCAGCGTGCACCGGAGCAGAGAGGTCCTTGAGGATTCGCAACGGGCTGAAAAAGTCGACAAACGAGTCCACAAGAGTAGAGGAATAGCTGCGGCGGCCACAGGTAAAGGGAGGTGGTCGGATGGCCAGCGGCTGGTTGCGATAATGAGGCAGAATACGCTGGCCTTTATCTCCTCTCTCGAAACCTCGAACACGACAAATATTGTGCAAACATTCACGTTCAGATGCATCAAGCCGAGATGCTTTCTGCTAACTCGATCATGCTGGTTGCTACATCGGAGATCACAGATGCAACGTGAACGATTTCATCCGTTTTCACAAGATGTTTCCTTGCTGGCTGCAGTAAATGGAAAGCTCGAAATTTTTGAACAAATTCGCAAAGCAAAGCACTTTGAAAACGGCACTTTTTTCTGGAGGAACCAAAAATGCCCGAAGATACTACACAAGCTGAGAAAGTGTTTTCAGAGTACAAGGAAAACGAACACTGAGGGAACCTGACGTACACGACAGGCATGCAGACAGAAGAATGATTCTCTCATCTTCGGTTTGCAGCTCGGAAGATCGCGTTGCAGAATGAATTCCTCGAAAATGCAACGGAACAAAGCTGCGGATGCTGAGACCTACTGCTACTTCTAGTACGGACTTCGGTGCGCAACTGGCGATCCTCTCCTCGCGAAGAATCGATTTTTCGAATGAAGGACTTTCGTATTCTTTCTCGCATGGTACGACGGACGCTAAGGGTTATTTTTCGTTTCATCTCAGGCAAAACGGATTGCGAAGGAGCTGCAACGGATCTCTAATCTGTTCCTTTTCGAATCCTGCATATGCAGTACCGCGAGAGTACCTCTTGCATTCCTTCGGACCGAACACCGGACAAGACGCACACACCAAGTGGAAACTGAAACTTTGAGGATCGCAGTGGTAAGTTTTGCTTCCGGTTATCACCGTTCCATAGACTGCACAGGAGAGAGAGAGAGGAGAGAGAGAAAATCCGCTTGACGAACTTTTCCTCATGCTCAACAAACATCCCTACATCTTACAACAAAATCCATATGGGGATGCTTACAAAACACACACAAAAACCGCATCTTGAATAATTAAGCTATACGCACAATAATAATCGAACTGTCATCCTCTGTTGGTACAGAGATGGGAAGCGCAGCATACGCGTCCAAAGTAGTTACTAAGTTATTGATTCTTCAGCGAATGAGGGTTGCTCGAGATTCCTTCCCATGATCCGACGGCGGCGGTAATGAGCAAACCTTAATTTTTCTGGGATGTGCACGTGTCCTCGATGCCTGCGATGCGTTGTGCAAAAATGTGGCCGAAATGAGGGGCACTTCCGTATCCGTACGAGACCACGACAGAGCACACGTGCACATTGGAAAGCCATCCCTCAAGATCAATTTTCGTTAGGCCAGAAATGGACCACCTTCCATTTGTGGTAGAAGCAGCAATTTTCCTCTGTGCTCTATTCTTGCATCCACGATTAAATTTTATTACGTCCAATTTTTTTTTTTTTCCTTTTTAAGCGCACTTCTCACCTATGGAAGTGGCGGTTGTGTTCCAAAACACGAGAAAGCGACCAACCCTCATCACATCACACCGGCGGCGCCAGGAGAAAATTCATAAACCCAAAGAAGGTCGAAACTCTTTGTCTGGGGTACGAAACACGATTGTACACCCCCCCCCCCCCCAAATGCTGATATCCAGAACGCCATTTTGCCCATATAAATAGACATTCTGTGTGGCGCTTCAAACCACTTGTATATTTTTAAACAGACTCGAAATGCAAGATAAAACTAATGGAATGTACGCAACTGTTCCATTCCACAGCCAAAATCTGTCACGGTACTGTACAGTGCAGCACATGCAACCGGCGGCACACAGTGGACGACTAGAAAACCGTATTCTGTTATAAGCATAATGTAGTCCGTGGAAATGTACACAATCCGTGCGAAGCACATTATGTACAGAAAAACCAGGGTTTCCGTGATCACGAGACAGGAATTTGTATTGTGAATGTGGTGTGAAAAGAAATCACGTCAGCATTTTTTTTTTTCTTTCTTTCCGGTCAGCAGAAAGGCAAGGGGAAAGAAAATACAATTCGTTTTGTGCCATCACTTATTGATTGGAGAACGCGATCGGTACACTCGCATTACGTGGTCACCGAGAGTACACGTTATTTCTAAACATATAAAGCCAGTTTTTCCCACATGAGAACGTCACGTGCAGGCGATGACCTGGATACAACAAAAAATATGTTAAAAGGGCACAGCTTTTTTTTTTTTTTTGTACTCTTTTTAAGGTCATTAAATTGGACAAGACCAGCGATTGGCTCGGCAGGAACATCCGCAAGACCGAAAATGCTCCGACACCCACGGACACGATTCCCACCGCCAAGCAGAAGCCAAGTGGCTAGGAAGCAAAACCTTCCCTCCCCGACTGTGGTTTCGTGGTTTTCGCTGGGCCCCGACCTCCCTGCGCATCAGTGGTTAAAGCCACTGCTGCGAAGTCACCTGGCGGAATGGGTGTACACAGACAGTCCGAAACGACCACCGCATTGCATGCCTGTACATTCTTCCTCTTTTTTCACCAAAAAAAAAAAAAAAAACAAATCTTTGATCATTTAATGCGTGGAGACTTTGTAGATGTGGATTTTTTTTTTTCGAAAGCATGCAAAAAGTCACTGCACGGCAGCTTTGGAGCCAAGCTCGCAGGAAGTACACTCTGGCGCTCGCTCGGGTACAAAAGTTTGGAGGGTGGAAGAAGATCAAATGCAGGAAGCACGGAGCGAGGAAACGTCCGAAATGGAATTTTCAAGGCGACGTTCCACAAGGCAACAAAAAACCGATCTTCCCCTCGATTCGACTAACAGTTCCCAATCGGGTGAAAATGGGACCCCCCCCCATTTTTTTTTTTTTTCTTTTTTTCTTTCTTTCTTGTATTGGATGCGACGGTCTGCATGGTCTTCCAGGTGCAAAAATTGAATGGCTGCTCCATGAAGGAAAAAAAAATTCCCGCTGGCGAGGAGGACTCATCCCGGCCGGGGCTGGGTGAAGGATGCCCGAAATCATTTGCTCGTCGGGAGATGCCGATGGGATTCCAGCGATGTTTTCCGCCAGCCTTGGCAACCCCAGATGGAACCCCCTCCCCCCGGAAATTTGGCAAGTCCGACGAGCCAAATTAGCAATCGGAATATTACTCACGTAATGATCGTCAACTCGATGACATTATGACCATCATCCCGGTTCGCTGCCATATGTGCACACCCAGCCTTCGACATTTTTCGACAGACACATTTCCGGCATGTCGACGAGGATGATAATCATTTCGTTTTCGCGTGCTCCCTAACAACGTACAACAAACAACTCGACTACGTGTACACCACTTCCAAGACGGATCCTCGTTGTACTTTGAAGAGGGGGAAAAAAAAAAAAAAAATTCCTGCAGCTCTGACGAATATATGCTTTTTCGGGCAAAGTTTACGATTCACCATACAATTTTTCGGCTTCCCCCGTGCTTTCGGCCTGTGTACTGTTCGATATTCAGATTACACTTGCTTACCTTTTCCTTTGCTCTACCAGCATGTTTCTGTACAGACTTGGAAAACGTAGCACGCACGTCAGCCATCTTCAATTGACCCATACTAACCGAACTATAAATATTGCGTTACCGCACGATGGTGAACGACACGAGCGCCAACTGGTGTCGCCAAGATTTTATACGGAAGATGGGAGGAAAGATGTAGGTGAATGGCTGCAGGTTACTAGCTGCTCTGGCAACGGCTCAATAAGGTATACGCTAGTGGCGCAAACTTCCATATACGGGAAACAACTGCCGATGAATCACGGTCGCCCCCAAAAATTCACAAATTTATTTCGGAAATTCACAAATTCACGAATCGCAATGTTCATGAACCCCGGGAGCCATTTGTTGACAAGTTGCGGAAATTAATTACGCGGAGTTTTGTGGTTTTTGACCTTTGATGACTGACGGTCTGTTTTTGACGGAACCAGTTTTCCTTTTGGATGTCTGGAATCAATAACAAATGGGTAAAAAATCCGGAACACAAGCGTACTGACTTTGTGAGAAATGTAATAACGTCCTCTGGGCTTGGTTGTTCGATTGGCCAACGGAATTCGCACCCGATTAAATTCATGTGGCTTGCGGACCCTGAAACATACAGCTTATTTGGGCCAAACGAACTGGCAACACACCTGTAAACACGCACTAGCCAGTGCTCTGTGGTGTAGGCTTCTTCCAGGTACGTTAGCTGGTAATTAGGATTGCCAATTACAGCTTGGCGTGTGTGATCAAATCCTGGAGGCGAGTGGTGATTGCCTTGCACCCGACCAAACTGATGATAACTAAGCTTGTACATAAGACAATTGAGGAGGGCAGGTGCTCCCTCAGCATCTACACGAAACTGCCCTTGGGCTGTGAAATAGTCTGTCTCTCTGATATCATTGGGATGTTCTCCTTCAGCAATGCGAACCATCCATAAAAATTTGTTGATATCATCACCTGAATAACCAATGAGACCACCAAATATGACTAGTACGTAGTCAACATCCAACATAGTCATTATTTTATAAGCTGTTTTCTCATCAGATGCCATGGCTTTGCCCACTAGGGCAATGTGGCTATTATTCCATGTATTATTGTCAACATATGTTGTGCGTCTGCCCATTCCTGCTATCTGGTAGCCATAGTCCCACCATGACATGATGCGTGCAGCTGGTACTGTGTTTTGTGCCAGCCAGTAATATGCCTCACGAAAGTCATCCAAAATAGTACGTGACCCATCTCTTCCATATGATGCCAGCACAATACTAGGACTAGAGTATGCATTGGAGGTAACCCAAGTGCAATGGATGGCAAACAGAAGAAGGACTACAAGGGACAGCATGGCTACTGCCATGCGAATGTTAGCACCCAGTTCATCAGATGTCTGGGGTTCTTCATGGCGCATACGACGTAGTTTTCCAGCCTTGTCATACATGCGTCCGGAACCATTGTCTTTTGGCTCCTGCTTGGCAGCACCTACTTCCTGTCTAAGATAGGCATCAAAGAGAGAGGACAAAGAAATGGCCGCCAACACGCATACAATGGGAGTCAAGGTTAGAATAAGACGCACCATCACTCCAGCAAAGTAAGCAGCACTGACAGCATACAACACCACTATGGCAACAATGAAAACTAAGTCAATCATACCAAAGACATCTTACCAAAGACTCGCAGGTCTGATGGCTTTCTGGCACAGTACCACAAACCTGCTGGGAAAGCAGCTGCCAACACATGTAAGTCAAAAAACATGGAAAACCAAGTAGTAGGTTGATGTTCACTGACGGAGGTGATTATGGGGATATGCTGTTTTGCATAACCAGTGTCCCACAAGGAATAAAATCTTCCACTCCAGGGAGCCACCACACCCATCCATGTTAATGCTACTATAGCAAAGAATACCAATGCAGCAGCCACAATAGATCCCACAACAAACAAATGCTGCAGGTGGAGCCATGAAGATCGACTGCGTAGGTAATATAGGAAGCCAACAGCATGTAACAAGAAGAACACTCCTATTGATGCCATGTGCTCTGAGGTGCGTAGAGGTTGGAAACCAACAAATGGAACTTGCATGCTGCATAACAGTCCCAACACATAAAAAGGAGCATAGGCTACATATAGTCTAAGGGAGTAGCGACCTAATAATAGCAGTACAAACACATGTAATGGTATCAGGTTGATGATGAAAACGTAACCACCCCAGGCTGATACCTAGCAATGCACAAGATCAGTAAATTGAAAAGCAGTCAAAGCACTCACCATATAAAAGTAGGCCAGAGAGGTTAGCACACACCAAAATAGTGATCCTGTCTTCAGAGTGCGCAACTATGTTAAATCTACATAATATATTAAGAGAATCTTTTCAATTTACCCATAGGAAAAAAGTAAGAATCAAGGCAGGAATAGCAATGCCTTCATTATCATAGCTTCCTGCCACTGACCGGCTAATATATCCAGGAACAATAGCAATGAAGCTTGCAGCCAAGAGTCCTGCTCCAGGTGTCCAAATCTCTTTGGTAAACAGATATGTGGCTAATGATGTTAAGGCACTAAATATCGGTGCCAGGAATACACATACATCTCGTATATGTATTGGAATATGCAATGAATTGAGAATGTAATGAATTGCTCCAGACGTAACCATGAGTCCTGGAAACACTGTTCCTCCCACAATCCTTCCCAATGGGAACCATGCTGTCTCATCAAACCAATTGAGAAAGTTGTAGAATCCATGCTTTACCATATATGCCGTAGCTCTATAGTTAAACCTAATTTTTGCACATCAAAATTTACAATGAATACAAATTTTTATGTCATTTCAAGTTTGTACATTGAATTAAATTCAAGCACACTGTGAAAAAAAACTGAATCATGCTACATGTGGAAATTTAACATCTTCTGAAACATTTTCTGATTTCATTAATGCAATTCCATCACAATACTGTTATGCAATAAAAATTTAATTATCTAACATAATAATGATATTTAAATACTTATATGTGACAAAAAATTGCCACCAAAAAAGAAAATAAAAACAAATTCAAAGTAATTCTAATTTGGAATTCCGGTTTTGAAGGCGGGGCAAATCTTTGGATATAAAAACGATTTTTTCAGTTAATCTGAAAAAAGTCTCTTCAAAGACAATGTGTCACTTTACTCAGTCAGAAACTAAAAGTCACTTCGGTCACTTCAAACAAACCACAAGTAATGCTACGTTAAAATCACATCACTAGGATGCATTTAACTATTCTTCTCTCTTACTCCTTTCAGAATCAGGGCAACGAATACTTCACTTACCATGGATCAAATTCATGTATTATACTTTCAAACCGTATAATGGCAAACAGTCGGCTTGAAAACGCTGCCACGCAGGCGAGAAATAATATAGTGAATGATAAAACAAACTGCAGAGCTGAGTGGTTTGACGTTATAATGGAATTCATATTCTTGGAAAACTGGGGCCATTTCACATCAGCAGCTTCCCCCTTTTTCGGCTTGACATCCGCCTTCTCTTCACTGACTTCTGTCATAACCAACGCTTTTCAATCTCTGTGCATAATCAATCAAACCTCATTCTTCGAGGATCTGCTAAACTCCTGCAAAGTTTCAATATTTAACTCTATGCAAAATACTGAATTCAGTGTATTTAAGCTGTGTTTTGCGCCACGTGTACAGCTTGCATCAAATTCATGGTTTACCGTCACCGAGCGCCTAGGACGGATACGGGAACGCACTTATCGATAGGACTCCAAGCAAGACATGTTTCGTTCGTAGATTGAATTCAGGTGTGCCAAGTTCCACCTTATCTCCAGGAACGAACATACAAGTGTATTTGATGTAAGTCGTTGTATTCAAAGAGAGAGAGATTTCGTGAGCGATTGTATTTATTGATGTGCTGAATTTCCGATGGAAACATATTATTTTTTCTTTCGAACTTATATGCCTTGATTTTATGCTCATGCTGTTTTTCGCTCTTCCACGAGGGGAGGGAACAGTTCTTTTACCACATAAGATTCGCATACGGAATCGGATTTTGCAACCAAAGAATGAACGGGAGACAGAAAATTTTGCTTCACGACCAAATCTTTGCACAATCTCAATTTGCATTATGTACATAATTACTTCCAGAGACTACATTGCATTATTATTGTGGATTCTCTTTCTTTAGAGTAGGAGAATTTCGGCTGTAAGAATACTTTCCGCACTCGCACATTCTATTTATATGTTGGAACCCTATCTATTGGTTGACAGTTTTTTGAAAATAAAAGGATCTGTTTGAATGCAAGACCTGCTTATCAGAACAAATTAACTTGCACTACCTTTAATTGGAAGAAACATCTTAAAAAATACATGATCGGCACTATCTTTGATTTCATTTCAATTTGTTTCCAATTTCGTGATTTTCGTGATATCTCACTTGAAAACTGACTTTTTATTTATCAACTTTGCCGCCATGATGTGCATTCAAATGCAAAAACACATACCGTTCCTTATGCCAATTCTTACTTGAAACGTTGTTACAGAATATTTTGTAAACTGTCAGTTTTCGTTGATCACGTTTGCTTCCAGTTTTTGCAGATTCCCAATTAGAAGCACAGACATTTTTCAAACAATCGTTATTCCAGCATTTCAGTCCCTAGATCCAGTTTTCCAAAAAAAAAAAAAAAAAACCAGCAATTTTCCTCCTGGTATCTTTCGAGTTTGGAAAACATGCAACTTTATGTTCCTTGGAAAGTCTGCGATATTTTCTAAAAGATGTTTAAAACAACTGCGCGATTTAACTTGCTGTATTTTATTTTTTTGCATTTTTTCTTTTGATATATGTACCTGTGTCATTATGAAGATGCGAATGAACTTTTGTAATGCATTCAACAAACCTCAACAGGTATCTAAAAACTCCAATTTCTCATTTCAAGCCTTTTTAGTAAAACAAATATGAAAATACATAATTTGCTTATTATCTATATTGATCTATCCATGGGGCGATTTCGCATCACTCATACACCGTGTGAGTCATTTGTGATGAGATTATTGTTATTTGTTCCATCAAGTTGTAGTGCTTTGATTTGAGATAGACAGTGGTCAGGAGAACTGAAGATCTGAACATCAAGTTTCGTCTCTCCACAACTTCAAACCCATCGCCCACATTTCTCTTAGCCTTGAGAAGACATCTATGCAACTAAACTCAGTACAACTGTCTGTTGCAGTGGTAGTGAGTGAAAATTCGCATACAGAATGATGCAAAACTGATGAGCAAACAAATTACATAAGAAGGAACTTTCGGAAGATGCGCTCGTGAAATCTGTGTTTTCACTTGGCACGTATTTCTGAAGACATCAGTTTGTTTCCATTCCAAAAAACTGCATTCTTTGCCTTTCACCATAGAGGAAACACACACATAAGGCAACTTGGTGACCGCAAAATTAACTCCCTTACCGTTTCTAAGAAGAAAGGCAGTGGTGTTTTCTAGTTGAACACCTCTTTGATTGCGGTGCTCCGTGGAACGCATGCACTCCACAAACTGTGCCGTAGAAAACACACAGCTGCATGTATGGTTCCATGTCTTATTCCGACACGATTCTTGGAACGAATTTGTGTGCAGGATCTGTGGCCAGTACCAGTGTATCACGAGCCTCTTATCTTGTCTTCCAGCTGACCGATGTTTTGCACAGACAATGCAAACGAGGAATCATCTGCGCAGATGAGCGCCCGGTACATTTAAGTTGCTGCGAAAAAAATGATGGTGAATGACACTATCGTTTAGCTTCGTTTCAGCAAACAGCCATTTTTTTTGTTTTTGCTGCATTCTTTGCCATTTCTAATTTTTGTGTCGACCCCATCCTCCTTCGGAAGTTCAGTCTTCGAGAAGCCCTCCTGCGATCAGCCAACCAACTGATCGCCTGCGAAGGAAAGTTCCGTTGCTGAAAGACCGCTCCTGCTGGGCTTCAGGAGAGTTCCAGTTGGAATGACTGGAAGGGAGAAAGCCGAACCTCAGAGCGCGGCTGCCGTCGCTTTCGTGTCATTGCAGTTGGAGCTTGCACGAGCTTTCTCCCGTCTCTCGATGCTTCCTTATGACTTCCTTATCTGTTCCTTTCTGGGGCGTTCAGCTTCCGGCGTTGTGCTTCCCAGGATCCTTTCATTCCTGCCGATGCAAGATACAAGAAGGACTGTCGCCTGACTCTGGTTTGAAAAGAAACGCCTCCCCAGGGGGATCCTTTTGTTCGCAGCATGCTCCTGGAGTGCACCTTCCTAGGAAGAGTCGGAGGCTGCGTTTCCGAGGACACGGACCAGATGGCCACGGAAACTTCCTATGGTTCTTCTTCTTCCTCTTCCTGGAAGACCGCGCGGCTGTTGTTCCTCTACCTCCTGAAGATGGAGGGAAGAAGATGGCGTGACGTCTGCAAGCTTCGTTCCGTGGCTTCCCCGCATCGCCTTCCGGAGGCTGGATGCGAACGTTTCATCCCTTCGTGGAACGGGTTGATGAAGTCGGAGGAAATGCAGAACGTCCCGGTCCGCAGCGTCGCGACGCGGGTCCAATAGGAGGCGCCGCTCCACACAGCCTCCAGCCTTCCTCCGGCTCGTCTGCAGTTCCCCCCCCCTGCTCTTTCTCCCCTTCGGCATCAGCTGCATTGTCCTCAGATCTCCCGCAGAACACTGGCGGCTGCAGGGGGCAAAGAGGAGCCGAGACCTCCCCACTCGCGAAGGCGGCCCTCCCGCGTGTCCCTCGCCGCGCAGCCGAGTCGAGGACCGCAGCGAGGCGTGCTCCTTCGATGGCAGGAAGAAGGGGATTCCGGAGAGTGGAGGAGAAACGCGCGCCCAGCGGCGTCCCACGCGCTCTGGTGCCGCGAGAAAGGCGGGAGGTCACCTCGCAAACCTTTCCTGAGGTGCAACCGTCTCCACAAGGCGGCAGCAACTGAGGTCTGCTGTGGCGGAGGTAATGGACGCAGGTAGCCACGGACGAAGAGGACTCGGGGGAAAGGTTCGTGAAAGGGCAGGGTGTGAGGATTCTTCGGAAACATCCAGAACGTTCGTTCTGGATGTTTCCGAAGAAAAAACGGATGTTTCCTGCAATAAACATCCATGTTTCTTCCATTAAAAATCAGTGGTTCATTTCAGACCGTCTACGCCGGATGGGCCGTCTGATTCGTAACTGCTATGGAGGCCAACTGAAGTTCCCCAGTGTCTTTTGATTCCTGCAGCATTCCTGCATGACAATTTGGAATAAACACGGTACCAACTTCCAAGATTCAGTCCAACTGCAAGAATCGCAGCTGTGCCTTAAGATTCAGGATGTATTCCCTCTCTTTAAGAACTGATTATATCAACTGGCTATTTTCATTTTGTAGTTGTTCAATTTCTCTCTGTTCTTCCAATGAGAGTACTGCTTCTTCTGAGAGATGCTGACACTTTTTTAGCAACTGTACTAATTCCTGCAATTCTAAATGTTCTTGCACCAAATGCTGTTTCACTTCTGTATTGTATTTTTTGAGTTCATCTTCCTGAAGCGACAACAGCAGACATTCCTTCCTGAGCTTCCCTGTATTCTCATGATCAACAATACTAGCATCCTTTGGTTCCTCTGGACTACTTTTCTCTATGTTGGCCTGCTGTCCTTGTTGAAATTTTCGCAATTTTCTCTCGAGTTGTGTTGTAACACGCTGTACTTCCCATAACTGTTCTTCAATAGATGATGTACGTTCCTTCTTGTAAACTTGTGTGAAGATGGTTGAGCAAGGATTCTTGTTTTTGAATTTCCTGCTGAATCACCAAAGGGCTTGTTAACTGGTCAGTGAGGGTGGCACCAAGTGGTGGAAGGTAGCGGCTAAGAGAAATTTTTAGAAAAACAGCCTCTCGATTTTTTAGCAAAACAGCTAGGATGTGAGATGGCATTTAATCTTGGACCAAAGGAGCCAGCAAATTACTTAAAGTACTCAGGGTTAGGGTTGCATTCTTCTCCAAAACATGATCCCAATGAGCACACAGCCAGCTAAGCAATAATCGGCAGGATGACTGGAGGCGAGGAAGCAGGGCATCTGCATAACTGTCAGACTATCATTTTTGCAGTTGCATGCTTTTTCAGAAAGAGTAAGAACCCGAACCGAAAGGGCGATCATGAAGGTAGGGCGGATGCTCAGACCCTCGGGGTACTGGGACGACGCGCTCTCAGGTCCGCGCGTTCGCTTCTCCCCGAGGGATTCGGGGATTTCCGGATGGCTCCTTCCAAACTAGGATGGCGACGGCTGGCTCGGGAGACTCTGGACAAACGCGCGCGACGGTTCCCTGTCCAGCGGAAGCCGCCACGTCCGAGGGAACGCGAGGGACGGCAACCCCTCTCTGTCTTTCACCTCCTCGAGCGCACTGCTCGGGACAGGGGACAGGCGGCTGAGTTTTTCTCGCGACGGAGGGTTTTCATGCAGGCGGAAAGTCCGCTTTTGCAGGGAAAGCAAGAGGGAATAGGGGAGGGAGGTGGAGGGCCGACTGGCCAGGCCACAAGGAGCGACCCGGGATCCTCCGCTTTGCAGCCAACTCGACTGGGACGAGCGGTGGTCCGGCTGCGTCCTCCCTGGGGCACCAGGCGAACGGGAGACTTCACTGGCGGGTCTCCGGAAAAACTGAGGTCTGTTGCACTGGGGTCTCCCGTGCAACGCCTGCCGGCATCACACAGGGATATTTGGACCCGAACTGTGCCAGGTGTGGGGAGCGGAAATCCCTCCGGCACCTCCTAGTGGACTGTGTTGCCTTCCGGCCCCTTTGGAGAGGCTTTGCTGCTTTCCTTGGAATCCCTGGAGGCAACACCAGAGGCGTTTTAAAGCGCCTCTTCCAGCGCGACGCCCTCAGGCCGGCCGCATCCCAAGCAGCATTCTGATGCCCACGGGGCGGGATCGTAGCTGCATGGAGCAGCAATGCCAGAGAAGACCAGGACGACAAAAACGTCATCCATTTTGCTGTCCTCTTCATGGGGGTAGCGTCACGATGGCCCCATTTGGAAGTCTCGAAACAGAAACTTGCCAGCATCCTGCAAAGGACGAAGACACCCCCCAACACACAGTGATCTCTTCCTGACCTCCCAACTCACTTTTTGACTGTATGTTTGTTTTATTTTTTTGTTTTTGTTTTTTTTTTCTCTTTCCCTGTGCTGCCGAGACGAACCCTGCTGGCCTGCGCGCCAGTTCCCGGCAGGTTCCTTCTCGTAGTTATAAGTATGGTGACGGGATCAAACGTCCTACCACAGACGTTTATGTTTATTTTTTCTAAATAAACGCCCCGGCGTGACCGGGTGTCAACCAGTAAAAACTCCTTCCGTCTCCTCTGCCCTTCTTGTTTTTCCGATTCCTCTGGAAGCGAGGAAGAAGGGGCAGGGTCCGAGGAGAAGCTTTCGTGACTTTCGGGATCCAGGGTTCAGAACCTGATCACGCCGGGACGTTTATTTTGGAAAAAACAAAACAAAACAAACTATCAGCTAGAGGGGAAAAATATCCCCTCAAAAAACAAGAAATGCTCCCCCTCCTCTCCCCAAAAGTTTCTAAGGGTGAGCACGGTAAGCAGGTCGGTTTCCAAGAAGTAGGGAAGGGAACAGAGGGAGGGGACAATAAATAAATAAAAAAAGACGGGAGGGTAGGGACAGAGATATTTGGTATTAGACGTTCCTTCTCTTCTAGAAGCGACTCTGGATGGTTGTAATCTCCCTGCCGACTTCTTCTGGCAGTTGAGGTCATTTGCTGATGTCCTCATGAGGGCTGCTGCTGTGTTAGTGGCCTCTTTGCTAAGTACTGGACTCCAAAACATGGCGGACTGCCACTATGGTGCGGACGCAACAGATTGCTGCGATCACAGCACCCTTCTTCAGCCCACTTTCTGTAAAGGAGAGTTGCAGCAAGTCTTTAGCAGCATCCTGCGATCGACGGAGCGCCGAAGCGAGTCTCCGCCACAAGTCCTCGAGGGCCGGGATCCAGGACGGGAGCGCATCGTTCTCCCGGATATCCTGTACCAGCAGGCGTGTTAGGGAGGGAGGAAGGGAAGTGATAGTGCGGGAGAAGTTTCCCGGAGGTCGGGTCGAGCCGGATTTCCTTGGGACCTTGGATGATTGTCATTCGGCCATGCTGGGTCATGCTGGGGCATGCATACATTTATTGCGCACAGTAATGAAAATACATCGGTATGGTGGAGCCGTTGCTTCTACCACGTGCAAGGAAGCTGCCGAAGAGCGGCACGCAGACCGGAGAGGTCTGCATTGGCAGCGTGGCGAAAATAGAAACAGCAAAAAAAAAAAACGAAAACATACAAAACAGGGGACAGGAAATGTTACACGGGGAAGGGACCGAGGACGGGATCACGGTATGCTGCCTGGAGTCCTCTGCATCCTGCTCAGAATGCTGAGAAATTCTGTTCGTGTCTCACTTAGGTGGGACCATCTCGAAGCGGTCCTCAGGAAGATCCACGCCCGATGGGTGAAGTCCCTGCCATTTCGGCCTCTTCTCATGGAGTTCGAGGCCACCATGATCCCGTGAGCACATCAGAGGACTGCGAGGAACGCGGCAGTGCGGCACGCGCGAAGAGCGTTTGAAGATGTTCCTGGAACTGTCCACTGGGGATCCTAGGGTCGCCGCGAGACCGAACCTCAATGGGGACAGAGGGTAGCACAGTCCGACAGCAGGTTTGGGAGGATCTTCTTCCCGCACCTGTCGCACTGAGCGTCCATGCTTCCCCACCGTGTCCAGTGGCGAAGGCGCGCTTTGCACGGTATTCCCCCATGCAACAGCAGAAACGCCAACTCCCACTTGAGGAGGGAGAGCGCCACTGTTCCAGCACGCTGGGAGCCACTTCACCTCCGGAGGGACGTCGAGCAGCTCCGCCCAGCGTGGAAGTCCTTGGGGTGGGACACTCGGGATCGCAGCATCCGTCACCTCCCGAGTTGTCCACACCCCTAGAAGTTCCTTCCTTGCTGCTATGCAGGACGTCACTTCCCGCCTTGCCAGGATTGCGCTGTTCCTTGCGTCCCTTAGGGAGGGCAGCACTGGATCAAGGAGAGAGGGGGGTACCTTGGATAATGGAAATCCTTCTGGGTTTTTCTGTTTTCGCTGCTTTCCTTCCAGCTTTTTTTTTGTTTGTCAAGAAGTGCTGAAGAACCGTCCGCTCCCTCTTTGACACCTTCCACGCCACCCGAGGATGCGTGCAACCCTTCAAGTTAGGGGGAACTCAGGAGAACCGCTCCCTCCTTTTGGAATTTATTCTCTGGAAGGGTCCCTCCGGAGCAGAAAACGGGGAAGGAGGGGGAGGAGAGCTCCTGCCTGATTCCCGACAGGATGAGGATGTGGCTGCTGGGTCTATTCGAGGAAACTTCCACCCCCTCCTCTCCTCTCCATTTCTCCCTCGGGAGGCGTGGGTCTGGGGGTGCGGAATAGCGTTGTCGCCCTTCCGGAACCTGCCCGGAGGATGAGCAGACCCCCGGAATGAGGGAAAGGATGCTCCTTCTGTTTCCTCCTCCTCTGAAGAGACCCCGAAGGGACTCTTTCCAGTTTTTCCGAATTTCTCGAAGAGAGCAGAGCGCTTCTCGTACTCTGGAGAGGCATCAACCAGCTCCATGGAACGCAATGTAGGGTTCCTCCCAAGGTGGGGGACGGGTCCGTTCTCACAGCCAAAGAAGGTGGGTGGGAACCCCGAAAGGAACAGGTGCTCCTTGATGCCTGGAAGAACTCCGGAGGACCAGCTTCCGATCCCATCCAGCCTATTAGGGCATCCGGGGGTTTCCGGCTTCGACCGGTGCTGCAACCGGAGCCCACAGGTCAACCAGCGTCATCCTGCCGGGGAGAACTCGAAGCCCACGAAACACTCCCCGTTTCTCGGGGATCTATCCTTCCCCGGTCAGGATTCGAACCAGCAATGCGTGATGCCACACGGCCGCCAACACGGGCTGTTCGGCGACGGGGGGTCGCGTGATCTCTGCCTCTTTTTTACTCCCCCTCCGCTTCTTCCGAAGGTCCCTGCCTGCTCGAGACATCCGGTTCTCCGCTTGGGAAGACGTGGGGAGGCGGAAAAGTCAGCGGGTTCTGCCTGGGGAGGGCAAGTGGTTGGCGGGGACGCTCACAGATGGCACACTGATCGCGCGCGGAGGCACGGGAAAGCAAAAAATGGGAAGAAAAACAGAAGACGAAAAAGGGAGGGAGGAAGGAGAGGGAGGAGGAGGCGCAAAGCGTCGGAGGCCGTGGCGAGAAAGCCCAGCCGTGGCGAAAAGACTGGCAGTGGCGGGATGGGGAAGGGGCAAAGAGCAAAACGAGGGAGGGACGGCGCGAGGCGTAGGGCAGGAGGGAGGGTGGGAGGGAGAGGGGAGGGGGAGGAGGCAGAGACGGACCAAGCGAGGTGCACGTGCTCGTGTGCACGCGGAGAGAGAGCTGCCGCCACCGCGACAGACGTCTTATCTCGGTCGCCGCGGAGTTCGCAGCCAGCAGATCCGTGCCAGACGGTGCCGGCGACGCCGTGCTCCCCGCGCGAGGAGCCGCTCCAGGTAAGCAAGCCGCTTGGTGCTCCGGGGCTGGAGGAGCGTCCCATTCCTCGGCGAGCGGGCCCACCGCGGATGGGGAAAAAACCTCGCAGACCCCTCGGCCGCTCCCACCGCCGCCCCGTTTGCCTTCTATCGAAGGGACGGGGAGGGAGGCGGCTCGTCTCGTCTTCCTCCCCCTCCTCCTTCACCTCCTTCCCCCAGGCTCCCTCATCCAGCACGGTGAGGGGAGAGCGCGCGCGTGCCGTTGCGACAACGTGATGCCCCGGCAATCCTCGCCCATCTCCGCACTCGCCTTCTTGATGGATGGGGCGGAAGGAGTGCCTCCGGCAGGAAGGAACAGGCAAAGGAAACGCAACGTTACGGAGCGGCGTCGCTCTTGGCAACGCCTCGGGGATCGGAGGGGCTTCTGAGTCGTGGCTGAGACGGCGGAAGCTGGGGAGGCAGGGGCTGGAGAGGAGGCTGCACGGCTCTCTCCCGGACCTCGCGAGCCACTCCCGCGTGGTCGGAGCTCCCTCGCATGCTCTTGGGGTTTTCACCTCTTCCTCCTCCTCCCCTTTCACCCGTGGTCTGAGTCCTCCCCCTCGGAACGCTTTGCGCGCGGCAGGAGTCCCCTCGGGATACAGAAAAAACTCCCGTTCGGGATCACAGAGAAGCCCCGGGAGCCGTTCTCCTCCGGGTCATGGTCCTCCGAACCTGGAAGCAGCCGTCTTCCTCCTGCTTCCCCCGGGAGATGTGCGGATGCTCCCCGTTGGACCAGAAGAGGTTGAGCGCGCGTTTTCGTCTCCTTCGGGGGGGGTTTCTGCAGCGTTTGAGGCACATCTTCGCCTTTCGGTGACTCGGGACCGCGTTCGAGAAGACGCCGCCCGTTCCGCACGTGACCGCGCGTGACCTGTCGCCGCGCCATCTCACGCCCGACGTCGTCAGTATCCCATGGTGTCCTCCGATGCGCCACCCCGCAGCATGGGGATGGTTGGGGATGGACCCTTGTCACGGCTCGGATCGGTAAGGGAGAGCGCGCCTATTCTTTTGCGCTCCGAAGGTCAGCAGCAGCGCGCTGTCGGACGCGCAGCCTGGAAGAACTTCTTCGTCCAAACTGGCGCCGGACGCTCCTGGATCGCCCCGTAGACGAGGGAGTGCTGAAAGGCCCGTGGCAGCGGAAAGAGTCTTTTCCGTCCCATTTCGTTTTGTTCCTGGGAGGAGGGCGGTTCGTGCGGCGAGGAGGACGAGGCAACGGCAGTGATCTGCCCCCTCTTTTGCCATCGGAACCCTGAGGGTTCTCAAGCGCGTCCGGGAGGCCCTGATCCAGGACGGGGCAGGGCCATCAGAGTGCATGGAGATCTCTCAGAGCCCTCCTGTACCGTCGATTCGGAACTCCCTCGTCTCTATCCCGGACCGGAGGGAGTCCCCATTCCTCACCCTCGGGAATGGGGCCGGTGCGAGGGGGACTCTTCGGGAGCCCGAAGGAGGCGCAGGCACTACCGCCTTTGCACCCTCCGGACCCCTTCTCGCTCGTGCGAGGGGACCTCACCAGACGGAGCAAGGTGGGAACGAGGACCGACGGTCAGGGAAGGGTCGTCTAGGCGACGAGGCGAGAAGGGATCTTCTGAGATGCGTAAGCTCCCGTTCCCGGACCATCCAGAGAGGCAGGAATCCTCCGCGGGAAGGGTCCAGGAGTTACGCAGGCGGCGAGGAACCCACCCACTTCCTTCCTTCCCCTCTTCCTCTCCCTCCTCGAGGCGCAAGCTTGGAGAACGTAGCCGCGGCAACTGACCGAGTCTGCGAGGAAAAGAGGGGCGCTCCTCGTGGTCATCGACTGTCCGGCAACACGCGCTGAACTTGACAGTGCCTTTCCGTACCGAAAGAAAGAGGAAGGGGAGGAGGCGGGAAATCTCTGCTGCTCCCCCCTTCCCGGACCTGCTCGCGGGTCGCCTTTGCCTCCAGAAGGTCAGAGATGAGCCGCAGCCACCCCCTCTTCCCCCCTCCGAAGATGAAGAAGATGCACCTGGGGTTCCACCCTCGCTTTTGGGGACTTCTCTTGCCTCGGAGCAGAGAACGGGGAGGGAGAGGGAGGGGAGCTCCTCTCTGATTCCCAAAGAGATTAAGAGGCGGTCATTAGGTCGACTCGAGGCGAACTTTCACTCCTGCCCCTCCTCTCCATCTCTCCCTCGGGAAGCGTGAGCCTGGGGGGTGCGGACTAGCTTTATCGCCCTTTCGGAGCCTCCCGGGGGATGAGCAGGCCCTCGGACTGAGGGAACAGGGGCTCAGAGGGAGAAGCGAGAGGCAGATGGCCTTCGCCGTGTCTCCCTGCTCTCCACATCCCTGGTCAGGGTCGCCTCTCCCGTGGATGGGGGAGTCTCCCTCGGTTGCCAGGCAGTGCCTTGGGCGAAGGAGGGCACCACAATCTCCTCCGGACGCCTCAGAGGAAGGAGAAGGGGAGGGTAATCTCCTACCGTTTAGCGCATGGCATGACCCTTTCTCTGGGAGAGGCGGAGGGATGGGCACTAGGGGATGAGCCGAGAGCTTCCTGGATGCCGAAGAAGGGACACTCTCCCTTCCTCCCAGGCTTATCCTAGACGGCGAATCGGAAGGGGAGCCCGGGGAGGGGATGGGGACCATCCCCTTTCCGCAGGGCAGGGATTGTCGGGAGTGACCTCCCACCTTCGCACATCCCAGAGGCGATGGAGGGAGTCAGCGCGCCGGCTCGGGGACTTCCAGAAAAGTCCTGGAGGCTGTGCGGAGTCCATCCTTCTAGATTCCTCGAGATTCCCCCTCCTCCTTCTTCGTGCCGCATTCCCATCCTCCTGCCGCTCTTCTGCGGGACTGGTAGTCCAGAGGGACGCCGCGTCCTCCAGAGCCTCGTCTGAAGACCGTGGGACGGCGCACGCGCTGCGCCACCTCGAAGAGATAACTCTCTCTTTGCTCCTCCTTCTCCTCCCTCCCGCCCCCTCCTTCCCTCGCGTGTCTTCCCGGACGCTTCCCGCAGCAGCAACATCCGCGGTGGAGCACGCATACCCTCTTCGTCCTTCCGCCCCGAGCCCTGAGGCACCCTTGAGACGCTTCCTTCCGGTGGAGGTTCCCTCGCTCCCCGTCCCTCGTGCTACCCCACGTTACTGACCAACCGGAGTGCTCACCACCCGGAAGAGAGGTTCCTTCTTTTGCTTCCGGGTCCTCGTTCCGTCTACCCCCCCTCCCCCCCTCCGAATCCGAGACCGCATTCCAGGAAAAGGAGTCAAGTCGCCTCCAGGGGGGCGCGGAAGGCGGCAGGACCGCCGCGAGAGCATCGATTCCTCTTCCCTACCCCTTCCCTCTCCAGGAATCCCTCGTCCCCAGTCCCCAGATCTCCCCTCTCCCCTCACGTTTGACCGGAAAGGGAGGAGTCGTGAGGTTTCCTCCGCGAGGGTCAAAGGTGAAAGGGGATGGGGAGGAAGGGGAAAATCCTGGAAGGTCTCTCTGCGTTCGCCTCTTCCGTGAAGGGGAAGAGGAAGGAAGGTAGGGTGTGGGGAAGTGGGGGACCATTCCTAGCTGGACTACCTCCCGGGTCATCGCTGGGACGATCTGGAGAGGGATGTACTCCTCCTCCGAAATCGCTTTTCGATCCTGGAAGTTCGTCGAGGCAGTCCAGACGAGGCGAAATCCTCCTCCCCTTTTTCCGAGCTGAGCGTCTTGTAGGATCCGTGCCGGATGTGCCCTGCATCGGCCGCCGTCGGAGGGCCCGGGAACGGCTGCTTTCCAGGCGTGAGGGAGGGAAGGCGGAGATCCGCGATGCTTCCTGGGAGATGCCTCGGAGGCGCCTCCAGAATCTACCCCCCGGCTCGGGTAGACTCCGGGCTCGACTCTGGGGATGACTGCCAGGGAGCAGAAGGAATGACGCGGAAGCACAGCGGCGAGGAGATGAGGGCGGGACCTCAGATGTCTGGGCTTTCCCGCGCAGCCACCGAGGAGGCAAAAAAAAAAAACAGCTGCCGCCTGAGAGGAGGCGTCTCTTTGCGCACGCGCGCTCACGAACCGACGACACCTGCGTCTTCGCGTTTCCGCCAGCCGCCGCCTCGCGGCGCCACTCGACGAGCTTCGTCTGCAGTGGCCCCCCGCTTTCCAGGAGCCCTGGGCTGGCCGTGCAGGGGACCCCGCGCGAAGAGTGTAGAGGAGCAGCCACTTTCAGGGAGAGAGTCCCTTCCGAGAGAGACCTTCCGGCGGGAAGAAGCTGCAAGAAAGGTAGGCGTGCGCGCTCCGGCGCCGTGGGAACGCTGCTGCCACGCGTCTCCTCTCACTGCGCTGTACCATGGACTTCCTTCCAGGCGCGAGTTCTCCTTCCCTTCAGAAAGAAAGAGACACACACACACACACACACACACACACACACACACACACACACACACACACACACACAAAACAAGAGCAGCAGCAGCAGCAGAAACCCCCGCTGAACCGTCAACCCACACTCTTTCCTTCGAGCGGACGCAGGAAACCCAGGGTATTCCCCCCCCTCTCCTCCATCTGCTCTTTTCCCCTTTCCGCTCCTCCCATCAAGCGAACTCTGCTGGGCGACGATTCCGCCGCGCCGTCCTCGTTTCCCGAGTCCCGTCGCCTCGATCCGGCCTTGCATAGGGTCGAGGCATCTCCGTCCAGCACGGTGAGGTCCGACCTCCTGCATGCGGCTGCGCGTCGTCAGGAGTCTGGAGCGAGCCTCTCGCAGACAGCGGCCGGCGCGAAGAGGTCAGTCTGGGGATCCCCAGCCGGAGGCGTTCGCGTTCGGGAGCCGCTCGGATCGCGCGAGGGAGAGGAAGGGGGAAAGAAAGAAAAGGGAGCACCACCGCCGCCGCGTGCCACCTCGAAGTTCTTTGCCCCGCAGGCCACTCTTCCTCCCGGAGCGCCCGAAAGATGAGTAACTCCCGAGTGCCGGCGCGCAGCCGGCACTCGGAGTCTTCGGTTCGCTTCCCGGGCGTTACCTTGAAGCTACGAGGCACAGGTGTTCGCTGCCACACTACTCTTCGGGGCAAAGATCGAGGAGGTTCAGGCATCTTTGGGAGAGAGCTAGTGGCACGGGACGAGCGGTGTATCTCCCGTGTATGCCGCGCCATTAATCATCGGTTGTCCACAAGCCCAACGTTCCAAGGACGGCACCTTTCCCGGCGTGGAACGCGATACGGGAACACGGAATGCGAGCGGAGTGGAGCCCCGTATCAGGGAGGGGAACGGGCCGCCTCCCGAGATGAATTCGGTGGCAGAGATGCCTCTGCTCGTCCTCTCGAAGAGGAGTCCAGAGGGAGCCGTCCAGAGGGAGCCGTCCAGAGGGAGCCGTCCAGAGGGAGCCGTCCAGAGGGAGCCGTCCAGAGGGAGCCGTCCAGAGGGAAACCGTCCGTCGCTCGCGCGCGTTCATCCCGGAGCACTTAACGGCGGGAAGCGCTAATTAGAAAAATCGAGACGTTATCTGAGCCGGGACGCGCCAGTTCGGGAACTCGAGATTTGCATCCTGACAGTTCGAGGCAGGGACAATCAGAATTCTATCACGACTCTGGACGTTCCGTTCTCCGGTGCTGCAAACGGCGCAATATTTGCCTCCTCCCCCTCCCCTCAGTGCATTTCGCCCGTACGCAATTTCATAGGAAGGGAAGGGTCGTCTAGGCCAGAAGGAACCTTCTGAGATGCGTAAGCTGCCGTTCCCGGACCGTCCAGAGCGGCAGGAATCCTCCGCGGGAAGGGTCCGGGAGTCACGCACGCGGCGAAGAGCCCACCCGCTTCCTTGGTACTCCGCACCGATCGGCGTCTGCAGGATTGCAACGACGCCGCATCCATGTTGTAATCCTGGAGACGTTGAGGAACAGTGGCTCTGCAGCACGGAGTAAACACACACCCAGCCATGATTGCGGCGTTCAGGCGTTTGTACAGTCCAGCGCAAAATGCAAACGAAACAAACGCCTACAGTAATACTCGTACCTTCCGATGCGTGTGTACACATGCTTGGAGCATCATTTCCGTGCGTGCTCACATACCTGCACGTGTGCTCCTGAAAGCACATAGTCAGAGACGATCGCGTTGTTTATTGCCACTTCCTGCTGGGTGTTTTGTTTGCTTGCTTTTGCTTGTTTTGGAACTTTCAAGTCCAGTTTGGATTTTTGTTCAGCGTGCACGTGGATCCGTTTCCCCTCGCCCATTGGCCAGTTTGAACGCACCCCTAAATTCTAATTAGAAAAAAAAAAAGGGGGTGGTGGTGGTGGGATGCGGCTTTTACGAAAGAACCGAATGAAACCAGATCACTCGGGGAATTGGAAAAAAAGAAAAAAAAAAATCCCAAACTGCGCAGTTTAGAAATTCTAACACTTCGTTTTTTCTTGAAGGGAAATAACTTTTATAGGGCCCATGGTAAGAAGACACGGAGCAAACAACAACAGCAAGAAAACAAAGGCCAGCATTGAAAACATTTAGCAATAATCAAGGGATGATGAAAAATCATATTGGGTTTTACCAGTAAATGCTGCGAGCAACAGGTGTTCCCTGAAGTTAAGGGAGAACAATTAAGAACCGCTCTGCAAAGGGAGAAATGTCTTTCCTTGCAGGATAGCAAAAGGTAGGAAATACATGTTGCAGGCTAATGGCATCCAATAGCAACCGGACTGCGATATTAGTCATGCTTGTAAATGCACCATCTTACGTTCCTTTGGTATGTCGAGTTCGGCAGCATGAGATCGCAGAAACTTGCAACACTTGCTTGTATGATTGATGGCATTTCTCGATTTCCTAGGGAACGCTTCTTGATCTGAAAATCCACACATGTACATACGTATATAAAAAGGTACGATGCATGTGTATATGTCGTGCCTTTTTTCTTTTTTTTCTTTTTTCATGATTTCCCCGTGTTTGCGTGGTTCGTAGCGGGGGGTTTCCACGAGTCGTCGAGTCCTACAAGATGGCGGCAGGTTGCAACTGGTTCGGAGCTGTCCGTTACGCATATATGATGACCCTCGATGTTAATCTGCCTGATTGATCCGCAGATGCACTGCAGGAATCATGCACTGCACCGGGAGCAACGCAATCACCGTCTCGGAAGGAGTCTTTGTGCTTCTTATGCTCCATCATGGCAGGAAAAAACGGAAGGAAACGGCCTCATCTACAGAGATGGAGCTGATTCTACCTGGCTTTCCTTCGCTCCCTCAAGATCCAAATTCAAAGAAGTTTGATCCGAGCTTCTCACGAAAAAGAGCTGGAAAGGAGAGGGTGCGCGAGAGTCAACCATGACGTCGGCCCTCCGTTCAGTCGACGGAAGATTAACAAGATCAGGAGCAACTTGGCCTTTCCCAGTCAGAATTTCAACGCTCCAGAGCGAGATCAGCTTCAGCAGTCTTTGAGAGAGGATCGGTCTGAATTTCCTCAGGCATACTTCGGACAGCACAGTGTGGCGACCGCTTGCAAGCAAATCCCCCTGGAAATCTCCCAAGCCAGCCGTCCGGTTGAGCGTCTCAGAAGTGGTAATTTGCTTGCAGTAATCACCCAGGCGACGTGCTCCTCTAATTCTATAGAGATGCGTCAGGTGCGTTGAGTCTGTGCTTTCTGTGCACTTTCCGTAATCACCATGGAGTCCACAACACGGAAAGACGAATCCTTTCGGCTGTAGCCCGTGTGCTGGACACCGAAACACCGGGGCTCGGGCACCGCCAGCTCTGGCTGCTGGTCGGTCTTCCAGAACCGTTCCGAGCTTCTTCCTCTACCGGAAAATCGGCGCACCAAACGCACGTTCTGGAAATTCCTTCCAGACTGGCAAGGAAGCATCCGAATGGGTAAACAGTCCTTGAAGATTTCAGCTGCTCAGAAGAATGGCAATGTAAATCGAAGCAGATCTTATTCCGCGTTTGCTCCGGCGCGACCTCAAGGTTTCGCTGCTTTCCCGCGAAGTTGGATCGGACCCTTCCGCAGCGAAATTTCGCCCGAAATTCCCTCGCCCGGGATCCACCTGCCTGCTTTCTCCCCGGAGCGACTCCTCCGACAGAACCCTCCGGAAAAGTGATGGGGGGGGGGGGAGGGGAACTGGTCGGGAGCAGCCTCAGCCGGAGCGAACAACGAAAGCCACTTCGGAGGGTATGCGCGAAGGATTGCATGGCGCGCGCACTCGGAAATCACCGCGGAGGCGAGACGAAGATCTCTGGCGTAGAGCTTGGAAACGAATTCCCAACGACCATCTTGAAGCCTTTGCGTCGTTAAGCGGGGAAGCAGCGAAGATGAAGGCGGAGCGATGCTGTGGTTTTGGACAAACGTGCTAATCAAATCAGATAGAATCATGAAGAGCGCTGAAGAGAGAGCTGTTCAGGGATGAAATGCATCACTTTGTGGATTGCGAAAAAGTAATGACTCGTCTTTCCATTATGGCACTGACGCATTTCATTCTTATCTTTATTTTTGAAGAATCCCATCCTTTAACGAACAGCAGCTATCGATTGAAATCAAGAAATTCTCTAAACTCCGGAAGAAGGCGGAGGAAAATTGGAAAATGAATCCCTGGTGATTGCTGTCCTCCCGGGTCCGGCGAAGAAATCACCGGCTCTTTTTGAGACGCTCTCGGTCCGTTGCCAAGAAACGAGAGCAGGGACCCAGGAGCGCATGCGCGTCCCTCGTCTCTTGCGCCCGCGATGGGAATCACCGAGCTGACAGTGACGGGAGGATGCGGCGTGAGAAGTAAACAAGAACGAGGCTGATAAAATCTCGAACACGTGTGAGCGCTTGCGTCAGCTCGGTCGTGATCTACTCAGAGGACAAATCAACAAGGTTCCGCTTCGGAGCTTGCTCTCAATTCTTAATCTTTTCATCTGTATTCTTCTTACAAGGGGGCTATTTCCCCCCCCCCCCCCTTCTTCTTCTTCTTCTTTCGCCGGACTGGTTTTCCCTTTCGTTTGTTCCGACCCATTGACCCAATAGCAGTAAGCGAGGAAACCGTTGCCGCAGCGACACGGGGCGATTTTTGTCTGTGTCTATGTGTGTGTATGTCACTTCTGCTGACGAACCCCTCGTCAATTTCGGAAGCAAGGGCGTTTCCAAACGAGAGAGAGCTCCTATTCTCAAAGGCTTTGTCCTTCATACCACAGAACGCTCACCCTCCTCCTTCAAGGAGTTCGCGCGCTTTTCGAACACATCCGAGAGGGAGAAGCGTTCCTCAGAGGACCGGCCAGGAAGGGAAGCTGAGCTCTTCTCCATTTTCCTCGACCAAGCCACGTTCCAGATGACGAGCAACTCAAGGATGCGGAGTTTTCTCGTAGCTCGGGCGTGAGGTGTCAGCGGACAACCGCTTCTTGGCCACGTTCATCGTCATAGCTCCGTTTTCCCTCTCGCAGCTTCCGTTCTTCACCCTCAGCGGAGTATTTTCTTTCGGAGTGGCGTTCGCGTCCTTGGCCGCTCTTCCTTTCTTTTCCCCGAGGCACTGAGGAATCTCTGCAACGGATGATGAAGGAGGAGAAAGCCATGAAGATCAGTGCGGAAAGCAAACAGATCGCCTGGAGAGAGCGGAAAAAATCTGGATGCCGCTGCTGCAAGCAATGGATTACGTAATCGCCACCTTTTCGTTTCCTTCCGAGTTTCTGTTCCGGATGGGATCGCTGCTGCTTCCAGTTTCCTCCCCTGGATGCCTCGCGCGCGCTCCGGAGTGCGCCTTGCAGAGAGCTTCCAGTTTCGACAGACATGGACCCTCGGAGGCCCTCTGCATCGAGAGACCGATGTTAATTCCCACCATCCTTTGAATCCTTTTAATTTTTTTCTTTGTTTTTTTCGGTTGATGAGAAAGAGTGAAAATAATTCCTCGATTGCGCCGTGGGCGACGGAGGAAAAGGGCGATGGCGAGGCCGCAATGTCTGCTGCTGTCCCTGCCCGTCCTGATGCACCCATTTCCTTTTTTTTTTTTTTTATCTTGGAGATGTATTTGATGTATCTGGAGGCTGGTCACGATTGCTTGGAAGCTTTTTGAAAACCAAGGGATTCCTGGCTCTTCTTTTCCTTCGTCCGTGTATTCAGGGAGAGCAGCTCCCGAGCAGGAAGGTGCCGAATCGCCCTTCGGCGGCACTTCGAGGGATGACTGCCTCCTTCTCCGAGAACCGAAGAACGAACCACGCGCGCGATACTCATTGTAGGGAGGGGGGTGGGGGGTTCCAAGTCCATATCGTGATCCTTGCTTGGATGATGCTGGATTCGAGTGAGAGGCACGGCTGTCGTCCATCAGTGAGTTCGCACTTTTCGAACACATATCCGGGAGGAGCAAACAGCGATTTGTGACAGCTTACGATTGGAGGAAGGCGAAAGACTCATCTTTTGATCTGTACATCCCTGGGAGTAGCTTGGAGAAACTTCCGGCCAGAATAAGACGACGCCCAACTGCTTCGGTTTTTTTCTTTTTTCTCCTCCTCCACACTGACTGTCATCTTTCTAATCTTGCGCATTTCGGCTTTCAACTTTGAAAGTTTTATCGCTTCGTCTAGTCTCCTCATCTGTTTTAATCTTCCCTGGTTGTCAATCGATCTTGCGACTAGGATCGATACTGTCAGAGAGAGAGAGAGAGAGACGGAAAAAACGAAGGAACGCCCCTGGACATCTACATGAACACGCATATAATCTCGTGTTTGTGGTTTCGTTGACTGGCGACAGGGAAAAACGAGGCAGTCGGTCATCTGGGAGTTCGGTTGCCACGGCAGAGGTGCTGCGGCTTTGTTTGCAGGCCTGACGCAGACAAGACATCCGCAGACACCTTCGCGTGCCATCGAAATCATCCTTCCGAGCTCCGGACTACAACATCAGCAACGCGACTTAGAAATGCTTTTTAACAGCATCCCTGTTGATCGACCGATCCTATCCGCCTCTTCTGCGGGGATTCTGGTTGTCCTTCTGGAAACGCATGCTCTGCGGATGCATCTGCGGATCTTTGATCACGTGTGGATCTGTGGACGAAGCGCCGTAGGATCCACTGCTCACAGACTCGCTTGTTTCCGTGACTGCTCCTCTGGACGATACATTCCGTAGTGGACGATTTCCTTTGTAGATTCTTTCTGGTCTTGGGATCACGGTCGCTTCAACTTTTCGTCTATTACCCATTCCTCACATTTCAAGGGGAAGTAAAAATAAATTTCTGCCTTTGCTGCCAGGAGTCCCCGTTGAATTACACGATTGCGACTGCCTATCATCATGGCTCATTGATGATGATGAGACGCTTTGTTACTTCTTAGGAGAGGAAGACCGATGATACCTCCCCACGGATAGTCGCTTCAGCTTTAGCAGGAAGACTTTCGTTGCGCAGCAAGGTTTCAGCGGTGGGAGGGAAAACTCTCCATGAAATTTCATCCCCTCACTCTCCCCAATGGGAATCGAAGTCCCAGTAATCCAGGAATCCTTCTGATGCTGGAGAAGAGCTCGCGGATTCACTTCGATGCGCTTTCACGTGTGTGTACCGCACCATGGCGGCTTCCCTCGAAGGATGCGTGTCCTCCTCACAATGGGATGCTTTCCGGGCTGTTGTCTTCGAGAGCGCTCGTCTTGCTCCGGAAGGGGATGCTGGGATGGGCACTGACCTTGCCCCATCTTCTGACAAAACAGGAGGTCTCTGTGTCCCCTGCGGAATGAAACCACGGGACGCGAGCAAGCGCTGAACGTTCCCGGACGATGCTTCCTGAAGTTTTCCGAAGGGAGCAGTTGTCGATCAGGCGGAGGCATCCGCTGGACCGATGCTCACTGGATCAGCACGGTCGTAAAAGAGGCGAGCTAGTGGGATATTGTTGTAAGAGGGGTTGCCCTCGGCACGCCTTCGTCGTACCGAGGGGCCAACGGAAGTAGGGATCCTGTGATAGGGAGACGGGAAAAATTCCAGCAGGGCTCAAATTCCCGTCCTCCGAAATGATCACTGCGCGCTGTCGACGGCCATGCTTTGCGCCGCAGAAGGAAGAGAGGAAGCTGAAAGTGTCCGCCAGGAGCTATCGAATCTCCGTTTCCTCGATGTAAGCCGTGCGAATTCCCGATCCCGTGAAAATTCAGGAGCCGCGAAGGAGAAAAAGGGTAATGAACTGGAAGCTACGACGACTTTCCTGCCCCCCTCTTCCCCCACGGAAGAAACCGGAACAACGGAGCCATCCCAACGAAGCTTTAAATTGCTTGCTCCCTCAAGAGGATCACTAAATTCTAGGAGAAGGTCTCGCGATTCAGGCGCCTCAGAGCCATGCGGAGATCAGCGCGGTTTTCCCCGAAGCTAAACTACCCTCTAGATGAAGTGCATCGCTGAGCGAGGGAGGCTGAGGAGTCAGAGCTCTTCTCCCTTCATCGAAAGAAATAAGGGACCGGTCGAAGGCTACTCCCTTCCCTGGCTAGATCGGTGATTCTTCGGGATTCCCCGAGCCTTCGCGCTTCTCATGATTCGCGCGATGGTTGATGCTCTCCATGTTTCTCCTACACTCGCGGCTTCTCGTTCTTTTTCTGCGTCCCGTGCCCCGCCTTCGCGTCGCCTCCTAGATGCCCTACTGCCTCCTCCTGCATGCTTCGCAGCCGTCTTTCTGCCCAGTTTTACATCATTCACCGGTGTTTAGGGTGTTGAGCGTGCCCCGTGCGCGGCGCAGCCGTCGTTTGTGCGAGAAGACGAGGCCACGTTTGCCCTTTCACGGGTCGAAAGTCCGGACAGGAACCTCGTCCGCTGGATGCCTTCCTCAGGGAGTCCTTCATCTCCCCTTCTTCTTTGTCTTTTTACGCGGCATCTTCAGAAGACATGTGCTGGCATCTCGTAACCTCCGCCGGCGCCTTCTCCGCGTGCCCCTCCAATGCGGCACTTCCGCCCCTGATCTCTCACGGCTGCGATTCGAGTAACGTAAACGCAAGATGGCTCTTCCTGTTATTCGGAGCGACCAAACCATTCCGAGACACACTCCATCTTGGGAGCGGATGGGTTGGCGATGCTCCACTTCTTTTCCCTCCTTCTCCCTCCTCATCCTCTTCCTCCTCCTTCCCTTCGACACGCTCGTGTCGTTGCGTGCAGCTTCCTCGACGGAGGTGGGTCGAGATCCTCCTGACTGGGACAGGGAAAAATGCGAGTCAGGATTCCTTGGCCCCGCCCCCTCCTGCTCCATGAAGGAAGAGGGAATGTGCCCGATCAAGCCGCGTTCCACATGATGTGCCAACCAAGGCTGCAGAGTTTTCTCGTAGCTCGGGTTTGCGGTGCGCTCTTCGGCCACGTTCATCTTCACAGCTCCATTTTCCCACTCAGTTGCGATCGCAGCTTCTTTTCACTCTCTTGGAGTTCATCTTCTCTTGGAGCGACGTTCGCCTCCGGGGACGCTTGTCTACGGGGAGAGCAGAGGAGGGACGAGATCCTCAGGATCAGCAGGAAATCCCAGCCGCGCCTTCGAAAGTCTCCTGAGAACGGCAGCCTTCCAGAGAGGGAAGGCAGCTACTGAAAGGACCAATGGCGCTCCTGCAAAGATTTTTTCCTTCCCTTCCCTCTGAGCACTCTCGAAGGCGAAAGCGTTTCTCCTCCCCTTGCCAATCTCTCCTCCTCCTCATCATCATCGAAGTGTAATATCTCCTCCTCATCGGGATTTTTACGCTGACCTCTTTGGATGGCGGGGGTCTCAAACTCCATACCTTTTGCAGGAGAGAGAAGAGAGAGAAACGAGATCGGCGCGCCTCCACGGCGAGGATGATGACTGCCGACGAGGAAGACCAGCAGCTGCTAACGTGCTGAAGCACGATCGTCTCGCATCTTCGGGAAGAGCGAATCCTTCCTCTACCTCTTTCTTTTCCCGCTGCTGTGGTCGAAGCCGCCTCAGTGACACCCACCGGAGTGCCACCAGCGTGCCCCCTACCCCCGGATGTGAAGAGGCCACCGCCGCCGTGAGATGGCGATCGTCGCCCTGCTATCTGTGCTCACCGCCTCCACCTTGGCGGCTTTGCTGCTGTTCAGGGAGAAGATCGGCAACTTGACGAACGGTAGGAAGGGGTCCCGAGGGTTGAGGGGTCAGCTGCAAGGAGGGTCGAAGGAAGAGGAAATGTGGAAAAAGAAGAAACCGGGGATGAAAATTTATTGCCCGAGACTTGGTACCCTTCTGCTCTCTTCCGAGAGGAATGAAGCAGAGCAACAAAAAAGAGGGATCCTTGAGAAGGGAGGTCGACTTCCTGCAGCTTCTCCGCGCACTTTTCTCTCTTACCCTTCCCTCGAGAGAGATCTTTCAGGAGCTCTTGAGAGCGAGGGGAGTCGAACTGCCATCTCTGCCATCCCTGAAGCCTCCCTTCGGACTGTGCCGCGCGGCTGTTCTGTTCTTTAAAGGGGAATCCGCTCTCATCCCAGCCTGAACGCCCCTTTCCCTTTTTATTTTCTCGCCATCCTTCTCCCTCCTGATACGCGTTCCTTTCCGCAGTCTCCCTTGCAAAAATTCTGCAGAAGGGAGAGAAGCCATGGGCCCACAGTTCAGGGGGGACGACCCTTCTGGTAAATGGAAAAGCAGGGCATCACCTCTTCCGCAAGCCCTCTACCCCGATGACCTTCATGGGCAGTTCCTTTCGTCCCGAGACATCGGCGGAGGGGACAGAGGTCGCCGGTGGTTTCTGAGAGCTGCGGCCATTCTCCGGCGCTCCTCACGCCTCTTCTCTACACCGGATGCGGGAACCTCTCTCCTCCCCCTTCTTCTCTCACGGGCATGCCGCCCTCGTGGAGGGAGGGAGACGGAGCAAAAAATTCCTCTCTGGAAAGTAGTTTTCCGGAAGCTTCTTAACTCTCCTCCCTTCCTCTTTCCCTTACCAGAGAGCTTCGATCGGAGATGGGGACGGGGGTGGACGCCGACGGATTTACTGGACGGAAGGCGAGAAAGGAGGAGTGACAAAGCCTCCGCCGACACGGTTCTTCCCCGACCCATACTGACAGAGCTTTCCAGACGCGCTTCACTGCCATTCCCTCCCCATTTCAAACTCAGAGACCCCCAACCCCTCATTCTTTCATCCCTTTCCCCTTTCAGAGTTCTTTCCCCTAAAGTTCCGCAGGAGCCGCATTGCCTCGGAGGTTTCGTCCGCCCTTGCCTCCGCCTCCGCCTGCAGGAAGCCGTCCCTGGTGACGCGCCTGCGCAGCATCCGAATCCCCTGGATCCCGCTGCTGGACGCCGCCGAGGAGCTCTTTCTGTGTAGGTGCCCGTCCCGCGGCCCTCGGCCCCTCCGCGTCCGGCGGTGGCGCATCATTCCGCGCACGTGTGTGGACAGGTTGCTTCCCGGAGCGCTCCAGGAGAAGAGCGTGCCTGGAGTGGGCCAACGGGCTGCTGCGAGGTGAGGAACCACCCGCGGAAGACCTGGGACCAGGCTGGTCGGACGGGGAGCGCCTGTGCGCCCTGCTGTGCTGCCTGGACGCCTCCTGCGACTTGCACCCGCAGCTGCTGCGCCGGGAGAGCGCCTACCGCCGGGTCAGCTTCGCCCTGCGGCACGCCAGGAAGGCTTTCGGGGTGAAGACGGTAGGCGAGGGGATAGAAAGAGGGGCCTTCCATCCACCCCACCCCGAACTCTTCTCTAGACTCTGACCGCCAACGAGCTGATCTACTGGTCGCCCGAGTCCGAGAAGAAACTGGCGCAGCTGCTTTGGGGCCTGCGTCGGTCCTGGAGGTCATCGGGCGGGAAGGGAGCCACTGCCGGCGAATGGACGTCTCCTTGCGGCGTCCTCCCCGCTCCGCCCTGCGGAACCGCCGCCTCATCCGGCCCGGCCGCTCACGCGCCCAACGCGACCGGGCCAGGGCTCCTCTCCGCCCTCGCTCGCGTCAAGACCACTTTCGCAGTCAGGAACCTGCGGCCTCCCGAGGTTGACCTTGTCCTGGACATCCGCGGGCCATGTGGCGTGCGGTACAGCCAGAGGGTGACCTCCCGCTCCCCTCCCAGGATGAAGTCCGAGGAGCAGGGGATTTTCCTGCGCTACACCCTCCGGGGTGCGGAGGCGCGAGTGGACTACTCCCTCCCGCTCCCCGGGACCTACTCCCTGGGAGTCATCGTAAACCGGAGGCACGTGACGGGCAGTCCCTTTTTACTGGAGGTCGAGGAGCCCCCGGAACCCCGCAGGGCGGACTCCCTGTCGCCCTCCCCGAACCCGATCCCCTCTTATTACGAGAAGAGGAGATCCAGGAACTCCCCTGCCCTCCTTTCCGGGACGCGGACGCCGTCCCGTCCCCTCAAGGGGAGGCTCAAGCACATCCCCTCCTTCGAGAGTGACCCATTGCTGCCCGCACCCTCGGGGGACGCGTATAGGGAGCCGCCCAGGAGGACGCAAAGCTGCCTGGAACGCTCAAGCGTCGTGGGCGTCGCCAAATGGGCGCTGCTCAAGCGCAAGTCCTCCTCCTTCTGCGGGGGAGCAGGAGCCTCCCCATGCCGCCCTCCCCCTCTCCTCAACGGCTGGAACGACGTCGCCGCCCTGGAAAACCTCTTCAGACGCCTCCCGCCTCCCCGCTGCGAGATGGGAGGCACCCGGAGCTGCGAGTTCCCGGCGAGCTTCGCCTCCAGGTCGATGCCCGCGTCCCCGGGTCCCGATGCCCCTGGCGTGGACCACCGTCGCGTCTCGCGGTCCTGGAGTGCGTCCCACCTGTTCCGAGAGGGGGCATCGAGGGGCTTGGATCGTCTCCGGGCTCCTTCGGCCTCCTTGTGCTCTCGGAAGGCGGCTGAGACGCCGCCGCCCTCGGACGACCTCCGGGAGGCAGCTCTCGAAGACACCCCGGCCCGAGCGCGCAGGGATCACCACCGTCCCCGAGGCCGCCTAGGTGAGTGTCCCAAAGGGCGGATCCAGCTCCCCCACCATCCCCTTCTTCCCCATCTCCCAGAGGACTCCGTGCGGGAGGAGCTCAGAAGCGGTGTGTGCAGTTTCCTGGGGGGTCGCCGGCCCGCGGAGCTGGGGATTCCTCCCCCCACGGGGGACCCGGAATCATCCGGCCGAGGCGACGACGGGGCCTCCAGGCGGGAGCAGTCACCAGACCGCTTCTTCCAGCTGAGATCCGACCATGGCGATGGCAGCGCGCAGGAGGAGGAAGCCCTCATACAGGAGGTCCAGGAAGCCTCCCGAAAGCTCCTCCTGCCGGAGAAGCGGTCGCTCTCTTTGCCATCGATGCCCCCGCTGGGAGCGCCTCAGGCGGTGGAAGTGGCGGCGGCTCCGCACCCTGAGGAAAACATCTGTGCCGACGCCCGAGAAGCACGTCTTCCGGGGTCACCATGCCCCCCGGCGAGCTCCAGCTGCATCGTCTCCGAGCGCCGGAAGTACTGGGACGACCTGCTGGCGGGAGGGGGGGGAAGCCCCCTGCTGCGCCGGTGGTGCGCCCCGCCTCAGAAGATGCTCGTCAAGAACCGCATCCGGAAGTACCACAGCGTCTTCGAGCCGACTTCAGGAGGGCCTTCGAGCCACCAGAGCTCTCTAGAGTCCCTACTGAATCCGGGCAGGGGAGAACGGAGGGTGGGGTTACGTAGGGCAGGAAGCAGAGGCGGTTCGGACGGAGACTGCCTCGCCTCCTCTCCCTCCCCGTCCCCTCCACCGCCTTCCCTAGAGACCGTATGCCCTTCCTCCCTCTCTCCCTCCTCTGGCGATCCAGGGGACCCCAGCGCGGACTTTCAGAGGAAGCTGCGCCACTGGAAGACGCTCTCCGGCTCCGTCGAGGTGCACGAGGGCGCCTCCCCGACCCCAAGGTCCCACGGCGACCACTGATGGCCCCGCGTGGGAGACGCACCAGGCGGGAATAAACGCAGCCTCCCGTCTGTCTCCAGAGCAGACGCTCCCCCCGCCTCTCCTTCCTTCCAGAGAAGCCCAGGGGAAATCACCGCGCTGGCGCTCCCTTTTCTTCTTCCGGAAGAGGGCAGCGCGCTCGGCATGCGGGAGACCACCTTAACTTCCCGCCGGGACTTCCAGGAGCCCCGGGTCTGGGGGAGTGGGGGGGAGAACGGGAAACACACGATTTCCGATACTCAGCTCACCATCTTGCCGGAGGGAGGGAGGGAAGGTGATGTCAGCTGTATGCTGGGGCCAAAAAGGTTCCACACGGCCGAGTGGTGCTGCGCCACGAGAAAGAGGGCACAGCGAGGTCGTGTGACTTCCTGTCCGAGGAAGGGGCGCGCGGATCACTGACTCTCCTGCCCGCTCCCGCTTTTGGGAAGGCGGACGGGCAGCTGCGGAACGCGGTCTTTCCCTGAAGCACATCTCCCTTTCCCAGCGCACACGGAGGGCTGTCCGGGGAGCAGCCCGCTCTTGGACCCTCTCTTCAAGGAGCAGCGGGCTCCTGGACCGAGATCTTCTGGGTCTCGGCCTTCCCTGCGATTGCAACGCTAGCACGACCGCGTCCAAGCGCGGCGAGACTGGCAGGTCATGACGTCTCTCCAGAGAAGCCCGGAAAGTCCAGCGGTAGCCAGAGCAACGTCGCAACACTCGTCAACAAAACGGGGTCACCGGGAGAGAAAAATGTGCCGCACTCTTGCAGCTGGTGTCTTCTGCCTTCGTGCAGGACACTGGATTCGTGTCGCTCCGTTGCTCCGCTGTTTGGTTGTGCTCGTGCTTCCCACTGTTTAGTCTTTCCCCTTGGGCTGCAATGATGTCCAGGGACGCAAGGGTGCCGCCGACACGAAGGCCTCGCGAAAGAAATGGTCCAGACTGCAAGCAGAAATCTGAATTTGGAACACTCCTTTTTTTCCGTCCCCCCCATCTCACCTCCCTAAGCCATCCTGTCGCCAACGCTTCCTTCTGATGGGACGCGGCAACCTCAGACAGTGTCGCGTCCTTCAGGAACACTCCCCATGACAGAGCTGCTGCTCTCTCTCGTCTTCTGAGACGGCCGACATTAGTCCTGAAGATGTTCACTGATCCAGTTCCCGAGTTCCCATGACTGGATGACCTGCCAGTGGCCAGCAGCTCTCAGATAGAAGGCAAGGTGGTTTTTCACCCGGATAGACCTGGGCATTTATTATTGAAATTTTAACAGAACAAATTTTTATAATAAAGTCTTTATGTTCATTCAGGCAGAACGTGGTTCCGTCTGTCTTGCAACACCTGTCTTTACCGGCCCGCAGGCCGGTGAGGTCCTCGCCGCAGGCGAATGGGATTCGAAAGCAACACAAGAACAAAAAAGAAAAAACGAAGAAGGGAGGACAATGTTCTCTGGGAAGGGGAGGAAAGGCAAGGTGGCTTTCCACCCGGGTAAGCTGGGGCTTTTATTATTAAAATTTTTACAGTGAAAATTTCATAATGAAGTCTTGTCTTTTCCAATCTCATTAGAGTTTTTTTTTTTTTTTTTCAGAACACAATTTCTGGCTGTCTTGGGCACTTGTCCTTACCGACCCGCAGGCCGGTAAGGTGGTGGAGCCTTCACATCAGGACTATTGGCTCCGGGCAGGCTGCTCCGGAAGAGTCCTCAGTTGAGGTCGCCATTGCTGAACCTCTCTTGCCGACGGCTCGATCACCGCCCCGGTGGCAGCACGTTCCGGAATGGCCAACCCCCACCCCCATCCCTGGCAAGAGAAGTTTCCTCTCCCTTCAAAAGAGCCCCCTCGTTCTGCTGCCTATCCTGATGCCTCCTCAAGAGGTTGGCTTTGTTTTTGCCTCAAGGTAAGACCCAGAGCGCTTGCTCGGGTGGTAATCAGACCACTTGGGTGTCAGCCGAGGACCACCAGCCGGAAATCCACGGATGCGACGGAAAGCGCAAAGGTGCGCGAAGAACCACGACCTCCCTGCGCGGGAGCCGCTGGCGCACTTCTCCAAGAGGGACAAGAAGAGAGATCCCGACGCGTCCTTGCTGCTGCTCCTTTGCCTGCTACGCGGGTTCCGCGCGGCCTGCGCATGGGAGCAGGCTTCTGGCCCGCGGGAAGTCAAACGGGCAGAGGGGCTCTCCTCGCTCCCGCCGCGCACTCCCGGACGGCTTCCCTCCTCGACAGTTTCTGCGGGGAGAGCGTCTGAGATCACGGGCGTTCCCATCCGCAGGCTCCGGAAGAAGGATCGCCGAGCCGCCGCCCTCGGGAACGAAGGTGGGCGGTGGAGCGTTTCCAAGTATCGGGTAACCGCGGAGGCACACGCGGACGCCGAGCTGGCACGCGGCCAACCCTCCTGGGGCTTCGGGACTAGTAGGGAATGGGAGATCCATTGCGGAAAACTTTCCCGTCGGGGATCACGGAGATGCCTGCCGCTTCCGCATTCCCATCGGCACATCCTACCCACTCCGGTGAATTTCAAAGGGAGAGGAGCACTCGCGCGTAAAAGACAAAGAAAAAGAAAAAAAAAATGCGATTTAGGCTCGATGAGACGCGCGTCTCTCGTTTCCCGGGTACCTCGCTGCGTTCTTCGCCTCATCATCTCCACGCAGAACCCACAGGGAAGTTTGCTTGTGCGCCATCGCCACAGCCCCGCCACCAGGAAGGTTCGCTTCGCTCCTCCTCACGAAGGGCCGATCGCAAGTCTCATCTTGCCCTCGTCTGGCTCTGCACTCTGAGATTTCGAGCCAGGAGGCGTCCGGCGAGCTGGAAGTCGGCAGTCAGTTGGATCGGTCCACGCCGCCCCCTGCTCTCAGAAGACGCTCCGGAGACTGCAGGCGAAACGTTCGTTTAGCAGAAGTGACGGACTGCTCCTTGCGATGTGGAAGTGGAATTTGCTGACCACCTGAGCTCGCAACAGCATTCATCGAAGGTCATTCGGCGGGAAAGCATTATTTTTTACTCTCTTTCTCCCGCGCCTTCCGTCCACGACAAAGAGGAGCAGCTTCCGGCGCGGTCGGGGCGCGCGTCCAAGATGGTCGCAGAGAGCCCTCGTCTTGTTTTTTGCTTCTTTCACCCCACCGTCGCGCGGCGCAGGGCTGCTCTTTGCGTCGCCGGTCCGGTCCCCGCTGGAAGCGTTTCGAACTGGCAGCGAAGTGGGAAAACTTGTTTGACCACTTCCGCCCAAGAGCGCCTGGGACTCGCAGGGTTTCGAACTTCATGAAGAAAAGAAAATTTCTCCGAGGAGCGCAGAACCTTCCTATCCACTTGGTGAATGCGAGAACCCCCCAAACGTGGATGGGGGAGGGGGGGAGTATTCTCTTGTCGGCGTCGAGACTCGGAAACGAGATCACACCTGGGAAGGTCGGAGCAGCGAGAGAAGACTTTAGCAAAGCAGCCCCGGCGGGCCACGATGGCTAGAAGGCAGCTGCGTGGACAATCTGCTTTGTGTTCCAGGCAGTGCCGTAGACCACGGAAGCATTCCGGACGCGGAGCTTGTCGCGAAAGCACCGCTTCCCGGTCTTTTGGATACGATCAAAGTGCAGACCTGTGACCTGTGACCGCAAAACTGCGACCTCTGCTGGAGAAGAAGAAGGCCGTTTGTTGCACAGTTCAGGGTTTGCAGGCAGATCCGACGATCCGGTCTGTAAGAAGAACACGCAGGGATGCGAGTGGAGCCCGATGTTGTGTGATTCTGCAAACTCGTTTCCCCGTTGAGACGCGTGACCCCGCTGGCTCAAAGGAAGTTCGGCTCAACCCCGAACGATCGAAATCCCGAATGTCGAAATCTCCAAAGATCATGCAAAAATAAATGTATGCGTTCATATATCAGTATACATTCATATACAATGATTGTACATGAAACAGATGTATAAATATCGTATTACAAACATGTATATTCATCAAACGATCAAAATCCCGAAAACATTATACACGTAAGTATATACAGTAAGCATGTATATTTATTTTCATGACCTTTATAATATATATTAATCTTCATATGAATACATGTATCAATGTGTATATTTATTTTTCAATCATCTTCCGGAATTTTTCCACGTTCGGGATTTTGACGGGCCTATGGTCCAACTTGTAGCCTCTCAGGACGTCTGAGAGAAAGCGCATTCACCCGTGGGTTGCGCCGGTTATGACGAGGTCTGCTGCAAGAAGTGGAGCCATAGACCTGAGTGCATGCCTATTTTTTTTTTTTTGCCTTCCTTCTTGCTTTTGATCTATTTCGACGTTGCCTCGTCAGGGAATCTGAAGTCGGGGGTAAGCGAGTCTGTCGGCCGTGTCGTGTTATGAGGTAGCACATTCGTGAGCGGTGTCGTTGGCTGATTCTTGAGTGGGACACATTCCTGCCACGTGGACTGGAGACCCGTGGCGATTTTCCAATGACGGATTGCACGTGCCCTTCCGTGGATGGGAAAACTTGACCAGAACCCTCGAGCACCCTCCTGCAGCAGCACCGAATCGAGCAACGGGTCTCACAAGCTCCACTGCTGCTGGAGCTGAGTCTGTCTCAGGGCTTCGTCCGTGATGGACACTTCTCCATAGCGCTCGACGCATCGATGTAGGGGTCGTAACGAGGCAGAACGGTCGAAGCGCCCGCCCCCTTGCTCGACTCTTCGGTTCCCGGCGCTTTGTTTTGCCTGATATCCAAACAAATCAAAGAGTTGAAAAGGTAAGGCTCGTTCTTGTGAACCGATCAGGTCCTGGCTCTAGGCTACCTCCACTGCACTCGTGGGGCGTCCAGATAACATCAAGCGGATGCTTTCTTCATGCGCTGATGCTGTTTTCGCGTGGCATGGGCTGGTCGGTCTTTCGCTTTGCTCCGTGGCTGCGCTCGAAGCTCCCACTCCGTGGCTCCTTTTTTGGGCGCAGCATGGTGTGACCATTCATTCTGAACACCGATTTGGCAATGGCACGCTCTTTCAACCTTCGGATGGAGAGTGAGGGATCAATAAATCCGAGCAATCGAATGCGGAGTCACTGCCAGTGAGAAGGAGAGAGGGGAGGGGGGGGAGAGAATTCAGGACCAGACGGAAGTTATCTGCAAACTTGGTCTTCTGTTCCTTTTGGATGGAATTCGCTCGAGGCTGGCACGGTCAAAATCCCATAGGGGGAAAACAGCTTACCGAGGTCCTCTCCATGCATTGCTAACCAGAGTCGCAGGCGGTCATGGGATAGATAACTTTTTCGTTCCCAGATGGCTTCCTGAAGACTCTTGGAAAATCTGCGGCAGAGATGCGAAAAGAGCGAGGACACGTTGGACACGTTTCCACTTAATTACCAGATGGCTCCTTCCAGATACGGAAAAGTTTCCGCCGTTCTCATTCCTCGAAAAGCAAAAAAAAAGAAAGAAAGAAGGGAAGCAGAACCGATATCGGACAGTTCATCTTGTTTGTAAAAGATCACAAAAAAAAAAGATCTCATCTTTTCTTTGTACTCCGAAAAATGAACCAAACCAAGCCCGCTACGGCTTTCCCTTCCCCCCTCTCTCCCCTCGAAAACACCTCGTAGGTGTCTTGTCACACCGTGCTGCACTCGTACCATTCCTGCGGTGCACCTCGGAAGAAACAAAACGCCGTCTGCGTTTCTGCGTGTGTCCTCGGAGGTCGGTCCGAGGATCCGTCCTTCCGCGAGAATCGCACCGAGCACTTGACAACCACGCCGAGCGCGTGATGCAGGAACTCGGTGTATGTGTGTGTGTGTGGGAAGAGGGGAAGAGGTCGTCACCGATTACGTCTGCTGCAGATCTGTCGACCTTCCTGGCTCCAGTAGGTGGGGAATCACGAGCCCCCTTGTCCCGCGTATCCGACGTCTGCAGGCATGCCGAGCAGCTCAAGAAACCTTGCACGGCAACCCTGAGTGTGCGGGCCCTACAGGGAACCAACCAGAGTGTTTGGAGAACCATTATCCCTCCAAGATCCCTGGCGGTTGGATTGACACCCTGTTGCGCGGGGCGTTCATCTATAAAAAAAAATAAACATACAAGTCAATGGCAGGACTCTTGATCTTGCTACGTTACAAATGTAACTATAAAAACCTGATGGGAACCGGCTCGCAGGCCGGCGAGGTTCGCCTCGGCAGCAGAGGGGAAGGGGGAACACACACACACAAAAATTAAAACAAAAAAAATATATACGAAAAAAAATTTGGGAGCGTTCGGGAAGGGATCATTGGGTGCTGGAGGACGTCCTCTGCATCCTATGCAGGATGCCGGCAAGTTCCTGTTTCAGGATCCCCAGGTAAGACCATCTTGACGCTATCCAGATGAAGAGGACGGCACGATAAATGGCGTCCCTTCCAGGATGGTAACCTTGGTCAGAAGGATTCCCTGGATCTCCGTCCTCTCCGCGAACTGGACAACCTGGCTGCAGGGAGTCAGATCCTGGCAACCGGATGGATTCCTAAACGGGCACACAGCCGAGTCAAGAGGCGAAAAGAAAAGAGCAGGTGCTCTCTCTGCTTTGCACATCTCAAGGTGAGAAGTTCCTAAGGTGTTCTGGAGCCCTCCGGCTGTTCCAGGAGAATCGCGGCTGCTAGCGGCTCCCTATTTCCTGAGCACACCTGCAAGGTAAGAAGATCGCCTCTTCCTTGCCATGCAGGTGACTTCGTCTCCCCGGTCACCGAGCCTCTCTGGGAGTCATCAGCGTGACGTTTTTGGAATCCATCCCTCCGTGGAGCTGGAAGCTGAGCCTTGAAGGAATGTTGCTCTGAAGACGACCGGCGGAAGAGGTTAGGTTGTTTCCCTAGCTCCCGCGCCTGTTTTCTCCCACGACTGCGTGCCTTCCTCCTCTTTGGCAACAAATTGGAGATCATCCTTCCACGAACTCTCTTCCTTCTCCTCCTTCTGGTGTCTCCTCGCCCTGAAGAACCGTTGCGGAGTCCACTCAGGAACCTAGGCTCTTCTCTTTGAATTTCGGTCGCGTAAGAATACCGGCGGCCTTTGAGAAGCACCCGTGACGATCACGTGACCGGGAGCGAAAACTGGTCACGCCCTGTTGTTGGGAGTCGCGTGACGCGATCGGGTTTCGAGTCGCCTCACCTTGCATCAGAGCAATCGTCATTCGAAAGCGAAATCATCTGCTCTGATCCGGGGACCTCGCGTCTCGCAAGCTCTGAAGAGCGATTGGTGCAAGAGGGTCTTAAATGGCGCAGGAAGAGCTTCCGAAACTTCCCTCCGATGCAAAAGGAAGGAAAAAAAAAAAAAGGAAAGGAAAGAAAAAGAAACACAAGTTCGCAAGAATGCACAGACCGGCTTCGCAAGAAAAAACTAAACGTGCCACAGGGAAAGCGGGAGGGAGTACAGAGCTGATATTGCCAGAAGATGGACACTCGAGAACCGCTCCCACCAAAGTGGAAACCAACGACTTTCATCTCTTGCTCCTTCACTTCTCACCTCCACCACCACACTGCCAGAGGTGGATGATCAGCTAGCTCGGAGCAAAGGGATAGAAACAGCATTCGTCCTGGCCGAAGAAGGGATGAGCTTAAGGTTAAGGGGAGAAGGCCAGGTGGTGCAAACGGAATCACGTGCTGTTGGAAACAGTGTGGGGAAACGAATGATAAAGTTTCCGGGTCCCTCTTAGAGTCCAGACTTCCATGAAACCAGGATAAGACTACCTTCCCATATGTGAAGTCTAATGAAGATATCCCAGAGGCAACCCGTCTCGAAAGTAAACAAAGTGGCTCTGATCAAATCTCCTGGGAAGGGTTATAGGGAACGAAACAGCTCCCTGAGAAGGACGTGTGGCCTCAGGTTGGCTCATTTAAAGGATTAACAAGTGTTCCCAGCGGTCTTCTGCAAATCGGGCAACACTCGAAAATGGTGCTGAGCGTCTATCGGTATGTCGAAGTTTTTCGGAAAATTGATGCTGTTAGACGGTCGACCTCATCTGCGGAAAATCAGGATCACTTTCCCGTTGGGTTCTTGCGAGCCCGAAGTGCCGGAACCGGTCGACTTTGCTCTGCGACAACGGCAGGAATGCGAGAGGGGGGCTGTGGAGGTCCTCAGCCACTAATGCAGCTTGCGTTGTGTGAGTGGGCGCAGCGTCGGCTCTGTTCGAAGAGCCAGGAGTACATCGGAAGGACTGCAAGTGAACAAACAGCATTTCAAGAGTTGGGCTTCTGTGGATGACTGTCTTTTCCTTGTTGGACACAAGAGCAAACAAAAGGGGCACTATGGAGGCAGTGATTACTGTGGAGCAAGATCGACGTCCAAAGTCAACTCACTGATGGTGCAGCATGCAAAATCCGGAAAGCTCAGGACTTTAGTGTAGAAAAGCAAATCAGGTCTGTAGGGCTGTAAGCCCAACAGACCTGATTTGGCGAAACACTGGTGGCGACCCCATAGTGGAGAGCATACAAAGTGGGGACGATGGAAATCCTTTTGGGTCCTTCTGTATTCGCTGTTTTCCTTCCTGCTCTTCCTTTTTTTGAATTTTTTTCGGGAAGTTTGCTAAATACTGAAGAACCGTTCATCTCTGTAGGGTAGGACGGTTCTTTATGACCTTATCCATTCCACCTGAGGGTGGGTGCCACTCTTCAAGTTATAGGGAGTGTCCGGGAGGGGACCATCCTATGAATCCAGGAAGGCTCCGGCGGAAGGAGTCGTTTCCGTTGTCCTTTTTGTGATCCTGGAATACCACAGAACAACACAAAGGGAGCAGAAAAGGGAACGAAATCAAGCAACGGTGTGCGAGACAAGACGTTCCTATGGGAACCCACAACGGAAAACCCACCTTACAAAGTGTTCCTTTGTATTATCCAACGAAATCCAAGAACGTCGCAGAAGATATCGGATATCCAAGTACGCCTCGCACTCAAGCGAAGTGAGTTGTAGACCTGCTAGGGAAATTAGAAGATGAAACGGATTCTCCTTGAGAAATTATATGGGAAGCTTCAATCTTTGAAGAGAAGTTTTCAAGCCTCCTACCCATGCGCTCAAAAAAAAAGAAAAGAAAAAAGGACGTACATAAGGCTGTAAGTACAAGGGTAACACCACGTCTGTGGACCATGCCTTTATCGTGTTGGATTTTGCTGCGGAAGTGAAGCCTGCCAGTGAGAATTTAGGACGAACTGCAGAGACTGCACCGTTGAGGCTCACAGTGCAATACAACGCAGAAAGTGGTACACGAAATTTATGTGACGAAACCTGCCGGGAACACGGAGGAATCGAAATCCACATCTCGGGCTGCGAAGCATGAGACCGAGTCAGCACCCCAAGGAAAAACCCATTGTGGGCCCTCCCTACACAAATGGTTTTCCTGCACGCATTCCCACGGTTATGATTCTCATCCATTTGAACTTATTCGTAGCGGCAGTCCTGGCTAGAGGACACTGAATATACCTCAAAAAGAGTCGGATACCAGCCAGCAGCACTGTTCGATATCCAGCATCCAGAGCAAGACAGACAGCGGTGCCAGTACGGCAGCTCACACCTAGCAGCAGTGATCCAGAGTGTATCTCAAGACCTTGGAACCTCAACCAAACGAATCCAAATTCGTTGCAGAAAACTCCTTTATGGTAATCAGAGATGAAAGATCGAAGCGAAACGGTACGGTGGAACGGGGTCCACCGGAGGGTTCTCCTCTCTTCCTTCCAGCTTCCACCAGCACTCAAGGAACCGTCCGCTTAGGAACTCACGTTTTCCACGTCATCCGAGGGCGCGTGGTAAATCCTCATGCATGTTGGAGGGTGATCCACGGAGAGGACCACCCTATGAACCCAGGAAGGGCGGGCGTTCCTCTCACGCGTGGGAGGGAATCCCGAAGGGAACCATTTCTTCCTTATTCTCACCGGAAGGACTCCCAGGATACGTTCGCTTCGCTTTTTCTTCTCTTAAGGGAACCTGAAAAAGAATCTGCTCTTGGAATTCCTCCTCCGGAGAACATCCGCTCCCTGTTTCCTCCTCTGAAGAGAACCCCGAAGGGAGACCAGCCATCATTCGAAAGAAACCGTAGCCACACGTCCGCCAACGCGGGCCCCAAAGCAGGGAAGTCTCAGAACTGCATCCTGTTCCTTGTATGAAGAATACCGGGAAACCTGGAATCCGCTCGTCTCTTGAGATCTCAAGGATTCCATAGACTGCTAGGATACCTCGGTTTCCAAAGAAAGCCTCTGGTCAGGTGGCTGGTGACAAGAGGCTTTTCGCTTTTCTGCAACCATGCTGGAGCGAACAAGAGGACTTTGCCCCGAGTTCCACCCTGACAGCTGCCGAAATGCTTGCTCTTTTGTTCTGTCCGTTTAGAGGTCAGTTAAACCCGACGGAACCGTAACTGGCTCCGCCGTAACAACATCGGGTTTCTTTCTGCTGCTAGAACTCGCCACTGCAGGTCAGTGGTGTCCCCGTAGCAAGCAACAGCAACGAGGAAAATTTCCCATCTTTCGTTATCGAGGTTTCCCAGTTGGGGTTGAGGACAGCAATCCCCAATATTGCAACGCGGCACACCGCAGTGTTCCTCTTCTTCCTTGAGACTTTCCCTTTCCTTCGCCATTCCTGTTCAAAAACGCATTTCAGAGATCAGCGAAATGAGTTGACGAAATAAAGAGAAATTCACATATAAAGAAATATATCAGATGAATATACATTCACATATATATATTTATTGATATATATATATAGATAGATTAATAGACGGATTAACACGTATCATGAAGATTGAAAAAAATAAAAGCATAGGCTTATTATGTGTATTCACATACATCAAGTGGATATATAAATACCGAATTTTTAAGAATGAAAAATAATAAGGCGACGAAAGGTCAAATAAAATGAAATGAAAAGATAAATAAAATGAAATGGAAGGTCAGTGTCATTCTCATGGAAGCTGGCGTTTGATTCCCTTGGAGGCGCGTTGCTGGAGTTGCATTAGGGATCCCTGACAGTCCGTGAGCAGCTTCCAGCTCGAGAAGGGAAACGCCATCTTTACGATGCTGAGGGCGCAAATCAGCTAGGATTTCAGGTTTCCTTTTTTTGTTGGCTTTGATTCTGAATGCGAAAGCATCTCAGGAATAAGAAGTGAGCGACAGCAACGAAATCTCTTCCACAGGAGGACTCGATATCACAGGAAAAGGAAAGGAAAGGAAGGGGCCAAGAAGAAAGAAGCCAGAGCGAATTCTGGCCGCATTCTGTTTGCCGCGTGCCCGCACAGTTTGTTTCCAGTTAGAATATCCTTGAGACTGCAGCTTCAGCAGCAATCAACCTGCATTATAAATTCAAATTCATTGTCACGTAATAGCATGTCATGTATTCCCCGAGATTCGCCCTCCGGGAATTCTTGTTCCGAAGGCCTAAAAACCATCAGCGCTCGCACATCTGAGCAGCCATATCGCCAGGAAGAATGCCAGTGACGTTGCCATTATCAGATATCAGGCAGGTATGGTTGCTATTGACGATTTGGTACAATGTTCAGTCTTTGAACACGCCTGCTTCAGGTTTTTCATCTCCGACTTTGTTTGTTCGTTTGTTTGTTTTTAAAAAAAAAATCCAGTTCATTCAGTTCACTTTTTCTCTTTTTATATCAGTGTGCTCTCTTTTCCTCTTCTATCGAAGAAGGAAAGATGGACCTGATTTGGTCAGCACCCTTGCAAACAACGGGCATTGCTGCCCGAGTAGAAATTTCGCTGAAGGTATTAAGCAACCGGCAGGAATGCAAAAAAGAAATATGGCTGCCCAGCCGTAATGACACTTCCGGCTGGCACGAAGGATGCTGAAAAGGTAAATGGTGTTCGGATTTCTCGCTCCTCCGAGTACAGAGCAGCCAGCGATCGTGCACAGGAGCCAATGCGAGCAATCAGCTCGGCCCGTGGAACGCCGTGATTCCAGAAGCGCCAGGATGAAAGTGGATTTAGGCACCAGGCGCTAAGGCTGGAAGCTAACCGAGTGCCAGGTCTCAACGGTGCAGCAGATAACCGGGACGACCCAACGTACATTCCCCGATGCTCCACGGCTGTACATTCTCTTCAGGGAAGCGAAATGGCATGCAGGTGGACCTATGTGACGCGTTTCCTTCTACCAACCCCTGGATGAATGTAGTGTACGACCTCGTCAGAGAGAGAGGGAGAGAGAGAGAGAGGAAAAGTAGTCGCAGATGCCAGCGGAATGATAATGGACCATCGATGCAGAATTTCCATTCCAGTTGAGGAGAGCCCTAAGTGGTAGTGTGGAGCTGTGAATCACCTCAATTTTCCACACTCGCTGTTTTTCTGTCATGCACGGAAAAGGATTCTGTGTGCTCGATGGCTCACGGTATGCTTCAGATCAGTGAGAGCAGAAAAATTAGAAAGGCGAATGGAACGGTTCACAGAGCGTTCGGCTGCAGCGTGTGAAAGGAAGCAAGGAGGAGAGAACCGGTTTCCTAAACGCTGCTCTCCGAAACTCATCCGCTGGGTCGGAATCTGCGATGATCTCGCGTGTTTCTGGGAAACCTCGCTTAGGACTGCAGAGCGAGATTGGCTTCGGAAGAGAAGGTACAGCGGCCGATGCAGTCCTTCGAACATGGATACCGCAGGACCGAGCTGGAACTCGAAGATGCAGATGACCAACCTGCATCCGCTCCGCGCGACTCTCCGAGAGCAGACCGCGAGGATTGACGCACCGCTCCCAACCGGCGGATCCCTCTTGCCACGGTTTCGGTGCTCATCTTGAGGAAGCCATGCTGTTTGCTTGGTTGCTCTCTCTCTCTCTCTCTTTGTTCACGAGGGAAGACGCTTTCCTTCGTTTCCTCTTGTTTTCGGAGCACAGAATCCTCGTTTCGTGCTATTGCTTTGTCCGAATCTGCTCCTTCCTTTGGCCGAAAGGTGAATTTCTTGGTGATGAAACTTCTGAAGACGGCAGACCTTAATGATGCGGGAAAACAAACAAACAAACAAACAAACGAACCGTTCTTTCCATTTTGATGGGAAGCAGAAATTCTTTTTCCTTTTTTTCGGCACACGAAGAAGGTGCTTGTACAAATAGAGCAGGAGCGAAAACCGGATGCCAGAGGTGAGAAAGTGCAATCATTCTTTTCCTCGTGATGTCAGACAAGTTGTACGACTACAATTCGCAGCACAAGATCTATCTTCTTTGGGAACGATAAGCATCTACGAGACTAATCTAGGAAAATTGAAAGCAGTTCTCATCCAAGAGGTCCATATACACCCGGTAAAAAGGTGCCGGATAAATTTCTTAGTTTTTCCCTCCAGTGCTATTCACCGATAAATATGCCTGCTAGAATGATCCTTTAAATCTTGATTATCTTTTAAATCTTGAACTGAGACATTTTAAATCTACAATGGATGCATATGCTTGATTTGCCTTGATGGATGCGGCATCCAATCCCGGTCTCTTTCATTTTGATGCTCTTTCCAGAAAATCTCAAGAAGCTCAGGTGAATCGCTCGTGGTAATACCCGACGCTCGGAACACATGGCTGCGACGACTCTTGATTGGGCTGACGGGCAAGCTCTGGAGTTCAGCTGCATCCGACAGAGCACGTATCATCCAAGAGCATGAACCTCCAAGTACTGCCATGTTCAAAATTGTTGCAAAAAATGTGCCAGAAAAGCCGTTTCGAGACAGAGGAACACTGAAATGAAATAAGATACTCCTACACAAATATGTTGTTGAAAACATCGGACGGTTCGTCAGAGGGAGGAACTGCAAGCGAACTGCGGTCTCAACTAAGCTCGCTGAGGCACTTACCCCCGCCGCCCTCCCCAAAGGAACTCGTCACTAGGAGGAAATCCTGGACAACCCCTCGTGTTTGTGGACAGCTCCACGCTTCCCCTGACGTGGCAGGGCTCCGCATTGCAGCTGTGGCACCGTGCGATCCCATGCGACGCGCGGGTCCATCACTGGACGAGGAGGAGGGAAATCCTCCCTCTCCTGTTGCCGGTTTGCGTCGTTGCCCTCTTAAGTGTCCAGGAACGCGTCGCTGCGGCCCTCCTACTCCCGATGGCCAACGGCAGAGAGGGTTTTGGGGCGGTGCCTCTTCGAGAGTGACTCGATGTCTCCTGCAGCTTCCCTTGCAGTTCCGTGCTGCCTCCGTGGGATGGCGGCGGCGAGAAGCCGAGCCGAAAGAGGCCAGTCGAACGGTGAGGTCATCGCAATCGCCTGCTCCTTCGTGAGGAAGGCGACCGGATGGCCACATCTCTGCCAACAAAAGGAGGAAGCGGACCACATTCTCCAGAGGATGCGGAGGATGCCAGGAAGAAACCCATGATCCTTTTCCTTCCCCCATCCCCCTCAACGTACTTTTAAACCAAACTTTTGTGTGTATGTGTGTTTTTTTTGTTTACCCCTTCCCCCACTCCTCCTGTGCGGACCTCATCGGTGAGCCGCTCACGAGAAGCGGCGCTTTCGAGGCGTTTCCCTTCGTGGTGTTGATGGGAAAAAAAGAAATACGAAGAAAGGCATTTTTATATTTTATATGACCGTTTTTTTTTGTAAATAGTTTTTTCACAATAAACTCCCCGACGTGACCGGGTGAAGATAAAGGATCAACGCCAGAGACATGGGTGAGTCGTGGGTTTCGAGTCCCCCCCGAACGATAACGCTGGTTGGCTTATATTCGGGTGTGGCACTGGTGGAAGCCGAAAAACCAGATGTCCCTGATGGGTGGCCGGGATTGGAAGTCGACTCTCTGGGGTTCTTCCAGGAATCAGAATCAGGGATTCCGGTTCCCCTAGGGGTTTCCCTCCGGTTGTGGAAGTGGACCCTCCATTTCGTGCCATGGAACTGACTCCTTTCCAGAGTGTCAAGAAAAGTCCTGCTCTTCTCGGGGAGCGCCTTTCAGAGAAACTGGGAAGCATCCTTTCGGGGCTGTCTTTAGAGTAGGAGGAAACGAAGAGGGGTGTTCCCTTGCGGGTTCCTTTCGGAGAAGGAAACTAGGAGTAGCTCCCTCTGGATCGAAAGGGTCCCTCCGAAGAGAATAAGAAGTTCCCTTGGAGGTCCACCCCGCCTCCAAGCTTAAGAGGAAGGGACTCCTTCCCCCGGACCCTTCCTGGATTCATAGGTGGTCCCTACGGGGCTATTCCCTATAACTTCGAGAGTGACACGCACCCTGAGGTGGCGTGGACAGTGTTCAAGAGATTCGTGAGCCCCCAGGCGAACGGTTCATGAGTAATTAGCAATTCCCTCTTCGCCCCTCCCCCCCAAAAAAAATTAGCTGACGGGACCCCTGCTGCAAGATGAACGTGCGAATAATCTCCACCGAGAAGGATGCTTTCTGCCCACATTTTTTAACGACTGTCCTACAAATTTGTGGCAGTCACGTGGTGAGTCCGCACCACAGTCCACAAGGCGAAGCGGAATGATTGGGTGTGGTCAAGCGTGAGGCATGGCGGTGGCGCTGTCGTCTGAAGCAGCGGGAAAGCGTCACAGCTTTGCCACACAAAGGCACATCCCCGTCGTGGAAACGGAAGTGTCAGCACACGTGCAGCATGTCTCCGCTGTTCCCTCCCTTCTTCTTCCCTGAACGTAACGTTCAGGATCCACATCGAAGCAGTTGTGGATCTCTCTTCGAGGTACAGCCTGGATCACGTAAAATTATGCTTGAATTCTTTGAGGTCACAACCTGAGCAAAATTCCGATTGCTTGCGGTTGTGAAATGTTTTCATGAGGTTCCTTGGAAACGGATCTCGTTCACTTTGACATACGCCTAGGATCTTTTTCCTCTCACGTCTGCATGTAGCAATCTGCTTCCGACGAGAATGCAGCAAAGACGAAAGTTGCATGTAACTCTACAAAAAAAACTTCTAGTCTTTCGAAATGCACTTCCGCGCTCTCCCCTCCCACAGATGCATGGATGTCATTTTTTTGTGTGTGTGCACTTTGACATTTGCTAGGCACACAAAGGTGGAGGCACTCTATGCTCTGGAGACATGGATCACAGAAAGAAAGCTTCATTTCTGAAGATAAGTTCTGGAGGTAACTAGCTTCAACCTCTTTCCTGTACGCTGGTTTACACAGTGAGTAATGGATAGGTGGTCATCGCTCAAAGAGGCTTGCTCACCTATCAGGATGATCAATCTGTTTTCATCGCCTAAATGAAATCCGAAAGGTCGAATACGCCTCGCGAGACCGGAACTCGGAAACCCATGGAAACGCACTCGCAAGTAAACGCGGAAATGAAGGCGCATGCATCCAGTGAAAACTCATTGCCTCGTGATATGAGCTGCAGATGCCCTCCCCGCAGCACAAAGAAGTCATCGCTCATGTCCGGAAAATCGGAAAATCCGAATAGCGAGGAATTCGCTCCAGGTGGCCATCCCTTAATAAAAAGCCGCTCGTCCCTGGTCTCAGTCCACAAGCTCCAGTCATGTCATCGAGGAGTATGTACTAAAAATGTGCAAAACCCTCAGTAAGCTTCGTACAAGTTACCGTCTTCCTGCAACAGATTTCAATCCTTGCAAAAAAAAAAAATCCAAACAGTTCATGGGAAATTCACGATCTTAGCTGGTCTTCACTTGGAACCGAGCTGCAGGAACCCCTGAGCATGAATTCCTGATGATGAGTGGTCGACTTTCTCTCCGTTTTCTGACCGCTAATTGCCGTCTCAGGTTCGATACATGCAAGAGCATCCTCAAGGAGATGCATATGTAATTTCAAATCCAGCAATGGACGCGAGGATTCCAAAATCGATGATCCTCAATATCGATGATGCCTCCTTCCCTCCAGAAAGAGTTCAAGAAGCTCAGGTACGTTGCTGATAGTAACGTCAGAGAAGATATATGAGGAGCAAGTTTTTCCCAGCTCGGCAAACGAGGCACACAACTGTCAGTTCACAGCAGCACACTGAAAGGCATCCTAAATCAAGGGAGGGATTATTTCGACGAGTTTCCTTACGTATCCCTTTCGTTTCGTTTGAGTCATGCTTTGAGATGAGAACAAGCTGCGAGATAAACGGGATTCGTTGACTCTTGGTCTTCTACCTACGAAAGCTCCCCAAAGTGATGGATATTTGAATTGGCCTTCTTAGCAAAGGTGCTGCAACCACAGTTAGGTAACCAGCGACCTCCTTCTGATGAAAATTAATGTCAACCTTTAAACCGTCAGCAAAGATTATAAATGTGATCAAAACTTTCTATTGGAGAGTTATCAGGACGAACTCTAGCAGAGTGTTCTATTTGCCCTTAGCCCATTCTGAAGCTGCAAATGCGTTGAGACCTTGTGGGATATTTGGGGCTTCTTCTACGTCATATGGGCTTCCTCTACGTCAAGAGATGCCATCACAGCAGTTTTTTGGAGCAAAGGAGGCGAAGGAAAAAAATGCCAGATTTGAAAGGCTAAGATCAATCAGTAAGAGCCTTTTACTTTCCCATGGTGAACACTCACTGTTCAGTCCTAAAAATTCATCATCCTGGGATACGCGCTGCTGCAGTTTCGAAACCTCAAAAATAAAATCTCACAGCTATTGCAAGGATTCTGGATGTTTGCACGAGATGAACTCATCTCAAGTTCAAAAGATAGCATCCTATTTCACTGTGAGGATTTTTTTTTTCTAGAAAATTCAGACTGCGTCTCAAAAAGACCTCCCAAGCGATTGAAGACAAGCATCATCGTCCACAATCTCTGATGCGAACCACGGATGTATCCCTTTAATGCCTGCGCATCAATGAACAGCTTCACCGGACACACCTCAGGTGACATGGACATGGAGAAAGCAGCTGCCGAGTCCGAAGATGAATTTGTTGTTAATCGACTAATGGAATACGGAAATTCCATAGCCATGTTTAAAACCACCCCCAAAGTTCGATAACTTGGATACGTAAAATCCCGATATGGATGGAAGCGTGGGATTTATTGACCTAGATTTAATAAGCTGCTTTGTTTTTTTTGGCCTGCCACCTAGCATTCCATTTCTCTTTTTTTTTTTTCCTCCGTTTTCACCACATGGCCTCAGTGAACAACTCGTGTAATAATAATAGTTTTCCTTTCGAGCTAGATGGGAGGCATCAGGTACAAGTCTTATATTTACATACAATGCTCATTCCATGTGCGCATCTCGTGAACACTTCCGCTTGGTAGAATCACTCGTTTCTAAGGAAGGCAGCCGCTTCTTCTCCGAGCGTTGTCAGTGCTGTGGGACACTTGAGGAAGCACAACTGATTTCATTGCTCGGCAATTATGAGTGGCCGTGGACAGCACTGAGCCCCCTTGCAAATTGTTCCAGTGCAGCACAATAAAGACAACCTTGAACAAGGATGCTGGCTGGTCCCAGCACCTGCTGTGGGTTGATCCTCTACTCCATGACACTGGGAAATGAAACGGCGCGGACACACGCTGCTGGGAAGTTTTCTTGTACGTTTTGAAAGCAGGAGCGGAAAAGTTGCGATGTTCCTCGAAGCTGAGGAGATCAGCAAAGCTCACTCCAGCGTTTTCCAGGGCTTTCGTGGACCCCCACGGAAAATCAACAGCTGTTCGGTGAATCCGTTTTATCTTCCGGCACTGCCATCCGGCAAGAAAGCTGGTGGCTGTGCCGGAGATCGAGAGCGCCTCCCGAAGAAGGGAAGGGAGTACCTGCTGAACCATCACAATGAGGGAACCTTGTTGTGTCCATGCTTGTTTGGAAATGCCTGCTTGAAATCTTGCACAACATGAGCTTGAGAAGTCTCAGTCCTGCACCCGCGGGCCATTTCCCATTTCCCTGGGATAAGACCCGAGGGTGTGTTCTTTCCTCAGAATGGAAATCGGCAGCGAGCAGCCGAAAGCAAACTGCATGTGTTGCTGGTTGGACCCCTGAGCCCCAGCCGAAGTGCGGCTGCAAGGATGCGCTGCTCCAAGAAGACATTGCGTTTGACAACGCCTCCGCTCCACAATGAGCCATCGCGATCGCACACCTCATTACCTCTTAATGAGCTCCTGGATAACTTTCGAACTTGAGCGCCAAGAATGTGCTATGGAAACACTGAGGACTGCAACATTTGTAACACAGGCGCAGTACCGTTGCCTTATTAACTGAATTTAAAGGAATGAAATTTGACCTGATACCCTGGCAGCACGCCCCTTCGCCTTCAAGAACTTGAGATATGCAGAAAGCACACTGTATTCCTGCAGGTCATCCACATGTCCACTACTGTTGTGTTTGCAAAAGGAAACGCATTTGAATCCTCGACCTAATGTGAATCTTGGTACTTACTCACGCCAGAGTAAGATTGCGGCCTGCAACCCAAGCAACGACCATCGCCTCCTCTCTTTCCGATCATGCTCTTTGAAACCTGAAGATGCGGTGAAAACCAGGAATCTCATTCCTATCTCCACTGAAGCAGAATTCTATTTATCTATTTTTGGATCGATCATCTGAAGTTGCGTTTCGTAAAAACATAAGGTCGACAGAAGCGAATGGTCGACATGCCTTGGTTTTGGGACTCCCCGCCCAGGATCCAAATCACTTCCTTGTCGTGTCCTCACGCTGAAGAACGAGGTGAGCGAAATTTGGTCCAATCCACGATGCACGGAAAGAACAGAGCTTCCAGGGAAGGAGCACGAAGACAGGACATCGCGCTGCTCGAGTTCGAAACCTCGATTCCGAACACTCAGATCTCTCTATAAAAGTGAGACTGTTGCTGAGTTTCCGAACTCCCTTCGAAAGAACGGGGATGTGCGTCTGCTTTTGAGCCTTCGTCGTGATGAAAGGCTGTGCAGTGGTGCTAATACATGACTGATTCTTTGAGAAACTCCAATTTTCCATCATCAATCAAGGATGCTGTCTCATTAGAGCTCTACCTCTTTGTTTGCTCATCTGATCATCTTACAGGCAGCCACCAGGAATGGAACGTGAAATTTTCATCTTCAATCCTTGTTTTTGTGTGTGTGTTGTAACAGTTTTGAATTGCAGCCTCTTATCTGATGATATTTCGTGAAGTAGTTCAAAGCAACGCAGAGCAAACATCTAGCACAGCGCCGAATGCCGCAACAAGCCTTCGTCGCTCACGGCCATATTTGTGTGCATGAGGTATTTGAGTAGAAATGGCTTTCGGTACACACTTTTCGGGAGAAGTAAGAAGTCTTCTGGGTGAACTTCGATGGATGATCCAAAAGCCAGAAATGACGATGCGTGACTGCGGACAGTTCGGCACGAGTGGTGATTGCCACAGAATGCGACTGTATCGCGCTGCATCACGAAAATGATGAGAAGATTCAGCCACAGGGTCCGCAAGCTGTGGAAACCTCAACTGATGTTTCCAAACCGATGCGTAGCTCCTGATCACCAGAACCAACATCCGCGAGGAAATGGAAGGAGGAAACCAATGAAGGGCTCACTGGACAAGGCCATCTACCGCTATGTGATGAACCTGCTATCGGTCGGCATAACGGCATGGAGGAGCAACGTACCACCGGACACTCAGAATGATGACCTCCTGATGTACTGACACAGAGGAATCCTGGGTGGCTCCAGTATGAAGTTTCGGGCAGGCAACAGCCAAGACAAGCTCTGCAAAGCATGCGGAGACAGGTAAACCTAGCTTCATGTTCTCACCTGCCGACGCTGCTTCAGGATCGAACAGCCTTCAGTCGACCTCGAAGGTGAAGATCTTGGCGGGAGTCGTTTGAAAGAAAAGGAAAGGTACCCCGAAACAATCCCGTGGTCCGCACCACCACCGCCCTCTTCATCGCGAGCATCATGATAAGAAGGGGGAAGATGCGGAACACCGGAGCAATAGTGCCTGCGACGGACATCCTCCAAGGAGTGATTCGGAAAGAGATTGGAATCAGGAACTGCAACTCACACCTTGAAGAAGATGGCGGATTCTGCCCAAGTGAGCGAACTGGACACCAGACCCTAGTCACTTCCCCAACAGAGCAAAATCCTGAACGTGAAGAAAAGAAAGTGACACCCAGTTGCTTGAAAGTTTGCTTGCAGAAACACTCGACAAAGTCCCTGAGAGATGTGTGAATGGTGGATTTGTATGGAGGATGTTTAAAACATTCGCATTATTGCTTGTCAGACCTGAGGAAAAGCTGAATGCACTTTGAAAAGCATTTCCACAAGGCTAGGAGCGCAAGCCTCCAGAAGAGCGGTGCACCCTGTAGTGTGGGATCGAGCAGCTGGAAATTCCCATTTTCACCAAGCAACTTTCCATGCTGCAGGCCGATTGCAAGCGTTCTTCCCCTAATGAGGAATATCCGAACAGATGGTAGTGCTGTTTGTGAATGTCCCGTGGAATCAAAAACCAGGTTCTCTTTTCCTCTGCAAGAATCGGAACCTCTTTCTTTTTCGCGAAGGACCTCCATGGATGGCCAATCGAGTTATCTGGCCGATAACTTACACCCTACAAACTGCTTCCGTGTGGTAGCTGGTTATTTCCGTCTTGCTTCAGCTAAGAGTCTTCCTCCTGGGAAATGACTTTTTGTTCGGTGGAATGCCCCCCCATCCCAATTGGTAGATTGGAAAAGGACGGGAGTTTCAGCTTTCGGTGCTCTGTGGTCCAGCTTACTGAGAAAGCCCCTGTGATTCTCGAAAGGAAAACATCCTGCTGCAGAAATGCTGGAACTTTAGTAAAACGAAGCATCTCAATGGTTGCTGGACAGGACTGGAAATCGGAAATTTGCTTCATTCATGACCACCCAAATTCATTGCGAGGATTCGCACTCGGTTTGTCGCTGATTTCTTTTCCAAACAAGAACAAATGAATAGGACGTGAGGATCACCAAATCGATAAAGATTTCAGGGAGAAAAGAAAAAGAAGAAAGGAAGCCGACGATCCTCTGGACGGCTGCATAGAAGGACAGGGAGGGTGTAGAGGAGGAGACAATAAATACATAAATAAAGGAGGAGAAGGAACGTAGGGTCGCAGTTCACACACTTGGCGTGTCTTCTGTGACCTGCGTCTAGTGGGTCTATGCAGGCGTTGGAATGCCCTACTTTCTTTCTCTTGAACTACAACCAAGGGAGACTCAAAAACCAAGTAGAAATGGAGCGAAAAAGAAAGAAAGAAAGAGACAAGACCAAAAAAGAGAGACGGAAGTCAAAACATCGTCCTTGGTCACACGGACGGTCGAAGGTCTCCCGTGTGACCGGAGGCGATATTTAGGAAATGTCGTTGAGAACGAGAGAGAATGAAAGACGTGAGGGATTCGAGAACACGAATCGGGAGCACAGAAAGGGAGTCCAGACTTTCGAACGGCAGACCAGACTTTCGACCTTTGTAGGGCGACAACAAGCACATGAGGTCCGTCGGTAACCTCGAGTTGGGTGAAAAAGGTCCTTAGCAGCTTCGCTGTGCCGCTTACAGGAAGGGACGACAGGACAAAGCGACGGGTGCCGTTGGATGTGCCTGCCGTCCAATCCCAGCGCGAATCGCACCAATCGTTGCTGTCCAAGAAGGGTGGTCATCATCCGAGCCTGAGACCGTTTATCGGAGAGGAGGAATCTTGGAAGTTTTGGTTAGTTAGTGTTAGAAGTTAGTGTTCCAAGGCACCGATTACAAGGTTTGTGAAGCGGAACTCGGCAATGCGAAACATGGTTTCGTTGTCCCGACCGTTTTCCCCCGGTTGCGCCGGTTCCTTTTCCAAATAAAGGAAAGGCAACCGGCCGCGTGGATAACGAAATCCACGAGTCCATCGGAGTTTCAGGATGAGGAGGAAAACCACCGACCCGCAGGCCGGCTGCGCAGAAGAACAGGAATGGGGGCGGGGGACAAGAAATCGATAAATGAGAGGGGATGGAGGCGCATGGGGTCACCAGTCACACCTCCCTGCGTGTCTCCCGTGACCTGCGTGCGATGCAGGAGGCGCTCTTCCTTCGTTCTGGCATCATTCAAGGACCGCTTCGCCGCATTCCTCATCGGCGAGGCGTCGAGTTGGGCGGCCCTTCCCCTCGCCGGTGCTCCTGCGTGTTCCGGGACGACGGGGTCCTCCCGACGCAACACGGGACCGGGAAAGCAGAGGTCCCGCGTCAAGCGGCAGCGCCGCGGCGGCTCTTTCGCACCGTCCCGGTCTCGTTTCCGTGCTCTCTGGAAGGCTCCCGGAAAGCTGTCGCAGTTTGGAAAAACTCTGTCCCTGGTCCAGAGATGCCACCGCCGGTTTTGCGGGGAGGACGCACGGCGAAACCTCTTCCCCGTGCCACCATCTGCAGGGTGGGCACGGAGGTATCGGGATCGCAATGACCTACGGCGGCGGAATGTCCGGTTATCTTGCCCACGGAAGCGGTCCCCTTCTTCCCCTCTCTCCCTCCTCCGGCGCGGGTACCGGGCGTCACTGCCTCATCCAACTGGCCCGTCGTTCCTCCGACTCGCCGGTTTCTCCGCTTCTGCCACACAGTGACGAGATCGTCCACCGTCTGCATGGGATAAGGAGAGGCGATTTCCGGTGACCAAGCTCTGCTCTCTGTTGCAGTCCCTCCGGGACCGTCGCTAGGTTTTTTCCGGGAACAGGAAGCACTGAATACGATGACTTGATTGTTGGGTTCTGGGGCACCGACAGAAGATTCAGACTGACCTCTGTTGTTGACTGGGTCTGAGGTTACGAGGACCTGTCTTTCAAATATCGCTCGTGTTCCACTGGAGAAGTTTCAAGAGGGGCGTCGCCCGATGCTACCGGACAGCAGTTCCAGAAAGACAGCACATCGCACACGCCTCTCCTTGAGAAAGCGAACGCGTGTGGCAAAGTGCCTGTCTCACATGGTACAATGACCTGCGGGTCTGTGCATGCATTCTCTCTTAAGCAAAGTTGCCTAATGGACATGCAGTGTTTTCATTTTTTTTTCTTTTTTTCAAAGCGCTGCACCCAAATATATTTTCTCCAAATTTGAAGATCTACCTCTTTCTCTTCTGCCCGCGCTAGCAGCCGTGTTGCTCCTCGCGTGGTACCCAAGCGCTGAGGGTTCGAATCCCTCCCAGGGCAGAATCGGCGCCGAGAATGGGGGGTGCTTCGTGGTTGTCGTTGAGCGCCGGAGGCACTGGTGGAAGACGGATGCCTCTGTTGACCGGCCGGGATTGGATATTGACCCTCCAGGGTCCTTCCGGGAATCACAGAGCCGCTTCCCTTCGCTTCGGGGCTCCCCTCCGGTTATGCAAATCTTACCATCCATCGGGGGACGGACCCTCCATCTCGTGCCATGAAGCTGGTTGACTGATGCCCCTACAGAATATCAGGGAGAGCACTGCTCCCTCCGGAAAGAATCCTTCGGAGAAATTCGGAAGCGTCCCGTCGGGGTTCTCGTCGGAGGAGGAAGATACAGGGAGCGTTTCCCTTGAGTGAAAGAAATAAGTAGAAACCCCTTCCTGGAGACCCCACCTGCAAGATCTTACCGGATTTTACTCCAAAGCATGAGAGGAACGGACTCTTTCCTCCAGAGTCCTTCCTGGATTCATGGGGTGATCCCTTCGGGGTCACCACCTAAATGGAAGGGAGAATCAGCATGGCAAAGACGTGGGCTCAGCTTGCCTAAATCCTTCCCTTGAGTGTGGTCTTCCCCGCAGATGCACGACATTCAACTCGGATTCTTCCTTACGCGAGTCTTTAGAACTCTGGCAACGACCCTCGCTCGCCCTCTGGAAAGTTGAAGGCAGCTTCAGATAGTCGGCGTAGAAAAGTCCGAGTCGAGCCGTTCCGCTGCGTGCGCACCTCGTAAGAAAACCTGCCCGCGTCCTCGACCACTGGCTTTTCCCTCCCGGGTCGACACCGGGTCCATCCGAATCTCATCTGGGATAGCCACGCCATCGTTGAAGACGGAATCGCCGGCTGACTGTCGGGTGTCCCGAGAGGCAGGAGGGCGACCTGCTCCGCCTGGACACGACCCCGCAAGCGGGTTGTGTTTGGCTTCAAGGGAGATCGCACGGGAAAGCCAACATGATGGAAACAGAGCGGGAAAGCTCTCGGAGGAGGCAAGGTGATGGATCCTTCGGCTTGAAATACTGCGCACGAGAGGACGCTGCAAGCTCGAAAACAGCGAGATGGGAATCGAGGAGGATGGCGAAATTCCGCGAGATCCCTCAGCGAATCAGGAGGGTGGGGAAAAGCTCACTCCCTCAACGCTCCTGGAGGATGACCTCCAGCCTTCCGGACACATGCGGAAGATGTGGGCTGGCGAGAGAGAAGGTGCATTCCGGAAGATGCGATAAATGTGCGTTTTTTTTTCTTTTTCTTTTTTTGATATTCGGATCCTGATTCTGTGATCAGCTCTTCGGTTGCAGCAGAGCAAAGTGGCTACGGTTGTTCCTGCCACTTTACAATCTTCCTTTCTGTGATCAGTTATCATTACGCTTTGGGTTGCCTCGAGGGCAAAGCCACAATTCTCAAACAAAGGTGGCGGCAGTCAGCACTGGCAGCGGCAAGCAGCGTTCCTTTCGCATTTTAGAAACTGATCTTTGCAAATGGATTTCGTACAACGAGGAGACGCTGGCCATTGCAGGCAACTTCTTTTGCTCCGCTAACTCAGTCACCAGGATGTGCTTGGCGGCAGTAGGAGCAAGAGGTGCTGGCCCGATCTTTCCTTAGAAAGAGCTTCCAGTGCTGGCGATAATCCGTATTTCCCGCACCTCATTCAAACCAACGCCCCTCACCAGCTCCGAGCTGCGACCCGTCCAAGCTGACGGAGCGCACTCCAGATCCCCATCCTCAGGATGCAAGGAGGATTAGTGGTTGCTAACGCTTCGAAGTCGATCCTCGAGATCTCGGTGGACGTCTGGCCCGATTCCGCTGACAACAGATCCGTTCCTCCGTCTTATCACGCGTCCTTGCCGTGACGCCATCGTATCCCGACTCGACACGATGCTTTTTCAGGGGGGAACGGAATGCTGGCATGCGGATCTGCGCCCAAACAGGCATGTAGATTTTCTTCCAGGTTTGAGAGCATTCAGGCACGCTAAAGACAAAGGTCGGTATGTCCTGGTGGAATGTCGCAGAGGATCCGATGTGGCAAAAAGAGAGCTCAGTGGCCGTTGCCAGGGAAGCGAAATTTGTAAATTTTTCCTAGGACGTTATCTGTTTCGTGATCTTGATGCAAAAATACACACAGTCCTGAGCCAAAGCTGCAAAGGAGATAAAGGTTATATGAATCACTGTTTGGAAATGGCATGTGCACGAAGAGAAGAAAAAAAACATGGCTTCCCGTCTGCCGAACTGCAAACTGAAAAGGAAAAAAAAAAAACATTCCGAAGAATCGAAAGCTCCACACCCTTATGAAACAAAAGGAATGATTATTTCTCAGAACGCAGCCCATTCCATTAGCTCCTTAGCTGTAGCTTTCGCGGTATCTGGGAGCCGATCCAAGGTCAAGTAAAGAACTGCTAATTTGCCGCAAATGTGCCATTACATGACAAAGAACACAGAAAGGAAATCTTGAAATCAGCAACTGGGACTGCAAAGAACGACTCCAGCATTATCTGTTGAACGTTGCAGCTGCACACATATTTTGCGTGATAAAAACCGATTGCCATCGGTGCTCCTGCTAGGGAGGATTCGACTTTGGTGCACCGTAGGAAGGGAAATGGACGATTTTTTGTGTGCTTTGGTTTTCACTGTAGACGGCAGGAGTGCTGACTGCATCCAAACTCACCGTTGAGAAGGAAGATTTGCTCTAACGGAAGCTGAGACTCTCGTTCTCCTAACGCGGCAGCTGCCCCCGGTGGCAGCGCAAAGACAGTTCACCATTCGGTCTCCAGCAGACTAGCTACACTTCTGCCTCACAACATTGCGTCTGCGGTGCTTGGTGCGAAATCTTAGCTCTAGGATTAGAATTGTATGTTACTCTTTCTCTCTCTCTCTCTCTATTTTCCTCTAACCTAGCGATCCACGAAAATCACGATACTCAGACATCGATTCCTCCTGATAGAGCGGCTTGAACCATGCAGGGATGGCTGACTCTCAAAAAGCACCGTACCATTCTTCCTCCTCCTCCACCAGACAAACTCCCGCTTCCTGATGATCCATGCGAGTGCAACTTCCGGGATCCACCTACTGGATCATTCCCATCTCCCCAGGAAAGTCATGCGACCACATCAGCGTCCTTTCTCGTTTCCCAACACGGAATTCCCAACCCCAAGAAGTCATCAAAACTTGCAAAAAGGAAAAGAACACCAGCACGAATTCGGGCGATGCCTTGTAGGTGCAGCTCCGGCGAAGAACTTGTGATGAGGATTTCGTCTGGCCAAAGTTTCATGCGAAGATGGAAACCTCGTGCGACTACCCAAGGAGAAGGCAAACACGCAAACTCCGTGATATGAATCAATAAGGAAGCAAAACTTCTTCTGGCCGAGCAGCACCCGGAACACGGAATTTTTCGGAAGGCAGGCGCACTTTCGTCAAACGCAACACACCTCAAACACAAACACACGCACGTGGTTTGCAGTGCGCTGTGCGCACCACCACCACCGTGGAGAGGGGAGCTCTCCGCATTCGTCATTCCGACGGACACACTCCACCGCCACCTCGAGTGCACGTCCTCAGTAGGATTCGAGGCGTCGGCAGCTCTTGGAAAAAGACTCCATCCTCGGACTACTGGCAGTACCCACAACGGTGCTGATGACGCAAAATTCTTGCGGTAACCTGCTGGCAACCATCTCTTCGTTACACAAGAACGTGGAGAAGAAAGTTTTTTTCTTTGTAACCGGGTCTAATGAGTTGGATGAGGAGGCCGTTCTGACTACGGCAGTGTCACCACCGTGTCAATCTATGCCATGTACTACCAATCGCTCTCGTGTGTGCACGAGAGTGAGCGGCTTGCCGGTTGGAGAGCGAACTGCGTCGCTCTGGTTGAGGTTGGGTGGGAAGCGACCTCGAGATGAGAAATAGGAGGAAGGTCGCGGGTTTTTTGGGGGAATGCCAAAGGCGTGACGTTTACCATTCTTCAATCCTGGGAAGTCGTGTGAGTTCTCATGCACTCATCTTAAGAGGCCTCCTCATCATTCGCTTTCATCTTTTTTTTTTTTCTTCCTCAACGTGACAGTTTGCGCCTGCGTTCTTCTGCTGTTCCGAACGAGCGGAACCCGTCCGCCGCAGCCAGCTGACTCGTCCCCGTCAGGCATCCTTTCTCTGCGCAGGGTGGGAATTCCGATGGAAGCTTCTCGGTGGGAGAGGATCTTCCTGGTCTGGACGACGCGATTTCCCCCTCCTCTCCTACCGAATCAAGGAGCAGCACCTCGTCGCAAAGGAACGCAGGGCCGACGTGAAGAGCATCTCCGGCATCTTCACTCGGGATTCCCCTCAGATGAAGTGCGTCCTCATCCAGGTGGTCAACGTCCTCCTTGAGTCTGGCGTTCCGGTCCCAGGAAGCCGATCGGAGCCGTCGGAGGACGTTCGGAGCGGTGGGGATGGGCTTGGGGGGGGAGGGGGGGTTGGCGTCGACAGCCTTGAACGAGGCAGCTCAGCTAGCGGGACGCCTCCTTGTGGGTGGAGGAGGTGCTCGTCGTCGGGGTTGCGCGCAGACTCCCTCTTGCGCCGGGTACTCTATCCTGGGCTCGGCCGCCGTTCGGCAGCGGTGTGCACAAGGCCGGGGGAAACGACCAGGGTTCGCCCTTTCCTTCGGAGACGCCGTGCTCACGCCCTCCGGACCGTGCCCGGGGGGGCAGTCGCCGTTGCGAAAAAGAGGTTCCGGAGGACCGGTCCGTGCCCTGCTCGTGGAGAGGAACCATCCCTCGAAAGGATCTTGGACTTTTCGAAATTGGGATGGCTTCTCCCCGAAAGGGGTCGGGTGGAGGGATGATCCCGTCTCTTCCTTCGATCCGCTGCGTCATCTGACGAGAACGAGAGCGTAGACGCCCAAAGCACGTGGCATGCCCTCGGGCGAGTTGTACCCTCAGAAGGACGTGGGAAAGGGTGGGAACATCTATGGTCAGTGGGACATCGGGCAGGGCCGAAGAGAGTCCATCGACATGTTTCCTGTCCGGATGTCGCTGGACCCGCGCAACTCTACGAGTTCCATGCAGCCGGCTGGCCTGCGCAGGCAGCATTCGCGATGAGACGCCACCTTGGCGTCTCCAGGCTCATAGGGGCGGGACCCTACCGCCGAAGGAGGCTGTCCGAGAGCATCGAGGGGGAGGATCCACAATCGTCCACAGACCGGTCTCATCCGGCAACCCGCCTTCCACCGCAGCTGACCCTCCTCGAAGGACGTCCCGTGGTGCACCAGGGTGCTGAGTTGTCCTGGAGGCGGACAGTCAGCATCTTATCCTGGCAACCACCTGCACCTTTTTCATCCTTCTGTTTTTAGCAGGAGGGGCTGACATCCTGTGGAAAAGCGGAACCCTAATGTCTTCTATGCTCGCCACGCAAATGCTCACGAACACTGGGAGAGCAAGGACACAGATGGCGCTTCCGACTCGCACTTTCGGATGACCCTACTCTCGTCGTGGAGCTCAGCGCCACGTGGACTGCAGCCCAGCGGCAGTCGAAATGCATTTTGGAGGATCCGTCCGGAGATCCCTGTCCTCTGCGACTCTCGCTGCCACGGCCTTTGGAGGTGACAATTCATGCCACGGCATAATGGCTAACTCTGGCAGTCACACATTCCTTGCCGCAGCGCTGCCTACCCTCAGGTCAAGCGACGGCAACTGCCTACTCTGTGGTCAAGCGACGGCAGTTGCCAACTTGCGAGCTGAGGGCTTTCCTGCACTGTCGCAGGGTAGGCAAACCTCCCTCGCGAGCTGGTGGATGCTGCCGCTCTACGTATACTGGCGACGGGACTCTTTCAGTGGAGCCGCATTCCGAGTGCTGCCCTTTTTCAGAGGCACTTGTGGTCCCTCCCCGATGCCTGGACGCTTCCCGCCCTCCTGGAAGCAGGCTGCGTTGCTCTTCCTGCACTGGAGTGCAACGGGCGCCGACACCCTCGTTGACGGCACAGGTTGCGTCCCTGAACTGCGACAGGTGCGAGTAGGCGGAGTCGACCTCCGACGCACCTGCTTTTCGACTGCGGCACCCTCCTCCGGGAACCGTGGCGGAGCGCTCCTGCACCAGGAGGACACTGCTCGCCACCTGCTGCAGCTCTTCGCCCTGACAAGGACTCTCGACGGGCCGCGCCGATCGCAACCGTCACAGCGCCATTGTTACGGCCCGTCATGTGCTGGAGGCGACGACGACGTGGCCAAGGGAGGTCACCGGGATGGCAGCCACCTCCAGCAGCCGCCCTGGAGGAGATCGTCGGCGTCCAGCGCCGGATGGAATGGCGGACACCGGTGAACCTCCTCCCCAGCCTTCCTTAACGTTTTTTCCCACCTCATCCCCCTCTCCCTTTCGCTTCGTTCCCTTCCCCTTTTTGGATGCATTGATCTTGGTGTGTACATTGCATACAACTCCACGGATCCTCTCTCCTTCTTTGGAACCGTCAGGCCGTTGGAACCCAGAAGAGCGGCGATTCAGCCATGCTGTGCTTTCTGGAATCAGGCACAGCCAGCGAGTCAGCTCTCCCGGAGACCTCTGGAAGCGAACCAGGACTACCCGGATGTTCTCATTTTTCCTTCTTCTGCTGTCTCTCTTCCCCTCTCCCGTTCCGGACTTTCTGATGTCTCGACCTGCGTGTCGACGGACCCTTTCCAGGAACTTCTTTTGTCTTCGGTAGGGAACCAGCGTGTTTCCAACTGCTTTCTGTTTATGAAATAAACGTTCCCGGACGTGACAGGGTGAAAAACTACGCCGAGGAGCAGTGCATTACGAGTGAAGCGTGAACCTAACGACAGGATTCACAATGAATCTGGAAACGGTAGTCATCATCATCAGGGCTTCCAGCAGGATTCCTCCGATCGCCGAGTTGGACCGAGCAATGAGATGGGATGCAACGAGATCGAACCTATGGAGAAACTTTCGAATGTGACCGTCCCTCCCGTTCGAAAACTTGAAAATTTCCGTCCCCTCACAAGGCCTACAAATTCCACGTTTCCCATCTGAGCGAATTCTTTGTTTCTTTCCTCGAAATTTAAAAGGATTCGTTTTTTGTGTGTGTGTGTGTGTTTTTCTCGTAAATGACGCGCGCTGGAGTATTCTAGCGAAGATCAGCGACACTTCGCTGTACTACGATTTAATTCGTTCGAAAGCTTGTAGATTTCGTGGCGGTAGGGGAGTTGCTCCCAGCGGTCTCCTGGAGAGCACACTCGTTGACTGGACCTGCTTCCAGAAAGCAGAGCAAGGTTGGGTCGCCGCTGTTCCTGGGTTCGAACTCTCTGGTGGTTCCAAGGAAAGGAGGAATAGGATCGGCGGAGCTCGTAGGTGCCTTTCGCGGGTGCCATTGCGCACGGACTCGAGAACCTTCTCCGCGTCGCGAGACGCCCAAGCAGGAAAGAGTCCCCACGCAGTGTCCCGAGCTCAAGCAAGTCACGTCCTGTAATTTTCGATTTCCTTCTTGAGATCCACGAACCTTCTTCCATGCTGATGCTCCCACAGCGCAGGTGTTTGGGTAAGAAGGAAGATGTCTCAGGGTGTACAGCAACGAACTGAAACAAGAAAGGACCCTGCATGTTGACATCCGGAGGAAGTGGGCGACCAGTGAAGGTGAAGAGGGAAAAAATCGGTTGACATTCTATGTGAGTGAAAAAGAGCGCCTTTAGGGAAATTTCTCCTACGGAAGAGAAGAGATTCCAGTGAAAGCAGGAGGAGACACACCGATCTTTACGTGGAGATGGCGGTCGGAAGAAACGTTGAAGCAGAAGCGGTGAGAACGCTTGCAAAAGGTCATCCAGGAAGAAATCCAGGAAGAAAGAAAGAGCGTGTGTCTGATGAAGAGCAGGACACAGAGTAGAAACATCTGCAACTGGCTGGATGGGACCCCAAGTTAAAACGACTGACTCCTTTGAATCAAAAGAAGCGATAAAAGATGCAAGAGTTTCGAGGCAGAGAACCGTTATTCAGCAGTGTCCCGGACTCATGCTGTTCGAGGTCTCTGGCTGGTATCAAACGGGGTCGAATGCCTTCCAGATAACGAGAAGGGGGAAGAGGCGCTGTTTTGGAACCGTTATAAACATTTTCTTATGAATGATATAAGGTAGGGTCTGCTCGGTGTATAATACACAGCTGCGGTATTCAACTTTTCCTTTTTCCAACCTTTCTCAGCATAACGGTGGGTTGGCTGAAGGTTTGTCAGTGCGAATGATGATTCAGGATTTCTGACAGCGGAGAGTACCGGTAGCGACTATCATACCCCATTCTGGAAGAGAAAGACCAGCAAAGGTCAAGTGAAAGGCTCGAATTGGTAGCTAGGGTGGCACCCCACCTTGACAGCGTTGCTCCGCTGAAGACAGGAGATCTTTGCCTGCATTGGAGAGCCCTTCAGATGAGAGGCTCCCGGAATGCGATATTCGGGAAGGATTCAGGATCCAGGAAGCAACCCTGAGGAAGCCAGGATGCATTGAGAGAGGCTGCATGTATAGAGAAGTTCGGGGACTGACTGCAAGTCATGATGCCAGAGCAGGTGGGATGTGCTGGAGAAATGACGTCCTGCCCTCATGAATAAGGTGAAGCGATGTCGCTGAGGCTACGACGTCCTCAGTCGGAAAAAGAAAGTCCGCAAGGGAAAAGGACCTGCCGAGGGACATTTGTTTTTGGTTCGCTCTGCTGTCTATCTGCCGGCAGGAGCTCAGAAAAGAAAGAAGGAAGGGAGGAGGAGGAAAGTAGTAGAATAATATGGAACCTTCTGTCTGTCTTTCTCTTGCTGTCCCGTCAAGGTAATCACATGTTTGATAAGATAGATACTGTGAGACGAGTGAGGAAGCACGGATCTCACGAGTCTCTTCCAGAGCATCTGTGGTCTTCAAGGTGCGAACTCGCACCCTCAGAAAGCTTCCTCAGCGGAAGCAGCGAGCTCAGACCTCAGAACGAATCTCGTTCTCTAGGGACCTGCTCAATCACAAACCCTATTTAGTTTCCTAGGCTTCTGCCTAAGAAACTACATAGCGGGAAGGAAGTCGAGAAGTCTTGCTGTTCCCTGGAGAAGTTTTTTTTTCATTTTAACGTTGCTACAGGCATGGCGATGGGTCCATCGGACCCATCGCCATGCCTGTAGAGATAAAGTGCCCCCCGTTCCTTCGCTTTTTCTCGTCCTTCTATGAGAACATGAGGGCGTGGCCATTACTGCACCCCCGCAATGGCTCCCAAATGCCGCCAATGTCTTTGCAAGTCCAGTGCGCGTGGATACGTGTAAAGGCCAAGTGGCGGGTGCACTATTAGAGACCAGAGACCGAGTGGCCGTATTCAGTCGTTTCAGTTGATTTTTCATCTTTGAGAGCAAACTCGCTCGAGCGTGGCCAGAAAGCACGTTCCTAAGCGTTGCTTAGAAACGAACGAGAACTTCCAAAATATAGAAAGTCGCACATCCAGCATCGTCCGAATCAACCCTCGTTGATGGGGGAAAGTGCTGTTCCAATGCCGGAGCAGCTGGCCGAGACCTCCCCTCCCGATCCAGGAATATGCACTGGAGAGGAAGGACCCTCTCTTTCTGACTGCTCCCCCTTCCGAGACGAAGATACGCTCGAGGATCGCGCGAGCGAAGAGGAGAGCGGAGGGTGCCGGATCTGTTACTCTGCGGAGGTGAGTCCGCAGAACCCTCTGGTCAGCGCCTGCCGATGCAAGGGCACCGTGGGCCTCGCCCACAACGACTGCCTGCTGCAGTGGATCAAGGACTTCCACCACGAGACGTGCGAGCTGTGCAGCACCAGGTTCCGCTTGGGTTTCAACCCCGCCGGAGACAGGGTCATCCTGGAGCACTCCTGCGAGAGCGAGCGCTGGGAGGCCATCAACGACAAAGTGATCAAGCCGCTCCTCAGGGCGAGTTTCCTCCTGATGAGGTACCTTTCCCCACGGACCTTCGTGAAAAACCGCTACATTTTTTCTCCTTCCTCTTCTTCTTCCATTCTTCCCGCCTCCCTTTTTAGCGTGCTGCTGAATTCCTTCCTCATCCTCATAATCCTGGTCCTCGTTTCTCACTTCCCGCGCGAAGAGGAATTCGACCGAGACGTGTGTCTCGTGGCCGAAGAAAGAGACGACTGCAAAGCTGCGGACGGCTGGGGTGGAGGGAACGCGGAGGCTGAAAGGTGTCCCCTGCCGGAACGGTGGCAGTGCGTGGATCCTCTGGAGCTGCTCTACCACGGAAGGCGCCCGCACCTGGCGTGCAGCCGTAGGATCCTCGTTCCATGAGTGTGGAATAAACCTGCAGGTTCCGGAAGCAGGTCCTCTTCGGCAGACCCAAGTCTGGAGCGTTAGGTGGCTCTCAGCTGCTTCCAGTCCGAAGACCGGGTTGAGCGGGTCCTCAGAGGAAGTTTCCCAGCTGCGGCTTTGCCCGCCAGGGGCTCCCGAGAGGGAGGCGAGGAAAAGAGGCAGGGAAAGCGACCAGAGGAGGATGGAAAAGGTGCATTCCCAGGAATCATACCTTCCGTCCAAGTTCCTTCAGGTTATGGATACGATTGCTCTCGTGGTTCGGGCCCGCTATAGTGATGGAGCATGCGCCAATCAAGAACGGACTTGGCACGCGCCTGCAAGCAGTGGCGTCTGCCGGCATCCACCGTTCCTCCTCCTCTTGCAACAAACGCCGCCTTTACTCATAGGCGCATCTCCGGATTTATGAGGCTCCCGCACGTGGAGCCCGATACCCAAGGACGCCAGGGACCGTGTTCCCCTGAGCGCTGGTGCCTCTTCCGGCAACTGATCAGACGCAAAATCGGATTCCGAGTAAGGAATACGAAATTCCAAAAGGCGGAGGATTGCGCGCGTGGGACTCGAGAAACTTCGAGTGTCCTACCAATCGATAACCAGACCGCATTCTAGGGATCCGGTGAAAGGAGGAGCAGGAAACGTAAAGAGGAGGATCTTACAGGGGAGATGGAGCGATCCGTGTCGAAGTGGACAAAGAGTAAAATGGCTCAGAGAGTCTCCGGTAAATTTTCTTACCGAAGTGAAAGTGAAATCAGATTGCAGGTTAAACTCGCTGGGAACGCGAGGCTCTCGTTTCCGTCCACAAAAAATGGGTCAAGTCTGGAAATGTCAACCCGACGGTGGAGGGTGTGGTCCCCCAGTTTTCACGATTCCAGGTACGCATCCAAACATTCAGGAGCGAAACATCGGACCACCAAGATGGTCTGGTGTTTGGACAATGAACCAAAGTTCATGGAAACGATCCAGCTGGTGGTCTAGACGGGCGGCTAGGAGGCAGAATTGGATCCGATAGCTCTCCGAAGAAGAAGGGTCGCTACCGGTCCTCTCCGCTGTCAGAAATCCTGAATCACCATTCGTACTGACAAACCTTAGGCCAACCCACCGTTATGCTGAGGAAGGTTGGAAAAAGGAAAAGTTGAAAATTCGCTTACGGGCCCTCCCTCTGATTCCGCTCGCCCGAATTGAGGAACTCTCGGCAAAGGGAGGCGACCTGGTGGCTCGGAGTGCCTCAGGATTGCATCTCGCCACTTTTTTTTCGTGGGCAGGAAGTAGTGGACCATGGTCATGCTCCGCCTACCCAAGTTACCGTGGCGCCCCAAAACACCTCCTCCCTTGCAGAACCACCCCCTGCAATCTCAGATGGGGCATGCAATCTCTGATTCCTGCAGCATATATGAACACAAGGCTTATGTATACATCGAAACAATGGTTTGGTGGAGGAATGGACTTTGGTCCAATATATAAAAATGAGGAAGATTATAGGTATATTCATGAAAATGGGAAATATTTTCTGAATTTGCTTTGGCTTGGATAAAGGCCAAAGTCTATTGCATCTGATTGTGACCGGGAACAGATGCCAAGGAAAATTTGGGGGCACCATAAAGAGGGGTCCAGAAGCCGTGGAAGGCCAAATGCGGAGTGCAAGAGCTGAAGGTAAGGGAGGTGAACCTCGCATGAGGTGAGCTCCTCCTCTTACCGAACTTCTTTCCCAGCAACCATTCCGGAGCCTCGAAGGGATACCCTTTGAAGGGTATATCATGGTTACGAATCCAGCAAAAGTCAGCACAGGACGGTTGCCAGTGAACGATCGGATGGCCCACGTCCCCCACTTTCTGTTCCGGCCCGCGTCGGAGGTCAAGTGGCTGAGGTCTCCTGTGGCGCGTGGCGCGTAAGCGTCGCGGGCTCGAAAGGAGGAGAATGCTGGGAAGGAATCGACTCCGAGAGATGGAGGTGCGTCGTGGGTTCGAGTTCCTCCTGCAAGATGACGCTTGTTGGCCTACATTCGGGTGCGGCACCGGTAGCAATTCGAACCGGATGCCCCTGATGAGTGGTTCAGATTGGCAGTCGACCTCCAGGATCTTTCCAGAAAACAGAATCAAGGAGTCCTTTCGGGTTTCCTTTCGGTTGTGCAAAGGAGCAGACCCTCCTCTTAGGAGGGAGGAAACCTCCGTCTCGTACCGTAGAGCTAGTCGGTTGATGATGCCTCTCTCCAGAGTGCAACGAAGCGCGCCCCTTTCTTCGGGGAGCACCCTTCTGAGACATTTCGGAAAAGTCCCTTTGGGGTTTTCTTCAGAGGAGCAAACAAGGAACGGTTCCCTTGCAGGGTCTCTCAGGAGAAGAAAAAATGGAGCGAGCGAATAAGGAAGAGAGAGAATAAGGAAGGAGATTCCCTTCGGGGTTCCCTTCGGAGACAACCAGGGTGGAGGTGTTCCCTTCGGGGATCCCTCCCCAGGCGTGAGAGGAACGGATCTTCTTCTCCGGAGCCCTTGCTGGATCCACAGGGTGGCCCCTGCTCCGAGGTACCCCTTCTTTATCTTGAAAAATTAGCAAGCATTCTCTGTTGGCGTGGAACAGCGTGAGAGAGCTGCGTGAGCCGCTAGGCACGACGGCTCTTGAGGCGCTCAGAGAACCAGAAAAAAAGTTGTAAGAAAAAAAGCGAAGATTTCTCGTTCTTGAGTGTCCAGTATGTTCCTGACACTGCAGAAAATCAGCCAAATGCAGATGGTTGCCCCCCCCCCCCCTCCCTTTTTTTTTCATATCCCTTCAGTGGCTGTGCATGACTTCTGGAGTTGCTCACACAAACTACGAGCGATGTGCACAAGAAACGAAATGTGATTTGGGGTCTCGATCTGGGTAGCTGCACAGCGACTTGACTAGTCCCTGTACCGAATCTTCGAACTGCCCAACATCAGAACCTTTTCAATCACGTATCTTCTCGGAGAATGGTTTCGGAGGAATGGCGCGCGATTGAATTAATGTCAAAGTTCGAGCTTGAGCTGCTCTGCCAACACTTTGCTTGTAATCTGATTTTTCGAAACGAACAGGGACCACTGACGCGACCAGACTGTAAGGAGTAACCAGCAGCTCTTTGCAGTGGTGTGTTACTGGGGTGCACCGAGAACGCCTCCGGCAGTCATTTCACGTTTTCGAAGGATGCGGAAAAGCCACAAGTGGCTCCGTCGCTTGCGCTAGGCTTCCTTCATGACCCCTAAAAGAACGGCTTTTCCACAAAGGCATGGTCCAATTCCAATCTTTGGAATTGGGTCGTGCTTTCGTGGAGCAGTTGAGGTCAGTCGCGGAGTGAACCCGCAAGGATGCTTCACCCAGAATTAGTGATAGCATAGATTGACCACAGAATCCTTGAGGATACCCCAAGGCACGAGAGAGCGTCCAAGTTATGGATCATGAGGTTAGCCCATGATCTGTCAAGCATCCGTAATCAAGAAACTTGAGAGCAGCTTGTGAAATTTGTGTGTGTGTGTGTGTGTGTCCTGTCTATCTGGGAGCTATCCAAGTCACATGGTGCCCTGAAGAAATATGGATCACTCGAGTAGCATGAAGGTGGGGAATCTTGAAGATAAAACTTTCCTCGAAAGTCTGCAGAGACGTGTGACAGTGTCCTGCAAGATCCTGCGGGGCTCCGGACAGAAAGCTCCTGGCATTGAAATGACAGCGGTGAAAGAAGTTCTGTCACCGTGATCGCTGAAGGATTCCCAGAGTTCGGAGCAAGGCGGTAGCGGCCAGCTCGCAAGAGCGTCTTCCCAAGGGAGGAGTCCGTCCAGAGCAGGAGGCGAGCGAACGGAACACAACCGCTTACGTCCGCATCCAGGAAATTTTTCTGCGAATCTCGTGGAGGAGAAGCAAGGACAAGAATGATGCAGCAGATGCGAAGGAAGGTGAAGATAAGGGTAACTGCCCTTTGCCTCTTGGAGGCGAAGGGATCCAGATGGCAGTAAGACTTGATCCAATCAGAGTTTAGTATGCGACTTCACCAGAACTTGTGATACTCTCTGTAGTCGTCCTTAACGAAAGTAGCATCTATTCTCCGTGGCTACAAAGGTTGCAGATTCCTCCTAGTTTGCGTTGAGAACCGGATCCGTTGTCTTCCGTAATATTCGCAAGCAAGCTGATGAGCAAGCTCAAACTGTTCTAAGGGATGCTCGGATGAACAAAGAAGCTGTGCTTAACGAACGGAGAATCTTCAAGTGATTAGCAGAGGAACCAAAAAGTACTGATCTTTCATCGAGAATCCTCTGCAATATCTAAAAATCGAATGTCTTTCACATCCAGGAATGAGCTTTCCACTACTTCCATAACGAAACGATGCGTCTTCTATGGCAGTGTCCCGCTCACAGTCTCCATCCAACAGTTTACATGAGACTGTCTCCTACTTCTCCAGTTGCACGGTTAAGGAGCAGCTCTTTACAAAAGGATATTGGAATAATGTGGTAAGGAGTGTATGTTAGCTTGAAAGTGCTTTCGCCAGAGATGTACAGATGGATGGAAGAGTTGAAGAGTAATAGAGCGTACGCGGTTGACGGAAGTCATCCAGCAGAACGACCGTTTTGATGAGTCCTCTATTGCCGAACAGTTAGATAGCTGCGGATGCAAGTGCAAGTTGGATCGTGTATGGCATGCCTGAAGATCTCGAAGTTCTTGCAAGGTAGATCTCCAGATGACCACAGACGGAAAGTCTCCGAGATTTGAAATTTTTTGCAGAAATACCACACTAGGAAGAGCAGTCCCGAGATGTCGCACAGCAACGGGAGAGCAAAAGCTGCTCTTCACTGCGGAACCGAAAGCAGGAATCGAAAAATTTCTTGTAAATGCTTCCCCAGCACCCGAAGGATTCAGGAACAAGCCTTATTCCGGCGGTCATGTTGATCCATTGTTCTGGAAGCAGAACCGCCACGTCCCCGAACATTAAGGACATCAGGAAAGCTATCAGTAGTGCACGATGTTGGGGGAGAAATTCAGTCCATTACTGATTGGGATCAAGCTCTCAGTGCTCGACCCCAATTCAGTCGATGCAGCTGCTAAAACCATTTACAGCCTCTTCCTTGTCCAACATTTTGCTCGGACCACGCCTCCCCTGCCACGTCTCTGTCTGAAAAAGCATCACGCGGCTGCAACTCTTAGCAATGGCAAAGTCGAAGCTGCAACACCCAAATCGTTGAACAGTCAAAAGCCCTTCCCTGAGGTCAGCGTTCCCCAAACTTTTCCTATGACGGAAGGCTTCAGGAATCCTGAAATTTTAACGGAATACCTTGCTTATTTTATAGGGTAGGTAGGTAGGTATTAATAATAAATGGATTAAGCAAGTAAATATAAGAGTTAAGAAAGCAAAACGAACATTCATTCTCAAATTTTTATTATGAACAAAACACATGAGAAGAGTAAGATAAAGTTAATAGCTTTCAAAATATATTAATTTCCAGGATTTTTCACGGAACACTTACTGCCTTTCCGCGGGACGCAGTTTGGGAAACGTCGCCTTCGGTGATGAAGTTTGCTGGACCACGCGAAAAGCGTGTAAAGAGGTTTGGAAAATAAAGCGAGATTTTTTTTTTTCTTACCCCTCCCTTGGTAAAAGGGGGAGCCGTGTATTCCGGCATAAACTGTAAGGATGCGGAAGCACGTGGAAAGATCCAAGACGAGTGGCGGTTGGCTCTGTTTGAAGCGAGCCTCCAGGTAAAGTGGACATTAGGGAAAAATCACTCCCCTCTAAGAAACGCTGGCAGAAATCATGAGTTAGGCAGGACCTGGCAGCAACAACAAGCGAATTATTCCGTCAGTTCCTCAACAGCAACGCCGTTGCCTCGAAAGCCCGGGGAAGGGAGGGGGGAAGCGGTTCGCTGTGAGAAAACATCCAATATCTGTTTTCATCTTATTATTGTTTTGGGGGGGATCTCGAGGAATTATCCAGGGCATCTCTGTTAGCTAAAAAGCAGGGATGTTTCAAGCTTTTCATTTCACTCAACTTTATTTCACACCTTCGCGTCCTCCGAGATTGGTGAGCTAACATTGCATCTTCCGTATGATTCCTAAGAGATGAAGAATGGTTTCTCCACGCGTTTTCCTCTTGGGCACCTGTAGAATTCGTAAACGGGACGAAGGATGCGGCACAGAATACAAGATGTATGATGCTGCGAACTGCTCCACACCAACAACATGAGGTCACTGATTTAGCTTCGTCTTCTCTCATTATTTCCTTCCAGAATTTTCCTCCCCCTCTTCCCCCCTTCCCTTCCTTCTCTTTCCTTTTTTCTTTCAAGTGATCTCCAGTGTTTGAAGCATGGCGGTGAAAGCAGTCGAGCCCCTTTCTTTCTAAATGTCCTTTCCAGGTTCTCTTGGGCTTATGAGTGTTTTCTGCATCCTTAGTCCATTCGATTTCATAGCCAAAGGAGAGATATTTCCTCTCGTGAGCGAGTTCCTTCAGGGAACTTGAGCTTCAGAAAAGTGAATTTGACTGGCGAATCGAGACGGAAGAGGACACGAACTCGAGATAACTTTCGGAAGCAGGCGCGGGCGATGGGCCCGACGGCGCACGGGAACGCCAGCAGCTGATCTCCGATTCGCAGGAAATGGAACTGGCGGAGCAGCAAGCCGGAAGCTTCCCCGCATCCACCTGCTAGACGAAAGAAGGAAGTTTCGAGGCAGGGATGCAGCACGGGATGCGAGCGCAGCGTGTGAGCCACACGAGCCCAGAAGAACCCGCACGACGAGCACTGGTAGTGCTAAGACAAACCCTGGAAAAGTCCCATACAAGTGAGGTCTTCTGCAGATCAGTTAGCACACGGACTGTGTGTCTCGTGTGTTTTAAAACAACAATAATTCTGGTAACGACTGTGTAAGGAAAACGGTCATCATTGGGAACTGCTCCCAGAATGGGGGAGCAATTTCGTGCTATGAGTAGAAAAGAAAACAGGACAACGCAGAGGGCAGTTCACGGACAAGTTCGCAAATGCACTGGGCACTTGACCACCCCGCGCCGATCTCCGAGTCTTTCCTGACTAGGGCTTCGGAAACCAGCTTCACACCCTTCATTTTCCGGTGGATTCGACTCCTCCCGGAATGGGACTTTGTGCTGGAAGAAGAAAGAACCGAGTCCAGCTCTTTCTGGATGATCCGATCGCTCTGCGGAGGGTCTTGGGCACCACGTTTACGAGGGCTGCCGGATGGTGTCGCGGGAGCTCTCGCATCCGGCGAGCCTTCGTTGACGTGATCTGTTCAAGATAGGGGGTACCTCAGAGAAGGGACTCCCCTATGGATCCAGGAAGGGCTCCGGAGGAGGGGACCCGTTCCTCTCACGCCTGGGGAGGGATCCCCGAAGGGAATCTCCTTCCTTATTCTCTCCGGAGGGACTTTCGGAGGAGTCCACTCTATTTTTTCTTCTCCCGAGGGACCTTGCAGGGGAACCTTGCGGGACCATCTCCTCTGAAGAGAATCTCGAAGGGACGCTTCCGCTCTCCTGGAAAGGCCCTGAAGGTCGACTCCCAATCCTAACCTCTCACCAGGGGCATCTCGTTAGAACCGCTACCGGTGCCGCGCCCGAATACAGGTCAACCAGATTCATCTTGCAGGAGGAACTCGAACCTACGACTCACCTCCATTTCTCGGCGTCGAAAGATGGTGAACTATGCCTGGCCAGGACGAAGCCAGAGGAAACTCTGTTGGGGGTCCGCAGCGATCCTAACGTGCAAATTGGTCGAAAGATAGGGGCGAAAGACGAATCGAACCATCTAGTTGCTGGCTCCCTTCCTGAGGACCTTGGAGATTCCTCAAGGATACTGTGAAAACCGCCCGCACTGCGCGACGTATTCCTCCGGGGAATCGGGGTCGACCGAACAACGCCTGGAGTCTGTTCTCACGGGACCCTCCGCATCAGATCTCCAGGATCTTACTGAAGCGTTTTGTCGCCAATACCACCAAGATCTGCGCCGACGGCGCCTCCGGGCATGCCTAAACCCTTCCGCACCCACCATCGCGACCCTCCATCTCGTGGAACCTGCCGTCCTGGAAGGGCAGGAACGGCTCAGTCCAGGCGGTGGGGTGTCGATCGATGATCGAGCGTCACCCATCTTCAGCTACGGTTTCTTCGGCTGGTGAATCACTGCCCACACTACTTAGCAGCCTTCCATGGCCACTGTGGAGACGGGACTCCTTCAGTGAAGCTGCATTCCGAGTGCTGCCCTTTTTCAGAGGCACTTGTGGTCCCTCCCCGATGCCTGGACGCTTCCCGCCCTCCTGGAAGCAGGCTGCGTTGCTCTTCCTGCACTGGAGTGCAACGGGCGCCGTCACCCTCGTTGACGGCACAGGTTGCGTCCCTGAACTGCGACAGGTGCGAGTAGGTGGAGTCGACCTCCGACGCACCTGCTTTTCGACTGCGGCACCCTCCTCCGGGAACCGTGGCGGAGCGCTCCTGCACCAGGAGGACACTGCTCGCCACCTGCTGCAGCTCTTCGCCCTGACAAGGACTCTCGACGGGCGCGCCGATCGCAACCGTCGCAGCGCCATTGTTACGGCCCGTCATGTGCTGGAGGCGACGACGACGTGGCCAAGGGAGGTCACCGGGATGGCAGCCACCTCCAGCAGCCGCCCTGGAGGAGATCGTCGGCGTCCAGCGCCGGATGGAATGGCGGACACCGGTGAACCTCCTCCCCAGCCTTCCTTAACGTTTTTTCCCACCTCATCCCCCTCTCCCTTTCGCTTCGTTCCCTTCCCCTTTTTGGATGCATTGATCTTGGTGTGTACATTGCATACAACTCCACGGATCCTCTCTCCTTCTTTGGAACCGTCAGGCCGTTGGAACCCAGAAGAGCGGCGATTCAGCCATGCTGTGCTTTCTGGAATCAGGCACAGCCAGCGAGTCAGCTCTCCCGGAGACCTCTGGAAGCGAACCAGGACTACCCGGATGTTCTCATTTTTCCTTCTTCTGCTGTCTCTCTTTCCCTCTCCCGTTCCGGACTTTCTGATGTCTCGACCTGCGTGTCGACGGACCCTTTCCAGGAACTTCTTTTGTCTTCGGTAGGGAACCAGCGTGTTTCCAACTGCTTTCTGTTTATGAAATAAACGTTCCCGGACGTGACAGGGCGAAAACTTCTACGGCTATCGTCCTGCTGTGCATAGCAGGGCAGGACAGCTTGCAACCCCCCGTACAGGACAGCTGACGAGCTCCAGCTCTCCTGAGGAAAACTTCGGAGTCAAACAGCAGCTACTAGTTGGTTCGATTCGTCTTTCTCCCTACGCTCAGAACCCCACGACCAATTTGCACGTTTGGATCGCGGCGAACCTTCACCAGAGCTTCGTCCTGGCCAGGCACGGGTCCGCCATCTTTGGGATCCCAGTGTTAGCGCCGCAGGGTGCTCTCCGACGGGCAGCCGAGCGTTTACAGAACGTCTTGGGAGTGAGGAGTGACCCACGCACGCCCGCGGGGACAGCGAGCGGCCCCGAGAGGCCGCCCGCAGCTTGGAGCGCGATCAGGTGCCTGCGCGAAGTGGGAAGAGACACGGGAGAATGGGAAGACGAGCAAGGAGGAAGACCGTAGCGGGAGGGGAACGAAAGGGAGGCGACATTGACACCGCTCGCTTTCACTTCGCCTTCGGGGTTTCGCGAACTTCCCGACGACTCGCTCGTGCGCGCCTTCTGGACTCATCGCTCTCCGCTTAACCTGAGGGGTGCCGCATGACCGGAAGCGAGTTAGCCGCCTTGTTGTAAATCTTAAGGTCATCAATGCGGGTGCCATCAAGGAAATGGGATGAAAGGGGGAAACACGACGCAGGGTCAAATTCCGTCGCCCGACGTTTCAGGTTTCCTCGTGTTCGCCTCAGCAGACGCCAGACTCTGCGGCCCTTCCTCCCCCCTCCCTCGGCCGAAAAGGCCGAAGCCCTCGACCCGATCTGCGCGCTCTCGAAGATCGACGCAGAGGTCTGCCCTAAGCGAAGGCGCGGAGACAACTCTGGAAACCACCATCTCACTGATGCGAGGGGTTCCATGAGAACAGCCTCCGGATGTGATTCAGATCCCAAGTCCCCGGAGAAAAGCAGCAGCCAGATTCTCCCGGTTTCGGAAGCCTCCGTGACGAAGCACGTGGATCGAGAGCGGGCTGGAATTCTTCCGCCGAGCACTGCGAGCCGGGCGTCCTGTAAACCCACGTCTGCGCGAGCAGGCGGTGCTCCCACGAGTGCATTCCCCGTGCTGATTACGTCGGCTGGATCGCGGCAGACAAAATCATGAACCGTCTAAACAGCGTTCTGCGTGAGATACATCTGACGTGATGGTCGTCATCTACTGAGGAATTTCCGCCTCGTTCCCAGCAGGACCTCCGATCTAGTGAAATTCCGTGGGGACGGGAATTTCATTGGATCTTCATCACAGTAGCCCAGCAGATCCTTGAGGGGGTTCAGCAGCCGAAGGCTTCTCTGGTGTATTGAATCGCCGATTCTTCGAGAGGGAATGTGCAACTCCACAGCTCTTTCGGAAGTCGGCTGTGACCCCATCGGCACTGAAATGAGAGGAGGGGAAGGAAAGTTGCCCTCGTAACCGTGGCAACAGGGTTTGTAACTGCCGCCCGAATTCTCCTTTTTTTGCCCACCCTTTTAAGATCCTGAGACACATGATGACCACTGAGCCGAGCAATGATCATTCAATTCTCCATTACTTGAAAATTAGTCGCTGCACATGTTCTGGTCCGCAGCTCTTGGGGCACGGCTGGTGTTACAAACCAGTGCCCCTCTTCAACTGTACTGCAAAATTAGGGACAATGGGTGCTAATTCTTCAGGGAAGTGTCTCCCATTTTAAGAGGTTGAGAAGCTCCCGCCTTGGAGGCCGTGTGGCTGCGGTCTCCTGGCTCCTAGAGTTGCGAGTTCGAATCGCTCCCGGGGAAGGATCGACGCCGAGAAACGGGGAGTGCGTCGCCGTGGGTTTCGAGTCTCCCCCTCAGAGTGACTCTGGTCGGCCTATAGGCTTCGGATGCGGCCGCCGGCGGAATCCGGAAACTCCCGGACAGCCCCGTTAACTGACCGGGATTGAAGTTGACCCTCTAGGGTCCTTCTAGGAATCATAGAGCCGCTTCTCTTCGGGATTCTTCTCCGGTTGTGAACGTGGAGTCATGCCATGGAGCTGGTTGATACCACCCCTCAGGGAGTTGCTTCTCCAGAGTGTCAGGGGCATGCTGTTCCCTATAAGGTTCTCCTCAGAGGAGCAAACAAGGAGTGGTTCCCTTCCGGATTTCCTCCGGAGAAGAAACGAGAGGAGCAGCCTCCTCCATGAGGTCCCTCTGGTGTGAATAGGGAAGTGGTTCCTTTCAGGTTCCCCATCGGAGACAACCAGGGAGAGCGTTCCTTCGGGATTCTCCCCCAAGCATGAGAGAGGAACGGACTCCTTCTTCTGGAACCCTTCTTGGATTCATAGGGAGGTCCCTATAAATTGAAGAGTTGACACGCACCCTAAGGTGGCGTGGGCAGTGTCAAAGAGCTTCGGCATTCCCTAAGCGAACGGCTCTTGAGTGCTGCGCGAACCGAAAAAAAAAAAGGAAAACAGGAATGAAAAAAAAAAAAACAATCGGAAGAAAAGCAGGGAAAACAGGAAACCCCCAAAAGAATGTCCATCATTTTGCGAAGGTCGCGTACAGATTTCTTTTGCATTCCCTGACTGGGTGGATTCCGGTATTCCAGTGCCCTGCGATCCTCGTTCCTGACCAGCAATTTCGCAACGTGGAAAGAATTAAAGTGACCGCCGAAGTTGCTAGTTCGTTGCGGTAGTGCGATGTCGACCGGACTGCCTGGATGAATTCGGGGATGAAACGCGGGACGTCCTTTGAAGGAAAAGCATCCTCAAGTCAGGAAACAGGAAGTCGAGTGGCCAAAGGACAAGGAGATTCCTCTCGTAAAAGTGGCATCGACCACCACCGAGTGCTCCCGGAAGGTCGAGCTCTTTAGCAGATGACCAAGAAGCAGAAGTCGAAACTTCCTGGGAGGGGGGAGGGGAGAGAATCCATCCCTTTTCTTGTATTGCAGCCGAATTCCAGTTGTGCCTCGCCTCTTCCCCATGACGCTCGCCATGACGGTATCCCATGAGGACTTCATCGTTGATGCGCTGGTATTGGGGCAGTTGAGCTGCATTCCGGAGGATCGAAAAGCCAAGCACAAGCGTTGCCGCAGGCCGCGGGATGTCTAGTTACAAAGCGGACGCCTGCCGCGGGTGAAGACCACTGGAAGCGAAAAGCAGGCTGCCGTTCCTCCCGTTTTCCCTGGCCGCTCCTATCTCCTCGGAAACGCAACGTCAGTCCTACAAAATGAACGGGGTACGTGCAAAGAAAGGGATGATGAATGATAAACAAGTGGCTTCCATAGATTTATTACCACAAATACACCATAGATCTCAACTGTTGAACGGTGTTCTGGCTGTTGGCAAGCTTCCTGACCAAACATCAATCTCCATCTTTAGAATAACGTGGGAACCAAGGTAACTGGAAAACACGATATATTGAGACGTCCATCTTTGAGTTCTGGAAGTTTCTCTCTCTCTCTCTCTCTCTCTCTCTCTCAAGAATCTTCTGGATCAAGGCTCAGAGATCAAAACTCGATGCTTCAGCGATCACTTTCTCCTGAGAACACGCCTCTCGAGCGGAAAAGAGACCGCAGCTCCTCGAAGCTCCGGGAGCGGCGCCGGTCAGCAGCAGGATGCCCCCGTTCACTGGCCGTGATGGGAAGTCGACGCTCCGGAGTCCTTCCAGGAGCCACTTCCCTTCGCTTCGGAGTCCCCGCTCCGATTGGGAGAATGGGGCCGTACCATGAAGCAGGTTGATGACCCCATACCTCGGGGAGTCGACTCTCCAGAGTGTCAGAAGCGCGATGCTCCTCCTGTCGAGGAATACCCTCCGGAGAAATTGGGAAACGTCTCTTCCGGGTTCTCTTCAGAGGAGGAAACGTTCGCTTGCGGGTTTCTCTCCGGAGAAAGAACGAAAAATGGACCCGTCCGGGGGACCCATCCGGAGGGAATAGGGAAGAAATACCCCTCTGTAGTTCCCTCCCAAGCGTGAGAGAAACAGACTCCTTTCTCCAAAGCCCTTCCTGGATTTATAGGGTGCCCACCTCCCTATCTGGAAGAGTTAGAACGCACCCTCGGGTGGCGTGGGCAGTGTTAAAAAGCTCTGTGAGTCCCCCCTCCCCCATTCTACCCAAAGAGGCGAGCGGTTCTTCAAAACTCCTGGAGAACCAAAAAAAGAGAGAGAGAGACTGAAGTTGCTCTCGTGTAGGTGAGAACAGACAGTGAAATTTGCGACGGTCAGCAACTTGGTCTGGCCTTCATAGGCGGGATGCTGCTGCAGTTCACTCCACTGCATCCGCATAATTCGGAATCGTGTTCCAGCAAGACGCCTCTCGTGGCACTCGCTGGATGATCCTTCGGGGTCGTTTCGCGCCAGAGCCGACTGCACGAAAAATGCGGCGACTCGGGATGGTCCGCCGGCGAAGATTTTAAGCGCGCCCGCTCCGCATCCCTTCATCGTCGCCTGGGACCCGCGAACAGATTCGTGGACCGCTCCCGCCTCGGACGGTGGTGGTTGCGGGCGAAAGGGGACGCCACGCGGCAGCACTGATGGCCCGCGATCCAGTCGGGCCATTCGCAATTCTTACTTGGCTCCTCTGTGTGATCCGCTGCCTTTTGCTCATGACGATGATGCCCTGAGGCACCGAAAGCGCCATCGCATTCCTTGCATGCAGCGACCGCGCATCGTTTTCCGTCCTTCTGACTCGACACCCCCCCTTTGCGCCTCCCCCCCGCTTCACAACGTGCGCACCACCGCTGCCATCTCCCCGTTCCAGCATCCCACTGCTCTCTGGCGAACGCGAATGGCCGTGGCGCTCACCTCCCCTGGTCCGAGCGTCCCTTTTGAATGGCCGCGTCCTTCGCCACCATTTATCCGCTTTCGAAAGGACACCATTTTCCTGCGGGAGAAAGGAAAGGTGCTCTTAGCTCACAGGGCTATGCACCCTTTCCGTCTCTCCAAACCGTCCTTCCCCTCCCCCTCTTTAATGCTTCCCCCCCCCCCCCTCCTGAATTCTCCCTGTGAAAGGAGCCGTAGACATTCCAGCTTCGTCTTCCCCGCTTTGTCCGGGTCCTGGCTTCCCGGGGTGACCTCAGCGCGCCGGAGCGCGCGGTCCGCTCACTCCGCTCGCTCTCACGCTCCGGTCCGCACCCGAGGTGGATGCAGGAAACGAGATCCCTAGTGCACCCCGGCGCGTCCTTCGTTCGTCAGCCCGATCCGCACTTGGAGCGCTTCCTTCGTCGCCCCTCAGAGAGGTTCGCGCTCCCTGATTACCTCGATTCCCTTCACGTCTGGAACATGTGGGCCAATTATCTGGCGGGGTGCTGACGGATTTTATCCTTTCCGTCTCTTGAGCGGTCGCAGACTATTCCCCCGCGCTCGGGATGGTCCGCCGGCGAGGTCTTTGGGCGTGCCCGCTCCGCATCCCTTCGTCGTCGCCGGGGACTCGCGAGCAGATTCGTGGACCGCTCCCGCCTTGGGCGGTAATGGTCGTGGGCAAGAGGGGACGCCACGCGACAGCACTGCTGGCTTGCGATTCAGCCGGGCGTCCTGTCCCTTCCTTTCCTCTTCCCCGCCAAACGCTCGGCGCGTGCTTCCGACGCAAATGACCTCACCATCCGGTCCAGCTGCTCCCGCACAGCCTTGACAGATGGCCGGTGCGGCACAGACAGCTCCTGTTCCCTTGTGTCAGGAGGGGGGAAAGGGAGAGCCTTCGAGTCGCGTATTCTTCCGTGTGCCGAGTGGCGCGATGTTTTTCTTTTCCTTTTTTTTTTTTCGTCGACAGGGTCATCGAATCGCAGGCAGCAGGACTACTGCTTGTCCAAAGTCGAGAATCTTCCGCCCACCTTTGCTGCTTCTCAGAGGCTTCGTTTTTCTCCCCTCCCCCCCTCCACAGGCCTTCTTTCTCGAAAGATCCAGGGCGCAGCTCGTGTGCATCCTGTTTCACTCCTTCCCGAACTTCTTTTCTCGCCGCAGTCCAACCTGTCTCCCCGCCCGCCTCCCCTGGACAAGCGCGGCCGCCGTTCTTCGGCTGCCTCCCTGCCCCTTCCGAGCTAGTCACTTGCCTCGAGTACCACGGGATCAGCCCCGGAGAGCAGCATCTTCCTTGCCCTGGACCGAAGTCCCAGCCACCTCCCAGAAAAGGCTGGAAGGGAAAGCAGATTCGTGGGCCTCTTCCACCTCGGGCGGCGGTGGTCGCGGGCAAGAGAGGATGCCACGCGACAGCACTGTTGGCTCGACCGCTGTGACTTTGAACCCTTCCGTGGCGAGCTCACGCAAAAGGAGACGAAGAAGAAAGGGTGCTTTTCTCTTCTTCTCCTTTGTCTCCCCGAGCGTGGTGGTCCCTCGTCACCGACCGACCCCCACCCGTGGTCTGCTGGTGGTCCCTTTCCTCTCCACAACCAACCCACCCTTTCGATAGAGGGCGGGAAAATCCCCACCGGCCATTCTTCCGACCTGGAAAACCTTCTGGAGCGCGTCTCGCTAGTTGGAGCTGCCAGGTTTCGCCCCCGCCGCCTATTCCCCTTCCCCCTTCTTCCTTGCGTCGCCGCCGCGGATGCGGAATGGGACTTCCAGCACCCATGCGTTCCGCCCACGGACGGCACCTCCCCTCCTCTTGAAAATCAGTTCACCCTCATCTTCTGACACGCCTTGAGCTTCCCTCCATGCCGGAAGTCCATGGAACCGAGCCGTCTGTTGTCTGAGTTCGCTGATTGCCAGCGGCACGCGACCTTCGCCGTTGGTCCTCAGGGGTCCTCCCGAACACTTTCCATCATCTCGCGACGGTTTGCCTCATCTCGAGCCCCACGGTATCACACCGTCCCGGAAACCATGGGATGCTGGTCCTCGCCTCGCCGTGCTCCCAACGGTTGTCACAGCGGTCGTCCAGGCACCCGCCGCGTTCCGGAGGCGGGGAGGGGCGGTAGAAGAGCTGGACGAGTCCCGAGGCAGCTTCCCTGCTTCTCTACCCCACTCCCCCTGCCGAGACCGCCGCCTCGAAAAGTCGCTCCAGCAGGTGGAGCGACAGGGCGGCCCCGGACCCTCTGTCTCCTTCCCCTTCCTCCCCCTTCATGGCTTCCTGTTGCTCGTCGAGGCCCCGCCGGCAACGCCGTGCGCGGACGGACCGCAGCAACGTTCCCGTTTCCACGGCGACGAGGCGTTCCGTCCGATGTCTAATCCAGGCACGCCCCCTGTACCAGAGGAAATCGGGGGTCCTAATAGGGACCGAGGACAGGCCAACTCCAGAACACCTCTCAGCCTCTTTCCTCACCCTTCGCGGGAGGGAACTCCCGGGACCCCTAGAACGCCCTGGGGATCGATCGTCCCCCCCCCCCACTTCGCGGCCACCCGAAGCGGGGCGGGAGACACCCAGCGGCCCTCTCGGCAAAAGCAGCGGCAGCGCCGAGAGCGAGAAGTTACCCCGGCTCCCATCTCGGATACTGTCTGGGGGCACTGGCCCCCACGCCCAGCTGCAGTGGGACCGACCTGAAGGCTTACGCGTTCCCGTCCAGACACAGCGTCCACCCCTTTTCACTTCCCACCACGGCTATTAGAGAAGCCAGCTGGTCTCAGGAGGCGGCCCCGGATCCCATGTGACCTTAGCAACGGGGTGATGGGCTCGTGCTCCTCCACTTCACTCATGTCCACCTCCGCCGCCCCTCTAATGAGTGAAGGAAGCTCATATGAGCGCGCCAGGAGCTACCGGACGGGGAGTTGACACGGGAGACGCAGCACGCGCGAGAAACCGGGAAAGGAAGACGAGGATCCCTCGAGCCCCTTTCCCTGATCCCTCCCTTCTTCAGGAAGGAGATCCCTCCGACCCCCATGAGCTCCCCTTCGTCGCGCGCAGCTGCACTTTCCCAAGGGGGAGGCTCAGGGGAGGGGGGGTGAAAGGTTGGAGGGAGCTTTCCACAGCCCCATTCAAGCCCGGGGGCGTCCTTGCGCTGCCGAGCTCGCACCAGTAAGGAACTCTTTACACCTCTTTCACTCTCCTACCCCTTTCCTACCTTCTCCTCTCCTCCTCAAAGAGACTCTTAGAGGTCACCGCTGTGGAGGAAAAAGGAGAGGTGGTGAAACGTCTCTTCCCATCTCCAGTCGGGCTTTCCTTCCTTCCCCGTCCTTGCTAACGTTCCTTCAGGAAACTTGCTTACGGAGGAAAGGTCCAGCGAAAGCACGACCTGGATCCTAGGGTCAGATTCTTTCATCCGAATCCCACATGGTTCGTTGTCTTCCTCTTTTCCCTCCTTTTTCTTCCAGCTTTTTGCATCCGGAAAGCATGCTGCCAGGTGTCGTCGCCATCACCTTCCTTTTCCTTCCTCCTCCTCTTCTTCCCCTTCCTCCTTCTCCGTCTTTTCCTGGGGATGAGGTCGTCTTGGAATTTTGCCTACAGTTTCTCTCTTATCTCCCTCGACGCTTCACCCCGGGAGTGGCCGTTCCTTGAGGAAAAGGTAGGAGACGTCTACTCGCTTCTTTTGCTGGGGGAGCTCCAGGGGTGGAAGAGAAAGGTGGAGGCAGTCAGCAATCGGCAGTCGGCGTTCTCGCTGCCGCATTCCTGATCCGTCTCACCGGATGGACTGCCTTAAAGGGACTTCCCGTCCTTTGGAGTTTGCCGGCAGCAGAGGGAACCAGAAAGGAAGGGGGGTTTTAAGGACTGAGACACGGGGTAGAGATCTCTCTGCTCCCAAAGGAGCAAGTCACTTCCAGCGTTTTCGGAGCGCGGCTAGGAGGAGATCAAGGCACGCAAGGTCGAGAGAGGAGAGAAAGGGCGGGTCAAGCAATGCCGCTCCTTCCTCCCTTCCCCCCAAGCTGTGGTGTCTGCCCCTCCCAAGGGAGGCAGGTCATCCTAGGAGGAACGTGAAAGGGTGGGGCAGAGAAGACCGCTTCCTCGAAAGCGTGCCTCCAGGGGGAAATCGGAAGGGACTCTCTGGGACGCATACAGACGCATACCCTCTCCCATTTTTCAGAAGGGTAAGGGACCGCACGCATCCTCCAGTAGGCAGGAAGTCGGCTCAAGGGGAAGGAGTGGATCGAGCTCTCCCGACTCATGCCCGCCTCCTCCTCTCTGAACCTAGAGGGGGAAAAGGGGAAGTGAAGGGTGTTTCTGGCGCCTAGAACGCGGCGGGGTCAGGAACCGTGGAAATGAGGGAAGCCCTATCCCGAGCACCACTCCCTCCTGTGCCCTGGATCCTTCCTTCCAGGACCCCCACTTGCCTCAGAGAGGGGGAGCGGCCTGGATTCAGACTCACGAAGCGCCGGCGGAAACGGGAGGGTCGCGGCGACCTTCCGGGACCTTGCAGAGCAAGAGGGAGCTAGGAAGAGGGAGGAACCCCCTTTCTTCCTTTTTCTCCCAGCCTTATCCTTCCCTCAGAGAAACAAAAAAGATTCTCCCTTACCTGCCGGTAACGGCCGTAGGGCTCCGCGTCTTCGGGGTCCTGCCGCTTTCCAAAGCTGCAAACGGGAGAAAGAAAAGGTTGGCACTCCTGGCTCAGGGAGGGGCATCCGACGCGCGTCGAAGGCGAAGGATCCTCTCTCCTTCCTTTCCGGGAGAGGGGTCGTCTCCCAAAGCAGCCCGCCCCCCCCCCTTCCCCCATGGCTCCTGGCGCGAGGTGGGCGGTCCGTCCGGAGACCCGCAGGAGACGGGCCGGGAGAACCTGACTGCCGTGCCACCCACCCCACTACCCCTCGCCTCATTCCCGTTAGAGAGCGCGGGGGGCGGCTGTCGGAAACGTGGAAGAGCTTCAGCCTACGATAGGATAGGAGAGGAATATGTCCTACCTGGAACAGACCCACCCCAGGGAGACGGAAGGGGGAGAGACCAGCATGAGTAGAGAGCGTACGGATGCTGCTCTCCTCTCCTTCCTTTCTCCTGACATTCCACGCGCCTACCGCCTATCATGCTCCATGCTCCTCCTGGACCGGGGAGGAGGAGGAGGGAGAAACGAGAGAACGGTGTCCTGGCCTCTTCCGCACCCCTTCCCCTGCCAGGTGAAAACGCTTCCTGGGACCTCGAGGGGCAGCGGCTCTCTCCCGGAGCAAAAGGAAGGAGGCATGGAGCCGGTTTGCCCGCCGCTCTCCTTCCTCCCTTCTTCGTGAGGACGGCCCTTTCTCCCCCGCAGAGGACCCCGGGCAGAGACATGGATATTCTCCCTTGCCCATCCCCTTCCATCGCTCTCCCGCATTCCTCCGTGCTCCTCGGCCAAGGTCCGGTCCCTCCCTTCCTCTCTTAACGAGACCGACCCTGGAGCCCCAGGAGCGCGCGCAATTTCCCTCTTCCTCCTCTCCCCGCTCCCCCGGTGCGCAAGGAAGGAAAAGGGGGAAGTAAGGGAGGGAGGGGGAGAAGGGAGTGGCCCTGCTTACCGCGGGCGCGACATCTCGTTGTAGATCTCGTCCAGCTTGCGCAGGTACCTGACCGCCTCGGCCATGGACATGGCCGACCCCTTGCCGTCGCCGGCAACGGCCAGGCTGGCAGCCTCTAGGAGGACGAGCGTCGCCAGCAGCGCACCGACCAGCTGCAGTTTCCCGACCGCCATCGTCGCAGGGATCTCCGTGGGGCGCCTTCCGGTGGTGCTAGGGGGTTGCTGTCTGCCTCTCTCCTTCTTCCCGTGGACCAGAGGAACGGCACCAACCGACGCCCTTGCCCTCGACGCTTCACGGGAACAGGGAGAATGGCGGCGGCGCCGCTCCCTCGCCTCCCTTTGTACTTCCCAGCCGCCGCGCAGGTGCACCGAGAACGCGAAGCTGCCGGAAGAAGCGTTTGGAGGAAGAAGGAGAGGGAAGAGTAGGAACGATGCGAGAAAGGGAGGAACAGCCACTTCCCTCCCGTACCTATGAAGAGGCAGGTTTCCTTCCCCGGCCCTACGACAGTTGTCGACTGCTTCTCCTTCACCCGAAAGATCTCTGCCTGAGGAAAGTAGGAGGAGAAGAAAGTGGAAAAAGGTAGAAGGAAGAGGAGGAGGAGGATAGGAGGAGGATGAAAAAGAGGAAGAAAGGAGGAAGAGGAAGAGGAAGGGGAAAGGAGGAGGAGGAAGTGGGAAAAGAGTCCAAAGCTCTGGCACCGATCTGGTCCAAAGAGCCGGTTAGCCTGCTCTGGTTCGGAAACCACGCCATGCGGGATCTCCAGGAGTAAGACAGGGGAAGGAACAGACTCGTAGGCAGGAGGACGCCCCAGGCTCGGCCCTCCAGGAACGAAGTCCAGCTTCGGGAAAGACTCCTCCGCCTCTCCAAAGGTTCTCAACAGTGTCGCTTAGCTACGGGTGGCGCCAGGGAGCGCGGCGGCAAGCTCGATCGATCGATCGCGTCTCCATCACTAAGGCGATCGGGAAAGCCGTCCATCCACGCACGGGAGGAGCAGTGAGAAGGGGGGAAGGGGAGGAAGGTGCGCGAAGGTCCACCAACTCTCACACTCCCTCTTCTTTTCCCTTGTTGCCGCTCGGGTGGTCATGCCCTCCTTCTATCTGGTCTCGGTCTCCTGGAAAGAGTAAGGCAAAGGCAGGAACGCCTCCGGAAAGGAGAAGTCGCCTAGGAGTCACAATGCCTTATCCTCTCCATGCTCCTCCTCCTCCTTCCGCGTCCATCTCCCGATGCCTTCCTTCCATGCTGAGTCTGGAAAGCATCACGAGGGGCCTCGCGGCATCAAGTCAGCCTTCCTTGTTCCTTTGCCCCCTGGGGCAGAAGCAGTGACCCTAGGATAGGGGTCCACCTGCACTTCCCTTCCTCCCCCCTCCCCTCCCCACCGCGGCGCAATAGAGAGCACGGAACCATCTTTTGCTGCACATCAGTCGGGAGTTCATCCGTTCGACCGAGTCCACATGGGAGCTCAGCTGCCGAGGAGCTCCAAACCCAGCAGGCGGGGGTGCCGAGGTCGCTCGCGAAGGCGCCACTGGCGTGCGCAGAACGTGCTGCGAGGCAGAAGGCACGAGAGGCAGAGGACGTGCGTACGAGAGAGAAGGTGCAGGGACTCGAGGGAGGCGCTGCGAAAGCAGTACGCGGCGCGATCCGAGTCAAGACGTGGCCTTCAGGACGCGCTCGGGACGCGGGGAAGCCCACCCTCGCGAGAGCGAGTGGAGCCGTAGGCGTGCAGAGGCTCGCACCGCGGGCGAGAAGGTGGACGACGGACGCTCCACATGCGACCGAGACCACGTATCCGGGATGCTACGCGTGCCAAGCAAGTGGATTCTTCACCGAAGGGGGCGATGGAAAGGCAAAGAGGCGACGCGAGAGAAGAAACTCCGCCAGGATACAGAGATTCCCTTGAGCACGTCGTCTGAGATGCCGCCTTCCCTGGAGACATAAGCTTGCGTGCCTTTCCCCTTCTTTCCTTCAAGTTCCGGCTTCCTTCTTCCGCCTTCCACTCTTGGCGGCGACACGCTGGGAATTCCCATGGTTTTCCAGCCGGAGGGGGCTCTTCTGTCCAGATCGGTGCCACAGTTTTAGACTCTATCTCCTCCCCCTTCCTAATTCCTTCCACCTCCCTTTCTCTTCTTCTTCCTCCTCCTCCTTTCTTCCTTTTCCTCTTCCTCCTCCTTCATTACTCCTTCTCTTCACTTTGAGCTCTTAGTCTTCTGGAGCCACAAGAAGTCGTGGGAGGATATTCAAGTGAGCATCAGTTGAAGAAATAAGTGAAGCAGGCGGCTCGGGCGCGTCGACAGCAAGCAAGAGAAGGACGAAGGAAGGAGGGTGAGGAGATAGCGCGGGAGATTCGTGAGGAAGGAAGCGAAAAGAACCCCCACCTCGGAGTGAGACTGGTTACCCCCAAACGGGTGAAAAGGAACCGCAAGTCCAGCAGCCTCCGCTTCGGTACATGCCCTCTTTGAGGAGAGGACACCTCCAAACGTCGGAATTGTGCAGATCGGTCTATAGGAGTCATCATTTTCCAGTGTCTGCAGAAAGAAGCGCTGGGAACCCTGAGGCGTGATCTGCAGCCGATGTCTTGCACAGCGAGTAAACCCGTTTCCGGGAGCAGGATGCAGGGAGAGCGAAGGTGAGTTTCGTGTCTCTGGACGTTTGCTGACTCGCCTTCGCCCTGGAGACGTCCGGTGCGGAAGCGTTCGGAGGAACCCTGGAAACGAGCCAGTCTCTGCGATGGATCATCTTGCTTCTCGTTTCCCGCAGGGCATCTCTGGATCGCGCCGTTTTGAGAGGAACATTTCTCGCGCGTATGCCCTCGGAGGCTGTTCTTGTCTCCGAAGCGGAGTGTTAAGAGTTTGCCGCGCCGCTCTGGTAACTGCCATTCCCTGGAGAATCAATCCTCACTCCCCCCGTCTCCTTCCTCATCTTCCCTCCTCCCCTCGCCACCTTCCAGAGCAGCAAACGGAGAAATGCCGCCCCGTCGGTCCCCCACGGGAGACGAAAAGTCCCATAAGCCTGTCCGCGTGTGCCCGCAAGCGGCGCATGCGCGGATGGTGGAGCGCTGGGTCGGCCTTTTCCCCTGCGAGCCGCCGCCAGCCGTCGGAACGAGCACATTGACTTTTCGTGGCCCGGAGGCTCGGAGGCTCGGGTGCGGTGGAGAAGGGGGCGAGTCTGCGTCCCTTCTTCCGCGGTGCGCCCGCAACTGTCCCGCGACCTCGCGCCGCCAGGACTCCGACCCGCACGCGCCTCTCGCCTTCCGGAGAACGGAAGCGCAGCGGATCTCAACGCAGTGCGTGGGATCGTGAGCGACGGCACGCGGAAGAGCGGCGGTCACTCGCGAACACGGCGCCCGGATCAATTCCAGACAGCAGCAGCAGCAGCGTTCTTCCTTTTGTCGTTAAACCCTTTGGGGTGTCCTCCTGCCTCCGCGTACTCCTTATCGTGTTAATCTTCAAAGGATCAGGGATCGAGAAGAAAAGACCTGAGATCAAAAGATATTCCTCGAGAGATTCAGGTCGGGTGAACAGCAGGGAACACCAGTGCCGCCCAGATCATCTTCTTTTGATCACGAGCCGTTCGGGTTGCTCTGCCTCCCCCTCTCCCCTGCCACAGGAAAACTCCGGGTCGGACCCGAGCCTCCGGGAGAAGCGCATTCTCACGAGCGCGCGCGCGCCCGGCCTCCGTCTCCCGCCCGAAAGCGACGGTCCCGCTGTTTGCTTTCCACGTGTCCCTCTCCTTCGTCTGCCCGTTGGCTCTCCCTTCCTCCTCCTCCTCTTTCCGCTTCCGCATCGAGCTCGGACACGAGGACCCTCGTCCTCGAGTGCGATTGTCTGGGCCGCTCCTCCGCGTGTCGAGGCGGGGGGAGCTTGGAGGCCTTCCGGGAACGGAGCTGCGTCCCCCGGAACAGGGAGAGGCCGCCCTTCGTCGAGGAGCGTTTCCAGAGAAACGCACACCCTTCTCACGGAGGGAGCAGCTGCCTACGGAAAAAGTGGCGCCTAGGGAGCGCCAGACTGCAGAAGATTTTTTTTTTTTTTTTTTCCGGCACAGCTTCCTCCGTCGGTCATCAGAGCAGGGGACCCAGACACGGGCATCAGGGAAGAGAAAGGCCGAGTTACGAATGTGAAAAGCTTAGAGCAGCAGCGGAGGTTCGGAACACTAGGGACGCTTCCCTCCTCCGTCTTTATACTTCCTCATCTCTTCGCCGGATGGGCACATTCAGATCTCGCCCGTGCGTCCGGTTTTAGAGGACCGGAATCCAAGAGCGAAGAGGGAAAAGTCAAAGGAGTAGCGGCAGTCCACACACACTCACAGAACGCAACAGAGCACGAGGGAGGTCAAACCAGACGGAAGAAGATGCCCCGGGGACGGGACCGTCGCGAGCGACTCAGAGGGTCCTCACGGAAGCAGCTCTGTGGGACACGAGAGCGCCCAAACACCTAGAAAGGACACGGCCTCACGTATGCGCCGGATTTCGTCCCGTGGGTGCGCCTCCGAAAATTCCTCTGGAAACCTTCTGGGCTCTTCCGTTTTTGCTGCTTTCCTTCTATCCTCCCATTTATTTATTTATTTTTGAGAGGGAGGGGACAGGTTGGTTCGCAAAGCGCTGAAGAACCATTCGCCCGCCTATGAGGAGCTCAGAGAGCTCTTCGACATTGCTCACGCCACCCGAGGGTATCTGCGACTCTTCAGGTCATAGGGAGGGACCACACTATGAGTCGAGGAAGGCACTATGGGAGGAGTCCGTTCCCCTCACTCTTGGTAGAGGCCCTCCACCTTGGCTGCCTCCGATTTCCACCCGGATACGCCGGGACGCTTCTTGAAATTAGCAAGAAACTCACAAATTGTGGTCGGACACGCGTGATCCTACCACACACTCCGTTTGTCCACGGACCTGGCAGAGTCGTCCGAGGACGGGGACGGGAGAAAACCAAAAGAAAGAGCAAATAAAGATAAATAAAAAATCTTGGGAAGGGTCGAGAGGGGACCACTGTCCATCGGACTAGAAAACTAGCCTGCATCCTTTCCTGGATGCCGGCTAGGTGCGTCCGAATAGGTCCCGAGTGGGGTCATCTGGACACCATCCACAGAAAGCGAACTGCGGACTGAACGGCGTTTCTCCCGTTTCTTCCTCCGTCGGCTTCCTTCCAGGTCGCCGCAGTCCCGCGAATGCAGCAGACAGCTGCTGGGACTGGCCGACTGGCTGCAGGTCGTCCCGCACGAAGAGGAGCCGTGTGAAACGTCCCCGAGGGGGTCCCAACCGTGATCCAGAGGGCTGTTCCAAAACCCCTTCCCGTAGGGGCCGGTGCAGGGCAACGCAGTCCACGAGCAGGCCATTGCGTGACGGGGGACTCGCGTTCCCCGGACCTGAGACAGTCCGGGCTCGCGTTTCCCTGCGTCCCGGTGGCTCCGGCGCGCGTTGCAGGAAAGATCTCAGCGCAACAGCAGAAATGTCGACTCCTGCCACTTCGGTGCCGGAAGATCCAGCCACCGACGGGATCTCCCGCAAAGGCCAGCTCCTCACTTCTTCACCTAAGGCAATCTGGAAAGGAATTTCTTTTCCGGAGGGAACCCGCAAGGGGACCGCTCCTCGTTTCCTCCTCCTCCGAAGAGAACCCCGGCGAATTTCTCCGAAGGGCGCTCCCCGGAGGGAGCAGCGCTCTCGTCGACACTCTGCAGAGGTATCAGTCAACCAGCTCCATGGCACGAGATGGAGGGTCCGTCTTCCGAGGGATGGGGCGATTTGCACAACCGGAGGGGATCCCCGAAATGAAGGGAAGCAGCTCCGTGATTCGTGGAAGGGCCCTGGAGGGTCAACTTCCAATCCCGGCCTGTCAACGAGGGCGTTCGTCTTCGACGAGTACCGCCGGCACCCGACGCCAGCCACGAGGCGCCCTCCCTATCTCGGCATTGGTTCTTTCTACGGGCGGGATTCGAACCGGCGACGCTCGGTAGCACCTACGCGCGCGGAGATCACAGATGCACGTCCGCCAACGCGGGCAAAATCTGATATGAGAGAGCAATCAGGGAGGCGTGGGATTCCCCTCTGAGCGGGGAAACCTGTTTGCCTCTAATGAGGAATTATACAATTAGAAATTCTTGCGTAGGGCATGCAAGGATTCTTTGATGGAAAACACGACGCTCAGAGGAAAAACGCTCTTGCTAATCAGACAAACAGTAAACAAGGAAGACGAAACCTCCAAGGTACACAGGCTGAACCACAAGAGCGATAAGATGGGACATTGAGATAGGATGATCTGTTGGAGCGTACATCTGGTGAGGAAGAAGTTTACAAAGCAGTTGATCCTGTCGTCTAATTGCACCCGGTCCATGCTCGAATGAAAAGCTAATAGAGGTAATTGATGATGCTAGGGAATGGTACTCTCGTGCAATTTTTTGCTCCTGCTTTACTCTCTTCAGGATTCAGGCCTATGGATTTTTCAAAACGATTGCATCTGAGAATTTCCAGAGAAAATCCCCTCCCCCTTTCCTTTCTTCGTTTCTTCATAAGGAAAAAAAAATTTCGGCTGCCGCAATACGTGGCAGAGATTCCGAAGCACTTTCTACTCGTGGTGTCGTCATCCCCATTCCTATCACGTGATTCTCGGTGGGCTGACTTTACTGATAAAAAATGGCAATTAGGTCGCCGAATTAGTCCCTCGGGAAGCAGGTTTCGGGGTACAAAGCCCATACGCCTTTTCGGAAACTTCCCGAATCGCTGATGAGCGGTCCGTTCGAAGCCGGGCTAAGCGCCCTTGCAGAGATGTACGTGCTCCCATAGCCAACTACAATCAGCAGTTCCGGATGTGAGTATCTGCTGGGCGCGTCTGCATCCTCAACAGGCTGCTCGTGGAACACGAGTCCACCAAAGCTGAGGAGACTGCTGAAGACGGCAGGCGAGTCGGCTAGGAAAACGGCCGAGAAGGAGACTGCGGATCTGCCTCCTTCGCTGCCTGCGCTGCACTCGCGAAGGAGCGACGAAATGCGTAAATCCCTGCCTTGGAACGGCCCACTTCTGCCTCGTGATGTACGAACTCAGACTCATGGCCGGAATGCCAGCATGGAATCGGCCACTATGGAGAAGCGTCATCCAAAGGCTCGTGCATAAGGGAAACTCTTGAAGGCACAAGCCAAAGGCTTACCTTCATCTTTCGATGAAGGTAAGCCTTCTGACTTGACCGATGAGTCGCATTACGTCCCCTTGCGATGCGTGCCTACTCTCATAGTGAGCTCAGAAACCGCAGAGAAGGCGACCGTTCACCATTTCCTATGAGAAGCACTGGACTCCATAGCACTTGTAGGCAAACAGAAAGGAATAGGTCGTTAAAAGAGTTTTCTATAGCAAGTTTCTGATGAGCAATTTGTTTCTTCCCTCCTTTCTTCGGAGACGCTGGGGTTGAAGTAATCTCTCTTTCCTTGATTTCCTTTAATGGCTCTCGGCCCTTCAGATTCTCAAAGGACTCCCTCGACCAACCTATCACTTCTGTGTGCTGCATCGAATTCATGGCTTTATCGTCTAGGCTTTTCTACCCCACCATTCAGTATCCCAATTCCGAGTCCTAAGAGTAGTATTTCAGATCTTTCAGAAAAGTGATTCAGCTTCATCTGGAGCTGAATCACTTCTTCGAGAGATCAGTCCCCTGGCCCGAAGGATCTCTTGGCGTAATGGAAATCCAAAAAAATGCTGGAAATCTGTGTAGGTTTCGAAGAACCGTCTGATTGAGGCTTGCGGCTGGGGGTTCGTAGAGCACCCTTATGCAACTGGAAACTTTCGCTTTCTAATCTCTGAACCTGAACCTCGATGCTTAGTTACGCGTACCCCGGCCGACGAGCTGAAGCTGCTCTCCCTTCGGAATGGCGCCCCATTCTTTGCTACTGCTCGGGATTTGGCTACGGAGTCCAATCCCCGTCTCTCCTATGACCCTGGAGACCACCCTGAAACCGCTGGGGATTGTTAGAAAGTGCAGGGACCGTTCTTGTGTCGCACATATTTCGCCTGGTTCCGGAAGAGCAAGGTGCACTCCGGAGACCGGCATCCTACATGTTTCTACCTCTCATCGCAAACTTCTGCTTGCATCCGAGCCGAGTCCCCCCCTCCCGTCACCTTCATCCCATCACGCGCCTGATTCCTCTAGAGGTAAGAACGGACAAGTGGGCTTCTTGGTGCTTTCGGTGCTTCCAAACCTGGATCTTCCCACCTTTGTGCTGGCACGTTTCGATTCCTGCCCCAGAATTTTCCTCTGCGCTGAAGAAGCTCCGAGTAAAAAAAAGACTTCCTCTTTTTGTGTGTGTGTGTGTTCCTTGCTTCTGTCGTTCTTCTCCCCCGTCCAGACGAGAATGTTCTGGAAAACACCGGGATATCTGTGAACTTGTTTGCTTGCTAAACTGAGCGTCCTTTTGGGATTTACGGCGTACTTTCGCCCCTGACTTAGGAATCTCACAATCCTCCGGAAAACGCAGAAACGGGAGCTACCGATGAAACCGTCAAGGCACCAAAAGCCCGTCTTTGGATTTTCGCTTTTTCGCTCGATGGTCTCGCAGAAGGCTGCCTCCTTCTGCTAGCAGCTCTAAGCACCTGCTTCTGCCAAGTTCCTCTCGACTTCCTAAAATCTTTGGAGAAATTCGAGAACATCATTTTCACGTGAGAGTTTCAGGAGAGCTCCCGAGGAAGAGTAGCATGAAATTTCCATTTCCTCCATCACCATCAGTGACTCGAGACCAAACTCAAACTTATCTGCTTCTTGGTTCCAGATTGCTTTTTGCTGACGTTCTGTATCAAGGTTTCGGTGGCTGATATCGGACTAACCAATGAAGAGTACGAAAACAAGTTTCCTTTAAGAAAATTGCTGCAGGCAAAGCAGGAAAAGGCATCGGTCTTTGCCTGATTGCAGCAAAGAAACACTTCCTCTCTGATGACAAGAATGTCTATTTCTGCAGAGACATTGCTTAGTTTTCGCAGCTTTTGAATATTGCCGCCATCGCCCTTGGACCAGCTGACTGAAACCATCCCTTGTATGGATCGATCTTACATGTTATAGGTAAAACCACCAATGCTAGGAAGCGTACGTTGAGAATATCAGAAAAAATCATGTCTTTCAAGCTGATTCTTAGACTGTGGTTACCGTAAAACTTTGAACGCAACTAATCTTCAAGAAACAACGGATGAGGAGAGCTTATCCTAGAGAAGCAAAATAGAAATTTCTAGGTGTTTCCTTTTTCTTGCCTTTGCTACATTTGATAGAGATTTTTCTTTCCCTGGAGCTGCTCATCTTGCAGGAGGAAATCCATCCACTCTTTCTCCTCACTCGTCTTTTCCTATTGAAAAGCCGAGTAAGGAGAAAGAGGAGTGGGAAATGAATCCATCCACAGTCTGCACGGAGGTCTCCTTACTCTATGCCTTGGTCACTTCAGCATCACACAGTCATATCGGCTGCACCAGAAGAAGAGGTGATGAAAAAGCAAAACAAGCGTTCTTCCCGAGCGAGCCGTCCTCACTCACGGGTCATGAACTTCACTGTCGGCGTCAAGTCGGAAAGCGAGATGAGATTCGCTGTCAATGCGGTCCTGGGTTGTCTAGCTGTCCCTAGTCTCAAGACGAATGAGTGTCAAGCAAAAGACTAATGGGACTTCCCCACGCCGAGCAGAAGAGATCCCCTATAGCTGCTCGAGGTTTCCTCGACGAGAAAAGCCCGAGCTCTTGAGAGATTTCTTTTATCCAGACACAAAGATCTCATGACTCTTCGAAGGAGAGGAGCATCAGGACTACAGAATAACTCAAGAACTATCCGAGTATGCTGAACAAAGCAGTGAGTAACACCAGTAAGACAGGAACGACATTTATGGACCTACGGAATCCATTTCTCAAGCAAGATGCATCTTCCTGGATGCAGGTCGAAATGGATGATCGGCGATATATCGTTTCATTCATCCTGAATTCCAGCACTCGTATAAGTAGCTTCCGGCCGGAAGATGGGCCGTGGCAAGCAGCTGAACAACCATCCTCCAGGGACCCTACAACTTGTCTATAACGAAGATGAGTAACGAATCTCTGGTTCAACCCAGAGGCAGGTGAAAGTCTCTGGGATGTGCCTTCAAAGTAAAGGAAAAGTCAAACTGGAGAAAGTCGGAACCGCACCACTTGTTGATTCCTGTTCCTGGAAACCTTCGATGCCAAAAGTTATGCCGATATGCTGCGGATGGAGCAATCTTTCCAGTCGCGGAAGTCTTCGAAGAGAGTATGGAAAGGAGTAATCCTTAAGAAGAAAGCAGCTTCTGCATCACATCGTTAAAACGGATTCATCAGTTTTGAACGAGGTTGGGCAACTCAGCTTCTGCATCTAGCACGCTGATCTCATCAGGCTGATGACATGGTAACACCTGATGACAAATGGCTTATCGTGAGCTAGAAGATAACAAATGGTTAGCATGAAATCAGCAAAACCTCTCCGACACGGTTCTTTGTTCATTTATTTTTCGAGCATCCGAGAGAGGATGGAGGTGAGGAGGGCATGCACATCTTGAATCTTCAGCGAAGGAGGAGGAGCTGCTAAGCAACCGTTTCCGAATCCTGAAAGGAAAAAATCCGAGGAAACCGTCTTCCAGTGCTGAAGGAGGAACAGACGACACTTCAGCACACTCTTGCAGCTAGCGGGATTCTAGAATGGATTGAAGCCGGAACCAGAGCTGGTTCCTCTTCGCAGGACACGAGAAGCAGCTGCAGCACGGCACCTGAGTTCTCCACGCTCGTCTGAGGATCGAGGCAACGGCACACTGGGGTGATCTGTAGCCCTCGGACGCGTCCCAAGAGGTGATGCTTTCGAAACAGGCCACAGATATCCACCAGCGATCGCTAGTCAGCCGTGGGCGAAATCGCTGCTGCCTTCAAATGGGCAGTGGTGCCGTTTCGGGAGGATCGGCTTGCTCGCCATCTTGGCGGCCTCTAAGGTGGGGGGAGGAGAGAGCACCCACGTTTTAAAACGCGCCATCGTTCTGCGGGATTCTCAGGAAATGAGAGAGACACCAGGATGAGATTTTTTTTTTTTTCGTTTCCTCGAAAGTCATTTGCCGTAGTAGCAACAGTGCCGAAAGCAACGAAATTTCAATTTTTTCCTTTCTTTTTTTTATCCTTCTCGCCCTCCCCCCTTCCTTCTTCAGCAGCTGTCGTGTATTCGCGCGTCACGCAATCTCGCTCGCCTTTCATTTTCTTCTAATGGATTGTTACTGCATCCATCATCATCCTGCGAACGAAAACAAAACCCTGGACCACGCGTCGATTTTTCATTTTTTTTATGGTGTACACGGTCAGCTCTACAATCCAGAGTCCCTCAAAGTCTGTAATCTTATTTTAGTTCATTTCATTTGGGAGGGGGGGGAGGAAGGTTTGCTAAGTACTCCAGCACCGTTGGACTAGGGGCTTACGAATCTCTTTAATACTGTCCACGCCACCAGGGTTGCGTGAGGGTGCGTGTCACTCTCGAAGTCATAGGGAGTAGCCCCGTAGGGACCCTATGAATCCAGGAAGGATCCTGAGGAAGGAATCCTTTACTCTTACGCTTGAAGGGGTAGGGTATCCGGAAGGAATCTCGCCCTTATTCTCTTCCTCCGGAAGGTTTTCCCCGGAGGGGGGAAGCTTCTCGTCTTCTTCTCCGAAGGGAACACTTAAGGGAACCGCACTTCGTTTCCTCCTCCTCTGAAGACAACCCTGAAGGGAACAGCGTGCTTCTACACTCTAGAGGGGCATCCTCCCGGGGAGTATCAACCAGATCCATGTTAACGGCTCCGTTTTCGCAACCGCAAGTAAACCCTGCAAGGCTACTTGATCCCTGGAAGGACCCCAGAAGGTCGACTTTCATCCCGGCCGGTCAACGGGGGCTTCCAGCTTCCACCAGCGCTGCACCCAAAGCCAGTAGGCCAACCATCGTCGTCCTGCGGGGGAAGGAGGGAGACTCGAAATCCACGACTCACCCCCCGTTTCTAGGCTTCAATACTTACCCTGGAGGGATTCGAACAGGCAGCGTTGGTGCCACAGCCACGCGGCCGCCAGGGCGGAGGGCGCACGTTGTGTGGGCTGCGAACCTCATCTCTTCCCCAAGACTGCCATCTGAGAATCGCTGGCTAGTCTGCGCACTTAAAGGCACTTGACCCTCTCCTGAACAGACTTCAACCTCATACAGATGTTAGAAAAGATGTTTCCACGTTGCAGCCCGCCAGTTTCCATTCCCTTCTCATTCCCCCCTCTCAAACCCTTTACACCCATGGCACTTCATTTGGATTCGCCACGGCCTCGGGGCATTTCTTCAGGGGATTCTTTGATTTTCCAGATGTCGTGCGTGCTGCTATGGTTACAACTGGCCTTTGCGCTCACCCACGTGCCGACCTCTCTTCCACCCATCCAACTCGGAGCAAGAGTTTCATTGGAGACGGAGACATCCATACCAGTGACGTCGACTGCTGATCCTGCGCCCACCTGAGGGATGGCGAAACGATTTCTTCTTCGAGGAGTCTATGAGGAGGGTCCCTGGTCACGGCTCTCCATACTTTCGGGATCACTCACCCAGGGGTCCCGATGAAGCCGTTTTTCCGTGCGCCCGCTCCGGTCGAGGCAAGCCTCGAGATTTCCAAGTCAACGACGGAGAGGCCGTCAAATTAGGAGACGCGACCGAGGGAATCACTCGAAAACGATGACCTCGTTCCCGAATACTCCTGGGCGAGAAGAACGGAGAATCCTGACCGAGAAACCGTGGACTGATGAGTGCATCGGGAGGATGAAGATTGCAGCGGATCCCCAGCAGAGGGCAACTACCGGCGTGACGAACGGACGCGACTCTACTTACAGCTTTTCCCGCATAGCAGGACAACGACGGAGTCCCGGCTCGAGTGCGGGCAACGCCACAGGAAAAAGGTACCCGATCTGCACGGTGGGCTGGCCGCGGCAGCGGTCGGGAAAAGAAAAAACGAAAGTCCTCATTGGCAGCAAAGCAGAGGAAACCGGAAGGGAACTTCTGCCTGCCGACTTCGGGAGTTCGTGGCAGGGAAAGAAGAGAGGAGAAACCAAAAGCGAATCCTCCTTGACGGAGGAGGGGAACAGGAGCTGAGAACCTGGGAGCCAGACGCTGCCAGAACCGAAGGAACACGGATTGCCTGGAAGCAAGCTGCGTCCAGACGAAGAAAATAGCAGGCGCAAGGCAAGATAAGTTCCCCGGAAAAGAAAGATGCCCGTCCTCGACTTTGTTATCCTTGTTGACAGACTAGCTGCTGGGGTCCACGGGAGGGGAGGTACCATTTCCATTCCAATTCAAAGCACAGGGTGAACCGATGAACCATGCTCGTGCGCCAGCGCCTCCAGAGTGGCTTCCAGACTGAAACAGCGAGTTCAAAATCATGTTTGCGTTAATGCTGGCTGTTTATTAGGATAACCTGTCCCCTTTCATCCTACTGGGAACATTATCCCATGAGGTCGTTCCTAAACAACGTATGAAAAAAGGTTCCTCACTTTATCTCAGGACATGCAGGTTGCCAACATAAACTACTCGGATGCTTACAGCCAGCCGTCCGCTTTCACATCTCTGCCCGCTAGAGCGATAAATGGAGCGTAGCAGTTCCATCACCCATCGCAATAAACCACGTCTTCTTCGGCATAAAAGTGAGATGGCCCGATCTCATTTGTAGCGCGCTTCCTAATAGAATCTTTATGAGTTTCCAAACCCCTGTTGCCTCTCTTCTCCTGAACCTCGTGGAGGCAGATATTTTTTTCGGGAAACGTTTTCTTACCGGAGGCCGCCATGTCTGGTTCCAGGAAAGAGAGGGACGCCCCCGTGGTTCCGTTCTGATCCAAAGAGATGCCGCAGCCGAGCAGCTGGAGTTTCATCGACAAGCACAGCAGAGAACAGCCCGCGTTGGTGGCCGTACGTGGGTACTACCGAGCGTCGCCGGTTCTAATCCCACCCGTAGGAAGAACCAACGCCGAGAGAGGGAGGGTGCCTCGTGGCTGGCGTCGGGTGCCGGCGGTACTCGTCGAAGACGAACGCCCTCGTTGACAGGCCGGGATTGGAAGTTGACCCTCCAGGGCCCTTCCACGAATCACGGAGCTGCTTCCCTTCATTTCGGGGATCCCCTCCGGTTGTGCAAATCGCCCCATCCCTCGGAAGACGGACCCTCCATCTCGTGCCATGGAGCTGGTTGACTGATACCTCTGCAGAGTGTCGACGAGAGCGCTGCTCCCTCCGGGGAGCGCCCTTCGGAGAAATTCGCCGGGGTTCTCTTCGGAGGAGGAGGAAACGAGGAGCGGTCCCCTTGCGGGTTCCCTCCGGAAAAGAAATTCCTTTCCAGATTGCCTTAGGTGAAGAAGTGAGGAGCTGGCCTTTGCGGGAGATCCCGTCGGTGGCTGGATCTTCCGGCACCGAAGTGGCAGGAGTCGACATTTCTGCTGTTGCGCTGAGATCTTTCCTGCAACGCGCGCCGGAGCCACCGGGACGCAGGGAAACGCGAGCCCGGACTGTCTCAGGTCCGAGGAACGCGAGTCCCCCGTCACGCAATGGCCTGCTCGTGGACTGCGTTGCCCTGCTCCGGCCCCTACGGGAAGGGGTTTTGGAACAGCCCTCTGGATCACGGTTGGGACCCCCTCGGGGACGTTTCACACGGCTCCTCTTCGTGCGGGACGACCTGCAGCCAGTCGGCCAGTCCCAGCAGCTGTCTGCTGCATTCGCGGGACTGCGGCGACCTGGAAGGAAGCCGACGGAGGAAGAAACGGGAGAAACGCCGTTCAGTCCGCAGTTCGCTTTCTGTGGATGGTGGCCAGATGGCCCCACTCGGGACCTATTCGGACGCACCTAGCCGGCATCCAGGAAAGGATGCAGGCTAGTTTTCTAGTCCGATGGACAGTGGTCCCCTCTCGACCCTTCCCAAGATTTTTTATTTATCTTTATTTGCTCTTTCTTTTGGTTTTCTCCCGTCCCCGTCCTCGGACGACTCTGCCAGGTCCGTGGACAAACGGAGTGTGTGGTAGGATCACGCGTGTCCGACCACAATTTGTGAGTTTCTTGCTAATTTCAAGAAGCGTCCCGGCGTATCCGGGTGGAAATCGGAGGCAGCCAAGGTGGAGGGCCTCTACCAAGAGTGAGGGGAACGGACTCCTCCCATAGTGCCTTCCTCGACTCATAGTGTGGTCCCTCCCTATGACCTGAAGAGTCGCAGATACCCTCGGGTGGCGTGAGCAATGTCGAAGAGCTCTCTGAGCTCCTCATAGGCGGGCGAATGGTTCTTCAACGCTCAGCTCACAAGGCGGATCTGCCAAGCCAATTGTTTGCTGCGTCCAGTTGCATGACTGGCTGCAAAGTCCAAAGGGATCTTTCAGTTGGAACGTTCGCCCCGGTCATGCAATTGGCGGAGACGTGGTTCGTCGCGTCGAGGGCCGCGAAGCGCCCCGACCTAGGGCCGGCGTCCAGCTCCATCGGCCACCTTGTTGCTCGAGGATGTACTAGGAAGTTCTCTTACTTCCTTCCTTTTCCTGCCAAGGAAGAAGTTGGAGAATGACTTCACTGCCTTTCGCGGAAGCACCAGTCCGGTTCCTCCCGTGTGCTGCTTGCTGCAGCATCTTAAGTGCTGCTGCTGCATGTGGCTGCCTTTTGCCGCTGAGTTGAGTTTTGACTTCCTCAATCACGAAGGATTCCTTCGAGTGGGGAAGATCCCAACTGCTCCACTGGACACGGGGAGGAAAAGACCTTCCCCCTCACCTGCTAGTGACATGCGTCTTCCTGCGGACTCTGCGGGAACGTTTCTCCGCGTTTTTCGCTCCCTTCCTATACCCCAGTGGAAACCCGGAAACCTGAGGGACCACTTCATGCCGGAGGTCCTGGTCGCCAGCTGCCGTGGTCGCAGTACAGCGCTGTCCGCGCGGAGCCTTCGCCTCCGGGCACGACGGCGCGCAGAGTGGACGAAGAGGACGGCTCCCGCGTCATCTTCGCCATCCGGTTCCTGTGGAGAGGAGGAACCACCTGCTCAGCTACCAAGGGGAGTTCTCTGGCATCCTGCAAAGGATGCAAAGGACCACGCATCGAGGGATTTGACCCCTTTCCCTCCCCACCCCCCATTCAACCAGACTGCTTTCGTTTTCTCTTTTCTTTATTTTTTTCTAATCCCTTGACCCCTCCGTGATATCGTGGACCTCGTCGGCGGCCTTGATATATTCGGAATGGGTGGGACGCATCGTCCCACCGACTCCTGTCCGTTTGTTTCTTTTTCTGTAAAAAAAAAAAAAAAAAACAGAAAGAAAGAAAGAAAAGAAACGCTCCTGCACAACCGAGTGATCATAGATCGAGTTCTGAGTCCCTGTCAAGTGACCCGTATGGTCTCCTCTTCGGAACACCTGACAAGATCACCAACTTCCCTCATCTGAGCAGCAATCATCAGCGCGCGCAGCGCGCAGCTCCGGTAGACGATTTTTTGCTTCCTTGAAAATCGACGCAAAACGGTCTGATCTCCAAGAAAGCAGTCCGAACCGAAAAGAAACCGAACTCTTTCTCCGTAAGCAGGTTCTTCTCTGAATTATTAGACCAAGGAGGAGGAGGAAGGTAAAGAGGATGAAAAAGAGAAAAGGAGGAAGGGAGGAGGAGAAAGGAAGAAAGTGGAGAAGGAGAAGTTCTGCATTCTGGAAGATTTTTTTGTTTTTGTCCAAGATTTCTCCATGATCCAGGAGATTTTCTCACGATCCAATCAGCTACCCAGAAGACACGGTCCTCCTGTGGAAGCGGCTTTTTGGAAACGTGGAGTAGAAAGAGAACAGCCGCCAGTCATATTCCCTTGATGAATGAATGGTACACAATGATGAAATGATGAAAGCAGAGAGCTTCCTTGAGAACCTTCCTTTCCGGACTGCAGTTTCTCTCCCGAAGATTCAGGGAGAATGAGACCGCACTTTGCACACTTCACTCACTTTGCACTGCCGTGAGCCATCTCAGTTATACAGAGTCCACAAGGATGAAAGCGGGGGGCGCATGGACATTGGAGGATCGCAAGCCATTGGTACAGAAATACCCGTTTTTCTTTTCGAAGATTGGCACCCTGGATTTGGCAGAGTGGATTAGAAACGGAAATCGCTCCGAAATGATCTCGTCGCAGCCATAGAATGAGCCCACCCCATGCTGAGGCAACCCGGGATGACCTTTCGTTTTTCGTGTATGCTCTTTTTTGTGTGTGTGTTTTTCCTTCTTCTTTCTCTCTCTCTCTCTCTCTCTCGCGCGCGCGCGCGTGCTCGCGATTGCCCCACTGACCGAGCCCTCTCACTTGTACGTAGAGCCACCAGTTGGCAGAACGAATGGGCTCCCTACTTCCACTTCAGAATGTGCCCGCTTCCCCTAAAGAACTGCCGATCAACTCAAAGGGCATTTCTGGCACGTGTCCGGCCGGTTTCCTGGACTACTTGGTATCGCGTACGTGGGTGCTCACCCGGATGAAGACATGTTTCAGGGGCCACCTGCTTCCAGGAAGTGACTGTGCTGACTGGACCTGAGAAAAGCTCTTTAGGTTCTTGTGGGCTCTGCAAATTCAGTTCAGGAACAGTTAGGGAAAGCATCTCAGGCAGAAGGATGTATCTGATTGAAAAACCAGATGAATGAGATGAATCTTTTATCTGGGATGTTCAATGCCATTCCTGAGAAACCGCAGAGAGTGGAAACAATAAGCGTGGTGACTGCCTTTGCAGTACAGTATTTGCACAACAGTCGAGTTACCGGTCAGATGTCTTCAATCATCAAGAGGGCTGCTGAAACTCCGTTGCTGATGGAAACCAGAAAGGCAAAAGAAATGCGGTAGGAAATGGGTTGTAATGGGCGGTGGGATTGCCTTTCGGAACACCGGGACGCTTTAGCCTTGACCGTCGCGAGCGACTGGAGTTCTGTGACGTGAGCGAACATGGCCGTTCTCGTTCCATGAGCCGTTCCTTGTACGATGCGGGAAAGATTCTCTCATCAGCCCGCCTCTCAAATTCCTTCTCTTCTCCGAAAATTGAGGATCCTTCAGAATTCGATGAAATGTCATCCTGAAAGCTCCTGTGCTCGATCGAGCCGTGTTAGAGATTATCCTGCCCCACGGGGTAGGTTGTCACTCTGCGGGGGCTCTCCGGTTGACGAAAGTGCGATCACGGATATCGGTAACGGCAGATGCGATAATCTCCTGAACCTCACCCCCATCCCTCGTGCCTACTACCTCATTTTTCTGGGCCCCATCTGAGGATGCAGTTTGCATAGATGATTTCCTTCTTTGCTTGCGGATGATCGTGATGATTGCACCTCGCATCCTGCGAAGGATTCTTTTGAAACGTCATTCTTTGAAACGCCGCTTTTTTGAAGGCAAGAGTCTCCTCTCTAGAAAAAAAAAAAAAAATCGAAGGCGTCTTTTCTCTTCAGGCTACAAGTTGAATGTGATAAGGGAAGAGATCGTGTCAGTTTCCTGAGCTGCACTCGGATACGTGTCAGATCTCGAGCAGCATACGATCGCAAATCCTAGGTGCTTTTGAGAGAATTAGTTCGCAGGAAAGAGGGAAATCAGAACAGGGAAAACAGGAAAGGGAGAATTTGATAAATGCTGAATGGGATTTACTGAAGGATTCCACGAGTCAGAAGCCACGCGTTACCCGCGTATGACTTTATACTTGGAACCTGGACCGAAAGCACAAAGACAAATGCAAACGTCGAGAAACCTTCCCGGGAAGGAACACACACTAAAAAACAAAAAGAAAATACGTGTGCGTTTTTTGCTAATACATGTGTATTAGCGGATGTGGCGAGATAGAAGTTCGGAGTTTTCCTTCCAGAGAACTTGGACGTGAGGAAAGCAGAGTCGATCCTCCCAAATCGCAAAATGCATGTTTTGCCATTTGCAAATCATCTGTCGGAAGGGCTCCATCTTTATGAACTGCACGAGGATGGGATTTCAAAGGAGCACTGCCAACTGACTCACAGGTGTGAACTCAGACAGGATGAATGGATGCTATGTGTGGGTGAGGGTGTTTTGGGGAGAAGGATTTTCAAAGCATCCATCTCTTTGTTAAGGTCATTCCGAAGATGAAAAGGAAACAGTCCTATGAATAAAGAAGATTCTAGCATGAGGTTCCAGCAGAAGTTCTCTTCCACAAAAAAGACTTGAAATGATTCCATAATTGTTCCTTGATTGCATTCATTTTCCTACGAGCCTGCTTTGAAACCTTTGAAGAAGAGCGAGTTCATATTTCATCGTATTATTTTTCTCACTGATAAAATCCAGCAACTTAATAAATGGCAACTCGAGAGAAACATCACATGAGAGCATTCTCCTCTATCACTCATTCCTCTGATGAACAAATTACTAGCACAACAGGGAATTAGTCAGAGTATGGTGAAGTTCACGCTAGCAAATAGATGCCTGTGCTTGCTTACTCCTCATTTTGGAGCGATTCTTTCAGAAGAGAACCTTCAAAAGAATAGAGTGGTAGCCTTCTGAAGAATGGATGAGCTCGCGGGCGATGAGAAATCTGTACGATTGAGGCATCTCCCCTTGTTCTTCGGTCCTGTCCAATCCATCTCAAGTGCTGCAACAGCAGCTTCAGCAGAGCTCGGGAACTGAAACTTGTGACCGGAAGTCAGTCTCTGAGGTGCGTACAGAAGAAGAATCTCCAAGGCGGCGAAGAGCAGAGAGATTATTTGGCGAGAATAGGTCGAATCTTCGCACAGTAGGGAGAACCGCCTCCTTCCCTTCGTACTGTCCGATGCACCTTGCCACCAGGACCCCTGCAGCTGCTTATCCTCCGCACAGCATCCCATCCTGCCGGCGGATTTGTTTTCATCGTTCCTTTTTCCCAGTTCTACACAAGCGTGTCTCCTGTAGAGATTCTCCGCAATTCTCCAGCAGAAACGCCTTCGAAGCTTTCTCCAGGTCTTGACTGAGCGAAGCATTCCGAGATCAGATCAGACATTGTGGGATCCATTCAAACGCACACTCGCAGCAGTCGATGGTTAACGCACGGTACGGGAACTGAAACAAGAACGGAGGTCTCGAGCGAAAGCTTTTGGTACGTGAAGTGCTGAAAGTAGTAGACGTAATCTAGATTTTTATGCGCTTATAAACAAGAGTACGTGCATGAGACTCGTTGGTTACGTATTTTTTAAAGGCAGTCTCATCTGACTGAGAGACTTGTAAGTGCTTGCTTGCTCTCCATGGAACCCCTTCAAATCCACGTCTTACCATTGCGTTTGCTGAGTCTGTTCTTTCTCCAAGAGGGGGGTGGGGGGGAAGCAGTCTTTTTCTTCCCTGCTTTCGAAACGTTGTAGGTCCCGCTTATGAATCTTTCGAAGGAACTTCAATTTTTTTTTGCGTTTTTCGAAAGTCTTATGGAAGGAGGGGTAGTCCGGCAAGTTTTCCGGCGAAATCCGTGCTGGCTAATTCGTGTGGCAACGCGAAAGAGCGAAAAGAAAGCGCCTTTTCGGAGCAAAAGTACCTCTGAGGACGACAAAGCGACGATCGTTATTAGTGCACGCCACTTCTCGCGTTGTGGGGCTGGCTTTCTGATCTTCACTTTCCTTGAAACACGTGTTGCCTCATCGCGAGGCCTCAGTGCATAATGAGCGCCGTATCAGGTCTCATCGCCGCCGCGGCACGCGTCGAACCGCACTCGTCGCATCCGGTGAGTAAGCTTGCTTCGGACCAGGCTCCATAACCTAGGCAACCAGACTGCCCGCCTTCTCCTTGACCTTCGCGAAAGTTCTTGCAGGATTCGATTTCACTCGATCGCTCGATCCGTGCGAGCCGGATGATCGATAGATCTTAGACTAGTCGATGGAATATCTGGACGGGGGGAGATGACGTTCGTGGAGATATCCCCACCTTGTATCGACGGAGCTCGAAACGCTTAGGACGGAATCAGAGGGAATGCGCGTTGCGAATTCTGTTGGATGAAAAACAATGTGTGTCCTGGAATCCAGGCACGTCTGGCAGGAGGAAACAAACTCTTGAAGGCCAAACGAACATTCTCTTCCCACGGTTGAGAAATTGATCCGGCGATATATCCTCTTAGGCACTGAGTTTTCGTAATCTTCGAGCTATAATGACGAAGAGAGATACTATCAGGTGATGGCCAATCATTCGAAATGTATTTGCATTAAAACACGAGGCACTACCAGCAAGACCGTGAGTTTCAAATGAATGAAGAGGATAATGGAAAGCAGGAAACATATAAAAGGAAATGAATCTCGTGGAAATGAAGCGATCCCTTAAATATACAAAGAGGAGCAACAGCTATGAATGGCGTGTCGGTTCTCAGTCTACGGCTCCGATCACCGGTGATGTTAAAAAGGGCATGTCCCTGGTAACTGGAAGGCGCTATTGGAGTTCTACCTCGTGTGACGTAAAACGGAGTACCCACACAACACGGATATCTATAAAGTGGAAAACTGATTCAGGCTGCACAAATAAAAGCCACCCAATCCTTAGCAGCTGTCATTATGTGAAAACGGTAATGGATGGAAAAGGGCGCGAGCCAATCAGAATTGTAAAGAACGCTCGCAGGAAATTCAAAATGTGCATTTCCCACTACGCCATCTTGGGAAGAAAACACACGACTACCTAACCTTCAAAGAGAGAATTTCGTGGAGTTCAGCGGAATTGGCTCACATTCTACAAGATTGTTCCTAATGGTGATGCCTTGTCGGCAGTAATCTGATGAGTGATCGATCACCAGTCGTGTAAGAGGATTCGCGTGGAAGACCAGCAAATATCGATTGCAATCTGTGATGAAGATTGGAGTTGGAAAGCGTCCGCAAACATCGGAAACTTCCGGGAATCGTTGGTTCCGCAACTTAATTAGTTTGCTGTCAAAATTTCTCACTCTTCAATCTTGGTGGACACGATAAGGTTCGGAGCGGGATGCAAGGCGGTTGCATCAGTGGAACGCATCCACTTTCCTCGAGGAGGCCTTCTTAGTCAGGGATTGCGCACTGCACAGATGGGACCGGTGCCTAAGGCCATACCACGGCTTGGAAAAAGAGATCCAAAAGTGCATTCTTCACTTCAGTGAAGGCTCCGAAGAGCAGGGAATGCTGGTTCAGGGTGTCGAGACGACGTCGTAATAACACATTCTTATACGTACGCACCTAGAATTCAGTTTCTCGAAGACAAGCGAAGAGGATGTGTCAGATGTGTACTGCTAAGAAGGAAAGTTATTCGAGGCTGCTGCGGATGTGAGAATTTCAAAGGACGAAGCAATGGGGAGAAGGCCGCTGACTAGATGGAGTCATACATGCAGCCTTCTGGATAGTTCCCATAGCTCTCGTCAGCAGTGGAAGACACTTCTGGGAGATTTTGGAAAGATCGCGCAAGGGATACGCGATTTTGCATCTAGCGCATGCTTTATGTTGCTGATGAGAGCAGGAGCGCGTTTTTCCAACCCTTTGCGAAAAGACCTTTGCAACCATCGTCGAAATTCAGGCGTTTTGCTGAAGCTGTGCCATCGGGCTTGGATCTGTAATTCTGTGTGCGTTCCTCGAGGGCCGGAGTCCTCAGAGGGTATCGCTGTCCTCGCTGTCAGTGGAAAGGAAAATGAGTCGACGGGGATGACGAGGAGCGCTGGCTTTTATCCACCGCATCCTTAGTTGCCTCCGTTCCAGGGGTCCAACATCTCTCATTTCTTCTTTCCGTTCGCCGGAGTAGAAAAAAAAATGCTGGTCAGGCGATGTGCTAACTGCTCTTCGAGTGGCGGTTCATCCTGGATCGCTGCGTGCACGGAAGATCCCACAGCCACGAAGGAACAACTTTACCTGCTTCGATCTTTTCTTCATCCGTGCAGTCCTACCAAAGTAAAGAGTTCAAGACAGAGAGGTCTGTACATCACTAATCTACATGTACATTGCTAATCAGATGCTAACTAAAAAAGCACAAAGATGAATCAGTATGATAATAATCACATCTGAAGCAGAAATCAGCATGCAAAATCAGCATACATCTCGAGCCATAAATTGATGATCCTAATGGTAATCTTTCAAGTCTGCCCATGCCAATTTGGTGGGAATCTCAAAAATGCAGCGAAAATTCGCACTTTTCAAAATGGCATAAAGCAGTGAGAAGTGAGAAATTTGTAGTCAACTTGCGTTTCAAGTCATTCACTCGATAAAATATTATTTCGCACATTTTCAAAAAAAGTGCAAAAAGCAGAAACAAGGATTGGTTTAAATGGAGCATTTCGTTTGCAGCAGAGAGGAATGATCACCCCCCACCCCCACCCTTGAGCCTGGTGGCTGGGGAGCTGAACCAGCATGGCATGCACGAATTTTAAGCATTTGTAAGTTCGTAACGGTCGGTTTGAATGGGTTTGAATATTTGTCGGTTACTTTTCGGTGGTTTCCATACCTCGGGTCCCCACCATTGAGGAAACTTGAGATTTTGCAGTGAATGAAAAAGAAACCTGGACAACCCGGTTCCGCTATTCTGAGAACAAAAGTTCATACCTTCTTGTTGTGAAAATTTTTCGTATTTCATTCCAAAAAAACGTCTGCATCCATTCTATTATAGAAAGCTTCATGTTGCCCATAGGACGTAGCAGACTCTAGGATAGACTATGGATAAAGAAGGTATGGGGAGGAACGCGTGTGTGATTGGATGGTAACCATTGGCATTATTGGGGTTGCCAACTTCTAATTGAAACTGAAATAATCGAAAATTGGAGATTTTACTTTCTTTTGTGTACACCCCTTTCCCTTCTTTCTTCCTTTTTTTTTCCACTTAGAAAGGAATTTCGCTCGTGGCTGGATGCTGTTGATGCGTTATTTGAGGTATTGGGGAAACAAAATACATAGGGCCTTGACATTGGTGTGACTGAGAAATAGAAAATGCAGACACAAATGAGCTGGGGTCGGCGGGAAGTAACTGCCTTCGAATTTTTGGATGAATATAGGCGTAGTCTTTATAAAACATATGTTGAAGATGTTGAAGTGGAGCGAAAGAATTTGTGAGGGGTAGATCAAACGGATTTTCAGTAGTGGTCACTTCGCTCACTCTACTGTTCCTCGATAAGTTCATGCGTGAGTGTGGGAGGAGGTCATGTTGCTTGCTTTAGAGGTTTTGACATGTTCAGGCACGAAGAGATTCGGTGAGGAAGGGGATCAAGGGAAAATAAATTATTTAATAAGATGCTTGACTTACTTAGGAGTTATTTTCTGTATGTTTGAACATTAATGTTGCAAAATTCTTCTTGCATGATAATCGATAGATAGCATGCACCTCAATTGGCCGTCGATTTACAGAATCGATGTTTCACATAAACCAATGAGACTTTGGAATGTAACTTGGGAGCAATAGAAGAAATGGGTAATAGAAGAATAATGAATGTAATGAAGAGTAATGAATTTTTCCATGAGATTGAGTGTCTATTCAAATCATCATGAAAAATGATGGTTAATAGGATACAAATGATGATTTTTTTTTTCGAGAAAGCAATGTCAGGAGAATGGCATGGAAGGATAGTTTGATAGTCGTTCAACAGACACGATTATCATCATTGTCCTTTTTTTACTGAGCTGGAACAGATAACAACGTATGCAAAAAGGAGTCCTCGTTCTGGTTAAAAGCGGCGAGCTGGAGCAGCAAGAAAGTTTGGAAGAAAAAAGTTTTCTTCTAGCATAAATGTGGAAAGAAGGTAGATATAGAGAAAGAGAGAATAAAGGGAAATTTTATAAGGATTTGAATAAGGCAAAGGAAGAAATGTAAAGGTTTGTGGATCTAATGGAAAGTAGAAAAGAAGGATATATGTTCGGAGAAAATCATCAGGAACATAAGAAGGATGAAACGGAAGGAAAATGTTCGAGTAAAAGTGTGATTGGGATGAAGCGTCGGAAAGTCATTAATAGAAGGTTAAACAGTTCTGTTATTCAAGTTAAATATTCTTGTTGGAGAAGTTCATGGAGGCATAGAGCAAGGAAGAACAGAAAGTATCCTTCAGAAGCAGTGAACGGACTATAGGAATCAACCACAGTTAGCATGTGCATTTGTGGACAGAACGACTGGCAGAACGACTTGGTGTGGATGAGGAGTGTGGGATGCAACTTACAGAAGTGGCATTTCAAATGCAGCAACTTTCCAAGGCTGTAGACTATAGAAGTGAGAAAAAATTTTCTCACATCGAGGCATTGGGGAAAAAACATTCAAATACATCGCTGTGTGTTATTTAGAGAGGATCAAAAGTATAAAGCTGATTTGATTTTTTTTTTTTTTTTTTTTACAGTGTTGATTAGTTTCCTTGAGAAATGAAAAGCATTCTTTCAAACTTTCTGAGTGCACATTTAAGATGAGATAAAGTCACCTTAACCTTAGCACTGTTTGAGCTTCAATGTAAGAAATGTACGACAAGTAACGTGTTGCATTTTTTAAGGAAAACTTCGGAAAACTCGAGAGGAATGATTTATTTATGCTAATCGGTAAAGAGAAGGCCATGCAGTTTGTGGGCATGCATCAGTCTTCAAGCTTCTTCCATACAAACGGAATCCACCTAAGACACCTAGACTACAGTTTCGTCCATGCAGCAAGACTGAACCTTCTGCCACTAAACGCTGGACCAGCGAAGAAGGTTCACGAAAGGGTATGTCGGCGTTGCGGAACCGAGGACGAGACTTTATCACACGTGCTCAACAGATGTAAAAAGCACGCGCCTCTGACGATGCAGAGCCATGATGCTGTCCTGGAAATTATCAAGAAGGCCGCAATGGATGAAGCCAAGTGGACTCTGGTATCAAGCAATCGTCCGGGTGTCCCTCCGGAGAGAATGAGGAAGGAGATTCCCTTCGGGGTTCCCCTTCGGAGACAACCAGGGTTGGAGGTGCGAGAGAGACCTTCCCAAGCGTGAGAGGAACGTCCCTTCCTGCATTCATAAGGATCCCGGGGTGCCCCCTATCCTGAAGAATAACACGCACCCCTGCGGGCTGCCGCGGGCGGAGGGGCGTGGAGACAAAACAGTGTGTTTAATGTTTAAAAAGAGCCAAGTGCGCCGCGAGGCACGTGACCGGCTCTGAAGTACTTAGAGAACCAAAAAAAAAAAAAAAGAAAACTCTTAAAAAAAAAAAAAAAGCTGGAAGAAAAAAGAAGAACCCAAGGATTTCCATCATCCTAGGCCGATAGTAATGATCTCCTCGTGGGGGTCGCTACTGGCCTTTTAAAAAAAAAAAAATCAAGTAATCGCAGAGTGCCAGGAACCACCTCCACCCTAAAACCAGACCTGGTTTTGGAAAAAAAGCGATCGAATAGGTGTGCTGGACATCTCCTGCCCATTTGAAAACGGAAAGGAGGCGTTCACCACATTTAGGAAAATAAAGGAAGCCAAATACCAGGATGTCGCCATGCAACTCGGAAACACTGGGAAAATAACCAAAGTGCAGGCGATTCTTGTCGGCCATAATGGGATCCTGAAAACGACAACGTTCTACAATACACAGGAATTCCGAAAAAGAAGCTGATAAGGATACGGCAGCGGATGGTTGCCACCTGCATCTGCTTTTCAAGTACCATCTATGCATCACGTGTAAGAAGGAAAAATGCAGCCCCACCAGATGATCTGGACAATGCTCTCACCCCGGAAGAGAGCACCGAGGAACCGTGAAGAACACGGAGGGAACATCATTCGTGTAAGATTCTCCATTGCCATTCCAGCAACAGTTATTGTAATAACCCAAATGCTCAATGTAAAGATGAACAAATGAACAAAACAGCATCCCGTTCTTCATCTCTTTAAAAACAATTCAATACGGACTTTATCCTTGATATTTGTGTAATTCGAGCCATTTAGATTCCGTTCTGTCTTCCCTGTCGTGATGCGCTTTGCCGTCTAAGAGTGCTCTCTGTAAGTGGGCCTCACGTTCATCTTATAACTTTTCTTTCAAGTGAAGCGAAATCTTTCCAGCTTCGTTGTCACTCGACGAAAAAAATGATCGGCTTTTGGGCGAATCTCGAGAGGAAATTTGCTTTTGTTCGAGTGCTTCTTATCGTACCAGACCGATTTTCATGACGTTCAACCTAAGGTGAAATTTCCATCGTTCCAAAATTTCCATACACTCGACTTGGTGACAGAGCAAGCGAGAAGGTAGATGCAATGGACCTGAGTAAAAGTTCGTGTAAATGAATTGCTTCAGTCTGCTTAATTTGTGTGAGGTACAAACATTCGTCTAATGGGTTCCGTCTTTGATTCCCTATTGATTTCCTATGATCGCTCAGTGTTTGTTTGCGTATCCTAAACGGATTCACTGGAACTTCTGATGAAGTTTATCAATGATTTCTAGGATTCCATCAATTCAGGGAGGTGGTGTTTTACAGGTTAAATACTTTGCTGGTCTTGTAACTCCACTTGGCTCTTCATCTCCAGCATGACTTTCCATGCTTTACGCCCCCTAGGATTATATTTTGCGATAGTCCTACACGGGCTTTAACTCTGTTTCATCATCTTCATGGCGAACGATATCGCAGATGTCCTCATACCCTCGATGGTGTCATTTCCCCTATGTAGCTCTAAAACACCAGTCGAATCTCTTCTTGCAATATCTTCCTGTGAAGTGCCTTTGTCCTCTCTTTTCGATATCCGAATTATGAATACAGAGCTCGCGATTCCTTCCTTTCGACAGATTCTTTCTTTTGACAAACTGTTTTTTTGTGTGTGTGTTTTTTTTTCGCTCCCCCATCGCATCATCAGCCATGACCCCAAGGAGCATTTGTGCGAATATCAGTTTCGGCAAAATGGCATCGCATTTCTGTTACACCACGGTTCGTGGTTGCTGCTGCGTTGCCGCTGCGAATAAAGTAGAAGATAGAATTCCACTCCAGCATCCGATAATCCTGATCCATTCGAATTTTGTAACTGGGGAAATTATCGGAAAGCAGGATCATTTATTTCCCTGGATGATTTTTTGGGTGTTCGCTGATAAGTTTCGACCGTTGCCCTACACTATAAAGATCACGTTGCCTTGCTGCAATTCCTCTCCACCGGCAAGGCGCGAGTGTTCTCTTTCTATCGACATTTTGAAATCGCAAATGGATCTGATGGCTCCTCGGATGTGCGAAGGGAAAGTTCTCTTGGTCCCACCAACTACATTTCTCATCTCGCATCTTCCTCTTTGGTCTAGCAAAGAGGTCCTGCTCCCAGCTGGTAAACCTACCTGACTTGCCCGCGTGGAAACGTGCTCTGAATCGCAGCCTCCCGCACTGTTTCTTCTTCCCGGTGCATGTCGTCTGGCTCGTCAGCCAGTGGAGAAAATTCGCGATTATTCCAAGCAGCCAGGCCCTCGAGACAAAGTTGTCGATTGGAGAGCCGTTGCACTTCTTCAGGCTTTGTTTGCTGGGTCGGGACTGGGAAACCACTGAAAAACTCTAAAGCGAAAGGCTTCGATATTTGAACCGGTGATGGATCTCTATTACCATTAACCATCTTTGCATCCCAGGTTTCTCTCCATGCAAACTCACTCACTTAATCAGAGGACTTCACTCCTGTTGGTTTTGCAGCTTCGTTCTCTCAGGCTTGGCTTTGAATTAATTCGGCTTCAGCATTTCCATGTTCAATGTTGGGTTCTGCATCGTTAATTTGGTTAGAATGGGTTAGAGCTGATTAAAAGTTTCAAAACCTGAAATAAGAACAACCGGGCTGTATGTGAGAAGAGAATTTTTCAGTAGCTTTGATCAGGTCTCCATTCCATTTCGAGATTGCTCCAGCAAGCCGAACTGGATAATGCTTTATTTCACTTCAGAAATGGTAATCACTTGTTTCTTTGAGTCTTATTATTTGGGTCTCATTTGAGTTTCTTGAAATGGTAATCACTTGTTCCTTTGACGGGTCTCGAGTCTTATTATTTTGCTGAAAGAGCACGTAGTAAAAAGAAGAAGAAAAAATTGTACTGCCTAGAATGGAAGATGGAGCTCAACGAAAAACCGTAATATACGATTTCGACACGATGCAAATCAAATGATCCCCAGCCCTTGGGCCACGTTAGAAAATATGGAATGCAAGGAAAATGTAAAACATGACCAATTCGGGATTCATGTCAAACGTAACGTACATCTTGAAAACCACCTGGGCGAAATAAAAAGGGAATTTTTGCCTGAATTTTTTTTTTACTTCATACTAAAAAGAGCGAGTCAGACTGATGAGAAATTCGTTGGCATAACCAACCTGGCAGATTTCCGAGTAGATGCACTTTCCTAGTATATGTACTAATATGAGTTTTTCACAAAAGGCACCGGGATTCCAACCTTTGCCTGTTGTAATTTGAAGAGCCCCCCCCCCCTTCAAAAAAAAAAAAAACAAGCGTGCAAGGATTATTCATTAATGATCAACCTCGAAGGCTTTGATTTATGCATCCAGCATTAGCTTGCAGATCGATCTTGTAGATTGACTTTTCCACTCTTCCTTTTCGTTTGCTCTTCGCTTCTTTTTTCCTGAATCTGATTGTGCCTCGAAGATTAGAAAGTCAAATCGTGGTGGTCTCTCTATCGTGGATTTGTCATTAGTGCTTTCAGTGTACGGCAGTCAGAAAGTCTTCAGACGGGATCTCGAAGAGCACTCGTAGAATCTCGGCAGGAGATCACACCTTCCCCTGCGAAGACTTGCAGGGAGAGGTACGAAACATGGCCTGATGGGATACCGTTCGAAGGGATGGTACGGTTTCCATCTGAACCGTATGCTGCGATGCAACCCAGAGGAATTCAAAGCGGGACTTGAAAGCCCAAACTGAGCCTTGAAGATAAACGCTGCCAAGCTTACGCGACCGTTTTTCTGGTAATCCTTAATTTCAAGCCTTGGCAAGATTGAAATGCAAGAAGCAAAGGGTAATAAGGCAAGAACGAACGCAAGCGGCACCTGAACCTTCCCATCATCCTGGCAAGGTCCATGAAGACTCGGAGCCCCTCCACGAAATGAAAAATCCAGTGCTTTGAATATTATTAAGAATTCACGAGCATAGCAATAAGAGAAACACGTCGCAAGTTCGAATCAGTTAGTGCCCGAATCGGAGAAACTGCACTTTTCCGATGCACTCTCTTTCAACGGATTTAATTTCAACTCCGATCTTCGTCCGCCCCTCCGAGTAAATTCTTTTGTTTTAAAGAATTCTCCATGGACAGTTCATTCAGAAAATTTCAGCGATCACTGCGAAGAACGCCCGAACGAGCAGGACGGAATACGGAAGGGCTGGAAGTATTTTCAAGATGGCAGACAAATGTCACTCAGAGCCCAGATGAAAAGGTCAAAAACTCCCCAGGATATTAAAGATGGGCTTGCGCGCCAGCCCATCGAAATGCAGTTCCCCACGGAAATTCGTACCGCAGGTGACTTACGGACCGAGCCTGCATCAGGAAATCGCATCAAAGAAAATGGTGGTAGGAAAGAGGAATAAAGTGACAAATACGACAACGTTCTACCTCGAGGTTCCGATGGCTTAGCCGGCCACGAACGGAGGAAGGGAGGACCGCTTCCGCCCGAGGAGTGGAGACTTTTTGAAAATGCAAACGGCATTCGAAAACACCCTTGTTGCGTTTTGGATATTCGAGGCAAGGTTGATGCAATAAAGAAGCGTGCATCAAGGATTAAAAAAAAAAAAAAAAGAAAAAATCAACCCCGGAGACATCAGCTCTCGAATTTCCAAAACGCAAGTCGTGAAGATGCTCCCTTGGCGCTGATGGTTCTCGAGCTCAGATACACGCCGGGCGCCAGAGCAAAGAACAAACCCGTTTCTTGGCTTGGGACCGCTCATCGTCGAACAGCACCCGTTGCCTGCAGCCCCGACTCTTTGTGCTCTTCCGTCTTTACCTCGTGAGCGCTTGGAAAGAGGTCAGTGAAGCGGAATTCTGTCTCCATGCATCCTCAAGCGATCCTTCACCGACAGATTTCGGAAGAATAGATATGTGGAAACATGGACCAGGTGGTCAGAAGAGATTCGAGCAAAACCGGAGACACGGATCTGATTGCTCCCGACCGGCCGTTTGACTGGAGAGGCCCAATATCTTCTCATGTTGAAGACGGAGCTACGGCTCCCATTTGGGATGATGCTCTTGATGGCCGGGGACAGAATGTGACATTGATGCCTACCTGCGCTCGAGATCCGAAGGAGAACGGCATCGGTTGCTGCCTCGCAACCGTGACCGTATGGACGGCAGACTGCTCGCTGCCCTGCGGAAAGAATATCAATGGATCTCCCGCCACTCTGCAAACTGCAACCTTGGCGGCAGGAGGCAGTGAGCATGGATGAACCCACCTCACGCTCGCTGACACAGCGTTCATACATCCCATCCACAGCCTGGGGGCAGTCTCCCTGGAGAAAGTGGAAAAGGTCCAGAAGAAGCGGTCCTGAGTCACCACTACCCCCATGGACGCAACGTTGTTCTTCCTACGAGGGGACGGGGAAAATGACAGTTGCCAACTGGCAGAGTGGCTGACTTCGTGGGAGGAGCGACGGGCCAGTTAGGTGTCAGTGACGCCCAGTACCCGCGCCGGAGGAGGAAGGGAGGGGAGAAGGGGACCGCTTCCGTGGGCAAGATAACCGGACATTCCGCCGCCGTAGGTCATTGCGATCCCGATACCTCCGTGCCCACCCTGCAGATGGTGGCACGGGGAAGAGGTTTCGCCGTGCGTCCTCCCCGCAAAACCGGCGGTGGCATCTCTGGACCAGGGACAGAGTTTTTCCAAACTGCGACAGCTTTCCGGGAGCCTTCCAGAGAGCACGGAAACGAGACCGGGACGGTGCGAAAGAGCCGCCGCGGCGCTGCCGCTTGACGCGGGACCTCTGCTTTCCCGGTCCCGTGTTGCGTCGGGAGGACCCCGTCGTCCCGGAACACGCAGGAGCACCGGCGAGGGGAAGGGCCGCCCAACTCGACGCCTCGCCGATGAGGAATGCGGCGAAGCGGTCCTTGAATGATGCCAGAACGAAGGAAGAGCGCCTCCTGCATCGCACGCAGGTCACGGAAGACACGCAGGGAGGTGTGACTGGTGACCCCATGCGCCTCCATCCCCTCTCATTTATCGATTTCTTGTCCCCCGCCCCCATTCCTGTTCTTCTGCGCAGCCGGCCTGCGGGTCGGTGGTTTTCCTCCTCATCCTGAAACTCCGATGGACTCGTGGATTTCGTTATCCACGCGGCCGGTTGCCTTTCCTTTATTTGGAAAAGGAACCGGCGCAACCGGGGGAAAACGGTCGGGACAACGAAACCATGTTTCGCATTGCCGAGTTCCGCTTCACAAACCTTGTAATCGGTGCCTTGGAACACTAACTTCTAACACTAACTAACCAAAACTTCCAAGATTCCTCCTCTCCGATAAACGGTCTCAGGCTCGGATGATGACCACCCTTCTTGGACAGCAACGATTGGTGCGATTCGCGCTGGGATTGGACGGCAGGCACATCCAACGGCACCCGTCGCTTTGTCCTGTCGTCCCTTCCTGTAAGCGGCACAGCGAAGCTGCTAAGGACCTTTTTCACCCAACTCGAGGTTACCGACGGACCTCATGTGCTTGTTGTCGCCCTACAAAGGTCGAAAGTCTGGTCTGCCGTTCGAAAGTCTGGACTCCCTTTCTGTGCTCCCGATTCGTGTTCTCGAATCCCTCACGTCTTTCATTCTCTCTCGTTCTCAACGACATTTCCTAAATATCGCTTCCGGTCACACGGGAGACCTTCGACCGTCCTTGTGACCAAGGACGATGTTTTGACTTCCGTCTCTCTTTTTTGGTCTTGTCTCTTTCTTTCTTTCTTTTTCGCTCCATTTCTACTTGGTTTTTGAGTCTCCCTTGGTTGTAGTTCAAGAGAAAGAAAGTAGGGCATTCCAACGCCTGCATAGGCTTACTAGAAATGTATCGAGAACACGTGGGCCATGTATCGAGTCTACCGAAATCTGAGCAAGTGCCACTCTAACTGCACTTCATTTGTTCATACTCTTCGTTTTTCCTATAATTTCACACATAATATGTACACTTCATTTTTTTCATAATGTCCCGTTAACCATTTGCTGATTGTGTAATTAATAATAAAGTAGGGTAGCAATCACCTTAATCATTTCCTCCTCAATCTCTCTTCTCATTTATCTTTAAAATGCTTTAAAGGGGACACGTTACAGAGCTTCGTCCTGATCACCATCTGGAGTTACCTCCTTAGCAATCTGAGACTGCATAGTTTAAGAGGGAATCAGGAACCTGTGCTTTCCTTTAACAGCCGGCCGAGAACCCGGGAAGCCAATTCAAAGCAGGGATTCTTCCTCAACACCATGAGATATAGAACAGAGGGTCTCCAGGGTGCGTGATGCACGAATACTCCAAAACGTTTTGGAAGGCACCCTGCCTTGCCTTCATAGACCTCATTGGCATTGAAAATATTACCAAGAAGTCTCTCTTGGGCGACCTTGGGGTTCTGGAGCCTGAACTCTTCTTATGATCTCTCCGTTGGGTGCTGCAACGCCAGCCGTTTTTTGTTTTTGTTTTTTTTTTTCATTTCAACTAAGAAATGGCCGAATGAACGAAGGTCACCCAGAAAGGCGGGTGCAAAGTAGACTTTCCTTGTTGACGAAGTGAAAGCACGACGAGGGGCGTTGCCTGACGGGGCGAAGAGTGGAGCCAGGAAGCGCTTTAGGGTGACAAAGATGACCGAGCGTCCCTTCAGATGGAAGGTAAAGTGCCCACATTTATCCCCGGAGGAACGCTGAGCATCCCTTCTTACTTTCACCCGCGGGACGAGAATGGATTTTCGGCGGTGAGGGCAGAGTAGACTCGGCTCCTGTGCGCTTTGGCGGGATTCGCGCGAAGCCGACAATTCGCACCGTGGAAAGGCGGCCGTGACCTTTCCCTTGGCAGGAAGAGGTAGGTTCCCTCTCCTTGCTGCTGTTCTCCGATTATGAGACGTTGGATCAAGCTGGAATTTTAGACGAAGAATCAGGGAACGAGGGGACCCTCGCTGGCTGTTTGTAACTGAGAAGTTCCGGGAGGGAGTCGTCGAGTCCGGAATGCTGCTGAAGCAGTGTGGGTTCTCCTGCAGCTTTGTGAACCCCCCCTCCCTCCCTCCTCCCGCTGCGTCCGGACGCCTCTTCCAGGCAAAGAGCGGAAATTCGTCTGGGAACTCGAGAGCCATCCCCGGCCAGATGGACGGAGAGCGAGGCAGCAAAACGTGAAGCAGCACCCCCTCCCCCTCCCCCGGAAGCCGGTCCTCACCAACTTTGATCCCTCCCTCTCCCCTTACCCCTTCTTATCCCGGTGACACCTCCCCATCCGCTCCCTTGGAACTACAACTATACAACCCCTCGGAAGGTATCTGGGGAGGCAAAGTGTGCTGCGGTCCCATCACGTCCGCCCGCTACCGCACCCGATTTCCTGGGATCCTACAGGATCCCAGGAACCGGCATTCCCTCTCCTCCGCTGCTACTGGACTCGGGACTTGGCTCGCCCTCGAGAGCCAGGTGCTACCAGGAGCGCGCGCCACGGACACGGGAGGCTTGAAGCAGGGAACATCGTCAAGAGGAGGGCCAAAACTGCTGCCTCTGGGGCATGATGGAGCGCGCTGAGCCTCACCCCTCCCCCTGCGAAGCGGGAGGAAAGCATTCGTCCGTGACGGACGCCACGTCATGAGGCTGTGAAGGCGAATGGGACAGGAAAAGCGCCGAGAAGGTCCAGAGGAAGCACCACGGCAGTCGGTACCATCACTGCTCAGCGCGGCCCCGGTGCCGACGCTTCCGGAGGGGGCAGAGTCCAGAGCGAGGACGGCGCCACCGACCCTGCAGGCGCAAGACGAACACCCACGAATCGCATTACGGGTTCGCTTGACAGAACTGCTCCCTTGCTCCGGAGGGGCTCCGTCCGTCCCCTCAGGAGGATGGACAAGAGGTGGAGGGGGGAGAAGAAGCGAGGAGCATTATGCAGCTCCTCAAGCTTGCTGCATGGGAAATCGAGTCAGTAATCCTCCCTCCTCTCACTCTCACCCCCCCCCCTGCGGTGAGTAGCACAACGGAGAAGGGGCGCAGAGAGTCTCCACGGAGAAGCCACAACGCCCCCGCGCGGAGCGGTCGCCAAAGCACCAATCGGGAACGAATCGTGCAAATCCCTCCGGGAAAAACGGGAAAAACGAATGGTCTGGAGAACGGGAGGTGTGGGGGCGAGCAAATTCACCTCCTTCCCGGAAAGGAATCTCGCAGAACAAGCGAGTGAGTGGCCGGAGCGCCTGTCTCCACACAGGGGATCGGGAGGGGGAAGGGGTTGCGTGGTGTCGAGGCAGCCAGGAAGTGTGCGACGCGACGGCAAGCAAAGATAGGGTCGGGGACAGTTGGCGTCCTCCCAAACGAGTTCTCAGGAGTTGCCTCGAGGGTCCAGGGAGCGGTTTTTCGCCAGTGCTTCCTCCCCTCCTCATGTCTTATCACGCGGGGGCACTCAGAAACGTCTTCCTCCTCCTCCTCCCCGAGCTCCCGCCCCCTCCCTCAACCGCCCTTCCTTCACGGCACTGCAGTGTACCCAGGAGCACACGCCGTCTAAGCGGGCGCATAGGCAGATGGGGCTACGGAGGGAGAAGTTTCTTCGAACCTATCCCGCCTCTTCACTCCTTTCCCAGGAGGGGGAAGGAGGAGCATCCGGGATGTGCCATGAGCAACGCAAATGGCGGGAGAGCGCACGGTGGATGCTGCTCTCGCGATCCCACGGGCTGAGCACCAAGACGACTCCCTCAATAGCAAAACGGGACAGGGAGGGTCCGTCCTTCGTTTGGGGAGATTCCGGGACAAGCGCCGCGGAAGGGTGCAGCGGAAAGAGGAAAGCGAGGCCACCAGGAGGGGAAGTTGGGATGCGCGTGTGGATCGACAGGAAGAGCAGGGGTAGGAGGAGGATCGAACCATCCAGAGAGATGGGAAGAGGATGACCGTGGCTTCCCGAGGAAATGTGGGACGTTATGGAAGCACATGGCGTCGAGGGTTCCTCGGGAAGAGGATAGGAAGAAAGCGGATGCTCCAGAAGGAAGGCATCACAAGGGGATCCAGCCATACAGAGGGAGGGAGCAATGAGGAGATCGAGACTGAGGTGGCAAAGTTTCTTAATGCGCTGAAAGCGTTCCCCCTTTTGAATCAGGGAATACCAATTTCGTGGTATCCGCCTCCCTCAGATCGGGAAAGGCAACACTTCTGAAAAGCTCGTAAGCACATCTCAGACAGATAGATTTATATGACCAAGTTCACCATCTGAACCCAACTCTTCTAGATGAGGCCACAGAAATCAAGATCAAACCTTCAAACACAGCCATCCCCTTATAAGCACAGAGAGGCAAGTACTTCATTTAAAATGACTTTGAAATCTGCGATGTTCCTTGAATACTCTGTTCATCCCCTCTGCAAAATTAGTGAGACCTCAGAAAAGGTAAGCAAAACATGTGGGCGTTCCGAATGTAGATACCGATGACAACCGCATGTAGTCATGATACTGCATATTCCATTGGCATTCAACGGCAATGTTGGTTCACTGCTGTTAGTTGGTGAACACAACTTTCTGGGTACATGCTGTTTCACTTTCTGGGATTCTCTGCACTTTTTAAGTGCTGCAATGCAGAAGCTATTCTGCATAAAAAAAAATTGCTCTCATAAGTGACCTGTTAACCTCTGAATGAAATTTACATGAAAGAAATTGGGGGTGGCATTGGTTACATTTTGTTGGAATCCCAAGAGCACCACACACATCATTTCAATGGTTTAGTGATTGATACAAAGCAAACCTTTTTTTTTGTTCAGTTTCAATCCTTTACTGAGCACTGAAAACTTGCAACAAAAATGGCCTCATTTATCAGGAATTCAGGCAAGAATAGCTTTTCACAAGAACTGATTTAACAAACATGACTCTGAAAAATGAAGAGCTCAAATGAGATTCACCAACTTGTATTTCTTTCTTGTATTTCTTCTTTATATGACATACAGAAGAACTCACTGTTATGTACCAACATCTTGAAATACAAACATATGAAACAGATGAAATATGTATTTCAACATTCCAAGTGCTGGGCACTATCATTATTCAAATCCTGGCTCTCGTTCCTGTCTTTCATTTCATATTCAACTACAATAGAATTCTTGTAGCTTCTCATTGCAAGGTCTCAAAACCAACTTGTCCTTCAGATTGACAAACCAACCTGGCTCCAAACCAAAAAAAACTTGACGAGGATCTTTACGTATCTTCAGCAAATGATCATCAGGAAGATTTTCCAATTTAGGGAGCACATAACCATACTTCTGGGCCAAAATCACACGTTGCTCAGCCACTTGATCAGGATCAGCCAGGTATCCACGAAAACACGGATCTGTATAGTATTCAACAAGATCAGTGGGTGGTAATTTACGCTTGGGAATGGGTATTCCACGATTAAAGAAATGTCGGATGTCTTTCATAGCAAACAGACTATCACTATCATAATATGCTGTCGTCACAGTTCCACCTTGACTTTCTATAGCAGCAATAATGGGTTCAGTGAGCCATTGTACTTCTAAATTAATCACTGCTTGGAAACAATCCAATCCTTCAGGTGTGATTTGAAATCCAAATTCTCGAATCTGAGGATTGATCCGAAAAATACCAGTATTACACAAAGTCACCAAATCAACAGGCTGCGAACAATCAATACGTCCTGTGTCAATGAGCAATTGTAACTGCCTCAGGCTGATAGGAGGATACTGACGCTTAAGATGCTGACCCTGGTGCACAATAAATTCTCAGTGATTATTAAATTACACTACCTTATAATATGGTTCACACGGTATCTTCATATATTGGGGTAACTTACCCAATTCATAACCAATTGGATGGAAACGTTGTCTAGCAAGAGGGCCTTTGTTTTCATAACTAAGAGGTCTATCTGCATGATGAGCTGATCTGGGTCGTGGTTTTTTATAATTTGGTACTTTCAATTTAAACTGATTCTCCAACGATACGCGTGGCAAGCCTTTTAATAAGCTGTACGCCTTCTCTATTCCGGACAGCTTGGACGATGCCATGTTATAACTATAAATAATTCGTCTATGGGCGAAAAAAATCTTTCATGCACTTGGAAAGTGTGGCTACGTAAACAGCTAGTCTCCCATGCTGGACCATTCGCAAGGCTTATGATACAAAAATCTAATGCACTAATACTTGTATATCGGCTTGTACAGGATCACCTAGAAACCGAATCACCTTTAGTTTAATTGAAAGTACCTTTCTGTACCTATGCACGGTAACTATATGTGATCAACACAACATATACTACATTAAACTACAGATACTGTTCATTGTGAATAAGATGCAGTCATCTACTTTTGAAATTATTGTTAGAACGTTATTGGTAGAATCATAACTAATCTTACAGCACAAAAATATCAGTGCCTATAGAGATTCATGGTGCATCTGAAATTCCGTTCGGAAACGGTTACCAAGTTTCTTGAAACATAACCTGATCAGCTGGAAACTTCGAACTGTAGAAATCGAACTTATACATGAAAAAAAAGCAGTAACTGAAAACAGATAATAAATCAAAGCAAGAACCTTTATCTTTTTTTATTTTTTTGTTTTACTTGTGTTATTACTTTTCCATGAAACATTGCACGGGATATAGTGAGTCAATGGAGCCGCTACTTAATAGTGAAATTAATACTTTAAGAGAAAAGTATCTTCAAGAATACATTCTTTAACCCAATACATAACTCGGAAACAAGTTAATTTTCTCGCATTCCTTTAAATTTAGAATGCTTAAATTATGCAAATCTCGAATGCTTGAATTAAGTAATGTCCCATCGTAGCGAAAGAGATTCTCACAGTGCATCTTCTTCGTAATCGAATCATTGTCTGAAAGCAATCAGTGATAAACTAACCTTAATCTGGTTTCACGCTAAATGAAACTTATCTGAATTTAGGATATAATAGAAATACCATAGGAGATAAATTTTAAAAACTTTAGTTGGATGCAACTGATTCTACAAACATAAAAATATCTACAAAAGTCAAGATTAATCCTAATAAGCAACAATTTTTTTTTATTAATCGGATCTTTTTCATCTAATATGGAGGCACATGTTTTTTATTCCGGGCTGAAAATTACTAACAAAGTAGAGTGATCAGTCATCAATTTGATACAAGTGCTTCTCAACAAAGCACTTCATGTGAGTTCAGATTATTGAATTGAATTGAATCAATTGTATTGAATTTCCTTCAGAGCTTAGAAATAATATACTTCGGAATTTTGACATCTCCATTTACTGCAAAAGAAAATTCACTGCATCTTAAAATCTCCATGACATATTTGTTTGAATGCCCATAACCTTTTTTTATATAAATCTCCACTTTAAAATTGAAATGAAATCCGTATTCGCTTCATCCTTTCATTTTGTAGGAAATGCAGATCAGGATCGGTAATCAGAACGAAGAATGTATAAGTGAGATATATAATGTAGCAAGGGACTCGTGTGAGTGTAACATTTAAACTTGGAAATTTCAAAATTCAATAATGTATATTTGAAAAAAAAATTTTTTTTCATTACAAATATTGCTATTACAAGGACTGATAATTTGCCTTTTATTCTATGCCATTTTATGCATTCTCTGAAAAAATGTACGAAACGAAATTGGTAAACGAAATGAAATGAACGAAATTGGTAATGTACGAAACAATAGTCCCATCTGGATTTAATAAAAGACTATCCCTACAAAATAAGATTTCATTAAATTGGCGAATAGTTCGCTTTCCGATTTGGTGTTTTAACATTTAGTAGTTTCGTAAATTGTTCTTTCTTTGAAAGTTCGTTCAGAAGAGTGCCCAGCATTTTAAATTATTAATTGTTTTCAAGAATGGTTAGTAATAACAGCACTAGTCTTCAAAAAAGCTGTAATCAAATGGAGGGAAATCTGTACCGACAGAAGGCAACAGATGTTTGGATATGGAACAATGTCTCCCTGACAACAGTCGACCCAAGAGACGTCATCTTTAGCTAATTTGATTTTTTAAACTGGAAGCATCTCCATGCAGGATACAAGTACAGAGATCTGTTTATTTAAACGAGAGTTTCGTTTTTTAATATGTTGAAAAAAATTGCGAAGAACAATCGAAGTGATGCTTCTGCAATTTTTGAAGTTTTGGTGTCTGCATCTGAAAATTATCAAATGGAAGTAAAAAAAAGAAATGGAATGAAAAAAACACGTCGAAAGTAATGAAACAGCATAACCTACAATAATAATGAAAGAAAGAAGTGAAACGAAATTAGAAAGGAAGAACATCTGATCATTATAGCTTATACCATTAGACTGAGTTCGATTGGAAAATATTAATAATGCGATTTTGATGTTCCCAGCCTCTGATTATCAAAAACAAGGAAACCATTTCTCCAACTACATTTTCAAAGTGGGCACTAGCAAATTTCGTGACTTCCACAAAAACCCTTTTGCCATGTTCGTTATACATATATGTGTATATCATATTTGCTTGAATTTTCAAATTCAGAGGAAAGCAGGAGTCTATGGAGCAAACAAAAGTTCGGATTATTAAAAATGAGTTCGTTGCTTTTTCATTTCATTGGTACACCTTACTTACCTATCCCTCCATTTACGCGGATTGTCCACTTGGATTTTCTGTACGCGGGTGAAAACCGTGTAAACCGAGTCTGCTGGTATGAAAAAAAATACTAAGGAAAGCCGGTATAAGTTATGAAAATATTTATTTCTTATAGGTAAAGAAACAAACAAAAAATAATGATGATATTTCAGAAAACTAGGCTAAGTTTTATTCAGTGTCAGAATCTGGACTATAATTCAGTTTTTCTTCATTTGCGTTATTAATGTTCATGTTTCTGGATGAATTTTTCAACAACTCATCTTTTGCTAAGTCGTCGTAAATTGTCTGATACTTTCCGCAGCATTTTTTTAAAATCCTGTTGAAATTTTAAGGCTCGTTGAACTTTTGGAAGCACTTTCCAATTTTGTGACCAGTTGAAGAGCTTTCGAAATATTTTCTGCAATGAATGAAACTGGTTCGTCGGCTGCAGCTTCATCAGCAGATTCAGGCTCGCCTTTGAATTTAGGGTTGCGTAATGAATATCTTTTTTTAAATTTCTCAAACCAACCTTTACTGCCAGAAAAAAAAAAACTCAAATTCCCTTTTATCACATGCTAAGGCTTGCTTTCTTAAACTGTTACAAATATTCACAGCTTTTTGTCGTATCATATAACTGCTCATAGGTATTTTCTTCTGAGTGTCGTCTTCGATCCAGATCATCCATGCCTTCTCCATATTTTCTATTAAAGGGTTTTTCTTGTACAAGAGCACCTTGAGCTTGCTGGAGATAGAGAGGACACACTGCTTCCCATACTCTCCTTCCTTTTTTCTCCTTGTCCGGACAGTGGATTCGTCTATTCCATATGACTTAGCTACTGAAGGCGTTTTTCTTCAAGTCGATTTAAAATGTCTACTTTCATATCTAAATACATTGATTTTCCCTTCCTCCGCATTAGTGAACATTCGTTAAACATTTATGGGTTGAAAGTTGTAATAATAATAAATATAAGCAGCTCGGCGGAAAGCTAGTTACTCTTTGTGTGTTGGGTTATCAATCCCTTTTCGAAAAACAAGGCGACCGTTGTCAGCGGCCGCGTGTAAAAGGTTCCGCGCAAATTGGAGGCATGGATGTATACATCGATTTACATGGACTTTACTTTTTCATGCACAAAATTCATCTGTAAATGGTGAAGGGAAATTTGACGCAATTCTACTTTTGCGAAGCAAAACACGTCAGTTTGGCTATTTTCAGGACCTTATTTAGAAAGTCATTGGCCTTGGACGCTCGGGGTTTTTCTGCTTGCAATACGAAACATGGTATCGGAAAAGCTTGAAAATAATGTCCCAAAGCACCCAAGTTTTGGAGCATTTTATGCTCATCGTATGCAAGGCACTTCGAGGATATTTCAAGCCAATCAAGCTTTAATTTGAAAGTGTCACTTGTACGTAATTCAACGCGAGGAAGCATTCACTAATTCCCAATACTGTTCGAAATGTTCATCGCTTTCCACTTTTGCAGTCATCGTGATAGCTCATTGGGTGTCCTGCATAGACCTGTACAGAAACTGCTTCTGCCGAGGTTAAAGCATTGGAAAAATGTTGCAGAACCCCGGGTCGGAGTTCAACACACCGATTGACTAGACATCTGAGCTAAGTTTGTATTTGCTGTTTATCATCTGATGCTTTCGTTAGATCATGCACTCTCGAAGATGGGACATCAAACAAAACTTTTCTGGACAACCGCATGGCCCCAGTAGCTGGATCTCTCCCAAAATACTTAACTTTAATTTGTTTTCCAACTTGAAGGCCAAGAGCACTCGGATGATTTATCTATCTCATAATAAAATAAAGCACTTATTTCACTAAAACTTACCCTACGCTGATCCAATTGTGAGTTATGTAAGAGAGCAGGTGTCATACCAGGATACAAAGTTACCATAACACCGATATCTCTGACTTCTACAATGGATGCCTGATAAATGGCTCCAAAGTCCAATTTGGGTTCTGCTTCATTAGATACGATATCCTCAATCATTTCTTGTGCTTCTTGCAGTGCAACATTACTGGGAGCAAACACAAATAAGGAGTCTTCATTTTTAAGCACTTGGACTCCTGTCTCAACATATATCTTTTTTAAATGCCGACCACCCAATCCAAAAAGGCGACCATGTTGATGCACCGGTAATGGCAATGGTTGATAAATGGGCCAATTATCCTTCTTTTCAGCCCTGACCACAAGCAGTTACATATCAAATGCTTTATCAACTAACCTAGGTTTGGAAATAACTGCTTGCATTATATTAATTAATTGTGCTTTTGCATTCCATCCTTGTTGGAGACTCTCCATGAAGACCTTCAGGGGAAGCCCAGGTATTTTCAAATCTAACTGCAGTGCAGTAAGTCCTTTACGAGTGCCTGCAATTTTCATATCCATATGTCCCATATGGTCCTCCAATCCATTAATATCTGTCAAGATACAGTACTCATTTATATCTTCACTTGTTTCCTCAGTAGGACGACTAATAAGTCCTACTGCTACCCCAGCTACTGAGTCTTTTACTGATACTCCAGCATCCATAAGTGCTAGACTTCCTGCACAGACCGATGCCATTGAGGAGGATCCATTAGACTCTAGTACTTCAGCTGTAAGCCGAATAGTGAAAGGAAAATCAGAAGGGATAACAGGACGCAGTGCTTTCTCTGCTAGAGCTCCATGGCCCAATTCCCTTCTCTTGAGACTTCGTGCACTCCCAACAGTGTTAGTGGCATAACTAGGGAAATCATAGTGTAGCATGAAGTTCTTCTCTTTTAAACCCCTAACAAAGAAATTAATATACTATATGTGATTCTAAATGTACTAACCCTGTGAGAACGGATACAGGATCAGTCTTAAGTGCAGACTCTGGGGAATCAAATGCTACTGTGCACAAGACTTGAGTCTGCCCACGCTGAAACAATGCTGATCCATGCAGAGGTTCATATAAATCCACCTCAGCAAACACAGGACGAAGAGATTGACAATCCCGCCCATCAGTTCTCAAATTTCTTTCAAAAATGAGCCTTGAGTGCACTTCTCGCTCAATTTTGTTGAAAGCAGCAGAAAATGTTGCAGGTGCAACCTGCATTTCCTTATCAAGTGCTTCTGATGTTTTAATGCCCAATGCCTGTATTGCTGCATCCCTGCTTAGCTTGGTATTGCTGGCATCTGAGAAAATCTCAGTGACTTGCGCAGCTGAAAGCTCACGCACAGCATCCAATAATTCTTTAGACACTACAACTGATGGCGTAAACTCTCTCTTGGGTTTACCAAATTGCTTCTGTAATTCTTGAATAGCAGTAATGATAGGTCTACATTCTTTGACTGCCAACTTCACAGCTTTCATTACATCATTCTGTTGTACACTATCACCACTAGCTTCCATCATCACTAAATTTGAATCAATGAGCATTAATCCATCAACCATCATGCTTTCATTGATTCTCACCTATTCGATTGTGATCAGTAGCTGCTACAAGTAGGTTCAATGAACTGTAATTTAATTCCCTTCTTGTGGGATTTACTATTAATTCATTATCAAGGCATCCAATTCTAACTGCTGCCACAGGACCATTCCAAGGAATACTTGATAAACTGAGAGCCAGAGAAGCTGCATTGATACTAAGAACATCAGGATCAGTAACACCATCCACAGCCAACAAATTGCATGTCACTTGGGTATCACAATCATATCCATCACAAAATAGGGGACGCAAAGAACGATCTGTGTTTAAAAGCACATAATCAAGAGTACAATTCCAATAATCAAGAATATATATGAAACAATTATAATAAAAATAGTACTGAAACAACTAAATGTTTCCACATGAGAATACTGGATAATGATAATTGTAATGATATGATTTTTTTTTTTTTCACAGATTTCTACTTGGTCATATTGATATTGATATATGTTAAGTACCAATCATGCGACTTGTAAGAATCTCTTTCTCTGAAGGACCCAGCTCACGACGCAAAAAGTTTGTAGGAATTCTTCCTGCCGCAGCAGCTTTTTGTCGGTAGTCAACAACCAAAGGTGCCATGCCACTGTTATCCTTAACTCTGGGATCACTTACAGCTGCTGCAAGTACTGCTGTCTGACCCATCTGAGCAAGAGCACTGCCATCAGCTAGCCTTGCTAATTTACCAACTCCAAACCACAAAGAATGTCTAGAGAAAGAGAGAACAATTCCATAAATATGGAAAACAAACAATACTTTATTCACGTGCAATTGGAAATCGGAAAAAGATACATACTTGCCATGGGGTAGCACAACCTCCATGTCAGTCCTATTTGAAAACGAGCACCGTGTTCCAAAAATAATTCTTCTCGAAACACCAAAAAGCATCAATGGTGAAAATGCCATAATATACGTTTTGGCTCAAAGACAGTTATAAAAACATCATTCAATTTGTATACAACCACTACAATGTACTGTGATGGCTAATACACCTTGGTTAATTTTTATCACTTGATTTCTGATTAACTAAAGTTACTTAAATGTTGTAGAACATAAGGAGCACCTTTCACTAAGAACCATATGGATATTTCTCGTGTAACTTATTTAACTACACAACACGAATAATCCTGTAATATCCGAGAATGCTGAAATTGTACTCTAAAATGCTTGCTCCACTTCTGAATAAAGGTGTGCAAAACTTTTGAAACATATTTATAGGATCTTTCAGTAGTATCGTGGGCATAATACTGCGCAGAATATGCACACTTTTGCGGTCCGGTCATTACTAATAAGGTTCCTGGCAAACGAACTGGGTATGGTCTGCTTGCTTCATCATGCGAATGTTTTCGAAGCTGTGCAATTCATCCGAATATAGTAATGCCTTTCGAGGAAGTATGATATTTAAAATCAGCTGCTACTTGCATTTTTGAATTCTTCGAATGCATCTACTTCATCTGCAAATAAAGCATAACTCTACAAAAACCTGCTTGCAATCTGTTAGCAAACACAGGCAATCTTGAGCTGCAATGTGTAACCTTTGGAGAGCGCGAGCACGTGACTCCGGCGACGGAAGAATCGCTGCGCTTCCACTTGGAAAGTTCCGAAGACATTGAAAGCAATAATGCCACAGAACGGAAAATCAAGATTGAAAGAATTCTTGAGCACAGAGAATAAGTGATCGAAAAAAATCATATTGGAAGGGGAATGGGGGAAAAAAAGGATGCAAATAAAAAGTGATCCACTAAAAGCCAAACTACGTTTGATACGAAGCGTACCCGGGGACTTTGATTCTCGGAAAGAACTACACATTATGGGAGAATGAAACATCCTGTTTTAAGGAATGCTTCAAAGTGAAGCATCTGTAAAGAGATTAGAATCCAAGTAAAAAATGTGTGTACTCATAGTTCCATTAGAAAGTTAAACGAACATTGAAGATTTGAAAGGAATTACCTTGCTTTCTATCAAAGAGATTTACAACTAAGATAACAGTATGAAGATTAAACACGATTGGACACAGAGAATAAGTGACCTTACCCCATTTACTTTGATATACTTTGCAGAAAATCTAATTTGTGTACTAATTTGCCTTACTTTAAAAGACTAGAGCTTGAAAGAATTCTCATTTCCAGGATATGAGCTCGCTATGGGTTTCGGAGCCCAATCTCAAAATTTTCTATTTTCCTTTCATTAAGTGAAACAGCTGGTCACTTTCAATCCAGCAGCTACTCTCACACTGGAAATTTTCAATCATTGGATGATTATTCATGAAGTACCGAAAGTTCTTAGTAGAACGGTAAGGACAGTGGTCCTTTAGTCGACTTTTTTGCATAGAATGAGTTCTTTGCTGAAGTTTACTTTCATTCGGTTATTATGTGGCTGAAATCAAGAATAGCAACGCGATCCCTTATGTTTCTAATGTTATGAAGGTAGGCATGAACGGAGGCACACAAGCATCATATTTTCTTCATTACATGGGTCCTTGTTTAGCAGCATGCAAAATACTTGTTGTGGACTCCAGCGGAGAGCCTTCAACAAGAGCTCTATGGCTTTCTGAAAGAAAAAAAAATACGAAAATTACAAAAGAAATTAATAATAGCTACTAGAAAGCAAAGAAAAATGGTATCAACTAATAATTATGAATGGTTCTTGGATGTGATCCGTTTTTCAGAAGCAGTTCATTTTCAAGAAAGGGAGGATTGCTGAATCTTTTTCAGCCAGATTATTATTTATTTGTTTTCAAGAAATCTCTGAGCAGAACTAACTATTACAGCAATTTGCATTTTCTGACTCTGATCAGTAAACTGTAATTCGAAATCAAAACGGCTGACTGCAATACTGTGTTTTAAACCTTATTTTAGAACCTTATTTTCTGGAAAAAAAAAAAAATATCACACTACATAGAAGAATGAAACAAAGAAGTGCTGATTTTAAAAATAGACTTGGAACAATTCTTCTCATGACACACACTGCATCGCAAATTTGGAAAAACAGACCATCTCTTTTAAAAAATGATCTACAAAAAACGAATCACACCAATTCTGATGGTTTCTGAGAACTCACCTCCATTCTTCGAGAATCACACTTGTATGTCCAATCTCTGTAATCTTCTTTTCCACATTACTAAGGCAACTATATACCGCAGACATGATAATGTGCATCAGCTGTTGAGAGTATAATCGTTATTATAATCCAAAGTTATTGTTTGCTGGTAATGTAACACATATGTATGGTCTTAATTCTTTATCACAGGTAAAAAAAAAAAAAAAAAAGCAAAGAGTGGGGAGCAAGAAGTGGTCTCAAAAGTAAGTTCCGTGTAAGTCTGCACACAGAAAATGTCTTTCAGTTGACTTTTTAGTTTCAAAGATATGATTCATCATTCAGAATTCCTGCTTTGAGACTAGTTCTTAGACTGTACTTTATATCCGGTAGTGAACTCATTGCTGGAAAGAGTACGAAAAGATGTTCGAGCCAGTGTTGATAGTATAAAGTTCCACTGAAATTGTCTTGATAGCATTCATTTACCAAACAGTGGTGTCCTGAGTCTGGTGTCAGAAGTTATGCTAAGGGAATGAGATTTCCTTCAGAAAGTACTGGTAGTTCTTTATCTGGAAATAAGAATTCGACTTTCTCTTATTTTTTTTAAAATGCAATAAGCAAATTCGAAACTCCTCACAAGTAATTAAAAAAAGATTTGTTAAGATTGCACGGAAACTACGGAGATTTCCAAAGGTTTCATTTTTCAAAAATGGTACATGGAAACTGTAGAATGAAGTGAAAAACAAACAGAATGAAATGAGATTAAGGGAATTAAAAGATGCAGTCAAACTCCAAAATAGAGGGAGTTTTACGATTCAGTCTCATGAAATTATATTAGTAGTAATTATCTTATGATCGATAACTTATTTAACTGCCATCCATCTACGGCTCCTACTGTAGAGATATCTGGAGAAGCCAGAAGTTACCAGGATCTAGCGTTGGGGAACGCAAAAATGCTGATACTACTGCTGGTGGATTCACATTCCCAAGTGTTCTTGATGTCGAAACAAATGTTCGAGGATCATTCTGCAATCACGAAGCGCTCCTGTCTACTTCAGAATTTCAATAAGGCGTATTGCCTTGTAAAGGGGGTTCCTGCGAAGGTGACTCCATGATGGTGACTGCTCATGAAACAAGTCCTCTCCCATTATCTCAGGATCTGATACAAAATAAATATAGAACGAAATAAGCACGGAATTCCAGACTTTTCTGATTGCGCACGTGCTGCAATGAGGGGCAAAATGCATTTTATCCCTGAGATGCAAGCTAATAAAGCAAAGGGTATCTCTGAATCCAAGGTAAGCAGAATAACAAAGAATTTAAAAAGCGCTTGACTCGGCATACTGAAGGAGAACTGGTGTGTATCAGAGAAAGGTGCGAGATCTCGAACTGATTGCTCCCAATCTCGTGTTCAACACTTACCTTTCACACCTTCCTTCTACCCACTGCTTCCCTTCCGGATTCCGTTGTTTCGGTTCACTAATTACTCAACAACCGTCCACGGAGCACCGCAGAGGCTCGACGAGGCTGCCACAGGGGCTCACAATGCCCTTGAAAACCGAGGGCTATTGCCCGCCTTGGCAGACTTGCGACTGCGCGTGTGGCAGGGAAGAATCGACTCTGAGCAAGGGGGGGTGGGTTTCGAGTCTGCGTTGATGTTTCGATTTTCCTGTCTGAAGGTGAGTTTCGAGTTCCCTCTCACCTTTCCCTGCAGCATGCCTCTGGTTGGCCTGTGGGCTCCGGGTGCGGCCACTGGTGGAATCCGAAAACTCTCGGGCGCCCGCGTTGACTGGATGGGATTGGAAGTCGACCCTCCGGAGTTCTTCTGGGAAGCAAAAAGCCCTTCGGGGTTCCCCTTCTGGTTGGGAAGATGGAGCTGTCTCTCCCCTTAGAAGGTAACCCTCCATCGCGTACTATGGAGCTGGCTGATACCCTCCTCAAGGGGTCGCCTCTCCAGGGCGTGAGGCAGCGTGCTGCTCCCTTAGGTAGCGATCCTTCAAGGAAAAGTTGGAAGAGTCCTTCGGGACGCCCTTCAGGGGAGGAGGAAACGAGGAGTGGGTTGCGAGTTCTCCCTTGCGGGTTCTCTCTGGAGAAAAAGTTCCAGGAGCGGTCACCACCGAGGAGACCTCTCCGGCTAGTTCCCTTTGGGGCTACTTTCACAGACAATCAGGGCGAGGGTTCCCTCCCAAGAGCAAGAGGGAAACGGAGCCCTTTCTGGGCTCATAGAGTCCCTATAATGGAAGCCAACAATATAATGGGTCCCGTACTATAATGGATCCCCGTACCCTCGGGTGGCAAAGAGATTCGTGAGCCCCCAGGCGAATGGTTCTTGAGTACTAAAAAAAAAAAGCCTGTACTTCAGTCGGGAAGGAGCCCTAAGGGACCACCCTAACACAAACCCAGGACATTCCCTGCATTATTACATCAAGAATGCTCTGAGAATTGAGTCCACTCCTGTTTTACTCTCGGAGGGAACCTTCTCCCTGGTTGCCTCCCAGGGAATCCCGAAGGAGACCTCTCTTGATCCTGGGGGAATCGCTCCTTGTTTACTTTTCTAAAAGAATCCCGAAGGGAATGCTCCCGATCTACTGGAGAAGAAACCTTCCCCAGGGGAGAGGTAATTTTGTGACGCGATGGAGGACACCCAGAGATGGGGTTCTCGGCTTTATGACACGAAGCAGAGAGGAACCCCTAAAGCCCTGTGATTCCTAGAAGAACGCTGGAGGAGTCTACTGCCTACCCTAGCTATTCAACGGGTTTACCAGTGCGTGACAAGCGCGTCATTCCAGCGCCACATCCGAAGCCCGGGGAGAGCCAACAAGTGTCATCGACTCCTTTGTGCGCATTTTGAACCCCAACTCTTTGGTGCCAGCGCAGGGCAGACGTAGTCACACGACCACCAGCACCTTCTTCAGCGATGCACTGGCATTGGGCAGAAACTTCGTGCTCACCGCTTCAAGACCTAAGCTGTTAGTTGGTCTCCTTCCATTTTGAAAGCTTTCCTTCGTTTAGCCATTTTAATGTGTGATTCCAATAGCCTACGCGAGATGCCACTAAGGAAGCATCGCTTATCCCCCCCACCTTCTGAGAATGAGAAATGGATCAAGAATTTCCACTGCCGTTCCATTCAGTACTAAGATAAATTAAATGTCTCTTTGTTTATTGATCTGCAACACAAATCCGTATGTGATCTGCAGTTGCATTGCGTTATTTTGCCAGCCGTTATTCCATCTGTCGTTATACTGCAGCCCTGAGTGCCAGTCTTGATGACGAGGGGAGGAGCATGCAAGATAATATGAAAAATCCTCTTCGTGGGAACAGTCGATTTTCAGACAGCCTTAGTTCGTGCTAGTTTGTTCATAAATCTCGAAAAGTCATACATCCCTCCCATCACCTCCCTTTCGACTCTGCCAAGGGTTCGAAAACCTCTGCTGGTACAGCAATAGGAATCGGATCATCAGTAGCACATTTTTACCAGAGCTGAACACAGGCAGTGACGTGGGCAATTTAAAAAAAGGGATTCTTGAGAAACACTAATGAGTTTTATTTACACAGTTCGGTGCTAAATCTCGTATCTATCACACAAAACGCGAGGTCACCTAACTTATAAACCCCGAAGAAATTACAAAGATGAGAGAAAACGTTACAGGGATGACAAATTCTGCCTGATCAGGACTAAAATAGAGGTAAGCTGAGACTGCGGATCTCGTTAGAGCTTATAGCGAATGTGAGCAGAGACCTTCAAACCACTCGCTTTGCAAACCGGTCGAAAGAGCCTGGTGAGGGGGTGAAAGGCAAATTGAACAGCGTGGTGGTCTCTCTCTTGAGTTTCCTGCACGACAGCTGGAGCTAGCTGAAGCGGAAGAAAAAATGGGAGTCTCATCAGCTAAAGAGAATGGTTAGAGGCCCTGGAACTGCAATGGCCTTGACCTATTCTGAAACTTCGAACAGCTGAGGTCCAGCTTGCCTGAATGCTGGAACTCGAACTATCAGAGTCGTAAACACCACCAGTAATCCGATTTCAGAGAGCAGAACTGGCAATGAACCACACGTTGAGTTACAGTACCCGATGCCAGGTTAATCTGATCTCGTGGAAAGTGTTGGACTCCATGGACGGCAGGACAGCATCCATGAGAGGATTCCAGCCTCTACATGCTCAGCGACTCACTCTCCAAAGCAACCAGTCTTGAAAACAGGTGGTGTTCAAGCACTTAGCCTCAGGTAGATGACCGCTCCTGCCTTCCAGAGATCTTCAGAAACGGCAGATCCCTTAGGTTCCGGTCATGACGGTGCGCACAGAAAGGTTTAGGAGCGCGCTCTCCTGGAGCCATCGCCGTCGGAGCAGGTTTTTTCTATTGGTAGCTAATAGTACAGAGATATTCCGAGGACCTAGTTGTGTGAGAGTGGTGGATGAGAAGAGCCTCTGAGCCTGCTTCAGTAAATCCTGAGTCCCCTGGAGAAGGGAAACATGACTATTGAGATGATCTCTTGATTGGCTTGATTGCACTCAGGTTACTAGTGCCGACCGAAAATTTTCTTATTTGGTCCAAAAGCTTCATTTAAACATTTTAAAACTAATTGAAAGAAGGCGAAGAAGCTGCAAAGACTCTGCTAAAATCAGCCGAGGGTAGTCATTATCCCTCCACCTAATCACTCTGGAGCGCTTTTCAAAACGGAAAGAGTGGCAAATCCCAACTTCGTTCTCGGTCACCTTTGAGATGAAGAGAGAGGAGATACAACACATATGCATTACCGGTTAAGTTATGTGTTGGACATCCTTGTAGAAATCAAGCCGCAATTTACACTTCTCCTGTTCCAACACATTCTGCTTAATAGCCTGGACGGATTCCCTTAGTGATTCGTGAAGCGGCTGAAAAATACGGCCCATTGGAAAATTGTGAGGTCTCGTAGAGTTTTCAGTAAAAATGCAAAGTTCAGTTCAATCTAAAAGTTTTCAAGTTTTGCCACCTTACAATACTTCAGCATCTTTTATTCTGGTGCCCAAGCATTAATTCAGTAGTATCTGTGGTAACTAAAGGTGTAATTTCATTAAAAAATTGAGTTCTGAACTGTTGTTAGTTTAATCGGTTAAGAAAGAATTTGGAAAAATGGAATAACCTATCTGTATTATTCATTTCTTGAGAAGAAAGCAATTTTTTGCATCTTCCCGCAGCATGAATATCAGATACCTTATTATTGATCCTGGAATACTTCAGCAACAATATGAATGAAGTACAGAACTAGTTCAAGTCATGAAGATCTTAATAAATATCTTCAATCATGCAAACCGTTTAAGCACACACTACTATAAAATTGCTCGATGGATTACTATTCAAAAGGAGTTTTCCAATAAAGTCCATCTAATCGATGAGATGATCTAAGATGTTCATTATTGGTTGCAAGTAAATTAGTATGAATGTCTTTTGACACTTGAAAAAGCTTATTACGCTGGAACATATAAAACCTATGTTTTTCACATGATGGTGAATGCAATAATGAAAATCAATTTCTCCTCAATATAGTCGGCAATCCTTGATGTAGTATTTAAATGCAAAAATTCAAATTGCATCCGCATGTTCACCACGCACAAGTGGTGGAACATGTAAGTGCAGGACCTCAGCCTTAATAAATAGGTTCTACTGAGGGAACATACATAAGTATTTAGTTACGGTCATAATTACAGTCATAAAACCAAGCTGCTGTATAAAGTTATTTAAAATCTTGCTGTTTCTTCATTGCAACTCAGCTGTTGAAGAGTGACGAGTCCCCTGGGTTATATGTACGCGGGAAGAGTATCATAAGTTTGGTAAAAATACTGAAAGTTGACAAAAGAAAACTTAATATTTGTATGAATAGAGGATGTTGAAAGCAGACGCGTGCAGTTTCAGCCGCATAAAAAGTGCACACTTGGAAAGTACCAACCAGAATTAACTTCACTGAAGCAATTTATGATGGGAATGTTGAATTTTTCACGTAATTTTTGTTTTTCAAAGAATGACATGAACAATTCGGTTCAAACTAATGTATGGAATGACTATGGTCTTTCATCAGCCAACTGAAGGAACCGAATTTTTTTATCGAAAAGTGTATATCATGTGCTTGCTTGAAAATGGATGGACCATTACATGAACTTTCATCCAAAAATGTATGTGATTTGTTGAATTTGTATATGAAATCAAGGAATATATCCAGAAACAAGCTTTCAAAGGATGCGAAACCTGACACTTCGGTTTCAGAAAAGGTACAATTCACAATGATTATAGTCCATGAGTAATTAAGTTCATCTAGTTTATTTTAGATGGTTAGCATTTTATCATTCGTTGTTATAGTGAATTATAAAGTTTAAAAGGTATATGTTGATTATTTTCATCAAATGTAGAGATTCTTCATCAAGTAAATTTCAGTTTGCCTTTCAGTTTCATACTTATGTAATCTAGTAAAGCAGTAAACACCAGGGTCCCTGTTAATCTTTGATATTCCATCTATAGTATTCATGGTCAAGAAAGAATAAAGTTCTTCTGAAATATCAGAGTTTTCAATTTTTTTTTTGTGTGTGTGTTTTTGTTTGAAATGAAGTAGCTTTGTTTGTAAATAAATATTATGAAAAACAGCTCACAGTGCAAAGACGTATGAGTCGTGAACCTTTATGACTGTCTTGTATAAAATTGAGAGAGAACCATTCAAATCGAAAAATGACTTGTTAAATGTCAACTTTCTGTTGCTGACTTTGTATTTCACATTGAAAATCATGATGTACAGTATCTAAGTGATTATTCAAACAGTATTGCAGAAATTGGTTTGAAGAATAAAGAGGTAGTTTAAATTAGATACTGATGCTCTATCAAGAGTAATTATGGTTGGTGACACATTTTTTCAAAATTAAAAAAATTGAATTTTACTTGCAGTTGATGTAATATGTTGCATGAAGTTGCTTTTTTCAAAACTTTCTGCATATTGTGGACATGTATTCTGTACAAATATGTGTCTCTGTTGAATTAGGTGAAAAGAAGCAAATCAAGTAAAACAGATGAAGACTACTATCTTTGGAGTGTTATTTCCAATAAAACCTCCAAAAGCAATGCAGTCTACTTCACAGCAGATTCAGATGTGAATTATGACTCCCAGTTTAACAGGTCTAGATATTTTCTTTTATAAGTGTGACTATTTTAAACTCATCATGAGAATAAGTAAATTGTGAAAATAAAAACTTCATGTTTATTATGCTACAAGGCTTTCTTAGTTTTATTCTTATTTAGACCTTCTAGTGATTCTTCTAGAAATAGACTACGATAGACTTCTAGAATTTTACTTGTAATTGTTAAATTGTATGCGTAGTCAGAGTGTACTATTTAGTGAAACTAGTTCTTTGCAAGGGTTAGGAATGAGATTGCTTTTGAAAGTACAATGAAAAATTCCATTCATTGTAATTGGCTTTAAATATTTGAAGATGTTCAAAAAAAAGAAAGACTTATACAACAATCAAGTGCTACTGATGCTAAGAGTGTGCATCAAGGCAAAATTAGGAACTTCTCAAAAGTTGCTTTGATATCTTAGTTTTGATATGGAGGCAGGGTAAATGAGCTACATTCTTGGGAGTTCTAGGTGTTTGTACAAATCTGAAAGTTATACAATGAAATGTATATTTATAATTTATACAATTTCCATTTGGATGGAAATTGCAAATTGCCTAAGTTTGTTTAAGTTTTTGTATTTTCGATATTTGCATGTATGTGTAGTCTATAAGCAAAATCATGAAGTTTTTCACTGTTAGTATTCATTTCTTAGTGCATGATTTGAGTTAAAGTCATAACTATTGAGCCAAAATTTATGCAAAAGCTAAGTGAACTGACTGAAATATTTTTAATGGAATTTTGTTTAAATCGTGCTTTTGTATACAAAATGGCTTGGAACAGGTTCAAATTTTCTGATTCAATTTTCGTGCACTAACATTGCATAAGTATCATAAAATTAAAAAAATAAAATAAAACAACCAATATTGTATGCTCTTCTTGCTCTATCTCCTTTTTCTAGCATTTTAATTTGAAATTCCAATATTGAAAATTTTTTAATTATTTCCTCCTTACCCACATATGTGAAGATCATGTTTATTATGCTGCTTACTGTTTTACAGACATGAACCATTTCTTGGTCCTGTATCATTTGTCAATCTATAGCATTATTTCCTAACCTAAAAATGAGATAACAGCTATTTCAAGAGATGATTGCATTGTTGTTGTTTGCTCTGAAACTTCTTTCATGTAATTACATTAGCAAGTCTTCAAAGCTTGCTTCCAAAGTGACAACCAAGTTAGTTAAATACATAAATTCTTTTTTAATGGCATTATGTGGTTAAGCTTTCAACAGCCAAACTGTATCGCACTCAGGAAAAGGAAGTGATTCCATTCCAACCCAAGACCCCTTTGGTGGGATGGCACTGGGATCATTCATGTCTTTCTCAAGAAATAACGAGACTACCAGAAACTTCTAGAACAGCCAAATTTGCTCCTTTTCCAGGGGCCATTTCATATACTCACGGATTTTCTGTTAATAAAAGGCAGACAGAAGTACTTCTAAATGCAGGTTTTGATGATGGGTCAGCAGAAAGAGTACCCAATCCTTCAGATGTTCTGTATGAACATTCAGAGGATTTCTACATTAGTCTGTCAGTGAATGAAGATATAAGTCCCTCCATAATGGTTCATCTAAGTTGTCTTCAAATAGCTTTTATGATTGAAGTAGAGGGTATAACCAGCATTCAATCTCCAGTATGCATCATGGTATTAACTTTGTTGACATCAAAATATTTGATGTAATGAGTATTTGGACTGCAGTGATTGGAAAAGGGAATTGTGGATTTCACGCTGTATTTTGTTTAAACGTAAATCCAGATTTAACCACTCATTAGGAATTGCGTTAAATTTGCCGAAATATCTAAGACATAAATGAATGTAATGGAAGTACATTATTATATTTTAAATTTCTACCAAGTTACTGTTTTGATTTTTGCAAGTATATTTAATTGTTTTCATTAGTTTCAACCATTATATCTCCAAATCTCCCGAAAATGTGCAGGCAGAATTGGGTAAATTGTGCTTCCCACTTTTCATTCACATGTTTTTAACCCTTCTGCAAACCAAAAACAGGGTTATGGCTAGTAAGTAACAAGAGTTCATTTGACTCTTTCTTTGCAACATTTTATTTCAAAATTTAACATTATTGTTTGTTTGCAGTAAAGTTTTTCAAAAAGTATTGCTCTCTGTTTATCAAGGAAAAACAATCTAATGCCCTCATTCAGGAAGCTGCTAACTTAAAATCTTATGGGGATATTGAAACTAGCATTAATCTTTGTTTATTGAGGTATGTTTTGTTTATTTTTTGTGAGTCGAATAACAATTTTTTTCTTCCTTTTTTGCTTAGATCCAATTAATCATTATAATATTTTAACGATATTTATGAAACATGCTTTCATATTACTTTCAGTAAAAACAAACGTACATTTTGGGTGTACAGAATGTGGGATCTGATTTTGCTCAAGTCCTCAAAAAAGCTTTCTCTATACATGTTATTTCCATGCAGTTATTTATTAAAGACATTGCATGGTTGTATAACTTATAATGCAATTTATATTTGTGATAGTTAAAAGTTTCTTGTTTCAGAAATAACATTACCGAAGTGTGGCTGTCAGAAGAATGCCTAGATAACTTGATCACATATTTAGAAAGCTCAGGAAGCAAGAGCATTTTGGAAATTTTAAATAAACATTTTGAGATTCATGTGAATGATGATCCAGATATAATAGATGTAACAGAATTTTGTATGTCTGAGAACAAAAGAGTGGAAAATGATAATTTGAATTCCCAAAAGACATTTAATATCAGCACATTAGAATTGCTGGAAACTATAAAAAATTTTGAAGCTGAAAAACCTGTGCCACCACAGATCTGTGAATTTTCTATTACTATAGAAGATGACATGTATGCATTATATTAATTAATATGGAAACATAGTTGCTCTAACTTTTAACTCTCAGACACTGCATGCTCGTAATTTAACTAGCAATTTCTGCATGCATTCTGGTTACTGGAAATATTGGAAAAAAATTGAACCCTGTTTGCATGCTAATGTTGGTGCCGTGTTTCATTGATTTTTGCCTAACATTCAACCACCGGATATCATATAATCACATATATTGCTTTTTATCTAGTAGTATCTGCATCCAGACTTTAGCATAAATTTCAACATATTGCAAATGGGTAACATGTAGACTGCAAACAGTGGTATTGATGAATATTACTGTATCTAGATCAGCCATTATTCTTATAAATCATTCTGCTTTTGTTTCTAAAAAAAAAAAAATGCAAATTAATCAGCTTATTATTGATCCGTCGGTAGATTATAAAGCATTAATCGATCATCCCAATGCTTTGTGATCTTATGATGATTTAATATGATTTAAGAAATGGATAGTTTCTGGATGCAGAGAAAACATATTGTGAATATTGTTTTTAAGGCGTTTGAACTGAAATGTTACATTACTTGAGGCAAAAATTTTAAGAAAGAAAATATTTTTATGCGCAAGTTTTTTTTTTTCATCGTTGCATATGTTTTTCTAAATAATTTGAAGAGTTCTTCCCATAGAGTTGAGGCTGCAGATATCAGTGATCGAGAGTTGAAAATTGCTGCAGGTTGTTCCAATTCTAAAGTATATTTGTTCGATAGTAATCTCTGCCATTTGGAAGAGGACAGCCTTTTTCATGCGAAAATTGCTCCGTGAGTTCCCCCCCTCCCTTTTTTTTTCTTTTTTTTTTAAAAAAACCTCTTCTAAATGTGCATGTTTATTGCATTCAAAAAACTGTTGATTCATTTTATTTAAAAGATTGCATGTATTCTTTTTTAACAAACATGAACTTCCTAATGAGCTTATGGTGCTATTTCAAAGTTTCTACCGGGATGATGAGTTTTGCCGCTAGCCATTGGGATATGCAAGTGTCTTTTTTAATCTGTTCATTTGAAGGTAAACTATTAGCGTGTATGTGCACAATGCAGCACTTTTAAGTGAGCATTAATAGTAATTTCATTACCGTATGGTTTGGACTAGCAATACAGTTGAAGTGTAGATGTTGTTGGAGAAAATTTCCAGAAAGAATCCTGTGGGGCATTCTTAAAATTTATTTTTTCGTATTCATTGGGAATCAGAAAAAATTATATCTAGGTAGAAAGAAAAACGAGGGTTCTAACTTTTTGAAGTTGTTCCGAAACTTCTGAGTATTTTAGCATTTCCAACGAACGAACTTTGAAAGTACGAGCCGATATTACGAACCTTGCTCAGAATCTACCGAAAGTGTTCTGGTTTCAATACCGTGTGAAAACTCAAGGACCTGCCCCCCGGGGTTGAGTGTCCTAAGGGATGAGGTCTAGCCAGTTCCTAGTTCAGATCGTGATGTTTAGAGTTTCGCAGTCAGTCACTGTGATGCTGGTAAAACCATAGAAAAGAAAGTGTGAGCAGAGAATCGTGTTCGAGCAAACAGTTTTCCTAGTTGTGGTCTTCGTGAATCTGGAGAGTTTGTTTCCAAAGAGGAACTGATCATCGTCGGTGGAAATTCCCCCTCCTCCTGCAGATGGTGACCCCATTGGGTAGGCGCTCCATTTGCTTCATCGAGTAACCGAAGATTTCTCCGTTTTTCGGAGGAAATGGGCAGCCACGGCTGCTTATTTAGTTAATATTTGACGAAATGAAAAGCGCCAAATAAGCTACAAGGCAGCAGTTGGAACGAGGGGATTGAAAAGATCTGATCCCCATAGCGTGTATGGTGTGTTCCTTGCAGCTTACACTTGTGCTGGTCACCAGTTGCTTGATCGAAAGGAGCTTAGCTAGAATGAAGTGATGGAGCGAATTATTTTCTTTGACAAGGCATCAAGCCTTGTAACTCTGCATTGTGGTTGCAAAAAAGCTCAGTCCGCAAGGGTTGGAACATGGAGGTGCGAGACGCAGCATCCCGGCGTAAAAGTGTGATGGAGCAGTTCTCATCGGATGTTCTGCCTTTCTGTATTTCAGTTACGAACGGATATATCTTCATTTTCGGAAAATAAGTGCCAACGTGCAATCTAGTAAAAAATGACTGTGAATTCCTTCCACGTTTATTGTTTTTATGAATCTTTGATTTATAGGAATAATAAAAAGTAATTCTAAGTGTTACAGCATTACCGTTTGTGTACAAGATTGTGAAAATATTTGATCAAGTATAGGTATCAGGGCGTATAGTATTGCGTAAATATTCGATTAATTATTTTAATAACATGTATTGCATCTGGCATTCTGATCGGACACTTATGTATTAGGACGGAAAATTCGGATTTGTTTTGGTATGCGAATTCCATAAGTTCACACATGGACGTCGCAGATAATTTGTGGAAGCTCGCGCATTTAACATAAGGGCGTAGCTTCCAGGTTCTTTGGTCGCAGGTTGAGGGGTGGAGCAGGTTCTTATGAGGATGCGGCACGCTCGACGGCCACCACAATGCCCTTGATGCAGTCATGAATGACCCCTTGGTCAGGTTCTCCCGGCATCTTGGAAGGCGATGGTCTTGCAGGGTGTGTTCGATGCTGGGCGTATCAGCTCTGGCGCTAGCTGTGTGCTCGAAGACACTCAGCTCAAGCGGTCGGGCATTTCTGCAGCACGCGAAAACCGGTGTGTGCGAAACAGCGCACCTCGGGGTCGTTCCGAAACACAGCTGAGGAATAAGGTGGCCAGCAGCGCTCTCGACGATCCCCACGATCTGAGTGATAGTGAAGTGCCAGTACTGACACTTGTTTGGTGGAGAGTACTGTGAGTTTGAACGAATGAGCCAGGAGAGGTTTCAGTCCAGTGTTCGACCTGGCTTGGACAGATGCTGCTCGGAAAGGAGGGAACGAGTGGCAATTTTTTTTTTTTGTTTTTTTGAGCGAATCAAAGTGAAGACAGCTGTTTCTTGGGTTGGCTTCGGTGGTCTGGATTTCTGTCCAGACTTCGTGTGTGCGTGCATGAATGCAAGCTGCCGAGTAAAGGTGCTTCTCTCTTTCCAGCGAGTCATGCGTTTTGCTGGGTCACTCTTCCAGCGTCACCTGCTTGAAGTTCATATCGGAGTTTCAGCTCCTGACCTCGAGTGAGGACACGACGGTGAGGCTGTGGGACTTGAATGCCCGCGAAAATGTCTTCCTCTACAAGTAGGTATTCTTTTTTCTGTTCTTACAAGGAGGGAAAGATGGAGTAGGGGTGTTGTTTTGGAGTGGGGGGAAGAGGGGGTGGGGATGCTGGTCTGCTATCTGTGTGCTTCCTTCTGATGATCGGAAGCGGCTTAACTGTGTGCGTGCTTGTGAACGCGCGAATGTCCTGCTTTGCCTGCAGTCCTTCGAACTCCATGCTCTCTGAACCGAACGGCGAAGACCGCGCTTCGATTACTATCGCAATCGAAGAGGGACCCAGGGAAAGCAGTATGCTTGGATTGTTTCTGATGCGAGAAGAGCATTTTCCTAAGAGACACCTCAAGAGCCACCGAAATTCTAGCAGCGTTTTTCCGGAACTGCCGAAGCGTCTTGCATTCGAAAGTGTAGGGACTGCCTCGAGATTGGAAGAAGCAGGCACGTGCCCACATGAGTAGTTTCCGGTGAATCCGACGGCGCGCAAGCAGCGAAGACGATGCAAGCTGTGTGCGCAGACCGCGCTTTGCTCATACCGGGAGGGAGGAGGATATATCCCGTCGCTGTTCTCTGAAGGGAATATGTTTCTCGTGGCGAGTAGGCTCGTGGGAACACCTGCCAAAGAGGAAATCTCCGAGGGCAAACCGTGCAATGCTTTTAAAGGGAATCCAAAGTGGGCGGGATGTTAGCGCGGATATGAATGACGTCATGCGTTCGAAAGTTTTCTCATAAGCCTCTACCTGCCGCCCTTTTTTCTTCCCCCCTCCCGCAGACGAAGGCGCATGCTAGGTGTCTCTTCTTTCCGTTGGTGGCAGAGCAGATTCTCAGCGAGTTGTTGCTTCCCTTACGGAGTTTCCAAGTGCACACGCGCACCGGTTGCACCACATTCAGCACCAGCCTTGTGCCTGTTGTCCCTCCATCTCCCTATCCGTCTTTTGCATCCAGTTGCCCCACCGGTTGTTTCAGTTCAGTACGGCATCTTTGGAACGCGCCGTATATAGGAGATGAGCTCCTCCTTCCCAGCCCCCTCTTTCCAGCGGCGAGGTATGACCTGTGTTCAAGTGTCGGCCTCCTTAGCAGAGCGTGCTGGCGTCCGGAACAACTCGTGCGACAGCGTGGTACTCTCACGCTCCCTATACACGATTTTCTCTTAGCAGCAGCACCTGCCGTTTGACATGATCAGGGGAGAGGAGAATTTTTTCCCCACTTGACTACTAGCGCCGTTTCCGTAGAGTGGTCAGGAGACGCGCGTTGAAAGGTAACAGCGGCGAGCACCTCTTATGGTCGATTCTCATCGGCGGCACGACCATGTGCACGGCTTGCGTGTGCCAAGCACCTCCCGGTTCCTGCCCGCGCGTGCTCCTGGGCGTCATTTTCGCTACTTCTAGCGCGTGGCCACTGATGCTCACGAAAACCACCTCTGCGAAGAGTAAACGCCCCCGGGGAGACATTAAGATAAAAACCGGAAATCCCCATAGCACTTCCCTGAGATCGGAGGGTGACTGTCACTTTGGCGAGGGAAAGCAGGGTGGTATTGAGTCCATGAGGTCAGGTTTTTTCTTCTTCCGTGGCAGAGATTGGTTCACGAGTGCGCGTGCGAACGGAAAGGCCTTAGCCCCACCTTTTTGAGCACGGCGACCCTCTATGCGTCCACGGGTATGCATCATGGAGAGAGCTGGGAAAAGGGCGCCTTTCTGACGTCTTGGGAACCCGGCCGCAGCAGCGCCTACAGAATGATTGGTTTTCCTCTACCACCCCTTGCTCTTTCTCTTTCGAGTCGGACCTGCTACCAGCCTGGCGAGGGAGGGTGAATGCGCGGGTTGATGATGCCGGCGTGGATGGCCAAGGTTATCGAAGTGGTCCCTGGGATCTTTGGTGAGTGCATTCACTCTGCGCTTGCATCGTTGTTGTCCACCTGGGGCAGAACAACGGTGTGCTGGTTTGCGGGGAACAGTTTGGGCACGCGTCCTGTTTGGAAACAGAATGGCCAGCAGAGGGAAAGGATGCTTTTTGGTTCTGGTCGCGTTCAATGAAGCTACAAGAAGGAAACGCATTGATAGTGGTGGGGCTGGGCGGCAGGAAAAGTGGAGCCTGGCAAGAGAGCGGGAATGGGAGAGTTAATTTTCCTGGGTAACGGAAGCAGAGGCGGTGGCCCAGGAGCGAATCCTCGACCAGATGTGTCTGCGTGAGCGCTTTAGTGGGGCGCTGCTCCTATGGTCTGTCCCACCCCTCGGGTTAGGGGAAAGCATGGCGCGCAACAGTTGCTAGTGGGTTCGCCAGAAAGTGATGTGAGTTGCTGCCCAATCTTCTCTTTTTTTTTTCCTTCTTGTTCTTCAGGGGGCACAATTATCCCGTATGGTGTATCGATGTCTTCAGACAACAGAACTACTTCGCCACGTCTTCGATGGACTACAGCATCAGGCTGTGGTCCTTCGAAAAGATACACCCGCTGCGCTCCATGTTCGGGCACCAGCTGTCCGTGCAGGTACGCACCCTTCGCCCCTGTTCCTCCCCTCTAGAGTTAGAATTAGAGGAAGGATTCTCCCCGTCCTCTCTCCCCCGCTTCCAGTTTCCCCTTCCTTTTCCCCTTTACCTGCCCATTCATGCATCCCTTCCGCTTCCAGGTCGTCAGGTTTCACCCCAACGGAAACTACATCGCGTCCGGGTCCTTGGACAAGACCGTGAGGCTGTGGTCGCTGCAGGAAGGCTCTCTTGTGAGGGTGTTCCACGGGCACGAAGCGGGAGTAACGAGCCTCGAGTTTTCGAGGGATGGAAAGTTCCTCATCTCTGCCGGTAAAGTGTTTTGATTGTTTGAGGGGGGGGGGGAGATGTGTCGGTTTGCTGCTGTGTCGGCGGAGAGGGTCCCAGGAGGCGTTGAATCCCACCTCTCGCGTGCCGCATCTGATGACTCTGCGAAGTGGTTTTTGCTGCTGCTGCTGCTGCTCCGCGTGAATCCTGCTCGCTACCGTGCTTGGCTACACTGGCTTGTGCACTTGGCCTGCCGTGCATCAAGAGATCATTTTTTTTCTTTCTTTCTCTCTGCTCTTCAGCAAGCAACTGCCTATTCTTCCGTGACGTTGGTGACCAGAATTCGTAGGTGAGGCCGTACGGGTAGGCGAAAGAGTCGTTCCCCGTGCTTACGAGCAGTGTAGCCAGTGTCGTCGCCAAGTGGCTTGCTCGGTCTCGTGTCCCGCCCACCGTTTCCGTTCCTCCCACGCCCTTGGCCCTTTTCCTCTCCTCCTCACTCGCCAGTTCGTCTCCGGAGAGGAACAGCAGCAGCAAGACGCATGGCCAGTTACAGGTCTTGCGTAACAGGATTTCCTCATGTGCGCGCGTGTGTGTATATGTGTTCATTGCCCCTCTGACGCACGTTGTCTAGATTGCCATCCCCGCGTTTTTTGCCGGAAGGACGCGAAACTGCCTGCAAAATGCAGCAGTCGGGATGCTGCGAAGGAAGCCGAGTTCGGAGAGGACCTAACCACACCCACGCGGTGGCGCTTAGTTAGGCTGCGATGCCCTGTGCTCTATGGCGGCGAATAGGTTCTGCGACTGAAACCCCCACAACTTCAGCTGATGCTTTTCCACAGAAGGTGGACTGACTGCCAGAGTTCCGGAAACACCTCTGCCGTGGGCCGGCGTACCTTTCCCTGCTTCCCCGTTACAGCGCCCAGTTCGCTCTGATTTCTTAGGGAATGAGAAGTGTTGAAGAAGAAAGGAAAAGCAAGCACTGGAGTGGGAAACGGGATCGCGAGGTTTCTGTGGGGTATCGCGGTTCGAGAGTGTACGAGGGCATTTTCCCGGTCGGCGGAGAAAAACGCCTCCAGATGGAATTCGCAACGTGCCCTCTGCCATCACACTGCGACTGCCCGTCTGGAATCCGGGCAGAGCTTCATCTCCGGTAGAGGAACGGCGACGCGCTCGCACAAACGGATGGACCGATCGAATGGCAGCAGTCCTCGGTCATGCCTGGTGCAGGGTAAACTGGACGCAAAGCTTATATTTCGAAGAAAGCAGGCAGTCAACTGAAACCGGTCACCTTATGCAGAAAGCGGGCTTATATTCGAGGATGGTCTGAAGCGGCGCCCATTCAACTACCTCCTCACAGCGAACGGTAGCCCTGTGGGCTCGTATGTTCCCACTGGTCACGTTTTATAGTCTTGCTTGCATTTTGATTTTGCTCGGTGTGCACAGCTCGTGCTGAATGCTGCTGCTGCTGTCATCCATAAAAAATGAGCCAAGGGATAGAACGCTCAAGTACTGACCCGCGACCATAGCTCTTCGACGACCTCTTTCAACGACCACACTTGATCCTTGGCATGTAGTGGCGAAGTTTTCCGCTTTCCCCAGGATTGTTTGCGTGTGGATCGGACTCTGTCAAGTTGCGTGACCGCAGTGGCATCGTGAGTTAGCTGAGGCTGTTCCCTGCCTCCCCAACCGACTCAAAGGGTGAGCCATGCACAAGTGTGTAGACTCAGCCCAGAGGAATGCAACCCACTTAACTTTTTTAACAGAAGGTTCGGAATGGACCATCGCATACTTTGATCCGGAATCCGAATCCAGCCTCACTTTGCTGCTGCGACTCGTTTCTTCAAGTAACTCGCCTGCCGCGTATCTGCACCGAGTGTGTATTCCTTGAAGGACCGCGCGCGTTTCGCGATGGTCCTTCAAGGAATTCTTCGCGATGGTCGACGAGCGCAACACCCGCCATAGGAGTCTGCAGTGGGTGGAGTGCTTTTGGCCAGAAACCAGTTCGTAAGAAGCTTGCGAATCGAGGAGGCGGTCCGCTGTCGAAGTTTTCCGGCCCAGGATCCGGCTGCTGACCCTTCGAGTGTCCGTAACGAAAGATTCGCGCAAGCCACCCGTCCCCGGTGCGTGTTTGGCGTGTGCGCGTGCTGGGGGTGTCGGTGGTTGCGGGTCGACGAAGGGTGCTCCGGAGCGCCCAGCGGAAATCCGGTGCCCTACCTAACCTTGGAAATCGCAGGCACCGACAACCAGATAAAATTGTGGGATCTGGCTGAAGGTAAACTCCTGTCCTCTACGTCCGGCGATTTCGGGTCTGTTCAGAGCATCTGCGTCGACACCTTCATGCAGTTTGTCTTAGCCGCCTGCCAGAACGGCAGGCTCAACTACTGGAACTACGAGTCGTACGTATTTCATTTTTCCGCCGTGCCCTGCCTCTCACGGGAGCGTGCGTTGCTTTTATTAGGATCATCCGGGATGGGAAGTGGCCCGAGGGTGACCACTTCACGTATGAAAGTCGGCTTCCCCTCCTGGTTAAGCAAAGCTGTCGAAACCCCAGCGCCATGCTCTTGCTGGGAATCAAGTAAGCAGGACTGTGATGGCCAGGTCAGCTGCGTGGCGGGAATACGCGAGCAAGGATTTTGCAATTTCCCTCCAAAAGGAACCACCAGTTTCCCGGAAATAAATATTTCTTTTGTCGGAGGGAATCTCCCCGCGAAAGTACCGTCCCTCCACCCCGTGTCGTAGCCGGCAGCGTCGTCCGACGTGCGTTGGTGCGCCAAATGCAGTTTTGGTTCCGTAGTGCGCACGCCACGATGGTTGTCCGTAGAGAAGTGCCCGTTACCAGGTGGAACGACGACCTGCTTCAGGTTTCAGCAGCCCGGCCCTTGTACCTGTATTCTCCTGGAGCAGTCCCCCTCTGTGTGTTTCGGGTCAGCGTAGGCTCCGCCCCAGCCCCTCCTCGACCTACTTTCTTCCGCAACAAGGCTGTGCATGACGTACACTTGCTGCTTTTGATGGAAGTCCACTCCCGACAGCTTCAAAAGCCCCCTGCACGAACGAAACTAGTTCTGTTGCTCCGGAAACCTTCGTGTCCGGCCAGTCCTCAACTCAAGAGCTGCGCGTCCGGCGGATCGCTGGCAAGAAAAGATGAGCCCAGAACGACGAAGGGGAAGAGCCTTTGTCTCCCCCTCCGATTGTGGACAGCTGCTCTTAAGAGTCGCGCACAACTCTTGGACTCTGTTGCCGAATTCGCGCAATTGCCTTCCGGACTTAGCTCGAACCTGGGCTCCCACAGAGTCCTCATAAAATAAATTTCGCTGGTGTCCTTTTCTCTCCTCGAACGGGTCAGGAGCCCCTCCGCTGTTGGCCCAAGGCTTTGGCAGCCCTTGCCATCTTCATCATCAAGCAAACAGCAAGCAGCTCCTTGCAGGTCATTTACCAGTAAAGCAGCTGGGAAACGCGCGCCTGAAGTGGCTGCTCATTTAGAATCAAATGCTTCCAGAGTGACGACTGGGCATCCAGCGCCTCCTATCCTTGCACTTTGATCCGCACTTCCTGGCCCTTCCCCCTCTCCTCCCTACTTGCCACCCTGCGCCACTCGAAGGCTTGACTGCCCCACAAGCAGCGATTCCCGGTGCTTCGTATCGTCCAGGCCTCTTTGTGGAAGCTTTCAAAGTGGAATGCAAAAACGGCAGGCAGCGGGGGGCCACAGCATTCTCGGGGCAGGCGGCTGTTGCTGCGAAAATGTTTCCACTCGTTGGATAGATGCGGGAGAAATCAGGCGTCGTGGATTTTGGCGGTTGAAGTTGCAGCTTTTCTAGAGACCTGATTTCGCTCCGGTCACTTGAAGAGGCAGACTGAACAGGGAACAACCGAGTTTTTGTCTTTTGTGAGTCTTGAACTTACCTAACAGAAGAAACCGATCCTTTGGTAGCACGACTTGAGGTTAACCGCTCACACGGCCACAGTTCCAGAAAATGCTGGGAAGTGGCAAATGAAAATGCGAGGAGGGCGCTTCCCTATTGATGAAGGGAAACGAAAGGGGTGGGTTTGCCTCTTCCACCTTCCTTGAAATTCTCAGGGAGGATTGCATCTTCGTCTTGTGCTATTCCGAAGGAGTTCACACTGCCGGAAAGTTGCGCACTTCAGTGACACAATACAACAGAAATGGGCAGAGTCAGCCGCAGTGAATCCACCTGCGGGAACAGAAACGGTGGATTGTAGTTGCCAGTGGGCAAATCGTAGTAAGTGTGGAACGCGAATTTCTTTGCTTCATCCCTGGAATCTACAGAAGATGGTTCTGACTCCTGGTTCACAGGTACGAGTTGCTTTTGTTTCCTGGCGAGATCGACGACGAAAGCGATCTGAAAATTGCTCAGACGCAACGGCTGGCGGTAGCACGCGTCTCTTGTAGGACAAATAGGCTCGATTCTTCCCTTTGGTTGGGTTCGCGAAGCGTAAGCTGCCGTCTTGAGGGGTAGAAGGCTACTGTTAAAATCGAGGACCTTGTCCAAGCAAGAGGTTCTGCATCAGAGTTGACCGGTTTCGCTGACGACAGGGGAATCAATTCTGCTTACATAGTTGGTGCACAAAATTGTATCTTTATTGTTTTCTGAAGGGTCATGTCCTCTGTAGAGCGGATGAACCCTTCGCCTCAGCATGTACGTCCGGTGGTAGGTTACTATGTGGAGCAGACCATCGTGGGTGCCCATGGCTCTTCGGTGCAGAATCTTATTTTGTTATGAACAGGGGTGGGTTTCCGAGCACGTTACCTGAATGGACTTTCCTGAGAGGGGTGATGGCATTGAATTTGAGTCAAGTTGACTGGCGGAGCACGTGAGTGGCCTGCGATGGGAGACGCCAGTTTTGGCGCTTTCCAGTGTGAGAACTATTGAGAGGGGCAGCGGTTGACGGTGATTCCTTGACGTGTTCCACGTCTCATTTATAATGAAGCACCAGGCAGTACCGGCGGCTGAGAAAACAGATGTGCACACTTTTGGTCCACGAAACGGTCACTAGGAGCGCGTGGCACTGACTAGGGTTCGCCCGAGGTGCCGGCATAAGTAGGCAAGATCGTGGGCCTTGTGGGCGAGGAATGCTCGTACTACCTGCCGCATGGCTGAGTGGACGTGAACGTGAACTGTGCGCAGAAAGAGGCTCCCTTAGAAGAGAGGCTGCGTGCTTCGCTCGAGACTGGCTTTCATCACCCTGCTGCCTGCTTGTTCTACTGCCCTTTTCTAGGTCTGCATATTTGGCTGCCCTTATACTGTCTTCTTGCATCGCCCCTCTGCTGTTTCCTGCTGCTGCCTGCCCTTCTTTCTGCTTCCCCGACGGTACTTGCATGTGGATGTTCCAAAGAATCGATTCTTCTGGTCACATCGCTAGAATCAACGGTCCACCGTTTCTACATGAGTTGAAAGGGGGGGGGGGATTTGAAGCCGCATCCCTAGTTCCGGCCTCTCCACAGGCTCCCAGAGATTTCCCTCTTGGCAAATGAAAGCAGAAGCGCACTCCCTTACGAGTGTACGGACGCCGCACACTGAGTCGAAGCGCACAGACGTCCCAACCACGAAAGTGTGTGCGGACGGAATCTCCCCATCCCACGTTGCCTACCCATCATCTGGTCGAGAGCGTCTCCCCCTCCCTTTTCCTCTGAGACTGAGCTTTCCCTTCTCTATCCCTGGAAGCTCCCCTTCCGCTTTGGGCAGCCCAGGAGGAAGGGAGGAAGAGTACGAAGACGACTAGGAGGAAAAATGAAGGAGGCTTCGAGAGTGAGCTCCAGCCTGGACTCTGCAACTGCCCGCCCTCCTGCCAGTACTCCTTCCCGCATCGCATCGCGTCCTGGAGCGAAGGGAAACACAGGGTGGCTCCCTCCCTCAGAAGGCGTCGGTTCGTGGGGAGCCCCGCTCGGCATCCTTCCGAGCTTCAGAAGGAACAGACGCTGGAGCGGAGCAGGCAGCAACGACAGCGGCGGCAGTTCTCCGTCGTCTCGGGCACTGCTTCTCTTCCTCCCCTTCCTTCTCCTCTTCCTCGCCCTTAAAAGAAGAAGCAGCGGTGGCGGAGGCGTTGTTTTTAAGCTGGACTCAGAAAGTAGGGGCCGCGCTGCTTCTGTGGGTCCAAATCCGTCCATCCATCCATGGCAGGAGGAAAAAAACAGTCTCGCAGCTCTTTGCATGGATCCAGTGGTAGAGAGGTGCGATGCTGCTGGTGCTGGCTGCGATGCTGCATGCGCTCAGAACCGCGAGGAGGGGGGGGGAGAGGGGGAAAAGAGACACATCTATTCCAGAAAAGGACTCGAACCGAAGAGACAAGGGAGAGGGGAGGAAAACGGGATATCCTGTCCCGCGAGTGCCTGGCTGTCGTGTGCGTCCCACAAGACTTTGCGGAAACCGAGTACACCTGACCTCCGTGCGCCAGGTAAGAAAACGTGACCAAGCTCCGTTAAGACCAGGCAGGGTTGTTGTATTTCCCTGTGAAGCCGATGAAGGAGACCAGCCAGGCGAGCGATCGGGAAGCGCAGGTTTCCTTAGGGCAGTGCACTGAATTCTTGAAGCAGCAGCGAGTCCTGTCCCTACAGCTACAACGTCTCCAAGAGCCGTAGGACTTCCGACATCGTCTCCTGAGGTCTGTTCACGGGGATGCCCTTCACGTTCGGGTGCACGATGAGCTCGTAGTCGTTGCCTCCGGGGGTATATTTGTCCCCGAAGAAGTACAGAGCGTCGAAGTTTTCCTTCTCGAGGAACTGCAGGCAGTAGGTTTTGTCCCACCCGACAGGAAAGACGTCGAAACTGATCTGCCCACCTGCAAAGAAGAGGCGAGATGAGCCTGGCGAAGCTGAAGAGCGAAAGAAGCGCTTGACCATGGTAACAAAGAGTTGGACGAGGTGGTGGGGGGGGAGGAGGAAAGGAGGAAAGAGGAGGAGGAAAAGGAAGAAAAGGATCGCGTGACACGTGGTGTCGTTTACGGAGACGCCGAGCGGACAGCGCGCTCCCAGCACAACTCCGTGCAGGCTCTTCGCAATCTCGGGACAACACCCTTCTTTTCGGAGAAGGCGGGTGCCGAGTGGTGACGCATGCTCAGCGAGTGCAACTCGCCCGAGCAAGCGACAGCCGAAAGGGTTGGCGCCGCCACCCCCCGTTGATCGAGGGGCGCTGGCAGCCGCGCTGCAAGCGAGGCTCTCCCAAGATGAGGATGTCTTCCGAGGGACCGTGAGAGGTCGAGAATTCCTGGTTCGCCCGATGACCCAGGCGGCTCCTGGATTCGACTCGATGTTGGTACGGGAGTCGTCTTTTTGCAAGGGGTGTTAGACGCGCATGGCACTTGTCCCCTGGACCCTTCCAAGTGCCGAACGGACTGTGCCTACAAAGGACAGTTGTGCGCGTGCGCTGCGTTTCGTAGTTGGGTACGTGCGTGGTTTCCATGCCGGCCGAAGCAGGGAGGAGGCAGGAGGGAAAGGGAACTTTGAGGGTTTCGAGGCTGTTTTTCGAGAACTGACGCATGCATGGGATGCTCCCTCACCTCGTGTGATGGGAGAAGCCACGTGGAATCACACAGCTGATGACAAGACGGTGGGAGCAGGCGTTCCGACAGAACACTTCCGCCGATCTTTCCTGCAGCATTGCTTGGGCGGGTCTGACGCATCTGCGGGAACTGATTCCGGCATCTGATAAACCCGGAAACGGGGCCGACCGCTCTTCTTCCTCTTCGCCAGGAGCAAGGCTTCCGGCACGGCTCCCGCGAAGCTAATCTTAGCCGACGGAGGAGAGTCAGGCAGACGACGGTCACGCGGGTAGTGCCCTCCTCCGATCGCAGAGAACATGAACCGGCGCCAGCAGGAGCCTCCTCGAGCGCTGAGAGGAATGCGAGGCGCGCACTGTCTCCTCGAACCACGTCATCCTCCGACGCCAAACACGTCACTCGATTTCATAAATCTGTCACGCTTTTTTTTCTCTTTCTTTCTTTCCTGTCTGTCGCAAAGAAGAGGAATTCCGAGACGCTTCGAACCGGATCAGCTCCGCTTTCGTCATGAGGATTCCAAATGGCATTCCGCTGTACCTCCGGCAACAACGTGTGCACCATCCATCTTTGGCCGAATCCCCTTCCGGGATGTTTAACAGGGGATCGGTTCGTTCAGCTGGACGCGCTCTGCTGCTCTGCTCTGCAAACTGATCCGCATCCGGCGATGCTGCCAACTCTCCGAAGCGCTAAAAGTCACACTGGCTGATGGCAGCGACCCTTGCACGAATTGCGGCGGGGAAGGGAGGGGAGGGGGGGAAGGTGCCGTGGGAAAGCACACACCTGGTAGGAGCGTGTTTCCCTTCTCGTGCAACACTTTTTTTCGTCTGTGGACACACACGCTCACAGCAAAAGTAAGGGAAAACACACCCGTATGACACGGAGGCACGCACGTTGTCCGGGGAGACGAGAATTCATCTACACACGGATAAATCAAAGGATGAAGACGGGTACACAGAAGCAGGCAATGCGATGGAGTATCCCCAACGCAGATGCACTCGACAGCACAGAAGAGAGGTCCGTGAATGCGAATCAAACAAACCTATGCTATACTGGAGGTGGTATTTCGAGAACTCGTTTTTCAGGACCTCGATGAAAGTCTTCCTTACGTGGTGGACCTGATCGTATTCCTCGAACTCGTTCCGCTCGTCCACGGTACAGTTCCTGCCAATCGGGGAAACGTTCAGCAGCCCCGTTCGACACTCAAGGAAGGTTCCCCTCTTGATGGGGATGTCCAAGTCGCCAATGTAATGCAAGCAAAAGTTCACCAGCTTTTGGAATTTCTCTTCCGTTACGAAAGACACGAAATTCTGATGCGGGAACGAACATGCAAATAGCAATGAAAGGTCACCTGGTTCGGACAGACCTGCTTGGCTATGCACTCCCCGTCCTTGAACGCTACTAACCCGTTTTCCGGAAAAACGTAATCAAACATCGTCAGAACTGAAATTGCGAAATGATGAATCCATTGGCCGACATTCGGTCCGGCTTATTTACCAGGACAAGGAACCATCTGCTCCTCGAGCTTACACAAATCCGAACCCCCGATGACGCCCACGGATGCCTTCGTTTTCAACCGGTGCAAGAGCTCGACCATTTCACTTGTGATCCTCTAAACAAGAAAAAAAGGAACGCTGAAAAGGGCTGACGATGGCCAAGCGTCGGTCCGCGTCTAATGAATGCCCCCTTTATTTACCTACACGTTAAGTGCACTTGGGTTCTCCGAACAAAGAGGAAAGAGCCCCCTAGTTCATGAAATATCATCACCGGGGTAATATCAGAAAGATAAATGCCACCTGTTAAACGGTTGCGGCAAGGGAGAGAAGGAAAAAACGAAACTGAAATGATGCAAACATCCTGTTAAATGCGAACTCGGGGAAAAGGTAGCACTGCTGATTCAAAGAATAGACAGGTGCGTCCACGACCGCGCTTTGGAGCATTCCGCCTCATCTCTACGAACATGCTTCTTTTTTTTTTTTTTTTTTTCCTCCGGGAGACGGGGAGCAGCGTCTGAATGCCACACACACATGTGGATTAAGGCCACTTCGTGGTCCGGCCACAACCAAGTCCTGCCAGCGGATACAAGCACGCTCCACCCAACCCAAGGCACAGCATTGATTAACAACTTGTCTTGCTGCAACTGCCTGGCCAAGGATTCTTCGACCCAGACAGGATAAGAAGAGGAACTCAGCATCCAGTGCATTCTAGTGCACGGTTCTCATTGGAAACGCACGCACGCACGCAACTTCCGAATCGCGAACGGCAGCAGCTCACAACCATGGGTATAAACGATATTACAAAAGCCACATTTGAAGACACATTATAATAGAAGCAAATTAGCAATCGCCCACGAATCCTTCCTCAGAATAATAATCGAGCCCCCGTCTCCAACTCGCAGATTCATTGCAAGACTCACGCCCAAAAGTTGTTGGGGTACCGCGACAAAAAACAAAATCTACTGCAAATCCCTACTGAATGCAATTTGCAAGACTGCTTTAATTGAAGGTAAATGACCATGACCCATGACTCACTTGACGGGGTTCTGTTAATGTTCCATCCACGTCAAACAAGAACATGGTCTTCAACTTTGCCATCGCTGCGGCCAAGTACGAATTACTACTGCTGCAGCTCCAGCGAAGATCTGCCTTACACGTCCCTTCCAACAAGGATTACCAAGTTATTCGTTATTTTTCGAAAACAAAAACCATTTGAATTTGAATTCATATGAATTCTTTCCGATAAGTTTTTTTTTTTTTTTTTTTTTACAAACAGTGATGGAAACTGAAAAATATGATAAAATTCCGACTACTCTATGATGGATGGGACATAAAGGAGTTTAACCTCATCAAGAATTTCTCCAATCTTATAAGCCATTGTGCTAAGGAAGAAATAATGCTAATAAAAAAAAAAAGATGGTGAGATGCACTTTAACGATTTAGTTCCAATCAGAAAGCTTTGGATACTTACTGTTCTTTGATCATAGAAAAGATAACTTTTTAATCTGATTGAAAATTTCAGATGAATGCATGCAATATTTTCTTCATCCATCGGATATACGTGTCTTGCCACATGAAATATACCCAAATTCATCTATAAGAAATTAAATTACTCCAGCGATTTTTCCTAAAGGAAAGCGTGAAAAACTGCATAAATTGTTAAGTTGCTCCTCTGGTCCATAGATTCCCATTATGAAACAATAGCAACAGATACCGGTTACATAAAATGGAATAATGTTATAGATTCCTATATTTCGCGTTTTGAAAACACTTACAATTCATCACTCCTCGCTGAAAATTATTCGAGAATCCAATTCCTTAATCCTTTAGTATTGTGGTACTCTACTATGTGTTTCTAGTATTAAAATAACTTTCTTGATAGTCAGTTGATCAAAAACTTTTGTAATGCGTAAGTGCAGTTTGGAAACTGAATTAGAATATTTTCCGAAATCAAAATTTTCGGTCACTGCTTTACCTAACAGATATCCCCCATACATATTTGTATTCGTATGGATATGCCTTGATTTTTAATCCTACTTGTTTTTATACATTTCTATAAAATAAGCACAAGATTAAAAAAGTGAAAAACTATCTTATAAAAAACAAATCATAAACATGTATATATAAATGTAAAGTCATTCATTTCAAACACATTTTATTATACTTGTATCTTTCTGCAACTGCTGGTTTACCTCAAGCATATTCATTTATTTCAAGCAGCTTTTTCAAAAGGGAACTCTTACATCTAAATTCATGAAGTATCTTGTAGAAAGAATGCAAAGGTCGATACAAAGCACAGTCATACGTATTGTAACACAATCTTGGTTTCCGAAAGTAAGATGGAAAATACTTAAAACTGCTTTTCCATATCACAATGCAAAAGCTCACTTCGTGAGCTTGATTCCTCATTTCAGCTTTTGCATAATATTTTCAGTTTTTGCAGCTACTGAAAAATAAAAGATATTTCATAAAATTCATGATTCAACTTTGGGATAATAAATTTCATTGGTGAAATGTGAGTTTGTTTTTAAGTGAAAACAAAGCAAAACAAATAACTTGGAAATTCTAGGTTTTGAAATTTGCTGTTCCGACAATACAGTGAAAAATGTATTTTCATGTCAGCTCCAGAAAAGTGTTGAAAATAGCAACTGGATATTTATCTATCCACAGTGGACCGAAATAAACAGTCACCTAATGTATCAAGTTGATCAACTAGATCAATCAGGAAATTCAATGTCTTACTGTGTAAGTTTAAATTTTGACCATTCGAAGACTTTTGATACATTTCATTTTTAATGTTTATTACTAATTTACAAATCCTGGGAAACATCCGAACATAGTTGCTATTGATAGTAAGAAGACGATGATTATTTGTAGATATAAAACAGAAACTTGAGACTAATATACTAAAAGGACACCTATTCTAATTCCTAAAGCACATCACTTTCTCATTGGTTATAGTATGATATGCCATATCCATTTATTTGATTACTCCTATATTCTTTGAACGAGACATTCTCCTATTTTAACAAGCCAGATAGAAAGAAAAAAAAAAAAAACTCCACTTTGCAATCCTTTTTGATTTTAATGAAGCAGCACATTTATGGCGGTGGTTTGTTCGATTACATATTCATGCTTGTGGTGATACCCTTGAAGTTTTGACACCATTGCGAATCCCCAAATCTTTGAATAAGAAGCACTTGTGCTTCCATAAGAAACTGCACGTCGCATTGAAATAACCCGGTAATATCTTTGTTCCGATGTCTTTTTCCTGAAGCTTATCTTTTATGGCGTGCCGTTTTAACAACTGATAGGAATATTATCTCCTTTCAGTAATATCTGTTTGGCATGGCTCATCACCAATGGGAGGCACTTGTGCTTCTAAAGATAACTAAAGATGTAGACAGGACTCATCAGAGGCATATCTTAAGAATCTGTCTCAATATGTTCTGGAACTGAGAATCGATGGCAATCATGTGCACCATAGAGATGCCGAGCAGTTCCTCTAACAGCATCGAAAAGAGGAAATGCAAACAAAATATGGGCATCTGTTTTCAAAGAGACAAAAGATCTTTATGGGAAACTCCCAGATCGGCTAAAACAATGAGTCTCTATGGATTGTCTCCCCTTGTATTTGGAATCGTTTCGGAAAAACGACGCTGTCACAATGCGTCTGCAAAAACCTAAGAAAGATTGGTATGCGTGTAAACCCCTTGAAAGAAGAATGATAATTTTCTGTAGCTGCATAAAATGTCCAGAGGCGGTGCAATGGAGGATGCACGTGAGGAAGACGAATAATGTATGCCCCTGAAAGTTCAAGTGATGTCTCCTACTTAAAGTACAAGCCACAATATCGGTTTGTTTATCTGACAGCTGTAGTTTCGAGGGTGTTGTAATTGTTAGACGTGAAAACTTGTAAAAATCATTTCACCTTGTTCCGTGTTCCGGCCGAGTAAAACTCGCAGTACAGTTAGGAAACCTGTAAATTCCATGTTTAATATTAAGTGCTCACGCTTCCTTGCATAGCAAAGCGGTGGCCAACGCTCTCCATCCATGAAGGCAATCTCATTACTTATACATTAATAACGAAAAATATGGTAAATTTGGCACGTTCGCTTAAAGGTACCCGTGAGGCAAAGCAAGCCCTTGTAATTTAAATAATCACTCATGTTGTTATAGATCACATGATAGCATCTACTTTGGTGGCATGATTCCTAAATTTACCTAATTTAATTTACCTAAATTAGTAGTTTTAGGTGAAACTGAACAAAGGTCACAATGTTGTCACTTTCTTTGAATAAATGATGATACTGCCTGTGAGCTTCGGTGCATTTCAAAGGTCAGGATTTCGTTTTCAAAATATAAGTTAATCTTTGGATTGGAAAAGATGGTAAGGAAATAGCCCATGTCTTGAATTTTAAAACTGCACAGTAGTGAGAGAAAACAGAGTTGGGAAGCACCTGCAAACATCATTCAGCTTGTTTCCATCTAAAATCACCAGGAAAACGCTCTACAGCAGTTGATAATAACCTATAATTAAATAAAGAGTTAAATAATCTGCCATGCATACACAAGCAGGTGCTTTCCAATGGATTCTCGATGTACTATGCTAACATTCCACAGGTGTCCCCTCACCTTTGCTAGAAAGATCTAATTTGTTCAGGACTTGTTTTAAGTGCATGAATTCCCCATCTCACTGCATGCTTAATATCTTAAAATGATGAAATTATGAAGAACCTACCTGCTATAAATGGATAATGCAAAGAGACCTACAATCATGAAAAATAATCCAAAAGACTAGGGTGAATAACGCAGTAATAAGACTAAAAAACATGCCACCTTAAAACAAAAAAGTGCAAAGCCTTTTATATCCCTTTCTTTCTGATTAATTTTAAGTTTATTTAACACCAAGTCCTCTTCAACTCTCTCAAATATATTATGTTTTTTTCTTCCCTAAAGCAGCATTCATGGCATCAATTTTTGCAGTTTTAGCTTCTTCTTTTACTAAAATTACATTCAAAGAGAAAATTAGGATATAAAAACTCGTACGCACTTCTTTTTTCTTCCTCTCGTTTTTTTGCAGCTTCTTCTCTTTGTTTGCGAATTGTGTTTAATCTGATCAAATCTGCCTGTGCTTCAGCTGTTTTCCCTTGAGCATGTAATTTTTGGTATTGTAATTTCAATCTTTGCTTTTCAATCTCTTCTCTGCTGGTTTTAAAGACAAATGCATTCATATGATAAAACTTACTTTTGCTTTCTTGTCAGTTCTACTGCTGTATCAGGTTCATTCAAATCACCTGTTTTTTTAACTTGTGCTTGTGTTCGGTTTGGATTCTGTATTTCTATTAATCCTTGGACTCCCTTATTTCTTACCTAAACATATTCAAAATAGACACATTTAAGTGGAACCCAAATAAGTCTGATCTTGGTTTATCATGCATGTTTAAAATAATCAGAAGATTTTTACCGGTGCCTCCACTGATTCATCACCAGAACTGCTCGAGCTACTGCTTTCGTCTTCTGAATTCTCATGCTGCTCCTGAACATGAAATAATTGATAAGTACCATGGATGTGCAAACTGTGCAGTTAGTTGAATATATTCATCCAGATACAGAGGCAGAATAGGTACAGTAATTTACACATCACATGAAGATGTGAATATTTATCTATTCTTACAAATGCTTGTTTTCCATATATCCAACTTATGCATGTCACAATGGCCACTTACAAGATGTTGTGGCATGTTACCTCTATTAATTAGTAGGCAACAGTCCTAATTTAGCAGATCTATGTTGCAGTTTTGCAAACAATACAATTATTTGGATACACATTTCAGCATGCAAGACAAACAGTTATTCATGGACTCATTTATACCCGCCATTGCCTTTCTCGTTCTTGCTTCCTCATCTGTTGGCGAATTTCTTCAGGTGAGGTAAAGTGGCGTTGTTGCCCCTTTTTATTGCTGCCACGTCCTAACAAATATAAGATTGTTGATTTACAAACATAAAGCATTCTCACTTTATAAAAATGATTAGCAACATCAATAACAGAAAAAAACTACCAACCTCTTGGCATGTTTAAATCTACTTAGAACTAAAAGCTGTATACCATAACAAATAACAATGTCAATGCAACAAAAGATTAAATTCTGGATTCTAAAAGAGATGAAATAAAAGTTTACATATATCTGCATCACTGATATTCACAACAAATTCCTAAATTTCCAAAACAATACAAGAAAAGCAACAAGCAAAAGTAGGAAAAACAAATGTCCTTAAAAAACGAAAAATTTATTAATAGTTCAAATACCAATGCATTACGGACATTCAAAATAAAATGAAATTAAATCTACAGTGTTTTAGATGCATTATATTCAAACACCAAACAAAACAAATTTTGAAAATACACTGTCATGAAGTTTGGAAAACTTCATCACAAATCTCTGAAAGTAAATCTTACAGATTAAAATAATGAATGCAACATTTTTTAAAATAAAAACATTAGTCCTTTTTAACAATAATCATAGTGGCAATCCACACATGATCCTCCAAAATTGAATAGATTCTGCAATTATTTTCTACAAAATATGAATTGTTCTATGCAAAGAAAAAAAATAAGATGAATAAAAATAAGTTGACTGAACACATCTTTATCTTCACTTTAAGTCCTTCCCAACCCAATGTTCACGGTGTACGACTTCCGGATGAAACATTACATTCTTTCTATCTGTACCTGTCTAACAGTAACATGACATTTTGTTCAAGCATGGCTACACAAACCTTTTTAAAATATTAATTAAAATTGTACAAGAACTATGAACCCAACCATGTGTTACTATAAAATTTCAAGGGGTCACTTCCACTTAATTTTTTAATTTCTTTTTGAAGGAACAAAACAACTGATTTCTGATATGAGAAACTGCATTGCTTCAATTTCAAAAACCATCTGAACAAATCCTCACACGAGGAGCACAGAAATATCATCTTTTTGAAAGGTTCTGTATTAAATATTAGCGAAAATGCAAATGGATGATTAATGGATTCTTCAAATTGTATGATATAGTCTTCCATCACAATGATTGCTATTGGGTCTTCAGGAAAATAACTACGGTCTTTAAAATGTAAAAGTAAGTTTCTCGTCAACACGAACCAATTAATGGAAACATCTTGAACATTAATGTAAACGGGGTAATTTTTATGTTTTTTACAATCTAATTTTACAAACCCTAAGTATCCTTTTAAATCGTAATTTCTTATGAGCACGTTCGCGTATTGAGCTTTATTAAATTTCATTTTGCATACATTACACACAGACTACGCAATTAGATTTGATGGACGGTTTTATTTGTCTTCATTTCTGTAAATAACAATCACTGCTCGAAAGATACACGCAAAAATGAATTTCCACACTTTTGTACTGTGTACCTTACCATTTAAAAGACAGTGGCACAAGAAAACACAATTGCCAGGTTTGTAATGGAAAATTTGCATCTAGCATTTTGTGGATTTCTAACTTGCCTTGTAAGTCAATTAATTACCGATATTATTCACAAATTTTCAGAAATTCATGTAGCAAATTTTTTCTGATTCTAAAGAAAGCTCAAATAAATATTCTATTATTGAGGTTTTATCTCGAGATCAGAATAAGCTTTTTATTTATGAAAAAACTCCAAATATATTTTTCACCAAGTTTTTTAAATTGAATATTTCTACTTTTAGATTTATCGAATGAATCTTAGTATGATAGTATCATTTGCTAGTACATTCTACATGGAAATTTTTGTTTTTTACTCAGAGAAAAGCAAAAACTGCGACTTCAACTAAATTTTTCAGTCTCTGAAAAACCATTAATTGGTCTCATATACACTTGAGTCAAATAAATGATAGTGCTTATATAGTGAGGAAACAACATTACCATACAGATAGAGACACACTTAAATCTTCATCAAATATTGCCATATATCGATTTTGAATAAGTCATTCAGTATTCAGCTTGTTAAGTTTCATGCAATCTTTTCCATTTGATCTTCTTACCTTATCAAAAAAAAGATTCGTTAAAAAGCTTCCATAAAAAAAAATCCTGGATCTTTAATGTTTCAAGCACATGAATTCCTTAACTACTCAAGAATTCTATTGTGTAATCACGTTATGTAGCCTTATTTAGAGCAGCAACAACAGATACATATTCTTCATATTTCACACACTAGCGCAAAGAACAGTTTTATTTTCAATCAACATCGGTATACTCCGACCAGTCGTCGATCATCCACATCGGTTCGGCGTGGGCTGGACGGCCGTACTGGATGCGCTTGGGGATCCCCACGGGAGGGTGCTTTAAGTACCTTGGCGTTCCGTTGGGTCACTTCTGCGCAGCAGAAGCCTGGTCCGACCGTCTCCAAAAGGCAGAGTTGGCGATCAGCCCGTTCCGTGACGGCAAGTTTTACTTGCAGGAACGGGCCGCGGTGTGGAACGCTTTTGCGACTCCCCTCCTCCACCTCCTACTTTTTGTTTTCCCCGCCCCACCCCAGATCAAGAGGAGGACACGCGACCTCCTAAGAAAAGCCCTGTGGGGCAATCAGAGGTTTCGCATCCGGCTTAAAGACTTGTCCGCTCCACGCAGGGATGGTGGACTCCGTCTCCTGACGATGGAGTGCATGGAGCGCCAGCTCCAAATACGCAAACTCGCCCTTCTGGTGAGATACTGGACTGCGCTATGATGCATCCCGACACGTCTTCTCGCCAATAGGGCAACCAGTTGCAACGGACTGACCTCAATCCTTGTTGCTAACAAATGCAGCCTAAACCATTGTGGTTTTCAACTGCGCGACGTGGTTGCCCTGGTGAGGGAAAATACCTGGATCTCCTGCGTCTCCGCGAACTGGACTACCTGACTCCAGGAGTGAGTTTCCGCGTGGGCAAAGATCAACGGCTCCAGCGATGTGGACTTCTCCTGACTTCGTAAAGGCAGGTACGCTGGCCAGCCCCTGCGGGAGATCTTTACCAACCCCAGAAACTTCTGTGGGCTTCCTCTACCCCCCTTGCCCCGTGCTGCCCACCCTGAGAGGCGCTAGTGACAGACAACAGGAGGCATCGTGGGAAGTATCCTACCCTATCAGAGGAGGAAAACACTCTTGAAGGCGTGGACATCTCAGGAATTAGCGGACACTGCAGCCCCGAGTGTCCCGCCGAATGGATTTGTGCGCTGGGGCGAGCTACTCGGCATAACTCCGGAGGAGGTGAAGTGGTCCCCAACGCATTGGGACAATGGCACCCTCCTTTTAGATTGGCAGGAGACGGCGCTGCTTTTACACCCGGGTGCGCCGGGGCGTTTATTTTTTAGTAAAAACAAACAAGCAAGTGTAGGGCTATTGCCGCTACAGCGTCCTAAAAAATGTTCTAATAAAGAGTCTGAAATTGCCGAGTAGCAAGCACGCAGGCTGGCGAGTTCGACTCGGCAGCGGGGGGGGAAAGGACAAGGAGACGGCGCTGCTAGTGCTGCATTGGAGACTCCTTTGCAGAGCACGCGTTCCCCACTGGACACTGGGGAGTGTGGATGCCAATTGTGCAGGGTGCGGGGAAAGGGAAACCTTCCCACATCTCCTCATCGAATGTGTCTCCCTCCGCCCATGTGGGATCGACTCCCGTCGATCGTGAACATTTCGGTGGGCGACCCAAAAGACATTTTCCGTCGCCTCCAGATGCGGAACGCCCTGCCAGCAGCCGCGTGTGTTGCAGTTCTTTGCTACATACGCGGCATCCTAGAGAAGTGGACTGCGTCGAGGAGAGGACACCAAAGCCGGGATGCAATTCATTGGGCAGTCATCTCCATGGAGAAGGCTACCCAATGGCGCCGACTGAGAAAACACTTACCGGCACTTGCTCGCGCCCGAAACCGGATGCAGATGACTCATCGCGGCGATCAGTGATCCCATCCCTTCCCTCCCCATCCCATAAAACTTTGTCTCCCCCGGCGTTTTTCTTTTTTTTGTTTTCTTTTTTTGGGGGGTTTCCAGCCCCTTCGCCCGTGTAGAGGACCTCACAGGACTGTGGGTCCGTAAGGACAAGTGCAACAAGACAGTCAGAACCATGTGTTCTCACTGAAAAAAAAACTACAAAAAGACCAGACTATATTATAAAGTTTCTTGTAAAATTTTAATAATAAAAGCCCCGGCTTCTCCGTATGAAAAACTCCGAACAGTCTCCCACTATAGCCGTAAAAACTTGAAACTCCCTCCCACATTCTGAACTCACAATTCCGACGACAGTCTTATTAATTTTCGTTCTTCCAAGAAATCAAATGGCGTTTTAAAGTGCTACATTAGAAACTTAGCTTGTCTCCCTTTTTAATCCAAAAAAGTGACGCATTTTCGTATATAACTTCGTTTCAACTACTCCTCTCAACCCATTTTGCACCTCTCGTAACATATAAAACGGGAAAATATTATCTAAAGTAATTCCTTCATATTATATTCCTTTATTATTCAACTCATTCTTTAGATTCAGAAAATTCTAAAGAACTCTAGGAATGATACCCCATTCTAATCATTGTCTTTCAACATCATCATCAATTTGAAATGAGTTTGATTTTTAACCTGAATCAGAATATATTTCTTTTTTTTTTTTCAGTATGAAAAAACTAATTCACTTCTGCGCGAATCGTTCCTTTACTGCGCACCTTAACAAAATAACTTCTCTCCTATATTGCACTTTGAATCATCGCCCATGTACTAAGAGGACTTATGTGTTCTCTAACAAACGTTCTGTCCTATTCTCTTTGCATCATTAGAAAAAAATAATGTTCTAGCTGATATTCCCGTTCTTCATGTCTTCTAATTAGGAAATCACATCTGTACATCCTAGCCGAATTGCATCTCAGCTCCGATCTTTGCAAGCATTCTGAAACCATGGCTCCCACACATTGCTCATTCAGCAATCACATTAGATCAAAGAGAATATCGTCTATTTAAAATAGAAAATATGTCATAATAAGAAAATCTGAAAACAGGTCATCTCCATCTATGATGAGAATTGCTAGAAACGGCATTGTTTCTGCTCCAAGACTGCAGCTTTTGACCGTTCCCTCTTCAAAGGTACGTCCACTAAAAATTTTAGCGTAAAGTCAAGCAGATTAAGATGACATCTTTCCTCTCCCTTGGTTCCAACACGATAATCGATATTTGTTGATTCAAATAACCACTTTTTTTCAATGCCATCGCTTAACTTCATTCGAACCATTTGTTTCATCAACTTGGAAGGTCACAAAATATTTTCTCTTACCATCAAAAATTCTGATTACAGAACTCTTTTTGTCATGACTCTCATAATCTTTGAAGGAATTACCATCTTACTTTTATTCTATTATACTCTCATTCTAAGCACATCTTCCCTTGATCAAATAGGAGGACATTTCTATTTCATCCAGCGGTGACTTCTGATCTGTGGTCAAATTTGAAAAATTCGGGAACTTCGTGGTATCCCCTAATAACTTATCTTGACATCCTTTTTCCATTTATGCATTGTTCTGAGCACTCAAGAGATTCCATTGATGAAAATTGCTACCTAATTAGTGATCGTGGGAAAGCTTCAAAGAGGAATTTCCTTTCTAGATTGTGGTCTCGGCTTTAAAACTTGTGTGACAGTCTAATTCTTGAGGGACTGTCCATTTGTCATCCATGAGAGAGGTCCAAGGAGAGACTTTTGGAAGGATAGTTCACCTTGAAAGTGCCGTCTGGAGTCGGAAAATTTTAGATCCAAACCTGTGCGCTGTCTTCATCTGAAGCTAAAGAAAACTCTTTAGTTTTCTCAAATGAACGAAACGAATTAGAAGCATGCATCATGGACCAGAGTTTTGTTTCCTGATTTCCTGTTTTGGGGAAAGATGCTTTCCTAATACTTCCATTAGCCATCTTGAAAGGTCCGAAATGGAATGCACAGTGCTTCCTTCTTTTCCAATCGTTAATCACTTTCGTCTTCTCTCTTTGATTTAGATTCGGATAGCACTTTCAGCTTATCAACGAAGACTTCATGTCGAGTAGGCGGAGTAGACCACACTTTCTCCTCTTCCTGGATTTTAGAGGCATGCACCCAACAGACCGTGAGTTGAGGGAATGATATGCGTACTTCAGATGTGTAGAAGAACCCATGTTCTTCTGTCATCAAAAGCAATTGTTTGCCTCATTTCTTTCTCGAAGACACTTTCTGAGATCATAGAAGGTCTACTAGGAAACTTCGTGCTGCTTCGAATGTTTTCCACCGTTATGACACCGCTACTCGGTAATGCTCTCTGCTACTGTTGCTGGTTCACCGCTTGTCCTTGTGGAAGATGGTGAGATGGATGCCGATTCGACGACAAATCGCCGATTCTGAAATCTCTGCGCATCACTTTTTGCCTTTAATCTCTAACGTGAGCTCATCCCCATAGATTGCTTTCCATCAGAAGATACAGAGATACGATCCAAGTGCCAAGTACCTGAAAGTTCCTCAGATCTGACAAGTCTTACGGTAAGGACAAAGAATGGTTTTGTTTCCCTGTTTTCGTTGGTTCTCCGTCATTCACTCCGTGCCATTACATACTGATCCAGTTCTGACTCCCTGGATCCAAGTCCGGCTTGCCCACAATCATTGATCAACTTCTGCAGAAAGACGGTTTTCCACCCACGGAGGCAAGTCATTCGGCAACTGAATCAAAGAAGCGATCAAGCGCTGCTCATGAGCCACTTTTCTGGCCATTCATTTGTTGGGCACACTTGAAGCAGCATGAAGAGTCTATGCCTTTTCGCATGTCTGCTGGGATTCAGAGGACACGTGTACACTTTGACGGCCGAGAGCTCGATATTTCGAATTACTCCGTTCCCCCTGGAGCATGAGGTTTCAGAGATTCTTCTATCTACACGTTGGGTCAGTTCTGAGACGTTCATCTTGAGAAAGTTACGACAAAGTTTTCCTTCCTCGAGCCCATATGAACAAGTGCGGTCAGAACAAGATTGCAATCATACAAAGGACTGGACTGGTATTCCTTCTTTCGCATTAGCATCGTTCATCTGATTTCAAAGAACTGTCTGAGGACAATGCTGACCCTCCATCCAAACATGCCATGCCACCTTAAGAGGAAAAATAGGCCAGAGGGAACACAAATGGAATCTGCATATATATATATATATAGTCTCCTGGCAGTTTCCCATGGTAGAAGCGTCCATGAATCCCTGCGGCCTTCTCACAAGCCAAATACTTTTTGCTACTATTGAGAAGAAAAGGCTTGGGGTCATCTGCACTGGGAATTCCTGCCGCCGAGGAAGTCCTCGTGGATGGTAAAAAAAAATTCTCTAACTCAGGTCTTCAGTTGGAACAAAAATTTTGTATCCTTGCAAGTCAAAACATAATCTGACAAAAGAGATTCTTGAATTTGATGATCTGCACGGCAATCATTTGAATCCGAAGCTTCGAAATCGCCATAGTTTTGCTTCAAGTTTTGCTCTCGCTTTAATTTGCTTTTCCCTCATCATTTTCCTTTATTTACGCATTTTGCATGCCAAATTTCTCATGCTAAAAATCCCTAATTGAAGATAGGATGCGTGGAAACCTGATTGCAGCATGAGCCACCATGTCATCTGCACCGAGGCGACAAATCAACTCAGAAAAATTTCCAAACCTCTGGCCATTATTATAAGTGGTTTGGGAGAATTGGAAATGAACTGTTGAGATCTTCAGGAGCAATTCAGCAGAGGCTAGGAAAACCTCCTCTTTGATGCTCTGTACTATTTCTATTCTTCTGCTTTGAATTCCACTTTGTAACTGTTTCGCTACTTATTTGGTACAGTCGCTCGAATCTGTCCGAACTTGGCCCAATTACAGAGAGGATAGGAAGGGACGACCTCCCACTTCGGTAATTTTCTTCAAGAAGAAGAAAAATAAGGAGCGCGTGCTTTCCATCAGTGCCATGTTGATCCTAAATATTGAGTTCCGGAAAGAAATGATGCGCAAATCGAGTCTGAGGATTTTTCATCCACCATCAGTATCAGGATGAAAAGCAGAAGAAACCAAGAAGAAGGGTGGGAAACATGGCTTAGCAACTTGAAAGTTCTGTGCATTTTACTGTTGCAAACTACACAAATTTATATAATTTATAACTGATTTCTATGCTCCAAAAAGTGTTAAGAAGTACTTAGCTAGAAGTGCAATATTTTCAGTTTGTCACATACCATTATCCCTATGTTCACAATGGTTACTAAGTTATCTTACAGATGGCTCGGATTGGTTCGCTTGAAAGCTTTCGTCACCGTTGGAAAAGTTTTATTGTCGTAGTAATTTTGCTGCGTCGGGTTTTACTCTCGTTTTACCAGTGTACAGTGAATGTTTGGAGAGGAGTGCAATCAGTAATGGTGAAGGATCTTTTCTTCAGGCCATCGTGTAGGTTCGAGTCTCTAGGCGGGGCTGCATTCTTCGGTGACTTGCCTACCGCGGCCAGCGGCCCAACCTATTCAGCCGATATATTTGTGTCGAATGCTGGATGGTTGAACACACCAATTTCTCTTCTCAAGTTCTCTACTTGGGCGCGTGGGATCTTCAGCACTTCGTTATTCCTTGCATCCCAAGTTTGCTTTTCCTTACTCTTCCTGCATCCTCCAGAGTCATCAGTATCAGGCAGAAGGTGTGAGCACGATGACTCGCTCCTTCCCTCGCAGAGCCAAGTCGGAGTGGAGCTCTCAATATCTACTCTAGGTCATCGGTTGGTGGAAAGCCGCAAGGTCTCAGTGCTTTTCAGTACCTCTTTTGATGTGGTCTGCTGAGTCATGATGGTGAAAAATTGAAGCGCGAAAACACGTGACGATTGGAGGCGTCGTACGCCCTTTATCGAACTTGAATGCGGTGGGTCTCTGAAGAGCGTGTGACCCGGTCCCTTAAGAATCAAGACAGCAATCAATTCATAAAAAGAGTTTGATACTTCGGAAAATTCCCCTTCATCGCTTGCTTACCACCTCCCCTCCCTCCACCTTCATCAATATGTATTGCTAAAACCAATTGTAAATAAAATTACTGATGATCCAACCATCCTACGCTCCTTGCCAAAGAATGCCGTGCTTCGCTGTTCTGGACCGGAGCTGGTGTTGAATTTCCGCTTCTCATGATGGTGATGTGAACACTAACGGTTATCTCGATTCTTGTCCGAAGGCTTAGTTCACCTGCTTCCAGCTGGGAAGCATTGCCTGACCACTCGTTCTCGGAACCCGTCATATGGGGAACCTCTTGCAGAGAAAGTCGTTCCCTGTCGCTGAGGTCTAGGCAGGCAGGTTTAGCTTAGGTTGCAGCAATCAACATCTCCAGAAGAGTCTTGTTCTCTAGGTCTTCTGCTGCTGCTATTTTCCCACCCTCTTACTACTCCTTGGAAGCTTCGGGAACAGGCTTGAGCACTGCTTTCGTAGTCGGATAGAAGCTTTGACGGAAGCAGGGAGAGGACAGAATTAGCAAAGATTCAGAGCTGTCTGAAGCTGCGGAGCAGAAAGGGCGAGGAGATCGGTAGGTACCGCCAACTATCTAGTGGGGGAGACCATTAGGAAACTCCAGCATAGAGCCTGCTGTTCTCCACCCTTGCATGCTACTCCGCTAAGATTCAAGGAGCAGCCACTGCGTGTCGCTGCTCTTCATGGCTGCTGAACATCCCCGACAAAACCACGAATCTCCTTCCCGAGGGGAGCCGTACCACTTCAACAGAGTCAGCTTGATGACCGTGAGCAGCTAATTCTTTACGCGTCCAGCAGAGATCCACCTCCCCCCGGAGCTCGACGACGCAGCTTCTGCAGAAGGGATGCACAATTTGAGCAAGAGGAACAGCATCACGCACTCAGAAAGGTGCACCTCGAGAGAGAATCCAGAGATAACGTCACCGAAAAGTCTGACATCACTTTTCAAAGCGCGAAAGATTAGTGCCAAGAGCGGTGTGGTTCTCCATGCCAACGAACGTTGCCGAATGCCGGGTTCCGATGAAAGGCATCAAAGATCACAGCAGAAATGAGGACGTGGCAACGTTACGGCGCTGCAAGTGTTGCAATGATGTTGCGTGAAAGCGTTGATGCGGATGCTGAGGCACGCAGCATAACAGACGGCAGCAGAAGCTTACGTTCGGTTTGCCCAAGAACTGACGGCATTGGCAAACAGTAAATTGCGAGTCTTGGGGGGAGGGGGGGACGCATCCCTGATATTTGGAGGAACGAACGAACGCATGCAATTTTATGAAAAGGTTGTAAACAAACGCCGTGCTACGTTCCCTTAAAACAGGAAAATGGAAAACGGCAGCGTGCTCGTAACGGACGCGCTCCGTAGGTGGAAAAACACAATAGAAAAACATGCCAGCCCTAAAAACACTCGATGAGGTGGCAGCACCGGCAATGACCACCACGAATCAACGGCGAGCACACTGCAGGTGAAAGAGGGTCCCTCTCGACAACTATTTGGCAGAGAAGCGTTGACTGCCCCAACACTGTCGAGGATTCTCCAGCATGTGACGCCTGGATGCGAGTTCTTCACTGCTATGACAAAGATGATCGGAAAGGAATTCATTCGAGCACGTACTGCACTCCAGCGGCTCCATAACTTCACTGAGAAGACGTCCTTGTCTATGCGTTTTTCCAGCCGTTGAATAGAAAAACCATTTAATACAAAGTTTCACTTGAAGGCTGACTATGCGAAGGTTACCGGGAGCCTGAATGTACCGTAAATTAAAGGTGCCACAGGAGTTGTGCCAGCACATTCGGGAGTCTCTCTCCACGGTTGACCGTACGCTATCGATATAATGGAATTACCCACACAAATTCGAAAAACACGAATTCTCGTACAACGATCCGACTGGTCCCAGAAAATATCAAAATTATAATAGCTCATACCATGTGCTAACCGGGAAATCTTTCGCATGCCAAACAATATGAACACAAAGTTCGAAAATCTCATTTTAAATGTTTTGAATCCCGGAAATTATTTTGGATTCGGCTGAAAAGTACTAGATGTTGCCATCTCCATGCTAATCGGCTCATTTTCCAGCAAACAAGCATATCTGAGCGTTAAGTGTATCAACACCGAATCATTATTTCCCAAAGCACTGCTTCATATTTTCGTACGTGAAATTCTTTCATAGCCTCGGCAGATGGAGAGAAGTCAAACCAATCGAACTATGAATCGCACCGGCGAAAACGGCTGCTGCAGGGCAAGCTGTGGACAGAACGTGAGAAAGTTTGTGTGATGGCTAAGAACTGATTTATTTGCAGAAAATACTAAAATGAAAACCAAAGTAAAATTAAAACAATATATTACTTAATAGTACATAAATATCATCAAAGGGATAAAATATAATCTTCGATCAACATGATTACCATCCTGTATAGCATCGGAAAATTTAAGACATCTCATATGTAAACCAGACATTCATTTCTTGAACCTATTCTTTATAAACTTAAGAGTCTTCTGCATAAGTGGAGCCACTTTAGCCTTTTTGGGAGCTAAAAGGCAGTCAAGTCCAAAATTTCAAAAAGCATACATACATGCAACCATGCTCCAGCATGCTTTTGTCAATGAAGTCTTCACATTTTCTGCCATCAGTTTGCTGTTGGTTGATACTAGGCCACCATCAAAATTGTCATGGCTGGCAAATTTTGCTGAAGGACCTGTTAGCATATTGTGCTTGATCTGCACACAATTATTAACACAAATTCCATCAACATATTAAAAGATGTTTTGGAAATTTCCTTAAATTACCTGCTGCCTGACAATATTCCGTGGTGGTTTGACCACGCCATCAACATAAGCTAACTTAATCCGCCTTGCAGGAACGGCGGCAGCACGTGACTGCATTATATTTTCAGTTAATACTTTCAAACGTGCTTCTTCTTCATCTTTGCATCTCTAAAAGATAAGAATATCTTGTTTCGATGAAGGTCATAAACTCACAAAATAAGTTTCTCTCCATGATTCAAATTCTTCTCTTTTTCCATTTTTAAAAAACTTATTGCAGTGTTTTTCCCATAATTCATCTGTATCTTGTACTAAATATGGGTTATAATATTCAAGGAATTCCAACTGCTCTGGAGTAGCAATTTTTAAAATAGGCAACAAAATATCAAATGGGACTCCACCAGTATATTCTATGCCTGGAAAAAAAAAAAAAACAGGAACATCTACCACTTTTCGTTAGTTTTACTTGCCATTTATGTTTTCCTGTAATACTTTAATGCATAAATCCAGCAAGGATGGCACATTAAGATGATAGCACTTGTTACCTGAATATACCTTGGTCCTTAAATGATAACACATAAAAGCATAAATTCCATTCGTGCTTTTGACAAACAACCACAATATTTAATATGCTCATTGATAATAAACACAATAAATAATCAGTTTAAAGAATCAATAGGAATAAAGCGATACACTGAAATTCTAATTACATCTAATCACCAACTTACTTAACTATGATACCTTTCTTTTACTAATTGATAATTAATAAATACTGACATACCTGACATGTTTGGCAGCAATCAAATTATGAAGTACCTCTTCCTCATCAATCTTAAACTTGGGTCGAACTTTTACATCCACTGGTGGGGGCAGTGGTTTATAATTCGGATCGATTTGAGGTAAATGTATACTATTCTGTAAATTTGGGGCTTTCTTTTTTACAGCAATGGTGCACTCTTCGATATTCTGAAAGTACGAAAATGTGTAACAAATGATTTCGAACAGATATTACATTAACCTGATTTATAACATCGTTATTTGCGGAATGTCTTGGGGGAACTGTATTCGAATTTTTCGACTTGGACTTCCTTTTACGCTTTGGCTGTTTAAGTACAAAATCACTATTTTGAATGGCGTCATCGAAACTGCAAACTGGATTGGCAGAAACGTTTTGCTCACTATAGTTCGTATAAGTTTCCGTTTTCTTTGAATTTGATATGTCCTTTGCAAGCTTGCTATCATTCCTGCTTTTACACATCACCTGGTTTTCAAATCCCTGATTGCAAGCATCACCTTCATGAAGATTCATAGTTTTATTATAGGATACATTTTCTTGGACTTCTGACATTTTCGTTTCTCTTTCATTGTAAGATTCACTGCACTCCTTATCATAAGACTGCATGTCAATTTCCATTTTAAAGTCATCATCATCCACATAATCTCCTGCATCATAACTGCTGGGCTTAAGAGCAGATTCCCTCTTTGAAGAAAGGACTAAAGGCTCGTACATATCAGTCTGTTTATGATATGTGGTACAATCCTTTGTACTGTTTTTTCTATTCGTTTGGACCTGATTATTTTTAACTTTAGAGTATTTCTCAATATCTCTTTTTAAATTATGACTATTATTAACATTTAATGAACTATTTACACTACTTTTTGAAGTGGCAATACAGTGCTCGGAAGCAGCAACAACAGCTTTCCACTTATAAACCAACTCTCTTGCCTAAAATTGCAAAAAGCAATCCATTATTTTTCTTATGATCTCCAGAGCATAAAATACGAAACAAAACATCAAAACAATGAACAATGGCTAATGAACTATGATGTCATGCATGCATGCATCAGCGCTAGGTTTACTAAGGTTGCTAAATATGGATGCATCAATTTAAAACACCAAAAATACACTTATAGGCATGTGAAAAATAATCAACATGGTACCTAAATACAAAATATGTAGTGAGTTGAAACAAGGAATGAATTGTCAAATTTTACTAAATTTGGGTATTTGCAGCTCTTACACAAACACAGTGAACTATGAGCATCTTGATCGGTAAAACAAAACCACTAATTAATTTGTAAATAAAAATCATTGAACACCGGTATCATGGATCATTTCAAGATTAATTGCTAATGACCAAGCCAATCTTAGGTATAGAAATGTCATCAAAAATAAAAACTTTAAAATGTAGATTTGATATGGAGATCTTTGTATTTAGTTCAATAGAAGTTTAGATACATTTTTTAATATCACCTAAAGTATTGGGTGCAAGTAGCTACAAAAACCATCAGTTAATGATTCCTACCCTTAAATTTTTCAAAGTTCACAGAGCTCCAATTCAAGACATTAATGATTTCAAAACAAGGAAAAGTGGATGAAGACCCATCACTGTAAATTCAATGATCAATGCTAGTACACTTTGCATCATCATATCAACCATAGCCTCCAATATTACTTCTTTATTTCCATTGTGAGAAAGAACAACAATATTACGACAACCCATATAACAAAATCATTAGAATGTTTTTTTTTTTTCCATGGAAATAGTCCATTTTTAGAAACTGTAATACACTTTCCTTCTTCCCAGATACTTGTTCCCTTACACAATTAATACAGTTCAGAAAAAATACTCAAGAAAGTACTTCAAGAAATCTGAGATGAAAACTTAACGAAACAATCGTGTCATTCATGCGTACATCTTGAAACCTCATTACGATACAGCAAAAGCTTTTGATAATGATGTATAACACAGATCTATAAGACCTAATACTGATTATGTAACCCTATATGTATTCCTGTGATCTTTTCCTTGATTGATTTTAATTTGATTAGTTACATTAAGATATTAAAACTTTAAAACTTTGATTTTGTTCTCTAGGAATTAGTAAACATCACATAGACATAATTTTAACAAACTATATGCAACAGATTTCTAATGTGAACGATTAAAAAACATGTTTAGCACAATCACAAAAACGGTACGAATGATTCTGCTAAAATAATGTTAAAATCGATGAAGAACTTGCCAATGGTTTGTTACAGTACTTATTCCTGAACATATTTGAGTTTTTGTCTCTTCACTTGATTAATTGCACTAAAGAATCTGTTTAAGAAAAAAGGATTCAAAATACTCTCTTAGATGATGGGCTAATAACTGAAAGTAATTCTACTCTACACTTAAAACAAACATTTCCTACTTAGAACATTTGATCAACATCTTGGAAACCATGCAATCACACTCATATGTGTATCATGACAAACACATCAAAATCTAACATATGTGAAAACCATTAAGTCACAACTCATGATCTAACTCTATAAACTTTAAAATACCAAATTCAGAATTCGAAATCTCAACTCAGATCCTGTTAAACACAAATTTCAATCTTAATTCATTTTTGCAATGAATATATGTTATTTTTCGATGGAAATCAAATGCAAAAATCAACAGCATTTAAGATACCAAAATGAAAGTTTCAATCAATTATTTTTTAAATGAAATCATTTTAACTGTCCTCAGTAAGAACAACCAAGGTGCTGTTGTTGTTGTTTTTCTTCTGAATAACCAACATACACAAGAATTCCATAAAACATATGAATCAAATATAAACAATCATGAACTGTATTACATACACGGTACTTATTTGTAGCCCTATACAATGAAAAGGTAGTGGTTTACTATACCTTCATTTTACAATGTCCCATGCTTTTATTTGGTGTATAAAGGCGATTTTTCGGCAAAATATGTATGGTACCATAAAAAATACAAGTTATTCTTCCTTTTGTAATAAGTTCTTTGCCTTTACTTAAAAGGTACAAGAAACTTACTGCTCAATGTATCAACGGATTCATTATGATAAATCCTTATATAGATGGCGTTGTAATAACGTTTCCCTTTATTCTAGGAAACCAAAATTAAAACAAGACCCTGAATTGAAAACCTCCGATAAGCAGAAGACATAAGATCAGGGCAAACCAATCAGATGACTTGCAGTAAATAGTGAAGAAGATGAATCTATTGAAAATTTTTCACATATTTATACTATTAATTATACAGAAAATTTTCAATGAATAGATCTGAAATTTAGAAATAATTATGACTGAAAATTCGAGCGTAGCCATCAGGATGAAAAATTATTCCTTGCAAGAATGAAATCTGATTTGTGATTAAAATTGGTATGATAATACATACTTAGAATATAATATAATGGACAAGAGGATTTCTGTAATCAAGAAAAATTGCGAACATGACGGTGGTTTTAAGATGATAGAAAATTCATTTCTAATTTGAGGTGTAAAGATCAAAACAGTACTGACAAAACAGTAGTGTAAGACTACAATACCAAAATCGAAAACCCTACTAGAAAGAAAACTGTTCTGAGAATTTTAATTTTGTTTAAAGAAATTATACCTCCTTTATAAATGTATTAAATTGACAGTTCAGAAAAGAAGAAAGGTATTTTGGATCCTGGATTTATGTTTTAGTTTAGTATTCATTTTCATGTACAGGTTGAACAATCAGCATCCATTCTTCTAACATATATCAATTTCCTGATACATAACTAACTGGTACCAACACAAACTATGCAAAATGCTGTGATCAACAGTCTAATTAAAAAAAATGCAATTTCCTTTAGTTTCTTTTAGTATTTTTTATTTGCTTAAATTTTTTGGTTTGCTATCATTTCCATCACCAATGTTCATAAAATAACACCACAAGACATCAATGATACCCAATTTTTTATCAGATCTTGGCATGGGCAATGCCATTAATTAATTTCATTGCTAGTCTAAGTTCTTCCAGTTAACAACATTTTATCAAATTTGCCTTGCTGCTTCCCCAATCAATAAAGCAGAAAAAGATAATGAACTTCTTGAGTACAACTAAGTTTTTCTGCTGCTGTTACTGTGTCAATATTTCATATTTCATACTTTCCATTCAATTCTTGTCACAATCTTTTCTATTGCCCCAGAATTGCTTTATCTTGACGTTCATTAATTCTCTTGAAACACATTTGGGTATCATGGCCATTTCTCTAAAAGTAGCATTTTTTCCACTAGTTCATTTATGTTCACTAATGTAAATGCTGATGAGCCTACTGAGGTGCAGCAAAATGATATCACACAAGATGTTGGTGCTAACTCCACATGTGAAATATATTGAAATTAATTCATTTCATTTCAATATATTTTCACATATCTGACTAAAGAACCCATATTATTGATACCACATCATGCTAGTGCATTTCAATTTATTCAATGTGCTTTTGCATCTGAATGATTGATTCTTTCTGCATCAGTGCACAGTTCACATTTGCATACTTTTTGGCAATTAAAAAAAAGGCTCAAGTGATCATATCTTTACCCAGGGATTACATATGTCAACTTTGAATCTAAAATAGTTTTCATGAAACAGTTTACTAATCTGCCTAACTTTTGCTCCACTTTAGTTTTATTATTCAAACAGATATTTGCTGATTATATTGATTATACTAATGCATTAAGACATTTGTTCTCTAAGCCCTCAATCTTTAAAAGTACTACAATTACATTATACATACCATCTGTCCTACTTCACCATCGGTTTTTCGAAGTGCATTGATGACTCTTCCAATGCCAGTTACCTGCAAATGTTCAACCTTCATGGGTACTTTTCTTAGTCTTTCAAGATAATGGCACATCTGAAAAACAAAAACACAAAATGAATATTTGCATAACGAAATAAATTACACAACATATGATATTGTAGGATACTGATGTGGGAAGGTGTGAACATTTTCTTTTAGCTATTAAAAAAAAAAATGGCAGCATCATAAAATGCAAGTTGTTTACCTTCTTCTGCTCTGGGTATCGTTCGATTTTCTTTTTATAATGTTCAATAAAATTCACTAAAGAGTCATCTTCATTCATAGTTTTTCCTTTGTTAAGGGAACAATTCGGAGAATAGAAAAATTCAATTCAAACCGATGAACATCGTTAAGCTTACTTAGTAATCCATTGAGATGGGAAATTAATCTTTTTCAAGAATTTGCAAAATTATGAACATTCATCTATATTAATGCACATCACATTAACACGCACTTCAAAGTTTGCACTCACTCCATGTTTGCACTTGACTTGTAAATACAATTTAAGATACTGAAAAAAGTTATCCAAATGCAACTTGCACGATCACATTAACAGGTGCTATGTACTAAAATTCAGTAACCTCCTAGTGAGTCCACAAACTGAAGCTGTTTTTTCTTGGGTTTTTTTTTTTTGTGTGTGTATTTCTGTTTAGTTTTGCTGTTGTTGCTTTATTTTCTATTTTGCCAAGATACGACAAGTAACGTATAGGCAATGTTTCAAGATTAAAAGACACCTTTAATATTACAGGCACAAAAGTATGCAAACATTGGAATATCAAGAAAAACAGTGACTCCAATTCCTTCGTATCGTACGAACAACAAACGATGCTGCAGTCAATGCATAAACTTAATTATTGTAAGAACATGATGAGAAACAAAAGCAAGTGACCGCCAACATGCCCGTTACAGCAGTTCACAGCACGTACACGCACTGCAAACCTTGATTCTTATGCTTCGGTATTTAAGAACAATGTTATCAACTAAGCTTCCCATAGACCAAAAAACTAAAGTAATTCGATTCTAAAATAAAGTGAATATGCATACACGAACTTAAATGCGGCAAACACCACTAAAGTGCATTATGGTATGGATATATATATATATATACACGCATGCATATGTGCTTATAAACGGGCATACACAAACAAATATAATGCATGGTCTCTATATTATAACTCAATGTAATGAATAAAACGTACAACAAATAGGTCCACTGTCACACCACACATGTACTAGGATATGTAAATAACTTCACAGTTCCATGCAAAAACCAGTAGAACCAAAAATTCTGCTAGATTCTCTTTTCCATTTCAAGCATATATGATTTATAATATCAGCAATCATATTAGATTACGTTGCATGCACTCGACTTAATCTTCATTTAGCAGCATACTTCATTCAACGGAAAGAATAAGTGAAACAAATGTATGTTCTTTGCAAGAAGAGTTCACATCTTTGAACTGAAATTCACTTATTTGTGAGATTGACATGGATATCTGCATGTCTACTCTTTGTCCGATAAGGAATCTATTGGAGGTAGAGAAAAACAAGTAGAAGCTCAACTCAATGAGAACTGAAGTGCTGAAGAAAAAGCCTTCCAGAAGTGCTATTGTCAAAAATTCGCCTCAAATTAGTGTATGCATTCATGTAGTAGAAACTGCTACCTATCATTGCACTTACTAATCTTTGATTTTATCAGGAAGTCTAGAGGTTCAGGCAAATATTCTAAATGAAAAAAACATATTAAAATTAAATTCTAGCAAAATATCCCTTCAGAATTAGGATCGCAATTGGATGGGTAGCATGCATACAACAAAATCTAAATTTTTATACAAGGCAAAGTTTATCTTGGATTTTTTTCCACTATTATTTTTAGGTTTCATTTTTTGACAATGATATGCTGGATGATTTTGTTCTTGAAATGTTTTATATGCATTTCTATCGAATTCAAGAGTGGAAGAAGCCACTGTCTTTTGTGCTTAGGATTCCAGTCTGGAAAAATAAAAAACTCCTAACGCTCACAGAGGATGCCTTCAATGGATCTGAATTTTTTTAAGTGCTTAGTGTTTTTTTAGTGCTTTTAGTTTTTCAGGTGCATTGGAACGAGCAAGTGCAAAGCAGAAAAAGGGATCATTTGTTGATAAGTGGTTAGTCATCATAGATAGGGTCGTTCTACGAGTAACGTAGAATACAAATGAGGCTTTAAGGATTAGGAATTTTCATCATGGATGCATGAAAGGAAAGCTGATGACCTATATTTCTCATTCTTTATTTATTCTTCACGTAGTTATGCGTGTATATAGAGAACTAAGTTGAAAAGAAATATAATACTTCGTATTCTGAGCAAATACCACCCCTGCATGTTTCCAGCTTTTTCGATTGAAGCAAAATAAAGAAAATATGAACAGTATTAGAGTTTCTTGAAAACTAATGATTTGGAATTTCATATCTTTCAACAGCTTTGTAAATGAATTCCTACGTTGAAAAGGAATTGCGAGTTCTTCAAACTTTAAAAAGAATTTGATGAGTTAGAAAACTTATGAAATCTCTTCTCCTTGGAAGTGCTGCAAATGCATACAAAAGTCTTATTACTTGTTGGAGAAGATCTGTTTTACCTAATAGTTTAACGGACACAAAATGGCAAAGAGTAATGATGCAGTTTTAGTGCCACAGCAGTCTGTTCGAGAATCGGGAAATCTAAGGAAAAAAAGAAAGAAACTGAGTCTGCAGTAGCAAAAGCTTGCGGACAGAGCATTGTTCCTAAACTCAAATGACACGAGGAAACATTTTCATTGAAGTTAGTCAAAGCAACAGTAACCCTGATGGAAAAAAAGAATTGAAGGGCATCTGGGACACTGAATGTTGGTGATTATCGTGAGAGCGAGATAGAGTGTCTGAAGCTTATCCTGCCCTCCTACAGTTTCGATATCATCAAAAAAAAATAACCGAAAAGGTTGCGAATTTGATAAAGAATTCGCTAACCTATCCGCTAATGATCTGTCCATTTCAAAATTCAGCTTGTTTGCTCTCTGTGAAAGTTGGAGATCATATATACACATAAATGACTTACTCTCATTTGATTTTCGTTTACCTTTACTTGCAAAAAAAAGGGAAGGAAGGCAAACGTGCGAAAAGGTCACAGCAACTTCCACGGTAGCTGACCCGCCGAGACGGCAGGTGTTGCCATCCGTATTCCAGCACCCCAGGGAAATGCATCAGATCCGTTCCCTCGAAACGTGCCGGAACATCACACAAAAACATCCAGGATGAGAACGTTTGCCGGCCGCTGCAGGACACTATTTTCGACCTTTGCCTTTCGCAGAAATAGTGCTGTGGATACGAACCATAGGGAGCGAAATAGCCAAACGTGTTTGCACAGCAAGGCTTGCTCGGAGAGCACCGTTTCGGCAATCCCATTGCCTCGTCGTCGATTTGAGATTATTCGGGAGTAATGAATTTTCTGAACAAGGAGCAATGGAAACTTCCAACCAAGATGCATGTTCCGTTGGCTGCCGGCGGCTGCTTGCCACCGACCGAAGGAGCACCTCGAGTTCCTCTACGGCTCTTGCCCGAAGACTTCCTCGCCCGTGCTGCTGTTTGCGGGCTGTGGTCGCCGCCGCCGCCGCCGCGTCGTCGTCAGGCCAGTGGAGGCGGAGTGGTTGTTCTTGCTGCAAAAGATATTCAAAAAACAAAAAAAATGTGCAGAATATTTGTGGCCAAGCATGTTTGGGTGGATAGTGTGCAGCGATCTCCGTGCGGTTGCGTGGTTGTTTTGTAGCTTCGTGACTCCAGCAGCCCTGACGGCTTTGGTGAAATGAAGCAGTGACCGTGAGGGAAGGCAGTGTCGTGTGTGTTCCCCTTTTTAAAAAAATACGTATACTTTTTTCGTTTCAAATCGAATTAGCATGAAAACTCGATTTAAGCCTAGCCATTTTACACTCCTAGTTTATAGTTTTTTCCTTGGTTGGTGTGTAAGTTTCTGAACGAGAGGCAGAAAATTCACATCTTAAAGAACAAATTTGCGGAAAAACTTTTTTTTTGAAAATGATTCATGCAGTTGCTTATAATAGTGCTGTTTAATTTGAGAGATATTTGTGCCATTTCAGTGAGAATTTTTTTTTTTTTCTTTTAATGTATGATGAAGGACACTTAAGTCATGACAATACCACAAGAAAAATTCCGTATTCTGGAAGAAATAGAAAAAGATATAGCATCTATCCTTCAAACTGCAGGTTGTTATTTTGTGAGCTTATTGCATGTCAAGCAAACAAATTTCGCTAGTCCAGTATTTTGAATCATGTTATTCAGAGGATTAAGTGTGCATTGAATTTTTTTTTCTTTTGTCTGAATATGCACTTTCTACAGGAAGCAGCTGTGTGTGTGGGTGTTTTTGTTCTTTCTGTTTGCTGTCATAGCTCCAGAATTGTTCAACACTGAAATATATTTTAGGTCAAGTTCTTTCAGAGTTGAGTAAGGAAAAACCAGTCAGTCGCCAAGTTGATACACATATCATGACTTTTATCAAATCACTCTCAAAAGTTGAAAATGAGTTATCTAAACAAATTATGTATCTAATTCAGGTTTCCACAGGTATTTATGTTATTAAATATGATTATGAGAACTTTATATACTATACAGTAGACTTCAAAAATTGCATATCAAAAAAAATTTTGTAAATATTTTAAAATTAGATTGGTGCACAATAATGTGTAATTCACAAGTTTATTGCATGTACAAATAGCAAATTTTTAATAAATTTACGTTAATTTTGTTCGTGTCTATCTAATTTTTATTTATTCTATTATCAAAATAGTGTAGCTCATTTAGTAGTTTTTTACACAAGTTGCTTTTAAGGTCAGTCACATGAAGGTTCTAGTTATGCATCACAGAAAGTGTTGCAAATGGCCTGGCATCGCTTACAACATGCTCGAAGTAGAGTTAATGAATTGGAGAGGATAAAAAATCAGTATTTGCAAAACCGTTTGCGACATCAGCAACTTCAGTCTGTGCACCTGTCCCCTGCTGCATCAACTGCTGTTTCAGCACATCCCCAACCACAGTCATAATGTTATTAATAAGTGATGTGCGTTTCATGATTTAAAATTTCAACTTCTTGACAGACTGCAAAAAGAAAGGAACATTTTTTTCACCATGGTTGCAAATATGAAGTCCATAAACATGTGTAAATAGCAAGTAGGAATGAATTTGTTAGAAAGAAAATCCTCAGCAGGAAAGAAAATGTGAAAAAATTCTAAAATGTTTCTCATTAATGGAGAAAAAAGTCAAGTTTCTGACTGCTTTGCAACTTGATACATATCAAAGACTTGAGTAATTCACAGTTTGATAAGCAAATTTGAGAATCTGCCTTCTATTGAAATCAATTTTAGAATGTACTTCCTTTATATGCAAGAGATTATGTTGAACTTCCAGATAAAATTTCAGTGCATTCAGGTGTTGCTCAAATATGAACAAAGAATGGTGAAAATGAACTGTAATTTTGGACATATTAACTTGTTAGAGTACCTTTTAGTTTTTATTAGTTATCTTTTGTATTAGAGTGCATAAGCCAAACAAGAAAACAAGACCAATTTTATTTAGATGCAAACATGAATCAGAATACTTTCATGATCTAGTTATACTATCATATGATTTGCAGGGTTTCACGGTATGCATAGGGCTACCAAAATCCTTCATTTGTCAGTACCTGGAACATAAAAGTCTGATTTCTACCGTATAAAATAGAAAAAGGACTTTGTGAAAGCAGAAAATAAGATCAAATTGCATCTCCCATACTTCAACATTTACTTGAACTTAGTTTAGGACCCTTTGGGATGTTAAAGAAATTTTCAATTTCCATTTGGAATTACTGATGTTGCTTGTTTCAAATTGTTCCTTATCTCACTCCATAAAACTACCTCTTGCACATTTGCATACCTGCATTCCTATCCACTGTCAAAATTATTGCAAAGACTTCTGCTAAAGATTGTAATGTTTACTAAGGAACATTCTGAATTGGGAAATCTGGTTGGAAAAAATGTCACAAAATTTCTTGTAAGTAAGGCAGTTTTTTCAGTGGAACAGTTAAATCTTTGAATAATCCGTAAAAGTAAACAATTATTTCTTGTAAGTGTGGTGGGATGGGGTGGGGAGGAATGGGACTTTTTCCGAAAACACTTTTTCCAATAAATTGCGATAATCAGCAAGATTTCAAACTGTTGATATATTAGACTCATTCACAGATGTCCTTAATTCAAACAAACTTCAAGAACCTTTTGCTATGTACTCTACACTTATCAAAACATTAGAAGTCAGCTTGCACTTGAAAAATGAGTACTCTATTGCGAAAATATTTTGTAAAATAAGGGTTTTAAGTACAAAAAAAAATTTTTTTTGTACTTTTTTTATTTCTAATTTCGACCAGTCAGGTTTTGAAAAATTAGGCTTGCTACACACACAAGCATGTCAAATCCATTCCCCCAAAAATGCAGTGGCTCACAAAATAAAATACTCTCAAACATGAGCTGTGAAACACGGACAATTATTTTGAAGTCCCAGGGGTGTCTCCCTTTCCAAATTTCTTGTAAGACACTCACGTGTGCGGCGATGTTCACTTCCACCATCAATGTATTCTTGACTTAGGTTTACATGGTGTTTTACAAAGGTTAATTCCCTAAAACTTTGGTAGAACGATAATGTACTCAAATTTATGAGAGCAGATAAAAAAAACGGATAGTCAGCAAATCAATTTCATGTATCATTTTCTTTAAAAACGAATGCAAAAGTACGTTTATCATATGCACAACCTTGGTAATCATCATCATGAAGTATGCTTTTTTGAATGTCAAAAATGAAATGAACACATTCTGCAATGTTATTCTTGGAGAAGCCAAGGGGACTGGGTTTTACAAATACAAATCTCCACAAATACTTTATCTAACAAAACTGAACATGAAACATCAATGATGTTGCAAATGAATGATGAAAGTTTTCAATTATGATTATCTTCTCTTGAAGATGTAATATTTGGTTGCCTGCTTGAGCATGTAAGACATTAATTGATGTTATTGGAATCCAAATTCAACTGATGGCCAGGGCATCACTCTGCAATTCTTGACTTAGCTGTGTTTGCAAATCTGCAAGTTTACGTTTCAAACTGACAATTCCCATCAGTACAATATTTTCTGGCCGAAGTGCCCCACTGCTTTCAACATTAAAATAAAACTTATTGGGTCTTGCTTCCCAATTATATGGTGCTTCATCTACGAACAATATGTAAATTTCAATTAATAGCCTATGATTTTGTGACATACGTTGATCCTCTGACAAAGAAGTGTATTCAGATTTGGGCCATTCTTCTGGTTTGGGATATAATGTATGCCTTAAGGCATTATCAGGATCATATTCCATAGCAATTCCTGCTGCTGGGCTCCATTTTGCATGCTCTTTGCCAAATCCTTTTTTAGCAAATGCTTTCAACCGCAGTTCTTGGTTTTTTCTCAATTTCACAATAAGTATATCTAAAATCAGTTGGGAAACAGTGGAATGATGTCATTCAATGATAGAATAAAATAAAACTGCAAAACTTAAAGTAGTATAACAAAACGTACGATCTGTTTCTCCATATTCAGTAGTGTCATCTTCTCTATGTTTGGATGTGACAGGTACAACACGAATATCATTAGATTTCAAATCTGCTGATGTAACATGATGAGTCTGCTCATCAATACATTTGACATCCAGACTGAATTCTATGCTACAATCTTGGCAAAAATCTGCACAATTGCAGTCCTATAGGATAATAGAGATATTAGGTTAGATCAAAAGCACTCAAACACCAATTCCTAATATTGCACTTTTGCTGTTATTCCAGAGAACTACATATTCAAATGTTTGCATTAAACTGTTTTCGATTTCTATTAATAAATGCATAATCTACAGTATGATAAGGTCAACATAAATGTTGTAAAAAACACATTTTACATAACTTATGATGGATTAAATGAAACTTAATAATGAGTGGCATCTGGAACTTTTATCAGTAGGACTGTTAACCAAAAATCAACATTAAAACCTGCTATTTAAGTAAACAAAACTCATTGAAAGTATAACATTTTATAATGCATCATCAGCTCTTTTTTCACTATCTTTTTCAACTTAATACTGGTGGTCTTCTGTCTTTATGAAATGGAAAATATAATAAAATTCAAGCAAGAATAAATTACATCCTGAACATCAACTATACTATAACCAAAAGAAACCAGAAACACGCATTTCAAGACTTACATTTGTCAATAACCTGATCCAAGTTAAATTAGAACTTAAATGCTTATTAATTTACCAAGGAATTCATGTATTGAATGTTCTGAATGAATGCAGCATTATGGTATTTATAAGATGCACTTTCATTATGAAAACTATTCGAAACTGGAATTCATAAACCGTAAAATACTTCTGTTAAGCAACTTTTTGCACACAAATTTTTCTTTTTTAGATCTTTATTGTTGTATTGGTATAATTTCTTTGAGAAATTTATTGACAGCATCTACATAAACTGACAGTATGTGAGCATCATCAGAATACATTACAACTCAAAGTAAACTAGTGCATTAAACTTTCACAGCCTTCATTCATATCACAGCTAACTGGGTTAGATCACAAAATAAGAAAATATAAATTTTCAACAGGATGTTTGAATTTCAAAGATACTGTTGCTGACAGTCATTTCCATTGGGTTAGAGACTCACAAATCCTGTACCTTCCATTTATATTAGTCAAAAAAAAAAGTTTATGAAACTTCTACTTCATTGTGTTATGCAATTCACATAAACTTCAAAACAGGAAATATTTTCATTTTAATCCCAGGAAAACATATACAAGCAGGATATTATAATTAGTGTTAATGATCACATACATGGAAATCATCACATGTTTGGGTAAATTTGTCCCAAACAAGCAGTTACTCAAAATCATCGAGAAAACGTTGGTCTTCTTTATTCTCTCATCAAATGATGGTATGAAGATATTTAACCCCAACACTAACTGCATTATTATTAACGAGAAAAGCAAAGATCCAAACTGCTACAAATACTAATCTTTTCTCAACCAGATCAAATGATCACCTAACATAAGGTGCCTCAACATGTTTTCCTATCACTTGACAAGAAAAAGCTAAAATTAATGTAAAAATATTGATGAGTGTTGAGCAAGGAATAATATATTATAAGTAATTTAAACTATGAAAATTGGATATATTTATATTTACACGAATCCGTGATTTACACCTATGATTTCCTACAAACTAGATATTAAGGAAATATACCAACAAAACCTTTCAATCCAATTAAAATAATATATGCCTATTAATCAGCTATAACTCTTACCTAATTGTAAGAGTTGGAAATGTTATAGCTGATGTGCATGTTATGTTGTGTTGTGTAATTACAGAATTGTTGTTCAGTGTAAATTCATTGATTGTAATTCTGTGTCAGCTATTTACAATCATCATGTTTTCAAAGATAGCAACAATGATGGAATTAAAGACTAACTACGGTATGATAGCATTTGAAGTTGTAGTTTGTTGTTTGGAATAAATTTAAGTAAAGAACATCGGCCCCACTACAATCTTTCACTGAATAGGATTTCATTTGCCATCCATCGGTTCTACTCACCCTCGAATATTGCATTCGATCGACTACTTCGTCTGATGTTAATGGTATCAGCCCAATTCTATGTGCAATAAAATCATCGCTGAGAACTGTTGAATTGGCTTCTATTTGAACCCAATCAATTGCTAGCGTTGGTGTTTCCGCATGAAAAATTCTTCGAAGAGCATTGGCAACGCTATCAAATGAATAAATTTAGCATAAATACACGCAGGGTTTATTTAAAAAATATTTTTTAAAATCACTCAAAGCTAGCTGTAACAACCTTTAACATGCAAATTAGTATAAGATTGGGAGGAAATTATCCTGAAACACAGCTTCTGTTTCATACCTCAAATCAGAATCTTCTATTTGAAATTTCACGTTTTCTTCAGTCAACTCACTGATGGATATGGATGGCTGATTGGCATACGGCATTATTTAGTTTTCATGGAGCCTCTCTGCTAGATCGTTATTCAACATTCGTATCCCTCCAATTCCTCCTACCTCAAGAGATACCACATTCAAAAGTCTATAGAAATTTTGATTTCGCAACGCCATGAAATTCACATGAGCACTGCTCACTTAAATTAAGGCACTATCTAAACTGCAAAAAAATTATCATTGTGAGCAAAGTAGCCCTTAATGCAACAGTGTGCGGTAGTATATGAGCTTTCAGAATGGCTAAATTAATCTTATGAAGAAATGTTATGAACACGTATCAGTAATCCATTGTATTTCAGTTACCCATATATAGAAAGAAAAAAAAAACGTTTAATGAGAAACACAATTTAAGTGTATTACCACATTTGCTATTATATTTCTATTATTTCATCAACTAAAAGGATTTTTTTATGATCAAATTCTGAAGATAGGAAAGGAATTACAAGGAAAAGCAATTATAAGGACGGATCTGTCTCATTTCTAAACGGTTTTCGATATTTCCATAATTACTATTAAAAATCGCAAAATCCAGATGAGAAAGACTTATGAGAAAAGTTTTACGGACAAACTGCGATCTAAATATTGGGCAAGTGCTTACCGCCACTTCAAGTAAGCAATGTAGAGAAACTTGCGTTTACAAGAATGCCCACAAGTTAACATGCAGTATTAAATTGTAAAGAATAATAGCCAGAAGTAATTTTTCGGCGTTTGAAACATTCATAATTTTATGGTTCGCAGATAAGATAGAACTTGAACGAAGTACGCTAAACATTACCATTGTGCGTTCTGTGAATTGCTTTTCACGTGTTTTGCAAAATTTTGCTTGAAAAAACTGACGCTTGATGACTCCACGAATTTTACTTAGCTTATATCTAAACATTAATGAAGACGGGTAACATGATGAAACGGTTCAGTCCAGATTTTGTAAGAAAAAAAAAACTATAACTATAACTCAGTACCATTCAACAATGCATTTGTCCATATATTTTCAAAAACTTTTAATTTTTCAATTGAAACAGAAAAGATATATAAAAATCCACAGACTTGAATTGACATAAATGTTGTAGATTAAAAAGAGGCAGAGAACTGCAAAGTTTCTCAGACACCTTAAAATGCCTTTCCGATACTGGGAGTCTTAATTTCATAGAGCATAAACAAAATAGTATATACATATTTCTATTAATTTTATTCTTGAATAAGTCTGGGCATCTGTAAAGATGATTTCGAAAGCCAGAAATTTTTTAAGCCGACTTACGAAACCTAAAATTTTTCGTGCCACCAATTCTATGTCCACCATGAGGAAGTCAAATGAAAGGGATTTTAGCTAAGAATAGAAAATCACGAAACAAATATTTGACATCGAATTGAGAAGCTGTAACAACGGAGTCATTATCAAAGGTGCGAATTATGGCATTTGTAAAGAGAGTAAACTATGTACAAAGAGAAGAATGAGATGAGATGAGAAATGAGATGTATATGAGAAAAGTCCTGATTTCAAATATTTTTTTATTTACAGATTGTTTTATATATTATAAAACTATCTTCTGATTTGCTATGATAAATTATCAATTTGCTAAGTTAACGTCAAAGAAAATGCGACTCAAACCCCTTCTTAAAAAACAGTTGTAACAAGCAAACAATAACAAAATCGCATTACATTGTCTTACATCAATCTTAACATCCGATAACACGAAGATATCGACAATAATATTACTTTAGTTTCTACTGACTAATACATTCCAACAACCCCCTACTCCTCCAAAAATTCCAGAGACCATTAAAATCAAAGTCTTAAAAGAGTTTAGTCTAGCACGCAAACACTTCCCTCAGGTAGTGCGTGAGAATAATTTGTAATTATTTGTAAACTTCAAAATAATGCCAAATTATATGATTCTCAGAAAACATGAAACCTCGAATTCCAGATGTGTTTTTGCACAGAGAATCGTACGCGGAATCTAAATCGAAAAAGAAACTGAATCGAAGAAAAATTCAAAAGAATAAGGGAAATAATGATTTCATTCTCCATAAAATGCCAGGATGCTGAAATTCACTAGATATGACCACAATGAGAATTATTCTACTGTCAGAACTCTCTACAGGCTTATTTCGGTACGAAAAGAGGAATGAATATGTTTTTCGCTGTATGATTGTTTGACAACATTTCAATTACTCAGCTCAATTCTGTGAAATTTATGCTCATATTCTCAGTCTGTAATGTGCATCTGTTAAAATCGAGCCTCCCTATTTGCCTCATGCAGCTGTGCGGGTCCTGGCAACCAGTGAACGGTCCATTGGATGGCACGAAACATATCGTGCGGCAATAACAGTTGTATTTCTCTTGAATCTCTCTCTTGAATTTCTCTTCCCCGAAACACCATAGGTTGCATGCTTTGCATACACTTTTAGTAGGAGCAAAAGGGCACTTATCACGAAATAATAGAATTCTCAACCACTTCTGGTGACCGTGTTTCTACCTTTTGGTTCAAAATTTATTAATGGCTCATTTAATACAGACCGAAAAGCAAAAACGATTCCTGGTTTATACTTAGAAAACTATATCCTTATACATTCCATTATGTTTATTTAATGATTCCACAAACAACAGCATGTTTTGTTTTGTTTTTTCCAAACATGTGAATGATAATTTCTACGTATGAGTATTGGATTTAAAAATCCATCGGGCTAACCATGGCATTGGCTGATGACATAGAATTGCAGATTTATGTTAACTGCATTTTACTTTTCGAAAGAACACACTTTTTCATTTACCACTCAACATTTCTGCTTACTGGAATCCTCTTTAAGAGCAACCACTCTGTTGAATACCAACTGAAACGTAAATTCACTTTACCACTTTTATTTGTTGGCTGACAGCTTACCTGTGATTCAGTACTATCTGGATCGACCGAAAAAAATCCTATTCTTTCAAATTGGAATTTGTCATAAACCTTGGCTGACTGAACATGTTTCTCAACCAAGACGTGGTCCAATGTGATCAAGGAGTTGACATTACAATCAGACAGGAATCCATCAGGAACCTCTGAAGGATCTTCTGGGTTCTTGTGCTGAAACCTATTTACCACTATGATGCACAAATTACTATGAGATACTTACAAACGAGTATACACACGAACTTTGCATTCTACATAATCACTAACCCAATGAATGAATGACCGAGGTTTATTGTGTTCATTGAGTGCTTCACATCTGACATGCAACTCTTTGGGTTTACCATCTACACTGTGTAGCACTTTCTCCAGATGAATAACATAGCCAGTGTGGCTTAATCCAACTGGCTGTATCTTTGTTAATCTCCAAAAATTTTCATTTGCTTCCTAGAAATTCATCTAAATAAAGAACTGGACGACATCATAACTAACCTCTAGGAAATCATTTTCATCTATGTAAATAACACTCCCAAATTGAATTTGATGAGAACCTTTTTCAGGATCATGTGGAAAATCAGGAACATTAAGCATGATAGGCTGCTCTAAGGGTAAGTTGGATATTCGCACAAGCAGAGGTGATGTGACAGCCATGACCCGAGGGGCAGTCTTGTTTAAAGAGTCCCTCACACAAGCTTCCAAGAGTTCTGGACTAATAGAGGTTTGTGCACCTGTCAGTCCCACTTTTGCACAGAAATTATTTATTGCACTGGGAGGGAACCCCCTCCTCTGCAATGCAGAAAGTGTGAATAATCTAGGATCATCCCAGTCTTTGACAATTTTTTTTTGAATAAGCTGTGCAATCTTTCGCTTGGAAACTACTGTATAATCTAAATTGAGCCTGCCATATTCCCACTGAACAGGACAATATATTCCCAAAGAATTACACAACCAATAGTAAGCTGAGCGGCGTGATTGGAATTCCTTAGTGCACAATGAATGTGTTATATGCTCCAAGGAATCGCATATAGCATGCGTGAAGTCATAAGTGGGATAAATGCACCACCTATTTCCTGTGCGTGCATGGGGGATATATTTAATTCTATATGCCACTGGATCTTGTTTTCCTTCCTCCAAAGTAATTTTCATGCGCAATGTGGCTTCCCCCTCAGCAAACAATCCATGTTTCATATCCTAAAATAAAAAAGTTCAAAGTTCAGATAACACCATGACTAACCCAAAATAATTTTGTGCTCTCAGACACTGGACGATTTCTCCAGGGAGAAGGTGGAGGATTGAAACCTTGTATTTCTTCTTGAGGCATATGGCAAACATATGCTTGATTTTGTGCTATCAACTGGTGGGCAAACATGTACAATTGATCAAAATAATCAGAAGAATAATTTATTTTATATGGTTGGTAACCTATTGTGTGTGGTTAGCAAACATAAGCAAATAACAATAGCTAACTTACCTAACCACTTTACCATCTCCTGAATAGCTAAAAAAAAGTATTCTTCTTCCTTTTCCGGATTCGTATCATCATAGCGAAGCAAGCATACACCATTATGTGCCTGGGCATATCCAAAGTTGATATTAATTGCTTTTGCATGGCCAATATGCAATAAGCCATTGGGCTCTGGTGGAAAACGTGTGCGGACTATTCCTCCTGTTATTTTCATGTGCTCATGAAGAAGGCGTAAAGTATCAGGGGTGACCACATAACCAACAGTAGTATGGTTCTGACCAGGAGCATGGAAACGTGCCTTTGTGCCCATCAACTCATTAACTGTTGCTGCCCCACAATCTTCAGGTGTACTTCCAGCATTCTGAGCTTTTTTTTTTTTCTTATTTGGTTGATGAGCATCCTGATTTGGGCAGGAACCCAGCAACTTTTGCAACTGGGTATCCAGTTCCATTTTAACAGCCTTTCCATCAGCCCATTGTAAGGAACACTTGACACTCTGAAGAAGGGGTCCTATATTTATTTGATTCCTATGCAAAACATGTAGTTCATCACTTTATTCCTTTACCCATGTTCGATCAACAAATCCTGATTCCGAATCAATACTTCTTTAACTGCCTCAGAGATTTGCTCTTGAGTGATTTCTACACCTGCTCCATAACTGGCTTCCCACTTTTTTTCATCAACTGGTTGTTCAGGATGATTAAGAAGGTAGTTTAAAGCAGCTGACTTATTATTTAACAATTATTCTTGATATACGTTATGTACCTGTTAACCGCACTTCAGAGTTGATTTTCCCTTGTGCTATGCTAGAAACCAGTAAAGGAAGATGTATTAAAATTTGTTTTTTGCACTGACTGGCTACATGGTATAGCAAATTAGCTACCACCTTGGGAATAACATCTGGGAATTCATGCCGTACCTACACAAGAATCACAAAAGTGGACTGACTATGCTACTAACCTCGTTGACAGCCAGGACAAGATTTTCAGTCAAAACCTTGTTTTTCAATGTTTCTAACAGCTTTTGGTTACTCAAACCTAAAGCTACTAAAATCTCCTTAGAATCCATCATCATGACTCTAGAAAATTACACACTTTATTTAAATGATCATCATGCCTTTGCTTCATTGGTTTCTTTAAATTGTTTTTGCACATTCAAGTGATCAATCATTTCTTTCTGTCTAACCCATGCATAACCCAAACTCCCAATCAGGACAATGCCGTTGGAAAACCACCACAGGTAAGAGCGTTCTTCCTGATACCAAATGCAAGCTAATATGGTCTGCACGCAAGCTTTGGCTGTACCAGACACATTATGTGTCAGTGGAGATGTAAACTGCTCAAAGCGAATCAGTATTTTCCAAGGCAACTTTATGCTAACCTGTATCTGTAGTCCAGTTACATATGAGATTGAGAATCCAAGCAAACTAGATGTTAACATCAGCTTCCAGAAAACACTGGTATCCATTAATGATAAAAGCATACTATGAGTAATTTCTCCAAAGAGGAATAACAAAGGAATAAACAGTAAACTGGCATTAAGATTGTTATAGTACGTTAACAACCAAATGCTTTTGTTCACTTGTGGTAGGACTTTCTTAGTGTAAATAGAATTAAGGGAAACAAAAACGGAAGCTAGTGTTCCAAAAAGGATTCCTGCTTTAGACAGACTGCCTAGACAAGAAATAAATGGATGTCTATGTTTACTTAATTGTTATCATCATTCCTGAGTCAAAATAATACCAGATATCTCCTCTTGATCAATTCCTAGATAATACCCTCCAACGATCAGAATACTGCAACACACTGCATTCAGAGATGTAGATTCATCTGCAAAATTCCTGTACTTTAGAATTCAAGTAATAACTAGACTTACACAGAATTAGATAAGTAAAAATCATGTTGAAAACTGGCGTCAATGATCTTCCAATATAATAAAATGCAACACTAGCATATTTCAAACAAAAATTATTGAATGTCACCATCCCAATAAATAGACAGCTTAACGGTAAAATCTAAAATACTACAAAATAACACCTATCTGGTCAGTTATTGAAGAATATTCATGCAAGATAAACAATCAAGCAAACAAACAAAAATTGAAACTCTTAATGAATATATAGCAATCACATGAAGGCATCGAATAAATATACACCTTAACCATAGTAATCGCATTAAATGTTACATCAGGTATTCTCCTGTGTTCTACCGTAGCTGCTTCTACCAAAACTGCAATGTGACAAAAGACAACTGTCATGAAACACTGGAACCATGTTATAAATAATGGTGCATCAATATCCTGAGTGGTGGCTCCGTTCAGTAATTCTTTATTTACGAAGACCATTGTTATGGAAACGAACCTGCACCCCAGTTAGGGGAAGAAAAAGAAAAAAAAAACTTTGAATGGCGCCTACGGGGAGCCGACACCTTACCAATAAAGTGCTACAATACCAGCAATTTGGAAACTGTGTTTCCATTCGTGCACGCGTTTCATGAAACGCTCGACAGATGTGTTGATGCTCTCCTTAAGGGGCATTTTGCAAAAGCCATAGACTCATCGACCTTCGTTGGATAGTCAGGCACCGGTCACCACATGCACTGCCACGGGGGAACACATTTTTCTTTCTCCTTCTCCTTCGAACCCCCCCTTCCCCTCCAGATGCGGCGCGCCGATCTTCGCCTCGCAGAGACGCGCGTGTTCCCGGCTGCTGCTGCTGACGTGTTTTTCTTCCTTTTTTTTTTTTTTTTTTTCCTCTCTCTCTCTCTCTCTCTGCCTCTTCTTTTCCAAAGTCCCATCCTCGGTCGGGAAGGGGGGGGTTCCGCCCGCGGTGGAACCCTGCGGGCCTGCCCGGCAGCGTAGGTCGTAGGAACCGGACCGGCCTCGAGGTGTGCAGCCCAAAGCCGAAGAACGTGAGGAGGAAGGAGTTCTTTGGCATTTAGGAGATAACGGAACTGCGATTGCAGTGTCGTCAGTGGGGGTGGGGGGAGAGAGAGAGACAGTAGGAGGCTGTGATTCGGTCTGTGAAGCAGGTGGTGAAGAGTATCGGAGGGGAAACGCCCCCCCCAACAAATGGGGAAAAGTGACCCTTTTAGGAAAGTGCATCGCGAATTCACGTTTTGTGTTTTCGATTATGAAAGCGATTGAAATCCTGTGATCTTGATCGGAGTAGGGAATCTTTTCGAAACTTTCCCAGAAAATTGGGAATGAAAGTAAACAAACGTCTTCTGCTGTGTATTGTGCTTGATTTCTCATTACCATCCCTTCAGAGCATGATGCGATGCATAACCCAATAATTGTTCTATCGTATTTGGTGAAAGAAGTGTGGAGAAATCGAGTTGTTTCAGAAACAAACTTCATTGTTACTTTAACTTAACATACTTTCTCTTCTGTTATTTTTTATTTCTATAATAAAGTAACATATTTATGCCAGTTCCTTTACTTTTTGGCACATTTGTCAATTAAAACCATGAATGCAATGCAGTACTAAAGTTCAAAAGAGACCAAGATTAGATTAATTTACCCTCAGTGCTTCACGTTGACATTGTGGATTCAGGGAACATTTTAGAGAAATAATTCTTCCGTAACCTTGCTGGATATCGGCACAAAAAAAAAATATATCTGTGTTGTTGAGCTTTTTTTTTTTTTTTTTTTCTTTGATTGTTCATTTCTTATTGAGTTACCTTGTGTGAATGTTTATTGGTTTTAATTAGTTTATGGAGATTATGCAATTTCTTTCAGCCATGAAGCCAATTCTAGGATATTGGGACATTAGAGGGGTGAGTTCTATTATGTTGTTTCATATGTTACTTTTTGTATGTTGTAGCTGGCACAGCCTATCCGACTTCTTCTGGCTTACACAGAAACTGATTTTGAAGACAAAAGATACAGTGCTGGATTAGCACCGGATTATGATAAATCCTGTTGGTTCGATGTCAAATATTCTTTAGGACTGGATTTTCCCAATGTATGTTAATTGCCACAACCATTGCATCTAGTTTTTGATGTTTTTGCAGTTACCATATTATATAGATGATGATGTCAAACTAACACAATCCAATGCAATTTTGCGTTATTTGGCGAGAAAAAATGGTTTATCTGCAAGCAATGAATCACAGCAAGATGTCCTGGAGAATGTAGCATCAGATTTCCGTAGAGCATGGGGTTCTCTTTGCTATAACCCCAAATTTGTAAGATAAGATAAGGTATACTTATAATATTTACTTCCATCTCATGATTAGGAAGAATTGAAGGAAGATTACTTAGAAAATCTTCCTAGAACCCTTGAAACCTTTTCAGATTACTTAGGAGACCAACTTTGGTTTTTAGAAGAGGTAATCATCTCCAAATAATTTCCAGTTTGTTTATCAGTTTTAAGTATTTTTAGCTTTCTTATGTTGATTTCCTTCTCTATGAACAGTTTGATGTACATCAGTATTTGGATTCAGAATGTCTGGCCAATTTTCCTAATCTTTCGGACTTTTTATGTCGTTTTGAAGATTTGCCAACTATTGCAGCATATATGCAGTCCAATAGATTTCTGAAATGGCCACTGAATAACCCAATCGCCAAATTCGGACAATTAAAGTAATTTTGAAGCATTTCTGGAAAGCTTACTATAGTCAGAAATGGCACTATTGTATATTTTCGTGAAAATGGGTTATAGTATTTTTTTTTACAAGCACATGGTCTTCAAAATTAATTTTGTCCAAGAAACAAGCCTCAAATGCTTGGAAAAACTATTTTTGTCTTTTCAATTCATATTGTGATCAGCACCTATGTATTAGGATCTTCATGCAAATAAAAATTTGAAGTTATGATTAAAAATTAAAAATATAGTAATGACTCATATTGGCTAATAGTATGTTTGTGTGAAGTTGGCATTTTCAGAGGTTATAAAGCCATGAGTCAATCCTGTAGTACATCTGACAGTTTTAAATAGCTTGATCATAATTTCAAGTTGGATTTTTTCATGTTTTTGATATTTTTTGTTTTTAAATATTTACCATGTAAGATACCCTATGCAAGGCACATTGCATAAGGTATTGCAATTCATAATCACAAATAAAAAGAAAATAAAAGACCACAAAATTTTCTTAGCCAGCACTTTTCATTTCATGGGTATTCTTTGTGTTATTGACAAATACGACTGCTTTCATGAACACTGAGTATTTTCAAAATATGTGCTTATTAATAAGTGGATTAACAAGAATCAGTAATCACGGTAATCAAAATGTTCTAAGCAGAAGCTGATTCAACACAGAATTTTGCAAGAGCTAGGATTCACACAAAACAGCCTGTTTTGTTGTATGAACAATGAAAATGTAAAATTCCTATCAGTTTCTAATCACCAAACTTTCATTTATTTTTAGTCTCATAACAAAAATAAAACATTCTAAGGAAATGCCAGATTTAGAGTGGCATAATTTCGATTCAAATCAAATTATGAGGGGGAAATTTCAGATTAGCACATTTAAAAAGCATACAATGAAGTATGCAAAATAAGTAAACAAATGCTACTATACTGGAGCTACATGAGTACACATAATGTGAGCAAAATAAATCAGCCATTGAAAAATAAATTTCTTTACAAATTTGATGTATCTTAAATGTCCTTAAATATCTCGTGCATTAAATGAAGTAATTGAACGTTAATGACCACCTGCTGTGAGAGTACTGTGTAAAAGCACAGAGTAAAAACATTTTGATTGGCTGTTGAATGTAATTAAATGCTTCAATTCTAGCTTACCTTTGTCTGTGACCTCTGCATGTAAAAAACAGCTCTAGCATTTATTTGAAATGTTGACTTTATTCACAATCTTATTTACAAAAAAGCAATTGCATCTGCTTTTACATTTTGTATATTTGCACATATCATACACATACACACTTCATGACAAAATACAAACTCAAATTGATATTTTCCGCCATAGTTCATGATAACAGTAAAAAAAACACTGATCTTTTCTGCAATTCAGCATATGAACAGAATTATTCCACTTTAAACTCACTTGTTATCACAGAAACAATCTGTGTTAAGAAATGGGAAAAGCTTTCATGATTCTCCAATATTTTCACTACAAACATGATTTCTGTTACTTATGTGCATCACTGTGTTGTTAAAAAGCTCATTGGAAACTTGTTGCATAGCAGTAAAACAATGCTACTCCAACAAGTAACTAAAATTTACATGCTGCTAAACTAAAATGGTAATTTATTCCAGTGATCGTGGAATTAACAAATCAATGATGTAAAAACAATTTCCACATACTAAACCTGCTTCCTCACCTGCAAATCAATAAGCAAACAATATTTTTAATATAACTGCTGTAAGGTACTTATGTAAAAATTTATTATTAAAGAAAATGGAACATGGACAGTATATGGAATTACACAGCAGACTTCTTTTGTAAACATGGCATGCTGTTCATTTGGCACTCTTGTCTGGCATAAATTGCTAACAAAAGTATTGCAAGGAAAAAAATTCCAAAATTTTTGCACTGTCATGGAAAGAATGAGTGTTGTATCTCTGTCAAGCCTAAGGGTACACTATACAAGCAACCAGCATTGTGGGGAATTTGATTTTGATGAGCAACACTTGTTGTGGATTCATGCATGCAATTACATTTCATATGCATGTAGTTGGACTTGCAGTCAAGTCATGTGTCTCGTTTACAGGAAACAATCCACCAAGTTTTTGTGTCACGCAACCAAACTTTCTTTAGTATCCATTTTATCTCCTAAAGAAAAAGCAATAAATAGAAAACAAAAGGCAACAAAGTAACAGCAAGCAGTAGCTGAACTTACCCTTGTCATCCTTAAGCAATTCTTTAGTTTCCATTTTCTCAAAGGGTTTTTCTTCCTTTTCCTCAGTTCTAGCTTTCTTACGTACTTTATCTTTATATATTCTAAGAGAGGATGGATGACTCATTTTTCATGCATGTGTTATTCTACCTATGATCTTTCCTTCCTTCTGGATCCTCCTCTTCTGAATCACTATATTCATTATCATGAGCTACCCTTTTATCAGAAGCTCGAATAGAAATCCGCTCATCTGGACTGGCCTTCTCATCATCATCACTATCCTCAGGTAAGGCATCCTCCGGGATATCTACCAAAATTAATAGCCACAACAGTTTCATTACCTACTTTGCATTTGAATGCCTGGAGCATGAGGAAGCATCCTCAAGTTTTCAAATAGACGGGTTCTGTGGAGCAATCAAAAGATCTCTGAGAGGCATACTCGAATACCTACTTGATTTTCTCCAAATACTCAGGCGTATTTTGATTGGCCATATTTGAGGGGGAGATATGCAGCTTGAAATCAGGCCCAAAATATTCAAAATAGTCATTGTAAGGCAGCTCATTGGCAATTTCCACATTCAGTGCTATGGAAGTCTCATATGCCCAACAGCGTGCTACATTTCTTATGGTGTAACCTCCACCACCAAGCATCAACATGGGTAAGTTGAATTTTTTAATGAATTCCACACACTTTCCATGGCCTTTGATTCTTAATGAAGAAATGAAATGAAAAATACAGATTACCTTTGAGAGTTAAGTTGAAACAACCTAGCCTATCGCCTGTTAGAGAGTCTGAACCACATTGTAAGATCACTGCACTTGGTTGATATGTTTCCATGACCTTAGAGATAACAGGTACAAACACTGACTGATAGCTGTCATCATCCATTCCATCCCTGAGAGGGAAATTCAGTGCATAATACTTCCCCTTGCCAGCACCAATATCCTAAGAAACCATGAGCCATATAGCAAATACAATTGTTGTTACCCGGAGATCTCCTGTTCCTGGAAAATATTCTCCATATTTATGAAAAGACACTGTCATAACACGATCTGTCGTGTAAAAAGCTTCCTCCACACCATCTCCATGATGGATATCAATATCCACATAAAGAACACGCTGATGGTACTTTAATAATTCCAAAATAGCTAATGCAATATCATTGACATAGCAAAATCCAGATGCTTCCGATTTTTTGGCATGATGAAGGCCACCTGCCCAATTTATAGCAATTTCTGTTGCCTGCTTGTTTAATTTTACAGCAGCAGCAACAGTGCCTCCTGTTGACAATTGACAAAACTCGTAGAGACCATCAAATACTGGGCAATCTTCCCCAACATTAACTAAAAATTCGCTCAATCAAAATAAAGTACAGCATGTTCCCATAGTTACATCTTTGCATTTGCTTGTTGTACTCAGACATGTTGTCAGGTCTTATGCTTCTCAAAAATCTAATGTATTCATCACTGTGAAACTTGGTCATCTCTTCAGCTGTTGCTTTATGAGGTCTCTGAATGGATAAAAAACCTTCTTTCATGAAGTTTCAAGCTTGCAATACTTACATAGATTTCCATTTTTCGATATAAACCATAATTCAAGAGCAAATTGTGTGTCATTCGTATTCTGTGTGGTTTCATTGGATGCCCCTGTCCATAGTAATAATTGCCAACATCACCTGCATAACAATTACACTCTTAAAGTTTGCAAACTCAATTCATTTGCACTGTGCTCTTTCAAGGGACACTAGTTTTTGCGAACATACACTTTACAACAAGGATTTAAAATGCTACTATGAAACAGGAAGAACCATTTCTCAATACTTGTGCAGAAACTAATTTGGACGCAAAGTAATTTTAAAAAAGATTTAAAAACCTCTTAATAATCTGTCATTGCAAGATTTACGAGACGTTACCACAAGTATTAACAACAAAAAACACTTAAGTTTAATGCTAAACTTGAAAATTCCAAGTGTTTCATTGCACCAATACCAAATTCAATTCATTTGACGCCTAAATTTTTTGAAAATCATGCTTGTTGATTTTCGGATAATTGCCACAATCTTTTCAAATAATCAAATGTAAGCAAATATAGCTAGAAAAATCGTTTTTCTAACACAAATGGCTCTTGTGAGCACGGAAATTTAATATCACAAAACCATTAAAACCATTCAAATGTAATCTAGACTTCAACAGGTTAGCAAACCAGGAGATGCAAGCTTCAAACACTATCACAACGCGAGGTACCACAAAGCATTCTATACATGCAGACTGCTATGCTTCATGCATCACAAGCAGATCAGATTAAACACTCCATTCCAGAGTAGAAGACATTCATCAAAAATTTTGGGAATTTATTTTGCACTTATTTATAAAACCCAAAGTATTCGCTGCATTGGGCTATTTATTTTTTTTTAATTTTATTATGCAATTGATTATTTTATAAAGAATTACAAAATCAAGTACGTAACCATACTGGACACAAACACAATACGAGATATTATTAGATGGAATATATCGATGAAGTTTCCCTTGAAAATTCATCACAACAGTTATCTTTGCAATAAAATCGTCCAGTATACTGAAGAAAAACTTAAATTACACTCAAAATATAACTACATATTGTGACCCTTTAAGACTGGAATTGCTTTTTCATCTTCCTATTAAAATTTAAAACTTATATACATTAACTTACTATCGTAATAATAACAAACTTTTTTTCGAGAATGAGCAGGACTTGTCATTCTACTTTTTTGGAGAACACTATTCAATAAACATCGTATGAAGCTCAATCACAAGTGATATTTCACAAATTCACTCAATAACAAACCCAGGACGCTCGAATTCACCTCTCTAGATCAAATACCAAGTTTGCACACCAAAATTTATTTTCGGTATTAATCTCAATAATTGCATTTTTCCACATATAAGAGCCTCCAGATTCCAAAAAATTAAGATAAAGAAAAATATGACACATTTAAAAAAAAATTTAGTGCATGCCGTAAAAGATACAAAAGATTTTTATTGTTCTAACGTTCAAATCTTTATTAGATAACGGTCCCAAAGTTGCATTATTATTAAATTGCTATTTCTAAAGTAAAGTTTAAACAAGACTGATTTAATTGAAGATGAAAAAACCTTCATAGTATGATACAATAAGAAAAAAGAAAGACAGCTAATTATTCGGGTGCCTATTCTGATGAACCGTGTTTCAACATTACTTTACAAATCGTAATTTCATAGCAATTCCAACAAATGGCTGCGTTGTCTATTTGCTATCAGCATTTAGACTTAAAAAAAAAAAAAGGAGATATTGATGATATGAGGAAAAATAGCCTTACTTTCCATTTTAAAATTAGATAACGACAAAAATTCGTATTTGATTCATTAAATAAAGTCCGAAAGACAAATGGTTTTGTTAATAGGGGAAATTTCTGTTTTCTGGATGTTCAGTTATTATAATTTTTTTCTTTTCTAGAACGTCCTAATCATTCACTACGTTCTTAAATTCAGATAGCCGAGAGTCGAGTACTATATATCATCTCAGCAACATGGTCATATACATAATAATCCAGAAAGACTGAAAACTAAAACATATTTACTAAAGGATTAGCGTAAGACGTTGAACTCCGGAAATTACTAACATATTCTGCAAGTAGGATATTGAAGAGCAAAGTTAACTGAAAATACAGTACACGAAATCCGTTGAAGATCTTTTGCTTTTCTATTGCAACTTCAAAAATATTCATCTAGATTCGTTTACTTGCTCTGCTTTCTTTCATTTCCACAAAGCAACTAACCAAAAATTTATGTAGATATTGTGAGTGCCATCTTAGAGATTACTAGTTGACTTTGTATGATTTCAAATTTTGCTGGAAAGTAGTTATATTCATGCATGCCCCATGTTGACTTTTCAAATGTTCGGTAGCCATTTTGTTTTCCGAGCTTTTCCGGTTCTTTCCAAAATACCTGTTAGCGTCTAATGCTTCCTATAATAGTTTTCATGATCGAATGCTCACCGTATTCGGAATATGTGACTTACCTTAATTCTTATTCAAGTTTCATTAGAGGTAATTTATAGCATGATGACTTTCTTTACCTAATTTTAAAATGCATATATGATTTAAAATATTTTAAAGAAGAAATTTATTGGAAAACTATTTCAATGCATTAGTTGATTTTCAATGGCAAGCCGGAAATTATATGTATGAATTGATAAAGTTGAATCACGAATATTTGATATTCAGAGTTTCGAAAGTGCTGCAGCTGTACAGAGGAATACATTTCTCTAGGATACTTATCCCACAACAGAGCATAAATCTTTTTACCAAAAATTACGTGAATTTTGTAACGCTGAGTGATATGCTAACAGTACATGCTACCTCGTAAACAAGGAATGAACTGTGTGGTTGTGATGGTACTTTACGTAGCAGAGGATTCACAAAACTAGAACGTAGATCGTGGAATGCTATGAAACAAAGTTTTCCCTAATAATGCTGATCATTTCTTTTGCAAAATGTCTATAACGTTTCATTGATAAGGAGTCAAGTGAATTTCTGTGCTAAATAAATGTGTGCAACGAATTAATTCTCTTCCTCTATGTTTTCTGGAAAGGACATTCGGCACAAAAATGTTTCGAAAGAAGGAGCTTCCTTGTATCCGTGTAACAAGATGAAAATTCTTTATGTAATAAACTGTCCTGTAATAAGAGTCATGGAAGGCCGCACTGTATTTTTTTAAGCGCGTATTTAAAATTTGCAGTTCTCAAATGGCGTTTGTGAGCCTATTAACTTTTTAATGACTAGCAGCACCCTCATCATTGTTCATCAAGACGTTCACAAAATCACAATTGCTCATTCTCCAGTACTTTATCATTAGAAAAAATCTTGATGCACTTCAGCAGTGCAAATGCTTAATTTTTCAAAAATTCTCTTAAATACCCCATGTAAAAAAAATGTACATTAAATGAAAAAGACATTTTTAGCATTACTCTTTAGCATTTGACAGGGGCGATGTTTCCAGAGTGCGATTTGGGCGCAGATGAAGTCCTTTCGAAACGTACCTTCCGGTTTGCATGTTAAAAGAAACATCGAGCTGACCGAGTTTACTGTAATCTTTTTTCCTGAAAATATGAAGTCGACTGAGCAGGATTGAAATTAAATGCATATTAAATCAAAGGGAATGGCTTGTGAGAGGGAGAAAGGTGCTGTTTCAAGAATTTCGAAAAAGGCAAGTCAATTATATTTTCAATGAGTGTTTATTTATTCAATCCTGTTTGGTCGTGCATCGAAACGATATCTTCAAAGTATTTTTCGAAAATGCAGGTCAACTACGTATTTCTAGCAAGCTATGAACTTGTATTTTGATATGCCTGTGTATTTATTTCTTGTTTTTCGAGAGAACTGGGATCTCAAGTGAAGGTGCCTCCTACCCTGTTAAAGTGATTTTCTTTCGCATCAGTGTTTTGATGATGTTCGTATGGGTTACTGATTCAAGACCTTTCTTTAGGTTACCCTTAAATTCGTCACCTGGAATGATCGAAATTCCTTTCCGTTACAAACTTCCAACATACTTCACATGCTGCTTTGAAAGTCATTAACCCTATCGTTTTAATCGTTTCCCTTTGGCGCTGGTTGTTTTGGAAAACCCCTCATGTTTCAAAAGTAGATGTCAAGGGAACATCGGGACCAATCCGAGTTTCATTCAGAGAACACAGCTCTTGAAATGGTGGCTTTCGGATGGACATTTTCATCATTTTCCACAGGGAAGCATTCGTCACAAGTCCCTTCATTTACATGGAGGATTTAGATTTTAGAAAACTATTTCCTCCCCAAATGCGGATGCACGTGCAAATCCAAGATGATTTTCATGTACAATGGAATAAGCATCAGTGTTTTAATGCAAATGGCTTGCTAATGATCTTCTGAATCTAGCGATTACTCTTGTTTCTTGATACCTTTCGAGGTGTTTTAGGTAGCAGGAAGGACAGCTTCGCCAAAGAGAAGTAGGAAATCTAACATTTTCGTGACGAAATTTCTTCGTTCCACGCTGGAAGTGCCAAGTGGTTGCCCTCCAGTTGTTTTTGCACTTTTAGAGGAATTATCGACCTTTAAGTTTCCTAGGGATACTAAGATGGAAATTAGAGCTCCCTGAATAACTTCACCCACTCTTCCGCCTTCCAACTTCACCCTTCACCCAATTTCAGAATAGGTTACAAGCAATTCTTGAGCTTACGAACCACAGTGACTTGGAGAAGATGATGAAATGTCACTACGAATACGTTGAACAGGGATCGTCAGATACCGCAGGAATGCCTCTCTAATTCCGCCGATTCGAAATCGCGAAACCTTGCTCTTAATGACAAAGACAGAAAATAACTTTTGAATGAATGCTAAAATTGAAACAAGCAAACGATGAAAATGAATTTTTGGAAACGAATTCGAGGTAGAGAGAAAAAAAGAAAGGAAGGGGGGGGGATCTTTTTAAGAATATCTCGTGAAATGAACTTTTCGTTACTTGCGATTATCTGAATATCCAAAGAATTAGGAGGAAAAATGGGTCATCAGTGACCTGTTTCGAAATACGAGAGTGGTGGTAACTGGATGATGGATAATTACTGGATTGTGGACACCAAAATCTAAATGAATGCCGGCTATTTTTCCTTTTGTTTTGTTTTCGAGAGAAACAGAACTTGTCTGATTTTGGCAACAGTTTCGGGTTGCAATCCTCCATGCAGCATTAGACAGCTAAAGGGAAAACAAGTTCCTTGGTAAGATATTTGAAAATCACACTACAGAACGATGGAATGATCAGATTGGAAATTCATTATACCGCTCGTGTCATCTTAGTTTGTTTCATGTTAAAAACGATCTCAGAATGAATGTAACTGGCACTTTCATCAGCACTACTATCATAGGGAGTTCACGTTTCTCGAGTATTAGTGTTTATCAACAAGAGACAAAAGCAGATTTCTCATAGCATACCGGAAAATTCGCAAACATTGTTCTGAGGCCATGTATCCCAAAATGTACATGTCCACGGCTGGAGATCTCATTTCCAACTGTTGAATTTCAAGGTAACCAGTGTTGCACTAGTAATTTCCAGTACTCTTGTGTTCTTGTGCTTGCAAGATAAGAAATGGATGAACTGTTTATACATGGATCACTTAAATCTGAAATGGAGAATTTCAATCCCTAAAGGAGCAATCCAACCTTCGAATCCTACGGAAACACCTTATAAAAAATCCCCACTCCACGGCGTGGGACTGTACTCATTTGTCTTCGCGATCCTCAGCAGCCACGTTGCTATTAGATATTCTTACAGAAACACCCACAGCTATTGGGAGTTATCGGTCAAGACTTTAACGAGGATTTATTTAAACCAACTGCAGCAATAAAGTGAGTTATAACGAATTCAACGAAATTCAATTTAGACCTGTAAGGGAAAAGCGAATAGAGAAGAATAAAGTGAATTTCAATTAGTCTTTGATAAGTCTACAAGTTAAAGATGGAATGATATATGTTACGCATAAATGCCTCTTTGGATTCAAATTTGCCACTTAAAGTCATCAGATGAATGGTTGGAATACTCGTAGTAAAGGTTTCTTTGAAAAATTTCGGTAGTGACTTTAATCTTACGAGTTGCAACCTGTATTGCCATTGTTTCACAAGTGTTCCACCTAATGCTTCTTTGGTTATTTTCAACGATTTCAAAAAATTTTAATTAACGTGGTTGGGAAGTTGCCATCTGTCCTGATCATGTTTTTGCAAAATTTTTATTAGAATGTCTGGAATCTGTATACCCATTTCCTGCAATTCCAACTTGTTTCAACTGCTTCCCAGATTTCTCCATGTTCACAGCCAAGTATTCTTCATAAAGGTTTTATCATAATTAAAGAAAAAATTCTATGTGTTCATGTTCTTGGATCTAACTCCTGAATTTGTTAAATTATAAATCCTCTTTTGAATGTTTGTGAGCCTCGAAATGTGGGAAGTATATGAACCCAAAGCAGACATTCTCTTTGCTCCTGTTGCATTTAGCTATGTCAAAGCTGAGGTTTCTGAATTTGCTTCTACATAAGCACCAGCCCAAACTAAAGCACAGTGTTTCCTTTTCCATATGAAGGAAAATTCTTATTGAAATTGTGGATTCCTTTTCTCCTTGCAAATGTCTTCCGTATACATGATCTTCATAATTCATAAATCATGGAGATCTCCAAGATCCCTAGAATGTGTCGTTCTTCTATTTATGATATGCATCCAACATCAAGGAAAATATCGAAAAACCAATCATCAGTAAGCGAGATGATTTATTATTTTTCAATATTGGGGGGGGAGGCGGAGGGGGGGATCTTCCATCGGTGTCAACAGCATCATTTTAAATAATCTCTAGGCTTCTTACTCTGCTGTTTAAGCTTTGTAATAGATACAAACTATGCAGTATTAAAGAAGTGTTTTCTAAGCTGTGTTCAGATATTATTCAGAAAGAGGAATGAACATGATAAACTATCCTTTTAAAAACGAACTTTGTGTAACACAAAGATTTTTGCAAGGATGCCAATTTCAGTGTTATGGAAAAATGTACAGAAATGTCAGTTACAATCGGAATGAACAAGCTTATATCCTCCTTCAATTCACAGCGCTCAGCTGTTTAAGCTGAGTATTCGAGTATTTCGTAAAAGACAAGTAAGCAGAATCCACACTTGATGGGATGAGCTTGTCTGCATACCGAACTTGATTAAAAGAAAGAGGAACCAAAGGGAAAGTTAGTGTTGACACTTGTTCTGATAATTTTAACAGAAATGCAAATGAGAAGTCTAAGAATGCAGGATCAAATAAAGAAACTTTCGTTCAAAAACTAAGATTTCACGGTTTACACATAATTGACACATACTCCAAGAAACATAAAATGAATATTCAGAGATATATAAGGTCTCACTGAAAGAATCATAAAAGAAAGAAATTCCGGAAAATGTGAAGGTGAGGAAGATGGATTTTTAAAAGTGAGGGCACAATAGAAAGGATGAAGAATTGCTAATTGATGAGCCGTCATCATTACATAATTATCTAATCTGATGTAAATCCAAGTTATATTCCACAATAAATCGTAAACAATTAGGTCTTGCTTGTTGGAGTTTTCATTTTAAAAATTTCGAGAAATAATGAAAAATTTACAATTTTATAATTTGGTAGTGCTGCTTTGCCGGTGTGCATGTTCCTGCTTGTATATAGTTTAAGCGAACCCGGGAACGTGTCTGTGTACTCCAGAATTGACTGACACGTACTGTAGCGTGCCATATAAAATATAATCTATCTTGTGCCGTAATTTTCCTTGGCTGCACTTGCAATATAGTTGAAATGGCAACGAAGCCTCCGTATAAAGTTGGTAAGTAATCAGCACACGAAGAGCTAAAATAATCGTTTTTCAGCTGATATATCTCTGGCAGAATTCGGAGTAAAAGCAATCATTCTTGCAGAAAATGAGATGCCAGGGCTCATGTCAATTCGAAAAAAATATGGACAGTCCAAGCCACTCGCAGGTGCAAGAATTGCTGGTTGTTTACATATGACAGTTCAGACTGCAGTGTTAATTGAAACACTTCAAGTGTTAGGAGCCGAGGTTAATGAACCGTCCATGTCGGAAAGTTAACATATGAACCTAGGTGCAATGGTCAAGCTGCAACATTTTTAGTACTCAAGATCATGCTGCTGCTGCTATGGCTAAGAAAGGAGTAGCAGTGTATGCATGGAAAGGTGAAACAGAAGAAGAGTACAACTGGTGTATTGAGCAGACATTGATCTTTCCGAATGATCAAGTATGAAAATCTGAATCACTAGTGTTAGTGATGTGTAAATAATTGTGTTTTCAGCCATTAAATATGATTTTGGATGATGGAGGAGATCTCACCAACTTGGTGCACACTAAATATCCAGAGCTTTTGTCATGTATAAAGGGTGTTACAGAAGAGACCACAACAGGAGTCCATAATCTTTATAGAATGCTAAAGAATGGAAAACTGAAACTACCAGCCATTAATGTTAACGATTCTGTTACCAAAGTAAGGCAATAGCATATAGAATGTTCAATTGGTAAACCTGTCTAGAGCAAATTTGACAATTTGTATGGATGCAGGGAATCTCTCATAGATGGGATCAAACGTGCAACGGATGTAATGCTTGCTGGAAAAACCTGCTGTGTTGCAGGATTTGGAGATGTGGGAAAAGGCTGTGCACAGTCATTACGTGCTCTTGGCAGCCGTGTTCTTGTTACAGAGATTGATCCTATCAATGCTTTGCAAGCTGCCATGGAAGGCTATGAAGTCAGTGGTTGTGTGTAAAGTTGGGGAAATTGCAATTGCTATCAAGGTAACTACAATGGAGGATGCTGTGGATCGATGCCACCTATTTGTCACAGCAACTGGATGTAAGAATGTGATAAAAGGAGAGCATTTTCTAAAAATGCAGGATGATGCTATTGTTTGTAACATTGGCCATTTTGACACAGAAGTAGACATTGCCTGGCTTAAGAAAAATTCTGTCGAGAAAGTCAACATCAAGCCCCAAGTCAGTGTAATTTCATATGTGAATTAATGATTTCTTGTCAGGTTGACCGTTACCTGCTTGATACAGGAAAACATATTCTTATATTGGCTGAAGGAAGATTAGTCAATTTGGGCTGTGCTATGGGCCATCCAAGTTTTGTTATGAGCAATTCTTTCTCCAATCAAGTACTTGCACAGATTGAACTTTGGACAAATAGTAGCAAATATCCTATTGGGGTATACTTTCTTCCAAAGAAGGTAGCCTTTTGCAATTTAAAGCTTCTGATATCTAATAGTAAAGCTTTATTTATTTTGTTAGTTGGATGAGGAGGTTGCTGCTATGCATCTAGAGCATTTGGGAGCCAAGCTAACCAAACTGACTCAGGAACAAGCCGATTATATGGGTTATGAAGTGGATGGTCCCTTCAAACCTGATCATTATCGTTATTAAAGAGATTGTGTGGGCTTGATGAATGTCTTTTTACTTTGTGGGTGGTGATTTCAATGTCTTAATGTTTTTTCATAATTGCAGACAAATATGCCTAAGTTATGGAACAAGTGAATGCTGGTTGCCAACATATGCTTTTCACAGTGCTCAACCATGCTCTGTTGGATTTAGTGTGCTCCTATTGTGAACGAGATACTTTCTTTCAGAATAAGCTTTATGAAGGTAAAAGAAAAAAAAAAAGATATTGCTGTCGATGTCACAGAACTTGATAGAAATGTGCTGCCAGCTAAAGCCTTTTGGACTTGGCCAGCTTTCCTCCAGGGCTGAATTGGCCAGACCTCCTTACACGAAAGCATTAAAGAACTTACTCTTATGGACACAGCAGGCAGTTCATGAAGTTTACCAGCAGTCATTAGTGCCATTTTCTGCCGGATCTTGTCCTTATACCAAAGACTGCTTGTCTTGCTTCCCTTCTCGCCTGCAGTCAGAATTCCAGATTTTAGAGCAAATCGGAAAAGGAGGATTTGGTGTTGTGTACAGAGCACAACACCGATTAGATAATGTCCAGTATGCCCTCAAGGAAATTCACTTCAGGTATTCCTAGATATAGTTCCCAGTGCAGCAATAGTTTGATTTAGTTGCTCAAATGGACTGCAAATGACGAAAATATTGAATGAGGTGAGGGCCATGGCTGTGCTTAGTCATCCCAACATTGTGGCATATAAAAGTGCTTGGTTGGAGCATGCAGTAAGAGTATCAGCTAACATTACCAGTCACTTGCAAATTTCTCAACCTGGTGAAAATCCATGGACTACGTCAGTGCGGAATTCTGGGTGAGGGGCTTTTCTGTGTTGGTAACAGCAACAATTCCTGATCCATAGCAAGGAATCTGATGAGGATTCCTATGTCATATTTCTCCACTCTGATAAAGATAATAATAATGCCCATAGTTGCCCATCATGTGGCTCTAAACATTGCCAATGTGAAAACTGTTCTGTGGTTACTTGTTCAAAGCATCGGTCAATGCATATGCCATTTTCCTTTAAACTGTATTTACAAATGGAACTCTGTGGTATCTCCTTAGCTTTATGGCTTAATACTCGAAACTTTGATCAGGGGTTGGTAGCACTGGATTATCAAACAAATACAAGACTCTTGCGAGAGATTCTTCAGGGCTTGCAATACATTCATGAACATAATTTGGTGCATCGAGACATAAAGGTAGTGTAATTACTATTCTAGAGTGCCCCACCCAAACTGATATAGCCACATAATATATATTTCAACAAACGCACAAATCAAGTGCAGATAGGTGATTTTGGTTTGGTGCATGCTGCTTGCTCAGAGCTTCTAGAGTCACAGCATGCACTAGCTATACAAGCATGTAGTGCAGGGATAGGAACGCTGCTCTATGCTGCTCCCGAGCAACTGTCTGGGCATCTCTGCTCCTCCAAGGTCAGTTGTTGATGAGCAACCTGATGCTGATCATGATATATGTAGTGTGATATGTATAGCATTGGAATTGTTATTTTTGAACTATGGCAGCCATTCAGCACTGCAATGCAAAGAGAAGAACAAATACGACAGTTGCGAGCCGGTAGTTTGCCGTCAGAGTTTGTTGAGCTTAAACCTCAGCAGGTAAAAACTGAAGGAAATCTTTGCTAACTGACATTTGGTTAGGCAAACCTGATCCATCAGCTAACTTGTCTACATCCTAATGAAAGGCCTTCAGCTGCTGAGACATTAGCCATCCTAGAAACACACCAGAATTGGACTTTGGTGCAACCTTTACTTAGAATTAATGAACGCTAAGTGTTCTTGTCAGATCATCAGCAAATCGGACCGTTTTCCTCCCAGAACTGTGCAATGAAGCCAACTGCGAACTCTTGGCGATCTCATACAGTTTTCTCATACAGTTGGAAACTGCCAGAAGTGGATTTTGGTATCCGGCGGTGATTCGTATCTGGTGGACAAAGGCTCAACACCGTCGTTGTTCCGCCAAAGTATTCCGCAGACCTTATTTGTTGAAAGAAAGAATAAAAGCTCGCGGAAATCTTTTTTTTACCGTTCAGAAAGTGAAGCCCACGAGATCGAGATCAAGTGATTAACAAAGATCTTCAAGTTCCTTGAACTCAAGCTGGGTATTTGCATTGCAATTGGGAAAACGGAAAATGTTTCATGTCGAGATTTGTCACCGACAATAGCCCGGTGCACTGCAATCTTCGAGAGCATCAGGTCGAGCTATGGGGTGAGCAAAGGGCTGGGTTCCGATCAACCAGTGATGGGGAACGTTCGAATTTTCGAATCCTTCCTCCGGGGCCGCGCGCACCCCAAGTCCCGCGAAACGAGGGCGGGTGTGGACTTTCGGCGGCAACTCCTCGGCCAGGAGGGTTCAGCGATGGACCTCATTGAGCCTCTTGCACCCGTGTCCCTTTTGTGTGCATTCGCCAAGTTGCGTAGCTCCCAGTGCCCTGACCTCCCGGTTTCACTCTTCCTGGACTGGGTGGCCGTCCTGTGAAGGCCCCTAGGGCAAGGAGGGGTATTCTGCGTTGCACCCCACCCCACCCTTGAATTTCTCAAGGAATTTTCCCTCCGGAGCGGGTCAGTGCCAGCCATCCGCCCGCGTGCTTCCACTCTGGAGGTCGAACACCTTTAGGGAGTCAAGTGACTTCCAGGACGCTCTTCCTATTCGGTGCCTTCCCCCTCTCCACGAGCCCCCTCCTTCCGGCTGCGTTCATGGGTTCACGGGGGAAGAGATCGCTGCGCAGCGTGTATACCGCCCTCCCTGCTTCTCAAACGAGGCGGAAGCGTTTCGGCAGGGGCAGGGGCGGGGGTAAGTCAAGATCACGCTCGCAGAGGCGAGCTCTGAGGTCGTGGGCAGGGAACAATCGGAAGTCGTTCGCATCCAGTGCGCCCCAGGTTCGCTCGCGACGAACGTCAAGGTCACACGCGCTTCATCGAACACCTCGGGGGCGGCGACCTCGGCGCGAACGAGAGATGATGGAACGAGCGAGCAGAGACCACGTTCGCGGGGTCCGCTGCGGTTTTCCCTCTCCGGCCACCCACACACACCCTTCGCTGGCACTCTGGCCCGGACATCGAACGCCTCTGCCCTGCAGACATTTCAAATTCAGAGTCGAGTAGAGGTACGGTGCGCTCCCCCCCCCTCCTTCACACGCGAAACCCCAGTCGCGCCGACTGCTGTGACTCCACAAGCGCGCGCCTTCCAGCCCTCAGGAGTCGGAGAGTCACTGCAGCGCGGGATTCGACCGAGATGAACAGGGAGGGAAGGAGCGAGAGAGAGTCGGAGCCGCGTAATCGAGGAAACTGCGCATTACGCTTTCGATTGCCGACTGCCCCGCAGTCCGGCACACTTCGAGAAGCGAACCCGACCCGGACGTTTTCAGAAGTCGCAGGCGTGTCTGACGCAAGGAACGGTCCAGGATCTCCAGCTTCCCAACAGAAGGCGAGTGGGCTCAGCATCCGAGTGCACAGGGAGGGGGAAGGAAAGGAAGTCGAGGCGAGATCTGGCCCCGGCCGTTGCAGCCGGCACAGCTCTACTCTGCGCCCACCTATCACCAGGGTGCGGTCCAGGGGATAAGAGAGGGTGCTCCGCAGGACTCGCCGGCGAGCCCCACTCCCGTCAGGCCGCGTCGCCGTGGAGACCGGAAGCCAGATCTCCATCCGTAGAGTCCCCCGCGTTGTATTCGTCTAAGGGCACCTTCGTTGGCCTCCTGGCGCGGGATTGAGGGTGTCTCTGCATGCTGCGGATTCAAGAGCAGCAGCGTCTCCAAGAGCGTGCTCCGTCCTTCCCCTCCCGTAGTCTGAGGCCGGAAACCCCATCGCTCCCCCAAAACTGTGGCGATTCCACTGGCTGCGGTTCCACGCCACCGACGCCTGAGCCCCACCAGTGCAGACCCTGGGTCTCTCCAGAGGACGGAGGAGCTCGGCGTCCCCCCCTGTCTCCTTCCCCAGGACGCACCAAGTGGTCTCCCCGACCGTCCTCCTGGACAGTTCCGCCCGCAGCACTTCCGATGGCAGTGAGCGCGGCGACACTCTTCCCAAGCCGGGAATTTTCCTTCGCGCGACCGACACCGGAAGCGTTGGGAAGGAGGGAAGGGACACGTGCCGGGGGGCGGGGAGGCTGGATCGTCCCCGTACCTGCTCCTGGACCGCTATCTCCTCCGCAGTACTTCTGCACCTGAAGGACACCCCTCGGCGGCAGCTCCTGCGGCGGTTCTTCTTCACGCCTTCCGGGGCCGCCGGCAACGTCTCGCTGCATCCGGCAGGCGGCCGCGAGTCGCCACGCGGTGGCGCCGGAGGGCAGCCGGTCGCTTCGTCCCAACCGTGAAGCAGAGGCGGCCTAGCTCCCGTCCTGAAACCAAGGAGGGAGCCGCCTAGACGGTGGGAAGGCGGCGAGAAAGATGCTGGACGAACACCCGCTGCCCCTCCGCCTACCACTCCCCTCCCTTTCCCTTCCGTATTTCCCTGCGGCGGCGGGCGTTCGGCGTTCCCCCACGTGTGCGTGGCCGTTGCTGTTTTTTCCTTCATCCCCAGCTTCCCCCTTGATCCCAGGGCGCGTTGAGTGCCTTTCCTATCTTGGCAACCAACATGCGTGCGTGAGTTTCCCGATTCGTTCCATCGAGGGCATGTGAAAACGCGTGAACCGTCCCGGAGTGCCGGAGGGCGTGACCAGGCGCTTGCGATAGGATGCCGCTTCGCCGGAGGTGCCGGAGGAGAAAGAGATGCACGGGGGATGAAACGCCCCTAGGGGCGCCGGTTCCTTCTCTCCCAATCGAGCCCCACCTCGAACGACCCAGAGGCTCCCCTTGATCCTCAGTGCCCACATCCGCAGGTGCGGAGGTGTCGCGGTGACCTACAAAGATGCTCCGCCGCTCCGCGGCACGGCGATCCGAGGGCCGCGGGAAAGGAGAGAGGGAAACTGGATGTACCCCCGCAAGTTACCCCACCGCCCCTTCCCGAAAGAGGCAGAGCTCGTCGGAGAAGCGGGCGGACCAAAGGCGTCGCGGAGTGGCGGCCACCGACGGGTGTAGCAGCACTGCGCGTCCCGAGTGTCCTCCACGGGTCGCCTGCGGCAGGATGCCACCTGGTCCCCGAAAGCGCTGCCCACACCTTGTCTAAGGGCCCCGCGGCCCTTCGTGGCGACGGCAGGAAAGGGGGAACTCACCTTCCGCCGGTCGGCGTTCCCCCTTCCCCCCTTCCCTCCCGGATGACGCTTCTTTTGCTGCAGCAAAAGGTGCGAGGGTTCCTTCGAGATGGGGCATCACCTCCTGCCACGGTCGGGATTCCACTCTCCCATGCTACCTCGCGGAACTCCTGGGAGATCCCGGATGCTCCCTTCCTTTCCCTATGCTGCCAGCATGACTCCATCTTGAGGGGCATCCCCCGTAGCGATAAGAGGCTTTAGGTTCCCAAAGAACTTGAGCATGCCGCGAGGTCACAGGTTCCTTGTCCTCGCAGGCGCAGGCGCGATGGCTCCGCGCGTCGGGAGAGAAATCGCCCTGGCACCTCTCCCAGACCGAAGTATGCGCGGAGCGTTCTTCTGGCGACTTCCCGCCCCCATAAACATTCTACTCGCCCCATTCATTATCCCTTCCCTTGCACTTCCCCGGTGCTTGCTCGCAACCGACCTGTAGCGGGTCGGTGACCCGTTCCTGGACTTGTGAAGGTGGAACTCGTTTCTCTGTTGTCCCTTACTGCCGTTAGCATTGTCGGAGTGGGTTTATCCGCATGGTAAGAGCTACGGCGTGACCAGGTGGGAAGCCTTCCCGCTCAGGGGACGTCGGCCAGGCTAAGCAGCAGCAGCGCCTCTTTGCGGTTACACTCTCGCCGCGAGAAAGGGGGAGCCTGAACTCGTGCTACCCGGACGGAAGCAGATGCGAACGTGGTGCGGACGGGTGGTGCTAGCGAAGAGACTGTGGAACACACTGGTGTCTCCCTCCTCGGGCATTCTCCTGGATTGCCACCCGGGTGCGCTGGGGCATTCACTGTATGTAAAAATAAACACTTGGAATTTCTGTGGTCCAACCACGCCCTCCTCAAAACAAACCTGCCACGCTACCGGTGCGCAGGCTGGAGGGGTCCTCCACGGCAGTAGGGGGGGGGGGACAAAAACAGAGAAGGAAACAAAATTAAAAGCAAATCAATAAATTTGGGGGATGCGGGAAGGGATTACGCTCTGCTGGAGGCGCGTCCTCTGAATCCTTTGAAGGATGCCTGCAAGCTCTCGCTGGATGTTGCTTTCCAGGTGGGGCCATCTCGTTGTCATCCTCAGGAAGCGGACGGCAAAGTGGTTGTGGTACCCCTGTAGCTCCGTCTTCTTGCATCGCTCCAGGAGGCTACAATCCCACGTAGGATGCCGGCCGATGGGCGTTTTGTAGGAGGGGGGCCGTAAAGCACCCCTGGAGTTGCTGCCGAGGGTTCCTAGAGTCCTGGCAGAGCTGGAGGGGCAAGAGGGCCACGCAATTCATGAGCATGTGGGGGAGGGATTCGCGCTCCCCTCTCCTGCCACAGTTCGGGTCCACATCTCCCCCTTGTCCAGTGATGCCGACGAGCGTTGCACGGGAGGTCCCAGAGCAGCAGCAGCAAGAACGCTGACTCCCACCACTTCAAGGGGAGAATGAGGGTGCCCAAGAACACTGGGAGCCACTGCAGATCTTCCAGCGGACTATCCAGCAGCTTGCTCCTATGCAGAATTCCTCGAGGCTGGGCATTAGGCGTCTCAGAGTCCGTGAACGGGCCCGTCGTCCACTCACCCAGTCCTCCTGCCGGAGATTTCCTCTGAGACCTCTTTAGCTAGCCGGAAGGCTGCTGCCCATGTGTTCCCTTAGGGTCAGCAGAGCTGCGGCGAGGGGGGTTCCTCCTGCCCACGCAGCTTTTCCCCGGATCTTGAAGGAACTCCTGGAGCGTGCGGTTGCTGCAGGGACCGTGCAGGAAACGTTGTGTCTGTTCCGGGCATCGCTCCTGGTTCCCCGCCCACAAGAAAACGGTTTCCTGCAACCAGACACTACCGTTCGCAGGTTCCTGAATTATCCTGGAAGAACGCAGGGACGGCGAGGGATTGGCGTCCGTCGCCTCACGAAACCTCAGGTGCGAGCGAGGTTTGGACCACCTCTGGACCACCCGCTAGAGCCTGACTGCGTTGTTGATGGAGGAACGCGGCTGGCCATCCTGCCCCCCGCCGAATGAGAATGCTTGGCGGGCGGCTGGACTTGTCGGAAACGTGGATGCAGGTGGGAAGTCCAAGCCTCCCTAGCAGCAGTGCCATCATCGGCCGTGGAAGGTCCTCCTCCTAGCAGGGATACCGACGCTGCCAGCCTCCTGCCCAGACCTCAGAGCGCGACCATGGAGGACGCCATGCTCCATCTTTGGGGACCAAGAGGAAGAGGATGCCCCTGCAGAGAAGGAGGTGACCTTCCTTTTTCTCCGAGGTCACCTAGCCGGCGGAAAACCCCTCGCCTAGAGGACGAGTCCGCTCCCAAAGTTCCAGCTCGGGGTCCCGAAGGATTAATGGGATCTCCGGAACTCCCCCAGGAGAACTCCAAGATCCCGAGCTTCCTGGTGGACGCCTCCGTCCTGCACGGAGTGGTGGAGACGAGGGAGGGAGGCAACGAGGCGTTCCCAAACAGCAGTTCGTCGGAAGACGCACTGAGTTTACACCCGGATATGCCGGGGCATTTATTTTTGAAAAATAAAAACACATTACATTATCGCGTGTCGAACCCAAAGGCTCACCACACCAAAACAGCTTGCTGCTTGACGGTGCTGTGCCGGCGAGGTCCATCCGACGCGCGGGGGTGGGAATAAAAACAAAACAAACAAAAAGTTCAAACGTGGGAGGGCACAAATGAAGACGCACTGAGAGCAGATGAAGGATCGCAAGAGACAACTACAACTATTCCAACCATTCCCTCCCCCCTTTTCTTCCTCCTCCACTTCTCTCTCCTCACTTCTTCCCCTCCCTTCCTTTCCCCTCCGTTCCCTCCCTTCTCTACCTTCCTTTTTTTCTTTTTTTTCAGGAGGCTCTCATGGCCTCGTAAAACCGCCAGATGTACGGAACGCGGGATGTTCTTGCAGAGAAGTCAGGAGTTCTGCACCTCCAGTAGAGCCATGGGCGGTGCGATTTTTCCCTCTGGGGGCACTCTGACCTCTCCTGGTGGAGTCTCCTGTGCTGCACTTTGCACTTATCGCGCTCGCAGACGTCTGGGAAGAGGGGATCGTGACGGATTCATCCCAGAGGGCTGCTGCCAGACCGATGGGTCCTCCAGGTGCCACCGCTAGTGCGGGACGAAGCAGATGCCAACCGAGACTCTCTCCCGAGAAATCTGCTCCGGGAAACTCAGGAATACCCTCGGAGTTTTCCCTCCCGGAACTCTTGGGAGATCCCGGATGCTCCCTTCCTTTCCCTGTGCTACCAGATGCCTCCATCTTGAGGGGGCATGCCCCCCAAAGAAGGGGGCTTCAGGTTCCCAAAGTACTTGCGCCCGTTGTGAGGTCATGGGCTCCTTGTCCTTGTCCGAGCTCCTGAAAGGTGGCAGGCTGCAGCCTGATTGGATGCTGGACGAGTACGAAGATGGCATCCAAGACCTGCTGCGGAGTGCATCCACCCCTTCGGTCCACTGGTCGCCTTCCCATTTGGGCTCTTTTTCGCCGCTCGCGGTGACGGTGGCGACCTGAGACGAAGAGGAGCGTCGGCTTTCCGAAACCCTCCTCCTCCTCTTCCCTCCCTTCCTTCCCTCTTCCTCCTTCCTTCCTCTTCCCAACCTCCATTGTGGAGTGGCTCCCCGAATCAAGGGCGGACACCGAAGAGAGCCTCAGGGCAACTGCGTAGAGACGCGCCTGTCCAAATCAGTTCAAAAGAACCTTCTTCCCCTCCCCACCTCGCTTCCCATCAGACACCTCCGACGGGGACATTTGTCCTGGTTGCCCCGAGCAGGCTCCTATGGAAGCGCCCCCACGCGAAGCGGACGCCACTGCGGGGCATCTCGCAGGGCCACGCAAGGGAAAACGTATCCTCACGCTGCGGCTGCTGTCCTGAGAGCGGGAAGGACCCCATTCTTGCAAGGGGCTCATCCAGTCTACAGACGCCTTCAGCCCTTCCTCTTCCTCCTCCTCCCCCTTGCTCGTTCTGCCCACCGTAGCCCAGCGTCCCCCGCTCTTGCTCCTGGTCGTCATTGCCCTTCCCAAGGTCGACCATTTCGAGACTTCCGGCTTCGGCACGGACGAGTGGTTTCCGGTTCCCTTGCGAGCGTTCCCGACGCTCCCGCTCTCCTCTGGAGCTTCAGCGGCGCCGGTTGCCGCGCGGGAACAGCGATGGAAGCCTCCCTCGTAGCCGCTGCCCTGCGCGCACGAGCGCGCGTTCACCCGCGCCGGCGACATCCAGACGCTGCTCGTCTTCCGTCTGGACTCTGCCTCTGCAGAGTCCGCATCCCGAAGAGCAGACCACTCGACTCGAGCTGTGCCCCTTCTCTGACGCCACTTCTCCCCACATAGCGTAACGAGTGGCCTGCAACCTGCGACGGGAACCTTTCAGACGCGCGCACGCGTGCGACCCCGAGGGTTCGACCTGACCACCTCGAGCCTCCCTCCCTTTGGTGGCGCCACCTCCTCGCTCTGGGGAACGCTTCGGTTGCCAGAAGGGCGGAAGCGACGGGTTCGCGTGGGGAAGGGAAGGGAAGGGAAGGGACGACGTAGTTCGGGGACCCTCCACTCCCATCGTGGAGCGCTGCCGTTCGCCGTCAGCCGGAAAGGTCCCGCCCGCGCCCTGCCGTGTGTTTCTGCGGCAGTCCGGAGGGGATCGCGACGCGCCCTCCGCCTCCGTGAGTCTCCGCGGAGCCCCCGAGCGTCGGCGCGACCGCCCTGATGGAGAGCGACAGGGCGGGGGTGCATGCAGAGTACGCCCGCAGCGGCAAGTCCCTGCCTCAGCTGGGCGCTCAACGAGACTGCGGAGGAGTCGGAGAAGGATGGCCGCTGCCAGCACGCTGGCGGGGACAGCTGTTTATTTACAAGGTTGTCCTGGAGACGGCGTCGATGGTGGTGGGAGCAGCGGCTTCCGGCCTGCCGAGGAGGTGCATCCTGCTGGAGGGTGAAGGGAAGGGGACGGAGCGGAAGGCGGAGGCTTCCTTCCCAGCGCCGAAGGGCGAAAAAGAACACCCGGACGCGGCGACGGACCTCAGAGGGCGACGCCGAGGCTTTCCCAGCGTGGAGGGCGGCATGCGGGCGGCCGCCCTACATCTTGAAGCAGCATCCCGCCGTCGTCGCATGCTGCCTCTGCGGAAGGTACTCTTCGCTGCAAGTAAAAGAACAACGCGGTTCCCCCGTTAGCGGCTCCGCGAGCAGCGCAGCAGCCTCTCAGCGTCCCCTGGCAGCTCCTCGGTGCGCAAATCCACGACGGAAGGGGGGGGGGGGAGAGGAGGGGAAGGGAAGTCGCTCGCCGCCGGCTGGGAAGCGGTGGCTCGGGCCGGCTAGCGCGAGCTCGGCTTTCCCGTGTCACAGATGCGGCGGAGCCGCCGAGGCCTCCGGCCAACCGCGAAGAGGCGCCCCGCCATTCTGAACGATGGAGTCGCGGAGACGCAGCTTTCCCCGCCTGACGGGTGCCGGATGCCGTCTGCGCGCGGCCTTTCGCCGGAGGCTATCGGGGAGGGGGAAAGGGGGGTCGCGTGAGGCGGCTGCCCGGCTTCGCGCGCGGAAGCACAGGACTTTTTTTTTTTCTTTCGCGCGCCTTTTCCTCCCCCCTCTCCCCCTCCCCTTCCTCTTCCTCCGAAGCGCGCAACGACGACAAAGCTCCCGAGTTCCTCCTGAGCGCGGCTTTCGGGATCGGAAGGAAGAGGCCGGAAGGGTCCGGACACACCTGGTCCTCAGCGTGACAAGCGTCTGGTCCTCGGTGATGCTGTCCGTTCCCTTGTGGCAGGAGGCCGTGTAGTGGTCGTGGTGGAGGCTCCTCTGCCTCCTGCCATGCGGCGTCGCCGCAGCCTCCCTCGAGAAGAAGACCATGCGGTTGCCGCTGCAATCCACGAGGGACACTTCCGCCACGGAGGAAGTGCTCTCCCGGGGATCGCTGATCCTGATCTCCCGCATTTCCCACTGCCCGCCGCCGCCGCCGCCGCCGCCCAACACGCTCTTCCGCGGGAGGTCCTTCGGGCTGCAAGGAGGACGCTTCCGGTTCCGTCACCCCTGTCTCACCCCTTTGCTCACCATCCTTCGACACTGTCTCTCTTGGATGCAGGCCTGGAATCGTGGCGGCCTCTTTCCGCCCCGTGCCGGGAAGAATCCCTGGAACTCATGGAGGTGAACTTACGGGAATAGCAGGGAGAGAGGAGGAGGGGGGAGGGTTTTTCATCTCGTCTCGGAGACTCGGGGATCCTCCTCCTCCTTCCTTTTGTCCCCTCCCTTTTGCACGGGGCAACCTCTGGCCTCAACCCCGCGCAGAAGGCAGCAAACGCGCGTCGGCGGGAGCTTCACGAACCTCCCGCTAGATGGGAGACAGGGCGCAGCACGACCTGATAGCTTCCCGTTGGACGATACCGGCCCACAACCCAAACCCCCCTCTCCCTTCAGGAGCCGTGAGAGCCCTCTTCCCTATCCCCACAACAACCAACCAACCAACCTCAAAGGGCTGCAGCAGCGTCTGGCGTCCGGGCCGGGCCGGCTGGCCGCAGCCGAGGACCTCCGGTAGCACGAGGACCTCCGGCAGCGGCGCTCCTCACCCTCCTCCTCCTCCTCCTCTTCCTCCTCTTCTCTGTGGTCACCGGAGCAGAGAGACGACGACCGGTAGCGCTCCTGCAAGAGAGGTCAGTGTGAGAGCGGGGAGGGAGGGGGAGGCTAGAGAGGGAGATGTCGAACGGACGTGAAAAGTGGCGGGGCAATCCCCGGACTCGAACTCCACCCTGGAGACCTGAAAACAAGGAAAGCATCGGGATCGTGTGGCTCTCGAACCACGCGCGCCCATCCGCGCATCCTCGGGGGGCCGATGGAGCCCTCTCTCACCATGGCGACGTGTTTCTCTGCCTCGTTCCCCGAGATTATCTCCCGCGAGGCTCCCACCCATGCTCCGAGGCGGGTCGCATCCTACCTACCCACCCCTGGCCGTCTGCCACGGCGACTCCGCGCCACTGGACGAAAGGGTCTTTCACCCTTTTCGTCTCCCCCTCGCGTGGCCGAGACCGGCTCCGAGGGATAGGAGAGAGAAGGGTGGGGGGCTGGTTCTTCGGATGGCAGCGCAACCGCAGCGCCAGAAGGAGGCGGCGACGGCGGCGGCGAGCGCAGTCATAAGGAAGGCGGAAGGGGGAGAGCCTCGTGGAGCTCTCCTGGAACCGCTGCCATCCTCTCTTCCCTGCCCAAGGAGGCACCTGAAGGAGCGAAGGGAAAGGCACCTTCCCAAGGGCCGGGTGCCTTCTTCCACCCCCATCTGGAGCGGAAGGGGTGCCGGGTGCGGCTCTCTCGCGCACCTTCCCTGCCTCGATGCTCCCGACGCCGGCCGAGAGCATTGGTACGCCCACGAGGGAGGAGGGTCACACGCACCTGGAACTCGCGGGCGAGGTCGCACAGCTCCCGGCGCAGCTCCTCGTTCTCCCGCCGCAGGGAGAAGTTGTCATCCTTGGCGCGCTCCATCTCGCGAATGGCGCTGTCTCGGTCCGCGGTCAGGTGCCTCACGGCGTTGTCGCGTTCCTTCAGCAGCCTTCTCAGCTCCTGCATCTGTGAAGAGGGAAACAGAACGGAGTCCCATCACACCCACGAGCATCCATCAGGCAGCCTCCCCCCCTTTCTGCTGCCCCCTTCCCTCTACCCCACCTCGTCCCGCCCTCGTAGCGACTTCGTGCGCAGGAGAAAAAAGGGAGACAGCCAGACTGCCAGCTGACCTTCCGCCGTGCGGCACAGATAGCGCCTTGGTGTTCCCGGCTCTTCGTCGCCGTAGGGGGGGGGGGGGGAGCGGCTAAGGCAGAGAGAGAGTTGGAACGAAGAAGCGAGAGGTCCGTCACGAATGGGAACGAAGGAGGAGGGTTGAATGAGCACGAGAGAATCTTCTGAATGCATCTGAACTCCTGGAGGCAGCGCCGCGAGTTTCAGGAAGGTCGGGAGGGAGCCGAGGTGAGTCCATGCAGAGGAAAGTAGGGCAAGGGAGAGAAAGGAGGAGAAGCAGGAGGGGGAGGAGGAAGAAAAGAGGAGAAAGAGGAAGGAGGAAGAGGAGGAAAGAAAAGGGAAGAAAGGTACCTGGTCCTCGAGACTGCGCTGGTGGGTCATGAAGCGCTGCACCTCCTGGTCCTGCAGCGCCACCTTCTCGCCGACCGACAGCAGCTCCTCCGTCTTGCTGCAGAGCTCCTTCTTCAACCGCTCCAGGTCCTCGTCCATGTTCTTCTGCAGAGACAGCAGACTCTGGTTCTCCTGGGCCACCTTCCTGCAGTGGTTCCTCAGCTGCTCCAGAGCAGCCTCCTGGAAGCACGGGACGGGTGGGTGGGTGGAGGAACTGGCTGTGTCTGCGGATGGGTGCTACCAGGAGGGAGGTGGAAGTTCGGAAGGGTCCAGGAGGACGCAGGGGTGGGGGGGGGGGGAGAGGTCGTCGGGCGGCACCATGGAGGCGGCTGTGGTGGGCGCACCCATCCCTCTCGCCCCATCTCCTACCTTGGTCGAGAGCTCCTCCACGCACCTCTGGGAGAGGGCCTTCTGCTCCTCCATCTGCTCTCGCAGCTGCCCGCACTGCAGATTGCTCTTCTCGAGCTTCGAGGCGAGCGTGTGGGCGTCCTGGACCAGCTGGTGGTGCTCTTCTCCCCGCTGGCTACGGGGGCGGCATGGACGCTCTCGTGCCACCCTTTCTCTCCCCCCGACCTGTTCTCCGCCGCCAGGAGGCGGTTCTCGGTCTTCGCCTGCTCCAGCATGACCTCGAGCTTGGAGATGCTCTGGCGGTGCCGGTTTACGTCGTTCTGCTTGTCCGTCAGGTCGATGAGGGCGTTCCTGGGGGCGGGAGGTGGGGAGAGAGGGGGCAGGGAGACCCACGTCCCCTCGTCTTGGATGAACGCGCCTTGAGGGTCGGCAGGAGGCAGCTGCGGCGACCGGTCCAGAGAAACCACTAGCAGGATGCTGCCGCCTCCCGGATTCATCCGTCCTTTCTCCCCTCACTCCCGCATCCTTCCCCGAGATCCCACGTGCAGGGGGGAAGCTCGGAGAGCGCACGGACGCTGTTCTTGCCCATCCATCCTTCCGTCACTCTCGCTGAGACAGGATCGCCACCCCACTGCGGAACGCGCAGCCCGACCCTCCCCCCGGCGCAACAGGGGTCAACCTTACTGCAAGGATTGTTCCACTGCGGCCTTCGAGGACTCTACGCTGGTCAGCAGCGCGTCCCTCTGGGAGAGCATCCGGCGCAGGTCCTCCTTCTCATCCTGCTCCTGGCGCAGGCGCAGCTAGAAGAACGGAAGGCGGTTGACGGGTGAACGGGGTCGTCACGTAGTGAGGACGGGAACAGGGCGTGCCATCCTCTCCACTCCCTCGCCCTGCCCGCGTACTGCGGAGAAGGGGAGGGGGAGGAGAAGGGGGCAGAAAAGGGGAGAGAAGGGGAGCGCCCTTTCCTCGTGGCTGTGAGAACGGAGAAGCTCTGCTGGGGACTCAGCTGAAATCTCCCTCAGGCAATGGGGGGCAATTCCACGATCTCCTCCCCCCTTCCCAGAGAAGTACAGTGGGTGGCAGACGGGCACCTCCCCCGGGCGTCTGCCTCTTCCTGGCCGCTCCTCGATCACGGCTTTCCCTTACTCCTCTCTGGAGAAGAGTTCCCAGCGGAGGAGGAGGAAGAGGAGGAGGAAGAGAATGATGATTATAAGAGGCAAAAGAGGGGTTCCTTTTACTTTACCCTCCCTCTCATCAAGTAACCCCACAAACCTGCAGGCGGTTCCTCTTTTCGTTGCTTGACAACAGCTCCGTCTCCATGCTCTTGAGCGCGGACTCCAGCTCCACGATGCGGGCGGTCCTTTCGCGGACCTCTTTTCGGGACTCGCTCAGGAACCGCTCTACCCTGTTGCACAGCAACGTCTTCTCGTTGAGCCTCTGCGAGGCCTCTTTCATGGCCTGCTCCATGTCCCTAGAGACGATCCTGGGAAGGAAAGGGAGGCGATCCCGTCGACTGCGCCTCTCCTGGAGGGAGGGAGGCAGCCAGCGCGCTCCCTCCCACCTGACCCACGAGCCCGGGGGTACTCCCTGCAGATGCTAGAGGCCTCCCGGAATCTCTCAGGCCGGAGCGTCGCCGCCACCTCGCCGTTTCCCTCCCGAGAGAGATACGGCGACGCTTCTAGAGTCGCACCGGGAAGGAGAAGGCGGAATCGCGCGCCCATTGCCCGCCATCCTCAACCCACCCCATTCTCTCCCTTCTCGCGGCCAAGTCTTCGTACAGGGAGGTCCTTTGTGCTCCCCCCTACTCTTGCACAGCTGTACCCCACTCTCTCACGACATCCAGCTTCTCCCCAGTCGCCAGCGGCAACCGCCGCCGTCAAGTAGCCTGCTCGAACGCGAGCACCACTCGCGGCGGCTGCCAGTGAGGGGGGGCACGGAGAGATTGGGTCCCACCACCAGCGCACCTCCTCCTCCTCCTCCTCCTCCTGGCTCCTCTTCTTCCCCGCCTTTGGGGCGTCGCGCGCACCCCGCGCGAACAAGGCCGTCCGTCCGTCCGTCTTCCGGCACGCCTCCCCCTCCCCCGCATCCCGGCATGGAAGGATACCTCTTGCACTCCAGCGCGTTCTTCTCCTCCAACAGCCTGCGCTGCGACTCCATCATCTGGGAGTGCAGGTCCTCCAGCTGAGCTTCCTGAGAGAGGATGAGTTCCTTCTGGTAGGTCAGCGTGGCATTCAGGGAGGCGTTCTCGGACCGCAGGAGCTCCAGCTGGGCGACGGCCTTACCCAGCTGCGTGCCCTTGCCCGAGGAGGAGTGGCGCATCCTGTCGGACAGCGCCCCGCAGAGAAGTGAGTCCTTCCCTTCCTCCTCCTGCTCTTCCTCCTCCTCCGGCTTCAAGGGAGGTTTCCTGGCTTTCCCCGGCCTGCGCGCGAGCTGCCACTCCGGCTCAGGAGAGAACTCCACCACTCCGGCAGGCAGAGTGCCGACCTCCGAGCTCTACGGACCACAGGAAGGGGCGCATTTAGCGAAGGAAGGCGCTAGGGGCGGCCTCACGTTGTAAGGGCTGAAGTCGCTCTCCGAGATGAAAGGCACGGGCGACGAGCAAGCAGAGTTGGGGATGGAGTAGGTGGCGCTCACGGAGTACACGGAGACTGGGTCGCAGGACGACAGGCTGCTCACCTGGATGGCAGCGATCCCTGGGTGAGGCGGGGAGGAACACGTCCCACTGGACCGGCGGCGGGACCCAGCGCACGCCAGGGCGCGGGACGCGCGAGACGGAGATCCCCGGGGAGAGCAAGGTCAAACGCGGGCGGGGCGCGTGCTCCGGCGTCGACGACCTCGCAAAGCGGCCAACGCGAGCGCAGAAGGCTCCCTCCCCCATCCTCGTCTCGAGAGCAGGTCAGCCCGTCCAAATGTCTCGCCCGCAATAACGGCGGCAGGACGCCTGCGGCGCCGCCGAAGACCGGAAGCACGGGAAGGCGAAGGGAGGAAGAGGGCGCGGCGATCTTCGCGCCGTTTCGCGAGCGGTCCCTCGTGCCGAGCGAGCCAGGCGCCAAAAAAGGAAGAGAAGGGGGGGGAAAAAAAAAAACGTCTGGCGCGGAAGGCGCCGATCGCAAAAGAGTCGGGGTGGTTCCATCCCGGAGGAAGTTCCGCCGGCTGCATCGATCGCAGTCGAAAGAATCACACGGCACGGAGGAATTCCGAGGTCCCTGATAACGCGAAAGGTCAGCTTCTGCGCAGCTTCGCCGCATGCAGCCGCACCGTACGAAAAGCAGCACAAAGAGCATTCGGACGCGGACGGACGCAGCGTGAAAGACGCGCCATCCGCTTGGAAGCGACGACGGTTGTTGCGTTCTTCAATGCGCGGCGAACTCCGAAAAGAACGGCGTTCCGAGGCGCGCGGGGATGTTCCGCCCCTGCGAGGCACGCCAAGGGTGGCACACGTTTAGAAAACGCATCTGTTCACCCTTGTCTAAAACTCAAGTGACCGGGGGAACACGTACGTACTCGGTGTGTACGGCATAGCACAATGTCTGCGGTGTCAGATGCGTGTAACGTATACGTATTGCTACTCCCTTATTTGGATCCTTCGGCTAAAGTGAAATCCCTTGTGGACACTTCGGTTATGGGGATCAAAATGTGGAAGTTTTCACTTCTGATGTACTTTTTTCAGTTTGGGGGAGTGGCTTTTCGCTTCCCTGGTACTCTCTTCGCCGCAGTGCTTTCTTGCCAGGAACAAATTCTCTTCGGTGGGCATGCTCTCTACAACTCCAAACTGCAACAGAAATGTCGAGTTCTGAGCACTCCGAGCGGCCAATTTTTGCGTTTGTTCCTTTTTTTTTTTTTTCTTTTCTTTATACGCTGAGACAATGCAACGCTCGTGGGTGTTTTTCGATCCTTCGGCGCTGATCAGAAGGGTGGTCAAAGGCTTCGGGGCGTTGCCACCCGGGACAGCAACTCGCGGCGCCCGACAGGGGGAGGTGAGAGGAAACCTCGGGACACGTAATTCGTTTCGAAGCGCTGACCAAAGAAGGAATTCTCTCCGGGGAACGGGAAGGGGATTCTGGCGCTGGCACGCAAAGCACTCGGGAAGGCGAGCAGGCGCGCGCCCGTCGGACTGGAACAAACTGCTGGGACACACCGCGCGCGGACGGACCACCCGATGGAGGGCGCTTTCGGCTACGACCGCTGAACGCGGGATGCCCCAAGGCGGGCGTCCATTCGCGGGGGCGCCTTTGCGCGTGCCGCGGTGGTGTACACGGCATCAAGAAGGCAATCCATGCGGACATCCAGCCCACGGTTGCAACGAATTACGAGTTGGCAGGAGATTCAGGTCAAGGCATCCAAGAAGCACCTTGGTTGGTGCACACATACCTCGCTGGGACGCTTTTCAAGAACAAATTCCAGAACCTGTACCTCGGATTTCAAACGTGGGCGCAAACGCCGAAGATTCTTCCGAAGAATAACTGCAAATTTCAACTTCCGAATAAAGGAAACGGATGAAGTTCACGCCTGTTGCCTGGTTACTTAAATCAGACCAGTCCTCGCACACGTCTCGAGTAGCGAAGACACGCTTTGCACGCGCAAGGTAACCCTGACGAAGCGAAGACACAGTGGACCCAAGATACGGGTGTTCCCCACGCTTCCCAAACGCGAGCAAGAGCAAACTGTGGAGGAACTGTGGATTTCGGAACGTCGAGACAGAGCGAGGGCGAGCGGGAGGCCCGGGGAGTCGTTCCCCGCTCGATCCAGGAAGGTGCGGAGGGCGAGGTGCCGAGCCGCCGGGAACAGGGATCAATGGGAAGCCTCTCTCGTTTTCGATCCCGGTCGTCTCCAGCACTTCCATGGCGGCGGGCACCCGAGCGCGTCTCGAAAGAGGAGGAGGGGCAGAGCAGACCGCGGCGGGACCCCGGTCCGCAGGGGGCCACAGACACAGCGGACTCGGCCTGGCCACGAACGAGACGGCCGCCGCCAATTCCGTTCCGTTCGCAACGGCAGCCTTTCGCCTCTAGCAGTTTTTTTTTTTCTCGCTCCGGAGGCGACCGCCGGACGCCAGCCCCGACGACACCCGAAGGGGCGGGCGAAGGGCGCCAACGCCCGTTAGCGCTGGGTCGGGCGCCTCGAAGCGGGCGCGCTCCGACGACACGCTAGTTCGCAAGGCGGCCGCCGCCGTCGCGGCGCGCGCGCTACTCGACGCCGGACGAGTCCATGTGGGGGGAACAGTTCGGCAGCGGTCGGACGGGTCCAAAGCGGGGCGGAAGCGCAGCGGAGGCTCCGGACGGCGGGCGGGCCCGCTCGGGGAGGCGGTCGCTCCCTCGGCCCGCCTGTCGCAGACGGAGACGTCGTTTCGAAGGCGCTCGCGCAGCGGAACGCCCAGTCTCGGGGTTTCGCTCGGCCCACGGCACGCCCGCCGCCCCGCGCGACGGCCTGCCCACCGCGCTTGCGCCTGCGCGCGCGCTCGCGCCAGGCTGAGAGGGTCGGCTGCGCGGAGGCGAGCACCCGGCAGAGGGCTGGTCGGACGGCGCGAGGGTAGGGAGCGGGCGCGGGAGCGGGAGGGCGCGCGCTCGCTCGCTCGCATGCTTCCGGGTGCCTCTGGCGCGCAATCCTAGCGGGCGCTCCCCCATGGCGCTTCCCCTGCGCAAGGCAGCGTGGTGCGCGCGCGCGTGCGTGCGAGCGGGGAGGGGGAGGGGGGGAGGGAGCGGATGTTCGAGGAGGTCAGGTCCGTGCCAGGGCATCCGCGTATGAACTTAGAGTCTTCGCGCCATCCGAGCCAAGCACCCCAGGGTCCCACTGGGAACCGCGAGAGGGAGAATGCCTGCATGGGTGTCGAGAGCGCTCGACGGCAGCAGACGGTACTGGAGGGAGGAACGAGGGCGGTGACGTCATCTGTCTAGCGGCCTGCACGCGCGGCAGACGACAACGACGCGGGAACCGTCGGATGGAGAAGAAGCAGCGAAGCCCGGTGTTCCCTTCGCTGGCCACTCGAGTCGATCCGCCGCTCCCGCCGGAAAAGCAGCCACCGACCGGTGGCCCGGAAGCGGTGGCGGAGCGACCTCCAGAAGGCTGCCGACCACGCGAACCGGACGCTGCGCGCGGCGCTTCCGAGCGCCCCGGGCAAACTTGTTGCCTGGGCACCGTCCAATTCTTCCGCTTCCGTCGCCGGCTCGCTAAGCTCCCCCTCCTAGCCACGGGCAGCTATGCCATCCGCGAGAGCGGCCCGGTCCTCCGCTCTATGGCTCTTGGCACCACCACCGAAAGCAGCCCGAGGAGACTGCCGTTGTAACCCTCGATCCCGAGGCGCACCGTCGCCAACGGCCACCTCCTCCAGTCCCCCTGCAGCGCGCCTCCCTTGCTGCAGGTACGTCGCCGAGCTTCTCGCGCCCATACGCTCGGGGCGCAGCGGTCGCTCGCTCGCCGCGACAGAGGACGCCGGCGCAATCAGGGCTCCACAGCGCGTGCGCGACGCAGGTAGACCCCTCCTGCGGCGCCACTCCCATGGAGAAAGCTGCGCGAGAGTAGAGGGCTGCAGCCCCGGGTCCCGCCATGCTCCATCGGCACTCAGGTGCCGCCTTCTGTGCAGGTGTCCCGGGCTGTCGATGTCAGCAGCCCAGGGTGACGCGCAACACGCCGGCTCTTCCTCACTCCTCCCACGCACGCGCACCACCACCCGCCACTGCGACACTCCTGCCGAACGGCGCAGTCACCCGTACCGCCGCCCTATAGTGCCGTCGTCGCCACAGGGAGGGCAGTCGTCCTCCTACCCCTTACGCAGTGACCGCCCTTGCCAGCGGCTCGCTTGCATCCTAAAGACGATGCCGCGCCGCCTGCACGCTCGTCCGCCCGGTCAGGCATCTGACCAGGAGGACGCGAGGGCAGGCGGGAGACGGGCGATGGCGGGAAACGTGGAGTCCCCTGTGCGCCTCTCCCGTTGGAGTCTCTAGCGAGACACCTGCCGAAGACGCCGCGCAGCTGAGCGGGACTGCGTGCTCCCGGGAAGCGCGCAGTTTTGACAGTCGCCCTGTCATCGTCGAAGGATGACGGGGAGCTAGCCAATGACAACAGCTCCAAGGAGACGAGAAATCGCTGAGCAGCAGCCGCGCCCGCGCCAGCAGTCCTCCGCCTCCGGGTCCGGCAGCCTCGTCAGGCAGGGCAGGAGCAAAGAGCAGGTGCGTCCTTCCGGTCAACGAAGAGCGCCAACGGGCCGCCCGCCGACTTCAGAACGACAACCGGCAACCCCCGACCCACCCACTGCAAAACGGTCCCGGCGCCAATCGATGCGCGCGCGCCAACGAACAGGTGACGCTGGTGGTGCACCCTGGCCCTCGTTCTCGCACCCCGCAAGGGACCCAGCTCGCCAAGCGACCAGCGTCCCCGCAACCGACACGGCGGCTCCCCACCTCCCCCTCCGTCACCCAGGAGAACAAGCCACTTCTTCGAAAAATAGAATCCTTTCATTTCTGCGCGCTTTGCTCCAGACGGGAGGCCTCCCCTGCCCGGCAGCCGCTGGTCACGTGAGCACCAAATCCTCACGAGCGCCCATCGGTCGGCTGTCGTGAGATCAAACTGGACGTCTGGTTGGGCGACTTCAATGGCTCACCACTTGTGCGCGGGCGCAAGGAACTTCCCTAGCCGGACACTGATCTCTTTCAGGGCGAGACCTGGGCAGTAACCAGCCGGCCGGATGGGAGATCCGATGCGAGATCGGTGGAAGAGCGAAGGAATTAGGTGGTTGGACAACGGGCCTGCTCACGGACTCTGCGACCCCAAGTGCCCCATCGAAAAGACTATTGCGCTGGGGCGAGCTGCTGAGAATCCCACAGAAAGACCCCATCGAGTGGCCTCCAGCTGCGCTGAGAATAACCGGGTCCTCCCCCCTCTGAAGTGGTAGGAGTCGGCACTGGAGGCTCCCATGCAACGCCTGCCGCTCTCGCTGGAACCGGGGGACTGTGAACCCCAACTGTTGCAGGTGCGGGGAACGGGAATCCCAGCTCCCTCACCTGCTTGTAGGCTGTGTTGCCCTCCGGCCCCTGTGGTAGCCTTATGTAACGTGCGCACCAACGGAACGCTTCACGATTTTGCGTGTCGTCCTTGCGCAGGGGTCACGCCAATCTTCTCTGTATCGTTTCAATTTTAGTTTACGTAAAGACGAAGCGTGTACATATAATAAAATGAACGGGCAATCCCTTGGAGCACGGACGGACAATCTCGGGGACGCCTCTTCGTGTGCGACGCCTTTTCGCCTGGCGCATCCCCAGCAGCTCTTTGCTGCTGCCTACGTGGGATTGTGGCGGCCTGGAGCCACTCGAGAGGAGGACGGCGTTGTGGGGACGTCATCTGCTTCTCTTTGCGCTTCCTGCGGACGGCTACAAAATGATGGCCCTCTCTGGGGCATACTCCGATGGAACTTCCCAACATCCTTCCCAGGATGCCGGGAGGGCGTCCTCCAGCTCCCGGTGATCCCTTCCCCAACCCTCCCAATTTTTTGTATATATTGTTTTGCTTTATTTTTATTTTTGTTTGCCCCTCCTCCTCTGTTGCTGAGGAGAACCTCGCCGGCCTGCGTGCCGGTTACTCGGTAGGTTCCGAGTATTCTCGGACGATGTAGGGAGATGGCCCTACACATGTATGTTTATTTTCTATAATAAACGTCCCTGCGTGACCGGATGAGAAACCAAGGAGGGTGCGCGGCGGCTGGGAAACCAAGGAAACGGCGCGCGATCGGCGAGAGCGGGGCAGCTCGGGAAAGCACCGGCAGCATCGTCCGGGGTCCGCGCGCACGAGCTGCCTCCCCGGCGGAAAGGGCGCTAATGTGGGGAACGCGTGACTCCACCCCTTTTCGAAGCAGGAAAGGGGTTGTTGGCTAGGCTCGCTCTTCGCATCGGCTCCGCCTGACTCCGCTTCGACCGTCCGCGGGAAGAATCGGAGGCTCTGGAGCCGACTTTCCGGCTCCGTCGCTACCTCCCCGCGCCATCTCCTGTTGCAGAAGCACTTCGGATTCCCCGGGGAAGGTGCTCTTGAGGGAGCCGCGCGCGAAGAAAGCGCGGGAGCCCGTCCTGAGTCTCGGAACTCCGGCGAGCGCGCGCCGCCGGCCGCTGTGCTCCTTCTTCTCGCTCAGGGAGGTGTCCGGACAGCAGCGGATCCCAGAAGACGGCAGTCGCGGTTCCCGCATTCAGAGGCAGACTCCGGTATCGCACAGGCAACCGGTTGCCTGTGCGATACCGGAGCTCTCCCGGGCGTCGTTTCCTTGGTTTACCGGCCGTCGCACTCCCTCCTTGGCGCGCCCTTTCGGTCGCCCGCGCTGGCACGGCTGCATGGATGCGAGGAAGTGCCGACTCCCGCACGACCCTCCACCCCTCTCCTCTCTGCGGACCACAGGAACTGGGGCGCCGAGCGGGGACTGCCCCAGGGCTTCGCCTTGACTTCCCGTTCCCTTGCATTGCAGCAGTCCCTGAGCAAGGCGCTGGGCCTGAAGCTGAGGAGCGAGCTGGGGAGGAGCTGCACCGCCGAGGAAGAGCAGATGAACGCGGAAGACGGCGTGCCCGTAGAACAGCAGCAGCAGCAGCAGCAGCTGCGGAACTTCCCGAAGAACGAGAACGGGGGATCCAAAGACCCGTTCTCCAGCATCTCCTCCGTGATAGTGGCTCCCATTTGACGCTCGCCTCCCTCTCGCCTGGTTCGGGAAGAAACGGGAAGGCGCCCCGGGCGCGGAGCGGTCCTGCGACGAGTCGGAGGACGATAGGACGGCGGGGGGGCGTTGTCGTCTGGTGCTTTCCGTCCTCTCCCTTGTGACGTCACGGAGACATTGCCGGGCAGGGAGGGCCTCTGGGATAGCACGGGCATTCCAGGACCGTCTTGAGGAGGAAAGCTTGGACGGACATCAGCTGTTTGGAAGAGCGAAAGGAGTGGGAAAGAATGGCCAGTGGCCGGGTCAAAAGAAGATGTTTACTGTTAGCCAGCTCCACTGCTGGCTTCATGCAGTCTAAAAATAGAACGGAGGTCGCATGGGAGCGTCCCTCCTCGTTGCGGCCAGCGGCGGAGGACCCTCAGTCTACGTTCCCCTTCCCCTTGTGCTTCTCCCGTTCCTCATTCTCGCGGGGTTGCGTGGCTTTCCGGAACGGACGGGGGCCTCCCTGGTGCGGTGGGCGACCGGAGCTGCTCCCGGAAGGCGTTCAGGAGCGTCTCGGTCTCCGAAAGCCACCTGCGGCCGGAGACGATCCTCTCTCGGAGCTCCCCGGAGCGCATCGCTTCCAGCTGCGCGAGGCACGCGAGCGCCTCGGGGCACCGGTCGGGGAGGATGCCGACGGTCTGCTGACCGCTGACCTCAGCCCTCGGCATCCGGGCGGCAGCTTCAAGGGACGCCTCGGCCGCCCGCGCCTCCTCTTCTGCTTCCCGCCGCGCGCCTTCCTCCACCTCGGCCTCCTCCAGGATGTGCCGCAGCTTCTCCTCCCGGCGCAGCACCTGCAAAAGTGGGGGACGGAAGAAGGGAAGGGGGCGGTACCGCCCGCCCACCTCGTCCCTCCTCCCCTTCTTCGCCGTTGCCTACCTCCTCGGCGGCGGCGGCCGCCCTCCTGCGCGCGTCCTCGCTCCTGCTCATTAGGAGCACCCTCTCCCTGTCCAGTTTTCCCAGCAAGCGCTGCGTCGCCCCCTCCCACCGCCTGCCGAGGGGGGAGCCGGGAGTACGCCGCCGCTCCCGGGGCACCGCAGGTCCCACCCCACCGAGGGCCGACAGGGCGCTCCGACGCGCCGGCGTGGGCGGCGGCCTGGAGGCTTTCTCGCCCGGCCCCCTCTGGAGCTCCCGCCGCCGGCGCTCCAGGGCCGCTGACGCGGCCACCAGCTGCTCCCGGGCAATCACTGCTCGCTTCTCCAGGAGCTCCTTGTAGTCCAGGGCGTCCTTCAGCTGTAGAGGGAATGGAGAGATCATGGTAGGGTAAGGATGGTCAGATATTCTTCCAGTGCGGGGAAGTGACGGGACGTGCGTGGGGGGAGGGAGGGGGGAAGTGGCAGTCTCCCGTAGGAACGCGCGGACGATGAGGCGCGGTGAGCGGGGGTGTTCGGAAGCTTGCGGAGAGGTAACCGCGGCGCGAGGCGACACCGGTTTGCCCGGAATGGCACGTGGTCCTTGCCGCGCAGAGTGAAAGGGCGAACGGGGGTGTTCAAAAGGAAGAGGGGCAGGAAAGGTGCCAGAGGCTCACAAGGGTGCACGCGGGGGACCGCGAAAGACTCTCCCCTCCCACCTCACTCCCCCTCGCACTTACCAGGATGCGCTGGTCTTCCAAGACGGCCACCAGGTGGGTCTGCTCGTCCTTCACGTTGGAGATGGCGCAGACGAGGTCGTTCGCCTGCTGACCCAGAAGGACTTCTTGCCGGCTCCTCGCTCCCCTGTCGGCTTCCGCCTGGAACTTCAGCTCAACCTGCTCCCGGATGAGCTGCAGGGCGTGCTCCTGGCCGTCCCGGATGGCGAGCGCGCGGGCACGCGCGGCCTCGGCCAGGGCCCTGCGCGTCGCTCGCGCGTCGCTCAGGTTGTTCCGCAGCTCCTGGGTGAGGGGCAGCCACGCCTCGCGGTCGCGCTCCAGGGACGACAGCTGCACACCCAGCTGCCGGAGGAGGTCGTCAAGTAGGCGCACCTGACCGCGGAGGATGAGCGTGAGGGAAGGCAACTGACCGGCCCCGGGGCGACGACCCCTCGCCGGAAGCCCCGCGAGCCTCCAAGCCGCCCCCGAGGCGAGCGATGAAAGCGCGCGAAGGGGGCGGTGCCTGGCGAGGGACCGCCTCGTGCCTCGAAGAGCGGGTGGGGAGGGGCGCTTACCCTCTCCCTGCCTCGGTCGGCCTGGACCCGCAACTTCCTCTCCTTCAGCAGCCGCTGGTCCTCCTCCACACCCACCAGCATCCGGCGCATCCCGAATCGGCCGACGTCCTCGGCAGCCGACCGCAGGGCGCGGACCTCTTCGGCGGCGCGGCAGAGGTCCTGCCGCGCCTCCCGGGCCCTCCCCAGGAGCGACGCCCGCTGCCTGCTCAGCTCGCCTTCCCGGTCACCGATCCTCCGGCAGAGTTTCTTCACCGCCAACAGGCGGCGCCGGGCTTTGAGGTTCGCCTGTCTCCTCCGGGACGCTTCCCCCTCCACCCGGGACAGCTCTGACGACGCCTCCTGCCTCCTTTCCCGCAGTTCCGCCAGCTGCGGAAGAAGGAAGGGAGGGTGGGAAAGGGAGTTCGAGGGGCGCCCCCTTCCCACAATCCTCCCCCGTTTTCGGGATCTCATCAGCAGCTCCGCTCGAGGCGAAAACCCCGGAAGACATCGGAGAGGGTGGGTCCGGGAAGCGGTTGCACTCCTCCCCACTTCCCCCCCATCCTTTTCCCGCCCGGAAGCATCGCCGGAGGAAAGAAGAAGCAGAGCTGGTCGTAAGGGAGAGGAAGGAGGCACGGGAGAAGCGCTCCGACTGACCTCTTCCTGGACGCACTTCCTCCTAGAGACCAGGGCGCCCTTCGACATCGCCACGTCCTCGGCCTGCTGTCGCAGCCTCTCGAGGGCGCGACCTAGGGAGAACTCCTCCTCCCGGCAGCGCCTGTGCCGCTCGAAGGCCGCCTCCAGGAACTCCTCCGCCCGCCGGAGGTCCCCCGCCGAGGTCAGGTCCCCCTCGTTCCTCTCCTCCTGGACACTCGCCCTCGTCTCGTCGAACTCCTGGGTCGCGCGGAGGGCGCTCCGCGAGCGAGCGCTCTCATGCCGCAGTCTGGCAACCTCTTCCCGCACGGCCACGATCCTCTCTTCCAGGAAATGTAGTCTTCCCTCGAGAGATTCCTGTTCCAGGAGGCACTGCGGGGGAGAAATGAGCAGTTAGTGCGCGGCGCAGGGACGCACTTCGGAAGGAATGGGGACTGGAAAAGGAGGAGGAGGAAGAGGAAAGGAGGGAGAAGAAGGGAGGGAAGGAGGGAGGGAAGAGAGGGAGAAAAAGAGGAAGAAGAAAAGACTCTTCGTACAGAATCCGTGAGTCCCAGGAGCCTGCCGGTCGCAGAGACTCCAGAAGCCCACGTGCATCTTGGAGCTGGAAAAGGAGGATGGAAAAACGAAGCAGCCACATTCGAGGGAGACTGCAGGAGTAGGAAGTGGCCTTCAGGAGAATTCCGGAGCGAGACGATAACCCAATCCGTGCCCCCTCCCGGTCACCCGCATCCAGGTCGACTTGCTGGCAGAAGTGGGGCGACGGGCCCTGACCGTGGCTCTTGAGGAAGATGACCGCCAGTCGGGTCATCGCTTCACCATCTGCTGCCGCCCGACCAGTTGAGGTGCATCTCACCTCATCGTCTATTGCCGATCCTTTTTTCTCCTCCCCCTGTTCGGATCCTCGGTTTCCTGGCGGGCGGACGACCTCGCTCCGAGCACCCTGGAAGCTTTTCTGGCTGGTCAGGATGTTAAAGTTGCCTGAGGCGTCCCTCACTAAGAGAAGGGGGGAAAGGAGGAGGGAGGGACGAAATGGAACGACTGTCTGGAACCGCGCTCCTTCCCCTCTTTCCCCAGCCGCATTTTCCATGGGGAGTTCCGCGGGAGGGGGGTGGGCATCCAATCGATTCAACTGGTTCGTGGAGTCCGCCTGAGGCCCGTCGCGCGTGCGCGAACAACGCGCACCGGCGCCACCCCAGGCAGCTCGCTGCAACTTTGAAGACGCTCCGTGAGAGGTGCTTTTGTGCACGAGCAGCCGAGCCGGGCAGCCCAATTGAGGATTTTGCTCGCTGCAGCTTCTGTTCTCCTCCGGGAGTGCAGATCCCTCGCTCGGTGCGCCGAGAGCACGACGCAGTTGGAGAGAATCCGCTAGGCGACGGATGCATGCCTCCGGGAGCACCTCCCCCGCCTGCCACTACCCTCGCTTCCCGGATTCGACTGGATCTGCGACAGGACCCCGCTCCGAGGTGTGACGTAACGCGCGGTTCACTGTCGGTGGGACGCGCTGCACCGCTCGCTCCGCCCGGGGCGGAGCGCACTTCACTGGGATCCCTCTTCCACGCGGGGGGCATGCGCAGTCGGAGCTGCACAGCTCACGCACAAATCGAATGTTATGAGGGATGAGGGGGGGGGGGGCGAGAAGGGAAGGGAGAGAGGCCCATTTGAAGGGAGGGGGGAAGGGGATCGTACTCGCAGCTGGGGACAGACTTTTTGCGCATCGTCAGGAATGCCAGCATACGCCGATACGTACGTTCCGTTCGTGCTAACGGGAGCGCGTCGCAGGAGAATTTGCACAGAGGTCAAATATTCTTTGTCCACGAGTGCTTCGTCGTCTCGAGCCGTCCAGCTTTTCTTGCCTTTCGGCAACTGCGACGCCTGACGGCTCAGTGCGCGCGATTATTTGCCCCGCACAATTTGCTCCCCGTGCTGATCCATTCGCTGGCTCGTGGGCGTATGTTCGCCGGCATGGTCAGGGATGGTGCTTCGCCTCTCTGATCCGTTCCTCGCTCTTCTTTTCCTCGAGTGGCTTCCGCTGAAATCCTGTACGCTCCGCTCCTTCGCGGTCCAAGAGCGAGGCGATGAACGGAAATCCGAACGGCCGAGACGAAGAATGAAAGAAAGGAGGACCGACAAGCAGAGAGTCGCTGTGGAAAGGCAAGCGGATAGGGAAATCAGCGACGAGAAGACCAAATGAGGCATGGATGGGGTCAGCACGAGGGGTCAGAATAACCACGATGTTGGAGACTACGCTTGGGCTATGAGGATGGTCCGACAGACTCTACCCGCAGACGCTGCTCCCACCCCCAGCGTCGTCCGCTTCCTCCTTCCCCCCCCCCCCCCCTGCCGAGCAAATCGCTTGCCGCACGTCACGTCATCCTTAGCCGACTCTCAGACAACGGCAGCACATCTTCAGCGAGGGACGCCGTGCTGACGTGGAGGCGGTGTTCCCACGCGCCGTACACCTCTCCTTTCAAGCTGACGCGAGCGCTAAGAAAGCGACGCGTGCCAGCGGTTTCGCTCACCGGGAAAACACACCGGCGCTCCACCGGAAGACAGCAAGGCAATCAACAGGAAGAAATACTTTGCGCTTTGCTGTTGTGGTTTGGCCTTTCCCTTTCGGATCGGATCGTAGGTGCGTCACGCAACACGGAGAGGGCGCTGGAGGCTTTTCCCGCGGAGGAACCTTCCTTTGCCGATCGAGAGCGCAACGGAAGGTCTCGAAAAGACACAGCGCCTCGTGCTGTAAACCAAACAGAAATGAATTCCACACTCCCGTGTGCGCAAGACGAGCTGATGAACGGGCCAACTTCGCTTCCGTGTGTGTCCCCCCAAGCAGCCCCAGCAAGTGGGCGGTGAATGAGTTCGGATGTACGCTGCGGCGACACTTCCTTGTGTCTACACGAGCAGACACACGGCACGTGCCACATGTGAGCCGCTGCGAGGCAAAGCCGCGTGAATGAACGGACGAACGTACGCCGACTGCTCTGGCGCGCTCCCCGCCTTCTTTCGAGCAGCAGCTGCTTCCCAGCCGCCGTGCTCGCTCTCTTATCGGAAAGGTTTAAATTCCTCCGCAACGGCACTCGGGAGAGGGCAAGCTAAGAGCCCGGGAATCCCCGGCCCGAGAACGACGCGGATCCACGCAGTCGAGATTACCAAGAAGCACTTTCGGGGAGATAACCAGCAGCAATCGACAGTGTGTATAGGAGGCCCAAGGGCAAGACGTGCGCACAACCAACCACTGTACAGTCGACATGGTCACCATCCAGTGCACGCTCGAGGGGAAGAATCGGGAAAGCACTTACTTTCCTTCCTCAGCTTGACCAGCATTTGCTTCATGGTTCGAGTTTTTCGCTGATGGGGATAGGGAAGGAGGGGGTGGGGGGACGACGACGAGCCGAATCACAAAGCCCCAGACTCCGCAAATGCTTTCATCGTGGAACCGTGCTCGCGCGAACTTCCAATCCGTGTAGAGACACAAACCTCGTCACTTAGTAACCATGGATACTGAGCCGCACACCCCGTGTTTCGTGTTTTCAAGTGTGTGTCCTCTCAGTGTGGAAAGGTTTGTAAGAAACTCAGAGGAGACGCAAAGGGCTGCGCCTCGAGAAGCTGAACGGAACATGGGCACCTCTCTAATCGTTTACCACACCCTTTTTTTCCTTCAACAGCGAAGCTCTTCACGATCACCGCAAAAGGACTTTCAGCCAGGATGAACTTGCAGAACACGCAGAAAGTGAACAGGTCAAGGTCTTTTCCCCTTCCATATGCTCGCCGCAAGCAAGGGTGCTGCAACCCTTATCCATCGGAAGCTTCAGGTTTTCGACTACCTTGCGCAAATACCCGGGCCCCAAATTCCTCACCCCACACCTCAAGTTTGTCCTCGATGGAGCACGGTCGGCCGTTGTCTGGGGGCATGCAAAACTCGGATATTTGAATTTGGGGGAAGGAGCCGGTTTGTCGGACTCTCCCGAGCTGTTGAACTCTAACGCTTATCCCGGGATCAGAATCCAGGAACGATGCACTCTGCATCCTGCATTCACTCGGATTCCTACTGGAGCCAGTCTTAGTGAGTTCGGGGTGTGACTGCGCGTACTATTAATCCCAAGGCTCTTCGGAAGGATGCAGCGCGCACGTGCAACATCTCTGGAGGAGAAAACCGATCGCCACTTCAGTTCCTTTCCGAACTAAGCAAAGCAGCAGAGCAATTTAAAACTGACGATCAGCATTATTAATGAGGACAAGTCGCTGGAGAATTCGAGCATTTGAGGTTCGGCTCTGGAGATGGAAATACGCAAAAAATCGTTTGCAGACAGAGGAGCACTCGGCGCTGCCCTTCGACCAAAGACACTCCATCCCCTATCATCAGCACCTTCCAGGAGACTCTGCACGCGTACAGACTCCGAGTTGAGGAGGTCACCGATTTTCTGCATTCCACCCAGGAATCCAAAAGAAAACGCCCAATTCGGCGAAACCGACGATTTGCAACATCTGCAACAACAACAACAACAAAAAAAAAAAAAAAATCGCCGAATGCAAAAACATGGGCAACTGGGAAAACGGCCAAAAAAAAATGCACGCACGCACGCAACTCGGAGAACACGTGCTGCTGATAAACCAACGAGAGAAAAACGTCCGGTGAGAGATGAGGTTGGGGAAGTGGGGTCTGATTTTATTTCACCTTAAAGACTGAGCCTCAGAGATACATATGATCGTTTGGAACGGATGCACACTTCTGCCGACGTACGGACTTCAAAGGTGGCCATTCATCGAGAATTATTATTATTATTATTTTTACATCGTGCACCCGTCATATAAAACTCGTGAGTGTACACCTGCGGCTATAGACACTTTCCTGACGAGACAAACTCTGCGCACCGAGGCGGCGGAGGAGGAAACACAGAAAGGCAACCAACACCACTGCTGCTCAAAGTTAGGAGGGAATGCATTTGGACGGCGCGCGTCAAAAACGGCTGCTGCAGACCATGAAAAAATACTGATATATTTTCGACTTCCTTTTTTTTTTTTTTTTTTTTTTGCACACGATAGCTAGCAAGCGTCAAAGACTGCTCTCTCATCGACTGGACGATTGCAACAGCAACGGGAGTTGTCGGTTCCTCCACGCCTGCAGCTTTTTTTCCTCCACGCCGCAGAGACCATCCGCGCAGAGTGTTTCCGCACGTTTGAAACACCCTCTGTGTCTTCGGAGTTGTTGCTCCAAGTACTGATGCAGGAGAGATTTGAAGCGACGTGAGCTAACAGGGAGGGGCTGCACGTGTGCACACTCTCGTCAATTCGAGCGCTTCCTTTCGTACTTTTTGACGAACTTTTTCCACTGATCGTGGTTCAAGTGGTCCAACTGGGCCATGTGGGAGATGGCTTTCAGATACTTCGAAAGGTACACCAATTCTTCGTCTGTGTGCCTGGAGAAATGCGCTTTGCGGAAAGCCTTTATTTTCAAGCCGTTCTGAGGGTTCATAAGGAAGTTGTGCCTCACGTCGTCGAACATGATGGTGTTGTGGGCTCCGTACATGGGGAGCAAACCCCATATCACCCCCAAAGGTTTCACCTGAAAAACAGCAATGATTTCAGTTATCCAGCGAACACCTCAGTCAGCATTTTCCCCAAGCGCACCGAGTTCGGGCAAATTTCCTTTGGAGGTATTCCCAACACAGTGATGGAAAAGAGAGAACGAATACTTCACCAGAATTGAAAAACAAAATTCAGCGAAAAAAACAAATTCACCAAAAAGGCAAGACGGAGATGGCATTGGGTTTGAGTGGCCCGCTGAAAACATTTCATTTATAGATATCGACCTCCATTCAACAAGATACAGATTTCATCTGTTTTGATCTCTCCCAAGCCGTCCACCCACTACCGCTGGTCTCGCAACTGCACTCCAAAGGAAGCACACCGTACGGAACACTGTTCGAGAGAATAGGAAACCAAACAGAACAAAAAAGTGAACACGTGAAGTTCTTTGGACGCGTTGGCTTAGGTGGGCGGAAATGTGCGATGCCATCCTCGGAATGGTTTACGGCTCTTCGACATTCCCTGAATGCAACTTTGGTGACATCCCTTGCCGACGGGAACGAGCACTTGCTGCCCGTCTTCGGGGCTTACCCATGACCCAGTATTATACCCAACAAAATCACTGTACTGCATTCCAATCGCCTATGTCCGAGTGTTCGTCTTGCTTTGTAAACTAAACTTTCAAGTACCATGCAACAAGTCGAGAGGACATGTATATGGGCGTACGTACGTGCGGCGTTTCCGCTACAAACTGCGTGCGTAGAAGTGCAGTCTTGGATCTCTGCACCCCAACAGAAATGCCGAGGTCTATGGTGACGGCGGTAGGAAAAAAAAAAAAAAAAATCGCGCACCATCCAAAAGAAATCGGCGGCATTCTGAACTCTGGTGTTTCCAGAATAAGTACCTCGCGTGATTTTAGGAGTGTTTCTTTCCTTTTTCCTCTTTGGAAAGGTAACTCGTGCCGATTTCCGGCAGAACTGAAACATCGATGAGCGAAATACCGAAAAAGATGTCGAAACCGAATCGCGATCCCCGTCGACTGTGGGATCAAAGATGAGTTGAGGCTTTAGTCGAATCTGCCTGCATCATTTTCTGATAAACTATTCCAAGCGTATGCGTAAATTCTAAACAAAAGTTTTCTCCGGATCCTTCTTGAAACTTTAAATCAACGGCAGATGCTCGGTTGAGACTATCGCTCAGATTTACTGGGGCGATCCGTTTGGATGGTCACAAAACCGAGTTTTCGAACCCCTGTTCGCAAAAAAAAAAAAAAAAAAAGAAAAAGAAAAAGAAAAGAAAAAGAAAAACAAGGAAAAAGGACCTCACTCCGAGAACGACACGGATTCACACATTGGAGAGCACAGAGAAGCACTTTTGGGCAGACACCAGCAACTGGCATTCATACAAGATCCTCGAGCAATAGGTGCACATTAACAACCATAGAACAATCAACGTGATCACCATCATCCATGATCACAGGAAAAAAAAAAAAAAAAATACATGGCACGGTTACGGACTTGCCATGTGATATAAACCCATGACATGACACCACGAGGGAGCACTCGCTAGTAAACGGATCCATGAAGCTGCATCATTTGCTGGGGAAAATCTGTGACTGCCGCTTTGAAAATTGTTTATTCGAAGGCCTTTGTAAGCTGTAATCTTACTACAACCTCCAAAACACGTGTAAAGCATTTCGAAACATATGAAATCATTAAAGAACAAGAAATATTTTGACCACCGGAATCCAGAGAAGGGAGAATTCCCCAAAATTTATATTAACTGCGTACAAATTATGAAACTGCTTCCTCACATCGAATAAACTGCGGCTTTATTACATTTTAAACGCAGCCTGATTAGCTCTTCAAGCAATACTGAGCAATTAGTCTGAGTGGTTATTTTTTGTAAGCGTCACTTACTTTCTAATAAATTTTAGGAGGGCTAATGCAAAACATAAGGAGGGTTTGGTGAATTTTCAAATAACACCTCCCTCGCTGACTTTTAGACAATACAAAGAATCAAGCACTGTCTGAAGAAACACGAGTTTTACGCTAATCTGCTTGAAATCACATTCTTCCCTGCAAGGACGACTGATAGCCACGTTGCAGCCGTCGGTTTGCAGATGTTTTTATCTCCCGCATGGACAACATACTGTATGGGCAATCCAAGTGAAACGGGCCAGGAATCAGATGTGCTACTTGACCTATGTTTTTAACTGGGAAACATTAGTTTCCAGAAGAAAAGCTAATTCAGGGCAACAACAACAACATTGCAAGCTTGTAGTTTCCGCAGAAAAGGAATTTTTTTATATTAATTTTTTATAAATTTTTTTCAGGGTAACTCTCAAATCATTACGCATCCAAATCTGCAGAAACCAAGCAGAGATTAAACATGATAAATTTCGATTCCACTATTGCCAACATATGCAAATTTAATCATTTTATAGCACGTAAAATACGATAATGACGTGCCCTCTTGGCTATGTGCAACTCAAGCAAACACTGTACGCATAATCAAAAACAGAAATTGTGGGTCAAGCTGCCATTATCCTTTCACACTTGCAAATAACCTTTTGCACTTTTAACTCCCCCATTAGTGTGAAATTAAAATGATTCAATTAATTTCAAACGAACTTGCAGTTAATAAGATCTAAAATACATCCGCAAAAGTAAACTAAATATTTTGCTTACATCCACTACTCCTTCACCAGTATTAACACTTATCATTGCTTCTTCGTCCATACAGCCAAGCAGTGAATAATGAAGATTGCCAGTTATGCCCAATACCTTTAATTTGTTGTCTATCCATTTCATACTTGTTGCAGACCAGATCATGATGTCATAATCCTCAATGGAGTAAAAACATAAATAAAAAGTTGAAATTAAGAAATAGAAAATAACGTTTATAATGGAATGAAATTGAAAAAAAACCTCGTAAGCTAATGTTAGAAACTCGTGAAGATATGGTCTCATCAATTCTGCTCCATTTTCTCCAACAGAATGATGGTCAAATAAAGTGTAATCGATATCTAGAACTAATAACTTCTTTCCTGTTCTAGGACTACTTAGAAATTTTATTTGGTATTTTTTTATTCTATTGGCTATCTAAAACAAACAACAAAAACTAAAATAGTATCTGAAATATTAAAGTAATACCTAAGACAGATAATTACATTTTTACAGATACTTTATTTCTTTCATAATTACACACATATGCTACAAAAAAGTCACTGAATTGCGCTGAATTAAAATCTCAAGTCTTATTTTGAAGAAACAAAGCTAAAACAAATACTTCTAGCCACTTAATCAAACTGATGGAATGTTTTTCTAACCTTTGTCAAATATTCAACTCGACACTGTAATGGAGTTTCTTCCCAAACAAAATCATTTATCACATTATTATCACATGATGATGCAGCTTGCACCTGTTCTATATCTTTTTCCTGAGATCCGATGACCACCAATTTCCCATCTGGAAATAAAGTCAATTATTTTCAAAGCTATCCCAGATTTGTTTCTTTAGATGTTAAACACAATTTTTTAAAAAATACGAAAATTCCAGACCGTCATTATTTATGTAGATGGAGAAAAACTTCCTGAATGATACCCATTTAAGTTTGCAACCTTTATCATTCAAGTTGTTCCACCATCAACACCCTATTTTGTCTATGAGTTCATTGTTTTTTTTTTTTTTTCTTAAAAAAAAAGAACTGTTCCATTATTTTATAGTATTTTCAGTTATCACAAGTATCAAGTTTTTCCTATTTCTGGGTCATAAAAAACTAAATTAAATATTTATGCATTTTGTGAACACATCTTATATATATTTTCCGCAGTTTGTGAGTTTTTCGATTACTCAAAGCTTTATAGTTACAAATTATGCTGGAAAAAAAACAAATCCTTGTGCCTTATGTCCTTATTTTTACTGTCTTACTAATGCTATTTTTAGTGTTTTACACTTATTGTATAAAAATGTGACTTGGTGCATTGATAATCTCTTCAGAAGATTTATGACACTTACTCTTTTATTTATAAAATCGTTATTTCAATGAATCATAAAGTAAATTACACTGACTTACTGCTTAACAGCTGCCTTTGCTGTCCCCCAAAAACACATGCAAAAAATCCATTAGAAGAGACAGAAATCAAGAGACAAAACAACCAAATTTTTGGTTCTCATCTTCTAAGTTTTATAAATTCCATTGGGAACAGTTTTGGGGAAAGCACTAGCAAGAACAATTCTATAATCGGAAGGATTATGAAATTGTTAAAGTATTTCAAAAGCAATGAAAACCAGTTTTAAAAAAACTTTAAATGACTTGAGCAACTGTGACAAAAACAGTTACAAAGGACTCCATAAAGTAAATATCTAGAGATTGAAAACAAACTGAAAACATGCTAATAAACTAAAAATCTGTAATTAAAAAAAAACTGGCTCTATTATCAAAGAACAATCAATCAAGCATCCCATGAAGATGATATTTATCAAATTTTCATAAACCCAAAATCAAAACCAGAATGAACTAAGTACTTTGTGTAGCCATAGCATAGTAAGTGAAAAATGCCACTGAACTAAAAGAATAAATTAATCTGAAGAAAAAAAATCGAATCTTTGAAATAAACATTGATAACAGATGGCACTTTGAATGCATGTATACAAGCTTTCACTTTTAATACAAGCTTTCTTTCAAAGCAAAATCATAATTCAACATCACTTGTTTAGATTACCATGTTGTGCTCTACCCTCGATCTTAAATTGAAATTTATCAATTTACTTTTTTTTTCCAGGAGTTTATTCATTCTTTCATCATTGACCATGAATGTTTCACATGTGCGGACAAATAAAATATGAAATGTTAAACAGAAATGCTGGAAGACTTTGCATCATGCTTAAAAAGTCTCCCTTGCATGAAAAACAGAATGCTAAATTGTCTCAGCTAAAAGGTTAGAAAATCACTGTATTTAATAGTTGCAAATTACAAGATACTTGAAAAAAAAACAAAAAAAGGACAACTTTTAGAGTCCAAAGTTTTTCTTCTTTCTGAATACAAATTCAAAAAGAAACTTTTCTTGGTGAACAAACTGAAACTTTCACTATGATCAGCGACTAAAGACATACTGATCAATTACTAAATAACTGAATAATTTTGTGGCTGATTTTCGAAATTTGCCGAAAGTTCAAATTGAAAATTGCAAACATAATAATAATAATCGGATTACACTTTGTGTTTCGATAATTGAAAATGTGGTGCTTTTCGAAACTGTCTTTATATCCAAACCTGAAACATTCTGCTTTGATGGATTTTCCAAGTCTTAGAATGACTTGAAATCTTACTAAAAAAAAAGTTTGCACCAGACCAACCATGAAAACAATTATACCATGCTTGGTTTTCAAAGATGCTGTTACCAGCAATTTTTTCAAAAAATGCACCCGTTATGAGTATCAATGGAACAAACACGAGAAAATAAAATCACATTTTCATATAAAAAATGAATTACATAATTACCAATAAGATTACAATTTTATTTACGCACAAAAAAACTGAAACCGAAATTGAAAACCTTTCGAAAAGTTCTATGCTGAATTCTGATAACAATGCAAACAAGAGAATCAAAATACACTCTGGGATTTGATTTATTATTTAAAATGAGAGAATAACAACAGAACTTCACTTCGACTTTGGAACTTTAGAAAATTATGGAATTATGAAAATAGGAATAAAAAACCAGCACCTATTAAGACTGCATACAATGCAAACACCAATACGTGACTGAAACATTAACACAATTTCTTTGGGATAAAAATCTCAAATAGGGAATGCAACATATAAAACGGGAACTTGGATTCTTTTTATTAATTCTATGGAAGATGAATTTGACTGTTTTTATTAGGGTTCAGGACACTTTAACATAGTTAAAAAAAGAAGAAAAAAGGCTTCTCTAGCTTTTAGAAAATAGCTTTTGTACAATTCTGAAGCAAAATTTTGTGGCCATGAAAAATTTGCAAGTACCAGTTTCAAAGATTGTGCAAAATATTAGGATTATATATGTGTTATTATTAATGTAAGCAACTTTGCAAACAACCAAATTATTGTTCAATTGGAACACCATTTTCAAAGTTCTCTTACTGAAGGCATTCATATAAGCACCAAGATAACAATCATTAAGGTTGACTCAACAACATGTGTGTAAACACATGATGCTCAAATTCTTACCCTTTGGAAGTCTGAATTCACTTAAAGGCAGGGAGTCCGTTATTAGTGTTCCTATGATACAACGAGAACACTTACATTATTAGAAAAAAACACACACACACAACCTGCAGTTTTCGGCTTTAGATTTATTAATTTCTGTCTGTGAGGCATCACTTGAATTTGTTTGGAAATTTCTTCTTTAAGGTCTTCGAGAGTGTTGCATGCTGTTAAATTCTTTAACTCAAACTCAACATTTCCCCACTTTCCTTTAAGAAGCAGAACTTCCTCCATTTCTTTTTTCTTTTTTTTTTTTAAAAAAAAAAAAAAATTTGAATGCCTAATGGATTATGAATAAAAATAGGTTGCACTTATTTCTTTTGAAAGATTTCCATCGATCTGAAAGCAGAATTTCGTAAACTGGAATGTCACTCAAGTCGTCGTTTGGTGAAACAACAAAAACGGATCACATTCAGGCACACATCTGCAGCGGCTGCTCACAAGAAGAAAAAAAAAAGGGTGGGGGTTGGTCGGGGGTGGAGGGAAAGGAAAAAAAAAAAAGGGGGGGGAGAAAAAAAGGAGGGAAAAAAAGGCAAATGAGATTCCACATGATGCCATGAGCCTCACTACCACCCAATTTCCTGCACTGCGGGAAAAAGTGACAGCTTGGGAGCCTTGGCAAACGGACGGCTGTCACGTAGCCGCGCTGCGGGTTGGGCACGCGCGTAGGCCGCCGCTGCCGCACACCGACGGTGCACCTCGGATCGAGGAGGAATTCCCGAAAGCTAACACCAGGGCTGTTGTTGTTTCGGGGGGGGGGGGGGGGGGATGGGAGAAGCCCTGGCACACTTCGGATACCCTGTGCAATTTTCCTTTTCGGGCGCACGGTTTCTTTTTGGAGCACGCTTGGCCAAGGTTGGGCAGGCATCAAACCAAACCGACCCGACAAGGTGCTGGGAAGAAAACTCCAGCAGGAACTCATACGAAAGAAGGAACCGCGTAAAAGAAACCAAGAAAACCAGCTCAAAAGAAAAAAAAAAAAGAAAGAAAGCACCAGGTGACGCCATGAAAACTATTCGAAAAAGCTTGTGCGAGTTCCAGGAACTCAAAAAAAGCTGAAGACACCGCAAAGCACCGTAAACTTAAAAGGAGAAAAAAAAAAAAAAAATGCCCCGGATCGATCATGTGAAATGCAAAAAAAAAAAACCTATTGCTGACGTAGTGAGGAAGCTCACAGGGTTAACGAACCCCCCCCCCTTCCTCCCCCCATACACACAACACAGATCCAAGAGGTCATGGGTCAATACGCCAAAATTACGTTTGGTACAGCAGTTTCAGACAAACAGCAAGGGAGAGCTCGCTGGCTGCATTGTGCTCAGCCTGTGAAACACAGATAGGGACTGAAAGTATTGAGCATGAGCGTCTGTGGATGCTATCCAACGGCTGCGGACGTTGTCATCCTTAAGATCACTGAGTGATGTTGCACACAAACTGGCAGCGTATCCCGGAAACATCATTTGCGTCTGCAGTCGGCTATTGTAAACTGGGAGAGACATTATTAAGATGATTATTTGAAGATGCCCCTCCTGTCCGATTGCCGTGTTTAAGCTTCAAAAGCGTGATGTCACTTTCTTCCTTCTTCACAATCGGGTGCTCTTAACCAAAAATGAGAACCTCTCAGCAAACAAAAGTTCGAATGACCAGATACCCTAAGTGATTCCATCAACGAAGAAAATTCAAAGATTTCAGATTCCACAGCGGCCAACCAGATAACACTGGGAACTGATTTGAAGTGAAAAAAATTGACAATTCATCCACATGCTGAAAACCCTTCAGCGTCATTTCAACCTCAGAAAAGAACACAAATCATCAACTTCGGCTGCATTTTTTCACAATAGTTATAATGCCAAAAAAAAAAAAAAAAACACGAATGTTATTAAATACATAAGTGTGTGCATTGAAACACAGGAGCAGATTCCATATCCCATGAATGCCTCCTACAGATCGTATCTGCTGGAAAATTTGTTCTAGGGAAGCCTGCGTAAATTAGAATTGTTAAAAAAAAAAAAAAAAAAAAGGAAAATAGCATTAAATTAAATACTGAGTATCCAATTCATTTGAAGCACGCTATCCAACACATTACAAGATGAGGCAAGTCAAGCACAATCTAATCAAGGAGCAAGAATCTGCCGTCGTCTCTAAGGAAACATATTAAAAACTACGTTCTAAATTCCATGCCTACACCAGATGCAGGTGCAGATCACAGATAAAGCACTTGCTGTAACTCCACTCTTTACAGAACATCCTTCTGTTTCCATTATATAGCTAATTTATCTCATGACATTTTGAGAACGTTTCATCAAAATCTATCTCTGTTTTCTTTTTCTTTTTTTTTCCTTCTTTTGCTTAATGATTGAAGCAGTTCCGGTTCCAGCGATCCGGAAAAGGTACACTTCTTCTTTGAATACCACAGATTAATCCGAGATGAAAGTCTATGGATTTCTCACGTGTGGGCGCCGAGTATATTTGCAGTCTTTTTGAATTTCGTTCTTTCAAGAAGTTTCGACTCCGAAACGAAGCGAGGCTAAGAGCGGTGCACTTCATGGCAGCCACGACATCCAACTGAATTACTGGAAGAAAATTCCTTCATCGATTCCCAGTCTTTCTTATTATTATGTTTCTCGTTCTCATATGCATGCGAAGACAAAATCTGTTGATACTGCAACACGGAATTATTAATTTGATTGTTCTAGGGTGCTTTAATAGATTTATCAAGTTGATCGTTTCACATTAGCAGTCAGTAAAAAGCATCACTAATGAAAGAGTTAATTGGTAGTGTTGATCAAATCAACATGAAGATAAATTTTTCACCTTCCTTTGATGGATATTTTGCAAATTCCCCTAACTTATGTTCTTGGATTGAATGTTAGTATATGTTTATTACTCGTAATTGGTTTAATGCCGTCTGAAGTTTTCAAATGCTGCATTTGACTCTATTCTGTATACCAATGATCTGGACTCTTTTTTTGGCAAAGTGCACCATTTTCGTCATTACACTGATCTCTTGTTTTTTTTTTTTTTTTTTTTCTATTACCTTTTTCCTGCAACTCTATTCTTTCCCCATTTCAAATGAGGAACCTTTATACAGCACCTTTCCACGTGGTCATTCTCCTGAATGATATTCGGAAATGAAGTTAGACTATGTAATACCAACAGTTTTAACCCTTTAAATGCACGGCAGATCACTCTAAACTGATTTCCATTTTCGCTCATTCTGAGCCTCAAAACCCTGCTAAGGAATTTGAGTCCTTTTAACTATGCGTATTATTTTAGATCTTGAAGTTTCAGAACTAGTGTCGACATAAGCAAGCGTAAGTGTATTTCTTTACCCATCTCGAATGGGAGATTTGGGGAAAATAAGTGTTCTAAAAGTACAATAACTCTTAGACTTATTGTACAGAACAAGCAGAATAGTGATCCAAGGAGGAGACTGATTCATTCAGTTATTACGAATTACATTTAGAACGTAATCATAAGGAACGAAGCATTGCAAAAATGGTGTACTTCATTCATCAACGGTGTACTGTAGCATAAGAGCCACCATGTTATCTGCGCATGGAAGTTTAATGGGTACACCAAATCAAAGGGATAGAGAACCTGGATGAACACGAAATTTTGAAGACGAAAATTTTGAAATATGAAAAGAAGCAAGGAAGGGGGAAACAAAAAACCCCATTCCGGAAGCCGAATAAGAACTAAGGAATGCCTCCGGTTATTTGCTTCGGACAAATGATAAACACAACTGAAGTCACTGAAAAATAGACGGGAAAAAAATATGTAGAAACTTGAAATGAAAAAAAAAAAAAAAAAAAGGAAAAAGAAAGAAAAAATTACTGAAATTTTTAGATTCAGAGACAAAACAGGAACCCCATCCACGAATGAAGTATGAAGTTCGGGGAGGGGTTCAGTTTCTTGTGAGCTTGGCGTAACCAATTCCTTGAGGATTGCAGCGGAAAGTCATCAGTTAGTGGTGTTGACTGATTTACCGATGGATGGGAACTCTGTTGTGAGTCGACAACGGGGGTATAAAGCGCGTCGTATAAATAAGCACCACTCTTTAGTTCTTCCATTCATCAACGGTATTTAGTAACCCCATATGTTGAGCTTCTTATAAAATGTAATTGCTGCCAAGAGCATGGAAATATGTAACGTCTCCAGGATAAAAACTTACTGCAAGAGGTAAACTGAAGGAAAACGAAAATCCTTGTTTCTCACGCGCCAGCGTGTACTGAAGTTCGCTTGCCTTTCTGTGAAAATGCCCGAGAAGTCGAAGATGTTCTGGACCTTGATGGAAATCCAGGACATCTCCGATTGCGAAGGAATGCAAACTCATTCCCTAATTGCATTGTAACAAATGCCTTTGAGGAACGACCTGGAAGTTTGGCACACACTGTTGTGGACACTAGTGTAGTAATGCCACGGCTCGACAACATCGATTACAACGGTCAACTCCTTCGAAATTTCGCTTCCATAATTTTCAGGAGTGTCTTAATCACCTACTGCCAACGATAATCCAGGCTGCTATCATAGATTTGATTTTCAACGGATCCGTGTTGATGTGGGATACCAGAATGTTGTGGAATGCTTGCTATGGTTACTCCTGGTTCAACAGACACTCCACCGCTCATCTGTTAAAAGACTACAATCTCACTTGGCTGGGATCAATGAAGATTCTCCAATCGAAGTCTGAAAAATCAAATCACTTCAGGTTACTGAGGGTTCTTCTTCCTCACTAGTTTCTTAGGAAGGAAAGCATCAAAGAAACACTTGGATGGAACGTACCGTTGCTTGCTGATTTCGCAGAAGTGCTTGTTGCCAGCAGAAGTAAAAGATGTGATACAAATAGTTTAACTTAATCGCATATTCAAAAGTCGCCCAGTACGGAATCATGTGTATTCGGTGTTGTTTTCTTAAGTCGTCTCGTTTTTCACGAGCTAAATCTACTCATTGGTGCCATCAGCAGTTGCTTTAAGCCTTGGAAACCTTCACAAATGATCAATGATTTTCAGTTTGCAACATGTACCTCGAAGCCTTCTATCATTCAACAGGTGTTTTTTTCTGTTGGTAGAAGCCTTCAGACAGAGAGGATCACTTGTATGCAAGTTGCTAGCCAGTTAAACGAGTAATGAGCATTACATATCGTGAAAGATGATCTCGAACATTTATGAAGCCGGTCGCCCGCGGCGACTCTTAAATGCACTCATTTGTGCCATCAAACTTCAGTTTACCACTTGCCTTTTTCAAATTTCTTAATTCATATCGGTACAGTTTGGAAGGCTTAGTTTTAGGTACATCAGCACATCAAAAAAGATTGATGTTTAATTTGCTGTTTGCATACACTTTTTCAGTTCTGATATTACTGACTTGGTTTGTAAAATCGGCAATCAGTATTATATTTTCAGAAATTATATTCAATTCAAACTATATTCTCATACCAGAACGGTGTGAGAAAATTTCGATCCCTTTTTGTCCTAGGAATAGAAAAATTGCAGTGCAACAACTGATATTATAAGTTGGATGCAAAGACAATTTCTCGACAAATTCAGGAATTCGCATTGGTCTCGATTTAAAAACTGGAAGCATTTCCTGGCTTCTCTGTTAACTAATCATTCGTAGTTATCAAACTGTGCTTTCTATTCCGAAACATTAGTTGTAAAGCATGCGAAATATACTCCAAAAACGGTATGTTGGAAGGTCTGTATGATGAATAATCATACATTCAGTTTTATTAAATTGAATGCATGGTTATTTGAAGCAGATTATTTGAAATTAAAATGCAAACTTGAATAGTCTGTTTGGAAATTAAGAAAAAAATAGATGAACAGTTACACACCTCCGCGGAACTTCTTCCGTCGGCGAAGGAAGACTTGTTTCCATGAGCGGTACGTGACAAAAAATGAGTACATAAACGAATAACGCAGCCGCATAGATCTCAGAATGCTTCATTACCAAAGTATTTTCTCAGGAATAAATTTTCGGCAGAGTGAACAGGAAACTTGCATTCATAAATACTATGCTTTAACAGCTGCAATAATACGGATCTCGAATCTTTAAAAATAAGTATTTGAAGGATTTGATGGATCGGCAAATAGATGAACAGAAAAAACACAAAACAGACTCAGTTTTAGGTGGATAAACGTATTCAATGCAATCCCTATTGAAATTCTGAAACAAAATCCCAAGGTGGTTTGGCACTCCTGATGTTCCCGCGCAATTTCCATCGGTGGTCTCAACAATGAACTGTACACGTTTCCGTGGTTCAAATCCTCCGTCCGAATTATCGAAAAACTGAAAGACCCCAATTTTTTAGGCAAAACGTTTCTTGCTCAAAGCCTTTTTTTTTGCGCTAATGGTAGTCACACCGTGCCAGTCCGATGACACGTTGCCCCTCCCCTCTAGTCATTAGACTGCGAATTAGTCTGATGCTTGTTTGCGTTTGCTGCGAAGCTAATCCACTAAGGTCCGGCTTTCGGGGATCTCGTTCGAAGATTGTTGGCTTCTCCTCCCAAAGGGTTTCGGGGGTCTATAGCTCATCCTCGAGGTTAAACTCCATAGCAGGTCAACCGTGCAATTTCCGCTGCTTTTCGTGTCCACGTTTCTCGCGAAAGCGTCGTCACGACGCATCGCTGGGAAGAGCACGAGGAAGTCTCGCCGCCGTTGTCGCGGCGAATAGGTTGACCGTGGCCGGTTGGTTGCCTTCTGTCGCTTTGGCCTCCGGCGAAAAGGCGCGAAACTTCCATCCCCGTATGCGCACGTCGGGCCGAGCGGGCTGCACCGGTCGCGCGCGCGCGGCAAGACGGCAACTCCGCGTAGGAGGGAGAGAAACCACGGCAGGATTTTGTTGTTGTTGCTGTTTTGGTTCCCAGACGATCGGCTAGAGGATGAGACGGAGGGGGAAGAAAGGGGACGATCGGTGGTGCTCCCGGAACGGCGGAGGAATTCTTCGGAAGATGGGAAACCGGAAGTGCCTCTTCATCGCGAGGAGTTTGGGTACGTAGGAGGAGACAGCTGACACTTTTCCCGCAGCGAGAGAGACGGACGGGACGTCAAGGAAGCTTCGCTTCCCTTCCTCCCTTCGCTAGGAATTTCGGAGGAGGATCACTTCAGAGGGAAGGGGAGAGGCACACGAGGCGACTGAGTAGAGAAAGAAGACGCGCAAGAGGTCCTGGAGCAACAGCACTTTCTGGGACATGAAGAGGATGGGAGACGGGAAAAAGTCAAAGGAAAGCGGGTCCTGTGTGGGTCTTCCACTTGTCCTCAGGACCCTTCCTTCTTACACCGCTTTGCGCAGGAAGAGGACGAGGCGCATGGACGCTGCCGTGGCCCTCACGGCCGATGGGTGCACGTCCGTCGTCGTGCAGGCCTTCTGGCGCCGGGGAGGCGCAGCGGCGGTCCATCCCGGCGTTGGGCTCTCCTCCTCCTCTCTTTGGCGCCGACGAAGAGAGGACGAGAACCGGATTCGGTTTTCCCCCGTTTGCCGTCTCCCTCCGTTCCCGGAAACCGCGATGCTGCTGGCCGCTCTGCGGCTCCCCAGACAAGCTCGGAGGTGCGAGACGTGGCGCGCGTCCACCTGGCTCGAAGTCGGATCCCCGAAGTCGCCGCAGAGGCGGGAGGTCCACACGTTGGCGTGGAAACCGCGCTTGGTGGGTTCGAGGTACGGCGCCTCCATGCAGAGGCGGGCCGGAACCAAGGCGATTACGATACCGTGCTCGCTCGCCTCTTCCCCCTACAGAAACAATCGGACCGTGGGCAGCAGTGCGCCCGGTCATTTTTTGGTTTCCTTTTTTATCTTTCTCTTCCTTTTGCTTTCTCGCTGCTGCACCTTCGCTGGGTCACGGGAGGGGAAGGGGTAAGGGCATAGAGGATCACGTCTTCTTGCAGTTCCCACGGGGAAGTCAGCGCGGGCGAAGTCTCTTCCAGCACGGGCCGGGAGGGAAGACAGGAGGCGGAAACCGCCGCACTGGGCTCGGGAGCCGTCCGGTCTGCGACGGGAGGAGGAGGAGGGGGAGGGGCAGGCCTTGACTAGACGCCGGCCGGGACGACGAGCACCTCCTTTCCACAGGGGTCGGGTCAAGTCCGGAAGAATCGGATGACGTCGCGGATGGGGGCGCGGCACATGGGGCAGAAGCCGCCGCCCTCCACACCCCGCCAATGCTGCAGGGCGCAGCCATAGCACATGCACATGTGGCCACAGGCGTACAGCACGCTGTCGATGTTCTTCTCGTAGCAGATGATGCACTCGTCCGGGTCCTCGCCGAAGGCCCCCGAGGGCAGCGGTCCCAAGGAACGGCGCATCGCCGCCGCCGCCGCCGCAGGCGACCGGAACGCCCTCAGCACATCGATCTCCGCGTACACGTGCTCTTCTAGGAGGTCCCTTGAGGATAGCGAAAGGGGCGCGGGGTGCGAGCGCTTGCCACCGCCGCTCCCGGGAGTCCGCGCGCAGCCGTTGTGGAGGAGGTCGGAAGGTGGCGTTCCGTGCAGGGGGGGAGCCACCGTGGCGAGGCGGTGCCTCGGGAGACCTGAAGGAGGGCGTATCGGGAACATCATCTCAACACGACGTGGAGGAGAAGGGGAGGAAGGGAGGGAAGAGGAGGAGCGAGGGGGGGGGAGAGAAAGAGGATGAGGTGTCTCACCGGATAGAGGATGGATCCCAACACTGCGGATCCTCTGTGTCCTGCCGTAGAGGTTGAACATGACCCAGAGAGGAAGCGACGGATCGGCGTGTCCGAGGGCCACCAAGCCGTGTCGGCTTCTCCCGCAGAGGACGGAGCCTGGGAGCAGAATCGGCGGAACGTTACGGAAGCACATCGGAGGACCTCCCAGGATGTCCCGAGAGGAGGGGGCACGCGCCAGCTTCCCCTCTTTCCCTTGAGACGCGCAATCGGGGCAGCAGATGCGAACAAGAAAAAAGGTGGAGCGCGCCTGGAGGGAGGAGAAGGGAGGGAGGAGGAAAAGGGAGCTCTTCCTCTCTCTTCCCCTCCCCACCCTCTGCCTGAATCTTCCGCGGAGGGAAAAATCCTTGCTTCGGAGAAGCTGCGCCGAGAAGGGGGGGAGGGGGAGCGAAACGGATATAGCTCGTGGGAAGTTGTTCTCCGTGGTCCCCGTGCTGCTGGCCTTCCCCTGAGGAGAAGTGAAGAGCTCTTGGGGAGGCACTTGGGTGCGCCGAGGGAGGGAGGGCCCGGGAGACGGGAGGAAGCGCAGGTTCGGCAGCGGTGGACCGTCCCTGGGACGAGGAGGAGAAGGAAGAGTCGTCGCCCCTCCCCCTCCTTCCCTCCTGACCCGTGCACGTCGCGGGACTCACCGTCGACATCGATACCGAGGAGCAGCTCCTCTCCAGCCGCGAGCCCCTGAGGGACAGCGTCCTTCACAACGAGCCAGAACTCCTCCCGGTCCAGGAAGTCGTCTGGATCCTCCGGCAAGTGGTGTCCGCGGAGGCTGCTGGGGTCGCAGGAGGTGACCCCGAAGGCGATGGCTCCTTCGTAGATGCTCATTACGCCGAGGACCTGCAGAGAGAGAGAGAGAGAGGGGGGGGGGAGGAGCAACCAACCTGCACGGCCCAGAAGTTGCCCAGAGGCAACGGGTCGGCGCTGAAGACGTAGGCATGGTTGTAGGAAGTGCGGCTCCTGGTGGCGACCAGGTTCCGGTGGGACACCACGACGTGCCTCCCGCACAGGCTGGGGAAGCACGGGAGGGTGGTGGGAGAGCGGAGGGAGGGGGTCGCCTACCTGTGGAAGGGGAACGGGGCGAACGTGACCCCGACGAGGTCGCGGAGGGGCAGGAAGTCGGGCTGGTCCTGCTGGGGGGGAGGCGGCGGCGGCAGCGGCGGCCGGACGGTGTGCGCCCGGGGGTGTGCTGGCGCGGGTTGGATCCAGCGCTCCATCTCCTCGTCCCGAGCGATGTCGTGGAAGAAGTTGGGCCGGGAAAGGGGGTTGCCGGGGTCTTCCGGGAAAAGGAGGAGAGGGAGGAAGAAAAGCAAAAGATCAGACCTCCGTGCTTCCGACGCCTGCCCGATCCACCCCGCACCTCGCCCCAATAATCCCCATACCCCCATCCGCGCCCCTACTTACTCAGTATCTGCACACCCGTGGTGTTCCCGTAGAGGTCGAAGAGCGCCCACAGCGGTGCCTTGATGTCCACGTCGGAGATGAAGACGCCCTTGTCGGCGCCGTTGAAGGAGTAGCAGACGGCGCCGAAGGAGTTGACCCAGAAGCACACCGTCGCGTCCAGCTCCACGTGCTTCTCCGGCAGGGCCTTGGCCCAGTAGCCGTGCTTGTTGGTGAGGTCTGGGTGAGAGGGGGCCGTGCGGGCAGGCGTGAAAGGGGCCGCGAGCGTTTCTCACCGGGGCAGGAGTAGCGGGGCAGCCCCCCGCGGTGCTCGTTGGGGTCGTGGTTCGTGAAGCCCAGACGCATGACGCCGGTCCAGCACACGTGGATCTCCACGAACTTGATGCACACCTGGGGGGGAACGGCGAAGGGTGGAGAGGAAGGAAGGAGGCGACGGGAGAGGCTCCCTTTCCTTCCTTTTCCCCCCGCCCGCCCACCCCTCTTCTCCCCTTCCCGCCTCGGACGTACCTTCTCGTTGACGCGGACCTCCCGGTTGCTGAAGGCGATTCCCTTGCAGAAGCCGCTGACCCGGTGCGCCACGGAGCAGGTCCGGTTGAAGCGGATGTTGGCGCCGCACACGTGGTGGAACGCCAGGGACGGCAGGACGGCGCCAGGTGAGTCCGGGGTGCGCCCTGGGGAACGCAGGAGAATGCAGTCCGGTTGGTGCCGGGGCGCTCCGGGGAAGGGAGAGGGACACTCGCGCTCCCGCGTGGAAAAGAAGGAGGGGGTGAGGGCGGGCATGCCCTTCCAGATACCGCGCCCAGGAATGCTGCTTCCTCTCCTCGGGAGATGCAAAGGGAAATGAAAAGTAAGGTGGAGGGAAATCCTGAAAGGATTCCCGACAGCCCTCCCTGGTCTCTCGGAGGGGAGGGCAAGCCGAGAACCTCTTACGGGAAAACGAGGGGTCGGGATGGAATCTACCCATCCCATACACTGGGAAAACGTCAGCAGTCATCTTCCTGCCATGAACCCGTCCGTCCATTCCTCGGTACTTCCGTCCGTTCTTCCGGTGCGTGAGTCCATCCCTCGGTACGTCCGTCCTCTCTTCCGGTGCATCCGTCCATCCCTCGGTGCGTCCGTCTTCTCTTCCGGTGCGTCCGCCCATCCCTCGGTACGTCCGTTCTCTCTTCCGGTGAGCCCGTCCGTCCATTTGCTTTCCATCTGCTTCTGTTCGCCCAGCGCCCGGGGAACCCAAAAGGCTTATCAAGAAAAGAGCGCGCGTGCGAGTGCTGGCGGCGGAAACGCAAAGGTGCAGCAGCCATACGAACCCAATCCGATCTTCTTCTTGATCTTCTTGAACACCTTCATCCTAGGCGACTCCGGGAGGATGCGGAGGCGCCTCCAGGCTCCGCGAACCCGCGCGGCGAGCGAGAGATCGACTGGGTCGCTCCCTGAAACACACGAGAGAGTCCGGTGAGGGGGAATGCGCCGGTGGCGACGCGCTACGACATTGGTCCACGGGGAAATGCGCGGGACATTTGAGCGAGTCCCCCCGCTTCTTCCAGCCCCCCCTCCCCCCCCACACGCACCTAGAGCGTGTCCCTTGGGAACAAAGGTTCGAGAAGGTGGAGGAGATCTGCCGGTGCGAAGCGAGCGGAAGACGAGAGCGCGCGCGCGCGCGTGCCTTCGGCCGAAACCGTTACGCCCTGTGCGACGTTTCCCGCGCGCGCGCAGCCGGGTCTCCTGGGCAACGACATTTCTCCTCCCTTTTTCTCTTTTTTATGGGGTGAGGAAACGGGAATGGGAGGAGAGAGAGAGAGAGAGAGGAGGGGGGAGGGTGATGAGGAGAGCAAGGATGATAGCCGTGCGTCGCATTCTCGTCTTGCCCCCTTTTTGTTCTTCCTCTTCTACATCGAAAGGGAGGAAAGGACTCATCCTCGAGCTCGATGTCACGCGCCGGGTATGTCACAGCCACATGCATGCACGCCTCAGGCTGAGGAAGTTTCGCCTCCCGCGTGACCCCGTCGGAGGAACGGCTCCTCGGGAACACGTGGCAGCGCTCGCTGGGTCTCCACCGACGGGCTCTCCTCCCGTTCGACCGCCGCCTCGAAGGCTGGACATGCACACTCCCTCCCTTCCCCCCCCCGCTTCCCGCGATGGACAGCCGCTTCCTCTACCAGCAGGACGCTTCTCATCCATCCGTCCACTCGCCCGCGTCGCTCCGGAGCGCGGGAGATAGGTGGGAAGGAGCCCCTCCCTTTCCTTCCCGACGCTCTGCATGAAGAGCTCGCGCGGAGACACGCACCCGCGATCTCGCCGGTCGTGTCCGTCCGTAACCATGCAACAGGAAGTCGCAATAATAACGCTTCGCAGCATCATCTCGAGCATGACGCCGATGCGGCTGCCAGGGTAGCGGCAGGAACAACCGAGGAGTCCGCGGCTCCGGGGAGTATTTATAGTTCGAGGATGTGTGAGCGACCTCTCCTTTTTGCTTCCTTTCCCCCTCCCTCCCTCTCTCCCTCCCCCCCCCTTCTACTCCGCCCTTCTCCACGGGCGCTGATCGGCAGCGGGCGGCGGAAAAGATTGGGTCAGCTGCGGAAGTGGCGGAGGGGCAAGGCCGTGCACATGGCGGGCAGGAAGCCTTTCCGGGACGTGGCAGATTCCATCTACCGTAAACAAAACGGAACGGTAATTACCCGCCTTCCTCCTGGCTGCGAGATCGTGCGAAGCACTGCGGCGACCGGAGAGGATAGCGCCTGGTCGTGAAAGGAGACGAGACGACGCGAGCGGCAAAAACGGGGGGGAGAAGGGGGGGAGGGGGAGGGGGAGAGGAAAAAAGGAAAAAAAAACGGGACAAAGAGGGAAGACGGACGGGGGGAAGCTACGGGAACTTCCGAGGGAAGGGGGCGGACAGGCAGGGAAGCTCCCGCATCGGAGCAGGGGAGAGCGCAGGCGATCCCGTCGGCGCGCGCGCAGGACGCGGGGAGGAGCGGTGGGGGGAGGAGGAGGCCTCCGCGGCCCGGGACACTTCCCCCAGCACACTCTCTGATCACTACCAAACTTGCACCGGCAGATTCCCACTGCGCACGTGATACCGATTAAAGGAGCACAAACAGAAACGGTCGGCGGCGGCACGTCCGCGCAGACACCGCGCCGTGCGTGCACACCTCGAAGTCGAGCGGCAGCCGGCACGCGACTGAATAACTCGCCAGCTGTTCGGAACAATCGCGACGCGGCAAACGGAGGCAACCAGCTGGCGCGTGTGTGTGGGCTTTGAGGGAAACGCGCTCGAGTCTCCCGGTTTCCCAAATAGTCCTATGCACCACCAGTCACGTGGGTTGCGCTTCCCGGAGTTCCTGAAACAATGGGAGGAGGCGGCGGTCGCTCCGTAACCTGGGTTACGTTTTTTTTGTTTTTTGTTTTTCCCTCTTCCCTTTTTGGGATTTCCTCAACAATGTAGGAAGCAAACCAGCCTGGTTGCCTGCTGTAGGCCTGTTTAAACAATCGGTTGCAATGGTAGCGGCGTCCAACGCTTCTTTTCTTTTTTCTTCTCAACAATCGGATGCGACGGTTGCGTCGCTCTCGTATCCTAGGTGCGTGGATAATCGGATGCGAGGATTGCGCTGCGGGCGCATACTGCATGTTTGAACAGACAGATGCTATAGCCGCCCCTGCTCGCGGTAGCGCGAGCACAGTCGATAGGTTACTAGGTAACGTCTCTGTGATTGCACGAGATGCGAAAGAAGGACGTGAGCAATGACACTTTCGATGTTTTCGTTGAAAATCCCGAAATGGAAAGGGGATGGCGGAAAGACGGGGGAGGGGGTGTGCAAGACGGGAAGAGCCCCCCTTCTTCCTTTTTCCGACTCCGAAAGCAGCTCCCGGGCAATGACGGCTTCCGACGACTCGCCTCAAGTAAACTTGCGAAAGGCAGTGGGAATTGTTCCAGACAGGCAGGGAGCTCTCTCTCTCTCGTCCCCCCTCCTTCCGACGGATCCGCATCGTGCCTCGAAGGCATCTCGCCAAGTCGGACGACCTCACCACCGACCCGCAGTTGGTGGGAACGCTGCAGGAAAGCCCGTCGCAGTTACCAAGGGAATCCTCCAACTTCCGCCCGAAGTTCCTCGTTTTTCCCACGCTTGCAGATAGCTCGCGGGAGCACTCCAGAGTCGCTTCGCGGAAGCGGGTTTTGCGCCCGGTTTTGCCGGAGCATTTATTATATAAAATAATGAATATACACTTTTTGGTAGGGCAAAACCCGGGGGAACGGGTAGGGCAGCTGTCTTCCTCGAGGAATCTGCTCCAGCCTCTGTTGTTTGGAACGGCGGCAGCAACCTCTCCGAGGAGACGCAAACGCGCGCGCGCGATCTCGGACCGGAAGTCGATCTCGGGCAGGCGAGGAAGACCTTTTGCTAATTCGAGGGGGTTCCCCGCCGGATTGCGGTCAGCGCGCGTGTCGGGGGAGGCGGCCAAAGACGAGAAGAGGTGGTTCGGGTTTTCGAGCAGCAAGGGGTGGAGAGAGGGAAGGAAGGGAGAAGGGGGCGGGGAGGGGTCCTGTGTGCAACGAGGCAGCCCCGAGCGATGATGCACCGCTGTCGGGTTGATGCCTGGTCTCTCTCCCGGCGTACCGTGGAAGGATGGGCGAGAAACAGAGGAGGGAACTGCTGCGCGGCCCTTTCCTCTTTGGCGGCCCCCTGTGGATGTCCGCCGGTGAGGAGAGAGTCCAGGACTGCCTGGGGGAACCGTGCCTCTGTCTCGTGCCCGGAGCGCCTCTCGAGCACGAGAGAGAGGGAGCCGCGCCCTTCGCCAGTCCCGTCGGCATCGTAAGAGGAAGACTCCTTTGTCCGAGAGGAAGGGTTTCCGGGTTCCCCTCGCTGTGGATGATTTTTCTCTCCTCCTCCCTCTTTCCCTATCCTTCGCACCTTCCCGCGCCAGGCAGAGGCAGCGGCGCGTGAGCAGGGTCTTCAGGAGAGGGGAAAGAACAAAATGGAAGCGGGAATCCGAGAAAAACGATAGAAAGAGGATGGGGGAGGGGGAGAGGAGAAGGGATCGACGGAGGCTGAGAGGTCCGCCCACGCCGCCGGGGACAGGCCAGAAAGGGACGGCGGAAGCTGCTGGCTGGGAAACGCGACGCCCGAAGGCGGTTCCTAGAGAGGCGCGCGTGCCGTCATCCCCTTGCCGTCCTCCCGGCATCCGCCGCCACGCGGGCAGCTGGGGCTTCCGTGAACATCTGCCGGAGAGTCCAGCTTCCCCCTTCGCGGGGAGCCGCCGCCGCTGCATCTTCGGCCAGGTGGTGCCCGCGCTCGAGCGACCCGATCGCTCGCAGGGGTCTATTTTTAGCCATGGCCGAGCGCGCGCGGAAGGAAGGAAGGGAGCACGAGTCTTCCCTGCCTTCCGCGGAGCAGGAACCTCCGCCAGAAGCCGCTATGTGGCGGCCGCCGGTGCCCTCAGTAGTCTGGGGGCAGTGGGGGGGATGGAGGAGGAGAGGCGGGCGCCCTTAACCCCGTTCTTCGGGTTCTGCGTGGCCCTCTTTCGTCTCTTTCCTGAGCTCGACCCTTTTCTTCCCTCCTCTCTGAGAAACACCAGGTGGCGATTCTGGTTCCTGCGATGCTATGCCCTCAAGCAGAGGACAGGCTGCAAGCGTCCCAGGGTCTCCCGGCTGCGACGGAGTCCCGGTGGATCCTCTCGGGGGTGCGTGCCGACCGCCTTCGTCGTCCAGGGCGACGAGCCTGGGGGAAAATGGGGGGAAAGATGGGAGGAGGCAAAGTCAAGCCAGGGAGGGTGCAACCGGCCCTACGGACGTTTGACAGACGAGGCCGTCCCTCCTTCGGTAGACTGCCACCCCATCCCTCCGCTCCCTGCTGACAGGACCACGCGACCTCCCTTCGTTCTCCTCTGAGGGAGACGGTGGCCGGGACGCCCCCCTCTCGACCCTGCCGCTGCCGACGATAGGTTCTCCACCGAGGGAGAGGAAGAGCCGCCGTAGAGCTCATGCGCCGCGGGCACGGGACAATGACATGAACGCATCGGGATGTCGGGGAACCTCCCTACCTCATCCCATCAATGCTGCCAGTCCACGGCTCCCTTGCCCCCCTTGCTGAACGCTCCCAACTGGACCGCGCAGACCCGAATCTACAGAGATGACTCTGTGGGGATCAGTAGGTGGTACCCCACCCCAAGCGGAGAGCTGCCGCGAAACTGCTTCGCCGTGGGAACTCATTCCAGAGCAGGAGCAGAGCTGGTGATCCCCGAGGAGCAGTAGCAGGAGGGAGGAGGAAGAAGAAGGGAGGAAGATGAGATGGGGAAAGGGAAAGGGGAAGGAGCAAGTCCTCTTAGCAAGATAGGGAGGATTGGTCAAGTTCCCCTTGTGAGTAGCCGGCGCGGTAGAGAGACGGGAGATCTGGATCTTCGCCGCCGAGTCAGGTCTGCTGGCGCCTTCCAAGGACCGGTGAGAAGTTGCCGAGCTACCTTTAAGAGTGGGAGACTCTGGGCCGGAGAGCTGTTGATCGGCGGGTCTCAGTGACTCCATCAAGGGAAGGGCGATGGCCGTGCGCTTCCCGGTTCCTCCTCTTCTGCGTTCTGCGTAGCCCCCGTTCTGAATCTCCGCACTCCTCCCACGCCGGCCATCCCGGATTCCGGGCGCGGCGAACTCCGCTCCTCCAAGCGGGAGAGGGGTCTTCCGGAGCCTCGCTGAAAGCGCCGGCCTTTCCTTCCTCGTGTCGTTCGGGGAATCGCGGGCGGCGTGGGCGCGCCTGACCTCACGAGCTGGGCCGCAATCTTCCCGGAAACTCGACAGCCGTCCTCCCGCTGAGCTCTCGCCAGCTCGCTTTCTTGCAGCAGAGTCGTCACTGAGGTCCTGAGACCATCGCGGTTTTGCCGTCTCCTCGCTCCCGGATCCGAGGACAAGATACGTGGCCGCCGTCGGGAGCGGACTGGTACGCCTGTCCTCCAAGGATGTTCGAAAGGGAAGGAGGAGGAGAGAAGGAGACTTCTCTCTTCATCCTTCTCCTTCTCGTCGTCGCCATCGCTATCCAGCCGCAACGTCCCTCTTCTTCCCCTCCTCCCCCCTCGCTCCACCTACTCTTCCTCCCCTTGTACTCTGGTTTGCTGGAAAGCGACGCACGATGAGCAAGGTGCCGCTAAAAGGGGTCCAGAGTTCTGGTTCTGGTGTCGTCCATCATGTAACTTTTGAATGGACGGTCAAAGAGCTGACCAGGTCTTTCTCTGACCGAGGCTCCGGTCGCGACGAAGGCCCGGAGCGGGAAGAAACTTCTGCCGGAGGCGACGATGCTTTCTGAGCCTTGGCAACGGATCCATGCCGAGGCTGGAGCCTCGACGACAGCATAGCACATTCGATCTCGTGCCACCTGTGATTTCACCGCACGCCTACCAACAGAGTGGAAGTTGGAAAGTGAGTGGCTCGATACGACCACCGAACCAATCCTCGGGCGGTCATCCCCGACCGCACCACCCAGCGTCGCTCGTCGCAGTGGCAGGAGCGTCACCACCGGAAGGAAAAACTCACGAGGGAGGTGTGTGTTCGTCACCCTCACGGAGACCGATTCTTGAAGTTCTTGCACCGTTTGCCCCCAGGAACCTCTCAAGAGCTCCTAGGAAACCGCGTCGGTTTCGCTTCTTCCTTGAGGATTCCTTCCCCGCCCCTTTTCCCAGGGGTCAACGTCAGTGCCCCCGGGAAAAGTCAGTGGTTCACTTTTTCCCCTTGGATCAATCCTCTTATCACATAGCGCCAGCATCCACTGGTGAGGAATCGAGACCTCCCTCCTCCTCCCCATCCCTTCTGAGCAAGATGGGCATGTCTCTCACACCTTATCCGGAAGAGAGACTCCTTCGTTTCCCTGTGATTCCTGTGCAGTTCGACAGAGGTGCGCACTGCTTCCTCGCCTGCTCCCTTCACAACTCCTGCCAGACGTCGACCCAAGAGAGGGTCCGTCCCGTTGGGTCGGGACGACCCGCCCTCCCTCCGAGAAGGGAAGAGAGAAAAGGGTCGCTTCATCTCTCCCTGGGGCTGAAAATTTTCCAAAACCCCCACCGGGAGAAACGAGGGCGTGTCTCCTCGGAGCCCCCTCCGATTATTGCTGATGGAACGGCGGCAGCTGGAAGGAAAGCCGAAGATCCTCATCTGGACCTGCCGCGATCAATGCACCTCGGAAGACAGGCTGTTGGTTCCTCTGCCGCATCGCGACTAGCAACTGCCCTGCCCTCTTTGACCTTTGCATGAAGCGGGAGACGGTCCCAGCCTCTTGGAAAACGCCGAAGCCGATTGCGCCTCCTGAACCCTCTCCGGCGTCCAAGATACCGAGAGATCCCATGTCCATGCCGAGTGTCTTCCCCGAGGATCATATCGGTAGATTTTAGATGATGAAGTGATCTGTCCTCGAAGAAAGGAATTTCATCCTTTTCATGGAGACTTCTCTGCGTTCTTCAAAAGCGTTTCAATTCAACTCCCTCTTACTCTTCCTTTCCTCGTCCCTCCCTGTTGTTCTTTCTCCTTCTCTTCTTCCTTTTCCACACTTGCTCTTCCAATATCCCTCCTCCACTCCGTCTCCGTTCAGGCACCGATCCACAGACTTTGGTGAAGAGTCGATTGATTCAGCCAGCACACGGTGAGACTACCCACGGTGTTTGCAGCGTTGAAGGAGGCGGAGAAGATTTCGAGGATGCTGTGCGGTCCTGTTAAAAGATGCTTCCACCTCTTTCCAATTGGAGCGTCCGAGCGGCACCAGGGAACAGCGTGCAGTATTCCCTCGTCAGAAATCGTTTGCGCCGATTGAAAGCCGTGACCTGTGTCAATCTTCACAAAGGGTTGAGTCGTTTTTCCTTCGCAGGAGGCCGCCTGAGGTCTTTGGACTTATGAGGTTCCTACACGCCGTTCTCGTCAGCCCCCTGGTCAACAGAGGTGCCGCAGAGAGGAGACCCACAGAACGGCCCCGCCGGCGGTGCCAACAGTGGAACGAGTACCCGCCTCGCGTCCTGAGTCACTGCACGGGCCGCCCTTCGCGAGCGCATGGAGACGAAGAAGAAGGATGTTTACCGGGAAGAGCAACTCAAGCTCTTGTCCCTGCCCTGGTGATCGCCTCCTGGGGCTTCTCAAGGTGATGACGAGCCACCGTGGAAGAATTCGGGTCTGGTCGGCTGAGCGCGGTCTGGATGCCGGCGTCTCGACGACGCCGTGCTGTACAGCAGGGGTGTTCACTGGGCCCACCAGGCTCGGACACCCCTCCGGATGGAAGTCGGCGCTTCCTTCTGGAGATGGTGCTGCCCGAGAAGAAAGGTGCACATGGCCGGATGACCTGGATCTTTGCTTTCGATCTGTAGCGGCTGCTGGAGGAACAGTGAGCTGCGAGGGTGAGACGGCAGGTCGATTGCGGTCTCGGCCGGAAGGCAAGGAAGGTGGTCAACACCGCGGGGAGGGCGTCAGATGACGCAGAGCAGCCCCTTCCCGCCCCGAGGTGTTGTCGGGGTTACGTCGAGACTACCTTTCCCGGCTCGCCACCGCCGTCCGCGACAGCAGCGGGACCCGCCCTTCATCGCGTTGGCGGAGAAGCCAAGACCGAGACGCCAGCGCGGGCCTGCGGATCGGCGCTCGAGGGAGCGCGAGAGCCCCTTCCATCCTGGGGAGGACGCGGGAGTGAGGGATCAAGCAAGGTCCCGTAGGATAACGGCCCATCTCCGGCGAAGGCGCTCCAACTTCTGAGTGTTCGGGAGAGCGGGTGTTCCCACGCCCACACGAGGAAGGAGCGAATCTTCGCGGAGGCAGGGACGGCGCCCACAGATGGCGGTGGCTCGCCTGATCGGGAGAGGGGCAGAAGCCCAAGGGAGCTCCTGCCCTCTTCCTGGCCCTGGACAGAGAGTGGAGTTCTGCATGGTCCCTCCCCAGAAGCTCCCCGTCCGGCTTGGGCGTGTCATCGGTGGCGGCCCTACGGCCAGACCAGTCGGCGAGGGGGAGGATGACCCTCCGCGCCTGGGCCGCACCGTCCTCCCGGCCGACCGACTCGCGACTGCCCGGAGTCCATCCACGTCTCCTCCATGCTTCCGTGCCCGACTTGACCTGCCCAGGTGGGCGGCTCCTGGACGCGACGCCCAGCTTCAGGGCACAGACGAGAGCGTTCATCCGCCAATAGGTGTGGCGGCCGAGCACCACTATCTTGGACATCGCCTTCCGCCCCTTGGCGAGTGGGGAAGGGAGAGAAAGAAGGCAAAGGGAGTGTGGAAATCGGGAAATAGGAGGGCTTCCCACCCCGCTACTGGCCAGCGTTCGGGAGGAGGAGGTGCAAGCCATGGCGGTGTCGGCGGTCCGTCGGGGTTCATCCGGCCCGCGGATGCACGCGGAGGGCTGGGACGCTCAGCGACAGGGGCACCGGGACGTCCATCACGAGTGTCGCGGGCCCGGATGCCATCCAGACAGGATGCCGGTCTCCTGCTCTCCTGGACCTCCGATGGCGAGAGGGCATCATAGCCACCACCCCCTGCTTGGCCCGAAGGACGACGAGGAGGATGGAACGAAAGAGCTGTCCCCAGGATCGAGCCGGGAACTCCGTCGTCGCCTCCCCGTCCCCACCTCCCTCCGACCTCAGGGTCACCCTGGTGACGCATCAACCTCTTTCTCCCTCTCACAAGCACCTCTCCCAGAAAAGAGGAAAGAGGAGCAAGGCAGGAAGGGAAGAGGAGAAAGGGAGGAGATACCTTCAAAGAGGCGTCAGCAGTTGGGATTCACATGACCCGGAGGAACGACCTCCATGACCGGTAAGGGCAGCGCCCCGCATGGAGGCGCAGCAGGTTGTCCTCGGCTCGTGAGGGCGCCCCGGCAGCGTGGCGGCACCTGTGAGGTGCAGGGGAGGAGTCCGTGCTGTTTTCCCTTTCCCGGGGGCCAGAGTCGAACCCCACAGGAAGTAACCTCCACGGGGAGTCCGGAGGTCCCGGCCGGTTGCCCCGGAGCTTCCGGGAAGGGAAGCTGCTCCTCCGAGAGCGCGCCTCCCAGGGGTGGCCTCGGAGGACTTTCCGCCGCGGGACTTTCCGGCCTGGGTGGGTGGCTTCGCCGGCCGTGCCCTCCGCGAATGTCGCTGCCGCCGTCGTCCTCGGGTGCCGCGCCTGGATACCCGGTCCTGCCAAGGGGGCGTTCCTCGCCTGCAGCACCACCTCCAGGGAGTCGAGCCGGGGTCCTCACGAGGGCAATCCTTGTCCGGCTGGAATACCGTCTCCCTCTGCCCCCCCCCCCTCCCCCAGGGGATCCGGACGAGTGGAGGTTCTTGTGACCTTTGACGACACCTGCAGCGGAGCTTCCGAGGGGTAGGGCGTCTCGGGTCCCCCGAGTCCGAGACGGCGACAGCGGATGCTCTCTGGAGCAGCGCACAACACGAGGGACGAGGGTGGGGGGATCCCTGCGGCCACGGCCGTCCACACGTGAGGGATCGCCGGAGCCCGGCGGCACCGCAGCGACCTCTCTCCTGCACGGGGACTCCTTCCCTGACCCTCCCTTCCCCCTTCTGTTCTCCCTCCTGCGGTCGGCTACTCCCCAAATTTTCCCTCCGGGGCGGAGGGCTCAGCTTGGAGGGGAACCTGGCAGTCTTTGTCGTTGCCATTCCTTCCGAATTAGAGGTTGGCCTCGGTGCTGGCACCTCCCGCCCGCTACGGCCGGAGGAGGCTGCGGAGGGGTAAGAGTTCCACCGCCCGCCCTGGGCTCAGCCCCTTCGGGGTCGTCCGGGGTGCCCTACTCGCCGAGCGCGTTAGTGGAGGTAGGTAGGAGGAGCGCGCGCACGCGTGGAGAGAGCGGGGAGGGGGGGGAGCGTCTCGCCATCTCCGCTTCGGTCGTCTCTGCGTAGATGGCAGCAGGAGCGCGCACGACGCACGGGGAAAGAGTGGACGCGGCGTCGCCGATGCCGAGGAACGCCACCTGCCCATTTTTCCCGAGGATGCGACCGGACATGTCTGAGCGGTGGTGGGACAGAGCTGCGTCAGCGGTCCTCGCCATTTCCAAGGCCAGTGAGCGGAGGCGCTCGCCCTCTGCTGGAAGCCTCTTGAACCCCGTTCGTCGAAAGAAAAGAGAGGGAGGGGGGGAGAAGGGCCGGTTCGAAGCGCCACCCCGCTAGTTGGATGGGGCTCGCCCACCCGTCCCACCGGGGCAGCGGGACGGCGGTGACCCCGGTGAAGGCGGAAGGAGCCGCGCGGAAGCTTCGAAGGGACGGGAAGATTCCTCTTCCCCTACGGTGCAGCCGACCTCGAGAGACGCCGCCGAGAGTCTCTCCCGCAGCGGCGCATGCGGAAAAGATCCGCATGCGCCGCTGGGCAGCCGGGCAGCCGAGGGCGGCTGCCGCGACCGGAGGGCTGCAGCAGCGCAGATGTAGCCAGACTCCGCCGAGAGGGCGGAGTCTGAGGGAAGGGCGGAGCAGAAGGGCGCCGCGTCGTCTCAATAAAGGTCTCCAGCTGACGCGCCACCGACGGGGGCGACGGGAGAAAACCCCAGCTCCAGAGAGGGAGCGGCGCTCTGGGGGGGGGTGCCCGGCCGGGTCCGTGCACCGAGCCTCCCTCACGTTCCAGCGCATCCTGCCGGGATAGCGGCCAGAGGGGGAGGGGGAGGAAGGTCGTGTACGGTGGAGGTCCTGCGGAGGGCGAGGCAAAAGTTTCTGGAGCTCCGAGGACGATGAGGGATCCGGGGGATTGGGGAAGGGGACGCGGCAAGGGGAGAACCGATGCCCCTGCAACCAGCCAGAGCCAGGAAGCTTTGGAGCCCCGACAGGCTGCACGAAGAGGAGGAAGGGAGGAGGAGGAGGGAGAAAATCTCGAAAAGTATCGTCCGTGTTCTTTTGATTGCATCCCGAGACGAACATTCAGCTGTTTGAAGTTGGAAGCGAGAAGGAACGGTACTCAAAATACCGAATTTCGTTGTCAAGGCTACCTTTTCTCGAGTTTCCCACGGAGGAGAAGATGGCTAGGAGCTGCTTCAAAGATACCCGGAGGGCGGCCGCGCCTCGCTCGCGCGCGCAGGGGGAAAAAGCTCTCTGCCTTTTGTTTCTGTTTCCTCTCCCTCCCGCGGGGAGGCGACACCGACTCGACCTGTGACCCCGTCGCAAGGTGACCCCGCACTGCCGGCGCTTACGGGTCGCGGCGAAGATTCACCGAGGGATGCATTCCGGGGAACGAGGGTGCTCACCACGGGATTCGAACGCGGTGGGTGTGGGGGGCGGAAGATCTGGAAGGTGGAGCTCACCCGGTCGTCGGCCGGGACCGGGGATTCGGCATGGCGAAAGGGGGCGTTGGCTAGGAGCACGCGGTACGGAAGGGACACGCCGTAGCCCGTCGCACCGTCACGCGAGGCGCAGCGTGCACGACCAGCGCCGCCGGCACCGTCGGCGGTACCGTCCCTCCCGGAAGCGCCTGCGAATGCCTCCTGGTCACCTGCGCCTTCGCGCAAGCTCTCGTTTCCGAGAGCCTCGCTGCCCGAGGCTCTCGGAACGCGCGCTGCTGGAGAGCGTGCGCGAAGACGTGGAGAAATTGCGGCGGCGAGCTCCTATCGTCCTCAGCGCTGCTGATAACTGAAGCTGTTAAGGAAGCCAAGTGCCCAATACAGAGCCCCCACGTGGTGAATGCTGATTAGCGCGCGCATCTTCAAGGATGTCTGCCTGCGGGACTGATGCTCCGCAGGTATGCAAGATCGGCTTTCCGGAACCCGGGAGTCGCTTGCTGCTCCTCCTGATCAAAACGATCGTGGGGAGTCTAAAGGCGTGTCTCGGGGGATATGCGTCGTCGACCCACGGCAGGATGGGATGTCTTCCTCTTGGCTCCTTCCAAAGTGAGTGAGAAAAGCACGTCGAGGCGCGTGGATCGTCTCGTTCGGTCTGCAGCCTGAAGGAGCCACGATCTCGGGACGAGGGAGGGTGGAGAGTGTGGACACGGTTTGAGTACGTGAGATGCCTTCGTAGGGTCGGAACTCCTCCAAGGAAGATTGGTTTTCCAGGCCAACGTGCAGGTTTCCGCACGATTTCTCAGCGAAAGTGGTGGTAGTACCTGAGTTGGTCGGCAGATGGGGGAACCGAGTGCTCTGCCACATTTTCTTGGCCGCGAAGAACCCAGCGGAAGCCACTGGAAGGAATCGAAAATGCGATCGGAAGGGCACGAGGTTGCGGGGCTGGACGGTCGGGAGCAAAAACTGTGCGGAAATGGTCGCTTCTTTCATCCGGGCTTCCTTTCCGCATTTTTACTTGGGCTATTTTGAAACGAGGATGAAAACTTGACCAAAACAATAAATCGCCATGCATTCGAAAGCCATTCCCTCCCTCGTGGAAGGAATGGGAAAGCAAAGCCAAGGAGACCGTTTTTCGTCATGCCATGTCTTCCATCAGAGGCGCGTCTGTTGTGATGGCACCCCTGCACAAAGGATGGACGCTCGCTTTCTTCGTTTTACGTGTGGCGGGCGTAGGTACCAACCTATGGAATCGCAGGCGATGCTCGCTCTGCGTGTCGCCGCTTAACGTTTACTTTCCCGCAGCCCATGATTTCCCTTTTCATTCCCGTTACATCCCCGCATCCATTCTCCTGTCTAAATACGCCAAATTTATTTCCTCGATTTCCCAGCTCCTACGCTGCCCGTCCGCACCCCGGTGGAGACGGAGCGGACGCTGGGCGAAGCCGACCGGCGTTTGGTTGTCTCGACGGACGCAAGATGTCAGGAGAAAAGCGGAAGGGGCCGTCCGACGAATCCACCTCTTTCCCGTCTGCGAGAGCCTCGATCCCTCAAGGCGAAAGAAGGAGTGGGGAAGAAGAAGGACGGAGGAGACGGACGGGAGCCCACGGAGAAAGTATGGACCGCTCGCCGCCGCCACACAGACCTTTCGATTCAGTCCGCTTCTTGTCGGTTGCTCTCTTGCGAGGTGCGAATCACCACGCCCCTCATCCGCAGTGACAACCGAACGGAAGAGCTCGAGCCGAAAAGAGGAGGCCGGCCATCCCGTTGTTGCCGGTTCTTTCTTTCTTTCTTTTTGCTGTAAAGGTGGCATGATCCAACTGACTTCCTGAAAAAAACAGGAGAACCACGCATTCTGAGGGGTAGGGTCTGAGATGTGCAGGAGGAAGCACACGAAGCTGTGGCTGCACGAAGCTGAGGACGCCCCAGACCGGATCAGATGAAAGTCCATCCTGCAAAAGGAAGAAAAAAGTAAAAGGGAACCCGTGTTCTCCGTATTATGGGAGCAAAGCGGATCCAACAGTCAGGGACTCTCGAAGGGCTCAACGGTTTCCTCCATGCTCTCACAAAGCCGTCGAAAGGACAATCCCGCAGCGACACGAGCCTTTGCAGAAAACGCTAATTGGAGGACGGAGCTTATTCTACCTCAAAAAAAAGGTCCATCGCCGTCTGTGCCCCGAAAGCGAATGCTGTGATGGCCGGAAAGGCCAACTGTTGGCGAGGTTGTGGTTCCTTCGACAATTCACAGAAGACCTGATCTTCAAGGAGGGGCTCGCTTGTGTGACGATGGTTTGGCCCGCCGTGTGCCCTTTCTCCTTTGTTCATCCCCCCCCATTCGCATCCGCTCGCCTACCTAAACATTCGTTTCCCGCCCAGCCGTGGTGCCACTGCGCGCTCCCGGTGGGGGCAGGAAATAACGACTAGAAGTCCCAGCTCGAACTGATTGCCTCATCGGACACGAGATGACAGCAGAGGCACGAGAGGAGGATGAGTCCCACTTGTTTCACGAACCTTCCGCTGACCGCAACTGACGGAGGTAAGTCCCCCTTACTCATGGAACCAGGTGGGTTATTTTCCACAAGGGTGGCCCGGATCCGTGCCAAGACCGAAAAGACTACGTGTTTGCTTTAGTTTTTCATCTAAAGTACCTCATTTGACTACCAGATGGGGTTATGGCCGCTAGCCGTGTCATAGCATGGAGAAATACATACCGACCCGATCCCCAGGAGCTTTTACGCTTCGAAAAGAGAGAATAATCAGCCCCACCTCTTCTGCGCTCCCTCCAAAAAAAAAAAAAAAAAAGGAAAAAATTCGTAGTAATGCCTTTCCCAAATCTTCAGCGAACGGTACGAACTTCTGCCACCTGCCGAAGGAAATTGGAAGTTCCTACCCCCTCCTTACTGCAAGTTGAAAGCACAGAAAGAGAAAAGGGAGAGGGGGGCTGGAGGATTAGAAGAAGCAGTGGACGTGGTGATGGAAGAAAATCCTGGGCGAGGACTCTTATCCCCAGAGGGGAAGGACACTCCTTTCGTTTCCCCTGCTTGCTCCCGGCTGCTTCTGACGCCGCGCTCTCGATAGGGGAACGAACGCGGGGCGCTTCGTGAGATTCCCGCATGCAGAACAACAGCTCTGCCTCTCCGCACGGACTTTCCGCGTGCTCCGCGACGCGGAAAATGCAGGGAAGAGGAAGGAGGATGGGGAGGAGGAGAGAACAATCATCATCGGTACTCCCATCCTCGCTCCCGGGAAGGACCGACATCCATTCGCTGCCACAGCGGTGATGGGCCGGCTGCTTCTTTTTTTGTATTTTTGCTCGCTGGCTGCCACGCACGTCGTGAGGGATGGGCCTCCAGGCAACTTCTGCAAGCCAAAAGGCGGTCCAGGTGGCCATCTCCGGCAGTCGAAGCGCTCCCAGAGTCTGGGAGGGTGCGTGTGACCAAAGGCCAGACCCCCCTTTTCCTGGTGGGACTCCGCGCGCTCAGAAGACGGCAGCGACGGCAGGATTCTTTGGGAGAGATGGCACGGTGGCCCTCTAGGCTGGGAGCTCGCCCGCCCCCGTGGACCGGCTCCTTCCCATTCCGAGGTCGAGCCCTCCAGGAAAAGGTTCCTCTTTTCCTTCCGCCCCCTTCCCTCCGACGCGCCTATGAGAGGACCTGCGGGGCAGCCTGACGGAGATGGCGGCCGCGATCCCTCCGCGTGCCGGAAGCGCGAAATTTTCGGGCGCTCGCGTGCGCAGTGGGTGGCTCGCCTCCGCGGGCTCCGGACGAGTCCTGGGTCGCGACCGCCTCAGGGAGGACGAAGGGGAGGGAGGTTACGCCCGCGGGGGCGGCGCCTCTGCGGAGGGCGAAGAGGAAACTCTGGGGTCCGGCAGGTAGGGAGGGCTCGAGGGGGGAAGAGGGACCGCAGCGAAGGAACGAACCGAGCACAGAGGGAGAAGAGTAGCCAGTGGTCTCGAAGGACGGCGTTACCCCCTCCCGTATTCCCTCTATCCTACGGCGGTGTCTCAGGAGAGCGCGCAGTCGTCCCTGGGCTCCCGTCCACGGCAGCGCTGGGGGAGGGAGAGGAGGAAGGAAACACCGGCCGTCGCCACGCGACCGGGCCGTCGGGAGTCGTGCGGGGTCGTGCCGCCCGCGGGAGTCTCCCAGAAGAAGGCGGGCAAACGCCCTTTCGCTTGGGGTCGGAGCCCGAAGAACAGCAGCTCTCCCTTCCGTTTCCCCCGATTTCCGGGACTTCGCTCCGGGAAGCGGGAAGGTCAGCTTCGTGTCGTTCCCGGGTCCCGCTCCCGAGCCAGTCGGGGGAGCGCGCGAGGTGCATTCGCAAGCGCCCATCATTTATTCCAGAACGCCTTACGCTCCCCCCCCGATGATGACGCACCATCAGGGACGGATGGAGGCTCCCTGGGGGACGGCTCTTCCCTTGGGACACGATCGAGCGGCGGCATGGGAACTCTCGGAAGGGACTGAGGCGTGAGGGAGGATGCCGGAAAAAGGAACTCAAGGGAGTTCTAGAAGCAGACGGCCCCTCTCGCATTAGTCTAAGGGGACGGCGGGCGCTTCCCAAAGAAGCCCCTGCGAGAGTCCTCCCTCTCTCGGAGTCCCAGAAAGAGTCGCTGGAAAGGTTGCTTGTGGGCTATCCGGCTGAACACCTCGCGTCGCTTGGAGGGTGGGCAGAAACAGTCCCTCCCCGCCTCCTTTCCGTGCTCTTTCAAAGGGCTCTGAAGGTCCTTTTTAGCCCGGAAGGAGGAGGAGGACGCGGGCGAGGGGCGCAAGAAGAAGTGCGTGGAACGAAACGGCTGAGCGACACGCCAAAGTCCGAACGGGAAAGTCTCCTGAGCCATTGATGCTCCGGTGAAAATCAAAAGCCCGGCTTCCTTCCCCCTCTTCCCTTCGCAATAAAGGTTCGAGCTCTCGCGTTTTTTTCTGGGGCGGCGAGGGGCTTCCGTGCGAAAAGGTCCAACTCGCTGGCCTTTGCCGACGAGAGGACCCTCGAAACATGCTTTATTTTCCACTCTCTAAGGTCCTGACACCTACGAACGATTTCGATGCGACTGTTCTCCATCAAAAAAACAACAACAGCCAAAAAAAAAAAAAAGGCATTCATTTGAGGAGAGTGGCAGCCCTGTTGCGCGGGAAATGAGGGCTCCGCTAGAAGCCACTAACGCGCGCACAGCGTCGCCGCGGTCGCTGGAGGATGGAGCCTCGGTGCTGTGCTTCTCGCTCGTGGAGAGTGCCGCCTGCTCGGAGGAAACGCGGGCGAGAAAGACAGAAAGGAAAAGTGCACCGCACGACAAGAAACGCAAGTGCCCGAGTACTCATTACGTGGAGCGTGGTGCAGAGCGAACGCAACTTGGGGTAGGCAGCGTCTCGGATTCCCGGAGCACCCTCACCATCCCGAGCGGGGCGCGCCGCCGTGGGGAAGGGGGGGGGTCGTGGGGCGGGCCGGGGCAGCCACGGGCGTCTTACGCGGCAAGCAGATGCCGCCGCCGCCGCGCTTGGCCGGTACCGCGTCCCCCCCCCCCAACGGGCCAGCCTCCGCGTGATTAAAACGCAGTTTCCCTCTTCGTTCCTCCGCACACGGAATGGATGCCCAAATGCTCCGCTTACTCGCGAAAATGAGCGCAATTGGTATGCGCAAACGCAAGCTCTAATGAAGCGCTCTTTAACCGGTTGCAACTGCTTTATGCGAGGTCGCACGCGGTAAGCGGAGTATCTCCAAGTTGCGCAAATGACGTGTATAATGGCGAGGCGAGGGCCCAGCCGCCGACGCTCCAGATCGTGCGCTTCATCCCGAAGAGATCGCGCGCAGATCGGGAGGGAGGAGGAAGAGGAGTTTCAGCGGGTTTTTTCGGAAATCGACTGGGAGCCGCCCGTTTTCCGCATCCCTCTCCGCGCTCCCCCGACCTGTGTGGCTGGGATCCCCGCCCCCACCCCTCACTCTCCCCGGCTCGTTCGAGGGAGGGGTGGTGGCACGCCTGTCGCAGGCAGCGCGCGCGCGTCCACGCCGGCAACAATGCTCGCGTCGCCAGGCGACGACGGGGCGGAGCACGCGATTCGCGGGAGCGGCCCTCTCGTCCGGACTTTGCAGGGTGCACGCACGCACGCACGCACGCTCCAAGTGCACGCGTGCCGATACGGCACACGTTGGTTCCGTGCCCCGCTGGAAGCCGCCGCATGCCGATTCTGTGCAACCGCCAGCTTTCTCCCCGTGTGCTGCCGCTGGTAAGAGGAGAAATCCCAGGTAAGCTCGTTGAGACGGTGAGTGTCAGTTTACGCGGATCAAACTTCACGCCGTGCATCCGTGAAATCATTAACAGGTGTTTCGTGCAAAGAAACATCATCCGTGAGGTGTTTTGCTGATCTCGCGAATCCGTTCCTTCTCGGGATGCACGCTGAGCTTGTTTGGAAGAAAACAGGAAAACAAACAAAAATAAGTTTTGGGCCATCTCCGCCTTGTTTGCGCTTGGCGAAATAAACGGAGGTAGATAAATCGTCGCCGCATCTGCCTGTGTTCTTCGATCCATCCGAAGATTGTTTTTTTTCCTCTTTTTTTCCCCAACTGATTAAATACGCCAGCTTTCCATTGGCTCCACGGCGTCGACTTGAGATCCCTCGAGATCTCCTGAAACACTTTTGGTTTCGCTTGGAAACGCGCCGTCCGCTTGAGAGCAAACATCCAAAAGAGTATCCAAACAGGCGTGGAGTCGCGGGACCCGAAGGGACCTCGAGCCTCGGGTCTGTGCGAAAGGATGCAGGAGAGGCGAACCGGAGAGGAGGAGGGATAAGAAGGGGGGGGGCACTTCCTGCGACCGGAGGGTGGATCGGAAAACTCGGCGGGGGAGAGATACGTCTCCGTCCGGGAGGTGAAAGGGAAAGTATGCGCGTGTCTGTGTGCTCCGGGATGTTTACGGAATACCTTAAAAAACAGCTTCTTCACCTCGCGCGCCATCGTCTCACTTTCACTGCTGGCTGCTTGGGAGTATCCCTGACGCAAGCGAGCTGACGCGCGATGTTCACCACCGGATTTCGACAGCCCGATCCGGCGTTACGCAGGCAACCTGCGACGGGTAGCGTCGAGGTGGCAGGCGAATTTTTCATCGGCTCCGACGGCCACTCTTGCGGAACTCCTGCAGACTTGCGCAAGAGAATCGCTCGCTGGTGATCAGCAAATCTTCCGAGAATTGGGCAAGACGCTCCATCCTCCTCGGGAACCACGTCTGCCGGGAAGGGAGCGTTGCGGCAGGCAACGGGGTCGGGCGGATCGATCCCGCCGATACGTCCCCGGCCTTTCTGGCTGGAGAGGGGGGAAGGGGGAGCAGCGTCGCGGGGAAGGGAACGCCGGAGCAAAGAGATGCAGAAGAACCTCTTCCCGCTCCCTCTCTCTGCACGGCGTCCGCGAGGCGCGCTGCCACCCATCACCCGGGGAAAGAAACGTGGAAGCGGGGACATACGGGAGTCCGGGGAAGGGCAGCTTGGAGCAGAGCCCCGCGGAGCTGCCTCCCGGACACCATCCGAGAAATCGGCTGCCTCCGGGGCTGGCCTCTCTTCCTCCGTGTCAGCCCCTGCCTCACTTTCTCGGGTCGCGCTGTGCCGGAGGGAGGGTCCTCCTCCTTCCCCCTTCCTTCCCTTCCCAGCAGCAGGGGAGAAGCAGGAAAGGCCCTCAGGGGAGGGGAGGAGGCTCTTGGCGGACGGTTCAGGCTTCGGGCGACGACGGCAAGGGGAGGAGGAGACGAACAGGTTGGCCCTCAGTCCGACCTTCCTCTCGCATCCCATGGCGGCGGTGGGGCGAGCGACGGGTGGTGGAGAGCGCGAGCAGCAACGGTCTTCCCGGATGCTCTGCGAGAGGAGCGCGGGCGCCCCTCTTTCCGGGTGGGAGGTAGTTCAGCAATTGAGTGTAGTGTGGATCCTCGATAAAGCAATGAAATCCGCTCTTTCCGGGTGAGGGGGCGGGGAACGCGCGGGGGAGTCCGTCGCCCCCGCGCCACTTTACTCCGTGCCCCGCGGGAGCGCGCCCCAGCAGCGTCGCCTTTCAGAGGGGAGCGCCGCACTGCCGTCCTTGGGTGCGCGCCAGCATGGGAGCCCCCTCCGCGTCGCCGGGGAACAACGCACCCATCCATCCTTGGAACTCCAGCGCGCACGATACGTGGGAAAGGCCGATCGCACGGGCCTGAGAGAAAGGACCACCCTCATCCTCCTGCGTCATCCGCATTTCCTCCTCCCTAGAATACTCTGCTGCTGTCTCCGCGTGGCCTGCGGGGACGGCGGCGCGTCACATGGCGGGATGTTCTTTGCTAGTGCAAGGCTACCCTCGTCCTCTCTCCCACCGCCACCACTTTCCCGGAGACGTTGCGAGCTCTCCTCCCGGGAGTCAGGCCTCCTTCCTCCCCGTCTCGGCGCCACCCGCGCTTCTCCCTTGCCCTGAGCGGGCCGCAGAGAGGCCGCCCCCGGATCCCCCCGCTCACGGGGACAGCCCCGGGGAAGGACCCCCTTCCTTAGGGTGCTAGTGGGTGCCAAGAGGAGGGAGCATCAGCAGCAGCAGGGTCGCTCGCCCCCTTCCCGGAGTCGCGCGCTCTGGGTGTTCTGTCCCCGGGGAAAGAGGTGGGAAGGAAGGGGTGAAGGCACTCGACCTGCCCCGCGTTCCTCTCATCTTTCCCACCGGGAGGCAAGGGGAGGCAGTTCCGTCACCCGCCGCGAGGAAGAAGGCCGTCGCCGGCTTCCCACCCTTCCCGGGGGGGAAGCTGCCGATGTTTCCGTTCACACCTCATCTCGCACCCCTGCTCAGAGGGAAGGGATGGAGAGGGAGATGGGGCGCTTCTTCCAGGACGACGCGATACGGGAAGCAGCACGCGGAGGGAGGGAGGCACGCAAGCGACCGTTCCCGGGCGGAGCCACGGAGACGCGCGCGGGTGGGAAGGAGAGCCATGGGGACACCGGTTTCCTTACAGGCACGGGGCATCGCCGCTCCTTTTGAAACGAGCCCGAGGCGCTCCCTGTGGCTTCTCCTCCTTCTCCCGCACCTCGTTCCTGTTTGCAGCAGCTCCCTATTCGAGGTACCACTTCAGGGGGAGGGGAGGAGCTGCCTCTCGCCCTTCGCCACGCCCTCCCTCCGGAAACGCGAGGGAGCAGAGAGATGCCGCCGAGTTGGCTCTTCCCGGGAGCGGTGGCGGTTCATCCCGAAAGGGGTCGAGGGCTTTCCTTATCCGCAGGAAGAGGCCTCCGGGAAACAGGAAAGACCCGACTTGGCGGGAGTGGGGGCTCTCCACGGGGGCCAACTTCCACCTCCTGGAAACGAGAGGTTTTTGGGCTCGGCTCTACCCAGTTTTCCCGAAAAGGGGAAGAAGGGGAATCAGTCCCTTCCCCCTCCACACCCCGAAGCCTTCGCTCCCGGCTTAGGGAATGTCCCTCCCCACCTCCCGGTAAATCCCTTTTTCGCTCGCGGAAGTCCTTTAAGGAGGCGACGGTGTCCGGCGGGAAGGAAGGCAGGAAGGGATGGGGAGGAAAAGGGGGAGGTTCCTGCATCGAGGGGCGCCGCCTTTGGGCTTCCGTTCCTTGACCATGGAGGACAGCGGTGAGCGTGCAGCGGCTAGAAAGCGGCGCGATCGCCAGCGGGGGGTGGGGCGAGTTCGCAGGGCTATCCCGAGCCCCACATCCTTCCAGAACGGGCAACTCTTCGATCTGCGCCCCCATGTCCATAGAGCATGTGCCTAGCACTCACCGCAACATAGCAGAGGGAGAAAACTGCGGTGCTCACATCGTTCAAGAAAGGGAAATGCAGCAGCAAAGTGTGGCTCTGTCCCCTCCCCCCCCCCTTCCCAATTTCTTTTCTTTTCACCCTCCTCCCCTTCCTCTCTTTGGGAAAGTGCAGGGCGCTTGCGACGCTTTACCAAGGCGACACCGAAGAAGTCAACTGCACATCCACGTGAATCCAATCATGTCGCAGCCTGACGTCATTGGCTGGAAGATTTTTTTCAATCACGGTCCCAGAGCCCCGAGATGTTTCTAGAATGCTGCTTTGATTTTATGGCCATCTTCGAATTTTATGGAGCCAGAAACACCCAGATCTAGATGGCTGGGTTGAGGATTTTCGCATTAAGGTTTCCTTCCCTCCTTCTTTTAGGCAAACCTGATTCCGTTTCCACTTCAAGCGAAGAATGCGAGGCGAAGGCTGGAAAGTTCAAGGCAGATGCCCAGCATCTCCGTCTTCAAAACAGAAGCGAATTTCAGCAGAAGCTGCTAAACTTCGGTGAAAAACTGCCGCCAGAAGACAGTGGGGAAACTGTGTGTGTGTGTGTGTGTTTTTTTTCCGCCGTAAACAAAGCGTCGTTGTCGTGGCAGCCCGAAAGGATTACGCCGCCGCGTTCGGCTTCGAATTATCGTACGGCCTAAGCGTGCCACGGCCGAAAGCGCGCGCCATGCGTACCGTACACTCCAGCACGGGTCGAGCTGTGGAGGCGAACTTGCGAGCTTCCTGTGCCGAAAGGAAGGCGCCACCACCCTGCTTTTGGCGACTTCGTCGCGCGCAGCCGTTCCCACCCTCACGGTGCGAGGGGAATCGCCATCGCCGCCGTTGCGTGCTGTCGCCGAATCAGAAGCGCAAATCCGAAATTCGAAGTTTTCACTTTCAATAAGGTCCGGAAGGGCAGCTCGAATTTGCATCTTGTTACCTTCTGAACACGCTGTTCATCGTTTTCATGCGTTGCTCATCAACGTACCTCGGCGTGTATCCGTGAATCGTGCACTCATTTGCAAATCTAACCCAAGTTTATTACCTACGATACCGAGTGCAGTTCAGCGTGATGTGCAGGGAACGATCACAAAGAAGGAGCAAAGAGCGCCATTTAATTTACGCACATCCTAAGCAGGCAGCTAATTTACCAACGGCAGCATATGCACAGCGTATGCCTTTGAAATGCCACGCCAAGTACTGTGCAAGAAAAACGTGGGTCGTTTTCCGAATCGGCCTACTTGCAGATGCTAATTTAGAACGGGAAAATATTTCAAGTTGCAATACCTCTGGATGTACCGTACCAAAACCGAAGGACCTCCTCTTCCCTAGACGCCAAGCGTCGCCTAGCTAGCACGCCTCCCTCGTCAGTTGTGCGGTATCCCTTGAAACAGTCCTGGGTCCCTGTGATCCTCTACTGGCGGTTCTCAAAGTTCTTTATATCTCCGAATCCGTAAAGGTCCGCAGTGCTTTCGGAACAGCGACGATGCTGCAGATCAATGACAAGCACAGAACCTCGTTAGATTTGTTTGCGCATGTTCCGTATTTATCACCCAATATGCCGTAATTTGACCGTATATATGTAGAAGAATGGATACCTTAGCTTTATGTATTCCTTCCGTCCATTCTTCGAATCGGGCAACTGGACGGAATGAGATATAAAGTGGCTTGCAAGAAGGAAAAGTTACCTGTTACGACAAGCGGGCCCCTGTAAGTGCACAATCTTTTACTGGCTTTTTGCTCGCGTTCTGTGCTGCTCCCTGATGCAAGTTCGGTGTTTTGTAATTTCGTCAAATTGTGCGGCGGATCCGCTACCGTGCAGCAAATCTCTTGCAGGAGTGCATTAGCAGTAAGTTGCCTACTAGAGAAGAAAAAAAAAAAAAAAAGAAGAAGAATATCCGAAAGCTTCTTTTCGCTGGAAGCCACTCCGTGATGCAGAGTGCTTATGGTATTTCCAGAGTTTCGTTGAATTGATCGTTCTGCGCTTTTCTTTGTGTTTCATGCTGGGAATTTTCTGTGCCTCGTATTGCCTGCCCCTGCCCATGCTGGAGGCTGCGCGTGCAGACACGGTGACTGGCAGATTCCGATTTCGGCCAAGTACTTGGTCACTGCGGATGATGACGATTTTTGTCAGACGCGTTCCCTTTAAGATTCGCTGGTTACTGCATTTTCGGTACCGATTTTTCATGCATATTTTCTCTCTCCCTGGGGCAAATGAGAAGCTCTTCTCTCACGCGAGCGATGCGAGAGCAGATCACATGCTCTTCTGCACAGTTTCCTGATTGATTTTGACGAATCGGTATTGCCGGAGAAAAAAAAAAGAGAGAGAAACCTGATGCTGATTCCGTTTGAAGAATGCTTTAACCTCAGAAAAGGACCGCTAAAAGGCTTTTCGAACAGCAATTTAGAGTCAGACGCGATCGGTATTTATTTGATGCAATGGCAGTTGTACCACACAGCGCCATTATATCACACCAGCTGGAAATACCAGTCACCCTTTTGACTACTGTAATCAGAGTCCACTGGCAACCAAAAGGCACGTAAAGCATGACGTACAGAACAGATCGCTCCTCCCCTGTAACAGTGGGTTGGTTGTTTTAGTCGGGAACGCAGGAACAGGAACGGTTGCCTGTTCGATGGTGTCTGATGCAACTGTCCGCAACGAGGTCTACTATTAGATGCCTTCCAGCCTCCATGACCTTTCATGTGGTTCTCGCAACGGAAAGTTCGGAGTTGTTGTGTTTCTTCGATTTCATCTCTTCCACATGCACACACGCAAACAGCTACCCTTCAGTGTTTCATGTAGTTCGGAGGTGCGTACAAAGATTTTTGTCAAGTCATTGCTCCTCACTTTGTGGCCGCTCGTGCACGAATTCTAGAGCGAGGAGTAGCAGTTGGACCTCTCACCCGTTCGTCCTCTTCATCCTCTTCAGCGTGCGTCTTGTTCTTCGCAAGTCTCCTCTGTTCATCGTCTCATCTCACGGAAGAGAGAGAGAGAGAGAGAGAAAGAGAGAGAGAGGGAAGGTGCACCACCGCGTCCTAGATACCCCCCGTCGAAACGTTTCATCCGCTTGCTCCTGTTCCTCTGAGATACGAACCCACCATCCCCGTCGCGCTGCCTGACAGGAGGCTTCCACGAGAATCCCTCCCAGGGTTTCCCTCGAAATGGGGTCATCCCCCCTTCGGAGGTTCGGACCGCTGCAGCAAGCCGGTAGTCTCCGTACGACGAAGCGCTTTGTCTGTCCTGCTTCTTTGCCCCCTGCAATCTTGTGCTCCTGCAGCACCCACATCCTCTCCCATTTCCACCGGAATCATTCTCCTTTTTCTTTTCGCAGTTTTTAGTGTTTCAGCTTAAAAGGAGGGGAGGGGGGGGGGACACGAGTTATTTATTTGACGTTTGTTATAATTACATCGAATTTATTGCTTGGCGGAGTAGGAACGTAAAAGTGAATTCAACGGTACGTAATCGCTGGCGACCGTGCAGCATGTGGCAGAGAGAGCACTCGGTGGATAAATCACGAGCCCGTAACTCGAAAAGACTTTTTGTTAGAAGTTAAACAGAGGTCCAGCAGAGACGTCAGGCAATCCAGAATTCGGACAAACGTGATCTTCCCAGTCGATCTATCGTAGCAGTGAGTCGAGGCCTGCTCCACGGAGCGTGCGACTCCCTTCTTGCGCTTGGGACTGCGCTCCGGTCATCTTACTTCGTTCCCAACACGAGGGCTTCCTGGAAGCAGACTCCCGGATGGGAAGGACGGGGAAGCACAGAACAAGTGCAAGGATCGATCACAAGGGCTGTTTTTTTTTTTTCCGGTGGGCGGTCCCAGGCAAGGGAACGGCGCGTGCACGGGAGGCCAAGCCGTTCAGAGATGGATGGAAGATTGCGGTAGGCAGGAGTGTGGTGCTTTGGGTGATTCAGGGGTGCGCTCGCTCGCGAAAAGTCCCCCGGATGGTGAGTCTCTGAGGCATCTTCCTTCCTTTTCGACGAGGGGAGAAAAAACCCTTTCCTCCGCGGCGTTCCTCACCCGAGAGAGACGCGGTCGACGGTGCTCCCAAAACGCTCGACAGGCGGCCGGTAGCTTCACCGTGCTGGAGGGGCATTCCGGTACGCGGCGGCGCTCGGCATCGTCGGAAACACGTCGACCTGTGGGGAGGGGAAGAGGGAAGACGGCAGGCACAAAGTTGGGAAACCTGCACATCCTCTGGCAGAGCTCCGCTTACGAGCACTGCACGAGGACCCGTTCTTGGAGGTTCTCCCTCAATTCCCCTGTTTGCAAGCGATTTCCGATCGGGCCGCCAAGGAGGGAGGAAACTTCGCGTTCATCACGTTAAATCATCGGTTGGTGGAACGGAGTGACAAGATCGCCACAACTTCATTCGCGGGGATGCCGCAACTGGGGGAGAAGCGGCAGCGACGAAACCGTGTTGTTGATGACTCGCTTTCTTCTTTCCTCCCTGCCTTTTTCTTTCTTTCTTTCTTATTTTCGCCATCCGAGTTATAAAATTCCGGTTTTTCAAAAGTGGTCCCCACTCACGGAATTCATGGATCGGCTGGTCGTGCTCCTCGGCGGTGGTGGTGGTGGTGGTGGTGGTGGTGAGTTGACATTTGGCATTGGGGCAACGAAAGACTCCCGTGTTCCCGTGATTCTGAATCAGAGAGAAGTGGCGAGTGGTCTCAACCTGTTTACGTGTCTTCGTCGTTTTGCCGGTTGCGCAATGGCAAACTGATAAGAGTTCGTGAGGAGGTGATCAGAAACGATCGGGAATGCGTTGCCCCGGAACTCAGTTCTGAATACCACCATAAGAAGGCTTTTCTGGGGAAAAAATGCAAGCATCTCATAAATCACCGGACAACGGAGCGGATAGGAGGCACAATGGAACACTGAAGCGAAGAATACAAATAGTGGAGCTATCCTGTGGTGCGGTTCTCGATTTTTCGTGTCCAACTGGGGGAAAGATTTTCCATCGCAAACATGGCTGATATTTTGATGAGCTTTTTAACATTCCGTTTCTGTTGTTCATCTTCATTAGTTGTTAGGTAACTGATTGCTCTCTTTTGCCCATTATCCACCGTCACCGTGGAGGAGTCACCTCGTAGCCACCTCGTAGGGACGGTGCATTCCAAGAAACACTTCAAGTCCACTCGGGAATTGATGAAAACACAAGCAACAATGAATTTGGATTGTGCGTGACGCGGGATGCTGTCCCTAGCAACCGAGTGTTGCTGGGAATAGCATCATCGCAGGATGTCGCAGAGAATCGCGAGCCTTTTTCGAAAGGTGGAGATCGCACTGCTCTAGGAAAATCCCGAGTAGATAGCCACTTGTCATTTTGCAGCTACTGCGAAGTTGCAATGCAATCCATGTGATCTCAGACCGTGGCATCTTCGCTCCTGCAACGGAGGATTAGCAGCAAACCTGGGAGTCGGGCACCGAGATGTTTTTTTAAAAATAACTGTAGAAAACGATTTTGGGAGAAGCGGGTTTCGGGGATCTCTGGAATTCCGCCGCATCGCCGATAAGAATCCTGAATCGAATCCGGGAATTTCATCTTCTGAGCTGCAGTACACAGGCAAGATACATGACCAAAATATGGTGGCGATATCTGTCGGGAAAAGTCTGATCCATATTTTATTACAAATTTCCTTCGCTATCTGGTTTGGAGGGACATTCCAAAAGAGTAGAGTTCGAGGCACACTCCAGCACTTTCTTGCGAAGCGGATGTTCCCTCGAACGCGTCCATGTGAGGATACATCGCATATTTTCGTACCACGTCAGTCTCTCTCTCTCATTTCCTTCAAAGTTTCATCTCTAGCGCCCGCTGGTTGATGACTTCGGATGGTTCCTTGCTGAAGTTGAAAGAGAGATATCAGGTAAGGATCGGACGAAAAGATGGGTTTTGTGGAAAGCCTGATGGGAAGTGGGAAAAAACTCTTTTGACTTTGTGGTAAAGTTGGAAAAATATTGGGAACCATTTTCGGTGCTGCAACGTTCTTTAATACGGCACCCATGAGAAGCAGTGGATACGAATCCACTGCTACTCATGCATGCGCGTGGAGGTTAATCCTCCCACCCGGACGCAGATCGAGAATGAAACAAAAATGCACCGGAAAAAAACAAAAACAAAAAATCCAAAAAGTTAGAAGTCTCTTACAGGTTGGTGTCCTGGATTCCACGAGGGGAAACTTTATAGAGCATTCACCAGCTTGAGGTTAGGCCGGTGCATTTGCTGGAAAGGATGTTGCTGGGCATAAAATGTCCAGCTTCGGAATGAAAGGCTAACTTGGGAGTTCGCATCCATTTGTTCTTTATGGAAGCGAGGGCACTGCTTGCTATTTCGAACGTTCACCTCTCTCGATCATTTCCAGTTTCGACAAACAAACGGCAAAAGCATCTATGTAATTTAATGAGGAAAAGTTTCACTTCTCTCCATTGAATTATGAACTTGGATTAGGCTGGAAGGCTTTTGCGATGGATTTATGAGACCGATGTCTTCCTAGCTCTTAAGCCATTTCAGCAGTGGCCGTGTAATTTGAATGTCGTAACAGCTCTTGCATCTTTTCCATTCGTTTTGATCACTGGATCGATCGGTAAGCAAGCATGCCGAGTTTCTTCTGTTCCTCGGGATTGCATTGCACTGTAATGAACGCCTGGTCTTGATCATGGCTGATGCACTGCAGAGGAAAGCAGTCGTTGAATTATCTATGGGATCCTGTACTGTAAAGGGGTTTTATTCTGAATTGCTTGCTCGCCTCTTCCATGGAAGAGGCCAAGTGCACCGTCTCCGAGAACCAGCTACGTATTTTTCTTGGGTTCCCAACGAACTGCCCCTTCGCGTTATACTGAAGAATCGTTCTCTTCGTTCTCAACTTTGAAACAGGCTGTTGTCAGTCGTATGAGAAAACTGAGAGTTCGGGCGGCCTTCACGTCGCTTCGTTTCTTGGATTATTTATTCGTCAGCGTTTGTCATAACGACGGCGGCGCAAAAAAAAAAAAAAAAAAGAAAGAAAGAAAGAAGAGAAAGATATGTACAAGAAGACGGATTGATGATTACGGGAATATAAGGAGGTCTCCACGGATCTGGTAGTAAATGCCAAGAAGTAGTCATGCCGGCCAAATGAAGTGAAAAGTCTCTCGATCTCTTCCAGTTGGTCAAATTTGCTTTCCGTACAAAGCATCAATCCTCAATGAGCTACTACTCTTGGGTCCAGTCTTGGCATTGCATTGGTTCGGTAGCCCAAAGTCCTCCCATGGGATGCCTCATGATTAGTCCAGTTCGCTAAGAGAGAGAAAAAAAAAAAATGTAGATAAAACTTCCTTCGTTAATCTCTATTCCACTAATTGAAAGTTGGCACTAGGGAATTGAAGCAACTTTTTCATTGGTGAGCAAAACGACGGAGACGAAAGGTCTGTTCCGGGGAAGTTCCATTCAGATTTTCCGAATCCGTCAGTAGCAGAGAATATGGCAAAAATTCTTGAATCGAAATTTTCGAGTTTTTCTGCAGTGAGCTGCTGGTGCCTACAATTAATATGCTCCTTGTCAGTTCACGTCAAAGTGCAAATCGGACTTTTCAGTGCAACCGCAGACGGTTCTGGAGGGAAATCCGATGCGAACGTCGGATTTCAGGCTGGCTGTTGCGAAAAATTCAGATGAATAAAGAGCTCAGCTTTTCAGAGGCCTTGCTCTGAAGCTGGAAACCGAAAGCGCGATTCGGTCCACCGTCTTGAACGCTGCATCCCAGTCGGTGTTCCGGAGGAGCAAATGCTTCGTGCCGCTGCTGCCACTGCTGCAACCGAAAGTCGGACCGCATCGTCTTGGCGCTAAGAATAGCGAACCGCACTTTATCTTGAAAAATCTCGAGGAAACCAGCGCCGGACGAGTCCCCAAAAGCTCAGGTTGGGCCTGGCGCCGCCATTTCGCGAAATGAATGACAGTCTTCACGAACGTGCCCGTTCTGACGCACCGTTGCCACAGCTACACGTCTTTTCGAAATGAAGACATGGCGAGCATGCGGAAATTTTCCCTGCTTGATGGATCGCTCAACACTTCCCGCAAAGCTGAGCACAATCCATCAGATGTCAGCACCTCATCGTGTACAAATCATGCGCACGTCTCGTCTACACGCGAGTTCAATCTTTCGATCGCAGTGGATGTACGAGTGGATCTTCCACGTGTGGCAGTGCTCAAGGATCTTCGAAACTTTCCGGTTTCTTTCTTCCTTCTAACATTTGCCGAGTGACTACCTACAAATCACCGTTGTCGCGTACATTGGATCAACGCATGTACACACTTTTCCGACGTGCACGACTGAATGCCTATGCACCACTGCTTCGAAGTTTGGAAGGGGATGCGACTCGGTGGATTATGCGACTTCCGGTCCGCCAAGAAATCCCGTCCTAATCGATGTAGCGCTCTGGAGATCGATTCGCCCAATTTTTCAACTCGAGGCTCATTACGGCTCGCGTCAGAGCTGTGTGAAGTTAACTGTATAGGAGGAAATCACTTTTCGCTCACACACACACACATACACACACACACACACCATCGTTCCCGAAAAGTTTCAATTATCCGCTGGAGCGAACAGCACAGCGCTTTGTTGCACATGGGAAGCATCTGATGGGAAAAAAAGGCAAATCGACGGCGGATTGCATTGCACATGCAGAGGAAGGAGAGGAAAAGTGAAAGCTCAAAGGGGGAGGGGATGACTCACTTTACCCAGTGAAGCTCGATTCAAAATGCCGCCGGAATCCCATATCAATATATTCCTCCGTGCTCTCGCCAATTCCCCTTGCTGGGGTGTGTGTGTGACTCATGGTCCCTCGTATTATGAGGGTCGCTCCACAATTTGATGCACCCTAGTTTTAAGACGCATTACAGCCATCAATTTTCCGGAAGCGTTGCATATACATATTTTTTTTTTTTTGTGTGTGTGTGTATTCCTTCGTTCGTTCGATGTGTCCCTTGTTCTCGTAATTCATGTGAGAATCATGCTCCTCCTAGCTCACGTCACTCGCGAAATCAATTCTGGAAAAGCCTAGGGCTTCTCCCGTGGATATTTTCTCCTGTGCGTAGGCGAAGCTTCTGGAAGCGGAAGTGCTCAACAGTGCAATGGTAACACACACACACACACACAAACACACACACACGGATACGCAGGAGAAAATAAACAAAGGAGCGAAAGCTCTCTCTCTCGGAATCAGAGAGGAATTTCCCCCCTCCGATTCCCTTTCTTCGGAACTCGGGCCAGTGTCTTGAATTCCATCCTTTCTTTTTCCTTCTTCGTGTTGTGCTGCGTGTGTCTGCCTGTGTAACAGTGGGCCGTGCGCTTCCATCCACCAAGCAGCCCTTCAGAGCCCGTGGGAAGAGCCGGGCCAAATGCTAACCTCGATCCTAGATCCGCGCGTCCCGGAGAGCAGGACCACGAAGAACCGGCAGACGAACACAAAAGGCGAACGTGGAAGCCATCATCGCCCGGAATGGATGCCGCGCGTCTGGAGCTGGGCGAAAGCGCTTCCTCGTCGGAGATCGTCGCGGGGGCCGGCGGGACTAGGGTTAGGGAATGAATGGACGCGGCGACGATCAAACCGGTAGGAAACGAACGATTCCCGTAATGGATCGAATTATCTCGGTCGTTTTGTTGAACTTGCAAATCGCGGGAAGTTCTTTCGCTCGCGACGACGGATGGGAAAAGATTGCGGATTCGCCGACGCGCCCGCTTTCCGATCAGGCGGCAGCAATTACCGGTGCCAGGAGATGTTGATCGTGGTCAGCGCTCCGGGGGGAAGAGCCGTGCGCGGTCCGATCCACCGCCGTGATCCACGCCGCCTTTCCCGGAGGGACACACGACAAACGGTGGGGGCGACAAACGTCCGGAGTGGTAGGGAAGGAAGAACTTTCCTGGGCGGCGTTGCGGCTGCGGAGGGAAGGAAGCACGCAGTCTCGGACCCGCGCGACCTGTTTTGCCCCCGGTGGATTCGCTGGCGACCTCTCGGGTTGCTTTGCTTCCGCTCCTGGCGAGAGGCGTTTTCGCGCTCGCTCGCGGGGCTGATCGAGAGGAGACCGCGTTTCCAGGGAACGCGCGCGCGCGCTCTCAAAAAGGAGGTGGAGACCAAAGGAGTCTCAGTACCGTATCTTAATCCTCCCCTTTTCTCTTTTGTGCAACTCTCCGAGCGTTTTGAGAGAAGATTCGGGACGGAAGTTTCGATCGCACCTGCTTTCCTCCCGGGCGGACAGCGGAGCTGCGACGTCGCCTCGTTAGCGCACGCTTTTTTCGCGCTTTCGTCCCGTGCGTTTCTGCTTCAACGAGCCTGGGATGGACCCGCGTCCGTCTGGGCGGGAGTTGGCTGTTTCGATCGGGAAGCTCTCCCTGCTTTTCTCCTCTTCCTCCTCCTTTCGTTTCCAGGACACTCCGTCCCACGAGAGCGTTTTCGAGGGTGCGAGGAAGGGAAGGAACGGGAAGCTCTTGGAGCTGCTGCTGCCTTTTCCCGGTCCTCCTCCTCTTCGTCTCAAAACATGCTTTTTTGGTTTCTGAACATGATGAGGAGGCTTTCCGCATCTTCCTCCTCTCTCAGAACTTCTTTTTTTGTCATGTTTTTTTTTTTTTTTTTTGCCTTCAGATTCCGGGAAAGTTCAGCGTGCCTCGCTTGCTCTGGGAATTTCTCGCGGCCCTTGCCCTTGCCTCTTCATCCGAGATTGTTTCCGGGTGTGTGGGAGGCTGCTCCAGCGAAGCCGCTGGAAATCTTAAAAATCGTTCGATTTTTCTTTGTTTCTTTTTTTCTTCCTTCTTCCCTCGCTCCCCTCCTGACTGGGAGCATCGCGGGGGAATTTTCCCGGGCCGCGAAGCTCCAACGAGACTTTGGCGGATCCGGAAATCATCATTCAGATGAGCTGGTGGAAAACGATCGATGGAGAGAACACGCCGCCGTTCGCGCGCGATCGATCAGGAGTGGCCTCGCCGAACACGCGCGCGACGTCGACCCGACCCGATGAGGGGAGGTGGGCTCGGATCGATAGGTGACGGGCGGCGTGCGGGTCAGGGTGCCTGCCTGCCTCTCCCCCCCCGCCACCCTCACAAGCGCAGTCGGCTCTTCGCAGCGCGCTTGCCGAAGACGCAGATGCTCGGCGAAGAAGAGCGATGACCTAAGAGCGATACCGGCGACCACGTCCGAGGGTTTGCGGGACGCCGGGCGCTCTGTCCACGCGGTTCTGTTGTCAACCTGGACCAAGTCCGCGCCCTCCGCTTCGGAGAGCCCATCATGCAAAACTTGGGAGCAGGAGCAGGCGGTAAGGACCGGAGAAACCGCCGCAGGCACCACTGCCTTCGCATCCCGGAGGCAGAGAATGCTTCCCGAACGTCCAGCACGGGAATCGATCCCGAATGCAGGAGGGCTCAATAATGGATGGAGGCTGTCGGCAGCGACCGCGTTGAACCGGATGCGGACTACCCTTTGCTTTCTTGATGGAGGCGGCGGCGAATTGGTGCGCTCCGCGCTCCCGATGGGTCCCCCCACGGGCTGGTGTCCCTCGCCGCGACAGCAGGAAGCACACGCTCTCCGGAGGTACGAACAGCTTCCGCGGCGCGGCGCGCAGGCCGAAACAGCTGCCTCAAGTGCTGGTACGCTCGGGCGACGAAGGACGGGAGCCCGGGAGGACACTTCTGCTTCTTCCTGCGAGGGACGCCGACGCCGACGGAGAAAGGCGTCAGACCATCGTCTTTCGCAATGACCTCGTGTGCTGGCGACACAGGGAGGTTCCATTCGCGAGGGAGGTTCGGAGCAGTTTCCATGAGGCCCCATTGTTTTCCGTCGACGTTCCAGCCCACCCTCGGTGGCCCCCCTCCCCCCCACTTGTGCGTGCAGACGGCGCTGATGAAGAAAGCTCTCTCTCGCGCTTCTGGAGGACTACGGGGACCACTCCACGGAACCACTGCCGCGATGATCTGGCTTGCAAGCACTCGGGGCAAAAAGGTCCAGTATAAACACGCTGCGGAGGTTCTCCGTGGATACACTGCCAGCTCCCGGAGCCCGGTAGAGTTTACTTTTTAGTGCATCGATCCGGAGAAGATGTAGGAAGAGTGGATCCTCAGCCGGCACATCACGAGGATCGGTCCCTCGCACGACTACAGACCAGGGACAGCAGGAACGTTCGTGCATGAAGACCGCATTCTCCCCCCCCCCCTTCCTCCGAAAAGTGTGTGTGTCGGGGGGCGGCTGTCCGGAAGCACTTCGAATGTCTCTCGAGCGATCGTGGCCTTCGGTGGACCGTTCTCTTGCGTTCACGGTCTTTCGACTGGTTGACAAAAAAACAAGTTCGCGCCGTTCCCGTCTGAACTTCAAGAGCGCATTCCGGTCCGAGGCCGAGCAAAGCCGGATCGGTGGCTGGACCCGAGGATAGAATTTGCCGGAAGTTGTTCGGGTCGCCACGTGCACCATCGACTGATTAAAAATTGGGGAAATTCCTTAGGAAAGCGGACGGGGGAAAGTGTGCTCCGGGGGGGGGGACGTGATGGCGCGACCGGTCGGTAGGGCGCGCGTTCACTTTCGTTGGCGAACACGGAGCCAGCCAGCGGAAGTTGCTGTTGTCCCGCGATACCGGTGGCTCCCGCCGAGGATTCCACCAAGCGGAGCGCTCCTGCGACCGCCGGTTTGCTTTTCTCCTAAAACCAAAAGCGGAAGGAGAGCGAAAATGGAATCAGCCGGTGGATTCTGTCAAATTGTCGGAAAAGGAAGAAGAAGGAGGAGAGGATGGGGGGGGGGGGGGGAAGAAAAAGAGAAAAAATCGATGACGGAGGGATGGATGATTATCGGATGTGCACGGCGCGCGCGGACCCAGAGCCGCGTCGATACCTCGTGCCTTTGCCGTTCGTCTTTGCTGAGAAAGTGGAGGATGGTGCGGATCGTCTCCATGAATATGCAATGTCCAAAAATGAGATTTATTCTGGCGCGCGGCCGTTCCGTCCGGGCGCCTCGCGCCAACAAAGAAATCACACTGTTAAAAAATGCTGATCTCGTTGAAGACGTGCGATCGGACTAAGCCTCGCGGACAAAGCGCACGGATGCATGGTGAACTGAAATTTTTCAATTAATCACCTATCGGGAGACCATGGAGCCGCATCTTGAGGGGGCCTCCCGTTCTCCGTGAAAAATGACGGTTCGAGAGTTGAGCCGCCGAGGGAAATAAAGCGTCTCTCTTCGAGGAAGAAGTTCAGCTTCACCTGACTCTTTGGCGAGGGGAAAAAAAAAAAAAAAAATTGCTTTCCTCTTTACGGAGTGATTCCTTTTTTCCCCTTTCTGGTAACTTTTCCCTTTATTCTGACAGGGTGGAGCATGTCGGAGAAAAGGAAACGAAAGTTTCGGTGAACCGATGACGAGTGGACTCTAGAACCCTGCGATGTGAAGAGCACGTTAGTGTTCACTTCCCTCCGTCGCCTCCATCTTTGCATCCTGGTCCATTAGTGCCATGTTTCGGCGAGCAGTGTCTTTTCTCTCTCATTGTGGCACACGCACGCGCGCGCACGCACACGGATGCGTGTGCGCGCGCGCGCGTGCGTGTTTTTTAATGTTCCTGTCTAAATGATCGGTGCGGCAATCCTCGGTGTGCTCACCCAGACGCAGCAGTAGTCTCCGGTCTCCTGGACCAGCTCTCACGTCTGTGATTTCTTGGATGGGGTCGAGGAGGACAAGCAAAGGTTGTGTCCTCGGGCACCGTCCTGCGCGTCCGCTGATGGTGGAACGATGTGGGCTGCAGCAGCATCGCCGGTGCTGTTCCGTGTCCGAATGTGCAGCATCGTCTTCCGAGTGAGAATGATGGATCGGAGACTTCCCTGTGTGCGGTCGGACGGACTCGCCCACCTCGGGTGCGCGCTTCTTCTGCGTCCGGTCGCACCGTTGGCTGCGACGGCATTACGGAAAACCTCTCGTCCCTTAAGCTCGCCGGTTTTCAGCCGGGCGCCATCTAGAAAGGGAAGTTTTCAAGCTGGAAACATTTATCAGCCAAATCAGTAGTCAATGAGGATTTTGCCCCTCCCCCTCCCCTCCATTAAGACTCGTGATTTTTTTTTTTTTTCATCGGGGGGAGGGGGGGGAAGGGGGGAGAATGTTCCATAGGTGTGCGTTGACTTGTTTTCCCATTTTTTGTTTTTGTTTCTCGTTTTGGCTGCGCGCGGTTTTGCGAAGTACAGCTTTGTATACAATTTTAAGAGCTCCATGGACTCGAGCAAAAGAAGAAAAACGAAGGGGGGGGGGGGGGGGGAGAGATCCAGTTTCCTGGGCGCATGCGCAGTTTCGCGGCTCACAGTTTGTTTGAAATGCCAGCCTCATAAAAGCCAAAGATCGTGCGAATTCGAAAGAGGAAAAAATGAAAATTAGAAGCTAAAAAGGGACCAGAAGGAGGAGGAGGAGGAGGAGGAGGAGGAGGAGGAGGGGGAGGAACATGATGGCGATGGGAGCCACGAGCCGCGCCAAAGCTTTCGGAAAGGCGGAGGAGCCGCGCGCGCTCTGCCAGGCGGGACGCCAACAATGTAGCAACGTCTCGCCGCGTTGCGTGCCGCCGCCGCCGCCGGTCCGGGCGCGCTGCCTTCGCCGCGCGGTGCAGTCGCCTCCCTTCGCGCGAGCACTGCGAGAGGGCGCGCGTGTGCCGCCGCCGCCGCCGCGGACTCTCCGCCCAGCGACTCGGTGGTGCTCCTTTTCGAGTGTGCATTGTGTTCTCTTCCGAAAGGAACAGCATGGAACGGAATCCGTTGATGCATTTATGAGGAAATATCGCTGACAGGGAACGATCGCTAAGTCCATTTGTTAAAAGCTTTTGCAACACCGTTTCGGAAAAAAAAAAAAAAAAGGAGAGAGAAAAGGAAAACCCGAATCCGAAAGAAGAGTTTCGAGATCATGATTGGCGTCTGCATCCTGCGAAGAGAACAAGTTGTTGCTCCGTTACGATGCATATTTCCGAATGATGGGCTATCTCTTCCTCCGTGGTGAGCTTCCAGCATTGGCAGCCGCGGACGATAAAAGAAAATGCGTGCACGTCTGCGTTACACTCTACGGTTGCCGGGGCTATCGCCAACGGTGACAAAGCAGATGTCATTGCCAGAGGTGTTTTGACCTGTTTCGTAGTTGGCTGCTTGTGGCATCATAACGATCTGTGCTTTTCATCAAATTTCGGAAAAGTTCTGTTTGGCCAGTTTCGACGTGATTTATGAGAAAGCGTAAGCAACGTGTGCGCCTTTCCCTTCTTTTCCTTTGCTGTTTTTGTTGTGGCCGTCGAATCAGTTGTTCAGTGATGATTGAAAATCGGATGCAGAAAACGGCCAAAGTTGAAGTTTAATCGAATTTCCAAAGCGATCCGGCAAGTAGAGGAATTGCTACAAGGTACGAAAAGTTCATGTGTCAATTTCACTTTTTTTTTTTTTTTTTTTTCCTTCCCCCTCCCCCCCTCTTGGAGTTTAACGTTTCACAGTTCACGCAGATTGGGATGCTTTGCCGTGCCTCGCGTTGCAGGCAGCATCCGTAAGAGAGTCTTCCGTATTGCGATTTTTCCGCAGAGTAGCACTTTCGTTCCTCCAAGGTAAATTCAAACGAAACTTTCGGGCGAGCGTGCAGCTTCCCGTTACCGTGGGTTCCGGAGCGTGGCAGCCACGTCAACGAAAGAGGAGAAACACCTTTGGTTGCGGCAACTTTTTTGCGAGGAACGAATTTACTTTTGCGCCACGAATAAATGTGAATTCCGCCCGAGCTGTTTACCATCATCAACAAGAGGGTGCCAGTTCGCCTGGAGGAGGGGTTAAATGCCGTGTGTGACCGCTGCTGCGATAGCAGGCACTGCAGACGTAACGGGCAATCCTGCCCCTGCCGCTCCCGAAAGTTACTGGAAGAGCACAACCTGTTGCGAGTGCAACGAGTGAAGATCTCCATCTCACCCAGGGCCGGCCGTCTGTGAGGCCCGGGTGCTGTGCGGTAAGCATTCGGATAAGTCACGGAGGATGCTCATTCCAAAGCTGGAGTGTCGCCTGGTGATTCCGTGGCTTACGCTCGAAACGCGTCACTCGCTGCAAGAGGAGTCCAGCGGTTTCGAGCGGGCGTTTCGAGCGCGCTGCTCGCGTCTCTCTCTGCCCCCCCCCCCCCCGCCCCCCCTCCCCCCCGCCGTTGCCTGTCCCGCCCTGCTTCCACCCGGCCGTCGTCTTCGCGGCTTTCGAAATTCGCGTACGAGCCCCGTTTGCCCGGTTGCTGCTGCTGCTGCTGCTGCTCGTCTGGCCGAGGCCGACGTCCACGCCGTCCGGAAGCAAAGGGGCGTATGAGCCGTCCGAGCCCGGTGGTTTCCTTTGCTCGTCGTCTCACCGCCACCCGTCTTTCGAGGAGGCACCCTCGCTGGAAAGTCCGCTGGTGGTGTGTGCTGCTGCTTCCGAGGTTCCGCCCAGAGAATTCTGCGCGTTTTCCATCTCGCGCTTCTTCAGACCCGCCAGGGGAACACGCGGCAGGTGAATTTCTTCCCCCCCCCGTGCTGTTTCCCAGGCGCGTGCCGCAAGATCGAATCCCATGCTTTCGGTAGAACCAGATGCGTTCAAAGCACGGGTAAGCGAGCCGAGTCTTCTCGGGAATGCTTGGGGGGTTATGTGTAAGCTTTCCGGGAAAGAACAGGGTTGTTAGATTGTGGATTCTCTCCCTCCCCCCTCTTCTTTCCTTCCTTCCTTCTTCATTGCATTCTAGTCCAGATGAATAATTCATCCGATGGCTCAAAAGATTCGGTACAAAAATCGCTCGTTTTTCGTTTACGTACGGAATACATGTTGAGGTACTTATTAATTCTCTCCGATTGCGAACGGAACTACTTATTTGAACTGTCCGTCGGCTGGCCGTCGCATCCGCGTTTATTTAATTACACGAAAGCAGCAATCATCCCGTGGTAGCCTGTCATGATGCGCAGCATCGTTCGGTTTGTCTTTTCCTTCGAAAACGTGCGTTCGTCGCTGGAAATCGTACATTCATCACGTTTAATAGCAAGGGACGTTGCGCAGTACACAATCATCACCGTGTTCCAGTCAGGTACATACGTGTCTGTTAGCATCTACGTGAGGAAATCCTCGTTTCGTATTTATGCGTTCCGAGAAAATGCCCGGCAAGGTGAATTTCCCCGGAGTGCGATGTACCACCTTCGAAGAGGAACGGATCACGCTCGCACTCGTTGCCGCAGCGACCGTCGCGCGGGACGTGCGGGAGAACTGCGGCTAGGCCGGGGGCGTCAGCTGCGAGTGCCCGGAAAAAATGGGCACCTCCGTGGTCGGGAAGCTGGGACTCTCGTCTGCATCCGAGACTCACCCGAGTCGTGTGGACGCGGCCCATACGCCTTCCTGCGCGGCGCCATCGTCTTTCCTTTGACACATGTCATCGAATTTACGTTGGGTCGATAATGATGATGATGAAGCTTATTTCTGAATCTCGAGTGAGGCAGGATGAAAAATGGAAAGCTACCACACACCCCAAAGCTCCGAAAATGAAAAACTCCCGTCTAAATCAGTCAGAAACGCAGACAACAACAACAACAACGACGACGACGACGACGACGACAAAAGGAAAAAAGGAAAAATTCCAAGAATAAAATGGTAGAAGAATTCTGGTCTCCCAGAATGGAAAGGTGTCATTCGTGCTGCCTGCTAACGACTGAGGTTTCTGAATCACGTGAGCCTTGATGCATTCCAATTATCTTTGCCCGAGTAGGGATTCCGCTCAGCCTGTATTCACAGTTTCGACTCTTACCAGTTGCAGGCAGTCGTTGTTCGTTTTGTACGTGAGCATCGTAATGTATGTACACGCACGAGCACTCTTGCGAATTGGTCGCAGCAGAGGCAGAGAGAGTTCGCGTGTGGACGCTGCCGGAAGGATCCATGTCGCACGAGCGCAGCATCGCGAAATAAAAAAATTCGTTCACTGTTCGGTGAAAAATACAGAAAGCCAATAATTTCATAAATAAATCAGAAACGACGGGAACGCACCGAGCTCTAGTACAGTAATCACCTTAATGGATTTCAAGGGGAGAAACGGCACAGTTCACAGTCCCGAGGCATAGTTTGTTATCTGGATCGATCCTGCATTTCTTCTTTTGCAATTAGTTTTAAATAAGGTCGGAAAGAATTGCTACCGCATCAAGGGATGAAGCCTCATGCTGCATAAGCACATATATATTTCTGCAAAGAGCATAATACTTTGAAAAATGACCTTGTTGATGGTAGCTCGAACGTATACTTAGCCGATACAGTGTGGACCAATAGGAATCGGGCAACAGGAACATGGACTTTCGAACATTCCTAGATTTTTGCATCCGGATTTTATCGCAAACTTTTGCTTACTTTGGGAGGGAAGGAAGGTATTCGATTTTTTCCACTTGCATTTTGCTTCGTGGAAGCGAACAGCCCACTCGATTTTACAGGAGCAGGAAAGAGGCTCTTGCGCTTGGGTTGAACGTCTCGTTTTTCTTTCTTTCTTTTTTCTTTCTTTCCTTTTTTTGCAGGGGGAGGCTGTTCGGAAATAAATCATGAGCGATCCACCCATGATTTATTTGCTATTAGTACAAAATCAACTTTTAATTACGTTCCAACCCTTTCAAATGCTTCGTGGGCACGCTGCTCCCAAGAACGTGGTGCTCTCAAGGGGGAAAAATTCGATATCCTTTCCGCGTTTTCACATATATTATTCTCTTTCACCATGCATCAAACTTGGGGTGCATGAATATGCTGCAAAACGACCGAAAATCACCGAAACCCGTCGCCCGAAGGAGAAATTCCTTCGTGCCGCTTACTATAAAACGATAGGGCTAGCAAGTGAGGTGTTACCGAAGAAGCTTCCACGAGTTCCCAAATGCGCCCGAATGTCATTTTGCATCTGCGCCCGGCTCACCGGGACCTGACTTTCCTCCAGCTTTGCTTGCTGATGCCGCCATCTCCGACATTCAACACATCTAGCTGATGCCAGGCTTGGCTTTAGCTCCGTGCACGGAGACCCTGCAGGTGTGGAATATCTTTTCCGATCGAACCATGATTTCATTTGTGATCCAGAAACGAAATCCAAAAAGCGGGAGAGGAAGGGAGAGGGGAGGACAAGCAGTCTGTCGTCAGAATCCTCGCATTCTAGGAACCGGGCTGAGATTTGCGTCTTCGAAAGGAAAATGACTTTGGGAAGAAGGCTTTCAATACCATTTCTATCAGTGTCCTCTTATCCTGAGCTGCAAGGGTTCCGTGAGATAAAAGTTCAAAAAAAAAGTGCGATCCTGGAATAGATAACGATGTTTCCGCCTTTTTTTTTCCTTTGCCGTGCTCGTTCGGCACGGGAGATTTTTTCCCCTCCCCTCTCGGGTTTAGCTGAAGGCAATGTAAAAAAAAAAAAAAAAGAAAAATCCGACTGCAGGTTTAAGAAAAACAAATCGGAAGTTTTTGCATTTGTCGTAGCCGTTTTCAATTCACTTTTGCAACTTTGGCACTCCTTTAATTTACCCCTCACCATCCTCTGGAATTACAGCAGTTGTTTCAAAATGGCCTCCCCCGACCCGGGAATGGAGCCTACGCGAGCGCGCGGTGACTGTCGGCAAGGAAACACCTGCTGTGGGAGGAAGAGTTTAAGGAAGGGGGTGGTGTGTGATTCCCGACGCAAGGCAACTGACCTGCTGGTGACGCACGCGACCTCCTCAGTTGTCAAAGAGGCACCAAGGAAGAGGAAAAGTTTCCCCTTCCCTCCTCCCCCAAAAAAAAGGAAAAAGAAACGGCTGCTGGAGTTCTGGAGGAGACAGAATCCGTTGCTCGCATCGAATTTTACAGGGAACAGCCCAGGCGAGTGTTCTTCATTTCTGAAGAATCGTTTGTCATGACCGAATTGAGCAAATAACTGAAATCTTATTTAATTCACTCAGCGTGAGCTTCTCAGGTCCGTTATTAAAACGGATTAGGAATTCCCATCATGCATCCGAAGAGACGAAGTGTAAGGCAAAGCTTGTAATCGCAATGGTAGGTTTGCAAGAGGCAAATTACGGGTAGGGAAAAATTCCTGAGAAAGGCATGATAGTGAAGAGATGCCTGTTTTCTAATTGTGAGGAGCAAACTCATTAAAGCAGTCGCTACTAATGAAAGTTGTGCACCACCTCATTATCTTGTGGAGAACGTTGGCAGATGAGATTAAAAGACTTCAGCTATCTTTTAGAAAATAGAAAACGGCAGCAGCGCGAAGCCACATAAATCGGTTTGAATAAACAGGGATACGACTTCACTTTTTTTTTCTTTTTTTTTTTTTTTTTTTTTTAGGAACTCACGCACATCCACAGAAGAGGACAGGTGGAAGAAATGAAAGGGGTCGTGTGTGGTTCTTTTACTTGACTGAGGAAAGCGACTGAGCCAACCACCATTTTCGGCAAACACGATCACAAGCGCGATCTTGTGCATTCACGAAACCCCAGTCGATCAGCGCGGTGCTTACATCCGTGTTATCACAAAGATCAGCTCGAAGGAACGCCTTCATCGGAACTTCATGCTCGCATTTTCGCTCGATTTCGCATCCCTCCATAGTGTGAGATCTTCCTCACATGCCGACTGCGGAACTCTCCCCCCATGGACGTCGTCGCCTTCGGCTCTCGGACAAACACTGGGGAGACGAGATCTGGATCCGTTGCGTTTTTCGAGAAAACCCAGATGAGTTCTCCCGAGCTTCTTGTGATGCTCCGAGACTATTGGATGTAGTGGGCTCTGCCCGGCGCGAGCGAGGAACACGGCGAACTCCACATCTGGAAGCTCCCACGAAACTCTTCCGTCCGCGGAAACGCAAGGTGCAAACCGGGAGACACGATTTTTCTCCCCATCCTGGAACGCGGTAGATCCCGGGGATTCGGAGAGATCTGGAGGAGAGGAGATCAGAGGAGCGAGCGAACCTCACGCTCCCGATGGTCTTCGGGATAGCCGCCCTTCGGATGTGGGACGAAGCCGGAAGAAGTTCTGCCGAGACCCCAGGTTACCTCCTTCTGGAGAAGTCATCGGGAGCAGTGGACCTTTCCGAGAGGACATCAGTCCTCGGCACCACGAAATGGACACTGAGCACTCAGTCGCCGGGGAAGGCCGCCAGTCGAGAGCGTCCTCGGAACGGGGTTTTGAAACATGGACTCGTCCAGTGCCGGATTTTCGATATATTGGGGGGTGTACCCTGCCGAACAGTCACCGACCAATTTGTATCGTCGACTCGGCGGGATGGTGCTCCCCGTCACCTCGCTTCCAGATCCCCCCAAGTGTCTTCCCAATGTGTTCACACACTTTCCGATTCCATTCGCGGGCTCTCCTGCTCAACTTGAAAATCGAATCGGCTCCTCCTCGGCTCCTCCCTTGACGTCTTTTCCGCGTGCATTTCCTGTCGTCCTGCACTCCAGCCTCATGGATTCTTGTCTGTAGTTCCTGATTCCATGCAGTGATCCCGGTCTCTTTTCTCCCTGCGGTTGTTGATGCTTCGTGGCTTTAGATAGCCTCTTGACTCGGGACCCCCCTTTCCTTCGGGAATCCGTGGTGGTCATCGAGAGGATTGATTGGTGACTTGGTGACAGCTTATGTGTGGACTGCCGTGCTTGGGTTTTGCTGGCGCTGCTTTCTTGGCGTGGAATTCGGGCGCGAGGAAGGGGGGGGGGGGGGGGGGGTAACTATAGGGAAGCAACCCGTTGCCATGTTCCCCCATGCGTTCAGGCCCCCAAAGACAAATAAGCATTTACACGAATTTCGTTGGAAACTCAATGCGCAGTCTCTTTCCCGGAAACCCGAGGCAGTGCGCACGTTGAGAGTTTGACCGCGGCCAGCTTCTTCCGTCTCGTGTTCCTTTTCCGTGCGCTGCTGATTGTGGTGCATCGCTGCACTCCATATTCCGCACTTGCAGATCGAGTTTTGGTTTTGGTGTTTGACGCTTGTATGTGCTCAGGCTGCCACCTTTTGCCCGACACTGTCGTCGGTCGTAACCTTGCTTCTGTTCTCATCCCCACGTGGGTTTCCCTGGCTTGCATGCTGGGCTCCAAAGGATTCTCCCTTAATTCACCGTTTTTCATTCATCTTTGTTACCGCCATCTCAGTATGTCTTTGATGCCCAGACAATGCGTCTCCGTGGCTTTTGTTCATCAATAATGATTCGACCCCGCCGTGCGATGAATAATCTCCATCTTAATGGGAGAATGTTGCAATCGTGGACTTTTCCTTCCCAGTCTGTAAACTCCCAATGCGGTCGATCGATCTGTCGATCGCTTGGAGATTTCTCCTTGCTTGTTTCCTTCCTTGTAGATCACCGCTGACGTCCGTATCCATTTCTTTTTTGCGTGTGGTGACGCGTGCATGTGTTAGAAGATGGAACACGAGCTCAGTTCGAATCTCCTGTTGCAAAGAAACCGTTCGATATGCTTTTCGGCTCGCAAGGTCTGAAGCGTGTGGTTCTCACGGATTGCACCAAGCACCGGCGATTACGCGTTCGTAAAAGAAAAAAAGTGCCATCGTCTGAAGCTCCACACTGGTCGGCAGGGCCAGTTAACCCTCTCTCCGACGGAAAGAACTTCGAGTAGAGAAAGAAGAAGGGAATGATGCAGTCAAGGCTTATCTCTCATTCTGACAGACATTCATTCAAACAGATGCTTACAAGTCAAGGTAGCTGCTGTCCTGCCGTTTTTGCCTTCGTCGTGTTTTGTATACATGGTGGTAACCGGCCCAATCAATGAAGACAGTAAACGTTAATTAAAGGTCTCGCAACAAAATCTCTTTGGGAAAACGCATTCGCGAGGACGTGAGGGTCTTCTTAATCTAAACGAAATACGCAATCTAAATGAAAACGAGTATCTCCAGCGAAAAAAACAGCAGCAGCAGCAGCAACAGCAAAAACATCCTGTGATGCGACAAATTTAGTCGCTTCGAAAATATGGAGAGCGAATGGTGTTTTCGTGTTCCTCGCTCGCCGCAGTGGAAAAGTTCGGAACCGTGCAGGGTTGCCGGTGTCTCCTTCTATAAATCGAGAGTAGATGGGTGTGTTTTTCCTTTTGGATTTTTCGGTATCATGTCACATACCACATGTGAGAGGCTGTCGCCTTCCTGTGAGCAAAGTGTACAATACAGTAGCCCGTCGAAATTGTTTCCCCCCATCGTTCATGACCCTCTAAGCTTTATGTATCATTTCGATTTGTTTCATAACGGCTTGTTTCCTTTGCATCTTCCAGGTTTAAAGGAATTTATGTGGCAAATGTCGGTTCTCAGAATCGCATTGAAAAGACAATGATCCACAATTTTTCTGGTATGAGTATTTGTTTTAATGCCTTGTATATGAGATACTGTGTGGATGACAGGATATAATGACATCCTCTGACTCTATCAAAAGCGCAGTGAATTATTTTGTCAGCACCAAAGATGACGGAAACGAAGTAATGGATTGCTGTACGGAAAAAAACCATAATGGTATGTATTTTATAGACATCAAAGAATCGGTGGAGTTCGATTTTCCAGTCGTTAAGAAAACGGTAAAAGAGTGAAGAGAAAATCGTTCTGGCGTTTCAGAATTGTGGCTGAAATTTCGAAATACTGTGATTTTTTTTCTTTCCTTGGCTAACATTGAAAACACGAGGTAGGTCATGCATTTTATATCCTAATTCGGAGCGCGGGCCGAAAGAAGTCAGTAGGGACTCAAAATGATTGAGATAAGAAAAAACCATTGATTCTCAAATGGTTGTTTATGGTAGGTGTGGCAAATGCGCCACTGCTGCAATATGACTGGTGTTCGATTACCGATATTTTCGCTTCTGCTTTTTCGCATCTGCGATCTAAAAGAGGATTTTGAGGAACGCTCCATGATGGTTGCTTTCTCCGTAGTTTCCTTCCTACGTTAGTTAGCTTTGCCTTCTGTACGAGCAGTGAGTGGTGCAGACTGCTCGTGCCCAACGCGTCTGTAGGGATGTGCGTGCAAAGGATCCTTCCATCATTTCTCTGTTGCATGGAAACCTTCCAGGATGCGAACGGATTTTGGTAAGCACGCTGGCAGTGCAGCCAACTCCAGAGCGATGGTGGCCACGTTTACATCAACAAGTGCTCGGCTCATTATCGGAACCGGAGTTTTGGGCGTGCTGAAATTCATTAAGCTGTTCGGAGGTTCCCGCTTTGCGGTTAACAGAGTCGTATTGTGACAGATTAGAGGCTTTATTCGGTTCCCAGAGGCGCAGGCACCCACATCACTGACAGGAGCAGCTGTCGAAGGTTTTCGGTGCTTTCGTTCCACAGCTGTAGCGCCAGGCGTTGCAAAACGAGTGCCTGTAGAGAAGGAACCAGAGGTGCACCCTCCCTGTCTTGTGTACCTTGTTTTGTCGGGAGGAAAAGGTTTGCTGAGAATTGAATTCTACAGCTTTTTCGTTTGCAAGCTTTGCAAACCATTCAAGAAGGGGGGAGCGTGTTCCTGCAAAGCAAGTCATCATCAGTCTGCGCAGCTTGTCGATCCTTAGTGGAAACAGTGTGGTCCACGGTAGGGAACACTCGGAAGCTGAATATTTTGGACGTGCTTCCTGGTGTTTACTTCACTGTGAGCCTCCTTCCATTGGATTAACGATTCGGAACCACTTTTACTACACTTCCAGGACAATTACCGTTCCTCCAGAACATTCCGAGCTCGCCTGTTTCAAAACAAATAAAGTACAATAGAGAATGAAGTATTGTCAAAATTTTTAGTGCACTTTTTAATCTGGTAATTCTGAAACCGCAATTTGTGTTCCGGTGTTTGGAGAAATTGTGTATTGTTTTGTTGCTTTGTAGTTTACTTTATGGTATATGTAATTCGTGCATTTGTTGCGCTTGTTGGAATTATTGTTTTGCATCTTTGTTATCTTTTATGACCCCTGCGTTCATCCTCGTTTCATGAGTGCACCTTGTTTATTCTAGAAACCGAGATGCAGTCGGATGAAAACAAAACACCGACGACAGTGAGGCAGGAAAATTTGATTTGCCTGCTCAACTCTGTAGACCTAAACAACTCCTCGCAAGCGAAGAAGAAGCAGTCCGAAGAGAAACCTGCGATATCGGAAGTGCAGAACCTGAAAATCCAGCTGCAGTATTACAAGCAAGCGCTCGCAAGTAATGTATTGGAATACATTGGACATGTCCGGAGTGAAAGAAGTTTTCGCGTAGCTAACCAGAATTTGTGTCAACCTCTTTGGCTTTCGGCACAGATCCTTTTTCATGCATTCATGCAAAACATCACTTTTGATTACGGAGAGGAGGGGGGGGGGGAAGAAAGAAAGAAGAAAAAAAAATCCTCCGCTTATGAGATCCTAAAAGTGACCGAATCGGTTGCAAGAAATACCCCTTGAACACGAGAGCATTTATTTGTGTTATATTACAAGTGGCATGAGTGTCCGATTCCCCCGTGCTATTGGTCCATCACGAAACGTACGCTGCGCGGAGCTCCAAAAGAATTTTTTTTTTTTTTTTTTTTCCCGCGAGCTGCGAGCTCCGCGCACCGGGGAAATGCGCACGCACGCTGCCTTTCGGTTTATCTTTGAGAGGAGCCAGCATCAGTTAGGCATGTAACTCTCGGAACTCCGTGGAATCTTGCATCCCTGACTTGTTTATTTTATTGATCGGTTCTCCGGTGGTTCCCCCTGATGAAATTTCTTCTCTTCGTCTGTAAAGAATCACTGTCTAGAAAAGAGTTGGAACCTCATTAAGGAGCGCGAAGTAGAACGAAATCCAGGGCATCGGAGGAGAGAAATTCAAATTTCCTCCACCGAGCTTCAGAAGACGAATCGACTAGCGGAATATCCTTTCACAAAGAGAGCGCTGGGAAAATTCGCCTCCTTTTGGGCTTGGGAACAGCAGTGTTACCCTGGAAAAACGCTCATCCACGTCAAGAACCATTGCAAAATATTCCAGGTGGAATCACATTTCGAGCCAAGGCATCGAGTGTGATCATTTTGATGATCACACTCGATGCCTTGACTCGAGGTGAGCAAAAATGGCGCTCAAATTTTACAGTTCACCTTCGAGAAGCAAGGCGATTTTGCCGAGATTTAAACAATAAATCAGTGGCGAAGATTAAATAAGAAGGTTCTCGAAACGTTTGACAGGTAGGGGTTTCGTGATACCATCAGTGATAGGTCCCGGCAGTCACAATAGAATGGGAAGGCTGCTGTGCGACGGTCTGGTGGACCCCCAGGAGATCGCTTTGAGCATTGCCAGCTTTCGAAATGCCGAATGCTTTACGAAAAATACAGAACGGGGGAGAGTTTTCTTCGGCAGTTGTGCCACAAGACTCGTATGCTCGGGTCACGCTATTCAGAGATCCTCAAGCTTCCGAAGAGGTACAGATGTACGCAGCTCATTTATCTGTACGATGGAGCAAAAGTTTACAGTACTTTAAAAAAAGAAAAAAAGAAAAAAGAAGGAATGCCGAGGTCTAACCCTGTTGATTAAGAAGGAATTTTGCAAAACAAATTCAGGAACATCAACCAGTCAATTTGACAGACTCTCTCCTCGTCAGGATTGGAAGCCGATGGATAGCCGATTGTAACGAATCCATTACCCAACCTCGTTTCCACGGTAAATAACGATGCCAGGAAGAATTCTGTAAACAGTTTATGAATCTCCGCGATGCACCTTTATCGACGTATACAGATACTCGAAGGTGGAATTCTGAAGCCATTTCTCTTTCGTGAACACACGACCTATTCTTCACGAGGAAAGAGTCTGGAATGGAGAATTGGAACACACGTACGAAACACCTCAGGGGTTCTGAAAGTGTTCCCAAATACTTGCATCTGGAACGAATAGAAGCCACTGCATTTGCATCCACCATGCTCAGAAAAGCTCCGTTGGCCTGGCATTTCAGTGTCCCCTCTGCTGTTGAAGAGCATGGTAACTACGCGAAAGAAACTAAAGGAGGGAATATTCCTAGGGCATAGGAGAAGTTCCTCTTGACTGGAATGATTACTTAAAGCCAGCGTTCATAGTAGAACATTCTAAAAAAGAAAAAAAGAGGAATGGTTGTCGACCAAGCCCAACTACATGATCGGAAAATCGGGCGACCCATCATCATGCTGTGAAACGGACATCGTCATACCGCACGTGGCACATGTCACATAACATTTGTAAACGCAGGCCGCACTCCGGATTTTTAAAGCTTTACTGGGAAATCGAAAACCCAATTCCCCCCCAGTTTGTGGAAGATGGAAGTGCATTCGTCTCTGTATTTCGACGGAAGTGCGTTCGAAGATTGGAAAGTTTTTCCAGCTTTGCCCTAGCAATCATCGCGCCTCGGTGCACTTCGTGAGCACTCGTGACACTGCTCTTATGCTAAGCTTTTTTGTTTGTTTCCTTTTCCCAGTAGGATTCCCTCTTCACATTCGGAACAGTCACCGGAATCCGTGTTCAGGTGACTGTCGCATTCCCTCGGCCTCTCAACGAACACCAACCCGAGTGCCTTCCCATCCTACAAAAATGCAAGCGCTCAAAGGGACGGAGCCATTCCTCGCTCGGCCTCGCAGAGTGAATTTGCATACCAGTCGTGAAGCTTATACCAAATGTTAATGAATGGCTGAAGCCTCTGAAATTGGAAACACGCAAGAAAGCAGGGGAGCGTTCGTCGCTTCTCTCGGAAAAGCGGGAAACTCGCACTCAATTATTCACTTGGATCCGTGTGCCAATATCGCTCACCGGTGGGTAAAAAATACGACCCAATGTTCCACATATTCTGCAAGACGTTATGGGAATTACTCTCGTTTGAAAGGTGCGTTGTCCGGCGCCAGACCGCGCGCGTTCCGGAACTGTTCGTGGCCAACTCCGTTCTGGCAGCACTGCGGCGGAGCCGTGGAATGCGCCTGGAAGCATGTGTTGGAAACGAAAGATTCAGTTCCGGAAAAATAATCCAGCTCAAAGTGTACACGTGAAATCATTGCGTGTTCTCTCATTTCGGTAATGGCTCGTTGTCATGAAAGCATGCACAAAAAAACAATCCCCCCCCCCCATCCAAAAAAACGGTACCAAATTTCTAATCATCTGTTATAGGTCTCCTCGAATTTCAGATCTTCTGGTGAAAAATCGAAGTCTAATAATAAGCGATTATAAAGCGATTCGAGAAATAGAATTTGAGGCGATCACGATCACACATCCGCCCTAAACCTTCAAGTGCTAAAGACGAATAATATGGAGACGAAATAAATGAAGCAGGAAGGTCTAGTTGTTGGATTCTTTTCTAGGCGTTCTTGTAGGCTGGGGCTTTCTTCTTCTTCTTCCTGTCTGATTGTGAAGAAAGAAAGATACGGATGCAAATTAGAAAACTCTTTCATGGTGCATGTTTGACAGCTGACCACCAACCAACGGACTGCGTCCGAGAACAGACAGCTTTTGCTTTCAGGTGTTTGATACAAGAGATACAAGTCATGCTCGTGAACCCGGACGCAGGCCATACAATCGTTTTTTTTTCTCTTGTGATTTCAAAATCACAAAAGAAAGAAGAGTGCCATCACGAAGAAGTGTAAGGAAAAACATAATGTGCTACGCTAACGAATAAAAGGCAAAAATTACGGGAAAGTCATTCATTCCTGGGTTTTATAGATCCGAATACCAACTCTCGAGCGAAAGTTTAGGCGTGTAGGATCTTCTTGTGGCCACGTTCAGATGATTTATTCGGGGAAGCCGACCTGCCGTACAGTCCGTAACGGACGATACGTCCGCATCTTCCGTGAACCCTTGGGGGTACACCGCAGCCGGGAGGACGTCGCACACAATCCTGGCGGTGGTTGTCGCGCTTCTCCGAAATCGCAGAGCGGATGGGGAAGGTGTTTGGACGTGGTTGTCAGTTTCACTAAGCGTGCTTGAACTGAGAGTGGTCAAGGGGGCCTCTCGCTAATCATTTAAGGGATGCGAGATGTCAGATTCAATGAACTTTAAACGGTCAAAAGACCCGTAGGAAAAGACGTACTGTACAAATTTCCTTTCAATTTATTGCAGCCCTGAAAGTAGACAGGAAAAGATTGAAAGCAGAGAAGTACGACTGTCTCAACCAAATGAAGCAGCTTTTCATCAGCTTGGATGAAAAGGAGCGCCAGCTTCGAGAGTTCATCAGAAATTACGAGATGGTGAGTCCACCACCTTGTGCTTCAAGAATGTGACTGTTTTAAGGAGTGTCGTCCCGCTGTAAAGTTTCCCCGCGGACGCGAAAGAGTTTCCGTGTTCCCCCGGCTGCGTTCCGGAAGATTTTCGCTCGCCGGAGGAGCCGTTGGCTTTCCACGAAAGTTACACGCGTCGGGTCGAAGGCGGAACACCTCGAAGCCAAACACTCGATCTCCCCGGCCGAAGCTGGCGGAGCTCGGGATAGAATGAGGAGCAGGAGGAACGGAAAGTGTGGTTGTTCCGTGTTGCCACAGAGTCCAACCCGCACCCGTACCAAGGTGTTCTCCATGAAGGAATCCCTCAGAAAAGGAGTGGCGATTGCGAAAGACGGCGCAGTTCGATTTCTGAGGTTTCCCGCGGGGATGGATCCGGAATCCCGGTGGTCATCGGGCAAGAAAATGTACTAGGAAAAAAAAATTGGCGAATTAAATTAAGGACCGGTAAACAATCATAAACGGACTGGGAAAACAATTATAAAGATTTTATGGTATTCAATACCGAAGTGTCAGGTATGCAAGTCATTCGATTGAATGCAGCGAAAAGGACAGCGACGTACATTAAGTCGTCTAAACATATGTAACTAATTAGCTATCATCCATTGAAATATAATTCACACAGCATTTATAATTCGAGTTTAAGAAAGAGACATTCGGATGTGCTTTGATTTATGACTAGTGAAAATGTGCATAGAATGCTACTAAATATGCAGAATACACGCTTCGGCTGTACGTACACTAAATTTGCCAAATTGTGATTTTTTTTTGGCTTTATACGGACTTGTTGCTTCACAGCGAAATGCTCTCAGCGAAGAGAGATCCATCAAAGTAGGGAATTTATTTCCTTTCATAAACAACTCGAGCGCCGAGCTTCTTAGCAGCTGTGGTCGTCGTCAATTCAGTGGCGTCTTCCTGGAGACGGCGGAATTTTTCGATAATCCCAACTTTGCAGAAGTTTTTGCAGAAAACGTGATCGGATTTTAGGGAAAATGCGGAGCAGGGCAAAACCGTTTTGTCTTTTTTTTTTGTTTTTTGCGACCGCCACTCAGGATGTCTGATATTTACTTACCTTTGTTTTAGAACATGAGGAAGAACGAAGAATCTTTGCGTCAGGTCGTTGCCGAGCGTGATGAGGCGGAAAGGGAAAAATGGAGACTTCTGCGGCATGCAAGAGATGAAGCAGAACGTTCGTTAAATCTCAGTACTCAACTAGGTGTGAAGGAAAATCAGTTGCAGCAACTCGAGGACGAATTGATCGAGGTTATTACACTTGTGGGAGTGCGAATGTTTCTCTAGACAGAAAAAGAAAGAAAGAAAGAGGAAAGATGTTTGTTTTCGTGCAAATCTTCTGTATGCAAAGGAAATTCCGCGCCTTGGATTTTGTTTGAGACTTGCAGGCATTTTCTTGCGCAGAAGTTCGCATAACGAAGCTCCCAAAACTTTCCTCCTTTTTCCACCCCCCCGGTGTTTGTTGGGATGCAAGTACAAATTTTAAATTTTAAATCGAAATTTCAAAGTCATTTTCTTATTCTCATTATAGTTATCATTGCCTGTGAGACGCTTTTCATTACCGAAAGTGGATTTTTTCAGATGAAAAAGAAGTTTTCCGAATGCGGCTATTACTCGGATCAAGAGAGCGCCGTCAGCGTCAACAAGAGCAGCAATCATAACTGCAGCCTAAACGGACTGACTAATGGAATTACATCCAGCGATAAAGATTCGGGAATCCGGGGAGGCAGCGACAGGGAGAGTTCAGGACTCGCCGGAAACATATCGGATTCTGCTGCCAGCCAAGAAGGTTCACTCCTGCCTCCTAATTTTCGTGTTTCCACCGTGCGTGCATGCCGATCTGTCTTCTACCTCCTCGCGGTTACCTTCAGCACCGCCGGTCCGATTCGTTAAGACGTCTGGCCGGGTGGTTTCACGTGTGCAGTCGTTGAGACAGGAATCCGGGCACGAGTAGGAATAGAGTAATACGGAACGCGCTCGATGAACACGGAACACGACGAACACACTGTGTACTTGCGATGGGAACGGGCTCGTCCGGAAACAGCGTATGCAAGAGGAGCGCAGGACGCGATGTCGGAAGGGGGCAGATCCTACACGACGGGAGGATGCACGCAAGCGAGCGACGCATCATCGGTGGAGAGAAGACTGGATGCTGACCCTGGAGGAAATTCGCGTTCTGTACAGCACACCTGGAAAAGTACACCTCGAGCGCCCTTCGATACCCCAAAACGAAAAGGCCGCGCCGAACGCGCGATTCCACCTTCGAGTCGATCAATATCGATGAATCATTCGAAATTGATTTCCGTATCCCAAATTCGAAAAATCATCTCAAATTTGAATTCACATATTTCGTGCCCACATAATTTGCAAAGGCAACGGGCGATGCAAATTTCCGAGCAAGCGTTCGCGTCAAAAAAAGCATGTATATTGCCTGCGGGGGAAACGTTCTTTGATGGAGTGTTATGTAATGATAGTGTACATAAAAATGTTTTCAAGAGTATAGCGACGAAACTTGAGTGCATGTATGGTTGCGTGTGTACTAACACTTGTTTTTCGAATGTTTTAGATTTGAGCTTGAAACAGAGATTGGCAATGACACCCACGGATTTATCTGTTCTGTCCGTTTCTGCCGAACACTTATCAGCACCCAAAAACAGGCACTCTATTCCTGAATTTAAGAAAAAGATTCACAGACATTCAGGAAGCAAATGGGGCTCGATTTCCAGAATATTCACACGCTCCAAAACTCGAAAAAGTTTAGATTGTGGTAATAAGAATTTTATCTTGTAAATTTGATCGCAAAAGGAAACTATGTTTACTATCTAAGAGAAGGAAACTGCTATATAGTACTATATATGTATATGTTAGGCTGTCGCTAGAAAGAAAGAAAAAAAAAAAAAATGATTTGACGGTCGCCTCTTCTTGTTAGCCGAAATTTGCTCTGTTGGAAGCAGTTTGAGTAATGATGATGACGCAGATTCGATCGTGTCCTCTTGAGTTGACCAGGAGAAACCTCCAAAATGTGTTTTGTTCTCTTTTGTGTAGACAACTTGAAAGCAAAACGGAGCTCATGGTCACCGTACAGCTCTACTTGCAGTTCGCCAGTTCTTGAAAACAATTACGTGCAAAAATTAAAATCCCTGGAGGATGCTCTGAAGATTCCAATGGAGAAGTGGAAGGCTAATATGGTGTTAGCATGGCTGGAAATTGCTTTGGGGATGCACCAGTATAAGGTGGCATGTGCAGAAAACATCAGAAGCGGAAAGGTAAGACACTCAGTTCCCTTTGAAAAAAACGTTGCCGAAATTGCCTGCATTCGCCGATCAGAAATCGGCTTAGCGTAGTTTCCTCAACTTTTTCAACCTTAATTTTAGTAAAGAGGCAATGTAATGAGGATTTTCAAAGCGACTTTTTTTGCTCAGGTGCTTCTAGAGCTTACAGACGAAGAGTTCGAAAGTGGGCTTTCCATTCGGAATCCAATGCATCGCAAAAAACTCAGGTTAGCAGTCGAAGAACAAAGGAACTATGCATCAGTTAAATACCCTAAAATAAGACAATTAGACCATCTTTGGGTGTGCAACGAGTGGTTGATTGATTTAGGATTATCACAGGTAATTCTTGCTACCCAATTCTTCAGCATCATTACTTATCGGAAATTTTTCCCGTCTTTCCAAATAATTTATTGCGAGCAACAAGCATTAGCACGCTTTCCTTTGCTCCACCAGAAGAGCTCAACAGCATCGGAATTCTGCTGTCGCAAGAATTTTGTTCTTTACTTCTTCTTTGTCCGTGCCATTGGAGGCAACGTCGCTCATAACTGGCATAGCCAGCAAGCAGATTAGTAATTAATGCAGATTAATGCTTTGTCGATTTCGGGTAGATTGAGATCACGTTAAGGGCGAATTTTCTTTTCTTTTTTTTTTTTCCCCCCCCCCACCCCATTCTGCGAACACCGCTCTTCTCTTCTTCACCATTTCACTGTTCCCAAGCGGCGACTGCGTCCACCGCTTGGGCATCGCTTGGTTCCCATAAAGAACCATTGCCTGCACAAGTGTACTAAGGAATAAAGGGGATTCCAAGTACGACATGGAGTTTCGAGCTTTTCAATGAGCAGGCTGTCGAATCCTTCAGTGATTATCTATCTAATCACTTCAGAAAGAACTAAAAAAAAAATAGGCCTCTTTCAAAATAGAAAGAAAGCAAACTGTCTTAGGAACCTAATTAAGTACGATGCTCCTTTTAACAACTTAAACATGCTTTCTAGTATCGTGAAGCATTCATGACTTTTCTCGTCGATGGAAGAATGCTGGATAATCTAACCAAGAAAGAGCTCGAGAAGTATTTGGGGTTATCCAAAAAATTCCATCAAGCTTCCATCTTTCATGCAATTCAGCTATTGAAGATGATTGGTTATGATTTAGAGTTACTCCAGGAAAGAAGGGCAAGGAGTGAAAATTACAATATTGATCCTCTGTTCTGGACCAATAAAAGATTTGTGAAATGGGCAAGAAGCATTGATCTCGTCGAATATGCAGACAGTCTGATAAGTAAGCATCCCATCCTTAATGTCCTATCATTCGTTTATTTTATTGAGACAGCATTACCTTAGTCAAACTGTAATTAAAGCGCTGACCTCACAATGCCTTTGTTCATCATCAAATGTAAGCATTCACACTTCAACACCTGCTCGCTGCGGCTTGATCGTTTGTACTCATCCGAGTCATTATGGATTCATTACTTTTTGAGCTCCGTACACACTTAACAGTAAACAGATACGTCAAAATATTTTTTTTTCCCAAAAAAATATTGAGTGTCAAATTGACGCTCTTTGCAAGCCTCGCAATTTTCAGCGATCACTAAACACGAAACATTTCGATTTGATCCCAACGACCGACCGTTATTTTTCGTCCCTCTTTCGCCCTCCAAAGCAGACGTTCATCCAAGCTTTTTCTCCTCCTCCTCAAGATAGTGGGATTCATGGGGCCCTCGTGATCCTGGAGCTGTCTTTCGATGCAGAAACCATGGCTACCGCCATCGGCATACCGCAAAACAAGGTCATCATTCGCAGGCATCTAGCTTCCGAACTGGAAGCTCTCGTCGGTCCAGCCAGGTACGGAGCGGAAACTCTTTCCCATAACGCCCTCGGTTCTTGGACAGGCACGCGATAGAAGAGCACATCAGACAGATCCGATTCCAGCCGGAGAGAACGCCGTCACAAGGAAACGTGTACCACAACCAAAGCGTGAACCACTCCATGGAAAGTGCCAAAAGCTCCGAATCCTCGAGCAGGGCTCGGCAAAAGAATAATCTACGGGTGAGAATCCCCCGCGCGCGAGAAGGACGGGCGCAGAGGCCGGCGGCGCGCGCTCGCCGCCGTTCCGAGTCGCAGGACGGGCGCCCGCGCTCTCTCCCCCAAGAGCACCTTCCCCGGGGATCGGCTCCAGAGCCCCCGATTCTCCCCGCGGACGGTCGAAGCGGAGGCAGGCGGAGCCGACGCGAAGAGCGAGCCCAGCCAACAACCCCTTTCCTGCTTCGGGAAGGGGTGGCGCCGACACGTTCCCCCACATCAGCGCCCGTGCCGCCGGGGGGGCAGCTCGTGCGCGCGGACCCCGGACGATGCTGCCGGTGCCTTCCCGAGGTGCCCTGCTCTCGCCGACCGCGCGCCGTTTCCTTGGTTTACCGGCCGTCGCGCTCCCTCCTTGGCGCGCCCTTTCGGTCGCCCGCGCTGGCACGGCTGCATGGATGCGAGGAAGTGCCGACTCCCGAACGACCCTCCACCCCTCTCCTCTCTGCGGACCACAGGAACTGGGGCGCCGAGCGGGGACTGCCCCAGGGCTTCGCCTTGACTTCCCGTTCCCTTGCATTGCAGCAGTCCCTGAGCAAGGCGCTGGGCCTGAAGCTGAGGAGCGAGCTGGGGAGGAGCTGCACCGCCGAGGAAGAGCAGATGAACGCGGAAGACGGCGTGCCCGTAGAACAGCAGCAGCAGCAGCAGCAGCTGCGGAACTTCCCGAAGAACGAGAACGGGGGATCCAAAGACCCGTTCTCCAGCATCTCCTCCGTGATAGTGGCTCCCATTTGACGCTCGCCTCCCTCTCGCCTGGTTCGGGAAGAAACGGGAAGGCGCCCCGGGCGCGGAGCGGTCCTGCGACGAGTCGGAGGACGGCGATGAGGCGGCGGCGTCCGGCGCGTTCCGTCTGCTCGCCTCGTGACGTCACGCCCCCCCTCCCGTCCTCCTTCTCGTCCTTCCCTCCCGCCGAGGCGGGCGAACGGGCGAGGTACGCACCGAGACGGGTCTGCCGGTGCGGCTGCAGAACCGCGGTGGCTCGTGGACCATGCCGCCCGTGCGCCAACGTGCAGTTGGCGGGATCGCTTCGCAGCGCCCACCGTCTCTAGTCATGCGGAAACGTCCACGAGCAGAAGCTGCCCAACGAGACGTCCAGTTTGATCTCAAGCTAGCCGTCCGCTCAGCCGCACCAGAGCGGCCAGACGGCTGCTGCTGCTCCGCCGGCACCGCCCCGCGACCGACGGCCGCTCGTGAGGATTTGGTGCTCACGTGACCGGCGGCTGCTGGACAGGGGAGGCCTACCGTCTGGAGCAAAGCGCGCAGAAATAAAAGGATTCTATTTTTCGAAGAAGCGGCTTGTTCTCCTGGGTGACGGAGGGGGAGGTGGGGAGCCGCCGTGTCGGTTGCGGGGACGCTGGTCGCTTGGCGAGCTGGGTCCCTTGCGGGGTGCGAGAACGAGGGCCAGGGTGCACCACCAGCGTCACCTGTTCGTTGGCGCGCGCGCATCGATTGGCGCCGGGACCGTTTTGCAGTGGGTGGGTCGGGGGTTGCCGGTTGTCGTTCTGAAGTCGGCGGGCGGCCCGTTGGCGCTCTTCGTTGACCGGAAGGACGCACCTGCTCTTTGCTCCTGCCCTGCCTGACGAGGCTGCCGGACCCGGAGGCGGAGGACTGCTGGCGCGGGCGCGGCTGCTGCTCAGCGATTTCTCGTCTCCTTGGAGCTCGCCTCCTTCGAGGATGGCGGGACTGAGCGCTCCTGGGGAGTGTGCAGTCCCGCTCAGCTGCTCGGCGTCTCCGGCAGGTGTCTCGCCAGAGACGCCGCACATCGGCTCCCTTCACCCCCTCCTCCCCCCCCCCCCCCCCGCTAGCACGCACGCGCGCACCACGCTGTCTTGCGCAGGGAAAGCGCCATGGGGGAGCGCCCGCTAGGGTTGCGCGCCAGAGGCACCCGGAAGCATGCGAGCGAGCGAGCGCGCGCCCTCCCGCTCCCGCGCCCGCTCCCTACCCTCGCGCCGTCCGACCAGCCCTCTGCCGGGTGCTCGCCTCCGCGCAGCCGACCCTCTCAGCCTGGCGCGAGCGCGCGCGCAGGCGCAAGCGCGGTGGGCAGGCCGTCGCGCGGGGCGGCGGGCGTGCCGTGGGCCGAGCGAAACCCCGAGACTGGGCGTTCCGCTGCGCGAGCGCCTTCGAAACGACGTCTCCGTCTGCGACAGGCGGGCCGAGGGAGCGACCGCCTCCCCGAGCGGGCCCGCCCGCCGTCCGGAGCCTCCGCTGCGCTTCCGCCCCGCTTTGGACCCGTCCGACCGCTGCCGAACTGTTCCCCCCACATGGACTCGTCCGGCGTCGAGTAGCGCGCGCGCCGCGACGGCGGCGGCCGCCTTGCGAACTAGCGTGTCGTCGGAGCGCGCCCGCTTCGAGGCGCCCGACCCAGCGCTAACGGGCGTTGGCGCCCTTCGCCCGCCCCTTCGGGTGTCGTCGGGGCTGGCGTCCGGCGGTCGCCTCCGGAGCGAGAAAAAAAAAAACTGCTAGAGGCGAAAGGCTGCCGTTGCGAACGGAACGGAATTGGCGGCGGCCGTCTCGTTCGTGGCCAGGCCGAGTCCGCTGTGTCTGTGACCCCCTGCGGACCGGGGTCCCGCCGCGGTCTGCTCTGCCCCTCCTCCTCTTTCGAGACGCGCTCGGGTGCCCGCCGTCATCGCTTCATATACGCCTGTTGCCTGAATTCTGCATGGAGCACAATGCGAGCGCCACCTGTGGGACACGGCGGTGCTTTGGCGTTGGGAATAGCCGAAAGTCAGCACCTTCTGTGCTTGGTATGCACGGATGCTGCGTTGAGGCCCCGTACGAATTCATTTCTTCGCGCCCCCTTTTCCAGCGGTATGTCGATGGTCCTTCGATGTGAGCAGAGCAGCTGCTGGATTGGGAGTACCCTTAAGAGAGTGCTCGTTCGACTCTTGCTGGACATCTGTGGAACTGCTTTGCTTGATGTTTCGGTCTTTTTTTAAAAAAAATAAAATGAAATGCAACAAAATGGACTTTCTGTTATTCTGATTGCGAACCATACAGTCTTCTATCGGATTAGGGATCTGGAAGATAAGTGGAAGATCCACTTCCCATTTCTCCGAGGCGTCCATCGGTTCCTATATTGACTGATTCCTCGATTCGCTCTCCTCTTCATTGTGGTTCCAGAGAATGTTTCAGCTGAGTCTCTCAGCTGGACCGTTTGTTGGTCAGGGCGAACGCACGTGTTTTTGAAACGTACACACATGTACCGGCAACTTTTGTGCAGTCCGAGGAGGTTGCGTTCAACTCCCCCAGGCTGTGTCCACGCGGACAAGTTCTCCCTGTGGCTTGTCGAGCTGCCCCGCGTCTGCCGTAGCGGCGAGGTGCCCCGTCCGACGCTCGAGCACGTCAGTCCGGGCCCTGTCAGCTCTCCTGCACCAGGGGGACACCGCGAGGGACTTGATGCGCCGCTTCTTCACGCCAGGCGGCCTGTCTTTGGGTGCTGTCGTTGCAACCGTGTGTTGCACCCGCGCCATCGACAAGGCCCACCGAGAGTTGGAGAAGCTGGCCATCCTTCGTCAGCCCACCGGATTAGCCAGCGCGAGCATGTCGTCGGCTTCCGAGTGGGCCCACCTACCAGAGAGCGTGAGGAGAGAGATCGCCGGCATCCATCGCCGGTTCTGAAAGGAAGGAACGGCCGAACCAAAGACCCCTGTCCCCTGCCCTCCATATTTTTATTTTTTTATAGTAGTGTATTTGTGGTCCCCTCCCTCCCGTTCCGGACTTTCGGTATACCGACCTGCGTGTCGGGGATCCCACATCCTTCGTCTTCTCTGTATCCTTTGTCCGGGAGCTCTGTTCCCGGATAGTTTTGTAATAAACGCCCCGGCGCACCCGGGTGATAATCAGTCCGGGCCCTCTTTCATGAAGGGTGTGGATCTACAAAGAGGGGTGGGTGTATTTTCGAAAAGGGAAGCACGCCGAGGTCTTTGCCCGAGAGACCGCGGTCCATTCCAGGAAGTCGCATCGGGTGGACGAGATTCTCGAGGGCTGCAGCTCCCGCGGGAGCCGCGGCCTCACAAACGCGCGGGGCTGCCTTCTGCCCAGACAGGAGCGTTTTTCTGCTGAAAGCCCTTCCAGAGGAAGCATCGCCCACCCTCCTTCTGGACTTTTCCTGCGATGTCTTTCTGAAGGAAGTGCAATCGGTGCTCGTACAAAAGCACCCTTTCCCATGCAATCCCTGCTCCGTTATGTCCCCCACCCAAAAATTTCGGTAGCGAACTTTTGCGCATTTGGTTTTATTTTTCCCACGCTCGCCAGCTGGTCCAAAAATAGATTCCAACAATGCTCGCCGGTGAGTATGCTGATGGTGGTGTTCAGCAACACGTCAAAAAATCGATACGTGAGCCAAAGTTCATGAATTAAAGTTTATCTCCAATGTGTTTCTTGAAATGGGCGCTGTTGGCGCGATCGCTGTTCTTGGCGCCACAGGAATTTTGAGCTACATGCTGTACGTGGCCTCGAAGAGATTCGAGAAAAATGCAGCATTGGTAAGAAAATTTCTTTTCTTCATGGATGCCGGTATCGGAGAGTGGAAAATGGAGAAGCACTAATCACCTTCCGGATTTTTTTTTTTTATTTTTTTTATGGTGGTGGTAGTCGTGTTCTTAGTATTTTTACCTCTTGAAGCAAGACGAACGAATGGTGTTTTAAAAAAACGCCATTCCCGTTGGTTCACATGAGTAATCCGATGGTGTTTTTCCGGAAAAAAACTCATCCTGGTTGCTGCTGCTCCCTCCCTACATTGGCATTAAGTAAGGGGATCGCCAGCCGCGTTTCGTCCACATTTTTGATGCATGAGCCGATTCTCTGGTGCTCAGACGTGACGTGTGCAAAAAAAAAAAAAAAAAAAAAATATATATGCCATGAAATCGAGGGTGGAATCCATCTGTCCTAATGCGGACGTGTCTCCAAGGCCTCCAAACTCGAGAAGCAGCTGGACAGTTTCCGCGACGACATGCGTTCGTATGCAGAAGCCCTGGGCCAGCGGACGAATCGCGAGATCGCCCTGAGGGAGCAGGTCAGTCCGGCCCCTCCAGTCGTCTCCCCGTTCGAACCAGCTTTTCAGGACAGAGTTGCGAGCGTGCAGGCGCATGTGGCGGCGGGTCCTTCCGAGGACGAAAGGCAAAGTGAAATCGAAAGCCTTCGAGCGAGGCTGAGAGTAAGTCGAGCTCTCAGCGTGTGTGCATGCGATGCAATAGAACTCCCGGTCGTGTGTGCATTTGTGCTTTCCTTTCGCTCTTTGAGTTTCTCTTTCTCTGCACTCCTCTCTCTCTCTCTCTCTCTCTCTCTATGTCCCCCCCCATCGCATCTCCATTTCTGGCTTTCAGGAATTCAAAGGGTTGACGGAAACTCTCGAAAGCCAGCTCAGGAAGTCCATCCAAGAACTGGAGGGGAAGACCGTCGACCTCGAAGCGTACTCTGGTAAGATCAGAGAGCTGGAGGAGTCGAACAGCAGCTTGAAGGAGTACATACGAGATCTGGAATCTTCCAGCATGAGGAAGAGTCAAGAGAACGAGCTGATTCTCGTGCACGCGGATGTGCTGCAGAAGAAGATGGAGTTCTCGGAAAGGAACAACCGCGACCTGGAGAAGCTCATCAAGGAGCTGGAAGGCTCCTCCTCCGGAAGGAAGCAGGAGCTGCAAGCCTTGCGTCACAGGGTCAAGGAACTGGAGAGGACGCGGCAGCATCAGAAGGAGCAGAACGAAAGCGTCCTGACCACAGCACTCGGGGAGGAATACCTGCACTTGGACAAGTGCCTCCAGCACATGACCAGCAGACTCGAAGACTACAAGAAGCGTCACAACAGCATGTGAGGTGGAGATGACGTTATCCTCCAGAGGGGAGGTCCGCGTGGTCGGCTTCCGGAGATTTCTTCCTCTCGGGGGACAGAGGGAGAATCAGGAAGGAGGAGAAAGTTTCCTGCCTCCTTCGGGACCGAATGCTTCGTTCTTCGTCACGAGGGAGCTTCCCGTCTGGGTGACGGCCAGGTCGAAGATCCCTTCTGACGGTCCTTGCTCCGGGATCGGAGGACGGCGCTGCTTGGCTGAAACAGAAGGTTCCTTCTGGTTCGCTGGATCTTCTCGAGTGAGACTGCTGGTTTCTCATTGGCGCTGAGGATCAGGCCTTCCTCTCACACCGCCCCCTCTGCGGAGCGCTCTTGTCCTGCGTCTCCTACGAGCTTTCCATCAATCGGGAGAGGCTGACCGTTGCTGCCCGCGCTAGATTCTTGCCGTCTTCCGCTAGCAGGAGCCAGGACCAGCGCTCCGTCAACGCGGACCTCTGAAGTCGTTGCCCCACCCATTCGGGCAAGAGCTCTCAGCTTCCGCAGTAGAGTAGACTGAAAGGAAGCAGGGAGAACTACAGCTGTCCTGCGACCGCCACCATCCTCCCCGGGTTCTCATTGATCAAAAAATAAAAGACATGAACTTTTAATGCTTTTCCGCCTTCGCACCTCGCCCCCCCCCCTCTTCCGGCAATCAGATCACTGAGCTGTGGACCCAGCATTTCTGGTCACGGTAGATCGACGAGGATCCGCGCTTCTTGGGCGAAGGCAGCCACATGGACGCGCGCTTCACCCGATCGGGTCGCGTCGAGGCCAGGGATGTTGACCTCCTCTCGTAACACCCCCGTGCTATCTCGTGCCTGTCGTGAAGACCCCGTGAGTCATCACCATCTGCTGTTCCGCGCAGAATACCACAACCCGGGAGACTCGGTTGCCATGCTGGCCCTTCCTTCCCCATTCTCCTCCCCCCCCCCGCACCATCCTCCTTCAGGCGATCGAGCAGGAACACGAACTGTGTCTCCGGCACGGAGCAGCGACCCGCTCTCTCATCTGCTCTCTCAGGAGATCCCTGTCGACCTTGAAAAACCCTCCTGCTTTTCCGGAAGCGCGCATGCCGTGCGCAAGTGCGACCAAGAGTCGAGCAGCAACGTGCGTATCGCTTTCTTGGGTGAGAGCACCTTCGGCACTGTCACGGGCAGACTTGGTGAGGACACCGTTTGCTCGCTGTAAGCGGTCCTCGAAGCGGCGCACTGGAGGCATGGAGTTCGGGCCAGCTGCTTGGATTCCCGGTCTCTCTTCGTGGGCTAACGCGCGCACGGAGCATTTCTTCGATGGTTGCACCGTGCGTCTTTTCAAGAGCCTCCCGACTCTCGCAAACTTGGCTCCTAACCGAATGTCCTCTCCGGATCAGGGATTCTTTCTTCACTCAGCTTGAATCCCTCAGTCGCCTCTGCATCCCTGTAAAAACAAAAAACAAAAAAACCGCTTCTAAAGTTTCTAGTTCGCTTCGGCAGTTTCTATATGCGCAGCGCCATCTTCGTTCAGCTCCTCAAATTGCATCTCCGGTCCGTGTCCCTCGTAGATGAGGGCTTGTGGAAAGTGCCGGCAGGTGGCTCGCAAAAAATGCCATCCTTTCGGAAGAACTTTGCCTTGCACTTGTTGAACCTTCTCTTCTTCCGGGAAGACGTAAGGATGATGAGCGTGGGGCAGCAATCAATAAAGTGAATTGCCAAAGCCAGCATGCCAGGTTTGGAGGGTGCCAAATCATTTCTTGAGGGGTTCGTCGAAAAACGGGGTCTATCCAATGAATCAAGGGAAGGAGGGAGTCTGCTGGACAAGCTAACAAAAGAGAAAAGGGGGGGGGGGGGAATGGAGATAGGAAGGGAGCTGAAGACTAGAAGAAAAAGAAAAATTCCAGACACCTCGATTGTTATAAACTACAACAGGACGCAATTTCGTTCGCTGACCGATTCCTTGGCTGTGCCCCAAAATTGTTATGGGCGGCACGAAGAAGCATCCTGCTCCACCGATAAGTCGGTGCCCATCCCGTTTTGACGGGAGTCTTCCTGCGGTTCCTTTTTCGATCGATTGCGCCTGGAGTGGCGGCACAGCAGAGCGGTGCCTCGGCCGTTGGAGAACGCGCTTCGGCGGAAGGCAACTACCTGCGCCGCCGCCCTTCTCTCTCCGCCTTCTTTGAGCGGCCGCAAAACCTCCCGTCGGGAAGGGGAGGGGGGAGGAGTCACCACGGCACTCCTGCAAGCCGGCTTCTCCTGCTTTCCAGCGGGCAGCGGCATGCCCTGAGGTGAATTCCGCCATTGTCGCGACCGGGAAACGGGGTCGTTTCGATTCTGTTTGTAGACCTGCGCGAGGTCCTCCCCCCCCCCCTTCCGAAGTCCTCCGTTTGCGAGATTTGCCACCCTCTTAAGGGAGGAGCCATGCGCTGCGTGAAGAAAGTCGCCCCCAAAGCGTGTCAGGTGACATAGCACGGAAGGGTTCCAACCCGAGTCCTCCATTTGCGGAAGGTTTGCGGAAACGAAAGCTGAGCAGGCACATTTGTGTGGCTGAAAAAGGGAACTCGGCCTCATGAGGAGTAGGGCGTGACGTAAACGCTGTTGTTGTTGTCGTGCTCAGGGCGCCCAGAACCGTTGTCTTTCTGGAGCCGCAGGGTTCAGCATTCCCATAACTGAAGTAGAAGGTGAGCCAATACGGGAAGGTTCATTAGGCAATCGTCTCTCAGTAAACATGGAAGGACGCGACGTGATCTGCAACAAGGATCGGGATGCAGATCAGAGCTATCCTTACTGATCAGTGGCCCAGGATGTGCGCTCCATAGCGTGGCTGTTCTCACATCAGCAGATCCCACAGCACACGAACCATTCTACAGACCTCCAAGGTCGATGGTTAGAATGCGCCTGCAAGAGCCACATTAGACTGGCGGAACGCCACGACAAGAGGGCTGCACTACAGAGGGCCATCCATTGGAAGAAACTCATTGTGAGGAGGTTCACTGTGAGATGGCCCATCTGGTAAGCACTAGGAGGCTAAGTTGAAAGCATCCTGCAGTGGACGTCGCGGGGCACACTGTGATCCCTTCCCAAACCTGCCAAATAAACAGTTTTTTGACTTTCTTTTTCATTTTCTTTTTCTTTTTTTCCATTCCCCATGTCTTCGCCCAAATGGCAAGGTCTACAAAAATTCAACACGTGGCAGGGCGAAGGGTCCTACCAAAATTACCAGTTTATTATTATTTTTTCAAAACAAATGCACCAGTGTGACCTGGTGAAAGAAAAAAAAATCCTGGGGTTGTCCTCCGGATCCCGGAGAGCAACCCCAGGAAGAGACCTACGAAGAGACGCAATCGAACGTCTCTTCGTGTGTGATGTGCTGCTACCAGCAGCGTGCTTAGCATCTGTTTGCTGCTTTTGCGGGATGGTGACGGCATGGAACGCCTACAGGAGAGACCAGCTCGATAGAGGTGGTGCCATCCTCTGACCGAAAATCTAGAAGAGAATCGCGAGGAGATGGCCCTGCCTGAATAGTGGTAGGATGGAACTTTGAAACAATCGTGACCATGCGAAGAAATAAAAAGGGAATTTTTGTGGACGCCAATCATTGCCAGAATCGTTGAAAGGATGCAGAGAATGCCAAACAACGGAATGTGATCTTTACCAAACTACCCGAGGAATTCCTGTATGCTTATTATTATTTTTTCCTTTTCATTGAACCTCTCCCCCTCGTTGCCAAGGAGATCGTCACTCGTCGTCGTACTGGCATCTCGACAGGTTCCGTATTCCGTTACCGTGCGACCGTTTGATATTTTTTTTTTTTAATAAACGCCCGGAGACACCAGGCGGAAAACCTTTCCACCGGTAAAGATGATGGAGTGTCCGGTTCCAGTTGGGAAGACTCGCCTTAAAGACGGAGTTTTGGATGACGCGTTGGTGCGTCCCTGCACTCCTCCGCCTTGCTGAGAGAGCAGCCGGCTTCAGAGGATAGGCATCGCTGCTCGTCGGCAGCCGCCGGAGCCTGGTGCATTGAGGGCATCAGCTTCGGCGGATGGTTGCCCTGGTGAAAGGGAACGCATGGATCTCCTGCCTCCCTGAGAACTGCGCTGCCTGGCCTCAGGAGACAGTTGACACGTGGGATAGGATCCGCGACACGAGCGAGGAAGATTTCGCCTGTCAGCGAGGTGACAGGCACACTCGTCATTCGTCCAAGGAGATTGCAGGCAATCACCGAGAGTCCCTTTGGGCTTCGTCAACTTAGTCGCAGGGCTACCCTCCTTAAGGGAAACAAGTAGCAGCGGCACATCGGCGAGGCGGGACGTGACCTGCTGCATTTCGGGTAAAAGGTTGGTCGGCACGTGGACTCGCGAACGCTGCAACCCCGAGAGTCACACGAAAAGGACTGCTCCACCGGACAGAACATCTCCACGATGAACCACAATGGCTCCGCTATTCTTGTCGACAGTTCCACGCTTCCCTTAACGTGGCAGAGTCGGCGTTGCTGGTCATGCATCGAGGTCTCCCGTGCGTCTCCACCATTGGACGCGGGGGAGTGTGGATGCGAACTGCACCAGGCGCGAGGAACGGGAAACGCTCCCGCATCTGCGTGTGGACTGTGTTGCCCTTCATCCCTCATCCCTTGCAGCATGCTGGCCTCATTACTTGTGTATGCTTTCCAGGTGGGGGCATCTCGCGGCGACCCTCATAAAGAGTTTCGCCCAACGGATGGCGTCCCTGTCGTGATGGCCTCTTCTTGCGGCACTTCTAGCCGCCTCTACCCCGCGCAGGCAGAAAACCACTGCTGAGGGTGGAGCTGCGGCAGTGCCTCACTCACGAAGAGGCGTTTCATGAAGTACTTGGGGCTGCTCTCATGGGATTTGTTGTTCGAACGTAGTGGCAGGACTCTCAGCCCCACCACCGCCGGTCGCGGCAAGATTTACGCAAGTAGTAGAACCAAGTGTTCTACCACTCTCTCGTTAATGATATGACTTTTATTATTATTTTGACAACGCAAATCCACTGAGAAATCACTTCACCCGAACAGCACGCGATCGCGTCACGTGCCGACCAACTTACCACACGTTTCAAGGTGCGCCACCTCAGCGCGGTGGGTGGTGACTCTAGCCCGCCCGAGTTGACTAAAACGCCCATCGCAGGGTCCACTCTCGCCAGTTTTGCTAAATACCTCCCGGGAGGCATCTCGGCGAAAAGACCATGCTTCACTGTCCACGGATACTCAGAAACCAATCGGAAAGAATAGAATCTTTCCGAGAAACAATAAAATGGACAGGACCCGGCCCTGTCTACACTATCATCGGCAAAGATCTCGGGATGTTCGCCCCTCCTAGATACAGCCCCGCGAACTTTTCCACAACTCAGGTGAACAGCTTTTCCTCCAGAAAGCTCCTGATTTGAACTAGGAAGTGCTGAATGAAATGACATTCGCCAGCACCAGCTACTACTCCAAAGAAGAAAACTGCGCTCAGTCATTACTTACACGGTAACACCCAGACACTACAAGAACCTGCCTGTAGGAGTCCAGGTAAGCTCTTCAGAATACTTGCAACAAGGGTGGCGACAAGAACCGCATCGATCGAAGAGCAGCAAGTGAATCACAGAGTGTGCCCTGGACCGACAGAAGCGGACTGGAACCATTCACAAACAGTTACTCTACCAAGGCAGACACGATCGTCCTTGTCTTGCAAACTGCGTTTCCCACTGTACTGAGGGTCACCGTTCCGATTCAGGCACGGAACCTGGTCGCTAGGGGGTTTGGGACGTTCCGTCCGTCCGGACAAGATCTTCAATCTTTCTCAAGATGTAGCGCTACGTCCAGGCTGCAATTCGGCCGCGGTTCCCTAAGCCAGTCTCCTTCCAGAATGAGACCTCTGAAGATTCCCATGGTAACTTTTTCGTTTCCCATAGCTTTGCCTTTCTCTCCACAGACCTATTCCCGTGACCTAGGGCTGTGAGTGACACAGGCAAGGGTGCAAATGAAAAACAAAGACACGCACAGAAATAACCTGCGTTCACTTGCTGTGAATTCCCTCAGAAGAGTGGAGCTGCCGCTCCTGCGCGGGTACGGCGCATACGGAGCCACGGTCGATGTGCTTCAGATACTACGTACACAAGACGGACAGGATGAGCACTGAACACCACACAACCTTTATGCAAAAGATGTACTCTTTGTGACAGAAGCGATCCGCCTCACCCATTCGAAAAACAAACCGAACTCAACGACAGGATTAAGGGTCAGGAAATGGCAAATGAAAATCTTCGACCTTCTTCGACACCCTGTCCACTCATCCAACATATATTGGTAGTACGTTGCAACACTGGCAACACAAGATCACGCAAGTATCCCTGGCAACAAAAGGGAGCCACCTGCATGCAGAGATGTAGGAAAATCGAAGCGGTTCACCCGTTATATAACGGTTCCTTTAGGGCTATTAACTCCCTCCTGAGCTTGCTTCAAGGGAGTCCCATCAGCCAAAGTGGATGGTTGGAAGCCCTGGAGCAGCAATGACCTTGACCTATTATGAAACTTTGAATAGGTGAGGTCTAGCGTTCTTGAGAGCTGAAGCTCGGACTATCAGGGCAGTGTAGCACCGTCAGTAAGCCAATTTCACAGAGCAGAACTGGCAATGAACCGCACGTTGGGTTAATTCACCGGATGCGAAGCGTACCCGATATCATGGAAAGTGCTGGTTGCCATGGACATCCATGCAAGGTTGGAATCTAAGCAGTGCACTATGACTTGCCTGCCAAAGCAGCCGGTCCTGAGGATGGATGGTGCTCCTGCACCTAAGGCAGATGATGACCGTTCCGGTTTTTCGGCCATCTTCAGAGGACGCCAAGGAGTTAGCTACGATCCTCACCCTTCCCCCCCCCCCAGATACACACACACTGCAGTTAAAAAAAGCAATTATTTTTGGGTTTTATTTTCTTTGTTTCTATGCCCCTTCCATTTTTTTCCTCTTCTGCAGACTTGGTTTGGCACTCTGCTTGCGAGAAGAATCTGGACTAGTGCAGATGCAGTGGGCTTTCTAATTCTACTACGATAAAGAACTTCTTGTTTCCATTTATTTTTTTACTATTCATTACTATTGATACACTTTTCAATTAATGTACCGGAGTGACCGGAAACAAAAGTACCTGCACAATTTGGAGCGATCCGTGCTGGATTTGCTGAATTTTTTATTCAGTCAAAATGAACTTTGGAAGTTTTTTCTTCTTTTTAGAACTCCCATACGATATTTTTTTTGTACCTATTAAGAATGTTGAAATACATAGTAGGATATGGTGTTGTCAAGAAAATGACAATTTTGTGGTCTCTGCAGCACTCCTCCCCACCTTCACTCGAGAAAATGAACTATTATAATGTATTATGTGTATCTGTTTTCATAAAGATGATCAAGGTTTTAATGCTTGATTATTCAAAGCGTGAATATCTATCAAAGATCCTGAGCAACGCAACAAATGTTTGGATAAGTTTAATCTTTGAAAAGCGTTATAAATAAATTCCACGATATTATTCCATCAAAGGAGCTCAAAGGAGATAATGAAAAAGAGATATCTCCATTACACATTGCAAGTAAAACCAGTTCAGAGGAATTGAGAGAGATTCTGTAAATAATAAAGCAGTGGATAAAAAAACCTCATCATGAATATATAGGTTTGTCATTATATCATCAATTCCCATTTTCAAAGCTGAAGTGATATAAAATGGAAGACCACTTAACTAAGTGAAAATGATTTGTTTACTGACTAGAACTCCCTCCATATTAAAGAATTCGCAGACTGAATTGAATACTCTTTAAAAGCAAAGAGTATGCTTGCATTTCAGCCTATGACTATTATATCTGAAGATTCAAAAGAAAAGTTTAAAAGCTCCAGACACTGCTAGATAAGCTTGTCATGCCAAATGATGGAACAATATGTAAGTAGTGTTTTTCATTTAATACGTATGAATAGAAAACAATCCCAAGTCGAATCTCTCATTTGATTCCTAACCACATTCCATCCTTCATGGATGCACTCGTGCAGTGCACGTTGTCCTTCAGCCATCATTTGAGAAATTTCTATGCTAGTACCATCAGTTTCGTCCTAATGAATACTGTTAATTGAGCACCTGTTGCTCAGCTCTTCTTTTGGTGAATGCTCCCATTTCGCTTTTTCTATTGCTCCCTCACTTTATGTTTCCATAAGTTTTCTTGCACATCGTTTATCTTGTAGAATGGTGGTAATTGTGTGTGTTTAAGCAGCGCGCTGGAGCAGAGGGGATGGAGAAACACAGCGAAGGTGCAGCAGTGTTTTTTCGTCACCGTGCAGTAGGGCGACGGACTCGTTTTTTGCTCAACTTAAAAGACGTTCATCTTTGAAAGACTTTGAAATCTGTCGTTCATCGTGGATTGGTTTCATGGGGGTTCTCTTTGCATCGTAGTGGAGGAGTCAGTAAAGTTGAAACTTATTCATGTGGACAATGTGTTAACGGAAAAAGACTTGATGGCATCTCCCGATAGCGGTGGCATAAGCGCTTACAAGAAAGGCAAGATCTTCAAAGAACTGAAAAAAAATTGGGATTTATTCTATAAAAGAAATGAAAGTAGATTCTTTAAAGACAGACATTGGCTTGTGCGTGAATTCAACGAATTAGAAGAAGAAAATTTGGGAAAACATAGTACACTGTTGGAACTCGGTTGTGGAGCTGGAAACTTGTTATTTCCTTTGTTAGAAGACAATGTGACGTCTTTTATCTTTGCTTGTGATTTTTCTCCAGAAGCTATCAAATTAATAAAGTCTCATCCATTGTATGATGAGAGCAAGCTTGAAGTGTTTGAATGTGATATTGTTAAAGAATCCTTAACTAATTACTTAGGGAAAAGGTTAGTTGACTTTGCCACCTTAGTGTTTGTATTGTCTTCCATACCTCCAGAACATTTCATACAAGTACTGAGAAACATAGTTTCTGTCTTAAATGTTGGAGGGTTAATATTGTTCCGTGACTATGGAATTAACGATTTAGCACAACTGAGATTTCATAAAAGAAAACAGTTAAGTCATCAACTTTATGCACGACAGGATGGAACACTGACTTATTTTTTCACAATTGATGAACTTCAAACTATATGTGAAGAAGTAGGATTATATGTCGAGTACTGCAATTTTGTTCATAAGGAGATTGTAAATCAAAAAGAAAAGATTCAATTGCCCCGAGTATTTATACAAGGAAAATTCAGAAAGGTGATGTATGATCAGGTTTAATTTTTAATTACATGCTTGTGATGATACAGTAGATATGACATTAAATGACCTCATCATATCCTCAAACTACATGAAGTTTCTTCACTGTATGTCTTCTCTAAGTAACTTCTTATAAGCATAATTCATTTTCTGCTCTTGATTATCTTACTTTTCATTCTCATTTCGAGGTCAAGCTGAAAATAAGTTTTCAAACTGAATATCATGCATAGGTTGCTTAGGTTCTGGATGATGATTTAAGGCGAATATGAATGGTTGAGCTTGCTCCCATGTGAACAGAAAGCCTATCTGAATTCAAAGTTCAGTTTTGTGATATTTTAGCTATTTCTAGGTTGCTCCTTCATAAACTGATCTACATCTCAATTAACAAGTACAGTGTTAATTTCTTTTTACATGGTTAAAGTTTGGAATCCAATGGTAAGATAGTTTTATTATTATTTATGTCCTGAAAAGTTTGATTGTTTTTAACATATCATTTTTTCAGAATTATTCAGCATCAGCCATTCAAAGTAACCACTGGTTTGCATCTAACAAATTTCCAAATGACACATGAAGTTCTTTTCACTTAGAGTGGCAGAAAGGTTGCCAAGATTAAGTGAAAAGAATTAACACAAGCAGATTTGGTGATTTGGGTAGATTCCTTAGTCTACTGAGAACCAAGTTATTAAAAGTATTTCTTTTGAGAGAAACAGAGTGATTCATTCTTGAATGCAGTAATTCTTGAGAATAAAATTGTCCAAGAGTTTTAAAAATTAAATCTCACTTAAGGCAAACCATTCCTTTGAAAGTTAGACAGGTATGAAATGTCTAAATTCCATGGGGGCCTAAAAAGATCTTTACAAATCTCAACGAGCCACTGGGAAATCTGTATTGTGATTTGTTTAGACAAAGAATTCAAACATCAGCTACAATCACTGCAAGTCATATTAAGTATAGAGAGGAATATATAAACATTTAGAGTGTTTGAAGGAATCTTGGAAATGAAAAAAGCTGTTAATGCAATTACCTGAAAGTTTGTATGGTCTTTTTTTGATGTAGTACCAAATTGTGTATTTAAACACGTTATGATGTGTAGCTTTCAATCCAGTTCGAAATTTCGTTTTCATTCTACTGTGAAAGTAAAGCTTAAGTATACAGTTATAGGTGTGAATTTCAAGTAATAGGTGTTCTGGAGAGCAAACCTAAGCTTTTGTAGGAGACCACATGAATTGTATGTTGTGAAAACGTGATATCAGGTTATTTAGCTTCCATTTAAGACAAGATGCGCAGTGTTTGCATTATTCGTGAGGCAGAAATTTGTTACGTTGTAATCAGATATGATGAAGAAAGGAAGTTTGGTGTGTAGCAGTGTTGCTTTCGAACCAGTCAAATGTTTTACCTTGGTTTCGAAACACATTAGAAAATTAAGAAAGCCTTTCGTTGTGTTTGAAAGTTTCGAATAGAAACTGCTCGCCTTATTTTAAGAGTTAATTAAATATTCTACCGTGATTATTGGATTGGAAGCATCGATGCTCCTGGCCGTTGCCACCACTTGGGTTTTTTGTTGTCAACGAACGATACATTTGTGGGTTTCGTGGAGTTCTTGCACAGCATGCCTGTTTCACCTTGAAAGCTTTACTCCCTATGTTGACAGCACCTGACATGTTGTGTTTCCTACAAGAACAGGCTGGCAGTGAGAAAGAACGAAGGTCCAGAACAAGTCAACCACAATATCCCTAATGTAATCTGTGCTCTTCGGATTTATTTTTCTTAGAAATAAGTCGTCTTAATAGACTGATTAAAAAGCCCAAGTTTCCCTTGTGGTTCCAAAAGAAAAAAAAGGAATCAAAGGATTATGCAGTAAATAATTCCAACTTTGCATGTTCTAACAAAAGTCATACACTGTACGGGAAATTTTGCTCGAACATGATTGTGCCTTGCGTTTAGCGGCAACTAATAACCAGCATGTCTGACTTTGGCAACGCACTAATCATAAAATTCTTCGGAATTCTTGTACCATGTTCCAACATAAAAACACTGTCGAGGACCGAGAAGTTGTGACTAAAACACACACACCCACACAAAAGCTCCATAATTACGAAGCCAGATTTCTCGTTATTACGAGGTTCCGACTTGTGCGGGTTGAGAAATCTGGAAATTGGAGCGGAAATGAGTTTGTCAATCCTGCATCGTTTCCCTTCCGGGGAGCCCTTTTTCGTGTCCTCTTGGAGGATGTATACCTTTTTTACTTCGTTTTTCCTTCGCACTTATTTCAAGGGACTTCCATTTCAGTTCATGCTCGCATCACCACAGCTGAACGAGAATTATTGGATCATAATTCTCTTTATGGATACACTTACTCTGTGTGTCCTTGTCGCCTCTTTGCCCCAGATGTGTTCTAAGCATTTACAATATGGATACAATGCACAATATGTTCCTAAATATTTAATGATATTTCACGATTTCTTTCCAATGATAGCCACAAGTTGTGTATGGTCAGTAATTCTGCTTGAAGAGAACTCGCCACGGATGCAGTAGACTTGGATTAGGTTGTGGATATGCTTCATTTAGAAAGAAAGAAAAAAAATCAGCCATTTCGAAAGAGTTTGCTGCATCTCATGATGCTGAAAGGATAATGTAAAGATGAGGAAGGTAATCAATGAAATTTATATTGTTCCGCTGCTCTTATATATACGGGTATAATTGATTTGTTCCACGCAAACTTATGCAACCTAAGCAGTAGGCGTGGTGGAAACTGAAAGCACGGACAACCAAATTAAAATCAGTCAATTCAGGGTGTATCTGAAACTTTCGTGTGCACATACACCAGAGCTGTTGAATGTCCGTTTTGTGCTTTTGGCAACAACCTTTTGGTCTCGAAGTCAGGAAGGTGTGGCCATTTCTTGGTGAAGCAGAGTTGCCCTATGCCGAATGTTCGAGCACGTCTTCCGAAGTCCTCACCAAACAGAGTCAGAAATGTTAACAAGAATTTTCAAATTGCTTTGACATTTAATAAACTGACGTTTCCTCCTCTCGAAACTTTTGTTTCGCATTTTAAGCCTTAAATGGAAAATTCACGAGCAAAAAATTTTTAAACTCACGGTGTTCGAAACTTATGCAAAACCCATTGAATCGAGGGTTCAGTGTCCAGAACACTAAGAAATTAAGGGAGGGCGTAAGGTTCTCACTGTAGCTTTTAATTCATTCTATGTAGCGGCGAGTTGTTATTCCCGTTTCCTTTCCGTGCCTTGGGATACAGCTGCATGTGTCTACAACACCTTTTAGGGGTTCGTGTTCTTACAGGCGGGAGTGCAAACCCTCGTTAGCACTCTGATCGCAGACGAAAGTGCCTTGTCAAATCTGTCCGATTACGGGGAACCAACACTCTTGGATTTTTGTATTCCAGTGCATTCGTAGTGATGGTTTCATGAACGAACCCAAAGGTTTTTTCTCTCAGATTCCAAACAGGGCAAATTCGATCTTCAATGTGTAGTGATATTCAAGAGAAAAAGTAGTCCAAGAATATGGGTTTGAAAATTTCAACGTGGTATGGACCCTCAAATTAAATGAGGCTGTAATTCAAGTCTTTGAAAAATGGCAGGAATGAAATTAGTTCCTTCTTTGTGGAACATGAAGTGTGGTGTTCTGAGTAGGGTAATTATGAAAAATTACTTCCATGTGACCTCAAAAATGAATCATCTCATGGAGTTCTTTGATTCTCCAAAAAATTGGGGTGAAACAGAAGTAAAGGTAGGAAGATCATGGAAAAAAAGTGAACTTCGGCTCAAAAGTAATTCAGATCTGCACAAATTATGGTAATCATTCGTGTTTTGCTGGTTGTTAATATGCTAATAAATTACAATATTAATTCATAGGTACGTGCTCCTAAAGGAGAGAAACATGCTTCTTACAATGGAAGAAGAATGTAAAAGGGAAGCACAGTTATTTCCCAATGCTGAACGAATTGATAAGGTTACAGATTCTTCATAAATTGTAAATCCATGTTATTTGTTTTGTTAGGTGGAAGAAAGCATGAAGCATTTGGAAGATGTTGTTCGGGAAAGGAACAGAGCATACTGGGAATTAGAAGTAGGAGAAACAGGTGAAATACCTACAGTGAAGAAGCCTGGAACATTTGGTAGATTTCATATTTTCATGTTAATTTTGAATTGAAAGTCTGTTAGCGGACTGGATTGATGTTAAAGCTGTGGAGCACAGAGTACCTAAAGGTATGAATCCCGACTTCAAGGAAGCAGGAATACCTTCAACCAGTGCATATCGTAGGGAGTATGAAATCTTGAGAAATGAACAAGTTTTTCTGAAAAAGAAAAGAGCAGCTTGGTAGGCAATTTTATGCTTTTTACATAAAGCATAGAAAATTCTCAGTCGTCAGAGAAAACATGTGATGGGGTTGCTACGTCGTTTCCCAGACATTGAGGAGCCCTTGTTGAAAGAGAAATACTCTGATGTTGATTTGGATAAGATAAAACAGTCACGTAAAGCAGATGGTCACTATTCTCCATTGGAAAGAAATCCCAGACTTCAAGGATAAGGTACTTTGTTTTCAAACCATGCATCATGTACTTATTACTTACTTCCCTTGATCATATTAGTGAAATGAAGAATTTGCCACAGATTCACCTCTGATAGCAGAGTGTTTTGAGGGTGTTCCCATTCCATTCTGGTGCTCTGTTCTACCAGAAGTAAAATTTGAAGAAATCACAGCATGAAATTATTTACTGTGATGCTAGTGAAGTACCTTGTTGTTGGAGCCAAAATGGTTTTATGCAAGAAGGAAAACAATATAACAAATAAGGAGATTCCTAAGTTTTTCTTAAGATAATTACAGATAATTTTGATGAGTTTTGATGTGAAAAACAAAACAAAGCAAAAAAGGAAGGATGAAGGAGAAAATTTTCATCCTTTTTTCGAAAGAAAAATTATTGCATGTAATACCAACAACATTGCATGCCTGCCATGCCTGCTGAAAACAGCAGCAGCATGTGATGTTAGTTGAAACAGCTTCAGTTAATGGGAAACAGAGTGCAAATCTGTTTTATGTTTTGTATTTTGTGCACAGAAGCACAGCTCACCCTATAGTGAAGTGCAATGCCATTGACTCCAGTATGAACAACCATAACCCATGAGAAGGATAAATATCTACATGAAAGTATAAGAATCAGGTGGAGGACCTAATGAACCTTAGTGGATGTTTGGAACGGAACTGCCTGCATTGGACATGTACACATGAGAACACTTTTGTTTGCTACAGTGTTTAAAAATGTGGAAAGCACATGCACCAACGAATTTAGGAGAAGAACGCCAAGCTAAGCATCACCGTGAATGGTGTAGGTACTTTGGTCAGCCACCGTTCTTCCGAATAACACGTCATGTACGAAACGGGCATGGTTTTAGTGATATTGATTGTGCTTTCACCTTGGAGACGAAGCACACTCATACTTGGGTTGATGGGAAAAGTAAACTCGGGGAATCCGTCTGAGTACTTAAAGCTTGCCGATTTCCCTGCTGTTCAGCGATTGCGCGCGTACTTAACACATGAATGTGGAAGCTCTTGGTGTGGGTATGCACGTGGTAGTTTCGTGAACATGCATACCGTCATGCAATGTATAAAATCTCAACTGGATACGCGGCTTTTGATTGCGAAGGCACAAAAAGTTTCAGCATGAAACATTGGATGCATACGTACGTAGTGTATATATCGATAATATACGTGAATCCACACCACGGACTATGGCGTGGTGGTGCTATGAAGCGAAAGCTCATGGATCCGACAGTCGGCAATGCCATTCGCGCGCGCTTATAAGATCGCAGGGCTCATCAGCATGACGAAAGCGATCGAGCAGCTTCCGCTCCACGCCTTCGTGGATGACTTCAGACGGGTTTTTTTTATCGAAAGGCGCCCCCCCCCCTTGAGGTCGAGGATGTCGGCTTGGGTGAAGAATGTTCGGACACAACAAGTCTGCTGTCACCAACATCAGCGGCCTTTCATTCCATCGGGATCGACCTCCAGCGTTACCAATTGTGTTCGGCATCCATTTTCTATTTGGGAAGGGAACTACTTTATGGGCACGAATTCACTTCACTTGAATTCATCCGTTCGTTCAGATTCACGCATTCTGATCTGGTGTATGCATCCCAGCTTCTTTTCGGCCAGAACTTGGGATGAGTAGTTTCCGTAAAGGTTTCGAAGGGAGGGATGAGACCGTTAAACGAGACATTTTCTCTTTACTCTTAAGAACCTGCTCGAACGTGGCAAAGAATTCTTGTAATTGACAGAACAGATGGTTACCCATCTGCAATTCTTCCAGTCCCATGATTTCTTAGTCTGTTGTCATTTACTTTGGATTAAAGATAAGCAAGCGTGCTGCAACGAAACGATATTTCTCAAACAGGTAAAATTCCACGCACAAAACGGAATAAAATGAGTTTCTTTGAACAATGCGTTGGATTATTTTCAAATCTCGGCTTTGTCCCATAGATTTCATTAAGAGGATGCTTTTCATTAAAACTTATTGGAACCTCTAATCCTCTAAGAAAATCCACGTTCTCTATATTTATGCCAATCAGAATTCTATTCATTGAAGTCTGTTGAAACGAACCTTTGGATATAATGTTCAAAATATCAACTTTGCAAGTTGGTAATTTTTTCTTAATTTTCGTTTCCTGTTAAAAAGAGAACAGGTGAGAAACTCCCGTAAAAAACAACAACAACAAAAGTGAGCTGTCTCGTGTGCCTCTCCAAAATGGTTGAATAGAATAACTCAACAGGCTAAAATGGACATATTCGATCCACTGTTCTCTGTTTAGCATTTGCTCAAACTTATTATTTATGCAGACGAAGTAGCTTCTTAGTAGGGACTTTGAACTCTAGCTTCTGGAGGTCTGCTATGTATTCAATGCTACCCATTATTTTGTTCCCCCCCCCCCCCCTGAAGAATTTGTGCTACTTGGAGATGTACAATTAAAAAAATGCGTCTTAGTAACTGCATTGGAATGCACTTTAATGTGGGTGGCTTTTGCAATGTCAAAACAAACAAATATGTTTTTGATATGTATTGCTTATTTTATAGTTTCTTTCATACTATTTGGATAATCTGAACAAAGTTTGGCACAGTGTATTGGAAAATGTTGAGCAAGTCTCGAGGAATTCTTTTTTGAAAGAAGCTGTTACCTTCTTTATCCATTCCCGTTTCATTTTCTTTGCAAATTAATGATGGATGCATTCAGCACGTACTGGTCATCAGTCACGTCTTCCATATTTTCACAAATATTTAACTGTTGTTTTCTGGATAAGCACTTCCATTTAATGTATTGCGGTCTTCTGACCCTTACAAGATTAGGAATTTTTGATTCATAGCCTTGAAAATTACCCAATGCATGCAAATGAATTTGAGACTTCACCATAGTTATGTATTTACACGAATATGTTATTTATTGATTTTCAAAAATACAAAGTATATGCCAAGATGAATTTAAAAAATCCCACGTCCATTTTCTTTTTATCAAGTCATGTTGAGATTCATGCAATCAGTCGCTCAATCATGCTGTAAAAAAATTCCAAAGCAAAAAATGGAACGTTATTGAGTAGTTTTTGTTTTATTGCAATCTAAGCAATAAGCAAGACAGAAATATCGGTAAGATAGATAGACTTTATCTACATGATGTGCTACCCTGCATTACATAAAGTTCTAAATTTAAATGCAGTTGAATTCCGCCTCATTCAAGCCACACTCGAACTCTTCCCATTTTTCCCCTTTGCCCACTTTCAAACTCCTCAATGAATATCTTTGGGAAAGCAAAAGAGTAAGAGACGAGTGAAGCAAAAGGACAAACACCCATGAGATGATGATGCACTTCATCATGCTGCATTTGCGAAGGAGTGCAAACATCCCATTTTGAAATATTCTCAGAGGTGCCTCCGCAAGGAAAACCTACACCACGATGTTTTCACGTCAAGTGTATATCCTTTGTGTATTCCTTTGGGTTAGTTCAGAAGACCAAGTATTTTTGCTGCGAAAATTCTCAATGGACCATCGTAGCGTGGGGAATGAAAAATTGGCCTCGATCCCCTCTCTGAAAACAGAGCATCTTGAAGGTGCATCCTGTCACCCTTGACCATGAAAAGCATGAAATATACACACATATAAATATAAAAAGACCAGCAACTTGAAATGAATTCGTTCATCTAATGCTAAGACGGTTCTTCGTTTCAGAAATGGAAATGGTTTCATGCAAGAATGAAAAGAAGATAACGACAGGGGAGATTCCCATGTTTTTGTTGAGATAAGTGCTGATAATTTGGATGAGTTCTTGTTTGAAAAATGAGGACAAAGCAAGAAGACATGCATGCAAAAAGTCGGAATCTGATGCCGCTGCTGAGTACGATTCTCCGGAACTCGTCGTCTATGCAGGTTAGGGTGTCTAAAGATCGAAGGAAAGACGCAGAATTTCCAACAGAAAACTGATAACTGCCACCAAGTGTATCAGTGGATGGCACATTCGGCTCGCCGTGAGCTGTTCAGGCTAAACCCTGGGACTCTGGAAATGAGCATTTTTACCGCTTATCATATCGACCAGTCATGGAAATGACTAAGTCTCTCGAGACCTTTGAGAAAACTCCAACTGCAAAGAGTGAGGCCGGGGCGCCAAGGACTTCGTGTTTTCAGTAATAGAGGCACGTCGAGGGGAGCAAATACACGTGGTGTTTTGCTAACCCCTCCCGGTCACTCCGCTGCTCCGTGCAACTGCTGGAAACACTCTTCGAAGAATAAACGCACACGCTGTGAGGTTGTTAAATGTGGTGGCATGGGCATGAGGGAGACTTCTTCGTGGCTCTGCATGCGAGCAACGAGATATACAATGAGGCGGTGCTGTGACACAGTCTTGTAAGTGTTCATCAACACTGTTGGTCCCACAAGGGCTTGACATCACAACCCCCCCCCCCCTTCCTCAAAACCTGAACTCTGACTTCACGGTGCCAATTGATTAACAACAGTCAACTGATAAGCTTGAGCTCAAGCCATTCAAAGCAGTATGAAGGAGGGAATCGACTATATTAATCCTCACATTTTCATGCAAACCGGAGTCACAGCCACTTTGCTACCCGTCTCCTTACCGAAGAAGATGGAATTCGTTTCAAAAGTCATGTACTTTCGTAATGAAACTTGATCGATTTTTTTTTTTTTTTAATTTCAAATCAGCACGTTGGTTTGATATCAAAGAAGCGTGTTATCTGGCATTGGATCGACCAGGCAGACCCAGGAAACTGCCACCTGCTAACTGGAAAAGGTGCGAAAGTGGTCCTGCAGACGAAACGTTGCAGAGTTCAGCTGGGAATAAGAGCATCCCTCGCTGAGAAACAGCGGCTAAACTCGGAAGGAAACCATTTGGGCTTCTGCCTGGACGGCGATTGCGGTAGACTGTTTGGGTTTGCACATTTCATTCATTCGAAAGCATCCATTGCTGGTAACAGATGTCGCCGAGAACGCCTCCGGAAGGAGAAAAGACCGAACGAGTTGTGTTGCCTTGAAAACTGCTGGTAGATGGGCCTGGAAGTCTAGAAAAGGGCAAAGTATCTTGCCCGGACGCCAAGGGATGGAACACAGTCGCCCATGATTCTTGTTGCACATTCACAATGCTGATTCCATTAATGCCTTTCCCTTCTTCCCTGGACATATTGGAAAATGTTCGATTTTGGTGTGTTTATTTTGGGATGTAAATTTTTTTTTTGTGCCATCTGCCTGATTGGATGGTGCCGTCAGGCAGGTTCGCAGGGGAAAGACAAGGCGAACGAGAGGCAGAATTTACAACGTTCAGTCCATACCGGTCGCTGCAGTGAACAAAAGAGCAAATGATCGGAAGACCACCAACAGTGAATGCACTTTTCAGAAATTGCTGGCAACAAAAAGATGAAGATGCTCACATCCACGAAATCCTGCTTTCCACGGTAGAGACGATCGCTTTTGTCCTCAAATGAATATGCTTTATGGAATTCCTGATTTCAGATTCCATCATGCGTGCTCTTGTGAGAGGTGAGGAGGCTGCTTATTCCTCGCCGTCGAATACTGAAGGCGGTGACCGATTCCTGAGAGCAACCGGACTGTCCATGGTGGAAGAGAGGGTTTCTTCTGATGCTGCGTCACCCCCAACGGGAATCGTCTGACGACATATAGGGCAAGTGACATTGTTCCGGAGCCAGGGAAGAATGCAACTTTCGTGGAAGAAGTGGTCGCAAGGCAAAATTTTCAGTCTGTCTTCCAGGCGGTACTCGTCCATGCAGATTGCGCACTGTTCGCCGTTCAAGAACTGCTTAACCACAAATAAGGTGGGCAGATTTTCGATTCCATGCTCGTCCACCTTGTTCCAGGAGAACGTGACGTCTTCGAGACCTAATTCTAGATTCGATACTTCGGATTCGGATGTGTCGGAGTGGTCGGAAGAAAGCGATCTCTCCGGAAACTCCTCATCGCTTGTCGGAACATCAGGTGAGGATCGCAGTTCCTCGAGCCATCTAGAAAAACCGGCACTTCTTGGGCTCGTATAACGTGTCGGCACAGCTACGCCACTCGGGTAATTCTCATTGGCTAATAAAGCCCAAGCACTTCCTGGGTCCGTCCGGGTAGGGACAAGTGCGATCCCGTCTGGGTGCAGTTCCGTTTCCGCGCCGGTGGCGGTGAAGGCTCCATGAGGTCTCGTCCTTGCGCAGCTTCTCCCCACCCACATCCGCAGAGGTGGGTAAGAAAGATCGAGGGTTCCTAGCGCGTCTTGCGACCTCCTCCTGAACAGCAAGGTGGAAGGCGGTTTTCGTGATTTCGCTACTGAGCCAGGGAACAAACCAAACCCACCAACCGAATTGGATTTGTGGGATTTGTTGCCTCCTGCTGGTCCTCCTTGCCCAGGACCGACTTCGAACACACGCCTGCAGTATTCGGACAAGAGATCCAGCTCATCTTCTAAATTCTTCGCGTCCTGCATGAAGGAGGAGAGGCTTGAGAAGATGTTTTGCGTTTCGCGCAGCTCCCTAGTTGTGCGGGCACGATCCCCATCTGCGACGAAACTGCGACGTTCTCTGTGGATGGCCCATGCATTTCCTGCAGCTGCTCTCAGAGCCTCCAAGTAGGGGATGGAATTTTCATCTTCTAGAATGGGATCGTTCACAAACAGTTCGGAATCTGCGGTAAATGTCCAATCCTCGAACAAAAAAGGGTCATCACAAGTGTACCCATCGAACAGATCTCTGGCATCTTTTGCCTCGCTCATACAGAAGGATAAGTCGCAATCACTAGAGTGGACATCATAAGCGAGAACGCTTCCTGAACATTCACCATCTTCAACTTGATGAGAATCGAAACTTGAATGAAGAATTGAAAAAAACAAAAAAACAGATATATATATATATATATATAGCCACAGCTCCTCTAAGAGCAAAATTTACCGATCAGAACTTTCAGCTGAAGGTGTCTCGTCCTTTTCCATGACCGTCTGAAAAAATGTTTCAGCATTTTCCAAAATGCTATCCATTTGTTTTAACCAGTGCAGCACTTTCAAATGTGGTTTATTCTGTACTCTTTTACTTTCGTTTCGATCATCTATCAAAACACCTGTTAGTGAGGTAGATGAATGTCATGCATATTCTATATGTATATATATATATATTCGCTGTTATTGCACTACTAAGACTGCTGGTACATAAAGGAGCTTCGCTTGAGGAATTGACCACATAAATCTGTCAATTTGTCAAAGTTTCATTCTACATTTGTACGCTGCGTCACGTCATTTACAAAGACATAGTTACATGAAAAAATGCACCTTATATGAGTTGCTACAGGTGCAAAAGCAAATTATGGGAACCTACAAATGACGGAAGGATTTTCCATGACGTCGAGTGAATTAGGGAAAAGCAAACAAATTTGGATTTGCAGTTGCTTTGATTTTGCTCACTGCACGCACCCCGCACATGCAGCTTTTCATCTCACAGCTTCACCCGCGAAAGATGAAGCAGCACGCGGAAGCGCGGGGTCAGCCGATTTTCACCCATTCACTCGGACCTCGAGGTGCTCGAGAAAATTTTCAACTTGGAACATTTGAGGGTTTTTTTTTTTCTCTTTTTTTTGTCACTTTATATTCAGATACCTAATTCATAGATGGGCTGCCATCGGTTTCTCCCCGCTCTGAGCTCGGCCCAAGAGTTCTCCGGCAGCTTCCCCGCCATCTTTAGAGGAAACGGATGGGAGAAGTGTGCCTCCGTGAAAGCTTTTTCATGTCTTTATAGTGGCTGAAGAGAAACGGAGATTTCGTGCGACGACAGCGATCGTGGTTCGAGGAAAGCATTCGCGCGCGAGTTGTTTATTCAGTTCCATTCTTTGGCCGAACAATTGCGACGTGGCTGCCAACCACACAGTTCTGTGGTTGCCATTGGAACACGTCAAACAAGGGACTACTAGGTTGGAAGCGGAAGGAGAAGAGAGAGAGAGAGAGAGAAAAAAAATGGATCGCCGTCGGCGTTTGACCCATCCGCTGAGCTGGAGATGTAACATCTCTTCTTGCGCGCCTCTTGCCTTTGCCTCTTCCGGTTTCCGATTCGAGGGCGCGAGAGCTTCAAAGCCTCCCGAAGCAAAGTTTCCCTCCGAACTCTTGTCAACGACTCATCCTGCCAACTGGAAATAAAACAAAGCATGCGAACGAACCCATTAAAGAGAACGGAAAAGGGAGCATCAGGAAATGAGTTCGCAGGAATACGCGTACGCACTTAATGTTTACTCTGTGGTACATATGTGTGTGTGTGTGTGTGTGTGTGTGTGTGTCACAAATGATGAGTGAAAGAATGAATCATGGCAGGTCATGGATGCAGCAGGTTCTTCAGGCCACGCAAGGGAAGCATGCTGTTTACGTAGTGATGATTTCCGGGAAGAGCCGATGGCACTCTGTCTGCTGCCGTTCGAGCCGGGTGGAGAAGATTCGCAGGTTGACAAGGAGGCTCTTCTCGCCGACCACCGCAACGGACCGCGCAGAGACGGAAATCGCATCCGCGCCGCTGCTCACATGAGACGGGAAAGCCGGACTTTGGGAAACGTGGCTCGGGAAACTCACAACAAAATCTGACATCGATGACATTTGATATCGAAATCCGATGAGCTTACGGATCGCCCGCGCGAGTGCTCTGCAACTCTTTTCGCAGAATTCCCGTAAAGTGAGAGCTGAGCCGCAGGCGCAGACCGCATCGCTTCTTCATTTCAGTTACTTTATTTTAGGGTTTGCATCCCAGCCTTATCTTTTTGGTGTCGTTTTCAGCACGGTAATCTATCGAGGCTCAGGGCGAGCACCCTTGCGTTTGTTCATCTCTTCGTATTTCGTAGCTTCAGAGCATTTTGGGATTCGTGCTCAGAAACAGGGATGGAATAGGGAGCTTCGCCAACTCTTTCTGTGATCCTCGCAAGGCTTCTGCACCGGTCGATGGAAGTATCTTACAAAAACATTCCCAAAAGGAAAAAAGAAAAAAAGTTTTTTTTTTTTTTTTCTCTTTTGCTATTTCTGGATTTTTTCTAATCTCCTTTTGCTCCTCGCGAAGCATCGACTCCTCGGTTAGCTGCAGAATCTGCAGCGGAACAAATGCCATTTCTTTTAGACGCCATGCAAGTTTTTACGATCTGAAGAAATGGAATCCATCTGGATCGATCCACTTGCCCCAATAAGCACCACCTTGAAAACTGTCGTCGGGAAAATCGAATCCAGAGAAGGCACTCTGGAAGGAGGTTCCCCATCGGTGCTTCATGTGTATATATATACACACTTGACTGACCCAAGTTGACACACTGTCCCGTTCAAATTTCGAACGCAGGGAGCTGCGATGGTAAGTTTGTTCGGTTCGCACGTCTTTTCACTCGGCCGAGCAGTGTGTCGTCTTCAATCGACTAACGGTCACAGTGAACCCATTGGCAATTCCAATTCCCTTCCGAGTGATTCCACTCACGTCTCGTTGACATTCTCGAGTCACTTTGGCTCTCCTTGCAAGGATGAAAGTTTCCACGTTGCAGCCATGATGCCTTTCCCCAAAGGCACCGAATTAGTGTGACCACAACGGCGGGATCCGTTAAATTTCCAGTGTTCCTCAGAGCATCTGAAACAGCCTCGGAAATCGAAATTTCAGCTTATCTACAGCTTTCGATAGCAAAGATAAGAAGAATGAATTACTGTTGCCTGCTTCTTGCTCGAGGAACGGCGTTTATCTGTTGTTTGGAAGACCCTGGTAACAGAACTCACAGCATGGAAAGCATTCGTTATTCATGAAAATTTGAATTCTTTCTCTCTCTCTCTCTCTCTCTCTCTCTTTCTTTCTTTCCAGGAAGGTCGCAATGACGAATGCTAAGTTGAGTTAGGGATCGCCAAGAAAATTATCATCAGGACTCTTCCTTCTTGTTATCCCATCAAAGTATGAAAATACAGACGCAATTTAAAGTTAGCATTTTCCTTTTTTATGAATGCAGGCGATTCTGGAAAACTTCCTTCGCTAATTGAACGATATGCTGATTAGGAATGCTAAATTTTTCAAGTGCTTTTTTCTTCCATGCATATTTTTTGGGTCCTTGACGGCCCTGACGGATTCTTGCAGAGATACGTTTCAAGGGTATTCATTTTAGTGAGGTACTAATAAGAGTGGACCTAGTATTGTACTAATCCATCTGAGAGTGCATAGAGTGTTTACTATTTTTATTGCAAACATTTGTCGGATAACAAAAATATCACTTTTTCTCAATGGCAGAGGTTTAGCTGATCAGAATTAAACCCGAAAACAAGAACATCGGATCGGATATCTTTCCTTTTTTTTTTTTCTCCTTCACTATTTCTAGGTAACGTCACTCCCTCATAATTGCTATTCGAAGAATTGCACATCCGTATGTATGACCAAAGCTGTTGTTATCCGCAAAAGGAAACCTGCTTTTATAAGATGAACTGAAACAATTTTTTAAATTTGGTGCCCAGGAAAGGCTAAAGGTATTTCTTCATGTGTCTGTTCTCATCAAGGGAGCCGAAACTGATTCAGCGGATTGGTTCTCATGTCTGAAAACCTGAAAGTCGGATTCAAACACGAAGAGTGAGCTCGTTTTCTCCAACTAGCTATAGTATCAAAACTGTAATGCCACATGGCATGTGCATCGGGAAAAATTATTGCCTTATCAACAGACCACAAAGGGATATTCAGTCCTATACAAATCCGTACGTGAAAAATTTCTTCAAGGAATGCTTGCATCTGCTATTCACGTTATTGAGGATCCGCAGTGTGGTAACACCGAGAGCATTGGGAAATTGATATAATGGACTTTGAAAAAAAAAAAAAAACATACACACACACACAAAAGCTCAAAACATTATCATTGCACGTGGACTCATCTGAACGCAGTGCTTCTTCAGCTGCTCGGTTCTTTCCCAACAGAAGAGAGACCTACATTTGTGTGTGTGTGTGTGTGTGTGTGTGTGTGTGTGTGTGTGTTTTTGCTTTTATCAGGTCACGTGGGTTATGGCTCCTCCATAAAATCATGGAGTGAATCTGCATCGCCTTTCTCGCGGTGGATTCTTAAGAACTACGGTTAATTTCAAGATACAGATTTCAGAGGCAGCTGATTAGGAGAGAAAGGCTCAAAACACCTGCTTATTATGCCGAGCGTGAAATTTTTTTACTTCATTTTAATGCACTCGTAAGACTCTCCGAGCCGAAGAATAGAGAACGTACGTGATATACGATATACGTGGTCCACGCTTACCCACATTTTCCTCCTTTTTTTTTGTGAAGCTTTGCTAAACAAAACCGGGAATGTCTGGCCGTGTCGTACTGGTTGGTCTTATCAGCAATACAACACGATTAGAATTTTAATTGAACGACAGAACAAGGTGCTTATCTCCTCGAAATGCTTCAAAAGTGAGAAAAAAGGCATGTGTGTGTTTTTCCTTGGTGAACGGCGAGGGTTTCCCATCTCAGCCAAAGGCATTCTCAAATGAAATATCCCGTGCCAGTGATCCTCATCTGCGTGAATTCATTCCATAATGCCCTGCTGGCGTCCATCATGAGAATGCCAAGCACATGGCTTTTGAAAAATGCACGTTCATCTCATGTCGGACATGTTGAGTGTCATCTCACGTACTTTTTTTTTTTTTTTTTTTCTCCCGTTTCGTCTGCAGGCAGATGTTATTCTTTTTCCTCTTCGATTTTGACATCACCTCCAAACACGTTTATTTTCTTGAAGCCACGTGCTGGAAAATTCTCGGGGAATTCATTGGGCCCACAATGCCTCACGTTTCTCAGCTGTTCTTTTCATGAGAGAAAAGAAGGAGAAGACAAAAAAAAAAAAACGATCGGTGAACACCCATGAAAAGTGCATCCAGTTGTACGATAGGAATTCATTTGCTATTTGCCAGTTGGCCTGGGAAGTGTAAAAACAGCTTCAGTGCCTCCTTTTTCCTTCCCCCCCCCCCCGAAAGGAACAGCGCTCTCTTAAATTCGGTTATTGCAAAAGCACTGAGCACAACACCAGCAGCAATCAAAGATAACCCGAATGATGAAAACTGGCTGAAGGCGACGCTGCTGAAGGATTTTGCTGCTTGGGTTTCATGGAGGATTTCAGTGAAATAACCACGACTGGAGGACTTCCACCCCCCCCCCCCCACACACCTCCCCACCCACCCCACCTCCACATCTGATTCTGTTTCCAGCATTCCAAAAATATTGCCTTCTTTTTTGTAACGTACAGGACCACGGCATTCGTACGCTTTTCAAGGCTGCCATGAAGAAGGTTTCGATAACTAATTGCATGGCATTTTTTTTTTTGTTGTTGTTGTTGTTCCAACACCCAAACACCCAAGATATTGTCGCTGACGTTTTAGGTGTATCACACGAGCGAAACACATTTTTTTTCTTTTCTTAGTTTTCCTTTTTTTTGTTGTTGTTGTTGTGAAAGTACATCGATGCATTAATAAAAATGACGCTGCCGCTGTCATCTTGTATTTCGAAGAATGGAAAGTACACGCAAATGCAAGTTACACATGTACGGACCCAACGGACCGGAGAAAGTGTACGTCGGCACGATTATCCCTGCAGCCTTCCCTCTTGTACTCTGCCCACGGAATTACCGTTCCGATAATGAGTGCCGTACCGCCGTGTACATTAAAATTAACGTCGTTAATGCACCCGAAACGAACGTGCACGTCGAAAGGGGTCGTCCGCCAGGACGTCGGAGGCAGCCAGCTTTAAAGTTGTACACTGAACACAACAGATTGTGAAAATATTCCTTAAATACGCATCATTGCATTTTTTTCACTGATATCTGTATTTCAGTGTATTATATATTCGTATGGTGCTTATTACCACGGCATGAAAATTCAGTAATTAATGCAGCGATGTGGTAAATTTGCTGTAGCTTGAAATCAAGGGAACAAAGCTGTGAAAGTAGAATCTTTTATCTTATCATGTGCGGTCGCTGGTGGTGTTATGCATTCTGTTTATTTATCGGCATTTTCGTATCAATTAAATGCACTTCAAACAGGAAATGAAAATCCGAGATGTAGGAGTGAAATCTGCGGATGCAAAAATCATTACTATTTACATTGCAAAAAATCCCAGACGTCATGTAGAAAGGCAAAATTGCATTTCATGTTCATGAAGTGCCCCTTTTTAATTCTGTCTAATTGTTGCATTTGAAATGCCATGTACTGCCTTTTTTTTTGTTTTTTTGTCTTGTTTTTTTTTTTTTAAAGAAAAAAAAAAAAAAACAAGAAAAGAAATTTCCATATGCTTGTGTGATTTCCCCCAAAGAGAACAGATTTGAAATGTATGTGCATAGTGTTGATCCTTTTGAGTAATTGTCTTTACAAGTAAATGAATAATCCGTACGCAATAAATCCGATTAGTTGCGGTCGTTAAGTGCAATGCAGTTTCTGTGTTCAAATGTGTAGTTAAAAGCATATGCATATATGATTGATTGACTATGTACTGGAAAATTTACCGAAACTTTTTATGAAATCAATGATTTTAAAAATATTATAGATAAGTATTTTTTTCTTCATCCTGGTTTCACAGATTTTCAAAGAATTTTAGATATTTTAAAATTCCATATTATAAATTCATTTGAAAATTTTGATTTTAAAATTACATATATTTATGAAAGGAAGAAGGAAATATTAATAAATATTTCATTTGAAGTTTTATGTCTTAGTCTTTGTTATAATTTGACAAATGGAGGATCAACAGTTCTGCTTAAAATGGAACAATTTCCAAAATAACATTGTTGCATCTTTTGAAACATTACTTAAGGATGAAGATTTTGTAGATGTAACTTTAACTTGTGAAGGAAAAATACTCAAGGCTCATAAGATGATATTATCTGCATGTAGTCCATATTTTAAGGATCTTTTGAAAGTAAGAATCTTTGCATGATTTGGAAACAACCAATTCTAGGAATGCATTTTTTCGTTTTTTTTTTTTTTTTGAAAAACTTAATGCTAAATATCAAGGGCAAAATTCGCAGTTTATAAACAGCACTCACAATTACATCATTTGTTAAGCCGAGTAATGATTAAGCATTACCATTGGTTCTTATTTAGTGATAATTGAATTTTATAAATGAATTTGGCCACAAACTCAGTTTTCATTTGATTTATGTTGTTTCAGCACGTATCTCTAATGGTTAGGATATATTATCGATGTATTAAATACAACTCAATAACTGCTGCATGAAATACAACATATATTCAAGCAATTGAACACACTGGTTTTTCTGTGAAGTTTGTAAAAAGTGAATAACATCCACATCTATTTTTACATATATCTTTAGCATGTATTTGATTTCAATGGAAATGTTTAACTGAGGCTTGGGAATGACCTCACCGATCTATTCTTCTTAAATATCAAGTAATTTTCCTTATTTGAATGCCATTTCTGATGTGTCTAAGGACATAGCAATTGTTGATTTATCCTAGATACAGTGCACTTGATTTGCAATCAGTTTGTGTTGTTTGTCATACAGTGCATGTAATCCAAAATTTTTTTCAAGAACATACCACCTTCATCTTGAATTTTTGCCGTAGCTTACATGTACGGTTTTTGGTAAAGAAGTCCCCAAAATAATTTTCTTAGTAAGTTATTTTCAAGTCTACATGTTCCTTGAAATTTCAGCACATTGAGTGTAAGAAACTGTTTCATGAGATAAATCATGAAAGACCTTGTTTGTAGGCTGTGACACATGTACAAATTGGTGTTTGTAGATCACACAAAGTTTTAATATTGTTTTCATTGCATGATGATTGCTCTTGGGATGCTTTTGTATTTCTTGAAAAAGCATAGGATCATAGAAAACTTTCTTTGTAAACTACTTGAAACAATGGAACTTGATTTGGGAATTCATTATCTATTTCCTTAATTTTATTGTGTTCTAACAAGTTTGCAGCCACAATAAAAGTTCATTTTGATTCTAGATTCATTTTGAAGTTCATGTTTTCAAGAATGAAATTAATACAGTGAAGTGATTGTTTCCCTTGAGATTGAGCAAAAATGTGTTTAGGATTTGCATTGTCAACTAAAGTGAAATGATAATCTCACAGAGTTTGTAATGTGCATTCATCTTCAGATTCAGAATTCTAAAATACTTTTTCTTGTGGACATATTGAATTTTAGCAACAATTTGTATTTATTTCAAATGTGAAGATAGCACATTGCTAAAATTCAATTCAAGTTTGTAATATTTTCAGATGATTCCAATTGAATTACTTTTGATGTTTAGCTTTTCATCTCACCTGAAGTAATCAATTTTGGTTCCAGTAAATATGCTAAAAGTCTTTTCCAACATGTCTTGATTTGCCTGTTCTTATGGTTTAAAAAGTAATTCCAAATTATTAGTGTTCACCAGTCCAAGTTATTTTGAATTGTGTGGATTTTGTAAGTATTCTATACTGAGGCAGTTGAGTGCTCCATTGAGGTGATTAGTAGATTACCCTCTGCATTTCTGTCTGACTTTGTCTAACCAAACTTCAGCTTCCTTCATTTCTGTCCCTTGCTCTATTTTATAGGCAGTGAGAATTCAAATGTAGTCAGCTTATTGCCAGAGAAACCAGACAGAAACAGTTTTAAAAAAGAAATAATAAAAGCATTCATTTAAAGTTCCATCTAGGGTCCCTGATGTTTGTTTTAGTATTAAAAGAGTTCAGACTATCATTATTAGACTAAGGATTTTTATTTTGAAAATAATGTATTCTTTAAACTGATTCAAAGTGATGAAGATGGTAAGACTCCAAAATTAGTGTGAAGGTTTGACTGTACTTTTCCAGCATGATGACCTTCATATTGTGTTCATCTTCCCTCTCTCTCTCCCCACCTTATTTTGCCCTCTTTCATATTTCTCAATTCTGGAGATTTGAGTCATTTTTATCGAAGTTTCACATTAACATATTTAGAGATTTGTTAGCTTTTGAGAGTTGTTTTCAGCATCCTGTTGAAGAACTTCTGCACATGTGAATATTTAACTTTCTTGTGTGGCAGTACAGTACAGAGCAGTACTAAGTATTTTACTATAATAAGGCACAGTTGGATATTACAAGTGATCAGGATTTGTACAGCTGAATTAAGATCTTCTGAAAGGAGAACACCATTAATTTTTTGTGATTTGAAACTTCTTTCATGTTATGTTAATATTTCGTTTTTGTTTTCTTATTGAGTGTTTCTTGTGTCCCTTTTTTGTTTGTGTTTACACTTGGTGGTGGTATTTATTTTAAATTATGCAACACTGTTTTAATATACAGCTTTATTGTTTTCTTTTTGTTATTGTGGTTCTTTGTTGTATGAATTCTTGATTTGTATCTTCAGATATCTTTCTTTGATTTTGTGCACATTGGATAGATTATTCTGTAATTTCCTTTTACTGGCAGATGTGATTTGTGTTGTACTTTGGTTACCACCCAAAGGGATATGTAGTTTACTCCATATTGTATCACAAGATAATTTTAAATCTTTTCCATTAAAATTGAGTTCCTGTATGCCTAATCTTATTTCATGTAATGAAAGATTATTTTAGTAAATGAAAACGAAAATGTTTTAGTTAAATTTCAGATTTCACTTGTTGAAAGACATTAGTAAAATGATAACATGTTAGAAAGATGTAAGCTACAATTCAGAAAAAACTACAAAATTTTTTATTAATGATAAAATTAAGTTCCAGAGGTTTGTAAGCAGTAAATAACTAAGCTGTCCTATTGTGGCAGTATTTTTACTTAGAATTTTTGTCCATTGACGTACTTCAAGAGGTTAAAGCATTTCAATTAGAAAAAAAGCGAATCCTTTAAAACTTCCCCCATTATTAAATTTCATTTTCATATAATATAACTTCATAGTATTCATTTATTGCAGAGAAATATCGAACTGGATATTTGGTGCTAAGTGATCTTATCTCTGGTTAATGCATCATTTGTATATCTCAGCATTTAAGAGGCTTAACTTTTGATGCTACGTTATTTAATCCTTGTAAAAGATTTTAAGAGGTTCTGGTAGTAACTTCATTCATACAGAAGATATATTGTTTGCTTATAACCAAAAATATTGTCAAGGCATTTCATGAATTCGTAAACTAATATTGGTTACTTGGTGAAAAAAACTGATTGCCAATTTATTCAAAGAAGAAAACACCAATGTAGTTGGTGTCATTACATAGATTGCATTGTTGATGAACTTTCAGATTGGTTTATTTTTATCAGTTGCAATATTCATAATTACTGGGATGTGTAATCATATAAATGTGCATCCTTATATGACAGTACAGCAGCATTGGAGATTGAGAAAATTACTATGTATGTATGCACATTGTGATTCGCAAATTTTCAGAATGTGAGAAACCAGAGTCATGACTTCAAAATATTAGAAGCATCACACAGTAAAATATTTTTCCATTAATGGAATTTTACAATTAATAAGTAAATTTGGCTATTAGTAGATTTTTTGGAAGTGGACTACATAAAAGTAGATCATTTAGTGGAATACTTGTATTGAATTAGTTTGTGTGTGTGTGTGTGTTTTCATTTGATACCATTGGCATATATTTAGCCATCATTTTGGCATTCTTTCAGAGATAATCTGGTGTAGGCATCATGTTTAAAAAGCATTTCTTCCCACTCATCATTGTTCTTCATTAGTGTTTCAGCGAATTCCAATTCCAAAATTGTGTATGTAGTTAAGGAAATTCCGTATAAAACTCATTTTTTTATTTATTAACAAATTGGCAGCTTGTGAATAAAATGAAATGTTGGAATCTGATGTACACCAAGAACAGAATATTAAGCACGCAGTGTGCACATTATGTGTACATAACAAACATATGCATAAAATTAACCCTCATGCATTTCAATTGTGGAACTTAATTGCTTTATATTACCTCTTTGCTATTAACGTATTTTTAGAGAGTTCATATTTTATCAGTATGGGAGAGTACTTTTGGTACTTCGATGTATTTGTTTAGAAGTTAAATTGGAAAAATATTCAGAACATTCAACCATCTTATTATTATCTTTTTCCAGACTGCCTTAACAAGCACTTACATCACGTAAATTTTGAATGCCAAGTTTAGTCTGTAGCACATGTCACTTTCATTTGATCTAGCAGAAATCTTTAAGGCTTTGGTTAAATTGAAAATTTTGGAAAATATGTATTTTAAGTTTTCCATGAATCAGTATCTAGTATTCAAATTGTAAAAATTAAGGAATAATGATCAAATATTTCGAGATGGACTTGTGTGCATTGGCATATTTGATAATTCTGGTTCTGTTAAGCATGGATAATTAAATTTCAGGAGCAAAATGGGAACCAAACTACCTCAAGAGTGTTTAAATGATGTATTGTTAAAGACTTACTGCATACATATGTATAACTCGTTTGAGTTAGCACTCACGTATCAATCATTAGTGATTGTATTGAACATTAACGGGATTTTATAGTCTGCATTATATTATTATGAAGTACTAGTCACCCTTACGAAGGTTTTTAAGACTTATGTTTTCAATGTTCCTGTTGTGTAAAAAGTCAGTAATGATTGTGTATTTTATATATCTGTATCTTGAATCTAAAGGATATTATAACATAAATTGAAGCAAAGCTTAATAGCAAATAAACTGGTAGAATAAGAGTTTATTGTTTTTGAATCCTTTGCAAATGAGTGAATAATTTTATTATATCTTATTATAGGCTAATCCTTGTCAGCACCCTATTATTATTCTACATGATGTATCATTTAATCATCTGCGTAATATTCTCATCTTTATGTATCATGGGCAGGTGAATGTTGCACAAGAAATGTTAACAGAATTCTTGAAAACGGCAGAGTCCTTAAAAGTCAAGGGTTTAGCTGAAGATAATGTAACAAGATAGTATTTTTGTTGGTAAATATCATTAGAAAACGTTATAGGGCCGACGTTTGTCCGCATTTGCAATGGGAGAGCAGATGACTGGAGTAAATATTAGCCGTAAACGGAATCGGACTTCACATGCTGCTGTAGATTCTGCAGCCTCTTATTGCAAAAAGATAACTAATGATAATGGTAATGAAGTGCGGAGATGAAGAGCTTTTAATTCAAATTGTTTTAGACTTAGTTCATACTAAAACTGAACCTGCTGAAATGTATGATCCTGCTTTTGCTGATGACTCCCTATCATCAACAACATTCCATGGAAGAAAATGGAGTGGTGATCCAAATAGAGGAAGTGGACAGTCTAGTGCAAATTTAGCAGAAAGTGCAGAATTTCTCGATGAAGAATACGAATCCATAAGCACGCCAGAGCATGTAGATGGTAATTTTATTAAACTTTACTGTGATTATTTCTTAAAATATGTTTTAGTAAAAGAGCATTTAGACTCAAATTACAGTGATAAATCTATATTAGAACCCAGTTATTTAGGTAAGTATTTCGTTCTCCTTTGTTTGTTGCAATTAAGTCTTATAGAATCCAATACTCTAATATCCGAAGAATATGAACATGCAGTAACGCAAGATACATCCCAGGGTGAGTATATTTCTAAAATTTCTACTAGCAATTAATGGGTAATAAACAATTACCTAAAAGTGTTTTCAATATCGATTATTGATCATTTTTCATTGATGGGGTCTCTGATTGTCTTGTTCACTTCTTATGGTGTTTGTACCATCTACTCATTTTTGTATACCTGTATAGGATAGAATTATATTAGAAATGCTTAAACAATGCTTTTAGTGTCTTAATTACTTGCATATTTATCCTTTTGTACCATCACCTGATCCATATGATTCCCATACAATACTATTATTGTTCATTAGTGTCACATGTTGGAGGCCAGAAGGGCAGAGAACAAGGTATTTATTCCAGTTAGTTGGATTAGCTTGATCTTGTCCTCCATGGCTTATTAATCCTTTACGTTGTGCTATACCATTGTCCAAGTTTATCTGATTGGTGCTCTGGTTAGGCTTCTTCCACATGCATCTACTATTCGATTTTTACATCCACATAAGCTGATCAGTTAGGGTGTGCAGTATGGTGATAAGGAAATCTGTCTGCTTTTCAGTTATGGTTCAGGACAAAAAGTCAACCTTTGGTAAATCACTGGACGACTGTTATTCACCTGAACTAGGATTGTTCCAATGTAACTTCTGCTTCAGAAGCTACAAGACCCGAAATAGCTTAGCCAATCACCGTTCACTTAGGCACCGGGATAAAAAGCGTAATATTCCGGTAGAAGTGTTGCATCCATAACTGCCAGATTTTGGTTGTTAAGTTTTTTGCAACAGTTGGGAAATTGATTATTTCCTTAGTATCCAAATGCATAAGTTAACTGTATGTCAATGCATAGTGCCAGTAATGCATTCCTGTGACTAATCCCAGTGCAGCAGAGAATGAAATATTTCATGTGATATTTGCATTGGAAGCTTTTTGACATCAAAATTGAAAATATATGATATTTTAGGAATACTTAGTTTTCTTGTCGTGAGTTTGTTTTTGCTTGTCATTTTTCTTGCATGTTTTATGTTTCTTGCAAGCTTATCATGCAATGTTCTTTTAGTTCTTTGCAATTTTAGGTGAGAAAGGATTTATTTTTGGTGAATCAGAATGACAACACTTAATTTATTCAATGATGATTCTCATTGTTTTACAAACTTAACCTTTTAATATGAAATCATTTGAGGATAATGCACGGTAGAGATTAGCAACACAAACAAGTAATTACCGTGAACCTGTTTTAACTTTCTGTTTTAAATGTTATTTAGGTCTTTCTGATTGAAACAAAGTTAGTTTTGGGGTGTTATTTATTAGGTACTAATGCATGCATTTATAGTTGGCTGTTGGAATTGACAGTAATGAAGAGAAGTATTGGTTTTTTATTGATTCTTCAGGCATTTGAAAATAATGTCTCCTTTGGTCTACTCTTATGATTTACATGGCAGATCATCTGTACAGATGATTGAACTTAGAATCTTTGTACTAACACCTGTTGTAATTAATGGATAATGCATCAATCCTGAATTAAATTTTATTTTATATTTTTCATATTGTGCTTGCATTATTTTCAGATTATTAAATTTTAAGACTTTAAATTTTAAGAGATCCTCTCATAATCGACTCTCATCATAAATACTTTTAAGAGTGATTTGATAGATGCTTATATAGAACATATATATATAAGTTGAGTTTCCTATTTGTCAATAAACAATCCAAACATTCAAGAAATATTTCAGTAATTTAAAGTGTCAAAATAAAATAGATGTTTCATTTATACACAAGCCCTTGAATTGAAATCCAATTTTTAAATTGGACTTTAGAGTTTTTTATCTCATTTTATATTAAGAAATGATCTCATTATATTTGTGTTGTTCTTATGTTTGTTTAAAATCATAGTTTATATTGAAAAGTTTGTATAAATACTCTTCATTGTAGTAACACTAAGGACTTTCTCCAGTGTAACTAAATTAATGCAGTGACTACACTAAGTAGTTGTATTGTGTGGTGTATTAATCAGGTTTTATGTATTAGAGTTCAGTGTGTTTTGTTAAGAAACTTACCTGACAGCTACATAAAGTAACCTTTATAAGCCCATTATATTAGTTTTCCATGTAGTTACCTGACATCAACTTAAAGAAGCAACGTGATCGTAATTTCAATTTAAGGTAATTTCTTAGAAAGTCAAGAAAAACTGTGGCAGTACATGTGAAAATTCAGATAACCTAAATACACTAAAGTTTACAAATACATAAAGCATTATTTCATGTTGTTTGTGCATTACATATCAGTCTGAGTAACCTACTTGTGTTTAATCTGTAGAATGCGGCACTTTAGTTAAATATCCACTATTCTAGAAATGAAAGAGACTTATACAAATGGAAAGTTCGTCTGCTTTTTACTTGATTTCCAATGCAATTGCAATATGAATGAAGATGCAACATAGTCAATCTATTTGAATGTGTACCTTGATCATTCAATTTTATTTTTGATTATATATTTAAAATATATTCATCATTAATAAATTAGCATATTGTGTTTCATAGGTCAAGAAAGTGTTTGGTGGCAAATGTTTGAGAGTATTCTGCGCTTTCTGCAAAAAAAAAAAAAAAAAGTTTGTTTTGCATTCGAGCAGATCTTGCGAATCTCTTCAGCTCCATTCATGTTGTAGTCATGTACTCGTTCATTTGAACATCAGAGTTTAGCTCTCCAAGATAAGAATTTGCATACACTACTCTTGTGACTTTTGTTTGGTTTATAATTTGTTTCGTTGACCGTTTGATGAAAGCTTGACGAAGCTGTTAGTAATTAATCAGAAAAATTCTCTTATAATACAATGATGTCTTTGGCAGTCAAGGATGAACTAATAGATGAAAGTTACATATCCTTAGGATGAGCGTCTACATAAAAATTTGCCATTCGTGAAGGCAGTTTATTCAAATTTGTGTCAGTCACAAAAATGCGTCTTATAGATAGATGATGCTTCTCGAAGGTCAGGGTTAGATGGGATGTGCATGATTTAGATGCGCTTTTCTATATGGTCATGCGTTGTGCATTCCTAATTGTTTTTCGTTCAGTTTCTCTGGTTGCTTGATGGTTTTCTCAAGATGAAGTTCAGACAGTTTGTTTATTACTTTTAAGTTAATTGAAAAAAGTATTTTTATGATTGTAGCTTATGTGGTTTTTATTATCATTTATGTTAAGAAATATCGATATTAGTCTTTTTTCTTTTTAACCAGTTTGTCAAGCAGAGTGAAGGAGATATGTAGTAAACCAGCGTTTCTGATCCGTTCATTAAAGATACAACGAATAAGTAATTCGATGGGAGGGAACATGAAAGTGGTTCTGTTTTGACATTATTTTTGGAGATAATTCATTTTTTTCTTATTTGTGCTGGTCCGCGTTTATTACACTCCAAGATTTGTTTATTATTTTCTTTACTTGTTCAAGTCGATTTTGCCCGAATGCCCGCGAGATATGCTTCACGAGATAAAATGCGGAGATGAGCGGTCTGCTTGCGTTTTGCCACAGTTGATAATGGGAAACTGGGGCGACCTCCTGATAACTTGGTAATCGGTCACTGCGAAGCTGTAGCTCGACTTCCAGAGACTTCCAGAGTCGTGACTTGAATCGCGTGCTCCCGGATCTCTCTCCAGTGTCAATCCAAAAGTTGCACCGTAAAAGGTGTTTTTCCTCCTCCCTCTTCAGACGTTTCGTGTCCCATGCTGGGAGCTCTCCGCGTACCAAATTTTGCATCAGAAGTACCGAATTACGGTAGAAACCCGAACGAGTGGAGTCTTTTCCGGTTTTCTGTCGTTGCGAAACTTGAAATCGTCTGGGCGTGTCAACTGAGAATGCACTGAATCTTTGAAACAAGCATGGGCATAACAGTTTTTGTGTTCAATTTTGGCTACTGATTAGTCAGGGCTGTGTTGCGAGTCTTTTGGTTTCTCCTTACACATTCTTTGGTATCGCAGTTGGACCATTTGGTTAAAGTCCCGCGTTACTAATTAAAGCGCGCTACTAGACTGAGGACAGATGGCAATGATCCCCAGGGTTCGGATAGTTTGATAATTATCGAACAGAGGTAGATAACCTACATTCCATAATAAGATTGCCGCATACGTGTCGAGCCCACGTTGGATAGCTTCTTCTTCTTCCCCCCCCCCCCCCAGCTGGGCAGATAATTTTTCATAGGATGCAATCAGCGTTTGAGAATGAAGAAATTAGAAACTTATCGGCATTACGGAGAAAGCTATTGCAAGACGAACTAATAACTGTAATTGCATAATGAGTACTTTGCCGTAGTAAGTGTACTGCATGCACCCCCCCCCCCATTATAAAAGACAGCAAAAGGAAACTTGTCTTGGGAAACATTAAGTTGACGTCCTTAAGAGAATTTGGAACTGCTACTGTTTGAAAAATGGGATTTCAGATTCGATGTTTTACTTTTATCGTGAGATAGGAGAGGAACGTTGGTTTGCTGAGATTTGCTGGCAGTAGTTTATAAGGACAGATATGGCGATGCTTCGGGTACAGATCTAATTCATAGTTTAATTTCAAAACTCGTGATTAGTATCTTCATCATTATAAATGTAATGTGATAACCGTCAAAATGACAACCAAGTAGATACGGCCAATTTCCTGAAAATTATCGTCTGTTTATGAATACAGAAATCTCTTTTTTCAATTTGTTTTTTTTTTTTATTCACAAGAGCAGGAAAAAAAAAAACATCCCCGGATTCTTACTCAAGTAAAACTTCATATGTAGATTTTGATATGCGGGAGAAATCAGAGAATCCCTGTTTGTTACAGAGTCCAGTTTGATATTTTATCACCTACAAGAAAATTCTGAAAATTTGTAACAAGCAAAATAGATGTGTAAAAGAAACTTGGTGAATTTCACCGATTGATGAATATCACGAATACAAAAGATGAAGCATCCAGTCCGATGTTGATGAAGCCGAAACGGTGGTGACCTTTCGATTTTTGAATGCCTTTGCTCAAATAATTGGGTTGATATGTGAGACACGAGAAGCTTCTCGAGCAACTCATCAGAAAGCGTGCCGTTTCTGAAGAAGTTTTGTGAAAGTTCCATTGCTTCATGCAGTAGCGGGAGTGGACTGATGTAGAAAAGCTCTACTTGGTCTGTTATTTGTCGAAGACTCTAGAACTCGATGACTGCTGCTCTTGCATTACCCACTTATTCTTTCTAACCCTTTGCGATTTTTGCACTATTCGATGGATTTGTCTACGGGGCTTTTTTCCGCTCCCAAGCCGCTCTGACGAAAAAATCGACGTAGCAACGAACGTCAAAAAGGTGAATTCCATCTAATTCAGTGTGCTTCAAGGTGTTACTGTTGTTCACAGAAAAGACTGCTTGGTGTTTTCCGATGGCAGCTGCTAAAAACACAGCACCTAAAGCCAAAGAATGTATGGAACTGTAATGCAGAAAACTAGAAGTAACATCAGCGAAGTTTGCGCGGCGAGCGGATGGCAGTAAGATGTCTTGTCGCTGGACCCACTCTCATATGACACACTGCGAAAATCGGTAGCGCAAGGAATCAGAAACGGGTTGTGTGTACACTGTTTTGCATATTTTTTTTGTGTGTGAAACATTTGCGTATGCAAAGGGAAGAGCACTTCGTCTCGACTCGGTGCATCTCCGAAGCATTGCGAATCCGAGTTGACAGATTGAAATTTTCCGATGCTGAGGTCGTAAAAGTTGTCGGTCTGTGTGCATGGCTCGAGACGTGGGACCATCCTGAAGATCCCGGACCGTCCTGATCATGAACATCACCTCTATGGCCACCATCGCATTCTCCAGTAATTGTGCTCGTGTTTCTTTTCTTTTCTTTTTTTTTTAAAAAAAAAAGTTCCACGGATTGCATTAAAAATGATCAAATACGTGAGAATGGTTTTAAGCTGTAGCTGTATTCTTCGCTCTTATCGCCGGGAATGCTGTTCTTCGATTTGTGTACATCGTGCTTGTTGTCGTGCTTTGGGGAACCCTGCAGACCGTGGAGATTAGGACGTGTATTCGTATTTTGTCCGCACAATGACATGCTTTACCGAGAAGGTTGGGAAGCGCTTAGACCTTCTCTTGAGCATCCAAACTTGATTTTGTCGGTATTCCCTTCAAGGAATAGTGACTTTTCCGAAGTCATGGGCTTCTAAAACCGAAAAAAATGGAACATTAAACAAGAAGTGCTCATGAAGTGGGCTCTGCCTTTTGCTTGTATTTTTCGTCTAAGCACGAAAAGGAAAGGTGTGCAAGAAAAAGGAAAGTCGATTCGTAATTGGGAAACTGTTTTGAATCCAACACACCCACAACTTGAAAAGGATTTGCGAGTGTAGAGTACTCACATGCATTAGGTCAGCGGTGGGAATGCGGGTTGCGAAACAGTCTGATGGCCTCGTGGTGGATGAAGAGTACCTGTTGAGAAATGCGAGTCTCTTATGTAAGATTTCCGAAATTGTCGACCCAAAAAGAAAGAAGGAAAGAAAACCAAGGAAGGTAGAGAAAAGCTGTCTTTGGGAATTGCAAAGCGTATTTGAAAGCGAATGCAGATAGAGAAAAGGAAAGGAAGAAAGAAAAACAGATACTTCTGGGGTGTTCTAAGGGCATCAGCAAAGTGGAAAAGCGGCTTCCGAAGCACTTTTTCTTGAGACTTGCGGAAAATTCTTTAGTCGGATGCCACGCCCACTCTGGACAATTTTACTCGGGGATCGAAGGATTGGAGATACTGTAAAGGCGAATTAGAACGTATTTGATTCAGACAGTCGTCGAGACTGCATCACTGAATCAGTTCGGAGTGCGGAAAGTTTCCCAATCACAACAAAAAGGTTTTCAATCTTTTTCCATTCTGCATGTCGTGTTCGACTGTGCGCTTGTGCGAGGTGCGCAATCAGAACAAATTCGTCCATGCGAGAACAAGAAGCGAGCTGTCGTAGAAGGGACTTTCTAGGAATGCAAATCAGTGCAACGGGAGGCACACAAGGAAGCCTTTTGCATATTCAGATAGCTCAGCCAGGGGAAAATTTTGTTTAGTTGCCGCGATCAAGAGTGGTCAGAGTCAACAAAAGTGATCTTCGTTGTTTTCAAGCATCCCGATGTGTCAGATTATGCGTGAGAATGAAGTGATGTATGCTCGCAAAAAAGAAAAAAAAAAAAGGTTGACATAAAGTTTGGAAAAAAGTTGGAGGAAAGAGCTCTCTTTTTGCTATGTGGGCTGTATTTGAAAGCAGCCGCCTTCTTCGTATAGACCATGAATGTGGAACCTGTGCTGCTGCACAGGCTTCTTCTTCTTTTTTTTTTTTTTTTCCTTCCCCCCCTTTCTTTTTCACGTGGCTCTCGAGAATTCTTCGGGAATGGAACTGGATTCCCCGCTCTGAGGTTCGCTAATGTAAATCTACTACTTGAGCCAGCAACCGAACACGTGGTATTAGAAGATAAGGTAAAGAAAAGAGCTTTTAAATACTAAGACAATGGCATACGTTGATTATAAGATGCGCATGTCTTACACCCACTGTCTGCCCCTGAGGCATGGGAAAGCACTGCGTGCCACCACCGAATCCACACACACAAGTCATTTCATCGTGTCTGGGGTGGAAAAAAAAAAAAAAAAAGCAGGGAAATATAGATCATACAGTTGTGGGTTTGCGATGCATCACCTCTCTCTGATGAGGTGGGCATGTGGGTTTTCTTTAGCATCCCACGAGGATCACTAAGCGTTGGTTGCGTGCGTAATATGCGTGCGAATAAGTTCTTGATTTCTCGTTGCGCAATGAGCACATGTTTGGGACTATTTCCACGAGCGTTGAATGTTCGTTGTCTTCATTGAAATGCATTCATAAAGCTGCTGCTCTTGTAGGCGTTTGTAGCATTTTCAGACGGAAGCACGGAATTGCAGAATACGCCTCACGAAAGAATTTCGATCTTAGGGAGTATTCAACAAAATTTGTATAGGCGAGCAAAGTTCCCTGTCGTTCATTTCGGTTTCCCAGAAAGTTTTAGGGAGGAGATTATTGGGGTTTTCGATTCCCTCCCTTCCCCACCCACCCCCTTTTCCTCATCACTCGTCTCTTGGAAGATGCCGGCCACGCAAAATTTTCGTTTGTTCCGCCCTGAAGGAGGCGGAAGGCTCGTATCTTGGGAAGCTCGCGTGCGTGTAGTGGTTTTGTCTTCGGATCACCCACCAGTGCTCCTGTCGAGCCCAACTCCTCACCCTGTTGCCTTGTCTCGTGAAGGGAGCTGTAGAAATTTCTTCGACGGATGCTGCGGTGTTTTCCTGGAACTTTGTTCTCGTTCACGTCTAAGCCCATTCAAGATGGAACCTCTTGGGTGGAAGAGATGTCTGGAGAAGGCGAAGTGGTTTCACAATTTGGGTTCGCGTCTGCCCTTATTGCCAAGGACTTGCGCGACTTCATATTCTGTTTCTTTTGCTTGTTTGTTCATTTCTCCATTCGAAGGTTCTTCACGAGATGATATAAGTAGGAGAATAGAGGATTCTGTATAAATGCAGAATGATGACCGCACGCGACGTGACGTTTCCGATTAGGACAGCACCAGTTGGATTCACCCATTCAGTAGATCATAATTGGAATGGCGTAGACGTAAATCGTGTTATAGAGAGGAACGTTCCGGCATTTGGAACAGCGTTGGAATTCCACGGACTCAACGGAACGGATTTCTATGGAAAGTTCACCGTCAGGGATCGAAGGAGCAGAGACGTTCGCGCGAGATTCCCGTCTTACGAGAATAATTAGTAGTAATTATCAACTATCAAGGGATCAAAAAATGTGCATGCACGCTTCATAATGGGTTTCCTTTTTTTTTTTTTTTTTTCCGGTCATCTTAGTTGATCAGCGTTATTCGGAATGAAGGACAGGTCAGTTTGGGAGACAGCTTTCGTTCATCGAATAAATAACATATTGATAGATGCGACATCGTATGCATCTTCAGTTTTCAGAAAATTCGGCTAAATTGCTTTACAGGTGGTTTCGGTTGAGCATTGCTCTTGTTTTGCTTGTAGAGGGTAGTGTTTGGACACTGCGGTATTCTCGATAGGTGGTTGGGTCTCCCAACCTCTAGAAGTTTGCGTTTCTTTTTGTGATTTGCTTTAGACACTGTGGTGGAATTAATGGAAATGTTTTCGTTTTTTTTTTTTTTTTTTTTTTTTTTTTTTTTTCTTTCATGCAACATATAAGATGTAAACGGTATTCAACAGCACATCATTTAGTGATCATAATGGTGTGATTCTCTCTCTAGAATATTTGGATTAAGCAAATAATTGAGAAGCTTGCAGAGGTAGACCTTGGAACCATTGCAGCGTCTCGGTAACAGTTTGATAATTTGCGTGATTATGGAGAGTTTACAGCTTATTAACTCTTTCGGTTCTGGAAACTTCCTGTTCCCACTACTCATTCTGTAGGTTGCTTAAGAAAACCATCGTTGTTTTCGGGAATCGGTTGCCCGTATCCAGTAGAGAAACCAATTTCGAATCAGTTGGCTGTTTGTGGTGAACATCATGAATGCAAAACATGCTTGGCACCCTCCTAAGACAGTGGGGCTTCTGGATTTTCCGTTTTGTAGGTCCCGAGGTTTTATAGTGTCATCAGTTTGATTGACGCCTTTTTTTATCTCCTTGATTGTGCATTTTCCCAGTACTGGTTGTACATTCAGTCGATGGCTCTTGATTTTTCATAGCGATGTCTCAAATTCATATGAACATTTGGGTCACTGATACGATCATCGGCAAAGAAATCAACCGGTGATGAGATTCGATCACCTTGAGGCTATTTAATTTTTTTCGTTATCACCAGAAGAACTGTTTCGTAAGCGAAATTTTCACCATTTCTTTTTCTGCATCGCGTTTCATTCTCCGATGTAGCTGAGACTTCCTGTAAACTGCTCTTGTTGGATGGTGAAAGCATGTAGAGCAGGAGGGGTGAGTGAAATCCCCATCGATGGAAATGAGGGATTTTTCGCCTTATCGATCGTATCGGATGATCAGCAGTGATCTCTCTTTCAGCCGTTTCGGTGTTGTAATGTTTTCTATTTGGAATATGCCTGAAATCGTTGTTATTTCTCGTGAAGAGGTGCCTATATCAAATTGGTGGAAGAAAGCTTTCACTTTCTCATTCTCTGTTCTCTCTCTAGGACTCCTTCAATGGAGTGTTTTTTTTTTTTTTTTTTTTTTTTTTTTTCTTGGAGGGAGGGAGGGGGGGGGGATCATTTATCTGTTCATGTTGAGAAGCTACGATTTTCCTGGTTTTCTGTCTTCCCAGGGTGTGATTTTGTTGTTGTTGTTGTTGTTGATTTTTTTTGTCATTCCAACATTTTCCCCATGAATTGACTGCAGTAAGAAAGCAGATGGAAAGCGGTCATATCGGGAAAAAGATGTTGGGCGTCGTGGTTCATTGGTTGAGAATGTTCTGCAGCCTTCCTCCTCGTAACTTTGAGCCGGTCCGTTTCGGTCGCACAGAGTCCACGCGGAGTCGTGCGGTTTCGTTCCTTGCTATGAGGTTCCAAACATGTGCACTGGAAGTGCGGGAAGCTCCTCCCCTCCCCGCCCCCCTTTCTACTTCCGTGTGACCCAGACTGCTCCTCCAGACTTGTTTTCCTTTGGTGCTCCATCAGATTCGTACTTTTTTTCCAAAGTTTGGCACGTGGGGTGTGCCTCTCTTCGCCCGTGGCAGTGGTAGTTGCGAGGACGTCGAGGCACGATCTCGGTCCTGCTTGTGGGGTGTGCACTTTGTGAATGCGAGGGAGGAAGAGAAGGGAGAAAATCTGCACCGATTAAAGCTGTAAATGAAAGTGCATGTTTGTGACTGTATTGAAACATATGAAGTACACTGCCGTTGCTTAAAGAATGTGTGATTTCGTTTTTATACTCACAAATGGATTCAGAAGTTTTGCAGTACCTAGGATAGTACAATAATGGGAAAAGTCAAAACCTGCTATCAAAAAGTGAGTCTTAATCCGATTGCAATATTATTCTTTTTACTGTATTCATAAAATTCATGTGTGCATTACCTTTTTTCGTGTTGTGTCATCTAAAAATGAATGGCGAAGAGTTGTTTGACGCCGTCATAATCGAAAACAGCGCCGTTCGAAACTGTACGAAGAAGTATACATGCTTAAAGTTGGGTTCTTGCTATCAGTTATCTGTACAGAACAATAACGAGTAGCCTCCGTACACCTCCTTAATCAGTGTGCATAACGAGAACAGAAATCTTGCTCGTATGCCACGCATTTGAAATGTGATTGCTCATCGGTGAAATTGCCGATTGAATTGCCCTCCCTCCCTCCTCCCTCCCCCTCCCCCCCATCCAAAAAAAAGGTGCATTTTTTTTATAAAATAAAAAAATAAAAATAAAAATCCATGCTTGTAAAACTCCCAGTGTACTTCGGTCCATTCACTGTGAAGCATACTGGAAAGGACGTTTAGAAGACACGTTTGATTCTTGTGTTATTGTGCATTCTTGTGTTACTGTGCATTATTGATGCTCCTGTTGTAGATGCTGTCTTGGGTCTGTGATGTTCCAAAACTTTTATACTGTTTGTCCCGAACCCCACTTTTTTTAACCCTGTTTGTACTGTAAGCAATTTGTCAAAGTCGCAATGCCCTATTAAAGCTCGCTTTCGATTTTTGATCGATTTTTTTTTTTTTTTTTTTTCCCTCCCCACCCCACTGTTTTATCTGTGGTTTCTCTCTTTCTGCCGTTCTTTCTAGGTAAACAGAACAATTTTTCGTGTAATTGCATTTTCCGAGCTATTATTTCAAGAAAACACTGTTGTCGATGATGAACAAAAACCTGGGGTTAGCTGCTACCTGAGAGAGTGTAATTAAGAATGAATTTCAGGAGTTCTGGAAGTGGCGCTGAGTCCAGATGAACTTATGGGAATTTGTCCTTTATGTCAGAAGATAATGAACAAGAACAACATACCTCGTCACATCAAAAACATCCACAAGAGCGGAACGGAGCGCTATGAATGTTCCTATTGCCACCGTAGCTACAAGAACGAAGCTTCTTTGTACACTCATCGTTACCATTGTAATGTACGATTCCATCTGTCTGAATCCAGTGCCGACACAAAACTGAAAGACGACTCGAAATCCTAATTCCATCACTCTGACGAAAGAAAAAGGAAGAAGACAAAAGAGCGATCACTAAATAGTACTTATTTCACAAAGCTTTTTCTTCCTCTTCTTAGATTTTGGTTTGACTTTAGATTGTTAATAGGCAAGTTAATTCTGTAACTGAGATTAAATCTTACAGGAATGGCCAAGTGAGATTTTTTTTAAATACGTATTACAAAGTGATCTCGAAATGATCATTGTTTTTTTTTTTTTTTTTAAAAAAAAAAAAAAAAAAAAGAAAGAAAGAAAGAAAGAAAGATTCCCTTTTCACTGTGCAGACAGTCTTGATTTTCCATGGTGCGTACACAGTTGTTCAAAGTTACTAATTGGATTGTGTACAGGACTCTTTGTAGAATCAATCATCTTTAAGGAAAGTTTATTTGCGTGTATAAAATTGCTTGCTTAGAAGAAAAGCAAAGCTCTATTTTTTGTAAGTGCCGCTATAATGGGAGGATTTAACAAATGACATAAGTGAGATCTATGTTTATATTTTACTAAAAAAAAAAAATGCCTTGAAGACAATAAAGATTACCTAACATGACTTTGCTTTTTTTCTCTGGGGTACAGATTCTGGAACATTCTCTCAGTATTTGCATCGGACTGTACTCGTACGCCATAGAACATGCAGCACGTGGTGTTTTTCTGATCACGATTCTCATTTACATATTCGGATCGAAGTGCGGATTCATTCATCTTAGCATCGATTTCTCCGAAATTCTGGCAGTACTTTTCCATTTTCATGCCTGTTGTCCAAAAGATTGCTCCCAAGCATCGGCTGCTGCGAGCCCCTTCCTCTCTTCCCATCGAATCCACGAGAACCAGTGGTACGATCGAGTGGTCGCGTGGCCACCGCTTCGTTTCCCCATTTTGAAAAGTGTACACATTCCTCAGTTGGTAACTCCTTGCAGTCTGCGTAAGCGCACGCTCAAGAGAGTCTGTTCTTCTTGCATCACATACGGCATGGAAGTTCCATGGGTTTAGACTTTTGGTGCCAACTACTCATACTGTGGTGGATGTCTTGTGTTTCGTATGTTTTTTTTCTTTCTTTTTTTTTTTTTTTTTTTTCAAAAAAAAGGAAAAGAAAGAAAAAATCTTTTTTCTTTTCACGTTGGTTGTTTGGCAAGTTGAGACTTTCGGTTGCTTTTGCCGGTCATGGAAACAGCATCCGTTGCCCCCCTCCTCCTTCCAAACGTGCCTACCTACACCAAGTGAAATCTTCTGATTGCCTACCAGTCGTTTCTGGGAAGTTTGTTTAGTCCCCACCGTTATCGTTTGTGTCATTTGGATATTCGCTCCCACGTACTTATCACTTACCACGCAAGAGCCAGCGGAGGCGGAAGTGGTTTCAGCGGTAATGCTTCCCACTACTGAAACCGTTAACTTACAGTTCGCTCCCCCCCCCCGTGCTTGCCGGCGTTGCATTTGTGAGAGGACAGTGGTCCAGATCGTTTCAGAATAAGGTGTAGGATGATAAAAAGCAGAAATGTCAATTTCACGAGAACCTTGACTCCTTAAAGCAAAGCGTGAAGCTATCATGATGGACCGCAGGAAATGTACATCGAACGAAAGGCAGTTGTGTGAATTTCATGTCCTTGCATTCAGTTACCAGCTTCTCTCTCTCTCTCTCTCTCTCTCTCTCTCTCTCTCCCCCCCCCCATTTTTCTCCAAGTTGTCGAACACCTTCTCATTTGCATGTCACGATTGTTTCATCAGCATGTACATAGGTTTGCAAACTTTTTTTTTTTTTATGTAAATGTTATGTTTTGGTAACTTAAGAATCACGTTAGAGTTATTTCATAAACCTGTTTTCGAGGAAATCGCAACATGGACACACATTAATTGGATCAGTTCTCGGGATTAATGATCTTAAGTCGATACTCCAAGCAGATATTTTCCGAGTCGCAGGGTCACCAGCTCTGTTTTCCAGATACTTTGGAGTGGGGCCGTTTTGCGCAGTGTCCCGTGTGTTACAAGAGGATAACCAAGCATCACATGAACAGGCATATCAAGAACATTCATCGAGAAGACACGTCCCGAATTCCGTGCATATATTGCCAGCGAACTTTCCGCAATGATGCCTCTCTCAAGACACACTACTACAACTGTGCCAAGAAACAGTCCCAGTTGGCCAACAGTTGCTACAACGATTCGCAGTAGCTGCTGGCGGAGATTGTGAGATCACCGTGAGCTGTCATTTTATTTTCACCTATTTCTAGGAATTTAATTTTGAGCATCGGAGAAGAGTATTGTGTGCTTTCTTGGAATCATAGCTCAAAAGATTGGATTTTTGTAATCACGTTATAGAAATCCCCTGCACTCTATTGCGAGGGACGGATAGTCTCTTTACAATGTGAATGGTTGTTGTTTTCTATGCCGCCAACGTTCTCGCTAAAGGCGTAATTCTATATATATATATATATATTTGAAAGAAAAAAAAAAAAAAAAGATAACGATAATACTATTTGACGCACTTCACAGTATGCTGAAGAAAAAAAAAAAAAAAAAAAAAAAAACAGATAAACAGGTGCAGCGAATAAAAGAAAAATGCTATAAACATGGACCTATCAAAGTTTGCTGCATGTTGATTTCTTTAAATAGACGTAGACTGAATATTGCAAAAAAAAAAAAGAAAGAAAGAAAAAGAAAAAAAAAAACGCAATAGTAGTATTAAGCGATTCATACTGTATTCACATAATTTGAGTTTATCCATAAAGAATTATAATTATTTTCGTCTCTGGGTTTCATTGTACGTAACGCAGGACCTACGTCTGCCCTATCCTCGTTTATTCAGAATGCACACGACTATGCAGCCCTTCTTCTTCTTCTTCTTCTTCTTCTTCTTCTTCTGTTTCTCTCTCTCTCTCTCTCTCTCTCTCTCCCCACTTCCCCTTCTTGTGCCTCCCCAGAAAAAAAAAATGAAGTTTTTGTTATTTTCACAATCTCTATTTTGCAGTGTTCTGATACTTGCTAATAAATGCAATATGTGACCAGTTTCATTTTTTTTTATCTATTTTATTTTGTGTATGTGTACATTCAATGCATTTTGACAATGTATCCATACATGCATCAGTATTTCTGGCGAATTTATGGTTTTTTCTTCTTCTTTTCCGAACTTTTTTTTTTTTTTTTCTCCGGAGTAGAGTAGCCACTATTAGCAAGCATGCCCGGATTGCATGCAGTAGTTGCTTATTGACATCGGGAATTCATGACCAGTCTTGAGGATAAGTTCTCCCGTGTTTTCCCTGGAGAATAGGTTTTTGGGGAATTCCTTTCGGGGAACCGTGTTCCTGGTCGCCGTGGTGTTCTCCCTCGCTGGTGTAGGAACGGTCTCGTACGGTTTTGACGGGCTCTCGACAAGTGGTCAGGTCCTCCGTGTGCCGCTGAGCAAGGAGGAGCTGAACGTAAAGCGAAGCGCGCACCGGGAATCGTTCTGTCAACACGTCGCCGGAAGCACATATAGGATGATGATGGCACAGCATTACCCACCTGGGAAGATCCCATCCTCAGTCCGTGGAAGAGTCCGCGGAACGTACCGAACTCCGGAGTCTTCGTGCACGGATGGCTCCTTCCTTCCCTCCCTGAGCCGCCCGCCTACGATGTTGGCGCGGTTTCGTGCAGCGGCAGCGAAGCTGACTCCGTGTTGAGGTGTTCCATCCGTTTTGTTTATTTTGTTTGCAGCTTCCGGAACAGTTTGAATCTTCGCCCGTGTGACCTTGGCGCGCGTCTTGACCTTTGAGTGCTTTCTGGTTGGTTTCCTTGGGTCGCGGCGGTTCCATCTCTCCATGTTCTCTCGGAAACGAAGTGTCGTATCCATTGGATTGTTTCTCACGTGTGGGCAATGGGATGTGTGCACTGCTGTGTCGGTTCGGGAGTTTCGAGCAACTGTTCCCTGATCACCACCGTCCGTCATGAAAGTATTCTTTGTGTGTGTGTGTGTGTGTGTGTGTGTGTGTTTTCTTCGATTTTCGCTTATACGTGACAAAAAAAAATGAAGGTTCCATCCCTGTTGAAATGCATCCACGGAATGCATCCACCGTTTCAGCAGAGTAAGGAAACGTGGATAGGTTCATTGGAAAAAGAGTGAATATTAATTAGGATCTTCGGGTTTTTTGCCTTTGGTGCCCACGATGGAAAATTTTTTTTTTCCCTATCCCTCTTTCACGAGAACTGCTGAAGAAGCATTCCCGTTACCTCAACGGGATGCCTCCTTTCAAATCGATGTCCCCAATGATGTCAGTGCTTAAAGCTGAAAAAAATCCACCGCATCTCCTGCAATTTTCCGGGTGTAGTCGGTCGTCATACGGGGCTGCTGGCTGATGCAGGGTTGTTGTTAGTTTTTTTTTTTTTTTTTTTAAAAAAAAAAAAAAAAAACTTTCTAAGATGGTCGTAGGTAGCATTGAAGAACGGATTCTGTTTCTCGACGACCATTCACGCTCCCATCAGCAGACCTACAGTCGGAAGTTGCATCTTTTGAGGTTCACAGCCAGTCCACGCCGTGTTGTTGTGAAGGAAGAAAAAAAAACAAAAAGCATTGATAGGTTCATTTCGTTCGTTGAAAGCAATAACTTGTAATGAGCATACATAGCATTTGTCAATGTGGGCTGCAGGAGTAAGCCATGTCGTGTGTGTCGCAAGATTTCATAAAGTATCATAACATTCTGTTTCATACAGTGTGCACTTGAGACAAGAAGCATACTTTCGTTTTTTTTTTTTTTTTTTTTCCTTTTTTTGAAAAAAATGAAAATACAAAATCGAGTTTTTACGATACAAGCATGCGTAGAGCAATGCGAAAAATATTCGTTTCATAGTGGAAATAATTGAGAATGAATTTCAGGAGTTCTGGAAGGGGTCCTAGAAGGAGCAATGAGCCCAAATGAAATTATGGAGGCATGTCCTCTTTGTCGGAAGACCATGAAAAGGAATAACATAGCTCGGCATATCAAAAACATCCACAAGAGTGGAACAGAGCGTCATGAATGTCTCTATTGCCATCGGACTTACAAAAACGAAGCTTCCTTGTACTCTCACCGTTACTATTGCACGGTCCTTCGCTTTCAAATGTCAGAAACCGATAGTGACACGAGATCTCAACAGAATTCTAAGCCATAGGTTAATTGAAGTGCTTTTGAGAAAAAAATAATAATAATAATGATAATGATAATAATAATAATCATGAGTAACTTCACCAGGATCCTCTCCTCGTTTTTCATTTTTTTTTTTTTTATTTTCCCTTTTATGTAGCTCAAGATGGTCCCCGCGTGTGAACGAACTAACATGATTTGCAAGTTGCATCTCTGGATCGCATATAAAGTGACTTCTGTACTCATAGAAAGTACGAGATCGTGATATGTGTGTTCAGAAAGATATGACTGCTGCATGGTTCAGATGCAGGAGATCAGTGGAAAAAAAAAAAAAAGTATTCAAGCACTGCGGGGCTTTGTGAAAGCACATTGCAGTACAGTAACTGCCATACTCGCATCTTCATGACTCTTCTCAAACGCAGTGTGGATGCTGCCAATGTTTTCAGTCCTTTCTTACGCAAAATAAATTTTTAGCCAAACACGCAGCGTGAAAATGAGCATTCTGCATAGCAGAGCTGCGTGATCATTTGCTTTTCACTGTGCTTTGGGTTCACCTACGTTTCACGTAGGTGAACGTAGGTGGGAAGGGGAAAGGGGCAGCACACTTTTGGGCAACACACTCTCGTGCAGCGCAGACGTCTCGTTGGGATTCCTCCCCTCGGTGTTCACACCCACTCGCCAGCCATGCCGAATGTTCGCAATATATTCCTGTACATTTATCTCTCTATCTATCTATCTATCTATCTATCCCCCCCCCTCCCACTCGAAAACACACAGACGTCTCTTCATCCCGAAGTGGCTGTTCAAATGAAATGAAGAGACGGAAGAAATTCTAATAGTAGCTGCTGCTGAAAAAGCCTTGAGCAATAGGTGTGTGTGTATGTGTGTGTGTGTTTTTCTTTCTTTGTTTCCGAACGCAACCACACAATGGCTTGGAGAACCAAATATGCAAATGAGCAAAGTTTTGAATCCCCGTTCGATTTCGTGGAATGCATTGCTGCAGACTCTTTGCTGTCGCGTACTTTTCGGGTTCGTGGGATTTTGGGAAAGCCCATTTTGAAGACATTATGAGTTCCAATTTTTTTTTTTTTTTTTTTCCTTCTTTTTTTTCCCTATCTTATGCGAGCCTCAGCTGCTAATAAAGTCAGTGCGAATCGCGCTGAAGGCAACTCTGTCAGGTTGCAACGATCGAACATCACCATGTGCCGTCGTTTGCATGTCGCCATCGGCATCCGTGACTGTTTTCGGTGTTATTCTACCAATAAAATGTGCGCGTATCACTTCTTTTTTTCTTTTTTTAATATTTGGGGGTGGGGGTGGGGGGCGTCTTTGTTTCCGTGCTTTCCTCTGAACATTTCAGCGTGACGCAGTTCAAATTATGACCATCTCCACCGTATGTTTCGTGAATCTTCATCTTCGTCATCCTGGCTTACAGATGTTCGTGTTTATCTGTTCACTCGAACTTTGACGACTTTTCCCCTTCTTCTTTTTCCCTCTTGGAAATGGAGCATCGCTCTTCCACTTAGGCGCCTCCATACCACGCGGAACGGAAAGCGTTCCATGCGTTCGAGAGACACCGAACTGTTGAAGAAGAGTGTTGCGTTGAAAGCGTATTATGCTTGGTTGGTGTCCCCATTTTCGTGCGGCAAAAACCACGCTGGGTTCGAAGTCTTTTTGTGCATTCGGAAACCGGAAAACGCAGCCTTGGAACGCTCCGTGTTCCCGCCGATCAAGGGGGAAAGAAGGTCTGTTTCGAGAAAGGGGGGAAGGGGAAAAGAGGGCAGGTTGAGTCCCGTCGACACTCTTCCCATCGGATTCATCAACTCGCGTGCAAGCCTTTTGTCTTCGCGGGGTGCGAGGACGTGTGGTTGGTCACACGCGTTGCGTGAGACCCCGTGGTCTGGGATTCTGGCCGGCCCCCCCGCAAGGCCCAGAGCCAAAAGGCGTTGGTCCTATGCTTTCGCCTGCGCCCCCGAGTTTCGAGCGCGTTGTTCCGTGAGCGGGGAAGATTCGTCGGTCCCGCAGGGCGTCCGAGGTGGACGGACACGCGCAGGGTGCTGGAAATGGGACCGACGATGACCAGAAGGGTTAGCCTTCGGTTTGTCGCCGCTCCCATGTGGGAACCGGAATTGGGGTTTACGGTTTCGAAAAATGGGATGGGATGGAGGAAGAGCCGCACTTCGTACGGTGCTCAGTTTACGTGTGCGTACCTCCATCCATCTGTTTGCGGAGAACGGGGAGGCACTTCGATCCATCCACGCGATGGACTGCCACAAGCACCTCCGTTGCTCCTCCTTCAGGGTGTTCACGGGAAAGAGATCCCGCCCCCGCGCACTCCTCCTTCCCCGATTTCGTCGAGGATCCTCTCGTTTCACGAGGATTCACCAAAAGGCGGCGGCAGCCGTCAAAGCCGTTTCAAGTGGTTTGGAGTTTGGGCTTTGTTCAACGTGGTAACACTCTGTGCGCTTTCGACACCGTTTGCACACATATCCATATCTATATATCTATATGATCGTGGATTCCATAATTACGTATGTGCACCACTTCGCAGCATCCGTTTCAAGCACAAAGGCAACGCAGGAATTCTGCATTCCTCTGACTGAAAGGGCGTCTTGTTTTCGTGTTTCCCGTCTCAGGAAAATCATCGGTCGCAAACCATAACGATGCTGCAGCGATTCTTTCCTTTATTATACTTTTCTGACCGTGACAGCGTCCATGACTTGTTCGACGTAAAGGAGCAAAGGGGGCAAATGCAAACGCCCTGCAGGCATTTCATCATGCCGAACCTCCCTGTCGAAAGAATCCCTCTTGTAAGTGGACTGTCAATGGCTCACTAGTACTAGGACGCAGTATCATTGACGCAGTCGGAATTCTCGTGAAATGTGTTTCTCCTTCCTTCCTTCCTTCCTTTTTTTTTTTTTTTTTTTTTAAAAAAAAATAGTAAACAAAGGGTGCACTTTCTGTCCTTTTTCATTTGTGCTGGACGGAAACAGCGACACTGCAAACTGTGCGTTGTGATGCTTCGGCTAAGCAAACCAAATTCGTAGATCACTGTCCTTCTCTTAAGATCCGACGCTCCGCCCAGTTGCATGCGCCCTTCGTCTCTTTTTCCCTTTTTTTTTTTTTTTTTTGGGGGGGGGGGGGGGATCCCTTTTAAACATTTTTCCTTTCTTCTCGCACCAACTTCGCCACGTTTTACCGTCACCCTTGGCCTCTTGTCCACCACGACTCCAATCATAGAACGAAACGTTCTATGATTGGAGTCGGTTCTCCACCAGTCTCTGGCTCCAGATTCTCGAACGCTGCGGACTTTCACGTAACAGCCGGCCGCAACTTTGCCTTCTCCGTCCCTGCGCTGCAAATCCTTACCCCTTTCTCGCATTCTTCATCCTCTCTTCCTTCGCGATGCTGACGTTTCGTGGGTGCAATGTGCGACCGTTCCTCTTCTGATTCGTGTGTGTACGAGCACGCCCTTTTCGTTGTACACGACAAATAACTTTCAACTATTGAGAAATTTAAGAGTAGTTCTTTTAGTGTTCGAGATGAAAAGCTCAAGAACACTTGAGTGGAGCTTGTGGACACCACCGTTCGTGGTATATGTACTCCATTACTCGCCATGCCATCACTACCAAGTAGTCTGCTGTGTCTTCCTGAGCATTTTCGGTGTTTCCGCTGTACACGGTTTCGAGCACACTCGCAAAAAAAAAAAAAAAGTACCGAAACGCATCCTCAAAAGTCGCCAGCGGGCTATGAAACGGTTGCGCCTTCCACTCGGATAACTCTTACGTGACCGCAAGATGATGATGATGATGACGACGACGACGTGCCTGTGCGTCAGAGCTATGAAACCCAAACAGACTTTTGAGCATTTCGGATCCGCCAAGGAAGCTCGTGAATTCCACCCCGCTCGGATTGCTTCGATCTTTTGCGAACTTCCCGCAGCGAAAACACAGTTCCCACGCCAAAGACAGTTCGTGTTTCGAGCGTGTGCATTTGACCCGTGCTGACCGAGTCCCTGGCGGCGAGCTTTGACGCGTAACCTCTGCCAGGAATCGGCAGGTGCGTGGAAACCACCGCCATGTCACCACTTCCGATTTATGAACTGTCTCCTCATCCGGTAGCATATCATCCATAGGGATTTTTTTTCCCAGCAGCATCGGGAATTTTTTTTTTTCCTTCCTCTCTCTCTCACTGGTAAAACCGGAAGCAGAAAGCTAAAAGCCATTTGCTTGGTTCGCAAGCGCCACCCGGCGTGGTCGGGTGGTGGTGGTGGTGGTGCTGCTGCTGCTGCTCTTTGCAGCAGGAACGCGGCATCCCCGTGCCGGCGCTCGCTCAAACGTGTCGCTCCAGCCTCGTCACAAAAACTCCCCAGTCTGAGCGTGGGCTACCACCTGAACACCGAGTAACATGTAGGAGTATAGCTCAAAGGAAAATATACGGGAAAAAACACATCGTAACAAAAATAAACTCGTTCGTAGGCGGCTGAATTGAGAGATGGATTCAAGGTCATGGAATTGATGAATAGCTAATGAAACGGAAAATGCGTTTATTTAATTTCGGTTCACATTATGAGTGTAGGACTATAGGAACTTTGGATTATCTTGGCCTTATTTTTATGCTGCCAATACATGAAGGTAGATTTTTTTTTTTTTTCCATAGGATTGGACACATGATTTGCAGGAACTCTATACAAAAGTATACTATATATATATATATATATGTATGTATGTATATATATATATGTATGTATCTATCTATATATATATATATAAGATTGAATATATATATAGTAAAGCAGAGTGGAGAAAGGAGGCTGTAAAATTAGCCCAATAATCAAGGCAGATGCCCTTGTCCAGCATTACCATGGCACTAAATTGTCACCGGGCTACATGAAAACATGGATACAACTGAACCACATGCACTCCCCATTTGCTTCTTGTATGAGGGCAACCTTATTGGTATCACTGAGTCATCAGGCTATCCTTTTTTTTATCTTCATCATCACTGGACGTTAAATGATTTGGGGGGTGAGAATGGGGAACAGATGGTGTTACAGTGTGCCAAGCTTGGGATTCAGAGTCACTACCAATAGGTTCATGCTTTGATAAGGGTGGAGTGCAGTTAGGAGCATTCTGTGAGGTCTCTGCAGTAAGAGAAGCCATTCCAGGAGAAGCACTTTGATTGATGAGGCGGCGCATTTTGGCTCGTTCATTTTGAAACCAAACCTCCTCACAAGCCACTAAGTATGCTAAGATAGGTATACCTACCTTCACTACTCCACGCTGCAAGAAGAGCTTATCAGCTAGGAACTGCATCTCATGGCTAGTAGGATGTTGGTTTTGTGCAAAGTATGTGCGCAGAATATTTATCTGCACAGGACTGAATACTGTCCTTGGTTTCCTCATTCTCTGCTGATTAAGTAACCTTTGAGCTTCACTGTCACTGCCAGCTCCATTCCCATTTGGGGTTGATGTTAAATTACGGCCTAGCAACCATGTCCATGTAACAAGCAGACAAAATGCACACATGAACTAACCAATGAGGGATCCCGATGAATTAAATTGTGTGAAATGACCCAATCCTGGATTAAAGCCTTGAGCGATTTGTTGATAGCTCTGCATCATGTTCACCATCTTAGCTAAATTACCAGACGAAAACGCTGAACCTATGGTAGATTTCCCATTAAACTCTTCATCAGCATCCATCAAAGAGTTGTCATCTTCATCAGCTTCATAATCATCAGCTTTTTCTAATTTTGGCATACGGCCTTTGTCTCCACTACCAAGAGATAAATTTTCAGGTTCCATTTGTTCTTTGACACCATCTGTCAAATGATTTCCAGTTAACAAAGATCTATCGGATTTTGAGCGCTTGACTTTGTCCTGAGGGGAAGGAGATCGGGGAGATGCGGGATTAGAATTATGTTTGTTTTGTGGAGAACTTGAGCGAGAAGGAGTACCAGATGAGTCCTGCAGATAAATAATGAAATGAAAACAACTACTCAGTGATGATAACTACGATGACTGTTACATGATGACAAGAGACTTATGACTGAAAGTTTTCAAAGCTTAACTGTTAGCAAAAGAATGGAAGGCAGGTAGAAATGACAAGATGAAGAAAAATAAACAAACAACAATAAAATCACCTTATCATCTGCTAAACCACGGATGCGGAGCACTTCAGCTGTCCTGAGAAATTCAGGTAACTGATCATGTGACACATTGACTTCTCCATGATACACAAACTGTAGCAAAGATTCCAGTTGGCAATAACTAACATCCCTTAAAATGACAATTGGATGTTGGCAGGGGTTATCCTAAAATACAACAGAATAGCAAATCTGAGGAGAACCGAAAAGTCGTTATTGCACTTACTTTGAGCAAATCTTTAAAATAAGGACTACAGGCAGAAAGAATCATTTTGTGGGCTTTAATGCTACCTCCATCACAAGCTAAAGTAACATCTACAAAGTCTTCTTCTTTACGAAGGGATTCAAATGCAGATACAATATTGCTGTGAAAATTATTCCATCTCAGACAAAATCTTTGAGGCTTTTTTTGTGGTTCACCCATGTCTCACATCAGTCACAACACATAACCAGAACGAACACAAAGGAAATATTTATATACTCGGCATGGGACATACTTGTTTTCCAGTTTTGTATACCAAAACACTGTGAATAAATTAGTCAAACACATAACACTGAAAATGTATGTCTTTGATCATTCCTGTAAGAAAATTGATTGTCACTTCATGTAGCAAATGCAAGACTTCACGAAAAGTATTCGGCGAGAAGCTTTCAATGAAAGAATTAGTCTTGTCACATGCATGTTTATTTCAACTAAATAAAGAATATGGTACAATGAAATCAATTGGATTTCTCGGATGAGATTCTTTTATGATTAAAATAAAGACCAGGTCTACTTGTATTTTCTTAAATTCAATAGATGTAATGATGAAAGATGTGAAGTAAACGTTTATTCAGTTTTTCATATTAGGTGCTACATTGATTCCAGTCAAGATTGCTGATATCTAAGCTAACAAAAACTATAATCAAATCAGCATTCCAATTTCAAACAGGAAGTTGTGGGGCTACACATCTATACATAAAAAATGAAAAAAAAGACCATACACAATTTAAACAAAAACATAAGCCAGCTGGTTCAAACATCAGATACTACAATAATACAACACCTCATGTTTATTGTGCACTATAAATTTCATACCTTGGATTCAAAAACAACCACAAAGGGGAAAACAGACCTTCAATGTAGGTATTAAATATTGTGCACGATACCCAATCCTTTTCTTGCACACAGAATGATAGAAAATGCACTCACTGTGTAAATTCAAATTAATGAATACTGGTGACAAAATAATGATTCAGTTCTTTTATAACTCAGAAACATATTAAAGAATACCTACAAACTGACACTATTATTAATATACAAGTATGTCACTTTCAATATGTAGTATTTTTTACAGGAGCATTAAGTGCAACTTGCTGGAAAAAAGAACACTGACAATTTCTTAATTTCAATCAAAGATGTGATAGTCATAATTTTTAGTGCCATTATTCCAATATTTCATCACTTTAGAGTGCTTCCTTAATAGTTTTACATCATCAAAATGCCCAAGATTTCAAGTTGTGAACACTAATTATTACTTGTACTCACATGTACATAAAACTATACAACATAATGAACAGCTATGGCTAAGTCAGCAAGCTTTTTTGAAATGAGACAAAAAGGAAAGCTTTAAGAATTTGTTTGGACAAGGTTTAAATAATAGGTTTTCATCTATATATTTTAGGGTGATTAGAAAGATAAATATGCATCAGCCTAGGCATAAGTTTGTGACTGTTTTCTTAATTGAGAAGCATCAATTTGGAGGACAGTTGTGATCACTTTGCACATGACAAACAACAAACAGGTAAAGCTGTCATGAATCTGCTCAAGAACCCATTTGTGCCTTAAAATTCATTACAATCAATAGAAGGCAATCAGTTTTTCGTGTTACATTGCATTTCTGATTTTTCCGATAATAGATTTCATATTTCAATCCTACCTTCCATAAATTTACTGTTAAAGATTTGAAATTAATCATTAACTTTCCTAATTTAAAAGGTTTCCCAACTGAAGTCAATATAAACCTTTAGTTTCTAAGTTCCAGGCTAATCAATGACTTTTATTAAGCAGCACTGATTGATCCAAAATTATTTAGAAAACAAGTGTATTAAAAAGCTTACAAGCAATCTACAAAGACAGTTTTAGGGAAAGACCACATAAATAACATTCATCCTTAGTACATGATCGTATGGATGCCATCTGTTATACCCAAATAAATTTGAAGTTTGACATAAAAGATTATGGACATCTGACATAAACCTCAATGTTGGAAATTCTTCCGTGCTTTCATAAAAAAAAAAAGTTTTGGAACATCAATACATTCATAAGACAGGATAATGAGGACAAGAAGAATGCATTATCTAATATCTTTTTGCATGTTAGCCATGACTTTGGCTATTACATAGTCTCGTCATGTTTCTGTATGTATTTGTTGGTATTTTTCTTTTGGTATGCATCTATTTTCCAGTCCACATCTCATTTAACAATCATTTTTCTCTTTTTATCTCTTTAGGTTCCAAAATTTATTGTTCTTCAGCCTCATTAACAATTTTGCTTTGACAATCTCAACATGGCATATCTGAATGCATACATTCTGGATACATAATTTGATCCACATTTGAAAACCAAATACAATCACTAACCGCTGATGAATGCGATAATCCCTCAAACAATGTTCATCCATGCAGTAAACCAGGTCCAACATTCATACATAATTAACTAAACAGCAACAAAAACTCATAAGGTATTATACTTATTTTTGGTGCATTCAAGATTATAATCTTAAGTACATCAAAAACGACAACTATGAAAGAAACCTAGAAAATCATTTTCCTAAAAATTTCGAACACGCCAGTATCAAGGCAATCATATGTTTAAATTGAGATTGCAAATATTGGAGTCTCTTCAAGTGGAACTACATGGAAGCTGTACCAAATATGATACTGTGTTCAATGATAAATTATACGATTTTAATTCATTTCAAGCTAAGCTATGCTTAAATTAATGAGGCAGGGTGTTATTTAAGGAAGGCAAGTGCTTATGCTTACTAATGCAAGCATCAATTGACACAAACTTTATCACTATAATCTTGAGTTTTATATCATGAAACAAATATCAAAACGAAAATTGCAAAAATACCAATTACCAAAAGGAATAAAAACAAAATATACAATTAAAACTTAAAAACTCTTCCGGACGACCCTATTCACAAACAACGGTAATCTATCGTACTCAAAGATCATGTAAAAATGCAGCTTTATATGCAAGCTTCATATAAATTTCATGTATGTCTTAAAGGAAGCGGTTCTTTTAATTCCTCATGTTTTCTACTGATTTAAAAAAATCCTCATATCTGAACACTTATTTTACTTTCGCTATAAGAATTGCAATTTAATAAGAAATCTTGCTAATAACAAGAATACAGAACTTTGAGTAAAAAAAAATAACCTAGAATTATGAAATAAATACTATCGCAAGGTCCCATTTCCAAACTTAATCAGGCAAAGAAAAGCTTCTCAGTGGCAGTTCCAACACACAAGCACTGTTCTCAAGCAAATTGAAACAAATTTCCAACTACAAGAGGGAACACTGAAAACACAGATTCTTGCTCATACCTGTTCTGTCTGATACCCTGAAACTTAGAATAGAATAACTACACACACTGTCCACGCATCAGTCTATATCTAGTATTTTCCACTGTAATTTACTATATCCGAGGCTGTAAGTTCCTTACTATGTATCTTTCTGGTGCAATGACGGCAAACCCCAAATCTTTGCAATTACACATTCACATATCTTTGCAAATTGTGGAAAGAATTGTCGAAAAACATTCTGCTACGTTTTCAAGCCCTTTATCTTTTCTTTTCATGTGTGAGTTTCCTTCCTTTATGATCGCCCATGCACAAACATATTTACCATATAAACTTGCCTTACATTGCTTATAATTACGGGATGAGAAACTAAACAATGAAAGTTTGCATACGGTGCTTTAAAATGCACATAATCACACTTTCACTTTCGTAAACACCGTTTGATAAGGAACCTAAAAAAAAAAAAAACGAATTTTTACGAATCCTATTTACCATCTTTCATGCACTTTCTAACATTTACAGCGTTGCCATTTGCTGTCCATGGGGCATAACTTTGTGATTTTCTATCCTTTTATTGCCGTACACTACCTTGGGAAACTACTTCATTAATGTTTACAGCCATTGTTTTCATCGTAACCAAATAAAATTCCAGCAAACAATCAGCAAATCCAATCTAAAAAAAAAAAAAAATACCTGAAACACATACGTTAGCTTTGTTGGTATACTTGGTACACCATCTGTAAAGAACGCAACTCTGGCGTCAAGTTTGACATGCCATAACAACGTTCAGCTGAACTGTATACATGTCAACGAGCCCCTGTTCTCAAAACGTATGGTACGAAAACTCTTACAAATATCCCAAGATTGTAAAGTGTGCCTTGAGAAATACGCAGCACTAGCAGAATCCATGCACTAAAGTTTTTATATAAAGGTACTTTAAATGTTGTGGATGTCACATATGGATATCACAGGTGGCCTTTATTTTAAATAAAAAGACGTTTTTTTTAATCAGTGAAGAATAAAAGTTCCCACTATTTTGTATTTAATAAAAGTTTTATTTATTCGTTATATCAGAAAACGAGAAATACAAAAATGAAAACAATAGAAATAAAAATTGAATCTACAAAGAAAGCTAACTAGATGGTTAGACACAAGTACATCCGTTGCTACCCTCAGCAGTTAAGGACACTAATCTCAACAGAGAATTAACTAGAAATTCAGTAATTGAAAAAGTCAGCTATTATCTTTACACTGAGCTGCAGTATCTGAAATATTCAGAATTTTCTCCCCATTTTTTATAACAAAAATTTTCAAGTTTCCTCCATTATTGATAAAATGACAAGAAACAGGCAGGCACTTTTCAGGAGGTTTACAGTTCCGAATTTTATTTTTAAAACTTGTATTGTCAGTACGTCACAAAATTCAAAAGTTCGTGTACATAATGACCGAACTGAACATCGCTGTCCTCTCTTGTTAAGTCGTATCTTCGAATCTGCAGGGAATTGCCCATCCCAGGAAATCTAAATATCTATAAGTCTCATAGTACATGGGAGTCTCATAGTACATCGAAGAAAAATCTGAATTTGAAACGTAATTTTAAAGCATAAAAAAATCTAGCTTGGGAAATTGAAGAAAGCACCCAACGCACTGTATAATGAAATAGAAAATTATAACAGGGAGTGGGGACTCGGTCGAGATCTAAAAATTACAAGCATTTAATGTACCTATGACGTTATATGGTATTTGAAAGCAGTACGTATTTGATGTAACCAAAAAGAATAAATGGTTAAAAGAATTATTGTTAAAGGGAAGTGGGGCCTTATTAGATTTTGTTTCAAAAAAAAAACTTTTTTTTGTTTGTTTCTTTTGAACTCTTTATCCCTATTATGCGTGTAATTGTTTTGCATGGGTAAGAGAAAATTGCAAAAGTTAAATGGAGCAATTCTACATTCTATCAAAATATGAATAACACAGTTGTTCCTCTCAAAGAGCAGCCATTCTAGAATTGTGTAATGGTTTCCTGTCTTCGAACTGTACAGTAAACTCTCGTTCTTTCAAATGCATGCCTTAAACAGTAAACGAATCAACCAAACTATGCATGAGAAAAATGGATGCTTAGACCTCAAATTCTAGGTGATTATTGATTATAAGAAAGACACCTCACAATAAAAGAAAAAACTGATGTTTTCCATGCACCGAAATGCAAACTTTCTTACCCTTTCAGCAAACCTCTGAAAAAAAAATTGATTTTAAAACGAATATCATACAGCATTATTAAGTCGTACCACGGTGAATATGAAGACGGTTTCGACATGAAAAAATCAGAGATGGAAATGACACAGAAACAAATATTCTTACAGATTAAGATCCTCCTCACCCTAATGATGAAGCAAGCAAGGAAATCCTCGAAGCTCACAATTATGTGATCTGGTAGAAAAGTTGTATTTTCAAGATTTAACATGAAACTGTAAATCAGCAAGCGATTTTTCAGCCCTAGCTAAATTCAAATTCGATTTCCTATTATCAGAAAATTGCATCAGCTATGAACCTTGTCATACGTCGGACCGGAATGGAACCATGGCAGCTAACAGGAGCACTGGCAGTGTGCGTGCCAATAAACACAAGAGTTACGAGGAGACGAAGTGATCTTCCGAATCTTGCAAGATGGATCGACTTCCAGTACATCTTTTTCCTTTTTTTGATGAAATCCCGATGATCCTTGTTTTCCACATAGTTAATTCAAAATATGTTATTCTTTCTGAACCAGATCAATGAGTAAAGTTTAGTTACTTCTCTAACTGATCCACGTGATCTACCTATGGATGGAAGGCAACAAGTGCTAAGATCCAGTGCTACTCCCTTGGAGCAGTAATTATCAAAGACATAATAGATTTCCGAGAAGTAACTTTAATCCTGTAAATAAAAGCAGAAATGCGGCGTCTCCGTCATTCAAATAAATCTGAAATGCTGACATCTGACTTGAAAGTTGGCAAGATGAAAAGTATAAACCACAATCTGTGCTAATCAGGATGAAGACAGAAAGTTTTTTTTCAAGACGGTTAAAGAACACCCGATATGTGTCCGTTGCTAGTGCAACAACAGTGTTTATGTAGTTGGTTCGATGATCAGGTCGACTGGGTAATATTTCTGACATCTCTGCTGGATGACATATGAGAGCATCGAAAATGCAGGGTCATTCAGTTTTTCTGAATGACATTTGTCTTCTCATTATAAAGTAATATGATGAATCTAACTTCATAATGGCTATTCTTAATGTTTTTTGAGGAAACTTACTGAAACCTAAATGCTTTCAATGTGTAATGATTGTTCTTCCACAGTTGGAAATCTTTGGAAATCGAAATCGGAACGTCTCATTTTCCTTCCTATAGCTTTGACCTCATCAAGTATAGTGATCCGTTTTATCTCAGAGATAGAGCAGCACGTTTTGTGGGGCAGTTAATTCACATAAAAATCCTTGTAAGTGTTTACAAGCATATTTACTGATGCTTTCCTCCAGGATTGCGTGTTGCCAGGGGGTTTCTTCATTGGAGCAAATGGGCAAGACAGATAAGTGAATCATTTCGTCTTCCACTTCTAGAAAGAGGCCCTTTCAAGAAAGCCTGGGATCTCATGCAAATCGTAATGGACCATCTCACAAAGAGGTTCGCTCCTGCAAATCTGTACTTCATAGATATGAAAGTAAATAACAGTGAATAACGCTTCCAGTTACTTTTCCTTCAGTGATCTTTTTCGGTTCCTGTTGTTATTCGGGAAAAAAAATTTGTTTTTTCCCTCCGGGGGACTGAGAATTATTTATCCTGTCAGTAGCGAAACAGCTGCTCCGTGCATGACATGGGAGCTGTTGGGAAGGCAGGAAGCCCTGAACTCTCCAGCAAGCAAGCGGTGGTGCTGAGCTTCGAGCTCGCTGATGCCTGGTCCCCAGGGAGTTGGAAAGTTTGGAGGTATTTGCAAGAATCGTGCTTAAATCCATGTACTTCTCTAGGGAATCGATTTCGTTCTGGGATTTCTAATAATTTCCAATCTACACGGATAGAGTCCTGATGAAATACCAAATTTTAGTAATGGGAAGAAAAGAAATTCGTGAGGTGAAACTACGGTGTTTGATTTTGCTTGGAAACTTTTCCCTGTGGAAGTCAGAGGGAAGTTTGCACGCGTAATTCGCTGCAAATCTGCTCAACTGTGAAAGAATAGAAAACTTGCATATGCATTTTGTAAGGAGGCACCAAGAGGCCAAGGGGTCACCGGTGTAGCTCCAAATATGGAAGTGTGCAGTTTAAAACAAACTTGAATCTGCAACAGCAAGGAATCAGCAAAACCTCGGGTCCAAAACCACCACATGGTGAGTGCACTCAACGCGGGCAGCGATCCATTTGCTGGACATCGAAACGCTCGGGAGGAAGGTTTTCTAAAGAGTGTCCTGTAAGAGCGGCCGAGACCGAAAGCGCGGACATGATGAATTCCTAAAGGGAACTGTATCTCAGGGAGCTGACGAGTTGGAAACTGCTTTGATCGGATCTGCACTTGAGGGGTCAAGAAATTTCGTTTTCTCCTCTTTGGCACGCAACGAGACAACACATCTCACAAATACAGTTCAGCGGTCAATTCTTATTAGAAGAGAAGAAAGAGAGGAAAATGGAGAGAAAGGCTTTGACATTGATGAATTTCAATTTAAGTACTTCAAGACTTGTGGAAGGAAGTGGAGCTCTCATTACTAATACTTGACTTGCCATACGGGAAACCTGTAGCTGCAACTAAAGATGGAGCTTCCGCCTGTGGTTGGGACAAGTGCCGAAGCATTGCTGAAAGAGAAACAGAATTTCAGTGGCCGGGGAATGTAGGGAAATTTAGTGTTCCACCACTCAAGGACATCTTTGTGCCCAGAGCTTGATGTCTTGATGCCCAGTAATGTCTGTGGAAACCAAATGTGCAGATTGCATTAGAAATTCTGCCTTCCTGTCGCCGGTTTCAGTTATCTGTGTCAGAGTTACAGGCGGAATGTTAGTGTCTTCTACATTATTCCCATGTTAGTTTGCTTGATTAAAAATAAAATCTTGAAGCGCTTCATCTGAAGAAACTCAAAGAAACAAAAACCCTTTTCGTGGTCGTGAAAGGTGATCCGGTCATTAAAATAGAAAAAAGCAGAGTTACTGACTGTGCAATCTAACGATTCTTGTAGGCATCGCTGCCCACCTAAACGGATCGTACACTAACCTTCAAGTTCCTATACAGTGCATGAGATGTTGAAGGTGGCTGTCTTTCGAACACAAACTTGCATCTGAAAATGAGTTCTAAAATGCATTTGTTGCCGCGCCATAATCAGTGAATTCTGCAATCTGATGCGAAACATAAGGAAAGGAATATCGGAAGTCTGAGGAATCTGAAAACAGGTTTGGAGTATTCGATATCACTCTGGAGTTGCTTTCTACTCGATTCTTCGTGCAACTGGGGGCAAGTCGATGGAGTCTTCAGCTTGGTCTATTCCACCTAAAAGCTAACACTCCGCTCCAGCTCACTTTGGCGACGGAATTCTACAAAACCTCTGTTTTCCTGTGTCTTTTACACGAAGACTTGCCCGGAGGCGCGCTCTGCAAATCGCCTGCGACCGTCTTCCGTGGCAAAAAGTAATCCCATGCCGAAATGTAACCACCAGGAGTGCACTCACACATGAAAATCCTCACAGCAAACTCCGTACTGCCGATTCAGAATCTCTTGCGAATGCGAACAAACTTGACTAAAAGAGAAAATACATAAATCTCACCAGGGCATATTCCTCATGAGCTCTAATGTGAAACAATGAGCTCTCGAAAACTCACGCTTCATACAAATATTTCGATCAGCTTTTTATTGGCTCACATATCACAGGGAGGAATGATCCAATCCATAAACGCATGCCATAATTCAATTTGCGATTCACGGTTTATATTAAATATTTTTGCAACCTTGAAAAGGGTCACAGATGTGATGGCAGTTCTTATAGCCAATGTAAAAGTACAAGGCTAGAAAGGAGAATCGATGATTCCGAATGATCTGCAATTAATAGAAGAATAAGCGAATATCACATCCAAATAAAGATTTACGTCAATGTTATAAAGACGAACTGTTAACCATCAACGCTAATCTTAATGTTGATCAGGTAAGACAAGAGATCGAAAGCAAAATTTCTTGCAATGTAGTGTGACTCTGGATTGTTTTATGGTATAAATTAAGAGTTATTATTAATAAAGAATCGGAGTACCATGGGCACGTATTGCAGGTGTAAATGTTCCAGTAAAGAAATGCGTTCCTTTTGCATTAACTTATATACATGGTATAGGTGTTGCTCGTGCAAGCACAATTTGTCATGCTTGTGAAATTGATAAGATAGTCCTTCTCATAATAGTCCAAAAGAGGTAAGATAAGGATTTATAGTAGTGAGGGTAAAGATGCCAGCGGCTTATCATTATGACTTCGGAAAAAAAAGCAATGGAAGCTTTGGATGAAGGAGAAAGCATAGCAGATGTTGCCAAAAGGTTTAAATTTGGCAAGACGGCTTTATATATCACCCGGATATGCCAGGACATTTATTATTCTGATTTTTTACAAAATTAGATAATTATATAAAAGTCTATCAATGTTGTTTGTCGTGGAGGAGCACTTGGTTCTCTCACGCTGGCGGACTTGCCGTGAGCCGGTGCTGAGACCGGCAAGGTCCTCTCCCGAGGCGCAGGGGAAGGGGAAACTGAAACAAAAAGAGAAATAACGGGAAGGGGAATAGTTATATGGGGGAGTGGAGGGCAGGGGGGGGGGATCACTGGGCGCCTGGGTCGGTCCTCTGCATCCTATCCAGGATGCTGACAAGTTCTGCTTTGATTCCACGCCTCTCCACCCACGGCAACCCGCAGGGGGGCGTGTAATTCTTCAGGATAGGGGGCACCCCGGGATGGGGGTCCGCCCTATGAATCCAGGAAGGACTCGGAGTCCGTTCCTCTGACGCTTGGGGAGGGATCCCCCCCGCATGGGGGGGATCGCACCTCCCACCCTGGTTGTCTCCGAAGGGGAACCCCGAGGGGAATCTCCTTCCTCATTCTCTACGGAGGGGCACCCCCCCCTAATGGGGTGGTGTCCTCTCCATTTCAACTTCTCCGAAGGGAACCCGAATCCCTTCGCTTGTAGGAATTTCATCTCCGGAGGGGACCCGCAAGGGAACCGCTCCTTTATTCACTCCTCTGAAGACAACCCCCGAAGGGATGCTTCCGAAACTCAGAAGGGGCGCTGCAGCTTCCCGCAGGGGGATCGCTCTCGCTTGCTTCCTTGCACTCTTCTGGAGAGGCGACGACTCGGAGGGACCCCCCAACAGGGGGGTCCGCCCCTTTGAACAACTGGAGAGGTGCCCGTGAGGGCTCCTGCTCCATCTTGAAACCGGAGGCGGTCCCCCGGTGACGGGGGTCCGCTCTCCTTTGCACACAGGAGGGGGAACTCCCCACTCCTTTATTCCTGGGAGGACCCGAAGGTCGACTCCCATTGTTCCGGCCTTCATCGGGAGGCCGCCGGCTTAATCCACAGCCGGTGCCACGCCCGAATGTCTCGGCCAACCAGCGCCATCTTGCAGGAGAAACTCGGAACCCGACGACGCAGTGGCGTCAGAGTTTCTGCCGAAGTATTCGAACTCGCGACGCATGGTGCCAAGTTCTGCTTTGATGCCACCTTGTCGCCGTCTCCAAAGAGATCGTCGTCCAGTGGATGGCGTCCCTGCATCTTTGGCCTCTTCTTCAGTTCCACCTTTGCACGCAGCAGAGGACTGCTAGAGATGCAGCGGGACTCATATAAAGCTGAGGAGATTTATCTGAGTGGAGAAAAAGACGTAAGGAAACAGGAGATTTTCAGTCAAGAAAGCCTGGCAGCGTGGGTTATAATCATAAAATTACTGACTGGGAAGATAATGTATTCTTCAATCTACTTGAGGAAGCAAATTACGAACAGCAAAGTTTAATGAATTTGGTTCAGCCGAGAGATAATGCTAATAAGATTTTCTCTGGAGCTCCAATCTTTTTGCTACTGCTCCTTCGTAGCTTTGTTCCATGTTTCTCAAGCGCAAGTACCGTTCCATAAAGAAGGAAAAGCCCCTTTTCTGTCCGTCTCTTTCATTCATTTTCGTTTGAGCCCCGTCGCCGAGTAAGTTGACTCATCCACTACTTGAACTGTAGGGGGGCCATCCATGTAACGTAAAATAAAAAAGTCAAATATACAAACGAAATTTTATACATTTCACATTTCAGAAATCTTAGGTTTATCTCTTGGTGAAAAATGGAAGCCACAACACATCTCTTGCATGCGTATACTGTGCAATGGTTGTGATTTGTGTCACCATCTTGAATTTGAAGCGCATCCCTTTGCTTACTCCTAGGGATTCTCTAAGACTGCGGGTGACCACTGGCATAATTTGCATTAATCTGCTTGAAATACCAAAGAAGCTGCTAAACGGAGGGTGAACACTGACAATACCTGCTTTTTTCCTTTTTTTGCTTTTTAGAATCTCGTGAACCTGCTGGGTTGCGCTTTATATTTTCTTCCAGAAAAAAAAAGAAAAAAAAAAGCATACGTCTGTGTTCTATGTAAAGCAAGAGCAGTCAGCTCAGTGGACCGAAGGGTCCTGGTGTTTTGAGCCCAAGCGATCACCAACACGACAACAAGCCTCCCGAGAATCCTCTCTAGACCTACAGAAATCGATACCTACGCCTGTTGACGGTGATGATGACCCCCATCCAGAGTTCAGCCAACGGTCCCCGGGAACTGCGTGTTGTCGTAGTTGACAACGAGCAACAGTTCCCGTGTTGACATTTGCTTCACAGCCAAAATGCAAGCCCACATTTCGGGTGTGACTTTCTTCGTCCGTTAATGAAACAATCCGCAACCGCTTCGAATTGAATTCGTTATTTTGTTTTTTGCCTTTTTGGCTGCGGTGATGGCTTTCGCATTCACGAATTTCGGACATTACGAGTTTGAGCGGAGGGCTGCTGAATTGAAAGACGCAGGCAAAATCGGTAAGGTTCACATCGGTAAGGACCCACGCGGCACATCCTCCACCTGATTTTTGATGATGCGAATTCCGAATGAATTGAGCACAATGGGGAGCTGCTGGATCCCCAGTGGGTCGCGGCACCTTCTTGTGGTCTGATTGGCGCCAAAAGAAATGGGAAACGAGGGTGCGCCTCCACCAAACCGCACAGAAACCGAAACGAAATGGGTTGCTGAAAAAACAGCGCGTTCCAATTAGGTTGCAAGTACCGTACACGATGTGCATTACGTACACTTCAGAATCGCAACTACGCTGGGTCTCACCCGTTGATCCTTTCTCCACATGAGGATCTTCGATCACGCTACCCACTTCACAGTAGGTGATGATGACAGTTTTCCGTTATTCCGTTTCAACCTGGATTTTTCTGCCACTCAGCGGTACATAGAACTGAACTGAGCACGCTTCATCGAAACACGAACAGTACACGGAATCCATCTAGCTGCGATTCCGAAACGTACGCAATGTACATCGTGTACGGTACTTGTATAATAATTGGAACGTGCCGTTTTTTCATGTGCATTTTACTCGGTGGAAGATCATCTTGAAATACACTCGGGTGTTCCGGAGACGCCGACTTGAAAGAACCTTGCCGATGGAATATGCTACGATTCCATTACTTTTCTAAAGTTGCAAGTTCTTGAAGCCGGGGAAAACTCTGTGCTTCCTCTGTGCTGAAAGTAGCAGCCCCTTGCCGGTGACCCTCTTAGAGAACCTCTTCCCATGGTCAGCCAGTGGTAATTGGGCATTTTGATGGAGGTCGTTACAGACTAACATCTTTGTACATGGGTTTTCTCAAAAATTGATGGAATTCTGGAATTTCTCATTTCTGGAATTTGATTTTCACAGCTCATGCTTCATTATCGAGGGGCACCGATGAGTAATGTGCCCAAAAACGAAATTCAGGAATATAGTCCAAACTTTTTTATCCTTCCTCCTTATTATGGCATCTCATGTTTCATAACACAGAAGACAAAAATGCCGTAAATGCAATAATCTACGCAATTATATAGCATGAAACGTCTCGATGTCGTCAGAAACTCTGGTCAAACTGCACAGCATTGACAGTTTCAGATCACAGTCTCATGTCATGTGCAAGTGCTTATAAGTTGTCACATTAATGCTTGTGTCTTGATGACATCAAGACTTACCAACAGATTCGAGCTTTTGGGAATTTATACCCATCCATACTCATACATCAAATAACAAGAGATTTGTAGCAATGAGCTCTGCAGTTCACATTCAAGCCTATAATAATATAACCCATTAAAAAAATAAGCTCTATTTGACTGTGAAAACAATTTTTTGCATTCAACTTTTAAACTGGCTTTTTCTGTGTGTAATTCAGTGTGCAAACATGGAAATGAAAAGCAAATGCTAATAATTCAGCACCTGATTTTCATTGCACTGTTTCATTCATTTAGAGTTTGCAGCAAAAGCAGGAATTCCGGTAATAGCCCGTCCCAAAATCAAGGCATGGATATCATGGGTTCCTAAAAACAAATCAATCATTTTCACTTTAAAAGGACCAACCTTCATAAGTGTTGACTCCTTCTAAATTAAGCACATGACGAATGACATGATATTCATCACAAATACCATTTCCTCCTAACATATCTCGAGCTTCACGAGCAATATGTAATGCCTTTCCACAAGAATTGCGCTTTATCATGGAAATGTGTTCTGGCAATGCCCTGAACATTATATAAGATAACATCTACAGTTTTGCTTCTTTCCTTACCGACCCTCATCCTTAAGTCTGCCGATGCGTAAACATGTTTGTAATCCCAAAGAAATCTCTGTCAGCATATCTGCTAATTTCTTCTGAATAAGCTGGTTGCATGCTAAAGAACGTCCAAACTGAAAACGATCAAGCACATACTGTCGAGCAGTGTGTAAACAGAATTCAGCAGCACCAAGAGCACCCCAGGCTATACCATATCGTGCATTATTTAAGCAACTGAAAGGACCCTTAAAAATTTATTGAAGCCATTCACGTTAACCAGGACAACCTTCAGTCCTGAAACATTGGGTAGGCAGTTGTCTTCTGGAACTTCCACCCCATCCATCAGTATCATGCCTGTAGAAGAAGCTCGCAAGGAAAACTTGCCTTCGATTTTTGGGGCACTTAAACCTTCCATACTCTTTTCTAGCAGGAACCCTCGAATTTTCTCATCCTCACATTTGGCCCAAACGACAAAAATATCTGCGATTGGTGAATTTGTAATCCTAGAAAAACAATAAGGAAACAATAAGGAAATAAATGTGCATTAAGATATATACCAAGTTTTGCTTCCATGGATTACATAAACTTTACTTGAAGGTTCATAAGAAGCACGAGTTATCATGCCTCCTGGATCACTGCCAAAATTTGGTTCAGTCAAACCAAAACAACCAACTAACTCACCCTTTGCTAACAACATACATCAACTTTATGAATATCTGAAAGTTCAACATATTTTACCAAGTTTGGGAAGGTATCTTTGTTTTTGCTGTGATGTTCCATACTGCCATATAGGGAACATCACCAGAGAACTTTGAACACTCATTGCTGATCTGTATCCACTATCAACTCTTTCAACTTCTCTTGCCATTAAACCATATGCAACGTTGGATACACCTGCACATCCATAATCCGGAAGGGTGCATCCGAGCATACCACATTCTCCCATTTCATACATGATGTCTCTATCGAACACTGCGATAATAAATCCAAAATTACTATTTGGGAATTATAAACGTCACGTTCAAATTTGCAACTATGATAAGTAAATGGCATTCCAAATAACGGAAATTTTCACAACCACAAACTAAAATCCTCATACCTTCATTCCTGAACGCATTCAGGACACGTGTCATAAGTTTCTCTTGGCAGTAATCATGAACTGTGTTCTGGATTAATCGTTCTTCGTCGGTGAGCTGGCTGTCCAAATCGAAAGCATCCTCCCACTGGAAGGCTAAAAGGTAACAACACCGTTTCAAACCTATCAGCCGATCGACTGGCCGTACAAAGGGATGAAGCCATGCAAAGCGTTTCAATGCGCTAAGGTTCAAGAGATGCAGATGATGATCAAGTTACCTTTCGTGCTCAAGAATCTCCCGGAGCTACGAGCTGCCACTGTCCACGATCGTCCCCCTTTGAGAAATCGTCTGATCATTTTGCCTGCAAGGGACACGCGTCCACCGATCGACGGGCGCACGGGACGAGGTGCCACCTCCAGACTGGAGATCCTCCCGGCGGTTCGCCCCAGCATCCGTACCGGGATGACACGGCTGCCGGACGGGACGGAGGAAAAGCTTCCGTGGTTTGACGAATAATGCAAAATCCCCCGCAGAACTGAAGCGGCGCCCGGAAAACGCGGAAAACGAAGCTGCACGAAATTTCCAGAACTCCTGCCGGCTGCCGTGCAGGGCCTTCGCGACGGCTCGTGGAGAAGCGCCTCTCTCCGCGAGTGTACACACACCGCAGTGCTGTACAAACCGGGAAAGGTACAAATGCAAGCACGCAGTAAATACGGTAACACGAAGGGAACTCGAAACGCCGCTGATGGAGTCGCACGGATGGAATCTGGAATTCCCGGTTTCTTGAAGGCTTCCGTTTACGAGTTACAGCAAGCTGGTAATTGCTGAGCACTTGCTCTTCTTTTTCAAGCTTGATGGAAAAAATTCGACAGAGAGCATTTTTCTTCCCTTCCCCTAGCAAAGCCGCGGGAGTGAAACAGCGTTTGGACGTTCTCGAAAATATGAAAATGCTAATTAGTGATTGCTAATTTCTATATCCAGATTCGCTGAATGAGTGAAAAAATGGGATAGAAAACGATAAATAGTGTACTTAGAGAGATGACTATGAACTAAAACAAGCAATAGATCACTTGATGAACTAGCATTCATGAGAAATCGAAGGGAAGACGGGGGAATCATCAGAAAGGCTCTGCTCGAAACGAAAGCACACGTTTCGAAAGTAAAAGTTTTTTTTTTTTTTTCCATGGATAAAAACAAACTACCGTTCATCATGTGAGAACACTCAACTAGAAATAAGATATGCATTTTGAGGTTTCCTGAGTTGGGGAAAAGTCAGTTTGATGTTTCCGTGTACATGCAGATTGGCATGTCTTGGACTTCAGTCGAGAAGCATCAAAATGCTTCAGGTTAATCTCGAAAGTGCTTCGTTAATTATCAGTACAAAATATATTCCCGGAAAACGATACTGAATTCTTTTCAAAAGGTTTTCTTTTAAAAAAAACGGAGTACTCAAAGTTTAATTCGTTCAAGACAAGAGTGCTGTGCCCTATTGAAAATATTGAAAAGTGTCCTCTCTCTTTAAACTGAGAACTTCGTATCGAGCCGAAGCTGACTATACCTTTAAAGTAATTGAAGGTAATCCACTAGCAAAATATCAGCAAAATAAACTGAATAACAAAAGGAATCGAAAATAAACTAGAAACTTATGCGTTGCTGAGTTTATTAGAGTAACTTTACACATCTATGAAGGCACCCTTATTAATACTAGAAAAAAGAAAAAAAATCCTTTCTTTAGGTTAGAAAGTTAATTCCAAAATAGAGGGCATTCGAAAACTTATGCCATCTCTCATCGTCAAAGACAAATAGCGTTACAATAGAATGGTTTTAAAAAGAAATGCTGTTTTTTTTTCCTAAAATGTTTTGAAGTATCAATTATATAAAATCCAGTCCATTTATTCATCAAACAATTAGTAATTGATGGATTTGAGCAATGAGTCCTGGGCACGAATGCTTTCATGTGCTTGTGCGGTAAAAAGTGGTGGGGGACGTGGTGTCAGCATTTAATGGGATGTTCAGTTTCCAGGCATTTTATCCCAATCAGGCATCGAGAAATAATAAGCTGAAAATGACATTTAGTGTAAGGGGCGATCTTTAGATCTATTACGTCCAAAAATTTCTGGGGTGAAGTTTATTTCAGAGATCAAAATGAATCCGAGCATTGGAAGCCAAGCTAGAGAGAGAGCCTGAAGCAACGCTGGGAAACGAAATGCGCTCGACTATTTTCCTGGCTTGAAAAAGCCACATGAAAGAGATGAATAAGAGCAAGCAATAGATGACTTCATTAGTTGAGGAATCCTTCACAACCCATATCCCTTAAGACTCGGTGTTAATTTTTTTAATGAAATTCCACGTTACTTTTAAACCCTCATAGGTTATTTACAAATTTCGTGGTTCCAGCGTGTGACACTTGATTCCCTTTTTTGACGTCCTAATCGACGTTGGTCAAGCGGGATTTTGCTTCGTTACTTTCGCTTCAAACAGATCGTCTGTCGGAAAAAAAAAAAAAAGGTGGTGAAAATTATTAACAGGGTTGCAGTCAGTTGCGCACGTTGTAAACACAACGAGCTCAACTCACTCGACACGAAAATTCGAAAATTCCCGCAACGTCAACTCTTTAGGAGCACGATTCGCGGTTTTTCGAGTGGAAACTCTGCAAGGGTTCCGCCATTTGCAGCAGTTCTACTCGGCTCGAGCTGCCGGCAATCAGTGCTGCCAGCACGCGGCGTGAAAATCCAATGCGAATTCCTTCAGGTGACAGCGGCGGGAAAGGCCGGTTTGAAGCCATGCCCGTGGGGAGAAGGATGCTCCCGATTTTACCTGCATGGCAGCTCATACCCCAGAAATTGTGTGGCATGAAGTGCTTTGTGCAATTGCCTTCGCTGAATGCTTGCACGAACAAATGGAATCGGGGCGCTTTAATCCTTATGCAGTGATCCGAGGACACAATGACAAAGCCGAAACCCTTGGCACATCAAATTTTGAAGTTTTACATCGCAAAACACGCAATGTATTTACGTTCTGTGAATTCATTTTATAAATTTGTTTATGAAGCGCGTTTTGGTAATGGGTATTCACGTTATCACACAGTTTGTGCACAAAATCACACAAATGCCGTAAATTTTCCTATGAAAAACGATTTTTCGTTCCAATTTTACTATATGTACAGCCAAGGCGTGTACGAACTGTTTCGGTAAACCTTTTCAGTGACAGTTGTAAGGTGATGTCTTTTGCATATGTACCTAGGAACCCATCTTAATGAGGAAGGCCATGCATTCTTTCCGGGATTAAGATAAAAAATGCTTCATTTAAATTTGAAACATCAAGTCAATCCGCGGACTCAACAGTTCGGTCCAAGCAGTCAGATGGTGGACTGAGATGGACTTTTTTCCATCCTTCTAGAAGATCCCAAATAATGAAAGAAGACACAAATCAAGAACTGAAGTGACTTTGCTACTGTTGCGAAAACATGCTTTTCCTTACTTTCAGTTTTTTAATTCAGGAAAGATTTTTTTTTTTTTTCTTCTAGTTAATAGTCAAGCAATTTTACATTATGTTGTGTACTAGGAAACTGATTTTGGAATCACAAAAAACACTGAGGACAAGCAAGAAAAAAGATTTGGGACAAGGAGGTAAATCCATTGAAATAAGCAGCCCCTTTGGTTATGCAAAAAAAAAAAAAAACTCAGTACAATTCACAAGTATATGTTTATGCTTCCACTTGCACAAACCAACTTCAGCATTTAATCAAAAATGAAATCTCAATAGACCTGAGTGAGTCAATTTATTGTCTTAATAATTTCCTCAAGTTCTTCCTTAGTGAATAGGCGAAAATTACTTTCTAAAGTTACTGTTGCCATTTCTACATTATTGGAACTCAGTTTTTCTTCCATAACTTCCTTTAACAGAGTCAAAATTGTTTTTGAGGCTTCCTTAAGTGTCATAGACTAAACACAAAAATCACTCTCAGCAACAAGATGGAAAAATTACCTTATAATACACTTCCTGTAATCTCTGCTGTGCACCTTCACTTCCAGAACCTATAGCTTTTGCATCATATTGTAAAAATGTACCAGAGGGATCCATATGAAATAGCTGAGGACCTCTTTCATCAAGTCCTGCGAATAATATGGCTACTCCAAATGGACGGCTCATAGCATTGACATCATCATGAGATGAGTCACCAAACTGAATGGCTAGGTTGGAAACTGTTTGTGCTACAGATTCAATGCTCATTCTTTCATTATAGACAAACCAATGATTCTGAGCATCTGTTCGGGCACGATCTATTAATGTCCGAGAATCTGCCATGAGGCCACTAACAGCACAACCTAGATCAAAGCGTTAAGTACTACAAGTATTTCTTTTATCTTCAAATTCAATTGCTACCAATATGCTTATCGATTTCCACCACTTTTTCTATGGTTGTTGGTTCCATAAGAGGTGATGTGATGCGTTTTTCAACTGCCAGAACAACTCCATCCTGTGTACGGATGCCTATGGCTGTTGAGCCTAATTTAATGGCTTCAATTGCATACTCCACCTACAACAATAATTTTGGTATTTAAATAGCATTTAAACTGGCAAATACACATCACACAAACCACACCTATATGCAATACAATACATGTATCAAAAAAACTGCTCTCTCACTTGCATGCACATGTGAATTTCTTTCATATGTACCTCCTCACACATGCAGATTTGAAAGTTAGCACACACAGCATTTTTCACACATGTATAGTTCTGTAAAAGGTGCTTACTTGAAATAACCTTCCTTCAGGTGAAAAAGTATTTACACCTCTATCGTATTCTGATCTTGTCAAAAACATTTCTAGTAACTTTTGTGGACACTATGTATCATAAATTCTAACGGAAAGAATAAACTGAAATACAGTGACTTTCAAACTGTCTCTTCACCGACCAAAACTTCAATTTTTTCATCAATTTTTCCAAGTATATTTAAACTTTTTTGTTGGCATTGCATAAACAGTAACCATGAGAAAATGGTCAAATGAAAGTTAAAGTTTGTTTTTAAATGAATCATACAAAAACATAAGGCAATGACTTAAACGGATGGTTAAGGCCACAATTACACATTCCGCATTCATAAGCAGTTCAAATTGAGAATTTGCTCATCACGTCTACACTGTGTGTTTCAAAAATTAATGCTTCGTTAGACTGTTTGCAGCCTGAAAAATTAAAGTACGCTTTCAGCCTGCATACAAAACATACGTGTCTTCCTGGCAACAGCACGATTCGTTTTTGGCGACCATAGCGACCTCGCCAAAATCGCTTTCATTGCTGCAATTTAAAAACACACGATAAACTGAAGTTCAGTTCTTAAAGAAAGAGTGTTATAAACTAAACAAATTTAAGAGTGCAGGCCAACTTACAAATACACGTTCAAAGCCCACATAGACAAACTAAATGGAAATCTGCTCCAGAATACCAAGGTTTTTTTAAAAAAATATTAGAAATAATTTATAAGCAATAATACAAAATATGACTATCCATAGAAATCACAAATATGACTTCTCATGGCGATGAAAGTTATGTAATAATGTGACTAAACATTTGCAACAAACGGAAAAAGAAAATCCCTGTACTGGTTCCACAGATGAAATTCTCCAGTGATGACTTCTGGTTTCAAATTTGCTCAAATAAACATTTCATGAAAAGCATGAAAGAAATTATTTTAATGTGCTTATTTTGCAATAAATGAATTGTATATATCAGTACCAACATTTTAAGGAACAAAACTTCAATTTTATTAATTGGAAGCAGCTTTGTCTCGCATATCAGTACCGAATATACCTACTAACTCTATTTTTTTTAGAAATTTTTATCAAGCACTTACAATGCTCTAAACTCTGATGCCCAGATTCTTTACATAGTACTTTGAAGATTCGAATGTTTGCTATTTTCCCCTTTCTCCATGTTAATCGTGAACTCTTCTAACTGAGATTATTAAGGACAATACAAATCGAAAAGGGAAAGTACCCCATTCACAAAGACATGGATTCAGTTAAGAAAAAACCATTCTTATTGTAAAAATACAAATGGTACGTATCACTTCAACCGAGAAATGTTCGAAGTTCTTTTATAATTTCATTATCCGGCATCAGGAAGCTGTCTTAAAAAATTGCTGTCGTAATGGTAACTGTATTTCCCAACTTCGGTAGGTGTCCTCATAGCACAGACGTAGTTCCATTAGAATAATACAGATCAACTTTGTTTGGAATTCCAGCGTTGTCCAGACATTGCTGCTAGGGGTCATTAATCGACACTGCAATTTGATAAAATTCTAAAATACGTGTTATAATATAAATAGAATGCAATCAAGGATTGTTGATTCCAATTCGTATGTAGAGTTTTGCAGTTAGCTAGCAGATTGCTAAGTGTGAGTAACTTTCCATTAATGTTTTACTAAAAGCACACATAACAAAAATCAGTTAACATCACAGGATTGATTCATATACATCGCATATGATTAATCGCTATTTTCAATTAGGAATCATTATGCCGTTTGCGATTTCTCTCTCTATGAAAACGTACGGTTTGTGAGGATACGCATCTTAATGTAAGTCACAAAACAGTGTAGTACTTTTTGTGCATGCTTTTTAAAAATACCTTTAGGAAGCTGTAAGGAAGTCAACCTTGTGTGCCTTTCCTGTCTGAATGGGAGTGCAAAAATCATTGGAATTCAAATGATATTTCAAATGAATATAGTTTCAATTTTGAGAAATATCGAATCTTTTTGGAATATCAAAGAAAGCTTTAGAGATACCTTTATTCATCTCGCTTTGAACAATTCGACTTGACAAGGAAAGTGGCTATGAGTACTACGTGTGAAGCTAGAAAACATTATTTCGCATAATGTGTAAAAGTTCTGTTAGCACATTCACCTGAACTATGAAGAAACATAGCTTTTGTTATTAATAGGAATATGCTAGAAGAGAGAAACCCTGTGCTAGATAGCCTGCCTTTTTTGTTTGCTGACTTCGAAAAAAAGATCAGTATCGTGCTATTGCTAAATACAAAGTTCATATTCAAGAGAAATGGAATGGCATTTTTCTCATCTGCGTCATTATCTGATGACATATCAGAGATGAATAAAGTGTATTTATGAATGACTAATTTGCTTGGTTGAGAGTTGCCACCAATATAATACTCATTTTCTAACCTTTGCACCTGATCAAGTGCAGATAAGCGTATCTCTATGTTGCATTAAAATTCTGAATACCTAATTCAGTTACTTTTATAACATTATTATTTACGTTTTAATACTGCTGCAAACTTTCAAACCATTATGAACTGCTTATGAATTGTGCTTACTACTGTAACGATCCAAACATAATTTCTAAAAGTTGATAATCCTAATCTAGATTTCCTAGTTGAATCCATGTGATTATTTGTATTTTGTAGATCTTGAATTTTGCTGATTTCAACCACTCTACTGAATGCTTGTATCAAGATTTATCCTATACATTCTTTGCATGCTGTACATTAATGTATTCTTTATATGTCTAAAGAATGCTTAGCTTGTCTTCACTTCCTGTACTTCCACACTTTTCTCGCTAATGTATGGAAAACCATGGAGAAACTTTTCCTTATCTTTATATTTGTCATAATTTTCAATTTTGGACATTTCAAGTAGATGAATTTTAATCTGGCTTTCCATTCCCAAGAAGAATTTTCGAAGAATTTCACTAGCTTTTAAAGGGGCTTTTGTATTTATTTATAAACGATATGGTTTTCCATGTTTGCATGAAGGTAGTAAACTTTCCTTTACCCAAGGACTGAATTGAGGGCTCACTGAAGAGGGGTAGGCACGTTGATCAAATACTATGTTTAGTCGAAATGTTGTCCTCCAATCTCACGATGCTAAGGATCGACAGTCGGACTTTGTTTTTTTGCGATTAGTGTAAATATGTATAAATCAAAGAGACATATTAAGTAACCCAATAATCACTACACCAGAAAAACAAAAAAAATTGAAAGCACAGTCTGTAAATAAGGATACTGTCGTTCCAGTCGTCGTCTTGTGTTCGTTCAAACAGGATGATTTGCAGGATACGCTCTGTGATGTTGTGTGATGAGGTATTGCTTTCAAAAAATGTTATTTGCAACGTCTGTTCATTTTTTTCAGATGCTGCGCTCGTTTCCTTGGTTGCAGCATCGATAGCAACTCGTTTCCATCGAACTGAAGAATACGTATGCTTTGTAGTGCAATAGCCGCTTTCGATGGAAACCAACATATTTAAATTAGGGAACAAAAGCCTGCCTCTTACGTGGATTAAAATTTTTGTAGGTCAAGGTACTTTGCTTACCATTAGTTTAAATCTCCAATTGTTTTACATTCCTCAAGACGTTGGATAATTCGGTTTTTCATAACATAGTCAGGAATGAACAATTTTATTGCTTCAATACACATAGTTGATATCACATTTATTTTAATTCTGGGTACAAAGGTTGAGTTTTCATAATTTATTCCAGAATATTATTGGAAGAATAGAACATAGGATTATTCCTGAAGCTACTATTAACATATGCTTTTTCCCAATGTCCGGAAGATAATCATATCCTGAATTGTTGTTGATGTAAGTTACTTTAAGGTCTGGTTGTAGTATTTGTTTTACAGTCTCAATATCTGAACTAATGGTACGTAAGTGATCACTAAGGTCTTTTATCCACCGTGGCTGCACTTGTTGTGCTATTGCTGGTGTCTTCTCAGATACTTCTGTTTGTCCTATAAGTAGTAATGCCAGGCATTCTTGCTGTTTGTCGATTTTCTGCATAATTTCCATTTTTATTTTATTCATAGTCTCAGGACTTATTTCATTTTCTTTAACAAGTTTCCTGAGCTCCTTCATGCGATGATAATTAGTAATGGTGGATCCAAGAATACCAATGATGGCTCCACATATTGATCCAATTATGGACCAGTATTTGGTTCTTTCTGCATGAGCCCTTTCCTTTTCGTGACTATCCCTCACAGCATTGGATAAATCCAGAAAATAGTCTCTCTCATTCCGTTCCAGCTGTTCATATTCTTCAAGCAATAATCTCTCTTCTTTCAAAATGCTATGTTCCTACTAGTTGAAAGTGCAAAGATTGCATAAAACAAAAGTTCTTTATCAACCTGAGTGACTAGGGAAAGATAGCGATCTTCTCCTCTAACTGTTTTTTCCAATTCTGTATGAATTTCTTTAAGTTTTCTTTGTATCTGCAGCATGCGAGCTTGTTTACTTCGGCGCTGCTCTTGTGTTTCGCTGAACTTCAGCTCCATCTGAAGGTTTTTGCTAGAAGCATGTATGGAGTGCCTTGCATACCTGCAACACTTTGTCTTGAGCTCTTTTGACCTCTCCCAAACCAATAATGTTCTCATAATAGCTCATGAGACGAGTCAGCTTGCTGTGATAAGAACTAATACCAACTGTTTGCAGATTGACTGGAAATTCAGTTGATTTTCTACAGAATAGTTTACTGGTTCTATAACAAGCACCAGCTCCAAGAAGGTGCATTATCAGCATTCACAATTCCTAAAATAAACATGGATTTTCACAGTGCTCCACCAGAGAATAGTATGATCCAATGCATCTTTTTCAGTGAGTTTCATCCAGAAGTTGGAAGGAAAGTCACCTATCAAGTGAGCTCAGGTTCAAAAAGTGCCTGATAATTTTTCTGTTGGCCAACAGGTCCCAAAGGACTTCCTGAGCAAAGAAGTCTTTGATGCTGTTAGTGCCTATATTATCCCTAAGAAAATGATTTTGAAGAAAGTAGTCACTATGTAAGCTCATATGTAGCATTCTATATCTGGAAGATTAAGGTGTGTGCAGAAATACTCTAGGCTATAAAATCACTGGCTATCCTGTTACTATTTGCAAAGAGCGCTACAAACGTGGTGAACTGCGTTTTAATCTCTGCTTTGTTTGTAGCTGTAGACACCGTACTTTACAGTACGAACCTGTAGTTATCAAACTATCTGAATATTTGGTATGGAAAAGACTTAGTGTTGTCTAATTGTACACTTGTACAGGTAAATTTAGAACATGAAAATCAATTCCTTTCTGATGAGAACAAGAAAGAACAGCTAGCCAGTATGTTGCAGCATATCCTGCAGCAGCTGAATGCTCATCAGTTTGCAGTTATTTCACTTGGTTTGACTTAATTATGTAATTTCCATAGCTTGTTATCTATTCCTAGATGAGATCAATACACTGTACCTGAAAGTTGTCAGCATGGTCCCTTATCCACCTTCTGTATCAAACTACGATGTACCTATTTTCTTGGAAAGCAGGTACAACTTCCAACTAGACCAATGGGATCTGACAACTCAACTTATCATTCCATATATTAATGGCCAACTATCAGTCAGTAACATCAGCAAGCTGACACAAGTTGATCTTGAGCTAGTGAAGCTGTGCATCCAGAATCTGATGTATGGTATCTTCAAATAGTCTCTAAATTGGGTCTCAGTTATTTCAGATTAGTCACCCTTTTGCCTATTTTTGATTATTCTAACATATATGTGATCACCCCTCAAATTGATCAAATGGCCCAAAACCGTAAACTGCAACTCAAGTGTCTTAATGCTGTTATGGAAGATAAACAACTGCCCTCATTTCGTCAAGTTTTTCAATTATTCTGTGCCATGCAAGCTGGCACTAGCATAAGAGACTTGTGCAACCGTTTTAATCCCCAAGTTAATCACATTAACATAAAGAAGCTAGTACAGTTTGGTTTGATGCATGGTTTTCTTCGTCGCTGTTATGAATATCCCATCAGCACTGAGGATGAAGGCACTTTATTTGATGGTACCAAACACATTGATTTCATTTGCTGCTCTCAGAATACAAAGTTAGATCAACTTCTCAAACACCTTGAAGAGGAACCTAATATCATGATTTTTCGTTGTTAGAACCTATTACAAATATACGAGAAAGTATTTCAGGACAATAATTATATTTGTAAGATTTTTCCTCAATGATAACTCCACTTAAATGCTGATGAAACCGCAGAACATTAGTAATCTTCACAGGGAAACTATCAACTTACCAGTTCTCCACAAACAATGGGGACCACTGTTAAGTTAAATGCGTAGGTATCTCCATGCCTCAGCTTGCCAAGATTTACACCACTAATCCCCAACCAAATGATGCTGGGAGTTTTATCAGAATTAACCAAGTGGAGCACTAAATCCAATTCTTGCTTAGCACAGTTCGTGAGAGTGCACTGAAATTTCACATGCTCATTTAGATGTACGAGGTTGGGCAGATTCTGAACTGTAATACGAAGATCACTTGGTGATGGCAGTTGCCCAGTTAATGGACTACTCTGAAGTCTTCCTTTTTCTCCAAGATCACTTCTCCATATCATATCCAACTTTCCTAACAGTTCTAATTCTTTGCCTTTTACTAATGGTGTCAGGCAATACAAGTACTGACGAACATCAGCTGCATGCATGCAGTTCACTTTTCCAAAGATGCTGCAGTCAAGAATTTCATCACCATCCATTATGTTATTATGTGAAGTCACTACATTGATTACAATAAAGAATATCATTACCAAGTAGTTTACCAGAATATGCAGAACTGGGTTCAAATGTGACTTTTTCGAGATAAATTGATTTGCTTGTTAAATTCGTGATCTTTTCTTCTAAATACACCTCTCCTGACTACAATAATAATGAAAACAAAAAACATCCATATGCATAAGCAAATAATACCTCAGCACCGAAAAACCTCGTTTTTATTTCAAGAGGCTTTTGTACTTGGAACTTAAAAAGCTTTTTGAAACACTGTTCTTCACCTGAATGATTCACGTAAGTTACTGTACAGATCAACCTAAGAACATCAAATGTATACCAACATATATGTTTTTATTTGTTTTTATGCTCACATATAGCTACCTAAATCTCTGACTTCATGCTGTAGTACTTGATCCACACTTCCATCGGGTTCAAGTTTTGCACATTGTAATTCTGGTCCATATAAAACAAATTTCTCATCAGATATTTGTAATTCGGCTTTAACTCGAACATTTGTTAAGCAATTTACGCTTTCATTGTGTACGCTAACATAGCTTGTGAAAGTTTCCCCTAAATAAATTGGACTGAAATTATTTCCTCAATGCTTTCACATGCTGACATATTGGAAAAAGTTTACCCGAAGCTCTGTGGTAAAACAAGCATATTGTCAAAAGCTAATGATTCTAAGCCACATGCTCTTTGCATCGAAATGTCTCTTCCTCTTTGGTCTATTTCTTTTGACAAGTCACAGATATCAAAAACCAGAGGAACTTCCACGTAAATTCCGGGACTCGAAAGTCTCATAACTTCACATAAAAACGGAACACAAATTACGATTCCACTGATGCATGCACCTTACCTTTTAATTCTAGATCGTAAGTTTTTGACTCCATTTTCAACTCTACAGAGACATGCTATTACTACTATTCGGTATCCATTCGTCTTAGTAACTTAAGCTTTGCTACGGAACTGTTCTCGGGATAAATGAAGTTATAACAAGCATGTAAAACAAATGTAATTTCATATATTTACTTTTATTAAAAAAATATTGTTTGCAGTTTCTTGTGACCATAAATGCTTGGCAGAATTTTTTCAGTGTGACCAAACTATTCAACGGAAAACAAAACTCCGGAAACCATGTACCGAACCCTCACTATGGGATTACGACAGTACTCTTCCGCTCTCACCGACTGCTTTCGTAATCTTTCACGTAACTAACGATCAGCGGGATCACCTCCTGCACACTCGATTTTACACATTTATCAGTGTTTGCCTTAGAACCACATTTGAAACCTTCATTAGCTTCTTACGTGTAATAGAGTATGTGTACATAAAAACAGGTATTCGTATTATTTATGTCATGCTACTCTTGTAGCACACTTGGCTGCTATAGGTTGCATATTGAGATTTTTGTTTTTGTTTTTTTGTTTTTTTTATTGCGGAGCGACACAACTTTTCATTCAACTTTTCATTCAACATTTTTGCATGCAGATTGCATGCAAAAATGTAAACTTCAAAGAGCGGTAGAATACATCAGAAAAGAAGACAAAACAAAGCAAAATATAAAACAAATAGATCGTGGTTACGAAACTTTTGGGTACTCTTTCGTTTCCAGTTTCTTGGCTCAAGGGAAGGAAAATCAAAGCTTTTATCATTTCTAGAGCTCGATTTTATCTGATATTCAACATTAGTTGAATCTTTCAATTCTTCAAATGTGAAGACAAATCATGTTTTTGATAAGAAAGTGCTTATACAAACAATGGAGGAGGAATTCTTTAACTTGAGAAAAATAAGAATGCTGTTTCTCTAGAGTAATTTTTTATATTTGGTTTTTTACAGTAGCTATGAATTCTATTAAAAAACAAGAGTAGTAAGAAAAGATCAGCCAGACTTGTAACCTATATTATCTTCAAATCCTATATTACTTCAATCAGGATTGCATTAAGGAAATCCGAAACATAATTCGAGCACACTGGAAATGTGTATATAGTGTAGAAGTAATATCAATAATTTTTCAGTAGATGAAAACATTAGATGTTATAGCTTCAAACGTCCTGGGAAAGCTTCTAGATTCCTGAAACGTTTGTAAGTATGCAGTATTTCAAATCTCAAATAGTTTGTACCTGAATGCAAGCAAGCTTATCAGTGTTTATCCAACTGAACATGGTGCACCCTATAAAAAGACATGAATAAAAACAAATACTTGATTTTGTTTTTGGTAAATTTGTTTTAGAAACCATTTTTGGATGGATTCTATTTCCATGAACATTGGAACAGAAAATATAAGAAACTAACTCATTATTCGTTTTGGCGTGGGAGAACCTTATCCGTGTACAAAGTGACAACGAAACATTTGCGATAGAAGGAACTGATTTCATTTGAATTTTTCAGTTTTGAATTTCTGAGCAGATTTTGAGAAAGAACAGCGAAAAATTATAAGTTGCAAGCAAAGAGAATTCATCTTGACACGAGGAGTACAGGGATAAATGTAGTCTCTGTTTAATTTAAAATTTTTTTTTTTTCAAGTTTCATTGCTTTTAAAATTTTTAGGAATGATAGAAGATTACTTTACAGGATATCAATTACTTTACCATAAGAGAAGTAAGAATTGTGCATCTCAAGATAGTTTATATTTCAGAATACCAACTGACGTTTGCAAATGGGCAAAGTTAATGCCGGAAACACACATGTTGAGATTTCGTGGGTATTGGATTTCATTCCGTCTTAATAAATCCGATTTTATGAAAATCTACCTTTTAATCATCGTTACATGATGGAAATATGGACAAGTAATTGAGCAACTTGGTGTAGGCAACAAAACAGCACATTTCCCAATATCCTTAGATCAAATTGCCGTTTCCGAAAGCGGAAGTGCGCAAAGAATTTCTAGACTTGTCCTTTGCTCGTGCGCGTCATTCCTTTGTTTATAAGCTTTCTAATTAACATATGAAAAATTTCTACCCGTGGCATCCAAGACTGAAAGGACACTTGGGAGAAAATTATAAAAGCAGTAGCTTCAAGAAGGCTACGGGAGTTGACACATTAAAATCGATAAGCTGACCAGAGTAGCTGAACTGATCCATAGCCTATTGTTTCCGCCTGCAAAGGCTGGGTTTGGAGAAAAGCTTTTGGTTTTACTTAGACAGTCACTAGGAATCGCTTTCATCGTAGTCTTCCAAAATAAGGAAATGTCGCCAATTAAATTTCAAGTCCTTAAGGATATGCTGTAACGTGTGGTTACATCCAGCAGTGTTTTTATATCAACTTCTGTAAAAAGTGGCACTTATCGATGCCCACACAGGGTTCGCATAACATGTTCTACACAGTAGTAGCTTCAAAGTCAGGAAATCAGTAGATAATAAGCATGTATTCTCAATCGAAAAAAGGAGCGAAGTTTTGATTTTCTAGTCGAGTACAATTAAACTTTTAAACTCTGGTATTTGAAATCATACTTGAGATGGTAATTTATAAACAAAGTGCATCAATGAAACTGAATGATGAAATTTTATTGAAGCTGCCGACAGTACAAAGCCTCAACCAAAAAAAAGGAAACCAAAAGGGAAATCAAGACAACTAAATGGCATCAATGTCAAGATCATCATCATCAGATTGCTCTTGAGGGGAAGTAACAGCTGAAGTTGTCTGAGGAGTACACTCTCTCAAAGTGGTGGCACGCAAGCGATCATCATAGTCAATCTGCAGGTATAAAGCAAACAATTCACCCACTATCTTGCCTACCTCCACAGCACTCTCTTCACTTGACTCCTCCTCTGCTTCTAACAACCAACGAAGGAATGGCTCAGCTGCCTGACGGATCTCCGCAGCCAGCTCTTTGTTTACATAACGACGACTTGCACGTTTACCCCAATCAAGAAGCACTTCCTCTTCTAGCAGATCACTATCATATAACACCTTCAAAATTGTGGGCACTTTAGCAAGAAGATTCCTGTGTAATTGAACCAGTTGCTCTATGCCACCCAAAAGGCTCTTTTGGGCTTTATGGTTACCATGAGTGAAACACAAAAATAAAACACGATATTGCTTAAGACGAGAAAACAATGCCTCATCCAAAAGTAATTCAGACAGCACTAATGGTGCTTTATCTCTAATGTCCAATCTTTCTGCTTCAAGTAGCACTTCTCTGTGACATCCCATTAGAGTTCCTGCATCATGCCGTTGTCTGACAAAAGCATAGAACAAATCCACTCGTTCCTACAATTGGCAACTAAGGGGACAATTATTCAAAGTGACTCACTTTCTCAGATTTATTCAGATCATCAGATACTGTCAAATTCTTGGCACCTTCTGTGAGATCTTGCATTCGCTGCTGCACTGCTTCCTGGCTGATATCTTCTGCCCAATCATCATCTTCTTCATCTTCATCTTCCTGCAAGGAAGTTACAGGCAAGTCTGAACAAAAAAACCTACCTCAGCAGCCTGTACTTCATTATCAGATACAGGACTTGCTCCTGCATCAGCTGCTGACCCATTGGTTGTGACATTCTTGTCTTTCCTTTTTTTGCTTTTACCCTTGGATGGTGTGGCTAATGATGATCCAGAAGCTGCTGGATTCACATCTGCGAGAAGTACTACATACCAACTTCTACTGAATCAATTGCCTACCAGGTGGATTTTTCAAAATAAATGTGGTAAGTTTATGCTTCATATCCACCAATCCTTGATGGCCACATGCTTTGCACGAACGCTGAATAAGCTGCTTGCGATTATTAACACATAGCATTGTTTCTGGATTTTCACATTCTGGACAGAGGACAAACTTGCGAATAAAACCATCCAGCAAATTTTGTAACTTGAGGGCATCATGAGAACCATTCACAATGTATCTCTCGTTTTTGAAGTCGAACAGGGTTTGGGCACCCAGTTCACATCCAAAATATTTGGTGGGATCTGCAACAGGAAGTGATGCATCATGAAAGCTGCAACTCACAAGTGGGTGGCCGACTGAGTGCCTTAGCTACTTCTACCATGTTCACAATAACTGTCTTGATGCCATTGCCTTTACCCTCCACCTTAGCCTGCAAACGAGGCATCTTGTATCGATAGAACACATCTGACACATTGCGGTTAATGTTGACACTGCCCATGGCTGTAGGAAATGGACAACTCTGGTATACAGAAAAAAAAAAAAAAAAAAAGAAGTCACTAACAATTGAAATTTCTGAAATAAACTGATAACTGATTTTTATCTAGCTACTTTAAGTACAGTCTGTTATCAATTTAAAAGTTCGTACTTATGACATTTATTTGCAGCAAACATACACCCTCCTGGATCTGGGCCAGAGGCCTCAAGTTGTTTTCGGAAGCTGGATGGGTTTCCTCGTGATAACAGTAAATCTCCAAAAAAATTGAACAAACATTAAACAGGATATTTCACAAATCGAAAAATTGCGAAAAAATAAAAACAATACATACCTTTCCAGTTATACAAAGTCATATAAAAGAATGGTTCTTATGGACTGTTCTAAAGTCTAGGCAGATTATTGACTACTATTGATTCACGATGCCCGAACTAATGCCGTATTCGGCTGGAAGCTGAAGATAAGAACGAAGAGGGCTCAATATCTATCAACAAATTTTCCATTTCACATGATATTGCACAAAAAACAGTTTCATGTACCACACACACACACAAGAATCAAATACGAATTAGAAACATGAATGCGTTTCCCAAGTTCTCTTTTCTTTTTTCTTTCCTTTTTCCCTCCTCCATGTTTTGTACCTTCGCTTACCAGGACATCCAACATCAGCAGTACGTTTTGATGTTGGATTTTGAAACAAAAACTTTTTCTACAAACGCTCGTTAAAAAGGATTCCTGCCCATCTGAATAATTTCTCATTATCAGGTCGGAGCCATTTCGATACCAGATACTTTCCAGATACTTTCGTAACGCGATCGGAAAGAAGAAAAAAGTATCCCCCCTCCCCCCGACACCACCACCCAAAAAGGGAGGGGAAAAAAAAAAAAAAAGAGGAGGAGGAGGAGGAGGAGGAAAAAAAAAAAAAAAAAAAAAATTGAAAACCCCCAGCTTACTCTGCTTCCATCTACTAGCGATCCCCCTCTTCCCTCGACCGAAATCCTAGAGGCTAAAAGCACTTTGAACATGCCCCTACCTGTCTCAAAATGGTGAGCTGGGTTTTTTTCCTTTTTCCTTTCCCCCTTTCCTGAGCCAGAAACGTGGCCACGCCAGCCCTGCACTTCCCCGCAGCTTCGTTTCCAGTGTGCTGCTGAGAAATTTCAGCAGGTGGAGTTTCACGATATACAATTTTGAAGGAAAATTAGACTTTACTGCGCAATCGGCGGAAGAACGGGAATTTCTATTATTGCGTTACGTTTGTTCTCGTTTTCCATTTCGTTTTTTCTTTTTTCTTTTCTTTCTCTTTCGGTTTTTTTCCCCCCCCTTTTTCACGTGCTGCTGAGGTGGGAAAATGGGTCCGTCGATTCGCGATTTGCCCGTGTCCCGTTTCGATTACAGGAAGCTCTGCAAATCCCGCGATGCTGCTCCGGAAATACAAAGTTCTAGCCTTGGCTCTTGCGCTATCGATTCTTCTCAATGTCATGCTCCCTCCCCCACCTCCCCTCAGCAATCAACATCCCACTCAAATAAATACTTTTCCGGGCCCAAACTCTTCTCCTTCTTTTCCTCGTACCTGCAAAACTGTGTGCTGAATGTGGGGGAACGGAATGCAGGCATCTGCCTCGAAAGTGCTACCTGGGTGTAGGTGGTTTCTGCAGTGTGGACGACGAGGGGCGTTACGATTGACTCGAAGAAAGATAATCCCAACGCAAAAAAGAAGAAAAAGACGAGCGCTTTCTTCATTTCATTCATCGCTGGAAATGGCAGGGAGCAAGTACCAGCGTGCCCCGTTGGCTGCCGTCCTCCGTGGTCAACCTTGCGTCAGTGCACCTGTCATGTGGCAACTACCGTCAGTCACTCTAAGGAATGAATATGCATAACTGGATTCCGAGGAATTCTGAAATTTGCATATTGGATAAGCCTCGCCAGCAACAGTTTGCATGAAACTGCGCCCAGGACAAAGTGCAAGTGGTTCCAGTGACCACCACATGCAAGCACCAGAGTTTCCGGTTCGCAAAACTTTCACAAGGCTGTCTGCTTTCGAACGAACTGCCTACATAATCTGTCGGTTTCCTCGATTCCAAAAAAGCTGCTGCTAGCCAGAAAAAGAAAGAACCTGAAATGCTCTCTGAGCTGCTGCACCGCGTGCCGTGTGCTGGTGGTGTGGAAGACGCATTTCCGTCGAGACACGGAGGGACAACTTTGCTGGTGTTTTGTCTTCGAGATCCGCGAAGGCCGCTGCCTACCTCGGTCGCGCTTGCAGACAAAGAAAGCAACTTTGTACGAATGTGGCTTTTGTTTCACTTTTCCGAATTCCCTGGAGAATTCCCCCCTGCAGCATGCACAAACGCAAGGTGCGCCCCTGTCAGAAGGATGCAATGAGGATTTCCGTGCCCGTGGCAGCGGTGGTTCAACCGTCGAATCTGATGAAGTGTGAGAGACATTCTCTGGATTCAGTTCCTCCTCCTTCGGAGTGGTTAATGGGCACGATAAGGTTCCAGGGTGGTTTGAAAACAAGCAAAGAAGGACAGTTAAAGACATTGCGCACCGCTTTTCCTTCTGAGAAAGCTTTCGTAAAGAGTGAAAAGGGAAACGGATTGTAAAACCTGCGTCGTGCTTCCACAAGGTTGTTGTTGTTGTTGTTGTTGCTGCTGTGTCTGATTCCAATATTCATAGCGAGCCTACGTAGAGCAAACCAGATCTCAAGGTGGTATCTGTGGTGTTCGTCATCAGTACAGCATCACTCAACAGCTCTTTGTTCAGGCTCCGTAACTTTTGCAAAATTTTCAGCTCCCATTGACAGTTTTCGATGCAGTGATCCGTTAAAACTGCATCCGAGCGGGACTTTTCGGATCATCATTGCGTCGGAAGCTGCTGCAGAGAGGGCGATGAATAGTGGTTTTGGATTAAACTGGAACGCGGTAACCATGACGACAGGAGCCCTGACGAAAAAGCAGACAGTAGATGGAAAAAATCACGATTTTTCTTTCCGAATCGGAATAGGCAACACATTCTAACTTTGCAGCCCGGTACTTAAAGTTTTCTAAAAAAAAAAAAAAAAGATGGGACGGATGCATCTTTTCAGCGTGTTGAAAAGAAAGTTAAAATTGACTAGAGATCCAGGTTTCGGTTTTGTTTTCAATTTTTCAACACCATCCAAGAAGATCTGGATATGCTAGCATTTGTATTCGAACACGATGAATCCCGCAGCAATTTGCTGGTTATTCACAAATCGCAGCTTTTGGGACTTGAACGTGAAAAAAAAAAAAAAAAAAAAAAACACTTGACTCCAGAGAGCTTTCTCTTTCTATGAAAGCAGTGCAGGTAAATGGTACCCAATTTTTCAGCTTCACATTTTGTTTTCTCATTGGCACCTGATGTGTTGCAATCTACTTTCACAGTTGGCTTGGATTTCTGATCTCGACGCTTTCTTCAGCTGCACACCTTCAGATTTTGGTTTGTCATCCCCATGTGTTGAACAAATAGCCAGGGCACGTCAAAATCTACAGCAGATGAAGGTTCCAAAATTGAAGGTGGCAAAATACGTCGTCCTGAACGGTAGCAGCTCCAATGTTTCACGGTTTCTCCAGGAAAGCGGGTGGCATTTTCACGAACTCCTATCCACCTCCCAGAAAAAATGAAAATTATTACAGAGCCATATGTTGTGAAGGAATGAAGTTCCAGTCACATCCTAGTTATGAAATTTAGAATTCCTGCCTGAGGCTCGCTCACGTTCTTGGACCACTTCTGTCTGCGTTGTATTCCAGTTTCTGTTTCATCTCTCGGATAATTCCTCGTCACTTTCAGATTCTGCATCGGATTTCGATTGGATGCATTTGGTTAGCCCTCGTCCATGATCACCTTCTTTCGTGTCACTGTTGAACTCGATGATGCGTGTGCGGATCGTGTGAAACACGTCAAGCTTCTCCGGTCAAAATTAATGCCAGCATATTAAACAACACGTTTCAGAGACCTCAGCTGAGGTTCAAAGATACGTGTACACTGTACACTGTTCTCCAACATTCCCCACCGCACCCCTAACTGCTTTCACGTCAGCGTTCCGTGTGAGGCAGTGAAGTCTTCCGTGCCATCCTGGCACATGCAGCGTATACGAGCATCGAGGAAACTTTCTCTCTTTCCGGTGGAAACTTTTCCAAGTTGCGTTCAAAGCGTAGGAGGATTCTATGTAATGGGTTGCTTGACATGAAGGGAGTGACACGTTGCTCGAGCTGCTGTTTTCGCTTTGGTGTATCTGTCAAAGTAATCTTTGGTGTTTCTCAGAATTGCAGCTGGCACGACCCTGTCCTCCTGCCGCATCAATCTTCGGGCAACCGTCTTTTGCAGCGAAATATCTGATCGACTGTGTCGCGTTTGAACACGTTGTGCACGAAACACAGCATTCCCTCATACCTTCCTTGTGAATGTAAAGTCACTTATGTGTTTGGGAGCTCTGAATTTTCTACCAACTTTCCAATTCTGTAAGTGCTGTTGGTAGTGGTCCTGTGCTCTTGTGATCCCACCATCACGGTTTGTACGATGGTGGGATGATCTCCCCTGCGATGTCCACATGTATTCTCGACAGAGTCGCCTTTGATAAAAGAATTTTTCGACACAAGCAGCCCTTGATGCAGTCAACATTTCAGGTTTTCTGTCGTTCGATAGAAGAAACTTTTTCTCAACCGCGTTAAAGATGAGGGAAAAAATAAAGAGAGATCCATCAAATGTTCCAACAAAAGTAAGATGTTTTACGTGGAATCGAAAAGGGAACGAAGGTGAAAGTGCTGTGTTTGAATTTTCACCGATCGACTATTTTACTGGTGAAGACTATGTACCCATTGCAACACGATTCCATTCCATGATAAGAGCGAAGAAAAATCTAGCAAGTGACTCTGGGATTATGGAGTGGGCAGAAGGAGAAGACGAATGAGATCACGTTCATGATCCGGACGGACACCATCATGAACGAACGATCCTATGGAGCATGCAGAAGAAAATTGAGATGAGAGAGTAACCATGCTCACAAAATTCGACTTTGTACCGACAAAGTCATTGACCATTCGCCCAATTTAGCTACGGAGTGGTCAGAAAGTGTCTGCCTTCCTGTTCGTTATGCCCTCCTCCTGAGAAGAATACGGGAAAAGGCAATCGTGAAGAAGTTCGAATGAAACTTTATATCGTATCATCATCATTTACCACATATTTACCCGTCATTATTTTTACTTTTGGGATGCTGCTAAATTTGTTCATTTCATTGTGAAAATACAAGTTACTGTTTGGCAATTTGGTTTCTCTCATTTAATTATCCATTCATTTTATTTTATTTTTTCAATTTTGATTACCCATCTGGATACAATCAACAACATTCTACAAAGGCAGCATTTTTGAATTTTGGATTCCAGCAGAGGTGACCACGTCGGATGCGCACTGGACCAGCAGCTTCGCAGCAATGCAGTTAGCTTGTGTTTAGTAATAGCTTTCACCTATGGTTTGATGAATTCTTTCCGGACGGATTTTCCGGACAGTTGGAGTTCTAAGAGAAAGTGATGTGCTTGTTTAAGCGAGGATGCTGCTTGTAGAATTAATCGGAAGCACTTGGCATGACCTCTCGTTCGGTAGCATCAGCTGACAGACATCTATCAATTCATAAGTTTTGCATGAATTCTTTCCTCTCTTTCTTAACCTTAAAATAAATACATGCATGCATGCATGTTTCACTAAGCAAAAATTCCTGATCTTTGGGATCGCGTGATTTTTCACGTGCGTGGTTGTCGCTGTCATGCCACATTTTGCGTTAGAGCTTTTGAATCTGTGTAGCCACACTTCGACTATACCTCAGTCCACGTGCAACTTTTTTATTTCAGGGGGTGGAGACCACCTGACACTGAAAATGCTTTTCAAGCTTCTCGACCTCTTGACTAGGACCGAGGCGAGCGACTTTTGGCGAAATTCTCTCAACCTCTTCTGACACGTGCCCAATGCTTGGACCACTGGTTGCCACGTAGTAGTGTCGTGTCGAGTAGTAAATGTGACCACGAAGACCCTGGGAGAGAAACTGAAATGACAAGCCTGTTCGTTGCGCCGTGCGTTTTGATGCTCTGGGGTGTAGAAAATTTTGCCACACTCTCGAAGGTGGTTTTCTGAGACGGTACCAGTGGAATGATCAAAAGTTATCATTGGAAACTTCTTTTGTTCCTCACTGGTTGCCATGACATCCTTATTTGTCCTGTCGGACTGTCACTTATTCGCTGACGCCGCTGGGTCTTTCTCAACGTGCCAAATCCTTCGGGTTTTCGTGAAAATCTGTTGTTGCACGTGTCCAAGATCCATTAAACACTTTCCTGTCTTCAGTTAAAATGCATTTGAAGCTCTGATGGCATTGATGTGTTGTCGATAATCGAAACGTGTCCAAAAGAACATGAATTCGTTTCCACTGATGTAAACTTCAAGGACCGTTTCTCATTGCATGCAGCTCTTTGGTAACCAAAGTATAGCAAGGTGTCCTTTATAAATTAACGATAATCCTTCGTAAAATGACTTCTTAGACACTGCAGCAATCGAAGAATTTCTACACGATCGTCACCGTGTAATATCAAATGTCCATAACTGAATGATTTATGCAACCTTCTCGTTCTGCACTTATCTTCCATAAAACGAAGCACAAATCATTCCTTTCTTGCAGAAGTTATCGCCGCTTCTACAGGATTTCTGTTCCACAGAAAACTGCACACAAAGCTTGTGCAGAATAACAGAAGAAACATGGAAAGTGAAACCCGTCATCGAGAGTGGAAGGATCCACGGAACGTTTTTGAAACCTACAGAAGAATTCTTAGCAAGGAGGAATCTGCTGGTGCAAGGAACTCGAGAGTGACTCGATTTGCTGCCTTCCTCAGCCACCCTACTTTTCAAGCTCAGTTTTGCTTTCCTTGGTCCATTTCCTGAGCGGTAATTTCCATCAGACTTTGGTACCTCAAGCAGTAAGCTCCGACTGCCTGCTATGCATTTCGTTCAGTGCCGCAGGTGCTGCGGAGGCACTCTTTGTGCAGAGCACAGCTTATCTCGAACCGCTCATTGTGCGTTTTCGAAGGCGCTCAGAAATAGCCTGGGCAAGTGGCGGAAGTGTCGCAAAAAATATTTGAAATGGAAAGTGCCAACTCTGGCAAGCAAATGTATCGCGGACAATTCCTCACCATCGGGCAGAGAAGGGTAACGAACTCGGCTGCGAGGTCCTGATAAGCGGAAACTCGGGGGGGATGGAGGGGGGCGGGGGAACAGCCTGCTACGCAATGGGTTCCCCCTCTCTACTCAACAAGGTACATCTTGAGCTCGGAAGTTCCCTGGGTCAGAAATAGGACAACCTGAGGTGTCTGTCTGTCCGATTTATAAGAGAGAGGGAGATCAAGAAACGAGGCTTCCGATGAACGCAGGCTGGTGTCCAGCTGGTGGAAGATGGACTGCCAGCAGCAGACTTTGGTTAGGAGTTGGATGTTGTGGGAATTTTGGGGCGCACACTCGAGAAATACCATGGCAGTGTCACGCCAAGTGTAAGAGGAAGGGAGGGGGAGGAGCACAGCAATCTCGGATGTTTTGAACTCATGACGCAAGAGAGCCACAAACACGAGCACTTTGAACGAGTAGGTAATTTAGTTCAAGATAAGGATAATTGGCCAAGCGAAGGCTAAGCCGGACGCGGCCTCTATCGGAAGGAATAGAACAAATAAGAAACGATTTTTTCGTCTCTGGGAACTTTGGAATACTTTTTCTTCTTCTTCTTCTTCTTCTTCCCCCTAGAGGATCAACTGATCATCGGTGCCTGTCCGTTTCCTGGTCGTTTGCGTATTTTTTTCCACGGATGGCGTTTGTATAAGTTTTCCGATGTCTAGGGGATGGAAAAATGGAGCACAGAGAATGATGTTAGAACCCTCTGTAGTCGTATATTGTCGACTATGTAATGTACCAGTTCCTTCTCCAGTGAACTCTTTCTCTCTCTCTTGTCATCAAGGGAATACAGGGGCAAGACGAGAATGCTTCTATGCTCACAGGTGAGGTAGGCTGGTAGAATCAGTCCATGAGCCACTTTTTGCCTGTAAAATCAAGGTGACGCGATCGGCCATGCGCTCCTGGAGTCTCTCTGGGAGATGGGCGCCCGATTCTTAGGGCTCCTCAGGATGCAAGGTTCGGTTCACGCGGAGATCTGATAGAAGGAGTAGGGAGGCAGGTTTCCGGATGGTCGGGCTTCCTCTCAGCCAGGAGGGGAGGCGGAGGCATTCGGAAGCACCTCGCCGCTTCCGGGTGATCCACCCTGTGCTGACAGCGTGCAGCATCGGACTTTTCCGAGCACGGCTACTCTTCGGAACCCTTGAGGGACTCAAACACTCTGACCACGCTTCTGTGCAAACGAAACCACTCGCAGTCTTCTGCTTGAGGTCTTTCCTTTCAGCCATCTTGGAGAGCAGGATCGATCGGTGATTGGAAAAAGAAAGAAAGAAAAAAAGCATATGGTGATAATTTGTAATTTTTTAATAAGGTGATGCTTATTCTCTGTTTTGTTGATCATTTCATGCCAGGAAGCGTTTCTACGCCCTCGCCTTCCATCTTTGAACGATCCTCCACCCTAATGCCACGGTGATCTTCGTGTCGTCATTTTCTCAACATGCGGAATGGCTAGAGAAAGCTGCTTCGCCTCCGTGCTTTCTCCTCTCTTTGTGTGCTCTCAAGCGAGCAATGCAAACACCCAAACCTTCGCAACCGCTCACAAACACCACCGACAGAATTACCAGCGCGTCCGGTATCTATGTTGCTGACAAGCTTGCTTCGGCGCTGTTTATCTTGGGAGAAGATCCTTGAGACGAGCATTTCTTGCTCTTTGCTGCTCCGGTTGTTTTCCACCCCACCCTCTTCTGTGTTTGCTGTTGACAAACGACGATGCGTCCGAATACTGCAGCATCTTCCAGAACTCTGTAGCATCCTTTCCGGTCGCAACGACGCCAGCAAAGAATGTTGGTTCCCCTTGTTGCAGAAAGATATAGTGGCTCATCGAACGGAAGTGCGGAGTCACCAATCCGAGTAACCTGACCTCAAGGGACTGCACGTCCCTTGGTTCTCACGTTTTTCGTTGGGAATGCTTTTATAGTGGACTTTCAGCACTGCAGTCCTTGGAAAGGTGGAAAATCCAGATTTATGTGGAGGAAAATTTGGAGTGATCGCGTTGGCATGGTACACCAGAAGTCGGCAGTACCCAGGAAGGCCATTTCCAACATGCTGGCCACCTTGCGCAACGATCCACATGCTGAAAACACTTACAGAAGGGTGGATGAACACGGAGTAGATGTAATGAATTTTTTCCTTCGATGAAACGCAAACCTTCCAGCCCAGGGGATGACGGGTTTTATAACGATGTCGACATTGCGGACGAAGGTGGATTCAGCTTTTCCCTTCTGCACGCGCACCTTTCGCGTCCCATCCGGGAATGTTGCAATGCACGGCTCCTGAATAGAACCAGCTTCCTGTAAGCAAAATTCTGCTTTTTTGATGGATTCTGCGGCTCTTTTCCGGTGGGAAGTAGCGAACAAGGGAGGCTCTGCACAGCCTATTTCCAAGTTTCGAAGATCGCTATGTAAAGGAGACGATGCCTGGAAAAAAGCTTTTCATGAGGAAGAAAGGAGAAAAGTGCATCCCAAAGTCCGGATGAATTACGATAGCCAAAATCGGATCCCAGAAAAACTGTTCGCCCTTCCCCCCCCCCCTCCCAAAGTTAATTATTCTACCGTCTTGGACCTGAAGTTTGTTTTACTTCTCATTCACAAGCAAGTGGTACACATGGGATGGACACAGGTACACTCAAAGTTTGCACAAAGAATTGCCGCGATGCAAAGCGGTAGAATAATTAACTTCCCATCTTGTATAGTCAACAGTTGGAGAGAACCCACTAAATCTGCAAAAATTTCCCATCACAAGTTGAATTCTTTGAATTCATGCCTGTGATTCCATGTTTCGTCTTCATACCATGCCAAAACATAAGAATTCTCACTTGCCTTTCGATGACAGCGTATCAATCAATTTATTTGACGATGATTAGTTGCTTCCAGGTGCAACTTGCCTAACGCCGATTCCCTCAAATTTGAATTATCCCAAGATGCTACAAACCCCATATGGGATCCCATATAGGACCCCAGCATGGTGCACACGCTTCCCAGCATCATGAGCTTTATTTTCAATTTTTTATGAGTGTTTCCTTTGCTTCTACTCCTAGCTCAGGTTACAAAGAAGACTGCTCTAGATTCCTCCTGATTTCAACTTCATAAAGCCATGAGCTCCCCAAAGGTTTTCACAGAGAATTTTGTGACTTTGAATCGACTATCGGGAAGTAACTTGTCACTGCTACACATTCTTTTCGGTGTAGCTTTTATCTATCCTTCACCTTGGAATGCACTTTTCCATCCATGTTTTTGTTGCGCATCTCACATTACTCATGTTCTACCGTCAATATTATCTTTCATCCTTTGAATGCACCGTGTGTTATTCGTTTTACGGTATATGAGGTTTGGTTCCTTGGAAAGCCTGAAGTACCGTCATTCGCATAAACAACTCATGATGCGTAATTTATCTACAGCCACTCGATCTTTGGTTTTACCCTTCTAACTGCGACATCCTTTCTGGTAAACGTTTAGAGTCTTCCCTGATGCTTCCGTGTCCCTTGGAGGCATTCCTTCGAATTGTCCCACTTCAGTATGGGCACACAATCGGGAGTGGAGCATGAGTTTCCCGTAATATCATGGTACTTTGCAGCTTTGGTACATCAGAAGATCCAAACCCCAGCAGACCAGGATGAGTGAATTCGAAGTTAATAACGGGAATTTTAAGATTCATGAGGACTGCAAGTGAGTCGAAAGCTCTTTTAAATCCACCAATACTTCTTTGAGATTCAGGAAAGTATCAAAACATGAAGAATCATACTGTAACTTGACTTCTGGCAGTTCGGAAAAGTACTTGATTTCCGTGTTTTCCTGGCCAAAGTGTCCCTTCCCGCGCCTTGGATTTTAGGAGACACAACACAAGAACACCATTGTGTACTTGATGTTTCATATTACACACAAGCTATATTGCCCCAAAAAACAAAAACCAAAGGAACTTCTTCATTGAACTCGAAAGTACATTCCCATATATTCCTGGATCGAAATTGCAAGCATAAACAAAACAATATTGAGAAGTATTTGGAAAACATAAGTTGAAAAAATGCACTGTGAGTGTTCTTCGAGTATGCCCTATGAATGTTTACCCTTCTTTCCTGGATCCACGTAGAGGCACTCTAAAACGTCATGTTCTTAAAGAAATCTTCATTTCATAGGACACCGTTGCCAATACTTCCGGTCCATGATTGATTTTTTCGTGAAACTTGAGATCAAAAATACTCTCAACCTTTTTTATAGGTTCCTTTTTTCCTGTTGACATGATACATACGTTAGGAAGATTGCTGTAATGCACTACCGCAACTAATCATTCCATAAAATGCGACTTTCTTCTGGAATCACTACTTGTTTTGCGAACTTTTTGTAATTTTGATTGACATTTATGAATGCCGGGATAATTCCAGCATTCATAAATGAGTAAGAGAAAATTAATAGAAAAAAGTTTTTTTTTTTCTACCAGCCTACCATCCCACAAGCGTTCCAAAGCTCCGCACATACATAGAAAACAAACAAGAAAACGCTTAAACGATCGTTTAATGTTCTCAGGTTTAAATCTTTCAAAAACAAACAGGAATAAAATTTTTTCAAAGATGTCATTGTTCAGTCTAAAAACTCTCTTATGAATATTCTCTTTGACTGTTATATAAAACTAGTCATTACTATTAATTTTTATATCATTTTTATCGTTTATGATGATGATAGAAGTTGTCTTCAATGTAAACTAACAAAATGCAATCCCTCTTCCCCACAGAAAAAATAACTGAGATAAGACAGCTATTTAATGATATAGCATGCGGTCTATTTACCAATTTTCAACATTTCCTTCGTTATATCAAAGTGACTATGTCCAATGGAAACAAAAATGAAATTTCTTGTTTACATCAATGCAATTTATGGTCCTAATGCTGATGTTTTCATTCACCCTTTGAACTGATTCAAGTTCTCCGCTGAAGGATGTAAAAACAGACGCAATATTTTTTTGAAAGGAGCAGTACAGCTTTGTGGAAATGGCAAAGAAGCAAAAGTAATAATTGTAACCTGTGTGATGAAAATTACAAACTGTTGATTATTAAGGACTCAGTGGAGTAGATATTATTTTGACTCTTTACTGAATGATATTGATACCTTAGCATTTACTACGAGAAAACTCTGAATAAAAGTTTTGTAGTTTTTTACTGCTTGTTCAAAAAATCTATAGGTTTATAGAAACTGTTCGTCAATCTGCCTTAGGTAAAATGCATAATAGCAAGAACTACAGTTTTTTGGATTCACAAGTCTCCAAGGCTATTTGAATTTGGGAAAAGAATAAAAAGAAATAACGATCAACAATTTTTAGCTAAAGCAAAGTGTTTTTCAGGAATGGCTACTACTTTCCTAAAGTATTTTGAAATACAATATGAACTATGTCAATTAAGTTTCATATTTTTCCATCCAAAAGAATATTTTTTAAAATTATACTTTTCATAACTATTCTTCCAAGTCATTGAATTTCTTTACAAATATGTTGCCCTATGCTCCAACAAAATATCTGCGGATGGAGCTAGGAAATGCTGCAACTTGACATTAGCCGTATTTACACCTATTTTGCATCCTATATTTACAGTGATTTTATTTGCATATCATAAAAACTAAGAAAGTCTTTTAAAATCAATTTAAAGCAAGGTGATTTCAAAAAAACTGAATGCATTAGTTACGATTAATCTAATTTTGCTTATGTTCTTCTTTGATCATATAGTCCGGCATTAGGTGTAAAGTTCAGAAGAGATACAAAGGCTCGACATGATAAAGTATAGAGATTGAAATAAGAAGAATGCAATGCTCTTTTCTCTCTGCCTCTTGCTTCAGTGTTGTTCTAAACATATTCTGGATATGCAGAAATGTGCTCCGAGCATCGTTAACTATAATGCTGAAAAATGGAGTGTAAAGGATAAATGCACCATAATCTAGACAAGAAGTTATAATCGATGATGCATTCAGAGCGCTGTCGATGATGAGCACAATTTATTCTTACTTTCATTCCATATGTGGAGTTAATCTTGTGGGTTTTCTGCAATTTAGTTCGAAAATGTGAAGAACACTCCAGAATCCAATCCAGAATGCAACGGAGACAAAAACGGAAATCAGATATTTCGATTCAACCTTAAGACACAGCAATTTTAAAATCACTTGGTTGATTAGTGAGAAGTTGTTTTATATTTGCATGTTCTAAATACTTCAACTTAAAATCAAGTGTTGATTATTTAGAAAAAGTCGGAAAGATGGTCATTCATGTGCAATCATAAGTATGCAAAATCATTAAAAATGTTCTTCAATTTTCTTTCGTGGTTAACAACACTTGTCTTCACTCATTAAGTTTTTATTTACAGAACAGTTCACGATAATGTACAATACCAAAGATCTATTTCTCTTTTCCCGCTAGCTCGGAATTTTACCAATCAGTCGTGATACTCAACTCTGGAAATATAAATGCTATGGAAATATGCTATCAGGAATCATATGCAAACTATCTCCTAAGTGATACATTTTTGGAATTCCGGAACTGCAAGCTGAAATTGCCGCATACGCTCACGGACAAAATTGATAAATCAAGAAAGCATTTTTCGTGTCTTGAAATACAAAATGCCTGTTCAAAAATACATCGAGAAATATAGATACTTTTTCACTTTGTAAACGTATTTTATTGAATTATGATTTAAAGAAAATCTTTTCCTATACTATAACACTTTACATTCAGGACTTTTTGAAAATCCCAGTTCTGCACATTATGGAACTTGGCAAAATTGTGAACAGAAATGGTCCAGCTGTAATGCCATGTGTGGAACATGGTAAGATTATTAAAAGTAGTTTGACAAACATCTACGAATACAAGTAGCATTTCTGGATTGTTAATAATGTATTGTTCGAACAGTTTTCTTTTTTTCCTCTAATCTTGTACGTTTGAATTCTAAGTAAAAGCAAGTAATTTGGTCAAGAATCCGGTGCAAGCATATGCAATTATTTAAGTAAATAAAAGCACCCACAAATCTTGGTTTTTGAAGATTTTATTTTAGTTTTTCTATTAAAGATTTCTGTTTAAAACTTCATACAACTCAAACATGGATGAAGGTTAAAATGTGTGCTGGAACTCTAGTGATTTGGTGTTACGTATCAGTTTTTCTGCCAGTGTTCGTTTTTGTATTTTAAGTGTTCAGAAGCAGTTTTTATTTAGAAAACACACAAGTTGAAATCTAGTGTTCCAAGTACATGTTATCACTAATTTTGAACTGAATTGATATTGAAAACTTATATCATTATTAATTGCATTTGTAGCATTTCGCGTATAATACGTGTAAATCAGTTCTGTATCTACATTAGAATTTCTTCTCGCGTCATTTCTTAATCACGAAAAGTGTCTAATATTTTTATGTTGCTCATAAGGTTGGCTGCAAATATAGCAGATGGCACAAAATGTATCAGCATGTAATCAGATCCCTGCATTAAGTTTCAACATAAATTTGGATTGTGATGAGCAATTTGAAAGCTTTGTCACTTTTGAAGGTATAATACTTTTGCTCTTTTTGTGGTTTGAGAATTGAGGTATTTATTACCGAAATATTCATCAGTGTTTTTGTGCTCTGAAAGAATTATTCAGTTTAATCATTTGGGTTTGTTTTTATAATATCTGTACAGATTACTTTTTAACATGTAGATTAAGTTTGATCATTTCTGAACCATGGTAACACAGCTGATATCATACGGATAGAATTTTCTCTCTTAACGTTTTAGGATATTTTAAGCATTTGGGCGAATTAAAAAAACATTATGTGAAAATAGGTTTTAATGTAATTTGTATCATCTGATAAAGATGGTAATTTGCATGCCATTTCTGCTCAACCAGGGAGCAGTTATTTCTGCAACAAATACCTTTTTGCAAAAAACTGTAGGTTATATATGGTGTTGGTTGATCTTCACCACAAGTCTCTTTGTCATGAATAATTTATTGTCATGATAAAAAGGGAACTGGGTAATTGAAGCATGCTTTGTCTGGGAATTTTGTTTTTTCTCACCCTGTAGAAGATGCGATCAGAACCTATCATATGCAATATAAATGATACTATTGTATCTTAAACTGGATAACATTCTATCTTAAACTTTTACAATCTTTTGCATTAGCTTCAGGAACATGGAGAAACTAATTGCACAGGTACACTTTATAATGATTCGTTGATTTGTTTTGAACACATCACAGTGCTTGCAATAAACAAACCATAGTTAAAAGTTTAGTCCAGGAGAAATGTTAGTCATGTGTAAGTGATAAATGAAACAAAAGCAAAGTGTGGTTGGAAACTTAGATACATGCAAACCATAGTTTGCATGTAATGTGAAAGTATGCCTTTGATATTTTTAATGTTATTATTGAATGATTTTGAAGAAATGTCAATATAATATTTAAACTATCTAAGCATATCATGAAGTGTATTGAAGGACATTGCTTGGTACATTTTATGCAAATCTGCTCAAAGTTCAAACATGAAAAATCCCTAAATTCATCATGAAGACCCCAGATTAAATAAGGAGGATTGTTATTAACTTGCGAATTTCAAGCTACAGATTTGTAAACATTTGCGGATTTTAGATTGTGCACCATGTGTGGTTTCACATACTGATTTTAGATTTTGTAAAAGATTATGATGGAATAATTCAAGCATGATTGTTAAAGCCAATATATGGAAGAGATCTTTCAAAGCTGGTTTGTGGTTGACCTTTCTTCTAAGGGTTCTTGGATTATTTTGAAGGAAATAATACGTTCATCATGAATTTTACAATGAAAAGGAAAAGGCATACTTTGTTGATAAGAATATAATATTTTGAAATATTCATGTGAATTGTCAATTGAAGGTATAACTCATTTTCATTAAATCATCATAGGTGATTCATCATATCCCACAGAAGCAGCACATGCATCACATGACATTCCGAGTTGCTCAAACAAACATCCAGATAGGATGGGGCATAAAAAGCCTAGTCAGACTAGTCTTAGTAAGTAAGCTGAGATCAAATCTATAAAAGAATTTCACTTGGAAAAAAAAAAAAAGAACCATTTTTGATGGGGTTTGGGTTTTGTATCTAGACAGCACTACAGACAATTCAGAGGAAGAATTTGGTAGTTTTGCCACATTTGTTTCACCTGCCAATCAGTCTGTTCAACCTGTTAGTGCTCCCACTGTTTCCCTAGTCACAGATGAGGACTATAGTGACTTTGCTACATCCCCCATTAGCACTGAGTACCAACAAGCACAGCAAGTGAATTAGTTCACTGCAATTTGATGAGAGTAAATCTCTCTCCTTTTCTTCCAGGATATGTGGGCTGTTGTTTTCCGCTCCCAATATTCCTTTCCTAGTGTTAGTATTTCACCACTAATCCCATCCCAGAAATTATGGACTCAGTTGTGGGGGGATGATAATTCCCGTGCTCTTAGCTTTCAATGGGTTTCATGTCAAACTCGTGCATGGCTACTTCGGATTCTTAAAATGGAGTCCCGGAATTTAGTAAGATTCAAATGCAAACAATGTGCAATCATTAATAGTTTTGTCCTGCTTTCTCTCGTACTATGCAGTATTTGGAACCTATGAACAGAGCAGATAACATGAAAACAAATGAAACAGGGAAACAAGTAAGTAGCCTGAATAGATAGTTTGCATATTTGCATATTAGTCTGCTCCCCGGATGCTCAAATGTGTACCTCCTGTGCAGTTTGATTGGGGTAGCAGTGGTCTCATCAATCCTCTGGATGGTAAGTAGAAGATGTGATTTCTGATTTGCTGAGTTTTACAGATTGTGACTTTGGGCTTTTGAGTCTGGATGCAGTTGAATCAGCTGATTGCAAACCATTCAAAGATTCTCAGTTATCTTGTAAGGTGAAAGCATTAGTTGGATTATTGGATTTTTCCAGATTTGGAAGAGGCTGTGGAATCTGCTCCACCTTTGCTTTCTTTGGATACTTTAATGGCTTCTGCTGGAATTTCTTTGTCAGTTATACCATCTCAGCCTTTGTCTTCAGCTGGAAGGGAATTGCTTACTAAATTGCCTGATCTCTCCTTTATGAAGTCCAAAGTTCTGATGTTCCCTGTTCACAGTCATACAACAGACTAGTCAGTGTTGGGCAGAACTTGCATATAAGCCACACATTTATTTAATTTATAAAAGTGCTTTTTCATTCCATGTATGGACCAAGCAGCTGATCTAAGACAAATGATATTCCAGGTAGTGCAGATTCAGTAATTCTTAGTACAGGACTTTTGTGTTTAGGCAGGCTGGGCACATGAAATTGGATTTCCAGTCATAAACACATTTTCACACTTGTACACACAAGAAACATGTGAAGCATGCAAATCAGAAAGATTACGTAAAGTACCAAATAATTTAATAAAAATCTGAAATTGTGTTCAACAGACATATTTAGTCAGCAAGTGCCACATGGGCAACTGCTATATTCTATAGCAGTATGAATCTCAATAAGCAGAATAGTTAGCGTTCTCCCAATCCAGTTCGCGAATCATTAATCGGTAAAGCTCATAAACCGATACAGTTCTTTTTGTGTGAAACACCAACATTTGCGACGGTGTATTACAAACTTTTTTTCATGTATTTCAAACTTGGTTTACGTGTGCATTTAACGTGTTTTTGTAAATGCTGCTGCAAATGCATGGTGCTAGAAAGCCCTACTGATCAAACAGTACTCTGCATGGCATATGCAAAAAAATCACCGATTTGGGACCACCCATTACACCGGCGCTCGTTTCAGATTTTCGGATGTATGCCTATGGGTTACCCCTGTGGTTGACATCTAGCTTCAAAATATTTTTTTTTTAGTCCTGCCGTGTGTGCTGCTTATTTGGAATACTTGAAATGGTGTTACAATATTTCTGATGCTGACGCATTTCTCATAGCTGTTTATTCGGTGATTTACGAAACCTGTGGTGATTTCGATGAAACTACAGAAGGTTCCAGTCGTGCACCGTGCGAGTACTTATCCACTTAGTTGCCACTTCTTCATGATCTGTAGATGTTTGCATTCTGTTGCGAGTGTTTGCCCATTGGTGATGGGTTGTCTAAAACAACATGTCATTTTAGATTCCTTATTTGCATAGAAATAGTGAAAGCGCCCTTCGTGTTTTATTCGTAGCTTTAGCGTTTGTAAACAGCTCACTAATTGATGCGACACAAACATGGCATTCAAGATTAAATCTCTTGGCTGCTTCACTCCATGGCATCTCGTTTGCTGACTGTTCAAGATCATGGTCTCTGCATGTGCTCATCGCATCACCATCATGCAAGTTTATACTTGAGTAGGCCTTTCGTCCTAAGTTTTCAACGAACAGAAACTTATTGTGCGTGTTGGTGCTTCTGTCGCAGTATTTCTGAAATTCTGACTCTTTGACTCCATAGTAGTTATATATCCTAGATATTTTCAGTATTTATATCGCTGATGCCTTATTTGCACTGTATACAAACCAAAGCTTTGTTGTGTATCCTTTGAAAAATAGTGATGTACTTTGAAGCAATTAAAGTTTTATTTTTCAAACATAGTTTGGAATTTAACTTAATGTATGGCAACTTCCGAATTTTCGTTAGTAAAGTTCGTAAAGCTATCTACATATATTTCTTTCAAGCTTATTCCGTTTTTTTCCCTTTGGAATTTCATATTTCTTTATTTGAAATTTTTCCTTATCACATGTTCCCAGTACATTCGATTTCATAATTATTCGATGACTTCCCAGATATATACCTTGTTCTCTACTTCACTGATGTATTTGAATTTCACATTATGTATAGGTGATTTTCTAGAAAGTGACCTACAGCGGTAGTTCTGCCCAGCTTGTTACCAAATTTCTTACACTTTATGGTAATCAGTTTTTCACAATTCGCTTCTAGAAAATTCCAGAAGCATCTCCATTTGATCAATAAATTTTCCAAGAAATTTGGTTACTTAAAAATGAAACCGAAAAAGTATAAATTCTTTCAGCATAATCACTATTACGAGAAGAAAAGAGAAAAAGCATCAAAAACTGTCATCATTTCATCTTAAGTATTTCATGGAAAAATTGTTTTAAGCGATGACATAAGTGGATGGTTATTTAAATTTTCTGAGTCTGTTCTAAAATAATATCAAAAAAGTTATTCGTAATATGCTAAACAGTTGAAAGACCAAGCGTGCAGCACTAAGAACCAATTACTTATCCAATCGTTGGAATTATGCTTAATAAGAAACCACTTCTCCAAAGCCAGTATTATACAATTATCTTTGGACGATTAATTTGAATTTATAATTGCATTCTAAAAAATTCATGCTCCACGCTTTGCTTTATAGTTCATTCCATTTTCAAATCTTTCATCTCCATTAGAACAAAGCAACTAAAATGGAAATCACTAAGTGTTTTTTCCATATTCTTTAACATGAATTTCAGATGGAAATCATGATGTACTTTCCATTTTTCTTGAGTAATTAGGAACTGGTTCAGATGCTGGAAGAGAATCCTATTCTAGTTAATGAACTTAGAATACAAAAAGAATTGCGAGTATGGATTGCACGCCCTTCAAAGAGATAATTTATCTTCTAATTATACTTACTATCTAGTAAAACAGGCCTTGAAATTTGAACTGTATTTATTTCAATTACCAGTGTTTGATATTGCATAGATAGTTTCTTTGAATCGGTAATTCTATATTTCTGAATTTATTAATAAATATTTATCATCAACTTACTGCTAATGCAATGTAAATATAAACCATTAATAAAGTCGCAAGTTAAAGTCGAGATAGAAAAGCAAAAATCTGTGCGCAAGTTTACGGTCATTCTTTGATTTCATGAATTCTTTGATTTCTTTCATTGTGCTTTTCAGTCTAAATAACAGAATTCAGGATTAGATAATTATCATAAAAACTGGAAGTGTTTGAAATCTTAGGGTAATCTGATAATTTAAGACTTTAGCAGATTAGAGGAACAATGCGTTTACTGTTATTATGAATCCTAGGGAAATTCTCTAGAGAATCAAATCTCTATAGAAACAAATTCCTAGTGGAGTCCATGGTTGGCGCTGTTGAAGATAAATAGAATTCAACGATGACAGTTTTGCTTGTATACATTTTATATAGCATTATCTGTAGTGAAATGATTGATGATTGGATGGATATTTCTCAATGACAAGGGGCTATGGATGATTCGTTTGATCTCCAAACTATTAAGCGCGAGCTTCGCATAGATATAGCTGATCCAAAAGTTTTCCAAAAGCATTCATGTGCTAATTGTCTACCGCGAAGCATCTAGGGATTGCGAATAAACTTCTAGAGCTCCCAATACTAAAATTAAGTAATCTAAAATGTACGGCACTCATTCTAATAATCCCATATAGTTATAAATCTGAAACACTGTTTAGTGTTCATTTGAAAATACCACGATTATTATTATATAAACAGGAAAAAAAGTACATATGAAAAATTGAGTGAAAGCTATGTTGAATCGTTAGCAAGTTTTATCGAGGAAGAAATAGCTTTACGTGTGCCTACTTTGGAGGACGACTAAGGAAAGAAATGAATAACTTCATAAATTGAAAATTTAATAAATTCGAATGTTCTGTAGGTATACACATTACCTGTTTATAACATTAGAAATGCTATGGGTGTTTTTGACTGTAAAATGGATTAAAATTCCAGCACTACAAATCATTCTAGGAAATCTTGATGACTTTCGAATTTATCGGTGAAAAGGTTGTATATGAGTTGCAAAATACAGAATTTATTCCATCAAATTGCATTTTCAAAAACAATTTGAAATTAGGAGGAGAGAATGTGTTTACCGTTGTTTCGAAGAAGCTCATGATCACAAAAATTAGAATTTATTCGATTAACTGTAGCTCTGCATTCATAGTTTGGCTCCTTCCAAATCGATTGTTAAAATAAAATAGCTCTTTTGATTTCTACATGACAAAAATGTCAAGAAGAAAATGAAGATAAAATTTCAATTCGTTTTTTTTACAGATAGTGTTTTTAATACTAACTCGTTCCATAGAAAAAATATCTACATGCAAATTCCAAGTTCGAAATATAATTAGAAATTATGAATAGGACTATTATAATGTCTGCTTTCCCTTCCCATTGAACTCATTGTTCAGTTGTGTTTTCACAGCAAATTTATAAAGAAATTGTCTTCAGTAATTATTGTAATATGGATTAAAATCTGCATTCTGAACTCGAGTGGAAATTGCTTAATGATAAGCAAATATTGGTCCGTTTTTGTTGGTATCTCACGCTTGTGTGTATGAGAGCGCTTGGTTTTGAAAGTTATTTCCGTAATTTGAATTTTCAGCCTGGTAGGTCCCCAAGTGCATCGCTGCACTTGAAAATGTTTTTCAGAAAGAATCAAAAGGGAGTGTTATTAATTGTAGGAAAAGTATTTTTTTGCTTAACAACGGACAACTATAAGTGGTATATTTTTTATGATGAAATGAATTAAACAAAGTCGCAGCAATCGGTTTTGAAGAAAAGAATGCTCGTGTGCACATGTTGTGAGCCACATGACAGTCCTTAAGCACACAGTCATTGGCGTAGTTATTGTGATTGTGCACTTGTATGTTTCCAAAATAGAAGTTTGTTTTCCCTGTAAAAACTACCCAAAGGAATGTCGGAGTTGTATGTGGATGCTTTGTAAATATGCGTTTATGTGTATGATTGTATGATTTACACATGCAATTTCCATGTATGTTTATAAATTTAGCCTCGGAATTACGCATTTCTGAGTGTTCTAAATTCATAAAATGGGATAACCTTTTATTTGCTTGTTTCAGTTAATGTGTGGTTTCAGAGGTCTACTAAAAATTCATAATTTATTAATTTCGTAGAATAGTATGCGATACATTCCCATGTAATGACCAGTAATACCCGAGAGGTGGAAAAATTCTTGGAAAGATCAATCCAACTTCTAGATGAGAGCCTTAATGTTTCGTATCCTAAGAAAAAGTCTGAAGTCACAACATATTCAACACAAAGGAATTATGGAACACCTGTACTGAATTCTTTTGTAATATCAGATTCTTCTGAATTGGATCTAACAGAACGTCTTTCAATACAACTACATGCAAAGAACAATACAAGTAATATGAATTTTTTTGTGCCTTAATTATATTTTTGACCTCGAAATATTCTTGTGTAGACACTATGTGTGCTTAGCAATTATGCTGATGTAGTTTAATGTTTTCAAATCTGTGCTAAATTTGTTTTTTGGGATTGTAGGCACAATTATTTTAAGCATTTGTGAAATGACATTTGATGATGGTTTTGTCAATTTTTAAGTGTATGTGAGATAGCTTTAATAATCTTCATAAGAAATGAAATTCTGCAGCTTATGTAGTTTCAGTTTTGTATTTTTAGGTTTGCAACATGTATTTGCTAATACAGCTGACTTTCATTAGTATCTGGTACTTTGTTTCTCTTTTCTTTTGTTTTTAATTTTCACATACTTTTCACCATCTAACGTTATCTCTAGAAGACAAATGCAAAACGTAAAGTTTTCGGTGTTTCTTAAAAACCTGAGATTGATTAATAAGTACAAAACATCATGTAAGACTAACAGATGTGAACAGAAAGCTGTTCTTTAATCATTGAAATTATCAAACCAATGGTATGCATATATGGTTTTCATTCTAATATATTTCATTATTCTTTTCCATAGCTTTTGTAACTTTTGCATCATCAATAGATTTGAATCAACTCTGGGTATGGTCAATTGCAAATTTGAACCTATTTTTCTTCTAATTGAAGTCTTGTAATATATAATTCGTAATTGATTAGGCTATCAGTCTTGGATTCCTTTACACGAGAATTCTTATACTCATGAGATCTTTGTGCTTTTTCAATAAATCAGTGAAAGAATATAGTGTGAACTCTTTCAGTAATCAAACTGGAATAATAGTCTAGATATATGACAAATGCATTTGTATCATTTACTTTGGAATGATGTGATCTTTCTCTCCAAAAGTAGAATAAAATAAAAGTATCATATATGTCTGAAAAACTTACTAAAAATTATTTTCATTTCTATGCATAAAGCTATCTGCAGCCTTTGCTGTATTGATAAAAGTGGCATTGTCAACTAACGAGAACAAATGATTATTTGGAATGATCATGAGTAAACAGGTTTGTGAATGTAAACAATATTAAAATAGTTGAAAGTTTGTCAGTGAGTATTATATTAATGTAAACATGAGAGGAAAAAAAAAAATCTTTTGTTGAATGGCCAGTTCTTTGGTATTTTAACAAATCATGCATGATCAAATCTCATATATTTTGTTGATACGATTTATTAAATTTGTAGCATATTTTGAAAAAGGAAAAGTCGCGAATTTTCCATTTTACAGGTTGACTAGTGAATTTGGTGCAACTTGCATTGATTTGAGAAAAATCAAGTTGGAAGTTAATATTGAAATCTTTTTTTTTTTTTTTTTTTTTTTTTTACAAAAGTAGCAACGGAAATCGATTATAGATGACCTTAATTCACTAGTCATAGTTCATAATGCTTCAGTCAGAAAAGGGAAATTTCACTAATGCAACGTATTTTTGACAAGAATTGTGAAAAGGAATGAACATGAATAGATAATCTAGAAATTTAGATTCCCATGCAGGATAACGTGAACTGTAATTTAAAGAGATATAGATGTTTGAAACAATCCAAAGATAATCTAGGAAGTAGCAGTTGCATGAAAGATGGATGTGCTATAGCCTAATCTGCAAAACTTATGTTCAAAAGAAATAGTGCAAAATGGTTTCTAAATATCCAGGGAAAGACATGAATGGCATGGAAAAAAATATGCTCGGCATCGTTTTATTTTTAATAAAAATTATTTAGTCTCTGTAAGGTTCTGCATCTACAGGGTTTGTTGCTCTTCCATGACATTTGAAGCATTCCTCCAAAATTGTGGAATATTGGGAAGTCCTGAAAATTTCATCCTTTTTTATGTGAATTACCTATTATATATTCTCATTTGCAATTTTCGGTTTTGTTATTTGATTTTATTAGAAAAGCTGGTTATATTGAAGTAAGTCATGGACTTTGTATGTATATTCAAGGTTCTGATATGTCTGAGAGAGCAATTGGTTGAGTGAAGTTTCAGTTTATGAAAGTTGAAACATGTCATGTATTCTAACCATCTCCTGTTGTGATATACATGTAACTTTGTGTACGAATAATGTTATAATGTATTATTCAGGTGCTTTGAATGGTGTTTCTCAAAATGGAGAATCTCTTCTTGAAAAGACGCTTCCTTCCAAAGAACTCCATGAATGTATTTCTGAAATAATCAAATACTCAGGCCCTGCAGGTGATATATTTTCAAGTATTAATCATTTGGGGAAGCAGCCCATTGTCTTTTCAGGACTCTATGAAGGATTTTTGCTTGCTTCACAAGCCAATACAGGAGACCATGAGCTTTTCAAAAAGCTATCTGCTTTTGAGCATCTCTGTGAGGAGTATGCATCTATGGTGTATGAGCTGCTTAAAAAAATTTCTCCTGAAGATGAAAATTACAGATTCATTACTGAGGTTAGGAATCAGTGATTTTTTGACTTAATTTTTTTCAAGGTGCATGATTCTTTGGTGCAAGAAAAAAAATGTTGGAGTTTGGTGTCATCTTTATACCGTGATCGTCTTGAATTTACTGTAGAAGATGAGAAAAATGAGTCTCTTTCTGTTGATGGGCAGCTGAGTGATCAGCAGTTGGTTGATAATTTATTTGAAAGAGAAGCTGGTATTCGGCAGGTTGCTACTTTTAAGCATGTTAATCACTTGCCTGATTAGTGTCAAATTGTAGTGGACTGGCTTGAGAAAATGGCTGCTGACACATTCAAGCAACAACTGATCAAGCACTTAGAATATTTTGTGGATGATGGAGTTCCATGGGAAAACACTTTGTATACTTTGAGGCACAAAAATGGAGATAAGGGTCTAGTTACTCAGTTGGATCCAGATGCACCTGAAAGGCAGCACAAGAAGTTACATGACTTAGATCAGGTTGGAATGCGGCGTCTGTGGTCTTATTATAAATGAATCCTAGAGAGACGAAGATCGGTTGCTTCAGTATATGTTAATGTACTTGCGATGTGGTTGTTCACATGAAGCTTATCAGCTGTGTATGCATGTTGGTCAACCTTGGAGAGCTGCTATCCTGGAGGGCTGGCGATTGTATCATGATCCAAATTTTAAATCTAGAGATCTTAGTCAATTGCAACCAGTGCAAGGTAACCCTTACAGGTAAAACTACAAATCTTGGACGTAAAACTAAAGGAAATTAGGGATGTATGGAAGAAATGTTGCTGGCAGCTTTTAGAGCAAGAAAAACTTTCTATAGTAGAGAGAGGGATTTATGGAACCCTGTGTGGATGCTTGCCTGCTATGCTCTCCATCTGCAAATCATGGGAAGATGCTCTGTGGGCTCATTTGCATGCTTTAATTGATTGTTGTGTGGAACAGGAGATTCATGCAGGTCATATTGATTGGCGCCCCTTGGAGCCTCTTCCTGATGCATATCAAGATAAAGTGTAAGAAGTACGAAAGGAGCGATATTTTCTGATGTATTATAGTAGTCTAGATCTTGAATTGGTATTCCAGGAATTGCACGCCTCGACTAACAAGCGTATTCGTGAAGAAAGTGAAAATAAATATCACATAATTCAGAAATTTGTGATTCTGGATGATTGGGAAGCCCTTGTGGATGAATTCCGAAGTTGGCTAGAATCTTCGAATCCCCTTCATCCTCAGCTTATCCGTTTCTTGGTGCACTTGATTTTATTCTACCATCATCTGGGACGTGGCACCCAGGAAACCATAGAAACTGATATCTTAGAACTATATGTTCAGTTATTAAGCCAGTTAGACCTTCCACAATCCTTAGCTTGGTATGCAGCCCTGCTGCCTCGAGATACGCAAGTGGCTAGCTTTGCATCATATTTAGTAACAGTCACTGACTGCAAGCAACAGCGTTTTTGCCTGGAACAAGGATGGAATTGCCATTTAGATGTCCTTGGTGCAACACACACTGTTGTTAGTCATATATTGTAAGCTTTAAATGCTTTGCAATTTTGCCAATGTGTTGCAGTGATGAACAGATAGCCCCTGGTACTGAAGTGGACCTTCGCACCCACACATCAGCTGCAGATATTCGCAAAATTGATGCTCTGGAATGGTTGCTTCATTATCCAGAGCAGCGGGGTGAATTACTGCAGCAGACTAATACATTAATGCGTCAGTTCTTGGCTGTGCACAAGCTGGATGCAGCACACATGGCTTTCAATAAGGTAGTTTCTGTACCCTGCTTATACTCAAGCATGTTCTGCAGGTTCCAGCAGATACAATTAGCGTCATTTTGGAACAGCAATCCCAAACATCTGTATCCATCAAAAATCATATTCGAGAATATTTATGTCATCAAGCCTGGCTGGTAAATGAACAAATTGCAGAAAGCTTTAAGTAATGCATTTTTACAGAAAGCCCAGGATGCATTTAATGACTGGATGAAGTATTTCTATAACCAACCACAGCCACCTATGTTGCATACAGACAATTTCATTGAGCGGATCACAAGTGAGCATCAGGAGCGCCAGTATGAAGAAGCTTTATCCCAGTGGCAAAGAGCCACTGCACATTACACTGATAGGGCATGTAAGCACTTGCAAGCAGTGCTTCAGTTCCCAGATGGTGGTTGGCTGGTAGACACTTGTGTTGAGAAGGGTGATGAAAGACGCCAGCAGGAACTTCAGAGCTTACGCAAGCTTTGTCTGCCGCAAATCTTTTTTTCCCTTGAAAGAGTAGTCATTTCCTCCAGATCGCCTCATGGAGTCTCATTTTTATTGGAAATACTTATGGATGAAAACCATAAGCTCTATAGCATATTCGAACACCAACATTTGCAAGTATTTTATGCTAATTTGGCCAAATCTATGGTGGAAACCTTCGAAAAAATGCAAAGTATCGTTTTTTAGAATTTTTACGTACACAATAAATCAATTGACATATTTGATGTATTTGAGTGATTTTTGCCCCAGCCAACTACAAGGTGTTTTTTTTTTTTTTTTTGCCAATGCAGAATGTAGATTGCATGACTAATATTGATGTCAAGATGTGTTTTTAAATTATATTGGCCAGGGAGGTATCACCAGCGAGTAATGTATGTGCATTACAAGGAAAATTTTAATGATTCAGGTTTTTTCACGCTATTTTTACTATGCACCTGCTAGTTGCATGTGGTTCATGGAGCAAGATTTTTTTTTTTTTCCTTTTGCTACCGATTTACAAATGTGGTTTTGCTAGTGTTTGCCTTTCTGATTCGAATCGCGAATTTCTGATGTATTTTAAAATAAGGGAAACCAAACAGCCGCTCTGCGAACAGACTACCATGTGAGCTGCTGTGCATGGCTCCATTGTATTACATTTTGGGGGGAAGGCGCATTCTATGACTAATTCTTAATAGGGAAGGTTCTTGAATTGGGATCGCATGTCTTTGAATGCGGTACACATGCAATGAATGCATGGTATACACGGGGGAAGCCAAAGCAGCTTTGAAGTGTTTGAATGTTGGACTGTCGGTCTTCATGGTTTGTGCACGATTTTTGATTTTTTGTCCAAGAGGGCTTTGAAAATGCATTGTGAAGCTCCTCAGTATTGCAAAAACTGCAAAATCCACAGCTGTCTCATGCATGACAGTCTTGTATGCAGCAGTGCGCGATTTGTACATGTTCTGTAACTTTGAATGAACTACGACAAAAAAGGAAACGATCATCAGTGAGGCTTTGGAAAATTACGGTGGGGGCAGATGGTACTCTTCAATTCAATCTTTGGTGGTACCAAGTTCACATTTATTCTTAGTACAAAAAATGCGTCCTATTTTCGAACGGTATGCACTTGGTACGTGAACCCTTTCTTTCTTTCTTTTTTTTCCCCCTTTTTTCCCGTTACTCAGCGCTTGTATTCTGAAATGGAGCATGAGAAATTAGCCTGTTGAGGCTCGCCTGTTAACTTTAGACTGGAGATTTTAGAGCCGAATTTGAGAAACATAGATTAGCTTACGTGAAGTTCCCTCTTTTTTTGAAAAAAAAAAAGAAAAAAAAAGAACAAGGAGAATAGGATCTTAATAGAAAAATAAACGCAATATTGCTTCCGTTTTGGAAGATTTGCTGCTTTCTGGACTTCACAGTAACGAAAAGTGTATTGTCTGTGTTTTGCGAGTGAAGTGCATGGGTGTTGTGCCGATCACGTTGCGTTTCCGTTCGCGAAATCGTGGGCGCCGTTCGCTTCGCCAGCAGGCCTAAGGTAGGTGGTGCAAATCATTTTGGGTTTAAGCAGGTTTATGTAAGTCTTATGTACCTGTAAATAGTTCAGTATTGATTTGCAATTCGGGCTTCATCGGACATGTTGATTTCGAATGAAATCGCGAGTTTGACGAATGTTGTTTCGATGCTTAATTAAACTCGACGGTAACTATGAGTTGTGCTTAATGAAGTATGGCCCCCTTGGAGCCTGCTGTGTTCAATTCGTATTACAATTTGCATGGCATCTGACAAGTCCGTTTTACACATAAAGGCTCTCAATAAATGGCAGTTTGTTTCGTTCCCAAGATTTCGCTGTTTGACTAACTATTTATGTACATGATTTCATGTGTTCACATTAGTCAGTAGATGTTAATTAGCGATGTGGGATTACAATGATGTTTTGTGTATACCTATTTTGGGTCTAAGCTAAAAAAAAAAAAAATACAATACAATACCTGGAAGGAGTAATTGGTATTTCAGGTTTATTTGGCTTAGCAGGGCTTCGGTACCTTATTTTCCACTTTCACCACAGTTTCTTTTAAGCTGAAATTCAGTCACATAGTTCGTGTATTTGCGTTCATTTCAGTAGTTCATGTGCACTCTGAGAACTTGTAATAGATTCTGTGCTTTAAAATTTTAGGTTCTGGTTAGCGTTAGCCAAAAGTTATTTGATGAGAACAACAACAACAACTTATGTACCCGAGTTTGATTGTTTTTTTTTGATATAAATCGGTATACAGATCCATATACAGATACTGTGATAACATCGGATATTAAAAGTTTTCCATCCTATCAAATGGGTGAAAGAACTTAGTAATGTAAAATTTGAGGTTAATGTTGCACAGCATAAGCTGGAAACAATATCGAATTTCGCTAAACAGAGTATAAATACGAAAGTTTGCTTTTCCTTAATTTCAGCATGTGTGTGTGTGTGTGTGTTTACAACATGTGACTTGTCAATCGCATTTGTTAGTAAAACGAGAAATCATGAGACCACTCGAGAGTAGAAACAATGAGCATCATGCCTGAAACGCTCTGTTTCAGTTGGTATTAAATTCTCAAGTCAATTCTAAAGTCTAGCATCAACTACAGTAGCAACACACAATGTTCATATTTGAAGTTAAACAAGACATGCCTTGAATCAGGCAGTTAGCTAGTTTAAAATTTGTTTTTACTAATGTTTGTTTTTCATTAATCACATTAGCTGTTAGCAAAGTGCTATTTGTGCAGCAATGCTAATGAAGTTTTTGTGGTAAAGGCTGCACAATCTTCAAGTAGCTATTGTCTGCATTTTCATGCAAACTTCAATGGGACTGCATTTGAATTCTTTTGTCTGTAGATTTGTACATTCAAATATGCATATGCATGATATCTTTTATTTGTTCATAATATGTAAATCACACTCATTGCAAATATTGAATAATAATTATTGAAGTGGTATATAAACATCAGCCATTTAGAGTTGATTTCATTTATTTTAGTGAAACTGCAAAAAATGGAATAGCTCATACAAACTTTTAATTTTATCTCACCAGTTCAGGATACTGTCCTTAAATCAACCAAGTAAAACTTGACTACTTGAATGGTAAAACGTTCTTGGTGAATTCATTGTTTTCAACCTGGTTTTGTAGGATGTTAGTTTCTTGAATTTGGATCCAAATAATCAAGAAGAATACCAGTTACTTAGTGCTCTTATTCAGACAACACATGTGGATCTTCCTTGGCCGGTTGATCCTATTTTTACATCCAACAGCTTCCACAAATCCGATATCAATGCTCCTGTTACAGAAACAAACAGAGATGCTTTAATACCATCAACTACAGTAGCAACACACATTACAGATGCCTGTGAGAATCATTCCATCACATCTGTGTCACAGATCACACCTTTGGAAAACCATATATCAGCCAATTCATCTGAGTTATTGGTAAAGTTAGTAAATTATTTAATTTGAAATCTTTTGTTTTAATAGGAATGTAAAGAAGACAACCATGATTTGTCAGTAGCTCATCCTATTGTAAATTCTTCAACTGATGCATGTACTTTAACTGTGCAACAGAGTGAATATATTAAAGTCTCTGAATGCAGCAAGTTTGGGCAGAAAATTAAAAAGTCAGAAGAATTAGTTAATGATGTTGCTTCAGGTTCCGCAGAACTTACTTGCACTGCTGTAGCTCATCCTCCTACAGTGTTTATTCCTTATATGCCTGTTGCTCAGTTTCATTCTAATTCTGTAGAGTATCTTACTCATGCCACAACAGGGACCCCTATTTATATGCTTAACGGAACTCTGCCTGCTAGTTTCCCTATAGTTAGCCATGCAGTGTATCCAGGAAATATATTTCATGCTCCTATAAAGTTAGCACCAGCAACTGCAATGGCTTTATACAGTGGTTCGGCCATAACTTCTGAAACTCAGTCTATCATTGCTCCACCTCTAAATTCCATGCCTTCATCTGCTAATCTTCAACCACTGTTTAATGCACCTTCATCATCTGTAGAAAGTAAAGCAGGAAAGCAAACTTCTGAAGAAGCTGAATTATCTTCAGGAGCATTTCTTGTTTCATCTGAAGAAATGCCTACTTCTGAATTATTGACTACTACTACCACACCAGATTTAAATTTTCCCAAATCTGAATGTGTGGATGTAAAGCCTAAATCATGGGCTAGCCTTTTCCATGATAATCAAAGCTCTAAGCCTGTAGCTTTAGTTTCACCAGTGACGGCAGTTGGAGTGATTAAGCAGGAATATGATGATGCCACTTCTGATAAGCAGCAACTCATATTGAAAGGTTTCTTAAGGGACTTTTGATAATCGACATGGTTAGAACAAAGATTGCAGATCTTTTGGAGAATATCAAATTGGACCATAAATTGGTTTCCTATGTTCCTCGTGGTTTGGTGAATCGTGCCAATTGGTGCTATGTTAATGCAATTCTTCAAGCTCTTTTAGCTTGTCCACCATTTCATAATTTTCTAAGAAGCATCAGTTCAGTTTTGAACACTCCATCCAGAAAGTGTTCTTCCAGTGTGCCTCTCTTTGACAGTTTGTATGTATAGCCACCATAAATGCTGAATAGTAATATGTTCCAAAGAGCTGAATTTGTAGGTGAATTCTATCTCATGACTCCAGTTTCCAAGGATAAACGCAGAGAGAAGGTATTAAAAGGAGGAGAGGTGTTACATGCCAGTCCACTTGAACCAGTTTACATTTATCGGATTCTTTCCCAAATACAGTGTGATGCCTTCAAAGTAGAAGGCTGTCAAGAAGATGCAGAAGAATTTTTGAGTGGTTTATTAAATGGGTTACATGATGAAGCATTAAGTCTTTTGAAAAATGCTTCTAGTATCACTAAGAAGGATCAGTTGAGTCATGATGAGGAACCAAGTGATGAAACTGATTGGTTGCAAGTACAAGGTCATCGCAAAAAAGGCTGCATTACTCGTGTCACCAAAGTGTTGCATTCGCCGGTTGCAGAGATATTTCGAGGGCAAACTCGTTCTATTGTGCAACCCAGTGAAGGTCCTCCTCGCCATATGCTGCAACCATTCTTTACATTGCAGCTTGACATTCAGGTTTGTTATGTTTTTTCCTGAATCAGAAAGACAAAAGTGATACTTGTTTTCAGTGTGTTTGAAATTGCTTGAGAATAGTTTTCTCTCTCTCTCTTTCTCTTTTGTGATATGTTTTTGTAATGCCGATTTTAGAAAATATTTTAAACTGAAGCTACATAAAAGTGCAACAGAAAAAATTGATTCATATTTGGATTGTAGTGAATGACCTGTTTTTAGTAATGTATCCAGGAATTGAATTTTTATTTGAAGTCTGCTTCAGAAGATTTGTTTGTTTTGAGGACCAATGAGGAAATTCACATGTTAATGATCCCAAACAAACGTGTGCATGCGATAAGTGGGTAAAATACTGTTGTGAATGGAGGAGAAAAATTGCACGATTCATTGATTGTGGTTAAAAAAAAAAAAAAAGAAAAAAAAGTCTGAAGAATCAAAACGGAAATTGACAAATTCAAAATTCAAAAAAAATGTTCCCACTTCAGCAGATGTTGAAAAACATGTAAATTATAAATAAGTAGCAGCACATGATTGAATAGCTGATTGGAAACAGAGCACAGAACACAATAGGTGAACATGCTTTCAAAATGGTACGACTCGTGGTTTCAAGTTAAACAATCTTTGTGTACTCTGGACATGACATTACCGAATAAGAAAGAAGGGATATCTATCTTGAAGATGCATTTGTATGTGCTACCAAGAAGTGGTGTGCTGAAGGTTTAATTACAAATTTATTATGTTCTCTGTGGGTTTGGATAAGTTATACTACTTAATAACTAAGCTTGCATGCTGCTACAAGAAATTACAAGAGTTCGGCATTTTAGAATTATTCCCACGCGGAAGTTGAATTCAATGCTGTTTAATTTTTCCCAAAACGAAAATTCGGCAAGTAGTGGTTTAGTGAACAAAAAAAATCCTAAGGAATCCTGTCCGAGATTGCTTTGCACTGTGGTACTATTCGTTGACAGCATCAATTAAGTGGAAAATTTTAAATTGTTTCTTGTACATAATGTTTGTATAGGATATGCATTTGGCATTAGGGGTGGTAACCTACAAGTGGATCTTAGTATGAAGCATGTAATGTTACGTGGGCTCAACTTGCCACAATTTTGTAGCGTTCCTAACTCGGAAATTTCGGAACTGTGTGAACTGAAATTGTGATGACATCCACAAACACTATAACCAAGTGAAGAAGGGATATGGAATAAAGAATACATAGTGAAGGTCGTTTTTATCTGTTGTATCCGAATTAAGTATAAAGGACGGTTAATTTCGCTTCACCAAGAAAATGCTGTGAATGCAAAAGGTACTTGTCAATGTGACAAGTGCTGGGAGTGAAAAAGGTGAACGTTTTATCACATTGAATTCGAGAATTCATTTCAAATCCCCCAAGTCCAAAAGTGGGATTATAAAAAGTGAGTGGATTATACTTGCGAATTCAGTACTCATGTTTGAAGGATGCAGGGAATTTGTTTCTTTGCCGAATTCGATGGGCATGTTTTCTGAAGCAGGTTTTCTGCAGAATATTGTGATAGGTAATGCGTGTGCATATCATACTTTGCATGGAATTGAGAAATTCTCTTTGGTGTTTGAAGTGTTTTTTATTAGCAGAACTTCAAACAGTGCAGTTCGGGGCATCCTTTAATTGCTTGTTCTTTTTTTTTTTTAATTTTTTTTTTCTCTTCTCTCCCCCAAGAATGATAAAGTCACTCACGTCCGCCATGCTTTGGAACAGCTCATGGCACGAGAAGTACTTCAAGGCATCGTTGACGCACATACTAAACAGGAAGTTCGTGCTGTTCGTCAGCTTCAGTTGGAAGAACTTCCCCCTGTTCTAGTTTTGCATATAAAAAGATTTTTTTATGAGAAATTTAATGGTTGTCACAAACTCACGAAGAGCATCAATTTCGACGTAGATCTGGAAATCAGCAAAGGTAACTGAATGTTTGTGTGATTTGTGCCATGAAGTAATCATTTCTGCAGAGTTCCTCTCTCAAAACAGTCGCAGTCGTTTTCCCCAGCGTTCATGTCGGCAGTATAAATTATTTGCAGTAGTTTCTCACGAAGGCAGAGATGCCAACAAAGGACACTATGTTGCTGACGTGTACCATGCTGGTTATGGTGCATGGATACACTTTGATGACAGCAGTGTATGCCTTGTTAATGAAGCTCAGGTTCTCCAGCATGGGACCACTTCATCACCTTATATTCTCTTCTATCGGCGTGGAGATACACTTTCTTTTATGCATAAATAGTTCGATAATGAAGTAAAAAAATAGCAGTGGATGTGCGAGAATTACATACCTAATAAATTCTGGAAAATCGCAGTTGTTTGGTAGACCTGTTAAGGAATAACACAAACGGTTACTCATCCGTTATCTGTTGCATTTCCACTTTGATGAAAGTGTGGGTGGAGGGTAGTTAGGCTGTGTAGTTTCAGTACTCGAATGAGAAAGGAGAAGGTGTCCAATGCTGTGGGTGGCAATCCATCCTCGGGGATGCCCCGAGGCATTCTGGAAAACGAGTGCCTTTGGTAAGACCCAATTCTAATCCCTGTCGCTGTTTTCAAGTCCATCTCGCCCCGTTCTGAGGTTGCTGCCCCAACCCTGTCGATGGCTGCTCGTGATGGTGACCACGGTGTGGGAGTTTTCTGCAGACCTCGGGAAAAGGACTCGCCTGAGCCTGCAGTTGGCTCGACGGTTTCGGGAAGGTAAGCGATGCTGCTGCTTAAGCAGTCGTATTTGAGTTTGTTGGGATTCCACATTTCGAAATCCAAAAGTGGTGGTTGCTGAAATGTTGGAACGGCCATGGATAGTCAAGGCTGTGGAACTCATTTCCACGTTGCCTGTTACTCCCATGGTAAATCGTTGCATTCGTCATCGCCACTTTTCACATGTGTGCATGCGAAGAGTCCAGTATGACGCAACATTGCATGCAGAGTGCCACTTCTGGTGGTCACGTGCCGCGGGTGGCATTCTATCAGGTGGTTTCTCGTTTCAGGGCGCCGGTCGGGATGTGGTGGTCAGGAACCAGGTTGCTCGCCGGGGACTGGACGGTATCGAAAAGTGATCTTGTCGGTTGGCCCCAGGTATACGCTTTCCAGGCGGTCGGGTAGAATACGTGAATGACTTTGCCATTTTCGCCCTGTGCGAAATAAGTGTAAGAGTTCGACAGCGATGGACAGTGTCCCCGGCATCACCGCACAGCGCAGCACATGTGCCGTTTGGAAACTGGAGGAAGTTTGTACGTGTTTGCGAGAGAGGGGAGGGGTGGGGTGGGGGAAACGTACATCTTGGGAAGCAAAAACGATCCGTTCCGAAATTTGCACTTTCCCTTGTAGGTCTCTTTTCCTTTCTTTCTTTCTTTCTTTCTTTCTTTTTTTTTTTTTTTTCATTTTCCTTTTTTTACATCAAACAGCCAGATGGGACGCATGGATGCTCAGCAAAAAGAGCCCAACAGGTAAAAGAGGGATACCAGATGTAACGCGCTGGAAAAAGGTATTTACGCACTGATTGGCCGGGATCTTTTGGAAATAAAGTGATGGTTCAGAGTGTAGAAAAGCGGTGTCGTCTTCCGGGGTTAAGGGTTTGATTTCACTGCACGATGTGCCTTCAATGTAATGCGAGCCCCCAGGCGATCGAGGCCTTTTTTTTCGCGGAACGGATAAAGTGCTATTTGCAACGCCGGTTATGAGACAGCCAGTGTCAGCTGATTGTCCTGTTATTCGCTGCTTGCTGTTCTCCTCTCCTCCCCCTTTCCCCCTGCTTGGCATCCCATGTAGCCTCCGCCGTGTCTGGTTGCAGGGAATAGTAACTTCTCTTGGATTTCGCGCGCCCTTCAGTTTCCGGAACGCACGCGTTGCCGAGTCCCCGGGTGCGGGGACCGAGGTCTTCTTCTGAAGAGCTGAAACCTCCGCGTCTTCGGAGCAACTCCGAAAGTCCCTGCCCCACGGGGCTCGCCGAAACGTGCTCGTTCGCAAATAACTTATCGTGTTTGCTGGTTGCGTGTCCTCCCACCTCTGCCCACGGCTTTGCCCCGCTGGGAAACGGGGACTCGCCTGCCATGTTGGGAAAAGTCCTCGAGGCCTGCTGGTTATTGAACACCGCAATAATTTCTTCGTCGTTTCTAAATCCTCGCTACGGATGGCGTTCGACCGTTAACTCGAGGCAGATGGACGCGTTGTTGGATCGGACTCCGATGCATTGGTCGGAGCGGTGGAGGAGCCCGGCGCCTGTCCGGCGGCCGCAAACTGCTTGTCGTCCTTGCAAGAAGTGCGTGTCCTGCCGTTTTCTTCTTCGGCGGGCTTGGTCGCCGCAGCAGTGGCAGTTGCGAGAGAAATCCGTCCTCGGGAGGTAACGCCGAGGGTGGGCTGGCGGTGTTTCCGTTTCCGATTTTTCCTGCTTCTCCCTGCTGCTTCCAAGTTGCTTCCATCGACGGCGTAAGGCCCCCCTTGTGTTCACTTCCCCCCCCCCCCGGTGGCACGGGGAGTGTTTCCTGCCTCGGCGGTAGCCACACTCCTCCCGGTCTTCGGCGGCGGTCCGAATCGTGGCACCGGGAGGGACACTCCGCAGGGCACAGCACCGCAGGGCGGAGTGCCCCCATTCAGGGCGTGTGCATCCGGTTCCGGCGTCTTGGGGAGGGAAGGTTGCGCCCGCCGTGTTGCCGTTGCCTCGGCGACGGCTGTGCTTCGCGCGTGGAGGAATGGCGAAAGCGCTCGTTGGAATCGAACGTACCGAATGAAGATCTGTGCCGAGTACCACCTCCGAGTAATTCGTGGTTCTCGGTAGTAAATTTTAGCATTCGCAAATCCATGAAAACATGGCAACTCATTTACTTGCAGTGCTGCAGGCGCACGGAGTGAAAACATCCTGGATCGGGATTATGGTCAGGAAGTCGAGGGCTTAAGCCAAAATCTCCGGTGTTTATTTCCGAAATCGACAGGAAGGCGTGCGGACGGCGTGGATTTGGGTTAATACGTTGGCTTGGCTCACCGTCTCGGTTGCATGCTGTGGCTCGCTTCGCGGCAGAAGCGTTCCACCGGTTTCTGGGATCGGCGGCGGCCAAAACGGAAGTGCTTGAAGTGGTTGCTGTGGGTGGAGAGTCCCGTGGACGGCGTTTGGTGGATGAGAAACGGACCGGGCAGAAGCAGCAAACTCTACACAGACTGGCTTTCCGTTGCGAGGGTGTGTGGCAGAAGACATCCCGGCTACCACAGATCACCACGGAGTCATCTCCATGGCGCCGTGTTGTATCTATCCCTCGCCTGAACGGTCCTGTCTAACCGTGCTGGCGCAGCTGCTGGCTGTACATATTTCGAGTGTATTCGAGGCAGCGATCGCAGCATCGGTTCTTTTGGTCTCCATCTCTGCTGTTGAACACGAGAAGGATAAGGAGAAGAGGAAAAGTAACTCCCCAATAATATGGCGCAGGTGCACAGGAGGCACTCGGGACTCCGAAGCTCCTCCGATGCATTAACTCAGAAAGTGTTGGTTTTTCTTAATGCCAAATAAAATCCAGTAGTTGGCGATGTTCGAAGTGAACTCATGGAACAACGTGCGTGTCTCAACAGCGTCAAAGCTTTGATTGTTCCGTAGGACGAGTATACACTGACGTCCAGAAGTTCCTTTGCTAGTTTTCAGGGGGTGGGCTTCCGCAGCCTGGTCCTTGAGAAGACGTGAAATCAGTTCTTAGCGCACCGACCGCTAAACTCTGTTGATTTCAGTGTGGCAAGGCGTTCGATGTCAACTTGCCCTTTGGCTACATGGCCTCTTCAAGAATGAGGCCGAGGTACCCGTAATAGGTACTTCGAGAATTACACGTAATGCTTGGAAACTTTTCTGAATGGAACGAATCGTGAAACCATTCTCTCCGGCGGTAATTGGCCAGTTAAATACAACGCCCAAGAAGTTTACAAGGAGAGAAAAAGCCGAACACCAAGCGAAAAGTTCGTGAAAGAAATGCACTCCGTGCCAAAGCCCAAGGTGTTCATCAGCTGTTTTGGTTCCCTTGATTGCGTACGTTCACACCCGTGTGTACGAAAACATTGTGAATTCGAATTTATGTACTTTGCATCAGTTCAGCTCGTTTCTTTTTTTTTTCTTTTTTTCTTTTTTTTTTACAGAATGCCACTGTTGTATTGTTACTGATGTAGGGGGCAACTTCCTTGGTACACTTGGTACACTTTTTTCGCGTGGTTCCATCTACTATACCGAACAAAGCTGAGAAGCATGAGCAGATGAGTGACTGTGAAGCGTTGTTTGGGCAGATCGTCTGCCCCCACTACTGGGTGAGGTATGTGTACTGTAAGTACCGTGGAATTGCGGATAGGATGCAATCCAGTTTGACCGCCGCGAGGGATTTGTAGCGTTCTAAATTGTGCATCGAAAACACTGTCGTGCGTGGTTGAATGTAATGTCGGTCTCCGTTTCGGACGACACTCCTGGCAACCACGAAAAGAACGCGTGTGCGCTGATCCACTGTTGTTATTGTGGTGGAAAACCTGTTGTGGATCTCGATTAGCCAGTGGTTGGTACAGGCTCAACAGGAAACCAACGGCAGGAACGTTCATTGGGTGGTAAGGCGCTCCGCAGAACACATACGAAATGCGGGTACTTTTGGATGATCCTTTTTCCGAGTACATTCAGCAACGGTGGTAAGCTTGCATGGATCTAGAAGCTTCTCAGTATACTTCTCAGAGGTTCACGTACTTTTCTCCTTTGCCGACTTTTGGTAGGGCGCAGAAACTCGGAATTCGTGATGCTCCCCACTCGTTACCCTTCAGCTGTGCCAGCAGTCGAGACGTTCCTGAAAACTTCGTTGAGCAGGGATTTGGTGGCCTGGTTATACCAGCAGGTGACTCCCCCGTCTCCTCGCCCGCAAGCACCAAAAACCCATTAGGACTCATCAGGACTCGCCAATCGCCCTTTTGGCTAAGATCAAATTGTTTTCGGCATCCTCCGTTCTTTCCGAAATCTTCTCAGACGAGCTTCTCTTAATTTCTGACTCACTCGAAGAACATTCTTCTTCGGTGGTTGGTTTGGTCTCCGCACTTGTCGCAAATGCTCTGCTGAAAACCACTTTAGAGAGCATAATAATAATAAAATGAATGCACTTTCATTGGTCAGCGGAACCTTGCTGTTCCTTTTATTGCCACTAGCAGGATTTCCTTCCAATTAAGTAAAGCACTGATCCCGATTTTCAAAAAGAAAACGGCTCTGGGACGCAGCTGAAGTTCTCGACAGTCCGCGATGGATGATGCTCAAGACCTACAGCGAGCAGGAAGTCTTCCTTTGAATGACCCTCCTTCCCGTAGTAGTTCCTCCCATTTCACCTGTTGACGGGGTCCGAGGCAGCATCTGTTTGTCGATCCACAGCAGCTTCCTCTGCTACCGCCGTTGTCTGATTCTAAGAATAAAGTTGTGGCCTAATTGCTGGTGGTCGTTTACTCGACTCTCCCCAAATTCAACGGGTGGTGAGAAGCAGGGGAAAAAAGAAGAACGAAAGAATTGCGAAAATTCGAACGAAAAGTTAATGGGCGTGCCCGATATGCATAAAAGTCAAGTGAAAGATGGTGGTGAAGAGCCCCAATTGGATGGCAAGGGGTGGAAGAAAGGCTGCAGTCCGCTGTCACACCTTCGCGTTGTTTTCCCACGACCGTTCTGCTTCTTCCTGTGACGCTTGGATTTTCGCCAGCAGCAAGGACGGCCTCGCGCACAAGGGTCCTGATGGGGCGCCCCAGTGGGTTCCCCCTCCTCCCCCCATTCTCCTCCCCGAGCACTTTTGCTTTCCGGTAGGCGGCAAACCTTGCGAGATCACCATCCAAGAGCAAAGGGTCGAAAATGTCCTGGGCAACCTTCCTCGAGAGCGAGCGGGCTCTGCCAAGAGGCACGGTCACTTGGTCAACCGGGTCGGGAAAACGACACGGGGAAAATGCGAGCCGAAAACAACCGGTCCCTGAAGACGGCGACCGCCCGAGAATTTTTCTCTCGAGACCTGGTGCTCTGGAACGAAGGGGTCACATCACACCCCGCTTTCCCTGCTCTCGCGGACACTCGGCGGGCAGCGTCGGAAGCGGGGCAAAGAAAGGAAACTTCTCTTCGAAGCAAGGATCTGCCTCCCTTCTCCTCTGGCAGAGGGGTTTCTGGCTTCGTAGGAGCACCTTGGGAGGACCCCCAGGGGTGTGGGACCCTAGCAGCGGGGTGCTGAGGTGATGACCCGAAGGGAGCAAGAGAGAAAGCGTGAAAGGGAGGACGGGAATCCGACCCCGCTGGGACGTACACTGGGAATGCATTCCCGGTCGCCATCCAGGATGAGCGGCTCTCGGCGGGCGTCCGTAGATGGGATGAACGGACTGGCAGGGGAAAGGAAAAACCCTGGAGATCGCGTGAGCGGGAATCGGGAAAACGGCTAAACGGGAAGCTATCGGTTTCCGGGTTGTGGGAGAGGTCGAGGAAGGTCACACACCGAGTCAACCGAGTGCTCAGCATCCGACCACTTCATCGGGAGAGCAATCCGAGTTGCAAGACGCCGCTTGTAAGTCGCCACTCGAGAACTCCCCCCCCCTTCCCTCCCTTCTTTCCCGGGTTCCGCCGCGCCCGCGCATCCGCGAGTCCCTCCGGCAACTCGCTGGCTTTCCAGCGCGCACCTCATCTTCCTGTTGCCCCGGGAAACAACTCGCGGGCGAGCGTCCCGGTCTTTCCATCCATCCTTTGGCGAGGAAAGGGGAGGAAGGATCCTTCCTTTGCGGTGGACAGACCCGTCGTCGAATTTGGGAACGCTAAAGTTCCGATCCCCGCGCGCCCGCGAAGTAGGCCTTCCAGGCCGTCGCGGGACGCGGCGATCCATTTCGGAAGCATCAGAGCGGGCGGCTGGGAGCGGGAGGATGCCCTCCCGGCGGGTGGAAGAGGGCGCCGCGTTTCCCCTGAAGCGGGTAGATTCCTGGCGCGAGGGAGCGGGCGAAAACCGCGCGCGCGCTGCCCGCCTGCGTCGAGTCCCGAAGGAGAGCGCGCGGGGAGTGGGAGGATCTCGACTTTTCCCGAGCTGCCCCTGGAGTCGGTCCAGGTCGCCTCCGCTCGTTTTCCCGCCTGGTCAACCTTTGCCGAGTTGACCTTGGACACAAAAGTTTTCCGGAAATCGACCTCGGCTTTTTGAAAGATCGCCCGTTGGGGCGGGGAACGGACTTCGGAGAGGACGCCCTTTCGCTGCTGGCGACCCCTTCGCGTTCAAGTCCTTCGCCGTGGTGAGGAAGGGGGTGGAAGGAAAAGCGTCCCGGGCTAAGTCCACCGCGCGCGCATGCGCGCCGTGGGAATGCCGAGGCCGGAAGCGCTCGCATCCGGCGCGGGTACCCCTTGCGGTCTTCGAGTCCCAGGGCTGTGCGTTTCTTCCGTGGCGGAATTTGCCGGATGGAAATTCGCAGGCACGACTTGGGTTCCTCGAGGGGACCTGAAATTCGGGACTGTCCCTCCGCGCTCGAGGATACCCGAAGGTTTCCGGAATTTGCTTCCCCCTCCTCTCCCCCTTCCCCTTGAAATCTCCTGCAATCCCGCGTCTTTGCTTGACTTTACCAAACAAAGGTCCACGCCGAGGTCTGTTGCCCCGCCAGCTCTAGCGCCTGACTGGAAGAAAACAGTTGTCACGTGGGCGAAGGTGAGCGAGCCTAGATCCGAAGAGTGTAACTGCCTGCGACTCGGCATCTGCGCTCGCTGCGGAAGATCCTGGAGTGTCCCAGCATGAGCGCGTGGGCGGAGACGACCCCCCTCGCTGTAGTAGTGCCCTTCCTGAGGAGGCATTTGGCAGCAGCCAATCACCGTGGTGGGAAGTCGCCTGCGAGATCTCAGACAGGTGGAAGCTGATGAGTGGTTTGACCATGGGGCAGCTGGCGGACTCCGCGACCCCGAGTGCCCTTCTGCGAGGATTATAGCGCAGGGACGAGCTGCTCGGCATTTCATCTGAAGACCTGCAGCGGCCCCCAGAGCTCAGGGGCAGCAGCATCCTCCCCTTGAAGCGGCAGGAACCGGCACTTCTGCTGTTGCGCTGGGGCTTCCCCTGCAACGCATGCCGACACCACCGGACGCTGGGGAGGACGAGTCCGGACTGTCTCAGATGTCCAGGGAACGCAAATCCCCCTCCCGCAACTGCTCGTGGACTGCATCGCCCTCCGGTCCCCATGGAAACGTTTCCTAACGACCTTCCGGATCCCTGTTGGCACCCTCCCAGGGGCATTTTACGGCTCCTCTTTTTGCGGGGCTCCCTAGAGCCAGCCGCAGTCTCAGTAGCTCTCTGCTGCATCCGCGGCGGCCTGGACCGAAGCCGACGGAGGAAGAAACGGGAGGGACGCCGTCCACTCAGCAGTTCGTTTCCTGTGGATGGCGTCCAGATGGCCCCATCCGGGACTATTCGCACGGACCTAGCCGGCATCCTGGAAAGGATGACAGTGGCCCTCTCCCGCCTCTCCAGAGTGTTCTTACTTATTTTTCTTTTTCCTCCCATCGTCCTCCGCTGCCGCGGTGACCTCCGCAGGTCTGCCTGCGGCGACCCGGCAGTTCTGCTGTAGAATCGGCTATGGTGAGGCTTCCTACTCCACCACGATAGTCATGGGTTCATTTCGGTCAACAACAAACGCCCCGGCGCGATCGGGAGACTACGCCCTTCCTTTGAAGCGATCGGCTCACGCAGCCCTTTGACACTGGTCCACTCCACCCAAGGGTGCAAGTGAACTTTTCAAGATAGGGGAAACCCCGTGAGGGAGCCACCCATGAATCCAGGTCCGTTCCTCCCGCCCTTGGGATGGAACTCCGAAGGGAATTCCTGCCCTGGTGGTCTCCGGAGGGACTCCCCGGAAGGGGGTGCTACTACTACTCATTTCTTCGAAGGGAGCCCGGAAGGGAAACGCTCCTGGTTTCCTCCTCCTCTGAAGAGACCCCTGGAGGGAGCAGCGCTATTCTTGCACTCTGGAGAGGTGTCATCGGTCTACCAGTTCCATGTCCTGGGTCTGGTCCCCTCTCGGGAAGAGCGAGGCGCGGCTCCTTTGCACAACCGGAGGGGAACCCCGAAGGGAACCGGACTCCTTGATTCGGTTTCCTGGAAGGACCTTGGAGGGTCGACCCCCAATCCCGATCACTCATCGGAGGCACCTGGTTTTTCAGCTGCTGGTGCCGCTCCCGAAGCCCTCAGGCGCATCTTCCCCGGAGGAGGTCGCGCGCCATACCGTTCAGCGAGCCATCGCCACTTGTGCCCGCAGGAGGAGGTGGCAAAGAATCCACTTGCTTTCAATCGGGGAGGACAAAGTGGGAAGTTGGGGGGGGGGGACATGCCGCGGAGAGATTGGAAGGGAAGGCAAAGGACGGTCCGTTCGGGGACCCCAGGGCACAGAGTTCCCGCGAAGGGAGGCGCGTCTCGGACGTAGCGGAGAGCAGACGCAAGAACGCCTGGAGGAACGGGGAGCGCAGCTGCGGAACGGGCCAGCGCGCGTCCGCCGGGCGGGAAGAACAGGGTCCGCCCCCGCCCTTCCTTGATTTCGCGAGCTGAAGATGGAAGAGGGGAAGAGCGCGGGTTGGGGGCGCCCAGGGGCTCGGTGCAGCTGCTCCCCGCGCTTCGAAGAAGGACATCTTGTGGTGGCAAAGATGGCCCTCAAAGCACGTGGGAAGAGGCCCGAACGGTTCATCCTCCCTGCCCGTCCTCTACCCTTCCTCTGGAGCAGGAGCGCGGGTCTCCGACCTGTCCTCCCCCAGAAGGACTCGGTGGGAGCACCTGCTTCTTTCGGCTGTCTCGGTGGGAGCTCCGGTCGGGCGGGTGTATCCCATATCCCGGACGACGCGGCGGGAAGGAGGCTTGCGAGGCTCCCTTCCTCCCCAGCTCACGGTCCTATGGTGGATCCGCCGTGAGGTCCTGCCCTGCCCCAACATCCTCCCTGAAACTCTGGTGCCGGAGGCGCACGCCGTCTTACTAGCACCTCTCCCTTTCCTCTGAGATGTGGCCGGCAGGCTTCGGCCGTCAGGACGAACTCCCGGACATTACCCCGTCCTCCCCCCCTCGGCGATTCGAAGATTCCTCCGAGCTCATCATTGGGCTCGATACTGCTTGCCCGACCCCAGGTCTTGAGTGTTGCCGCATCCCTGCTCTCAGCAGTCGCGGGGGTCAATGGGAAAGAGGGCAAGGTAAGCGTTGGCTGACCACTTGGATCAGGTAGTTCCGCTTCAGCTTCGTCGGACCGTTCGGCCCCCCCTTCCTTTCCCTACAAGGGCTACCCGCTTCCGGATCTATAGGAGGCGAGGCCGGGGCTTTTCCAAAGGGAAGGCGGACGGCAGCGCTGCCGGTTGCGTCTCCTGGCGACGCGTGCTGAAGCTCCCAGGATAGAGGTCTTCCTTTCCGAGGGCTTCTTCTCTTCCCTCCACGCGCGCCCACTTCTCCTCGACCCTCCCTTGGGAGAGTCTTCCTCCTCCTCCGTGGGGAGGGGGCAAGTGGACGAGGCAGAGAAATCCGCGGCTCGTACCGCGCTCCCTGCTTCCACGAAAGGAACCGTCACGCTGCCTCGAGGAGGAACCCTGGCTCTGCACGAAGGAGGGGAAGTGAGTAAGGGTCCCGTCAGGGAACGCCCAGGTCAACGCCCAAACCTCCCTTCGAGTGCTCTCCCGTCGAGGATGGAGGAGCGCGCCTACCGGACCGCCTGGCCGATCGCAGGATCCTCTGGGATAGATCGAGCTCCGAGGAGCTCGGAACAGGGAGCTCTGCTTCGAACTCTTGGGGAGTCTCCCTTGTTCCCCTCATGCCAGCGAGAGGATCGGGATGTACCCTCTCTCCTCCTTTCTCTCTCCCTCTCCCTCTGAGAGCGAGTGAGGTTCCCATGGCGATGGTGCCAGCGATCCTCTCCTTTCTTGCCCCTTTGCTGGCAGCTGCCGTCGCACTGGAAACTGTTCCCCTTCTTACCCTCATCCCCACCCCCCGTCCTCTCACTGCCAATCTCACTGGGAGGGGCTTAAGAGATGGTGGGATGGAGAGGAGGGAGGAGGAAGAAGAGTTGCGCGCTCATCCTCCGGGCAGAAAGAAGAGCAAAACAGACCGAGGGAGCTCACGGGCATCTACGCGTGGCAGAAGAAGAACTCGTAAATTCCGTTTCCGGCGTGGAGGAATGGGGAGCGAAGTTGAGAACGGGACACATCCTCTCCTGAGGGGATGCATGGGGGAATGGAAGAGGGAAAAAGGCGCACTCCTTCATCAGATGCGAGACTCGAGGTGGAGGCCGCGCGGAGACGCGGGAGAGAATGGTCCAAAGCTCCCCCTCCCTCTCCTCTTCCCCTCACGCTTGGAGCCGCCGAGGCACCTCCCTCGCACGCACCTCCTCGCCTCTTTGTGTACCGCGATCTGAGCGTGACGACTTCACGGCTACCACGTCTCCCCCCTCCCAACGAGGCCGCTTCATCGTGGCCCCATCGGTCCCTCCCGCGTAAGAAGGTCGGACCGCCTTGGCGGTCTCACGACGGAGGCGCCGCATCCGCCCGGAGGGATCCGCGTGCTCCAGAGCTTCCCTGTCCCCTTTTTTCCACTTAGCGCAGTCAAGTCTCTTCCCGGCGATAAGTCCCCCCCCCCTCCCACTACCACCCGCGCAGGCATCGTTTCCTAGCTCTCGCAACAATGAGGAGAGAGTTCCTTCCGCTTTCGCAACAATGGCGACCCAACGTTTCCTCCGCCCCTTCTCTTCTCTCGTTGCGGGTGATCGCGCGGCAGCTGCCATCATTCCGACCCCAGGTGGGATCTTTTTGTCCGTGTCGAGGGAGCCTCTGGGTGGGAAGAGGGGAGAAAGGGGTAGCGAGCGAGTCTCTTTCCTGTCTGGAGCTTGCCGTGTCCTGAGCGATCATGGGCGCAGAATCCCAGGGCCACAGTTCAGCTCTTCCTCCCTTCCTCCTTTTCCGTTCGCCTGGATTTTATGAAATCTGTTAGCTGGCGGGTCGCAAAGGCATCAGCGCAGGAAGATGCACCCGTTCTCGGGATTCTCTTCCTTTTCCTTCCCTCCCCGTTCTCACTCGATAAGATGCGGAGGAGTGATAGGGCAGTCACACGCGTGCGAAACGCGTGAGTGAACCTGCACGTCACACGCCCTCGTTACTCAGCGCAGCGTTCCAGGCTGGTACGGATCTGTTAATTGGTGGGCCTCCTCCTCGTTGCCTGCCCAGCCCTCTGCCTTCACCCTCCGGAAGATGCTGCCCTCCCTGTTAATCTACCACCCCTCCACCCTCCAACGAGTGTATTTTCCCTTGGAGCCTGCGCTCTTGGTACGCCGCTCGTCCGAAGTTCGTTCGTTTCGCTTGCTTTTGTCGTTGCCCGGAAACCGCGTGGACGACACGCGCGCGTCCAACTCGGTCTTCGGGAGCTCCTGTTCCTCTTCCTTCTCCTCCTCCTTCTTCCCTTCCCCATTTTTTGTCACGGTTCATTTTCGGCTCTCCCTCTTTCCTGTTGACCACTCGAAGGACACCCTCTCACTTGCCTGAATGCGGTCTACTGGGAAAACCGAGACGAGGAGAAAGGGTGGAAGGGAGGGACGGGACCTCGTTGCCCCCGTTGGTCCACGGCGCGAGAAACTGCTGAGCTGGGGACGCCGACGTCATGGGTTCGTACACCGGCTCACGCGTTGGAGCGATCGGCTGGCTCCGCCACCGCCAAGGACCTCCGGAGCGCCAGCAGCTGCGTTCGAGGTTCCGCGAACCGGCCTTGGCCATTCAGGCAAGTGGCCAAGGGGGACGCATCGACGACAGAACGGATCGGCGCCGCATGGTTGCCCCTCGCGCGGGCGACTGCTGGCGGCCACGGAAGCGGCATCCCGGAGGGTCGGGAGCGCATGGAGTGGACTCCGCGGGGCGAAGAGCTCGAGCCGACTTAAAAAGCGCGCGTGCGAGAACCGCCGAAAAGAGAAAAAAAGAAGAGGAGGATGTCTTCGCCACGTGCCTTCCTGCCGCGAGTCGCTTCCGCCCCACGTCGGCGCCACCGAAGGGGGAGGCTCGGGACCGCTGCCCTTTCTCCAGCGCGTGCTTCCCGCTCGCACGCCGGGGTCCGTGTGCCGAGGAAGAGCGCGCACCTACGGGGAGCATCGCCTTCGACGCCGGCGCCCTCGACCCACGCGCCCAGCGGCGTCTCGCTGGCGATAGCTCCCAGACGGGGGAAACTCGAAGAGGACCCATTGCGGCTGGACGCTGGCCAGGATTTAATCACGCGCTCAGCGATGGGGAATAATGAATAGGAGGGCGTGCGCGCGCTCCGTAGGCAAACGAGCAGAACTGCCATGCGCGCTCCTCCGCGGGTTCAGGGCGGACCAATCAGCGCGCATCGGTTTCTCCTCCTCCCTTTCCCTCCCCCCTCTTCCTCCCCCTCTCGCGATTGCCTACGCCCGGCTGGCCCCATCGAACGAGAGACCCCGAGCCAAGGCGCGCGCAGGGTTGCCTCGTGTGCCCGTGGAACGTTCCGAGGGCCACTCTCCTGATGGACTTCGCCCGCAGAGGGCAGAGGACTTTCCGTTCACCCGTCTGAAGGACAGTGCCCCGGGGGCATGCCGAACGTTCCCACCCCTCCGTCCTTCCCTCACAGCGCTTCTCCCGGATTAGCTCCCGGGAGAGGCGCTGTTCCCGGCGCCGCCGCGAGGAACACGCGCACCGACCTCGAGAGGTGTTGCGTAGGGGATCCTTTAGTAGGGCGGAGGGCGAGGCAGCCGAAGGCAAGGCGGGGGACGCGGCGTGCCCTGCGAAATCCGTCGCGGCCGAAGAGCTCCGAACATCTGGAGAAGGACGAGAGGCGGCCCGAGGGCTCTTCACGTCTTGCGCGATCCGGAAGAGTTTCGTCCCTCCCCCCTCTCTCCCGCCCCTCGGGCGCGCCTCCGCCGCACCGGACGGCTTCCGAGCGGGGGAGTCCGTGGTCCGCATCGGCCGGCGAGTGTCGCGCCCTCCGGGCGGCAGCACCGAAGGTTGGCGCAGTCGCGCGCGTCGGAAATGCGTCCGCGCACCACCACGCAAGTGCGCCTGCCGCGGATGTGCCGCCCTTCGCTGTAAGCATCCCGCGGTGTGCTGCGCGCGCGCGCGTCGGAACCCAAACCGTCCGCAGCCTGTCCTCACCCCCACCGCGTGGGTGCGCGCGCAGTGGGCGGAAAGCACGCTGCTCCTCATCGAGGACCCGCGCCAACCGTCTGTGGCCGTTTGCGGCGACACTCCGCAGCCGCCTGCGTCGGTCGGTCGGCTGCGGCCAGCCCGTCGCATCGCGCGAGTGTCCCTGGCGGTCGGACCGGAAGCTCCGCGCCGGAGGGCGGACGCTGCGCCGGGTGCGTGCCTCCCCTTCCTCCTCCACCGCCCTCCTGGACTCGCAGCCCTTCGGACATTCTTCCCTGCCTGCCTCGCGACGACCCTTCCCGTGCTGACCTGCACCTGGGGCAGCCGACCCCCCCAAGCGAGAGCTGGAAGGGAGTGCGCGTAAGGCACACAGAGGAGAGAGGTCTGCCCCTCTCCTCAGATGGGACAGGGAGACTGGGGAGGGGGGAAAAGAGGGCAGGATTCGTCTTCCGAGCCGCCGAGGAGGACGCGGGCCGCGCGCAGACCTTCTTGCTCGCCTGCGGGGTTCTGACCTGCTGACCAGTCTAAGGGGCCCGTAGGGAGCGTCGGGAGCCTCGCGGAGGTCTGGGAGCGACTGCACGACCGCGGAGGGGCGGCCGGCGCCGACAGAGTGGAGCTCTCCGCGTGGCCATGGCAACGCCGCTTCCGCGCTCGCCGGTTCCTTTGACCCCCGCGCAGCGGCAGCTGCACCGGGGCGGTCGCGGGCTGGGTCCACCGCTCTTCTCGGCCCGTGGGACCCTTCGGGATCTGAACGCGGAGCGATCCTTCACCGGGAGCGGCCGCTCTTCCTCCGGAAAGAGGGCGGGAACACCGGGAACGCGGGTCACCCGGTGCTGTCTCGACGCATTCACGTGAGGCGGGGGGGGGGGATAGGATAGGGGGAAGGGAGGGAGGATGCGGATCCCGGCACACCTTCCCTCCCTTCCACACACCCCTCTTCTTTTTTCCCCGGCTTCTCCGGAAGGCCGCACCCTCCGCCTCGGATGCTGCGTCCACGCGACGCCGTGGATGAGGGGGGAAGGAAGGGAGAGGAACGAGCGGCCGGCCATCTTGCGGAGAAGATCGAAAGGCGGCCGTCGGGAGGAAAGGGAGGGAAGGAAGAAGTGGGGTGGAAGGATGAGGGTAAGGGGAGAACGGGAGGCGGAAAGGGAAGGGAAGTGCAAACGGACCGGGGGCAGGAGAAAGGTCGTAGGGCTCGACTCAGGGAGCACGGCCGTCGCCAGCAAGGGACCGCATCCTGGAGAGCCTCGTGCACGATGGGGGGCGGTAGGGAGGGGCGCACTTCCAGGAGAAGTGTGCCTCTCCCTACCGCCCCCAGCTCCTCCTCCTTCTGCTTCGGCCGGAAGGAGACGCGCTCTTTCCGCATCCCGTTTCGGGTCTTGTCGGCCGGAGGCGCTGCACGTTCGAGGCGCGCCACGTGCGCTTCGAGGGCGCTCCCCGACCTCGCTACCAACCTTTGGGGTAGGGGTCCTCGACCGACGTCCCTCTCCCTGGAAGAAGCTCTCGCTTCGAACCGTAGGGGTGACTGCTGTCCCTGATGGGGGGAGCGGGGGTGGAGGAACGCAGGAAGGGGAGTGAAACAGGGATGGGGAAAGGGCGCCAGGGTTGATGGGTAAAGGGGCGGTTGTAACCTCGCAACGGGAGGAGCGGTCGTGGGATGCGGAACGGTTTCCTGGAGATGAGGATCCTTCTCGCCACCCCGTCCACTCCGTTCGCCCCTCATTTACCCCTCCTTCCCGTCGTCCCCACGGGGACCACCCCATACTACCGGCTTGCTCTGAGCGCAGGGGTGGCCGTGCGGCGGGAAGAGGATACTCCCAAGGGGTGCGACTTCGCCTTCGGGGCGACAACCCAACCGGAAGGGGTGAGGGGGAGGCACATCCAGGCTTCCACTTCCTGCGTCATCTCCTCCTGCGCGGGGGCGTTCGCCCCCCCCCCCCCCCACTGATTCCTTTCGAAGGTTCCTGCGCCACGCCCCTGCCGCCGGGAAGGGTCACCGTGTTGATTCGTTCCCTTTCCCTCCTCCAGATGAACCCTTGCCGGGGGCGGGGCACCGACGTCTTGTGCGATCTGTCTTTCTGGAGTCACAAGAGCTCCCAGGGTGCCTCAGAGGCTGCCGAAAAAGCTAAGAGCCGGCAGCCCGGCATGACCAAATTCCGAGAATTTGGCACAGGAGCGGTCCTTGCCCCTCTCGGCCGTCCCTCTCAGCACTCCTGGCGTTTTTTCTTCCGGGGCAGCAAAGACACCGGACTCGCCTTCCTAGGGCTACCCGACCCACGCCACCCCCCGTCGTGAGGCCCCTCCAGGCCTCCTCTCCTGCCGAACCGGGGGCGAGGCGGCTACTGGTGTTCCAGTAAAGCTGTGCAGCTTCACGCGATCTCCCAGGAGGAGGAAGAGGTCACCTGCTGTTGCCGAGGAAGCAGAGGAGGAGGAGGAACGAGGAGGTCAGCGTCTTCGAAGCACAGGGCTGCCCCGAGACCGCGTTCGGGACGCGGCCCTAACTTGGGGAGGGTATAGGCGTGAGAACGGGCTAGTTTGATCGCAGAGGGGAGAATTCCAGAGTCAGCCCTGGAAAAAGAAGGCTGAACGATAGCGACCTTCATAGAAGTCGCAGAAGACCCAAAGAACCCGCACGATCTTCGCGAGTGGAGAAAGCCACACGAGGGTGCCCCGGGGCTAAAGAGATACGCGCCCTGCAACGTTCTTCCCACTCAAGGGGAATGGGGAAGAGATGGAAGAGGAAGGGAGGAGAAGGAAGAGGAAAGAGTAAGAAGAGGAAAAGAGGAGGAAGAAGGGAGAGGAGGAGGAAGGAAGAAGGGAAGAGGAGTCCCACCTTCCTCCTCCTCTCCTCCCTTCCCCCTCTTCCCTGCCATCCTGCCCTCCTCCTCTCCCCTTCTTCCTTCCTCCTCCTCCTCCTCTTTTCCTCCTCCCTCTTCCTTCTCTTATTCTTCCCTTCTTCCTCCTCCTCTCTCCTCCTCCTCCGCCCTACCTCCTGGTTGTCACGGCGACCGATTTCCGTCGGAGAGATCGCTCGTCGGGAACGGTCTGCTGTTGCAACCTCGACGCTCGGGGCGGGCCGACGCGGCCCCGCGTCCACCCTCCGCGCCGCGGGGTGAAAGTGGAGTGCCTCTGCCGCGTGCGCCCGCGCAAGAGAGAGACGGCTGCTCGTTATTGGTCCAGACGTTGGAACGGATTTCGAAAAAGGAGAGAAGCAGAAGGAGAGGCGAAGGCCCCGGTTTTAATTAAAGCGGCTGCTGCGGAGCCACCTCGGTTACTGTGGTCAGCGGAAGGGGAGGGAGGGGGGAAAATCGCTTCTTTTTTCAGGGAGGGCGCCGGGGTCCCTCCCTGTGACCTCCTCCCCTTCCTCCGCGAACGGGCGAACGCCGCCTCGACGCCTCTCCTTCTCTCCCTGGAAGAACGTGGTCTCCAGGACATGTGCGAAAGGAGGGCAAGCGCGAGGAGCTCGGGACCTCCTACCCTCCCCCCCTTCCCTCTGCACAGGATCCGGAGTGATGTCAGGGAGGGAGGGAGGTGGTTGCCGAGCGACCGGAGGGGCGGTTTGCATGACTTACTCGGAAAAGTAACGGGGCGATCAGCTTCCGAGGGAGGAAGGGTTGCAGGGGGGTGACGCAGGGCTCCGCACGCGCTCGTCTCCTCCCTCCCCTCTTTTGCTCCCCTTCCACCCCCTCTCCTCCTTCCCCCCGCCTTCCTTGAGAGCAGTGGCAGTGGCGAACGGTCGTCTCGGTCGCCAGTAGGCCGCTGGCGGATTAATGGCGGTGGCGGCGGCCCCATGGCCACGCCGCCGCCTCCTGGCATGGCGAATGTGCTGGAAAAGGAGTGACCCCGGCCCAGAGCAAAATTTACGATTTCCCAGTTACCCAGACAATGCGGGACGAAGCGATTAAGTTGGAACTGCCAGAATAAATTCAGATGATCGCCGCCACTACTTTGTTCCGAACCCGGTTGTCAAGGCTACGGGCTCATTAGGCAGTCCTCTTTTCGGATGAGCAGCGACGGCGGCAGGAGAAGCGGGAGGAGGAGGGAGGGAGGGGAAGGGCTGACGGAGGAGAGAGGCTGGGGAGAGGCGCTGCGGGTTTCCCGGGCGACGAGAATAGGTCGCCTTGAGAACGGCCGCAGCCACCGGGAGCGGCGAGGGCTGTCTCCCCGGGATGGCGCGGCGAAGAGGGAGACCCCTACCCCGGTCCCCAGGGGAGTGGAGCTTCCCCTTCCCCTCCTCTCTCGCTTCGGGTCTCCGGAAGACGCCGGAGGGACGCGGGCACTTCCGATGGCTGCCGCCGCCCCACGCGACAGCCCCGGAGCCGAGTCCTCTTGGAAACCCCACGGCACGCCCCACCTCCACGGCTGCTTTCAGCGAGCAGTCCCTCCTGACTGCCGCGGCATCCGTCAAGAGACCCCACCCCTGATCGAGGCTGCGACGGGTGCTGCCGCAGTTGTCCGGCGTTCTGCATCCCGGTGAGGCCCTATTCAAGGTTCACTTGGAGGCGCGAGCTAGGGGAGGGGAGAAGAGGGGGAGAGATGAAGGGTCTGCCTTCTCCCGGATCCTTCCCTGGACAAAAGCAGCTTCGTCGGACAGACGACGGGTGGGAAGCCACCAACAGAGATGGGGCGAGGAGGCAGTAGGACGTCCAATGCAAGGCCATGGGCACCCACGAAGAGGGCAGCGGTCCAGGGATCCCTGCTCCCGGGTGCGGGGAGTTCCCTGGACCGCCTGGGTCCTCCGACGGCAGCTCCCGCATCGCGGGGAGGCCAGAGGTGAAGGGGGGGGAAGAGTATAGGGGTTCCCAGATTCCCGTGGACTCCCCCACAGGGTGCGGAAACCATCGGGAGGACCTCCGGTGGGCCCGCGGGCGAACGGCTCCCCACCGGCGGTCGCCGGCTGAAGGCCGCGGAGGTGGCCACGCACACGCCGAGGGTGGGCGCGGGGCGAAGGCTGACGGGAGTGCCCAGGGACGGCGAGGCCATCACGTCGCGCCTGGGTGACGCGCGGCGGGACGGGGCGCAGCGGGGCTCCCCGGCGCTCGCCTCGCAGGCGGGAAGTCTTGGAGAGCCGAAGAGCAGACCGCCGGAACCACGGGGCACACGGGAGGGCGTGGCTGGAGGAGTGGGCACGATCGTATGCGATGAGGTCTCCGAGGCTGGGGCGCGTAGGGGAGGAAGGGAAGAAGACGCTGGGAAAGCTCCGGGATTTTCCTTCCGAGGTACGTAGGACGCGCGGCGCCCGGCAACGGACCGGTGGCGACCCGAAGCGATCGCAACCTACCCGGGACGCGGGAAGGGGTGAGGGTTAGGAGGCAAGGGCGCGGAGGATCCTCCAGGACCGCGCATCCCGTTTTTCCTGGAGGAAGCCCCCGGGAAAAACGGGATAGGAGGCTCTGGAGGACGCCTCAGCGCTCCGTTGCGTTTCAGGGGAGGAGCGAGTGGAGGGAGTGCGCAAGACGGCAACCGACGCTACCACGCCATCGAGCCTGCAGTGGCCGGAAGCTGCGAGGGATGGACCGGGTCGCTCTCCCTCGCGTCTTCCCCGCCGGCCGCGAGCGCCTGATGGCGCGCGGGGCAAGGGAGCGGCGGTTGAACGGCTACGGACAGCTGGTTTTTTTTTTTTTCTTCCTTCCTCCGTGCAGGGTCCAGCGACCCGGAGGGAGGGAGAAGTTGCTGTCGCTGCCTGCTGCGGGCGGAGGTAGAAGGTGCAATCCTGCCGCCGCCGGCTGTTGCCTCCTTTTCTTCTCGAGCTCTGGCCGAAGGGAAGGAAGAGAGGAAGCGCAGAAGAAAACGAAGGATGGGGGAAGGTTCCTGCCTCCGGCGATCCCGACTTTCTCGCGCATGCGCGGAGAAGCACCGAACCTGCCTCAGCGCAGCTTCCACTTGTGTCTCGGCCGGCCGACTCGGTCAATTAGGAGTGGTGCTTTTCCTCTCCCGGAGAACGTGCAACCCCGGCTCACTGACCACGACAGGGGCGTCTCCCTAATTGGCTTCGTTGCTCTCGATGAATCTCGATTCTTCTTCTCCTCCGCTTCCTTCCTCCTCCTCCCTTCCTTCTCTTCTCCTCTTTCACTCCCCTCCTCCCTTCCCCCTCCTCCTCTTGTCTTTATCCTCCTTTCTTCTTGTCCTCCATTCCTTTCCTGCTTCCCTTCTTCCTTTTCTTCGTCCCCTCGCAGCTCTCCCTTTATTCCCCGTTCCCGTTCGTCAGGTTTCGCTTTTCCAGATCATCGCCTTCGCTGCCAGGAAGCTGTAAAACTTCGAGGGGGAAGTTCCCATCTCCCATTCCAACTGGGACAGAGTCGAATCCACAGATCCACAGTCGGGCGCGCGGCAGCGCACGCGACTTCCAGCTCCAGAGACAAGGGGCGTCCATGGATTGCTTCTGCTGCTGGAGACGGGTTCGAGGGACTGGCGTTCGTCGTGGGGGAGCGACCTGTTCGGGAATGCCTGTGGACACGCCTGCCCATGAGTCCAATACCTCCTTTCCTCTGAGACAAGGGAGAAGATCGTTTCCCGATCGTCTCGACAGGTGAGGGAGAAGAGGAGGCGAGCATCTTGGATTTCCTCCTGACCCCCGTTTTCCTTCTGTTCCCGGAGGTCGCCGAGATCGTGGCAGAATTTCCGTAGGTCCACAAGGAGAAGTTGGAGACCGCACCCGGAGGGTGTAGCAAGGGTCGAGATCAGAGGCGCTTTCGCGAGCGAGGCCACTCCTAAGGAGGACCGGGGCATCCTCTGCCCCGCTGTGAAGGGAGCGGCGCCGTCGGAGAGGAAGGGGAAGGAGAGTGGATGACAGCTCCGAGGGGTGTCCCCTCCCATTCTCTTCTCATCCCACTTCGCTTCCACGATAAGTGCGGCTCGCTCTTCCTCCCTCGCTCGTAGAGCGTCTCACGCCATCCTGGTTGGCATTTCTCCTGGCGCCACCTTTCGCGACCCTCGGAGAACCGCCTTGGAGGCGCCCGTATCCCGTGCTCCCTCGTGACCGCGGCCTTGAGCACCTCCAGCCATCCTAGCGGCTTCCGGAGGCGGCTCATCTCGCGCGCCATCTCTGCGGCCTGTGCGAAGCGCGGCGCGGCACCGCCTTTGCCCTCTTCCTCCTCTTCCTCCCCGTGAGTGGCGAACTAGCCGACGGGGGATCGATCAGGAGCACGGCAAAGGAAGGAGAAGCTTTGCGCCAGACTGCCCCAGCGGCGAGGAGCTCCCTGGAATGAAGCGGCGGAAACTCCCCCTCCCTCCCCTTCGCATCCTGGCTGGAGGAGAGCCGGCATCACGGTCGAATCGGGCGACCTTCGAAGATGCCGAGGCACCTCCACTCTCACGAGCATCCTTCCTACCAGAGCTCCCTGACCCATCCCTGGGGCAGAGGCCAGTCACTAAATGCACGCTCTCTCGACGACTACCCATCGGTTCTGCGTGACGTCATCCAGCATCGCTTTCTGGGCATCCCCCTGCTGTGTGAATGCCCCTTCCCTTCAGAAGTCAGCATGGATGGACGCCCTGAATGCGCCGTATGCACACACACGCGCGCACGAAAACTGGCACAGGAACGCACACGTACATGCACACGTAGAATGCACACGTAAAATGCATGCGTAGATGCATACGTGGAATGCACGTGTAGATGCACACTTGACTGCAGAGTTGCCGTAAGTTTCTGAAGAACGCCTTCCGAGGTCGAAGTGTCTGAGACGAACGGGTTCGATAAGAGGAGGAGTGGGAGGCTCCCTTGACAGTGATGCAGAGAGATGAGCCTGTTCTGGGAGGATGCTGAGGCCCACTGCTACAGGCGTGATCGAGCAGTGCTGTTCCTGCGTTCCTGGGGTTCCCGCAGGAAGCGAGCGCGAGGTGAAAGTCTGCCTGCCTGCTGCTCCTCTCCTGCCGCCGTGCCCCTCGAGGAGGAAGGGGGGGGAGCAACAGACTCCCTTCCCCCTCAAAAGCTGTCCGGAAGCTCTCGATGAACACCGCAGATGGAAGACTTCGGGAACTGTTGTCCGTTTCCTTCCTCTTCGGTCGGCGAATCGGGAGTGTCGCGGGAGAGGTCGACGGCCAGCCGCACTGCTCCAGCGAACGAGCTGGGAGCAGGAGAAGGCGGGCAAAGTGGAACCTCTTGCCAGCAGGGGAGCGAACGCCGTCTCAGCGTCCTCCCCCCCCCCACATGCCGCGAAGCATCCGGAAGTGCAGCCTTGTCAAGCAGGTCTCTCTGTAGATGGAGGCCCTTCGTCTCCACCTGAGGGTCTACTTCGAAGCAGCGAAACCGGGGGATGGTGGCGGGGGAGAGGGCGTTTCTTCCTGGGTGCTGCGCGCCGGATTAGCCTTCCGGTAGGAGTTCGGAAGCAGTCAGCTCGTTCTCGCCTCCTCTTTGCTCCCCTCTCCACGAGTGGCACCTCTGGGAACGAGTGAACGAAGAACTTCTCCCCGACCGGAGAGGAGTCCAGCGCAGCCCCCGAGACCAGGATGGTTGCAGGAGGGCGCTCCAGGGGGATGGGGTGGGGGACGGTTTTACATCTCTGGAGTTTTGGCTGGTCTCCCTCCGGGGACTCTTTTCGAGAGACGGAAGGGCCGCTTGCGGTGGGCGAGGAGGAAGCCCCTCTGGAAGGAAGAAGATCCAAGACGATGCCCTGAAGCGAGGACCCAAGCAAGCAAAGAGAAGCTCCTGGTTTGCAGTGGCTTAGCTGGTTCCTCCCTTGTTCCCTGCTCCTCCAGTGTCTGGAGTGGATGCCCCCCACCCTTCGGTTCGCCAGCTCGAATCCGCCCTTTGGCTGGATGTGTAGGAATCATCTTGGAACCAACTTGCGTTAGAGATGAGGAGGAGGGCACGCCCGTCTTTCATCCCCGGCGAAGACGTGCTCCGGGAGCTGCCCCAGTCGGAGTGCCCTCGACCTCTCAAGACGGCCGCCTCGGGCCGCTGCCGCAAGCCCTCTCCGTCGGGAAAGCTGCCGCTGACCCCGTCGTTCCTTGTCAGGAAAGGATGAGCAGGGAGTATTTTCTGGGAACGGGAGCTCCCTCCCCCCATGTTCTTCCCACGGAATGCACGCAGCTCGCACCCGATGCCACTCTTCGGACGCTCCGGACAAACCTGAAGAGCAGGCTGCCGGGAAAAAAGGCAACGCAGAAGAGAAGGCTGCCTCGGGAGCAGGAGGAGCGCAAGAGCAAGCGGGTCTAGGGGCCGAAACGGCCCTTCCAGTAGCAGTAGCAGCAGAGGGACCCAAATGTCGCGATCCCCAGACGTGAACGGCGGAGGTCGCGCAACCGGGTGCCCGTCGCCTCTTCCAGGGCACCGGCGTCGCCGCCGCGCTCTTGGCAGGCGATCCCGTCTCGGGAGCCGTTATTAATAGATGGGTTCTATTAATCGAAGGAAGACAGGAGTGTAAGTAAGTAATGATATTGATTTCACGCTCCCGTGGCATTCGCCAAACACCTGTGTGTTTCTGCCGCGGACGCAGGCGGAACTGATGGCTCGGAAAGAAAGCGCTCCAGCCAGATGCAATCAACAGAACACGAGCGCGCGGCTGTCGAGATTGGCTGCGAGTCTGACCGCAGTTGTTAACAACGGTGAGGGGAAAGGGGAGGGGGGGGGGAGAGGGGAGAGGAGGGGGGAATCTGGCGCTGTTTAAATCTTTCCGTCCTTGCTCGCTTGCATGACCTAAAAATCCAGATGGAAAAAGAATCAGAATAAAAATCAGCTTCACTAAAGAGACCCGTGCAGGGAGAGAGGGGGACAAAAAAAAGAAGAAGAAGAAGAAAAAAAAAACAACAAAAAAATCCCCCACCCCCCTTCCTTCCTCCTCAGACTGAGCAAAACCGGTTTTCTTCCTCCGTGCTCAGCAGAGATGGTGATGCCAAAGATGCTGAGGAGGTTCAGCTCTGTTCGACTGAATCCCTGGGGAAGGCGCCGCGAAGCACAGGGAATTTTCGAGACCGGGCATGCCCCCGAAGGCTGGATGGCTGAGCAGAGAATTCGAATTTTATGCTAATTTTCGAGTTTGGCCTCGTCCTGCCGCGCTGCGTCCGCATACGAAAGTCCCTAATGGATGCCGATTAGCCAGGAGCAACCATGCGCGGAATGTGGCTGAAGAGAGTGCGGTTTGCCCTCGGATGGGGCTTCGGGCCCGTGAGGCCCGGGGGGAGGGGAGAATCGTAAGCGCCCACAGCAAAGATCAGGGCTGACTGCTTCCAAGAGGCCCCCTTCCTCCCTCAAAAAGGGGGGGGGGGAGAAGTGACGGACGGAGCTGGCCCGGCAAGCCGAGCACCGCCTGTGGGCCCCCGCGACGAGCAACAGAGAGAAGCCGGGCATTTCGTTCGCGAGATTCCCGGGAGATCCCTCGCCCACGTGCCTGGAAGGCCGCACGAACCTGGAAGAGCCGTTGAGCGGAATTTCGTCTCGGACGGGTTGAGTTCTCCCCTCCCCCCCCCCCACACACACACACTCGAGGGTGCCAAAAGCTCGCGCCCGCCTCGCCACGCGCTTCGTAGGTGAGATGGCGCGGTGTATGAAAACTCTTCATCCCTCAAGCGGAGAATTGACCGGTGGGGAAACTCTGAGGTCCTGCTGCGGGGCAGATTCTCTTGAAGGAAGCTTGAACTTCCTGTGCAGAAGCGACGGAGGATTCCTCGTGAAAGCACGCGGAATCCGCGAGGGCAGCGCGGTTCTGGTGGTGGCCGAAGCTTCGAGCCTGGTTGCCACGCGAACCGAGCCACGCGAGAGTGCTGCGTTGGAGAAGAGCTTCGGCCGCGTATCCAAAAACGGCATCGGAAACTGAAGCATGGCGATGGCTCTTGCCAAAAGCTAAAAGTTTAATCTGACCAGCAGTGGATCAGGCCCCCTCCCGATAAGGAGGGGGCTCTTGAGCCGGAGGAGCAGTTTTGCCCCACGGAAGCCCGAATGGCGTTTTTTTCCCGGGAAGGGAGGGGGGGGAGAGGCGCGGATTCGAATTCCTGGAGACAAATTAAGGCTGGCAGGCTGTCCTCATATTTTGCGGTTCGGACCGTACTTTGTACTTCTGCGGCCTCCTCTGCTCTCTGGAGCCATTCTCGGAATTCATTTCTGGCTTAACATGGTAGGGTCAAGCGGACTGCAATAGCTGTCAAATTTCGGTAATGGGTTATTTCCTTTCCTTTGATTTCCAAGGCTGCACCATCTCTTTCCTCGACTACTGCGGAGTCATCGCTGCATCCGATCCATGGCGACGGTACTCGTCTGCGTACGACAGGATGGCTTGCCGTGCGCGCTGCAACTGAGATGAGTAAGCGATTCGAGACGAGAAACTTTTGAAACATCCTTCCTCCGATCGTCGAACGAGGGGGAGGGGGGGGGGGAACTTGAGAGGCTCTTGTCCCCTCCCCTCCCCCCCCCCGTTCGACGATTTTTCTGGGCCAAACCTCTTCTTGCCCGCCTCCTCCTCCTCCGCGGAAGCTTCTCCGAGAGGAGACCTTCGAAGACCGTCCCAAGGTACATACCGAGAACGAAATTCCCTTCCTTCCAGCCCATGCGGCCCTCGAGGACCCCCCCCCCCTCCGTCGGAACGAGAGCGCGTATCAATGGGACGCCTTCGCATTCGTCGGGGAGCGTCACTCGGACGAGAGAGCCCGGTTGGGCTGTTCCAGGGGCCACCGCAGTCGTCGTCACCGCCGCATTTGCCTCGGTTCTTAGGCTTCAGAGGAGCAAACAGACGGCGGGACCTCAGAAAGCTGCCCATCAAAGGAATGCTTTCTTATTTTTATTCTATTTATTTTATTTTTTTTATTTCGCGTGTAAGCGGATGCGCTCGTCAATGCAGAATCGCAGAAGCAACGAAAGATGCATTCGCCGTGGATGCGAGCGAGCGTCTTGCGCAGACAAGGACGCGCCCTCACCGAGCAGCACTGGCAAAAGGTAAGCCGGAATGAAATCTAACGGATACGATTACATGTACGAGACCATAAAACGTCTGAACTTTGGTGATCAAGGTCAAAAACATAAAATCATCTCGGAGCTGCTCTTTCAGGTAGTAACTGTAGCAAAGTTCTCGTTTATAGGGAAAGACCTTTCTCTCTCTCTCTCTCTCTCTCTCTCTCTCTCTCTCTCTCTCTCTCTTTTGCGCTTTTCAAAGATCGCCACGGTTATTGCCAATATATTTGCACCGTGGACTTTTAAGGAAGGACGGAGGAATGTAATGGTGCGATTGTGTACGCTGCCGGATCCACCAGACTCCCAGTAATGAACATCGAGATCAAGAAACAGATTCCTCTTTCCGTTTATCCGAAAGCACAAAGATGAAAAAGACAATCCAGTTTTTTTTTCCTTTTTTTTTTTTTCCCTTTTACGACCCCTTTACAAGATTCCCTCTCATTCCGTGTTTGCTTGTTTTGAGTTCTTAGCTGGGGGCTGTGCTTCTACGTTTTTGCTCCGTTGCAGGCAACATCCGTTCCTTACCTTCTGGCCGATACGACTTTCCCTTACCTGGAAGCGGTTACGAGGAGGCTGCCCGATGCACCAGGAGAGGATTAAATTTCAGACCGAGGATCATTATCAGCTAATAGGGCCTTAATTATTTTCTGAACAAAAACGTAGCAGGATGGAAAAATTATCAGGATCGAGCTCGTTGTCTGAAATTACGGATGGAAGATGAAGGGTATTCGGTGGAAGCGTTTGGCTCTCAAAGGCTCCTGGGCACGTAGAAAAACATCAAACTTTTCGATGCTTTCTTTTTTTTTTTTTTTTCCTCTTGGAGGGGGGCTTTCTGTAGGGGGAAAGGTGTACCGAAAGATGATGCCTTCCCCCCTCCCCTCTCTCTCTCTCTCTACACAGCAAGAGCGACAGCGAGAGAGTGAGAACGGTGGATCCCCCACCCGCAGTCCATTGATGAGGGAACATTCTTGTTGCTGCCCAAATGTTCCAAACTTCGTCTTCTCCGTGGAAGGCACAGATGGGAAAGTGTGTTTCCGGCGTACGATTAAAACACACACACACACTTGTACTGACTGGGTGTTTGGTTCCCCTCCCGCGAAGAACGCTGGCCGAAGTCCACCCTGCTCCGACGCCCCGGCGGTTGCGTCACTCCCTCGCGTCGTTTGCGCAAACCCGCGGTGACCGTTGCGCGGATGCGTTCCCTGACGCACGCGCACGCACGTACGCGCCTGACCACACACGCGGCGCGCGCGCCGCATCCGGCCGTCCTGCGGCCGGATGGACTTTCGGGAATTCCTCCTGAGGCAGGACGGAGGCGCTCGCTCGCGCGCCGAGCACGGCCTTTGCTCCGGAGCAGCTTCCACACCTCTGCACCCCCGGAGACACGCGCATCACCTTGCCCCTCACAGGCAGATCGCTCTTTCGCAGTGTTTAAAAATACCATTTGTTCCTCGCGAACGCTAATTTTTTTCGCGGGCCGCGCCTCCGACGCGGGGCGACGCGAGTTCATTAACAACCGAGGATGAATTCCGGCGATACCTCACGGGAACCGAACCGGATATCCCGAAGACAGAAGCGATCTGCTTCGGAACGGGGAGATGCGAAAGCGAAGATCGAGGGGGAGGAGGCCCCGGCCGCGGGGAAGCGCCAGCAGCAGCACCTCGTCGCCGTCGGCGGCGGGGGCGGGGGAGAGACGCGACCCTGGAGGACGGCCGCCCGCGCTCCGCAGCAAATGAGGCAAGCGGAAAGAGTTCCCGGAGCTCGGGCGTCCCGAAGCCGAAGGATGGCTGCGACTCACCCGGGTGCCCCCGGAGCGTCTAGCAGAAGAAGCCCTGATGTATGCCCTGATGATAATGGGAGAAGGAGTCAGGAGACAGCGGAAGGTGACAAATACAAATGGAAAGCATAAGAAACGCATGAACGAAGAGACAAAACGCTGGAAAAGGCAATTTTTAAAGCGAAGACATCGAGTCCCCAGGAGACCAAGAAGAAAAATTCGTAGTTCAGAGAGAGATGAGTCCTCCTTTTCATAGAAGAATGATTTTTTTTTTCTTCCTCTCGAAAAACATTTTTTTTTTTTAAAAAAAAAAAAAAAAGAGAGAAAGAAAGAAAAGAAGGAAAAAAAGAAAGAAGAAAAAAAAGAGGGTAGGTGGAGGGAGAACGGAAACCATGGAAGGAAAGCCAGGAGTTCATCAGACTCCCAGGTAGGAGCACTCTGGCAGGATTCCCAAGATATCTTTTTCTTTTCTTCCCCTCCCCTCTCCCCCCCTTCTTTCTTTCTTGACGTCCAGGTCTTTCCCTCTGTCGCGCCGGGTTTTCTTTCCTGCCTTCTTCCCGCTCCTCCTCCCTGTCCTTCCTTCTTTCTTTTTTGGTTTCTGGGGCGCTTCCAGCGCCAGCTCGAGCCGACCTGTTGGCGGCAAAGCTGCAGAGACTCCCCCGAAAACTCGGCGACGACCAGACTCGCTCTGAGTCGGGTTCTACCTTCGCGACAGGTCATCCTGCGACTACCTAAGGGGCTCCTCACAGAAGGCGCGCTTCCTCAAGGGGCAGTGTCCCATTCAGGCATCCCCTAGGTCCCTCCGCGCGGGAAATCCTCGGGAAAAGCGCGAAGGGCGCTCGCTCGAGTCCGTCCGCCCTCCAAACCGAAGCGGGAGGAAGAGGAGAGCTCGTACGGGTTAGCAGGAACCTCAAGGAGGACAGACCGTCCCTGGAAGGGCTCCGCCTCCTCTTCCCCGGACGAGGGGGATGTCCTCGGGGGCGAGCAGGAAGACTGGCTCGCTCACACAGGAGGCGGTGAGGGAGCTGCGCGCAGCGCAAAAGCAGAGATGGCTCCCCTCTCTGAGGGAGGAACTTCTGGAGCGGAGGGGTCGCTTTGACCGCCGGAGGGCGCAAAGATGCTCGCAGTAGAACCGATGGCGGTCGAGATCACCTCTGGAGCGTCCGGCGCTCCCTGGATCTTTCTCGGGAAATGTCACGTGGTTTAGGGCAGGGCGAATCCGCGACTCCACCACTCGCGCCAGCAGGTGACCTCCGCCTCGGCTCGCTGCCGCACTTCGCGGTGCCGGCGAGGCGAGGGACGCGGTCGCTTGACCTCGTCGCTGTTTCTGCGGGCTGCCTCGCCCTCCCCTCCACTATCCCGTCCTTCTTCCGAGCAACCCTCGGTCGCCCAGGACGACCTCGCAACTCACGGAGCTTCCTCTGAGGGCACATCCCTTTCCTTCCGCCCTGCCTCTACAACGGGGACCGCGTCTCTGGCAAGGGTGCTGCACTACGAGGGTGAGTCTTTCGCTCAAGGAGGATCCGTGACCCTGCTCGGGAACAACAGCCGGCAACTCTCTCACGCGCCACCCATCACTGGACTCGTGGGGCAGTGGTCAAGGGTGCGGGACGGGATCGAGGGGTTCGTCTGTTCCAGCACCGCAAGGTAGGAAGCCAGCGAGGGCACCACCGTCTTCCTGAGTGTTGAATGGAGGAGCAAGGGTAGGTCATTTGATGAACAGTAGGGAGGAGAAAGAGGGAAACTGACCCTTCACACGGAAGATCGTCGAGCGTTCCTTTCGGTTCTCTGAAGATCTCCAGCAACCGGCCTCCCTTCCTCCTCCTCCTCACCAGCATGGGACACCGACGCCGGTGACGGGGGAAGGGCGAACGAGAGATCTCGGGTAGGAGAAGGGAGGAAGACGTGGGGAGGGAGGGGCTCGGCTTCTCGCTGGATCCACTAGGGGGAGTTAGGGCTTAGCGTGCGTGTTATTCTTCGACCGTGACCGGAAGATTCCGCCCTCTGTTCGAGGCGCACCATACGTGCGTGGAGTGGGGCCATCGGGAGAGAGAAGGGCTGAAGGAATTTCGAAGAGGGCCGGACGCGGGATAGCAGCGTGTCAGAGCTCCTCCCCCCCCCCCCCGGCTGCGATTCCGCATCCTGGTTTATCTTGGCAAACGCGACCCGGTTGACGTCGAGGGGGAAGCTCTAAATGCCGCCTCCCCGGCGCCGTTTCTCCCCTTCCAGGACTGGAGTCACCGCGGGAGGAACAGCCTGATCATCTCCGGGAATCCCGAGGAGGGCGGGGGAGGGATCCTTCGGCTCCTGACGCGCTGTCCGGAAGGGTTGCAAGGATCTTCCCGGTATGGGTCAGGGGTGGAGGAAGGTCAAGAACGCCTTCGATCTCCGGATGCCGTGAGCGATCCCTTCTCTTAGCTCGCGGCAGCAGCTGCCCGCAGGGTATTCTGGAAGACCCCGGGACGCCTCCCTCCGCTTTCCCTGCCCTCCCTCAAACTTCTTTTTAGCCCTCCGGTACTCGCCGGCAGATGAAGGCTCCTCCGATTGCGCGAACCCGGTCGTCTGCGTCCCCTCCTCCTCGCCACTCTCCCGTCTGCTCGATCCCTTGAACACGGCGGGAGGAGCTGGCCCACAGCCCGTGGACAGACCCCTGGAGCTTCTGCATCCCTTTTTGCTGCTTTCCCATCCGCCTCCAGGAGCCTCCACGAGGTGGCACTCGCTCGCGTAGCTGTCTGGTCGGGGTTGGAGGCGTTCTGGGGAGAGGATGCACGGGTGGAGGGGATGTCTCCGTTCCCAGCGAACCCGACCGCCGTCCCCCGCCTCTGCTCCCGGAGCTGGAAGGGGGGAGGGAGCCGAGCGCCCCATTATGGAGGGGACGACACGAAGGCGGCGGCTTCGCGTCCCTGGATCTTCTTCCTGCCCTCTTCCCCTCGTCTTTCCATCATCCCCCTTGTCCTCCCCTTGCTGCCACGGGGATCAGGAGTGCGCCCGTCTCCGCCTCCGGATCTCCCAGACACAGCTCTGGATGACCTCCGCGTAACTCCTCAAAAAAGAGCGCCGTCTGCCGCGGGAGGGGATGTCCTGGGACTGCGTGGGCGTCCCGGAGGGGAAGGTCAAGAGGGAGGAAGGAAAGGAGGGCGAAGAAAAGTGGCCAATTAGCCTCCCCTCTTAGGGAGGCTTGGGGAAGCGTGATGGCAGCGGCCCCACCCCTCCCATTTTTCAGGCATTAGGCGCTTCCTGTTTTCCCCTCAGAGGAGGCGACGGGGACGCCTGGAGGAGGGGGAGGGGGAGGTGACGACCCTCCTCCTCCTCTTCCTCCGCCCACCCGGCGCCTGCCTCCGACCGTCTGACCTTCTGCCTCTCCTTCCCTCTGACCGTGCCGGCAGGCGCGTGAGGGTCGAAGACCCGCCCTCGAGACTCGGCGACGGTGACGGCGGTGTCCAGGACAAAGGGAAGGAAGGGGGGGCTGCTACTGTCCATCCCGGTCGACGGGTGGGGAGCACGAGCCGTGCAGATCCAGCCGGAAATGGATTCTGCGCTTCAGATTCCTAAGCAGGGGGGAGGCACTTCCGCGATCGTGTCGGGAGCTCCGAGGCCCTCGGACAGGAGGAGGGTGAGGAGAGGCAAAGGGGTGCGGGAGCTGCCGCGCTCACGAGCAGCGCAACTCGAAAGAGGCGGCGGCAACGATTGTTTTTCGAGTGAAAGACGAGAGGGGGAGGTGGAGCAGGAGGAGGGAGGGAGGGAGGGGGGTAGAAAGGGAATGCAGGGGTTCTTCGGAATTCCGTCTGGAGCTACTCGACCAGAACTCGCCTCTGGACGCCGTAGGCAGAGACGGCGAACGTGGAGAAGGCGATTGCAACTCCCCTTGCGGTGGGGAAGCAGGTGATCCGCTTTCGAGGGAGGAAGAGGGAGAGGAGTAGCGCTCTCTTCTTTCCTGACATTCCCAGAATCTGGAAAGAGCGTGAGGAGGAGGAGGGGGCAAGAGGATCAGGGCAGGGTCCCTTGACCGACCTGAGCCGCCGAGGAAAATGGAAGACTCCCTCGCCGCTAATCGGGTCAGAGCGGTGACTCACAAAGCGATGGCGGGGAGGTCGGGTGCAGGAAGCAGGGAGGAAAAGGAGCTCGTCGGGGGAGGGGAAGGCAAAGACGAACCCGCGCGTGCGCGTGAAGGTCAAGAATTCTCCCAATGCCACAAACGAGCGCTGACGCACGGATCCCCAGGAGCGCCCTTTCCCGGCAGGACGGAAGCTCCGACACGCCTTCGCGTTCTGCGCATGCGTTCGCCTAATCGCTCAAGGGGGTGCCGAGCACCGCCCCATCTTCCTCCAGGTGGACCTCCTCCGAGGGTGGATGGATGCCCTCCCTAGGCAGACCAGCAGCGCACTCTGACGGAAGGGCGACCGAGGAGGCCTCGGGGTGTATGGGGTGGAGGCAGGGAGACGGTGAGAAGTGGCGGAGAGGGGGGGGGAAGAAGAGCCAGCATCTCGTCCCTCGAAGATCTTCCTCGGAGTTCCATGGCACGAGCTGAGGAACACAGGAAGAAACGAGCGAGAGCAAGGAGGAGGGGAAAGCAGGCGGTAGCAAAGGAGAGGTGAGGGCCAAGCCTCAAGGGATTGGGTCCAGGAGAGGAATGCACGTCTGAACGAACCATGGAGAACCAAATCAGGAAAAAAATGGGGAGGAGAAAAGAATCTTTCGATGCATAGACTCATTCCGGGATGTCCGTATTTGCCACGATCCCAAGGGCTGGATTTCTCCATGACCTCCCGTCCTGGCGCGAGCGCTGCATCCGTCTGGAGTTCGTTCGTTCGGAGAAGTCAGAGGCCGCTGTTGCTGCATCCGCGCCGCTCTTGGGAATGAATGGCGCAGCTCCATCCCCACTGGTGGAGGATGGAGCTGCTCGCTCCGAAATGGAGCGCGCGCCCGTTCTTTTTCCGCTCCGGGGGCGCCCGCTTATCCTAGGGAAACCGGGCTCCCGATATGAACCTGTCCCCCGACGGCATGCCCCTACACGGTCACCTCACGGCGATCTTAGCTTTACTCGTCTTTGAGCTTTGGCTGACTGCGTGTCCGCCGTCCCCGTTATCCGTGCAGTGCATGAAGGCGGGGAGCGTATCGTCCTCGAGGATATGGGAGGACGTTTGCAGCACGATGAGCGAGCACAGCTCTCCGCATGACAGATGCGGAAATGGGACCGTGGGATTACGAGGTTGGGGAAATGAGGAAGGGGGGGGGGGGGAACGGGGGTTCAGAAGTATGGCCTTGAACGTCCATCAGAAGGGAATCCAAGCGTTTTCCAGAAAGTGTCCGCAATAGCGGAAGCGACGAAATGACCTCGTGGAAACTTGTGTTGCTTTACGTGACACGAAGTCTCTGCTGCGTGCCGAGTGCATGAGTTTTCCCTACAGGCACGCCCGTGGTGCTCAAAAAAGGCTGCAAGGTGCCTCTGCCAGAAATTTTACCTGCTACTTGGAAATACCCTTAAGTAATGGTCACTGTGGTCACTAATGACTGTCTTTACACCGACAGGGAGCACTGACTCCGGAAGGTTAGCTTGCGTGAAACGGGAAGGGTGGAGAGCGCAGGACTTTCCTTCCACACTCTCGCTTGTTCGTGCGATCATTTTCGTTCTCCCACTCCCGTAATCAAAGATGCTGGGGAAAAGCGGAATACCTGCAAAAATGAGGGGTTCTGTCGGGATCAAATTTATCACCATCAGCACTCTGTCTGACCACGCTTTCATCCGTGCTCTTCCCGTGACGTGACCGCTGCTCTTCCATCGTTTGGAGTACGTCATTTCGGCATGGGAAAGGGAAGCTGAAGAGGGTTTGTCGCGACCCTGCGAATTGCGGCGCCGTGTAAAACTTTGGTCTGCTCGTCCGTTCGGCCGCTTCCCTTCCCGACTGCCCCGCGCCCAGGCGAGGAGGGAAGGCCTCGGCAGGAGGACGCAATAACCGCGACTGCACCTTGAAGTTTCCAGTAAACAATGGAGGCTCGTACGAAACAATCAGAAGGCAATCAGGACGCGGGGAAATTAACTGCCTAGGGTTAGCCATTGTCGCGGCGTAGGCCCCAACTCATTATTAAGCTCATAAGCATTGATTCCTAAATATAGGCATTGCAATTGTTGTCTCCATTAATTTTTCCAGGACGCATGCCATCCGTGCACTCGCAAAAAGTCAGGCGCGCGCGTCCCGTGATAACCATAAACTTTAACTAAAGTGACATTGGAAGGAAAAAAAAAAAAATGGTTCATGTAAAAATAATGTAATTAACGATCCACTTGACTGAACACCTGTGACGGATAATCAGCTAGGCAGCGGCCAGTAATTTATGATTACGCAGCAGTAATTATCGAGGAACGAGCTATACCAGCAAATGAAGTAGCACCAACGGGAAGGCGGCGAGAAATCTTCCCCTGGTGCTGGGGGAGCTCCCCTGACTCCTTGCGACTTGCCCTCCCCGGCCCAGGGATCCCATCGCCTCGCCGCGAACAGGAGCGCTGCGCGAGGCTGCAGATGCGAATCGATCTTTTTTCCCGAATTAATTGGAAATTTCATTTTAAGGGAGACCGAAGGTTGCATGGAGAGGAGAATTAAGAGACCCGAGCAGTCTCCCAGGCCCTGCTCTCCGTGAAATTAATCGTCTGGTAGTCTCGTATTAGATGTTGAGATGGATAGGGTGAGGACAAAAAAAAAAAAAAAAAAAAAATGCCATTAAACTTATGTGAGTGTACGAAACCAAGAATGCAATTTTGTCTTAGGAATCTGCCCAACTGACACAGCATTCAATTGCGGAATCTGTTGCAGCTGCTGAGTCAGTGATACAAATAAATGAGATAAATGAGAGATAAATGAAGTACACCGCAATAAAAACTACATAGGAGAAGTCGCGGGTGATCACCAAGATGGTGATTAATGATAGTTTACTGGAGCTCCGAATAAGAAGGAAAAGAAAAGAAAAGAAGAAGAAGAAGAAAAAAAAAACTGTTGTACTTGGAAAACTCTGGAATGTTCGGCGTCCATTTTTTTCAGCACCAACTGGCTGAAGGAATCTGGAATCAACAAGATATTTGAAGAGATTATCCGAAGAATGTTATGGAAGTAAATACTTTTCCCGTGTTTTTTTCCTTTTCTGTGTCTGCGTGTGTGTGTGTGTGTGCGTGTTTTTTTTTTGTCTTCCGTGTTTTTATTTTAACAAAGTAGAAGCCTCGTCCAATAAGGGGATCGAGGGCTTAAATTTATTTGAACTAGAATGAGCCTTTTGTACAAAAGGTTGATTTATAAAGAAGAAGGAACTCAATTCAGAAGTGACATCTGTTGCCGAGAGAATTTAGAAGGGAACAAGGAAATCTCATTTAGCAAATTTGAAGGGTCCAGGAAAAAAGAATAAAAGAAGAAGAAGAAGAAGAAACACTCGATAGCGACTTCCTGGAGCATTTGGATTACAAGCTGAGGACTGCCATTGGATGAAACGTTTCAGCTCGAAGCACTTCAGCGTGTTTGCACTTTTTGCAAGGCATCCTTTGCCTAAGAAATAGCACGGGCGATTGCGAGGTGAAATTAAGCTGCTTTTACGATCCCAAATAAATTGATCAGCTGATGAATGGGAACCGGTCGGCGCGCGAAATCTTCCCATGAGCGGTCCAGCGGCTCCACGGGATTTCTGCTTTCAGTTTGAGGCCACTGCTTTTGAGAAAGCGCCCTCGCGTTCTCCCAGCCGGGAGGTATGGAGCAACCCGTCGGCTCTGATCAGAAGGTCGACACCTGAAGAGATGGGACGCAAGACGCGGTGCCCGGAGCGGAAGTCAAGAAGAACCCGGAGCAACTGTGGGAAAGGCTTCGGCGTCCTCTTTCGAGAGCAAGGCAGGCGGTGAATACGGCCGACCCCCTCCTCTCCCCCGGGTTCGAAGAGGGACGGGAACCGGGTCCACGTCTCCCCGGCACGACAGGTGGGGAGCAGGGAACACGGCCGCGCGAGAGCTTCGTCTCCCGGAGAGCCGCGACCAGGAGTCGAGTTTTTCGCACGGATTTGCCGGGGCATTTATTATAAGAAATTATTATAAAAGTCGTCGTCTATAGTACAGATTCGGGGTAGAACACTTGGTTCTTCCACGCGCGAATCACTTGGCAGAGACCGGCACGCAGGCTGGTGAGGTCCGTTCCATTGGCGAAGGCGGTAGGGGAACCACAAAAGAGAGAGAGAGAGAGAGTGAGTGAGAAGGATTAAAAAAAGGGGGTGGGGGAAGTTCCTTGGGGGAGGGGGGGGGACGGGGAATGGATCACCGTTCACCTGGAGACGTCCTCTGCATCCTGCTCAGGGTGCTGGCAAGTGCTGTTTTTGCATCGACCAGGTGGGGCCATCTCGACGCGGTCCTCAAAAAGATCGTAGCCCCGGGGATCGTGTCCCTGCCATTTAGCCCTCTCCTTTTCGCGTGCCAGCATGCCACGATTTTCCACGGACACAGCAGCAGGGAGCTGCTAAGGACGCGGCTGGCGGCAGATCGGTACGCCGGAGGAGGCAGCGGAAAATGTTCCTTGGGCCGCCCTCCGGTCCTTCCTAGGATCGTCGAGAGACGATCCCAAAGGGGTCAGAGGGCGGAACAGTCTACCAAGAAGTGGGTTGAGGTCTCCTTCTCGCCGCACGTTGTACAATGGGCATCGACGCTCCCCCGTGTCCAATGAGGGAGGCGCTCTCTGCATGGGATCCTCCAATGCAACAAAGCAACGCCATCCCTTGCCACTTCAGGAAGAGGATGCCACTGTCCCAACGTCAGGAGTCCGGTGAGTCCGGCCGCAGCCTTTTTCCACCATTCGCCATCCCTCCCCGCAGGAAAGAAACTTTCCTGAGAACTTCCCGATTCACCAGGAGCGCGCATCTCGCACGCTCGCTTGGGAGCAGGAGCGCGGTCCGGGACCGTCCGTCTCCTCTTCAGAGGAGGATAAGGAGCGGACCTTCCCAGCTGCCCGCGTCTCCCGGCGCTGGCCTCGGCATGGGGTGGCACGCGGAACTCTCGAAGATCAGCCGACTGGAGGAAGGGTGGACGGGGGTCGGGAAGAGAGGTGGAATGTCCTCAGAGGTGCCGAACATCGGCGACGGGCTGTTCCTGGAAGCCACAGGGCGGTTCGCAGATTAGCGCCCCCCCCCCCCCTACAAGCCTCGAAGCGACGTCGACACGAGGTTCCTCCTCTCCTTCCCCTCCTTTCCGCGAGAGCGAAGGATCGATTCTTCCTCCTCCCCCCTCCCAAGCCGCCGCACCAGTGGAGCGCGCGCGCGGGCGAGCGAGCGTGGCTGCTAGGCGAGGGATGCTCGCAGCGACCACATGAGAGCGCGCGCGCGGAGACCGCCCAAGGGTGCGCCGCCGAAAAGCCCGCGGTTGCCATGGGCGACTCGCCGCGTCGTTGCGGCCCGCTCTCCCCCCCCCCTCCCCATCGCGCGCGCGCTTTCTGCTTCGCGAGCGCTGCCGCCAACTGCCCTCACCAAGAGATGCATCGCTCCGCTGCATGGGGCGCGCGCGCACCCACGCACCCACAGGACCGACCCTCGTCCCTCCTTCAACCACCTGACGGGACGCCCTCTGAGACCCGGGAGAGCAGGCCGGTCTCTTCCTGCCCCCTTCTTTCGCCGTAACGTGGGGCTTCGGAATGAGGAAGGACGACCGCTTCCCCACTCTGGCGAGGGGTGCTGCCGAACTCTGCCCCGAAGGAAGGAGGTACCTCTGGGACTCCTAGCCGGCCAGCAGCCCCGCGGGATCTCCTTCCTGAGGAGGAGAACCGACATGGGGATGTTCCTCGTGCAGATCCCGAGGTGCCCTCGAAGAACCCGGGAAAGTCTTCCCTTCCCCCGGAGCGAAGGGGTCACGGAGCCCCCTTCACTCCCTCACCCTGGGGCGTCGCCGCCGGAGGGTCCAAACGGATCCCCTCACCTCTCGCGCGCCCTTCCTCCCGGAGGGCATCCTTCGCTGCGGCCAGTCGAATCGTCCGTCGCGGAGGGCGGGAGGGGAGGGGACTGACCACGTCGCCTGGGGAGGCCCCACAGGAAGTGCTCGCGCTCGGCCCGGAAGGAGGCGGAGGTGACGTGGGAAGGGGGCGCTCGCGAGCTTCCCACGTCCGCGCTCCAGGCGACGGCGAGGTCTCGGAAGAAGGATGGAGGGGGAGCGGACGCGCGCGCGCGATCTCCTGGAGGAGGGCGCTCGCGCGCCGCCCCCGGGCGGAGTTCTTTGAACCGGCGGCCTCTGCCCCCGCTCTGACCTGCGCCCGCAATTACCAACGCCTGGGCTGCCCCGGAGCGGCGGCGGCGCACGAGCGACTAGCCGCCCTTCCGCTTCCGGTCGCGGCCACCCGCGGCCAGGGTCCATCGGAGGGAACGCGCGCCCTTGGGGGAAGGGGGCGGAGGGGGGAAGGGGTGGCGAGAGGGAGGCCGCGCGTCCAACCCCCCACTCCGTTGCCCGGCGACCTGCGTCCGGGAGAGGACGAAGAGGGGTAGGCGCAGCAGCTCCAGGAGTTACGGGGCCGAGTCAGGGAGTCTTGGCCTCACTCGGCCCTTTCGGGGATCCCTTTCCTCCTAAAGGGCCGGGAGAGGAGGGAGAGAAGGCATGCAACTGGAGCGCCTGCCTGCGAAGGGTGAGGCTGGTACTCTATCGCTAGAGGAGCCGGAAGCAGGAAGGATGGGGGAGGGGGATGAGGATGACGAGGGTCTTGTCTCTTCCCGATGGGACAGCTAGGCGCGGGATCCTCCTTCTGGAGCGGGAAGCAGCCCCTCCCGAACCAACTGAGCCCCTTTTTCCCTCCCTTCCCGCTCGTCCCCGTCCCCAGGCACCGTCACGAGATGGCGCCATCCGGCCCCCTCGGAGCCAGAGGGACTCCCGGAAGGGGTGGGAGAAGGGGATGGTCTCCTCTCCCCACCTCCATCAGGGGTGAGACGGGGAGATCTTTCTTTCCCTCGTTTTCCCGAAGGATCGACCGGCAACGGCAGCGCCCCTATTCCCCTCCCTCCCCTCCCTCACCCCTTTCGTCGACCGGAGAGGGCCATCCCTCCGTCGGGTGCACTCCCGGGGAGTCCCCGGAGGGAGGGAGGATGTGAGGACGAGCGGCGGTCTTCCGTCCCACGAGAGTGGAGTCTCTGTCCCCTACCGGATCGCCTGCAGGGGCGCGGCTTCGCTCTCCTCCCCCTTCCCCCCCCGCTCATCACCGGCTTCACCACGGAGGCGGCGACGGCTGCGGCGCTGCCAGGGACGACGGGCGAAATTGAGGAAGCTCGCCGTCTCGGACGTAATGATCGGCTCCACCCCAGCCTCCGCGCATCCACCTAATTACCTCCCTCCCATCTTCCCCTCGCATCCCGGGCTAATTATAGGATTTCGCCCAAAAGATCGAATGAGGTTCGTCTCGGGTCTTCCCCCCTCCCCCCTCTGCCCCCCCCTTCTGTCCCCGTGGTGGAGGAGGCCGGCACGTGCGCAAGCGTGCTGGATCTGGCCAATTCTGCATCCCCTCCAGGGAGGACCGGGGAACGCCGCAACCCCCCCCCCCCGCCCCTCTTCCTTGCCCCTCAGACACTCCCCGAGCGAAACGCCTCCGCGTTGACAGGATGGATGGCTGCGGGCGGGAGGTGGTGCTGCTTAGGGGGCGGCCGCTGCCGCTTAGGTGGCCGTCCCAGCCCTCCCCCGTGGCAGCCGTTCCCTCTGGAGAGGAGGACGAGCAAAAGGCGAGTCCAGCATCTCCTGCCAGAAGCCGCGCTTTTCCCTTTCCACTTCTCCCGGGAAGAAGGGGACTCGGAGGGGCCTCCCCGACAGCGGCGCCACGAGCGCGAGACCCGAGGCGGCTTTCCGCCTCGCCGCGCGCGTTCTCGAAGGAATTACGAGGACGGGCCCGGGCGCGCCGCCGCGCCCTAGTCGGCCTTCAGGGGACCCCTTCTTCCCTCGCCCTGGGGGGGAAAACCTCTCCCCTGGGCGGCGTCCGTCCCGAGCGGCGGCGACATCCGGTGGTCGCGCGCGGAACGCGGACACGTCCGCCCGCCCCTCCCTCTCCCTTCAGCAAGGTCCCCCGGAAACTTCCAGAGTCCCCCACGCAGCGGAGGTGCTGCGCGTTTCGTTCCGTGTGGCGTGGGCGCCACCCATGGCGCGCTCGTGGAGAAAGGGAAACCTCGGGAGCGCGTGTTGGCGCCGGAAGGAGAGAGGAGGGGAAGGGGGGGAGGGAAGACGTCACCAAGGTGACGCGCGCACCTGCGGGTTCTGCGGAGGCTGACCGACAGGTGACAGTGGCGACCCTTCTCTCCCTCGACGTCTCCTTCGACCCCAGGAGACAACGCGGAAGGAGGAGCGAGGCAGGCAGAGGCGGCAGCCCGTCCTGCAGCATCCTCTCCCGGAAGGCGGGGATGCGGCACAGCGCGCCTTTCCTCCCTCCCGCTGAGGACAAACAAAGGGAAAGGGGAGAAGGAAACGAAAGCAAGCGAGGAAGAAGAAGAAGCGCGAAAGAGGGGTCGCCGCTGCCGCCGCCACCACCGGTCCCCAAGGGCAATGCGAGCAGCGGAGGCGGGTGAGGCGAGCGCGCTCGGAGGGAGGGAGGTGCTGGGCGAGGCGGCACCGCGGCCAGATGATGGGAGGCGGCGGCCGCCACTGCCGCTGCCGCACCCACTCCTGGGCGCGCATGCGCAACGAGGCGAAACGCGGCCGCCGCTCTCGGGCGGTCGCCGGTGTTCCTCTCTTTTTGGCAGGGAGGGATGAGAGGAGCAGGGGGAGGGGAAAAAGAAGAGGGGGGAGAACAGAAGAGCGGGTTCCAGTTTCCTTCCTCCTCTATCCGGCCCTCCCGGCAGCGGACTCTCCAGATATCTCTCCCCGAACTCCTTCCGGGACCTCCCTTCCCCTCGGGGACTCCCCAAGCCGGTTCCGGGAATACGCGCAACGCTGGGGGAAGCCAAGGCCGGCTTCTGACGAGTCTCGACGGACCATCACCAACTAGGGGTCGCGGACACACACATCCCTTCCCTCGCGCTCCCCGGAGGGCGCCGACGGAGCGCCCCTTCGAACAGGCTGCCCGCTCCTAGTGGGTGATGGATCAGGAGCTGGGGCATATGCCCGCGGGATTCAAGAGCTGCTGGGTTGGGAGCTGGGAACGCACGCCGTGGCACAGACTTGTCCTTTCCCCTCCTTTCCCCTCTCCCCTCCCCGGTGCCCCTCCTCTGAACTTCCGAGAATCGCCGTCCCTTTTCCGCTGCTACTCTTCGCTAACGCCCAGCCATCTCCCGGAACCGCTAGATTTCCCACGGGCACCACGTGCTGGGCGCATTCTACGAACGCTGCGCCGTCGAGGAGGGCTCCCTAGCGATCCCGCCGCCGCCCCCCGTCTTCATCCCGGTTTCCCGGCCGGAGGGGACGATCAACCGATGTCCTCGCAGGTCAATCCAGCGCGCGCGCATGCTTTCGCCAAGGGCAGGAGGACATTCTCCTGGCGTCCGGGAGGGTGCTCACCTACGTACGCGAGGGTGGAGCCGCGTCTCTTGAGCAGCACGTTTCTCCCTTGTTCGCCTCTTCCTTCGTGCTCTCTCAGGGAGGAAAAGCAAGGCGCGCCGAATGGGGATTCGCCATCGAGGCTGACGGAGGGAGTTTCGCGGTTCGACCGCTAGATGGTACTGCCGCTCCGAGGCAAACCGACTGAGCGAGGAGGCACGAAAAAAAAAATACACAATCGCAACTCGTGGATGAAAGTGCCTTTCGTGTTGGGTGCCCCTACACGAGGGAGGAGGGAGGGGGAGGGGAAGGGGGAAGGCCTGCACCAACTCCGTCCCTGCAGAGACTTTCCCGCGAGCTCTCGAGCAGGAGCATCCGAGGAGCCAGTCCGTCCTCTTAGAGAGCAGCCGCTCGCAAGAGACGGGGCGAGAGCTGGATCTAGCTCCGGGAAGAGCTTCGGCCCTAAAAAGGAGGCGGATCCCATGCCCTGGGCCTCCAAGGGATGAAGTAGCAGGGCTCGGGCCATCCTGAAGCTAAAGCGAGACCTGCTTGCATCCGAGAAGGCTTTTCCCGAGGATCCGAGGAGGGAACAACCCACGTGCGCGAAGGCCCTCGTCGCGGAAGCAGACAGTCCCCCACAGAGGAGGAATCTAAGCAACGGTCCTTTGAGAGCTGACGCCCGCGGACGGATTCCAGGGAGCACACAAGGAAGGGGGGAAAGCCAGAGGGAGCAGAAGAGACGAATGGAGAGGGGAGACCTCATGGGGGAGGCAGGGTAAACTTCCCTATCTCCAGTGGTTGGGACTGTCAGTCCTCTCTTCCTCTTCCTCTCTTCCTCATTCCCTCCTCCGTCACCCGCATCTTCTCCCCTTCCTGTCCTCATCCTTCTCCTACTCCCTTTTCCTTCCCCTCCGCGTTCCTTCAGAAGCCGGAAACAAAGGGGACCGATCCCTTTCGCTCCTCTGGTTAAGGAACAGAAGAGGAAGGGAAAGGGGAGAGAGGTGGAGTGGAAGGGTCGCTGCGTGACCTTCCGGCTTCCATGTCCCCCAACCCCTCCTTCTTTCCAACAGGCGATCCGCAAGCCGCCTGGAAACCTTGGGCGCGCGATCCATGGAGCGCGCGAGGAGGAAGAGGAAATCTGCCCTCCGCCTCCTCCCCTGTTCTAGCCCCCTTTCCCTCCACTCCTCCACAGCCTCTTCCCTGCCATCTGCCCTTTCTCCCCCTTCCCTCACCTGCGCTCTTCTTTGTCCGCCGCTTCTGCTCTTCTACCTCGATCTTCCTCCTGCCTCCCCTCCTTCCCTCCTTTGGCCGCCACCACTGCCACCACCTCCTTCCTCCCCCTCCTTCCCGGCGCTCCGACCCTTCCGCCTCTTCCAGCTCCTGGGACGGATGCAGACTTGGTCTGTCAGCTCCGAAGTCTGGAGGAATGCGGTCGGGGTGACGGCTGACAGGGATGCCAAACACCACTAGAGGGAGGGGGAGAGGGGGGGAGCGCGAGACGGTTGACGAAGGATAAAATACAAATTAGGGAGCTCCATCAAGGGAGACGTCGTTCGTTCTCTGCGCCATCCATCAGGGAAGGCGGACGTCGAACCGCAGGCTGCTTGAGCGGCCGGGACGTCTTCCAGACGTCCCGGGGCGGCGGGAGGTGGGGGTGCCAACCGACGAGGACGGGCAGCTCGCTGCCCCATCTCCAGCACGCGCTTCGACACCCCTCCTTCCCTCCCCTCAACAGACTCCGGACGCGCGCGTGGTGGCTCCTGCGGGAGAAAGCAAAGAGCCATCCTCCGGCTGCGGAGGGGGAGGGGGTCTCGGTCCCTCCTTCTTTTCCTCCCTGGAGAACCGGCGTACGGCCCCCGGACACTCCTAGAGCCGAGCAGGCCTGAACTCTTCTGGCCCGCTCGGCTTCCCCTTCCCCGCCCTTCCCTCCGCCTCTCTTCGCACGCAGGCGCAAGCATCCCGAGGGTTGCCGTGGCACTCGTCGCGCCTCGTGCCGAGCCGCTAGAGGGGAGGCGAGGGAGGGATTCTGCCTTCCCATTAGCGGACAGCGAAGCCGCCGGGGAAGCTGCCTCCGCGCGCACCCGGACCGTGCGGCGTGCGAGCCACGCGTGGCTCCAGGAGGGGAGGGCAGGAAGAAGTCGCCGAGGCGATGAGCGCATCCACCGGCCCTGCAGAGGCTGACTGGCAGGCGACCATGGCGACCCTCTTCTCCCTCGACATTCCCTTCTACTCCGGGAGACAGGGCGGGATGAGGAGGGAGGCAGGAAGAGGCGGCAATCCCGTCCTGCGGAAGGCGGGGAGGCGGCGTGGCTCCTTTCCTCCCTCCCGACCAGGACAGGCAAAGGGAAAGGGGAGAAGCAAGCGAGGAAGAAGCGCGAAAGAGAGGTCGCCGGTCTCCAGGTGCAACGGAAGCGGCGGAGGCGGGCGAGGCGAGCGCGCGCGCGCAGTGAGGGGAGGCCCCCAGGGCGAATTCGCAGCTCCCTTCACCGCTGTACCCGTTCGCGGCTTCCCGCTCGCCGTCAAGGCCGCCTCCGCCCCAAGCGGGGCTCATGAACATCGCCTCTTCCCTGCTTCAGGAGCCCCGTTTCGGGACGGGCGCCGGGCTTGACCGCACCGGAACGGCTCCGCGACCCGCGGTGCCTTCGAACGTCTCTCTTCACGCCGGGTCGGCCCAGCGGCGAAAACGGAACGGAGCCACCACCGCGCTCCGGGAGAGACGCAGGGCGGCCGCCGCCGCGCGCGCGTGCGATTCACCTGGCTCTGCACGGCGCGGCGAGGCGCGTGGGGACCGCGCGCAGCGACCGGGGGCGCTCGGCGCGCTGGCGCAGCTCGGCGAGGGGGCGCGCACGTCCTCCTCCCCGCCTCCCTCTCTTCCTGGTCCGCTTTCTCCGCCGGAGCGCTGCCTCGGATGCTTTCCACTCGGATTCCACCGCATGGGTCCCCAAGCGCCGCGGAAGGGGAAGAGGCGAGGCGCATCCCTTCCTGCCACCGCTCGAAACGAGAGCCGATCTGCAGGGTTCCCCCTCCTTTTTTTTTCTTCCTTCCTCCTTTTTTCTTCCTTTTTCCTCGGAATGTGCGTCCTGTGCGTTGCCACGGATACGTTCCTTGGTATCTTTCATCACCCGGAGGAGAAAATTCGCACGAGATCTGCATCTTGCAATTCTTTTAAATACGAATCATTAGAAATTCCGCACATAGGAAACGCTGATAAAGATTTTATCACCATAAAGGAAGCCGAAGGGAAAAAAAGGAAAAAAGAGCGGGAGCGCGAGAGATTTAAACGCTCGCGATCTCGTGTAAGTGGACGCCTCTCTTCTGCTGCTTGACGTTTTCATCGCTTTTTGTCATCTCCGATGCTGGACCAGGGAGAATATTTCAAGCTTTCGACGGCCGGTTATTACACGCTCGTGCCCCGAGAATGTGTCCTGGCGCCGCGGCACCACAGCTCCCGCGTAATCCGTTTACCCGGAACCTTCCCGCGAGAGCCGCTGCGCGCGCGCGCGCGCGTGACGCAACAATGGGTGCGCGGGGAGCCGTCGGCCCTCCCCGCGCGGGCAGCGGCGAGCGCGCGCGCGCTCGTGGCGCCGTCGTCCGCCGCCCTGTCGTTAACCGTACGGGCAGTCCCCACCCCCCACTTTTCACGGGGGATGGTTCCCCAGGAATGCCCTCCTCTTTCTTTCTTTCTTTCTTTCTTTCGTTCGCTCGCGCGCGTGCGCACGCTGCGTGCGCGTCTTTCCGTGCGGATCGCCACCACACCGCCGCGCCATCCCATAATCAGCTCCGCACGTCAATCACACGTCTTCTGGACGATCCTCCCCGACTTCTCTTCCTCCTCGCCATGGTGATTCTTCCCTCCTTGCTTGGGTTTTCTTCTCTTCCTCCTCCCTGTTGCACCCGGCATCCTCTGCAGCTGATGGAGCAGTATTTTCAGAATCCCAACCCGTTACCATGAAGAGCTAACAAGTGATGACAAATGCTGAAAGACAGTTTGATGAAGCGGTGAGGAAATGTATCCGTGACTACCCGCATGCGTGGCGAATGATCGTAGCAAGATAAATGAAAATTAATAAATAATTGTACGAGGGAAATTGTGTTTGTTGCGAATTCCTGGATCCCTCCTGGCAGGCCGGAGATTCCTTCCGCTCCCTGCCTTCGGATGAGATTGATGCACATCCTTATCGTGCACATCCTTTCCTTTTCTTCCTTCGCTTTTTCTTTTTCGCCGTCGCTGCTGCCGTCCTCCCCCCTCCCCTCCCCCCATTTTTCCCCTTCTGCTGGTCGGGCTCCCCCTTCTCGGTAGGAAAGGGAGTGCCTGCTGCCGCCTGCCTGGAAGCCGTTGACCTTTGCTTCACGCGGAAATTCGCTTCTTGCAAATCTTCCTGGGTGGATGTTCTCCGTTCGACCCAGAACCGATTCCGGCTGCTGTGTGCAGCAAACCGTTGGCGTGTAACGGCGCTGCGGCCGCTCGCGGAAAAGGCGGCGGCGGCGGCGGCGGTTGTCATCGCAACGGCCGCGGCGGGTTCGGAAACGGCTCCGCGATTTCTCCTTCCCGATAACAACCGGAGCAGAGGTGAGTTTCTTCCCCTCACCCCCACCCTTCAGATGGTATCGCCAAGAAGGCGAGCGAGTCGTTTTCTTTTGTCGGTGTGGAAACAGCGAAGCGGCGCCAAGAGGGCTTCTGGGGCACGCAGGGGACGGAGGGATGTCCTGCCTCCCTGTCCTCGCGTCGCTGCTCCCGGCGCAACGACACGAAACGGAAAGAGGAGGAGGGGGAAAGGGCGTTCCCGGCGATTCCCGCGGGAGGCGGGCGCGCGCGATGGACGGAGGATCCCCGCTCCGGTCCTCCGGAGCGGGAAGGTCTCCTTGCCCCGGAGAAGGGGCACGAGAAGGGAGCGCGCAGCCGCCGTCAGCACGGGGGAGCGCGGCAGGACCTCCGGAGGGACGCATCCGCACGGAAGAAGGGCGCGTCGCACGCGAAGGATCCGAGGAGGGAGAAGCAGCGGAGACGTCCCTCCGGACCTGCTCCGCTGCTCGGGCGGAGCGAGCGGACGGGAAGAGGAAGAAGGTGGCCCCGTCCTCGCATTTCCCGCTTCGCCGGCGCGGGGACTGCCTGTCCATCCTCGGGACGCGCGAGCACCTCGTCAGGGGGAGACGGTTCCGATCTCCGCGGCTCCTCCGAACGACGCTGCTTTGCCCCCCCCCCTTTCCTCTCCCCCCCCCCTTTCCTCTCCCCCCCCCCCTTTACTTTCTCCTTCCTCCGGAAGGGACGGGGAAGGCCGTGGCAGCTGCAGCGGAGCAGGACTCGGGGTGGGGGGGGGCAGGGAGTAGGGGGGACGGGAGCAAATGGTTTCGCACTGCTGACACCGCCTCTCTCGTGTTCGGGATCCCGGAGGAGAAAGAGGAGGAAAAAGAAGAGGTGGGGGGAGGGGAGAAGAAGGAAGAGAAGGGCGAAGAAAAGGAGAAGAAGAGAAAAAGAAGGAGAGGAGGGGGGAGGAGGAAAGGGGGAAAGGAGGGGGGGGGGGAGGAAGGGGACGGAGAGCGGCCTGGGACGGGCGCCGCGGAGCGTCTGGCCCCGCGCGACTCACGGCAGTCTTTTTTAATTCCATGATCGGTTGCGGTAAAAGGCAATTTCCTGTCGGCCGGGGTAGCCCCCGGGCGTAGTTCCCCTAACGACGGCGCGTCCAGAATGTTGACCCGCGGAGGCGGGCTCGGGGGAAATCCCGGCGGGCCTGACCTGCGCTACCCTATTCACCGCTTCCCTTTCTTTCCTCCCTCGTCCCCTTCATCCTCCTCCCCCCTCCTCCTCCTCCCCCTCCTCGTGTCGGCGGAGAGCGAGAGAAAGAAAGAAGGGGAGGCAGCAGCGAAATTCCCCCTGGAGGAGGAGAGGGGGAGGAAATCCCCTGCTCCTCCTCCTCGGCAGCACGCACATTCTCTCCGACACGTCACCTCCACATCCTTTCCTTTGCAAGGAGGAAGGCGTAGGCGGGATGACGTCACGCTGGTGCTCGAGAACCGCGCGCAGACTACAATCTCCACCGGGGCATGGGAGGGGGGGGGGAGGGAGAGGAGGAGAGAGCAAGTCCCTCTCCGCGGCCTTAGAGCGAGTCTTGCGTGGCGGAAGGGTGGAAGCTGCCGCAGTGGACAATTGCAGAGAAGAGCATTCCCCCCCCCCCCCCTCTTCTCCAAATGATGGCAGTGTCGAAAGGACAGCGAGTTCCATCGCTGAGGAAGTATCTGAAGAGGTTTGTGGAAGAATCCCCTTCCAGTTTCTTCCCTTCCCGTCCTCATACCGCCGCAGTGCCCTCCCGGCGTGCTCCTCTCCGTCTCCTCCCCTCTGTCTTCCTCGGCAATTTGAGGAGGAGGGGTTCGTGGTGAAGAGGACAGTCCCTGCGCAGACGCCCCCTCCCCCCCTTCCGTTGAATACCTGCTCCGCCTGTTCCTCGGGAAGGCGAGCGCAAGCAAACCGGGGGGACTATAGGGAACCTTTCGACATGGCTGCAGCCTCAGGGTCTTCCGTGGGGCAGCGAGCGGAAGAAAGGGAGGACACAGCAAGAGGTGCACTTGCTCGGGGAAAGGGGGGAATGAGCTGAGGGCGAGGGGAAGGAATCGAGGGATGGCAAGTCCACCGCTGGGTTGGCCAAGGCTCTCCTTCTTCTGGACTCTGTTGGGTTCGCCATCCTGATCCTTCCGGGAAGCAGCGGCGAGACGACGATTCGTGCCTCCTTCCCTGACCTCGGAAGGTGAACGGGAGGGGAGGTTGTTCTCAGGAGGAGAAGAAGAGGGGGGGGGGGGGGATAAAGCTGGGAGCGCTTCTGAACCGGAAGCGCCTCCTCCTCGGTCCTGTGGTTCCCACTGGCGTTGTCCCTGTCCTTCCTCCGCTCACCCCGGGGTTTCCGCACCAGAGCTCCCCCGCACTCTTCGCATCTTCACGAAGGCGCGCGGATGGCGAACGAGCTGCCTCTCCCCTCGGGCAGGAGGGAGAAGGAAGAAGGGCGCGGCCGGCTCGTTGTTCCTTGGAGTTGTTCTTCGGGATGTACCTTTTCCTGCTCCTCCGGCTCCTTCGAAAGAGACGCCCGGTCGCCGCCGCCGCGGAATGCTACGGATGAGCAGACGGCAGGGCAGTCAGTCGACGGCAAGAAGGGGGAGTGAAGAGGACATTGGAAGAGCATTGCTCAACTCGGTCCCTAATTCCCGTAGGCCTATTCCCCATCCCACTGCCGACAGTCCCAGGGGAGATCGACTGCGTCCTCCTCGCGGACCTCCAAGAAACTCGGGAAAAGCAGCAAGAACGCGAGACGAGAGCACGATCTTCCAGGGACCGTCCTTTATCCTCCTCCTCCGCGGAACCAGATTCGCCAACCGCTCGCCCTCCGCGAAAATCTCCCGATCTGCTCCCATTTCTCCTTCCTCCTCCTCCTCCTCCTCCTCTTCCGAGCCTTCGATGCGCGTCCCTCTGCGCCACTGCAGCAGCAGCAGCGAATTTCTCGACAGGATAGCTCAGACTTTTCAGCAAGGCAACGTCCCGCTGGTACTACGCCCGTCTCTGAGGTCGCACTCCCACTCGGCGGCCTTTCCGCCCTGGCCCTGCCCCCCTTTCCTTTCCCCCTGAGATACGCTCTCTGATCCGTGCCTCTCCCGACTTTCGCGATTCTGTCACCACCTCTCGGAACCTGGTTACGGCTCTCCCGCCGCTGCCTTCGCAAACCCACGTGAGCAAGCACTCCTCCTCCTTGTGACCATCCCCTCGGCGATTACCCTAACTACCACTCAGAAAGCGTCGCTTCCTCCCTCCTCGCAGGCAAAGAGTTCCCTTCGCAGTTTGAAATTAACGTGCGCCGTTCCTTTCCTCTTCTCCCGGCGAACTTTGCTTCGCAGGAGTCCACTTAGTCCGCACGTTCGCGTTTCATCCCCGTAATCCATTCTCTCCAGGTCGCGGAAGAAACATTGAAGAAATGTTGTTTTCCACGTCCTCGACTGGCTGATGAGGACGATTTCGAAAGATTCTCTCCCCCTCTCTTTCTTAGGGGAGAGGGGAGGAAGAGGAAACGGTGCAATAATCATGCGGTCTTCGGGGACTCGGAATCTTTTTCTTTCGCCTCCCTCTTCGTTCTCTCTCTCTCTTCCCCCCCCCCCTCTCCGTCCTGCTCCCCAAATGAATCTCCATTGAAGGATTTTCATTTGGCATTCCAGTTGCGTGCTGCACTTATACGACGCTGACGTAACGGCGATCCCCCAAATACATTTTCCACCGCTTGAAGGCGACGTAATCCTTTCGAATTCCAGATGCGAGCTGGGCGATTTGGCGCAACCCATCGCCAAATCCGCTGTTTATTTAGCCATTTTCTGCGCAAGCGATCGATCAACAACAATAGCCAGGAAACGTCTGTTGCGTGGTCAACAATGGAAAGGCGGAAGGCTCCAAGGAGATGAAGAACGACCTCACATTGTTAACGGACGACGATTCCAGCGACCAAAAATTAATGCGGACGCATGGAAACGGACGATAAACGCTAGCCTCTCTCCGGTTTTCTTTTCTTTTCTTTTTTTTTTTTTTCCAGCTACCCTTTTCCTTTCCTGTGTGTTCTCTCTCTCTCTCTCTTTTTTGCCTCCTATTCTCCCGGGAGATGACAAATCACGACCATGCCAAAGCGAGTAAGCAGCAAACATTAAGCATTCGTTGATCTATGGGAATCCGCTAACGGAACTCTTTTAATCAACCCAAACGCACGATTCTGAGCCTGAAACACCACATCTCTCTTAAATCCTTTTATATACTTCGAGACGAACTTTCAGCCCGCTCTCCGGTCCACGTTCATACATCATTCCAAGTTCCACCTTTTCAGACTTGTGTGTTCATTCATGTTCAAAGTCCAATATACATATATATTATACATAACATGCACTTTGATCTTAGCCAAAAGGCCGAGAGGCGATATATTATGTATATTATATTATTACATTAATTGTACTTCTGTTTCATCATCCGAACCAATCGCAGAATGCAATGAAGCACAGTTCATTGCATTCTTTTGTGATCTTCGACTCGTGCGATCCCAAGGCACCATCGGAGACTGCTTAGTGTACAAGGATATTACTGTATTCTGGACTCGGAGGAGCATCATTGCATGACTCGGAGGGCAGCAGCCGCATTAATTAACATCCATCAGCTGGCACGCTGCGATGGATTTCGACCAATCTAGGGAATCTCGGGAAAGGAAAGGAAGGGAGAGACACATCCGAGCATCACAGGAAAATCCACACAAACCGCACGAAAATGGGATGGACGTCGCACGACGTGTGGGGAATGGGAAAGAGCGAGGCCTCCGCGCAACACATACACCCATTCGGGGAACTCCATCCTCCTGCTCCGGACTCCCTGAATTCCAATTGGAATTCGCACCGCGCGGCGGCGCTTTCCCCTGCGGATTGAGGGACGGGAGCGCGAGCACCCCCGTTTTCCTCGGGGCGTCCGTGCCCCTCCTCCCTCCCACCCCGCTCGAGCCGGGGTGGGGAGGAAGGAGGCGACTTGGGAGTTCTCCTGGGGTGGGCGAAGCAGGGACGGGAGAGGAAGAGGGGAGGGGATCAGGGAGGAGCAGGCCGGCGGCAGAGGCTGCGCGCGCGACTCTCACGGCAACGAGTGGCTCGGCTCCTCTTCCTCCGCGGACGCCAGTGGCCTGCTGCTCCCTCGGGCCGCCTGGAGAGAAGGGTCGCCGTTGGTAGGAAGGATCCGGGAAGTCTAGCCGCCGGCTGAGACGCTCGAGGAAACGGCCATGGAGAGGAGGAGGAGCAGGAAGGGGAAATGTCCTTGGGGACTCTTCTCGAAGAACGAAGATTCCGAAGTCCTTGCCAGAAGACTCCAGCCGGGGGAAGCGGCTCGGGGGGGTTCGAAGCGGATGGTCGGAACCCGGCGACCTCTCCCGCCCTCGAAACGATACTCGGGATCAGAGCAGGAGGGGACGAGAGCACGCCGCTTCTGGGGATCGATCCGCCCTGATCGACCCCTCGAGGCCGCCATCCCTCGTTGGAAGAGCCCGAGATTCACCCGACCACTTCACCTGCGCGCGTCCGAGAGAGTCCCATCTGGCGCGGGAGGGGTGGGTGGCGGCGGACCGGAGAGGACGCGAGAGGAAGATGCTCCAGCGGTCTGGAACCGGGGGGAGGGAGGGGAGAGCCGCTGCTTCTCCCTTCCACGCCCGGGTGAGAGCACGGCAGGCCCGGATGAGCGGTAAAGAAGCGCAATTTCGAAAGGAAGGGGCAACCCCCTTCAGGCACGGGAGAAAGGCTGCGACCCGGCGGAGCATCTCTGGCGCGGGAGCCAGAGGTGTCTCTCCATCCCCCCCCCCCTCGTGTTTTCCTCCTCCCTCCTGAAACAAGAAGAGAAAGGGACGGGCGACTCGGTGGTCTGCGGCCTCCAGACGGAAGGGCGGACGCGCCCTGGGAACCATGGGGCTCTCCCGCGCTCTCATCGGCGAGCAGGTCGCTTCGATACGCCCCCCTTCCACCCACTGCCATTGCCATCAAGAGAGGCACCCGACAGTTTCTGTCCAGAAGGAGCCGACCCAAGAAGGCAGCGGAGGCGCCCCGGACGACCCAGGAAAAGCAGAGGAAACAAGTCGGGCTGTGCCGGAGGGACTTCCACCGTAGGGGGTCGAAGGGAGGGAGGGAGAGGAGGAACCCTCTCAGTGGACGGGCGAGCCCACTGGCGTGGGGCGAAACCTCTGCTGCCGGCGCGAATCCTCGGGAAGGGGGGACGTAAGAGAGAGAGCCTCCCGGCTGTTTCGTGGGATGAGGGGGAAGAGGGGGGCGGTCGGAAGACCAGTGGTTCCGACCTTCGGGGGCCAGGGCGCGACCGGAAGACGAGAAGAGAAGACTGAAGAGGTGGCAGACGCTCCTGATGATCTTCGGGCCGGTGACGGGCCGTTCCACTGGAGCTGCAGAGACTCTGCCATGAACTCCAGGTGAGGCCGGGAGAACAGCGACGGCGCGAGAGATCTCCGCGCGCATCTTGGCGCCGCGCAGTCGCCGAGCGGGCCCGGCTGCGACGGCCGTACCCCGCGGAGGGGAGCGCCAAAAAAAAAAAAAAAAGTGGTGGTGGTGGTGGTGCGCGGTGGAGGCGGATGGGAAGGAAGGGGTCGGGGTCGGCGGGCTCCCTTCCTGTTCGCGCGCGCTCCTGCTGGTCGCCGCGGCTCTGCGCACAGCCGGCAGGGTTGCACGGGTTTTTCGCCTCTTTTCTTTTTGTCTGCCTTTTCACCCGTCGCGGGTGCTCCCTTTCTCCCCCCTCCCCCTCCTTTTTCTTTTCTCTTTTTCTTACGCGTTTCTTCTGCACCCCGCCGAACGAGATCGTCCGCGCGAGCTCCTCCCGCGGCGGGCGAAACGCGAGGAGAACGCTCAAGACGTGCTCCTCCGCTCTTCTTGCCGTTTGAACGAGCGCGGAACGACGTGCGCGGAAGAACGACGGCAACGCTCCGCAGCGTGGACTGCGACGGGCGGGAGGGAAGGGGGATGGGGTCGGGGGGGGATCGAACCTGGACTAGCCGAAACAACCTTAATTAAGATTGCCAACCTGATCCGCGCGCGCGGGACGATGGGATGCTCTGCGGGAAGGGACAGGGAGGGAGTGGAGGAAGGACCTTTGATCCCTGAGGTGTGTCTTCGCGGGTGCGAGGCGCTGTTGAAGGGGGGCCAAGCTGGCGCGCGGAGGGAAGAAATGGCGAGCGAGACTTGCAGCTCCACTGTGTACGCGTCGTCGTGTGCAAGCACGCGTTCCCGTGTTTCTTCCAGGGCGTATTTTCCTCTGACCGCCTCGTCCTCATTAAGAGGATGAAGCGAAACGAAACAAAATAGTCAATCTGCCCTTCCTGTATGCTGCACGCGTGAAGCCGTGCAGTTCCAGAATTTTCCTCGTGTCCAGTCACAGCGTGAAAGGCCGGCTGTACGGCACTTCCGAGCAGAAGCAGTCCGTCCTCCCGCAATGCAACCAGCAGAGCCTGGACTGCTGGAGAGTGCGGAGTAGGAGCCACCGTAGGGCCAAAAGTGGAGCTTCCTGGAGGAGGAAGGCAGCGTTTTTCAGACTCGGAGAACAGCGTCGTGTGCGTGGGCAGTTCCCCCCCCCCCATTTGAAACACTGGGGGGGGGGGATAATCAGGCAGCAGCGACGAGTACACCTATTTGGAGCCGACTTTTCGTTTTGCGTCCCTTGGAGCTCGTGAAAGCGGAGTGCAAACACAACGAGCTCAAAAAGAAAAAGAAAATCCTCGTCCCCCGCGTTCATGCATGTGTGTATGTGTGTCTTCTTGAGACCATTGTTCTTCATGTCTACGGGACAATGCCCGGGGCTCGTTTCGTACCTTGTACAAGCAGTGTGTAATGGAAGAGCCCGTTTTCCTTTGACCTTACGATCACCCATGAGCGTAGGTGCGTTAAAGGATGAATAATTAATAGGCACGAATACTTCCGGTTGCCGCAGCACCCCACGAGAACACGCCGAAGTCCGGCTGGCCGAGACCAAGAGGGTTCCGGTACCCAAGCGCGACCACGGTGAACCGTGGAGGGCGAGTGTTCAGCATCCAGATAAAGGACAGGTAGCTGGACACGGGCAGCTGAGACGCTTCCCATTTCCGGAGGTGGGGGGGAGGAGGGGAAGAGCCCTCACGACAGCTGAACAGCACAACTGACAGCCATTACGATCGGCATTCTTAATTCCAAATGCTATTCCAAGTTTCCGTCCTCTTCGTGCGCTTCGGTCTTGCGACTTCCCTCTGGGCTACTTGGGTCATCGAAACCACTGAGGCCTTCAGATGAAAGCGCTAAGCACGCCCTACAGATCGATGGAAGCAACACCGTTTGTTTCATCCTCTTTCCCTTGTTCTGCCTTGTACGCATTTGCATACTCTCACTGTACAGCTGCGTCGTCTGAACTGATGTTGGCGCTCGTTCCCAACTGTACAACTCTTATCCTTTTATCTCACTTCGTTTTTTTTTTTTTTTTTTTTTCCGTTTTCCTTTCCTCCTTCCCTACTTGAACGAGAGCAGGAAACAACGGACTGGTTGTTGATACATTGAACACGGAAATCATCTCAATGTTAGCAGTGTCCAAGGAATGCACACTTTGCACACCGAGTTGCCTGAGAGTTCGTCCCTCGGTCAAACTTCAGCTCCGCTTTCAAGGTGAAGTGCACCGAATTCTCGTGGCGCTTCGAACGCTTCGCTTTGGCGCCATCGGGAATATGCAATTCACAGCTGAGGACAAGGGAGCGAAGACTTTTTGCAAAGTTGTTGCTTTACTGATTTCCGTTTCTCTTTATGGATGTTCGGATTCAGATCGTTCCGGAGGCAGTCGCTCCGAGAAGATTTTATAGCTTCTCCGAGGAGTTAAATATTAACAAGAGGATCGTATACGCTTGTGATGGATGTCCTGAGCCATCCATCTTTCCAGCTATCTGCCTGCACTGTGATTTGGCCATCAGTTACGCCTCCATTATTTCGTCATTGCATTTCCCATAGCAAGAATTTTGAATGTGTTGCCATTATCAGTGTACGAACTCGGATGGTTCGGGAGAACGGTCTCCATCAACCGCGAGAGGGACACCATTCGAGAGCTATCAACCAACAAAAGAATGGCCAATTTTCTCCATCCAGAGAAAAAGTACGTAGTAACGCTGCAAGCGTCTTCCCGTTCCTGGGAACCTCCCGGAATTCGCGAGATGCACTCTTCTTCCCCTCTTCCCGGTCTCGCGATTTCGCAAAAGCGATCGCGCGCGTTGGCCCTGAGATCCGAAAGGGATGTGGCCAGCAGACTCGGCAGATTTCCTTGAGCGCCGCCGACCAGGTGTTCAGAAGATCCCCACACGGCAGTTGGTCAGAAGATAAAGGGAAAGCAGCAGCAGCAGCAGCAGAAGAAGAAGAAGAAGAAACCTGCGACACACGTTTGGGTTCAGAACGTTACGAGTCGGCAGTACAAGAAGCAGGCCGAATAAACAGATATGTGAATTGAAGGTGAAAGCAGTCACCGAGGGGAACGATGAGGCTTCCGGTCTGCAGCCCGCAGAGGAGAGAGCTTCGTAGCGGAAAGCGCACTTTCTGAAAGAACCTTTCCAGCTCTCCACGTCTCCACGGCGTGGAGTGGATGGGGGATCACCCACTCTCTTTCTTTTGCTGGCATTTGGCAAGGCATCGCGTCCTCTTAGCGCTCTTGGAGGAAGGGCAACGGAGCGGAAAATCTGCCCCCCCACTGATGCGCCCAGCTCCGACGCAGCGAACAAAGCGCCCCTCTCTCTGTCGGTTTACCCTGAATTCTGCTTTCTTGGTCTTCATGTCTGCCCAAACCATCGCTCTTCTCAGGCACAGATGCTGTCGTGACGCAGGAAAAAGAGAGAAACATTGGTGCTAGGCTCCGGGAGGGTTCGATCCTACTGTAGCGAGAGGTGGGATCACCGTTTGCAGAGTCATCGGCGGGCGCTCCCTACGCCCTCCGCTCGTTGCACACCCGAGGGCGCGAATCCCTCGACAGCAAACTGCCCCCCGGTAGACGCAGTTTGCGTTCAAATCGACTCAATCCTTGGAGTATCTGACAGCCGCCGCCGAGCGTGCGGCAAGTCGTGCAATATGGTGGCAGTCGTGCAGTACGATCACTGGTCCGGTCATCGGACCAGGGGGGCAGGTGCGCGTCCACCTAAGAGAGTCCATCCTCTTAGGATGATGGGAGCGAACTGGATCCTTCCACGAGCGCGCCTGAGAAAGAGTGTTCTCGTCGACAGATAACAGTTGAATGACAGCTCCCGCGCCCCCTGAGATGGCTGGAGCACATTGTTGCGACTCCATCCCATCCCCCTCCCCCATTTCTCCCCTCGGGGTTCGCTCGTTCCTGGAATTCGAACTCCTCAAATGCTGATTCCTGGAGCGTCCCGTGGGACTCTTGAAGCGGGATGAGGGTTTTGAGAGCTTCCGAGGAGAGCCGCGCGCTCTCTCGTGGAAAAGCCTCCAAGTGATTGTAGCACCTTCTCGAAGGGAGGATCATGCCGGTGGCACGACATCCTCTCGAAAACGACGTATGTCATCACCCGCCTACTCGAGAGCTGCAGGTCGAAGCCACTATGGGAAGGGAAGAAACAGCCGGTTTCGGAAGAAGTGCGGGATACGGGAGCGAGATAAGATATGATCCCATTTTCGTTCGCCCGTTCGCACCCTCCTTGTCCCATCCAGCCCCGATCTCTTTCTTTCAATTGGACCAGGAAGCATCCATTCGGCTTGAGGAGAACTCGCTTTCTCCTTGTCCCGCTGATGCTCTCTTCCATCACCGCATCCAAGGAAGCGCTTCCTTGGATGCGGAAATGGAAGCGAGCTCTCTTCTTTGGATCGTGAGCGCTCGTGAAAATTCGTCGCTCCACCAGAGCATCTCGAAGCCTGCCAGCGAGCGCAGCTGCCGATGCCGACACTTTGCTGACACTTCCTCCTCCTTCCCTTCTCTGTCACGAACCGTAAGGTTGTGTCTGCCACTCGAATGGTCCGCCACCTCCATCCTGCAGGCAAGGACCAGAGGACGGCGCCGTCATCTGTTTGGCACCCCGTGAATTTCTGAACGACATTGGGGGTCACCAAGCGGCAGAATGTAGGCGACCCGTGATGGAGCGCGATTGAACGAGGACAGGAGCTGTCTGCCATCCGAGAGATCTCGAGCCAGCTCTTGCCTTCCTCTTCTTTTGCGCCGCCGTCCGCTACCCCTGGGTCTTCCGGTACGGTATGTTGCGTGTTTCCCCGGCTGCGCTTCGGGACTCGACAGGCGGCTTCCGAGCTCGTAAACGAAAATGAATTGCGTTCTTTGGGAAAGCGATGTCGTTCTCAACCGAAGGAGACTTTGGATTTCTCCGTGTGCGACGGAGCGGCATCAAACAATTCTGTCCGCACTCTCCATGGGTGCGGCGGCGGCGAGGCCCCAACCGCTTTCCGCCGAACGTTTTCCTTCGACCGGTGCCACTTTTCGAGTTCCCTATGACAGGTAGGAAAGCCGGAAGTTCCTCTCCGTTTCAAGTCGCGGGGACGCCGAACAGCGTTGCACTCTCTGCCGGCGGTGGCATCTCCCAGCGCGTTTGCTCCCCGAGGTTCAGATGAACCCCGGGAATGGAGAGCAGTCGAACTTCAGGCTCAGGGCTTTCGAGCTTGGCCGAAGGACGGAGGTGAGGAGGACCTGTCCGAACTCACGGACGCTTCCGATGCGGATATCGATCCGAATTCTAAGAAAGAAAGAAAATTTTCTTTGCCGACATTCTACGAAGGGCTCCCAGAATAAAGGAACATGCAGTCGGTTCCTCTTCCCGAAGAGTTTTTCGCCTTCAGCGCGTAAGCGTATTGATCGCACGCTCGGATTCCATCTTCCCTTCTGAAGGGAATGTCCCGCTGATGCCCCTCAGGAATACGGGGCAGGTGCGGCGTCCGAAGGGAGTCGCCCTGCGCATTGCACAAAAGCATCCCGGATTATCACAGAGTCGTGAGAAAATATCTCGAGCGGTCTCAGCGCCCTCGAAGGACGAGGAGCGCTCGCGGAGACGTGTGGTCTGCGGGAAGGGAAGCTGGCCTCTGGAAGAGCGAAGGAAGTTTTCCTCTCCTTTGCTTTGCCTTCCGAATTCAAACGTTGCTAGCGAAGTCGCCTTTGTCCAACATTCTCGAGGATCTTTTTCTCGTCTGAGGGGTCACCCCCATCTGTGCGCTGTACAGGCCAGGAAGGCCCCGGGACGTACTTGCGTTGGACCTTGGCTTACTGTTTTCGTTCCTCTTCGGCTCTCTTCATTCTCAATTGCTTTCGGCTCACTCTCATCTCGATTTCACCCCCATGGCCTCTCGACTCAGTTCCGACCATGTGTGCCCACCCATCTCCTCGCGAGGTTCTGAGAGAGAGAGAGAGAGAGAGAGCACCTTCTCGGAATGGGCGATTCCCCTTTGAGACTGCAATCTTGCCCAAAGAGCAGCTCCGAATGGACAGAGGAGTCCGTAAGAAAGAGTCATTGGAACAGCAAGAAGCACAGACGGCAAGCACGGGGGGACTGACAACGTTCCCACGTGGGCCGACAGAAAACATCCTCCCTTTCGACCCCGAACGGCTGACCGACGATTCCTCGAGACTCCAGCTGCAGGAACGGTCCTGCCCTCTGTGTGACCGAGGACCAAGGGCTGCGCAGGAAGTTTCTCAGGCTCCCAAATGACAGCGAGACCAGGAGGCGACAATCCTCGTCCGGTGGCAACTAGAAGCACCGAGCTCAAACCCACGGTTGTCCTGACCCCTTCCTCGAAGGTGAAGGGTGCGACGAAACGGGCGGGCTGGTCGATCCGCAGGGACGGATCGGATGTGACCTCCTCTTGTGACGCACGACGCCTCCGCTCTCGGCAAAACAGTTCGCTCCGAAATGGCCCGCAACATGCCGAGCAAACACTCCGATGCTCCTTATCTTCTTCCGACGTACTCATGAGGACAGCGCAGAACCCCATGCACAGCTGACCTTCACTGGAGTTTGCGAATTCTAGAGAAGATTAAAGCTTTTTTTTTTCTTTCTTCCTGACACGTGGATCCTCGGTGACACGCTCGGAAGCATGCGGGGAACGCGAATAAAACGCCTGTTATCTCTGGGAAAGCATCTCTGGAAATGCAGCTATTATAGCAGCGGAACTCGACGCGTCCTTCAAAGGGAAGCGCGTCGGTCAGGAGCGCTCTTTCGCGCAAGAAATCTCAGGTTTCCGTGCGCGTGAGTCATAGCTTTGGGGGGTGGTTTCTTGCGCAGGTGTGCGAGGAAGCAAGAAGTGTCCTTGCGCACGGCTACTCCGAGGGGAGAGCGGTCTCCATGCCATTCTCGTCAGAACAATTGCAAGAAGAGAGCGGGGCGCTGAAAGCAGGGAGCGGGCCCTGGAGATTCCCGGGGCGCTGTCAGAGCCGATGAGCGTCTTGTCTCGACAAAAGGGACTCAGAGAAAGGTGGAGCTCGCCCTGGGAAAGAGGGGGTGCTACTGCACTTGCGAGGAGCGCATCCTGTCCTCCTCGTCCTCCCCCTCCTTCGGTGACAACGACTCGTCGGCCATCGCGTGAGTATCATCAACTGGCAGCCCCCATCGCTCGCGACCAGCGCGTGCGGCATCAGAGATTATCCCGAGATCGAATCACTGACCGGTGACGAGCAATTCGGAATACCGACCGCAGGAGGATTCGCTTCCAGGACCTCTCCGGGATTCGGAAAAACAAAAAACAAAAAACGGGGTCTTGTGGCGAGCGAGCAGCTGGGAGAAGGAGGGGAGGCTCTGCTCCGGGATACGGAAGCCGTGGCATGCAGACGGTTCTCCGAAGGGAGCGCCTCGCCTTTCCTCTTTCCTCCGGGGTCGCGCACGCAACCTGTCGACTCCGTGCATCTCGACTGACGATTCCGCGGAAGCTGGAACAAATCGCTGGGGCAACCAGCAATCTTGCGAACCGCGAGCTGGAAACGACTTCACCCTCTGATAGAGCTCTCGAAGGGAATCCGGGAGAGCAGAGGAGGGAGGCGAAAGAAGGAGCGCGTGCAACTCTCAAGGGCTCCCCCCCACCGCCTTCCCCGCGCGCTCGAAGCACGCCGAACTCCTAGAGTGGAGATGGCGGAAGCTGGGGCAGCAAAACGAGGCGGACAAAAAGTGGACGGACGTAAGGATGACGTCCACACACCAAAAGCGAATCTCGGAGTGTTCTAGAATTCACAAGCAGAGCTCGTTCATTACGCACCGAACCCGCTTCCGAAGGGCAGCCGGAGACGGGAGCTCCAGCAAATAAATTTCCTCTGAAGACACCGGTGCCGAAAGGAAGCGAATGCGGCGGCGGGGGGGAAGAGAGGGGGGCGATCCCGGGGTGAGCCCTGCAACAGCGCTTTACGTCGCCTCCGTAACTTTGAGGTGCAAAAGTCCGAGGCAAGGAAGAAACAAAAAAAAAAAAAGAAGACTAGGAAAAACCGTGCTCACCGGGATGCTGGTCGAGGAGGTCAGATTTCGATCTCGAGAAGAGAATCTGTGATCATTCCGGCTCCTAACCTCATCGAACCCATCGTGAGGTGGGCACACGCCAACATAGTATCTCTCCTCCTGATCTCTCGAGATGACTCCCGGTCGAGAGGAGGCTGTTTCCGAAGATTTTCCCGAATAATCTTTCCCGAATCGAATCCAAAGAAAAATTATGGAGCTGCGCAGGGAGCAGCCGTCGGAGGAGGGCAGGGTGCCTTTCGGACAATTTGCGTGCCCTAATAGCTCCGGGTGGACAAGGTGCGCTCTACAGATGGTGGCCGGGAGCACAGAAGCGCAGAGCCTTTTTACCTTCACAGTGGCTCTGCTGCCGTCGGGTCGGACGTCTTGGGACGGGATCGCCACATCTTGCCCGGAAAAAAGGGAGAAAGGAAACCCTTCAAGTTTTCCGATTCAACATCTCGGCTGAACGCGATCCCGTGGGAAAGTGTTTCGCCGCTCAAGTTTGCGTCCAGGTTACGGGATGGGAAAAAAAAAAAAAAAAAAAAAACATTTTTTGTCTCCTCCCGAGGAGGAGGAGTGGTGACTCTGAGCATCTCTGGGAGGAGCCCTTGCCGCTCCGGAGACACTCCGAGTCCGCGTCGCAGAACTTTACAGCTGTCCCTCGAATGGAGGTTTCCCCGTGGTGAATCCCGGTGGATACCACTTTGTCCGCAACGGAAACGGATAGAGCGCGGCCTCCCGCCGCCAGTCCGCGGTTGCCACGGTCCCACCTCGCGACGGCGGCGGTTCGGCATTGCTGGAACCAAGCTGCGAAGAGAGCTGGCGAGAAAGGACGGCGCGGTCTCCTCCGTTTTCGGTCGGGGATCCCAGCCGGCCATTATCCAGCACCAGCTTCCTCTGTAAAAGGAAAGAAAAGAAAAATGCATGCGTGCACGCACGCACATGTATAGAGAGATGTGTGCTTGCGCGCATGTGTGTCTGTGTGTGCACAGGAGGGGAGATTCCCTGGTTCGTTCATTCTCGCAAAAGGATTTTGCTCCCGGAGATCGGACTGGCTGCGAGAATGGAGCTGCATCGTCTTCGTAATAATGAGTAACGTACACCGTAATAATCAGTTGGTGTTCTCGGAGGCGTTGCGGTGGTTTCCAGAGGGCGTCATTAAAACTCCGTGACCTTTGGTGTGTCGTCCCGTGTCGGAGGAGGAACGGCGAAATCAAAGATCCAGTTGCCGTGCCTACTTTTCGCGTCCACTTGTGGCACTTAATTATGCTCGTTCGGCAAATTTGAAATCCTTCCTGGTCAAGTAGGTCAGACCGAGAGCCACCTACGCGCGCAGAATGGCGCGATTCACCGACCGGGTCGACGGTTTCTTGACGCGGCGAGCGGGTCACGCGGCGCGGAGTGACGGGCGCGCGGAGCCTTCCGATCTTCTGCCGTTTCTCCGCGGTCACGCTGCCACGGTCCGCTCTCCCGAGGACCTCCCGGGAGAATGTGGAAGAGCCCCTCCCACTTGCCGGGACGCGCGTCGTTTGCGCACCCCGGCACGTGGGAGACCAGGACGCGCGAACAGGGAAAGATTTCTTCCGCCCCGGAGGTCACCCCCACGCCACCCCCGGGCTGCAGCGTATGAGGCCGCAGGGTATGAGGCTTCCTGGTGCCTCCGAGTGACACTCCCAGAATTTCGCTCCCCCCGGAACGTCCGCGGGAGGCGGCGCGCGACCACTCACCTTCCCCACCGGGTAATTGGGGAGGGAGAGGAGAGAGCTTTTCCTGAGGCTGCTTGGGGGAAAACAACGCGGCCTGGGGGGCGGCCTTACGTCGGAGGGATCCCCACTCCATCCCACCTTCTTGCCCCGAGCGGAATCCCAAGATGCGCACCAAGGAAAGCCGTCAGATCGTCCTGCTAGGCCCGATCCGGCAGGAGGAAGTCGCCACTCGCCCTTCCCTCTCGAGACGTCCCCGGAAAGAGGAGCGCAGGTGGCCGCCCCAGCGACAAGGGCGCAGTGAGATTCCCCCCTCTCCCCGGGAAGCGAAGAGGGGCGCCTCCCTCCCTCCCTGTCCCCCTTCGAAGTCTGCGGTAGGCTACTGGACTCACTCCGGCGACGCGCCCCCGAGCGCTCTTTCCCCTCTGGTGCGGCCCTTCGGGTCTCTTCCTGGCCCACCCTTCTTCCCCCCCGGGACACGGTCGCCTCGGCTGGTCCCCACAGCTGCGCTCCGGCCTTTGCGGGTAGGTCAGGGCATCCCACGCGAAGACGTGGCCGCTGGCCCCGCACCCGGAAGCCGCTCCGGCAGGCGGAGGAGGCAGGCCGGAATCTTCACGCGGCCGCCGAGGCTCGGGAGCCAGGCAGAGGGAGCGATGCGCCATCAGGAGGAACAGCGAGCTGCCGCCACTCCCCTGACTCCCCTGCGCTGCTCCTCCTCGAGTGTGACCCCAAGTCCGTCCTGTCTTTCCCAGAGCCCCATGGCGACGACGACGCGAACGAGCTCTCCCACCTTCCCTCACGTTAGCACGCGCGCGCTCCTGGCATGAGAGAACGGCTGCTTGCCCCTCCCCGATCCCCTTCCGGGAGCCAGCGACGGCCAAAGAGAGAGGCGGGCGACCTCCCACGTATCTCCTACCCTACCCCTGCGTCTTCCCGCCCGCCGTCCAGAGGAGTCTCTTCGAGGACTCTCTCCTTCGGGTGCAGAGAAGACGTGAGGACTCGACCGCGCGTCGGGAGGCTCCCTTTCAGTGGGGAAGGTAGCGTCTCCTCTCGCACGCCTCTCCTGGGACAGAGCGCGGCGAACGGAGGATGGGAGGAAGGTCGTGGGTGAAGGGTCGCGGGAGAAGGCGGTCGCGCGCCTCGCCTTCGCATCCCGAAAATTCGGCATCGCGCTCCTGGTCGTGGATAAGAGGGGAAGAGGCTGCCCTCCCCTCTACGGGCGGCAGAGGGGAAGAGTCTCCCGCTTCTTCCGGTGGCCCACGGAGCCTCCCTTCCCGTTCCGGCCGGGGGTTCTCCTCGTGCACACAGGAGCCCCACAAACTTTTCCTCCCTTCTTTTCCTCCTCTTCTTCCTCCTTTGCTCCCTTCCTCCCCTCTTCCCTTCCTCCTCCTTTGCTCCTTCTCCTCCTCTTCAGCCCGTACCGGCTGATCCCTCCTTCGCACTCCTCTTGGATGACCACGGCGCCTCGGCAAGGGAGGGGCGTCGGCTGCGAGCCCCCTCCCGGCCCGGCGAGTTCCATCAGGCGGGGAGGAGCCCGCGCAGCGAGATGTTCCAAACTGACTCCAGGTGGATCCGAACCGAACGGAGGATGCGTTCGCCGGTGCCGGGCGCGTGACTCATCTTTTGCGTCTATCACCAAGAAGCGCAAGCGGGCCCCTCCCCCTCCTCGTGCCGCCTCCTCCCCAGTCGAGTGGAGGGAGGGAGCGAGGAGGAGTAGGAGGGGGGGAAGTGAAGTAAGCGCGACGAGGGAGCTTCGTAGGGTCGGGCGGGATCTCCCGGAGGTGCTCGCGTTGGAGCATCGGAAATTCTGCCTGCCGGATGTTGCCGGAGCAGCCGGTAGGACCTTCGTCGGACGCGCGGGGGTGGTCGGACTTTTCAGGACGCTAGCCTGGCGAGACAGCGCCCTTCGCGGGACTCGTCGGCTTCCTCGCCCCCTCCCTCCGCACCAGCCGGTGGAGGGGAAGAGAGGCCGCGCGGTTCCCCTCTTTCTGGGAGGTTTCCCAGCGGAACCCTTCAGGCGCGGGCAGAGACGGCGAAGGGACATGGGGGTGGACTGGGTGCTTTTGAAGCGACGGAGAGTTCTGGAATGTTAGGAGGGAAAGAAAGGGGGAAGGGGGGGGGAAGTACCCAGTCGTTTCCATCCTCTGGGAGGGAAGCGTCAAGCGCACGCGCGCAGGGAACCAAGTTACCCCGGCGGTTCCCGGGAGACTCTCCTTTTTCGGGGCGGGTCTTCTTCTCGAGTGCTTCGACGGGCGGTTCCCGGGGAGGCCGGCGGTTCGAACGAGAAAGACCACGTAGGAGAAGGGGGAAGGAAGGAGTCATGGGAGGTCACGAATCGGGTGCATAGAGCTCGGCGTGACCTCCGGCGAGGGCCACTCAGACTTTCCAGGGTTGTTGCTACCCCAAGTGGACCGAGAGACGCTCGGATCCCTCTTCCCTCCGTCTGCCCTTCGCGGGGGAGCGAGCCGTCGGCCTCTCCGAGCTTCCTCGTCCAGAGAAGGCGGCGAGGGAGCCACTGCCCCGGTGGCAGGGCTACCCGCATGCAGCGGGGGAGAGGTGACTTTCGGAAACCAGCAGATGCCTATCGTGGGCTCCGACTCGCCGTATCAACCCGGCGCATCGGCGCGCGCGGGTTGCGCAAGAACTTGCTGCTGCCAAGGAAACCGAACGACCTTGAAAGTTTCCTTCGCTTCCGCCGGCTGCAAAGCTGGCGGAGGGCTCGAAGCGTTCCGAAGGTAGCGGCACTGACAGGCAGAGAGCCGCCCTCCCCCCTCCTCCCTTTCAAGGCCGGCCCGACTGCCCCCCGCCCCTTTCCCAGAGGGGAGACGCGTGCAGGAGCAGAGCCTCTCGAACACGAGGGCCGTTCCTCCCGCTCGCCCATTAGGGCTGCAGGCGGCAAGAGTCCCCTGCACTCCCGCCCCCTTCCGCGTCTCGCCGTCGCCGCCGGTGCGCGCGGAGGAGACCGAGAGCAACGAGAGGGCCGCCAGGGTAGCCCTCGGATCCGCCCCCTGCCGCTGAAGATCCCGGAAGCATCGCCACCTGCCCCTCTCAAGACGGGGTGAGGGGAGGAGGAGAAGAGGAGAAGGAAGATACCGCCTTGACAGTGAGCGAAGCTCCTGGGGCGAGCTGAGCCCCCTGAGAATGCGCTTTCTAACGGCGCGAGACCGAGGTCGGGACCAGTAGCGAGCGTCGCAGCAGGAGGGGGGAGGGAGGGGCTCCGAAAAGAGATCGCTCTTTGCCGAGCGGAAGCTACCTCCTAGTAGTCCCTCCAGCAGGGGGAAGGAGGTGGAAGCCTGGCAACAGGAAGAACGGATCCTCCCCTCCCTCCTACCCGGTCCTACCTTCTGCGCAAGGCCCAAGGACCCAAGCCTGCCCTCCATCCTCCCATACAGCAGCAACAACAAAAGGGAGACCGCGAAGAGGTCGCGAATCTTTCGCAGAGTTCCGGTACTGTACAGCAATACTTCAGCGTCCGCGTGCAGCACGGAGGAGGACTTCTGGAGCACCCCGTCGGATCGTGACGCGGAAAATGTGCTGGAGGTGAGAGACGGCGATGGCTTCCCTGTTCTTCCGGAAGAAGGTGCTCTCTCGGACCTGACTAGGAAGAAGTGTGCGGGCAAGAGAATAAGAGGCGCTTCCCGAAGGTCAGCACCGAGGAGCCTGGGAGCGCTCCCGAGGTCCATTTTCTTTTACCGGAGCCGCTGCTTCGCCGCACCGCCGCCTTCTTCGTTCCAGACCGTCGTCTTCCACAAGTGCATGCTGGGAGCTGAGATCCGGGAGGTTCTCTCGGGTCGGCGAGCGCTCCCGGTTGTTACCGCACAACAGACGCCTCCCTTCGGATAGGTTCGACCAGGTTTGGGAGGGGGCAGTTCCGAGGTTGCCATCCTTTCCTCGATGGATGAGCGGCAGGGGGATGGGGGGAGGCAGGCGAGAGAACCTCCCTCCAGCTTCTGGACTCCTGAAGGCATGATGCAGAGGGGACCAACTCCCGCAGATGGAATGGAGGCAGCGGTAGTAGATGGTCCGTGCGTCAGGACAGAACGCTCAAAGTCGGCCGGGAGGAGACCTGGCAGGGCGAAAGCTGGAGCAGGAGTATTCAGAGGCAGCGTACCCTCTCCTCCTCTTCCTCTTCCTCCATCCTCTTCCTCGCCATTCCTGGCTCCCTGTTCCCTCTTCACGGCGACGACCACCCACTGGAAGTGACCCTGATGCAAGCGTTCCCCGGACGATGCGACCTGCAGGGGTGCGAGCGGTCGGGAGGCCTGCGGGTTCCGGGCATCTCGTCGAAGGAGCCTTGCACACTTTCCCAAACATCCTGTTTCGAGGGTCAGGTGGAACGCCTTAAGAAGAGGAGGTGATCGCTGCGTGCGTGGCCGCCTGGAGGTGCACCTCCAGGGAGGGTTGCCAGAAGAACGGGAGCCGATGACTGAGATTCTCCCGCAGGATCACTCCTTCTCTAAGACTACCGGGAGCCTCGGCAGAAGAGACTTCCTAAGAACTGTCGAGTGCTTCTCGTGTTGGAATTCCGGAATCGCAGGAAGATAAAGCTAAGGGACGAACCATTTCCATGGGTGCTCCCCATTTCGAGAGCGAGGTGCTTTCCCTCTCAGGCTCCTTCTCCTTCCCCGTCGCTTCCCTCCATCCTCCGGCGAGCAGTGGGCTCGCGCACAAGAGAAACCGTGCAGACATGAAGGTCTGTTCCTCTGAGCATCTTCTGTCCCTCTCCTGCTGCTCCTTTCTCTCTTCTCCTGCCCTTCACGACTTGGGGGGAAAATCGGTCTGTTCATGGCAAAGAAGGACGAAACGATTCTTTAACCTTTCTTCGCCGTTGCTCCCGAGAACCCAGGATCGGGTGCTGTCCGGCAGAGAGGGGAAGGAAGTGCTTGAGGATCGCAGAGAGAAGGCCGTCGCCTCGCCTCTCGGATGCTTGGGAAAATGATCTATTGCCTCCGAGAAAGCTCACCTGACTTTCTGCCTGTCGGCAGCTCTCGCTCTGAGCGCTTCCTCCAAATCCTTCTACAGCTTCTCCTGCTGCTCGCACACTTACGACTGCTTTTCTTGGATCCATCGAGAGAAGAAGAGGGAAACGGAAAAGAACTGCGCCTGGAGGAGACTGGGAAGATGCGCGCGCCTCTAGACTTTTGGCTAAGATCAAAGTGTAGATCCGAATTGCATGCCGAAAGTCGACAGGATCCAACGCACTCTGGGCAGTGGAGACCCCAGTGGTGGTTCAGGAACCTTCTCCTCTGTACGAGGCCGAGAAAGCGCAAGGACCTCCCTTGAGCCTTCCTGACGCGAGCTCTCCTCTCCCCTACCACCCAGCAAACTTCAGTACATGGCAGCAGAGACGGTGAACCCCGCGTGACGCGCAGAAGCCCGGACGCAAGTCATGCATCTTGTATACCATCTGGGAAGAGTTCCCCTCTCAGAGATGAGTCAGGACTGGAAGTGGATCTCGTGAGTCATATCCTCAGCTGCAGTGCTGTTCTCCCTAAGAGAAAAAGAAACGACAGTAGCCAGCCGACCGCATGGTTCACCTGCATCTGATTGTCAACCACAGTTGTTCGAGGCTGGACGGCAGTCTGATCGACGTGGACACTCCAGGGTCACAGACTCAAGGATTGCTGCTCTGGGCAGATCGACAGATCTGCTAAATCTTCCCTTAAGACGGACTGGTCTTCTCTCTTCTGAGTCTCGACAGCTCCATGCTTACCCTCCGCATGCAGAAGACAACGGCACTCCTTTTGCAATCGGCACTCAGGTGCAATAGGTACCATCACCTCGCGGAGGGGGAAGAGGACTTTGGCCGAACTATGTGAGGTGCGGATCGGAGGATCCCATCCCACACCTCCTATTGGACCACCTTAGTTCGAGCTGGGAACGCGTGGCCAGAGCTCTTTCCCACTCCGATTACACCCTCAGATTTCGTAGTCCAAGATGGACTTTTTCTGGCCATAGCAGCCAGAAAAAGTCCATTCCTTGTGCTACATATGCGGCATCGGAGCAGCTCGACTTGCAACGAAACTCCGCCAACGATGCACGAGCCTATCCTTCTAGTCGTCTCCATGCTACGGAGAGCGGCGAAGAGGACTCGTCGAGGTGGTCTGGCTGAAAGAGAAATGGCGTACATCGCACGCATCTCTGTAGGACTGAAACCAGAAGTACAGACCTCCCTTACCAGACCTCGAACAGTGCTTCCTCTTCTACTCCGTAGAACTCTGTTGGGAACCTGTTGTTCCTAATCTATGTTTACTGTTGGATAATAAATTCCTCAGAGCGACCAGGTGAAAAATACTAGTGTCTCCTATCAGCGATGCTCCATGTGCATCGTCGTCTCGGGAGATTCTCCCTAGAAGGAACAATGCAGGATCCCGAAAATTCTTTAGCAACAGGTCCGAGCGCCTCCAAGAGAGGGGACGGCAGCTGCCAACCGGCAGAGTGGGAGTTGCTCGGCCCCGCCCCCTGGCTAGAAACCACAAGATTCCTGGTAGGGTAGGCAGCAGCCTAGACTGCTGAGGAAGCCACTGTAAGCATGCAACTAAAGGAGCGCTGCCCTAGGCGGAGCACCCCCCAGAGTCACCATGGGTGAACTAGTAGTCGTCGTCCTCTCCCATTCTGATACTCTTCCTTCCGTACTGCACCGCAAAGAGCCACTCTCCTGAACTGAGGTCTCCAAGCGCCTACATTGCCTGATGAAGAGGGAGTGCTGTGTGAGGGATGGTCGAATCCCATCACCCATCAGTTGCTAGGTTTGGTGGTGTCCGCAGTCTGAGGTGGGGAGGTGTGTGTGTGTGGGGGGGGGGGGGTGACAGAGGCCCATTTCCACGCATCTGGATGGACGTCCCGTCCACGCCCGTCTCTGGCGCCTTGTGCTGCATCTGCAGCACCTAGCGCAGAGTGGGCTTGCGGAGAAACAACACCAGCAGCAGCGGAGCCAACATCCCGGTCTCTGCCTCCGCACTGCGGAAAAGTGACTTCAGCTGATCTGTCCACCAGCTAGGAAGGTCACTGACCACTTCTCTCGAAAGTTGCCTGCCAGGGACATTGGTGAATCCTTCCAGAGATCCTTTCCTGTCCCCCTTCCCCCCTTTACTCCCTTGTTCATTTCTTCTTGTTTGCAGATAGCCTTCGCCTGCGTTGCGGCTCCAGGGCCTTCTACTCGCTCCCGACTGCGAGTCGGGAGGTACTCTCTCTCATTCTGCGAAGACCCCTGCAAGAACTCCTTCCCTTCCCTGGTGCTCATCCACTCACGTGAAGGAACGTGCCAGGGATGCCGGGTGGGGAAATGCAAGAGATGCTTCTAAGGATTCCTCATCCTGGAGCAGCCTACCGCAAGGAGTTTCCGTCCTCCTCAAGAGAAGAGGATGTCCCCAGAGCTTCTGAAAGGTCCTGCGAATTCGCGGCTGTTCCGTGGCAAAGACTGGAAGATGGTCGCTTTTTTCCGAACGGGGGGACAGGGGAGGGAGGGAGGCGAGGGTGCGCTGGGATCCGGTCTCCCGTCCGGCAGAATGGGGAATGAAAGGAAGAAAGATAAAGAGAGGAGCAGCGATGGCGCGGCGGCAAGCGCACGCGCGTGTTGCCGTGCCCCCGCGGAAGGCCGGTTGTCACGTCCGCGTTGGGTTCGCTCGCTGCAGCCCTTCGTCCCGTTCCCTTGGCCAGTCAAAAAGCGCATAAATAAATAAACAAGCGCTCCGCCGCCGGCGGCAGTAGTGCAGAGAGTTCTGCTGGCTGACTGCTCGCCGTGTTTCGCAGCGACGAGCTGCGCGCACGCCCAGCTGCTCCCCTCCGCCGTTTCGGTGATGCGCCAGTGTGGGCGTGACGCAGACCGCAGCAGCAAATTAAGCGAAGGTGCAGCAGCGGTAGGGAAAAGCGATCGACGCCCGCTCCGCTCTGTGGTGAGGTCATCGGGAGCTCGCGGGAACGCGTGGGAAGCTGCAAGAAGCGGAGAGCGTTCGGCCTCCGCCAAGTTCGTCGTCGGATCGCCTCCCCGAGTTTCCCGGACCCGAACCTGCACCCTCAGTCCGGTGGGGGGAAGGGGCTCTGCCTGGCGGCAGGACTCCCTTTCTCCCTCCCCCCAGGCACGAAGCGGATGAATGAAGGGAAAAGGCGACGACGCTTCGTCCTCCGGCGGGTTGCCTGGGTGATGACGAGTTCGCCCTCGGGACGACGCGGCGAAAGGGGTGGAAACGCGCGCGAGCGCACGTCCGTCCGTCCCTTAGGCACAGAGAGGGGACGGCAGAGCAAAGGTTGCCCCAGGCGAGAAGCCGCAGCTCTTGGCTGCTGTGTCCCGCGTGAGCGCGTTTCTCGAAGGAGGATCCGATGGCTGAGGAAACGAAAAACCCTCTCTGGACCCTATCGCCGGTGACTTCCTGATTGGAGCAGACGACCTGCTTCTTCCAGAGGTGCGGGAGCGGAGTCTCGGCGCGTGCGCCGGGCCACTCCCGAAACGCCCCTCATCTTCGTCCTTCCGAGCAAGCGCGCAGGGGGCAGGGCTAGAAAACAGCGGGGTTTTGGTTTCGGCTCCCCCTCCGCTCCCGCGCCAAAGGGAATGCCGGAGCGGAAGACTCGCCGGTCTCCCGGAAACGAACCGGACGCACCTCAGACGATCGAGCCAGTCCGGAGGGGAGAGCTCGCGGACTCTTCCCTCGAGGGAGGGGGCTCTCGAAAGACTCCTGAAGGAGAGTCCCGTCCGAGGATCCAGAGCGCGGTCATCCATACGCATCCTGCGCCTGGGCGGGCAGTTCAAAGCCAATCCGGCGCTAGTCGAATGGGAGGAAAAGGGAAAAAAAGAAAGAAAAAAGAAAAGGAAAAAAAAAAAAAGAAAGAAGAAAACTCGAAAACCAAAAGGAAAAAACATGGCACCGCAGACACACCAACCAACCAACCAACACACACACACACGCGAGCGCATGCTGCCCGCTTAATTGCGGTTACGTGCGTTCGCCTGGGACGCGCGCGCGCATGTGCAGACAGGGGCGGTGTGTATTTTTAGTGCGCTCCTCGCGGCGGCGGCGGCGGCGGCGGCGGCGGGCGCAGCGGAGCCATGACTACGGAAGGTCGAGGTGCGAGCGCGCTTGCAATAAACGGAAAGATGCGTAGTTCGGACCCGCTGCTGCTGCCCCGGACCGAATGGATACAGTGGCGGTGGTCCCTCCACCACGAGAACGACGCTTCTTCTCCTCTACCCTCCCCCCCCCCCCTCTCCTCCTCCCTCCCTCCTCTTGTTTTCGTTTCGATGGAGCAGTCTACCGAGGGCGCGAGGTAGACGCATCGCCGTTGCTTTAGCAACGCGTACTCGCTACTGCATGGGCAGCTGCAGCCAGCCGGCTCCCTGCAGCCCCGTCCCCTCCCCCCTCGTCTCCTTCGTACGGAGGAGAGGGCGCGCTGGTTGGGAATTTCCTCACCGGCAAGAGCAGCAGCAGCGAAGCTGCTGAGGAGCAGCTGGCGTAGGTGCAGGACGGAGCAGGAAGAGGAGGAGGTCGGCAGCAGCAGCAGCGACGGAGGAAGCAGGCGCGGGGAGCCGGAGAAGGAGGATTGGCAGCGTCTGCAACGATGTTGCCATCCACGGTGGGCCGGGAGAAAGAAGGAAAGGGAAAACAAAAGAAACCACGAAGGTTGAGCCTCATCCGCTCCACCGTGGACACTTGGCTCCGGGTGGGTTGCAGCGCCCCGCCCGCGGACACGCGGAACGAAGAGGGTCGACGTCGTCAGGCTGCGCCAAGGGCTGGCAGCTCGCAAGGAGATCCCCTGGGCGGCCGGTTCATCGGATGCTGCCCGTTTTGCGGGTGCGTGGGCAGGGAGACCCTCGTCCAAGAGGACCTCCGAGGGGAGACGCTTCCCTCTGGAACAGCGGGGAGGCTCCACGGACCCTCAGCGGAGTCCTCCCGAGTCCAGAAGTGAAACGCCACCGGCGGAAGGGTTCCCGTTTCCTCCTACCCTCCCCCATCCTCCACCTCCCTTTCTTCGCTTCTTCCCCCTCACTATCATCTCCTCGACCACCACCACCATCACCGCTGTCGCGCTCGCTGGCGTTCCGTACCTCCCCTCGTCTTCCCACCCAACCGTGGCCACTCTCCCGTCGCCCCTGGAGAACAGGCGCGCCCCTCCGCGTGGCTCCAGCGCCGGCCTCGCGGTGCCACTTCACGCCTAATGGCAGAAGAGCGATTGGGACGGACGAGGGATGCGCCCGGTGTGGGAGAGGCCTCTTCCGGCGGGGTAGATGCCCAGAACAACCGCTGGAGAGGTCCGAGGACGCGCAGGGGGCAAAGTCCTTCCCTCGGGCGCTTCCAGTTCCAATTTGACCTGCTCCTCCTCCTCACATTCCTCCCCGATGAGGCTCGGCCTCCTGGTCCCTTCGAAGGGACCAACTGTCTCCGCATCCTCACTCCGTCTCCCTGTGCACGGTCCGGCACTCGACCCGGCCGTCAGCGAGAGGTCGTAGGGGAGGCGGGAGGAAGGGGCCCGAACTAGGATCCCCCCGCGCGTTCCAAGACTGGGATGACATCAGATCAGGAAGCCTCATCCTATCCTCAGGTTCTCAGGTGGATGCTGAGCCCGGGGATGAGGGGTGCTCCCCCCGCGGCGAGGCAGGGAGGGCCGCGGCAGCTGCCGGGGCACGCTTCCAGGGCACCCCGGCGGCACACGCGCGCGCGAGTGGCCAGAGCACGGGATTGACGTCGCCCCACCGAGGGAGGACTTCCGGCCCGCCGTGTCGCCCCACGGGCGTGCCCGAGGAGCGGAACCAGAGCGGGCTCTTCGAATGAGGGACGTTTCAACGGGGACTCCGGGGACGGAGCAGCGACGGACGGCCGCGCGCGCAGAACATGGGAGGGAGTGGTGGTGCGCGTGCAACCCAATCCTCCCCCTCCTCCCTCGTTTCGGCTACCACACCATCGCGCGCGTTGCGTGGAGACTGGCAGGGGAGGTGAAGGAGCGGGAGGAGGGGCAGGAGGGGGGTAGGAAGGGGGGCGCGCGCTGCCCTTTCTCTCCTCCTCCCGTTTCTCTTCTCCCGGCAGGGGAAGACGCGCGGCGCCCCGGCCGACATCGCGGGGGCGGAAGCAAGGAGTCCGCCGTCGCTCCCTTTCGCGGCCGGGAAGGGCCCTCTCGGACGGCCGTAATGCGGCGGCGGCTTTCCTGGGACCGCTCCAGAAGAACACTCCACCCCAGGAAACGCGCTCGCGAGGAGTCCCCCGGGGCATGGGGCGTGCCCCTCCAGGCGAGCTCCGGGAAACATCCGCAGCAAATTCTGGGAGCAGCGACCCCGACCTCTTCTGTCCCGTCCTCGCCTTCTCTTGGGTAGCGCCCCCTGCTGACGGCAGCGACCCCACACGAGTTACTGCTGCTCTCTCTCCGGCGCGACTCTCCCGAGTCGAGTCGCAGTCGGCGGACGAGTCGACTCTGCGCCCCCGAACAGCACGTGGGCACAAAGGCGGGCCCGCCCTCGGAGTCCCGAAGGCTCCAGGCAGACAATCAGCTGCACGGACGTCGGATCGGACCTGTGACTTCGGGCGCTCCCCCCCCAGGAGAGGAGTGTCCCGAAGGGAGGTCCTCCTTCCCCCCCCCCCCCCACGGGCCGTCGTCGCTCGCCCACGGGGCGTCCGCCCAGAGCCGGGCTCAGGAAGCGGTGGCGACGGCGGAAGGCTTGCGCAACCCCCGGCGGCGACGGAGGCCGCGTCCGGGATCGGCGACCCCCGGCCGCCTTTCCTCCTCCTCCGGGAGATCGCGGGCGCCGATAACTCAGAAACCGGAAGGGCGCGGGCGCGCGCCTTCCACCCTCCCCCCTCCTTTCCCCTGCTGCTGCCCTCGCCCCGTCCCGGGGGAGGAGAGGGGGGGCGCGAGGCAATCCCACCGGGAAGGACGGAGGCGTTCCCAGGTCGATTCGGAACGGGACTGCGGCCCCGGGAGCTTCTCCCAGGAGTGCGGCATGCCGCCGGCCGGTCTCCCCCGGTTGACGCCCCAGGACAGAGGGGATGCGCACGGACGAGACGCGCGAAGCCCTCGCGTCAGCCCTCGCGCAGGCGGACGGCGGGCGCGCGCGCTACTGGTCTTTCGCAAAGCGCGCTGTCGCCACAGCAACGCGGCTCCCCTTCTCCGCCGCTGCGCCCTGCCTGCTCCTCCCCGCGTGCCGCGCCCGGCATCCTTCCTCTCTCGCACGCATCGCTCTCTCTTCCTCCTTCCCCCCCCCCCCCTTCCCTTTCCTTTCTGCCGCCTCACGCAACCACGGCCGCGGCGACGGTGCGCCACCGCCCGCCTGTCGGGAGGAATGCGCCGGACGGGCGTGAAGAAGCCATCTGCTCCATCGACCAGCCGGTTGCAACGGCAAGGGGGTCGGGTCCCGTGTGGGGGAGGAGAAAGCCGAAATTCGGACTTCACCCACTGAGAGTTTGGTGCTTTTTTCCCCGTCCTCCTCCTTCTCCTCTTCCTCCGTCCTTCTCTCCTCCTTCATCCTGCTGCTTCCTTTTCCTCCTCCTCGTCCTTCCAATCTCACGGTCCGCTTTTCCTCTCACCCTCTCTCCTTTTCCGAATGGGCATCTCGCTGGACGCTGGCGTCTCCTTATCGGCGACCGATCGCTTCGTCTTCGCAATTCAATCGCACGCGCGTCGCCGCCCCTCCGGAAAAGAGTCGGCGCGGCGCGCGGCGCTTCCCGCGCGGCGAGTGGCGCGAGTCCCGGGTTGACGGGACGGGTGGAGGAGCTTCCGAAAAGCGCGAAGTCTGCGGCGGCCATGCTGCCGCTGCTCCTCTCCGCCTCCTCCTCCCCTCCACTCTCCGGGCCTTCTCCACCAGCGGCCCCGCACCGCCTCCTCACCCGTCTACGGAGAGCGCGAGCGAGTCTTTCCCGGGGCTGTCCCACCCGTCCGAGACCCGAGAGCGTCTGGCTCGCCCCTGCGGCGCCGCCGGACCCCCTCGACTGGCTGCCGTCTGGTGCCGACACTCAAGCGACGTAGCGCGGAAATCGAGCGGGAAGGGGAGGGAGGGGAGGGGAGAGAAAGAGAAGAAGGAAAGAGAGGGAGATGTGTGTACGCGCGCGTGTGTACGTGTACCGTCAGTCTGCGTGTCGGAGGAGAAGCGCTCGGGGACGCGCGCGGAGACGCCGTCCGGAACTCGAGATCTCCCAACATCTTGCTCGCACGTGAAGCATCCCCGCGGCAGCAGCCAGCGTCTCCGAGGCAACGACGCAGGCGGGCGGGAGGGCGAGCGCCGTGTGCTTCGGGTTTCGAAACGCGCGAACGGGCGGCACTGGCGGCGGCGGCGGCGGATAACGCGTGGGTCCGTGGGGCGCGCGCGCGCGTCTTGGGGCGATTCACCGGCCCGCAGCACGGCCGGAATGGTTTTTAATTATCGTTTTAACGGAATCCTACCGATGGTTCTTTCGCGCGCCCGGCGGCGCCCGGCGCCAATGCGCAAGGGCGGACGCAGGATTCATGCATGAAGAAGTACGGGTCCAGAGGCTGATTTACGATATATTTAATTTCAAGTCCCGCGTGCACGGATGTTTTGGTTTTTCTAAAAATAAGAAGTGTCGGGCGAAGTGCTTCTCGCGGAGGGGGGATGTGTTCCGCCCGCCGAGGCGCGCCCATCGCCCGCCGCAGCTGCGGCACTGCTGCGATCGCGAGGGATGCGGCGGAGTCTGCGGTTTCCCGTCGAGGTCGCGATCTACGCCCTGGGATGTTCGCGCGCGATCGGGAGAGGAAGGGGAAGCGAGGAGGAACCCGGGTCTTCCAGCTGCCTCGGCGAGTCCTCTGCTGCCGCCGCCCCTCGCGCCTTCCTCCCTCCGCCGCCGAGGCGGGAAGAGGAGGAAGGAACCCGCCGCTGCTCCGCGCACGGGAGCTCCCCGACCCGGGCGGGAACCGCCGCCCAACGTCCCGCGCGGTCGGTTCTCCCGGAGCCCGTCCATCCGACAGACGAACTCGCGGTCGAAGGAGGCTGCCGAAGCGGCTCCGCGTGGTCGAAGCCCTCCCCCCCTTCTCCTCCTCTTCCTCTCCCCTCCCTCCCTCCCTTCTCCCGCGCAACTTCCGGAGCGCAGATCCCGGCCATTCATCGCAGGAACGGGAGGCGAGCGCAGCTCCTCGAAAGCAGATAAGCATTTTAATTACTCCACCAATGCGCTCGTAACGACGGTCATTTTCGGAGGTACCAATGGCCGCCGTAGCGCCACGGACTCTTCGCTCGACGCGAACACTTTCCGAGCTGCTGTTATCTCGCGGGATGCTCTCTTTGATGATTTGCGGGAAGGAAGGAACAAATCCAATATGGTTTTTCCCTTCCTTCCTTTTTTCTTTCTTTTTTTTCCCCCGCTTTTGCCGCACATTGCTAAAGACGTTTCCCCCGTCTTCCTCCCGAGGAAGGAAGATGACCGAAATTCCACGCCGCCTCCCGCTTCATCCTTTCGTCCTTCGAGCCGAAATAACGGGGGGAGGGGAGGGGACGACGAAACCCTTCCGTTAGCCATTCGTCACGAGCAGCTCCCTCTGAGCTACCAATGGGAACTCTCAATGGGAGAAAATCAGATTCCCGGGACCGCCGGAGAAGCCCGGGCGGCGGCGGCGACCTTGTGCGTGTGTGTATGTGTGTGTGTGCGTGTGTGTGTGTACACGCGGCCGCGTGGAGCAGGCGGGCCACGTGACCGCCGCCGCTGCAGCGATCGAAAACGCGCCAAGATTCGTGCGCTCCCTTAATTGGTGGCGCGGTTCGGCCCCGAACCCCGGGCGCGCGGGGCTCGAGGTGGGAGCGCAGCCGTTCCCGCGCGGCGGGACGAAGACACGGCTCGGCGGAACGCGCATCCGCGCTTTGCTTCGCCTCGCAGACGACGCACGCAGGTAGGCAGAATACGCGCGCGTCCCGGAGTGCGCACGTCTGCTGGCACGCGCGCGCGACGATGCCCCCGCAGCAGCTGCAGCTCGAGGAAATTCCGGGAAGGGCGCGCCCTTCGAGGTTTCCCCGAGGACCCGCGTGGAGGCGCGGCAACAATGGGGAGCGCGTCCGGCGCTCAACATGGCGTCCGCTGCCGCGACGCGGAGACCGCGCCGTTGCCAAGGTGAGGCCGGGTAGCGCCGGAAGCGCGCGGGCCGTCAAGCGAGGGCACGCGGAGGCGTGCGCGGAGGTTCGACCAGGCGGGCGCACGCGCACGTCGGGGTGAGACGGCGCCAACGGCAGGGCGCGGATTTCCCCCGCCTGCCCGCGACGACGACGACGACGACGATCGGTTTCTGGGGAACGGGCGGCGCGCGACGGGATGCCCGCGGGAAGTGCCTCCGCGTTCCGGAGGGAGGAGGAGGGCGGTAGGGAGCGAAAGGGAAAGGAAGGTGTTCGCATGCGTTCTCCCACGGAGACATGGGGGGAAGGGGAGAGAATGCGTGCGCGCGCGGGAGAGAGGACCGACGAGTGCGGCGGCGGTTTCAGCGCTCTCAGAGCGAAGGAGGCGACCACATCGCGGAGCGCGGTCGTGCGGGAGACGGAAGAGGGGAGGGAGCTCCCACGGGATGACGTAGGCGGCTCGCGGCAGGGAGCGCGCGTTCCCCGCGGCGTCCGCGTCCAGGGGACCCGAGGACGGGAAATTCAACCCCTCCGCCTCGCTTTGGCGCTCCGCGCACGCTGCGCACACGTATTCGGCGAAGCGCAGGGAGGAGGGAGCCGCGCCAAGCGGGCGCGCATGCTAAAAAAAAAAAAAAGAAAAAAAAGAAAATGGCGGGATTGCGGCGAAGGGGGCGTCGCGAATCCGCCCGCGGGACGGAGCTCCTCCAGTGAACGGGCTTCCCTTGCGCTGCCCCCGCCAAGGCTGCCCCTTCGGGAGGGCCGCCGACCCCGGAGAGGCCGCCGTCGCGGGTCGCACGCTGCCTCCGGGCGCCCGATCGCCCGCGTGCACTCCCCAGCGTGGGGAGAAAGGGACGGAGGGAGAGAACATGGGGGCGGAGGTGGGGTGGCGGCGTCGGCTGCGGGTCGGCTCCCCTCCCCTGACCCCTTAGCCCTCGCGAGCTCCCGCGGGGGCTCGACCCGCTTTTTCCTTTTTTTCTCTTTTTCCCCGTCCTTTTAGAACGGAGGGCTTAGGGTGGAGGCGCATGCGCGCGCGAGCAGGAAAAAGAGGAAGGGGGGGGAGGGGAGTGAGAGTCTCAGCCGCCTCCTGGCACCGGACGGATGGTGATGAATCAGTCGGCGTCTTCTCCCCGAGGTGATCGCGTTTTGATGACCACCGAGCGCCGGCACCGGCGAGAGAGAGAAGGGGGAGGAGAGCAGATCGACCGGGCCTCTGCGAGGTCACCGGGACCGACATCGCCGCGGGAGCCCTCCCCCCCTCCCTCCCCCCCACCGTCGACGGCATTCGCTCCTTTTGCAGTAGGCGCCCTGACACTGGAAGACGCGCGCGCCCGCATGAGGAGGGAGCGGCCGAGGGGATCGAAAGGCGGGGATGAGGGTAACGGAGGAGAACACCCACCACATACACACCCTCTGTCCTCAGCGACTCCTGACCTCTCCCTCCTCTCCTTCCTGTCCCTCCGGGAACGAAGGCCACCGTCCGCAGAACGCACCTCCACTCAGGGAAGGGAAGAGGAGGGATGCGGATGCTGCTCTTCTCTTTTGCCTTTTTTTTTCCGTTTCGCGGGTGCGCGGGTGCGTGGTCTCCCCTCCCCTCTTTTTCTTCTTATGCAGGGCGGAAGGGAGAGAAAGGGGGGGGGGGTAACGAGAATCATCCGGGACGACTCCGCGGACCGGGAAGGGCAGCTGGCGCGCACGTCTCTCTCGCTTCTCCTCCCCTCCCCCCCTTCCTCCCGGCCGCCCCGAGCGCCCTCGTTGCTCTGCGCGCGACGGCGGCGGCGGCGGCGGCTCCGCTAGCCGAGTTCTTCGAACCCGCGCGCGCCTCGCTCCCTCCGTCTCCAAGGCGAAGCGGGAAGGAGAGGAGGGGGGGAAGGGAGGGAAGAGACGGCGGCAGCCGGCCGGCTGCTGCTGCTGCCTCCGCCGCCGCTCTTAACCCGGGGTAAACGAAGGGGAGCGCGCGTCGCCGCCGAACAAGTGGCTCCGCGAGACGGAGCCACTTGCGTTTCGCGCAGACCGTGCGCAGCGCGCGTGCGCACTGGGTGTTCCCAGGTTGCGGAGGGCGGTGCGGGGAGGAGGAGGGTCGGGGCCCACTGCCCGGCTGCGGAGGATCCGAGCGCGCCTCCGCGCCGCCCTCGGGCGCCCGCACCGTGTGCTTCGGCGGCGGCAGCGCAGCTGCCCGCCCCGCACCGCGCGACGCTGTTCTTCCCCCCCCCCCCTCCCCCCTTCCCAGTAGCAGCAGCGGCAGCAGCTTGGTCCGTTGCCAAGGGAAACCCGCCGGCTGGCCCGAGGGAGTGGAAGGAGGAGTGCGCAGGGGACTCCCCCCCCCACACACCTTTTCTGCGACCGAGGTCGCTCCACTCGAGCCCGCGTGCCGACGAGAGGGCGCAGGGGCGGCGGTGGTTCCCCAGCCCTCAGCATTGCGGGGGCAGGGAAGGGGAGACCCTGGGCGCCCTCCGGTGCTCCGGGACGGGCCCCTCGGGGGAAGGGGAGTTCCGCTGCTCGTCGCCGCCGCCGCCGCGCGCGGGGCCCGTCCTACGGTCTCCGGAGAGCGGGCGTGCGCGCGCATCGCGGCGGCAGCCGGCGGGCTTTCGTGGGAGAGCCGTTCGTTCCTCTCACAGGAACGGGAAGCCGAGAAGAGCGCGAAGTTCCGGCGAGCGTTGCGGCGCTGACGCGTGGGGTCGCGCACAAGGCGCGCGCGCGCGGGAGGAAAAAGGGAAAACAAATACGACAGAATAAATAAATGGGGACGGGGAGAGGGGGGGGGGGGAGAGCGAGAGAGGTCGCTGCTGCTGCTGCTGCTGTTGCTGTGCGCGCAGGAAGCAGTCGGCACGCCACCGAAGCCCGCAGCCGTCTGTCCATTCGCTTTTCGAAGCGCTGCGTTCTGCGTGCCGACTCCGCGCGTAGTCGCTTGGCAACGCGCGCGCGCGCGCATCGGCGGACGTCCGCTCGCCGCGCTGCTGAGACGTTTCCGTCTTCCCAAGCTGCGGGCATCTTGCTGATGCTGATGATGACGAGGACCTGGTGCGAAATTCCCCCCCCCCTCCCCCGAGATCATGGATCGTCGTCCCTCTTCGTGCACCCGGGGCGGCGGCACGGAGATGGACGGGATCGATCCACTGCTCCTCTTCCCGAGTTCGTCTGCCCCCCCTCTCTTCTCTCCCTCCCTTCCCCCTCGCCCGGCCGCCCATTCCAGGCACCCGCTCGATCCCGGAGAGGGAGGGGGGAGGTCCCGGTCGCGCCGCCCGAGCTCGCGAAGACGACTCGCTCTCTGCCGAGCCGCCGCAGCGGCAGCAGCTCGGCTCCCGGCGCGCTGCAGCCCGCCCGTGCCGCTCTTGAGGGGAGAGGGGGGGGGGGGGGGAGAGAACCCGACCGTCGGCGGAGCACGCGCGCGCGCGCGCGCGACCTGGGATTCGACGAGGTGACTCATCTCGGCTGTTCGAACGGAAAGAAATCCTCAAATTCTTTTGTCCTTCACATTATCAGCGCAGGTCTTTTGAAACGTATTCCTTCTTTTTTTGTTCTTTCTTTCTTTCTTTCTCTCTTTCTTGTCTTCTCCCCCCCCCCCCTTCCCCTCCCCCCCGAATCCTTTTTCCACAACTCCATCAAAGCATCGGCGACCACGAGGCGATATGAGGGCGTCGTTATGCAACAGCGTTTTCGCCGTGCGAGCGATTTCTTTTCTTAAGTCGATTTAAAACGCGACCCTTCGCTATCTGGAAGTCCCCCCCCCCTCCTCCCTATCTGTCGGAGTGCGCGCGCGCGCGTCGCCGCTGTACGTACACACGCACACACGCGCCAGCCAGCCAGCGTACGGGAGCGGAGTGCCGCCGCTCCGCTCGGTGTCCGAAAGGGCGCGCGCGCCGTGCGCAGCGGTGGCGCGCGGTGTGCGTGAGTACGGCGTGCACCGCCCACCACCCCCAACTGGGGGGAGGAAGGAAAGAAGGGTAGGGGCGCGTGCCCAGGGATTCGTGGCGCGTGCACCCGGGAAAGCCGCTCTGACGAAGCTGTCGAGTTGTCGTTGTTGTTGTTCTTGGGGGGGGGGGGGGGAGGGGGAGGGGGGATCCCTTCCGCAAGGCGACTTCGATTTATTGCCTTCGAATCCTTGGAGTACAAACATCGCGAAGAGAACCAGCAGTGTCATTAACAAGCTAACCACCGGTTTCGAGACAGCGAACCTGCAAACGCCGTTCTCTTCGGTAACAGATTGCATGCGCTTGCATCCGTTTCCCAAACGACGACGGAGCTCTTTTTTGTGCGAGCCTTCCCTCTTGAAAGCTACTTATTTGTACCTTCTTAATAAGAACAGGAGCGAAAGAATTCGATAATCGGGAGGGGGAGAGAGAAGAAGAAGAAGAAGAGGCAGCAGCAAGAGGAGGAGGAGGAGGAGAAAAAGTTTCGAATGCATTAAATTCTCATTCGGGCTCAATTAGCAGTCGCGATCGCTCGATTTCCAAGATGGCGACAGCCGCAACACCGGAAGAGCATTTTCGCTCATTGTTGCGCGTCCTGCATGCGGATGGGAAGATCCCCCGCAATTGATTCCCTCCCCCCTCCCCCTCCTCAGGAACCGGAGCTACCGAAACCAGAGTCCATCCCTCTTTAATTACAAGTTGCAAAATCATCACTTTATTAAAACTATCATTAATAAGTAGTTCAACAAAAGCCACATGGTTGCAGCGGCCCCATGCAAAAGGAGAGAAACCGTTTGGGCCCTTCCAGATTGTAATTAATTACGGGGGTTCCGTGGGCGGCGTATTTCCTGTTCGCCGCCGTACGAACGATTCGGAAAGACCGTTCGTTCTTCTTCTCTGCCTGCTGCTGGCTGGCAGTCCACGCGGTTGCACCTCCGCTGCCGCTGAGCCTCCTCCTGGGGGCCCTCCGCTGCCCCTCACCATGCCCGGCATCCGGAATGAGCATGTGGAGGACTGTGCAGGGGGAGCCTCATCCGAATTGTTATTGTTTTTTTTTTTTTTTTTCTTTTGCTTGGGGGGGGGGGGGGAGAAAGAACCCCACCACCACCACGACACACACGCGCGCGCGCGCAACACACAAAGTACAAGAATTCAAGGTCTTTTGCTTTCACCCGATGAAACAAAAAAGCTGGATTTTGCATTCCCCTCCCCCCCCCCTCCTCCTCCTCCCCTCTTTCTCCTTTCCTTTCGTGAGATCTGTTGAGACCTCAGCATGGAGGAAAGGTTTTCCTCCAAACCAAAAGTGATGGAGGCGTCGGCAGCCATGGGATAAAAACAACAGCGATCCATAGCGCCAAGTGCTGATGCACATATAATGAATCTGCGGGATAGCGCCAGGGAGCAGATTTCGGAGGAGCCGTCCCGACCGAGGCAGGTCGGTACTTGCGCTCGGCGGGCCGCGGAACCGCGCCGCAGGGCCTGGCGGGCGCGGGTGCGAGCAGCAGCAGCGCCCCTTTCGGCAGAGCGGGCGACACGTCCGAAGCCCCTCGCTTCCATGGCGGAAGCAGGTAGCTCCTCCGTAGACCAGGAAGCGGCGAGCGGGTGCCCCCGCGCTCCTGGTCCTTCCCTCCCTCGGGAAGCGGCATCGCTCCCTTTGCTGCCGAGTCCCTCCATCCGGAAGGGACTCGGCAGCAGCCCCGAACGGACGGCGGCGGCGAAGAGGAGGAAGGAAGGGAAAAAAAAAAAAAAAGGAAAACTGAACCGGAAGATAATTTTAAAAGCTCTTCTGATTATGTGCTCGCTAAAGAGTGGACGCTGCGGCAGTAATGGGCCGCGGCAGCAGCGACCGCGCTGCCGCTCGGCCCTTCGCGAAGACAGTCCGCTGTTGCGACAGCGTGCAATTACCCGGGACGTGACGCGTCGGTTCCCGCAGGTTTCCGTTCCTCGGTCGCACACATCCAGCCCAGCCGAAAGGCGGAGGCTGCCATGGAGACCGCGAAAGTTCCTCTTTTGCCGCCTCTCTCCCTCTCTCTCTCTCTCTCTTTTTCTTCCCCCTGTTCTCCCCGTTTTCGTTTTTTTCCCTCCTTTTTCCTCCTCCTTCCTCCTCTTTTCTCCCATTTTTTTTTTTTTTTTTTTTCCTCTTTCTGCCCACTCTCCGCTTTCTTTTTTTCTTCGCCTTTTGCAATCGCGCGTTGGCTGCAGCGAATGGGCCCTTCTTCTTCGAACGGCACCGATTGCATTTCACCAGGGAATCGGGCGGAGCTCCTTCTCCCCCCCCCCCCTCCTTCCCCCCACGAGGAAGCCGCTCCGTCGGACGGGACGTAACGGGAAGGGGTCTCCTCGCTCGCTCGGTGCGCAGCCGTCAGAGTGCGCGCGGGTGGAAGAGGAAATCGCGGAAACCTGCGGGCTGCTGATGTAACGGAGGTCACCTCGCCGCTCGCGGAGCTGACAGCTGCGTCGAAGGAGGGGGAGGGGGGGGGATGTGAAAAGGGTTCTTCTGGCTCTCCACCTTCTTCTTCTTCTTCTTCTTCTTCTTCTTCTTCTTCTTCTTCTTCTTCTTCTTGCTCCCCCTCCCTCCTTCCCTCGCGCGCAACTCCCGCGGCTGCTGCGAAGCGCCGCCGCCTCGCCCGCGAGGCGGCGGCACCGCGGGACGAGCGACGTCGTTAACTTTGAAGCGGGAGGGCCCCCTGGCGTAGACGGCTGCGTCTCCCCCTTGCCGGGGGGGACGGGAGAGAGAGAAGGCGGGGGGGGTGAGGGGGCGCGCTGGGAACCAGAGCGACTCCCGTCGTCTCTGGGAGGCGCGCCCTCCCGGACGGGAAGAGCAGGAAGGACAGAGCCCCTTTCCCGCTCCCGGGGCAGGCTGGGGGGGAGGGGGAAGGACGGAAAACGAAACCGAGGGGGGGACCCTCGAAGACCCTGGGGCAGCCCCTTGGTCGCTGCTCGGGGAAGGGGGGGGTGGGGCAGGGTCTGCCCTCCCTCCCGCGCGCGCCGCGAGGCAGCAGCAGCAGCAGCGACAAGACGGGAAGCGGGAGGAGGAGGCACGAGGAGCACGCAATCCGAGGGCGCGCGCGCGCGCGCGCGTTTCACCTCCACCTGAAAGAGCGCGCGCGCAGCGAGGGGGAGAGCGGGAGAGCGAAACCTGGCCGGAAAGGTCGCGCAAGGGATTGGCTGCGCGCGATGACGTGTCTCGGCGATGCACAACAAAACCGCGCGGATCACGTGCGGCCGCAGCAGATGGCATCCGAGCGGCTTGCGTTGTGAGCGTTGCGTGCCGTTGGCAGGGACTGGCGGGAGCCACAGAGAAGTGAAGCAGCTTCGGAGGAGGAGGACGGGAGCGACAGGAAAACGAAAAGGCCAGGAAGGAGAAGCAAGCAGAGGGGGAGCCAAAAAACAAAACAAAACAAAAAAAAAAGAAAGAGCAGAAAGGGAAGCGAACGATTGCGGCGGAGGTCCAGACACGGGAGCGCGCACGCAGGACAGGAAGAACCCTTCCACCCGCCTCCCCCCGGAGTCCCAGGGACAGGCGGACACGACAGGGAGGAGGAAGAAGAAAAGCGCGTGCAACGAAAGGTGAAGGAGAAGAGCCACGAGGAAAGCGAGTGCGAAGGGCAGGAGACGAGAAGGAAGAGGCGAGGAGGACGAGGAAGGGCATGGAAGGAACCTGTCAGTGTCGCCGCCCTCTTCCCTGTGCACGTCTCGGATGAGCTCGCAGTGTCCCCAGCCCGCCCCGTTTTCCCCCTGCCATGCCCGTCCCCGCCACTCGGAATGACCGGCGTGGGCAGCGAAGACGCGGCGGCCCACGGTTGTCTCGGTAGCCGGGGTGCCAGCATGGTCTCCTCCGGGAAAGACAATCCCGATTCCCCCACCCTGCCCCGCTCTCAGGAAGCCCCAGGGGAGATGGTGTTCGGATCCCTCCTGGTCAACGCCAACTCGGCGACGCCTTACACGGACGCCACGCAGGTCAGTGCCGCTGTGTGTGTGTCTGCCTGCACAGGGGATGACGGCGTGGGGTGTAGGGGATGACCCTCCGGCACGCTTACACTGCACGTGCGCTTGTGTGTGCTGCCGGGAAGGGGGTTCTGGGAGCACCCAGGTTTCCTCCTCCTCGTGTGTGTTTTGTTCCCTGCGGGTCGTCTGGAACGCGCGTGGGCATTCCGGTTGGAGGTGGCGGCAGGCGCCAGGTGCTCGTTGACGTGCTCATGTGGGGAGGGGAGTGAAGGAGTCTGCTCGCGCCCTGAGGCAGAAGAAACCCGAGCGCTCCCCTCCTCCTCCCCCTGCCCTTGGGTGTGTCCTTGACACGGACGCGCGCGACGGGAAAGAGCATCCTTGAAATGACTGCATGGTCATCGAACGCCCGTCTGCCGGCGCCTTTCCGCGTGGCGATTTCCTTGCAGCTTTTTTTTTTTTTTTTCGTGCTTTTCTTCTCTCTCTCTCTCGCCCCCTTCGTGCTTCGCCCCTCCTCCGTCCCGAGGGGGAAGGCAGTAAGGGTTGTTCTCCCGCCAAGCTACTTGTCCCGCGTCTCTCTTGCTCTGCTCCCGAGACGGGAGGGGGGTTTGGCTAAGAGGCGCCCCCTACCCTTGAAGAGGAGGACACCTTTCTTCGCTCCTGCGGGCGGCTTTCCACGGGCTTCAGGGCGGTCAGCTCGTGCGACCTGCGAGTCGGTCGCATCCATGGCGACAGCTTCTGCGTCCCTCCCGGTGAGGTTTTTGAACGCACCCCGTCCTGTTGGAGGCGCGGCGGCGCGCTCGCTGGGCCGCTTGCCAGGACCGACGACGACGCGCATGCTGCACACGACCTTTCGCTGCCTCCTTCCGGTGCTCTCGGCCAGCGTTTCCAGCGAGACGCTCCGCGCGGCGGCGGCGGGGAGGAGGAGGAACGGTCGGCATGGCCTTGCTGCCTCCTACTTCCTTCCCCTCACACGATCGCGGACCCGGAAGGAGTCGCGACGTCAGCCTCCGCACAGAAGTACTAGGGAGGGAAGCCGCCTACTCCCAAAGGACCGGGATAAAAAAGCTCACGTCTCCGGGGATTGATCACCACCCCAACCGCGCCTTCCTCCCTTCCCGCTCTCCTTCCTCTTCTGCGCTCGCGTCTTCCCCCCCGTCGCCGCCTCTTCTAAACTTCGCTTTTTCGCTTCCAGACCAAGAAGAACAACCCCAACCACATCAAGCGGCCGATGAACGCTTTTATGGTGTGGTCGCAGCTGGAGCGGCGGAAGATTGTCGAGCGCCAGCCGGACCTGCACAACGCGGAGATCTCGAAGAGACTGGGCCGCATCTGGAAGACGTTGAACGACGACGAGCGCCGCCCTTTCATCGAGGAGGCCGAGAGGCTGCGCATCCTCCACATGAAGGAGTACCCCGACTACAAGTACCGCCCTCGTAAGAAAGCCAAGTCTACGACCTCGTCGAGCACGGCGGAACCCAAACCCAAGAACGCCAAGTGCAGCAGCCCGGAGTCCAACAACAACTCCTCCACTCTGAACCGCAACAGCGCCTCCGCCCCGAGCGCGGCCTCCTCCAAACTCCTGGTCACCAACAACTCCTCCCGGGCGCGCTTCATCCCCGGCCGCCTGACCGGCGTCAACCACAGCAAGCTGAAGCTCAAGGTGACCATCGACGGCAAGCTGAAGGAGACGCTGAAGCGGGGGAGCCCGGAGGCTGTCCCCGCCGCGAACCTGGTCGTCGCGCAGCAGCGGCTCGCCTCCCCGCCCAAAGTGCCCGCCAGCCCGTCTTCCGAGGTCCCGGACTCACCGGAGAGCGCCTCCTTCTACGACGAACCCTCCTCCCGCCAGGTGCCGGTGCCTTCTCTGCACCTGGGCAAGTTGGTCTTCGTGAAAGCGGAGCTGCCGGCCAGCGTGCCTTCGGACCACGGTCCCATGTTCCCCGTGGCGCGGCTCAAGTCGGAGGACAACGTGCCCTTCGGAGAGCCCCTCCTGAGTTTCTCGGGCCACCAGCCCGACGACGTAGCCATCAAGCAGGAGCACCTGGAGCCGCCCACGACCTCGCTGGCGGACCTCGACCTGCTAACCGACCTGCTCGAGATGCCCTCCGACTTCAAGATAGACTTCAGCAGTTTCGCGGACGACCTGGAGAACGGCGACGCCGCGGCGGCGGCGGCGGTCGCTGCCGCCGCCGCCGCCACCAGCGGGGTCGCTGACGTCGAATCCCACTTCGAGTTCCTGTGCGCCAGCGACGGCGCCGACGTCCTGAACCCCGTCGTCGGGAGCAGCGACGATTGGAACATGGACAGCGGTTTCGGGAACTTGGTGACCTGCTAGGTGCACGCTCCTCCGGGATTTCGTTCCTCATCCTCCTCCCCTTCCCCACGACTCCCTCCCCCCCCCCCCGAGGCAAAAAAAAACAAACAAATAAGTGAACTCCTTGTCACACTGCTCGTCTTCGGGAACTCCTGCAGAAGAAGAAGAAGCGGTCTTTGTGCGAGTGCGTTGATCTGTTTTTTTTTTTTTTTTTATAGAATCTTTTTTTTTTTTTTTTTTTGAAAAAAAGAAAAAAAAAAGGAGGGGGGAACATGAAACGAAGAGGAAGGGTGTGCTTGGTCCTTCCTTTCCCCACGGAAAGTTCCGGCTCTGTTGCCGTCGGCCCGCAAGGGAACGGAAAGCGAGAAAGGACAGTGACGACGGCAGCATCCACCGAAAGCGGAAGGAAACGCGTGTGCACTCCGCTGGACGCTCTGCTGGACCACTTTTTTTGCCGAAATGATCTATTTACTGATAGGAGAGTATTTTTATTAAATTGATATTCACATGTTCCTGGCGGTTCTTTATCTCGCGCATCCCGTTGCCACGGGCGCGCGCTCCGTGCTGCGCGTCTCGCCGCCGATGGCGGCGGGGTCTCCGTGCCGTGGCTACGAGACGCAGCCGCCGCCGCCTCTGGGTCTTTCTACACCCTCCCTGCTCCTCCTCCTCACCTGCACCGCTTCCGCCCACCTTCGGAAGCGCCTGGCGCGCTCTCCCCCAGTGCTGCTGCTGTTGTGCATCGGAGGGAGGGATCGTGGGTTGTAGCGATGGTGGTGACAACGTGGGTTCTCGAGCCGGCGAAGCCCTCCCCCCTTCCCCATCCCGTTTTGCTCCCTCTTCCAACTCTTCTCGTCTGGCCCTCTGAAGCCACGGGGGCATGGAGCGCGAGCCGTGCTTTTTCTCGCCTCCTCCCGGCGGCTGTTATGCCCGGCAACGCTCTTCCCCGGGGAGGTGCCTGCTTCGGGCAGGAGGCGATCGTCCCAGGTAGTGCGCATCGATCTCCCTTCCTCCCGCCTCAGACCCATGCCGTGGAAAAAAAAAAAAAAAAGGTCTCCATCCGGACCATTGCGACCCATCGTAGCGGACCCGCCTCCCTCCTTCAAAGAGCGTCCTCCGCCCTCCGGGCCTCCACGCCTGCCGGAGACGCAGTGCGAGGATTTTCCCCTTCCTTCTCCTCCCCCCATTTCTCCCCTTCCTTCCCTAAGCGGGCGGGCAATCTGGAGCGCAGATGCACTTTGTCTTGGTGCCGCCGCCGGGGTCCGTGCCGGGCGTGAAATTTGCCCGTCTCCCTCCGGATCGAGGCAAGGTTACCATGGCGTTTTTGCGGCTGCTCGTGACGCTCGCTGGTCGTCGCCGCCTCGGGTGAGAGGAGGGGGGGAGCGGTTAAATCGAGGTGGAGAGGCGGGGAACAAAAAAAAGGAAAGGGCAGAGGGGTTTGCACGCGTCTGGAGCCTGGTAAGAGAGAGAGACGGGTCCGTGGAGCCAGGGGTCTCCCCGCTGCCGCCTCCGCGACCCGTGTGGGTGTTCCGTCTTCCCACCCACCTGCCCACGAGGGGTGCGACCACGACGACGACAACGACGCGACGCGACGCGCTCTTGGCGCTTCACGGCGGCGCGGGAAGCGGAGGACGTCGCGCGCGCGCGTGGCAAAAAAGAGGAGGGGAGACGGGGGCAGCTCCCCCCCCCCTCTTCGCTTCGTCCTCGGAGGAAGACTTTGAGGCTTCGTCCGTGCGGGCTGGCCCCTTTCCAGCCGCCCGATGATTTGGACCACAACCAAACGCCGCTGCGTTCCCGATGATGACTTTGGAACGGGCGAGGGGGGGAGGCCGTCGTGGGAGACTGGCAGACGGAGCGCGCGGCAATGTTCTGGGACGCGCGCGCGCACGCGCGGGAGACTCGGCTGCTGCGCGATGGACGGCGGCGCGGTGCGCGCAGCCTGCGAGGCGGGGGAGAGCCGAGAACAACGAACGCCCTTCCCTCCTCTCCCGGCCGACCTGCCTGCTTCCCGCGGGAGAGTCCTCGCCTCGCATCCGCGCTTGCTGCTTCGCGGGGTCGAGGCACGTTTTCCTCCCAGCACGCACCAGGGGGGGGGGGAAGAGATTCCGAGGAGGGCAGCCGCAGCTGCCTTCGCCGTGACCTGCAGGGGAGGAGGCAGTACGCGCGCGCGCGCGCGCCGACGGAACTTCCTTGTCCCCTCTCCCCATTCCCCGGTTCGGCCTTCCGGCTCTCCGTGCCGCGTGACCCAGGATCCCGCCGGAGCGTTCCCGCGGGAAGAATGCGTTGTCTCCAGGGTTCTCCCGTCGCTGGGACGCCGCCTCCCCAGGTCTCCCCAGGTTGTCGTCGTCACCGCGACGACGACCCGGGGAGTCCGAAGGCGAAATCTCTGCCTGCCGGCCCTCAAACGCCGACACCCTCGGTTCCGGAAGACGGTGCTCCCAATCGCCAAGGGCGCCACCGTCGTTCCCGAGGACGGCAGAAAGAGGCGGGGGCAGTCGCGGCCGCCGAAGGGGACGGGCCAGGGCCGCGGCAGCAAGCGGGCGTAGCGCAGGCGCTTCCGCCACCCTGCGCGGAAAAAAAAAAGAAAAAGAAGGGAGGAGGAGGAGGAGGAGGGGGGGGGAGAAACGCCGTGTTGCTTCGGCGCCTCGGTTTCATCACATCCGCTTCTACTCGAGGTGGAAGATCCGTATCTCCGCGTCGCCTTCGCAGGGCGGAACGGAAGGCGCGCCAACGCAGGAACGCACGCGCGAAGGGAGGCTTTCAAGTGGGCAGAGGGCTGACTGGGAAGTCACGGGCGACTCGAGCGGGGCGCGCACCGCGACCTGGCGGTGGTGCGCAGTGATGGCGGGCGGCTCGCCCTCCCCTACGGGTACGAGGAAGGGCGCGCGTTTCGCACTCACGGTCACCTCGGAACCCTGTCGCTCTAACTGCCCCCCACTCGGCACAGAGGCGCGTGGCGTCAAGCGGTCGCCGTTGTCGGCGAGCGGAGGGAAGGAGGAGGGGAGGAGAGGAGAGCGGAGGAGAACGCGGGTCGTTTCCAAGGTGAGAACGATGCCGTGAAGCGTGTAACCGACCGCTTGCGCCGGGGAAACCTGCGGCCTGGGAGGAGGGGAGCGAGTGGTGCCACATCTCGCTCCCATTCGCCGCCAAGCTAACGCAAGAGAGTGCCCGCACTTCCGTTTGCGTTCGCGCGGCGGATGTGAAACGCAACAATGGAACGGGCAAGCAGCCTATCAGGACGCGGGGCGGCGAACACGTGCTCCTAGGCGACAGGTGTTCGTGATCGGTGTACCCCGCGATGCTGCCGTGTCCGCTCCGAAATCGACTTGTGGAAGGGTCGGTCGTGTTTCTGGAAGGACGGACGACCCTCGAGGACCCGTCGCAGGCACTCGCTCTCTCGCCGTCGTCAGGTGTGCAACAGAGGATGAGCAGACCGCGCACCATCGCGGGAGACGGTGGAAGAAGCGCGGAAGAGGAGGAGGGCAAGGGAGAAGGAAAAATAGGTGTCGGGAGCTCCTGTTATTCCTGCTTGCGATCTGCCGGTCGCAAGCTGCTGCTTCGCGGGGCTTTCGATGCTATCGAGAGGATTCCTTCCCTTTGTTTTTGGCTTTTTTCCTTTTGCATTTGTTAGCGGTCGGGAGACCGCAGGAGAAAGAGAAGGAAAACCAGACGAGAGATGAGAGCCAAACTGTATGCAGTTCCGTCACCATTGCCTTCCCCCCCTCCCCCCCGCGCGTTCATTGCTCGCTTTTTTCGAGAGGAGGATGAATGCGCAACGGCTTCCGCTCGTTCCATGCCGCTCGCCGCGGTGGAAGAGGAAGATTTTCGCGCGCTTCACGACACCCCCCCTTCCCCTCCCCCTTTCCTTCCCCGGTACGCGGCATTTCGGTGACCGTGCTGCTTACCGCTTCTCGTTTGCTGGCGACACAGCTGCGGTTCCCCAGACCAAGAAATCAGGACCTGACAGCAGTGGCACCCGATGGATTGGCACCGCTCGTGTCTCGGGACGAATGGCATTCCTGAGAGAGCGGATGGATGCGGACGACGTCAGCACGTTGCCGTCCGCGACGACAACGTGCTGGCGTGCGAGTTTCTCGAACAGAAGTCGGCGTCCAAATTGGACTGTTGCCCCGGGCAACGCCGTCGAGCGACGAGGGGTCCTTCCCATTGCTGACAGCACAGTCAGTGCTAGGACGAGCGGGACGATTGATCGCCAGGATCCGAGCGAATACAATGCCTCCTCGAGAAGGAAGAAAGCGAATCTGGGGAAGAGTGTCTCAGGGCGGGCCCGCCTTCTCCTCCCGCTCCTCCCCTCCCCTTGCCCCCCCTGACGCAAGGGAACACTGCTCGCGCCTTCCTCCGGCAGGCAGTCCCGGTGGCCTGTCCGGGGGGCGGGCGCACGATGCATCCATGAGGAATCCGTCGTAAGTGGTGGGGGAGGGGGAAGTCGTTCGCGCTCGCTCGGGAACGAGGGTCAATCGTCACGCGAGATCCCGGCCAGCGGCCGTCGCATCTGGTCATCCGAGCCCCGAGATGCCCACCATGGAAAAAAACCGGCAGGGAAGTGGCGAAGACCCCCCTCAGAACGGGTGGAAGCATGGCTTTGCTTCCACCTCCCTCCCTCCCTCCCTCCTCTCTCTTTCTGTCTGAGTCTCCCTCTTTCTCTCTCGCGCGCGCACGTACGCACTCTCCTTGCGACCGCCCATTCGTCCGCGCGGACACGGAGGCCGACGAGGCAGCGCATGTGGCCGATGCGATGGAGGTAGCGACGGGTCAAGACTCAGTCAGTCGGTTCGCCGGTGTCCCGAGACTCCCTTCTGCGCCGCTTTTCAGACCGCACCACCTCGCCGCACTTCTCGTGGGAACGGCGGCGACCGCCATGCAGCCCCCCCTTCGATGGAGGCCACGCCCCTTCTCCTATTTCGGTCGCCGCCGTCGCTCTTGCGGACGGCGGCGGAAGGTGACCGGGGCGAGGAGGCAGCTGGTTGGCTCCATCCCTGCTGCGGTCTGGCGCATCCCGGCCCACGGAAGGCTCTCATGGTGCCTCCGTCCCTCGAGGGTTCTGCTTGAGGGTGCGCAGCGCCGTTCCCTCGGTAAGGGGGCGATCTGGCACTCCGACAAGATGGCATTGCGATGTCCCGCGCAGCGCCCCCCCCCCCCCCCCCATCCCCAACTTGGGAAGTACAGTGTCGCGGGCTTTCCCGAGGGAGGAGTTCCGGGAGAATCTTCTTCCCGCCTGCGGGTGTGGCTTCGCCTGCCGGTCGGACCAGCTTGGGACCTCCACTGCAGCTCTCCTTGAGTCCCGTGCTTTTTCAGCCGATCTTCCACGGAAACGGGAAGGGCCCTTCCGCGCATCCCGCGGCGGGCCGCTTCCTCGACGACGCTGTCCTCTGGGCTCTTTCCTCGTCATCTCCCGAAAGAGAGGTGGGGAGACCAGGAGGGAGCGCTCCTCGTCGGACCGTGTGCTACGGCAGCCATGCGCCACTCCCGTGACCGGTGCGCGAAGAGCCACGTGCAGGCACATGCGTTTCCCCCCCCCCCCCCGCAGGTCTCTCTGCCGTAGCCGTCGTCGGTCTCCTGGCCCCACGCGCCCTTGGTGGCGAGCTGCTGCCCGTCCTTGCGATGCCACGAAAGCCCCTCTCCGTGAAGTGACCTTCGTCGGCCAGGCCCTCGGGATCCGGGCAGGGAATTCCCGGGCTCCCCTGGAGGGACGGTCACGTTCCGCTTGCCCGCCCCTGTCCCTCGTGCCGTGCCCCCCCCCCCCCTCCTTTCCTCCTTTCGCCTTGCCCTCACGGAAGCAGCCTCAAAGGGACAGATAGCGGAGGCGACTCTGGCGACCCCAGAGCGGAGCGAAAGCCTGGAGCGTGCACCCCGGGCACCTCCGCGTGGGAGGTCTCCCTGGTCAGAGGGGAACAGGAGGGTGGCCCCACAGTCCTGGCCATCCCCCTTTCAACTTTCTCCCTCGCAAGATGCTGTGTAAGGGTCGAAAGACTGCGTGAGCCGGTTCTCCATGGCAACCCTTCCCTTCCTCCTTCCCGCTCGTGCTCTCGTCCCTCGGGAGACCTCCAGCGGGAAGAGATCTCCTGGGGGATTGCGGAGACGCTGCCAAGGCTGCCGTGGGATCATCAACGATCGGCAGCAGCACGGAACTTCGCCTGGGGAGCGGAGAAGGGGGCTCACGCAAGGGGCGCGGCGGGATCAGAGAAGGGGAGAAGCGACCGTTCCCACCGGGAAAGGTGCTCCCACGGCACGTGTCGCGAACCTCGCCGTCGCCACGGCAACGGAAGGAAGGGTGCGCGCACTCGCGGAAGAAGCCGACGCTTCAGCTGTCACCTCAACCATCCAACTGGGGAGGAGGGGCCTCCAGGACGACCGTGCTGCCGGATCCCATGCTCCCGGAAATTCTGCCGGAAGGGCACGTCCCGGCGCCAGTGTGACCTTGCGCAGAGTCTTCCCGGCTGCGAGGCACGGGCGGTCGTAGAGCCAGAGGGAACCCCTCGTCCCGGAATCTTCGCGCGGGAGCGGGCCGGTCCCCGCAAAAGAGGAGATCAAAGGATGATCCACCGCAGCCACCCACCTCGAACGCCAGAGATCTATGCGCGCGCGGAGCGGGCGGAGGGGGGAAGTGCTCCTGCTGCTAGGCAGCCGGCAGTTGATCCAGCAGACACTCCGGTCATCGGGCTGGCTTTGGGGAGGTCGCTCATGGGCGGGAGCTCGGGAGCGGAACTCCCGGGAGAAGCGGGAAGCGAGGGAAGAATGGGAGGAACCTTGCCTATCCTGGTGGCGCTGCGGCGGCCATGGGTAGGGGATGAGGGGTGGAGGGCAAGGGTCGTTGTCGACTCATCCGGTGGTGACCGGCAAGCCACGCTCCGTTCTTCGGGGTCTCCCCTCCTTCCCCGAAGCGAATGGAGCTTCCGGGAGAGCCGGGCGCCGACCTTCGGACAGGGGCCGACGGTTGCTGCTCTGCTCAGGAGACGACACATCGATGGTGCACCCCGCCCGGGAGCGAGTCGTCAACGGCGAAAAGCGGCAGCTCATGCGCGCGTGGCTTCCAAAATGAGTTTTTTTTTTTTTTTTTCTCTCACGCATTCTCGCTAGGATGCGGGAGGGAAGAGGAAGGGGGGAGGGGGGGGGGGAAGAAGAGGAGGAGGAGGAAGCATGTAGGGCGGGAGCGTGCTGGGAGGTGGCGGCGGAGGGCACTCTGCGCTGGTCCTCGCCGACGAAGCGCGGCGACGTTGAGGACGGAGCGGAGCCGGGGGCGCAAAGAAAAACGGCCAGGCGGCAGGCGGAGCGTTCTCGGTAGGCGCTCGAGCCACCAGAGACGTGCAATCCGCTTATTCCACTCTCCTCCCGCATTTTCTCGGCAGCAGCTTCCGTCGGTCTTCTTGCCCGGAACTGTCGCCGTCCAACCGGAGGGGAGTGGAAGGAGGATAGTGCGCGCGAGTACGGGACGAGGGAGAGGGGGAGGTTCCGCGAGCAAGCTGCTCGAGCCCTGAGCTCTTGTTGCCCTGGAGACTGTCGCGGCACGACGGCACGGTGTTTACGGAGCCGCAGAGGTCACTTGAGCGGGTGCGATTCTCGTCGCGACACCGAGGGAATGCCAGGGAGTCCGGAGAAGACGCGGGTGACCTTCCTCCCTCCTCCTCCTTTTCTTCCCTTCCTCCCCTTCTCTGTATCGCACCGGCAACGCTGACGAACTGTCACTACTCACTCGTTCTGTGTGGGTGCCGCAGTACGCCCTGCTCTCCCGTATGCGAGGGTGGGGAGGACCGCAGCGATGCAACCGGCAGCTGCCTTTTCACCTCGGGAAGGCGCGAGCGAAGCAGTCGCCGCTGCTCGGGACGGACAGAAGGGAGGCGCGCAAACGGAAGCTTTTCCGTTGTGGGGGAGCCGTGAACCTTCCCCCCCTACCCCCTCCCTCTCCGACTCCAGTAAGTCCCGAAAAGGGACGTGGTCTCCTGGCCGAACTACTGAGATCCAGTGGAGTCCGAGTGTCCCGTGGACTCCCGCCGGCAGCGTTTCCCAACAGTTTTCCGGGGGTTCACCGTTTGCGGCGGCAGGAGAGCAGAGTCGCTGAAGATGTTCCGCGAACGGGTTCGGGAACCACGGGCGGATAGGAGAAAACCCGCGGCGCCGCATCTCACGCGATCCCCCTGATGGATGTTTCGTGGTGAGGCAACAGCAACGTTTCGAAGCCAAGGAACCGTCCGCTTGCGCGTTTCCTGAGCAACGGGGTAAACGTGTAGCTCAAGTAAGAGGAGGAAACTCGAGCAAACAATGCATGACGGAACCGACGCCTCCAACAATGGAAGTTGGGGGAGGAGGCGGAGGAGCAGAATGTGCTCATAGCGACAGCACGGAATGTTTGTCCCCCCACTTTCAGGCGTTGCATGGCACCCCGAGTGGCGACACAGAACTCCAAGAGAGGATGTTGGAGACAAACACGAAAGTCACCAAACGAGATGCGATCCGGGGGAGGGGGAGGGAGGGAGGGGGAAGGCAGCCGTCCTCTGAGAGAGAGTCCTCTCTTCCTCCAGCTCCCGAGCCCTCGCCGCTGTAGGCAGTGGAAGGGGAGGCACGGTAGGAGAGAATCCTTAAGGTCACCAGGCCTGAGGTCCTAGGGAGCTGCGGAGAGTCTCCAGGCAGCTGCTCTCGCAGTTGACCTGCGGTCCCAGCGGGGGGGAAGGGGGGGGGAGAATGAGATCCGCAAGCACGCTATAGCTGCCACCGCGAGCCACCGTCTGGAAGTTGCGATCTTTGGGTTCTGAACCGAAGCTCGGGGCGACGCCAGCTATCCCATGCGAGGGAGCAGCTGCGCTCCGCTGTCGGCGAAGCATCAACGCCTTCCACCGGGGAGCTCTGGCTCCGCGGAACGAGATGGTGCCGAATCGATTTCCTGCTTGCCTGTCTTCCTTCATCGGAACGTATCGATCAAACCCAACGCAAAGACGTCTTCTTTTGCCGTCGTAGTTTCACCCCCAAGCCAAGAAGAGTGGGGGGTCCACGCTGCTGCTCGGACCTGCGTCAGCTGTGCCGTCGTCACCAGGGCGGGGAGTGCGTTCGAGGGTGCCGCGGAGGACGACGGAATGCGCCGCCGGCGCCAGCCGCATCAACAATTTGACTGTGTGCTGCCAATAAAAGCGGCGAGGCAAGGAAACAATGCAGCACGGAATCGACGCCTCTAACAATGAGGGGAGGGGAGGGGGCGGTCGGGCGCCGAACTATTCGTCCGTTGCTTTCCAGGAGCAGCAGGTGGCCACCGGCCCGACGTCCTCAGCTAAAAAAACAGCAATCGAAAATAATAAAAAATAATCGAGGTAGTTACATGAAATAAAGATGGTAAAATAATAAAAAAGGCATGAAAGCAATAAGAATAGTAAAATAAAAGTAATAGAATAAAGATTAAAAATAAAAATAACGCAGTAATAAGTAAAAACAAAAATAATACAATGAAATAGTATGATCAAAATAATGTAACTGAATAGAAGCAATAATAGTAAACGAATAAGAACAAAAATTGAAGTTGAATAAACATAAAAGACGAAAAGAGTAAAAAGAAAAAATGTAGGAAGGAAATCAAAATAATTTTAAAAAAAAATAAGAAAAATTAAAGTATAAAAATAAAAATCATGACAACAATAAGAACAATAAAAATCAAAAATATGAAAATAAAATGTAAGATGAGAAATAGCAATATGATTGAAATAAAAAACGAACAAGAATAATAAAAATAAACAAGTAATAGTAATAGTGAAATGATAAAAATAAGTATTAATAAAGTAATACTAAAAAGAATACTAATACTAATAATAAAGCAACAATAATAACAACAATAATAAAGCAACAATAATAATAACAACAATAAATAACAGTAATAATAATAACAATAAAAAACAACAATAATAAAAACAATAAAACAAGTTAACAATAATAAAATGGAAATATTGAAATGGCAATAAAAATAGTAATAGTAACCATGATAATAATAGGATTCAGGCGTGATTTCTGTTCGGTGACTTTCACGGAGGCTGCATGTGGTCGGAGGTGCATCACGGAGGCTGCGGTCCCTGCAGTCTGCCCTGCATTTCGGGCCCGGGAATGTCGGGCTGGCGGCAACGCGGCTTCCCCGTCCGCCGGGGTCGGGACCCTGGCAGGGAGCTCAGCCGAAAGGCCGCTGCCTCTGCAGAGTGCGCACTCGAGGGCGAGAGCGGGCCAGGGCGGTCGACGCGGCCAGCTCGAAAGGGCAGATCGAGGGCAGGGCTTCCGGCTTTCAGGAGACCTCCTGCTTCCCCCCCCCCCCTCCCCTTTCGAAACCCGTTTCTCTTGCCTCTGCCCGTGGATTCCCAGTACGAGCCGATCGCCATCTCCCCAGAGGGAGCAGGGGCAGCGCGCGGCCTCCTCCTCGCCCCGGATGTGTCTGGCGGCCATTTTTATTTAAGTGGACGAAAAGAGGCAGGAGGAATGTCAGACTGCCTGCGCATCCACAGGGGTCGCAACCCCTTAGCGGGAAGCACCGGTGAGGGAGAAGTCCGGAACGGACCGGCCTCCCGGGACCAACGACTCCCTAGGGCGCGCTTCCCCTGGGGACGGAGCGGGTAGAGGGAAAGGACGGAGGGACACGCGCGCGCGCCGGCCATCTTCAAAACCTCTGGTGCGTTCCGTTAGGGGAGCTTCGACCTTCCGGGGCCGCGTCGTTCTGCGATCCTCCTCCTGCTGTTGCGAGGAAAAGTCGGTCGCCGCCGGCATCCACGGCCGCGCGCCGGGCTTCAACGCTGCAAGGGGTGGCGCTCGCGAGTTCGCTCTGGAGATGCGGCCGGGGGGCGATTGCGAAGGAACGGATGGAACAGCGACGTTTTCCCCCCGTCCCTGCTCGAGACGGGCCACCGTCCCCCCGTCGCCAGGGCTACCACCGCGTCCGTCCGTGCGTCCGTCCCTCCCTCCTCCTCCTCCTCCTCCTCCTCCTCCTCCTGCCAGCTGGCCGCGTCGTCCCCGCAGTCTTCCAGGGGGCTGTTTGTGCGTTCGTCTTCGCGAGTCGCCAATTAGCGGAGGGGAGCCGAGGTGTTTGCTCCTGAGAGACGCGCGCGGAGGTGGAGATGCGAGGACCAGCGGAGCGTTCAAATATTTGAATGGCAAACAGGTCACAACAATCGCAGGCTCTCTCCCCGCGGGTCGCGGCGCTCCGCTTCCGCGATGCTTCCTTTGTTGATTCCTCCCCCCCCCTCCCCCTCCTCCTGGTCAGGTGTCGACGCTCACGCCCCCGGGCGACGAGCGCTCAGGCGCCCTGCCAACTTCTCGATGGACCCTAAGGTCTGCTCCTTCCGCTCCCTGCCTGTCGCCATCTGATGGCGCTTCTTCCGGCGCCTACCGACAGGACGGGAAGTCTGCCGCAGACTCGAGTTCAGAGATGGCCGGCACACGCGAGGGGCCGCGCTCTCTCCATCTCTTCGCTCCACACGACTGCGGCGCCCCCCCTCCACTCCCTTCTCCTCAGGCGGTCGCCGGGAAAGCGGGGGCCATCCAGATGAGGGAGGCGCGCCCTCTCGGTGAGCGCGCGGATTCAGTCGCAGGACCGCTCTCGCACGCTACCGACCGCTTCAGGGACGTGGTGCGCTCGCCGCCCGGAACCCAACGCCCGTCACAACGCTCCCTCGCGCCCGCGTTCTGTTCCCTTTCCTGGCCTACCCCTTCCTTCCCTGCGGCTCCGCCGCGGGGAGTGCGTGCGCATCAGGCGGAGGAGGGCGGGAGTCAGGCGCAAATTTCACTCTCCCCCCCCCTTCTCCCTGCGCGCGTCTGCGCGCTTATCAGTAGCCCGAGGGTCTCCAGAGGGCCATCCGGAAGACCCTGTTCAGGCAGACCGGTGCGCCAGCAGCGGTTCTCCTCGCGCGAGTTCCTCGGCAGCGGCAGCGACGAAAACGACCCGACGGCGCCTGCTGTCGGTCCGTGTCTCTCGGCTTCCCGTCGGCAACCGGCTTCCCTGTGCGGGGTCCTCCCTGTGCTTCGCGGCTCCGGCCCTACCGTGGATCCGGGACGCTCCCACCGCGCCGAGTTACACCAACAGGAAGGACTCCGGTCCTCCGGCGGACCCCCAGTGGGGCTCGGCAGCTCGGGTGCAGAGGAAATGCATCCGCTTTTAGCACCTCCGTTTACAAAAGTCCAAGGGTGGTCGTGGCGCTTTCACGTCGTAGAGCACGGAAAGCAAATGCACAGAGTTCTAGAAACAAACAAACACGAGACGGAGATATCTACAGTTGCTAGGCAACTGCTTCACCTGGACGTTCGCACCGGAGCGCCTCTCCTTCTCTCTGTGTCGGGTCTCAGGTCCTGGGGCCATCCCCTCAGCTCCGGAAAAAGGAATGTCACTTTCCCCAGGCGAGCTGGGGGGAGGAGGGAAGGGAGAGGCGTTCCCCTCCTCTTTCCAGCAAGCTGGATGGCGGGGGGGAGGGAGGGAACGAAGTGAAAACAAAAGATGGAAGAAGCTGAAAAAGAGCGACAGAGCCATCACCTACGGATCTTCCCGTGGTCGAGTTCCCCGCGCTCTCTCACCAAACCTCGCGTACAATTTTTCGGCTTCCGGCTCGCCGCGTATCGACTGACCGGAAGGGACGATCCGAAAACCGGGGAGAGCTCGGAATAGGAGCAGGGAGCCCTCCCGTGCCCGCGCTCGTGGGGAACCCCTCCCCCCCCCCACACACACACACTCTCCTTCCCCCCGTAGGGCTGTCGCCGTCGCGCACATGGCCGCATTGCCGTGGACTCCGTGGGGCACAAACATTCTCGCCGTCGATGAGGCCCACTACAGCGTGTCAAGTGAAAGGGCACCTCCAATTTGGTGTTCAAAATTCGATCTTGCGAATGCGCGCGTTTCATCCGTCTCTTCTGAAAACAAAGCGAAAAAAAAAAAAAAAAACGATGCTTTTTTCCCCCCCAGGGCATCGTGTTGTTGCCGTTCCGTTGTTGTTGTTGCTGTTGTAGCCTGTCGTTGTCTTGTTTGCCCCTTTATGAAGGAACGGAAAATTTGCCAGTTCTCGAATACATTAAATTATCGATCTTTTACGAACCGTTCAGTTGAAAATCGATGTCTGCACGGTGACCAAGATTTATACGGATGACACGGTGCAGCAACGATATGTCGTCCCGAGAGCAAGCAAATGATAATAATCATGATGATGATGATAATGATAAAATTCGCTTCCCCCCCCTACGTCGTTGCACGCACTTCGTGATCTTCCCGGGACCGGGAAGAAAAAAATCAACCTATCGTAACCCGGCGCCGGTTCGACGATTGCGCAGGGACGGAGGGGAAGGTGCGAACCAGACTGCTCCCCCTCCTCCCGGACCCAAAGGAGGCCCTTTCCGTCGCTTCAAGAAGCGGTCGGACTCTTCTTGTCCAGCTGTCTGCAGCGGAATCGTGCTTTATGGTCCCGGTCATCAACGCGGGCATCTTTCCTTCTCGAACGGCTAGCGCAAAGTCCGATTTCCGAAGCAACGGCGAGGCGCAGCTCGATTTCTTCGCTGTTTTTTTTTTTCTTCTTCTTCTTCTTCTTCTTCTTCTTCTTCTTCCCCTCCCCCCCTCCCCTCCCCCGCCCCGCCGCCGCCGCCGCCACTTTCCAAGTCCATTTGGTCAAAGTCCTTTTTTTTTCTGGCGATGCAAAAAAAGTCACTAATCGTTGCATAATGCGATAATGGCAATCAGCCGGACAACACGTGACGGGGCAACAATGGGTAGTCGCGGACGCACTGATTGTCGTTACCTCGTTGCGCCTAAGCTAAACGGAGTTTCCATGGTGCCCATTATCTTTGGCTGTGATTCCACAGTATGCTAATTTGGCTTTGCGCCAAAATTTCGTTTCCATTTCCTCCTCGAGATAGTGGCCATATTTTATCCGATTTGCTTCATTCTGGCCAATCGGCAAGACAGGTTTATTGGTAACAGGAATAAGAAATAACTTATGCAGCATAGCTGATTCCTGTGTCTCATGACGACTTGCGTTCTGTTTCTTAATGTGTAGCAAAACTTGAAGAATAAATGAATTAATTTCTTGAAGTAGGAGCTGGAAGGGAAGGGGAGGGGGGAAAGGAGAGAGAGAGGGAGAGAGAGAGAAAACAAAGGAGAAAAGTAGGCAAGGAACGCACATGCACACAAAAAGGCAAACAAGCGAATTGCCCAGGAGCCACCTTCTTGTTTTTCCTTTCTCTATAAATTCCACACGGCTGAACCTTCCTCGAAATTCAGACCGCGGTTGATCCGTCGGCAGCTCGCCGCCGATTTGCGCGGGAGCACCGCATCCCGGGTCACCTGGCCCGGCGTCGGACGGGAAGACGAAGGCGAGGCAGGCAAACGGCCTCCCCCACCCACCCACCCACCCACCTTCTGCAGCATTCGTTTCCTCTGCGGACGTCCAAGACGGCCGCGCGCGGTTTCCGAGCTCGCCGCCGCCGAGTGCTGCTGCTGCTGCTGCTGCTGCTGCTGCTGCTCTTCTTCTTCCTCCCCCCTGCGCCTCGCGAAGGGAGGGGCGCGAATGCGTGCAGGGCGAGACGGAAGCCGCCCGCTCGGGTTGATGAGCGGAGGCACCCGGGAGCCCCGCGCGCCGCTCGGAGATCGGCTTCTTCGCGCCCCCCCCCTCCCGCCCCCAACGCTCGGACGGCGCACGTTGTCAACCCCCCCCCTCCCCTCCCCTCCTCTCCGGCGGTGCCCGCGTGAGCAAAGTGGCGCTTTTTGACGAATTTTCGTCTCGATTTTCCCCCGGCAGGAGACGGCCGCGCGAAGCCAGGAAAAGGCGTGCGCTGTCGAACGATCGTTAAAAACTACATATATTATGCATTTCCGAAACGCATATCCCCCGGCTTTCTCAGCACACATCAAAGGGGAACAAGGAGAAAAAGAAGGGGGAGGGAAAAAAGGCAGGAAGATCAAACCCAGCGTTTTTTTTTCCCCCTTCTTCTTCTTCTTCTTCTTCTTCTTCCCCCCCTCCTCCCCCCCTCCCCTTGGAAAAAGAAGCTCTCGGATTGCTCACACGGATCGAAATAAAATTCATCGAGGTGATTATTTTGGTAACACGTGACGTCATTTGTTAGCAATGGATGTCTTCTGAGTCACTCCGCATCATTAAAAGTTAACACTCAGCAGTATCTCAGTGATGTGAATTTTTCATAGTCCTGTCACGAACACCTGACCCCTCCCCATTTCCGTCCGAGTTCCAAGTGTCGAGTGTCGCAAGCGGTGTTTTTGCTGCTCTCAGGATGTCGGACGGAATTCCTCAAACAGGGCGCACGTTAAGTGAGGAGCGAATAAATCACGGCAATCCGGAGAGGCAGCAGCTCCGAACCCTCTTCTTGCCGGTTTCCGCCGACCCCTCCCTGCGTGTAGCCCGCGAGCTCCCCGCACCCGCCCGTTCGCCCGGCGAGGAGTAGCCGAGGGGGAAGAGCGCGCGCGGTGTTTTCGCTGCTTCCTCGCGTGGCACCTTCATGATCACCTCGTTTTGCACGGAGGGTAGGAAGACCTCTCTCTCCGTCCCCTCGACCCCTCCCTCCCCCCACAACACGGTGCGCACGCGCGCGCAGCCAGCGTGAGCGCGCTAGCGCCTCGAAAGCGCCCAGGCAGCCCAGACTGCGGTGATGCGAGCGGTTCAAGGACGCTGGTCGTCGCTCCATCCGTGCCCGAGCGCAGGGCGTTCGGAAGGCGGCAAGAAGAGCGCACAGCTTTGACGGCGGCGGCGGCGGCGGCGGCGGCGGAAAGGTGGAGGGAGGGGGAGGAAGGGGCTGCACACGGCGCAAGTCGCGCCGCTCCGCACAAGCGCGAGAGGAACGCGCCAGCTGGCGCGCGCCAGCCGGGTGGTGGTGGTGGTAGTGGCTGGGGTAGTGGTACGTTTCCTCCTGACCTCTCGGAGGAGGCAGCCGGCGCCGCGCTGATCACCTGGGAAAGCCGGCGTGTACGCCGGAAATCGGCGACCTTCGGGCGAGCTCCCGCCGACAGGATCTTCCCCGACTCCGTCTCTTCCCCCTCTCCTCCTCTCTCCCTCCCTCTCCCTCCTCCCTTTCGAGCGGGCGAGCCGCTCACGCCTCGCGCGCGCGCAGACGACGGCTTGTTCGCCGGAGAGGTCGCAGAGGTGAGCAGGGGTGACAGGGGCTGCGCGCGCGCATGGGGAGGGAAGGGAAGGGAGGGCGGAAACAGGGTGCGGGCGCGTCTCCTGTTTCGGTGACTCTCTCCTTCCCCGCCTCCTCCCATCTTGAAGGCCCACGTGAAGGAGCGTCGCCGTGCTGACTCGAGGGCACGCCGGAGGCACCGCCGCCCTTGAAAGAGCGAGGCGTGTGAGATGCTGCGCCCTCATAGGGGACCTCTGAGTGAGGGGGAGGGTGTGCAGCACGGATCCACGGCTGCTCCGGTGCCGAAGATTTCATCCTCGCCGCCGTCGCGCAACCAAGACGATGCATCGCAGCGTCACCGGCGCCGGGAACTCGCAGACGCGACAAGGTCTTCGTCACGAATCATGCGCGCCCCTGGACACCTCCGTCTCTCCAAAGACCCGATCGCACTTCCTTCCGATCAAAGTCGCCGAGGAGATTCAGCGACGGTGGGTGGCGATGGCAACGCGTCCTCCCTCTCCCTTCTCCCTTCTTGTCCTCTTTCTGCTCTTCCTTTCCTCCTCCTCCAGATCGTAGAGGAGGATGGAAGGGGAGAGCAGCAGCTACGTGATGGCCATCCCCATGAAGGAGACTCTGATTCTCTGAGGGAGCTTCTGGGTATTTCCTGCTGGTCGATGGGGTGCTTCCTCCCTCCTCCTCCTTTCAGTCTTTCCTCCAGGAAGAAAAGCCATCTCGTGACCCTTCTCCTCGCGGTCGCCTTCCGGGGTGCGAGCTCGGGGAGCCGCGCTCGCACCTCGTCACCTCAGCAAGGCTGCGGAAGGACGGTGGCAGAGGCGACGAAGGGGCGACTCTTCCCCCCATCAGCCCTCGCTTCAGATGGACACTGACCGGTGTGCGCGTCCAGACGAAGCGAAGGAAGACTGACTGGCCACCAAATGATCACAGGGCCTTCGCTTTCTCCCCGGCACCCCCCAGACCGCTGCATCCGGGAAGGAGAGTCCCTCTCTGTGCCTCCTCTTGGGGTCGGCTCGGCTCGGAACACCAGAAAGTGAGCGAAACGGTCCGACTGGGGGAGAGGCACTCACTTGTTTGGGCAAAGGAGGTGGAAGGGGAGGGGAAGAGAGGAAATTCGATCGGAGACTGACAAAAGAGGGCTCGACGGGTGTTTCTGGCGAGAAGACTGAGAGGAGGCGAGGAAGAGGACATTCCAGGGATTCTCCAGGAAGCTGGGAACGAGTGGCAGCTGCCACAGGCGGTGGTAGACGGGAGTCAGGAGGGCTTTCGGAGACTGTTTGGGCACGACCCCAGGAGCTGTTCCTTGAGAAGGGGTCGCTCGGAGGTGATGATGGTCCAAGGATGGGGACAGTCCCCATCCTTGAACTAAAGAGAGAAGGGAAGGAGGCTGCCTTCCTCCTCTTCCTCGTGCTTCGAGGAGGCCAGTCAGCGAGTGTACACAGGCAAAAGAACCGAAGAGAGAGATGTTGCCGATGAGATGGCCTGGTGATCCCGGCCCGGCTCCCGCGCATCCTTACTCTCATGGAAGTAGCGACAAGAAGTGGTAAGGCCGAATGAGGAGGAGGGAACGGGCCTCTGACGACCTGGAGCAGGAGAGGAGCCGTCAGGGACTCCGGGATCCCCAAAGGGGCTCCGGGACTTCGTGCGGCGGTAAAGAGGCGTCCGACGAGCCCTGGCATCTCCCTGAAGATGCTTCGAAGCCCCACTGACGGCTCCACTTCCACAGCAGTCCCCCCTCACCTTGTGAGGAGCGATGGATGGCGAGGGAATCCTTCACTAGCAGCGCGCAGACAGCACTTTTCTGCCGCGGAGCCAGGTACGTGGGGGCTTAGCCAATGCCGTAGGAGAGAGAGATGGTAGGAGGAAGAGAAGAGGGTTGTTGTTGATCCCAGTCCCCGGTAAAGCGGCTACAGATCTTATGCGAGTGACTGCGGCATCCACCCCTTCTCACCAGCTGATTCTCGTTGCCACTGGAAACTCTGGATCTCCTCGTCACCAGGGAGGATGTGCGCAACAGTTCCTGTTTCTCCCTCTCTCTCCGCCCGCAGTGAGGGATCGGGTGTTTCTGCTTTCCCGACCCACTTCGGGGACAGACAGGAGGGTCCAGAGTGTCTCCGCGACTTCCGGCAGCACTGAGCTGGCCCAACAATGGCCGTTTGGGGCCTAATTGCCCAGGCAGCCAGCCACCCTCTCCCTCCCTCCTGATTCCCTGATCAGTGAAGCAGGAGGGAGAGAAAGCATGGGTGACCTCCTGGTGCACGGACGAGACTTGGAGGCTCAGAAAACGATCTGTGGTCACAGGAGGCGCAGTTTCGTTCCCCGCCTCTTTTCTGGGCTCATCTGCGTTCTGAAGCGTCCCTCCACCCTCTCTTCACCACGAGACGGTGACGCCTGTCTTCATTGTCCACCGCCGGAGCCCTTGTTCTTCTTCCCCGTGTCCATACCGGCACCTCCACCCTCGACCCGCCGCTGAGTTAAGAGTGGGAGCGGTCTCGTGGTCACTACCGAGACAGGCGTGTCACTCGCCGTCCCCTCCACCTCAGTCAAACCTGTCGGAAGTTCCCCGGGGCAGGAGCAGACTAAGCCCGACGGAAAACTCTTCCTCCAGGAGGGCTCCGTCTGCTCGGGAGGAAAGCTTCCTTCGTCCTCCCCCTCTTCAGGCATGGGTTCTGCCTGGGGTTGGTTTTTCCGCCGATTTCTGTTTTCTGGTCTTTTGTGTCCTTTCCTGAGGTGCGAGAGAGTCCGTGCTTCCCATCGGGTGACACCACGGGAGGGAGCGTAAGCGATCTCGTGAAGTGCGCGTAACACGCGTGCATGTGTCCGAAGAGCGAATCAGTGCAGCAAATAGACACGTTGCCTGCGACATGTCCGCACACGTCGGACACGCCTCGGTACACCGCAACACAAACATGCATAAAGCACAACCTAAACCTTACAAACGATGCTCGTGTGACACATTCCGTGTGGCTTGCACGACGTGGGACTGCTGCCTACGTGGTGCGCATTTGTGGCAAGTGTGTGTTTGTGGAGTGTATCTCACGTACAATTGTCGACGGAACGCACCACTACCCGCATGCTCGTACGTAAGTGCATGCAACACGTACAGTATGTTAACGAGTGAGACATGCCTAATGCTCGTGACTGCATGCATCATGAAGCTGTTGTGTGTGACACACCGTGACCCCAGTCACGCTGTCATGACGGCATGGGATCGCACGTTACGATGTATGCCCATACTTTTTGCGTAGGGCTCGCGCGCGCGCGCACATCTCGACGACTGCAGTGCGGTGGCCACTTCCAGGCTGTGCGGGAGAGATTTTCTGGCGCTTCAACTGTCGCGTTCTAGCGAAGAGGGGGGAGTTTGGGAGGGAAAGGGGTGAGAAAGGGAGGAGAAAATTGCGCCGGACCTGCACCGCGATCGTGCAGCTTCCTGAGGTGCAGTTAAGGCAGATTGCATGATGCAAGATTATTGGCTTCCGAAATTCGTAAGCTAATTTATGCGGACAGCTTGCAAAGCAAGGGAAACAAAGACTACTCATAAAGCAATCGCCGCGCCGTGATGGTCACAAATTCCCCAGTCATTCCTACCGTAGGAAAGCCATGACTTCGGAACTGCTCTGGACGATGGCCTGCCTGCATGTGCGCCAGATCGCCAAGCAGGGATTTCCTTCCTCAAGTGTGGTGCGGTCGTGTGCGCCGAGGACGCGACAATGCTGATCCAATTGTTTGACCGTTCCCCCCCCCCCTCCCGGTGCCAGAGGCAGGTAAATGCAATGATCGATTTCCTGCCGATTGTTTGGACTGAAGGCAATTACCAAAATATTTTTTTGACAAAGGAAAAAAAATGTGTCATTGTTTGCTGTTGCTACGCTACCTAAAAATAACGAAAACAATGGCAAAAAAGGAAGGAGGGAGGAGGAAGATCGAAATAAACTGGCGAGCGAGGCGCGGACTCGAGGGTGTGGGGCTTGGAAAAAGACACTCTCGCGGCAGCTGGTAGGCAACGGTCGCCGTGGTTTCCCTCGGAACTCTGCCTCCCGCGCACCTCGGAAGAAGCCGCGAGGGCTGCGCGCACCGCAGCCGTCTGACTTTCCGCAGACTCGCGCGGTGAGTTCGTTCCGGCGCTTTCCGAGGCCTTCAGCCACGGAGCTGCTGCAAAAACTTTCTTGCAGCAGGTCCTCCCTATGCAACGGGGACAGAAAAGGGGAGGGGAAGAGAGAGAGAGAGGAAAGAAAAAAAATGGTGATGAAGAAATGGCGAAGCTCAAATAGGGAACGGCGAGCATCCCCCGGCTTTGTTTCGTGGAGACAGGTCGCCTTAGCAGAGCGGATTGATGTGCTCCAAGTAGAGGTGTGGCGGCATGCAAAGCAAACAGAAAGCTGGATGGACTCGTGGGAGCGCCCGCTACCCGCGTGAACGGTCACCTGAGTTTCTGCCGGGAGAGGGGGGGAGGAACGAATCACGGGAAGAGGCGATCCGTAAGCGCGGCCCTCTTTCGGAGGGAAGGAGAAGCGAGGGGGCCTCTTTCTCTTTTCTTCGGCTTTCCCAAGAAGGGGAAAAGGAGAGGGGAAACAGGGCACTTCCAGGGAGAGGAGGAGTCTTCCCTCGGAAGGGAAGGAGGGCCCGATAAAGCAAGGGGACACAAGTGTTCCTGATGACGGGTGACCAACGTCAGCGGCCGCTGATTCAATGGTGTGAGACGAGACATCGGCAGACGGAACGATGGTGGTTATTCGCTCATACCGAGTGGCACTCGGCGGTTTCTCTCGAAGCCGGGGAAAGCGAAGATCTCGCCTCGGAGAGTGGATCTCGTTCTTCCTCCCTCCCTCCCTCTCCTCCTCCTCTTCTCCCTTCATCCCGGCAAACAGGAGGAGAAGTTTGGGGAGGCGAATGCAGGCAAAAAGATACCTCACGACAGGAGAGACGGCCATCTGCGCCGGAGGACGCTGCCGCAAACGGCGATCCATCTTGGTGGCTACGCAGGGCAAAGGCAGAAGGCGGCAGGTGTTCCCGCCAGGCACGCCCCTGGGGCCTCGTAGCAGCAGCCTCTCCTTCCGGAGCGGCGGCGGCGGAGCAGCGCACGTCGAATGCCATTGCTGCCGCCGTATGCTTGGAGTTGAGGAGGGGAGCCTGAGGGGTACTCATCCTTCTGAGGGGGGAGAGGCTAGCATCAGCTGCAGCATCTTCTGCACCTTCTCGCTCTCTCGAGTTTCTCTGCTTCGAAGGACGAACCCGCCTCTCTCGTCTCCGGAAAGGAAGGTTGTGGGAAAGGAAGAGCAAAGGGTGAGCTGTTGCGGAGCCCGTGCACTCGCTGCCTCCTGTGCCCTTCCTTCACACGAAACCTCCGCTCCTGTGGTCTCCGAGCGGGTGGAGGGGAAGCTTCGGGATAGAAGAGAAAGAGCGGGGGCTGCGCGCACCTGACCCCGAAGGGCGGGGCGGAAACAACGCGTGGGCTGAAGGTATCTTCTTCAGGGAGCCCTTTTTCATTCGCCGCTGCCTCCGCACCTTTCCCGTGCCTCGGCGTGTTCAAACTCGTCGCTCCGAAAAGACGGTAGGGGAGGGAGGGAGGACCTGTGCTCGAGTCGAGTCGTGTCCCGTTATTCGCGTCTCGTCCTTGCGGCTCCTTCCCCGAAGAGGGCGCGAGAGGGGTTTGCTTCTTCGCCGGAAGGCGCGCGAGGTGATTCCTTCCTCCTCTTGCCTTGCTCTCTCGTGAGGCCGGTCCGCCGCCCCGTATGAGTCGGCGGTCACCGGGTAACGGCAGCAGCAGTTGTCCGCAGGGAAGCGGGAGGGTTCAGACGGAGCTCGCCCGGGCTTCCACGGGGTCCCTGTCGGGAAACTGTCTCCGACAGGCGAAGTTTTTAACGAGAGGAGGGAGTGGCCCCGGGGAGTCGCCGCCACCTCCGGCTGCTTGCCTCCCTCCCCCCATCTTCCTCGCTTCCTCTCTTCGCGCACCGCCCGTCGGAGACTTCCGGTTGCCTCGGGATGCGATCCGAGAGACGCGACCGGCCATGGCAGGTCGGCTCGGACGCGCTCTCCTCGGTAGGTGAACTGCGCTGCCGCGTGGCAAGCGGCGAAGCCGCATTGGGGAAGGGGAGAAAGGGAGAGGTGGGGGAATGGGGCTGCCCAACTCCCTTTCCTACAGCTTCATTTCTCGTCTGCCAGAGAATGAGCGAGGAGCAAGAGAGTCTTCAGGCAATTTGGCTGCCTCCCTCCCTCTCCTCTTGGAAACCTTGCAGAAGGCTGGTAGGGAGTTTAAGAGGGAGGTCCTGGAGCAAAGACACTCCCCCCTCATCTTCGGGGGAAACCTCCCTTGCAGACAGTTGCTCTTGACCTTTTACCCTGTTCCTCCTCCCACCATCTCCTCCCGGAAGCCACGAAGAGGCGCGGGGGGGAGGAGCGGAACTGCCGCCAAGAGATGCCGGACGCCGGCCCTCCGTCGCCGCCTCCGAGTTGCGCAGGGCTACTCAAGGAAAGCGGAAGTTCCTCGGCAGCGCAGCCGGAGTTTCCCGCGTCGCCGCCGGTCCAAAGGTCAGACTCGTGGGAACGACCCGAGCCAGCCAACGCCTCCGGGGAGCAGGGAAGCAGACGAAAAGGGTTCGGTACCTACCGGACGTCTCAAGGAGAGGAGAAAGGAAAGAGAGGGGGCAGCGAGTCTTCTGCTTGATGTCCCTCTCCCGGCTTCCCGTCGGCGCGGCAGACCAAGGAACTCCTCCCCACGGTTCCCGCGACCCGGCCAACTGTTTTCGTAGAAGGGGGGGAGGAGAGGCGTCCAAACGTTCCCAGTGCCTCCCGGTCGGACTGGCTCCCACACCGTTGCCACGGCAGCATCCTCTTCATCTCAGCATCCATTGCCGGCCATGCTTCTTCGTCGAATTTCTCCTTCCCGGCGTCCAGGGAGACCCGGGAGGGGGGCCGGATGGCGCCCCGCTCCCAGCCTGTGGTGGCGACTGCGGGAGAAGATGGCCCGGGAAACCACCCCTCGCGACGACTCGTTCGCAAGGATTGTGACGAGCCGGCAGCCGCCTTCCCACGCGGAAGGGGGAGAGGTGCCGCTGGACAGGGAGCTCGAGACTGCTGCGGACAAGTCTGGAACAGGGAAGAGGACACATTGCTACCATTGTCTTCTCCTCGGGGGATGTCAAGAGAGCAAAGAGGTCTAGGCGGGCGAATTCCTCCTGGATGGACGGCGGGGGCGCGAAGCCTGCGGGGGGAGACGCAGCGTCGGGAGACCTCCGATCCGCGCGGTCGGGATAGGGACACGCGCTCCAACGCTTTGGGAACGGCGCGCTTCCCTGGCGCGGAACGAACTGCCTCCGCGCATGCGCACTAGACGGGCTCGGAATCGGACGATCGCTGCCCCCGTCCATTGGTATATGTAACACGCGTGCTGCACTCGTATGGGATCACATGCATGAATCGCATAGAGGCGGCCTCCTCAAAGGCGTTGCAAGGCGCTTCGCGCAGGCGCGTTGAAACGGCATGTCTCGCCCCTAGAGCAGCGCCGTGGCGACTGCTGCGCAAGCGCGGAGTGCGCGGGACTCCGCCGAGCCGGCGTGTCCGCACGCATTGCTGCCGCCTGCGTTACTGCGACGGAGCTGCTGCGCGAAACACTTTTCTATCCCGAGAGCGCTCCTGCCCGGGAGCAGGAGCCCTGCGAAGGCGTGGAGGGTCCGTTGAGAGGGCCACCCTTGCCCTGAATTTCCATTTTCTCTCAGCTCGCCTCGAGGCACGGCTCGCTGACCGGCGCAGTGGGTGCCATTGGGGCGGGGGGAAGGGGGAGAGGAAAAAGAGAGAGAGGGGGGGAGCGTTGCTCCGGCTCTGCTTTTTTTTCCCCGTGTCGCCTTTTCCTTCTTGTCTTGTGCAAGTCCGTTTCCTGATCTTCCATCTGCTGCGGCGGAATCTGCATGCGGAGCAAACCGCTTGAGGAAGCGGAGGAGGAGAGAGGGACGGACGAAATGGGAAGAAGGGAGGGGCAATGTGCCCCGCTCAGGGGGACGGGAGAGTAGGGACTGGCTGGCTGGCAAGCGGAGGGCAAGGGAGGCGCGCACAACATGCCGCTGCGTGCCGCTTGCGGTCGGCGTGAGAGGAGAGAGGAAGAGCAGGAAGGGAGGAAGAAGAGGAGGGTAACAGGAGGAGGAGGAGGAAAGGAGAAGGAAGGGGAGGAAGGGAGAGGAGGAGGAGGAGGTCTCGGTTTGGCGGCGGGGGCAGCTCCCGGGAGGGCGCACCTGCTCAACAGCACCTGGGCGTCCGAGAGGATGCGTCTGCGGGAGCGACTGCGGGGCGTGGCGGCTTTCAGTATCCCCCGGACGCGAGGCGCCGCTGGACTCACGCGTTCGTTGCCGTGGATGCCGGCTCCAGAGGAACGCGCGGGCGGCAACAATGCTGGCGTCAGAGCCCCGATGGCAGCCAAAGGCTGGCTCTGCTTCGACTGCAGCTGCGTTCCGAGCAGCTTCTGCCTGCCCGGCGCGAGTGCTTTGGGTTCCGGACGGCGACCCTCCTCGCCTCCAATTCCTCCCGCGCCGCACACCTCCTCGAGGAGGTGCCCCTCCCTCACCCTCCCTCCCTTTCTTCTTTCTCCCTCCTCTTCCCTCCCCCTCCCTTTCGAAACGGGTTGCTCTCCAGGAAGAGCGCCTCTTCCCTGCCGCGCCCCTCCGCTACGGCGGCGCGCGCTCGGAACCACCAGGTGGCGACACTGCTCCGAGCGCGAACTCGAAAGCGGAGGCCGGAAGAACGGCGCGCCCTTTTCCCCCTTCTTCCTCCCTCTGCTGCCTTGCCGCTCCGGCGGCGAGATCGCGCGCAGAGATAAGTGGCTTTCTCCGGGAGTGGCCCTTCCGTCCAGGATGCGCGCAGGAAGAGGAACGGCGGACAGAACAGGGGGGAGGAGAAAAAAGTCGATAAAAATTCCGCCTGTGGGCTCCTTTGGCACGTCACGTGGCCGCACACTCCGCGCACCGTGGCAGTGCCGGCGGAAGGCGGAAGAAAAGGGCGCCTCACCTCCCTCCACCCGCTGCCCCTTCCTCATCGCGCCCTGGGGAGAGCAGGCCCCCACTCTTCCGGCTTCCCGCCGTCAGCGTCGGCACGTCTTCGCTGGTTGCTTGTGCCAGGCGCAACGGTGAAGGGGAGGTTGCCGCTGCCTTCTCCAACCCCGCGTCCTGCGGCGACCGGAACCCAGAGGACGAGGAAGCGCTGAAGGGAGAGCAAAGGAGGGGCGCCGTTCCCAGAGGCTCCCTGTCAGCTCAAGCTGGTGCCAGTGTCACCAGGAGCAGCGGCGCGGAGAGGCGGAAAAATTCGCCACCTTCTCGATTAAACGTTTCCCTCCGCTCCCGGAAGTACGCGCGCGCCCCGTCGCGTCTTCCTGCGAGCGTCCTCCCGGCTCCTGGAGAGAGCAAAGGAAGGGGGGAAGCGCGATTTGCTCCCCCGCGCGCGACGCTGCCGGCGAAGAGCAGTCGTCGGCAGCTGCCCGTGCGCCAACTCTTGCTGCCACGCTCCCCTGCACCGCGCTCGTCGGCTGCTGCCATGCCCCCCCTCCCTCCCATCTCACTCTCTCCGCGCTCGCCGCGCTCCTCAAGGACACGCAGCCCGCGGTCGTCGTGCGAGCGCGGACGGATGTGCACGGGAAGGAGCGGCGCTCCCAGGGGCCGCTGCTGCTGGGCCGGATGGGGTGGGGTGAGGGAAAAAAGCGTCCTTGCCTGGACGCCCCGCGCGTTCCTCTCACGCTGGCATCCACGGCAACGAAAGTCTGACTCCGGCAGCGCCTCGTCCGCGGAGCCTCAAGTCCAGGGTATACTGAAAGCCACCACGCCCCGGAGTCGCTCTCGCAGGCGCATCTGCTCGGACGCCCAGGTGCTGTTGTCCAGGTGCGCCCTCCCGGGAGCTGCCCCCGCCGCCAAACCGAGACCTCCTCCTCCTCTCTCTTCCCTCTCCCTTCCTCCCCTCCTCCTCCTCTCTTTTTCTCTTTCCTTCCTCCTTTTCCTCCCTTTCTTCATCCCCTCCCTCCCTTCCTCCTCCTCTTCTTCGCCTCCCAGTCGTCCACTCCTCCAAATGCATCCTCCCGAAGAGTTGCAGCTCCCGCCGGGGGAACTTCTCGCACCTGCGGGCCCGGCACCCTCCTGTTGCAGGCCCGCGGCAACGTCCCCTCCCTCGTGCCCGCAAGTTCCGCCGGGGGAGGGGGGGAGCGCTCGCGTTCCGCGCGCCTCTTCCGCTTCGGCGGAGCGGAAAGCGGCGGCTGCAGCGAGGCGCACGCCAGGACCGCGCCCTTCCTGTGGCGCCCCTCCGCCCCCTCTCCCACCCCTCTCCGCCGGACTCGACAGCTTCCCGCCGCGCTGCCGTCAACCGCGGCGGTTCCCCCCCTCCCCTTCTCCCTTTCCTCTTCCGCTGCTCCCGGACGAGGGCGCGAACCGCGACTTCTGGACGCGTCGCCGCCGCAGTCTCGGGGCGCCATCGCTGAGCCTGCCCTCAGTTGCTGCCAGCAGGCGGCAGCAAAGGGCTCTCCCGTCCGCTTCCCGTTTCCTGGAGACCACTGTCCGGCCGGGCGACGTGGTTTCTCCCTCTCCGTCCCTCCCTTCCTTCCGGTGCCGCTGGTCCCAGAGAGGTCCCTCGTCCCCTTTCGCGGAGGGGAGGAGCCTGCGCGCGCTTGCGGTCCGGCTCCAGCAGAGGCAACTGGTCATCAGGGGAACGGCAGGAAGCGGCAGAAGGGAGGGAGGGTTCGGCCACTGCCTGAGGAAGGATCCCCGGTGGCAGGGGCCACCGGGGGCTTTCAGTGCACGGAGGGCCAGGGGGGAGGGCAGTGTGCGAGTGTCTTGATGCGGGTCGCTACCCTCTTTCGGAGGTGCTCGCCGTCCCTGGAGGAAGAGGAAGGTCACAGGAATCGCACCCGACCAACGGCATTGCCTTTCCCTCCTCTGGTTCCTCCGGGAGAAGGACGCGGCGAATGGATCTGCCCTGTGCCCACGGAATCGCGGGTGACTCGGCGACTTTTAGGAGGGTCCTCCTTGCCCGGTGGCTAAAACTGGAAAGGTGAATAAGAAGGAAGGGGAAGAAGAAGGCACCCTTGGTGACCCCTCCGGCGATCCGTGAGGGGAGGAGTCGGACCCAGATCCCCACGAGGAGCTCTGGATTCTCTGCTTTGCCCCACTGTCTCTTCGGTCCGTCCCGCGGCGTCGCCTGGAAACCAGCTCCCTCTCTCACTATGGTGGGAACCCCCCGGGAGAGGCTCGTGGGTCCGTTCCCCGGGGTCCGCTTCTGGTGGAAAGCAGTCGCAGGTCCTCCAGGAGACGGCGAGATCACTGCCCACTCCTCCGTCCACGGGGAGGAGGTGGGATCGCCGCGGACAAAGTGACCACCTCATCCTTCCTACGGCCTCGGTCCGACCCTGCTCACGTCTCGATAGATCAGAGGTGCCCCTCTGTCTCTATAAAGGCCAGGCCGTGAGTGGCCCCCTCGGGACCTCCCTCCTCTCCCAGAGTGCAGGTAGAGTCCACCACGACCCACCCCTTTCTGAGTCGGAGGGCGCGCCCGTCCGTGCCACTGCTTCTGCGCGGAGTTCCTTATCACTCCTCTCGCTCCTTCGTAGCCGTGACCCTGCGCTGATGGCACGCCCTCCAGCTGAAGGCTGTCCGCGGTCGCCCTTGCAGTTTCCTGTTGGGACCTCCTATCGAGAGGATCCCGGGGAGAGATCTCCCCCCCCCCACCTCCCTACGCTCGCGATAGACGACTTCTCACCCCTGAGGCGCGGACATCCCCCGTCGGGATCCGGTGGGGACGGCCTCCGCCTCCTAGAGCGCCACTGACTCCCCTGGCGGCCGCTCGGGGAAAGAGGCGGGGACGCATGGGAAGACCGAGCAGCCTTCTTGCGGTGCCGCGGGTGCCGCTCTCAGGGAGCAGCTGGAGGTTAAAAAAGCATCCAAGGGCCGCTGAGGGGTCTCCTCTGCTCGCCGTGCGCATGGATGGGTCCGCGCATGAGCCCCTTCTCTGAGGCTTCCTCGAGGCTTCGCCCTCGCAGGTGAGGAGCTGAGTTCCGGCGCGGGGAGTGGAGCGAGGGTCGGTCCCGGACAAGGCGGGAGGAGCAAGCACCCTCCGTTGCCAGCACCGCAGACGGAGAAGGAGGGCGAGAGAGTCCGTGCTCGGGCCTCGGGCCTACCTCGGAAGGCCGGCGCTTTCACAGAACATCCCGGGTCAGCCCCGGGTCGCGTAGCCTCAGCTGCTCTGCGCAGTCACGGGAGATGTGGGGGGAAGAGACGAGGGCGTGACCTCCGTCCGAGGGGGACTCGAGGAAGGTCACGAACCGATCTTCCTCATCCTAGGTGCGCCTGGCCATTCGCCCTCAGGAAAGAAACGAAAGGACGCTGCTGCGGGGCGACCGAATGCGCCTGAGCTGCGGCGCGGACCTGTATGGGATCCGGCCCCGTGGCGGTCGGGAGGAGGGGAGGAAGGGACCTCAGAAGCGGGAAGCCGACTTGAGAGCTGCTCGGGGTGAGGGAGGGGTTGGCCTCAGGATGCTGCCACTATCGCTGCGAGTCCACCTGAAGGGGTGGGTCTTCCGGAGGCGCGCGATCCCGGCGGCCCTTCCCCGTTGCTGCAGGAGTCGCAGACGAAGCGGGGAGAGGCGATGAGCAGGCACGAAGACGGCGCCCCAGGGAACGCTCGCAGACTCACTGCAGCGCATGCCCCTCGCGTTCCTGCGTTTTCGGTGGGATAGGGTCAGGGTCGCCCGCTGCGGGCCGTCGACTGCGTCAGGAAGGACTTTTCCCAGTCTGCCGCTCGTAGAAGAGCCGGAGGCGGACCCCGGGATGGGGAGGAAATCCGGAGCTCCTAAGGGCGAAAGGACACGGGCGACCTCCTCGCACCGGTCTCCGCCGCCGCCACTCGGGAATCACCGTGCTCCCTTCTCCCGGGTTCCCTATTTCCCCTTTGCGCCGGACCATCGTCCTCTGCGCGCGGGATCCTTCTGGACGCGGCGGCTGCGGCCTCCCCCGACCCGGAGGCCTCAGAGAGCGGATGGAAGATCCTCAGGGCATCTGCCCATGCCCGCCACGTCAGCTGGCGACTCTTGGCGAGGACGAGGGACAGGGCGGGGCGCTCTCGTCTTCCGCCCCGTCTGCCGACCGTCCCCGTCCCAGGAGCGCTGTCAACGGACCTCGTCCGCAGAGAGGGCACCCCCCGTTTCCGCTCCACCGCGCCACCGCCCGAATGCCCTGGAAGACACCGCTGTTGCCTGGGCACCTTCCTTTCGCCTCAAGCGCCCAGAATGGGTTAGCTCGACTTCGGAGCGAGCAGTCTGCCCGGGGCAGTGCGTTGAACAGGCTGCTCTCTCCCCGTCCCTCGCAGGGAAGGGAACCTGGGGATTCGGCCCCGGCATCGGCTCAGGTCGGGATGGGTGTGCGGGATTCCTGTTGTTTCCGTTCATTGCTTCTGGCCGTGAAGAGCCTCCGCGGAAGGGGGCGGGGGCGGGGACTGGCTCGCCTTCGCCGCCGACGGTCGTCGCTCCGTCGCTGCGAGGGGGTCGCCGGGAAGGGTCGAGGGGCCTCCAGGAAACGTCTGCCTCGCGATCCCGGGTGATCCCCGGCTCCCTAAAAAGGGCCACGGCGACGTCGGGTCTCCGAGGGAGCAGATTTTTCTCTTTCACTCCCGGGTTCGCGGCATCACCGGGGAGATCCTGCCCGTTTCATCATCCGGCTGACGTGTCGCTTCTTGTCTGAGAGGAATTTTGTCATCTCTCGGAGCGAGTTGTCTGGGGCAACGCTTTGTCATCTAATTTTGTCTTCCCAAGACAACCGGCTGAGGAGATGCGGAAGGAAGGAAGGAAAAGGAAAAAACTTATCGATCGGATTGAGACCAGAGGGGCCGAAAATACACGAAGGCGCACGGATGGCTCGGGCCGCGGCGCCCGGAATGAAGATGTTGCCACGGGGAGCCCCGGAACGCTTCCCGCACGTTCCTCAGACGCGTTGGAGGCAGCAGGCGGGTTCGAGGGAAACGAGCGGGCGGGGAAAGAAAGGGGTCCTTCGCTGTCCCTCCACGTGGTCGGCGGCGGGCGGCACGGGAAGATGCGGCAGCGCGCATCTCCGTCCCGCTCACCGCCTGAGATGCGGCGGAAGATGCGAACACGTGGTCGCTACTGATGCTTCTGCCGCGCCGGGGAACCCGCAGCGCCCCTGCACGACCACCGTCGTCCAGAACGTCATCTGGCAACCGCGCAGCCGGGTCGTCGCTTCGTGACACCGAGAGCTCGGGGCCTCCTGAGGATCCGGGACGACCAGCCCGTCTTGTTAGGGCCTCACACCCCCTCAATCTCCTCCAGCGATCACGCCTCCTCGTTCTCACGGGACCGGGCACGGTCCGGAGGCAGGGGGTCGATCTTCACCTCCGCCTTCTTCGGCTGCATCCACCTGTGAGTCCAAGGCGACCTCATGTCGGCAGTTCAGGTCGGCGTGCTGGCGTTGTAGTTCCTGTCGGGGGATGCCGAAGGTGTCAGAGGAGTCACCGGGGTACCGTTCGAGTCAGGTCAGGCGGTGGTTGTCCGCGGTGTCTTCCCGTCGCGCCGCACCTTGGCCGAACGGCGGAATATCAGTTCTCAAACTGGCGAGGCCCGAAGGCTTGCGTCTTGGACGGAGATGACCGCCATCTCCGCGTAGCCGGGCACCCCTCCGCGGTTCCTCGCCGGAGGGAAGGAAGAGAGGGGGAGAGGGAGATCCTTTCCCGTCGGCAGAAAGGAGGAAGAGGAACAGGAAGAGGAGGAGGAGGAAGGAATGAGGAGGAGGAGGAAAAAGGAAAGATCCGTTAGTCCTCGCAGCTCAGGTGGATGTCCGCGATGTCGGGCCGTCGGCGGGAGAAATCCGCTCGCGCAGCGTCAGCAACCACGGGATTGCGTCGCTCCGCACGCTTTTCTTTTTTTGCTTGTTCTCCTCTCCCCAACTAGCGCTCGCCTCCCGAGCGACGAAGGACGTGTGAATGCTAACCTCGTTAAGGGACTCCGGGGGTCTGCCGCTATCCTTAAATTAGCGGGAAGTTCCGAAAGTCTTCGCTCTTGAGACGGGGATGGGGAGGTCCTCCGCTTTTCCTTTCCGGGCTCCCCGGGATCACCTCTCCTTCCCGAGGTGAAGTATCCATCTTTTTCTCGTTAAGAATCCGAGCTGTTCGTCATCCCAGAAAGCGGACGATTTTTCACGACAGACAGCCTGGAATGTCCTCTCCCTCCACCTCTGGTTTTCCTCCCGACTCCTCGTACCCAAACAAGACGCGCGGGGGAGAGCCGGAAGGAGGAGGAGGAGGGGGCGACGGCGGCTGACGAGCGTCGGACAAGGGGGTTCTCCCCTCTCCACTTCCCCCGCGCCCTGCCACCTCAGGAACCGCTCGACTTTATTTTGACAATTCGCGGATCTCCGAGGAGCCGTCCGTGTTGAGGGAGATGCGTGTCTCCAGCACGCCGGGGGCGGGCGCCTCTCGCGCCTTCCTCTGGCACTGGAGCCGCCGCCTTCTCAATCACCCCGATTGGGTCTTTTTTTTTTTTCAGTTTTTTCTGCTTCATTTTTATTTTTATTTTATTTTATTTTATTTTTTCTGCCCTCCCCCCCCCCTCCCTCCTTCCCGAGCGGCCAACTCCGCTTTTCCATGGCAACCGCGGGACGGGCCCTGGTTTCGTCTTCAGGTCCGCTTGATGGATTTATCAAACGTCTGTCAAGGAGGCCCTTCGAGTTTAGACGGCGGCTGCGCGCCGCCGCCGCACGAGAGCGGGCGATTCGGGCGTTCCTCCGGAGCCGACGCGGAAATCCGCCGCTACCCGCTACCCCCTCGGACTTCCCCGGCGGAGTCGCCGGGTCTCCGAAGCCTACACGCCGGCAGGTTGCTGCCCTCCCTGAGGGAGCAGATGGGCAGCAGCCGGCCGTCAAGATGAGGGACCTCCTGCGAGGTGAACTCTAGGAGGAAAGAGGTTGGTTGACCGTGGGCCAGCTCACAGACGCTGCAGCCCCAAGTGCCCCCTCCCCTCTAGCCAGGAATCCCCGAGAAATTCCCCCGGGAACACTTCGAATGGCTCACGGAGCTCCTCCCCCCTCTCAAGTGAGGGGAGGCGGCGATCCTGCTGTTTCCCTGGGGCCTCTCATGCCCGCCGGCATTGCTGGACCTGGGAAGAGGGGGAGGGGAAGGGGGCGTGTCCGCCCGAACTCCAGCAGGAGCGGAGAGCAGGAATCTCTTCCTCACCGGCTCGTGGGCCGCGTTGCCCTCCGGTCTCCATGGTGACCTTCTGCCGCGACCCTGCGGACCTCCCGGCAGCAACCCCAGAAATGCCTCTTCGTGCGCGGTGTCCTGCCGCATCCCCAGCAGCTCTCCTTGCTGCCTTCGCGGGACTGCGGTCGGCCACCTGGAGAGCTGCCAAGAGGGGCCGGGACGACGGGGACGCCGTCCACCTTGCAGCCCGCTTCTTGAGGGTGGCATCGAGGTGGCCCCATCTGGGAAGCACGCAGTCTGAACTTGCCGGCACCCTCGGACGGAGGCAGAGGACGCCCCAGGGTTTCCCCTATTTACTTTTATTTAACTTTCCCTTTTGTCTGTTCCCCTCCCCCCTGCTGCTGAGGCGACCCTGGCCCCTGCCCAATCGGCCGGTTCTTCGGTCAGCGGACCACGTGGTAGGAGCAGCATCCCCACCATTGCCTTTGCGCGGTCACGGGTTGCGAGAAACGCCCCTGGGCGGCCGTGTGAGAAGGAGGACTGATTCCGGCACCCATCTCCGGTGCCGTGCGAGAGGCGCCGACCCTCCTCCGAGAGCGCGCGCGGGGCGGCGCGGCTCCTCGCTCGCCTCCCGCCGAAAGTCTTCTCCCTCGCGAGGGAGAAGAGGCACGCAGCGCCACAGTGACTTCGCCTTGTTGCCGAAAGGCACAAGGCCGGTCCTCGAGCACTGTCCCTTCCCTCCGGCAAGGGGATGCGCACTGCCTCCTGCCGCACGGGTCGAGTGACGAGCAGCGGTTCTAGACCTTCCACTCCCCCTCCCGGACGACGACGGACGGACCTTCCCGGACGTCCTCCGGGGGGCGCCCCGCGCCCAGGAGACGTGCGAGTTTCCTCCCTGACAAGCACAGGAACGGCAGCGGCCCTTTCCTTCTTCCTCTCTCCAGCTTTCCCTTGGTAGCAGCAGAGCCTCCAGCCATACCTGCCAGCGGCTGGCGGAAATCCCTTCCCCTTCTCCTCCTCCGGAAGAGTGGGCTGGATCGACCCGTTCCCGGTCTCCTCTTCAGGATCGGCCGTCTGTCCGCAACCTGCGCTGGGAACGTCCATCCCACCCTCATAAAGAAAGTTTTTTTTTTTTTTTTCTGCTGCTGCCGTAGCGACGCGTCAGACACGTCCGTGCACATCCGATGGTGGCTCACTGCCCCCCTTCTCTCTCTTCCCCATTTCCGTTCTGCAACGACCGCGCACACGTCGCTCCGAGAGGCGGCTTTGCGCAACTCTTCCGAAGGTTCCCGAAGGTTTATGGTCAGCTAATCGGCCATCTGCGTTAACGACTCGGAATTTTATGCCCCGCCTCGTTTGGCAGGACGGGCCGCACCGCGGCCGTGCCCGGAGAGGTGCTCCGCATAAACACTTTCACTTGATCGAGGCGACGAGGGGAGTCAGCCCCCCTTTCCTCCTCTTCCAGAATGGTCCCAACGACGAGACCTCCCCTCCTCTGCTTCGTTCCATCCTCCCGTCCCGTCCCTCCCCTTCGCTTCCTTCCCGCCGGCGGTTTTCCGCGGTGCCGTCCGAGAGCCGCTCGGCGCCGTCTCTTCCGCGGCAACCCGGCACCGGCGGCCGCCGGTTTTAATTTTTCCCCGAGGATCCGCGGGCCTCCGCGCTGCTCCCTCTCTCTCGGGCTCCCCTCCCCCCTTCCCCCGATCGCCACGTTCTCGATTCATTCATTCTCAGTGGGACCCGCGCGGGAGCGCACGCGCGCGGCAGATCTCTCGCGGACGTCCATCTCATTAATTCTGGATCACGTGAGCCCTGCGCGCGTCTCGCTCCGCGGAAGACGTCGAAAGAGCGAGCGAAGCACAGCAGCAGCAGCAGCAGCAGCCCTTCCGCGTGGCCTGAGAAGCACGCTCCGCCGCCTTCCTGACCCCCTCGTCCCCCTGCTGACCGGCCGACTCATTCAGCGCTGCCCCGTGCCCGTTTCCCCGCGAAGAACCAGGCGGGGGAGGAAGCAAGAGGAAGGGATTTTTTTCCTTTCTTTCCTTCCTCTTCCGAAGAGGCGCTCCCAGATTTCTCTGAAGGGAGCGGCGCGCTTCTTGGCACACTCGGGGGAGGCGACCTCTCGAGGGGAGTATCCGGCAGCTCCACGGTTCCCTTTTCGAACCCCGGAGGACTCGTCGACTCCTGGAAGGGGGACGACTTTCGATTCTGGCCAGTCAACGGGGGTAGGGGGGGACGTCCGGCTTCCAGCAGCGCTGTCCCCGAAGGATATCGACCAGCCAACACCAGCGTCATCCTGAGGAGGGGAACCCACGACTTCTCTTCCCCCTCCCGTTGTCTCCCAGCGCCAACCCTTTCCCTGCATAGAGATTCGAACCTGCAGCACTCGCTGCCACGCTCGCAGAGACCGCAGCCGCACGTGAGCCTCTCCGGAGGGATCCCCCGGAGGGGACAGCTCTTCATTTCTTCCGAAGGGATGCCCCCTTCCTCATCCTTTCCTTTTTGGGCGTCATCCGGCTCACCGAGAGGGAGCACGGCGACGAGTGGGTCTTGCCTGTTTTCCCCGCTTTCCGAAGGACGACAGGGGTCTTCTTCGCCGTGAGCGCGCACGTTCCCCCCTTCTTTTCCCCCCTACCCCTCCCTCTTTTTTCCCCGATTTTTCTGTTGATGAGTTGCATTTCCTTTTCGGAGCCGATCAATGAGAACGGATCGCCGCCTTCAGCGCACATGACCTCGTTCGCCCCCTCCCTCCTCGTCCCCCCTTCCCCCCGTTCGCCTGACCGTCGTACACACGTGATCCCTGTGTACCTCCGTTTCCGGTTAGCCTTCACGTGTTCGGAAAGGACACGGGAACGGTGAACTCGAGGGAGGTGTGCAGAAGTCGAAAGGAGAATCGATAAGGAGGAGGTGGACAAAAAGTCGAAGGAAACGGACGTTTCCGTTGATTGTGATGGCCCTTCAAGGCAGGCAGGCAAACGCCTCCGACCGTTCCTTTATGGCCCGACCCGGAGCGCTATCTCACCGGCAAATCTTGAATTAAATCAGCCGAAAGCGGTTTATTTATACATACACGCACGTATATAGATGTACACGTATTGTTTCCTGACGCGCTCACCTGACAGTGAAGTGCGGCAGTCCCCGAAAATAAATGCTGGTGAGCTGCGAAACAGAGCTCAGACGTGGCAGGAGCCCAGTAGAATACCAAAAGAGTCCCCGACGGGGAAAAAACACCTGAGATTTTTTCACGGTCGATTGATCCTCCGGTTATTTATTTATTTATTGTCTTTCTTCCTTCCTTCTTCCCTTTTTCTTTCCCTCCAGAGCAACAAGTTCTGCTGCTTGATTTTGTATTTGCGTGCTGCTCTAGAATCTTCTTCCGCTGCTGCCATACCATACAGTCCCTTTTCTCTCAGTAATTGTGCTGACGTCACCGACGCTGATCTGCTACAGGCAGTGGCTGCTCCTCGTACGCAACGGGAGCTCTCGCGCTCTCCCGAAAGTCCACGGCCGAATGTCCGGTTCGCTGCTGTCGAGGGCGGGAACGCTAGGGGATTCACCCGCACGGGGGCTCTCTCCTTCTCCCGAGACGCCGCCAGCAACCACGTGGCCGCGGGGAGTTCTTCCGCGGCGATCTCCTTCTCCGGAAAGTTTCGCTCCGACAGCTTTCCAGCTCGGAAGACATCCTGCACCCCCCCCCCCCCACACACATCCCTTCGGAGTCCGCAGAAGTGGCCCCCGGGAGCGGGGGGTTTCCGAGGCGGTGAGAGTGTGCGCGTTCCACGAACGTCCCGCTTGCGCGTGCACGCGCATCGTACGTGCAGGGGGGAGAGCATGGATTCCGAGGGAGTTCCGAGGATATCGGCAGCCTCCGAATCGGAGGTTGCCGCGGCTTTGGTTCTTGCGGCTGTGAAATCCGGCAGTGGCTGCGCTCTTGGAAAACGGAAAACTGGAGATGATGGACCACGCTTCCCTCTGAGCGGAGGAGCAAGTAGAGCAAGTCCTTGGAAGGAACGGCAACACGGACGTTTGCTCGACCCGACCTGCCGTGTGATTCTTGCAGGGACTCCAGCGAAGAATGGGGCTGATGCTGCATCCCCGCAGAGCCAAGATCGGTAGGTTGCTTCGCAGTGTCCAAGAATCGCTCCTGAAGCGCGCAGCCAGCACTCCCACTCCTGGATCTCCTGAGCCGTCTGCGCATCGTCCGCTGTCCTGGAAACCAGCGGCGTGGTTTCCACGAGCTGTGATCCCAGGCAGAGAGTGCATCATCACCTGCAAAGCGGAAGAACGGAGTGGAGGCGCACCGCTCGCACATCATGTGCACACGTGAACACGTGTGCATACGGCATGCGCACCAAAGGTCTTCGGCGTAGATGGACACACCTGCAAGGCTGCACGCATGTGGCACGCACGGGTACGCACACACACGTGAGTGGACACGTGTGTGCGTGCGTGTACGGGGACTTGCGAGTCGCCCGCACCGCGGTGTATGTGGAAACACCCCGTGAGTGGACGTGGGGTGACCGGTGGGGATTCGGAAGAAAGGCCTGCCAGCTTGATTGCCGCCGTCCCCGTCTGCTGCTCCACTTGGCAGCTCCTTCGGAAGAGGTGCAGATGGAGCATCCGGCTTGCTTTCCGCCGCTGCTCCTCGGGCGTTCGCTGGGCCCGCGCCTCCTTCTGGATTCCCGAGATGCGTCCCTGCCCTCGTTCGGGGGATTCGCGAGCCACTCTTTCCTTTCGCAAGAGCTCTGGGTAGCTTCCCCTGCTGCAACCGTGATGTCCTCGTTGAAAGCTGGGAGCGTGCTGCCAACGCTACTGGCGAGTGCATCCGCTAGCGGGCACCCGGGGAACTGGAAAGAAGAGAGGAAGGGGGACCTCTCCGGGGTGAGGAGTCTATCCAGGAAAAAGAAGGAAGACTGTCCCTCAACGACGGCGCCATGTGGGAAGAGAGCTGGCGGCCACCAGAGCTGCTCCCTGAAAGAGACGGGCCAGTTACTGCCTGCCACTGCTGCTGCCGCTCTCTGAGCGCCATTCGCGTGGATGCCACCGGACGAAGAGGAGTGAGAGAAAAGGGAGGTGAACGACAGGCGAGACCGGGCAGAGTGTGGCCTGCGACGAGTCGCAGCTCCGGTAGCACGGAGTCGCGACTCATCGCAGCCCCCGCTTTCCGAGAAGTCGTCTTCCTGGGCGTGCGTGCAACTCCCTGGCTTCGGGCTCAGAGGCGCCACAGCCGTGACCTCTTCGTCGCGGAGCGACACGAAGACAGGACGTTGCGTCTGACGAACGATCCCTCCCTCTACGGAGAAAGGAACGTGTACACCCCCTTCCCTTTGCGAGTGACTGCCTGGAGGACGCCGCACTGGAGGGCTCCCCCTTCCAGCTAAGAGAAAGCTCTTAGATGTCCTCAAGAACCACCATGTGAGGTCCTGGGGAAGCGGAAAGAGGTGTACACGGGAGAGGTGCCGCCGAGGGCGACTCTCCTCCGGGAGTGGAGCACGTGATCGGGAAGCACGCCGTCCTTTTTTTGGACGCACCCGTGCGGTGCGATGGACGAACGGGGCTCTTCCCTCCCACTCCTCATTTTGCGTATCTCCAGGGACGGTGGCGTTGGCATCCCTTCCGGCAAGGGATCGAGGGATTGAGGGAGGGTCCGTAGGAGGCTGCCATTCCTCGTCACCGGGGAAACCTGCCGGCGGCGATGCTAGGGAGGGCTTCCGCGTCTGCTGCTCCCGGACTGGCAACGGTAAAAAAAACGCTCTGTTCCGCGCCTTCAGCATCTCTTCATCCCTTCTTTTCCTCCTCCAGACTGGGGATCTTTCCCTGCTCCGTTCCAGCAGAGCCCGCGGGAGGCAGAGATTCGGCCCCTTCCCGGCGTGCTTTTCCCGGCAACGAGAGGGAGGATGCAGCGGAACTTCCCGGCGAAGGACAGCGCGGCTGCGACCTTTTTTGGTTTTTGGTCCGGACGAAGGAGCGAGAAAGGAAGCCGAGGAGAGGTGATCGGAAGGGCGTGGCATCGACGCCCGCACGGAGAGTGAGAGCATCTGAGGAAGAGCATCCTCCCCTCCCTCCGCTGCGGAGTCCCGAGATCCTCGGCTGAGGAAACTGAGGTCCGGCGTGGGCAGTGAAGAGGGGGGAAAGGGAAGGGGGAGGAGGAAGATGCAGAACTCGCACGAGAGCAACCGACGCCAATCCGCCGCTGCCACACTCCAAGCGAGGAAAACTCGTGAATTTTCGACACGCGGACGTTGCCGAGGACTCCGCGAAAGCGCTTGCAGGGCATCCCTCTTCCCTGATAGCCGCCGCTGCCTCCCGCTCGCGGCGCACGGAGCGGTAGGGACGCAGAGGACATTCCGCGCGCACGTGGGCTCGCCTTCTCGTCCTCCGGGAGCCCATCCAGCCGCGTGCGGACGCGCCTCTCAGGGAAGGTCACGGGCGAAATGTCGTGCGGATGACGGCGGCTATAGGTCCTCGGTCCCCTTCGACCTGCTCCCCTCCGTCGCTTTTCCCTGCCAGTGTCCACCCGCCCCATCCGTGCGCGCGCGAATCCGCCCACCCTCTGGGCAGATATCCAAGGAAGGGGGCGACGCTTCGAGTTTGATTGGCAGGCGGGACAAGGGGAGAAGAGAAGAGCCCGGCAAAGGCAGCCTGGCGCATCCCAGGAGCGCGCGTGCGCGCGCGCGTTCACCCGAGGGCACCCTCCCGGCCGGGAAGGTGCAGATGCGCAGGCGCCATGAGCCGCGGTGCCTGCAGGTCTTGGCCCCGGAAGGCAATCCGTCAGAAGGTGAGATCGAGGAATGGGAAGGGAAGGAAGCACGGAGTCCCGGACCTACCGCGTCTCGTACCACGTGTGTTCCCTCCCCCGCGGCGAAAAGGCGAGCGTCGGATGGCGGAGGAGGGGAGGGGAGGGGAGGAGGAATCTCAGAGTCCGGATAAGAAGGTCGAGGAAGTCAAGGAAGGGAGGATGGCGACAGAGATGCTCCCGCGGGAAAGTTGGGACACGGGCTAAGAGAGGACAGACAGTCCTCCCCTCGAGAAAGAAGGGGGCGATGTCAAGGAAAGCGACAGGACCGGACCACCAGGGTGGTCCCCTGGGATGACTGGCTTCCGTACCGACTGCGAGGGAGGGGGAGAGGAAGGCAAGCAAGAGAGGAATCGCCAGGACAGGAGGAGACACGAAGCGGGAGTGGCCCTCGGGAAGCGTCCCTCCGGAACAGAGGACTTTTTTTTTTTTTTTTTCTTCCCCCGGGCATCGGAGCCGAGCGAGGGGCTCGCCTCCCCTCGGCTTGGTACCCGTCCGCCGCGTGGGCTGATCAGCGGCTGCTGCTGCTGCAGCTCGCGTGTGGCCACGCGGATCTGCGCGGGGGATCGAACCGACGTGCCCGAGAGAAGCCGCTCCGGCGAGAGAGCGGGAAGGACGTGCGTTGCCCACCCGCGTGCGACCACGAGGCAACAGCGAGCAACTGCCGCTGTCGCCACCAGTTCGGCAAGGGGCAAGAGAGGGCCCTCCGGTGCCACCTGTCGTCCGGTGGGGGGAGGGAGGGAGGGAGGGGGAAGGAAAAGGAACCGCGGCGCATTCCAAGCCACGCGCGCACCCGAAGTTTCGGGGAGGGAGGGAGGGAAGGAGGAAAGATTATATAGCAGCCCAGCAGAAGCTCCAAGGACGCGGAGGGAACCGAAAAGTTTCGTACGTGTGCGACAGATGCGCCGCGGCGGATAGCGGAGGCTTCCACGTGGCTCTCGTTCCCAACACGTACCTGAAACGGTAGCGACTGCCCTTCCCTCTTTTTTTTTTCCCTTTCCTTTTGGGAAGGGGGGGGGGGGGGTTCTCATTCAGCAGGGCGAGCGAGGGAGAGCTCTGCTGAGCCTCCTGCCGTCCACTTGTTGACCGTTTCGTTCGATCGCTGCAGCCATCGTGAATCACACGCGCACTCCCCCGCTGAGCGCTTCCGCAAGCGGTGTTTATGCATTTCATCGGTGCCTATTCCGTGGGGCGTGACATCATTGTCCATTCTGCAGAATGCTTCCTCCGTGACTCCCCCTCTCCATCATCCAAACGACCTGAACGCTGTTTGGATTTTTCGTTCAATGGAGGAACCACTTTTTTCCTTTTTCCTTTTTTTTTTGTCAGGCTTACGCCAGAAATCCCGGATCCTCCTCCTCCTTCCGGAACCCACTCCGACGCGAACACCCGAACGCCCCCCCCTCGAATATCGCCGATTTTCTCGGAGATCACCGGAGAGAAATTCACTTTCAGAAGGGCGCACAAAAACGAAAGAGGAAGATTTTCGTTTTCACCGCGAGCCCGGTAAAAGACCGAGGACGCTTCGCGGCAGTTGCTCGTGCCATTTATCCTCCGCGCACCATGGCAACAGGGCCCACGAAATGCCCGGAGTGAAACCACCTGTTTCCCAAGAGTCGGGGGAGCCGCCGACAGAAAGATCACGCGGGGCGCGGAGAGAGAGCGTTCTCTGCAACGGTGCTTTCCGATCCCGAAAGCGGGACCGATCCTCACCGAATATTATTGATTTTTTTTTTTCCTCTCTCTCTCTCTCTCTCTCTCTCTCTCTCTCGCTCTCTCTCCCCCCCCCCCCCCGTTCTTCCCTGCCTTCCTTTCTTCTCTAAACGAAGACATCAAAACGTTTTTAAAGTTTGTTAATTGCCTATTGCACTCTTTACCGAGAGCGACGGTTGGCCGAACCGACGCGCGATGGGATGAATTCGGGATGAAATTACGATCTAAAGTTGGGCGATGGCTGCATCCACCTGCTGGATCGGAGTCGAAACGAAAACAGAAAAGGGTTCTTCGAAACTGTGCGATCCCCCCCCTCCCTCCCCCCCTCTTCCGTTGCGAACTGTATCGGATTCTTTTTTCCTCCTCCTCGTTTTTTATGTTCGGAAAAATTTCATGACTTTTGCTCCGTTCGCAGAGGGAGGAGGGAGGAGGGGGGAGAGGGAGAGAGGAAAAAAAAAAAAATGCCAATTAGCGCCCGAGCGTACTCGATGGTTTTTTCGTTTTTTGTTTTTTTTTTTTTTTTTTTTTTTTTTTTTTTATAAAATTTCGCAATTAATGGAGCGGCAGCAGCTGATGAGGCTGCAGAAGTTATAAAGCTCCGCGAAGGGTCCGCCGGCCGTCGTCGCAAACGACGCGGGCGACGTTTTTGCTGCCTCCCATCTCGCCAAAGGAAGGAAAGCATCGGAAATTTGAATTTCTGATGTTTCGAATTGTTTTCCGAATTTCCAAAGTGCCGCCGCCGCCGCCGCCGAGATGCGACCGCGTGGCGGTCAGTGGGGATCTCCGGGCGACGGTCCCGGAGAGCCCCGGGGGAGGCGACCGTCGGCTCCGTATGGACCCGGACGGCGGTTGCCCCGTGGACGGAGGTTCGCTTCCAGCAGGCGAGGAGTCGACGAACGCTTTGAAGAAAAAAAAAAAAAAAAAAGTCGAGGAGGAAAGCAATTAATGGCTCAAGAAATGAAGGAATCGACCCGAAAGGCCTTGCAGATGCTGTTGGCGGCAGCAGCTGTATTTGTTTAGGATGTTCGCTACGGTGTGTGATGAGTGTACCGAACAGCCTTGATCCATTTCAAGTATGCTGCCACCCGACCTGTGCACCGCAGCAGCCTTTTCTTTTTTTAAATCACTCCTACGAATAACACCATTAATAATAATGCCTGAGATGTCAGAGCGGTCGTTTATCTGAGGAATTTCGTACGGTCGCAAACATCGCGGAAAGCGCGCGATCCATTTCGCATGATAAAATTTATTGCATACATTATGCAGTTTACTCGCGAGCTGATTTACATTAAATATCCGGCTCCTGCGTGCAGGAAGTGAGAAGCTCTCCGGGAAAATTGGCCCGGAGATCGCCGAACCGAAGTGCACGCCTCGTGTGTGTGTGTGTGTGTGTGTGTCGAAAAGGTCCCTGGGCGCAGATGACATGAATTACACATTAAGTCCGTCAGACATTGCCCGCGTCGAGAGCAACAGCACATCGCCGAGGACTAATTACTGCATCCGAAGAAGAAGAAGAAGAAGAAGAAAAGCCAAGATCAAGAAGCAAGCAGCAGCTTCCCCCCTCCCTCCCCCATCTCGACGCTTAGCATGAAATGCCACATGCAAATGAGCCTTCTTCTATCGTGGGCCGCTTTCGAGAGGAAACAACTTGGGAAAGAATAATGCAACCATCACAGAAGTTCATGCCCAGGAAAATTGGGCCTTCGTCAGGAAGCACCCAAACCCACACGGAGACACTTTTTCTTCTTTTCTTGACGGGGACAGGATGGGAGGAGGGGGGACAGGATATTCACCCCCCCCCCCCAAAAAAAAAGAAGGAAGAAAAAGAAAAAAAAAAAAGTCATCCTTCGCAATTACTACTGCGTGTGCATTCATTAATCTTAGAGCGACTCCGATCTTCGGAAGAGCAGTTTGTCGCACCACCGTTTCTCCCGGTGGATTCCTCCTAACATCGCGAAGTAATCCTACAAAACCTGAGAGTGGGAGAAAAACACAGCGGAGGCAAATGAGACTACAATTACAGACCCGGGATGAAATTGCATTTAAAATATGATCCCATTTGCAGCATCATTCTCCCTCACTCCCCCCCCCCCCTCCCCATCAATCCCTATCTTATATCCAGTAATCATGCAATCAATGATTGCATGGATACCTCGGAAAGGAAAATTCGAGGATTAAGCCGTAGCCATGGCAGTTGGTCGCTGCGAGACGAACAAGTAGGATGCAAAGTTGCACGGTAAATGGAAGAAGCCGTGCCTCCTCCAGCGCCACTTCTTCCTCGGCCTTTTTTTCCTTTTCTGTTTTTTTTTTGTTCTTTTTTTTGTTGTTGTTGTTGTTTCGCGCGCGCGCGCGCGCACAACGCGCGCGGTGTTTCTGAGGAGAGCGGGCAATCAAAACGTCCGGCAATCCAAACGCTCGCGAAAAGATTCCCGATACATTTCACTTGATCTTTAACGGATGTTTGCTATCACACCCTGCACTCCCGTTAGAGCTTTTAGTCAACTCTTGGTCGCTTCTATTTCCTTATCGTTTAAGTGGTCCGCAAGCTGGTAGTCTGGACGTGGATTTATCTCTGCTACACATCTGGAATTATTGATTTCGGATTTCGAGCGCAGCTCGACGGAACGAGAAATCCGTTTATTACGGCCAGGGCGGGCGCCCTCGCCGGGCAGTGCACGGGGCAGCTGACCAGAGCTTTCCACGGGTCACACGAGGGCGAGCGCGCATAAATCGTCACGTGAGCAAATAGGGCGCCTCTCGTGGTGTGTGCGCAGCGAACGTGCTTGGCAGGTAGGCATATACGTGTGTGTGTGTGTGTGTGTGTGTGTGTGTGTGTACACGATGAGAGTATTCGAAAGAGATGTTCCCCCTGTCTGTGTGCCCACACACACACACAGACCTTCGCGTACGGGCGGAGGCTGCGCTGTACCTTCCCTTCCGCCTAACAAGCTTTACACGCACTTTCGTCTAAGGGTGTGTGTGTGATGCGCACACCCTATGCGCTGCTGTAAAAAACACACACACACACACTTCTATAAAACCCCGGCCTCGTCAAGATGGATGGCTCGAGCGAGATTCATCTCTGTCACCATTGGTAACTATAAATTTTGCATGTGCAGCAAAAATGAGTACGGAAAAGTAAATTTTTCTTTCATAACTGCATTTCCAAACTGCAATTGACAATTCTTTCGCGACTGATCCTTCCGCCGGATGAATGCAAAGATTAATGAGCGCGAGTAGCATCGCAATCTCGCATTAATGATTTCGAACTGCTCGAAAGCACACGCATTGGCAGCCATTCCGAGCTGAAAGTGTGAAGAAGGCAATGCACTGATGAATCCATCACGAACTGACGGCCCGTACGAAGAGAACACCGTACCCGCCTGCCCCCCACCCTCCCCGCTCGAGTGTTCCGCGTCGTCGTCGTGTCGAATGCGTTTCGCTTTCGACACGACCACCACAGAGGAGAACAACAGGCGCCCTTCCGTGGCAGTGCATTCGGGCACGGGGGGGCAGGGGGGAAGATTTCCTTTTTTTTTTTTTTTTTTTTTCTTCCCCCCTCCCCTCCCCTCCCCTCCCCTCTTCCCCCGAAGGAAGAAAAAAAGTCGCACGATGTCGACATGAAGGTGCACCGGGGACACGGACACACACACACGGCGAGTTCCCCCCCGTACTTTCCCACTTCAGCTGTCCATCACGCAAGGAATGAATTTCATGCTCCGACTTTCGTAATGAAATCCGCTCCGCTGTTGCCATCGCGCCCGCCGCTCGAGGACCTCACCAAACAAAGTTGTAAAGGCCCCCCATGTGCCTTCAGCGAGCACACGGATCACGGACCAAACACGAACACACCTCGTCGATTTTTTAAAATTCCGTTGGCTCCTCTCTTTTTGTCAGGTGGCCAGCTTCCTCGGAGCCTTCCCACGCGGTCCCCCCCCTTCGGAGCGCCGCTTCCGTATAGCGAAACTTCAAATGGAGTATCCCCTCGATTAGGCGCCACCACCACCATCCAGTCAACCTCGTTAAGCGGCATCCACTCAGCTGGTTCCAAAATAAAAACGAAGATCTGGCGGCGTGCTTCCTTTGCATCTTTCCATCCCTGTCAGCAGTGGCATTCATCTCGTGATCTCGTGTTTTCCGAAACTGCTTCGCGATGCTTCCCAGTTTCGATGATGTTTATTTATTTATTTATTTTGCATTCTAGGATTTCCGAGCCGTGCAGGGAGTTGGGGAGCGGAGCGGGGGGGGGGGGGAGGGGAAGAAAAACTTGGCCGGAAGATTAGCCCATCGGAATTTCCCTCTCCCAGCAGCGGCGGCAGCAGCAGCAGCAGCAGCAGCTCCTTGCATTACTTCAAGACTCGATAAGATATGTATATATCCGGAAGAATCAGATTACCGAGAGCGTAGCTTTGCGGAAATCCCATTTTTGTCTTCTTGCTTCGCTTGATAAGCTCGCCATCCTCTGTCAATGGTCTCTGCTCGGAAGAGGCGGCGGTAATTTATTGTATTAGCGTGCCGTTTCTTTTGTCAATTTGTGCGGCTTGCTGATCAGGAATCAATAATGGTACTGTAAGAAGAGATTGGCAGATATCGATTCGGGGATGGAAGGAACGAAAAGCGTGAAGGGTAAAAACAAGAGCGATAGCAATCATGACACCTTCATTGATAAAAGAACTGGTGGAGTGCTACGCTGGCAGAATGTTTAATCCAATTGGTCTGTTGCTTACGTGACTCGTGCAGCATCACGGCACATCTATCCATTAGCTCATAGCCGAATTGTTTACTTTGTTCTTTGAGCATGCCAGCTGCTGTCGAGGGAGCGAAATTCAATTAACGCGCTCTCTGCGTTGGCAGAAACGAACCTTCTTTTTTTTTTTTTTTTTTTTTTTTTTTCTCGGGGGAGGGGGGGGGGGGTTGCTGCTGCTGCTGCTGCTGCTGAGAGAGCGTAGGGATGTTTCGGTTTCAACCGTGGGGCCCGGAACAAACTGAAAGTTTATTTTCCATTCGGAAATCAAAATAAAAGCGGATTCCGTTAACGCGACGGACCGCCGAGGTTCCGCGAGAGCCGGGCGTTCCAAGCGGCGCGCGCCTCATCCGCGCCGGCGTATCCTGGCAACGGTGCTCGGAGAGATGAAGTTCATTTTCGGGTGCGATTCCGTCGTCGGTTGCTCCTGTCACTTCCCGATCGATTCCTGTAAATAGCGGAGCACATTTTCATCTGTTCCTGCACCCATCAGCGGAGCACTGCGCTCGCATGTGTGATGCCCCGAAGGATATGTGTGTGTGTGTGTATATATACACACGCGCTCGCGCGCGCGCGCGCACACACACACACACACACATACATGCGTACATTTACGGTTCTTCACGTGATCACATGAAAGACATTCCTAAACAAAAAAAAAGTGACTTTCGCATATCAGTAAATCTTATTCATTTTTTAGATGGCTTCTTGTTTTGTTGTTCCCCTTAAGTGACAGGACAGAAACATCCACGTAGGTGAAGAAGAGGAAGGAAGGAAGGAAGGAAAGGAAAAAAGAGCGCGTAAGACACGTAAGTAGGTCAGCAGGGGTTTTTAGGAAAACGACTTTTCATAGGAAGGCCCGATGAAGCTCGAAGAAATTTTCAGGTTTCGAGCACTCCGTTGCGAAGAAGGGAATGCGCAAAGGCCATCCGAACGTGGAGAAGAGTTGGTCATTTGGACCCATCGGCACGGGCGAAGCGGTATTGGTACGGATCCGATGAGTTTAGGCGCGATCCTGTGAATCCCAAGTGGCTGAGCGCTGGCCTGCCGCTCCCTTGCAGGTTGCCGTCGGAAGGGTACGACTTCGAGCGACCCCACACACGGCCCGCGTACTCGCTGGGCTCGTGGGCAATTCTCCAAACAGATGGTCAACGCTCCGTCCTGTGCCTCCTCTTCGCCAGAGTCTCGCCTGCTGTGGCTCCGCTCCGCTTCTTGTCGCGGGAGCTGCGGTGTGCGGCGGGATGGCCACGCAAAGAGTCCTCTTGCGACGCACCTCAAACCGCACGTCCGACGAGGCTTTCTTTGCTACGCAGCCGAACCCCAACACAACTCGAGAAACGCGGCTGTCCTCTGTTTCACGTCATAAATCAGAGGACGCAGATCCGCTGCTGCTTGCAGAATCCACTCAGATCACACGCAAAAACCAGGCACGCATCCTGATGCGTTTAGCTTGCATCCCGAATGGGGGGGGGGGGGGGGAAAACAAAAGGAAGAAGGAAAAAAACCAATAGGGCTTAAAGGCTGGAATTGAGACCGAGATTTCGATTTCATGGGTTTCCGAGAGGGAACGGGTCCAGCATCTCGATTCTGCGAAGGATGAGGATCAGGTGTCGCAGGCGGCATGCCCGCAAGCGGTGCGCGTATTCGCTGAAATCGAAGCCCAAACGATCTCACTGAGGCCACCGCTGGATGCTCCTTCCCACCCGAAGCTCGGAGGAACATCGGACCCCCTTGGTTTTCTCAGTCTTATGAGCTCGGGCGTCGCGAGCTCCCAGGGATCATAAAAGCTCCCATGAGCTTTCACCAGTCAAGTACACTTTAAAATATGTGTAAGGAACACTTGTGTCCTATCAACAGTATGTACAATTTATGAGTTGTGAAATTTGCAAGCTTCGAATCCCTTAATTATGGTCGAAAATGCACTTGATAATCACGGAAAGATTAATCTCTCCGAGATAAGCTGTTGCGATGGCTACGCGCTGATGTACAGACTCGAAGAGTCCCAACAAATGTGGACGAGCGAGCAAAACGTGAGCTTCGCGCTTGTGCCTCGAAGTCACTCCGTGGAAGATTATGGAAATTATATCCATCACCGGGGGGGGGGGGGAGGGGGGATGGAAAAATAAAAAAAGCCTTGCTCAGTGAATCGGAAGTTTTATTATTATTATTATTATTATTATTATTATTATTATTATTTTGTAAAGAAACGAATTCTCAGAAGTTGAAGGTTTCCGTTGCTCTTCACTCCTTTGTGATTAAACAATTTCACATGCGATTGCTACAGGAGGGACTTTGATTTCTTTTCTTTTTTTGCTTTTATTCTGCCTACCACTCCAAATAAGGAATTTGACATTTACCTCAGAGCAATGCACGTGATCACAGTGTCTGCCTGCTATCCTTTTTTCTTTTCCTTTACAGTCTCTGTGCCCAGAAAGAGCTCTTGCCGACGTACACTTGGTGACTTTGCCTCCCGTCCGGCGGCTTACCTTCCCGCGTACGAAAGCAAAACACACACACACACACGACCAATTGGAAGACCTATTTCGAACCGCACTTCCGCCCTTGCTGTTCTTTCAGGGGCCCAAATCAATAGTGCTAAAAAATAATTGTCCTGCGGAATCGATCTGTCTTCATCACTCTTCTGCGGAGCGAACAGCACGGTCTTTCCATCTTGCGCCAAGGTTTCCTTTTAACGACTCCTTCCAAAATTGTAATCAAAAGTGCTCCGTAGATTGGATTCGGAGTCCGAAACTGGAGCGCAGGCGAACCTTTGTGACTTTCCACCGTTTCATCTTCCGCCCGGATGTACGCCTGCGAGGGAGCCGCAGACGAGGTCGGGTAAATCCTCCGGGGTCCCCTGGTATGATTTCCGCAGGTACCGCCGAGGTCCTCCTTCCGCATGCGGTTTGCGCCTGCGTCCGTTGAAGATACGTCACGATGCCCCCCCAACAAGCCGACAGGCGCGTCTGTTTGACTTCGCAGCGGCAACAAATTACTGCTCAGAGCAAGTGGTGACACGGTCAAGTCCGTGCACGCACTCGGATGCACCCTTCTGCATTCTTTTCCACGAAAACGAAAACACATTGCTCGACTGGGTGATCTTCGCAACGGTGGTCCTTCCCTCCCTGGCGCTGCTTCACAACGCGAGGACGTCGCGGCGAGTCCCTTGGTGGTGGCTCTCCCGATTCCCGGAACGACGGCGCCGCTTTTCGCACGGGATCGCGCGTTTCCTCAGCATGGAATGATCTCGACCTGCCTCTCTACTTTTTCTTCACATCTATTCCCGCAATCGCTGCTGTATCTTTGCATCTCCTTCCTCGCGACTCGATTCAATTTCCGCATCCAAGCAAGCCCATCCGTTTTTTCGCAATCCTTCTTGCACGCCTCATCTGTCAATCACAAATTTGTTATCTCGAAAGACATTCATCCCGCCTTGCGGTTGAGCTGCAGGTATGCAAATTCCTCCTCGCAGCTTCGCACTGCGAGGCTCGCTGCTAATTTCCACTTCCGCAGGTTGGCCGTCCGCAATTCGCCGCCGCAGTGGCTGGCGTTTCCGTTTGCCGGGTACGTACGTACATCCGGCTCGTACGTCCAGCAGGTCCCCCCTTGCTTGCTGAAGAAGGGATCCTTCCCGAGGGGGCGACCGAGCGGCCCATTCCAGCAAAGGTGGTGGTGGTGTGTATGTGTGTGTGTGGGGGGGGGGGGGGGGCGGATTCCCCAAATCGGCCGGTCCCGGGGCAGGGGGAGAACCCGACGGAACCCGAACGAAAATGTGAATCCTCCCGTCTGAAGTCCCTGCGCGGGCGAGGTAACCAATCCCGTCCTGCATCCCGTGCATCTTTTCGACGACGGATTGACCGCCTCTTGCAGCGATGAAGATTTGACGGGATTAGCGTTCGGCCACTTTTCATCCTCCTCCTCGCCCTGCGCCGCGTTGGGCGGCGCGCGGCCACATCGCTCGCGCAGCGTTGGCGCCATCACAGCAAAGCCACTTCTGGGAGAGCGAGTGACTGTCAGGAGGAGGTCGTCCCCCTTTTCGAATGTGGACGCGGTCGGGGCGGGGATGAGGACACGGACTCCTGCGCGGGCGCACTGCAGGGTTCGCCAGCAGCAACAGCACGCACTTTGCCTGAGCGTTCTCAAGAGCTCCGTGCTGCTGCTTCTGAATTCCAGAGCATCCGGGCGCACCGTTCCGGGATACGGACGTGGGAGCGGTGATCGTGCGCTCCCTACCGGGTTCCCGGAGGAGTGAGGGGGGGAAGAGAAAGAAAAAAAAGTTTGTTTACGTGCTCTGCTCACACGGGGGCTAGCCTCCACGTCGGGAAACGGGATCGTGATCTGTCGCGCGAGAGGTGTCATTCCCTCGCCGCGTCAGCTCTTACGAAATGATGACTGGAATCACTGCGGTCACAACGCGCGCTTTTGAGCCGGGCAGAGCAGCTTTGTCATTACGTCCGAAATGCTAGAAACACACACACACACGTGCGTGCGTGCGTGCGTGCGTGTGTGTGAGTGCGTGTGTGTGCGCGCGCGCGCTCCGCATACTGAACTTGAAGGACTCTCAATAGGGGATGCTCAGCAAGTTGTTACAACAAGGAGGAGTAATTCATTATCGCTCTTGATGATTCTTGAATAAGCAGTTCGATTTCGGGAAGCAGAGGGAACAGGAGTCTGCGTGCGAGCAGTCTCCCCCCCCCCCTCCCTCCCTCCCTCCCTCCTACCCCCCGTGTTCAATCGATTTCGACGGTCGGCAGAGATCGCTCTGGAGGGAAAATTTCACTCGGCGGAAATTTTTCGCCTCAACTATGGAAAGCATGTTGGAAGCGTCATAATTTCCCCCGCCTCGCCCCCTCCTCCCCCTTCTCTCTTTTTGCGTGATTTCTTAGTGCATCTAATTAAGCAAAAAGGCAAAGTTCTTTCTCACTTATGTTCTTCGGCTGACAAGTAAAATTGCGAAACAAATGTGTGAACTAATGCTTGGTGAGGTAGAAGCAGTTTTTTGAAGCATTGGACTTCCACCATATGCATAATTGGTTGCCAATTAGGCGAGGTGTCTCGTGGGACTCGGGAAAGTGCATCTCTGCAAAAGTCGAACAAACAAGTGCCGTTGCTGCTCGTCGCCGCTGCAGCCGCCGCTGCGGTTGTTGTTGTTCCCGGCGCGGGGGGGGGGAATTCTTGGGGGGGAATTCTTGCAGTGGGGTTTCCCTCGCATTCCGCGTGGTGCCGGGGCGCTTCCCGCGCCGCGGAGGAGGCAGCAGCCGCGCGGGGTTACGGCTCCTTGCCCTGCTAACTCGATGCATTCAAAACAAGAGATGATGATGATGATGACGCGAGCCGATGCAAACCCGCAAACACGGTGCATTCGCCGCCGATCGCGGGGAGTACGGAGATGCTCGCCTCGTAATGGAAAGCCCCGGCCCTGGTGTGCTTCCAAGCACGCAAGGGCCGCACGGCGCGCGCGCCTCCACCTCGCCCGTCTTGCAGAAACGGGGAAGGGCAAAACAAAACAGGATGAGGGCAAGACGAGGGGTTTCAAACGCGCTGCTGCTGCTCCTGCGTTCGTCCCTTCGCGACGCTCGTCGCTGGCCAGGGATGCAAGGAAGAGAAAGAGCGGCGGCAGCAGCAGCCTGACAAGGAGATCGCCTTGGTGGCCTCCACACTCTACGAGTGAACTGATGATGCAGCGAAAGCCCGTGCTTCCCGAGTGGAGCCAAAGAACTCTTATGGCACGGTGTGCACCGTGGAAGTCGGCACGAAACCCTCCGATCTTCGAAACGAGATGGCTGCTTCGGTGCCAGCAGTAGAGGAAGCGGCTGCTCGAACGGCAGTTCCACCGGTGGCAACGCAAGCTCTGCTCCCTGGCATCTGCTTGCGGGCTGGAGGAACCCCTCGGTGCCCGGCAGAACGCCGCTTCCCGCGGACAGCCAGAGCTGGAAAACCCTGCTGGGGTGCACGCGGTCTAGAAGACGGTTCCAAGGAGGGCTGGCAGCTCTCGCCGACTGGAAACCGCCGGAGATGCTCGTCGGATCCGAAGAGCACCCCTCCCCATCCTCCGTCAACCATCAGAGGCGAGGGAATCGGCGTGAGCGGCGCGCAGATCCATGCAGCCTCCGCGTTCAGCTCCACCAAAAAATTAGGGTCAAACTTCGGGTCCGAAGATAAAGCACCCGCTCGGTACGGAACGCGTAGCGAGGCGAATGATCATCATTAAAAGGGAGGCGAAGCCAGCGAACGGCGCTTTCCGGGAGATCGCTGCGGCGGCAGGAAGCCCCCGCGAGATGCATGAGTGAGGTCTTCGCTCTATCCCTTATCGGTACGGAAATTGAGTACCCATGCCACTCGGCTGCTGCCGAAGTGTAACAAAGATCTCGGTTCGACTCCTAATCGAACAGCTGCTATGCGACTTCAGCATGCCTCCAGTTACCATAACGTATGATTTACGTGGGAATCGCTTGGCTCCCGTTGGAGCGTATGAGTCAGTCTCACGAGAACCGCGATCACCGTATCCATCTGCGAGGGGAGCCTCTCTCCGTGTCCCTGGTTTTAATGCTCTGCCTCTCCACTCTTTCCCTCCCTGCCTCACCCTCAATGTCAAGTAGGATTACTGGCAAATTTTCTGATGAAACGAACTTCATTACGAAGTCATTAATGGTTTCCTGAAGCCGAGCTCGAAGGAGGAACCTCGCTGCCTGGAGAGCGGTGCTCCGTTCCCAGCGGATTTAAGGAGATCATCGGGGGTTGTTTCCATAAAAAGGAAAAACCGTTCCAGATATTCCGGGGGAAAAGAGAGGGGGAGAGAAAGCGAGATGGGAGATTCTTTCTTTCTTATCGTCATCCGAAGGGTTTTCCGGAAGCAAACGAGAAACAATTTGCGTTGGTACGGGAAGCTCAATTAAAAAAAAAAAAAAAGACACGGACGGCTTTGCAAACGAATATCGTACAACGCTCCTTTGGCTCCCTCCTCCTCCTCTTCCTCTCTCTCTCTCTCTCTCTCTCTCTCTCTCTCTCCTTTTTATGCAGCCTTGCTGGAGGAGCTGAAATTCATGACACGCGTGAACATCAGAATTAGGAGGGGAAAGGTCTCTTCTATCCTCTCGCTTGCCATCATCGCACAATGGTCGAAAGACGTCGAAGTTCATGATCGGATGCCGTTTCCCGGATCCCCCGCTCGGTTATCCGCGGAGAGTGTTTCTCGAAAAGTGTCTGCACGGGGAAAAAAGATCTTCGCAGCGACTCGCGTCCGCTGCGAGGGATGGAAGGGGGGAGCACGCAATATCCTTTGTTTTACCATTTCCTGCTCCTCACCACCACCACCACGTCCTCCCCCCTTCTCCTGCTCTTCCTCCTCCTCCTGCTCACCAGGGCACGCGCGCCTCGTCGGGATAGGGAGGAGCACTTCGGGAGCGGAGCCGAAAGGGATCGATCGGAGACGTGGCTGCTGCAGTCGGCGGCGGACCTCGTGGTGCGGTGCGTCGGGATCGAACCGATTCGGGCGGGGGAGGCGGGGGGGAGAGTCACTCCGATCCGCGAAGACGACAGGAGCGAGAGGAAGGAAGGGGAGGAGGAGAGGAAGGCAAAACGCGCGCTCAAAAAAAAAAAAAAAAATTCATCCTAAATGAGCTCTCTCTCGAGGCTCACACACACACACACAGAGAGAGAGAGAGAGAGAGAGGTCCGCAAGCGAGGCCGTAGCTTTCGAGAGAGCAAGTGACAGAATTTTTCGAAAACGATTCCATTGGTGAGTTACGAAGTCCATATAGGAAAAGGGGTAAGGGGAAAAATATGCTGATGTTTTTCCTCTGTGTCCTGCAGCGAGGCGAGCGTTACACTTTTAAACAGACCGCAATCAGCGAGCGAGCTTTTGGGGGGGAGGGGGGAGGGAGGGGGCAGAAAGGGGAGAAGAAAAAAAGGAAAAGAGAGATTGCGTTCGAAAATCTGCGTGAGATGCAATACGAAGAACGAACCAGAGAGAGAACCATTCGCTAATGCCTTCAGGTGCGCCGGAGTCGAGAGGGATGCTCGGGATGCGGATACGGAGCGCAGCTCCTTGCCAGACGCGATCCAGTTGCAACCACACAAAAATCGAGTGAATTCCCGGTCTCACGCGAAACGGAGACCTCAGGATTTAATCATCTCACACTTGCAGGAGTCACGTTAGTCAGAAGATTCTATCCCGGAGTTGTTTACCGTTTCATTCGAACTTCCCTGCATCCGGATGCCAGCGGTTTCCCCCCTTTCGAACCGCGGCTTTTTTTTTTCTTCCCATTCGTGCACCTCGAGTGTTTGATTACCAGGTGGCAAACAAACGGAAGCGATACATTCAGTGTATATAATTTTGATGCTCGGGTATTTTAAAAGGCGATGTGCGAGATCGGAGGCGCGTCCGCCTGAGACCCGGGGTGCAACCGCCTGCAGTTGTGCAGGCGTTCTCGTCGAGAATTCGCGTTCTCATAAAGCGGAATAGAGCTCTCAGTTTAGGAAGCAATTTGTGCATCCGAAACCGAGGAGGAGCATGTGCGCGCCTTTCCTTCTCTCTCCCTCTCTCTCTCTCTCTCTCTCTTTCCGCGGACTCTTAAAACGGATTGCGCAAAATTAAAAAGATGGGCCCTTCAGCCCGGCCGAATTCAAATAAAAAGCAGCGATCGATATGCATTGATATAAACTCGGATGCACTTACTATTCAGAGACAGTGCGTGTGGAAAATTCCTCCGTGGAACATTAGCCTGGTAGCTCCAGAGGAATGCCATCATTAATGCTTAATAAGTCGATGGAATAATTACTCGACGAGTAATTTCTTTTTCTTTCTTTCTTTTTTTTTCCTTTCCTTTCTTGTTTTCTGTTTGACAGCCTCTCTCGGTTTTCCACAAACTGCTGGGGGTTCCCCCGGCGCGAACACATTTCTGTCAGCTTGCGCACACAAAATAGGCCTCGTGTAACGGTCGCGCTTACGTCACGCCCCAACAATTAAATTGGATTTTTGAAAACGGAAAAGAAAAAAAAAAAAGAGAGAGAGAGAGAGAAGAGAAAAGAAGGACGATAAGCGCTGCGCCGCGCGTTTGGTATAACGCCCCGTGGCCGTGGTGCAGCAGCCACCCTGCAAGCACTTCTGCACGAGTTCTCCCAGAAAACCTTTTTCAGAGCTGCTGCTTCTGGTGGTGGTGGTGGCGGTGGTGGTAATGGTGGTGGTTCGGACGGCCCACCGTGCTCGGAGCGAGCGTTTCGACCGTGGGTCCCGGCCTCCCAAAGACCTCGGGAGAGTCCTCCCCACTCCTTGGTGCTTTGCGATCTGCGAGAGCTCCCTTCCCCTCCTCTTCGTCCGTCACGTCTGCTCTTCGATCTTCGGAGCAGACCGTGGAATGGATGGGACTTTTTGGGTCTTCACGCGTCGATCCGCGCGTTCGCGACGTCCATAAATTTTTGTCCTGCCTTCTTCGCAACCCAATCATGCTTGCCGTTTCCGCTAGTGTCATGTATCATCATTAATGTATCATCCACCTTAAAGTAAACTGTTGGGTGATAAATATTAATGGCTTCTGATCGGTACAATGTAGAATCGTTGTGTGGACAGTAGAAGAAGAAGACCCGGTGAAAGAATACAATGGTTTCGCTCTCGAAGAGATCTCGTCGCACACCCGAAGCACCTCATTTTCATTCCCATGCTCGGATTCGAATGGTTTCCACGGAGCATCTTCCGGAATTATTGTACGAAACGAGGAAGTTCACTCTTGTGAGCAGCAAGCAAACCGCCGGGATGGATGCGATAAAGAGCCAATGCCATTTTTTTTTTTTTGCTTATTCTCAAAATTTCACGTCTTCCGCGAAATGCTGGGGAATTCCGCCGCCTTTCGGGATCGGCATCCAGGAGCAAGTTCTGATGACGGGACTTCCTCCGAGGAGAGGCGAAATTAGCACGAAGCAAGAAAGTGCAAATCGAAGTACCCGGAATGGGAAATGACTGCCAAAGGAAGGTTCTGGAAAGACGGCTCGGTGCATTCGACTTCTAATACAATGAGTCCAAGAAGAAGAAGAAGAAGAAGAAGTGACATCTGCAGCATCATCGCTGTAGCAGCTGGAATTCGGTGATGATGTAAAAACCAAGCGGTAGAGGAAGTTTCGGAAAGAGCGGAAAGTTCGCGTACACTTTTGCAAAAAGTTTGCCCGTGGGAGAGAAGCGCGCAGTTTCCCGGATTTCGGGGCCGAGGAACAGGAACGGTTTCCCCGACGCAGGTTTCTGGTGTCCGCTCCCAGGAAGAGCAGCATTTTACTTTTGCTGACCATCCGGAGTTCGCATCTTCCTGGTTCAACCTCTGACCCCGTCTGAACGAGTCCGAACACGCACGTTCCTCGCCCTCACCTTGCCTTCGCCCATAATGTGCTTTAAAGTGAGCTGCTTCGTCTCTAAGGAGACAGCAAATACCGATCTCGAGTACTTCCCCCCCCCCTTCTCCTCCTCCTCTACATCATCTCCACATTATACATGCACAAATTTTTTTTTCTTTTTTTTTTTTCTTTTTTTTTTTTGCGCGCGCGCGCACGTGTGTCCCCTCCAAACTCTTCTTCACTGATCCTCAGAGCCAGCTTGGAACATTCTCAATTTCAAATCTTGTAAGTCTGAAATTTCAATTTCTTTTCCGCCGCTGCTGCTGTACTCCTGGTTTTGAGTGTCGTTACCAACATCGCGGACATCTCAGACTGCAAGAGGAAGAAAGAAAGAGGGAGGGGGGGGGGGGGGGGGAAAAAAATGATCGAAACAACAGATTCAAATCGAAGGGCAAGGTTTCTTGTCAGAAACAAATCACAGGCCCATCCGTTTCGAGGAGCGCCGATGGAGGCTCTTCTTGCTCCAGGAGTGATCGGACGGAGCTGTTCGGTCCGGGGATGCTGCGGCGCGCGTACCCTCTTGTGTACAAAAGTGGCGGAACGCCCGGTCGGAATTTCGGGATCGGCACCGGAGATCCGGCCGCCCCGAAACGCCGACTTTTCCGGAGCCGATCGAAACGGATGTCCTCCTTGCTCCAGCGCGAAGAAGAAGTCGCGTTCCGTTCCGGCTCGGCCTCCTCCGTGCAATTTATCCATTTAATTACTCCGCATCCGAATGCGATCCTGATTGGTCAGTTTAAATTTCAGCCGAGCCCATCTCCAGGAAATTCGTGGATGCGGCGTACCAAGACATGGGATGTCAATTCCGCTTTGGCACCGAGCTTTGACCGCTCGGACTTTCCTCCGGAGGAAGGGGGTGGGGGGTGGGGGGAAAGACTTCCAATTCACCGGAAGAAGAAATATAAGTGTGCGTACACAATGTGATGGAAAGGATCGGCAGGGCACGGGAGCGTGTGGTGACAGGGAAGGAACGACCCGAGCAGTGCATCTGTTGCCAGGCGTCGGGATGTCCTGCCAACCCAAGCTGCCATTACATACCATCCTGTACGAAACCGGTGAGGGAAAGTGTGTACTTGTATTCGCTTCCGTTTTTCTTTTCTCTCTCCTGAGGAAGCGCCCTCAGTTTTCAAGTACTGAGAAGAACAGGCAAACGGACGATGAATTGTTTCACGGTCCTGGCGGTGAGCAGAGAGCTTGTTTGCCGAATTCGTAGGTCTGGAGGTCGCCGGCATCGTGGGCACGCGGCGAGCTACGCTCACCTACACCCGCGCCTGCCGACGAGGAACCTTCCCGATCCTCTTCCTTGTGTACAAAAAAAGAGAGAGAGAGAGAGGGAGGAGTTTAATTAAAAGACAACTCCTGGAGGAACCTCCGGAGGAGCTCTTCCAGCATTTTTCCTTTTGCAGTGATCCTGATCGGGTTGCCTTCGGGAGGATGCCGTTGGAGATATCGGAACGCGCCCTCCGCGGAGCGCGGGGTGAACCCGAGTTCAGAGGAACAGTGCTCCTCCCATTTGTTCACTAAACGAGGCAAGTGTAAAGAGTTCCATCCCGGGTGCATCCGTGGGAAGTAGAAGTGGAGTGGTGGCAGGCAGACGAGGGGGGTGCGGGGTGGGGGGTCGGGGCGGAGGTGTCGCAGAAGTGGTGCGCGCGCGCGCGCGCTGATATGTGGGTTAACGAGCACCTAAGCTCGCAAGGTATCATTCTTCGCCTCTCCGCTGGAAAATAAGAATGGCAAGATTGGACGCTTAAAGGAACATCGGTCCACCCCGCATCATCATAGTAGTTAACGCAAAGACGTCCTAACCTCTATTCAGTGTAACGCGCGCAAGTGCGTAAACGAATGATAAGCGCAAAAGACAACGGTGGACCCAGTTAGAGGAATCGACTTTGTATCATTACACGGAACATGATACAAGGAATATAAAATTTATCATCGAGATCACATATAATTTGACATGAAACAGTAATTAGTTCGCAATTAGAATGAAAAGTGGGTCTCGCTCCATTACGGATTTCCCAAATAAAAAGCCTAAATAAAAATCATCATTCTGCTAATCTGAAGTTTCTCTCTAGAATTATGGACTGCGATGCTTGAATTTCGTAAATTGAGCGTCTAAAGCAGGGGACGGCGGTGCGGATGGAGAGCGGATGCCATCATCCGCTCTGCCTTCCTCGCTTTCGCAGTGCTCCGCGGTCATGCGTGCGGGCGACCATCTTGCTGCTGCTGCTGCTGCTGCTGCTGCTGGGCGAAGAGCGGCTGAAGGGCTTTTACGAGGTCTTTCCGCGGACAGCACGAGATCACCACCTAGGAACGGGTTCAGCCGAACGCGTCCGCAGATCCTGACAGTGATTTGTACACCGGGAGGCGCAGCGCAAAGCGAGAAAAGAAAGTCACCTTTTAACGAATTGTCTAATTCAAGTTCTTCTACACGAGACGAGGAACTGCCGGAGAAGGGACTCTCTCGAAAACAATCCATCACTTTGAGCCGTTCCAATGTTCGGATGACAGCCCCGGTGATCATTTGTATCAGTAATTGATCTCTGCTTACGTTCCGAAAAATCATCTACGGGAAAGTGTAACGCAGAGAGGATTTCAAGATTACCGAATCTCGGATGAGGGCTGGGGTCCGAAGGCTGGGTGCTTCGGCATGCGTAGGTTTAGGGGCGAGCCAGGGTCTTCTTGCCTGCACGTTCCAGCGTGCTGCTGCTGCTGCGAGCGCCTCGGAAGCGACTTCCGCTGGCGCCGGGCGGCCGCAGAATCCACCGGCGCCATCCCGTTCCTTTCTTCGGCGGTGGACTCGCTGCTGCCCCATGGGATGGATGGGCGCGCGGTGCGTTTCCCTTCCTTCCGAAAATCGTGATTTTCGTCGTCAGTGCAACGCGCCGCATCGAAATCTGAAAAATCACCAGCGCGGGCCATCTGACGTCTGTTTGCCAGAGTTCGTTATTCTTTCTGTCTTTTTCTTTCTTTCCTTTTTCTATCTCACTCGCGAAGCGGAGTGCGCGCGCAAGAATGATATTTCGTGTTCATATATAAATCATCGTTATGGACTCATTAAAAGGAAGCATCGGGAATATTCATGACCAGATTAAACAGTTTTCTTTGGGATGCTCGGGATTAAGATTCTATTAAAAGTTGTACGTGGTTCTCGAGTAGGAACGCGCGCGCGCCCCCCTCATGTTTTGTTTATTGCAAGCAGGTCTTAATCGGGAACCAATTCCAGATCCTTTCGAGCTCCGGCTACACGTGTTCCCCCCCGATTCACTTCGGAGTGGATGGTTCCCGGGTTTCAAGATTTCCGAGTTTCAGCATCTTTTCTTCTTCTCCTTCTTCTTCCTCCTCCTCCTCCCCTCCTGGGATGTTACCCGAGAGCGATTTGTGTTTCGCGGAACTTCTGTGAGGGATCGGTCAGTTTATGTTGGTTTCGAGATCCATCAAGGATATTTACTAGCCGAAATGAGGACAAATCACGCATCCCGTTAAGGGGCGGGCGCGGCGCGCGATCGAAAGCCTGCGCTCACTGGTCACAGGCGAGAAGAGTTGCTCCTGATCTTGTTTTTTTTTTTTTTTTTTCCCCTTTTTTTTGTTCTTTGCTGACCGGTTCGCCACCGCTGGGTGGCCGCAGGATCCACCGGAACGTTCCACCTCGCTCTTCTTCTTCTCTGCCCGACACGGACACTCGACGTGCTGCAGAGGACGTTTCGCGAACGTCCGCACGCGCACTCTGTTGGCGCCGCGGTGGTGCTTCGCCGCCGTCGCCGGCGTGTTTGCGACCAGCGCTGGCCGGAGGAGCGCGCGGGCTCCGCGTAGGTCACCCACCCGCTCCAGGTGTGTGCGTGTGGGACTGCGGCCGAGAGGGGCAGCTTCCCTCCATCCGCTGGGAAGATCGGGTTGCGTTCCGCTCGCGTTCCCGGGGGCGGGCGGACGCGCGCCCTCCTCACGCCCGGACGTTCTGCGGCGCCGCGCTCCTTTCGCCTGCGGCCGAACAAGGCCCGGCGGGAACCCGTACAGGTACCCACAGGAACACGTACCTGCGGGGTGCAGAAGTGTGTGAGAGCGGCCCGTGGCCGCCGCCTGGGAAACAGCAAGAGATGCTGATCGGTTGTGAAACGATGAGCTGCTCCGCACGCATCAGGCACTCCATCCTCACTTGTCTGGCACCGTTCTCAGCATCGCGGAGCAACTCAGCGCAACACGGGACGATGATGACTCGACGTCATGTGCAGGAAGAACGTTCCTCCTCCTCTTTCCCATCTGCACGGCTCACACGGAAGATGTAACCATCAATCTAAATTTCCCTTCTCCGGCGGCAGCAGCAGTGACGCGTCCTCTCATTTGCATGTGGACCGCGTGCATCCTCCTCGCTTTTTCCGAGCGGTCGGGGGCTCGGCGAGTTGCGCCCGAACCTCTTTCCCGCTCCGGAGCCTGGATGGAAGGAGGAGGTCTCGCCTGCAGCCTCCTCCTCCTCTTCTTCGCCTCCAGGATATCTCTCGTTTCGCGTCGGGAGGGGGGAGGGGGAGGGAGGAAGTGAGCCGGCAAGAGCGGCCGGGAAGTCTTCGCGGATCGCATAGACGGGGGAAGGACGGGAAAGGGCCCCCCGCCTTCGCTTCAAGCCGCGGGCACGCCGGGATGAACTCTCTCGCGCGCGCTCGTGCCATCCGCGGATGGTTGCCAGGAGACTCCAGCATCGATCAGCACTGCTCCTTTTCCTTCGCAGGAGCGAAGGGGAAGAAGAGGAGCTCGCGCGCGAGAGAGGAGGAGGAGGGAAAACATCGCAGAAGAATCCCTCGGATGCCAAATAGATACCATGATGACAAAAAGCAAATTTCTTTTCGTTCTCGCCATCAAGAGGCAATAAAACGTGTACCCGTTGCTTAGATCCCGGATTATATCGCCATTTCTTCCGTTGCAGATCACCGCCAGCGCTGTAATCCTAAGGTTCCTAGTGGAAACGATCTGGTTCCGATCAATAAACGATCTCCCTGTCATCTACAGAAGCACAGTTAGGGAAATTATCTATTTTCAGGCAGAATTTCCTGTTCCATATTACATCCTCCCTACTTTATCAAATCGGAGCGGCCCCATCCATCATGGGATCTTTCCTTTACAAGCAAATCTCTTTCTGCTGCAAATGAATTTCCCGCTATTTTCCTCGAATGCGCAAAGATCCACGTGATTTATACAGCGAGAGCGGAGCTGCCGCCTCATTTCGTGGGGACCTCCCCCGATCGCGTCCTCCGCATTTCCTCGCGTCGCGCGTCCTGCTCACCGGGAGCGAGCCGTTCCCGGGGAGAGACGTCCCGTTCCTTCTTCGCACGACGGGAAAAGAAAAAAAAAAAGTGCGAAGGAGGAAGAAACGGCAAGGACGACGACTGCGACAACAAGAAGACAAAGCAAAAAGGAAAAAAGGAAGCGGCGCAAAAGCGAAGGAGGAGAGAGGACCGCAGGCAAGGGATTCGGTCGATCGCCAGCCACTCGTCTGCTCTGCGCCCGGGGGACCCCGGGACTCCCTGCAAGAGCGTTCGGCTGGCTGAAATCGGTCCTCTGATCCAGAAGCGGTGGGAGGTACGGAGGTGTCCTCGTTCTGTACCTGCAGTCTGGAAGGACTCGAGAGAGGAAGTCCCTTTGGGACTTTTCGGGAGGGAAATCCTCCCTTCGGTGCTGACCGAGCTTTTCCTTCCGTCCACTGACGTCAAGCAGGTCCTCTCTTGGCGCCGCAGAGCGCGCCAGAGGTTCTGGTGCTCTCGGGAGACCTCCGTGCTTGGGAGTCTCCCGGGAGAGATCAGGAGGGGAAAAGTCGCCTGTCTGTCACAGTGCTCCCGAGTGGCAGCGCCGTTCCCCACGAAAGTCCTCTTCGAACACGGAAGGATTTTAGAGTCCCATTCCGGCGCCGGGGTCCTCGTCGATTCGCGCGGACAGGAGAGGGAAATAGCACGAAGTGACCGGGGAAGGTCGTCAGGCTTTTTTCTCCCCCAGGCTGGTTGTTGGGGAGTGAGGATGCGTCGGAAACGGGTTCGATCCATCATCACCTGCTCGATCCGACCGCATGGACCCGGAAACGCCGTTTCTTCCGCATCTTTGCTGCCAGCCTCCGTTCTTCGCCAGCGTCTTTCTTCTGTCTTCGCTTCGTCTCTCCTTCCGTAGCGAGGGTTCTCAAAGGTGGTCAGTTCCACTTTCGAAAGCTGGCGGAAGGTGCAGCGCCATCTCATGAGTCACATCCTCTTCCTCCTGCTCCGCGATGGTCGCCTCTTCGATAGTTCCATCCGATCGCGGAGCTCCTCCTAAGGACGAAGAGATGCTTTTGCTTGTCGCGCACCACCGGATGCAGTGCTCGTCTTTCGGATGAAAATGGTCGCCGGCTCCGTCGTCTCTGAAGGAAGGAAATTTTCATTTTCTGGAACGAAGGTTTCTTCGAAAAACATTCCCCCCCCCCCTTTCCATCTTCCCCTCCATAGGGAGGCATCTGCTTTCCAAGGACGGCCGGCCCCGCATCCTGCATCCTGCGGTGGAACCCGACGTGATGCTGTTCGAATGATTCGCAATCACGGGCGCACTGAAAGGCTCCTAGCAAGAACTCTCTCTCTTAAGGCTCGGTCCCGTTTATCCCCCCCCCCCTCCTCGCTCCTTTTCTGGCGCGCGTGCTTGCGTTTATCAGGTGCCAGAGTAGCGTGGCACACGTGCGGATCGACCTCTCGCTTGGGAAGGGAAGCATCTCAAGAAAGCGGTATCAGAGCGCTGGACCACGATCGAGAGCAACCTGTCCAAGAACTCCTTCCCCCCCCTCTTTCAACGCAGCTTTTTCTCGTTCGATCCGGGACAGCGAATCGTGCCATCCGGCGTAGTCACAGGGACGGGAGGGCCCACGGAGATGTTTCCGATGACGGAGAGGAGACCTGCCTTTCCCTAGACGGCAAAGCTTCCACACTTATCGATCATCGAGTTTTTCTTTTTTTTTCTCCCCTATCACGGCGTTTGTCCTTTTATTGTGCTGTTGATCGAGCAACGCAATAAAAGACGGAGAGACCATCGAGAGATTTGGTAACCAACGAAACATGTGGTTCTCCCCCCCGAGTAACGAGAACTCTTCGTTGCTCTCAACGAAAGCAAGAAGTTGGCTGCAGTTTTTATTAATCTGTTCGAGGCTCCAATACTTTCCGATCTGTTATCGCCACTCAATCATGCCGTTCCTTACCACCCATCCTCTCCCCCCTTCTTCCGGGAGACGCCTTCCCTGCATCCGTTCGCGACGTGCGGATTGTTTCGGAACCGCTGACATCGTGCGAAGGATGTTTGCTATATTCTTGCGGCAGCACCTCGCGTCGCCGCTCCCGTGCCTTCTTCTTCCTCCTCCTTCCCCGTGCCTTCTTCCCTCCTCCCTTTTTTCCCCTTCAGGTTTCCGTCGGCGCGCAGGTTCATCTTCGCGGCGCGATAACGTGCGGCGCGGCGGGTTGAGGACGTCCCACTCCATTTTCTGCTTGATAAATCTTCCTGCTCCGGAATATCGGGCCGCCGTCCTCTTCAACCTGGAAGCGGATTCGCATAGTTGACCCGTGATTCCTTCCTCCTCCGTGATCCTTCGACTCCCCTCCCTCTGCACGACTTCCATTTCGCACCTTTTTCGCGTTCCTGTCCAGCAGGTGCCTCTCACGTATCGGACCAACGACAGACGGTTGCATCGAAGGGATGCACTCGCCGGCGAATTCCCCTCCCCCTTTCCTCTCCCCTCTCCTTCCCTCCGCGCGCGCTGACCATTCTCTGGAACCGATCACGGAAGATCGAAGTGTGGTTCCGTGGCGCGCTCGTAATCCATTCTCCACGGTGGAGGGGCGCAGAGGAGGGACGGCGCGCATTCCCAGAATTCCGAGGCACCGAATGGGCGCCCTTCGTTAAAAATTTCCGAATTTCTCCACCGCGAAAGGTTTTCCCCGCAATTCGTGCCGCGGAGACACTCCGACCGATGGTCGACGCTCTGAGACGCGTCCGCGAACGAGCGGTTTCTCCCCTGCAAGGGCTGAACAAACACATCGTTTTGGGACGCCAGCAGCAAAGTGAGCTCAACCTCCCAGCCAACATTCCTCCGGTTAATCGCTCCAAACCTTTTCCCCGCGTCCCTCTTCAGCGCCGTTTCAGCGACTTCGTTCCTAGCGTGCATTTCCTTTTCCGAACCTCCGCCTGCTGCCGGCCTGGCGCCTCCCGGAGTCGCCTTCCAGCGTCCGTTCGGGCAATTTCTGTTTGTTTTTTTTCTTCTTTCACTTTCTACGAATCTTCGCGGAAGACGATGGGTTCGATGCGTCCTCGGGGGGCCAACAGTTCCAGCGTGCCTCCTCCGCGCGTCCACTCTTGAGTTGTCTCGCCGAGGTGTTCCTTTTGGATTCGCATCTAATGGCATCCCCCCATTCCTGTTGCCCGCTCTCGCTGGAAATCGTACTTTCTCGTTCCCCCCCTTTCGAGCAGCTAAAGGACCGCTCCACTTTCCAGACGAAGAGCTTCCTGCTCCGTGTATCCCAGCCAGCCGCCTGGTGCCTCGCCGCAAACGACCCTCTCCGTCGACAGACCGATCGGCGACGGCAAACACCCCAAAGCCTAGGTGTGCAAAGAAATGCGCTCCCGAAGATAAAGACGACGGTGACTGCTTCAGGGGAAGGAAAAGGACGAAGAAGATGCTATCAAAAAGTGGAACCTGGAGGCCTGGGGGTTTCAGGAAGGCACCTCAGAACTTCGGCCCGGCCCCATTCCAGGGCGCACCTTTCCAAACCAGAGAACCGATGGTTTCGCTGGAGATTTTCCCATACTCGTCTCTTCCCGTGGACGGACGCAAATAACAGCAGTCCGAAAGATCACCTGCGGTGAAATTATTGCATCGTTCATAATGGAGAAAAAGCAGCAGCCATGACCCTGTTCACGAATATTTCCATTCCTCTAAGGTAGCTGCTACATCACTCCGTTTCTGGCATTCCTGCAGACGCTGCAGACATCCCCCCCCCCCTTCCGTTCCGGAGAGCGCCAGCTGACTTGGAATGGTTGTTTGCCCCTGCCATCTCGGCCCGCTTTATTCGTCGCTCTTCTCCAACGCCGCGCGCAGCGAAGGTCCGCAGCTCCTTCCTCGCTCCTTCTGTGGACCAGACCTTCGTCGTGGCCCTTCGGGGACCACAGGAGGACGGTGCTAGCTGATGCGGGAGCCCGACAGCCCCCCTCCCCAGCATCGGCGTCCCCTCGCAGCGGGAAGAACCAACAGGGCACGGACGGTTTTCCTCCAGCCGGAATTCCTCCTGAAACCTTCGCGGAGAGAGCGCGCCCGTCGCCGCGCGTTTCGGAGGAAACTGCCGGCGAGGCTTCACGCGAGGGGATGTTTCCCTCTGAGTTACTGAGATGCTAAATTACCCGGGACGCAGTTGCGCGTCCATGAATGAGACCCCGCTCTACATCAAAACTGACCACACGTTATCAGATTACGTTTCCTAATTTCATGTAAACATCAATCAGGTGTTCCAAGGACAAGTCCCGAGGAGTTTCCCCATCTCCGGCAGCAACGGCACTCCTGGTCTTAGCGAGATCCGCGATCTCGGATGAAATGCGCCTTCGACTAAAAAGATGATGACGCCGCGGAGAACAGCAAGGGAAGGGGGGGAAGGAAAAAAAAGAGAAAAAGCGGAGGAAGAAAAGGAAGAAACAATAGAGTAGAAAATGGTCCTCGGATGCGTCGACTTCTTGTTATCGAGCGGAGAAATCGTGAAGGGGGGGGCCCGCTGCTCGTTCCCTTGGAATCGTTCGCCCTCCAGAGATGGAGAAAAAGCGCACCTCCGCTCGGGATCTTGTTCGAAAGAAGAGAGGAAAGAAGGATGGGGTGATCCCGTTTTTTTCCCCTTTCCCTGTTTGCTCAAACCGAGATCAGAGATCGTGCAAGGCCGAGCCTCAGGTTGACCATTGGGTGGGCGGGCAAGTTAACTGTCTCACGTGCCTCGAAATTTTTAAAATCCAATAATCCAAATGACCCGTCAGTCATTGCTCTTTGGCCAGGCAAATCTGCTTTTGCTAGAGGAGTGAGAAGGAAGGAGAGAGACGATTTCTTTTTCTCTCCTTCCTTAGAATCCCCCATGTTCTTTTTTTTTTTCTCTTCTTTTTCTCTATTTTCTGTACGTCTCAGTTGCAGCTTTGTTCCCTCTGTAGCTCTTGTTTGTCACCAACTCCTGCAAGTTCTACCGTAAGCGGACGCCCTGACCACTGTCGTTTCTCCGGGAACGTGAATTCGAGCGATGGAGAAACGGAAAGCGTCGAGATGAAGGGATTCTGCGCGGTGAGTTCTCGGAGGCGCCCGCAGGGTGCATCTTCTTCGTTCCCGTAAAGCGCACATGACATCGGGAAGGAGCTGCGGGTTGGAATCGGCAAGCGAGGACGGAGAAAGGGAGCACAACGACTTGCGCGTCCTTTCCTCCAGGTTTGCACGTGTTCCTCCATGGGAAGAACTTGCGCGGGACGAGGGGCAAGCAGATCGAAAAGAATGCACTCAGGTCGCCGTCGCCACGGCAAGCCCCGAAAACCCGAATTCCGGGATCGCTGCCGGTAAAATTCGTTGGCGGCTGGGAACGAAGGTTGCCGATCCGCCTCTCGCAACGGCGATTTCCCCCAAGAGACGCGGAGAAGACACACGTCATGTTGCTCGCCGTACGTGCGTCTTCTGCAAGAACCCTCCTTACATAGCGGAAGCCAACGGATCTGTATCTTTGATTCCGTTTTCGACAGCTCGTTAAAACGAAAACCGGCTGCTCAAGCAAGTTCCATGGATGCGCAGCAGCACACCGCTCGGGCAACACGAGAGGAAATGTGTGCACCACAGCGGAAAAAAAAAAAAAAAAATCTTCTCCGGAGAACCACGCTAAGAGAAGTAAGCAGTTCCTTCTTTGGCGCATGAGGCAACAGACGTCTGCTGTTCTCCCGCGTTTGTCGAGGGATCACTCAAGGATGTGGAGTTGCCACCCGAAGGTATCGAATCGTCGTACCACCTCGCCTTTCCTCTCTTCATCTGCAATTCGGAAACGGAGTCCTCCCGAAATGAGCGCTCGAAAGGTTTCGAAAGGTCATCATCAAATGCAATTGTGTTGCGGGGACTTTGCAGCTCATTAAATGTCATTCATCGCGAATCTGGCGTCCTGATTTTTTTTAGGCACGGGGAGGGGGAGAGCGGGGGGGGCACGCGAGTCCCATTTCCCGGCTTCCATCTGCGCGAATTTCAACATCCCTCAAAAAGCAAGGTCCACGTTATTCTGTGATCCGTGTTTTTCATTTATACTTTGACAGTCATGGATCACCTACCATATCCTTTCCTCCCGGTAAACAGAGTGAATAAGATACGGATTTGCGTAAGAGGGTCACTCCAGCTCTCTCGTTTTTATTTTTCAATAAAATTTTATGGCAAAACGAAATCTGAGTTCTTCCAAAGGCAATTTTCGAAGATTTTTCCTTCTACTCGATCTACCCTAACCGGTTACTGAACAAATTTACGACCCGCAGTGTTTGGGTTCAATGATGTTTGCTACGCAATCATACGAAAAGTTGTTTCGTGGCATTAACTTCTAGAATAGCTTCCCGATCCAAGGATAAAAGGCTCCTAGTTTATGAAGCTCAGACCTCGGGCTTAAGAAAATTTGCCAAGGGAAGGTCTCCAGACTTTTTACGTTTCTGCTCAGCGCGCCTTTTCCACGTGGGCCAAACCGGCCTGGTTCTCTGAGGCCCATTCCAGCCCTATTGCTTTTGCAGGTCATCCGAGTCTCTGCGAAGCTCCTGGTGATGCCAGCATCACCCTAACAGCTAATAGCCGGATTCGTTATCTGGGGGAGTTCTTTGAAACTGGAAACGAAAAGGCAAAGTCAGCAGCAGGCAGGCGACTGACTTCCCTTAGAGGTCAAGGGATCCCTCTTAATCCGTTTCAACAAGAGACCTCTTTCTATCGTTATGTGGCCTTGATGGGGGGCACATGGAATCGTGGATTCCGCGCGGCTAGGATAGATTCCTACTGGTCTGTGTCCTTATCTAAAACGTCCCTGCAAATCATGGATTTCTCACAACAAGCTGGGGGGAAAGAGTTTCGGCGAAGGCGTACAGATCGGTGGCACGGTCGTATTTTCGAGAAAGTGCATTCCATGATTCTGTACACGGGTTTGAGTACCCCTCCCTGTCATTATCATTATTATTGTATCACATTACCATCCGGTCTTAATTATTTTAACAATTCTCGACTTCCCGGTAGCTCTGCTCTTTCCGTTAAGTTCTCGGGAAAGATTTACCGCACGGCTCGAGAAATTGGCCTTTTCGAAATGCGCTCCGATTGGAGCAAAAAATGCAAATAAGTGGGCCTCACGTGCAGCAAAGAAAACTTTTCCCAATACGGGGAAAGAGGAAGAAGAAGAAGAAGAAGAAGAAGAAGTCTTCCATGCACGGATTCCAAATCGACAAAAAGAACTTAATCGAAAATGGAATTTTCGAGAAGCTTTGGGTAGGAGGACGATTTCTCATTCCGGTCGGACGTCGGGCTAACCGAGGTCTCCTTGCGAGGAGCAAATTTGCCAGTTCTAATTAGAGAGGAACGGAGCCGTTCCAGCGATGGCCGCTGAGGTGCTCTGAGCAAGGAACGTGAGCACCTTGCTCTTCGGAGAGAGAGGAAGAAACCACGAACGAAGGAACGAAGCAACTGATGCGGAATCTTGATCATCCAGCACCAATAACCCCCTGTTCTATTTGTGTCTCTCTCCACATTGGGAGAAGGACAAAACGGCTCCACGGATTCGAAACCCAGCTGCCGCGCAGTTTTGGCTTTCCTTTCACATCGCTCCGTCAAATTCCGCGAGTCCAGAATCCTCAAGTGCTTCTTTGGAAGAATAATTACCACTTCTGCCTGCCCAGATACTTTCGTGCTGTCACGCACCCTATTCCCGAAAAATATATAAAAAAAAAAAAAAAAAAAAACACACACACACACACACACACATGATGATGCTGCCGGGTATTTTGCTTCCCTCAAGATTTCTGTGCGCTCCTTCCTCGCATGGTACAATACGAAAACGCCTCTTCCCCCCCCCCTCATTTGTTTTTGCATTCTTCACAAACCAATTACAAGAGCGCATTTTTTCATCATTAATTACATTCTGAAAAATGTCGAAAAGAATAATGAAAGTTATTTGCAACAATTGCCTTTCCAGGCTTCGCTCTGACATCTTTGAGATTCCTGTACAATCGCTTGAACTTTTTTTTCGAGAATATACAGATGAGAGTGTTCAGAAAAGTGTTTGAAAAATGATGCAATTAATCTGGAAATATTCCCGAGCACTTTAGTGGAAGAAGTCAGATGCCGTGCATGTGCTGGAATCACATTTGTTAGTCGGAAACATGGCAATCCTGATTTTTGCTTTTATTTCTGCAGAGCTACCGCTGCTCTCCCCACCGACACCGTGAGAAACCACGGTACGCTGTTCATAAAGGGGGGACGCGATGATGATGTGCTGAGAAGACATCATGATCTTAGAAAGAGTGCTAAACCCGACATCAGGAAATCCTGAAAGTGGATGTCGGTCGACTTTTTCGACCAGAATGCAATCGTTCTCGGAACTGGCGAATCCGCAATCCTGAATCCGAATCAGTTCACCTTTTCAAATCAGTGGGTAATCGGGAACGATCTCGATCCCCAAATTCACTCTTTGTTGCCTCCGTTCTTCCCGGTAGGATTTCTTGTCGACATCGCCCACCGAATCCGAAACCCGTACGCCGTTCATCAGCAACCAATCTTTCGTTTCCTAGGCATCCTCTCCCTTATGATTGCCGCAACTAGAAGGACGTCCACCCCAGGAAAGTTTTCCGGCTATTAGTTTCAAACTGCGTCCATCTGGATTTCCTTAAATCCCCATATGGGTGCAGATATTTGCGCGGCCGGAGTAAGAAGAGACAGCAGGGAAGAAAGGCGATGGAAAGAGGATCACCAAATGCTTCAGGCATTCGAGAAAACAGAATCCTTCGAGGACTCCTTGACCTTGGTGCACCGATGACTGTCAGAGATTATTGCCGAAGACGGCCAGAGATCCCTGCTGTGATTAAAAAGGGAACAACGCGAACCCCCTGAAGACCCACTGCGGTTTCTCCGAGGATGTTGCCGGTCGCACACTCTTCGGCGCCTCTATCCTCAGGAAACGCGATGTTTCCTCAACCGAATACCGGGATGTGCCAAACAATTTTCAGAATGCAGCGAAAATTTTTAATTACTGGTTTCATTGCTTGTCTAATAACCTGCGATTCGATCTTTGGAGGCAGGATTCTGGTCCTCTTGAGATGATTTCACATAATGATCCGTTTATCTGTTGCTTCCCCGTTCCGATCACCTCGGCGGAGCGAAAGGTCCGCTGTTTCCAATAGCTACCGCTGCTGGCCACTTCTTCCTCCTGCCAGGAGGAGTCTCGCAAGTTTTCGCGTGCTTAACGAGTTTCATCGCAGCGCAGCACCGATAGTGTCGGTGAATAACTTCATCACTCCGCTCCTTCCCCCCGTTTTCGGCGACCGGTTTTTCCCAGGAAGTTCTCTTCACTTCGCACATGTGTTTTGTAAACTTCGAATTTTCAGGCAGTCGTTCCAAGCGTCGCTTCCTTTCCTATCTGGTTACCTACATCGCTTGGTGAGTACCAGCTGGTCGTCGATTCAGGAAGGGAGTGAGAATGCTAAAGCACGCTCGCAGGAAGGAAGATACGACGCCTGATGTTTTCAAGGACATGCCTACATCCTTTCCGTTGGAGCAGTTCAAAGTGAAGCAGAAAAAGGGTGTAGTGCTTAGAGTGGAGCACGAAGTCGCGTCCCAAAGTTCTGATCGGTCGTGAACATGAGCTGACGCGGTGCGAAGTTCCAAACGAAGAAGACACGAAACACCCAACACGCACACACACACACGCGGTGCATTCTGTCGACAGTCGGGCAGTCTAGTGGGATCTCTCTTTTTTTTTTTCTTCTTCAGAAAGGAAGAAAAAAGTTGCTCTGCGAGAGGCAGAAGCCGGAAACGAGGCAGTTTTCTCACCCGGTTGCGCTGGAGCGTTTATTCAGGGTACTGCTGTGCATTATATGTTGCAAAGGTCCTCCATTACAATGTTGTAAGAGTGTGGGAATGGGAGGTTACCTAATGGTAGGGAAGGGGGAAGGACAGTAGACAAATGGATAAAATTCAAGTCGGAATGGACCAGGTCACAAGTACAAGCGCACTCTTTAGAAACCGAGCTCGAGGAGCTCTGCTCGGTAAGTCGAGGGAAACGAAAGAGTTGCGCGAAATTCCATCTGCTGGAAACAGCGCGGAAGACTTGGACAACCTCGTGCTGAAGAAGAGGGCGGCTGCGCCCACTGATCTGGGGAAGAACAACGCTGAGTTCCGGTGCTTCCCTGGGATGGAAATTTTTCCGGGGAACGAACCCCTATATGCGTGGACAAAAAGAAGAGATCACGGTCAAACCACTCCGGAGCGAACCTAATGGAATGCCGGTCTTCAAGCGTTGATTTTGAACGGATTGGACCGAATTTCCATCCGGAAACATCGTTAGAGGAAGTGATCACGCTATTACGATCCGGGTTACGGCCGTTGCTTAAAGCAACAGCGCAATGAACAGTGATGGCTAATCAATACTCAGTATCCTATCCCAGCTAAAATATGAATCCTTGATGAAGGATCTCTGAAAGTTATTTGGAGATGTGAGACAAAGGATACGCAGATAGGCCCAAGCCTTTAGTATGGAGGCGACAAGTAATCGAATTTCGTCTGTAACATTAGGCGAGGGGGACTCCGGCGCGAGAGGAAGAAGAGTGCTGCGATCACGAGAGTGGGTGGGGCTCCGACGAACTGAAATTTAGGAAGCGAAGGGCCCGGCGAGAAGCGCTCGTGGTCAGAGAGAGCGAGCACCGGTCAAGATCTCCGCGACCGAGGATGAAAAGTAACAACGGTGCTTGGTGAGTGATTTTTCCAGGTCGATCGGAGGGCAGCTCTGCTGGACCATCTTCCGTGAACTCTGTGCTTCGCCGTCACGCACGCGCCGGGGGAAGAACAGAATCTTGGAAGAAGTGATCCAGCACGTGGGATCGTTTGATGAAGCGCTTCAGCCACCGTGGGCGGCCCCACGGCGAATCTCGACCGGCGACTCTTTTCTTTTCCAGCCATCTTGCTCCGACCAAGTTTCGCGCTCAAGAGGGGGGAGGGGGGAGAGGGAAGGGGGGAGGAATCACTTCCCAAACGGTACTTTCAACTCAAACTACCGGCCGAAACCGATATGCTGCCGAAGCACCTATCCTGTGGCCTGGACCACTTAGACGTAGTGATGGAATCGAAAGGGCGAATGTTGACTGTGACGTCCGCGGCCATCATGGCGCACCCGGAGCAGGTTCTTCCTCTGCAGTTTTGCAACCAACGTCTCCTCTGTTTCCTTTTTGGAATGCAGTCAGCTGTCATTCCTTCAATCCCCCCATGGAAACAAGCAGCCAAACAAGCAAGAAAGGAAAAAGGGAGGGGGAAAAAAAAAAAATAAATGAAAACAGCCCACAGTGAAATGGTGAAACTGCGAATCCATATCTGCGCTTCGTCTAATGCACTCATTGCATGTTTAACCGGCCGAATTCAATGCGCACACACCGATCAAGAATCCGTATCTTAGGAACAAAAGAGAATCGAGATAAGGAAGTCAAAGTGAAGGAAGGAAGGCTGACCGTGTTGGGACCGAAATCTCGATATGCAACCTCGGGAAGTCACCTTGAACATATTACATTCGTCGTCCTGAGGATAATCATTCCCAGCTTTTTCCAGCTACAAGATGGCCGCTTAATTTGCACATCATGATGACTGTCATCTTCTGAACGTTCCAAATTATGCGGGGAGGCTTCCATCCACACGAAGAGCAAACGGGGTCTGCAGCGAGATCTGGAATCACGGAAACTTTTGCGTAACGTCGCCTGGCAGCCCCTCGACCGGCTCCGCACAATTGTTTCCCCCCGTCTCCATGGTTGCCGCAGAGGCGACCCTGATTGGCCGGTTCGCGTTTTCACTTGAAACGGCGTTCAGGGAATTTTTTTTGTTTTGTGTTTTTTCTCCGAGACAAGTGACGTTTTTGGACACTGGACGTCAGCTCGAAGTGATGCTCGCGAATCGGGAATATTGGGGGGGAAGGAGGAGAGAGAGAGAGAGAGAGAGAGAGAGAGAAAGGAAGCCTTCCTATGCGAAAACGAGTTGATTCGGCGCAACGAAGGGTTAAAAAAAACGGGGAGGCGAAATGTCAGCAGCGGCGAGCGCAAGGTGGCGGCGCGCGCTGTTTGTAAATAGCGCCGGGGAGCTCGTGAGACGACATGAAGAGTAAGTGCAGTCAATACAGGAAGGAACATGAGCAACGTATGGTTTTTTTTTTTTTTTTCCTTTTTTTTTTTGTGGTCAGAGAAGGGGAGTGGGGGGAGGGAAGACAACAACTCCGTTTCGGAAAAGAGTAAACATCGGGTTGCGGACTCGACGCCTCAGGCGATCGCTCATGCAAACATGGCGTCGCCCATGCAGCCGCGCCGGATGCGCTCGGTGCGATTATGGCAGAGTTCTTGCGTTCGCTTTTGACCTTTTCGTGAGGCAAATGGAAACGTTTTCCAAAAAAGGCAGCAGAGAGAGAGGCAGGCAGGCAGTCATACGCAAGGGGAAAGGAAAGAACAAGAAGAGGAGGAGGAGGAGGGAGACTTCCGTGTTCTTTCGTTCCGTTTGACTTCCCAGGAGCGTGGAGAAGGAAAACCTCCGTCCCCACGAACAGCTGCGCATCCCTTCCTCCTTCCTCCCTTCCCCCACCTCTTCCCCCTTTCCCCATCCGCGCAAGCGCGCGACAGCGCCTCCCGCGTCCAAGGACGGGGCACTCCCGGTCTCACCTGAACCGTGGCGCATCCGAATCTCCCCCCCACCTCTCCTCCCCTTCTCCTCCCCACGCGCGGTCACCTTTTTTTTTTTGTTTTTTTTTCCGTCTTTTCCTTTTCGGGAGCTGTCTTTCCTGCGCGACGGATGCTCGCGGAGCACGCCGTTGGTGGGCGGCGAGCCACAGGCCGTCGACGGAGGGAGAGGAAAAGGAGGATCCTGGGATGGAAAGCAGCGGCCTCGGATGGGTTGGGACTGGCGGGATTCTTTCGAGGAGTCTTGCAAAGACTCTCCCCCACCCTTCTTGACCGCCCACGGCGTCGCCTCGCTCCAGGCGTCCCTGCGAGTCCGGGACAGGGGGTAGGGTGGGGTGGGTCTTTTTTTACCCTTCGCATCGCTGCTGCTCCGAGCGATGGAAGTTGTCTCGTCACTCCCGGTCAAGCGAACGCCCATCCCCGGGAGCCGCTGCGCCCCTTCCGGCCGCGGGGAAAACCTGCGAGGAGGGGGGGGGGCTTATCAGCCTCGCCGACGACCTCTCTGAAGGCCCCCCCGGGTGAGAACCACCCTGTGAAGACTGTTCCATCGGAAACCCGGGGTCGCGCGCCCTCGTGCCAGCCCAACGCCTCCGCGCTTTTTTGCGCGCTGACCCGCGGCCGCCGCCTCGACCACCCGACCGGTCTGTCGAACACCCGAAAGGGTCACGGCTTGTCCAGCCTCGTCCGGCGCCCGCCTCGCGGCGCTCTCCGCCGAGCCGGCAGCAGCAACGCGCGCGCCGGTGCGCCCGAGCCTGGCCTCCGCGTTCGGCGGGACGGGGGGGGGGAGGGGGGGACGAAAGGGTGGTGGGTGGGTGGCGGCCGCGGATCCACCGCCCGCTCTGCTCTGTTCGCAGCGTGCTGGGTAGCCCTTTCGCGTGCGACCTCCCGTCTTCGTTCCCGTCGCGCGTTCCCGCCAGGTCCTTCCGACGGGTGTCCTTCCTCCTTCCTGTTCTCCTCCCTTCCTCCTCGTCCACCCCTCTCCTCCCCTCCCAGTCGGGGAAACGGGATCCGAAAAGGGATGATTCCACCCAAGGAGTGGGCGCGCTCGCGCTCCCGTTCGAGAAGGGTGGGCGATAGGAGACGCCACTCTTTTCACCTCCTGCTTTCCCGGTTTCCTCGTCGTAGTGGCCATCTTTGGGACGGAGCGGGGAAGGGGTACCCCTCGCGTGCCCTCTCTTCGGGTGCACGCGGCGGCACACGCGGGTGCACGTTCCGAGCGTCGACGGAAGTCCGCCGCCTCCTGACCTCTCTCTCTCTCTCTCCCTGCCGGTGAGAACGGAACGCGTGCCGGACGTGCTCCATGCGTCACTCCGTGGGGGCGGTTTCGGCTGCACGCAGTGGCGGTTGGCGGCTCCGGACGAGGGAGGCCGCTGCGTCTGGCAGGGCAAAGGGCACAGCGGAGAAGAAGGGGAGCGACCAACTCCTTGCCCTTCTTTCCTGACCGAAGCCGGTCCCGGGAGCCATCGCCGCCTCCTGCCCGGGTTCTCTCTGGGGCGCGGCATCGAAGGGTGGCAGCTGGAATTCCGCTCCATCTAACGGTCCGCTTCCCGCGAACGCTCACCGCCATCTATGAACGATGCTGTCAACACGGGCAGGCGTGCTGCGGGGACTGAAGGGGAGCTGCCCGGCGTCCCCAGCCCTGGCCCGAGTGGGTTCGTCCCTTCTCCCTCCGCCTCACCCTTTCCGCTGCTCGCTTCTTTCTTCGTCTTCAGCACTCTGCTCCTCAATGTCGAGGTGATTGAGGGCCTCCGCCGGGCAAGTCGAATCCCCGGGCCGAGAGGGGGTAGGGAAAGGAAGGGGGGACGCGCGCGCGCCAAGAGGGGCGGGGGGGATGGAAGGGGGAGGAGCGAATGCGAAGAGAGTGGCATTCGGGTTGCGTCATCAGAATCACGCGTGGCGGGCTGCCGGAGCGCATGCCAAGGAGGGACAGGGGGGGCAGCGTCTTCCGTCTTCGCGTGGACGCGGCCCGGAAGCCGCAGCGAGGAAGGGAGGACTTCATGGCGGCGGCCCCTCCGCCGTCGCGCCTTCTCGACGGACCGCGTCGCAAACGTTTCGCGACGAGTGGCCGCGCGCGCGTCTTCCCGTCCTCACCGCAAGATCCACGCGCTTCATTTTCACCTCTTCGCCACCTCCGCCTTTGCTCCCTCTCCCTCCTCCTCGATCGATCGCTTTCGCTTTTCCTTTTTTTTTCTTTTTCTTTTTAGGGCCGATGCCTCGCCCATTCATTATTCAGCTGCAGCAGGCAGAGACCTTGACATCTGGGTTGGCTGCTGCGGCGGGACTCGCACACTTCTTTCTTTCCTTCTTTCTTTCTTGGAGAGCCGGGAGGATTCCCGGCCGGGCGCAGCCCGAGCGAGGAGGAAGTGGCCTCCTGCTGACGGGCTCTTCGTCTGAACCTGCAAGGGCCGGAGGGAGGGGGGGTGGGCTGCGACGGCGCTCTTCGTGTGGAGCCGATCGAGAGTGGATGGCGACCGCGCTCCTCCTCATCCACCGTGCCATCCCCGCGCGCGCGTCCGTGTCGACCTACCCGCCCCGCCTCCGATTCTTCATGGACGACGCTCCGGTGAGTCATCCACTCCAGGGGCAACCCCTCCCCCGTCTCGGGCTTGTCGCCCCCCCGAAGCGAACGCCCGTCTCACGTCCCTAAGTGCTCCCGGCGCCTGCCTGCCTCCCTCGAGGAGGCTCCCCCGCCCTCCGCCGATCCTCAGCCGGGACATAGGTCGCTGAGGACTGCGGTCCCACAGCCTCCCTCAGATCAGGGTGCCAGTGGGCGCCACGTTCTGCCGCGGGTCCGGTAAGCAATTTCCAGTCCTCGTGTCGCGCGGGGAACGAGGAACTCGACCCCTCCTCCCCTCTCCCTCCTCCCGCTCAGGGACTCCTTCGCCTTACCGAGTCGCCTGCCCCGAGCGGTCTGCTGCTGCGGGAGTTCGAAGACCCTCACCCTTTCCGTCCCCCGGAGGCGAGGAAGGCAGAGAGGGCGCTCCGCAGTCCGCGTCCGAACCCGCAGCCCTTTCCCTCCCAACTGCGTCTCCGAGGGGACCTTCTACAGCCCCCAACAAAACGTGGGCCTCCTCGTGGACCCAGGCTCGAGGTTTTCCTCTTGCGCGGTTTCTTCAGGGTCTTCGGGACCACGTGAGGGGACGCGAGGAGTTTTTCATCACCACCGCCCTTCGTTCCTTCGTCTCCCCTCCTCGCCTCCCCCGCAGTTTCCCTTGAGCGGCTTCGCCCGCAACCCGTCCTCCGCCTCCGCCGTTGCAGGAGGGAGACGGTTGGCTGGTTGGTCCCATCCCGGCGGTGAGCGTTCGCCTCCTGCGTTCCGCAGCGGCATGCGGGTAAGACCTCCTGCCCACTTCCCTCCCCTTTCCCTCGCCCTCGTTCCAAATCCGTCCGCCCAGGAAGGGGGGTGGGGAGGAAGGGGGGAGGAAAAACTCTTCGCCGAAGAGCCGCTCAGCAGTTGCCGGACCCTCCGGACGGCGCGCGGGGGTGCCTCTGTTGTCGAACCCGGGCAGCGTTTCCCTCTCGGGGCTCGTCCCCGCCCGACCTGTCGGTGTTGGACGGACGGCCCGCTTTTGCCCCCACCCCTCCGGTCGCAAGTGTCTGCGCCGCGGTACATTCCGGCAGCGGCCTGGATGAAGCTGATGCTGGAATGGATTAGCATAACAACTACCCGTCTATCCGAAACGGAACCAAAAATAACAAACCTCTTCCCTCCACTCCTCTCCTCCTCCTCGTCCGCCTCCTCCCCCCCCCGGCTCCGCGCCTCCAATCAACATCTGCTATTTTTATGGTTTGCAATTATGTTGTGCCAGAAAAGAGATATGGATGGGGGTTCGAGTCAGAAATCTGTTAAAAATATGCTCAGACCACATTTTTATTGGGAGATTGTTGCTTAAAGCAGATTTTAAAATGATTGATGCTTCGCAATAATGGAGGACCATATAAATATGCGTTCCTGCAGAAAAGGAATAAAAGAAGTTTTCACGATCCTGTTTGCAAAGATTACGTCACTGAGGAGGAGAAAGCTGGGATCGGGCGTGGACGGGATTCCATTCCGGTCTCTGGTCGAGATTGACGAGCTGCCGCTGCCACCGCTGCTGCTGCGGGCCGAGTGCGGCGGTGGCGGGAAAGAGACTTCCGGTTCCAAGAGGGCCGCCGACCGACCCTTCCTCAGAGGCCGAGGCTCGGACCTCTCCCTTCGGTGCCCTCCGTCGCGAGGAAGGCGGCGGCGCGATTTCTGAGACCTTCCCGTGGGAGCGTTCCTCTCTTCTTCCTCTTCTCTCGTTCCTCCCCTCTTGTTGCTCTCGCGTCGCAGCAGTTCCTCATCGGTTCTTTCCGAGGCATCCGGAGGCTGCCTTCTTCTTCTTGCTTTCTCAGGCCCGTGACGAAAGCGAAACTCGCCGGCAGATTCCTGCCGCTCTCTTCCAGTTGCCTCGAAGGCCTCTCGTTCTGTGGCGGTGGACCTCGGGCCGCGACGCGCGGCTGCGCCGTTCCAACCGCCGTTTTCTCTTCTTCGGGGGCTCCCTCTCCCAGGATTCGCCCCGCTCTCCCCCGGACGCACCCCCCAGCTTCGTGCAATCAGAGACTACGGCGGCCTTTCCGCAGGGCCTCGACTTCCTCGGCCGCCGATGCCTCGGAGGCAGCAGCAGCCCTGTGGCCGGGAAACCGTCGGGAAGGGAACGAAGCGGCGGGCGGCGAGAAAAGGAGGTCGGGGAGGGGGAGAGAAAAAAGTCTACAGCCCTGCCGCCTCGCGGATAGGAGAGCAGCCTCCCACGGATTCCGCCAGCTCGCGGCAGACCCCTTCCGCACATCCCGTGATTAATGGAAAAGACCGAGGCGAAATTCTTGCGCTTGCAAAATAAAGAACTCACCTCAAAGGCACCGGCCGCCGCAAAAACCACGGCCAGCGGTTGTCGCTTGTGGAAAAAGTCACGGTCGGTGGCAACCATCTTGTTTTTTGGGGGTCAAATTAATTACAGGCAACGTGTCTCCGTTCGGATGGGTCAGTTCCTGCTCCGCAAGATCGCGGATCCACGGAGAGGTCCGCGAAAGGAGGGGACGGAGCGCCTCGAGCAGCGCACCTCTTCCGGAGCGCAAGAGCAGCGACCGCTAAAGAGCGTTCGCTTTCCGGCTGCGAATTCCCGATCCGAGGTCCCTGATGGCTTCTTCGCCTCCCCGCTGTTTGGTCACCGCCACCCGCCCCGCTCCCGTCCTCCACTCCCCCTTTGTGGCTTCGTTACCGCCAACAGGGTCTGCGACGGGGACCGCGCGGTCCGGCGGCGGCGCGACCATTCCGCCTCCGTTCCCCTTCTTCCTCCTCGGAGCGAGCGTCCGTCGCAGTCCCGGAATGCCCGGCGCATGCCTGCCTCCCTCGAGGAGGCTCCCTCACCCTCCGCCGATCCCCAGCCGAGCCACAGGTCCCGCCGAGAACTGCGGTCCCTCAGCCTCCCTGGGGTCAGGGCGCCAGGGGGCGCCACGTTCCGCCGTGGGTCTGGAGAGCAATTTCTGGTCCTCCGGTCGAGCGGGGAAGGAGGAACTCGGTCCCTCCTCCTCCTCCCTGCCTCCTGTTCCAGGGACTCCCTCGCCTCAGGGAGGCGAGGGAGGGAGGAGGAGGGGGGGGCACGCTGCTGTGGCCCGGGTCCGAACCCGCGTAGCCGTCCCCCGTGCTTCCGGCCAGGCGGTGCTCGCAGTCCTTCCGCAGAGCGAGGAGGAGGAGGAAGTCTCAGGAACGTTGCGGTTGCCGACTTCCACCACCTCGGACGGGCTGCGTGGTCCCCGCGCGGATGATTGAGATGTGATGGAGCAACGCGCGCTCTCGAACGCCATCTTCTTTTAACGTGCCTTTGATGAATGACCTCGTGAAAACCCGGCCTCTGCTCCGTATAATTACGTTCCGATTTTTCCCGTTTAGAGGAGCGATACGAAATCGTTCCGCTCTATTTTTAGAAGCCGCCGGAGAGCCGAGGGAAGCTTTCCGATCGCCTTAGCAACGCGCGCCGGGATTTTTATTTTGTAACCACGATACGCCGCGCCGATAAGGGAAGCAGCTCTTAAATCAAGTGTCCGTTCGGTTGTTGCCTGCGCGAGGAGCAGATAAGGATCGGCGGGAAGGGCGACATTTCCCACCGGGATCTACCGGAAGGGGGGGGGGGGGAAGGGAAGCGAGGGCCAGCGGAACGCACCACCAGCGCGGAGGCGGCGCGATCCGCTCGCGCGGGACGGGTTGAGCGAGGTTCGCGCGGTTTCCGCCGTCCATCGCGGAGGAAGCCAAGAGGGAGGAGGAGGAGGAGAGAGAAACCTAACTCGGGGCGCTTCTGGAAACGGGTCGGTCTCCCCGGCAACGAGGTAGGCCGATTCGCACTTGCCGATTTCGTTCCCGTCTCCTCCCGAAGCCAAGTGGAATCTCATCAGCTCTCTGTCGGTGACAGCCCGAAGATCCGCTCCGCAGCCCCCCATGCCCGGGGGCCGCGAGAGATGGGGGGAAGATCCCTCGGACTGATAACGGCGCGGGGCGAGACGAGGCGACGGCGACAGACGCGGGAGGCCGGCCGGCTGCGGGCCCCCGCAGGCGGCAGCAGCACCGAGGCGGAGTTGGCGCGAGGGAGCGCCGCCAGGCGAGGCGGAAGGGCCAGGAGGCAGCGGCAAAGGCGAAGGTAGGAAGGTGGAGGGGAAGGAGGAGATCTCCGTCAGCAGTGCTGGAGGATCCCAGGAGAAGACCCGAAGTCGAATGTCGCCCGCGCAGAGCCGCTCGCTTGGAGCCCCGCGCGCCGGGAGGGGCGCGTATTCGAGGGGCTGGTGGCGCACGGGCGCGGGAGCAGGCGCTTTGATACGGACCCAAGCTGCTAAGAAGGTGCCGGAGTTGCGCGGGAAGCACCTCGAAGAGCTCCTTCCGTAATGAGGGTTTGCTAATCGCGCGCGCGCGCTCGTGCTGCTGAGGTGGCGAGCTGCCGAAGCGCCGGTCTCCGGCGACCGCATTCCGGGGACCGACTGTTCCCCTCCTCTTTCTCCCTGCTTCTCTGGTCTCCCCCAACCCCGGCGGATCTGAATCTCCCGCCCCTCCTCTCTTCCCGCTCTTCTTGCGCGCGTACCGGCGGCTGCTCTCCCGGAGCTCGTCGCCGCTCACTTCGTCCTCCGTCTCCGGATCACGGGTCACTGTCGTCACCAGGGTCTCCGCACCCTTCCTCCTCCTCCTCCTCCTCCTCGTCGACCACGGATCTCTCCAGGAACCTGAAGGCACCCAGGGCGCGCTCGGCGAGCTTCAGGACGCAGCTGCTGATCTTCCGTAGCCCGGGGCTGTCCACCTGCCTGCCGTTGTCCAGCGCCTTGGTGACCTCCACCGCCCTGGCGAACAGCCGGTGCGTCTTCCGCGAACCTCAGGAACGCCACGCTCGGGGGCGCTGGGCAGCCGGTTTAGAGTGCCAGGGGCGGGGTGGGACCCGCGCATGACGCCGATCCACAGCTCGTGCAGCCGGACGCCACAGACCCACTCGACCCACCTGGCCGTCCACCGGCCCCCCTCCTCGGCGGCTCTCAGCGCCGCGAAGGGCTCGTGGCACGTCCGGCGGAAGGAGGGAGTCCCCGAGTGCCGCTCTCCCTCCGCCTCGTTCGCGCAGGCGGAGGTCGAGGGAAGGGCGAGGCACTGCTCCACATCACCCCCTGCAAGAGGGCCGCCGTTTTCTCCCACGGAGTGGTGCGCGCATGCTCGAAACCCCTCGCCAGACGATGACGACGCCACCAGCGCCAACGTCAGCCGGAAGAGTCTCGGACCACGTCAGCAACTTCGCGCTACTGGGTCCTTCTCGCGAGGACAAGAGGACGCTCCGATGGCGAAGACGCGTCCGGGGATGAGGAGAGACCCAGAGCCACGGAAGGAAGGTGGGATGGCGCGAGGAGGAGCTCGAGGATCGCCGACGCCTCTCACGCGCGTCTCGGCGGCTGAGGCGGGCGCTCCGCCTAGGTGCCGATGGTCCGCCATGAAGGCCGGAGGGTCCCGGTGGCGTCCGCGGGGGAGGAGGGAGCGATCCCAGAAGTCCCTCTTCCTTTCGGAAGCCGGAGGCACCGCCGCTGCGTGTCTGCCACCCCTTCCATGGAAACGGCAGTGGGAGAAAGAAAAGGAAAGGCGAGCGCAACTCTCGCTCGCCGATCTCCCCGGCGATGGACGACGCGGGAAGGGCGCGGTGCATGCTGCGAAGATACTCTCTGAACCGGATCCGCCTCTCCTTCCGGCAAACTCCGTCGACCTGGAAACGGCGCCCTCGCGCGGGACGCGAGCGATAGCTTCTTTCAGGTGGTCAAGTTCTCGGGTCACAGGACGTCACAGGTGAAGAAGCTCTCCGGGCCGGAATAGCAGCGGACGAAGACTCCGGGATACTTTAGCTGGGAGGGCAGAGGGGGAGGAGTCCTTGACTCTGCGATGCCCTCGTGGATTTTCTGGGGACTGCGCGCGGCTTTCCTGCCGTCCCGCAGGCCTCCGCACGCTGGCCAGAAGAGAAGGATGCGGGGTCGAGGTCTTTGGGCCCTCCTCTCGGGAAGGGCAGGCTGCGGGTGGTTCCCGCCGAGATCCGGACCACTCTGGGGCATAGGGCACTGCCAGGAGCGGCTGCAGTGAACGGCACCCCGGGCGGCGTCAGCTCAAGTCCCGATGGGCGCCCCGCGGTGAAATCCCCTGCGGTCGCGAGTAGTGACAACGACTGGCGCTCCCGGTTCGACAGGAGAACCGTTCCATGGGTGGACCCGGATGGGGAGGGAGGGCGGGGCAGTGAGTAAACAAGCGAAGGGTGGACGGGTAGATAGGGGAGGGAAGGGAGGGGAAGTGGGGCGGGATGGAGCGCAGGCCGACCCTACCGCTTCCGGGTTGCGGCGCCGGACGGTCAATCAGGACTTGTTGTTCACTCGGTGCTGCGAGACCACCCTCTGGTGCACTGCGCCACGGCAGGTAGTGTCACTTCCCATCTTCCTGGCGCTTTGAGCTACAGCACGTCGTGCAGAGAGCCCCGAAGGTGGGCCTGAGGACGGCCCCTCCCTTCCCAACAGAGGAGGGAGCTGCGCTCCAGGACGTCCCAGGTGCCCTACCCCGTGGCGATGGTTGAATTCGACCTTGCAGACGCGGGATGCTGGGCGCAGTTCGCGGAGAATGCGGGGGGGGGGGGGAGAAGCGTCTCTGGCGGCCGAGGCTCGTCCTCGGTCCGCGCGATGCTCGCGCGGGCGTGCGCGATTGGGGGAGGGAGTTTCAGCGGCGGCTAAGGGTCACCAGGGAAATCAGCCCGTAGGCAGGGGGGGTCTCTCCGCGGAAGAGAAGAGGGGACTGTCCAAGTGGCCACGTGCCCGAACGCCGGCCAACGACGACTTTTCTGGCACCGCGTTCCGCTGCGGCAGTTGGAGGTCAACCGGCGCCCGCGGGCACTGATGCCACCGCAGGACGAGAAGGGGAGGAGGGGGGGCGAGGCGATAGACAGCAGGCCCTTCCGCCGTGACCCCAGCGGAATCCCCTCACTCCTCCTCCTCCTTCTCGACCCGCACAGGACATCCCCCTGCTTCCTCTTACTCTTCCTCGTTCCCGAGGACGAGTGACCTCCTCCGAGCTCTCCTTCCCGTCCCTGTCTTTTTCAACGACCCCTGAACTTCTCCCCCCCCTTTCTCCTATTTCCCGCTGGGGACGTGCGAAGATTTGGCACTCCCACTTGCGGTCGCATCTTGAAGGATGGGGGAGGGGGGAGGCGGGAAGTTGCCACGGGGGAGAGGCTTCCGGCAGCGGAAGGTTGGAGGAGGAGGAGGAGGGTGGGAAGTGGGAAGGACTCACCCAACAATGGGGCTTCTGCGTAGGGGAGCGAGGGAAGGGGGAGGGCCGCGATCCCTCCTCATGGCCCAGGCGCGAGGGTGCACGTTGCGCGCTCCGCCGTGGGTGCTGAGGATCGCTCGGACGCGTCCGCGGGAAAGGGAAATCGCATCGCCCCACGGGGGAGGGCAGAGGACTTTTGCCCTGGGGATTCCGCTGCAGCAGGAGACAGGACGCGTGAAGGAGGGGGGGAGGAGACGATTGGTTGACCTGCGGCGCGAGGAGGAAGAATGGGACGGGATGAAGAGAGAAAGCGGTGGCTCCGCCAGCCATCGGTGGCCCACGGAAGGTGGGACGACCATCGTGAACCGTGCACGAACTCAAGCGAGGTCCGCCACGGGGAGGATGGGATGCTGCAAGATGCACGTTGGAAGGGAATCTCCTGGGAGGTGCCGATGACTCGGAAAAGCGACAACTAGGAAGGAAGGGCACGTTCGGGGTGGTTCAAAGACTCAGGGAGGGGAGAAGTCGCCTCCTCCTCCCTTCCTCCCTTTCCTCTTCCCTTCACCCTGTCTCCTCTTCCCTCCTTCTTTCGTCTTCCTCTCTTCCTCCTCCCTCCTTTCCTTCTCCTCTTCTTTCTCGTGAGAAGGAAGTCACCCGATGGGGAGCACCGGATCCCGGAACGATTTCTTCGTCGAAGACCGTTTGTCCACACAAGTCTTGCGCGCGCACGGGATCTGCGGTTGCGGATATGCAAGCAGGAGGAGAGGGCGCTGCATCACGGAAGAAGAGGCAGTGCGGTCGCGTGGGTGCGTCGCTTCCGGAGACGCGCTGGAGGCGGCGGTGCGACCAAGTGGCTGATACGCAGGTGCGAGCCCATGACCGTGGGAGGGCGCCTCGTCCCCAAGGGCGACGACGTGGATCCATCTGCGGGGAGAGGAGGGAGTGGGAGAGAAAGGTTGCCGGTCTCGACGCGGGGTCCCATCCCATGTTCCTTGTGACCGACCGGGTGACAGGGCGGGGAAGGGAGATGGATGCCCGGCGAGCCAGCGCTGGGATGTCCACTGGGTCCGCGATGGTCGTGCGTCTCGAGCGCGCGAGCGCCTCCGGAGGCACTCGGGTGGCCTCGCTGTCTCGAGCGCGCGCGGCCCCTCCGGAGACTGCTCGCTTCGCGCCCGCGGTCCTTCAGCACCCATCCGTCTCCTCCGCTGCCGGGCGAGGGCACCTCTCGCGCGTCGGGGAGCAGCCGCCGCCACCGAAGACCGGTGCGGCGGAAGGAGCGTTTCCGGGGAGGAAATGGCACGAGGGCGAGCGGTCGAAACGCGCGGCACTCCCTTCGCTCTCAGCGAGACTGCCGCGCGCGGGTGGGCTTTTCGGACGGGGGAGGGGATCTTCCAATGTTCCCGGGTTGTGCCGTGGGAGCGTCCCTTCCGCAGGGGAGGTGGGAGTCGCCCCGCCGCGACCTTCGCTCTTGCTTTCTCCCCTCCTTCCCCTTCCTCCTCCGGGGGGACCTCCCTTTCCCCCAAACGATTCGCCGGTGCGCGCGAGACAGCCCGAAACCGAGGAGCACCGGGAAAATAACGGCCACAACGCCGGGGTTATCGCGACATCTTCGCCTCGGGCGGGCGTCTCGCCATTCGCCGAGGCGCGCGCTTTGTTCCTTGCCTCCGCCCTGACCCCCCCGAGTCGGAGAGGTCCTTCTGCCGCGCGGACAGGGACCCCTTCCCCTTGATCGGAGGAGATAAGGGAAGAACACTTCTTTGCAAGTCTGAGTGCGCGCCCAGCCACAGCGGAGGAGTGGACCCGCCGGGTCATGGGCGTTCCTGCCCTCTGCGAGGCGCGCCCGGCGCGATGGGTCGCGCCTGGGAGGCAGCTTCCGAAGGAATTCCGATCGCGGAGTGCTCCTGCGCGCGCCGCCGCACCTGCGCCGTGGAGAGATCCATGCGCCGCCCTTCCGTGCTCGCGGCCTCCGCGCGCGCCGGAGCGGTGGGCGCTCCGCACGTAGATTTTCACACGGAGGCGCCGGAACGTTTATTTCATATAAGAGTAAACGTTTGCAGAAAACCATGGTTGGACTGTGGTCAGTCCAACCACGTCCATCTCAAAACAAACCTGCAGCGTTACTGGTGCACAGACCGGCGTGGTCCACCACAGCAGCAGAAGGGTGGGGCAAACAAAAAGGGAGAAAGAAACAGAAATAAAAATAAATCAATAAATTTGGGGGCAGGGGAAGGGACCACAGTCTTCTGGGGGCGGTCCTCTGAATCCTTTGGAGGATGCCGGCAAGCTCTTGCTGGATATTGCTGTCCAGATGAAGTTATTTCGTTGCCATCCTGATGAATCGGACGGCCAAGTGAATGTGGCAGCCCTGTTGCTCGGTCTTCCCCTTGCACCACTCCAAGCCGCTAAAATCCCGCGTAGGCAGGCAGCAGAGAGCTGCTAGCGAGGCTGCCGGCCGAAGGGCATCGAGTAAGAGGAGGGACCTTAAAGCACCCCTGGAGTTGCCGCCGGGGTTCCCTAGGGTCGCAGCGAAGAGTTCCCAGAGGGACCACAAGGCAACGCAATCGGCGAGCAGGTGCGGGAGGGATTCGCATTCCCCACACCTGGCACAGTTCGAGTTCCCTCCCCCCCGTGTCCAGCGCTGCTGGTGGGCGTTGCAGGGAGACCTCAGTGCATGGAGGGGATCAAATCTGCCCCTTCGGTTCTTCTTCGTGTTTCTATATAAAAGGTGCAGGGAAGGGGAGTAAAGGTGCAGGAAGATGAAGAGTGGAGGAGGGGGGAAGAAGGATTCGTTTCCCCGCAGAAGACGATCACGGGCGAAAGAGGCGCAGTCATGCTGCTCGCGGCCTCGTGTCTTCCTCGCGGTGCTTCGATAGAGGGAGTGTTGTCTCCTGGTAGCCGTAGGGTGGGCAGAAGACCGAAGCGCGGTGGAGCAAGCTGCGTGAGAGCATCCTGAACTTTCCCGAAACGAGCGCGACAGGAAGAGGCTTTCGAAAGCGGGCGTTCTTCGGCCTGCCGGCCTGCCTTCCGCGTTCCCGTGGTCCTCCGTGCGCCGAGGGACCGGCAGTCCGTCTGCGGCGCCGCGCCCCGGTTTCCGGGCATCCGAGACCACTGGCGGCTGACGGGAGAGCGCGGACCATGACGCCACAGTGCTGCTCCTCGTGGGAGTGAGGCGAAGGTTCCTACCGGGTGGCGCCGGGACCGTTTCTTAAAAAAAAAAGCCCAAGTCAGAGGGCGTGACCCGAATACAAGAGATGCCCCCCCAAAAAAGTGGAGGGGGGTGGTGGAAGTTCATTGGGGTGACTACCGGCATGCAGGACGACTTCTGAGAAAGTAAGGAACGGAGGGAGGGAACAATAAATGAAATAAAAAGCAGACGGGAGGGTGGGGATAGGGGTCTTTGGTTTTCTTCGCTCCTTCCTTTCTAGAAGCGGCTGTGGCGCTCTCGCTGATGACCTCTTATGGAAGATGAGGCCACCTGGCAGTCGTCCTCATCAAGGCGGCTGTCATGCCCGTGGCCCTCTTCCTTCGCTGTGAACGAGACCCCAACACATGGGACCAGTTAGAGGGAGTTGCCTGCCCCGAGAACCACGTGTCTGCGCTGATTGCACTGGAATCCCCAGTGAAGAAAGAGCGGGATGTTCCGTCTTTACCATAGAGGTATCACCGTAGTGCCTGCGCACAGGGGTGGGACCGCGAGTTCTTCCGGGGGCACATCGGGCAGGTCATGCTCCACCGAAGGAATCTCTCCGCCTGGGAACGAAGAGCGGCGGCGCCCCGCCAGCTCGCTCGTCCTGCAGCCGGCTCGAGGACTTGCAAGTGGCAGGACGACTCACACTCCGCCGGTTGGCTGCTGTCATCGCTTGCCCTCGGGGAAGACAGCGCTGCGGCAAGGGGTGCGATGGCTGTCCGGGATCACTGTGTCCAGTCTTGCAGGAGACCTCCCGGCGGTTTGCAAGGGAGTTTCCATAGCGGGCGCACTTCCAGAGTGGCAACCCAGGGCTCCAGCACCTCCTGCCTTCAGGAGTTCCCGTTTCAGGGGCAGCAGGAGATCCACGAGTAAGCTGCCAGAAGTGAGGGCAGATGCCTCAGGGGTAGCCAAATTCGGTCTCCCTATGTGGGTTGTCCTGCCTTTGGAGCATGCGTCCGGCCGACGCGCGTGCGTGCGTGCTTTCCCGAGCACGTGCTATCGGGCAGAGAAGTCTTTTCCCCTACGGCCGTCCGACGGTCGCAGCCGCGCGCGGAAGCTCTGCACGCCGAGGTCCTTCCCTCTTCGCAGCGGCCCAGCCGTTCCTCTTCTCTCGGCCCACTGATTTACGAGGCTGCTGCAGGTCCCGAGAGACGCTTCCAGTCCGATCTCAGCGACTGGGCCTGCTCTCCGAAAGGCGAAGACCAGGACTGGTGCGACGGGAATGGCCGGATCGACATCCAGGGAGGTCAGATCCCGACCGAGGCGAGTCCTCCGACGTAGACCGGGAAGGGGCGCGACACTCGATCGTGGGCTGGGGTCACGGAAGTTCCTCGTCCGGACCATCGTTCTGCTTCGCCATCTTGGCGGCCTGGCTGGCTGCTTTCCTCAACCCGCTTTCGTCGCGGGCTGCGCATCCTACTGGAGCTTCCTGGGAACGCTGGACGCCCAGAGTGCAGCGTCCCTTGACGCGCCCTAACCAGCCTCTCCGGCATCCTCAGCTACCCCGCTGCTTCTCCAGATGGTTGGACCCCCCCTGCTAGCGCTCAAGCTCTCGCAGAGGCGAAGAGGGGGCTACCTGTTGCTTCCGTCTCGCCTCTTCTGGTTGCGTTGCCGCCGCCTGCCCGAAGAGGCGCGTAGTTTCTTCCCTGAAAGGGCGGTTAGCCATCTGGCTGTTTCGAAGAGAAAGAGTTTAACCTCCACCCTCACAGGGGACGCAACTACGCGTGAGGTAGGGAGGTCAAGCGGTCCAGGATCACGGAGACCCCTGAAGCTCCGCGTCAGGAGAAGGGAGGGGCTTGCACAGTGTGTCGCCGACACTGACCGTGGCCGACCTCTTCCACCCGCGATTGCCCCAGGTCACCTCTCCGTCCTCGGGCTCTCGCCCCCTCGGGAAAAGGGGTTGGCGACAGAGTGTTCCTGCCCTCCTTGAGCCTCCGGGAGCAGCTCAGGGCTCGCCCTCCAGCGATGGCGACGAGAGAGCGGCCGGAGCGCCTGCGAGCGGGACGGCGATGATGGTGGTGGTGGTTTTTTCTGTAGTGGTGATGCTGAAGAGGAGGTGGACAAAAGGAGGAGGAGAGGAGGGAGAAGATTAAGAGAAAGAAAAGAAAAAAAAAGATGAAGAGGAGGAGGAGGAAGGGAAGAGGAGAGAGAGAGGAAAGGGAGAGAGGGAGGAAGAGGAGAAAGAGAGGAGGAGGATGCGAGTCTCATCCCGTATTGGCTGTCCGCTGCTGCCCCCGTCGAACGCACGAGGTGGCCGGGAAGAGACCACTACTGGGGCGGAAGAGATAAACATTCTTGCGAGCGGACTCTGGAGCGACATTTCGTCAGAGTGTTCTCGTGATCCAGTCCGGCAGCCTGCCGCAGCTTCCCACGCATCCCAGGAGGAGTGAGCGGAAGAGTCCCCGCGGTGAGTCAGCGGTGCATCTTGCTGGTTCGAAGGGTCTCCTCATTGCTCCCCCCCCCTATTTCCCGTTTTCCGACTGCGCCGGTCTCCTGTTGTCTGCGGCAGCTCGCGGCCGGGTCCTCCAGTAGGTCCTTCGTCCCGCTTTGGGAGCTGGCAGGAAGAGCGACTCGGGATGGGCGACGCCTGGGGCGTCCCGGACCACAGTGCAGGGTCGGGCCAGGGACAGCAGCTCTCAGGTCCCGAGTGAAAAAGGCGGGAAGGAGCAGAGGGCGATGCTGGAGTGCGCGTCGCCCGCACCCTCCCATCTTCCCGAAGCCCGGAGGCGGCTGCTGCTGGCTGCTCCGTCTTTCCTTTGCTGCCAGCTCTCAGTATGTGCGACCGTCGGAGGCTGCACCCTTCCTACGCTTGCCTGCACACGCTCTGGGGGACGCAAGGGCAGCGCCTGGGGCTGCTCAGCCGCCGGCAGCTCCAGCGGCTGGGGATTTCCGGCAGCGGCTCCACATGCGCTCCCGGACGATGGCATCCGATGAAGGAACCTACGGCGACTGTGCGTGAGCCACCTGCGCGCCCGACTGTGACCTTCAGAGGACACCACGGTCTTCGCGGAAACGCATCCGGGCGATCTCAACGGGAACCAAGCCGGAACGCCTGGCAGGAGGGCGCCGAAGTCCTGGGTTGCAACTCCGGAAGCGCGCCCAGAGGGACCGTGCCCGCCGCGGGAGCTCTCATGCAGATCACTGGGAGATCTCCTGCGGAACTAGACAGAGTCCCTCCTCCCCTCCCCCCCATCGTCCTCCCCTTTCCTCGAGGGCGGTAGAGGGCGTCGCTGCCTCGCCCCTGGCGGAGGGATGGACGGACCTCGCACGCCCGGAAGCACTTCGGAGGCGGAAGACGCTGGCGAAAGGTGGCGATGCCGTCCTTCGCCGCTCCCCCCGCAAAGCCATCTCAGGCGAGGCCGTTGACGAGAAACTCGCACCGTCGCGTGGAGAAAGCTTGAGGGGTGGGAGGGCAGGACTGCAGAACGGAACGAACCCCGGGGTAGCCTGGCCACCCGTCGGGTCTGCAGACCCCCACTCTCCGGACAACGAACGGCGTCTTCAGACAACCACACCGCCCCGCCGCCTGCGCGACCGGGGAGGAGGAGAGCGGCGGCCCTTCCGTCGGTGGGCGTGGCCACCGCTCCCCGGAATGCGGCGCAAACAACGCGCGCGGCTCCCGCCCCCGCGGGCTGCAAGGGCGCCCGCCGGTGAGGGACGGTCCGCCTCGTCCGGTGCCGAGTGATGAATCTCCTGGAGACGGGAAGCTGCTCGGAGGAGTCGCCGCTCCCGTAAGAAAATGAAAGGGCGCCGTCGCAGCCCCGGAACGCCCAGAGCTTCCGGCCCTCTCCGCCAGGAGGCGTCGCCGCCGTCGTCCTTCTCGCCCGGCAGAGTCCGAGGAAGTGATTTGGGGAGAGATCCTCATCCCGTTCCGGGCCCAGGGAGAAACCACGCGGTGCACCCGAGCATCGCCTCGCTCTGTCTCGGGTCCTCTTCTCCGCCTCGGGGCTGCGGGCTGGGGAGGGAAGCACCCACGAGTATTTCGATCTCTGCTTTCTCCCGAGGGAAGATCTTTCTCGATTCCACAGTGACTGAGGTGCACTCATCGACGTTCTTCGCTTCTTTTTTTTTTTTTTTTTTCTTTTTCTCCCGTGTGTCTTCCCGTTTCGTGCCAAATGCCATCCCGCGCATGAGCGCCGCCATCTTCGCGAGCGTTCCTCGAGATCACCTTTGGTTCTTGCATTCTTTCCTTCGCTTTCCCGCTTCTCCCCCTTCCCTCTCCACTCGACTTCCAGCCGCCCGTACCCTGCAACAATCGTGACGTCACACAGCAATGGCGAGCTCGGCTCTCGCGCGCGCGTTCGGCAGGCAAGCGTGTGGCTGACCCGCGTTATCCTCGGGGTCATGTGGGGAGGTTCGAATCGAGCAGAAGGACTGCAGCGCGCCCCGCTGAAGTCGAGCGGTGGTGCTTCGTGGAAACTTCGCGCATGCGCGCGAGTTTCCTGCGGAGGGTGGACGTGAGTTCGGGCCCGCTTGCAGGGAAGGAAGGGACGAACTTGTTACTTTCCATGACACGCGGGAAAGCGGTCACCCTTGGCGTCATCAGAGCGCTCCTTCCTTCCGAGTCGCACGCACGCAGCTTCCGGAGGGAGAGCTTCCGCGCGCGCACGAAAGAGGAGATGGAAAGAGGAACATGTTTCCACCTTCCTATTTTGGAGGAACCTGTTTCCCGTTGCTGCCGAGGGGAACCGCCGCCCTGGTTGAACCAATGAAACGCAACGGCGTCGGGTGCAGCAGGGCTTTCTCCAGATGTGCCCTCATCCCCCCTTGTTCCGTTCCTTCCCCCTGCGACATTTAAGAACAATAAAATGAAAAAGTTTTTCATCTGTTTATATTCTCCTCCTCTCTCCTTCGGGTTTACTGGAGAAAGCGGCGTTCCCCCTTACGTTTGGTATCCCCGGTGACGCAAGACAAAAGAAATAAAAGAAAAAGGAAAAAAAAAAGAGGGAGAGAGAGAGAAAAAAACATAGCTGCTTTCGTTGACTCCGAGTCGACCACCTAAAGTACGAGATGCATCAAAAGTGGGCGTCGTTACCATTTTCGTCTCATCTCTAAACGTGGCAGCTGAGTTCATGTACCCTACGCGATGATGCTAATCATTATTAAAGCCTGTTGTTTTTAGTTTAATTTGGTCCGCCATTATTCATCTAAGAGGAGCGGAACCACAGATTTTGACTTCGAACGTCGGATGTGAACCAGATTATGGCAGCATGATGACAGCGGGGAAGCTGAATGCCCATCTCGTGTGCCCTTCAGCGAATTTTAATTAACGTTTGAATGAAATTGGAAATCTCTTATGGCGGCGACCTGCGCATCCGGTGGTGGCTGAGGGGAAAGAGCACGAGAAAAAGACACATTCGCCGCGGGAGCGAACTGGACGTGGCTCGATTATGGACGTGCTGTCTGGCATTAATAATACGAGAGCGAAGGGAAGCCGCGACAGCCTCTCCAGGGTCATCCACATCACGTCTTTGAACGCTCCATGGCTCTGAGGGCTTCCACGAGATATCAGGATCGCAAACGATGGAGAAAGACCATGCCTCCCCCCCTCCCCTCCTCCCAACGAGGAGAAGAAGAAGGAAAGCCGCTTTGTTGTTGACCTCTCCGGAGAGATCCGAAAAGGCGCGGTTCAAGTAGAGAAGCTTCGGTTCGCGAGAATCCCGGTTTCCACAAGACGACGGCCCGCAGCTTCGCTCTCGGGCCGCCGCTCCCGATGCCGGAAACTCCTCTCTTCAACTCCAAGGATTCGCCGCGCTCGCCGGACCGGCGAATCTGGAGCTGCCGCGTAGCCAATGACGATCACCTCGCCTCTTTGAAAGGTGAGCGGTTGGAAGAACCGAAGGATGCTGGCATGATCCGCCGCACCTTGTCACTCTTCCCATCCTGAGGAAGAAGGACGCGTCTCGATCCCTGCCGAGCAAGGCTGAAGGCGTCGCACGTTACCACGTTGCCGTCCTTCGCTTGCGTACCTCGGAGAAACGGTGACGGAGGAACGCGTAAATCACAGTCCTCCGGAGAGATCCTATGAGAACATCGACCCGTTCTTGTGCCGGGATCCGCAATACAGATTCAGGTGGAATCCTGTCCTTGGTCGGTGTATTCACCGGGGACATCATCCTCTGCGGCCTTCCTCTACCTGGAAGATGGAAACGCGACCATTCGGGGAGCTTCTCTCCCTCTGCTTGTTGCCGGCTTCTGTGCGACGGGTGTGCAGGTGCAGGCGAGGAGGACTAGAGAGAGGTTTCCACGCAGGGGACCCTGGAGTTTCCCGGAGGAATTGGAGATGCAGGATTAGCGTCGTTCCGCCATGATTTATGATCGCGTCGGGTCGCGTTGCTACGACGGAGGCGGGCCGCCATTGCCGCACGGGAACGCGCGGGGGCAGCTGCCAAGCATTGTTGCACGCCGGATGTCGTCGTCGTGCGCTTGGCATTGTTGCACTCATTGTCTCTCTCCTCCCTCATTGAGGTGCGTGCGAAAAGGGCGAGCCTTCTCCAGGTGCCTTCCCGCTCACGAAGAGGCTGGCGATGGAAGAGACTCTCCCGTCGTCTGCTCCTCGGGACTGTCCAGTTACCGTTCCTTTGCTCCTTCCTCCTTCTCCTCGCCTTCCAGCTCCCCTCCTCTGCTCTCCTCGGAGATCACGGCCTCGGCCGTGGAGTTGCAGGGGTGGGCGGCAGAAGCTCCCGAAGGTGTGGGTGGGCTTCCGGGAGCTTCCCGCACATTTCGGAGCGATGTTGCGGGAGCCCCGCATGACGAACAGCCGGAGGGAAGAGCCTGAAAGAGGAGGGCAGGTAGCCTTGAGTCAGAGGATCGCCTGCCGTTCCGCCGCGCTGCGGTCGGGACAGAACACCCCCTCTCCCGTCTTCCCCGCTGCGCTTCCGCCGCGCTCCCGCGAAGGCCATCCGCGGAGCGCGACTCCGAAAGGAAAGGGGAGAGGGGGGAGTCCGGGAAACCCGCGAGCGTCCGGCTCTCGCGCAACGTGCTGCTAACGAGGGAGGCCGTAAATTTTCCCGAACCGATGGGGCGCGCGTCACTTGGGGCCGTGCTAGGGTCGTGTCAACTCCGGATCTGTCCGTCTTCCGCTCGCGACTACGGGCCGCATCCGGCGCAGGGACCTCCCAGTCAGCCCCGCAGCTCGGCTCGCCTCTCGGGGTCTGTGCTCCGAGAGTGCGATAGGGGGCAGCCGGTCCTCCCGGAGGAGCGACCGAGCGTTGCTGCTGGATGGAGATTACGGGATCGGCGCATCCCCTCGCGGATTCCCCTTTCCTACTCGCCTGCGCGCGTCCCGTGGGAGGAGGAACCGAGGAAGGATAAAGGGGAGAGGAGTTCGTCTCGCAGCGTTCGAGGAAAGAAGGAAGGGAAGCTTGCCTGGAGTCGCGCGCGTTTCCATGGGAGCCGTTCCATCTGCTGCACAGCAACCTCTGGTGTGGCGTGGGTCGCAAGTGCATGCTCCCTTACCCTCGCGGGTCGCCCGCGCCTCCGGACTTCGGAGCGAAAGGAGGGCGACCCCTCCCGCGCGGGCCGTGGTAGCCCATTCGGGAATGCGGCGGGGAAGCATCCCGGACCGGGGGAGGGCAGCAGGAAGGACGGATCCCTCGAGGACTGCCACAGTGGTGGCTCGCTGGTGGGGAAGCATCCTGCACTCTGGTGCTTCCGCGACCAGTCCCGCCGCTCCTCGGTTCTACGGCCACGACTCAACTATCGGCCTTCTCCGTGCGCCTCCTGGAGGCGGGATCGCCATCTCCTTTTGCGAGCGGGCCTCGGTCCCCGCGGGGCTCCACAGGACTTGCCACTCGGGAAAGTCGGAGTCTTCATCTCGTAGGGCGAGGTGAGAGGCGGAAACAAAGTAGGGGCGTCCTAGGTGCTCCACGCTGCGGTCCTCTAGGAGGGCGAGGAACCTGACCCAGGAAGCAGACCGGCGCCTTTCTGAATGTGGTGGGATGGAAGTGCGTGCATACGCGCCGGTCCCCTCTGGAGAAGTGGGGCGAGGAGGGTCGGGGTGAAGGGACCCAGCGGGTGAGCGATGTGGAGAAGGGAGGGGAAAGCTGTTCAAGAAGCACGCGCTCCCTCGTGACAGCGGGTTGACCCTCAAGAGCCCCCATCCGATTTGGGGTCGGATGGGGACGCTTGGATTTCCGAAGAGCACGGAGAGCCGCACCCTTTGACCCTCGAATGGCCAGCCCTCGGTCGCGAGGACTTGCTGAGGCCTCCCCTCTTCCCCTTCTGCCCCTTCTCCCGCGCGGCTGCTGCTGCCATTGCAGAGGCTCCGAGGAAGAAACGCCTACGGGGGAAGCGGAGTTTCAGGGATGCGGCGGATGGCTGCGGGCAGGAGAAGGGTGCCGCCCGGCGTCAATTGTCTTGTGGGAGTGGGAAGCCGGGAGTCGGGTAGGTCATCCGTTTTTCAGCCCCGAATCGAAAGTCATCATCTTCCAGATGGCCTCAGGTGCTCCTCTCGCAGTGGCGCCGTCGGGTCTTCTTTCAGGCGCGCGCCCATTCGTTCTGGAGAGTGCCGGGAGTCGCGTTTGGCGTCACCGTTGATGGCCCAGGCTGGTGCGGACAGGAGGATGAGGGATTCGAATAGTTGGGGCAACTAGAAGGCGCCATCACCGCGGGTCGCTTTCCACCAGGGAAGAAAAGGGGGAAGGATAGGGAGAGGGTCTGAACTTCCTTCCCTGTCTGCCCACCCACCCCTCCTTCCGTCTCCATCCTGCAGCGAACGCGCGCATGGCTGCAGGGCAGCAGGGGCAGCTGCCGGGAGCGGTCGGCGTGGCCTCTATGTCGCCGTCGAAGCGGAGGGAAGGGAGGAGGGAGGCGGGGCAGAACTAGATGGCAGAACCGTCGGCGATGGACGCCCCTATCAGCAGATTTCCGAAATTGATGGACGCGAATGGGGGAAACCATGACGACGAGAGTTGGAAAGGAAACATCGGAGAGTTCAGAATCCATCCACTCTAGATTCGTCAGCAGGGAGGCGGGGAGGGAGAGAAAATGCGCCCTCGAAGGCCGGGATGCATCGGGACTCACGGAGCTCGGGGCCGTTAGTGCCGGCAGCGGCGAGAAACCTCCGTTGCATCGCAACCTCGGCGGCACGGAACAAAACGAGAAGCTCCGAAAGAGGAGGAGGAGGAGGGGGGCAGCAACTAAAGCCGCCGGATCGACCCACCGGGTGTGACACATGGGAACGGCTCTTCGCGCGAGCAAGCGCACCGGGAGCTTCGCCCCCGCACACCTGCGTTCTGACGGCAGAGGCGCTCCCGAAGACGGGAAGCACCGCACAACATCCGCTGCAGGTCGGCTGCTGCTTCTTCTGCCGATACTCCTGCTGTCCCACCTCGCTCTCGAGCACTGCTTCCTGAAAGGGGAAGCCCTCTTTTTTCTATTTGACAAACCTCTTTCTCCCTATTTCCCTTCCCCCCTATTCTTGCCCGAAAGTCCGCAAGGAGCAGCCGGCGGCGGCCGCCTCAGAACGAACTGACAGGCCCGTCAATCCGGTGGGGGCGCCAACGCGGTCAGGGCGGCGCGTTTGGTCAGGAACACGCTGAGCCACTCCGGGCGGTTGAGGAAGAAAACTGCCTGGGGGACCGTCCTCCTGACATCCTGGTCCCGTCCTTGGTGACGTCACGACCACATGACGGAGGATCATTCGGAAACGAAAGCGAAAGCGTGCTATCTCCTCCTCAGGGGGAGGAGGCCATGACCACGACCACTTGGCTCATTCCCCGTTGTAGCGCCTGCGTCGGACCTACTGCAGAGTAGGAGGCCCGAGCGCGGTGCCTGACAGACGTCTCTGGTGCGCCATCCCTCGAGAGAGCGGTTAAGAGGGACCGAGAAAGACGCCCTCTAGCAGTGTCCTCGCTTCTTCTTGCGACGAAGCCCAGGAGCGATATCTCACCTCACTGCAGGCACCCCCTTTCCGCAGGACTGCCCCACACGGAAAACCCCATGGGGACGTCTCCGAATCGCTGCAGGAGGGGAGATTACCTTGCGAGTGGCCTCAGGAACGCGCCCCTCCTTTTGCGGTGGGCGCGCCTCGCCGGCGGTGGCGCTGTCCGGCCTTATTCACAGAGCGCGGTCGCTGTCTACGGTCTCAACCGGGAAAGCGCCAATAGCCTGACCAGGGCTCCGCCTCGCTGGAATCGACCTGCCGCACCCACCCTTCCCTTCCTCTCGCCCTTGCGAGAAGGGGAAGGGAGATGAAGGCAAGTTTCTCTTCTTCGCGAGGCCACTGCGTATAACCCTCTCCCCTTCTGTGTCTCCTTCAGCCGGATTCCACAGCCTCCCCGCCGCTCACAGACTTCAAGTTCCGCGCGCCACCGAGGAGGTCGCAGCCGTCGCTTCTCTCAGAGAGCTCCCTTCTCAGGAGCTACGGAGGTGGGCATTCTCCCTCTCCCCCCTCCAGCTTCCTCTCCTCGTTTCTGCTACTGCCGTTTCGTTATCCTAGTGCAAAAATGGGTGCAAAAGATGGGGAGGAGAGGAAGAAGACAGTGCGGGCTGTCGATCAGGTCGGATGCCACGGTTGAATTCTCCCTGATCCCTTCCGATCCGCACGCCGGCGTGAACAGGCAACAATACTCTCGGCGAGTCCACCTGCCTCCGCTCGCGGGAGGTGCCGACCGCATGCGGGGAAGGGGGGGGGGAGGTGTAAGCGTCCTTAGCAACGACGCGTCGACGTCGAGCGTCTCTGTTGAGCAGGGGCCGGATGGCTCGTGGGGCCGCCTGGCCAGTGCCCCCGCTGCGATCCCAGCGTGTCGCCTATGCGGATGGCATCGCGCATCGGGGCCATGGCCTCCGCGAAGGTGGACGTCGCCAGCTGCTTCCCCTTGAGCGGAGATCAGATTGCCCGCCTCCGTAGCGACCCTCTCCCTGCGTGGATGTCGCTTCGGAGGCCCTCTTGTCCCGATCTGCAGGGGAGTGGAGCCCCCATCCCATCCCGAACATGGGTTCGCGTGCGTCACGACAGCTGCCGTCGGCAGTGTCCTCTGCTATGGCAGATGACCTTCATGGTAGCGCTGGGAAAAGGGAGGGTTAGCAATGGGCAACAGAGATGTGCGGGCTGCTTGTCTGCTCTGCTCTTCGCATCAGGGAGAAGAGCTAGGAAGACTCCAGGCGTGTCGGCGAGCGAAAGGAAGGCGTGTAGGGAGTCCGGGCCGCGGCGCAAGATGGCTGCCGTTCTATTTTTAGCCGTTCCCACGGATGGCAACCGAAGACGCCGAGACGATGGCGGCGGAGAAGGGGAGAGTGGGATGCGCCTCTCCTCCCCTTCTCTTGCGAATTTCCCGAAAATCCAGAGACTGAGATACACGACCTTATCCCCCCGAAGCTCCGCTCCTGTAGCGCGAAAGTCCAAGAAGAATCCTCACAGAGGTCATGGGGCTCGGCGAACTGGAAAAGGGGATCTGAGCTCTTCCTGTTGGGTCTTCTTTTTCGAGATGCCGCCAGCGCCTCTGAAGGGTTCTTCCGAAAGCGAAAGTTTCTGTGAAAACCGCCCTTCTTCTCTTCCATTGTTTCGCTTTTGCCCTGCTCCCGCCCGCCTTCCCGCACACTCTTCGAGGGGGCGTGGTCTGTGACTCCCTTCTTCCTCCATCTCTCTCCCAACTTTCGGCGCCTCCAGAATGATCTTCCCTAAGTCCTTCCTTGTCTCCTCATTGTGGGCTCAACTTGGGCCGTTCAGCACCTAAGATGAGCTACAAGGTCAACCTCCCCCCCCCCAACCTGCTTTCTCCTCTCCGAAAAAAGAGAGGGGCGGGGGGCGGTGAAAAATAGACCCTCCTTTTCCCGGAGTGAGCCAGTTTGCCAGGAGGATTCTCTCCTGACCCTCTTTTCCACCCGGACTCCGAGAAAGGTCACCTGCAGAGCCCGCCTTCCCTTGCTGCGCCGCCGCCGCGGGGGTCTTCCGCGCGCGCGGATTGCGTGCGAGCCGACTCGACGCGGGATCACCGCCGCGCTCTCCTCTCGCATGCTCAAACAGCGGTTGCATGTCAAGAGCAGCGCTGCTCGGATCGCTCTCGGAAAGACATCGGTGCAGCCCCTAGCCCCAGTGGGGTGGGGACTGAATCTCGAGAAGCTCCCCCATCCTTCGCGGCAGGGCGCGCGCGCGCGTCCTGACGCGACGGCAGAGAAACGTCCCTTCGAAAGTCGCACGCGACGCAAAAGGTGCGCACTCGATCCGTACGCGCACATGCAGACGACCGGATAAGAGCACCTGGAGCGGAACGCTGCACGCGGTGTTTTTTTTTCTTTTTGTAACTCTGCACGAGAAGGATGTTTCGGCGTCTATTTATTCTCTCCTGCCCCCCTCCCCCTTTCCCCGTCCTCCCCCTTCCTTCGGTGTGCCGAACGGGAGGAAGCCAAGCCAAGTTCGTGCAGTAGTGCTTTTGCGATGTGCGTTTGCGTGGCTCTCACGAGAAAATGAATTACTCACTGTCCTTTTCCACCTGCAGCGCTGACTTCCCGCGATGATTTCGGGGGAGCGGGGTGCGTCCTTAAGGGCGACCGCACTTCGAGCGACCGCTCCGGTCGGGCTCGACGCCCGGTTGAATTCGCCCGGAGGCCTCCCAGCTTGCGGGGGCGAGGGGAACCGCCGCCGCGCGCGCGCGCGCGCGGCCAACAATGCTCTCGGTGAGTCCACCTGCGCTCGCGGGAGGTGCCCGCCGCACGGAGAGGGGGGAAGCGTCCCTAGCGACGACGCGCGTTGCCGTCGTCCAAACGCGCGCCTCCCGTGGGGAGCGCGCACGCGTTCGTGCAGGCGGTGGCGACCGCAGCAGCAACCACATCGGGCGTTCGTTGCCGAGGTGGCGGGAACGGAAGGAAGGAGGAGGAGGAGGCACCAACTGCCTGCGGAATCTGTCGTGCGTTTCCAAAGATCACCGAGGCACGTCTGCCAGCCGCGGGAAAGGGACGAGTTTGAACGAGTTTGTGAGCGTCGACGCCAAAGAAAAAGAAAAAAAAAAAAACGAAAAACACACACACACAAACAAAACCTTCAGGAGCTGAAGAGGCTGTGGGAACCCTTGACGCATGCGAAACGAATTGCGCAGAGGAGCTCGAGGAAATCCCCAGTGCTGCATCTGCGCAAGGATCTCCGGCTTCAGAGGAGTCGACAACAACAACAATAACAAAAAAAAGAAAGAAAGAAAAAGCTCCGCAGGAGATGCTCTCAGGGTGGCAGACCTCCTGGCAGGCGTCCCGAAGGCTGGAATGGCATTCTGCGACGAGGAGCAAAAAGGAAGGACTGCTGGCTGGACATTTTCCGTTGATTGGATGGAGGTTGACAGCAGCCGGTTGCCGCCGCGTCTTCCTTAAGTTTCGTCTTCGCCTGTTTCCTCGACGGGAGCACCTCTGAAGAGAGGGAGAACATCTTGTGCCACCCGCTCTGAGAGATTCCCCCAGCCCCGCGCGCTCTCCTCTCCTCTCCTCTCTCCGCAGTGATGCGGGCAGGGACGCGCGGAGGGATGAAGAGAGAAAGCGGAGGCGCGTCCCAGTTGCCGTCGTCGGCGATGTGGCGGAGTGCCGTCGGAGATGGCGGCGGGAAGCCTTTCGCTGCGGTGAGTGCCAGAAGGCGATCCTTAGGCCTCCCCAGGGGTCAAGATCAGCGGCTCTTCTCCCTCGCCTCTCCCATTCCCTTGCTTCGTCAGGCTTGCTGGCAGTATCTACACGAGGAGAGGAGGAAGTGGTGCGTCTCTCCCTCGCCAAACGATACTAAAATATATTTATATTAATTCATTAATTAATATCAAAAATTATAAAACACAAAATATTAACTCCAAATTATTTCCTCCTTGGGAAAGGAGGGAGAAGAAGGCAGGAGGACGCGCGCTTTCGAAGGAGGAAGGAAGAGAGCCTGCAGTTTCCGCCGTCGTCTTCTTGTCCCTTTCTTCCTGGAGAAGGGGGGAAGAGTTGTCTCTCCACCTATGCACCATCTGCTGCTTGCAGGGAAAGAAGAGGGGGGGGGACACGACCACTCTGGCAGTGCGTGGGTGTTGGACAGAGCGGAGGCACCTGAGGCTGCGAGCACGCGAAGAAGAGCCAGGGAGAGAAAAGGGGAGGGGTCTCTCGAAGACCTCAGCAAAGGTCACTGCCACGGGAGCTTCGTCTGTGCCGGTGCATTGCCGATGGAACGGACGGGTAAGGTGGGGAGGGCCGGGCCTCCCCTTCCCGTTCCCATCCGTCAGGAGGTACCTTTCGTGCTGTTTATATGGCTCTGGTCCTCTCCCCTCTGCCCCCACCCTCATCCCTCCCAATGCTCGGCGACGGTCCTACTCAGAGGCTGCATCCTAGGAGCTCGGACCCTATCCTTCTCCCTGTCACAACAAACATTCCCTCCCTCCTTAGAAGGAAGGTGGGTAGGGAATGTTCCTTGGCTCCTACCCTTGCTGATCCGAGAGTCGCGGCGGCGACGGTGGAGACGACACTGAGGAAAAAGGCTCATGCGCCCCGGAGGATCAGCAAGACGTTCACCCCCCCGCCGTGGAGGACACGAGCGCGGGAGTGAGGAAGCAGGTCGAGGTCAGGACGCCTCCCCCATCCGTCTGGATCCGGGGGAAGGGAGAAGGGAGACTCTCCCCGATGGATCTCTCGCTTCCCGGACGCTCTCCGGGACGTGTCATCGCTGAGGGAGAGGAAAAGGAGGAAGTGGACTATGCACCACGGGCGGCAGAGAGGGTCCGAGGGGGGCCCTCAGCACGAGTGTCGGCCTTGCACTGGGCGAGTCTCCAGGTACTCGAGCGGTGGCAGTTTCCTTCCCACCAGAGGTAGCGCCGAGCGCACGCGCGCCGTTCTCGTGGTCCCATTCGCTTCCTTCCCCCTTGTTCCGTCTTCGGGGGCTGCGCACCCCCTCGAATCGCCTCCGGGAAGCTCATCCGGGGCTCCCCACAGGGCACCCGTCGCGAGGGGTGCGGTAGGAGCAGGGCAGCTCGGTCCAGAGGATGCGACCACCCCCGAGCGAGGTAGGGGGATGAGGGCAAGGCCGAGGAGGCTCCCTATCGTTCCCCAATGGGGAGAACTGTCTCTGCCCCAGGGACAGCCGAGAGGACCCGTCCGAGGAGGCGCCGCGATGAGGTCGCGTCTCTGCTGACCTCGGCTCTTCAGGAGCGGTCCTCGTCACGGGGTCTGGGCATTCCGCCCCAAAGGATGTTCCAGATGCCTGCCATTTCGGGCCACGTCTCTTCCTCGAGGAAGGCGCCCGCAGCGGATGGAGCCGTCTTCTCCCGGGGGAAACCCTGCGGGTCGTTCTAGACTGCTCCCCTTCCCGAGGCGCGCCTTCGAGGAGGGAGAGCGCGCCGTCGCCTGGGTGGGAGAGACGAGCAGACTCGCGGGTGCGGGCTCTGGGCGAGAGGCATCCCAGGAACCTCCTCAGGGCAGGGTGGCACGGCCTCGGCAGGGGCAGGGTGCCCCTGGAGGCATCTTGTGGCCCGCCTCCCACGCGCTCCCCTCCTTCGCACGTCCCGCTTGTCTCCCCTCCCCCCTATCTTTGTGCGCGCCCTCTTCGGTACGGCCAAGCGAGAGGGGCGGGAGGGAATACCAGGGAGAGTTGCGTGTGCTCGTCACTCCGGGCGGCAGGTGACCCAGGCAGGAGTCATCCCGACCCAGGTCGCTCCCAGGTCTTGCCGCCTTTCTGCTACTAGCGCCCTCGGTGCCTGCTCGCCGCTGACGGGCGCCTCGCCCGACCTTTGCCGTCCCGAGCTGGAAGAGAGAGCCGGCTTCCCTCCACACCTGTCTCCAAGGAGACTTCTTGAAGAGGGAGGCATCTCCCCGCACCCTTCCTCTTCCCAAGCGCCGTTAGGCGGCGGCACCTTGCGATAGCCGAACGCCTCGTCAGTTCCTGCTCCTCTCCTCCTCCCTTCCTTCTTCCCACACCCCTGTTCCGCCGGGGTCAGTTGGGGTTCTCCACGGGCAGACTGGGGCTTTGGAGCTCCCTCAACCCCTCTCGAAGGGGGTCTCCCCCGCAGAGATCCCTACGTCACCATCGAGTCGAGGTCCGTTCCTCGGTTCTCCGCCTCTGGCGATGTCGCCACGAAAACGAGGAAGGGGGGACTCTGCGGACGTGGCTCCCTGCTTCGAGCTCAGGCCGTGCGGGGAGAAGACGTGTCCTCCCCCCGTCCTCCTCAAGGTCCACTGGACGCCCTGCCCTTCAGGACCTAACGATCCCGCTCTTGCCCGTCTCGGACACGCCTTCCGGGAAAGACCCGGTCAGGCTGCTGGAAGAGCGCGTCTCATTGGGAGGCGCCCCGTCGCTCCATTGGACGCAGTGGTCCCGGACGGTCGTCGCACAGCTGTCTGCCCTGAGGGCAAGAGATGACAGCAGCCAACCAGCGGGGTGCGAGTCGCCCTGCCGCTTGCAAGTCCTCGGCCCGGCTGCAGGACGAGCGAGCTGGCGGGGCGCCGCCGCTCCTCGTTCCCGGGAGAAGGGACTCCTTCGGTGGAGCGCGACTTGCTTGGTGCGACCTCCAGAAGAACTCGCGGTCCCCTCCTCCCCTGTGTGTGGACACGACGGTGCTACCTCCGCGGTGGCTGTCTCTTCTGTTCCGAGGAATGCCAGTAAAACCGGAGCGGACAACTGGTTTCCAGAAGGGGGGGACGTTTCCTCACCTCCCGTTGAACTGCAGCGCCTTTGTGGACGGGTAGCGGCGGCGAATCGCTTCAGCGGTCCGGAGGACGCCTATTCGGGCCTGCTGCGACGCTTCTTCACGCAAGGCGGGCAGAAGACGGATGATGCGATCGCAACCACATGTTGCATCGGCGGCATGGTGACAGCCACCCATGTGCTGGAGTCCCGTTCGCAGCGAACGGAGGAGGCCACGGGCATGGCAGCCGCCTTCCTGAGGACGGCTACCAGATGGCCTCATCTGCCGGAAGAGGCCATCAGCGAGAGCGCCACCTTACGCAGCCGCCTCTAGGAAGGAAGGAGAGAAGAAAACCAGAGAGTCCTGTCCCTACCTTCCCATCTGCTTTTTTATTCATTTATTGTTCCCTCCCTCCGTTCCTTACTTTCTCAGAAGTCGTCCTACGTGCCGGTGGTCACTCCCAATGAACTTCGCTCCTCCTTTTTTTTTTTTTTTTTTTTTTTTTAGCATTTCTTGTTTTTGAGGGAGATTCTTCTTCCCTCTTCCTTGCAGTTTCGTTTTTTCAAAATAAAACATCTCGGAGTCACCGGGCAGGAACCGTCGGTCCACGACTTCGCACGAACGGGCAGCGGAAGCGCCCTCGAAGAGGCGGCGGCGCAGCTGGGCCGGATGCCCTGCGGGGGTCTCCTCCCCGGAAGAGGAGGAGCTGTCGGTGTCCTCGACTGCGAGCGGGGACGTGGCCTCCCAGCGGTCCCGGGGAGCACTCTCGCTGCTATCCCGGAAGCAACCCTGCAGAACGGCCGGTTGCCCGCGGGCGAGGACACCACTTCGCGAGCGTGGTTTCTCCCCGGTTTGCCACCTCCCTGGTATCGGGCGCTTCCGGGGAAGCGTGAGACTCGCTCAGCCGACCGTTTCCAGGGTACCGCGGTGCCTCTTCCAGACGGTCTGCGGGCACCTGACCTCGAAGGTCAAGGTTTTCCCTTCCTTCTCCTCGTCGATGAAGATCCACAGGATGCTCCTCCGCAGGCGAATTCCTGGTCGCTCCTGGACGGCGGCATCTTGAACTTTCAACGCGTTTCCAGGAAGAACCACCTGACACCCCCATGATCACATCTCCCACTGTCGCAAACCATTGGGGTTTTTCGAGGGGCTCCGCACGTGCACAGATGGAACCCAGGGCCTGTCTGCCTGGCTCTTCCTTTTGGGTCATCACGGCGACCGCCGGCCGATGATGCGAAGGTGGCCTGTGCGGCGCCATCTTGCTCCTCTCTCGCGAATCGTTGGCTACAGGGGACCGACACAGAGTAGCCGGCTGCCGACGGATAGACGAGCGTCGAGAGCACCGACTGCGAGGTGGTGGGCAAGTAGCCCCCGGACACGCGATGTTTCGCGTGTCCGGGGCTGATCGATGAGGACGGTCAGCTGGAGTGCCTCCCGGAGAAATGGGGAGGGGTTGCCCTCCTCCTATTGCTCCTCCTCCTCCCTCCTGGAAAGTCCGGAGAAGGGGAGGAGGTGGAACCTTCCGGAATTTGCGCATCCTTCCTCCTCCCCACTTCCGCCGGCGTCGAGGCGAGGTCATGATCGAAGTCTTCCTCTGCAGCCGCGTGCTCGCGGGAAAGAGGGATAGGGTGGGGTGAGGTGGCTGAAGGGTGCTCTTCAGCTTGGGCGTTGGCCTCCGCGATGGAAGCGCCGCTCGCCTCACCAAGAAGAGTAGCCGACCTTCTGTTGGCGGTGCCGGCTGACCTCGAATGGCATCATCTTCAAAGAAGGACAGGAGTTCCACGCCGTGAAGCTTCGCACCGGTCCCACGAGGAAGAAGAAAAGCGGGAAGAGACCCCTCTTCGAGGGAATGGAGCGGGAGCGCACGGTGGTGCACGGTGCCGAAGACGGCCGTCGACGAAGAGGAGGAATTCGTTCCCGTCCTAGGTGCTGGAGAAGGAGAGAGGAAGGGAGGGAGACGCGCAGGGCGTGGGAGGGAAGGGTCGGTTCTACCCCTCGTTTAAAAGTGGTTGCAGAGGTCCGCTGGAACCCGTGTCCCTCCTGAGGACAGTGGAAAAGGTCGACGCTCACTGGTCACGTGGAAACGCCTCGAATATCTTTGCGTCCGTCTTCCGCTTCCTCTTCCACCTCCTCCTCACCGTCACTGGTGCTTCCTCGCTTCCTCCTCCCGGCAGCCGTTGCTGCTGCTGCCCTCGTTCGGGAGGGAAAGGAGGCCTTTGCCACCCGAAGCGCGGGTGGGTCGGCGCCGGCAGAGTTCTTTGCAGCTGCTGCGGACGCCGTGCGCGCGCGCGCGCAGTGACGTTCGTGGTGCCAGGAACAGGGTGGGTGCATCGGTGCCTCACCCGTCGGGAAGGAAGCGGCCTGACTTGCCAGGGGTCGAGGGCGCGCCATCGGCCTTGCCAGTCGCGGTCGCATTTTCGCCCTTCGGCTGTCAGAAAAATAAGAAATCTGCCCTGGGAAGCGATCCTCAGTGTACTGAAAGGCACCGGGAGCAGTTCCTTGGGAGGCCCTCAAGGCAGAGGCCATCCGCTGAGATTCTGAAGGTCTGGGAGCGCGCACTCCTCAGCCATGAGCTCCCCTTCCCCCACGCGAGTGGGTAGGGGGGAGGAAAAGGGGAGAAGGGGCGAGAAGGAAGCGGCACCCTCACCGCTCGGTTCTTTGCTTCGGACCGCGGAAGATACAGTCGGTCAACTTCGGAGGGATCGAGAGGAGACGAGCGAAGAGGGTGCTGCCTCCTCCGCTGCTGGTCCCTATCGGAGGCAGTCCGCTCTCCCCATGAAAGCGCTTTCCCACCTCCTCTCCCGGAGTTGGCGAGGGGCCGGCGGAGTCGGCGTTTCTCTCGCGACGCGCTCTCGACTCGCCAGACGGCGGGAGAGGAGCTCCGTGAGGGCGGCGGGCGGGGCAGGCTCTCGGGCGGAGTCCTTATTTTCGCTCCCGGAGTCGGCATCCCAGAGCCAGAGTCGTCATCCCAAGCGCCGTCTGCCTTCTCCCGCAGGGACCCGGCGAAGGGTTCGAAGAGGGTTGGTTGGTTGCTCCTGGCAACGGGATCCGAAGGAGGTGCCGTCGGGAATCGACTTCCGGGTTTTCCGAAATCTCGAACGGCACTCCCGGTATCCAGCTCGACGATCGTCCCCCGTCCTCAGCCCCGCGTCTCTTCGCAGGTCAAGGGCCACCTGCGCCGAGGGGGGGCTGCCTGTGGCTCTTTGCCATGGCCCTGAGCATCGTTGAGCTGGGGGTCGGCGCGGGGGTCTCAGCAGGGCCAGCGCGTTTCTCGCTGCCACAGGAAGGACGGTGCTCCTCCTCCCCCTCCCACCATCTCCTCTCTTGGCCGTGAGAAGGGGAACCCAGGTTGGTCCTCCGTCCCGGTGATCCCCGCAGAGAGTTTTGTGACCACCGGATCCGGAATCTTCGGTCCCCTCCGTTCGGCGTCGGCGCGTAGATGCCGCAGGGAGGCGCGCCAGGCTGCCGTGGACGAGGCACTCGGAAAACTGGAATCGCTGGCGCAGCAGGAGCCTACGGGACCGCTCCTGCCCGGGCGCCTCCAGCGTTGGCTCCAAGGCGAGTCCGAGTGGGAGGGGGAGGGGAGTCCAGCAGTCTGACGAGACCCCCTCCTCCCGTCCCTGCTGGTCGGGAGCGCGGGGGAGGAGGGGAAGATCAGGTCTTCGCGCGCCTCCTCCGCCGTGCCGGGTCATCCAGAACCCTCCCCTTCCCCGGGAGGGGAACGTCGGACGTCGGAGGGCGGCGGATCCAATGAATGCGCCCGCTCGGGCTCATGCGGACCCCAAAGCGCCGGCGTTCGGAGGTCCTTCGTGGAACCACCCCTCCGGTCCATCTCGGCTCCCGAACTCCGAGAAGAGGAGCTCTCGCAGACAGAGGGCAGGCGAGCAGATCGGGATCGGCCCAGGGAGCTCCCCTTGCTGGGGCTGGAAGACACCGAGAAGAGACTCGGGCAACGATTCACATCACCATCCCCTTTGCCCTCACCCTTTCCCTCAGAACTGCATCTCTCCCGACGCCGCAGTCAGGGATTCAGGGGAGGCGCGCTCCTCGAGCCCTGGAAGGAAGGGAAGGACCTGGGGAGGGCGGGCGGATAGCTCTTTCCGAGCAGCCCTGGCGAGGCGCCGCCATCATCTGCTTCTTGGAGGACCGCGACTGGAGACGAGCCGTTCTCAACGGCTCCCCCTCCTGCATCCTCCCGGATCCCCTCTTCCTCTCGCAGTTTCCTAAGCAAAGCTTCCCAGTGAGGGTTCCTCGCCTCCCTCCTCCTCCCCGCCGAAGGAGAAGAGAGGAGGTCTCTCGCAGCCGCGATCCTAAGTGCACGGTGCCCACCACCTCTGTCAGGTTTCGGACTCCGGGAGACGCTGTGCCTCTTTGCCCGTCCTCCCACTCCCCTTTCCCGCTTAGCCCGCCCCCGGCTCGCTCCCCGTCCGTCTGGGAGCGCGGGAAGGAAGTGCAGCCTACCTGGGAAGGGCAGCGGAAGGATGGGGGGTAGTTTCATAGCTGCCGTCAGGTAAGCTGCAGGCGTTCGCAGAGAAGGAAGAGCAGCAGCACCGCCCGGCGGCATCCTAGGCAAACCGCTCGAAGAGAACTCCCCGCTCCCTGCCGTTGCCTTTACTCCCGCGCGCGCACGGGAAAGCTCATCTTCCACATCTTCGGCGATGCCACCCTCCCATTTTCGGATGAATTGGGAGTCTCTCCTGTATTTTCGAGACGCTCCCTATTCGAACCGTCTTTTCTATCGATTTAGTGAAATATCCGCACAGGGGTTGAAACGCCGCTCGCTAGATGTCGCTGCTCGAAGAGCGCGGGCGCGCGCGAAGGGATGGAGGAGAGAGGTTGGGGAAAAAAAGACGCAAAACATTTGTTCCTTTCGATTCTCCGTGACCGGCACCTTCCACAATGACCGGGCCCCGGGGACAGGTGGGTTTCCCTTCAGGGTAAAAACCCGAGAACAGTTTCGAGTTCGTCCTGAGACAGGGCATTCTCGAGAGGGGCGGGAGTCTCTGAGGGAATTCATCCCTTGGGACCCACCAGGCCTGCTTGAGTCGTTGCGGAGGTTGCTCGGCCTCCCGGCGCCAGCAAGGGGGGGAACCTTCGAGGACAGGGATTTCCCGTTCCCGGGAGACCGCCTCGGCAAGGAAGAAACAGCATCCTGGGCTCGGGTCGGCGAACCGCCGGCCACCAGGCTCAACGTGCTTGGAGCATCGGGGCGGCTGCGCGGGTACGCAGCGGTGTCGGTATCAACCAGGTGTGCCGACTCAAGGCGAAGCGGAGACCGCAAGAAGAGGTTCGGCATCCCCCCATCCACTCTTCCTCCGGTCTGGGATATTTCCTCCCAGATGCCGTGGCACATCGGCTCGCACGAGGGTCTCCAGAGCGCTCTGCTGAACCGGGCATGCGCGAACTCGAAGAGGCGGTGAGGAGGAGGGGGACAGAGCATTCGGCTGATGGGGGAAACTTGAGCGGGATTCTCGCACGGGACGGGGAAATGAGCTTCCAGCGATCCCCGGCAACGGTGACTATACCGAATACGAGAAGCTGCATTCTGCAGCGAGTCGTATTGCGGATCCAGAATCAGGAAAAAGAGTCGAATACTTCGATCCGGACGGGAAGACAGCAGAGCAAGGAAAAATGGACCGAGGAGAGAGGGGTGAGCCACCGGGAACGGTGGCCCAAGCAGCCGCGCCTCACATCGTCATCAGCGTGGATCTAGCTCTAAATCCAGCCACTCTCTATGCGACCCCAGCGCCCGTCTCTGAGTTCGCTTGCGACGCACGGAAGAGTGGCGTGCTGGGGTGGGCGGGAAGCGGGGCGAACTCCGACAGGAGGACCCTCCCAGCCTCAAAAAGTTCCTAGGTCATACAGAGGGGGATCTTTTGCAGAAGAGCTAACCTCCAGGTGACACCAGGACGCCAACCCAGCGGCTGCCCCTTCGCTATGCATCCCTTGCGGTAACCAGCAGCTCCTCTGAAGCAGTGAACGCCTTATACGACGACAGAGTCGCGTCCTTCTCCGCAACAATGAACACCGTCGAAGGAACCCTCGACCTCTGAGCAACAATGAACACCGTCGAAGGGACCCTCGACCTCTGAGCAACAATGCACACTACTTCAGGAGAATCCACACTCCCTACGGTGCTGAATGAAGTCTCGGCGGAACCATCACCGGCCGTGCCACCGGTCCATGCGGCGGTCGTTATCGTTCTCCTTCCCGCGGAAACAAGAGGCGCTTTTTCATAGCTGCGCACGCAGACCGACCTTTGGCAGCTCTTCCACAACAACGCGTGCTGCTGGCTGGAGCTGCCGGGGAGCACGCAAGAGACTTTCAAGGTTGTGGCACTAGAGCTCTACGTTTTGCATGTGAATGCGGAACGCGCACCTTCCCCGTCGTGTTTTCCACGCCGAAAGCTCCCCAGGCGGAGGAGAAAGGAAGAAAGGGAAAAAAGCGCATCAGGGGACACCTCGCCACCCTCGAGGTACGCAAGGCTGCGATGTTGGATCCTCAAGGAGATTTGCGGGAGAGCGGCAGAACGGAAGGCGATCAACCGCTTTCGAAAGGAGGGGGAGGGAAAAGGGGGTAGGGAGGAAGGTGTTCATTCCTTCGTGGGCGGTTTTGTTTCTCGACGCTGCTGTAGCTGCACCCTCCGAGTCCAGAAGTCGCTGCCGAAACGTCGGCTGGCAGCAGCGTTAGCTGGTGGCTGGGAAACGCGTCTTCTGGGTGAGAAGCCTCTCGTCCCCCGTGCACTGTCTCTTTTTCCTCAAAGCGGGTGGCGCCTCGCGCGTCTTTCCCTTTGATCAGTGCTCCGTGGTTCATCCGAAGGACTCTGGCGTTTGCGGGCGACTTTCTAATTATCCTCGCGTGATCCAATAACTCAGCTCCACACTGCTAATGCCAGCTCCATGGTCACGTCGTCCCTTGTTTGCCGGAAGTGTCTTGTGACAGCTTGTTACTTCATTTTGGCAAAGCTCACTTAATCTTCTGTTGTGCTTTTGGAAATATTTCAAGGCCAATAAGCATCATCTATCGACAGAAAGCTGCTTTATTTACCCTCCCTCAGAAAGTGAGATAAATAGAAAGCCGGAGAAGAGTAAGCAGAGGGCGTGCCTCTGTTAAGAGTTTGGTTCGTTTGTTTTCGAAAGCAGCAAATTGCAAGTCTCCTTGACGAAAGTCCTCCTGCAACTTTCCTCCGAATTCGTTTCGTCCGGATCAGTTATTAATAGCTCGATTCTTGAATCCCCAATAGCGCGTAGCTGCCTACATCGTGCAGCCTCGGCTCGTGCTAGGAGAGGCGCGCACCACTGCTTCCGCGAAGTGCGACATTTAGACTTCGCAGCAACCTTCCCTCTTTCCTTCCCTCCCCCCCTCGTTGTCTTTTTTTCGGCCCAGGATTGCAGCAGCCAGCAGCTTAATGGTCCAGACGAATGATCTCCTCGGAATGGCAGTTAGTTTCCGATCCCGGCGAGCGGAGAGCCGCTTCTGGCGTCGCACGCATTTGGAGCTCCTCTTCTCCTTCCCAGAGAGCCGTCGAGGACGGTCCACATCTGGAGAGGAAGGGGCACGTCGTTCCGGGAAGTGGGGAGTGTGGGCGAACTTTCGTGGGGAAGGCTGGCAAGGTTGCGCCGGAAGGAGCCCGCCGCCCGAGCGTCACCGCTCGTGCCCAAGTCCTGCGCGTACTCCGACGTGTGCGCGGACGCGGCAGTTCCTTCTTTCGGCCTGCTTGCTCCACGGCGTGGCTTTCCGCCACAATCTCGGGGGCGACGAGTAAACGCAAGGGGAGAAGAACCAAAATATGAAAAAGAAAACGCGAGTCTCCAGTTGCCGGAGTTGCGCGGTTTGGTCGTTACGCGGGTGCGCGAGCGGCAAGAGCTCCGGGTGCCGAGGAACGAGCGGGAGCAACGATTCATCAAAGCATCTGCGAACGTTTGGACCGCACGGAAACGTTTGCGTTTCACAGCTCCTCCCGGAGTCTTAAAACAGAGTCGTCGTCACAACAAGTTTTAATTTACGGTAAACCATCGTTCGCTCCAGGCTGCAGAGAGGTTTGCAGTTTACGGAAAAAAAAGGTCCCACCGTTTATGCACTCTTGTAAACAAAGGGATGATCTACGCTCTGACTAAAAGGCGGAGAACAATCGCAGTGGCCTGGAAATAAAGCAGGGACCGCGGAACGGGAGAGCCGCTGAGGCTGCGCTCGCAAAGACGCGCCAAAGCTTCCTCCTCTGCCTGCGGAGCGACCCCTTCCCGGGAGGGAGCGCACATGTGTCTTTTTTGTGGGATCGTCTAGAAAACTCCACTTTTTAAACAAACCTTCGCGCTTTGTATTTGCAAAAAAAAAAAAAAAAATTAACGCTAAAGTTACGCGCCTTTATCCTTCTAGGGGACGTTGTACTCGCTGCTGCTGCTGCTTGGCTAGGGCTGCACCGAACTCTTGGTCGTCTTTTTTGCATGGTTGTTGTTTCTTCTTTTTGTCGGGAGCATTGGAAAGGAACGTTTCCGTACCTGACGCTGATGCTGCCTTTCGCGTGAAACCTTAGACCTGCGTGTTCCTGCGCGCGCGAGCGTTTTCTCTTTTCTTTTTCCCCCTTTTCCCTGTTTTGTTTTGTTTTCATCAATTTGTTGCGTCTTGCTACTCGGATATAACAAACTCTTGCCATCACGAGACGTTGCTAATTGTTGGGAAGAGTTATTAAATTCAATGCGGTGTTACCGGGTCCCGCGAAAAGCGAAACCAGTCCTGTCATTCAAAACAAAGTAATTTGCACATAGGTTATTTCATCTGCTTGCCAAGGAAAACAAGCAAATATTTTGCAAGGAATCCCTATAGACCTCGTGAGATGCGTTGTCCTCATTAAGCCAATACACTTCGCCGGAATATACAGATGTACTACATCACTTTATTGAAATCGCACTGTCCAGTGCAAGACCGGCGGTTTCACCGACACATTCCGTCGTCGCCGGGGCACGCTTCACGCGCGGGATGCGAAACGGTGAACGCTGTGCGCGCGCTGTTGCTCCATCGCTCCGCAATGCAGGAGTCGCGAAGGAGAAATGGGCATCAACGAGGGCATTGCGAAGCTGTGATGTCGTCGCAACAATGAGTGCAACCGCACTGTTGTGGTGCGATGTCGCAACAACGAGCGCACCGCGCCGCTGCAACAATGAGCGGCAAATGCTGCGTAGGCCCGATGAACAAAAAAGCCGTACTTCCTCATCGCCGTGCAAGTCCCCCCCTCCCCCCCCAATTCCGCTTTGCTTGCCGCCCAAACCACCATCTGTTGCCTCCCGAGGAGCCGAAAAAGCCGCGTTGCTCGGGACAGATCGTGGCTGCCTTGAAGTTCGCTTGGTTTCCTTCGCGGAGCTTCCCGAGAGACATGCACATCCTCCTCGTCATCATCCGCGGAGGTTTCGCAGCGCGTTGCCTCAGCAACTCGCCGTGAGGTTGGAGTCTGCTGTCAACCCGAGGAAGCGCGCAAACGGGAATCCCCATGACTCTTGATCGGCGAAGCAGTGGGGCTCTTGAGCACTGGTTCTGAAGGAACCGATCAGGGTCGGTCCAGGTCGGTCGGGATTCTGTAGCCCGATCTCATCTCGAGGAAACGACGATTTCGAAACGGCAGCCGTGACGAACAGGGATGGCCTGGGAGACGAACAGCAGTCCGGATCGTGCTCGCGCGCGGGTCGAACCGAAGGGAGTGGAGGAGCTCGCGCGAGAGGGTAGGGAGTGAAGAGCGTCTCGCCCGCGATCCCGCTCTCTCGCCCTTACACATAAAGAAGGCACCTCCTGGGACAAGCGGGCGACTGCGGGCTTCCCCCATCTTGTCCCATCTGCCGCGTTTCCCACTGGTGATCGGCACCGGAGGCGCTGGCAGCATGGTCCCAAGGGACGCGCGGGTCAGAGGCAAGGCATGCAGGTCCAGAGCACCTCCGAAGGGAAGAGGGAAGCGAGGGGAGGGGGGGACAGGGCGGGGGATTCCGTTTCGTCGGTCGCGGAGGCCTTCCGGAGCGCCATCTGCCTTTTCGGAAGTTCGAAGGGTCCGCAACTTCCCTTTTCGCGTGTCGAGGGAGGCTCGGATGGGGGCAGAGGAGGAGGAGGAAGAGAACACAGAATCCTGAAGGTCCTCGCGGCCACGACAGGGGCAGGGGAGAAGGCGGAGGAGACTGGAAGTTACGGGAGAGAACTCAGCAAGCACGGCAGTACTCACCGAGTCTGACCGACCACAACGGCGGGCCCACGTCCTTCCCAGAGGTCGAGGAAACCGGGAGGACCCGGGAGGAGCAGCGTCTACTCCACCGCTCGGCCCCTGTCCCACCCCCATCGCCGCAAGTCAGCTCCAGCGGCAACTGTGGCTGTGGCTGCATCCTCCGAACCTTCCTGGAACAGACTTCCGTGTCTCGGCGGGGCAGAAGGTCGGAGGCCTCTTCGCTTCCCCTTCCATGCCAATGGGTTTGCGCCCGCCTCCCGCCCACCCTCGAAGGAGTTCCGTTCCCAGTCACACCTGCTAGGGGCCGGGTCTGGATCGCCTGGGACAATGAGATGGGGTTGCCTCCGGCGGCCGACAGACTCGCTCGGCGAAGCGTATGCCGAGCCACTTCCGTTCCCTCTTTCCTGGAAGACAAGGCACGGGGGGAGGCGTCCGTGGGAACACCGCGAGGGTCATCGGTCGGGTCTCTCCACCACCCCAAGAGCTCGCAAGAGCCCCTGAGTGATTTGGGCCCCCATCCCCATACTTATCCCCGTAGTGCTCCTCCGGAAAGGGTCGTCATTCCTCTCCTCCCCGCGGCCCCGTACCTTCAGGGCTGCTCCTCCCACGAGACCATCTGTTCGACCTCGCCTTCCTCACTTCCCCCCCCCCCCAGCTGGCGCAGGGATTCCGCACGTGACTGAGAGGAGGACCAGAGGACGAGGGCTCTCCCGGAGGAGGAAGAGACAGCTCCGGGCTGATGCGGGTGCGAAGGACTCGGCCCTCCCGAGCGAGTGGTGCGCGGCGCACCCTCCGGGGAGGGGAGAGCGGTCGCTAGCGAGGAGCAGCGGGGATGGCAACCTGCCGCTGAAGGTGGGACGGGAAAGCCTCGGGGATTCGACGCGCGCCAGGAATTCCTCCCATCCCCCGGGTCGGCTGCTTCCGACGGGAGCGCGGTGCCTGCGCTACCCCGCCGAAGGCAGGCTTGGCCCCGAGGGCGTCCCCTGCCCCTTCCGGATCCTCGAGCATTCGATTCCGGCATGCCGGCTCCCAAACAGCCCTCTTCCGCCTCCCCTTACCCTGGGGCTCTAGACGGGGAGGTCGGCTGGACCTGAGCACGGGTGTCGACGCAGTGGGCGGAAGGTACGTGGTCTGCTGGGGCAAGGACGGATCAGCCCTTCGCTCCCTACCCCTCCCTTCTTATTCCGTCGCGCTCGCACGGCGATCTTTCGGGAACCCTCGCAGAAACCAGCCGGAACGGGCGTCGCCGCTGGAAAGCGCGCGAGTCGGAGGACGAGTGGGGCAGCCCTCAGGCGTTTCGATTGTTCCCTGGGCGGATCCCCCGCGGGGTGGGGGGCGTTCCGGCCTTCCTGGATCTCCCGAGGCGTGTCAGCGGCCGCACCTTGAGGGCGCAGCGGGAAAATCAGGGCGAAATGAGCGGCGGGCGGAGCAACATGTGGGACGACACGGAAAGAGCCAAGAGGGGAGGGGGGTCAGAAGAAACCTCACAGTCCGACGCCTGGGACGCTGCTCGGCTCCAGTCCCTGAGCAGGGTCGGCAGCTCCCGGCACTATTGGAGGGCGCCACCGGTTCCTCCTTGTCGCCGCGGGACTTCCGGAAAGGCGGGTGAGCTCCCTTCCACGGCACCACCAGCTCGACGCTCCGTGCACGCCGCGTTCACGTGAGCGGCAGCGTCCTGGCACGAGGCGCCGGGGCGGCAGAGCAGCGCGCGCTCGCCTTCCGCGGCGGTACCCAACGGTGCCGCTTCGGCTCAGCGTGTACGGGGTGAGCGCGGCGTGCGGGTGCTCCGGGACGTGCGGAAACGGCGGCTCGGCCGTGCGAGTGTGTGCGTGCGCTCACCCTGCTGCTTGCGGCGGCACGGCAGGGGAGCGAGCGAGCTAGCGTTCCCGTTTGCGCGCGTCCCGTGGTTCGCCGGAACGGGACTCCACCGCCGCCCTCCTGGTCTGCTTTGCGCGTTCCTTCCCATGGCTGGCGTCGCCGTCGCCGTCACCGCGTTCCGAGCCACCGGGCGGCGCCACAGCCGCGCGCTCGGAAAGCCGACGCGCGCGGTAGCCGGAGACATTGACACATGGGACTTTTCGAGTCCCGCTTCCCTCCCGTTCCCTTCTCCCACAAATCACGGCTCCGTCCCACCCGACGGGGATCGCGTCAGGCAGCGACACCCGTAGTGAAGGATGGATTCATTCCCCGGGATCCGGAGGCCGCTTGCCTCCCGTCGGGAGGAAGCAGCGGCGTGCATCGCCGCCGCTTGGCGTCTCCCGCGGCCGCCGCCTTTCCCCCCATCGAGTCACCCTCCCCTTTCCCCCCCCCCCTCACGCGTGCACGCTCGCCCCTCCTTCCGGGAGGCCTCGTTCGGGGACGGCGCGATCGCCCGGCCTTGTCGATCGTCCGGGGCCACTCAGGGAGGCGGGCGGGCTTCTTTAGCTCTCGGGTTCTTCCGAAACAGGGGGAGACTTCCGACCCTTTCCATTTGCGCCTTCCTCTCCCTTTCTCACAGGCTCTCTCTTTTTCGGGGTCGCGCACCAGCGGTCGCCGGCCGGCTGCTGGACGCTCCCCGGAGAAACAGGAGGGATGCTGTCTCTGCCCTTCCTTTCAGCGCCTGAAGATGACCTCGGCTGGAAGCTCTGGATCAGCGGGAAGGACCCTCCTCATTCGATGTCGACATCTGCTTTTCTTCCTCTCTTCCCCATTCGTCTGATCGTGGGTCGAGGGGGAGGGGGAGGAAGAAGAAAGGAAGGGGAGGAGAGCCTGAGAAAGACAGAAGCACTTCCCTCTCTCGCTTCCAGAGATTTACAAGAACGACCCGGGAGCTCTCCTGCCTCATCCGGATGAGCTCCAGGAACAGCTCGTGCGGCATCCGGGAAGCACCGCACTTCTTTCGGGAAGGTTAGAACGGACAAGACGCGTGCAAAAGGCGCCGAGACGCCTCCGGATCGCTGCGCTTCTCAGACTTTCCGTTAAGGGCAGCGCCCCGCGCTCTTCTCTTGCACCTCCGGCGTGCGGAGAAGGGAGGAGGTCGCTCGCATTTCCCAAGGAGTGCAGGGGCTGGAAGGGCAGTCGAAGGATGGGGCGCCTGTTGGGAGGAAGGAAAGGAGCAGGAGAGGACCCGCATTTCTTTCCAGAGGCGTTTCCCCGTCCGGCTCCTCCCCTCGGGCGGGAATCTCTCCTTACGAGGGGGGATTCCTGTCTCTCGTGCGCTTCGCTTGAAGGGCGCGGCACGCCTCGTGGGGAAGGGTGCGGCCGGCATTTGCATCTCTTTCCCCTCCCCCCTCCCTCTCCCGCTTCCCTATTCCCTCCACTTTCTTGAGGATCTAGCTGTTGCCTTGCGAACGGACGCATTCTGAGCACGCGCGCGCGCGAGCCCTGCATCGTCCCGTCATCCGCCGGTGCTCTCGCCCGCCACATGGCGCTCGCCCATGACCCCGATGTTCGCCGGAGGAGCTGATGGCGTGTCGTTTTTTTTTTTTTTTCTCCCCCCCCCCCCGCTTTCCCCTCTCCTCGTCTTCCTCCGCCTGCGCCGTGAGTAGGTGGTGTGGCACGTCGCAAGGACCGCAGGGTTCCTTCTGGGCACTCTCGCCGTCGTTGAGGCTTCCGCGTTCGCTTGCCACGTGAAGGGCGCGCGCGCTCCCAGCGTCGGCTGAGGAACGGCCAGATGGCGGGCGCATACGCGGTCAAAAGGCAAAGCCCACACACATAAAAAAAAAAATCGTCTCTTGTTGCAGGTCACGGCGCCTTCGTTTCGTGGAAACGAAGATCCCGGAGAGAAAGCATCTTCAGAGCACACGCTCCCTCGGTCTCTTGAGCGCGCGCGCGCTCTTCAGTTCTCTCGATCACCGCCGTCGTCTCACCGGGCAGCACTGTTCGTCGTGGCGCGGTTCGCACCATTTCTATGGGGGCGCGCGGGACTCCTCGCCTTCCACCACCGCCTCCCGGATACTTCAAGTTCTCCTAGATCTCTTCCCTTGCTCCTCCTCCTCTTCCCTCCCTCTTTCCCCTTCTTCCTCTCGACCCATGATCCGACTCGGAGAGAGGGGGGGAAGGAGATGGTCCAGAGAGGCAGGAGAAGGGTGGATGCGGACCCAAGGGCGCTATGCTCTCCCCACAGGCCGGAGGCCTGACGTCGCGGAAGGAGGGAGCGGTCGCGTAATCCTCCCATGGCATGCGGAAAAGCGCAACTCCGTCCGGTCTCGGCGGGGAGCGGAAGCTGGCAGAGCAGCCGCCGCCGCCATATTTTCGGGGGCGTGTTCATTTCTCACGAGGTCGGACTTGCGGGAATCGGACGGCGGCGGGGGTTGCCAGGAAACGAACCCCGCGAAGCAGAACGAACGAGCAGGACGAGATTGTCCGGGGATCGTCAGCGCTCTGGTCTCGAAGGGCGGCTGACGCCACCGATCCGACCCGTCGGCGAAGAGCCATCATCCCCAGGACGGCTTCTGGGCTTTCGTTGGCCTCCCGCGGGATCTCCCAGAAACACGAACGCGCGCGCGTTCCCAGAGAGAAGCGGCTCTTTCCAAGGAAACTCGTCAACCGCCGCGAAAATTGAAAAAAAAAAAAAAAAAAAAAAAAAATGAAGGCGAAGGACGAGGACAATAAGCCGCAGCTCAGATGGAAGTTCTGGGCGTCGGCTGTCCTCCCGCGAACCTCGAGGTGGGGCCTCTGCTGTGTGTTTTTCGGGCGGATTTTCTGGGGGAGTCCGGCCTTGCCGAGGTCCTTTTTTGCCTGAGAGAATTCCAAGATTTTTCCCGTAACCACGCGGTTCTTAGACCGCAATCAAATCAGGGACTGCAGCAGCAGCAGCAACATTTTCGCAATTTCTTGATCTTCAGCGAGGAACTCTCAGTTCCGGCGAAAACAGGGACATAAAGATTTCCACGGTGACGACGCACTTGCGCCCTGCTAGGAAACAGCAGACGAAGACCATAATGGATACTTGCCCATAATTTGTAGGTTACGACAAATTGTCAAAAAAATTAATATTTTGTCTAGACTGAGAAGAAATTCGGAAACCACGAACCACTGATTTAACTTTTTTGTTTTTTTTTTTGGTTTCCAACACAAAAAAGAAAAAAAAAAAAGACGAGGAGAAAGAGAGAGGGAGGGAGAGAGGAGGGAATCTGACAATTATTTGAGATACCGCTATTCATTGTGTATTTCTTCCAAGCTGGTAGGTCATTTAAAATCTGCTCGAGTGAGCACAATCCTATCCTGCTGTTTTCCTTTTCAAAGAGCGTCAGCAGCACAATGGTCGGCATTCACGGGTGAGCGCCAACTCTCGGCGCTGCAACTCAAATTACTTTGTCTTAATTGGCGAAATGAATCTTAATGCGTTTTCAGAAAGTATCTGCAGAGATTCGTGAAAGAGTGACAATAAAAAATCCATTAGAATTCTTCGTGGACTTCGAGAAAGCTGTGTAAAAATTCGGCGTCCATACACCTCTGGTCTGCCTGCTTGCGGTGCGCTCGCCGGATTCGCACTTTCGAACGAGGGGACGAAGGGAACGGTGGGAAGTCGGGTCCTCTCCCGTTGGGGAAAACGGAACGCTCGCCCACCGGCAGGAAGCACCAATTGATGTTTCGGCGGCCAGGCTGAAAATCGAACGCATTAACGCAGGATAGCAAGGCTTACTTGCAGCCGTTTTGTGATCGCGATTGATTGTGATTCCCCCCTCCCCTCCCCTCCTCCTCCTCCTCCTCCTTCCCCTTCCCACGTTCCCGCAAGGCAAGTCGGAGCTGTGGGTCCAGTTGACGCAGGAAAAAATTCGCAAGAAGCGCCGAGGAGTCCTTCCCTTCCGATGGCTGCTGCGCCGTGGGCTCCATTGCCATTGCGAGTCGGCGCACGTGTTGTTCACTCTCGCCGCCGTCAACATGGCGCGCATGTGTGCCGCTAACAATCGACTTGGCGGGGTGCGACAATCGCAATGCGATCCCCACGTGACCCGCGCGCGCACTTTCGATATCTGCGAACTGTGTGCGCGTTTTTTTTGCCTTTTTCTTTCCTTTTCACTTTGAAAGGTACACTTTGTCCTGGCGCAAGTGGATCTGCGAGATACAAGGAACCATTTTATGATTTGGAAACATTTGATTGATTGTGTAATTAAATTCTTCATCGATCATCATAATCTCCAGAGTCATAAGTAGAACATATTATTAATGTATTGTCCTCATGGATAATACTGGTTAATTATAGCCAGTAAGATTTTTCATCTTCAACAGCATTAAAGTTTTCCCGGGCTCTGGATGCGAACTTCATTATCTTATTTATAGATCGCATCAATAATCTTTAGTAAAAATTCGGAGCTAATATCAGAAATAATGAAAGCATCAACTGAAACCAATTTCAGATTCGAGAATACCATTTGACGTTAATCTCGATGACATTAAACTACGAATTCACGAGGTTACGGCAGCAACTTCCCTTTTGTCTGCTACCAAAATAAAAAAAAAGGAAGAAGAAGAAAAAGTCTCTCAGTGAGCTTCTCCGTGTTCTTTATCAGGAGGAAAGTGATCATTAAAGTGATTTCTGAGATTTGCTAAAAGTAATAGTTCGACTATCCACTCTCCGATTTTTAATTTGCAATTTCGTTTCACATCAGGAAGTATTGCAAGAAAAAAAAAAAAAAAAGAAAAGAAAAGAACTATTGCGAATATCTTCTAGCCCTTGCTGTGATTGATTGTCTCAAATAGCATTCTGCCGCGATTCTTTTAGGCGATCTCCTGTTTTTAAATTTAATAATGCGGAAACGCAGCTGAGGTTTGTCATTGGCTATCAATTTTGTATTGCCTCTTGTTCCGATGACAGATAGCAAACTCACGTACTTTTAATGGTAAAACATGCTTTTAAAAATCTCACTTCGCATCCTTATTTGCTGAATTCATCCCGCGAAACGTTTTTCTACATTTTGAAAAATTAAAGATCCGGGCACTCCACTCCGAGAAGAGAAGGCTATCTAAAATTGTGCCGGTGGGTGTTCCGCATGTTTCATTCCCTTCAAAGCACTGATGAAATTCTTTGCGCTCAATCTTACCACCACTCTTTATGATGGCTCATTTATTTATCTGCACGGGGAGAGCGGTTGATGTTCCCGATGGACCGAGCTCTGAGAGGTGGCCTCTTTGCTGGACCCATCCCAGCCTTTCGTCGCAGTAGCAGCAGCGCACGCACCCACTCGACGGCGCGCTCGAAAAAATCTCCATGGATATGCGGGTTACGCTGGAAACGGCTGCTCGCTTTCACACCCCAACAATGCTTGTCGTGAGGCAACGGGGGAAGGCTGGGAGCGGGAGGAGGGGGGGGAGGAGGAGGGGGCGCAACAGACGGAGTGAGCAGCGTGGACGGATAAGGAGCGGTACCTGCCCGTTACTTTCGAGCGCGCTTTCAGCGGAAATGCGAAACGCTCGTTATCTTCCGTTTGCCTTCTCGGATATCTCGACCTTTCGATTAATCGAAAAAGAGAGAGAGGGGGGGGGGGGGGGGAAGCTCTGAATGTTAGAGAAGATTAGGGAGATGTGGACTAAATCGGAGAAGCTGCAAAACTGGGGACACTGAATACGCAGAAACCATACTTGGAATTCGGGAGCAGACATTGCATGCGAAGAAGGGACAGGGAGGGGAACAGAAAAAATTGTCCTTCGTAGCCAAGGGTTCGTTTTTTTCCCTTCCAAAAGGAAAGGAAAAAAAAAAAAAAAAGATGAGAGGGGCGGGGGAGTTCCAAGAAAGATCTTCCCCTTGTGATTAGCCTGAAAAGCGTGTGCAGGATAACGCAGCGCCTTCCTGATTAACACCGGAAGGGCACTTTGAGATGCCGAGGACATCGCAGGAATCGTAAGAGGTCTGTGCGTATCAGAGAGCGCCCGAAGGTGTGTGTGCGTGTGCGGGGAGGGGAAGGGGGGCGGGAATTGGGTTACGCGAGGAAGGCAAACATCCCGGCCCTTCTGGGAGAGGTTCGACCTCGGTTCTTTCCCATTCTGAGGTGCTTCCCGTGTCGGCGGCTCTTCAGCAGCCGTCCAGGCAAACTGCCTCAGAGGCTCGCAGAGCTCGGCGGCCGTGCGCGCACGCGCGGGCCGGTGCGAGTGGATGTCCTTCCGGAGGGAGGCCGTCCGCTGGGCTAAGTCCGGCCTGAAATTCGACCGCCGACCGAGAGAGCATCAGTCGAAGAGCACACGAGCGGAGGAAGCTCGCCACGTGGGAACGAGCCAAGAGAACGCGAGAAGCGGCATCGGAGAGGCGGCGGCTCCGAGACTTCCCATTCTAGCTGCAGGAGCCGCTGCATATTCGGTTGCAGGAGTGTCGGGTCTCTCGGGTTTCGCGCGCTGCTACGCAGACGGAGGACCCGCCGAAACAGCGGCAGCAGCAGCAGCAGCAGCAGCAGAAACAGCTCAGTCCGACGGAACGCGTCACTGCGGTGTCACCTGCCTGGAGGTTCCACCCGCCCTTCGTGAGCGAACAGCGCTGGAAGGGGCGGACGCCAAATCCGCCGCCATCCCGCAACAGAAGGACCACCTCAGACCCATCTCCAGAAGGAGGGAATGCCGCGATTGGTCCACCGTTCGCAGGCCGCACTTGCCGTGGAACGGAATTCGCGCGCGCTCCTCCTTCACCACCGTCACCTTCCTCTTGTTCCTCCTCCTCCTCCTCTTTTCTTCTCTTCTTCTTCGTCTTCCCTCTACTTCTCACGTGCAAACGACGCCTCGGTTTGAGTGCCCCACATGCTGCCCGCTAACGCCCCCTGCCCCAGCTGATCTGGCGGGTCATTCGAGAACGGGTCGAGTGCCCTTTGATCGTTTCGAGCGTCCCACGTGTCCGACGAGACCTCGGCGGTGCGTCCTCTCCCGCTGGCAAGCGCCTTGGAATAGGGGGAGGCGGGTCTCTCAGGCCTACGCGCGCGCTCGGTTCCGCGTTTTCCTTGTGTGTTTTTTTTTTTTGGGTCCTCTCGTCAGTTTGACGTCATCTGCGGCAAAGATTTCGCCCGAGCGTCCTCGTCGACGAGCTGTCACCGGGATGTCTGCCCACCGCTGAAGCGCGTCCAATCCGAGGCATCTCCTCTCCTTGTCGGCTGCAGCTTTCCTTCCGGAAACTCCGGGCCACCCCAGTGCCCTGAAGCGCCTGCTCTCTCCGACCGAGAGAGAGAGCAGAGAGAAGCCTGACGGACCGACCTGGAACGCTCCGTCCTTCGAGCGGCTGGCAGCGCTTGGAGCGGAGCTCGGAGCCGAGGGTCACGGAAGTTGCGTGGCGCTGCCGCCGCCGCCGCCGCGTCCGAAGAGGGATCGTCGCGTGGGTGGGAGGAGCGACCGGGACAAGAATGAGGTTCAGAGCGCCCCCGCACAGCGGCAGCAGCTTTTCCTCTGGTCCCCTTCCTCGCCTCCTCCTAGGCGGGGGCTTTTTCGTCTTTTCGGTCCGACGGTCCCGATCCTTCGCGTCGCCCCGACGGCCCCCAGGGAATAGGCGGCCCCTTTCTGCTGCCCCCGCGCTGCTGGCAGGGTCCTGGAAAGTGGCCGACAGGGTGGCCGGCTCGGAAGCAGAGAACAGCGTACGAAGGAGCGGAAAAGGGAGACGAGGACATCTCCTCCCTTTCTTGGCGAGTCTCCGCCTCCTCTGGGAGAGGAGGTGGGGAATTCCTCCTTTGGGGGTGGTAGTGGGGGTGAGCGAGTGTCCACACGCTGCCTCATAGGGGCTTCCAGGGAAAGGGGCGCTTCCTCGAGCTGCCTTGTCAAGCACCTCCGTCGAGGTCGCTTCGCACCGTGGCGCCGGATCAGGGAGCGATCTTTCCCCCTCTTCCCCTCTTCCTCCCCGCCTTCCTCCCTCCGGAACGCGGACCGAAAGATCCTTGGGAGGAAAGGAGGTCTCTAGAGATGTTCACTTCCCTCTACCGCCGAGAGGTCGCCTGGGTTCGAAGTGGTGGACAAAGCTGTGCTCTGGAGCTCGGAGGCTCGAAGAGAGGAAGGGAGGGGAGGGGGCGAAGTGTGCGCCGTGGACTCTCCTTACTGAGGAGGGAGGCTGGGTCGGCTTGCTGGCAGCGGGGTGGTTTCCCAGCCTCCCCACGTCGGGTGGGAGAGGGCACGAGGACTTTCCCCTTCCCTTCTGCTTGGAGAAGTACTCGCGGAGGGGCCGTTCCTTTGGAGCAGGGGCTTCTGGAGATGGCACTTTCGGGAAGGGGGGACGGTGTTTCTGAAACCGCTGTGTCGCTCGCTGCGCTTTCCAGTGACGACATTCTTGTGACCTCTGCCTCCCTCTCCCCCCATCTCCCTATCCTGTCCCAGGATCAGGTGCTGCGGCGATGCTTCGAGGCAGCCGCGGGCGTCCCCGCTGCCCCTCTTAGCGCTTTTCGCGCCCCTCCCCAGCGGAAAGCGCAGAAAGGGTCAAGGGCAGAGAAAAGAGGGGGATGTCCTGAGGCGGTGCGTGTGCAGTGGTGGACCACCTCGCGCTTCCCCCCTCTCGGCGGAGCTCAGCGTGCCACGTCCGTTCTCCTGGCTCCAGGAGGCGCCTCGGGCGAAAAGTCCCCTTCGAGGAAGAGGGGAGACGGGTTTTTCGTGGCGTCTCATCACTCTTGCCCCGAGGGGAAACTCGCTCTTTCGGGAGACTGGGGGGCAGGGTCGCTGTTTCCTTTTTGCGCCGGAGTTCTGCTTTCTTATTGGTTGGTTCTGCGGATCTTGGAAACCGTTCGGCTTTTCTAGCACCTCTGACGTCTCTGTCCGGACCTTCGAAAGCTTTCCGAGCGAAGAGGAGAAAGAGAAGGAGGAGGAGGAGGACAACGACAAAGGGGAGAAGAGAAAGAGGAGGAAAAGGAGGAAGAGAAAAAGGAGATGAAGGAGGAAGAGGAAGAGGCGGAGTGAGAAGATGAAGATCGCGTTCCCCTTATCCGAGAGACGCGGTGGCTGGAAAAAAACAGGGGTTCTAACCACTGTTTCAGCACGAAGGAACAGGAGGGCCGCACGAATGAGCAGCGATGCATCCCCTTGCGATCTTCGCGGTCACTGCCACTCGCAGCAAAGATCTGCCCCGTTCCCTCTGTTATTAAGGTCCCCTGTGCTTCTCCTACTGACGCGAGTGCCATCGCAGCAGGATAGGAGCTCCCCCCCGACAATCTGAGGTTCTGATCCCGACTCGTCCTTGCGCATATGCCTCGAGGCGGTGGCCATCTTGGATGGGGTTGGCGACCTGGGAACTCCAGGAGCTAAGGGAGTGTGCAGGAGGAAGGGCGGAATGAGGAGGAGGAGGAGGAACCCCCTGCGAAGAGGATGCCGGAGGAACTCAGGGCCCTCACCCTGACTCCTGGTCCGCGAATGGTGATCCACGTCCACCCGTGGAGGACGGGAGGCCTTAAAACTCGGTTGTCCACCCAGGGAACCATGTCCTTAGGCGAGGGGCGCCTCCACTCTTTGGTAGACAGCTGAAATCGGTACCGACGTGAAGGGAAGAGAGCTGAAGACGGGAAGAAAGTCACGGTCTGGTGGTAGCGGCGGTGCTGATGAGGAAGAGGTAAAGAAGAAAAAAAAGAGGAGGAAAAGGAAGGCAATGCTTTTCATCGCCTCTCGGTACCTCGAAGGGCGCCGCCGGGCTGCAAGCGGAGCAACTGTGAGGGCGAGGGCGAAGCTCTTGCCGCAGGGGATTCCGCTGGGTGGACCACCTAGCGAGGGAGTTCCGCGAGCAGCCGAGAGCTTCCTGTCTTCGGTGAGCCCCTCCAAAGCCCTTCGATGCGGCACACCTCCGTGCACGCTCAGTGGTCCGCCATCTGTCTCGCGGCTTCCGAGAAGCGAGTCCGGGCGGGACCTGGCCGTGTACCGGGGAGCCTGGAGGCGGCGACCTCCGCCGCCGCTGCTCCAGGATGCCCAGCACGGCCTGCGCTCACGCCTCACGGGGACGCACGGAATCTCTCTCCTCGTCGACTTCGGCGGCCGGAAGGGACGGCCTCGCGAGTCCGCAGCTGCTACCGATAATCGGAGATGCCGGAGCTCAGGCAGCCCGTCACCAGAGTCCCGTGTTTGCGAGGGCAGAGTCACCGCTGTCCACTTCAGATCGCGCCGAGCCTCACGAAAGGCTCCGGGCGTCGTCGCGCGAGTGGATGAACTCTCGAGCTGCGGTGCCCGAGACGCCGCCCGTGGCATCTCTCGGGAGCAACGAGGTGCTCAAAGCTTTCCGGCGTCCTCTGAGACCCTCGAAGCGACAAACGGTAGCAGGCCTCTCACAGGCAGTGGTGGACAAAGCTGTGCACACAATGAGAGAGGAAGGTGATCAATGAAGGCGTCGACATTCTTCAGCAGCCTCTCATGAAGTCATTAAGAAGTCTTGCGCCGAAGACACCTCAGCTATTAATGACTGCTGCATGATTTACAGCGCGGAAAACGTGACCGGCAGCTCCGTAATGAAAATTAAAATAGGGGAATGCTCCGAGCTTCTAGAAAATTCGGAAGGCTACGGAGCCCTGGGGATTCGGACAAAAGGGTTGAAGCCACTAAAGAAGTCATGACGATAGGCCACGATGATTTTCTCTCTCTTTGCAAGCCCGCAAACAGGGTCTTGAGATTGGGCAGCATTTCGGCTTGAGGGATGGCAGTTTCGTGGTCCGTGGTCCGTTTTCCCGAAGTCGTCTCCGTCATTCCTGCTTCTGGCACGGCGGGGGCAACCTGCACACCGACTACTTAGGGAAAGCGGACCACTGCAAACCACGAGCCTTGAGGTGAGAACCCCATCACTCGAGCACCACGAAGCGGTAGGCAGAGAGTGGTCCTCTTCCCTCCTCCTTCTATTCTTCTCTTTCGTTGCTCCTCCTCTTTCATTGTTCCTCCTCCTCCTCCTTCTCTTCCGTCCTTCCTTCCTGCTCCTCTTCCTCATCCATTATTCCTTCTTTTACTCTTCTTTCACTGCTGTTCCCTTCGATTCTTCTCGGAACGTCCCGAGCGGGAGTATTTTTCCACGAACGAGCTCTTGCGTCCCACCGTTCCCAGGCCTTCTACTCGTTTAGACCGGGAGTTGCCGCTCTGCATCCCGCCACAAACCCGGAGGACCTGCCAAGAGCTAACACCTTCCAAGTTCTGTATATCAAGTCACCATAAAGGAACCGAAGGAGTTCGCTCCCTTCCATCTCGGGATTGCGTAAATCACAATCGGGAAGTTCACCTCACCCGTCCAGGCAACTCCTCATAAATAATCAGCCTCCAGTGGTCCTTTGGTAAATAATAAATCCACGCTCCGATAGCATCGAACAGGCGAAGGCGAGGCGCAGACTTGGATCCCTTACGCGCTGGCTCTGGCACCGACTTCTCCTCCCTCTCTTTCCTCCCGAAAGACATCTCTGGGCGAGCGATTAACCCCGCCGAGAGCGCCGCAACCCGCGCGCCCATCAGCCACGATTTGCTAAACATCCGCCTGCTCCTGCCACTCAAGTCCTTCGGGCGGGGGGGAGCGTCCCTTTCCTTCCTCGGGAGGAGAGCGGCGAAAACGCGAGAGGGTTGCGAACTCCTCCTCCTCCTCCTCGTAGCCTCGCGGGGACCCACCCACTCGCGCCGCCTCCTCCCCGCCTGGCGCCTCTCTTTCAGCAGATGCGGGCCGAGTTCCACACAGGACCCGGGGAAGTTGCCTTAGTCCGAAAGAGGGTGGGGTGAAGGTGGGTGAGGAGTAGGGGCGAGGGAAGGGAGGGGGAAGTAGCCTCCTCTTGTTGCGGCGTGTGGCGTGCAGCACTGCACGGCGGTCCAGGAAGGTGTCCGGGTGGAACAGACTGCCGCGCGCAGCCAGCGGCGCCGCCACTCGTGGAGTCTGCGCCTTTGAGCTGTCGCGGAGCGCGCGCGATGCAGCCAGCCTCCCCTCAATTTCCTTCTTGGTTGCCTGAAAGTTCACAGCGATTCGCTGTCGCCCCCGTGACCAGGCCGCGCCCAAAATGAGGTTCGCGGGTGCAGAGCCAAGGGCGGAAGGAAGCTGCCGGCCGGATGGAATTCGGTGACCCAGGAACGATCTGCGGTCCCACCTTCCAGGAGGAAAGAGCAGCCCGATCGAAATCTCAGGGAGCAGGAGAACCGTGACGCAGGCTGATGGACGTCTCCCCCCAGGGTTCCTCGGACTTTGTAAAATGCCTGCTTTGGGATGGGGGAGGGGATGAACTTTTCGCTCGCCTCCTTGAGGGACGGCAACTCCCTTCCCGGGAGGGGAAGCTCCGAGCGCACCGGAAGGCGAGTGTCTTTCCGGAGCGGCGACGGCGGTCAGCGGTTGCCGATCCTGAGGTCTCCTTACGTCTTCCCTGAGCTATGGCAGCTGTCACCCTGCGGTCGCATTCCTGCACCAGGAACGGAAAAGCAGGGGAAGGTAAGAGAGCTTTCTTTCGAGATGGGAGGGCAGGGATGCTTCAAGGAGAAGGAAGGGGAACGAAGAAGAGGAAAAGAGGAAGGAAAGAGGCAGCTGGGAGTATCCTGGAAGACGGAGACTCAGGCAGGACAGGGCGGAGTGTCTCTTAGTTTCCCCGAGACAACCGGGTGGGGAATACACGGGCGCAGCTTGCTCAGCTCCCTCCCCTATTTGTTGCCCCGGCGGCGTGCAGCCGAGGGAAGGGTGTAGGGGAGGCTGCAAGGAAAAGGGAAGGGGGAGGGAGAGGTAGAGACAGAAGGGGTCTCGAGACACGCAGAGGTCCCTGAAGCTTCTTGGAGAAAGTTCTTCCTGCCTTCCCGCAAGGAAAGGCAGGAAGAACAAGAGAAGCACAGCGGGTTCGGGGGATGTAGGTGACCTGCCGGTGCCCCTCAGCACTCCGGGCCTGACCTGGAAGCCGGAGCGCGCGAGGCTGGGCATCGTAGGGGAAGATGGGGCTCCGAGGGAGGGAAGCAAAGGCCCCCCCTTGGCAGCCTACGCACTCTTGGAACCGCCTAGGGAACTTTCCAGAACTTGGCTTGAAGGACGCTCGGGGTTGCGCATCGGCCTCTCCCCTTCTTCCCGCCGGCACGGGAAGGAGGGAGGGAGATTTCTTGTTGCCGCCGGCGACGCCAGGGATGGCCGGCTCTTCGAGGTTTCTTCGAACGCACGGCAGCGCTCGGAGCTTCGTCCCCGGCCGCGAGGCTCCGCACTTCCGGCTCCGCCGCGCCCGCGGCGAGGGCGGCTGATCCGCCGATCCGATCGGAGCGAGACCTTCCTCGAGGCGGTCCACGATGGAGGAGTGGATGGGAATGCTCCCCCTAAGTGCGAGCGATCCTTCCTGTTTCCCTCTCCCTCGTCGCCACAAGGAGGTCAGCTGGCGATCGGTCGCTTCGCGCGGTCTGCTCCCCAGCCTCTCCCAGGACGCGGAGGGATGCCTGTCATCGGGAAGGGAGTTCTTCTGGAGGCAGGAGGGAGAGCGTAAGGTTTCGAGAGGCGCGTTCGCAGGAGATGCACGCGGGGAAGGCTATGGCCTTGAGGTGGATGAGCGGAACTCCCTGGGGACCATCGGGACGATGGGAGGGAGGGGCGAAAGACCTGCTCCCGGAAATCGGGAACAGTGAGAAAGACAACCAGTACGACAACGCATCCGAGAACGATGGTGACGACTATAAGGACCAAAATGACGATGAAGATTAGAATGGTAAGGAAGAGCAGGGTGTATCAAGAGCGAGGAGGAGGAAAAGGGGTGGGGGAAGAGGGTGGGGAGAAGGAAGAGGAGGAGAAGGAAGAAGAGGGTGAAGAGGAGGAAGGTAAGGAGGAAATAAGGAAAGAAGTGGAGGAAGAAGAGGAAGGGGAAGAAGAGGAAGAGGAAAGAAAGAAGGAAGAGAAGGAACAGGAAGGTCGGCATGAAGAGGAAGTTTCAGAGAATCACAGCGGATGGATGAGTTTCGGAGAATCATGTCTCGGGTCACGGAATCACAGCAGCATGAGTAGAGTAGTCGTCGCTGTCCGCCGAGGAGAGTCGTCCCTGCCCCCCCCCCCCCTTCCTTCTCCCTTTCTTTCCGACTCGACCGGAGCGACACCGCCAATCGATAAACCTCTGGCGTGGGCCCCATTGTGAGGAATCACCCAACTGTTGAAAGTTCAGCTGCAGGAAGTTCAGGAGGAACATTAAAAAGACCGGGAGAGGGACGGCGGGGAGACGAGGGGAGGGGCGGGGCAGGGAGGGAGGGAGGGAGTCCTCTAAATCCGGGACGGCGAGGCGAGGGGGAGATGGGTCTGTGGGAGCTGCAGGGCCCCTCGATCCGGCAGATTCCGAACCGCTCTCTCCTTCCCCGTGGGATATCCGGGGCGCACACACGTCCGCATAATCGATACGGGGAATTAGGAAGGGAGGGAGGGAGGGAGACCCTCGCGCGCTCATCCAGCCCGTGCTCCGTCTCCCGGGATCATTTGCATCCGGGCGGCTGTTGCAGTCTTTCAGGGACAGGATACGCGCGCAGCGGTCCTCAGCCCGAGGCCTAGAGCAGCGTGAGCTCACTGGCTCCCAGGACCTTCTTGCAACCTGCTCCGGGCAGACCGAGAGCGAGAGCGCCCTTCCGGCATCCAGGGTCGCGGTCCGGGCTCTCGCCCCCTGCATGACCCATCCCTCAGGGCGGACGGGGAGATCCGAAGTCGGGGCTTTCGAGATGGGAGGAAGACGTTCGTCTTCCGTCCCGGAGCCCGGAGACTGTCTCTCCCTTCGTCCGAAAGCCCCCCGAAGAGCTTTGCCCTCCAGAAGCGCGTTCGTCCGGGAACGTCATGGGAGGAAGCCGCAGAGTGAGGGGTCTTTCGGGAGCTGCGGCCTGACGTGACCCGAGGGTGGGTGACTGGAAGGTTCGGAGGTCCTCCCGCACACTGCCTCCCGCTTCCCTTTCCTGGGACACGCCTTCCGGGACTTCCCAGAAACGAAGGAGGCGCGTTTTCATCTCCTGGCAACTCTTCCTTCCCTTTCCCGCCTCCTTTCCTTTCTCTCTCGTCGCCTAGGGAGGGAGGGGGGAAGGGAGACCGAAGAGATGAGGACGATGGAGCTGTTCGTCCGTGGCGCACGCGCCTCACGAAGATCGAATGTCCAGAAATCCCCGAGGGGATGAACCAATGCATGCCACGGTCGCCCACCCGCAAGACCCTGCTGAAGCATCCCGATGGTGCAGCAGGGTTCCTTCCGGGAAGGATCCACGATCCGCAGCCGGGATGCTGCGGTCCGGCCACCCGACTTTGCTGGGGGTGTTCCCGTGCCGCTGCTTTGGAGAGTTCAGTGGCAGGACGCTGGATGCGTGAGGGCGGCGGGTAGGGGGGGACCACGCGAATCCGCAGCAGCGAGGAAGGAAGGCCCGGACCCCCTTCCAGGGTACGAAGGGGGCCGCGAAGTTCTTATGGGGAGGCGTGAAAACGAGGGCAGATTCTATGGAGAGTAGGCAGCAGTGCCGCTCCAGGACTCGTCAGGCGACCGGTGGTCGCCGGGGAGCACCTAGCCGCAAGCGACCTTGGGACACGTGGGGACGACGCCTTGGAGAGGCGTCGCATAAGGAAGCACCCTCCTGCTCCTCCCCTCCGGGTGGTCACCTCCTTTCACCGATCCCTCTCGGCGCTCTCCGATTGAGAGGCTCCGCAAGCTGCACTGCCGCCACCTTCGTCTCGCTTGCCTGCGCTTCGCGCGGCGTTCCCGGATGGCGCGCGCGCTCCCGCTCCAATCCCGTTTCTGAGAACCCGCTTCCCCCTCCTGTCGAACGGAAATTTCGGATCCGCAGGGGATCCGCTCTCCCCTCTTTAATGAATTTGCGCTTCAGGCGTCGCCGGTGAGGCCTCGGACCCGCCCTGCGTGCGTCGCTGCCGGGATGTCAGGGATCTCAGCGATCGGGGACGCATCGCCCGCTCGCTCCGCGTTCCCGCCACTCGCCCTCTTCAACGTGGCGCTAGAGGTGCGCCCATCCCGGCGCACCGCCCCTGGCGCGAGAAGGGAGAGAGGCCCGAGAAAGCGGAGGAAGGTGGGAAACGGAGGAGCGTGTGCAATTCCGGGGGGACACCGGTCGACGGGAAGGTCGCACGGTGATCCATCTGGTGTTTCCTGTTTCCTCCGGCGTTCTTCCTGCCGTCCTCCTAGCAGCACCAGCTGGCCTTGGCAAACGACGCTCTCAAATCGCACCTCCACAACTCCTTGCTCCTTGAGTGTGTTGCAGGAGGAGGAGGAGGAAGAGGAAACGAGGAGGAGGAGCAGGAAAAAAGGAAGGAAGAGGAAGAAGAAAGGAGTAAGCGGGAGGATAGAGGGATAAGAAGGAAGAGAATGAAGAGGAAAAGGAAGAACGTGACGTCTCTTGGAGTTCCTTCCTTGTTTTGTTCGTTCCTTCGTTTGGCAACCGATGTGGCGCTTGCCGCTACCGCTGACCAGGGGGTTGTCCATCATCCCCACTCCCTGAATGCCCTCTCCATTTGATCCTCCACTCAAGGCTCGGTAAGCCCCTCATGAGGGTTTCTTCCTCTGGGCTAGTGCCATGGGGGTTCTCAGCTCCTTGATGGTTTCCTCTCTCAGCGAATCCCGTGACCCTAGAAATCAGCCACTCTGATTGATGCTGTAGCTCCCTTGAGGACAAAACCAGTCCTCTGCTTGCAGATTGGCATGGACAGGCTGGCGACGCTCACGGCTCGCCGGTTCCCTTGGTGCATCACCGTTTTCCTGGTCACACGATTCCAGGAATGCTGTTGAAAGATGACCACGCTGAGGGGATGCCTTCTTCGAACACGTGGAGAGGACGAAGCTCTCCCTACCCGCTCCTTCATCTTCCACCTCATCTGATGTTTCAGCAGGGGCAGACGGTGTCCCCCACTGCTGCTTCCCCACAACCCTGGAGCACTGAAAGGTGTGGCCTCCGAGTGGCCCGGCTGCCCCGCGGCCCTGCACTCGCTTTCAGGTCGCTCTTCCGGGCTGCTTCCCTCGGAGAAGCTGCTGCAGGCAACGTGCACGTGTCCCCACGGTACCCCGACCCACACCCGTCCCGGCAGAGGTTTTCGATGCGGGATCTCCCCTTCTCGGGGCCGGGTTCGAGTCGGACCCTCCTGTCGACCCAGTGGTGGGCACTTCCGGCAGAGGCCGGGCTGGAGTCCGAGCGGCGACCATCGCTTTGAAGAGGAAGAAGAGCCGCCGACCGCTCCGGGCGAGAGAGACCGACAGGGTGCGCGTGCTCTTCGACAGGGTGCGGTCTTAGGGAGCTCTTCCGGGCGCTAGGATGCAGGTGGAATGTCGCCTGTCGAAAAGGTGCGAACGCTCCCGGGGTCCGAAGCCGCTCCCGTCCCTTTCCCTGCGGCCGTCCGCTCGGTTAGGGAGCCGCGCTGGCTCCAGCGGATGGTGGCGTTCATCCGTGGGAGCCTCCCCTTGCTACGCGCACAGGCGAGTCCAATCGCGCTTTTGCGCGAGGGCGCGTGAAGGGCGCAGCTGCCGCCTTCTCCCGCGGGTACGAAGCTCGAGAGGGCGAGTGAATGAAGGGCAGCAAGCCGCGGTGGTTCCAGACGGAGGAGCTCTTTGTCGTTCCGCGCCGGTCGGTAGCTGGGAGAATGGAGGGGGAGGGGAAGGCAAGGCACCCCACGCGGCGCAGGGGTACCCCCGTGGCCTACTGCCGACTCCACAGCACCGCAGTTTTCGTCGGCAGACTGGGCATGGGGATGCGGGAGGGGTGTTCTTCCTACCGCCCTCCAGGCAGCACGGGCCAACGCCGGCAAACGGCGCTGGCAGATTGCGCCCTCCGCGCTTCCTTCTACATCGCAAGCGTCGCAGGGGGAAGGCGATGGGGAGGGAGAGGAACGTGGCCTCCCTTTGAGATCCTTCCTTGTTTCCACTGTGGTGGGGATCAAGGAGGGGAGGGAAAGGAATGGGACGAGGCGGCAGTGGTGCCTTCCGGGTGATTCCAGGCGTCGGATGGCCGCCGCCGGGTGAAAGGAGCGACTCCGTCCGGAAGTGACTCCGTCAGATCGAGATGGCGCCCCTGTCTGCTGGTTCATCGCCTGCGATGTGGGTTCCGTGCAGGGCAGGTTCCGGAGCGCGGAGACGCCTCCGGGAGCCCCTCGGCCCTCCTTCCGCCGAACGCTCCTTGCGTGCGGTCCTCGGGGAAGCCACGGAGGAGGGGCAGCTGGTGGCCAGCCCGCACGGGCGAACCGGAAGACAGGCGGGGAGGGAGGGTGTCTGCGTAGCCTACCTGGATCTCGGGAGGCGGGGAGCGACCACCACTGAGGCGGTGCCCTGTTTTGTCCGGCGCGCCTCCTCCCGAGGAGCGGTGCCGGGCGTCCGCGAATGCGAACAGCCTCTTTCGGCGTCGAGAGGTGGCGTGCAAAGATGGCGTCTGGAGGTAGCAGCAGCGAGGGCTGGACAAGGCATGCCCTCGTTGCTGCTACCTCCGGTGCAGCTAAAACCGGGCTTCGTTCCCGCCCTCCGGGCACCGCCGCAGGTGCGGAGGTCTGGAGACGTCTTGCTCCGTGCTGTGAAGGCAGAAGAGCCCGCCAGAAGGCGCGTCTTCCAGAGTCTGCCGAAGAAGCGGAGGTACGATCCCTGCGCTGCTCGTGGTTAATGCCGGCCCGCGGGTGGTCTCCCAGCTACCTTCCGCAGATGCCCTCCGAGCTCCGGGGCGCGGCCTCTCCTGGCTGGCTGCGGAAACGCCTCGCTTTCGTTTGGGCTGGAGTCCTCTCCCGAGGAAGGTGTGAGGGTTTCCGTGCATTTCCGGCCTCACGGACGTCCTCTCCAGAATGCTCCCGAGGGAGGCGGCGGTTCCCCGTAGGGCGACCCGTCCCTGGCACCTGCGAGCTGCCTGAGGGGATAAAGGCTGCCTTGGTCGCCCTGCTGTCCCTTATGCGGAAACTTCGTGCCCACCTTCCCGTTCCTTGTTCGCCGTCCCGCCGTCTTCTGAAGCCGACCCGCCGGATGTTCCCTTTCTTTGACGGCCGTTTCTCATCTCCGGAGGCAGCAGCTCCCGCGAAGAGCCCTCCGGTGGCGCTTTCCTGACCTGCTGGCTTCGGTGCAAGGGCACTCGCCACTGCGAGAGATGGGCGCTGTCGTTTTTTTTCGACCTCGCGGTGTTTTTCCGGGACGGTGGTGTTCCCTCCGAATACGACTTCCTTTGAAAGAATTTTTACGCCTTGGGATGTTTCGTGTCAGGGACGGTGCTCCCTCTCGGCAGCACTCCGCCGCTGGTGTTCCTCATCTTACGGTGTGTCATCGCGCTGCTCACTTCCTCCTCCGCTTCGGCGTGCGCCCTTGGGCGGCTCCCCTCCGACTTCGAGCTGCTGTGGGAACCTCGCAAGAAAGGGGGCGGGGGAGCCTTGGGTGACCGGGAGCGCCTCCGGGACTCCGGCGCTCTTCCCTGCTCGTTGCCGAGTCTAGCTCCATGCAGGGGAGAGGCAGCTCCGAGCTACAGATCCGCCGACGTCGCGTAGGTCTCGGAGGTGGCGGCGACGCCCCCTGAAACCGAGTCTCGCTCTCGATGTGTGCGGAGAGGCGACTACCCTTCCTACTGCCCCACCCGGGTCTTCTCGCCTCGGACTTGGAGTTCTCCGAATCGCCTCCTTCCTCCCTCGCCGGACTCACACCCGAGCTCGTTGCCCGTGGTTACCGGAAATTAAAGCTCGCCAAGAAGCGACGAAAAAAGGAAGGGGACGTGGGAGCATGCGCACGCACACAGGGACGCAGGAAGAGGAGCGATTCCTCCGCTTCCGGAGTGCGGGAACGCCCAACCTCGGCTGCCCCGATGCTCGTGTGGGTTGCGAGAAAGGGGCTAGGAGGGGTGGGGAAGCTTTCGCCGAGCCGAAGAAGCCGACGAACGCTCCTGCAGCTCAGTTATGCGATCCCTCCACAGATGCCATTGAGGGGCGCTATTCCACCGGTGCTGGGAGATGGTGGTTTGGCGGCCGCCTCTGTCGGAGGCGATAATAGTTCGCCTTCGAGGCGCGACATATGTGCGGATGCCTCTTCCACGCAAGAAGGCAACCCTAGTCGCGCCGGGGCGTCCCAGGAAGCCGCCTCCGAGAGTCCAGGCGTCCAGTGGGAAGATCGGCCGTAGCTGTTGGGGCCGACCAAGAGCTCCGGCTGACGGAGCGGACCCTTCTCGCTGCCGGACGCAGGTCAAGAAAGGGAGACCCTTGCCCCTCCCTCGGTGCTTCCCTGCGGAAGTGGCGCGGAGAGAGACGAGAAGAGAACCTCGACCAGCCTAAGATGGGAGGAAGGGCTGCTCAAAGCCGCCGAGGAAAGAACTCCCGAGGCGACATCGCACCGGGCGGTCCTCCACTCCAGCCGCCTCTGCTGAAGCTCTCGCGGCTGGGGTGAGAGTGCGGGGAATGAGAGAGAGAGAGACTCCTGATCAAGGGAAGAGGGGCATCCAGCGGGGTCACATCTGAGGAGACAGCGGATCTCCAGCATGTTCACGTCTCTACTTCTCGGGGAAAGGCGGAAAGCACAGACGGAGCGCAAGTGCCTCCTCCCAGCAGACCCTTCACTGCTCACCCTTCTGGCCTATGGAGACCTCTCCAAAGAAGGACCAGGAGCGGCTGTGTCCTTCACCGGCGCTCTCAACTCGGGAGCACCCCAGGAGGGAAGCGTTGGTAAACGTCCTTTTCAGTGGGCAACCCGCGCACGGTGTATCGGTGCGACGCGGAGCAAGACAGGGCAACAGTCCAAGTCCCCCGTTCTTCGGCACCTACTCCGAGTTGGTGCTGAGAGCTCACAGGCAGACTCTGTCTCGCCTGGGATGGATAGAAGAGAGAAAGGGGGGATGGGAGAGAGAGGAAAAACAAAAAGCAGGGGGAACTGGCCTCGAAAGTGCTCCACACCGCGGCTCGTTCCAGCAAATGAGCCCTACCTCCTTGGGACATGCCGAGTTCCTGTGCTGCCTTCTGGAAACAGCCGGTCCAGTCTCTAGCGCGAATGCCCCGTTACGCCTGCCGTGGCGGCCTATGCAGGCGACCTTTCGCTGCTGCTCTCCCATGTCCACCCCGGCGTCTGCACTCGAGGCTTCTTCGAGCTGCTCAGCCGCAGGTCGGGCCTGAGGGTGAATAGGGAGGAATCGTCCGTGGTTCCAGTTGGCGCGGCGTGGGCAGTACGGCCGGACTGGATTCGCTTGAGGATGCACACGGCTTGAAGCACGTTGGGCTCTCGCTGGGGGACTTTCGCGCTTCAAGAGACTGGACCGTCTGTTTCTAGAAGGCAGCACAGGAGCTCGGCATGTCCCAAGGAGGTAGGGCTCATTTGCTGGAACGAGCCGCGGTGTGGAACACTTTCGTGGGCCGTTCCCCCTGCTTATTGTTTTTCCTCTCTCTCCCACCCCCCCAACTCAAGTAGAATAATAAAGCGGACGAAGGACTTTCTCAGAATCTCCCTTTGGAACACAGGAAGGTCCCGAGTCCGTCTGAAGGACTTAGGCGCTCCGCCTCGGGACGGCGGTCTCAGCCTCCTGATGCTGGAGCGAATGGAGACGCGGCAGCTCCAATTTCGGATCCGCCCCCTCGTGGCGAAGTTCTGGAGGACCACCTGGTGCAAGCCTGCGAGCCTTCTCGTCCAGCAAGCCTCCGGCAGCGTGGACTCGCGTCCTTCTTTGTGCGCCGTCGACGCGATGCGCCTCACTGTAAACTGCAGTTCTGGCGGGTGGCCACGCTGACCAGGACGAACAGCTGGATCTCGTTCCGCCTCCCCCCTTCCTTCCGCGGGCGATGGTGCCCGATTGCGGGAAACCGTTGGCACGTGGGTGGGCGAAGAACAAGAGAAACGCCTGGAACAGGCACAAAGATTCCTGTACTGTTTCTACAACTGTTCGTTCTGGAAGATCATCGAACATCCCCGGGAAGAGCGCGTGGGCAGGAAGAACTCTCTTGCTGCCGCATTGCCCTCCCTAAGGAAACTCTTGGGCAGCAGCCTTCCATGCGGATGGGGAGGTCTCGGTGGAAACTTCCTTCAGGAGAAGAGGACTAGGTGGGGGAACGATGGGCCCGTTCACGGACGCTGAGACCCCGACTACCCCGCCTAGAGGACTTCTGAGTTGGGGCGAGCTGCTGAATAGTCCACTGGGAGATCTGCAGTGGCCTGCAGAGTTCTTGGATGACCGCATCCTCCTCTTAAAGTGGCAGGGGTCGGCGTTCATGCTGCTGCACTGGGACCTCCCGTGCAACGCTCACAGGCATCACTGGACACAGGGGAGGTGTGGACCCGAACTGTGGCAGGTGTGGGGAACGCGAATCTCTCCCGCAACTGCTCATGGATTGCGTTGCCCTCAGGCCCCTCTGGGAACGCTCTGTCACGACCCTTGGAACAGCGGCAACCCCAGGGACTCTATCAGACTCCTCTTCGTCACGCGAGTCCCTTCGGTCGGCAGTCTCGCTGCCTGTTTTCTGCTGCCTACGCGGTATTGTAGCCACCTGGAGTGATGCAAGTGATGCAAGAGGAGGACGGAGTGACAGGGGTTCCACATCCACTTTGCAGTTCGCTTCCTGAGGATGTCTACGAGATGACCCCGTCTGGAAAAGAACATGCAGCGAGAGCTTGCCGGCATCCACGAAAGGATGCAGAGGACCACTCCTAGCAGGACGTGACTCCTTCCAGCACCCTCCCAAGTTTATTTATTTATTTTTCCTTTTTTGTTCCCCCTCCCACTTCCCTCACCGGTCTGTGCACCGGCAACCCAGCAAGTTCCATTCGAAATGGACATGGATTGATCACTGGTCCAGCCACAAAACATGCAAATGTTTATTTTTAGTAAATAAACCACATCTGGCGCACTTGGATGAAAATCCAGGAAGGAAGGAAGAAAAGGCCGTTGCCAGGGGCGACGAAGCGCCCGCGCTTCGCATGCTAAGTCAAGCCGCGAGAACGCTGGGGCGACGGTAGCGTGCCTCACCGGCCGCAGCGCCTGTTCTTCGGCTTTGGATTCGTCCCCGGGAACGCGCGGAAAACGTCCTGGAAACCTTTCGGACCCTTCGCGGAAGTGGGATTTTAGCCATGTGGAGCCCGGCGGTGGTGCCTGGAGTGCGCTCTGGTAGCACGGGAGAAGGGAAGGGGTGAAGGGAGGGCGAGTCGCCTCAGCTTCGAAGTGGTTTGCTTTCGGAAGCCGGAAAGAGGGACTTGCGTCTCCGGGAGTTCCTCTCCTTGTCGTGGGGAAAGGATGAAAGTGAGTTCGGCTTGGACGGAGGAGACCCCCCTCGGGCTGTGATTGTTCCATTCCCTGCAGAGTTTCTTTCTGACTCCCCTCTTTTCGGAACTTGTCCAGTCCAGCGGTTCGCACGATCTCCCCTTTGATCCCTCTGGTCGAGCGGCTCTGCAAGCAGAAAAAACTGGCGCGAGGACGCGTCCGTGTTGCAGAGAAAGGGAGGGCACCTTCCTTCTGGGGAGAGGGGATGGCGCACGGTCGTAGCGGTGGCCGGATGGGAAAAGGAGAGGTTGCCTCTTGTGACGCTTGCCGGCCATGCCCAGCAGCACCTCCTCCACGCGCCCGCGGCGCAGCTGACCTCCCGAGAGCGAAGGTCTCCCCCCTCTCCCCGCGCCGCTGCCCGACTTGCCCGGGACGGGTACGGAGGGGAGGAGATCTTTCTGGGGAAGAAAGGAGTCCTCCAGTTCACCTTCCTCGCCCCCGACTCGAACGCCATGGTACGTCCGTCTCTCCGCGCCGATCCCCTCCTCATGCGGGCGTTCCTCATCCTCTGGAAGGCGAGGGAGGTCACTCCTCAGGGTTCGGTCGTTCCAGGAACTCTCAGGGAGCTCGGGGAGCCATCTTGGGTCTTCGGGATGCAAGAAACGCAGGAGGACGCAGAGGGGACGAGGCACGGACGTCGCGCTCCACCCCTCTGGGCATCGCTGGCAGTGCATCGTGCCTCCGAGAGCTCACGTTGAGACTCCTGGCGCAGGCACCACGAGCTGAAAGGAAGGAGTTCCTTTCGGCTCGTGGAAGGACTCGTTCCATTGCCACCCAACGAAAACACTGTGGTGGGGATGGGAGAATCCAGGAAATGTCCCGAGCAGGCTACGAAGGGAGGAAAACCCTGCAATTCCCGTTCGTGGGGAAACGCTTTCGCGGCGACCGGCAGAGGCGGGAAGACTGGAGGACTCCTTCGGGGCAGGCTGGTAATGCGGAGAGCGAGGGAGAGGAGGCAGGGCTTCGGCACCTTCCCTGGAGAGGTCGCCACCTCTTTCGAGAGCAGCGGCAGAACGCTGCAATCCGAGCTGGTGAGCGCAGCAGCACCATCTGTGGGAATGCGAAGGAACCAGCTCCCGGGGACGCCGCGGCGTGGCCGGATGGGAACCTCGGCTGCTCCTCCTCCTGACCCTCACCTGAGAGGGGGGTGGGGCTGCTTTCTCCTGCCAAGGTCGGAGGGTCGCTGTGGATCCTCCTGCTGCTATCCTCCCCTCTTCCCTCGGGATCGCCTACCGGTTGGCCTTGACGTTTGTGTTCGCTCCTCCTCCGCGTCCGCAACGTGCCCGGCCATGGCCGAACGGAGGAGGGGGGGGGGGGAGTGAAGAGCGGACGGAGCGGACGTCCCTCATCTCGCGCCCCCATCAAAACCGGGATGGCGCGCGTCGTGCCCCTAGGCGTCCGTGTGGCTACGAAACGACTCTCTAAGGAAAACAAACAAACTGCAAGGGTATTCGAGCTCCTCAGGAGGACACGCAGAGGTTCCCCCTCGACCCCACGGTACCCTAGGGAGTCTTCCCTTTCTTGGACGGCGGCGCGCTCACTGGCGCCAGGTTTCGTGACCATCCTCGAGCCAGCTCTGACGGTGAGCACCGGAGCTGGTGGGACGAGGACGGAGCAATCGTTGCTGTCCGCAGACGCGCGCTCTGGCGCCACGTCTACTGCGCTGGTGCGAAGTCCAGGGCGCGCGCGCGATACTTGCCCCACCGTGGAGACGCTGGTGAACATCCGGCCCTCGGCGGGGCGCACGTCCCTAAACTGTCCCTTCGCTCGCCTAGGAAGGGCGCGAGGCGAAGGAAGGGGACGTTCCCGGAGCGCGGGCGAGTCCCTCCGGCCGGATGCCAGCGAAGGACTCGAGCCGCTCCCCCGCCTTCAGAAGCCCGTACAGAAGTTGCCACGACGTTCAAGAGAGGGCAGGAGAGCGGCGACGAGGTCTCCCCTTTCGCGGCGGCACCTCTCGACTGAGAGTCAGGTTGAATCCCTTCTGTCGCGGATGTCCCTACTGCATCTCCCTTATTTGGGCCTTTCCGTCGCGTCCCCTCTATCCGGGATGCCTCTGTTTCATCTCCATTAACACAAGATGATTCCATTGGATCCCTCTTAATTGGGGTTGTCTCCGTCTCATCTCCCTTAATTAAGGATACTCCTATGATACGCCGTTTGATCTCGGATGTTTCATATGCATCATGCGGAGTTCCTTCCATCCCTAGGGATTCTCCGGCTGCGTATCACACCCCCCTGTAGGGGAGGGGGCGCCTCCGTTTTGTCCCCTTTGGTGCGAAAGCCCCTGCCTTCATCTCCGTGCCCTTCTCCGGGGATCCAACTCCCACTCCTCTCCTGCAGGAAGTCCTCCCTTCGGCTCGCCCCTTTCCCAGCTTTTACGCGGTCCTCTCCTCTCCTTCTTTCGAGGTCCTGGCGAAAGCGACTGTTGTCCCTTGGCAGAGGATGCCGAACTTCCGCTTTCGCTTGCGAGATGTCGCCGCAGCAGCGACCGCTGTCAGCGCTGACGACGACGGCGACGATAGCGGTTAGGTGCGTGGCCTCAAGTCAGCTGCCGTGTCCTTTCCATCCCCCGGAGGGGCGGGCAGGTAGCTCTCTGTTTTCCTCCCACCACGAGAGTTTTCGGCGTCCATCCTGGGGGCTGCCGGATCTGGCACCCCTGAGGAACCAGGAAGCTGCGCTCGGATGATCCCTTCGATTGACCTCATCGAACGGGGCTTTCCGGGGCCGAGCGGTCCCTCTCCTGTCCCCCCAGTCGTTGAAGAAGGGGCCACAGAAGGTGTCCCAAGCAGTCATTCCTGATCCTCCGATCCGATCCTCCCTTCCTCAACTCCCTCCTCCATGTCTCGAAGGAGTCTTCCAGATGATTCGAGAGGGATTGGCCGCAAGGGGGGGGGGGGGTCTCGCCTCGACCTGGACTCCTCTAAGTCTCCGGAAATCTGCACAAACAGAGCTGCAGAGGCCGCCGCGGAGCGGACGAGGCGACTCCTCCCTCGCTTCAGCATGCGAACATCCCCGTTCTTGAGGGAGGAACGCTTGTGGGAGTCGCCGCAGTGCTGAGTCTGGGAAGGAGATGCGTGTTGGCTGGACTTGGCGCCCTCATCGGGCCGCACCACGCAACCCTCATGCATGAAAATTCGAAAGAGCGTAAGGAGGCAGAGGAGGAGGGAAGGAGGAGAAAGGAGGGAGAAGGAAGAGGAGGAGGAGGAAGGAAAGAGGTAGGAGGAGGAAGGGAGGTCTCTGGAGCCGAAGAAGGATGGTTTCTTTCAGTCGAGGCAGGAGAGAGGGAAATGAGCCTTGTTTCCCAGAGATCCCAGTTTGGGATCTCCACACATGTGCTGGACTACCTGCTTCTGCTCCTTGGAGGGAGGAGGAGAGGACGAGGGATCTTGGGCCCTTCTCAAGGCCGGAGATCATTCGGCAGCCAGCCACTGGAGGGGGGCAGTGCTGCAAGGAAGGTCTTGCCTCTCTAAGTTGCTCGGTCTTCCCAGATGCTCCCAGGTGATTTAGCCGTCCTGCACCTCGGGCATGCGGCTCGTCCTGGAATCACCCGAGGAGACCCTCCTCGAGGGAAGCTGCGGGGACGGTGCAGCCTAGCGGAAGTCACCTCACCGGTCGCCTCATCAGGGTGAGGGGCACTCGGGGGGAAAGAGGAAGAGAGGAGGACGGCGACCGCTGGGAGCAGACAGCGCCTCGAAACGGAAGGGTAAGCCGGAGGAGTGAGGCGAGTCCCGCTGACCATCCGCCGAAGGTCACCCGGACGAGCAGCACACTCTGCAGTCAGGCGCGTGGCTCTCTGCAAAGCTCAACCCCTCCTCCCTTTCTCCTCTTCCTGGGGTCTCCCCGGTGGGGTTAGCCGCTGGAAGAGGGAACGCCGACCTCTTTCCCTTCCTTCCTCTTGGACCCTTCGGAGGGTCCGCGTTCTGCGAGGTTGGAGGGAGTAGCCTGCACCTGGCCCACCTCCTCGCGCCAGAGGCTTTTCGGAAAGAAGGAAGAGGGGAAGGGAGGATGCGTGACCGGCAGCACCTGCGGCCACTTCCCTGCAGAGGCGCCCCCGTCCATGAGCTGACAGCGAGCGCCAACGGCCAGCTGCAGCCTCGCGGGATTCCCCCCGGCAAACGGAGAGAGATGACCACCCGCATTCGGCGCACCTCTCGAGGAACGATCGCAGCGAGCGGAGCGGGGGGAGGGTTTCTAGGAGGTGGATGGGGGGGGGGGAATTCTGGCGCCCACAGGAGCGAGTGGCCGCCTGTCACACCCCGCTGCCTTTTGCTGTAGGTTGCCTCCGGGCTCGGAGCCGCCCTGGTGGACCCAAAGAAAGGCCTCGAAAGCGCATGCGCGCATATCGGTTGCACGCGCCATGTGCGGAATCGGTTTCGCGCCGAAATTTTTTCCTCCATTTTTATGGTCCCCAAGCCACGCCTCCTCCGGGGCTAAGATAAATTGCAGTTATCTCTCCTTGATAAGGGAAGATTTTTCGCGACCCGGCCGGGGCAGCACTTCTTCCTTTTTTCTTCTTCCCCGAAACCGATTGGGAAATCGTGCGAAAACAGGGCGCCGGTCTCTACGGCAACTGCAGCCGCCGGATGCACTCGCGTCGGAGCGGGCCGTTTGGTTCCGGAAAGAGGAGGAGGGGGGGCACCGAGAAGTCCCCACTCGCCCACCCCGCCAGCTCGTGCTCTCTTCCCGTTCCCCTTTTCCTCTCCCTCCCGCACCGCGGTTTCTCTCGCAGGCAGCAGGGGAGCTGGCCGGTCGCAGGGACTCCGGCACTTTCGTCCAAGACGGTAGGCAACGCAAGCAGCAGCGGACGGCGGCGATTCGTTCTTCGGGGAAAGGGTGGCAGCGTGGGTCTCCCGGTTTGCGTTCTGCGGGCGAGGAGCCCTCTAGGCCCTAGCGAAGAACCCGTGGGGTGCTCCTGCAAGGCGAACGCAGCGAGGCTTGGCAGCACTACTGCCCGCTCGGCAGAGGAAGGGGCGAAGCGCCCGCCCACTCTTCGGCCGGGCGCTCTCGCCTTGCGTTCGGCCAGTGGCGAAGGATCGATCCCGTCGATCCCTCCTCTCCGGTCGCTGCCGGGAGAGTTCGGGATTGCTTCCCGGGCATCGGTCCCGTCCATGGAGGGGGGAACCGCAGGCGACGGACGGTTCGCCGGTTCGGAGGCGGCGCCCGCCTTCCGGAGCACCGCAGCCCGTCACGCGAGAAGCGCCCGCTGCAGCACGGGCTGCGCGGGGAACCTCGCGAGAGAGGCGCGTCGGAGAAGCGCGGAGCCCTCGCGGCCAAGGTCGCGAGGAGGCGCGCGCGTTCGTGGCGCCTTCCCGGCTTCCCCGTACTTCCGGGTTTCTTCCTGGAAGGAGGGCACTCCCCGCCCTCCTTCCAGGAAGAAGGTGCCCGGTGCCCTTCGATGAAGCGCCGGAAGGTCGGGCGCGCGCGGCGCAAGTTGCCTCCGGCAAAGGGCACCCTTCCAGACCTCACCGACGCGTCCGCTCTCTTGCTTCCCCCCCCCCCCCCTTCCCTGGTGTTCCTCTGCCGCTCGGGCGCCCGCCAGCAAGGCGCGCAAACCCTCAGCCCTCCGCATCCCGGTCCCCAGAGCCCTCAAGGACGTCCCGAAACTCGAGGAGGTCGTTCCCGGTTTGCCGGGCACCTGGGATATTGCCTCGAGCAGCGCGGATTCGCGGGAAGCAACCCCCGGCCAGGAGTCGGACTCTCCTGCCTCGTGGGCAGAGGAGCGGCCGGTCGGTCGCGGGGACTCGGGCGCTCTCGTCCAGAGGACAGCGCCTTCTCTCCCGGGAAGATTCCGAGGGAAGCTCCTCGCGCGCGCGATCGCCCTCCTTCTTCCTCTCCCATCACTCCCTGTTCCCCTCTTCCCTGGGAACGCTACGTTCTCGAACGCAGCGCTCCCGAGACTCTCGCAACCGGTTCCCGCATCTTCCAGCCGCTCGTGGCGGCGCGCCCAGCGTTCTCCCCCTTCCTTGCCGGTTCCCAAGCGCCAGAAGAGGGAAGGAAAGCACGCACGCGCGTGCGCCTCCCGGATCGACTCCGCGACACGACAAGCACCAATTACGGGAGGGAGGGGAAAGGGGGAGGGGGTGGGGTCGGGTGGGGGGTGGGGGGGGGGGGGAAGTGCTGGGATGTCGAACACGACGAGTTCGGAACCCACGGGCGGCGGAGGAGGAGATGCGCGCGGCTGGCCCGGTTCGCCAGCAAGTGTTAATCCGCGTGCGCACGAAGGCCTCCCTCGCCCTGTCCTCCGTGCCGCCTCCAATCACGACTACCGTGCGGCGATACCATCGACTGTTGTTCCATTCAATTAACTCTTATCTCTTCACCAAATGAAGCGACGAGCTATGAAACGTCGTCCGAGCTTCTCGTGTCCGAAGCCAGCAAGAAAAAAAAGAGAGAAAGAAAGAAAAGAAGAAGGAGATGAAAAAAAAAAAAAAAATAATAAATAAATAAAAGAAAGGCAGGGCCCGTTTTCGCGACGTCGGTGCGCCTCTCGTGAGGCGCTCGCGTCTCCTTCCTCGTCTGCGGATGACTCCGAGCGACACCGGACACCAGCTTTCTGCAGTGGTACCAAACCAAAAAAAAAACAAAAAAAAACAAAAACAAAAAAAAGGAAAGAAAAAGAAAAAGAAACGAAAAAAAGAAGGGGGAGGAGGAGGTGGGGATTTATTATGTCGCATCTGACTCCAAAGTTACGACCCTGGTGGGAAAACAGCTCTCTTGACCCTTCTTAACAACATCTGCCTAATCTAAAATGAATAAATGTTTAAATTTGGGAAATAAATAATTCATCAGGCAGCTGCGATCGGCGGAGCACCGTCGGACGGACGACGCGGGAGTGAACGAGGTCTCGGGAGGCGGAGTGGTTCGGTTTCTGGTGGGAGAAACGGCGGAGGTCGCCGCGATCCCGAAGGAACCCGCCGCCACCTTGGGAACACCTCGGCGATCTGGAAAGCCCCGTCGAAACAGGAAGGGAAGGGGGCCGGGCAGCGGCAGCCGCAGTTCCCCTCCTGCTGATCCCGAACGTCCCGTGCTTCCGTCGGAGAGGAGAGCAGCGGGCGTCACTGGAAATCCGAGGCAGGGTACCCGTCGTCGTGTGTTTTTCCTCACATCTTCCCTGGAGTAGAAAGAGTAAACAAGCGGTTGGGAGAGGCGGTTGGGGGAGGCAGCGGGAGGGAAGGGAGGGGAGAGGAAGGGGGGCAGAGTTGAATTCCAAGACGCCGACGAAGAAGCGGCGGGAAGAGAGAGCGAAGGAACGCATGTGCGCTGAAGCTGCTGGGTGGACGCTGACGACGCGCTCCTTTCCTCTCGGAAGCGGAAGTGCAAATCGCGATTCGCTCGCGAAGGAACAACCAGCTTTCTCGCGCATCCATTATTCCCATGCAACAGCACTGTTTGCCTGCGAGGAGGAAGAGACACTGTTAACCCGGAAGCGCTCGCGTTTGTTTAAGGATTGATGCAGCTCGTTCTTTCCGGGGCGCTAATCATCTCACCCTGCCAACCGCCCGTTCTTCGGCTCAGGAATGAAAACAAATTAAATGCATTAATTAATAAATTTCCTCCAGTAAACAACTCCCGACTTCCAATTAGAAGTTAGGGAACAAAGTGGCAGCTGGCGTCACGTGCCACTCCTACGGCTCGATGCAGCAGGTCTCGCAGGGTGCATAAACGCCGAGGTTTCCTGGAGATTCCACGCTGCTCGTATCGCTCTCTTGCAGAGTCTCTTCTCGACGAGGAGGACACGGGGGGGGGGGGGGAGAAGAGTGAAAAAAAAAAAAAAAAAAATCTGTTCCAAACAGCCAGCAGCATCCTCCGACTTTCGACGTTCACGTCCGTCATGACGGGGAGGGGAGAAAATTTCTTTCCAATCTGTTTCTCTCAATGTGGACACTTTAATTCCCCGTCGACATCCGCCTGCGGAGGCCGAGGTGCGTTGCGGGTGACCACCATCTCGGATGGTTTGTTGCGCCTCGTTGAATTGGATGGCCTCGAAGGAGAAGACGGAAAGCCGCACAAACTCATTTCGCACCACTGGCGGACTCGACAAGAGGACGAGGGACGGCGCGTTCCAAGACAGAGAGGGTGGGAAGCGATTCCTTGGTTCCCGCTCTGCGGCGACCGTGCTTCCACCTGCTCGCAAGAGGCGGAATGATGGAGGAGCAGGGAAGAACGATAACGGAGGGTCCTTGAAAAAACGTTGGGTGGATCGAAAGGAAATTCACGGACCATAAAGTCGCAACGCTTCTCAGGAAGCGAAAAAGCCAGAGACGAAAATCCGAGTCTTCCGTGAGGAACGCGTGACGTAAGCAACGCGTGCAGGTGCTCTGGAAACACGGGGCACTGCAGCAAACCAGCGAAGGATCCAAGCAGAGCAGCCCCTTGTGCCAGTCAGGGCTGGGAAAATGAGGATGCAGGGGGATGAGCGAGGGCAAGAGCGTACGGAGCTGCGGTGGACAATCCCTGTCTACGAGGGCTTCCGGAGACGCGCTGGCGGAGAAGAGGCGGCGAAGCAACCCAGGGCCAGGTTCTGACCAAAATTTTAGGATCAATGGAGAGGAAGGGAGGTCGAAGAGAAGGCTAAAGGGTCGAAGAGGGGTTTCGTTTTCCGGCGTAGCCGGAGGGGGCCACCAGCGACATCGAAGGCACTCGAGCTGCAGGTAGGTGCACGTCCTGCAGAAGAGAAAGGACAGCCGCGGAGACTCCACGTTTGATGCACCCACAAAGAAGAAAATCCCCTCCCCCCTCCCTGCTCGCGATCCAACTCGAGGCAGCACGGTCCTCCCTTGCCACGAAACACTTGGATCAAGGGAAGGTCATGCCCAGCATCGTGCTTCAGGGCATTTTCCATTCACATTCGCTCGATTTGCAAACTGCTGATTTATTCAGGCAGTGCCACTCAGTCTGCCGCCCGAGCGGACATCGCCTACCAGGGCGGGGGCCGATTGCATGTGTGCAGGAGGTGAGTCGTGAGGCATAGACGGTCAACAAGGAAAGGACGTGAAGAAGAAGACTGGTAGTCCAAGGGGGGGAGGGGAGAGGACTACCCCGAACATTCAGCCTCCGACCAGCCGGTTCCAGGAACGGAGTGGCAGCCGAAGCGTTCCAGGGGGAAGGAAAGGTGGTTCTGCTGGGCGTCGCTTGTTGAGCAGCGAAGAGGCAAGACGGAAGATGAGCGCGCGGGAGCCAAATTTTGGCTCCAAGGGGCGAATGCGGAGGGCGGCGAACTGACGGGGGAGGGAGGGAGTACAAGAGCCTTCGGGCGAGGCAGGCGGAGATCGTCGGAGGTGGAGTGGTGGTGTTTCTTGGACGCGTGCCGGAAGCGTCGGAGCGTTCGCCTCCCATCCGAGGCTGAGAAGAAGACGCTGGAGTTCCGCACCCTTCGTTGTGCCCGCACAACCGTTCTCAAGCACGGACGGATGCGGGTGGAGCTGATCCCCTCATCCCAACCATGGTGATGGTCCGAAACTCTTCGATTTCTTGCCAACAGCAAAGCGAATCCGCTCGCTTTCCTCCTCTTGGTTTCTTTTCCTTTTTTTTTTTTTCCTCCTCCTCCTTCTTTTTTCCCCCGAAACATGTCGAGTATATCTGGAAAAAATAAAATAAAATAAAATAAAATAAATACATAAGCCGTAGGGGAGCGCGCTGCCGCCGTGGCAAAATGGTCTCCTCGTCGAGGAGCGATTAACGGGAGTGGGGCTTTCGTTTCATGCAATTTCGAGAGTTCTCCCAGAGATGGATTGCCTTCCCGTGCGCTATCTGTTCATCTGGACAAGAGTGAATTCCTGGCTGCGATTCATTCGATCGCGTGCTTTCCTGCAGGAGGCTGGCGACTGCTTTCCATCTGCAGGAAGTGAAAGGAGGCAGCTGCTGCGGAAGATATTCAAATGATAAGCGTGGCAGCGAATCGATACGGTGCCGCCTCTGGAGCGAAGGGCGTGTCTCGGGCAAACGGCTGCCGCCGCTCACCGAAACGCCGCAGCGCCGCTGGGGGAGGTCTGCGGGCGAAACTCTCCCTCTCCCCTCCCCCTCTCCCTCTCTTTCTCTCTCTCCGCCCCGGCAGACCAAGAGCAGCAAGGCGCCATCCCGAGCGTAGGTGAAGACGCCCTCGCGGTAGGCGCGCGGAAGGGCCTAGCGAGTGTGAACCAGACGACCTCAGCTTCGTTAAGACTCAGGCCTGTCGGGCGTGCAAGAGGCGGTAGAAGGGGGTGGGGATTCCAGCATGCGAGTTTCCGGGATGCGAAGGAGGGTGGCATCTGTTGGCGCGAGAAGCAGCTAACCCACGGACTTCTGCTTTCGCTCCTTCCTTCCAGCTTCCCCTTTTTTTGGTTCTCAAGGGGTGCTGAAGAACCGTTCGCCTCCTTAGGAAGGGGGATGGGAGCTGGCAAAGCTTTTCGACACTGCCCATGAGTCACCCGAGGGTACGTGTCACTCTTCAATTTAGGGGATAACCCAGTGAATCCAAGAAGGCTCCGGTGAAAGCAGTCCGTTGCTCTCTTACGCTTAAGGAAGGGGTGGGTGGGTGGGTGGAACCCCGGAGGGAACCTCTTCCTTGTTTTCTCAGGAGGGACCCCCGGATTGTGGAGGTCGATCCTTGTTTCTTCTCCGAAGGGAACCCGCAAGGGAACCTCTGAAGAGAATCCCGAAGGGACGCTTCCCAGTTTCTCGGAAGGGTCGCTCCTCGAAGGGAGCAGCGCGCTCCTTGACAATCTGGAGAGGAAACCCCCCAAGGGGGGCATCAACCAGATTCATGGCCACGGTTCCGTTTGCACCCCTGGAGACTCTTTGATTCCGGAGGGTCGACTTTCAATCTCGGCCAGTCAGCGGGCGCATCCGGTTTCCGGCTGCTTCCACCGGTGCCGCAACCGAAGCAAACCGAGGCCAGCCAGCGCCATCCTGCCGGGGGGACTCGAAATCCACAACGCACCCGTCATTCTCGTCGTTAGTCCTCCGCGTGGAGATTCGAGCCCGCAACGCTCCGTGCCACGCACGCGGAGACCGCCGCAGCCACAAGGGACTGCCAAGGAGGGCCTCTGCAGCGAAGAGACGGGCAGGAAGTGGCAAAAGGTCAAGTGCGCGCGGTGCGGAAGAGGATCTGAGCCTCCTGCCGTTCTCCCTGCTCCCCTCTCTGATTCGCAAAACTTCCTCAAGGACCGCAGGATCCCCTTTTGCAGGAGAGCGGGATGGCGGCAGAGTCCTGCCGGCAAGACGCCGCGTAGCTCTTCCTGCAGGTGCGAAAGGCCAAACCCTCAGGGTCGGGCTGCTCGCCTGCTACCCGGAGGCTGTTCCTTTCTTCCCGTGGAAAACTCTCAGAAGCCGAGAAGAATCGCGAGCGCGGAGGGAGGGACTGCCTGCTCCGAGGGAACCTCGCCGGCGACTTCGCGGACACGCGCAACTGCCAGGAGCTGCGTCCCAGCGGGTTTCCTCCGAGGTCTCAGGAATGCCAAGGAGGCGCTGGACGGGCTCCGTCGCTGCGCCCTGCACAGGAAAAAGCTGGAGCGGGGGGGAGTTCGAGGGAGAGGACCGGATGTGAGCTCTGAAGCGCTCGGGAGCTCGGAGAAGGGTTCCGAAGAAGAGCTCTTCACCCGCGAGCCGGCTGTGCGCGTGCTCACGAAACAAAAAGGGCCTTCCGCCGGTCTGGACGGGGCAGAACTCGCGCGGAGAAAGACGTTCGGTAGGATCTGCTCGCTATGTTTCTCCGCGTGAGTCTGCCATGTCGGGTTACCCTCAGGCAGCCACCGAGCGCGGGAGTTCTATAGCGCGGGGATTCGCGCCACGTTAGCCTTTTCGGTGGGCTGCGTTGGCTTCGCGCTAAAGAAAGCGGCAACAGCAGCGGAGGAATCCTTGCGTCCGTAGGAACTCGTCTTTTCGGACCGATCCCTCGAGACCGCTTGAGATTTTCTCGCCGCTCTCCAGGCTGGGCAGCCTTAGTGCTCGCCGATTCTGGAAGTGAACGTGGCCACCGGTCGAGGGTGGCGGTGGCGAATGTTCCGGATGAATGAGATGTGAGATCGCTCGATGGAGGACTAGGGGAGCAGTAATGAGAGCGAATGCAGCTGGAGATGCGGATGTTCCAAGTGGTGACACAGCCGCAGCAAGGGTTGTAGAGCACGAGAGGTGCTCCAAAGAGCGTTCGCGGCTCGTCCTCGGCATTTCCGCACCCCTCTTTCTCTACGCTTGCTACTACACCTCCCTTCCCCCATCCCGACGACCGCCTGCGCCTGGCCGATGCCCTCGGCAGGAAAGGAAGGGAAGGAGCGGCGTCTCCCGTTCGATAAACTTTTGGAGCTTCGTGGCATCTTGGGACCACCACCACCAGGTTGGCGAGAAGGGAGAAGATCGCTCTGTCTTCCTCACGGACCACGCTCTTTCCTGAATTCCCTTCCATGCGCCCTGGGTTTACTCATGAGGCACGAAGCAGGATGACGCGTTCCTGCACGACCTTCCCAGAACGGACGGAGGTGTGGCCTTCAGAAGGGAGGTTTCCCTAGAGCAAGTGTTGCTTCCTCTGGGAAGAAGGAAGCTAGCAGCAGCACCCGCGGAAGGAGCGTCTGGATCTGCCTCTACCGGAAGTGGTGGCATAAAGTTCTCTGCCGTCCTTTCTCTCCAAGACGTGCGCACGCTCGTCGCCGGTTCGCTCGGGACCCGCGTTCGCAAAGCGCAGCTTCTGGACCGACGCTGTTCGGCCACAGCGGTCTCCTCTTCTGCAGCGTCTGGCATCTGCCTTTTCGCTCGTTTCGCTGGTGGGGATCGACAAGAAGGCCGGGAAAACGCGGCGCCAGGCTTCGAGACCTCCGCCTCTGCGACTCTGCTTGTGCACTGCCCGTGTTTTCTCGTGTGTTTTCCTCGAAGGACGCGCAATGAGCCAAGCTGCAGAGCGGATTCGGACGTGCCCGTTACACTGGCTGAGCGGCCGCCCTTCCGCCCTGCCTGGGAGCTCCTATCGCTCCGACGTCTGGAGTCCGCCTCGTAGCCTCTTAAACAAAACTGCAGTGAATGGCGTGTTGCCCGCGTCTTCCCGCTTACCTTTACGAGCAGCAACCGTGGCTGTGGATGTCTTTGGAGGCGTTCTTCCCTGACTGGGAGGTTGGACTTCCGGCTGCTGCTGCCCCCCGACAGCATGCGGCCGTGTTCGTTGCCCACTTCGCGCTCCTGCGGCCAAACCCGCCTCCAGCATTCCTTCACCGCCATCCCGATCTTGAAAGATATGAAAAGCATCGCACCAGCCTCGAAAGCCTGCTACCTCCTTCCGCCACATCCAGCCCGCGGCTGCAGCTCCCACCGCGCACAGCAAAAGTGCTTTCTTCGATGGCATTGTTTGTTCTGAAGACGTCTGAAGCGATCGACCCTGCAAGAAACTTTCTTTTCTTAAAAAAAAAAAAAACTCCCGAATGGAGAGGTGGGTGGTGGACCCGAACTGGCAACTGCTTTCGGTCCAAAGATTCCATCTTCGAAAGTGGCCTGCCGGCCGCCTTTGAGCCACAACCATGTCATCCAGTCATCGTCAATAGCAACGAGACGGCAACAACATGACGTAAAACAATCGTATCGAAACACTCGTAGCAACAGTACCTCGGCGACACCTGTTGAACCTTTGCGCGAAATGTTCCCAAATGCTTTGTAAGTAAGAAGAGTGTGTAGATCCAGAGAGAGGGAAGTCCAACGAAGAAGGGGAACTTGGAGAGGTCAGGCGGGAAGAGGGCAATGAAGGATGTACAAGGAGTACATCCTTCATTGCCCTGTCCTTCGACGAAGTACAAGGATCCCGGCACTTCGGCTCATGGCACCAGCTGCTCCTGCCGGATGGTTCCTCCAGTCGTGCGGTCACAGAGGTGTGCTCTTTTCTCCACCCAGAATGGCGTCACTTCACAGCGTTGGCATTTCTCTGTCGCAGTCAAGGCTTGCTACGGCTACGAGATGCGTCTTCCCCTCCTTCCTCCCTCCTTTCCGGACGACGGTCGTTCCCGAATCGGGAGCGCGAAGACGCTGCTGCGAGAGAGTTCCTGAGAAATTCTCCGAATCTTCCGATGCAGTGACCTGAGTTCCTTCTTGCCCCCTGTCCTCGGGCTCCAAGGATTGCGCTGCTCGAGGCCACGCTGCAGTTTTCCGGTGGCTGCAGCTATCCCGGTTCCTGTCGGCGAAGAAGTCCGCTGTCGGATGCATCCTCCCGTGAACCTCGTGAGAACAGTCCCATTCTTCCTGTAGCTTCGGGCTTGGGGGTGTCGTTTAGGACCTCGGGATGGACGTCCATCCGGTGGAATCCTCGCGAGCCAAATGCCGCCCGTTTCTCAAACCTTGTCGCATGAGGATGGCGCCGAGCCGGCACCATTCGCATGCGCCTCCTTACGCGGTCCGGTAGACGCGGAGATATTGCGGGGGAAGGTCAGGGGCGAGCGGGGAAAACCTGAAATGCCTCCTCGAGGAAGGGCAGGGGGAAGGAGCAGGCCCCGGACAAAGGAGAGGAGGAAAATTTCGCGGAGGGAAGCTGTCACCAAAGTACCGATTTGTCTTTCCTAATAGCGTGACGAACAAAGCTGTAGGCAGATAAGCCGTTGTGCGGGAGAACGCGAGATCGCAGATACGGGGGGGCCAAGGGCGCGGAAGGGGGCGCTCGCGGTGTCGTTGAAAAGGGGTAAGCAGGCAGGCAGAGTGAAGCGAGCCAGTAGGTGACGTTTCGGAAGGGTGAGTGGGTGGGCGGGAAAGGGATGAAGGGGGGGGGGAGGGGGACAGCTGCCTGGTTCCGACAAGAGAGGACAGGCGTTTCGTTCGTGGAGATGAAAGGAGAGAGCGCTGGATCTTCGTTTCCAGCATAACCTGCAGGGGGAGGGGGGGCATCGAAAAAAAGAGAACACGGCCGAGGTGGCCGCCCCTCAGATGCAGAAAACCGTTGGGGTGGTCGAGAGAAGTTTCCTCATGAGTTGGAACGGGAGATTCCCAGCCTCCGGCAGGCGCGATCACGGGAGGGGGAGGGGGGGGGAGAGAACAGGGATTCCGGGAGAAGTCGAAATCTGTTGAGGGTTAGCAACGGCAGCAGATGCCAGCGCGAAAGTGGGATGTTTACAGAAAACCCATCCTCTCGCTCTCCCGTAATCCATTTACCCTGGATGCGGCAGAGCCAAATGACAAACGGGGAGCGCGTGAAGCCTCAACGGGAGTACCCAGAAGGGGAGGTGAAGCGCTCGCCTGGTGGATATGCTCACGACGGTAGCCCGGAGTTCCCGCCGTCCCGGAAGAAAAATCCCCCTGGGCTGGCGGGTTGCCTCCGAGGCTCCGTCGTTCCAACGGTATGGGTCTGTGTGTCGCAAGTGATCCAGAGGTGAGCTCAGGGGGAGCTGCTGCTGCGGTTCCTCCGCATCCCGCTCTCAGTCCGCGCCTGCAGGGGAGGTGCGGTGGCGACGCGCGCGCGGACGTCCTCGAAGGGGCCGGGGGCACAGGGAAACAATAGGTGGGCGAGTGCCGATTCTCCATGCAGCCCGAAGACCGGAGGAGGAGGGTTCCTCCCCCCCCCTCCCTCTCGTGATGGTAGAACAAAGCCCGATTGAATGCCCGACGGCGAATCCAATGTTCCTCTTCTCTCCCCCTTCCCTTCCCTCTCCCCTTTCAGTGACTGAAGGTAAGGGAAGAGCAGGTCCAAGAACTCGAGCGGGAACGAAATCAAAAAAAAGACAGAAAATCCAAGGTCGACGCCTCTTCAGCGAAGATTCGGCTGTGAGTTGTCGCGCGGAGCAACCCAGTACAAGAAGGGGCAATCCCTTGACAACGAGAAAGACGGGACGTGAGAAAAAGGAGAGATCTGACGCTGGCAAACAGCACCGGCGGACGCCGGTCTTCGTCCCAGGGAGCAAAAAAAGTTCCTGCCTCTCCCTCCAGGAGGTTGGCTCTGGGAGCTCCCCTGTGGTTCGTGGATTCCGAACAAAACGACTAGCTGCCGCCGCCTCGAAGCCGCATCCAATCTTCGGCTCCCGGAGCTCGTGGAGGAAGGCAGCAGCAGAGGAACCGAAGAGCACATGGACCACGAGAAGGGCCAGTGCTTCTCTCACAAAGCTCTAAAGCCGAGAGCCGTTCGCGTGTCACGTGGATCATTGGGAAGGCGTCTAATTCCAGCCTCGCGCCGCCTGTGCAGTCTGCTCGAAAGTTGCCCATCCTGTCCGTCCACTTCGTGGCCAAACTTCGTGGTCCAGCTGGAGACTCTTTCATAGCAACCAGGAACTCGAGCATCTCGTGAGGCACGTAGGTTCCCCTTCTGGAAGGGAGCGAATCGTCCGAACGCGCAGCCCTCGTCGCGTGCCCATCGCCTTCGGCGGAAGCTTTCAGGAACCCAGAGAGAAATCGGCCAGGACCACACTCCTCAGGGGAAGGGGTACATACAGGCACCCTCCGCAGATCCCAGAGAAAGCCCATCTCTCCGGAAGCGACGCTCCTCCACGGGAGGTTCGCTGGTTTGCATCATGAAACACGTGGAAGATTCCCAGGAACTGGAACGACTCCGGAGCCGCCTGTCGGCAGCGTGCTTCCTTTCTCATCTCGGATTGACGGGCCATGCATTTAAAGCAGATAAATAAATCCAAAAAGTTCGCAGACACGTAAGAAGAACGAGGGGAAAACATTCCCATCATTTTTGGAACCTTCTTCGACTGTGGTTCAATCTACGTGCTTCTTCAGCTGGAGAACGCAGTTGTTCGGACTGGAGCTTGTCCTCGAGGTTCGACCCTGCTCCTTTCACAGTCGTGCAGTGCTGACCCCCACGCAGCAGAATAGCGGGGGGGGGGGAAACGGAAGAGGGACGTCCCATTCAGGGTGTGCGGGCGGAAGTTCGCCGTCGAGGTTCGAACCTGAGTCCTCGGGATTCGATGCCGGGTCTACGTACTACGAACTCAGCACCGGCTCTGTCCGCCTCCTCCTTCCAGAATGGATGGAACAACCAGAGTTCCTCGTTGGTAGACCCACCTCGATCTTGACCGAGAGGCCGAGGAGGGACACCCATCAACAGAAACCTCTGAGTTTCCCCCAAATCGATCGCCCTCCTGTGAATCAAGCTGCTGGCCGATCTTCCAGTCGCTCCCGGTTTCAAGCGGGTGCACCCGGTGGCTGCGTCCCCCCGCAGGATATTCCGGAGGACACTGAAAGCCTCCCCAGGCGCTTGGCGTAGTGGCGAGGGATTTACGGACCTCGAAGTGTTTGATCGTTTCCCGGGTCCAGCGATGCTAACGATCCCACACGAGGATTCCGCCTACCGAGCCCGGGATGATCCCCTGGGATGACGTCAGGGGAGCCACGCTTCCGTTCCCCCTCTTCTTCTTGTTCCCCGGAACCAGTCCGAGTACTTTCCTGATGTTCCCGATGGGACATCTCACGTCCGGTCTTATGGCCTCGATCTGTCCTTCGTAACAGGAGATGCAGGCGCAGGGGACATGCGAGTGGGCATCCGGTATTTCCCTTCGACAGGACGCCTTCCCGCCTTCCGTTCACTCCCCGTGCCTTAACGACGCGCGCCTGACGATCGTCTCGTCGCGGCGTGCACAGACAGCGGCGCCGTAGGCAGGAGTTCAGAGGGAGCGTCGGTTTCCTGCCCCCCCCCTCTCCCCGGTCCGCAACACGAACCTGCGGCAGGATCTTGGATCTCCTTCTTGTCTCTCGGACGTTCCTCTTCTGCCCAGAAAGCTTTGCCACCCCATGTGTGCGTGATCTGAAAATCGTGGGTCGTCTCCAGGGTATTGGAAGAGGGGTTGACTCTCGCATTATAGTTTCCCCGGATCGCTTCGCCAACGTCCCCTGCCTTTCCCCGCTCTTACAGTCTCTCCACGTCCTTATCGGAGGGTCACCTGGAAACCTTCACGAACCTCCCCTCGCGGAGTACCCCGATGAACGAAAAGCGGGATGGGGAGGGGGGGAGGGCAGGATTCGAACGGCTGTCTGCGGAGATGCTGAGGATCACAACGCCCTTGCCAATCCCGCTTTTGCCCCGGGGATTTCCTTCTCGTGTCACAAGCAGAGGGAGGGAAACTCGAGAACGGGGGGCCAGGAAAACTGGGAGAGGGGGAGGAGGCGCTGGAGGCGGCGGAAAGGAAAGAATCTTTTTTTCCTCTCCGAGTGCGCAGGGTGGTGGTGGCAACACTGCAAGGCAGGAAGAAGCCCTCACTCGTTTCCGGCAGGAAAGCGTTCAAATCTCGTCGGGGGCAGATCTGGAAAGGGTGGGAAGGCATTAGGCCGTAAGTCAATAAATCAATAGGAGCGGAATGGACCAGCCGAACTGTGGTGATGGTGAATCCCCAGGGCGTCCGAGAAGGGGCGAAAAGGGAAATGGGATGCTATGAACCGGTAACGACTTGGTCTGTCCTCAATCACCCCGACGCTCCCTTTTATTTTATTCTACCTTCCAGGTTTGGGCCCACTTCACTGCATCCCTCACGGCTACCGCGAGAGGCTTTCTCGGATGGAGGCTGTCTTCTTCTTCCGTGCCGGAGGCTGTTGCCGTCGTTCCATCAGGTGGAAAGAGAGGACCAGAGGAGAGCCAGCAACTCAGCCCGGGGAGGCGGACGGAGGTCTCCTTGGTGCTCCTTTCTTTCCTCGGGGAGTCTTCGCGCCGCGCCCCTCCTTAGGGGTGGTCGCATCGACCGCGTAAGCGGTGGCAGCCTCGAGGCGCGACGACATCCAGAGCGTTCGTGCAGCTTCTCCTCCTCCTACCCTTTACTCGGTCCCCGAAACCGAGGGGGCCATGGTTGGGGCAAGGGATGGAGCATCCCCCGGTTCCGACATGCGCACAAGGGGGCCGGGATTCCCGTCCTCAGCCCTGCAGCACTGCTTCAGGTCTTCCTCAGAGCCGGGTACCTATAGAAGCACCGCAGAGCGAAGGTCCGTGGAGGTGCAGCGGCTGCTCGGCCGCAGAAGCTCCTCCGGGTCAGCTCCTCTCCTTCCCGGCTTCCAGAGTGTGCCCTCTGCAGGTACCCCACGGAAATTCCTCCATTGCCCGCCGTCCGGGTGCTCCGTTTCCTTTTCCCGCCCCATCGAGGAGACCCAGATCGCAGGTCATCCTCCCCCCCCTCTCCCCCGGATCCGGCGTTATTCACTGCCTTTCCGAGTCTCCCACGCCACTCCGCAACGTCTGTGCTTCCGACGCGCTCTTTCTCGGCCGACTTTCGAGGCGGTGGGGTCTGTGATGACTCCTCGTCCGGATCGGCCCCTCCTGTGACAGATGACCCGCAGGCAGGTCATGCCCGTCCTCGAACTTGAGCCCTTTTCACACCTCCCCCTCTCGCATTCCCGTCTGAACCGACCCCCCACCCTCTTCCTCTAGCGGGCTGCTCCATGATAGTTTGCCTCCCCGACCTCGTGCTATCTTGCGGCGACCACTGGAGAGGAAACGAGCGTCACTTCCCTCAACCATCCGGAGTTGGAGGGGGGGCGCAGCGTGTGGGGGTCCTTGGAGCATGCAAAACCACCACGAGAGTAGACCGTGAACCTCCCTACGGGGGCTGGCTCAGGTCCTCCGGGTCACTCCCGGAGCGACACCCTTTCCCTTCCCAGGACTTGCGGCCAGTTGGGAAGAGGGGGGAACGAAGCCGCGCGGAGTCTGCCCGTCGTTGGAATCGCTCGTCTGCTCCCCTTCCCACAGCACCAAGGAGCAGGACCGTAATCCGGGAAACCCAGAATGGTTCCCGTTCCCGGACGAGTGCCCCTTCCTACGATCCGCTCGCTTCGTGCTCCCAAGGCGTTCCTAAACTCGCGAAGGGGCTGCACTCGTCCCGGCGACACTCTCCCTGTTCGCCCTCCCGAGGCAGCGCTTGCGGAGTGCACTGGGAAGTGCTCTGGGGGATGGGTTGGGAGCGGGGTGTGGGATCCAAGCCTCGGATTACCGTCGAGCCACCGGCGCGCGCAGCTCCCTTTCGTGGGAAAGCTGCAAGTGGAGGGGAGAGGCGGCGAGAAGCGCAGCCTCCCTTCCTCTTCTCAATCTCTTTTGGATGCCCGGCTCGTATGTGGGGCATAGCTGGAGGCTTCCTCATCACTGCAGCCACAGTCTCGCATCCCCTGGTGGCACCCTCTGACATCCTACGCCGCTTACCTCATCCCTACTTTCCCTTTGCGGGCCTTCGTGTCTCAATCTGGATCTTCCCTCAGGGAACGAAGATTCTGGCAAGTTCCCTGAAGTGTTCCCAGGTGCTTTCTCTTCCCTTCAACTTCTCCCCTTGTTCTCTCTCTTCTCCTCTTCCTCTTTTTTGATTCCACTTCTCTACCTCCTTTTCTCCTCCCTCCTCCCCCCCCTTTATAATTCTCTTCCTCCTCTTCCTCTTTTGTTCTCTTCTTCTACTCGCTCTCTCCTCCCGTTTCTGCTACTTTTCGTTCTTTTCCTCTTCTTCCACTGCCCCGTTTGCGCTTCTTTCCCCTCTCCCCCCCTTCTCCCAGACCAGGAATGCAGGCAATTTGCGACTTTCCCATGCGGTGGCCAGTTGGCTCAGTTCGCTGGAGTTCGCGCAGGGGTCCTCTCCGCCGTCTTCCCGGGTCGCAGCTTCTCGTGATGCACGAACGGGTGCCGCCCCGTTCGTTAGATTCGGTTGCTGCCCGAAAGAGAAAACCGTGGGAGTCTCCCCTCCCCTCCCCTCTGAATTTCCATTCGTTTGACTTCGCCTGCGCGGAGGAACATCGGCGTCTGCGTGCCGCACGCCGGAGGGTGCCCTGGGGAGGGAGGGAGCGCGGGCACGGGAGGGGGAACGCCGAGACGAATCCAACCTCCCCCTCTCCCTCGTCCCCTCCCGCCCGGGTGGAATCGCCGACGGCAGGACGGCTTTGTGGCCGGCTTTGTCCTCATCGGAAGGAACAGCCTGGAGCAGCCACGCAGGTGCTCCGAAGGCATCCGAGAGCGGGCTTCCCCCGGGACCCCACCTCCAGAAGGAGATGGTCTCTAGATCCGGCATCCTCCCTTGATGTCCTGTCTTCCTGAAGTGCCATAAAGGGGGGAGGGGAAATATGCAGCTCCTCGTCCCGTTGCCGGCGTTCTTGAGACGTGCCCTCGGGGCCCGTCGTGCTACCACGGCAGAGGATGGCGCTCTGGGAACGGAGACAAGCCACCCACGGGCCCCTTTCACCTCGCACCGTCCCTGGGATTTCGGGAGGGGTTGGGTGAGGGGAGAGGACTTGCAGAGGAAGGGAGCCGATTGTTGAGTGGAATCCCTACGGACTCGATACCCCGGCACTCTTCCCTTCCCCTGCCTCCCTCCCCTGATGGTTGTTGGGGATGACGTCACCGTCAGACACCCTATTCCGCCGTCCTGCCAGGATAGGTGGCGCCCCTTGTCTCTCTTGCGCGATTTCATTGCGATGGCTTGTCCCCAGAAGCAGCTTCGTCATCCCTGTTGCGCTTCCCAGGAGTGCCAGTAAGAATGGGGAAGGGCCATCGTGGGGAAGCAGCAGCGCCAACACGCGTCACGACCCGAGGTCCAGACCTCATTCTCCCTTCTGGACCCTTCGCGCAGCTCGCGGAGCTCGTCCAGTTCGCAGCCACCCTGATCACTCCTCTCTCCCGGGGACTGCGCGGGCCTCCAGGGAAGAAGCCTCGCCTTCATGGGAGGCGGCTCGGCCACCATCCGGGATGAGGGCACCCTGGAATAAGTATTGCCATCTCCCGGAGGGCCAATGTGTCGGCCTCCCGGCAGGAGCCGCGAGGTGAGTGAGGGGGAAGGGCCTTGAGGGTAGCGCGGTCCAATTGCGGCGCTACATAGAACGGGGGGCGAGGAAACCTGGGGTGGGGGGAGGAGGCGCTGGCGGTGGCGGAAAGGAAAGAATTTTTTTTTTCCCTCCCGGAGTGCGCAGAGTGGTGGTGGCAACACTGCAAGGCAGGAAGAAATCAGAGTGTGCCCTTGCGAGCGGCCGACCCAGGTGCGTCTCAGGTGAATCTTCGAGTGCTCTTCGCCGCCCCCGGTCTCTCCCAGATCAACGGAGGGTGCAGAGGTGCTGACCCCTCCCCCATATTCTATCCCCTCTCCAAGACCCGGCAGTGCGGAGCCGTGGTGGCGGAGGAAGGTGGGGAGGGGGTAAGAGAGGGAAGAAGGGGGGAGAGCAAAAAGTGAAGTGAAGAGCATTTCTTCGAGACCTCCCGCCCTTCGACGAGGCGGGACTCCTCTCGGAACTGCCGCAATTGAAGGGGACGCGAGGCCGCCTCCCCGATACCCCGGAGCGGTCTCCAGGGAGACGGTAGAATCCGCTCCTCAGGGGACCAAGGCACCCCGGAAACCGCTGCCGTCACTCGTTTAGCGGACAATCCGTGCAGCGGCGGCGATCCGAAAAGGAGGGGGGGGGAGCGATTCCGGAATTCCCTCCTCTTTGTCGAAAAGTTCCTTTTCCTCTTACCGGGAAAAGGGGAAAGGGGGGAGGGAAGAGAGAGAAGGAGAAGGAGAAAAAAGTTTTCCCCTTTCCGGTTTCCCGGAGATGCACTTCTTAATCGCGCGTTCGATCATCCCTTCGTCCCGGAATCGATGGCGCGTCCCGGTCCCCAGCGACCCGGGAAGGACTCGCTTTTTCCCCCTTTTCTCCCCCTCCCCTCCCTCGACTCGTGAAGTTTGGGCAGGCTCAGAGACGCCGAGACGGAAGAAGCTCCTTGCCTCAGGCTGTGAGCCGCGCGGTGCCAGCAGCAGTGCCCTCCTCCTGCTCGGGGACCGCGTGCAACTCCCTCCCTGTCCCTTATTCCCTCCCCATCCGCGGGCCTGGGAGCTCGCTGTGGGTTCCCGAGGTCCGTCGACCCCTGGTGACGCCCAGCGGCCGACGCACCTCGGGGACCACGAGCGCTCCCGTCCTTTCTGCTTTCTCGAAAAACTCCAGGAAGGAGAGCAGGCGGGGGCAGAGGGTGGTGTCCCCTCCCCTACCCGGGGGGGGGGATGGGGGAAGGGGTCAGGCGTTGCCTTTGGAAGCGAAGTCTCTCTGCCCATAGAGTTCCGGGTAGCGCTCCCGATGGTCTCTTTGGCTTCCTCCGCGAGTTCTGCGATGCCTTTTTCCTGCCTTGTGGACTCTGTCCGTCCTCTCTCTCCGCCATACTCATTCAGGGTCTGCGCGGAAAGCACTCGCTTACTCCCCAGAAAATGCTGAAGAGGTCCCCGCGTCAGGAAGAGCATCGGAGTTACGGGATGGGGGAGCCATCTCAAGGTTGCCCTGGTGGGTGAAAGGAGGATCTCCGGACTCTCAGAGCCGTCTTCAGGTCGAGGTACAAGAGAAAGTCCTCCTCCTCCTTCTCCTCCTTGCCGCGATTCCGACTGCGCTTCACGCGCCTCTCGGAAGCAGTCGGTCGTCAAGGTGATCCCAGAGCGCCCGCTCTTGCCATCCGGAAGCTGGAGCTCCTTGCAGAGAAAACGATGCTCGCACGGCCTCTGCGAAAGCGGAGAAGCAAACAAAAAAAAAAAAATATCCCTCTGACCCCCTCTGAGCTCTTCTGATAACAGCAGCAAACACAGGTCCACACTTATCTTCATTTCTCAAGTGCACTCATCCATCTCTGCATCCGGAAACAAATAAAAGGGGAAAAGACAGCTCGCCTCCCTGTTTCGGGAAGGTTCTGCCGCCTCCTTCCACTAGAAGGATTGTAATCCGGAAAGTCCATAGATGGCGGGGCAGTCCAAATGCGACGGACGAGTTGAAAGGGAAGAGGAAGGCGGGAAGGAATGATGGTGATGGTGGTTGTTGGTAGTGGTGATAATGATGGCGATGCGGAGGAGGAAAGGAGGAAGGGGGAGGAGGAAGAATAGGAAGGAGAATGAGAAAGGGAGGAAGGAGGCAGGTGGAAGGGAGGAGGAGGAAGCAGGATTCGTCAGCGTATCGTTCGTCCCTTCAGGACGCGTGATTTCTTCGGCGCCGAGCCGCCGCCGCCACCCCCGCACGCGCAAAGGCCTTTTGGGGAGAGGCGTCGAATTCCGCTGCTGACGGTACGCACGCGGGGGGAAATTTGCGCGTCTTCTCGAGAGGTAGCCGCCTTCTCCTCTTCCTTCCTTCCGTGCCAAGAACGCAAGCGGCCCGATGACACGGGGGTGGAGGTGGGTGTGACTTCTTTCCCCTCCTAATGTCGTGAGGGCCTGGAAGAGATCGTGGGCAAAGTGGGAAATGAGCGCATCTTCTGTCGATCATGCGCATCCCTGGATTTTCGAGCATCGGCCGTTTTTTTTCACTCCCCTCTTTCGCCATCTCAGTTCTTCTCTTTCCTGTCCGACGATTCTGGCGGAGTGAGGGCTGGCTGTTCCCAAACAACGGTCCAATGTTCGAGAAGGGAGAGTGTTCTCCGCTAGGTGAGATCCCTCATCCTTGCAAGTGAACGCAACTGCTGCCCACTCAGTAGGCGACGGGAATCGGATCCGACACTCAGGCACTGCGGAAGCGAAAACCCACCATCAGCTTTGGTGCAAGGAGTTCGGTTGCTAGGTCCCCAGCATTGTTGCGATCATCGGGGAACCTCATGGCAACCGTCGCTGGGGTAACTGGTTTTGTTGTCAGTGGAGAGAGAGAGAGAGACGTGGTAGCCAGGCTTTTTCGCGCTACCGATTAGAGGCACGCAGTTCACGGGCTTTGCCTTTCCAGCCCATGAGTAAGGCAGGAACGGAAGGGAAGAGGAGGTTCTACTCAGCCTCTCCCTTCTGCAATCCTGCTTCAGAAATGCACGGCTTTAAGCGGGAGCACAATCTGCAGCAAACCTATGACTGCACTGGTCGTTATGGAAACTGCTGGGGATTCCATCCCTCTGAAAGTCCAGAACATTCCTGAACTAGCAAGCGCTTCGCTTTGTGCGTGAGGAAGGGGAGGGGGAGCTTTTCTGCTGGTAGCCGAGCGGGCCAAGTTGCTTTCTCTCAACGCGTCCCCTCAAAGCTGCCATGTCAACGCGCGAGAGTCCCAAGTGCGCGCGCACGGAGCGTACGTAACTTGGCAACCGGAGCGCGATGTGAGGCCAGCGCCGCGCTCGTGATCCTTCCGAACGGACGACGCAGGCATTTCGGTGCACATCCGCACCCGGCAGGTCACGCGACACTCGCGTGCGCAGCTCGCAATGCTCTCTTCGCAGAGAATTCCGGCGCGTGCGCCGTCGCAACTGCGCGCCGGAGGCGTTCCCGAACGTGCGGGAATGCCCGCGGGAGCGCGTTGTCGCCTGCATCCGAGCCAAGAGTCCCAGGAGGCTGCCCCGGCCACCCTCGTCTCAGCTCCCCTCGTTGAGCCGCGTTATTGTTTAGGAAGAACAAACGGGAGAGATGAGGAAGCGGGTGGTGGCGGAATGAGGGAGAGGCCCCCGAGCGGGGACGAAGAAGAGGGAAGAGCGATGGAAGTGGAAGGGAAAGGAGTGGGAAAGAGTCGAGAAGGAAGAGGGCGGTGGCGGACACGGGAGCGCGGGACCTTCCCGCGGCTTCGCTCAGAAGCCCTCGGGAAAGGCTCTCGGCTGCTTCCACCCGCGGGTCCGGCAGCGCCAGGTACTCGCCACGGCTCTCATTCCAGGGAGCCGCTCTCAAGCTGCCAGCCACTCCCTCGGGGACGACGGACAGGGGTGAAACGAGGGATGCGTTCCCCAAACGAGGACTGCCGGGAGTGCCTTTTCCGAGCTCGGACCTTGCTGCTTCTGGCGTGTCGAAAAAGTGGCTGGACTCGCGATTTTCTCCTTCTCCCTTGAGGAAGATTGTAAGCGCAGGGGACTGGGATACTAACTGATGGAGAGGAGGGGAGAGGGATGAGGGGAAGAGGGCACGAGGATTTCTGGTTCCGTGCGACTTTGCGACTTGCTCGCCGTGAGTCCCCCGTGCGTTCCCCCGCGGGATAAGGCATATCGGGATGAGCACTGTCCTTATGGGTTTCCACTCCGCCCCTTTCGAGGAGCCCCCTTCGGGAGGACAGGAAGCTGGAAAGAGCCATCCTTCCGCCGCTGCCCATGGCTCAGTTCTCTCAAGGATCCTCCTCTCCTCCTTCCCTCTTACATCCCTCTGCCTACAGGACGGTGCGAGCGGACCGGGCCGGCTGCTGCTACCCTGGGATGTCGCACCCGCCTACTGCTTAGGTAGGTAAACAGGTTCGGTTAGGTAGATGGAAAGGTTTTCTTGAGTAGTTGGGTACGTTCGGATGGGTAGGTAGACAGGTTCGGTAAGGTAGGTGGGTATGTTCGCGGCCTGAGAGTGTGGAGAAGCAGACCCTTCCTCACACGGCTGTGGACTGCCTTGCCCTCTGGCCATCTCGGGAGCGTTTCGGTATGGTCCTCCACTCACCAGGTGCGTGACTCTTTAGAGGATGTGCCGAAAGGACTTCCCCTGTGGAGGAGCGCAGGGCCTCCTGGAGTGGCGATCCCGGCTCTCGGCTGCCTCCGTGGAATGGGTGGTGGCTGCCTGCAGAGCCACAACGGAGGAGCGCGGAGGAGGGTCGCGCCGACAGGGATGCCACCTACTTCGTCCCCGGCTCTTCCCAAGGGCAACATCATAGTCGAAGACGGAAGCGGAGACTCCATTATTGCTGGGGATTCTCTACTCGAGGTGGCGCCACCTGGCTAGCGCCTCGGTGCCGGCGTCCTCCGGAGGATGCAGGAAACCGTGGAAATAGGCTGTGATCCTTTCCCTAACCTCCCCCGCTCAACAAAGACAAAATATTTTTATTATTCATCCTATTTGCTTATTTTTTTTTGTTTTGTTCTTCTACCCACCATTTCCATCCTTAGACTCGTGACCTTGTTGCGCTATTCCTCTTTGGTGCTGTCATTCAAAACCCGGTAGAACCTACAGCCCTACTATTTGTTGCGAGTTGATGACAGTTCATCAATAGATGTCCCAAGATATCCAGGTGTCACGAGGCTGGAGAGAGGATCGCTCGAGTGGACTTCGAGAGAGGGCAGCACAGAAGAGGGATGGGAGACACCGTCTGCGGAGGTAATGGAACACCCCCAAGGTGTGAAGATATGGGCGAGGTCGGTCACCCTCACAAGAGAGCAAATTGGGGTAGAGGGGGGATCGGAGATCGCTACGGTCATACTGCCACACACCAAGGTAGTCACTGCCGAAAGGCAATGTGAACTGGAACCCTCCCTACCCCCCCTTAAAAAATGGGATGTTAAAACGTAAGGCACTGAGGTTGTGGTCGCGGAGACCTCGCGACCAATGGTCACTGAGGCTCCGCAACTGGTCACTGGTCGCACTCTGAACATTCTGTCTCCACCGAGCTCGTTAGCGACAGCTCTCTGATGCCGGAAGCCATGACCGACCGGTCCTCTCTGGGCGCTTTCGCCGAGGCCGCAAATCTTCGCTGCTTTCCCTTCGGTGCGCTGGTATGCGGTCAGTGTCTGAGGCCCCGAGATGCGTCCCGGAAGGGCACCCGGAAGCGCATCTCTGCTGCTATCCCTAAGGGAAGCTCCGTGTGGCGAGGGCGGTCTCCGGACCCGCCTGCGTCTCCTGGTTGGTTTCCAGGAATGCTTCCCTCTGAACGGCTTTTGATCGCGCTTCTCGGGACGTTCGGAAAGATAGTCTTCCCGTACCCCTAATCTTTTCTCCATCGGTAGCCCCCTCAGAATGGACCCCACTGATCGTAGGAAGCCTTCGGTAAGCCTTCTTCGTCGGTAAAACTTTCTCCCGGAGTTGGGCTCCTTTAGGGAAACTCTCAAGTCTCGTGGTTTCCAGAGCTACTGGGCTCCTACCCAGCCATTTCTGGGAGATGGAGGAAAGGGGAATCGCGCGTCTCCACCGCGGCGCTCGGCGCTCGGTCGCTCCTGGCGGTCTCCTTCAGCATCGAGGGGAAAGTCCCGGTGTTCCCATCCCTCCCCTTCCCTCCCTGCCGCCCCCGACCACCACTAGCACCCTTCTTGCCTTGTTGAGTCCCCATCCCCACGATTCCTCTTGCGTCGCGAATCCCCTGAAGCTCCTGGAGGCACCGTGCGGGCACGAGAAAAAGAACCCTCCATCCGCGCAGCAGGTTCCGAGGGCGATCCCTGGAGAAAACGCTCGAAGAGGTCCGGTAAGGCGGCTATCTGGAGGCACCGATTCGGTGTTGCACTTTTCTAGCTCTTCTGCCTGTTGAATGGTTGCTCGATAAGGTCCCTCCCTCTTGCGTCCTCTTCCCAGAGACAAGGATGCGTGCCCTCCGTTGCACTCCCCGGAGGGCGAGAAAGTCGAGAACCACCGCCCTGGATACGACGGATGGGTCGCACCCGCCCCGTCCTCGGCTTCTCTCGAACCACTCCTCGATATCCGTCGCCAGCAGTGGCGGAAGGCTCGCGACGGTAGCGGAGGGGGCGTGGAGAGCGGGAACAGGAAAAGGTTAGGAGCGGATGTCGACTTTTGGGTAACGAATGAGGGTCGCAGGCAGCTGCTGAGAGCCTTGTCCGAATGCTGCCTGTCTCCATGGCTAAGGGGTACAAGGGCATGCCTGCGAAAGCAGCTTCCGAGAAGTGGCCTCACGAAGATTCCACAGGGAGGAGAATGACCTGCTTCCAATCCACGGGTGGCTGCACCTCTGTGTGCTGCTCCAGGAGCGCACCCCATACCCTCAGAGGTCGGTGGGAGAGCGCTCCTGTTGCGTCCGCGTCTTGCCCGCGGCAGGACAGCCGACGAGGGTGCTGACACGTCCGACGCCTCCCCTTCAGCTTCCAATTCACCCGCGGAGCCCGAAAGTTCCTCCTGAGAATCCTGGATGACCTTCGCTCACGGGAGGTAGCGATGGCTCCCTGGGATAGCAGCAGCCATGTCCTTCCATTCTGCTGGGGAGTAGCAGAGGGTCTCCGGCGAGGAGACGTCTAGTGTTAAGTTCGAAGAGATGAGTCTTTCGAGCAGTTCCTGGGATCATCATAGGGAGGAGGAGGGTTTCAGTGCCTCTCCGCTTCTGCCATGAAGGTCAATCCCTGCTGCATGCTGACGCATTCCAGAAGCATTCCCGTGCCTGTTCTACAAGGGACCGGCACGGGAATGTGACCGTTCCTTGAGGATGTTCCCTTCCGCCGAGGTGTGGTGAAGTTTCGGGGGACCAACCAGCGAGATGGAGTTCTAGTGAAGAAGAGGAGGGACGGAGGCGTCGATCACAGAAAATCCAAGGTCATGAAGTTTCCTCGGGGAATCCCCGAAGGACTCGACCCACTTTTGAGAGCCTCAAGCGAGGTCTTTGAACATGGCCTCATTCTCTCCGCCGGGATCTTTCCCAAGGCGTGGTGGGCTCGGCGAGTCCTGTGATCCGATTTTCTCGGATGACTGCCGATCCGCTCTCTTTTCTTTTTGGTTCGCTAAGTACCTCAGAGCCGGTCGCGTGCCTCGCGGCGCGCGTGGCTCTTTTTAAACATTAACACCCTGTTTTGTTTTCACGCCTGTCCGCGGCAACCCGCAGGGTGGGGGGGGGGGGGAATTCTTCAGTGTAATATTCTTCAGGATAGGGGCACCCCGGGATGGGGTCCGCCCTAGTGAATCCAGGAAGGGTTCGGAGTCCGTTCCTCTCACGCTTGGGGAGGGATCCCCCCAGACGGGGGGGATCGCACCTCCCACCCTGGTTGTCTCCGAAGGGGAACCCCGAAGAGAATCTCCTTCCTCATTCTCTCCGGAGGGACACCCCCCTAACGGGAGGTGGTCCTCTCCATTTCAACTTCTCCGAAGGGAACCCGGAAAGGATCCGCTTCTAGGAATTTCTTCTCCGGAGGAAACCCGCAAGGGAACCGCTCCTGTTCACTCCTCTGAAGAGAACCCCGAAGGGACGCTTCCGAAACTCAGAAGGGGCGCTGCAGCTTCCCGTAGGGAATCGCTCTCGCTTGCTTCCTTTGTGCACACTCTGTGAAGAGGCGACGACTCGGAGGGACCCCCAACAGGGGGGTCCGCTCCTTTGAACAACTGGAGAGGTGCCCTTGAGGGCTCCTGCTCCATCTTGAAACCAGAGGCGGTCCCCCAGTGACGGGGGTCCACTCTCCTTTGCACACAGGAGGGGGAACTCCCCACTCCTTTATTCCTGGGAGGACCCGAAGGTCGACTCCCATTGTTCCGGCCTTCATCGGGAGGCCGCCGGCTTTATCCACCGCCGGAGCCACGCTCGAATGTCTCGGCCAACCAGCGGCGTTGCAGGAGAAACTCGGAACCCAAACGACGCAATGGCGTCAAGTTATCTGCCCAAGTATTCGAACCCGCGACGCATGGTGCCACGCGCGGAAGCCTTAACCACAAAGCCTCCGACGCGGGCTCTTTTTGGCAATCGCCGCTGCTCGCACATGGCGGAGGATTACTAGCGAAGAGGCGGCTGGCAAGTCCCTTCCGAGCTGTCCCTGGGGTCAGTATCATGGGGGAGAGAGGGTGTTGTAGTCAGTCCTTCCCATGCGCGTCCATCCTGGCGCATTCCAGAAACATGTGCGGAGGGGCGCGTTTCCTACCCGCTGAGGCGTGACTGGGCGCTGGGCTCTACGACGCTCCGGAGGCCGCGTCCCCGAAGATCGACACTGTTCTACCTTCCGGAGCTGCGCCGGCTCCGTCCGGGAGTAACTCGGCAGGGATTCGTACATCCCTGGGTCCAGCTGCCCTCGTGCGGAGCTCGTGACGTCACCGAGAACGGCGGGACCCGCCAGCGACCAGTTCGGCAGGGGGTCTCGATCCAGGTTCGATCCGTCCAGGAGTGTCCGTTTGGAATCTGGAATGTCCGTTTTCCTGCCCTTTTGCCCGCCCGCCGAACAATCACGCAGAGGCGAGGATCGGGAACGAAAGACGCCCGTCCGCTTCTCCCAGAGCCGCCACGTCGAACGGAGGAGGGTCCAGTCGACCGCTCCCTCCTCCAGCGGGTTTGCTGCTGCTGCGCCGCCACCGCCTCCTTCCCGCCTTCTCCCCTCTCTTCCCACCGGAAGACCGCGGCGGCGGCGATGCCGGTTGCTGCCCCGCGCCCGGAAGCCCGAAGCTTCTCGACCCCTGCCGACTCCGGGCGAAACTTTCGGCGGGAACCTCCTCGCTGTCCACGTGCTGCTGCTGCTCTGAGGAGGGAAGGGGGTGGGGGCGAGACGGGTGGAAAACTGCAGACGGTTCCCCTCTTCCCCTTATCCTCTCCATGCGACCTGCAACAAAAGAATGGAATTTCAATGTTGCGAGGGAATGGCAGGCAGTAGCGGTGGGGCGAAGAATACACACACACACAAAAAAGGCGCATTGTGATTTCGGGGTCTCTGGTGGAACTCCCACCCGGCCCGCATCACCATCTCCAGCAGGCCTTCGGTCGCCCTCCCGCGTGCCTGAGCAGGAAGCCGCTGCTCCAGTGGCAAACCACCCCATCTCTGTTCCACAGAGAGTGGCGCGAATGATCGCTGGTTGCGTGGTAGCTTCTGCAAGGTTTCCTCCTCCTCCTCCATGATGCTTGGGATCAGGGACCATTAAGCATCCCCTGCTTTTCTCCCCAGCTGTCTCGTTCGTTTCCTTCCGGTTCGCTGCGCTTCCTTGGAGTAGGGAGGAGAGGGAAGGAACCGGCGACGGCTGATCCGCGCGCCTACCAACGGATCCCCACAGGGTCGCGCGGGTGCGACTCCTTCCTCCACCTCCTCCGTTTCCCCCTTCTTCCCCCCCTCTCCTCGAGGCGAACACACGGCCTCTCAACGTGGGGCGAGGCAGCGCAGGGACTTCCCATCATCTCCACTCTCCCCGTGCGCAGTGATGCATCTGCATACCAAGGTGGGGATGGCGCAGACAGGTGAGGCGAGAGGTGAGTCGCGCGTGGGCAGGATTTTTCCTCTTTCATTTTCCTCACCTCCTCCGTCCTGAAGCGGCTCGCTCCACTCACTCCACCCCTACTCCGCTTAGTTCCCACCCATACCCGATCGCGCGAGCCCAAGGGCTCCCTCCGACCTCTGCAGGGGACCCGAGGGACGCTGGCCGAAGAAATCGATGGAGAGGCCCCTGAGGCTAAGTGAGCGGAACAAATCCGGAGGAAAATTGGGAGGCGCCCATAACTCAACGGGGAAGACTCGGCGGCGGTCCGCCGCGCGCCTCGTGGACGGGTAGGAAACGCCCTGGAGGAACCCACTGGAACCTGCCAACTCGGCGGGAACGGGCGAAGCACCTGCCTTGCCCCTCTTCCGATCCCGCGCGCGCTTCCCACGCGATACCTCGCGCACCTTCCGACCGAGGTCGCGGGCACTTCTTCCGGCAACCCCGCGATACGTGGAGGTGCGCACTTCGGTCGTTACCCTCGAAACGCCAAGGCATTGGTCTCTGTTCGTTTTCAGGGGCGAGTCCTCCTTCCTTCCTTAACAGTCCACAGAGGCGCCTCCGAAGAAGGGTCCCTGCTCCTACAGCGTCTTCCCCAGTCCACGGGGCATCGCGCGCACGCTTCCTTGAGCTCTCGGTGGGAAGGAGAGAAGGGGGGAAGAGAGGTCATGGAGACCGAACCGTGGAGCCCTGAGCGGCAGAACTCCGTCCTTCCAACTACCTGCCCCCTCATTCGTCGGCAGCGTCATCTACTCCCTGATGTCCTTCCATGGCCAGGACACCTGCCACCCACCACCTTCACGCATCCACGCCCTGCTTCTCGAGAGCGCTCTTGATCACGCTCGTCCAATGTGCCCTGCTGACGCTTTGGACTTCCGGGACCTGAGAATCTGCAGAGAGCCGATCCCTTTTCGTCTCTCAGAGGGACGGCCTTGGAGTATCGCGAAGAAGACTACTCCTCCTTCTCTCCAGTGCCCCCGAATCTGCGAGGGCGCGCGCCGACCGACCCCGCTTCCAGATCTTCCGTCTTGACGTTTCGGCATCCCACGGGCGAGCCTTCCGAACTGCGAACTCATCGCGCGCGAGTTGCGAGGTCTGTATCGTCGAGGGAGGCCCCTCCTGGACTCTCTTCCCCTTCCCTCCCCTTTCCCCCACCGATCCCTGCTCTCAAGTCCCTGTTTCTATTCATCGGGGAAGGTGAGAGGGAGTGGCATGGGTTTGCGGCTTTCTTTCAGCAGGGACGCGCGGGAGCGACGGGCACCGACGCTGTGCAGCGAACGGACAACCCGAACTCGAACAATTGACGGTGCCGGGATTCGTCGGCGCGCTTGTTGCCAGCGCGGATGTCGCTAGGACGAAGCAAACGACCGGCACTCTCGTCGGGATCGCCAGCCGCTGCTAGGCAAAGCAGCTTCCCTTCCCGAGGCTGCGTTCTTTCCCCCGTTGTTCGTAGGCGGCTTCGCACCGACCGTCGCGCGGGTCGAAACGTTCGGAAACTCCGCGACGCGCCGAGCGCCGCGAAGCGGCGGCTCTCTTCTTCGGCTCCGTCCTTCGGAGGGCAGGGGGAAATCGGAGCTGCGGCGATTCCAGAGAAGGGTTCGATGCCCTCCCTCTCCCCCCGCCCGAAGACATCGGTCGTGGTTCCTCCTGCTCCTGAGGACTTTTTCCCGTTCACGGATGGGAAGACGGCTTCCTGCCCGCGGCGAAAGAACGGACCTCCCTTGCCGGATGCAGCGGGGACAGTACTAGCCTCCCGGGAAAATCCTCATCTCTCTCCTGGCTCCCTGTAGGGAAGAAGAAAAAAGCCACCCGGTCAACCGAACGCGGTCGTGGGTCTAGTAACTTCCTCCTGGCGGCCCTCGAGCCAACGCCTGCATTCTCGAGGCGACCTCGGGGATGCTCCTACTTTTGGGACCTGCGAATGGAGCCACACAAAACATACAGCGTGCCGAGCCCTTCTGATTTCTCTCTCCCTCCCCCCCGGCCTTGTTGCGCATCGAGCCATCTCCTGTCACTCCAAGAGGATGCCCGCCTCTTGAGGGGAACATTCCTTGTGTCGACTACCCGGCTGCTCTTCTGCTGCACGCCCCTTTCCGGACTGCGGGAGATTCGCCTCTGGTAAGGCGCACAGAACCTGATACCGGGACGTGGAGACATCTCCCCCCCCCCTCCCATCACGTCACGCCTCATGCTGCTTTTCAGGGACTGCTTCTCCAAAGGCTGGTCGAGCCTGGGGGCAAAAAAAAAAAAAAAACGCTAGACCAGGAGGCAAGCGACTGCACATCCTCTCTAGACAGCTGTTTCAAGATCGCGTCCTGCTGATCAAGCGAACCGCCCATCCGGGCGCTGCTCGCCTGCACCTCGCGGGTCGCCGCCCGAGGCAGGCACGAAACGGACGCTACTTTCTCGCTTTGCTAAAGAAGTGAGAAAATTCTATGGATCAGCCCAATGGATAGGGCCTTCCGCTTGGAGAAGCTTTCTGTAGGTGGGGGGGATCAGGATGGAGTTCTGGAGGGCAGCAAAAACCGACGGCCACCCTAGTGCAAGGTCGACAGCCGGCGGGATGTTTCATAAGGCTGGGAGCGACTCGCTGTTGCTCCCTTTCGACTTCACCCGACTGCATTCCTCCTCTCCCATCCTTTTCCCTATCCAACGCAGACCCTACGCTATCCGTGTTCACCGCCGTGGGGCCGGTTCGTCCCGTTTCCTATTGAATCACTGGCACTCCCTCCTCTATCGCCATTCCTTCCTAGTTTTCTCCCCGAGGAGTGGCGAGGGTGGGCCCTTCCGTTTCATGAAGGGACGCGGATCCCTGGAATGAAAACTCAGAACGAACGGAAGTCGCGAGCTTGCGGGAGAGGGAACAGCCTTCCGCAAGTTCCGAAGAGAGAACAGATGGGGAGGAGGAAGGAGAGGGGGGAAGGAAAAAGCATCCGGGAATCTTCGAGAGGACGGGAAGAACGCGGGCTCAAACCGTTCCCGAGGGAGAGCGTCGAAGGCACGTGGCAACCGTGACGGAGAACGGAAGTGGCTACTTTCAGGAAGCAGGGTGACCGTGGGAGCGACGCCGGCGCTCCTTCAGCTTGAAAACAAACGCAACTCGGTGTGGCCGATGTGGTTCAGCGCCGCTGCATTCGTGCAATAAAATAAAACGCCGTTCCCCTTCTGCTCCCTCCCTCTCTCTTCCCTAGGGAAAGGAATGGGGGAGGAACGCAGTCGGCGGCTACGTTTTTATTTACCTGGGTTACCATTAGGAACCGCGGCTGGTGCCCTTCACCACAGGGTCCACGGACGCCGAGCAGGAGGTTTCCGAAGGAGGCAAGAATCCAGGAGCTGTCGATGGAGATGGCGTCAGCGCGCGCAGCGCCATTTTGAATTGGCGCTCTCGCCGCTTCCGCAGATGTCTTGCGTACCAAAAAGGCTCCTCATGACTTCGGACGGCCCAGGGTGAACTACTCGCGGCATTTGCCAAAGAGATCGCACGGCGATGCTCTTCCACCTCCGTCGGTTTTCCTCTCTCTGCCTCCCCTCTTCCTTCCTTTCTCGCTTCGGCGGTCTGCTTCTTGAAGGCTGCGACGTCCGCGCATCCTTCACATCTTCGAGTAGGGAAGCGGGTCAAGCGAAATCCAGCGGACGGGTTGCCGGAGCAGCAGCTTCTTCACGCACACGGGTGGCCACCGGAGAACGCCTGCTCCCTCTTGACCCAAACGCCAGCGTGCCCGTCGGCCATCGCCTTGCCACATTGACCCGAGAGGCTCGTCTCCAGGATTTCCCAAGTAGTCAAGTAAAGAACAGTTCGCCTGGGGGCTCACGAAGCTCATTGACGCTGCCCATGCTACCCGGAGGCGCGTATCATTCTCTTCAAGCTACAGGGGGTGACCCAGGAGGGGACTGTCCTATGAATCCAGGAAAGAGGAGTCCGATGGAAGGAGTCCGTCCTTCTCACGCTTGGGATATGACCCCGAAAGAAACCTCTTCCTTGTTCTCTCCGGAGGGGTCCCTCGGTTTGTCGGGGTCGCTCCTCGTTTCTTCTCCAGAAGACTCTCCAGAAAGGATCCGCTCCTGAATTTCTTCTCCGGAGAGAACCCGCAAGGGAACCGCTCCCTGTTTCGTCCTCCTCCGAAGAGAACTCCGAAGGGAGGCTTCCGAATTTCTCTGAAGGACCAGAGCGCTTCTTCCACTCCAGATCGGGTCCATTTGCACAACCGGAGGGGAGCCCCCAAAGGTTCCCTGATTCCTGGAAGGATCCCCGAGGGTCGATTTTCAATGCCGGCCAGTCAACGGGTGCTTCCGGCTTCCACCAGCGCCGCCACACCCGAAGCCAGCCGAGGCCAGCCAGCGCCATCCTGCTGGAGAACTCGAAACCCACGACGTACCCTCTCCCCTCCTTCCTTCTCCCCACGTGGGGATCCGAACGCGCAACGCTTGGCGCCATGCTCGGAGACCGCAGCCACACGGCTGCCAACGCGGGCAATCTCGTGATTTCTGGAATCCTTGGTGTCGTCTGCGGGGAAGGAAAACGCGTTTCCAGCTCGGGCACCGTGCCTTTCTCGAAGCCGAAGCGCGGACGTGGTCCCAGAGCGTTTTCTGGAGGCCCATTTACGCTATAGGGAGGCGGAGAGCTCCCTCTGCTCGAGGGAGCTCCTCTCACGTGTGCGGAGGCATCAGCCAGGCATCTTTTGGAAGGAAGAAATCGATACTCCCCTCCGGAGACGCGTCGAGGATGCTGAGAACACTCGCGGGCAGACGTTCGACGTGGGAGAGACACGGGCGGGTTGCCACGGGAGGAGTTTTCCTTGGTTCCGCTTTCCCACGTGGCTGCGTCCCAACGCGGAGAGTGCCCAAGACGTGCGCGCCCACTGAGGGGCAGATCTGGGAAACTGGGCCCACGGCGACGGCGGCCGTGTGGCTGCGGTCTCCGTGCGTGGTACCAAGCCACGTGGGGGGATCGATGTCAAGAAATAGGTGCGTCGTTGGTTTCGATTCCCCCCTCCCTTTCCCTCCGCTCCCCCTCTTCGGCAGGACGACTCTGGTTTCAGGGACACTCTGTCTTCCTGCGCTGAGGGTCTGAGGTGGATGCCAGAAAGCGTGCCTCGGTTGCCCTTCGAGTTCGGGGTATCTGTGAACGCTTCCCGACGTAGACGCATCTCAGCGTGGAGAGTGCTTAAAGGCTGTGTCCATTGAAGGATGGCGGGAGACTTGTCACTGAGCGCTTCCGGAATGCGGGAGACTGTTCCTCTGGGGTGCACGTCTCACGGAAGGGGTGTGTGCGCTCGTGAGTCTCGATTCTTCCTACAGGATGACTCCGTGGGTTTGAGGTGAGGCACCAGTGCAAGCCGGAAACTATCGGATCCCCCCTCGACCGTCCGGGATTGGAAGTCGACCCTCCTGAGTTCTTCCGGCAAGCAAGGAAACTTTCGGGGTTCCCTCCCCCGCTTAGGAAAGGGGAGCCTCTTTCTCCTCCCTCAGGGAGCACCCTCCATCTCCCTTCCTCCCTTTCAAACGGAGTCGTGCTCTCTTGAGTTTTTCGGCGGACCCTGTCCAGCAACCCGCTGCTTCTTCCTTGTCCTGAGGACCGGCTTTCTACTTGATCCCCTCCGTCCTTTTTCTCGCCTCGTCGTGGGGTGGGGGTGCTGCCCTACCCTCACCGAGCCTTGCCTGCATTCGGGGCTGGGAACTCAACGCCCTGCCTCCATCCTTTGGCGCGCGGGATGCCCTCCTTCCCTCTCCAGGGGAGGAGGCTCGCACGCTGCATCCTTGACGCACGGGGCGATACCCCTATTGGGGTTGCCTCTCCAGAGTGCAAAGAGTGCACTTCTTCTTTCGGGAGCGTCCCTTGGAGAAATCCGGGAGCATTACTTCAGGGTTACTCTTCAGAGGAAAAAATAGGAGCGGATCCTTTCAAGGGGGTCCCTTCGGAGAAGAAAATGAGAAGTGACCGCATACCCCCTCCAGGGGATACCTCCTGGAAAAATAAGGAAGAGGATCCCTTCTGGATTCCCTTCCCAAGAGCAAGAGGAGAGGACTCCGGAGCACTTCCTGGATTCATAGGGTGGTCCCCTACCGGGGTACCCCCGAATGCGACGAGTAGTTTGGTGGCGCTATCCGTGACGTCCACCTCCAGCCCTCGACGCAGGAAGACAAGGCGTCCCTGAAACCGGCAGCTGGTTCGAGGCCGGACGCTGCCTCCTTGTGCTTGGCCCGCGTGGGCCGCTGCGGACGTCACGCCGCTTCCGTTAGAGAGCGAGCGGGACGCCTTTATGGCGCCCGGAGCCGCTGGGGAAGGGGGAGGGGGGCGGCACGACGTGCTTCGCCGTGATCGAGGCGCGAGGCCGCGCGCCCGTGGTAGAGGCCATCATGATCGATGCCCTTGGCGCACGAGGTCCGAGTGGCGGAACCGCCCCGTTCGGTGCCGCGGGCTGGCAGCCGGAGCCACTCGGAACCCGCCGGGGCGTCTGTTCCGAGCCGCGCGACCCTGACTAGCTCTTCTCTTTTCTTCCCTTGCTCGCCCGGTAGGCAAACTCCGGCGCGGATGGGGAAGTTCTTGGGTTCCATCCGGACAGACGGATGCCCCACGGGGAGACCTGCTGCTGCTAACTAAGGATCTTGGAGGGGCCTGGGATGACTCGATGCGCCGCGTTCCTTTTCAGTTCTGACCCTCGGGTCATTCCTCCTGGAGCCGGCGATCGAGCGGTTAGCAGGTGACGCCGCCGCGCGCTCGCCGCTGTTGACGGTGACGTCCGTCGTGTCCTCGGCGGTGGGACCGCGCCTTCTGGAACGCTGCTCGTCACGCTGTGCTGGCTAGGGAGGGGGGGGGGGGGGGAAGGAAGGGTGGAGAAAAAAGCGACCTCGACCTTACCGCGTCGTGACGACGGTGGCCCCTCAGGGCAGAAGCAAGAAGGAGGGGAGCGGCGAGTTCCCGAGCCCTCTTGGAGAGACGCTCACGTCCCTTTCTTCGCCCTCCCCCTGCTTGACTCGCGAGTCCTCCTCGACGACGACTCGTTCCCTCCCTCCTTCGTCGGGGTCTGCTCATCCCGCCGCAGAGGCGCTCCCCAGGCATCGACCTGAGAGGAAGAAGATAAATTCAAAGGAGAAGATGCCTTTAATTGTAGAATTAAAAGACTAGAGCATCGAAAGCTTAGGATTCCATAAATTATGGATGAAAGCAGGAAATGGGCCATTTCCCTAATGGAGAAAATCGGGGATCCAGGAAAAGTCGCAAACAACTCTCGGAGTAACCGAAACGGGAAGAGAGGAGAGGTTGTTCTCCAGGAATTATAAATCATAATACCCTGAAGAAGACGCGAGCTTGTGCGGGAGTCCTGGGAAGACCAGATTTAGAGTGGAGCCACCGATAGGGTGCCCGCCAACGGGAGCGGGCGGCCGTTTAGGGGCCCGTGGTTTTCGCCGACGAGCGTGGGAAATGAGAAACGAAATCCAAAGAGCACAACGGGAGAGAAAAGGGAGCGGGGGGCGAGGGTAATCAAGGGGGGGGGGGGGAAGGAAGAAGAAGGGGAGAGGGGGGGTGGGATTTTTCTCGACGTCTCTACCACCACGGTCCCTCTTTTCCCCGCACAGTTTCCTCGGGGCTTGCGTGGGAGCAGGAGGGCGCACAGTCTGAAACACGCAGCGGCGAAGGCCATCACCCCATTTGCACGGCAGCGGCAGATTGTTGTCCCTCTGCCACCCCATGTTGTTGTTGTCTTTTCAAATTACCTTGTAATGCTGCAGCGCTATTTTTAGCACCCTTGCGACCTCGGCTGACAAATAGAACGTGCAGAAATGATTTACTTCCTCCTCCTTATTCAAACATCGGAATGCATCACTCCAAACAAGGAGCGCAGAGGAGGAGGTGTGGATGATGAAGAGGGGAGGGGAGGAGGGGGCGCCCTGCGGAGCCATCTGCTTCCGCCGTCGGCGCGCGCGCGCTGATGATCAGCCGGCAGCACGTTGACGAGCAGCAGCTCTCGTCCTTTGCGTCGCGGGCAGGAAAGATAGGCGGGTGCTGCCCGGCGAGCCTCCAGAGGACTGGAGAAGGGGAGGGGGAATGCGGAAGGCCCGTACCTCCCCTTCAAACGGGTCGCGCTCTCTTGAGTTTTTCTGCGGACCTCGTCCAGCGACCCTCTGCTTCTTGCTTGTCCCGAGGACCGGCGTCCTACTTGACCCCCCTCCGTTCTTTTTCTCGCCTCGTCGTGGGATGGGGGTGCTGCCCTACTCTCGCCGAGCCTCGCCTGCATTGGGGGCCGGGAACTCACCGCTCTGTCTCCTTCCTTTGGCGCGCGGGCTTCCCTCCTTCCCTCTCCAAGGGGGGAAGCACGTACGCTGCATCCTTGACGCACGGAGTGGTGGCATTTTGCCTCCAGGTCGACTCCTCACTCCGGAAGTAGTCGCGCCCTCGAGGCGACTGTCCCGCTCCTGTGATCGAACGGTCGGTCACTCCGGGAATCCTTCGGCAAAAGAAGGGGGAGCGAAGGGCAGGGGAACGGAAGCGGATGTGGGCACGAGAAGAGGACGAGGAGATGGCGGGCGAGGCGTTCGGACGGGATCCAGGAGGGCGGCCCCTCTGGGACGAAAGGGTGGGCCAGCCGGAGGGCGCCCCCTGTGAGCACGACGGTGGCTCCCCTAGCAGGTGTCTTCCCTTCCCCCCCTTCCTCTCCCGACCTACACTCGGCGATAGCGCAGACCCCGAGAGGTGGCGGGGCGCGGACGCCCACGGGGGCGATCGCCAGCAGGCTGGCGTCGTTCCCGGCGGGAAAAAAAAAAAAGGGGGATGCGGAGACCCGTATACTTGGACAGCCGCAGGACGCCGAGAGGAAGCGCCGCGAGACGGCTGGGGTGTGGCGCGGCGAGGGCGCAAACGGAAGACCTGCCGAGTCTGGTCGGATGATCCAGGATTATCCGCGCTCTACCAGCCTGTTTGCCCTAAAGCGGCCGAGATCCAGGGGGGTCTGCGATCCCGACGCTCGCTTCTTAGGGAACAGGAGTGGATATCCTGGAAGCGGATGGTGAACACGGTAAGGAGGAAGGGAGGAGGAGGAGGAGACTTCCCAAATGGGGTTGTGGAGTTTTCGAGGGGCGGACGGAGCTGCGGTCTCCGGATGGCCCCAGAGAGAATTTAGGCTGCTACTCTCGAGACGAGCGAAACCGGAGACCTCAGAGGGGGTTGACGAGCGACAGAGGCGCCACTCCCCCCTCTGCTCCACAGGGGTGGTCCTTTGAGAGCCTTGCGCGGGATGCGCTCGGTGGCGTAGGCAGCATCAGGAAGACTCGGGAAGGGAGGGCCACACCGCAAAGGACTGCTGCCGATTCTCCCCGTTCCTCCACTCCCCCTCCCCCATTGTTTCTACAATGGCGCCTTGTTTACGTCTTCGATCATCTCTCAATGCCGCTCGAGGAACGGCGGCGGCGCCATGCAGCCACCTTCTCTCCCTGCTCTTCCCCTTCGACTTCCCTCGTTCGTTCCGCAGCAGCGCGTCCTTCTTCTCCCCCCTCCCTTCCTCTTTGTCGGGAAAAACCTTCTAAACGGTAGCCTCCCTAACGACCCTGGTCCAGACAGGTTCCATTTGTCGACCACGGTGGCGTTCGCAAGCCTCGGCGCTGGCTGGAGGAGAATTTCCATTGGGCGCCTCGAACAGCTCCTTTCCGGGATGATGGAACCAGTCCTCGGTGGAATCTTCCCTGCAGCTTACGCGGCGCCACCATCCCCTTGCGTCGTCGGGTGTCATCGTCGTCACGTGTTCCTGTGAGGCAGCAGCCGGTCCTCCGGAGTCACGTGACCCGCTCGTATCAGCAGCGCTCGCCCGCACGCAGGGGAGCGTTGGCTGCGTGAAGGTCATTCGTTGATGGGTTCTCTCGCCCGAGGAGCGGCGGAAGTTATCACCCTCCCCTCCCCACCTTGCCCCCCCCGCTCGCCCTCGGAACTCTCCTCCGCTGCTGCTTTCCTTTCTTCCTCGGAATGCCTTTCTTTCCACCCCGTTTCCATCGGAAAGGCAGTCCCCAGCATCCCCCGCATCGAGGAGGAACAGGGAGATTCTCTCCACAGCAGAGAGAGGGAGACGGAGGAGAGGAAAAAAAAACGTCCATCCCCTCTCCCTCTTCTCAAATTCTCTTGCGTATTTTTCTCTTCCCTGTTTCCTTCCCTTAATTATCGTTCCAGCTTGCTTGTCAGTTTCCCGAGCATGCGGCGGTGGCGGCGGTGAATTCCCGTTCCTTCCAGAGTGAATTGACAATCTTCCAGTTCCCCGAGCAGAAGAGGGGTTGCGCTCCTCCGATCGCGTCCCATGAATCACGCGCCTTCTCCTTCCCCTCCCCTTTCTCCTCGGCGGCGGTCTCCGCGTGGTGCCTTCAGCACGCTCCTTCCGAAGTGCATTCTTCTGCTCTTCCCTTCCTCCTCCTCCTCTTACCCCCCTCCCTGTCTGACCATCTCCTAACCCCTTCTGGGCTGCCGCCAAGAGACCCCGAGCCCTCAAGCTCGCCGGACTGGATGTCGGTCTTTCCTCTTGAGGTCGCGTTTTCCTCCTCCTCCAGCCTCCAGAAGTGTATGCCTGCTTCGGCCTTCGATACGCCTCCGAATGCCCCCTGAGACCCTTCGGGAAGCGCTGCTAGAGAGCCAGCTTCACTCGGCACCTGCGTTGCCCCTCACACCCCTGCTCCCTTTCCCTTCGGGATACTGCTGTGTTCCACGGTCCCAAGCTTGTCTTGGGCCGCCGTCTTCGCGCGATCCTTGCTTCACGCTCCTTCTCTTGGAGGATGGCAGCGTCTTCCTCGCTGCTTTCCTTCCCTTCGGGTTACTCCTTGGACCTTCTCGAGGAGCGGCCTTGTCGCTCTGCCCTCCGAGTGTTTCCTTCCTTTGCGAACAAGCCCTCGCCTTCAGTACTACGCTGCGATGCCTTTGCTGCCTTCTTGCAGGAGTAGGGGGAAGGGAACGAAGGACCGATACAGGCGAGGGGCGGGACCCAAACATCTCGTCCAGTTTCAAAAGGTAGTCCAAGTCGGCATGCTGGCCACCAGGTGGGTGACGTCGTAGCCAAATGTCAAGCTGATGAAGAAAGGATTCATTTTCCAGGGGAAGGAGGGGTCGGGATGCAATAAAGCAATCAAAGGGAGTGGGGCTTCCTCTTCGGCGCCTTCGGAGGAAGGGAGATCATTCATTTCGAAGATCATCAGACCATCATCCATCGATGCTCCATCTCCCTGGAGGCGGTCGACCAGGTGTGTCCCTAGCTCTGACGACGACGGCACGCTGCTTGCTTCCGGCAAACGGATGTGGCTCGAAGGGGAGGGCTCAGGATTCGGGGTGGTGCTGGTGCAGCCCTCTGCTTCATCCGGAGCACGGCCGAGGCGATGGGTCCAGCATGCGCATCCTTCGATGAATTGGACATTGGCTGCATCATCATCTTCCTCTGCATGTCTTAGGCGTGCAGAACTTTCACATCTCTCAAGATCTCGTCGTTTCTGGGATCTCGGAATCCCAGAGCTTCCACCGCAACCGGAACCTTCTCGGTGGTGTGCAGCTTTCCTGTCACTGCCTCCGGGACTTTTCCCGAATTGAGCCTTCGTGTTTTTGACCTTGCCAGTTTAAGAACCCCTACTCCCTCCCCCCTTTGCTGTTTTTTTACTAAGAGTCAGATGAGGCGCGAACGGATAACCCACACGAATGAGTGTCACCGCTCTTCGGATAGTTCTGGTGCAGCCTGAGGGCGCTCGAGGCCTTGTCCACTTCTGCTGTGCAGCAGGAAGTCTTCCGCCCAGTAGGTAGGCTTCTGTGACCCACATCCTCTTGGGGAGGACGGTGGCTAGGAGAGCGGCGATCGCGAGAGCCGGAGCCTGAGGGGTTCCATCGCATCTCCTGCAGGGGAACTCGGCCGCCGAGGTGCTGCGCTGGGCCGAATTCACCCTCCTTCAGCTGGTCTACGCGACCCGCGTCCGGCATCCACGGACTCCTGCCGTTACGCTCCGCAGTCCACCGTCAGGCGGGGAGGTACGCGGGTTCTGCAGCGGAAGGGTGACTTGGGGCCTCTGGCTCAGTCTCTCGAGAGCGGTTCCGAGGACTTCGGCCTCATTGTCCGCAGCTGGTTTGGAGTGCCACCTGGTGGGGGTCGGCTGCTGTTCGTTCCGGCTGCCCGAAAGGAGCGGCGGTGGATGCTCCGGAGAGCCTGGAGAAGCGGCGTGCAAACTTTAAACTTCCTGCATCAGGGAAGGACTGCTCCCCCGCATCCTATCACGAAGCAACCGGGGTCGCAGCGGGTGTCCCGAACGATCTGGCGCGAGTTTCCATCAGCCCGTGAAGGATGCCGGAAGGTCGTTTTTCTCTCCTCTCTCCCCCGAACTCTTTCCGCTTCGCTGTGTCCTCGCAGTCTGCGCATCGGGCCGGGTTCCTCTTCCTCTGAGGACGGGCGCAAGAAAGGAAGGAGGGGAGGGAGGCTTCTGGGTAAAGGAGTAGCGTGCTCTTCGCCTACGGGATCGTCCGGGCGAGTAACACGGGAAAGGGAGGAGGAGGAAGAGAGGGAGCAGGAGGAGGATTGCCGATTCGTCTCCTGAGCAGGATGTGTCGCGCACAAGGCACCTCGGGGATCCCACCGGGGTAGACCTTCCCTGCCTTGGGATCCCGAAGGGACCTCAGGCAAGCCGGAGTTGATGCACCCTTCGAAGGGTACGGACGACGACGGATCCTTCTGTTTTCGAACGGTCTGCTCCGACCCGGGATCCGGGAAGCAGAGAATCTCTGAGCGAGGAAATCGGGAGCGGTTCCTATCCAATCCCGACCATCCCATCATGAAGATTGTAGACGAAAAATCACGTGCCTCGCTCTCAGTTGGATTTCCTTCCGGGACGTCATTCCCCAACACGGCGCGTGCCGGGAAGTGGACGGAGAGAGAAGCGTCGTGACGCGGGAGTTCCCGCGCGTGCCGAGGGCGCGGAACGAAGCCCGTCCTCCGTCTCCCGGTCTTGCGGGCGATGGCGTCGGAGTTCGCGTCGGGCGGGTCGATTCGCCACGCGGTGTCGGCAGCGGCGCGTGCACGCTCGTCTCACGGCGAGCGCCGCGAGGCCTCTCGCGGCCGAAGCAACGTGGTGGAGATGGGAGAGGGAGCGGAGGGGAGAAGAACGGAAGTTCCTCTCGGCTGGAGGGGGAGGACAGCTCGGATCTGCGCCGGGGGAGCCGAGCGAGGCGGCGTCGGGCTGCACGGCTGCAGCGCTCTTCCTCGAATTCGTGTGGCGCGCTTTCCGAGGGGGCGTGCTCATGCCGCTGCCCGGGCATCGGCGGGCGCAGGCCAACACGCCCCGCACGTCTTGGGTGGCGATAGTCGCGTGCTCGCGACTGGCGCTGCTCTCTCCCACCGCGATGCGCTCGAAGATGCCCTCCGAGGTGCTGGTCGCAACTTTCCTCGAGACTTGTCCGGGTGCGCCTGCTTCACGAACTACGTAGATCAAGGTGACGTAACTGCCTCCTCCACCTCCTCCACTCCTTTTTCGTGTCTCCTTTCGTGATGTCTTGCTGAGCTTCGCCGGCCTTCTTCACGGTCCTTCCACTGCCAGACTTTGGAGGCCACCACGCCCCTCCGGTTCCTGCTACGCGCACACCACTCGCCGGGCGAAGGTTGCGCACGCGACACCACACCTGGCAACGCTGCTCATGTAACCGGAGGAGTAACGTTCCCGGTAGACTGACAGTACTGTCCGCCTCCACCAGACGGTGCTCCTCCGTCCGTGAGGGAGATCTCCAAGCTCAGGAAGGAGAGTCCATCCTCCTCTGTGAGCGGTCCAGAAGGCGACTTGTCAGTTCAGTCGACGGCATCTCCCAAGAAGACGGCACGGAATTGACTGCACGGAATTGACGACGCGGCTTTCTCCCCGGGAGAACCCTCTTTTATTTCTCTCTCTCTTTGGTGGACGCCGGGTCGGGACTTTTCGCTCCCGTCCAAAGTTCACGAGGAGTCGTTCCTTCCTACCCAGGTGCTCGAGTCCAATCGTCGTTGTGTGGCAACCGGAGCTGAGGAAGGGCGCGGTCGCTCCGTACTTTTGACGGGAGCGGTGCCAGTTCATGCGCTTCCATGGCATCCACGGAGTCCTGTTTTCACAAGTGCACTCTGACTTATGGAATCGCCGACGCTTGCGGTTGCCACAAGACGACGAGCAGCCGGTTGTGAAGTGAGCGAAGAGCGCGCGAAGGCGGATCTTCCCCGGCCGCAGCGGTGTGAGAAGGTGGCATGTTTGAGGCCTCCCCGTTTGGGCTTCCGCCTGCATGTCTGGATGCGCTGCATCCCGGCTGGAGGGAGGGAGAGGGCAAAGGGTGCGCTGCAGACCAGTAGAGGGGCATAGGGGGTCCCGAATTCGAATGGAGGGCAACGGGGAACGAAATTCTGCCGAGGAGGAGGAGGAAGACAGGTGGAAGAGAGGAAGAGAAGAGGAAGATAGGAAGGGTAGAGGAGGAAGAGAGGAACAGAAAAGCAGGAAGGCAGGAGGAAGGGAAAACGAGGAGGAGGACGAGATAGGAAGGGAGGAGCGAGAGGAGGAGGAACGCGCTGCCAGAAGACGGGAAGTGCCTTCCTCCCGTCTCGCGGAGCTTTGTGGCGGGGTCGGAGGAGAGTGAAGCGCCCCCTCGTCCCTCCTCCATCCCCTCTTAAAGCAGAAGCGCCTCCATACCTCCCCTTCACCCTTTCGCCATCTTGCTGGATCCGACCACTTGATGTGCCTCCTTGAACTCCTTGCTTGTCTTGGTATCCGCTGCTTTTGCACTGAAGAAGAGCGAGGGCGAAGGGACGATCGATCCGTGACCTTCCCCCCTTTCCTCCCCTCGCTCGCCCTTTCCTCCCTCTCGCCAAAAAAAAATCCGCGCTCCGAGGTTCCCGGCAGCCCACGCAGAGACTCTCCTTGTTTGTTTGTGACGTGAGCCGTCACTGGACCTCTGTTCAAGGAAATTCCACGGGGAGAAAAAATCACTCCTGGGTGTGTTGCGTTTCCGTGGACACCCGTGCAGCAGCAGCAGCAGCAGCCGAGGCGGCAGCGGCAAACACGGCGGATGTTTTCGATCTGCGGAACAAAAGCTGGTCGCTTCGACTGTCCCGGAGACGATGCGGCGCTATCGCTCGAACCTGAGGGAACATCGGGTGCGCATCATTCCAGGCCCCCCCTCCTCCCTCCACCCCACCCCGCCTCACCCCAACTCCCCACTCCCAGCAGAAGAGGGAGGCCCAGAGGGGAAGCTGGAGGCAACGCGCTCCTCGCGGTCCGCACCGTTCGCGTCCGCCAAGGTCACCCGTTGTCCGGGGCCATTCCGACGATGAACGCCAGAGGCCTCTCTCTCGAGGGAAGCGAACCACGATGGGAAGAGGCCCTTTCGGGACACTTTGAAGCGGATCTGCGAATGAACGGGCTGAGGTGTGGGAACCGGGAGGAGGAGCAAAAGGAGGAGGAGGAGGCTCTCTCCCTCCTCTACTCTCCTGGAAGGGTTGATTTCCTGCTTCCCCCCACGCGAAGGTTTCCTGGATCGATCGCGCAGTTGCCAGAGCCGGAAGGGAAGTCCCCGCTTCGCACGCTCTGGGACACCGCATCAACGGGGCAGGGGGTAGGGACTGCGGCCAATAGGGGAGGAGGAGAGGCGGAGGAGGAGGGAGAGGTGGAAAAGCAAAATGGCGGAGGGGACTGATGGAGCAGGAGGAAGCCTCGTGCTGCCCTCGCGTCCCACCGTGCTGCATCCCCGACCGTCCCTAACGTTCCTGATTGTTCCTTCAAAGAGCCACCCTCATATCTCCTCTTTCCCAGGGTCGATGGCGCTGTCATGGGTCCCTCAATAGCAGCAGGCAGGGCCTTGCTCCTGGCGGGGCGAATCCTCGTTTCCGCGCACGGGGCAGGCAGCATGCACGAAACGGCCGTCGGACGTGCGCATCGTCATCCCGAAGGCATGTGCGTGTGCTGACCGAAGTTCCGGGTTGTCGTGGAAACTGAAGCGAACCTCGCGACGGTGAGGGAACAGAGGAGAGGGGCAATGCCGCGCACTTCTGGGCGCAAGATGCAGAGGAAGCAGGGAGTTGGACAGAATGAGGGGGAAGAGGGAAGTCAGCAGGCAGACACAAGTGACCCTCCCCATCTCCACCCTTCATTCTTCTCCGAAACGGATGATGGCCCCCGGGGGAACCGCCAGAGGACCTTCTAGCGTCGACTACGTGCGAGGGGTGCAGCCGCAAAGCAAGCAGAGCTGAGGAGCGCGCTACGGGCGGAGGATTCGAGTAGGGGGGGGGGATAGAGGAAGGGAGAGCGCGCGGGTCCTTCGTCCTTCGCCTCTTCCTCCCAAGAGCGCCTCCCAGGGTGGGTTCACCTGCGCTTCTCCGCCGTCCGTCCTCCGGACCAGGAAATCCCCCGGCCCTGTTTCACGCCTGCGGGGACGTCTCGCGCGGGACTGGAGGATGCTGGTGGTCCCAAACATTCCCTAGAGGGAAACGGAGGGCTCGAAACGTGCCCCGCCTGCTCCCGGCGAGCCCGCGCGCGCGCACTCTCCGGTACGGCGGTCGTGTCGCCTCCACGGTCGGTTCAGAGGGGCGCTCACGAGCAGCCTTCCCCCCCCCCCGTCTCCCTTTTTCCCGCGGCGAAAGTCCCTGCGGCCGTCCTGGCTTCCCGATGCTCCGTGGGAGCTGTGGATTGGAGTCATCGGCTCCCTTAGGGGCTCCGGACTCTGCCCGCGGTGTGCCCGGCGTCCCTCCTTCCGCACACACTCCTCGAGCGAAACGTTGGGCGAAGGGACGAGCGTAAGGAGGCGCGTCCTCGGCAGCAAAATCCTCCTTCCGGATCGCCCACATCCCTGTGTTCCGGGGGGAGCGCGTTCGAGATCGGAAGAAGCAGGCAAAGCTGAGCGGCAAGGACGGGAGTCAGCGATGAGGGCGTCCTTGAAACGCAGAAGAGGAGACGTAGACTCGACGCAGCCAAGAGTCCTGCGCAGGTGGACGGGGAACGAGCGTCCCCATTGGTAGGAGGTGTGGATCGACCACAGAAGGGGATGGGGGGGGAGTGAAAGGTCAGGTCGTGGACGAAACCTGCGACCGACCTTTGTAGCACCAACTCATGGATGAGGAGCGTGCGGAAACCACGGGTGTTCAGCACGCGCACGTGCCGGTGTGAATGGGGGGGGGGGGGGAAGAACCGTGGGCTCACGAGGGACTTCGAAGACCCTTCTCGGGTACAGCAGCAGGATGTCTTCCCTCCTCCCTCTCAGCAGCCTCATCTCCGAGGGAGCCGGTCGTGGGGTGGCGGCCTCAGGCAGCACTCCCTCGTCTCAAAGGGATGTGGGGAGAACGCGCGTTCCTCGTCTCCTGTTCCCCCAGCTCGAGAGGGGCTGGATGGGAGGATTCAACTTTCCGAGACCTTCCCCGGGTCAGAGAGCAGCTCCCTCTCTCCGGCGGGTCTCTTGGAGGGAAGAGGGTTCGCGGGGGAAGGTTTTCCCACCTCCCATAGAGTTCCCTTCACCTTTCCCTCCCCTTCGCCTTGACCCTCCGGGCTGCAGATTGCAGCAGAAAGGTACCGAGGGCCTGGGGAACTTGTAGGGAGGGTCTCCCCCTCTCCGGGACTCTCGAGAGCGCCTGACAGTTCCGCAATCGGTCATCCGGTCTCTCCCTCCTCCCTGAGGCAAGAGCGTGAGGCTCGTTCGCCGAGAGGCATGCGGGTAGGCAGGGAGGGCAGAGGAGGAATGGACTTCAAGGTCGCGCCCTTAGATCGGCCCTCGAGGCGTCGCCTTCGGTGCCGGAGAGGGAGGGCGCGGACCGGGTCTCCCTCTTCCTGCTCCTTTCGCCCTTTGCTGCAAGGGAAGAGGAGGAAGGGGGAATCTCCTCTCGTGTCTTCCGGCTCGGTCGGGGTCGGGGTAGGTGCAAAGGAAGGCGACCGCACGACCCTGCCTGGCCCTCGCCATCCGGGGCCGCCGTGCGCCGCGCAAGAACGACGAGGGAGCCCTCTCCTCCCCCTCCTCCCCCCTTCGACTTCCAAACGGCAGGGCCGCCCAGCCGGAGCTGCACGCCCCAAGCACTCTTCGTTGTGCAGCGAGGCCCTCAACCCTTTGCCTCCGGGCGCTTTCGCGTTCCTGACCGCGCTCTCCGAGCCGGCGGCGATCCCGCGCTGCCTCCGCCTCCGGGAACGAGGTAGCCCCACTCCCCTTTGGTGCCGGCATGCGGGTGGCCGCTCGGACGACTCGGCGTCCCCCCTCTCCGAGGGGAAGATGCTACGTGAGCTCATGGAGTGTGGCATTTCCATCGCCCCGGGGCAGCACCCTCGCTCCTGCGTCTATAACGCCAGCGGACCGAGACGCGGTGTGGGCGGGGCGTCCGCCCGCGACCTCTGCAGGAGGAAACAAGAAGGCTGGGAAGCTAGAAAAGACCAGGCCTTTTCCAAGAGACACCTCTGGCATCCAGAGGTCAGGGGAAGCGAAGGAAGCGGAGGAGGAGAGAGTGATCTCGGGAGGCGAGACCAACCGCTTGGATTTCGGGAGGATTTCGGGAACTTGCCGAGGATTTCGGGAACGACTCGGTCTCATCCCTCTCCCTCTGCTGCCATCCCACGACCTTCCCTCTTCTCCACAGGATGCTCGTTGGCGGCGGCGGTTCCTCCGGGTAGGGTGGCCCTCGGTTCGAGTCAGCCGCCTGACTTCGACGAGCTCACGCCTTCAGTCTTCGAGTGCAGCTCTTCCGGTTTGGGTTCCAGCTCTTCAGCGCACCAGTTGCCTCCTCCGGATGCTCCCAGCGCGAGGGCAGCCGGTCCATGAAGGTGCTTCCTGTTACCTTCCTCCAGGGTGACCGGGGTGAGGCGGCGGCCTCCTCTCGAAGGAGCTCAGACGCCGGTGATCCGGACCGGTTCTGCTGCGCTCGCTCTTCGAAGAAGGGAGGCGCTCTCACGCCCCAGCGGCATGCGCGTGCAGGCGAAGCGCGGCTCCGCGGGCTCGTTCGGCGCAGAAAGGGCGCGGGAGAGAGGTGAAGACGTCGCCGAGTCCCTGATTTCCGTGGGGCCTCTCCCGGTTCGCATGACCCCTGCGCCGCGAAGAAGCGAAACCCTCGGAGTTCGGGAGGACACGCCTGTCCGAACCACGGAAGAGCAGTACAGGGTGGCTCCCGAGTGGTAGAGGAGGGCGCCGTCCATTCTCACCGGAAGCGGAAGGGGAGCGATTCGAGGAGCCTCCATCTTCTTCCTCGAAGGGCTGGGGGGGGGGGAGACACCGAGAGCGAAGGCGCTCCCGGAGGCATGGCCGGAAGCGCGCGAGGGAGGGTGGCTGGGGAGAGGTTCAATCGCGCTCGCTTACCCGCGGTTGGCGGGAGAACCTAGGAAGATCGAGGATGCTCACCGCCCCACCGGTGTCGGTTTCCGCGGGAACGGGAGCGACGGGGGAGGGAGGAGGACCCGAGGGTGCAGCGGCTGAACGAAAAGCCATTGCAGCTTCCAATGATGCTTGGTGCTCACCTAAATCATCCCTGGAGACTGAGCGAGGGCACAGGGAGGGGAAGGACGCGCGTCATTATAGGGCCAAACGGCCCGTGCCGCGGCAGAAAATAGCGCGTGTCGCGATCTATTTGAAGACCCGATCTCGGGAGTTCGGGAGTGCGCGCTCCCATCCCGAAAATGGAGGACAGGGACGGGGAAAGAAAGAAGGGAAGAAGAAGAAGGAGGAGGAGAAGAAGAAGAGGAAAAAACCCCGGAGGAGAGAACTTAATGATTCTTCTCGTACCCTCCGGTGAAATTAACAGATGGAGCTGCATCCGTCATGCACTCGGGACCGAATTTATAAGGAGGGGAGCAGGAAGCCAACGGATCGCCCAGAGCTATTTCCAGCCTCCCGCGCTCTAGCGATTAAGAGATCGCGCGGGAGAGGAGTCCTCCACCGGGAGCGCGAATTTTTCGACTCCCGGGACGCGGAGCGAGGAAGGAGCAGGGGGCGTGCCGATTGTTTTTTTTTTACTCTCCCTCGTGGGGAAGGGGGGTGAGAGGGGAGGGGGAGAGACGGGGGGTAGGGGAATTTGCTCGGTGGTGCCAGCGCACCTGCTCATCTCCTCTGACGGAGCGGAGATTGTCGGAGGAGTGGGAGAGGGGACAGGTCTAGCGTTCCTGGGATGGCATCGGGAAGGACGAAAAAGGGGAGAGGGAGGGCGCGATCGTTTTTTCCCCGAGACGCGCGCAATCCTTCCCCGCACCCGGAAGTTCAGCCTTAGAAGATCTTGAGCGTGTTCCGCGAATAGAGAGGGAGACACGAGATGGGAGAGGGGAGGTCGAAGCTGCTCGCCGAAAAGGTCCCTCCCGCGTTCCCTTGGGAGGGAAGGAGCCGAATTCGCGTCTTCCCTGTACTCGGCTCCGGATCCTGGAGCAGGACGCGCGCGCATGCACCGCATCGTATCGATTTTTATATATGGCGCGGCGCAGAGGGAGCTGCTGGCACGATCTCCCTCCCGGCAGCCGCCCGCCGGATAATTAAAGTCTTCCTGATGAAAATCCGGAGGGAGAGGGCAGCTCGCGGTCCCTCCGCGATCCGGGAGGTGCTGCAGGCGCGGTGTGCTCCTCCTCGTCTTCCCCCTCTCTTCCCAAGCTCGCCTCTCCCTCTCTCTCCGCGCGCGGGGGCTGCCGGGGCGAAAGAGCTGGGCGCGCGCGGAGAGGCGCTCTCGCGGACACGTGGTCAAGGGAAGATAGACGACACCCGGCCTTTCCCTTCCTGAAAGACACCCACCCTCCGTCCCCTTCCTGAGAGGGCGCCCAAGAGCCTCTGAGAAGAATCTCTCTCGAAGGGAAGGAGGGTCGTCACCCTACGTCCAGTTTTCCCTCCTTCGCCCCCCTCCCCCATCGCAGTCATGACCTGCCCCCGCCTTCCTTCCCTCTGCGGGAGATCGCTGGACCCCCATCGCAGGGAAGCGACCGTGCGCCCCCCGGGTCCCTTGGCCTGCACCTCCCTCGCGAAGGAAGGATCTTCTGGAGCGACCGGTGGCGGCGCTGCGTTCTCTCCTCAAGGCTCCTTCCGGGAGGCTGGGAGAAACTTTCCGGGGAAACTCCGCAACTCGCGTGCGTGGACAAGTTTTCCCCGCGTCCGAGGCACCCCGTCCCCTTGGAAACACTGTTACAGTCCCGGGATGCCTCGGGCGCGAATGGCGAACCGTTTCCTTTTCCTGCTGGGCAACCCGGGAACGGGTTGCTCTGGGAGGAGCAACCCGAATCCTGCTCTGAGGTCCTCGCTGTAAATACGACGACGAAAAGGGGGAGGCGCTCGACTGGCACTGAGCCTGGCCGTTTGGATCAACAGAGAGGTGTCGTCCGCCGGACCTCCCGAGTCATTTTTCGGTTACCTGCACTTCGATCTTTTATCCACTTCCACATTTGTACATTGTGCGAAAGGAGAAGGAGGTGTGTGGAGGGAGGTGAAAGAAGATTCTTCACGGCTGCCACCGCTCTTCCACTTCACTCCCACGACCAGGCGATGGCACTCGTCCAGGCGGGACTCCCTGCCGTGCGGCCGATGCCCCCAAGCAATGGTTTCAAAGCATGTCGAGGCGGATGAGGATGCTGGAACTCACCCACAACTTCCAGATGCGTTTCTCCTGGGATCTCCCTGAGACCCGGGAGCTTCCTCTACACCGCGTCCTTCCCTGGGTCCCGGGCTCCCTACGACGAGCGCTCTAGTTGGTGCACAGCATGGCGACTGCCTGCATCCTTCGCTTTTGCCGGACCTCTTCCAAGGCCGCCGAGGAGGGGCGGGCGGCTTCCAAGATGAGGGGCTCGTCCCTCTCCCCGCATAATCGGGATGGGTTGGACGGAGCTCTGGAAACTGATCCCTCAACCTGGAAACGATGGAGGTTGCTAGCCCCATAGCCTCCGAATCGAGACTCTCTGCTATCATCTCGTCGTGAGCAGCAGGGATCAGGATCCGGTTGCTGGTGGCAACAACCAAGGATGTGCGCAACTTCTTCCTCTTATGCCGCGCATCCTGTCCGCACGTTCCCGGCGGGAAGGATGCGGAACCCTCGCTTTCCCTCCGCTGAAGAAGGAAGTCCGAGGAGTCCCGACGCTGATGCTGCTGCGAGACGCGCCTGATCTTCCTTGATACTTGTTCGTTTACACGAGAGGGCAGTTCCGGCCCCTGCTCCTGGCGGTTGGTGGCAGGAGGGCGGCTGGACTTGTAGCTCTGTTCCCGCCTCACGGCCCTCCTCCTCCCTTACTTCTCCTCTTCATCCCTCTTCCCCCCTTCCTCTACCCTTCTTCCCCTAATTCTGCACCCAGAAAACGCATCACGTGGGAACTGCCGCTCGAGACACTGCCGCCTCCGCGTGGGCGGGGACGACGCCTCGGCAGGCCGCTTCGCTGGAAGATGTCGGCGGGCGTCCCTGCAAACAGAAGGCACCTAGCTTGGACATCCCCCCTTGCAGCCTGGCCACAAAACTCGAGCCAAACCTCTCAGAGTGCTGCTCGCCTGAGCAGCACTCTGAGAGGACCGAGGGAAAGAAGGTACTTGGGAGCCGACAGCCCGTCTTCGAAGGTTCAGCAGCCACTCAACTTGCGAAGAAACACTCCGGGAACCGGATGGTGGTGCGGGATCCTCAAGGTGGACGGGCGTCCCGGCCGCATGCGGAGAGAATGAGGTGGCTCACGGCTGCCTCTCGCATCGGCCACAGCAGGGACACTCCCACGGCGGAGGACCAGGTCAACTCTAGGACTTCAGAAAGAAGAGGCAGCACCGCATGGCGGCGACGAAGGTCGAAGGAGGTCAACAGGTCTCCCTCTGCAAGTTGGGTCGAGACTTCTACGTGAAGCCCTCGTGGAAAGATTCTGGAATTGATCGGAGCCAAAAAACAGAAAAATAGAATTCCAAAATCGGGAGCGTCCACCACCCCCTATCCTTTTGTTCATTTTTTTCTTGTTCTGCCGTCCCCTGGAAAAAAGGAGACCCACGTTGCGAGGGTCGCGATGTGTGCCACTCTTGAGAGACCACGGACCGCTCCGGCTGCCCGTCGGAAGGTGGCAGGAGAGTTCAGAGTGAAGGCGGCGCACTGCTCAACCGTGCTCCCCCCCACCCCCGCGCCTTTCGCTCCCGATCGTCACCCTCTACTCCCAAAATGCGCCAGACCGTCATCCGTTCGGTGCTCTTCAGGCTTCGGGTTGCCGACGGCGTCCTCCCTTCCCCCGCAGCCTGGAAGGCAGTGAGAGGTCTTCCGGTTCCCAGACCTGCTGCCCTCTTCCCTCTCCCATCGCTTCGGAGCATTCCAGCGCGTGCTGGGGACGGCCTTCTAACCAAAGCCTCAAGTCAGGGGTGTCCCAGGAGAGGACCAACCATGAATTCAGGTTCCTGAGGAAGGAGTCTATTCCTTTCACGCTAGAGAGGGGGACCCCTCGCCCTGGTCATCCATTCACTTCAACATCAGGAGACCGAGACTGCCTGCGCGGAGCACACAAGTCCTTCAGTTGGATTAGAGACCTCCCACTGTCCCACAGGGCGGTTCGCAGGAGGTCCTTCGTCCGCTTTTTAGCTTCCTCTTACGCTTGGGAGGGAACCCCGAAGGGAACCTCTTCCTTATTCGCTCCGGAGGCACCTCCATGGTTGTGAGGGTCTCTCCTTATCTCTTCGGAGGGAACCCACAAGGAAACTGCTCCTTGTTTTCTCCTCCTCTGAAAGAACCCCGAAGGGACGCCTCCCAATTTCTCTGAAGGGTTGCTTCTCGAAGAAGGCAGCGCGCTAGCGCGCTTTTTACAGTCTGGAGAGGCAACCCACAGAGGAGGGGGCGAGTTCATTTCCGCAACCGGAGGGGAACTGATTCCTGGAAGGACCCCGGAGGATCAACTTTCAATGCCGATCAGTCAACGAGGGCATCCTGCTTCCACCAATGATGCCGCAACCGAATAGGTCAACCAGCGTCATCCTGCGGGGGAGACTCGAACTCCCGATGCAGCCTCCATTCTCGGCGCCTATCCTTCCCTGGGCAGGATTCGAACCCGCGACGCCCGGTGCCATGAGCAAAGACCGCAGCCGCACGGCCTCCAACCCGGGTCTCCTGGATGGCGCGTCCGCGGAAGGTACCGTTCTGGTGGCTGCCTAGCAGGCTCCTCCTCTTCACGAGTGAGGCGCGCAGCGGTTGACGACTCTGAGCCGCTGCTCTGCCGCGGAAGTCTAATCAGGACGATTCCTGGTTCCTGCTAACGGGTAAACTCAGGAAGAAGGAAAAAAAGAAAAAGAAGAATTAAAACGAAATTTCCTCTCCGTGTTCTCGAGATCTTGTTAGTAGAAATTGCGCTGAACGGAAGTGCGCGCGCTAGAATGGCGCGTTCGGCGGCAGAAGAAGAAGGAGAAGAAGAAGGAGGGGAAGAAGAAAAACAACAACAAGAAGAGAAAGAAGACGGAGAAGGAGAAGAAGAAAAAAGAACGCCTTATCTGGTAACGGGAGTCGTCCCGCGACAACCAGGAGAAAGAATCGACGGGTTTTCGTTTGTTGACGCTGGAAGCGCCTCGGCTGCATATAAATATTTATCAACGGTGCATTTCCATCACAATTCATCCGGCTGTTTGTTCTTCCGTTGATAAATTATTTATTGAAGCCATCAAAACTTTCCTGTTCGCTTATTAATAGGCAACGCACAGGAGACACCGTCGATGGCCGAGGGGGCACGCCGCTTCGGATCCAAACTGAGATATCACGGGATGATAAATTCTAATCGTTGCAAACAGCCGCTTACCCAATGCGCGGCTCTCGGCCCTACCCCCCCCCTCCCCTCCTTTTCCCCACTCACCGCGCTCCCTCTGCAGCGCCAGTGTATCTTGGCAGCAATGGTTGTCACGTGGAGCAAGTGTTCTCACTTTGAAGTTACGCTATAAATTTTTATCTCGACGTCGGCCTTTCTGAATCCGAAATTTTCAACACATTTCCTCCGCATCCCCTGCGTCATCGCTCTTATCAGGGTTCCCCCGTGGGCTCCGGAGAACTCTCGAAGCTTCCTCGACGTCAAGGAACAGAGCGCGGGAGGCTCTCTGGCCGCCGCCGGATGATTCACTCGATCCCACGCGTTTCCTCAGCGGGCCAGTTGGCTCGATAGCCTCCAGCCTCCCGTCGCAGGCCTCTGCGGGATCGGGCGTGGCTTCCCCGTCCTCTCCCCTCCCCTGCTGCGGAAGCTCGCCACAGCGTCCGAGACGGGGTCCAGCAGTCAAGTTTTTCCTGCGAGGGCGCACGTGCCTTTCGTGGCCGCTTTCCTCCTTGCCGGGAGTAACGCTTTGTTTCCATCGCAACCAGTTTCCGTCGGGGGCTTTTGGCAGAGGGCACCCTATCCCTTACCCCATCCATGTAGGGGAGAAAGTTCGGGGAAATTCTCCGGTGGGACACCGAAAGGGGGCCTTTCGAAGGAAAGCTTTTTTCCCGCTTCGGACGTGGTGCGCGTTCCCCTGTTCCTTGGAAACACGAGGTGCTCGGCGCTCGTTTCCCTGGGCGATGTGCTGCGTCGCCGTGCGTCGCGCGCTTCCCTCCGGACTGCCCGGTTCCGTTCCCGAAAGGAGCTTCCGCCTCGCTCATCGTATCGCAGCTCCCGTGGTGGGGGATGCAGCGGAGACGTGACAATCTGCGAAAGATCGTGCGAGTCGGACGGTCCCTGACAGCCACCGGCGGCTCCCAGGAGAAGCAGATGCGTTCGAAAGAGCACGGGAGGAGAGTCCAGAGTAAAGCAAGCGGAAGGAACACATGCCTGATCGCGGGCGAAACCTCAGCTCTCCTCCCTGGCTGCACGCAATCTGGCGCGCGCCGCCGAGCGAGGGGCTTCGGGGCCGCTCTCGCAGAAGGCCGCGAAGAAAACAGGGGACTTCCGGAGGGGCCTGCATCTCGAGAGGTCCCGGATTCAGGAACGGGGACCGAGCTCTCCTCGGGCCTTCGCCCAGAGATCCCAGGACAGACGCTCGCGATACGAAAGAGGGCTCCTTCACTTGGTGCAAGATCGTGACGGATTGGGAGCGATCGCCCTCCTTCCTCCTCCTCTTCCTCCTTTCTGATCCACTCCTTCCGGACGCGAGGATGCCGGGGGGACAGCGCGCGAACGGCTCCCCGCAAGGATCCCCTAAATCCGCCGAAATCTGGTTTGATCTTCGCCATCGCAGGGAACGCGTCATCTGCGGTCCCTCGCCGTCGTTTCGGATCCTGGCAATCAGCAGACGTTTAATGATTCGCCCCTTGGAACAGGCCTTCCCGGGATCCTCCAAGCAAAGATGGGTGCCAAAAACCAGCGCCCCCCAAATCCGGCTTCGCTTGGAAGCCGCTCGTCGCTTGAGGGCGCGCACCCCTCTTCTCCTCGAGGTGATTCTGCTGGAAGCTTACCTAGGTCGGATATCGAATTTCCTGCTCATCCAGAGATCCAGGATTGAGGAAACGCAGGATGCTTTTTGCCTCTCGCTTTCCGCTGACGATGGAGCTCTCGGAACTCTCAGGTTGCGTTTCCTCTCCTCTCGATCCTCGTCGTTCCATCCAGCTGATCCCCAGCGGTGACGTCAGGAGCCTCTCGAACACACGGCGCGGAGCACTCGTTTCAAGGAACAAACAAACAGGCAGAGCAAAAAAAACACACACACACACACACACACACAACAAAAACAACCGGATGCTGCCAAGACGAAATTTATCTGTGCGAAGGTGGCATCCCGAATGGGCTTGCTCCTTACCCGAGCGAGGAAGGCGCACCAGTCTTGCCTTGGGAGGCGGGCTAACAAGCACCACGGAGCAGACCCACACCTCTCCGGCAGTGCACAAGGCGGCGCAAGCCATCCTCTCGTCCCTTTGCTTCTCCTGGGGGAGGAGGAGGAGGGGAAAAACACGCCTTTTCGGCTCGGGCACTCCTCGGGAGCGGCTCGGAGCATTTCTCCCCACCGAAGCACCGGAAGCACGCTGGACAATTTGTTTCGTTCCTCTTATCATCTGCATCGGAACGATCTCGGCGTCTCCGAAGAAACAGTCCTCCTCCCCTCCCCCTCCTTCCTCGTTAGCCATGCAAATGGCTGTCCCGGGACTTGCCCTGCTTTATCCGCGCTGGTTCCTCGCCGCCTCGGAAAGCGACGCGTTTTCAATAACACGGCTGTTCCGAAGCTCCAATGACAAATCCATTGTGCCAGAGATGATGCGACGCGTCGTCATCCTCAGGGAGCATACCTGGAATGCCTCTCGAACTCCCTCCTCAGGTCTAGATCGGGAGTGGCTGTCTGGTTGGGATGAAAGAGGGAACTCGCAATTCGGCACCGGGAACTCCTTGCGGAGCCGATTCGAAGCGCTTGCGTCCGAGATGGAGGGATCCTCTTTTCTGCATTTCCTCCTTCTCCCCCCCTTCCTTCCTCCTTAAAAAGAAAAAAAGGGGATGCCGGAGAAAAGATTCTGTTTTATTGCTTGCACTTCCTTCGGCTCCAGTCCTGCAGGAGGACAGAGATGGTCTTCACGCTCAGAGAGGTCTAATTTCGACACTCCACACGAGTGTGCGTGCGTGTGTGTGTGTGTCGCCGATGTTTTCAAAACACAGATACAACACAGAAGCGGCCGGCCGAATACAAGCGCTTGAATAAATTGTGCTCGTGCTCTCGAGCGAATCTGGGATGCTCTTCCGTGGACCCAGGGAAGTGTCAAACTGAGCCATAATAAAGTGTGTTTTAGGTAGATGTTTCTTCTGAAAACGGTGGCAATCCATCATTACGAGTACGCTCGTTGCGTTAGGAAGGAAAGATTTAAGGGAAAGACAGGCAGACCTGCTCTCGAGGAAGCATCGTTAATCATGAGATGCGAAGAGCGAAAACAAGCAAGAAGAAACGGTGAATTTGTACGAATGGCTAAAAACAGTTCTTCCATAGGTGGCTCGTTCGCAGCTCGAAGGCCGCGTGGGCATAAATTCATTATTAAGAAAGCGTTTATGATGGATCGCGCAGCTGATGAAATGGTAACCGAGTCATGAGGGGGGGAAGGGGCGGGGGGGCGATGGGACTTGAAGCCAAGGGGCTGATTCCTGTTCCTTTTCCCTGCTGGTACGTGGATGAGCTCCCAGACAAACAGGTTCCTCCTCGCCTAAGAGCAGGACGGCCGGGAATCTGCTCCCCCACCCACGCGGCTGGCTGTGATGCACCCGGGTTTCCTTTACCCTCTTCGAGGCTCCCCGTGCACCTGACCACGAATTCCTCGGAAACCTTCAGAGCCTCCTTCAAGAGAGCTCGAGAAAATGCTCAGGATGAGCTCGCGTCGGCGCGCATCTTCTGGTTCGCTTTCAAGCGCTGCCTTTCGCAAGCCTTGAGGCTTAGGTGCCGATACGGTCACCAGGCATGTGAATGTGACGTCTACGCATGTGTTTTCCGTTCTTCCTCGCGGTTTGTATCACTTGCACTCTTTTCGGGTTCCCGCGAAGGTGTTTGCACGGTTTTCATGAGCAGCAGAACAGATGCGAAGACGTGAGATTGACACCGAACTCAACTACGACGCGGTTTCTCTTTCCCGCTTGCTGTCTCAGAAGTGTCTCCTGTTCCCCTCCTCTGCCACCTTGCTCTCGCAAGACCTCCGCACATCATGATGCAGTAAACTCTTTGAACACTTGGAGGTTCGTTTTCCCGTTCCATCTGACGCATTGCTCCCGAATGCTCCCTCAGGAGAATGTCTCCACCCCGGTCGGGAAGAGAGCGATGAGACTTCGGGCTGCTGAGCTTTGCGTCTCAATTAACCTCCAGATTTGCTCCTGTTTCAACATGCTCATTCTTTTCCTTGACAAGTGTTCTGGGACGGTTCTGTTTGTCACGTCTCTGCGTCCCAAGTGGTTCTTGGACTTGGCTGTCTTTCCTGAGAAGCTCTGCGCGAAGGAGGGCACGGAGTTCTCGATGGTTTCTTCCACTTTGAATGATACTGTTTCCTTGGGAGTAGCATCCAGACGGTTTCTTTCGTCCCACGCAACTCCCATTCTTTGCCCGAAGAGGCAGGAACAGCACTTTCTGCTTCTTGCTGCTCCCAAGTCATCACTGGCGAATTGTCAACGTCCGGAGGGAACGGATTCCAAAAGACAGATCGATTTCATTTCGAAGGGCATGTTGTGGATGCTTTTCGGACAAGTACCGGTTCTTCCTGCAAGAGTTCAAAGGAATGGGAGGCTGTACCAGCATTTGATCGAGTGGAAGACCTAGATGCTTGGTCTAGTGTTGTTGCCGCGCTGCATGTTGGACCAGATCATTTCAGAGAAAAGATCCCCAGTTTCCCCTCGGCACTTCGCCATTCCCTCGGGACCCCACGATCCCAGAGAATTTGCTACCAGCACCCGGGTGGAGGACAGTTCCTGGAGAATGGACAGAAGAAGAGCAGCCTCGCCACACGTCTCCTCCTCTTTCCCTGTGCACCGGTGAATGCTGCCAAGAGCGCAGTGGTCATTCAGAGCAACCAATCCCGATCGTGTTGATGGGACACGAAGTCCAACTTGAGTGTAAAGCCAAGTCTGGTATGACCCGGTCCTCCTCCACAAACCACCACCTTGAAGAGCTTGTCCCCTTCTTCCGTCCCGGTAAGGTGCCACGTATGCACCTCCCGGAGGTCGCCTAGAGGCGAGGGTGCCGCATGCAGTGGTGTTTTCGGGTATGGGGAGGCAGGGCATCGCTCCATACAGGTACAGGCGACTGGCACGAACGGGGGGTCTCCGCCGCAACGCAGACGGCGTGAAGGTTCAGGAGAGTGGCGGGGACGAATTTGAGGTTCCGGAGCCTCAGGCGTTCGCCGGTGAAGCGTGAAACCACGGTGCAGCCCGACGCTCGACGTGGCCTTGGCTCCCTTGGTCTGGACGCTTCTCGAACAGGCCATGCCGCCCTGCACCGCACACTGGAGGCGAACTTCGTCCCGACAGGGTGGCGTGGAATGTGAGGGACTTCTTACGGCTACGCTCGGTCGCCCTTTGTGAAAGAAACCATCGCAGCACGTCCACGTGCAAGGGCGCCTGCCTGCCCACGGTCCACGGACTCCTCATGCCATTAGTCTGCCTCGAAAGAGGAAAGCGTTCGTTCATCCTTTTAACAAGGGAATTCCTTCCAGTGCAACTGAATTCTTGTTACCCTGGCTACTTCGGTCACAAGATGCCACAGAGACCGAGGTCGCTGAGAGCGGAATCCACAATTTTTCTGTGCCACTGCGTTTCTGGAGCGCAGACCACGGACGTGGAGAAAATTCCCGGAGGGGTGTGCGGCAAGATAAATCCAGGAGCGTTGAGGCAAGGTGCTAAAGCTTCCCCTTCTGGTTGGCGTCTCGCCCCCTCTTCGCCCCTTTCCGGGAACCACGGAACCAGCGGCTTTTTTTCCTAGCTCGCGTTTCGCTCCGAGACGCCCCCTAGGAACGAGCCCCCCCTGCCCGTCACACGGTCGAATATTCTCTTGCCAACCGCATCGCCGAGTTTTCCCGAGCCCGCAGCAGACCGCTGCTGATGCTGTCCATCTTCTCCAGCCTCTCTTCACGACGACCGCCGCGGAACCGTGGAGACCTAGGAGCCCCAGTTCTTCCTTTCACTGCTGCGTTCTTTCCTGATGCCCCCGTCTCTGGGGTGGGTCTTCCGCCTTGGGATAGGAAGGAAGGCACAGGACGGCTCCTGGTAGGCGGAGCGACGAGGCAACAGTGCGCGGGGGGCTCGCCTCGAGCGTCCCTCACGCACCGCTCAATGGCAGCCACGAATGAGTCTCGAAGACTTGAAGAGGGAGCTGACTTCCTCGATCACACCTTGAGCTTCCTGTTGCTTTGGCGATGTGGGATTTTTTTTTTTTTTTTTCGGGTTCTTCCCGATTTCCGGATTGTGCAACCGGTAGCAGATAAAAGGAGACTCCAGTCTGCTCCTCCTTTAGCCCGTCCTCCGAAGCCAAAGATCGTGAACTGGGCCATGGCGAGGCCGCGTATGGGGAGTGGCGGACGAGGTCTCGAGGAGAGGGTGGGTGGGAGGCGGACAACCTCCCTTCGCTCTTCTTCCTCCTCTTCCTTTCAAAGCTGTCGTAGAATGAGGAGGGGGGGAGGGGGTCACGATCCGTGCATTTGCGGAGACCGTGGCGGCAAATGGCGACAGCCGCCACCTCGTGTCGTGCTGAACCGAGCAACGGGGCTCGCTTCCCCTTCCCCCTCCCCTTCCCCACCTGAAGCGTGTCCTTTTTTGCGTCAGCGAACCCCGTTGTTCCCCCCCGCCATCACCCCAACCCGCTTCCTTTCAGACCCCAGCTTTTCCCCTTCACTCTCCTGCTCTTCCCTTCCGCACCCGCGGCGAGAGAGCGGAGGCGCGCTCGCTGCGGTTTCAGGCCGGGATTTTCTCTCATTCGCGGAGCCGGGATTTCGGGGGGAGGGGGGGGGAGGACTGAGGAAGAGAGAGGGGAGGGGGTGAGGGCAGGGGAGACAGCCGACGTCACGGAAGGGACGACGGCGGAATCGGACAAGTCCCGGAGTGATGAATGCTGAGAAGGGACGAAGAGGGGCTTCCCTGAAGGGCATTTCCTGAGAGCAGCCCCGTAACAGAAGATGATGAATAAAAAAGGAAAGGAGAGGAAGGGAGGGGAGTGAATCGTACGTGGAAATGAAGGGGGGATGAGGAAGAGGAGGGAGAGGGAAGTCTCTGCATGAGCACGCGTTGTCAGGGAGACCGAGGGGAGTGTTTGCAACAGCTGGAGAAGGGACTTTGCGTGTCGCGGAACGCGCAGATGGTGGAGGATGGTAGCAGCCTGTCCCTACGAAAAGCCTGTGCTGGAGGGGAGGGGGGGGGGCAGCGACCTCTCCATCCCTCTCCCTGAGCCTGCCGTCCGAAGCGCAGGTGGGAAGGGAGGGGAAGCCAGCGGACGAGGCTTCCGATGGCCGAGGGTAGCAGGGATCACGTTGAACTCCAGGGACATGACCAGAATCCTGGAAAACGGGCCCCCACGCCAGGGCGGAGGTGGGGGACGCCTCAAGCAAAGAGGAAGCCGCGGAAGGCGGGAGTGGGGGAGAAGGCATGAAAGGCGTAAACTAAAGAGTGGAGGATGGACAGGAGGAAAGCGATCCATCACAGTACATCCAGGTGCAAGGGCATCTGCCGTCCACGGTCCATGGACTTGTCACGCCATTATCCTGCTTTGAAAGAGAATTGGAAGCGTTCGTTCATCCTTTTAACAAGGGAAGTCCTTCCGGTGCAACTGAATTCTTGTTACCCTAGTCACTTCGGTCACAAGACGACAAGTGGAGGATGGACGTCGATCACCCTCCACTGCTCTTCCGCTTCCCGGGCGAAGCCGGACGGCAATGAGAATCATCACGCGAGGTCAAACCAAGACTGCCACGTCTCCCGAGAGCGCCGCCTCAGTAGGGATAGGGACTTAGTGGAAGAAGCGCCCGCGGATGAAAGGGAGGACGGGTTATAGAATGTTTCGTCCATCTTCTTCTTGCTTTCTCCTCTCTTCCTCTTCCTCCTTCTTTTCTCTTCCTTTTCCTCTTCCTTCTCTCTTGTTCCTTCCTTTCCTTCTCATTTCTGCTGCTCCCCTTCCCTTCCTTCTCCTCCTCCTCCTTGCTCGAGAGACGCGCCTTCACTGACGAAAAGGGTCTCCCACATTTCCGAAGGCTAGGTCGCGAGCTGCTGCTTCCTCCAGGGTGAGCCAGAGGATGGGAAGAGGACAGCACCGACCGAACTTGGCGCGAGCCACCTGCCACGATGCGCATGCGCGCCCCGACTCTAGGGGTAATCACCAGGAATCCCTCCAGCCCGCGCGCGCGCGTCCATACGTAACAAGGACGTGTCCACCAGTGCTGCCTCTTTTGGAAGAAGAGATCCACCGAGCGAATGGATCGCCTCTTCCAGATGAGGTGAGGGAGAGAGGAGGAGGGATCAAAGCCGTCATGCTCTTTTGTTTCCCTCCTTCCTTATTTTCCCTTCTCCTTTAGGGGAGATCGCAGGCGGCAGAAGCTGACGGCGTCTGCCCTAGGGAGAGAGGGAAAACGGGCTAGGGGGACGTGCAGCCTCATTCCTCCGGGTGACCCCGGCGACGCGGTGACGGCCCGTGAGCTTCAGCCGCGTCCAGAAGGTCTCTTCCTCCCTCCCTCCACTCTTGCTTCCGCTGGCTTGATCTCCCGCGCCTTCCTAGAAGGACTCTCGTAGGTGCGGTCGCCTCCTAGAAACCGGAGCCTCCCTCTTAAAGAGAAGACCTTCTGGTTTTCCAGGAGAGATCGGGCGGTGGACCCAGGCATGCTGGACGCAACTCCCTGGACGGGCGCTGCCGGATTCCTGAGAAGGGAACACAGGAGCCGCTGGGGATTTCGCTGTCCGGAGGATCCCTCGGCAAAGTCCTCCCTGCCAGTGAATTTTTTTGCTGACCCTCCTATTCCTCATTTCCGGCCCTCGTTCATCTTCCTTTGCCCTTTCCCCTTCCCTTACTCGTCCCGCTGGTGCTACTGCTCTCTCTCTTCCGCGGGCTCGCCACAGATGCTGTCAAGAGAGTCGCCCCAGGAGAAAGAAAATAGGAGAAATAGAAAGCTTTGATCTTGATGGATGGACGAGGGACACCGGACCGCTGCTCTTCGCTCCCCCTCGGGTTCGCGGTGCCTGCTCCAGAGCACCAAGGAGGCTGTCCCCCTCTTGGAGCACCCTGAGGGACCGCAGATCTCTCTACCAGGAAATTGCGGCCCGAAACCTGCCCTGGGAGGTGGCGGAAGAGTGTTTGATCATCCTGGAACCTTCCTTTTCCCAGGATCACATCCAGCCCATCCAATTTCGTTTGTATTTTCCTCCTTGCACCCGTTTCTTCCGCAGTGCTAGCCGCCCTTCAGATTCTCAGACCTTTTACTTCCGAGACGCCTGAGATGCCGCCGCCTCTGGGCGCGACAGGCAGGAAAGGAGGAGGGAGCACAGAGTCCTCCTCCCTGATTCCTTCCCTTTCCCTCTGAAGCCTTCCTCCACCTCCTTCCTCCATTTCCTCTTCCCGACCCCAGGGAGCGGCTGCTGCTGATCCTGGAACGGGGCGGATTCGGAAGGACAGGGCGACTCCCCTTCCTGCAACGGGCAGCCAGCGGTTCCCGCCACCCTACTGGGTCTCCTGACGACGGGTGAAGCTGCAGAACGTTCCCGCCGGGAGGCGCGCGGCCCACGGGTCCCATTACTCCCTCGAGAGTGGCCACCTGTGGGAGGCTCTGGGCAGCGCTCCAAGCTGCTCCCTCCTCCAGGGAGCGGCCTGGAAGAGTCACCTCGGACCGCTATGGTAATCGGATGCTCCGCCTCGGTAGGGAGGTCGGCATGAGGGCCGTGGGGCCATCCTTCGAAAGCGAGGCGAGCTTGGAGTCTCCTCCCGTCTTTCGGCGCAGGTAATCTCAACCCTGATCCATCTTTGCCTCAGGCTCTGCAGACCCCGGGACATTTTTTTTTTCGCGGGACCTTTTTCCACTCTCTCTCTCTCTCTCTCTTTCTCTCCCTCCCCTCCCACCTCGTCCCTTCCATTCTACTTCCAGTCCTTTCCCCGAGCTCGTAAAAATCGAGCCCTCCTAGGGCATCAGCGGGTTTTTCGCCTCGGTCCTCTCGCCGCTCTCCAGGTGCCTGGGACGATGTACCTTCCAAGGGAGGGGAGCACCTTAGCATGCTGGAGCAGCTGCGCCCATTTGCCTGCGGTTCCTCGGAAAAGGCTGCTCTCTTCTTCGTCCCCATTTCCCCCCTTTTCTTTCCTTTCTCACCTCCCTTCCTTGCAAGTTCCGGATGTTCGGCCCACTCCAAGCCTCTCTGAGGTCAGCGGTTCGGTCGCTCCGGGTTACCGCAGCGACCCTTCGCCCGCCTGCGTCCCCGTACGAGGAGCTCCTTCCCCGGAGGCGTCCCGGGGAGTAGCGCACCGGCCAGGAGGCACCCGGGAGACAACAAATTGGGCTGAAAGGCTCTTGCCCTCTTCTTCCAGATGGGAAAGCTGGAGGCACGAAGCGCGCGCGCGGAGGCCGCGCTCCACCCGCTCACGCCACTCCCGGGGTGTTTCGACCGTGGCCGGGTGGCTTCCTCCTGGACGTCTCACGAGCCGTCGCTCAATCTCCTTTGTTCCGGGAGCGCGTGGCTCCCAAGCGCGCCGTCGCTCCGGCAACCTCTCGAGCATGCTGCCGCCGCGAGGCTCTCACACGGGGTCCCACTCTTCCAGAACCTGCCCGAGATTCCAAGCGAATTCCCGGAGCGTCCTATCTGGGCTCATCACCGGAGCAGATTCTCTTCCCTCCTCGTGCCGGGCTGCCGCGGCATCATCCAGCCGTTCTTTTTGCTCTGGAGCGGAAGGCGCGCACAAGGACGTTGCCGTGGCAGCCGCCATTTCCGGTCCCGAGAGGGTTTCCAGGGTTTCCCTCCTCCTCCATTCCTCCTTCTCCTCCGATCTCATCACGCCCACTCGCGCCGACGGAGAGGTCCTCTCCCTCCCCTCCTGGAAGTTCCGGCCCGAGAGGTCGTCTCAGACTATGGTGGCCAGAGAAGTGGAGAAGATCCCGTGCTGAGGAGAACGCCCTGGTTTCCTGAGTGAGGGGAGGATGTCCCCTTAGCACCTGACAACGCTGAGTCCCTTACCCGAGGGAGGCAAACGGCAGTAGCCGAGTTGGGGAGTCGGCAAGTCGCCTGCTGTCAGGAAGAAACCGCTAGATGTTTGGACCACAGTCAGGCTGATCCCATTGCCTCGACAGATGGACTCATCCGCTGGGCCCTACTTCTGGAGAATACTCTGGAGAATCTCTCCAGAAGTTCTGGTACGGCCCGTAGGGTTGCTTTTTAGCGTCCTCCCGAACAAGGGGCGGGAGTCAGCCTGCTTGCCATCGTACCGGGGTCTCCCAGACGACGCGTCCGCCGGCACCGCTGTGGAGTCGGGAGCAGCGAGAACCTCCAGACGCCGCAGGCGTGGAGAGCGAGAATCTCTACTGCACCTGCTCTTAGATTGCGTTTCCCCCCGGTCCTTGTAGGACCGTCCAACGGCGGCCCTCCGGACCCCGATGGTGAATCCTAGGGACGTCTCCCAACCGCCTCTCCGTGTGGGACGCACTGCCTCCGGCCGGTGAGGTCATCAGCAGCTCCTTGTTGCTTTTGCGAGACTGTGGCGGAACGGAATGCGCCGCCGATGAAGGCCGCAACGGTAGGGATTTCCATCCTCTTTGCTTCCTCTGGGTACCAACAAGATGCTCCTGCCCGGGACCCATGAAGCAGGAATTTGCCTGGCATCTTCGGAAGGATGCAAAGGACGCCGAACGACGGGCAGCAACCCCCTCCCGAAATCCTGCTCCGGGTCCTCGAAGTCTCCGCATGTATTTTTGCTGCTTTTTTGTTTCGCTTTCTGTCTCCTCCCCATTCTCCTCCGCTCCTTCGCCAAAATGGACGTCTCCGATCCGCGTGCCGGCCATTCCGGCGAGTTCCTGGTTCCCTGGGAACGCGACAGGGCACCCCGCAGTCCTGCCTCTGCGTTTTCCCGCGCGTTCTCGTTAACGAACGAACGTCTCCGGCGTGACCGGGAGCGGGAGAGGGCCGTCAGCGTCGCGTCCTGCGCACCCTCCGCTCGACGGGGCGCAGTCGCGGGAAAGCGGCTCATGCGGGTGATGGCGCTCAGGCGCGGTCGGAAGGGGAGGAGGCTCGCCTTCTCGGATCTGCAGCCGCGGGTCCCCCTCCGGTTTCGAACGGTCAGTGCAGCTGCGGCGGGAAGTCGGGAGGCGACGAAGGCGCGATGACCCGGCCCGGTAGCTGCGCGGGGGCCTTTCCTGCCTCGCGGTCGGCACGGCAACGACAACACAACTACCACCACCACGGCGGGCTGGAGAGTGGAGAGAGCTGCTCAGGGCTCCACCCTCCCTCCCTCTGCTCATGGCGGGCAGGAGTGGGGGTGGGATAGGAGGAGACGCGGACGTCCAAGTTCCGCGGACAACGGTCTTTCCTCGCTCCTACTTCTTCCTCTTCGTGGTGATCCCCTCCTCCTCCTCCTTTCCGCCTGCTCCATTCCTCCACTAAGCAGATATGTGTGCAGGTATTTATCTGCGCGGTTATCTAGGAATGGGGGGGCGCTTTCCTCTTCTCGAGATGCTCCCTATTTATTTCACATTTCTGATCTAGATCTGTTGCCCGAAAGGGGATCAAAACAAAATGAAAAAAAAAAAACGGGAACGGAGGGCCGTAGATCGATAGCGTCCCGGTCAGAGGTAATTTTTTTTTTTTTAAATGAAGGGCACGTCTCTGAGGAGGAGGAGGAGGAGGAAGAGGGTCGGTTGTTTTTAAAAGAGAGAGAAAAAAAAACAAAGGAAATCGGCGGTCCACATGCGCAGATGACGAAACCGAAACAGAGGCCCATCACAGAGCGCAGCCACCTTGCGAAGGAGGATCCCGCGTCTCTCCGGCGACATCCTTCATCCCCTTTTCCTCTCCTTCCATCCTTTCCCTGCCTCTCCTCCCTTCCTCCTCCTCCTTCTCCCTTCTTTGGTGCCCTCGAGAGCCTGTGCTGCAGGGCGAGTGTCCGTTCCCTCGGCTTCAGGGAGCGGCCTAAGACTCCGGAACCACTCTCGAACCCCCCTGCTAGGCCGAATCCTTTCACCCTTCGTAATCGTGCATTCCTCGTCCGGACCGGAGTCCCCATCTTCGGTATCATCTGCGTGCGGATGAGTTGAGGAGGGGCGACGCAAGATTTCCGAACGCGCAGTCCCTGAAGACGTCTCTCTATGTCGTCCATCCATCCGTCTTTCTGTTTTTCTTTTGCCTTGCCTCAGGGGCGATGGTGGCACACGCGACGCGAACGAGTCTGGGAAGAGTTCTACCCTCCGCACGAGGAGGGACGGTGGGCTGCGTGGCTTGCCACCTGACGGCGGCGCCGTGGAACTTCGGCGGCGGAACGGGTTCGCAGGAGCGCTGGGGGGGGGGGGGGGGAAGGAGGAGGAGGAGGACAGGGTGGCGGTGACGAAGGGGGAAGAAGGTGGGGGGAGGTGGGGGAAGTGAGCGACGACGAAAGTTCTGGAAGAACCGAGATGGATGGATGCGCCGTGGAAGCGGACGCAGCCAAGCGAGCTGACGGAGAACGAAGCCAACGAGCGATCAGTAGGACGAGACAAATGGCGCGAAATCTCCATCTCGGAGCCACACATCATCCTGACCCTGCAGCTTCAAATCTGAAAGATCGATAAGGTGCAAAGGAGAGCCTCTTCGTCTTCCGCAGCGGCAACCGACGGCTTTCGACAGCTCTCCCCGGAAAGCACGATGCGGACGGACGTGTCTGGCTTCGCGCTTGTCACGGGAGCAGCCTCGAGTCTCGGAAGATGCGATAACGCAGCATCTCGCGCGCTCTCTTCACCTTCCCCCCCCCCCCTTCTCCCCCCTTCTTCTTCGGCTCTTCCGAAAGCCGCCGTGTGTTCCACCAGAAGTCCTTCGGCCGCCGTCCGGGAGAGGTCGGCCGGAAAGGTTAGAGAGGATCGTTCGAGGAAGAGAGTTGCCCCGAAGAGGACTCCTGGGCAGTTTCGGGGTTTGCTCCATCTCCCGGATCGGGGGCTCGAAGGCGGTTCTTACGCTCCCCACCCGCCCCCGGAAGGTCCGGAGCTTTTGTCATTTTCGTTCGAGGTGTCGCCGCCCGCTCAAGAAAGCGCGTGCGCACTCGGCGCTCGGTGCGCGACTTTCGCGGTGCCTCTCGTCGAAGAGATCCGAGCGTTCCTGCTAGCGCTTCCAGCGCCGTGACCTCCCGCCAGCGCTCGCGGACAGTGGCCTTTCCCCGCTTTCCTTTCCCCGCCCCCTCCCTTTCCCTCCAGAGGATGAGTAGGTGTGCAGCTGGACCGAGCTAGAGAACACGTGGAATTCGGTCGCCAAGGGGACTCTCATCGCCGCTATGGGCTCATGGCCTGTTGCTCTACCCCTCCTCTCCTCCATCCCCCTTCCATGGTTCAGGGGAAGCAGGGAGGCGCTTCCCGCTTTCGGGACGGTCGCGTGCGATTCCCGAGGATACTCGCGTTCTGAAATCCTTGACAGATCGGGGGTGGCGCAACGTTCTCCGTCAGAGGAGGTGGTGGCGCTGACGATAGCACTTTTTTTTTTTTTGTTGTTGTTGTCTTTGCTTTCTCTCCCTCTCTCTCCCTCGGGGAAACACCGTCGCTTCCCCACGTCAGCACGAGAAAAGAAAAGACTCGGAGAATCCATCTTGGATTGCCATGGAGCGGCGCGTCCGCACTGCGTGCAGCTCGACGATTTATGAGCCAAGAAAAATTTTCCAATCCGAGACTGATGGCTCCTCAGGAGAAGAAGAAGAAGAAGAAAATAATCAGAGCATCTGAAGCATACCTCAGGACTGTCTCTCGCGCCCGCGTGGAAAAGGGGGGGGGGGGGGGGGGAAACGTCGATAGAGTTCCGAAAATAGAATGCCTTGCTTTGCATGGCTGCCCTCGGGCACTGCGGATACGTCACGATTTCTCCTCCAGCGTGCGGAGAGAAGGAGAAATCGAGGAGGGGAAATCGAAAGTTAATTGACTGGATTCCCGCGTATTCTTAGAACGGTGGTGGCATTGAAGTCCAGCGCCGTCTTGCGCGTTGCCCCTCCGTCTTCACTGATCTGGAAAGCACGTCGTAATCGCTTCATCTGCTGCCGGCGCGGTGGGCGCAGCACGGCCGCCGCGCGCCCTCTTTCGGACCGCACCTCCGATGTCCGCCGCCGAGCGGCCGAGAATTTTTCGCCCTCCTCGCCCTTGCAAGGGCTGGTCCCCCCCTCTCCCTACGTCCTCTGGGCGCTCCTCTCCCTCGGTAACAGCCAACGATCTTCATCGGCAGGAGCTCGTCTCGGCGATCAACATCTGTTGTGCTTCTAATGACTGCTAGTGCTGTACCATTTATCAGCTCGATAGCTGCCCGCTGAGAAGCGCCACGAGCAGGAAGGTGGGCACCCAGCGAAATTTTCGCCTCCGTTCGTCCGTCGCGTAACCCGACCGACGGCGCGGTCATCGGAGCGCTTTGAGGGCGCGTTCGGCGGATCCCTTCAAGGTCGCGGGAAACGTTTCGTGCGGCAAGACGGCAACTCTTTTCCCCGCTACGTTAGCACCGCCCCTCCCCCTTCCTCCTCCTCCTCCTCCTCCTCGGGAAGGCAGGGCTCCTGCCTTTCGGCGCTTGCTCAGGAAAGTCGAAAATTCCCACAGCAGCACCTCCATGCAGCCTCGGGGTGTAGAGGGTGGGAGGATGGACCTCAACTGTGGCAGATGCGGGAAGCGCGAATCTCTCCCCAGCCTGCTTGTGGGTTGTGTCGCCGCCCGGTCCATCCGGGAACGCTTCGTCGTGACCCTAGGGGACCCCCGGCGGCAACTAAGGCGACACTTTACGACCCCTCCTCCCACGCGACGCCCTTCGGCCGGCAGCCTCGCTAGCAGCCCTCTGCTGCCTGCCTACGCGGGATTGTAGCGGCCTGGAGGGACGCAAGGGGAGGATCAAACGACAGGGGTGCCACATCCACTTCTCTGCCCGATTCATCAAGACAGCAACGAGATGGAGCCATCTGGACAGCAATATCCAGCAAGAGCTTGCCGGCATCCTCCAAAGAATGCAGGATCCTGTCCCAGAAATCCCTTCTCTCACCCCCCAATTTATTTTCATTTTTGTTCTTTCTCCCTTTTTGCTTTCACCCTCCCCTCTGCTGCCGTGGCTGACCCCGCCGGTCTGCATACCGGCAACGCGGCAGGTTCGTTCTGAAACGAATGTGGTTGGACCACCGGTCCCATGTGCCGGAATCCTCGCTCTGCGTTTCTGAGCAGCTCCGACGTCCCCTGCTTTCTCTTTGCTCTGCCTACCTGACGAACGCCGCGTGATTGTCAGCGTCGCAGCTTCCAGTTTCCTCCGCCGTATCTAGAGCTCATGTTTCACTTCCGACTGTGCCTTCCTGCTGCTACCTCGCTCCTTGAGGTTTCCATCCACGGCGCATGCTGGCGCTTCATTCCACCTTCGCCCCAGTATGGCCATCCTCTTCACCAGGAGGACCCCGGGTAGCTCGCTGCAGCACTGTCCCCTCCCGGCAGCTGGCAGCGCTCCGTTCCCTTGAGGAGCCGCTGGAATCTGCTTCACTTGCCTTCCCCCCCGCCGTCCCGTTCGCGAGCCTAGTGGGGGAGGTCTGCAGACCGCTCTCTCTCCCGTGCCGCGCGAGTGCTGCGGCGGAGACGGCCGGTCCACGGCTCACGCCTCGCCTCTTCCGAGACGAGGAGCCTCGGGGACGACGACGACTCCCGGGGCACGATCCCGGAGATCCAAGGAGGACGCCGGCGTCGTGCGTGAGCTCCGAAAGACGCGGCGCAACGAAGCGGGCCGTCCCCACGCCCTCTCTCGCCTGCCAACTTATTTATTTATTTTATTTATCGCTCCTCAAGGCTCCCTTCCCCTTTTCTCCGTTTATGGATCTGCCGCCGCCGCCGATCTGCAAGTCGATGACTCAGCCCCCCCCTTCTCCTACTTGAACTTCCAGGGTGAGCGTGGGATCAGCTTCCTGCCTGACGTGTTTATTTTTTCGCAAATAAACTTCCCGGATCACTTGCGCATCCTGGATTCGCCGGGCCGTTTGAACGAATAAATAAATTTTTTTCTCTCTCTTCAGTTGGGGCAGGACCGAAACGGGAGGGACTACCCCGCGGGGGAAGGACTGGGCAGAAACAGAGGCAGAGTAGGGAGCAACGGCGGGTGAGCGGGTAGCAGGACGAACCCACTCCGCAGCGAGGGTGGATGGGACACGGTTCTCGAAGGGCCTGCAGTTCGGACGGGGGAAAAGGAGGGGAGAGATGGACGAGGGCGTGCGTTCATCGGTTTCGAGCGAGCGCGCAGCCAGTGACCGCCCGAGGCAACACACCCGACATTCCCAGGCTGGGACCCGTCTCCTCGCCCTTCCCGTGCAGGCAGCGGCTTCCGCGCAGGTTCTCCGGCACGACGGCCGCGCCCACCCCTCCGATCCGGGCGGCCAACGCTGCTCGCAGAGCGGCAGGGAACGGACAGCCAGGAGGCGACCAATATGCCTGGAGAAGTGGAGACTTCGTAGCGGATGGTGCGGGGAACGGAGCACGGGGAGAGGAGAGGCAGTGATTTATCACTCGGTCACGCTGGGACGTTCATTATATAAAAAAAAACATACGTGTGTAGGGCCATCGGCCCTACATTGTCCGGAAATGCTCGGATCTTGCCGAGCAACCGGCACTCAGGCCGGCGAGGTTCGCCTCGCCAAGCGGAGGGAGAGCAGGCAAACAGAAAATTAAAAAAAAAAGTATATACAAAAAAAATTGGGAGGGCTTGGGGAGGGATCAGCGGGAGTTGGAGGGCGTCCTCTGCATCCTTTCCAGGATGCTGCCTTGTTCCATCCGCGTGTGCCCCAGGTGGGGCCATCTTGCTGCCGTCCTCATGAAGCGCAGGGCGAAGCAGATGGCGTCCCTCTCGTGCCGTCCTCCTCTTGCGTAGCTTTAGGCCGTCACAATCCCGCGTAGGCAGCAGCAAAGAGCTGCTGGGGACGCGGCAGCAGAAAGGGCATCCTTGGGATGGTCCGTCGGTGCACCAAGGGCCGTTGCGTAACGCAAACACGGGGACCGGAGGACAACAGAGTCCACGAGCAGATGCGGGAGCAGGGATTCCCGTTCCTCGCACCTGCAACAGTTGGGATCCACAGCCCCCCGGGTCCAGTGAAACCGGCGGGCCTTGCACGGGAGGACCCAGTGCAACAGCATCGACGTCAACCCCTGCCACTTCAGGGGGAGACCCCGGGTGTTCTTCAGCTCTGGGGGCCACTCGAGGTGTTCCTGTGGGATTCTCAGCAGCTCACGCCAGCGCAATAGTCCCTTCGGTGGGATTGCAGCGTCCGTGAGCTGGCCTGTGCTCCATTCACTCACCTGCCTCGTCTTCTGACTGATTTCGCATCTGATCTCCCATTCGACCGGCTGGTTACTTCTCAGGTGCTCCCTGAGGGAAGGCAGTGCCGCGGGTAGGGAGGTCCTTTGCGCCCACTCGCACGTGGTGGGCTGCCCACGATGACGTCCTGCAGCGAGCGGTTGTTGTAGAAGGAATGCAGCAGTCGCTACCACATCTCCAGGCTCGTTTCGTCGTTCTTGGTCCATGTGCGAACGGTTCCCTGCGAACTCTAAGGGAGTGGGGTGCCTCTGTGATCTGTCCCCATCGCTGCCCGGGTGCCTCCCGCATTCCGGAAGCGCACTCTGACGGTCACTCTTCCCTCAGTGGACGCGCACACCCTGGGTACTCTCCACCCTGGGGCACAGAGACGTTTCCCACTTCCCTGACTCAGCAGATACAGGGAAGAAGGGTCCATGATGCTTCTCAGAGTATCCTTCATTATGGCGGCAATGACATACTCCCCCGCATGTGGAAAGGGTGCCGAGTGATGGAGCATGCGATCTCGTCTTTCCTGAGGGGCTTCCCTGACCACAGCGGGGATCCAGGTCACTCAGCAACCTTGGGGTTATCTGGGTCCACAAGGGGTGCTTATGCAGACTCCACGCCATCCGAGGGTGAGTGTCACTCTTCCAGTTATAGGGGGCAACCCCGGGAGAACCACCCTATGAATCAAGAAAGGGCTCCGGAGGGAGGAATCCGTCCCTCTCACGCTTGGGATTTGACTACGAAGGAAACCTCCCCCTTGTTCTCCCCGGAGGGACTCCAAGTTTTGTGGGGTCACCCGTTTCTTTTAGGGAGGGAACTCGGAAAGGATCCGCTCCGGCTTGGTTAACTCCTTCTCTGAAGAGAACCCCGAAGAGAACAGCGCACTTCCTGTGCCCAGGAGAGGCATCCTCTGAGGGGAGTATCAACCAGTTCCATGGTACGCGACGGTGGGTCCCCCCCCGAGATAAGAGAGGATCCCACCTTCACAACCGGAGGGAAACTCCAAAGGGCTCCTTGACTCCTGGAAGGACATCTGGTGGGTCAACCTCCGATGCCTCTGAAATTCTTGTCATTGAATGTCCAGCGTAGTCCGCGTGCGCGGAATGCGGAATCCGTTCGGAATTTCCCTCGCGAAACGCACGAGGGACGCGCACGCTGGACACCTGCCGGCCAGTCGATGGAGGCGCCCGGAAGTTTCCAGCTTCCACTGGTGCCGCACCCAAAGCCCACAGGCCAACCAGCGAGGAGGAAAGGGAGGAGAGGCTGGAAACCCACACGCACCCCACCCCCATCCCCTCATGGGATTCGGACCCGCAGCGCTTGGTGCCTCGTAAGCGCGGATGCCGCCGGCGCGGACAGAGGGCTGGAAAACTGGGCCAGCCCGTGGCACCCGCTCTCTTTTCGCTGCCTCAAGGTTCTCCAAGGTTGCCACGGAGTCCTCGAAAGGAGGGGAGACCTTGCTCGGGACTACCGTCCGGGATGGTGCGTGGCTCGAAGGAGCGTCGCGTGTTCCTTGATCAACGCAGTCCACGCGCCGGATGAGATGAGATGTTCCCGAGCGCGCGCTTGCTCCGTTCGCAAGCTTCTAGGAGCAGCCAAGGAGACGCAGCTGCGCCGGTGAGAAGGCGCAGGCGGGAGGTGGGAGGATGCGAGCGCACGTACCACGGCGGCACGGCTTCCTCGCCTCGCCTGCGTTCCGCTTCCAGAGCGCACCACTGCGAACCCCGCGAGGTTTCCCCTCGGAGCGCTAGAAGAAGCTCTTCTTTCAACGATCCTCTTCTGCTCGTTCTTCAGCTGACCTCGTGTCAAACGACGACCTTCCCCGCGCAAACTTCTCTCCTCCCCCCCCTCTCTCCCGTCTCCCCCAGGGGAAGAAGCTCTCTTTTCAACGATCTTCTTCTGCTCGTTCTTCAGCTGACCCCGTGTCAAACGACGACGATCTCCGCGCAAGCTCCCCCCCTCCCTCCCCCTCTACCTCAGAAGAAGAAAATGTCACGTTTGATAAAAGGTCTTCCCGGCTTTGGGGGCGCTGCCTGTCAGCGATCCTTGTGGAAGTGGACCTCTCGCGCGCGTCTCCTCCTCCACGGTCCAGACCAGACAAATCAGAGGTGACGGGTCCCTCCTTCGCTGCCTCCCATCAGCTATCCGCATCTCACTGGAGAGATGGCCCGCTGCCGCGTGGTCTTTTTCGCTATGATTTGGAGTCCTCCCGTTTCGGCGAACGCCTTCGCTCAGCCGTCTAGATCGTTGGCTCGTTGTTCCCCCTCTCCCCTTCCCTCTACTGTTTTGTACCCCCAGTTCTCTAGGAAGACGGTCGCTTCCCCCTCCTCTCCTCCTCCGATTCTGGAGGTCACCTCTGCTTGCGAGGTGGCGGAGGATGGACAGTCAAGATGCGACTGGGGAGCCCGTAGAGGTGGAGACCTCTCGGGGTGGGTGAAATGGGGGACGGGGCACAGTAGGGGGGAATTGACGGAAATTGCCATCGATTCCTCGATCTTCTGATTCTTCGAGTCAGGAGCGGGACCACTTGCGACCCACAATAGACTTCATCCCTGCAAGTGAGCTGAGAGGACGAGGAGCGACCCCCACTCTTGTCCCGGGATGTCGTCATGTCCTTCTTCGTGCGAAGAAGACCGACGTTTTTTTTGTTTTTTTTCGCTTTCTTAGTTCCCCCCCTCCCCGCTCTCTCTCTCTCCTGCGGGAGCAGTGGGAGGAAGTTGGGAAGTGGCATCGCTCCCTTGCGCGACTGCTGGCCCATTTCAGGTTCCCTGCGGATTCCAGAACGTACCCTGGCGTGCACAGGTCGCGGACCGACGACGGCGCTCTTGAGAGAAAAGAGGGAGGGGGTAAGTTTGGAATCTCCTTCGGATGCTCGGCTCACAGAGCGTCTAAAAAGGTGCACGCGGCGAGGATATCCCCCCGTCGTGGCGAAAGGGAGCTTTGAACCTGCTCTGTTCCCAGGTGATGCCTTCGTGAAAAATTAGTTTCCGCGCAGATGATGAAGATGGATAACGCCGGAGGGAGGAAACTTATCGGAATTTTGACAGGATAATGATGAAGGGAAATTTGCGAAACAGGACGTTGGGTTGTTCGCGGCTCTGTTTAGATTAGGAGGTTGCGAGGTTGCAGCCCGAGGAGCGGAGAGACCGCGTAAACAGGGATGCGCGCGCCTCGAAAAATGGGTGTTCCCCCCTGGAATGACAGACCTCTGGGATCCATCATTTCGAGGAGTCTCGCATCCCCGAGTGTTGCTACCACCCTCGGCAAAACCTACGCCGAACTCGGCCGGTGGGGACAGTGGTGGCGGAGCGGACCAAAGTTCCCCCCCCCCCTTTCTCCTCCTGAGCGCGCAAGCGCGCAAGCGCCATCCCTTCGTCCGCCCGCGTGCCGATCCCGGACTGGGTTTGCCCCGCTCCGCCACTCCTTCCGGTACAGCGAAGGAGAGAGGGAGGGAAGGAAGGGAAGGGCGAAGACTCTTTTTTCTTCTTTTGCATCCACACCCCCACCTCCACCCCAGCGCGATCGTGCGAGAGACCTTCTCGCAGCCCTTTCGAGTCTCCTTCCTTCCGCTCCCTCTCTTTCGAATCGGGTCTGCGCGGAATTGGCGTGAAACCTTCGGGTTTCATCCGCGAGAGAGCGCGCCTCTCTCCTCGGAGAGCGACGATCCATTAGGTGGGTGGCACGAATCGCGGTTTTCGTTGCCCTCTCCTTGGCGATGGAAGGGGGAGAAGACAGGCAGAAGGATGGCTACGAGGAAAAGGGGAAAGAAATGAAAACAAAGAAAAGCTCCCCTCCTCTTTCCCTTGAGGCTGGTCTTCTCAGCTCCCGCAGCCACGTGCAACGGAACCCCCAAAGAACCTCCCTCACACCCCACCCAACCCCGGCCTCGGAATTCCCGTCATCGAACGTCCAGCGTGGTTTGCGTGCGTGTGAAATGCGGAATTTAGTCAGAATTTCCGCTGCGCGGACGTTGCTCGGAGGACAACGCGCTGGACACCAGCCGCCTCCGCCGCCGCGCGTCGAGTGCCGTCGGCTGCGCATCCTCGACGCCGCACGCAACCGCCGACTCCTCTGCTGCTTGCCCTACAGTTGGTACGGTAGCCTCGGGGAGAAATTTCGCCACGGGACGAGGCTCCTCCGCTCTCCCCCGCTTCCCGAGGATGGAGCTTTTCGAAAGCTCACACCTAAAAGCAGGGGCGTCAGGCCCCCTTTATTGCCTTTCGGGGACACGGCTTTGCCCGGGAGACGGAGGGGGGAGAGGCTGTCGCCTTCCGCACACACCGTCTGCCGCCTCTATGCTGCGTGCAGCATCGCGAAGCTCCAGCAGATTCGTCCTCGCTTGGTGCCACCGCGGCTGGCCGCGTCTCTAGTCTCCTCCTCCTCGGTCGCATGAGCGGGCAGCAGGAAGACAGCGCCACTGACCTCCAAAGCGCTGACCTTCGCGTCTCGGCATCAGCAGAAGGCACGCGCGCGCTCCTCTTCGGTGGAATTCGACGGCCGGCTGCTCACCCGGAGCAGAAGCTTCTTCTACCACCCCGTGGTCCACCTCAGGGAGGGGGCGATAACCGGATGGGAGAGCGGTACACTTTTCCGGTTCGAAAAAAAAAAAGAGTGAAAAGGGATCGCCATACGGAACGCCCCGAGCCGCCCCACGAACTCAGCCTCCTCTCTTTTTCGAAAACGGAGGAGGCGAGGGGAAGGGAAGGGAGAAGGAAGTCTTCTTCCCGGTTTCCTGATTCTCGTCGGGGCGTTTCGGATGCACCCGCAGACAGAAATCCCTGTGAGTCTCTCCCATCGATCCAGTCTGGATTTTCGGATCTTGGAGTCTTCCCTCTCCCGCTCCGTTCCTCAACGGGATGGCGACGGATCCCGGCGGTCCGTTGGCCTCTTGTGCCCTTGTGCACCTCTGAAGGCTGACGCTGCTTCGGGAAGGATGAATTTCCCCTTGGAAAAGGGGGCTTGGGACCAAGCGCACATTCCGGAACGCCTCCCGTCACGCAACGACGGTCCTTTGGGACCTGCTGGATGAGTGCAGAGGAAGAGCCGATGGTTTCCGTTCCTCTGAACTTGTGACGGTCGCAGAGGTGCAAGCGACGCGGCTCCCTCCATTGGTCCATACGCTGGGCTCATTGGGGAACGAAGGGAAGCCCCGCTGAGGTTCCCAGGAGCGCTTGGGGGGGTTTCCTTGAGACGAACTGTTCGTTGGTTTCGTCACCTCTGCATTCTTTCCTGTTGCTCCTGTCCTCTCGTCGGTGTTTGCATGACAGTCGCTCACGGGCGACGGCGGCGACGGCAACCACAGCGAGAAGATCTCTGGTCAGAATTCACATCCTCCTTCAGATCCCTTCCTCTCCATCCTGCCAACGCCGAAGACGTTGCTGTTACCCCATCACAGTGTACCGTTGCGAAGACCTTCCCACTTGTCTGGGAAGGTCCGCCCGGCACAGCCGCTGATCCGGTAACTCCACCGAGTCGCTGGGTCTCCCTCCCCGATTCGCTCCACTGATTCCTACTTCCACTCATCTGGATGATGATTTTCCCTTTTTGATTTCCCCTGTTTCGGTTACGTCATCTTGGACGTCACCTTACCCTTGGAGAGCACTCCTTGCGCGTTAAGTGCTCGAGGGAGAACGGAGACCACATGCAATGACCTCACCGCCTCCTTGTTAACATAAGGATGTTGGGGTGACCATCCGAACCCTACTAGCTCCCTATGGTCCTAAAACCCCCGAAATGCAAGACCTGGAGATTCCTGCAAGCTGTAACTCGACGAAATAGGCGCCCTGTGGGAAGTAGCCTCTGACACCCAACATGGCTGCGATGTACATTAGATCCATGGAATGGGGCATCCCTGAAATGAAGGGATCCCCCAGAACATCGGCTCTCAAGAAGAACTGGTAGCAGCCGTTGAAAATGCAGGAGAGGATTCTTTAGAAGCAATGCTGCAGCCTTGGACGCGCAGATGCCAAGACATACCAGAATGTGAAGATGGCGAAGATCGTAAAAAATCTTCTCTCCCCTTCCCCTCCATTATTCTGTGATCCTGCCGTTCCAGTTTATGTCATCACTCACGACGGCGTAACCAGGGAGTTCTCAGCATCCGCGAAAGCTCGGATTGTGTTCCCGAGCCCGTTCGTGGCGGGAGGCGGTTCCCAACAGACACATCCCAACATACTGCAACCTTCTTTTACCAGAGAGGAGACAGTTCCAGGGTCGCATTCGGCAGCTGGTGCAGCCCCTGAAAAAAAAACATCCTTTCGTTCCTCGAAATCCAGTAGGCAAGCAGAAGTAGCAAGACGCGCTTGGAAGACTCAGGGCAAAGGTGAAGATGAGCCGGTTGTGGCAGGAGTTGGGCGACGAAGAAGCCCGGCACACCGGATCGTATGCACGCTTGCAAGGAAGGACAGGTTCGACTTGTGGAACGACCGGCGTCGTCCACGCGTGCCTTCCGGAAGAGCGAGCAGAAGCCATCCTTATGCACGAGCGCTTCCCGATTTTGCGAGCGATGGGACGGTGTTCCGAAACATGCCGCTTGCCGCTGAAGTGTTTCGGGAGTTCTTCCTACTTCCCCAAAGTGGAACTTCCTGAATTCTGGGACCGGTGATCTTGTTTTTCTCAAAACGGCAAGCGTGGATCCTGGACTACCCACGGTTACCCACCTGACGTGTTACCCTGCGCAAAATTCTTCTGCCCCTTTTCCTTCCCGACCTCTGCCGGAAATTCCTGATTAAATTTCAAATGAGCGAAAATTCAAATGTCCTCGCTCGTAACTTTTGCTGATGTCTCTGGGATCTCGGAGTTCGTCTTTTCCTTTTGCCTTTTAGAGCGGAGCGGAATCTGAAATGAGCGAGATGAAAGAGAACCGGATGGTGGAAGCGAGTCCAGATTTCGCTGAACCTGAGGATAATTATGAAAGAAGTCACCCAGACAGTTGACGCCAGACGAGATTTCAAAATTATCTGCGGCACGGGACAAATGAAACGAGGGCAGATCCCTGAATAGGAGGGATCTTTTAAGGACTGCGAAGGGAATTCGGGAACTCCCACATAAAGAAGAGTCAATCGTGCTGGTTGCGAGAGACAAAGGAGTGGCGCTTTTATAGGTCTGCCTGCACCTTCCGAAAACTGCCTAACATCGTGGAGAGGAGAGCGAGAGAATCTGGCAAAATGGACCAGAGCGGAAGTTGCCATCGACAAACAGAGATCTCTCCGTTGAAATTACGCGAAGCGGGACACCCCAGAAAGCTCCGTGTGTTTCGTCCGCGCAACGGAAGACTGTCATTCCGTTTCGCCAGCGCTAGGGAGAACTTCGTTCGGCATCCTGACGAGAGTGGCAATGAAGCTGCTCGGAGCCCGGCTGGTCACTGTGAGGGGGGGGGACAGGCCTCCTGCCCGCTCTTCCAGGGTCTAGAAGAGGATTCGTTTAGGAGACCTTTGTTCCCTTCCACTTTGGGAACGAGAAATGTATCTTCTGAGTAAGCCGTCATTCCGGAGCGCCGTTTACAGCCACTGCATTAGAAGGACCTTGAAGTGGCTCAACGTGAGGTCCAAGGAACGAGGGTGCCACAGGAAGCTGGTCTGTCCCTCTCTTCCCGTTCCTTCCTGACTCAGATTCTCAGAAGGCATTCTCGCCCACCGCGGTGAGGACGACCCGCCCATCCCCTATTTATTTATTCATTTGCTGGTCCTCACATCGCTTCCTTCCTAGTTCTGTTTCCAGCGAGAAGACTTTGGTTTCAGGCTGGCACATAAACTTCCACGGATACTTCCCGTATCCTTCGAAGTTCGTCTTCCTTCGTCTCCTCTTCGAATCGCTTGAGCGACTCGGAGCACCCACATTCACCACGAGCTCCTCTTGCACCCCATTGCCCTTTTTCTCCCCTTTCTCCCTTTCGATTTTCCCCTCAGAATGAACGAGAAGAGATTCTCACTTCCGGGAAGGGGAGCGACCTCCTTCAGAGGAACGCCAGCACTTGCCTTGCCCAGTGCTTCTCGTGCGACAGCCATCCTGCCTTCGAGAGGGCGCCATAGACGCCCTCCGCCATCCGAATGCCTTACTCTGGCCCCCCTGCCCTGATGGTCGTGCCTTCTCGCGAATGCCTGCATGGGAGGCAAACCTTTCCTCCTTGCCAAGCCGTCATCGAATTTCTCTGAGCTCGTCGGGATGCATGCACACCGATCGAGGGGCATTCGCGAGGAAGTTTCGGAGCTCATCCACGGAATCCAGTAGGTAGCTTTCCTGGAATTCCCTTCGTCTTTTGAGATCCGTCATATTTTGACTCTTGAAACGTGAAGGGCTGGTACCTCAATTTGTTCTTCTTTTTTTTTTCTCTTTCCGTCTGGGTCCTCGTGCTCCACGTGAGTTGCACCATTTTTACCACTTGAGCCGAAGCGACGACCCTCTCCTCGCTCGGGCAGCTGCGCAGGACTTCCGTGTCCCTCAGTTACTCTCCAGGGACGGGCATACCTGGAACGCCATGCGATCGTCAGGCGGTCACTCCTGCCGGTCAGCGGGCCTATATGCGCCCGGGAGCGCCTGCAAACATCCACGAGACGCCGAGACGACCTGCGACGACTGTCGAAGCTGTTCCTCCTTTTCAGGCGGGAAAGTGGGGTGCGCCAGAGGGCAGTGCACGACGTCGACACTGAATAGGCAAATCGTCTTCCACCTCTAGTCGCCTCCCTTGACAACCCGGCTTCATTGGAAAGGCCCTGGAACGTGTCACCGGCGGCGGGAGGGACTTCGACCGATGGAATCGTCGGATCTGACGCCCAGAGAGTAAGTGGACAGACGGGACGAACAAGAGCGCCGAGGTCTTCCAGCCTGTCGTCAAGGCGAGCGCGGCAGACAGCAGTAACTAGGAAGGCACGAATTTCCCGTCTGGAGAGGGGGAGGAGCAAGAAGCGAGGCCGATGCGAGGGATGCGTTACTCTCTCTCTCGGCGTCGCCCCAATCGGAACCGCTGCCGGAGGCCACGCCGCGGGAGGACCTGAGGTCTTCCTCGACCTCCCATCTGCTTCATTTCGTTTCTCCGGGAGACGATGCGGACGCTTCTCGGCGAGTGGCCGCTCCGTCCAGCGATCGGATAAACACGTCTTCGGGATGCCCTATTAATTCCTTAATGCATGCCCATTTCTCCCTCTGCCTTTTGTCTGAGATCGATTTTCCCGCGAAGGCTCCCCCCTCCCCCCCTCTCTTCCGAATGGTCCAACTCTTTATTGTGTTTCGATGTGCAGGAGGAATTGTGCCAGCAACAGCGTACAGTGCTCGAAATGTTCCTCGCAGCGGACGGATCGTGGTAACTGCCGGGTAGGATGGCTCTGGACCCCATTGGCAACACATTACTTCTTTGATTGCATCGAAGAGGGATGACAAGGAAGGAAGAAAGAAAGAAAGAAAAGACAACAGTGTTTTCCTGGCCTCTCTTCTCTCCCTTTCCAGAGGATTGTAGTGATATCGAAAACAGCCATCCGAGCACATGATGATGATAAGTACCTGCGTACCGAAATAAAATTTTTATTCCCCGGAGCAATGGATTTCTTGCCGGCAACTACCTTCAGTCCCGTAACACGTTTATCGCCGCGCTCTTCAAACACGGGTCCCCAGGAACAGCACATCCCGCCTCGACTTTCCTCGCAGGCAATCAAGAGGGCATGAGATGCGGGAAGCGTGGCTATGGGAAACACGTCCGCGTAGGGCGTGTGTGATCTCTGCGGGCGTCCGTCCGTTGATGCTGGAGGACGCTCGCTCGTCTCTATCCTCCCCTCCCCTTTTCCCACTCCCTGCTCTTCCCTTTCCCAGTCACCAGGACCGAGCCAACGGGGTGCCTCCCTGAAAAGCATTAACCCACCCTGACCTCCCTTCCTCACTTCCGCTACCGTAGCTCCCTCGAGGTGCGCGCGAATGCACACCGTTCGGAGGAGTAGCGCGCCCGAGAGAGAAAGTCCTAAGAAACTCCTCCATGCCTCCCGAAGAAGCAAAGAGTGGCTCCTGCTTCCCTCGGCCCCGCTTTCCCAGTCCTCCAGTCCCGGAAACTTCCCCCGTTTGTTTGTGCTGCAACTATCCTCGGATCGGTTCCCGTGGACTCCCTTGATGAGCAGCGCTGGAGGCCGTCTCCAGCGCCTCGGACTCCGCGGATGCTGCCGAGTCAGACGAAAACAGCGCTCCCCCGGGAAAGCAGGGAACTTTGCGTGGAATGCGCACTTCGAAGGCCTGTCGAACTAGCACTCCGTCGGGGAAGGGCAACCCGCCTGTTCATTCGTTTCGACGGTCCCACAAAAAATCCTCCCTCCTCGGATCGCTTTCTTCTCTCAGGGACCTGCTTTGGCCGAATGCTTCGCGGGGACCGTAAATTCCTGGAAGAGCGCCTGCCAGTCCGAGCGGCTGCAGGCGCCTCCGCCCTCAAAAACACAACAACGGCAGATGCCGCGGTTCGGGTGGGCCCTCTGTTCTCCTGCTTTGCCACGAGGAGTTCCACAGGACCAACAGGGGCGCGGGATGCGCCCAGGTCCGAAAGGGACCCGGCACAGAGTGTCTCTCTCCCCTTGCAGTGTCTTCTGTTCCTCTTGGACACCAAACTCCCTTTGGACCGGAGTGGACAAAAACCCGCGACCCACCGAGTCGGTCCTTTCGCGTGAATGCTGCGGCTTTTCTCGAACTGGAATTTTGTCACCCGGTAAGCTGGGGTGTTTCTTTTATAAAAAATAAAGCATTCGGGAACACTCTGGTTCCCAAGCGAAAGCAACAAGGGTTCAAGGGGAGGGTCCACCGACATGCAAGGCGGGATAACACAAAGTCGGGCACGGGGTAGGAAATCGGGGGACAACAAAAAATAGAAACAATAAATGCGTTGGGATGGGGCAGGAATATTTGAGTTTTCTTCGTGTGCACCGGGATCAAAACGCAAACACCGGGGAAGTTACGGAGCAAACGGGGATAGGGAATGAGAAAATGAAAAATTAAGAAGGGCAGGGGATAAGGGTCACAGGTGTCCGTCGTTCTTAACTATGCAAAAACTGGAGCTGGATGCCAGCGATCTTCTCCTTCACTTCTCGTACCAAGTGAGGTCACCTTGCAACCGTCTTCGTGAAGGCGGCTGCCATCCCGGTGATCTCCCTTCGCTGCCTGGTCGTCTCCAGCACGTGGAGGGCCGTGACGAGGGCACGTATGCAATCCCATGCACGTGATCACCGCGTCCGTCGAGAGTCCTCCCGGCGCGAAGAACCGCCACAGCAGGTTGCAGGCGGTGTCCTCCTGGTGCAGGCCACTGACGACCAGACTCCGCCGCAGTTCCTGCAGGGCCCCGCAGTCCAAAAGCAGGTGCGGCGGGATCGACTCCCGCTGACTCGCACCTGGCTCAGTTCGTTGATGCACCCCCCTGCGGAAACGAGGATGCCGCTGCTCGTCTCGCTGGAATCCCCAGTGGAGGAAGAACAATACGTCCTGTTTCCAGGAGAGGGAGAACACTGAAGTGTCCAAAACATGGGGAGGGACCACAAGTTCTTCGGGGGCAGCACTGAAGAGTTCCGCACCACCGAAGGAGTCCTGTCGCCAAAGCTCCAAGCGGAGTGACGTCTTCCAGTCGTTCAGGAGTTTCGTCATTCCCACTACGATGCAGGGAAACTCACCTCGCCGGTCGGCTACTGGAATTCACCTGCTCGCTAATAGGCTCTCCGATGTGCATAGCTCTGCCTGCTGAGATGTGCCGCATGCTGAAGTAGCGCACCACCTCGTGATGCGCCTAAGGTACCAAACCCCGTGGTCGGCGCGGCGAAAATTAGGGGACATTCACGTGACTCGGAGAAGGAAAGACTCCGGATGGATGAAAAACTGGACATTCAGAGATCGGCTGCTGTGAATTTCGAGTTTCGGAAGCCGACGTCCTCCGGGTCCAACATCGCGACTCGATGCATTTCCGGCAGACTGAGGTCAGGCACTCTTCTGGGGAGAATCATGACGTCCCGTTGAGACGGAAGGACCCGAAGAAAGAAACCGGCAGAGAGACTTCCAAGTCTCTCATCAGGGCTGCAGTTTTATTTGCCATGAACCTCCCTGCGCCTCGAATTCTGCTGCCGCCGCCTCTGCTTGCTGCTCCTTAGGGAAGGTTTAAACAAAACAAAAGTAATAGGTCCATTGGCCCTACCACGTCCAGACAATTAGGAACTTGCCTAGAAACTGGTGCACAGACCGGAGAGGGTGGCGTCGGCGGCAGAGGGGAAAGGAGGAAACAGAAGAGGAAAAAAGAAAGTAAAAATGTAACTATAGATGAAATCACTTGAGGGCGGGACCGGGAAAAGGTCAAAGTCTGCTGGGAACCGCTCTCTGTATCCTCTCAAGGGTGCCGCTTCTTCTGCAAGTTCCTCATGTGAGGACATCTCGTTGCCTTCCTGGAAAAACTCCAGAGTGGATGGCGTCCCTTGAGCTGCCTCCTCTAGCATCGCTCCAGACCACCACAATCTCGCATAGGCAGCAAAGAGCTGCTGGGGGGCGTTTGGCGGCAATGCGTCGCAAGCGAAGAGGGGGGATTCCCGTGAGCACCTGGGGTCGCCACGTGTGCTTCGGACGGTCGTCGCCGCAAAACATTTCCCGCAACGTTTGCAGGACAACGCAGTCTACGAGCGAGTGCGGGAGAAATTCGCATTCCCCACACCTGCTGAAGTTTGGGTCCACCCTGGGTCCAGTGATGCCAGCGGGAGTTGCATGGAAGACTCCGATGCAACAGCAAAAGCACCGACTCCCTCACTTGAGAAAGGGGAGGGTGAGGGTATTCCGGAGTGCTGTAGGCCACTCGAGACCTTCACGGGGAATTCCTGGCAGCTCACCCCACCGCAAAAGTCCTTTCGGTGGCACGCATGGGGTCGCAGTCAGCTGGATGATGGTCCAATCACCTAGCGCTCTGCACCTGAATTATCACCCGGGTGCGCCGGGGAGTTTATTTCATATAAAAATAACTACTTACAATCTCTGTGGCTAGACCGATGGTCCAACCACGTCCTTTTCAGAACGAACCTGCCGCGTTGCCGGTATGCAGACCGGCGGGGTCAGCCACGGCAGCAGAGGGGAGGGTGAAAGCAAAAAGGGAGAAAGAACAAAAATGAAAATAAATTGGGGGGTGAGAGAAGGGATTTCTGGGACAGGATCCTGCATTCTTTGGAGGATGCCGGCAAGCTCTTGCTGGATATTGCTGTCCAGATGGCTCCATCTCGTTGCTGTCTTGATGAATCGGGCAGAGAAGTGGATGTGGCACCCCTGTCGTTTGATCCTCCCCTTGCGTCCCTCCAGGCCGCTACAATCCCGCGTAGGCAGGCAGCAGAGGGCTGCTAGCGAGGCTGCCGGCCGAAGGGCGTCGCGTGGGAGGAGGGGTCGTAAAGTGTCGCCTTAGTTGCCGCCGGGGGTCCCCTAGGGTCACGACGAAGCGTTCCCGGATGGACCGGGCGGCGACACAACCCACAAGCAGGCTGGGGAGAGATTCGCGCTTCCCGCATCTGCCACAGTTCTAGTCCACACACAACCCATGTCTAGTGATGCCGTGGTTACACGGGAGGCCCTAGTGCAGCAGCAGCATCGATCCCTGACGTAACTCCGGGAGGTGGAGGTGCTTTCTCTGCTTCCGCCGCTTTGTCGCGACTCTTCACCGCAATGGTTCGTCCTTGACGAACGGAGATTTCCGCCCTCCCTCCTTCCACCCCCCCTTCCCCGAGCTGAAAACGTTCCCGCCACACGTCATCCTCCCTTCTATCCCTGCGTACGGGGATGCGAAGGACCTTTGGTTCGCATACCCTCTCGCGGGAGGTCCTTCTCCTTCGGGATGAGGCAGGGGAGGTGAAGCATCCGCGAGTCCGACAGCACCCCGAAAAGAAGAGCTCTCTTCCCTCAGGCTAGGGTGGGACTGCGGAGTCGCACCCAGAAAGCGAGGGCAATGCCAAAGTCTAGGCCGTTCCTGCCGAGCCGAAGGACGAAGCCAAGCTCAGGTGACCTTCGAGAGCTTTCCGAGTCGAGTGCGGAAACGCTCGGATTTCGAGGGAGCCCGCTGCTCCGTTCTTTCCCACTTCCCCATCCCTTCCTCCCACGGACCAGCTTCAGCGTTAATTAAGCAATTAAGCACGAAGTCGGACGGGTCCCGCGACCGGGATGCTCATTCCGGGACGTCACGCCGCTTGGAGCACAACAGCCATCGGCGGGATGAGAGCCGGCCGCTACCAGGGATCGCGGCGCTGGCTGCGACCTCTGCTAATTGTGAAATCAATTTGCAAGTGAAAGTGTCAGTGAAACAAATCATCGGAGGGTGCGCGCAGAGCGCGACACCGATAGGTCGGGAACGGGAAAGGTTGCCCAGCGGTAGGTTGCTGCGCGCGAGCAGCTGCAGCTCCAATCTCGCGGTAATTTACTGGGCGATGGTCCCTTGTAATTGGGAAAGTTAGGGCAGGGGCTGGTGCAGGGAGCAGCCAACCCTTTCCTCGGCACGGAGAGCATTGCCTTCGTCCCTCATGCGCCTCCTTCCCTTCCCCCCCTCCTACTCCTCCTCTCCCTACCAGTCTACCGCTCTTGCGCGCGCTTTTCCCGGCATCCTCGACTTCGCCAGCCCTGCAACTTTTTATCGGATCTCAAGCGCGCGGTGCTCGCTCTTGTTCCCGGGGAGTCAGGGCGCGCGGATAAGGGCACGTGCACAGGAGTGTGCTCCCCTGCTCCCCTCTGCTGCAGGAAGGCGTCCTTTCGCTCCTTATCTTTCTCCTGGGGCATTTTCAGAAGGGGATCGATCGAACTCCGCCGCTTTGCCTGCTTCCGCGAAGAGAGACTTCTCGAATTCGTTTCCTGGACAACGGCAGAACGTCGTCCGAGGACACGAAAAGCTGCAAGGATGCTCCCTGAAAGCCTGTTCGCTTCCTGGATGGGCTCTTCTAAAGAGCATCCGCACTCCTCTCCCACGAGGGCTTCGTATTTGCATCCGGCTATCTGCATCCTCCTCCCCTTCCCCCCCAAAAAGTGCAGCCATCCTACACGTCCCCCTTCCCAACCGCAGGTGTCCACGCGGAGTGACTCCATCTTGACAGAACCCCTTTCGAAACCCCCAACGGTCTTCTTGTGGTCTGCAGAAGGACGACTTTGCACCACACGGGCGGGCGTTCTCCCCCCAGCAACTGTCGAACGACAATTGGTGGGGAGAAGAACGTCCGCTTGATGCTGCCTGCTGCTTGCGCTGCGGCTGCTGTATGCAGCAGACGCGCGCCCGAAAGCCGACGGAAGTCGTAAACCGAGTGGTGTTGGTGTTAGTGAAGGGAACTCGTCCAAGGGTCCCGCACCCACCAGACGTGCCCGAGCCCAGGACCCTCCCTGGGTTGCGTCGCGCCAGCAGCCCTCCTGTGGGAGCAAAACTCTCTGCAGCCAACCACCGCCACCTTTTCTTCCTGCCTGCCTCCCCGCCTTTCTAGTCCAGAGCCGCCCGGAACACGCGAAGCAGGGAACGCGGGAGGCAGTCCCCCGCGCGGGTAGCGAGAGTGACACGTGATTGCTACCTCCGATCCGCGGTTTCCAATGCGTAATCGATACCAGCTCCTTCTGGCAGCCTCCAAGGGCAGAGACGCGGCCGCCTCCGAGAGCGCACGAAAACCCGCGCGTTCGGCCGAGGGAGGAAACACCTGTCGGATGGACGTCAGGAGATATAGGAAGGTAGGGATTGTGACAGCAGTAAGAATTCTGGAGAAAAAGATCTCTCGTTCACAATCACGGTGGAGGACAAGCGGAGGAGGAACAGAACCCCGGCCTGCGTCCTGCCCCTCCTCCTCTTCCTTCTCCTGTCCTCCTCTTCCTCCTCCATTCTTCCTTCTCTCCCTGCTCCACCATTTTTCTTCCTCCTTTTTTCCTCCTTCTCCATTCCTTCTCCGTCTCTCTGCTCCCTTGCACTTTCTTCCACCGAAGACAGGAAGGACGGTGAGCCCGCCAGGTTCCAGCGGAGCCATTTTCCCTGGGACAACGGGGAGTGCGCCTCCAAGATGACCATCCACTCGCTCTCCTCCAAGGAATACTCTCTGGGAGCGGTTTCTACTCCTGTTCCGTAGAAGAGAGAGGTCGGGAGGGGCGCACGATGTTTCCTGTTGCCGTGCCGACGACGACGCTACGCGCGCGTTCTTCCCTTCTTGCTGTCCCCAAAGAAGGTCGCTGTTGCGGTGGTGGAACTCGCGACCTATGTATCCACTCCTCTCCCCCATCGTCCACAGCTTATGTGGAAAAGTTTGGCCTTCCTCTCCTGCTGCACGCACGTGTCCGCACTCTCGGAGCTCAGAATCAATCACGCCGCGCTCATCCCTCCGGTGGAAACGCGCTGGATTTCCGGCTAAGCTCCAGAAGAGCCTCCGAAATCCCTTCATTTGCATTCAAAGCTTCGAATGTGTTTTTTTTTCCCTCTCCCTCTCTCCCTTTTCTTCCCCCCCCCCCAACTTCCATCCTGTTTGCACCCGTCTCTCCCAGCCACCTCAGATCCTGAGTCCTCTGTTTGCTCCCTTCTTTGCCCTCTGGATTACGGGATGGCATCCTCTCCACTCTGCTGTACCCGGAGATGCGAAATCTTCCTCATTCTTTGGTTCCAAATTTATCCCTGGATGATGTTACCCGGCTTGCCGTTCCCTGCATCCCAGCCGCGTATTTTATCGCCACGATGTTTGTTTGACTGATTTTTTTTTTTTTTTTTCAATTCCCTAACGGATTTTGTTGGATTTTTTCCTTCCCCCTCTCCCCCCACTTTTTTTTCTTCCAGAGGGAAACTCACATTCTTGAGAGCACATGAAACGCGTCCTTCATCCTCTCGGTCTATCCCTCCTCCGGGACTCTGTTCAGCAAAAGCGCGTCTTCTCCGTCGGAGAAAGAGAGGGACGAAACGTTCCTTTCGGGACTGCTTCCGGAAGCAGTAGGTGGCGCTCAATGCCAGCGGCGTCCCGTCTGGTTGGCCTTTCATCTTTCCTCGATGGCGAAGACACCACCGATGATCTGAGCGGGACCTCCGGTTGCTACAACTCAGCGGGGAAGGGACGGACCAGGAGGAAGCATTCATCGGGTTCCCTGGGAAGCCCCAGCAGCCCTCGGGGGGAACATTCGTTCGAGTACATCGAGCTGGAGGAACCTGTGCTGCCCCTCACCTGACACGTCGCCCGAGCAGCTTCGGCCTGCAGGACCGCTTCCGGAATCAGCACCGACTTCAGGAGAAAACGGAGCGGTCCATATCCTCCCCGACCGAGTGCTTAAGCGGACGCCTCCGCACTTCCCCTCGGGCGGCAGCACGCAGACGCACCTTCCTGCACCGGACCTTCCTGTCCGACGAGCGCCGCCACTGCCTCGAGAGGGCGAGCACCTAACCCGACCACGCTGGATGAGGATCGCTTCCGCATCCGCTGCTGGGCTGCTGCGGCGCACTTGTCCCTCTTTGGAGGGGTGCGTTCCAGGCAGGAGTCCAGCAATCCCCGTAGCGGGATCAGGTAGGTGGGATCCCCTAAAGAGCATCTCCTCCTGAACGATCTGTCTGCGGCCTAGCAGTGAGCAGGTCTGCGGAAACGTGGTCATACTCCAGAAACTGGAAGCAACTCTTCCTTCGCCTCCCCCATTCGTGTCTTCTCTCCTGCTACGAGGACTCCAGAGCAGGGTACCCTCTCTCCGACCCAGGTTCACCAACTGCTGAAGAACCGCAAGCCTCCTTAAGGGGGGCTCTTTGATACCGTCCATGCCACCCGAGAGTGCGTGCAACTCTTCATGTCAGAGGATAACTTCGTAGGGACCACCCTATGGATCCAGGAAGGGCTCTGGAGGAAGGAGTCCGCTCCCCTCTTACTCTTGGGAAGGAACCCCGAAGGGAGTCTCTCCCTTATTCTCTCCGGAGGGACCTCCCAATTCGTGGAGGTCGCTCCTGGGTTCTCTTCCGAAGGGACCTCCCGAAAAGGATGCGCTCTTTGTTTGCTCCTCTGAAGAGAACCCGGAAGAGACGCTCCCGGATTTCTCCCAAGAGCACTCTCTGAAGCTTCTGGACACTCTAGAGAAGCAACCTCCGAGGGGGGCATCAACCAGCTCCAAGAAATACAGTGATGGCCCCATTTTTACAGCCGAAGGGGAACCCCGAAGAGCTCCTTGGCTCCTGGAAGGACCCCGGAGAGTCGACTTCCAATCCCAGTCAGTCCACGCGGGTGCCCAGGAGTTTCCGGATTCCATCGGTGGCCGCACTGGAAGCCGACAGGCCAACCAGAATCATCCTACGTGGGGGGAGACTCAAAACTCACGACACACACCACATTTTTCGGCGTCGATCCTTTCCCGGGCGGGATTCGAACCCGCGACGCTCGGTGCCACGCGCGTGGAGGCAGCAGCCACAAGGCCGCCAACGCGCGTGGACCAAGGCCGCGGTCTCTGCACATGAGAATCCAGAAAGTCGGGAATTGAACCACCCTCCCTGGTAGTAACCTCTACAGGGAGAGGCCTCGCAATCGGTGGCCCCTCCTACTTTTCTCCGACACGAAACATCCTGTTCACTTGTTTTCTTCATTGCTCCTTCCGCCAACGGACGACGGTGAAAACCACCGGGAGCACGACCGCGCCTCGAGCAGATGCCCTTCTGGCCTGGACTCTGTAGGTAATTTCCTTTCGACTTGCATACAGCATGTGCGCCAAAGTGAACGGGGGCAATGACTCAGAGACGACCGATTCCGGATGCAAGGGAAGACGAGGTCTTCCATTCGATATATCACACCATCCATTCCTTTCGTAGACAAGGGGAAGCTCTCGAGGGTTCTGGACTTCCCCTGGAAGGGAGGAGATCCTCCAGATCGCAGCAGACCCGAACTCGCCGCTCACTGGCCACCGGCGTCAACAACCGAGCGCGCGCCCGAGGAGACCCGCGAGAGGAGGCCGCAAGCAGAGAACCAGGACGATCCCGCCGCCGGAAATACCAGCTTCGGAGGGCTCTGAACCAGGTGCGATCCTCTCTCAAGATCTGAGCATCCAGAGGTCGGATCAATTTCCCAGAAGAAACGGATCTTCAGATTCAGATCTTTATCTTTACGATCTCCTCTACACTTCCACCAGCTGGTCGACTCTGCCAGCACGCGACGAGCCTCTGCTTTGAGGTCCGCGACCCAGCCGATGTTCCCAGTAGATGTCTCTGTGGAGTCGGATGCTGGGACGCACCCACAGGCTCCCTCATCCAAGACGCGGAGCAAGTCCGGAAGCCCGCCTTCGCCTTTCTCAGCTTCGCCGGACCTCTTCCTAAATCGCCGAAGAGCTCTTGTAGGTGCGGGCAGCGACCGGGACCCTCTGCTTGCATTCCCAGAACGAGCCGGAGGTGTGGGAGTCGACGCCGGGAATCGACCGGAAGCAGGCAGGCCTCAGCCCCGTCGTTTCCACGTTCGGACTTCCCTGCTCCGCCCTTTGAATGAACCGGGTCGGCAAAAGAGGAACCTCTTCTTGGGTGCAACCTGGCAACCCTTTCCTCTGGTTCGCGGTGGCCCAGCTCGCTCTTACAGTTAATGCCTCTGCACAAAAAACGAAATAGCTGCTTGGGTCCCCGAAGAAATTGTAGCTCCTTCTCTGAAGACAGGAGGCGCTGGAGTCCTGGGTTGCCACACTGGAAGTACGCCAAGAGGAACTGCGCCCGCTGTGAAAACTCCCATGCAAGCAAGTTCTACAGGACTGGACGCAGTGGCCCCGAACAGCCGTCGCATCCCCTGCCTCAGCCCTGTCTTCCCTGAGGGCAAGCGATGACAGCAGCCAACCGGCGGAGTGTGAGTCGTCCTGCCACTTGCAAGTCCTCGACCCGGCTGCAGAACGAGTCAGCTGGCGAGGCGCCGGCGCTCTTCGTTCCCAGGAGGAGAGACTCCTTCGGTGGAGCGTGACCTGCATTATGTGCCCCCGAAGAAATCGCGGTCCCTCCTCCTCTGTGTGTGGACACCTCCGTTTCCCCACTGTGGTGAAAACGGGACGTCCTGCTGTCCCTGCAATGGAGATTCCACTGCAATCAGTGCAGGTACCCAGCTTCCGGAGGAGTTGTCTGACGGCCATCACCCTGCTTCCGAAATGGTTCCAGCTACGGGGCGATGAGATCGTTCCCGCACCTAGTGTTGGACTCCAGTGCACTGGAGTATATGTGACGAAGACTCGCTCCGCCACCCAGAAGACACCGCCAAAGACTTGCTGCGGCGCTTCTTCTTCACTCGGGGCGGGCTGAAGACAGGGTCGTGATCGTGACGAGATGCTGCATCCGTGCCAGACAGCCCTCTCCGTGATGGAGTCTCGTTCGCAGCGAAGGGAGGCCAGCCGCATGGCGGCCGCCTTGATGAGAACGGCAACGAGATGGTGCCTCACCTGCAAGAAGTCTCCACGGAGATTTGGCTCCAGCTGTAGGAAGAAAGGAGTGGCTGAAGCCAGAAACCCGTGACCCTACCTTCCCATCTTTTCATATTCATTGACTGTCCTTTCATCCCACTCCTGACTTCCTTAGAAGGCGGCCTGCGAGCTGATGGTCATTTCCACAGAACTTCACCTTTTTTTGTCTTGTAATTTATTTATTTTCAAGTAAACGTCCCGACATGACCGGGTGCAAAACAAAAAACGAGCAAGCGACGCTCCCTAGGGCTTTCCACGAAAACTCCAGGAACAAGTTGGTTCCGCTGGACCATGGAAGACGCCAACCGTGCAATGCAGTACGCCGACCGAAAATTGGGTCTCCGTTGCACGCACCATCACCGCCTAGAGTTGCACGGATATAACGAGAAAGAGAACCAGCGGAAGTACTTCCGAGAAAAGTTGCAGCTACTATGATCTGGACACCGCTCGGAGCAAACGGCAGGAAGCAGAGGGGAGCAAGAGGCCATCAAGACTTGCATCTCCCTGTGAGCGGCGGAGATAGATGGTCCGGTCGCTGGTGACAGCGATTCGGGATGTGCGAGAGAGCGCTCCCTCCTCCCGTCTCGCAGGTGCTCCTTCTTGCCGCCGCGCATCTTCAAGGCGTCCGATTAGCTCCGTGCCTGCTGCTCCAAGGGTGCAGCAGACACGGACAGGAGCTCACCGCGTGGATGAACCCCTCATCAGCGTGCTCATCCATCTTGCAAAGTTCTCAAGGTCGCAGAGTCGGTTGCGACCACCAGGGATCTGCTTCCCTGAACGTCCCAGTTCCCAGTATCTCTAGGGTCGCAAAAAATCTTCGTCAGCCTCGATCTTGTTATCTTCTGTCCACGTCCGTGAGAGCAAATCACGGTCTTTGCACGAAAAAAAAAAAAGAACAGCTTCTTCGCTGCGCCTGAAACAGAAGTGGATGGGGAACCCCTTAGGTAAAGCTCACGGCCTTCAACCTTATCGAGAATCAGCTGCAGAACCACACAGGAATGCGGTCGCTCTTCGCCGTCATTGGAGGTATTGTAGGCGAGATTCTGGTCCAAGGATTATCGATCTCCGGACAAAACTAGGCGACGGCACGCTCGCATCTCTTTCCATCGCTTCCCAAAAGAAAAAAAAAACGCGTTCCTTCCATCTGCGCTGCGTGCATCTTCAAGACAATCGAGGAGAGCTGATTGGTCTATGGGTGGGAACACGCACGCACGCACGCACACACACAAAAAAAGAGAAATCGACAACGACCAGAAGGGCCAAAACGCTGTCGAGTTCATCCTGGCCTCTTCACCTGCGCGCGTGCTCCTTCGCCGCAGAGAAATACGAGGTCCTCGAGCGAGGTTTCCATTTCCTGGTCCATCTCGCCCCCCTTCCCCTCCCGGAGCAGAAAGAGAAATCCTGGAGCGGGGACGACCTCCCCGGAAGGAAGGAGAAGCGCAGCGGCACGGGGAAAAAAGCTGACCGCTTCCCCCTCCCCTTCCCAAGGCGAGCTCCCAGGAACAATGGCAGCGGGAACGCGGATCGAAGAAGAGAGTCCCTCCACCCCTTCGCCACCCCTCCCCCATCCTTTCGAGAATGGTGTGGGGCACTACTGCTTTCTCCTCGAGTGTCCAAAAGTGAGGATCGAAGCAGAAATTTACCGCCCACCGCGGCTTTGTGCCCCTACGCGATCCCTCGGGTTTTTGAGCTCTCGAAAATCCCGTCAAAGGCCATCTCGAAGGAACCAGAAGTCCAGCGACGGCGTCTCCGCCGTGTAAATCAAACGCCGCTGATTTTTATTGTCCGTCGTTGTGAATGTGCACGTTTCCTCCTCCTCCTCCGAGGCAGCGCACACGATATCAAGATGCAGACATCGACACAGAGCAAATATTGACGATATGGCCTCCCGAGACCAGGCGCCACGGGTTCCAGGTATCGGATCAGCGCCACGGATTCCGGAGACCAGCGACCTGCGTCTCGAAGCGGTCCTGCCGCAGGACGCGCAAACTCTTCTCGAATGGTCCACAGGTGACAGCCAGCTTTTTCCCTGAGGTGGTCGTCGACTCTGGAGAACCAAAGAGCTCGCCCTCCAGAGCGTTCGGCTGAAGCAAGGGATGGACCACCAACGAAGAGGGGCTCCTCCTGAGAAGACCAACTGGCGCTGACGCGTGGCTCACAGTGGACGCTCCGAATGCCTCCGGTGACGAAGACAAGACTGTTAACACTTGGGTCCAATATCTCCTGAGAGCCTTAGGTGCTGCTTCTGTCAGGGAGACAGATACGGCGGAGTCACGCCAGCTTTCCGCGGGGAAAGTTGGTCAAGCGGGAAGGAAGACTTGAGGGAGGGGGGAGGGAAGGACACATCCCTCAAGGATGACTCCCTGGAGCGGAGAGATTCCTGCTAGACCCTCCGGGAGCGAACCGAGAGGATTCACGACGAGCAGGCGGGAGAGGCCGAAAGCAGCACCTACTCTTCCCAAAGCAGGGCTAAAGAAGGAACTTTCTGGAGCTCCTGGGAAATTTCAGGACTCTTGCGGCTCTTGTCCGAACGACCGATCGCGCGCATCCGGGAAAAACTTCGCGCGCAAAATCAAATACTTGGGTTCCCACGCATCCCGATCTCCCGAGATCTAGGTTCTCGCGAGGTATAAATCATCGCAAATCGAAATACGAGCCCCCCTCCCCCTCCCCATTCTCGAGGCCCTATCCCTTTTCAGTAAGCCTTTTGTTTCTCTCGCACTTCAGAATTTATTGCACGCCTAATAGGATGTCAGCTCACTCGGAGTAAAATTCATTTTCCCTCTTCCTGTTCCTGTGGCCAGAGGGCGTTTTTTTTTCCTTTTTGGGTTTCCACCTGCACCGGGAACCCGTCCTGCGCCAGCCATAAAGTGGCCCCCTCCGTTCCGCGCGCTCCTACTCCACGCTTCGCGCTGCGAAACGACCGCCGAGCCGCTTCCGAGCTGAAACCCGCAGCAGGCAGCTGCCTGAGACTCCGAGGGCATTCTACCGTGCGGGCGGCACAGCTCCGGTCCGAACGCGCCCAAGGTCGGCAAGCTCTTCTCCGCGGTCAGGGGATCACGCCGAGCAAAGGAGCCCGGGTTGGCGGCCGTGCGGCTGCTGCCTCCGTGGGGTGACACCAGGCGTTGCGGGTTCGAATCCCACCCAGGGAAACCTCGACACCGAGAAATGCGGGGTGCGTCGCGACCCCGCATGATGACGCTGGTTGGCCCACGGGCTTCGGGCAAGGCACAGGTGGAAGCCAGAAACCCCCGCTGACTGGCCGGGATTGGAGGTTGATCCACCGGGATCCTTCCAAGAGTCAAGGAGTCCTTCGAATTCCCCTCCGGTTGTGAAAATGGGGACGCCATCGCATTCCATGGGGCTGGTTGATACCCCCCTCAAGGGGGGTTGCCTCTCCAGAGTGTCAAGAAGTTTCGGGGAGCGTTCCTTCGGGGTTCTCTTCAGAGGAGCAAACCAGGAGAGGATCCTTTCCTGGGTCCCTCTGGAGAAGAAACGAGGAGCAACTCCTCTGGGGGTTTCTCTCTCCAGAGAGTATAAGGAAGAGTCTCCCTCAGGGTCCCTTTCGGAGACAACCAGGACGAAGTTTCTTTCGGTGCACCCCTACCACTGATGCGAGTCCGCACGATACCAAGCTACCACGATATCAAGCGAGCTAACGGCTACGCGGGACTGCTACGCGAGAGGCAACGTGTCCCGCTGCGGGCTTGAGCTCCGGTAGGTGACCAAGCTGACCAGGACCAACAACTGGATCTTCTGTTGGCCCGCGAACGATTGTGCCTGGTTGGAGGAAACCGTTCGCACATGGACCAAGAACGACGAAACGAGCCTGGAGATGTGGTAGCGACTGCTGCATTCCTTCTACAACAACCGCTCGCTGCAGGACGTCATCGTGGGCAGCCCACCACGTGCGAGTGGGCGCAAAGGACCTCCCTACCCGCGGCACTGCCTTCCCTCAGGGAGCACCTGAGAAGTAACCAGCCGGTCGAATGGGAGGTCAGATGCGAAATCAGTCAGAAGACGAGGCAGGTGAGTGAATGGAGCACAGGCCAGCTCACGGACGCTGCAATCCCACCGAAGGGACTATTGCGCTGGCGTGAGCTGCTGAGAATCCCACAGGAACACCTCGAGTGGCCCCCAGAGCTGAAGAACACCCGGGGTCTCCCCCTGAAGTGGCAGGGGTTGACGTCGATGCTGTTGCACTGGGTCCTCCCGTGCAAGGCCCGCCGGTTTCACTGGACCCGGGGGGCTGTGGATCCCAACTGTTGCAGGTGCGAGGAACGGGAATCCCTGCTCCCGCATCTGCTCGTGGACTCTGTTGTCCTCCGGTCCCCGTGTTTGCGTTACGCAACGGCCCTTGGTGCACCGACGGACCATCCCAAGGATGCCCTTTCTGCTGCCGCGTCCCCAGCAGCTCTTTGCTGCTGCCTACGCGGGATTGTGACGGCCTAAAGCTACGCAAGAGGAGGACGGCACGAGAGGGACGCCATCTGCTTCGCCCTGCGCTTCATGAGGACGGCAGCAAGATGGCCCCACCTGGGGCACACGCGGATGGAACAAGGCAGCATCCTGGAAAGGATGCAGAGGACGCCCTCCAACTCCCGCTGATCCCTCCCCAAGCCCTCCCAATTTTTTTTGTATATACTTTTTTTTTTAATTTTCTGTTTGCCTGCTCTCCCTCCGCTTGGCGAGGCGAACCTCGCCGGCCTGAGTGCCGGTTGCTCGGCAAGATCCGAGCATTTCCGGACAATGTAGGGCCGATGGCCCTACACACGTATGTTTTTTTTTATATAATGAACGTCCCAGCGTGACCGGGTAATCAAGATACCAAGCGTAAGAGGAGTAAACTCCTTTCTCTGGAGCTCTTCCTGGATTCATGAGGTGGGCCCCACGAAAGAGCCACCCCTAATTGTAAGAGTGGCACGCACCCTCGGGTGGCGTGGACAGCATGAAAGGGCTTCGTGAGCCCCCTCTGAGGAGGCAAACCTCTCTCCAGCACTTCTTGAGGACCAAAATAAAAATAAAAAAAATACCAGGGGGAGGGGCATAGGGGCCCTGCCTGAATCGAAGCTCCCAGTTTAAAAATAGAAAAAATAAAAATGGAAGACCGAAAGAAGGGAAAAGCGAAGAAGCCGCAGCGAGCTCGCCTTCCTCGCAGTTTTACCCGGAAAAGATCCCCCCCTGTCTCCGGTTCTCTCCCCGCAGATGGGGAGCGCCGAGCTGGGCGGGCCAGGGTGTGACCTCCGAAGGCAGGAGGGAGCGCGCCACGAGAGCGCCTGGCAGCCGAGCTAAGCAGATGGCTGCTGCCAAAAGCAAGCAAACCGGCAAGGAAGAAGGGGCGCAAGGAGAGGAGGGGGAAGAAAGAAAGGGAAAGCGGTGCCGGAGTCCCCGCCCTCGAACCACGCTTTGCGGGCAGGCGGCCCCGTCAACCACAGCTGGCTGCGAGCGCGCGAGTATGCTCCGGGATCACCGAAGCTGCGGAAGAGGCAGTTTCGCAACCTCCAGGTGTTCGCGAGCCCCCGCGGAAAGCTCTGGACCAAGTTTTTCAGAGATCCCGCGGAGGAGCGTCGTGTGAGGAAACCGGGAGGAGGAGAAAAAAAAAAAAAAAGGTTCGCGCCGAGCTGCCGCGCACTTGCGGGCTCATCAGGGCGGAGATGGATGGCTGCCTTGGACGGTCCCGCTTTCGTTACTTCCTCGTCCCGGGGCGGGCGTCCTCCGCAGCCGAGCGCCCTCTCGTCGCTCCGTTAATTAAAAATGATCCCAGGGCGTCAGAGAGACGCGCTCGCGCTTTTCGAAGAAACCCGGGTGCGCGGAGCCGAGCACCCGGGAGCAGCAGCAATCCTTCCGGGAGCTTCTCGCCACGCGGTCTCGGGTGCCGCCGCTGCTCCTCCGCCCGCATCCACCTCGCCCTGCAGCGGAACCCGCAGCGACTCCAGGAGAAACGCCCTCCTTCCCAGACCGAGGGGACGGGACGATGCGCACCGCTGGGGAGAGGGAGGGGGCGGATGCCTGGCAGCAGCCGCCATCACCGTCGCCGCCGCGCATGAAGACGCCAGGAGAACTCTGCGTCTCTTTTGCCGACTGTTTCATCCGAACGACCCGTTCCTCTTCAAGGTCCAGGAAGGCCGCGAGAGGGCCTTCCGTCTTCCTGGGAGCAGCTGCCGTCAGGAGCGATTGGGAAAGTCAGGAAAGCTTCCGCTCTCGCTAACGATTCGAGCGCACCTCCGATCCCCGAGGGCGATCTCCGCCGACTGACCTTCGCGGACCGACAGGAAGGTCGGAAAGGACAGTCTTCCTATGCCTCTCTCAGTCCCCTTTCTTTCACCCTCGAGAAGCGCGGTCACCCCGTGGATTCTGGACATTTCGGATCCACTTGCCAGCACCTCCAGCCTCCCGCGGAAACGCCGCGCGCGCTTCGCAGCCTCCTTCGTTTGCGGCCTCCTCGGTTCACCTCCGATGCCCTCCCTCCCCGCCTCCTCGACCGCCGCTTCTTCTTCCGCCTGCTGCGCCTCTCCTCGCGCATTTCCGCCTTCTCCTCTTCCTCCTCCTCTTCGCTCCTCAGCCTTCTCCTCCCCCCTCCCCACAAACGCACATGTCCGTTCGCGTGCCCTTCCTCTGAGCAACGAGCTGCCGCTCCATTCCCCCGTCTGCCTGGCAAGGACACGCGGGAGAGAAGCACTGCGGAGGAAGGATGGCGCAGAACAAGCTCGCAGTAACAGCTGGTCGTCGTCCGGGAGACCGAGGGATCGGGGAAGGTGGAAGGGCATACGAGACGCCCCTCCCATGGGATCTGCTCATCGGCGGCTGCTCGTTCTTCCTCTCTTTCTGCCTCCCTCCCGGAATGGTTGTAAGGACCCTCTCCCTCCCTTCGCGTTCAACCGTTTTCCCTTTTTTCCTCCCAGAGATTCCCTGCCCGCAAAATTCCCCGTTCTTCCCTTCCTTCGTTACCCCCAATCCTGCGGGCCGAAGAGGCATTTCCGCCCCCACCCACCATCTCCTCCGCCGCCTCCGCTCTGGGCTGCCGGACCTCCCCCGCCGTCTTTCGTCCACTTTCCTTCCCTTCCTCCACGTCCTTCTTCTGCACTCCAGGAGAAGGAGGAGGAACGAGCGAGCAAAGGGATGAGTGTCGCCTAGATCCCGGAAGAAAGGAAAAGTCGCGCCTCTCCCCGGCCTGGGACGAAAAAGATTCCTCCTGTCCGCCCCTTTCCCCTTCTCCTCCGAAGGACGGACCTCTGCACTTTGCTTCCGCTCCCGTTCGCTCACAACCCTTCGACCGCCCCGGTTCCTCCTCCTCTCTCCCCACAGATGCGAAGTTTCCAGGCAGCGAGCAAGCATTGCATTTTTCCTGTCCACCGTCCAGCAACCTGCAAGCTGGTATAAGGGACAGATTATCCCGTTCGGTTCTGGAAACTCCAGGAGGAAAGCAAAGCGACAGTTACGGCTCGCGCGCTCGTCGCACGCCTGCGTGCGACGCACCCACCGGCTCACGCACATACACAAGGTTGCGCGCGCACGCTCCTTCCCTCCGGCGGAGGGAGTGGAGGCGGCCGGCTAGACAAGCGTGATGACGTCACAGTTCAGAAGAGGGGTGGCTCGCACTCGGCGGTGCTCCCTCTGCTCTCCTTCTCCTCCTCCGGGCCGCGCACCGGTTGGCGCTGCTCCAGAATTCTTCAGAAGTCCTCGGGGCAGTGAAGGAGCGCGCGACCTCTGGTGGGCGTGGAACGGCCTTGTATCAGCTTGCTGTCCCCCCCCCCCGTTCCCTCTTTCCTGCCGACTCCCTCCTGGACTTTCAAACGACTGCGACCCCGCGTGTACCGAGAGGGAATTCTCGCAACCTTCACCTCGGGGAACGAGGCGGAGGGGGGCGATAAGCAATCCGCCTAGGAGGGAGGATGCTGCGTCTGGAGGAAGAGGGAAGGTGGGGGAAGATGAAGAAACAAGGAAGAGATGAGGAGAGAGCAGCGAGGAGGAAAGGGGTGAGAGAAAGGGAAAGGAAGGGAAGCAGGGCAGAGCGATGGGAAGTTCCACTGGACAGTCCAGTAGGGGGTCGAGACCACCGCCCTTCCCCCTGCCACCCTCGCATGGCAGGCGAAGGAGATCTCTTTCGGTCGCTCGCGAGTCTCGCTCTTGTCCTGTCCCCCTTACAAGCCGTTCCAAAGGAACGCTTTCCGTGGATACAACGCTCTCTAGCGGCCTGATACAGGGTGGCGCGCAGGCGGGTCTCGAGGGGTAACCGCTCGTGTCTCACGGGTGCGTTCGCACCTCCCCACGAGGCTACGCCCCTAGGCGTTGGGTGAAACGCGCCTCCTTTCTCGCCCTGCGCCAGGTTCCTTCGAGTTGCCTCCTCGGACACGGTGGCTGAGCGTTGAGGGGAGGATAGTCTGCGTACGAAGGGCGCATCCCCACCTCAGGAGGAGGAAGGAGTTGCAGAAGGAACGCACTCGGGGGCGCATCTTGGACCTGAGCTCGCGGCGAAGGTCCTCGGGTCATTTGTCAAAGAACTCCTTCTGGAAGGACCTGTGACTTGGGAGCACATGTTCCAGGAAGAGGCTGCAAGCCATCTGAGGGCGAGCCTTTTTCCCCATTCTCTTGGTCAAGGCCAAGACGGGCTACGGGAGGGCATGGACGAGAGGCAATACCTCCAGTGGAAGGCGTACGGGACTAGCAAGAAGCTGTCGGCTGCTCTCCTTGCTCCTCTTTCATGGACCTCTTCTTCGTCTCATCATTTCTCTCCCATCCTCTTCCTATTCGTCTTCTTTCTCCCCCCCCCCCCGATTCTCTCCTCCATCTCCTCCATCTTTCTGCCTTCTCACTTTCTTCCTTCGACCAGCTCTAACACGCCCTGTCTCCCTCTCCCCATCGTCTTCTGCACTTCCTCCAGTGCATCCACTTCTATCTCTCTTTTGTTTTCCTTCTTGTGCACCTCCTGTTTTCCTTGCTCCATCTCCTTCGCTTCCTCCTTCTGATAACCGTCATCATCATCATGATCCTTTTCTTTTTCCCCTTCTTCCTTTTGTTTTTACTCTTCATCCCTCTTCTTGGAGAAGAAGGAGTAGGGATTGTTATTCGAGATGAAGAAGCAGAAGAATAAGAACAAGAACTAGAGAAACGGAACTAGATTCGTCTCCTCTGTGTTCGGTTTCTTCCTGAGAGCGCGGCAGCCACGGTGACAGAATCAGACGGAGTATTCCTTCTTCTGTTTTTTCCTTCCCTTCTTCCCCTTCCTCTTCGCTCTCCATTGGCCTGCCCCTAGGCTGTTGGACTCCATGGTTGCTGTGCGCTGTTTTCGGGTCTTCCAGGAAGAGGCCGCGCCCGTTCCGATTCTCCCAAGAGGCATCCGGGACTACTTCTTCCACGCCGTTGTCCTGCCCCTCAGAACAACGAAAAAGAAGGAGACGAGGAGAGAGGAGGGAAAACGCAGGAGAGCCCCTTTTCTGCCTAGCAGACTCCACTTTCGCGCTCCCTCCGTAGTACTACGCTCTTCCCGCGCCTCCGCGGATTCGCGTCTGAAGCACGTAGGGAGCGGACGCGGCGGGCTGAAGAGGACGTTCGCACCACCAGCAGCAGGTCCACTGCTGGAGCAGAGATGAAAAAAGCAGCCCCTCGTCTGCACGGGGGAGGGAGAAGGTCTTCTGGATCCTCTAAGAGCCGACGACTGTCGCTGATGGGCCTTCCCGATTGGAGGATCGACTCGCCATTCCCTGCGGGCACCCAGTTGCGGGCCGTAGTAACTGAGGTCTCCGCGCGTGGATGATCTGGTTGGCCCACGGACTTCGGGCGAGGCACCCGTGGAAGACGGAAACTCGTGGACGACCCTGCTGACTGGCAGGGACTGGAAGTCGACCCTTCGGGGTCCTTCCAGGGGTCAAGGAGCCCTTCGGGGTTTCAATCCGATTGTGAAAATGGGGCCGCCATCACATTCCATAGGGCTGGTTTATACCCTTCTCAACGGGGGGGTTGCCTCTCCAGAGTGTCAAGAAGTTTCGGGGGGCACCCTTCTGAGAAATCCGGGAGCGTCCCTTCCAGGTTCTCCTCACAAGCGTAACAGGAGCGGACCCCTCCTTCCGAAACCCTTCCTGGATTCATGGGTGGTCCCTATGGGATTACCTCCTATAAATTGAAGAGTGACACGCACCCTCGGGTGGGCGGTGTCCAAGAGCTCCGTGAGTCCCTAGGCGAGCGGCTCCTGAGTCCCGAGGGAACCAAAAGGAGCAAACTCGCTCCCCGCGCGAGCCTGGGCCACAGCTCGCGGCCCGAAGTGGGAGCGATTTCACCGAGACGCCGGGAGGAGCAGTCCCGGATGCGAGCGGGGTGAGGCTCCATTGCTCGCCTCCGTGGTCCTTTCGGACGTCGAGGCCTCTCCCTCCCGGACCCTGCGCGAGAGCATCTGAGCCTCCTTTTCGCGCAGCCCCTCTCCCTTCCAGGGAGGAGGTCCTTTCCCGCCGGTCTTGGGGGGAAGGCACAAAGAGGCGAACTCTGACGGACCCCGGACCCGGACTCTGGCGTGGGGCAGCCTTGCAGCAACCCATCATGTCTGTCCCTGATGCATCCCGGGGGCGCGGTTCGAGGAGGACGTCCGCTCTTGAGCTCCACGCGCGCGGGGCCAGGAGCCATTTGTTCGCTTCTTTTTTTTCCTCCTCCTCGGTTCCGTTCCCTTCTCCATCCTCCCACCCCCTTCCGGGGGGGAGGACGGGGGCGTTTCCCGCCGGTCTTCGTGCTCCTTGCTGCCACCTCTTCCAGGAGGCGTTCTCCTTCCCTCCTCTCCAGAGTGGGTTCCCTGCCCTGGGGTCCCTGCGCCGGCAGTGCCGGGTCCAGGATTCCTCCTCGCCCTCTCCGCGCCAAGCCCGCGCGCCCTGCTCCGCCATCCCTCTCCCCTTAAGAGGATGGTTATTAAGAGCTGGAATGCTAACTGTCAACTCCGATGCACGGTCCGGCAATAAACCTAAATCATCGCACCGAGGGCTCTCCCGACATAATCGCCGAAGCCATCGGGACTTATCGAACGGCCCCATCATCTATTTGGATCAGCTGGTATCCCTTCTCTCCTTACTCCCTGAGGCTGCTGCGTCGAGAGAAGGTGGCGTCTTTTGGTATTCTCCTCCCCCTTCCTTCCCACTTCTTTTTGCGCTTTCCTCCCGGAGCTGTGCGAAGAGCGCCCCCTGCTCTTACAGAACTCCCGCTTGCCTGTGGAACGGAGTCGTCTCGGGAGGCTCCCGGGGAGCCGGCAGACCGGACGCTCCTTGGAGAGGTTGCGAGACGACCACGGCCTACCCTCTTCCTACCTCGCGCTCTCGCCGAGTTTTGGACGTGCCACCGTGAGCGAGCGAGAGAGCGAGCTCCGGCCGTGCTTGCGAGCGCGGCGTGGGCTGCTGGGACTCTCTCGCGCGTGCGGCGCTGGAAGCCGCGGGGAGCGGGGGAAGGGGAGTTCGACCTGCACCCACGTCTCGGGACCGGAGGAGAAAGGGGTGCGCAGGCGGCGAGTAAGCGGACGAACGGGTGCGCTGGAGCGCGGGAGCACGACAGGACCCGCCGGACGAGCGAGCTCGACCTCCCTCCCCAGGCTCCCGATCTGCACTCTTCTCCGTCCCCGGTCCACTCCCTCTGCAGATCCTCATCTCGCGGCGCGACCTCTCTCGCGATTCGCATCCTCGGTAGCCATGACTACGTTCCGTCTGAGCTCGAATCCAGAGTCCGTGCTTCCCTGTCCCCTCGTGCCAGGACGCGGCGCGGGAGCAGGTGCACGCGCTCTTCTCGCGGTCACTTTCTCGGAAGGTCGCGTTGGTCTCGTCAAAGAGAAGGGCACCGTCCTCCCCCTCGTCTTTCCGGGAAGCTCCCACCTCCTCAGTGGGAATGGAGAGGACCTCGGCCGTGGAGGCTGCGGCAGCTCCTTCGTCTCGGCTCCGGTTCCAGGGCGAGCAACTTCCTTCCGTTCAGAAGGCTGCCGCGCGAAGTCCGGGGAAGCGTCCGGTTCCCAGGATTCCTTACCCGCGCTCCCCTCGCAGAACTTCCGTTGGCCGCCCTCCCCTTGCTGACCGATGCGCCCGTCCACCGGAAGTCCCTCGCGTTCCCGGCCTTGCCCGTTACCACAGTCCGCAAGTCCTCTTCCACAGCGCGGGAAAGAGGGGAGGGGGGGAGTTGTGCCAACTTGCCTCTTCCTCCCTGCACCACCTGCTCTCGCTTTCCTCCCTTCAAGGATACGCCAATGCTTTTCTTCTCCCCACCCACTCCCAGTGTCCCTCCCCTTTTCCTCCGACCTCCCCGCCGCGTCGGAACCCTGGTTGCGGGGTGCGAGATGGGGAAAGCAGGCAGCAGCTCTCCCCCACGGATAGGAACCGGGGGAAGCGGTGAGTCCCCGCTCCTCGCTCCCGGGGATAGCCCCTCCCTTCTCATCCCTCCCCTCCCCTCAACTCGCTTTGTGAAACGAAAGGGGTTCAATCGTTCGCCTGCCCCCCCCTTCTCCATCCCCCAGTGTTGCGGTGGATAGCGGCAGCCAAGCCGGGAGACCGACCCGTAGAGGAATGGGGGAGGCGTCGCGCGTGGCTTTTCCTCTGGGAGAGATTCCAGGGGAGAATTCCCGAAGGATTTATCTTGTCCAATCCCCTGGTCTCCTCTCGCGCCTGCCGACCTCCCGCGACCTCTCCAGCGGCGACGGCGTCTGGTCCTCCTCGAGGACGCGCGGGGCGAAGTCCTTGCCGGCCAGCTGCTGCCCCGCGGACAAACCCGAACGAGCTCCCGGCTGCGGAGGCGGAAGGAGGAGGCGGAGGGAAGGACGCCTGAGGCGTCGGGCTCTCCGATCTCTGTCTCCCTCACCCGGCGGGGGCTGCCTGCGCAGCGCGACAGCGCGAAGATCGTGAGAGGAAAGCAAAAAAAAAAAAGTCAGCGAGGAGATCCCGAAAATCGATGCGCGCGCTCGCGCGCGCTGGAAGAAACAACCCTCGACATGTTCCTCGAGCCTCCCCTCCCCCCTTGCAAAGGGTTGGTCCGGTCTGACCGCCGCCGTGGGCACCGCGCGTGCGCGCGCCTGCTCCTTCCCTCCCGCTTTCGGCCGTTGCTTCCTCCGTGCGTGAGCGAAAGCACGCGCGAGAGAGGCGGGAGGGAGAGGGGCAGCCTTCGAGCCTGAGGGCCGGAGGGACGGGCTGCTGCTGCCATTGCTGCTGCTTCCGGCGGTTCCCCCCCTCCTTGTGGCGCTGTGGCGACCCCTCTGCTCCCCTCCCCCTTCCTCTCGCCGCGCTGATCTGAGCGAATCTTCCTGCAGCCGAACGCGGCGGGAAGGAGGAAGGAGGAGGGGGGAGAGCGAGCGAGCAAGAGAGAGCGTGGAAAGACCTCGGATTATCCGAAGGGCGGGACCTCCGCGGGAAGACGCCGGCTCGAGACGGTGGGGCGCCTCGCGTATCGCCCGCCGCTGCGCGGAGACGGAGCGGACGTTTCCAAGGTAACCTCCTCGGCGGCGTCTGCCGCGGAGAACGGCCGCGCTCTGATGAGAGTGCGGTGGAGGGATGTTTCGCTTGTCTGAGGGGCAGTAGGGAGGCTCCCCCCCTTTCTGGCGCTGCAGCATGCCAGTTTCGCAGCAACCGCTACACCCCCGCGGGGGAGCATTCGCTACGCGCCATGTGGGTTTACCCCCACCCCCTCCCACCGGTGCTTCCCGAGAAGGGAAAGAAACCCTTCTCCTTTTCCTTTCCTCCTCTTCCCCCTCCTTCTACCTTCCACCTCTTTTTTCTTCCTCCCTTCTCCTCCTCCTCCTCCGCAAAGGCTCATCCGCAATCGGCCCAAAACCGGCGAGAGGGTCGGTCATCTCTCACGAAAGTGAGGAGGGGGGGGGGCGAAGAGCAGCCTGCCGTCCAGCTGCGACCAGATGCGTCCATCCTCCGGGTCTCCCTGAGGGTCGGCGTCCACGGGAACTGCTCTGCTTCCACTGCTCTTCCGGAGCAACCTCTAGGACGCAATCCGCGCGGTGACCGGCAATGCGTCCACTCTCACGCGCGGAGATGTCTCCCTCTCTCACGAGCCGTCATGGAAGCTCCCCGGAACGCGGGGAAGAGGAGGGCGGGTTACCGTGGTTACCCTCGCTGCGTAGGTGAGACGGAAGAGGCGCGGAAAGTTCCGCGCCTCCTTCCCGTCTGACCCCACCGTGGCACGAAGCGCCCATCCATCAACCGGAGATCTCCTCCTCCCATCGCTGCGCCGAGCTCGCTGCCTGAAGGGATCCGCACGCCACACCTGCAGGGACAGCCTCTCCCAGTCCCAGAGAGAGGTCTTGTGGCCTCTGCCGCACGGCGGCGCTCCGAGGCAAGGCGCTACAGACGGGGGAGACGCCCCAGGGCCCTTCCCGTCCCAAGGACTCACTGGGAAGACGGCGCTTAGCCGGAAGCTGAGCGCGGCATCCCCGCAGCTGCCGGCGTCCCGCCGCTCGTGAAGCCGCGGTGTCCCTTTTCTGGAAGAGGGACGAACGAACGTTCCTCGTGGGGACGCAGGGAAGCGTACTCCGTTCGATAGCGCTCCCGGACTCTCCCCTCTTTTCCCCATTCGCCACCGTCTCCGGCTCGTCCCTGTGGCGATGGGATGATGAGGGACCTCCTTCATCGTTCGGCAGAGGCTGCACCCGAGCGATGAGGTCAGTTTTCCCTCTCCCTTTCCCTCTCCCCTTTTTCTCCTGCTTCTGCCCTCGCTCCTTCCTTCCTCATGATAGGGAACCGGAATGCATCGAAAGCAGTCAGGGCGGCAACTCCGGGCTCGAGAGGTGTCGGTTCTTCCCCTTACCCCTTCAGATCCCAGCAGCCTCCCTTCTTAGCCGTACCGCCCACTGGCATGTATCCTCCTTCCCTCTACTCTTCGCAATTGAGGGTGAGGATGGGGGGTTTTCTCCCCTCAAGCGGGGATCCTCGAAGTTGCTGCCGGCAGTGGGACAGTCTGGGTCCCCAGACGGAAAAGGGGAGGAGGGAGCGACCTTGCATCTCACGGATGGCGCGCCGGAGGGTGGTCTCGTCGCCTGCAGCTGCGAGTAGGGGGAGGGAGAAGGGGAGGCGCGCCGAAGCCGCCCGACTCCCGCTGACTCTCGCCGGAAGGACAGAAAAAGACTCTCATGCGCGCGTCCTGGCCGTGGTACAGGTGCGTGCCCGAGGCTTTGGATGGCTCCCGAAAGTTCCCTTTTCCTGGAGGCCGCATTCGGGGCGGCGCGCCGCCGCTCGAGGGACGGACTGGGTAGATCCCCGGGGAAGAACGCGGGAGGAAAATAGCGGTGCCGCTGCCTCTTTTCCCGAAAGAGCGGATGCTCGAGAGGCCGCTGGGCAGATGAACCTCCCGCGGGAGAGGACACTGCTTCTCTCCTCCACTCTTCTTCCCTTCCGCTCCGCTCCTCATGTGCCTGGAGTCCAGCCGCAGGGAAGGGAGCGGTTCCGTCGCCGTACGCGGTGAGGGTCGCTCTCATCCTTCGGGAAACTGCGAGGGAAGTGCTCGCCGGCGACCCGGCCGAGCTTCCGGGACACGCGGGTGCGTATCTTACCGCCTTCGGCTCATTCCCGACGCCCCTTCGTTGGCCTTGGGGGAGCGAAGCGGAAGGACTGTCAGGGGCATTTTCGAAGTAACGCCCTCTCGGTCGCGAGGGACTCCGCCGATCTCTCGCGCGCATCTTCTCCTGCCTTTCGCTCTTCCCCGTTTCCACCTCTCGCATCTCACGGGGGGGGCAGGCGCCAACCAGGAACCAACGCCGGGAAAAGAGGAGGGCACCTTCTCGTCCCTTCCCCTCCCCGATGGATTTGCTACCGGTAGGAGCGACATACAGGCTCGCCCTCGTCGCTTTGCCACAGGCCGCCGGGAGGTGACGGCGAGCACGGAAAGGTCGATCCAAGAGAGTGACCGGGAGCATCTCGGCGGGCGAAGAGACACCTGAGGTGGTGCGCGGACGCCCTCCTTCAGCCGCACGCAGATGTCCTCTCTGGACCTGCATTCTCGTTCTCCTTCTTATTGTCCTCGGGAACTCCCTGGAAGTCTCCTTGAAAGGTTTGGTTCCCGGAGCGTCTGCCGTTCTCGGAGGGAAGTGGGCGAGAGCCGCCAAGGGGAGGGGGGGTCCCTCGCCTTCCTCTCAGAGATTCGGGAAAGGGGGTCCTTGCGAAAACCCCCGACACTTGGGATGGCGGAACCGGCAGTGGCGTCATTCCCGGAAGGATGGCGTCAAAGACGCTTCGTCTCGGATTGCCCGTCCTCCTCCGCCAGAGCATATCCCGCTCAGCGCTCAGGAGCACCAGGGATCCGCGAAGGGTGGGTGGGGGCAGTGGCGGGAGCAGCACCACGAAGAGGAATTCTTCGGCGCCGCGTATGAGGCGCGAGTGCCCTTCGGCAGGTTCGCTGCGGCGCCACCCCCGTTCCCCCACCCTCCTCCGTCCCGCCACCTCACCACCAACCCCACTCGTCCCGGAGTTCGAATTCATCCCTCGGAGAGAGTTCCGAGGAAGAGGATCTGGAAGTGGAAGGATGTTTTCCGCACTTCTGGCTTTCCTTGACTCGCGGGGACTGCGATCTTCTAAGAGTTCCGTGGGTATCGAAAGGGGCGACAGGTTATGCCTGCGACCTCATCCTTCGGGTCCCCCCCGTCCGCCTGCCTCACTTTCCGGAGCGGGTCCAACGGGATGCAGGCCCTGAAGGTCCTTGCCTTCGGCGTCCTTTCCTCTTGCGCTTCCGAGAAGCCAGGAATCGCAGGGCGGTTGCTGCTGCTACTGCGCAACGCGGCGAGTCATATTCTCGGGCGCGGAACCACCCACCGCCGCTGCTGCAGCAGTACCAGTAGTCTGGCTCTCGGGAGAGAGTCCAGAGAGGGGAACGGAGGGAAAGGAGGGAAGAAGCGTGAAAGAGCCCGGTTTCGGGAGCGGGGACCACCCTTCGCCCGACGTGTGGTCGCGGGAAGCGAATCGTTGAGCCTATAGCTTCGCTTTTTTCTCCCCCTCCCCACAAAGGGGACACTTCCCAGGAGACAGGAGTGAGTCCCGGACAAGAGAGGAGAAGAAACCTCGCTGACGTGACCTCGTCCCCTTTCTCCGAGAGACCTCAGGGGCACCCGAACCCTTCCGCGAAGGGAGGGAGCTGCGCGCGCACGCGCAGAGGGCGTTCCACCGCGAGCTCCAAGGGCATGCCTCCCAGGAGGAGGAGGAGGTGCCGTCTCTCTCGTGAGAGATGGGGACGCGAGCGGGGAACCGCTCAAGGCGAGAGGCGACCGGAACACTCCCTGAGGGGAACGCGCGCTGCGCCACCACCGGCCGGGACGCCTCCGCAACGCTTGCCGAGAGTTCGAGCACGAGGGCGCGCTGGAGTTCGGGACTCCCTGCAAAACGGGGAATTTTCCCCTCCCCCCCATCCCCCCACTCATCCCCTCGCTGCTGCCTCCCCTCCTCCTCCTCCTCCCCTCCCCCCGAGGCAAGTGCGCACGCAAGGGGGCAGTGGCAGCCACTGCGAGAGCGCACCTGCGGACGCCTGCCCACCTGGGGGAGCGGGAGGGAAGCGCCATCGAGCGCTTTCACTTTCCTCGCTCCTCTCCCTGCCGCGGACTCTCTGCCGCTCCCGGTTCCGCAGCGGCTTCCCGAAAGAGCGGCGCGCCGACGCGCGCCGGGCGGGATTGCTGTTTGCGCGTCTAGAGGGACCTGACGTCATTGGGATGCCATACCGATGCATCTGGAGCCCTGCCTTCTTTGACGATAATTAATCCGGATAATTAATTATCGGTTCAGGAAGGAAGCGGGAGAAGGCGGGAGGGAGAGGGGGATCCCCCAAGAGAGGGGGGTGTTCCTTCCGAGTGAACCACGCGCCAGCTGACTCGATCACGGGGTTGCAGCAGGAAGCGCCGTTGTCGTCCTTCGTCCTCCTCCTTAGAGGACACAGTGGCGCTCTCCGCGATGCCTTCCGGGAAGATCCGCGGAGGGAGCTAGGGAGGAGAGGTGAGTTCGCCACGGGTGGCGTCCCGGCGGTCGCGCCTCCCGTGTGGACCAGGGCTACTGACCTTCTCCGTCCGAGGGGCCTTGAAGGCGCGCCGCGGAACCCTCACGTGGCCTGCTGCGAGCGGCACGTGAAGGCGTGCAAATGGCCGCCTGCGCGCGTCGGGGTTCCGCAAGTGTGTGTCACGTGTGCACGCGTGCTGGTCGTTGACGCGCGCCTGCGCGCGCCCATGCAACGTGCAGTTGCGGGCGGTCCTCGAGCGTGTCCTGTGCCGCGTGTGCTCGCTCTCTGCCGGCGCGCGCACGCGTGCGCCTTCCGACCGCGCCGTCCGCAGATCCGGGATCCGGGAATGCGGGAGCCGTCGGAAACTCGCGTCAGCGCGAGGGGAAGGGAGGAGCCGAGAGGGAGCGTCCCGGGACGCACCCGCTGGCCGGTCAGACGACCTTCGGGGAGCGACCAGCACTTTCCCCCTCGGCCGGCGGTAGTGACCCCATTTCGAGGACGTCGCCAGCTCCAGGCGAGAGGGGCGGAGGGAGGGAGGTCCGGCAGGAAGGACCCCGCAGTGACCCGAAAAGGCAAGCGGCCAACCGGAACACGGTGGGTGGAACGGGAGCGGTCGAACCAGCGCTCGCCGCGGCCCTCCGGGTTGCCAGAGAGCACAAGCCGATCCTGCGCGTTTCTCTGGCGTCCATCGGGATAAAGAAGGAGGGGCGGAGAGGGGGGGTTAGAACTCTCCGCGCAGACAGGAAGTCCTCTCTCGGCCCTAGGCACGCAGCTACCCCGCTCCTGTAGTAGCCAAGGAAGGCCGGAGGAAGAGCTGGGAGGCGCCCCTTCCGTGACCAACACCCCCACAGCACCGGAGTGAGTGCTCTCAACGAAGCGTCGAGGTCAACGGCGTCGGTCCCTTCCACGCGAGTCCTACCGAGGGTGGTTTTTCGCACCGGAAACGCGGCCGCGCCCGAATTCCAAAAAGAGAAGGTGTGCCAGGCGAAGGGGGAAAGGGGGAAGAGAAAAAAAAAAAGGGTCGAAGGGTGCAGGGGTCTCCATTCTTTCTCAGGACTGCAGCTGCGAGCAGGCCAAAAATTTCCCCCTTAATCCCGCGCGTGCGCCGAAGTCCCTCGGAGCTTCGCCTCCCCCAGCGCTGGCACTGCCTTCCCCCTCCTCCCCCACCCGCCCACCCATCCTGCGCACGTAGGATGTGGCGAGGGGAGAAGGGACCGGATGTCCCATCCTACTCGAGGAGGGAACTGGAGACATACCGAGAAACGTGCCAAGGGCGCAGAGGGTCTGCCATCCGCCTCCCGGAGTCCGCAGCTCTTTCGGCCTGGTGAGGAGCCTCGCACGTGCCCTCCTAGGGGGCAGTCGTGGGAGAGAGGACGCTTCAGTGCACCTCGGAGCGCGCCCTAGGGGTGAAGAACGCGAGTCGCCACGGAGTCATCTCACGCGGTGAAATTAGTCCAGGGCGAGGTCACGACCGCTGATGATAGGCCCTGCGTGCGTGGGGAGAAGATGGGAGCGAGGCGGTACCAAGGAGCTTTTGCTCCCGGCACCGGATGAGAGAGAAGGGAATTCTCCCCCTCCCTACTCCTTTTCTTCCCACATCCACATCATGCCGCACCGGGACGCTGCTAACACCTCTTAGGCCCTATGGTTGGATCGTAAGCAGACCCTGGTCGCCAGAAAAATCCAGAAAGCCAGAGCGGCTAGAGGGTCGCGTTCCTACCCCTCTTCCTTACCCCCTCCCACTTCCATCTCCGGATCGTTTTGCCTCCCCGGCAGCCCGGCCTGGCCCAAGCGACTCCGAATCCGGGCGCACACTCTCCAGGCTCCTCTCTGTGCTCCGTGCGGGAGGGACGAGTCTCCCTCTCGGTCCCCGGCCGACCTACGATCCGCTTCGAGAAGTCTTCCTCCCCGGGCGACAGAGGGTGAAGGACTGCCCTTCCCTCCCCGCTTCCCTTGAAGACACTTGGGGCGCGCCGCGCCGAGGGTCTGCAGGGGCAAAAGGGCGAAAGTCGCTTCTGACGCCGAGAGCTCCTGCCGGCGAGGCAGACCGCGTCTCCTCTCCCTGCCGAAGACGAGCGCCTGGCGCTCGGCAGCGGTCACGTCTCCTAAGGAGCGCCGCTTCTCGACCGTGGTCACCATTACCTGCGACGTGTCGGGGCGCCTGTAGGTGTTATCTCCGGTAATGACCACGTTGGTCAAGATCTCGGCAATTTCGCAGGAATTCTGTGTCCATGGAAAGTCCTTATCTCGGACTGCAGGAGTCCATCCGTCGGCCGCATGGAGGCAGCGCTTCCTGGTTGCGTTCGCGGCTGCAGCAGCAGCAGCCTTGCTTCTCAGGCCTCCGCTTCGCTCTCCCATTCTTTCCTTTCTTTCCTCCTTCCCTCCCCCACCCAGGCCCTTTTTTTTTTGCTTTTTGTTGTTTTTCGACCAAGACACGATCGGTCGGTCTCTCCGCTCCAGTTACAGGAGGGAGGCTACAGGGAGGGATGGGAGCAGAACTGCCTCCCGTTGGTGGCGAGGGAGAGGAGGAGGCAAAAAAGCAGACGTCGACGTCGAGTGAGGAGGGACCTCTTGACGACCCCCACTGACCCAACGCTCCGACAAGGGGGAGTGTCCTCGTCATCTCACCAGAGGACCTTCGCCGCTCGTGCGCGCGTGCGCAGTCCCCCGAGTTTAGGGCCGATGACACGTGCACGTTCGAGACCGGTCCCGCGCCGCGCTTTGCTCTGCCTCGCCTTGCCCTCATTTTTATTTTGTCTTTCCCCCCTCCTCCTCGTTGGGCGATCCTTCCTGAGTGACCCCTCGGCATGCTCCATGCAGGGCACATGTTCCTCGTTAGCGTGGCTCTTGGGAACGGATGCGGGCGCAGAGAAGAGCAGGCGTCTCCCGATCTGCGCTTCTGCTCCGAGCGGGGCGCGCCATCTTGACTTTCGCCTTCTTTTCTAAGGAAAAACTCGGCCGGGGAAGAAGAGCCGAACAAGAAAACCCTCTCAGGCGCCCTCCGGTCCTCGTTCGCAGCTTCTGGTCGCGACCAAAGCCTCACCCACATTTGGAAAACACCGCCTTTCCGGAGATCCGAATCGCCGATGCGGCGAAAAGGTGTACATCTGCAGAGTCCCTCTTCCTCTTTCTTCCTCTCGCGGAAGTGACGCTCCCCCGGCCCGTCTTCTACGACCGAAGAGCCGCTCGACCTTTCCCGTCAGCCTCCCGGCAGAAAGATTGGAGACTCCTCCGGGATACAGCCATCCCGTTTTCCAGTGCTCCCGCCGAGTTCCTCACCGCGGCGCCCGCAGAGGTGGATGGAGCTGCAGCTGGTCCAAAAGTCCTGTAGGAAAAGAAAGAGGAAAAGGCATCGGGCACTCGCGCACCAGAGCGTTCCACGTCCTCGGAGGAAGGGTCCCTCCAGATGTTCCACTGGGCTCGGCCGTTCGCCGAGTAGGGCGCCATCGAGTCCGCGTACGCTGCCAAAATTCCAGATTCGGCACGAGACGCGATGCCGGTTCCTCAGCAGCACCTGTGTCCGGCACAGTAGGGACATCTACCAGACTCGGCGGCTGGGATGCCCCCCACGACCGAATCGCCAACCGCAGCCGCCAGCAAGGTTTTCTGCCCTTCTTCGTACGTCCGCGCCGCGACAGTACGCGGGTCGGCGGGTTTTGGAGTGGCGACGAGACATCTTTGCGCCGAGAGGAAGGCCACGGGCTCGAGTCCACGGGCGGACGCACCTTCCCGGCCTCAACCAGAGAGCACTTTCCACAGAAAGGGAACTGGGCAGGCGGCAACGGAATTTCTCTCTCCTGTCTTCCACGGGTGCAGCAACGCTACCTGCTCCCCCCCCCGCCCTCCGCTGCAACTCCTTTCCCCTCGGCGAAACGGAATGGTCGCACCGCAGAGACGCTCTCCGGCCCGGAGGAGAGGCGGAGCGGGGAGGAACACTTGAACGCACCTTTCCTGCTGACGTTCTCGAAGGGCTCCCGCGTGTGCCCTCCCAATCAGGAGAGTCTCCGGGCGCCGCCGCCACCGCCCCAGCTCCGCAGCTGTGCAAGAGGATGTCGACTTTGCGTGGACGACGACTGCCGCGGATGCCTCCGGAGCACACGAGAAGGCATTTCTTGGGGCCGCCGCCGAGCTGCTCACGCGTGACGCGCCCGCACTTGCCGTCGCCTTTCGCTTGCGCTCCAAGGACGTGATGGAGGGGAGAGGGAGGAGGAGAGAGAAGGCTCTCCGTGGAGCCCCCACTCTGCAGAGAGCACGAGAAAAGGAAGCGCTGGGTCGAACCACGCGGTAGACTTTGTCTTCCGGCTCATTGCTCATTGCCGCCTGACCCCCCCGGACCCTTTTTCTTCTGGGGTTCTTCCCCCCGGAGTTCGGATCTTCCTCCACCGCCGAATGCATCATTCAAGGCGTTCGTGATGATTCAGTGGCTGGGCACCCCTTCCCCCCTTTTGGGAACACCGCAAGCATCCCCATCCCAACTCCATCTCGCAGACCCCCCCCGATCCGACGGATCCAGGAGACGGGAGAAGGAGGGTGACAAGGAGAGGGCTGCAGAGACACTCTCCACCATCTATCCCCTCTCCAATCCTCGGAGAGGGGAGGCATCTGACGTCATCGGTTTCGCTCATAGCACCGCACCCCGAAGGAAAACCTGCCGGCGCGGTGTCGGACCGCGAGGAGCGGAAACTCAGGGCCATTTCAGCCGGAAAGCTCCGCCCCACCCTCCAGGGAGAGCCAGAAGGGAGGGGGTGAAGGGGGAAGAGGGGGGAGGAGTCGCTTCCTCCCCTTCCTCCGTCCCATCATCCTTCCAGCTTCCCTTTCCGCCCATCCCCGCTTCGCGCTCGCCCGCCGGCATCCTGCAGGAGCGGGAAGCAGCAACTGGAGATGACGAAATCGGGTTCGGCAAGCAGCCTCCGCCTGTTTCTGCTGCTCCCATGATTGATGCACCCGGAGTCTGGCCGAAGAATGCGAGGCAAACAGGCAAACAAAAGAAGGCATGATTCATCTCCCCTGCCTCGCTGCTTTGACTGGCTGCTGCGACGGATGATGATGATAACTCCGCGAGCGAGCGAGCGCGCGTTCGCTCAGCATCCGATTTCCGCGTTCGCTCTCCTCCCCTCTCCGCGCGGACGCTCTTCGGAGCGGATCTCCGGGGAGGCGAATGCGGCGCCGTCTGTCCGTCCCTCCATCGTGCTCCACCCCGAGGAGTCTGGATCTCCCCTCCCCTCTCGTTCCCTCCTTTCCTCCCCCTTCCCCTCCCTCTCCCGTTCCATGCTTCCCTCCCTCGGGTTCGGGAACGCTCCCGAACTGGGGCGGGGGGTTTGGAAGGAAAGGGGTGGTGGCGGGGACTCGATGCAATCGTCAAGACTTTCCGTTAGCTCTGGCAAGCTTGAGAAACGCAAAAAAAAAAAAAAAAAAGGAAAAAAAAAACGGGATCATAAAAGGGAACGGGTTGATCTGTCCGCCTCGTTGGTCTGAAGGTCGTTCCGCACAAAGAGAGTTCCCCGTGCTGATGATCCCCGCCGCTTCGGTAAGGAAATCGCGCGTAGGGAAGAAATTGCGGCTTAGCGCCGCGCGCGCCTCCATTTTCCAGGAGTTGGGGGGGGGGGGAGAGGGAGAGGGAAAAAGGGGACCACATTTTCCCATCCTTCCGCTCGATCTTCGCACGTCTCCATGGCTCCCAAAGGTAAGGGAACATCCCCCGAAATGCGTTGGCTCTGCCGTTTCGGTCCCGAACTGTAGGGGCAATTCGAGGTGAGCGCCCGAGGGTAGGAAAGGACTTTCCGCTCAACGGTGGAACGAATCGTCAACAATGATCGGGACAACAATAGAATCGCGCACAAGGATTTTATTGTTGAGTGGCACTCCATTGTTGCTTGAAACGTGCAGCCTAAAACAGGACCCAGAGACGAGCGGGACTTGTTGAGCGGCCGCGCGCGCCTTCCGGGTTTCAGTCGGCATCGGATGCATCTCTAGGAATGTCGTCCCCACGATTGGGTAAACAGCCGGGAATAACGAACGTGGGTGCTCCGGGAAGGGAAGGGAGGGAAAGCTCAAACCGGCCAGTGGTGGATGGAAACGGCGGCGGCGGGCTGGAACGTCTGCGACGGAAGGAAGAAGCATGGAGGTGGTGCCGATTTCTTCAGGAAGGCAAAAGGAACAACCCAGCACGGCGGCGCGGTTTTCCTCTCTCGTTTCTCTAGGATGCACTCTTCGGCTCCTTGGGAAAACGGACGTAGAACGTCCGAAGACGAGGTGGGAGGAAAGAGGGGGAAGAGAGAGAGAGAGGTTGTTTTCGCCTCCGGCCGCCGAGGTGACGCTGCAGTGCGCGCGAGGTGACTCGTGGCGGAAGGAAGGACAGGGCCTGTGAGGGGGAGGGAGAGGGGAATGCTCTTCTTGAAGAGCACTGATGCTGGAGAACCCGACTTCTGCTACTGCTGCTGCTGCTGCGACTGCGGGGGCATGGGGGAAAGAGAGAACCCGTCGATGGCAGCCTGTCGGTTGCAGAAACGCAGCGCGCCCCTCGAAGATCACGAACGACCTTATTAGATCGGATGATCTTCCCGCGTACCCTGATGGGAAAGCGATTCAGAGGAAGAACTTTCCTCGCTTCCTATTGAATTTCAAGCGAACGACCTGCACACGCTAATAAAGATTTATGGTCCAATCATTCTGTCGTGTTCGTTTCTTTCCTGGGCTCTGCGGACACAAACGCAGTTCTCTCTTTCCCCCTCCTCTCCCTCCCTCTTAATTTTCCTCTCACGTGTCCTCGTGGACCATTCACTAATTGCTTTTCCCCAGGAGAAAACGCCTTTTTTCTCCCTCTTTCCCTCCCCCTCCCCCCCTTTTTTGTCGAAGTTTGGCTCTCCAGTTCTTCGCTTTCCGAGATTAGAACCGGAAAAAAGCGATTCAGGGATGTCCAATGGAAGCCCACTGAGCACAGAAAACCCTTCTTGCTCTTTGCCAACGCACTGCGGTCGCCGCTTTCAGTGAGCTTCCTTCCCCTCCCCCCTTCCCCAGAGCATTGAAACACCTTTCCCCTTTTCGAGATGCGCACAGGAGGAGGGGGACTGTGTCTTCTGCGTCGGGCAAGACCATGAGGCACACGTGTCTGGTCACTTCCTCTTCGTGCCGGGGGGTCACCTGTGGGCTTCCGCGGCTCCCCCACAAAATCGCCGCCCGGGAGAGCGCTGCTGCGTCTCCCGGGTAGCAGCAGCGGTGCGGATCGAATGTGCAGGTGGCGTGCGTGAGCGCGCGTGTGACGGATATGGGAAGAGTCCTTGACGACCGGTCTGAAATCGCGGCGTGCCTTCCTCGCGCGCCAAGAGCGGCACGATCATTCAATCAACCGGATCAAGGAAGTGATGGCAGGGAAAATGGGAGGAGGAGGGAGGGGGGGGGCGAGGACCAGGCTCCCGCGGCTGCACCGACACCGAAGGCACCCACCCACTCACTCGAGGCTTCGGAGGCCAGAGCTGGTGCTCCAGAACAAACCGCCTCTGCCTGCCTACCCGCCCACGCAAGAGCACGGCAAAGGGAGGATGCAGGGAAGCTCTTCTCCGGCTGGTGGGTGGCGGCTCCGATAGGAGAGCCGGCAGCACAGTCCCTCAAGAGCCGAAGAACAGAACCCTCGGAACAGAGACGGAGGGAAGAAAAAAAAAAAGAAAGGGATAGATGAATGGGAAGTGCGGTGCCGACATCCAGGGCGTCCAGGGTGTGCGTTGAAGGCTCACCTCGTGGGCCGCCATCCGCGACCCACGAGGACGGTTGAGCCGCAGTGAAGAAGACCTTCCGGCTAAAGGATCTCGTGATTAGAAATGGGTATCCCCCACGACTAGGCGTGCTGAATCCGAGCGGCAGCCCATCCATCGTGAAGCCGAGCGGCCAGCATCCGCCGTCAACCCGCCCACTACCTCGAGAAAGCCGGCAGAGAGCAACTTCCGGCTGCCCGCGCTGGTGGCGCGAAACGCGGCGGTGGGCCGTCGCCAGGCGACAGGTCCTGCGAAGGAGGCCGAAAACCACGCACGAAAGATCGGTAAAGCTCGGGAACTCTCCACATCCGGGATGGCTCCCATCCTCGGTTTCCTGTTGATCCAGGGCGCGCACAGCGGAACGCTGAGGGGTGGGGTCAGAGGAATGAGAGCGAACCAACCCCCTTCGAGAAAGCAAGCTCCCCTCTCTCCTGTTCCGAGGATCGGCGCGAGCTGCCGTCCTCATGCCGGATGCTCCGGAGGAATCCTCGTCGAATGTGGTGGTGATCTTTCCATTTACCGCCACGAAGAACAGCCTGGAGCGACTAGATCAGGATTTCGAGAGTACCTGGTGACCCCTCCCCCTTGGCTGCACGCACGCGCAGCCCCCCCATCTCCTCCTCACGCTTTTGCTCTTTCTCCAGTGTCAACCCCACAGTCCAGTGGGGTCCTCCCCCCGCCCGTCTTGCGCAAAGAAGTCCTAGCTAATCGCAGATAAGCGGAGTGAGAAAGTCGCTCCACGGGAGAAGTTTCAAAAGCTCCCGTGCACCTCCGGGCTGGAGAAAGCGGGGCCGTGGAGGACGCTCAATTTTCAGAGGAGGAGGAGGTGGGAGGGGCCGAGGGGCCGCTCGAGGCGCGCGCGCGCGCTCTCTGGAGCGAAGTGCTGCTGGCTCACTCTGATGTCCCGCGTGTCCTTCGAGATCGCTCGAAAAGTGATTCCCCTCTCCCCCCCTCCTTCCCCGTTTCCAGCCGAGCCGAGCCGCGCCTTCTACCGAGAGCTGCCCTCGCGAGTGCCCCCGTCGTTTCAGCCCGAACGTCCTTGGGTCAGCGGAGACGATGTCCCTTCAGACAAAAAGATTCTTCGGGCACGGATGGTGAGCTCCACGCATCTTGCAGCCTCCTCCCGTTGATGAAACAGCTGTTGTACAAAATCAATAATTTGCTTCCCCCTCCCTCCTCCCTCTTCCCCCCCGCTTGAAAAGAATAGTTAAAGATGAGGTTTTGAAACCTAATCAGAAGCATTACAACACACGAGAGCATCTCCCCGCAGCATCCGCCAGGAGAGCGTAGCGCAATCACTGATTTTTCAATACCTCTGGCAAGATCTGAAGTGTTTGCTCGATGTGGAGTGTAATTTACGAGGGAGCAGCTAGCCTGAGTTCCCCGAGGCGAGGAGTTCGAAGGAGTCCCTCCAGCGGCGAAGCGTCTGCGGATTCTCATTCGGTCTGGAAAAGCCGTTCACCGTCGCTAGGCAGCGCCTGGCGAACGCATCCCGGGAAGCGACGGCTCTGTCCATTCTTCCTAGAGTGTGCTGTCTGTCACTTCAACGACGCTTTTCCCTGCCCTTTTCCTCCCTCCCCTCCCTTTCCTTCTCTCCTCGAGCTGGTGCTCGCCCTCTTCGGTCCTGTCCTCCATTCTGAACGCATCCTCGATCTCAAACTCAACGAATTCTCAGTCTCAATACGGTCTTTCTCGCTCGCGCCCTCTCCAAACAAAACCAGCTCTGACCCCAGCTCGAGGAATCCCTCCAGATGGGTGAACTCCACGGCGAATGGAGGATCCCCCCCACCTCCCCGTTATTTTCACTGCTTCGCGCCTCCGGGAGGGCTCTCCCTGAGTGTTGAGTCGCGCATCGGAGCTCCGAGTCCTCCTCGGTGGACGCATCCGTTTTCTTCTTTCCTTTCAAATCCTGCCTTTTCAGTTCACATCTTCCTCCTCTTCCTCTTCCTCTTCCCTTCCCTCCCTTCCTCCCTCTCTCTCTCTTTCTCCTTCTAGTTGAAGCTGATGGAATGAGACTGGGGCTCCCTGCTCCGTATTTCGTCTGATCCTCTCGAAAACTCCCCACCCTTCGAATGGGCGAGAGAGCGCGCGCTCTGCTTCGTTGCGACAGGCGACTTGGTCACAGCGATCCCTCTTTCCCCAACCGTTCCCTCCACCGCCACAAAATTCGAGCCCGCCCCCACGGGCCGAAACAAGCGGGCGAATGACATTCTGTCCCTGGAACCGATCTCTTCTGCAAGGACGGACGAGCTCGAGGAGCTCTGCTGGGACCGGAGGAAGCTCCATATCTTGTGCTCCTTGCGCCCCTCTTCCGTCTATGCCTGGAAGATTGATTGCCCCGCAGGCTTCCTCCAAAAGAAATCCAATCGCCTAAAGTGCATAAAGCTATTGTTGTTGCTGTTGTTGTTGCTTCTTTTGCTGATGCTACTGCTACTACGGCTGAGCTGAGTGTGAGTTTTCATTTCTCCTTGGCCAGCTTCCCCTGCACGATTCTTGATTCCTTTTCTGGATTCTGTTTTAGCCAGCAATTCTCTCAGCACGAATTCCACAGGATGGGAACAAATCCAGAAATTGCATCTTATCAGATTCTTGCTCGGCTATTGCGAGGATTTTTGGGAGATCAAACTTGTCTACGAAGCTCAGCGGCTTTTGTTTCCGCAGTCGCTCTTGATGGATTCCTTAATCCCGTTTGTTCTTCTTCTCTATTTGGTCCGCTGTTGGCCCTATTTCTCCACTGCTTGGCTGTTTCGTTTGTTGTTCGAGCCAATCATTCGATTGTTTCGCCGTTTCTTTTGTTGTTCGATGTATTTATGTTTTCACTGCTTGCTCGCCGTTCAGATGCACCGCACTGAACCGAAAGGTGAGTCTTTCCTGCCAAAAGAATCCCTTCTCTCGCCATTCCAGACGCGGGAGGGACACAACTTCGATCCTCGTGAACCACAGAATAACTTGAAAAACTGCCAGAAAGTCCACGAGCATATCAATCGAAAGAACGATGAGCTCCCCGGAGCTCCGAGAAAAGTTGCAAGAGGAAAACTATTGTAACTTTGTACTTGCAGGAACACCAGGGAGACTGACTAATGGTAAAGTGGCGGCTGCAGGGATTCCCCTCATTCTATTCATCCTATCTCATGCAGACACTCGTCATTCCCCCTCCCCTCCCCTCCCCTCTCACATGAGTCTCTAGCTCACAATATTCCCTCGTTCTCCTCAATGACGACAAACCTCTCCCCCCCTCCCCTCCCTCCCTTTCCCAAAAAATGACTCAGAATCCAATACACAACACCACCTGCTCAAGACGATTTTTATCCCACGATCACCAATGAGCACTCTCTCCTGCCAGTCACAAGTACGATCCCCGTGCGTTGCACCCTTCGTGCTAAAGAGTTCTCATCCATCAGTAGACTGATACACAACACTAGCAAGGACTGGCTCCGGCGATACAGCCACGCCCCTCGCCGTCTCCCCACTTTGCTCAGCAGCCTGAATATCCTAGCAACCTTCACATCTTCCGAGCGCTACACTGGTCCTCCTAGAAAAGGCACGCTAACTTCAATATCAAGATTACCGATCCTCATCCCCTTTGCAACGCCCTTACTGGGGTACGTTTTAGCCCCGTTGACCTGAGTCCCTGTATCCATGAGGGACGATGAAGAGCAGAGAATAAGCACCCCTTTGCAACACCCTCAGGCACTCACAACGAGTACAAGAAAAGCATCCGAAAGGCACATAACAGAGAAGGTCGAATTCCGCGGAGAAGAGTGGAGGAGTGCAGATAAGAAAGACGTCGCTCAGGCAACGAGGAAACGAGAAATCGACAATGGACGACTCTCCTCTTTCAAATTCCGGAGCTCTCCCATTCGGGACGAAGCGCAAAATTTGATCGATGGAGGAGGGGAGGGGGGGAGGGCAGGTAGCTCCGGCGTTGTTTGTTTTCCGGACTCCACCTCGCTTCATCTGCTTTGGGCCCTGTTAGGCGTCCTCAATGGACGACGGACCCGATAGTGGAGAACCCATCCATCATCAAAGAAAGCGGCAGCAGCAAGAGGGGTCCCAAGCAGACAGGAAGCAGGACCGCGCCGGAAGCTGAGCGTGGCAGCAGAAAGCACGAAGCTCCCGTCGTTCCCCCGCGCGAGCACCCCTTTCGGGGTCACGGCAGACTCCTCCCCCCTCCCTCTCCCTTCCCCACCCCGTTCCCTCTGGACTAGCCGAGAGAGCGGGAACCCGCCTCCCGCACCGGACGCAGAGAAGCCGCACCTCAGCGCTGCGGGGGGAAGCAGAGGTCGGTTGTCCGCTCCACCCCAAGGCCGACGCGATCTTCACGAGCGCCCGGGGGCACGGATGTCTGCGATCCCGCGGTCGGCCCCGCCTCCAGTTCCGCCGCCGCTTCTTCCTGTGGCGACGGCCCTCGAGAAGCGGCTGGACTTCCGAGAAGCTCAGGAACAGCCCCGGTGGAGAATGGCAGGAGGGGGGGGGGGGAGAGGGGATGAGATCGGAAGGAAAGCATCAGCCCTTAGGAAGATGAGGACCACTGATGGAAGGTTCACTCGTCCTTCGGCAACAAGCTGACCGCCGAAGGCCGACTCAAGTGTCCGTACCCCTTCCTGTCTCCCTCAATCCCCTATCTCTCCTTCCACGAACGAGCCGGAGAAAGCATTCTCCGAATCCATCTGGAATGCCACATCCCCGCGTGTTTGACACCCGGACGTCCCTCATCCCTCCCGGGAGCGCTCGCTCCCGGACGGCAAGCAGTCCTGTCCTGCCTTTCACATTTCTGGACCACGTTCCTTTACGGGAGTTCCTGGTTTAGGAAGGCCAGCGTGGCTGCGCCTCGGGAGCTCGCAGCGGGAGCAACCAGTGTTTGTAGCTCCAGGACGCAAGTGCTCGCCGACCTGGGACGAATGGCAGGTTCCTCGGGGGAGAAGGAGGGGAGGGGGAATTCTGTGCCCCGCGTTCTCGGACAGAGGGGAGATGCTGCTAGTCTGAAAGATCCGCGCTCCCTGGGGATCCCAGGAGCTGTCCAGGACCCGTTGCAGGGGGTGTTGGCGGCGGCCCGGAAGGGAGGTGGGGAATCTCTGCACCTCACGGGAAGGGTCGTCGCTCCCCGTTTGAGGGGAGGCCAAGGAGGGGCACCCTTCGGGGAATCCTCCCTGAATTTACTCTCATCCGCCCCCTCTTCTCCCTCCAGCAGCAGCAAGACTTCTCCCTTGGCTCCCTTTCGTTCCCCTTGCTGACTCTAGAAGGAGGGTGGGATCAGCCCACCCAGGGGAGTGACGAGGTCTCCGTTGCCAGCGAGCACGGCGACCTGGAGAACCGAGGGCTCTCCAGTGACTGGAGAGAAGATGCCTCTGCACCTCCTTGAGTCTTCCTCCCGAGGGAGGCGAAAGGATCCTGGGGCTGGATCTCCGAGCCCAAGGGAGAGCCATTCAGGGAAGAGGGGGACGATAACAGGAAGCCCACGGCTTGTCTCTGGGCGGTAGTCCCCTTGCCCCTCCCTCGCGGAGGGGAGTAGGCAGCGCGGGACGGGCAGCTCTCTGGGGCATCTTCAGGGAGCTGCCCTCCCGTCTCCGGAACAGCCTGGGATCGACCCCGAAGCTCCTCTTTGAAGACAACGCGCGCGTCTGGTGGCACGGGAGCTCCGCCCGCCTCCTCTGCAGGAAAGGGAGAGGAGGGACGGAAGGACAAGAGCCGTTGGGGTGGGGGGGACGTTGGCACTTTTCCTTTCCCATCCAGTCCTCACCGTCGCGTCGGTTCCTTCTGCCCTGCCTGACCGCGCTAGTCTCACCCGATGAGCCATCGGAAGTCCCCATCCCACCCCAGCGCGACGAAGGGGGACGAAGGGATGTGAGCGTCGCTGCGCGCGTAGGAGAGAGACCAAAGAGTCCCCTATACTGCTGCCCTATCGACCGTCGCGGAGTCGGGTCCATAGGGCAGCAGGGGTGCCAGACATGGAGCGGGGCCCTTCGCGTCGATTGGGCCTCAAGAGCGAGCAGAAAATCACCTCCTCCACGCTGGACTGACCGACTGATTGTCCCTGGTCTAGAAGGAAGCGGTCAGAAGGGAATGACCCCTCCCCTCCCCGTCCCATCCTGCCTAGCCCGCTTTCCACTGGTCCATGCGGAGATGACGCTTCAACAGAGAGGAAGACAGCAGTCAGGAGAGTCCACGCCAGCGAGGGCACCTCAGCGCGGGCCTGAGGGTAGGACAGTGGCGCTCGGGAGCGTGGAGACCTCGCCACGCGCGCGAGTGGCGGCGAAGGGGGAGGAGGAAGGCGAGAGGGGCAACGGAAGGGAGCGCGCGCACGGAGAGAGAGAACCCCACCAGGGCGAGTTGCCATCAGCCTCCGGAAGAGAGGTCGGCCGGGAAGGCGTTCGCCCCTGCGCCCGTGGTCCCTTCGCGTGCCGGGGAGATCTCGCGAAAGGAGTGGAGGCAGCGACCCTTCCCCGGGAAGCTCTCTCCCGCACGATCCTCCGGACTAAGGACCCCGACCCAGACTTCCTCCCTTCCGCGGCGGGCGAAGCGAGGCGCTCCCTGCGTGGGCGCACCACGAGGCAGCCGCCGCGGATAAGATAATCAAGCGGAGATGATAAGGCGAGGTACGGCTGAGGAGGAGGGACAGGGGGACGAGAGGAAGAGTAGGAGAAAAGGAGATTGAACGCAGGCGAAGGATTCGAAGAGTCGCCGTCGTTCTCCGGAGGGGAAGAGCTTCCAAGGGTCATTCAGGAGAGCCCCTCCTCTCTGGGGAGGCGTCCCTACCTTCCGAAAGGACGGACGCGCCCTGAATTCGCTCGCGGGTGCGTGGGGCATTCGGCAGTCCCCCGAACCGGAATCCTTCGTAGCCGGGTGTCCTCTAATCCTGCCCGGCGACCGGGAAAGCTCTGACGCGAAGGGGAGGAAAGAAGGGAGAACCAGAGAGAAGAGAGGGGTGGATTCTCACCGGGGCACGCTGGGTCATTTATTAATTAATTAAATAAGCATTTGCAATTTCTGTGGTTGGACCGATGGTCCAACCCCGTCCTTTTTTAACCCAACCTGCTTCATTACCGGTTCGCAGACCGGTGAGATCCACCATGGCAGCAGGGGGAGGGGGGGAAGGGGGGCAAACAAAAAGAAAAAGAAACAAAATAAAAGTAAATAGAACAAGTTTTTTTTTTTGAGGGGGGAGGGCAGGGGTAGAGTTCAGGAAAGGATCACTGCCTGCTGGGGGCAGTCCTCTGCATCCTTTGTATGATGCCGGCAAGGTCTTGCTGGATTTGGCTGTCCAAGTGAGCCCATCTCTTTGCCATCCTAAAGCGGATGGCGAAGTGGATGTGGCACCCCTATCGCTCGGTCCTCCTCTTACGTCGCTTCAGGCCACTACAATCCCACGTAGGCAGCACAGGGCTGCTAGCGAGGCTCCACGAAACCGTCGCGAACGAGGAGGAGTTTTAAAGAGTCCCTGGAGTTGCCGCCAGGGGTTCCTAGGGTCTCGCCAAAGAAGGGGGCAGGGTAGAAAGGGAGAATTGGAAGGTGTGGTGGCCGGAAGGAATGTTTCGATTCAAGCACAGGGAAAGCACCTGCTTCTTCTCCTTCCTCCACCTCTTCTCTGTCCTTCTCCCCTTCGTCCTCCTTCTCCTCCTCTTCTTCGTCTTCCGTGATCTCTCTTTACGAAACGCTCGCCGTGAAGAAAGTCTACTCTTGATGAACGTTCCTGCCGAATTCATTACAGGAGGACAGGATTTAGACGCACCCGAATGGGGTGAGTAGGTGGAGGGCAGCGTCTTCTGCTCAGTGCGGTCGGCGGAGCGGAGAAAGGCAAGACCTCTCTCGGATCACAGTTACCCGGGAGAGACTTCGCCCTCGGGTCAGGAACGCCTGAGCGCGCTGCTTCCGCAGAATAGGTACTTCGCCTCCTCTGGGAAGCGTCTTCGGTTGCGGAAGGCCCGCTATGGAAAGCTGGAGAAGCAGGATCTCCGGTGCTTCGTGGGTGCCCTCGACGCCGTGACCTCCCGGAGCCGGTCTTCGGGCCAGCCGAGCGGTTCCGGCGTCAGTGCAAAGGAAGCCATCCGGGCGCCGCACAGGTCTCGATGGCGTCGCAGTCAGCCAGGAAAGCAACAAAGTCTTCCTGTCTTGGAGCACCGCGGGTGAGGAGAGAGTAGGGATGGGGAGTCGTGCTGCTTGCGAGCTCCTGTCTTGCCAGCTCTGAGATCTTTCGGGGCTCCCAGAATCATCCAGACTCTGCGCGCTCTTTCTGCCTTCCGCGCCTTTCGTTTTCGCGGATTTCAGGATATTAGTGGAGAGAGGAAAGAGGGGAGGTTGACACGGATGGAAGGGGAGGACGGTCTTCCAGGTCCAGCGTTGCCCGTCCCCGTCGCCCATCGCTCCATTTCCGTGCCGTCCTTCGACTCGCTTCCATTCGGAGTCCGTGCACGACTTGTCCGGCTCGGAAGTATGTCCCTTGAAGAACGCCCGCGCGGAGAACGAGCGTGAGCGCGAAGGCGGAGGACAGGATCGCGGAAGGGAAAGGAGGGGACGCTGGCGCACCCCTCGGTGGAGGGCATGGGAGCTCCGGCGGCAAGACTTCCGTGTTGCTACAGGACAGGGGGAGAAGGTGAGCCTCCTCTCCCTGCCTCCGCCCCAATGTCCTCCTCCGTTGAGGAAGCCCGTCGGCGAAGGAGAGGGGAGACAAAGGTGCCCTGGTTCCTCTCGAGTGACACCATCCGAGGGAGGACCCTTCGGCCTTCGAGGTCAGGGTCTGATGGGTGGCTTCCTTCAGCCGTCCTGAAGCGGACCCAGCAGCTGCTGCCTCGGCAAGGCCAAACATCACTCCACGGACTGAGGGAGGAGGAACCACGGGCGAACTACGTGACTGAGATTGCATGTCGCGCCCTTCCCTTCCCTTCCCTGACCCGGAAGGGGGGAGGGGCAGGCCGAAGCGACCTTCTGCTTCGCATGCCAGAGACTTCCTGGAGTGGAAAAGAAAAGAAAAACGCCCCACACGCTCCTTTCTGAAGAAGAACAAGAGCGGATGGACAGGAGGAAACGCTGGCACCGAGACGCCGCGAGTCAGAGGTCCAAGGCCTCGCGTGCTTCCATGCCAATAGCGATGAAGAGCGTAGGGCGAAGAACGGTTTCCTTGAACCTCCCTCGGTCCGAGCGAGCATCCTGGAGGAAGAACAGGAGGAGGAGGAGGAAGAGGAGGAAAAGCAGAGAAGGAGCGAGCAAGGAGGAGGATACTTTCGGTTTAAGCCGCGACTCCTCCTGAGCAGCGGAAATGGGATGCAAGAACCGGAGAACCGCCTTACCAGCATCCTCAGCTTCCGAAATAGCATCTGCTTTTTCTTTTCTCAGAAAAAAAAAAGGAAGAGAAAAAGAAAAAGCAGGCCAAAGCCGAAATGAGCCGCCACGGAATGGACCCTGGTTTGCCTCCGATCGGCAATGCAGAGATGTGGTTTACCTTAACACAATCAACTCGAGGGATTCTGCAGAAGGGGTCGAAAGTGACGGAAGACGAAAACCGAAAAGTCGTCGCAAAAAGAAAATCGAAGGAACCAAAGAAAAAAAGGGGGGGGGGGGGACAGCAAAAATAAAAGAAAAAAAAATAGAAACAAAAATGGCAGGTGATTTCTTTGCCACCGTGACTGCACGAAGAGTGTCCCTCCGGATCGACTCAGAGATTTGGAGCGAGCCGGCTGCTCCGTTCGAGGCCAAGACCGCTGAGAGATAATCAGGAGATCCGGAGACGCGGACGCATTTTCTGGTGATTAATATGCAGCACCACATTATTTGACTAATAAGCAAGATAAATCTTCCCTGCTTCCGAGAGCATCGAACAACAGATTTATGGTTAAGTGCGAAAAATTCTGCTCTAAGATAATCTTCGCGATCTCCGTCCGGGTCCTCGAGCTCTGTTCCTCCGACTTTTCATCCAAGCGCACTTTCCGCGATTTGCGACCCGGGATGATTTATGGGAATCCGAAAATCGTGCCCTGATGATGTTCCCCTGGTTGTCTTCCGCCTGATGAAACTTACCTGCTCCTCCGATGCGTGCTGACTCCATCAATCATATAACGAAAATCATTGGCGCGGACGCGCACTCTCGGTTTAGGCATGTGCGAGCAGCCAGAGTGGATTTCGTCGCACGTGACCTCCCCGAACGTTCTGCCTCGTCCCCGTTTCCATGCCTACGGGAAATTCGTCACCAGCTGCCGACGCCGATACAACCACCGCCACGACGCTCACGTCTCTGCGACCCGGATATTTCGATCTCTCTCTCTCTTTTTTTCGTTTGCTCGCAGGGTTGCGACCGTGCTCTGCACCAGATCTTCTCTTTGGGTCCCCGGAAAGCGGCACATCTGATCGCGACCCAGCATCCAGTCTTCAATTGTTCCGTTTCAACTATGCTATCGGGGCGGTGCCTGGCAGCGTCTAGGCCACTCCACTGCTCGGAGCATCAGCTGGAAAGAGAGCTCTTCCGTTTCTGTGCTGTAGGGGCAAGTAGCAGCCGCCCCGCTTTGTCTCTTTCCCTCTAGCTAGCTTGTTCTGGAACACGCATGTTCTGATGCGATCCATGATTCCTCGCGTTCCCTCTTTCCCCTTCCGCGCTTAAGAGCTTGTCACGCTTTCCATTCTTTGAGTCAAGCGTGCTCGAGGATAAAAAATTCATTTTGCGGAAGAAAAGACTTTTCTCCTCTTCTCCCAATACCCAGTGACTGGACCAAAGCAAGACACAGACCGTCGCCTACACGAGCACAGATCTCACGAACCACTCTTCCTTGAACGCCACCCCCATGTTCACCAACCACCAAGATGTAGGCGTACTTTATTTCGTCATCGAAGTCCTAAATCGGCTTCTAATTGTTGGAACCGATGCTTTCTCAGTCGTGACTCTCTCGCTACCAATAATAAAGCTCTGCGACGAGTTCATTGCCGTGCACGCCTTCCCGAACCATCTTCTGGCCCTGTCGGTCCTTGAAGTCCGCGCTCTCCAGCGCTTCCACTGGCCTTTCTCTCACTTGGACCTGTCAGCGCTTGTTCTTAGAGGAATTATGAGTTCTGTTTTTCGCGCGCCATGTTCGAGTGCTCGAAAATCTGGCAGAGATTGCCCAGTTTCCGAGAGCTTTCGTCTTCCGAGTTCCTTCCTCACCACATCGGGTGGCGGTGCTCTTTGTTACAATGGGATATGCGACACAGAAAGTCTCACGAATCTGACCCAAGAACACCTGGTGATTATGTGCTTTGCAATCGACTGTTTCTGCACTGTTCCTGGCTTTTTCTAAATCATGACTTTCTCCTAATCACGTTGAAGAGCTTCTGGACTAAAATGAGCAAACCTAGATCAGCAGTCGCAATCAAAACATTTCTTTAAAAGGAAATTGATCACATCTGCCAAGGGGACAGTGCTTGTATTGGTGATTTTTAACACATCAGAATACAATTCCCATCTCGGAAAGAGAACAGTGGAATACAACAGAAATAGCTGATCTGTATCAGCCATCCAAACTGGATTTCCAAAAACATCCAGTACTCAAAAATCGCCAGGTTCTCCCAACCCGGGTCGTACCACTAAAATTTCATGAGAGAATATTTCCATAAAGAGTATAAAAAGACGAACCATTTATTGTGAGCCTGTTGAAGGACACAAATCATGATTTGACAATAGCACACGTTCCATTGTTGCAAAATCTATTTATAGTCTTGCCCTGCTATATTTATAGACTGTCAACCGCACGCATGTCATTGTTGGCAAAAGCTATTTATAGTCTTGCCCTGAGGTATTTATGAACCACGGGTTGCACGCGCACTACTGTTGATAGAGTTTCTTGCCGAGAGTATTGATGAATGAAATGAATTTTCTCTCTCTTTCGGTTGCTTTCATGATAATTGTCAGATGGGGAGCTGAACCGATTTTGTAAAAGCTACAGAGTCAGCCTGTAAGATGCCGGGTTAAGGAACGGATTTTCAACTACAAGTAAACCAGTCACTAAAAGGACCCAAGTAACCACTTGTTGCTTTCTTCTTGCGTGATCTCTTGCTGGATTTCAGTATCTGCGCTGGCACAGAACAGAACTCTCAATATTTGCCGAGTAAAATGAGAAGCATTCAAGGCCAGGACAAGCGGAGAGGGAAGGAGTAGAAGAGTTCTCATCTAGTTTTGGGATCTCTTCTCTGTGAAAATCCTTTCGAAACCTCCCATCTCTGAATTATCTTGCAGGATTGGAAGCAAGTGAGGAGTCGCCTATTCTATCCTAGTGAAGTACGCACTTCACTAAGGTAGAATGCAGTTGCTTTCTGTCATTTGATGCTTTTTCTGGTCTTCTGCTTTAAACTGCATCAGTGTTTCGTAGCAAATGCTTCATATCTTTTCTAAAAGGAAGAACTACACGTTCGTGCTCCTCTTGCGTGAAGTGTGCTCATGACTCTAAAAGGTAAAGGCAAACAGCGCTTTGCACTAGGAGCGGCAGAGGAAGAATGCGAGGAATGTTGCCCAAACATGACGGCCCACGGCTGTCAAAGCTGGAAGATCGCAACCTTTCTGGAGTCATTGTCATGTAATTTTTTTTTTTTTTCTTTCAAAGGCGGCGGATTGGGGCCGAACTCATCGATGATTCGGAGCATCACCTCCCTCTCTTGCAACCATGCACCATGCTGCGGCCGATATTACGCCCGAGACACCCTCTCCCGCTAAGGACCCTCGTCCTCTCCCGTCAAAGGGGCGTGTGAGAGAAGACTCGAACGGCGAAACCGCGAGGTGCCGCGACCTCGCGCGATACCAGCCGGAACGTTCCACTTGCAGCGTGTGAAAAAGGAGGGAACGGGCAGCCAGCTGCAGCAAGGCCAGGGTTATGGTATGGACCGAGGTGGTCTCCTGCCCGGAGGCAAGGGCTGTCTGCCTCGCGAAACAGAAATCGGGACCTCCTATCACTAGGAAGGTAGACGCAAGCGTTTCCGCTTCTCTCCTCTTTCCCTTGGGACGAAAGTGGAGATGGCAAGGAAGGTCCCGGCCTTGATGCAGCAAGGCAAGTGTCCCCCCCCCCATTCCTTTGAGACGACTGATCTCGGGTGAGGGCCTCTTGGAACTTTGATAGAAGTCCGAAATCATTTTTGCCAACGCAAATAATGACGAGAAGATCTCTTTCCCTCCTCACCTCTTCTACATAGCGCCTTCGTGAAGCTGACACTTGGCGATGAGAAACGTATACTAAAAGTTTCCTTGTACTGCTCACACGAAAAGGGGACATGGTAATGAATAACGAAGTTGTTACTTCCCTTCCTTTCCCGTTTCTTTCTTCCCTAGCGACTAGCGCTCAGATACAAAACTCTGCATGCCTCCCCACGGGTGATGAACTTTCCCGTTCTGTACGATTCCCTCTCCCCTCACCTGCACCCCGACCCAAACATCGGACGAAGGAAGATCGGAAGGGGGAGAAGATTTTAAATAGGGAAGAGAGCTTGCTTGTTATCCCGTCTCAGTCCGTCAGATGTCGGAGGGCGTCTTCGCCTGTCTCCAGGCAATAGCACGGGAACGCTCTCCGGATGGATCTGCATTATTCCAGAAGGGCGGGAACAGGAAGCCATGAGCCCTGTTCCTTACCCTTTCGGAAGGATCCTCGAGGATGTACCAGAAAAAATTGAAACAAAATCAAAAAGTTACGTGTCTCTTTCCTCCCGCATTCCCTTCTTCCAGCCCTTGTCTTTTACGGGGTGTTGTTCTGCTGCTAGCCTGGAACGCGAACACTCTGCCCCTTTGCCCCAGCCAATCATCGCTGCAGGAGACGCATGCGGGACGCTATAGAGCGGGTTCTACGGGTGGGCTGGGAGTGATGAGGCCATTGAGCGCATCTTTGCGATACTTTTGGAGGCAGAGATAGCACATCCGTCGTAGGGAAGACGTTCGAAGAGAGGGCCAGAGTGCGGCACACGAAGCTGTGGAAGGAGGAGGGCATTAGGGAAATGCTTCATAAAGGAGATTCCGCCAAGATTCAGAAGGAAGGATACATTCCCCAATGGTCAGCACTCGGAAATAGTCCTCATTCCAGGCCACACCACACAGTCATAGTCATTCCTCCCCCTCTCTCTGCTCTTTCTCTTCCAGGGGCACCGAAGGGGAAGGTCGCATGAGTCAGCATCGAGAACGCAGAAAGAACCGGCCCAAAGGACGCAGGCAGCTGGGGAATGGAAGAACTCTAAGGGGTAGATTTGGTCCCCGTGTTCCAGGACTAAGGAAAGACAAGGGATCGTCGAGCGATTCCATTTTACCGGAAAACCCATTTCTGACAAGTTCGGGAAAGGACAGGAAGCAAAACGCTTGGGTTATCAAGGAACGTCCTCCACTTCCCGGACGCATCCGTCCGCCATTGTTACTCCTGAAGGATGTTTTCGGGAAAGTTTTCCGATCCGTCCCTAGAGAAATGGCTAGGACGACGCCATTCGCTGCCCAGTCGAGTCCTCCTGTAAGCGGCAGCCTTCTTTCTCTTCCGGTGTTTTCGTACAGGCGAGGAGCGTCCTTTGGCGACCCTTTTCCAAGTGCTTTCTCTGCGAGGACGTCCGACCGGAACAAGACCTCCTGCCCGGTATCCCGGTATGCCCATCTGCCGAGTCTTCCAATTCTTTGTTCGTCCTCGGTCCCGTTCCCTCTTGCCGGAACACACTGCCGGACCTTCATCCCTCTCCAGATGAAGTTTCCTCCGCTGAAGCGGACGGATGGACTCGTCTAGTTCGACGTGCCGCGTGCTCGTGAGCTTTCACTTCGTTCCCCTTTCCCGGATTTGAAAAACAAGAAAATATCCCGAATGAATAGGAGGAAGGAGGAAGTTCATAAGGCAATACTCTAGACAAGCGGGCCGGGATCGCGCTTTCTCGCGAAATTGAAAATTCCAGCGGAAAACTCGCTCGGCTTTCCTGTTTCTGCGAATTTCGGAGGCGGGGGAAACGAACTTGCTTCTAGGCCGAAATCGATCGGAAGATCGATCGGGTTGCCAACAATGCGACCGAGCGCGCGGACGGTTTATAAATATCCCAGAGCAGGCACACGTGGGGATCCTTCCCAACAATGGTTTATAAATAGCGCAGCACGCGAGCTACACAGATGATGGCTGCTGGTAACGGCACAGCATCAATTCGCCACTTCGTATGGAGTGTGCTGCATTTTCGATGCTGCCGAGATCTGATGTTTCACGGGCCTTTCAGGGTTGTTGTTGTTGTTTTTTTTTTTCGAGAACTACCGTACGCTAATCTTGGCGCCCAAGGATGATGAGATTTTCGTCAGCAGCACGGTGGACCGCAGATTCTCTAGAAGTTTCTTTCGAAATTTGGATTCCACAGCGATCGTGACCGCTCAGAGGTGTTCCCTAGAATCATTCGTGACGACTCAAAGCTCTTCCCTGGAACCGTTTGTGCTTGGTATAACATGGAATTAGCGTCCGCGGCAGAGTTACCGAAATGACATGTAAACGTATCGGAGGGGGGAGAAATCCATATGTGTGCATCATCGTATATATGTGTGTGTCGTGCATTAATCGCATTAATTGCGCACTCGCCAACGGTGGGTTTGCACCGTTTCATGATTCCGATGTCGATATTCTCATGAACAGTTCAGCAAAAACGCAGTGCAACAGTTCAGCAGAGCTTCTTGATGAATTTAAATGCCTTAAATGATAATGATTGCATAAGCGTGCAGAGCCAGAGATGAAATCCTACTTGAATCTGTTGCTGTCATCGTTTTGAAGCCTTGTAACTACGCACGCAAGTACATTCAAAAGAATAAAGATTACCTTTAATGACTCTTAAAGAAACGCGAAAGATAAATCCATGGATTTAATTGTAATTGGTTTCTGTTATAATTATGGCAGAAAGCAGAACAGACGGAATATCATATATTATCAGTAATTCATTCGTTTCATTGAAACAATTCATCACATGCGAGCAACGTTGCCGCTTTCCCTCTACTTTACATTTAAGCAAAGCAAAAAAATGGACAGTGAAGTTCATCGAATCGACCGAAGACGTTTGGAAATATTATAATCACGCTTTTAATGATTCTATTGGAACCTCATTACCTGGCATCCTTTTAGGTTGATTTTTTTTTCCTCTCTTTCTCTCTCTCCCTTTCAGGTCCCGATAATTTTCATATCGAGGTACACGATGTTTAATCCGGAGAAGCCTTCGAATTTTTTTTTTTTTTCCCTCGCAAAGCCGAAAACGCTTTCCTAGTTTTTTGCGAAAGCACGGAGAGACTTTTGGTCTGCTCGTAAAGAGAATCCAAGATCGAGTCGAAGTTTCGCCGAACTTGATTTCGCAAATGCTAGCAGCGTCTCCGAGAGCACAACAAAAACGCTATTAGCCCCTTGTTTTGCTAACGTTATTGAGACACACTTGTAAATAGGAATCATTAGATTAACCCCATAACCAATGTCAGCGAACTCTCAGGAGATTTCTTGCAGCGGCACAAGACGAATGAACAGCTGGCTCTCATCCCTTAAATACTTCCAACTTCCTGAATGATCCGAGAAACCAGGATTGTACACAGCGTTCGTATCATTTGTGAATCCACTCGTTCCTGTTCATCATCCCGTCAGGGAGCACGAACGACGCACCGTCGCTGGGTTTACACGTCGTCCGGGAGCGGAACGGAAAAACGGCAGAAGACTCCTAAGAATGCGTACGTCTTCGTCTTCCGCGCGGGCGGAAGTACCTTTTCGGTTTCTGGCGCGTATAACGCATCGATGCTTTCTCCCTGCGAGCTCACGCAAGCATCACCTTGCGGGAAGACGAGGCGATTCCTGTCTCACCATGATGAATTCTTGTTTGGAGCTGTAATCCAGTCGTTATACAAGCAGGAAACGGACGAACATTATCTGTCCGCGAGATTTCAAGCGACGTAACGCAATGGCCTGTGCTCCCCTTTCGCAGACAGCAATGAAGCATCGGGAAGAGGCTGAGCATTAATTGCTGTGCGTTAACGCTCAGCTGCCGGCTTCGTGGTGCTTCTACGATGCAAACGCAATTCGCAGCTACCGAAAGTGAGAAGAAGGGAAGAAGAAAAAAAAATTCAAAGGAAAAAGTCACCTCGGGATGCTTTCCCGGAAAACAAAAAAAAGAGCGGTCGTCCCGCTCGTCTTCTAGGCAGAGCTCACTTGAGACTGCACCAGCTGTTGAGGACGGCGCGATCATGTTCCAGGCAAAATCGGTACACTCTGCTTTCAAAAACTGCAGCCCAATTATCGTGTGCAAGTGTCTTAGTTGCATCTTGCTTATCGGAAGACCGTGCGAAGAGCGCCCTCAGGATGGAGATGCAGGAGTATTTTCTTTCATTCAGGGGAACATTCAGGCATCATTAGCCGCTCTTTGGAAGGCAGATTATCCTTAATGCTCAAACTCCTTCATCCTGTGTTAATGAAAGCCATTTTGTATCCAGTAAAGGAAAAAAAACGGGGCTGTCCCATCTTCTAAGCATCTGTGGTTGGTGCCATTTGTCGACGTTCTCTCGGAAATCTTCCTCTTCTCGGAAGATTTCTGACCGTAGTGATTACCATCACATCTCATATTGAAGAAAGTGTGTCGGAGCTGAGTGGAGCTGAAGTTTTCACTGGAGGGGCGTTCCACAGGGCGAAGGAAGGAATTTTGTCGAGGATGATGCTGATCGATGGTTGGGGAGTGTTCAGGAAGGAAGAACGAGAGAAAGAAAGAAAAAAAACTCACAGGGAAGTGTTTCCTGGACAGAGCTTCCGTAGTTGGTCAAGCGTGTGAGAAAGGGAGATGTCTACCGGAAGAAGCTGCAAGGTGCGTTCGGAGCAGTCCTGCGTCGCCTCCCGGGCCCACGAGGATTCCGATTTTTTCTCGAACTCCCACCCTCGTGCGAACGGCTGCTCGGAAAGCTCCTCGTTCGGTCAGTTCGCAACACGAGAGACGGATTTCCATCTGTCATCTGCAACAATTCGCTGCCTTGAAAGCGCAGCCGCGGAGGCCGCAGCGAGCGCACGATCGGGAAGGACGGAGCTCGTGGGGAAGGAGGTTTCCCAGAAACTGCACAATTCGGAAGCTGGCACGGACCAGCGGAAGCACAGTGCACGTCGAGCTCGTGTACTTGGTCGCAGCTTTCGTGCCTTCCGAGACGGTTGTGCCCGGCCAGTTCTCCGGGCAGCAGCAAGAGGCGCACCGCCGTCCGCACTTCCCACCTGGTGATGGTTCCGGGCGTTCGTTGTAGTGGGGGCAGGGGCGGCGGGACGCTTCTGCTGCGGTACGCTCAAAGATGTCATTCACGAAGGCCTCGGCCTTGCTGGAGGCACCCGTATCCAGATGCACCTGCTTCAAAACTTGACAGATGTAATGGCGTAACTCTCCTTCCTCCTTCGCTTCTTCTTCTTCTTGCTGTTCCCCTTCGTGATGTTCTTCTGAGACTTGCCTACCTCTTCGCTTCACGCGACCAGGCTTCGGAGCCATCGCGAATCCACACAGCAATAGATCTCGCTACACCCTTCAGACCCAGAAATTGGAGTTTTGAAGACGAAGAGGTTCGGGATGCTGAGTTCACCCGGATGAAGCCGCTTTCTGGAAGAATCGAGAACATTCGGAAAGCCGAGCGATGGAGCGTAAGAAAACGACGAAGGCTCGAATAGGTTGCTATGATTATGCAGAATTGTTCGTGCAGGAACTGCTCCTTGCAAACCCGGTTGCCAAGAGTGCGGCCAACGGACGTATCCATCACTCCATCAAGCCCAGATCAAGCCCCATCGCACTGAGAGAGCATTGTGTCTTTTTTTGATTGGCGAGGTTAAGCAGCGTCGGGACCGGTTAGTATCTGCAGCTCCCAGGCGGTCGTCCATCCGGATGCTAACCGGGATCGACGCTCCTTTAAAAAGAAAAAAAAAATCTAAGGGGTTACTCTGAAACACGAAGAGTTGGTAGCCGCGTCAGGAAGAGACCGATCCGGAAACAGCAAAGAAGAAACTGCGTGCTGCAACCAGATCTTTCAAAAATCAGCCGGCGGTTCTGGAAGATGCCGGGCAGTAGGAGGGCAGAGCAGGCACGGGACCCTGGAAGTGCCCCCCTTCCTTCCCCCTGCGTGCGTTCTCGTGGCCTACGACAAGAGCCGGAGCTGCAGAGGCGAGCTGACGACCGCCTGAAGAGGAGGAAAATGGCCCCCGGCAGGATCCCAGCATTCCTCCCTGGTTTCCTGGGAGATGCATCCGATGAGCCAACTTTGGAAATCCTCCGGCCGTTGTCACACACGCTGTGAGACTCCGAGCGAGTTTTCTCGAAAAGATGGCTAACGAGGAAAAGGTTTTCCTCCTCCTCTCCATCGGTCGTTGCTATGCATTCCGCATCAGCTTGTCAAGAAATGGTTCTTGACAAGCTGATGCATGCTGGAAACCCCAGGCGAGTCACCGCCTCGCTCGTGATGGGAAATCGCGCAGGATGAGTGGAGGAGGCGGGCGACGAAGATGGAGGGGGGGATCCCATTTTCCCTTTCATCTGCTCGATCCCCTTTTAGCACTAACGTGATTAACCGACTTGGGACAAGCACTGCACGGAATCACTTCAGAGTCACGTGTGATCTGTCTGTCCCGCTTGAGGGTCTCTGTCCTCCTTCCCTCCCTCGCGGAGGGAGTTCGAATGGCTCCGCGCTGCTCGCTCGCTCCCACGCCGCGCGCGCGGCTGCTGCGCTCGTCCCCGCGCGCGTTCGACGAAAGCGAAGCGGAAAATCCGGGAAGCGAGAGCTTGCGCGATCCCGTGATGTTCCCCCAGGGAAGAAGCTAGCTGGCAGCGGGCAGCGGCACAGGACGACCCGGCCCGTCTTCCCCGGACTCTTCGCGACAAGGCGGACAGCCGCGATTCGCAGGATTTGCGCAAATTTCAAGGAGAAAAAAAGACGGGAGGGGGGAGGGAAGGGGAGGGGGCTCTCGGCATGAGTTCCAAGCGATCGGGGCAAGTGCACTCCCCCCTCTCTCCCCGGTTCCCTACCCTCGGTGTTGCGCGCGCGTGCCGCTCTCCTTCTGACTCCGGAAATCGCCCGAGTCGGAAGCGACACTCCTGAAGCCGCATAGTCAGAGATCCGTTGCGGCAGCATCCAGGCGTCCCGACGTCCCTCGAATTAATTCGCTAGAGCCCTGGCAAGCAGCACGACCACTTGATCTTCCGGCGTCTTCGCAACCACGCGGTCTTTCACAGCGCCCGGAGCGCGGCAGTCAAGTCCTGCGACGACACTCCGGGAGAAGCTGCCGAGGCGAGGAGGTCGTTTCGCCAGGTGCTCGGGCAGCTGCTCTCCGTGCGGTGGACGGCCATCCTCTGCGGCAGCAGATTCAGTGCAAGTCGTGAGCAACGAAGAAATCTCTTTCCCACCCTACTTCACCGTACCCTCTATCGCTCTCTCTTTGTGAGGAAGACCATGGCCAGGACGAAGAGAAGGCGACGCGAACGCTGGCAGGGAGTCCGAAGCAGGGAGGAGGGGACCGAGATGCCTGGACTTCACCTCCCTGGAGGAAGGGGGGAAAGGGAGTAGCGCGGCCAGGAGACGAGAACTCTGGAATGACTGCCCGTTTGCTTTCTCGACGAGGAAGGGAGATCCAACCCCACCCCCCTTCCGCCTCTCGTCCGTGCGCGCCGAAGACGTCCGAAGGACCAAGCGTTGAGGACATCAGAGACAGATGGGCTCGCTGCTGGTAGTGCGGAACAAACAGGGGGAAGGGAGGAGGACTGGAGGGCTCCGCGGAAAAACTTCCGAGGGTGGAATTCGCGGCTGAGGATTTCACGTCTCGGGAACGCCGAGCTTCTAGGGGTGAGGCAGAGGAGAAACGAGCGGCGGGCGGATGGCAAGCTGATCCCGAAGGGACCAAACATACAGGAGCATGCGTTGGAGGCTATGTGGTTGCGATCTCCGTGCGCCGCGGGTTCTAATCCCCGTGTTGGGAGGATCGACGCCGCTAAAGGGAGGGAGGGGGGTGTCGTGGGTTTCGAGTCCTTCCTCCCCCGCAGGATGACGCTGGTCGGCCTGTTCGGGTGCGGCACTAGTGGAAGCCGCATGACCCCTAACTGGCCTCCGGGATCGGAAGTCGACCTTCCGAGGTTCTTCCAGGAATCAAGGAACCTTTCAGGGTTCCCCTTCGGTTGTGAAAATGGGACCACCCTCCATCGCGTACGACAAAGCTGGTTGATATCCCCCTCTCGGAGGGGTTCTCTGGGATCTTCTGAGAGCCGACGGCCGTCACTGATGGACCTTCCCGGTTGGAGGATCGACTCGCTCCCTGCGGGCACCCAGTTGCCGGCCGTGGTGACTGCCGCCTCTGCGCGTGGCGCCAAGAGTCACAAGTTGGAATCCCCACGCGACGGACCTGGACGCCCAGAAATCAGGAGGTGAGCCGCAGCCCCGCAGGATGACGCTGGTTGGCCCACGGGCTTCGGGTGCGGTACCCGTGGAAGCCGGAAACTCCCAGACTCCCCCTTTGACTGTCTGGGACTGGAAGTCGATCCTCCGGGATCCTTCCAGAAGTCAAGGTGCCCTACGGGGTTCCCCTCTGGTTGTGGAAATGATGCCGTCATCGCATTCCATAGGGCTGGTTGATACCCCCATCAAAGGGGGTTGCCTCTCCAGAGTGTCACGAAGCTCCGGGGAGCGCCCTTGGGAGACATCCGACAGCGTCCCTTTGGGTTTCCTCTTCGGGGGACCTAGCAAGGTGCGCTTCCCTTAAGGATTCCCTCCGCAGAAGAAATTCCACGAACCAGGCTGGTCCGTCTGTAGAGAACAAGAAAGAGGCTCCCTTCCAAGTGTAAGAGGGTTTGGGCTCCTTCTTCCGGAGTCCTTCCTGGGTTCACAGAGTGGTCGTTCCGGGGTTTGTCCCCTGAAATGAATGCACGCACCCTCGGGTTGCGTGGAAGGTGCCGAAGAGCTTCGTCTCAGCCTCCCCCGAAGAGGAGAGTGGGTGGTTCTTCAGCACTCCTTGAGAACCAGAAGAAAGGGAAAGAAAATCCGAAAAAGATCTGCAAGGAAAGCAGCGATGGCGGCATCATCCCAGGTCTGATCTCTCCGTGAGGTCGCTACTGGCCTTTTTGTTTTTGTTTTTTTGAAAAAAAGAAGTGACTCGGCTGACGAACAGAGTCAAGATTTTGTTGGATCGTGAGGGCCCGCAGTCCGCGCGAAGCCACACGCGTATGTCACAGAAGCGGTGCAAAGCTCCGGGTCTGCAGAACTCGCGACCGCTACACAGAGCTGGGCATGCAAGAAGAAAGACCGATAACCAACTTCAGAATTACTTTGCCTTTATTAATAGCATATGTTATTCATTCTGTCTAGAACACTGCAGCCTATGGTGGATAAACGAATAGATGCAGAATCTATTTTACTGCATACTTCGTATTTTTACATAATCGTAGACTTATCAGAAGCAGGGAACAATTGCCGCTTCTAGCTGTTTAGTGGCGACCCACTACCACCAGTTGTACCCCTCCGCGTTTGCGTGACAATGGTGTCCAGGGCTGCTGGCTTCGACAGAGTGCCTGTGACTGGCAAGATAATCAAAACGACATTCAGGGACTTACGAAAGCGCCAGAAGGAGCAACCTTTGAAGCAAGACTCGCACCACGAAAGAGACGCTCTGTCACGGCAGTGCGTCACGAGTCATCTTCCTCCGCACCAACAGAATCCAGTCTCATTCCCGACGTGGCGCAAAATCCACGTGGTTCCACTATGAATGAATTTCCTTCCCGACAGAGACCTCGCCGCCGCAAGCGAGCGGAAGGCAGGCAGTCCTTGGCGAGCCGCTTGGTCTTAGGGCCAAGCGGCGGGGCGACGGACGGGCGTGCGTCCAACAGACACCCGAAGAGGGCGAAGAGCTCGAGAGCAGCGCGTCGCCGAGCCATCAGCCGCGCACCCTAAAGTTCGGGCGACACCGCTGCAGCTGAGCGACGGCTTCAGGGGAGAGAACGAAAGGATTGCACGCATGAAGCTTTCGGCCAAGAGCACCGAAGTCTGGGGAGGGAGGAGGGAGGGAAGAGGGGAATCTGTCAAGGCCGATACATCGGTGGCCAGCGAGCTTCCGCTCCCATGCGATCAGCACGCACGACGAAGCGAAACCCGAGGTCGCGTTCGGAAAAAAATCCCGTTTCCCGCGTGGACTCTCCAGCGAGCCGTCCTCTCTTGCGTGGTGGCTCGAAATCAACCCACCTTCAGGTTCTGGAAAATCCGGAGCGAGGCATCCCCTCCCGACCAGGAGTCACTCTTGATGGAAGACTCGCTTAGAAGGACAGCAATCAGGACGAAGACGCAAACGTCGACGGGTGCACGGTGATTGAGAGGGGCCGGCAACAAGCAGCAGCTGCGCAACTGAATCTCCACCTGACGGATCCGAACGGTACCCCGTGGTTCGAGGGACCCGGAAACCGAGACAGTCCGGCCGCCTTAATTTCGAGTGCATGCCGATCCAAACCAAGCACCTCCGGGGCCACATAAAAGTGGAGGGTGGTCACGGTCAGCTCCGTGGGACACTGCAAGTGCCCTCAGACGGTCTTCATGCATCGGATCATAAAAGCTGCAACAGTTCTTCCGATTTAGAAAACGCAGCGGTGCAGAAATGCAAATCACGTCGTCCGTTTTAATTGGCATCGTTCCAGGACGCGCGGTTCCTCCTTCGAGGTCACAGGCATTGACACGGGCAAACGGCGAAAAACATCCACGTAGGCGCCAGCCGCCACACGGCATGCAGACACACGGCCGCGGCGTGCTCCCGAAAAGGAGATGGGAGCCGCCCCCGCCACAGCCTTCGCCCAGGGCGCGCGGCCGCCAAGACGCATCTCCGGCAAGACCAGCGTTCGGCCCAAGGGCGTTGAAGCCGGCGGACGCGCGCCCGCTGGGCTCTCTCGCACGCTCACTCTCTCCTGTGCCCCCCCGCGGAAGCTGCGCGCGCGAGGACGAGCGCTGCCACCTCACCGCTGACCGGCGCCGCCGGGAGGGCGGAGCGCGAACGACGGGGCCGCTGCGGCGGAGGCACGAACGACGCGACGTCCTCCTCCTCCTCGCCGGGGGAATCCTTCCGGCCCTCCTAGCCACGATCCGGGCCGGCCCCGGCAGCGTGCGCCTCAAGCTCAGGATGCCGAGCACGTGGCACTCCGTCTATTTATAGACCGCGGAGGCGATCCATTGCAGTGGATCGCACGATCCAACAACAGTGAGCACGACGAACCTGTCAGTAAATCATCCGCGATAAATCAAGGGACTGCCGGGAACGTACGCTCGGGACTGTTGGGTGCGATTGCCGACTCGATGACGGTTCTTTTGCAAAGCACCAGCAACCCTCGCGAACGGGGGAAGAGGGGGCCGCGCGCACTTGCCGTCCGTTTGGGAACACCTCCGTTGCTGCCGACAGACGCGCGCGTGCGCCGCGATCTCCAGAATTTTCCTCGAACGCTGCCGGGTTCTGGAGCGGCCGCGGGGAGGGTGGCCACCCCGGGACGGAACCCCCCGGGAACGCGGGGAGAGCGCGAGGCAGCCTGCTCGAGTCGGGGGAGGTTTCGTCGAGGAGGAGGAATGCGCGCGCTTTCGCCCCTCCCCCCCTTTCCTCCCTGGATACGGAAGAGGGAAAAAGGGAACGCAAATCCCGCGCGATCTCCCGAGCGGCACTCTCTCAGGCGGGACGAGCACGGCGACGACCACCCCGCCCGACAAGCTGACCTTGAAACGCAAGAACGGCAGCAGCCTGCGAATGCCGCCTCCTGTTGCCCCCGTAAGGAGGCGAAAGGTCCGACCGTTGCTCGAGGCAGGCGGCGGCTCAGGTATTCCAGGACTTGCCCTCGATAAAGCGCGCGGGAAGCCGTTTCGGGGAGCAGCTTTGCTCGTCCGGCGCCCTCTTTCCTCCCGCGTTCCCTGATGGCCATCTGCGCCCGGTGCGCGAACACGCGGGCAGCACCGACTCCCCCCGCTGGTGGTGCGCGCCTTCCCCTCCCCCTCCCTTCGGCCTCCCTTCCGTCTTAGGGACCACGCAGGGTCTCGTCGACGACAGCCTCAACTCTTTGCGCAATTCTGTCCTTCCTCGCAGTCCCTCCCAAAGTTATACCTCGGAGGGCGGTCATCCATGGCCCTCTGTAGGTAGGCTCCTAGCCCCAGGCATGCCAAGACGACTACGCATTGCCGCTCCACGGCTCTCGCTCACCCCCGGGGAGATTTAGGGCTCCTGGCCGGAAGGGAACCTTCCGGGACAGCGGCTTCGGCTCCGGCTCCAGTCCTTCTGGGAGCGTTCGCCCGCCTTCCCCCCCCCCCCCTCCTCTAACGCCGTTTCCCGCCCGAGCGGCGGAAGGCGGAGCACCTAGACGTCCGAAGCTCCACGTTCCGCCTCCTCCAGAAAGGATGGACCTCCGCGCTCGCCAAGGGAAGAGAGGAAGGCAAAGGAGGGGCGCACACGAAACCCTCCAGAGATCGCAGACGCGACAGGGGGAGGGGAAAGGGGGGGGGGAAGGAGAAGAAGAAAAGGGAAGCGCAGAAGGAAATTTTCCTCCCGCTTCCCTTTCCGTGCATCCTCGCCCGTCACGAGCGGGGCGATTTGCTTTCCCGCTCAAACGCTCCAGCGCTCGATTTCGGGGCTGCGGCCCCTAATGATGCTCTCCGAACGATCCCGGGCTAAGCATTCTTGCAGTCATCATTTCAGTTTCCAGCAATTTTCTCCTTAAGCTCCCATTTTCCTTCCCCCTTCACGTATTTTTTCCCTCTCGCACCGGTTCCCTTTCACGACGCAACTCCTCCCGGCTCGATCCCGCAACGATCCGAAATGCAGCGCGGCAGAGCTTCCCCCTCCTCCCCCGCTTTCACAGAACGCCAGCGTCCCTCAGCTCCACAGAGTCGAGGACCACTTCCGGTGGTTTCCGAGCAACCCTTCCGACCGGGCGGCAGACTCGCGAAGGGGTTGCCGCGAGGGAAAAGGGGGGTGGGGAAGCCGGTCTGCACCGCCTGGGGTTCCCTGAACCGCGTCCCCACACGGCCCGAAGAAGCCCTCCGGGAGGGGAGGGAGCGCTGTCTGCTTCCCGGCTGAACGACCAGGTAGGTCCGCGTACACTTCCCGGTGGGAAAAACTCCTTCCTCCCGGCCTGCCATCCCTCCGTCTTCCCCGTGACTGGCAGGCGCGCTAGGGTCTCCCCTTCCCCCAGGCTGCCCGTCGCGCCCTCTTGGTGTGGACTCGGGACCGCACGCCCCTTCGAGGTCACTCCGCTTCAGAGGCGCCCTCTCTCCACGAGGCCTGCAAGCTCGTGGGGGCGCGGACTTCGAGCCGCCGGGTCCTCTCGTACCCAGCCAAATCCAAGACCAGTGGGACTGACACCGACCCGCGTTCCTCCGGACGAGAAGGACGGGCGCCGAGAACGACGGGTCTTCAGCCAGACGAAGCACCAGGATCCTGACCAGAGCTCCAGGCCGACCCCGGCGCGATCCGCCGGTCGGTGGCTCACTGCCGATCCCCAACCCAGCAGAGTTCACTGCACCGACGGCGTCCTCTGAGAACTTCCGGCGGCCGAGTAGGCGCTGCGGTGACCAGCACCCTGCCTGCCTCGCGGGTAGCAACAGTGGGGGTCCAGGCGAGCCTCTGGCACGAGGGTGGCAGAGGACAGGGAAGGACTCACGCGTTCTCCCCCCTCCCCCCTTCCCTTCCCGTCGTCTCCCCCTTCATCATCGGGAGAGGCGCAGGCCCGCTCCCCTGGAGGGCCGTCCCATCCCCGTGCGTTGCCGAGGGCCCCTTGTGAGCAGCTGCAAAACTGCAATATCTTCCGGGAGAGTAAGGGACAGATCAGGGGATCCCCATCCCAGGAAAGGACTCCCTCCCCCTCCGCTGCTGTTGCTGCTGCTGCCGCAACAACGAAGTCGTCCGCCTCTCCCGACGAAAGAGCCCGCGCCCCGCCCAACAATCGACGGCATCAGCAGCCCGGGCACCGCGGGAACCGATTGTTCTCGAAACTAGGATGAAAAGAGAAAGTTTAAAAATAGAACGAGAGGCAGCACGAAAACCACGGCGAAGGCGAGGCAGCGAGCGACGGCTTTCTCTCGTGAAGAGTTGATTTATGAATGCGAGGAAGCGCGACCGCCACCTCCACCGCCTGCACAGCGCGGGGGCATCCGGAACACCGCGGCCGCGGATGGGGGGCGCCGCCACGGGGGGAGGGAAGGAGGTGGGGCTCTCCGCGAAGGCGACGCGCGGCTCTTCGGGAGATCCCCGCTTCTTGCCCTTTCCATCGTCGGGAGGAGCGGGAGAGATGCCGGAGGAGGAGGAGGGAAAAGCGAAGAAGAGAGGAGGAGGAACAAGGGAGGAGGACGAGGAGGAGGAACAAGGGAGGAGGACGAGGAGGAGGAGGGAGATGTGGACCTCGAGTCCAGCCAAGTCCTTCGACTCTTGGAGCTTGTTGTTGCCATGCTTTGTTTGCATTGCTTCCGCGGAGAGCAAGCAAAGCAGACGGCACGCTTCCTCGCGCTGGGAGCAGCGGCAGCCGCGCGCACGTTCCCGGCTCCAGGAAATGCCCGTGCGATGTCGCGACCGCGGAGTGCGAGCGCGCCTTTCCCGTTCGGAGACCTCGGATGGGTTGTTCCGCTCACCGCCTGCACGGGAGGTACCGCTGCGATGTCTCTCTTCTTCTCCACCCCCCCTCGACCTCCCGGTCCAGAGTTTCACCGCGGGCGTCGTCGGGACTGGAAAAGGCGCACGCGCGTCCGCGCCGGAACGACCGGGACCGCCCCTCGCTCGCGGCAGCCGGCGACCTTGGGCTCGGCCACTTCCAGCAAAGCGCCCGAGAGGAGGGGAGGGAGGGGGAGGGAGAAACACACGAAGGCTCTCTGTCCCCTCCGAGGTCCTAGGGAGGAACGGCGGCGGCGGTTTCTTTCGACTGCGGAAGGACGCCGGCTGCGACCCCGAACGCCACCGGACGCCTGGGGTTGCGGGAGGCTACCCCGCATGCTGGCAGATCGACTGCCCACGTGACCCAGAGGACGACTCACGGACGGGTGCAAAAGGAAACGCGTTCAGCCGGGAGGGAAGGTCATTTCGCGACTTTCCCGGGAGGGGAAAGGTCATCTGAGGACCCGCGCTCGCGATTCCGAGGAACCCCATCCCCCTCCCTGCCCGCGGCGCGCCTCAACGCCGGTGAGAGGGAAAAAAGGGCGCGGACTTCCCCGGCTCTAGTGAGGCGGTTGACCGACCTCTTTCCGCTCCCGGATTCGGTCCCGTGGATCAGCGGGGTATTCACCTCGGATCGTTCGCTAACGGTTCGCTCCCGCCGCCGGCGCCCGGAAAACGGTGAGCTCACGGGGAGCGATACGCTTCCGGGAAGCCCCGTTCCTGATGCCGCGGCGGACGAAGAGCCCTCGGGAGACCGCGGGGAGGTGTCGTTGCCCCCGGGGGGAAGGGCAACGAAGCCTCCCCGCTGTCCTCCCTGCAGGAAGAGCAGGTCCTTTGGACGGCCGTGCGCCGCCGGGGAGTTAAGGTTCCTCCCCACACCAGGGACGGTCGAGGGCGGCGTCCCTTGGCGCGCGTTGCCGGGAGGCAGGGGAACACTCCCGGCGGGAGCTCGCGGAGGCAACGACCCTGCCGGGGGCAGTCGAGGGCGCCTGGCAAAGGGGGCCAGAGCCCCCAGGTCGTCGCCCCACGCGGAGGGGGCGGGCGGGAGTCTTTCGAGGGAGCGAGAGAGAGAGAGAGAGGGGGTGGAGCTCAGATCCTCGTCACCCGGGCAACCGCTCGATCCGAGGCACGGGAAACCCACGGTGCGCGCATCCCCCGAGCAGGGAAGAGGCCATGCCGCCGCCGGACACCCGGAGGTCGATGGCGCACCCGGGGGCGCAGCGGGAAGGTACGCCGACGGAAACCTCCCCGAGATCGCGTCTCATTGGAACATGACCGGAAAGCAAGGTTGACGGCGAGCGCCGGCTCTCCGACCGATCCGCCACCACCATCAACAGACACGCCCTGTTCCCACCCACCTTCCCTCCGCCCAACCTGCGCGCGGATGGGAGACAGGAGGGAACGGTCAGCGTCACTGGGGAAAACAACGGCCCCCTCTTCCGCCCGTCTCGCGATCCCCTGCGCTTCAGGCAGCGTCATCAGCGACGTTCCCCGGCGCATGACCCTCCGGCTATCAAACGCGAGCCGTCGGCAGGATTCGGAAGCGCTCGGTTTGCCCCTCTCCTCGAGGGCGACCAGGTAGCCCCACGACCCCACCTCACCTCGCTGCAGCTCCTGGGGATCTTCAGCGCCCTGCTGATCCCTGAGGAGCGGCAGCCCCGCCCCCCGCTCTTGAGGCAGCGCCCCACGGACTGCCTCCACGTCCGCAAAAGCCGCCGGGAACCCCGCGCAAGAGGCCTTGCGGAGGAGCCCGGAGAGGAAGCTGCCCGCGCGCTTCCGGGCGAGCCGGGGAGGGAGCCACCAGCCTGGCGAAAGAGGGGTGTTACCCTTCCCTCTACCGGAATCCGGAGCACAGGGCAAGATCAAAAGCGAAGCGCAGAGCGTACCGAGCGGGTAGCAGCGCCCACGCGAGTCCTCCCACCCCCTTTGTCCTGCAGGGGAGAACCCACGGGAGCGAGACCCGGGGACGGTGGGTGTCCCTACGGACGACCGCCGCCGAAGACTCCGGCGCGGGTCGCGCAATGAGCTCCTCCCATTCATCTATTACCGAAGGCGAAAAGAGTCAACAATGGGCGCGCACGGTGACTTCCCCATCTTCCCCGTGGGCCGCAGCGAGCGGTTCTCCCCTTCTCCTCGCTGCGGGAGTAGAGAGGACAAGGGCCGAAGGGCAACACCTCAGTCGTCAGGGAAACCGCATTCGGAGCCACCCCTCCCCTCCGGCTGCTGCGACCGGTGCGAGGATGGCGGCGACCCGACCCCAGCAAGCGGATGCCCTCGGGCGCGGCGTCTGGTCACCGAGGAGGAGCACAGGGCGGCCGATGCTTCTCCAGCGCGGTGGCGGGTGTGTGGAAGGCCGGCAAATGTTCGGCGGAAATGCCGGGACACCATGGGGGGGGGGGAAGGACCTCCTCCGGATCCACAACGGCTGGATTGGAGGGAGGGGGGACGCAGCGGCGTCCCCTTCCCCGTTCGTTCCCATCGGTAGAATTCAGTCAAAGGGAGTGGCCGGAACAACAGGGAGCAGATAGAATGTCTGTTGGAGGAACGGAAGTGGTTCGGTTGCTAAGCGACTGCGTCCTTCCAGCGAGAAGCCGCTGCGGAGAAGCACCCACCCACCCCGACTGGAGAGGCGTTGCACCAGCCAGGGAGCGAGTGATACCACACTTTTCGAAACCCTGAGGAGCTCCTGGCTGCTCGCGGCAATCCCGAGACCATGCCGTAGGAAAGCCCCCTCTCCCCAGGGCTCACGGTGGCTCCTCCCTTAAAAGGGGAGTGGCTCTCCCGCATGCTGGCGGATCAGCCTCCCAGATGACCCCGAGGTCGGCGCATAGACAGGTGCAATAGGAAAAGCATTCGGCCGGGAGAGGAGTCGCGAAACGAATTGTCCTCTTCCCCCCCTCCCTGAGAAGGGAGAGGTCATCGGGGGGTCTGTACTCAAAAGGGGAAAGGGACAGGACCCCTGGACGAAACCAGGAAAGAGGAAGGAGAAAAAGGAGCCCTGAGTCCTCTTCCCCCTTCCTCCCCAAGTGCCCAACCGGGAGCTGTCCTCGTAGGATCATCCCCCAGAGCCACTCTCCCCGATCACCCCCCTCAGTGTGCGAAAACGAGGACGGGGGAGAGGGGAAGGCACGGTGACATTACCGTGCGGGGGTACGGGACCTCACACACACGTGGAAAAAAAAAAAAAAATTTATTATTCAAAAATACGAAGGGGGGGGGGGGAGGACGCGGGAAGGGGGGAAGCGGGAGCTCGTAGCCGTGGTGGAGGGAGCGGAGGCACCGGCGGAAAGCGGGAGTGGGCGGACGTCTCTTCTAGAGGTTCCTTCTCTCCTCCATCGGGGAACCTCACCTTCCTTCCCCTGCGGCAGTCGGCCGCCCACGGACCCCCTCCGCCCCTTTTCCTTTTTTGCACGCATTCCTCTCTTCCTCTCCTTCCTCTTCCTCTTTCGCTCTTCTTCGCCCTCCCCTCCGGCGAGGTGTGCCCTCCGGAGGGAAACCGACGACGACGACGACCTGCGCGACGCGGAAAAGAAGGGCATACCCCTCCCCCCCTCGAACTAAAAGGGGAGCCGGAGGAAGGGAGGGAAAGGGGAGACCCTGCAGGGTCGGAGGAGGTCGAGGAAGGGAGTAAGGGGGAGGTGGCGAACCACAGCCGGAGACCCTCCTCGGGCAGGGGACGGAGGAGGGCTGGGAGGGGGTGTTGGAGGGAGGGAGGGAGGGGAGAGTGGGGGGGGAGAGGCAGTGACTGCCGCCGGGCCCCCTCGGTCTTTGTGGGGGAGGAGGAGGTGCATACAAAAATAACTGCTCTTTTCGCCTTTCCTTTCTCCTCCTCCTCCTCCTCCCCTTTCTGCTTTCCTCTTTTGTCCAACGGGGGGCGACGACGGGACGGCAGCAGCGGCGGCGGCAGCCACCCCCGTTTCCGCGACGAGCGGCGGGGGTGGGGTGCGGGGGTAGGGGGAACAGGGCAGGGGAGGCACAAGAACTAGGGGCGGCGGCGGCGTGGAGAGGGATGAGGGGAGATAGGGGCTGCCGCCCCTGCTCTGAACGCTGCCGCTGCTGCTGCCGCCGGCTCTCCGGGGCAGGGAGGGGTGGGTGGGACCGAAGGTGGCCTGCTGGCCAGGGCATGCGCACAGAGGTCCTTCAGCAGCTGAGGAGGTCAGCCAGATTGGTGTCCTCCCACTCGCTGCGCAGCCCACTATCCGACAGGACGTCGGTGATCTCCGGGGTGCACTCGAACTGCAGGTGGGAGCCGCCGAAGTCGTCGGCAATGGCTGCGGGCCCGGAGGGACACCTGGCATCACCGAGGAAGCGGACGTCCGGGAAAGGCTCCTCGGGGTCGCCTCCCCCGTGCAGCAGGGGCCTGCCCCAGATGATCTCCCGGTGTTTCGGACTGGGCAGGGAGTCTTCTTCCTTGAAGGCCGCCGCCGCCGCTGCAGCAGCCTCCGGGGCGCGGCGGCCTCCCCTGCTGAGGTTGCCGTTTTGATCCAGCACGACGCAGTCGAAGAGGAACTTGGACTGACCCCTGGCGTCCACGCCGATGCCGGCCCCACCCTCGTCGTCGTCGTCGTACAAACACACGGCCTCCGCTGACAAGTCCGGGACGTCGGACGACGGACTGGGCACCTTGGCCGGGGGGGTCAACTGGCTGCAGGGCAGTGGCACCCCGCGGCTGCTGCGGACGCTCTCCCGGAACCTCGAGTCGATGGTGAACTTCACTTGGAAGCGCGTGTAGTTTATGGAACCCGCTTTGACCTGCGCAACCTTGGCGCGGGAGGTGTTGTGCTGCTGAGGCTGCTGCCCGCCGGGGGACGGGGGAGACGCCGTCGCTAGGGGCGACGGTAACGATGACGACGGGGGCGGGGGAGGAGGCGTAGGCGGCGGCAGCGGAGGAGGAAGAGTCGGCGGCAGCAACGGCCGGCCGGAGGGAGAAGACGAGGAGGAGGAGGAGGTGGACGACGAGGACGACGAGGACGACGACGAGGAGGAGGAGGATTCGTGATGCTGTCGTCGGGAAACGCCACTGCCTGCGGAGTCCCTCGGGGAAGAGGAGGCCATCGGTCGCTCGCTGCCGCCGGCGCCGCCGCGCGGAGGAGGGGTGCTACGCTCGCGGTGATGGTGGGAGGAGGAAGCCAGACGGGGCTTCTTGCGAGGTTGGTACTTGTAGTCAGGGTACTCGATGGCGTGCAGCACGCGCAGCCGCTCCGCCTCCTCGACGAACGGCTGCCGCTGCTGCGCCGTCAGCGTGTGCCACACCCGACCCAGCAACCGCGAGATCTCGGCGTTGTGCAGCTCCGGCTGCCGCCTGATGATCTTCCGCCGCTCTAGCTGCGACCACACCATAAAAGCGTTCATCGGCCGCTTGATGTGGTTCTTGGACTTCTTCTTCGTCTGCAAAAAAAAAAAAAAAAAGGACGAGAAGACAGAGGTGGGGTGAGGGTGGATGAGGAGACGGAAGAGAGGTGAGGGAGGGGGGCCGTGAAGAAGAAGAAGCTCCCGGAGGTCGCGCGTTCCTCACTCGTCGCGGTCGCCCGCACGCGGTCTGCATGTGTGCTGGGGCGAAACCACGAGGGGAAGGCGGAAAGCAGCAAACCGCACGCACGCACGCACGCATGCAAGCATGCACGCGCGCGTGCGCAAGCTCACGCACGCACGAGGGCTTTCCGTCCGTTGCCCTTCGCGCGAGGCAGAGCGCGAGAGCGCGCTGTCTGGTTTTCCCCAGTCTGCAGAAGGTTGCGATGGAAGACCGCAGGAGGTCGTGGAAAGGGAGGTCGGCCACCTTTCTGTCATCCCTGCGCTTCCTCCCTCCCGACCAGAGAAGGTGCCCTCGCTACCAGTCCACGGCCTGTAGGGGAGAGAAGGGCGCGGACCAAACCCCCCTTCCCCCCCCCCTCTCTCCTGTAGGGGTGGCGTCGTCAGGGACCGCGGTTGGGGGGGCGGAAGAGAGAGGAAGGATTACCTGGGTGGCATCCGTGTACGGAGTGGTAGACTTCTCGTGGACGCACAGGGACCCGAAGACCACGCTCTTGAGGGCGGCGACGGCAGCGGCGTCCGTGCTGTCGTCATGCCGGGGCTTCCCTGCCGGCGCCTGCGCGCAGGCGACGAGGCCGGATTTGCTCCCGAAGTCGAGCGGCTCCTGACATGCCTCCAGGTCATCGCACAGGGCCAGCATCACGGAGAGCTGAAACACAAGGGACAGAGGGAGTGCTGCGCGACAGATGGCGCCGCCTCCGGCACACACTGGGCGGCGGCATCGGCACACACGAAAGAGGCAGGAGGAGCCACGCCGCCGCTTCGGGGGCGACGGTACGAGGAGGAGGAGAAAGGGGGTGACAGGGAGGTGATGAGGCAACACAAGCGCCTGACTACCGTACTTTTCTTTTTTTTCTCTCCCCTCCTCAGCGGCAACACTCGGAGCGGAGGGACGAGGGAGGGAGGGAGGGAGGGAAGACGGGGACGAAGTCATGGGGACCAGCACTCATTCGCTCGCTGGGGCACGGGGTGGGTGGGGGGTACGTGAGGTCGGCGGCGACGTCCCCGCAGGGTACCAGAGCGGGAGACGAGATAGGGACGGCGTTACGCCTCCTGGAGGCTGCTCTGGAGACCCAGTCGGAGATCACGCGAGAGCTGCCGGGGGGCACTCGCGATCATCTTCTGGGGAGAGGGGAAGAGGGGAGTTGGAGGTCGGAGACCGGACCGGAGCGTCTCCTTGCTTTCCTTCCGAGTTGCCCAAGACGCTCACTTCTGGTCGTCGCCGCCTCCAGAAAAACACAAGGGGTGGGGGTGGAGGTGGGGGGAAGGGGAGGTGGACGGGTGGGAAAACGCCGCGCTGCACACCTCTCCCTCTATTCTCCTCCCACCACCACCACCACCACCTCCCCTACCACCCTCCACACTGCCGGAGGCGTCGGCGGTCTCCCCGGGAGCACTCACCTACAATCCGACGCCGTCGGGTAGCGGAAGCTGCATCCGCCGCACAACACCATGCCTCGTGCAATGCATCCCGTCGCACTGCCATGAGGTTGCCGTTTATCAGCTGAGTATCTGATTTGACGTCATCCCCGCCAACCAATCAGCGAGCGGCGCTGCGAACAGCTGCTCGGCAACGGAAAAATCCTTAGAGGAAAAGAGAGAGCGAGAGAGAAAGAAATACAGGGGAAGAGTGAGAGAGAAAGAAAGAAAAGGAAGAAAGGAGAAAAGAGGGGAGGAGAGGAATGGGGAGAGGGAATGGGGGTGGGGTGGGAAGAAGAGGAGAGGGCGGCGAGCATCGCTTCCGGCTGAAAGCGATGCTCGCCTCCTCCCTCTCTCCTCGTCGCATGAGCGTCCTCTTCAGAAACAGACCGAAAGCTGCGGCTTAGAACCTCTCCAGAGATCAAGGGAGGGGCTGGGGAGAGAGGAAACGACCCCTCTCCACGATCCCTCCCTCGCCTTTTTTTTTTTTCTTTTTCCTCCTCCCCCTCCCCCCTTCCCTTCAGACGACGCGGAGCTACTTCACTCGCCCTTGCTCCGGGAACATGCCTTCCCGCCGCTGCTGTCGACGCCAAGAAAGGAACGCCCCACAGCCTTCTCTGCGCGGGGTGCCACCATCCTACGGCCCAGTTCCGGCCCCACTAGACCATTTTCGTACCAGGGTAAGCCGCCAAGACCTCCACTCCGCACATGCGTGCACGAGCGCATGCGCGCATGCTCAGAGCGGCTGCTGACGCCTTGCAAGTAAACAAAAGGGACTTTCCGCCATGGTCGCAGGTTTTCCCCTTTTCGCTTCCCCCTACCCTCTCTCTCTCCCCTTTATTTTCCTTTTCTTTCCACCCTCCCGCTGTCGCTCCAGCCGACGGACGCTTAGCGAGAAGGGAGGGGGGGGGAAGAGCATGGGTCGTGGAGGGCGCCACTGTCGGACGGGTTCTCTGCGCACGCTCGGGAGCGAAATCTCTCCCTTCGAGTCGTCTCCCTGCCGACGCCGGGCCTTGCAGGACGAAGAGGAGGAGATGCGATCGCGGCAATCCGGGAATCTCTCCCCCCCCCCCCGAATATCCTGGCTTCCGAACCTAGGCGCCGAATTCGGTGCGGATCCCTCTCTGCTTCCCCCCGTCCTCCTCCGCGCTCCCGGAGAGCGGGCTTCGGTGCCTCCGGGCCCTGACCGCGGCGCCCTCGTGTCTCGCGCTAGGAGCCGCTGTGGCGGTTCTCTCTTTCCCTTCCCGGAGGGCGATACCCTCGGGGCGTCGGAGGCTCAGCCAAGGACGGGGCGAGACGCGCGCCACGCCCGGAGTGAGCGCGCGCGAGGAAGTGACGAGGTCGCTGCAGTTCCGGTGGCCCGCCCTCGCAGACGTCGGGTGGGTCCTGGCAGGACATCCACGAGGAGCGAGGAGACCACCACCCTTCCCTTCCGTAGCGACCTCCTCGGCTCCGCCCCGGTCGTTTCGGGGTCCGCTCCCGGAATCGCAAGCCCACTTCCAGGTTCGCTCCTCCTCCTCCCTCTCCCAGGGACACGTGGGAAATCAGGATAGCAGTCCTCTCCGGCAGAAGAGCGCGGCTTGCCTCTCCCGCATCCCCCTCAGCTTCCACCTGGCGCGCATTATCCGCGCTGCATCCCGCTCCGGCATCCCAGGCAACGGCACCGACTACTTGCTGCCTTCCGGGAATCGCGCTGGCTGGCATGCGCCCTGGAAAGGGAAAGTTGCGCGCAGAGACCCCAGAGGCGACGGCTGCGCGGGTGGCGTTAGCTCGCTCCGGGTGACGTGCGAGCGGGCGCGCGACTGGAGGTCTTCCAGTGCGCGCCGAGGTGAAACCACGCTTGCGGCGCCCGCAGCGGTCGGAGGGATGCAACCGAAGGGGAGAAAGAGAGAGGGAAGGAGGGGGAGGAGAGAGCCGTCGTCTTCCTCCCACGCATGCGCACGCCTTCCGCGGTGCTGCTGCCGCCCGTGCGTCGCTCTTTTTTTGTCCTTGCTGTAAGCCCGGCACGCCAGCGGACATCGCGATTCGCCCGACGATGCCCGTGCGCACGCGCGCGTGCGAGAGGGAAAGTGGCCGCCGCCTGCAGCTGCCAACCCGAACCGGCACCGATGATGCTCTCAGCACGCAGAGCCCAGCAAGCGCGACGCATGCGCGGAACGGGCTTGGTGTCGCAATCGAAGGAGACGCACGCGCAGTGAGCAAGCAGAGAGTCCGTGCGCCTTTTGTATCGCTTGGCAGGTCGGTGTCGTTAGCATACGAGCAGAATCCTCAGAGGCGTTTCGCTACCCCGGGCGGCCGCAGGCGGAACCGATGCTCTGGTGCGAACACAAGACCGTGGCCCTCACCCATGCCACAAGGTCGGCGCTGCGCATCGAAACGAGAAAGGGGGGGGGGGGGGGGGAGGAACTAGAACAGGTTTTCTCACACCCTTCCCAGGCCTCTCCGAAGCCGGTCTTAATCTCTCGGAGCTCCCCGAACCAGCTGCCCGGGAGCTCATTTCAGCCTCCTCCTCCTAAGTTGCCTCTCGGGAGGCCAGCCAGCTGCAAAGCCTGGCGGAGACCGAACCTCCCATCGGGCGCATCTCGCTTGAGAAATTCCCGCCCGCCGAAGTTGTGAAAGATGCATCAGCGTCGGTCCAGGGAAGCGCTGGCGTGAAAACTTCACTCGCACTGGCAGGGCGAACGGTGCCGGGAAGACAATCTGCCTCTTTCGTGGCAGTGGTGACTGGGAAGGCCTGGGGAAGGGAAGGCAGGAGGAGGCAGTTCGAACCCGTCACTGAGAGACGGTTGTCAGCTGAGAGACGCTCCCGAAGCGAAGCGTCCAAAGGGTTGATCCCGTGACAGCCGAGATCTCAAGAGTTCCAATTTTCGGCTTAACAAACTGGTGCCCAACCTTGGACGGATGCAGTGAGTACGTCGGTCTCTCAGGAAACAGCTACAACAGCTTCTGTTGACAGGCTTTTTAAATGCGTGCGCGGAACTGCTCCAGCTCCCCAAAGGTACCTTTTTTTTTCTATCGAAACGAGCCAGATGCCCTTTGAAGCGTGTTTTTTTGCGAAATCACTCCGTCTCACGCAAGATGACGCCTCTTCGCAGCTCGCGTACCCATGAGACCCCCGAAGTTCGCGAATTAAAGCATCGCTGAAACCACTAATATTGACTCTTCCGCCCCTTCATTTCTCCGGTTGAGTATCGTCGCATTCCCCTCCCCCCTCCCCCCACCTCCCTCTTTTCCCCCCTCCCCCCTTTTTTTCCATGAACTGCCGTCTGCCTCTCCTCCTCGCGTCTCTTCTGCGACTGCTTGCCCGCGGAACACCACCTCCGCGGGCCCGCATCGAGACACAACCCGACTGTCCGTATTCCAGAAAACTACGAGCTTACGTTCCGAGGGAAGGAAAATCGCTTCCGAAGCTCCGCATCAGCCATTCCGCGAGGCAGGTGATCTCGCAGTATTCCATTTCACTCCAGCTATTTGCTGCCTCTCTGCCTGCCAGTGAGCTCATTTTTCCTCCAGCTGTTCCACTCTTTTTCGAAAAGTTTCCTCGGTCTAAGCTTACAGCGCTTCGTGGGTCGTGCTGGCAGCGGCGGATTGTTTTCTCCCGATGCCTGTGAGCACTCGCTGCCCTTTCAACTGCGGTCCGAAGGTTTCTTCTCTATTTCCGAAAGCTCCCCCCCCCCCTCCTCCTCCTTCCCCGACTCTTCTCTTCTTTTTGTAAACCACGAGTCGTAATGGCGAGTCGGTCTTGCTTCCAGCAAGTTAAGGACAGCAAGGGGGAAGGTTTCGCTCCTGTTACCTGCTGGTCCTTCCTCGTCCTTTCCTCGTCTTCGACCCATGGCTTCTTCTCTCTTTCATCTCTTCCCTCTTTTTTGTTTTTTTTCTTTTTCTTTCTTTCTTTTTTCCATGATGTTCGTGTCGACGCACTGAACCTATAATTAGAAATCCAAGATGCTTTTGGTCCTTACTCAGTGATTCGGAATAGAATAGGACACAGCATTCGTTGTTAAGCTCACCGGATGCAGCAAAGCGTGACATTTCATGATTAATGCACGCACAGGACCTGAATTTTTCAAACCGATACAGGTGGCATGAACCAAGCCAGGAAAATCAACGCTCCATAATCGATAAATAACGGAAAAACAAAATACAATGCAGGGATTAATTGTGCTGCAATCTGGATTTTCTCGTGTTACCAATTACTTTCCGAATGGGGGAACCCTGGTTTCTCGATTTCGCAATTAGCGTTCATTATTCGCTCCCCAAAATTACGCAACGGGCAACAATGGCGCTCTCGGGAAGCTGCTTGCGAAACGCGCGTGTTCCTCTGCCGGCCGTGGTGAAATTCGGGCTTCCTGCGAAAAAAGCCGAATTCGCGTGCTTCTTCGGACGAAGAGGAGGATGCTGGACCGCCGCAGGTTGAGGGGAAAAGTTCTCCGTGTTTGTGCTTTCCGTGTTTTCGAGGGTCCTTCGAGACGCCGAATGGTGGTGGGTGGATCACGCGATGCTATCAGCACCCAAGCTCGTTCAAAATGTATCCAAGATTGCTTGTGTTTGTTTATTTTTCTTCTTCTTTTTCTTCTTCTACCTTCCCCCCCCCCCCTACCCCCCGCCTTTGGGACAAGTAGCAACGAACTCATTTATTTTCCACGGCAAAAATCGGTGAGGGCGGTTAGCAATTACTGCTACGTAGAAATCGTTTTCTTTAGTATGCTTTCAAAAATAAAAAAAATTATTATCGATAAAAACTTGAAAAAGTGCTTTTTGTGAAATTTCCTTCTTGCGAGGAACTTGAAAGTTTCCCGATTTGTGAAAAAGCGGGAAAGAAATTCGCAGATTCCGAGCAACATTCGAAGAAACGGTAGCATTCATCGAATTCCTGGTCCAGCAATGAGCTCGACAAATGCCAGCGATACATAATAAGATCGCCATGGAAACATGTAATTAGAGATGTTACCGAGTGTTTCGACGCTTTGAGAGTATCATATTTTAGCTCCGGCAAGGAATGGGAAACAAATGTGGAGAAGAGAAAGAGAGCGGGAGAGGGAGAGAGAAGAGGAAGAAGAAGAAAAAAGCTTTCAGAAAATCACTCGAAAAGAATCATAGTGTTTCTGAGAAAACTTATCTTCCGAAGTCAGCGGTGACGCGCGCTTGAATTACTGCTGCTGCTGCTGCTGCTTCCGAACGCTGGAAAATGGAAGCAGTCGCCCGTGTGCCTCCGAGACTGGGAATTGGAAGGAAGGCTGCAGTTTCGGATGAAAGTCGCCGTCGCCGCGCAACCGTCCGCGTGAATGTTGCAGCCCGAGCTCTCCCCCAGCTTCGTTCGAATCGTGGGCTCGGCGCAGGACGCGGCTTGTGACGTCACCCACTCGCAGCAGTGTCCGCCGCTCGCTCGCGCCATTTCTACTAGTGTGCCTGCGATGATGGCCCAGCCGTTCACGCAAGTGCCGTCCGCAACGTGCGAGGAATGCCTGCACGCTTCTTCTCCGAAACTCCTTTGCATCGCGAAACAGTGGGGTCGGTTCACTGAAGAGGCACTCGTCCCCTTCTTCGCCCGCAGGGATGAATTTTTGAAATTTTCCCGGAACACCTTCTGCCGCCGTCCTCGGTATTTCCTCGCCGTAAATCCGTCCGCTGTACCCAGCGCCCGCCGGAGCGAACCGCACACCCTCATCATCTCCCATCTCCTTCGCTGCCCCCTTCCTATCCCCTCCCCCTCTCCAGTCCTGCGCTTTGCTGTCTCTCCCCTCGACCGTCCACCCGCGCCGGAATGCCGCGCTCCCCCACCCCACACGTAAATGCAGCTGATAATCGTTCCTCTCGTGAGGAAAGGCAGCAAGGGGATGACGTGAGCTGGAAAAGCGAGCGGGCTGGACGCTTTTCCTTCGCACAGGCAGACTTTCCTTGCGGTTGTCCGTGTGGCCCAGCAGGGGAAACAGACCCACCATTTCGGAGAAGCCTCCTCTCTTTCCCTCCTTCCTCACTGTGAGGTGTACACTGCTCGGAAAACCAGCTCCCTATGGTTGTCGTCCTCCCGTTTCCTTCGTTTTCAAGGACCCATCCTGCGCGCGCGTTTCTTCCCTCCCTCCGCACGCCTCTTCTGGAGCGAAGAAGGGAAACGGGGGAGACAGAAAAGGGACAGGATGGGGACCGATCGTCTCAGAATGCCCCAAGCAATTTTGTGTCTCTCGGAGGGAGTGGGAACAAGAGAGCTGCTTGTGCCCTTCCCCCTCTCTTCCCTCTCTTAATCGTCGCTTCCTCTCTTCTTATCTTGCTTTCCTCCTCCGACTCGCTTCTCCCGATTTCCCTGGCGTTTCTACCCGAGACAGCAGCACCGTCCATCCTTTCTCGTTTCTGCTGTCCGGAAGGGCTTCCCCCTGTCGGACGCTTGCCGTTTAGAGACGATCCAGGGTACCTTCTTTTCTTGTCGTGGGTCCTGCTGTGTGTCTGCTTCTCCTGGGAGCATTCGCCCGTCCCGCCTTGTCATCTCACGGGAACAGGGAAAAGAGATCAAGTTTTCTCCGTAAACGCGCGGCGTATCCCGCAGAAACCTCTGAGAATCGTCCTCCATTCCACCACCAAGAGCCTTCGCAGCGAACGAACCCTGGGAAATGGGAGAGTTCCGCGAAAGCAGGTAGAAAATTATCCAGGTGATCTGCCCCTTCTGGCCGATAACCTGTGAACTGATCCATCCTCTTCATCCTCTCCCTTCGGTTCCTTCCCCCCTCCCCCTCCTCCCGAATCTCCCCTCCCTTCCCGCGACCCTCGGTAGGGTCCTCTGATGGCACTGACCGGTCGTTCTTGTTGTATATGCCCCATGGGAGAAAGACCCGTCCACCCATCGAAAGGGACTTGGGAATGAAGAAGAAACCCTCCCTCCCGGCCCTTCTCCCCACGGAATGCAGGAAAAAGGTCCTGGAACCCCACGGAGACGAAACAGGAGGCGATTCGAAACAGGGACCGTCGTCCTCTTCCCCCTCCTTCCCAAGGGACGCCCCAGTCTCAGAGGCGGAAGCCGCCGCAGAGCGCGATGACTCGGAAGAGCGCGCACTTTCCTCTCGGCCGCTCTCGGTCGGTCGGTCATGCTACCAGCCGGGAGGAAAGGAAGACGGGAGTCGTGGGAAAGCCGTGCCACCGCTAACGCAGAGTTCCCCTTCACTCCTCTTGCTCGATCTCTCTTCCAGCCCACGTCCCCTGGAACTTCCCGCCGAGAAGGAGCGCTTTCCCGGGTCTCCCTTCCCTTTGCTCCCCGGTTCGCGCGGCATGTGGCCCTTTCGATTCACCCCGGCAGCTCTCGAGAGCTGCTCTGTTCCCTCGCGGGTGATTTGAATAGGGAAAGGAGGGAAAAGGGGGGAGGAGGACGAGCTGCTTCCCGACATCAGGAAAAAGTTGGAAGGGAAGGGGGGGACAAGGGGGCATCGAGTTCCCCGGACGCTTCTGCTCTCAGGAGCTCGGAGGAGAGACCCTTGTGTCCTTGGCAACCCGTTTGTTCCTCCCTTCCTGCCAGCACACCATCAGTTCCCCTATGGAACGCTTTCTCCGGTTGGCACCCCTCCCAGTCCCCTCTCCACCTTCCCTCTGCAGTTGGACGTGGAGAGCTCCCGGCAGCCCCCTTTCCTTGCTTTCCCCCCTTCTGAAGGAAGCCCGGAGCAGCTTCCGGGGTCCTTCCAGGAAACTTCCCGGACGGGAAACTTTCCCGATGGTCTAGGATAGGAGAATGGGATCTGCGGGTTCACACCTCGGCGTCCAACCTTGCTGGAGCGGGAAGGGAAAACGAAAAGAAAAGAAACGAAAAGAGAGACAAGGACCGGAAGGGAAAGTAGGGGATTTGCGTTGGTCGCGCTCTTGATAGATGCAGAGGAATCCTGATGAGAGAGGGATGCTGTAGTCCCCAGGGCAAAGGAGCCAACGCTATAGTCCCGCCGCCCTCTCGCGGCCGTCGAGGAGTGAAATGCCCTGGAACAGACGCATACGCACGGGACGTGTTGCGGAGGATGCTCCGCGAAGCAAGGAAAGAACAGCACACGAGAAGGAGAGCATCATCCCCTCTGGTCGGCTCCCGGAAGAGCTGTAGCGCTGGACAGCAGGGACGACTGTCGCGAGGCTGCTTAGGCGACGATGGAAAAGGCAAGGAGGAGGAGGGGAAGGAGTTTGGGGAGGGAGCACGTAAGTTACTACGGATGTCGGCCGTTACTGGTCCATGTGGACGGCAGCGGAAGGTGCGGCCGATATGAATCGAAGGAGCCGCATGCCACGCGAACCGGGGAGCAAAGGGAAGGGAGACCCGGGAAAGCGCTCCTTCTCGGCGGGAAGTTCCAGGGGACGTGGGCTGGAAGAGAGATCGAGCAAGAGGAGTGAAGGGGAACTCTGCGTTAGCGGTGGCACGGCTTTCCCACGACTCCCGTCTTCCTTTCCTCCCGGCTGGTAGCATGACTGACCGACCGAGAGCGGCCGAGAGGAAAGTGTGCGCTCTGCGGTGGCTTCCGTCTCTGCGACTGGGGCGTCCCTTGGGAAGGAGGGGGAAGAGGATGACCCTCCCTGTTTCGAGTCGTCTCCCCGTTGCCAGGTCGACTGCCTGCCTGGGAACAGCTGCTCGCCGCAATCGCAGTTGCGGAAGGAACGAGACTATGACTGCCAGGAGGAAGGAGGGGAGGGTCTCGAGCAAACCCGTTGGGAAGGCTGGATGTCCGCGGTCACATGCCCCTCTCCGTATTCCATGACCGACCAAGGGGAAGTAACGGACATCGGCGGGAAAAAACTGTCCGGAAAAAAACAGCTTTATCTCCCCTGCAGACCTTTCCATGTGGGAGGCCTCTCGACGCGGTCTCCCCAGAGATGCCGCAATGTGAGGGTTTCCTCCCTGGAGTTCAGGAAAGCTGGTTGACTCTATCAGCAAACGGGGAGCTACCGAAAAGCCGAGGAAAGCTCAATTGAGGTACCCGCCTCAAGTCCTGTGAGAGGGAGTAGCAGGAGGGCCGAAAGCTCTGTGTCCTTCGAGAACTTTCGAGGAACGTTCGTGAGGCCTACGAGTTACCGCAGAAGAGGGAAAAGGGAGGGAAGAGGTATGGGCGGGTGACCTCGCCCCTAGGAGGTTCTCTAAGCTCCCTCCCCTTTTCACCCGGGAGATACCAGAAGGGTGCGGAGAGAACCGGACAAGTCACTACGGGAGGTTGTCATCTTGCTGCCTACCTGTCCGTTGGGAACTGCGGGTTTTCATGGATGTCCTCCCTACTTGGACAGGCAGCCCTCTCTCTGTCTCCTCTTCGTGCCTCGCGAGACGGGCCCTCACAAGAAGGCAGTTTTCTATGGGTCTTCGAGTTTGCCTCGACGGATGCCCGAGGGGACAGAGAACGAGCAAGGGAAATGTCTGGCCCTCTGAACGGAGACTGCTCCCCTCCCCAGGGCGAGGACTCGGCCATCGCATCCAGAAGGTGCTTAGCGCAGCCGCACCGGTCCGCAAGCGGCTCTTCCCTAGAGAGCTTCCCTCCGCCGACGCCGGGAGCTCTTCTACGCGCCACGCTCGGGAGAAGAATGTGGACTCGCTGGCATGGCAGAAGAGAGCAGGTGCGCCTCGAAGGTCTTGGGTTCACGCAGGCTCCGTGCGCTCTGCAACCGCAAGGCGCTGCCGTTGCGCTGCCCCTTCTTTCTCTTCAACATCTTCGGAAGTGAAAGGGCCGTCCCGGATGCACACGGATAACGATCATCCAATTCGCGCTCGCCCGTCTGGTCGTCGCCGCCAGGCTGCGCTCCCTGCCCCCCTGCTCTTCCACGCTGGTTGCCAGAGGCGAACTGCTACCCGTCATCCGTCCGGCGAGAGAGCTCCCTAGGATCAAGAAAGGATGGTCCGCAGAGGAAGAGGAAGTTGCCTGCAGGTTCTGTGCTCTTGCTCTGCAGGAAGGAGTCGTCGTAGATATCCGTGCGCGTCCGGTAAAGCAGACAACCAGGAAGGGAACAGGAAAACGGTACCCAGCGGCAGTTGTGCCACTCCGCAGCGAGAAAAAGCGGGAAAGACACCCGGTAGCCTCGGCTCTGCCTTGCCGAGGGCGGAGGGGAAGCGCGTAAGCGCTGCATCGAGCAAGCAGCTCGAATTTTTCGGATGCTGGGTAGCTGATCTTTGGATCATTCGCACGAGGAGCAGACGAAGCTGCACATTCAGGGACGGACCGCGGTCCTTCCTTCCACTGCCAGCCGGTGAGAGACGAGGAAAGACCGATCTTCCATCCAGGATCATCGCTTATTATTCAGTCATCACAGTGCGGCTCTATTGTGGGACCTCACGCCCGTTGGTTCCCCTTTCCTTCTGAAAGGACCAGCGTCTTTCGTGCCGTACCAGTCCGCTTTCGCACGAAAGCGCCGTGGGAACGACGACCTCAGACAGTACTGTTCTCCTGGGAGCTTCTTCGCCAAGAGGCTCCCGAGACTCTCCGGCGAGAGAACTCCATCGCCTGAGGGATGCCGAGGCTCTCGCTGCTTTGGCGCATCCGATTGATGCAGTTTCACTCGACGCCCTCTAGTGGCTGCTGGATCATTCGAGGATCATCCTTGACCTCCGTGGCGGGTCTTCGGCCGCTTCAGCTACATCCCTCGCTAAAGCGACAACGACCTTCCGCCACAACAGCCCTCTTCCAGAGACCTGCCGCCACTTTTGCCTCCCGACTGCAGGTCGAAGGCCTCTCTTTAGCACCACAGGCGTGCGTTTCCTAGGAAATGGCTTCCGTTTGGAGAGTGAAGCGCACCACGAGAAAGGAAAACCAGCGGCAGCGCGTTCTCCGGTTTCGGAGACGAGTCGCCTCCGGCGAGGGGTCGCTCTCGTCGTGCGAGTAGTCCGGAATTTCTTGCAGTCCCCCATCGAGGAGGTTTTCCCGTCGATTTACTCCTTCTCCTTCGCCTCTCCGGGAGGGTCACTCCTCGACAGTTGCCTCCGGCGAGTGGCAGCTGCTAGCTGCTGCTGCCTCCGAAGGCGACATCAGGAGCATCTTCCTCCTTCCAAGGACTGCAGACCGATGGTCGTCATGGGTCACTCCTCCCACGGACTCCGTCGCCGACGTCCTGAGAGATCCATCCAGCTCCTGGGTACTTCTCGAAAAGATCACAGTCCTGGAAACCTTCGCGGTTCCTTTGTGAAGACGGGTAATTGATGGAGGCTGCCTGATGCCGCGGATGAAAACAACGTGACAGCCGAATCAAGGAGTCATTGGCTCCGTGTTTTCCAGCCGTCAGGAGCCTCACGTTTCCAAGAGCCCGGCGGATTTTTTCTGTCTCCTCCCCTCTCTCTCGTTCAGCTCCACCTCAGGTGGCATGGCAGCGGCTCTCGCCATCACAACGCCGCTCACTTTAACGGTCTCCAGGCAGGAATGGTCGGAGCCGCGTCTAACGGTTGTCTTAACAATCCGGCGGCGCTACCAGACGGCGAACGGTGGGGGAAGGTGGGGGAGGGGGGGGGAAGGGAGGCTGGCGAGAGCGCGCGCATGCGATCTGGCAGGCAACCGCACGAGCTCCGAACTCACAGCGACGAGAATGTGGCGCGGGAGGTCCCTGGAGGAGGGGAGGGGGGACGAACTTGGATCTCAGAGCCCACGCATGCAAAGGCGCTCTCGGCGGCGGCGGAGCTCCTCGCCTTGGGGGACCTCTCAAGGACCTTCGCCTCTTCCCGACACCTCCGGAAGATCGAAACGTCTCACACCCCTGCTCCGTCGGTGTCTACTCTCGGGAAAAAGAGGGGATGGTGTCTTCGTAGGGGAGAGAGAGGAGGAGGAGAGTAACGGTGCGAGAGAGACAGGGATCAACTTTTCCGCCAGCAGAAGTACTTTGGCCTCCTCATCCCGCGCACGAGTTTCACTTCTTGCCTAGGGGGTGCTTCGCTCACAGACAGCGCGCGTTCCTCCAGGTCTGTCTTTACCTTGCCGTACCTCTTTCCTCTCCCCCCCTCCCTCCTCCCCGCCCCCAAATCCTGCGCGTGCTTTTACGTCAGGACGTTCTCTACTTTCCCTCTGGCAGCCAGCGTCCTGGTCCTGATGATCGCGACGGCCTTGGGCTACGACGAGAGCGGCGGCAGCGAGCGTTCCCGAAAACACTCGTTCCCGTCCGCTCTCGGGTTTCGCCGCCGCCTCTGCAGGAAACTTTGGTCCATTTGGAAGGGGATGAATATCGCGTTTCGCCTGGCCGCGGGGGCACGAAGGGAATCTCCGCGCCGCACGCGTTTTTCCGGGCCGCCGACGCTGACGAGTGGTCCGCGCACCGCTGCACATGGGCACGGACGGGGGGCCGCCCCTGTCGCCACGGATCGAGCGGAGGCACTCCAGGCGTACCGCCCCTCGGCTCTCTCGTCCCCGCTCGGTGGGGCCTTTCTTTTTTCCTCCTCCTCCCCTCCCCTCCTGCTCTCTGCCCCTCTTTTCGCTGCGGACTCCATCTTCGGAGCCCTCAGGTCCCCTGCCGACAGGCACTCCCGCACGAACCGAAAGCGCTGCTCGCGCTAATCCGACCTGGGACAAAAGCGGACCCGCAGAAAAGCTGAGTCGAAAACATCCCGGGGATCGACGGGAGGGGGGAAGAGGAGGAGGGCTACAACAGTTGGAGGAGATACGCTTGAGAATGAGGTGGCGGCGCGTCTGCTCGAGGGAAGGAGGAGGGAGGAGTGGGCGAAAGGCGTTTGCCCCGAGAACCACGACGACGGCGGATGCGCGCATCCGAGTTCGGGTGCAGCGCAGACGCTCCAGCCGCTGACGCTGTTGGCCCCCGCGACGGGTCAGCCGCTACTCCGACGACCGGCGCTGGAGCGAAACGTCCGCCAAGGATGCCAGTCTCTCACGGCGGGGAGCCTCTGGGATTCCCGGGAATGCACCCAGGCCGGTCCCAGCGTGTATGCGCGTGCAGGGAGGAGAGGGGGGGGAGAAAGGAAGGGAGGCGTCTCGAGAGAGAGAGAGGACGGGAGTCCCTCGGAGCCGCGCCACCCTGCGCACGCGCATTCCTGGATCCGTCCACGCCGACGCCTCGGCCTTCCCCCCGCGAGCGCGGGACGCGCGCCCCGGAACCTCCCCTTCAGTAGCACGAAATTCCGCGTTCTTGGAATTTCTCGCGTCCCTTGAGTTTCGCGAGCGGCCGAACGGCGGCATGTGCGCTCCGTGAGGGTGCCGGCAGCTGACGCAGACGCGTGGGATGGGGAAGGAAGAGGGGAGCAAAGACGGGGTGGGAAAGAAAAAGCCCATCTCCGGAAATTCCTCTCGGGTGCGGTCCATCCAGCACCCGAGAGGGGCGCTGGGGTGAGTTTTGGGGAATTCCTCTGAAAGACCTCGAGTGGCCCCCAGTGCAGGAAAAACTCTCGTACCGTCCCTCTTAAGTGGCAGGAGTCGGCGACCCTGGTGTTGCATGGGCCTCCACCCGCTCAACACCAGGGTTCGACATCAATGGACTCGGAGGAGGGGGTTGACCGCGAACTGTAGCAGGTGCGGGGAACGAGAATCCCCCCCGCACCTGCTCGTGGATTGTGTTGCCCTTCGGCTCCTCTGGGAACGCTTTGCTGCGACCCTAGAACCCCCCGACGACAACCCCAAAGACTTTTTGAAACGCCTCTTTGCTCGAGATGCCCTTCCGCCAGCCGCGTTCCCAGCAGCTCTCCGCTGCCTACGCACGATCGTGGCTGCCTGGAGCGCCGTCGAGAGAGGTGAGGACGACAGGGGGCGCCAATCCATTTCGCGGCCAGCCTCGTGAGGATTGCGTCAAGATCTCCCCATCCGCGAAACACGCAGCCTGAACCTGCCGGCATCCTTGGAAGGATGCAGAGGACGCCCGCGGGCGGACAGAGATCTCGCTTCCCATGCCCCCCAGAATTGTTTTATCCTTATTTTCTCTTATTTTTGATATTCCCATCCCCTCTAGCTGTCGGGGCGATCCTCGCCGGTCTGATCTCCGACCGCCATCTCTACATGTCATTTAATGCAACGAACGTGGCGGGAACGACATTCCACATCCCTTGAAACGAACGACCCTGACGCAACTGGGTGAGAAGGGAGGAGCGGGAGGTGGCCGCCACCGCTCCGTTCGCGCTCGCTGTGATCCCGGTGTGGGGCACACGGCTGCTCGCGCGCTCTTCCACGCGCTCTTCCACTTCTTCCACGCGTCGCGGATAGAGCTCTCCCCCCTCTGGCGGACATCCCATCCCGGGCTGTCCCGGAGGAACGAGAGAGCCGCGTTCTGGTCGGCCGGCCTTCAGGAGCGAGGCCAGCGGGCACGCATGCCCTCCATTTCCTCCTCCTCCCCTCCCAGGCGAACGTTCCCGGACCGCGAGGCTCGCCGCGGCTGTCATCCGTCTTACTGGGAGATCGGTCCAGAGCAGAAGTCGCCTCGCGCTCTTCCCACTTGCTGAGCAGGCGCGGCGGCGGCGGCACTTCAGGCCCGCCGTTCCTCGAGGGAACCTCTGTTCCTCGAGGTGACGTCAGCGGGTTTTTATCTTTGTCTGAGCTGGTCCAATAAATCTGATGTTGATGATCCCTAATTATCTACTCTGCGTACTCGAAACGCCATTTCCGCTCGCGGATTCCGAGCGCCGGCTGCGTCTTTCGCGGAGAGGTCGGCCGGGTAGCAGACGCGTTCCCAGAGGAGAGAAGGAGGGGAGGGGTATGGATCGGAGGAGAGGCGGAACACGAGGAGCAGGACGGGAAAAGAAGAAGGGGGTTCAAGGGGAAGGAATGCACGTCGCCTGAGAGAGGGGAAAGGCAGGTGGCCCGGCTGGCTTCTCCCTCTCCCCCCCCCTCTCTCTTCTCCCCTTCCTCCCGGCTGCTGCCCGCGAGCGTAGTCACCCGCCAGGAGGTCCGAGCACGGTCGAAGAGGCTTTCGCGCTGAACTCGGGCGCGCCGAGGGCGGACGGACGCACCCGTGCGCAGGAGCAAATTCTCCGAGATGACGTCACGCCGCCGCACGTCCGGCGCGCGCGTGCTGCCGCACACGAATGTTCACACGTACGTACAAGAATGGTAGCACAGCACTCATGCGTCCGTGCGCACACGCACGTCCGCGAACGCGCGTGTCCACGAAATCACGCACTCGCACAAGTTTTCAAACACCCGCGTGAGCCAGGAACGCTCCAGTACGCGTGCAACGTGTGTACACGCGCACGCGCACGCGTGCGAATGCGTGCTCTCTAGAGTGTCGCCCGAAGGCGAAGGAAAGATGCCCAGCACGGTGCTCTGAAGATCCGATTGTTCTGGATGATTTGCTCCGGAGAGTCCTGTGCTGCCGGTCGCGAAGGGTGCAGCAGAGGTGCACAGGTTCGACCCTGCTGCTGCTCGCCCCGCATCTTTTTTCTTTCTTTCTTTCTTCTTCCCTCCCTCCTTCCGCCTTCTTGTTCCCTCCTTTCCCTCCGTTCCGTCAGCAGGAGCCACCATTCCTGGACCGGCAACACCAGGTATCCCCCCTCCGAACTCCAGAGAGAGCTGACGTATCGGAAACCCCAACTTACGGCGACCGCACCTGGGCAGGAAGCCTGTCCGTGGATCGGTTTCCAAGGAAACGGATCCCTCGAAACGGGAAGAGTTTCCCTGACGCCCAAAGTGTCCTTTTCCGCGGAGGGGCGGTCGACTCGGAACCGTCGTCGACTTCCGTTACCCGTTCCCGGGGGGAATTTTCAGAGGGCTAGTTGCGATCGCGACCTCGCGGAGGCTCCTGGACGTAGGGGGCCCTCACCGGCATCGAAGCAATAATCGGGTGATCAGCCATGGGTATGTTCACCTCTCTCTTTTTCTCTCCCCCCTCTTTTCCCTTTTCCTTTTTCAGCGGCAGTCCTGGCTCGCGTGGGGAGCCCCGCTTTCCTCCCCCCCTTTCTCCTCAAGCGAGTCCACTTGCCGGCTGCCGACCTCGGCTCTCCCTCAAGAGTGGCCTCATGGAGCGCGCAATCAGCTCACGGATCCCGGAAGGACTTCTCGAGAGAACGATGGCAAGGATCTTCCATCTTCGTAAGCGAATTAATGCGGATCGCCAGGTTTCGGGACTTTCCGAAGAGCGGGGAGCAGTCGAGTGAGATAGGAACGTCTCAGAGGAACGGAAAAGCCGAAATTCCGAAGGCTGCCACTGCTGTTGCTGCGTCTGCGAGGGACAGGTCGGCTCCGAGGAGGCAGATAGGGGAGCAGGAGGAGTATGAAGGGAAGAGGAAGAGGAGGAGGCAGAGAGGATGAATTTCGTTCCGAGGAAAACGGTGAAAGCCGGAAGTGATGGGAGGAGGGACGCCTCGCTCGACATAATGGCCGATACGGCGGGGGCGATCCGTCCAAAGTTCCGAGGAGCAAACAACACCGCAGGCGCGATAAGAAGCCGAAAGAGCGCGCTCACACCGCGACCAATGAGAGATTTCTGGGGGGGGGGGGATAGGACATCCGAGTCACGGGAGGACCGCTGGCGAGCAGGTCCTGGACCTCTCCACAGGGCAAACTCCCTCCTCTCTCACTGACCACCTTGGGCCTGGAAGTGGACGGAAAGGGAGGGGAGGGAGTGCTCGCCCTCAGAGCTCTCACCCATCGTCACCGGTCGGCAGGCCGCCGGCGACTCCCGGCCAGCAACAGTACCCTAGGGTGTCCGGGAGAGCCGAGAGAGAAGCCGAGAAAGGGCGTCGGGCGAGCGACGAGTGCGTTTCCGGAAGGTGCTCGCGGGCAGATTCTCTCCCCCTCCGCTTCTCCCTTGCAGTGGACCTGTGCTCCACGCTCGGCGTGTGGATGTAGCCCCACCGCTGAGGCAGCAGGCCGGCGGCACCCACCGGATGAGGCAGATGGGTGGCGCCCCCGAGATCGTTCCAGCCAGCCGCGCCCGGTCGGAGTCGCTTCCGACTGTCAGAAGTGACGAATCGGAAGTGGGATGAGGAAGAGGAGGAGGAGGAGCGACCCAAGCGTGGAGCGCGCCGGTGCTCGTGGCGTCTGCCGCCGCTCCCGCGAGCCTGCGCGCGCACCTTGGCAACAGCAGCCCGCGCGGGCCGCGAGCGAGCGCCTGCTGTGAACGCGAGGCTCCCGTGAGTTGCCGCCGTTCCTTGAAGTCCCCGAGGCAGGCGAGCAGGAGCCTTCCTCTTCCTCCCCCTCTTCCTCCCGGCCGCGGGAGACGAGCAGTGGCCCCTCCACCAATGGGCATCGCGGCCCGGGCGTCCTCGGAGGCGAGGGGTTCTGCACGGGGCTGCCTGCCGTGCTACGGTCTACTCGGCGTCGGAGGAAGCGGCCAGAGTGAGTCTACAGGTGCGCGCACGCGCACCCCCATCAAAAAACGGCAACTCCCGAAACGAGCCAGGAAACCTCCCTCTGGACTCACAAGCGCCACGCACCATCGGCGGCTCCGCCGGTGCCCTCCGACACCGTCTGCGAAGCCGAGGAGGCGTCCGGTGCTGCTCCGGGAGCGTCTGGCTGCCGAGGAAGGGGAGGGAGAGAGAGAGCGTGGCGATGCGTGGAACGCACCTCCGCTCCGGGCCGCGGGAAGGGCGGTCGCGCAGGAGCCAAAGTGCGGTCCCTGAAACTCGTCCATGCCCGTCCGAGGAAGAGGCGATGCCTGGTCCGATCCATTCCTATCGATCTTCCGCCTTGACTGTGTGTCTCCAACGAGAGCGATCCCGAAGAACTCCTGCTCGCCAGTGGTTCAGTTGCACTTCCGGGATTCCAGAACCAGTAAAAGCGACCAAAGATGAGTGCGGAAGCGGCTCGAAAGAGCTCCTCTTCTTTCCCTCTCCATCCACGCAGCCCCAGCTACGAAACCCAAGACTAACTCGAAGGCGGAGAAGCGCGCCACCAAGGAAAAGCAAGGCGTCACTCAACAACCAACGTAGCAGCAGCAGGCGCGTTCAATGCTGGGCGCACAGTCCGGGAAACCCTTTCGAACGAACGAGCCCTGGTCCACATGGTCGAGCAGATGACGACGACGACATTGCTTTTCGCCCCTCTTCGTACGCCCGCGCGGCGACCGTGCCCGGGCCGGCGCGTCTTGACGCAGCGGCGAGAGACACCCCCGTGCCAAGGGGAAGGCCACGGGTTCGAGTCCACGAGTGGGCTCATCTTTCCGGCCTCAATCAGAAGAGCGCGTTCCACAGAAAGAGAGCTGGGCAGGGGGAGGCGACGGTGGATGTCGGATGTCCTGCAAGAGCTGATGACTTCGGGTGCTGAAGAAGGAACGCGACCGTACCGAGGAAGACGGCGGCGATGCTGTGCAACGTCCAGCACAACACTGGGACATCTGCATCTGTCGGACCCATCTCGCACGACCGAGTCACCGCCGGCAGCCGCGACAATGATCTTCGTCCTTCGTGTTCTTCGTGCACCCACGTAGCGGCAGCGCCCGGCGGCAGCACTGTCCGGTTGCCGGCCTCTTGGCGCGGCGGGTGAGACCTCCCCGCGCCGAGGGAAGGGGGGACCGCGAGTTCGAATCGCCGGGAGGGCGCAACTTCCCGGCCTCAATCAGGAGCGCCTCTCAGCAGGACATCTGCCGGACGCTCCCGCACCACCGCGCGCAGACCGGCAGCACGGTCGAGCGGTGCCGACTCGACCGTGCTGCCGCGTTCCGGCAGCCGCGACAGTGCTTTTCGCCCTTCTGTGCGCACATACCCGCGTGGTAGCAGAGCCCTCCGGGCCGGCGCTTCTGGCTTGGCGGCGAGAGACCCCTTCCGCGTCGAGGGTAGAAGGGAGGGCGGAGAGTTCGAATCCCTGGGCGGGGGGGGGGGAACCCGTGTCCCTGCGAAGTTCTCCTCCTTCATACCTGGCAAGCAGAGGACCCGGCCGTTCGTCGCGGACAGCGCCCTCGTCTCTGCAGCGGAGAATCCGGGCAGGCCGAGGGAAAACAGCGGGAAGCTGCAGGGAAGGATAAAAATCCCTTGAGTTCGTTCGTCTCCGTTATCCTGAACCTTCCGGGGAAAGCGAGCGAGTCTGGCGCGTTCACCGTCGACGTTCCGAGCCTTTTTCCAGGTTCTGGAGAGAAAGGACGCTTGAGAGGAGGCAGCCCTCGAGAGCAGAGGAAATGCTAGAGGGGGAGGGGGAAATGGCGGAGAAAAGCGCAGCCGTCCCTTCCTCCTCACCTGCCGCACGGAGCAGCGAGTGCGAACGCAGCAGGGACCGAGGGAGGAGAGCCAAGGGACCCGGGATTGAAGAGACGGCGCGCTGCTCCCTTCCTTCCCTCCCCCATTTGGGGGGAGGGAGGGGGGGAATCGTGATGTCCTGCAGCAGCATCCTTCCGCGGCAGCTCTTCACAGTCAGCCCGCCCCCGCGGGAGGGCGACGGCGCGGAGGGCGAAGAAAGGGAAGCAACGTCCCCCCATGCGGCACGAATGGGCCATCTCGCTCCGAGATCCAGGGACTCGATTGCGCAGACCGGAAGTGAGATAGAAAGATTCCGATAAACAAGTGGAGTGTTTGTAGATAAATAGATCGGCATGCAGATTAAAAAAAAACACACACACACACACACACGAAAGCATTCAAAAGTAGCTTGTTCCGGCAGTTGACAGATGGCGCCGCGTGGCACGGTTTTTGCCCGGCTCAAGAATGCCCCTTTCCCCCACGAGCGCGCGAAAATGCCGGGATGGCGTGTCTTTCGCGGGATCGAAAAACGGCGCGCTTGCATGGAGGAATGCCGCGCGCGGTTGTCGGCGACGGGTACGAACGCCTGGTTGGATGATAATTCCATACAAAATTCATACACGCATTCGATAATGCGGTTATGGAACCACGGAGGCGCTCGCGGCGGCAGGCAGTCGAGTCGGATGGCCTCTCCTCGCGTGGGGAGCTGAATGTTTCATGAATCCCCACGCCGCCGGCTGCTGTTGCCCCCACTGCTGCCGCACGCTCCCGAGCAGCCTCGAAGTCCCTCGTGGATGTGCCCTCAAGCGCGGACTTCCTCCGCAGCGGCGGCGGCGGCGATGCACGTTCCCGATAGCAGCAGGGCGCTGCTTTCTTGCGCGTGCGCAAAGGGACGATGGCAGGTTGAGCGGAATGAAAGGGGGGGGGGGAAGGGGAGGGGGAACCTGACGAAAAAACGACTTTGCGAATTCCTCCTGGATTTTTTTTGTGTTTGCTTGTTTGGACCCCAGCGAATCCATTCGATCGCCCCCCTCCCTTATGTTTACTCGGAACGCTCAGCAGCCTCTCTCGCTCACCTCCTACGCCTCGACAGTGCTGGCGCACGTCGCAGCCACCCGTTCTGTACACGGGGCGAGGAGGGGAGGGGGGAGGTAAGTATGAATGGGGCGGGTGGTTTCGTTTGTCAGGTTGGGGCAAAATTCCAGCAGTGGGTCTGTGGTGACCCGACGACTCCGGATGCGGCTTCCTTGGGCTCACCCCGTCCTGTGCCCGGCACCTGGTCCGTGCGAAGAGGAATGCTCTCGCAAGGCTCCTGACTCGGGAACCGACGCTGAGTTCGGGAAACTCCCGAAGACGCTCCCCAGGGGCACGCGAACGCACACGCCGCCGGCGGGCAAGAGCTACGGCAGGAGCGGGAAGTCCGAGGGTTTGCCCTCCCCTCCTTCTTCCGCGAGCAGCCGTTGGGCGCCTCCGGGCCTTTCTTACTCCCCCCCCTTCTGTTCCTCGGGTGCTTCCTGGACGCGCGCACCTCGGTTGCGCCGTGAACGACCTGTGACCTCTGGGCAGCGCGTTCTTTAATTAGGCCTCTTGGCGAGAGGCGCTCGCAGACGTTGAGCCCGAAAACTCGAAGGCCAGGGTCCAGGGAGTTCGTTTGATTCTTCGAGCGAGCTGGGCGAATGGCAGAGAGAGAGCTTTCCTTCCTAAACGCTTCGCAAGGATCTTCTCCCCCCTCACCCCATCCCCACCCCACCCCACCCAAAAAAATTGAATTCTCGATAGCTGACGCCCTGTTTAGCAGACCGTTACGTTCCGCGTTTGTTCTCTCTTTCGTCCGCGTCCTTTCCGCGCTCCCTCGGCTCTTCGCCTGCTCTTTCCTTTGTGGCCTCTCTCCCCGAGGAAGACAATGGTGAGGTAGGGGATTCCAGTTGGGCTTGCTGCTGCCTCCGAGCAGTTCGGCCCGAGCAGGCCGAGACGGCAGCAGCACGGCCACCACTTTCTTCTCGACGGATTCCCAGCCGGGGTCACCGCTCCGCCCGCGCGCGCGGGCGGACTGCCCCGCGAAGGACGGCCGGAATCCGCGGGAGGAGGAGGAGGAGGAGGAAGCCGCCTTCTCGGGCCTGTTGTTACCCGCCGCTCCCTGCGCGGCGAAACGCCGCCTCCGCTGCAGCTCCTTGCCCTGCCGGCGGCGGCGGCGTGTCCGTTCGCGCGCCCCTGGGAAGTGTCTTCGGGAGTTTCCCGAACGCAGCGTCGGTTCCGGGCGGGGGAGGTACCCGAGTCGAACCCAACTCGTCCTTCAGACACATGCGAGGCGGTTCCCCCCCTCCCCCCCGAAGGGGCTCTGCGGGCCTTCTTCCGTCTGCCCGGAGGAGAGGCAGCGCGAGCAAAGATCGTTCTCAAGTGTGCTGCCATCGACGCGGGATGAATTGAAACATCGGAAACGACCTTGAAACTGGAATTTCGGAAAGCGATCGTTTTCTTCTCCCCCTCCCTCCCTCCCTCCTCCTTCCCCCCTCATCCCTCCTCCTCTCCCGTCTTCTTCCTCCTTTCCTGTCTTTTCGCGGACGATTCGCACGGATTCCCAATCCGGAGCACGCGTTCCCGAACGCGTGTTTCCGAGAGTCGAAGAGTAACCAAATGGAACTTTTATTGCTTCTGCCCATTGCGAGAGCCGTTCGAACGCGTAATAAAAAGGACTGATTGGACCAAATGGATCCTCTCGATCCCGCCGTTACTGTAAATATTGTACGCAAACTGCTTCCCGAGCGTGACGAGTTTGGCGGGAAGCGAGTTTGACGACCGGGGGAATCCGTCCCGAGCCGGGAAAAACTCCTGCATCCCCCTTCTGCAGCTCGGCGAGCGCGCTTTTCAATTTCCTTTTGTTTTTTTCCCCGAAGCGAGCACGCCCTGCCGTTCCCGCGACGCTCCCGGAGCCGCCGCTCCTCGGAACGAGATGAACCGTGTGATGGATGCCATCTCATAACGCGAGAAACGTGACGCGTGTTTATCCAAACCTTCCGCGCGGGATGCGGAGAAGTATTGTTTTCCAAAACGACGCTGAAGACTGTTTATCAAATATTCACGAGCGCGACGGGGGGAGAACGCGCCGGAAATCGTTCGGTAACCGGGACGACGCTCACCCCCAAGAAGGCTCGGATCTTCCATCCGCCGCAGCGCGGCGGTTGCCACCGCCACCGCCGAGGAGCGCGCGCGCTCCCTGCCGGACCGGGTGAACGCTTCCCTTCCGTGGAAGTCCCCCCCCCCCCACTTCACGTATGCCTCACAGGTAGCAGGAAAAAAAAAAAAAAAAAAAGCAAAGAATATAGAAGAATATAGAACCTCTGCGCACAGCAGCATCGTTTTCTGCTGCTGCCTCCTCTTCGGTTTCGCCGTGCCACGTTTTCCTTTTTCCTTTTGTTTTTGTTTTTGTTTTTTGCCTCCCCGTTGGCGAAACGCCAGTCGATTTTTCACAGCGACGGATCTGCCTTCGTTTCGGGATTTTCCATTCCTTGCCTTCCCCGTTGCCTGGCAATTCGGGATAGTGGGGGGTTTACCCTGCGAGCGTGCTTATCCCTTCCACCTTCCTCTCCTCGTCCAGGAATAATGGACGGCCAGCGGAACGGAAGGAACACGAAAACACGAGATCGATGCCGCGTCGCAGTTCCAGAAAGTTCCCGCTGGCAGAGTTCCCGCTATCCTTCTCATTGTTGCAGCTTGGCTTCATTGTTGCCGGCGCTGCTCCGGGATTTCCATACGCGCGCTCGGGATCACGTGACTTTTACAACGTTGCGCGCACACGTGCGCAGCCAGCCGTGGCCGCGATTACACAATAAAAAGCGAAGCGGCGGCGGCGGCGTGCGAAAGGCGAAGCGCGCGCGGAGGCAGCAGCAGCAGCAGCTTTTCCTCCTCGTCCCCCCCCCCCCTTTGTCTTCCGGCCCCCCTCCCCTCCTTCCCTCCCCTCCCCCTTGGACGTGTGCCTATGCAAACCCACCGCCTCCACCGGGAACGATTCCCTCGCCGACTCCACCACCGAAGGAGCTGGCGCCCTCCGTAGCTCATCGAGGCGATTTATTTGCTCCAGCGCTGAGCTTCTTCTCTCTCTTCCTTCTTCTCCGGGGCTGTTGCCGTTCGTCTGGAAGAGGCGATTCGCAGAACAGGTGTAGCCGATTCGGTTTCCCGTCTGATAAGAGGCGTTAATAAACAAAGGAGGACCTTCCATCCCGATTTCCCAGTTCGCCGTTGTCAACGTTACCGGGGGGGGGGGGGGGACTCAATAAAAACCGGGCGGATGCGTGCGTTTCCGCGATCTGCATTCGTTCGGATGCGCGCGCGATTGTGGGGAAAAAAAAAAAAAAAAAAAAAAAACCAACCAAATGTGGCGTGCGTGCGAGGGACTCTTCGAGACGGGCACGGTGCCCAGCAAAGTTTCATTGGAATTTAATTGAAATCGCCTCTCCCGAACGAGGAAAGAGGGGGGAAACTTTCCTTCCTCCCACCAGCCATTTTTCTCCTCCGCTTTCCTTCCCTGCTTTTTGTTTCCCTCTTCGCTTCTTCCTTTTTCTTTCCTCTTCCGGGTTTCCAACACGATTTTTATTGCGCGTGCGGAGGAATTTATTTTTAGATCGGCACTCGCCTTTTGATGAGGCGATTGCCGACCATCGTCGTGTTTCCACGTGTTTCCACGTGCCCCGACAAGACCGCACCCGCCGGGGCCGCAGTGTTCTCGGGAGAGTGATGGGGCCGCGGAAGACGGAGCGTGGCAGGAGGAGGAGGGGGAGGGGGAGGGGGAGATCGCTTGGCTCCGGTTCGGGAGAAGCAGATTTCCGCTTCCCGGATTCGCCCCCGGAGCTGTCTGCACGGCTGCAGGAATCGTCAAGTGGGGCTCTCCATCCTCAAACCTCCCCCGCTTTCCCCCTTTCCCGCTGCCGGCGCCGCCAGCATGGATGCCTCTCTTCCGCCCGTGTGCGTCCGGCAACCACGAGGCTCCACGCCCGCCCGCCCGCCGCCGGTCGACCTGCCCACCGTCCACCGTGGACCCTGATCTCTGATGAGGGACGGGGCCACAGCATCGCATACCACGAGGCACTCCTGGCCCACACACCCCACACACCCTGCCGATGCTGCTCTTGGTCCGCTGGCTGTGCATCCCTCCTCCCCCTGTCCCTTGAAGCTCCTCGCATGCCATAACTTCTGGCTGCCCTCGACGTCCACTCCGTCGTTCCGCGACCTGGTCGCCCTGCCTCGCGGCCTGCTGCGGTGCGACGCCCGGATGGGATGCCGAGGAGAACGACCGGAAGTCGCCGCAGGGCAAACTCTTCCTGGTCGAGGGGGAACGGTGGCAGAGAAGACAGCTTCGAAAGTGCCTCGAGGACGAGTACTCGAGGAGGGAGACTCAGCCCCTCCTCGGTAAGAATTCGGATAGCTCCCTCCTCCATCCCAAGTGAGACAGGCAGAGGGCAATGTTTGCCCCCCACCCACCCCTCCTTCCTCCCCGGCAGTCCACTCGACCCTTCGCCGCTCCTCCTACATGCAGCACTAGGGGCCGGCCAACCATCGCCCCGGGAAGAAGCACGCGGGGGCAAGAGGAGGAGCAACTCCGGCGGGCGATCGGCTGGCGGCCGCAGAGGGTTCTGGGATGGCCGGGAAAGACCGGATGGCTGCGCGCTGCCTCAGGCTGTTCCAGCAAACGGGAGGGCAGGTGACGCCGTGGGGGGGAGAGGCGGTCGGCGCCCTCATAGGGGGAGGATTCAGAGGTCGCCTCCCCCCCCTCTCTCTCTCTCTCCTATCCCCAGCCGCCTTCGGGGTGAGAGCCGGGGAAAGGCACGATGGAGGGGGTAAGCGGACGCGGCGCCGATCCCACCCTCGGGGGGGGGGGGGGACCCATTTGCGCCTGCGGCCGGAAAGACGCGCGCGCACGGCCTTTCCCTTCCCGGGTGAGCCCGGTCCGCCTGCCCGCCGGAGACAATGAGGCGCCGATCCGCCGCCGCCGCGGCGACGAAGGAGGGGGGAGGGGGACGTCGAAGAATCTTCCTCCCCACCCTCCCTCTTCCCTATGCCTCCCCTCCCTTTCCAACTGAGGAGGAGGGGGGGGGGGAAAGGAAGGAACAGGGAGGAGGAGAAACGCGAAACCTTCGCCCCGGATGTTTCGGGATTCGCCACCGCCCTTACGGGACGCGTTCAGGAGGCAGCACGCCCTTCCTACGGAGGAGCGGAAACGGGAGGGATTCCAGGGATAGCTCAGGCTCTCCTCCTCGCTCCCCCCCTCCTCTTCCTCCCCAATTTGCAGGGCTTGGTAGAGGGGGTTGTGCAGGTTTCCCCCCTTCCCGCCGAGAAGGAACAAGACCTTTCCTTCCTGGAAGGGAAGCAGGGCGATGGGTGAGGGGGAGGGAAAGGAACCGATGGGGAGAGGGGGGGAATCGTCTCCTCCTCCCCCGCCTCCTCCCATCGCGGCAGCGGCTCAAGAGTGAGGGGACCGCGTCGGAGGAGGCGAACGTGCTGCCGGCGGCGGCGGCGGGAAGCTCTCCGCGGAGAACCGTCCGGCGAAGGAAACGGCGGGGAAGGGAAGGGAGGAGGCACTTCGGGCCTCCTTGCGCCCGCCCTCTGGAAGGCAGTCTGGGACCGCCGCCGCGTCCGCTCACCCCCTCCTTCGTGCCCTGCCCCGGTTCTCACCCCGAAGGCGGCTGGGGGGGGGGGGGGAGGCGATCGCCAAGTTCTCCCGCGAGGGCACCGACCGTTGCACTCACCTGGAGTTCCCTGCCCCCTTCCTCCCGAGGTCCCGGGACCCCTGCCGCCGGGTTCCTCGGATCCCGGGATCTCTCTTCCCCCCGGGCACGGGCGAAGGCTCCATTTTTTTTTTTTTTGCTTTTGATGTCTGTCTGCGGGAGCTGCGGCAGCGCGCGCTGAGGGCGCCTTAGGTTTTCCTCGCTCGCCGGCAGCGCCTCGCCGCGGACGGGGCGGGCAAGGACGGCGACCAGGAAACGGAGTGGGAAACGACACGGGTCGGTGGCCGCCGCAACGACGAGGGGGAGGAGGAGGAGGTTTGTGTGTGTGTGCGTGCCGCTGGGGGAAAACGAACGTTCAAGAGAGGGGTCTCCATGGGAACGACACTAACGGGCGGGGGAGGTGATGTCCGACGAGAGGGCGGCTGCTGCTCCTGCTCCGACGCCGCTGCCGCCTGCAACCACGGCAACGAAGGAAGTCGGAGTGGCAGAGAGGAGCGAAAAAGAGGGAGAGGGGGCACCCCCACCCCTTTCTCGGCGGTGAGCTCAGGGACTACGACGGAGGTGGCGTGCCCGGTGCGTCCGAGGGGAGGGAAGGAGGAGGGGTGCGACTCCTCAGGCGTCTTTGAAGTCGGGAAGGTCGCAATCGCTCGGGTCCAGCAGCGACGCAGGGGCTCGGCCCTCTTCCCCTCTCCGCCCCTTTTCCTCGGACAGAGCGAACCGGCTTGCCTGGCCAGGTCGCCGCCGCCCCGGAGCAACGTTGCCACAGCAACGGTCCGACCCTTCCGGAAGCCTGTCCAGGAGAGATGCGGTTCGCCCGTCCCTTCCACCGCCCCTTCCAACGAGCCGCCCCTTAACTCGAGGGCCCCCGGCCTCGACCGGGGGCATCGGGAAGCGAGCGTGTCCTGAGGTGCTCCCTCGTCGCTCCACCTGCTCATCGAGAAGCGTCCCGGAGGAGACAGGGGGACGAAAAAGTGGGGGAGTCACCCCGTCTAGCCACTTGCTCCCCCTCCCTCCCGTCCCCTTCGACGTGGCTCCCGGCGAGGAGAAAAGGGGAGCCTCGGGGGACTCGCCAAGGGCGCGCGGCTTCCATGATGCGGCGGTGACCCTTCCGAGAGGGGAATCTTCGGGAAGCTTCACCCCCCTCCTGCCAGCCGATACCACTTTCCCACAGCGACGGGAGCGTCTGGGCGAACTTAGTCAGGAGCAGGAGGCGGCACTCTCCTGAGGTCGCCGCAAGGACGGCCACCTCAGCGCCCCCTCCCTTCTTCCCTTCCTACCACCCAGGTGGCCAGTCCCGGGAGCAACGCTTTCTGCAGCGGACGGCCGAGCCGAGCTGTTCTGGAGTCCATCTGCCGGGATGCTGCCCTCCTCTGCATCGCATAGCAGCTGCCCTTCCCTCCGCCCCGGGACGGAGGGTGGCGAACCACCGCCACCAGCCGGAAGGAGTCGTCCAGCGCGTCCAGACTCCTTTCCGGGCCAAGACTCGCCATGGAGCGGAGTCCTCCCCTCCCCACGAGACCCCCATCTCCATGACTTCCTCCCTTCCCGGTCGCCTCTTCGCCCAACCCGCAGCGCACGCCTCTTACAGGCCGGGCGCCCTCCCGCTGGTGCCCCTCGGGTCGGCGGGAGCGGCCGACCGCGAGCCCTCAGCAGACCTGGACAGGGGGGGGGGGGGCGGGTGGGAGGGGGCGAGGAGGAAGACGGCCTGAGGCGTTGGGTGCCCTAGAGGTCACCGACGTCCGCTTTTTCCTTCCCTTCGCCGGAGAAAAAAAAAGAAACACGCTGCCATCTCCTCCGGGATGTGCCCCTTCCTGGAGCGTTCGAAGGGCTCCCAGCCCGAAGATGGCTCTGCCGCCCATTCTTCCTTCCCTCAGAAAACGACCGCAGGGGTGGCGGCCCCGCTTCCCCTCCTACAGGCATGCGCTCTGCTGCTGCTGCAACCCTCTCGGACCGTGGGGGTCGAAGAGGCGGCGCTTCCTCTCTCGGCCTCGAGGTCCTTCGGCAGCTCAGAAAGCGGGGAAGCCGCGTGGATGCGCGCCCGTGTCCTCGCGACCACCAGGTGGGCGCAGGGCGTGCGTCTTGATTCTAGGGGCGCTAGGGCAGGCTCTTCCTCTCAGGACCCGCCCTCGCGCCCTCTCCCTTCCACCCAGGACCCACCTGACTCTCGCGGGTTTCCTCTCCCCTCCGATCCCTCCCTCTGCGATGATGCTCGAGGTGGGGGAGGTATGGAGAACCCTCGAGTCCCGGGTGCGGAGGCGGCTCGCCGGGACTCCCTCTCTCTTCCGGGAGTACTCCTGCTGGGTTGCCGGGCCAACTGGCGGCGTCACACCGAGCGCCGGGTGGTCTCCGTGTGCGCCTCCGGAGGGCCGACGGGCCCCGTCCCGAGCGCGTTCCCGACCTCCCCCAAGAATCCTCCCTACCCGGCGGGTCGCACGCGTCTCGTGAGCCGCGCGGACCTCCGAGATCTCCGATTCCTGGTCACGAGCCTCGCGGGACTCCATGATCGCGCCGGGTCGCCTCCCGGTCGCTCGGGGCACGTGTTGAGAAGACGCCTGAGGCGCCACCTCGAACCTAAGCGAACTCCCAAGATTTGCCGGAGCTCTCCGCTGCGGATGTTGGGTTGCTGGGGAAGGCCACGGCCCTCCCGACTGTCGGGCCGCTGCAAGAGGAGGCGTTTCCGCCTACCTCGGGCGACGTCCCCCAAGGACCTCCGTTCCGGAGCTCCCTTCCAAGCTCCCGCACCTGCCTCGTCGCCTTCCGGACCGGGGGGGAGGGGGAGGAAAGGGGCCAGTAGGCACGCGGAGATCGGTCTAGGGTCGTAGATCCTAGGCGAGGGCGGCGCCAGACGGGTCGTTCCCAAAATTCCCCCCGCGGGGGTTTTCCGCGAGGCGGTTGGCCTCGGGATGCCACCCGAGTGACCCTTCCGATGGAACTCCAGGAGGGCGCTGCGCGCTCCGCGGCGACACGCCCAACTTCCACGTCATCCGGCTGCAGGCGCGCAACCTCGGGCCGCTTTCCCTCCTCCTCTGAGGGCTGCCCACACGACGCTGGGATCTCTCGGCTTCCCTCGCGATGTGGTCCACGCCGGGAGCAACCTCCCACGGTTCCATGAGTGGTCACGTGGCACCAGCATGGTCGCGTACGGACTCGCCGCTTCCCCATCGTGAGGGACAGCCACGCCCGTTGCGAAAACCACCGTGGCACAGGGTAGGCTCACTGGAGTCACCAGTCCTCCTCCTACCCCGTCCCCGTCCCCGGAGTTCGGAGGCGGCTGCCAGCTCTTGTCTCCTAGGCGACGTCGGGCGCGTTCAGTTTTTTGCTTCGCTCCCTGCCTCCGTCATACCATCCGAGCGGCTGTTAATCATCCCGGAGTGATCCCCTCGAATCGCTTGGGTCACACCTTCCAGTCGTAGGCTACCCGTAGGGAGTCGGCCAGCCGACCAAGAGCGATGAGAGCGCTGTTGGAAACCACGCGAGCCCTCGTGGGTTCCTCCGAGCTTCCAGGAGCACCATGACGCTCGCTCGAGGCTGCGCCGCACCTCCGCCACCGCATCCCGTCGCGAGAGGCCTTCGAAATCCCGCGGCAGGTCCTCCCCACAAGGGGCTGCAGCTTTCGGACTCGCCACCCGGGGAGGAGGCACTGCCGGCGACTCGGCTCTCCCCGCGGCGGCGCGCCGCAAACGCAGGACCGCCAAGGAGAGCCATCTGGAGCGACGGCGACGTCACTGATGGCCCGCGTCGACAAGGTCGCCTGCCCTACGCAGAGCGAGTCGACGGCTCGTCGGTGACGGCTTCCCGTGGGCGTGCCGACGCCGGGCCGCGGGCGCGAGGCGTGTGCGGCGGCGTTACGAAACCTCCTCGCTTCTTTTTCCGAGTGGCCGCTCGCACAAATCCAAGAGAGGGAGAAGGAAGGAGGGGGAGAGGGGAAGGAGTGGACGCTGCCGTCGTTACCTAAAGCCGTTCGCTTCCCCCTCCCTTCTCCCTCCCGCGGGAAGGAAGTGAAAGTGACCGCGGGAGAACCGGTTCGCCCGATTCGAGTACTCCGAAGAGGGTGAGGGGCGATCGGGAGCGGAGCGCGCGCGAAACGGAACGGAATCCTCCGCCGAGGATGAAGGGGGAAGGGAGGGCAGGGGAAGAGGGGGGGGGGGGGAGAACTCTTCGTCCGAACGCACCGCGGTTGCCCACGGAGCCCGTTGCTAGGAGCCCGAGAAAACGCGCCGCCCCAATCAAGACGGAAAGCTGCCCCGGAAAACAAACAAACAAACATGCAAACAAACAAACAAAAACAAAAAAAAGTCGGGCCCAGCGCTCGACCCCCTCAACGCTCCGAGGTGCTTCCCGTTCCGGGAGCGAACTTGCTCTGAAAACAGATGTTCCCGCAGGAAGGTGACGGGGAACGAGCAACGGATGACCGCGCGTCCCGAACGAAGAACGAGGTTCCCGGACTATTTACTCCTCCTAACCTTTTAATTGGGAGCCTCGGAATCGCCTCCGCAACGCCTGGCAATTGAAACTCCCCCGCAGCTATTTTTAGCCGCTCGGACGCCCAGTCGTCCGTCGCATCCGCGGAAAAAAAGGCAAAGGAGGAGGAAACAGATGGCGGAAGTTTTCGAAAAATCGGATGTCACATCGTCGACGTCCGTTCCTCCTCCTCCTTTCCTCCTTCTCCTCTTAGTCGGTTCCCGAGCAAGTCGCCGTTGCTTATCCCTCTTTCTTTTTCTTCTCATCTTGCTTTTTTTTCACCACCGCAACCACCAGCTCGCAGGTCCCGAGGTGTGTTTACGGGATGGGGGGGGAAGTTTATCGTGAGGCATGGCCTCCTCCGAGCCGGCGGAGCCAATCGCCCTCGATCAGGACAGGCGATAACTCGGTACGCATTAACAGCCGCCAGCAGCTCCGGGAGGAGGGGGGAGGCGGGGAGGGGGGGAAGCCAACACGCTGCCGGCTTCCCGCGCGTACGTGATCTCCTTCTCCGCGAACCCGAGCCCACGCTGTTCCCGCGGCAAGAGGAAGAATTCGGCAGCCTGAGATCTGATTGCTTGCCAGCCGAGTCGGGCGCGACTCCAATCGGCGAGAGGAGAGGGGAGGAGGGGGGAGGGGAAAGAGGTCGAAGAAATTTTTCGGGCGCCCAGCGAGGGTGGTTGTGCAACCGCCGGCTGGAGTGCGGTTGCAATGACAAGGACGCGGCCAGAAATACTCGGCACCGAAATGAGATTGTGCGAGTCGCTGAAGGTGAGGAAACGTTCCGGCACATCCCTCCCCCGCCATCCCTCCCTCCCTCCCTCCCTCCCTCCCCCCTCCTCCTCCTCCTCCGTGTGATGCAAGTTTTGCATCGATTTGGCAAAGAAGACGGATCGTCTGGTGTCAAGGAAGCGCCCGCGAGAGAGTGATTTCATTAGCGGATGCAAGAAACGGTTGCATCAGTACGAGAACGGGCGATTCCTGAGAATGGAAAGTCAAGGTCGATCGTCCAAGGATGTCTTTCGTCTGGATGGAACTCGCTCGCTCCGCTCACGCCATTTCTGAAAGACGGAGGAGGAGGAGGGAGGCGAGAAGGGGGAAAAAAAAAAAGGAAGAAGAAGAAGGAGGGGGGAGGAAGGAAAGATGCAGTTTGGAGGAGGCGGATTGCGAAACCGAACGTCCATCTTCGCCGCACGCTCGGAGGAGGCAGCCGGGCTACCCGCGCGATCTGTTGCAACAGGATGGAAACGGGGCGCAGGACGGGTGGCAGCAGGGCGTAGCCGAGGCGCGGGAGCCGCCGCGCGGGGCTGCGCGCTTCTTCGAGGAAGAGAGAGAGACTTGGGAGAGTCCCACCCCAGTCAAAGAGGAAAGAGGAGGGAAGAAACTTCGCTTCGCCCTCGACTCGCGCTGGCGGCGAGTGACGAAAGCTGGACGGGACGACGGCAGGAGGGGGAGGGAGAAGCACCCGAGGCGGGTTCGGAGGGACACCTCGGTCACGAGAGAGACGCTCGCGGCACCTGGAAATCTCGCGGCGGAAGCCTCAAGGAGAGTCCACGAGAAGGAAGGGCAGCGGGCGAATGCAGGAACCGAAAGACGAGCCTGTCGAGAGGAGGACGACGGCAGGATAAGAAACATCCCGTCCGCCCGCCAACGGAGAGGGGGAAAAAAGGAGCTGGGGGGGGGAAGGGGGAAGAAGAAGACCGAAAATGGGCGATTCCGAGATCCCTTTTTTTTGTCCAGGGTGGAAACTGGAACCGAGTAGCTCCAGCCGGAATCCCGGCGGGAGGGCAAGCCGCCGAGAGAGCACCTGCGATGGAGGAGGAGGAGGAGGACGAGGAGGCAGCGCCCCTAGCGGCGCGTTGAGGGACGAAAGCGAAAGCGGACGCAGAGCAGCGCGCGGGCGGCAGCGGATCGTACCGAGAGCGAAAGAAAGCGAAACGGCGGGGCCGCTCGTGCGCGCCGCCGCGGCGGCAGCTGGCCCCAAAGAGAGAGGGGGGGCGGGACAAGAGGGATCCGAGATACCCCCGAACCAGACCGGATCCCATCTTTTCCGTCGCCCGTCTTCCGGAGCGCCGCTGCCGGCTGCTAACGCGGAAGGTCTCCCTCCCTGCCTCTCCGAGCTCTTTCGCTCGAGGGACCCCCTCCCCCCCTCTCTCTCTCTTTTGACCGCCGACAGGAGCGTTAGCAGTTCATCAAAGGGCGAACGACTGCCGTTCCCATATGGCTGTTTACCAAAAATCATCATTGGCGGGGAAAAAAAAAAAAATGAAAAATGAAAACTCCGCCGCATCTGTTCGCTTCTCACAGGGAGAGAAGGCCGCACGGATGCGCCGCCGCCCGCCTCCACTCGTGGACCGTTTACTCCCTACCGGACTCTCCCGTGCGCCTCGCGTGTAAACAACCCGCTCGCGTAAACAAACAAACGACAGTTGACGCGTTCGCGCCGGCGTTCCTCCCCCCCGGAGACGTTCCGCAGCAGCAGCAGTAGCATCCGTGACACCTCGGTGGCCATAAATCACGGAGGCTCCGCGGATTCGGGAAGGATCCCGCCGCTGCCCTCGCGTCCCGGCGGCAATCCACGCCGGTGTTTCCCGTGCCAGTGCTCTCGCCCGGCTCCCCTCTCTCTCTCCCTCTCTCCCTGTGCACGCTGCTCGCCCGTCCGCGTGGGGACGGAGAGGCATCCATTCCCCTCCTCGCACGCACACCCCTCTCTTCCTCCTCCTCCTCCCCTCCCCCTTCCCCCCCTCTCGCGTCGGAAGAAAGGGAGGGAGCGCACGCGCTTCCCGGTGGGAGCTGCCGCAAGCTGGCGGGAACGCTGGCGCGCCGCTGCCTCCCCGGCAGTCACTCCGTCGAACCTCCCTCACCGCCGCCCTCCCTGAGAGAGCAGATGGGCAGCAGCCCGCCGGCAAGATGAGGGACCTCCTGCGAGGTGAACTCTAGGAGGAAAGAGGTTGGTTGACCGTGGGCCAGCTCACAGACGCTGCAGCCCCAAGTGCCCCCTCCCCTCTAGCCAGGAACCCCCGAGAAATTCCCCCGGGAACACTTCGAATGGCCCACGGAGCTCCTTCCCCCTCTCAAGTGAGGGGAGGCGGCGATCCTGCTGTTTCCCTGGGGCCTCTCATGCCCGCCGGCATTGCTGGACCTGGGAAGAGGGGGAGGGGAAGGGGGCGTGTCCGCCCGAACTCCAGCAGGAGCGGAGAGCAGGAATCTCTTCCTCACCGGCTCGTGGGCCGCGTTGCCCTCCGGTCTCCATGGTGACCTTCTGCCGCGACCCTGCGGACCTCCCGGCAGCAACCCCAGAAATGCCTCTTCGTGCGCGGTGTCCTGCCGCATCCCCAGCAGCTCTCCTTGCTGCCTTCGCGGGACTGCGGTCGGCCGCCTGGAGAGCCGCCAAGAAAGGCCGGGACGACGGGGACGCCGTCCACCTTGCAGCCCGCTTCTTTAGATTGGCATCGAGGTGGCCCCATCTGGGAAGCACGCAGTCTGAACTTGCCGGCACCCTCGGACGGAAGCAGAGGACGCCCAGGGTTTCCCCTATTTACTTTTATTTAACTTTCCCTTTTGTCTGTTCCCCTCCCCCCTGCTGCCGAGGCGACCCTGCCCCCTGCCCAATCGGCTGGTTCTTCGGTCAGCAGACCACGTGGTAGGAGCGGCATCCCCACCACTGCCTTTGAGCGGTTCCAGGTTGCGAGAAATGCTCCAGGGCGACCGGGTGAGAAGGAAGTCGTTCCTCCGTCCTTTTTCTGGACAGGAGGAGTTGGTACTCCCGATACGAAATCGGGAGTCGGGGTCCCCTTCGGAGTGGCTGCTGCCACGTGAGCCTGCGGGCATCGACTGAGCCCCCCAGAGAGGGAGGGAGTGGGAAGGAAGGGACCTCCTTGCCAAAATTAGGCCCTGCGTCCCTCACTTCAGAGAGTCTTTGGAGGCTGTCACTCCGAAAACCTCACCTTCTCATCGCGTCCCGGAATCCCCCCCCCCCCCAGTAGCACCCTTCGTACTCTTCGCGCCGCTCCATCCCAGCTCCAGAAGCTCCCGGTGTGGTCCGTCGGGACTTCGCGAGCGCTGCCTCAGCCATCGTGGCCAACTGACCAAATTCTCGCCTCATCTCCTTCCTGGACCACACGCGCGCCACTCTTTTTCTCTTCTCGTTTCTTTTCCCGGTCCGGAGATGACGTGTTCTTCCGGGGCAGTGCGCGCAACCCCAGTTTGGCTCCACGCCACTGGCAGGAGGAGGCTCCGGAATGTGGGGTCTGCTCATCGTCCCCTGAGGGCTGTTGACCACACCTCGCCGACCCGTTCGCCTGTCGTTGGCTGAACCATGGGGCAGCTGGCGGACGCCGCGATCCCGAGTGCCTTTCCGCGAGGATTAGAGCGCTGGGACGAGCTGCTCGGCATTCCATCCGAAGACCTGCAGCTGCCCCCAGAGCTCAGGGGCAGCAGCATCCTCCCCTTGAAGCGGCAGGAACCGGCACTTCTGCTGTTGCGCTGGGGCTTCCCCTGCAACGCATGCCGGCACCACCGGACGCTGGGGAGGGCGAGCCTGGACTGTCTCAGAGGTCCGGGGAACGCGAATCCCCCTCCCGCACCCGCTCGTGGACTGCATCTCCCTCCGGTCCCCGTGAGGACGTTTCCTAACGACCTTCCGGATCCCTGTTGGCACCCTCCCAGGGGCGTTTTACGGCTCCTCTTTGTGCGGGGCTCCTTAGAGCCAGCCGCAGTCGCAGCAGCTCTCTGCTGCATCCGCGGCGGCCTGGAGCGAAGCCGACGGAAGAAGAAACGGGAGGGACGCCGTCCACTCAGCAGTTCGTTTGCTGTGGATGGCGGCCAGATGACCCCACCCGGGACTAATCGGACGGACCTAGCCGGCATCCTGGAAAGGATGCGGCCTCCCACCGGTAGACAGTGATCCCCTCCCGCCGGTTCGTTTTTCTTTTTCCTCCCATCGTTCTCCGCTGCCGCGGTGACCTCCGCAGGTCTGCCTGCGGCGAACCGGCACTCCCGCTGTAGAATCGGCTGTGGTGGGGCTTCCTACTTCACCACGGTAGTCGTGGGTTCATTTCGGTTAACAACAAACGCCCCGGCGCGACCGGGTGGCAACGCCCGTAGCTGTTGTCGATCTAGGCTCCGCATCCTCCTGGACGAAATAGGGGAGGGGGAAGGGGAAAAGACATCCTCGAACTTGCTGCCGCCACGGGAATTTTCTATTGGCCGCCGAACGAACAGCCCCTAGCGACGTGTCTCCCTGGCATCAAAAACAGATGAGGGTGGACCTCACAGTAGATGGCAGCTCGACAAGCGTCTCTGCTCCGTTCGCCTGCGGGTCGAGTCTCCTGCTCTCAGAGCTCCAGCCAGCCTCCCCGAGGCGCCAGATCAAAGGTCTGCTGGTTCCCGGTGAAGTGCCTGGTGGAGCAAGGCGAGGCGGACAGGCCGAAGCCCATTCGCGTTGCCTGTCTGCGACATGCAGGCGTCCGCCCCATCGTCCCCCCCGTGGTTTCAGCGTCGCTCCTCCTCACAGCCTGTTTGCCGCACGCGGGGACACCGAGTGTCTCTTCCGCTCCCCCACCCCAAATGGAGAACGTTTGCGGCCCCTGGACCAAAAGTTTCCCGCGTAAGAATCCGACAACGGGTGGAATGGGGCGGGGGAGGGATGCCCAGGATGTTTCACTCGCCCAAGTGCGCTGCACGGGCAGAGCACCGGATTTCGTCATGGGCACTTCGGTTAGCGGCCGAAGAGCGGCCGTCGCGACCGCGATCTGGAAGGGTCCCGTGCCGGCTGTCGCGTCGACACGGCGGGCGCCGCCGCTCTTCGGTTCCTTTCCTTCCGTGCGAACCGTAGCTCTTATCGTAGGGGAATGACAACTCGGCTGATTTTCAAGCGATGCGTCCTCCAACGAAGGATGGGTCACACGTGGCCGCTGCGATGTGGTCAGCTACCGCTTATCGTCTGTTCTGATTTCATCTTTCTGGATGGTTCGTCTTGAGGATGCTTGGAAACTTCATCTGCGAAGAACCGTTCTTCTGCAACAGAGCGTTTCCTCTCTGCAGCGAGCTCCGTGCGAACAGGCAGCTGCGACTGGGGTCTGGAGGAGAGCAGCCACGACCCGAGAGGGCGGTGCGAGGTGAAAGCTCTGACGTCGAGGAAGAACAGCACCGTCCAGACAGCGGTAATTCTTCGGCCGCTAACCGAAGCGCCCAAGGCGAAAGCCGGACTGCTGTCCGTGCAGTGCACTTGGGCAAGTGAGACGACTGCATCCTGGGCATCCTCCCCCTCCCCGTTCTACCCGTCGTATTCCTCTGCGGCAAGCTTTTGGGGTTTGCACGGAAAAAGGAAGCAGCGTATCAGACGTCTCCCCGCGAAGGCTCGAAGGTGCCTCTTGAGTCTCGCGGGTCGAAGGGAGGGTCGCAGAGTGTGGCGCCGGCGTCCGGAAAAAAAAAAAAAAGAAAAGAAAAGAAATGCGCTCTTGAGGCGCGTTGGTGCAATAAATCTTTCCGTACTTCAAACATATCGGGTCGTCCTCGCAAGGCGGAAGACAAACTGTGCTGCTGAGGTCTGACCGCCGTATCAACGGTAAACTGGCATTCGTCGTCGTCAACCTCGCGGACCCAAACCAACCTCAGGAAGGGGTTTCAATTCCTTCGCCTCGTTTCTTTGGCTTCCAGCGGTGTAATTCATGGGAGGAGGAGCGTCGACGTCACGCAATGATCCCTGTAAGTGGAAAAAAAACAGCGTCCCCACCCCGCGGATGCAAGTAACGCCGAGGTGCAGCGGTTTTTTGCCATCCTTCGCTCAAAGCCCCCACAAGGCCGGAGCAGAGGGAAGAGGGGGGGGGGGAGAAGGAGGGGATCTTTGACTTTTGCCCAGCGCGAGATTCGCCGAGATTCGGACTGAAGCGAGAGAAGAAGCTGTGCGGATGGAAATCGCAACGCATCTTTCGCGCGCGCACAGACCACGATGGCGTAAGATGTACCTGCGGATCGGAGATTCGAATCTTCGTGGAAGTAACGATGGCGACAACGTTGTTTCAGGGAGTGAGAGGGAAGGGAGGGAGGCGACGCGTTGAAAGCTAAGCAGCTTTTTTGCTCGCCTTTTTTGCTTCGCGCGTTTCGTGCGAGTCGTGGGTCGCAAGGTAGGGGGACGCTGCCGCAACCGCGGCGGCGGTGCTGACCTGAAATGTGCGTCCTTTTTTTTTTGTCTTTGCAAGCCATGAATTCGAATCATTCGGAAAGGTTCTGCGGGGGCCTTCGTGAAAATGACCTTGGTTTTTTTTTTTTTTTATTTTTCCCTGCGGCTGTGACCGCGATGTACCCGAGAGTAGTCTGAACAGGTCTCGGAAGAGCAGTTGTGGAGGGATTCAAAGGGAAGCACGCAGGGACGAGCGAGCACCATCCCCGGATGCATCTCGTGTGACCTCTCACCGCGAAGGCGAAGAATATCCTCTCTCCCAGGCTCCTTGAATCCGAGTCGGGGTTTGCGGGAATCGCGCTCGCGGCGAATAAGAGGAGAAAATCATCGTGGCATCTCTCGAAGCCGGGTCGTCCTTCTCGTATTCTTAGATCACTTCTGAAAGCTGTCAGATTCCATACCGCCGAATTTATGGAAGCAGCGCCGCTAACAGCAGCAGACAGAGGGAGAGAAAGAAGGAGGAGGAAGAAGAAGAAGTGAGGTATCGGTGCCCATGACTGCGTTTATAAATGGCGTCCAAAGTACAAAACCATACGAAGCAGTGCTCTCCTCCGTCTACGCATTACCAGATTTAATACTTTCCATCGCACGTTTCCCCGATAAAAAAAAAAAAAAAACAGGGAGTGAAAAAATCTCCTTGACTTGTGCGTTTCTCCCTCTGAGTAATCACGGCTATTCATTTACCAGCTTTCAGATATCTTCCAATACCAGAATTGCGATTAATATTTCACCGGCGGTAGGAGAGAGAGAGCAGCAGCAGCAGCAACAACAACAACAAAATGGCACCATCACATAAGGATGGATCATTATGAAAAATAAGAGCTATTTCTTCTTCTGCACGTTTCATATTTTTGGCGACGAGACGGGGAGTAGCTGCAGCACGGCCTGCAGCACGTGGCTTGAATTATCGCCGCCTTCCCGTTCCAAACTCCTGGCGAGCGTCTTCCCGTTTGACAGAGGACTCCGAGGGACCTCGCCAAAGCCGCCGCGCAGGTGATTCCGCAGAAAGAGGTGCCGCCAGCACTCCTCCAGAAAGCATCCCCCCCGCCAGCGCGGGAAAAGGCACGATAACTTTAAAAACGAAAATCGTAAAATTCCAGCATGGACTCCATTACTGCCTGCGGATTCCTCCTATCAGCCCTAATCTTCATGTTAAAACTCGAAACTCATCGCAACCCGAATTTATCTTTCCCATTCGAAAATAGATCGACTCGGAATCTAGATCTCGAATCCTATTTTCTATCCCATCCTTTACAATCACCATTATCTTGCTAAGCCTCCTGGTAGAACGAGCCATCGTCATCTTACCCACACCTTCACCCTCCCCTGTCTCATTCATCCTTCATTCCACTATCTTCCCTCGAACTCAACACAATTTTAATCCCGGGATTAAAAGATGTGTTGCACACGAATTTATTTCCTTTCCTTTTTCTTTTTTCTTTTTGGAAAAAAAATAAATAAAAAATCTTCCGTTTGCTTCTTTATCTCCTGTTTCAGTTTCCTACATCATGCCTTGCATTTATTCATTCTTCTTCTTCTTCTTCTTCTTATTATTATTATCATTTGAGCCTTCCCTCGCGGTCCAGCGGCTGACTTCACCTCATTCAGCAGACCACGCTGTGCACGGAAACAGTTCGCACAAGACGAGACTTTTTTTTTCCTCTTTCCTTCCAAACGTGGGTATGCCACGTGCTTCTTCTTGCGCCGTGGGTCCGTCCGTGTCCACCTCTTTTTTTCCTTCCGCGTCTCACCAAGGCGGTGGAAGAGAAGGTCACGGTTCACGAGTACGCGGGATCGGGCAGTTTCCCCTCTCCGTACGGTGCTGGAAGGGTTGCTGCTTGGTACAGACGCCGATGCGGCCGGCACCGCCTCCCCTGTTCCAGTTCCAACTTCTGGAAGAGTCGGCTGGCAACTCGGAACGGAGCTCTTCGCACAACCTGCTCAAGAAAGGGGGCCTCGCAGCCGACGAGGGACGCGGACGTCTCCAGAAAATCCACCTGGGGGTCGGTGTGATTTGCAACCGGGCGGGCTCTCGAGAAAACGCATAGCTTCTCGGCAAATGGGAGAGGCACAGCGTCCTGGGGACCGAGGCCGTGCGATTTTTTTTTTTTTTTTTTTTTTTAAAAAAACGGAAGCTTTCGGATCATTAGGACGCGCCACGCACCGGGTAATTACCGCAATTAAAAATGGTGATTTCGAGCACGGAACGAAAATCAATCTCTCCCCTCCAACGGAACGCAGCCGAAGAAACGGTCAAACAGCAAATATTTCCATCCTCTGATCCCTCTCGAAGATCTTCAGCATTCGCGTCACGAAATAATTAATGCAAAACAAATGAGATTCAGATTCTGCAAAGATATCCCGCTGAAAGTAAAAGGGATAGTCTTCGGAGATATCAAGCATGAAATGGAGGTACACTTTGGTGTCTGCGATAAATTTGATGGGAGATGCCGCCGAAACCTAATGTCGGGGAGTGGTACTTTGGGGACACATTTCGAGCAGCCGGGCAAAGCGAAAGTTCCGAGCCCGTTAACTTGCCTGCTGGCTATTTCTCATCCTGTTGTTATCCTCCAGATATGTAATTTTCAACCGAATTCAAATTCAAGATCCAATCGGGCGGCCTTTCACGTTTGATTTCTTCCTTTCCTATTCCCCCCCCCCCCCCTCCCCTTTGAGCTCGCCTCTTCGACGAAAGAGTCACCAAATGAACGGTGGGGTCACTGAAGCAATGCGCTCGTGTACGAACGCGCGAGTACAGAGCAGGTGCGTACGCGAGGTTGGTCGGAAAGCTTTACAAAGAAGCGTAAGGCAACCTTCTGGATTGGTAAGACGAGGTTCAGGAGAAGACGAAAAAGGAAACGGTTTGTGACTCTTTCTGGCATGAAGAAAATTCCGGGTTCTTCGTACCGTCTCCGCCGCCCCCCTCTCCCCCATTCGTGGGAAACACGGAACCAACACGCGGGAAGCAGCACAGTCGAATAACTGCCGTCCGGGGTGGGGGCAAGGGTACACGGACACGGACTGCAATGTGCCCAAGACGGCGATCTCTCACTGCAAGACGAGGATACCTGGCAGGACCACAATTAATCAGCGCGCGATGATTAATGTTACGCAGTGTGCAGTTCCGGTGAAGGCGTGCAGCTGAAGCACAGAAATCGATCACATGCATGCAGAAATCAAAACAAAATCGGACTTTTCAGGATTTTGACCCCACTTACAGCCAGCAGCAACATGAAAAAGAGAGAGAGAGAGAGAGAGAAAAGAAAAAAAAAAAAGGTCGCCCTTTGTCAAAGAGATTATAACGTGATGGTGCTCCAAAAGGACAGCGGACACCGTGGAATCGGAAAACGCACAGCCAGGGAAGGGCGTTCGAGAAATTCCCCCCTTCCCACGTGTCGGCTGCAACGATGGCATGGGCATCACATCCATGGGCGTTTCTGTCTTGCAAAAAGATGCGTGAAAGCTCCGTGTTTGCCCGCCGTTCAGTGGCCTTGTTTCCTCCGCCTCTGGCTTGCCTTCCAAGCGAGCGCTCGCTTATTAAAATCTACTTTTTAAATTCTTCCTTTGTCTTACCGGAAACAATTTTCTCGGGCAGGTTTGTTCCCTTTTCCGTTCAAAAAACACGCGGGGAAGAACAACCGATTTGTTTGCCTTCGAGGATCCAAGTTGGCGCAGGAAAACAACATCGTCTACACACTTGCAGATTGCATAAGTATCCGAATCCTTTTATCTGTCGAGGTGGAAAGCAAAAGCCAAAGCAAACATATTTTGAACTTCCAGCCACAAGAATCAATCTTTTTTTATCTTCAGGAGCGATGCATCTTCATTCGGTTTGGAAGGGGGTAGGTCCACACTCTGAGAAATTCGGAGGTGCAGTCGCAGGCGTGGGATTCGGTTGCTGATCTCCTGAACGGAAAAACTTTCTCCTGGAGTCAACCGGGGGACATCGGGAAGCGAGTTCACGGACGAACCAAAAAGAAAGAAAGAAGCTTGCTAAGAAGGAAAAAGGGAAAGGTGGGCCCGAATCTGAAGCCACCACCTATAACAACGAGGTCAAGAAGCCCGTCCTTGAAGCAAACTCAGGTACTCATTCCATCGAGGTGGAAGAATGTTCTCCGCGAAGCTGCAGCTCCGCAAGAACGTCCCCTATCGGTTGCCACGAGCACGGTGTTGGTGTCCCGTGGGTTACGATGACGCTGGGAGACGCTGCAAGACCTGTCCGAATCCTCTTATCAGTGGCAAGCTCAGGAAGAGTCTGCTCGTTTGACCCTCTCCTTCTTTCCAGCGTGCCCTTCTTGGCGGTGTTGCTGTTGTTGTTTGTTTGTTATTCAACTCAACTTGCGGGGATGGTATTCGATCACCACGAGGAAGCCGCAAAGAAAAGAAACGTTCCTTTGTAGGGAGGTCATGTAGAATGTGTGTTCCAAGAAACCATATTTTGAAATTATGCGTTTTTCCATCACTGGCTGGATGCGTAGCCTTTTCTGGAGGTGTTAGCACGCTGCCGGGCTTTCCTTTCCTGCGTTCATTCGCTTTGATTTCCTTCTTTCTTGCCAAAAGCTATCGTCCCCACGTCAGCACTCTGCGAGTACCAATGGACGCAGACCAGCTTCAACTGAAAAGGCACTCTGCACGTACGGTCATGGAGGTGGTCAGTCACAAAGAGAACCATTTCCAGCAGGTTCTTTGTTCTCATTATTAGCATTGGAAAACCGAAAGAAAAGAAAAAAAAAAAAAAGGAAACCTGAAAAGAGCACTTTGTTTCCCACCATCTGTGTACAAATCGCTGTTTATCGGGTGCGGATATACCATCCGCTTCTTCCTCTTTTCTTCCTTTTTTTTTCATGTGCTCACTCGGATGATTTCAGTCCGTGTACCTCGCTTTTTCAGAGGCGAGCGTCATTAAAGTGTTTGAATTCGATGGCTGATGACAAAATGATCAATTCTGTGATACGTTTTTTTTTTTTTTTTTTTTGCAAAAAGGCATGGTGAGCATTCATCCGTTCGTCCGGAAGGTTTTCCTTCTTCGCTTGTGTGTGTGTGTGTGTGTGTGTGTGTGTGTGTTTCTGCACGACGGCTCGATCTTCTCGGAGATGCAAGCGAAACACGTTGGATAAGAGACCCGCAGTCGGATGGATGGCAGTCCAAAGGGGAGCTGGCAACAGCGGAATGGGAGATGATGCTGCGAAGCAGAACGGACGCATCCGGGGAGTGCAAGAACTGCCCGAACGGCATCCATCCCCTCTGATGCGTCCATCCCGAGCCGGATCCCCGAAGCAGGTGAAAAGAGAGCCCGGATGGGAACCGACGGCTCGCTCGAGGCGAAAAGCAGGAAAGGAGGGGGGGGGGAACGGTGTGTGTGTGTGTGTGTGTGTGTGTCTCCCCCCCCCCTCTCCCTTCGAGAAACCGCCGTCCGTCGTCAATGAGGTATCCGGCGGTCAACAGGCCGCAACACCATTGTTGCGGTGTTCGTGTTCACGAAGGCTTCGAATTCCACGCCAGTCCTTTGTTAGAGGAGAAGCTTGCCGTACACGGTGTGCACCTCGCGAGCAACACGATGCTGCCCGGAACCCAATGCCAGAACGGGACGCGGTTCGACATCCGCAAGGTATGAAACTGCTACAAATTGGCAATTACAGGCTCACCGGGAAGACCTTGGGGAAAGGAAGCTTCGCCAGAGTGGAGCTGGCGAGCCATTCCATACTGCATGTGCAGGTAAAGCACATTAGGAAAGATCACGCCTGCGTGAACTGCTTCGACCTTGCAGCAGCACCGCTTGCCCAGACACCTCAGCCTGAAGAGTTTGCCTTTCCTATTCAGGTGGCCATCAAGCTCATCAACACCACCAAGATTAAAGACGAATATGCGAAAAAGAACCTGGAGAGGGAGGCAAAGATGATGTCACGACTGTGGCACCCCAACATCGCCAGACTTTATGAAACCATAAAGGTATTGGGTTAGGATATGCATGCGTGGATGCGGATTTTTTTTTTTTTTTCAAAAAAAGAAGAAAGAAAAGGTGCGAAATGCTTGTGACTGCGTACAACGGGAGGAGGGGTCCCCATGTACGCGAGTTTTCCTGGAACCCTCAGGAACCGTGGTGGTTTTTGCTTCCGCCGCTCTCTTGACAAAGCACTCGAAAGGGCAAAAAAAAAACTTTGAAAGCTTTCCGGGCTAATCCGCCACACGCATGGAAAGAACGCACGAAATGCGGCGCCAAGCGCACCCCATTTTGTACATTGCATTCGAATCCATAGTACTTGCGACTTTAGACAAAAAGAAAAAAAAAAACCCTCATGGACATTGCACGACTTTTCCTTTTTTAAGAAAAAAAAAAAAAAAACAGAAATAACTTCGTCGATAAATCATATCTCTGCCAGTCGCACCGCTGTGATGAATTTCTTCACGGAACTGTTTTAATGTACAGTACGGATGGACAAATCGCCCCCTTTCGTTTCCTGCATCACTTTGGTGAACCTTCATAATTTACAGCGGCAAGATTTGACCAGGTTACCAGTCTGACATTGAACACGCGGATCGGGAAGCTGTCGAACCGACTGATGGCGTGAACTCACCTGAGAGGGAAGGAGGGGGGGGGGGGAAAAGGTCCCCTCGGGCTACACTTGCAAAGATTAAATTCACCTGCGCGGTGATATAATAAACAAACGCCCGCACTTTCGGTGTGGTTACGAGCTGCCGCTGCCACAAGCCGAGGTGGCACACCTGATAACAAGTAGAATATGAAGCTCGCGGCTGCTCGAAATACGAAATTCCCATGCCTTTTTTCTTCTTTCTTTCTTTCTTCTCTCTCTCCCTCTCTTCCTCCGTCCCCTCGGCAACAACTGCACGTGGAAAATTTCCGCAAGTCCAGTCGGCATCGCGGGTGCGTCCACGTAATTGGCAGCCCTTGCGGACGGCACCGGAAGGTCCGCTCCGGCGAAGTTCCCCCGCGCCGTTGGGCTCATCACGGCCGAGCTTTGCCAGACAACGAAAGGAATGGGGGTCGGCCCGATTTCCCGTCGCAATGCTGTTACCCGCTGCTGCGTGTCGAGCAAACACGAAAACACGGCACACACTTGCGAGAGCACACACGGACGGCAACGGCGACCCACCCGCGCTTCCGTGGCGGGACGGTTGACCGTGCAGCCAATCGCGGATACGCAATGGAGGAGGATGGAGGGTTACCAGAAGCTCCGGCGCCGCACGAGCATCCTATATATAATAAGTTTGTAAAATGTGCGCAGGACAGTGTACAGTTTGCCCGCATTTTGGATTTGCTGGCGTACCAAACGCGCAAAGCGGGAACTAGTGGATCTGCAGAGGGGGTGGGGGCTGGAAGAAGAAAAAAAAAAAAAAAAGGTAGCAGCGTCTCTTTTTTCGTTTTCCTTCGGTTTGTAAGCTCTGCGAACTTTCTATTCGGGGGGGGGGGGGGGGGAGGCAATCCAGGGAAAATTAGGAAGGAAACAGTTATGGTGCTTACGTAGGGGAGCGGAATCGAAATTACCTAAAACTCCATGGCACTACAGCTCCATTGAATACCCCGAATCACAGATGCACATAACACGTAAGTGCACGTTGTTCGTTGTTCTCGATGAAGAAGAACAAAAACATAATGGCAGCAAAAGCTCTCTCTTGGTTTTCTTATGTATGAACGAGTAACAAGAAACGGCTTGCACCTTGCTTTAGTCAAAAAAAAAAATGAGCATTTCGAAAAGAATGTCTCTTTCTAGGATCCAAGTAAGAGAGTACCACTAGTGCTATGTGTGTGTGTTTTTTTTTCTCCAGCTTATTGACCGAATAGAAGACCGTTCAATGTGCATAGAGACTGTCAGAGAAGATGGAGTTCCCAGAAGGACTTACATGTGATCCTTTGATGGAAGACCTTTCACACAGTTCTCGAATAAGTAGAGGGCTCGCGACCACTCGCAGAACCCTTCCACCGAGATCGTAATTGTGTGAGGCTGATTAAAGGAATTCCCGAGGAATGCTCTTGTGAAAAATTGAACACGGGAGATTGGGACCGACGCAGGAGAGACCACATTTAAGATGGGCTGGCCATCAAGTTCCGAATGCCTGCCCTGCGATTCTCAGCCCAAATTCTGGATTAGCGCCGCGAAACATCCGAGTTAATCGATACGCGATGTTAACTAATTCTTTTCCAGGAATTATTGATGATGGATGCTGCTGCGTTTTTTTTTTTTTTTTTTTTTTTTTTTTTTTTAATGGCACATGACGAAGTACAAGTTATGCTAATGAGATTCAGCATGGTAAACAGAGCGGTGAGCGAAATTCTGCTTTTCCCTAAAGTGGATTAAAAGGTCACTTTAAAAAAACACACACACACACACACACACACAAAAATGGCAGTGTCTGTTCAGCAGAAACGATGAGTCACAGCGAGTTATTACTTGCAAAATAAATGCTGAGGAAAACAAGCCTGGGAAATGGATCTCGGAGAGGAAGATGATTCGTCTTCGTTTGGTGGTTTCACGAGCCTGCAGCATTTAAATGTAGAAACCCGGAGATGGCAGAAGATTAATTTGCTATTGTTTTAAGTAAAACACTAGGCTAATTCGGAAGTATCTTTAAAGGATCAAAGAAGAGAAAGAAAGAAAGGGAAGGAAGGGGAGGGAGGAAGGGGGGAGGGACAGCAGGAACCTGTGAAGAATCGAATAAAACGCAATTCGTCGCAACCAGCGAGGAAAATTCAGTTTATGCTGAAAGCACAATCGAAAGAGTCGGAAGCTGCAGCAACACCGTCGAGCCGAGCTGCGCGCCCCTCGAAACCTTCGGAGGAGAAAGTTCCGCTGGGAGCGCCGGAGGAGGAAACGGCGGCGGCCGGACACTTGGCGCCGGCTGGCGTTGGAGACCTGGCGCGGGAAGCTGCACCCGAGTGCGTTCTGGGAAGCGGGACGCCGGATCGAGTGCTCGTGCTCACATGAGATGGATGGACTGGGGAGAGGGGGGGCGCTCGGAAGCTGCTGCCCTGTCCTGGTCTTGCTGCCCGGGGGGCTCGCCGTGCCGAGGCATCTCCAGCTCCCCGCGCCCCAGCGGCAGGGGAGCCGGCTGCTCCGCCTCGGCATCCCGGCAAAAGAACGCCGATCTCCCGAGCGTCTGGCCGGTACACCTCCCCTCCTTCCCCCTCCCTCCCTCTTCCACCTATGAGAGAGACGCCGATGTTGGGGGCCGACGTTGGAGCAGGGGCAGAGGGCTGCAACCCCGCGCGGGCGGCAGCAGCTTCGATCTGTCGCGGCTCCGTTCAAGAAGTACCGCCGGAATCTTCCTCTCGGGTCAGAATTTGCGAGACCCGGTGCAAACGGCCTGCTTCCTGCTTGCTCGCCCGTATCCGGGAAACGAGCTGCCCCTAGGACGACGGTGACACGTGACACCGCGGGATGCCTTGCGATCTGGGAGCCTCCCGGTGCGGAAAAAAGGGGGAAATAGAAGAGCAGGATAGAATGAAAAAATGAAAAAAAAAAAAAAAAAAAAAGAGAGGGGGGGGGGGGGGGAAGGGAGAAAGAAAAAGGGAATTTCCCAACTTGCGAGAAATTACTGTCAACCCGCACTATTTGACAAACAGTCAGGATGGCTTCGAAGTCTCCAAATGTTGAGCGGCTCGAAACGTCATCAGCAGCCTGGAAGACGGTGAATCGCGCGCTGGATGCATCGTCGCGAAGGGGTGTGCAGCTCTCGGCGAAACACCGCCTACCAGAAGGCGGGACGAGAGGGCGGCCTGCGCCCACCCAGCTGCGTGCTCCTCCACGTGATCCCTCGCCCTTCCTTCCGCGCGCGGACAAGCGGGGCAGGGAGGGGGGTCAAGGGACGTTGCAGGTAAGCACCGGCCAGCAGTCCTCTGCGGCAGGGCTCCCTTCTTAGCGAGATGGGAGCCGCGAGGTGCTCGAGGTGGACACCTGCCGTATCGGGCAAACCCGGAAAGCGGAGCACCCACCCTGCCGGGCGTCGTTCGCAAAAATCCTCTTCCCTGGTCCCGGAAATTCCTCCTCTTTCGCAGGAGCCTCCGTCCGTTCGACATGCCGAAAGACTTGCGGACGAAGTCGCTGGGAAACAGGCAGGCAACGAGGTCCTCGGGGAGCGAACGGCGGCGGCAGCAGCAGCAGAGGGAGGCGGCAGAGCAGAAGAGGCAGCATCTCCGCCCTGCCGCTCGAGGGCGCCTGTCCAGACGCCCGCGCCCGCGGGCGAGGCTGCGTTTCGGTATCGCCAGCTGCGGAACAGCAGCGCGAGGGGTCTTCCTGTGGTCTGACTGCCCGTGTCCGGGATGTTCGTCGAAAGGGAGGGGGGGGGGGAGGAGGAGGAAGAGCACGGCGAAGGTCGCGTGTCCGCGCACAGGTTCACCCGACGCCGTTCCACGGGTCACGACACCGCGCCCGCCGACCTAAAACCTGCGCGATCTCGTGCTGCTCGCAAAAACCGCGCGCTCGATGAGCACAGCTGGGGGGCAGTTCTTCTCGGAGACACGAAGTTCCAGGTGGAGGCAGTTCGAGCCCCTCCCTCGTAGCGTCACTCTCCGCGGGAGAGGAGAGCATCATCATCACCTGCATCCGTCTCGCTGATCCGATCTCGGGAGGATCGTCGCCGCGCACCGGCCCCCGCGCCTCACGCGGAGGCAAGCAGGAGGCTGGAAGCAGAACCAGGAAGGAGGGAGGATTCCTCCCATCCCCTCTGCTCTTCAATGCGCGTCCGACTGAAAGACGAAACTCCGGACGACGGTGCGGTGCGGCTGCCGGAACGAACGGGAAGCGCTCCCAGCAGAGAGCTCTCCTCATTTCCACGAGCAGGACAGGTTGCCGAGGCGACAGGAAGAAGGAGGAAGCGCGCCGGACGCAGCCGCCGCTGCGTGGCCGTGCGCCTGTCACGGCCGGCAATGCGGATCCTGCTCCAGAGAGGTTGGGGGGGGGGGGGGGGGTTGGCCGCGGACGCAGCCGCAGATCCCATTAAACGCGCGAGACCTCCCCCCCGCTGGAGGCGTAAGGTCAGGCAGGAGGAACCCGTCCGCCTGGCCGCGAGAACAGACAGACAATCGGGGGGGATGATTTACCCACCGTCGCTTTGGCTGCGTGCGGGGAAAAACCACGTGAGAGGCGGCGGCGGAACGCGCGCGCCGGGGCAGCGTTGCGGCGCTCGGATGCATTTCGATTTTCTGTGGTCGGTGAAAGGCGAAAAGGAAGGGGGAGAGAGAGGTTGAGCGGAAAGAGGAAAAAGGAAAACTGTTGTCATCGAGTTCGCCCCCTCCCCCCCGTCCTCCTCCTCTGCACTTTAAGGACTCTCTCCTTCGGGACGAATGCCGGGAGTTTACCGATGCAACTTCCGGAGAAACCGAGTCTTAACACGTCGGAGCAAGCAAGCGGAGGGCAGATGCGATCTCCGCATCTTCGTCCTGCGAGCTTATCGGCTTTCCCACGACCTCTTTGTACAATCTTTTCGATTTCCTTTTCCTTTTCTCTCCTGATTTTTTTTTTTTTTTTTGTTGTTGTTGTTGTTCCTCTCCCCCGCTCCTCCCTCCCTTCGTTTCCCACCAAGAAGGCGGCGGCGGCGGCGGCGGCTAGACACTGAGGTGCCGAGAAGAGCAGTCGGCAAAGAAGCCAAAAAGCACGCGTCACGGCAAACCACCTGAACGACAACCAGAGGACTGGCGATGGCACGGTAAACAAGCGAAGCAGCAGCAGCAGCAGCAGCAGCAGCAGCGGGAGGCGCCAGCCACGGAGCAGGATACTCGGATTTTCGGCCGAAAGAGAGAGGGGAGGGGGGACGGCCGGCTACAAAGTCGAAAAAGGCATGGCCGTCTGCGGCGAGAAGCCAACTCGCGCCAGCGGCCGCGGTGGTAAATACGACCCGAGGTGGAACAATGCTGCTGCGTGGAATCCCTTTGTTTCGAGAGCATAACAACAGTCTTGGAATATCGTAATTGCTAAGAGAGACACCTCCAGCTAAAGATCAAGGCTGCGGAGTTCGTGCACTTTATTAGGCCGAAGGAGCGAGCAGAAGAAGGCCGGAAAAACACACGGAGAGAAGAAATCGCTTGGGATTCGCTTCCGTCACCGTAAACGGCGATCGCTCGGACCGCGGCGATCCTTTCGCGCGCTCGTCGGCGGAAGGGATTCCTTCCTTCCTTCCTTCCTTCCCCCGAAGGGGGAACGAAAGCTCCGGGACAGCCGCGAAAACGGCCGCCGCCGCTGCTGCTGCAGCCGCCCGCTTGCTTGAAGGGGTGGGAAGCGGGGTGGTGGTGGTGGTGGTGCGGGGCAGCGCCAGACCGATCCCGGGGGGCGGCAGCAAAAAGCAGAACAATGAGGATAAGAACGGAGTCAGTGAAGAAATAAAAAAAGGTGTGCAACCGTCGGGACAGCTGGGGAAAGGATCCTGGACGTGTTGTTTTACGATCCTCCCTCCTCCTCCTTCCCGGCTATTTGTTTTTTCACCCCCTCCCCCACCACCCGACACACACACACACACACACACACACACACACACACACACACACACACACACACACACACACACACACACACACACACACACACACACACACAGGATAGCGTGACATCCTCGTTATCATCATTCATCGCCTAAATAAGGTTTCTCCCAGGTCGGTTGCTGCTGCTGCCGGTTGTTTAGGAAGGGCGGTGGCTCCCGACGGATGGAGCTGGCGGGAGCGTCTCCTTCCTCTCTTCTCGCTCCCTCTCCCGCTCGTTACGTCCGAGATGGCACCATCACCACGGTGGCGCTGCCCGTCGCATCTGCGTATTACGCGAGTCAACAAATACGAAAACGAAAGCGCGCGCGCGAGCGCACTCGAAAGACAGAGAGAGAGAGGGAGGGAAGGAGGGAGGGGGGAGAGAGAGAGAGAGCGATAAACCGACGTTCAAGATGAGAGATCGGTTTGTTTTACAACTTGTTTGTTTGTTTGTGTGTGTGTGTGTGTGCATGCGTTTTTTTTCTTTTTTTTTTTTTTTTTTAGAGCAACCATTTATATTGCCTGGTGATTGAACTGGCTCCAGGCGGCAACCTTTCCTCGTACATCGAATCGCAAGAAAACCACAGGCTGACGGAAGCGCAGTCCCGCCTGTTTGCTCGTCAGCTGGTGTCGGCGGTACTGCACCTCCATTCCCAGGGAGTAGTTCACAGGTGCCACTTTCCATCTGATACGAATCCTCGTGTCACGTTCCTATCCCCGCGCATCCCCGCTGTGACGCTTTTTTTTTTTCTTCTTCTTCTCTTTCCCGGTCCGGAAAACCGAAACGCAACAACAACAACAACAACAACAACAACACGCGTGCGTTGCGTTCATCTCTTCTGCGGGGACCGAACCGAACGCCCCGTCAGCCGAACCGCCGACAACGTTCGCCGGACCTCATTCCGCTCCCTCCGAGCTTAGCTCCAGCTATTCCCAAAACCCTTTCCTCCCGCGAAGGCAGGACCGCTGGCAGCGAGCGCCCAAGAGAGAGAGATGCTGCATCCACTGCAACTCGCGGATGTGCTTTCCGGCGAAATGCGCTGCTAACAGTACTTGAGGTGTGCTCCGGAGTGCAGTCGAGACGCATTGACCTACAAAGCCGCCTTCTGAGCCCTCCAGTAAAGTGAGTTTACCCTTGACGATGAATGCTCGACCTTCAGTTCTTGCTGGAAGCCTTTGAGTGCCCGAAAACAGGACGCCTTCGCGACCGCTGTCCGAGTCGAACCCGAAGCGGGAATATGGGGACAGCGCCGAGAGAACGCAGGAATTTTCCAGGGGCGGTCGTTTTTTACGCGGCGCGCACGTGAGCGAAGTACACAACGCGATGTACAGTGCGTGGTGAACACAATGGCGACGGAAAGTCCTTGAAACCGACCCAAACCGAAACGGCACAGTTATTTTACATTCCAAGTAAACACTTTCGAGCCGATTTGCAATTTCCTCCCGTCCTGCTTAGAGGCTCAACAAGCCCGAAACATCTACTTTTCATGAGTTTCGCAAGCGCAAAAGGCCCTCTTTCTCTCTTCACTATGAATACTGTACGAAGCAGACTCATTTATACAATTTCAGCTTTGCTTGCATCGAGAATGGAACGGAGAGGCCATAGCCGTTGTCCGCAAGCAACACGCACGCACGTGGGAGCGCGCGGTTGTACACAGAGAAAGCGTACGCTTCTGTATCATCCACGCGCAGACATGAGCCACATACAGATGAAAGAAGCTGTTCGATTTGATCAGATGTGTGTAGGGATGCGTACGTCGCTTGCTTGCATCCATGCACACGCACGCACGCACGCACGCACACGTATGTACATACATACACATGCATGGGAAACGCGCAAAAAACCGCAAGTACCATACACTCGTTGAACACAAAACATTCACGGCGGTTGCGCCTAAAACAAGGGATTTTTACAAATGCGCGTGTAAGTGTGTGTGTGTGTGTGTAAATACCTGAAAATAAAAGACTCAATGAAGAAATCGAAATTTCATCATGGCGATGGAAACTCTGAAAAATTACCACTCGCATAAGTGCACACTCCCTGTGCAGTTTACGATTTGCAGAATTTACTTCCATTTTAGGGATCTAAAAATGGAGAATATAATGCTCAACGCTTGCAAAACGGAGGTCAAAATTGCCGGTAAGTCCATTTGGTAACATTGGACGCGGATCGGTCGTTTGGCGGGAAGCAATGCGCAGTTTCGATCGTGGATAAATTTCCTTCCCCTTTTTGGTAACGTGCGGTGACCCCAAAAAAAAAAGAAAAGAAAAGAAAAGGAAGAAGGAAAAAAAAAAAAAAAAGAAGGATGGTACACTATCGTGTGTATCACGTTAGGTTAGTTTAGTTTAGTTTCACACGAACGTGTGTACCGTGCGGAGGTGGTGTGGCGCCCAGGATTCAACAGGTGGCCTTCTTCACCTGGATCGCCCGTCCGACGGCCCCGTGGGCAAGCCAGACCAGGCCCGAAACGGTTTCCTCGGTGCCCGGTGCGCATCCGAAAGCTCATCGCGCAGAATCCGATTTCGCTCCCGCCGACCTTTCCCCCCCCCCCCTTTCCTTTCTCGTCTGACGTTCCCCCTTTGGAGGAGGAGGAGGGGGAGGAGGGGGGGGGGAAGAAAGGGTGGGGTTTCGTTTTGTTTTGTTTTCCGACAGCGATCGTTCCGAGCACCTCGCAGGTCGGGGCAGCTTTCGCGGAATTTCCCCCTGCCCGCGCGAGCACGCGGAAAGCGTCTCCCCGCGACGACGAGGTGGAACAAGGTCCGTAGGTAGGACGTTGCGATGACTGCTCCCTCCTCCTTCCCTCGTGGCAACGCAGATGCTGCTGCCGACGCGAACCGAACTGGAGTACCTGCCGCGGCTTGCCTGCGCAGCAAGCGCGGCGGTGCAGCGGCGGCTGACACGCACACGCGCGCGCGGCGAACGGTGCGCGCGCGAGCGTACGCAACGAGATGGTGGGCAGGAGGTGGTGTATGTGTGTGTGTGTGGTGGTGGTGGTGGTGGTGGTGGTGGTGAGGAGGCAAGGAGGGAGGGCGCATCCTCGCTCTGCGCGCACTCCTGCGTCCGGCCGCCGACCGAGGCGGACGGCTCCATCGGCATCCACGGGCGACGGCGATACGGCGCCGCTGCCGCTCCGCCTGCCTCCTCCCTCACTCGTTGCTTCCAGATTTCGGACTGAGCAACGCGTACAGCAGGCAGTCGCCCCTGACGACCCGCTGCGGATCGCCCGAGTACGCAGCTCCCGAGCTGTTCATCGCCGGAAGAGTCTACGGGCCGGAGATCGACGTGTGGAGCCTGTAATTCTCTTGATTTTTGCTTCTTCCAGCTTCCCCCCTTCCCCCGTCTCCCTCTTACTCTGCTTCTTGAGTGGCTGGCGCCTCCCCCCTCTCCCCCCCTTTCCGAGAGATGGGGCGGGCGCTAGGGTGTTTGCGTTCAGCGAAGTGACCCACCATCAGCAGCCAACCCAACCATCGGCTGATGCGGAAGGGGGTTATCGCGGAGACATTGGCGAGCCCTCCGCGCCACCACTCGACGGCTCGTCCCGAGGGCGACCACGCGCACGTACGTCCGGAAGCGGGGAGAGGGAGAGAGGCAAGCAGGGAGGGGGGAGAAGATGGGGGGAGAGTGGGACAGGAGCAGAGGGGCTGCTGCCAAGGTGGAGGAAGGGATGGGGGTGGGTAGAGGGATGCACACTCCAGCACGTGGCAGCCAGCACTCCAGCCGTCACCCGGACAGGGAGGGAGAGAAAGAAAAAGGGAAGAGAAACAACGTTCCCGCCGCCACCTTCTTGCCTGGCTGCTCCTCCGTCCTCTCGCTTCCCGAAGAGCTCCGTCACTCCCTCCGGAATGTTAACCTTTGACCTCCCACACCGCCCTGCCGGAGCTGCGCCGCCGAGCGCGACGAACAGCGCAGTGCGTGCGCGCGCGCTCTCGCTTTCGTGCATCTCCTTTTCTCCGCCGCAGCCGCCGCGAAGACTTCCGCTCCGTTCTCTCCCTTCCGCTTCCTTTCTGGCTCGAGCTGGCCGCCCGAGCAGCCCACCGTCAAACGCGGCAAGACACACAAGGGAGGGGGGGGGGGGAGTGAGAGAGCGGATCGTCCGTTCCCAACGCCGCCACGACTACGCGCGGCGGCGGCGACGAAAGCGAGAGTAAAGGAGGTAAAGGAGACGCGGCGGTCTCCGCCGCCGTCCGCGTCCTTCCCATCCTCCTCTTCCACCCTCGAACTTGCAATGGTGAAATGCCACGCCGTGGCTCGCCTCTTCATCCTCTGGACTAAGAGGAGAAACGCCGCCGGTGCCGCGCCACTCCTACCAGAGCGCACGGAGAGCTCCTTCGGCTTCCGGCGCGTCGAATCCTCCTCCTCTCTGCCTCTCCTCAGTCCACCGCCTTCTCCCAGCCCTTTTTGAGCGCCCAGCGCTCATGGATGATGCCCCCCCGTCCTTGACGGAGAAAGTCCTCTGCTGGAGGGATATCCAGTGCATGGGCTACCTAGCAGCCTCCTCCCTCTTCCTCAGCCTCCTCCCCGGGGGTTCCCTTGCTGCCGCCGGCCGCCTTCGAGGACGACTCGCTCTCCGTGGGCAGTCCAAGACACCCCTTAGCAGCGCGGTGTTTGGAGGAAGAACGTGGCGGCGAGTGCCGCTGGGGAACGCCCTAGGCAGCACCGCGAGCGAGGGTGACTACTCTCTCTACGCCGGAGGAAGGGGAAACCTCGGTCGTGCCTCTGCCATCAGCGCTTTCGCGCCTCCTGCTGCTGCTGCTGCTGCTGCTGTGATACGGGAGGCAGTGAGGTTGGGCGGGCGGCGCAGGGCAAGGCCGGAAAGAAGCACCAGACCGGCCCGAAGAACTGCGCAGAACGGCGGTCGGGCGCTTCTTCGCTTGGGTCCTTTCCCTTCCTCCTACCGTCTTCCTTTCCCTGCGAGCGTGCGCGCGCAGGGGGAGAAGGAGGTTGGTTGCGGAGCCCGAGGAAGAGACGGAACTTCTCTGGGAGGAACCCGGACAAGCGGGTTGTGCGACGACTGAGGAGGACTTTTCGGTAGATGAAGCGGAATCCAGCAGGAGGGGAAGGACCGCTCCCGGTGCAGCATTTCCCTCTTCCTTCTCCCGCAATCGGGAAGAATGGAAAACACGGAAAAAGCTGCCGTTGCGATTCCTGCAACCGTCGAGAGTGGGGAAAGACGAGAGAGTGAACGCAAAGCGCCTACTGCCACAGGCCTTTCTCCCCCTGGCAGTCGGGGGTGCAGGCGAAGCGCCGGTCCGGAGACTTCTTCGTTTCCCGATTTTTGACAGACAGGCGGAGGGAGAGCTGACGAGCAGCAAAGCGTGACTGCGGGGCCGAGCTGACCGAAGCAACCACGAACAAAAAGGCAAACGGAAAAAGCAAAAGTGGTTGTGGCGGCAGAGAAGAGCAAACAGCGTAAACCCGCCAGAATCACCGATGGAAAACCGGAGGGCACGATCATTTGCTCCCCTTCTCCCCTTTCCTTCATTTGCGACAGAGGGAGGCAGGTGTGTGTGACCTGACATGTATTCCGTGACATTCGTCAGCACAGCACACACAGGACAGCTCGTCTGGTTCGAGGCGACAACGTCGTCATGTAGCCGTCGCCGTGCTTTCGGGGGAAAGGGAGACAGACGGAAGCTGACGCCGCACCCTATCGGGAAGCTCCAAGGATAGCGTGCGTCCTCGAGCTCTTTCCCAATGCTGCGCGTTCACCGCAGCCTCATTTGGAGAAGGTTTCCGGAAGGGGCGTACGACGACTACGCGTCGCCCGGGAGTAAGCGCTGCATCATTTGCGCAACAGACAACGATTTTTTTTTTTTGTCCATGGCAACAGCCGGGGAGAGGTCGAGAGACGTTCCATCGGTCGTTGCTGTTTTGCTTGGGTTTCTCCTACTCTGTGGCGACGTGGGCTTCCGCTTGCTTGGCCTTCCCTTCTCCCTCCCTCCCTCTCCCGGTACCGCCTATTTGGAAGCACATATGATACACACACATTGCGACGACAAAGCCGAAAGCCTTGACGGCAAGCTGTCCTCCCATCCAAAGTTTCCCACTCGGAACTGGGTGAACGGAGAGCCATTTTGTTCTGTGTTTGCAACACCAGCAGGGCAACCACGAAAAGACGGAAGGCCTTTCCCACCATCCTGGCTACCTTGCTTCTGCGATGCCGGAACGCGTCCACAGGCAATGAAAGAAATGCTTTCTTTATTGAACCGGAAAAGTGGAGGAACTGACTTCCGCGCCATCTTGTTCTAGAGGAATAATTCTGTTTGCGATGACGGTCGGTAAGCTTCCATTCACGCACACGGGGCACGTGGCGTATCACACATTCAGACGAGAAAAGCTATTCAAGAATAGCAGCAGGGGCATTCAGCAGTACCACAGGAAGCAACTGGAGCACCTGAGCGGAGGTTCGTTCCTCTAAACTGCATACACGGAAGGAGCTGCGATCTCGTTTTCCTAACAGAGTGTGTATCACTGATATGTAGATTGCTGGAACCCAACCCCTTGGAGCGAATCACCACGCGAGATATCGCGGTTCACCCGTGGATAACAGGCACACTTCAGCAGCCGGTGGCCTCGTGCAACCTGTCCTGGATCCCACTTTACAAGCAAAAAGCAGTAAGTGTCTGAGCACGCGAAGAGCCCACGGCCCGAGGAGGCCCTCACCGCTGTTGCGAATCAAGATTCTCAGATACCTCAGGGAACTGCTTAGGATCGAGGAAGCGGAAATCGAGTCGCACGTTCGACCACTCAGATACGATTCAATATGTGGAATGTTCATCATAACGCTGCATCACTTCTTTGAAGGGGATGCGGATACCGCAAGCCACAAGGACGAAAGACTTGAACTGGCGTCCTCTTACACTGCCTTGCAAGCTTTAAACGAGGACTGGTGCCTTGCCGCCGCAGCCAAGTGTGTCATCAGCAGAGGCAGCAACTACCACATTCCGTCGAACCGCACGCCCCTATTAAATGTACTAAAACTCAATAAAGCGCTTCCTGTCTCCAAGAAGGCCGCCCAAAGCAATCAGACCCCAATGTGCGATCCAACGATGATTTCATCCATGTGGCACAATCCCTGCTGCTCTACAAACCTTGATAACTACCACCACAGAGTGACGTTAAGGCAGATTAAAAACAAGGTCGTCTACAGAAATTACCAGAACATTACCGAGAAGACCTACTATCAACCCAGAAACGATCCATCGGGAATCGGAAACTCGATCCGCAGAGCAGGATGCGATCACGACAAAATCAACAAATACGTGTACGTAAGGAGCTGCAAATCCAAGCAGGACGCCGACGAGGTCCAGGGATTCAAGAGGAAGAACTGCTGCTCTTGCAGCCACCTGCCCACCGGTAAATCCGCGGGCCTCGGGGCGAGCGGGCCTTTCGATGGCACCACGAAAGTGCACACGCACCACGTGGAGACGAACACCTCCGACGAACGGGCAGCGGGCGCCCATCAGCACGAAAACGACACAGGATCGGATGATTCGGAAGAAGCGGAAACATCCATCAACGTCATCATTAACAGCGATAAAATATTACAACACGTGTGCAATCTATTACAGGAAACGCAACTTTCGCAAAATCCCAATACGAATGTTAATTACGGTGAGAAAACGGCGGAGAACGTCCTGGACCGCGACCCTCGCAACGGCAATTTACAAACACCGACTTCGGAAAACGATAAAGGCGATCAGATGATGGACGTGAAAAAAAACATTGTGGTCGAAGTGAAACAAAAGTCGGTATCGGAAGAAGTACTGATTAACGTCTCCGTCCCTTCCGAGAAGTCCGTATCCATACACATCGCGGACAAGAAAGAAAAAACAAAAAGGCAGAAAACTGCGTATGGCAGGAAACTGGAAACGATGCACAATCCGACCATCAAAAGGTACCAGGATCGCAACGTGAAGTTCGGCAGGTTGAAGCCATGCCTCTTTGGTAAGGATGCACGATCCACAATTTGGTCACAGTTTAATGAACAAAAACGTTTCCCCTTGTTTCCCCAATCCACATTGCAACCACCCATGCTACACAGCAAAAACCTCGCTCACCCATACGAGTGGCGAAATGCAAAACAAATGCCTTTCCATCAAGAGATACTCTCATTCCATCCTGCATTCCAGTACAATGCTCAAAACAGTGATGCAATGTACTTGCAGCCACATCCAGTAGGTATCCAATCACATCAGCATGCTCTTATTACAAATATGCACTGACAGATCCTTCCATCCATCAATCACCGTCCGTTTACCAAGATGAACCCAAGTGTGGCACATCTGAAATCAGTAGCTGACATAAGGAAGATGGGAATGTACAACTGATTCCTGAAGCACTGGAAGAGCATGCAAGATTCAAGAGGAATGATCACAATCACAGGTGTCAGCATGGGGACTCCTAGACTAGTAAAGCGATTCCCCCATGATCTATGGAATTTTTTGAGCGAGGGCCATCCAAAGAATCCTATTCTCGCTCAAGTCGGGCAAGGTGGCACCCCTGGCACAGGAGATGTTCATCCAGAGGATAGCAGCGTTGTCCTGGCTCATCCGTAAGCTGCATGCCACAATCCTAAAGGGCATTAGAATGGAAAAGATGAATAATACGACAAACAAGAGCGAAAACAAAAACAAAAACAAGAAAAAAAAAAAAAAAAAACGAAAAAAACATGCCTCGCACACAAAACAGTCCACATGAAAATCCTTGTCCATGCAGACGACACGCACAGTCTCCTCTGTGCCCTAAATGAAAAGGATAAGACACAACAAAAGCATTCCTCACCTCCATTGGGGTTATGGACTTGCTGCATGTGGCACACCGTGGGGCAAACATTCTAACAGGATTCTTGTCTCTCCCCAGGAGCGCCAGTCCTACCTGTGGTAGTCACTGACACAGTAGATGCGATTGTCCACATCGATGGTGAAGGGCACGCCATCCAGACACTCATTACACACACAGCAGCGAAAACACCCAGGATGATAAGCCTTGCCCATTGCCTGAAGAATCTACAGCAAAAGCTCAACCTGCTAACAAACAATCCACTCACTGTCTCCATGATCAGGTGTCCACAAATGGCACACTTTTCTGCTGTCTGCTGGAACCCTGAATACTGGAAACACACGGTGCACTTGTACAACCTATCAACTTACCAAATAGTCTTCTTCACAATATACTCGGCCATGGACATTGTAAAATGCTTTGCCTCGAAGGGCCCTCCCACAGGAGCAGCATACAAAACAGCACGTGTGGTACAAGTTTCCCATGGCTTGGCAGGCTTGCCCAGGACCTGTGACTTTGTCTCCACATGTATGACAGATTCCTGCAGCACAACACAACATTTCAACAAGCACTTCCCCGGATTCCACCTAACCAAAATATTCTGCATCCTCTTGCCTCTCCATTTCTTCTTCAATCTGATTGGTAAGTGCCTCAATCTTTCTCTCTGCTTCCGTGGGTCCCTGGAAGGCAGAATCGTTTTTTTTTTTTCTTTTCTTTCTTTCTTGTGAACCACAGTCATTCATCCCACTTACCACTGGCTTGGGCGGCATCACAGAATAGGGCAAAAGCACTTTTGAACACAACATCTGTTTGCCACTGGTGTGATTTTTGGGGACACTCTTGGCATGCCCATCATTCAAAAGAGGTTTTGAAACATGCCTTGCAGGTGGAACAGGGGGAAGATGCTCATCACATTCACTGGATGAAATGGCCAAATTACCAAACTGGGTACTCAACAACTGAGAAGATGAAGGGGCTGAAGCAATATGTTTGCTTGCTACTTGTTTAGCAGTTGTGCCTGGATAAGGGGGAGGAGGAGGCAGCTTACAAGCAGAGGGTAACATCAGGTGGTGAGAAGAAGACGGAGGAGACAAAATCACTGAATCAGTTTCCACCAGTGGATGCACATTAGGTGATGATCTAGCATTGCTGACAGCTTCCACATCAGCAAACCTGGCTGGAGGGGGAGGAGGAGCTGAGTACAGAGGCTCGTCAAAAGTGGGAGGTGCATGCCCTGCCACTGCCACTCGCATAGGGGGATGGAACTGTGGAACACAAGCTGAATGCTTGTGTTCAGATGTCAAGTCACAAGGGGTATGCACATAAATCCCTTTGTTCTTCTCCACGGGAAAACTACATGCTGGTTCTTCCACACAGTGACTCCCAAAGTTTGTGCTGAGATAGGGATAATGCATGTTGCCATCCACCCTTTTATTAGCCACATTCTCATACAAAGGATAAGAAACATGGTTGAGTCGCATACTAGAAGAGGTGAAATCACACTGGGAATCTTTGCTTGAGCCACTGAGACTGGATCTTGGACTGGAATGGACAGAATCTGTTGATGGGCTATAAGGAGGTGGAAGTAGCACTGGATCAAAAATAGCATTGTAATTCTCCCTGGCAATCCTATTGAGGGAAAGCTGATTTTGGTAATGCACATTCTTTTTGTTGCATTCAGGATAAACGACCCCATTATTTTCACAAGTACAGATAACCTGTGGAAAAACTTCAGGATAATTGACATATTCTGAAGATTTTTTTCTGTTCTGCTGAGCAGAGGCTAGCAGTGAGTAATTTTTGCTTTTGCATTTGTGATGGTTTTCGATACTGGTATTGATGACATTTGGGTTGATATTTAGAATGCTGTTTCCATAGTCCACATTGTTATCATTTGGAATTACTGTTCTTGCTCGGGCATTACTCTTTGATGAATCCGAATTCACAAAAACATTTTCATAAATAACTCCTTCCTGCTTATCCTTTTTTGCTCTTGAAAACATTTCTGCAATTGAAGTTTACAATTTTTTTCCATTAGAAAAAAGGTACACCACTAGAGTGAAAAGTTATGGAGAAAAAGAAAAACTTGATAAAGTTTGCTACTCCCAAAAGAAATTAAGGTCATGCAAGAATAATACTACATGCCAGAAACAAAGTTTCCCTTTGGTCATTTTTCCTGTTCTCTTTATAAGTAGAAAGTATTTCCCAAATGATAGCTATCATAAAATCATTACTCATCACTGCTCCTTTTGTTTCAAGTTTCTGAAGTTCTTAACATGCATTCTCCAGAATGTAAGTATTCGATTCTCGTGTGATTCCTTAAATGTTATCTGTCAACCCATACTTGATTTTAGTCAACACGAACTGTGACCGGAATTGTCAACAATTTTCTTCCTAAGCTATAAATGAACACGAGTAATGAATTCATTGTAGAAAAACACAAAAAGGAAACAGCAATTAGCTTCCACACACCAAAACATTGAGGCAATCAAGACACGTCGGTAATTTTTTTTTTTGCTTTTACCATTCTCCTGTTGCATGCAATTTGTGGCATACGAGCCCTCACTGTCTTAATGTCTTTGACAACAAAGTAATCAGGCACGACACTGAAATTTACGCGCTAAACACTCATTTCTTTAGCACCGTCGAACCCCAAATCTTTAGAACGTTATTTATCCTTCATATTCACATTTTTCATTACTGACAAGCAGCAGCCCGGCATCTTCAAAAAAAAAAAAAAACAGACGAGAGAGAGGAGAGGAAAAAAAAAAAAACGCGCGCGCGCGGCGAATGCAATTAAGTCACATTTTTTTTGATATTACACAAGTACTCTCTCTCTCGTGTTCCCAACGGAAGGGCATAAAAAAAAAAAAAAAGACAAAGAAACAAAAAGAAAAAAAAGAAAAACATGCTGCATGGAAAACCCGAGACGGAACTTGGCACGCACAAATATTTGCTCACCCACACGGAGGAGGAGATTCTGTTACATTTTGCTCTTCGACGAGCATGGGCTACAACAGAAAGTTTCACGTGGTGTGGTGGTGACTCATGTCCATCAGGTGGGCCAGCAAAAGTTAATGTGGAACAGAGTCAAGGGAACCACCAAGTACGGTGGGCAGAGTGATGTAAAACCTTCGGCTGCTGTCGGTCCATCTTATCTTGCATGGGTTTTCTCCGGAGCACCTTGAGGATCGGTTTTTACGGTTGCAGCCGTCCAATTATGAGCTAGCATAGAACCAACACAAAACATTCACAAAAGCACAAAACAGCTAGAATTATGGTGAAAGCTGGTCTGTTTTCTTTTTTTTTTTTTTTTTTCTTCCCAAAGTACGCTGCGTAGCTGTAAAAGACAAAAATGAAACGCTATCTGAACTTCAGGTTTGTGGGTAATCTGCCATCGCAGAAGAAGTCTTGCGTTCAGATTCATAGAAGAGTTCTCCAAGACTTCTGACGGACTTGGGATTCATTCCTGCATCAGACGCAAACAAACCAAAAAAAAAAAAAAAAAACGCAAGCATCCACCGGTCTGCAACGTGCTACTGTTCACGACATGGTGCTGTTGCTTGCAGCAGAGCTACGCAGCAGCAAGTGGTTTTACTGCCGAACCCCACTGCGGGAGGAAAACTCTGCAACTGTTCCCGAATGCTCGTCCTGTAGTTGGTTGCGTGCCTTCCAGAAGATTCCAGGATTCACTTCAGGATACGACGGAGAGGAAACCATGCAAAGGATCACCTGAAGTCACCAGCTATCCGTGCTGATGGCCAACGAGCTGAGCTGTTCTTGCATTGCTAATTTTGCCGGAAAATGCTTCAGACATTCGACTATAAAAACTGACATAAAAACAATGTTAGGTCCGCTAAACAAATTTGGATAGAAATGAGCTCCAAGTCCACATACTTACTTAACAAGATGGCACATGGAGAAACAAAAAGGTCTTAAAGAACTGATACTGACTCAGCCGAGTTGGAAAGTCGAGAAAGAGAGCCCCGAATAAGGCGGGTGTTAGAAAGGGTTGCCAGTCGAGAAAAAAAAAAGAAAGCATAAAACCAACTTTGAGATTTTTCCCCCTTCAGTGAGTATCAAAAGCGATAAACGCAGATTTTGTTTTAGGCAACATCAAAAAAAGTCTTGCAACTCGAAGTAAATTTTGATTCTAATGAGGGCTACTGTTGGTATGAAATTAGGATAGGTGTTCCAAAACTCCAATCCACTTAGCAGTCTCATTTCATCATCAGCTGCAAAATGATCTCGCAGTTCCTCAGTGTCGTAATATTCTTTTCTGCTGAGGAAGCAAAAGTTTGCGTTTATTGCAACATTGTTTTCAGCATCCTTGGGTTGTCTCTAGGGGGATGCTCAGGTACTACTACTGCCTTTGAGCCTTTCGAGACAAAACCTAAAGTCATCCGTATTGATTGAATACGGATGATTCATTTTTTCATCAATAAAGGAGCAAGTACTGGAAATGCACATGTCCCTGAAGATCACGATAGCAATACCTTTGAGCAGTGAAACATCGGATTGAACATGGAACAAGAAATATTCATTTGCATTAAGGAGTTACAATCATGTACTCCTAGGATGTGGCTTGAGCCCCAAAATGCCACGTGTGATACTGCATTCAAATTAGGAAGCCTGTAGCTTTGAGGGCAAGACTTCGTTTAGAATTTGACTTGATGATCAAAGAGAAAAGCGTTTGTTTCTTTCGAAGGAAGGTTTTCTTGTTATAGTGATTACACACACACCAGTCAGTGATTTTTAACGTCAGCGATGCAAGCAAAAACCCTTTTCGGTCTTTTTTCAGCGCAGCCTGGAGAACTACAAAAAGCACGCGTGTTTATTTCTCGAGAGATCCTTATCTGTTTTATAAACATGTTGTAGCATACGTTTGAGTTCCGTGTATCTCCGCCCCGAGACCACTTGTGGTATTCCGTGTCCTGTATCTGGAGGTGCTTTAACAGAGAAAATAGGAGCATTAGTTGAACACTGTCATTGGTTAAAAACATTAGCCAGTAGAGATGAATATCGCCAAATTTTCCTCACTATCCCATAAACGGAAAAGCTTCAAGCTTAGTACAGCCGTCGAGATTTGGTTTCCTGGATACGGGATATCATGTTTTCCGTATATGTAGCGAAAAACTTGATCTTCTGAGGCACGCTGTGACTCCATTTGGTTGATGAATCCTATCCGAGTCGTGATTGTGATGGAACACTGAACTGGTGTGAGGAAAACACATCTCTTTGTTCCTAGACGGAGCCAAGTTTTATGGCGGGAAGAAGCGGCGTCAGAAAAACAACCGATACCAAATGCTTTTTCCGTATACATTACTTTTGCATTATCGTGTCGTCCATGTGTCAAAGGGAAAAAAATGATGCGCCAGCTGAATAGAAAGAGGCTCAACGCGCTAGTAAAAATTATCCGTTTCGTTGCTATGACGATATTGGCACGAAGTCCTTGAGAATCGCCCCATTCAGGACATTGTACGAAGCAGCCACCGAACAAAGTCTTTGACTCTTCCACGGAATGACCCAGACATCTTGAAACAAAAGCCTTATCCTTCCAATGACGAAAGGCTCACCTTCTAAGAACACTGAAAGTCACATTCCCCACTGAAACCTACTCCTACTCCTCACCGACATATGATGAAAGTCATCATTCGGTGGAAACGTAATGAATGTAGATCGTCTTAAGAAGGTTGCACTTAATTAATGGAGATCACTCCTGAATTAAAGAGGTTGCGATTGACTTGTCGTAAGTCGGAAAGTTCGGGTCGTTCGCCAACGCACATGGTGGCCCGTCGTTAAGGATCTGAGCGAGTGCAAAGGCCAATTGGTGAATTTTTCGTCCAGACGACGGGCAGATCGGGATGGAATCAACCAATTTGACTAAAGGTCGACCAAGATGCAAAAGCCCCCATCAGAAATTCCTGAAAAACTGACTAAGGTCTCACGAGGTAAAGGGCTGAAGTGCAGCATCAGTGGAGCGCATTTTGGATTCATCCAAATCCAAGAAGGAAGAGCCCGAAATTTGTTTCGACATTTTGTGTGCTTCAGTATCGCATGCGCCGTCTTTTGGTTAATTTAGAATGGGGCGTCGCTGGATGGAGAAGCGGCGGGTGCCATTCGGCTTTCACTCTTCTAGCCAGAGTGCTTCAGCCAAAGAACTGGACCTGTACGAGAGTAGCACATTTTAAAAGTGCCCCATCTTCGACCCAGGTGCTACAAATCCTAGAAGGAAAAAAAAAAAAAGCTCGATTCATAATTCCTCTGTTTTTCTTTCTTTCTTTCCTTTCAAGCCAGGCTTCTAAGGACGACTGTTCGTTTAAAGGGGACCGCTCTAAAGTAAACAGTCAGTCTCTATGGCAACGTGATGGCAAAAATTATTTTGCAAGCTTTTGCAGCCTACCGGCAGAACACAGAACACCCACCGGCTGCGACGTATGGCAGACGCTAGCAATCACGAAGGAGGTCCAGCAACCCTTTGTTCAACCCCATCCTGATTGCACACACTCACAGCTGGCTTGAGCAATCTTCGCTTTTCGGTGATTGATGACGAAAAGACGGGAAGTCTTCCCTGTGAGGAGCCGAACCCAGCACTCATCGAATGGAGTTCCTCCCTTCTGATTGTCTCCAGGAAGAGATCTCCATGGAAAGAGGGCGGAAAACTGCCGCCGTTCCTGGAATATCAATGAATGCTCTTTTGGACTCCCACCCGGGTGAGCCTGGGCGTTGTTTAATCAATAGAAATAAACACTTGTATTTTTTGTGGTAGGGCCGGTGGTCGAGCCACGTCCATTTCGAATGGAACCTGGTACGCAGACCGGTGAGGTTTGCCTCGGCAGCAGAGGGCAGAGGATAAACAAAAAGTAAAAGAAACAAAAATAAAAATAAATAAATAAACTTGGGAGGGTGCAAGAAGGGGTCACGTTCTGCTGGGGGTGGTCCTCTGCATCTTTCCGAGGAGGGGAGGAGGAGGCAATGGCAAGTTCTCTCTGCATATTGCCCGGGTGGGGTCATCTTGTTGTTGCCATCCTCAGGGAGCGGACGGAGAAGTGGATATGGCATCCCTGCCGCTCTGTCCTCCTCTTGCGTCGCTCCAGGCGGCTACAATCCCACGCAGGCACCAGGGAGCTGCTGGCAAAGCTGCTAGCCGAAGGGCGTCGCGTGAAGGAGAGGGCTCTGATAGCGTCCCTGGGGTTGCCATCGGAGGTTCCCAGAGTCTCAGCAAAGCGTTCCCAGAGAGGCCGGAGGGCAACCCAATCCACAAGCAGGTGCGGCGGAGGGGACACTGGTTCTCCGCACCCGCCACTTGAAAGAGAGGGCGCGAATGTCCCAAAGAGCTGGGGGGTTCCCGCACATCTTCCAGCGGACTATCCAGAAGCTCGCCCCAGAGTAGAAGTCCTCGAGGTAAGGAAGTCGGGGTCGCAGCGTCCGTGAGCTGGCCCGTCTTACACTCACCCAGTCCTCTTCTTCTGTGGGAGATTTCCACCGAGACCTCCTCATTAAGCCGGAAGGCAGCTACCTAACTGTTCTCTTAGGGAGAGCAGTGAATGCTCGATTGGAGATGGCTGGGGACTGCCCATGAGAGGCAAGTAGGGTCCAGGGGTCCAGACGATGTATTCGCGTTCATCAAATGTTCTTCGATGGTTTCCCTACTTCGTTTTTTCCTGTTTTCCCGCTGAAGCAAGGCAGAAGTTTTCAGGAGAGATCTTGAGTGGGGAGCCTGCTTCCAAAAGTTCATGTCGGGAAGGTTCCACGAGAACTTACGAGTGTGGATGGGATGGGATGGGATAAGGTGGGGGGATCGAAAGCGCTGACGAACGGAGATTTCCATACTGGACGCGTGCTGCTCACCTGAAGTGCAACGACGACGTTTCTGGACGAGTCCATGCCTTTGTAAATGATACTGGAAAGTGGGGATACAACCAATGACAAGGGGAAGGGCTGTCCGTCTTCCTCACTGTCCTGCCCATTTCATCCTCCGCTCAAGTCTCATGAGGGTCTCTTTATCTGGGCTGGTGTCTTAGGGGTTTTTAGCCCCTTGATGACCTTCGTCGTCTTCTCCGGGTCCCACGACCCCTAGGGAACAGCCTCTCTAACTGATGCTGGTACTGCCCTTGCTGATTGAACTCTCTGCCTGCTTCGTCTTGCTTCCTTTGGTGCTTCAGAAGGAGGATTCGTAAAGGCTGGCATGAGATGGCCGTCTCTCATGACTTGTCGACAGGCCTGGAGCTTTCAACCAGTGACCAGGGGGTTATCCTTCACCTTCGCTATATGGATGCCCTCCCTGTTTCACCCGTTTCCCCGTCGTGCTGAGGTCTCGCTAGGGCGTCCATACTCCAGCCCTGCCTCCTCAACCATTGCTTCCGTAGAAGGATTCGTAGGAGCAGTGTCAGCTGCCTCACACTGGAAGATGAACCCAGGACTACGACCAAGAATGCAGCTCCGAAAAGACGTTTCAGCAAGGTCGGTTCTGGTCTAGCTATAAGAGAGCGTTCTTCCTCCTCGAATGAAAGCGTGCTCTGGGCCAAGGGAAGACCATCTCCACCTGCTTAGGGCGGGACGGCAGCGGATCACGGATCGGTACACTTCCCACCCATTCGAATTCGCAACGCTCTCCAATCGAAGGTGCAGCCACGAGGCGAGGCTCAGCCAACTTCCCGTGCAAGTGGCGCCCACCGGGGAGGGCGCTCACGGCACGCACGAGAGGCCGCGTGTGGCATCAGAAGAGTTCTTCAGACACATTCGGAACGGGAGAACGACCACAGGGGAGACTACCGGAGACGACTGGCAGAGCAGACCGACACGGCTGCTCACGAAAGATCGCACCTGTAGATCCTCCTGCGCTCCTCGAAGATCCGTTGCGCAGTCACTCTGACGAACGCTTGGGAAGGGGAGGAGGCGCTCGAAGAAAGTGGAAGAACACTGGAGCACTTCACGAGAGAGACAGACGCATACAAAGAGTTGCTCCCGCACCTGGGAGGCAAACGCAAGTGTCCCGGGAAAAGCGAGGAGCAGCTCGACAAGAGCCAGGTAACCTCACGAAGGCCATCAAGAGGCAGTTAGAGGGGCATGAGGGAGGGTGCGGCCGGGAGAAGGCACTGAGCGGGAAAGCGCAGCGTGACCTAGAGGACGCCCCCTAGTCGGACGACAAGATGAGTCGCGAACTGACCAATACGGTCCACACGCTTGCTTTCTTCCCCTCCCCCCACTCTCCCCTCTTCTAAGCCAATTTCTCCTTCGATGATCACCGGGCCGTTGGGATTCTGGAGTCCCGAGAACGCCTTTGGCTGAAAAATTTGATGAGGGTGTTAGAGTAGGTCATGCTCTGAAAGAACAGGAAGCTCCAACAACGTGTGCGAACCATCTCTGCTTACTTGAGGAGAAGGAGATGCTGCATGCAACAGAGGGACCCACATACTTGTACAGTAAAACCTCGGTACTCGACGGTGTCGGAGCTCGTCAAACTCAATACTCCTCGCATTTTGAAGAGGAAAAAAATGTTTCGATACTCGGTGCATGCTCGGAACTTGACACCCCACTTTCATGACGAAACAAGTGAACACTTTCCGCTCATGGCAGCTCGCGAACAGTGCCAAACACTTCCATGGAGTGCCTTCCGAATCGTTCCTTTTTGTATACTTTCTGCGCATTTTCAGCGTTAATCACGGGTCCTAAAATGGTTAAAATTACATCACGAAGGTTAGAAAGGAACTTGTTCGTGCTCGTTAGTTTCGGCACTCGTCACGAGTTCCGAACGAATTACCGACGAGTACCGAGGTACCACTGTACTTTTAACCAACATGCTGTCCTTCCGTCCTTCCTCTCTTCAGGCAATCATGAGGTCGGTTCCAAGAACCCTCCGTCTACATCCTTGCTGGTTGATGCCAGTTTTTGAACCTCGGAGTTGTGTCCATTCACATGAGGCTGTCCCAGTCTGTGGATCCAGTATGCTTCGCAGCCATATTGGATTCTGGAGGCAACCTTTTACAGGGCGCCTGCTTTGTCGAGGTACAACCGCAGGGTCTCGACTTCTCGCATCATCTCCTCAATTTGGGGATCAGATGGTCCTGGCGAGGCAACTGTTAGGGTTTGGAGGACCGTCTGAACATTCCTCGCTAACAGGGAGGCAGAGAGGCCTCCTTTCTTTCTCTGGCTCTTCGGAATGCGTCAGGGGCACTCTCAAAGGGGACAGACAGAGTCCAAGGTGACCATGACCCTGCTCTTGGGCAGTGCCAGATCCGGACGGGGACGATAATCCACTCCAGGGATGGGCGCATCGCAGGAGATCACTTCCCGGATCCCCTCCACCGCCATCTTCCACCAATGGAGCGGTGCGTCGGGTCGCCGAACATGCTGGAGGGCAAACAGCCCTCAAGCAGCGATTCGGTACACGGGGCAGCGCCTCACCTCGAACCTGTCCTTCCTTGCCCCAGTGCTGCCCTCTCTGAGGGAAGCAAGGGATAGTGAAAATCCGGCAAGGCGAGAAGTCACCTGCTGCATCGCAGCAAGGAATAAACTGATAGTTGCGGAGACAAACTCGAGGAGTGACGGCCGCTGAGACCCCGAGTGCTCCACCCGAAGGATTCTCGAGCTGGAGTGAACTGCTCGCAATCCTTCCAAAAAACCTGAAATGGTCCCCGGAGTGCTGAAACAGCGGCACCCTCCCCCTCAAGTGGAGGGAGTTGGTGGTGTTGCTGGTGCTGCATTAGGGAATCCCGCGCAAAGCGCGCCTACACCACTGGACCCGGGGAAAAGAGGTGGCAGGCACAGAATGCGGCGGGTGTGGGAATCGGGAGACCTTCTTGCACCTGGTTCTGGACTGCGATGCCCTCCGACCCCTTAGGGATCGCATAGAGACGGCTCTTGGAATCCCGAAGGGCGACCCCAGGGACATCTTCAAACACCTCCTCGTGCGTGCCGCGCTGCCGCCACCAGCCGCGTCTCTCGCGGTTCCCTGCTGTCTTCGCGGGTCGGTGTCGGCCTGGAACGCTGCAAGAAGAGGTCAGAATGGAAGAGACGCCATCCGCTGGTCGGGAATCTTCGTGAAGACCTCTACGAGATCACTCCACCTGGGTAACATCCGGAACGAACTCGTCAACATCCTGAAGAGGATGCAGAGGGTGTCTATCAGGGAGCCAGATTGCTTCCTGAATCACCTCCCCTCCCTTGCCTCAAGAAATTCTCGCCGGTCTGCGCCCCACCGGCAACTCGGCCAGCTGCGTGCTTATTAGGACGTAACAGGACCGAGAGTCCCTCCTCAAAGACTTGTTGTTTCATATATAGATGCCCCTGCACATCCGGGTGGAGAACATCAGCGCCCTCCGCAGCTTTGGCCCTGTTCGTGACGTGCGGTCTCCTCCTCCCCGTCCCTTCCCCGGCTAGAACGACGCCATGCCGGGCAGCACGCGGGTGAATCTTGAGGAACAGGTGCGCCTCCTGCACTGAGGGAGCCGCTGGAGCTCCCGTGCGGTCCGACGTACGAAGTGGCTTCCTTCTTGTCTCTGCGACTTATCCTATCCAAGGCGCCATCACCGAGCCCAATCTGCGATAAAGATTGAGGACGCCTGGGATGCGGACTTCCTCCTCGTCGGATGCATCGCCTGCTGCGGCGGCGGCCTGAACCTCTCCGCAGGAAAGCGTCGGTTCCACGAGCAGTGGAGGGCGCCTTTCCTGATGATCTGCCCCCACACCCTTCGCGGGTCCACACCGACTCCCCGGGAGCTTTCCCGAAATTTCCCTAGACGGTAAGGGGGTGGTGGTGAGGGGGGATGGAAATTAACCCGATCCACATCCGCCACAGGCGAGGTACCCATCCTCCTCCTCTTGACCGTTTGACGGAGAGCTGAGCCAGCGAGCACGAGCAACACCGCATCCAAGGAGCGGGGAAGTTTGGAGCAGCCGCCCGCCACTAGTGCATCTTCCGCCCCCTCCCGAACCATCCACGAAACCGCCCAGGAGCCCCTCTGGACGTTCTCCGAATAATACATATATCTATATATATCTGTGTGTGTGTGTGTGTGTAGGCCACACATGATTTTGAACCGGACCTCCTTTTGGTGTGCCTGGGTTTCGTGGATGGTCAGGGATGAGGAGTAGGCGCCAGCGGCGGTCGGCTGCTCCAAACTTCTCAGCTCTCCGTCAAACGGTGCTGGGACAGAAAAAGGCTTTCAGTTTTTTCCTCAGGAGTCGAGATGCGCGTCCTCCCTGGTCATGATCGCGCCCCTGGTGCCAATCGAACGAAAGCAGCTCAGGTCCGGATGGCACGCGAAGACATCGCCTTCCTCCAAGCGCGAGGCAGACGCCTTGCGTGGCTGATGCAGAAGGCAGACGATTCCGTTGGCACGTGTCAGAGGAGTGCCGCGTGGCACGCCCACGGAGTTGACAGAGAGAGGTGGCATGGCGGCGTAAACTTCCTAGAAGTGCAATCTTTTAGATACCTTGCTAGGTGAATCCACGCGCGTCTCCAGGTGGCCAGCACACACCAGAATCCCTGAAGGTGGCTCCTATTCTCTCTATGCAAGTGATAAAAAGTAAAGCACTTGGGGAGCTTTCTTGCTTAATGCCCCCCTCCCCCCCCTTCAAACTCCATATCTCTGGTCCAAGTGGGCCAAAGTGGTTGCGCTATCGTATAGATCATCAGCTAAGAGCAAACATTCTGCACCAGCTTGAACCGATAACGGCGCAGCCTTTATGGCGTGACGCCAGTCGATCCCGAATGTATGCTCAGCGTCCATGGAAACCGCACATATGCTTGGACCACCGTTTGAAGTCGTCCAAGCACACTTGGAAGGCGGGATTCGTCTGGATTCCCGTCTAAGGGGAGAAGTCCCTTTTGGTGGGTCAAGCTATCCCATTCTCTGTTATCCAGAGTCTCAATCGCGGAAACACTTGGTGTATGGACTGTGCGTACCGCTTCCTGCTGCGATTGGTCTCCACCGGCTGTCAAAGGACGGCGGCAAGATTTTGGAAGCGAAACAGTCTCGGAGAGCTTCCTCCGTGAAAAAGTCTTCCGTCTCTCGTGGCACACACTGAATACTGTTGTGAGTACCTTTTCTTCGGGATCTACAGGTCTCCGTCCCGAATTTGTGATGCCATTCACTCCTGGCTTCGAATCCTCAGCATTTCTCAGTATCTTTTCACTTCCTCGGCTGTGATGGAGATCGACTGGAGAGATGCTGGATTGCTGGTCAGCAGCAACGTTCATTGTCAGGGAGACATCAATCCGAGCCGCATTCTCGTAAACAGCGTCCGCGCACGGTCCAACATCCAACACAGACGAAACCATTGCCGGATGCCGTGGACAGGAAGTCCTCCAAACGAGCGAGCCCAATCGAAGTCGAGCGAGTCGAATCTCCAGAGGAAGACCACCACCACCACCTTCTGACCCCGAACGACCCGGAAAAGCCAGCAGGAAGGCTTCGTAGATGCAGCAGCAGAGATCGCAGGTGCTGAGCGCAAGGTTTGAATCACAGAACGGTGGAGTCAGGCAAAGTCTTCGCCTCAACGAACCATTCCGCCAGCAAATACGCCTAGTGTTCAGGGAACCCCCGACACCAAAGTGCGAGAATATGGAAGGATCTCGGAACACATTCGTGTCAAAACATCCAATGAAAGTACGTCTCAGGACGTCGAACAAACGACCTACTTCCCCTGAAAGGAAACGGAAACGCCATGCAAGCATTTCCGTCAGCTCTTTACCGTCTACCTACAAAGAGTGGTATTTTTTTCTCCTCATCATTACTTCACAGGACCTAAGCAACAAAGCCGCATGCCCAACACTCAAGGAGGAATCTGCACCGATCAGCCAAACTTAAAGAAGAAAATATTTTTTTTCCTTCCATTTCATAGATTCTGGAGTAGGCTTGGCACAGACGGATTCCTTTCCGCAGCATCCTATCTGAAGAACAATTCGTCATTCCGTCAGGAGTGTCAGATAAGTGAATCATGAATAATAACAAATAAGAGCACACGCACTGCGTAATAGGGAAGGAAAACAAGCAACCAAACCAACGCACACGCAAAAAATACCCCTGCAATTCGTTTTCTCCTTAATTTTAGTTGACAGCCAAATAATCGCGCCCAAATGCATTCGCCAATTCCCTCTACCGAGAATATCGCAAAGCAGTCAGCCTCTCTTGACGGAAGCTGCAAGCAAGGACCCGGAAGTCCTCGAGTCGTGAACCTGGCTGCAGGGAACGCTGCATGGCATCCCAGCCGAAAAGCATTAGTGATGCTGTCCGCCCATGTGAAGGCGGCGCTGGCCGGAAAGTGCAGCAAGGGCTGCTGCTGCAGACGAACTGTGGACTTTGGACTCAAAGGAAGCTCGTAAAGGGAAGTTTCTCCCCATTCTGGCGGGAAGCCGAAGCGATTCCATCGCAGGGGGTCCATCCATTATTCCATAATTCTCCAAGGAAAAATGATCCCTTGCTTTCACAAATCACCACGGATAGTTCCAGATAGCTTAGTGTGGTTGGCAACACTGAGTGGGGTTACCCTCCCCTCCCCCGTATGAGAAATTTCATTTCTGAATTTGCTCGATGCGAATGTCGTCCATTTCAAAGGCTACTTGACACACACACACACACACATATACACGCAAAAATCCGTTTTTACATCCACGTGCCTGGTCATAACTCGGTAGGAATTTTCAAGATAATCATCGTGGATGACGTTTCAAGCTGATTCGCGGTGGAAGAAACGGCCTTTGGCTGATGGGCGCTCGAAAGGCTAACATGAAAAAGCACACCCTACGTGTTTACAAAGGAAAAAGGGACAGCGAAACCTGAAGGTTTCCGTTAACACGATAAAGGAAACTGATGGGAGAATCTTCCCATCAATTCAGCTCATCAGAGTTCTGCTAGCAACTTTTATATTAAGGTAGAAGTCGACTTGTTTCTGGCGGAGCAAGGGTCAAAAAAGTGCCCTGAGATGCCATCGGATTTGGGGCCCAAAACACAATGCCGTTGGGGGTGATTTCAGACGTGCACATTTTTCAATTCATTCCAACTACTTAACAAAACACCACTCTCATTCGAAAGCAGATGCGTAACCCTTGACAACGAAAACTAGCCATGGAAATTTGGATGCTTGCGGAAGATTTCGCTATCGAAACTGTCCAAAGAAGTTGGCCTAAAAAAAACATACACACACAATCAATTCAGTGGATGCAAATGCTTCGTGGTCCGATCGCGTCTGTCCACTGCCCAAGAGCTTTCATGGCTTGCCCTCTCCGCGTTTTGCCCGAAAAAGGAAATTCCTTTTCGCTTCGAACGCTTTTCTTGCAACACTCATCTCCAAAGGAAAGTTTCTTCCGATTGATGTGCAATGAAACACTTGGAAAGCACTGCTGCAATTTTCGTTCTCCGATGCTCTCTCTCTACTCTCTGGCAACTGATCTTCGGGATTCTTCGCCACTTCCGGGAACGCATCCACTGACACACACAGGCAAGGTGTGTCGAGAGCCGGAGATCTTCAGCAACCGGCAGTTGGGAGGAAATTCGAAGTTTTAACCGATATCGTGAACGGGAGGAACACTCTGAACACAGTCACAAGGAAAAACACTCAGCTTATTTGTGCAGCGGATATAAAAAGTGCTTAAGGAAAACTTTGATTCTAGATTCCAGCCCTTGGCTCGGTACAAAAGGACTACATCACGTGAGCGGTACACCACCCCTTAAACAACACGCACCTACTGGCGTCCTACACAAATCGAAGCACGAGCGCATCAAATGTCCCAAACAGCAAGTACCTATTTCACTTCAGACCAACTCCCCGTTTTCAGTCATGGCTAACCCAAACAACGCTACGTTTTATTCAGAAAAGGCACACGGTTCATTGACAACTGGGCCATCGAAGAAACGCCGAATCTGCAAGTGTGGATCACAGGCCAATGCGTCTTAGGCGTCACAGTGCAAGAAGCGCCTTCTTGAGAACTGAACACCCGCGAAGGTGGCTACCCGAAAGTTCGCCTCCTGAAAAGGCCCAAGAAACAGACACCGCTGACAACTGGCACCATCTAAAAAACGACACATCAGAATACATTTATCATTGGAAGAAAGGAGGGCACCAAGCCATGGGCATATGGAGCTACAGAAGACGATCCGCCGCGGGTTCGAATACTCCGAAATGAATCGACGCGGTGCGTCGTGGGTTGGAGTCCCTCCCGCGAGATGACGCTGTTGGTCTCTGTTCGGGTGGGGCATGGTAGCGGTTAGAAGCAGATGCCCCTGACGAGTGGCAGGGATTGGGAGTCGACGCCAGGGTCCTTCCAGGAATCAAGGAGTGGGAGCTCCCCTCCGGTGGTGAAGGAGCAGGCTCCCCGTTCCGGAAGGGACCGTCCGCGTCGTACGGATGGAGTAGGTGTGTCGCCACCCACCTCTCCAGAGAGTGCAGAGAAGCGAGACGCTCCCTCCGGGGAAGCAGCGCCCTTCTGAATTTCGGAAGCGTGGTTTTCTTCAGAGGAGGAAACAGGGAGCGGATCCCTTGCGGGTTCCCTTCGGAGAAGAAAAAGTGGTGCGGACCCCTCCGGAGAGATTAAGGAAAGAGAATCCCTTCGGAGACAACGAGGGTGGAGGTGATTTCCATTCCGGGGATACCTCCCCAGGCGTGAGAGGAACGGATTCTGATCCCTTCCTGGATTCATAGGGCATAATGCCTCCCGGGGCATCCCCCCATCTTCAATAGTCACACGCACCCTCGGGTGGCGTGGAACCGTGTCATGGAGCTACAGAAGAAATCAGGACAGATACCGAACTACCACAAGGAAACTTAAAAGGAAAAAAAGACAGAAAAAAAAAGACCGTATTGAGTTGCACTCTACTGCTTGAATGCTATCCTAGACAGAAACTTTGGCACCCTCACTTATCCTGAACCCATGCGTGGGGAGCAGGATGGAATCTTTCGATGGAATAGGTGCATGCACTGGACACAGTCAGTCATAGTCCAGAGAACTGTAAATTTTACCAGGGCGTGCAATACAAAAAAAAACCACCCCACTGATGCCCGGAAACTCTGACACAAGCAAAATCTTCGGCCATCGAAAGATGGTGATCGCTGACTTGGCGCGGCCGCTACAGTGCGGTGCGAGTCCGTCTACGACGGTACCTTCGACTCTGTGGAATGCGTCGGAACCACGAAAACATCCCCAAGTACACGTGTTCTTTCCCCGGTCAGCTGGTCTTCCCAGGTCATCAGAAACAGCTGGGGCAAAACTCGCAACGTACTGTTACCTCAGGAGTTTCCGGTGATAAAAAATGAAAGGGAAAAAACATTACCAACGGACGGAAAGGAAGTCCGTGGGGAAAACGCCCAACCGAAAGCAAAGAACACAGAAATTCCGAAGCGGTCGACGACGAGAATCGAACGAAATGCCAGGGTTTCGTGGGGATCGCTGCCCCCAAATCGCCGAAGACAACTCCGGACATGCTTGAACAAGGAAGGTTTGGATGATTCCACCCCCAACTCTCATGTGGTCCACTGTGGAAAATTCCCGAAAGATTACCTTTTTTTCTTTTCCAGACTCGAATTAAGGAAGCCAAAGCGAAGGACGTCGTGTCAGCCTAAAAGCATGAATTCCATGTAGAGGATGGAACTGCACTGCATAATAAGCTTTTCAAGAAGGCGAATCGCTCAAAGCAATGCTCTCAGATTCGCTCCCGCCGTGCCACGTCCGAACCGATCCAGCCACGCGCGCTTCCCCAATGTATTTCATCGATCTCATATCCTGATTGCTTCCGTCCTGCCTTTTAAAGGAACACTCATAATGCAGTGGACTCGGTAATAACAATAATAATAATAGTAATGATAAAAACGTTTGCAGCGAAGTGCTGAATTCATGAACTTTGCTCCACGTGCTTTTCAACGCAAGGAGCTTTCGATGCATGGCCACAGTTTAAGGATCGCCTCGGAGGCAAAAGACTTGAAAGAAAAGCACCCGGAAGTCTGGAGATCTTGCTTTCTTCTTCCGACAAGACGATGAGGGAAAGTCATGCAAGGTTTCCTTTTCCTATGCGATTCACACGTTTCCCGGATCACCTCGATGTGCGTTGCCAAGGACCTTTTTTTTTTTATTTATTCCTTTTTTATTGAAACGGGCCAGTAGCGACTTCACGGGAAGATCGTTACTACTGTCACGGGATAGTGGAATTTTTTTTGGGCTCTCCCGTTTCGCTGTTTTCTTCCTGTTATTATTATTATTATTTTTTTGGGGTTTTATCTTTGCTTTTTTGGTTTCGTTAAGAAGTCGGGAACCGTCCGCCTAGGGGCCCACGAAGCTCTTGCACACTGTTCCACGCCACCCGAGGGTGCGTGCCAACTCTTCAAGTTAGGGGGTATTCAGGAGCTGGATGGATTTCCTGTATTCCCAGGGGGGACCACCCTAGGAATCCAGGAAGGCCCGGAAGAAGGAGTCCTTTCCTTTTACGCTTGGAAGGGAATCCTCGCTCTGGTTGTGTCCGACGGGAACCTCTTCCTGATTCTGCCCGTAGGGACTCCCGGAGGGGGCCAGTCCTCATTTCTTCACCGAAGGGAACCCGGAAAGGATCCACTCCTGGAATTTCTTCTCCGGAGGGAATCGCTCCTTGCTTTCTCCCCCTCTGGAGACAACCCCGAAGGGACGTTTCCAGATTTCCCTGAAGAGCCGCTCCTCTAACGGAGCAGCGCGCTTCTGACGCTCTGGAGTGGTACCAACCACCTTTACAGAATGTCCCCCGAGGGAAGGGGAGGGACGGCTCCACGTTCACCACCGAAGGGAAACCCTGAAGGGAACTGACTGCTTGATTCCTGGCAGGGCCCCGTGGGTCGAATTCCAATCCCGGCCGCTGAACGGAGACATCCGGTTTCCGAATCCCACCAGTGCCGCGCCCGGATAGGCCAACCAGCGCCATCTTGCAGGGGGACTCGAAACCCACGGTGCACCCATTCCTCGGCGTCGATTCTTCCCCGGGCGGGATTCACGCTCGCAACGCTTCGTGCCACGCGCGAAGACCGCAGCTACACGGACGCCCAGCGCGGGCTTTTCAGAAGGAGAGCCGGAAGGATTTCCTCGAATTTTCTTTCGCTTCATCATTAGGCTTCCTTTTAAAGGCTACAAATAATTTCGTGATGCTGCTGACGCTTCGTTCCTCATGAATTTCGTATTCATGAGCACTGTCTCGTGGAGATGCGCGCCGTGCTGATACGTGTATTCTAAATGGTGGGTGCTTACAGGAGACAAGAAAAGGGAAGACAAAGCTCACGCGTATCAACGACGCTTCGTGATCATCTGAACGCATTTCCGGGACTGATCTGTGACACATGGCAACCACAAAACTCACTTCCAAGAACCCGGAAGCTCATTTTAGGCAGGTGAGGGCTGCTGCCGAGATTGAAATGGTGAATACAACCGAAACCAGCTATGCTGCCGCAGACTTATTGTATGGACTTTTGCCTATTTTCGATTCTCTCCAGCACTCTAAACACACCTCGGGTCCCCGAATCTTTCTTTTAAAAGGTCGCTACCCAACCCTACCCAACATTTCAAGTGTTCCACATGTTCTCATAATTCAATCGCAACACTACTTTCGAATTTCCAGCTCATCAATCGAGGATGAACCACGAGCTCCACGAGTCCCCCCCCCCATTCTGCGGAACTCGGAAAAAAGGGTTCATCCCCGTTCTCTCTCGAGTTCCGAGATCCGTTTCCAAGGCTGCGCATTGGATGCATTTTGACATGCAAACGGTTCTGCCATCATCAGCTCCGAAGCCAAGACCCACATCGTGCTACTCGACTCCCCGCTCGACTTTTGTGCCACCTGACTCTGAGCCGGAATCCTCCCACAACGCATCAGCAGCAGCACCGAAGGGCGTGCTGGGAATCACCGACGGGCAGAAGCCGTTTGTGAAACCGCTCCGCAAGATTACGGCATGTTTACGATTCGGGTCGGTCCGCTTGCGCACAAGACTTTCGGCGAACGGCGACGGAATCCGAGTTTCAGCAGTTACGACGCTGAAACACAAAGCCCTAACGCAACCAAAAGGGCACTCTCGCTCTCTCGTGCCCTTTCAACGGGAATCACAGGCGCGCTCAATCAATACGGGAACTGCCAAGATCCTTCCTGTGCCCGCTCCAAGGGCTAAACTTAGGATGGGCTTTGGAGACATTCACAGAAGCAACAGATGGAAAAAAGCAATGAATTTCGCCGTGGTGCTTTTTCCAAGTACGCGACGGGTTTCAAGTGCATTTTTTTTTTTTCCTTTCGAATCCGAATTCACCGGGTGCACAACCGTACCCACAACTGCTCCGTGCGCTTTGCCCCGTTTAACCCACTGCTATCGGCTTGCACCAGTAACAGAAGTCTTTTTGCGTAAACCTTTTATTTCGCTCCGATGACGGGGCAAGGAGACAAACAACATTCACTTCATTTGAAAGTCAAATTTGCACCGTGTGTCTCACTTGCTGATGCACAATAACACACCATTCACAGCAAAGTGTACATTGGAAATTACCCTTGCTTTTAACTATTGAGAAGATCTTAAAACTGATGCCAGCTGAATCCTGGAAATCTCTTTACACTGTTCAATCAAGCGGGAATGCAACAGATCCCAATTAAGGTTTTCCGTTCGTCAGACAACTATCATTTAGAATTCTTGCTTCATTGTATGAGGACGCCAACATTCAACTGCAAAATGTTAAAATCGAGAACTTTTCTTTGCTATAAATAAATAATCCAATTCTAATGCTGAACATGTAGCCAACTAAAACACATGCTATTTGTACCAGTCCATTTAGACAATGGAGAGAACTGGGTACTCGTTTTCAAATAAGATGTGTTTCACTTGCATTCTTACCGTTTTAACAAAACTGTTACATTCTTTTAGTTGAAAAGATGTCACTCGATTCACCCATTTTATGAGAAAAACAAATACGGGCTTACTAAAATAATCTTAGATAAAATACTAATGCTACGAAAGATTTATTGTATCCCAGCAATGAATATCAACAATTGCTGGAAAAAAAAAAAAAAAAAAAAAAAAAATGGAACAAAATAACAAAAAAATGGATTTTGAGCCTTGGTTTGCATTGTAGATTTTACAGGAAGTAAACAGTGCATTTCTTAAGCACTACTCCCTCTTAACTATGAAGAAAAATGCAACAAGAAACAAATGACAGGGTGCCTCTTAGCTGCCCATTCAATTCAATAGAACATCAAATACTGTGAGAATGTTAATGACTCAATATTTGTAGACCAGCTGTTTGACCTACTTCTGCATCACTGGGTGCCGATATGAGCACTGTGAAGAGCCACGAAATGGTGTTCGACCGGCATACGAAAAGGTACCAGGGAAATAGCCAGCACGCACAAAATGGCCAAAACCACCCCGGCCACGGAAATACGGTCGATGATAGGCACTGAATCCAAATGTCTCTGCATTCAATTTCCTTTCTTGGCGCCAGTCTGTTCTATGAGTGTTACTAACAGCAACTCAATCCATAACAAACCTTGCACTCACCCTTTACTACGTTCTAAAGCCTCACAACTAATGTTGTCAAAGAATGATACTTCTTTGTTGTAATATACTGGTTGTGTTTCTTCTGAAGGTTCCTCATTACCAACTGCCACATTTCCAAAATCATCTTTCTTCTCATCTGAATTACCACTTTGTAACACAAGTCCTTGAGAAAACTGATTCTTCAGTTCTTCAAACTTCTCATTAGCTTGTTGGAAGTCATACTCTTCTTCGAACTGAAGTCGATTCCCAAATGACGCAGAACGATTTGCAGATGCCCCATGAGCACGGCCACGTCTAGCATTTCTTCCACCACGCATATATCGCACTGGCCCACGCTGGCCTTCTGCAGATTTACTATGATAAAAAATTTTATATTTCACAACAAGTGTACCATAATAAATTACTTAAGGGCATTTTTCCCCTTCTTGCCTCCGTCATTTGGACCTGCTTGTACTGCTTGATCAATCATTGAAGATCTACTGGGTGCACCTGAGCCAGATCCAATAATAGGATGAGAAATGCCCACTGATGGAGGTACTGTAATAGAAACACATCAGTGAAGTGCTCACAAGCACAATGCCCCCCTCTGTGGCTGTGATAAAGTCCTCATTAGACTTGGCAATACTTTAGTGTGCCAACCTGTGTCTTTGAATCCATCTCTAGTTGCCAAACTATGTCCCATGTCTCCACCAGAAGCCAAATCAGAAATATTTCCCACTGGCATAGAGTTATGAGCAGCCTTGCTTCCTAATGCTGTTGGTACTGGTGGAACAGTTCCAGAAACCCATGTTGTGCCAGAATTCATGCTGGGACCTCCATAGCTCAAATATGTGGAAAGACTGCTTCCACCTGGAGGACCAAAATTTTGCTTCCCATGATGTGGAGTCTGAAAACTCCCGTCACATGTTGGAGCTGATTGCTAAATATTATAATATTGAATTTCTTGAATATTCTGAATGCCTGTGTACATACCTGGACAATTGCAGGATCATTCAATAAGCTCACATCTTCCTGAACAAAAATTTCATCTATATTATTTCCCTTAAATATAATATAATCATACACTTCCTCACGAGGACCAACACGAGTTTCCACAGGTCTGTTTTCTGTACCAAATGAACGAACTACAAATAAACGTTTATATTTCTTCCTGTGAGATTTGAGGTCACTTGAAATGTTACAAACAGAATCAATTAAATATGTTTTGTTTAAATTAATCAATGATTTGCTTCTTCCTTTTAAGATTAGAATTCACATTATAGAACAAGTATTGAAAGACTGAAGAAAACACTAAAAGCAATTGAAATATTCACATGTATCCATAAGCAGTTATTTTTAATACATCAATCAATCCAAGATTTATGTAAATATGGCTAACAAAGTGTTGAATCATGTCATGCTTCCAATGAATGTTGGTATTTTTGTTCCTTAAGAACTTTCATTTTGAGTTGTAAAGTAAATATGAGATGTGGAAAGAATTTTACATCCATCCACCTATCTGTATATATACATACAAAAGTTGAAAGCATCCTTGGTATACAATAATACAATTACATTGAAAATATCAACTAAAAGCATTTGTGAATCCAAGGGGAATGTGCTTGCTAGTAAACATGACATTAGCAAATATTACAAAATTGTTGGCTACTTGCTTATTTTATAATTGTTTGCTTTCATCTGGAAAATTTGACTAGAACATCCATAGATCACAATCACCTAATAGGAATCTTACAATCTTTGTCATTGACTGTTCAAAAAGTCTTATCCTATAAATAGGTTAAAACTGATTTAATGCATTGAGACATTACATTAAATGTTAAATGAAATGACCATAATGAATTATTTATGTAAGTAATCATGTCCTTCTGAAACTACCACATACACACAAAATGAAGTGATCATTTTGGAGAAACAAACATTTAAGCAATCAGATTCCTTTCATTAAGTTTTCTGATAAGTGCATACTTTATCTTCATTCTTGTTTCCTCTAATTTATCTTTACAATAGTGAGCATCTATTATTTACTTTTAATGTGCTTGTGCTTTTAACTGTGCTATCAGCATGTGTTAAATTCATGATAAGAAAAAATTATTCGAGACTTGAAAAAAAATCTTAAAAAGAAAGATGCTTGATACCAGACCTAAATAAATATCAAACAGAAACAAACATGAGCTCAAGTTGGACAAGTGTTCAGCACTACTTGAACTAAGTAGTATTAAAATGCACAAACATTATTCATATTAATAGACATGATCTACAATAGCAACTTTTCTTACATTACTTGCAGCACCTTGACGGAATTATAATCTCGGCACTTATTTGGGATAAAAAACAGACTGAAGAAGTCATTCATTTAATCGACATTCTTGTGTTAAAAATGACTATTATGAGATGTAACATCTTTATTTAAAACCCAATGGGTTTAGTGATCAGGAAATGGCAAGCAGCAACCATTAGTAATTATTCACTTCATCCTAGCTACAGGTAATTAAAAGCACAACCTATTTTTAAAAACAAACTGAAAGAAATATTCTCGAGAGCTTGGACTTTGCATTACACTGAATTTCAGTCATGCTCTCATGGATACTTGAAGGTTGATATAACATGCCCGAAATATCCATTTGTGTTAGCATCAAAATATGTAAATTATATATTGCTTCCATACCTTTGCTCACATAAATTAATACACATGAAATGGCCTGCACGAGTAAAATTTCAACTTATGTAAAATAAAACAAATGAGCCTTGCACTTTGGTAATCACTAAATTGAAACGACTGATGATAGGGAATAACGGACGTCCAAGAAAACAAATTTAAGATAGCATGTTAACTAATTAAGGTGCAAGCAAGTAACCAGAATCCAATAATTTTTTACTCGAAATCGTGGCTAACGTTATCATTTAAAACTGTGCAATGAACCCGAACAAAAAGGATAATTTCATGTACTTGCTTTTCAATTATTTGGAGTGGAAAACTGTAAAGTGATATCGACTAATGGGAACATTTTTAAATTAAACCTAAAACTACTGTTTTAGGTTGATATTTTGATAGTGCTTTTGGATATAAATTGGGATATTTTGGAAGGGTCAACGCTGATAAAGAAATAAATGATGAGCTCCTTAAAATCTTTGGGAAAAACAAAAGTTGGAGTTTTATCACTTTCGGAAACTGGGCTGTTTTATAAGTAAATACGAGATGACTGATACAACACCGATGTGAACGAAGCGGTAACATGTACAGGGATACTTATTACAACTAGTTATTAACAGTGGTGTTTTACAGAATATTCTCCTGACCATAATGAAACAATAAGCTGTGTCAAAACATGTATGAAATGTTCATACTAACCTTTAGAAAGAGTCAATGTAGACTTTTCACAATCTATTGTGTATAAAGTGCCTTCATATCTTATTCCTGCTTTTGAAATTAAACTTAGCTTGCAACCCAGATAAGGCAACGTTCCGTCTCCGCAGGTCATCATACAAAATTACTCAGTCTAGCTACACCGACTTCAAACCTTCGGCTAGACTGACTAGTCTACGTTCGTTGACATGACCTTCCGTTTATAGATTTCAACATGGCGAGTTTCGTCACACAACGAGGAAACCATTGATTGCTACAGGATTACCAATGAAAGATCCAGCTGGGAAAGCTTTACTTTTTAAATTAAAAAATTATGAAATTTTAAATAGCCAGTCTGTAACTCAGATTGAGATTTCATAAATATTTCATAAAACTCATTTGATATGAATGATTCTTAAAATTCGGCACAGTAATAAGTTTAGAAACAAAAGCAGATCCATATTAGCTCTGGTTCATGCTAAACTTGGAATGTAAATAGTCAACTAGTAAAAGTTACATGCGTAAAACTGATTATTTTTATTTAAAAAATGATTATGTTTGCATGAAATAATAAAAACATTCGAGAAATGTAACATTCATCGAAAAATTCGTGAATGAAATGATGATGCCCATCAGGCAAAATTGTATCCAAATAATTTAAACAAGCAGTCATCACATTTTATTGAGAAACACATCTGTCTTCAAAATATAAATGGAACTGCAGAGACTTTTAAAATAATAAAAAGTACGATAATTTCAATATAATAAACAATAAGTTACCTGCCATTTTGTATTTCCTTAAAATTTTATTTCAGTATGAAATAAAATTTATGATTTTATATTATTGAAAGTTCCATTCATAATGTACTTCATGAAGCCAAGTATTAAACAAAACACTTTTACTGCGTTCCAGAGATGAATATTAGTTCGTGCATTCAATAAAGTGAGACATATCATATATTTATTTCATTACGTTTCTTACTAACAAATAGCCACTAAATTGCAAAGTTCATCGCTCTTTTATCATTGATAAAATGCCTAATTTAAGGTAAATAATGTGTTCAGAGAAGCCATTAAAATGAAATTTTTAAAAAAGTTTGCCATGAGGAAATGTGCTTCACAGGACCGATGTCGAAATTTTGTGCTAGGCATTTTTAAGATCTGAGAAATTTCGAGGGGGACTCTGTAAGTTCCCGATAAATGATTACAATCCAATTGCCTTATATAAATTATTACAATTGCTTTTTAAAAAAGAACGACTATTTGCTAGTGTTCATCACACAGCCAATTTAGACACGATCGCATGCATTTATGGAATCCATCTACGCATTTCTGCGGGGTCACACGGTTCTGTAGCTCCTTTCTGAGTTTCATATATTTCCGAAAGCATAGGAAATTGCTCACGATGCTGATTTTTATTTTGCCCGAAGCTATGTCTTTAGTATTTAAATCATGATATTGTATGGTACCAGCTGGGAACGGAATTCATCGTTAGAGGAGAACAGTAAAAACTGGAAAACTCTAATAAATCTATCATTCTAAACTAATCAAAACTAAACCTTAATATGGATTGCGTATGTAAGCGAAAGGAATTATTTCAAATCACTCAGAATTCCTTCAGGTTTCCATCGTCCAAAATTCAGCTTCGTATGAAAGGTTTCAATATAATACTTACGATTATATTCTATAGACATACCTGATTTAATTTTTTACCGATTACCATTTTTAAAACACCATACGGCACCCTTTTGATTTCTATGATAGAACTTTTTACCTAGAAGCTTTATTTTTAATAAAAATAGTGCATAATAAGCAATAAACTACAATGAATGGATTAGGATGCAAGACAGGTCACTGTGAAAAGGCAATGACCATCGCAATTTGTACCGTGTGGAGAAAACTCACCTTTCGTGAGGACTCTGGATCCGTGCTTCACTTTTATCTTTTTTGGAATTATGTAAGTGTTATTTATGGACACACGAGATTGCACTCAAATTGCAAGATGCGTTGTACTTCCGCCAAATTCTGCAGACATCGGCAGCAAACGAAAAGAGGATGAGTTCATCTGCAACCTGAAGAACAAGTTTCACTTTTAACTGATTACGTCCCTCGGACAGCACATTCATGTCATTCTTCGCGAATTAAAATCGAGACGTTTTCCTAGAGATTCCCTCCTTAAACATTCCGAGTGATGTGGGCTTGCAGTGGACGTTAAAAAAAATTGACTGAAGGACTTCTCAGCTCTTCGAAATATTTCCTTTTTAATAGTACAAATGGAAGCGTTTTTTTTTTTTTTGTTCCTAGAAAAAAAGGTCGGAAATCTCTCATGCCCTGTCAACAAAACGAACCAGCAAAATGGATTGAGAATTGTTTTTTCAAGCAAAAATATCCGAGCAAAGAGGAATTTTAGTTCCCACACGTATTCTGAGATCCTGAGATGTGTAGGTACATAGAATACTCCAGCCTCAAGAATTCTCCCCGAAATTCCATCTCTCCAAGCTTTGAACTAGCTAATTTATTAAGTGTGGTTCCTTAGCATCTATAATGCACACACGAATGGATGGAATTTGTGTCAGAGGTACTAATAGAAAAAGCACGTGAGATAAGAGGGGAAAAGGAAACTATTTCTTGGTCCTCGTGCTGCAAACACGAGACGCATCGGGAGGAGCCTTGCATGCATCTTCTCCTCTCAATGTGTAGGAATTCTTGATTTTGGACAAGTGCAAAGTGAAGCAAGTGTAAACTAAAATTGCTTTTGGAATCGATCCGGGCATTCATGTTTTGAAGATTAAAGAGTGATTAATTAACTTGCAACTGCTATCGATTGAACCTTCGATGCTTCCATGCTGATTAAAGGGCACCTATGGTCTTCAGAAGTCTTTACTAGTTACTCAGTTTAATACTGCTTCCATGCTCACATAGAATAAAAACTGGTATGCTCCGTTGTTTGCATGGACTGTAAAGTGTCTCGGAATCCCTGAAGGGTTGCATCAAGTTTTAAAAGCGGAAAACTAGCTCTTGCCGACTCATCCATAGCAGGCCATTTTGAGACTGACAACATCCTACAATTAGGAAAATTACATAGGATTGAAGGGGGCACTGCTTTCTTGCCAAAAGTTTTTAATACTTTTATTTCCGCTCTCTGTGATGAGTGTCCTAGCATCTCTGTGCGCTCGTTTGTGTGAAGATCACCATCAGCTGATGAGAAACATGAGCTCACACGACGTTTGTTCATCGGCAGATTTGAAAGCAACGAATGCCTCGGAAAATTCGGGAAGGAAAGCGGTGGTGTGCTTATCCGTGATCTCACTGCAGTGTTTCTCACGTTCTTGCGACGCAGCTAGTCCGGAGTTGGTACAGAGAAGCCTCCGAGTGTGATTTCGCCACAGTTCCAGTCCGTTAGTTCCGAATGCTCTTTGATGAGGATTCATCGGAACTTCAGCGAACCTCAACTTTGTCTCTGCTGATACAGTGAAGGCCAAGCTACGCACGACTTCAGCTAAGCTCTCCAGCAATGACACTTGAAGAACGCTTAAGAAACAAAGTGAGCTATTACTAAGTACCTTGTCAGAAGGCAGGTAGCACAGCGCACTTAAACTCGGTGTCAATTGAGTTTTAAAAGCGATATGATCAAATCGGAGAAAGAGAAAAAAAAACCATGCCATCTTGAATGCTAGGCATCGAGAGTGTCGCATATCTCCTCCACAGACCTATCCATGCATAGGAGTGCATAGTACAATGCCAGCTTACCTTAGCTATACCTTCTTCATGTGAATCTGTAGATGCGTAAGCATTAAGAAGATGGACGGGGTGCAAGAGATCTGAATGATTACGAATGACAACCGATTTAATCTACGATTTATTGGGGTGGCTGCAGCGGACATAGTAGGGTTATCGTAGGGTGGCCGGCTGTTCCAAGGTTCAAGAACAATTCCATGCGCTTTCAATATGTAGAGTGCTGTCACCTTACCTTTGCAGGATGGTGCCTTGTAAGAACGATGCCTTCAGAGAACTCGGTGAACAAATCATCATGGCAGATAAATGATACTGCGTATTATGATACTCAAGAATGGGAAGGAAAGCCTATTTAACGACAGAGATCACTATGCTCTGTGAATCTTGCATGTGAGTTTGCATTTCAGCAACAGTACAACTGGCTCACTAATACAAAAGACAGTTTCACTAAATCATGATGCTTTAGAACCAGTGCTCTGACTCACGGCATTTCGAGACACCTCCTGAAGACAACACAAACAAGGAAAACACGTAATCTTTAAGAACAATTTCCTTTTGTGTAGATTTTCCCTGAAGAGTGCTTCGACTGCTTGGCTGCGACTCTGAATTTTGGAAAATAAGGATGGAAGCAGAGAATCACCTGAAGATACAACATACGACATCGTATAGAACAATTTTTCTATTCGAGAGTGATACGACAACACGAAGACGGGACCTTACCGGGGTAAGGTCACCAGACTGTCATCAGACTCGGCGAAATTTCGATTGCGAGGGGGAAGAAATTAGCTCTACGGTCGAAGGTGGTTCTCCATCCCAGAGTACCAGTTTCTTTATTCAAGCAAAGAGCGGAAATCATTTTTCCAAAAGTCTGTTTCCTTGCCTTGAGGCAGGCCGGATTTTCCCATCCAAGGGGGGTGCTCTTAAAGCGTGAACAACTCAGCTAGGCTTTGCAGCTTTTTGGCTGCGAACTCTACGAGAAGTGCACTTGCGAGATGACTCACCCACAGGACAGTGATCGTGTCTCCACAAGCTACAAGCCTTCCAAGATTTTTGCGAAGCTACCGGGAACGCGAGGGAGATCCGCGGGGGTGTTATGAAACGATCCAATGAGAGTCCAACGATGCATCATGGCATTTCTCTTCGGCGGAAGGGGTTAACAACCGCATAGTTCCTTGACCGAAAGACTGTGGAATATTCCGGATCTTCTATGAAAATGGCTTAGATAGTGTTTCTTCCAGAATGCACAAAAGCACTGACAATTGTCAAGGAAGAACACACAAGAACGCAGTGATGGTTTTTGATTCCTTAGCTTGAACGTGGAATGGAGCATTTCAGCTTGTGAATTTGAAGAAGATTCATCGCATTCCGTCCAATCGCGCGTCAGTCTTTCATGTGTCTTACGTGAACTTTTGATGATCCATAAGCTCGGAGACTGCTGCAGCTTGTTCGCTGCCTATGTCCGGAACTTTGAAACAGTTGAGGTGGCATCAAGCGACGACTTGCTTATAGTCACGAACGAGCCAGCAAGGAGAGGAACAGGCAGGGGAGGTCCAATTCACCGAAGGTGGCATCTCTACGAACTGATTTTCCTCCGGAAGCGTTGGAGGCTGTGCAACTTCAGGAACGAGGTTTCCGTTTTGCCAGTTCTCCGACATCTGGTCTTCGGCAAACCCAAACTCTTTCTGTCGAGTGGCAGCTCATTTAACGAGTGACCTTCCAGTCGTCCTCTCGTCAGCTTCTGAGCGTGTTTAGAAGCATCATGTCGTGTAATGGCATGTGCGGGTCATCATATGCGGAAGCAAAACCAGCAGCAGACGAGGTGGAAATCTTTTTCTGTCTTCGCTGTTATTCCTTTCAGCTTTTTTTTGGGTCCGCTGGGTACTTCAAGAACCAGTGACCCACGCAGCTCTTTGAAACTGTTCCATACACCACCCAAGGGTACGTGTTAATTCTTCAAGATACCCGGGAGGGGACCGCCTCTCACGCCGGGGGAGGGTATCTCCTAAGGGAACCCTCCCAACCCTGGTTGTCTCCGAAGGGAAACCCGGAAGGGAATCCTCCTTCTTTAATCTCTCCAGAGGGACCCCTGAAGGGGTCCGCTCCATGTTTTCTTCTCCGAAGGGAACCCGCAAGGAAACCGCTCCTGTTTACGCCTTTGAAGGGAGCTCCGAAGGGACGCTTCCGAAATTCAGAAGGGCGCTCCCCGAAGAGCGCATGCTTCTCTGGAACTCTAGAGAGGCAGCGGCGACACTCCTACTCCACGGAGGGTTCCCCCTGAAAGGGGGGATCCTCTCCTTCGCACAACCGGAAGGGAACTCCCACTCCTTGGATTCCTGGAAGGACCCGGAGGTCGAACTCCCATTGTTTGGGACCTCGTCGGGAGTATACAGTTTGAACAACTACTGAGCGCCGCCCCCGGAAGTAGGTCGAGCAGCGTCATCTCGCGGGTCTCCGATTCGAACCCACGACGTGCACAAACTCTTTGCGTCGATTCTTGCCGAGTATTCGAACCCGCAACGCCAAGTGCCACACGTGGAGACCGTAACCACATGGCCTCCGACCCAGGCCCACAGCCAGGTAGGTAAGCGGACTCTCTACGGATCCGGGAGAGTTATCCAAATTTTTTATACAATTCTGCATGCTCGTGTCGGACTTTACTGCAAATGCTGACAGAATCTGGGAGCAAATGGAACCCGGAAGTCATTTTGGAGCCGTGAGAGAAGCGGCGGTCCTGCAATGTTTCGTTTCTGCACAACTAGCAGTCTACAAACAGAGAAGAATCCATGAAAAGGGGCATCGAGAGACTGAAAACTTTTTTTTTTTTTTTTTTACGGAGGCGCATCGCTACTCTAGTCAGGGCGGCAGGAATTCATAAGGAGAAAATCCATCAGTGACGTTCCCCTTTTTTTCCAGACGAAAAAGAAAGTGCCTTTTCTTGCAGCTGGCATGTGTGACAGAATCAAGACCTGCACTGTCATTGCACATCTCGTGTCAGACTCAGAATTCTCCAGTGGTAGGCGCTTTGAAGCTGATCCGGAGGCTCGGTAGTTGGCACATCGACGGGAAACGGGCACGTTTAAAGGAGACTGCACACCGGTGTGGGTCTCCGTAGACGGCCTCTACAACGACACTTCTCTTGCTAGCAGAAGTAATTTATTTGCAACTTTTTTGTTTTTTTCTTGCGACAACAGCAGTCGTGGTGATCGTTCTCCAAGGTGATTGCATTTCTTGGAAGCTTTGGAAGACTATGCGCAGACATGGCATCAGTGGTTGCTTTGGCCTCATATCTATCAAGTCTCACATTACGAAATGTTTTTGAACCCTTCAGCAGCACGGCCCACGGGCGTCAAAGTTGTGGAACTTTCGAGGCGGACTCCATGTCCGAAGTTTGCTTTTTCAGAACTTCTAATGACCACCGGAATATCCGCCTCTACCTTCTTGAGATGGTTCCGACGGGACACCGATCCATGCCTTCTCTGAGTGACCTCTCCCCACTGCTGGTGTCACAAACGGCTTCTCAAGTGGTGGTGACGAGTCAGGATCACCACCACTTTTAGATGCACCGAGTAGGGATAGAAGCCATCTGTGCCGCAAGATGCAGCACCGTGCAGCTTCCATCACGCATGAAACTTCCGTTGTGAGCTTGGAGCTCTAAGAAGTGATTCCCTGTCTCAGTGCTAGCCGGGCCACATCCCTCCTCCCTGCTTGGCTTCCGTCGTTCTCAAAGCGAAGCGCCCATTGCAGCCACTGGTGGAAAGTTGTCCCGGAAGGTAACGGCAAATGATTCTTAGATGGATCCAAAATGGAGGAGAAATCAACGAGATTTTTCCTCTGTTTTCCTTTTTTTTTTTCTCGGGGAGACAAAACCGCGATTCGTTCTCACCTGAAAAGGCAAAAAGCAAAGCAACAGAGAAACCGGAAGCAAGACCATAACAAGAGATGCGGAAGGAAAGCATCCGGAGAGAAATGGAGGAATTTTTCTACCCGGTAAGCTGGGGCGTTTCTTTTATAAAAAATAAAGCATTCGGGAACACTCTGGTTCCCAAGCGAAAGCAACAAGGGTTCAAGGGGAGGGTCCACCGACATGCAAGGCGGGATAACACAAAGTCGGGCACGGGGTAGGAAATCGGGGACAACAAAAAATAAAAACAATAAATGCGTTGGGATGGGGCAGGAATATTTGAGTTTTCTTCGTGTGCACCGGGATCAAAACGCAAACACCGGGGAAGTTACGGAGCAAACGGGGATAGGGAATGAGAAAATGAAAAATTAAGAAGGGCAGGGGATAAGGGTCACAGGTGTCCGTCGTTCTTAACTATGCAAAAACTGGAGCTGGATGCCAGCGATCTTCTCCTTCACTTCTCGTACCAGGTGAGGTCACCTTGCAACCGTCTTCGTGAAGGCGGCTGCCATACCGGTGATCTCCCTTCGCTGCCTGGTCGTCTCCAGCACGTGGAGGGCCGTGACGAGGGCACGTATGCAATCCCATGCACGTGATCACCGCGTCCGTCGAGAGTCCTCCCGGCGCGAAGAACCGCCACAGCAGGTTGCAGGCGGTGTCCTCCTGGTGCAGGCCACTGACGACCAGACTCCGCCGCAGTTCCTGCAGGGCCCCGCAGTCCAAAAGCAGGTGCGGCGGGATCGACTCCCGCTGACTCGCACCTGGCTCAGTTCGTTGATGCACCCCCCTGCGGAAACGAGGATGCCGCTGCTCGTCTCGCTGGAATCCCCAGTGGAGGAAGAACAATACGTCCTGTTTCCAGGAGAGGGAGAACACTGAAGTGTCCAAAACATGGGGAGGGACCACAAGTTCTTCGGGGGCAGCACTGAAGAGTTCCGCACCACCGAAGGAGTCCTGTCGCCAAAGCTCCAAGCGGAGTGACGTCTTCCAGTCGTTCAGGAGTTTCGACTTTCCCGCGACGGTGTAGGGAAACTCCCGCCTCGCTGTCAGGCTACTGTCCTCGCTTGTCCTGAGGGAAGACGGCGCTGCTGCAAGGGGCGCGGTCAATGAAGGATCGACTCCGAAAATAAGTGCGCTTCAGTACCCCCGCAGGATGCCGGTTGGCCCACAGGCTTTGGCTGTGGCGCTGGAATGAGGTTTGCTAGAGACTGGGTGCCCCCACTAACTGGACGAAATCGGGAATAGGCCTTCCGGGTCCTTTCAGTTGATTGCCTCCGGGGTTTCCCTTCAGTTTGTGCCATGAAGTCGACCGCCCCTTCACTGTTCTCGGAGACAATCAGGAAGGGAACGGTTCCTTTCGGAGTTCCCTCCAAGAGTAGAAGGGAAAGGATTCTATCCTCAGGGACTTCCTTGTATGAACAGGGTGGTCCTATCGGAGTTTGTCATCCTGACCTAGTCGCACGGACCCGTGGGTGGTGTGACCTTGTCTTAAGGAGTCTTGTAAGCCTCCATGTGGCGGCATCGTTGGTTCCCTCTATCGGGGTAGGCGGTTCTTGAATGCACAGCGGACCAAGGAAGATGAAAACGGAAAGCAAAAGTGTTCTGCTGTGCAGGCGATGATGCCTTCGCCAAGGAGAAAGAAAGCGTAGCGACGACTAAGAAAAAGACTGCTGAGAGTGACATCCGCACTCGTGGAGGACACGTTTGCTCTGGACACTCGGAAGGAAGCCGCCGAAATCGTTTCTCGTTCTCTCTGGTCAGGGAAAAAAAAAGGAGGGCAGCCCTCGCATCCTGGGGAGGTACAAGGAAAGGTTCTCGAGGCTGGAACACGGAAGAAGTTCTGTCCTTGCTGCATTTCGGATGCCGGACCGCCCACGCCAATAGGAATTCTTCGAGATAGGGAGAATCATATGAATCCAGGAAGTGCTCCGGAAAAGGGAATTCGTTTCTCTCACGCCTGGAAAGGCATCCCCGAAGGAAATCTCCTTCCTTATTCTCTCCAGAGGGACCTCCGAAGGAGTCCGCTCCATTTTTTATTCTCCGAAAGGAACCCGGAAAGGATCCGCTATCATGAATTTCTTCCACGGAGGGCACCCGCAAGGGATCCGCTCCCTGTTTCCTCCTCTGAAGAAAACCACGAAGGGACGCTTCCGAAATTCAGAAGGGCGCTGCTTCCCCGGAGGGAGCGTCTCGCTTCTCTGCACTCTCTGGAGAGGTGGTGGCCTTCACCACCGGAGGGGAGCTCCCACTCCTTGATTCCTGGAAGGACCCTGGCGTCGACTCCAAATCCCTGCCACTCGTCAGGGGCATCTGCTTTTAACCGCTACCATGCCCCACCCGAACAGAGACCAACAGCGTCATCTCATGGGAGGGACTCGAACCCACGACGCACCCCTATCTCTCGGCGTTGATTCTTTCCGAGCATTCGAACCCGCGACGCTTCACGGCACGCGTGGAGACCTCAGCCACGTGGCCTCCGACTCAGGAATAGTGAATAGGCAGAGGAAACACAGGACCCCTCCTCCCTCCTCGAAGGTGAGCTCGAGGAAGTTCCTGCAATCGAAAGGGCGTGGTGACTGAAGCGTTTCGGCTGCTCGAGTCCGGTGGAACCGCTGGACCTTCGTGTGTCAGGCGAAGACAGGCAGCCCACCTCCCTGAGTCTGCCTATTCGATTCCTGGACTCCAGTTCCATCTTCCGAAACCTGATCCAAGCGGACGGTTCTACTGGGCTGAAGCCAGGGGAGCAGGAAGCGCTCAGGTCAGAGACCTCGAGACGGAAGAAGGGGGAGGGGGGAGGGGAATATAAGGCGGATCTTTCCTGCGGACCGAAAAGCTTTCGCGTAAGCCCTGGCGTATGCGCACAAAACAGGAAGCTGCATGGCTCCAGAGTGTCCTCTCCCGTGTGCCTCCTACGGTGACTTGGAGATTCCATGCGACGAGGGCTGCAGATGGCGTCTCGACAGCAAACCCGCGCTGGCGGCTGCGTGGCTGTTTTCCACCCGGTTGCGCCGGGAAGTTTATTCAGAAAAAAAGAATAAACCGTCTGTGAACAAAGTTCCCAGACAAAGGGAAAAGAAGTTCGAGGAGAGAGTTCCCGGAACGCAGGTCGGCCTCACCGAAAGTCCGGAACGGGAGGGAGACCGCAAATGGATGTGTAGAGAATAAAAAAAAAGATATGGAAAGGGGGGAGGGGTAGGGAACAGGGGTCTTTGGCTTCGGCTGTTCCATCTTTTCAGAACCGGCATTGAATGCCGGCGATCTCCTTTGCTTCTTCCTTGAAATGAGGCCGCATGGCAGCCGTCCTCATGTTGGCAGCTGCAATCCTGGTGACCTCTGTTGGGATAGCTCGCGATTCCAACACATGGCGGGCCATGCTGACGGCACAGATGCAACAGATCGTTGCGATGGCCACACCTAGCGAGAGGACGCCGCGTTCGAAGAAGCGACGCATGACGTCGATGGCGGTGTTCCCCTGGCGCAGAGCACTGAAGGCAGCCTCCTCCACAGTCCTTGGAGGGAACAGCAATCGAAGATTTGCTGAGATTGCACTGCTCCGCACTTTCTGCAGTTCGGGAAGGCAACTTCCCCGGAAACCAGGTGCGCGCGCTGATTGCAATGCACTAGCAGAAGCACGTCCTGTTTCCATTGAAGGGGGAACACAGAGTTGTCCACGCACGAGGAAGGGAACACAAGTTCTTCGGGGGGCACACTCAACAGTTGGCTCCACCGAAGGAGTCCTTTTGCGTAATGACGAGGACTGGCGGCGTCTGCCAGCTCTCTCGTCTTCCAGCCGCCCATGGGCCTGGTTTCTTCTGCGGTTGTGACGTGTGGCTGCGGTCTCCCCGCCCGGCGCCGAGAGTCGCGGGTTCGAATCCTCGAGTGGGAGATCGACGCCGAGAACGGAGGGTGCGTCGCGGGTTTCAAGTCGCTTCCGCAGGATGACGCTGGTTGGCCGCTAGGCTTCGGGTGCGACACTGCTGGAAACCGGATGTCCCCGTTGGTTGGCTTCCGGGATTAAAAATCGACCCTCTGGGGTACATCCAGCCATCAAGTAGCCGGTTCCCTTTGCAGTTTTCTTCTGGTTGTGGAAATGGAGCCTTCCCTCCCCTCAGAAGGCGATCATCATCGCGTACCATGGAGCTGGTTGACACCTCTGTTCCCTTCGGAGACAACCAGGGCGAGGGTTCCCTTTGGGGTTCCCTCCCAAGGGCAAGAAGGACGGATTCCTTCCTCCAGTGCCTTCCTGGATTCAAAAGGTGAGGAAGAGATTCCACTCACGGGGTAAACCCCAGATTGAAGAATGACACGCATCCTCGAGGTGGCATGGACAGAGTTAAAGAACTCCGTGAGTCCCCCTTATGGAGGCGAGCGGTTCTTCAGCACTTCCTGAGAACCAAAAACGAAGAAACTCCCTCCCCCCCAAAAAAGCTACAAGGAAAGCAGGGAAGACAGAAGAACCCAAAAGGATTTCCGTCACCTTGGGCCACCTTCCCTCCCAAGTGACAGGAGTCGGCGTTGCTTGTGATGCATGGGGGGAGTCTCGTGCAAAGTGAGTCCCCACCACTAGACACGGGAGGAGCGTGGGCGCAAGGAGCGCGACGGTGAGGGAAGAAGGAGACCCTCCCGCGCCTGCTGTTCGACGGTGCTGCCCTTCGACCCCTCTGAGATCGCCTCGCGACCATCCTAGGAACTCCAGCGGGCGGTCCAAGGACATTTGGAAACGCCTATTCGCTCCTGCCGCTCTGCCGCCAGCCGCGTCCCTCGCAGTCCTCTGCTGAGTCCTTGGAATCTTGGCAGCCTTGAAGGCGGGAGGAAGAGATCAGGATGGCCAGGACGCCATCTACTGGGCACGAATCTTCCTGAGCACCGCCTCGAGATGGCCTCACCTGGGCACTATCTAGACAGAACTTGCCAGCATCCTGAAAAGGATGTAGAAGACGTCTGGACGCTTACTGCGACCCCTTTCTCGAACGCCCTACTCCCCGTGCACAAATTCTCCTCTCCCATTTTGTTTGTTTATATTTTTTGTTTTTCTTTCCTTTTCCCCGACGCTGCTGAAGCGGACCTCGCCGGTCTGCGTGCCGCCCTTCGTCAGGTTCATTTAAAAGTGTATTTTTAATACCTAAGTAATAAATGCCCCGGTATAACAGGGTGATAATCATCCTATGCGTCCGCCCTGAGGGCAAGCGATGACAGCAGCCAACCAGCGGGGTGCGAGTCGCCCTGCCGCTTGCAAGTCCTCGGCCCGGCTGCAGGACGAGCGAGCTGGCGGGTCGCCGCCGCTCCACGTTCCCGGGCAAAGGGACTCCTTCGATGGAGCGAGACCTGCTCGGTGCGACTTCCCTAAGAACTCGCGGTCCCTTCCTCCCCTGTGTGTGGACACGACGGTGCTACCTCCGCGGTGGCTGTCTCTTCTGTTCCGAAGAATGCCAGTAAAACCGGAGCGGACAACTGGTTTCCAGAAGGGGGGGACGTTTCCTCACCTCCCGTTGAACTGCCGCGCCCTTGTGGACGGGTGGCTGCGGCGAATCGCTTCAGCGGTCCGGAGGACGCCTATTCGGGCCTGCTGCGATGCTTCTTCACGCAAGGCGGGCAGAAGACGGACGCTGCGATCGCAACCACATGTTGCATCGGCGGCATGGTGACAGCCACCCATGTGCTGGAGTCCCGTTCGCAGCGAACGGTGGAGGCCACGGGCATGGCAGCCGCCTTCCTGAGGACGGCTACCAGATGGCCTCATCTGCCGGAAGAGGCCATCAGCGAGAGCGCCACCTTACGCAGCCGCCTCTAGGAAGGAAGGAGAGCATAGAACCAGAGACTCCTGTCCCTACCCTCCCATCTGCTTTTTATTCATTTATTGTTCCCTCTCTCCGTTCTCTACTTTCTCAGAAGCCGTCCTGCGTGTCGGTGGTCATCCCAATGAACTTCCCCCCCCCCTTCTTTTTTTTTTGGCATCTCTTGTATTCGGGGCACGCCCGCTGACTTTAGGTTTCTTTTTGGAATAAATGTCCCGGCGTCACCGGGTAGAAACCTCCCTGGGCCGCTGTTGGCGACGTTCCCTTAGGGGCGCTCGCGAGTTTCTTGGGGGATATCTGGTGTGGGACAATCCTGGAACTGCTGCCGGAAGCGAAGTGCGTCTGGCTGGTGATAGTGGCTGAGGCTGCTCCTCGGAGACACGCGAATGGCGGGTACGGATCACCACCGTCCGCTATTCCCAGCATGTACACTTGCTATCAGTTCCTCTTGGACTACCTGGTGGGTGCAGTGCAAGGATCAAAAGCTGCACTGCGATCTCCTGGAGTCTCATTCGCTCGCAAGAGATGTCAAAAGTTTTCCGGGAAGACGGCCGTAGTAGTTCCCGGGAAAAGAAGACGCTCGAAGAAAGAGGGGGAAAACTTCATGTCTGCATTGCTCTTGCAGGTCCACGCCCTCTCGCGAATCGAGCGCCGGAAGCCTTTCTCGCTCCAACCTCTGACTAAGCGCCGAAGAGCAAACGGGAAAACCGGACTGCTTGCTCTCCATCTAACCCCCGAGCAGCTGTCGCCTCCTCTTTCCACGCCCATCGTGCCCCCCCAGGGGGGAGAGGGGGGAGGGAAGGAAGCGGCGTTATGGTTCCCAATGTGGACCTGAACGAGGATTTGAGCGCGAACCTCGGAGGTCGAAGCAGGTGCGCGGTCCCAGTGCGCGCGCACCTGAGGAAGACCTCCCTCGGAAGCGTCCCTGCACCATTCATTGCACTTCCAGAAGCACACAAGCCAGCTGAAGAACCTGGCTCCATTCTTTTTCCTTTGCTTCCCTTATTTATTTATTTATTTATGTTTTTTATTTTTGAGCACGTTCCGCCGCACGGCGCAGCCTGCAATCCGACGCGAAGCGACGGCGCTCGTGCCCGTCCGTCTACGCTCCGCCTAAGTCAATCGAAGGCCTCCCATTCCATCTTGCCGCAGAGATCAAACCGGGTCAAATGGATTTCACGTGGCACGCTGGTACAGTTGGGATAGTTAAGCGCCACGGGAGATGGCAGCAGCGCTTCACCCAGTGCTTGGAGAGGGGGGGAGGGGAGGGGGGAGAGACTCCCGGTTCTCTGCACTCGCTATCGGGGAACTTCCCGCTCCCGCCCTCTTCGTCCTCGTTCCCTCTGTTCGCGCAAACTCTTGGGTCCGTGCACCTCGTCCCAAACGCCGCGTGGATCTGCGGCAACGTCGCCGGGATCCGGAAACGGTGCGCTTGAAGGATTTCCGGCCGCTTTCCCTTCCGGCTATCCGGTCCTCTGGGCGTGGCGTCATTCTCACTCCTCCATCCCTAATTTCGAGCTGCGAGCCTCCTTGGGAATCTCTCGGGAACGAACAGGATCGGAACGCAAAAGGATGAAAGTCCCACGCGCTCGTTTCAACCATTCGTTCCATTCTTCACTCTCCCGGAGGCACCGAATTCGCTCACGCTTCGGCGAACTTTCGGTGGGTGCGCTAGCAGCGGCTGGATGCGATCCAGCCAGCGAGAGAATCTGATAACCCACCCTGCTTCACCATTCGTCCACGTGGCTGAGTAGATGCTCCCACTTCCGGATCAGCTCGTGCGTCTCTGCGAAGAACCTTGGGATCAGAGAGAAGGGCTCAGATGCCAGGCGAGTGAGCACAGGTCAGGGGGTCAGAAACTCGGCATGGCGGTTTGCTAATGAAGCCGGGAATTGAACAGTCCGGTGGCTTCGCCAGACGACGACGACGACGACGACGACGACGACGGTGACGATAAGGAGGAGGAGGGACATGGAGGCAGCTTTCGCTCCCAAGGAGGGACGGCGTGTAGGCACGTCACATTCCAGCTCAACCAGCCCTCCTCGTGTGAGGTCATGGGTGGCGCGCAGCGTGAGGAGCGACCGAAACCTGGATTCAATTCGCCATCAAGAAGAAGGACGGTGGGAGGCAAAGCGAGGTGGTAGCTGGTAGTCGCGCCGCGTTCTTGTGGCCATGGGAGGCGCAAGAGCCCTCTTCTATCGGCAGTCCCCCATTGCCTCCAGAGCAGGAGCTCGAAGAGGCCGAAGGGGGTTCCACATCCTCCCCCCCTCCCCGCACACTTTGGGAATTTCCCTCCTGCGCGCGACCAGACCTGCTGCGAGGAGTGGCGAGGGGAACTCGGCCCAGTTGCTGGAGAGCAGTTTGAAACTCCCGCCGACCTCTCGGCGATCGCGGGGTCTTTGAGTTCTTTGCCACCCTTACTCTCACGCTGGGGTGCGGAGGCTCCCTAATTCGTTAGGAGACGTCCCTCGGAAGGGAGAGCTTCAGCGAGAGCCGCTGGTCACCGAAGAAGGTGGACCATCCAAGGATTAGGAAGCGGTGGGTCGCGTTTCCACTTCTTCAGCGTAGCCGGAGGAACCCCGCGAAGGGGGGGGGGGAGGGAGGATGGGAGTGACTCGGTAGCGCGGATGCACTCCATCGCGAACGCGAGCTCCCCTCAGCATTGAGGACGCTCAGGGGCAGCTCCATCGCGCGGCGAAGCTGAGGCAGGAGAGAAATCCACTCGGCCTAAGGACACGATAAGAGCCGATGGAGGGATGAAACCCGGAACCATACATGCATGGTGACTCCTCCCTCATCCGTTGACCGGCGTGGTTCTTCATATTGGTCATTGGCAAGGTGGCTGCTATTCGAAGCGACCCAATAGGGAAGCGGGGTGGACGCGCGCGAAGAGGCGCATAGCCAAGAGGTGAAACGTGGGAGGGAAGGAGTGGGAATGAGGAGTTACTGCTGACAACGACCTTCCGTGACCCCGACAACAGAGGGGTTAGCGCACAAGCTCTCCCTGCAGAGGAACGTCTCCTCGCGAAGGAGGGAATCTCTGCACTCCAGCGTGGGAGGAAAGGCGGCAAGAAACTCCAGGGTCTCGCAGTCGCCCAGGGGTTGGCGGAGTTTCAAACCGGTTCTCAGCAGCTGGGTCGAGTTCCCCTTGCCATTCCTGTCATTCCGCTGTTGGGAAGCGAGGAGGAGGAAGCTTCCTGCCTGCTTCTGGAGGTCGGCGAGGGGAAGACGCCCTTTGCCCGCCGCAGACGCTGCCCAGTACTTCTACCCTGTTGCTGCAGACCGCATCTCCCGCTCGCCACGTGGTTTCGAGACGGAACGCTGCTGCGCCCCGGCTGCAAGCAGCAGGAGCGGAACGTGTCCTCGGCAGGAAAAGCCAAACTTGGGGACAGCCTGCGCGACCCCTCCATCCCTTTCCCCACCGAATCCAGAACCCCCCTTCGTCTCCTCCTTCTTTCTTCTTTCCTGGAAAGACCAAGGCTGGTGTTCTTCCGGAGCAGTGAGGTGGAGCGCGAGCTTAGAGGGAAACGGGATGAGGCGGGATGGCAAGCATCCTCCCCGGGGAACAAGAGGATCAGTGTAACCAGGGGCGATGGCCTCTCCAAGGGAAGGGTGAATTGAACTGTTTCCTTCGCGTCCCACGAGGGAAGGGAAGAAGTGGGGAGAATTTCGGCGAACGGGAAAAAAAAAAACATCAGGAGGGTAAAATTAGCTTCTTTTCTGCTTCCCGTTGAGGGGGCAGGAAAACCTGAAACGGCGGTGCTTGAGTGCACTCGAAGGGAGACCGCAGATTCACCTCCGTGGCAGGGAGCCGCTGAGCCAGTCGACGCCATGGGACAAGGGCTGCAACGCCGGGTCAGGCAACGCAAAGGGCAGGAGGTGGAGCAAGATCCAGGCAACCAGAAGAGTAGTCAAGGAACCTGCCGCCAAGCGGGTGACGTATCAGGTGCATCCTTGATGACAAGAATGGATGTATCGAAAAAGAAAAAAAAGGAAAAAGGATCGAAAAGAAGAAGATGCAATAGGGATAGATTCTTCCCGATCGCCACAATCTTTCCCCTCGTGGAGTGTGACCTATGGATGACACCGCTGGTGGGATGGTGAGACACACATTCAGTGTGATGCTGGAGGAATCGACACTGCACCCTTGCAACCAATTAAAAAAAAGAAAAAAAAAGAGGCGAAATTCTGATGAGACACGGTAGCTCGCTCTCACCCTTTGCATCCATCTTCTTCCCTTTTTTCTACCTCTTCTCATCGATCATCCCAACATTCAGTGCCCATAAATAGCCGTTATCACTACGCCGGTTACCAACGTCCCTTCCCCCGCTTCGTCCGGTTGCCACTCTTGACGCTTCGAGAAATCCTTCTCATGATATCCCTTTGAGCAAGGACCTGCGCCGAGGTTGCGCGTGCAACCTGCTGAAGGAATCGTCGCCTCCGCGCCGCGCCGCCGGACTGGGCGCACTCTGGGCGCCGGAGATTCTGGGAGAGTAGATCCAGCTTTCGCGGGCAGTCGGAGGAAGGACGCTGGAGTGTCCTCGCACCCACATCCTTCGTAGCGGGGTCAGCTCCGAGGGAATGCAACACCTCTCGCCCCGTCCCGTGGCCTCAGCGGGTTGGAAGAGTCGGCCTCCCTGGTGCAGAAGCACACGTGGACCTCTTGCAGACTGCTGAACTGTGACGCTTGGCGGAAAGAGACTGTGGGCACATGGGCACGGCTCTCTTGGACCAGCCCGGAGCTGCTCCATCCCATCCAGCATCCTGGAGCCGTGTCACTTCCGATTCCCTAGCGGCAGCCCTCACTATGGAAGCGAGGCCGGGTGGGAGGCCTTCTGGTGCTCAGCAGAAGTCAGAAAGCCCATCGACCGCTGGTCATCCCGAGAACTCTCGGACGTCGCGGCACCGAGCACTCGCGCTTGGGGAACACACTATTGGGCCGACTATCTCGACATCTCCTTGGTCCCCGCCATCCTCCTGGACGGTTGGATGCCTCTTCCTGAACGGTAGCTTCCAGTGCACACAACAGCGGCCCGCCGGACAAGAGGGAACGCGTTGGCAGGCACACAACTGGAGTGCGGACAGAGAGTGATCCGATCGCCCCCGCACCTACTCCCGGGCTGCGAGTGGACGACAACGGCAACTTCTGCGGAGGTTCTTCTCCACGCCGCGGGGATTATTGACCGCGCGCGCCGCTGGCGGCAACGCCTCGCTGCGTGCGGGCGACGGCCGCGAATAGCCGCGCGGTGGGACGGAGGCGGCGCCGGAGGACGGCCAGTCGCTTCATCCCTTCCTGTGACATAAAGGTTGCCTCATCCACGTCCCAGAGTCACGGAAGACGCCTCCCAGCCCGCTGGAAGTCTGCGAGGAAGACACAGTACGGATGCCCTTTCTCCCCTTCCCTCATCCCCCCGATTCCCGGAAACGACGAGCGTTCTGCGTTTCTGTTCCCCCATACCGCATATTCATTTATTTATTTTTATTCCCTCAACCCCTCGGTGCTGAGCGTGTCGTTCCTCTTGGCCGGGAAGCACCGAGCTGCGTGTTAGCGTCCCCTGCCTCGTGCCCCCAGGGCACGCGAGTCGCGTTTCCTTGCTTTGAACAAACGCCCTGGCGTGATCGGGTTTGAAACCACGTGGATCACGGCTTTTTGCACATCATTGGATCGGTGGTCTATCTCACGGAAGCGCCAACTCTTTGAGCATAACATGAATCAGAGGACGACGAGTCTAATTAGCACTGCTATCCCCTACCCCCATAAACTCTGCTCCCAATCGCCACAACGTGGGATAAGCAATCGTCTTCTTCGTACCAGATTCTCCAGTTTCTCCTTACAAGCCCGGGGGGCACACCGCAGTCTCCATGGCCACTTGAGATAAATGTAGTCTGCGTGTCCCAAAAAAAGCCACCCAAAACCTTGCCCAATTTAACCATTCAGCAATCCTGGAAGTGACCGGTACAGAGGGATGAACCAGAAGCGACAATAACCTGGTAGAACTGCCTCTGTGGCCTCAGACATTCATTTGCTGCGCCGCCGTCCAGTGACCTATGCTCAGCAAACGAGAGGTCTCCTTGAGAGGGACGATGGCTCCAGTGGTTGTCCCAAGAGTCTCCGGTGCTCTGAGACACCGCGACTTCGAGCCACCGGAGCTCCAGACCTTTCTGAAGCCCTAGGTTCCCGGAGAGACCGATCAGAAACGCCTTTTCTGGGGGTATGGAACCCCGTGGAAAGCAATCGGAGAGAGCCGTCTCCTGGTGTTCCGACCCTTTCACCTTCAACGTGAGAGGAGAAGGCATGCGAAGACTCCCAGGATTCCCTCTGGCGGATTCAGGGCGGAAGTCTGTAGAGGTATGGCAACGACGCGCTCTCTGGGTCTGGGGAGGCGGGGAGTCGAGCCACCTTCTGCGCCAAGGGCGAAGAAGGGAACTCCATGGAGGTTTTTGGGATGCCGCAGAACTGCGCGATCCCCTTCCTCAAAAAAAGGGTCGCGTAGTTATCCCGGAGGCGAATGGGAAGAGCGAAGGCGGTGCTATGTTCCTTTTTCCTCGCTTATTTCTCCTCCTCAACGGGAAGGAGCGGGAGGAGGTGGGTCGCTCTTTCCCCTGCAACCTGCTTTTAGAGACCCTCAAGAGGCACCTGGGAGGGGGAACGGGTAGAGGCGAGGAAGGACGACTTTCCAGGGGTCGTGGAACACTGCTGGTCTCTTAGAGGAAAGAAAAATCACTAGCTTCTTTTTTCCCCTCTTCTGTCCTCACACTCTAGTCACTCCACCTAGAGGAGGAAGAAGAGGAGGAAGGTAGGAGGAGAAAGAGGAGAAAGGGAAAGAGGATGAGAAGGGAAGAGGAGAACTCCGAGCTGGTGGCAGCTGCCTTTTCCAGTTGTGCGGCTGTTGCTGCTAGGATCCCTCGGAAGCTGGAGCATGAGAGCCAATCGGGGATCTCAAGGGAGAGCATTGCGAGTTTTTTCCGAAGGACACGGGGGAGCTGTGAGGAAGTCATGGTTCTAGGAAAAGGAAGTTCTCTGGTTGCCTCCGAGTCCTCTCTGACCTCCTGGAATGGCAGTGCCCTCTCTTCTCCTGACGTTTCATTACGTAGCGGAACTGATGAAATCGCCTTCCCCCCCCCTCCCTTCCTCCCGTCTTTCTGCCAACGCGGGGAGGGAAGAGGAGAGAATCCGGAACCACCCGAAATAGAGGAACCTTGGGGATCTCTCAACCTCTCACCTGGAGTGTGGAAATACTTCCTGGACAAAATGACCCCCAAACCCTGTAGTAGGAGTGGCAGACGTCCTTCCTTCTGGGATACGCGCAGGCGCAAATCCGCTCACGCTGCCAAGAAGAAATTTGAAACAACACACAAAAAGAGAAAATCCGGAGATGAGAAGGAGCGGGCGGACGCCTTTCTCTGTTTCCCGTTGGAATATGGGAGGCGACGGGAGAAGGAAGGGGAGGAGGAGAAAGGAAGGGAAAGAGGGACGATGAGCACGTTCGTTTCAAAGACCGGGGAGCAGCAGACGAGGGGGATATCTGCACGAGGCGGCTCCAGGCAGACCCATCCCTAAACGGCTGTTTGAGGAGGCTTTTTTTTTTTAAAAAAAAAAAAAAAAAAAGAAAAGGAAGAGGAAAAGGAAAATCGATATCTGGGAGGTTTTCAGGGATAGGACGAGGGCATACGTGAATGTTTCCATCCCGGCGCGAAATCGGGAGGAGGGGAGGATGCATTGCTGCTTGCAGATAGGTAGGGAACATAAAAGCGGAACTTTGGACGAGAATCTTCGGCCGGGATACTACTTTCCCCTCCCTCCTCTCCCTTTTTCGGGAAGCTCATGAGCTGTCTGTCTGCCAATCCCTCTTAAGACCTCTTTCTGTGAGTCCTGCTTTAGTATTGCTGATGACGTCCGAAGATCTCAGTAAGGGAGTGCCTGGTACCAGAGCTCTTGTGGAACCGTACTGCGGGGGCACCGAGGCTACAGAACAGTCTTACAGTGTTATCCATCATGCGCGAAGGGGTCTGGATCCGCTCTCTTCCCTACAAAGAATCTTCTCCTAGAGCAATTGAACGCTTGCCTGATGCAAAGAAGAATCACGACCGCATTGGACAACCTGTGACTGGGAAACGAGCGCGGAGAAACGTTGGTGTCTACTTCTGGGGGCTCTGGGTCCATGGATTCCCGCGGGTGAACCCCGAAATGACGGTAAGGGGATGTTGTACCGCGGTCGGACACGGACGTGTTTTGCTAGCGCTCCCGACTCCTGGCTTTACTTGATGTTGTCACGTTGCTTTAGTGGTGGAAGGAAGGCAGAAATGCCTGATTCCACCACGAAAAAGTCACGGGAACATTGAGCGATCGTCCCCCGTATTCATGGAGGTGCGGGCATCTATCCCCGGAGCTTCATTCTTTGCGCCGGCGAGGGAATACAAAGTTGTGGTCGCCGCGCCCTCTGCGGCGGCCATGGCCGAGGCCGAGGCCTACAAGGCCTACGGATACAACCCTACCCTACTCTGCAAGGTAGGCAGGGTTTTCGATGATCGCACTGTGCGTTCCTTCGAAAAGGAGCTGTGCAGATTGAACGTGTGGAAGACCTGACCGAGGCTCAAGATCAGAAGCGGGGGTCAGCATGTAGAGCTGACCTGCAAGGAGGCGGGTCTAGCACAAAGACTGCTTTGACACAAAGACATTTTGTACAAAAACAACAACAACAAAAACCCGCTGTGATCAAGACGGTTGAGAACCCTTGTGAAGATCGAAGACCGCCAGGTCTTTCCCGTTCCGGTGGACGACTCCATTGTGATCCACCTAAGGAGCATTACCGTACGGATGCCACCGAGCACCGTACGGGAAGAACTCCAAAAATTCGGCATCGTCCAGGCGCTATGGACAAAGGCCAACAGATTCCTTACGGGATCATTAGTGGACTCGCCGCGGTGCGCATCACGGTGGCAAAGGACGTAGAGTTTCCCCATAAACTGGTGGTCGGTGGAGAACCCATTGATCTCTGGTACTTCGGGAAGCCCAAGTACTGAGGCAATCGCAAAACCACGGGGCACTTCAGAAAAAGATGCCCCAACATCCCATATGCCAGTGCGCAAGTGCGACACACATCGAAGTGTGTCCAAAAAAGGTTCCGCGCGATTCGGCTGCTACGAGCAGCAAAACAAGCGCGGACGCGGAAAAACCTGGCAAATCCAGGTCAAAGAACGATAGAAAGGCTGACCCAAAGCTAGCCGAAAAGGCTATGTCGACCACTTCGCCTGTGGAAACGCAAGTGAAAAGAGTGGGACCTGGATGGCAAATGGTCAGCTACAAAAATAAAAATAAGAACAAAAATAAATCGACCTCCAAAGAAACCGCGAAAAACGCAATTTCAGAATGTAAAAAATGCCCTCTTAACCTGCAGTGCATTCCATCGCCAAGAAGCCCTGCAAAATGGACGTTGCCCTGTGCAGAAACACCGACAGCTCTGCGATAGTGAAAACAGTCAGCGAGAGTTGCGGTGAGGGGGAGAGCCGTGAGAGGCGGACTTCTCCAAAGCGACAAAGGAGCTGGCCGCCATGCTATGGTAGTCTGCCAAGGCATCCAAGAAGGCCGACAGACGTCCCCAGGAAGGGGTCCGAGACCTCGGACTCCGACCCAGTGGTCGAAGCTCACCATCCGCGTCTCCACCCCCGCAGAAGTCTTGACGGAATTTCAGGAATCCCAGGTAGATCGACTCTTCCGAGGAAGGGGAATCCTCAGGAAAAGAGGGTGCGGCAAACGTGGGAGCTCAGGACTCGTCTCCTGACACTCTCCCACTCTCGGACGCTATGGAGCCTATGGAAGCAGAGAGTCTCTGAGGTGCTCCCAGCCGCAGGGTCCCCAAGCAGCACCCCGCTCGAACCGGAGGTGGGAACCGCAGCATCACTTTCCCAGCAGTAATGCCGGAACTCGCCACCTGCCTTCGACTACGCGTTGCTAGCTGGAACGTTAGCGGGCTACGCGACGACGGACGCAGGAGACGAGACGCAGCTGCCGCCCTGCAACCCTTCGACCTCGTGCTCCCGCAGGACATCCACCAGATCTCGGCAGAAGACGCGTGAGAGATCGAAAGGATAGTGGGCGGTGAGCTCGCTATCCTTTCGCTTCTCGACCTTTTGGCTAATATCAAGTGTAGGCGGTCAGCTCCTGTGGCGTTGCGGCTTCCGTAGGTCGTGCAGGGTAGCCTTCCTGCTCAAGCCTGCCCTGCAACGCGCGGTGCGGAAAGTCCGTTTTGATGAGACGAGTCGGGTCGGTCAAATCATTTTCAGGTGGACCCACTCGATCGACCTCGCTGCTACGAATGTGTACGCACCGAGCGGTGGCTGTGCGCGCACGGCACGGAGAACATTCTTCCGTGCTCTAAAGCGCAACTGGCTGGTGGAGGCAGGCGCTCTCAAGGTGCAACTGATAGCCGATGATTTCAACATCCAACTCTTCGCCTCCTGCGCCATCTTCTTCCTCGTCCTGCAGAGGTACTGCAGGACGAGGTGAAGTTTTCCACCCTGGCCGCCACGTTCCTCGCCGCAGCGCTGTATGTCCTCAGGGCAAGAGACGACAGCTGCCTGCCGGCGAGGTGGGAGGTTTCCTGCATTATAGCAGGAAAAACAAAACTCCTGGGCACCTGGAAGACGAGCGAGTTGGCGGACGCCGCCACTCCTCGTGCTGTGGCGAAGGGACTCCTTCGGTGGGGAGAGGAACTTGGCGTTACTCCCGAAGAACTAGTGGTCCCACCCCATTGTATTGACAGTTCGCTGCTCCCCCTTGCTTGGAAACAAGGCGTACTGCTCTTCCTTCACTGAGTGACGAACGATGGCATCGTGTTTCCGGAAGGGTTGCGTCCGCGAACTGTGCAAATTGCGGGGCGACGGAGTCGATCTCGCATCTACTTCTGGACTGCGGTGTCCTCCGAGAACTCTGGAGAAGGCTGGCACTCTCGCATCAGGAGATTACCGCAAGAGACTTGCTGCGATGATTCTTCGCGCCTAGAGGGCTGTCGACAAGCTCAATGATTGCAACCATGGGTTGCATCCGCGTCATCGTTTCGGCCCGACAGACACCAGTGACCAACGGACAGCGAAAAACGGTCGTCGGAAAGGCAGCCTCCTACATCGGGGTGGCTGTCAGATGGCCTCATCTGACAGAAGAAGCTAGAAGGGAGATCACCGACATCTACCGCCGGTTTACTGACGGTCTGCAGCGGCGAACACGGTGATCCTTCCCCTATCTCCCTATATTTATTTGTTTAAAGTTTTTTTTTTGAGTTTGAGTTCCCTTAGGCTCCGTAGTTTTCTTGGTGCTTTTTCTCTTTATCCCGGTGAGTACGGAGCCTCAGTAAAGACCCGTTCCCCTTCCCTCCCGTTTTTGTTTTTGTTATCCCCTTGTTCCTCTCCCGTTGCGAACTGTTTGTTCTCCCGACCTGCGTGCCGGTGGCTTCTCTTTTTCTTCTGTTGTGTTGGTTGAGGACTTTGTCCCGACCTGTTGTAAATAAACGCCCCGGCGTGACCGGGTGATAAATTTCAACATCCGGCGAAGTTAAAATGGGCTCCCCGCGGAATTTTACCAGTGCTTTGCGGAGGAGCTCTTCCCCCTCCTGCTGAGACTCTCGGCGCTGATGAAGTTTGAACCTGGTCAAAAACAAACCACAAACTTGAAGGGATATGTATCCTTTCAGGACACAAGAAACGCCCACACAAAAAGTTAAACCGGGAAAACCACCGGCACACAGGCCGGCTTCAAAATAGAAGGGAACGGAGGGAGGGGACACAAAATCAACAAAAAAACGAGGGAGCGTGGGGACAGGGATCTTTGGTTTCAAACGTTCCTCTTCGTCTAGAAGTTCCTCTTGACGATGGTGACTTCTCTGGCGACTTCTCTGGATAGATGAGGCCACCTCGAGGCTGCCTCCATTAGGTTGGCGGCTATACTAGTGGTGCCCTCTTGCTGCAAACTTACTTGGAGCTCACGGTGGGCCGTCACGATGGCGCGGGTGGAACAGATTGTTCCTATCACAGCGCCTTTCTTCAGTCTGCCTTCGCTGAAGAAGTGTTGCAGCAGGTTGATGGCCGTGTCCTGGGGACGACGAAGTGCCGAAGCAAGTCTTCGCCATAACTCCCGCAAAACACTGCAGTCCAGAAGTAGGTGCGGAAGCGATTCCAGCACCCCGCACCTGAGACAGTTTGGGGAAGCAACTCCTCTGGAAAACAGGTGTGTGCGCTGATTGCACTGGAAGCCCCAGTGCAGGAATAGCAGAGCATCCTGTTTCCAACGAAGCGGGAACACCGAGGTGTCCACGCACAGAACACGAGTTATTCGGGGGGTACACCAAGAAGTTCACTCCACCGAAGGAGTCCCTTTGCCCGGTGACGACTAGTGGCAGCATCCACCAACTCTCTCGTTTTGCAGCCGCTCAGGAGTTTTTCGACGCCTGCAATGCTGCAGGAGAACTCCCACCCTGCCGGTTGGCTACTGTTGTTGTTTGCCCTGAGGGCAGACAGTGCTGCGGCCAGGGGTGAGACGGCTACTCGGGATCAAAGAGACCAGCCCTGCAGGATAACTCCAAGCAGTTTGCGTAGGAGACCCTGTAGAGGTCGCAGTTGCTCTGAACGCACTTCCAAGATGGTAGTCTAGTGCTTCAGAGCTTCATGCCGCCAGGCATCCCAATTCGTGAGGCGGCAGGAAATCCAGGGATGGGCTAACAACAACGAGGTCAGATGCCTCAGAGGATAGCCAAATCCAGTCCTCCGGCGTAGGTTGCTTGGCAGTAACGAAAGAAGTCCTGCACTGCCGACGCATCGCTGGAGGATATGGAGAGCCGGAGCACACCAGTGGGAAGACCACAATTTCCCACATAGGGAGAGAAGTCGGAACTTCACCTGCAGTCCAATCTTCTCGATGGTCAGGATGCTCAAGGCAGCGTCCTGGCGTGGCGCCACCAAATCTTTGAGGCGAATCCGGGATTGTACAGCACCCCACAAGGCTTTACGGAGGAGATGCTGCTCCCGGAGTTTCACCAAATAGGGGGGCGGGGCAAACGAATAACAGGGAGCTGAGGAGGGGGGCAAGAAAAGCGTCCTAGATGCACGCTCTTTCCGGCAAGACAAACTCGCCGTCAAGGAACGGGCCGAGAGCCATCTCTGCCTTTTGAAGGCAGGCTGACCACGCTTCTGACGAGCAGAAGTCGCCCAACGGAACGCAAGGTACTTGAAGTACTTGCCCGTGGGGATCCTCAGGCGGATCTAGTCGGCCTGCCCCTCCCACGACGCACCCACCGGTACGACGGCGCACTTCGCCCTGTTGACGCTCATGCCCGCTCCCCGACGGATCAGCTCGAAGAAATCTTCGACCGATTCCGCCGGTGTGGACATGGGCAACAGAAGCAGAAGGTCGTCGGCGTATGCTACCACGGACGGCGCGCATGGAGAGGCTCTGGGAAGGACGGCCAGCGTCAGCCTGTACTCTCTCAGCACCAGCTCAAAGTAGATGCTGAAGAGCAACGGACTATCGCCTTGCCTGCTGCTTCTGAGCCCGGCGACGCCGTACACGCGAGAGCCGCTAAAATTTAAATTAATCAGCGCGTGACGCCAGCAGGAGCGCAAGTACAGGAGGAGTTGGTTCGGAAGCCCAAGACGCTCCAGGAGCTCCAGGAGTTCCTGGTTTACACAGTCGAATGCTTTATGCAAATCAACTGTGACTGCCAAGGCTCCCGGCCTTTCTCCCATCCGTCCGCACTGACACTCGCAGTCGGCAGAAGGACTCGCCGCTGCTCCACTGTCCGACGCAACACGCTCTTGAAGCTGCCACCAGGTGCTCGCGAAAAGGAGGTTCGCATCCATGGACCGACCTGGAACAGCGTAAGACTGCCCCGAGCTTACCACGGACTTCACGACTTTCCCTAAGCGCGCAACCCACAGCTTCGAAAACAACTTGAAATCCGTGTTCGCTAACGTGATCGGACGCCAGTTGTTGAGTTGGTGCAGATCTCCTCCTTTCGGAAGGAGACACACACTCGCTGAGCGGAAGGAGGAAGAGACATCGCCCGTCACCCTCTTCAGCGTCGAGAGGCTCAGCACCAGGGAGGCGAGTTCCGCCACGAAGCTCTGAAAGAACTCCGCGGGTAGACAGTCCTCACCTGGCGCTTTCCATCTCTTGAGTCCCGCAATGGCGGAAGAAACTTCCTCCTACGTGAAGAGCTCGTGGAGAGGTGCGCGTTCCTCCTCGCCGATGCCGTGAGCACCCCGCTGAAGAAGTAGTTCCGAGAGAACTCTCTCCGTCGGGACTTGGCGTAGAGCGAGGAGTAGATGGCGACGTTGACACCTTTTCTAGACGCTTCCAAGCCATTGCTCAATCCTCCTTAGCACCCTGGCAGAAACTTGACGCCACGAAAACCTTTCTGCTCCCCTCCCTTGTGCACGACCTCAGGCTAGGAACAAAACCTCTATCATCATGGGTTAAACTAGACAAGTTAATTCGGAACACTCTAAAACAAAACATACTTCCGCTGACCCAGGGATCCTCCAACGAGTACATCTAGGATAGGGTCAGAGATGGTTGTCTCGGAGTTATGTTGCTTGTCGAAGAAGCTCGCACGATGCTCCTAGATTCTGCTTTCAAAATTCTCACCTGCCCCGACCAAAAAGTCACCGATCTTCCCCTTGCTTCTCTGGCTGATGCCACTGAGGCAAACACACTCACCCCCCACGATGGAACTGATGACCCAATACCTAAAGGGCTGTTGTCTACCCTTCCATGATAAATCCAGCGGCGATCCTCGAACCCCGTGGTCATCCGTCAGGGAAGCCACAAAACACCTTCCCGTGCAGTGGTCGATTCAGGACGGGACCTTGAACCTCTCCATGAACACTCAGGAAGCCGGTTTTCCCAAAATACTTACCCCCGCCAACCGGCGACAGGTCGCCCGCTTCATCCGAGACGCCTTCCGAGACGAAGAAATGAAATCGCTACTGAGTAAACCGGATGTGGGTAGGATCATGGAATGTCGTCGGTCTTCATCCTGCCTCCAAGAGTTTTCTTCTGATGTATAACGGCTTGCGTTTCGCCGATTGGAGATTTCTTCACCGAGCACAGTTCAACCAACTCCCCTTTAATAGAATCCGAAAGAGACCCGGGCAATTCGAACAGTGAAGCGTTGCAACTACGTAAAGGAAACACTAGCGCACGTGATTTGTCATTGCAAAATGCATCTATCCGCCTTGATCACACAGAGGCACAACTGCGTGGTCGATATGCTCATGAATTTCTTGTCCCCGAAATGGCCTATCACAATGACGGGTCGTAGATTGGACATTGAGAACTCCACACTGCGGCCCAACATCTTCCTACGAAATTCCACTACTGCTGACATCCTCGACGTTACCGTCCCGTTCGAGAATCGATCTCAAGCCTTCGCTCCCGAATCCAAGAAACTAAAATATTCCGGTCTTGAAGAGAGCCTCAGGAGCCAAGGTTGGCAAACGGTGAACGACGCAATCTTCGTCGGTTCTCTTGGCACGTGGGACCCGGAAAACGATCGAGTTTTGAAACTGATAGCATTATCCAGTAATATGATAAAAGGGTTGTCTTCTATTGCTTGCAAAGAGATGATAAAATTTGTGTGTGACATATACATGAACCACATATCCATCGCAAGTACGCAACCTGCGCATGAAGGCGACGTGAACATTCAAGCTGAAGATTACTTCGCGCAACATGACAGCAGCACTCAATCCCCTCCCGTTCCTTACCCTGTTCCCATGGACCAACTCCTCCCTGTGTTGACCCCTACCCACCAAATAGCGGAGTAGATGAGCACCCCATCGTCGACGCCTTCCGCGTTCTCTCCACTCTGTGAACTCGATGAGCTTCTGTTTCTCCTTACCTCAAACTTGAATCCCCGAAAGTGCAATGTAACTCTCCAGGACTCAAGGAACGTGTTAAGATGCATCTCTTTGAATCCAAATACCCACAATCGGATCAAACTGCACTGGACGCTCCTAAAAACTTGACTATGTGTATCATAACTTTATAAATGCTCCCGCTTCGCTACGTTTTTGAACTTTGAAAATCCGCGCGGACCTTCCCAAAATTGAGCAAAAATGTGTAAAAAATGTCGTAATAAAAATAATGCCTTGGAAAAAAAAAAAAAAAAGACTTCTCAGCAGAGCACGCCTGTCTCACTGGACACTGGGGAATGTGGATGCCCATTGCATCGAGTGCGGCGAAAGGGAAACCTTCCCACATCTTCTAAAAGAGTGTGTTGCCCTGGTTGGACTTTGGAATCGACTTTCGTCTATCCTCCTTCTTCCAGTAGGCGACCCTAAGGTCATTTATCGACGCCTCTTTCTACGTGATGGCCTACGTCCCGCTGCGTCTTTAGCAGTCCTCTGCTGTGTGAGCGGCATCCTGGAGAGGTGGAACGCCAGAAGAAGAGGCCAGAGAACCAGGGACGCCATCCACTGGACGACGGTCTTTTTGGAGACCGCGACACGATCGTGCCTACCACCCAGTATTAAAACAGAACTTGTCAGCATCCTGGAAAGGATGCAGAGGACCGATCCAGGCATCCAGTGATCCCTTCCCTCCCCTCCCCCAAAAAACCATTCCCCTCCCCGTTATCCTTCTTTTTGTTTCTTTTTGTTTGGGTTTTCCCTTCCCCTGCGCCTCAGGAGAGGACCTCGCCGGTCTTAGCACCGGTTCACGACAAGTCTTCAAGCGTGGTAGAACGAAGTGTTCTACCACGACAGACAATATCTATAGACTTTATTATCTAACTTTGTAAGAAATTAGAATAATAAATGCCCCGGCATATCCAGGTGATAAACGTCGGCATGAACCGAGCATTCCCGGCGTTGGTCGTCGAGCAGGCTAGCCGCTCCAGACTGCCAGACCTGATGAGGGAAACCGGGAATGTCCCGGCTTCCTTCCACTCAGCAAAGGTGCGTCTCCTGCCGAAAGGCGGAGACTTGCGCCATCTGAACAACTGGCGTCCGATCACCCTGGTGAACTCGGACATCAAGTTGTTTTCCAAGCTGTGGGTTGCGCGACTAGGAAGGATCGCGGAATCCGTGGTGAGCCCGGAACAGACCTACACTGTCCTCGGGAGATCCGTGGAGGTGAACATCCTTTTCGCGCGTACCTGGATGCAGCTGCAGGAAGTCGTCGCTCAGCAAAACCGGGCTGCGGCGAAAGTCGCAGCTGCAGGCAAGGAGAACAGGCGCCGACGGCAGGAGGGAGCGCCGGGTTCCTTGGCGGTCGCGGTCGATCTCCATAAGGCGTTCGATTTTCACCCAGAATTCTCCGGGTCGTTTATTAAAAAAAAAATAAACTTTATAGTAAAAGTGTCAGTGGCTGCAGCAATGCTGCAGCCAAGCACGAAGAACCACGGAGCCTGCCAGGACACCGGTTCGCAGACCGGTACGATCCACCATGGCAGCAGGGGAAGGGGAAAAAAAAAAAAAAAAAAGGCGTTCGACTGCGTAAACCAGGAGCTCCTCTTGGAGCTATTGAAACGCCTTGGCTTCCCGACTCAACTCTTGCTCTAATCGCGCGCTTGATGGAGCCATGTGCTAACCTGCGTTACTTCCAGCGGCTGCCACGTATACGGTATTCCCGTGCGTAGGGGAATCCTGCAAGGGGATAGCTCGAGCCCGTTGCTCTTCAGTATCTTCTTTGAGTTGGTCTTGAGGGCGTACAGGCTGATGCTGTCTCACTTGCTAAGCTCCTGCCCGGGAATGCCTGCCGTTGCCGCCTACTCAGATGCTCTGCTTCTCCTGTTACCCATGCCCACCCCGGAGACCAGTCTCGAGGATTTCTTCGAGCTGATTCGCCGGGGAGCGGGCGTGAGCGTAAACAGGACGAAGAGTGTGTCGTTCCTGTGGGTGCGTCGTGGGAGGGGCAGTCCGACTGGATCCGCCTGGGGATCCCCACGGGCGGGTACTCCAAGTACCTTGGCGTTCCGTTGGGCGCCCTCGGCGCCGCCGAAGCATGGTCGAACTGCCTTCAAAAGGCAGGGTTGGCCCTGTGCCCGTTTCAGCGTGGCAAGTTTGCCTTGCTGAAACGGGCAGTTATCTGGAACACTTTTGTGGTCCCCTCCTCTGTTCCTTGTTTTTTGTGTGTCCACCCCCCTACGAGGCGAAGAAGAGGGCTCAGCGCCTGCTAAGGAACGCTCTCTGGGGACCGGCGAGATCCAGGATTCTCCTGAAGGACTTGGCGGCTCCACGTTTGGGTATCCTGACATTGGAACAAATTGGGCTGCAAGTGCAGTTCCGACTGATGACACTGTGTACCCAGCTGTGGACAACCCCCCTGTGTGTGCCTGCACACATCCTTCTGCGGAGATGCGTTGGTAGCGAAGGACTTCTCTCGCTGTTGCCCGGCACTCGATACAGGATGCGGGGTTTCGGCTTCCCATTGAGGCAATTGGCCTCATTTCTGCAAGCCCACACGTGGATCTCCTGCCGCTCAATAAACTTCAATGCTTTGCGGCAGGAGGCTGTTGAGTCCTGGGCGGCGTTCCAAGGAATGCGCCCTGAAGATCTTCGCCCCCTGAGACATGTTCTTCCACAACCACTGGAGAAGGTGCTGCAGGACGAGGTGAAGTTTTCCACCCTGGCCGCCACGTTCCTCGCCGCAGCGCTGTATGTCCTCAGGGCAAGAGACGACAGCTGCCTGCCGGCGAGGTGGGAGGTTTCCTGCATTATAGCAGGAAAAACAAAACTCCTGGGCACCTGGAAGACGAGCGAGTTGGCGGACGCCGCCACTCCTCGTGCTGTGGCGAAGGGACTCCTTCGGTGGGGAGAGGAACTTGGCGTTACTCCCGAAGAACTAGTGGTCCCACCCCATTGTATTGACAGTTCGCTGCTCCCCCTTGCTTGGAAACAAGGCGTACTGCTCTTCCTTCACTGAGTGACGAACGATGGCATCGTGTTTCCGGAAGGGTTGCGTCCGCGAACTGTGCAAATTGCGGGGCGACGGAGTCGATCTCGCATCTACTTCTGGACTGCGGTGTCCTCCGAGAACTCTGGAGAAGGCTGGCACTCTCGCATCAGGAGATTACCGCAAGAGACTTGCTGCGATGATTCTTCGCGCCTAGAGGGCTGTCGACAAGCTCAATGATTGCAACCATGGGTTGCATCCGCGTCATCGTTTCGGCCCGACAGACACCAGTGACCAACGGACAGCGAAAAACGGTCGTCGGAAAGGCAGCCTCCTACATCGGGGTGGCTGTCAGATGGCCTCATCTGACAGAAGAAGCTAGAAGGGAGATCACCGACATCTACCGCCGGTTTACTGACGGTCTGCAGCGGCGAACACGGTGATCCTTCCCCTATCTCCCTATATTTATTTGTTTAAAGTTTTTTTTTTGAGTTTGAGTTCCCTTAGGCTCCGTAGTTTTCTTGGTGCTTTTTCTCTTTATCCCGGTGAGTACGGAGCCTCAGTAAAGACCCGTTCCCCTTCCCTCCCGTTTTTGTTTTTGTTATCCCCTTGTTCCTCTCCCGTTGCGAACTGTTTGTTCTCCCGACCTGCGTGCCGGTGGCTTCTCTTTTTCTTCTGTTGTGTTGGTTGAGGACTCTGTCCCGACCTGTTGTAAATAAACGCCCCGGCGTGACCGGGTGATAAATTTCAACATCCACTTGCTGTCAGATGTGGCGAAGAAAGAGGCCACACCGGTTAACGAGATGTGTGCTACTATGCACGCATTTAACTTAGCCGGAGAGCCCGGAACGGAGGGAAGCATGGACCACGTCTTCCTCGACGAACACCTGTGCTCCCACGTGGGGAGGCGGGGAAGGATGTCGCCCAAAACTCTCCGACCATTTTCGGATGGAACTTGAAATTCTTTCGCGTGACAGGGGACCTCCCCTTTCCTCGCAGGCATGGAGACTTCCAAGGGACTAGCCCAACATGCCAGGTGAAGCGGAACACCTTCGCGCGTTCTTGCAAGGTAGTAGCGTGCAGATACTCGACGACTGGGACGATTAGAAAGGCTCGGTCCGAGAGTTCTGCGAGCATTTCTCCCTGCACCGTCCTCTCCCAGGAGGGTTCGACGAGTATGTTCGGAACGAATGAATGTACTTGAAGACTCGTCACTACACCCGAACACCAGACATCCGCTGACTAACAGGATACAAAGCCGGGGCCGTGTGGCAAGCCTGGCAATCCGGGTCGGCCAGCCGGCTGGACGACGACGGTCAGGAGCACTCGAATCCTGCGGCAGTAAAGCGCCTAGTGAGCAGCTGCTATTCCTTCCTGTACGCTAAGGCACCTCCGGAGCAGGATATCTCTCCCGCGAAGTTCTTCCAATGCTTCGCGGCGCAGCTCACCCCCCTGGTGCAGAGCTTAACGCTGCTGACTTGGGAGACGGGCGATGTTCCCGCCTCCTTTCGATCGGCACGAATGCGTCTCCTCCCAAAGGGAGAGGACTTACGGAACCTCAGCAACTGGCTTCCGATCACCGTGTTGAATGCGGACGCCAAGTAGCTGGCGAAACTTTGGTCGGAGCGATTAGGGCGGGAGACGGAAAGCTTTATAAGCCCGAAGCAGACCTACGCTGTTTCCGGGCAAAGCATGGACGCCAACCTGCTCTTCGCGAACAGCGGTTCGAGTTCCAGAGAAGAAGGACGAACGAAAGTGATTGCGCTAACTCGGCACCTAGTTGGCACCCCGAATTTCGGGACGTCCTCCGGTGGTAAGCAGGATGGTCAGGAGGGAGTGGGTTCCCTTGCGGTCGCAGCGGACTTGCGCAAAGTATTCTGTTATGTCGACCAGGAGCTTCTTCTGTATCTCCTGGAACGCATGGGATTTCCGGCCTCTTTAACAGCCTTTCTGCGCTTCAACTAGCGCGAAGCGCTAACCAACGTTTCTTTCAGAGGACAAAACGTGCAGTGTGCTGCTGCATCGCAGGATACAGCAGGGAAACAGTATGAGCCCTTTGCTCATCAGCACCTACTTCGAGTTGGAGCTGAAGGCGTACAAGAAGACTCTGGCTCGCCTGTCACGCACGTGCCCAGGCAAACTGGTCGTGTCAGCATGTGCGGGGGATCTGCTGCTACTGCTCCCCATGTCCGATTGGCTATCAGCGCTCGAAGATTCCCTCGAGCTGCTGAGCCGCGGGGAAGGACTGGAGGTGAACAGGACGAATTCGTCCGTGGTAGCAGTCGGTTTGGCGTGGGCAGGGCAGCTGAACTGAATCCGCTTGGGGATCCCCACGGTTCCATATTTTAAGTACCTTGGTGTACCGTTGGGAAAGTATTCTCCTACGGAGACGTGGTCCAGCTGCCTCTAGAAGGCAGAGTCGGCGATTGGACCATTCCAGGGTGACAAGTTTCTCTTGCCGGAACGGACCGCAGTATGGAACGCGTTTGTGGCCCCTCTCTCCCTCCCCTGCTTTTTGCTTGTTCCCCACCGAGTAGCATCAAAAGGCGGACGAAGGACCTCTTGAGAATCATCCTGTGAGGCACAGGGAGTCCCCGAATCCGTCTGAAAAAATTGTGCGCTCGAAGTCGCGACGGAGACCTCGACCTCCTGACGCTGGAGCGACTGGAGCGGTAACTCCAGTGGAGGACGCTTGCTCTCATGGCGAAGCTTTGCAGCACGAACTTATGCGAGCCCGCACGATACCTGGTCACCGACTACGCGGGATTGTCTTCGTTCTTGGCACGGCGGCGCAGACGCAACGTGCCCAGCTAAGGACTGGGGCTCCGGCGAGTGGTCAAATTGACCAGGACCAACAGCTGGGTGTTCTGCCGTCCTGCGAACGGTAGTGCTTGGTTGCATATAACCGTTCTCACAAGGGCCAAGAACAACGAAGCGACCCTGGAGATGCTGCAGCGACTGCTACACTTTTTCCACAACAACGGCTAGCTGGAGGGCGACATCGTGCAGCTTATCATGTGTGCGTAGACACAAAAAACCTTCCTAGCGGCGGCACTTCCCTGCCTCAGGGAGCACCTGGACAGTAACCAGCTGGACAAATGGGAGGCCATTTGCGAAATCAATCAGAAGACGAGAGAACTAGGAGGTTGGACCACGGACCCGTTCACTGACGCTGCAACCCCAAGTGCCCCACCGAAGGGACTATTGCTCTGGGGCGAGCTTCTGGGAATCCCATAGCAAGGTGTCGAGTGGCCCCCGGTGCTAAAGAACAACTGGACCCTCCCGTGAAATGGCAGGAGTCGGCACTGGGTCTCCCGTGCAACGCCCGAAGCTCCCACTGGACCGGGGAGCTGCGGACCCAAACTGCTGCAAATGCGGGGAACGGAAATCCCACCCGCACCTGCTTGTAGACCCTGTTGCCATTCAACCCCTCTGGTTGCGATTCACAACGGTCCTTGATGCACCGACGGGCTAATCCCATGCTAATGATGAAGCTCCTCTTCGTGCGTGATGTTCTTTCGCCTGATGCATCCCGAGCAGCTCTATGTTGCTGCCTACGTAGGATTGGGGCAGCCTGGAGCTACTCGAGAGAAGAACGGCACGACGGGGACGCCATCCCATCTGCTTCACCCTGAGCTTCCTGCAAACGGCAGCTAGACGGCCCCACCTGGGGCATACTCGGATGGAACTTGCAGGCATCCTAGAAAGGATGCAGAGGACTCCCTCCGTCACCCGGTGATTCTTCCCCTAACCCTCCCAATTTTTTGTATATATGTTTTTGCTTATTTTTATTTTTTGTTTGCCTTTTCTCCTTCCGCTGCCGAGGCGAACCTCTCCGGCCTGCATGCCGGTTACTCGGCAGGTTCTGAGCGTTTTCAGACAATGTAGGTCCGATGGACCTACACATGTATGTTTATTTTTTATCATGAACGTCCCGGCGTGACCGGGTGATCAAATTGAGGATACACCTTCTCAGGTCGAGTCTCTGATTCCAGTGCTGCTGGAGCATCAGAAGCGTGCAGCCACGACACTTTCAGGGCGCATGGGAACTCGAAGGAATTGCATCTTCGAAACTGGCCTCCATCTTCTGGGGTTGATTTTTTGGTGCTCTGTCTTCGTCCTTCCTTCGTAACTGCTGGCAAGCGGGAACGAAGATGCCTTCCCTGAAAGCACCCCGGTGCGCTCCCAGCGAACATCCAAGCCGCGAACGAGACGATTTTCCTTTAAAGAGGTGGAGTAAGGAAAACCATGCAGTGTAGGCCGAAGAAGGCGCTCTTGACCAAAGGGGTTTCTGCTGAGACACGCTGCTTCTCCCAGGGGATCCGCAGGAGGAAAAAAAAAAAGACTGCCGAATACTGTGAAGAGACACTTATGTCTTGCCGCACTCCAATCCAGCCTCCCCTACCCTGACAGAATGCAGGTCGCTCTTTCCTGACAGACCCGCAATCCCCATACATCATTGTAGATTTTATGGAAATCTTTACATACCTTAACTCCCTTGGTTCTTCCAATTCCGTCCATCACCAGCAGGGATCGGGACGTCGGACGATGGCAGCAGGAAAAGGCAGAAGCACAGTGGAGCTGTAGTGAGACGGCGATGATGGGTTACTTCGGATAGTCACCTAGAAAACAGCAAAGCTGTGACTACCCTAATAATAGTGATGAATGCGGATGAATAATGAATAAGAGAGATAAACGGAAGCAGCGGTGAAATACAGCAACGGTGGCGATGAATGGCAGTGATTTCCTGTGATGGGAATCACCGATAATAACGAACAGTAGCAATGTGATTCACTATGGAGAGTGTTACGAGCAACAATGACAAGCAACACTATGGTAGCATGTTAGCAAACAACAATAGCGACGAGATACTAGGGGCGACGTGCTGACAAGCAACAATGGCAATGAGGTGCTGTGGTAGCGTGATGACTCTCAACAATGCTAATACATTCGACAATAAGAAGTCAAAAAAACATAGGGCGCAAGACATAATTACAGATATAGCAGAAGCATCAGGAGAACAGACTTGAAACAACGCAGTGGGTGTAGGATAAAAATCATCATCGTCAGCAGCAGCAGCCGAAGGACGAACAATGGCTGCTCTCGCATAGGATGAATACCCGTTACTCGACCTTTCAGAGAGCAAGGAGGAGATTCCAAGAAGGACTGCGGAGGCTAGAGCAAAGGAAAAACTCGGAATCAATCGCTTCTTGGCCCTTTGGCTAATATCAAAGGGTAGCCTCTGGGAGGAGAAACAGGTCTCCTGTCGGAGTCGTCGTGACAATCTCACGGGATGCAAGAAGTGTCTCCTATCCCATGCTCAGGAGCTTAGGAAGATGGCCTACCAAACGAGACCGAAGGTAGCTGTGAATTCAAGGAGGTCGGTGACTAAGGAAGGTGTGCCTCCTCATGGTTTTGGGGGCAGCCAGTCGATCTCCCCAAGGAAGGGAAAAGAACACAAGAAGCCTGAAGGAGATGGAGAATGAAACCTTCGTTTCCCTCTTGTTCCCGGATGGAAAGGTGTCAAATTGGGAGATCTGCAGGAGCGAGGGGTGGTGGGTGAGGTTCAGTCACAATTCGAAAATCTAATTCATGCCACTGTCCTTGGGTGTTCTTGGAGGATGACCTCTCTGAGATGTTCCTAAAGGCATTCCAGCAACCGCTCTTCCCAGAAATTTCCCAGAGATCGAAGGAGCTTCCCAGATCTTGAAACCGCGAGGTGTCTTCTGAAAGCACCCTCAGGAAAGACGTCCGATCTTGGAGTCGATCCAGTACCAGGCTGTGGCGAGGCTCCAGTCGGGCTTCGGTCTCGTTAGCAGGCCACTCTTCGCATTACCTGACAACGAGCATCCGCGTGCCAGACTTGGCGGGTTCCCTGAGGGCTACTGGAAGCTAGACTCCGCGGTCCATTGCTGTTTCCTCGCTGAAGAGCGCGCAGAAGACCAGCGCCCTCTTTTTCCTCTCTTTCTGACTCCTCACCCTTTCCTCCGGAGCCTCCTCCAAACCAAAATAACCAGAGGGCCAGGATTTCCAAACCAGGAGAAGGGCGCGGGACATCTCCAAAGGCCGATGCCGTCTCCGGCCCTTCCAGGTACCAACGGCTGGATCGAATACCAGAAAAAAACAAAGACAATGATACGAGAGAGTTTCGGAATTGATCTCAAGGAGGGCAGCACCAGTGACGTAGGTCCGTTTGCCGTTCCAGTCCTCCTACGTTCAAATGCTGCTGAAATGCGCGCCAAGGGTGGTTGTTAGGAAGGACGAGCGCAGGGAGTCGGAAGATTGTGGTGTAGTGTGGTGCAGTAGCAGACCAGAGGACAAACGCGTTCCTTGGGAAGCCGTGCCTCGCAGGCGGGTGTAGTCGCTGTCTGAGCGCTCCGCCGCCGCATGCAGGAGGAGGCAGTCATCACCTTGCGGCTGCTCGGGGAATTGTCTGCAGTTACTACGCTTGGTGGATCAGGACAGAGCGCTCCAGAAACGTGGGATGAAGGAGATTCACAGGAATGAAGAGCGGACCTCCTCGAGGGAGGGGAAATCTGATCTGAAAATGTCGGAGCTGAGAAAGGATGTATCCCAAAAGGAAGGAAACACCACAAAAGGAGAAGACGAGTGCGCGACGGGAGAAGGGGAAAGGAGGAGAGGAAAGTCATTTCGCTATACCGACCTACGTGTCCATTCCTGGGATGCACATCTCGGCGACAAATAGCGTCCTTTCTCCTTCCAGAACTGAAAATCCAGGTGAACTTCCAGAAAAAGAATCATGCTCTGCATCCGAAAGAGGCATGAAAGAGTGAGGTTGTCAGAGGGAGGGAGAATGGAAGGAATAAGAGATTGAAAGTGGAGGAGAGAACGTTTTCTGGCGATGCACCTCGGAGTGCAAGAATTCTGTCTAATGGCCCCAAAGAGAGCGCAACGGAACGCAACGGAGTGGCTGCATGAGGGGTTGCAGTCGCGGCTGCTGTTTGCTGCCTACCCTATTTTCCCGAAGGGGCCTTGTAGGTTGGTCGGCCGTCCGGACAGCGTCTCGGGACCGAGATGGGGGTGGTGGTGGCAGCGAGCAATCGCTGCAAACTCGCCACACTCTGGCTCGCAAACAGCCGCTCCTGAATCTGAGAGGCACCGACCACAAGAGCGCGTGAGCGCACGAAATACAGGATCCGAAGAAGGGGTTCGCCACACCCCAGCGTCGAAAACACACATTAAAAAATGGGAGACAGAGACCGTCTTCCTCGTCGCGTGTTCGTCTTCTACTTCCTGGTCAAGTGAAGGACTCCACACTTCCTCTGACCTCTCTCCTTCCTTCTTTTTCTTTGGACTCCCGACTTGTGCACGTGCTCTTTCGAGTGCCAGCAGCTGGGCCTAGGGCTGCTGGTTCCCGAAACTTTCTCTGGAATCACAGGGGTTCCCAAGTTCCCAAACACGAGGTCTAGCTCCCCGTCCCTGAGAGCCTCCTAGAGAGGAAGCGCAAGGACGGTGGAGGCCAAGGGTGGATAAGAGGACAGCGACCCCTCTAAAAAAAAAAAAAGCGTTCCCTTTTGAAGTGGGACTAAGCAGCCGCTTTCCCAGGTTGCCGTTTGGGCTGGGAACAATTGGCAGGGGGAAAACTCATCCTATCCTCCCGGAAGCGTTGAAGCCGAAGCACCTGATCCCTTTTATCCGCTGATTCCGAAAAAGGCTTGTGCAGCCAGGGAGCCTGCGAAGAACCTCACTAAGACCAACGGGTTTCAGACTACAGGTAAGTCTCCTGCTGAAAACTCCTAGTCCGGGCTCTTGAAGAGGAAGAAACGATAAGGTCCTTGTCCCCCCCAAAAAAAGATGGCATCGCCAACCAGAACATCTTAGAGGGTATCCTGAAGGACTTTCGGTCCTCATAGCTGCTCTTCTTCACATGCCACTTTACTTCTAGAAAGAGTGAGGTCTGCTGTTCCATAAGCTGCGATAGCTGCAAAGTGCTCTGCTCTCAGTGGAGCTCCTAAAAGCTCAACATCTGGAAGCATATTATCTACCACCAGAGTCTTCGCCCTGGTCCTGTGAGACCTACTGGCTGCGAGATCATGGTCTCCTTTGTGATGAGCAGGAAATCCTCCAATTATGGAGGATTGACCGAGGTCCAGTTGACGAACCGCGTCGCGAGTGGGCATTAGGTCCAAGCTCCAGAAGAGACCGCACAATTTCGGAACAGCAGCTGAACGTCTTGAAGACGGCACAAGGCCGAACTAACGAGGAAAGAATCTCCTACCAGTCACAGGGTTTCTTTCCTCACTCCCTCAAAATCATCCGCTTTCTTTCGTGGATGCCGGTGATGCCTCGAGCAGCTGCACTTCGATCCCGGATGGAGTTTCCTGAAGAGTGTGCGCGGTCCTCTGCGCACGAGGATGGAGCTGCCATCGAATGGCTGCGGACGATTTCCAAGGGTTGCGACTTGATCATAGTATGGAGTCCTTGCCGACCCATTTCGTCGACAGAGACCCCTCAGGGCCATCCCGAGTCCCCGAAGGAAATTTTGGATCTCTCACGTGACCGCAAAGCTGCACGAGTGCTCCCGCTACTCACTCGATGCCTTGCAGATGGTTCCCGCTCTTCAGAGACATGTTCCTCCCTCCTGCCTACCTTTCCTCCAGTCTTGAATTGTACCGCAGGTCAAAGGGCAAGTGCCATACCCACTCCAGCACGAAGGACTACGCGGTGAGGGCACCCCGCGTAGTCGCTTGGTGCACCATGCGGTTTTCCTCGGCTGTCCAACCGGAAGCTTCTTCCTGCCTCCCGATTTCGAAGGGAGGATACAAGACTGGTGGAAACGGAGTTCTAGCTTCCAGAGTTCCTAGGTAACTGCTGATGTGGCTCAAGAAGTTGACCTTGGATTCCCAAAGAGCACATGGAGGATTTGAATGGTGAAACTAGCGGAGCGACCAAATACCGGAAAGGTGGAGTGACCATCAGCCACTCGCGTCATCAAGGTTGTCTTTAAGAATGCATGATTTCCTCCTCTAAGAAACGTACAAGTTAACATAAAAATAGAGGTATTTATAGAGGACATGTGACGATATGGATCTCTGCGATGCGAATACAGAAATCCCAGGTATCGGATTAGCGCACCCTGCTACTCCATGGACCTGCAGTCCGATCGATGTCATGACCTCCGGAGATGGTCTAATGGGTTGTAAGTGTATATAGTTCAAGCCCGGTCCTCTCAAATGGTGCAACAGAGACTGATTTCCCTTCGACACAGTCATCAGATCTCTGCGGAGGCGAGTTCGCAGTCGAAGACCCTTGGGTCGGACCTACGAATCCTGAGGGAAAATCCGGTCAACACATCGCTCGCAACAGATGTCCAAGACCAAATGGAAGAGCTTCAAGTCGCTACTGCTTAGATCTACGATTGTACAACACGTTACAGGGGGAGCTCTTCATATTCTTCCGGAATTCCTCCTCTGTTCATCTGGGGCGCTTGTCACTCCTCAGTACGTTGCTTTCTCAGCTTCCTGCCCCCCGTCTCGCGAGAGCTAACTGCTGGGTTCTGCTGCTGTCAGTCTTCGTGTGACATGGCTGCGTAGATTCGCTGGACTACCGGATGCACGAAGCCTCCATCTGACACCTCATCGTCACCAATTTCTTTTCCGGAACTCCAAGATCCTGGAGCATTTCTTCGTTACCTGGGTTCCAGGCTCCCAGTGAGCCAACGATGAGAATATTCACCTTGCATTGTTTCTTCCCTCTGCTTAGCTGGAGGGCTTCTTCTTTTTACTTTTCCTGTTTTCTCCTCTTAGCTGCGCTGAACGTCTCTCCTTTACCCTCGCACGGGCGGCAGGCGTCCAGCACTATTATTCGATTTCTTTTCTTCAGTTCCAAGTCTGGTCTCAGGAGGGAATCCGTTCCTGGGGCTCTCTAGTCAGTGGGCACTAGGGCTCACTTGGGTTTATCCTCTGTGACCTTGATCACCTCTTGAACCGCGTTGCGGGATGTAATGAACAGGGGGCGTGTCATCTGCATCCGCTTAGTAGGTGAGACACCGTTTCGTCTTCTATCCGGCAGCTCCGATAGGCGCGTACTTGTGGTTTCATCCTGGGCAAAGCCCTGGTTGGTAGGACGTTTGGTCGGGCTGCTTGGATGAATCTGTAGTCTGAGAACCTCAGGTGTTCTTCATTGGTGAGGAAAAAGCTCGAGACGTGATACATGCCCACACACTGCACAGTTTTCCCTCAACTGATGTGTTTTTGGACCGGGGATTGCCACTCGTGTTGTCTCTGCAGTGCTTTCACGCCGGAGGTAAACTGTCCCTCGCCTGCAACATATGCCCAAGACCAAACGGAAGAGCTTCAACATTGGGCTGTTTAGCTGCCACAGTTGTTGCTTGGATCCCGAGCGTTGATCGCAGTGGCCTCTGCCACGACTTTGGAACCTCGCATCTCGCAGTCACGGCGAAACGCACTGGAGGTGCTTTCGCGACTCAAACCTTCACACGTGCATCCCGCTCGCTTTCAGACGACAACGTGGCATCCACAACGACCGCACGAAAAGGTGGAAGCTTGGCTGTGGTGCCCGCTTCTCTGTCCATCACCTATTTCAGGAGTAGATATCTCAGCTTCTTGCGCGAAGGGACAGACGCCGCGCAGCATCGACGCCGCGGATTGGAGCGCGCGGGTACGACCCAAAAGCAATGCTTCTCAGGAAATTCCCTGGGGCGAGGACGCGGCTCGTGGGCGGGCAGCTTTCTTAACACGCGCGCAGCGTCGACGTGATCCGTCGAAACCGAATGGCTTCCTGTTGGTTTTGTTCCCGGCCAGTGATTTCAAAAAGAGCGCCGGCGGCGGTCTTCCGTTCGAGTGACCGACCTCTGCATCGGTGCATTCCAGAAAGCGAACATCCCCAGGAAAGAGGTTTTAACCTGGTCACGCCGGGACGTTTATTTTGCAAAAAGCAAAGCAAACCGCAAGTTTCAGGGGAAGAAGGGTATGCCCTCAAAAAAACAAGAGCCCTCCCTGCCCCTCTAAAAAAAAAAGTTCATCAGGGATGACTACCGGCACGCAGGCTGGCTCCCGAGAGGTAGGGAACGGGGAGGAGACAATATATAAATAAAAAACAGAGGGGAGGGTGGAGACAGGGATCTTTGGTATGAAACGTTCCATTACTTCTAGAAACGACTCTGGATGGTGGCGAGATCTCCCTGGCGACTTCTTCTGGCAGGTGAGGCCACCTCGCGGCTGCCCTCACGAGAGCTGTTTCCATGCTGGTGGCCTCTCTCCGCTGCGAACTTGCTTCTAAAACATGATGGACTATCACTATGGAGCGGATGCAACATCTCCTTGCGATCACGGCACCCTTTTCCAGTCCGCCTCCGGTGAAGAAGCGCCGCAGCAGGTTCGTCTCAGTGTCCTGGGGCTGGTGAATGACGAAGCGAATCTTCACCACAAGTCCTGCAGAGCACTGCAGTCCGACAGGAGGTTCGGGAAAGAGATCCCATAGCCCCGCACCTAAGACAGCTCGAGGGAGCGACTCCCTCGGAAACCAAATGTCTGCGCTGGTTGCACTGGAATCCCCCCCAGGAAGGAGGAAGGAGTGTCACGTCGTTCCGGTGATCACGAGAGCGGAGCGCAGAAAAAAAAAAAAAATCCGAGTGCATCTGCTGATCTCGGAGCGCAATCAGCAGACGCCAAAGAAACGCTCCGTCTCCGAGGGTACCCCCAGAGGCCCCAAAATCTTTGGAGTTGTCCGCGCGCACCGCCGCGACGCTCCTGCATGTCCGAACCCGAGGAGCCTCTGACGGCAGAATGCCGGAAGGCAGGAACGGCTCCGCCACGGCTTCTTCCTGCCCTCCTCGCGCTCTCTGGAGCCCTATCGAATTACGGAAGAATTTTCCCAGACGGAGTGAGCAGATGGGCCTTGCGGTGCGGAAAGAAGCCCGCGTAGGCGGCCCCGTGGTGGCTGAGGATTCCGCTCGTGGCACCAAGCGTTCAAATCCCCACGTGGTGGATCGATACCTAGGAATGGGGGTGCGTCGTGGGTTGGGGGGTGAGTCTCCTCACCCGTAGTATGATGCTGGGTGACCCACAGGCTTCGGATGCGGCGGCACTGGTGGAAAACCGGAAACTCCTGACGCTCCCGTGGACTCTTCAGGTCTGGAAGTGGACCCTCAGGAGTCCTTCCGGGAATCAAGGAGTCCTTTGGAATTTCCCTCCGGTTGTGAAAACGAAGGTACCCCTCCACTCGAAGGTGGGGGATACCCTCCATACCATGGAGCTGGTTGATGCCTCTCCAGAGTGTCAGAAGGCGCATCTCTCCCTCTGGGGAGTTCCCTTCGGGGTTCTCTTCAGTGGAGGAAACCAGGTGCGGTCCCCCTGAAGGTGCCCTCCGACGAAGTAATTCCAGGAGCGGGTCCTTTCCCGGTCTCCTCCGAAGAAGAACTGAGGGGTGCTTTTCTCTGCGGGGTCTCTCCGGAGGAAATAAGGAGGAGGTTCCCTTCGGGGTTCCCTCCGGAGGTTAAGAGAAACGGACTCCTTTCTCCGGAGCCTTTGTGGGCGCATAGGGTGGTCCCTCCGATGTCATCCCCCTATAAATTAAAGAGTTATACGCACCCTCGGGTAGCGTGGACAAGTTAAGAGCATCATTGTCATCCCCCCCTCCTTCCTTAAGAGGTAAACGCTTCTCGAGCACTTACTGAACCAAACCGGAGAGGAAGGACTCTTCAGCAACTTTCTACCTCCAGATAGATGGCTGCGCCGAAGTCACGCGGGCTTGACGGATGCCATCCTGCCTTATGCGGGAGAGGAGGGATCCTTCGCCTGCGGTCCGGACAGGAACCGGGGATACCAGAACGCGGCTCCATCTCTCCAGATTGGGGGAAACGAAGAGAGTCACTTGAACCAGTGGGACGCTGTTTCCTCCGAAGAGGTGCCGTCCCCCTGGACGGAGGCGTCTGAGTGAGCGCTGCCAAGAAAGGGGGCGCAACCCTCGCCCTCGAGGTTGAGCCTTGAGGCGAGAGCATCGTCTTCGAGGAAAAAGTGCGCCACCTGCGTTGAAGTACTCCCCCTTTTGCAGGGACCCCCCTGACCAAGCGGGAAGCATACGAAAGAGCACAAGAGGGTTCCTCCCGCGGAGGGAGACGAATGATGGTGTCCAAGGGGGCTGGGCGTCAGGACGGTTCGAGACCTTCCCAGATCAAAGCTTTCCGGTAATAAGCAGAACAAACATTCCGGAAGCCACTTAGGGAGTGATGAAAGACGCGGAATTAGGAGATGTGAGGTTTCCGGGTAACGGATGAGAAATGCGGAACGCGGGGATGGTACATCAATTTGCCTTTTAGCGGTGGATGCACGAGGAGACGAAAAAGAGGGGAGCAGGAAGGGGGGGAGGGCGAAAACTCTCGCGGATTCCTTCCAGGGAGCGGGAGAAACGCTGCGAACCTCTCCGCGAAATCTCACAGGGAGAGGAAAGAAGTCCTGGGGGGGGGGGGGGTCTCTTCGTTGAACTTCGGGACATCTTCATGGCTCTGGGCGCCCTGACGACGGAGGAGGAAGCAGGGAGCGGAAAGCGTGTCTGCGAGGTGACACCTCAGAGGTTCGCAGAACGGAAACTTTTTTTTTCCCGTGGCAAGAAGGAGGGATTGTTTTCCCTTTGCTCGGTCCGGGAAGCTGCGCCCTATGCCTTCGAAGGTCCCATCGGAAAGTTCCCCTCCCTTCCTCCTGGCAAAGCTAGCAGTGTTCGCTGGCAGGCACGCCTCCGCAGGGAGGGATGCAGCGGCCCCAGAGCCACCCGTCTCTGCGGAACTGTTGGAACTCTTCTGCGCGTGCTGCTTGAACGAGCCGGAGGGGGGGGGGAGGTAGCATAGCTGCGCCGAGGTGGAAAAGGGTCCATTTCAGCTGCAACTCCTCCCGTCTCGCAGGCGCCGGACAGCCTGTAGCGGACTTTCCCGGACGTTCCTCGCTCTTGTGGCCCTTTCGAGGGAAAGGAGGAGTACCGGAGAGGGCACTGCTCCTACACCCTCTGCACCTCTCTGACCTCTTCCTGCCACTTGCAGACAGCAGCAGGAACAGAGGAAGAAGAAGGGGGCGTTTTTCCTTCGAGGGAAGCCCTCATAATCGCCGTCTCGCTAGAGGTGGGCGCGGTCAAAATGGCCCTGAAAGGGGTGTGGGACAGAACGCGGTTACAGCACCGACGGGGACAGTTCTGTCCGGACCGGCCCAGTCCAAATGAAACAGGCTGCCTCGTCATGGGTAATGGCACCCACGGTTCCTCCCTTGCGACGTCCCACCTGGAAAATCGCGGCTGCTACCGTTCCGATCCCGCTCGTGTCTGCCCCTAGTCCGTAGATCTTTCCTCCTCTTCCTCCACCCGCCAACACCCACCCCCGACCGATGGATCCAGTGATGCTTCGGACAAGCACATGTCGGGGGGTCGTGCTTCCTCACGGGGATGGAGCCGCAGTCCATGGAGGTAAGCTGTGTAGCATCCTTCTCTGGTTTTCCTCTGGACCCTCCCATCCTGGGCTGCCAGCCCAACAGTCCGGGATGGGAAGGTGCAAGGAGCGCCGGACCAACGAAGAGCTGGTTCTCAGCCGGCTACGGGATTGATTTTTTTTTTTTTTTTTATTGCTGGGATCGACCTACCAGTGTCTCCCTCCAGCTGGCAGGGAAGATGGACAGCTGGACTACGAAGCGCTGCGGGCACCTCGGCCCCCTCGGGAAGGGCGAGTCTCCTGGGTGTGGGCCGCTTCAGAAGGCTCCGCATCCTGACCGGGCAGGGAATGCCTCTGTCTCTCGGGTGGACTTTGATGGATTTAGGCTTTCCGTCTTCGCCTTGTAGCTGTCGCCGCACCCGGCGCGGCAGGACGACCACGCGCTCCACTTGCTGATGACGCAGTCCTCTAGAGTCGCCCATTGGCGTACTTTAAGGCGACGACATCCGGATCGGAAGAGCCAGATTGCCCTGCAGAGCAAAGATCATGCGATCTAGGGGCCGTTCCACGAGAGAATGATTGGGAAAGCTGGGGTCAAGATGACCTTAGTCCATCCTCAATCTTCGGATGAGTGAGTTACAGCTTTCGGCTCCAGGAGTGCTACCGGAGGGCCGATTTGGGTGGGAAGAACAGGCAACGCTTAGGAAACTCTTTCCTGATGTTATATGCCCCAGGTAGCACAACCATGGCAAACCACGCTAGTGGGGATCCCCCATGGCGAAGCAACTGGCCCTGGAGACGGGTGGGCGCTGAAGCGTCCAGAGGCAGCACACGCGAAGCAGGGGCGTTCCTGCCTTCCAGCGGTTCGCCGTCTTAGGGTGACCTCCTACTCAGTTTCCACCGAATGAGAGGGTGGAAACACTGCTCGCAGAAGGGTTCCGGGCGTGATCCCGCTTGGAGTCGCCTGCAGCGCACGTCTTGGTGGGGGCAGTGAACACTCCGGCGTGGTTGGTCTGACATCGAGGAGGGGTCAATGCAAACAGCCTCCAAGCACGGTCTGGTTCAGTCCTGTTCCCCCGTTCGCATTCTTCCTTCCAGGGAACACGAGCCATGGATGGAGGAGGGAGGGGTAGGGAGGGAAGTAGAAGACGGAACTCGTGAATCCGGAATGCGAGGTGGCCCAAGGGCGCCCGAAAAAGCCGGAAAGGACTGCCAGCATCCAGTGTTGACTGCAGGCTCCTGAGGTCAAGAGGCCGCGGAAGGAATCCTGCAGGTCAGGGAACGCGGGAGGCAGGGGAGACCGGGTCTTCACGATGGCTCGAGACGGGACCTCATCCGAGCGGGGGCACCCGCAAGGACGCCGGAAGGCAACGGGAAGATGGGGAGAGAGAACGAGGGGACACCCGAAGGAAGGAGGGGCGGAGGGGCGCCAGACTCGAGGCCGGCTAGTCGCGCGAGCGAGTCTTTCGCGGGGGTCGTGTTTGCACGCGGACCCTGGATGACGCGTCGCGTGCCCGTCGCCGCGCGTCTCCCGCTGCAGTTTGCACCCCCTCTGCCTCAATTTCCGGGATTACGGCAAAGCCACAGGAGTTAATCAAGGGTGAACGAATCTCTCATGGAGGAAGAAAGCCGCCATTCGAAACCCGAGAAGGGAAAGGGGGATCATGGAGGGAGTGGATGGCATTCCTTCGCGGGCACTTCCAAAGGCTGGCTGCCTCTCCACGTGGAGGACTCTGAAGGGACATGGACCTTTGCCGAGATGAGACTGCGGGAGGGGCCGCCCCTGAGAAGCTCTTCCGGGAGACCAGCCATCGGATGGGAAGTTCTCTGAGGAAGACAGGGAGCCTCCGGAGTCGTCGGTCGGAAATGGACGCCGAAGATCCACCGGAACATCTCTCGGAGTGCTCCGTGGGGTCCCACTGCCGAGCTGGGAACTCAGATGCCCAACGGTGGGCAGGTGGAAGACGAATCTCATCCTGACCAAGAAGGTGGTAAGCTTTCGGCCAGCAGCGGCACGTGATCAGCACCCCGCTGGTGCTCTCACGATGGCGGCGATGAAACCACACCCGTCCTTCGTCCTGGTCACCACCTCTACTCGCAGTGTGGCGAAGAATAAAGAGGGGATAAAGAGGGGACATTTTCGGAAGAACGGCAGGAAATGCAAGGTCGGCGCGACATGACGTTCAGAGTTTCGGGGTAGGGAACGGCCAAGATACGGCGCCGCGGAACGGTTCGTCTGGCGGCGACCTGCCGAAGAACGATCATACACGAAGAGCAGGGTAAGGGAGGCTGCAAATGATCACTGTCTCGTTCGCAGAGACCTGAAGCCCGCGGCGGTGACCGCGACGCACCGGTCCTGGTGGCAGCAGCCATCGTGCAATGATGGCGTCAGGTGATGTCTCCATCATCTCCCTCTGGCATCCGATGTTGACGACATCCCGACATTCTTACACCCTCGCTCTCTCCTCTTCCTCCTTGCCTCTCTCCATCGCTTGAACACGCCCAAGCAGCGAATGGGGGAGGGGGGGGAATGCTCTTGAAACGCACCAGGACATGAATTTTTTTTTCTTTAACCCGCACACGTCCAGCGCCAGCATCCTTAAGAAGCGCCCCGGAGTTTCAGGAACTTTCCCGGCAGACAAGACGGCGAGGGATCCAGTAGAGAGCTTCAGAAGAGCTCGGCAAGCGGGCGGGAACGCCGCAGGCATGTCCCCGTGGCGAAGGGAGAGACAATCTCCTTACTGCCCATGTCTGAGCTCCGTTTCGCTTCTGCGCCGCCCTCTGGAAGGCCATCCCCTGTCGTCGGGCGAGTCCCGGCCGTCTCCCAGGAACGGCTCCGAGATCGCGTCCTTCCCAGGAAATTCGCACTCGGCTCCAGTCGTATCCCTCTGCCGGGGAGAACGCGGGGGACCTCCCGTCAAAGTGGGGACGCGCTGAAACTGGGTCCCGGGAGCGTCCGGCATCTCCCCCTCTATTCCCCCCTCTCAGCGCGCAGGTGACGGCGGCAGCACCAGTTTTAATTACCGGGTGCTTGCGCGTCATGGGGCGATCCCTAATGAAGCCTCATGCGTCCGCTGCTGTCTTGCTCGTTTCCATAGTTCCGCAAGCGAACATCTGCCTTTAATTCCCGACTTTCGAAAGCATGCAGGTTTTTTCTCCTCCTCCTCCTCCTCCTCCTCCTCCTCCTTCAAGTGGTCCGTTTGGCCTGGGAGGGAGCCGCTCCTGTAGCCCACCCTGAGCGCACATACGTGCCTCCCCCCCCCTTCCTCCTCCTCCAGGGCGCGCGAGCGGCACGGAGTACCGCGAACGCGGACAGCCTCCTCGCTCGGCTCCTTTCCGCCCGCGAAGCGGATGACGCCTGCGCAGACGGAGCTCCAGCTTTTCCCCCGCTTAATAAATGCACTTCTGTACCTGGGAAGCTGCGAGTTCCGTCAGCGGCCGAGCAGTGGTGCCAGGCAGCCCAAAGAGACAGCATGAGGGCTTAGCAGAATCGCGCGCGCAGCATGCGGATCTCCGAATCTCGTAAGTCGTTCTTTTTCTCTCTCTCCCTTTCGGATTCCTCCGCCCTCTCCTTCCACCCCCCCCCCCTCCCCAGTCATTTTACCTCCGTCCAGGGCTCCTTCCGCTTGAATTTTTTTTTTTTTTTTCTTCTCGAAAAGTGGAGAGGGTCGGCAGAGGGTTCAGCGCTGAGACCAACATCGCGCGCCCCCAGATCGGTGGTGCTGGAGGCTGCACGAGGAAGGAGGAGAGAAAATGGAAAAGGAAAAAAAAAGCAGGGAAACAGGGGTGCAAGCCACCGCAAATTTTCCTTCATCCTCCGCGTCTCCCCTGACGTCGATTCAGGAGCGCGGCCGTTCGGAGCAACCGGAGGGGGGCTCCGGTTGTCTGCCAGTCTCCCACTGCTGCTCCGCCAGCCCGCAATCCCACGGGCGGCGGCACGCGCGCGCGGATTTGCACTTGCGCAGCTCCACGAGCGAGTTCCGCACCGCCACCGCCAGCCAGCTCTGCGATCGCTCCCCTCCCCCTCTCAGACTCTGCCTGAAGCTTGAGAGGGGTCATCTCCCCTCGGGAAGGAAGAGGGGAGAAAGACGAAGAGGAGGAAGGAAGGGTCGTTACCGGCGATGAGTTCCCGGGGGTGTGACGGCAGGAAACTCTGGATCAGCGGCAACGAGGGACACCGGCTGCGGCCAAGTTCCTCCCGTCCAGGATGGGGGCGAGTGGGGATCAAGGACGCCCAGAACAGCCTCCAGACGAAGATCCGCTCGGACAGCCTCCCTCTGCTCCCCCCCTCGTCTCCTACCTTCCGCCCACACCCGGAAGCAATGAGAGCGCCATGAGAAAGAAGAAAGCTCGGTGGGGCGACCTGCGCTTCCCTAGGACCGAGGATGTGACATCCCTTTCCTCTCCTTGCCCCTCACTCCTCCGCCCGGACGGAGTAGGAGGGGTCGCGGATGAAGCCCTCCGAGAAAGCATCCCTGAGCAAAGCGCGGCCGGCCGACGGGAGAGAGACCGAGTGCACCCCTGGTGGCAGACTCTGGGAGTCTGCGGTCGGCGTCTCCCACGGCCGTGATCTCCCTCCCTTACACTTCCCGCCCTGCCGAGACCACACCTACCATGCCCTTCCTACCTCCAGCTGCCACGACAGCAGGAATCTGCGCCCTACCCCAACCCCAGACGCCCTGGCGACGGGACGCCCTGGAAGCACGTGACCTTCCAATCCTGCCACAGAGGGATCACCTCCGGACCCGCCCTGGAGGCACGCGAGATGCGGAGGATGTCGCGGAAGCTTCCCAGAACCGCTCCTCGCCGGCCCTCCGGATTCCAAGAAAGAAGGACCAAGACTGGAATGGACACGGAGGGGGTCAAGGTCCACCAGGAAGCAAGGAGAGACTTGCACCTGCTCCCCCATGAAGAAAGCGCAGGACCAGTGCGCCTGGTCCAGAGCTTCGGGCAGGATCAGGAGGCGGGTTCTCGGCCCTCTTCAGAGTGGAGGAAGAGGAGAGCACTCTCGCAACACCCCCCACCGCGGGTGTCCGGCCCTCCCCACTCCCCCCGCTCGTCTTCGGCGTTCGTCCCATGGCCTCCAGGCGCGCCCTCCGACTCCCAAGCGGGACCCTTAGCCCCTCGATGGAAGGGTGTGACCATACCCCTTCCCCTTTGCGGCTCGCGGGGCTCAGGTTCCCCGACCCGCCGTCTCTGTGGCGAACTGCAGGAAAGGCAGCAAGGGGAGACTTTTCTTCGGGGCAGGTAGGGAAAAGCCCCCCAGGGGAGGAGGAACGGCCCCACGGTCTGCGCGGCGACGGAGGACCGGGGAGAGGAGGGGCTCCTAGGGTCTCCCAGGGGGGCGAACGCGAGTCAGAGCGGCTCGGCGCGATGGCCACCACCACAAGCACAGCATCTTCTTCCTTGCAGCTGGACGACGGACGCCGCCGGAGGGCTGCTGAAGTCGCTCTCCCGATGCGCACGCCGTTCGCCTGCCTCGTCCTCGTGCTGTACCACTGTCTGCAGTCCAGGGAGAAGGCGCAGGCCGCCCGGGAAGGTAGGGACTCGAAGGGAGAAGGTCCTTGTAGGGCCGTGCAGCTCCTCGACCAGACTCGACCCATCCCTCGCGCCGCTTCCAACGCGTCCGCTGAGCACAGAACGGGACTACCGGAGAGTCGCCGTCGCCGTCCGTCCAAGGACGACGAAGAGCCCACCTGAGCGTTTGTTTTTCATGCTCCTGGCTTTAGCCAGGAACGGAGAGTTCCCCGGGTCCTATGGAAAATGGGGCAGTTGGTCGGCGCATGTAGAGGCTTCTCTGAAGAAGCGGCGCAAGTTGCGGGCACGGCAAGTCGCGTTCCGCCAGGGACCCTCCGTGAACCTCCAGAGAAACGCGACTCCTCTCGGCCGTGCCTCATCCCGGAGAGGGGTCACTGCCCCCTGCGTCCAGAATTTCCTCCCCCGGAGCGGGATGGCCGTCCGTCCGCTGCCACACCCCTGATGCTGCTCTCGTGGTCCCATCGATCCCTGGTCGTCTCTCGAGCTCCTCTTTGCGCTTCTGTTGCCATCAAAGAAGGCCGTGGCCCCCTCAAAAGATCCTCGCCGGACATCCGGACCAATCGGTTCTCGATGGTCCGCCGCAGACCATCTACGAAGAGGAGATGGGAATGAACGGGGCATGTGGAGTGGGTCTTCCTCCTTCCCGTGAGGCAGGCGCAGCTTCGTGTCAGGGTGCCCATCGGACGTCCCCTGTCGTGGAACATTAGGTCACCCTGACTTCTACACGACCGAGCGGCCCTAACCGCCGCAAGACCGCGCGTCAGCATCTCATGCGTCCCTCCGGCTGTTTCCGAGCAGCCTCGTCCCGGGAGGCAGGCTGGGTAGGATGAATTAGCAAGGCTGCAGGGCTTGCCCGCCCCCGTCCTCAGCTGCGAGATTTACGCGGGCGTCTGGGTTTGTGGGACTGCCCAGCCTGGGCTTTGGATCGCACAGCAATGGGGTCTCTCCTGATGGTCGCCGCTGCTGACAGGAAGCAACCCTTGGCACCCTGTGATTCTCGAAGTTGATCCCGAAGCAGTTCTTCGGTGGTCTGCAGGATGAGGATGAAGGAGGCCGTCGCCATGGAGAGCTCCCTTTTCCCAGGATTCCCTACTTTTCTTGATGTTGGTGGGGAGACGCTGCTTCTCTCGCCACGCGTCGGGTCCGTTCGACCCTGTCGCCCGCCGTTCCCGACGACGGCGGGCATCAGGCCGTCTGCCCCACTAGCGGCCGAGGGAGAGAAGGAAGGGAAAGGCAAGGATGAACGAGCGCAGTCTAGCATGAAAGGTCGGCTCGCGACTTTTTGATAGTCGTTACCAAGAAACTCCTTCGACTGGGCGACTGTCAACGAAGGGCAACGAGACCGTCCCGAAGAGGTTGTCCTGGACCAAGCGCTTCGCAGGGATGCGAAAAAGCGGAACAGAATCGTCCCAGTTAATCAGTCGCTCCAATCGGGATCAGTTCCTTTATTATCCTTGCTCCCAGCTGAGTTTTTGTAATTGGATTCATCAGCGCCATCTTGCAAGGACCCTATTTTTCTTGAAAGCAATTAATGCTGAAAAGAGAGAGACGGACTCGCCGCGCGCTTTATGAAGAGACACGCAGCGAGCCCGTCTTTTCAGTTTCTCCAGAAAGAGAGGAAAGGGGTGAGAAGGAACGGCGGGAACCGGAATTCTGAGTGAAGGAGGAGCGGGAGAGGAGAGGAGGAGGAGGAAGAGAAGTTTGACGCTCACTCACAGGCACATCGGTTCCTTCCTGGAGAGGATTTGCAGGCGATCCCGGAACGTATCGGCGGATTTCCCAAAGAAGCTCGCGAGCTCGCACCTCCGAGGCCATGACCGAAGGACCAGCGGCCCCCGGCAGGTGAGAGAAGGGTTCTGAGCTACCGTCGCTCCCGGCGGTTTCCCGTACCGTGGCCGATGAGCCGCCGCTCCAGGAAGACACCATTCGAACGTAATCGAATCGCTCTAGAGGGAAACTAACGAGCGGACCTCCCCCTGGTTGCTATAGTAACCGCGCGCCGTACATGCGATCCTCAGATGAGACTTTGGGATACACAAATGGTGCATTCGCCGATGAGAACAGAGTATCAGAAGTGTCTGCAAAAATTTGTTTTCAGAAAGAGATGACGCGCGCGCAGCTGACGAGAGCTCCAGAAGCAGATGCGCCCGCAACCAATTCGTTTCTTGCAGGTGCAAAGAGGAATAAGAAGAAAAAAGGCTTTTTCTCTTGGAAAAGATGAAAAAAGAAAAGAAAAAAAAAGAAGAAAGAACCTTCAAGAACGTTTTGGCTGGTCATCGCATTCGTCACTCGGCCCGCGTCGCAGCGGAGCGTTTGGTGGGCATGCGCCGCGCGGCCACTCGACCCTCATCCCGAGGAGGCAGCTCCATGAGCATCCACGCTGCCTGAACGCATGCATCAGCTCCCTCCCTTCTTCCCCCTTCGCTCCCTCCTTGTTTCGGGATCCTCGTACCCTCTTCAGGCTGCTGATCCGCTGGTCGGGAGGTGCTGCGGCCGTTCGAGGCGGCGAACGCGGCGAATCCGCGCCCTCAGGGTCCGCGGTAAGCCATCCCGGGGTGACTCCTGCCGGCTTCCTCCTCGTCGCAGCAAACCGCCCGCTTTCGGAGCGTGCGGCTGGCCTCTTTCCATCTCCACGATAGACCCTCATTCGGTTAATGGACCCTTGCAGGGCCGGGGCCTTGGGGCACCCTCGCGTCGCATCCCCAGAATGGTCATCTCCGCTGGAGAACCAGTGACTGCCATAGCAGGCGAAAACGAATTGCGCAGTGCACAGGGAAAGCCCTCCACCTTTCGTCTAGGAAAGTAGGGGCAGGAAGTTTTGGAAATGAGCCATTCCGGAACATGGCGGTCTCCAAGGACACCCTGAGCGGCCTCGGCGTCCTCGCAACCTCTCTCTTCTCCTCCGTGCTTTCCTGTTTCGTTTCCTTTGGCGATCAACCCAGAGGAGGACGGAAGGGGAGGAGGAGAACCAGAATCGGTGGAAGGGGAAGAGCGAGAGAGCCCTCTTCTGGGTGCACTCGCTCGCCGCAGGCTGAGTCGGGCCCGTAAATCCCTCCTCCTTCTCCTCCTCCTGCATCCTGCCAGGCAAGAATCTTCCTGTATCCTCGTCCAGACTGGTCTGCTTTCGGATCCCTACCTCCCCCCCCCGCGCCGTCGCCCTCTTCTCCCGCTAGCCCCTCCCGTCGATCGGGCGCTTGCGCTGTTCTACCCGTCTTGCCGCAGGCACCTCTTTCCAGCTCTTCTCCTCGCGAGGCGAACGAGACGACAGCCTCGGAGACGAGGAGAGAAAGGTGCGGAGTTTCCAATGAGGCGTTTTTCTTCCCGGAGACGCGAAGAGCTACCGCCCTCGCTATGCGGCGCGCGCGTTTCTTTCCCCTTCCCACCTCCTCTCTCCCCCTCCCTCCCTCTCCGCGTGTCAGCGGCTCTTGCGGCGTTCACCTCACGCGCAATGTATGCCGGACGCAGCTGGGACGCCGCGGTCTTTCCGAGGTATCTGGGGACCGGGAGCTGCCCCTGAGCCCGTCGGCCGGGAGGAACCCCCGGCCGCCGCCGTTCCTTCGCTGCTCGCTCGCCAGCGGCACGGAAATGCTCCTCGGAGGTCCTCTCTCCCCATCCAGCTCGGCATGCCCTTCCCTCGGGTGCTCGCCGCGGGCGACCTCCTTCAGCGTCGCGCCCTTTGCTCGTCGTTTCCGATGATGTGCGCTGCTGTTCCTCTGCGCCTGACCTCTACCAGCTTCCTCTCCCGGGAACCAGAAGGGCCATTCCCTCGTTTGCATCACTTCCCGGAGGAAGCCTCTCGTTCATGTCGCTCCCTCCCCCCTCTCCCCTTCTATTCGTGAACTCGAGTTTCGTGCAAGGACTGCTTGGAGCGCCTTCCTTGTTCTTCTCGGAGGAACTCTTTCCAGGAAGTGAAGGAAAACGCTAGAAGGATGCCTCCCCCTTTTTGTCGCGCGCGTCTTTGGCTGCTGCCGCCCGGTTCACACGCGGTTGAGAGGGCAGCATCGAGGGCACAGCGTACCTTTCCTTTCGGAGCGTGAGGTCCGACAAGGTTCTCGGGTCGGAAGCAGGTGGCCTCCCCCGCGTCGCTTCCCCTCGGCGGGGCGTTCCCCGGACGGTCTCACCTCCTGGCGCTGCGGCTGGAATTCGCGCGCAGCGATCGGTGATACGCGCTCGGCGCTTGAAGAGGACGCATTTCGGGAGGATCGCCCACAGCGTACACCTCCACCTGAACGTCTGATGGGAAGCTCGCTGGCAGCAGTTCGACCCGGGTGGTGGCCCGAGCATGACCCCGGCACGGCTCCGGATGCGCTGGACGTCGTCACGCAACGCCAACATCAACTATCCTCTTCTGTTGTTTTCTGCCCGTTTCTGCTCTAGCTGCCCTCGCGTCTCCGGCGGTCTCCGGCTCCCGGGCACCGGTGCTCCCGTCCACGTCGCAGGCCCACCTCGGTCGGCGGGACGGCCTCCCTACTGGTCTGCCCGGGAGACCCACCTTTATAGAACGGCAGAAGCGCCTCCGGGGAAGGGCGGAAGAAAGGCGCCGGCTCTGTCACAGAGGATTCCGTGGATGTCGCTGGCAACGAGAAGTCCACGGAAGAACGTGCGTGACCGGGGAGGGGGGGGATAATAGGGAAGAGCGAGTGGACGAAGCGAAGCGCTTCACTCCGTGAAAAGCTCAGCTAGAGTGGGTCCAGCTCTCCGGCCCGGCCCGCGGAAGACCAGGCACGCGTGCAGTCTTCCGCCACGTGGGAACACCGCTGAGGAGGTCCATCCAACAGATGGCATCACCTAACGGGCGGCAGATGCGACCTTCCGCATAAACATGACCCGACGCCCAGCGCCTTTCCCGCCATCCAAAGACCTTTTTGGTACCCTCCACCGACACGTGCTCCATGGTGTTCACTCGGAACCTCCGTGAGCTTCTTCTGCACCCGAATTCGGTACACGTATTTTCGCAAGGATAGTCCACAGTGTCCACCACCACCTGAACATCTGGTGGGAAGGTCTCTGGCAGCTGTCCTCCCTGGGCAACGATCCCGAGCATGACCTCGGTACGCGCTCCGGATGCGCTGGAAGTGGTCACACAAAGTTGTCCTCGTGAGCACCTATCGTGGAGGCCACACCTCTGGGAGAAGTGAAAAGGAAGTGAAGTGAAGGACGAGTGGACAAAGTCCAACACCCTGCTCTCCTACCTCTTCCTGGCGTTCTCCAAAGCCGGTGGCTGGCCTTCTAAGGCGCCAGTTGTGCTCGCGTGGTGGCGCCCCGACCTCCGCCTTGAGGGTAGCGGTGACGTGTCTGGAGGCTGCGGTGGCGCCGAACGGACGTTCGACGTGCACTAGTGAAGCCTCTAACCCTCTCATCACTACTGGGTGCCGTGACTCCGGGGTGCCAAGAGTTGGGTCTCCCACAGGGTCCCAGAATGCCAATGGAGGACAAGTGGGAGGCTGCCTTGAGGTATCACGTGCTTTCTAGAGAGTCGCGCCCGCGCTTTCGGATGGACGGCTGACGTCCGGGATAGCCCGGCAAAGAGGGTTGGCAGCCACCCTGTCCCCTCTCTATCGCTCTGCGGAGCACCCAGGTAGTCGGACGGGCAGCATCGAGCCTGCGCGTTTTCCGGCCTTCGACCTGCAGCCCGAAAAGCACCCCCGGGTCGTTTTCCGGGATCAGATGGTCGGAGTCCACCTTCCCTGAGTCGCTTCCCCTTGACGGGGCGTTCTCCGGACGGCCGCGCCTCCCGGCGCCGCGGCTGGAATTCTCCTGCAGCGATCCGGGAAGAAACCCACCCGGTTCCCGGCGAGCTATTCCTCGGACAGGGGTCCTTGTGAGCTTCGCAGCACCGCTGCCCTCCTCGCCTTCCGCCTTTCTGGCGATCCTTCTTTCCCTTTTTGGACGTTAGAAGTCCAGAGGGGAGGAGACCCTCACGTGTCCCGCGAGCCCTTTCCCGATTTCTCCCCTCCCTTCGACGACTGCCTTCGAGGAATTCCTTTTCCCTCTTTAGCGGTTTCCCGAGTCCGTGGAAAACTCCCAGGGGGTTCGAAGACTTGCCGCAGCCTGAAAGTCATCGAGCACGGAAGTGTTTGCCGACCGAGAGACGAAGAACACTTGTTGCTGGACGACGGAGTCGTCCATTGGTCCGAACGGGTGCGTGCAGCCTGCGATTCCTGTATTTTGAGGCGTCGGGAGGGAGGAAGGGGGGAGGGGGAGGGAGACGGGAGCAAAAAAAAAAAAGAAAAGAAGGAGATGATAAGATGTACGAAGGTTTGCAGCGACGAGGAGAGGAGGACGCGTTCCCGGTGCCCACCATGGGATGCGAGCCGCCGGGTTCTGTGGGGGAGCAAATTGTGCGGAGCGGCGAACAACCCCTTTTTGCGGTAGGAGGGGCCGCAGGTTAACACGCTCTTCCCGGTGCCGATAATGCGGGTGCTTACAAAGGGCTTCAGCTTGCCGACTTGTTCTTAATTAAGCAATAATAATTCAGGCTTTCGAGCTGGCTGCATCATGGCTATTTTTAGAACTCCTCCTGCAGGCTCTCGAAAGGTGGCAGCACAGTTTGTCCTTCCGGCGGCTTTTCCTACGCAAGCACCACCCGAAAGAAATTGCAGCGCATCACTGGAACGCGCCGTTTTGTATCTGCCAAGTGTGAATTCTTCCGATGCGCCGACACAGGTGCTGCTGACTGCATCCCGTTGCTTCCGGGGGAAAAAAAAAAAGGAAAAAAAAAAGGGCAGCAGCACCTCCCCTTCTGCTGCCGCTCTCCGGATACGGACGCGTGCGCCACGGCTCGAAGTCGAGGAGGAGGGGGGCTGGTGGGTGCGGCGTCTTTTCCCTTCGGGCGCGACAAGAGACTTCCGCCGACGCGAGACACGGGACCTCCGTGAGCGCCCGGGACGGCGCGCGGACCGGGGGGGCTGGCTGCGTGCGCGCCTGCCGGCGGGACGCAGCACCGGTCAGAGACGGCGGTCGCCTCTGCTGCAGTTTCTTGCACGGTCCTTCTGCTGACGAGACGACGGTTCCCGCGAGCGAGGCTACACGCACGGTGTGCCATCGCGTGCGCGCCAGCAGGGGGACGCGTGCCCGGGTGCGCGAAAGAAAAAGTCCGCTGATCGAAAGGCAGCAGCAGCAACAAGACGAAAGGTGCTCTTTCCATCCTTCTCTTCCGGACGGACTCAATTGGACGAGTTCTCTGTCGTGTTCTTCGACTCTCTGGCACCCGACCACTGGTGCGACCAGCGTGCAAATGGAATTTGGCCGGGAGACGGCAAAATTTCACCTTGCAAATCGAAGTCAGCGGAATCGAACGGCCATAGCAAACAACAAAAAAATCAGTCATGTACACAACGACGTCTGAATGTATGTACCGATCTGCAAACGTTTGCCGCGAGTACTCATGCGCATTTGTTTACGTGCTCGCATGTTCTTTTTCATCGAATTTCTTTTTCCTTTCTTCGCCTGATGTTCCTAGTGGAAAGAAGCACCGCTGTCTGTACAGTACATGCGTGTACCATCCTCAAAGCTATCAATACAAACTAGGAGTTTGCAATGTACAGAAAACTCGGCTCACTTCGAGCCCCGTTTGAGGCTCCAAATCGTTAGCTCGGAAGCACAGACATCCATCCTTCGAAGCTGTCCTTCGGTCACGCTTGTCATTAGTCCCGATCAGGACTCACTTGGAGGGCGAGGTGTACCCCATTCTACCGTACTGGACGCCGTCCATTCCGGAGGCGAAGGAAGACTTTTTGTCCCAACGAGCTGCGAGCTGCATTGCGCCGATCAGACCATGGGAGCGGAGGAAGGCTCTTCAGAGCAGGAACGGGTGTCTCCCCCCTCTCCCTCCCCAGACCAGCAGGTGCTTCATGGACTTCATGCGGGGCTCTGCTCGAAGAGAGAACGCGGAACATTCGAGCATCGCAAGCGCTTGCAGACGCACGAAGCCAGGCTCAAGGAACACCGCGTCTGTGTGTGTGTGTGGGGGGGGGGGAAGGGGCACGCCAACTCCGAAAAACCATCGTCAGCACGGTCCGCGATGCCTCTGGCCAGTGATCTGACCACGTGCGCGGGTGCGTCCGGGAAAACCGCGATGACGGCGGAAGTCGGCGCTCCGGAGCGGGTTTTCCCCAAAGGCCCACTCTTTGGGGCCTTCCGGACGCGGACGTCGTAGACCGGAAGCTTTGCGGCGAGATTGCTGCCCGCTGATGAGCGACGATCTGCCTGCGTTGCACCCGGCCAGCCTTCCGTAGGAGGCGCAGAGACCTTGCGTGACCCTAGCAACCCGGAATCCCCTTCCTGCCAGCACGGAAGGCGTTCTTCGCGGGGACCCTCCGGCCTCGCTGCTTTCGAACCAGGACGAGCGCAGGGATTTTCACGGACCCTGACCGAGCAAAGTTCCCTCTTGCGAAGTTCCGTAAATCAGAGGCTCCGTTTTCACCTCCCCCCTCCCCCTTCCTCCTTCCCCGACTCATTCGAAAGCACGCAAAGGGGAAAAAAAAAGGTGTTTGGGATGAATGGCTGCTCGCAGGGAGGACGCCATTCTTTGGAGCAATCCGAAAATTCTTTGTTCCGACTGAGCTTGAAGAAAAGAAAGAAGAGGCGGCACGGTGTTTCCCAATTATTATAAGGAAGGATATCAATGATCTGTCATGAAAGTTCAATTATGCGGGCAGGCGCCCTTCATATTGGATTTCATTATGCGCTTCCCTAATGACCCGCGATTTTCTTCGAGACCCAGGACTTTTCGGAGTTCCCGAATCATGAACGCGTCGTCTGGCGACAGACCTGCAGCCTCCGAGGCACGCGCGCTCTAAACTGGGCTATCACGCGGTCTTCCACGAACGATCCTCGGTATCACCTTGACTACCAGCCTGCCCTTTCTGACCTCCCTCCCCTCAACAACCATTCGATCATAGCGTTCAACATTAGTGCGCCAGTGCACCATCCTCCACGGTTCCCCCCGATTCTTGGAAAGCTCGCAGGCAATTGTCCAGCCTGGCCGAGGACCCAGAGTGTGCTCCCCTAGATGGACTTTCAATCAAGATAGGATGCAGGCGTGCAGCACCGCCGTGCCTGTGATTTGGGAGGAAGGGGGGGTTGAGTTCCTCGTGTTCTTCGACTCCTGGGCACCCAACCACTGATGCGACCAGCGGGGCCGGTGCCCATCGGTCGGCAAAGAGGGTTGCCAGCCTCCCTGTCCTCTCTGTCGCGCTGCGGAGCCCCCAGATGGTAGGGCAGCATCGAGTCCGCGGGTACCCGGCTTTCGACCTGCAGCCCGATAAGTAGCCCCGGATCGTCTCACGGGATCGGGTGGACGGAGGCCACTTTCCCTGGGCCGCCTCCCCCTCGGCGGGGCATTCGCCGGACGGTCGCGCCTCCCAGCGCTGCGGCTGGGATTCGCCCGCAGCGATTCCGGGATGCGCGTCCGAGCGTCGAGCACCTTCCACGCATGCGGTCCGCAGCTCAGAAGGGTGGCGGAACTCCAACTGGAAAAGTCTTGTCGAGAAGTGCCCGGAGGAAATGCCTCCGGGCACTTCTCGACAAGAGGCTGCCGTCCATCCCTAAACCGGGGCCTGCTTAGCCCCGCGGTGAATTTATGTCTGAGGGGCTACCTGACCGTCTCACGGGTCTCCAGTCGCCTTGGAAGCGATCTGGGAGCCGTCCGGGATACCATGGCGGGCTATCGCCGCTCCTGAGGACCCGTCGAGCTCCGGATTCATCTGGCGGCGGTCGCCAGAGGACCCTGGCTGGTTCGCCGCCCGCACCGAGTGGGAGTTCGCCCTCCCTCTCAATATGTTCGCCGCTCATCTGCTCTCGAGACGCTCCTTGTCGTCGCTCGCACTTCGCCGAAAGCCGCACCGAACTCTTCCAGTGGAGGAAGTGTGGGTAACGGACACCCAAAATGTGGACGGTGAATAAAAAGACAAGGATGGGGAGCTCAGGGAAGTGTGTGATGAACAGCAGCCAACTCGAAAACAGAGGTGCCAGAGTGGCAGCGTCGCAGTCGAGGAAGGGCGAGATCGCTTTTGGCGAGGAAATCGACCTGCCTTTTCCAAAAGCCTGCTAACAGATTTGTGGCAGCCCTAAATTCCATTTCTTGGGACATTAGTTCTCTTCTCTGCCGGCGGCAACCGATGGGGTATGTCGAGAGCAAGAAACTGCCTCCGGGAAGAGACCCTTGGGACATCGGAGGTGGTCTCCCGGCCATCCAAGATTCCTCCCTCGACTTCCTAGAAGCATCTCGTAGTGCATGGAGGAAATGCTTCGAGGACCACTATGGCGAGCAAAATTCCTCGAAGTCATCGGAGGAAAATAGGGAATGGAGCGCGCAAGGAAACACGCGACCCGAGGAAAGGAGCCACGTGACCTCGGCGCTGACAGGTTCGGTCTGCCGTTCCGGCATCCGGGAGCCGGGCGATCCAAAAGAAGCCTATGCAGCTCGGAACGAGACTCTTGAGGCTGCTTTTCCCCTTCAACGATGATTTGTCCACACAACACTTGGCATCCACCGCTTTCTCTCCATCTCAGACGGCATTCTTGCAGATTCCCGCCAACACATACATAAAAAGAAGAAGAAAAGGGTGTAGGAGAGCATTGCAATGAGATGGGGGAGTAAACCTTATTGATGGGACACGTTTGTGACAGGAAGAACTTTTCTTGACGCCGTGATCCTCCTACGGAACTGCCATTGTTATCTGCTGGGTTTTTAAATCATCTCAGCTTGGAAACAATGTGCTTTTTTCTCCCTTCAATCCACTTCAGATGCTCAGCTCCACTTTTGCATCTCCTACCTACAACAAGGAGCTCGAGTTTTGCTCCTCCTCTCCCGCCCGCTGGGTCCTGGTTTGAAGATAAGGATCGATTCTGCCGGGAAGACCCAGCCACGGTGACTCAGATTTCACCGGTTCCGCTATACAAAACCACAAACCCGGAACTCCACTTCTTGTTTCCTCAGGGGTTTCACCACGAAGTGGTGGCCTCCCCGGAAAAGAGTAGAGGGAACGAGTGTCGTCAGCTCTCCCTTTTCATTCCAGAGTCGGGACAGAAGTGCAGAAGTGCATTCGTTCCTCCCGACTGGCCCGGGATCGAAAACCTTGCGTTGAGACCAGCAGCTCCGTCCGTTTACCCCGCTTGTAGTGACCGCAGCCGCGTAGGGCTTCGCCGAGGGTCGCCCGTCGCCCTCACAAACTAACTTGGCAGGTCTCGTCTCGAGGTTCCCAAGCAATCTGCATGGGAACCCTCAGCTCAGTCCCCTAAGGAGCGGGAGCGTTCATATCCCTAACACCCTTCGAAAAGCCCGCCGATGCACGTTGCCGTCCATCCCGAAATCCGTTAAGCGACCTTCATAAAAAGAATTACTTTCTCGTTGTGCGCAAGCAATTACGTCTCCAAGCAATGCCATTGTCGATTGTTCGATTTTCAAATTACGTTGCTAAGCACTCCCATTGTTGACTGCTGGGTTTTTAAATCATCTCAGCTTGGAAACATTGCGCTTTTTTCTCCTTTTAATCTACTTCAGATGTTCTGAGCGCCACTTTTGCTGCTCGCCATCCCTCAATTCCCTTGCACATCAGAGTGTTCTTTCGCCTGAAGTGCAAGGAGGGGAAAAAAAGCACGGAAATGCATTCAGAAGTTCTTTTTTTTTTCTTTTGTCTTTTTTTTTTTTTGCGATATGTGTTTCTTTACACTGTTTCTTTATGTCCAAAGTTGAAACCATGTCCCGAGACCGTGGGATCGTGGATCTTTGTTTTTGCCTATTAACTTAGCAACGAATTCATCAAGTTCTGATGCAAATTGCGTCGATTCATCAAAGTTCCCTATCCGAAATTCATTGAATCTAGAAGAGTGCAATCTTCAGACGCAGGAGCAAAACAAAACAAAAACAAGACACTCGTAAGAGTCATCGTTGCGGCCACGATAGTTTTCGATATTCCCCCCCCCCCCCCCCCCCCCAAAAAAAAAGAAAGAAAAAAAGAGTGATTGTCATTATTGTTATTTTCTCAGTGTGCACGCAATGGGAATTCTGTTTTTCTGCTACGCACGCAATCTTTGTCAAAATGAATGGCTTTTCCTCTCGGCGACAGAATGCAAAACGAAGATGGAAAAAATGTGTTTTTCCCTTTGCAGAATATTCCCAGATAAGCTGCGTGGTCGGGACGCAGTGTTTCCTGCCATGCGACGTGACGACTTCCCAGAAGTTCGACGACGTTCAACTGGTACTGTATTACAAGAACGATCTGACTGCTCCGATATTTAGGTAAGAACAGCAGCCCCTAGCTGCAAACTGTGAATGAGCTCCGAGCTGCAAGGGCGCCGTTGAGGACGAACGCAGTTTCCTGCGATTATGTTCCCATCTTTTTAATGATGCAGATCCGCAAACAAGATGCAAGGATCCTGATTGAGTGGTTGTGATCATAATTCCTGTTCGCAATAGTGACGCATCTGTTTATCATCGCGGGGCGTTTATTGATTTCCGAGAGCCTCCACGAGGAGACGTTGCGTCGCCATCAAACGAAGCTGCCGTTAATGAAGGCAAACAGCCGTAGGGCTTGTACGAGGCACGGCGCCCGTTCCTCGAACTTCCAAATTGTGGAAAAATTCCACGCGAGTGCCCTGTTCTGCGGAGGGGGGCATGGTGGCGCCGGCAGCGCCTCCCGTTTCATTTGCGCCGCCGGCTGGTACGCGAGCGTTCCATGCCGGGTCCAACGTGTCAGCGGGATCGCACCTCAAAAGGGATTTCAAACAAACCGGGAGTGGACATGAGGTACGAGGGGAAGAGGGGGAAGGGAATTTTTTTTTTTTTTTTTTTTGGAAAAAACGAACTATGCCAAGAGGATCGGCTGTTCAGTCGGCGCTCCATAGCCAATTTGAAGCCAATGTTTTTATGTTGCGCCTTCTCGCTTCTGCAGCATCCTCCAGCAATTTACTGTTTGGTTCGAATTTTACTGCGCTTTTATACTGCGCTCGTGCATACAATTTCACACCATGTTAACTTTCGGGAAATGACCCATTTGGGGGCGACTGTAGTCAAACTGTGGCCACCTACAGACTTTTATTATCTTGGAATACTAACGGAAGATTCACGCAGGATGAACATCACGACGCAGCGCGGGAAAGTTTATGAACAGAAACTTGGCTGCGGTTGCTTTGGAGAAAAGGTAGCAGAAAAACACACACGAGACAAACACAGAGCTTTCCTTTCACGTTCTTCCACGTTGCGTTCTCAGTTTTGCACACCGAATCTTCCTGCTTCATTATAATCTGGGTACGACGGTCAGCGAAAAGGGGGGGAAAGCAGATTCCGAAATGTCACCCACGCACCGGGTTGTACGACGTGGGGAATGCTTCCGGCTAAACCTTCACGAAAACAGCACTTGCAGCAGAGTGGCAGTCGGTGCGCGAGAACCACAGTGCCAACTAATTAAAATGCGTGCTCCCAGTTTCAGCTACCGACATTACGCGCACGGAAGACACTCCGAAGATTGCAAGCTCGGGGGGAGGGGAAAAAGGGGGGGGGGGGAAGGAAGATACATTTGTTCACCTGCACACCTTATTTCGTAGTCACGCATGCATTTTTCTCTTCGTCTGTTCCTGCGGGGTTCAGTTGTCAGGCAGAGTGCTCTTTGTTTCCAAGGCTTGCAGGAGGCCGAGTCGAGACCGCTTCGCCCGTGCGCTGCTTCCGCTTGTGTTGCTACACCTCTGCTTATCCTCGGCCTGGCACTTTTCCCGGGAGCGCTCCCTGTCTCGCAAGGTGCTCGACGAAACCAAGCAGCAACCACGTTGTTTCCTGTTCATTTTCTTTTCTCTGTCCGCGAGACGCAACGGGCTCTTGTAACATTTTTGATCCTTAAAAGAACGCTTTCTCCCGGCGTTCCCGTTGGGAAAGCGGAGGGTTCCGGCGATCACAATGAAATTCCGTTCCGAGAAGCGGAAGCACAAAGAGGGGAGATCCCGAGAGAGGGAAGAACGAAGCGAAACAAGACGAAGTTTGCGGCGAACCGCTTCCCTGCCAATCGTCGGTGCGTTCCGGAAATCCAACGTTTCCGTAGCGACCGGCTTCCCGTTCAGGTCGGACCGGCTGCCTCCTTACGTGCGGCGGTCCCGCGCAATGGCATGACCGAATGGGAAGAGGTGCCACCTCCCTCTTCTTCTTGCCTTTTCCCCTTGCCTTCCGCCCCTGATTCGACCTCCCTCCCGCTAAACCTTCTGCGTCTTCTGCTAAACCTTAGCGAGGTTTGCAGGAGGAGAAAAACGGAAAGTTACCACTGCTGCTACTCCTCGTGCGGATCTTCATTTTTTTCCCATACTCTGTGCTGAAGTGAAGGGAAGAAGGAAGGGAGTATCTGTCGATGGACCACAAACTGCTTTGGTTCCACAGTTCGACTCTGCTGGCCATGATTGCTGTAGTGTCTTTTGTCCTTGTGGGTGAGAGTCAGCACGCTGGTGTTGAACCGAGTACTAGTTCCCGTCCCTGCAAGGCTGGCGTTCCCGAGCCCCTACTTCTCTGTAGGCCCCCCCCCCCCCAAAAAAAAAAACAAAAAAACATGTTTCGCTCAACGCTGGATGACTGTGCAACAGGGGCAAAGCGTGCCATTCAGCTTTGCCCTGTGCTTCGCTTGATACGGCTCTCTTGCTGGAGGTCGCAAGGCGAGGGTGCACTCTTCCGGCTCTGAAGAAAAAGACCTGGCAATGGCTCGCGCGTTTGAAAGTAACCTTAGGGTACCTGAGCTCAGAATTTTCCGCTTTCCTGTCCTCCCGTGGGAAACTGAATGTAAGCCTGGTGCAGGAGGAAGAAAAGGAAGGGGAGTGGGGGGTGGGAAGGGAGGAACACACAACCTTCAACCTCAACCTTCGTGAAATTCCCTTCTGCGCTATGGGAATTCTGCGACCGCAAACGACACGGCTGGATTGTTCGTTTCCACGGTGATTTCTTCCACCTCGGCCTTCCGCAGCTCCGAATAGGTTGAGGCCACGGGGGAACGATTCCGAATGTCCACACAGCCGTATGACAGTCTGCTCAGAGTTCGTCCCTTCCAGCTTGACGGATGGCCCTGGAAATGGGCAAGGTGATTTCGGGAATTCGGAAAGGCGAGACCCAGCAATGCCTGGCCGCTCCGTTTGCCTACTCTCAGGAAACAGCACAAGGAAATAGGAGAGCATCCTTAGCAACGAATGCACACTTCGTGTCGCGCCTTTTAAAGGGTGCACCCCTGCATTCGTATACCGCATTTGAATACGTATGCATTCAAGTTCTCATGCCCTATATTCTCTCTCTATACCCCTTAACCCGACGCAACGCTCCAGTTTTCTAACACGGGAATCAGACGTTCGAGAGGACCGTGATTTTAGCAAACAAATCTCTCGCCAGCCACCGAATCGAAGCTTTCCTAATGCTGCGTTGCAACTGGGGCGATTCGTTAAGGAGTTTGCGCTCATATGGAACGCATGATCTCCGAGTTGGAGCATCGGAGGGCTTCTTGGCGTGCGAGTTGCTCTACCAGGGTTGAGTTCCCGCGTACAACGCGCCGGACAGAAGAAAGTCTCGTTTCCATCGAGACCCACGTGGGCGCCCTGATTGGTTCCACAGCTCGACATGGTCCTAGAATGGACCGCGCACACGTGGTTTGATGTCGGAGATGAAGGGAAGATCCTTCTGGAAGGAAGACCTCGGCTGGCATCCTGGTCCTTCTCAAAAATGCGCTCTTCGATTCTCGGCCTTCGATTCGCCCTGGTCTCTTTTCATTCTCGGCAAGTGGCCCTGCGTGGTCAACAAAGACAGGGATCGGCGATGCTGCATGCATAACGTGCGTTGCAGGAAGACTTCATGGGTATCGGCAGGAGTGTCCCCGGAAAAGAAAAAAAAAAATCCGGGACGGGTCTGGATTTTCTCCTCCACTCGGGACGCGAGTTGCTGATGCTTCGGTAGCGCTGCTACGCGTCCCCGCTGGGAGACCGAGCATCTTCCGCGGTGGTTCACTCTCGTGGTGGTGGAAGGGCCGCGCTCTGCCCGACTTATTGATCCTGCAACTGAAAGGCCACATTGAAAGGTCCTGCATTAGCATTTGGATGAGGCAGGACTCTGCTCGCAATTTCAACCGAACAAGTAGATGGATGGGCATTGGAAAAGCAATTCGAGAAGGTTCGTTCTTCTCGGCGCCTACAGGATTATCGCTGAAGAATGAAGTGCCACTTCATCGGGATGATTTGTTTCCAGCTAATTAAGGACCGTTCGTGGAATATCAAAAGCCGTTCATAAGCTCGTTAATGGTCTTCTAGGCGGAAGATCACCGAAATGACTGGAATTCCGTTTCCGGAATATAGAGGCTTCTTTTGTAGGATTTATTTAAAGCAGCATGAATCAGTCCGAACGCGTTCAATTTTTTTAAAAATAGCTTTTAAGGGGCACCTCTCTCATCATTTGTGCATTTGCCTTTTTTCTTTTTGTGTATTAACTTTTAAAGGTGTCTCATGAACTTGAAGCGGCAGCCGCTGTTTCCCATTTGCTTTAAAAAATAAAATAAATAAATAGACGTATGCTGCTGAAATTCTTCAGGAACAACTGCTTCTCGGAATCATCGTCTGCTTCGGTTGTCGGCACGGGATGATGACACCTCCAGTTGTTTCGTGGCATGGTGTTATTGTCTAATAGTCCGTTCTTGCCAGACGAAGGGCCTTTTGCCCCAAAGGAAAGTAGCTCGAGATTTTCTCCAGGATCATTTGGCACATGAACCATGACATCCACGTCAATGGCGCTAACAGCATAAGGCTGAGATAAACGACTGTAGGATGTCGTTCTTAATGAGGTCTTCCATTCACGCTAACGTGCTAAATGAAAATTCGAAATGCGGTTGTAGCTGATCCACGATTTTACGCCCACCCTTTTCATTTCTTCCTGTGGATGTCAGGGAAGGATGGGAATACATCTTTAGTGAGCAATGATGACGTAAAACTGCAATGTCCGAGCAGGAAAACGCTGTTAAGCGTCTGATTTCCCTCAGAGATGGGAGCGATTCGGGAGACCTCGGTCGAATTCCCCCCCCCCTTCCCTTTTTTCTCTCCCCCCAACGAGATAAATCTTCTGAAAGATGGCCTGGAAGTTTATGGAGAATCAATGGATCCATTGCGAAGGCCAGACCGGAAAGATCGAGTGCCTCTCACGGCGAACATAGGAACGATGCCGATATCATCACCTCGCCAATCAGCACCATCTATCGTTTTTCCTCAAAGGCCCGCGGTTGAAAAGACGTCACCGGAAAAAAACTCCTTCCTGAATTTGATTAGTGTTTCCACAGACCTTGAGATTTCGATTCCGATCAGCTGAACAGAAAGAGGGACAGTACGAAGCTGTCACCGAAATTCTTGCACGAACGACCCCTGCCACGAGTCCTAAGGCGTGCTTCATGACTCCTGCATCGGAGGAATTCACGCCTGAGTTGAGAATTCGCGAAAGATTGAAACTTTGCGAGGGGGCAAATGGAAGCTCCTAACCTGTCGCCTGGCACTGTGCAGCTCCAGTGAGTCTCCATGTCTACGGTTTGGGGAGAAGTCAACCGAACTAGAACCGGAGCTTGGAGCGAAGCTTCCGTGCATCCTGCGTCCTCAATTCGAGCATCACGCCCATTCGAGTCTTCCCACTGTCCCCGAAAGCTCACCACTCATCGGGAGCCGAAGAAATAGCCAATCTATTGGCGCACTCCGGGGATCGTGTGCGCTGATCCACAGTCGGATCGCCCCTGAACTTGCTGCTACCCTGCGGCTTCTGTTGGAAGCGTCTTTAAAACTTTTCCGTGGAATCTTCACCTCTCCTGATTTTCCGTCCTTTTTCATCTCCTCCAGAACGAAGACAGAAATTCATTCCTTTCGGCGGTCGCACTCCGGGTCCCTACTGTTTTCTATCATTTGCGCCCATCCGGTGGATATCCCTGTTTTCGTAAGAAATGCACACGAGCGTCAGGAACACGGACGCAGTCTCCACTCTCCCTGAGAAAAATTCGATTCGCTCAAAGCACGTGTGCCTGGGAAGAGCACGGTGCTTTCGAAAGTTGTCTCGGGAATAAAAAATAACAGGACTTTTGCTTTCCTAGAGTTGAAGCTCAAAGCACAAGCGCGTGCTCAACATTCCCAGCAGAAACCCATGGCGGCCTCAGGTTCCTTTGGTGCCGGAGTGTAACTGCGATTTCATAATGGCACCGATTTCATGCCCCGGTCTCATCCTTTCGTCATGGGTTGGAACCCGGTCCTGAGAACTGACTGTCCGATAAACGATGCATCTTGGTAACCCATTCTCTTCCGGGATACGGCGTCCTCTCTCTCCATGTTTCCACGTTTACCGTGCTCACTGCGTCCCACTACTATTCGTTGCGCAACTTCATCAAACGCCGGGAGCAAATAAAAGAGAGATTCAATCAGACGAAATCTGTCCTGCTCTGCGGAGCATCGCTGCTGAAATCGATGCTCTCTGCTCTTCTCGTTCACTGTAGCACCAAGAACCTGGCGCTCTTTTCTTCCCGAGAAGCGAGTTCCCGCATCTTGTGGTGGGCGTGTCTTTTCTTCTTTTCTTGATTAGGCGTTTTGGTCGCGTCCTCTCTCCACCCTCCTTCCTTGCCGCAAAGAAACGGCACGCGCTTCACCACGCGCCTAATCAATCTGACGCGGCAGCGAAGTGCTTCCCAACAATCTTCCCCCATACCATAATTAAGCGGGGTACTCAGGAAACCTCCCCTTACCTCCCTCTTCCCTTGTCCGGTACGTCTCCATACACCGTGCCACATGAGGTCTCGGCGCACCGCTTCGAGAGTCGGCCGCCTTCGTACGGTTATCTTCGCTGAAGCGTATCGATGAAGTTTCCTGCCTGTGGCTTTCTCATTCGGACTTTCCGAGGAGATGCGATGGAGGGTTGGCGTCGTTGCTTCCCCGAGTGGTTTCGGAAGTAGAAAGGCTTTTGCATCTTTCTCCTCTCTTCCTCATTTTCCTCCTCCCTTCCTCCTCCTCTTCGTTCCTGTCTCTCCTTCTCCTTCCTTCCTCTTCTTCCTCCTCCTTCTTCCCTCCTCCACCTCTCTCCCCATTGTTTTTCCTCTTCCCCTCCTGTTGGCTCCTATCTTCTCCTCCTCCTCCCTTCTTCCTCTTTCCTTCTTTCTTCTTTTCCTCCTCCTCCTCTTCGTTCCCATCTCCTCCTTCCTATTCTTTCCTCTTTCTCTCCCTCTTCTTCTTTCTTACTCCTCCTACTCCTTCCTTCCTCTTATCTCATTCTCCACGCCTCTTCCCATTCATGATGTTTTTCCTTCTCCTCTTATTTCTTCTCTTGGTTCCCATCTTTTCCTTCCCCTTCCTTCCACTTCCAATACCTCTAGCTTTTCCTCCTGCTTTCCCTTGGAGTGGCTCAGCTGTCTTTGGCGAGTGAGAAGACTTGCAGGGCTCCCTTCCAGCTGGAATTCCTAGCCGGGAAAGACCGCAGAGACGCGCTCATCCAAGCCAGCGAGGCTGTGCACCTCCGAGGCTTGAATGGTGGCCGATCAGAACAGCGATTTCACTGGAAGACCCAGCGGCGCCTGCGACGCTCCTTGGAGAGCCAGGTTGGAATCTCGCGTGGAGCTCCCATTGGATCGCGTCAAGAGAGAGGAAGGAGGAGGGGAACGGAGATTCGGTCCCCCAGAGATTACCTTTTCTCCCCTTCGCGCCCCTTGAATCTCCGACCGCCGTCATTTAATGATGGGAATCGGAGACAGGATGAGGAACAGATTGAGCCACAGATGAGGACACGAGTGCTGATAAGCACGAACGAGAGTGGACGGCAGAAAAACAGGGGGGAGGGGAAGAAGGAGAGACGGGGAACACTCGCAAGGCTGACTGCAATGGAATGGATCCGTCGGAAGCCGCCACTTTACGATCCAGCCGGCAGCTTTCATTCTTCCTGGGCGCACGTGGGCCCCTCTGCTGAGAGAGGGAGCGAGTGCGAGGCATGTCCTTCGTTACAAGAGAGGGATTCCTCCCCCCTACTCCTCCCTGCGGAGATCACACGCAAGCTCCTCTCTTCCCGTCGCAGCTGGCGAAGGAACCTCCCTCGGCCGGGTTCGCATCGCACCCTGGACCCAAGTGCGCTCCTTCGGGCGCCGCGCCGCTGGCTTGATGGATCGCCCCGTTTCTCTTGAGCAGGACTGATGGCTGCTCCGGTTGTGAGGAAGGGAGGGTAGGGAGGGGGGGGAGGGACCCCGAAACTCGTCACAGTGGCATCTTTTCCACCGCGCGCCCCACTCCCTCGGCCTTTCCCGGATCGCCCCCTGCGCGAGCCGCCCCCCCTCATCCGTCACTTTTCTTCCGATTCGAAAGAAAGGAAACGGGTGTGATGGGAACTCGTTCTTCGCGTGGCCCTTCCACGAGCCCTCTCTCTCGAGACGTGGCTGTTGTCTTTCAACGCGCCCAGTGAGGAGGGCTGAAAGCCGCTGAAATCAAAGGAGGGTATATTATCGCTGAGGAGGAGGAAGCGGGGCGTGGCGTTTCGTGCGTGCGTGAAATGGAAAGTGCCCTTACCGGTTCCTCCTGCCTTCCCTGCCGTGACCGCGGGAAGGAGAAGAACGGGACGCGTAGGAGGGAAGGGGACCAAAAGCCCTCTGACCTGCTTCCCTACCGGAAGGGTTTGCCTGACTCCCTACGGCTCGCTGCGCGTGCCCGGGACGCGAATCAGGCAGTCCTCCCTTTCCCTTGATGGCGAAGCTCCAATCCAAGGCCTCGCGCCCGTTCCTTTCCAATTCCCCCTGATCTCTAGTCCTCCGCAGCGTTTGCTTCCCGGCGGTTCTAAGGGCCATCGGGAAGCCAGCAGAGTGCCTTTTCCCAGATCCTGGGAAAAGGTGCTGCCTCTTTACCCTGCGAGAGACTCCTAAAATGCTTTCTGACCTTACTCTCAGTCCTTTCCTCCTTTCCTCCTTCTTTTCCTCCCTTACTCTTCCTCCTCCTCCTTTCCACTTCCTCGCCTGTCCCTCTTCCTCCTTCCTTCTCGTTCCTCTCAGCCTCCCCTTCTTCTCCCCCTCTTCCCCTTTTTCTCTTCCTCGCAGTCTCCATTCCCTTTCTTTCCATCCTCTTCTCTTGCCTTCCCTTGGAAAGAATCGAGTTGTCCGTTGGTCTGCGCAACGGACAACTCGATTCTCTGTAGAGTTCCCGGATCTGTGAGACTCCCTTCCGACTAGGGTTCCTGGAATGAGCTCAAGCTGTGGGAGTCGCTCCCAGGTGGTCTCAAGGTGCGTCTGACGTCCTCCTTCTGGAGGATGCAGGTCACTGGTCTCTGCTGACCACGAAAGCATCTCTTTCTCTGCTTCTTCTGCCGGCACTACCTTGCTGAGCTGCCTAGAGTAGAAGATCTTTCCTTCCCGCCGTTCGATTAGTCCTCAGCCCTTTTGTCTTTCGCACCCTGCCGTGCGGTCATCGGAGGAGAGACGCTGGCTGTCGAAAGTTAAGGTTATTCCGCCGACAACCCACTGGCTGCTCACTAAGAGTCCTTCTCCAGCTCTTTAGCTATGAGATGCGTCCACGAAAGAAAGAGTTGCCGACAAATCCCATGTGGCGCCTTCCGGCGTTTCAAGAAGAAAGTGTTGGACAACTCAAAAGACCTGCTGTGTCCCCGAAGAGGAATCCTGCGCCCGAAGCAGAGCATGTCCGCAGGGGAAGGCGGGATTTTGGGATCGTCTTTCCTCCTGCTCCCGGGTGCCCTCTCTGAAATGCTCATGCGAGCGTCACAGGGAACGGAGGGGCTCGCGAACACGTCAGGGTGAGGGAGCTCGCCCTGCAGCCATGAAGTGCTTGCATCGTGCCATCGACATGAGCGCACTGTGGACGACGCCACCCTCGGGGCATATCTGTCCACTTCCCTCTGCGAACAACGGGGCTCGTGCACCTCCCTGGATCCGCCGCTCTCCACCCCGTTGATCTACCCATTCCAGGACTACATAGCCGCTTCCTCCTCTTTTCCACTTCCGGCAAGATCCGCGCAAATGCTCACGTCTTGCCGCAACCCTGAAGGTTGGCTCTGGCAGTCAGATTTCTCGTGGGTAATCCTGCGTCCAGCCTCTATCCCGTATTGCACACCTTCCTGATGTACTTGCTGCCAGCTCACACCCACATTCCCATATAACATCTTGCAAGAAGACGGAAGGATGGCGCAAATGAGAGAAAGAGAGGGGGGGGGGGAAGGAGAGGGGGAATGGAAGGAAAGGAACGCCGTCGTTCCATCTTTCACGGTTCGTTGCATGAGCAGCAGTTCAAGAGATAAACCCTTTCCTGTACCCTGGTTTCCGAGCGGGACTCCTTGTGTCCGTGTCTCAGGATCCTCCATCCTCCCGGGAAGTCCGTAGATTGTGACAGGGGCGCCAAGGTGGTCGAAGTTTCCGCCGCTACACTTGTCAGGTCAGGTCAGCTCCGCACCGGGAAGCGACTGTGAATCCAGAACTCGATCCTTTGGAGAGGGAAGTGTTGGATGCTCCTCCGCCTCTGCTGATCCTTCTCTCTGGAATCTGTGCACGTTGTTCCTCCCACACAATGGCGCCCTCCGGGAGATTGCTATGTGCTGGTCTTCTGCTCAGCTGTCGATGCCTTCTCGCCTTAGCGATGGATCGCAGCTCCCGAAAATGCAAGCGAATCTCTCTGGTGATCGGCTGAACTGAGCTGCCTCCGTTGACGCTCCTGTGTTCACGCACACGACCGCCTACCACCTTTACCCCTCTTTTTTCTCTCTTCTGCCATCCAAGACGAGCGCTGGTCCAGGAGCGTTGAACGATGCTGCCTCGATTTCGCGGATGCTTTCGAGCGTCGCCTCGACTACCGCAATAGCGAAACGGGTAACCCAGACGACCCTTGCTACTGCCTTGGATGACCCTTTCGCACTGATGAGGGACAGGGCTTTCCTTGGTCACGTGGCATGCGCTCTGGAGCCGCTGCTGTCCTGGTGAAGACTTGCTGTAGAAATGCGGTCTCCTTCGCTCGAGAGAGCCTCCCTCCGCTAGGATTGGGAAGCTGCGACCGTCTGCCGCACCTCTCTCTCTCTCACACAGCTTATCGGCAGTGAAGGATCAACGAAGCGTCTTTTTTTTTTTCCACTGAGAGCCGTGGCGGGGAAGGTGCGCGCGCGCACATCCCTTCCACGACGCGTACTCCAGGTGCTCAAGAACCGTTCTCTCGCTAAGCTCTTCAACACCGTCGGCGCCACCCAAGGGTGCGTGTCACTATTCCAAGTTATAGAAGGCAACACCGGAGGGACCACCTGACCACCTTATGAATCCAGGGGAGGAGTCCGTTCCTTTTACGCTTGGTAGGGGAACCCCGAAGGGAACCTTCAACCCAGATTGTTACCAAAGGGAGTCTCGAAGAGAAGCTCTTCCTTATTCTCTTTGGAGGGACCCTGGAGGGGATTGCTCCTGGAATTTCTTCTCCTAATGGAACCTGGAAAGGATCCGATCCTTCCTGATTTCCTTGTTTGCTCCTCTGAAGAGAACCTCGAAGGGACGCTTCCCATTTTCTCTTAAGGAAGCTCCTCAAAGGGAATAGCGCGCTTTCTTGACACTCTGGAAAGGCGAATCCCAGAGGGGGGCATCAAACCAGCTTCATGGTGGTCGATGGAAGGTGCCCCCAGAGAGAGAAGACTGTGTCTCCATTATCCCAGCCGGGAGGGAACCCCGAAAGACTCCTTGATTCCTGGAAGAACCTCGGAGGGTCGACTTTCAATCCCAGCCAGTAAACAGGGGCATCTGACTCCCACGAGTGCGGAACCCGAAGCCCCTAGAGCCAACCAGCATCATCCTGCAGAGCAGATTCGAGACCCATGACGCACGCATTTCTCGGCGTCGATCTTCCATGTGGGGATTCGAGCCTGCGACGCTTGGCGCCACGCGCGGAGACCACAGCCACCATGGGGACGCCAGCGCGGGCGAAATGTGCGGAGCACGCGCTTGCTTTCGCGCACGCGATCTGCACAGGGTCGCTTGAAGTGCACATGCCTCTCTTCTCTTCTTTTTGCTCGTCTCCGTCCCGATGAGGATCACTGGTTCGCTGAGACCTCCCCCTCCCTCCCTCCTCCGAAACGCTTTCTCGCGCCTCCGTCTCCACGGTCCTGGACATGCGGGCGAAGCCAAGGGAAGTGGCAGTCGAATTTCGCTGTCTCGATGTTTCCCCTCAGGCGTTCGCGCGGAGTCCACCACAACGGGAGCGTCGAGGGAGGGGATTCTTTCACGTCACAGCCACGCGTCACACCCGCTCCCTAGTGAACATCGGTCGCGGACCCTCTTCCTCTATCTTCAGCGAATGTGGGAGCAGCGGACGGACAACAAATCGAAGCTACCCTTTGAACCCCTTTTGAACACTTCGGTCATTTAAGCTTCGAAGTGGCTCAGTTGACACCGAGAGAGAGTTTCCTCTGTTCGTACGATCACGGTTTGGACGAGCCGCCGACATCGGAAGACAATCCTGCCATTGGAGATACTGACTGGGGAGCTGCAAAAAGAGTGATAAAAGCAGTTTTTTTTTTTTTACTCGCAGAAGAAACGCCGTCTGCCGCGACTCCGGAGAGGATAGGTTTCGCAAGAAATCACTTCCTGGAATCCTGGTGCTCCCAGGGTTGCTGCCGTCAAGCACGATGTGTGGCTGAGCTCTCGCAGCTCCTGGAAGGCACGGGGAGCGAGATCTTGCAGCAGCTCCTGCCGATGAGGTCAGCGAACGCGTGGAGGTTTCCGGGAACTGGAGCGTGGTCACTTCCCGACTAGCGCCGTCGACAATCTCAGAGGGTGCTGAGAAGGGAGAGACGTCCATTCAGAACGGCCTGCCTGTCTGGACGAGGCGCACGATCTCAAGGACTTGGGAAGGGAGGCTCATTTTTCTCATGGTGCACACTGAGCCTTTAAGTTCGCTTACCAGGTTCGATACGGGAAAGAGTTCTTCGACGGGAGAAGCTTACTGTTCCTCAAAAGCATCTCAGGCACCCCACAGCGCAAAATCTTCGTGACCATCACCCCAGCTACCACATGCAAAACAACGGCGAATGACCACTCCTGCTCAACTGCAGCCCCGCTTACGATTTATGTCATCATTCTGCAACAGCAGACGAGAAATCCGCAGCTTCCGGAAAGGCCGCATGCGGCGCGCGTCGCTCTTTGTTTTTTCGATGGAGCCCTCGAAACCTTGGACCTGTTTTCCTGTGACTTGTTTTTAAAATTTTTCTGGAATATTCTATCCTTCTGAGGAACAGCAGGTGATTGATGCTTCGTTTCGGAGCCTCGGCTTTTTTTTTCTTCCTTTTCCCTTCTGAGTTGTTTTTGTTTTTCGTTTCACGAGTGCAACTGCTGTTTGATGGAAGATGCTCCTCTCTACCTTTTTCGCTCTCTGAGCTCTGAGCGCTTGATGACCCGAGTAAGGTGGCTCGTCTGATGGTTGGAGCGACGAAGTCAAAGGGCATTCTTATGACGTTGACAATAGCAATAGCAATACTAATGAAACCCTTGGGTTTCGCGCTCAAGAAGCTGGCATCATCCGTGCTCAAAACTGGGGCCTGGAGTAGGTTCCTTGAACGAACATGCGGTTCATTGCGTGTGGTTCGAATGCCCGAACGTCAGAATCCCGAATCTGGAAATCTCGAAAGACCATAAGAAATAAATACACACGTTTATTATATACATTAATATGTAGAAAATCTGTACGTTAAAATAAATCTGTATATTAATCTATATATTAATGTACATAATAAGCATACATATATTCATTTTTATTACCTTCATTATGCATATTTTAAATATATATACTAATGTATGTGATAAGTATATATGTTTATTTCTTATGATCTTCGTGCTCCCGTTGTCATGGTTGAGAATCGCGACACCGGGTTCACTGGAACGAAAAATGTACCTTATGGTCTATGTATCAGTGTACACATCCATGAATCCCGTACGTACAGAAGCTTCCCCATTCGACTCCAAGAGTGGATGGAAGTGGCTCATGAAACACACGGGAGCCAAATATCCTGCTCTGTCGTTCCCACAAATTAAATCGCTCTCAAAAAGGTGGTCACCTCCGCAGCGAGTCAGATCGTTTACTCGCACTCACGAACCGCCAAAGGCAATGCACACCCAATCGTCCATATTCTTATCCCGATGGATCACAATGCGTTTCTGATGATACTGACTGAAAAATCAGCGACCACCTGCTTTTCTAAACCCCAGAACGGGTGAAACCCACAGAAGTCCATCACACCCAATGCAAGCAATTCCTCAGATGCATTGCCATTCCTGGATTCCCTTCGCCTCAGGAGCATCTCCCGAATCACAGCTTCGGGCAGCGACCACTGCAAACTGCTTCCAGATGTCAATCAAGTGAAAATCATGCGAGGAATCACCTAGTTGTCCCTGCAGACAAAAGGGGAAGGGTGGGGGAGATCGAGGAGTGGGGAAACTTGGATCGTAGGTTTCCGCTTTCCTCAAGAGAATGTCGGTCTTGTTGCCTGCGTCAGACTCATCCGCAATTCACCTCCGTCCACCTTTGCGCAGATCCCGGCGCCGGTGAAACTCGCGACGATTGCGAGGCGTGCAACCGTCGCAACCTTGGTTACACGCGCGGCCGTCCGAGCGTCCCCTTGGCTCCGAAGCAGGAAGTGGCGGGACTAGGCCTTGTGAAGACGACCCACGTCGAAAACGAAAGGTGAGCGTTTCTGCGTGACGAGGCGAGCGAAGTCGCCCGGCCCGCAGGAGGAAGGAAGGAAGGAAGCGTCGAAACGTCCGGGTTCCGGGAACGCTCCCCTTCCTCCCCCGGAAGCGGCGGCGGGTTGCACACTGTGACGCCGGTCGGGTGGAAAAAAAGGAGCAGCAGTATCCAAGCAAGCAGTTTTTCGGAGTAGCAGTCGCATATCGAGAAGAATGGGAAACGCAAACTCACCAGGGCTGATGGGGATCGGACTCCATCGTTCGGAAAGGGAAAGAGGAGAAAAATGAGCTTCGTCCTCATTTCCGCTGTCGCAGCAGCCCGGGTAGGACTTCCATTCTTAGGCGTTCGGGGACAGCATTTATCTTTCGCCCCGTATGCAACCACCAGCAGCTCGAAACTGCGCAGCGGAGGAAGAGCTCTCTCGGAAGAGATAGGCTGCAGCGCAGATAAGACCAGGAGACTCACTTCCTTGTCACGAACTGAAGATAACAATGGGAGAAACGACTTCCGATCGCAGCGTCCGTACCATCCAACGGAGCAAGCTCGTGAGGTTTTTCTCTTATCGAAGAACTCCCTGATGAGGGAACATCCATGTGTCGCTCTGGAATCGAGCCGGGACTAGGGAGGCCTGCCCACTCAGTGAGGACAATCCGCATCTCGCGGACGACACGTTGATCCGTGCCGGCTCAACCTTGGCCTCCCGACCACCGGAAATCAATCAGGAAACCAACAGGAGACCTTTCTTGCCACTGGAGCTTGCAGCAGGAAGAGGCAATCCCAAACACTCGAGGGAGACCACCCCCAACTGTGCGACTGGAGACACAGCACCTTGGTCCACCCCACGACAAAGGGAAAATCGGAGATCCTGGCCAGAAACCAGGACTCTTCGAGTCGTCGTCGTCGCGCTCTAGTCCTCTTCCTTGAGGAGAGGAACTAGGGTCTTCTTACCTGACTCGTGCTAGTCATTCTGGACAACCCAGATGGGATGACCTCCAGAGGACCGAGCGTGAGCCCACGTGTTCGAGGGTCACAAGTCCTTCTGATCGGCGCATCTCCGAAGAACAAGGAAGCAGGCGTGGTCGAACCCTGGAGAACCTCCGATGACGGGAGGAAAGATAGAAAAGTCTGAAGGTCGGGTCGCTAACCCTAGACCTCAACCTCGACAAGAGGCAAGAACGGTGGAGGACAAGAGAACGTTGGATTTCGTTCGGGGAAACTCAAAATAGAGAGTGTCCAGAAAGAATCCAAACTGAAACTCGTTTTATCAAGGCGAAGAATTCCCGGTGGTCAGCGGGGAAGCTTCGGGAGCGAACCTCAGAAAGCACCCACATCCTGAGGCTCAGCTTGGAATTAACGACCTCGACAGTCTGGAAGAGGAGGGTGGAAGATAAGTTTGCTGGCGTTCAGTCCCAGGGAGAATTCGGGTAGGGACCCATTTGCGAAGGGGCGCTTGAACTGCCGACGCACCGCCTTGCTAGTCGAATTTCCTGCCTCCACAAGTGTTTCGTGAGATGTCTAGCGAGCTCCCCTCTGGAAAGTCTGACCGACATGCCTTTGCGGGGCGGAGACGGCGAACAAGATGATGCGGCGATGCGTCTCTTGCGTTTGGAGGACGGGGAGAACGGTGGGAGGGCGTTGCGTGTTCCAAGGAACTGACGCCAGGAAACTCAGTCACGAGGGGGAGTTCTATGACTCGATAGGGTCGGCGTAGGAGCTGCAACAAAACAAGATGCTGGTCGGCAGAAGAATCGAGTGGAGCATCTGCTGCATATCTTAGCCAGTGGCTCATCATTCACTAGCTGAAGGTGCCCCTCTTTTTCCCTCTTTTCCTTCCGTGGGCTTTCGCATCCTATCTCGATGAAAGCGAGGGTGCTCCTGCCCAATCATCACTCACGCAAAGCGACCTTCCCTCCCTCGGTTTGACTGCAAGAACCGAATCATTCCCTGTTTTAAGAGAAGTATCTCGGGAGAGAGTACTGATCGATTTGAGTTATTTGCTTACGGATGCCACTGAATACGTAAAGAGATGCGGCTCACCATGGAATCCCCTGCTGCCTTTTTTTTTTTTTTTTTAAATGGTTCAGGAATGCTGTCAGTTCTCACAGAGTTAGTGGCTGAATGTTCTCTATGATGATGCATCTCGCTGCTGAATAACATGGAGGCGAGGAGGTGAATTCACGTAGCATCTCGGTCAAATCATATGCGCGGTGTCCGGAGCAGCCGGAAGATTCGATAGTAGCGGAACAGCAAAGAGCAAAGCCGAAGTGAAAGCAGAGAGAAGGACGTTTGAGTAGTGACCTTTTCCACCGCTTTTGATTTGGAGGCCGCACCTCGTTCCGTAGGACATGCTTGCGCGCGTTCTCCCTGGCCTGCGGCTGATAGAAGAGCGGCTGTCTATCGTCAGCCCGGGGACATAGAAGGGTTCTTGCCTCTGATCTCAAGAGCGCTTCCATCCATTCACTCGTTCTGGAGAACAGCTCTGTCCTCCATGACGAGTGACCAGTTTCTCTGTTCGTTAGAGAGAAACAGATTGTTTCTCTCGAAGGCCGATGGTCTCTAGAGAGAGCAAGAACTGAGCGCTCTGTCGCTTGAATCCGGAAACGCTTGAATTCTCTTGACCGGTGAGCCTCCGAGCAACATCTCCGTATGAGCTCGGGTGAGTTTTCTTTCTGGAGGTCTCCCCAGACGTCAACTGCGAGGTTCGAGCAATCGCGACATGTCAGCGTGACGTGAATAGGAAGTCTCTGCCGTAGGATTGCTGGCAATCAAGCGAGCAAAATATCAGAGCACTGAACTTGTAGATGACTTTAGCTGCAATGACCGAGGGAGTTTCTTAGGGAGATCATCTGCTCGTCCCAAAATCCTCGAACCAAGAACCCATGCGGATGTGAAGAAACACATACGAATGACTCCATTCTGAATGAAGTAGGAGTTTCTGAAGAGAAAGGTGGCAAACTGCTCATGTCTCAAATGCTTCTGGCTACTGTGGACCCTTGCGAGAGGTCACGTAGCAGCTTTCAGGGCGTCTAGGTGCGCTACAGGTTTACTACGTTCTTCTTTCGTTTCCCGTTGCTTTTTTCCTCCCGAGATAGTCTGACCTCCTGTCGGAATCGGAAAGCTTCCCACACTCTTGGAGCCAACGAATTGCTTGATTTCGGTTTCTTGGGTCTTCTTACGGTTTCTGGATAAGGGGTAGAGTCGCTTGACATCTTTCGATCGTGGCTGCTTTGCTCAGCATGCGATTGCTCAAGAGCGCAGCGGAGAATGTCCAATCGTGCTTAAGGGATTCCTGTTGCCACTTTCAGGACAAGAAATTTTATCGTTCGGAATGGCAGAATCGAGATGGGGTTCTGTTCCGTAGGACACTGAAAAAAAAAGGCTAAAGCTTGATCAAATTTGAGGAGATGTAGGTTCCTCAGAAGTAAGAATTCATCATCCATCATTTCTTCTCGCTTTCTTAAGTTATTCAGTTCCCTTGAGCGTTACACATGGAATCGCCAAATGGACGTCTTTCAGGACGTCAGCCATCACATATCATTGGGAACACATACAAAAAAAAAGGAAAAGCTGGAGAAGCAGACAATTCCATTCGGCCCTCCAAGCATCGCTAGGAGGAAGCACCCCTGGGGAAGGCGCTCGCAGCGTTTTTTAGAGACGTCCTTTTTTGACACTCCATCTCTCACGATACATTCGAGGCGTAGAGCTGCCGCCGATGCGCGGCTCGGAAACTGCCGAAAATCAGGTCTCTTCTCTCGCCCGCATCACCGCCACTCAACTCCTTACTTCCATTTCTGCGGATTCCGCCTTCCTGCGTTCCGGTTTTGCAGAGCTCCCGAGGGCATCTGCAAAAGGTGGCAGGGACTCGTTCCGTGTTTTGCCTCCTGTGATCTTCAGGACTGCCTCGCCGCTATCTTTCCCATCCCACGCGTTCGCCCGATCGCGAGTCCTTCGAGCTCCTCGAACGCTCGCAGGCTGCCGTGTCCCGCTTGAGCATCAGGAATGCCGGGGTTTCGCAGGCCGCCAACAGCGGCGCCGTTGTCCCGCATGAAGACGCGGACTTCTGCGGTTTCCTGGAGAGCGGGGATATCGGCACGGACACTCGACCGGCAGCCTTGGGTGTCCTGATGATCCCGGTTTAAATCATGGTCATCTAAAAAACGCAATGGGAAGAAGAGGGGGAGGAGGGGGGAGGTACATAGGGAATATCTTCTTCAGTTTCTATGCAGGGGTCTTCAGTTTGTGGATGCCGCTCTTCGTTTCTTCTCCGAAGGGAACCGCTCCTTGTTTCTCCTCTGAAGAGAACACGGAAGGGACATTCCACAAAGAAAGCAGCGCGTTTCTTACACTCTGGAGAGGACGACACCCGAGGGGGGGTATCAACCGGCCCCGTGGGGAAGGGGGAAACCCTGAAGGGAACAGGCTTCCTTGATTCCTGGAAGGACCCCGCAGGGTCAACTTCCAATCCCGGAGTCAGTCAACGGGGTGATCCGGCTTCCGCCAGTGCCTCACCCGAAGCCCGCGTGCCAACCAGCGCCATCCTGTGGGAAACTCGAGGCCCACAACGCGCCCCCTTGATTCCCCTGGCCTCGACCCTTCCCCGAGCGGGATTCGAACCCGCGACTCTAGGTGCTACGCGCAGAGGAGCCCGCAGCCACGCGGCTGCCGACGCGAGAGGAGGAGGCAGAGAGGATGATGGCGGAGTTTTCCTCCTCCTCTTCTTCCACGATATTCTCAGCCTCCGCTCCAGATCTCCGGATGCCCTCTGCGCTGTTCCTTTTCTTCGGGTAACATGCCTATGTCTCCGTTTTTCTCCCACTGCTCCTGGCCTGGAGGTAACAGATTCCAAGTTTCTGCTGTGATCTTGCAGCATTCGGAGAACTTGTCTGGGACCCCACGCAAGCCTTCGAGCTTCCTCAGTTTCTTTATGCCCCGCCGTCCGCAGAAACCCGGATCTTTCCTAGTGGCTTGCGGGAAGAGAGGAGGGTTCTCTCGCGCTTTTCAGGGCCTCTCCCCCCTCTCAGCCCCATTACCCTTTGTTCTTCTCGGCCTTCCTCCTCAATCTCGGGCTCAGGTGAGAACCGTCTGCAGCTGGTGCCAATTCGCATCTCGGCGCCTAGCAGCCTCTCCTGTCCCATTCATCCGGTCGTCGCAGGGCATGGAGGCGGTGGAGGACGAAGCGGTGGACTCGAGCTGCCGGCTTGAACGCAGCCCCTTCCTGGACGTAGGCAGGACGGCCATCGGCTCTCCCAGAAGCGTGCCCGCGTGATCGCGGACGGACGCCTCCACTTTCCCGCGGGCGACTTCCGAGGACGAAGGTGGCGCGCGCGCGTGCGAGGTGCGCAGCCAAGTGGGTCACGTGTCTGCCTTGGCCACTCACGCCGTGCACTGCCGCCCTTCCTTCATCGTTCTGCCGATGTCCTAGTGCGCCCACGTCCACAGCGACGCGTCTCTCTCCCGCCCGACGTCACCCCGCGCCTCTGCTCTTCTGGTCAAAAGGGGGAGTGTGGCCCTTCGCGCTGCTGGCCGAGCAGCCTGCCGGACGCGTCGCCGTCGGCTCGCTGGCCGTCCGCGGCGTCTCCAAGGGGTCTTCTGCTCCTGACTGATATCTGTTCCTCGCATCTTCCTCGGGATGCAGGTTCAGCTTTCCGACGAAGGTGCCATCTCCTTCCTCCCATCAGATGGGTGACCGTTGCATGGAAACCGTCCGCGAAACTTGTGAGGGAAGACAGGAGCTTTGGAGGACACTGAGTGGTCAACGCGTCCTCGTAGTGCAAGGCGGAGTTTCCCGGAACGCGTGCCGTGGTCTAGGTGGCAGTGTGGTCGAGCTACCTATTCGAGCAGACATCCTTCGCCGCACCCGTGGTAGCCTGGCAACAAAAACAGTAAATACTTGAGCCCACGGACACCTATTGCTTCTTTCGAGCTGAGAACGAAGCTTTTCCAAGGCGCCTTCTTTCTCCCTTGTTCATCCCTTTTTGCTGGAAATCCGCACGCAGCTGCCACCATCAAGTGAGAAGGGGAAGAACGCAAGCGCCTTCCCCCGTCAGGTAAAGTTTCATCCGGGTGAAGGTTTTCCATCTTCGCTCGCCTCCCCCTTGTGTTTTTTTTGGCAAAGTCCAAACGAGCAGTTCCTTTCTCAGCATCTTCGTCCCACTAAAGGGCAGCTGGAGTCCTCCTGCTCGTGCATCTGAAGGAGGAAAAGTGGTCTTCAGGTGACATTTCATTCCTTCCTCTTCCGATGCCAGTTCTCTCTTGAATTTCCCTCGGGTCGATGATGAATGTCCTGAGGAAAGCCAGCGCTGGCAGGTCCGGCTCCACCATCCGGAAGGTACCGTCTCAGCAGCCTCAAGAGAGGGCATCGACTGCGCACTACCATGGACGTCATGGATCTTCCGCCTTCTTACGAGATCGATAGCCTTTGCTGTTTTCGTCGCGGGAGGTTTGATTCGGCTAAGAAAACGCAACGAGCGGGGGAATGTTGTGGAAGCGGGCGGAGGGGAAGCAAGGAAGGGATGGATATTTGTCCCCTGCGTTCCTGACCCTTCCTGGGTCCGCCCTCCCTCTGCGACGGAGTCTGAAAATGCGAACAACCCTTTCCTGCCAAAAGACTGGAACCGTGATCTCAAGTTGCCCTATGTCTTGTTTTGCAGCTTCGACACCCGCGAGTCCTCGACCCGCAAGATGCCGAAATGGAAGAGCGAATCCCCCGCTGGAGACGACGTGTTCTTCAAGTCCGACGCGCCAAGCGGGTTGGTCTTGAAAGAGGTTCTGCCGGTCCACGCAGGGATCTACAAGTGCCGGGTGGATTTCAGCATGAGCCCGACAAAGATCACGATTACCAACGTCAGCCTGATAGGTGGGTCCGATTGGTTGGCCGCTGCTCCGCTCCTGAAGTCCGCTGCCGCGATTTCGGACGGGTCAGAGTGGCGCCTCGAGTGGCCAGCGGGCGGGTTCGCAGGGCTGCATCGGACGCACAAGACACAAGGAAAGGCGTAAGGGAACGTCTCCCCGGCTGCCTGGTTCACCGCTCCACGACTGACTGACCCCGCGAATTTGAGCACGCCCGATGGATGACCTGGGTGGTGACGAATTGGGTTCCTATCCCTCCCGGTACGTGCACCTCCGTTCACTGCCCAGCTCGCTGCGTGGCAGGGAGCTTTGCAGTTTATTTTTCGTTAGCGTGTTCATTTTTGGCGTTTCCTGCGCGCCAACGCTGACGCCGCGGCGCTCGGACTCACGGCGCACGTTGCGGCAAGTCCAGGCGGGCACGAAAGGCGAACCAAAGCTCGAGGGCCGCTCCGTGCGCATTTTCCTCCTTCTTGAAGCGGAACCAGGAAGGCAGAGGCATGCGCGTGTCGAGACCAGAGATTACCCGAGTGGTCTCCTCGGTGGCGGTGGCATCAGCGCATCTTGAACTGTGCGCCCACTGCCATAGTTGTCAAGCCTCTAAGCGTCCTCCGCGTCGCAGACCACTTACGATGAATCCGCTAATTCGATCAGTTCCTCTCATGGCCTCCTCCCCCTCGTGCTACCATGATTGCCGCTGACGGAGCAGCTGCTGTTGCCGAATGGTCTAGCTTAGGACCTCATTCATCTAACCCTGCATACTGCTGCTTTACGGTTTATACAAGGTCACCAGCTACCGGAAGAAATGCAGCTAAAAGTTTAATCACCGAGCTCTACACATGAAGACAAGGCTGACTCAACTGACTGAATTATCGAGATCTTTTCGGGTCTTCTGCTTGTGTTTTCGGGAAACACAGAGATGAATTCCGCATGCGAAGCATAAATTGCACGAAAGCATGAAGCACAATTAATTCATTATTTATAACTGGTTTACATCCTTCGGATGTCAAAAAATGAAAGCTGCCTTCATGTATTTTTGATTTGAGAATCTCTTGTTTTAACGAGTTTCGACGCGTTCCATGACACTTCAATTTCTGGGTAGCACTGCTCTCGCGGAGCGCTAGCGTCGACTACGCACGCCCATCCGGCAACGCTCTCTGGAGCCGCATTCTTATTGGTCGGCTGGAATTTCTCACCCGATTACGCCAGGGTTCCCAAGCGTATCCTTCACCGAAATGCAGGGTGCGGAGGATTTAATAAACTTTTGGAAGCGGATTATGCAAATAATACCTTCCATTAAAACAGAAGCTGCCGGGATGACGAAAACCATTTTTATTGCCAGAAATCACGCTTCGCAAAAGTGCGTCGGGAACTCTCTATCGTTACACACACAAGGCACTCCCAAACGAGCGAAAAAAAAGGAAAAAAGGGGACATTTTAAGGGGACCGGGGATCAACTTGCACTTGGCTCTGTAATTTACAAATTGCAGAGCGAAGTGTAAGAATGTTGCTCTTCGGTTTGCTTCCACGAGGACCTGTCAGTTTTCCTACCGAAAGATAAACAAAAGAGTTGCGAAAAGATTCAGTGAACTTCAAAGATTAGCGAAGATGGGGGTGGTACATACCGTGGCTAGAAGGCTCAGAGATTGCAGTTAGGTAAAGGCGGACAGAGAAGTTGGAACTAGTAACAAAAAAAAAAGCAAAAAGGAAAAAACGAAAAAGAAAACACCCATGTATGAAATTTAGACGGAGGGAAAAAAAATCCAGGAATGCGAAAACGCAATCATCCTCCATGTGAATGCGATTGCACATTGAAAACACTCAGCTTCTTGTGCGCCTGTTTTAGACGGGCAACGCATAACGAGGTTTCGGGAATCTTTTCTCTTGCCCGACGCATTGCAAAGTAACCTTTGCTTAGCTGAAACGCCCCTTATGTACTCCATGCTATTTAACACCCAAAACGCTTTCGGATTCAGGCACCATTTGAGATTTTTCCCTCCTCTTCTTCGAATTTCCTCACTGCCCGTGTTGATCGACTTATGTCTGTATTGAAGTTCTTCAGCACACTGGAGTATCGATTCTTATGTCACTCCTCCCGATGAAGGGAGCGAATCGGTGTGTGCACCATCTCCCTTTTTCGTTCGAGCTGGTCTTTTTCCCTTGGTCCGTCTCCACGCCCTCCGTCGTTCCGCAGTTAACGACCCGACTGTTTCCGCGTTTCCGGTGAAACTGGTGCTCCTTATTTCCGGCAGGGCTGCCACCGCAAATTACGTTAATCTCTGCCGCCGTGCATAGCCTCCCGCTCGAGGTTCCATCCCGGGGCCGTGAGGGATTCCTGCTCAATCAAGAAGCGGGGCGGATCTTTTCAGGAGACGACCCCGCGCTCACAGTTTCCATGCTGGGGCTGCTTGCTCGTTCTTTCTCCAGAGGGTTGCTATCGGAAACGATTCTCGAGCAGCTACAGCTGCGATCGCCTAGCAGGGTTCCCTCCCAATGGAATCCTGTCCGCGCAGCAAGGCTTGGCTTATCCTGTGGCCAGACAGCCCACTCGGGGTTTCCCCATCGACGCGGTCGTGCCGCCCAAAGTTGCCTCTTGAGGAACAGCGTGCGATCGCATCGTTCCGTCATCGGCAGGAAATTCCGAGGTGCTCACAAATCTACGCTTCGGAATGCCTTCCCGCCAGAGGGGGAAGCATCTGTCCCCGAGGCGCACTCGGCGCTGTTCCTCCGATGTTCCTCAGTACATCGGAGGCTGAGAGAACTTCCCGGGGCGCCTCCAACTTTGCGGACATCGGCACTGCGCCTTCTGAGCTCGCAAACTTTCGAGTTTGAAGAACCCTTCGAAGCAGCACCCGAGCTGTCCGCGAAGTTTCCGTCATCTGACGAGGAGATGACGTGGTGGTCTCACACCTGATCTCGCATCTGTTGCGCTCACCTTCCGGTAAACACGCGGAGATGCGATTCGAGGCGCTCCGAATCATTTGGACGAGGCAGACGTTGCCGCAGCAACGGGTCGAAGTGGGACGAAGTCAGCCCTTCTTTCCTTATAAGGTGCAAGTGCGACCACTAGTGCGACACGTTTCCACGACAACCATTGTTAGGATGGACGTGAGCATCCCAAAACAGTGCACTGCAGTTATACGATCGAGCGCAGAACGGTCCACTCTGCACGGACATCCATCCGGGGACGTTCCTTGGAGTACGCTTCTTTGAGGGTCCAGGCGGATTTCGGGAACCGCTTGATCCGAGGCAAGTTCTGCCAGAGTGTGCGGTCTGGAATCGGGATCCCTCGCTATTTCGGGAATGACAGTTATTGATGGTTGAACGCTTCCACGCATTGAGATTACTGCCGACCTAGCAACAGGTACGGACCATCGCTATGCTGCTCGCATCAGCGTTGGTCGGCTGCCGGTTCGATCCGTGTCGAGAAGCGGGCAGGGAAAATGCTGTTCATTTTGCGAGTGGCATCCACATCTTCGGGATGCCGTCTCGTTTCAAGAGAATTTTCGACAGGACGTGGACGCGAGGCGGCAGGCAGAGCACGCAGCTTGGACGAATGGGAGAGCCACGTGAGAGCCGGGTCATCCGCGGGGAAGTTTCCACGTGCAGCCGAGGTACCGTCAGGCCACCTCACGTTTTCGAAACGGTAGTTCCTGGAGCTTTTTCCCTTCCTCCGTTAACGAGTTTGCTCTCCGGACTTCCGGTTTTCCAAAATCTTGCCACGGATGGTCCTGTGAGCTTCTGATATCTGATATGCGCCGTGCTTCCTCAAGAGCTGCCGTGCCGCTCAGGGAATCGGACTCGCCGGCTCACGAAACCACCAGATGCACAAACTGCAAGAAGTAATTTTTCGAGTCGCTTCAAGCATCTAAATGTTCCTTTCAGATAAAAAGGCAATGAAAAGACGTGACCGCATCTGTGATGTCCAGGAGCCATCTCGCTCGTTGGTTCGAAATTTCGACACAGGAAACAGTGCTACAAAAGGGGATACGAGCAGACGGAGGGACGCTTTCGTCTCCTTTGCCTGCTTCGCCATGTGACCTTGAAAGTTTCACCATCACGGACAATGACCCATCTGAGTGTTTGAGTACCGCAAGGGCAAGGGGCACCGACTGTGATTAGCTGTTCACCGCCCAGGAGCGCAGTAGATCTGGTGTCAGCTCGGAATCTGATAGGCTAGCTGGTGCTGCCAACCCCCGCTCCCGAGGGCTGCCTTCTTGGTCTGAGTTCGTTAGGTCTTTCGCTCATCGCAGTGACGAATCGGTTGACGAAGTGACTAGTAACTCCTCTCACCTTCCGTCTTTCACCCTCCGCGCCCCACCGCCTCCGTCTTCTGCATCAGCACTCGGCGCTGTCCCTGCTCGGCGACACTCGCACAGGCAAAAGGATGGGCCAGAACCCGCAAAGATAAATTCATGACCTGCGAGTCTAAGGTCTTCGTCGTTGAATGGAGCTCACGAATCCTCAGTTGAGCAGACCCTAAGGCCGACCCAACTCAGGGTGCGACATTTTCTTGCCCCGGAAGTTTCTCAATGAAGGATCCCATGACTCGTGACGATCCCGGAGAGACTTGATGCCCGGGATCACCAACTCCCTCCGTTGAAGCTGCCTAGAGCTTCCTTTTTATCATCCGAAGCAAAAAGCCCTCTGGGGTGCATCTTGCACTATCTTGGGTCCCGAGAGGTTCATAGTTTGGGGCAACTGTCCAGGGCAAAGTTGCCGGCCCTCTTCGAGTAGCTTCAGTACTCCAAGACTCCTCGCTGACTAACCTACATGCACGTAGTCGCTGGCAACACTAGCAGTTCGGTTCATTTACTGGCTGCCTTAGATTATTGTGAGGCTTTTCAAGGCTTGAGTACCACTGTCGGTGGATGGCGTCCATCCGAAAAAGTCCATCACTTCCCAGACGAAACGCAGCATCCGCCCTTCGGCCACAGATTTTGCAGGTGCACACGTTCTGATTTTCTACAGATGAATTAAGGCAGGCCTTCCGGAATTTTCCGGTGGAACCCCACTCAAAGTGGGATATTCGGTTCGAATTCCGAGGTGTCTCCTCACGTGTTTGTTCCCCCGACATTCCTTCTGCCGTCGAAAATCCAACTGATCTCGTTGTCATGGTCATGTAGTCACATACAGTCGTGCTTCACACACTAGGAACGATGTCCCCATTCCATTTGTAGGGCCTGTGATATCAGAAGCAAAAATGCTGGCCGTCGACCTCTCTGGTTGTTCCAGGTGCAAGACAACTCGGGGGACCAAATGCCTTGTTATAAAACAGATTTTGAAAATTTCGTTTTGCATCCTCCGCTTAGGAGATCGGTGGACTTGTTCTCTTCCCGACCACTTCTTCCCACAGGTGTTCCAATCCTCACGTTTGCTTGCATCCCTCCGCGTGCAGGAGAGCCGACCGACTTTCGGTTGCTCTTCCTTCCGTGTGGAGCCGCACTCCATGGATGCTGAACACGGTCATACGGAACGCCGTCTCTTGAACCCTTCGCTAGCTCTGCGGCACCCGGAACGAAGAGACCCCAAAGCTACTTCCGGGAATCGCAGATTTTCCGTTTCCCGAGGGCTGCACATGCAAGCCAGCTGCTTCGGTTAGGCGCATCTCGCCGACAACCTCGGGCAACCGCAAAATTTTGTTCCGGCTCTGCCGCGCTGTTTTAAAATCCTTCCCGTCCTCCCATGTCGCAGGATTTCGGGTGGAAACATGAATCGGACACGCACAGCACCGAAAGGAAGCATCTAGGGAGAGAGGAGACCAGGTTCCGGGAGATATGCCCTTCCTTCTTTTTGCCGACCGGCGGGCAGTGGCTCCGGTGACCTGCTGAGAGAACCTCGGTCCCTTAGCGTGCGGGAGGGAAGCAAAAGAAAAGAACGATGGTGATGCGTGACAGCGTCCAGCGCGGTCCGAATGTGGTGCCAAGGAAGCGCATCGTGGATGGCCAACCGCCAGCAAACAACTGTCAGCCAACTTCCGGCTGGAACATTCAGTGCGGTCGACGGCCAGCATTTTTGCTTCTGATATCACAGGTCCTACAAATGGAATGGGGACATCGTTCCTAGTGTGTGAAGCACGACTGTATGTGACTACATGACCATGACAACGAAATCAGTCGGATTTTCGACGGCAGAAGAAATGTTGGGGGAACAAACACGTGGGGGAACACCTCGGAATTCGAACCGAATATCCCACTTTTAGTGAAGTTCCACCGGAAAATTCCGGAAGGCCTGCCTTAATTCATCTGTAGAAAATCAGAACGTGTGCACCTGCAAAATCTGTGGCCGAAGGGCGGATGCTGCGTTTCGTCTGGGAAGTGATGGACTTTTTCGGAAGGACGTCATCTACCGACAGTGGTACTCCTGCGATTCTTAGACCTCCATCTAGCCAGAAGAGAATGAAGTACTCTTCAGGTCCAGAACAATGGGCAGCGTCGCCACCATGCACCGTACATTAACTCGAAAGAGGAAGAGCTTGATCCCTTGTAACATCTGCATCCTCTGGCATCCAGCAGCGATGGTTGTGAGGAGGAGTGCACGTAGACGACTTCTGAGTGAAGCGCAAGCATCTTCCAGAGTATTCGCGAGAAGGCAAAATGTTGAACACGCTTCGGACTCGGAAGTGCCGTCTCTTCAGGTTGCAAGAAGCACTGAAGAACCGTTCACACCCTCAGAGAGGCATCGGAGAGGCTGACAAAACTCTTTAACGCTGTCTACTCCATCAGAGGGTGTGTGTAACTCAGTTCGAAAACAACCCCTTAGGGACCACCCTAATGAACCCAGGAAGACACCGGAGAAAGGGAGTGCGTGGAGAGACTTTTATGGAGTCCGTCGAGCGCACCGGTAAGGACTTTAGAAAATTAGCGTGCGGCTGCAGGCTGTGACGGGATGGGTGCCCCGATTTGCGCCGCATCCCTGGTCGCAAGATGCGAACCGTAGGGACAAAAAAAAATGCTTCTTCTCAGTGCAGCACGGGAGTCTGCATTCGCAGAGTAGGACGGGCATGAAGTCCTCAAGCGGCAGACGAAGAAGTCCTACCGACCGCACGCCATGCGTCTCTTGTGTCCACTTCTGCAGCCTCCCTCTTTCGAGGAACCTCGGTTATAAAGCGTTTCCAAGAAGTCTTTCCTAACTTAGCACTCATCGGATGATCTGGTTCTCTGTGGAACGCGACGCGGATGCAACTGCGCTGGAGCACAGAATGCCCTTTCCAGGTAGCTGCGGTTAGACTCTGCTTCTCAAATTTAGCATCCGTCTGCCACCCTTCGAATTCTGCATCGCTCTTTGGGAGCTGGGCACATAAGTACCGCGCTTACACCGAGGTCCTCTTCTTGAGTCTCTTCCCGGATGTTTGATTCCCTGACTGTCGTCCCTTCGTTAGGCGTGCTGACTGCGAATGCAGTCGTTACTGCGGCAATGTCTCCATGACTTCTCTTCCTGCTGTTCAACACCCGCGAGCATTTGGTACTTTGTTCTTGTGCGTCTGTTCAGTTTAGTTTATGCGGAGATGCAATGGACGAAGCAGTGCAAAAGGTGGGTGGGTGGGTGGTTATTGCTGTTCGTCGAGGTGAGGTTTTAATCGGGTGGGTCCACCTCCTCGTTTCGAGTCCATTCGCCTTCCGCTCGGAGCCAGGGGCTCGCTGCCGGACGAGCATGTTGCCTTATTTCTCGGAGATGTGGAAGTCTGAGCGCGCTTTTGTTTGTCTGCTCGTTTTCCTTTTTTTTTTTTTAACTGGTATCACTGATATAAGCAACACTGCTTCCAAGTACATGACAACATAATTCTATAATATTTAGCGATTTGCTGGCTTGGTGGTGCTCCTGAGATTGTAAGCACATGACCCAGGAAGAATAAACATCCCCCCCCCCCAATGGTCCATCTGCTCGTTTTTCACCAGCTGTTCTGTGTACTCTCGCCTTTTGAACGGTACCCCGTCCGGTATCTTGGCCACGCTGACCGTTGTCCGACACCTCCGACCTCCTAAGCCGGCTCGCTCGCGCACGTTCTTTGAATTTCCAGCTCTTTGAAGCACTGTCACTCTGGGGGTTCCAGAATTTCGACGACTCGATGATGGAAGGAGAACCTGGGGTGCTCAGACTTTCTGGAGGGTGAAAAGGAGTGAGCACGTTTCCGAAAACTTTCCTCTTTCTTTGCTCACCTCCTGGCATGCCGCCAGCCTGCTTCCGAGTGGGCAGTTTTGCATCGAGCGTGATAGTGAAGCGGTGGCGAAGAGGTTGCAGAGACTCCTCCCCCTTCTCCCGTCCTTTCGTTTCCCATCACAACCTCCCTTTCCTCCCGAGTCGCCTCCTTGGAGCGGTCGATCCATGCGTCGTTGTCGTGCGCCCTGCTGCATAGTGGAACGTGCCTTCTGCAATGATCCGGAACGTGTGACACCGCTTCATGCTATTTCTGTCACCGACGGCAAGATCGATCTCCCGTCCTCTCAGTTTCCTCTTTCCTTCCCAGCCCTCTCTGTCCTTCAACGTGAGTCTTTCAACGTTTCAGCACTGCCAGTGAACTCTGATTTTTTTCTGCGACAGAGCGAATTCCGAAGTGTTCATCTTTCATTTCCGGAAGAAATTCAATCAGATAAGACGATAGTTGGTTGCTTCGAGAGATCCAGGAAAATGTCGATCTGCAATTCAAATCCTTGGGGCGAAGACAAAAGCTCCAGGGCTGTCAAGTATGACGAAATCGGTGGAAGCGCCATGTTTTTCGCTTCACGAGGGCCATTGTCCATCTGTTTGTCTGTTTTCTGAAATGACAAGTGAGGACTGGCATTCCATTCGCATAGCAATATGATAACTGTCCATGAGCTGGCTTAGCTGCTCGCTGAGGTGCAAGAATCATGCTGGGGACACAGTTGCTTCTTACTTGCCCCCCTCCCCCTTGTCCACGTTGCTAATGACCTTGCAAGCCCACAGATGTTTCCTTGAGTGGCTTTCCTGAACTGCCCGACGTCCCCCGCCTCTCTCCGTTTCCCTGCGTTCCTTACGGGAAAAAATTCGCCATCTCCGTCTTTGTAGGAAACTGATGAGAGCCCTTTGAATTTTCCGGGTTTCCGCTCCTTTTTCGAGGGTTTCAAGGATTCACTGACGAACGGACGTATCCGTTTCCTGTTTTCCTCAAAAGGCATGTGGCACCAAATCGCACTGGATGCTGGTTGCTAAGATGTCTGCAGAGAAAAAAGAGAGAGGAGAAGCAAACAAATTCAAGCACAACTCTTATGGGTCACTGCATGTTGACCGGAAAGCTCGAAGAGGCAGAAAGAAAGGCCGATGTCTCAACTAAGAGAAACAGGCGAGCCGTGTGCAAAAAGTAAAAAGAAACTTGTTCAGAAAGTGCTTTCGTGTGCCAGGCAGCAACTTCCAAGATACTTATATGATGGGGGGAACCTAAACAGCTCTTGATTTTTACATTTAAAGCGAAAACTTCCTAGAAGAGGAACTTGAAAACTTCCAGAAGAGGAACTTGAAAACTTCCAGAAGAGGAACTTGAAAACTTCCAGAAGAGGGAGACATTGCAATAGGGACGCGAGAGTTCTGATTGGTGTGGCATCTTTCACGATATTGGGGCACGTCGTTGTGGCAAATCGCATTTCCTCCTGCAGCTTCAAATTTGGATGATGCCAATAGATACAGCTCGGGTTGATCTCTGTGTGCTCCCAATGCCTTCCTTTGCCTATTCCTGAAGGCCGGAGGATATTTTCATTCGGATGCGGTGCTGCCAATCCCTTGTGGAACTTTAAGATTCAGCCTTCAGGTTAGCTCTGGGCACTTCGTTGAGGGCGTAAATGTGAAGCACAGGCTACTCTGAGCTTTGCTTCCATCTCCGGAACACGACGCATCCTACTGGTCATACTGGGACGCCTTTGAGGAGCTATTTGCGTCTCATCTGATGCTACAACGAACAGATACTGTTCATTTGACGACTTTTATCTGTGAGCACCTTCATCGGCCATTCGATCTTATCTCTGAATCATTTCCGGGAGCAGAAAGAATTATATTTCATGGTACTGCATCTGGAGCATTTCCGAGTCTTTTGGTTCCTAGCTGAAAGCGATGGCAAGGGAGCATGCGAAGCAGACCGCCAGTGGGACCACGGATAGTGCCGTACTCGGAGGAATAGGAAACCCGAGACGAAGCACGTCAAGAGAACGGCAGTTGCACGGAAGATTCTTTGCTCACTGGGAAAGAAATGGGACTTCCCGTTACACGCCACTGTAGGCAAATGTGGTGGAAGACCAAGTTGGGTCACAAGCCGGGGTGAAAAAGTCCCGTGGAGGGCCTACAGCCTCGAGTGGAGGACAAAATCGACAAGACAGACGATGACTCGCTGTGCTCCCATCTCCTTCTGGCGTCTGCGAGACACAAAGCAGGAAGGCGCCACTACAGCTTGGGCTGATCGAAGACTCTACAGGTGGCGCGGCGCCTTCGTTTGAACCGGAAGCCGCCTGCTTCACTGAACCGGGAGGAGCTTCAATATGGATCCACGGAGGAGAAACGGTCCTGCGACCATCGCTCCGAAGGGTGGAGCAGCTGAGCCATCGCCTCCGCGGCGAGCGTGCCCACACTGGAACGAAAGGCGCATCCCTTCCTCCAGCCCACTTTCGTGGGAAGAAACTTCCGATGGAGTTGGCAGGGGAACCGGAAAGCATCTTTCCCTGGAATCATTTCCGGACGCGAGATTCCCCCCGGCGTCCTTGAAGGCAGTTTGACGGTCCCAACGGGATCCTCTCAGTGGAGAGAACACCGCGCCGTCCTCTCCGCTGCCGGAAGCGGAGCCTTCGTGACCCGTTCCGCCGTCGCAGCTTTGAGCACGGCGGAGCGGAAGGACGGAAAGACTTTCCATCCTTTGGCGGAAGAACCGTTCTCCCCAACTCTCGCTCCGTTTCGGAACCCCCCTTCTTTTCGCACCATCTTCTAGAAGGGGCAAACCAACGGGCCTGTCTCGTGTCAGGGAGAGAGCAGAGAGTGTTCCCTCCCTTTGGTTCTGTCGCCTTTCAGAGATCCTACTGGGCCGGTCCCGCATGCGGTCGTGTACGAAGGCAGGGAAAGAGCGGGCGGCCACGGGTCGTTCCGCTGGCTGCTTGACCATCCGGGTGAGGAAGAAAAAAAAAAACAAAGGAAATTATCCGTTCGCTCGCATCTGCGAGTAGGGAGCTTGAGAACGTTGCCACTCCTTCAGGAAAGCCTCCCCCATCCTTCACCAAATCAGGGCAGAACGACCGTTCGCTCATCAAATGTTTCATCCTGGAGGGGTGGAGCTTGTCATGGAACGTGGTCCCGGCGCGGGTTTCACGGAGCAGATAGGCAGCACTGGAGGTGTGTGTGCAAGAAGCGAGTGGAACCTCGAGGGCACGTCCACACGATTCGAAGATCGCAATGGCGAGCATGTTGGTGGACCGGACGTGTCCAGTGAAGATCCTGTGCGAGACGATTCGGAGGAGTCCTTTCCTCCCACAAGACGTAATGAGTTTCCATCAATTCCAGAGTGTCTGGAGCGAAAGAGGGAGAGGTAGGGGAGAGAGAAAAGAATACAAAGGGAAGAGAGGGAAAGGGAGAGTCTGTTGGTCCGAGCGCCTCCCAAGGCAACGTTTTTATTCCATGAATGCAGATCCCTCCATCGACTCTCCCGATTAACATTCTTTGGTTCTTCCTGCAAATGGCAGGAGCGTAAATAACCGGTGCACTCTACGAAGTCCTCAGGAACCCTGCCGCATTGCCGTTTCCACGCAGTCGTTTCTATGGACTCCATTCTTCTGATTAAGAGGATCAGTGATGATTTTTCACATTGCCCTTATTTAAATAATCGTAGATCTGGCGGGTTACGGAAAAGATTCAGAGGATTGGTAGGAAAGGGGGGGAGGAGGGACTCAAGACGGAAAGGTCAACCCTTCCTGTTGGCTCAAAACTGTTAAGTTCGTGGCGAGGTGCGCCTTACTTTGATCACTATTATGAGCTCTTTCCCTACAGGTGACAAGAAGGGAAGGACTCCCTGCACCGTTGAGCACCGTCGGAAACGAAGGAGTCTTGGGCAGGAGCGCATGCTTCGCCTCTCTCGCAGGCATCGTCTCGAGGGTGCAGGAGGAGTAGGAATCGAGAAGGAGAGAGAAGGAGAAAGAGATGCTAAAAAAGCGAATGGGAAGAGAGACAACCAGCTGTTGCTGATCCATGAAATCCATCAATGAAAGTTCATCCACACAGAGGAGAAGATTGCCTCGAAAAAGCTCTCTCTTTCCCTCTGCAACTTGCTGTTAACATTCGAGAAGGCATAGAGGCAGGTGCGAAAGGAAGGGAGCAAGAGCTTCTGGAAGACCTTCCTGCCCTTTGAGTGTCTTACCGTGGTCCTGAACTCAGCGGGTCTCACGGGCGGGAGCAAGCAGGGGCCCGTCGTCAAGGAGCGACCTCCTGGTTCCCGTGCTGAAGCAAGGGGCACGAGAGGAGCACAGGAGGAGGCGCCATCTTCGTGGCGATCCGGTTCCCAGCTCCGCGCTCCCCGTCCTCTCTCTTCTGCAGATGTCTGGTTATTTCCTTGCCTCCGCGCTTCTTACCCTCCTTCCTTCGGCCGCAGCACTTGAATGAAACGTCTTTAGAGAAAGAGGCGTGCGTGGGTCTCGTGCAGGTGCTGCAGTTGTCCTTTGCGCGATCGCTGCTACCACGGATGCCGTAGTTGCCACCCGGTCGAGAGGATATAAGAACGCTCGCGAGACACCGCAGCTATGGAGCCCTTTGGGGCGATCCATTTCTGCGTCATGGCCACAGTAGGCGGAAGCGTGCGGCTCTCGTCCCGCTACCCTTCCTTTTCTTCGCGCTCCGTCCCACCATTCTATGGAATTCTCCATCACGGAAGTGCTTTATCCTCCATTTTAGAATAGCTGCCGAGAAACGTAGCCACAGACGTTCCTTGCGTCATCCGACTGCTGAAGTTTCCGTAGTGGGGTGGCCCTTTCAGCTGCGCCCCTGATCGTCAGCCACCGCCTTCGGGCTGCTCCCAGAACTTTCCTTCAAGAACGGCTCCTATAGCTGGGGTGTCCGAAAAACTCTGGGTAGGGGTGAGGATGAAGCGGAGGGACGGCCGTCTGCTCGCTTTTCGGATGGAAAGGCGCTCGCTTCTATCCCCGAGCCTCTGCGCAGAAAGCGACTTCAAACCGGACCGGGGGAGAAAATGGGGTCACGAGGACACAGGCTCTCGGTAGGTTCTTCCAAATGACCAGACACGCTGGACATCTGAGCCCCTAACCTCCTGTTCCATGGTCATGGACTTAGGAGGGAAATCCCGCTACTCAGTCAAAAGAGGGAAGGAGGATACTGGGAGTGGAAGCGTCGCGTAGCGTGCGTGAGAGCGTGCCCTTCCACCCTTCCTCCCTTGGCTCCCCTTTGACTTGAGACGCTCTCGGCTTGGGGCAGGCGGGTCGAACCCAGAAGGAGCGATCGGCAGAGTATCCGCGGTCCACGGTCTCCAGGGTATCCCAATGCCGATCTCGAGCGCGCGTGCGAACTGAGGACTCTGACGTCATCGAGGATGAGCGCGCTCCCTTCCACAGCATCCTTCCTTGGGAGCGCTACTTCCGAACACGCTCTCCCTCATCTCCCCGGAAGAATAAGAAGGGGGAGCGACTGAGGCGGCGACCTCTCTCGCATCTACACCCCGGGGGACAGACTTAGGCCCTCCCTGCCCTGGAAGTGCCGCAGAGAGCGGACAAGCTCACGGGAAGGGTCGGGGAGATTGCCATCCCTTGAACCGAAGCCTCTCTCCTGCTTCCAGTTCCTCCGGGCAAACCATTGCTGCGCAATGTATACGGGGAGAAGCCGAAGCAACAGTCGGAGGTCGTGAACGAGGGAGACAGCCTGTTCCTGCGGTGCCTGGCAAGGAGAGGTGAGCCGCGCGCGCAGGCGACCAGACCACCCCTTCGTGAGCTGCGCGACACGGAAGTCCTCGTGGAATGCAGCCTATTCCCTTCCTCTCAGCACCCTCGCGGTCCCTGGAAACCTCGAGCAGAAGAAGCAAGAAGGCAGGGAAGCTTCCCTTTTTCCTTTCCCTGATAATCCCCACAGCTCGAGGGCTTCCCTTCCCTCCCTCCTCCAGAAGATGAAAGCGATAGGCAGGGGAAACGGTCTACCGTCCCTACCGCTGCGAGGTCACCCGGGCGTGTAGCGTTTTCAAACCCTCCGGATCCCACCCTTCCTACTTTGACGTCCCATCGCTGTGCCCGTCCTGGCAAAATGTCGTGTGGCAACGTCGCGGAAGGGAAGGGGGAAAGAGGTGCGAGAAAGGAGGATAGGAACGGCGTCCCCATGGCCCTCGCTCTTCTTTCCTTTTCCCTGTCATTGCGAGGGAGAGACTAAGGGGAACACACTGGATTTTCTCAAGTATCACGGAGCTCGGACTCCGGTCACGGACTGCTCCGGGAGAGCACATCCGCCCTTCCGAGACAGGCACGTTGGGGGGGGGGGGGGGGAAGGATCCGCTGGACCGCAGCTACACGCCCGAGGCGGGAAGTTTCGGGCCCTTCCCCACTTCCTTCCGGGATTCCTCCTACGTTGGACATTGCAGGCTCCCCGCCGGGTCGGCTGCAGTGGCTGCGTGGTTCAGAAGTCCTGCATGTGGTTGTGTACGAGGCTGAGGAAGGGTGGATGGCTAGCGACCTCGTCCTGGCAAACGTCGGCAGAGAGAACGACGGGCAGCGACTGACCTGCCTGGCTATCAACAACGACAAGGTCGTCCCCAACGACAGCGTGTCCATCGATCTGAACCGTGAGTGCGGCTTTTTATCCGGGAAGGGGGTGAAAGATGAGGGAACGGGGAACCGACGGCGAACGCTCCGACCCTCCACCCTGATCGCCTCCCGTCCGGGAGAGGGAGAGGAGGACAGATTTTTAGTCCCCCTTCCTTCCGGGAGGAAGGCGGAGCGAGCGGTCGCCGTCGTCGCCCTGGGCATCTGGGCTCTTTGCGCGCACGAAGGACGCCGACTCCCGACCGATGGGATCCCGTTTCCAGTGCGACCAGTCTCCGTGCAGATCCTGGGCTACGAACTGCCCCTGAGGGAGAACGTGGAGTATTCCTTCTCTTGTGTGGTGTGCGGCTCCAAACCCAACGCTGAAGTTTCCTGGACCTTGGACGGGGAGCCTCTTCCCAACTCGGTTGCCAAGGTAACTTTCGCTTCCCCCGGCCTCCTCCTTTTCCTCCTTCTTCTTCCATTCGACTTTTGCTCTCTGGATGTCCACTTTCCGCTCCCCTCCTCCTCGCCATCACCACCACTACCCTTGTAGTCATCCGTTCCTCCTCATTCCCACTGTTCCTCCACTCTCTTTCCCTGGTCCCTTTCTCTCCCTTCCTCCTTCCCTGGACCTTCCCTTCCCTTCCATCCGCAGATGGGTTAGAAGGAAGGATTCGGAGGGAACCGTCGTCGTGGCTTCTTTCTCTTCGGGCGCGAGAGTGGTCTTCTCCAGGACGCCGGGAAGTGGAGGGTGACGGGACGAAGGCGAAGGAGGAGGGACATTCCCTGCTCCCTCGATCCACTTTTCTTCCTCCTCTCTCAAGCCAAAAGCCTTTTTCTCCCTCATCTGTTCCAGATGGGGAAGGACAACAAGGAAGTGCTGAGCACCCTCGTTTACAAAGCAAATCCTGAGGACAACAACAGGACGCTGGCCTGCTCGGGATACAATCCGGTCATGAGGGAGACCGTGCTGGCAGACAGCAGAGTCCTCCGCATACACTGTGAGTCGAGAGGGAGGGGGGAAGGAGTGAGGCTGGAGACGAAAGGGGTCTCGGCGGATCCAATGTCGGAGAGTGGTTGGTTTGGTGCCGGTCCCGAAGAGAAGAGACAGAGCCTTCCTCCTCACACGCCGCCACTTTGCGAGAGGAGGGGGTCCTCAGAAGGCAACCGCTGCGGCGATGCGCTCCCTTGTGCCTTTGTCAGAACCTAACCAAGAAGGGATCACTTTCTGGGGACAAACGCTTGCGGAGATGGGGGACGGGGGAAGAGAGAAAGACGTCGGAAACCCTCCTTTGGCGCGGTATGGCGGTGTGATTCCCACGGGGTTCAGCACACAGAGTGAATCTCGGGTGCTCAGAGGCGGGTCGACATCAAAGAGGAGCGGCCAGTGGACTCGTCTCCTCCTCTCCCCCCCTATTGGTCGCTGTCTTCGCTGCTCCTGCTCCTCACTGGATCCATGTTGCGCCTCCCGTTGGTTTTTATTCGGATTTCCCCAAGAGATGCGATCTGCGTCAGTAGAGAATCTCCACTAAAAATCCCGGAGCCATGGAAGGTGCGCCTGACGGTAGGTGGCAGCAGCCGCTTTTCCGGCGGGCCCCCCTCGGAACGGAGCGCGCACATTTTCGTCACGGCGACGGACCCATACGCAGGCCTGGAAGAATCCTTCAAGGAGGAAACGCAGGAAGGAAGGTCCTTCGGCTGCAGGGAAGCCACCCATTGCCTCAGCGAGCGTCTAAGGAAGGATCAGGAGAGCGCTTCCTTCTATTCTACCTTTCTTTTTTTCCTGTCTTTCCTTCTCCGCTTTTCCCTTTCCGTTAGATGGACACTCAGCGGACTGCGGTTAGGCAGGACTGGATGCGCTGCCACCATGGGTCCGGAATCCGCACTTTCCTCCAGCTGGAGTTCCTAAGACTCCGCAGCCAATTCGCTTCCCCTTTCGGGATCAACGAGAGAGCCTGACAGCTGATGGAATGGCCGGAGAGTCAGTCTGTTCGCGAAACGGAGGAAGCAGATGGGCACGTGCGTGCCCTCAAGCGCCGGGCGGACCCAGGCTCCTGAAGGACGCTGGACAGTCCGAGATGATCCCACGGCACGTAGCATGGTCTCGCGGTCCAAATCGCTGTGGACTGCTGACTCGTGGGACCGCGAGTCAGCAGCCCGCAGCGAGTCATTCCATGAGATTCAAACGTCAGGAAGCTCAGCGAGCCTTCTCTTGTGGAATGTAAACACTGGACTTCTAGCGTCCAGATTTTACAGAACAGGTTCCACAAGGCAGTGGAAGTCCAAAGGCAGCAGTGGCCTTTGAAGAAGCTTCCATCGTCATGGAGGACAAGATGCTGGAGGCGGTCGTCGAGGCCGCATGAAGAAAGACCTCGATCCGGAAGGCATCAGTGCCTGAAAAAACAAGCAGGATCACAGTGGAGCAAGAGATGGCTAGCGATGACGCCGGTATGTCGCTCTTCGAGACTAAATCTCGGGAACTCGGAAGCAGTAGCAATGCATGAGGAAGTTGCAGCATCACGGAATGAATGCAAGGAGACATGCCACGGACAGCATCGAAAGAAGATGGCTGCCGCTGCGGTCGCCAACGACGCTGCACCAGGAGATGCCGGGGATGGTGAAAAAAGCTGAGTGAAGGCAAGCTGGATCTTGCAGGCAGGAAATCAGCGGTCCCTCAATAAGATGCAACTTTCCGAGTGGAGAAAGAAGATAAACGGGCATCCTCCTGTCGCAGAAGGAGGATCCTGAGAGTTTGAGACAGACAACTGAGGCAGGGGTACCTGCACTTGGACACCTGGCATTCTGGAATCCTCCAAGAAGGGGCTGCTTTGGCGCTGTTCATCTATGCCTCCGGGCTTCTCAACGGGTAGCGGATTCACGGGTTGACAACGGCAGCAAAGTCCAGCCGCGGGATGCTTTCAATTGGCTACCTGGGAGAAGTTGAGGAGACGAACCTGCAATCAGGATATCAGTGGACTAAGCCAACAATGGCTGACAGTGCAAACCTATGGATACAGCGTCAGGGAGATGCGCTACGGTGTGAATAGGCGGAGTGGAGTGAGATATTGATCGGTGAGTTGGCTAGGGTCATTCCGGGGAGTCCTCCAGCGAAGAACAGGAAGATGAATCCCATGATTCAGAATAAGAGAATGTCATGGAAAACTGCCGGTCCGGATAGTGTGGCCGGTCATCTGAGGATTCCCATGCCCGTTAGGATGCTGGTGATTATGGTGGCTGAGGTAGAGCAGGCTCGTGTATCGACGTCCAACCCTACGGCGAATATGGGATGGACTTCTACTGCGAATCCTAGTGGACTGATGGAAACCGAGGCGTAGGTCATGCCCAGTGTTCCTTGCCGAAAAGAATGACATGTGACTGAAACCATCCTCTTCTTTTGCCTTTTATCTGAATTTCGACCGATGGTTCCCTCTTCTCTGGAGCTCCCTGAGCTTACCAACACCGCAAGCGCGCTCGCCGGGGCTACCCACCGGTCGGCAAAGAGGAGAGGCGATTTTCCGGTATCGGGTCTCCTCTCTTCGTTGCAATCTTTCCAGCGTTTTCTCTGAGTTCCTACGTGAGCAGACGAGCAGCATTGAGTGGGACGAGTCGACTCTCTTTTTCCAGCATCGCGTCATGGCCATCTGTAGTAGTTTTCCACGGCTGGTTGGTCTTGACGCAGCTGGCCCCTATTTTCCCTGAGTCACCCATTGCGGGGAGGCAGAACTCTGCCACTAGGCGGTTTGAATTATGCATTGGTGGCCGTTTCCATATCAAGCGTTTCCTGCGACTGCTCCATCCGCACCTCCTCTAGCCTCTTGCAGGAGCCTCTCTTCAGGTCAGCAAATTCATGGGAGAAGCTCGAGGCAGGTCATCATGGATGATCCCTGTCATGAAGGAGATGTCTCAATGCACTTGACGCGTCCTTCGGTTAGAGACAGGCAGGCTTCTGGCTGCTAAAGCAATGGAGTGTCCCTGTTCGGACGTCGGCACGAAAGACCGGAGAAGATGGAAGTGGCAGATTTGTCCGGTTGGCATCCTCGAGCCGCTCTCCAGGATGCTCGAGCTCGGAATTTTCGGTTTCCTGAGAAGGTGCTGAGCTCTCGGGATTGCGTCTCGCTTGAAGAGCGGCAGCTCTCCCACCTATCGCCTTGCGTCTCCATGATCTTTTCCTTTCCCTCCTTTCCACTTTCCAAGGAACGATCCCTAAAAAAGTACACTTCCGGATCGCTCGCTCTTCCGCTACTGGTGCCCACCAAGTCTCTCGAGGGTGAAGCTCGGGGTCTCTTTCCCTTCTTGAACGCGGTTGGACGGGGACAGCAGACGCCTTGCCATCTGCATCCCGCATCTGCAGCGCACCGGGAAGAAATCCTCCGCTGTTACATCGCTCACTCTGCCAGTCAACCCGCGTCTACGTAATCCCGCGTTTTCTCCCTCGCATCGAGGATTTTCATTTCTCGAAGCACCATCCGTTATCTGCATCACATCCACGCTCGCGAACGGGGATCCCTGGCTCGTGGCAAATGGGAGCGACCTGATGGGCAACTTCAGTTTGCTTTGACTAATGACTTTCCTCTTAAGGCGCTGTTTGGCTCGTGTCCACGGTTTCCCGGCCTCTTCGTTGCCAGCCTTCGCCTCACTGACGTGTTCGTGTTTTCACAGGAGTGGTTGATGCCACTACGTCGGCAGACGTCCGCTTGCTCGATTTCCTCCAAAGAGTCAGCCCAGAACTAATTTAAGATCAACAAGGCAGCGCTTGCGAGAACCTTGAAAGATCATTGACGAGGAGGAAGGCGGGAGACGGAAAAATCGTTCCCGAACGGTAGCCGTGATCTTGAGGGCTGAGCTCAGCAGGCACGGAAGCAAGCGCAGCTCGTGCAGCAGCGAAAAGGAAGGCGCTCAGCGACAATCCTGGGTGGTTGGTTCGCACCAGCATGGAAAGAAGAGTGATCACAGGCAAAGCAAAGGCGCGGTCGGGTTGAGTCAATGTGGATCGACACGACGCCCTGGAAGAACCGCTCACTGTGCGCTCTTCGCGACTCCAGCCAATGAGCACTTGAAGCTTCCGTGCAAACGAAAGACCAATGGAAAAGGCACGCACCGTCAAACGGGAGGGACAGTCAAGAGGAACCCGTGGCCTCAAAAGAACTGAGTATCGCCATCGCATCGCAGCCCTTGCATCTGACTTTGCTCGCACGCCTGTGGAGAAGCCGAAGCCGTGACCCTCGCTGCTGCCACCATCGGTTCCATTAGGCAGTTCTGCCACCTCGAGCGACTCGCCAGGGTGATGGGAATGTGAACACCACGAATCGGTTCTTTCAGTTGGCGCCCCATTTTCGAATGCTCGTTTCGTCTCCCGGGGTTCGGAGAAACCGTCGAATCTGGAGCGACCTAGTCGAGGGGAGAGGCTCAGGAGACCGCTGGCGGTTCCGGTGCAGCCAGCGGGAACCGATGCGTTCCTTTCTCACCACACCGTGAACGATCCGTCGTCGGACCTACGCCGCTGGGTCTTCTCTTCTCGAGACAGCTGGAGAGCTCCGGGAAGCGCGGAGATTCACCGGAGATGCTTCTTGGAGAAGCTGTAGTCTCCGCTTGATTTGATTTTCCGCTTCCGTGGATCATCTTGCGCAGTCCTCGCTTCTTTGCAGCTTTTTGTATGTGTGTGTGCATGCGTGCGTGCGTGTGTTTGCGTGTTTCGGCCTTGGCTGTCTGCCTCTTTGCACTCTGCTGCTGTTTTTGAGAAGACGCAACTGGAGCAATCCGAATGACTTCCACCAGCAATCATATCTTCCCCAATGCCCCTACAGAACACAAGAAAATGCCGCAGTGCTAATCTGCCCAGCTCCAATAAATTACCTGTACGGTGAAAAATGCGGGCGATAAATACGACCTGTTTGTACATGTAGGTTCCCTTAAGTGCCTTTTTGGGTTCCTCCCTTTTTCCCTAAGAAAAGTTCCCATGAAGCGTGACAAGGATTCAGGAGGCAAATGAAAGACCACCCATGTCACTTCCTCGGAATCAGTTTTGTCGTCATTTTACGGAATTCCCATTCTTTCGAATGATTTACACAAAGACCGCGTGCTGCTGCATTTCGTCAGTATTCTTGCGCTACCCATCTGGAAGCGTCACCTGTTTCTGCAATGGAACCTTTTCCCCCCTCACTTGATCTGCTCGGTTCGTCTGCGTGAAGAAAATTCATCTTTCGGAAAAGACGCCACCAAGATGTGCGCGAACACAGAAGAAAAAAAAAAAAATTCCCTGGAAAGTTTCACTCCTCTCCCTCCCTTGTTCTTCTTTCTCTCTTCCTCTTCTTCCCTTTCCTCCCCTTCTTCTCTTCCTCCTTCCGAAAGCCGGCAGATGTCATCTGCAGGGCCGAAGAAATCGTGTATGGACTGTCCTGGTTCATGGAGACGCCTTGTTTTCTGGGAAAAAGCAAAAGAGAGGCGACGGCGCCACCGATGGAAGAACGGGAAGGGTGGTGGCTGCGGGATTTACGACCGCCGCACGCACCGGTCACGCCTTCCGGACGGCGGCGCGTAAGGCACAACCCTCACGGGAAAGCCGAAACGTTCGTCCTTTTGTAAGGAAGGAGGCGGAGGCACCTACGGCCTGCGGAAGGCTTCCGGCGCGGAACACCTTTCAGTTGCCAGCAGCTCCTGGGCTCCAATAAAACCGGCCATGCACTGAATCGATGCTCTCTCATCTTTACCTGATCTGGACCATTCGACCTACGCGGAATTTAGCCGAGGCACCCGAGCATTTTCTCCAGCCCTCTCTGCCATTTCGGAGCCGCTGGGTTTTGCCCCTGCGTGTGATACCGAGCGTTGTCCCCCACTACGGAGCGTTTCCGGCGTGCATGCGTGTCCTTCCAGACCGCAGTTTCTGCGGTTGGCGTATGGACTCACTGGGTCGCATCCCCTTTAGTGGAAGGAGCGATCGTGGTCGGGAATGCTGCTGTCTTGGTTCGCCTCCTCTAGATAGTGTCCGTGAGTCGTCTGAACTTGACTGGTCTTGTGGCTGCAGTCTCCGCGCGTGACAATTAGCGTTGAGGGTTCAAATCCTTACGTGGAGGATCGATGCCGAGGAATGGGTGCATCGTCTCCTTCCCTCCCTGCAGGATGGCATTGGTTGGCCTGCAGGCTTCCGCTGCGACGCCGGAGCAAGTCGAAAACCGGATGCCCCGTTCACTGGCCTGCGGGATTGGAAGTTGATCCCCCGGTGTCCTTCTATGAATAGAGGAGTTTCCGGTTGTGCAAATGGAGCCGTGCCATGGAGCTGATCGATGCCCCCTCGGGGTGCTGTTTCTCCAGATTTCAGAAGAGAGCCTCTCCCTTCGCGGAGCGACTCTTCAGAGAAATTGGGAAGAGTCTCTTTGGGGTTCTCTTCTGTGGAGGAAACCAAAAGCGGTTCCCTTGCGGGTTCCTTCCGAAGGAGAAACGAAGAACGGATTTCCAAGGGGTCTTTTCGGAGAAAATAAGGAAGTGGTTCCCTCCCAATTGTGAAAGGAGCATTCATCTGGAGCCTTCCTGGATTCAAAAGGTGGTCCTCCCGGGTTCTCTCCCTGTATCTTAAAAGAGTGATACGCACTCTCGGGCGGCGTGGACAGTGTTGAAAAGCTTCGTGAGCCGTCCCTCCACAAGCAGACGAACGGTTCTTCCGCACTTAGGAAACCAAAGAAAAGAAAACTCTTCAGACAGGCAAGACATCTCCTGTCCCCGCGCACGTCCTCGCAAGGACAGTCACGAAACGGAGAATTTCAAACATGCGCCCCCGCACGTGGAGGGCTTGAAAGTTGAACCGACCTCGGGATGCGTGGTTTCCGAAAGCACCGAAGTGCTTTCCTCACGGTTCCTTTGTTCCTGCCTTTCCTGTTCAGGAAGATACAAGAACTCATTCGGAGCTTCCCTGAAGCGCTTCCGCCGAACACGTGGGATACCGCAGGCGCGACCTACTTCCCTGGAAGAGACGCTCGGGGCAGGCAGAAGGCTCACGAACTCGGCGTGTGCTTTGTCGCAGTGGCGAGGCGGGAGTGGTTGAGCACCAGCTCTTTGCACTCAACCACTGACTCCTTGACCCCTTTGGTCATCGTAACTCAACCGTCGCTGCGAATGAACCTTCTGAGAGGTGATAAGTGCTCATTAGCTCGTTAGCCTGGCAACCCTGCATGGCATGGATAGACAGCAGAGAATTGGTTCCAGGTCGAACGAGGGAAAGGGTCAGTACAACGAGCGGCCTCGAGCGATGCAGGTGGAAGAAAAAGGGGCGGAAGGTATGGTTGGGGTGTGTCAGGGAGAGCCAGCTCAGTCTCCTGCCTCGGACCGAGCCGAAAACTTCTAACCGCCCTATTTGCGAGCTGCGGATGGGAAAGGGCGACCGCGGAGGACAAGGAACACCTCCGTCTCGCGTTGATCTCATCGGCAAGAGAGGTCAACTTGAGGGGGAGAGACACTCCTGTGCCTGACAGCAGAGAATGAGCGAGCTCGCTTCCCGGTTTCCAGGCGGGTGAGCGGAGCTTTCTCTGCGTGCTGGTCGAGCGGAGGACGGTTGGTCCGTGGGAGGGATCGGAAGCCGCGATCACCGCTCCAGCACGCGTGCCCATCCATGCCGCTGAGGAATCTTCGTGTCGAACACTTTCGCGCTCCTTGCAAGCTCACTGCTTATCGCGATCACGTGGTTTGTGTTCTTCCAGTCAAGCCGATTGTGGTGCTGGCCCTGGGAAGCTCCTTGAACCAGGATGACCTGAAAGAAGGAGACGACATCTACTTCACCTGCATGGTGACTGCAGTGCCTCAAGCAGACCAGATTTCGTGGTGGAAAGACGTAAGCAACACTTCAGGAAGCTTTCCAAGTGACCTTGCGCGCGTTGACTGAGAACGACCACCCTCTCTTCCTTGTCCTTCTTTCTGCATGTACGTGATCCCGGCAGCTAAAGAATGAGGGAGCGATCAAATTGTCAGTCTCACTGTGGTGCCCATGTGGTTGTCGCTCGAAAAGTCCTTCGCGGCATCACAAGCTGGCCATCCTCGTCTGCTTCGCCTTTCCGAATTTCCCCCACCCCTTCCCATCATCCCGCCACCATTTTCCACATTTTCCATAGGGGATGCTTCGTGCACTTTCGGGGATGCGGGTGCGGCAGAGTTGAGGCGATCTCAGATGTGCCCGTGGAAGAGGGGCAGAATATGCCTTCTTGCAGGGGAAGGTGACCTTCACGAAAGCTCTAGGGAAGTTCCGGGCCTCGCTCTTGAGCATCAGGGAGGTTTCCTCGGGAAGAGAGGCTCCCACTGAGGGAAAAGTCCGAACTCGCCGCGGTCGCAGGAGGAGAGGAAGTCGCCAGTCGGCGGGGAGGAACCGGACAGAGCAGTCCGCCTCTGCCGCTTCCCGGCCGTCCCAGACGCGAGGAGGGAAGGCTGGCTGCAGCCATCCCTCCTTAGCATCCTGTCTGGACCGGCGGAAGCAGCGATCGTTCGCCCAGGCAGAGGGTCAGACCGGAATCTCACCTCTCTCCCAGTTCCTCGTGCAGCCTCTTTGGTTTGAAAATCTGCCTGCAAGGAAAACGGCTCGCGAAGGGATGACCCGGCGGCTGAAGCACGCTCTGTGACCTCCTATCTACAAAGCACCTCCGAGGAATCTATACGCAGTCACCAGGTCTACTGATCCTGACTTTTCTATTTACACTGAATTTCCACTACACTTTCTATATACAGATAGTATCTATGAGCGAATATGGTATACGTATGGTGCACACTGAATCGTGTGTCAATGGTGCTATATACAAATGGCACGTGTATAGAAAATGGCTCATACATCTTGAAAGGGATATATACGAAAAATATGCGATTGGATACGGTGTACATATGAAACATGCAGTATCACATGCATATAGAAATATGGTGTATAAGTAGCGCTCGAGGAACGAGACGGATGAGTGAATATGATGTGTATGCGACGCACGCAGAATGGCACGGATGAAGAAATGTGGCGTGCACGTGGCGCTTAAGGAATGGGGCAGATGAACATAGATGGTGCACATTTGGTAGTAAAAAGTCCCAATTATTGTATCTTCATGATTCATCTTCAGCAGCCGTCACAAAGTAGGTCACTTTTCTGGATTACTGCCGACCATTACGGTTCAGTACAGTACCAATAAGCACTCATTAGCACCGTGTACGTTCTCGGCACCTGCTGGCGAGGGCATGTTTGAGATCAGATGGGGAGATCTTGAGCACAAGGAAAGGCATAACGTGGCTGCAGTCGAGTAGACACGGGGTCATCCGTTAGATGCTCTAACTCCATTGGTACACTTGGGTGACTGCCCTCGGTCAAACCGGGTCAGCCACGGGGAGGAAGCGAAAGATCGCTCGAAGCCGCTGCACTTCTCGTGAAGAGGCGCGGTGCCTTCTTGTCGATCCAGCGGTCGGCGATCGATGATTAGCCGATTTCATCGTGGTCCTGCGCGCCATTAAAGCCCGTTGCATCATTTCGCGTTGGCTCTCTTGTTTTTCTTGTTCTTCTTTTTTCGTTTCCACCCGTTTGGCAGATCCTTGCGAGCCTTTTCGCCTCGCAACTTCCTTCCAGCTACCAATTTAATGGTTGGTCTCTTCCTGGCACCCTCCTTTGTTTGTGATCTCCGTACCTCTGCTCGCGAAGATAAATAGCCTTGTTGAGAAGCAGATGGGGAGAAGGAGAGAGAGGAAGAAAAAAAAAAAAAAAACCTCGTTCGGGAAGACTGATAGACAGTCCGTAATAAAAATCGGTCGATTCTCAAAACGCCTCGCTCCCTTTCTCCGCGGGCAGATGCAGAGGCAAGGGATGTACTGAACGAAAGATGGGAGGGGCAGCAACCCGACAGTGCGTCGCCGAGCTGCTCCTCTCCTGCCTCTCGGAGCCGAGGGAGGAGATCCGTGGGCGGGGTCAGCCGAGGAACGAGTCACGCCCCCCCTCCCCTCCCGTCTAAGAAGCGGATAACGCGGGGATAGCGTACCAGTCGCCGTCACTCGCGTTCCACTATCCAGGCGCCGGGTCTCGTCGCACGTACATCGGCCGAGTTCTGCCGTCCTTCGGATGGGGGGGGAGGATGGAGGGAGGAGGAAGAGGAGAGGAAAAAGACCGCGGCGGCCGCTGCCTGTGTGCTCGCGAGGGATGAAACCGCAGGGCTGCTGCAGCACTCCGTCTGGACTCCCCACGTCGGACGAAAGGAAACGAAGCACCGCTGGAGATCCTTGAAAAAAGAAGCAGCTCCACTCTCGGAAGCTGCGGAGCATCCGCATACAGGAAGGGGGACGGTTTCGCCTTCCACGCTGCATCCCCACCTCCAGCTTCCTCAAAAGGGCCTCTCATCCGTTTCCGTCCCATCCTGCGTAGCCGGCTGGTTGGCTCCAGAAGGGAGAGCAGCGAGGCGATCACCTCTGCGCAGCTTCTCTTCCTTCCTCCGGGACCCGTCGGAACTCCGGGATCCGTCCCTGGGAGTTTGGCTTCCACCTTAGCAAGATTGCATATCCATTCTTAGCATCTTATTCCTCCCGACGGCCTCCTAGAAGCGGCGCATCCCGAGAGAAGGAATTAGAGACTTCAAGGGATCCTGTAAGCGCTCTGCGGGTGTGGAGGTCAGCGGGGTTCTTGGTAGGGGCGAACTTGTCCAAGGGAGAGCTCCTATAATTTCTCGAGGGAGTGAGCGGATCCAGTGTGGAATCCTCCGTTGCCAAAGGATCCCGTCCTCTCTTGGGACTGGGGGATGAACTCCCCTAGAGGATTTCGTAAGGAGGCTGCGGCTGCAAAGGCTCTCTACGTCCCCGCCGCTGCTTCCAAGGTGGAAGCTCCCCCTGCGTTGTTTTCCAATTTTCTTCTTCCTTTCCCCCTGAAGAGTCCTCGCCTGCGTTTTCGCTGTTTATCCTCAAAGATGCTGGACGACTGTCGTCAGGCGGATCTAGGCGAGGAGTATAGTCCCATCTCTGTCCGCTTTGTGGCTCCCAGGCGACTTCTGAAGGTCTCATTCCTTGAGCGAAATCTTCAGTAAGATCCGGGAAACGGGAATTTTGAGAGGGAGAAAAGAAGGGGGGGAGGGAAGCAAGGAACCGAGACTGAAGACTCGCTCACAGCCTGGGGTCCCGCCTGCTCTCCTTACGCGTTCTCCCTAATCCTCCCTGGACACCCTGGATCGCGGGTTCGTTTCCCTCACAACGGGAGCGCATGCAGAACTGGGAAATTCCGTTTTACATCTCCCGCTTCATCCCCCTTCCGTCGAGCTCCCAGCCCGACTTGGTTTTGCGGCAGCGGCTGCTGCTTCTCGCGAGACCGGAACGATCCAGACAGTCTCGAGAGATCCGAAGAGGCGTGCGCCTTCCTTGCCCTCCTCCCCATCATCATCATCTCCGCCCCCTGTGGGGCTGCTGCGCCATCGGGTGCGAAAGGGCAGATTGCTTGACGGATCGATGAGGCGTGGCTGGAGCAAGAGCGGAAGCAACCATGGCGACGGAGATGCTCGCCAAACTTCCGTGTCGTCGAGTGTCCCTGCGTACGAGGCTGCCATCTCCCGGCTCCAAGCGGAGGTGGAGGAAACGAAGGGGGCGACCTTCTTCCCAGTTTCGGGCTGCAGCCGCCACGCCGCTCCGCACCTTCGTCGGTGTCTTCTCAGAACAATGGAGTTGGAAAGAGGTCAAAGGTTGAGGGAGGGGGAGGAGAATCTCGCGCACGCTCCACTGAGGGGCCACGGGGTGGTTCATGGTCCTCAGACGGACCTGGGACAGTTTGCCAGCGCCTAGCAGCCGTAAGTCGTCACGTTGCGTTATCGGTCACGCGCGGTCTCCCGGACTGATGATGATGGGACGAAGATTCCAGCATGCCGAGCGTACGCGCGCAGAAAGGCAACAAGGGGGGAGAGAAGGAGTGGAAGGGTTAGTCGTTGCCGTGGTCACTGCCGATTTCCTCTCCTTCTCGGTCCCTCTCCGAGAAGTGGAGGAATCTTCTTCCTGTAGGCAGTATCGAGAGTCGCACACGTGTTCAGGAGCCCTTGGTCACCGAGAGACCAAACCGGGCGCGCGGACTCCCGCACCGGGTTGCCTGAGAGTCGTAGACCCAGGAAAAAAACTGGGAGCTCCGTGAGGCTACCGAGCGCCTCGAGGGTTTTTCAGGTCTCCCGAGAGACCTCTTCCTCTTTTGCTAAATCGAAAGCCCGTCAGATCCTGTGACCTCCTGCCCTTCTTCCGAGAAGGGGAACTCCTACCGAGGAGAAATCCCCAGGGAAGGCGAATGAGATCAGGTCGGCTCTCCGCGTCCTGCTCCCAGATGATGAGTCGTTGGGGAGCCGGTCGTCCACCCTCGCCTCTATCTGACTTCCTCGGAGGAGGCCGAGTGATTCTGTCTCGCTGCGTTCGCAACCTCAGCGGGTGTCCCAGAAGGTGCACTAGGGAGAGGGAAGGCAGCGTGCCCGGTGTAGGGGGAAGGCGGCTGCTGCTGCCAAGAGATCAGGAGGGAAAGGGAAAGGGACACGGCACTCTTCGTTCGATCCCTACAGTCGCTTCTTCGCCTTTACAGGATTCCCGCATCCTCCCCAACGTGACCTTCGGAGTCATCATCATCAATTTCAACCTGGCCATCCGGAAGATCACGAGGAAGGTGTCCGGGAACTACTCCTGCTCCTCCTGCAACTCGGAAGGGAGTGCGACCAGCGCCCCTATTCCCATCAGGATAAGGCGTGAGTTCCTTCGTCCCACAGCCCTTTCTGGCGGCCGAGCGCGGGGGCGGGAGACGCCCTTCCGACTCGGGGACATCAGCGAGCAGCCTTTCCAGACCATCCCGTCTGTGACACGGAGGAGACGCTAAGGATCCGGGTGCCGCTGAGAGAGGAGGCGGCCATCTCCTGCCCGGTGTCATCCCACCCGCCCCCAGTCCGCTTCCATTGGAGCTTCAACAGGTCCCAAGGAGACTCAGGGGACTCGGGGTCCACTCATGGGCCCGTCCTGTCCCCGCTCAGTGCATCAGGAGTCCTGAAGTATCGGCCGGAGTCCCGGAACCACTACGGGTTCATTAGCTGCTGGTCCGCCAACGCGCTCGGCACACAGAAGAGACCGTGCGTGATGGAGGTCAAGCCTATGGGTGAGTTGCCGGGCGAGGGAAGACAGGGAGGCTCAGCCACTGGAGCGCGTGTGCCTTCCCGTATGCCTTTCGCCACCTGCGGGGCAGGCGAGCTCGCCGACTTACCCTTTTGGGACGAACGCGTCGGCCAGAGCTCGCCCGACTGGCGCGCGCGCGAGCGCCGCTCCTCACGGGGACCATCCCTTGCCGCCACCGCCAACCGCACGGCGAAGGCATCCTTCCCTCAGATCCAGCTCTGCCCCGACTCCACTCCTCATGTCGCCTCCATGGTAACGGCCTGCGCGGCCGTGCCCGGAACTACGCTGCAGGATCCTCCTGCCCAGAGGGAGAGGGGGCGGAAAAGGGAACCGAGGTGAAAGGTCATCGTTTTCCTTGCGCTAGGAGCGACAGCCCGTCTTGGCTTGTGGCGCCGCTGGTCACCGCGCGCGCTGCTGGCCTAGAGGTTGGATGGGAGTGCATCTCGCGTGTGTTTTTCCCCTGGCCCTCCTAGTGCCTTTCAGACGCGCCACTCCACGCGAACTCTTCAGGGTTGGGCCAGCCCTTCGCTCTTCTCCTCCCGTTGGCTCCGGAAGGATATCTGGCGCGAAACGCAGGGTCTCTCTTGGCAATCGGAGGAGGGAATGGAGTGGAGTAGAGGGGGAGAAGGGTCAGCGGGCCGGGGCGCTCCCGTCTCTTCTCATCATTCTTTCCGCTGGACTCCCGCACGGCGACCGTTTCCACTCTCCTCTGCGAGTGACTGGGAAGAACGCACTTTCTATCCCCTATTTCCTTCGTCTCCTCCGAGGAGAGCAGACGCCCTGCTGCCCAGAGCAACCGGCGAGGCGGCCAAAGTGCATCGGAGGAGTTGCAAACCCATCTCCCGTTTCGTGGGGACCGGCTAACAGGAGAACTTCCTTTCAAGAAGAGTTGCAGAGAGCCTGAAGTGGTCACCCCACCGTACTTCCTTCTCGGAGGCAAGACCCAGAGCCTACTTCCTTCGCTCTCCGTCGAGAAAAAGAATGGGCTGTTCTTCGCAAGAGCCCTCTGTGTGGGAGCTTTGTTCCACCCGAGGCGAAGCAAATAGGAGACCTCCTGAGGCTTCGTGGGTTGTGGTTTCCGGACAAAATCAAGAGAAAGCAGTAGGGCAATCTTGGGGAGATGAATCTTTGGGGTAAGAAGGAAATGGACACAGGGACACCAGGTGAGGGCACTGGAGAGGGGAGGCTGCGAAGAGGAGAGGCAGATGACCGCGATGAAGCTGCCTCTCCCGCTTCGGTCCATCCCAGTAACCATTCTCATCTAAGAATTCCACTCCGCCTCTCCCTGGGTTTGGAGCATTCCCAAAAGAGAGGTGTCTCATAAAGAGAACGACCTCTCTCCCCATTCTTCACCCATGCGCCACTTACGGGCTGCTTTTAGACCGCCTGTATTCCTCCATGGGGCGCTCCCGCGCCTACAGTTCCAGCGCGTCTCCGACGCGTCCTGGCAGGTACTCTCCCGATGTTTATCCCGTGTTCACCCCCATCAGGGAGTGGGCACGGAACAAACATCGGAGGGTCACCAACTGGACAGGCGAGTGACCTCGCTCTAACGGCGGTCGCGTCGGCGAGTCTCAGAGAAGAGCGGAGAGGAGCCGATAAGGAACGTGTGGGATCGACTCGAGGGTTTTCCTCGTGGGGCATCCCCGGCGCAAGAACCAAAGTGAGAAGACTCAAGTCATCCGCGCGCCAACGAATGGCCGCGTGCGCACAGGAGAACAACGGGCCATCGTCGAACATGCAGGTGCGGTGCACGCGGCGGTAGCGAGCGTTTCTCCGCAAGTGCGACTGCGTGCACGGTCTTGGCCCTCTCTTACCGCTGTGGGTGACCCCGGGTCGAAGCCTCGCAGGAAGTCTTTCCCGTTGGTTCAAGGGAAATTTTGCCACCGCCAAAGGCAACGGAGGCTTTCGGTCACTCCAGGAAACGCGCGGATGCCCCCGCCTGCAGCTGCTTCCTCCCTTTCTGCTGTTCAGCAACGTGTGGCCACGGGATCGAACACGCGCCTCCATGCTCCCCGAGCGAAAGATGTTAGGGGTTTTTGCCTCGTGGTTGACGGAGAGGAACGGTACCGCATCTCCCAAGTCTTCCCGTACCCGCGCCCTCCTTCCCCTACTGTTTTCTCGTCCCTCATTCTCAAGTTCCAGCAACTTCACGTTTCTCTGTCCCCCTAATCTCATCCCTCTCACACCCCCGAGGTTCCACATTCTTACATCCTCACGTTTTCTTCCGCGCTTTCTGAAGACTGGTCGACACGAACGGCAGCTGAATCAGCACCCGCAAGGAGAGCAGCGGTTCCGAGACATCTGGAGACTCGGGGTTTCAGCCTCCCCGGTCCGGCGAGACGGGCGCAGGAGGGGGGGAAAGGGAGAGGCACACTCCCATGGAGGGAACGTGAGGGTGGTGAAGGGAATGCAGGAGAAAGCTTTCAGAAGGAAACGCATCTTCTTGAGAACGATGGCCACCGGAATCAAGCGACCGCTCTGTCCTCAGAAGATCGCCACTTACAGGCTTTTTTTAACTGATAGGTTCTTGCGCTGAGGGATTCAAGGAGTCACAGCGCACTTACGCCGCGGCCTCTTTGAAGCGCGAGTGAGCTTAGTGGTGAGACTGGAAAGGCAACCCCTTCAGTCTACCGAAAAGTCGACTGCGGCGACTGGATGGCAAGGAGGCCACAGATCTCTTGCTATGGGGCTTCCATGAAGGGAAAAGCGGAAGAAGTGGCTTTCTTCTTGTACCCTGTTAGAGTCAATGATGTTGCTGCACCATTCTTGTAAAAGAGACTCTGTGGGAAGGATGGAAAACACGGAAAAAGTTCCGCTATTTTTCGCTCTCTTTCGGGAAAGCGGATGCGGTGCTTCTGGCACGCTCGGGATTGCGGCGGCAATGAGGCTTACCAAACGTGGGAGAGGCCGAGAACCGTTCGAAGTTCTTCCCTGAGGGTCTCAAAAGTCAGTCGAAATTCAATCTTGGGAGGCCATTTGCAGCTCGGTGGTTCTCACTCTTGAGGACCGGGAAAACAGAAGTCGAAGAAGAGTTCGGTTTCCACGAGAAGCGACTTCGTTCACTTCCCTTTGAAGACCTGAATCTAGGGTGCCACCCTCCGAACGGCGCGCGAAAGTGGGCGTCTCCTGACTGCGAGGATGTCCGTGAGGGGGGAGGGAAGGGGGCTTGTCGCTGCAATGGCTCGTGCACCACTCCAGAGAAAGGAGGTGCGGTGGAGCTCTTCTTGTCACTCGTCTTTCGGTGCGAGCGCACCGAGGGAATTCGATCGCGCAGGAAGCCTCCTGGATGACCTTCTCAAATCAGGCTCACTTGATTCGAGTGATGGGATGTCCTGGCTGCTCAAGGATAGCGAAGGGATTTCGGGGATCTCTCCCGGTTGTTGAGGTCTCGCGGCTTGAAATTCACGGAGCGTTCCTCTCGGTTTTCGGCTGCATTGCGCGACTCTCCGATCCTCATGTTCTCTCATTTGTATTCTGACAACTTCTCTCGGATGATTAAGAGATTTTCTTCACGTCTTTCGCCGAAGATTTCAACTGCATTATTTATATCCAAATGAAAGTACGGCTTCAGTCTAAGCACGTTTGGTACGTTTGCACACGTCACTCATTTCTGGAGAGGAGTGTTGGTCCTAATCGAAACTCTCTGCAATCTTCGGACATCCATCATCCCTTTGGGACTCGAGCCGACGAGTCCGCGAGTCAACGAACGCCCAGCTTTCGCCCAAAGGTCGGAAAAGAACACTCCCCAGCTTCGCCCAACACTTGATGTTTGCTTCTTTGCCAACAAACACGAGGAAAGAGTCAGTGCTCGACCATTCGGTAACATCTTTGGTGAGGTTCCGACGGTACTCGCCAGCACCCGTGAACACTTGCTGGACCTGAAGCTGACGAGCCCGCCGCTTCTTCATGAGACCGCCACTAATCCCCACATTTCGCTCCAGTCCTCAAACTGTAGGTAGGAAGGATGCTGCAGGCTAGAGTCTTCAGCGACGGCTGGAGCAGCCCTTGCACGATGCGTAAAAACGGAAGGCCTCGCGATCTTAAGGAGAATTTCTGTCACCGAATGTCATCTGATTCCGGAAAATGCACATCGTAGAATCCTGAGGATGCCCGAAAAAAATACGTTTTCCGCTTCCTTCTCCCGTTCCCGAATTCTCGGGCTCAGGGCGACAAAAAGGCAAAGAATTCCTGCTTGAGTATGCATGTAAGGAGGCTATCAAAGCGCGTGTCCAAAGCACCAGCAGCTTTTCCCGTCACTCCTGGCCCTTACCGAAATGAGTCAGTCCAGCGCTCTGTTGCGGCCTTCGAATCGACAGACCGATCTCTCGCTGGAGTCGTGAAGGTTTCCGATGCTCACCGAGCAATCTTTCACGGCATTCCCAGACGCCTGATGGCGTGTCCTCAGCATGATATCCTGGAAGCAGAAATACCTGACGGTCCACATCACCACTCGTGTTCCCTGGTTCCGTTTTCGACTGCGCTCTTTCCTTTCGAGGACGTGGTTCTCAAGAACAGTCCGCAGGCGGCAAAGAATCAAAGGCGGAGGAGTGGTTTCCTCACAGGGCTCTGCGGAAAGCTCAGCTGAGAAACCGCTAGCAGCGACTCCACTCCGTACGCCTGCGGGTGCAACTGCTCTCTCGGAACTCAGTTCCAGGAGAATGCCTCTCGAGTGCACCATGACAACGCTGAAGAAACGAATGCTCAAAGGTGCTGCTGAGCCACAGAGAAGGGGTGAAGTACTACAATTCCACTCTCTCTTTCGCAGCAATGAAAGAAACCTGACAATCAAGGACCATCGTCAGGAGTGTCAGGATAGGTGAGGTCAGGTCAGAAATGTCAGGCATGCGCTCCATCTGAAGCTGGAGCTCTTTTTTATAGCGCGCCATCTGGAATGGAATATCGATCCGTCTAGAAATAACGTGAGGTCAGCTACGGTGGTGGCTCTGTAATCACCGAGCACATCCTCACCCGCTCCCTCTCCTGCTACTGTCTCCTACTCACCCTCGCTTTGCCGTTCCCTAACAAATACTTCTGTTGGTAGCTCTTCCGTGCCTTTTGTGTTTCAACCGCATTCCCTTCCGAGGCCGTGTTTTCACGCCAGCGTTTCTTGCAAATGCGATATCGAAAAGGGGGAGACTTATCCGGCTCTTCTAGAGAGACCTTGAACTTTTCCCGCCCCTTCCGACCGATCGGGAACATGCGTGTCCAGCGCACCCCCGGACGGGAGAGGGAAGGGCGACTGGGAAAGCGTGGTCCGAGAGCGCGCAGCAGCATCCCCCTTGCTCTTCACGGGTGCGAGCGAACGAGCGCGCGCTGGTCCGTGGTGAACGGGTTTTTCTTATCTCCCCGACAGAGGTGCCAGAGTCCCCGCACTCCTGCATCCATAAGATCGAGAACTCTCACACCATAAGCTTGAAATGCAAGGCCGGTTGCGACGGCGGCCTGTCCCAGCTATTCGCCGTGGAAATTCTTTCCAAGCAAACGGACAAAATAAAAGAGAGGATGCTCGCCAAAGAGCCTGCGTTCCACATCGAAGTTGATAATCTGGAAAAATACAAGATCATAATTTACGCCTTCAATTCTCTGGGGAAAAGCGCCCCTGTGATGGTGGAAAGCAGATTGCTGCAGCTGGCAGAATGGAAACCTGGTAAATTTTTGATTGCTTAAGCCATTGCTTCTTTCTTTCTTGTTCTTTTTTTTTTTTTTTTTTTTGCGTGGGTTTCTCCCCTCCACCCCCTCTCCCCCTTTTTGCTTCTTCCTCTCGCTCCGGACGCGCAGTGCTGAAGGCGGTGTTCGTTTGCTCGCAGCTTTTTTCACCCGCGAATGAAAAGTATGCCTTCCCGTTTTCTGGAGCAACGGGTTATTTATTTCCGCCGGCGAGCTTACTCGATAATCACTCTCTAATCCTCCTTGGCGTTATCCCGAGCATCCGCTGATTAACGAGTTCCTTCATGCCCGTACACACACGGTGGCTCCCCGGCCGTGCGGACCCGTGTGATCTTTGAGAATTGATTAGTTTGGATTCGGAACTCCTTTTCTGCGGCACCCGCAGGTCCCGCTGCTGACCGACCTGCATCGGAGCGCACCGCCCCTCATCGAGCCGTACTGAGACGATGAGGAGAACAGGGAGAAAGTTGGTGGCGATTCGCTGGCTACTGGACAAAAAACGACAAAAATACCCAGCAATTACGGGATGGCATCAAGCATGAGGACTTCCTGTTTTCGCTGCTTTCCTCCAAGCTTTTTTTTTTTTTTCTCTCTTTCGGATTTTCTTTATCTGGTTCGCCAGCTGCTGAAGAACAGCTCGCTCTCCATAGAGGGTGGAGGATGGGGAGAAAAGGGGAGGCTCACGAAGCTCTTTAACACTGTCCATGCCACCAAGGGGTGTCTGTGACTCTTCAATTTATAGGGAAAACTTTGAATCCAGGAAGGTGCTAGAAGAAGGAGTTTGTTCCTCTTAGGCTTGGGAGGGATCCCCTTTCTTATTCTCTCGATGGAGACCCCCCGGAAATCTGCTCTTCGTTTCTTCCCCGAAGGCGAACGCGGGAAGGAATCTCTCCTGGAACTGCTTCCCCGGAGGGAACCTGCAAGGTGACCACCTCTTGTTTCTCCCACGGAAAAGAACCCCGAAGGGATGCTTCGGAGAGCTCTCCGAAGGGCCCGCAACGCACTTACACTCTAAAGAGGCAATCCCTCTAGTGGATTGATACCCCACTAGGGAGATTGTCTCTCCAGAGTGTAAGAAGTTCCACTAGCTTCTGGAACGCGATGAAAGTTCTCCTCCTCCCCTCCGGGAAAGAAAGGGGGGAGGACGACTTTATTTTTCACATCCGGAAGAGAACCCCGAAGGTAACTGGGAAGACCACGGAGGACCAACTTCCAATCTCCGCCAGTCGACGGGGGGCATCTGACTTCCACTAGTGCCGCACCTGAAGCCTACAGGCCGAGCGTCACCAAGCGGGGAGGGGAGGGGGAATCGTGAACTTACGACTTACTCTCCATTTCTCGGAGTCGATCCTTCCCCTGGAGAGACTCGAACCCGCAACTCTCGGTGCCACACGCGGGCACCGCAGCCACACACGGGCTCCAACGCGAGCAGGACTTGCACCTGAAATCGCGCAGAGATACCCCTGCACCCCTGTCCAGGGGTATCTCCGCGTCTCCGGGTTTTCTTCGCAATGGTCGTTAGTAGGAGCCGACAGGAGGATCCCAGCAAAAGGAGATCCAGGCAAAATCAGCTGATTAAAGGAAGCTGCTTCTGTTTCCTGGATCGATCCAACTCGTTCGTTAGACGTGCAAACGAATCCAGGAAACTCGTGAAAGATACACATGACCAGGAAGACGAGGGGCCTAATGCATTCTGGGCTAGAGAAATCGGGAAAACGATACTTGCAGGAGCCAGATCCAGATGATGAGAACCCTCCCGCCAGCGAGAGGATCCGAGTGACAAACTGGAAGTCATTCTTCCCCGTCTGGGATTTAATTAGGCCCCAGTCTTCAGATTGAAGACTCGGAGCACGCTTCCCTTGCTCCTGGAGTCCTCTGAGTGCGCGCGCACGAGAAAGAGAGAGAACTTTTCACGAGCAAGTGAGGCTTCAGGAGATGAAAGAAGGGAACATGAGGAAGTTCCGTGTGAGATTCTGCTAAAGAACAATGCGCGTCCCGAGAGTGAATCTATAATCGACCGGTGGTCCACTCTGGGTTGCCATCCACGAAAGCAGAGAGAAGCTGCAGCCAGCAGCGGCTGACAGCGACGGAGATGGGAAAATTTCCTGTCTCCGAATTCGCTCCGTGAACTTCCTGTTTCGAAACATACAGGCCGATGAGCAGAGTGCTTCCTAGAGCTGGAAATCCATGGAGCAGCTAGAAGGCTTGCTGGAACCGACTCGAAGTGGAGAGCACGTAACTTTCCCAGTGTCCATGCGTTGCCGTCTCCCTCCTTCCCCCCCTTCCTGGAGGAAGGACACTTTCCTTCTCGTTCCATGAACTGGTTGATACCCTTCGGGGAGTTGCCTCTCCAGAGTGTTAAGAATAGCGCTGTTCCCTTCGGGGAGCGCCCTTCAGAGAAATTCGGGAGCGTCCCTTCCGGGTTCTCTTCCGGGTGCGGCGCTGGGTGGAAACCGGAAGCATCCCCATTTAGGGCGGTATCGAACAAGTCCATGGGGAGTCGTGATCCAGGCTCGTGTTCCTAGAAGATAATCTTGGACGGCGTTATCTGATACATGGACCGCCTTTTAGAACTTCAGGAGTTGCCTAGTAACGGAGCACAAGCTGGAGCGTTGCCTCGCCTCTTTTACGCAATTCTTTTCTTTTCCATTGGCCAAAGCTACTACTATTAGGATTCTGTCCCAGTGCCGTCCCTCAAAAGAATAGAATGCGATTTGAAACAGCGAAGAGAAATGGTGCTTTCGCGTTTCTCTGCCACGCCCATCCCTCAGCAAAGCCCAGAAATCTGAGCCTTGAACGAGCAAGATCTTCCGGCATCGAGGATCTCGTCTTGGATTCTTCTTTTCTTTACGAAGTCCAAAGAAAGGTGTAGAAGAATCACAAGGAGGGATGCCCTGCCTCCGTAGCTCGAGAAGAATGCTGTGGGCTGGTCGCTAGGACAGGATAGAGAGTTTTCTGGAGCATTCTCTCCTGTTCCAGAACCAGAGAGGATGCTTCCAGGTCTGTAGCATTCCCTCCAGCTCGCCTCCTACTGGGAAAATCAGGGAATGGAATTCTTGTTAGCACTGCCAAGGAGTGGCAGTAGGTTGGACAGGGAGAAGGGACAGTCTGCCGACGATCCCTCGGTAAAGCCTGCAGAGTGCGTGTTTTGTTATCTCTCTAAAAAGAAGATTTCCTGTTTTCCATGGTTGACTTCTCACAAGAAAAAGAATGTCAAGGTGGTCGGATCCGGGAGTCGAATTCAGATCTCTCAGTCCACCTTATGGATCGCGGGCAGAACTCGTATCCACCCTCCATGGCCTTCGACTTCGTTGTTCCTTTCGAGCCCATGGACTCTGATCCACAACGAACTACCTATCTTTCTTCTTCCGAAACAACAGTTCCATGACCACGAAGACCAAAGGGTTGACTCCCTTTTCCCAGAAGGTGGACGACCGATGCTTGAAGCATGGAGAAGGGAGATTGGAATTGCAACCTGGGGTCCAGTGCAGTCATGTTTGCATGACCTGGTGAATCAGTGTAGTCGGAAGAACAAGGAGATCTGTTTCGCTTTCCTTCCAAAGGAACGCGGATTCCGATTGGTTCAGGGGTCAGGAAACAGAGAGCACCACCATGCCTTAGAGGGCAAGTAGGTCTGGAGATATCCTTTCTTTCCATTCCCGTAAGAAGAAGCAAAGCAGGAGAAGAATAAATGAGAACAGCTCCGGGAGAAAGTAAGGAGGCAAGAGAAAATTATCCAAGTGGAGGAGATTCTCTACGACAACGAGCTTTTCACCTACTACATCGTGCCTCCGACGCTGCCGTTGCTCAGCCTCTGCCAGAAATATCTCTCTCTCGAAAGAGAGAGAGAGAGAAAAGAAAAACATCCGATCGCAAGAGGCTGGCATCTTGAAGCTCACTTGCGAAGAAAAAGAATCCTTGCCTTTCGCCACTTTCCCAGTTGTCTTCTTCGCAGGAACCAGGAAGCGACCTCGTGCCTGACTCCGGCGGTTTTCTCGAGCGGCGGAAACACACTGGCTTCTCCCGAGGCACTCTTTGTTCCGTATCCCTTCCTCCTTCCCTCCCGCGACAAGAGCCTTCGTGAGGGCTGCCTTCGGAGGCAGGGATCCTCAGGGAAACAAAGATCAATCGAGACTCCCGATGAAAAAAAGCAATGAAAGACAAACGACGGAGGAGGAGTCAGAGGGCGCCTATTAATAGTCCGTGGATCCCTCGGAGATCGAAACGGAGAGGGCCAGCAGCGCGCTTGAGGCACACCCTTCGCCGGAAGGTTCCGGTGACCAAAGCGCCCGCGAATCGAGACCGACATTCAAAACGCCGTTCTCCAATCTCATCTTCCCTGTTAGCCGAGAATCTCACTCCCCAATCAGAAAACGCCCACCCCGCGCATGCACGCGTGCCCAGCTCGTCGGGTCATCGTCGGGCGTGCATCGACTGTGCCGCTCGCTCAAGCACGCCACGTGCTCCGTGGTCGTGCACGTGCATCGAGTTACATGCAGCCACGTCTGTCTCGTAGCTGGACTCCCTCGCCCTTTCTACACCACGCGTTCTCCCGGACCTCGACACACCGCGCAACACCCGCTCGTGCGCGGCGCATCCCGATGCTGCAGCACTTCACGGAAGTCGCCGTTGCTGGAGAGCTGACGCGCGCTCTGGGGTGCTTGAGAAAGGTTCAAGTCCTCAGGCTCGCAGTATCCGCTCCGAGAGAAGCCAGCTGCGGGGCAAGGGAAAGAGAGCGAGCTAGCAGCCAGCATCGACCTCCGGTGGTCACCATCTCTTCTGCTTTCTCTCCCTCAAGAGACCCTCGTGTCCTCCTCCCGCTACCCGGAAGTGCTTGGTGTCGTCTTCGGCTTGCTGGCCCTGATCGCCATCGGGCTGCTCTTCGCTACGGTCGTCCGCAAGAGGTGCTGTTCTTCACGTACTCCGGAAGGTGCCTCCGGGAACTTCCGGTTCCTCAAATCTCTGGATTCCGGAGGATTCTGGGAAGGATACGCCACTCCTGGACACGATCGCCTTAACGCCCCAGGTGGGTGGAGCACCCCACAGGGGTCCTCCGCTGACTTCCTCCGGCTGTTCTCATTTCCTCCTCTCCATAGCAGCAGACGAGGGCACCACGGCAGTCACTGAAGATGAGGGCCTCAAAGACCGCAGAACGTCCTCGTGGACAAATGGGTCGTCACCTCGTCCGCTGCCCGAAACAAGCCCTCTGACGGCCCCCAACAAGAGGGCGTATATTCTGAGTATCCTGCAGAAGCCCAACGTAGGTCGTTCCCCCAAGTCCCTCACCCCTCAACCCATCTCGCTGCCCTTGGTCCTGAGGCTCCTCCGCGACTCCAAGAGCTACTCGGAACAGTGGATCCAGCATTTGTCTTCGGACGAGTCTTCAGGGCGTGTTCGTTTGGAAGACGATATCCACTCCCCCCTCCCTCTCCCCCAAGCTCATGCGCTGCTCCGCTTCCCTGGGATACTGGGTCAATGATCTGGGAGACGAGAGAAACCGACCGACCTTGGCTGCCGGCGCCCCTGCTGCCGAAGAGGGGAGTTAATGAGGGCCTTTCCCAAAGAGCTCCCTGGAAAGCGCATTTCGCCCTCCTTCCCACTGCGGAGAACTCTGAGGAACCAGAAGGGGACGCTCTTGCGCTTGAGGAAGGGAATGGAGGTGGGACGGGGCAAATGCAGCGCTTCCCCCTGGCTTGTGACCCTTCCCCTCCACATTCCCAGCTCCTGCAGCGGCGACGCGCTCTTCATCTTCTAGAGCATCCACCTATTTGTCCAAGGCTGGGAAATGGAGAAGCTGGGTAAAGGAGGAAGGGGATGGAAGTGATGGAGAAAGCGTGTGCGCGGCGTGGGTACTGCTACTTCCGGGATTGCTACATCGAGTGGGGCCGACGTGAGAGGAAAGAAAGCAGGGCGCCTATCCAGCGTCATCTGCTCGGCGCCTGGTCCGAGGAGACCTCCGAGGGTCCCTTCGGACCAGACTGGTCTCCTGCAGAGAAACAGCGCATCTCGGAGCGACGGCAGCCAGGGACGGTAGAAGGCGGGAAGAAGGGTGAGACAAGGGGAGAAAGAGGCAGGGATTTGATATAGAAAGGGTTGATGATAACCGAAAGAAGTGGACCGTTCTTTTAAGGCCCTCCATTCTTAGCCCTCCGGAGTACTCGAGGACTGAGGGAGAAGTTCGCGCGCTGGGGATGGCGGTCGAACAACCAGTTTATCCTCTCGCATCCCCTCCAGGATTCCTTCCTTTTCTTCTTCTAGCAGCTTTCGGGACCGCACAAGGTTCTGGCCTCCTTCTGGAAGGTTCCCTCCCCCTCCCCCATCCCTTGTGCTCGTTCAAGGCGGCTCGGGACGGGTCTTCGGGCGCGAATAGGCGGTCGCCCCGTCGCTTACCTCCGTCGCCGCCGCGAGCGCCACTCCCGAGATCGCGGCGCTAATTGTGAAGTCTTCCTCAGCTCAGCGAAAGCGCTTTGTGAACCTCTCCCTTGTTCTTGCGTCCAGTGACATTGTTGTTGCGAACACTCGTCCCAAACCTCGACCGGCCAGCGAGGCGGAGGGAAGACGCACTCCTGTGAGTAGAGTATCCAAGTTTCCCGGGAGGAACGGGGAGAGCTTTTTACCCCTCCCCCTCCCCCTTCTGACCGGGGTCTCTCCGGGAACGACAGGCAGTAAGGACAACGACGGCAAGAAGGCGGCATCCGGTGTCTCGTTCACCGGGAGGAGAGGGAGAGACCAGCGGTGCGGAGGGCAGCTGCTGCCTCGAGCTGAAACGCAGTCCAGGCTCGCTCGGACTGAGGTCCAAGGCCGCCAGCCTCCCTCGAGCGAGGTCAGAGACCTGCCGAGCGAAGACGTGCGGCGTGGGAGCGAGGACGCACTCCCCTCTTCCTCGGTTCCCGTTTCCGGAAGGAGCTTCCGCTCCGCTTGCTGCCACCGCCGGCCGGTCCGTCTCCCTCTCCAACGGGAGGAAAACCAGAAAGCGTCTCTTCACGCTTCCTCTCCCCATCACCTGCGAGGAGTCGTCCAATACATTTCCTGCTGCAGTCCGCGCTCCCCCTTTGAGATGGGGCGCGGTGAGGGGGTGGGCACAGATTTCCGAAGTCCTAGAGTCTGGGATCTTCGGACGCCTGCAGGCGAGTCATGCCGTGGGTCGACCCAAGGACTGAACTCGCTCCTCGGAAGGGCGCGTCCGGCCACGGAAGAAGGAGCACGAAGCATCTGCTGGAGGGTTCCGAGTCCACAGTCCCTTCATGTTGACCAACGAGCGGTACTCAACGCTCTGTAACACCTTCGCCGTCGATGACCTTTCCCTTACAGCTTTTTAGCAGTCCGGTCCCTGTTTGATTGCCCCCCCCCCCCCAGTCATCGTCCGTCCCAAACCATCGTCCTCAGCCACAGTCATCGTTGGCTTCGCTGCCGGTCTGTGCACACCTGGCAGCTCTGCCAACCAATAGGGGTCAATGCAAAAAAAGAAAAGGACACTTTGAGTGTGGAGACTGGAGTCAGGGTAGCTTTTTTGGAAGCCGGTGGAAACAGCAGGACCGATACGATGTCTCCCTCACGATAGGTGGTCAAGGGGAAACCCAGGAAACCATTCCAACCACATGAACGCAAAGAATTTGGAGATTTGCGCGCCCCACCGGTCTCTCATCCCTGCCCACGAGGAAGAAACGTTTTCCCCCATGAATCAAAGAGTGATCTTCCCAAACCACAAGCAAGAGAGGAAGGAAGATGACCTCAGTGAAGGAAAAAAAAAAATGGAAAGTGGCCCTCAAGACCCTCGGAAGCGGCCATCTTATTTTTCCACTAAAGAGGCCTATTTCCCTTGGATTAAAACTGGGAAGTGAGAGACGAAATAGTAGCGCCGCTCGCTGATGCGAAACTCCGTGGAACTTCCGTTGGGTTTGGGAGAATTCATGCATTGCTGATTGGTTTGTAGGCGGACCAGAGTTCGGCGCCTTACCTCGGAGAACAGTGGGGGCTGTCTCAGCGGAGGAGATACGTTACCTGACTTGGGAGTTGAAAAGAAGAAAAAAAGATAGTATTTCATTTTCGGACCTCGGTGTGCATGACAGAGTGCGAAGAAATGAAGCAATCAAGTGTCTCTCCCTGGTGGAAAAAGGCCTCTCGAAACCTTTCCCGATCGCGAAAGAGTAGAATGCCTCATGTTTCGCTCCGAGACGCGCTTTCATCGATGACGTCAGCAACACCTGAAGGGACTTGGTTACTGGTCGCTGGGATTCCAGTGCCCTTCCAGGCGTATCCTCGAAACGGATGCTCTCCTCCATCTGCCGTATTCATCCATCTGCCGCGGATGCAATGGCTGTGTCTTCTTGGACACAGCTTTTACATGACAAGAATTCTCTGTCACTCTCCACATGCAATCCCGTCGTAAGGTGTTCCTTCCTTGAGACCACCGAGTTCCCATTTGAACATCAAGCGGTTTGGCTAGAAGTGGCACTCGCCCGAGTCATCAGGGTGAAGTCCTCATATTATCTCCATAGAAAGAGTCCCTCGAGCTGAACCCCGTGGAGTGCTTTCTTCCACGGTACGTTCCTTGGCGGAAATTCCAATGCAACGCCTGCTTGGAGGAGGAATCAGTGGAAACGCGCCTCGCAGCAACAAGAGTGGTTGCTTCCTAGAGCAAAGTTCCTCCGAATCACCTCAGGCACCTGCACTGAGGGCTCTCACGACCTCTGTCCGGATGCACGAGCTTTGACAGGGAAACATGCACCTACAAAAATTGCTCCAGGCAACGCGTGCCACAGAGGCACGCATGTATGCGCTGCTAGAGCAGGTGCCGATACGTCACGCTTTTTCCCTCAGAACTGGGCTGAGCGCTGGCTCAGTCAGAACCCGTCGGAAAGCTGGCGATACGACGTTCTTGCCTCAGGCATCGGACCGCTAGGAAATGGTGTCAGGGCACTAAGGACCTTGTATGAAGAAGGAACAGCCCTGTTCGATTGTCCACGCGTTTTTCTTCTCGGCATCCATCGGAAGAGGCGAGGAGAAACGAGCGAGGCGCCGGTGGTTTCTGTAGCGCTGGTGCGCGTGCCGGAGAACCATATTTCCGGCGGGCAGCAAAATTCCTGCTAGAGACGACGGTGGGACACACTCGACAGCGTCAAGCCACGTGACATGGGGACCGCACGTTCCAAAGCGACCATAGAGTTTGTCCTTTTGTGTGCGCCCGCTTCTGCTTTCCAAAGACGTACCCATGGCCCGCGTTGGCGACCCCACGTGGCTGCTGTTTCGACGCGTGGTGTCAAACTTCGTGGGTTCGAATCCCCGCGTGGAACATCGACGCCGAGACATGGGTGCGCCATGGGTTTCGAATCCTCCCCGCAGCACGAGGCTGGTTGCCCCGCGGACTTCGGGTGCAGCACTGGTGAAAGCCGGATGCCCCCGTTGACTGGCAGGGATCGGAAGTCGGCCCTACGGGATCCTTCCAGGAATCACGGAGCCCGTTTCCTTTGTGGTTCCCTTCCGGTTGTGAAAAGGCCGTGGTTCCCCACTCTCACAAGGAACCTTCCATCGCGTATTATGGAACCGGTTGATACCCCCTTCAGAGGGTTTGCTCTCCAGAATGTAAGAAGCTCTCTGCTCCCTTCGGGGGGCGCTCCTTAGAGAAATTTGGAAGCGACTCTTCGGGGTTCTCTTCAGAGGAGGAAACCAGGAGCGGATCCTTTCCGGATTCCCTCCGGAGAAGAAGTTTCAGGAGCGACCCCCTCCAGGAGTCCTTCCGAAGAAAATAAGGAAGAGGTTACCTTCTGGGCTTCATCCCAAGAGTAAGAAGAGCAAATGTAAGAGGGTTCCTTCCTCCGAAGCCCTTCCTGGAATGTTATGTAATTTCTAAAAGTTCCACCCACTCTGTAGTGAGAGTAATCTTCACTTGCACGTGAGTTTAGAAGACCCTCGTTGATGGCTAGGAGGCGTACCATGAAGCTGGGTGGTCCCTCCAGGGTCACTCCCTAACTTCAAGAGTTAACGCATCCTCGTGTGGCGTGGACAGCGTTTAAAGCGCTTCGTGAGTCTCTCCCAAAGAGGCAAAGGGTTTTTCAGAACTTGGCAAACAAAATAAATAAATAAAATAAAATAAAAGCTGAAAGGAAAGCAGCGAAAACCGGAGAACTCGGAAGGATTTCCATCGTCCTTATCCACCAAGGAAGATATTGGACACTAAGGCCGCCAGCACCTCGCTCACCATCGTACTGCTTTCGGCAGTCCCAGTCTCTTTCTAGCAGTTGCCACGTTCATTCGAATCCCTGCTCACCTCGCCATGAGCCACCCGACCAATTACCGTTTGTTGAGAAGCAGCAGGCAGCAGGTAGGACGCAGGTGGAACCATGCCGAGAGAAACCGATCGCCACACTCTGGCGTCGGGAACGAATCAACAGTTCAAGATCGCAGCTGCACCTCAAGACCGATCCACCTGAGGGTGTGTGGATCCGAACTGCGTCAGGTGCAGGGAACGTGGATCCCTCCCGCACCTGCTTGTGGATTGTGTTGCCCTCCGACTCCTCTGAGAACGCTTTAATGCGACCCTCGGTATCACGAGTGGCAGTCCCAGGGACGCCATAAGACCCCTCTTCATGACGCGACACCCTTTAATCAGCAGTCTCTTTAGCAGTCCTCTGCTGCCTATGCAGAATTGTATTGACTAGAAGCGATGCAAGAGGAGGACGGGGCGACAAAAATGCCATCCACTTTGTCTGCTCCATGAAGATGGCAACAAGATGGCTTCGCCTGAACAATATGCAAAGAGAACTTGCCAGCCTCCTCAGTAGGATGCAGAGGACCACCCTTAGCAGAAAGTGACCCCTTCCCACACAACCCAAGTTTATTTATCTACTTTTTTTTTATTTGTGTTTCTTTTTGTTCATTCCCTTCTCTCTGCTGTCGAGGCGGACCTCGCCGGCCTGCGCAACAGTAACCCGGCAGGTTCCATAGGAAATGGACATGGATGGACTACCGGTCCTGCCCCCCCCAAATGCAAATGTTTATTCTTATTAAATAAACCACGCCCTGGCGCACCCGGATGAAAATCAAGGCCAATTCAGACGCACGAATTTTTCTTGAGGACACGAGTGGGGCCTCGGCGCTCTCTCTAAGATCGGCAATCATCTGCGTTGGAAGGACTCCTCGATACAAATTTGAATCAATTCCGGCAACGCAGGAGGGAGGGAAGAAATAGTTCGATTCAACTGTCGGGAGCGACGGGGTCTCCTAGGGTGGCTCGATGAGTGCCACTCCTCCCTGTTTACTCGAAGGAAGGATGAAATCTCCCTTCTTCCACGCAGCGTACATAGCCATTTTCGGATATCGACGCCCCCTTTCCTCAGTTGAATGGCGCCCTTCACGACCCCCCGGAAGTCAGTCGACGTTCAGGGTCGTGTGGAAAGTCGCCGAGTTTCCTCCAAGTGAGGGATGTTCGCAAAACATCTTAGAAATGTTCGGAGAAACCACCTCTGCCGATGGGAGCGCAGAAGAAGGCGAGACAGGAAATGCGATATCGTCGGACGGAGGAAGCTCCCAACTGGTTGCCGTCGGGTCACTCAGCGGTCTCCAGGATTCCCGGTCCTGGCACCCTCCTTGCACGCGAGGATGCCAGCTGCGGACCGGAGTCATTCCCACAGTTGAGGAATAGTGAGGGAGGGGGAAGGGACGAACACGGAGGCCCAGCATCCTGCACGCTCAGTCTCTACCCCGTCTCTCTTCCTCCCTGCCCTCCACAGGAGTGAAACAGAAGGTTTCCGAAAGTAGGGAAAGGGCTGCCTTGCCGCCGGCTTGGGGAGAGGCCGGTGGTGATTTCTTCCTTTCACCAGGTGGCTTCTCTCAATTCGTCCCCACGAAGGAGTGCGCGTAAAAAGTCCTCCCCCACGGACACGGGTGTTGAGATTCTGGTGGACTCCAATCGGGATTCGATAGGAGGGGAATGCGCGCCTTTGTTGGCCATGTGGTGGAACACCGTAGAAGAAGGTCGGTTCTAAGGCGCGACAACCTCCATCCCACAAGCAGCATAGCCGCATTTCCGACCCTTCTCTGCGAGTTTTGTTCCTTCCTGGACCCGTTGAAGCCGCGAAAGAGAGAGGACATCTAATTCAGTCTTCTCTGATTCGCGCTCGGACTCTAGGGTGAGAAATCCTTCAGGATGGATGCCGAAAGGGCAGTGGGGATGGTTTATCCAGCATCGCGGAGGATAGCTCTACCTCGGCGCCGCAGCTCTGCTTTCACAGCAACTGTCTTCCGAGCAGGAACCTCCGAGAGATGGAAAAAAGTGACATGTGAAGAGATAGAGGAGGAGGAGAGGAGGAAGAGGAATGGTAACGGGGAGAAGCACGCTGTTTGTGCATTTATTGAATCCTGAGAAGGAGAGGGAGAGAGACGCTCATGATGACAGAACAGCTTCCGCGCAAAACAAACAGAAGAGAACAACGGCTCTCGCGAGTCCAACCAATGCCAACAGGGACGGTCGCTGCTAACCCTCCACGCAGCCACCCAGAGGAATTAGGGATGAAAATGACTCACAGTGCAACTCATCCAGCGCGACAGGCAAGACACTTTATCCCCGACTAATCCCAAGTTACCTGCACTGACTTTGGCAACCCTGCTGAGCTCGTGTCCCGGCACTCCCGCCGTGTCGGCCTACGCAGACTGTCGGCTCTGCTGTTGCTCCCCGGGCCTACCCCGACTTACGCTCTCGAGGAGTTCTTCGAGTTGCTACGCCGCGGGACGGGCCTGGGGGTGAACAGGGCGAAGTCGTCGATCATTCAAATCGACTCGGAGTGGGCTGGACGGCCGGACTGGATCAGCTTGGGGATTCCCACGGAGGGGTACTTGAAGTACCTCGGCGTTCCGTTGGGGGACTTCTGCCAGTCGGAAGCCTGGTCAGGTCATCTCCAGAAAGTGGAGTCGGCGATCGGCCCGTTCCTGGAAGGCAGGTTTCACTTGCCGGAACGGGCCGCGGTGTGGAACGCGTTCGCGGCCCCCCTCCTTCGCCCCCTGCTTTTTGTTTGCCCCATACCCCGTGAATGGAAAAAAAGAACGAAGGACCTCCTGCGCATCGCCCTGTGGGGCGGCGGGAGGCCTCGTGTGCCTCTAAAGGATTTGTGCGCTCCACGTCGGGACGGAGGTCTTAGCGTCCTGACGCTGGAGCGCGTGGCGGCGGTGGCGTACCCTAGCCATCGCGGCGAAGATGTGGAGCACCCCTTGGTGCGTTCCAGCCCGCCTTCCCGCCAGACGTGTGTCCGGGACTGAAGGACTCGCGTCTTTTCTTCTGTGCTCCGGCCGGAAAATAAGAAGATGCGGACTTCCCCTGGGACGCATGGCCACCCTGGCAAAGGAGAACGGGTGGATGGCCTGTAGCCCCGCCAACTCCAGCGCATGGCTGAAAGAAACAGTTGAAACGTGGGCAAAGTTAAACGACCTCAGCGGAGAATCCTGCAACCGTCTGCGTACCGGCATCTACACCCGCTGCACGCTGCGGAACATGATCGTGTGTCCCGCCAGAAGCACTTTTGCGGAGACGACCCCACTGGCCACGGCGCTGCCCTTCCTACGAAGGGCGCTTCAAAACAGCCGGAAGCCGAGATGGCAAGTCTCCTGCCGAATAGCGGGCAAGGAGAAGGATCTAAGTGGGTGGACCATGAGGGAACTGGCAGAAGCCGCGACCCCAAGCGTTCACCCGCATGGAATACGGAGATGGGGAGAGCTGCTTGGCATCCCGGTGGATGACCTAGAGTGGCCCCCGTTGTTCAGAGACTCATCCACCCTCTTCCTCAAGTGGCAGGAAACGGCGCTGCTGTTGTTGCACTGGTGTCTTCCCTGCAACGCGCGCCGCCACCACTGGACGTTGGTGAACGTGGGACAGAACTGTGCAGTGTGCGGGGAGAAGGAATTCCTCCCCCATCTGTTAGTGGACTGCGCTGCCCTCCGGCCCTTGTGGGAACGTTTTGCTACGAACCTTTCAATGCCGGTAGGCAGCACCCCCAGAGACGTTATGAGACTCCTCTTCGTGCGACACGCCCTGACACCAGCCTCAGCTTTGGCAGCACTTTGCTGCCTCCGAGGGATTGTGGCAGCGTGGAGCGCAACCAGCAGAGGAAGCAAAGACAGGGACCCCATCGTACACGTGGGTCGCTACCTGCGAATCGCGATCGGCTGGTCCCATCTGGGAGCTATGACGACGGACCTCGAGGGCATCCTGGAAAGGATGGTCTCTTTCTCCAGCGGGCTGTGATCCCTTCCCAGCCCTCCAAATAGTTTCTTTTTGTTTATTTCATTTATTTTTCTTTTTGTTTTACCCCCTATCCCCTACGCTGCCGAGGAAAGACAAGCCGGCCTCAGAAGCGGCTTCCTGGCTGGTCCCATGAAATATTGGCCGTAGCGGGACCTAGTACCGCAAATGTGAAGTGTTTATCAATAAACGCCCCGGCGTGATCGGGTGAAAACTCCCCAGTGTCCCACACTGGGACACTGGGGAGTGTGGATGCCAATTGTGCAGGGTGCGGGGAAAGGGAAACCTTCCTCCACCTCCTCATCGAGTGTGTCGCCCTCCGCCCCATGTGGGATCGACTCTCGTCGATTGTGAACATTCCGGTGGGCGACCCAAAAGACATTTTCCATCGCCTCCTGATGCGGAACGCCCTGCCAGCAGCCGCGTGTGTTGCAGTTCTTTGCTGCATACGCGGAATCCTAGAGAAGTGGACTGCGTCGAGGAGAGGACACTAAAGCCGGGATGCAATTCATTGGGCAGTCATCTCCATGGAGAAGGCTTCCCGATGGCGCCGGTTGAGAAAACATTTACCAACAGTTGTCCGCATCCAAAACCGGATCAGAGGCCTTCTCGCGGCGTACCGTGATCCCTTCCCTCCCCATAAGACTTTGTCACCCCGGCGTTTTTGTTTTTTGTTCTTTTTTTTTCCCGGTTTTCCCGTCCCCTTCGTCCGTGTAGAGGACCTCACCGGCCTGCGGGTCTGGGAGGACAAGGCAATCAGAACTTATGTGTTCTGACTAAAAACACTACAAAAAAGACCAGAAAAATTACTGTGAAATTTTAATAATAAAAGCTCCGGTTTATCCGGCACTGTACGCATAGAAGGGCATGATCATGAAGAACAAGATGGCCCTCGAAGCACCTACGAAGCGTCAGCATGACAGCGGCGGTACCAATGAAGGATGGCGGTCAGGAGTGGCGGAGTGAACATTGGAGATGGAGCTAGAGACGGACACCAAACTGGTGTTCATCACGTGTCGGGGTTCAGGACTCTACGTTTCCCTCGTCTGCGACCTCTCGAAAGGATTCGCCGCGAGGAGAGTTCGGAGTGATCAAACGGAATGGAGAATTCTCCGTGGCATCGTCAAACGGAGCGAGAAACGAGCTTTTTCCCTTTCTTCCTTCCTTTTTTGGAACACCTCCGCGAATATTTCTCTCTCGTTTGCTTGGAAAGGAAGTGTTTGCACGCCGATAACGTGGATGCAAATGGAGTCCGCTCCTCCTGGTGGGATGCGATCTCCTCGAAATCCGATTACGAATTGATTAGGCGGAGTGAGAAACTCCTCCAACAGGGAAGCCTTTGTCGTTTCTCGAGGCACTCTCTCTTCCCGTCCTCCTCCCTTCTTTCTTCTCCTTTCTTCTTCCTCCTCCTCCCCCTCCCTTTCTCCTTCTCCTTTTCCTCCCTTTCTCCATCTTTCTTCTTCCCTTTCTTCTCCTCCCTTTCTCCTCCTTCTTCCTCTTCCCTTTTTTCTCCTCTTCCTTCCTCTTCCTCCTCCTTCCTCTCCTTTTCCTCTTTCTCCTTTCCTCCTCCTCCTCCTTCCTCCTCCTCTCCTCTTTTAAACAGAAACACCGGTCGAACCACAACGGAACAAACGAAAAATTTATTACAAAGGTAATAATTCTTAGAGAAGTCTCCCATGTGGAATCGGAAGCTTCCTCGAGGTGTTCTGGAAGCAGCAGTTGTTGCCTCGGGAGCGGGGCTGAATACCCAGATGGCAGTTTCGGAAATCGAGGAAGGATTACGCTGAGAATCCTCCCGAAAATTCATTCTCTTCGGATTAGAGCTGGATGGATGGCACGCAGGAATAGGATGTGACGTCTCAGCGTGAAGCCAATACGACTGTCTTCTCGGCGTGAGTCGAAAATCGGCCTCCAGTGGCACCTAGAACTAGAAGAGGTTGTGCCATCGTGAGTTCCGAGGAATCCTCCCGATGTCGGAAAGGCCCTGCTTCCCGTTCGTATGGAGCGGAGAGCCACGCCCAGTGCGTGAGCGGAGGCGTCAAATGCGCTCCTCTGAGCGCAGCCCCAGCAGACGCCCTTCGAGAAAATAAGCAAAAAACCGAGGCGCGCTTTCTTTTGCTTTTAAGGACTTGTCGGCGTGGACGCCAAACTACGGCCACCCCATGTGCACGCTTTCGGCTCCTCTCAAGCATCCACATAATTTCGTCGTCATGTTAACCACCCTTTTCAATCCGCTCTTTCGGGAGCCGCCATTTCTCTCCGTGCCAACTCTGCCCTCCGTTCCGAGTGAGCCAGCCAAACCAAATGCAATCCAGTTATGCATTTCATTTCTCGAAATCTGTCGAGATCAGTGATGATGAGAACAGCCCAGGAAGAAGCTCCACACGTCCCCTCCCCCTTTCCCTCAAAAAAAATTTGAAAGAAAAAAAAACTCCTGCATTGGCGGACGTGTGGCCACGGCGTCCGTGCACAGTGCCGCGCGTTGCGGGTTGGAATCCTCGTAAGCTATGGACGCGAGGTGGACGAATCGGTGGATTCCGAGTGATTTATCCCGCGTGGTGACGCTGACCTCAGGCTGTTTCAGCTGTGCACCGGTAGGACGCGCTCGTGTCCACGGCCGTTCGACTAACCGTGAAGTGGAAAGGGCCTCTCATCTTCACGCGGGCCTCTGAGCTCTATCCCGTGTGGGGGCGCTGTCGAGACGCTATGATGTCCCCACGGCTCTTGGAAACCTAGTGCTCCCCTCTCCCTCCAGGTAAAAAAAAAAACGGAAAAGAATAAGTTAAGGAAAGATCTGGAAGGACGTGGGAAGCGGCGGAAACGAATCATCTTCAGCTAACGACCCGAATAGTCAACGATCCGTTCCTCAGTTCGCTACCGGCCTTCTTCTTCGAAGAAAAAAAAAAAAGGAAAGAAGAAAAAAAAAAAACTCGAAACTCCAGGAAACTCGAGACTTTTTTTGCTGGGTACCGAGTTGTATCCGTGCGCGCTTTCTCCGAATTTGTGTTGACTTTTGCCCGCCGTTCATCGATCACGTCTGGAAACGTCAAATTCTGTGCTTCTTCTCTCATCCCGAGTCCAGCGCTGCATCCAATCGCTTCCGCGTTGCTCGCAATGCGCGCTGCCCTTTCCGGGATCCGCAGCGTCGCTGCCACATGAGGGCGTGGAATGCAGTCAGCAAGCTGCTGGTCCGGGAGGCTCTCATCACCAGCACACAAGATTGCACTCCACGGTGACTTCATCGAAAAATCGATTAGAATGTATCCCTGTCAACCACTCTCAGCGATCTGGATCAGTGATCGCGACAAGGACCTTCCTGAGAAGAACAGCTCCTCGTGGAAGATGCGGGAAACGAAATTTCACTGGTTTCCTCTTCGATGGGGCATCTGGGATGTGTAATTCTTACACGTGGTTCACTGAAGCATCTGTACACCTGTACACTTGCGCTTTTATTCACTAATTCACTTTCGGGAACGTGAACCCATCATCCCATCCTTACACACTGACTGGTTTTCCCTGATAGGTGCACAGAGGAAGTATTAAATAAGGTGATCTTTGAATCTTAGCATGGGAAGATGCCAGCCCAATCCAAAGATCATCCATACAACATCGTCTTCGTGGAAGTCTCTTGAAATGCGTTCGAGCTTCAAGGAGCGGCACTCCATTCCTCCTCTCAGAGTCGAAGGACTGCGCGTACACTCTGGCGGGAAGAAAATCTCAGAAGCACAAAATGGTAAAGGGACTGATCTGAAAGGTTGGCGTGACTGACTCCTGTGAAAGTTGCAGCAGTTCCCCCCCACTCCACCCCCTGAAAATTTTTCGGAGCATCCGGAACCCCGTGCTGCTCTTCCAATTTTCCAGACCCTCTGAGGTGAGTAGGTACGGGAGATCGGCACGTTGCAGATCGCGTTCTTCATGCTAGATGTGTTCCGTGGAAATTCTAGCTGAGCTACTGTGCACGGCATGCTGCACCATCCAAGACAGCGCTCCTCCCGGACGACGTAAACGCATCATGACCAAGCAGCACCTGAACTTTGCAGGATTAGGGGACCCATAATCGGCGCGCATCCAGGACCGGCATTGACCCTCCTGTTCCGTTCCAGAAGTGCTTGCAAAAGACTTGAGGGAAACTTGCTTCGCTTCGTCCGCAGAACCTCTCTTTCGGAGTATGGTAAGGGATCCTGGTCCCACATTTAAGGATTGAGCCACTTTAAATCGGCACGAAAGTGAACTCTGCAGTGCGGCAGACCACTATATAACGCGGATTCGCACAACACGCCAGAAGAAAAAATGGCGGCCTCCCTCGTATTACGCGGTAAGTCGGTCCCGTGCGATGCCGTGGAAACATTTCAGTTTTTCAGCACAGTGTCGGTACAGCTGTGTTCGATCAGAACACGAATTTGAGCAAGTTTTATTGCTGAGCGTACTGGTGCAGCCGAAAGTATAGTGTTGATTGACTTGGTTCATTACAGCACTCTGAACGCTCTTTTGCTTTAAATTAAACAAACACCTCTTATTTTTTCCTGTTTGTTTTGAAGTGAAACAGTAATTATCCTGTTGTGGCAATGTATAAGATACATTTTTCACCTGTTATAAACACTCCTTTATTTATGCATAACCCATAGGGCTCGTACAACACGGATCTCATCGCCCGCATTTTACTAGGGCCTATTATAGTTTCTTGTTTTTCTATTCTCACCACATGCCGTAATCTACATGAAGAGATCAGGCTCGTGGAACTTCGGTTTCGGGTGGTGGATTCCCCGTGATTCGCCGGGGTCAAGTCAGCGGCCTGATCTCTCCCCGACTTCTCCGACGGCGCTGTTCCTTCGGGGTCTGTGCAGCTTCCGATGAGTGGCTTCAGGAACGCGACTCCGGGTGCCTGCCTGCCATCCACCGAGATCGGAGGCCGGATTCGCCTCCCCTGCGAAGATGGCTTAGCGCAGCGAAGTTGAGAGAACATGTTTCCGTTTGCATTGGCTCCAGGGAGGCTGCACGCTCTTTCAATAAATGTCGAGACATTTCGGAGTTCCATGTGCACTTGCAAGTAGACTTTTCCGAAGCTTCGAGGGCCGCCGCCGGTCCTTGAGATCGGCACTCGCTCGAGAAGGAAAGTCGTGGGTCTCAAAGTCGCAGACGAAATTCCCACTGCGTTCCCCTGCCGGCTGGCTTTGAGCGGACATGTGTGTGTTTGTGACCTTGAGTTTTCTATTCGTCTCCTTTACTTCAAGGCGTGGAGACATCCATCATCCACTTCTGCAACTATCCGGAAGTTTACTGCGGCTTGAGAGTGACGACCTGCCGAACGACCTGGAAACCTGGAACCCGAAAATTTTTAGCTTCGCGACATCCGATCAACGTTCGAAGTAAAACCCTCCGAGCTGGTTCGAAGAGGAAAATTGCACCAGCGAAGCGAGAGTGAGATCTTCTACGGGCCATCGGAGGTCGCAGGCTGCGAGGGCTCACTTTCTGGCGCGAAAGAATGTTCCTTCGACTGCTCACGAACGGACTCGGGAGACCACGGAAGTTTCTAGGATTCGACTTTATTCTTTGAAGAGTTACCCGGGCAAAGGGTAACCCCTCGAAGGAAAAATGGAAATTTGTCTCTTTTCCTCTTTAGGAATCGAGCTTGAGAAAGGCATGGGGTTCTGCTTCCGGGTAGTCTCTCTTCCTGTCGCTCCGGCAGCCCAAGAAGCAGCTCAAGGAAAACTTGAAAAAAGGAAAAGGATGGAAAATCCAGAGCAACCATCTTTTCGGTCCGTATTGCTAGGGGGAACTTGAGGATGCTTTTATCTGTTTCCAAGGGTCCTTCTGACTGCGAGGAGACTGCATTTGTCTTCCCTCAGGAGCGCGAACACGTTGGCTGTGACGCTTTCGGTTCCTTGCTGTCCTCCTCCGCTCCTCGACTTCTTCGAAAAGCCGAAGCTTCAAACATGCGTTCTGCTGGCACCCGCCGCATCAAGCACGAACAGGAAGCAAGGGAACTGCTCCTTTCGTGCCTCGAACTGCCGACATGGAAAACGCATGGCTAACGAGACGGCCTTCCTCTTTTCGAGTGCCTTCCGGATATGCAGCTCGTTGAAATGATGTCTCACGTGCTTCGCAAGAACACAAATCTGTCGGTTTCACGCATGCCCGGAAGTGGCGTATCCATGGCAGCCGTTTTCCGACGCAACGCCGCGTTGGCCAGGGACGGGAAGGTTGCCTAAGCAGCTGCGTTCACCCATGGGTGGCTTCGTGCTTACCCCTCCCTTCAAGTGCTTCCGCGGACACACAGCTCGACCTTTACAGCTCCGGAAGCGGGACCTGTTGCCTTCCAGCCAAGAAAAGTTTAGGGAGGCAGAGGGAGGAGGCAGACGAATTCACTTCGGGATCGGAAAGCACGTCCGTCCTGTTTAGTCTCCTTTCCGGTTCGACGCCTACGTTTGCAGGTTCCTCGAACAGCTTCTATTAAGGAGTGTCCCCAGTCTACCAAGGGAGGGGTAAATTTATTTACTCTTCTCAAATTTGTAATCTCAAATTGCCCTGAGTGTCTACAAAATTCCTCTATTGGAGGAGTCGAAGCCCCTATACCCAGCTCTTACGTCTCTGTTAGGCCTTCCACTCGTTTACGCAACATCTTTTATTTTTTTCAGGTTGTAATAGTAGGTCCAGGCAGATACTCTTCTCCGTTTCTCTTTGAAATACTCCTCTTAGAATGATGACGGAGGGGTACTTGGACACTGATATTCCTCCTCTCCGCTCTTCTTCGAACATTCCCCCAAAGATCTCCGTTTCCATTTTCTTCTGCAGGTCAATCAACACCTTCAGCGTGGTCCAGTGCTGGAGCAGCTTCGGAGCAGGTGAAAACGTGGAGCTGTGTTTCTCTGCTCCCAGAGGCTTTGCTAGCTATTACTTGTCCAATGTTTCAGTCGGGAGCACTAAGGATGTCTCCGTGGTAACACATCAGGAGTTCATCCTGACTATCCGGTGGTTTATCACCCGGATTTCCCGAGGCATTTATTATACAAATAATAGAAACACAATTAAATGTTCCTGTGGTGAACCGCCTGGTTCACCACGTCATTGCAACTTGTCAGCCACCGGTCTGAAGACTAGCGAGGTCCGTTCCTGAGGCGAAGGGGAAGGGAAGACCACAACCAAAAGGAAACAAAAACAAGTGAAAACAGAAGGGGATAGGGGAGGGGGGAAGGATCACGGTTGCTGGGAGTTCGCGCTATGTGCTGTTCAGGATGCCAACAAGTTGCGTTCTCACATTGACCAGGTAAGAACATCTAGATGCGGTCTTTAAAAAGATCCGTGTCCAGTGAATGCCATTGTGGCCTCTCCTCGTTTCGTTTCAGGATGCCTCGATTCCGAAAATGCGGCAGAGAACTGCTAAGACCACGGACAGGGGCAGAGCGGCATGCATGAAGAGGTGCCCAAAAATCCCTGGGGTCGGCTTCGGGAATATCAAGGATCGTCGACGGACGATCCCAGAGAAGTCGGAGGGCGTCACAGTCCAGCAGGAGGTGCAGCAAAGTCTCTTTGTGGCCTCATCTTTCGCAGCGGGCATCCACGCTAGCTCGTGTCCAGTGAGAGAAGCGTGCTTTGCATGGCATTCCTCAATGCAATGGTGGTAAATCGCTCCCATATAATGTTGTGCCAATCGCCAACAGGGTTACGTTGCGGATCCCTTAGAGGTTGGCGGCCTTGTCCAGAGAGTCGTCTTGGTTCATATGTTTATTCATTTCCTCACGGATGTTGTTGTCTCTGGTGATCAGGTGCCACGCTCTGGATGCTTCCATAGTTCGCGAATCTTGGGGTTGAACCTTCCATTGATTTTCTTGATGTAGGGGTACAGTCACGGTCTGTGGCCGTTGCCACTCTTGGCGAGTCGTTCGCAACCACCAATCTTCATTCGTGGCCGTTGGATCCCTTGAGGGACCCTGAGGAAATAAGAAATCACCATGGCCAGTTTCTCCTGCCACAGTTCTTTTATTTCGAGGCACCATCTAGAATTTGTGATTCATCACCAGCGCCTGTTTCCTCTCCCATGTAGGGTTCTTCCAGTCCCCGTGTCTGCATATTAAGGCTAACATCAGGCCTCTCGAGTTGTTCGAGCCAACTTTGCGTAAGCCGTGCGTGCCACAGAAGGTCATTCGTCCCATTTTTGGTGAGATCCAGGAGTTGCCACGAGTGCACGCCCTCCAAGGCTTCGATCTGATACCGGGATGAAGTTGCCGTACTTCATCTTGTATCACCTTCCTCTCGTGGCTTGTGTTCTCTCCAGAAGATCTTCCTTTGAGCTACTCCAGTTCCACCCTCCTTTTCTTATCTAGTCGATAGAAGGTCGCTCCCAAGAGCACTCTACTCCACAAGTTGATCCTCTGCTCCATGCTGAAGTCCACGCAGATGTGCTTTGCTGCTCCTTCGGGCTTTTCCTAGGATTTCTGTCCACAATATTTGCGAAACAGAGGCTTTTCCGACGCGATTCCCAGGTACTCAACTTCAACTACTACCCGAAAACCTTTTTCCATTAGTGGGGAGGAAAGATCCAGGTTTTCGATTAGCAACAGTTGGGACCTCTAGGAGTCGATTTTCAGGTCCAGTCCTTCTTTTATTGACTTGACCACTTCCAGAAATGCGTGCTGATCCTTCTTGTCTTTTAGGAGAAAGAGAAGGTCATCCGCATATGCTAGATGGGTCAAGTGGTCGTCTCCGATTGTGAATCCTTCGAGGCGGACTTTTCGGCCGACAATCGACGACTCAGCTTCCATATAAATGACGAACAGTATCGGACTCAGGGAGTCTCCTTGACGGACGCCCTTTTCTGTTCGGATTGTCTTCATCTTGTGTCCGTTGATTCGGATTTTGAAGTGCGCGTTTCTGAATGTCATCTGCACGTACTCCAGGAAGTACCGTGGGAAGTTTATCTTTTCCAAGATTCGCATCAGCATTCCGAGATCCATAGTATCGAATGCCTGTTCCTCGTTGTGGAGGCCATCGACAGGTTGTCACTAACTTACTGACTGTAGCAGATGGTGGTCTCAGAGTGCTTCACGCTATGAGACGTGAGCTGTACAGCCACGGTGCACGTCTGTGTTGCCAAAATCAACAAAGGTGAGACCTTCATCAGGCGGTTGGCTCAGATTTGTTGCCAGCCATTTGACATCCGCGTTCAAGATGGAGATGGGCCACCACTGCGTGAATTTCTGGAAATCGCCACTCTTCGGCAGGAGCCACATCCCTTCTTTCGCGAAGCTACTCCGGGAGCTTTCCTTCCCTTCGATGGCCAGTTCGTTGGAAAGGCGCAGGTAGGCGTGCAGTACCTCTGGTAGTGCGAAATGGGAACACTGTCGCAGTACCGCGAATGCTTCTTTGACCTCCTCAAGGGAGCTGTCCACGTTCCAGTTCTTTCTGTGCACATGCAAGTGTTTTCGTTGCAGTTTTCTTTTTTTTCGTCGCAGGATAGTCTGCTGCTCTATTGAGCACAGGTATTGACGTCGGATGGAGGAGGCGCAATGGTCTCGAAACGCTTCCGTGATCCCTTCTGGGGTGTGCTGAACCTTCCGTCCAAAGATATCGGCTGCGACACGCTTGTTTTCCTGCGTACCGATTTTTGCAACGTTGCAAAAGACGTAGCGCCTCTCGTACTGTTCCCAGTATCTTGAGAGAGAGTGATCTTCGAAGCTGACTCTCAGTGCGCTTCCTGCATAATTTTCCTGCTCCAAACTACAGGTTGTTGCAGAACACATGGATCGTATGCTCCAGCTTGTCCCAATTGTCGATGTAGCGGCTGGTTTAACACCAGGGTGAGCCAAGGCGTTCATTATAAAAACAAACAAACATGTGTAGGGCCATCAGCCCAACAACGTCCGAAAGAGTTCGTAACCTGACGAGTACCCGGCATGCAGGCGGGCGAGGTTCGCCTCGGCAGCAAAGAGGGAAGAGGCAAACAAAAAGACACTGTATACAAAAAAAAGGGAAGGTTAGGGAAGGGGTCACATTCCTCTGGAAGCCGTTCTCTGCACCCTTTCCAGGATGCCGGCAAGTTCCTTCTGATTATGTCCCAGATCGAGACATCTTGCTTTTGTCCTCAGGAAGCGCAGGGTGAAGCAGATGGCGTTCCTCAAGTGCCGTCCTCCTCTCGCGTAGCTCCAGGCTACCACAATCCCGCGTAGACAGCAAAGAGCTGATAGGGATGCGGCGGGTGAAAGAGCGTCGCTCACGAAGAAGCGTTTTAATATGTCCTTGGAATTGTCCGTCGGTGCACCAAGGGCCATTGCGAATCGCAACCACAGGGGTCGGAGGACAGCAAAGTCAACGAGCAGATGCGGGAGCAATACTTCCTTCACCTGCAGCAATTGGGATCCACAGTCCACCATGTCCAGTGAGATCACACCGGAGGACTCAGTGCAACAGCAGAACTACCGACTCCTGCCACTTCAGGGGGAGGATCCAGTTGCTCTTCAGAGCTGTCCATTCCTTCTTTAACTCTGGGGGCCACTCGAGGAATTCCAGCGGGACTCCTAGAAACTCATCCCATCGGTGAGCTTCCCCATGGTGCAACCACCTAACGCAGCGGATGGCGGTGTCCCACAGGATCGTCTCGACGAGTTGATGGTGGCTGGGAAGTGTTTCGAACCAGAAGGGCACAGTAAATGGTGCTGCCCTAGTGCCTGTTTGCTTTCGAGGTCTCGCAGTTTACAGAGTGAGCCGCGTCCAGGAAATGGTCCACGTGAGGCAGAATCCCTGGATGCGGATGGCGACTAACAGATTGTCTTACGGCAAGCAGTTAGCCAGAGCAGTCCGAACTCGTCGGAAAGCTGGCGATACGACGTTCTGCCTCTGGCATCGGACCGCTAGGAAATGGTGTCAGGGCACTAAGGACCTTGTATGAAGAAGGAACAGCCCTGTTCGATTGTCCACGCGTTTTTCTTCTCGGCATCCATCGGAAGAGGCGAGGAGAAACGAGCGAGGCGCCGGTGGTTTCTGTAGCGCTGGTGCGCGTGCCGGAGAACCATATTTCCGGCGGGAAGCAAAATTCCTGCTAGAGACGACGGTGGGACACACTCGACAGCGTCAAGCCACGTGACATGGGGACCGCACGTTCCAAAGCGACCATAGAGTTTGTCCTTTTGTGTGCGCCCGCTTCTGCTTTCCAAAGACGTACCCATGGCCCGCGTTGGCGACCCCACGTGGCTGCTGTTTCGACGCGTGGTGTCAAACTTCGTGGGTTCGAATCCCCGCGTGGAACATCGACGCCGAGACATGGGTGCGCCATGGGTTTCGAATCCTCCCCGCAGCACGAGGCTGGTTGCCCCGCGGACTTCGGGTGCAGCACTGGTGAAAGCCGGATGCCCCCGTTGACTGGCAGGGATCGGAAGTCGGCCCTACGGGATCCTTCCAGGAATCACGGAGCCCGTTTCCTTTGTGGTTCCCTTCCGGTTGTGAAAAGGCCGTGGTTCCCCACTCTCACAAGGAACCTTCCATCGCGTATTATGGAACCGGTTGATACCCCCTTCAGAGGGTTTGCTCTCCAGAATGTAAGAAGCTCTCTGCTCCCTTCGGGGGGCGCTCCTTAGAGAAATTTGGAAGCGACTCTTCGGGGTTCTCTTCAGAGGAGGAAACCAGGAGCGGATCCTTTCCGGATTCCCTCCGGAGAAGAAGTTTCAGGAGCGACCTCCTCCAGGAGACCTTCCGAAGAGATTAAGGAAGAGTTCTCTTTGGGGCTCCTTTTGAGGACAACCAGGCTGGAAGGTTCTATTCAGGGTTCCCCTACCAAGCGTAAACGGAACGGACTTTTTCCTGGGGATCATATGGTAGTCTCTTTGGGATCACTTTATAGCTCCAACGCACCCTCGGCTGGTGTGTACAGCGTTTAAAGAGCTTCTAAGGAGGTGAACAGTCGTCAGCACTTCGCCAATCAAAAAAAACAAAACACAGAAAAAAGAAAACGGAAAGAAAACAAAAAACCTCAAAAGAATTTCCATTTTTCATCCGTGGTTGCTGCGGTATAACCAAGTGATAGTAATCCATCCGTGATGAGATGGCTCCTTCGGGACTCCTGAAAGCGGATGCTTTGCACGCGCGTCGCGTGCATCGCATAGCGTTCTCACTTTCGTGGACCGAAGGCTGCGGTCAGCAAGAACACAAAGGAGGGATCGAAGTTTAAGATCCGTCCTTTTCGAGGCGATCGATCGACGAAAGCGATGGAGAGAGAGACAATGAAGATCCTCGGTTCCTCAAGAACCGAAGACCATCCGGAAGCCCAGCTGCCCTAGCGAAAGTCATCCTTCCTTCCTCTTCCCTTCCAAAAACAATCGATGGGCGGGCGGGCCTCTGAAAGTACGGAAGGATTCGTTCTTGAAGTACACCCTTTGAAAAAGGAAAGTGAAGATTCCCACTTTTCACTCCCTCTTCCGCCGCCACTGAGGAATCGACAAGCGAATCCCTCTTTTCGATGATCTTCGGGCAGCTTCTTCGTGGGATGGTGCCATGAGTGCGCAGATCTGCGGAGGTTCGATGGGATGGAAAGACAGGATGGAGGATGACTGGAGGCATGCTGAGAAAGCAGCACGAAGAAAAGGTGGAAAGCAGGCGGAGGAAGGGCAACTGCGACCACGGGGAGGACACATTCACGCCCTCCTCACCCCCAGTATTCTCTTGCGGAGTGAACGAGAATTCCAAGAGATTCTGAAAGAAGCACATCAAGGCTGCAGGGAATTAGGAGGTCTCGCTGATGACATTAGTGAGGCGCTTCTTCATCGCAGACAAATGCTGGAGTCAAGGCAATTCTCCACGTGGGGACCACGAGCTGGTTATCGGAGGTTTGCCTCCGAAACAATTTACATTAGCCAGTTCCCCAAATGCCGCCATTTTTCCCGCAGGCAGAAAAATCGCAAATTTTAGCGCACTCTTCCATGCTGGTGCCCTCTTGGTCCAGGATGCGGAACGTCGGAATGGCTGCTCCCCTGATTCTGCAAATGGTGAGAGCTCTAGCAAACAAAGAGCAGCCGCTCCCAGACCTCTGCGAGCCGCGAAAAGAGGTGGATGAAGGACAGGTGCTGTTGCGACCAGCGGGAACGAGGCCAGCTAAGCCACATAATCCTGAAGTGGCGACGTCTCGGTTGAATCTGGCAGGCTCCTAGGTGAAATTTCCCTACATCCAAAGAGGTGGATAGGGTGGATGCCCTTTCGAAAAACGGGGAGGTGCATTGTTCCTGCAAAGATGACACGAAGATGCATGCAATTGGACTTCTAAAAGCTGAGTGATGTTTCAGACATCAGACGGACGACCAACCGAGAACGAAGCTGTCAGAGGAGAAGCAGAAGGAAATACGTGAAATTCTGAGTTGAAATTAGGAAAATCTCTCGTGCTCACGCTGAGTTGCAGTTCGCTTCTGATGAGAAGGGGTCCAAAACTCCCTCCCATCGTTGGGAAGGCGCACGGATTCCGTGCCCAGAATATTTTATTATAGAAATAATTATAAAACTTGATTAGTGAGCTACGAAAACCTGCTGGCCAAAACTCCAGCAATGAAATCAATTATAGCGAGAGGACAGAGAAAATAACGTGGACACTGATGGTGAGGAAACTAAACTTCTTCGTTTATACACGATGAGGTGTTTTCCACGTACACGCGGGTGCACATTACATGTTCTCAAACTGATCGATGCGCCTCTGTGTGTTCCCCAAACGCACTTCTCGCAGAGTCTTGTAATTGTCACGACCTTGCATCACATTTTTCTGATGCAATTGGCTTTTGGCTTCATCCCGGTTCTGGAGGACTGCGATCCATCGAAGGAGGCATCTCTCCATCCGTGTCTCCAGACGGTCGCCACGAAGTTCGCACGGTCACGATGGTTGCAGAAGAAGGCGCCAGTAAATGCAAAGCTCCCTCGATAAAGCTTCAGGGGTCAGATGGGAAGAGCGAGGATGAAGATTCCTGCAAGGAGTTTGTCTGCTTTTTGTTAATTCCCAGTTCGAGGGATTCTTCTGTTGGCTTCAGCTCATCCAGCAGCACAGAGAGGAGATAGGGTGACGGGAAACCCTCCTTCTGCTTATGCTGTGCACCTCTGGATAAGCCACGCTTAGAGGTGTTTCTAAGATTGATCGGTCTCGAGGTTCGTTCCCCTTCAGAAAACCGAGAGCCCCATTGCACGGAAGCGCGGCGTGAGAGACGTCAGGAAACTTTAAACATCAAGGAAAAAGTAGGTTTTTCGTCTTTTTGTGAATTGGCTTTCCCATGCAAGCCCATTCCTGCACCGTTGACTTCACTCTGAGGAAGTAGTGTAACGAATGAGATGGAAATCCAAGTTTCAGCTGCTGGAAACATGTACGGGCAGCACGCTCTGCTGGCAAAGGTAGTAACTGGCGATTCGGAGAAATGCAATTTCAAAGGGTGGAAATTCTGATCTTTGTGCAGAAGAGATGCAGCTAATCTTGAATCCTGGACTTCATCACGCACTGAGGACAAACAAAAGCTGCAATGGAAACGGCATCCAAGGATACTGTTTGGTCGCCGAGATACATCAACATGCTCTCCGGGTAGGAATTGACCTTGCTTTCGGAGCGTGGATTCTACATGAGGGGAGGAATAGATCCCTTCCAATCCTCAATATCTACCTCAATATCCTTCTTGAGAATACTAGAGATGCTTTCACTCACCCTTTCTCGCTTTGAAAACCCATGGACCTTGTTTGCAAGGAGATCGGTCTTCCTCCGATTGGTGAAGATGACGATGTGTCCAGTGCGTGTTTTTGCTAAACTGCTTGTCGCCACTTCGCGACTGATCTGCTTTTCCTGTGTCGGAAGAACTAGAGTTACCTCAGGATCTCGTCGTTCTGAAAATTCTAGAGGACTCACCGCCAATGCTAGGAGCGATTCATGCTTTCTTCTGGACTGAGAAGAGGAGAGCTTGTTTGCTGCTGCATCTTTCCTCCTTTTTTGTCACGTTCCTTCAAACTCTGCCGCCGATTTTTTGAAGAAAAAGAAAAGCCTCCAGAATATAGCATCCAGAACGACAAAGAGTAGTGTTCCTTCTCTTCAGCAGGTCGACGGCCAAGAACGTGCCTCTAGCATATTTCCTGGATGTGCTGGATATAGGTATGCGTTACCACCATCCTCTTCCTTTGCTTTTGAGAGCAAGGACGTCAGGGTCACTAAGTACATCGTCTCTCTTCAAATTCCAAGAATCATCGAATCCCTTCTCGCTCTTATCGAAACCTCTTCCTTGTAGGCAAAGGTGGAAGGCAGTTTCTCCGGCTCTGAACTTCGCTTTTCGCTGAGCTTCTTTCGATGCTGCTGACGAGCTTTAATTTTGGCAGATAGCAGCAAGGAGGATAATCAGACTATCGTTCTGGAGCGCCAGACCCGATCACCTAACTCTTGGACCGACTTCTGGTGTTGGCTGGCAGGAGGCTCGCCAATTCCACTCTGCCCATGCCGACCATTTTCGACACATAGAGTTCGCATCGCTTCTTTCACAAAGAGCTGCTTGCACGGGTGAGTAGGTTGAGGCAGGTAGCACGTACGAAACGGGATTCATCTGATGTTCGTGGTCGCCCTTATGCAGGAGGTGGGTTGATGCATGATGCTGTCCAAAAATGTAGCCCTTGCAAGGTCAACGCAGGACGTAACTTTGCCCTAATCTGGGTATCTTTCGACGAGGAAGAGCCATGCCTTCTGGGCTGAGGCATGTGTTCTCTGAGGGCAAATCTGCGTCTCGTACACTGATCGGAAGTGATCCCCAACAACTTGCTATCGTCAGTTATCTGTGTTCAAAGATCTAGCCCGGTTAGATTTGCCCAGATGCTTGATGCCCCTTGTGTCTATTGGATAGCAATGAGCGGGAACAAGGCCAAGGTAGGAAGGAAGCATGGTAGATCAACCCTAAAGGTCACAAAGGATTTTGGAGGAGTTGCCTTTGTAAAAGCTCGTTGGAAAAGATGATCTAATTAGGAATAGTAAAATCCACATCTTGCGATCAAAGAAAAGCAACATTGAGAACTCATCAGCAAACAAAAGAAGGATTCTGTGACTAATCACTGAGAGTGAAAACAACGGTCCTAGCGTGCTAATGGACTTCTGATCCATTAAACTCAGAGCAACAGTCTGAAGGAGAAAGGTCGACGCGAGGCAAGCTCGGGTTAAGAAAGAGCTGATGAGGTACTTGGATTCGCAGTCTTGAACAGGCGTGAACGATGCTCGCGATTTCGAGGAAGAGAGGGATTCACTTCTTCCGCTGCGAAGTGCAACTTCTCACTCAAGCGGCTGCAGGAACTTTGACGCTGGCGAACTCTCTTGCAGCGGACAGAATGCTTGAAGCCTGCGTCTCCGTCCTCTAAAAGAAAAAAAGGTCACCCTTGCCACGCTAAGGATTCATTTTCGACGGGGCACATTTTGTCTGCTTTCGTGACAGCTTGGAAAGAACGTTTTTCTGAAGGGCGCAAGACTGAAGCGACCAGAGGGAGGTCATTATTGTTTATGAGAGCGTAAACGAGGATGGCCCAATAAACGCCTTTCCACGATGGATGTTGTGGGCCACAAAATGATGCAAATGTAAAATACATAAAATAAACAAATGGATGGTTAGAAGCTGTACTCTGGACAGTATATCACGTGAGTCCGAAGTGGTACAGTTTCTCATAGTCGGCTTCACTTGGGTGAATGGAGAGGGGATTGAGCGGAGGAGGAAGCAAATGAGGACGGGAAGAGTCTAGCGACTTTTCGAGAACCTTCCTGTTTCTCTCGGTCACGAAAGGACGCCAATATATGACAAATAAACGCACGTAGTACACTCGGATTCGTAATGCAATCCCGTGGAAGGAGTATTGCACTGCGCGCACTTCCTCCAGATGAAGAGATCCGGAGTGATAAGGGAGAAAGATAATAAATAAAGGAAAATGAATAAACAATGGAATGAGGAGATAAAGGATCATGGGATTCCAGTCCTTCTGATCCTCAGTCCTCGCACGAGACGGACGATATTATCCCACACTGCTTAGGTCATATGATGCCATCTTCTCGCTCTCCGTAGCACGTAGGAGGAATGTGACCTGTCTTTTCCATTCCCAGAGTTCTTTCGAAAGACAGGCTGATTAGGTGCCACGGGTGTAGCATGCGGTGGCCACTGCTACTGGCGAAATGCGGAAGTCTACCTTGGCCGAGGAGATGGCTCGCGAATCCTTTCGGGATGTTTTGCTAGCTCATCCCAGTACGATCGAAGGAAAATGGAGCAGATCCGAAAGCGGCATCGACAACTCTTGGGCGGTGGATACTAAAGGGTTCGACTCGTACAAAGTGGGCCCTCCGAAAAGGACCGCCGAAAACAGTTTGCAGGCTTCACGTATGAAGCACAAATGAAGGAGAGAGGCACCACCACTCCACTCACGAGTCAACTCGAGCCGGCATGCCACCCGGGTATGCCGGGACGTTTATTGAAACATTTCAATGGTCAGTACATTACGTGGTACAAGGCCCCACTAACGACCAACGTTCCGCCGGACCTGGCAGGACGCTGGTACGCAGATCAGCGTGACTCTCCTCGGCAGTGGAAGGGGAAGGTGGAAAAAACAAAAAGAAAAATAAAACAATAACCGAGAAAAAAAAAAGGTTTTGGAGGAAGGGGAAGGGATCACTGCCCACCGGGAGGAGGATCCATCCTTTGCAGGATGCCCTCGAGGTCCTCCTTCATTCTACCTAGCTGGCGCCATCCGGTAGCTCTCTGCAGGAAGCGGACAGCATACGGGATGACGTCCGTTACGATGGAATCTTCATCTTCGGCTTCACTCCAGCCGCCACAATACCACGGATGCAGCAAAGTGCTGCCAGGGCTGCGGCTGGCCTCAGGGCGTCCCGCACGAAGAGAAGACTGTAGACTTTTCTGGGGTTGCCGCCAACCGGTATCCCAAGGGTCGTTCCGAGACGTTCCCACAGAATCCGGAGGGTAGGGCAGTCAACTATGAGGTGGGGGAGGGACTCTCGCCCTCCACACCTGGAACACTCAGGATGTACTCTACCCCGGGTCCAGGGGAAGCGGCGCGCGTTGCAGGGTAGACCCCAATGCAACAACATGAGCGCCGACTCTTGCCACTTCAGTGGAAGAATCCTGGATCCTGTCAATACCGGAAGCCACTTCAGGTCACCCGACCGGATGCCGAGCAGCTCGCCCCATCTCTTCAGTCCTTTCGGCTGGACACTAGGGGTCGTAGCGTCTGTCAGCTCTTCCATGGTCCAGCCGCTCATCATCTTCTCTCTACCTGCGATACGGCAGCAGACTTGCCACCTTGGCTTCCGGCTGTTGTGAAGCGCCCTTCTCAGGAAGGGCATCGCCGTAGTAAGTGGTGTCCCTTCCGCTCACGTGCAACTGGATGGAAATTAAAGAATTTCACGCAGAGTGCGGCGGGCGTAGATGCCGACTCGCAGGCAGTTCCACGTCTCGTGGTTCTTCTCATTTATCTTCGCCCACGTGCCAGCGGTCTCCTTCAGCCATGAGGAGGAGTTGGCGGGGCTGCAGACCATTTAGCCGTTCTCCTTTGCCAAGGTGGACATGCGTCTAAGGAGCAGGCCGCATCTTCGCATCTTCCGGCCGGAGCACAGAAGATAAGACGCTAGTCCTTGCGTCCTGGAGACACAGCTGGCAAGAAGGCGGGCCGGAACGCACCAAGGGGTGCTCCACAACTTCGCTGCGATGGCCAAGGTGCGCCATCGCAGCTGGATTTCCAAGCGCTCCAGCTCAGGAGACCAAGACCGCCGTCTCGACGCAGCGCGTAAGTCCATCAGAGGCACACAGGACCTGCCTTTGCCCCAAAGGGCGATGCGTAGGAGGTCCCTCGTCCTCTTTTTCAAAAGGAGGGGGACGGGGCAAACAAAAAGCAGGAAGCGGAGGATGGGAGCCGCGAACGCGTTCCATACCGCGGCCCGTTCCGGCTAGAGGAACTTGCCTCCCAGGAACGGGCCGATCGCCAGCTCTACTTTCTGGAGACACCTGACCAGGCTTCTGACAGGCAGAAGTCCCCCAACGGAACGCCGAAGTACTTCAGGTACCTGGCCGTGGGGATCCCCAAGCGGATCCAGTCAGGCCGTCCAACCCACGTCGCACCAACCGCCACCACCGACGACTTTGCCTTGTTCACCCGCAGTCACGTCCCGCGGCTTAGCAGGTCGAAAAAATCCTCGACTGCCGCTGCCGGAGAGGACATGGGGAGCAAAAGCAGAAGATCGTCGGCGTACGCTGCTTCTGCGGGCGTGCCAGGGCACGAGCTCGGCAGGTGTGGGCATCCCTTATGAAGAAACATCCGGATCAAGGGAAGGTCATGTACTTCGGGTCATTTTCTGTCCGATCAGCCAGATTCATTTGCGTAGCGTGATTGCCTTCGCCTGCATAGCTTCGAAGGTGAGTCGTGTAAGGAGAATTTCTAGGAAACGTGCTCAGTCGTGTGTCCAACAAGAAGACCTTGGTCAACGGAAGGCATGACAAACTCGTAGCCAAATTAAGATGGCTACTCCTACACATCAGGAGATGGTGGCCTCCAGCCTGCCTGTTACAAGAACGGTTCTGTTCAGCTGAGGTGCTCTACCCAGGGAGGAGAACAGATGACTGCACTTATCAAAAATCACCTATGAAGGACCTGCGGCGGTAGCCGTATGGCTGCGGTCTCCCCGCGTTGTACCAAGCGCTGCGGATGCTAATCCCCACCTGGAGCATCGACGCGGAGAAATAGGTGCGTCGTGGGTTCCAAGGTCCCTCTGCAAGATGACCTGTAGGCTTCGGGTGCGGTACTGGTTGATAGCTGATCACGCTGGGGCATTTATTTATAAAATAAATCATACATGTCTGTGGCAGGACGTTTGATCCTGCCATGTTACTTATGAATACGAGAAGGAACCTGTCCGGAACTGGCACGCAGGCCAGAGGGGTTGCCTCGGCAGCACAGAAGAAGGGGAGGCAAACAAAAAGAAAAAAAAATAAAACAAGAAACATATAGTCAAAGAAAAAGGAAGAGGGGGGCTGGGGAAGGGATTACTGTGTGCTGGAGGGCGTCCTCTGCATCCTTGTAAGGATGCCAGCAAGTTCCTGTTTTATGGTTCCCAGATGGGTCCATCTTGATGCTGCCCTTATCAAGAGGACAGCAAAATAGATGACGTCTCTGTCGTCCTGGCCCCCTCTAGAATTGCTCCATGCAGCCACAGTCCCGCCGCGTGGACAGCAAAGTGCTGCTGGGGATGAGGCCGGCGTGAAGGCACCAATCAGGAAGAGGTGCGTTTACAACGTCTCTGACGTTGCCTCCGGGGGTTCCAGGGTCGCAAAGAGCGTCCCCAAAAGGGTCGGAGGGCAACACAGTCTGCTAGGAGGTGCGGAAAGGATTCCCGCCCCCCTCAGCTTGAGCACTTTAGGTTCAATCCCTCCTCCCGTGTCCAATGATGTGTGCGGACGTTGTATGGGAGGTCTCAGTGCAGCAGCATCAACAATAACTCCTGAAACTTCAAGGGGAGGGTGCGGATATTTATGAGCACCGAAGGTCACTGCTAGTCTTCCTCCGGAATACCCAGTAGCAAGCCCCAGCGTAAAAGTCCACGAGGTCGAGCAATCGGGGCCGTAGAGTCGGTGGGCCGGTAGGTCGTTCACTCATCCAGTCCTCTTCTCCTTCCGAAGATTTGCACAGTAACCTCCCATCTAGCCGTAAGGCTGCTGCCCATGTACTCCTTTTCAGTGCGGTGGCGAAGGTGGCTCTGCTTGCTCATGTACTCTTCGCAGGATCTTTGAGGATCTCCCGAAGCGTGCAGTTGTTGTTGCTCGCATACAGGAAACGTCGCCCCTGTTCCGCGCTTGGCTCCTGGATCCTCCCCACGTGCGAACGGTTTCCTGCAGCCAGGCGCTACCGTTCATGGGCCAGTACGACATCCATCCTTTTTTTTTTGCCAGTGTGGCCACCTGCCGCAGGTGCAGTCCGCCGTGGATGAGACTGCATGGACGGCCCTCAATGATGGTCGCGAGTCCCACGTTGCAGGTGGCTTGCTGGTCAAGAAGTTGTGCAGGTTGGCACCAGGTGGTGATCCATTTTTTCCATGTGGGCCAGTTCTTAGATTGGAGCTGCAGCTCCTTTCGCTTCAGCGTCAGAACTAGGTCGTCGTCCCGGCGCGGAGCACACAAGTCCTTTAGGCGGACTCGAGGCCTCCCTTTGCCCCAGAGGGCGATCCGGAAGAGGCCCTTTGTCGCTTTCTTATGCTGCATGGAGGTGAGCAAACAAAAAGCAGGGAGCGGAGGAGGGGGGTACGAACGTGTTCCACACCGTTGCCCGCTCCGGCAGGTAAAACCTGCCTCATTGAAACAGGCCGAGCGCCTGCAGTGTTTTCTCAAGACTGGTGCGGCACTGGTGGAAGCCGGATGCCTCCCATTGATTGATCTCTGGGATTGGAAGTTGATCTTCCGGAGTCTTTCCAGGAATCAAGTAGCTGGTTCCCATTGGAGTTCCCTTCCGGTAGTGGAAATGGAGATGCCATCTCCCCTTCCAGGGCGCATCCTCCACCCAGTGCCATGCAGCTAGTTGATACCTCTCCAGGATGCAAGAAGCGCACCGCTCTCTTCAGGGCTTCAGGGAAATTGGGAAGCCTCCCTTCATCCCCTCGGGGTTCTCTTCAGTGGAAAAACAAGGAGCGGTTTCCTTGCGGGTTCCCTCAGGAGGAGAAATTCCAGGAGCAGATCCTTTCCGAGTTCTCTTCAGAGGAGATATGAGGTGTGGACTCCTCCAGGAAGTTCCTTCAGAGACAACTAAGGCGAGGGATTCCCTTCGGTGCACCTCTACCAAGAGTAACGGAAAAGAACTTGCTGCAGAGCATCCTTGGACTCATAAGGTAGTCGGCCCCGGCAGCCGCCCTTGTACGAATTGTTTTTAAGCCATCAATTGCGTTCGGAGCGCCTCCCGCCTGCGGAGGGAGCCCTTCCCACTGCTGATGCGTCGGAGTGCGGTTTCTGTGCATACCTATGTAAAATGGGACGGCAGGGAATGCAGGACAAATCGTCGGGCTGGTTCTCAGACAAAGCGAATGGGGAAGCAGAATCTTTCGCTTCGAGAAATCGGTTCCACAACCGCGAGCATAAGGGTGCGATGGATACGGGAAAAGAGCATCCCCATCCCCGGGAGTCGGACCGTCGGCCAGGAAGAGTGTTCCCGACCAGTGCGCAAGCGCAGCACGACATCTTCCTGCGCTCTCTGAATTTCACGGCTTCCCTGATTGCAGGCCCGAGGGGCACGTCGCGTGTTGGTAGTGACTGCGTCCCAATGCCCTGCAGGACGACGGGAAGGGGGAATCCGAGACGCGCAGTTTGCTTTGCAGCGAGGCGCATCACTATGGCCGTCGCAAAGGCAGAATCCACGGAGCTGGGGCCAGAGGGAGGCGGCGGAGAGAAGGAAGGAACCAGAGCGAAGAGAGCGTGGCGTCTCGGAAAGTGCTGAACAAGGTTGTCCCCATCTGTCCTTCCCTAAGGGCGGGCAGCGCGGCGACGAGGGAGGTTCTGCTTGTCCATGCGCTCTTCACGGGTTCTTCCACGATCTTCCGGAGGCGTGCAGTTGTTGTTGTGCGCGTACAGGAAACGTCACACCAGTTCCTCGCTTGGCTTCTGGATTCTCGCACATGGTCGAGAATCCAGATTCGACACAGGGTCATAGCGCAATTTGCCCCTACATGGAGCCAACCACTCAGGTTGAAGTATCTGTGAGCGGAGGAGCACTCGCAGAATCCTTCGGCTTCGCCTCGAAAACGCACTTTGCACGAACCGATTGCGGGCATGCGTGCTTATCTCACGCTCGGATTCTCCTATCCCCTAATCCGATCCAATGAATCTCCTCCCATCCCAATAGATCAGCAAGAACTCGAACGAAGTTGAAGTCCAGCCGAACCAGGATCGCAAAGCGTCTGGTAGTTCCTCATCACTGCTGAAATGAGCTGCTGCCTGGAGAGATGTGGCTTCCACAGCCATTCGGCCTTGAACCTCTGAGGCACATCAAGAGAACTGGCGATGAACTCTTCCCCGATTCCTGCACCTGATGAAGAACGCGGAGCTTCAGTAAATCGAAGCATATGCTACCCAGTTGAGGCGTCGAGAGTCTTTCGAAATTCGGTTCCCCTAGTAAGAGATTCTTGTGGTGACGCGACTATGGATCCGTGTGCCATTCCTGGATGTCCGCCACAGGCAGTCCTTCAGCAGCAACGACGAAGCTCACAGATCCTGAGGTGTGGAAATTTCACCCTTCACCCCCACCTCGGCTTTCCTCTACGCAGTTCCCGAGTCTTTCAGATAAACCGGTGTTGAGAATCTGCACTTATCCAGCGGATGGAATGATTTCAGAAAGTTCAGGAGGTTCAAACCTATGCCGATCGTCCGGTCGCAGCAATGTGAAGGTCCACACACTGTTGGGCACTGTCCGCAATACAGTTTCGCTTTGAGGCGGTCAAAGAGATTTGGATTCCATTTCCAATGTTTGGATCGCATCCGCTATCGTGCACGACGACAAAGCCAGCCTGCGGTTCCCATGGAAACAACATCAACACGGAAACGTCATTCTGACCCAAGAGCAGATGAAACCCGCAAACTGTTTCTCAACCGGGTGCGCCGGGGCGTTTATTGCTGAACTATCCAGGAACAGAGTTCCCGGACAAAGGACACAAAAAAAAACGAAGGGGGGGATCCCCGACACGCAGGTCGGTAAACCGAAAGTCCCGAACGGGAGGGAGGCTGCCGCAAATACACATGTAAAAAATAGAAACAAAGATATGGGGAGGGTAGGGGACAGGGGTCTTTGGTTTGGGCCGTTCCTTTCCTTCAGAACCGGCTAACCCGCAAGCTGTCACAAGAGAGAAGTGCCGATGCTCGTGAGCTCCGAAGCGAAGGCTCGCCTGTCGTCGAAAATTTGGATGTTCCGAACGACTATGGCTTCTTCGAGGAGGCGTGGATTTTACAAGAATTTAGACCATGATGAAACAAGAACACCTGTAGGAAGAATGCGGCACCCCCTTAACGCGAAGAAGAAAATGACCCTCCCATCTTGTGACTGGTAATGAAACTGGTCTTTATTGCGCGAACGCACCAAATCCACCGTGAAAACATCAAAAAGATCATTAAGTGAACGAGGGAAGAGAACGGCAACCTGATAAACCCTCCGGAGGTTTGGAAACCGGAAGGCCTTCTTATTGGCTTCCTGGAAGAGCACCCTGGCTTATTATTCAGCGATGAAAGGACCAATATTTCGCAGACCTTCGTGAAGGGATCCGTCACAAAGCGCAGTACGAAAGGTGTCTTTCGTGGAGATGAAAACTCACGAGATCTGAGCGCAAGCAGGAGTGCCCTCAAAGTACCGGCCGCGACGCCTGAATGAACTTTCCATCATCCCTTGATTGCAGACGCAACTCGACCGGAGTCAACGGAGGCGGGACCGCGCCTTGTTTCAGTCGGCAGCGAGCGCAGGACGAAATCGGGAGTGATCCAACTGGAAACTCGAGCTCAGCACCTCCTCGAAACGGATTCAGGAAGGTCACCGCGGGGTACTCGAGGGAAGCAAAGCAGTCGAAGGGAGTTCTGCCTGAAAGGCGCTAAATCTGCTCTTACCGGCGCATTGCCAATTATCTCATTAATTAGTCTGCGGATTTAAGGATTCCATCGGCAACCGATGGCATATTGCACCAGTTGCGCTTTTAACCAAGTACCAATTTTCAGATTCCGGATGCTCCGTCAGAGTCCCAGGACGTGCTCTTTTAAATCTTTATGGAACACGGAATATCGAGCAGAACATTTGGCTCTACGGCAGTTGACTACTGCTAGACTGCTTACGCCTCCGAGAAAGCGACTCGAGAACAGTTTGCACGAGTCAGGCAGAGAACCCGAGTTTGCACGTTTTTATTTGAAAACTCCCCAGAGGCATTCCTCAGGCACTGCGGTGGTTCCTCAGCATTCCTAACCTAATGTTCTTTTGATCTGGTTCCATCGTGGCTCCTTCGTCTGGCGTCACAGCGGCGACATCTTTTTTGATCAAGGCTGTGAATTGCGGAGATCGGTCTGTTTCCCTTTGAAAATTTCGGAAATGAAAAAAAAAAAAAAAACAAAGCCCATCTCATCATTTCAATTTTCCTTTTATTCACAAGCTAGAGATCAAAGTGGCAAGAACATGATTTATGATCTTGAAATGACGCGCACACACTCACACGCAAAAACGGAGAAGTTAGCTGCTTTCAGCGTGGAATCAAGGTATGGAATCAAGGTACTTCAGATTGATAGGAGATTACCGAGAGTTAATGAGGAGGCAGGAATCGGAATTATGCTTGTGTGGAAAGACGGACAGCGGCATCGCCATCTTTGAGACCATTGTGAACCCCTTGGGATGCACTTTTAGACGTATCACCTGATAAGCCTGGAAGTCCTGGATAGCGAGGATCGGCTCTGTGGGAGTGGCATTTCAGCATTCAAAGAAACAGAAAGAAAACTTGCATTTTTCAATCTGGTTATTGCTGAAGAGCTCTTGTTATTTTATCCTCCCGTTGGTGCTTACTTTTATGCTTTAGATTCACCGTTTCTTGTTCATCTTGAAGAATATCAACAGAGCCACGATAAGAATTGCAAATGCTATTCCGAATGCATTTCCCAAGACCAGGTGGAGGTGATGGGCGAGTCTGGAAGGTTCTTGAAGAAGTTTTTGAGATGAGAACCAAATAGATACATCACGGCGATAAACAATCACGCATTCCAACAACCAAGAGAGCTGTTCTTAGCGGCTCGCGAGAGGAGATGAGTAGCGTCTTTTCACAGAAAGACGGAGGTCACACGACCACGAGTCGGCAAGGATACTTTCCGTTCGATGCACATTTCCTGCGGCACAGAGATCACCGTCTCTGAATACGCACACATGCTAAATTCACGTTGCCCACGGTGGTCGCGGAACCGCTTTGATCCACGTTTCCAACCGTAAAACTGCGCCGGGCTGGGTTCGACAGCCGTACCGGGATAGCGCAAGTCCCACAACGGAGACACCGAGATCATGCAAATGGTGAAGCAAGGATCAACCACGACGTTACTTAGTGAGCTTCCGTCACCTGGAGACCATGTAGCGTGGAGACCACGTGAAACCTAAGTCGAAATGCATCCTCCGCTGAGCCCGCTCGTGATTAAAAGTGATAAGGAGGATTTACGACGTGCATTTCGGCCCTTGGCGGGCAACGGTTGCACAGAGCTCGCTATGATGGGACATCCTTATCCAAAGAAAGAATAGAAATCCAGGCAAAGATGCAGAGCTGGCTGCGCGGAGATATCTTCGCAAGCGAAAGTAGACCTTCCGGGGGAGAAATAACCATGGAGAGTAGCGGAGAAGTAACGCAACGAGGAATGGTAATAAAATTATGGACTTGCGTGCTTCCGAGCAAGATGGGGACAATCCGGACATGATGAAGAGCCGATCCAGGTCCACAGAAAAAAAGTGCTTTAGAAGTGCACGATGCTATATGAGTGTACTGAATTCTCTAATGGCTGGTTCGGAAACGGTCCGTGGAATCCTTTTAGCAGGATTGAAACTGATGCCAGCTCGGAAACAACGATGTGAAAAGTGCTTCCCTTCATAGAAGGTAACTGAGGACTTTGTTTTCGTTCCTTGAAATTTTGCGAAACGCTTTCGACATTCCACAGACTTCCGAATGCAATGTGACTTCTTCGTGGTTGTCAATTTCCATTTTACACACCAGGGAATCATGGAATCCATCCATATCCAATTATGTTCCGTGATCATCCTATCTAATGGTAATTCATTTTTCCTGTGGTAGTTTTAGAGTCTAATTACAGAATCTCCCCAGAGATTGGACACCACGATCGCATGAATTTGTTCTAACAAAGCATTCGAGTCCCCTCTATCTCATGATTCATCGATTGTAACTCGATGTTAATGATACATTGCAACGAACACAGTGTTTCTTTTTCAAATGTCAACGAACACGACTGAGCAAACCACAGGAAAAAAAAAAAAAAATTGCTGCATACTGTCTGAGTTTGCTTTCTACGCCCCGTGTGTTGGCCACCTAAGGATCAAAAGGAAACTTCTTCTGTATCTTGCAAAATTAAATCATTTTCCTTCAACTCTGCGTGGCATACAGTTAGGAAACTCGCGATGTGCACCTCTGAATATCTCTGTTCCTGTTCCCCGCTTTAGAAAAGATTCTTCTGGACTAAGCGAAAGATGGAAGAAATCATTCCATGCAGTCTTACAACCTCAGACACCTAACACAAACATTTTCTGTTTGCTTGATGGACCGATGATGTGGCAATATGTAACCTAGCAAATTCCGAGCTGCTCCAAGATCACGACGTGCTGCCTGTGCAGTGATTCAGCTTCTCCATTTTGCAGTCCCAGTTGATGGAGGCACCATCCAACGTATACAATCCTCTGCTAAAGCAAACTGCTCCAGATGCGAGAAGCTACAGACTTCCAAGTTATTTTTCATATCGCCATTCTAAAAAAACTGACAAGCTATATCTTCGGTTTTCTCTCTCTCACCACTACGGATATCGCAAGTTGCTACTCTGACGTTCTTGAGCTCCGATTCCCCACTGAGCCATGTGATGTTTTCTGTCCTCGTTAGTGTACACGGAAAACCACGCTTCCGTGGAGATCATGAAAGAAGGGATTTTCGGAATGCCTTCAGTGGCATCATGGAAAAGCCATCTTCCTTGCATCTCCCTACACGTACGGAACACTCCCTCTTATCGCATACCCAACACTTTCTCCGCATTTTTCGTCAGTTTCACCCTGACATTCATTTTTTTCTCAGATACACGAACTCAACGTTAGTCTTTACGTCTGCAAACTGCTGTTTCTCTGGGTATTTGCGGCTTCCCCCCTGCAGATCCATTTTCTGATCAGCGTCCATACTCTGGATAAACCGGAGGCCGTATCAGATAAAAGATGATCCCGAAGCCAGCTCCTGTTCCATCTTGCAGATATGACGAATTAGTTGAGTGATCTCCGTGTTTTGCTCAATGCCGCCTGCACAGCGCTCACCGTCCGATCACTCGTTCTGATGATTGGCAACTTAGCTGGATCTGTGCATGCCCTAGTTACGGTGCTATCGCAGATGCTGGGGAAAGAGATGCGAATTCGAAGAGGCATGCTGCTCATAATTTTAGGATCGCTGATTGATATGTTTCTTTTTTTATTAACAGTTAACAATCCGGCGCCGATTCTATCATCGTTTTGAGGAGCAGAAGAATTTCTCCTGACGTCCTGTGGAAGGAGAAACGATCTCTAGTCTCACGAGACGGATCTGAGGACTTAATCTCTCAAATGTAACATGTGGTCTATCATGGAACCGAGCCCTTTACTGCGCGAGGGTCTCATCCCTGAAGCCCTGCTACTACGTCTTCCCGCAACCGGCATAGAGCGTCTCGTGCCAAACTTTGGGTGACAGAACGACCAAGTCCAAGACCTGTTGGATAGCATGGAAGGAATCTACTAGGAAAATAGAGACGAAGCTGAACAGGTCGGAGAAACGATGCAAGCTGTGGAAAATGCCTCCTCTGAATGCCTTTCTATAATTTTGAATCCCGTGGATGAAGGAAGGCGTCCGTGAGCTGCGTGCAGCAAAATCTGCAACGCTGGTGGGCAGAAACCGAAGCGAACATCTGAAGCCTCCATGATGGCTCGAGATCGGTGAGACACATTCGAGACTATACTTTTGGTCTTCCATTCATGATTCAATTCCAATCTGTCATGATGAATCTCACCGGCGCTTCCCACACAGATGAGAATACCCGATGGGGCAACGTATTCGCGGAAGGAAAATATCATTTACTCATCATCGGTCCGCTTCCCTTGGAGCGGAAGGAAAAGGAAGAAAAAATCAAGAGCTGATCGGAGTTTCAAGTTTTCGTCATTTCTTCCTCTTCAACGCCGCATCATTACTATTATTCCGCCTCGAACCATTTCAGAAATAATGTGCTCCTGTTAGTGCAAGCTAATCGTGAAGTTTTCATGTTGAACAACATAATCTCCTGCTTATTCTCTTTGAAAGTGCCCCTTTATCACACCATCCATATTTGGATTTGGGGTCCTCAGGAAAAAAAAAAAAAAAAAAGCGATCCATTTTTTGCGCACCATTTCCCCATCAGCTTACGACTACTTTTCTTCTCATGAAAGAAATTTTTAGGGAGGTACTCATTCATCCTTTTGCACGAAAAGCATTTGTACGGAAGATGTTCAATGATTACGGGTGTTTCCAGATGTTTATCTGCAATGAACGTGAATGGACAAAATGTTATTTCGTGAATGAAATTGCCTCAACTCGCTGGAGACGTCCACTGTTTGCAAGCAGCGATCCATTTTCAGAAGCACACGTTTGTATCTGGAATTTCCTGGTGCATTTTCTTTCGGAAATCAAAGTGGTGAGGAGAAGACTTTTCAAGGATAAACTGGATCCCATGATAGAGATCGTGCACTCTGCCTAAGGTGTTCAGCTAACAGAATCCAGAATGATAATCTGTCCGTTTTCCAAGGACGCCGTGGTTGGCGATTTTTCAGCATCAAGACACGTGTCCACCTATTCATGGAGGCACCATCCAGGACCGTTCCACTTAAAAAAGGGTGCGCGACTGTCCCACGAAACCCAAGATGCGCTGCTACGGTTCGTTACTTCGTGGAAAGTTCGCTGATCTGTCATGGCATTAGGGAAGCGTTCCTCTGGAGCCGTAAAAATGATAATAATAATCCTGTCCTGCTTTTCTGTGTTCCTGAAAGAAGAGCAGTGCTCTCGTAATTTCGGAATTCCTTTCTTCGTCTCCATTTGCTGCTGCTTTCAGTAACTATTTTCCAGAAAAGATGCGGCGCGACTTTTTCTCGAGGGTTTGGCTAACATTTCAGCCTTGTATTTTTTGCTCGCCCAACGCCCGTGAGGTCGTTGTCGTTTTCTCTGAAACTGCCCTTATCGTGAGTTCAGAGAAGAGTGATCAGAATTACGCGTTGCCGACTTTGACGGACATCTCTTACGAGGAGATGAAGCTCCTTGACTGTTAGAAAGAAGAGGCGTTCGCGGACGAAGACGTAGGAACGAGGAACTACTGATGCTCGGGAAGAGCAGCACCGAAATTTCGGCTGCTCCCAAGTTCTCAGCTGCCAGTTTGCTCCACGCAGCTGCGTTTCATAGAACCCGAACAGGCTGCAGGAGCCAGGAAAAACGCAGCAACGCTTGCAACGAACTAAAGCAATTGATTCTCGGTCCACGAAACGAAGCTGGAGTCGCAATTTCCAGAGCCCTGTATGCGGAAGTTGAGGTGTCCTGAGAATGCTCCTACGCACCGGTGGGGATCCTCGGCTCAAAATGCAATGCCAAACTGCTATTTACGGTGATGGTGGTGGACGGCACGAAGACACGAAGTTCCCACCGGAGGCTGGTTCTGAGAAGAGTCCAAGAGCGAGTTCGAGCGGGGTCGGCCTGGAGACGCACCGCATCCGTTGAGACGCGCATTGATTCCGTTGGCTCATGAAGGCTTCTTCATGAGCCACCGGAATGTTCTAGCGGAAGAGAGAACCGGTGAACCGGAAAACGGTAAACCTACGCACATTCAGAGGAAAAAGAAAATCCGGAGTGGGTTTTCCGGAAGAGTCGTTGGTGCCAGAACCTGAAGAGGGAAGGAAACAAAATCCTTCGCCATCCTTCACTGATGGTGGAATAGCTTCTCAGAACGATGATAAAAGAGATGGCAACAAGAATGAACGACTGCCCAACCACGCACTGAAATACCCCAAGCGCGGTGGGTGCGACCCGGAGAACGGATCAGGAAGATGCCCGCATCGTCGGAAAGGGGAACGCTCCCTGTCAACTGCAAATTCACCGAGGGCAGAACTGGTGGGCAGAACTGGAGCTGTTTCTTTCCCGTTCGGTGCTATCTTGAGAAGCCATTGTGACGACTAAATTCTTCCCTGGATTGGCTTCCCAGTCTCGTGTCATGGGAAAGGACGCATCTTCAGAACATCAGACAGGAGAGGCGTCTCCAAGTTGAAATCGTATAGTTGGAAGAAAGGGTGAGAAAGGGAAGTGACATTTCTGGAATGCTTCCAGTTGCTTTTTTTCCGACAGCCTTCCTCAAGAACATAATTTTTCATGATGCATCATTAATGCAGAAGGGTGGATGCTTCCTTCTTACAGGCGAATAACACAAACATGAATGAGAGAGATGAAGTCCATGGTGGCCTCTGAATTAAAGGAACCGAAAGCACCTTGGGAAATTCGTGAATCCGTCCGACACATTCAGTGAGGGATGAATATGGGAGCTGTCATTGGAAATTGCAATGGTGCACAACACCGGTTTTCATTTATAGAACATCTCTGTCACTCATTGTTTACTCGACATGTGTGGGATGTAGACACAACTGCTAAGAGCACTCCGAAAAGGACAGAAATAATTAGGGACTGAAGTCATGCACTGCACGCTAGAGCTGCTCAAAAGCTCTTAAAATGTGTTTCGTATCGCACAAAAGATCTCATTAAAGGAAAAATTCTCGCTTTACGGAATTGCATTCTCAAGGATCTTCTTCTTTTCCATCTTCTCTCCAAACGAAAATCTCAGAAAAATAAAGAACAAAGTTGAAAAGTTGAAAACGGATGAAAAGATTCAGGGTGTGGCTGCAGAGTACTTGAGAGGATTCTCTGTAAGGTGGAAGGAGAGCAGCCGAGGACCAATTCTTCACAAAAAATCACAGCAAAAACCGACTGCAATCACCTTACGATCAGGACGAAGGATGCAAAGCCATGATTCTTTGCCGCCGAATATCCTTAGTATAAAGGTTCGCATGTGCACGTACTGCTGTTTCGAAACGCACATCCAAAAAAAAAAAAAAGGACACGAATGGAGAACGAAGAATGTCCCTAACGAAGAATGTCCTGATCAAGGTCCAGTTTACGGATAGGCATTTGTAGCGGTCCAGCATGATTCCAGGCATTCTCAAAAAAGGAAGAATTGAGAGATCACTTGTGACACAACAGAGGATTCTGTACGAAAAGATCATCCATCTGTCAATCAACTGGGGTGAAAAAGAATAAAATGAGAGGTCCACAGCAAATAAATACAACTGGCAAACAATGTTCTGCACGCACGTATTAAGAATGAGCGCCTTGAGAAAGTTGGTGCAAGTGGACCACGAAGCTATAAAAGTATGATAATTTCCAAAACTTCAGTCAATCTGATTCCACACTGGACGAAATCCCGAACAGACCCAAGTGCGATACCGATGTTTCGGGCTGGATTCATCTTACTGAACCACGTGAATTCTTTAAAGCATTACTAGGAATCCAAGCGACTGCATCCAATCTCTTTCACCGGTGTCAACTCTCTCTCGTTGTTGTTAAATTAGGTTTCCCTCGCTATGATTCATTAATAATACAACGATGAAGCAATTCTCAAAGACATTTCAATAGCGTGAGAATCTCTTTTCACATTGCTTGTTGAGAATGCGTCAAAGAAAGCACCAGAGTGTTATAATCGACTTACTGTTTTTCCATTCTTCCAAGGTATAAGTGACTCCGAGCACTTCATAAGGAATGCTGGAGCCTTTGGAATTCACCGCATACACCAGAATACGATGATCCTTCAAGACGATGTGCTTGAAGGTGAAAACTGGACTCTTCCGGACAGTCTTGGAGAAGAGTCGCTTGTTGGCTGGATCAAGGATTTCCAGCCGAAACTTCTGAGGCAGTCCTCCGTCAAAACCCTTCTTGCAAGACACCTTCATCAAGGCAGAGGTCTTATTTGATAGACTGCAAGATGACAGTGGTTCTGGAGCAGCTAAAAACAAAAGCTCGCAATTCAAGGTAAAGTTTTCACTCCTTTTAAAACAGATTTCATGCACGAAAGGCTACGCTGTTTTAAAGGTAAAACGCTTCCTTCAGCCTCAAAACCTCAGCTTTTAGAAATTGTCGCTGACGTAACGGAAAGTTGGCATGTCTTTCCCTTAGCATCGTTGTTCAAGTTCAAAGCCCCTCAAATCTCAGATGACCACGCACGTGTAGAGCGGAACACAAGGCCCCAGATCGAAATTAGTAAGAGCGAATGACTTGGAAAGAGCACCTCGTGAATTTACAGACATCCTTTTCCTACTGCGCTTCATCCCTTATTACATTTCTCATGAATCCAAACGAAAGAACTTTCGGGCAGCCGAAGAGGGGCTTTTGGATTGGGTGATTCCGTCCTGAATACGTAATTTATAGTCTGCATCGCTCGGCATCGGCGGAGACAGGTATACTTGTCGGTTGCAGGAAGAAATCCTCACTCGCTGGAAGCCCTGAAGCAAAATTCTCTTGCACGGTGTTCTCGTAGACCATCCGGGACGTGCTTGTTCGCAAAAACGTGCTTTTCCACGATCCACTTTCCAGATTCATCTAATCCGCTGCGTTCGGATGCGCAACTTCGAAGACTCTGTAGCCTACCAACAGCGGAATCCACAGCAGACTGGCCAACAAAATCGAGCGACTTTTGGGCAGTCCCTTCTGTGGCCCCGCGATTTCTCGTACGCCCAGATGAGTCGGTAGGATTGCGTGCAAAGATTCAAAGAAGGCATCAGTGTGTCGATGTTTAAAGGAAAGCGTCCTCTTCGATGAACACGAAAACTGGAAGACGGAGCGACGAAAGTCTGTGTGGCCTTTCATTGTCCCATCTTTCGACGGGAACTCTCCTTTACAGTGGTGCAGGAAAAAGGTAAGCACGACGAAAACGAGTAGCTCATTAGTAGATGTTGCAGCTTCCCAAACTTCCGTGGAAAGTCTTGCCTGTTGGTGTTCTTTTAATTTTCGGCATCTGCTCCTTCTTCGCAAGCTGCGTGTATGTGTTTATAGGGGAAAGTACCGTTATAAAAGCGCTGCCATTGCCATCGTTACATCGTTGAGACAGCCATCCTCGCGACAGGATTCGTGGACTTCACTTGACCTGGAACCGCAGATCCCTTTTTCCGTGGTTAACTCACTTTGAATTTTCGGGTCAGTAATTTTGCCGTGGTCGCGAAGTCGCCCCTTGGTTTTGCACTGTGACTCTTTGCACCCCCACCCACTGCGGGGCAGTCGACCCTCCTCGTTCTTGCTGGCAACCCTTTCGCGAGATTCGCATAGCAGCTGTCCTGTCCTGCAGTCTGAAAAGTCTGCGGATCTGCCTCAGTGCAAAGTTCACGAAATCCTGCAGATTCACAGGGAAATGCAGAGGAAGACTACTGAAAACGCTGGCTAAGACGTGCCGCTTAGCCGATGCAGCACTCTCCTTTCGTGATAACCACACTCTATCAAAGATCCTTACGGAGTATGATTTTTTTTTTTTTTTCCTTTTCCACTCTTCTCCACCCGAAAACTACCTCTCAGCTAGCGAAGGATCCATGAATTCCTCATTGCCACATAATATAAGACGACAGAAGAAAAGAAATACGGTGCATTTTCCATCATCCTTTCAGGAAGGAACAACAGGAGCAGAGGACTGGAAGATTCTATTGTCCGTCGTCAGCTGATTCATCGAAAGGGTTCATGTGTCATAGCTGTGACGTGCTACGCATTGTCAATAAATTAGCATCTTTCTGAGGTCAGAAGGATTAATCACCCAATCCTCAATGGCATGGAAGGACTACATGAAGCGCGCAAGACAGTCGAATAAAGCACTGTGGACCCGGATCTCGGATCAATCAGAGATCAATCCCCCGAATGGAAGACAACTCAGGTATCATTTACGATTCCTCGCAGACTCCAGAGCGAAGCCTGCAAATCAAGAGAGGAATTTTCTCGGAAGCGAAAATGAAAACAAAATAAAATAAAAATAAAACCCAGAGAAAGTCGACTGCAGAAAATGACGGGACTGAAGAAGCGAGACGAGAGAGCAAGGTCAAACTTTTGAATAATAATGATGCTGCGGGAACGCAGACAGAGAACGAACCGCCCTACGACGATCGATCCAGGATAATGTAAGGGGTATCATTACAGAGTCTTAAACAGTCTCTCATGACATCAAACAAGGACACACGGACATGCAGGAACTTGTGTGTTCGTGCACCGAGACCAGCTGTCACCACATCCATGTCGCGCACCGATACTTCCCAGAGCTCACCTCGCGACGGATTTGCCGACGCTGTCGTAAAGGGGGCGGGTAGGACAAAGTTCAAAAGGAATCCTTCAAAAGGGATGAGGGCTGCGGATGTCCTCTCCCACACGTAGGAACCGTGGCATCATTCGATCACCATGACAACACATGTTCGGCAACTAGTAAGCACGCTGTTCGATCATCTGAAGCATTTGGGGAGCGCGCCTGGTGTTGCAATACGAAGTGTTCACTTTTCCTTGGAGCACTTCGAATATTCGAGTGTCGTTTTGCGATTCTTGCAAGATCCGTTTCGGAATGGTGGAAATATAAATACCACCCGTTTGTCCTCTCAACGGAAATCAATCTTAGGCAGAGGAACTGGAATGAGCAGGACCTGTCGTTCATGGCAGTCAGCTTCAACTTTTCTTGCCAAAAATGACTTGTGAGTGCGCTTTCTGTTGATCTTCACCTCTGCAGCATGAGCAACACCCTTTCTGTCCTTTTCCCATCAACTTTCGACCAGCACTGTGTACATACGGATGCGGAAAATTTTCTGCTACTCTCTCTCATCTCTACTAGCATCGTATTTGCGGAAACTTCGCCCACGAAAGACTCCGACCGTTTCTAATATGAAGTCTTCGGAATGCTCCCGTTAATCTCAAGCAATCTTTTCTTTCCAGTGATTCGGTATTTTGTTGGACATGCTTCAAAAGCACAAATCTTCGTGTGGAAACTTGCGTTATTTTTTTTTGGCTTTTTTTTTTTTTTGTTCCATGAAAAACTCACTTCAGGAAATTATGAAATTTTTCGCTTTGAAAAAAAAAAAAAAAGTTCACTCCCAGTCCCCGAAAGAAAAGACGGTTCAGTTCGCCGAATTCATCCATTTCCATTCCGGCCGTGCGCCTTTCCGACAAGTCGGGAACGCAAGGTGCGTCCCCGACAGCACTTCCAAGATCAGGATATTCTTAAACACTTTACTTACAGGCTTCTTTCACGTTGATGACGCACTTCTTTTCCTGCACACCAATGTCGTTCTTTGACCAGCAGCTCAGGATCAATAACTGGTGTTTTTTCCAGGACTCGGTTTTAAATAAGACGTCAGGATTAACGTTCGCCGAATTGCTCTTCAGCATCCTGTGAACCGCTTTGTCGTCTTCGAACGTCCAGTAATACTCGGACGGTTCGGGGCAGCCATCGGAGGGGCAGAATATTTCCGCTTTCCTTCTGCATCCACGGCAATAGAAGTAGGATATCGACTCTGTGCGGCAAACCGGTTTGTCTAAGACAAAGGGAAGAAGAGATAAGGCGTTCTCCAGCATACGGACCGCTCGCTCGATGCACGATCTGCACAAATCCGCTCCACTTACACTTCAGGACGATGTCGATCTGCCGGCTTTGCCCATCGCCTTCCAAATTGTAAGCGCTGCACTGATAACTGCCGGCGTGCACTTTGCTAGCGTTCTGCACCAGTAAGCTGAACCCACTGACCAGATAGTCGACGTCCTCCTGTTGGATTTCCAAGTCCTAAATCACAGCGAGATGAGCGGAACACCAGCTGAGAGGGCGCCAGGAAGATACGAGACATCTTGCTAGACTTTTCGGCGTGTACCTTGACTTCATTGCAAAGCGCTCGCTACGAATTCATCGACAAAACGGCTTTAAAAAGCAACGGGGTGAAGAGATTACGTTCCCTAGAGTCGAATTCCGACGGATGCAAAGGAGGGAGGATTCCCGGTGCTCGGGGTGAACAGTGGGGAACAACTTTCGACGACGTTTCCTTTGCATGAAAACGCTGGGGCTACGCTGGGATGTCACCAAACGCAATGTTTATTGATCGGAGAGCAAAAGTTGGGAGGGTTCGTGTTGTGCGTGTTCAAAAAGAGCCTCGAGTTGTTTGAACGGAGCCGTTGAACAATTTGGGAACGAAAGGCAAACAGGAAAAACAAGCTGGGACCGGAAAGAGCGGAGGAAATAACATGCAGGGCGTGGAAACGATCCTTCCCGAGTTCGGCGATCGGGATGAACTCGCTCTTGAGACTGCGAAGCTGCGCACTGCTCCGGATGTCGAAAATTCCCTAATCGGTCTCTGCATGCAGCCTAGTCAAGCGATTCCCACGATGGGTCCCTTTGCAGAGAGAATGAAGAGCAGGGAAGAGACCGATCGAGGACGACTTTGGACGGAAAAAAGGAGAAAGGTCTTTTCCTCCTGTTAGAGGATAATTTTGAAGTACGCGAGTGAAGAAGTCACGCACGAACCGTGGTCTCTTGTGCCAAACTTAGTTTAGACTCAGGCAGAAAGGAAGAATGTGGAAGAAGGAACCAGAATGATATGTCGGGAAGAAAGCAGTGCCATGAATTTCAAGAGGACTTTCAAGTTCCACTCCCAAATAGGGCGATAGTTCAATTCAGAGCGGAACTCTCGATTTTCATAGGAAAGCTCTCCACCCTTCCACATCCCTGGGCTTGCCAACCGGTGGGATCTCATCGATGAAGCGGCGGCAGCGTTCCCTTTTCAGATGATTGTGAAGATCTTAGCTGGAGATGAAGATGAAGATCTTAGAAGATGCAGAAGCTCAAGATAGCAAAGCATCATGCAAATCCGTGTAGCTCTCGAAGAGAAGGGGAAAGCAAGTGCGTCGAGAGCATGGGGATACTTTCTCGGATTCTGGTTTCGTTTCCGTGGTGCTTCCATCAGGCTCTGGGATTGTAGGGATCAGGGAAGCGGTCAGGCTATAAGATGCATGTCATTGCGTTCAGGCAACGAGAAACTCAAGTCCCTTATTCGTCTGATGCGGGATCCGTGAACCACGAGGAATCTTTGGTTTTCAATGCTGTTTCTTGATTTCGGTTTTCCCAGAAGTAAGAAAGAACTGTACTTTCAGGTGCAATCGCAAGCGGGGATCCCTGCACAACTCCCAAGACCGCTGCTTCTTGTTCAAATACGATTACGTATACGATCGCGCCTGATTCCGAGTCGGTTCCGAGGTTCCTATCCCAGAAATGGCATCTCTGGACTTCAAAACACTACAAAGCACTTGCTGAAGACACAACGAAGGTGGGACCAAACACTTATCCATCTGAAACCAACCGCAAGTCCGAAAGAATTCTCTACCATTTAGCTATCTCGAGAAAGTTCCCTGCTATAGCTATCTCGAAGAGAACTACAAAAACAAGGGAGGCGGATGAGGACATGAACATCTCCACTCCCAGATTCGAAAGACTTTAAGACATGAGAGGAAGCGTCTGTGCTGCCCACCAGAATGATGCAGACCGGATCTTTTTTTTTTTTTTTTCCAACGATCTAATTCGATGGCAGATTGCGCAAGACTTTTTTTCAAACTAAAGAAAATCCAAGGCGAAACATCTGCTTTTTCTTTTCCATTTTGTACGAAGATCGAAGCATAACGGAAGATCAAAGCAAGCATCCAGAAGGGCAGATGAAGTGTCATCCTTCCTTTCTCGCTATCCATCCTTCTAACATTTGAAGAGAGATTGCAAACAAAGCCATGCCAAGCGTACGAGCTCCCATCAAGCCACCGACCCTTCGTCAAACGCTAAATGGATTTCAAGCGATTGAATTCCCTTAATCTTGCAGCATAGCGTGCCTCCCAGCAGTAAGCTTGAGCTTGATCCTGCAGCTCGAACATGCCAATGAAATTCTGCAAAGAATTCTTCACTCCATAAAGATCTCATGTATCGAGAGCAGAATGTTTTCGAAGTCTTCTCAAAGACAATTAATCACTTCGTCCTCCTGATCCATTCGAGTACCCATAGCTAATCTTATGTGATGTTCCTATTCTTTCTGCGAATAGTGTGAAATGTGCTATCCCAGTCTCCCTCTTAATTGCTCCTCATCCTTTTAACGGATGGCAACTTCGGGTGGAAGGAAGAATAGTTATGGCTTCAAGATTTTTTCGAGGCACCACCACGATTTGAAGTTTCCTCCTTTTTCGCCCAGAAGGTTGGCTCGTGGAAAACCAAGTATGACTTGACCTCAACCATTCCAATGGAACTATGCGTCGGAGTGGCTCTGTGGCTGTTGAGTAGGAAAGAGGGCGAGCTTTTAGAAAGTGGAACAACAAACCTTGAAGAACTTGTCCGGATGAATAAACCTCATCATCATCGACTGCAAACTAAATGGTCGGTGTGAAGTAACGAAACGAAACTCGAAGGTGTGTCTGAAGACCGCGGTTTTCTCTTCGGTTAACCATCTTGGAGTAACCCATTGAATTACTTGATACATTTGTGATGAGAACACTCCATTAATTAAAACGAATGGGGAAGAGAGCTTGCTCGTTCAGGATGAGCGACGTTCGAGAATTTCAGCACCCAAACACGAAATCAAGCAGAATGTACTCAGCACTCGTTTTCTCGAACTTTTCCACACACGGCATCCAAAGGAGAAAACGGTTTTCCCCAATCAACGAAACAGGCTTCTCGAACACTTCTTTTTTTTTTTTTTTTCGCCTAGCAACTGCTTTGGAGATTCAAACAGCTTCTGACTTTCAGCTAGCCGTTGCAGGTAGTAGGTATTCCAGACCTATTAGGAGCATTCGCAGGAAAGCCCGTGTGCGGCTGCAGTCTCAATGCAGAGGAAAGGGTTCTACGTGGCACCTACATTCAGACTTCATGCAGGGGAACTCAAGATGCAATTCTGTTGCTGCTGAGTGGGAAAGACGAAGCTTTCACCTTTTATGCACGACCAACTCATAAGGGACACCGAAATCGCTCTTGTTTGCCGCCTTCTAATCTTCATTTGTTTCATGCGCAAGTGATCTCATTAAATCGAGGAGGCCACTGCTGCCATTTCAAGAAAACGTACTCTTCAACACATCATTCTAAACCATTACTCAGCCACTGGAGTATTCACAGAAATCGCGAAACCGTAGCTTCAAAAGTATCTTTTGCCTGATCCAAAGATTAGCTGCTCCGGATATGCGTTGATTGAGTTCACCGCTAGCGTGTGAACCTCCATTGGAACCTGGATGCTCTAGCATGCTCCTGAGTATAGGTTCCCTCCTGAAAGCTAAGCTTTTCCCAGTATAACTGAAAGAGAAGAGAGCTTTTGGGAATCCGACGCCGGGAAAACCAGACTCTTGGAGTTCCTTGTCCGAAAAATCTCGGATACAATTAAAGTCTTTCGGAAAAACAGAAAACACGCCTGGTCACGTAACCACGCTTCAAGATTCCCAGGAAACACAAACACACACACACACACTTTTCTTCGTGGAAAGCACAAACCGGGAACTATTACACGATAGCGGAATGGGCTTGACTTCAATTCACCGTTAGGGCTGCTTTCGGGATTTATCTCATACCTCACGCACATGTCATTCAATACAAATAAATTCAGTGTATTCGTGCTACATCATCCATTAGCACACGTAAAGAAATGTGTAGGCTCAGAGACACTTAGAACGTTACATGTCGTCGTGACATGAGTGCAGCCAAACTTCATCACGAGCGAGGATAATCTGAACTTTCTGTTTGATTAGCCACTGGATCATTTAATATGTACGCGGCATATAGATATATATGACGAATAGGTCTCCAAATATCCTTGTGGTAGAGTGTCCTTAAACAGCAGGCGAACCGGTAATTCCAGCTCCGGAGCAGAACAGAATCACTGTCTGGCGATCGATTAGCGAGCGATCTTCTGGAAAGGGTCCAGGAAACTTTCTGGTTCCGCTCCCACTCCTTTTCCCAGTTCCTGTAGGATGAAGCCAAAGCAGAATCACCGGAAGAACTTCGAAGAAGCGAAATCAAAACGATCGCCTCGCCCACCGTCATGCTGAGGACCGCTAGAAGAAACGACCAGAACGGTTCTTCTCAGTGAAGGACTTCTCAGACGCAGGGGGAAAGCGCTTGAGCATGAGTGTCCGTAACCCCAGGGAACGACCGCTGCTTTGGTGTACGAACACTAACCATCTCTGCGGAAAGCACGTCCCTCAAGTGTACGCACGGCCCCAACGGGCGCAGTATCTTCCGATGGGATACTTCTGAACCAGGAATGGATGCCTGCCTGGAGCGAAAAGCGTGCGACCATAGGTCGCCCGACTCGGGAACGACGTACGCCGTCCTCTTGCGTACACCTATTTTTTGTTTTCAAGAGGTGCCTCGCGTTTCAAGTTCGTTTTATGTGGATGAATGCTACCTCGTGCTCGAATTCACTGTGTACGCATCGGTACTCTATGAAGGGCACGTGTGCCCCGCATTCCTCGTGCGCCGCGAAGAAAACGTGCGAGCGTCGGAACACTCGCGAACACCTCCGCGGAAATGGGATCGAGCTGTTTTGAGAAACTTTCCCTGTTATGCATGTGTGTGTGTGTGTGTGTGCAGCACGCTCGTCTTCAATCTTACGCACATGCTGCATCCGAATCTCCGATGGAAATCTCGGGAACATCCCACTGTAGGAAGTTCCTCATCGATTTCTGTGCGCGCGTTTCCAAAGGGGGTCGGGATGGAGCTTTAAGAAAGTCTTTCCCGTTATTCCCTCATTGAAGTTGTGTCCGGAATGATTGAAATGGAACGCGGAGGAACTCCGCTTTATGGAAAGATCTTTCTAGAGATTTTGAGAGGGGAAAAAACAAAAAAAAAAAAGAAGAAGAAGAAGAAGAAGCCTTTCTTCCGCTTTGTTCCTTAGGTAACGCCAAAAGTTTCGCACCCCCACATTGGGGGTGGAAAAGAGAGATCCGACGTTCGAGAACGAATCAATCTTTTGCTAACGAAGAGGTGTTCCATGACTGATTAATTAATGACATTACTTACGTTGTGCTTCCACACGACCTTATAGATTTCAGGATACGCGAACGCTTCACACACGAAGGATACATTGTCCTTTTCGGTTATGTCATCGCCCGCTTCATGGGAAGTCAACTTCAGTTTCACGTGTGGCTTGACTGAAACGCAAAAAACTCCCTCCACAGTTGAGCTCAGTGATTGGAAGGAGAAGGGAAAAAAAAGGAAAAAAACGATAGAGAAAATAAAGAAACTCTCTCTTCGCTCTCTGGAACGACACCGTTCGGAACAGCATAGGGGACAGTATCAAGCATCACCCACCCCATTCCATGAGATTCCGCCGGATAAGGTCGATCATGTTGCCCCTGCCAAATTGTTCAGCCATTTGCATGACCATTCAACCTCATACGATACCTGTTCGCATCCTGCCCTGATTCGTGACGTCATGTACGCACGACTGAGATCTGCTCTTTTTCCTCCCTCCCACTCCCCCCCCCCGCGCGCGCGCTTCCTCATCGCGTGCGTAAGAGGCAAGCAAAGCCCTTAAAATCCCCCACTTGAACTCGAGTTAGCACCATTTCAAACGCAGTCGTGTCTCCGCGATTCGGTTGCCTTGGCTGCCGCGTCAACAAACAGAGAGTGAATCACGGGCAGCAGCCTCTCTGGTGTGATGGCGCCCTCCGGAAATGACCGAGCCGGGGATTGATCCGCGGCTGCCTCTTCGCGCGCTCCAGCAGCGATCCGGTTGACCGGGGTTTCGCCCGGCAGGGCTTCGGCGAAGGGACGGGAAGAGGAGGGCCTCCCGCAACGAAGGCGCCATCTGCTCCGAGCCCTGTACGAAGAAGGCCCTCCGGAAGACCTTCTCGCGGAAAAAAATGAAAATGGAATAAAAAGTTGGCTTCCGAAAGGAGCGAGGAAGGACGCCGAGAGGGCATCGCCGGTCGCCACGTGTACACTTCCTTGAGCTTCCGGGAGGAAGGAGTGGCTCGCAGTCCACGCATCGCGTGAACGGGACTTGGCAACTGCCTTCCTTGCCTTTCCCTGACTGCTGCCTTCGTTCTCGAGGAGTAGCCGCCCACGTAGGGCTTCTCGCAAGTGGTTGTCGGTACCCCCTTTCGAAGTTGCCATGGGGACTGTCGCGAGTCGTTGTTTCCTTGCAGAGGTTTCGCCTCGCCATTTCATGAAGTTTTCGGAGCGATTCCACCGCTATCTGCTTTTATTATCATCTTACTAATGCGTTGCTATGGTTTCATCATGGCTACATTGCGTTGCGCCGGCACTACTGGGAGTTATTATTTCCGCTCCTGTCTTTCGCTTCCCTCCCCCCCATTGTATTATTAGCGTCGGTCGCTATCACGTGATGGAACATTTCGTTATAACTGTGCGTCGTTATGGTTACTCGTCGTCGCTGTACGTTGCTGTCCCAAGTAGTTGTCATCAGCATCGCTATTGTACTCCTTCTGCTGCAAAATGCTCCTCCCTTTTCATGCATCATCGTGTTACCTCGGAAGCGTTTGCTGCTGAGGACAAGCAGGTAACGAAGTGGTTGCAGCTCTCTGTCGGCTCCCGCCTCCGGCACCACCTCGTCCAGGGACCGCCGCTCATCCCCGGACGGCTCGAGGCATACTCCGAGAAGGAGGATGAGCACAGGATCCGCTTACGGATCCGAGAGGCTCGCGTCTCGGGAACACACGTCGAGAGAGGTGGATGCCAAGACAAAGGCGTCTTTTCCACTTCCACTCCTTGCCACACATCTACGCCCATCTACCTCAGTGTGAGCTCACGTGAGCCTGCGGACATCTACCTACCTACAGATACTGGTTTTTCTCAGACACACGCATCGTTAACACAGATAGATTTGTATCTGTTCATCTAAAATAAACGGTACCTTTCTACCCATTCAAGCTCAAAAACCTTGAATGGATAGAAAGGCATAGACACGGATGGACTTGCGTGAATTCATCGATGTATGGACTTCTGTCTACGTATGGACTGCCAAGCAGAAAAGTTAAGACTATCGCTAAAGCCGTTCACCATCATGTTTTGATAGACGGGTGAGCCGGTATCTTCTTGGGTCACAGCCATCCATTCCCAAAGACAAACAGCCCATTCATGCAGAAGCGGACAAACTTGCAATCATCTTAAGATAGGCATTGCTTCCATCCCCAGGTGCAGTGGTACCTCGGTACTCGACGGTGTCGGAGCTCGTCAAACTCAGTACTCCTCGCATTTTGAAGAGGAAAAAAATGTTTCGACAATCGGAGGCGCATGCTCGGAACTCGACACCCACCCCACTCTCATGATGAAAGAAGTGAACGCATTCGTCTCGTGGCAGCTCGCGAACAGCGCCGAACTGTTCCATAGATTGCCTCCCGAATCGTTCCTTTTGTGCATGTGTGCTTTGTGTGCATTCGAAGCGTTAGTTGTGGGTCCTGAAATGGTTAAAAACGATACCACGAAAGGGATTGTTTGGTACTCGTCGGTTTCGGCACTCGTCAGGAGTTTCGGACCGAATTACCGACGAGTACCGAGGGAACTACTGTATTCTCTACTCTCAGGTCTAACTTTGCCCCAGGGTGTCACTCACTATGAATTCGTCTCGAGCAGCCCTAACGTTCGATTTGAGTCCAGGGCTGGACCACCAGCGAGCTGAGTGAAAGTGGCTGATGTAGTGTCTGAACCATGGCAACGCTCCATCCATACGTTCCTGCATCCGTTCATGCCTTTCCGGCCGGGGAAGGACGAACACACAAGCGTAACCCGACCGCTCGATCCTGCGTTGGTGCCACAGTAGGCAGAGGCGCTTGAGCGTTGGCTTGTCCTCAGTTTGGAGTTGACCTTGAAAATGGACAGCTCATGAAAACTGCCCTCTTTTTCGGAACCCGGAGGCTTGACACTTTTTGAGCCCGGAGCCTTCGCATACGGAGGCACCTGCTGGAGCGGGAATACCTTAGTCCGTAGATGGCCGTGTGCGTCATGCTGGTGGACTTTTAGAATGCGCCAGCTTGGTCCAGAGATGGACAAATACTCATGCAGGCTGACGTGCGGACAAAGAACTGCACTCGTATCTGTAGAAGTGCCGTGAAGGCGGTTTCCTCCCATCGTCTTTCCTCTTCCGGGAGCCGCAGAGATTCGCAGGCATCCACAAGTCCACCTGCATTCTTGAAAGCGTCTCCTTCCTTCGATGCACTTTCAGGACTTGCCCACAGGCGTCATGAATGCATTCTGTATTGGAAGTGATACCATCGCAAGCAGAGAGCTTCCTTGCACGGCCTTCTGCAGCGCCTCAGAAAAGGCGCCATGCATCCACAAGAGCCTCAGAGAATGCTCTCGAAGAGCGCGTTCCGGAGAGGTGTACTGCCCTGGTGAGCCACCGAGCTAAAAGTCCCTAGGAGCCTTCGGCGGGAAGGCATCACGGCTCGTCTGGAGCAATCCAAGAGAGCGGGGCGTTGTGGACAGAGACCAAGAGCAAGTTTCAGAGAGCGCATCGCCTCAGGAAATGCGGATCTCGTGAAGAGATGGTTGTGGAATAAGGAATATGAAACCTCGTTTCCGTGTTGATGGACATGAGGAAAGGCAGGTCATTTGCAAATGGAATCCGACGCAGACCCTGCGCGAAGCCTCAGCCTAAGGCCACTCTCCCAGATTTGGAGGAGGGGAAAGTATCAATATGCAAAATGGCTGCCTCCAGCAGCCACTGCAGTGTTCTCGACTTGGGAGGACTCCAGTTTGCTTGCGAGCGGCTGGCACCCTAGGGATGGTGGATCGCGCGCGACCGGCCGGCCTCGCGCCTTTTCGAAGATGAGGCGCACCGTACTGAAGTCTAGGAGGACCACGCGGCGGGACTCACAGCTTATTTTCATCCTCATGGAGTCAGTAGAGTTCGATCTCGCTATCGCCGGGTTTCTTCCGGTGCAGCTCAGGGTCTTCCCTTCGTCCGCGGCGGTCGTGTTCAGCACGATATAGCTTGTGACATGAGGTTCCTTCGTCTGAGGAGGACAAACAGCAGCACTAGGTGAATCTACGGGCCCCGGGTTGGGTTTGGAAAGAAAGAGAAAAATCTCTGCAGCTTCTGACAAGTGTGGAAAGGGGGGAGGGGAAGGGAAGGGGAGCAGACTGCGCATCTCAGGTGCGCGCCGCGCACTCTTACAGCGAATCTTTCCGTTTGCAAGACCTGCCCTTCAATGGTCCAGATGATCAGGGTCTGAGGTTTGGAGCCATTGACCACGCAGCTCAGATGGTTCTCGCTGTTTTCCGAGAGAGGCATGTCTTTGTTCAGTATTTGGGCAGCGAAGGGCTTCACTGGAAATAAATGCCCGGAAGCAATGAAAAAAGGATTTCGATGGCTCGATACGTTATCTCATCTTCTCAGAGGGTGGCTCGATGCGAAGACGGAGTTTCGCTTCCGAAACACCGCCTTGACTTTTTTCGAGTCCATTCCAACCCTCTTTCTCTGAGAGAAGGTTGGATGAGTGGTCATATGGTGGACTTAGGTCAGGGGAAATGTGAGACGCTTCCGCAACCAGTTCGCATATTTCCCATGCAGCTTCGGGAAGCCCGAGGCGTTTCAGCAAGAAATGCCGGAAAAGCTTCCACTCTCGCGCATGGAAGGCTTCATTGCCCTAAGGGCTCGTGTCCCCATGTCCCTCCCTTTCATTCTCGTCTGATTCCGAGTCAGTGTCCCCCGCGCCGACGGGTTCGCACGAAACTCTGAAAGTACCCACAGCTGAGGGCGATGGTGACGGACGACTCCGAAGTGACCTCGTCGCTGTAGACCGCCCTGCAGATGAATTTCCTCCCGTCGTTCTCCCTGGAGAGAGAGTCCAAAGTCAGCTCCAGCCTCATCGCGCTCGCATCCGTCTTGCCCCCTTCCGAAAGAACGTTATCGTTTTCCAGCCACATCAGCTTTGCCGGGAATATTCCTGGAACACGAAACAGCGCTATTGCAAATACTATGAGAGGGAGCGGGGCGACCCGCTATATGCTCGCTCTTGCTCGGCGACGCGCCAAACAGCTGCTGCTACTGCTGCTGCACTCTGCAGCGCGCGCTTTCAGTTGACGGTCCGCGCGACAGCCGAGCGACATTCATCCACGCATTTCTCCAACCGGCGGACGAGTCTGCCAAAAGTCATCCGCTCACGGGGACAGCGCATTTGGGCAGCTGCGCTTCCAGAATTGGAACACCACGTGTACAGAGAAAAATGGGAGGTCGGTTGGCGGTGGAAACACCCAAGGGACGGAGATTAAGGTCGCGGATCTTTGGAAAATCCTCGTTTCGCGAAGGAGGACTAGGAAGAGTTCGACAGTTTCAAGTATGTTCTTGAATCGTCCTTAGTAACGAGAGGATCATGAGCCAATACGGGAGCAAATGTCGAAGAAAGTAGGTGGTCAAGTGGCACTCGTTTTTACCAGCGACAACTTGTACCTGGAGGAACCTTGAGAGCTTGCAACTATCCTGGTGTCTCTCTCTCTCTTTTTGTTCTTCTTTGCGACGGATAATGCTCCATCTCCTCAAGGATTTCCACGGAAGCTGGCAGTGCCAAGGATGTTGGTCAGCTGCTGATTACCGAGCACCTGAGCCTTGCTGCGTTTCCCAATGCAGCCACCGATTGGGAGGCTGCTTCCGAACACGGAATTGCCACTGGTGAATCGACTTCCAGTCGTGTCCATTGGGTCCCCACTTGGATTCTCAGCAATGACACGTGGAAATTCTTGACTGAGTGATGATCACAAGGATTTTAACGCTCGGAGCTTGGGCATTTTCATTACATGAGGATCGTTGCCTTGGAAGGCCAGTGCTAAGAACATGCTCTTCAATTCTTTCCCAATCACTACAACAGCCAGTGCTACGAACATGAAAAGCAGCATCCAGCGAAATGAATGGCTCATTTCAATGCTCAGATTTAATCCCTTTTCATTCTTCATCGATGGAATCAACCAGGAAGCGTAGTTCACGGAAACCAGGAAGCGGTAGTCCGGGATTTTTCACACAGTGCAACTCTTCTCGTCAAGAGTGCATCTCACAGTGCAGCACGCTCTGCCAGTTGGCGAGTGACGGCGAGCGAAGTGAATCTCACGCTCCGCCGTCTGCATTCACCACTCGCCGGAAAGGTGAGCAGAGCCCCCGGCAGCTTCTGAGGATCTGCCTGTGAAGCGACCGTTGTGATGGCTGCATCGTACGTTCCGAAACGAGCACAGATTTCACGTTTCTGACTGTTGCAGCCAGCCGCCAGCAGGGAGCTCCATCTTACCCACAACGGTGAGCGTCCCGTGGTTGCTTCAGGACATCCCCTTAGCGAAGGTTTGGCACGACTTCCCAAGATGAACATCGCTCGAAGGGTTTCTTCTGAAAAACTCTTGCCAAGCCCAACAGACGAACAATCCGTTTATAGGTCTGACTGTTCTTGCTTCAGCATCCATCCGATCAGACGGTCTCCCGCCAACACTGAAAGCAACGATTTGCGCGTTTCTCCAAGCCCTCCCATCTCTCATCCGTCGAGTATGCGTTTTCGTGGCTGTAACCAGCACCATCTCCTAGGGTTTGGCATTTGACTTGGTGACCTTCAGGAGCATAAGACCGTGTCGGTCGTGAAAAATCATAGAACCAACGTAAGCTGGAGTCCAAGAGCTTTCCACATTCGCTTCGGATCTTGCTAGCTGTGAGAGGAATAAGAATTTTCGAGCTTGCGTGGCTGAAGGAGATCTCAGAGGAAGAAAGTGATGCATTTCGAACTCCTAAGAAGTAGAAAGGAAAGGGACTACCGCTACTCATCTTGAAGAGGCTCGTAGCATCGCAGTGAAGGTGGTTTTGCCATCATCCCGCAAATTGTGAATGAATGGAGGAGGAGAGGGGGAGAAATCAGTCAGATGAAATCCCTGCGCAAATTTGCATCCACGTCTGCCGACGAGGACAGCAATGGCTGACCCTCCATGAGCTTACGCCATCACCTTTAGAGACAGCGAGACTCTCGAGCGGCAGCAAACAGGAGGGGGGAAGAGAAGACTCCTTGGCAACGCAAAAATCGAAACCTGAACCGGAAATGGCTTTCCGGTGCTAAGAGACCCCAACCAGGAGAGAAGGCGGGGGAGGGGAGCACACCAGATGCACAGAAGGAAGACGAGGGCGAACCTGACAAAATGCATCGAAGGTACATTGCGACTTCGCTCCACTCCAGTAGCTTCGTCCCGCATCCTTCTCCAGTTGAAGCAGGGCTGCTGCATGCTTTCTGATGTTTCACTTGACGCGAAACGGGAACTTCTCCTCCCTCCCTGATCACACGCGAGCCACACGCCCAAATGAATTTGATTAATTAGCTACAAGCAGAGTAATCACGTCCGCGATGCGAGTCCTCACGCGACGGTGGTTACCAATAGCTGGAGTGCAAGGGAATTCTTTTCCCTAGGAAGATTCCCTCCCGGAGGCCTCTCCATTGAGCGAGGACGTCCCTGGGTAGAAACCCGCCGCTCAGGCGAAGCGAGCACGGTGCACGAATCCGCATCCTGAAATGCATCTGCAGCAGGGTCACGTGCCAAGTGGGCAAGCCGTGTCTTGTTTTCTTCTTTTTCTTGTTCCTTTGTTTCTGTTTTGTTTTTGTCCTCTCCTTTTTGTTGGAAGGCCGGCAAGGGAGTAGCAACCTTCAGGTACGGGTAAGGAGGCGGCTCCCTCCAGTATGCGAGCAGCGAGCGCACAGATTGGAGCGTTTTATTTTTTTCTCCTGGACTCGGGGAAGCTCATCAGAAAGAGTATCTGCGAATGCAGCGGAACTGGACACCGGAGCGTGGAAACTGTCTGACGTCACGTCTGTGGAATCCGAAAGGGATGTATTGCTCAATTGCCGAAATCTCTCCAAGGTACCACTCCCAGCATCTTCGGGCTCGAGAGTTTCTCCCTCGAGGCTTTTGAGAGCTCCGGAAGTTCATTCGGAGAGGCTTCCTCCTCCTCCTCTTCCTCCTTGCAGTCTTTGTAGCATCCGTGTCTGGATGGTCTCTGATTTTCCGGATAGAAGTCTTGCGGCGCCGCCCTCTATCGGGGCCGAGGGCCGAGTGCCCATGCCCCCGGGCGAGGAGAGGCAAAGAAACACGATAGGAGCGCGCCAGGTCAGGGGCATCCGTGTCCCTGAAGTGGCGCGCAGCCCTCTGTCTCCTGTGCAGAGGAAAACCGGAAACGGAAGAAAAGGTTCCAGGAGGAACCGCGCCCTCTCCTGGCACCCAAAAATCCTCTTTGCCGCCCAGTCCGGAAATCCATGACAACGCCCTCAGGCGAAACAGGAGGCCTGAAAACGGCCCTCGCCCATGAAACGGCAGCTCAATGGTGCCGTCGATCCCCCCCATGATTTAAGGAACGTACCCTTCTCTCTGCGCAAATACCGAGTAAAAGCTTTGGGGCCACACTTCTCTTCACTCGCTCGTCCCCAACGCCTTCCAGCGTGCTGACCTCGGTTACCGAAATATCCCGGTGATTTCGCTAGCAAAGTCTCCTGCTGCATGTATCTTGCTTCTCGTCCTCTCTCTAAAGCTCCCGGAAGAAGGGATGCAGCAGTCATGAAATCAGGCTCGTCGTTTTTCATCCTGTAATTGTTCGGCTGAAACGGCGGAGTGATTGTAGCAACAGATGCTTTGCTCGAGGGCAGAGGGTGGTTGTCCACAACCGATGAGGACGATTTTTTCATCCCCTTTAATTCCAGCGTCCTTTTCCTTTCACGGATTGCAGATTCCATCGAGTGGTCAGCAACCGGAATAAAAATAACGTTTTCAACTCTGTTTGAATCTGTTTCTATTTTTATCTGAATATTCTTCCATTTTGATTCCACTCTACCTCTATTTAATTTGAAACTATTCTATTCTGTTCGTATCCATCTCCATTGTATTCCAATCTATCTCTATTGTGTCCCAACTTATTCTGTTCTGTTCCAATCTATTTCTGTTATGTTCCACTCTACTCTTTTGTGCTGCACTCTATCCTACTTTTCTGCTCTATTCTTTTATGTTCCAGTTTATGCAATTTTGTTTCACACGTTTCTATTATGATTCCAGTCTACCTCCGTTATGGTTTGAATCTATCTCTATTTTCATTGGAATCTTTCGCGATTCATTTGGATTGGATTCTGTTTCTATTTCCATTCTTCCTTCCATCTGGTTTTTAGCTCGAGATAAGCGAAGAGTATCCTTCCTTCGTCTTTCCCTCACGAAAACTCTCTCTGCGCATGGACCATCATCTGCCCATCAGTTGCCCAAGCTAACGCGCGAACTTGAAAGGAGCTCGTTTCTTCCGCCATGTGAGCGTCCACTGATCAGCTGGAGTTGGTTCCCTGAACACCCGTGTTTGTGTTTGTCGGGCATGTTGGGCGCGAGGGAGCACGCGCAGTCGCTGGAGAAACGCCCTCGCATCAAAGTTGTCCATCGTCGCTGCTCCTTCTCGCACTACCAGCTGCTCTCTGAACTAACAGCTCTGAAACCCTATTTCGCTCCCGGCACGCTCTGAGGGCAAACGGAGACTTTCGACGCTTCGGGGTAGGAGTTTCGAACGGACCCTCTTCCTCCTAAAATGGAGCCTCGACACTGTGCAGCCTCCATCCTGGAGCTGGGCAGTCCTTCTGTCTCAGAGGGCTGCATGATCGTTCGCATTTCCTAAAGGCCCACCACTCCTCGGCTGCAGGCTACGCAGAGACCTTCAATAGGGGAGAGGCACTTTTGGTGGGGGAAGTTTTCGCCGCAAGTGGGCCGTTGCCGGCATGCAACTGTGCTTTCCCTTTCCTCCTCTCTTCCTTTGCGATCAAACCCAGGCGAGGGGGAAGACGGGAGAGCGATGCTTCTCTCGGAGCTCCTGGTCCAGAATAGTCAGGCGGGTTCTTTCCGTTCCGTTGAGGATGGAAAAACTCTTGGAGCAGCTCCGAATGGCATCCTCTCGCCTTCGGTAAAGGGATAAGAATGCGGGTGCGTCTGCATCTGTGAGCGGACCAACGGCGAAAATCGAATTATCCCCAAGAAGCACCGCTCCACATCGCATCCACTCTGGTTCACGCAAACGTCTTCCGAAGGTTCTCGGTTGCGGGTGATCGAGCAAACTGCTCGAACCTCCCGGCCAACTCCCTACGAGATGGAGATGGAAAGCTGGAGACGTGACCCTGGATCCCTTGAGGATTCCTTGGCCTTCGAAAGTTTTCCGATCTTTCTAGATCTCCGTTCTGTTGCTCCCCGTGTGTTCAGATCGAAAAGCTTCCGGGAAGAAACAAACAGTCGGTTGGAGGAAGCCCACAAAAAGGGTTCGCGAGGGACACTTGTTGTGGAGATATGGAAACATAGAGATGGCCCTTGGCACCATGGGCATATCGCCAGAAAAAGTCGATTGCCAGAGTCCCCATCCCCGCGTCTCGGCTCGTACAGTCTCAGAAGGGGTGTGGTTTCGAAAAAAGAGTCGCGAATTTCAGATTCCCGCGACCCTCCAAAGCGAATCTGCAGTCTGTCCTTCGCTCCATTTGCCCTGGAAATGACGGGTCGTTTGCTCGTTTCCCACCAAAGGCGAAAACGAGCAATCCCCCCTTCCTCCCTTAAAAAGAAAAAGAAGAAAAAGAGAGCCTCTGAGGCGGAAAGTGAATGTGATCCTAATGTACCATCGAAGGTACTCTGGATGGCATGACGGAAATTAGCAGGTGAACCCATTCTCAAGGCACGTCGCATCAACTACAAGAGGAGGGCGGGCCGGATGACAGATTCTTGGGGATGAGGCTCGCGTCTCTCTGAATGACAACAGCTGCAACCTCGGATCGCACACAAAGCGAGTAATCGCGTCGGTTCTTCCGCCGTTGGGCTTCTTTCAAGACCGGGACAGCGCCACACTGGCTGCGCTCACCTCTTCGAAAGAGGGTGATCGCTCGCTCGCACCATCGACATGCTCTCGCGACAGAATGGAAAAAAAAAACTCTGAATCTTGAAACCAGGAAGGTGGGAACATCCCGAGAGTAAAAGGGTGAAAGCATCTCAGAGACGAGACCCATCGCCCTTGGCAAGAAGAAAAAGAGGCAAAAAGTGCAAATGGGGTGAATACCTTGTGTGCTTACGCATGCCAGTGTTTCACTGCTGCCCTCTTCAAGATATGTGATGGAGTCGCCTCTGGCATTCAGGTCTCTTGTCATTATGAAAGGGGCGTTCAAAGAATCTGAAAGAATGACAGAAGGTGAAGACTGTAAGACATAAACACACGCGCGCACGCGCGACTTAGAGGAATTCTCAGAAAATCCGAGCGAGAAACACAGAAGTCTTCCGTCTTCGAGGAGGCAGTCAAGGTCTTCAGGAGGAACTGTCTCTCTCACTCGCGCCAAGTCCACAGAGGAGGATGCGAAGCAACAATTTTGGAGCAGCTGCGTAAGCGTCCCTGAAGGAAGCCCCATTACCCGATGAGCTATGCCCGCTACAGAGAAGATGAAAGCCAGAAGGGCACACTGGGAGCGCGCACGCAGGCCCTCTCCCGGCCCTTCGGTGAGATCCGAAGGGGCCGATCTCGACGGAGGCATTGATGGATTGGGCACGAAGAATCCGCCCGCCGCCGACAGCACTTTCGGCCCGAGTGCTTTTCTCTCTGGAATGGAGAGCACCACTTCCTCTGTTCTTCAGCTTTTGGTTGCGCAAAGCACCATGAAATGCCGCTAGGAAAGGGGCGCCTTTGTCCTTTCCGGTTCACCTCTTTGCTCTCCTTCACCGACTGCTCCTTGAGATTATCCTCCTTCCTCTTCAGCTGCAGGCTTTCTCGAAGCGTTGGAAGATCCCACCACAGAGATTGGTGTGGATTTCTGGAACCTTCCGTACCCCCAAGACTTCCAGTCTACGCGTTCCTCTGGGATTCATCGAGTCGGTTTAGGCACGGAGATCTCCGAGAGTCTAGATTCTCCCTTCATTTCCATCGTAACCTTCCCGTACGCCGCCCGTGGGAGCCAAAGAGTCCCCGCGTCTCACGCCTTCCCCGCATCCCTTCAGTCGCGTCAACACGCGTCGAAGTCGGTACGAGCGGAGGCCGAGCTCGTCAGCAGAAGGTCCACCGCTGACACTCTTGAGCCAACTTCCTTTCGCCTCGACACACAACGGAAAGCATCCTGGAAGGCTCGGATGCTGCCTTGGCGAACGCGAGTCCAGCCGTCGAAAACTGGGGCCAGTTCCTCTTCCGGTCCCTAATTTTCTCCTCGCGTGTGTTATGGCTGCCGCGTGGTCTCGCGGATTTCTCCGAACTGGAAAAAAGGAAGAAAAAGGGATCGCCTTGGGGAAGGAGGATGAGAAAGGGGGGTACGCGATCGATTCGTCTGTTTGTTTTGGGTAGGATCAGCATCTTCGCCTTGCCGACGACCACCCGACGTCAGTCTGCACGTTTGCGTATCGCGCGCCTCCAATGCCAGGTAGCTGTTGCTTTCTTGGCTCCTTCCTGAATCCTGACGCAGAGTCGTCCTTCTCTTGGGAGTTGCAGCTGAGCTCAGAGCGCGGTAAAGCTCATCTTCAATGTCAGCCGTGCCTGCGATACCCCGCGTAGCTGTCTCGTGAAAGTGCCAAGGCTGCCTGCTTTCTTCTGTCACTCTGGCGCGATTCGAGCGCTCCTGCCGAATCTTTTTCGAGTCTCTCCATCGATCTCCGGAAGGGACGGTGGAAGCCCGGAGATGAAGTTCTGGGTAAGCAGCAAAGTTTCCGGCATCCCCGCCTCCGAAATCTTTTCCCTGAATCTCTAAGCTATCCTGCTCTGACTATTCTCCTTCCCCAGAAGAATTCCTCATCCACCCTCACCGATTGATTCCCGAAATCCTTCGATTCCCGTTGTTGCTGCCGTTGGACTCGGAGCGAGGTCATGTCGGTCATGTCGGTCATGTCATGTCCCGCATCACCATCGCCTCACGAAAGCCATCACCCGCCGTCGCCGACTCCAAGGAAACTTCCTGCCTTGGAATCGACAGCAAAGCATGCAAGGTCTGGATCGCGCGATGTGACAAAGGAGACCGACGTGGGAACCTCGTAGGAGGCAGGGAAGGAAGGGGAGAGGGGAGGAGGAAGAAGCGCTGAAATCCGCACTGAGCTCCCGAGGAGACGCTCCGAGTCTTGGCTCACCGCCGAAGATTTCTCAGCCGGGAAGGAGGCCGCCGTTGAAATTTGCACATTCTTCAGGCGGCGCGCCGCGCGCGTGCCTTCCGTGCGTGCACCCCCGATGTTGACCAGGGAGAGCCGGAAGCGACAGCGGAAGGCCCTCCTCGTTTGCATGGGGTACACGAGGGACTCGAAGAGGTTGGAGACTTCTGCGGCGCAAGAAAATGGAGCTCGTAAGTCCTGTGTTTTCCGTAGCCACATCCGCTCTTCCCCCCCAGAAACAGAGCGCCCTCCCGCTCGCACTCTAGGAAGACGGATGAGGATGGAGATTAGTCGTCACGTTTGCAAAAAGACTGAGAGGATTTCTGTACAGACGAGAGAGCTGCGCAGCGTCTATCGCGATCGAGGGGTTGTTTCTTTTGAAATCTGTCTCTTCGCTTCTTCCGAGCAGGCATCTCTGGCATCCCTGGTTCTTGAACTCGAGATTTGCCGTCTTTGTGATCTTGTGTGATCGTGTTTCCAGCAAGAGGTTGGCGTGGGTAAGATTGGGTGGCAGAATGGAGGCAGATCGACGACGATGCTTAGAACAGCTGGCTGCTGTTTGATTTCCTCGTCTCCTGCCACCGCGGCTACCCGACAAGGCAGTTCAAGAGCAAAGTGGCTGCTGCTGTCGGCTGACCATGCGACAAGAGACACCATCTCGTGTTGTGCTAATGAGGGGCGCTTACTTTGACTTTCGTGGCCAGCATGTGCGGGCGTACCTTAGCTTGGTGATCGTTCTGACGCGAATGGGAGGAAAGCATTCGCCTCAGGGCGGGAGTTTCGCCAAAAAAAAACAGCGGATTTTATCAGCGTTAGGGAAAGGGTGAGTCTCGGTCATCTTCACTGCCTTGCTGACTTCTCCAATGTGTCCTTCGCGGGAGGTTGAGATCTCACGAGGGTTTCGTCACCACGGTCAGTGATCAAATCCGTGCTTCCAGTAGATCTGTGGCTGCAGTAGCGTATGCTGCAGCACACTATTTCCTTCCAGATGCTCCAAAGGGACTTTGCGTTTTCTTAAGACTCCGTCGTTTGCCTCTGCAAAGCCTTCGACCATCTCTCTGACGCGTTATCGACGTAGTGAAGAGCCTACCCTCTGCACTTGACCTCACTCTCCTCTCTAATGCTCCTGGAGAAGATCGTAGGAGTAGGCTGCGGGCACTGTTACCACTTTCCCATCACCATGGATTACAAATCCGATCTTTTCCGGGAGGCGTCTCCAGGTCTCACTTTTCTCTTGCATTCATCTTGATCCGAGTTACCAGTTCGTCGTGTTCTCTCGTTGATCGCTGGGCAGTGGTTGTGGATGTGGCTAGTAGATGCCTCCCATTCCAAACATCGTTAAAATGTACCATGAAAACATGGAAGCCGGGCTAGCGCCACTCAGAAGGTTACTGCCTGTTCCGTGCTACATGTTTGGTGAGATCACTCTCGAATTCGAGCTCCGGAATGTCCAGTTACACCAACTTCCGTGTCGCTGAACCTCCCAGCAGACTCCTGTTGGATCAATCCCTCAATATGGTCATAACAGACTAACGAAAAGAGCTACAACAGGTGGTGGGAAGATGCAACAGGTGATGAGAAAAAAATAATCTCCAGCAGAAAATAGCTCCAAACTAGACTTCAGGGTATTTTTCTGATCATCGAAGGGTGAGAAGGAAACCCAAAAGTCGCACAGGCAACTATGAGGTTTTTTGTATCTGTCTCTGGATAAGTTGGCAACATCAGAAACATTCTCACAGCTGCCAAGTGCACACTAGTTGGTGCATACATTTCAGAGTCTCTTGTCATCTCTGACTGCATTAAAGCGGCAGGGAGATGTCTTCTGCTTGGCATGGGCTGCGCGATGCAGGAACTAGGGCTTTCTGCGAAATAGCATTGCATTGCTGTCAGCGATTCTACTCTTTTGAGACGGAGAAGCTGCCATTGACCACTCTTTCACCTTGAAATCACGCAGAGCAGAAATCAGATAAGGGATTGCCCAACTTCTGTATATTTTCGCGAATGGCTGGCCTTTCACAAAAATTCGCAGAAATCCACACCAAATTTCACTGATGGCTTCGAGAACGACAGGGTCGCAACCCCAACGAGAAACTTGGATCATGTAGGTTTGAGGGTTCCCGATAGATGAGCACCTCATCAGCGATCTTTTTCGCGCTTCGTCTTTCGACAGTCGCTGTCGAGACCGGCATGCGACCGAAGCTTCCAGTGATCTTCCTGTACACACAGCGGGGAAATCAGCACCGGGCAGGCCAGATAAATGGGTGCTACAGACCCCCACTGAAAGCAGTAGTAAATCAAAGCACCTTTCTTGCTTGGAGCTCGGAATTCCAGAAGGAAAGGACAAAAAGTCTGCTCTTTCCCACTCGATCAAAGACTGACCCCCTGGTTGCACGGTGATCCATTCTTCTACACGCATCCTCCACGAAGGACAGCGAAAAAGGGAAGGGGAGTCCCCCCTTTAAAAAAGAAATAAAAAACGGGCAAAGGCAGATGACCAAGTCATTGATGTGCAGACACCGAGCGGCATTTCGAGGTATCAGCAAAAAAGAATGCGTACCGATAACAGTGAAGTTGACCATAGTGGTGATCGTCGGGTGATTCAGGAAATCTACACGACATTTGTAGACACCCGTGTCGTTCTTCAGGGTTTGCGGGAGGATGAGTCCGCTAGGTTGGGACCTCTGGAAGTGAACTCGCGGACGAATCCACGCTTCGTTTTGCCAGTGTCTTCCCAGCGCGTCCTTCCCGGACCTCAGATCAAAGCTGAAAAACGGAGCCTCACGGTATTATTGACCAGAGTCCAGTGGAAGAAAGGGATCCCCGCTCTCGCAAGAAACGCGACAACGGTAGCTGACAGCAGCTTCAGAGAGTTCCGAGGTGCTTCAAGATGACACACAGAGGTGACACGGCGGAAAGCTCATCTAGATTGAGGATAGGAAGTCTCGAGAGTAAGGATCAGACCAAATGGTGCTGTTGATTCAAACCGACAAGGGACGACTTGACGCTCGAAACGACACACGGGTCATTGCCCTTAATGAAAAAAATCATCGAGATTACAGGATGAGTAGGTGAGAAGAGACGGGAGAAGGTGTCGTGGGTTTCTCCTCCATCATCCGTTTGCGTTCCGTCGAAAGCGCCACATGTGCGCAGTGAAAATCTCGCACTTGGCACCTCAAGGTCAACAGCGTGAAACTGCGTGCCCTTGCAGCTGCGCAACGCGCTCATGGTATCTCGTCTGATTTCCCGGACTCGCGAGCGTCTTTTCGGGAAGTGCTTTCGGGAATACAGGGAAATTTTTCTTGTGGAGAGCCAGCCGACCACAAGGATTCGCTGCAGACTGAACAGGGGACCGCACCCAGAGGCAAAAATGGTAGAAAACGTGCATTTTGAAAAAAGCCCATGCGAGGCGGAATGGCAATCGTCCGGGCGATGGTGGAAAGCAAAAGGAGGGATCTGCAAATCGGGCGAGAAGGAAAGCGGTCAGAAGTACTCCCGTTTTTAGGTGCCGATCCACGGGCTTGATGCGGCATGCATTCACGGATTCGGACTCCAGCGTCAGGACGGAGAACCAGCAAGCGCTCCGCAATGGTGGGGCTGCATCACGTCATTACAGGCCAGACACTGTCTCTTCGTGGAAGGATCAAGAGCATTTGCAGAAGCAGCAGCAATAAAAGCAGAAGGATCAGCGGATTCTAGTAGTATTGCAAGAGATCGTGGTCGTCCCGGAGGGATCATGGCAACGGCAGTTAGTGGAGACCTTCGGACAGGTGGAAAATTCTGTCCTTCTCTTACCATTGAGGAAGTCGTTACTGCGGCTTGAAAACACGGTCGGCCTTTTGATAAGTCTTTCCTTCGTCCTACCGCGTTTCCCTCACGCCTTTCCTTCATCAGAAACCATCTGCAAACGCATATCCGCAGATGGTTTCTGAGTCCGCTGCTCCTCTCCCGAAGAAACCACGGAGAGGATGAGGGATGAGACGTCTCCATCACGATGGTCATAATAAACGAGCAGTGTTGCCGCTTCATCGTTCCTTTCCCTTCTTGTCCTGCATTGTAAGGCATCCCGAGCAACCCTCCCCACCACGTCCAGGATACACGAACGGTGAGTCCGTTGAGGGGCGGAGATCTTTCTATCCCCGAAAGCCTCCTTCTGCTTTTGGCACTCATGGATGACGATTTGTCCGTCCGCATTCCCTACGCTTTGTGACTCCTTCGATTTGAGCACCATCGTGACCTTCGGAGAGATTCAGCAGCCTTTGTTTCGGTCCTAAGGGAGTTTCCTTAAATAAATCCCGCGTCTGGATCTTCTCCGTCAGAGATTTTTGTGCTTCCTGCGTCCGCATTGTCAAAGATCGAGTATCCCCTCTTGCTGCTGACCAACGAGCGTAATGGTGCTCGAGTTCATTCCCCTATTTTTAGAAAAAAAACGATGGTACATTGCAGTTTCCCTGCATGGGGACAAGACGCAAAGGGCTTCCGGAGTCGGCTTTCGATCGTGTGCAGCGTCCCCTATCGGTTGCATCTCCATTCTGTCATTCCTGAACGCGAGACGGGCAACTCTACCGGGTTTTCCTCATAACCAGAAGGAATTTTAGGACGTCGCATCTTTGCTGACTTCCTACTCCCAAGAGAAACCGGACGAGAAAGGAATGCTATGCCCTAGTGGGAGGGAACAAGGGCCCAGAGCGTTCCAGATTTCGGGACGGGGGAATTCGCCAGAAGAGGTCCGCCGAGGAGGAGAATGCAGACCCATAGTCCGCCGAAGGCGCCAGAGCGTTGGGTGGAGAGACGAGATCTTGAGCCCCTGGGTCGTGAGAGAACCGGGGCGAATAGGACCCTGCAGGGCTAGAACAGCCCCCGGCAGCCCTGCTGGATGCCATTCCAGCAGTCGCGCCAGTGCCCGAAGCGGCGGTGCGACTGCGACTGTTCGAAGCCGGTCAGGAAGTCAAGCAGCCGGTCGCGATGCCCGCAATGCTCCTTGCACCCTCCAGCAGTGCAATGAGGAACTCCGGGCATGCGCCACGCTGGAGGAAAAGAAAATCGGGAATTCTGTAGGGGTTGCTGCGACGTGGAAGCGATGAACCCAGGAGTTCATGGATCAGGGAGGATCCGGAGCGATCTTCCGTGATGAGCTCATCACAGGTGGAAATGTAACGAAGAGATCCGACTTTCTCTCCTGAAGCAGGATAGACGCAGCATCCGCAACAGCGCTCTGAGTCGGGAGTGGAGGTGAGCGAGTCATCTTCAGAGGTGCCTTGGAGGAAGAGATCGAAAGGCGGATTCTTCTCCTCCCTCCTCTTTGAGAGATTCTGGGCAAAGTTCCTCCGCTCATTCACTCGGGTCCAGAGCGCATCTTCTGCGGGAAATCATAGTCTCCGTCTGCCTGCAAACAGTTCCATCAGAGGAAAGCAGCTCTCGCCACCCTTCCTTCTCCTTCCCTCTTCTGAGCCAGCTAAGGCCTCTTTGAGGGCCTCTTCTCCGATTTCTCTTGCCTGCACCGCGCTGGGAGGGAAGGTCCCACTTCCCAAGTCATTCGGAACGCTTTTTAAGGAGCAAGATCTGTTCCGCGCTGCGAGAATCCCTTCCTTCACGAGGACAGTCCGGAAAGAAAATCCAAGAACTCTTTCTTCTGGCCTACAAGAGCCGCCACCCCTGTGCCTCCATCCTGTCGGGTGAAAGCCTGCCTCCACCTCAACCTTCTTCGCCTCAGAGTTCCCTCCGGTTTTCGTCTGCGAACATGGGAGCACCCCCGCCGACGCGCCTTTATGCTTGCGTGGGGTCGACGCCGTCGCTCGGCAACGGCGAGCTTCCAACAGATCCATCCGCTGCGCTGCAGAAACTTCAATACCTCTGCGCCTGCCTCGTCGCAGCCGCCGTCGGCCCAGCAGAAGGTGTCCTGGAAGATCTAGCAGCAATCTTCTCCCTCTTTCCATTGACGATCTGAGGAGCTTCTCCAAGGGTCGGGCGCCACCTGCGATGGGGAATGTGTGGTGTGCCGCATGCAAGGGTGAAAAATCGATCCAATCAGCCACAAATTAATCGGCTTTGGCGTCTGGAAGTCTTCCATAGGCGGCAGACTGTCTCGAAACTTCCTCCTTGTTCGAAAGGAACTAGGAGCCCTGTGCACGCTGGAAGCAGCGATGAAATCGGCGAATCCCGAACCGGAATTCCCCTTCCGTCGTTTCCATAGTCTTTTCGAAAGATAGCGCGGTGTTCATCCCGCAGCATCATTGGTTTCTTTGGTAAGAAATTCGGGTGCTCAAGCTTCCGCCTCCGTCGTGATTCCCTTTGTCCCATTTACGAACCGGATGCTCTGGCGCCCTTACCCACTTAAGGAACCAGGAAGCGGAAGCAAGGAATAGGTCTGCGGTTGCGTGGCAACGCCTGGTGCACCTTTGTACCTCTCTATACTTGGGCTAATCTCGTACTCTTCCACAACTGGCAGTTGCTGGCTTCCTTGAGGCGATGCACGCTGCTTGATTCTCTTTCCCTTCTCTGGTTCCATCTTCCCCCACCCGTGGACCCCCAGTTGGTGGATTGGTTGCTGATACCATCTCGAGCACAGGACCAGGACTCCAGTCCCCTCAAATGGCCAGCTTCCTCACAAAGCAGCTTCTGCTGGCATCCTCATGTCCAGATCCTCCTCGCCACTTGATCCCGAACCTGCAGCTCGTCTGTGAACCACTTGCGGTTTCAATTTTTTCGGATGGGAGTTCCCGAGGGCTTTCGAAAACCACGGCGTTTGGATCAGGACGCTCCGCGCGCGGCCTCCTTCTCGGAGCGTGAAAAGGGAGAAGGTTCAAGACAGGATTCTGGATTTTCAGATTCCCGAGCAAAAATCTGCCTTGATGGGGAACGCAAAGGAGCTAGGATACTGGAGTCGCTCTCTCCGTCCAGTTCGGCTGCGGACCAGGTCACCATCAAGCACTCAGCGAATGAATGCAAAGGACTAAGGACTTAGTTCTAAGGACTTCTTCTAGAGGAGTGGAGAAGGAACGATGGGAAAAAGTGGCTCAAAGCCTGAGCGGACCTGGAATCTCGTGGCAAGCCGCAGCGGCACGGCTGCACCACTGCTCTTCTCTTCTGCTCAAATGATCACAGCACTCCACTCGAACTCGTTTTTTCCGGCGATGACTTCTTGAGCTGCGCTTCCCAATGATGCCAGACGTAACGCACGTCCGCAGAAGCTTCTTCCCTGAAGCATCTCTTATCGAGCACCTTGTTCTTGGACCTTAATTCTTCCACTCTGCACCCGTGTCTCGCCCCCTAATCCACTCCACCCATACCACGAGTCCCCATCAGAGTAATGCATTCCTATTTCCCGAGCATCAGAGACTCCGAAGAACCTCAGCGGGTCAAAGTGGCTTGGAGGAAGTTTCGCCCATTCTTTCTAATGATCCTAATTTTTTTCTAACGTAGCCACCACATAACCGGCGTCGGAGGCTGTGTGGCTGAGGTCTCTGAGCGTGCAACCAAGCGTTAAGAATTCGAACACCCATAAAGGATCGACGCTATGAATGGGGAGTGCGTCGTGGCTTCCCAGTCCTCGCCTTACCTCATCCCCGCCGCCCCTCAGAATGACTCTGGTTCGCCTAGAGTCTTTAGTTGAGACCCTGGTGAAAGCCGAAAACCCTCGAATGTCCCCACTGACTGGCCGGGATGGGAAGTCGACTCTCCGAAGTTCCTCCAGGTAGCAAGGATCCGGTTCCTTTCGGGGCTCCCTATCGGTTGTGGAAATAAAGCAGTACCTTGCAGCGTCAAGTACCGTGCAGCTGGTTGATACCCCCCTTGTAGGGTTGCCTCTCCAGAGCGTCAAGAACCTCATCGCTCCCATGGAGGAGCGCCCTTCAGAGAAACCGGGAAGCGTCCCTTCCAGGTTCTCTTCAGAGGAAACAGGAAGCTGTTGGTTCCCTTGCAGATGCCCTCCCGAGGAGAAATCCCAGGAGCGAATCTCTTCCCGGTTCTCTTCGGAGAAGATTCGAAGATTGGCCCCTTCCGTGGGGTCCCTCCGGAGAAAATAAGGAAGAGGTTCGATTGGGGATTCCCTCCGAAGGATAGAAGGAACGGATACCTTCCTCCGGCGCCCTTCCTGGATTCGCAGGGTGATCTCTTCGGGGTAACACCGAAGAGTGAGTGAAGAGTTGTACGCATCCACAGGTGGAGAGGACAGCGTTAAAGAGCTTTGTGAGTACTCCCTAGGAAGACAAACAGTTCTCTGGCACTTAGCGAACTGAAAAAAGGAAAACCCATTCTTTCTAATCACCTACCCTAAAAACACTCATAAATTCTCGTTCTTACACGAGAAGCACTACCACTTGCTGGCTTCTTCGCCTAGTAAATAACTCCCGGATCGGTCACCGATATCATAGAAATCACTCATATCCTCTTTCATCTTCCTCCTCATCTGCCTAAATGCAGGATTGTCAACTCTCACCCTCTTCCGCCAAATGAACCCCAATTCTTGCACTCCATCTCCCGATTCTCTATTTTCATCTTCCCGCTGCTCTTCCAGGCGCCTCCTTTGCCATTTAACGATCGTATATAGAAAACTAACATTGAAAGAATCTGCTATCTTTAGATCCAGGACCCAGAAAGTTCCTTTGGAATTATCTTCCCTTTCGAGATAGTTGTGCTCAAAACTCATCCAGGTTCCAAACCATGAGCGAGGGTATGTGAATAATTGACAAAACAACTTAATGGTAATTAAGGGTGTTGGGCATTTTCCCCTTAATTATTAACCAACGCGGGCCGTCTTGCATATGCATCGCCATCGATCAACCCGTATGACTTATATTGCATCACACTGACTCCACACTTTTCGCATAAATCATCTTCCCGGAAATGATTTTGGCAGAAGGGAAGATACGAACGCAGGCACAAGGATCTGAAACATCTTTTTCGAAAGAAGGAGGGGCTAAATGATCCAGGGAAAACACAAGGACGAAGGAAGCCGCGAAAGCCCCCGGTGAGGCGCTCTTCCCCATGTCCGCCTCAACTTCCTGAACGGAGAATGAATGGTGCTTTGGCAACGAGGATGTTCTCCTCGGCGTGTCACTCGTACAGTCAACGAAAATCTAGCGGAAGGATGTCCTCAGACTAACACCATCCGTCTCAGATCCGTCTTCTCTCAATCAACAAAAGTGATCACTAGAAAACCCTTCAGAAACAATCTGAAGGTTCCGACCTATCCATCAATGGAAATCTTCACTACTCTGTAGATCACCCTTCTCTCCATCGATCTATCAAAACCCCTCATCATGAATATCTGCTGAACCCATCTATTCATATGACCTCATACCTCATGCCTCAGACCGCCCTGCAGCGAGACCATCAAGAGAACCATCCACTACATCCACCTCCGAAACTTTCTGGCTCACCTTTTTAATTACATTCTCCCGCGAAGACCAAAGAGCTTGCCCCTCGTGGTACACGAAATGACAAAAGACGTTTTTCTTCAAACAGATACTTCGCCCCTGCTCTCCCCTAGGCTTGGGGTCTTTGAGTTTCGAGCAAAGGGACGTCCGAAAGGCCTTGTGGTCACATTTCACTGCCTCCATTTTTCATCCATCGTCTTCGAAACTTTTGACAGCACCAACGTGAATGTAGTGCCCACCCACCCTGGGTGTTCCTTCACCGGTGATTCTCGCGGGCATCCCAGCTTTTTCTTTGCATTGCAATTAGAAAGAGCTTTCCCACACAAGAAACTGATCAGTGAGCCTCGATCTCTTCTTCGGGATGCAGCTTGCCTTCCTCCTTTCCTCCCGGATCACCCATTTCATCGCCTTTGCTTCGGCCTTCCGTGTTCGGGCAAATTCTCCTTTGCCGATTTTACTTTCCGTCTCTTGATGGCATTGGAGACGTCGAACAGGGAAGACGCCCGGTAGCAAAGCGGTTCCAGGGCCCCCTTCCCACTCTTCTCGGCTTCATCCGCTTCCGAAAGAAGGATGATCGCACCTCGATTGCGGGCTGCTACCATAGCCCTCCGGGTTCCCTCGGCAGTGCGCAGTCCAGAATTGCGAACGGTTCGGTTTCTTGCCATCGCTTTCCTGGGCCTCACACCAAAGTAGTCCCTGGCATTCTGCATTTACGAGTTTCCTACCCTTGCACGCATTTCCACACGACTCGCATCTTCGTCTTCTTCCGAATGCTCGCCAGCCAACAGAGCACGCTCTTTCAATCGATTACGATCAATTAAGAAGCTCCGAAGGACAGCTTCCTCTTTGCGATTGTCCTCGGGAGAGGGAAAATCGGCTCGGCCGACACGGCTGCATGTTGCCGCTCACCCTCAACAAGTGGCAAGAGGGATTTTCAGGATTTTGAAGACCCCTCCAAGAGCATTTCAGACGGATGAGACACCTCGGTACACTGGTTCCTGGGATTCACCGCGGAAAAAAAAAAAAAAACGCACCCGTTGGAAGGATCGCGTGTTCTGTGCGTGCGTGTGCTTTTTGGTAACGTTCTCCAAGTGGTTCCTTCGCTCCTGCATATATGCATGTCCATTGGGGATCAAGGAAATCCCTTTGCACCCTTGGAAAACGCAGCCCACGAATGCCATAAAATGGAGTTCAACGTGGCAGAACTTGTTGAGGGCTTGATGGATTTCGTACAAAAAAAACGCAAATCTACCAAGGCGGAGATTGGGCGCGCGGCATGATTTGCGGTCAGACTGCTGCCTGTCTCGCATGCCAGCAACAAGCTCTTCAGTTCCTAGCCAATTACGTTTCTGCAGTTTCACAGAAGAGCTCACAGCAGTTCGCGAGTTCACAGCAGGGACCTCAGTACTTGCTCGACTTCCTGCCAACAAGCAGAGAACCACTCGTCTGTCCTCTTGAACACAAGCGAAACGGAGACCGAAAACCATGAAGGGGTAATCTAAGATACGCCACGGAGTCTGCGGAGGTTCTTGTGAGTTCATCTTCAAACAAGAAACACCTTTTGTGGGAGTTAAGATCGAACTCTAGTCTTCTACGTGTCTGTCTTCTCCTTGATTCCACTCTTGAAATGATGTTTGGTCTTCGAGAATCCTCTGGGACAAGCAGAAGCCGGGGCTGCAAAAGTTTTTCTGTCTGAATCCCGGAATCAAGCGACCATGAACACATGGGAGATCTAGAAAGTAAGGAGGCTGAATAGAGATGTCGATCACGAAGCATCTAGTGGAGACCGTCGTGAGTTCGCAGCTCGCGACTCGAGCCACACCGGGCTTTCGATTTCTCTTTGGTACCTTTGGTCGGCAAAACGTTAGAGGTCGGAAAACGAGTTCTCGTTTGGGAGCAAACTGCATCGGCTACATGGCGATCATGAAGAGTTTCGTGGATACCAAGGACAGCTTTCTGTAGGAATCTTAGCGGAAGAACGACAGGCACGGAAGAGAAAACTTGGAAGGATGCAGTCAACCTCATGGGCATTGCCACCCATTTCCGAAGCACACACTCTTCGCAAACATCACGCTAAGAACTTCGCTACCATCTGTTTTCCCTTTGATCAACCTGCCTTTGAAATTTGAAATTTGAAAGTATCAGTAAAAAAGGAGGCTTATGCAGGAGAAGCACCTGTGGTTAAGTGTCACCACGTTCACCAAATCATCAAGGTGCGTTCCCTTGCAAGCTCCGATTGAAGACCTATGGAAGGTTGCCCTACTCCCGTAACCCGCTAACTCGCCTACTATTTTCTCTATGTACAATACAGAACTTGTGGTGGCCATCCACAAGGAGAAAACATTAAGAATGGTGAGTGATCTCAATCACCCTCGGTGCTATAATGCTTCTCTCCATCTATTCCAGGATATCCCGGAAAATGGAGGCGTAGTCTCGATTCGCTTTGGAGGTAGTCTGCAGAGTCCACAGAGTTCACTTGGTTGGAACCCCTGTGTCGCTCTGGAAAACCTTCTTGGACTTTGATCAGGAAATGCAGCTCCAAGAGTGACCTGGAGTGCGCCGTATAAGTGCGACCTGGGCCTTGACTGCAAGACGCCGAAAAACAAAAGATATATTCTAAAAAAACATGAAAAGTCATTTCCTCAGAAAGCAAGTGCCATTTTTTTTTCCTTTTTTGGTCAGAAACGTGCCTCCTGCCTGGTTCTTCCCCCGCCAAAGTTCCCTCTTCAGGATGGAAAAGGATGGTGAAAATCCTTCTAGGTTCTTTTGTTTTCGTTGTTTTCCTTCCAGCCTTTTTTTCTTCTTTTGAATTTCCTTCTATTGGTTCTCTAAGTGCTGAAGAACCATCCGCCTCCTCGGGGAGGCTCATAAAACTCTTCAGCACTGCTCTGCGCCAACCGAGGGTGCGTGTAGTAACTCTTCAAGTTAGGGGCTACACGGGAAGGATCCAGAAAGCTCTGGAGGAAGGAGTCCGTTCCTCTTACGCTTGATAGAGAACCCTGAAGGGAACTTCTTCCTCATTCTCTCCGGAGGGAACCCTTGGAGGGGACCACTCCTCATGTCCATCTCCTGGTTTCCTCCTCTGAAGAGAACCATGAAGGGACGCTTCCAAATTTCTTTGAAAGTTCGCTCCCCGAAGGGAGCAGCGCGCTTCGTGACACTCTGGAGAAGTATCAATCAACCAGCTCCTCCATGATACTTGACGACCCCACTTGCACAACTGGAGGGGATCCCGAAGCGAAGGCTTCATGATCCCTTCTGAAGAGGACTGAAGGACCCTGGAGGATCAACTTTTAATCCCGGCCAGTCAGCAGGGATATCAGGCTCCCGGATTCCACCAGCGCCACACTTAAAGTCCACGGGCCAACCAGCATCGTCCTGCAGGGAGACTCGAAACCCACAACGCACCCATTTTTCGGCGTCGATCTTTCCCCAGGAAGGATTCGAACCCGTAACGCTTGGTATCACGCGCGGAGGCCGCAGGGACACACCGTCGCTAACTCGACGCCCTCAGGGAGCGAGTCGATCCTTTAGGAGCCGTCACTGATGGCCGGGAAGGCCATCAGTGACGGCCGTCGGCTCCCAAAGGATCCCAGAGAAATCCCCCGAGGGGGGTTATATTAACCAGTTTCGCGGTACGCGATAATGCGGCTCCCTTTTCACAATCGGAGGGGGACCCCTAAAGGTTCCTTGATTTCTGGAAGGACCCCGAAAGGTCGACTTCGAATCTTGGAGGCAGTCAACGGTGTCATTCGACGTCCACCTGCGTCGCACTTGAAGCCCACAGGTCAACTAGAGTCTTTCTGTGGGAGGGACTCGAAAACCATGACGCATGCCCCGTTCTCGGCGTCGATCCTTCTCCGGGTGGGATTCGAACCTGCAACGCTTGGAGCAGCCACACCGCCGCCAACGCAGGCTATCCGATTGTCTGAGATTCACGACATCGCGGGCCCTCAGAACGTGTGTCGCGGCAGTCAAGGACGCCTTTGCTCTCGTGGAAGTCACGTGGCAGCCGCCATTGCTCTTTGGGGAGCAATCAAGAGACCAATCTTTACCTGTATATGGGAGTTCCGAACCCCTCCTTGTACCAGATGACCACCCTGATGGAAGAGAAGTGCTCACGGACACCCAAGCTGCAGGGCAGGAATGAAGGTCTTCCGACGACGCTGACAATCATCGGAAACGTCACTAGAATGAGAATGGGAGGCATGAGCGCTGTTGTTGCCGTCGCGGCAGAAATGGAGCTGAGGTCGGTGGCTGCTCCACGGAGAGCTGCTGCCGCCTGTCGTCCGCGGCACTTTGCCAATTGCAGCTAAGAGCGTAGTTCCCGAAACTTGGTGTCTGGGAGTTTCTGGTCGGCATTGATCCCCACCCCGAGAGCGAGACTCTTCTACCTGCCGAGGGTCAGCTCCGGACCGAAGGAGTGGCGCAGTCCCGGCTAGGAGACCCTCGAGTAGTAAATCGTCTTCTTCGGTGGCATCGAGCGCAGCGGCAAGAAAGTAAGGACCGCTCGGCTGGAAGGAGGATGCGGCTTGCATTCTATCCGCCTGCGAGGCGCATGGGAGTTCTGGGTCTCCGGGACGGAGCGACCGCGGGGCGCTTCCTTCAGGAGTCTTTACTCAAGGAGTGGTCCGAGGACTGTTCTGTCGCCACCGAGTGGCGGTTTGGAACGGTCTCAGAGACCCTACCTCCGATGACGTCATAATCGGTGCTCGACTCGGATGCAGCTCTTCGGCCGATCCCTCCATCAGTCATGGAAAAGAGTCGCTGTAGGCGGACTTGAGGCTTGACGAGCGGAGGAAGGACGAAGGAGAAGCCAGGGGGGATGGAGGAGGATTCCCTCCTTGGCCTTCGAAAATCCCTCCCAGGTGGGTACGTCGGCAACTGCCTAGTCATGGGCCAAAAGGTCATCAAGTCGAAGAGGGAGACGATCTTCGTGCTGCACCTCTTATTCCAAAACCAGAAGATCACTCCACGGTTTCCGAAGTTTTGCTTGCAGTTGTCCTCCTTCGACTTCTTTCTCACCTGAGGATGTATAGACGCCGTGCTCTTCCTCCTGCTTAATCCCAGCGGTTCGCTCAGCGGAAGGTGGACTTTCCCCCGATATCAAGTTGCCCTTTGGTTTCGTTTTCACTTTGCCTCTCGCAGGGCATGGTCGGACGGTGGCGGAAGAGAGAAAGGAGGGCAGCACGTATTCCATGTGCCCGCCGGTGCACCAGCGCACTCCGCGGGTTTGCGCGCTTCCGAAGGGAAGGATCGGAACCAGTTACCTACGGTTCCTCCTCCTTTCTTCCTTTCCCTTATCGATTTCCCTTCCTTCTCCCCCTTTCCAACGGAAGCCGTTCAACTGGTGCCCGTAGGGAAGGCAACGCGCGCAAGGATCTCCCACGCCTCACACCACCACCCTGCAAACAAAACAGAAACGTAAATACCAAGGTCGACGCGCCGCTCTTCGGTGGAGTTGAGATGGCTACCGGAGACCAAGTTCATCCAAAACGGAAGTAGGAGCCCCGCGCTCTTCAGCCAGAGAGGAGGGCGGCTCCCAGCGTTCCAGGAGGGCTGCTCGAGAGCGGTCAGGCTGTCGTCCATCTGAGAATCGGCGATGGGAAAGGGCAGGAGGCGTCGTCCACCCTCGCGGCCACCTTCGCTCCACTGCAGTGCCAGAGACTCAAGTTCGCTTCCAGGAGAGTGGGGCGCGCGGCGGTGGGGGACTGCTGTAAACTCCGCGGGGCGTCGCGCGCGACAGAGAACCCCTTCCGCACCGCCGTGGCGCTCCGCGAGAGACTGGGACAGGGAGCAACTCTCAGCCTCACTCTAGAAATTCTTGGCAGTCGAGCTCCCCGCGCGGCTCCTTCTGACAAATCGTTCCGCGCGTTTCTTAGTTCCCTGATTTATCTTTTTTTTGCTTTCCCGTGCGTTTCTTCCAATCCCTGCTCCCCAGCTTCCTGTCCAAAGATCCCCGAAAATGCACGCATCCTGAGGAGGGAATGCCAACGATGAGCTCTCTTCCTCCTCTTCCACAGTCCGGCTCGATTTGCCGCATTCCTTTCTCCAGGGCATCTTCCGAGGTTGCAAGAAATGCCTGGGGGAAGAAGGTGCAGGACAGAAGATCGCTCGACCACCCCGCCTTCCAACAGCATCGATTATCCGCTTCTCCTTCCTTTTTCGCCCTCATCCTGCTCAAGACTGTCTTTCTGGCAATCCCTGGTAAAGGGTAGAACCCACTCCTTCCTCGTCTTCGTTTCTATTCCTCCTTTCCTCCTCCTCCGCTTTCTTTTTTTCTCCTCCTCCTTCTCTTCCTCCTTTTCTCTTCCTCTTTCTCCTATCTTCTCTTATTCTTTTCTTTCTCCTCTCCCAGAATTTCTTTCGCGTCGCCGTCACAAGTTTAGATCACTGTGGACGCGGAAAAACGAAGAAAGGAAGCTCCAGTGGCTGAGCGTTTCCTCTTCCTCTTTGGGAATTCCGCCGGACTGGTCGGCCGTAGACTTAGGGAAGCTGGGAGAATAAAAGGGGAATGCGAGAGCTTTGTCAAAGGGGGAAACTGCGCCGTTCTGGTAGTCTTGTCAAAAGGAGGGACCGGCATGTGCATTTGAACCGAGAATGAGGATACGAGGCCGGCCTCAGGGAGATTTCTGGCTCCACTGCCTCCTCTACCTCCGCAGGATCTCCCAGGTCGACGGCGAAGAAGGCATCTCCGCATCCTCGAGAGCGCCCCTGGCCACTCTCGCGTAAGCGAGACGCCAGCCCGGAAGTCTGAGCCACCCTCCGATCAGAGACACGCCCTTCTCCGGCTAAGGGTACGGCACATGGCCCCCAGGCTCTCACTGCGAGCCGGAGGTTCTTGGTTCTCCGCGGCTCTTCCTCCCTTAGCTCGCTGTCCGCTGCCGACTCCCGAACTGTTGGAAAACTTTCCATTTCGCACCCCATTTGCCCCTGGTTTCCACGGGCATCTTCCGAGGGCGGAATGAACTCCCGGAATCGCACTTCCCGCGCCGGGGCCCCTCCTACAGCCTCCCCCACTCACTCTTTTCCTTCCTGTGATGCCCCTTCTTCCGTACCGAGTTCAGCACGGTCCTCCCGCAGCTGCTCCCATACCGCCGCCGCCGCTCGCGGAGCGGACTTGGCACTGCCATATTGCGGTTATCTCGAGGGACCTCTCGTCCGGTGATCTCTTTTATCCACTTCTCTCAAAGCCACTGAGACTTGCCATCCTTCCTCTGAGAAGCTCCCTTGCCCTCCTTTCCTCCGCCTTTGTTTGCTCCACTCCCAGCCCTATGGAAAGACCACTGGAGTTTTCTCATCCCGACCCACTCCGCAAGCTCCTGCTGAGAGTTTTCTCCTCCTCTGCCATCAGCTCCGCCGCCCTCTATCCTCCGTAGGGAGACGGAAACGCTCGAGTTCCAGATAGGAGACACCCCTGGCTGCATGATGGAAGCACTAGGGGATTCCGCCAGCCCGGACACCAGGCACCAGGCACGTTCGGAGCGGACGCTTTCGGAAAGGACAATCTCCCTTGTCAAGGAAGACCCCTCGACCTCTCTCTCTCTGAAGCACCCCTCCTACTTTGCCCTGCACTGCGCCTGCGTCGGGGTGATCGCAGGCAAAAGCGTCCACCCAGCGCTCAGGACCATCCCTGAGCCGGCTCCTAAAGCATCCTTTTCAACCCGGAAACAAATTCTCCGCATGAAGCTACGAATTCCCGAAAGATCTCTGGACATTCCGATAGGGAAATCCGTTTAGCAGCCAAAGAAGGTAGGGAAGGCCATCTGCTGCCCGAAGCAGGAGCTCGGAAGAACCTCTGACTGGAGCAGAGGTGCGCGCAACTGTCGTCTTTCCTGAATGAGAGACCTCCCTTTACTGGACTCATATGACTTGGGAGGACAGAAAAAAGAGGATGGATGAGTGGGTTTGTTCTCCTCCCTTTCAGAGAGCGTGGACCGATATGGGAAGCAGAGAGTGCTCTTCCTACTTTCGGCTCTGACTGCTTTCTCCTTTTGGGTCCCATGATCTGGAGCCTGGAGCAGGATGTGAACAAAAAAAAAGAGGTTGGAAGTGAATTCTCTCACATCCTTCACAGGATTCGCCGTAAAGAGCAGCAGGAGAAAACATCAGACGAAAGAAGAGATGGCATTCCGCTGTTGAGGCAACGGGCAACACCTTCACGAAGACAAAGATATGAAATGGCGGAAGCAGGTGGCTTCCCAAAGTTATTCAAGCGTGATCCACTTGCAGAGGTCTCATCGGCAAAGCCTGCAGTCCACGTCATGAAGGTCTGTTGCTTCAACTTGAGTATTTCTTTGCCGTCTGTTTTGTTTTCTTTCTTTTTTGTCGTTGCTGTCTAACCACGACAGAGGAGCACTGGTCAACCGCATAAGAAAGTTTCGATCTGTGCTTTGCTGCCGAAGCTGCCGCACCTCCGAACCGGTCATAACCTTCCACCGCCCTTCCGATCCTCTTCCGAGATCTGCTCAATGTGGAATTCCTTCCTCTTCTTTTCCCATGGAGCGGTTCGAGGAGGGGGAAATCGGGAACTCCTTTTCGTGCCGGCGACGCGCAGAGACCTCGTCGCTCTTCCGCGCAATCCGACACAGTGCTAGAACCGCGTGCATGCATGGGATGGATTTCCACGACTCCATCGTTCTCTCTCAAGCTGTATCCTTCTCCGACATCTTCGCTCGGACGAGCTGCCCGTTTAGCAAGCGGAAGATCCGCTGCTGTGCGCGATGATGCTGAGGATGCAAGCGCGACTTCTAAACCTCCGTGCTGGCGCTCTCCGGAGTTCCAGGAAGCTGCATACACGAGAAGCACAGGCAGGGGAGTCGGGAGATGATGGGAGGGAAACTTTCGTGCATTTCTGCGTGGCTCGGAAGGAAGCAGAAGTCTGCTCCACGCATTTCGCTGGCACCTGGTCGCCAACGGGAAACCCAAGCCGCGCGCATCATGCTGGTGGTGGGGGACCGTCTGATGACGGTATTCTGCCATGCGGATACGCATACCTACGCCGACCGGACGCGTGCACCAGCATCCGGACTCTGCGTGCCAGGGCGTGCGCCGCACCGCGCGTCACGCCTTTCGAATCATCGTAACGGCACGGCGCCGGGTTGGCGCCGAATCGGTGAATTCCGAGTGATCCATCCCGCGTGGTGACTCTGGGATGGCCTCAGGCTGCTTCGGGTTGTGCACCGGTAGGATGCACTCGAGAGTCCGCGACCGGATGTACCTCTGACTAGCCGTGGTGATTCCCTCCCCTTCCCTCTTCGCGCGGACCTTGAGTGCATGAGGGATAGCAGAAGAGTCTCTGAGCACCCATGTCGAGCCGCTCTGATGCCTCCATGAGATGAAACAACGATGTCCGGGTACTTAGGTGAAAGGCATACGCGTCATTCGACTTCACCCTCCCCTCGCTGAGCTTCCTAGCGCTTCTTGACCGAAGAGGCGTGCCAGCGATTCCGTAGTTCTCTCTATTTGTCCTGGAACCAGCAAAAGATTACAAGAGTACTCATGGAGGTTCGCGAGCGGAAAAGACCCACAAGTGAGCTCCCAACATTCAAACTTCTACGTGGACGCGAAATGGCACATTTGACATATGACCCTTTCTTAAAAGGACTTGAGAGCGCATTTCAGAAATGCCATCAGCAGAATCTTCTTCCTCGCTCAAGCGAGGAAATGCACAGCACTTGAGTCCCATTTAGTGCGCATTTCACACACTTACGCTCAGCCGCTTGCTTCTTTCAATGGGAGCTGAAGAGGTGGTAACGTTTCAGGTGCTGCAAGAATCGGAAGAATACGTCGCTGGGAACAAAGTGAATACAGACCCAGAATTAGAATAACTACCAAAGGAAGCCGTATGTATCCGTTTAGGCTCCTTTTCCATTCTATTTCAGTGGCCGGAGTGCATGATGCTAAACCTTACTGGCGTCTCGCTAATCCCGTTCTGAAGACGCGTTTTTGTTCGTCGGGAACATCGCTCCATTCGAGGCTGACTAACACCTACCGCCATTCAGAAAGGGATAAATACAGCTGTGCTTCATTGCCGAATAAATCTTCCTGCTGCCATAGGAAATAGCATGATTGGATTTGCAATTGATGTTCATCCCCAAAGAATAGCAGTCCAAGAAATCATTAGAGATCTGATCTTCTTGGAGATCATCCTCGCCAACCACGAAGTGATGTATTCGAGTATCTCAGCACGACAGAGTCTCTTTTTCCTACATGGTGGATTACTGTTCCTGAACAATTACACAGACGCACACGTCTTTCCACCTACGCGAGGCGGCGGAGTCCCTCCGAACTGTCTTACGTGGAAGTTTGACTTTATCCAAAGGATTCGAAACAACATGACATGAGCTTTGGACTAATCGCCGGGACGAAGCATTTGCTCTTGAAACCATTTCCGCATTTTTCTTGTTTTGTTCGAGTTCCCATTGCGACAGCATTTCTCCGAAACATCGATAAGGCAACCGGAATGCATCCAAGGTTCCCCATGTCCGTAACGCCTAGAATGAGCGTTGTTTTCTTGAAACAGACGACTCCCTGCATCTTTTCTTGGGAACCCTTGCTCTTGGGAACCTAGAAGAAAAACCCTCTTGCGGAAATCGTGCCTATCCAATTTTCCAAAAAGATAGTCTCTAAACTTAGAAGTCTTATGTATCTCTTGTTTCCCTAGAATAGCAAAGCAGGAGTACAAGCAGGCATTAATACCTTGTCCTTATCGGTATTAGGATGTTTCTCTTGAAGAATGATGCATGACTGCGTGCTTCTTGATATTCAGGAATGGGAACTCACCCAGCTTCCACCCAATGTTGATGCGGCACTTCCCACTCAACGCTTACTCTTTACTCAGTTTCACTTTCTACAGGGATCCATCACTTTGGAAACATCTGAAAATGCTTCCCATGTTATGGTGGAGAATTCAGTAAGAGCATCACAGACGTTTGATGGCCTTGATGAAAGCCCTGAGAGCGTCAGTGCTAATATAGAATAAAAGCACTGCAGTTCGATCACCGTACGAGATGCAATCTACAAGATTTATGGCTTGTTACCTTCAGGACTCAAGAACAAACTGCGCTTAGGTCTCTTATCCAACATTCTAAATACACTAAAGGAATAATTCTTCCGGGTACTGTTGCGAAAGGGGAATTTGAAAGCAGTCATTCATATGGTACTGCTGTAGCAATCTTTAGAAGAGTTCTTAAGAAGCTTGAGATAAAAGTTTTGCTAGATTATAGGCAAAAGCGGATCAGTATTTAGGAGCGATTCCATGTTCGCGGGTTTTTTTGTTTTGTTTTTGAGACTTTGAAGGATTCATGTGGAGCTTTGTGTTTTCGACAAAAGACGTCCTTGAGTTTTCGAAAATTGTTCCGGAAATTCTTCAAAAAAGAAAGAAACCTTACAACGCTGATTACGCATCGCATGCAAGGAAACGAAGCTAAAAATCCAACATTTAGGCAAACGTTACACCCTCCCAGTTATGAGGAAGGCATTAGAAGAATAGAAACCTCTAACAGCATTTTACAGTTTTCATCTTCAGATACCTCCAAAATAGATCGAAGGAAATCTTTTTTCACATTTCCGAGCATCGAGTCACTGTGCTAACGGCGTGTCGTCTGGAAGCACTTGAGGACATTTTGAAAATGGAAACCGCTGAAGAACGGAAGCAAATTGATCCACCTACACTAGGGAAAAGCGAGCAATTAGTTGAAGTCGCAGTCTTCAGCGTTAGACAAAGATGTGGATGTCGAGAGTTCCAGCAACGAATTGTGAAGGTTTGGCTCTGTGTCAGAAGCACTGGGGAAGGAGAGCTGCGCCTTCGAATGCCAAACACTTGAAATGCTTCCCTTGAAGCAGGTCAAGCGCAAATCACAAACCACAAAAATGTTATGTTGGATTTGATCAAGCAGACGAGGTTTGTGCGGTAGGCGCAGTGGATTCCCGGTCGTTTGAAGCACACGAGCTCCTGATCATGCGAAACTTCACGGAAGCACTCAAGAGAGCAAACCAACTCTTCACTGAGCTACGAATTATGCACTCAAAGGAATTGCGAAACAAATTGGAGCAAAATATCTGATGTTCGGAAGGACTTCCGGTTCAGCTGTTCCCATTTCTCCTCACTGTCTGTATCCACGTCATAACGCCGTGTCGATCAGATTTTCAAACGCATAGTATTACATATAACAGACATGGGCGTAATTAGCGTATGGCTCTTCCTTCTCAAGAAGCCGTTGGCTGAGAAATTTGCCCTTGCTGTCTTCTGACTCTCTGCAAGTGAACAAGGTCAGCGCAGGCATCCAGTGGAGATGCTGGACCGCCTTGATAGCCTTGCTGTATGCAGTGCCAAGTCAAGTTTTCCTTGTGTCCAGCTAGGTCACTCTCTCGTGATCCGGTGTGCTTTCTCCATCAAACTCCCCTCGTTCCCCAAAGTCCCGGAGATTCTACGTGAAGCTTTCAATGGTGGCATCCTCGCGACCTCCATTTCGGTTCTCACACGCAACATTATGGGGAAGAGATCCTCTTCCTTGCTCTGAGCTGCTCCTGGCATACAGTTGTTGCATTTAGCGATGGTGAGAGCGCCCTCGAGCAACCCAAGGGGCTCTGCGCTTCAATATGGCTGCTAATTGAGATCCGTCTTCCGGACGAATGTCAGTAAGGACGAGCTCAGTTCAATCTGTGACTCATCATGACTTCCCAATGTACGCCCCTAGAACACTAGGTGGGCGTGCAGACCACCTCCTTCTCCATGTTGCCTGCCTGTTTTTCTGTAATCTTCAGCGCCCTCTTCTCTCCCAGAATCTTGCAGTCCCAAGTATCCTACGACGACTGTCTCTTCTGCAAGGTGAAGAGGGGAACCATTCCTCGATATTTGCTCTCCTTCTTCTGCCTTGCTTACTGCGTCGTCTTTAATGAACACAGCGCATCTAGAATGATGGCTGGTCCCTCTCTCTCTTTGTGGCCCCAAATATGGTTTTTACCCTGAAATCCGTTCCTGGAACGAACTTATTGTTCGAGGTGCTCCTCCAGTATTTTACCTCCTCGAATTCTTCCAGATATGATTGATGATGCTCGTACAGATGAGAGATTCATTCCTGTCTACCATGTAAGTTTGTATTTCAACAGCTGGAGGTTGCCTAGGAAACTCCCTAAGGCATAGAGCTGTCCCACCCAAGGCATGCTCCTCCCTCCTGTCAAGAATTTCCATGCTTACGCTGCATCAGCGCAGGTCCGAAGTGCTCTTCGTTCGTCATGTGGGCATCGACGGTAGAATATTCGAGTGGGAGCCTCCGCGGTATCTGGAAACCCACTTTCTTTTGGCTCGTTTCTATGCCTGTCTACCTATGGTTGCAGATTCTTGGAACATCACTGTTGTGCTTGTTGTATTTCCCAGATGTTTCTGGGGTCTCCAAGACTGAGTGCTTTGAGCTTCAGCGAACAGAGCAGTTTCAAATTGTCGCGCTTCCTTCGCACTAACTAGCATCTCGGCGACATGCAGTTTCATCTTCAGAAGGTGAACCCTTGCGCTCGTATCTTCGTCTGCCGTAGATGCTGTTGGTAGTTTTCTGTAATGTCTCCAAGAAGGCTCTTCATTGATCTCCTGTAGTGCAGAAGGTTCCAATTTTTCATGATTGCCAGATCGATTGCCTGCATCATGGCTACTATGTTAGAACACGGAGATTCCAGCTGGAAGCTTTTCCAATACCCTTAACGCAGAGTGTCCCACACAATTAATTGTCAGCAAGAACTTTCCTGCAGCTCCGCTTCCTACCGTTTTAGACATTTCTCAGAAGTTTTGGAAGTCACCTATACAGTTTTTATTTTTTTTTGTTAACATAAGGGTGATGTCAAATGCCGCAGTCTCCCGTATCCCGCTGGAACGTCATGGGATCCGAAATAGATGAAGACAATCCTCGCCGTTTTATCGATTCGATTTCTTCCTTGAAGATCCGTCCCCAATAAACGGCCGTCCCAGTTAACCGATGGTGCAATAACAGGAAGTTACCGTATAATGACTGAATCGAGTCGGATGCAAAGGGAACTGCATCTCATCTGCTGTGCATGGCATTTGCGAAGACGACAAATCTACCAGCACCATTCCTACACTTTTGAAATGCTGCCGTCCAAAACATTCGCGCGAAACATTTCTTTCAATACAGTCGGCTCTTTGACACCGAATGGAGTGCTTTGTTTCTTTTTTTGGTTCGCTTCTGCTTTGAGATTTGTTGGAACTGTCATGTTCTACCTTTTCAACAGGCTAAGGAGGTTCGCCATATGTGTGTGTGTATTAATTTTCTTAGCATTTGTAAGATGAGAATTCGTACGGTACACAAGTTTCATTTCTCCTCTTTCTTTGCAGTGATTTCATGTTGTCGGTGTGTGGAACGTTCATATCTCCAGGAAACCAAATTTCCTGTGAGCTTTCCTTACTGATGGGAAATGGCATGAAAACCTTGGGTACCCTTATCTTAATGAGGGTCGAATAGAGATTCTTCTTAGATCTCTTCCTTTCTGCACAGTAGCTGCAAGGAATCCTTACTAGAGAATGGTTTCATCTTCAATCTTCCCCTAATCCGAAGGCATTCCGAGATCACCAACTTGCATCCTCTACACGTGTCATATGTATTTTGGTTCGATTTGAAAGTTATTCTTCAGAAAAAGACTTTTCGTGGTGCCCTGTAAGACACTCTGGTTTAGTCAATGAGATGAAATCAAGGATGGAGATTTGTACGCTGCTGTTCCCTTGTTAGCGCAGCTGGTATCTTCTCTTGGATCATTCGAAGCTTTCTTTCATCAGGTGATCTTAAGATCACTCAATGATTCATGGACCTTGCAACTAGAAAGAAAGCTCCTCTTAGAAACCAACGCACTGATTGTGGCTTGCCTCCCTCGCAGATGGTGCGTCCTCCGCCTTCTTCTTCCTCTATTCGGGTAGCGCGTACCAAGAGGATCACCCAGAGGACCTCGAACCAACCCATTGCAGAAACAGATTCCTAACTGCAAGGGATCTGGAGCCCCAGGGCAGCAGAAGAGCCGACTGTTCCGGGCGCCTCTTACCTCGAAGAACCTTTAGTCGCAGCTGTAAAGGCGGCAAGACAAAGCAAAGAGGGAAAGTGTCGAAAATTAGTTCTCCATTGAGCCACTAGAGGGGTGCTTGCATCAGTGCGAGTTCTCGTCGTAAGATCCGTGGGAGCCTGGGATCCGGCAAACAACGATGTAATGTCAGAGTTCGAGACTCCTAGGTCATGCCGAAACACATCAGAAGCAAAGTAATGCGTGCTTGTATATCAAGAACTTCTGGGATGTATACTGGAAGCACAAGGTGGATCACTGTCCTGGATAAAGCTATCCGAAGTCCAGCCTCTTCAGGAAAAGACAAGGAGTCCAGATGTATTGCGGAGAAGGTGGAGAGTGTCTCTTATCATTGGCCGAAACTTTCGCTGACATGTTTGTACAGAACAAATGTGCATAAAATTACCCCTTACCTCCTCATGAAAAAAGAGAACTCGCATCCCAAACCAGCAGCGACTAGTACACTTTTTATTCTTCCAAAATCTATAAGGCACCCGTCGGTGACATAAGTTTAATAGAAAATTATACCACAGAATCCAAATTACCGAGTCTACATGGAGAAGATTAGGACTTGTGCTTTTAGGAAACTACAGAGATAAGGATGTGAAACATCTATCATGATGGCGACGATAAGTTTGGGATTAGATGGAAGTAGCTGAATACAAAAGCACAACAGAAATACATTAGATGATGTTAAGGCAGTTTTCCATCAGAAACAGTAGATAAACTTCAGCCAAAGAGTTCATGCAGCTCGACAACTCAGGTTTGAGGATCTTGGAAACAAAGAAGGACATCTACACAAAGCCATTGCAACGATTCTCTAAAATCCTAAAGGTAGAAAAATCATCAGCATAACAAGGACGGATTTGTAAAAAAATAGTAGACTTTTATGTGGTAGAATTGAAGAGGCACAGCAAAATTTCATTCATTGATCCGATTGAAATGCTGAAAAGTAGTCACAGGATTCCAGAGTGATAAAGATCAGGGACCAAGGGAAAGACCATTTTTTTACTTTTTGTGCGCAGAGTTAAATTCAGATGTTGATACCTCAGCAATCTAAAGATTTTGTTTGCACATTGACTAAATATAGTGGGGCTGGGAGTTTTACGTTGAACATTCCTAACTTTCACGTGAAATCTCTGCAAATCAAGTAAGTGCAATAAAAGGTTCATGCTCATTAATTCCTTCATTAAAATCATAAGCATGTTCTTATCGGGTTAATAATCATAATGAGCGACTGCCATTTTTGATGTACATAATGACTGATTTATATCCCCGATTAAGACTGACGGAAAAGTTGCATTTCTATCTAGGCAGAAATCAGAAACAATCAGAAACCACATGAATAATCTCCACGAAGAAGGGAAAACAAAGTTCTACCATGAAAAGTGACTTTATAAATTTAATGTATCTTTTATCAGCAAAGTATTAATCAGAGCTGTCGATTATAAGTAATCCATAATAAAAAGAAGGCCATCAAAGGAGAATATAAAATTTCATTCTCATTTCAATACATTAAGAAAACTCATTAAACTCGTGTCCACTTCTTCATCGGAAACAAAAACACCAGGTTAAACAGATTGGTGAGTGGCATCACTTTCAAATGTTATTTGCTATCTTATCTCATTGGCAAAATGAACTGAATACCTTATGGTTTTACAATCCAAAACCGCACACACGGATAAGTTTAGAATTTGGCGATGCTAACATTGACGGAGGAATAGAATATTCTATTGTATTCATAAATCAGGAGGTTTATCTTGTTGTGGCAGCATTCCTGGGTGTAGATAGCTATTCAGGGATAACTTGTTCTGCAGTGGCTAAAAGTCCATGCGTTAAATTCTTCCCCTGAGTTGCAAGGTTGAGTCGCAGATCAATGAGGTCTCACATTTAAGGTACAGGAAAATCCTTGCAATTAATATCTAGATCCTTTGTTATCCCCACAATACATTGAATAGTACTTTTCCTCATTCCTTCCGCGAAACATCTGTTCTCTGATTTACTTAGGCAAAAGATGTGTTCAGAGGACGTGGTGATTCCCTGGGTATATTGAGAATTCATGGAATTTGGTGTGTGTAGGTTTTGCCGGCTCGATATACAAATAACAAGGGTGGGGAGTAGACTGAAGTCTTGCTGAACATTCCAATGAATTTCTGAGATGCCCTATCTTCCTTTTTATAGGTCCATCAACTTGAGGATAAGAACAGCAAAATAATCAGGGCAGTGCATTACACGTCTCACTCACCACAGTCAGTTGGATTTCGGGGATCAACTCAGCACTAACGAATTTCCAGCAACCAATTCCGAGTACTTTCAGAACAATAAATATGTGAAAATTTGGCATGCACATTTATTATAGCCCCCTCCCTCCGCCAAATCTTAAACGGAAATAAATCAAATACTGCTCTGATGTTCGAAATATGTGATCAAATTTGAATTTCTCTTCTTAAGTGACACTCGATGACTTCGCTCTTCTTTAAAAGGTGGGATGACTGATTTTTCCGAATCCCTCCGGTCCGATCATACCCAAAAACCAATCCATTCTTCCATCACAGGAATCGGTTTTGAACATCTCATGTCAAATATCGCATCCCGTTTACTAGGGGAAAAGCTCGGTTTGGACCTGCTTTCAGCCCAAAATAACTTGGGCGCAGAAGGTAGAAAATTTGTTAATTTGGTCTAAGCCCTGTGCCACATTTTAGGTGGATTGGTATTAATATATGGCAATAATAATCGATGATGATTATACAAAACAGTGCATTATACGAAATACTTCATTCATACGTCCTACATCTTCATTCACAGATGCAGCTGGAAAAGAAGCATAACGTTTTTCGGCTTCTGCCATTGATGTGCACCAACCCTTGAAATCAGGAGGCACAAAGGTTTGCTATAAACTTTTGAATACTATGTTGGTGTTGTGTTTGTTTGTCCTTGCTGCGATTACAACGATTCCATTTCTCCGAATGTAAACTATCATCTGTGCAAGCTGATTTTTTAGAAGGCATTCACAAATAGGGTCTCCCTGAAGTATGCAACCACAATACATGCCGTCATGTTATGGAAGCAATTTTGTTAAATTCTTTCAACAATTCTTCAACCAACTAACCCTATTAATTTTATTTCATTCAATCTGTTGGCATTACTGTTTCAAATGCTGAGAAGCAGCTGTTTAAAAGATTAGAAACATCAGAAGATTAGAGAGATTTTGAGCTCTAACACATTGATGATTTCCTTGTTTAGTGTAGGAGCTCAGCCAAAAGGTAAAAAAACTAAGGATACTCTTAACAAATAAGTGGAATAAAATTGGAATCCTTCAGACAAGGAGACTATAGATTTGAATGTACACTGGGCACATTTCCAGAAATTGTGGTGCGAATGATAAATGTGATAGAAGCAGTATACGGAACAGTCCATGTTAAAATGAAATTCTGAGATTTTTGTTTTTTTTTCCCATGTGTATACCAACAGAAAAGACATTTCCAAGTCAGTTTAGAAAAATTGGACCCTAGAAGTTTTAGATCACATAATACTAGTTGCTAAACATCAGATCATACAAATAAATGACAACCTTACCCACAAAAGTGTTTATAGCACTCAATGACGAACACTCACAGTAATAAATAATATGTATCCTCCAGCATTGCACTGAAGCAAAATGCTTAGTAAAAAGTACATGGGAAATGAAAGCAGCTCGTTTAACTATCAAAGATATACACAATGATGGATAAAATATTCAACAGTCACCAAAAGAATACCATAAATGTCTATTCCACAACAATCATGCAGCGAATTACTTTATTATATTCAACCAGACCACATATGAGGAATCCTTCACCTGCCATGCCTATTAATGACAATCCTCTAAATGGACAAATGAACTGATTGCATCTATTCCATATTTATAAATCTGCAACAATAAAAGAAATTGACTGAGTCTGTCTTATTGGAGCTGGCTTAGTAATTGTTGACAGGAGAACAACTGGGCATTAAGATTATTCACTTTGGTATAGTAATCATCCAAAAGTAAATGGATGCTACTTCTTAGTTGTGATGCTTGGGCTTCTTGTTCAGCTTGGATAGCCACCACTTGCTTTAGTTTAGTTTCCTCATGCAATACTCCAGATAGAACATCACTACTCAGAAATTGAGACTGTTGCTGTACTTGTTCCAAATTCTTAAGTTGTTGCTGTATGCTGTCTTTTTGGGACAACAGAAAGTCACTTAGGGTTGGAAATAAAGTGAGGCCTTCGGCAGTAGGCTCCAAATATGTATTGAGTTCCTGAATATACTGAAGAAACTGGTTTACGCCAGGTTTTGAAGCCTGAAAGCTACTGATTTGTTGGCTAGCTTCCAAAAGTCTTTGAATACACTAACTAACACTGTGAAGGAATATTAGAACTGAAGTACTCACAGATTGCTGTGAACCATGTTCAGAAGTGGTTCCAAGAATTTTTTGTTCCAAGCATGCCAATCTCTCTTCAATCATAGCAATTGTTAAATTGCTATTTTCAGTACCCATGACTGACAACAAAATAATATGAAAATACAATATGATGAATTCCCTGAAAAAAGGTGGGGACAGATATTAGAAAAACAATACTGGAACTTGCATAAAACTTAAAGGTGTTGAATTTACAATCCAGTTCAACAATGTATAAGGACATCTTATTTCCCCTTTTTTACATTAAAATCATCATGGATGCACATATAATTGGCACGGTAATAGAGCTGTTCCTATTACACCAACTTCACCCTATGGAAGCCTGTCAATATTTGCAACACATAACGTAAACAATTTTCATCCAGTGATAGTCAAAGTAACGAACGTATGCAAAATGTAAATGTTGTATTTGGTTAGAGCATCCGAAATTTTGCAACCTCCATCATGATCCACGGAAATTTTCAAAATCTGATCAGGACATGATTAACTCATTCATACCAAATCAATTTTCTGAAAAATGCTTCGGGTGCAAATACGAAAGTATGGCAGTGGCAATGTCCCCTATTTTTTTTCTTAATCAGTTTTGCAATAACTCGTTTCAGAAATAGCAAAATAAAATCAATCTCAATTCACTACTGCTGGATGTGAGTACAACTTCAGAAACACATTTCTCAACACATGAGGTTAACTACATTAAAACAGAAACTCGATCAAAATGATGGTGCATGACGAAAAAGATCCACGAAAAGCCTTTGAACACACTGGGAAACTTCATTCGATTACGATTCCATTTGAATATGACACGAAGATGTCAGGTAGGCAACCAACACGAAGAAATAAATATCCTGCCAAACCCACCGTACGGACCACGGTCGCTAGGAGCAGGCACAGGGTAGCCACACGATGCGGGCCAAAAACGCGGGACGGAAACCGCTGAAAAGAACGATGGATAAAATTGAGCACCTAAAATTCCTTAATTGATAGATATATTTTTTTTTTGAAACAAAAGAAAAATTGCATCGGATGAACAAAATTTTTTTAATGATTATATGGAAAAAAGATATGAAACCTCATCTCTGCCTATAGAATGAAGCGAATGTAATTTCAATAGGCTTCTTCTTCCAGAACACAAATAGTATACAGCTGTCATTTATTATGCGTGTAAAGAACCATTAGTGAGTAAAATAAAAAAAAAATCCAAACCTTGCTACAGTAGTCCCTTCAGTTTTAAAACTAGAATGGATTTCCTGTGTGAAACATAAACGCTTTAGAAATTAAGTTCCAAAATCCAAACTTTTTTCTAGAAAGCCATCTACACAGAAGGATGTTCAGTGAAATCATATGATACAAATAAGTTGATTCATCTCCCACTATCATAAGTAAACAGTGATCTTTTGAAAACATCTGCCGTTGATCAATTAATTGAATGCTTACATCTAAATCTCTTCCCAACTCGTTCTATTTTGCAGCATCAATTATATTACATCAGAGGTATATTTTCGCACCATCAACTAGAATAGTCTAATGTAATTAGACATTGAATGCTTTTAACTTTTTCATTTCTTTTTTCGTATGCACCATCATTTATATTGTGTTTAACCCATTTTGAAATGTAGACTTTAAGGATTCCTGATAAGCTTCCTCATGTCCTGGTAAGTAAAACTTTCTAGACTTACTGAAGACGGTTTAATAGGAGAGAATACTGCTAAAAAACAAAAATCTTTATCTCAGATTTCCTCATTTTTTCTATTCCGTCTGTGGCACAAACTCCTAGATGAATTTATGCGTTATCTCAAGTGGTAAGAATGCTTTTTAATATTTGAGTTCTTTTCTTGGGGAAGTCAATGTGGGTAGGAAAAAGACTTATCAAATTCTGAATTTGAAATAAAATTTTATTACATTGCTCGTTGATATACATGCTGTTTTGCAATTTTCATTTATTTGCAATCAAATCTGAAGTCTGCAATTCCACCATTTCTCAAGATTCCAACTTGTTTGCAGTACAATCGTTTCGAAAAAACTAATGATTGCCAAGAAAGAGAACCATAAGAACTCATTGTAATATCTTAAAGTGTTTCTACAGTTTGAGAATAAAGATGCTAAGCAATCTTAACAATCATGCATTTAGGAACAAGTACAAAAGAAAGAATCAAATGGATACATTGGCTACCAGGGTGAACTAAAAAATAAATCTCCTCAGATAATAAGCGTTATTCGATAGACCTTCTAGATGAAAACCCAATAGTTTATTGGCTTCAGCCTGTTCTGTAGGAATGGTGGGAGCAGACAGCATTTCAGATTGGTTGTGAAGGTGCCATCTACGTCTTCATTAAGATATATGACTAAACCCATCCAATAAAAAGATATCTGTCACCATATGTGTATTGTATGTCTGTCAATGAATGGTGTTATGTCGACGAATGGAATTACGAGTATTGTGGTTGTGTTCATGAAAGGAGGCATCACCAAGAGGTATCTATGATATGTATTCATGGATTGTACGGTGAACATGTGGACATGAACCTAGGAATCTAATGTTATACAACATTGTAGCCATATTACAATTCACAGGGTGTGTCTATTCCAAGATAGATGAGAGTGATATCTAAAAGTGTTTCATTTAAACTTAAAATCAATGATTATTTGTACCGTTTTAAGAAAGACTTGGATAGCTTTGATAGGGAAGTTTGATGAAGAAACTTTAATAAAGAAATCGGCTACTAGCTAGTAACAGGAGGGATGAGAGTTTTCACTGTCAGCATTGTCGTTTCTACAGTCCATCTTCATTCTGAATATCGTATCCGGAATAGCAAACAATCCTTTCTGTAATAACATCTCAAGAAAAGGAAAACTATTAAACGCATAAGACTAACTGATCATCAAAAGAAAGGATTCTTCCCGCACACCCCATCCCTAGCAAACCTCACCTTTCATTTATGTGAATCATTAATCCTGAATCAATCAATTACAAAAAGATTAGCAACTTAGTGCAGAATAAATCAAAAGATTGTGAATTTATGTGATGGCAACCATTCAGAACCTCTGCAATCACACGCAGACACTGTTATCTCATTATGGTAGATTAATGAAGTACCTTTAGATTCAAGCCACCACTTGCAGCTAAAGATTTGGTATTGTGCTTTTCTATGCTATCCAATATGGTGGGCTTTCTAGGTTTGTTTGTGGCTCTTGCAGCCTTTAGAACCTCACCTGAAGCGGTTTGGAAGACTTATGAAGTTTAAAAAGCTTAAGAATTTCTGTGCACGTGCAGTTCTGCGCATTTCCTCAGAGTACAGACATGTATACGATGCAAGAGCGATTCACGACCAGCCTGCTTCGTGGGCAGCTTTGGGAGGATTCTCAAAATCCCCTACAATAAGGTAGCTGGGTTGCGCAAGAGATCTCTGATTGCAAAACCTTCAACCAGCTGCCTTTGCTACACATCTGCCTTGCTAGTAGTATTTCATGTCCAAAATTGCTGCGAAATCCTACTCTGTCAACTCCGAAAAGAAGCGACATTTCCGCTTGTCCCTGCCAACTCCCAGCTCTCATACCAGCAGGCTTAGAAAGTGCGGTCCTGCATGCTGGGGCTGTGTCTTTAGTGCACCTAATGTGGTGCGCGCGCAAAAGATCGTTAAAACCAGCATCCAGCTCACAGGATGGCCCAGGGTACTTGAAATTTCGAGTCCTTTTCATCTCAAGCATTTGTGGCGTAACCATGTACATGAGCGTGCATGTGTGTATGCCTGTGTGTACATCCACAAGTCACTAGTACGTGTACACACGTTCCTATTTTGAAATGGAATTTGAGCCAGCCCTTGTCGTTACACTGAAATCGGTTTAAATGTCCTTCAGGATCCTACTTTCATTCGTCCTTTTTTCTCGAGATACAAGTGACGCCACAAAAGGAAATTTCGAGAGTTGCAAAACGGAAAACCCAACCAAAATTGCACTAAAGGGGCAAAAAAGTGGAGAAGGAAAAAAAAAAAAATTCAGATGGGCTCGATTTTGTTGTGAGGCACGAAATCATTTCAGAGGAAGAAATGCATTTGTAAATTGGCAACCTCTCAACGAACCTCGTTTCTTGCCTCTTCTAAATTACGAAGCTAAACGACAGGATGAGCTCCTATTTCTTACATTTCCCTGTCCATCTTGTCTTCTGAAATCGAAGACTTGATGTGTTTTCGGGAAAATGCACCGCGCTCTCATCAAATTGGCTAGATGTACCCCTCAGCCTTTTTTATTGGTCATTACGGGATGCGCCGCAAACACCATGAAGGCCCGGTGCAACGTGCGCGCCGGGATCTTCTGTTCCTCACTGCCCGCATACATAACATACCTGAGCGGGCAAAGTTGGAATGCCGTCTGGAATGTTCGGCACGATTCCCGAAACGGCCATTGCTGGAAAGCTATTTGCGATCAGTGAGGGAGCTGCTTCAGTCTCGATCCCGTTTTCCACCCAGCCTCAGTGACTGGAGGCTGAGCTCGGCGGCCGACGACGCAACGTGCTGGACTCACCTGCAGCGACAAGCAAGAAGACATCTTCGACTCACACAGAGATTCGTGCTGCACATCCTTGCGACCTATGCCGGGACACTTCTGTTGCGGTGCGGGACTGGTGATGCAGCGCAGCATTCGTAGCCGGGATGCCTGCTCGGCAGCATCAGCTCACCTTGAAGGATGACTGCCGGTGGGGAGATCGTCCCCTCACGCGAAACGGTGAGCCGCAGAACTTCAGACTCACGTTGAGCCGACTGCTTCTCTGCTTAGCAGCCGGACTGGAGCAAACGAAAGAAACAAAAAAAATAGTGCACTGTAGGGGAAAAGGACGGAAAGAACGAACAGCGTTGTTTGTCGGAAATTCCTGTGCGTAATCTGTATCTTGCTGTAGATGAGTGGAAGCTCATCCGTGATTATTTTGCACAGATGAGGCCATCTCGATGCGTCTCTATCAATGTGAAGAAGGATGTGACTTCTTCCAGCAGTATGAGCTCTACACAGATGTGCTGTTTAACGTATAGCTGCTACTTCAGTTGGTTCATCGCTAAGATTTGCGCGGCAAACCCTTGAGTTCTCTTACGGGTGCAGGAGAGCCTCCTGCCAGTTACCAAGGACATCACAGCTCAATACCGGATGCGGCACGGATTCGATTCGAATCCCCCCTCCTCCGCACCTAACACTGTTCGAAACGATCTTTCCCTATCCAGAGACTGCAGAGGGACTACAGCGCATGAGGGTTTGCGGCAGTGGGCATCAGGACAGACATCATTTTTGATTCCTCTCATTCACAACCTGGGAGCAGCCTCCTGGACGGACATGAGAGGGAACCCGAAGAAGTGGACTCTTGCCGCCACCACTTCCTTAGCCACAGCGCTGTTCGTCGTTTGGGAAACGAATGACGGTTGCCAATCTTCAGGATGAGACATCTCGTGCTCCATTGCTGAAGTCACAAAACTTCGAGTGGAAGGATTGACGGACTAGCTGGCCGAAGCGGAGGCATTTCATCCATGCCCATGCGCAGATCATGCCCATGCACCTCACCTTTCTGTTTGGAGGGCTCTGTGCCTCCGTCTAAGGTAGCAAGCATTACGTAACTTTGCTATTCTCACAACGTGGCTTTTCTTGCAAGTAACGCCGGCATTGCTGAACGGAGGGGAGATGCCTACTTCGGCTGGGCCAGATTCGCGGAAGATACGTTCTCGCACCTTCTCCTAGCGTGTGGAGCCATTCGGAACTACCAGAAGCGCCTCGCGGCTGTCCTGCTTTTCCCAGGAGATGATCCGATAGAGAAGCGACCCAGGGCTCTGTTCCTTTCTTCCTCCCAGCTCTCTGAATCCTGCTTGAACAGCCTCCTCAGCGATGAGGAATGAGAACGAATGTTCTCATCTGCGACAACGAGCGGAGCCGCCTCCGCTGCCACCTGCGTTGCACGCGGCTGGCAGAAGACGCGGCGGGTGTAGCTGTGATCCCTCTGTTGTCTTCCTTGTTAGCTAATTAATTTATTTTTCCCTCCCTTCGAATCTCCTTGTTCTTGTTTGTATCTGGTTCACTACTCTTCATCGCTTGTGGCTCAGTCCCCGTCGTTGAGGTCGCAAAGTCTCGTAGTCACTTTGTGGACTTTTCTTTCTCGAAGAGGAAACGCGCCGGCGCCACTGGGTGACGATCATAGCAGCGAGAATTCTAAGGGCAAGGGCGACATAGCCGCTTGTTCCTATCGCAGAATGAGCATCACGCCATCGGTACCCATTGAGGAGGGGCCAATGGATGCACCTTCTGAGGAGATTTCCACAAGAGTCACCGAGCTTCGTCGATCGCAGGTCGTGCGTAGGTATCTCAGCAATGCCATGAACGCGATGGTTGGGGCGTCCATCCAACCGCAGAAGAAGGATGCGCCCAAGGAAGGTTTTTCTTTAGAAGTTTCCTCTTTCTGCCCCCAAAGATACGTACCCGATGATACCCCGAAGATACGAGCGAGAGAAAGACTCCAAAGAAGACGCCTCTAACCTGGCGCCTCGTAAGCAAGGGATGCGCATTCAGCCATGTAGTTCGGCACGAGAGTACCCGGGCGGAAGACGCGGAGGAGGTTTTCACTCTCCATCACCTGGTAGTCCAACTTGTCCCGTCTCGTGGAAGAAGATCAATAAAAGACGTGCAGCTCTCCAGACGAGAGACGTGCTGGGAATCACGAAACGGCTGCCCCCCCCCCTAAAAGTTCTGCGTGCCCCGTGCTTTCCTCGTGACTCACCTCAAAATCTTTTTGGTCAGAAATCCGTTTTCTTCCCATCAGCGCACGAAGGAAGCGTGCCCACGCACTGCTGAAGCGCGTGCTCACGTGAATCCAGAACTTTTCCCCCATCCCCCTGCCCTTCCCTTGCTTCCAAGTAATGCCTTGAGTAACGGCTTACGTCTCGAGAAGCCAATGTGCAGGAGTGGCTCTAGGGGAGCCGTTGTTACGTGATCTCCTTGATGATGTGCGAATTCCATCCCACCAATTGCGCTGTAAAATTCTGGTCGTGCTACTCTGGAGGCAGTTGGCTTCCCTGCCTTCATCTCATGCCGAGAGAAGGCAGCCCTTTCATCTCTCGGGTGCGCTACTTGTCGAGGCGTTTCTTCTTGCGGATGAAGGTGCTCCTTCTCTTCTTCAAACCGGGGTATTTCCCCGCTCCAGGTGTGCTTGAAAGAGAAAGAGTGGGGAAGAGCGGGAAAAAGACCGTGGCTGCCGAGCGCTTCGCAGGGCGCACGCGTTCTGAATGCCAATCTCGCTGGCGAGGCAAGCCATGCAGGCCACCCTGCACGACCGCTCTCCGGTGCCTTCCTCAACCGCACAGGCCAGGCTGGTCCGCGCTGTCCGTTGCGGCTCAGGACGGAGCTCTCCCATGTTGGATAGCGGAGCAAAGGTCAAAGGTGAAACCCTGCACCGGTTTACGCTCGGGTCCTTTTGCCAGCTTGCCTCTCTTCTTTCGAGGTCTGACGTCGCGTGGCTACGTGTTGAAGGTTCCTCTGGTTGTGCGATCTTCGGTGGGCGGCCGGACGTCCAGCACGCAGGTTTGCAGCCTCCCCGGTGCCGAGAGAAGCTGTCCGAAAAAACTTTCCTTCCTCAAGGAATGAACCGCTACTCCACTGTTGAGCTTCCGCTCTAGAACAGTCCTTCATCGTCAATATTCACCGAAAATTCCTCCCTTTCATCCTTTCATGGGATCCAGAATCGTTCAAGTGATCGCTCTTATGTGTTCTGGAACCATAGCGCATGATAAAGACCATGATTTCGCCTGCGGTGGGGTGCAGTGGTCTGACGCTTCGTCCTGACCAGAACTCCGGCGCACTCTGGTCGGAAATTTCGCCGCAGGAGAAAAAGCGCGTCTTCCGTGCTTTTCCGTCGAACCTCATGGCATACTTCATCTGGTTCGGGAACGCGCGGGAGGATGAAGGGCTCCACGGGGTCCTGACCTCGGGGTCCACGCGCAGCCCTTCAGCGCTTCCAGCTTTCAGGTGCTTTACCCAAAATCCTGCTTCGTGAACTGAGGATCCGAGGAATCCCTGCTCTGGAGGAGATGAAGAGAGGATGTCTGGAATCCCTCTGCTTCGAAAATCAAGAACAGGTGGAGTTTCAAGTACCTACAGTGACACGGAATCCACGGGTGCACGGAAGTTCCTCGGTCACCGCGGTTGCCTTTGTCTCGTGTCTTCTTCGCTCTCTCTCTCGTCCTTCCTCCTGCATCCTCCTCCTTCTCCTCATACATCCCCCCCCCGGAAGAGGAAGAAGTGTATTTCCCTGAAGGGCTTGGTAGCAGGCAAACTTCCGGATAAGAATTTGGTCCATGCATAACGATGCGGCAGGAATGTCCGCAGAGGTGGGAGCATTTTCTTGCAGCCTCCCAATAAAAATTCGTGATTCCGGGTTTTCCTGGCAGATGGCTGCAGTCGATCTTTAAGCAGTCGTCGCAACCCCTTTTTTCTGCTATGCTGCGCAAATCCCCCTAAACGGTGAATCTCCCCACTCCTCAGGAAGGAAGACCTCCAAGGAATGAACACTCTGCGGAATCGCATGGAATCTTCCTGGGAGTGCTCCTCGGGAGCTCCAGTATGCAGCAAGGCCGGACCCTACCATCACTCTTTTCAACTCCGGAGGAGCTCTCAGGAGGTTTGGCGAAAGACGATCTTTCGGTCTACCAGCTTCCTCTTTTCTGGCCATCTTCTGCCACCTCTAGGGATAACAGCAGCGGCCAAGATGGAAGAGGATGTGTGGCTACCGTCTAAACGATCCTTCGCAGCCTCCTCTATCTTCGTGAAAGCTCAAGAGAAGTGGTCCCAACTAAGCAGCAGGGCAGCTGCAAAGTGACCAGGGCAGAATGGCTCCACAGCTCCCTACTTCCCACCCTTTCTCGGAGCTGATCCCCAGAATCCTCGTAGTCGCCGTCTCACTGAGTTTTTATTGATTGCTCACCCTTCTTATCCACTTTTTACTCGCAACCTAGCCATCCCCTCCAGCGAAATTCTGCTCCTCCTCAGCAAATGCCCTGACCGCTTCTTTCTGACAGTCTCATCCATTTGTACTGATTAATGGGCCGGAACGCCATGGAAGGGGAGGTCACCCCGCAGCGTTTATTTCCAAAAAGACCTCATAAACAAATCAGGTAGTGGATTTATTCCCGCAAAAGCCACCCTGCTCAAGAAGGGGGAAGATCCATCCGTTGATTGCCGATTACGAGACGAGGTCGTGCGAGGTTCGTCGACAGGTCAGCTTCGGGGGCAGATTGCACCGCGGAGGGAAGAGACCAATAAGTGAGTGAATAGTTACTTGAACTATGAAAGGGAGAGGGTGAGAGAGAAACGGTCACCACGCTACCCACTTTTGGGACTGGCTGTGCTACCGCCTGCGATTGATGCGAGTAACTTTCTCCTTCAGTTGCTGGTTCAGCCGTGTTGGCGGCTGCTCCCTATCCGGTGGCTTCTCCTTGCTTCTCTGTTTACCTCAAGAGCCGTCGCGTGCCTCGCGGCGCACGTGGCTTTTTAACACTGTTCTACGCCATCCGCGGAGGGTGTGTATTATTCGTCAAGATAGGAGAGACCCCGGGAGAGGGCTTCGCCCTATGAATCCAGGAAGGGCTCGGAGTCTGTTCCTCTCTCGCCTAATTTTGAGGCGAGCAGCACCTCCACGCTGCTCGTCTCCGAAGGGAAACCCCAAAGAGAATCTCCTTCCTCATCCTCTCCGGTGGAAAACCATCCAGGAGGGTGGTAGTCCTCTTCATTTCATCCCCTCTGAAGGGAACCCAAAAAGGATCCTCTAGTAGGAATTTCTTCTCCCGAGGGAACCCTCAAGGGAACCGCTCCTGTTCACTCCTCTGAAGAGAACCCTGAAGGGACGCTTCGGAAATTCAGAAGGGGTGCTGCAGCTTCCCACAGGGGGATCGCTCTCGCTTGCTTCCTTGCACTTCCTGAAGTGGCGACTCACCTGCTCCGTAGCACGACTCGGAGGATACCCCCTCAATGGGGGGTCCGCTTCTCCAGCAACTGGAGAGGCGCCTGTGAAGGTTCCTGCTCCATCTTGAACGAACCTTCTCCTTGCTTCTGGTCCTTGAAGCTGGCTCAACGGGGGCGCGGATCCAGGCTCAATACGTGGTGGCGGGGGAAGGAATAGGGGAAGGGGGGGGCATACGAGAAAGCAGAAATCATGGCTCAATAGCACTAGTTCAAAACGAGACCTATGATTTCCTGCAAGAACAGTTCTTCCAGGTTTCGTGGATTTCCCCTTGAAAAACAGGATAAACAGTGCGTGACTAAACTGCTCCGGTGAGCTCTTGTAGCCTTGTGCTCCTCTGAGGCTGAGGAAGAGCACTAAGGTGACGCACTAAGGGAGTCCTGTGGGCTCGCTACCTTGCCAGAGCGCGCCTTTTGCATGCATACTGGAACGCCACGATCCTCCGGACTCCAAACAGGATTCAGAGACCGAAGAGGTAGGCGAGAGCAGCGCCACGGGTCGCTTCTCTATCGGATCATCTCCTGGGAAAAGCAGGACAGCCGCAATGCGTTTCTGGTAGTTCCGAAGATCACACTCTAGGAGAAGGTGCGAGAACGTCTCTGCTTCCGCGAACCTGGCACAGTCGAGGGAGACGCGTTGTTATCTTTGGATCAAAGTGTGACCTCGGACTGCTCCATTTGCAAAGAAGGGGAATCTTTCACTAGCCTGGTAATGGACGTTGTTGCCCTACTGCGCATCTGGGAGAATCTTGTGATGGCCCTTCTATTCCCGATTGATAACTACAGGGAGGTTTCGAAGCTCCTCCTCAGTGAGGGTTCCAAAAGCGATGGCACGGTCGAGTCACGAAATTTGCTGACGGGGAGCAGAGAAATAGGGACTCCATCCTAATCGTGTCTTCCTTCTTGAGGATTATGAGAAGATGGTTCCACCTTGGAAGATTCAAATGGAAGCTGTCCAGAATCCTTCAGAGGGTGGAAGGGTTACCAGAGAACGCCTGATTCCTGCCCCAGCTCTCGTGGCTTTCGTATGGGACCCACACATGGACGAGCAAGTACACTTTCTTGAAACATCTCGACAAGCAAGGAAGAAGAGACGGTCGATCTGTAATACCAAGTGGCGTGAACCTCGGCAAAGAACTGAGCTCACTTTCAGGCACCCTGTAAAAGAAGGCTCGCCTAAAGGTAGAGTGTATGCTGTGCATTTGCTTTCTTATTTCCACCACATGTGGCCTTCTATATTGGGGATCGGTTAGAGGACGATTTCCATGCAGGGTCAGGTAAGAAGACTGAAGACTTGTGTGTTGCGTGATGTGATGGTAACGGATAGTTGCGCTGTATTGCTGAGTTAATATGAGTCGTGTGAGTTCGCCGGTAAATCTTTTTACTTATTGCTTTATTTATTTATTGTTGGCGAGATCATGAACGGATAGGGTCTGTTCGCGAGAATATTAATAATTTTGGTATTATGAAAGGATTATTTCTCAATTATGATGCATGAAAAGCAAAAGGTGAACGAGTTGTTGGGTACTTGACATCATGGATTTTTGATCTGAAAAATCAATTTTTATATGCACGCAGAAGACCGATATCGTTTGCAGTGTGGGAGTAGTAGAAACACTGAGTACAAGGCACTTTGTCTGATGGGTGGAAAGGCTGTAATAAGGCTTGATTGCCCGATCAGCCCACAGAACCGTTTGCTTGTAACAAATAAATATGCACGTACCAAATCAAGTGAGACTTCGCCACACTTCACGTGGATCCCTGGGCAGGGCTAGAGCGGCGGTGGAGGGTGCAGGGGATGGTCAAATAAATGAAGGAAGGAAGGAGGGACTGGAACAACGAACAAAGATCAATGACTCTCAAGAGCCTGCATTGGAAATAGTCGGGAAATGGCAAGAGTTGCCGGGTGGTCTTCATCGTTCTTGATTTGGAAGTCAATCCACAAGCACCTTGGGGCGCTTTTTTCGTGTGCGCTTCCGCTTGCATCTCAGACCTCAGAGCACTTCGAGCTGGAACGCTCGCAAGCGAGTAACTGTCTTGGATGTGTCAGTGATGCTCTTTGTTTATCTGCCACCCGTATGAGGCGAAAAGATTGACAAGAAGGCGACAACAAGTAAAATCCTTCCAGACTGAGAAGGAGGGAGGATTTGCTCCTTCGATGCCGCCAGGTTCAGTTGTGTGCCGTGTCTTAACCAACCCTCGTGGATTTGTCTTAAACGGACTCGGCTTCAAACCAAAGCCTTCTTCTTGCAAGATTTTGGCATGCAATTTTAGTCTTCGGCTCTGTCCTTCGTCTTCCTGATCATGAGAATCATTTAGCTCAATAACCAGTCCGGGATGCTGCTATCTTGTTCCATGGTTCTGACCCATCTACTCATGTTCTTCTGCTTAAAATCAATCCAACTTTACATCCATTCAGTTTGGAACCATTCTGAGTTTAGGGCAATAGTCTTTGATCCTTCATATCATCCGTTTCAACTTAAGTTCCTAAAATCTCCATCTAGTTCAGGGACACCATCTTGGGCTCTTGTTCGATTCCCTTCCTTCTTGCAAACCTTCTACCTTCTCTTCTCCCACGGTCAGAGGGTCTCGATCCATAAAGCGGTGTTCCAGCTTCTCAGGGACTGTTCTTGAATGAACTCGAGGGGTGAGTGAACCATTCAAACGCACCTGCAAATTACTGAGAATTTCGCTGTCGGAGATTCGTAGGCAACGACCGATTTCCTGACCAGCGCAGCAAATGTAGAACAGCAGCATGTATCTCACGGTGCATTCTCATGTTGTTGACAACCGGAAGAAGACGATTTCATCGCCTCCCTTCCCACTCGATTTGTGAAGACTTTCCACATCCACTCCGAGCTTCCATGTTTGCAGAAGTTATCTTCAACTTTTCCCTCTATCTTCGTTCTCCAATTGGGGGTCCTGATTGCATTTCGGTTTCTGAATCCAAGCACGGAAGATTCAAAAGATCGTTGTAGACGATTGAATAACGAGATGTGCTTCTCTGAAGCATCAAGAGCTCGGTGGTCCTCGTTTCTCGCCTGTATTTTTTCAAGTCCAGTTGCGGTTAGCATATCCTGGAGTTTGCTTCTCCCCAGCATCTTCCGGTTTGAGCTCTCGGGGCTTTTCGATGTTTGGTTGCTTCCTGCCTGCCTTCTTCGCCCTTTGTTTGGAATTCGGAAATTCGATTTCTTAGAAGTGGGCATCTTCTCTACAGCTCCCACGAGGAGTAGATTTCAGTTTTTCTAAGCTCTCTTTGAAGGACTGAAGGCTAACACGGATCTCTAGGATTCACTTCATGAGTTTTCTGGGGGCTGCAATGAATTGTCAATACGAATAAAAGTTTTTTCCTTTGCGTCATTCTTTGGAGGAAGCGCATCGATTCATGATCCAAAGTTGTTCCTCTCTCTCCATGGGCACTGTTTTCTGACATGACAATCCGGCGTCTATGAGTCAAGAGTTTGAGCATTTCCTCCCTGGGAGGTGGTGAAAATGCTGCCTCCCAGGTCTTGAAACTCTCCTGTCTTGATTCTGAGAAGCCGGAAGGAGACCGGCGGGTAAAAGAAATCTGTGGTCCTGCTTCTTTGGAATCTTGCTGCATCGCTAAACAAGGATTGAAAGCAGCAGCATGCCTCGTCATTCATCATTGTTCTGCGCAGGTCAGTCAGCCTCTCCATGATCTCCATACAAAGTCCATTGAAAGCCACCAGGAAAGTTGCAGATCATTTTTCTGCATGGAGGTCCTGATACTGAAGAGAGAGATGCCTCCGGTTCTTCCTCGCTGCCGATCGCTAGAAGGAGCAAATCCCGTCTGTGGATATGTAGGGGGTCGCAGACTTGTTCTTCAGGATTCGAACAAGCTAAAATTTTTGGAAATGACAAGGATTCCTCCGGTTGCATCATCCCAGTCCATTTTCGCTATCGCGGTATCCATGACTGCAAAGCCCGTGCAGTGTTGAGAATTTTTTCCAATCCTGGAATTCCCTCTCGGTGTTGGCCACAGATGAGGTGTGAAATTCCTCAACACCTCACCTCTGTGGCCTTATTTACCTACATCCCGCGCCCAGGCTTCCATGGAAACAGCCTGGAATTCGAACCTGGCACCATTGGTTTGCGAGCTAAGATAGCTGCTACGGCTTCTCAGTCTGACGATCCGAAGATGAGGGAAGCGCGCGCACCTAAAACTCTGTTGCCAATTTCAGCCGCACTGGGTGCGTTGGTTCCAAAGATGGCGCCAACGAACAGGGGATAAAATCGATTCTGCTTCCGCTCACCTCTTGTTCGGAGATTGCGGACCCGCACTCGGTGCCTTCGGGGCTCCGTGAATCCTCTTCTCGCTCATCTCGTTTGCTCTCGAACAGCTTCTCGCTCTTCGAAATTCCAAGGTTCCGATATTCTTCGCTCCGCTAAGCACCCCATACCTCAAAGGCTAACACCGAGCGGGAGGAAGTCTGCAGAGAAGAGGCGTCATATTGTCAAACGAATTCCGGGAACGCTGTCTGTCAAAAAAGTTCTCCCGACGCCGCTCGCGGTTTCACGTTTCGCTTCGGCTGCCCCACCTGACGTCCTTCGAGCCAACTGGCGGCATCGAAGCTCTTTCCCGGAATGGGAGAATTCCTGCAGGATCGCGCCGTCAAATAAAGGAAAGCAGGATTTTGTGTGTGTGTTCTTTTATTTTTGTTTGTTTGTGTGTGTGCATGTGTGCGCGCGCGCGTGTTTTTGAGAAAGGGGAGGAGGGAGGGTAACCGCTCGGAAAAAAAGAAACAAGGGTTCGTTTTCCAAACTTGTTCCATGTGTGGCGCGAAGTTTCAGCCGCCCCTGCGTCTCTTCGGACTACGAAATGCGGGTCGATAGGGGAACGGAAAGAACGAAAAACGTTGAACAATTTTCACGTTTCGCCAATGGGGATTGCCATGCCAAGTCAGAATGCTAAGCAGATTCCAAATCGAGAGCAGTAATGACACCAATAATAATTACAGATAATAACTAATCAGAATACGATTCAAGATTCTGGCTTCGTGCCAGAACATTAGAGCTTTCACTCGACCTGGGATCTTCCGAGTCCGGGAAGTGAACAGCGTGGAAGGTCTGCTGATCTGCCTTCAGTGGCCGTGGATCTGAGAAAGTTTCTTCATCGACTTCGGTTCTCTTCCAGCCCTATTGCAGTTTGGCAAGCTTGGGGGGTCAGCGCTCAGCGCCACGATTGCTCCTGTGATTCCACCACCTGGATAGAACAGGGTTCGATTTCATCCTCCATTCATCTACCTGCGACTTCGATCCCTCGTTGCTTCGTTCCCTTGAGCCTTTTGCACGTTCTTCTGAAAATCCCCCATGGAACTCTTCGATGTTCCTAACTTTCGTGCCCAGCATCCTCTTAAATGTACTGATGCAGGACTCCAGGAAGTGATCTGCTTTGACTGTCACACCCTATGCTGCACCACTGTTTGCCCTGAGGACAAGCAATGACATTAGCCAACCACTGAGTGGGAGTTCTGCACCATCACGGAAGTGAAAAATTCCAAGACGACTGATGGAAGAGCGATCTAAGCGACGCCGCTACTCCACGGTTTACGGTCAAAGGACTGTGGTGAGGAGAACACCGAAGTATGTCCCCCCGCAGAACTGGTGGTCCTTGTACTTTTCAGGGACAGGTGGCCTTTTGTGACGTCTTTTCCGCACTGGGGTTCGCGGCGCAAAGAGCGCCCACACGTCGTTTCAGGAGGAATTGCATCCCCGAACTATTCCAAGTTGTTGTCCGACTGCGGTGTCCCCCAGGAACTGTGGTGGAGGCTGGCTTTAGCTCTGTCACATCCGGAGAACACGGCGAGATACCCGTGGCAACTCTCCTTCAACGGGCTTTTGCGTCGCAAGGCGATCGCATCGTTGGGTTGCGGGCGTTCCATTTTGGCAGCCCGCATCGTCCCGGAGCTACGCTCACAGCCATTCACCTGCCTAGCAGCCGCCTCTGTGAGGACGGGAGCCATTTCCACCGAAGAGCTCACCCACATCTCGAGAAGGCTATAAGGTATAAGGGACGGCCTCTAACGAAAACCCTTGTCCACTCCCTTCCTATCCTTTTTAATTTGTTGCCCCCTCCCCTTTAGTCACTTCTCGTCCGGGCTGCATGCCAGTGAACCCTCTGCGCTGATATCCGCTTCTTGCCCTTGAGAACGCGTCTACTAAGTTTTCGTAGGCTGTTACGCCTTTGTGTGACCGGGAGAGAAAAGAAGGCAAACACCTCGTGCAACTCCATAGGATGGCAGCAGAATGTGCTGCTGCTGTTTCTTCGACCGGCAGTCCCTATGAATAAGGACAAAAACTGTAGGTGAGTTATACCCAAGGGCTGTCTGCATCGTGAAGTAGTCAAATGCCATCCTCTTGTACTTTCAGCTTGCTTGCAATGGATCCAGCCCGTCTAGGGAAAACATCAAGAGCCTTACGGCGTCGTGACGTCGGCGGCTCCCTCTGCATTAGTGAGAGTTTTCTGTCCTGCCATCATCCTCACTCCCCTACGCTGCTATACTAGCAGGGCTGAAATATGTACACGGAGCCAAGGTGAACCTTGACTAGAAGGTTTAAGGACTGATTTTCTCCTTCATCTTTGGGAGGAAAGATGAAGCGTTTGCATCCAAAGAACTCCCGGGAACTTCCTGGTAGAGCAACACATTCTCCTAATATATAAAAAGGAGAATGGGACCACGTGCTGTAAGGAAGACGAGGTCGTCTCTCCAGTTCCCTTTTAAGACTTCTCTTCGACAAGCCATATCAACGGGCCGTCGCTCATCTCACCTGGCTTGTCGTGAACCCCATGACTCAAAGATTCCGAGTTTCCTTTTACAAGCCGAGAGAGTTCCGTGTACTTCCCTCAATAGGGCGTCGCCTATTTCTCATTGATTTTCTTTGGGAGTTTGAGACCCCAGACTTCCTGATCGGTGACCCCGTCCTTCTGAGCTTTCAGCGTACTCGCATCTTGCTGGTAGTGCACCGAGGCCTCCCTCGGAACGAGGAAATCGCCACACATCCTCAAGGAGCATTCCAAAGGAATGAGTGTACTGTGACGCAGGTCTTGATCCACACCGCGTCCCAGCAACCTTGGGGATACTCCTGGGAATCTGAGTGGAGAAGGTTCACTTCTTCGATCCTAACGATTACCTCCTATCTTCCAACTGGTAGAGGGACCGGAAGTAGTCAAGATGTCAGAGTGTTGCACCGTCCTCCTCCTCATCATCATGCTGATCATCATCAGCAACAGTAGCAGCAAAAGCAGCATCTCTTCTCCTCCCCCCCTAACCTTCTTCCTAGAATTTGGGAGTCCACTGAGCACTCCTTATCTGCTAGCATTTCCATCTTCCAAGAAGACTGCCACTGTATTACATCCTCGCGGTTCAGTGCCAAATCGAGAGATAGAAGAAAAGTGTCACCGCCACGCACCTCTCGAAAATATCCTGAACCAGAAAAGGATACGGAATTACGCCTCAGGACAGCATGCGGTATTAGACTAGATCTTAACCGGAGGCAGAACCTTATCCTCCCTCTCATCTCGTGTTCCTTCCCAACGCAAACCCCTCGGAAGCATCAGCATCAGCATGAGACTGCTTCGTCGTTCCCCCAGTCTACTTCATTGTCCCTTCTTCCCCGTCCCCCTTCCACTCCCTCCCTAGGTATGTTCTCAGTGAGAGGATCCCTGTAGTATTGCCAATTTTATTTATTTATTCAAATAAGTGGCCCGACACATCCAGGATGAAAAAAAACCCTTCTCAAAATTCGAGCGCGATTTATCCTTGATGAAATCCAGGTGGGACCTGAGAAAGCACCCAGGGAATCAAATTTCCAATGCGATCATGAGAAAAGAAGGGGGAAGAGCTTTCACTTCCAGTGCCTTCCAGACCGCTCTTGCAACCTTTGATACGATGTTTCCTGAGGATAAAATCCTAGCAGTAAGATATCCTCTGCTGGAGATTCCTGAAAAATTCTGAGAAAGAGGCCAAGTCAAAAGAGACAAGCCATCCCAAGCACTTCGCAGGAGAAAGAAAATTCTGAGGAATAATTTCCTGATTATTCTCGCTTCTCCTGGAAATCAACTGCGAGACCACGGTCTAATCCGATGGAACCTCCTGAATTTATCCATCCTGTCCCAACCTGGCCTACCTGGACCTGATCTTACCTTAGGCGCATCCTTGACCACTTGGAAGCTGAGGCGATTTCTGAAGACATTCCTGGGTAACAGGAACTGAAAATCGAAGAAAAGCACAACCTGGTCATCGTGAGCAAGATGCCTGCAAAAAGGTGAGACGAAGCAGCACAGAAAACTCTGCAAGAAATACAAGTCTCACAGCGCACTTCACTGGACCTATGCCTCTCCTATCGATCCATCTGTGAGATTCGGTATCGATCGATGAGCTAACTGTGGGAATTGGTGTTACGAGATCGGGAACTGAGTTTCTGAGACGCACTCTTGCAGACTGGTGGCGCTTTTGTGAGTGGCTCACGAAACGTTCATCGTTTTGCAGCCGCTCCACCCATTTGGACCCAACAGGAGGAAGCATTGTGCATCCAATAAACCACGAAAAAAGTCTGCACTGCTATACTGCTTTCTCGAAAGACTTTGATCAGATCCACTTTCGTAACGGAGAGGACGTACAGAAAGATGCTGTGGTCTGATCTTCGGACTCGCCTTCTTCTGTCTGATGTATCCGATGTACTTCTGAGAGGAATCCACAGGATAATTCGTGAGGTTGAGCTCTGTCTGGGGACCTGATGTAGCTCCCCAATTCTATTGGTGTTAACCGATGGCCGTAGAGTTCTTTCTGCTCCCTCTGCAAAAGTGTCTACCCTTCTTCAGAGTGAAAAGACAAACTTGAGGGAAGAGTCGGAGGCTGAAACGAGAACTCTAAAATTGGGCATTCTTTTGGGCTGCACTGTATTTGACTTCACGGGTCTGGGAGAGGCAGGGTGCTCAACCGAGAAGTCACGCAAGCAAATGAGAGTTTATCTCCTCCAATCAGTCCATACAGGAAAGTCAGTTGAAAACTCTGAAGGTCCAGCCAGGTGTCCCAGAACGGAAGTCCAATAATCATGCTCGATTCTCCCAGGAACTCGGCCAACAGCACTGGAAGGAGCACGAGAAAGATCCCAAATACGAGGAACGATACCAGTTCGTTTCGGGCCTAACTGGTCGCAGCGATTGCCAAGAAAAGAAAAGCAAATACGAGGAACTGTTTCTTCTTTTCGCCACCAGAGGCGCAGCAATGCAGGAGAGTGTGCTTATTAAAAACAAACATACAGATTAGGTAAGTTCTTAGATGTTCATCCCTTTACAGAACTCCGAATGCTGCTCAGAAATCTTCCTATAAAGCACTAGCAACTTAATTGAGGGAAGGGTAGAAGGGGAAACGTAAACCATCGGACTCTCAAGTCGGCTACTTGGGAAGACGGAGATGATGAGGGAAAGCAGTAGTAAATAGAATAAATAAGTGAGGGAAGAGGAAACTTGAAAGCATCAGCTCATCGGGACGCGTCTTCTGCAGTCCACGTGAGCCTGCATGAGCAGTGGGAGATGCTCTTCTTCACCAGCTGTCGTAGATGGAGCCATCCATCATTTTGCCATGTTTCTCACCTTGGATGACGAAAAAGGAGTAGTCTCCTATCCTTGCTGGAGCACTAGCTACGCTCAGCGGGTGGCCACAGTGTCGGGACTCGGCGTAGGTTTGCCGCCGCTTCACTCGCATGGGAGTTGCCGTCGCGAGTGAAGCGGCGCTGCTGCTGCGCTCTCTGCAGAGTGTCGAAGCACCTTTTCCGAGGTTCCCCCGCTGCAGGACACCTTCTCCCGCTGAATCCAGCAGAGTGGGAACCATGACGGAGCGTTTGCAAAACGAAGGATTTTCTACGCGCCACCCACAAAAGCACGCGTGACGGTGACCAGAACGGCAGTCGCAAGGTGTTTCCGCTACTCGGTTCCTGGGTCAATTCGGACAGATGTTCTCCTTCCCTCTGGCCTGGAGATGCAGACCGTTTCTGTGCTGGGAATCTGCAGCTCTCAGGGAGCGGGACGCATGACCACCACCTCTCGGGTCTCGCGGCCAGAGGAGTGCAAATGTTGGCGTAAGTGTTGACAATGGCGATTGCTAGACGCTTGGGGCACAAAGAACCGCGAGATGCTTAGAGAACTCGATGTGTAACTCGGGATGCTTCGGAAGCACCAAAGAACACATGAAGAGGGGAAAGATGATCACCTGACCGTGGTGTTCAGAACGCGAAAAAGATCCAGTGACAACGACAATCCTCTCTGCACGCCGTTTTAGACTTCATCAGCTCGGATTGATTTCCTAGCTTCTTCGTGAGAGAGCCCACTCGCTTCATGCACCTTCTATCCACTGTCTAGGGTCCCACAAAGGAAACTTTTGTCAGGTTCAAAAAACCCTACGTTGGCGGCCGTGTGGCTGCAGTCTGCGTGCGTGAAGCCAAGCGTCGAGTGTTCATATCCCCACGGGGCGGGTGCGCGCCCAGAAATGGCGGTTGGATCGTGGGTTTCGAGTATACCCCGCAAGATGACGCTGGTTGGCATCGGTTGGCTTCGAATGCGACACCGGTGGAAGCCGGAAACCTCCGGATGCCCCTGTTGACTGGCCTCTGGGATTGGAATTTGATCCTCCGAGGTTATTCCAGGAATCAAGGAGCCTTTCAGGGTTCCCCTCCAGTTGGGAGAATGGTGACGCCGCCTCCTTCCTCCGGGGGCACTCTCCACCGACCACCATGAAGCTGGTTGATGCTCTTCTCGGGGGTTGCCTCTCCAGAGTGTCAGAAGAGCTCTTTTAAGAGAAAATGGGAAACATCCCTTTGGGGTTCTCTTCAGAGGAGAGAACCAGCAGCGGTTCCCTTGTGGGTTCCCTCCGCAGAAGAAATTCCAGGAGCGGATCCTTTCCGGGTTCCCATTGGAGGAGCAACGAGGAGCGATCTCCACAAACTGGGTGGTCCCTTCGGAGAGAATAAGGAAGTGCTTCCATTCGGAGTTTCTTTTGAAGACAACTAGGGCGAGGGTTTCCCTCGGAGTACCCTCTCCAGAGTGAGAAAGGAACGCACTCTTTCCTCCGGAGTCCTTCCTGGATCCATGGGGTGGTCCCTCCGGGTTTACCCTCCTGACTTGAAGAGTTGCACGCACCCTCGTGTGGCATGGACAATGTTAAAGAGCTTTGTGACCCCATCCCATCCCTTCTAAGGAGTTCCTACCCCATTCCTAACGGTTCTTCAGCACTTCGAAAACTCCTCAAAACATATGAAGCGGGGGATTCTGTGCACCCGCATGCAGCACAATCGATATGCTCACTGGCTGCACGTTCCACCGACCAGGATGGACAATGATTATGCTTGCAGTATCTCTTTTTCTGAATGCCTGACCAGCTAGAATCTACAAAGGAGTCACTCTTTTTCATTTTCTACATTTGTCTTTCTACAGGGAAATCCCTTTATTTCTGGAAACACTCAAAAACAATTCTGCAGTTCAGGTCGTTACTTCTTGTGACGGAGATTTACTGAAATTGACCTTTGGGCATTACCCATGCATAAGTGCTTAGAGAGCGCATCTATCGGCTGTGCGAGAAGCGCTCTTCTCGAAAGGAACGGCTCATAGATGAAAAGCTCATTACTCTTTTTATGGGGATGCTGGAGCGGAACTTTGTTCTGCGAATAAGACCGGAATGGAGGAGAGAACATCGCAGAGAATTCTCGGCTTTCGCCCACGCTACAGATAGATGTCTTCTGCACTGGTTCTGGGAGAACTTGACGGCATCTTGAGTTCCTTTAGCTAGGCATTTCATTACTTGAGGAAAGCGTACCCTTACGATCCAGCAGGACTCGCCCTCCACCGCAAGTAGGCGTACACCGAATAGAGCCAAGCAAGGAAGCATCCTTGCTCCCTCCAAGCATCCCTTTCTCTCAGCTCTGAAGCATTACCGTTTAACCCATCCCTCGTTAGGCCTCCGGCGTCCTTTGGGAAGCACTCCTTCCTTATCTATTCAAATGACGTCACCCTAATTACGAATTCAGAAGAGGTGCTACGGAAGCGTTTTGGGATGCCGGACATCCTGTGACGCCAATAACGCCGGACATTGACCCAAGCTCCTTCGTTTTCTGTGATCCCCATTCGGCCAGGAAAACTACGTTCAAGAAAGCATAGAGCACTGTACCGTCTCTGTATTCTCTGGGATTCTCCATCTTTTCCAACGAGGTGTACGATCTCAACAGTGCCTATAAGTACTTAATGAGCTGGTGAGTCTCCCTGGAGCATTTCTAGAGGGACCTTCAGAGCATCAGCTGATGGCCAAAGCACTCAACATTTTAGAGACTGCGCTTTCCCCGTGGCAAAAAATGGATGCAGTGAGGGCTGAACTGCTCTTTCCTGGTCTCTTTCGCCACCTAGACTCCAGATGTTTGAGGAGGAGCTTAACACCAGCGTCATACAAAGCACAAAAGATGATTGAGCTTGCCAAAAAAAACAGCTTCCATATAGAACGCAGCTCGCTCCAGAGCACTCCTCTCTCTTCCTCACTTGATGGATGAGGCAGGCAGACAGTCTGGCAATCGACAGCTGCTTCAAACTACGGGGATCGGGTCTGGCGCTTTAGGAACCTCATCCTGGACACCCTCCGCACATGGTAAAGGAAAGCCCACAATGGGACTGATGATCATTCAGGTCTCTCAGGTGGATTCTTGTCCGGCATAAACACTAAAGGACTCCAATCCAGCAGTGACATTAGGAGTTCAGGGGCAGCAGATGTACAGCCTATTCAAGGCAGCAAGGATTGTCATCAGAGATTCCACCTTCAGTGAACACTGCTAGAGAAAAACACCGAGGCTCTACATGGCATCCAGACTACGGAAGAGTTTATTTAGAGTGACCAGAGAAGGCTGACCAATTCAAGCTGATTTGTCCTGCGCGCTTCCTGAGGTTTTCCATACAACAGAGAGCAACGGGGGCCAGTGAACAATCTAGTCTAGTGCCGCACCTGGAGCCTATTGTCCACTCAGCGTCATCCTGAGGAATCGAAACCCACGACGCACCCATTTTTCCTTATCGATCCTTCCCCGGGTGGGATTTGAACCCGCAAGCCTTGATGACGCGCGGACACCGCAGCCACACGGCCTTGTAGTTCGCTGTTCACTGATTACAGCTTGGTGCACGCGCTTCCATTAAATTTCGAGCCACCGCGCTCTGCGGCAGCGCTGGCCACACATGCGGCCTGTGCAGTTCCGGGCAAGATTCCCTGGAGTGTGTGCTCAAGACCGTACGGTCTGCGAGGAATCGCGGGGTGTCACGGGGAGCGCAAGAACAAGCTCCGAAGGACGGCGGAGGAACACTGGAGGATTTCAGCGTTCAGCGAGTCGAACCCCGAGGTGGGGCTAACCAGGTCATATCGTGGTGCCTTAGAGAAGAGAGGAGCGGGTGGTCGTGATTGACCCGACTCCTCGTGCCTTTTCGAAAGCATCCTGACGGCACCTACAGGAAGTGAGGAAGCAACTGCCGGGCTTCGTTGTGCACTTCGCTTACAGAAAAGCGCGAAGTGAGGACCTTGTGGTGGCCGCGAGGATAGTAAAAACAAACAAAGCGAGAAGTTGATAGACAAGCGGAAAGCGTGCAAAACTCCCGGGAGGTTTACCGGAAGCAAATAGGTCACCTCCATCACACTGTGCTCGTGAGCAGCCCGAACAACAACGAGAGAAAGCAATAAAAGCGTGCAAGACTCCAGGAATTCCTCCCTTTCTTCTCCCATGCAAATCATCTTCCTTCGCACACTTTTCCAAGGAAATCAGATGGCCAGATGCTGTGTAAACCTCGGAGATGTGGTTCCGATGGATGGATGTGTTACGGCCGAATGGTGGATGGGGTGTGTTCCAGTGCTACTTGACTTACTCCTAGTTACGAATACTGCACCAGCTTTCATCGAAATCCTGAAACAGGGAGTTTAAGAAATGAAAGCTCCACATGCGTCCAAAGAGCATCTTTATCTTATAGGAATAGGAATCCCTCGGGTGCAATTTTTGGTTTCCATTTGTTTAAAAAGGGCGGAGACACTGTGCCTCCTGTCGCGGAAAAATAGCAAAAGAGGAGCGAAAGTAAATTTATATGATGAGATTTTCAGCATCAGGCACTTATTTATCTTAGCAGGTACTGAAACTGAGGTCGCGTTTCAAGCCATCCCATGCAACTGTTTACTGCGTGCAATCAGCTTGTCAGTGATCTAATAGAATAATTTCAACCGGGATTGGGATCGTCTGGAGGAAAGATATACAAAGAAAAATACCAGCATGACTAACGGCATCATCTTCAGAAAGGAGCAGAGAATTTTCCTCTCCTTTTTATCTTCCTGTGATGAATCAGTCATCTTGCTTTTGATGCAGCACATTTGATGGTGACATCAGCTAACCAGGGCTGAATGGAGCTCTTCAGGCAACTTGGCAATGCAGGCAGTTATTGATGGAGTCCGGTGGAAGTTTTATTAGCTCTACGTGTAAGACTGATGGATGAATAATGGATGATCAGACAAGAGCATGTGGGTTTTCAGTGGAAACCTCTCCGTCCGATTGCAGCTGACAAATACACTTCAGAAGAGGAGCACCCGAACCGCAAGAGGAAGCGCCACGGAGATGGTCGCCAGGATGTGAGAAACTCCTCGGTGCCTTTCCGCACCCAACTGCAGCTCGAAGAATTCCCGAGTTGGAAAACGGATCTCCACCAGCAAGCAGGAGTGCACTTCTCAAGAAAAGGTTCGGATGGAGAAATTTTCAACCTTGGAAACGATAAAAGGTCGTGGACAAGCGGAGGAAAATTCCGTGATTCTCTTCTAAAGAGAGGAATCCAAATGCTAGAAGAACAAATGCCAGCATCTAGAAGGACTCTTCCAACATAAAGGCGGGAGAGAAGAAGAGTCAGTAGGAATGCACGTGTTCTTTCAGAAAAATTTTATGGAGTCCAGAATTCGTAATTAAAAATTTATGATTGCAGAGGACTAAAGAAGCAGAATGGTGTCTACGTTCCTGTGCTTCCTGTTTGGCATGTGCTGCCGGGCATTTTTCTGAAGCACCAAGCACGACAATTTAGTTCCAGCAAACAGAAGCAGTAGCGATGATTGATCTGAAGAAATATCGAAGGCAGGCGCTCCGAGAGCTACGGCTGCGCAGATGGGTCACAGAGGACCTTTTAGCGAACCATCGATCCGAAAACAACACGCCTCACATTTATCTCTTGTTATGCTTTGGTTGGCATCGCGTTTCGGAGGAGCAGATCCACGAGGAAGAAAATCCATTCCATTATTCAGAGCCTTCCCGTTGCGTGCTGGGATGCGAACAGTTTTCACAAGAGCACGCTGTGGTTTCGTGTGGTGGATAAACGAACAAATGTTTCGTCTCAAAGAAACTTGAAAATGCGCTTCATCTTTATCGGTGTTAAGGGGCAGCATCGATCTCGTTGGGATTTTCGCTCCGCATGCAAAAAGAGAGCCTGCCAGCGAGGGGAGTTTGCTTCCTGTCGATTCATCCACGGCGACTCCACACGGTGCCCTGGAGGTCCGACGGAAAGGGGACAGACTGGATGCGACGGCAGATATGTGGGGAGGAAAGAACTCTTCCATCGCATCACCAGCTTGGCTGCATAGGCTGCTGCGACCACATCGCCTGCAGACTACGACGACACCGACGAGCCTTGGCCAAAGAAGGCTGTTTGGGAACGTGGGGACCGGGTGGTCTTCAACCAGCTGATAGCTGCGCTCCGCTCGGTGTTCCGACCCGAGTCGCTTGCCTCTCGGAAAAGTAGCGAGACGGAATTGAAGACCGGAGGCAGAAAAAGAAGAGTGCAAATGCAGGGAGGTGACCTCCACCGTTCCTCCGGACAAGTGCCCTACTTCACTACGGGCACTTGTCGTGGAATCCGGGAAGGGTCCAGACCGAAAAGGCTACCAGACCCACCCAAAGAGCCGGATATCCATCTGGATAAGTGGAGTACCTCGGCTCCGGGGACTTAAGATCGACCGAACCATGCCCAGAGGCTGTTCGTTTGGAGCCCTCCTCCACGATCTCACGGAAGTATTTGCTGCTACCACGAAGATCTGCGCCGGCGGCGGCTCCAGGCACCCAAACCTTCCTAAGCGCACCTTCGCGACCTTTCAACTCGTCGGGATCAGAGGAACCTGGGCAGCCCTCCGGTGGCAGGTTCCTCAGGTTGTGACTAGGCGGGAACGCCTCAGTCCCGGCGGTTGGGTGTCGACTCAACTCTTGGGTGCCACCCATCCTCAGGGCCAGTTGCTTCGGCAGGCGAGTAGGTTTTTTACTTCCGTGACCACCTTCCTGTATCCTCCAGCATCCCTCATTTCCGTGACACATTCCGGATAGGTCGCTGGGTTGTACAATGACCGATGGTGATGTTGAAGAATGGTGGAAATGATAAAGAATAAGTGGTCATCATTTTCAGTGACCTGGCAATAACGCTAACTTCATCTAACCATAATATCAGTCAAATTTCCCCATCCTTTTCCATCGTTTTGACTTTGATCCATTTCCGGAGTGCCGTTTCCATAGGAATGTGAGGAAAACGACCTTTCCTGAACAAGGGTTGCCATTTGCCCAAGAATCAGAACTTTCATCTTCAAAGCTGCCTGGCTCGTTGCTTCTTGGGGTAATCCTCGCAAAGATCGGGATCAGTGGTTCGGAGAGTAGAAGAAATACCGTGAAAGAGACATCCATTTTAGTGTTACTTCCCATTCAGCTTGCTTTCCTCTTGAAGCTGCTCCTGAAGACGCTGACACCAGAGCTGCGAGAAAAATCTGGAGAGACGTGCAGGAAAGATGCTGCACGGGTCGAGTGGATATAGCATTCTGGTTTCATTCAGCAACATCAAGGTATAACAAAACAGTCAGTAACAATGAACTCTGAAGTGTAATGAAAGCCTCAGAAATCCGTGCACGGAAGCGTAGTTCATTGTGACGTGGTCCAGGTTACGGATATTAACTGGTCAGTTGTGTACCTCCGATGGGAATTTCGCAATCAAAAGGTTTCCGATTTGAAGCTGATTGGTTGATCGCTAGGGAACCACCAGGATCGGAGCTCTCTGCGCTGTTTCCTGAAGGACGCACGAGAAAAGCACTAGGCAAAGAGCTGTTGCAGATCTTCAGCGCCTGGAGCAATGGCTGAGCCAGTAATCACTTCCACGATAACATCGGGTGCTCTTCGAAGAACTCGGACCAAAGAGGATTGCTGCGTGCCTCCTCCCTCCACTCTTTCCCCCTCCAAATTCTTGTCCCTCCTGAATTTGTAGCACGAAGAAGAGCGCATTCGCAGGGGTCACCGTCTGCTGCTCCATCTGATGGTATTTTGTACTTCTCGGTCATTTGCAATCCCAAGTGGGTGGCATTACTAAAGTCGAGGTGTTGAGATTCCAGTAAGCTCCTCCTCTCTTCCCAAGAGAAGCGTTCAGCGTTTGAACAGTAAGCGATCGCGTCCTTAAGGCGACGTGGAGATGGAGCAGCGTATGGCCAATAGGAAAAAAGCGCCACGAGTTGCAGCTTCTTTACGAAGGATGTTTTCTTCGGAAGAGAGAAACATGATGACTTATTCTGGACAGGGATGAGGAATGCTCACGTGACATATTCTAGAAAGCGTTCCTCAGAGAAGTGCACCAAAAAAGTTAGCGAAGACACGCACGGCCGGACTCATCCGCTGCATGATTTTGCATTTCCGGGATGAATCCCGCAATCATCGAGACTTCCTGAATCCTATAGGTGCCGTTCTCCATAGGTAAGGTTGATGACTTCGTTCGCACTACGTGAAAGATCAAGAGCTTGCCATACTCTCCAGACTGCGGGTTCCATTCCTGCATCAAGGGAAAGCCACAGGAACATCCGGAGACGTCCTCTCGGATCAAACGACCGATCGAAAGCCTTCAGGCAATTTTTTTTTGAAATTCTCTTCCTTGGACTTGCCCCATGGTCTGGAAGCTGCGGATGTCTCCTTACGGTCCAGCCTGGATTTGACCTTGCATTTCGAAAAAGCGAAGAGTACAGGTAGAAGCGCGCGGACACGTTCCGCGGATGGAAAGACCATGGGGCAAGTCCAAGGAAGGTCAAACGCCCGCGATGGCGTATCGTTCCCAGCTTCTCGCCCTCGTCCCTCGGATGCCCTTCCCTCCCCCAGGATGGTCCGTCTGCCGGAGGTCAGCCTGGAGGGAAAAGAGCTCCCGAGGTCAAGAACGGCCGGGGAGGTTGCCATCCGCGCGTGGCGCCGTCGCCTCCGCGTTCCTTCCGAGAGGAGGGGAGCGACGCTCGCTCGCGGCCTAAAGGGCGAGTGGCAGAGGGAAATGGCAGGTTTGTTGCTAGCCGGGTTCCCGCGTGCGGAGACCTGCGTTCCCGCCATAATTGAATTTTCCCGGCGGTACGCGCCCTCGATCTGGAGAAAACTTTTGCACCGAAAGCTGCGAACTCGGGAGAAGATTGAACGCAAGAGGAGGATGCAAAATGAGGACAGCGAACGTCCTTGTGAGCACTTTCACGAGCCCTGTGGCACGAGTTGGTGCGAGCTTTCAGAGCTGCCTCCAGCCTTAGCTCGGCCGTGCTTACGGGTCGAACGCCTGGGTTTCCTTACGTCCTCTCTTAACGTCCTCCCACCTCAATCCAGACGGTCCACGCTCCCTTCGCCGAGTTGTCCGAACCTCTCCTGGATCCCACACCTGCGCTCGAGAGTTTCCATCCTGCCGTGGTATCAGGCAGCAGCAAGGGTTTGGGTGCGGTAGGGAGAACTTGTGCCGCAGGGGTTACCCGGCCTGCATCTCCCAACGCAGAGATCACGACAACGTGGCGGAAATCGATATGTCCGTCTCCCGGAAGTGCCATTCGCGGCCGCGCCTCAGACAAATCGCTCGCGTACTTTGGATCCGTCTTCCGCAACTAGGAAGGAACTGCCGCTCCAGGCTATCTTTCTCGCTGCAGAGAAACGGGAAGACTGTCTCCTGTCTTCGCTTTCTTTCGCTTGCCTTCTTCCTTGTGAACCGGAATGCCTCAAAATTGCATTCCTGGATGCCCGCGAAACTTTTCGGCAATTGCTGCTCTCTCATTTCGCCACCGGCGAATTTGTCGTTCCCTCTGCGCGCGAGGCAGAGCCCACGCCAGCGCCCGCGGACCTTCCCCCCCCCCCTCTCTCTCTCCGGCTGCTTGAGAGCGTTCTCTCAATTAAGCAGATGGAGGCTGTTGCAGCTTCCCTTCCGTCCACTTCTACCAAGTTTTGTTTCCTCGGCGGATCGAAGCTTCCTCGTTCCTCCTCCTCCCATACTCCCACAAGATGGCTCCACTTATTCCTACTACCTAGTGGCCAAGAGCTGTCAATACACTTCGAGACTTCGGTCGAGGATTTTTTTCTGCAGATCGAGGACACGCACCACCGGGAAAATGCAATTATGGCAGGAACGCAGGTCTCCGCACGCAGGGACCCGGCTAGCAACGGACCTTTCATTTTCCTATGCCACTCGCCCTTTCGCTCCCTTCCGCCCGGACGGAACTCGGCGGCGGCAGCGCCACCCGCAGATGGCATCCGCCCTGGCTGCCGCCTCACCAGCGGCCGCGGCTGTCCATTCCCAGCCTGGCGGAGAAACGCACTCCCGTTTCCCGAGAGCCCAGGCCAGCTTCTCCCGCTCGCGGGAACGCCGCTGCGAAGCTGCTGACGATCCCAGACGTCGCATTTTTTTTTTCGCCGAATCCTTCGGACGGCCGCGCTCTCTTCCGGCTCTTGACCCCTCAGGAGCTTTTTTGCTCTTTTCCCACCAGGATGACGTCCGGCAGACGGATCGTCTGGGAGAGGAGGGAGGGAAGGCCATCGGACGGACGAGGGCGAGCTGCACATTCAGACGAGCAGCTGGGAGCGACACGCGGTTGTGGGGCGTTAGACCTTCCCCGGGCGTCTGCGGGACGTTTCCATGGCTGCTTTCTTTCCAGATCCTCTCAGCCTTCGCCATCTTTAGCGCTTCGACCTGCAGAGCTCAAGCACGCTTTTGACTTGGAGCAAGAGATGGGTCTGTTGACGATTTTGTTGCTGATTCGGGGACGGCTCGTTTCTGACTACAAGACGACTGCCTTTGCACTTGTAGGCGGCTTGGCGCTGAGGCCGCGTTGTGCCACGAGGCCGTTTGAGAAACTCCTCCAAAGTGGGGGCGCGTGTGCGCGCGCGTTCTTCCGCGGGCCTTTTAAAACGCGAGGCGTTTGGACGCTCGCACGCTTCCCGAAGCCGCTTCTCAAGAACTCATCTTGATGGTGGTCACGAAATGCCCCGCAGCCTTTGAGCGCGAGGCAAGGCGAAGAAAAGCGGGTTGTCTCAAGTTTCTGCAAAGTGTAGTCAAGAAGATGCGGAAGATCCCGATCCCGGGTCCAAGCGACACCGCAGGCCTCTCCGGAGAGGAAGCTTTCGAAGTCCGGGAACCCCCGGCAAATGGGGCCTCGCAAGCCCCCATGCTCCAGACTAGAGGCGCTTCGTGAAATCTCGGAGCACGTCTTTCCTCCCGTTCCGACTTTTGTGGGATGGACCCGCGTTCTCCTCCACCTCGGCTGCGGTGTTCAGGCCTGAGGACGAAGAATCTGCGATCGCCCGTGATGTCAGAAGGCACAAGAGTTCTTCTGCAACAGCCTTCACGCTCCGGATGCGGCTCAGATCTCCGCTGGGCACAGAAATTCCTTCCCGTTTTCTTCCCAAGCACCTCCCTTTCCCTCAGATGTCCCTCGAATCTGCATTTCCGAGAGTTGTGAATTTAAATTCTAAAACTGGGAGAGGATTGCATCGTTATCCCTATAATTCCGATCAACGGTGTCCCACTCCAACTGGTAGTTGGACGAGAATTTGTTACAGCTAACTGGGGACATGGACGAAGGAAGCTCTTTCTTGCACGACTCCCGTATACCTGCTTTTCAAAGGTTGAGTGATACCTTGGATTTTCTGAGCACTTTTCTGCATTTCTAAAGGTTTCTTCTCAGTTCTAAATGTCTGTGCAACCAAGCTAGCAACCAAGGCCTCTGCATCCCATCTTCCTGTTTCCTCGTCTGCCCACCTGGGGTGCTCGTCGTCCTTCATTCTGTTGTTTCCTCAGCATCTTGTCCCGCGTTTCGTGAGTAAGCGGACCGCTGGGATTTCCGCCGTATCTGGTTCTCGATCCCTCGTGTGACGTCAGCTGCATAGATGTCTCTGGAGCACTGAATACGCGAGGCCACCATCCGGTGCCTCATCTTCTCTGACATCTACCTCCGAATCTACCGAAGAACTCAGTACCTTACTCGTGGTCCCCTCCCTTTGCGTGGACACCTCCATGTTCCCCTCCAATGGAAACAGAATGATCTGCTGTTTCTGTCCTGGAGATTCCAGTGCAATCAGCTCAGACGCCCACTTTCCGGGGGAGTTGCCCTCCCCAAACTGTTCGAGGACTACAGTGCCCTCGCGGAATTGTGGTAGAAACTCGCTTCAGCATTCCGTAGACCACAGGACACTGCAACAGACTTGCTGCGGCGATTTTCCACAGAAAGTGGACTGATGAAGGACGCTGTGATAGCAACAATCAGTTGCTTCCCAGCCATAGTGACAGTCCGCCATGTGCTGGAATCAAGTTCGTGGCGAAGAAAGGCCATCAGCATGGCAGCGGCCCTCATAAGGGCAGCAGCAAGGTGGCTCTATCTGTCAGAAGAATTAGCCAGGGAGATTACCACCATCCATAGTCGCTTCTGAAAATTAAGGAATGCCACATACCAAAGAACCCTGTCTCCACCTTCGAGTCCTGTTTATTTGCTTATTGTCCCCTTCCTCCGTTCCCTAGTATTTGGAAGCCGACTTGCGCGCCCATGGTTATCCCGGGTGAATTTTTTTTCTTTTTTGGGGGTTTCGTGTTTCTGAGGGGATACCTCAGAAACACAAAACCCCCAAAAATCTTTCCCTCTTCCTTGTAGTTTATTTTGTTCTTGTTTCAAAATAAATGTCCCGGTGCAACCGGGTTCAAACATCTGCTTCGAGTACTTTTAGGAATTCCAAGATCCTGCAGCACTTCCTCGTTTTGCCTGGATCCCAGGCTCCCTGTGAGCCAACGACAAGAGAATGCACCTTGCATCGGTTCCACTCTCTGTCCAGCTGGAGGGCTACTTCCCTGTACTTTCCAGTTTGTTCCCCCTAGCTGCGTTGAACGCCTCATTTCCACCTGGCAGCAGATGTGCAGCACTATTATTCGATTTCTTTTCTTTAATAGCAAGTTTGGTCGCAGGAGGGAATCCGTTCTTCCAGCTCTAGTTCTCTGGCTGGTAGACACTGGGGTCCACTTTGCCTCATCCACCGAGGATGTGCTGGATCATTTCTTGGATCGCGTTGTGTCGCGCAGTGGACGGATGAAAGTGCCTCTTGCATCGGTTTAATAGATAAGGCAATGTTTCGCCTTCCGTCTGGCAGCTTCGACATGCGCGTTTCTCTGGTTTCATCCTAAGTCCGGCCCTGATTGGTAGGACATTTAGTCGGACTACGTGGATGAATCTGTAGTCCTGGAACCTCAGGTATTCTCCATTGGTGAGGTAGAAGCTTGAGATTGGTGTATGCTCACACATTGCATGGGTCTCCCTCAACTAAGATGCTTTTGAACTAAGGACTGCACGAGTGTTCTCCCTGCAATGTTCTCACGCCGGAGCTAAACTTTCTCCTCATACTGCTGCTGAAGATGACGCCGTCGACCGTTATGTTGGTCTCTCCATCAGCAAATTTCCAGCAGGCCTTTGTTCTTCTCGAGGCTCTTCTTCATTTGGACCATAGGCTCTCAATATCCCTGTTGCGCTGTGAGAATTTTCCGGAGGAAGAATTCGTCATGAAATACCCGAGATCCTCATCTGTGGTGGTTCGAGGATTCTCTTTGGACCGCTCGGTACCTCAGCTTTTCGTAGGTCGAGCAGTCCCTTGGATTTCCTGAGCATTGTCTGCATTTCCAACGGTTTCTTCGCAGTTCTGGATGTCTGTTCAGACCTAAAAACGAATGTCTCTGCATCCCGTCTTCCTGTTCCCAGTGACCATTCTGAATCTTCCTTCGTTGTTCTTCCTCTCAGCCCCATCCTGGCAATTCGGCAAAGAACAGGAGAGAAGCATCTGTTGCTGCTTCTTTTTCTGGCATTGGTTTCAGGAAAAGAAGTGCCGAACCGTTTCCACCACATTCCCCACCAAATACGAAATAGGAAACGGCCTTTTGAGGTGATAGCTGATGGATTGCGGCACCATTGATCGCGTCAATGCCAAACGCGTTTTCTCTCTCCGCCACGCAGGAACTCTTCCCCCCTCACCATCGGAAACTGAGGAAGGTCGTCACGCACCTCTGAGGGTAGGATGGCGCCTCAAACGGTGCGCCAACCGCTGAGTCGTGGGAAACCCTTCCGCACTGCTGCTGGAATGCGGCAGGTCTGCACTGCAGGGACCCTTCAGCCGCCTGGGGACGCTTACCTCTGCGGGTTCACCACTCGCCCCTCGCTAGAAATCTGCTGTCAATCTTGTGAGTGGTGGCGATCCCTGAGATGTAAGAAGAGCGCAGCAGCCCCAGGCTGCCCTTCGCGGTCACCGTCGCTGCCCACGCGGGATGAGGGCGAATTGGTGCGGACTGGAAAACAGGCCAACAAGGCGCCTCCTGACAGTTGTGGTTCTCGCCCAGTGACGGCGGGGAGTTTATTCATCAAAAAGAAAGAAAAGAAAAAAGGAAACATCCAGACTGGGAGGGACGTGACGTCCCACAACAGGAACGGAGGAGAGCGTGGGAACGGAAAAAGGAAAGAAAAGTAAACAAAAATGGCCGCCTGTAAGATAAAATCTAAGGGAAAGGGAAGAGTTCCCCTTCCTTTTCGTCTGGTCCTCCTCATTCCATGCAGGATTCCAGCAAGCGTCTCCTTGCGGAGTTCCGGCAAGTCCATCGGCGCGATCCACAGGAGCCCTGAATGCTCCTCCCTGGCGTAACTGCCTCTCTCGGCCTCGTACCTTGAGGGGCGTAGACAGAGAAAGCGTTGCGACCGGGGATGGGGGCAGCATGGCAGAGAAAGTTCGTCACCGGTTGACGGAACCCCAGTTTCCGCCGACCTCCGGCACGGCGCCATGAAGACCCCTGGAGACCACGATTGCCAGCTCAAGAACGGTCCATCTCGGTTTTGCTGGCTCTGGTCTTCTCTCCATCTTCTCTCTTCATCATCTCTCTGAGACCTGGTCGACCCAGAGCGGCGAGCAGCTGACCCCCTTTTTGCCGCATTCATTTTGAGTAAATCGCCCTTCACGTCGGGCAAGCCGAGGAGGTCGCTCCGGGCGTTCGGCGCAAGCCAGCGGTCGCCCATCGGTCACGAGTGTTGGGATCGCCGACTCTCAAGGAGGCTGCACAAGAAGACAGGAAGGAGGAGAGGTAGGGGACGGTCACAGAAAGAAAGAAAAGGATGTGGGGGCGACGGGGGAAGGAGGTGGATGTCTGCCCGCATTTGGTGCTCTCAGAAACGTGACGTTTCTTTCCTTTTTATTTTTTCTATCATCTTCCCATAAAACGGGACAACGCCCCGTCTGAAAGCTTGGAGAATTTCAATGCCATCTTCTTTGATCTGAGGAGAGAACGCCAGAGGACCCTGCTAATTGCCTCGGCATCCTCCATCCATCACCGCAATTACGCGGTCGCCAAAGGTCGGTAAGGCTGCCAGGGAGCGACGCCGGAAGAGAGACGCCCGAATGGCGGCTGGACAGGGTGACTGCTGACCGCGGACGGAGTGGGCGCGCCGATTGCGCGCCGCGCGGGGAACGCCCAGATTTTCAGGGACGAGCCGGTCGCCTCGAAAAAACTGTCTCTCTTATTTTCCAGGAAGGGAAAACAGCAGCAGCAGCAACAACAGCAACGCGCACACACTAAAGCAAACAGCAGCGTCACCCTGCGGGAATAGGCAAACATCGCAAATGGAGCGACAGCGGTGCCGATGACATGTGGCTCCGGTCGAAATTTCGGCAGCTTCATTGACTCCAGTTATTTGAGGTCTCCTCGGTCGCCGGGGTTCGGAACACAGTGAGGAGGAAGGAAGGTTATCGATCGGTGGGAGAAGGGGGAGGCGGACCTGTCTCCGGGAAGGGTTGGAGAAGCGAAGTTTCGATTTGGGTCCCGAGCTGGCCGAAAATAAAGGCGAGGAGGGGGGGGTGAGGGGGCGACGCAATCTCAAAACGGCTGGGAGAGGCGCTGCTCACTTAAAACGAGTGGTGCCGAAACTCTGGGACATTCCTCGTTCGCGAGGGCGTTTTTTTTACATGGGGGAGGGGACCTTTGGAGAAGCTCCCTTCCCTCCCTTTCTCTCTTTGGCCATTGACGTCAGAACTGCGGCTCGAAATGTGAGCGCCGCATCCGAGGGCAGTTACTTCCCAAGCTTCTGGGAGGGGAAGGAAAGGGGAGGGTAAACATGGCCCAAGGAAGGGGAAGCGATCCAGCTGCTCGCGCTGCTGCTGTCTCGCCATCTTCCAGGTGTGGGAAATTCCGCTTTCTTCGCGGACAGAAAAACATGATTCTTGAGCGCTGCGTTCGTTGCCACCATGGCAACCAGGACGGAAAGGGTACTCCCCTTACTCAACAGGATTCTTCGCTAGCCTGCTCGCCGCGGTCAAAGCGTGTGTCTTAGCCGGAGTCTCCAGGAGCGCGTGAGCGCACCTCTTCCGTTGAGTCAAAGGGGCGCTTTCGGGCATGCTTTAAGGCGAGCGAAGAGATGCTGGGAAGTACTTCCAGGTAGGAGGAACTGCGTGGATGGCGTACAGATGATACGGCACTGCTCTTTTGAGCGTGGCGGGGTCGGCCGATGGTTGCTGGGATCCCTTGCATTCTCCCTCGGGTGCTCCTCGAACCGCTGAGAAGACCCTTGCGGACTCCTCCAACGAACTCTGACCTTCTGTTGGACGGAAGGATCTTTGGAACTCTTCCTGGTTTCCAGGAAGAGTTCTTTCAGGTTGGATAGAAAAGGAGACAGAAGGAGGAAAATCCGGGACCAATCTTGCCTAAGGCTCGTCCGGATTGGGATTCCCCCCCAAACCTGAAGCCGCTACTGGTCAAAATGAGCCTGTGAGCGCCTGGGCTTGAAAGGCTGTCCCTTCGCTTGGAAGGGAAAAGATTCTCGCGAAAGATGCAACCCGGGATGAACACTCTTTTGATGGATTGGGATGCCGATTCTGCGATGCGAAAATCTCCCTTTGAAGGACGGACCTCTCTCATGCAGTCCTAATGGACCAAACTCGCGGAAAAATGGGTTTTTGGGTGCGTCTGGCGTGCGCGGTCGTCATGCAGGTGCAGTGCCTATCTAAATTTCTCATCTAACCCCCACCATCAGTACCGTAATCACCGTGGGGTTTGTCCTTTCGATTGCTGCTCTGTCCTCATCTCTCTCCAATATCCCCTTATTCCTGTCCCCAGTGAAGTTTGGTTGCTTCCCTCTCGCACCAGCACTCGTTGCTTCTTTCCTGGCGGAAAATTTTTTTCCCTCATTCATTTCGAATGACTTGATCCGATTGTGGACCATTCTAGGGCCCATCTCAGCTTGCACGAGTCGTCCAGCAAGTGTGTGCAGGAGATCGGCTACTTCCATACTGGAAGACTTCCAGATCTGCTAAGGGGGAGACGAGCCAAGTGAGAGAACCATCATCGTCGTTACCTCTCCTCTCTCTTGTCCCATTCCTTACCATCTTCTTACACCAAGCACCAAACAACACCCCTTTTATCACCATAGAAATGAGTGCATGCAAGTAGGTAGACGGGGGAGAGGTGTAATTGACGGTTCAGTTGACGGTTCTTTGAAGATCCTGTACTCTGCTTCCTCTCAGTTGTGGCAGGGGAGATTTGATGCTCCCCTCCGCCGAAAATGCAGGTGAGCTTCCTGAGATCGCTGGAGAGACTCCCACCCTCAGCGCTGATCCAGCAGATGCGGCGCTGCCGTGAATGCGCCGCTGGGAGTTTCGACCGACCTCGGTGGGATGAGGGGGAGGGTGGGGGAGCGTCGCATCAAGGCCATGAAGATGACCTCCGGGTGCAGCAAGGAAACCAGCTGCTGCCGATCTCAGCGCACTACACAAGCAGGCACGGTTTCAGAGTGACTCTCTCAATCCCTCTTCGAGAGACATTAACGTTCATTGCCAGAAGGAACTTTACTTCAAGAACAGCACCGCCGCAAGATCCCAGACGATGGGGATCCTCATCCTGAAGCGCAAACTGCGGGAGAAGGTGTCTGAGCAGCGGATACCTGACGGCGGAACCGACCTCCATGTAAAGAACCTCCATGGGCTGCCCTTTGCCATACGCACCGAAACTGAAGAAGATAACTGAGGATCTGAAAAGAGACTTGTGGGGCGCAGGGAAGTCCCAAGTTGCCGACTTCGCATCGAGACGGAAGACGTTGCCTTCTGATGCTGGAACGGAAGGATCTACAGCTCCAGTTTAGGAGATTGGTGCTGGTGACCAAATAGCGGAATAAGGTCCAGTCTACTACTCCCACTTCCAAGACTTCTGCGGCCTGCTGCGAAGGATTCGCGACTCTGCTGTATTTTAAAGCCACTGAAGGTCGGCATGATGCAGCTTTTCACTATGGCAGGTTGTCACTTTAACGAGGAAAGGCACCCGGATCGCTTGTCGTACCGCAAACTGCAGTGGCTCCAGCGTCAGGAAGCACTGGGCATCTGAGAGGAGGTTGAAACTCCATACCTTGTGACATCGATGTCTCGGACGATGCACCCTCAAGAACGCCGCTCTGGATCTGCAAAAGTTAAATTGGAACTTCTCATTCCCCCCCGCTTCCGAAGCAGTGCCGTTCTTTCCACGGGAGAGTAATGGCAGTAGCCATTCGGCAATGTGAGAAGTGATCTATGACATTGCGGGCACCAAGGAACTCTTTGGCGCTTGGGCGGAGAGAGAACTTGCTGACGCAGTGACCCCAAGTTCCGGTTCAAAGGGACTACCCCGGTGAAATTAAACCTCCTTCCCTCCTAACCTTCCTCCTTCCTTCGACGGAAGACCTGGATTTCCTCACATTCCGGTTTAAGGAAACCTCCACACGTCCCTCGAAGCGACAGTGCTTGGCGATCCTGCGGTCGCACTGGGGCCTCCTTCCTCACAGCTCTCTCCTGTCCCACAGTGATAGCCTGAAATGCTCAAAATAAAATCCTTCCAGAATATTCTACTGCGTTGTGTTGCTTTCTGGAGAGTAAGGAGGAGTTCCTCAACAGCCAGCTAACTCTTTTTGGGAAATTAAGTGGACATGTTCAAGCGCTTCTTCTTGGGTAGCACCCTTCTCCCTGCGTCTGCGACCCACCAAAACTCCCTGCTTTCTCCACGGCATAGCTGAGGCCTGAAGCTCAGCCGAAAAGCGACTGTAAGACGAGAATTCCATCCTCACGAAAATTGATATCTCGAGGAAGACAAAGACATGGCACCACCTACTGGGTTTATAGGGTGGAACTTGCCAGCATCCCGTGCATTATGTAGAGAATCCCAAAAGAAACCAACGACCCTTTTTCCCTCGGCCCCTTACCTTCGTCCAAGACAACAAGCTGCAAAAGGAAGCAAGGGAGATTCCTTATCGAGAACAGGAATCCTGGAGGGATGAGGAAGATGTAGCAACATCCGAAAGACGCATCTACATGGTCCTGAAGCTGGGCTCTTGAAGCCACCAGAACTTTCGAGGCGTTTAAAAATGATGAATCACACCACACTTTGGGAGCATCGTGCCTGACTCTTGCCGGAATGCGGGAGTCTTTGTGCTTAGACCCTGGCAACCTGCTCCTGTGTCATCCTGGCAGCCACTCTCAAGCAGACTGGCTGCGTTTCTCGAAAGAAAGGCGGTTACCTGTGCCAAAAGACGGTTACCTCAATGAAGTTGAGGACTCTCAAGTTTTGTCAGTGGAGAATCTGTTCTTCTCTTCTAGGATTGTCAATCCCGCCGCAGTGGTGCTCTTTTTGCCCTCGGCGTGGTCGTCCTTCTTGCCATTCTTTACAGCTCTCCGGTCTCGGGCTGGTGCGGCGCTCAGTGCTGAAAAACACACGCACGCACACCGTGATGGACTCCCTCGTCGACAGGTGTCTGGGTCTCCCCTTGCCTCCTGGGTCTCCAGAATGTCTCCCGAGGAGGAGGGACAAGCATGCGTTCGACTGTACGGAAAACGAGGGTCTTTTCGAAAACCAGATAGCCAAACCAGAATGCAGCGGAAAAAGTTGCTTTCTTTGTCGGAGAGATGGCTCAAGGAAGGACGCAAGAGTGCCCCTGCATGCCCTTACAGGAGGACGCTCTCTTTCTTTAACCCCTCTGGGAGTTGTCACTTGCACGAGGACACTTGTTCTCAAGTGTCCTCGTTCGTGTCCTGGTTGTTTACTTCTGGAGTACTCAGTCACCTGGATGATGTTTACTCGCATGATGTTTTGTGCTCCTGAAAAGGATGTTTTTGGAGAAGGGACGCAGCCAAATACCGCCTCGTAAAGGAAAAGGATTTCTTTCTTTTCTGGCAACCCTTACTACGTCTTCGTCGTCATTCACTCGCCCTATTTGTTTATTCACCTCCTTCCTTCCACACCGTACACCCCGAGAGTAACTTCTTGCGCCCCCGTGAAGATAAGAACATGAATACATAAAAATACGTAAATTCTCACCTGCGGATGCAGGAAAGGAGCGTGGCCCTGAAGGCACCCCGCATCGCCAGTAGGCGTACGGAAGGAACACTTTGGCACCGAAAAAGGATCAAGGCGAAGGTCGAATTGCTGAGTCACACAACCTCTTTGTGATCCTAGAAAGGCGGTTTTCCTACTCTTGCCCAGGTGTCACCTAGCTAATCCTTTCACGACCCTGGTTTTCAGAAGGAGCAAGGGTTCTTCTATCCAAGATTTGCCCATTAGATGCTCACAATTTCATGTTGCGACGAATGAGACAACCCCGGGGGAACTCAGGAAACTCGGGGCAAATGGTGTGCCGCCTATAAGGTCCTCCGCAGCGACGCAACAGCAAGCAGCATGTTGTGCGCCACCTAGGAAGGGTATCATGCGTACGTCCGCTTCCCATTCTTTCCCCAACTCCTGGGGAAGTGTCGAAGCTCTCCAGGAGGCAGCACCGAAGCTGGAGACCCCAACCTGAAGAGGAGGGAGGGAGCGCAGAAGGTGCAGGCAAAGTCGGGCGGCTGCCTTTGTGTCTGGAACTCTGCAAAATCCAAAAGACCGTTTTTCGATATTCCGCCTGCAGCCAAATTCGGACTCTCCGTGCAAAGTAACGGGAGGACTTGCGATGAGGAAGCGCTCGCTCTCTTGAGGGAGGAGGTCGGCCTGAAAACATTGAACTTTGGAAGGCGCAGAGTTGGGTCTGTTACCTTCCAGGATTTTCATATTGGATCGGACTGATGGGCAACGGAAGTGCGCGCGCGTGGCAGTCGATGCAGTTGGACATGTAAAAACAGACACTTTCAAACGTACTACCCATGTCTCCACTGAGAACGTGAAAGGGCACATGCCCTTGCAAGAGGAGTTCCTGAAAGGCTCATCACCTGGTTGCCAAAGAATGATTTCATCTTTGGCATGGGGATGTGACCTTTGTGCTTTCGAAGTCTGATCTCCTTTTGCAAACTTGAGATGAACAACTTTCCGCACCAGAGAACGCACCAATTGACCTTCGTTTCCTTCGTCCACAGAGAGCATAACTGACGGAGTACCTGCATTCGTCAACAGTCTTGCTGTGACAAGTGGGAAGTCGAGTTCTTGGCCTTCCTCAAACAGAATGTCCTGCGAGTTGGTGGAGCTCCTCGTACGCGGCGATGTACAGTACGAGACTTCCCTGTGTTGAGTAATCTGCCCCTTTTTCACGGACTGCAAAAGTTCTAGGTTTTGTGAGGAGAGAATAGACCGTCTCGCGAATAAACGAAGCTTCTGGAAAGGAGTCTTCTCAGACACCGAATGCAAGAACAGGAAGCATTGAGGTCTGTCCTCACGGCCGATTGCATGGAAGGCACAGCCAGCTATGATGGATTGCGAAAAGCGTCGAGAACGCCAAAGAAAACAGCTCGCTAGGAAGTGAGCGCTACCGAGACGGATGCGACTGCAGGGAGCAGCGCGGTCACGCGAAGACGAGTTCCCTCGTTGCTGGCTAAGAGCAGCTCGAATCGCTTCCTCCCTGAAATGAAGCAACAAAAAACACACACACACACAAAAAGAAAAATTGGATGTAAAGGGTTCGCGAGACTTGCATGATCCTGGAGGGAGTCTAAAGTGATACGAATCTATAAACTAGAGAGATGAAGGAGACGCGCTGCTGCCGAGCTGATGACGAGGGCATCGAAGATCAGCCCGGCGTTTTTGCATCTCAGATGAAAAATAATGGGACGGCCGCGCTCGCCTGCAGCAGGGAGTGCGGATCGTGTGACTGCCGCGAGAAACCTGAAACGAGTTTCCTAGCTCTTCTGCCTTCCATTCGCTCAACCACCGGAGGGATGAAACGTCCCCCAATCCTCCTTTAACTTCGGTTCTTCTACTGACAAAGGAAACCCTTCCCTCCCGCCCCCATCCTGTAACGGAGGAAGAGAAACGAGATGCTTCCAACACAGCACGTGCGGAGCCCTCCGGCCGGCGGCAGCGATTTTCAAGTTTAAATTGAAATGTGCGAGAGGGGAGGAAGTGGTCCGGGAAGGAGGAAGGACGCGTCTTGAATGGAGCAGCGAAGGAGGGCACGCATCAGGAGCTTTGCTCCGCGCGATCTGCAATGGTGAAGGAGAGGAAACCTGGACTTTTAGCCGTCTGGGAGGGGATGGAACGACAAGCGGAGTTCCTGATCCACGAGGTTAGGGGAGCAACCATTCTTGGAGAAGGTCGGCATCTGGTCGGCTGATACCTCTTTCCGTCGGCAGGTCTGCACGAAAGGTCAGTTTCAGGAGAGGTCTCAGACCGGGTGCGAAAACTGCTCCTGTGAAGGTCAGTATGGCTTCCAAGACTTTTCGTTCCAGTTTTATCGAGCGCTTCCAAGCTATATGAGGAAGGGAGCAGATCCCCAACGGTATTGCGCAACCCTCGCACGACCGGCTCAATTGGGTTTGGCATCCTCTGATCAAGTTTTTGCTGCAGCAGTCTGAGCCGCGAGTCCAGAAGGCAGAGGTGGTCCAACCGTCAAAAAAGTGGTCCAGCCGATGGTTCTGGCAAGTGCCCCCACTAGGTTTTTCCCATTAACATTTGAATGCTTGCAAGCATGCTGACAAGGGGAGGGGGGGGATTGCAACCAAGGGCAAAGAGCACTGTTCAGCTTCTCCGTGTCCCTCCCCTGACAAGGTTGCGATTCCCTTAGGATGCTTCCATGGCGAACAGAGGTCCGCCTCGTGCTTCCTGCATGGAGGTGGTGCATAATCTTCGCGCGCGGACCATTTCTATTCTGGAATCCTCCACTAGCTTTTTAAGGACCCAAAACTCTGTTTCTACGTCATTCGAAGGCCTCGTTATGATGAACACTCGCATGCATGCAGGTTCTCCCTTAGGGGCAAAACGAAGAGTCAGTCCTGGATCTTTGTGGCGTCTTGCGTTCTCCTCCAGAACGACAGCTAACGATCTGACCAAGCAACGCTCAGTCTAAATCACCTTTTCAGCTCCCTGGAGCACCAGACGCTCTCGCATCCTAAAATTGGTTCTCGGGACTACCAAGTTACAATTTTCCTAGGCAACTTTCTTGATCTGAGATCATCAGCTCCAGCGTCAGGTCTGCAGACAGACCAGGAGTCCCCCAGCTCTCGCTCCTCTTCCTCATTCTGACGATCACCAAGATCCCGAAGATCAAGGCACCAGAGATCGAGCAGAGGTTTCGAATCTAGAGGAGGAGAGGAATCTGAATCTTGATACCTCTTACTTTTTTTTGCCCCACGAGCTCTTTTGAATGCTTCTGCCGTATTCTGTCAGCCCTCATTCTCGAAAGCGAATCAGGAAACAACATCTTGCAAGGGCCTCAACATGGACGTGCTACCCATGTTCCACGAAGAACGTGAACGGATACATGCCATTGCAAGAGTAGACCCTGAAAGGCTAATCACCTGGTTGCCAAGGAATGATTTCATCTTCCGCATGGGGATGTGACCTTCATGCTTACGAATTCCAGCCTCGTTTTGCAAACTTGCGATGGGCACCGTCAGGAACCAGAGGACGTAACAATGGACACTGGGATCACGTAGATGGTCAGTCGGGTCAGGCCCTTCTAAGTGTGCAGGATGAGGAAGGATTTCTGTTGCATTTTTCTGACAAGATGGCTACCTTCCTTCTGGATGCTCTGGGACGTGTCTTGTCTGGGATGCTCGGCAAGTGAATGGCATGGGACCACAAGGGACTGCAGAGCCATTATTGGCACTCTGACAAAGGATGCCAGTGCACCTCCCGGTGACATACTTGACCTTCTGGTAAAGCAAACTTGCTACAGGCACGCTTTGATCCACCGAATGCCGTGCGAAAGTTTTCGGGGTGTTTGAAGAATTAGCAGAACACTGCTTAATTGGTTTCTTATGCGATTCGAGAAGTTCCTCAACGAGCAGTAGGAACAGAGGAGCCACTGCTTCTCTTGTTTCTACCTCAGGCGATTGTAGATGCCCTCTCTCAGATGAGGACACTGTTCTCCTTGTGTTGCCCATGCAAAGAACTGCTCGATACGGCTGGACGAGACGTGAGCTCGTGTTCCGAAAGATGCTCCTGAAAAGTGGGGGAAATCTGTGTTGGGTTTGACAGCAGAATCGCTCCCGTTTGTGGTCTGCGCTGGATGCGACTGTGGTAGACAGTGCATAGAGAAGAACCTGAAAAACCCTAAAGGCAACTCCATAATTTTGCGGCAACACTTCGCCGAGAGCTCCACTGACTCCTGCCGCGGAGGTCGCTGGTGCGGTGAGTCATTTCTACAACAGCGCCCTGCCGGCCTGATGAGCGTGGGAGCCGCGCCAGCAGCCTCAGGAAAAAATCCACATCACCAGCAGATAGGAGCTCCGTTCAGCTGGCCCCTCAAAACGAACAGGAACAAATCCCTTTGTCTCAGCGCTGCCCTCTCTGAAGGGGCATCTTGGCAGCAATCTACTGGCAAGGTGAGAGGTCTCCTGTGAGATGCACTCTAGAAGAAAGGATCTAGATGGTTGGACCACGGGTCAGCTTACAGACAATTTCACCTCGAGTGCCCCACCGAAAGGGCTTTCACTCTAGGCGCGATGCTCGGCATTTCACCTGAAGACCTCGAGTAGTCTCTAGTGCTCCGGAGCACTAGAAACGACTCACGCACTTTTTCTGAAGTGGCAAGAGTCGGCGCTTCTGCTGCTGCACTGGGATCCTCCATGCAACGCTTGCCGACATCACTGGACCCGGGAAGAGAAGGTGGGCCCAAAACTGCAGAAGGCGTAGGAGCGCGAATTTAGAATAGACAGGCCTGACGTAACTGCCATCGCCTGCATGTGGTGGAGAATGGTGAAGTGCCCAGTCCGGGATGCAAAGTCCAAAGGAACCTTCAGACGATTGTGGGTTGACTATCCCGAAAATGCACTCTGTTCTCTGTCCGACACAGACCTTTGGCAATCGCGTTCATTGTCTGTTTATTTATTTGTCCTCCCTCTTTTGCTAGGTCTTCACACTTTGGTTTCTCACCCAACGGGGTAGTCCCTTTGCACCAGCATTTTAGGTTCCAAAGAACCAAGTTGGATTCCCCACGAAATGCTCGCAGGGATGTTTAAGAAGCATTCCCACCTGTCTTTGTGTTTTTCTTAGTGAATTTGGTGTTTGAGTCCTGCGGCTGAAGACAGCGTGTAATCGAGGAATCAGGAGCTCTCGAGAGAGCTCCGCCATGCCATCCGACGGTTACACGAATCCTTCCCTACCCACTGAATGCAGCGGGTCGCGTGAAGCGTCGTCATGGAGCTTTCCTATAGCGCCGGTTGTCGTGTTTTGCGTGCAAGATCCCGTAAGCCACCTGTTGCCATCGGAGATGAAGTGAGCTGAAATTTCGAAAGCCGTCACTAAATAGCCGCGCCGAGGACAAAAAAATGCCAACAAATCTGAAGACATGGTAATCCGAAAAGTGTGGTTTCGCATCTGCACCATCCTAAAGGGATTAGACGTGAGAAACTGCGGGCCTCAGCCTCCACTTCACTTCAGCATGCCTCGTAAACAAATCGAAATAATTTGCGTGTCTTTTTGCAAAACTCCCCTCCTCCTTCCGTATCCCGCTGCTATGCGTTTGAAATTTACTTTAACATTCAGATCTCAGCGGCAGCTTCGCGGTTTCAGTTTTCAACCCACAGAACAGCGTTGGACCATGAATGATGACCGCACCAGTCGTCTGAATTCCAGATAACAACACGTGAGCCAGTCGTCGCAAAAATGTGGTTTCTTTGGCTCAATACGCGTTATGCTTTCACGATGGTTATCTTTTGCTTGACCAGTACCTCCCCTTTCTATTAACTCATCTCGAGATTCGAAATGCCTATTTCCGTTTGATGATTCTCATTGGGATGTTATTGCATCATGGAGCTAATAAAATGAATCTACAGAATCCATCCACTGACAGGAGCGTTCCCGAGTCACTTACAATTCTTTTTTCGCGAATCCGGACTGCGTCAGCCGATAACCTGACGTTGCCATGGTTCCGTACTCCAATATTAAGAGATGCAAAGCTCTTTGACTAGGATGGTGACAGAAAGAGACAGGACTCAGGGGAGAAATGGAGATCAGTGGGATCGTTCTGCTTTTCAAACGACTTCTGAATCTCTCCCGAGAAATGAGTTGCACTGACAGCGGCACGTAACTGTCTTGGAGACGTTCATTCCATCTCGTAAAAGTCATCTGATGTTAGCTCAAGCAAGCAGCCAGCATTTTGGTGACCGCGGGAGAACAGTTCATTCTATGTTGTCTGAAAAATGAAATTCTGTTTTTTTTTTTTTTTTTAAATAAAATGCTTCCCAGTGAGCTCCAAGTGCTACTCCCAGTTTCAAACGATGGCTTGGTGTACTGGCCATCAGATGAGTGATGGCGAAGACGGACAGAAAGCTAAAGAGAAAGCAGGTTTGTTTTCAGCACAACAATAATAGGAAGGTAATCATCTGGCTATCTGTGACTCATCTCATTCTTCTTATCCTGTAAACCAGGCTCGCTTAGTGCAAGCTTCTTCTCCGGGTTCTTCTGCTATATCTAGTGAACTTCGAGTATTCCGCCTAGTTCCAAACGGTCAGTCCTGTACCACACATGGATCCGGAGACAGAATTGACTCATCATTGGGAGGATCTGCTGGGAGATGTATCTAGTAAATGTCCTTTGAGTGCTCGATACAGTACAAGAGACCGTTAGTTTTGCATGTCATCTTGGTCCAAAAGATGCCCAATTTCCTCAGCACTTTCGGTCTCGGAATTGCAAGCAAAGGATCAGACTACAGCATCTCATACCGAGGTCTCATCTACAAAAGAGGCTAGTAGGGGAGCAGGCTCACGGTATTTCACTTTTTCCCCTCCCGTCTCACGAAAAATATTCTAGGAGCGCTGTGGAAGAAACAACAAATACCTATCATCATAATGCCATGGTTTTTGTGGTTTTTCCGAAGGACTAGGTCTGGTCTAAAATCCAGAATAAAAAATGCAGCAACTAATTCTAGGAACTTCTAAGATTGAGACATTGTCTACTGATTCTTAGCCATTGCTCTGTGGGTGAGGGTGAGATAAGAGACTCAGGACCACCAAAATGCTCACGGAAAAGGAACGCTGCTTGTCTCACCACTGCAGTAGACCTTCCAGAGATCCGTGCCTCTCAAACTGGGAATCCTGTTATAGTAGATGAGAAGCAAACACGCATCTTAATCTGGCGGATGAAGAGCCCGTTAGTTCAACTTACAGCTCTGAAGAGCCGGGTTGTAGAATCAATGATCAGTAAACACTCCATCACCTTCTCTGTCTTCTCTATCATGACCTCTATTTGGAACTGTAGTCCCATGAGGATTTTCCCATATTGACCAATGGCCTAAGCGGTGCTTCCAGTGGGTCTCTCTAGAGTTCCTACGATGAGAAACGTTGGGACACACTGCTTTCCTCCTGATATGTTCCACTCACTGCACAGGGTTCTTTGATTCTCTGAAGACCCCCTCGTTTGTCGGATATCACCAACTTAGAGATCCTTCGAGGACCGCTCTGACCGATGCTGGTGGACAAAATGAAGAGATACTGATAAAAGGAGAGCTATTTCTCGTTATTTGGATTCCTCGTCTCTGCAGAGTCTTCCAGGATGAGGTTCTTATCCCTTTCAGGATGAAAGGTCGGGTTGCCCTTCAGTACGACCGAGCGAGACCCGAAGAACGCTACCTTCGTCTCTTCTTTGTGACATTACATCTGCTGAATCTTCTCGATCTGAAGTGATGGCAGTTTTTCGATCTCCATTTCACAGGAAGGCAAAAGGAGAAGGCCAGAATTCCTCTGACCTAGAATCCTAAAACAGTTCTTCAAAAAGCGCACCTCGGTTTGTCAGAAGCATTCCTGATGAGGCTTCTGTGAAGAGAAACCTAGGGAACGTTTGCTGACATGCCTCCGGCGGCAACTATTCTCCTCCACCCAGCTCCAACTATTCTCCTGCACCTCAACCGGACTCAAACATCTTTCGAGGCTTTGCCAGCTTCCTCCCTCCGATACAGGGAGAAGTCAGTCAATTCAGTGCTTCTGTTCAACACTGTGCAGCTACATTGCAAGCATGTGAGGGATTTCCCTCAACCTCTCTGATGTAGGTGCTGCGATTGACGACTGTGCTGATGATACTCTGTTGGATGCGAGCTATCCTGACGGCAAGATGAACATGGAAGCACACTGAGATGCCTGCTGGACCCCTTTGGACCCGCGATTGCCTGCGTGAGGAAGAAGGCAATTGTTCTTATCTTCGAGATCTTGGAGAGTCGTCAAGCATAGCGAGATCCTTGGAGACGAGGACAGTCCCGAGAGGATAACCCGTACTTCCTCCATTTCTCAATATTGGTTCATTCTACTTCCTTCCTATGTACCATTTATGTTGGAGATCTCCACAGCATTCGGATCAGTCGATTGTTTAGAATTTTCTAACAATCTTTTTATGACCTAATTAATCGGAATAAATGGCCCTGAATGACGAGGAGGACTTTTGCTTCTTCACTGAATTTCTGTAACTCAGAAGCATTCTTTTTGTTGTTGTGGTGGTAGGCTTCTAAAGCGGTTTCTTTCGTAAAGGAGAAAAATCTTTCAAGCGTGAGAGGGAAGAGAAAAAGATGGCTGAGATGCTTTCCTATGTTTTCAAGAGAGCGAGTGCTGACTGGTCGAACAATATGCTCTGGCAACCGAGTACACTTGAAGGATAAAAACTCCAGTTATGCGATTCCATGCACCCTAATTAGTTAATCTTTCCCCGAGTTCCACATGCCGCTGGCAGGCAGAATTGTTGAAGAAAAAAATAAGTGCATTCTCTGCATTTTCCTCAGTTCAAATGTGCTCAAAGACTTCTCACGAAGAGTTGCCATGTCCAACTCTTCGATCGCAGGAGCAGCTCCTGGCACCAACTGATTCAACTGCTCTCCTGAAGGAATCTGCCCTCAGACTGAGTGATTCGAAGACAAGACGTGATGCCACAGAGCAGAAAGCTACTTCTTGAACAGAAAAATCGTCTTATTTCCTAGGGAAGGTGCGACCGCGTTATGTGGTCAGCAAATGTCCACCCGAGATTACAAAGAGCCGCATTAGAAGCTTCCTCAGAACATACTCTCGTGAAACAACCACATCCGGTGAAATCATCATGTCGAAATGCTCAGATGTATGCAGTGCAAGACCTGGAGGGCATACAGCCGTTATCCATGTGAGTCCTGATCCAGAAATTATGGAAAGGTTTCTCATCCAAAAGAGGGACTAATACAGAGGGAGTCTACCCATAATGTGAAAATCACGAACCCAACTGTTGCAGCTATGCAAGATCAAAGACCTCACAGAAAAATTCCCTGTTTTCTGAGGAGAACTGCAACCAAACGAGCACGGAAATCTACAAGCACACGTGTGTGGATTTGCATGTGAACTCATAAGGGAATGTTACTGAAGAGAGATCACTATGCAAAAACTGATGTCTGATCCTCAGAAGTTCCACAACAGAATAAAAAAGACTTCGTGGCTTCTTGCCTGTGCAGATACCAATCGTCAACAGCTAACGGATGACAGGGAAATACAGCATCCATTTGTTTTATCATCTTGAGATGGTTCTTATGCATAGGAGATGTTTCGAAGAGCACAAAGAAGTCATGACCGCGTACAACAAGGATTAGTGCTCACTGGTCACTTAGTGTTCAAGGGATTTAGTGTTCACTTTCATCATTATCTAAGCTCATCCCGTTTTAAAGGAAACTGCTAAATCCCCTACCCCCCGAATTTTTGATCTTTCCTTCCTCCTCTTCTCCTAAATTGATATCCACAGCACCCTGATATTCCGAGTACCTCGATGGGTAGGTCTTACGTTCTCATCATAGGTAGTCGCGCTGAAGAGCAACACAAATGTGGTCCACGAGGATGATTTTATGCCAGCAACTGCACCTCCAACACGAAATCTGGCAGAGTTGCGACATAGGTAAACGTACACTCGGAGACTGGCTTCTACTAGTCTACTATCTCTTCACCCTCGAGGCACTGCTCAAAATTTCAAGAATGCGAGTGTGTGCCCCTCACACGTTCTCAACCGTTGCAGGAGAAACTTCGATCTGATCACTTGAAAGAAACCGTTCTTCGGCCTTTTAGTAAAGATCGAAGTGGCTCAGATCAATCCTTTCGAAAGCCTGAGATCTTATCTCTGCCTTGGCAAAAGATTGTTGCATTGGAAGCATTCTTTTTTCATTGTCTTGTACATTTTGAAAAAGCATCCCAAAGACGACTGGAAATATATAGATAGCGGAATCCGGCGAATGATTAAGGATCTACTAATCTTCCAGCCAGAGCAGCCAATGAATACCTAAACGGAAACAGAAAAAAGACTGGGACTTATCTAGTCTGGTGACTGTCCCTGTCTGGTGACTTGACTGGCAGGTTCTCTCGCTCTAGCAGAGGTATCAAGAGCATCTGTACGGTCAGAAGAGGCAGACATCCTCCCGTACCGAAGAAATTCAGGAGTTTGCCGATGGAAAAACAAAAGTTTAGTGAAAAGAACTGATTTCCTGATCACAGTGAAGAAAAAGTTTGCAGGAACTCTACATGCTGTTCAGAGTGCGCGTGCATGGCAAACCTTTGTTGAAAATGATCCCTATTGGGGAAAAGCCAGCCCTGCGTTCTCTTCCGTCAAGCATCAAGCTATTTTCCGAGTACAAGAGAGTTTCTGAGCTTACCTGATTACCGCTTCACTTATGCAGAGAGGGTGAATCTTCTCCCAAACACCTCCCAATAAGAGATGTTTCGAGAAGAGCTCAAGCGGATAGGGCGTGCCCACGTCGTGTGGCTTGGGATGAGACCTTGACTCATATTCTTAATCGCTGTGGGAGGCACTCTTCTTTAGGCACAGCTAGGCATGACGCTGTTGCGCAGAGATTGAGGAACGTTGCAGCATCTTCAACAGGATGTAGTCAGGTATCAGAAAATAAACGCGTTGCTTGAACGGATTTTACTCTGCAGTCTGATCCGGTGCTGCAGAAGCGCAACATAATGGTAGTGTTAGGTGTCATCTGTCCTTCTGAGAACAGGGAAGAGACATTCGAGAGAAGAAAAAGGACTAAAAGTATCAAGATATGGCCAAGTAAATATCCCGGAAGGACATACGAATCACCATTCATGCCTTCGTAATTGGAAAACTCCGGGATCGTGGGATTATAAGGATGATGGAGTTCTTCGGGAGTGCAGTGTTCCTAGACTGTATGCAAAGATGAGGAAACTCATAGTAATCTCGTGTTTGATCCATTGGACTCTTTGGTTGAGACATCCTTCGGGCGGCGTTAGTGATCCCATGGAATACCTGGTGCAAGTGGATACCCGTAGCCGGCAATATGAGGAACGTCTTAGGAGAGAACTCTGGTGATACACTCAGATGATCTGAGGATCAGAAAGATTGTGTAGAGCCTGAGTATATTATTTTTTTTTTGTATTGTTGTACTCTTTTTTTTTTGCCATTCAGAGTGCAACAAGACTTCATTGCTTCCGATTGAAAGTTCATCAAGAAAGTCTTCAGCGGGTAGATAGTGCAAACATTGTGTAGCTTGGGATGAGATCATTGTACGAGGCATTCTCTCTTGCACGCGGCTTGGTTCGATGTTATTGTAGAAAGGTTGAGAGCTGCTGCAACTACCACAACAGGATGAAAACTGGTCTGGGCGAACAACTGTGTCCAGGAGGTGGATTCCAGCAAGCAATCTGACCCAGTGCTGCAGATGGACAACTGTCTGGTGATACCGGATATTCACTATACTTTTGAGAACGGAGAGGAAGCCTTCAATACTGCCGCGATCTGAGAAGAGAGCAAGCACCGAGGCATTCCTCACCAGCTGACCCTGAAAGCTTCGAAGTGCAAGGTGTGTGCTTTCACAGTTTTATCTCTTGGATGCTGGGATCCCCCAAATAGAGTTCTTCTTAAGTTAGGCTTTCCAAGATTGTATGCGCGCAGGATGAGGCATCTGAGGGTAGCCTCCTGTATCCGATGCAGTCGGGATGCCTATCGGATACGTCGTCTGAGACATCCGATTATGGCTGCAATTCAATAGTTAAAGCTGGAACGGAAAGATCTCAATGGGGAGAAGATACAATCAGTAGCCGACCTGCTTTTTGAAGAGTGTCTTGAGGAATAAAACTTGCTTTTATATCTCTCCCAATGTAGGAGATAACTTGGAGTTACTGATCAAAGGAGATCGAAGTTATCAAGGCTGTCAGCTAGCTAGAGGTCAGCTGATAGCTGCTGAGCCCCATTCGACTCTCTGATCTGAATCGGTGGCTCAGGAGGAGTGAGCACACCGGATGTACCGGCTCCCGGAAAATCAGCAAAGGAAGACCAAAGCAATCTGGAAGACCGAGGGCAGAGAGAGAAGAGCAAAAATATAGGGAACCAGCTCCCCGTTTCCCTTCCCGTTGTGCTGAGACACTCGTCCTCCAAACAAAGGAAAATGAATAGGTCTTGTGTATTGGTAAATATACTGGTCTTTGGAAATTTCAGGGAAGAGAAGAAAAAAAGGAAGGGAAACCACCGACTCGCAGGCCGACTACACAGAAGGGTAGAGAGGTGTAGGAGAGGAGACAGCAAATAGGTGAAAAAAGGGAGTAAAGAAAAGGGATCACTAGTCATACCCGTCGTATCTTTTGAAAGCTGCGTGCGATGTACGATGCATCCGGAGTCCTCCGTGACTCAGGCATATTTCAGAGGCCATTTGGCCTCATTCCTTTCTCTCACTGCAGAGTCGAGTGGTGCGGTTTTTCTCTTGTTGGCGCACTCCTCAGTGTTCCAAGACGCCTCGATCCTCTGGAGCAATGCAATATTGCCATCTGGAAAGCGGGCAAAGGGCCCCTCTCGCATGAAAAAGCAACCCAGAAGCCCTTCCGGGTTGTCTTCGGCTAGAAGTAGAGCAGCCACTCTTGAGGCGTTGCAACACGCTCCGAAGTCGACCGCATTCCAACAGCAGGTACGTGGGAGTTCTCATCTCCCCGCAGCTGCCGCAACATCTGGAGAGGCAAAAATAAAAGGTACTGGTCCTCCATTGCTCCTCCGGACGAATGCCCTGCTTTGCTACGAGTACCTGTCGTGGAATCCCGAAGGACTTCAGACGGGAAAGGCTGCTGGGAACAGTAGGAGCGGCAGATCTCTCTCGTTGCTAAGTGGAGCACCTCAGGAAGGAGGTAGTACTGTGGCCAAACATCCCACGTTCCCGTGACAAATGCCAAATGCACGGTTGGGCCGCTGGGCTGTGATAAACAGCCCCCGGAGACTTGCTACCTCGTCCAGAGGCCTGAATAGAGGAAATGATTCTACGGTGGTAATGACAGAGAATGGGTCTTCCTCACTGTAGGGACCCCCATGGGCAATAACACGTGATCAGTAACATAGTGGCATGCCTTCAGCATGGAACGATGTGGAAAAGTGGCCTAAGCGATTTCGCTGTCTCCTTGTGGGGTTCTTTGCGTGCTTGAAACAAAATTTAGATTTACCTACTAATGCTGCTAATAAGTATTTAGCAAACTGTACCGAGTAAAAAATCTGCATTTCGTACTCCGCTATTCTATTTTGAAAGGGTCAAATAAAAATCGGGAACGCAACTGGGGATGGCTTCTCAGAATATTTTCCTACCCTTCCTGACTCCGAGCTGCAGATGGGGATTTATTGATGTCTGGAAGGAAAATAGAATGAGACCACTAAAGCGCTTGTGTTACTTCCGGAGACCTCCGAGGAGAAAATGTAGCATCACGACGTCAGTCCTGTTCTTATTTGAGCAGACGGCAAAATCATTCGGTCCACTGGATTTCCATGATGCATGGAACGTTCGAATACATCATCAAACACATCGCATCCGATGGACACCCACCGATAAAATCTCCAAGGGGGCTGGCAACCAATGCTTGCGCAGAGTCCTGCATACCAATATGGAGCAAGAAAAGGTCTCCTTGTGCTCACATGCCTTCCTGGTAAGCACGCCGTGCTCTTGAATTGGGGTAGGCAGATCGCCAGGATTGCGAACCCATTTCCCTCCCTCAGCACATGGCAAGGTTTAGTCCGGAAATCATGGGAGTCCGTTCGCGGTCACAGGACTCGAGAAAACACTTTGGAGATACAGAATATGATGAGCGGACGCTTAATCTCACTCCAGGAACTGTCTGCAAGAGCGATATCCTTCCTGTACTCTGGCTGCTGCCTTGCGCATGAGGAGGATATCGAGGAGATGAAGCGGCGTGCTGTTCAAGAAACCTTAGGAGGTGGCTGGAAACACGATGACCAAAGCCAATGCAGGACGTCAAACCCATGGATCCGGATGCCCTTTACCCAGGAAAGGGTATCCGAAACTCAGGTGCCTCCCTACTGTGGGCAGCACAGCTGCCTCAGAAGCGAATTTGTGCCACATGGTGTGTTCGGAAAAGATCACACCATTCTCCTTGGGTTCTCCTTTATGCAACGTTTAGTGAGTCCGCACACATGGGATCAAGACCAATGCCCTTCCGCCGAAACACTTCATAATTCTTCGCCTAGCCGACTTTCCAGACATGTCGAAGGACGTGAACTTTCCCAGGTACCCTTCCATGAGTGAAGATGGAATTCTTCTGGATACTGCAGTGGCTGAAGATGCTCGGGTAAGCTCCAGACTGCCTTATTATGGAGATGCCGACAGCTTCAGTTAGCTGCCAGCGGCGAAGTTGTCGGCTTTACTCGTCGGGTTCACGAGTCCGAGGTCTCATGAACCTTCTGGAATTCGTTTGTAAACGAAGCCTCCATAAGCGTACTCATTTGGCTCCCGGCTTGTCTTCTCTAGACTTCATCTCACTTCAAAGAGCGCCTAGTGAGGATGACAAGGTTCATAAAAAATAGTCACAATTAAGAACTTCACTTTCCTGGAGTTGACGGGTCTGAGAGGAAACCATCAGTTTCCTGGAATGGGAGCTCCGTTCTTAGAGCACGGAAATGCTTAAAAGGAGACGCTTCTAAAGGCAGTCCGCGCTCGTGTAAATTTGCGAAGGGTCTGAGGGATATTCAATTGGAAATGATGGAAATACCAGATGTGGGAAACATCGAATGGTTTCTTCTCTCGTTCGGGTTGCTAATGAGGTAGCACGAATGGTTCAGCGGCTCTTAGGACTGATAAAACGTGAGGAGCAACGCTGATGAGACTTTCCCTGGAACTCATATCAGCTGCTGACCACTGCAAGTCAATCTGGAAGAAAATGCTCGTCTTGCTGAGCGATGTGCGTTTTCGGCCGTGCACTGTGGCGAGGAAAATGTTGCTGTGACAGAGTTGCAAATTCGAGGTCGATCGATTTCTTCCTTATTCCCTCAGCTGTGTAACTTCGAGCGGAGAGGGAAAAAATGCGCAGTCTTACAGACTGAAGAATGGTCTATCTGATAGCATTTTTGGAGGAGACCTTCATTATCACGAAGCTGAGACGCTTGAGACGGGATGAAAAGTGAGTTGTGAGGAAAAAAGGAAAAAAAAAAAAACACTACATATTATGGGTAGAAATGAACGTGATTTCCACTAGAAAAGGCAGACACGCCGAGGACTTCATTAATGAATATGTTCTCATTGTGAAGCAAGATGATTTATCATGGTGATGTCAGAAAAGCTTTTAAAACAAACAAAGAATTGAAAACAGGGAGTATGGAGTTACAGCGTAGCCGACAGTTACAAAGCCTTAGTAAAGCCATACTCTTTGACTGTATGGCTTTATTAAACTTTTAAGGTCACAGTATCTGTACCAAGACTGGGACTGTGAAATCACATAAATTGCTTTACTGCGTGTGTTTTAAGAAATAGTCTAAGAATGCTTTCCAATGATTTTGATGAGCGGATCGAGTTGCTGGGAGAATCACTAAGCTGAATTTCCGTTGATTGACGTTGAGCCTGGAAAATGGTGTTGATCCTGAGGAAACATTAGAAGATGTCGAGTTGGCATAATCAGACAGCGCTACACCGTGATTCGGATAAAAGGCCTGACAAAGCAGGGAAGAAAAAAAACATCACCGTTATCACCAAGCGGGAATTTTATCTGAAGGTCATCGCTGTTTTTGCGCGTTGGACCTCTGAAACAGTTCGCTCAAGTAAAATCCAGAAAAAAAACTGGCCCATGAGCATTTAAAACCCTCATTTAAAGTTACTTGAAGGAGTGTCTTTTCCTAATGAGACCTCGGCCTCACATGAGCCTTGTCAACTCTCCAATCATCAAAAAGGGTCACGAAGGTAAAATCCTTTATGCTTTCCTTCATGGAAGAGAGACGACAGCACTAAGAATACAATCGAGTGATGTCTTAACAGCGAAGAACACACAGATGCCGAGCATTTGACTCGACTCCATGGTCATTCAAGTTTCATATTTGAAGTCCAATATCACTTGAAACGCATGTAAGTGTTAGCAGATTCGCAGGGATGCAACCTGTGTCCGTGTTGTCTAGCGATCCCCCAAACACTATATGTAGCTGCAAAGTAATCGGAAATTCGCCCACATGAGATTTAGTGAAAAAGAAAAAAAAGAAGAGTCAGGTTTGGAAGAAGGAATGCACGGAAGGAAATTCCCGTGGCTTCTGCCTTCTTTTCGATCTGTTCATCTCCTTCTATGTTGACGAGGTCTGGTACCTCTGGTCGGAGAATTTTCGAAGGTGACGTGGTGATGTTCCGGGGCAAGGCGAAGATGTTGGACGAGTGCAGGACCGGGATTGGATTCGTACCTGAAGCTCTTTGCCAAGCGCTGGGAGCCTTCTCCACGGAGACGGCCGCTTGCTTGATTTTCGGCGTCGCCCGCAACTTCGAGTTCCTATTGACACTCAAACTTGCAGTTCTATTCTTGTGCTTTTCAGGGTTTTCTAGACTTTGGGTCATGTAGATGTCCCTGCTTTGCTGAATATTCGACAGCATCTATTATAGTGGACTGGTTTCCGAACCGCCTGAATATTTCAAAACCCTTGCAGCACATCGTCGCTCTTGGATCAAAGAATCCCAATGATCCAACGACGGTCGCAGGAACTGATGCTTGGGGCTGCTGAGAGTGATACGGAAAGCGCGTGGCTTTCGAATCTTTCCTGTCTTTGATACTGATGCAGGCCTTCGCCTTCCTTCCAAGTGCATTTTTTTTACCTTTCTTGTAAAGTGATAAACCAATGCAGTGTGCTTCATGTGAAAAGCTATTCGATGTTCCTATACAATGTACACAGATGTCATGCTTTGTGTGCATACAGATGCGTGGGATGCGGATCGCATCTTTGCTGCAGATCGTTAGCATTGCCTTTTCAGTGAGACCTCTGCAACCAGAAATTTGGCAAGGAGAGACAAAGAGGGTGAAAAAATACCATCCAATCGAAACGGTTAGCGAATTTCCATATGGACCGATTTTCTGAAATCTCGAATCCCGTTGACTCGAACTCTCTCTCATCTGAATCAGATGGACTGCACCTGGGATGCGGCTGTTTCCAGGTAGGTGAGTCGTCACTATCCTAAACGAGCTCGAGAACCATCACCAACGGTGGAATGAACGCCTGCAAGTCATACTGGATGCACACCTGCTTGACAGAATGATTGGTTCCTGCGGCCATCCGGGTAGCGAAACCTCGAGGGGCTGAGGGAACAGCCGTCCCAAGATGGCTGCTTGTGATCACTAATTACGAGTGATCCGACGTTTTGCCTGCAAGTCGGCATGCGCTCCAAATCCTGTTCAGCTGTGGGAAGTCTTCTTTCTTATCCATCTGCTTTATCTGGTTCTGTGGATTCGCGTTCCAGCAAGTGATCTTCCGATGCACTGCAGAAACGGTACTTGGGTTGTCGTTGAAGCCCGGATGAACGGAATCGAAGAGTTCGGACTGCTTCTCGAAATCACTATTCGACGAGTGGCATGAATCGTAACGGGATGCCGCGCCCCTGAAAGATGCATCACACATATTTCAGACGTGACTTTCATGCGGAGGTCGAATCCGAAAATCTCAACGGGAGTCGAGAGGGTGTGCGGATGCTTGCTCGTTAGCTGGGAGTCATCTTGCAAGTTCGAAAAGCTGCTAAGCTGCTCCATGCTCACTCATTTTCTCCTGAGCCACGCTCCGAAGAGGGAACACAAATAGATGGTAAGTCTAGAGACTTTTATCGGTGTGTACTTCACTCCGAACAAGAAAGCACTGATGGAGAGGAGTCCACCCTCAAAATATGTCACCAGTTTCTAAAACTGCAAGATCCAAAAATACCTGCAACGACAAGCATGTGCGCTTTTGTAAATGCACGTATGCAGGCATAAAAATGGGTGTGTGTACAACTGCATGCACACAAATACATTTACAAAAGTGCGCCAACCCTTACATGGAAGCACACATGAGCACATGACACGACATACATTATGGATGTACACTCATTTTTAATGCACATGGACTTGTGTAGACCTCGATTTTTACGCATACATATGCTTACGTCTATGAGCACACAATGCAGACGTATAGACTTCGTTCACGTACCTTCCATATGTTCTGTTCCTAAGTATTTTGGCGATATCAAAGAGGACACTAATTTTCCAAAACATGAACGTTGCATTCGTCTTTTGGAGAGGATTGAGAGGGTTGTTAAGATGGCAGTTGCCAGGCAAGAACTGAAACATCCCTTGAAAGGGGAGATTTCGCCATCCATTGCGGACGGCCTACGTCCTCTGGGACCATACATCTACTTCAAGTTTTCTTTGCATGCATGGAGCACAACGGAGGAAGATGCTTTCAGGAGTGCATCTGAACCAAAGGATGAATTTTTGCGTTTAAAGCATCGATGATAGGAAGTGGAAGAACCGTTTTATCAGTTATCGTAACAACTCAATGCCTATTAAAGTTTGCTTGCGTTTCTATCCATCTTTTTCCTTCTTAAAGTTTGAAGAGTGTCGTAGGAATGCTTCAGCATGCTCATCTGTTTCAGAAAGAACATCTTCTACCAACTGCAAACAAAGCATCAACACCTGCCGCTACTTCTGAGGGTGGCAAATCGTGACGTTTCACGAGTACCATGAAGTCACTCGGCTCCTGACCACCTGGACCTTCCATTCGCGGACTATGGCCGAGGACCCCCCGTGAAAAATTGCGCCATGCGTCGGCCGGAAGTCAAGCAAACTGGAGAGCGACTTCCTGCGGCAAAGGATATCTCTCCCTGGTGCCCTGGTGTGACGGAAAACCTGCGAACTGGGATGCTTTAGCACGGAAGGAGGGGATCTCACAAGAAGAGGATCGATCGCTCTTGAACCAAGTAGGCGGCAGTGCTCCAGCACGTCTGGCGAAGCCGCTTCCGTGAAACCGTTCCAGTGAATGGAGTGGACGCAGTCTCCTGTTCGTGACGGAAACGGCATGGCACGTCCAGCTTTAGAAGTTCCTCGCTCATCTCACGAGTATTTTCAGATGTTAGATCCCCCGGTTATCACAGGTATCGGTTTCAGATGAATGAGAGACTGCCTCTTAAGTCAATGGCCACTTTTGTGCAGAGCCTAGATCCACACGAGTCTCGGAAATCGCATTGGCGGCACGAGTGGCATCGGCCCACTGGTTCACCCCGGCAGAACCCCTCAGCCAGTCGAACTCCGGCACGCAGACGTGACATGGAGACGCTTGCGGATGACTCCGCACATTCCGAAACGCCGCCTTTCACCATCGAGATCACTCAGCTGTACGCGAGGGAAATCTTCCCCAGCTGTCCTCAAAAGCTGCACGAGTGGTCCCATCAACATTTGCTCGTTGTCCGCTTTTTATACTTCCTTTGCACTTCCTGGTTCCTAACGATGAGTCGGTCTCCAGTCCGCCATCAGTTCTCGTGAACTTTATGAGACGAACCGGAAGAGTTTGCGGGGTATCACAAAAGATATCAAAAGTTTGATTTGTCTCCCGTTCTCTTGTCTTTATTGACTCGTGACAAATGGAAAACAAGAAGTGGAGTTCGAAAGAAGCTGAAGGTTGAATCTTAAGCTGAGGAGTTTCCCACGCTTCTTCCGAAGCGATGGATGCTCAAAGATGCTTAGGACAGGCATTTCCCATCTTTCCTCGTTGCACTCCTAGGTGGAAAAGAAACGAAGTAGAGTTCAAAGAAACGAACGTTGAGGATGAACAAGGATGAGATTTTCCTAATGCAAACAGTCAGGAATGAAATAAGCATGAAAGCAGCTCTGATGTCAATGCATCACACGGACCAATTTTCTTGAGTTGGAAGCATATTGAATTCTTCTCCGAGAAGTCATTCCTTAACAGTTTCTTTCCAGATTCTTCCAGCAACGGACAAAAGTAGGGTCCACTGTTTGTGCCTCGAACTCCTTCGGCAAGCATCGCATCTACGAGAAAGTGCATCGCTCACTAGGTGAAACACTCGGCTCGTCCTTGCATTTAAGGCAACAGCCGGGAGAAAATTCTCAAGATGCAGTTGTGGGTGTGTTGCCAAGCTCGACTCTTGAAAACGAGCACTCGATGTAGCCTTGTTAAGAGATCGAAACGTGTGGAGATCATGGAGAGTGTCTCTTAGGTTCGGACTCTCTCGTCACAGGGGGCACTCCAACTCGACAGGGAAAAATCAGAAACCGTTGACTCAAGAACTCTTCGCGATGCTGAGGTGGGCAGAATCCGGATATGAAACCCCACCATCCATCATCGCAGCCCCGTGTTCAGAGATTGCATCCGCACCTCAAGTCTCCTGAATCGCTTTCCTCTAGGAAATCAGTTCAGCTCCAAGGCAGATCACCTCGTGCTAATAGCGGATAATTCCCGCATGAGCCGAAACAGACGGTGAGATGAAAATAAACAGCGGAGCTCCAATAACTTGAATGCCGGTTCCATCAAAAATTTCCGTGAGATGGGTGCTTCCTGGCAGTAAAGAATTGAGAAAGCACTTTGCAAAGAGCTTGGGTTTGAAAATGGAATAATGATGCAGCTGACTCTGAAGATCGTTCGCTTCAAAAAGTATGAAGCCGTAAAAGGTAATCTCTGTTGTTGAGTCTGCAAAGAACCGTGGATTGGAAGTCATATCATTCAAGCGCTGAATGAGTTCGCGACTTTGAAGCTCAGGTTGCAGCGTTGGACACTAATAATCTCCCGGAAGTGTTACAAGTATCAGTGTAAATATAAGGATCCATATGAAATCTGCTGCCAAGCATCCGAGGGTCATGGAAACCAAAAGATAAGCGAAGAAGGCTTGACCAAGTCCCCGTCATAGCAAGGGTAGTACACCACGGCATCAACTACAAAGCATAAAACCGACTGTTGAGCATAAAAGATGAAACTGACTGTTAACAGAGATGCTTACTTTGAAAATGGATTTCTATAACCCTTGAATGTGCAGTGAAATCTTCACAGATGCATGACAACTGAATCAAAGCCGTCACATCTCATGAACGATAAATAATCAGTTTCTTACTGATATACTGTGAAGAGGAAAGGAGTTCCCTGTTGCTCTTTCTTCGAAGGAGAATCAGAAAAGACCGAAGAGTTTTATTCCAGATTTCTTCTCTCAGGGAAGGACAAATGGCACGAATGCTAAGGAACACAAGTTCTTATCGTTAGCACACATCTAAATGTATTCCTGCTATGAATAACAAGGAAAGCTGCGCAAACTCAATCGCGAAGTTTCTGGTTTTCACACGAGACTGTTTTGGAATCGCCTTAGAATGTTGTTGGCTAGATGATAGAATGCAGCCGCGCTTGTCGGCAATCCCAAAGCAGCCGAAACAGGAACGATAAAAATGTGGGAGTAGCGCAGTGAAAAATGGAATCGAAAACTAGAGTAGGAGTGACGGCAGAGATAAGTTTGAAAGCGCCCGAAGAAAAATTTGGCGATTTCCCCCGGACATACTCAGGTTCAAACCGAACCTTTAAGAAAGTCGTCCAGCAAAAATTCCTCACCTTCCCCAAAGTGCACCACCCGAATGCCACTGACACCACGCGCCAGAAGATGTTTGTCTGGATGACGCCGTGCCAATTGAATTCGAAGCATTCTAAGCCCCCTGATCAGTCATGAACAAAGACAACGTATTAAATGTTGATGACATCGCTGATGGCATAGCGGAAGGTTCTTCATGCTTATTGCCATCTAAATTTAGATGGCATGATGAGGTATGAAATTAAGCGGTCGCCTAATAATAGGCATTATGTCTAATAGATGCAGCTACTATTTTCAGATGCACTCTAAATATGATTCCAGGATATTAGAGGATATAATCATGCTATTATTTATAGTACTCGATAAATAATAGGTATAATGGAATCGTGCAATCTCAAGAATTTGCACATGAATGAGACTCAACAGAAGAAAGTCTTCGGCATCCCTGAATCCAATTAAGATAATGCTTCAGGTTTCATTGAAAAAGCAAAATTTGATCCAACTAATTCTGATGAACCGAATGGCGCTCACGAAAGCCATGATGATGCAGCCTGAAATGTAGGAAGATAGCACCGTTGGTCCATCGATCGCCAGTTACGAAGAAGACTTTTGTCTGCCAATTGTCCGCGTGCTTTTGATTAAGGCAAAAGCAATTTTTCTGTTCCTGCGTTCGCAGATGGGAAAAAAAATATTCGTTTGATTATATCGGAATAGAGATATTCCCTTTTGCTTCGCCGTCCACAGGCGTATTCGCGGATGTACATCTCGCAATGCAGTCATTTTGGAAGTGGATGCTGATAATGTTTTGATCTCACAGCATCGTGACTCGACATATAATTCAAGATGATTTCATCTATGAAGCAAGGATCGGAATGGTAGTTGAAAGCAAGAATTTCGATTCGCAGAAAAGAATCTGCGAGGGATGCCCTGGACTACCAGAGTTTATAATGGCTTCTTGAGCTAATATATCACTTTTGCACTGATAAATGGCAAGATGGAATTCTGGACTCGAATTGAAAAGGGGATACATGGCAAGTGTTGCCAGAGAACGAAAAGAATCAAGAGTGAGCAAGATGCACCCAGTTCCGGGGGAAGGGAGAGAGGGCATCGCATTTCGAATTATGCTAATAACACACGCGAATATAAGGGAGGGAAAGGGGTATCTCGTTAGTCCGAACGGATCCGAAACGACGATTCAAATTCTTAATTGTTTCCGCATCTTCTGATGCCGATTTTTTCCATTTGTTTTGCTTATCACTGCAGGGCTCCTTTCGTAAACTCGGAAAATGGAGGTCATGTTTTTTCTTTTTGGGCCTTTCTTCGAAGTCCTCCGAAGAGCCGGGATTGAGGCCTGGGGATTCTGATGACAGTTTTAATTGCACCCGCTTTTAAAAAGGAATCCCTTATCAGTGTGCAGATGCGCACGCGAAGGTGAAATAATCGCAGGTTCCAGTGGAACCGGCACTTTGTCTCGGACAGGAGGGAAATTTGCTCCCTTCTTTCCAGCTCTTTCTAGGATTCGTTTCCGTTATCTTCCAGTGTCTGCAGCCTCCTGGCTTGAGACAAAACAGAATAGCGATTTTATCTCCAAGGAGGAAAATTGCCTGCTTCTAGTCGTCTCGGACTTTCAAGAATCCGTGCCCCAGAACTGCACGTGCGAGCCTTGAATGATGCAGAGAATTTCTGTGACCTTGTGAATGACCGTTTTCACGCATCCCAAACCTGGTCGGGCGCCGTTTCCAGGATTGGCTTTAAAACTTCCCAGACGAATTCCCGATGCTCTGAATTCGAGGATGAGCAGAGCAAACACCGCAGCCGTGCTCCCTGCTTCCTGCTCTCGGAAACGGTTGTGCCCTGCATGGTGACGAGACCATTTCCGCAACCGCGATGAACGGGAATCGACTCCAAGGATCCGCTTGCCGATAGTCGAAGTTCCATTGCTCTGAGGGGCACCAGAATTCATTCCCAATGGCAGATGGTGTCCGCAGGCGAAGGTTCCCTTATTGCAGATTGGGTCTGCCCCGCTCAGCTGAAAAGAGGTGCGAAGCAGTCGTCCGACTGCAGCGAACTTTGGAAAGAAAAGCATCGGTTTTACTCGTTGCTCGGAAACCAGAAGGACGAGACTTCGCATCCGCTAGACAGCCTCCAGATAGGTAGTGAGATAGTCTGAGAACGCCGAGCACACGAAGAGTCTTATCTTCTCTCTCAACAAAGGCGATCTCATTGCAAAGCTCTTCCCAGTAGCATCAGCAGCAGGAAGCACCATTCCCATGTGTGAAAAATGCATTCTCCTGACAAGGAAACCTTTAATGTGTTTTTTGCAGCAACTAACCTACCTAACTAGCCTAAACTAACCTAGAGTACCTGACATGACCTAGCCTCATTTACCTAATTTAACCCGACCTAACCGACACCTGCTGTCGAGTGATACGGACGAAGATGAACAACTCGAGGAAATGGGTGAGGTCCTACTCTTCATTTCTTTGCAGGATCTTTTAAATAAAGAAAGTCACAAAAGTAAGAAAGTAGTGGAAGGAATAGAGTCTTTAGCTTTTAGTGAATAAATCGAGTGGATGAATCCGCATTAGAGACCTTGGGATGTACATTCCCAGGGTTGCCACCAGTGGTCGCTCGAGCTAGATATCAATGTGCGTCCTCAAGAATTGTCCGTGTACCCTTGGATTTCCACTCGGACAGGAAGTGTGATGGAAGAAGGAACGAAACAAAATCAAAGGCTCTCCAAGACACACAACTCCAGATTTCTGTCCGGGATTCCTCCGAGCATGATTGGGGGTTCAACTCAGTCAACAGCACACCAGTCGTGAAATTTTGAGGAATTCTCGAGAACCTTAATGAAGGCGCTGCGACTACAGGAGTGATCCAACGTGGAATTGCAGGGTTACCCACCGCTCGTTTCTCGACTCGTTTTCTCCGTTCATCAGCAAAGGAAATTCGACGAGCGAATCTTTGAGGATGAGCTAAAGGTAGATGGGGCAACGCTTTTTGGTCTTTTCCGGGGTCGGAACCAACGGTTAAGGAGGACCATCCCGTCACTTTTTGAAGCTTTTGCCCTTTCGCAAAGGCGAATCTTACGGTTTCGAGAGAGATCAGGACAATCGGAATTCAGGACAATTCCTAAGAGACATACATTCTGGTACCCCAAAATTCAAACACTTTGGTCTTCTAGTACGGATTGTCTTTTTAATGATGGATTGCGTGGACTGCACTGGCAGCTCTCGATGCGAAAGAGGTGCAAAGGAAGCGCTTTTGGTTTCTCCTGCTCTCGTGTTCCGAGAACTACCCTCAAACCCTCCTTGAAGTCGCATGGGTGTATTTGAAAGCAGCAACTGCCCACACATTATCCGCAGAACTACCACATGATTTTGCCACACAGAACCACGCACAGGACTGCCATGACAGAACTGCCCATAAAAGTGGAACGTAGCGTCCCGTTTCTCCTGTTCTTGTTTGGGTCTGCTGTACGAGAAGGCAGAGCCTCGTATCAGACCGTCCTCAATGTCCAAGCGCCTGCAGTCGCGAGCGAGCGTGCGTCCCTTGCGCCCTGACGTCAGCAGGTTCCGAGGTCTTCCAGGACCTGCTGCCATCCTGGCAGCGGCGGCGGTGCTGAAGCAGCGGCTACCACTACTTGCTCCTTCTCTTGTCCCGCGGCTGGGTTGTGGTGACGTCGGGACACATGGAGCGACCTTTCCAGCAGACTCTGCCACCTCACCCCCATTGCTGAACCGCGGGGGAAGAGTTATACGCTGGAAGCATCCCTTCAGAATTCTCTCCGAAGGAGTTACAAGGAGCGGTTCCTTAGCGGGTTCCTTCCGGAGAAGAAATCCCAAGAGCGGATCCTTTCTGGATTCCCTTCGGAGAAGACAAAATAGAGCAGTCCCCTCTGGAGAAAATGAGAAATAGCCTTCCCTTCGGGATTTCCTCCCGAGCGTAAGTGGAACAGACTCCTTCTTCTGGAGTCCTTCCTGAATGCATAGGGTGGTCCCTCCCGGCGTACTCTCTATCTCGAAGAGTGGGGCGCGTTCTCACGCACGTGCCCTCTATCGAGGGAATTAGGGGAGCCCACGGGAGCTGTGGTCACGCTGCTTGCCTGCCTGCTTTCCAGGACGAGCGAATCGAGATCCTCGTGAAAAAGAGAGGTCGGGAAAGTTCCTCGGAATTCGTGAGCAATCCGGAAGTCCACTCTCAACTGATGTGGCAGCAACCCATGAACTCTGAGTTGGTCAAGGGCCTCCGAACCAAGGAGAAGAACAAGAAGTTGGTGCAGTTGGCGAGGAGATGCTCTATAAAAAAGTGGATTTTTATCTCCAAGAGCGTGGAGAGCCTATTCGGCAATTAGTGACGAAAACGTTGGCACAAAACCTCCTGAACCCGAGATCCACAACGCCGCCTGGGAAGAGGAGGAGGACAGTGCCACCCACCATGAATACAGGCAATCAGTGAACCAACCTGTTGCCTGTCAGGACCGGCAGCATCATCAGCAACCTCTGGTATTCCACGATTCCTAAGTAGAACCAAACCATGGGTCGGTATGCAGGAGCAAGGAGCTTTGCAAGATCAAGAAGCAGGAGACGCAGGAGACGCAGGGAGATCCCTATAGTTCCTCCGGAGGCCTCGGCGGAGCACCCCCATGGTAATCACAGATTCTTTGGTGGACTCGCTTCCCGGCATGGATGAATTTTTCCCACTCTTCCATGTCCCCCCTCGTCTGCGTCTCTCGGCTGGTGATTATCGCACTCTTGTTGGGGTGCGAATGGTGGGTTTCTCCTGCGGCGATGCTCTCGAAGATGTCCTCTGCGAAGCTGGTCGTGGCCTTCCTCGAGACGTGCACCACCTGCTTCAGGAATCACGTAGATGAAGATGAACGCAGCTACTTTACCCCTCCTCCACGCTTCCTTCGCATCTCCTTTGCTGATTCTTCGCCGAGCTTCGCCGTATTTCTTCGCAATCTTTCCACTGCCAGACTTAAAGACCACCACGCTCTTCTGCACTTGGTACGTCTTTCATTCGCTGGGTAGCACACACGGCACGGCGCCCAGTAGCACTCAGCATGCTCAGAAATGGAAAGCGGTCGAGGCCGTACCGCTCGTAATATTTCGTATTCTATAAGCACCTGTGGATGGATTTCCCGTAATCCGAACGGGGCCACTGACATTTACATCCGTGGACATGAGCTGGATCCATAATGGGAACTTCAAGCAAGCAGTTTCTCTCCGAAGACAAGAAACGGCTCCTTCGAAAGAAAACGCCAACTTCGGCGTTCGAAAGACGCGGAGCATTCGAGGCACTCTCGAATTTCCGGTCAAGAAGTAACTTTTTACGACAAGCTCGAGGGCCGGAATACTCTCGAAGCGCATCTTCGGCATGCAGGAAGCCCAAGTGCGCGTCCCCTTCGTCGAGGAGCTGCTCGCGCAAAGAAATCGACTCCATTTGCATCCGCATTCCCACGTCTCCTCTCCCTTCCTCCTCTCGCTGCACCCCACTTGCTCCGTCGCATACTCATGAGTTGGGCCGCAGTGCAAGGCTCTTGCGCTTCGAGGAGGGGTCCTCCAGTCCGCATCAATGCAAACCCTCAGGTTACGCGAACCGTCACCCTGCGAGCAAGGAAAGATTCAGGATGCGAAGAGACCTTCTCGGACTCTTGTCGTAATGGACAACCTTGGTAAGCACTCGAAAGCCTCCAAGGGAAATGCGGAAGCTTTTGGGTTCGCTAAGTACTCGAAAACCCCGTTAGAGGGGCCCATGGAGCTCTTTAAACACTGTCCACACCACCCGAGGGTGCGTGTAACTCTTTAAGTCAGGGGGTGAACCTGGATGAACCACCCCATGAATCCAGGAAGAATCCCGGAGGAAGGAGACTTCGTTCCTCTTACGCTTGGCTGCGAGCCCCGATGGGAAACTCTCCCTTATTCTCTCTGGACGGATCCCCCGGAAGGAGCCACTCGTTTTTTCTCCGAAGAGAACCCGGAAAGGATCCGCTGTTGGCATTGCTTCTCCACAAGAGAACCCGCAAGAGAACCGCTCCTTGTTTCCTCCTCCGAAGAGAATCCCGAAGAGAAGCTTCCCAATTTCTCTGAAGGTCGCTCTCAGAAGGGTACGGTTCTCCTTTTACACTCTGGAAGAGGGAACCTCTGATGAAGGTATCAACCAGTTCCATGGTATGGTTCCATTTTCACAAACCGGAGGGAAACCCTGGAGGGAAGCGACTCCTTGATTCCTGGGAGATTCCGGAGGATCAACTTCCAATCCCGGCCAGTCAAAACGGACATCCGGCTTTTACCAGCGCAGCAGCGCTCTTGTCTGCTCTTCTCTCGAGTCATGGTAGCCTCAGAATAAGCCAGGAATTCCTGTGCCTTCCTTGCGCTGGCCGCATCACGCGTACGTTCATGGCAACTTCTGCCTCCCCCCTGCTACTTGCATGTGGTGCTATCAGAGATCCCAGTCGTTTCCCTCTGTCAGTTCCGCCTCATAACGGTCCGCGTTGCCTTCCGCTTCCGCTCCACCCTGAGGAGTTGCAGACTGAGCGGAGGGCGCCGTTCGCCACGAGCTGCCGATGCTCGAATCTCAGGGCGAGCCGTGCGAGCGCCAGGAACCGTTCCGGGAACGCCGGCAACGCCGACCGATGAGCATCGCCAACCGGCCGAGTTGCGTCCGCGCCAAGGCCGCGGGACTTCCCGGCCTCGGAGTTCATGGAGGAGTCCCGGGAAGAGACGACTCGCTCGCGCGATGTGTCGAGGGATGGGAAGCATCTCCAGCAAGCCGAAGCTCCGCGCAGGAGGAGCATTCCAGGTCCGAAGGAGGCCGAAACCCGCGGGCATTGAATCGCGACAACTGCGGCCGCGCGATTGCCCACTCCTGGATCCCGAATTCGGATTCTCAATTCCGGGACAAGGAGCCAGGATGCCCTTCCTCCATTTTCCTATTCCTTCCGGTTGTTTTGCTGGTGTCCTTCAGGAAGACTGCGCTCGTCCTCTCTGTCTTGCTGGGAACTCGAGGTCTCAATTTCGGACAGGCTGCCTCACAGATGAGGGGGAGCAGGAACGCAGGACCAGCGTTCCCCCTCCGGCGTACACGATGGAAGCGTCTGCCGGATGTCTTCGATGCACACAGGAGACACAGGGCATCCCTCCCCCTAAAGTGGCAGGAGTCGGCGTTCCTGCTGTTGTATTGGGGCCTCCTGTACAACACCCGCCGACATCATTGGACCCGGGGAGAAGGTGAGCTCCCACTGCAGCAGATGCGGAGAAAGAGAATCCCTCCGGCACCTGCTCCTGGATTCTGTTGCCCTTCGCCCCCAATGAGAACGCTTTTACGCATCCCTACGGATATCCGAGGGAGGCCCCAGAGACGTTTTAAAGCACCTCTTCCTGCGCAACGCCCGCATCCTCAGCAGCACTTTGCAGCCTACGCGGGACCGTGACCGCATGGAGCAACTCCAGAGGAGGCCAGGACTACAGGAACGCCATCTATTCTGCCGTCCTCTTCATGAGAATAGCGTCAAGATGGTCCCATCTGGGAGGCTTGAAACAGAAACTTGTCAGCATCCTGCAAAGGATGCAAAGGACGTCCTCCAGCATCCGGTGATTCCTTCCGGAACCCTCCCAATTTTTCGCACATATTTTTTGTTGTTTTTCCTTCCCCTCTGCCGCCGAGGCGAACCTCGCCGGCCTGCGCGCAGGTTCTCTGTAGGTCCTTTTACTATCTTTATATGCACTGACCTATATGTTTATTTTTTGTTTATATGAATAAACGCCCGGTGCAACCGGGTGTCAACACAGGAGGGAGCGTGAGTTCCTGCTTCGACCTTTGTATCTGGCGCCTCCAGGACGATCTCTTTCTCTGGAAAGGGAAGCACGCTTCTCGCTTCGCAAACGACTCCTCAGTCTTTCACGAAGGGGACATCTCTTCAAGATGTGCTGCAGGAGTATTACGACGGTTCCTCTCCCACCATCGCTAAAGTGTCCAAGCCCTCCCTCTCGCATGCAGCTCACGGGGTGAAAGAAGGGGACTTGTCTAGAAGAAGGAGAGGGATGTGAGGCTGAAGGACTGGTGACGTAGCGATAGAGTCGCTCACACCTCACCCAGTCCGTGATCCATTCCCAACCGTTTTCGCCCGGGGAACGACTGCGGGCACCTGGCGGGTCCTCTGGCAGTCCGACCCGGCCACGCGCAGTGGCGCGCGGGCATACGGAAATCCTCCGCGGGGCCTGAACCCTCCTGGCTGCCACGGCGACGCAGTGATCGCGCGCTCTCTGCTGCAGCGAGCGCAGCTGATTAAAGTGTCCGGGGACCTGGAAAAGTTTCGCAATTTTTCTTCTTCCTTCCTCTCTCCTGTATCCGAAGTTGGAGATGAGCTCAAAGAGGCCATTCGCTTATCTCCTATCATCATCAAGCGTGCATGCACAAGGAGGCTGCTGCGCAACTCAAAATCGTCCCCGAGGATTTAGCGTCAGCCTCTTCCACCTTATTCCCTGTACGGAACGTCCTGCGAAAAATGCACGTGCGGTCGGCTCGGCCAAGCGGCACTGTAGGAAAGCGTACACAATAAATCCGCGTTTACATCCGGAGTGGATAATTCTGAAGACAAACGAATGGGTTTGCAGCTTCAGAGGGTAAACGGAGCGCGTTTTTTTTTTTTTTCTTCTCTAGGTTGCCGATGCCGCGAGATGCCTTTGAACTCTCCGTGACGGCAAGCGCCCGATCCCCGCTAGGCGGAAGCAAGATTCTCAGTTTTCCCTTCTTTATGGTCTGCTCCACGGAGGCGGAAGCTGTGACGCCTTACTCCGAGGTCCATCTGCGACAGCACAGGGGCCGGGGCTCTCCGGGAGTGACGGCAAAAAAAAACGAAGATCGGCGAGCACGTTTTCGACGCCGGGCACCTCGAAGCGATTGCTTTCAGCGCGTCCCGGCAGATGGGGTACGCGGGCTCTCGGCGCGCGGAAACCCTGACTGTCGGCAAGAGCAGGAGGAAAGAAAGAAAAGGCAATTCCCGAGTCCGCTCTTCCAAACTCCCCCTTCTCGAGTCTCTCTCCCAGTGCATCTCGTCGGAAAGCTGGAAAGAGGGGTGGTGGCCTTTTGGGCCACAGATGAGACTGGCTTGCCTGCTCTTGCATGGAGGCGCACCGAGCTGTGCTGGTTTTCCTCCGCACCCCGAAAGGAAAGCCACTTCCTCTTTCTCCGGGTCTGTTTAACTCGATAAGTGCGGCGGACAGGGGCGATAATTGACCCTAATCTCGAAGGGAGTCCTGAGAAGACCCTCTCGAAATGAAGCGCGGACCCACGAGGGCGCGCACGTTCGCAGGGCCTGCTCAACCGGTATGCAGATTTCTGCTGGTCCTCTCGCGGTGTCTCTCCCGAGCTCCACGGTGCCTAACGAAGGTAGGTGTGCCAGATCGATAATTCCCTATTGGATTCCCTGCGCGTTTCTGGGTTCCGTTCCGTGTACACGCTGTTTACACGAAATTTCAGGCGAAGCATCCTAGTCAGAGGGGAACATCTGCAGGAAGCCCTGCGACAACATTCGGAGGGGCGCAAGAAACCCTGCATCTGACGAACGAAAGAACAACCAAAGGGCCTGCCTTTCTGCTCCCAAATTGATCCGTGGGGAGGTGGCAGACCACTGCATAGCGTTGGGCAGTTTTTCTGAGTCTTTTCGGGAGCTCGCTATGAATCCCAGTTCGCGTGCCAAATCTTCCTCTCTGTTAGGGATCGGTCGTTCGAACCTCGGGGGCCCTTTGCAACGCTCCCTACCGCAGAACGTATCGGTTGCTGACCACAGGACGGTTGCCAGCATCCTGGAGAGACCACTGCTGCTCCAAACGCTTGCCCTTTGGGGAGAAAAAGCTTCCTCTCGGCGAGTGCCTGGATGATGGGAGCCTGCTTCTCAGGGAACATCTCCAGTACACCGAAAACGCCAAAGAGCCCTCCTGTATCAGTGGGAAAAGGAAGAGATGCAGTCCCCCGCGGCGTGGCAGGAGAGCAGGCAGGAGTTAGGTGACCTGTAAGATCACAAGAGTTTTCAGGTTCTGATCACAATTGAACACCTCGAAGCCAGGTATGAAGCCAGGTTCCGTGCACCATGAGGAACGACTCATCTGGCAGCTCATGAAGCCAATATGGGAGAGGACGGGTATCCATGGAAGCTATTTACAGGTGTCGTCACCCCGTGCAGGGCACAGAGACGTGGCTTAAACTGGAAGGTGGAATAAAAGGGCGTCTTAGGACAATTGTAAGCGAAGTTCCCACTGGTGAAACACTCTGTCACTATTCCACTTCCTTCCTCTCCTGGCTGGACTGATGCTCACAGGAAACCCAGAGCGGATCATCAGAACCAGTTTGTTCATCTTCCCTTATTTATTTTATTTACGGTTCAATCTTCTCCATCCTCGACCCTCTCTCCGCTTACGTCCCCAGTGAGGGTTCCAGTCCTCCCTGGCGAGCAGCCAGGCCAGACCGAGTGGCGTCCTTTTCCATTGAAAAATTTCATTTCAGATCGATGGCTTGGCACTCCAGGACGAGGTCATCGAGTGGCGGGACGGCGACCAGACCCTCACTCATTAGCGCCGGCAAGAAAGCGAGAGTTTGCCAGGCACGTTGGCTGCCTTCCACGTCTCTCTTTGCGCACGCACGCACGGAACTTCTTTCACGGCCGGAAGAAAGGGCTTTCGCCCCCGTCCAGGGAACAAGCATCGAGTGAACCAAGAGTTGGTTCCTGTTCCTGAACTCCTAGAGTTGCTGTCGCCACGTGTTCCGTCTAAGATTAGCGTCTCTCCGGCGGCATCCAAAGGCCGACGCACACCGCTTCCTTTCTTGCGTTCTTTCTCGGATCCGAAGTCCCTCCCTGCAAGCGTGCTAGCAAGATTCTCGCAATTGGGGGAAAGCCGGAAGCGATCTGCCAAATTGAGCGGAACCCCATTCCCTGAATTTGCATATTTTCCCCCTGTTCTATTAGCTGTTCCCTCCGTGTGTGTGTGTGTGTGCTGTGCTCCCATATATGGAACTGTAGAGGATTCTGATGCGCAAGGAAGGAACCGGGAACTGTAGAGCGTGTCCTATGAAGCTCCGATTCCACCCTGCTGCCCCTAAACTTCCTCAACATCTCCGAAGCGCGGTCAGCCATAGAGGTCCGGCGTCCCGGAATGTTCTTTCTCGCAAGCAAAGGAGGCAGCTCAGCAAGGTCGTTCCTAAAGAGAGCTGTGAAGAGGGCAGCACACTTCTTGCACAAGCAGGCTTGTCTGCATTCACGAGACCGGGGTAGAAGAAAAGAGGAAGCTGAAGAATTTAAACCCCAGATGGCACCACTTCTTTTTCCAGATTTCTCACAGCACTTTATCTCGCGAACGGCCTTGGCTGCAGTCCTCAGTATCGCAGTGCAGCAATTGTCATCAGGTATCGTCAGGGACTGAACTTTCCGATGAGATGAAAAAACAGAGAATGGAAAGTCAGGAACCAGAATCTCTCTTCACTTCAAGAGGCACGTTCCCAGCGTCCTCTACATGCAAGCACCGGTTAGCCAGCCGAAGTCCCTTACCATTTCCCCCGGTGGGTGCGACGGAGCGGCAGCGACGACAAGAAACGAATGCTCCTTCGACTTCGACAGACCTCCAAAGACCAACACAGAAGGACAGCCAACCGGAAAACAAAGATGCGCGATTGCTTGCGCCCATTTCTCAGGCAATGCTGGTACTCAACGATGCGCAGCTGCTTCCCGCAGGACATTCCGATTTCCTCAAACGGCGACGTGCCCGGCAAGGCACCCATTGCCCTTTGGCGATTCCGGACCCCATGAGCCAAAGCGACGCGTGAAACCGGGAGATCAACGAGGGAAATCAGGAAACCCTCCGCAGCGCACGCTTCCTCGGCGACCCGAAGAAAAGGAGGGGTTCGTCCTTCCTCGCGAAGCGATACGCAGTTCTCCAGGCAAAGTCAGCCGACCGACCTTGGGTGACTGAGGCGCCACTCGGTTCCTCAATTTCCGGCCAGTCGCCCCGCTCGTCGTTCCCGAGGAAGACGGGAACGACGCTCCGGAGGAGTGCTTCGGGCTTTCGCTCCACTTTCTGGGACGCGCGTCCGCCAGGCACGAAAACGACCGCGCAACTGACTGCAAGCCGACGAGGAGCGAAGGCACGGAATGGCGAGAACGCGCCCGGCCAAGCTGCCACTGAGCGCGACTCGGCCCCATTACGGACGCGGAAGAGAAGGGAAGGCACGCGGGTTTTACAGGACGGGGCACGTAGGGAAGCCGAGGAGTGAGCGAGCACGTCAGGGTTCGTGCGGGAACGCTGTCGCACGCGGAGCCAGAGCGGCCGCGGCCGTCCTCCTCGAAGGCGGGTGCGCATCCTGACTGAGCTTCCATCGACCACCGGCTGAGGCAATCGGTTTCTTCGTTTCACATTTGCTGGCTCTTACAGCATGCTGTCTTTCATAGCTGGCTGGACCACTGCTACAAAAAACGAACCTAAAAATAGTGGGAAATCTCTGGGACTCTTTTTGTTTGTTGGAATGGTTTCCATTTGCGTGTCTACCTCTTTGCTGATCCCGGGTCCAATAAAGCTAGAGAGGATGTTGAATCCTGGCGATGTTCATACGCTTTACTGTCTGTCTCTCCAGAATTCACTTCCAACAAGAAGTTACTAGGCAGCCATCGCTTGGATACTGCAACTGCGGTTTTCTGTGCTCCCCGCTCGGTACTTTCTGGGATGAGTCATCCATCATGGAGTCATGCAGCTTCCTATTTCTCTAATCGTGCAACCAACTGATACGTCACGTTTTCTGTCGTCCATCTTTGCCTGCTTCCTCTTCTGATCCAGAAGATCCCGGGGATTCCCTGAGGAGGGATCCGGAACAAGCTGAACGAGAGGAACGCGAGGTCTCCTTTAAGTACGGGCGGGGCTCTCGTGAAGAAAAGGCTTCATCTTCGTTCTCTTTCCTGCTTCGATCCAAGCACCGCTGGTCTGGAACTAACACCAGCCGAAAGGAACCTGCCCATTACGCTGGTCTTCGCCGTGAATGGGGAAAAGAAAACAGAAGAATGACAGCAATCTCGGGAGCGTGGGGGATTCACACGGGGGGAGGGGGTAGCCCGGTCACAGGAGCCGAGGCCAAGGAAAGGAGAGGGGTGAAAGATCTGTTTCAGAAGCGACGGTGGGGTCAGCGACGATGACGGAGGGGGAATGCCAACCCTATCGGATGCGCGCAACTGGAAGCGCTGCAAGCCCGGCAGGTCGTGACGTCTTTTCGAAGAACCTCGGAGGCCACAGGTCTCTTGGGTAGCGCCTGAAGTCTCTTTGAGGTTATTTTCCACCAGTCAGGCTCCTCAGAGAGAGTTGGCTCTCCTTCGCTTCCCGGAAGAGCCTCTCTCTCTGGGTGTTGCATCTCGTTCTTTATCCGCGTGGATCCCTTCAGGCGCCTGAAAGGCCGAGCCTTCCACGCAGGTCCCGTGGGAAGTGGGTGGGTGGGCAGAAAGAGAGCTGCTTCTGGTCGCCCCTGCTATCCGAGATGGACTCTTCCACGTTGCTGTCCCCGCGCGCCCCATTTTCCGTAGAGGAGATCTGGTAAATTGGAAACACCCTGTCTACTTCGCTCCCTCCTTGCTCTCTTCCAGTGCGCAAGGTCCGGGGTCTGAGTCCTTTCGTAGAAGAGCGAGTTGTTGCTCATCCGCAGCCAGAGGGAGGGCTGCTTGCCTTCTCCTGGGGAGAGACTGCGGAACGAGCTTGGCGTATGACGTCATCTGTCGCCATTTTGAAGAGAGGGTGGATCCGGAACTTCGAGATCGACGGAGAGCTGATGCCTTATCTCCATCTCCACCTCCTCCACCCACCAGTCTCGATTTCTCTTCATGTCCGGAGCGATTCTCGGGATGGAGCGCCTCCCCAATCGACGCGGAGACCAGCAGCGCCACTCTTGGGGATTCAGGGATAGCTCTTCTTCCTTGGTAACCGAAGAGAACTCGGACAGGTGGTGGTGGTGGCCCATGCTCCCTCCTTCCCCGGATGAAGGATCCTTGGGGGAACTGTGAAGCAGATCCGGTCTTCCTCCCGCTCTTCGAGAACGCCAGAGACGCCGCCACGGAAGACACCCCGCACTATGGTCCGGGAAGTCACAAGCCTCCGCAACACGGGACGAAGCGGCTCTCTGAAATGCACCACCCACCGTAAGGAAAGAGAAGGCGAAAATCCGGCGCATCGTCGGTACCGGTGACGTCGCGAGCGCTGTACATCCCGTGAGCATCGCCTTGTGGGGGATGAAGCTGAGCAGAGGGGAGGAGGGCAGACAAGCCTGGCCGCTGCTGGTCACGACGCCTGTCGCTTCACGGCCCTCCCAACCCGACCACTATGCAATCCCCAAGGCGATGCGCAGGACGCACTTTGCGTCTGCGAGAGCAGCGCAGTGGCGGTGACCTCCTGGAACTGCGATGCAGCTCTCCCGCTCTCCTTGCCCATCCCTGGAAAGAGCAGCGACTGTTGTTGCTTCCTGAGCCCACGTCGCAGAGACAGCAACGGAGCATCCAGAAGATGATGCGCTGCTCCGGTCTATCTCTATGCCCGACTCCCGGGAGTACTTCCTCCTTATCTCCTCTTTCCAATGAAAACCCATCCCACCCTCATCCATATTCACCGTTGCTGTCCGAGGCTGCGTCTTAGCAATGGGGTCGGGAAGTGCACAATCATCTCGTTCCTCCTGGCTGCCATGTTTTTTTTTGTCCTGACGCAGCAGTATACTCGGATTCTCCCTCTTCTTCCTGAAAATGGAAGCAACGCCGAATGACAGACGTTGCGAAGAGCTTCAGAAAAACTGGAAAAAAAGAAAGGGAGTCACGTCCTGTTGACCTCTCTCTGTATTTCAGGCGACACAGACGGAGGGGAGGGGAGGGGAGAGGAAGTGGTGCACGTGCCCAGATCTCTTGCAGGGCTTTTGCTCCGGAAGGCGCCTTCCTGATCCTCATCCCTTTTTGAGGCTCAAGGGTGAAGTCAGCCTCCGCAGCAACACTCGGGAACAGCAGATGACCTCTGATTGCAGTAGAGGCGGTTGGCAACAATTCCGCAGGTCCCTCAGACACCCTCTCTCGCGGTCCCCACGCTTTGAAGGCATTCCCGAAGGAACAATTCCGCTGGTACAGGCTGCTTGCGGCAATCCCTCACTGTACGGAAGCTGGAGGAAGTTTGAAAGTCTTCTTCCCTCCTTCCTCTGTTCATTCCCCTTTGTTAGTTTTGTCAGACATTGCCGCTCGAGACTGCCGATCCGAGTTGGCAGTGGGGAAGGCAAAGCGAGCTGGGAGGAGCTGGAATTCTCTCAGGTGGGGACGAGGAGCGCGCGGTGGTGACAGCATCCGACTCGAGCTGGCCCTGCACGCGGGAGGCACTTTGGCTGGCACGGCGCAGCAGGCAGGAGAGCTGGCGTCAATCCGCAGGCGGTGACGATGAACGGCGAGGTACGCGCGTGCGTCTCTTCTAGTGCGATTGCCCACGGCCACCTTCTCCCCCCTTCTTCCTGAATCCTAGAGCAGTTGAACTCCAAGATGGGATTGTACTCCTGGATCCCGGCTGCTTGCCGGATATACCATAGAAAGAAGCTATATTCAGATCTCCTTTCTTCTTCCTTTCTTCCTCCCCTTTTTTCTTTCCTTCTCTCTTTTTCCTTTATCCCTTCTCTCTTCCTCTTGCCTTCCTCCTCCCTTTCTCTCCTTTCTGCTTTCCTCTTCGGAAGGAAAAGTCGGTAGGAGGCGAAAGGGCAGTGGAATAGAGCAGGGTGCACCCTGGAATGGGGGAAGGGAATCGATCATTCTTCCTGCACGTTACCTCCAATCAGGCGGTTCTTCCTTCACTTGTGGAAATCGAGTGGAATGCAACGTGGGAATTCATCTCCTCTATCCATCCGGCCCTCCAGTTTATACTTCCGGAAATCGGTAGGTAAGAACGACTCCTGCTTGCTCCTCTACGTCTTGCCTGTAGCCTGCGAAACGGTAGACGCGCATTCGAAACGCGGAAGTGGCGAGGGAGTGCCTTCGGAGGAGGACGACCTCGGGCGTCTGGGATAAAGGTAGTCCGAAGGGATGGGAATGACATTCTCGTAGGATCCTTGGCCACAGTTTTCTAGGGAGAAAGCATGCTCTCCAATGTCCTCTACCAGGGTGTTTCCTCATCCCTGGGAGGTCGTTCGCTTTGTGTCCATCTTCGGGAGAGCAACCCTCCAAGAACAAGGAATGCTCGGCTTGCGAGGAATGGACAGATTGGTCGACCTGGAAGCCAGAGCGGAATCTGCTTGGAAATCTGCTTCTTTGAGGCATGCCTGAAGAGCTGAATGGGGTGTGGGAAGAAGAATGGAATTCACATGCAGGGAGGAAAGTGGAACTCAGGGGTTTGAGGGTGGAAAGGAGCAGCTGCAGGAGAGGAGACCTCCTGGCTGCCATTCGCTACCGGGCAGCGCAGGTCCGCCACCTACCGCAGGTTGGAGTTCGGACTTCTGTAACCACCCTGGCCACTTTTTCTACTCCCCAGAATTAACGAAAGGAAGATACCAAGACGGTTCCTCTCTTTAGCTTCCGTTCTGCTCCAGTCCCCGGATCCAGCTTGTCTTCCCTTCACGATCTGCAAGTCTTTCCGTGATTTCTCATCTGCATCCCCGCGAGATCCCACGAGGAACGGGATCCTCCTTTCGAACTGTCCTTTCGGCGGCTCCTTCTTGATGAACGACATCCTTTGGTGAACCAGACGAAAAGCAGGACTGTTCTCCCCTTTCGTCCGCCAACTCCAGAGCACTCAAGGGAGCAAAGGTTGATGAAAGAAACATCTTTCGGGAGCTATGAACGAAGGAAGACGTTGGAAGCTGGAACCGCTTCCGTGAACTCATTTTCGCCGTCCAGAAGGAAAGGATGTGGGGAATCAAAATGGAGAGAAACTTCCAGAAAATCGAAACGAAAGTCGTGGAAGAAGCGGACTCTGCAAGCTGCTCGGCCTTCAAGATTGAAGAACCCTCCAAGGATGCAACACCCAGTGGCACAGCACGCGAGAGAAACAGCTCTTTGGTTTTTGCTCTACAGCTTCCTGCACCCGAGCTGAACTTACGAACAGCTCGTCGCTCGCGATGTCGGCTCGCTCATGCTGGACTGCCATCGAGAACGTCCTTGTTGAGGGACTATGCCGTAGAACGGGATTTAGAAACTCCTGTCGCAAAAACTTGTGGCCTCTTCCCATATACCTCGACGGTTTTCTCCCGCAGGTGGCAGCACGCGGCAGCTCCCTCCTTGCGCTCGATTTGTTCCTCTCGGAGACTGGGAAAAGGGAGAGGGAGCTATCCTAGGTGTGGGGTGACGAAACCATTCCTCTACTCACCGGTGGGCTTCCTCTGCTCACGGAAACACCCTGCTGTAGCGCTTCAGCAGCAGGATCATGGTGTCCTGCTGCTCTCAAAGCACGATGATGATGGTGGAGAGGCTCAGAACTGACTCAGCCACCAGCCAACACGAAGCAATCCACATGGAGTCTTCAAGCTGAAGAGTCTGGCAATATGGTCCCGTCTCGAAGGAGCAGAAAGAAAAGTGGTCAGAGTGATCTCACGCCGGCTACAGCCAGGGTTGAGTCCCAGAAAACTCATCCTTTGCATACCTATTTTTATGCATCTGTTCGTTGAGTTCTCCCCGTCTTGCCGGTGTTCGTGCGCAGCTGACCAAATCGGAGGTGTCTCCTGGATTCCTGGAGAAATTATGAGCTCGGCTCCCACTTTGCTTTATGAGAAACGCCTGGATTGGCCGAGTGGGAACTCTTATGTCTTGCTTCCGGCAGAGACGATCACCTTGAGGAGGCAGGGCTTCCGAGACGCTCCCAGACGCCAAGCACTGGGGGCAAATCACTTCCGAGTGTCACTACGCCAATTACTTCAGGAGGTCGAACTTTACTTCAGGAGCTCCAGGATCCTGGAGACATTGCAAATCTGGTGAGTCAGAGGTGGCTCAGTCGTGGGACACGGGAACGTACGTCTGGAAAGAAGGAAATTCCTCACTCGATGACTCTTCCTGGATACTCCATGCGGAGGAACTTTGCACGACTGGTCTCATTTCGAGAGTTGGAGGAAAAATAGGCGGCGGAGTCATATGAGGGAACGTGCGCCATGCTAAGTGCTGCGGTTCGGGGGTTCCACCTGGGAGGAGCTGGAGGGAATTGTTGATCCCGTGCGGCATCCAGAATGCCACCACAGCGATCGATGGGGGAGGTCCTGAGGAGCAGAGCCAAGCTGAATATTTAAATCGCAAGAGACGCAGCAGCGAGGTGACGAACGCGGCGGAGCGTTCCTCTTCATTGATGCTGTGCGAAACAAACGACCAAGATTACAGGATAAGCATCACTGCATCTGCACATGAGGGCAAAAAATGCCAGTCTCGGAAAACTTCATCCATCTGCCGTGACATTCTTTGTGGAAGAAGAACCAAAGTGAGAGAGGCAGGGAGACCTGGCTGTTGATGGGGGGGAAACGACTAGCAGATTCTTAAGAGACAGAAGCCCCGTGGAAAGAGTGAATCTTTGAAATGATTTTCGGTTCACTTTTTTTTTTTGTACCTTTCAAAGATTACGAATAGATGATGGAACCGTAAAAGTTAAATAATGTTTCTCCACGGATTCGGAAGCCGAGTTAAAGACTAACGAGCAGGATGGCAGCTCTTCTAGAAAAGAAATATCTTCCTGGAGATCGCCGAATCTCGGCGTTTCGGGCTGAACCCTCCCTCGGCACTTTGAAAAATAGTCCTCAAGGAGTAACAGGGGAGGGAGGTGTGCCTTGCAGCGCTTGAGAACTCTGATGTGAACTCCCTGGAATTTGGCTGCAGCCGTACCCGGTGTCTGGACTCGTCTCCGCAGACTCACGCCAAGAGTTTCGGTTTTGAGCAGATCCTCGATCCCGGAGTACACTTTTCTCGTGGGACGCCGGATTTCGTGACCACCATCCTCCGTCATCCACCCACCTTCCGCGCAGCCTCTTTCTTGCTCTTCCTTCCTCACGAGTGGCGTGGCGGGTGAACTGACTTGGTCAGTTTTTCGCACGAAGTCAGGTGGTCCGGGAGACGCCGCCTGCGAACCGGGGAAGGACTCGTGAGCCTGCCTTGCACGCCTGAGGGTGAGAGTGCGCCACCCTACTACCCTCGCTTGCGAATCTGCGGGGCTGCCATCCAGGCCTCTTCCCAACACGGAACTCGTGCCCTCCTTGCCTGACGCAAGAGGCGGAGGGCGGATCCCCGAAGCACACGGACAAGCTCCACCCCCTCACCTGTCCGATCGCTAATTTCACCGTGTCATCTTCCGGTTTCATCTTCTCCTCACGTCCCGATGCACCACCCCACCCGCGGGCCATCAACCTTCCATGAGCGGACGGCGCAACTGCTTCCCTGTCAAAGGACGCTGCCATAAAACCCCTTGTCTCCTTACCCATAGCGCGTTTTCCCAGCTGCCGTTGACAGCTAGTTTGCACTTAATTCCAGACCCATTAAAAAACCCTATTAAGCTCGCGCGTGCCCTGCATCTTCCTCAGCTGGCAACACTGCTGGCAGGCACCTAGCTAGCAGTTTTTTGTGGGATTCTCATACGGATGCCTGCTGGCTCCCTCTAACCCCCCCGTCATCCTCCCCCTTTCCCTCGTCCTCTCTCTCTTTTTCCCTCAGGAAAACGAAACTCTCCGACACACCCTGGTTCCGCCTCGGGGTAAACCCGGGAAACTTCCAGGGAAGAAGCGGGCAGGTCTTGCTTCCCCGCTTGCTTCAGCGGCTGGCAGCTGGACCGGGAGCGCTGGTCGGAATGGCGATCGGAGACCCGCAGCCTTCCTGAGATGAGGACGCGGCGAACGGCGTCTGACTGTCCCTTGGTGCCTGAAACTCCTTCCTTTGAGGAACTCCACGCGTAGCCTTGGATGCTCGTGCAAAACTCATCCTTTGAACGGAGGAAAGAGAGGAGGAGGAGGAAGAAAAGAAGAGGAGAGATGAAGAAGGAGGAATGAAGATGGTGGAGTCCCTAGCGCTCGTTATTTCTGCATTTTCCTTCATTCCCCTTCTCCCTTTCCTTTTTTTCCCTACTTTTCTGAGCTCAGGAAACACCCTTCTTGCATGCCTCTCCCATCCCTCTGGTCGAGCGACTGGAACTGCATCCTAGATGCGCTCATGATAAGCGCTGTCTCTAGAAGCGCGGGAGGCCGGAGTACCACAGGAAGGATCGTTCGATTTCCGAGATCACGATCGTTTCACTACCCCGAATACCCTCAGGAAACAGGACGGAGTCCCTGTTTCGCTTCCCCTGCAGAAATGATCCGCGCGCCGCTGGAGTCCCACGTCTCGGTGTCCACTGCCGTTCCAGGATGTCACCGGTGTGACGGCCTCTCCTCATTTCCGTAATGGGGAAACCCATTAACCGACTGACTTCACAAAGGAGCGCCTAGAGTCAGATTCTTCGGCAACAAATCCCGTCCTGTTTTCGGGTACATAATGGATGTGTTGATTACCCGCTGGAGCACTCCCGCATCCCGGCCTCCGGAGGAAGGTCCCAGAGACGAGCCGCGAAAACACTTGGACGCGCGCGCGACGGCAGATGTGTCTAGGAGAACCATTAGCTGACGCGACGGTTCCCTGCAATCGTCCCTGGACAGACGGGGTGAGAGTCGCTCGCTGCCATCCCTGCTGGCAGCAGCCACACCCCGGCGCAACGAGCCCGATCGCGCCATCTTTGCCTTATCGAGCTTTCGGGAAGCAGCGAGTTCCGAATACCCGAGTAGGTTCCCTCCCCAAGGAAGAGGCATCCGTTTCCAATTGCCCTGCCTCGATGTTGGCATCCCCTATTTCTTCCCCGAGTTCTTCTCCTTGTTATGCTCGGAACAGCTGTAAAGCATGGAGACCGCCTCTCGTAAACGTTTGTTACAAACTGCTATGCAAATTACAGGAAGAAAATACATCGTGAATGTTCCCGCATTAATTTCTCCGGGAACAAGGCAGCTTATCAATACAGATGACACAAACATGCAATTCTTTCCATGATTAATGAGATCCAACAGGAATTAAATCAATACGGGTTCCTTGAAATCGTGTGTCACCAGTGTCTGCTGATCGGGCGTTCTCCCGAATTCCGTAATTAGTAGAGACTTTCATTAAAAAAAAAAAAAAATGAGAAAGCGAAGGAAAGAATGGAGGAGGAGAAGGGCCCCTTCTTACTCCTCCTCACATTCTCCAAGACAGCAGGTGGAATCAAGGTGGAACCCTGACGAGCACCCTGACTCTGTGAAAGGGCAGGCGTCCACCTGAAAGCTGGAGGACCTCGCGTCCGGCGGAAGATCGAAGTAGAGATGAGAAACGATGGCTCACTCCAGCCTCCTCTTCCCTTCGTCGTCGCTCCTCTCTCTCTCTCTCTCTGAACCCACGACACCAGAACCGCTTAACCCTTTGCTGGGATTGCAAGCAATCCTCAACTGCTCCCTGCCCCAGAACAGATGAGTTTTTTTGTTTGTTTTTTTTTCAACACAAGGGCAGGAGGAGGAAAAATAGTGGTCCAGCTGCGGTCCTGACGCCTGGACTCACATTGGTAAGCGAGACTGAGCGGCCGTCTACCGGGAAAAAAACGAACTCCTTTCCCCTCCCTTTTCTCTCCTTCTCGCTCGTCGCACGGCAAAACGTGCGGCGACGGGCGTGCGCGAAAATTCGGCGACAAATGTCTTCTTGGCTGCACACGCGAACCAAGAAGACCATCAGATTCCTCGAGTCCGAAGAAGCCCCTCCAGCTATTCCGGTGAATAGAGGGTAGGAAGTATGCGCTAGGTAAGCAGTGGACCCTTGCACAACCGCTCACCTCCCCTTGACTATCTGCAAAGAAAGGAACAGCCTTGCTATTCCTTAAGCAGGACGACTGATAACAAAAATTCCCTTGCTGCTGGGAACCTCAATGGCCCTGATTCTGGAACCTGATTATGCGTTTTCGGGAACCCTCTAAAAAATGCCATAACCTTGAGGAGCACCCGTCGGACGAATTCTTGGGGCTCCTAGCATTGCATTCAAGACATCACGATTGTTCCCGGAAACAACAGCGACCAAGCTCGAGTTCCGGAGTGCCTCTTTTTCACTCTTTTTTTTTCCAAGCACTGCTCCAAACATGCGCTCCTGGAGAGCTGCGTTGCATCCTCCGGACGTGGAGGGAGCGACTTGCAATGTAGCGACTGCTGTCATTTCGGAAGACTGCCTCCCGCTGCTCCATTTGCCTGGTGACATAGACCACGTCTCCGATAGATGCCTCTGCTGCTGCTTATACTGGTGAGCACTGCCTTGCACTCCATGCGTTCTGCACATCTGTTGGGGGATGTCGAGTCTCTGTAAGACTTGGTCTCTCGTATCTCCCGATCCGAGGAGGCTACGACCAGCTCGCACACCTATGCCTGTGCTCTCTCGGAAAGAAAGGAAAAAAGCCGGTTCCTTCCTTTGCCGTGCTTCCTCCACCTCTGGCTCCGATCTTTCGAAGGTAAAATCAAGGACGGCAGTGGGTTTTTTTTTTTTTTCTGAAGCACGAGACGCTGGCCAAAGTTTTGAAGGATTGGCTGCAAGCCACATCAGTTCCACTGCTTCCAAGTTCACCACTTGGACTCGGTTCACCATATCATCACGCTTCCTGGAATATCACATGCAATAATTCAGGTGGATGCTGCCATCCCATACCACGCACCTCCTGCCCGTGAGGCTTCACCTTCCCTCGTGAGGGCAAACGCGTTCAGGAGGAACCTCTCGCAGCCTCGAGTTTGCAGCGTCTTGCAAACCACCGCCAACAGACGTGCTGCACGGGTGTATCACTTCCCATGCAGATGAGATGGAGCCTGGCCTCGGGCAACGCGCAACTCCAATAAACTTTTAATAGAAATGAGACCGGGAACTTCCCCTCTGCCGTCATCTCTCTTCTCCAAGGCAAGGAGCCTACTGGCATGTCGTACAACCCTGAAAAAGGCTTCCAGAGCTTTCCTACGTTCGCGCCGCTCATTTATTTATTTTACGAATCAATCAAGAGAATATGAGGATCGATAATTATCTTCCGTTGCACATAATCTTGTCATGCCAGAGAAATATCGGGCAGACATGACGGATTGATGCGAATCCTCGCGCACTTTTTCAAGCGTTTCTGTACGGGGGGAACTCTCCGGCGCGAGTGTGTCTTCAGAAGGAAAAGTGGAGATGAATCCAACTGATTGCCAGAGTACGGACCCTTCGTTATTCATGGCAGCCTCACCGTGGACGAAATCGATCTTGGGGTCCTGTCACCCGGGTATTCTTGCTGCTTCGCAGAAAAAAGTGAAATATGAAAGGATTCCTACAGTTCTTCCTCCGCTGCCGGATTTGTTTCCTCATGGAATCAGTGGGATTGTCCGAGCCGGGCCTCTCAAGTATCGCAGGATGACGGATCCGCAACTCCCACGGCATCGGTGCTTTCTTAGACGTCTTAGAGCTCCTCGATCTCGAAGATGCAAGGCCCGCGGCACCACATCAGGCGCAAAAGCGCAAACGAGGAACTTTCTGGGTTGTTTTCTACTCTCACTTTTATGGGCAGCGCTTCGAAGCACGCTGGCGGGCATTCCATGGGAGTATTGATTACCGCAGGCACTGGTGATGCAGGCTGTACCTCGTGGCTTCTAATTTTCCAGCAGTTCGGCTCTCCGGGAGGCTGGCTCCTCAAGTAGCTCGGCGTTTGGACTCTTCAAAACACAGCACGTGGCCAAACACATAAATGCACTGCAACACACACACGCACACGCACACGCACGCAGCAACAAATCGATAGCTTTGCTGTCTCAGTTTCGTGCCTCCTACTATCAGCGCGGTAAGGGTTCAAGGGGAAACGCAGGCAGGTGACCACGCATCTGCCTCACTGCGTCGGGACAGTGCTGCTTCCCGACTAGGAAGGCAAGAACCCAGCTTCCAGTCCAGAGGCAGGGAGACTGAGCTTCAGAAGATCCTCTGTACCGGAAGAAGTAAGGGGTTTCAACCCGATCACTCCGGGACGTCTGTTTCGACGAAAACAAAACACACCACAAGTTCGGGGGGGAAAGGCACTCCCTTCGAAAAAACAAGGAAAGCCAAAAAGGAAAAAAAAAAAAGAAGTTCATCAGGGATAACCACCTGCACGCAGGCAGCCTGCCGAAAAGTAGGGAGAAGGAGGGGGTGGCAAGCACCAAAGCACTACTGCTTCCTGCTTCCAGGGAAACGGAAGTACCACTTTGATACCTACCGTCGTTGATACCGAATTCGGTCCATCCGGTGATCACGGAAACGATGATCGGAGTGTGGAATCCGTCCGCTTCGTCGATCCCTATCGACCTGAATAGCTGCTGCAGGATCCCTCCCCTTAACCTGATATATGTCTCCTCTGGAGAATGTGAAATCGCGAAACCATCTCCTCCTGTCGTTGGGATCCCGGCTACCTACTGAAAGTTAAAATATAATTAATAGCGCATTGTAAATACATTACTGACAATTATGCTGACGTAGGAAAGATTTGTGTGTCAAGTTTTCCTCATCATGCAGGAACGAAGCTGCTCGCGCTCTTGCTCGATAGTGGATTTTATTCTGTGCGGAGTAACAAAACTCATTAGCAACTGCTAACAGTGCAAACAGATGGTAACACAAAGATATTCCTTTGATTAACAGCGGATGCCAATATAGAGAGAAAGATGCTTACATCTTTCTTTCTGTATTGGCATCGGTTGTTTGCTAGGAAGAGGGATGCACCTACGATTTCATTCCCATGCTGCAGCATGGCAATTGGAGAGGGGGGGAGCATAGCTACGCGTAGCTGCGAATGGCACCTTTGCCACTTCTTGTATTACAAAGCCTTGCATGACTCCTGTGTGGAGGAGTAACACCGTCCTTTGCAGCGTGTCTTCCAGGCTGTCCTTTAATATCGTGTGGCGCTGCTTCATCTTGGGTTTTCCTCCCGGTAAATCCGAAAGGTTTTCGATTTCGAATTTCGGGATCCGCGGAACTACCTTTCCTCCTGACGCTACCTTGCTCCTTTTCTGAGGGACACAGCTTCCAGACCGATGTCCAGTTCAGCCTAGAGTGCAAAAAAGGCAGAAGACTACCTGAAGGCCGAAGATTCGGCGAGTTTCCCATTCAGACAACTTCCCGTCCGGTGTTCAAGGACACTTCCTATCGACAAGTTTTCTTGAGATCTCTATCGATTGGAACGTCAACCCGAAAAAGCTTTCTACACGTCGATACCCCCATAAAATCCTGGTTGCTTGCGATACTGAACGTGCTTTCCCCGTCCGATGTATTTTCGCTTGTACGTTTCCTTCTTTGCAAAACTTCGAAGCATGAAGTGTCCTTCTCGAATTCCAATGAATCAAAAACACAGGAATCTGATCGTCCCGCGTTAGTGAGGAGCTTCGGATTAAACTTGAGCAGCTGAGCTCTCATTTGGGAACCACATCTTCTAGATCACCATGTAGTCTTTTCCATTCGTGGACCCGGATTTTGGACGGCAAGAAGATGACTTCTCAATGGCTTTCAGAGACCCAAACAGTGATTGGAATTCAAGGGAAAAGCAGTCCCTGATCAAAGGCTGGCAATTCTGGTTCCAACCTTCATCGAGGGCGAGCTATTGGGAATCTCTTCACGCGGCTTTCCTTTTCCACTGTATTAATTTGAGCGTCGCCATGGGGACACACTTTCCATAAGTGATCACGTGTTTGAGCGCCTCGAGTGAAGGATCCATTCTTCTAAATTTTACCTGCCTCTGCAATGAAAGCATGTCATCCCGGAAAGGGTTCTTGCATTTTACTCAGATCCCTGACTTCCATTCCCTCTGCTTGCTAAATCCTTCGATTCCTCAGCATCCTGAATGATTTCGGTTCCTATGGAAGTAATTGCCGTCATTGTTTCCAGCCTGACCGCCTTTCAGATGAAAATCGGATTTGTTCCAAGAGTGACTGAGCCATGACGCAATCTATGAATGCGTTACCCAGGACAACGAGACATTCAGTTCCACCTGAGACCAAACGGCAGGATGTTGGAACTGTCTCGTACTTTTCCTGGGAACTGCTATCAGTCCTCACTACTATTTCCAGTCGCTTTTGAATGCATGTCGATGTTAGCAGTTTCTCCTGGCTTTTTCTTTGGAAACTGTAGGCTCTGACCTGATCAGCGGGTCACATCTGCTTTCGTGAGACTCAAGGAAAAATTCGCTCGCAACTCCCAGTCTACGATAAAGTCAAATTCAGAAACTCGTGGATTATGGAAATCCTTTTGGGTTCTTCTGTTCTTCCTTACTTCCCTTTTTTGGAGGAGGGTGTTTCTTTTTTTTTTGGTTTTGCTAAGTGCTGAAGAATCGTTCGCCTCCTTGGGAGAGGCTCACGAAGCTCTTTAACCAGGTCCACATCACTTGAGGGTGCATATAACTCTTCCAGTTATATAGGGATAACCCTGGAAAGACAACCCTATGAATCCAGCAAGGCTCTGGAGGAAGGAGTCTGTTCCTCTCACGCTTGGTAGCGAGCCCCAATGGAAAGCTCTTCCTTATTCTCTCCGGAGTCCTGGAGGGGACCACTCCTCATTTCTTCTCCGAAAAGAACCCGAAAGGGAATCTCCTGGAAATTCTCCTCCGGTGGACACCTGCAAGGGAGCTAAGCGCTCCCTTTTTACTTCTCTGAGGAGAAGCTCGATGGAGTGCTCTTCGAAAGGAGCAGGGCTCTTGTTGACTCTCTGGAGAGGCAACCCCACGAAGGGAGTATCAACCAGCTCCATGGTACTTGACGCTCCAAGGTACTGCTTTATTTTCACAATGAAGGGGAACCCCTGAGGGAAGCGATTCAGTGACTACTTGATTCCTGAAAGGATTGCGGAGGGTTAACTTCCAATCCCGGAGGCCAGTAGCAGGGGCATCCAGCTTCCGGGTTCCACCGGTGCCGTACCCGAAGCGCCTACAGGGCAACCAAAGCTATCGTGCCGGGGGCAAAGAGGAAGGGAACCCGTAAAGCATCCGCTCTTGAAAATTCTTCCCCGGAGGAAACTACTCCTTCTTTGTTTCCTACTCTGAAGGGGACCCCGAAGGGACACCTCGGAATTTCTCTCAAGGGCACTTCCTGAAGGGGGCAGAGCGCTTTTTGACACTCCGCGGAGGTTTCAACCAGCCTCATGGAACGCGATGGAGTGTCTCCACCTAGGGGGAAGGGGGAATGGCTCCATTTTTCACAACCGGAAGAAAACTCCGAAGGGAACCGACTCCTTGGTTTCTGGAAGGAACCCAGAGAGTCAACTTCCAGTCCCGGTCCGTCAAAGGGGGCATCCGGTTTCTGGCTTGCACCAGTGCTGCTGGGCATTCCAGAGGAAGACCTGTAGTCGTCCCGGGTGCTCATAAACACCTACACCCTCCCCATGGAGTGGCAGGAGTTAATATTGATGCTGCTGCACTGGGGCCTTCCATACAACGCTCCCCGGCATCTGTGGACACGGGGTGTGTGTGTGTGGACCCAAACTGTGCGAGGTGCTGGGAGCGGGAATACCTCCCACACCTCCTAGTGGACCGTGTTGCCCCCCGGCCCCTTTGGAAGCGCTTTGTCGCGACCCGTGGAACCCCCGGCGGAAACCCCAGTAACCTCTTGAAGCGCTTCTTCCTGCGCGACGCCCTCACGCCGGTCGCATCACCAGCAGCACTTTGCTGCCCACGCAGCGGGACCGTGGCTGCATGGATCAACACCAGAGATGGCCATTTATTTTGCTGTCCTCTTCATGAGCACAGCATCAAGATGGCCCCATCTGGGAGTCTTGAAACAGGAACTTGCCGGCATCCTACAAGGATGCAGAGGACACCCTCCAGCACACGGTGATCTCTTCCCGAACCCCCTCATTTTTTGACTGTATGTTTCCTGTCACATGCGGAGACCGCAGCCACACGACCGCCAACGCGGGCCCCTCCGTTTTCGTAGTTCTCCGAAAAAGTTTTCAAGTTTTCTGATTGTGGGCTACCCTATTGTAGACCACGTTGCATCGTAGGGCTTCTTGCACTCAAGTGCCCCGTCTGTGTTATCCCGAGTTGTTCAATTCCTCTGAAGCTCTACTAGTGTTTCTCTTCCCCTTCTTTCCCAAGTGCTTCGTTGCACCATAGAACATCCTGGAATTCTCTGCCGGTCCATTCTCCGTCTGCATCCATAACTTTCTCTCGTGACAAAGCGAATTAGCCGTCGCCGTGTCAACTGTTGGCTTCTTGCCGATCACCCAGAATGGATTTCCCACGGAGAGCTTGCTGATCCGCCGATTGAAGCTGCGCTTCTCCTTCGTAAGCCCAGCTCTGGCTCGAAGAGAAGTGCTCGGAGCAAACAGGGGGCAACATGCAAACCCTCCAATCGAACGAATAAATTCTTGCGCTCTCTTGGGTCCAACTGAAAAATGCATGCTGATTCTTGGCTCCTGGGAGGAATCTGTCTTCTTCACCACCCGCAGCAACTTCAAGGGCTGAATCCATCTCCGATGACACGTCCCAGCTGCTGTCTTTTATGCATATGAGAAAGCAGTCTTCTTCTTCACTGAATTCTATTCGCTCTTTGCACCGAAGAATCGTCGGAGAATGCACGGAGCTGGCAACCCTTCCCAGGCGAACTTCGGTTCCATTCATTGCCTCAGGATGAAGAATTCCGAGCACGTTTCCGGATTACGAATCCCAACAAGTTTGCTCAGAGTGTTTTGGTGTCAGAGCGCTCCGTTCAGATCCTCCGCAGCTGTCCACGTGAAATTTTGCATTTTTCTTTTTCTTTCTTTTGATGGCTGTCTCTGTTTCCATAATTTCAATTTCGCCTGCCATCTGTGTGGTGCATGGAGGCTTGTAATGGCTTTCCTTTCCTTTCCAGATCAGATGAAGTATCTCGAGTTGCTTCGGCATCTGACCTGAAAACATCCCTAAGTGGTTTCAACATTCCACTTCGAGAGTCGCTTTCAGCGCGCGTGACCATTTTGCTCCTTTTGTTTCTGGTTTTCAAGCTTCCGAAACAGCAAAGCTTTGCAGGAACAGTGCTGGAACAAGAACAGGTCAGGCAACAGCAGGGATCCACTCCGAACACTCGCGCCATAAGAAACGAATGCTTCCAGGAGACGAATGGCGCGACGTCACAAGTCAGAAAAGTCACACACAAAGGCAGCTTGTGCTCCACAGCTCGCAGAGCTTCCAAGTACTTCTCGAGGAGAGAAACAAAAATGCTCTCGCTGCAATTGCCCTTCAGTGATTCTGGACCCCATGATCCAAAGCGAGCCCCCCACCGGAGAGCCAAAGCGACGCGTAAAACCGGACGATCAACGAGGGAAATCACGAAACCCTCCGCAGCGCACGCTTCCTCGGCGACCCGAAGAAAAGGAAGGTCTGCCCGAATTCTTTGATCGACCCGCAACTGGGTGCATGCCGAGCGTCTCAGACTCATGAGGGACAAGCAGTTTCTTCGAGAAAGCACGAGGGCGAGAAATCGAAGAAGCCACAACGTCTCCGTCGGAGGCATCTCCGGCATCTCTTTTGGAGTCCCTTTGCGTTCTTCTTGACCGAGGTACCAGCTCAGCCTAGCATGCTTGCATTTCGCAGTTCTCCATTCAGCATTTAAGAAACTATTCCTTCCAAGCATTGGACTCCGTCGGCAGCCCATGGAAGCGTTTTGTTGTTGTTGTTGTTTTCGAAAATTTCCATTTCTAAGACCGCCTTCGAGGAGGACGGCCGCGGCCGCTCTGGCTCCGCGTGCGACAGCGTTCCCGCACGAACCCTGACGTGCTCGCTCACTCCTCGGCTTCCCTACGTGCCCCGTCCTGTAAAACCCGCGTGCCTTCCCTTCTCTTCCGCGTCCGTAATGGGGCCGAGTCGCGCTCAGTGGCAGCTTGGCCGGGCGCGTTCTCGCCATTCCGTGCCTTCGCTCCTCGTCGGCTTGCAGTCAGTTGCGCGGTCGTTTTCGTGCCTGGCGGACGCGCGTCCCAGAAAGTGGAGCGAAAGCCCGAAGCACTCCTCCGGAGCGTCGTTCCCGTCTTCCTCGGGAACGACGAGCGGGGCGACTGGCCGGAAATTGAGGAACCGAGTGGCGCCTCAGTCACCCAAGGTCGGTCGGCTGACTTTGCCTGGAGAACTGCGTATCGCTTCGCGAGGAAGGACGAACCCCTCCTTTTCTTCGGGTCGCCGAGGAAGCGTGCGCTGCGGAGGGTTTCCTGATTTCCCTCGTTGATCTCCCGGTTTCACGCGTCGCTTTGGCTCATGGGGTCCGGAATCGCCAAAGGGCAATGGGTGCCTTGCCGGGCACGTCGCCGTTTGAGGAAATCGGAATGTCCTGCGGGAAGCAGCTGCGCATCGTTGAGTACCAGCATTGCCTGAGAAATGGGCGCAAGCAATCGCGCATCTTTGTTTTCCGGTTGGCTGTCCTTCTGTGTTGGTCTTTGGAGGTCTGTCGAAGTCGAAGGAGCATTCGTTTCTTGTCGTCGCTGCCGCTCCGTCGCACCCACCGGGGGAAATGGTAAGGGACTTCGGCTGGCTAACCGGTGCTTGCATGTAGAGGACGCTGGGAACGTGCCTCTTGAAGTGAAGAGAGATTCTGGTTCCTGACTTTCCATTCTCTGTTTTTTCATCTCATCGGAAAGTTCAGTCCATACGCTTGTAAGGATGCCGCTCCTCCTTTCCCTTACTGTTTCCAAAATATAAGGATCAGGAAAGAACTCGCGATCACTTGCACATTCCCACCGGAGTTGGTTGCCTGAAGAGAATGATGGACTTCGCCGTTCCCCTCCAATGCGAGGAAAGAAGACAGCTGCAGTCTCTGGGTGCAGCAGTGAAGTCTCAACACGTCGCCTTCCTTGGGTATGGAGTCCTGGTTGGGGTCCTAAGGGGTTCGATCGTCTCCGAAAGAGTAGTTTCCTGGTCGTTCCGCTCCTTTTCAGATCGGTAAAGTGCGGTCCATTCGCTCGTGGAGTCTCTCAGTGACGCGAGCAGTGAGGAGGAGGTCCGTCTCTTCTTCTCTCCCGAAGCCAGCAGCACTCAAAAGATGGCCAAGAAAAGCATCCGTTTGGATCGAGAGATGCATCTTTGAGATGCATTAAGTGATGTTGACACGGATTTGATGGGGAATGCGAGCAGCAGCCGCGAGGAGCAGGCGGTGGAGGTGACAGCGGCGCGCAGGCTCCAGGTCTCCTTGTGAGGAGGTCTCGGAGATTCCCGACTGCTGGTCCCTATTCTCCCGTTGGCAGACTCCCAAGTTTGCGACTCTTTCGTTCTCTTCGTTTCTCCCTCCGTTGACGAACTGCAGCTAGGATATGACGCTTCTCAGCCTCACTTCCAGACGAAGCGAGGAAGCTCCCCTGAATTTTTGCTGACTCCCATCACGTCGTGGGACCTCCGAAAAAGCTTACTGCTTCTCCCGAGTGAGATCTCTCGTCACTTGGAGAAGGGAATTCAGGGAGCAGAACGAATCCGCGGAGCAAAATCAGTAGGGATCGCATCTTCGGAAGACGATTCCCAGTCCAACCTCGACCCTTGACCCCTTCAGGAACCGAATCAGCCTGCTCTACTATTTTCGGAGCTGTAAGGAAAATTTTTTGGGTGTGTGGTGGGACGTGCTGGCCTATTCTGACAAGTGCTCGCTCGGCTGAGGCATTTCGAGGACAAAAAGAACCCGGAGGCACCTCTTCACCCGCTCCCTCCTACCCCTTGACGACGCACCAATCGGGAAGTTGCGACTCCTCACTACCCACCGTCATCATCGCCTCCTTGCTTTCGCCCTTCCGGGAAGGTCAGCGCCATCTCCAGCAGACTGTGGACGCTGAGGGGGGACTTTGGAATTCATGCCCTCGGGCACCGGACGCGGCGCGTCCTCCCACACTGCGACCTTCGGAGAGTCTTGATCGCCCCGCGGACCCGCCAAACGAGGCAGTGCTTCGAGGGAAGCCACGGACCCACCTGGACAGAGGGAGGGTCGATCCCTTTCTACCACGCCTTTTCTCGCCCTCCCCTCTTTTTACCAAGGCTTCTGAGCGACGCGCGTTTCCCTCTCTGCGAAATTCTCATGGAAACGCACGCGCACTGGAATGCAAGCAGGGAGACGATAGGAGAAAAAACGGTACCCATTCTGTGGCATTCCTTCTTCTCGTCCTCTTCGTCCTCCTTACTCCTGGATTCCACTCCCGCTTTCCTGGACCAGGCTCCACTCCTTTTCTGGTTCAAGGGCTTCTCTACGGAGGGGTATGGAGCATATCTTTCCACCACCACTCCCCTTTATCCGGAAGCTTCTGGAGAAGCAACTCCTGAGAGGGGTGCAGAGGAGTCCGTTCGACTCTTCTCCCCGCCGCTGCCCTCAGCAACGATGGATCCCGCGTGCCGCGAAACCCGCGGCCATGGTGAATGCGCCCTCATGGATGCCCCCTCCTCTCCCCTCGGTCAAAATCCCGGGACCGAGAGGGAAGCGAGGGACCTTCTCTCTAGAGCCTTGGTAGCACGGGAGGCCAGAAGCTCTCGGACACGAGTTCCGAAAAGTGGAGCAAAAGGGACAAAGCGCCCTGCTTAAGGGCTGCAAGGAAGCGTTCCCGAAGCATCCGGAGAGGTCAGGGCTCAGGTCACTACCTGGATAGCTTCATGCAGAGCTGCTCCGGACCTGCCGAGGCGAAGACTCCGAGATACTCCCTCGGAGGCTGGGACAGAGAGACCGAGGAGGTCGCCTTACGTTCGACTGCAGGGAGGAGTTGAGACTGCAACGGTTGGGAGGACTGCAGAAGAGAGAGAGAGGAAGGGAGGATCTTCCGGACGGGTTCTAGGCTTCTCTTTCCTTTCCCCCGCCCGCAGGACATGTGGTGGAGATTCGCTTCGGCACTCCGCCAACCCCAGGACACTGCCACCAACCTGCTGCAGCGCTTCTTCACCGGATGCGGGCTGGAGAAAGGCTCCGTGGTCGCAACGAGATGTTGCATCCGCGCCATAGCGACAGTCCGCCATGTACTAGAAGCAAGTTCGCGGCGAAGAGAAGCCACCAGCATGGCAACAGCCCTCGTGAGGTCTGCCATAGTGTAGCCTCATCTACCAGAAGAAGTCGCCAAGGAGATCTCTCCGCCATCCAAAGTCTCTTCTAGAAGGAAAGGACTTCTGAAACCAAAGTTCCCTGTCCCCACCCTCCCCTCTTTTATTTATTTATTTATTGTCTCCTCCCCGTTCCCTACCTCTCGGGAGCCAGCCTGCGTGCCGGTGGTCATCCCTGATGAACTTTTTTTTTTAGGGGGGCAGGGAGGGCTCTTGTTTTTTTGAGGGCATACTCTTCTTCCCCTGAAACTTGCGGTTTGCTTTGCTTTTTGCAAAATAAACGTCCCGTCGCGTGACCGGATTAAAACCCCTGTCGTCATCCGGTGCCCATCAGCCTGTGGAGGGTAGGGATCGTGACCGCAGGCGCACATCGTCAGGGTGGGGGAAAAGAGCAGGCTCTCCCAAAAACCACTCAGCAACTTCCTGCCCCACGCTCCAGAGGAAAATGGGGGTAATCCCAGTCCGTCTACCCCTCTCCGCAAGAAGAAAAGGTGAAACAAGGAAGGGTCCTTATCCTTCCGTCCCTTCTTTGCATAGGAGGGATGAGGACTCCTCGGTTTCCAAGGAGTTTCCCTTGCTCTTGTGTTCAGTTTCCGGAGGCTCCTGCCGTGGTCGCTCCCCCATCGCCCCTTCATTCCTGGAAAACCAGGCCTGCGTCGTCCCCTCTTAGGATGGCGGCTCCGGAAGGTCAACGGGAAGTGCGAGCCTCTTCGCACTTCGTTCCCTGGGAGGAGGGCGGGAGAGTCCTCCCTGGTGTCCGGCTCCTGGAAGGTTTCGATGTCCTCCAGGACGCCGCAGTAAATTTCTTCCCTCCCCTATCCCCTCCTCTCCCTTCCTTCCCATGTGCGTCATCTCGGCGCGCTCTCCGCAGATGCGGAGGTTTGGAGGGTCTCTCCACAGCGCCATCACCTCTGCCGACCGGGTGAGGTGCACGCGAGCGCCAGATTCCACCTCTGGACCTGTTGCACCTCAAGAGGCTGCGCGTTCCCTCCCCTGCGTCTGAGGAGGAATCGACCGCGGAGGCGGAACCACGAGCTCCCGGGATGCGGGAACTTCGCCTTAGAGACGAAGAGCGATTGGGGGAAGGGGAGCGCACCATCGCGCGGCAGCCAGCAGAGGCAGCGACCCCTCCGGAAACGCATGTAACTGCCAGTTGCCGCGCAACTTAACAAGGAGACGACTTCTTCCCCTTCCATCCTCCAGAATGGATTTCGTGTGCGTGGCCGCCCTAACGGTGTCCGTCCCTCGTAAGAGAGGAGGGGATGCATCCTCTCGTAGGAGTCGTTCTGTCTACAGGGTCGCTGGCCTCGCCGGTGAGAAGAGGAGAAGAGAACCTGGGAGGCTGAGCCATTTCGATTTCACGCCACGCCCTCAAGTGCGTCTCACGTGCTCCGCGCCAGCAAGGCACGAGGGCTCACGAGGGGACCGGGAGACCAAGAGCGTGCGGAAGGCGAGAAGAGGAGAAGGGGGAGGAGGAGGAATGGAGGGGGAAAGCGCGCGGGAAACGTCCTTCTCGCTGCTTCCAGCCCGCCCCGAGCGTCCGCCGCGCTCATGCGCGCGCGCGTCCGTCGCCGGGCGGGCGGGCGGGAGAATCGCCGGATCTGCGGGCAGTCGCGCCGCTGCAGGCCGGTCGGAAAGTCGCGTCTTGCGGTGCCGACGGAGTGCTGCTTGGTGGGTCGCACGCACGCACTCACGCTGCGGGGACGCTCACCGGAGTGTGAACGAGAGGTTGTCCGAGAGCGACCCTCCTCTCGTGCCTCCACCCTTACTTTACCCCCATCTCACCCTCCCACTTCTCGGAGGTCTTCGCCTGCATTCCTGATCCACGAAGCTGCGTCCGTAGCCCATCTCCCGCCCTCCCTCCCCACACCCATCGAGTGTGCTGTGCGCGCGCTCTCGGAGAGAATGACTCCCGCGCTCCATCCTTCGTCCCGAGGAACACCAAGGAGCGCGCTCACCCCTTAACCGCCCCACTTCCCTCCCATTCCCCTTCAGCGGTTTCGCTCCTCCACCCTTGCTTCCTCCGCTCCCGAGTGGACAGGAACAGAGAGGACCACGGTCCGGGTTGCCTAGGAACCACCGCTTTCCCTCCCCATCCCGCTGCCATGGTTCTCAGCGAGCCCGGAAGCACCTCCAAGAGCTTGGACGAGGTCTCGAAGACCCCGGAACCACCGCAGTGGTGGCTCTGACCGGAACGTCGCTCCCGTCCGTGTCGCACCGTAGCGGTGGTGGCAGTGGTTGTGACAGCCCTTCTGTGGGTAATAGCGGTACCATGAAGAGGAGGGCCTGGGATCCTTGCGGAAAGGCGCGGCTCGCCTGCTGCTGCTGTTGCTGTTGCTACGTTCTGCTGGTGGCTGCTGCCGGTGTCGTCGCTGCCGCCTCGCGCGGCAAAGGAGAGAAGCGCGTAAGTGCGCCAATCGGCTTGTGACCACCTCTCGCCCCTCCTCCTGCTCCTCGGCTCCATGAGCCTTCTCCTGACCACTTTTGTTTTCCACGACCGCTCTTTCGTCTGCGCCACCTCCCTCCTCCTCCTCCTCCCTCCTCGCCCACCTCTCTTTCCTTCTCTTCTTCGCCCTCATCCTTGCTCTGCCTCAGTAGGTGCCGCGAAACCACCGCCCGTCTCTCGGGTGGGCGCCCATTCGCTCGCCTGCACGAGGAGCTTTCGGGCGGTTTGTGGGGGAATAGGGGCAGGCTTTGGCTTTTCCGGATGGGAGAACACGGGTCCCGCGAGCGGTGGCCGTCCGAGGCCCGAGCCCCCGAGGGGGAATTCCCATCGTCGGCGAGATCTCGCTGCCCCCCCCCCCTTTTGCAAATCGAAAATGCAGTGGGAAAGAACAGCAGCCGAGAGGTGGGGCGAGCAGACGAAGCAGCGGAGGAGTCAGGGACCGCAGGGGACACGGACCGCGTTTCCCCGGGCGCGTGAGTTCGTCCTTACCCATCCGCGAGTGCTGCCATCACTAACGACAGCTCGCCCCACGCAAGGGGGGATGGGAATGCAGGCGTAGACTAACATCACGTGTAGGCATCATTTCTCGGGCTTCGGGATCTGCTCCGGACTGACGTAGCGACCCAGCAGGGAAAGCGTAGACGGCGGCGGTTGAGAAAGGACCCACGGGCGGGAAGGTGGGAGAGACGATCTGGAAGGTCGTCTCGGCTTGCGTTTGCCTCAGCTGCGTTCTTCTGCCCCTCTCGTAGTCCCCTGCTCCCTGTCTTCCTCGGCCGCGCTCCCGGGGAGCGAAGCTCCTCCTTCCAGGATGTCTGCCGCCGGCTTCCTCGACAAGGGGGATTTTGATGGAGCACACGGCGAAGGGCAGGTGGTGGAGGGACCTCAGGAGTGGGGTCTGCCTGTCCTGCCCGAGGTCTTCGGGAGGCGCCTTGGCCACGAGCAGGCTGCGTACGCGCGCTGGACAAAGGCTCCTGTCGGCAGGAATGGTGCGTCCTGCAGAACAGGACTTTTCTCCTCTCTCTTCCCTGGAAAACTAGGGATCGGGCTGCCCTCCTGCGCGACGTAGGGGCGGGCAGCGGTCCGGGAACCGGATACCCTCTCCCGGGGAAGCGAGCGCGTGCCCTTTGCGACGCGGAGGACGCGCGATAGGCTGGAGAGAAAACGCCGCCCCGAGTGGCAGCTGGCTCTCCCTCGTCCTGGGGCGGGAGAAACGACGGAATGGCAAGCGGGATTGGGGCCCACGGGGAAAGTGGAAGCTCACGGGAGAAGAAGAAGAGGAGGACGAAACCCTTCTGCTGACGGGGCAATCCCTTCTCCCCGCCGGGAGGTTGGGAGGCCCTGGGAACATTGCTTCCTTTCATCCTCGCGGCCTCCGGAACTCTTTCCCCTCTTCGGATGTTCATGTGGGCAGCGGCTATGGGAGCTCTTTCGCCCGGAGATCAGCGCTCCTCCGGAAAGAGCATGGAAAGGGTGCTGAAGACGGTGGGCCGAATTGAGATGACCACCATCAGCGGCAGCAGGTTTCCAGAGAGCGCTGGATCTGAACTCCAAGTTGCGCCTCCTCCACGGATCGCCCACACTGGAGTCGTCTCACCTTTCCCAAGGGAGTGGTGAATCAGCAGCAGTGCGTGAGCCCAGCTCGAGGACGGGGAAGAGCTCCAAGCCAGCAAGGACTGCCGCGAGCGACGCGCTGCTGGAAGACAAGGCAGCGGGGAGGAGATGAATCGAACTTTGTGGGGGCTGAAAAGAAGGAACAGCGTAAAGTGGGATGGCGCCTTCCCGATTTCCCTTCGTAGGAGCGGCTCCTCCGCGTAGGCCATCCGGCGTCCCCCTCACTCGAAGAGATCTCCCACCGGCGGACCTTTCCCGCGTGTTCTCGGAGACGGAGAAGAAGAAAACCCCTCTTCGTGATGCGCACCCGTTCGATTCCTTGACCACTCCATTCCTTGACCGACATCGTGGCAGCCGGAAGCGCCGATCCCTCCACCAACCACCGTTCACTAGCTGGGATGAAGGGCTCCTGCAGCTACGTTTTTCGGAGCACATTCTTCCCTTTTCTTCCCTTTCGCTGTGGAACAGCGAAGAGGCGGAAGGAAGTTGGCTTGTTGGCTCTGTTGGCTCGCCAGTCCGGAAGAAGCGATGGCGAGAACTTCGACCTGTCATTACCGTTGCCTTCGTCATGGAGAACGACGACGAGCCTCTCCTTGCTCCTCTCTCTCTCTTTCTCTCTCCCCTTCCGGGAAAGCGCGCGCTCACACGACAGAAAAAGCGTCCTCACCCACCTGACCACCTGTGCCGTAAGTGTCCTGGCTCTTTCCCAGAACATCTTCCTTCTCTTTCTCCTCCTCTCTTCTTCCTCCTCTCTGCTCTTCCCGCTGACAGGCAGGGAAGTGCAGAGCACTCATGCTCACTCCCTCGAGGAATCATGGTTGCGCTTCCTCCTTCTTTCCGCTTGCCGTTTCCGCCGCGGTAGGAGCGGCGGCGAGGGACTCCCCCTCGACCTGCAGCAAGGAAGCACACGCAGTGGATCTCTGGATGGGGGAGGAAGAGGAAGGAGGTGTTCCCGTCGCCGGCGCGCTCCCCCTGATGTCTCTGGCTTTCGTATTCTGTCACTTCCTTGTCCCGCCGATATTGAGAGGTGGGAGGGTGGGAGTAACAGAAGTGGGAAACGCAAACGAACAGCAAGCCCCACAATACCTCTTTCGGCTTTTTTTTACGAGGGATGCTCCCCTGGCTCAATCGCAGTTCTTTCTCATTGGGGCGAAATTTCCTCGCAGCGGAGACAACGGCTCTGCTGAGCGGACCTCGTGGTGACCGGTCATCCCTCTCGCTCCCCCTAACCCCTCTTCTTTTTTGCCTTTTTTTTCCTGATAGCCCCTTGGTCTCCTCCCGAAACGTCATCTTACCTACCTGCTTGTCATCAAGGGCACGCAAGCAAACGTTCTCTGCCTTGGAATTTGCTCTCGGCTCTTCGCCGCTTCCCTTCTCGGATGCTGCGGAGTTGCGTCGTCCTCGCGTCCCCGGGCTCTTCGCCCGGTTGCGATAATCTTGGATGGCCGTTTGGATGCATCGCGAAATTCGTCGCTTCTTTCATTAGCCGTTTGAATCTCAGTATGACACAGTTTTCCGGATTCAGGAGAGCGACGCGTATTTTGCGATCTCCAGCCTCTTCTTCCCACTCCTCTCACTCTCAGGATCGCCTCGATTAAACGCAGAACACGGCAGCAGAATGAGGTCACAACGGGATGAGCGCCTTTTTTTTTCGTTTTTCCTTTTCCATCCTGTCAAAAAGGGAGACAAAATAACAGTAATAATAATAATTCCTGGGGCGAACCCTGTAGTAGCTCCTTCGCTCCGTATTTTTCAAACTCGGCGTCTCGCGAATGAGCATCGGCAACTTGGACCCGCGTGATTTTAGGTGGGCCTCTGGGTCTGGTCAAAAGCATTTCCGGTGCAGATTCCGCTTTGTCGAGTGAATGAGAAGTGGGAGGCGGCAGGACCTCCTAAACAGTGTTTTCTATTTAGGGGAAGGAGGGAAAGAAAGGTTCCTCGAAACTGTGAGCGCAGATTCTCACCTTTCCGGCGTTGCGGCTGCCAGGGTGAGGGTGCGCACCTCGGGGGAAACCGGAAACACGGTTTCGTCTCCGCGAACGCCGCGTGTCGCGTGCAAAGACAGGGGAGTGCATTCGAAACGAAGGGTGAAGCTTTCGTGGGGATGTAAACAGCGTAGGGAAGCGCACGTGTCCTTTGGGAAGTGGCCACACATTTTCCCCTTTCGCCAGCCATTTCCCGAACGGCGGTGACTATCCTGTCGTGATGGGCACTGGACCGCAGCATTCCGGGCACCTCGCAACGTTGCTCTCGTCGAGCCCAGGCATTCGTTGCGAGGTTGCCTGGTTACGACAGCGGACGAGGGCCCGAAGGACGGGGAATCCCCCGAACACCCGGATCGCGATGTCACACCAACTTCACCGTTATGTTGTGTCTCGATGTCACCATTGCGGTGATGCCCGAGTGGCGACGAGGATTCGGTTAACGCATTTCCGCACACCCGGGTCACTTTTAAAGGACACTCGGAGAGCCAGGTTGCAGTTTCATTCTTCCAGGAGCGCTCTATTTGCCGGCGGTATCGTTTGTTTTTGATCTTTCTGCTTATTCCTGACGCGACTGAAAATTTTCATGGATTTGGTTTTCAGGTCTCGGACGTGATTTCCGAAAGGCAGGCAGTTTCTCCGCGCATCCACGATAAAAAAAGGGAGAATTTTTTTCACCACTTGTACCGTCACATCAGTAAAGTGAACAAGAACAAGTTAATCAGAGGAGAAAAGAGACTGCATTCTAAAATCGCACACCCCTATCGAGCTGTAACACCTAAGCGGACGAAGCCCTCTATGCAACATTCTATCAAGAGCATCCCCCAGCGTCTGTTAGGTAATTTGTCAGAACCTCGAAATTCTTCCCAGAAATTTCATTCTGAACGCGAGAACTGTGCGTTGAAGGAGGAGACGACGATTGCCATCTTAAAAAGGACTTTAGGCTTTGATAAGCTCTATGAAGAAATAGACATACTCTTTGGCAGCAATCAGAAGAGGGCGAACAACTTGTTTGGTGGCTTCCGGTTGGACGAAAATCTGAAATACTCGCTTGTGAGGGATGGCTCTCCACTTTGGAGAAAATTCCATCGTAAAATCAAACTCTGATCCCTTCGCACCACTCTCATCAAGCAGCGGTGTCAAAGGGGGAAGAAGAAGAAGAGGAAAAAAATGTCTTTCATTAACTACTGAGGTGAAAAACTGAGGATATGATTTACCTCTCCATCTGACTTTTACAACCAGTCGTAAAATATTTTGCTCTTAATCCAGTTTTGAACGGTCCAGTAATTGTGTTTATTTCGAATCCCGAGTCCCCGATAAAAGCGTGTCGTCCCCATGTCGAAAAAACTAAAAATAAAAATAAAAAAGTGCAGTTTTTATGGATGCAGGCAGTTTCTTGATACCCGTTGCCTTGCAGAGGGAGGCGGAAGAATTTATGCTCATCACCGTAGTCTTCCGCGGGTTCCCTGCCCGAGCCGATGTGGCCGTTACACCGCGGCCACATCGGCTCAGAGGATTCCTCTCCGGATTGTCAGTTCTTTTAGTGTTAAATGTGCCGGACTTCCATCTGGAGCCTTGTTAAGAACTTTGCTACATAATTGGGGTTTTGCGAATGCAGATCGTAAATTGCATCTGGAGATCCCGGGACCCCTGTGCCGTCTCGTGCTTCTGCCACCGCTCATCCGCATTCCCAGCCCAGAACATGGGACATCCAAATTTTTTGACAAACGCCGCCTTTCCCGAGCGAGGGGTTCCACCCTGTGGGCTTCGGAACGAGACGGAACGCACGTGACGCTCGCTCGCAACCTCTTGCTCGGCACCTCCGCGAGCCGGGAACAGTCTTCGAAACTTTTAAGCGAGGACCGGCCAGGAGTTTCCACGATATTTCATCCCCTTGGCAACATTTTATTCCTTTCTGCTTTGAGCGGGGAGGGAGCGGGGTGAAGAGTAAGGGGAGGGGAGCTCTCTCACAGGACACGCTGCAGGTTGCCATGGAAAGTCCTGACACGACCAGCCTCCTCTTTTTCCTTTTTCGCGTGCGCGCGCGCCTCGCCGCGGCTCGGGAAGACGGGCGCACCTCTGCGAAGACTGCGTGCGCGCACCACCACCCACTCGACCAAGCCCTTCCTCCCGCCGGCAGGTGGGAGAAAAGGTCGTGCGTGTGCCCCCATGGACACACGCCGCATCCGACGCTCTCAGCAGCACGGCGTTTCGCGCGAGGAGGAGGATCGCTGCGAAGTGGAAGCTGCATCTTGCGAATTCGGAGCAGCCCTTGAAAACTGCGAGCTCCGCGCCTCCAGCAGTCGGACGGGTTGATCTTCTGGACCCCGTTCAGCAAAGTCTGTACCGCGACGGATAGTCGCAACAGAGGGGGAGGGGGTATCCCTTCGCTTTTGTATTGCAGTTCTGTCGATGTCCCGGGAATGGGCTCTCCCCGCTTATGCAGGTGCAGGAAAGCCCCGTTGCATGCCGCATCGGTCTAAAAGCATCGCGGGCCTCGTACGCGAAGCCAGTAAAGGCCGGAATGGCGGAGCGTTTTCACTCCATCATCATCACTGTCGTCTGAAATTCGAGATGCCGATTCTTGCGCCTGATGGCGAAGCGGATGCTGCAAATCCATTCCTCCAGGCTCCTGAAGTCTCAAACGACTTCCCAATGGCGTCCCAGAGGGAAACTCAGTTCCGAACGACGGCGGTGGACCAGCGAGCGCACTCCCGCCGCCGCGCCGTGAGCCCTGCAAAAAACGAGACGCACGTTACCCTCTGGGGATCGCGCAGGGCGCCCTCCCATCTCCTCCGGAGCGATCCGTCCGTGCTCCCTCGTCCCGCCTGCGGGTGCGCGCGCGAGATGCGTCGGGTGAGCGGTTGAGCATGAGGAACGAACGGCAGGAACCCAGCGAAGCTTGCGAGGACTCCTCGAGAGTTGAGAGGGAACAGAGCGAGGGAAACACCTGGGGAGAGGCGGTGGAGGAGCAGGAATCCCCACTCATCGTTCACCCGGGGATCCGTTCTTTCGCGCGCGTGACCTTCGTTCGCCATTGCAGAGGCGGCTGGGCTCATCTGCTGGAGGCCAGGAAGAAAATGAATGCCGAACGCTCGGGCCTGCATCTCGATGATCCTCGCCTCCATTTTGTTATCACTGATGATAAACTATATGCGTGTGTAATGAGTTACCTCTTCATTCCTGATGCAGCCCCGACGTAGCCGTCGAAACCTTGGAGCACGTCCGCCGGAGGTGTTTTCATTTCCCCCCCCCCCCGTCTCTCCCTCTCTCCTTTTGTTCCGTCCCTCTCGTTTGTTTACGCGGGTGCGACCTCCTAAGGAGGGGAGGAAACGCGTGGCAGCAGCGTGTTTGTCCTGCTCTTCGCTGCCTCTGCGACCGCCGTTCAGTGGTCTCGGTCCGCGCCGCTCGTAGGGCGCACGCCGCTCGTGCAGCCGCGGGGCTCCGGCGAACGGCGAAACGCGCGCTACAGCCTGCAGTCAGTCTGCTCCGAAACAGGAAGATTCGTCCGCAACCCCTCTTGCATCTTGCCAGATCCGGGAATGCGTCCAGGCCGAGCTGAAGTGGTCGGTGGTCGGAGCAAGGGACCGAACAGCTCCCTCCCCCCCTCGAGTCGGCGCGGAACGCGAGCAGGAAAACTCACGCGACCCTTCCACCCTCCTGTCGCTGCGCGCCGACCACCTTCTCCCGTTCCCCTCGTCTCAAGCACGGCGGAGCCGCTCCAGAATTCTTCGAGTTGCGCAACTCGCGGGAGCGGACGCGAGGGAACAAGGTGCAGTCGGTGCGGCGCGGGAAGCAGGGACCCCCGACAAGGCTGCCTTGGGGCGCAGCCCTTGTCGGAGTCCTCTGTCCCTCAGGGGTTTGGTCTGGTCTCCTCCGGAAGGCAGGAGCGGCGCTCGCACCCTTCCGGGAGTGGCCCAGCCTTGAGCGTCGGGACAAGCCTCCGTCTGGAGAGTCAGCGTCGCCCCGTTTCCCCGGGCCCTTGTTTTTGGCTCTCGCTGCAGGAGGCAAGACGAACGGGCGGCCTACTGAGCAAAGCGGTGCCAGGGGGCACCGCAGGGGAGGCGAAGGTTTCTTCTCGGAGATTTCGTGGTCCCACGAATGGGGACTCCTGGTGAAATCCATCAGCGTTTTCTCTCCTCGCGGCTCTCCGGCACTTCCCGGATGTGCGAAGCGGGGACTTCCGAAGGAGCCGTCGAATTCCAGATCGGCCTGTAGGCCTCGGGTGCACCGGTGGAATCCAGAAACCGCCGGATGCCCCATTTGGCAGCCGGGATGGGAAGGTGGTCCTCCGAGGTCCTTCCAGGAATCAAGAGTCGGCTTCCTTCTGGGATTCCTCTCTGGTTGTGCAAATGGAGCCGTCCCGCCCCTCCTCCAAGTGAGAACCCTCTATCTTGCACCATGAAGCTGGTGGGTTGATGCCTCTTCAGGGTGTGAAGTGCGCTGCTTCCTTCTGGGATCACCCTTCAGAGGAGCGCTTCCCTTCCGGGTTCCCTCCGGAAAGGAAACGATGAGCAGCTCCCTCCGGGAGGTCTCTCCGGAAGAAATAAGGAAGAGGTTCTCTCAAAGGATAACCAGGGTGGAAGATTCCCTTCGAAGCTCCCTCCCAAGCGCGCGAGAGGAGCGGACTCCTTCTTCCGGAGTCCTTCCTGGATTCATGGGGCGGTCCCCCTCCTGGGTACTCCCTATCTTGAAGAGTTGACACGCACTCTCGGGTGGCGTGGATAGCCTCAAATAACTCTGTTAGCCCCCTCTGCCCCCCTTCCCCCCTCCCAAGTAGGCGAGCGTTTCTTCAGCACTTGGAGGACCCCCAAAAAACTCGAATTCCAGATCTGGGATGCTCCTGCGTCACAGAGAGGTGTGCCACGAACAGGGGCGCACAAAACTCGTCTACCCCTTTTTCCTCCCGGAAAGCGGGACAAGCCCTAGATCCAGTGCGCTGCTGTAACGTCCTCGCTCGAGCAGGTTCTCCAAGCCGTACGTCTGCACATACGTGCCAACCCCTCGAAGCCGGCTCGCCTCCGGCCTGGCCTCGCGGCGAAGAGTGGGTGGTGGAATGCACATGCGAGAAACCACAACCTCGTGGCTCTTCGGCATGACCCCTGCCGGCTTTTGGTTGCTCCTCCTCCAGGCGGCTGCAGCGGGAACCCAACTCTGGGATGGATTTCCTCCGCTGCGTCGCTTCCTGCTCACCTCGGAGCCCTCAACGCGGATCTTCTGGGCGAGGAGGGAAGGAACTTCCGAAAGGAACCATGATGCTTGGAGCTTCCCCTTCGAATGCCTGCGGCGGATGAAGACGCTCCGCGGAAGCGGGGCGCGCATTCCCGCCGCCGACCTTCCTCCTCCTGCGGATCGACCGTCTGTACGGTGCTGCTGTCACACGTGGGCGTCCAGCCGATCGAAGATTCCGCCGCAGACCTTCGCTAGCGCACTCCCTCCTTGCGGGAACCGGTGGAAGCAAAGGAGGGGCATCCCGGTGGGCGACGGCTGCACCGATCCTCGAGCCTCCTCCCAAGATTCGAGAGGATTGCGCTCGCGGCGGAGGCGTCAGCGCGTCCGGGGAGGACGCCCTCTGCTCTTCCTAAATGCCACATCCCGAAGGAGAAAGCTGGTGCTCCGTGACCCTCTACCGCGTTTTAGGTTCGCCACGCTGACCTTCACTACGATCGGGATTCTCCGATTCTGGAGGTCTACGTTTCGCCCAGGAATCGTTTCTTTCTGGGAACGTGTCTTCCTCTGATCCATCAACTTCAGACATCTTTCGCGAGCTTCTCCTCGTCTCCCTCAGGCGGCTCAGCACGCGGCAGCGCTTCTCTTGCACTGGGCGTCTTCCATGCACCAAACTCCCGAATTGCCGAGAGAGCGGAACGCGGTAACCCCAAGGGGGGGGGGGGGGAATCGGGATACTTTCAGCAGCTGCTATCGGACAGCGGAGCAGTACGCAGCTGGCAATCCCTTGTGGAGTTGCTGCTCATATCCACCACACCTGGACGACACCTTTGCCGCGGGCCTCTTCTCGCAAGACAGACTGCCTCAACTGCCTCAAGCGACCTCAACGCTCTATTGCCGCCACAGGGGAGGCGGTGGCGGCTGAACGCCCCGACGGAGTCGCTCGAGCAGCCTCGGCGAGTCCCATCCACGTAACCACTTCCACGCGGAGGACAGCAACTAAGCAGTGTCACTCGGACGGAAGAGTAAATACCATCGCCCGAGTTACACACAGAATGCAGAAGATGAGGTGCTGTTAATTTGACGCTTTCTGCTTCTAACTCCCTCGTTCCTTCATTTCTATTTTCCTATTTATTGATCGCTTTCTTCGAGTCGTGCCAGCAGCCTGCTTCTGCGAGAAGGCTTCTGCCGCTGCCACCTACCGAAATCCGGTAGGAACCAGTCACCTAGGAACGCGTCATTACTGTTACTACTGAGCAATCCAGAACATCTTTCTCATCCCGGATGTACATAACCGTTTATTTAAAATAAGTACATAAATAAACAACTACAAAACAGAGGATGATTGACTTGCCGGCACCAAACGAAAGGGTCCGAGACTGGGGATTTCACTAGGTAAGAGGAGAAGAGTGGATGAAAAGATGGTTAATAAAGAGACAAGTAGGTGGTGGCACGAGCCGGCTCCACGCTGATTGACGAGGATTGGCAAAAATCCAAGTCGGGTTTCAGCTCTACTCCATCCCTCGACCCAAATGAGGCGCCCTTTCTCTCTGCTTCTCATTTTGGGCCAGTTGTAACCACGTCGCATGAGACCGATCGCCGCGGCTACCGCGAACGGCTGCTCTGAATGCTTCGCAGCTACGCCTTTCTTGCATCTTGGGTGCTGTTCTGTTGCTTCCTTCGGGTGGCAGAAGGTGGCCAGTCAGGAGTCAGCTCACGGTCCCGAATTCCTCGGATCACGTCATGGAGGGGCACTGCTGGGGAGTTAAGAGCGCCCCTGAGATGCGGGTCCAGAAGTCCGACGCACACTGGTTCGTCCCAGAAGCGCTTGCGCAAGGGTTGGCCACGACTGCGCGGAGGATACTTTCCTTGGGCATCATCGTCTCCGCGAGTGCGTGGCGGAGTTTCTCGCTGTGGTGCATGGGGGCTCCGTGCGCCGGCGGCAGGGTGGGCGGCTCCAGTAGAGAAGCACGAGGTCCCGAGGTCTTCTTGGCGAATCCTGACAATTCCCCCCCTCCTCCCTTCCCTGTGATCCCTGATCAGAGTCCTTGGGTGTAACGAGAAGAGGAGGATGGAGAACGAGGGTGTGGAGCTAGAAATTTCTCAATCGCGCAGGTCGCTTCACACGCTAAAAGACAACCCATTTCTTCCTCTTTTTACCTGAGTGAAGAGAGCGCAAGGCTCCCATACTCCTTAGGAAGCGAGGTCGCCCATGGTCCTTGCCATCGGAGAGTTTCCCTAAATAGCAAGGGCGTGCATGGTTTGCAACCGGTCACGTCGGGATGTTTATTTAAAAATAAATTGCAAGTCAAAAAAGAGAAGCTCAATAGGGATGGCCACCTGCCCCAGACCGGCTTCTAAAGAAGTCATGAGCGGGGTGAGAGGACAGTAAACAAATATAAAAAGACGGAAGGGTAGGGACAAGAGTCTTTGGTTTCAGCCACTCCTTTCTTCCTAGAGCTTGCGCTGAATGCTGGCGATCTCTCTGGAGACTTCTTGCAGGTGAGGCGCCACCTCGTTGGCATCCTCGTCCAGGCGGCTGCTATTCGGGTGACTCCATCCTGGAGCTGATTATCCCTATGACGCGGATGCAGCATCTCGCCGGGATCACGGAGCCTGCCGTCAGCTGGTCTTGCGTAAAGATGCGCTACAGCAAGTCCGAAGCGGTGCCCTCCAGGTGGCGGACCGGCAGAGCGAGTCTCCGTCACATGTCCTCCAGGGTGCTGTAGTCCAATACAGCACGGTTCGGAGGACAGTTCAGGGAGGCGACTTCCCCGAAAACCCGGCGCCTGCTTTGGTTGCAGTGGAATCCCCAGTACAGAGACAGCAGGATATCCCGTGGTTTCCACCGCTGCAGAGGTGACACCGTCGTGTCTAAGCACAGGGGAGGGACCGTGAATTCTTCGGGGGCACATCAAGTAGGTCACTCCACTGGAGGAGTCCCTTTGTCAGGGAACAGTAGCACTGTGGCGTCCATCAACTCGCTCGTACTTACAGCCATCGAGGACTGGCAAGCGGCAGGACAGCTCCCGCCCCGCTGGCTGGCTACTGTCATCGTTTGCCCTAGGACGCTTCCTGCCCTCAGGGCAGACAGTGCTGCGACAGTGTGTGCGACGGCTATCCGGGGACCACTGCATCCAGTACTTCAGGAGATCTCCTAGCGGCTTGCATGGGAGTTTCTGAAGCGGACGGAGTTTCTCCGGAAGCACATCCAGAGTGGCAACCCAAGACTCCAATTCTTCCTGCCGCCGTGCATGGAAGCGATGTGGGAGAGGGTGCACTTCTGGTGGGAAAGCGCCTCGGGAACCCCGAGGCGCTTTCATCCACCCTGAGTGACTGGGCAAAAAGCGTCGTCTCTCCTTCCGGTCAGACCGCTACCATCTTTTCGGAGCTTCAGAAGGTACGGACTGTCCTCGCATCGCTGCACCATCGCGGATCGGATTTTTCGTATCCTCTGAGCGCTCGTAACACCTCTCTCGATGAGAACACAGCGCCATCCTTACTCTCTTTGCAGACGACCTCCGGGCAGTCCGAGTCTACCTCTGTCAACGCCGTCGCCGCTTCTATCCCACAGCGGACGCGCGCTGTGGTGGTGACGGAGAGGAAATATCGGCCCTATGGACCACCCGTTTCTGAGGGACGCCGCTCGGTCCTCAAGAGATCAATTCTTCGCTTTCGAGGCGGTTGGTTACGCGTGGTGCGGGACTCCTGTTCCCCGAATCCTGATCTCCTTCCCCTCCCCTCTCCCTTTACCTCCCGTTTTCCAAATGTCGCCGATAAGAGCGTCCCACTTGACATATCGGTGGCAGTTGCGTCGTTGCCTTCTCACGATAACCGAGGAACGTTCCCGCCGTGAGCGAAGAAGGCTCCGTGCTCGCTCCGCACGGGAAGAGCTTGCGTCCGTCCCCCTCTCCATCAGCTCACGATGCTGTCGCGCTCCCCCAGGATTCGATTGCAGCAGCGTCTCGGAGCGACTCAAGCGTCGGGATGCACTCCTAGCTCTCCCTTCCCGACGCGTGCGTGAGGGCGGGAGGGCGAGAGCCTCTTAACTCCTTTCGCGGGCCTCCCCGACTTTCTCTTTTCGCTCCCGCTCGCGCTCTGGGGGGTTTCCGACCTCCCTCCCTCCCAGGAAAGTAGGGAAATCAGAGCGCGCACCCGTAGAGTTCGGGTCCCAAACGGGTTCGGAACGCTTGCTGGTCGCCTTTGTCCTCGATAAACGGAGCAGTGCCTGCCGGAGCAATTCGACCCCCCAGTGCACCGCCAGGAAGCAATCCCTCAGTGATTGATGACGACGAAAAGTGCTCGGGTCCGTGATTACAGCCATGGGGGAGGAAGGGGGTACCTCGTTTGCAGCCCGCGGTTCCGTGCACCAGACGACTCTTCAAGAACGCCTGAGTGCAGCGACGTCATTCACGCGTTCTCGGTCGTGGACGCGATTCGTGTACATGACGGACGGAAACACGCGGGGCGTGCACGTGACGGACATCCGCGTGCGAGCGAGAGGAAGAACGTGCTGTCGCCAGCGGTCGCACCTGCGTCTGCGTTCCGGTTGCGTGGAAGTCTATGCGTTCGACGGAGATGAGGTGATCTGAGGTGGATGCAGCTCGGGTCAGGAGGTGCTCTCCGAAAAACAAGCAAACAAATGCGGTGCGGTTCCAATGGCACGAGTTCCGAGAATCGCGGCAGGTGCTTTGGCAACACTGGCAAGGCGAGGAAGCGCGCAAATACCGAGAAATTCATCCGGAGCGCGGAGGTACGGACGGAGGAGGACGCTGGACGCGTGATGGTACGAGTCGCAGCGCCACCTTAACGTGTGCTCATGAAACACACACACATACACGCACGCAAAATTACGCGCACGTTCGGCTGAGGTGCGAAGTCTTTGCAAAGGCTTCGCAAGCGCTAAGAACGGAACTGGCGATTATGCAGGTAATCCACCGGAAGTTCACGGGGCGTATCTACCGGAAGTGCAAGACACGACACTTGTGTGAGCTGCATCGCTTGAACATTCGCTGCCCTGTGTAATCCTTCCGCCCTTTGTCTCCAGTGAGCGCTTTCCCTGGAGCTCGCTCGGATCTCCGGCGTGGCCGAGATCAAAACGGAACCCGCCTAATGATGTTTGCAAGCTGGATAACTGAGGTCTTTAGCGCCCATTGTGATGATTTAACGTGAAATTTGGATCAGCTCCGATTCCACAGTTCCTTGGTTGCTTTTTTTTTGTGTGTGTATGTGTGTGTGTGTGTCTGTTTCTCCGGAAAGGCGACCTGGTCTCTTGATGACACATTGATTTTTTAACCCCTCGAAACTCTCTTTCTGCAGCCAGTTCTGCGCCAGCCGTTTGACGAGATTCGGAGGTCGTCTCGGAATCTCCCACAGATCATTCGGTGTGCGTGCGTTCCTTTGGCTTGTTTTCCTTTGTGTACCTCGGAAAAAGAGGCCGCGATGGTTCGCGAAACTGTCGCGTCTCCATCCGACCTTCAAGTGGGGGCTGACCTGACCTGTGTTTCCTGAGGTCGGTGGCTCTTGCAACGCCTTTGTCACCTCGCCTCTCTGCCGCCTAAAAGAAATTCCCGGATGTACGAAGAAACGCCCAGGAAGATTTCAGGAAAAGAGACGTCACCGACTTTGACCCTCGCTAGTGCTCACGACCTCGCTCCTCAAACCTGAGCCGTCGATGGCGCGGTGGGAAGCCGGACTCCTCTCCCTGATCGCGCCGAAAAAGTGCGCGGGATCTAGAGATGGCGTCCCGCCTACCATGTCGGGCAGACTGCTCGCTGCTCTTCCGCCCTGCCTTCCGGAACAGCACTGGTTAGCCGGCGTTATTTCACAAGTGACTGAGAGCCACGTCAGAGTGCTATAACGGGACACGGGATACAGATGACTATCCAGGGGCTTTGCCGTGCTATTCGGAATTCGCGGTGGCTGAAGGAACAAGGAGTCTCCTCATCTGACCTCCTTAAAGGGGAAATGTTCCCATCAGTTTCTCGTTGATTTGCAAGAAAAAAAAAAAAATTTCCTGACGTTTCCTGGTAACGAAATATTGATGAGGCTGAAGAAGCGTCTCAGTCAATTATTCTCTGTTTATCTAGCGTGAAGTACATCAGACTATTAGGCAAAGAGACATTCCAGCCTCATGAGCTACACAAAGTGCAGCCCACTAATAATTACCTGCTCTTGCATCGGTTCTGGTATTGCTTTCACCGCCTTAAAATGGTAGGAAGCTGTGTCGTGAGGAAAAATTATCAGTGATGCATCTTGGGAGGAGGCACAAGGAAGAAGGAATCGCATGCCTTGCGTTGGCTCTCGTTCCGATATTCGGGCAGGCTGGAAGGATAAAAGGAGAAGAAGGAATAGGAAAAAAAGCTCTCCTCGTCTCGGGAAGACCGTGCATTAAAAAAATGAGGAGTTTCAGAGCCCACGTTGCCAAGTCGCAAGTTTCATTATCATCCTCGTCGTCATTATCATCGTGCCGGCGATGATGGATTCCAGGATTAATAAAGCAGGGGAGAGAGACAAACTGCCGCCGATGTTCGCCTACTCTCGCTCCCTGATGCAGCTTCGATTTCTTTTGCATTCCAGAGTTCCTATTCATGAGCTCTTCAATTTGTCCCCCTCCCCCTTTTTTTTTTCTCGGGGAGCATCCTCAGATGATTGAGTTTCTCGAACTCGATGCGGGGAAGGAGGAAAAACGTATCATTTCGTCAAAGCCCAGAAGATTTGGCTCTTCCTCCTCTTAATTAATGAATTCCGCGACCAAATTGACTCTTATCTCAGGCGTCTGTAAATATTTATTCATCAAGCATTTTCCATTACCTTGGAGCTCCTCGTGTTGCCTTCAATTTGTGAGATAATTTCAATCACCGCCCTGCAATTGCTTTTCCCTCTCGCGGAATCCGGCCTGAGGTGCTGCTGCCTGGAACATCCTGGAAGGCTATCTGGTTTTCCCGTGCGGGGAAGGTCCGACCACTTCTGCACAGGCGTCGTCCGTTCGAGTTTTGACCGGTGCGCGCTCTTAGACGAGAACCCGCTCGCCTCTAGGCACCAATCCCCTCTTCGCCCTGTGTCCGGGAATAAGGCAGGGATTTTTTTTTCTTGGAGGGGGGTGGGGATGGGGGATGGGTAGGGAAGAACTCAGGTGGACTACAACCGATTCTTCTTTGCCTGAAAACTCTCAGCGGGTTGGGTTCGATCGCTTGCGTTCCTCCGCGCAGCTTTGATGCCTTCCGTACATCCAACAGTGAGACCGTAACCAAGAGACAAGAAGAATTGTCAGAGACCCTTTCTCGAACTTCCAACGGCAACAAGCGACTTTCCACAAGGCCGCGAGAGTGAAGAGCGGTTTCCCGTAACACGGTTCGGCAGCTTCATCTCAGATCTCCAGAAAGATTTCCTCGTCTCCGGACCTGCTTCCCCAGAGGCTTCTTTCCCTCGTGATGCCACCTGATGGTATCTCACTGCCGATCTGGGTTCAGCTCGACAATGGTCTTCGAAGGGAACTCCGAAGGGAACCTCTCCTTTTTACCCCTCTGAAGAGAACCCCGAAAGGAACCCCGAACCCTTCCCAATTTCTCTGAAGGGAGCTCCCCGAAGGGAGCAGAGCGCTTATTACGCTCTAGAGAGGTAAACCCTCCGATGGAAGTATCAGCCAGCCCCATGGTACGGCTTCACTTTCACAACTGGAGGAAACCCCGTGGCTCCTTGATTCCTGGAAGAATCCCGGAGCGTCAACTTCCAATCCCGGAAGTTCACGCGACGGAGGTATCCGCTTTCCGGCTTCCACCACTGCCACACTCTGTGTCACCAGTGCTCCAGTGGAAATCTCCAGAAGGTGAAGAGGACTGGGCGAGTGGATGGCGGGCCAGCTCACGAACACTGCGACCCCGAGAGCTCGATCTCGTATACTTTTGCGCTTGGGTGTGTTACTGGGTATTCTGGAGGGAGACCTGCAGTGACACCTGGTGCTCATAAACACCCACACCCTCCCCTTGGAGTGGCAGGAGTTAATATTGATGCTGCTGCACTGGGGCCTTCTGTACAACGCTCCCCGGCATCTGTGGACACGGGGTGTGGGTGGACCCAAACTTAGCAAGGTGCTGGAAGAGGAAATCCCTCCCGCACCTCCTAGTGTTGCCCTCCGACCCCTTTGGGGACGCTTCGCCGCGACCCTTGGAACCCCTGGCGGAAACCCCAGTAACCTCTTGAAGCGCTTCTTCCTGCGCGACACCCTCACGCCGGTCGCATCCCCAGCAGCACTTTGCTGCCCACGCGACGGGACCGTGGCTGCATGGAGCAGCGCCAGATGCCAGGACGACAGGGACTCCATCTATTTTGCTGTTCACTTCATGAGGACAGCATCAAGGTGGTCCCATTTGGGAATCTTGAAACAGGAATTTTCCGCCATCCTTACAAGGATTCAGAGGACATCCTCCAGCACACAGTGATCCCTTCCCGAACCCCCCCATTTTTTTGACTGTATGTTTTATGTTTTATTTTTTTTTTCTTTTTGTTTGTCTTCCCTCCCCCTGTGCTGCCGAGGCGAACCCCGCTGGACTGCGTGCCGCTTCGCGGCAGGTTCCTTCTCGTAGTTATAAGCAACGTGGCAGGATCAAACGTTCTGCCACAGTCCTGCCTGTGTTTATTTCATTTATAAGGTCCCCGGGGTGACCGGGTGTCAACCACTGCCGCAGCCGAAGACAACCGAGGTCCACCAGCTCCATCCTGCGCGGGAACTTCGAAAACAACGACGCACCCATCAGTTTCTCGGAGTCGATCCTCCACGTGCGGATTCGAACCCGCAGCGCTTGGCACCATGCGTGGAGACCGCAGCCACACACAAGATTCACATCGAAAATTCGAGGTCACACAAAGATATCGAAGGAAGGGATTTTGCACAGCTCGAGCCGCTTTGTCCATTCTGCAGCTTTGTGGCTGTTTCAAACTCGGTTGCGCGGAGCCGTTTGTTTAAGGCAAACAAACGCGCACTGCATGCCCTGAGGGCACGAGGCGGGGAATGCCAACAACACGCAGCTCGGCTCTCCCCGACCAAGAGGGAAGACGCGCTCAGCACAGAGGGGTTGAGGGAATAAAAATAAATAAATCAATGAATATGCGGTATGGGGAAACACCGGGCGCACAACATTCCCTGTTTCCGGGAAATGGAAGAGGAGGGAAGGCAAGGAATGGTGTCAGTCCCGCGTCTTTCTCGCAGCCTTCCCGCGGTTTGGGAGGCATCCTCGGTGATACCGGGACGGAGGTGAGGCCACCCTCCGCGTCACGTATGGGATGAAGCGACTGGCCGTCCTCCGGAACCGCCTCGGCCCCACCGCGCGGCGATTCGCGGCCACCGCCCAGACTCAACGAGACGTCGTTGCCAGCGGTGTGGGCGGCCGACAGCCCCCGCGACATGAAGAACCGCCGCAGAAAGCTGCCGTCGAGGGGAGTCCTCTGGGTGCAGGAGGGGTGCTGTCAGTCGTTGCCACCCGCCGCGGAGGAACTCGTAGCTTCTTGGTTGTGGTTGAAGGACCGTCTTTGACGAGTGTTTCTTGTCTCCTTATCTAGCCGAAGACTTTGTAGTTGGGTGAATTCACCTCTGCAGTTTGAACTCCCAACCTTTCATGAGGCACAGACGTTCTTCGCTGTTTTTTGCACGCCAAGTCCTCTCCCTAGATTTTCCGTGTTGCGCGGATGGAAATGTTGGTGCTCTCCTTGCGGATCGACTAGATTGGTAGGTATCTCTCCGTGGTTTGAAGGATGCATGTCGGAAGACGCCGGCATCATCGGGGAGACCAACGCCACGATGCATGGCAGCAGGATGAACATTTACAGATGAAGATTTGCAAATGGTCACCGTAGGCGTTAATGCATTCGGTCCAACCGTGAAGAATAAGTTGGTATCAAGTGCTCGGCCACCAGTGTGCTCAGGTGCACCTGATAAGAACAACCTTCTGATCTCAGATAACAAGACCATTTGAATAAATAAATAAATAAAGGCAGGTACAGTGAGAGGTCGACATGAGTCTGTCCGTACCCAAAGAGACTTGAGACGGAACTAGGGGACGGAGGAGACAGTTAATAAATAGGGAATGGGGTGGAGCGCCCTCACGCCAATGAACGCGATTCCCGAAGGCCTGTGCCGGACAGGGAAGGGAGTGCGTTCGCCGTTTTCGGGTCGGTCGTCCTACAGTCGCCTGAAGGTTCCCTTGTACTCTGCATCCCGGGCTGGGACACTTCGCTGCCCTCCTTCCGCATGCAGGCGATGGTTCCTTGAGATGGCTGCCACGCTCTTCCTGCGGTTTGACGAACATTTCTCCTCTCATGTAGCAGGGGATCGCCGAAGTGGAGGAGGCAGCTGGCAAGACTGGAGAAGTGGACAGCTCTCTCAGAAGGCCCTTTGGGGCAGCATCGGCGGACTGAGGTGCTTCTGGGATTTGCTTCCGTCCCTGACCCAGCCCTTCACGTTCAGAAAGCACGTGCGGAAGAGTCTCCACTGTGCCACAGAGGACACTTTCCTTACTCTCCCCGTTGAGGCGTGGTGGTGTTCCTTATTACCGGGGAAACCAGAAAGGCCAGGGAAGAGCCACGCTGTGCATTGGATTGCACGGGAGCTCCTGCTGCTTCCTCAGCACAGGGCACATTCAATTCTCGGATGATAGATTCATTCGTGCTGCTGCCCGGCTCGTCGTCCTCGTCGTCAGAGGAATTGCATATCGCTAAGAGAACGGTAGCTGCGGAAGACGTCGAGCTCCGAATGAGACGCTGCCTCGTGTGCTGAATCGCGGCTTGGCGCTGTTTGCCCTCCAGCACGTTCGGCGACCCGAACGCACTGTTCCACCGGTTGAAGACGGCGACAAAAGGGAGCTAGGAAGTGGTCTCTTGCGGTGAGCTCATCCCTGAAGACCTCTTGTCCCCGTTCGGATCTGGCTCTGCCTAAGGGAAGGAGTGTGGTCATCCTGGACTTTGCCTGCCCCCTTCGAGAGCGCCCCTGACGCGTTTCAAAGCGTCCGAGAAAGAAAGGAGGTCTGGCTGCCTCCCTGCCAATGAGGGATGTTCAAGTGGCCTCCAAGAGTGTAGTTGCTGATGGCCGCGTGATCTACAAATTAAGGAGATGATGCTTGTAGTTGAGACCTTGCGACTGTAGCTCGACAAAACAGGAGCCTTGAGGGAGGTTACCTCCAACATCAAATATGGCTTCGAGGTATACTGGATCCACAGATTGGGGCATCCTTCTATGACAAAAATGACCTCTACACCAGGGTCCAAGAAGAACCACACCAGGATTCCACCACCAGGGTCCAAGAAGAACTGGTACCAACCGATGATGATGTGGACGGAGGCTTTTTGAAAGTGATGCTGAATCCTCATGCGATTCCACAACCTTATACGCAAAAAACAAGTTACACAGAACTTGCAGATGAAGATGAAGAAAAGGATGATCTTTGACCTGCTTTATTCTGCGTAAGAAACGCGTGCGCTCTCTTTGAATTTCCAGTTCTTTCGGAACATCGTCGTTCTTGGGATTACGGGATCCCAACTCCCTAACGATGGTCCCTCGAGTTGACTCTTGGGTTCCCGAGAGCACAAGAAGAGTTCGCCATTTGAAGACTTTCCTTCCTTCCTTCTTTGAGATTTCCTGGAGAATTCCACGTGATTTCGAATGGTCAGCTCGCGTCCAGGACAATGGCGAGATGATTGTGCTTAAGACGAGGTCATGTCACAGTTGCAACCAGTGCAGCCGGATGACCATGATCTCCCACGTTCCCTGAGTTGTCTACTTAGTGCTGTCGATCAAGGACTCCTCCTACTGCCTCTGATGTGTAGCTGAAAGTCTTCTCGTCAGTATTTAATACGTGTGGCAGCATTTCATCCCATTTCTGACTTTGACAGCTAGATGGATCTCTTGTCTCTTCCCTAATCGGTGATCAGATGGGCGGAAGATCGGATATTCTGCGTCCGCTCCGGACGGCGCGCTCTCCAAAGCAGCTGACAGTGCCTAGCCTGCAGCCCGGCTGCTCCTGAAGGATACTCCCTGAGCTTTTCCGTAGTTCTTCTTCTCTGAAGACCAGCCTTTCTCCTGCTGGGATGCTCGCAACTCTGCATTGGATAGCAGAGGCGTGTCGTGGCGTGGGCTCGCTGTCGCAGCAGAGTCGTTCCTCCAGAATCACGAGAAGCCATCTCCATCGCTGCCTCCACGATGAAGAGGGGTGAAGAGTCACAAGTGGACAGGAGAATGGAGGAGGATTTTTTGCTATCACAAACGGGACGTGGACCAAGATGTAGCGAAGCAACTCGTTGTTTCTTCCCACCCTTCCGTGTATTTTACGCATTTGTTTTTATGGAACAGGAAGGAGTTGTGCTCCGGGCACACAGCATGAAATGAGAGGAGGAATGGAATCAGAAGGCAGCAGTGAGGATGGCGGCGGTGACGGCGACGACTGCTATGGTCGCTCCCACACCGCCGTCTTCGCAGTCGATCTGAGTGTCCGCAGATCTTCTTGCAGGATCAGTCAGGATGTAGTTGGGAGAATGTCTCTTGCGTGCATTTGTGTAAGCGAACTCCTCCAGCGCGATCGAGTAGGAGGTCACGTGCTCCGAACCGCCCATCTTGAGATCTCGCGTGTCCTCGGATTCTCAAACAATCAGGTGCATTGCGTCAAACGGACCCTCTTGACATTCCGACCTCGTCATTCACCCGCCTAAATAAGAATATCATTTTTCATCCACCTGGAAAAAATGGGAACTCTGGCGTTTGATGGAAAAAAGGGGACTGAAGACCAAGAAAGGAGCACCGGTTCTGGAAGTATGCAATAAAGACTTCCATCATTGCGTGATATCCCTTGATCTCGCTGCTCTGCGTAGAAGGGCTCTGCGTGTGATTCGGCTGCCTTCTCGTTGGGCCTGGGGGAACTCCGAAACCTTCCTGGTCGCCATGATCCCGCAGACTAAGCATACACGTCCGGGATAGCCGCCGAGGAGAAAGGACCGCTTCAGTTCGGTGCAGGGGAGGGGACTTCTGTGAGGTGCGACTCCTCCGCACATGCAGTAGTGAGTCTGCCACGAGGGATACCCTAGCAAGCGAGCTGGACCAAGTGCGCTGAATCTGTAGGTAGCTCCAAGTCTTTTCTCACCCCTTCTCCTTTTTCCTTGCTCCTCCTTTTTTCTCCTGGACAATACCTCCGAACTCTCGAACAGAAAAGCGGACGTCCACAGCGGAGTGAGGCGATCGTCTCTCCTGGCAACGGGCTTGCTCTGTGAGCATCTTTCTATCTGTCTATAAAGATGGTCGGTTGTTCTTCTTCTGGTGGAGGCTTCAAGGCTCGATTAGATAATCGTCACGGTCCACCCTACCACCGACGCCTTCCTTCTGCTCTGCTCGGACACCACCACCCGACCCCGATGCGTGAATAACTATGTCATCCAACACGTGACCAAGACGGTGTTCTTGCCTGCAGCGTACGTTAGCGGTAACCGCAAAGTACCTCATTTTCTGCGCGTACGACTGAGGAACACCAATTCTCCTAATGTTGCACCATTCTTTGGACACCACGATTCCAGAGCGCTCGCACTCTTGCTTGTATCTCCACCTGAGCACCTTTCGAAGAGAGTTGTTACCCTGTATTTGCTCTTTTTCTCTTCCTGGTCTGTTCTCAGTGCTTACTCTTTAGTTTCCAAAAAGGGAGGGGTTGCAGGTCTCATTCAGGATGACGATGATATTGCACTCTTGTAGATCGCAATGCAGGTAAGAATCCTCATTAGGGACTCGTTGGCTGGTCCTTGAAACTTTCCCTCTTCCAGCCGTCGCAGCCCTCAACTTTCCGACAAGGGTGCCTTGTCATGGTGATAAAGTCCCTTACGATGAAAAACTGCGCGAGACACTCCCCGTTCCGGAAGGAAGAGCATCTGCATCTGATCCTCTGCTCTCATTCATCGGGACCAGGATCAACCCGGACAAATCGACAAGGCGGCAGCCGGAGAGCTCAAGATGACCTTTCGATGTCAGTAAGTAGCTCAGCTCACGATGCACTCCAGCTCGTGACTTTCTTCTGATTCAAGTGTTCGAGAGCTGTGGATCCCCACACTTGGTGGTGGTGTAGAGGAGTTCTGATCGTCGAAGGGAAATTCCAACGCATGATGGGAGTCGAAGGTCAAGTCGCCAATACTAAGTCCTGCTCCACCACCATCGAACTTCCAGACAGCTCAAGATCGGACTGACAGCCCACCTACTGTCTGGATCTTCTGACGATACCTCTCCAGACAGGAAATTCCCAGGGCCCTTATTCGAGACTAGTACCACCTCTCGCGGAGTCCCTCGAGCAGGTTTCATCGGCGAGAGAATCAGGGTCAAGAGGTCACGTCCATGCTGGAGGAGTCTTCTTTGCCGGGCTAGTTCCATGAGGGCCAGGAATTCTTCGTCCTGCTCACTCGTTTGACTGCTCTCCGCTCTTAGCCAGAACGCCGAGGATCGTGCCCGGAGTCCAGGGATCTGTGAGGTTCCTGCCCGCCTCCGCTCCAGAAGCGCGAGGGTCTTGTGGCGGAGGGTGGATGCAGCAGCTCGGAGAGGTCGCGGCGTTCCGAGAAATGCCCGGAGAGGAGGCCGACTCCCGCTCTTGGTTGCCACGATACCTTCCCACGCGCCTCACTTCCTGGTCCCCCGGAAAAAGCAGCTCTCTGGTGACCTGCTTCGCCCGTTTGTCGCCAAACGGGCGGTGCCTGGACGAAGAGGATGACGGTGCGCACTGCGGACAACCAGCCGAAGGTCATCCAGCCAGGGAAGCCACCTTGTCACGGTGGTGCATTCTTTCCGACCTGGAGATGTACATCCCTTTCTCCCTGATGTCTCTCGAGGTGCTTCCCCGTTTCTTCCGGGGAAAGAAAACCTGAGAAAGGCTTAGAATCTACCGAACCCTGATGGAGAGACTGCCCTCGCAATTCTCTCCTCCGAATAAGGACCCCAGGACCTCACCAGTCGTGATCTCCGTCAAGATCTTTGCCTTCGACGCACTCCTCTTCCTGCTTTCCGCAACCCGAGCAACCTGCAGTCTTCCGGCGACGGAACGCCGAGAGGCAGGGAGGACTCCGCCCTGGTGGTCCGGTGTGCCGCCTCTCGACGCTCCAGTGCCGCCCATCTCCGAGGCCGGTCGCTCCGCCGGGAAGGATGGAGGCGAGGTGGTCGCCACGCGCTTCCCGGCGGATTCTCGCTAGCACGGTCCTGTGGTAGCTTGTTGCAAGAACCAAGGCCTTTGACGGGATTCGATGGGCGCGCCGCGTAAGGCGACGTTCAGCTCGTCTCGGAGAGCCAGTTCTGGAGCTTGGCGCTGCTGCCGCGAATTTTCTCTCCCTCGAATGCTCTTGGCATTCTCCCCTGACCTTCTCCGAGTAGGTTGCTATGAGAAATAGGGAAGCTCTCAAAGCCAAGTCCCTCTTGGAAAATTGAGCGGGTCAGTCTTGGCACCCTTAGGTATCGAACCGCTGCTATGACCACCTATTAAACTAAACACAAAAGGCTTGAAGATGTGTATGTGTGAGGGGAGTGGAGGGTGAAAATCACTTCCTCTGTTTCAGGAGTTTTTTATAAGTCAGAGCAGGATCGAAGAGAGGCCGGTGCGGAGGAGAGAGGTGGACTTAAATCCCCTACGAACAAGGAGATTCATGACAGAAGAGGAAGGCATCTGTTTTTGGAGCGTGCCTCTCCCGGCCTTGCTCGGGAAATGGATTTTTTTTTCGTGGAAAAGGTGGGCCCCTAACGTTTTCTACATGCGGAAAAGCAAAAAGAACGGGTAAGTAGGGGTGACAGTGCAAGGAGGACAGCGTCGACGGGTCTGTTCAGTCCTAAGATCCATGCTGCAGAGAAAAGAGGTGCAGCAATCAGTGGAGACAGCCTCTCCCTTTTGTGGTCCTCGAGTCCTTGGATGCTGTCTCCAGGACGGTGCAGTTGGCAACAATTCTAACTCTTGGGAGATCTCCATGATGAACCTCCTTAATCCCGGCTCTCTGCGTTTCTGTTCCTCTGCACCGCTGCTCCTGACAGCATCTCGAAGACAGCTTTCCTCCGGAGCGCGCCCTCTAGCACGCCAGGTTCCCCATGCCTTTCCCAAAGGCGGAGAGGCAGTCCTTCCGGCTCTCCTTAGCCTTGGGAGCCGGCTCCCAGGTCCTGGGAGCCACATAACAGGATCAGCTGCTTCCGAGAGAGCACACACACACATATAAAAAAGAAAAAAAAAAAAACGAACGAACACGCAACACCTCCGGATCTTCCAAGATCCCCTACGGGAAGAGCGGAAACTCTGCAGCTCGTACCAATGCATCCTCCCGTCCGAGATGCTTCCAATTCGCTGCTGCCTCCGGTACCTGCAACCTTCTCTCCCTGAAGACTTCCTGGCGAAGACTCACCACCACAGCACACCGACCCCTTCACTCTGCATACCGTACGTCCCGCCGAGATTCTCGGAGGAAGTTCTGGACGGATCGGATGTTTTTCGAAGCGAATACGAAGTGTTCTCCACCTCCTCTTTCCCGGTAACCTATCTTCCTGCGTTTGGAGTCTCCATCGATTGTCATGCGCAAGCTCAAAGGACGCCGAAGATGCTAGCGTAAGAGCGTCCTCTCCTTGCAGAGAGGAAGAGCAGCCGAAGATTTTTCTCCTCTCGAGGCTGCTTACTGGAACTCTTTTTTTTCTAAATCACAAAAGAAAGAACGAAAATCGATTTGCTGTATGATTCATCAATTTCCTGCATCCCAATTCATCTGTATCCAAGACTCTCTTCCTCTGTCATTCTCGGCAGCTTCTCAGCTCCATGTTCCCTCAACCTCGGGATCGATTTCCGTGTTCCATCATGGGAAAATGGCAGCCCCGAAGCGGACCTTGCGTGCACCCAGCTCTGTTCATGATCTTCTCCTCGTGATCTATCCCTCTGGAGCGGGAGTTGCAGGAGTCGCTAGACCAGAAGCGGCTTCCGTGGCGTGGATCGGGCAACTCCTCGAAGAGCTCTCGTCCCGAGTGCAGGCATCGCATTTCCTACCAACGGCACCCGAGCCACTCTGTTGCTTGCTCTAATGTGGAGGTAGTGGACCGCATGAAGTCGATGGCCAAGCGGCCAAGAGATTCAGGCTCACCGAACGGAGCAGGCCTCGAAGCCGCTGCAGACGACCCAAGATGAAGCCGCTCGCACCCAGCTTGCGGCAGTCCAGTCGTGAACATTGCCTGCGCCAAGAAGCAGACGACCTCCTGGACAGGCAACCCGAAGGGGTCTTTGACTGTAACCCCCACACCGAGCCGGACGACAGCAAGCTGCATGCGGCTGCGAGAGTCCTTGGTTCGCAGCCCGGTCACGACGGCAAGTTTATTGAAGCTGTATAAACGTACATAAAATGCCTTTCAAATACAATTCGAGGTTCTCTGACATGCATCTAGGCAGCAAAGACAGACAGGGCACACTGGAGAAACGGGATTAAGAAAAAGTAATGCAGAAGAAAACGAACTGGCAATGGCTTCAGTCCGATGCAGTCGAAATGGTTTTGCATGAAAGTCCTGCAAAGTGAAACCCCAATGAAGTTCAGTCGGTTCATCCGGTGTTTCCAGTTTTATTTGCTTCGTTTGCAGCAGACAGAATTCTTTCTGAGTCCTCCATAAATTCTACACGCAAAAAGCCAAATGGCTAGACCTCGGTGTTTCGAGATCGTTTTCAAACCACATCCTATCACAAACACCACTCACGTGCCCACGCGGATTCTTTGGGAACTTCGCTCCGAAGAGTCTATCTGCTGACGCATAATTTCTCGCTCGATCTTGCTCAGTTATGGGTTGAGCAGGCACGGTCGATGCTGACAGCTGCACATCTATATCTTGTAATTCCGGTTGAACTATTTGTATTGTTTGTGGTTCCTTGGCTATGTATCCTCATTTTCTTGCTCTCGATCTTGTTCGCATTTGCTTTTTCGATTTGCTCTCACCTCTCTCAGGCGTCTTGCGGACGTCTCGTTGTTGTTTCTGTGCAGCCCACGAACCACAATTTGGCCTTCAACCTCACGCGTAGTTGAAGTGGCTCGTCTTGGCATATCGACTTCACCAGTCCCGCCGCCCAATGAACTCCAAGAGGCTGTTGAGTCCTGGGCTACATTCTGAGGAACCCGGGGATACTTTGCCCTGTGCATCACTTTCTACCTCAACCGTTAGGAACGGTGATGCAGGACAAGCTATGCGGTCGACCCTGACCACCACACTCCTTGCCGCAGCTCTGCCTGCCCTAACGGACAGCGGCGACAACAGCCAAACGGCAGAGTGGGATTTTTGCTGCACCCTCACAGGAAGGGCAAACCTCCTTGGTGGCCGGAAGACACAAGAGTTGGTTGATGCTGCGACTGACCCTCTTGGCGCTTAAAGTTCATTGAGAGGCAGGGTCGGTTGAATTGAGAAGTTGCAAAGGGTCACTTCAACTACGCCCGTGTTGCGTCGCAGGGCTGCACGAAAACAACCAGACGACAGCAAGAAGCCCGCGAGAAATGATAGCAAATCGAAAAAGAAAATGCGAACAAGATCGACAGCTTCCAGGACAGAAGGAACACTTCCTTGTTCCCATTGTCTTGAAAGCAGGCTGTGCTGCTCTTTCTGCATTGGGCATTCCAGTGCAGTGAGCTCTGACACCTCGTTTCCTGAGCAATTTGCATTTTCGAACTGTTTTTCCAGATGCAGGCCGGTGGGATTACCTCCGCACCTGCTTTTGGACTGCGGTGCTGCCTAGGAATTGCGGAAGAGGCTGGTTTCAGCACTTCCGCGCCAAGGGGACACCGCCTGCTACATGCTGAGGCAGTTCTTCGTGCCCGACGGACTTCGACGGCCTCAGTGATCGCACTAGCGATGGGCTGCGTCGGCGCCATCGTCACGACTCGCCAATCGCTCCAGACGAATGGAGAAGAGAGAAGAGACATAGAGAAGAGAGGCCACCAGAATGGCAGCCACCTACATGAGGACGGCTGCAAGGTGCCTCAACGGAGGAAGAAGGGAAGACGGAGAATCGCCAGCATTCAGTGACTGTTTTGAAGTGGAGGAACGGCAGACATCGGTGATCCTTATCCCCTGCTTTCCTTTTTATTGTCCACTTCCTTTCGCTCTGGACTTTTCTTGGTTTTGCATTTATTTTTCCCGGTGTAGATGGAGCGACGCCAAAGTCCCTTGCCTCCCATCCCTCCCGCATTTCCACATATTTTTTTTTTGTGTCCCCTCCCTTCCGTTCCGGACTTTCAGACTCCACTTGCATCTCGATGGACCCTCATCCTGAACTTCTTTTGTCTTCGACTGGAAACCAGAGTGTTCCCAGCTGGTCTCTTTCTTATTAAAGAAATGCTCCAGGTGAAAAACTTCACCTGTTGGGGGCCGGAAAAGGTTCGAAGGCCAGCAACCCGAGCTCGCAGATGTGTCATTGCGCGATCGTGATGGCAGGGGAGCTCTTCCTCCGCTTCCCCAAGGAATCCGAGAGCGAGCTGGATCGGCTGGGCAAGCTACCGCTAGACAGGACGGCCAACACCAACGGGTTCCCCAGGGAGGCCTCGAACCGATCTCCTAGACGCGGCGAGCTCTGTGGGAGCGCCCAAGGTGGTCGTGCTTCTCTCCTTCGAGACGAAGGACAGGAACGCGGCCGCGCGCGTCGCGACTGCCAGGGTCCTCGACCACCTCGTCCAAAATCCGCTTGAGAGAGGACTCTGAAAAGCGAGGACAGCAACAGGAGGGTTCTTTCTATGGCATGGCAATTACTCCAAGAAGGGATCCAGGAAACCAGGAATCACACGAAGAACGTCTTCCGCAAGCTGATGCAGCATCCGGCCCTGCGGAGCCAGCTGAAGGCTCACGTGTCGGAGAGCTGCCTGCTGCCCGTCACTAAGACCCTGGAAAGTCTGGAAAGAGGGGTGCAGATGCAGACGCCGGCAGTGCGGGCGGCCACCACACCGGCATCGAAGGGACCTCAGACGAAGACTCTGTACCAGAAGGCTGGCTGCGGCACCTCCTTCCGCTCGCCCGCGAGAAAATAAACAGCAAGGGTGGAAGGAGATGCCTTCTGTGTTCCCTCCCAGTCACAATGCAATCCAGAAAGCGACAAGCTAGAACAAGGTTAGACTGGATCCAACATGGATTGCCTCTACTTTCTCGTATCAGCTCGGAGATAGAAGGGGGTCGTCGAGAGGGTTTGAGCTCCTCTGTCGGCCGGACACCCCGAGCGCGGACGCTCTTCACACTGCGGCAGCCACATTTCGAAAGCTGGGCATTCGATCCGGAAGGCAACCCCACGCTACCGTAGGGCTTTTGCAGAGCTACCGTCTGCTGTTCGTAGTTGGCAGTTCCGGCTTCCGAGAGGCAGGGGCATCGGAGATTTCAAGAACGGAAAAATTCGCCAACTCTTCCATTCCCGGTTGGGGGCTCCAAAACCAACAGGACCATGTGCAAACGAATCGTTGACCTGGAAACTGGATTCCCTACTAGGCATTCTCGCTGCTTCTATCCACCCTTTATAGTTTAGATGTTCTCGTTGAAAGCAGACAAAATGTAGCGAAACCAAGACTCTTTGGGACGAAGGTTTTTCAGATTTTTGGAAAACAAAAAAATTACCTCAATGTATGGAAATATGGAAATCACTCTTGCATATAGGATACTGTTTTTATAGATATAAAATATATCTCATTTTCGACAAAATAAGTACAGTAATGCCTTGGTACTCGATGGTGCCGGAACTCGTCAAATCAGTACTCGTCACATTTTGATGAGAAAAAATGCTTCAGCACTCGGCGCATGTTCGGAACTCGACACCCCACTCATGATGAAACGAGTGAACGCTCATGGTGGCTCGCGAACACTACCACACACTTCATAAAGTGCCTCCCAAATCGTTCCTTTTTGTGTGCTTTCTGTGCATCTTGAGCGTTAATCACGGGTCCTAAAATGGTTAAAAATGATACTACGAAGGCTTGACAGAACACCTTTTCGACTTCCGACCCAAGACGAAGCCATCTTGATGCCCTCTCCACCATGTACGGCCATCCTCTCCTGTTGCGTGACAAATCGCGACTGCTTCTAGGATGCAGCGTGGTATCTCTGATGGCCTAGGGATCGAGAGCCCTCGCCTCTCCGGAAGCTGCCGAGGGAAACTTCGGATTCAAGAGGACTGCTGCCAAGCTTTGACACCTACGAGGAGGAGATCGTAGAGAAGGAGCAGGTGTGGGGACGATGCAATTCTCCCACCCCAGGCACTGTTACAAGCGTGCGTTTCCTCTTCGTCGCCACGGCTGCCGGCGATGGTTGCATTGGAAATCCCAGTGCAAGAAGAATGTCGCCGCTTGTTGCCACCGGGGGGGAAGAGGCACTGAGACACCCAGGAGGATGGTGGGGATCATCAGTTCATCCGTGGTGTGCTGAGAGCTCCACCCATCAGACCAGTCTCGAGGCGTGGACACTAGGTATCATGGCGCCCAAGCTCTTGGAAGCCTTCCTGCCATGAAATTCGGTTATCCACTGTCGCCATGCTCTCGTGGGAAGGACACCGCTCCGCGCCCAAAGGGATGTTAGTGAAGCGTGCGCACTTCGGATTCCGTCGTATCCCTTTCAGAGTGACTCTTGTGAAGTGTTGCACAGGACGGAGCATTCGTGAACTGGTCCTCCCGAATCTCTGCCAATCCGGGACGCCAACGGCCCCTAGAAAGGACGCATTGGTGGGTTCGGTGACAAAGGGCAGGGCGCAGCGTTCTTGCCCCTTGAGCGCTTAAGAGTGCACAAGACGTTTCCCAGCCCACTGTTGCCCTCTCGGGCAAGGGAGGGCAATCCAAGGATCCATCTGAACTTCGGGCAAAATTCGGAATCATCCTTGAACCCAGACTTTCTCAGAGACAGTCTAGAGGCGAAGTCACACCGGCTTCCAGTCTCCTCGTCAGCTTTGAAGGCGCAGGTCAAGAGCTGCAGGACGTGCTGGGATCGCAGCTCCTTCTTGGAAGATTTAGAAACTGGGAAACTATCATTCTGATTTTTCTGTCCACGAATGCACGACCTCCCTCAACAGGGACGCCAAGCCGCTGGAGGTGCACTGGTCCAGAATGAAAAAAGTTTTACTAAGTCCAGTTTCCGTCAGGTGTGAAGCCCACAGTCTGCCCGAGTCTGCTCCTCAGAAACATTACTCACTTCCTAGAAGATGGATCCCAAACAGCTTGCTCAATGTACTTGTACACCCGTGATACTTCGAATACAATGTATTTCCGACTGGCTTATCCAGAACGTCGTTGCCTGCTCCCTCAACGTGCGCTCGCTCTGTAGCGAAGGGCAGTGCATCTTCCTGGGTTTGCAGATAGGCTAGATTTCGGATCAATTGAAATTGTTTTTGCAATTTTCAGGATTTTCTTTTTTTTTTTTAAGGGGGGCAAGGAGGGAGGGGAATTGAAGCGAGATCGCTTGAGCATTCGGAAAGCAAGCCGTGTCTGAACGCAGCTTTTCATCTTCCGGAAAAATGGTACCAGCAGTACGCTGGACAGCGGTGAGCGCAGAGTAGATCTTCAGCTCTCTGCACTTCGTGATGGATCCTCATGGGTCTTGGGGAATCGTCCGATTCCAGTGAGGTCGTCACGGCCCCATGTGCTCCTTCCACTTGCCTTAGAAAGCCGTCTCCCGGTTCTGATCCTCGCGAGGACTCTAGCGTCAATTGATCGATGCAAGACCGTGCCGAAGGGACTGACCAGATCCATGAAGGCAACACCTGCATCTGCACCGCCTACTTCCTTTCTGCTTCCAGACCACGTCCTTTAAGGAGATTTCTACCTGTTTGTGGAATTCTTCTTGTCCAATCCTTGTTCAATGTCCAATAAGGTAAATCCTTCTTGTTCTTGCTCCAGCCAGATTGTGCTGTTGCCCATTACTCATTCCCGGTGCCTACGCCTACAGGCACTTCTCCGTATAACCTGTTAGCTCAATTCCCCACGGATCTCGGCCTTCGATTTCATGTAGAGCACTTGAGGATTTGGGGATAAGGATATTGCTGGAATCTATCCAACAGAACTTGATCTTCAATGTCCTTAAAACAAATATGGAAGACTGGAAGATTGTATCTGGCCTTGAGCACGATCGAGCACCCCCCATCGGGTACAAGGGGCTCTGTCCATTCCCGGGTAGGAATCGTTCTGCATTTTGGAGGATCCTCTTCATCTCCTCCCATGTAAAGTTAGGAGGAACGGCGCGGAATCTGGAGGAGGGATCGGTTCGATTCTCGCTCTCTCTTACCACTTGGTGGCTAAAGGAAAATTCGCTTCCGGGCACCTCGGCGAAGCGCCATTCCACTTTGCCTGCTGAAACTCTGCAGTGCAACCCTGCAGGTCTCATGATGACCTGCATGGTCCTTTCTCTGCACACCTCGCATGATTCTTTGCACCTCTCCTTCACTAGGAGGTCTCTTTGTCCTGTCCGGTGCACGTGGTGGCTTGATCTTTCGGATTTCGAGAATTTTTTCTTCCTTCCATGAGAATTCGGCAGAGCATCTCCTAGAAGTCATCATAGAGGACCTCCGAATCGAATGGCATCCACAGTTTCATTTTTGCTTCCCGCCCACACTGGTCGTCTGCTGTACCCAGGAGATTCGTTTCGAGCTGCGTTGCTGGGTAACACGGAACCTTGTCTCCCTATGGCGCCCGCTACGTCCACAAGGGGCAGAGGGGGCGGTCTCTCTTACAGCAACAAGCATACCACAATCGAGGTGCCACGGACGATGCTGGCGACGAAGGAACTTACTCAGGAGCCTTGGAGTTTTTTGGCCATCGTTCATGCGATGCCTTCCGAGATGCGATCTCCGCTCCCAGCGCATGGGCTTGAGTGAGACCAGACGAGTCACGTCTCCACATGCCCCTTTCTTTGTGGGGTCCTAGTGGAATCTCAGGATGTCCCCGTAGGTTTGTCTACTTTCCGGTGGATACATGCGGCTTCATCCCAGATTGCCAGGGCCCTCTAGCCGGTGCGAAGAAACGAAAATTCATCAAGAAGAAAGGCACACGTCGGACACGTGCCTATCTGAGACAAAGTGGACCGGGCCGTACTGAGGAAAATACTGGGAAGAGTGTGAGGAGGAAAGAAAATGGAGTGTGAGGAGGAAAGAGGCAGTAAAGTTATAAATGGATGGGAGTGGGATGGACCGGCATCAACGTGATGAACCGGATGTCCGGCTGCCTGAGTTGCACTAGAACCACAGGAGGGGATGAGGCACTGTCCACATACTGCCCAATTGGTTTCAAGTTAGTCCAACCACGACAGTGCTGAGTCGCTCCCTTTCGTTCCAGCTTCCAGTTCGGACCACTTCGCTCAGAACGAAAGCGGCTCCACTTGCTGCTTTTTGGAGATTACCGCTGCTCGGACGCGGCAGGAGATGCCAGCAAGGAGGCAGCCTGCGAACACGAAGGGCCTCTTCCCCTCCTCGATGTTTCCCAACAACCGCAGCTTCCGCGCGTTCCTTTGCAACTTTCGCCAAGTCACCCGAGGATGCAGGAAGGCCGCCGCAAGCCCGGCCTAGAAGGCGGTTTACACTTTCTACAACCAGGAACCTCGCGAAAGGAGACTTCGGATGGCCCACTAAAGAGGGCCGTCCTCATAAAGGAGGACGCCCGTCTTTCTTTTGCAGCCAGGGTTGTGCACATGTTCGCTTCCCTCCATCCGGACGTTTCTCCATAGGGGCTGCGGAAGCTCTGGAACATTCTTTGGAGGCCCCTGTTAGCTCCTCTCCAAAGGTCTGCTCCTGAAGATACCGAATTCCCATTTGGTTCATCTCGCCTCGCACGCTGCAACGTTCGGAGCTCAGAAAAGCGATCTGCCTGCTCCTCGGGGAAAGATCGACGATGAACTGCCTCTAGGATGGACGCCCATTCCTGCTGCTTCCTGGAGCATTCCCGAGTTTTCTCGCTGCACTGTCGCGAGCGATCCAAAGCGAATGGCCTTCCTCAAAAGTCGAACCTCGCCGTCGGTGACGACATCCCCACGAGGATCGAGGGAAGAAGCCTCTGAGGGCGATGACGCTTCTTCGCCTGGATACCAGAATCATCATCGAGTATCTGCCCATGGTTCATCGAAACTCGCGGAGGGACCGAATGGGTTCCAAAAGGAAAAAAAGATGAAGGAAAAAAACGGCACTTCACTACGGTGCTGAGAATTTCCTCTCTCTCTCTGTCTTTTTTTGCTTTGCCGATTCTGGAACGGGAAGAAGAGGAGTCGAGAAAGGAACTAGCAGCTCCGGAAAGTGCCGCGGACACAGGGAACCCGCTCTTGTCGTGCAGCTGGTGCGTGTGAGCGGACGTGGAAGCGTCCGGTAATGCTGAATTCGCGCGGCCCCTACCTGTCCCGTTTTCTTCCGCTGGCCGGAAGGAGATCGGAGACTCCTGGACGGCCTGGACGAACGCCCAAAGTGAGCGCCAGAAAGCGCTCGCTTCCCGAGACCAGCGATCCGGATAGGGACAGATACGCCAGTGAAACTCGCTCCAGCGGCCTCTCGTCGCCTGCGCTGCAGGAGCACTGCGGAAAGGAAGAGGAAAACCGGAATAAAAAAAAACAGCTCGAGGCCTTTCAAGCTACCTGCCTCAAAGATTGGATTGCAGAGACCCAGAGGGAGGAGGATCGGAACGCAGAAATTAGAAATTTAATGAGATTGCTTTAATGGACCAAATGCATCAATAAGGAGAGCAACGATTCAGAAAATTCAGCAAACATTAACTTCAGTGCTCTCGTGGGTGGCGAAGGGATGCTGAGTTTGCAGCATCGCAACACGAAAATAGCGCCCGACCCGTTAAACGAGGGTGAGCAGGAAGAAAATTAAATTTACTTATCAAATTGCCTGCTGCATCCGATCTTCGCTCATCAATAAATCAAGGCTGACGAATCCTATCGGCCGCTGTATTTATGGCTGTACCCAGCGGCTCCAAATGAAGATCAAGCGGCGAAAAGAGTTACGTGCTCCGATATGCTGGCAGCCCGGAATCCGGACGTTCTCCATAGTCCACGGATCGGATCCACGTTTCCAGCATGAAAGGAAACGAAAAGTGTGTTTTTTTGTTTAGCGGAACGTTTGAGTGGATCCCCGTGTCATTTCTTTTGGCCTCGGGAAGAGAGAAAAGGAAGCGAACAAAGCAGCAAGGCTAAAATCTCCCTCAGCTTACGCACCCACCCATGTGCGCGAGGTGCTGGCTGCTACGTGTGGCGGCTGCAGAACCGCAGAAAGCAGCCAGAGGGGCGAACTCGCCGTCTCCCAGACAGCCTCAGAACCGCCTTTTTCGCAATGGTCAGGTTCAACTCTCCCGGATTCCAATTGCTGGAGCGGTAGCGAGAGGGCGCAAGAAGGGTAGAAGGAGGAACAAGCCTCCATGAAGAGGCACTTCGGCGGTATAAGAGTCTTCCTCCAAAGTCTGGAAAGGAACTGGAAGAACGCTGGAAAGCAGGAAACATGGGGCAGAGGGGGAAGGGATCCAAATTGAACGGAAGCATTCCCTCTGGAACTCATCTGTCCCGCTGATGAAGGCAAGCAGATCCGAACGGGGACTTCAGAAGAAGAGACGAGGAAAAGAGGAGAGGGTGCTGACGAGAGTAAACAAGGAAAAGGCGCCTCTTTACGTGTAGGATCTGCGGAAGCTGTGAAGTGCGGGCTGGAAGCTGTGCGGCCAATCCGCAGATACTCAGACTGCCATCCTCATTAACGAATCGCATCCGTTCCGCAGCATACGAACGAATTCATTTGGGCTCGTGTCTCAAATAAATCCTTGTAACGGTCCGCATGCAAAAGTCTCTCCCTCCGCCCTTCGATCCACTTTCCTGCGGTCGTCCATTCGAACTTCCTTGCAATTCAAGGATGCGCTTCTCTGCCCGGCAACATGGCCGCAGAGAGCAGCGGCTCCACTGGGAATTTTTCTCGCGCAAAACAAATCCTCGAAATTCCCACCATTTGACGATCCGGTTGCACGGGATGCAGTATTCGCGATCACCATGGGCACCGTTGTGCCCGACTCAGGTCATGCCGTTCTCTTTTATGTTTCCTGCTTTGAGACATTGATCTCTTAGTATCCCGTGACTCCTCGACTTTCAGACTCCCAAGCATCCTACCACTGGTAGTTCTCTCTGAAGTCTGTGCTCATCAGTCGGCAAACAGGAGACAGCGTTCAGCATCCCTCTCCCTGTCGCGTTTCTTCTGATGCTGTTGCCTGGCTCCTACTTGAGTATGAAACATCAACTTCGATGACTCGATCTTCGTTCGAGAACGCCAGAGCCGGTATCCTCTGGTTGCGATGGATTGTTAACCACGGATGGGTAATCACCAGGGCTGCAGAATCTCCGCATCACGAAAGTTTCCGCGCTGAAGAACTCTCAGCCATCTCTGGCAACCATTTAGCATCACGGGAGGATGAGCAACATCGAGACCGTTCCAAAGACCTTCTGCGTGGATAAACTCGAGCTCAGACGTCAGCTCACCTCCTTGAGATCCAAGTATCTGCTTCCCAGATACTGCAGCCTCCGACTATGGATCAACCCTGTCTGGTGAGGAGAACTCCGAACATCCGTCAATCCATGGTTTTCCTCGTTTTGTTCGTACTGTCTCCCGCTTTACAAGGAAAAGGCGATTCTTCCTCAACGGTAATCCGTAGATCGCTATGAGTGTCCTTCGAAATGGAAGACACACGGGATATCTTGCCCTTGATTACTCCTCCCTTTTCTGCGAGACATCCGAGGAGCTTTAAAGTTTCTACAGCTCTGTCCTATGCAGCTGGCCACTCGTAGGTCCTCTGGAAACCAACAAGTAACTGGCAGGTTTATGGAATGACCTTCTGGAGACTCCTTACGCAGTTCTTCTGCCAGTTATTAAGCGCCAGCACGCTGCACAGTTGCTATTGAAACAAGGAGGCTCATGGAGAGCGCACATCTTTCTCAAATGATTTTTTTTTTCTGCACGGAAGGAACACTTATGGCGGACTGTGAACATGCAGGGACCGTCCTTAAGGTATCCACCTATGTATTCTTCTTTTCGGAAAAAGGCTTGCGCGATTCATGGGCGGTTTGGTTTCTGTCGTGGGGCTGCTAGGTCCCATTTTGGGAATCGATTCCATGGCCAGGAAGAACAAAATCCTTTCCTCGCACAATCTGGAACGGACTCAATTTCCCTACCGAACTGAAGCAGAAACGGAATGGCATGGTATCTCTTCCTTCCTTGAGGGTCTTCGGTGCAAGCGATCGAGTGGTTGCTGCACTGTTGGAGGAGATTTGAATCCAAAAGTGTTCTGCGGAGTTTTCCTTTGAATGCAAGGAGTCGATACCGTTCAGGAATGCCCTAGCTTGAAAGAAAAGCAAGTCGGAAAACAGGAGTGCTCAGGAAAGGAAGTCCGTGTTGCGCTGGTGTGGAGCGTTGCGCGGAGGAGGTTGTGTCTCCGTATCCTCAGCGAGAAAGGAAACTCATCTTCCACATAGCGGTTCCTGATTCAGTTCCCTCTGGGAAACTCGTCATTCCATGATTGCCGCATCCCTACTGAACTGTGTCAGACCTCTGGTCACTTCCAATCATTAGTGGAGTCTTATGGAGATGAAGTCAAGGCATGATTCCTAGGCGCAGGAAACGACTCCCTGGTCTCAAACCAACTCCGTAGTCGCTTGGTTGCTCCTATCTTGGGTTTCGGTGAACAACGAATAGTATACAACAGAAAACTTTTGTCACTGGGTCACCTTTCTTCCATCTAATAGCAGAGTGATCCCAGGAGCTCGCCAATGCTTTGTAGCTCGGTCGCACCTGGAAATTTATCTACAGAAGAACAGAAAACAGCAGCCGAAGAAGCAACAATTCCAGACAGATAGACATCCACGCAAGATTCTAAGGTGCACAGATGGTCGCGCAGAAGGAAGGAACAGTAGATGGACGGAAGGACTGAAAAAAATGTATACATGGTTGTTGGGTCATATTATAGAGGAAGCTTCAACCGGGTGCCACAGTCCTTCAAATCCTTAGGCGTTGCGAAAAACATGCAGGAGAACCCTTGTCGTCGGTGAGATTTTTCCAGTACCAGGTCTAAAGCTCCCCAGTTCTGGCTCTTTACTTCCCTCAGGCTTGCTACCGTGTTGCCGAAAGCGCAGCACAGCATCGCCACCACCGCCGGCCGTGGAGAGCTCTTGGAGTAAGAACAGACCAAGCAGGGATAGCAGTTGACGGAGAGTGGGCTGCAGCTAGTCTCTCCCGTACCAGAAAGAGAGTTCCTCTAACAAGAGGTTCGGGGTCGTTTCGACCCTACGAGGAACAACTCTCAAAAGTCCACTGGCAGCACGGCTTATTATGTGGGGATCTCTAGTGCAAAAACAGCGTCTTAATCTTCTGGGAAGGAAAAAATAGCAGAGATTCAGATGGATTTCGCGGTCCACCAATTCTTTTACAGGTAGCTCCTAAAGGGCCGCCCGGCGCTCTGAACGCCGGAAATGCACACTCATACGATGTTAGGAAACAGAGGTACTGCAATCCGAGAGCTACATTTGCTATCTTCCTTATCCTGTTCGGTTTCCACGAAAACAATCAAAAAATATTTTTTCTTCGGAGCACCAGGTTTGGGGTCAGCGTTTGCTGTTAAACTGTTGCTAACAAGCGGATAACAGGCTCGTGAGGAGGAAAGTTCTCCTCACCTACTGGTCCGGGGATGATTTCAGTTTGTCTTCTATGCCCTGAAGTCTTCACCTTCTGTCAGCTTCCACTCCCCCTTCTCCTTCCTATCCCTTGCCTGCCCTCGATGTTCTCGGACCCTCGTTTCATGCTCATCATCCTTCCCGACCTTGCACTTCCAGACGAAGCTCCCATGAACTTCGAAGGTCTAAGTGACAAGGATCTCGTTCCTCAGACACTGCCCTCCCTCTAGAGATTTCTGAAAGTAGAAAGACCTCACCCCTCGTGAGATGGATTTTCGCGCTCTCCTACCGGAAGTATACCCCCTCCCACATCGCTTCCATGCGCGCCCTTGCCTCTCAAGGAAACTCTCCAGCGACAAGGTCCTGGACCATGGGCGACCTCGCTTCCTAAGAAGTATAGAAGCCGTGCGCCCTCTCCACTCAGGTGAAAAGAGGAAGAAATGGGTTGTATTTTAGCGTATGAAGCGACCTGCGAGATTGAGAAATTTCTAGCTCCACACCCTCGTTCTCCATCCTCCTCTTCTCGTTACACCCAAGGACTCTGATCAGGGATCACAGGGAAGGGAGGAGGGGGGGAATTGTCAGGATTCGCCAAGAAGACCTCGGGACCTCGTGCTTCTCTACTGGAGCCGCCCACCCTGCCGCCGGCGCACGGAGCCCCCATGCACCACAGCGAGAAACTCCGCCACGCACTCGCGGAGACGATGATGCCCAAGGAAAGTATCCTCCGCGCAGTCGTGGCCAACCCTTGCGCAAGCGCTTCTGGGACGAACCAGTGTGCGTCGGACTTCTGGACCCGCATCTCAGGGGCGCTCTTAACTCCCCAGCAGTGCCCCTCCATGACGTGATCCGAGGAATTCGGGACCGTGAGCTGACTCCTGACTGGCCACCTTCTGCCACCCGAAGGAAGCAACAGAACAGGATCCAAGAAGCAAGAAGGGCGTAGCTGCCATCCAGAGCAGCCGTTCGCGGTAACCGCGGCTTTCGGTTGCACGCAACGTGAAGCCAACTGGACCAAACTGAGAAGCAGACAAAAAGGCGCCTCATTTCGAGTGGGGATGTGGTGGCTCTTCATTTCTTCCCTCCTTGCCGTCCCCTGACTGAGAGCAGATCTGTGCTCGTGTCAGAAGGAACGCCTTAGTTCCTTGCAGCGCCATCGGAGGACGAGGTGCCGGGCACCGGCCCGGGTGACCACGGCAGCAACATGCAGCGAGTTCATCGCTAACGGAGGGTCCGGAGCACGGGCTGGTATGCCGACCCGAGCTGCCGAGGTTTCCATCCTCCATGCACTCGACTACCCAATCAGAGGACGAGTTTTTTGAATTCGAGAAACAAAGGAAACGGTGAGCACCTCTCTAGGTGAAACTCTTCCTGTTTTTCGGTGCTCCTCCCTTTTCTGGTCCTCCTGTTCTCGCCTCTCAGAGCCCCTTCTCTGCTTCTGTGATTCCCAGGTGCCTGGGAATACGCCCCTATTGCCTTCGGTCCGGTCTCGCGCACGTTAGCATCTCGAGTGTTGAGCCGATTCTTCATCTTGAGATCTGGCCAGAGAAAGAAAAACGAGCAAGGAAGTAGTTCACTTGAGTCCGGATGCCCTCTCACCTCGAGATTTCAGTCGTTCTCTTATTTCCTCTCTCCTGATGACCATTGGCTATCCACCTACCTCGATTTTTTTTGCTGTCCGTCTTTTTGGTGGCTTTTGATCCCGTTTGAGCTCCGGGAGGAAGACGAATGCAAGCCAGAAAAATTGTCTGGTGCTTTAGGAGGCATCTGTCAGATCCGATTCTTCCCCTCTGTTTCTTCCTTCGTTCCTACAGCCACTCTTGCTTGCCCGGATTCTGCCACTCGCTCGATGGTTCCACGGTCCAACGGAATCGCTTCCGGGTAGGGAACCTCCAGATGCGGCCAAAGTGGTGGACCCAAGGTATTGCATCGTGGTTGACTCAGAGTCAGTGGTTTCATTAGTATCCTGAGTAGTGGAGCTTTCAGCCATTGTCCGCGAATGTGGTCTCAGCATTCTCTTCTGAAAGGAGCAAGCTCCTTTATCAGTTGACCTTATGGACGAAACTTCGTGGGAGGCCAGTAGAGGTCTAGGTAGAAGGATAGCAGTTAAGGTGAGAGAAACTGGGTGCGTCTTGCTCGCAATGTTTCAAGGATACATATCACCCAGTCTTTTTTTTTCTATTCAGAATGGGTGGACGTATGTGTGGCTCACGCGACGATCCACTGAATTTTTTTTGGCTTCTTTTCTGTATTCGCTGAGTTCCTTTCAGCATTCTTTTTTTTGGAATTGCTCGTGTCAACGGCCGTATGGTTGCGGTCTCTGCGTGTGGTACCAAGCGTTGCAGGTTCGAATCCACACATGGAGGATCGACGCCGAGAAACGGATGAGTGCGTCATGGGTGTCGAGTTCCTCTCGCAGGACGGCGTTGACTGGCTCACGGGCTTCGATCGCGACATCGGTGGGATCCGGAAGCCGGGTGCCCCATCGACTGGCCTCCGGGATTAAAAGTTGACCCTCCGGGATCCTTCCAGGAATCAAGGAGCCGGTTCCCTCCAAGGTTCCCCTCCGGTTGTGAAAATGGAGCCGTACCATGGAGCCGGTTGATACCACCATCGGAGGGTTGCCTCTCCAGAGGACAAGAAGCACCCTGATCCCTTGGGAGAGAGCCCCTCAGAGAAATTGAGATCTTTTCAAGGGAGGAGGAAAGAAGGAGGGGTTCCCTTGCGGGTTCCCTTCGGAGACAACCAGGCTAGAAGAAAACAGTTGGCACGTGGACGAAGGTGAACGATGTGAACGAGCCGAGCTCCGAAGAATGGAACTGCCTGCGACTCGGCATCTGTGCCAGCTACTCGCTGCAGAAGATCCTCGTGAATCCCAGCATGAGCGCATGGGCGGAGACGACCTCCCCCGCTGCAACGATGCCCTTTCTGAGGAGGGCACCTGGCAGCAGCCAACCGCTGCGGTGAGAAGTCTCCTGCGAGATCGCTGGCAGGTGGAAGCTGATGAGTACATAGACCATAGGTCAGCTGACGGATTCTGCTACCCTGATTGCCCTTCCGCGGGGACTACAGCGCTGGGGCAAGCTGCTCGGCATTCCTAGAGGAGACCTGGAGTGTCCCCCAGTGCTCAAGGACAGCAGCGTTCCCCAGATCAAGCCCAGAAGCGGAAGAAGTTCTCACTACTGCTTCTGCACTGAGGTCTTCTCTGCAACTCTCGTTGACACCACCGGCCGCTGGGAGGGCGAGTCAGGATTGTCTCAGATTGTGGGGAACGCGAATCTCCCCTCCCGCACCTGTTCGTGGACTGTGTTACCCTCCGATCCCTTTGGGAACAGTTTCGGAACGACCCTCCGGATCCCAGTTGGCACCCCTACAGACGTTTTACGGCTCCTCTTTGAGCAGCCAGCCGCAGCCCCAGAAGCGCTTTGCTGCATCCGCGGGATTGCGACGGACTGGAGCGAAGCTGAAGGAGGAAGAAACGAGAGGAACGCCGACCAGCTTGCAGTTCGCTTTCTGTGGACTGTTGATCTATTCAGAAGGAACTAATTGGCATCCTGGAAAGGATGCAGATTCTCTTTAGTGGACTGTGATCTCTCCGTGACCTCCCAAGGATTTTTATTTAGTCTTTATTTTATTTTATTTGTTCTTTTGTTTTCTCCCATCCCCTCCGCTTATTGATCTGCGTACCGGCAACGCGGCAGGTCACATGTACAAACGCAGTGTGGTAGGACCACATGTCCTACCACGAAATACGAGTTTATTCAAAATTTTAATAAACGCCCCTGCGTGTCAGAGTGGAAATCGAGGACTACCACGACGGAGGGTGCCCTTCGGGGCTCCCTCCCAAGCGTAAGATGAACGGACTCCCTTCTCCGAAGTCCTCCAGGATTCATAGGGTGGTTTCCTTCTGAGGTGTCCCCTAACCTGAAGCGTTACTACACGCACCCTCAGATGGCATGGAATAGTGTGAAGGGGCCTCCAGACGAACGGCTCTTGAGACGATCTATTGAGGGAGTGGTGCAGGCTTCACGGTATCATGTGTTCAACGCATCACATCTGTGGAGCATGAGATGAATTAGACGAACCTATTTTTACATGAGGATGGGAAGGTATAGCGGCATGTGGCATTTTTTTTTTTTGTGTGGCTGCTGCTAAATGGTGGATGTAGGATGCACGTGGTAAGATTATTGCCGCATTGGTTATGGTAAAACTGGTAGAATCATAGGGTACTAATGAAAAGTTTCTGTGTTATTGCCTTGCACGGGATGGATGCAGCAGTGAAGACTGCGCTCATGGATCCACGTGTTTATTTAGAAGCGAAAAATGTATGCCGTCTATCGACTCTAGCTGAAGCACCGTTACCATAAATGGAAGGATTCCTGCGATGGAAGCATCACCGTTACCATGAAGAATATGTGGCTTTCATGCTAATGGTCCCGTGCCCCTTTTATGGCTTGTCTCCTCGAGCCGCCCACCACAATCTCATAGTGTTCTCTCTGCCTACCGATGAGATCAGTAACTCCGCTATCTAAAAGTCACTGATCACCACTCACCGGTGTGCTTCGTCGTTTCCCCTCCTTCCTTTGGCGCTTCTGTTGCGCTCAGTTCACAATAAAAATATTTTCCATTCCCAACGGGCACGCATCACTTTTCTGGTTCATTCGGCCACACACGGCTTTTCTTTAAATCGATATCGTAAAGATCCTTTCCATCCGTCAAATGAGTCATCGTTTTCAAATAAGGAAGAATGCTGTTCCACTATTGACCGCTTCACATCATCAACAAGTCACCATGAGCACTTAAAACTGCGCTGTTAACGTGACAGAAATTGACCCCCCTATTTATCATTTCTCTCTCACCATCCTCCATTGTCCTTATCGTACCAACTGCCAACTGATCATCCCAATGACTGCTGTTGTCACACTTGGACCGATTATGTCCTCAATAATAGTTCCGTCTTGAATTTTTAATGCTTACTAAGTTGTGATCCTGCGAATCATAGCTTACCCATAATTCTCACAGCTACTATGAGTAACTTCCACAGTACACTCACCCGCATGGATACGAACAAAACCCACCTCGCCATCCATCCACTGGATTCACTGGTATGTAGAATCCTGCCCCATAACACCGTTCCGTATCGCATACACTCCGTGACGACACCTCCTCAGCCCTTGTGATGCTCAGATTGATGGGCACACTGCTCCTTCGAGGATCCATGCTTATGCGAACATCCCTAGGGCTGCTACTCACTACCTAGGAGTTGTCGTAATGGGGACTTACAAACGTATCCCTCCGCGGAAGACCCTTTTGAGTATGACCCACCCTCACCACTGCCATTTCACCAATCTTGACACTAGCAGTGTATTAAAAGGTGCCCCCTCCCTGATACTTTTCGATCGAAACTTCAACTCGTGATCCAATGCCACAGGAGGAGTTCGAACCCGGTTACGCCGGGACGTTTATTAAAAAAAAATAAATAAACTACAAGTTAGAGGGAAAGAGTATGCCCTCAGAAAAACAAAAAAAAGCCAAAGATAAAAAAAGGAGTTCATCAAGGATGACCACCGGCACGCAGGCTGGTTTCTGAAAATTAGGGAACAGATGGAGAGGACAATGAATAAATTAAAAAAAAAAGGGGAGGGCGGGGACAGGTTTGGTTTAAGACGTTCCTTTCCTTCTAGAAGCGACTCTGGATAGTGGCGAGATCTCCCTGGCGACTTCTTCCGGCAGGTGAGACCACCTTTCGGCTGCTCTCAAGAGGGCTGTTGCCATGCTGGTGGATTCTCTTCGCCGCGAACTTGCTTCTAGCACATGGCGGACTGTCGCTATGGCGCGGATGCAACATCTCGTTGAGACCACGGCGCCCTTTTCCAGTCCTCCTCACGTGAAGAAGCGCCGCAGCAGGTTGGTGGCAGTGTTTTGGGATTAGCGGAGGGCCTAAGCAAATCTCCGCCACAGGAGGAGGAAATCTGATCGTTCAATTCGATTCTTCCGTCACTCTTAGATTTGCATTTTAATCTTGCTAGCTCTGGGCATTACCTCTCACATCACCTTACTCGGTACAGGGGAGGAAGGGAGGTAATTGGCAGTCTAGACATGATCTGTGCCACAATCGCCCTATAATGTACCAATGTTATCACAACCAATGCACCAGTAATCTTACCGCGTGCATCCTACAGCCACCACATAACAGCATCCAAAAAAAAAAAAATGCCACATGCCGCTATACCTTACCACTCTCACGTAAAAATGGATTCTTCCAATTCATCTCATGCTTCACAGACGTGATGCATTAAACACATGATACCGTGAAGTCTCATAACCTTGAAGTCTGTGCCACACCCTCGAGAAGCGCCGTTCCCCTGGCGGCTCACGAGCTCGCCACGTATTTGGTGTAGGTCTGGACACAAGCTTGCTTTACCTCAGCCACCACCATGATCCATCCTTACAGGAATCAGAATCTCCAGATTGCTGATCTAGCGCTTTCCCATAATACATCCCTCCTCCACTGAACCGCAATATCTGCAATATCAACTGACGGGGCTTGTTACTTCGTAGCACACTTTCCCTGTTACTTATTCATAGGCGCCGCCACCAATTATAGCCGGTTTCTTTCATCGGTGCCCTTTAATAACAGGAACCTTCCTCGGCTACCCTATCTTAGATACGCAGTTCTTCCCACATTAACTGGAGCGTATGCACCTTCTTCCCATAATGCTTCCTGACAGCATACCACGGCGCTTTTCATATTACCTTGACATCTTCAGCCTATGAAACCTAATCTCAACCTCCGCGCCCTTTCTTTCCCTAATCTCCGCGTTTCCACTCATTTTCATCATCTAGAAAGATTAATTGATAAACAATCCATTATCGATCACCTTTCAACGTAGGATTCACTAGAATGAGCACGATTCCCTTTAGATCAATCCATTCGTCCTCAGATCTTCCAATATGGCGGAATCAATGGACTGTCCATACATAACATTCAGTAATATTCCCAATAACATTTAAAAGGTCGTACTCTCTCACAGCAACCGCAACCACCACCATCCCGTCCACTTCTCGTCCTACATCACACATCGTGCACTACAAACTCACACAGGCATCTCCTGTTAATTAATAGTAATCACCCCATGGAATTTCATTTGAACATCTACCCTTTCATTTATCCCATTATCGATCATAATTCCCTCCCTCCACATTCTATGTCTTCTTGACAGAAGCGCCTCTCCCTTGCTCCATTACCACGACCATCCATTGCCAACCAACGATTCTGATCTCGTGAATACCTGTGCTTCAAAAACACCAAATTGGATTCATTTATAACCAGCCATTAATACTAATCCCCGCCTCCTCTTTACAGACAAGCATCTAATCATACCATTCAAAAACTACAGACCGCACAATCATTGCATCATCAGACGTCCTTCTGTCTTAATGACCCTCCCCCCCTTCCTTAGGAGATGGAAACCCTAGATACGTCGTCGGAATCACGGATAAACAAATGGAATTAAATTCGGACATCTTTTTCAGGTATAAAAAGTACGTTGTTGCCAAGCCGCAATTGCAAGAGTAAATCGGAGGACCGGAACGCCATTCGGTGCCACAGGTTAACACCCACATACTAACTTCCCCTCATGTTAGTACTCAGAACCATTATGGAGCTACGAAATCATCCTTTCACGATCACACATCCACTTTTCTATTCGTTCCATTGCGGCTAAACACTCCGTGATACAAACCATATCTGCAAACCTACACGAAAAGCAAGATGACCACGACAAACCTCGTCTCCTTCCCATCTGGATCCCTGAATCTTTTCCCTCTGCCCCATCTTACCGCTTCATTAACATTATGTCTATCTCGGCCCCACCGGGGCACATCCCTACTGACTATTCCCCGTCACACGTAATGAGGATTGCCAGAAATCATTAGGAACAACCAAAAAGATAGAAGAAGCATTCTGGTCGATTGAAGGTGCCTCTCACTCCACGCAACCATCCCTCATCTCACTAATCCATCATGTCTCACTCTATGGCTGATGCATCAGCGTACTTGTCCTTTTCTCTCGCGCGAACCACCACCTCTCCGGTTACCAAAAAAAGCTCTTCTCCACGTGAGAAAATCTACAGCACTTCTCAGCCTACCTGAGACCGAAAGGAATCCTTACGACTTCATCACCATTCTTCCCTGTTCTCGGGGCTACAGGACTGCTAAGCCACTCTGAGACCGCGACTCACAACTGCCATCACCTTCGGGCGCATTCTAAGCATCCTACCTACATGCGCCTTCATCCTAATCCTTACCATTCTGGAGATAGTCGTGAATCCAAGGTCTCAGAGCTGTTACCTGATGCGCTCTTTACATCGAGAGCGACTCGAAAATGAACTCATTAACCACTTCCCGTTATCCACATGGACCCTGACCCATTCTCCCATCCTTATTGCCGCCTGTCCCTGAGCTGCCTCATACGTAACAAATAGTCTCCTCTCTCACTGCTGATCCTACCTGCAATAGGCTTCTCTGTGAGGAAAGATCGCGAACGCAGGTTCCTCATTCCTAGACGTCCTTTCCAAGGCAACAGCAAGCACATCCGGATAATACACATCCGCAATAATAATATGCATTCTCTTAGAGTTCTCCATCATTTTTCCATGCCAGACGGGAAACCAGTCCACAACTCAACTTCTCTTCTGCCTCCTTCCAGCATCTACGAACCGTCTTCCAATCGTCTTCCAAAGAATTACCACGTCTTAACACGCCTTTGTTTCTTAGTTCAGACATTACAGCAACCTCATCTCCGTACTGCTTCTCAAAAAACACACACACAAAAAAAATAAAGCTTCCTCAGTCGCCTCCACTATCACAGTCATCGTAGGTCTTCCATTCCCCGCCATTCGACCGTAGCACGGCTTCAAAGTCGAATTCCCCACTCCAGATTCCTTTTCGGCTTTATATTATCCTTTCTAGAGGCCCCCATGGGACCTCTTGTTATCACTAGCCTTACTAAGAAGAACATAGGACGTGCTTGTATATTTGCATGGATACTTGTGGGATTGGCGTGAGACACGGGAGGCAGGGTTTTAGGTAGGGGATTGTAATTGTAGGAAGTGGGGATAGGGAAGAAGTCTCAAAGATGCCAGGCCCTGGACTGCGGGAAGAAGGGCGATTTTAGTTCGAATATGAGGAGGGCTTTGGGAAGAGCAGGAAGAGACCGTTTCGGAAATCGGTTCGAAAAAATCGGCACTTCCACCTACCTCTCCATCCTTAGAAGAAGAAAGCAGCGTTCTAACCCAGAAGTCTGTAGACTTCTTCTTCTCTAGGGTGCATCTACGACACAAGAATCGTTCGAAAACCCCTTCAGGCATTAATGACTCTCCTTACATGTAGACGGACTCGTTCCCCGACAAATGAAAGGCCTGTGCAACGGCCCGGCCTTCTGCTAAGTTCTTGACTGCCCAACTCCATGTTGGCCAAAGAACCAGTCGTGCATCAAGCCGCCGAGATGATGCAGGCCACAGCCTTACATCGTTTAAAAGGAGCCAAGTTTCCACAGGGTCGGATCACATGCCCGAAATTCTCCGGCTCCGAGTCTGCCCGCTAACGCAGTGGAACTTCACCCCTCCTGTGGTCACCCCTCACTCGTGGAGGTCATCCGGGGAGAAAGCGAGGCTCTGGATGCTCGCCTTACGAAAAGATCCACGAGCAATCGCAGCTCGAAACTCCAGAAGGAGCCCCAACTCCTTCAGATAACTGGGGTTGCGTGCGTGTCTCCTTCGAATGTCACCTGCCCACGACCACTTTTCTCCCAGATAGCTTATTTTCGGCCGCAACTTCCACCTGAGCCGCTGTCAACCGCCTCCAAAAGTCCACGGCGGACCAGGAACCGAAGCGGGTAGTGCACCTCTGTCGAACACTCACCACTCCCAACGCGAAAAATCTTGGAAAGGACAACGGCTACGCACAGGCAGTTATTGGAAGCCACGTGAAGGGCAAACCGATGCACTTGACCCTGTCCAATTCGACGAAACGCATCCGAATAGCGAGGACTTTACGCAAGTTTTCCCGATTTCCCGTCTTACTGAGCGCCCGTCCAGCTAGGGCGTTTCAGCGTTCCCACTGCGCTCAGCTCAGTGTCGGTCCCCACGGATTTCTGCATCGCTGCCGGTTCTGCACTCAAGAGGTGCTCAGCAGAAGTGGCAAAGCCACCTCCTCCAGAGAGCACCGAGAGTGCCTTCCGTCGGACGGATTCCACGCAGCGCTCTACAAAGTCCCGAAAGGCCCGGTAGAGCCCGTGGCAGCAATGGGAATCCTGAAATCAGAAAGTTCGGGTGCACTGGGAATCTTCCCACGTGCGGATATCAGCTGTCGATACCTGCTTCCCCCTTTTTTCTGTGCCTTCCCCTGAGCTTTGTCTGTTTCTCTGGGCCTCGGACTTCCCTCGATGAGACCGCGCGCCTACGAGGACTGGAAACTGCTGGAGCAGTTTCCGGTCCTCGTAGGCGTCTGCCTTAGGGATGGGGGACGGGAGTTTAATGCGCGTCATGCCGGATTCTGATGAATGAGCTCTTTCCTTGTTGAAGACTTGAGTTTGGACTTGAGGGCGTACAAGTACACTTCGAGGAAGGAGCTATTTTAATACGAACGTGTTTGCACTACTCCTTAGGTGCTTGCCAACATCAAAACACCAATAGCATCCGATGCGACGAATCCCTTCCGAGGAGCTCTCAGAATCCAGTAGCACCAGCAGTTCTCGAGTCCTTGTCCGAAACCACTGTTTCTTGTAAGGCAACCCTTGTCCTCCGGCATGAATTGTCTTTTTCGAGATCAGTTTAACTTTTCAAACATCTTTTAGTGCCTCTTCAGCATCTGCCTCCCCTTCTCCGGATCCTCAAAGCACTTTTCCCTTCTAGGATTTCTCCCACAACTTCTAAAACGTTCTAATGTTCAAAGCAAGGGACGCGCCTTCTCAACGTGGGACAGCGGTCGATCACTCGCAGCGCCTAATCTGTGAAACCGTCTAAACGGACTCTCACACGCCGTTGATCACCACGTGTTTGAAAGACCAGGGCTCGTCTTCATCAGCGTTCCCATCGCTACAGGCTGTTAGCAGGTTCATCCAATTACCCCGCTTCACTGCTCCGGGCTTTCATTCTTCCCGTGTGCCAGCATCCAACATTTATCGCCACTTGGCTCCACCCTGAACCCTTACCGTGAGCGGATGTCTCGCACCGGCCCTGGCGCGTCTCAATCGAAAACTGAAATATGACCGCAAGGGTGGATCAAAAAAGTGAAGGAGGTTCAATTTTCTCCTTTTTTCCCCCCTTTTGTGGCTTTGGAAAAGGATTTGCAAAAAGATCTGCTGCTGCCCATTTTTCAAAGTGGCCCTTTCCCTTGCTTACCGGGCCATATCTCACATCGTTGCGCCAGCTCCTCGAAAGAGGTGCCTAAGAAAAACGCTCTCGGCTGCTGCTTCTCCAACGGGTTTGTGCGCCGCCGCCCTGATAGCATCATCACTCGAATGACGCAAGCTCGTTTATTTTATCGTGGTTTTTAATTAGCAAGCTTTTATTGATGTTGTTCAAGGACACAGGATTCCGCCTTCTGTGCGCGACAGGCATCATCATCGTTGACAACGGCAGGAGCATAGCGCCGTCCGCTAATCATTTGATCATTAGCTCCAGGCAGATGGACCCAGATCAGCGCGCTGGGATCCCGGAGATCAGAGTTCCGAGTCGTAACGGGACGGCGGTTCTTAAGGACTCCATCGGAAACTGGCATTCCTACGGGATGGCTGTCAGTTTGAACGAGACTTGCGAGTTCATCTTTTCCAGGATGCCAGCGAGGGCCACGGGCTCAGGGAAAGCTGGAGACGAGGAGAGGAGGCTACTCGCGGCTGATGGGGGGGGAGGGCGCTGGATGCTGGCAGAGGAGAGTCTGGACCGGTCGGATGGAAACGCGGGCAAAGCAAATGCCACGAGACTACGGGGACTATGCCGCTCCTCCGACTTCCTGTGAGAGAACTCTTGGACTCCCGATTATGGTTGAAATAATCGACATCCGTTTCCTACTTTTCGTCCAAGAGAGCCGGAGATGTGATGGTTGAAGGGAAGAGGTCCAAATCCGTGTGCGCTGGGCGAGGAAGAAGTTCAAACTTGCGACTCGGTGCGCAAGAGGGACATCTGCTTCAGCTGACCTGCACGGCCGACACTGCTGAGCAAAGCGGAAGAAGCACCTTTTGGGAAACGGAACTGCTGCGTTCGCTGCGCGACTTCCGCTCTCTCTCCGAACACTGCCCAATGTCTTTGTCGCTCCTTCCACATTCCTTTTTTCTTTCTTTCCGGTTCGCCAATTGCTGAGGAACCGTTCGTTTCCTTAGGGACTTTCTCCTTAACACCGTCCACGCCACCCGAGGCTGCGTGTAACTCTCCAAGTCATAGGGGGACCACCCTATGAATCCAGGAAGGCTATGGAGGGAATCCGTTCCTCTCACGCTTGGTAGCTAGCCCGAAGGGAACCTTCTCCCTTGTTGTCTCCGAAGTGAACCCCTAAGGGAACCTCTTCCTTGTTCTCCTGGGGGAAACCATCCGCTTTATAGGGGACATTCCTCGTTTCCTCTCCGTAGGGAACCTGGAAAGGATCCGCTCCTTATTTCCTCCTCTGAAGAGAACCCCGGAGGGACGCTTCCCCATTTCTCGGGCACTTCCCGAAGCGAGCAGCGCGCTTCTCACACTCTGGAGAGGCAACCCACGAGGGGGCATCAACCAGCTCCATGGCACGGCTCCATTTGCTCCTGCACAACTGGAGGCTCTTTGATTTCCGGAAGAACCCGGGGGGTTGACCTCCAATCCCAGCCAGTCAATACGGGCATCCGGTTTCCGTCTGCCTCCACCAGCGCCGCGCCCGAAGCCCGTGGACCAGCCAGCGCTATCCTGCGGGGGAGACTCGAGACCCACGATGCACCCACTTCTCGGCGTCCATCCTCCACTCAGGGATTCGAATCCGCAACGCTTGGCACACCACTCTCAGAGACTGCAGATACACGGCCGCGTTGGCGTCCTTGTAGCTACGGTCCAGGGAGAGCTGTATGGCAGAGGCTTCCCCTGTTCTGGTGGTGATTGAGGTATTTCCAAAACAACGTTTGCGAGAAGGAGGGTGCACTTTGCACGGTGTTTGGTGGCGGAGGAGGCGTGGAATCCATTGCTCTCCTCCGGCTGGATCGACGCTCCTCGCCTTATCTCGCTCCCTGCCGTCCATCGAAACGGTGCCCGTTCCCCATTCATCGCGATAACCGTCAGGAAAGCCGCTCCATGATGCATCGTTTAGTCTCGGTCTTGACGTGGCTGCGTAGCCACCTTGAACTCACTTTTGATATATTTTTGAGACACCGTGAATGATCAGTTACGTGGACCCGTGGCCGAGGTGTCCGACTTTCCAGCGATGGTGAAAACACCGATGCGCCTGCCCTCCTGCCTCTTCTTGATCAGCCACGTTGACTACTGCTGCCTGACAGCCTCCTACGCCTTCGTCTGTTGAACTTTTAACACCCATTCGTGCCAGCCATTGTGCGACCCTTGTGTTTCGCTCCGTACTGCGCTGAGTTTTGTTTTGTGTGTGTGTGTGTGTGTGTGTGTGTGTGTGTGTGTGTTAATTTCTGTCCCCCCCCCCCCCCCCACGCCTTCCCCTTCCCCTTTCTTTCTGGCTAGAAAAAAAATTGATCGCCCTCACACACCGACTGCGCCGATTCGTTTTCGAAATGCGCTGTCGTTTGACGACGGCACAATCGGCAAGACGGATGATGACTGCACTCGACCTACTGAGCCCTGCCGGCGTCGTATCGTAAAGGAACTTGTCCTGACGACGCTGTAGGCTCCAAGACCTTGGGAGAGTGCCCCGAACAGGCAGTGTTGGTCGCACGCAAATCACCTGCACTTTTCCATGTCCTATCTACCTCTTTTGGAGCACGAAGGATGGTGATTGCTCAGGGTGGATCGGGAAGTGCAGGCGATCTGCTCGCACCGCTGACCAACACTCCCTGTTCGGGGCACGCTCCCAAGGTCTTCGAGCCTACAGCGTCGTCAGGTTGCAGTATCGTTGGGGCGAGTCCCTTACGGTACGACGCCAGCAGACCATCCTTCGTGCTCCGTAATAGATAGGTAGGACAGGGAAGAGTGACGTTCCCTTGCTAGGAGACAGTTTCCTTGGCTCCTGCCTTTTTTCATCTCTTCTTCGCGTGCTACGCACTTGTTTGCTTGATGCCTGAAACTCTTGGTCTTCGTGAGCGGCACGGATTCTGCGCCGTCATACGGAAGGATTGAAATTGGCTAAGAGTGACTTCTGCTTGCTCTGCGGCCGCTCCGACGCATCGCAGCAGAGCAGCAGGAAAACTCTGGGCAGCACGCGGCTGCCCTGAGGCCTCCGATTGGGCAGAGTGAGCATCACCAGCTCAAGTTCCGTCTGTGTGCGACCTCTCCAGATCAATCAGGTTGCACGTCGAGGTACAGCCGGTCGAACGCTGGCGTTCCGGAGAACTTTTTCAGCACAGACTCCTGGTTTCCGGGGTAGCTGCGTCCCCAAATTGTTCAGGGCGAGGGGCGATTGATCGCTTTCGCACCTGCTGTTGGATTGCAGTGCCCTCGAGGAACTTTGGCGCAGGCTGGCTTCTGCATTCTTGCACGGTGAGGACACTGCCAGAGACATGCTGATAAGCCCACGTTGGCGGCCCTGTGGCTGCGGCCTCCGCTCATGGCACCAAGCGTTGCGGGTTCGAATCTCCACGTAGAGCATCGATGCCGAGAAGTGGGTGCTTCGTGGGTTGCGAGTCCCCCCGCAGGATGACGCTATGTGGTCCATGGACTTCGGGGGCGAAGCTGGTAGAAGCCGCAAATCCCGGATGTCCCTGTTGACTGGCCGGGATTGGAAGTCGACCCTCCCGGGTCTTTCCAGGAATCCAGGGAGCAGTTCCTTTCGGGGTTGCACTCCGGTTGCGATAGTGGACCCGTTTCCCTTCTCAGAGGAGAACCTCCATCGCGTACCATGGAACTGATATGCCCTCAGGGGTTGCCTCTCCAGAGTGTAAGAAGACACTCTCTTCCTTCAGGGCTCCCTTCGGAGGTTACCAAGGAGAAGGTTCCCAAGCGTAAGAGGAACGGACTACTTCCTCTGGAGCCCTTTTGGATCCATAGGGTGATGCTCTCTGGGTTGCCCCCTATAACTTGAAGGATCACACGTACCCTCGGGTGGCGTGGACAGCCTTAAAGAACTTCATGAGTTCCCAGACGAACGGTTCTTGAGTACCTAGCGCACCAGAAAAAGGAAAAGGCCTGCTGTGACGGTTCTTCTCAAGAGGAACTGCGACAGGTGTTGCGAACGCGCCATCGTCACAGCCCAGTACTTACTGGAGTGTCGTGAGCAGCGATGGGAGGTAATCAGAATGAACCACATATGTGTGGGGATCGCTGCGAGGTGGCCTCACCTACAGGAAGAAGTCAAGGCGGAGGTCGCCGGTATTCCGCACTGTTTCTGAGCAGGAAGGAGCTTCAGATGCCAAAGATCTCCATCCTCCCTTTTTTTTTTCCGGTTGTTTTTCTATCGTCCCCCTTTCTTTCACTCCGTACTGCCTCAGCGAACGACCCGCGTGTTGGTGGACCCTCCAAATGAACTTAAAGGTCAAGCGAGCCACCGGCTACGCTAAACTGTCTCCGTTCCTGGTGCGACGGCGCTGACGCAACGTGTCCAGCTGCGGACTGGAGCTCCGGCAAGTGGCCACTCTGACCAGGACCAACAACTAGGTCTTCTGCTGGCCCGCGAACGGTAGTCCCTTGTTGCAGGAAACCGTTCGCACATGGGTCAGGAACGACGAAGCGAGCCCGGTGATGCGGCAGAGACTGCTGCACTCCTACAACAACCGCTCGCTTTAGGACGTTATCGTGCAGCCCACCACGTGTGCGTGGGCGCAAAGAACCTCCCTAGCCGCGGCACTGCCCTCCTTCATGGAGCACCTGAGCAGTACCAGCCGGCCAGATGGGAGGTCCGATGTGAGATCGGTGGAGGAGCGAAGGAATTAGGTGGTTGACACACGGACAAGCTTACGGGCGCTGCGACCCCGAGTGCCCCACCGAAAGAACTATTCCGCTGAGGCGAGCTGCTGGGAGTCATACATGAGGGCCTCAAGTGGCCCTCTGTGCTGGAGAACAGCGGGGTCCTCCCCCTGAAGTGGCAGGAGTCGGCACTTCTGCTGTTGCACTGAGGCCTCCCGTGCAATGTCCGCCGCTCCCACTAGCCCGGTCCCACCTGCAAAAGTTGGGGTCCATAGCCCCCTAATTTTTGCAGGTGTAAAGAACGGGAATCCTTCCCTCACTTGCTTGTAGACTGTGTTGCCCTCCGGTTCCTGTGGTTACGTTACGCAACGTCCCTTGGTCCATCGACGGACGACCCCAGAGACGTGATGAAGCTCCTCTTCGTGTGCAATGTCCTTCCGACATCTCCAGCAGCTCGTTGCTGCTTACGTGGGAACGTGGGATCTGGAGCTACACGAGAGGAAGACGGCACCATAGGGACTCCATCTGCTTCGCCCTGCGCTTGCTGCGGACGGCAGCAAGATAACCCCACCTGGGGCGTACTCAGAAGGAACTTGTCGGCATCCCAAAAAGGGTGCTGAGGATGCTCTCCAGAGGACAAGGATCCATTCCCGTGTCTCCCAGAGTTTTTGTTTTATTATTGATTTTTGCTTACTTTCATTTTTGCTTGCTCTTTCCCTCTCCGCTGCAGGGGAGAACCTTGCCGACCTGCGTGCTGGTAACTCTGCAGGTTCCAAGCATTTTCGGATAAACATATGTTTATTTTCTATAACAAACGTCCCGGAGTAACCGGTCGAAAAACCGTATGAGCTTTTTTTCTTTCCATTTTTATTTCGGGAGCTGCGTTCCCAACTCCTGTGTTTATTTTTTATAAAATCAAGACCCCTGCACTCCCGGGAGAAAATTCGTGCGAGACCCCTTCAGATCAATTAGGCTGCACGTCGAAGTACAGCCGGGAGAAAGTGTTGGCATTCCGGAGACCCACGGGCGGCACGAGGAACGGAGGCCGCCGCGTACCCTAGACCCGCTTGGGCGAGGGCGATGAAGCACGGAACAGGACGGATCTCTCCTGCAAACCTTCTTCATAGCTGCGCTACGTCTTCACAGCTTTCTCGCGCGAGAATGGCTTTCATCTGCGGCACCTCCCGTAGGCCCTCCAGCAGCCGGCTGTAATGCAGCATCCCCCACGGAGACGTACACTGCTAATTCGGGTCTCGATAAACTTGGCCAGGATAACCTAGCCGAGCTCGCGTCGCGTGGCTCTACGTGGCGCAGCTAGGCTTCGCAGTCGAACGGTCCATCCGATGCGTCTCCGAGATCCCCAGATAGCCGAAGCGATCAAACGTGTAATAAGCGTCCAGAGACGAAAACCGAAGTCGCCGATGATAAATTAGGGACCACCCAATGAACGACGTCTCCTTCCGTCACGACCTCGGCGGCGACTGCACCTGCTACGGCGAGTCCCGGGTTCAGTAAACAAGCGGACAAACAACGCCAGAGGGAGAAAGGAGCAAGGAGATGGAATGCCTCTGCAAAAAACTGCGAGCTCGAGTTCGCAGGAGTTAACCACGATCAAGGCTCTGGAACCTGCAACAAAAAAAGAAAAGAAAAGAAGGAAAGAAAAGAAACCTGCCAACGCAACCAGGACGGGGCGAGTAGTGGTGCATCATCTCGGTCTCAGAAGCAGACATTTGAACAAATCGTGACTTCCGTGAGGCGAGTCATCCAGCCAAAACACCTTGCTGCGCGCATCGGTGCATGTCGTTACGTTCGCGGTCCACGTCAGCGGCATGAGTCCACGTACGCCACAGGCAAGTTAGGCAGCGAATCAGAAATGCGACACTGTAAGGGTGTACCATAGCATAACACATGCGTTTATTAATCGTATATGCTGTGTACTTTTGCAAATGTAAGGTCATACATCTTCCATGAGCTGTGCACCGGTACATGCCATACTTTGATGCCGTAGTGTTCCGTACATAAACAGGGGACACACGTGCTCACGCCTTTCTGTTTTCCAGCTGTACGTACCGAGCAAGTGCACGTCTGCACGCGGGAGAACTGTCGCAGTTCCCGCGCTCCTGAACAAAGGCTTTCGGGTGCAACGCAAGCGCGGAGGAGGTGGCTGGAGAAGATTCCGCCGCAGAGCTAAAACAGGCAGGCCAGGGGAACGGGCAATAGCCCCAAGCGTTCCGGGAGTCCATCAGGAGCTATCTCGGATCCCAAGGTCGAGTGCCCGAAGTTTGTTACCCGGTCACTCCGGGACGTTTATTTTATAAAAAAAAATACACCAGTTGGGAGCTGGAATGTTCTCAATGTTCTCCTACGACAACAAAAAGAAAGACAAAGGTCCAACGGCACGCAGGCCGGGATAATGAACAGTTCGGAAGAGGGGAGGGACAAGCGAACAGCAAAAATAAATTAAATTGGGTGGGATGGGACAGGGAGCTTTGGATTGGGGACAGGGATGAAAACGAAAAAGCACCGGGAAAATCGCGGAGCGAAAAGGGATACGAAAGGAAAATAAATAAATAAAAGGAGCAGGAGATCAGAGTCACCGGAATCGGCCGTTCCTAACGATCTACCAACGGATACTGTATGCCGATGATCTCCGCCTTAGTCTCTTCCAGGTGGGGCCACCTTGCAACCTCCCTAATGTAGACGGCTGCCATGGTGGTGACCTTTCGCTACGCGGTGGTCTCCAGCACATGTCGGACCATGACGATGGAACGAATGCAACCCCATGGTTGCGATCACGGTGCCAGTCGAGAGTCCTCCTGGTGCCAAGAACCGTCTCAGCACATCTCAAGCGGTGCAGGAGTGCTGCTGCCAGCCACCGCCACAGTTCTTGGAGCACACCGCAGTCTAAAAGTCCTCGCACAATTAGAGGGAACAACCCCTGTGGAAACTCGGAGCCACCGCTCGTTGCAGTGGAATGCCCAGTGCAAGAAGAGCAGCACGTCCTGCCTCCAACTAAGCGGAAACACTGGTACGTTCACGCAGTTTGGCGGAACTACAAGTTCTTCGAGAGTGTCCAAAGTTGTCCGCGGAATGCCATTCTCCACCGGCTTCCGGCAGCGACCAGTTTGGTGAACATCACGGTTGGCTTGGGCCTTCAGGAGTCCTGAGTAGCGTTCTGTTGCAACTGGAGCTCGACCCTCTCGAAGGAAAGGCTGCTTCTCATGCTCATGCTCCTTCCAGTGGCAAGGTAGGAATGTTCCGGGTTTTCACCGCCAGTCCAGGGATCACGCATTCCGCCCTCTCGGGAGCAGCCAGGCGCTCACAAAAGCGCGGTCCCAAAGCTCCTGGTTCGTTGAGGAAGTTCCGTTCTTCAGGTCTTGCGGCGCCGGAGCACCGTGGAAGAAAGAAGCAGAGAGGCATCGCAGACGAGAGAATTGAGCGCTGACGCCACGTGCTCGGAAGGCATTACCGGAGGTTCCTTCGGGAACGCCTTCGATCTCTCAGAATCTCGAGATCAGAAGATCTCTCGCCTCAGATCTCTCAGAAGGACTCAGAATCGGTCGTCTTGTTGGCGCTCCGCGACACCGTCGAGGACCACCACCAACCATCCGTCACGAGGTCTCCCGACTCCTGTAATGACCCGTTCCTCCGCCGTGGAGGAACCCATGTCAGAGATCCGGAAATCCCTCGTGGAAGAATCCTTAATGAGCCTTTCAGACGAGAAGAGCAACGAAGTTCTCTCCTCTAAAGATGACGAAACATGCTGGCAGCAAGAGCACTCATCGCATTCAAAGGCATCTACAGGGCAAGAAGCGGCGAAAGAGCACCCGAAGTCAATGCTTGCCACAAAGCTTGAGGGAAGGAGCTACTGGAACCGCGTCTACCCTTCCTCTTTGCTCCTTCTTCCTCTGTTCCCTTCAGCCTCTTCCACGGCTGGAACGACCGCGCACCACTCCGAAGAAAACTCTTTCCCTTCTCTTCAGTAGCTGGTCTCCCTGGAGCGACCCCAAAAGTTTTCTCGGTGAGGCGCTCCATCGCCTTTCTCGTGAACCTCCTATTGACGCAGCGGTCACGGTCCGGCGCCTCATAAGCTCTGGGCACCGCCTTTCGGAAGGTTATGGATCTTCCGGAGAGGTCCAGAAGCTGCACGAAGCTGAGCGCCCGCGATCTGTCTCCTTTCCTGGCCCTTCTGGAGGGAGATCGTAACCTGGCACGCCTCTGACGGCGGAAACTCAGGAACCGAAGAGGATTTTTCTCCTTCAGGATTCCACAGCTTCCCTTTCCTCCGCTCTTGCCCGCGATCCCTCCCGCGTTTAAGGAGACAGGCGGAGTCCTCCTGCAGGAAGCTCACACTCCCCGGAAGCATCAGAGGAAGGCTGCTGCCACATCCTGGAAAAGGGAAGGGGATGATGCGCCAGGAACCCAGAGTCCACCAGGAAGAGCGTTCCCGACACCGGTTCGCGCCACTGACTTTTCTGAGCCCTCCTCCAATTCACCTTTCTTTTTCTCTCCTGCCTCTTTTCCTTCTCTCCCTCTTCCTCTATGCTTCCTGCTTTCCTCCTCCTCCTCCTCCTCTCTTTTTCCTACTTTCCTTCTCTTCCTCTCTCTCCTCTTCTTCTTCCTCCTCCTCCCCTTTTCTTCCTCTTTTTCCTCCTCCCTCCCGATTTCCGTACGCCCCAAATTGATCCTGACATGAAGATTAGTTTTATACTTGCTTAAGATAATTGAAGTTTTGGTCTTCTGCGCCGACCGTGGGCGGGGGGAGCATTTCCTTCTCCCGTGGCTGCCTCCCCCTATTCTCTACCTCCCTCCTCTCGCTCAAGATGAAAGCAATTACTCCACCCTGGGGAACGAGGGGCCGATCAAGTAGAAGAAGCCATTTTCCGGGTAACGGGATGCCTTTAGAAGGAAGGCAGCTTTCATCGAGCGCGCGCAAGCAGAGGACCCGGGAGCGCCGTCCCCAAGGACCTCGCGACTCTGCGCCTGCACAGTTGCCAGGAGCGCCGTCGATCCCCTGAGTGGGGAGACTCCGGGCTGCTGGCGCCGAGATCACCCGGAGGCAGGAGAAACTTCGGCAGTCAAGATCAACGAGGAGGAGAAAACGGGAGAGCGGGGGGGCTGGAAGGGAGAAACAGGAAGGGCGAGATGATGCTAGCGATAGAGGTGAGGAGGAGGGGGAGGGGAGGGAAGAGTAAGAAGAAACGGGAAAAAATGTGGATGACATAGACGCCGACTGCGAAGAGGAAGAGGAGACGAAAGAGGATCAAGGAAAGGAAGAGGAAGGAGAAGCAGAAAAAGTGGTGCTGATGACGGCCGCGGCGGTGGCGATGATGCAAAGAGGACATGCTGGTGATGACGAACATGAGGAGGAGGGGGGAAGGAGGAACGAGAGAAGACGAGATAGAGGAGGGTAGGGGAAGATGAGGGAGAGAAAGCTCTGAGACCCTCAAGCCGGCGGCAAGGGAAGCCTTAGGGTCCGAGTGAGCCCTGGAGGGAGCAAAGGAGGGGCCGGCTGCAGTCCATCGTGTGCGGAGCGAACGCGTGACAGAGCCCTGGAGGCGCAGAGCTGCCAGGAGACTCGGGAGTTTTCCGTGATGGGGACCATGTCCTCCTTGCTCTGGCTCCCTCCCTAGGGCGAGCCAAGCGCCACACAGAAACCGATAAGTCTGCTCCATTCCTCCTCCCCCTTGCTCATGCGGAGGCTCGACTACAGGGTGGCGGGGTGCACCCCTCCCTCCTGAGGTATGCTCCCTCCTTTGGAAAGCTGAACTCTTCCTGGAGCTCCCACAGCGGCCTCAGGGGCGAACTCCAGCTAGCAGCCTCGCCGCCGCGGGTGTCTCCCAAAGAGCGACCCCCTAACGTGGCTCTCGTCCACTTCGCAAGGGATCTGTCCACCCACCCCGAACCCGCTTCGGCAGGATGCATGCCTTAATGGACCGATTTTATTTGCGAAGCTGCCCGCGCTCCGTTGGGTCCCTGGATCAGTGATGCTGATGCCAGATAACGGTGGTCCATCTCCCATGCAGTGCCCACGAGCTGGATGCCTACTCCAGGAGAAAATCGTCTCCCTCTCCAGGTTCCGTTTCTGAACCAATCTGTGATCGCTGCTTGCATCTCGGAGAAACTCGATGACTTTACGGCGTCATTGGCGGATGCATCCCCCGGCACTGAGACACTCTCTGCAACCACGGAAGCGATTCCCCCGAAGAAACGGGGAGAGGAGAAGACTTGTGGATGTTTCCACGGAGACGGATAGTTCGCGAGCCATGTGTGTCGCGGCGGGGAAGCACAGGGTTTCAGGTACCACCCGCCAGCTCTCAGCGGAGGGAGGGCAAGGGACCAACGGGATGCCCGTCCGGGAGCGGGTGGCACGGGACAGACCCCGAGACCACCTGGCACGTAGAGCAGAGGAGACGAGGAGCCGCCCTACACGCCTCGCAGGGCAAAAGTCACCACGGAAAGGGGGAACCCCACGAGAGTTCGCGGAGGCAGGATCTCTGCCGGTGGCTGCGCTCCGGATGCTGAAGGAGGAAAGCAGACGGATCAATGGCGCTCCCCGGATTGTACCCACCCAGCAACATCCAGCGCGTCGATCGCGGCTCCCACTCCCCTCTGCGAGCTTCCTGTGCGTGGCTGCTCGTCCACTTCTTCCAGGCAACTCGACTCCGCAGTCCCAGCAGTAGTCCGTTCCGCGCGAAGGACGCTCTGGCTTCTGCGTTCCCAGCTGGAAGAGAGTGGATCCCTTTCGCGCTTCCTCCCCCAGTCCGAGGAGCGCGTGACCCACACTTCTGGGAGCAAGCTTGCCATCCCAGGACTTCCCGACCACCTACCGTGGATAAATAAAAACGAAACGTCGCAGAGTTTGGAAACACGTGAGAAGGATGAGGGAGAGCATTTCCACCAATAAGGAAAAGGGAAGGGCCTCGCATGTGCAATCCAAACCTACCGAAGTCATAGGTGGGGAGGGAGTAGCGGGTCCCTATAGATTGATATGAAGAGAATTGGAAGAGGGATGGATGAGCCTCAAGGAGATGAATCCGATTTCCCCATGACCTTCAGATAAAGAGAGAGGACAAGGTAGCGGGGTACTACGAGCCTTGGCGACCTAGTCCGCCCACCACAGTCCTGGGGCCCTTCCCTGTTTCGCATCTCGGTCTGGACCGTTTCCCCACCTCCAACAGGAGGGCGGCCGCGAGTGGTCCTCTGGTCGGCAGTCACGCCTTTCCCCCCACCTTGACTACCGCCAAATTGCAGGCTCGAGGAAGCGATCGTTCTCCGAGAAGGGGGTCCTTGGAAACGCCGCCAGGGAATCGGAATGCCCGTGCGCCATGCCTTCCTAACGTGCCCTCCGGCGCATTCCAGCAGCAGCGCGCGGGGGGGAGCGTTCCCCCGATTCCACAGCGCACACGTTCCTTGCGGATTTTCCCGGAGTCGTGACGGCCTTCCTCGTTTCCGGGGAGGCCCCAGCGTGCCACCAGCAGACTGGCAGCGTGATGGCGGCGGAGCACCCGGCATGCGCACGCGCCCTGCCTTCTGGCGGGCTTCGCCCGGCTCGCGAGCGCCTTCGCAGCGTCCCCACATGCAGCAGAACGCTCGCCGCCTTCAGTTCTGTTCCTCCTTTTCCTCCCACGCGACGAAAACGAAGTGGGAAGACCTCTCTTTGGTAGCTCGGATCCTCCTCTTCGGCGATTGCTTTTCCCCTTTTTGTGCTCCGCGACACTCACACTCTCCACGTTCGAGACTGCGCCACCTGACGCATGTTCGGCTGAGGCGGCGGCATTCTGTCTAGTGGATCTGCCCGTACCCGGGAGAAGGGAGCTCTCGAGGGAAGCAGTGGGAGCCCAGCTTTCTGGGAGAGACGAAATGGAGGAGGGCACTCCCGCGGAGGGGAGGCAGGAAGTTCGAGCGTCAGTCCCGATGCTCTGGCTCGTTCGCTGACAGCACCCTTCCCCCTCTTTGAGCTGGGGATGGCGTGGCTGTGCTCCACGGGTTCAGATTTCTCGCGAAAGGGAGTCTTTTGTGCTCCTCCGGGAACGCCTCATGGCCTCGAGTCCTGAACCACGCTTTCGTGGCCTGAGGGAGGCAAGTCTGCCGCTGAAAGAGACGGTTTCCCAGGGACACTTTTTTGTCCCCTTTCTTAAACGTGGCCATTCGTCGTGCACGCGCCGATGTTGCGCGGCAGCAACGCTTCCATTAATGACATCAGCAATTGTCGCTTTGTCGCACGCAGGAACCAAACATCAATCAGCTCCCAGTATTCTAACGTATTGTTTTGTTTCGACTGCTCGACACAGAGGCCGCGTGGCCAGAACTGTACGATTCCATGTGAACAGCAATGAGAATGCGCTTTACGTGCCAGAAGCAAGCCATGGGTGCCTCTCCCTCTCTGGATGCAATTGCGCGAGGGGTGGGGGGGCGCGAGGATACTCTTCAAAGACAGGAACAACCCTAAGGCCCAACAGGTCCGCTCGACCCGTGCGTTTCGAACCAGGTCGTCCGCGGCATCGAAGTGCGGCAAAGCGCCCGGCAGCCAGCCTGCAGACTTCGAAGAACGTTCGACGTCTTGCTTGCCGCTAACGATGGGCCATGCCTCAAGGGAGATTTCGGGCATACTGATTTCTGCAGTTGACCTGCGTTCTCCGGAAGAAAGTAGGTGTTGGCAATACGTGCACAGATCTTCTTCATGAGAAGGACGGCTCTCTTTCCTCGCTCTCCTCTGGTTTCGGTGCCTTTGGGCAAATCCCCATCGATCTTTCACACCCAAGGTTCGGAACCATGGATCAGTTTCCAAGGTCCGCATCTCCACCTGCGGTCCGAGCGAGTGACCTGATTGTCTCACCCCCTGATCGAATTTCGCCGATAGACAAAGTCGAAACGAAGGAACCCAACATTTCTCGAACTGGTCCAGAGGAAAGCTGGGGAAAATCGATGTCCTTCCCTTACGTCTAACTCGGATGCTGGGCACCTGTGGATTTCGGACGACGCTTCCAAGACAACTTCGCCACTCACTGGGGCTTTCCTTCTTTCCCAACCTTAATCGGTTATAACCAAGAACATCCCTCACTCTGAAAGTCCTCAAGACGTCCTCGGGACCTCGGGACGGGCTGAGTCTACCATGTGACGGAGGACCTCGTCCATCTGCTCTCCAAAAACCCTTCCTGTGACCAGCAGTCGAGAAATGACGCTGGGATTACGATCTCCTCCGCCCACTTTCCCCCAAAGTGGTCATCATCGTGGTTGCACTCTCTTATTGATTGTTATGGAAAACCAAGGCTAAATCAGGTTTTTTCTGGATTCTTCATTACCTCAGATGGAGCGCCTGAAGCTCCTCTGAGTGCACCGCAGTGGTTCTCTTGCCCTGTTAGGGCCGAAAAAACATAGGGACAGGCGGCTTCCTTCTTTGTCCCGTCGCCCCTGCCTACCTTCTCCCAGACATCAACCACTGAGTGTCTGCCCGCGGTCCCAGGAGTCCTCCTCCGTACGCCAGAATCCTGCCCCTCACCCCACACTACCCTGAACGCTGTGGAAGCCATCTTTGGGATCATGATCGCTCCTGGAATTCGGACAGGTTGCGTCAGTTGTTCGCGATCCCCCCAGGTGATGGATTCCATAGACACCCCCCTTATCGACGTCAAGGAAGAGAACTGGAAAGCACAGCACGCGGTTTCTGAGATCACTGAGCATCACCGGCGCCTACTCTCCGAATCCCTCAGCACATCCATCAGAAGATGCAGGCAGGTGGTGGAAGGGATGCATCACGTCCTCCAAGAGTTCGAACCAGACCGCTGTGGGGGAAAAGTCGAGGTTCCCGATGGGGGGAGAGAATGGCACCTGCCAAAGGATCCATGGGGTGAGGACTTGAGTGAAATGTTTAGGACCCCTTGAGACAACCCTCGAGTTGCAGCCCCACCAAGGGAGGAGCTCTTTTCTACCTCCGTTCGGCGGGTACCCTCTTTCCCACCTCGTCCTTGGGTTCTTCCCGACCTGGAATCCGCCATGATCAATCCCCATGCTTCTCTTCCTTTTCGGGGGCTGCAGCAGCCGTCCAGGACGTGAGGGGAAGACCAGGCTTTTCCTTTCACGGTTGCTTCCCTCCCGATCACCTTCCTCGCCGTTGCATCGTGAGGCCCCATGAGCAGCGGAACGCTGCGCATGAGAACGCCGCGAAGACGCGCACTGCAATAGTGCTCTCAGCCATGGAGGCTAAACCTTGCCCAGGTGCCTCTTCGCATCCGTCCTCTTCTTCTAGGTTTCTTCGGAGGCTCCGACCAACTCTCCCGGAGTCCACGCTTCCCTACCGTGACATAGGCATAAAGAAGATGGACCGCAGGAACGCTGTGAGGCTGCTGCTCTGATGGGGCTCACTGCCCATGCTGCTGCCTTTGCCGATCCGTCTCCACGCAGCCGCCGTCCCCTCCCTTCCTCTTCCCCCAATGCTTCTGAGGAGACTTGACGGCGGCGAATGGCATGAAAAAGAAGGCCTCCAACGGCTTCAGTCCTCTCCTTCCGGTCTGCAGGCGCTGAGCATGCAGCTGCAGCGTTCACCCTTCACGCAAGGAAAGCTGGAGTGCTGCGAGACGGGAGCGCGTTCTCGGGACCCGAGGCGATCCGCGCAGGCGTCAGCTGCGGCATATGGAGGCGACGGCCGACTGTAGCGGACGGGGGGTTCGTCCTCGCCGTAGAAGGGCGGCCGGCGTCCAGGAGAGGCCATGGTCGAGCGGCACAGTCAGACGCGGTCTCCCCGCAGGGCTAGACGCGCGGCGGCTCAGACAGGCCGAGTTCCGCCTCACATCAGACATGGCGGGAGCGTTTCCGGAAGTTGCGGAAATCCTTTCCTGATTGATTTCCCCAGTCAGCTCTAGATTATGGATGCTTAGGAGGTAGAGAGGCGGGCTCCGGAGAAGCAGTGTGCGCTCGGCATACGCCAGTGTGCCCGCCAGGAAGTGGGGCGCCCGTTCTGCGGAGTAGCGGCTGGACGCAAGCTCGTGCGCTTGCACGCGGCCTCGGCTTGGCGCTTCCATGGTCCATGGATGTGGTGCCGACCGCAGGCGATGGGACGCTCGCTGGTCTGCTCGTTGACCTTTCCAGCACTCGCCCCATCGGCCCATCTCTTGCGAGAACCCAGGCGCGACCGGCGACCCTTCTCCTCCGTTTCTCCCACCCGTCACCATCATGGTCACCGCCTTCAGCCTCCCCTACACGCAAGAGGATGGTCAGGAGAGACATTCCAGCGGTCCCGGAGACAGGCGGCTACGCTTCGTGGGAATGGACTTCCCTTCGTGCGACTGCGAGGGCGTCCGCCCGAAGGCACTCGCATTCTCCGGTGCGGGGGTGAAGAGAGGAGGAGAAGAGAGAAACGGAGAGAAGAAAGGTGGCTCCAACGGCAGCATCCCAGACAGGATGCTGAGAAATGATTCTCCTCGAGGTGTGATCATGCGTATCACTTTCTGATTGCTGAGAGAACTTTTTTTTTCTTTTTGTCCTTTTCTTTCCCTACCGGCGTTCATCACTCGGAGCATTGGAGCACCGTGTCGGTGGCAACGACTGCGAATCACGGATTGGGGGAAGGAGCCATCCTGCATGATTCTCTCTCTCTCCTCCGATCTTCCTGCCCTCTCGAGAGGCAGGAGGAGAGAGAGCATTTTCTTATCGATGATGGATCCGAAAATCGATGTTCGGAACGGAAACTTTCGCTTCATCCCTATCTGTCCTGTGGTCCTCTCCCCTACAAAGACAAGGGGTGGGGATGAGGTGGAGGAATAAGATGAAAAATCGTACTGGAGATGATCCGTGAAAAAGGCTGCTCGTCGGAGGAGAAACTGCAGTCTTCTTAGGGTTCGTTTTCGCGGGATGACTACAGATGCCGAAAGCTGCGAAGTCAGCAAATGCCCTAGGTCATTCTTTTTTCCATCCCCCTCTCTCTCTTTGGAGAGCCTTCTTTGAACAGAATGCTGGAAGGCACCCCTAGTCGAGAAGGGAGGAGGAGAGGTCGCAGATGCGAGGAACTCCCGAGGAGAGACCCAGGAGTCGGAGCCTCCGGGACACCCTACTCTGAGAACAGCCTCCGAGAGGGTCCCTCAAGCGGGGCCAGTGGGGTCAGCAATCCAGCTCAGCAAGATGGAGCGATGTCCCGCTGCCTTTGCAGCTTCTCCTTGGCGGAGGTGCAAAGGGGAGACAAGCCCACGCGGCTCGCCACTTGGAACGCTTCCCGCGCTTCGAGCCCGCAGCGCGACCCAGGCCTCTACGCTGGCCCCCACCCTGCAAGTTCCTTTGGGTCTGGACTGACAGGCGGGGAAGGGAGCCTGTGCGCTTGAACAGCATCAAGCTCTCGCTTGCTCTTCGCGAAAGCTCCCGACGAGCAGCGAGAGGCGAGCGATTCGTCCCCATCCTGGGGAAGGGAGGACGCTGGAGGAATCTGGAAGGGTCAAGTGGTTGACAGGTAGGCGGAGTTCGACCTTCGAACATCCTCAGAAAGCGCCTCGCATGCCCTCCGGCGCCAGCGCTTTCTCCTGCGGTCCTCATCCGGAGCTTCGATCCATGCCGTCCAACAAAGAAGCGGAGGGGAACCCTGCGGGTACCTTAGAGACCTCAATTCCGGGAAAACGGGCCCATCCCGCAGAGAGAGCCGTAACTCCCCTCCCCCCTCCCGAAGCGGAGCAGCGCGGACTCCCTGAGAAATCTCCCCACTCTCCTTCCCCATTCCCACCTCCTCCGCCGAACTCGTGTTGGTCCTCGCGCTGCTTCCGTGAAGGTTGCTTGGCACCCACCCATGGCACGGTCCCTCATTATGCGAGCAAACGAGGAAGGGACCTCAGGACTGCCCTACGGGACACTCGGTCTTGGGAGTTATGGCAGAGGAAGACGGGGCCGGGGAGAGGATGTTGGGCTTTTCGGCATCTCTGCCCAGAGATCCCTACCAGACTTGGATCGGGTTCCGTGCGATCCATCTCGGGGAGGATTTAGGGAAAGATATGCATCAGGGGTCCTTCTTCCGCCTTCTCCTCCCTTGCTCTTCTTCCACAGCGTCATCTCTTTGAACGCCTTTCCACGGATGCTCGGGGACCACTTCGTGGGGTGGCGTCTCCGAACGCCATCGCGAACACTAGAGCACGCATTTCAACCACGCATTCCCGGGTGACCGGGAGGCAGCTGCTGCGAAGGTTGCCCGTCTCGACCACGGAGCCCCACGAGGCTCACGGACGGGAATCTAAGATTCAGAGGGGGGAGGACCACGCGGCCCACGAGACGCGTGCGACCTGCCAGAGGTTGGCAGGGAGCCGGCGCATTGCCTCGGGCGACCAGCTGGGCAGGGAAAATCCTTGGGGGAGGCTGGGAGCGCGCGCGCGACAGGACTCGTCGAATCCCAGGCGGCGTAATCGGAGACCACCTGGCTCTCGGTGCAGCACTGCCGGTTGGCCCGGCAACCCCGCAGGAGTTCTCCCGAAAGAAGTGGAGTCGCAGCGGGCCTCTCCCGCTCCTGAAGTCGAGGGCTCTCCTCCCCCTCCACCACCACCACCTCGAGCATCATCGTAACGGGCGGGATTGGAGGGGGAAGGAAACCCGCGGACGTCGGTCCGCTCTTGGAAGGGAGAGAGAGGGCGCAAGGGCGGGTCCGAGAGCGGCCTGTGATCCACCCTGGAAGCAATAGACGCGCCCTGTGCCACCTAGTGGTTGCGAGGACGAGGGCACGCATCCACGTGGCTTCCCAGATCGTTGAACTACCGAAGGGTTCAGGTCCTGGAGTCGGAGAGCGGAAACCCCGCTCCTTCGATCCCCACGGGTCCATGAGGAGGAAAACAGAAGCAGGGCGCACGCCTGCAGGCGAGGGAAACGGGGATGCCGCCCCTGAAAGGAGAAGGGGTCCCGCGAGGTCAGGCAAGCGGCAGACTCGCAAGCTGCGGGGTGAAAATCCTAAGGGACTTCTAGAGAGAGTGGGAAACATCCCCTGCCTCCTTCCTGTTTCTTTGCATCGTCCTCCTCCTCTTCCTTCTTTCCTCTCTTCCTTCCTCCTGTATTCCTAAGCCATCATTTCGGCCTCTTCCCTGTTCTTTCTTGCAAGGAGGCGGTCGGAGGAAAGGAGTGGTGTCCGGGGCTGCAAGAAGGTTTCTTCCTGTACCAGCTACTGCACCCTTGAGGAAACTTCGGGCAGAGGAGCTCCCAAGCTCGGCTCAATGAGTGGGCCAAGAGAACTGGGCATGGCGAAACCTAAACGCCCCTTCGAATCTTGGAAACACGACGGGCGTACAGAGGCAGAGATGACGAGCTGGGGCAGCCTTTCTCCCCTCCACTCCGGGGGGGGAGGGCAGAAGAACGGACTCGAAAGCCCCTCGCGGCCAGGAACTTCCACAACCACCAACCACACCCTTTCCGGAGCGTCTGATCGACGCGTCCGTCGGAAAGCCAACAAGGGAAGAGCGGGCGTCCGATTGCCCCTTCCGTTGTTCCGCGCCCCTCTGCCGACCGACCGAGAGCACCTTCAGATCCACACAGCTCCTGGCCCATCGTGCCGATTTTCGGGAGACCACCACGCCGCGGGAATCCCTTTCTCTTGCCGCTCACTTCGGAGCCAGATCGATGCTGGTTGCCTTCCACAGGTAGTCACTGAGCACGGGAGGCGCTACTAGAACATGTGAGGGGAGAAAGAACTCCTCGAGAAAGCAGAAGAAACCTGCATCCGAGATGATAATCTGTTTATTGCCCCGACCCAGATATACCGTTATGTACTGGGAGAGCCAGTACAGTCCCTGTGCGCCTGCAGCAGACAGGGCCAAATTATGACATCAATAAGGAAAGGAGGACAGACGAGAAATGGTTTCGTTTTATTATTGCAATAAATATGGGAAGCAGCAGCTTCCCATATCCTAGGTGTACGACTACGCGTCTCACGTAGCGCATGGTACACGGGCTCACGGCCCGCTGGAAATCCCCATCGATCTGGGGATGCTGGCAGTCTTCATCTTGGGATGGTCCAGCTGCTAGCGCGCTGCAACCGGTGCTTTTCTTCAGAGACCTCGAGGAGGCTCGGGCAGCAAGGCGTCGAAGCAGCGGAGGAGAATGAGACTCCGGGCCACCGACAACGTCCGCCGAGACTGCTTGCATTCCCGCTGGACTTCCTCCAGGCGCCACTCGTAAGCCACGGGACGGGAACCGTGGGTTACGAGACAAACGCTGCTGCTTACGAAATCTTCTTGCGTCCCCCATTTCCTATTGCCGCGGAAAAGGGAGGGGATTTCCTCCGGTTCCCACGAGCTCACCCAGACGGATTTTCGGTCGAGGTCTTCGTCTTTACTCCGCGTCACCGGAACACCAACTCCATCATGCAACAGCAAGATGGGAGTTTCCTGAAGCCAGTCTGCCTGGACCACTCCGCAGCTGCACAGATCTCAGGCATTTTCCGACTCTTGAAGCTTCAGTCCACATCTGTGGACGCGGATTAGCCCCATCAGTTCTTCAGTTCCTCGGTTTCGGTGCTTCACAGGAATCTTCCAGAGCGGTCTCTCGGAATTCTTGCTCCAGTGACATGAGATCACTCCTGCTGGCGTTACTCTCGGCGCTCGCAGTGCCACGTGCTCCGGCGTGACATGTCCAGGAGCGGCGAATCCTTCTCGCGGACGGAGGACGGGCTTCCGGCATCCTCCTCAGCTTCCGGGAGATCAGCAGCCGCGGAAGCATCGACCAGCATCAGGAGCACCACCGCCATCTGCGGAGGCCGCATCAGCCTCGGCGGGAGCAGGACCAGCAACACGGTCGAAACCGGGACTCTCAGCACGCGGTAGGCCTCCATCGGCACCAGCAACATCTGCACGACCAGAGAAGTGAACCTCACAGGCAGCCGTGCCGTCAGCGGGAGCATTAGCATCGGAGGCATCACCACTGCAGGCAGGAGCAGCATATGCGGAAGTGTCAGCAGGGCTGCAGGAGCGGCGACGACAGAAGTGCCTTTCCCCCAAGAAATTCCCTTCCGCCTCCATTCACCTTCAGGAGTGTCTTCCTCAACTTCCTACGTCTTCTGGAGGGACAGCCTCGGCGCTCGGAAAGCGAAGGTTCTCCGGAAACGGCGTGCTTCCCTCCCTTCGACTCTCCGATGGCTTCCTGAAGAGCGAGGTCATTGCATGGGCAATCTCGAACGGACTGCGTGCCGTCTTCGGCCAAGCGTCTCCGACGAGAATCCGCGGGCCCAAAGTGGCCAGCGCAAGCGAGGTCAAGCGTCCTTCTGCCGCGAAGCGGCGGCTTGTCCGGCGCCCACGGAAGCCTGGAGTCTGCACTGCGGAAGCAGGCAAAGAGTGCCATTGTTCCTTGTGCCATTGGTCACATAGCGAGAGAACTGACAAGCTCTCGTTCGGGCTGTAAGCAGAACCGTTGCCAGGGAACAGCGATGCTCTTCTCCCGCCTCTCTCTTTTCAAAACGGGCAGCGACGAGCCACTGAACAAGGAGACCGGACCAAGCTACCGTGCGTTCTCTTCGGAACTTGCACGTGACAGGAAACAAAGGGGTCCGTCGCCGTCTCATCGAGGGACTACATCCACTTTTTTGAATACGTTAATGACTCTCTCGATGCTTGCGAGGTCCACCAGACCCCTGTTGGATCTCTGACTAGAAGAAAATCATCAGGATGCCAACATATGGAGAGCTCGAAATCACCAGGGTGGCATCCGCTTCCCGCGATCGCCAGTTCCAGCCGTACACCTCGGAAAGTTCACATTCGGTATCGCATCCGGCAGCAGATCCCAACCGGGCAGAGGCGCATCTGGCTCCTGGACAGCTGGCCGTCATGCCGGACCTTGAAGAAGGTGAACCAAAGATCAGAATCAGTCAGTATCACGCTGGATCGGCGCAGGAGGCCCGAACCTACTTCCGGTCCTACCCCCGCTTCGACTTAGGAAGGTGTGGAACTACCTCGTCGAGTAGCACCCAGGTCAGGGGAACGCCAGGACCTTCGTCAGACAACATCGAGCGCCAGATGTCGCTCTCCGCGTGCCGCGCGTCACGACGATCCTCGCGCGCGTCTCCAGCCCTTCGCCCATACCAGAGACACGCACTTTGCGGACACCGCGGATCGCAATCCTCGGTCGGGAACGCGGAATTCAACCTACATCACCAGGAGGTGATCTAGGGAAGCTAGACTCCGTCCACTTGGTTCTGGTAGAAGAGTCGGGGGTACTTCTCGAACTGCAGGTAGAAAGCCGTGGACCCGACCACGTGGGCGCTCCGCAGTCCGGCATAGAAAGGGGAATAAGGAGGCTATCAACCCTCTTTGCCAGACTATCCCTGACGCCGGCTGCGCATCTGAGAGCACAGGCACGGCTCTTCGGCTCCGATGCTGATGCTCCTCTCGAGAAAGCACGCGATACCTCGAGGTAACCTCTCACTTGTCCTCCGTTGGCGTTCGGAGCTCCTGTGGAGACTCTGCTCCTGGTCCCTGGGTTCACGGCAGCCAGTAGTGATGGGAGGGTTTGAGATTCCACCGGTGCACGTCGAATGTCCGTTTGGCGCCACCACAGCCTCCAGTCACATCACCGCTACGTTCAAGGTGGAGGTCGGGGCGTCATCGTGCGAGCGCAACTGGCGCCTTCGAAGGGCAGCCAACAGCTTTGGAGAACGCCAGGAAGAGGTAGGAGACAGAATCATGGACTTTGTCCACTCATCCTTCTCCCAGAGGAGCGACCTCCATGATAGGTGCTCACGTGGACAACGTTGTGTGACCGTGTCCAGCGCATCCGGAGCGCGTACCGGGGTCACGATCGGGGTCGCCACTCAGGGAGGACAACTGCCAGCGAGCTTCCCACCAGATGTTCAGGTGGTGGTGGACACTGTGGACTATCCTTCCGAAAATACGTGTACCAAATTCGGGTACAGCAGGGACTCACGACGGTTCCGAGTAAACACCATGGAGCACGTGTTGGCGGAGGGCACCGAAGAAGCCTTTGGATGGCGCGAAAGGCGCCGGGCGTCGGGTCATGTCCATGCGGAAGGTCGCATCCGCCGCCCGTTGGGCGATGCCGTCTGTTGGATAAACCTTTTCAGCGGTTTATACGTAGCAGAAGATCGCAGCTTGCCTCGTCTTCCGCAGGCCGGTCCGAAGAGCCGGTCCCACTCTCTTCAAGGAGCGAAGCGCTTCGCCTCGTCCACTAGCTCTCCCCTATCATCCCTCCCTGTCGGTCAAGTACGTTCCTTCGTGGACTTACGGTTGCCAGCGACATCCACGGAATCCTCTGTGACAGCCGCCGCTTTTTTTTCGTCTTTTCCAGGAGGCACCTCTGCCGTTTTATAAAGATGAGTCTCGCCGGCAAACCAGCAGGGAGGCTGTCCCGCGGACCGGTGTTGGCCTGTTGTTTGGACAGGCGCACCGATGCCCGGGAACCGAAGAACGCCGGAGACGCGCGGACAACTGGAGCTCTGCAGCACAAGGACAGAAAACGACAGAAGAGGACAGCCGATGGTGGAGTTGCTTGATGATGTCCAGCGCATCCGGACCACGGGCCGGGGTCACGCTCGGGGTCATCATTTAGGCGGACAATTGCCATCGAACTTCCCACAAGACGTTTCGGTAGTGGTTTGGCTCTCAGCTAGCAATGATCCCGCCTCAGCTTCCGCCGTAGATTAGCACACTGCCCTCGAGATGATTACAATTCAGGCCGTGGTGGAAACCGTGGATGATTTTTCCGACAATGCGGTCACGTGTGCCAAATCGGAATGGAACGGTTCGTGTGCGGAGGGAAGTCACGGGTTCGAAGCTGGCTTTGCTCCCGGTGCCACACCCGATAAATGGCCTCTTCGGCCGAGCTCCTCCCATGAGCGCGCAGTCGCACCTTCCATCAAAGCTGCTGGAGAGTCCTTCTCCTGTCTTCGGTTGCTTTCCCCGCGGAAGATGCGGCTGCAAGAGCCCGTCCGACCGCATACAACCGCAAACAAATGCTCCATCCCCGCTCGTACGGATACATGTATCTCTCTCGGAGTAAGCGTAGATGACCGGCAAATGAATGTCCTCTTGGGATCATGACCGACGACGCAAGCTGGACACAGCTGCGGCAGCGCGTAGGGAGAGAGCTTAAGCAGCAAGAAAGGCTCACTCTTCCGCAGGAGTTCGGGGCGAGTCGATCGTCGCGGGATGGATTGCGTTGGGTCTTCGGCAAGCTGAGAGGGCTGGGAGATGCTGTGGAGAGCGGTTGTTGGGCATGGAGCACACAAAGCTTCAGGCCTCACGCTCTCGGATTTCCTTTCTTACGTCTCTCTCTGTGCCAACGGGAACTTTGACAACTCTTTTCACGAGCGCTGGGATGCGGTCTCGCCGAAATTCGGATTCCTGGAGAATTACGAGGTGTCTGGGAACCTTGGAGCGAGAGGCGCCGTCGACGTCCAGGAGAAGAAGGGAATCACTTGCCTCCTTTTGGGTCGCCTTGCGCGCTGCGCAAACAAAAGGTTCGCGAGCTACGAAACCCTTGGAACCAGAGGACACGATCCAGAAGGGAAAAGAGATACAGAGAGGCAGCCGAAAGAAACCCGCAGATCCCTCAGCTTCCCTCTGGGCTCCTTGTATCGGTTCGTGCTTCAAACACTTTTGGTTCCTCGGGCAATGCCCCCTTGAGAAGACCAAACCAGAAAGGGAGTGAAAGAGGAGAAACAGCAAGGAGGATAAACTCCGTGTTCCCCTTTGGAAAATGAAGTACCCCTTGGACAGTTCCGCCTTCCCGTGGGTCTTCGCAAAGATGGCGGACCATTCCTGATCGGGATGAGGGGCAATTGAAGGAAACCGGCGGTGACCACCATGTACCAGTGGGTCGCAGGAGAAAGGCGAGCGAAATAACCAGCGTAGGGTTCCCGAATCTTTCCCTCAGGACAGCTCACACTCGTCGAGGCAGAAGAAAAACAAAGAGTGGTACTTCCGGTGAAGAGAATAATTGGATAGACCCATCTTTTGACCTGGACTCATCCTCCCATTTCAAACGGGGGAGAGGTTCGACTTGCTCTGGCGCTGGAGCTTGGACCGTCTTCTTCAGGCGCGTCACTAGTGGGTTGATTTTGGTGAGCACAGCTGGCACTGTGAAATGAACAATGAGCTGGATGCGTTCCTCAACAGACCTCATCGGAGATGGGGTTTCCATGGACAGCAGGACTGTAGCAACCACACAAGCAGCAACCATTGAGGGGATTCTTTTTATTAACGTACCATAAGCAGCACAAAGAAAGTTCCTGGGAATGGTACACAGAATGCGAGGGGTGATCAATTCACACACATTTTGGAGGCACATGTGGCTCGTGTAAGGACCCACCCACCGAAGCAACTGGCCCTAGAGGTGAGTGGCTCTCGAGCGTCGAAAGGAGACACATCCGACCGCTGGAGCAGGGCGTTCCGTCCTCGTAGACCGCACGAGTGGGAAGGTGGCAACACTGCTCGAAGACGGGTTCACTACGTGACCCCGCCCGCAGTTGCTGGCAGCGCACGTCTTGTCGGGGGTAGGGAACACTCTGGTGAGGTCCCTGAGGCCTGACATCGAGGACAGGTTTACGCGAACAGCCTCCTGGCAGGTCCAGTCGACCTTCAGATATGACGCTGTCTTTTTGCGCGCTCTGTCGGCCACAACCACGCGACCTGCTCTGTCGGAGATCCGGCGCCTTGAGAGCGAAATCGCCCTTCAGGCAGAAATGAGGGAGGCTCTTCAAGGAGCTGCCCATCCCAGCGGCTGGCGTTTCTCTGGGAGCTTCCGACTCCTTGATTCGAGAAGATTTCTGCTGCCATCGTACCGTGGTTCGCATATTGGATCCCATCAAAGACCTTCGTCCTTGCTACAAGCCACACCAGGACCGTAGCGAGCAATGCAAGAGGGAATTCGCCGGGAAGTGCGTGGAGACCCCTTCCCTCCCCCCGTCGAAGCAACCGGCTCTGGAGATGGGCGGCGCTGGAGCGTCGAGAGGCGGCACACTCGACCGCCTTGGCAGTCTTCCCTGCCTTCCGGCCTCCCGTCACCGGAAGACAGCAGGCTGCTCGGGCTGGCGGGGAGCAGCAGGAGGAGTGCGTCGCAGGCGAAGATCTTGCCGGAGGTAGCGACCACTCGGGTAAGATCCTGGAGACCTCCGAACGCAGCTCCGTTTTGGCATCTCTGCTGGTTGCCGGGGTTTCTTCATGCACTGCACGTGTCGCACCTCTTTGAGACGCGTACGTGTCGTCCTCAAGGAAGTTGGGATTCCTCGAAGAAAAAAGGAAAAAGGAAGAAAAAAATGGCAGGAATCGGCGGCACCGGACGCCTTCTGAATGTGAAATCACCTCCGGGTGGCATCCTTGCACCACCGCATCTGATCCTTCGGAATCCACATCCGCCTGATTGTCGAAGGGATCGTTTCACGCCGGCGAAACGAACGTCGGGAGAGCTGCGGCGGTCCTCTCCCGGAGCGTGACTCAGTCTCCCATGCTCCGTTTGTTTGCTTCCGATCCTGTGCTCCCATCTATCAAAATGCTCAAGTCGTTCCTTAATCTCCGTTCTGATAGTCGGGGTTTGAGGATCTTCCGTTTAATCCCGTGGGGAATTCCCAACTTCATTTGCGCAATCAAAAACCATTTAGGACTCCGTTCGGTCCCTTTTTTGTCCCTTTTTATTTTATTTTTTTATTGTTTTTCCGGAGCTGCCTTCCCTTTTAGTAAACTTTTTTGTTTACCTTCAAAGTATGCAACCCGGCCGGGTGCCCTCATTCGCAAAAAGCGATGCGCCTCCTGCTGCTGCACCGGCGAGTTCGGACGCCAAAACGCAAAGACGTCTATGATGAGAGGAACCGCTTCTTCCCAAATCCGGGATGAAAAATTGCGGTGAGGGAAAAGAGCGGAGTGGGATTCCTCCTCCGGTCCCTTCGACCCACAGCCACAAGAGAGCACAACCAGTGGTGGGCTTTCTTGAATGCCTCGGGCGAGGCGAGCGGAGCGCCATGGGTTTCTGCGAGTGGGACGAGGAGGAAGACCGATCGCTCGAGAAAGAGCGAGCGGACGGCGCCGTCGCCGGGCACGCACGCGAGAGCACGCGAGAGGGGCGTGCGCGGGCACTTGGTAGCTGCGCAGGTCAGCTGAACGTGCCTCAAACCTGGAGCGTAGCTCTCACGTTTGAGGAACAACGGAGGCGGACGGCAACAACTGCTGGACCGTCCAGGGCGGGTACGCGACATGCTCAAAAATAGGATACGTGCTGGGGAGGTGCCGACGAATAGGCACCTCTGTGAAGCTACAAGACTCAAGGGACAGCGAACACTCCTGTGAGGTCCTGAGGCTCGATATCGAGGACGGGTCCACGCGAACAGACTTCGAACAGGTCCAGCCGACCTTCAGATCAGACGCTGCCTTCCCGTGCGACCTGCTCTGCTGGAGGTATGGCTCCTTGAGAGTGAAATCAACTGCATGGCAGCAATGGGGAGGGGAGGGAAAGTGGCCTATCCAAGGGGACAACAACTTCACAGTAGGGCCTTCCGCATAATTTCAAGGCAGAGCATCAGTGTTTGCCTTTCTCCGCAAAAAAAGGGTATGGAGGGGTGAAAATCGTCTGAAGCGGTCAAGCAGCACCGTCTGCCTGCCACGCTGTGACTTAGTGGCAGGTTTCTTATTCCTGGAGAGCGTCCTCTCGAAACTCCAGATCGTGACTCCGACTCATGCTTGGACAGTGCCTTTCTTTTCTACGTGGGAGACTGCCGTTCCCCGGCAAAAGTGCAGACTTACGCGCCTCCCCACCTATTCGAGCAGGTTGAGTCTTTTGACTCTCCATGTGTCTCGCACAAACAATGGCAGTGCGGGCGGAACCCCAACCAAGTACATCATGCTCCCTCCTTGTCCACAGCGCGTAGAATGAGCGGTGTTGATCTTGAGACGACCGAATTGTCACGTAGCTGACCTCTCGGGAGCGTTATAGAATATAACTCCCTTGCGAAAGGTCGGTTTGATGGGAGACAGCGTAGGTCACTCGGGACGTGGACTATTCGGCGGATTCGGTGGTCCCCTGTACTCTGCGTCGCACCGAGACCACAGAAACAGGGAAGGTGGTGAGCATCCACGTTGGATACGGAAGCATGTGTTTCCCTCTGGAGAAGGCTGCGCGCCTTGCGACACCGAGGAAGGTGCAGCCATGAGGTTGGCGGCACCACGAATCATCTCTCAGCAAGCGTTTCGAGACAACGGGACCCGCAAGGCGTCCGCTTTGGTGGCCAAGGATTGGTCTACGGGTCACTTGAAGCAGGCTGCTCGGTGAGTGGATTAATGCGAGGAATACGACGGAGGAATGGACGGAAGTTGGTTTCCCCAAGTCTCTCCCAGCATCTCCTGGAACCCTGCTGGCGTCAGCAAGGAAGTTGTGCCTGACCAGCTTCATCGCCGCTTCTGACCCGGTCACTTTGGAACGTCCATGTGATCGTGTCAGAAGCGGCTTCATTCGAGTCAAAAAGACTTACGTGCTCAGGCGAACGCGGACCGCCATCGTGAAGGCGGAAAACTTTAAAGGGAAAGACGAACGGGACCGACAGGCAGTATGTCACGTGTTCCTAAACGGCACACCAGTGATCATGGTCACGGAACGCAAGGAAACCGCACCGCAGGAGTCTACCGCGCGTACACGTGCTCCTTCCTGGTTCGATACCGAGCACAAAACGTGCCACGAGGCTCGCATGGTAGCACCCCTTGAAGAGCTGTCTGCCCTGAGGACAAACGATGACAGTAGCCAGCCAGCGGGGCGGGAGCTGTCCTGCCGCTTGCCAGTCCTCGATGGCTGTAAGTACGAGCGAGTTGATGGACGCCACAGTGCTACTGTTCCCTGACAAAGGGACTCCTCCAGTGGAGTGACCTACTTGATGTGCTCCCCGAAGAACTCACGGTCCCTCCCCTGTGCTTAGACACGATGGTGTCACCTCTGCAGCGGTGGAAACCACGGGATGTCCTGCTGTCTCTGCACTGGGGATTCCACTGCAACCAACGCAGGCGCCGGATTTTCGGGGAAGTCGCTTCTCCAAACTGTCCTCCGAACTGTGCTGCATTGGACCACAGCACCCTGGAGGACATGTGATGGAGACTCGCTCTGCCGGTCCGCCACCTGGAAGGCACCGCTTCGGACTTGCTGCGGCGCTTCTTTACACAAGGCCGGCTGACGGCAGGCTCCGTGATTCCACACCCTGGTGCGCCGGGGCGTTTATTTCTCTTAGAGGGATCGATGGAGCTTACCGATTCCAATTATTACACTAAAACCGGCGAGGTCCATCACGTCCACGAAGGGGAAGGGAAATAAAACATAACTAGAAAAAAAAGAAACCAACTATAACAAACAATAAGAACTAACAAAAAAAAAAATTGTTGGAGGGAAGACAAGGGATTATATTTCGTGGTGGGTGAGGCCTCTGCATCCGTTGAAGGATGCCAGCGAGCTCCTCCTCCTCCCTTTCAAGGTAGGACCACCTCAAAGCTATATGCAGGAAGCGGATGGCGTGCAGGACAGCCCCCTCCCCCGTCTCTCCGACCTCCTTCGGCGTCGCCCTTCTCCGCGACGACACCGCGCATGCAGCACAGCGCTGCGATTGCGGCTGCGGGCGTCATGGCATGAAGAGGGGCCTCAAAGTCTCTGGGATCGCCCACGGGGTGCGGAAGGGACGCAGAGAAACGCTCTCACAAGTCCTGGAGGGCACTCCTCGACGCACTGCACTATGAGGTAGGGGAAGGTCTCCTTCTCTCCACACCTGGCACAGTTCGCCGATGCTCTTCCCACCGTCCAGTGGTGCCGGTGCGCATTGCACAAGAGACCCCAGTGCAGTATTAGCAGCGCCGATTGCTTCCACTTGAGTGGAAGCAGCCTTCTGTCTATAAACACGGGGGGCACTCCCAACTCTTCGGGCCGCATGGAGGGGAGTTCGCCCCAACGTTCCAGTCCTTTGGAGACGGTTCTTGCTGTTGCCGCGTCAGCCAACTGTCTCATAATCCAGCCACCAATAGGCTTCCCTCGGGCCAAGAGCTCGCAGGAAACCTCCCTCTTCACCTGTAGGCAGGTTCCATGTACCCTGACAGCGAAGGACACCGCTGCGACGAAGGGGGTGGCAGACTCCGTGATCACAGAGAGATGCTGCGTACGCGTCATAGGGACAGTCAGCTCCATGATGGAGTCTCGTTCGCAGCGAAGGGAGACCACCCGAATAGCAGCAGCCTGGACGAGGATGGCAACGAGGTGGTGCCTCACCTGCAAGAAGTCTCCAGAGAGATCGCCAGCATTCAGCGCAAGTTCTAGGAAGAAAGGAGTAGCTGGAACCAAAAACCCTTGTCCCTACCCTCCCGTCTTTTTGTTTACTGTCCTTTCATTCCTCTCCTGACTCCCTTAGAAGCCGGCCTGGAGCAGGTGGTCATCCTCAATGAACTTCTTTTTTGGTGTTGCTGTTGTACTTTTGTATTCAGGGGACACCGTTTCCTCTGACCTGTAATTTATTCATTTTTAAGTAGATGTACCGGCGTGACCGGGTCCAAACGAGGCGACTACTGGCCTTGCTCCAACATCACAGTGTCCCTGTGCCTTGACTGGCCAATGGCTCCACGTTACCCTCGAAGCAGCGGTGTCGGCAGAGAGTTTGCCGCCGCACCGCCCCCCACCCCTGAAGGCTCGACAATCTCTCGGATTCCAGGGAGACGTTCCTTTGTGGCCGTCGAGGGAACGCGGACGCGCCAGTAAACACGGGATTGATTTGATGTAGGAGGCGAGGACGAATGAATCTCGAAATTGCTTTGGCACGCGATACCTGGCTGGAGGCGCTGCTCTTCGATAAATAATTGAAGGCACATTAGAAACCAGGCGTTTATTACATGCGAAACTGGCAATTCCGACAAGGCGAACGTTCCTCAACGTCCCCGGATTGCACCACGCGCACTCCCGGTTGCATTAAACGAGCTCCTGATAAAAGCCGCGCCACGCCGGAGCGTCGATATTGCAGGTTACCGACCGAACGGGAAGGGGAAGAGGAGGAGGAGGAGGAAGGAAGGAAGACAGGAAGAGAGGAGGAGGAAGGAAGGGAGGAGGAAGAGAAGGAGACGGTAAGAGCGCATTTCAGTTGTGCGCGGGAAGTCATGCAGCAAATCAATTGGCGGAAGCTGTGAAAGTGTGGTGCTCAACAACTAGTCGAGGAGACGCGCCTTCAGCCTTGCCTTACCGATGCCCTCCGCAGCATTGGATGCAGCTCGTTCTGGGCGCTTTGCTCCGGCGTCAGATGATCTCAAGCTAGGGGAACGGCGCTGCTGAAGAGGGCAAAATGTGTCCTTCATGATGACGGTCGGGGAAGATCGAACACGAAGGGCTTGTCGGTCCGACGACGATGCCAATCACGGCGGTGCGATCGCAGCTAGGGGGAGTGAGGGGCAAATGATGAAGTTCTCTAGGAGTTGGGCCCCTCCCGAGATGTGATGGGATGTGGGACACTTTTGGTAGCTCCATCAGCGAGGCCCGCGCATGGGAGGAAGTGTGCTCTGCTGCCGGTGTCTGTCCGCTGCAGGATGCCAGCAGACGAGCTCTTTGCCTGTAGGCAGAGATGACCTCGCGCACTTGGCTCTCTCTCGAACGCGCAAGCTAAAAGAGCGCACACCCCGAAATCGCTCTGACGGGCAGCATGAAGAGCGATCCCCGCACCCCGCTCGCCTTCCTTCGATTCCCTGTCTGAGCAGGAACGCCTGGTGAAGCCAAAGACAAATGCTGAGGTTCCTCCATGAGCACTTAGGCCAGGCTGGGATCTCCTAAGCCGGATGGCATGTCGGCGAGAAGGTGCAGTGAGGAAAAGATCAAGGACAAAGAGCTTCCGGGAATTCGAAGAGTCTGCGTGCGCTCGTGTAGCGGCGACCCTGGAGCACAGAGCACGCCCGAGATCTTCGAATCGCCCGCCTTCTCTGAAACAAAGCAGGAAGATCGGACTCAATCTCGAAATGGGTCGTCTACGAAGAGGAAGGGGGATCGCTCCGGGAGCGACTGGCTGCAAAGGCGTCTGCTCTGGTGGTCGAGGAGAGGAACAGACTCCTCTTTACGTCGATCCGCTGGTACTCGCAGCAGATTGCTCTGCAAATGGATGGTTACGAGGACTGCGAGGGAGGAATGGAAGAGAGTGGATCTCCCCCAAGTCTCTCCCAGCATCTCCTGGAACCCTGCTGGCGTCAGCAGCGAAGCCGCGTCTTCCCAGCTTCGTTGCCACTTGTGATTCGGTCACCCCAGGGCGTCCATTCGAATTAAGACCTATGTTGAGCGCCGGCACGCAAGTCGGCAGTGAAGAAAGCGGTAAAAGTGGGGCAGAAAGCAGGAAGATCAGAAAGGAAGCAAAAAAAAATAAATAGGCAAATAACTAAAATGTCACGAGGATTGGGGATCGCCTAAAAATAATGCTTCCGGCACCAGGATCGAGGCAGGTTTGTCCGTTTCCACTAAGAAGTCGGCGTCTGCCTTTACTCCTGGGCGAAGGTTGCACCCTCCTCTTCATCGGGGCAATGTTCGGTCGTTCCTTGCGGCGGCCCGTGCTCCACCTCGTGGTGAGCCATCACGATCACATGGATTCAGCATGCGATGGCCAGGGAGCCGGAGGTGGAGCGTCCACAATCTCGCCGAAGCTGCCGAAGGGAGTCCCACGGGTGCAAGAGGGCTGCAGCTGTGCTCTTCCATCCTTCCAGACATTTGGTTCCCGACGGGCCGCTCAAGAGCAGAGGTGTTGGGATGTTCCTTGTTGAGGAGGAGATTCTGTCAGACAGGCTCATTTCATCGTTTCGAAACCCACGACTGGCAGCAGCTGCAGCTGTCTCCCCTATGACGGATGGACTCGGTTGTCCTCGAGCAGGGACAACGGCCAAAGGCGTATTGTCTTCTGAGGTTTCTACTGCTTTGGTTTAGATGGTGTTTCTGAGGGTATGTGGGGCGCCCAGATTCACCAGTCGTATTGAATACTGGACAGCTGGACTGGTTCGCATTTGGTCTAAGGATTTCTAGCTCTTGAAGGACCACGTCATTCTTTGGGTGCCAGGGTTCCAGTAACCGGAGGACAATTGTGCGAGTTGACCCTTGACCTCCTCCCTAGAGCGCATGGTTCCCGTATTCTCGTTCTTTCGCGTGCCATCTGAACAAAGCCGGTGTGCTTTTCTCAGGACGAGATCAGGTCTCCAGAGGTGAGTGCCATCGCCGATAGTCCGCTTGTCACATTCTTGGAGCAGCCGAACAGGACTTCGCGCGCGCACCCTCGTGCAGACGCACGCAGAGAACTCCCCTCCCTCCTCTCCTTCCTTTGAGGCCGTGGTTTTCGGCTCCAAAGAACTCCCCACCCTCCTTCGCTCGGAGAGCTGTTTCGCGTCTCTTCGCTTCTCCCCTCGCCGCATTTTTCGGAGAAGTCTCATTTCCCACCTCGACATTGCTGACGCCAGCAGATCGCATCCGGAACCTGGGAGACCGGCTTGACTTACGCGATGTTACTGCCATCATCCGTGGGTAACCTCGGGTGGTGTCGATTTTACCTTCCACGAGGCACTCTGCTGCGGCGAACAGTCCGGTTGTAGAATGGAGGGGGCTCTCCAGCTTGGATGAGGGCGCTTCTGATGGCTTGTTCGAACCACAAGGATGGGCTGGAACACCGGCACGGCGTGTGTCGCGCATTGCATGGCTTCTCTTGAAGAAGAGGATGGAGCGACCAAGAGCATGTTCTCGAACGCTGCCCGATGCCTGCAAGAGAAGGCACTGCTTCCGAGCGGCAGGCCTTGTCTCGACCGCAATCGGGAACCCTCCACTCGCGCTTTGTCAACAGCGACCTCCAGCACGCCTCTGTCTACGGAGCATGCAGTCCTGCAGCCTTACACTGTGAGGACCATCAGCGATGGTCCCCACAGCGTAAGATCGAGCGACTTCTGTATGTTGTATTTCCATGCTGGTGACGAAAGGGGGGGAGAGGAGAGAAACGGAAAGAATCGTGGTGATGATTGCGATGATACGGTGGTGGCGGAGATGGTGACAGATGTGGGAACCATCTTCGGAACGGCCCATTCATCCCGCCGGCTCACATTTGCGAGGGTGCAGTTGGCATGTCGCGCGCAGGCTGGCAGCGGACGAGGCGCCGGGCTCGAGATGAGGCGCGCGCGCCCCAGACGCTGACAACAGCCAGCCCTCCGCGCCCTTTCCAGACACGGGAATTCTCCTTTCGGAATCACCCGTCAGAGCAGAGGTAATCCCGCGCTCTTTCCCCCGGTTTCTTTTCTCCCCATCTCCCTCCTTCCCTTCTCCAGGCCTTTCTCCCCACGAGCCCTTGACGAAACAGGGATCGAAAACGAAGTTAACGAACTTGGACGCTTTCCTGACCGCCGAAGGAAGCAGCAGCAGCGCGAACGAAGTGGATGGGGAGGTGTGAAAGGAGGAGGAGGAGGACGCAGGCTGGAAACGGCAAAATTTTTCCTTTTCCCTGTTTTTGTTTTTCCTTTTTCTTTTCTTTCCTTTTTTTTTTCTTTTCTTAGCTGTTCTTAGGTCTGCTGAGATCTGGAGAGACTCACTGCCGACGTGTACCCTCGCTTTTTCCTTTTTTTTTTTTTCAGATTTTTTCCCCAAAGTCGTGACTGGGGTAGCTGGAGCACATCGATAGGAAGTGATTTTCTGTTGGAAACCAACAAAAATACTCTTTTCCCTATTCCGGGCTCTTTTTCCTTCTTTCTCTTAGAGGGGAAAGGGTGGGAAGCTTCCTTTGCTTCTTTGCCAACGGCCACGTATCCTGGAAAACTGCAGGCAGAGCTCCAGATCCGAGTTCCAGGATTTTACCGACTGCCCTGTGCTGCATGCGGCTCTAAAAAGGCAGGTCAACGTTTGACGGCCCCATGGCTTGGATTCCCGCGCGTGGCACAGAGCGTTGTGGGTTCGAATCCCTCCCGGGGAAGGCTCGACGCCAGAGAAATAGAGGGTGCCTCGTGGGTTTCTAGTTCCCCCTCACGGCAGGGCGACGCTGGTTGGCCTGGGAGGTTCCCGATACGGTACTGGCGGAAGTCGGTTGCTTTCGTTGGCTGGCCGGGATCGGAAGTTGACAAAGGAAAGGACAAGAGGAGGCATGTAAGGAAGCACGCCAAGAGCAAAACGGGAAAACAGGGAAAATCTGGAAAGGCATCGCAAAGGATTCCGTGTTTGTGCGCCGATTCACTTTCTATTCATTCCATCAGCCACTTCCCTTGCAAGTGCGTTCCTGGAGGATTCGAGCCGGGGAAGGCGCAAGTCGAAATGCCTTGCCTTGCAGTCTCCGGCCTCCGCCTTTAAAGGTCAGGGAGTCTCTTTGCCGATCGAGACCCTGGGTACCTCCGAGTCTGAAACGATCCCTGACGTGGTAGCTTGCTGTTTGCATGATCTCCTCGCGGCCTAGTTGATCCCCCTGAGACCAAGGATGGGGTCATTACCGTCTGGGTAATGACATCACACGTTCGCGCAGAGCTCGCGGAAGCTGAGAGATCGCAGACAAGGAGAATGGCGAGACTGGAGAGATTTGCAAGAAGCTGCTTGCCTTCTTTCGGATCGACCTGTAAGGACCCAGAAGAGGAGAGAGAGGCAGACGGGAATTCCGATAAATCACTCGTGATGGTGGAGGGGGGGGGGGAATGATTTCCAGAGTAGGCCGCCTCTGCCGAGTAGCCCGATACCCCCCTAGGGTGTCACGACCTCCAAGCCACGGATCCCATAGCCTCGGGCGAACGCGAAGCCTGGAAACGTGTCTTCTTGGATGCGCGCGCCTGTCAGGAGCGTTGCCGCGGAAACGGGAGTGCCCATCCAAAGCGCAACGCAGCTCAGCACACGCAAGAACAGCGCGCAACGGACGCACCACCAAGGATGAAAAGGAAAGGCAGCTCGTGCGAAATCCCCCGTTCCGAACGCAGACGTCCTCTAGCGAGGTCATCGCCACCGGGATGCGTGGAGCCCTGCGCACACACACTGCTCCGCTCCGGAGCCACAGCTGACTCTATCCGCGCGCGAGGCGAAACCGGGAATCTCCCTCTCCGCGCAGGAAAGCGAGGAGGGTCGAACCGGAAACGAAGAATAGAACTCCCCTTCCCCTCCCCCTTGTCGGAGGTGAGAGGGTTCGCGCTTCCTCTCCTTCCCGTGAACCTCGTGCGCTCGGGAAGGAGGGACTTCAGGCAACGGCCGCTCCGAAGGCATCCCTGGCGCAGCGAGAACCGTGATTAAGCTTCGTAATATCTTTTCCCGAGGACCAATTAGTTCAGCTACTCACGTCCTCAAAAGCGAAAGACTCCACTCGTGTGCTTGGCGGAATCCTCAGAATTTAGTGATGAAAATTAAGGCCCGGGAATTACGGGGGGGGGAAGAGACGGGGGCCGTCTCTGCCCGCCGGTTTTCCGATCAGGAGAAACCTTCGAATTTTTCCTCTTCTGCTTTCATTTCCGGCTCTAATTACCATGGAAATTCGGCGAATTCAAAGTATGGAGTCGTAATCTTCCCTGATCCCAACTTTGAATCAAGGAGGATTAAATTCGAACGAGGGATTAAAGAGACTGGGAGGGGGAAGCCGGCGCCTCCCCAGAATCGCAAGTACATTGAATTTCCTCCGGCAGTACAATCCTATCGGTCACGGGAAGAAAGCGCGCGCAGTGCTTTCTTCCCTCAAGGGTGACTTGCCCGCGAGGGGCCGGCACTGCGTCGTGGGTTCGAAGCTTGGAGGCCGAGAACGGAGGATGCGTCGTGGGTTTCGAGGGCCCCCGCCCGCTTCCGCAGGACGACGCCGGCTGGCCCACGGGCCTCGGGTGCCACACTGGTGGAAGCAGCAGCCGCAAACCGGATGCCCCCGTCGACCGGCCGGGATCGGAAGTCGACCCTCCGGGATCCATTCCAGGAATGCAAGGAGCCGGTCCCCTTCGGGGCTTCCCCCGCTCCGGTTGCGAAATCGCGCGTTCTGTTTTCACCCACCCACCCCCCCCGGGTGTGGGGGGAACTTCAGCCCCCACCATCCGCGAGAGCTTCTTCGCCTCGCCGCCGCACGCGAATACTGCGTGGCGCTCGGGCGGCGGTCCGCGGCTGCTCAAACCGAGGCGCGCCTCCCGTTGAACGTCATGATTTAGAGGAAGTGGCGTGACAAGGAATCGGAAGGCCTCGATTTTTCTTTGTAATATATTTTCCCTGTTAACTTTCTGGCAGCTGCTGGGAATGCCAAAGTACGCCGAGAGCGCGAGCTCCGAGTCGGAAGGCGTAGGTACGCCGGGCTCTCCCAAAGCAAACAGCTTGCCCGTAATGAACGAAACAAACACGTGATTATCACAAAGCTGGGCGGAAGGGAACGCGGGCTGCGGAGTGCAGGAGGATGACTTTTGTTTGCTCCCGCGTTAATCCGGGAACTTTCCAGTGTGGTGGCGTTTTTTTCTTTTCTTTTCTTTTCTTTTTTTTACTTCTTCCTCCTCCTCTTTTTTCCTTTTTTTTTTTTTTTTTTTTCTTTTGTATTTTCCGCTGCTGCTGCTGCTGCTGCTGCTGCATCAAGAAACATGGAACAACTGTTTGCTTGCTCTTGCTGGAATGCAATACCGGCGAGCGGCATACATCTTTTATTGGAAAATTCTCTATTTAAAGAAGTATTGATTTTCACTCGGTCTTCACGCAGCTCATTTGACCATGGAAACGGATACTCGCCGCACTTCCTGGAGAACCGAAGGGTGCGATGTTCGAACCGGAGCCCGGAAACAGTCGGCGTCGTTGTTATTCTGTATCCCCCCTTGGAGACCAACCGGTAATTTATAAATTCCGTTTAGCGCTCACGGAATTGGGGTGCCGTGGATCCCTTCGCGCGCAGGTGGGGCCCGCGGGACGTTCGAGGGAAAGTCGGCGCGCGGCCCGCCCGTCGGAATTCCGAAGCTCCGCCCTCCCCCCCCCCCCGCTTGGGGGCAAGCGGGGAGGGCTCGAATTTCACCCGTCGGGGGGACGGGATTCCCAGAGTGGCTCGGGACGGAGGGGATGGTCACTCGAGGTCAGCGATTCGAAGGTCCCGAACTTCGCGCGCACCGGTGCGGCGTTCTTCCAGAGTTCGCGACGCTTCCATGGAAAAAAAAAGAAAAAAAGGGAACACAAAAGTTTCCGAAAAAAATATGGTGGGGAAAAGGCAGGGATCGCAGCATCAGCCTTCCTGGCGTCCTGGGCATCCTGTCCAGGATGCAGGCGAGTTCCTCCTAGCGACGCGTGACGTGAGGAAGAACAAAGGAGGAGGAAGGGAATGGAAACTCAGGGGAAAGAAAAACGAAGAGGAGAAGAAAGCAAGGAAGAAGAAAAAAATTTTTCTTGAAAGAACGGCTTAGAAGGGAACCCGGGGCGGCTCGAACGAGTTCCTCTCCACGACTGCAGCAAGGAATCATGGGAAAGAGCGGGAGCCTCGTGCTTCCCCTATTTTGTGTGCGTGTGCGTGCGCGCGCCTTCCTCGGCATCCTACGAGACTCCCGGAAAGGTGGACCTCCGCGATCTCGGAAGTCTCGCCTGCAGGATCCGAAACTTTCTTCATCTCCCGGTGTCAGCACGCTCGCTCCGCGTGCGTGCGCGCGCACAGCGGGGCGCGTGGGTGCCGCAGGTGGGAGGCAAGCGAACCGCTCGACCACCACCAGGCGGACGAAACGAGCGAATCGCTGCCGGCGGGCGGTGAAGAGTGGCACGCGCCTGCTTGAAGCAGCGCGACCTTTTTATCCTTGAAGGGTGAAACGGCGGGAACGATGAATTGCGTGGAATGAAAGCGATATCCCCTTTTTATCCTTAAGGAGTACGAAAAAAAAAAAAAAAAACGAGAATGACGAATTGCACCGAATGAACGCTGTTATCCTTGAAGGATTAAGCCACGAAAACGCTATATTGGATTACATGGGACGAAAACAGCATGCCCCATTATCCCTGAAGGATGGAAACCTTGGAAACGGGAAGGGGCACTCGGCGAGCACGGCGAAACCATGACGCAGCGACGAAAAGATGAGACGGTGCCAAGGCGGAGGCGGGGATCGCCTTTGGTGCCAAGCGGGGAAGAGCGGGAGAGACTCCGAAAGGGAATTCTGGATGCGGATGGCATCGAACCCGCGCCGGTGACGGATTTCTGGAGAGATGCGCCAATGCGCTGTTTTCGGGAGGCACAGGAGCGCATGCGGTCGGCAACGTAGAGGCGCGCGTTCGCGCGCGTGAACCGAGGGCAGAGGCCGCAGTCGCCCGGAAGGCGTTCGGAACTGCACGCGGCTTGGATGAAACCGACGAAGATCGCGCCCGCGCTCCCGCAAAGGAAGGCGACCGGCGGCGAAGGGAAGGGAAAGGGAGGACATCCCTCGAGGATATGGCCCCATTCTCCGTACGCCCCTGACCCCCGACGTACCCGATGTTAGCTTGGCGGAGCACCCTGCGAAGTTCCTCCTCTCGGTGTCCAACCCCCAGGCTGCAGCGGGAGAGCGGGAAAGCGTCCCGGAAGCCTCCCCCGGACAGGAAGCGGGGAGGTGGTGGCCCGTCCGCCCATCATCCCGCTGCTGAGTTGCAGTGCTCCCCGTTTGGCGCGGGCGACACCTTGCCACGGCGCTCTCCCTGCGGCCGGAAACTCGGGGCAGGACCCGTCGCGTCGTTAGGAGCCTCTCCCGCGGGACTCGAGGGTTTAAGAAGGGTCGAACCACCGTTCCCCAGAAAGTGGAGATGGGCCGAGGGGAAAGGGCAGAAGGCAGCATCTCTCCGCGTCTTCTGGATTCCGCGTGCGATGTAGGCTGCGTCCCTCTTTCGATCCTCGCCGAGAGCGGGATCACTCCGCCCCACAGGGCATCCGAGGAGGATGCGAAGCGTGCCGCGAGGAGGCGTTTCCGCACTAAAGGACGCCGGCACCTCTGGGAGACGCTGGGAAAGAGGGAGGTGGAGGGGAGTTCTGGAAACCGCGCCCTGGAGCAATGGTGAAACGGCGGACTGCGGCGCCCTGGTGATGCAGTCGGCAATCCGTGCTAGGGCCACCCCTCTTTTCTTCCTCCTCCCCCCTCCCTCCATCCCCATGAGCAACCCGCGGCACGGTGCTGCTCGACGCCGCGTACCGGCGAAGCGAGCCTCGCGACCCCCGGTGCATCCTCCTTTACGTTGCTGAGGAAGACAGAGAGGTGGTGCCGCCACGTAGACGCAGCTGCAGAGGTAGAGGAGGGCCGCTTGTGAAATGGACGTGCTGCGGGCAGAACACTCAGGACGAATGAGCGATGTCCCTCGATCCGACCCGTTGCCCATTTATTGATTTTTATTTGTTTGCTCTCGTTTTAAGGAGCTGAGACTGCTCGGAGCACGTGGCGCCGGGAGGAGGAGAAGGAAAGGTTGGAGTTGAGAGAGCCTGCGATCCTTTTATCTCTCCCGGACCGCTTTCTCTCCGCAGCCGAGCCCGTGAGAGGGGCAGCTTGCCTACGGCATCTCCTGGGACTCCGGAAGGCACCCGTCGCCTACGAGAGCGCCTCCCCGTGGGGGTGGGCGTGTCGCCATACCCTTCCCCTCGCATCCCCCAGGACCACGGAAGAGATCACCCCAGACGGGGCCAGGAAGGAGTGACCCCTGACTTCCTGCCTCTGAATGACCCACTCTCCGAACTGGAGCGTCCGCCGAGAAACGGACTGGGGGCTGCAGCGTCACCCTCGAGTAGAATGTATTGAGGGGAGGGGGAAAGGAAGGAGGGGGCTGTGGGAAGGCTCACGACGAAGGCGCGCCCCGAGAAAGCCGTGGAACCACGCCGCCGAGAAGGCCGCGAAGGGAGCTCTGCTGCCGGAAGGTGCTCTCCGGGAGGCGGAAGAGCTCCAAGTCGCCGGGAGACGAGCGAGGGTGAAGAGGAGGCGCAACCAGCCGACCAGCGACCGTCCCCTTGGTGGAGACCGTTGAGGGGGAGCTCGAAGAGTGCAATGCCAGCGGGGCGGAGGGAAGAGATCGCGGGACCGGAAACGAAAAGACCGGGAATCTTCCAGTGAGGAAAGAAGGTGAGGGGACACCAGAAAACGCCAACTTCGAGGTCTCGACGGTTCCGGAAAAACAGAGAGGGGAGGGGGGGAGGCTCGCTAGAACCCCGCATCTCATCCCGGACCCCTTGATAGTGCTTCAAATAAATTGATTCTGGATGATTCCAGGATAGTGGAGACTCGCTGGGACGGAGATGAACGGAAGCGGCAGATGCACGGCACCAAGCGGAACATCCCCTTCGCCTTAAGAGGGCGCTCCGTGGACCGGCAAAGGCAACTCCGGGAGCGACCCCTGAGATGGCTCTGATGCACGTGGGGACTTCAGCGGAGCATCCCGCCCAAGATTTGGAAGCCTGACACTGGAGGAAAGGGTGCGGGGCAGAGGATCCGAAAATGGACTCTCAAGGGGTCGCGCGTCCTAGGAGCAGATTGCTCTGTCTTAATGCGTGGGATTCGGTGTCCCCCAGCAGCCCCTCGGCACCGGAGAAGAGGCAGCTCCCGAACGCAAGTTGTCCCAGACTCCACAAGGCTCCGGGCCAGAAAATGGAGGCCGCGACACCGACTAGAAGACGCCCGACGCCCCTTTGCCGGCGACAAAAGGCAAGAAGGGCAGCCTCCTGTCAGGGACGCAGCTTTTCTCAGGTCGGAGCTCCCCCCTTCGAATACGAGAACAGGGAGATTGCGCTCGGGATCGATCGCGGAGAGGAGAAGGCAGCATCCGGATTGTCCGTTTGCAGGACAGAGGTCGGCTGCTCGACCATCCGAACCAAAGAAAGCAAGGGAGCGCCGATCAATAAAATTCGGGATGGGACAACAAAGAATAGGTGGTGATACCAAGAAGAGGCGGGCGACAACAAACGATAGACAACAATGAGAAGAGGCTACTAAAAGACAGCACTCACAAAAAACGGCAGGTAATGGGTACTGCACAGTAACAAACAGCACCCAATAACAGAAGGCAGTAACAAGCACTAAGGGTGAATAGAAACGCAACAAACGGTGGGTGAGGGCAAACGCAACGAGCAGTACGCAGTAACAAACATCAGACAATAGCAAACAATAGCCAATAGCAAAAGGTAATAAACCAACAATGCGTAATGGAATACAGTAGGAATTTCCAGAGGCACTTGCAACAAACGGTAGGTAATCACATTCGGAAAACGCAGTGCGCACGGCAAACAGCAGGTAGCAAGCAGTAGGTGGTAGCAAACAGCAGGCCATAACAAACAGCAGGTAATTGAAAGCAGTGGATATTAATAAACGGTAGATGGCCGAGAATTAAAAAATCTCGATTGACATTCAAAGTTCGCCTATGGTTTGTTGTCTCAAGAAAACGCCCACGGCTGGAGGAATTGGCGAGTTCTCCCTTTTTCGTGTGTGTTTTGCAGCAGGGAGACCTGACGTTGTGAGGAAATTTCGCGTGCGAGCACGTCAGCAGGGGGGCGCGGGGCAAGCTCGCCAACAAGTGGGCCGCCACCTCCCGATGGCGTGCGGCGCGCGCGCTAGAATTCCAAGCGCGGCGTAGCCTCCTTCCACTCCGGATCGCCATATTGGGAACAGGGCAAACGGCTAAGATGGCGGGCGCGTCTCTCGGAATTCCTCGGACCGTCGTGTTCGCGCGCGTACAAGCGCCCGCGCGCGGCTAACGAGAAGCTGCGGAGTCCGGAAGGGCTCTTCAGTCTTCTTCGGGACTTCGCGATGCTGCGTCCCTAGAGCGAAGCTTCCCAGCAGAGGGATGCAGTCTTCTGAAGCTCGGAAGGTGGGCTCTGAAGGGGGAACGGGCGTGAAATGCTACCGGTTGGCGCGCGGGCGCGGCGAACTCGACTTGCAACGTCCGTTCTTCGCTGCCTGCGAACGGGGCGAGCCAGCACAGCCGCAACCCGGCATAGGGCGGGTCCGATCCTGGGGAGAGGACGGCGAGATCACCACCCCCAGTCCCTCTCACCTTGAACTTTGCACCGGGCGACGCTGTCGAGACGACGGACGAAATCCGCGCGTCGAGAGAGGATCACTGGACCATTGGAGGTTTCTTCCTCCCTCCTGGAAGCGTTGAGAGGGGGTCGTTCCTCCAGACCCGAGCTCGGTCCCTTCTTCACCCTCCTTGGGGAGCCGCACAAGAGCAGGAAGGCAAACTGAGGTCATCTCTCTTCCCCTCTCCTCCCCCGACAGCCGCTGGGAAAACTTCGAGTCCACAGATGGAAGGTCCTCACCTCCCCTCCAGGGCGTCCGGGGAGTCCCGACCGCTGTTTCCTCTGGGTCGAGAGGGCAGCGTCCAAACGTCCGCAGTTCCCAACGGGATCGGGAGCTCCGCCGGAGTCCCCACTCGTCTTTCCTCCCCCCTCTCCAGAATAAGAGGGGGAGGAAAAGAGGGAGACACGTCCCAGGAGGCTTCCGATGCTCCGGGATAGCGACTAGCTCTCTGGAACGGACCGTCCGTGACCTCTCTAGACCGGCGGCGACCCCTTGCTGCTGCTGCTGCTCCCGGTCAAGGACTCTGAGGATTGCCTCCGCCGCCATGACCCTCGCCGTCGTCATCGTTGGCCACCACCACCATCGCTGTCAGCATCCCCGCTGCCGTCCCCGCCCTCGGTGCCTCACCCTGACTCAGGGAACCCAGAGATTTGCCCCTCCCCCTCCCCTCCTCCGCCAGGTCGCCTGGATCGACGGACTCAGAGCTCCTGGGAAGCCCCCCATTCAAGGTCTGCTGTGAGGCCCTCCCTCCCCCCTTTCCATTCCAGGAAGGAGCTGCTTGTTGTTTCGGGGGACTCCGGGGCACGGACGCGTGAGGTCACTGCTGGTCCGTGAACTCGCCCTCCGTTGTCAGAGAATGCACTAGAGGCCGCCCCAGGCTGTTTCTCGTGGGTGCGCTCCCTGCTTTCTAACCAGGGAGAGAGACCCTAGCCCTACCCCCCACCCTCTTTTCCTCTTCCTCTTCTCCCGTGGACACGCGGAAGATGTGGACAACACGTCGCGTAGGCCACGTTCCGTGTGGTCCCCAGTCGCGAATCTCCCACCGCACAGGATGGCACTGGACAGCGAGACGGGGGAAGGAGGACACACACATCCGCCAACTCGAGGGTAATGGGCTTCTTGCCTTCTCGCACCCGGGACCTGCGAGACTCGGGGAGGGGGAGGAAACCGGAAGCGCCTCCCGCCGTCGCCGCCGCCACCTCCGCTGCAATCCGCGACTCGGCCCTCCCGCTCGCCGCCGGTCGTGAGGGCTCGCGCGTCTGCCGCCCGCTCCCGCGGCAGGAAGGTGGAGCAGCAGCTGCGGCTCCGAAGGGGCAGTGGCGGCGGCGGAGACGACCACCCGCGTCGACCGCGGGCGACCTCCGCCCGTGCGCCGCCAAACGGACGCCGGAGCGGACGGCCCGGTCCGAGATGATGGCACGTGGTTCAACCGGGTGCAGGTAGTCCTGCGGGAAGTCTCGCCCGCAGCCTCAAGGCCGCTTCTGGGACTTCGCCATCACGGCATCCCTAAACGATCCCACCCACGATCCGGTGGCGCACGCGGGAACGGGTCCTCCAAACGAAAATGGGTTCCTCGTTGGGGAGGGATGGCTCCCTACCAGGAAGTGGGCTCTGCATTCTGAAATGGGTTCTCCCAGTCCGAAATAGGTTCTGAAATCCATTTCGGGTTCCGGAAACCTATTTTCGAAAATAGGTCCCTACCTGAAATAGGTTCTTCGGCAGCAAATGGATTCACTAGGCGGAAAAATGGTTTCCCTCTTGGAAATAGGTGCTGCGATCCGATTCCTCTACCCGGAAAGTGGGTTCCCCGCTCAGAAATGGAAATAGGTTTTCCTCTCGAAAATAGGGGATGCTTCGCTTGGAAGTCGCCCTCGGTATCTGGAAATAGGTCCTTCTTCCAGAAACGCATTCCTCGTACCTGGACCAACACAAGCGGGGATTTGCAGCTCCAGCGGAACGCTGGTCTCATGCGACGCTCGCGTTGGGACCACCGGCAGCTGCAGCACGCAGCCGGACAGGGCCTCCTTGCTGTGTCCTGCCCCTGCTCCAGGGTCGGACGGTGTTCATGCAAGGGCCAGCGTTCTGGCGGAACAGGATTCAGGCAAGGAGCGGGAGCTGGTTCCTTGAGGGGCGCGAAGAGGCGAGGCGTGAAAGCTCCTTCCTTTTACTGGATTTCCCAAACACACGCGAAGTTTTTGTTTTTTTTTTTTTCCGGAGGGGAGGGAGAGGAAGGGACACTCCTTCGGATGCCTCGCGCAGTGATATTCCGGCCGAAAAGAAACGGAAAATTCCCTCTGAATGTCAGAGAGATACAGAGGGAGGGGGGGGCAGGGGGACGCGGCTCCTCCGCTGACCCCCACCACATTGTGAAAAACCCACGCGTTTCCGTGTTTTTTGTCCACCTCTTTACAGCACAAGGCGGAGGAGGGTTAAGTGTCATCGTCTGGAAGTCGACGATGCGGATCTCATTACCAGTATCCGCGTTCGGGAGCCACGCGCCCCTCAGGGAAGCACAGACTCGACGTGCCGGGAACAGTTTCTCAAGCATCCCGAGGGAGGATGGCTTATGACCGCAGGCATGGTGCGCGTAAAGCTCACGGGTCCCCTCTGGAGCTCCCTGGCAAGTCGGTGTGCACATGAATGTCGCCGGCAGCCCCGTGTCCAGCTTTCGCAGACGTCGAACAAAGTGCTCAGGGCAGACCGGTTTGGGGAGCGCAAGTGTTTGAGTCTTCCAGAGACTTTCTGAAATGAAAAAGTAGAAGAAAACAAAAAATAGGTATCGAATAAAAAAAAAACGAAGGCTTTTGGCATGTTGCTTTTAGCCTGCCGTCTTCCTATTGTTTATTCCATGTCACCATCTCCTGGAAGACTGTTCCTGGCGTATTATTTCAGTTTCCTCGAGATGAGCCTTGCCTGGTAAAACCTGGACGCTTTCAGCTGATTGTGAGGAGTCCACTCCTCTCCCTTCAGCTCGCGATTCCCTGACGAACCGTTTCGATGGGGTGTCAGATGGCGTTTCCATCAAAGCACTACATCTTTTCAGTAAATTACCAAACTGACAGAGTACCCAGAATTCTTCCCCTCTCCTCCCTACAGTTCTTTCACAGAAACTGGCCCTTCGAGTTAATTTATATCCTTCTTCTTTGCCTTTTTATGCTTCTTACAAGTAGCCATGGTTCCTTTCGCTTACGGAGCAATATTCTCATCGTTCTCGGCTTGCCCCGTTGTTCTGCAGGCTCTCCCCTTGTCGAGCCGGACAGCTTCTGTGTTCCTCTCTTCCCTGCCGTTTCGTGAGGATCCGCCAGATTGACTGCCAAACCCAATACTTCCTGGGGTAAGTTCCCTGGTTGTATGGCCTCGTATTCCTCAGGCATTCATCATCTGTTCGATCGCGGATGAAAATCTGTTGCTTCTGGAAAAAACGCTTTCCCCTTTCGCAGAAGTTGAGGGCCTGTTGTGGAATTCAGTCCTTTCCGGCCAACCGGAACCTACGGCCTTCCTTTTTTTCCCAGAGATTCCATCAGTTTGCTGATTTCCTTGGACGCTGCCCGTGACGATTCGCTTCGCAAATCATCCGGGCATTCTTTCTAATCCTGTTCCTCTTATTGTCTAATGAGAAACTCTTTATTCTTGCCTGCCAGTCTTTGAGGAAGGTCTGCTATTCACTTGGTCCTTCTTTTCCTGATTTTTACGTTTATCTGCTACTCCTCACACTGGGTCTTCTCTTCTTCGCAATCGCGAAAGGTTAACCATCTGTCACCCTGACCCTTTATCCTAAGACGGTCGGTTTTCAGGTTTGTGTTTCTCGTACTTGCTTTCATGTGACCTCGACCCTTCTCGGATGAAGCTACGATGAGGATCGCTTGCTCTTCAAACGGAGCAAAGTGGCGCAGTTGCAGAAATTATAAGTCGCATCGCACAGACCACGAAAATCGCAGAATATAAGCTATCGATCAGAAGTTAGCAGATATTCACGAATTGACATGTTTCTTTTGAATTTTCTTCAATGTGCTTGAGGGAACAAGGCTTCATCTTAATAAAGATTAATGCTCAAGTATTGAAAGCGAGAAGTTCCCAAGGTGTTCTTTTACAACGTGATGCATGCAGGCTGATCACCAACGCGATGGAGCTTTCCGGTGAAATTCGCGCACCCACACCAAACACAGTCGCTCGTAAGCGCAGGTAGGTGTACCTTGAAAAATTTTTAATGGGAACAACAATTAGGTCGGTAACCATGACGACGAACAACGTGAAAGTTCGAATGCACAACAAAAACCTTCGGTGACATAATTTGATTGGCTGGCGGAAAAGACGGAAATGCCTTTCGAATCAGCGGGAAAGGAGGGAAAAATTGCGCACACGTAATTCAATCTGAAAATTCACCTTCTACTTTTAGGTGACGCTGCAGCGCAGCCAGAAAAACATCGATTCCAGGAAACCGCGCGGCCTGTAAAGGCAATGGACTTGAAACGCTTGCTGGAAACAGAACACAGATTAGTGAGCTGCTGAAAATGAAGATTCGATTTGAACTGGGAATTTTCGAGAGTCGAAATCGACCCCGGGAACGGAATAAGCTTCGAATAGGATGGCGGCGGAATCAGCTCTGGCAAACAACTACTTGAACAACTTTCATTTTCTCCTCCTCCCTTCCCCCCCTCCCGGCATTCTGAAAGAAGATTTACATTCGTAAAGTTTTTTAGCTTTCTCCAAAAACAACTGCTAACGAAGTACTTGAAATTCGAATGGCGCGAAACTTCTAACATGCATTGCCAACCTTCCTCGTGATAAATTTTTCGATCACCGATGTATTTTTTTTTTTTTCCCCATCACTTTTCTGTAAGAAAAGAATTCATGTCCAAAGGCACTGTAATCTATTGCTCCGAGACCAGTCTTTCCTGTTGCGTGCAGGATCTAGTTATTCAAAGCATTCGTTTATGTCGTTAATTGCCATTTGATTACGAAAGAGAAGTCGGGCTCGAAATTTCCATTAAAAAGCGTCTTTCGACATGGATGGAAAATTCAAATTTCAAAAAGAAACTTTTTCTAAGGGAAATGTCAGCAGTCTTTAATGGGAAGCGATCCGTGGGGAGGGGGGCTCTGACTTCTGATACAGAAGGAACATTTCAAAATTCAAACCGTTCCGCTTTCACCTGAAAGTATTCATACCATATCTCACGATCGATTATTTTCAGATAAAGAGAATCTTAGGAAAATGGACGACCTTAATTTTTTTTTTTTTTCTTTGAGCGCCCACCGACGGCCACTTTTGTGATTCACCATCCAACACAGTCTAATGGAGGCAGAACTCATTTTTCCAGCTAAGAGCCAATGAATCCTGCCTTCATTTCCGAGCTGACCAATTTATTTGAAACGCTGGGCAAGTGACCTGAAAATCGACCTGCCTCAATACGGGCTTTGCATAGAAATGCGGCAAGACTTGGTAGCGTGGGTTTCAAGTCGCCCACCTCCTCTTGTAACGCATCCACAGAGACATGCACACAACGAGAGCACCGAATTATACTCGAAATACTATATAGATATACAATAATGTATGTATTCACAGAGACTGTCGACGCGATGAACTTTGTAATCGGCTAGCGTTTCGCCTTAGGTCAGATAACACGATCTGGCTGCCATGGACGTCGTCTCTAGTGAGGAAAAACACGAACGGGAGGTTCAGACTTATGCCGCAAGAAGAGGAAAACCATAGGAAAGGCGTGGGGGGAAGGAACTCTGTGGTCGGAGATACTCCATTCAGTTTGCGACTCACTCTTTCGGCTGCTTTTCAAAGTTTCTGGTTCCTTGTCGTTCCTTCGAACGCGCGCAGGTCCGTGTCCCAGTTTCTCCTTGGCCACTGAACAGTGATCAGAGCCCTCGCAGAGGATCCGGAAAGGGAGAAAAAAAAAAAAAGCCCTTTGGGTACTCGCTGCCGACGGATGTGGATCTCCGGAGCGAATGGAGATTGAGGATGAGTGAAATTAGCAAGCGTCAAGAACACTCGGTCTACCTTTTGTTTCATAATCATCCATAATGACGTGCTCTTCTTCACGGTGCAGGGGCAGCTAGAACACTTGAATTCCGGAGACGGGTTCGGGTGCAGATTCCTGTGCATGACTATCCACCAGTACCGGGAAGGAGGGGAGAGGGGGAATACCCTTCGAGATGATCCACCTAGGCAGCATCCGGCCAAACTGATTCCCAGTGCTTTCGAGGGTTCAAGTGCTCAAGGGATCCAACTCTGGTTCAGACAGGACGCGTCCGTTCCCAAGGAGCAATCTGCATGAAGTACGGCATCAGAGTGTCTCTGGAGGACCTGCCAAATCAGGCAGTCCTCCGAGTGGGGAGCTCCCGTTAACCGACAGTGTTAGGGTGCTTTTCCCAAACTGCCTTCCGCGGCGCGGAAGGAAACCGCGCTCTCTGCCGACAGTTCCAGATTTCTTCTTGAGCGCGGAAGCGTCGACGGAGGGGGAGCGGGGGTGGAGGCAGGGAAAAGCAAGCACGCGACTCGCATCTTTGTGCCATCTCATTCTCCAGGGCGGGGTGGCCCACGCTCACGAGAGGGCACCAGAAATCCGCCCGAGGAATCACGCGCGTCCAGACCGACCGTCTTGAGGGATGCAAAGAGGCGAGGCGCGAGAACTTCTCTTCCTTTAGGGGATGAAGATCTCCCGAAGACCCGAAAAGTTTTCTTTTTGGAGGGGGGTAGGGAGGAAGAAGGAGACCGCTCTTTCGGATGTCTCGTGCAGTGGATGTTCTGGCCAGAAAAGACGAAAAATTTACTCTGAATGTCAGGGGGATGCAGAGGGAGGGGAGGGAGGAGGGGAAAAACCCAGCTCCCCTGCTGACCCCACCACATCGTGAAAAATCCACCCGCTTCCGTGCTCCTTGTCCACCCCCGTGTGGCACAAGACGGAAGACCGTCTGGCCGCGCCGGAAGTCCTGCAGCTTGCCGTCACATCCGGAGGGAAGAGCCAACATACCATCCTCTCTTGCTCCCGTGTCGCTACGTTGCGGCGCTTCCTCTTTAAGTACTTCGCCCCGCTTCGTTGCTGCGTTGCCGTTGGCAACCGTTTTCCCTGGGCGGGTGGAACATTTCAACAGTCGGCTTGGAAGCAGGGACTTCCTCTCGAGCGGCTGCGAGTCCCGGGCGCCACTCAGGGGCAGCCGGAGCGGCCGAGAGGATGAAGGTCGCAGAATCAACTGAAGTGGTGATGACTGGCGGTGATTCCGGCGGCTGCAGCGCAGAACGAAAATTAGGTGGTGGTTCGTGGAGGAGAGGGAGGCAGGGGAAGAGGGGGGGTGCTCCTCTCCCAAAACCTGCAGATCACTTCCCTTCCCGACCACCGCATCCCTTCCTTGAGCCCCGAAATCGCCGACCGACGTGGTCCTCTCGTGAAGGCATGGCAGTCGGTGAAGCCAAGGTCGGCGCTCCGAGACCTCGAAAGGCGCCGTCGTAGACGCTGCCGCGCCGTCCACGAGAGCCCCCCGGCAAGCAGCTCTGGAAGACAGCGAGACGAAAGAACGATCCTACTCTTCACCTCCAGCGTGTTCCTGGCTGCAGAGGAGGTAGCCGTCGTAGGATCCTTGGCTTTGCAGGATCCGGAGAGAGACCAAGACGCTGAAGACGCCGGAGAAAGCAGACGGTCTGTGCTGTTAGGCATCTGCTGTTTTCGGGATACACACCCGGAGGTCAGAATAGGTCGGAAGCCTAAACCAAGCTCGTCCTCACGGACAATCAGCTCGGAAGAAGATATCGCACGTAGCAACCAGACCGGAAGCGATGGCACAGGGACTCTTTTCTTGAGTCCTTCGAGGGCGCTCTCCACAGGTAGGTCGAACTGCCCATTGAGCGTAACTGTTGGAAAAGATGAGTTCGAAGCAGGGAGATCGACTGCCATGGCAACCGCCGCGGGTGAGACTGCTCGAAGCGAGCAATCCCTATGGAGCTTCGGAGCCTCATCGCAACTGGCTTCTTGCAACCAATGAAAGCGCCGCCCCGGGCGCACTGCGCGCTCTCCGAGAACGACACTGCTTATTCTGGGAAGGGGGAGGAAGGGGGAGAGAAGCTGTGTCCCTCCGGCGCTAGATGGGAGCGTTCGAAAGGTCGCTTCGGCTGTGCCGAGTGTCGGACCGCACGCGCCATCACGCAACTCGTCCACTCGCGTGGACGTCGCGAGTGGTCGAGCTGGAGGAAGCAGGCAGCAAGGAAGGAAGGGAATAAACCGCGATACTCAGGGAGATCACCCTCCCACCATCGCTCGCCCACGCGTATCCCTGGAGGACCCCTGGCTGCCCTTCGTCCGACGGCCACCAGAGACCTTTCCGAGGGGCGGCAGGCATCGGGCATGCTGGACGAAGTCTCGAGCCGGTTCCCGGGAATCTGCCTCTCGCAAGAACGCCCTCCTTCCAGCCACGGTCCCTCGGGAGCAGCGTGCAAGCCTCTTCTCGGTCCAGATGCGAGCAGAGTAGAGTCGGAAGGGGAGGGGGGAGGAACATGAGTGAGAAGGGCGCTGCTTCTTTCTGAATGCTGCGAGGCTTCGTCTCCCTGCTTGCACCACAGTCCAGGGGGCGACTGCGTATGAGAAAACGGCGAGGCGGCGAGTGGAAAGGGTGGGCCAAGGACCTCTTCGTTACCGAAGAGGGTCGCGTCCAAGGGACCCCACCGCCACAGGCATACGCCCCCCTGCTCCTCTCCTTAGGGCGAACCTCGTTTCGTCCGCCCGGAGCTGCCAGGGAGCTTTCGCCGCTCTGCCCTTCGAGAGCGATCTTTGTGGGCTTCCTGCATCCTTGCCCGGCCAGAACTGCGGGGCAGGGCGAAGGCGGGGGCCTGCACGCCGGCGGAGTCTGCCGCCGACAGCCCTGGGCAGGATGCGATCCAGGTCAAGCGAGCCCGCGCTTCTCCTCATCCTCGTTGCGCTGCTGATAGCCCCGCTGCTGCCGCGCACTCTCTGGCCACTGAGAAGGGCGGAGTTTTCCGAGGTCCAAGAAGACGGAGAAGCGCTGCTGCCCCGATCGGTCCCGGGTCTCCGGGCGAAAGGAAGTCCCTCCAGCCTTGTTTCGCCAGACGGGAAAGCGGCAAAGTTACGACCGGAACGTCCTTCCGCGCGCACCGGCAGCAGCAGCGGACCCTTGAGGAGGGTGGGGGAACTGTTGGCCTCCCCGTCAGCGGCCATACCCCTTTCGCCGCAGTGGCGCCTTTCTCTTTCGAGATCCACGGCGTCAGCTCACCAGCGAGCCGGGAAGTTTCCTGCGAGACGTCAGGAAGCAGGGAACCTCCAGGCGGCTGGACCGCGCCTCAGCTCCCTGACGTCCAACAGACATAGACCCTCCCGGAGGAACTCGTTCGCCGGAGCAGATTCTTTGGCACCCCGCCGGAAGAGGTAGAGATGGCGTCCCGGTGATCGCGAGCAACTGCGTGCCTCCTCCTCAGGTGCCAGCAGCAGTCGGGGCGCTGCCGACGTTGCGCCGGGCGCTCCCGTGCAACGCGCCTCGCCACCGCTGAGCGACCTGCTCCAGAAGGGCGCAGGGGGCAGGAACACCTTCTTCCACCTGCTCGTGAGACGTGACGCCGTGGGAATGTGTCTCCTACGCCGATGGGCAGCCCATAAGACGACAGCCTGATGAAGCTCTTCGTAGGGGAGCTCCTGGTCGCCAGCTGCCGCAGTCGCAGAGCTGTGCCGTCCACGCGGAACCTTCACCTCCGAGCACGACGATGCCGAGAGACGACGGCACGGAGGAGCTACCGCTCTCTCCGCCATCCGGGTCCTTCGGATCGTGGCGGGGTAGGGCTCACCTGCACAGCCACTAAGAGGAGTTCGCTGGAACCCTGCGAGGGATGCAGGGGACCCCACATCGCAGGATGCGATCCCTCCCCAAGTCTTATCCTATCCCCAGTTCCCATCTTCCTTGACGTTGTGGACCTCGTCCGCGAACCGGCCTATGGATTGTTCCGCCTTGGAGGGTTGCAAAAGTCCCCACCGACTCCTGTCTGTTTATTTTCAAGGAAAAATGGGCGCCCCTGGGGCACTGGGTGTAAAGGTGGGAGGAAACCCCCGCGTACGGTTGCGACACCTGCTTCCCACCCCTCTCTGCCGCCTGGCTTGTGGGCAGAGGAATTGCTGGCTGCTGTCCTCTATCTTCCCGATGACGTCAGACCGCTGCGGCGAAGCCAGGAGGCTCTAGTCCCCTGCTCGGCTCAGGTGCGTCCGCGAGGACCCGCCATCACGGACCGGAAGGTGGCAACCACGGACAGACTCCCCGCAGACTTCTAGAGTGCTCGAGCATGGAGTCCTCCCCGAGGTCTCAGCTGCGCTCGGTTCCACGGTTGCCGTGGCACCGAGGTCCTGCACACGGTTTGTTCCGGACCTCCCGCGATCGTGACCCACGTCCAGCTGCGCTTGCTTTGCGCGAAGAGACTGAGCGCGCCAGGGCTGGCTTGCGAAGGAGCAAGGCAGTGGCCCCTCGTTCTCGCGGGCCCAGCATCCGGGGATCAGCCAGAGTTCAGCGTCGGCGACGTTCAAAGAGCCCTTCTTCCCCCTCCTCCCCCCCTTCGCTCGCTCGCGGACACTGGAAGCGCGCCGCGCCGTTTCCTTCTTGCGACCCAGCAAGGGCCGCGGATGCAGGAAATAGCGCCACATGCCCCGGGGAAATCGGGGAGGCTGCGAGGCGGTGGCGCTCCACGGCGAGAACGAGAATCTGCGCTTCTGCAACCGCCGGGGAATTCAGGAGTTCCCGCGGGTGTGGGCAGGATAGGGAGCCCGCGGACTCGGAGCTCGGAGGCAATGTATCGGTCAAGGTCACAATGAGTTATGGGCCCAGGGGAAGAGGGGGAGGGGGAGGAAGACCGACTCGACCGAGGTGGCGAGCGGCTCTCGGCTCTTCAGGGGAAGACGTGAGGCGGAGGAGGTGACCTCGGGTTCTCGTGCCACGGCGGTGCCTCTTCTTCTCCCCGCGGCCACCCCTCGACGCGGATCCTCTTCGAGGAGGAAGATGGAGATGAAAGGTCTATCATCTTCAGCAGCGGAAATCGATGGCGGTGGCAGCCGGTGAGCCGAGGAAAAAAAGAAAGGAAAAGGAGGAATGGGGAGAGGATTGGGGAGAGTCCAAGACACTCCCAGAGAGAGTGGGAGAGGCAGCTCAGCTGAAGGCGCCAGTGGAAAGGCGGGAACGCTCCTTCCCACTCGAGCTCCGCACCTTTTCGCAGCGACGTTGGGAGCATGGTGGAGTCGAAGGCAGGGCGAAGGGCGCCAGCAGCGAACCTTCCCAACGTGGGCCCTCTGTGGAAGATTCTGGCTCCGCGAACCTAGCGACCACCACTCTCCCCGTCCGTACCGCCAGCGGCGAAGGAGCCGAGAGGCAGGACGCGCCCTTAGCGGTCCCGGCTTAGGTGAAAGGGTCCGAAAGGTCTCCCTCCCGTGACCACCTCCCCCGCGATTCATCCTCGAGTTCGCTCCGCAGACGGAAGCCCCTGCCGCCCGAAAAATCAGGGAGCTTCCCGGAGCCCATCGATTGCTGGATTCACGGTCGGGGATTCGCCCGAGGCGCGAAAGCGGCTGATGAGATGCTGGACGAATGGAGCTTCGCTCCCTAGCCACTTCCGAAGAGAGATCGGTTCGCGTCGCGATCGGAGAGGAGCCTCTCCTGTAAGTATTTCTATGACTCCCCCCGGCGCGCACACCTCGTCTGTCCTCCCTTTCGTCCGTTTTCGGGAGCTTTTGGGGAACTTTGGGAGAGGCATGGAGGCTGTGTGAGAGGGAAAGAGGAGCGGGGGATGGAAAGGAGGTAGCAGACTGTACCTCTCAAACGCTCACGCAAGGACGTGAGCACCTCCTTCCGAATAGCGCCCGCGACTCCCGGAGTGCCGCTATATCCACACGGACGTCCTCCATCTGCTCCCGACGCGGGGAGCCTCACCCAGAGGCCGAAGGCCAGAGGGAGGAGATCGCCCACAGTCGCACGCGGTGCTCTCGCCCCTGCCCCAGAAGAAGGAAAAGGCGCTTAGCCTAGCAGCCTGGGAGCATCAGGAAGTGGACGGGGGTGGAGGCTGACCTCTCGTGCGATCCGACGGCCCCCACCATCGGACTCTGTCCCCACGCCGCACTCAGCTCCGAAGGACGTCCCACGTCGGGTAGCGCCCAGAGTCGAGCCACTTCCCGAATGCTCCGAGGACGCTGGGCGCATCCTCCGGGCGGGACTCCGCCAACCCTTCCGAGCTGACCGAGCTTATCGCATATGCGGGAGGTGCTCGGGCGCGCGTCCTGGATCGCTGCGGGAAGATTCCAGCCATGGCGCAGGGAGGCGCAACAGTCCAGCGAACGCACCGCCGATGGGAGGCGGCCTAGGGAGGGTGGCATCTATCCACCCGATGCCTGGAGACAACACTGGAGTACTCCTCGGGCTACAGGTCAAAATTCGGGTATCCACACACCATCCGACTACGCGAGCACTTTGCACAAGCACCCGAGGGCTCGCGACAGGGAGAAGGGACCGGAGGGCAGATCGCGCGAAGAGCAGCTCTTTGCCTGCTTCCGCAGTGCAGACTCCAGGTTTCCGTGGGCGCCGGACAAGCTGCCACCTCGCGGCAGAAGGACGCTTGACCTCGCTTGCGCTGGCCACTTTGGGCCCGCGGATTCTCGTCGGAGACGCTCGGCCGAAGACGGCACGCAGTCCGTTCGAGATTGCACATGCAATGACCTCGCTCTTCAGGAAGCCATCGGAGAGTCGAAGGGAGGGAAGCACGCCGTTTCCGGAGAACCTTCGCTTTCCGAGCGCCGAGGCTGTCCCTCCAGAAGACGTAGGAAGTTGAGGAAGACACTCCTGAAGGTGAATGGAGGCGGAAGGGAATTTCTTGGGGGAAAGGCACTTCTGTCGTCGCCGCTCCTGCAGCCCTGCTGACACTTCCGCATATGCTGCTCCTGCCTGCAGTGGTGATGCCTCCGATGCTAATGCTCCCGCTGACGGCACGGCTGCCTGTGAGGTTCACTTCTCTGGTCGTGCAGATGTTGCTGGTGCCGATGGAGGCCTACCGCGTGCTGAGAGTCCCGGTTTCGACCGTGTTGCTGGTCCTGCTCCCGCCGAGGCTGATGCGGCCTCCGCAGATGGCGGTGGTGCTCCTGATGCTGGTCGATGCTTCCGCGGCTGCTAATCTCCCGGAAGCTGAGGAGGATGCCGGAAGCCCGTCCTCCGTCCGCGAGAAGGATTCGCCGCTCCCGGACATGTCATGCCGGAGCACGTGGCACTGAGAGCGCCGGGAGTAACGCCAGCAGGAGTGATCGCATGTCACTGGAGCAAGAATTCCGAGAGACCGCTCTGGAAGATTCCTGCGAAGCACCGAGACCGAGGAACTGAAGAACTGATATGGCTTATCCGCGTCCACAGATGTGGACTGAAGCTTCAAGAGTCGGAAAATGCCTGAGATCTGTGCAGCTGCGGAGTGGTCCAGGCAGACTGACTTCAGGAAACTCCCATCTTGCTGTTGCGTGATGGAGTTGGTGTTCCGGTGACGCGGAGGCAAGACGAAGACCTCGACCGGAAATCCGTCTGGGTGAGCTCGTGGGAACCGGAGGAAATCCCCTCCCTTGTCCGCGGCAACAGGAAATGGGGGACGCAAGAAGATTTCGTAAGCAGCAGCGTTTGTCTCGTAATCCACGGTTTCCGTTTCCGTTCCGGTGCCGCCATCGACGACTGCGAAACGCGGATACCAGTCTGCACGTAATTTTCAATGACTCTCGAGGATCGTGTGAGAGTCACGCGGTTGTGAGGAACCAGGATGAGCACGTGACCAGGACTCCGACCCCATTAGAACCGACTTTGAAGAGAGCGCGGACTGGAGAGCCGGTCTGGCGTCGCGGAAGGAGTCCCGAACTGGTTCGTCCGACCTTGTCGAAGGGATGAAGGTTGAAAACAGGACCGAATCAGCTAATGCTGGATGTTTGGGGACATACCCGAGGTTACCGAGCAGATCACTGGGAAGACTCGACAGCTCTGCTCGGGTTTCTAAGAGTGCAGAATCCAATTCGACGTTGCCACCCGGTCATGCAGGGCGTTTATTGATTGAAATGAATTCACAACTATCATGGTGATGTACGAAGCCCACTACAGCCAATTCTACACTGGGCCTGCCGTATCGCCGGTAGGCAGACCGGAATAAAATACCGTGGCAGCGGAAGAAGATGGGAGAAAAATAAAAATGAATAAAAACACTCTGGAGGGTCGGGGGACCACTGTCCACCAGAATCGATAGGTCGGTCCGAATAGGTCAACAGTCCGCAGGAAGCGAACTGCAATCTGGACAGCATCCTTCTCGTTTCTTCCTCCGTCAGCTTCGCTCCAGGCCGCCGCAATCCCGCGGATGCAGCAAAGCGCTTCTGGGGCTGCGGCTGGCTGCAGAGCATCTTTTTCAAAAAGAAAGTGTAAAACTTCCGTGAGGGTGCCAACCGGGATCCAGAGGGTTGTTCCAAAACGTTCCCAAAGGGTCCGGAGGGCAACACAGTGCACTAGCAGATGCGGGAGGGATTCCCGTTTCCCATAACCTGCAACAGTCCTGACTAGCCCTTCCCGGCGTCTGGTGGTGTCAGCGAGAGTTGCAGGGAAGACCCCAGCGCAACAGCAGAAGTGCCGACTCCCACCTTTCAGAGGAAGGATGCTGCTATTCCTGAACACTAGGGGCTACTCCAGGTCTTCTCTATGAATAACGAGCAGCTCGCCTCAGCGCTGTAATCCTCGTGGAAGGGCACTCGGGCTCGAGGCGTCTGCCAGCTGCTCCATGGTCCATCCACTCATGGTCTTCCTCCTGCCTGCGATCTCTCGGGAGACTTCCATCTTGACGGTTGGCTGCTGCCGGGTGCCCTTCTCAGGAAGGGTATCGTTGCAGCGGGCGCAGATGCCGAGTCGCAGGCAGTTTTGCTCTTTGGACCTCGGCCCGTTCACCTTCGCCCACGTGCCAACTGCTCTAGCCAAGCGCTAGAGCTGTCAGGAATCCGATTCGGCGAGAAACGGGACGAACGGAGGAAAGAACAAGGAAAGAAGGGAGCAGGAGGAGGGATGCGGTGATGTTCCTGGTGGTTTCAGGTGCGTTCGCGGTCTGCATCGCGGCATCGGCATCCTGCATTCCGAGCCTCCTCGCCAGCGTGGGGACTCGTCGATACCGGGGCTCCTATGGCATCCTGAAAGATGCTCCCAGGATAGGAGCTCGCCATCTTCTTTCGATCTCTAGGACGCATTTCCGCAGATCAGGGATCTCCGTCGTCCGCTGAGTTATCTCTCCCTGCAGCAATTCCGAGCCCCTCGCGGGGTAGTCGGTCTTCCCTCCGCCCTCCGAAAGATGCTCCTGGGAACTGGTTGCCAAGGGTGATCAAGCAGCGAAAAATCAAAACAAACCGAATAAAGCGGATGCGAGTATCTCGGACATTTCGTTTTCTGGAGAACAACGATGAAGGTCGCACGGATTTGCCAGCTTCGGATCGATGCAAATCCTGACATCTAGAGGCTACGGGTGGAAGCAAAAGGCTCGAGGAAAAAGTCACCGAAGTGTTGGCAGATCCCTGCGCCGGGATGAGCTGCAAGAAGGTATCTCTGCCAACGGTTGCTGGGGCGCCCACAGATTTTCGGAAGTTTCTCGAGGGCCTGTTCGCATCCACCGGGTTCAGGACAGCTCCACCGTGCCCGCACCCAAACTTTCGACGCGACGAAACGTTTGGTCTCTTTCCAGGAATGTTGGGATGAACGGAGTGGGATGCTGCCTGACTGCTTCCTGGTCGTGTGTCACACCCGGATTGCTGCGGGAGAATTCCAACCACGGTGCCTCGGGAGGCGCTCTGTGACCGTCCGGTGAACGCTGAGCAGATGCCCAGGCGGAAAGGAACCCTTCTTCACAGGACGGGAAGAAGAGCAGAGGCGCAGCACGTCGGTTTCTCCCTTGCAGCCACCGTGAAGCCGAGCAGACCCTGCCGGGGGATCAGTAGCGGAGGTGAGGAGCAACCAACAAGATCCACCTCGGTTCGTCTCGAGCTGCCCTCACCGGGCCGGTTCACCGCTCACAGCAATCAGGACTTCCTGCTGTCCGGATGCGGATCGCGGTTCTAGAATCGGTCGGTCCAACTTTTCGCAGAGGGGGACGAACCGCGCTCGCGCCGTCGCCTCCTGCAGACACGTCGGGAACAGCGGAGACTGTGCGAAGCGCCCTCCGAACGAGCCGAGTTTCGGGTGGGAAAGTGTCGTCCGCAAGGTAAACAGAAAGGAGATAATGTTTGCTCCTCGCCCCATTTCCTGCAGTTAAGCGTTCGGGAGAAAGCATAAGGAGGACGCGTATGGTCTAGGACTCGACGATGACCGCTTCGGTTCTCATCATCATCTCACATCGGGGACAACCTGCTCTCGTTCGAGGACCGGCAGTCGGAAAGGGGGCAGACAGGTAGGGGTGGGGGTGAAAGGTGAAAGCGGAAGACCCCAGCCGATTCGTGACCGACGTCAAACGAACCTTTGCGTTCTGCCGGGGACGACGGAGGAAAGACTGGGTGACGAGCGAACGAAAAACGGCTACACCGCGCTGTGCAGCGAAATTCCTTGGACGTCGTAAACAGGCGCCATTAATGGAATCCTTTTCCCTTTTTCCTTTTGTCCTCCTTTCCTCCTCCTCCTTCTCTCCTCTCCATTATGGATTCCGTGGTTATCCATTTTGGGGGAAGAGAGTGTGTGTGCCTCAGAGTCTTGAAGCTTCGCACCGACGAACAAAGTCAAGTTTTTTTTTTTTCCTTCCGGAAGGAGTATGGGACATCCTCTGGAGACGATCCGCCTCTTCTGAACAATGCGCGCTTGTTCAGTGCCGGACGACAACTGAAGCGCCTGTGAACACCATCAAAAGGTGGAGATGCCACCTTTTGATGGTTTAGTAATTTTGGCAGCATCTCCTTCGCCCTCTCTTCCGTTTATGTCTCTAAAAATTGGTAGGAGAATTCGTGGTTCACTGCATTGGTGTCGCTCTTGCAGCAAGAGCATCTGGGGAAGCGAGGCGCCACCCCGACTAAGAAAGCACCCTTCGGGATGTTCCGGGATCGAAACGACCAAGGATGACTTCCCCGAGTTCTGACGAGATGGCAGCACTGGGAGGAAGGGAGGGGGAGAGACGCGCTGACCTACCCCCGCAGGCTGCGCGGGTGAGGGCGTGCAGCGGGAAACATGCTTGCATTGCTGAAGCGACAAAATTTTCGACAGGCCGGCAAGATTAACCACTTAGCGAAAGAGAGAGAATCAGGAAACCGGAGAAGAACGGAGGAGAAAACTGTCAGAGACGATTCATCAATCAGAGTTTCCCAAACACTCGCTGGAAAGATAGCCTCTAGGCATCAATGACCGACGAATGCGAAAATTGGTCATAAAGGTGGAAGAGATTGCAGAGTTCAGCCCCGAAGATTCCGTTCTTCTTTCTTTAGAGAGTGTGCAGACGGCTACCGGGACGGGTGAAAGCAGAGTCCCTCCCAAAGATCAACATGTCTAAGAGGATGAACCTGCACTGCAGAAGAACTCCAAGGGCGTGCAGCCTCCCTACGATGATCTAGGCTTTAAGACCAGGAAGATGAGGAACCAGAGACGCGCCGAGTGCCTCTACCGGAGGGGCGATATGGTCACGAAGTCACCGCCGGGAGCAACCATGCGGTGTTCCGGGACACGGGCGGAAAGAAGCCGCAGCTGTGGGGGCGGGAGTCCCCCAGCTCATGCAAGGCCGTCTCCCGTATGACCTCAGCTTGCGCTTTCTCCACAGCTCGTGATAAACTGACGTCTGGTGACAGGGCGAAAGTATCCTTCGGTAGCAGCAAGCAGCCGGAAGATCCGACCGTTTCTCCCTCAAGGGTGCCGTCCGTCGAGGGATGGTGCGGACAAGGAGAATGAGGGTCGAAACGCGCAGAGGAGGAAGCCCACCCGATCATGCCTGTAGGGATGCTTTCCGGAGACACCCAGGGGAGGGGGTACGTTCGCCCGGGTTCAGGAGAGAATCCCACGCGCGGAACCGGTCAGGAGGAGCCGGAAGAAGCAGGCCGCTCTCAGCGCCTCCGGCAAGAAGCCCTGGAGACACTATTGGCTGGGACCCGCAAACAGCCCCCATGACACCAGACCTCGAAGATCAACGCCTGGATGCATCGGGAGTGGGAACGCGGTCTTGGGGACCTCCGATGGGAGAGGGGTCTGCACTCTCGACTCTCCCTCCTCTTCCCCTATCAACGTGCCTCGAAGGTTGCCCTCGATCTGCTGAAGGAACGACAAGAGGTAGGACGAGACCAGCCGATATGGGCAGCAGCCAATCCGCGGCGCGGAAGAGTCGGGTTTGAGGATCTCTCCCGAGATCAATGGCGCCCATCTGGTGGGCGAATGCGCGGCCGATTCTGTGAGAGGGCGGAACTTATGAAGGACTGCTCAAGCGCAAAGGTGGGCGTGCTGCAGAGGCTGCAGCGCTCCTCATTTGAATGGGCGCTGGAATTAAGCGGAGAGCATTTACGCAACCACATCCACACACATCATCCTCGATCTGTCAGAACGTGCATGCAGTGACCAACCAGCCCCGTTCGCACGCGTATCATCCTCATTCGTATTCTTGACCGTATCTACGCTCTTGAACCACACTCCAAAATCCGTTAACCACTCCGAGGTTTTTTTTAGTTGTCATGAGACATCTCAGGTATTCCGACGTTCGTTATCTACTCTGACGTTCGCCAGCCACTCCGAAGTTTTTTTGCCACTCTGGAGTTTGTAAATCACTCTGATGTTCTTGATCCACTCTGGGGTGGTCTACCCACTCTGACGTTCGTCAGTCACTCTAAGGGTTTTCATCTACTCTGGGATTTTTTTAGCCACTCTAACGTTCGTTAACCACAATTGTATTTTTCTATCACTTTCGTTGTGGTTGGCCCCTCGCGTGCGCTCTTTCGCTCCTCTGACGCGCCAAAATGCTGCTGGCGTCGCGGCGACAATGACGGCACTGTTGAACGGCCGGACGGTCACTTTCCGGTGTGGAGCTGCCCTACGCGCGAGCGTGGGGAGGAAGAAGGTCCATTCCCGACGTCAGAATTTAAAAAAAGCCGCCTTCAGATTCCGCTGGTCAGGTCGCCTCGTAGACTAGCTAGACCAGCCCACTCGAGGGGAGCCCCGACCCGAGGATGCGACCTCAGGGGACTTCCCGCAGGAGACGTGGCACAGGATCTCTGGGAGAGCTCCACTGGGAAGGTGGGGCGAGAAAGAAAAGACTGAAAACCGGCGAAGGCGGGATCTGCGAAGGCAACGGACTCTTCACGGGGAGGGGTGAGGGTCTCCCCGTCTCGGAAAAGGGACGCGGAGACGCCTCCCTCTTTCTCCCCTAGGCGGACCGGAAGCTAACCGCTTCTTGCGGAAGCAACCACGTGCCTCCGAGCAGGTGAGGGAGAATATCATGGGAGCCCAGTCGGTCCCTCCTCCCCGTCGGTGACTTCTCATGAAAGGGGTCTCCTCCCGCGACCTCTAAGGAGAAGGGATCACCTGAGGAGCAGCAGGAGAAGGAAGGGCGTTCGGCATGGACGGGCATCCGTGACCGCTGCTGGGATGAGTAGAGGGGAGGGGAGAGAGTGTTGTCACTGAGAGCGACCGTGAGGCGAGTGGGGAGATGCTGCGAGAGGCCATTATCAGTAAATGCCCTCTTCCTCTCTCCCTGTTTTCCTCTCCCTCCATCTCCTCTTCGTCTTCCTATTCATCGTCATCATCATCATCATCAGCAGCAGCAGCAGCAGAGTCACGATCCCTCTTCTTCTCTCTTCTCCATCTCTGGTCTTTTCCCGTGATCCCGTCGGTTGGGGAGACTGCAGACGGGGAGGCGGCGCTCTGCGGAGGTGTTGCTGGACGCGAGAGCTCCACCCGTGCTGGACCCAAAAGTGAGCCGATTGTGGAGAATTCGTTGGGCAATGGATTGCCCAGCCTACTTTCCCCCCATAGCGTTCCATAACGTCAGTTGAGGTCCTCTTCGCTCTGAGCGGTTCGCTCAGCACTTAAGAATCGTTCGCCTGGAGGCTCACGAAGCTCTCTGGCACCATCCATTTCACCCGAGAGAGCGTGTCACTCTACAAGTTATAGGGGGCGCCCCGGCAGTGGACCGTCCTATGAATCCAGAAAGGAGTCCGTTCCTCCTACGCTTGTTAGAGGAACCCCGAAGGGAATCTTCCACCCTGGTCGCCTCCGAAGGGAACCACCAAGGTACGGACGAGGGACCCAAGGTTTGTGGGCTCCTCGTTTCTTCTCCGAAGGGAATTCGAAAAAGACCCGCTCCTGGAATTTCTTCTCCGGAGGGAACCCTCAAGGGAACCGCTCTTCGTTTCCTCCTCCTCTGAAGAGAACTCCGAAGGGATTAGAGCGCTTCTTACACTCTGGACGGGCAATCCCCCGGGGGGAGTATCAACCAGCTCCAAGGCAACAGATCCGTTTTCACAGCCGGAAGGGAATCCCGAAGGGCTCCTTGATTCCTGGAAGGACCTTGAAAGGTCGACTTCCAATCCCGGAGGCCGGTCAACGAGGCATCCAGTTTCCGACTGCTTCTAACAATGCCGCACCTGAAGACAACCGAGGCCAGCCAGCGTCATCCTGCTGGGGGAAGACTCAAAAAAAAAACATGATGCACCCCCCATTTTTTGGCGTCGATCCTCCACGTGGAGATTCGAACTCGCGACGCTTGGCGCCACAAGCGCAGACCGCAGCTACCACGGCCTCCAACACGGGCCCAGCCAGTGGGAAAAACAGCGACGGCGACTGCCTTCAGTGGACCGCTTCCCCGGGTCACTCCTCTGAAGCGACCTGATCGGTTGCTCTCTTTTTCCTCATGCCGATAACCCGCCCTTTCCAGCTCGCTGAACATCCCAACCACTTCTGAGCGACAAGAGAGGTCATTCCAAGACCTCAGAGGGGTCTCCTCCTACGCTCGTGATATCAGCAATGCGTGCTGGCTCCAGGTGTGACTTCAGGAACCTCCGCTGCAGGCGATGTCGTTTCCTCTGTATTCAGCAGAATTCACGTCTCTAAAGGAGATTCTCCGTCCCTTTTCCTTCCGAAAGTCCACATCACCTTTGCCCATCCAGACGCGCGCCCCACCCAGCTTCCAAGAGACCCCGATACCGCCACTGGATCCGACGGACGCCAATACGAAATTCCCCCGACTTCTCAACAGCCAGCGCGACGCTTGCGTTCTCCCCTTCTGACCACTGGCTAGCAGTGTCCTCGAGGGAGATGGCTCTCGCCCACGTTCAGTGGCGAAGAGTGACGCACTGCTCCCAGAAAGACCGGAACTCCTGGGTCTTTGGGATCGCCCCAAGACGCCACGCATCCCGTGGCAGGATGGTCCCCAGTCTGACATGTGACGAGGAGTATCCACCAAACAACATCCACCCAGCAGCAGCATCCACTCCTTGCAGGCACACTGCACTCCATGCTCCTGCATGGAAAGCTTCAGGGCGCTGAGCGTCACTCTCTGCAGTTACCTCCGGAGTTGCCCTCTGGGACGGTATCGCTACTGGTCTCCGCAGGGCATTTCACTCACTTGAGCGGCACCCGCCGCCTCCTTCCAGAGACCGGTGGCGGTATGTCCGGGTGGGTCGCTCTGCCGTAGTTCTCGACCCCAGTCTTCCTCTTCGGAACTCTTTGCTGGACGGTAGCAGCAGCATGCACTCTGTTTCCTGTGTTCTACAACCCATGGCAGGAAAAGCAGTCACCGAACTTGAAATCCTCGAGGCAAGACCCAGCTTCTATTCAGGGGAAATAACGAAACAAAAAACCTGACCATGTGGGAGCAGGCCCCTCCCATCCCATGCGCCGCATCATCGCACTCACGTGTGTTCAGCTCTTCCTCGGACGCTGGCAACTGGAGTTGCTTCGATTTATTTCAGTACACTCGCATCCCTGCAGCATCAGATGTGGTGCATCTCGACGTCATCGGAAGCGGAGCTCTGTTAATACCCGCGCTGGTACAAAGAAACCCGCCGTCTTTGGATACAACCCGCTTGTGCAGAAAAAGGGGGGAAGGGGAGAGAAAAAACATCGCTGTGTGCGTTTCAGACGTGTGGGTCAGCGAGCCCGTTTGATGCGGTTTCCCCGAGCGACCGAAGAATCGCATCGTTCCTGGTGCCAGACGTCACAGCTGCATTGAGGCGTTTCCCATGCCGCATTGATTCCCATCTGCAAATTGGGAGCTCTGCTTATTATCCTCTTATCATACTGATTATCTTCAATCCTCAGATAATCAGCATCCCCCTCCCCTCCCCTCCCCTCCCTCCCTCCAAAAAAAACAAAAAACAAGAGGGTTTGGATCGTGAACATCGAAGACGTGTCCTTCGAAGTCACCGCCAAAGAACAGTCACACCGGCAGCCTCCCAACAGTAGCCTCCTGCGCGCGCCTGGATGGAGAAGGAGCCCTCTCGACTGTACCAGGAGTCACGATGCCTCGATGGGCCACGTCGAAGACGCGACGCGCGGGGTCTGTGTGGGGTCCAGCTCGGGCTGCCAAAGATCACGTCGCCGCCACCCCAGCTTGCTCCCAGGACACCCGCGTCACTGAGTCGAACGACTGCCGAGCTCTTGAAAGCACTCCAGCAGCGTGTCAGAAGACTCTAGAGTCCGTGTGGCTGCAGCCATTGCGCACAGTACAACGCGTCGCGGGTTCGAATCCCCAAGTAGAGAGAATCCGACTCTAAGAAGTAGGGGGTGCGTCGTGGGCTTCAAGTTCCCCCCGCAAGATGACGCTGGTGGTAATCGACTCACTGGGCTTCACTCCTACCGGCGCTGCGAAAGTTGGGCAGCAAGTGCCACTCGGCAGACGAAGCCCATCCTAGCCGAGGACGTTTCCTAGGATACGTTTCATTCAAAAAAGAAAAAAGACGAGGAAAAAATAAAGAAGGGGAGAAGAAAAGACTTTCTCCAAGCAAGTACCATCCCGTCGACTGTTGCCTCATTTATCCGCCTTGTCGCGATGTCATCCAGGAAGATGATGCTGATCTGCGGTCTGGGAGAAGCGGTCGCTTTCTGGATGCTTCCTGTGGCTGTTTGTGTGGACGCTGGTTGGCCTGATCGGGTGTGGCACTGGTGGAAACCGGAAACCGGATGCCCCACTGACTGGCCTGGATTGGAAGTGGACCCTCCGGAGTCCTCCTAGGAACCAAGGAGTCAGTTCCCTTCGGGTTCCCCTCTAGTTGTGAAAATGGACCCGTCCCCCTTTCAGGGGGGCCCTCCATTTCATACCATGGAACCGGTGGATCGATGCCTCTCCAGGGCATGAGGAAGCGCTCTGCTCCCTTTGGGAGCAACCCTTCAGAAAAAATTTGAAAGCGTCCCTTCGGGGAACGACCTTCAGATGAGGAAACATGAAGCGGTTCCCTCGCGGGTGTCCTCCGGAGAAGAAATTCCTTTCCGGGTTCCCTTCGGAGAAGAAATAATGGACTGGCCCCCTCCAGGGGGTCCCTCTAGAGCAGAGGTTCCCAAACCACGGCCCGCGGGCAACTTATGGCCCGTCTGCTTTCAGAAAGTGGCCCGCGAAGCCAGTTGAAGGTGAAGAACTCACCTTCAGACCATATGATCTCATTCTGGCGACTATTGCCTGTCGAACAATTTGAACCCTTGAGTTCATTTGCACAAAGATATGTTCACACAAAGATCTGTCGTTTTGGTTCGACTTATAGATGAGAGCAGTCATTTTCCGCAATGACAATTATAAAAAACAAGCAACGTTCCCGACTCACTGACGCTGCGCTTATAACTTTAGGCACGACAGCTTTGTGCCCAGACATTGATAAATTGGCATCTGAACTTCAGTAACTTGTGGTGAAGAACAGTTACAATTGTAAATTAATAATTTATAGCGGTTTTCAAAACTGATTTAAAATTGTTAAGTTTTAGAATTTGGTTGCTGAAAGTTAAGAATGATATTGCACGACTTTTATAACTTTATAAACATTGATAATTTTAAAACGTTGTGGCCCGCTTAAGTACTGAAAATGGTAGATATGGCCCTCTACTTGAAAAGCTTGGGAACCACTGCTCTGGAGAGAATAAGGGAGGAGGTTCCCTTTGGAGTGCCCTTAGAAGGCAACCAGGGTGCGGGTTCCCTTCGGGATTCCTTTCCGCATGAGGTAGGAACGGACTCTTCTCCGGAGCCCTTCCTGAATTCAAGGGGTGGTCCCTTCCCCGGGGTACCCCCTATAACTTGTAGAGTTAACACGCACCCTCGGGTGGCGTGGGCAGCGTCAAAGAGCTGCGTGAACCCCTAAGGAGAAGGGACCAAAAAAAAAAGCTGGAAGGAAAACAGGGAAAACAGGCAAGATGCTCGAAGGAAAAAACGGAAACTTTGTGCCCTCCCTTTCGTTCTCGGGAACCCAAAGCGTCAGCTCGCCGGGTTACCGTCGGAGGGTCACTGGAATCTTGGGATTCCAAGAACGGCGGGAATATGAAACTTCGGGGGCTTTCGTCTCTGTCAATTGAGAGAACGGAATGCTTACGTGGAAGAAAAAGGGTGCTGAGTTTTTACGTTTTCCCTTCGTCTTCATGTCCTTTCTAACTTCCTGATCTGTCCTCATGAAGTTGTGGTGTCATTTCCAAGAGTCCTCCTTCCACATGCACATCAGTTGGTACCAGTTCTTCTCGTATGCCGATGTTCCAAACGATTCTTCTTCCAGTGTATAAGCCTAGCGTATGTCACGGCCATGTTGGATGCTCAAGGCTGTCGTAAGGCGCCTCATTCTGTCGGGATACAGCTTCTGGATCCTCGTCACCCCAAGAACTTTCAGGAACGTAAGCGAACTAGCTCAGCAAAATGATGGGGATCGTGTGACATCCAGTACCACAGGGACATCTACCGGGCGCATGGGCTAGCGCTCTCCAAACAGCCAAGCGCAGATCTGCATAGTCCAAGCACCGGAAGGAGACACAAGAACATCTTGCAAGAAGGAGAACCGGCGACGTTCCTGGTCTCACGAAGCGGCGAAATCCATCCAGGCATACGTGGAGGTGCAATGCGGAAGACCTCCGGTGCCCAGAGATGCGTTCACTCCAACGGGGTGTTCGAATCCCGGAGACGAACGCTCCCAGCAAAGCCTTCATTCCATGATGGAATGTCTCCCCCCCCCTTTGTGCATCCATCATCTCTAACCACGGCGAATCCGAGCAGGTGGAGGACACCGTGGAAAATCCCTCCTTTGCGTTCCTTCCCACATTCGGAGTGAGATGAAACTGTTCTGGTTCCCTTCGATAAGTTGCTGCGATTTCTTGAGCAGGATGGCGTCAGTATCCTCTAATAGTTCGAAGCAGGGATGACAGGAATTCAAAATTCACCCTCATTCTTTTCAGAGGTGGGTAGGGTGAGGGATGGAGGGATCAACTGATCCTTACCCCACCCTACTGTTTTCCTTCACTTAAAAATCAGGACTTGGGGGCGTAACAGGAAGGTCACTTGAATGGAATTTAAGCAGGTTCCCAGCGTCCCTCAGAACGCGAGACCTTCCCCCCTCTGAGCGCTAATCCATTTACAAATACATCGTGAGGTTTCGTGAGAGCAGACGCGAACGCAGCCACTGCAGCGTGGTGAAACCGCAACCTCCGGTCACGTCAAGGCGTCCCTGAACGAGTGATAGGCAGTCATCTGTGCACCGAAGCGGAATCTACTCGAGGGGGGTGGAGGGGGGTCGCCTCGAGTGGTTGATGGAACGGCTTCCGAGAGCGCGGACCAGTGGACGACAAATGCTATGGAAGCGATCTCGGTTCAGAAAAAAATGGAAAAGTGGACGGACGGGATCGAAGAGCGTTGCTGCTGCACTTTGATCTTTGCTGCCAAAAGGCCGAGAAGCGAAGATCTTTGATGCAGGAGCGCGCGCGAGCGCCGGCGCTTCTCCAGGACGCTTCGCGAGAAGGCAACTGGATAACCTAACAAGACGGAACCGATGCAAAACGACCCCGAGTGGCATCAAATGGCAACCAAGACGTGCGGTGTCGAAAGATGTTCTCAGGACGCCTGAGGACCACCCGTGAATTTTCATCGAGCGAGACGTGGTACACAATGCCAGTACAAAAGATGATTTGACTGCCGATCAAAATTCCGAAGGACCATAAAAAAATAAACACGGGTGCTTATTCTACGTAGATTACTACACAAATTCATTTTAATATACATAGTGATTCATATTTGTTAACACATATATTGTTAGCAGTAATATCATTGGAGCAGATATATTTATTAAGACTCAGTGACATACATTTTATCAATGAAATTAATAAGCTATTGATTAGATTGCTTATCTATATATATATCAACTTGATAATTTATTTAATCAGCTATATATATATATATCACAGGTTACAGAAAATAAACATATGTGCTCATTATGTATAATCTACGTAGAATAAGCATACATGTGTAGCTCTTATGATCTTTCTGGATTTTGAACCAGACCCGAGATGACCGCATCGTGCTTCTCCGAGGAGAAGAGAAGCGGCTCCCTGAATTCCTTGAAAAGAGAAAAGGAGAAAAGAAAGAAAAAGTTTTGTTTTCGTCTGAGTGCGACTTTTGGATGGATGCAGTTGGGCGCCGGTTCCCAAGTCGGTGGTCGTGATCTTTCACGCACCACGAAGAACGCTCCACGCCTCCACTTCGAGGGAAGGCTTCCCTCTGACTCGAGACGCCACGTAGCTGAGGGGGGTACGCGGCAACCTTCCAGAGAGATCAAGTACTGAGATGATTGCACGGTGGCCTTTTAAAAAAGCATCATAATATAAAATAAAATAAAATAAAAAGCCGTTCACGTGACCATTTTCCCCGCGTTCCTCTCAGGGCGGGCAATGCTTTACTTCTGTGTCTGTACGATTCCAGAGCAATAAAGTCTACAGACTTTGGCTTATAATCCTTCATCTTCGACACAGATGGAGAGAATCCATGGAATATGTAGAGCCCTACTGTTGCAGTTGTGCGTATTGTCCCAAATTTGCTTTAAACAAAATCTGTTCTTGTCTCAGCTTAATATCTGATGTGCCACCTGTCTGGTGGCCAGCCTATTAAACTACTTTTTGGGAGGTGGAGAGGATGTCTGGAGCTTGCTCCTGGAGCTTCCTCTCCTGTCTCCTTTTTGGAAGTGCGCTCAGAGGAACTGCGACCTCTGCAGGCTTCCTACGCAAACCACTGGGAGATCTCCTGCAGGATTGGACGCAATGGTCCCGGTTATCCATCCTACCCTTTGCTGAAGCACTGTTTGCCCTCAGGACAAGCAATGACATCAGTCAACCGGCGGGATGGGAGTTATCCTGCAACATTGCAGGAACCAAAGAACTCCTGGACGGCTCCAAGATGAGCGAGTGAGCGTCGCCATTCCTCGTTGCTGGGCAAAGGGACTCCTTAGTTGTTTGAGTGCAGTGACTTGCGAGACTCTCTTCGGCACTCCGTCAACCCCAAAACACTGCCACCAACCTGCTGCGGCGCTTCTTCACCGGATGCGGGCTGGAGAAAGGCACCGTGGTCGCAACGAGATGTTGCATCCGTGCCATAGCGACAGTCCGCCATGTGCAAGTTCGCGGTGAAGAGAGGCCACCAGCATGACAGTAGCCTTCATGAGGTAGCAGCAAGGTGACCTCACCTGGTAGAAGTCGCCAGGGAGATAGCCATCATCCAGAGTCGCTTCTAGAAGGAAAGGAACATCTTAAACCAAAGTTCTCTGTCCCCACTCTTCCTCTTTTTTTTTTTTTTTATTTATTGTCCCCTCCTTCCGTTCCCTACTTTTCGAAAGCCGGCCTGCGTGTCATTGGTCATCCCTGAAGAACTTTTTTTGTGTGTGTGTTTTTGACTTTTTCTTGTTTCTTTTGAGGGATACTCTTCTTCCCCTCAAACTTGTGCTTTATTTTGTTTTTGCAAAATAAACACCCTGGCGCGACCTGGATAAAACTTCTTCGCGAGTCGACCCGGTGTGGCAGTACCCCCTGGGGTTGGCTCACTACTCTCCTTTAAGGGAGGGCCTCCACACAATCGCAAAGATCCACGTCGCGTGCTGTTCCGGAGCAGCAGTTTGCTGCACTGGATGTCGGATGTGAAAGCTGTGACGACAACGAATCGATTTCTCCCGACTGCTAACAGGAAGTGCACGGACAGTTTCGTCTTCTTTTTCCTGAAAGCCTTCCTTTCTGAAAGTGCATGACAGAATACGCTGCATTTGATACCACGGGCAATATGAACACAGGAAGGAATGCAGCCAGCCCAATTAGGGAGAAGCAGCGATGGGTGGAAACCAACATGACTGCCATGTGGAAAGCTCGACTTCATCTCTCCTTCCCTGTGCCCGATGTATGCCGAAGCTGACCATTCGATCGATCAATGTCAACTCTAGAGTCATCTGAAACAGTGGGGTAGCTGCTCACAAAGATGCTGGAGACCGTCCTGCAACCCACGGTATCTCTAACGAGCAATGGAAACGAAACGGTGAAAGTTTTCCAGGGCATCGCCCTTGGAAACCCGATTCATGGTTCAGAAGTTTCAGGAATGATGCCAACCTTAAAAGAGCTACTGCCCAGATGCAGTCTTCCGCAACAACAGCGTCAATCCTTACGGGAAAAAAAATAAAGAGTTGAGAATGTCCCACGAGCGTTCGTAAAGCAAAATGAGTTTTTCACCAAGTCCTCCTCGTTCTACGATCATCAATCCCACCGGTTCCAGAGAATCAGATTGATCATGCACACATACCTCCTCCTGCTGGACACCCAGGATGAAGTCGGTCAATGCACGTACGAGAAAAGGGGTAAAAAGAACAAAAAAAAGGGGCTTCGTTTCGAATGCTGGCGTCTTCTTGGTCTCGTGATACATGCCTTGTACAGAGGTCTACTTTCGATTCTCGAAGTACTGAGGAAATTAATAAAGTTGCAGAGAGTTGCAGCCCCCGTTGGTCCTGATTTCAATAAAGGCCATGAATCTTCCGTCTGGTTGATGATTTAACGATTTTCCGATATTTGCTGATTCTCTGGCTTCGCCTTACATGTAAATCTTGCTGGTCCCCTCTTGCATGACCCGTGCTCCAACACACCATCCTTTTCTCTCTGTCGTGTTCTTCCTAATCTGGCAGTAATATCGTTTGCACTTCGAACCAAAGGGACCGAAACCGAACTTCTTCCTTGTGCAGACGTGCCTCCTGTCTGATGAGGGACTCTCGAATTCATGGGAATCCCTCAAGGGAAACAATGAGAACGCTCTTACAAGAAGGAACGAATGCGTCGAAACATAGGATAACTTCATTGAATTCATTTGCAATGCTGTAACACATTTAGGGTAAAGTCTGGGGAAGCTCCTCATCGAGGAAAGACGTGTCTATCCCAGAACGAATATACCCATGCAAAGACACAGAATTCGCAAGTGGGCTAATATTATGCGCTGCATTCACGAAGGAAAATTCCATCTATTCGTGGTTGCCATGACTTCACTGGAAAAATTCAAAGTCATTACTACGCGCGTTTTGTTAATTTCTTACAAATATGGAATGACGTTAATCCCACTCACATGTTTCGACAAAGATCTGAACTAACCACAAAGATTCTAAGCTGGAGCAAAATGCAAATTCCACGCTCTCCGATATGTTGGTTGCATATTACACTGGCAAGATGCTTCTCTCGAATCTTCTGCAAACGATGAATCCAAAGCAAAAGTAATTATAATATGAAATATGAAGGGTAGCCAATGAATGGGAAGGCTACTTTTGTGCAGAATACTGAGTAGGAGGGACTTTTGATTCATACTGCTTCGAGGCAATCCGAAGACAAGAAATATTTCACCACAGGTGATGAAATAGACGACAATAGATGAAACAGAACTGAAGTATTCCAAGATCTCCTTGAAATGCTTCAGTTCAATATTTAACGCTGCGGCAGAGTAAGTCAAAACATTTCAACAAGACGAAGATACGGAGAATAGCGATGTTAATTTGACCGTAAAAGAATGATGGAAAACCGTATTAAGTTTGTTCACGAATTTATATTTACAAATTACATTCACCGTACCCCACTTAATTCACATGGGGAGGAAAGAAGCTCAACAGCAACCATTTAAAGTATATTGGAGCATGTTGTTATTTGGCTCATCATACATTAAGCTCATTTGTATATGTGGCATACATGATGACATTAAGGGGAGAAAAAATGTGCAACAAATTAAAAGTGTTGCTTTAGAATAATAATGATGAACTAAGGGAAAAAAATCAGAATTATGTTGAGTTTCCTTTTAAAATGAAAAGAATATTTCTCTTATATATTCCAGTGCCATGAGCAGCAATTTTCCAGGTATTCATGTGTACAAGTCACTCTTCATGGATTCATAAAAAAAACACACACACACACATATAAAAGATCTAAAACTCATTTAAAATAATTCAAACTAAGATGATCAAAACCAAACGGGGTTGATGTTTTGCTATATAAATGAAATGAAAAACCATAGTCAAACCTACAAATAAACTGAGATCTGAATTGCACACGGAGAGTGTGTTTATCACTCGGATGTGTATTAAAATTTTTACAATAAAATTTCATAATAAAGTCTGTGAAGTATGCTCAGGCAGAATATGTGGTTCTGCCTGTCCTGGGACACTTGCCGTTACCGGCCCGCAGGCCGGTGAGGTCACGCTGGGACCCGAAAGATGGTGAACTATGCCTGGCCAGGACGAAGCCAGAGGAAACTCTGTTGGGGGTCCACAGCGATCCTAACGTGCAAATTGGTCGAAAGATGAATCGAACCATCTAGTTGCTGGCTCCCTCCGAAGTTTCCTTCAGGATAGCTGGAACAGAAAAAGGACGAAGTCTCATCCGCTAAAGTGAGAGATTAGAGGCCTTGGGGCCGAAATGACCCCAACCTATTCTCAAACTTTAAATGAGCGAGAAGTCCGGCTTGCTTGAAAGCTGAAGCTCGAACTGTCGGATCCATGAGCGCCCAGTGGGTCCATTTTGGTAAGCAGACTGGCTCTGTGGGATGAACCAAACGTTGGGTTACGGCGCCCGATGCGGCGCTCATCAGATCCCATGAAAGGTGTTGGTTGCTATGGACAGCAGGACGGTGGCCATGGAAGTCGGAATCCGCTAAGGAGTGTGTAACGACTCACCTGCCGAAGCAACTGGCCCTGAAAATGGATGGCGCTCAAGCGTCGAGCCTGCGCCCAACCGCCGGGACAGAGCCGTTCCTGCGTTCCGGGCGCGTTGCGGAGGAACAGCAGGTTCCTCAGGTTCCGGCGAGAAGGAGGGTCGCGACATTGCGCGCAGAAGGGTTTGAGCGGGAGCTCGCCTGGAGCCGCCGTCGGCGCAGATCTTGGTGGTAGCAGCAACTACTCCAGCGAGATCCTGGAGGTCTGATGTGGAGGAGCGTTTCCATGCGAACAGCCTCTGAGCATGGTTCAGTCGATACTAAGTCCCCGGAGAGTGGGGTTATGCGTGTTTTTCAGGTCATACCTGTTTTGTATATTTTGAGGTATTCCTCTAAGAAACAAATAAATGCGTGCTTACCCTCAAAACCAAAACGGTTCCTAAATTTCAGTTTTAGTATTTCAGTGGAGTCCTCGAGAAGTACTTCCCGAAAATCACTTAAGGGCGTTTTTTGTCACGTCTTTAAGAGCTACTAAAAGGGTTTTTAATAGGTTTTAAAGACTTGCCAAGAAACGCTCTTTTTAGACATATTTTTATAATTTAGACAGCTATTTTGATAATGCCATTTGAAATCAAAATTTATAGCAATTATGATATCACTGTTAAAAAATTCGAAGATCACTTTATCTTGTATTCTTTATTCTCTTATTCTTCTATTCTTTTTGTATGTGAGCGAATAAACCTTTATTTTAAAAAAATTCCAGATGTCTAAACGCAAAAAGCGGAAACAGAATTAATAAATCGAAAAAAAAAAAAAAAAAAACACTTGCACAATTCTGAGATACCCTAAAGACTGTGATTTTTATTTTTATTTTTTGATTTATACTAATCTTGCAATCTGCACAGCTAATGTAGATTTTATATTCCAGGCACAGAAGAAAACAAAGGAAGAAAACATCTAATCTGACATTTATTTGAGAAACCCAGCGAGTGTCATCTTTTTCTTGGGCTTCATCGCTGGATCTTGGCACTCCAGTCTTTGGCTACAAGCTGAATATCAGAAGGATGCTGCCAATTTGTGGTTGCACTCCTTCTGTTGATGGTTTTTGTTTCCGTAAAGATGGATTTTTTCTTTTTTTTTCCTCCCCTCTCCCCCCCCCCCCCAATTAATTGCATTTCCTGATTATCCCACAAATCTTGATGTAAATTGACCACAGGAACATAACTCGAGTCGAATTAATCTACCCAGAAGTATGCAAGGCAATCATAACTCAGTAAATCTTTTATATCTGATCAGAAAAAAATCATCAGTCCGTGAGGGATCCCCCACAAGTATGAAACCAAATTAACAAGTAAAAAAAAATTCCGATTTGCTAACGATGGGTGTCCAATTGAATCGAGTAGAAAATCCTGAAGACTTTTCAATTTGATTAGTCAAAGGTTTCTTAACTTTATTGCATTCCGTCAGAATGTGTCCTCTTTACTGCCCAACTGTGGACATTCTTCTTCTTCACGTACACGTGAAGTACCTTCTCCTACTCTTCTCCCTCTGATATCCTATTTGAAAAGGATGGATCCCTACTGGGAAAATTGCAAATGCTTCCCAAGTCCTCATTCCCGATTCCAAAGGTCGAATTCTAAAGAACAGTGGGCCGGTGTCGGGGCCGTTTCAAATCTGGTTACCAACATTCACCCCGAAATGTCTGTTCCGTAGAAATAGCTGGAAACTCACAGGCATTTCTTGGATTCGACCGAAGCAACATAAACCAGTTTCGAATGATGCAGACTCCCTCTTGCACCCACATAAGATTACATGGTTTTCTTGCTACGCTTTGTACCAAGAAATAATAAAGAGGAAAAAAAAAAATTCTTTTTTTTTTTCCTTTTGATTATTTGGTACAAATACTTAGTAAAAAAAAGGAATTGGTGAGAGGAGAAAAAAAACTATTGGGAGGCATGCTCTTGCGTTTCCACGAAGACCCAAACGAAAGTGGACCGACAGCAATCGCCTAACTTCGAATCTGAATTTTCCCAATCCGAATTTTTCCCTTTGGTCTGTTTGCCCGTTTGAGGGCATCGAGGAGGAAGTTACCAAGGCAACCCCTCTCACAGCTCCTTGCAAAAATGTAACATTTGTGCCGAAAACCACCGTTGTAAACATTTTTTTTCTTTCTTTTTTTTTTTTTTTTTTTTTTTTTTTTTACGTATGCGTACGAACCCGAAAAATTATACAGTGACCAACTACAAACTTTGATTGCAATGAATTTCTGTTTCTAAGGAAACGCTTGCGTTTGTTCCATAATGTGGACCCTTGGTACAGAAAGGAAATCGTAAGTCTTGATGTATTAAAGGCTAAGCATGAAGTGTGCATTTGGATTCCTCTTATCAGCAGAATCCAAATTTATGGCGCGCGCACGGAGAATGAGAACAGTCGGTTAGCAGAAAGTACTTTTTGAGATGTAGTTTGCTGCCCGACCGTCTTCAGAAGAACGGAAGGCATTTGATTTGCAACTTTTGGGCATTAGCAACCATTTTTTTTTTTTTTTTTTTTTCTTTTACATAACATGCTAATTTTTTGAAAAATTGCGCACTTCACAGAGTTTTTTCCCGCCAATGCACCGCAGCTACCGAATTGCGAAGGGAACGGCAAAATCCGAGGCGCATCGGAATTGGAGATTCGGTCCTTCAAGGCTGCGGATGCCGAAATTTGTATGGAGATCAGTGTGGCTGAATTGCCGAGACATCTAAACTTTGCCGTGGCCGAACAAAAAGAGAACACTACGAGCTCTTGCCTACTTTTTAAGGAATACAGGGGCGACATGATACTTGAGCTCAGAGAAGTTTGTCAAAATTCACATTTCTAAGAATAATGGATCCTAATTTTGATGGAGCAAATAAGGCTCGTCTCTACACTTTTCTGGATTGCTAAACAAAACATAACACGAAACTTGGAATATCAAGTAACATCTGGATACACTTGTCAAGGAAGTTTGTTTTCAGTTTCACCATTAATGCACCACTGTTACTGTTATTATTGTTATAGCAAGAGCACAACCTACTAGTTTTCGACGAGCAAACGAAAAACTAAATCAAACTTCTGTACCCTTTTTTATTTCCCCTTCTGGGTTACTTAAGTGAAGGTCAATAGGTTTATCATATCCCATCAGATGACAATAAATGTCTAAATCATGAAAATATCTGGGGTCAGCCAGAAAGGATTTTCCATGTGCTACAAAACTTGTGAAAATCCCAGGGACATCTGGAACCCTGACATCAGCTGCAGAAAACTTGTGCTATCAAAAAAGGGGATATGCTGCACATGTTTCTAACAGTCCTGCTTACCTCTTGCTCTTTCAGTAAAAAGGATAACGTTACTGCTGTAAACACATCAGTTTCAGAATTGTAACTCAAACGGAGAACATAATTTCTAGTGATCAGGTGAAGCAACACTGGTGTTACATAGGTGAAAATTCCCACCACTGATGCACTTGCAATAGCAAAAGAAGTGCTCATATTGCTTAGATTGTGCCATATAACAAAATGAGTGTACAGTCCCAATATGCTAGTGGACATGGAGAAAAACTTAGTTGCCTTGACAGCTCTGGATAAAGGACCTTTATAGACAAGAACTGGGCCAAGGTCTTTTTCTTGGGAAGTCAAAGAAATGTTTCCAGTAAAGAAATGTTCTCTCTTCTGGAGGATCTAAAACGAAAAGCTACTATACTATGCACACTGGTACCCAATAGAATAAATTCATATGTGTTGCTGTAGGAAACCTACAATACGAGGTAACTTACATGAGGAGATATCTTGATCCAATTTTGGTTGGATATCTTCCTGCACGTTAGAACCAAAATTGCTGCCATTTTATGTCATACAAAGATGCTCTAGAGAAACATTAAACATGACCATGAATACATAATTTAAAGGATTTGAGATTCATTTTTGCCATGTAAATATTAGTATGTAAAATATGCGGTGCAATAAAAATTAGGGGTTAAAAAAATTTACATACACAATTGTTGATGAAATTCAAATTCTCGAAAAATTGATGCTATTAAATACGTATGTATTTTAAATATTTCCAAGCTCCTACGTATCTTCAAGCAAACAACGCTTAGCTTCCACACACTGAGAAACTATGGCTACAAACTCAAAATCAAGGGTAAATAAAAAAAAAAATAAATCGCTCTTGATAACTGGTTATGAATGGCGGCATAAACCGGACAGGTCCTTTGTATATAAAATAAACTGAGTACAGCTCTCCAGTTTTCTAGGAAACCTGTGTACACTGAGGTGATTGTTGATCAGGAGATACACAGCAAGAAGCGCACATGTTGAAACAAACATGAAGAAAATGAATTCAAATTAATGTTTTTTTAACAGACAGTCATAGTTTGAAATCTTCGGGCTATTTTACTAACGGTGCAAAATACAGTTGAAATACACAAAAACTATGCATACAGAGAACATTCCAAAAAACTGGGCGTAGCTCCGGGACGCCTGATTATTCTTGAAACCTGCTACTCTTTCTATTAAGCAATCACAAATGCTAGTCAGTTGAACTTACTGTAGTGAATTCAGAAAACATAAGCAATGCATGCAAAATACTAAAAGGTTGACAACCACGTTTTTATTATTTAAGACGTCATTCGAATAGAACCAGTTTTACAGAGCATCCCCAAGTGATTTTTTTTTTATTATTTAATCTTCCTCTTTGCAAATTTCACAGTATAAATTCCTCAGTCCCCCCTTGCCAAGTTTGGTTTTCGGTGACACTTCACTTCTAGGTCGCGAAGGTTCCCTCCGAGTATGACGATTATTCCGATCGGGGATCGCACATCTTTTGCAAAGCAGTTGCCAAACCCCTTTTGCAAAAAAATTTGCGATTTTACAACTATCAGCTTTTGAAAATTACAAATGCATCTTCAACTATTTGTTACATGAACCAAATAAGATACCTAGAAGCCAATTCTTCGCGAAGCTCTTATCCTGGAGACTCGTTGAAGAAAGCTTCAAGGAAACCTTGTCAACAAGTTGCAGCGCTTTTGATGGTGATCTGTTACTTGGCGAAAACAAAAAATAAGTCTAAAGAACGAATTCTGTGGTAGGTGAGAAAAACTGAAAGTCCTGAATTCATTCGCCTTCATTTTAGAGCTCTTATATAACGTAGTTTGCTTGCTAGAACTTTATTTGAAACAAGAGTCCTTGGTTTAGTTTAGGGGAAATTCATTCAAATACCTTCGCTCAAGGAAACACCACGAGTTGTTTTCTTTGCTGACTTGTTCTTATATATCTTATAACTTATTGCAATAAATTATCTCATCTTATTGATCCTTATTAGATAATCTTATTAAATATTGCTGTCAACTGACTGGTTCTGTTATTTGTTTTTTTTTTAATACTTCAAACCATTCTTTAGACAAAGTTCTCTTCCACATCTTTATTGAATTTTAATCTCTGAGAATAAAGTTTCCGTACAATCTAAAATTACACCAATACTGTTTACAAAAACTTCGACTCGCAATCGTGTATGCTGGAATGTTTATCTAATAGATTTTCTCGACCAACATCATCCTCCGTTCTGTTCCAATTTCTCTTTCGTTGCTCATATATGATTCCGTAATTTTGAGTACCTGAAACAATTCTGGACTAGGCAACTCAATTTTTCAATTTGTTCGAATGAAATGTTTTCCAGTTTCTGTGTTTTTGTTAAAAGAACAATCTCAACATTGCTTTTAAAAAAGTTTATGTTCCTTGTTGACAGCTGAAATGTTTATGTACTGGCCTTTGAATCGAAATACCCAGCTTCATCACAAAACAATGATCCTATCCTCGTGAGTAAAATGACTTCACAGAGTAATAAAGTTGAGAAGAGAGACATTTGAGAGACAATTTACTTTTAGAGTGAAGCTGATAAATTATAGCTTTGGTATCTTTTCTATTAGGTTTTCTTCCTGATGTACTGAAAGTGCATCAAATAGAAAGTACAACAACGCGTATCAAATACGCTAAAAGTAAAACTAATAGGCGTCAAAATATTTGATATCTATATAATTAATACATTCAACAAACATTGTCTCAAGAACACTGTCCAAATCTTTGGATTATCACAATATATGACATAAGACGATGAAATAAGGCATTTCATCATGCTTTCCTGCAGACGATCCTGAAACCACTTATCAGTTGCAAGGGCATGACAGCAATCTTCTGAGAAATTGCGTCTAAACTTAGTGCATTCTGTCTCTTTGTTTCCACAAATCAAAGGAAACAAGTGACTCGAATATTTTGCTTCTTGAAGTCCTTAGGATGAGTACATTTTTTGGAATCATTTCTAAATCTGTTATTTTCGCTGAAGATTCCTTTCTCCTGAAACAAAAGTACATTTTATCCAAGAAAACTCAAGCATGTTGATTTGTTTATATAGGCTTACTAACATGGACAGTTTGCATTTTTTTTTTCCCCATGCGTTAAAGTTAGGAGAAAATAAATATGAATGAATCTGTCTAGGCAAAATGATATCTCTGCCTATAAAATTATGCATTCTTCAGTTTTAAATTTATTTCGAGCGAAGTTTCTCATTTGCAAAATGCTGTCATATGTTTACCTAATTTTTTTCGCTCTCTGAAGAGTTTTTCAATGTAAAAATTGGTGTAGGAAAGCTACATCCTTTGTTTCTTCACGTTTTCTCCATCTTGTCTATGGTTTCCAGCTACCTGTAAACATAGACTTTTTCCAAGTTCTGAAATATACCTTCACCTTCTCGATAACCGGGACATGGTTCCTGAATTTTTTTGACGAAAGTTTGGAGATTATGGCATTCTCATTGAATCCAAACGAATTGAAAAAAATAATCCGAGCAATCGAACACTAATATCGGACAATGCAGTCCAAAACGGTCTTATTGTGAATTCTCTTTGCCAACTGTAGTGCACTCTTGCATTATCGTGAGAAGAGTGTCTTTCGTTTCCTGGTGTGGTGCCGGACTCAGTTCATGAGCCAATACCATCTTCATAAAATGGTGGAGAGATTACCTTTCTGCTTTCTCCATAGTGTCGCCCCAAATCACTGCTTTCATTACTTCGACATACCATTACAACAACTTTTCCTACTGGAGATGCTGTATTCAACTTGCTCAATAAAGTCGAGTGATGTCGTGGAGTACAGCTTCCCTAAACGCTTCCTTGAGAGTTCGGAATATTCCTTACTGTTTCTTTCTCAAACATTAGGAGCCTCATGTGTTTGTGAAAACCATTTCAAACATAATTGCATTCAGTGCTAATGTCTTCAAACTGTACTATCGCTCAAAGTTCGTGTTTCCTAATGTTGCGCAAAGAACAAAAAAAAAAAGGTAAAGAAAAAATCATTGAGCGGCCCTGGTGATTACTGGACGGATGGAAAATTCTTTTTGTGTGTTTTATTCGTTTTTCTTGCGATTACTCACTTAAGTTTGTTTTATCATCCATCTGTGCATTTTTAGCAATCTATTTTTCTCCTGTCCCTATCGCTTCTTATTAATGATCCTAATGTATTCAGAAAAAAACAGAGATTAGAAATCACGGAAGACTAATTCAAGGCAAGGAATGTGCTGAATAAATTGTGATAATTTGTTGATATCGAGAAGAATTATCAACCTACATCTCCTAACAAAAAATATATACATAGAGTTGCATTTTTGCATTTCTACAGAGGATGCTAGATTAGTTGTCTACAAAATATCACCTTTCACAAACACAAAATACAAAAACAGGATTGTCTAGGGAAATAAAATAGAAAGAAGAAATTAAATATTTGGCAAATCCAGAAAACACGTTTTGAAAAGAACTGTCACCAAGAACAATTGAAAGAAAAAGAAAAAAAACTCATTCCAGTGAATGCTACATAAAATGCTTAAAGACTTTAAATAATATATTACACCTGTGGAGTGGGAGTACAGTCTTCTGAAGAGGAAAAATAAGGAATTGTTTATGGATGGAAAAAGCTTTCAAATTACAAATGCTATTTCATTTTTGTATATTTTGAGAACACTGAAGAAAAGAAAATAAGCTAAGGCACATAGCATGGGCTAAATTTTCAAATGATTAAAAACACTGTTAAGGTATCTTGATATTTTAGGTAAACCAACTATCCAAATTCCATTCTAGTTCCACTTCCTGACTCCTTTTTCTATTACCAAACACCATTTACTGCGAAATTCAGAGGATCATAGCCCTGGAAAATTTGTAGATTTTTCATGTTGCACTTTAACATACACAAGTACCACATCTATGACAAATAGCAGTCTACGTTAATTTTTCTCTCTGTTTAGGGGCCAAACCGTTAAGGATTTAAATCTCAGGGAGAAAGTCTTGGAGAATGATTTCTGGCTTTTTCTTTGTGCAAACATTTGCTTGGCCACCTTGGTAGTTATGTCAACGGTTTAGAAGACGAGTTGAAGAATTGCGTGTTAGCAGTTAGGTGCTGATGGTATTGACCTTTGTTCCTTTGAAATCTTTGGCACCCTGACCAACTTTAAACTTTCAGATGATTAAACGCTACTCTTTCGTTGTGCTACAGTAGCTACACAGGCTGTTTCCAAAGATGTCACTATTTTTCTTTCACCTTTCACGATGGCAGTGCCGCTGTTGCAGTGTTTCACACGGTACTTACCTATATTTAGAAACTGATTCCAAATTTCCGGGATGCAATTCCGAATAGCTTGGAAAACGAGTGACACATGCACTCAGGCAAGTTTCAGGAATAACAAATTCCGAGTAAAAGAGCGCACCAATTTCAATGCCCTTAAGGATTAAGCAACGTGAGGTTTTGGAAGTCTAAAATTGGCAGCCCAGCAATTATGGGGTGATTGTGCTGATGTATGGGGCTTGTAGTCAAACTTGCATGAAAAATTTTGAATCCAAAATTCCCATAACAGGGTCAGAAAAAACAAGTGTTCACGATGTCAGCACACATTCTGCAAAGCACCGTGGGATGTCACAAAAGGAAAAGATAGGTAAGGAAAATGCAACAGTTTCTGGAAAATGCAACGGTTTTGTGGATGTATGCATAACTCTTGGGTAACATTGGTGATTCAAATGCTTATTAGCTGAAAGGTATAGATTTCTGACACCACTTTCAGAAAGAAACAAAGTTAACAGTTGCATTCCACTTTGAAAATTCAGGTTTGGTTACAAGGAAATAGCCACTATCCCCAAATAGTACTTTTTGTTAAGTGCTGAAAGTGAACAGCCAAAGCAGTTTAAGTACAGCAGGCATTCAAAAGTTTGGATTGCATTTATTTTTAAGTTGCAGCCAATATAAGCATTTCCAATTAAAGCTGCATTTTTTGCAACGACATTTACATTGGATACATGCAAAAACTGCGTACATGCAATGTAATTCACAATAATCGTCTTGAGATTTGTACAAATCTGGATAATTTATTTACTTCTTTTAATGCAACTATAATTGTTAGAAATTTTCCTGAAACATTTTTAAATTACTGATGCAAAATTTACGCAGCAAGAATACACACATGGGAATGTAAGTCTATGATTATTTATGTGCTGCTGTAACAGCAAATTTTATAATTTTCACATTTTGATGGAAACTGAATTTGCTGTTTACATGATAGATTTAGTGCAATGGACTCAACAACTCTTCATCAACTAAAAGGCAATTTGTATTATTGAATTTAAACAGTTTCAGTATATTATCTAAGGATTACCATTGTGTTATTTTTCAAATCCTTTTTTGATCGAAAAAGACTCGATTAACACATTCTCATATTAAAAAGTTGCATTTCAGTACACACATGTATGACATATCATACATTATGCTTTACTTTCATGAAAAATAGGCCATTCCAAGGTGAAATATCATTCTCAACTTTTTCTTGTTACTGATGTGTTGATCAATAACAAAAAGCAAATCTCAAGCTACCTGGGTAGCAGGCTGGATACTATGCCCTATAAAGCACCTATATTTCAAAAATAAACAATTCCAGAAGAAATGATTACCAATGAATACCAGTCAAAAGTGCATTCCCTTCATGGAAGAGCAACAAATCATAAATTAAGAGTTTCACAAGAACAATAATCAAAGTAAAGTATTTGATTTTGGGCGTTTGAGTTTGGCATATGCTTGATTTCACACTCTCCTATTGACAAGAGCTAGGTTTTTTAAGTGATTGCATACAATGAAGCTTTGTTGAAAATTCATCAGCTGTCTTGATTAAATTATTATATAGGCCAATTTATGGTACTATGATTAATAAATACATCTAAAGTATCACTTGGACATTCACATTCATCAATCTCAATGACAATTTACACACAAAAGAACCATGATACAAGAACACCTAATTAGATATCAAACTGTATTAAAAACATCCTTGCTGAACTTCAAAATTATAACAAAAAACTGTGTACAAAAAGCACCTCAATGGTGTTTCATCATGTGAAGATTTTTGATTCCAATCAAATAAATATATTGATCACTTTCAGAACTACTCATGTATTATCCACACTTTAGTTGACAGCAAGCAGCTCCACCTCAAAAATTAAAGTGGCATTTGGAGGTATAGTATAGAGCATTAAGGATTATTTGGTTCAATTCATATTTAATTTACAAGTAGCTATTCATCAATAAAAAAGGATATACTCCAGGGTGTCCTCGTGCTCCATAAGCATAATCAGGAGTACAAATCAATTTGGCTTTTTCCCCTACACTGAGCTGGAATACATTTCAATTAAAATTCTTATCTTGGCAATACTCAAACTCTGGCAACTCCTTCATCCCATCCTTTGATTACTTCTCCTCTCCCTATACAAAACTTAAATGGTGAGTTGCGATCACGGGACGAATCGAACTTTACCCCATTTTCAAATGTTCCAGTATAATGCACAGTGACAATTTGCCCAGGCTTGGGAAAGGTTTGTCCTAAATATAACAGTCATCTTTATCGTCAGCACATTTCCCAAAGTACATTTTAAGATTATCAGCTTTCAAATTTGAATGTTAAAAATACATTTAAAATAGTTCGAAATTTATGGAATTTCAACATTTGCTAAATGCTGTGGAATTAGTTTAAAGGAAGAAAAATGGGGAGGCAGTCAATGAAATCACTAACGATTACAAGGGAAAGCAATTAATGCAGTTAAAGGTTTGAAAAATTTCATAAAAGTTTCTTATGAGAACAACATATCTAACTGTAATATCTACTCAATGTTAAGGCAGATTTGCCTTCAAAATTTTTCATAACAGATCGTGAAAACATATTTTACACACTACAAACAGCATTATTGGCTTGAATTTTAATAAAGACTCAATGTTAAAAAAAAATAACCAAAGAAAGTTTTCGTTAATCCACTAGACATTTTTTACATTTTTAAACATTACATGGATTATTAGTGTGAAACTATAAACAGTGTGGTTACAAAATATACTCAACCGTCTCCTTTATTTATTGACTCAATTGTTACTCCCATTATGACAGTAAATATGTTTAAAAAAATTTAACGTTTATATTGAGATCAATAACAAGATAAACAGATTCTCTACAACAACGCTAAGCATAGCACGCAACAGCGTTTCTCAAACGGAAACGAATGATGACAGGATAATTAATTGTTCATGTGCATATGCTGTAAATATTGACAAAACAAATTCAATTTACATTCAAATAACCAAATATAAATTGTTACAGAAAGTAGATTTTCTAAAACTATAATTTTTCATATAGCATCTAGCTAAATGTTAGGAAACACGTTTAGGATTTGAAATTACAAAAACCGCGAGTAATTTCTTTTTCCTGAGGAAATTCTTATGAAAATAAATTTTGTATTTAAAATGTGTACATTTAAGCCATAGAATGGCATAATATTTACTGTAGATTTTCATTGATGCACATAATTTTGTATAATGATGTATGCATTCATTCATGATTATGGTGAACATTTGAAACACCAATGTGTCAAAAATGAACTAACAAGGCATTGAAAGGGCATGAATCAGGCAAATTAAGAATAATTTTCTCAAAACAGGGAAGCAAGATTTTTTGCATCCTTAGTCAAAAGAATGTTAGATCCAATCAATTTATTTTTCCAAGACAAAAAGGTATTTTAAATGTCATCGTGATATTGCTCGAAATGCATTTCTTTCTTCCAGCACAACTACAAAGTGCCAACTGCCCGAAGTAACTCATAATTAGGCAGCATGCTATAAAGAATAACTTAGTATACTTTCACATAGCAGCAGCTTGAGAAAGTAACCAAGAAATCGGTATATACTAATCCGTAGATTATTGATAGAGATTATTGATCACTGAATCCCATCTTAAGATCAGGAAGATAATATGTGCATATTCTACTTCCCTCCAAGAGAGATTTGGATTACAACATGAAACTCTTTTGCGCAACTGCTTAATAGTCCAAACTGTTGCTGCTTTCATTTATGAAATGCCAAGATTCAGCATAGCAAGCAACTTGATAGCAGAGAAGCCACCTACAACCATCCTATTCTGAAAAGGCAACAGCACTGGGCGTTTCAGTTCATTCTCAACTTTTATTTTGTCGAGACCATTCCCTTTATTGACCACTTTAAGCTTACTCCTCAAAACGTTCCCCCGGCATCATTCTAACCACAAGAGAAGATTCTTATGAACCACTTTGGCTCTGCGTATGTGTAATGCTGCTTTCCTTTCCTTGTTTCATTGGATTTTATGACTTGAAAACTCATAAGCATGTACTTCTTCACCTGGACATTGACAGAATAATTCCTCCTCGTCTGATCGAGACCGGCCAAGTCATCTCTTCGTCAGAGAAGTCCAAAAAATCTTATTACAAAAACAAACAAGTTTGCGCTTTTCAAAATAAGTCAGGCTGATGCTACGAATCCTTAAGTACCTTATGGGTCATCTCTCTTCATCTTTACTTTGCGTTGTTTCTGTTCATCACGGAGCGACTTCTGTATCATAATAAAATCCCAAGAAACTCAACGGGAAAAAAAGTTCTTTTGACTCCCGAGATTTTTTCTATCATTGCAAGATTCTTATCGGAAATAGGAATTCCGAAAACTTTTTTCCGGCCCACTTTATGTTCAGAAGCCATGACTTGTCCAAACGCATGCATATTCCTTCATTTCTAATTTCGCATGCACACTTGGCAACAGATGGTTTCGAACGACACGCATTAGACACATGGCATCTACTTTCTTTATGAGCGTTTTTTATTATTATTTTTGTTGAAGTTGAATACGTTATTTTAACATACGGCGCGCTGACTCTTAATAGAAATTTATCTGATACACATTTGACTAGAAAGTGCTACTGAAGAGAATTTCATTTTAGGAAACACACTGGGAACCAACGTAACAACCGGGGAATGGATCTTAATCTGCCTGATGTGCGTATCACGTCCATTCTGATGGTTGCTAATCACTGCTATTTGCACCATAAATGTACGGATCGGCTTTCCATGGGCGTTTTTCAGGGGAATCATTACCCATCCAGTGGGCTCCATTAGATCTACAACTTCAATCTCTTGCAAATCATTAAAATGGGTGCCAGAACGAATGGAAATCCGATTAGGTGTATAGCTCTCATCATTCTTGTACTCCGCAAACAAGAATATGTCACAGATTGTTGTTTTTTTGTGGAACTGAATATTGACAAGATGAGGTTGGGGTCCATCTGACTGCCAATAAGTGTCCAAAGCATCATCTCTTAGCTGATTCACTCCAAACCCTGGCTTGCAGGAAGATAGACTCCACACAGCCTGGTTCCCCACTTCTCGCACTTCTCCCGTGCGTTCCAAATCGCAAGGATCCATATAAGTAATGATTCCTCTACTGCTCACACTATTATTCATATCGTCCAATGACCTACAAAATTTGATTTTATTCTACATCTTCCACAACACTGCTGATCTCTTTAACCACCCACTGTTCCCCCGGCTTCAGATCATTAATGGTTTGCATCATTGTCACACACTTGGCAGATTTGCGACTTTCTACAAGCACATATCATTCTTTCTGAAAAACATTCTGAATACATACGTCCATGCAGAATTGCTTTTCTAGGATTGGCCACAATAGCATCTTGTGCCAATTGTTCATTTAGTCCAAATAAACTGCTACTTAGATTTCTTTAAGAAAAGTATTACAGTCTTTACACTTTAAAAGGATACAGGTTAATGACATCATAAGGTCCACGTAAGTCACTGGGACACCTAGCACCACTTGAAATAATGATTTGCTACATGACACATTTTTCAAACAGATGAGAAAAAACGATAAAAAAAAAAAAGGATCCTACCTTGCCATTAGCTATCTGATTCAAGGATTGAGCTAATGAAATTGTGTTCTGACATGCTGATGAAGATGACAAAACAGGACTGTAACACAGCTCCACATGGATCCCACGTCTGATCACCTGGGAATACTGCCCACGGGAAAAGTATAAAAACCTCTGTGCCTCTAGAGTAATAATATCAATAGGAAGTGTGGTAGCTGCCATCTGAAAGAACATTTTCATTGCATCCAATTGGATCTTTGTCTAACCCCTAAGATAGATGCTGTCAATGGTTCCACAGCCAAAATATCATAAAGTTCGATGGTTTTGTCTCGCTGCTACAAGGAGTTTTAAGCAGCAAGATGATTCCCTACAGACCAGCTTATAAGCTTTGTCATCATGTTGCAGCTGCACTGTCAGTCGTTGCAGTATGTTAGGAAGTTGCCTTGCATTTGGAGGCTGCCAACTTTTAATCTCATCTGGGCTCAATGATAAATCAACAGGTGGTGGCACACTGATAGGTGTGTGCATACTACCCTCTGCTTTACGTTTCTTACTGGTACTACCCAAATGGGAATCACTGATGACTGTATTCACTACTACTGTATGATAGCCCACTGAAAATGACCATTCAAACATCTGAGTAACAATGATGCAGATACCTTCTATGGCTTTTCTGATCAGCTTTTTACATTCCAGATTGTCCTGGGATGCACTACATTGCAGTGCAAGATCACAGAAACCAAATTCTCCCATAAGGAACTCTAAAACCAAATGGGACAAAAAAAACGAAAAATTATTTCTGCATTACACTTTAGATCACAAAATAATATTCATTTCCCATCATCCCGTTCCATTATTCCCAACTGTCTACAACCCCAACTTCTGGCTGGAGAATAATATCACATTTTCCTGGAAATCTTTACATAATTCAATCCCTGCCTTCTTGGCAGCCAGATAGGCACAACCTAAAGCAGGTTCCTTGACTCTAAACATGAAAATCTGCTCAAAGGAAAGGGGACTTGTGGCTAAAGCTGCAAAAAAACGTGGCTGAAGATATTCCCAACTATCCCATACTTTGCCAATGCACAGAACTGGCAGGTCTTTCTGCAAAAACTTAACACAGAGGTCCTTTTGAATAAGTCTCTTGCAAACCTTTTTGGCAGAAGTGGCTAGCGGAACTAGCATACGTCCTAATTCCCAACCAGCTTCACCTAAGAGCCACTGGCTGAAAGCATCACCTTGCTTTGCACACAAAGCAATCATTTCAGTGAAGGAAGCATAATGAGCTTTGTCAAAATTGGAGAACCAGTGAGGCAACATCCCCTCCCTGATAAAAAAAACACTATTGGAAGTTTCAATCGCTTCTTGCCTCCTCTGGATTTTGAAATGCTCTAGCATCTTGTCATGTAACAGTTTTGTGGAGAATGGCAGCATTGTGACACCTTCTGCTTCTTCAAATATAGTCATGACAGCCTGATTAGCAATCCACCAGGCTGATATGAATGACAATCTGATTCACACTCAGTTCGAGTGGTTCAGCTACTCACCACTACCCTTATCACCAATCATATTCCCCCATCCACCACATGACTGAGCAACTGTGCCATCTTTCCCCAGTAAAACAGAGTTCGATCCTGTGCCACTAATAATCACAATTCCTCCTATTCTCTGGATTGAATTTCTGATATTGATATCTTTTCTCACCATTAGGAATAACTAATTCTGCATGTCCCAGAATATCATTAGACAAATGGTAAGCATCAGCTAAATCAGGGGCTTTTTCCTTAAGGGTATCCAATAACCGGGCATTTGTTTTTGGTTCGTTGCAGCCACTGAGTGACAAACCCTTAACAAACCAACCAAATTAATTTCACGGCTAAAAATCGAGGAAGAGTATAATTTCTGAAATTATGAAGATTCTGACTTCACACGAATAACAATTTAATAACAATCTTGAATAACAATTTACCAATGACTTCAAGATGATACGAGATTTGAACTTAGCAGCTATCTCATTTTTGGAAGACTGTACTAGATCAATCAATGCATCTGCACATTTTTCAATGCCTAAAAGCTGAAATTTATAACAATTAAATTAGATCAAACGAAGGCAAAAACTGATATTTTATTTCCAAACAAGTAACATGAAACTGAGTTCCAAATGACTTGGCATTTTATGATACAAAAAAGAAAAGGAAAGAAAATAGTTTGAGTGAAAACACTGCACAAATAGGCATAATCTACAAAACGAACAGTCTACTGGTCTGTCTAATGAAATCTACAAAATGTAATAAACCTACGCCTAGAATTTGCCATCTACACACTCTTGAAGAAGCCACGAAAGTCTTTGACGAACAGATGTATTCGGTAGTTGATCATTCAATCAAACAAAAGGAGACGCATTTCAACGCATCAAGAATCGGGAAATCCCGCAGTTGCAGCTCGTTGCTATTCACATCACTGGAGAAACGTGCAAGATTGCATGCATTCATCCTTACCCAGTGGTTTGTTCCCCCGGTATGCTTGCTGCAGACCTGGTTGCCATTTTCGTCCACCACCAACAAATGGGTCGACGTCGCCCCTCTGGGTTGAGGGTTCGCAGGTACACACCAAGACCTTGTAGGGCTTGCACTTACCCGTTGATGCCTCCAAATACGTGCTTCTCGGGAAAAACATCCATGATGACCCTGCCACGTTTCCTCCTTCCCTCTTCTTGATGGATTCCTTCTTCCCGCTCATTCGGCAAAACTCGCGGGAAGGGCGCCTTCCCTGCCCTGACCCACGGCAGCCCGCTGGCGCGAACGGCATGCGTTGCCGCAAAACTCTGCAGAGCTTGCACGGGCCAACATGGAAAAGACTGCATGGAGGGCAAATGCTATGAAAACGAAGGGTCACGAAAATCTGCATGCTGACCTTTGATGAAGGCACCGGAACATTTCATTCGCACTGTGGTGTTGGTTAAAACAAAGCAAAACGAAACGAAATTGCAATGGTCACACATAGACTGGGAACGGAGCAGTCAGCAATCAAACCCAAATTCAGTGGCTTTTTGTGCCTGCCACAACAGATGGGAGAGAGACTAGTTCTGTTAATACTAAGCTGCCGCCGACTGGCAAACGCAATTTCATTCAAGAATCAACTCACAAGAAGTGAAACTTAAAAGCACAGTTTTGAGGAAACCGCTGCAGATCTGGAGTTGAGAGCCATCCGCCTGGACTTTGGGTGCTATCAGGTTCTACGGAGCCGGGAGTCTTTTTCATTTTTGGGTTTTGAAAAATGGAATGTCTTTCTTTCCAGTACTTCCATCCCTCTTCACGGAGTCGGAAATTCCGCTCGGAGACTCCATTGCTCTCAGGATGCCTAGCAGATCCGAAGAAATTCCATTTTTTCATGGGTGCCGGAGGGCTGCCGTTCTCTGAATTCAAAAACACGGCATGTTTTCTCTCCGCTGGAGCCAATCAGTGTCACAGGGATATTGAGCAATAGGAGTCGTAGGCGGGGCTTCTGGTGCTAAAAACAAGCATTTAAAGGGAGAAGACTGAAGCCGGTTCTAAATGTCTGGACATCTCGACACGGATCAGGGCTGCAGTTCCGGCAGGGTTCTCGACGCTCTCGTCTCCGAAAAACACGCAGAAAAAAAAAACACGCATCTGGATAGCTTCCCGCCCCGTCAGCTATTCCTGGAAACCCATGGAGGACATGCAGGGAGGGCGCTTAGTGGAGCGTGCTAGGAGTAGGCTGTTCGTTCATCCTGCACCGACTCGCCGTCCGATGAACCCCTCTGCTTTTCCTTAGAGACGAGGATGACTTCCCTTCTCGGCGACGGACGCTGTCATAGGAACGAGAGAGATCATCGACATTATGCATTCTCTGAGACAAGCATGGAAGACGTTCCGACCACGCGATTAACGGATGGATGGCTGTGCGGGCAAGGAAGGTGAGGAGCACTGGGATCTTTAACGAGAACAGGAGCGAGAGACTTAGAGGGCGCGATCATCTCTCATCCCTCTTCGGGGTGTCCTGCTGCAACTCTTCCTCCGCTTAGGCAGAACCTAATTTTCGAAGGGGAAGACGAAATGAGGCGGTTCATTCCCAGTCCTTTCTTCACTTCCTGAAGGTCTTCCGAAAAAACGGGAGCTTCGAAGGATTCGTCCGGATGCCGACAGCTGCCGATCCGGCGGCTCGCCGAACTGGAGTCTCCTCTGCTCTCCTGAGGAACTGCAGGCTTCTCTTCTATTCCCTTTTCTTCCCGGTGATCTCAACGTTCCGCTCTGGATCTCTTGCAGTCTCCGCCTAAGCCATCTTCTCCACAAAGCCTAATATGGAAGAAGGAAAGGAAAATATCGGAGAAGGAAAATCCCAACAACTTTCGGTTCTCCTTGCATCCCTCCTCTCCTTCTGGGACCGAGCTTCATCCCTACCCTCAGCCATCCACCGTGCTCTTCTGAAACGCCGGCTCGATACCCTGGCATTTCCCTTCTCTTCTTCCGGCCGTGGTGTTGCGGGATCCAGCAGCCGCTTGTTGAAGGGAGGACAGGAGCGAACACGAAGGATTTAGGCTTCACAGCCTGCAGTTGGCGACGTTGGAGAGTCCCAACGCCACTGCTGACCGACTCGATGGAGGAGACGATCATGGCGGTCCAGATGCACCCTACGACGCTTGTGCGCAAGAGCCACAGCGACGTCCACGACGGGAACAGTTTCCTTTCTTAAAACTGGCGCGCAGCAACGTGAGTCAATAGACTGCTCGATACTTCCTCTGAAGTGAGGGTGAGCGAGCGGTCCCCTCTCCGCTCTGCCCGCCTCCCTCGCTGAACGGTGGGGAGCGTCCCGCCAGAACCGCGGCAGGTGCGGCGAGTCCACCGAGCCCGGCACCTGTTACGGGACGAATTCCCTTCCCTTTCCGCGAGGCACGGGAGCGTCCAGAGGAGTCCCCCTCCAGCTCTCCCGAGGGCACCGCAAGAGAGCTGCCGCCCAGAAGGCGCGGCGTCCCTAGGACCTCTGCCTCCGGTTGAAACCGGCGTATCGGGAGGTCCACTCTCTCGTCGCATCCACAGAGAGAAGGGCGCCTCGATGACCCGAGCTGCAAAGGTGAGCAGCTTCTCCTCATCTCTGACCAGGTCCACAGAGTCCCTTATCCCACCTGATGGACGCTTCACCCCATCCCCTTCCCGAAACTGCGGGGTTCCTTCTTTGTCCTTTTTTTGCCTTTTCATGCCACTCAGCACCACCGTTGTTGCCGGCGTTTCCTCCTTCCTGCGCGTGGAGGAATTCTAGACTACCTAGGATATGGTGGGAATCCTGCTTGTTCCCTGCAGCGTCTAGTCGCACGAAACGCCCCGGGAGCAGCCGAGCGTTGGTTCCTCCGCAGCGCCCCGCGGCGGCTCCCCGCGGACGCGCGCGCGCGACGATGCCGGCAACGAGCGGAGAAGCCGGGATCCGCGCGCGAAAACCATCGACCACGGGGCTGCAGCGGACTCCCCTCCCCCCCACCTATCTGACAGGACAGCTGCCGCCTCCAGCGGCACCGGAAGCAGGAGCAGGAGGGACAAGGGAGGGCCGATCGCTCCCGCCCGCGGTGTGGTTGCAAGGGGAGGAGGGCTCGCGATCCCGCCGTGGACTCCTCCGTCCCCAAGGGGCCCTCCTCGGTCTTTACCCGATGCCCCGCGCGCTCGGAGCCAGCGACGTGAAGAAGGGAGGGACTGCCAACACCCCTCTTCTCCGCCTGGCTCGCACCAGTCCCGTTCCGCGAAACGCACCGACGGAAGACTTCTCGAGGGGCTGACCACCCCGCCCGAACTCGCAGCATCCCCCCTTTCCTGCAGGGGAGTTGGCCCCCGGGGCCTTCTGCGAAGGGGCCGCTGCCGCTTTTCTCGATAGAGGCGTCCCTTCTCTATCCCTCTCCCTCTCGAGTCCCGTGGGAAGGGGAAGGCGCGGCTTTTCTGCCTTCCCCTCTCTCCCTCCCGAGGCATTCCGGCTCCAGACTCGCCCCTTCCTTCATTCTCGAATCGCTCCTCCCCCCGCTGCCCGTCTGGGAAGCACCAAGAGGTCGCTGCAACGCCGCGGAAGGGAGCCACGCGTACCCACGGCGTACACTCCTGCGCCCCGCGATGGGGCTCGGATCACGCGCGCGCAGACCCGGCCTCGACCAAGACAGAGAGAGGGGAGAGGAGGGACCGGGCATCCCTCTGTCTCCTGAGACCTCCCCCTCCCCTCATCAGCATCCGCGCCGGTCCTCTCTCTCGCCGGCTGCGCGTGGCGACCCTCAGGGGAGGTCTCGTTCGCGGCCCGTCGGCGAGATGGCGGGCCCGCCGGTCGACTCGGGTCCGCGCTCCGCCCGCGGCGGCGCCCGCGCGCGCGCCCTCCTCCGCGTTCTCGAGAGGCGCCTCCCGCGTGGCCGTGAGCGGCGCGCGGCCAGTTGCCGTTTGCGCGCGCGCGAGGCGAGTGTGACGAGGATGTGCGGGTCTGCGTGTGCCGACGGCGAGCCGGCAGCGGGCGGAGGCGAGTAGAGCTGGGGCAGGTCATCATCAGCCCCCTAGGGCCAGAGAGAGGGAGTCCGGCGCCATGCCGCGGCCGCCGCGGGCGGGAGCGATCGGCCCTCCCCTGTTCCTCCTGCTCCTGCTCCTGGTGCTGCCGGCGGCGGTGGTCCCGTCAGGTAGGTGGGAGAGGGGGTCTGCAGCTCCTTCTCTCTGTCGACTTCCCCCTCCCCCTTCCCGGACCAATGGGCCGGAGGAGGCGGAGGATGTCGCGCAGCAGCGAGGAAGCTTCCCGATGTGCCCGCGCTGCGGCGCGTGGCATGCCCAGAGGTCGTCGCACGCGCGCGCGCACGGTCCCTTCCCAGCTCCACGCCCCTCCCTGGGGTCCCTATCCAGCTGCCCTCCCTCCGCCAAGCGACCACCGCCGCCGCCACCGACGGCAACGGCATTCAAGGCGCAGGCGCACAGCAACCCTTCCGGCAGCGGCAGCGAAGGCGCCGCGAGCCGCTCGTCCCCCGAGGCGAGGCGGAGGGAGGAGGAGAGGACGCGCCGCGCGCGCCCGTCCCGGTGACCGCAGAGGTCACCGCGCCTCGGCCAGCCGCTGGCCTCTCCTTCTCCTCCTCCTCCTCTTCCTCGCCTGCAGCGGCGCCCCGAGCGGACCGCGGTCGGGATGAACCCGACGCCGGGCACTCGCCCTCGTGTATCCTAACTCCCCTCGTCCCCACCTATTCCTCCCCCTTCCTTTCTCCCTTCTCTGGTTGTTGGAGCTTCCCGAAAGATAGCCAACCCTCGGGGCAATGCTGGGTGGTTTCGACGGGGGAGTGTGGGACGGAGATGGGGGGAGGACCCCGAGGGGAGGGTGGGGGAAGGAAGCGCAACCGCTTTCGATGCGCTGCCAAGAAATGGGTCGCGCGGGCTGCTGTGGAGTGGCTGCTCGCATGCCCGGCCAGAGGACTTCCGGTTCTCCCTCCTCCTGTCTCTCCGGGACGCAGGAAGGCGGGGTGTCTTCTCCATGGCTTCCCGTCTGCCCACCTCCTCTTCCCCTTAGGCCGTCCCTCTCTCCCGGAACCCGAAGAAGGGAGGGTCTCACGACGGGTCCGCGAGCGACGGGTGCGCGGCCGTCTCCCGGGAAACCGCTGCCATCTCCGGGATGGATGGGTCCACTCGAGGGAAAAGGAAGAGAGGCCTACGGAGCCCATCCGTCTCCCGCCGTCGCGTCTTTCTGGGTCCCTCCCTCCTCCTCCTCTCAGGGGCGCCGCCGCACCCGTGACCTGGGGCCCGAGCGCCGCCCCCGGAGGAGAAGACACAGCACGCACGCCTTCTTCCTGCCGTCTTCGTGCGGACGGTGGTGCTTCGCAACGACCGCTGAGGGAGGGCCCGCGGGCAGGAGGCGGAGCAGGGGGAGGAAGAGGCTCGACTTTCTCCGAGGGAAAGTCCGAACTCTCCGGCGGATGCGCCCTCCCTTCCTCCTCCTCCCCCCCCCCCTCCGCCGATGTCTTCCCCTTCGCTCCTCCTCCGTTCACGAACCCAAGACAGCGTTCGGGTTTAGGGAGCTGCGGCGGGGAGGGGGAGTAAAAGGCATCCTCGGCTCCTCCCCTTCCTCCTCCGGTCGCCCATGCCGCGCTGCCCTCTCCGCGGGAGAACTGCTGCCGTAGAGCGTTTTCGTGGAGAACACTGCGGGCGGGAGCGGTGTCCAGCTCCCCAGTGGTTGCCCCTCGACCGCTATCGCCACCCGCGTCCTGCATCCTGTGTCGGGGATCGTGGCCTGCGGCAAAGAGAAAGGACCTCTGGGAGGAGCAGGGGCACCTCCTTGTTTCCTCCCTGCCCCGAGCAGAGAGGTGCTGCCGTGGCCCGCCTCCGTGACCGGACTCTTGTTCTGTGCGACGCCCCCTCGGTCCGCTCGGAAGCGTTCGGGCTGCGGCAGACCGAAACCGCTGCACCCTCCTTTCACCCGGGGGCTCCAAGACTCTCTTCTGGTCCAGCTGCGCGCACCCTTGCGCCGAGTGCTCCCGCTCCCGTCGAGTAGGCGATCCTGCGCTGCGAGCAAATTTCGGGCCGGCACTCTCCCTCGGTGATTCCGACCGTTTGATCTCTTCCTTCCTCCCAAATGCACCTGGTCTACCCCAATATCCGTAACCTCCCAGCAGGGTTCCTGCTGGCGAGAACCCTCTGTGAACTCTCTTGAAAGATACCGACGTGTAGGGAGGGTCTCCAGGAGGAGAGTGGGAAATGCTTCCGAGAGGAGGAGGAAGGAGATTGGTTAGTCTTGCTAATAGGCAACATCCATCTGGACCAGAGCAGACTTCCTACGGACAACTGTCAGCACCCTGAACTTTTTTCATCACCACCTATACGTCGACGAGCGATCCCCGTCGTTTCTTTCTCTCCCCTCCCTTTCCCCCCCCCCCCTCCTTTTTTTTTCCTGTTTTCCTACTAGGAAAATACAACACGCCCCTTCCCAGAACACCTGTGCACATCCCGCTGCCCTGAGCGTTCGTACGCAGGAAAGCGAGCGTGCACTTCTTGGGCGGCAGCAAGCGGAAGGAACTCCTTCGACAAGTGCGGGTGGAGTCGCGTCTTCGATCTGGTTTCTCTGAGGAAAGGAGGCGTGGGTGGGAGGCACTCGAGTCGCGCCCTGCAGCAGGTCTCGGCGCGGGGGTGCTTTGGGCACGTGAAATCCGACCTACGCGTTCCCGGCCTCTGATCGCAGAACCGCGCCGCTTTGGGGTCCGATACTTTGGCTCACGAGCGAGGTCACCGCCGCTTGCGCAGGTCTGTCTCCCTGCTCTCGAGAACGGAGCCACCCGACAACAATGGCTTGCTGCGAAGGCAACCCATTATTCAGAGCGAGATGGCGCGGCAACAATGCGTTGCTGTGGAGACTCCACAGTATCGCCTTGTTGCTGCCCCCTTTTCGCAGCGTCCACTGTTCAGAGCACGTGACACCTTTCTGGCACTCTCTCTCTCTCTCTATTTCTCTCTTCCGCTCCTTCACTCCCATCCCTCCGCACGCCACGAAGGATCTTGGGGAGATGGGGCGAGGTGACAGTATCTCCGGAGTTTCGTAAGACGGCTGCGCGAGTCAAGGCACTTCGCCTTGACGACGAACGGGTCCACTGGCTAAGATCTGTTGCCCAATCGGGAGAGAGCGAGTGACCATGCCTTGGGAGAATCGCGTGTCGTTTTGCTGCTGCCCGCAGCAGCGGGGGAGGTTTCCTCCTTGGCGGTCAGAGGAGGGAGAGAGGGGAAGGGGGGAGGAAAGAGAGAGAGAGATGTCGGGCACTCGACGTCTCGTTACGGTCCAAGTGCGGCATCATTTCCTCGTTTTCGCCGAGTGGGAGAGAATCCGAGCAAGCACTCCAAAGTGAAATGGCGGCGGCCGCCGTGCGCGCGCGGGTTCTCTTCGGAAAGTGGTTCGTCGCTCACCCCTTTACCCACAGTTGGATACGCTCCGCGCAACCGGTGTGATGTCCGTGGGAGCATTTCTTGCTTCCTCCTCATTCGCAGCGCGCAGTTGGGGGAAAGGGGAGGGAGGGGTAAAGCAGATTGCAGATTCCTTCTGCTCCTCCAGCTGCTCGTGTGATTTTCCTCCCCCCACTCCCTCTCTCCAACCCTTCTTCTCTGGGTGCGGATGGCAACCTGGGAGACGCCGATTCATCTGAAATGCGGAAGAACAGCGCAGACTCGAATGCTCTTGCACTTAACCACCTGCTTCAGTAGCAGCAGCTCGCTCTGCTGTTCCTTCTCCGGAACATCGTTGCTTGTCGGGAATAGTTCGCATGTGTCTGCAGAACCCGAGGAGCGCGCGGGAGAGGCTGACAAGGTGTCCCCAGGGACGGCAGAAGGGAGGAGGGAACTCTTCCCTGCACTCCTCTGCTCCGGAAGGGCTGGAGACGCTTCCGGCTGGGGAGGCCGGAGGAAAAGAACCTCCGAGGGAAAAAGGAAGGGGTGAAGAGGAGGGATCTCCCAAACCGATCCGCGACTCCCTGGTTTCCCGGACGGCGGAGACTCCTGCGGCTGCTCCCCAGCAGGAACCCTGCGCAGAAGACCCCGTGCTCGTTCGGTTCCTGGGGATCGGAACTACCCGTCCGCCTCGGGAGGGTCCTCCGATCCTTCAAGGGATCACCCTGGGAACTGTAGGAAAGGAGGTTGTGCGAGGTTCGTCCCTTCAACAGCTCTCTCCGTCCTCCATCACCACCTCCCCCCCCCCTTCTCTTCCCTCGCTGGACTTTCGCCGTTTGACGGCCTTGGGGAAGAGAGGAGGGGAGGAGGAGGTCTTTCCACGCTGGAGGGAAGGGGGGTGTGGAAGCCGGCAACCGCTGGAAGAAGCATAGGGGGGGCGCAGCTGCTCGAGGTCCGTTCCGGGAAGTGTGGGGGTGGGAGGTTGCGGGGAAGGGCCCTGCTCTCCCTGGGTGCTCTCAAGTAGGCGGCAGGGAAGCCAGGAAAGTCCGCCTGGCCTCCCGAGACACCGGGACAGCGCGACAGGAGCGTTGCGAAAGCCGGACACGCCGAGTCGCCTTCGAGAACGTGCACCCGTTAACGCTCAGGCTCGTTACTAGGTTACGGGGATCTCTTAGGAAGTCACGACCAGGCCTTCGCGGTGCTATCGGACGGCGATCGGCGCGGCCCGGGCGGCGAAGGACGCGCGCACGCGTAAGAAGGAGGAAGAGAGGGGGAGAGAGAAACGAAAAAGGGCGGAGACCACTCCGGCGCGCCGGAGGGCAACCCGGGAAACTGAGGAGCTCCTTCCTCCCTGCGAGCCGCTGTCGCCGTCGCCGCCACTCCCGGGTGCGCTCTTCTGGGGAACTGAGGGGGGGGGGGGAAGGCGCCGCGAACTCGCGGACCGCCCTCCCCTCGGGTTGTTGCGCCGGTGCGCCGCCGTCGGCTGAAACGCGGGAGGCAGCAGTCCGCATGAAGAGCAGGGGAGCGCTGGACCAGCTGGCATCCTCCGGATGCTGGCGAGGAGGAGGAGGGAGGAAAGGCAGAATCGGCAGCGGGAGCGGACGAGGAAGCAGCAGGAAGGACAGCTTCAGCAGGGCGACCGACCGAGGAGGAACAGCGAAAGACGAGGACAACGCGGAAACAAAAACCGCGCCAGCAGCGAAAGAGTCAACGTCCACTGGAAGGAACAAGACGACCCGGGATAAGAAGAGGAAGAAGGAATCGTGGGCACGCGCGCCTTCATGTTTTTTCTTTCGGGTGCGAATTCCCCCGGGAGCGTCCCGCGGGTCCTGACGCAACACAGAGGGCCGGACGAGTCAACAGGGGGTCCTCTGCCCTAGACAATCGGTTCTCCCTCGGGAGGTGCTTCCAGAAAGTCTCCTTTCCTTCCTCCGAGAGGCCCTCCGGGTGGGGATATGAGAGAAGTGCCTGGGTGTCCCCGACACCGGGAAGCTCAGGGGCGTGACGTTTCCGGTCGGCCGCTTTCGGGCGGAGGGCGCGCGCGTCTCGCGCCAAGGCTCGGCTGCTTCTCTTTCTTTCTCTTCCCCCCTCCCCGCCCTCTCCCCTGCTCCTCCCCTTCCCCCCGCGGGCGCGCCCGCCGCGAAGCCTCCACGAGACGCGGTTTCCACGGACGCGGAACGGGCTCTGCGTCGGGTGCCGCCGCCGAGCGATTGGCATCTAGGCGGCCGCACGTGGCTTCCGGGAGGGAGGAAGGGAAGGGGGTCGCGCTAGCGCGCATGTACCGGTTGCCCAAGCAAGCCGACGCCGACGCGTGCACCCGAGGCGGCGGCGGCGGCGTTGCGGGCGCGCAGCTCCTCTCGGCAGGGGGCTCACCGAGCGACGGGATTCCCGGCTCGGGTATCCAGAGGAATGACCCCCGCGAGCAGTGGACGGCCGCGTCTCCACGAGGGTGCGCTCCGCGACGGCCCCCGAGGTAGGGGGAAGGAGGGAGGGGAGAAGGCTCCAGGTACTCCCATGAGACGCTACAGCCTCTCCACTCCTGCATTCCAGGGAAGCGGTGCCCTCTCCCTCCGGCGCTGGCGAACAGCAGGATCAAGCTGTCGGAGGACCCGCCTTCGCCGGGGGCCGTGGCCTCCTACTCGTGCGACGAGGGCTACCACCTCTTCGGGTGAGCTGCCCCGGTCGAGCTGCCCCCTCCCTCGGGGCAACGGCGCGTTCCCCCTTTTCCAGGAAGCAGACCCTCGAATGCCGGGAGGATGGACGCTGGACGGACCCTCCCCCTGCCTGCGGTGAGTACTGCGGCGGAGGGGGTCTCCCTGACCATACCCCGATCGCTCCCTCGCTTGTTCCCGCAGCCACCAACGTCGCCCTGCGGAAGCCGTGCAACCAGTCCTCGGCCGCCAGGGGAGGCGAAGCCCGGAAGGCCAACGACGGGAACCTGGTCAACGTTGACGAGAGCGGAGGCTGCTCCCAGACGCTCAAGGAACCTTCGCCTTGGTGGTCCGTGGACCTGCTGCGCAGTTACCCTGTCAGCGTGGTCCGCATCACCTCGGCCGGATGCTGCGGTGAGCACGAGAGAGTGCTTGCCACCGCCGCTGGCCGTCGAGAAGCGGGAAGATGCGGGCGGAAGGCGCCCCGAGAGGAACGCGCGCCTCCACCCACGCAGCCGACACACCTCTGGACGGAGATCTCTCCTGCTCCCGCGCTTGCGGGGCGGAGGGGAAGGGGCGCTTCCGGCTTGGGAGAGCAAGCGCGCCCCCTTGGCAACGGACTTTCGCCAGCAGCCGGCCCTTTCCGTGTCTGCACCCAAGAGAGAGGCCACAGCAGGTCGGAAGGAGCCGCCCCTCCCTCCCTCCGCCTTCCGACTGCCCGGGTGGGGAGGGGAAGGGGAGGGAGGGCGAGTTCCCACCTCAGGAGGCGCGCGCACTGCGCTCAGCGAGGACGGAAGAAACGACCGTCCACCACAGGCGTACCGCCGTGCCTGCTCCTCTTCCGCGGTCACTCGGGCGCTTTCGTTTTCCCTCTGGTCTCATCGAGGCTACGCACTGTGCTCTCCGGCATCTGTGACTTCCTCTTCCTTTTTTCTCCCTCCCTCTCATCCTTGGAGCTCGGTCTGCTCATGGGGCGACCGTCCTCTTCGCGGACCTGCCCCACCTCGCTGTTTTTTTTTTTCGGATGCAGCAGCTCCTTCTAGGTGACGGTCGCCCAGCGACTCACCTTTTCCTCCTTCCTCCTACTGCCTCTGCCTATTCAGGAGTGCTCTCCCGATCCGAGCACCCCCGCACCGATCCTTGGGCGTTCACTCCTCTCCTTCCAGGGTCAGATCCTCTCCGGGACCTGGAGGTACGCGTCGGGAACAGCAGCGTCTTCCAGAACAATCCGCTGTGCTCCTGGCATCCCGGACATGTAGGTGAGTTGTGCTCTCAGCGCAGTAGGGGAGCTCCGGGAGAGAGGCATCCTGGGGGCCGTCCGTCCTCGCCTCTTGCGACGGCGTTCCGGTTGCCTTGGAGGCGGGAAGCTCATCTTCCCAGGGGTAGTTCCTGAGGCCACCAACTTCACTTCCCCTCCTCTCCCCTGCCAGAGGCAGACGCAGCCTTGAACCTGCGGGGTGCTCTCGGCAACACGGCATGTTCCCCGTTTCCCGGCAGACTTAACAGGAGCGCGTCGCTTCTGTCACTCTCCCAGGAAGCTCTCGGCTCTCCTTACCCCGGATGGTGCCCTCGAAGAGGACCCAGGTACTCCTTGGGGGCTCGAAACGAGCACCGCCGCTGCGCACGGCGCTGGTTCCGAAGCTCTCTTGGCCAGAGAACCGGGTCGAGGCGTCCCTAGGGAGAGGGGAGGAGTTCATCCGCCCCGCAGGACGGGATTCAAGGAGACCTGGGGAGCCAACAGTAGGGACTGACGCGCCGGTAATCCTCTCGTTTACCCCCTCTGGCATGCGCAGTCCCGACCGGCCTAGACCTGGAATCCGGTCCCTGGCGTCCCGTAGGCAAGGCGTGCTTAGCAACCGGTGCCTCCCACGGCTCCACCTACCCCATCCGCTAGAGAGGAAGAGCAGCCTCCGCTCGCTGCATCTCACGGCTTCCGACTTGCGCTGGAGTAGCGGCAGAGGGCAGGGCGGGGAGCGCCCGCCCGCGCGGCAGCGGCCAGGTGAACCGAAGCGTGGACTGCGCGTGCGCGCGCGCGCGTGGCGAGTCGAGCGCACGCCTCCTGGCGCCGGCGGGAGGGCCACGAAGCCGCGGACGCGCGTGGGGGAGTGTGAATGGGTGGACGTGGAGACCTCGCAGAGTCTGGCAGACCGCGAGTGGATGGGGAGGAAGGCGAGGGAGCAGGCAGCGGTGGCGACTTCCCTTCGGGAAGCGCCCAGGACTCGGCCCCGCGGGCTGCTCAGGGCGCATGCCTCGGAGAAAGCCGGGAGAACTGGAAAGCTGCTCTTCCGGAAGGTGAGGCGGGCAGCTCTCTGAGGCGGGACCGGGAACCTCTCGCTTAGCGGAGGGGTTGCTGGGCGAAAGGGGTGGGGGGTAGGAAGAGCGAAAAAGACCCGGTTGATGCGGGGCCGGAGGGAAGGGAGGAGGAACGAAACACCCCATCCGCTTACTTCGTGGTCGTCATGGAACGCTTGTCCAGTGGTCGTTGACCAGCGCGGAAAATGTTCCTCCATGGGCGTTGCCGGGGCAAGCGATTTCGCAGAAGCCGCTGCCATTCGCACTCGGGTGCTCCTGCAGCCTCTCACAATCCGTCCAGAAGGATGGGTTGGTCCTCTTCTGAGGGTGACTCCGTGCCGCATCCAGATCCCCCCTCCTCTCTCTTTCTCCCTTCCTGGGGATTCGCCTGAGAACTGCCATGACCTCCTGGCCCCTTTTTATCGGAGGTACCCCTCACTCCTATACCCTGCCTCCTTCGAAGTGACTGGGATCCCTATTGCCGTACGGTCGCTGCTGCACCCCTCGGCTACCACTCCCTTCGGTCTGCTGAAGCTCCTCTGCCTCTTTCAGATGAAGGCGTGACGAAGGACTTGCCCTGTGCACGCCCCCTGGTCGGCAGGTTCGTCTCCTTGCAGATGGTTGGGGCCGAGAGCAGGCTCTCGCTCTGCGAGGTGCAGGTCTTCACCACCGAAGGTAGGTCGCCAAGTCGACGCACATCTTCGTGTGATGTCATAACGCGTCTTGGGCAGTCGCAACGCGATTCCTGGGCTTCACCCGCCTATCACCCGGCGTTGCTGCGCGACCTTGCAAACACGCGGCTACCGTCGCGTTGCCGAGCAGGTCTGCTGCAGCAGCCCATCTTTCGTCAGTCACGGCGCCGCACGAGCGTTGCCGCGTCGCTGAGCGATGGTTGCCTCTCGCTCGCCTTCACGTTAGAGATGCTGCCGGTTATATTGACAGGGCTGCGTTTCCGAGGTGCTGCCCGATCAACATAACCGGCAGGCGAGCCACGTTTCCTTCCCTCACTGCTGCTTAACGTCGCCGTGGTGTCCTCCGGGTGTCTCCGCGTGACGTTGTCGCGAGGCGTGTCACGTTACGCCATCAGTTGCTGCAGTGCTGCGTGCCCCCTTCGGAGAACCGCGCCGCTGAGCTCAGAGACTCCGCTTCAGCGCAGACTGCGCCGCCGTGAGAGGCGCGCCTTCCGGTCCAGACCTCAGCGCCCAGTAGCTGAGGAAACACGTCCGGTCCTGGCAGGCAGCCGCGGCAGGAGGTGGCAGAAATTCCCTGCTTCCTCTGCCCACCCGCGGGGCAACGCCCTTCCTTCCCCTGCGGCATCAGCACGGAGCGAAACCGCCGGGGAGCCGCCTCCCTCTCTCCCCTCGTCCGCTTGCATTTTGGATCGCAGCTCCGAGTCGCCGAGCGTCGGCCGGCGAGAGACGGCAAGGGGTCAAGGGGTGGGGGGAGCGCACTGCTCCAGTTCTCCAGAGAGACCACCCGAGGATTCAACGACGCCCGCGACTCTGCCCCGGCTCCATCTTCTCAGCGAGTAAGAAAATAAACACCGCCGCCGCTGCTTCCTCTTCCTCTCCCAAAGTTTCCTCTCCATCCAGTTCGGCAGAAGCCTGAGTGCGTTTGGACCAAGTGAATCCCAACGAAACAGCTCCGACGCAGGTTGCTCCTCGGGGTGCAGCTGAACTGCGCACGGTCCCGGGCCATGGTCTTTTGCTGTCACGGTTGCTCCCGTCTCCCTCCTATAGCCAGGTCATCAGCAGCGACTTACCATCTTCTTTCCTCGTTCCACATGTTTCCTCTTCCGCCTCCGCACCATTCTTGGTTCCGGAATGCTCCCGGTCCTGTTTCACGGTGCCACTCAAAGCTTCAGTCCATTATCCTTTTATTTTATTTCATTTTTCCTTCCTTCTTTCAGGTCTCTGCAGAGCGTGCGCGTGCGGACCACTCTCGTCGTATCGAGAGGACTGCGTCATTCTCGGGCACCACGTGGTCGCGCCGTGCTCGGAAGTCTCGAGCGAAGATGCTGCTTCTGAAGAGGGTTTCATGGGAGCGCCGGCGTTGCAAATCCGAAGAGCCCCTCCGGAGAACGCGAACCTCCCTGGCTCCCGTGTCGCGGTCTCGACCAGACGCGGTTCTGCCACAGGGATTGGCGCTTCATGGGAAAAGACCGCGGAAAAATCGAACGACGAGGCGGGGAGGGGGGGATACCGGGGATGGGGGAAGGCAGCGTTCTTCCCAAAGTTCGCGGTGGCACGTTGACGACCACATCCTCTCCCGACGCCGCAGTCGCAACCGCTGGAATGAACTGCGCATCCAACCGGCAACCAAACGCTTGCGGGCTTTTTTTTTGTTGTTGTTTCCTCTCGTCCCTGGAAACTCTGCAGTGTCGGAGTTGCGCTGGTAAAGAAGAGCGCGGCTTCCGCCTGGACTAAAACAGGACCTCGAATCTGTCCTAGGATAGCTCCTGCCGCTTTCCAGGCACTCCGCTCGAGATCGGGCGTAGCGATAGTGGACGCGCCGTCGTTCGCGAAACGAAACAAACCGCTTGACCTGCACATTCTGATTTGTGCCCGCCTGGACAGCGCAGCGCGCAGAGTTACGGCCAACCCAGAAGAGCCGAGAAGAAGGAGTTTCGACACGCAGAGCTGAGGCCGTCGCAACAGCACCGTGCAGGCGATGCACCCATCACCTTGCTGCTGTTTCCTCGGCGATGCACCCACCACCTTGCTGTTTCCTCGGCGATGTCGTTATTACTGTCACATCTTGCTGCTGCTGTGCGGCGTTCCGTTATGGCACCACGCTGTTACGGCATCTCGGGGAGTCTCTGCGTCACCGTCCGGTTCTGCAGCTGTAGAACTTGCCGCATGATCCTGCTTACAGTGATTAACGACGTTGCTGAACTGGTGCCGGTTGCCGGGCGACCTTGAAATACCTGTTGGGCGACGGTTGTTGCGGTTGCCGTTCGAAGCTGCAATGTTGCACGGGCTCCGCTACTTACCTCCGCTACGTTGCTGCGTAATCCTGAATTGTCAACAACACTGTTGAGTTGATGCCGCGCCGTTGCCCGGTAACCGTAAGGAAACCTGCGATGTCATCGAGTGACGTCACCACGGCGATGCCGCTTCGTTTCGAACGAGGTTTCTGGGTTGCTGCGGCCACTTTGGGATTCCTGCGCGGTGTTGCGGTGGCGGAGCCGGAGGACTCCGCCGCCGCGCGCCGTCGCACGACTCGGCAGAGGCGCGGAATCCTCTGTCGGCTTCTCCGCGGGTGAGCCCGTACTGAAGGCAAGGAATGACTTCCTGTGGGAGCGCTGCCTGCTCTAGAGAGGGTATCTGCTCTCTGCTGAACACGTCGCTATCGTTTCCCTCAGGGCTCTCCTCTCTTCCCTGGGTTGCGCGTGGCCTCCTTCGCCGTCGAGAGGGTCAGCCTTGATAACCTCCTCCCTCGTTCTCTCAGCAGTCAAAAAAAGCTGCCCCTCCCTTCCTGAACCCATCCATGAGCATCCCGAACGGAGTGAGCGTGCGGCTCCTCATACGGCCTTTCCGCTTCAATGCTCTCCTTTTTGAAGGAGACCGACGTGAAGAAATACTTGGAACTGTCCAGACAGGGATCCGGGAGAGGCAAACCTACCGACTGGAAGGTCCTGGAGCCTCCCTGGACGTGTGCACCCGCTCTCCTTCCTGGAGAACAGTGCTCCGCCGATTGCTCCCAGCACGCTCGCGTCGGGAGTGGTCTGAAGAGGGAAGAAGGGGGGGAGGGAGAGAAAGGAAGCCGAATTCCCTGCTGGCTTAACGAGGACGAGGGGGTCGCGCTTCCGGGTCCTCCTTTCCGCAACCCTCCCTCCGGTTCTCGCCACCTGAGTTGCAAGAGGTGGGGAAGGGTGGTGGTCCCTTCCCCTCCCCTTGCAAAGAAGGAAGTCTTTCGCTGCCGGAAAGGCTACGGTCCGCCTTTTCCCCTTCCCGCTGCTGCATCCCGAAGGCGCTCACGGCTACGGGAAAGATGCGCGTGCTCCGGGCGACCGTAGTTAGCGCTCGTCGTCGTCGTCGTCGTCGTCGTGAAAGGCACTGTCGATGCCGCCCTGCAGCGGTGGTGCGCGGTCCAGAGTTCCCCCCCTTCCAGGGCTGCGTTCGCACACCTTAGACCGCAGAAGAAAGGAGGAAGGGGGGGGGGGTGAGGGGGGGAAATGCCCTGACCTGAGGTAACTCCTCATCTGCTTTCAGAGTTCTCCACGTCTCAGTGCCGCCAGAATGTGGAGCTGGTCAACGTGTTCGACCGCATGTGCTACGCTTTTCACACCAGAGGCGCGTCCTTCCAGGAAGCGGACGAGCGCTGCCGCGACCTCGGGGGACTGCTGCTGCAGCCCCTCTCCGCAGCGACCAACCGGTTCATCCTCTCAGAGCTGGAGCGGCTGCCGGCGAAGTTCCCAGCGTCCATGTTCTGGATCGGTGCCAAGAGGGAGCCGCAGTTCCACTCGCGTACCTGGAGGTGGCTGGACGGTGAGCGGAATAGGGGCGCCATAGCGCAGGGTGGCAAGGGAGACGCGAGATCCACCCCTCCCTGAGAGCGATGGATCTCGTGTCTCGGGGAATGAAAGCTCTACCGGTCCGCAGAGACATCCCTCTTTTCTCCCGTCCATCGTGTCGTGACGGCGGCGGAACCTCTGAAGGTGATGCCTAGGGAGGCAAGTCCCGGAATCTCTTCCTTCTCCCGATCTTTCCCCCTCCGCCTTCCTCTTCCATTCCCCTCTCTGTCTCCATCTAGCGGCCCCTGTAAGAGTGCTCGTCGCTTTGGAGGCTCGCCGCGAGATGGCGCAGGCGTCTGGGTTCGCTCAGGACCTCTGCCTTCCCCTGTGGCGAACAACGCTGCACCAGGAAGGAAAGAGTGTGTCTCCCCCCCCCCCCCCCCCCAAGGAGGACGAAGAGTTCGAGGTAGACAACGGCTTTTTTCAGGCGACATCGTCAGCAAACCCGCCTGGGGCAAGGACCAGCCCAACAACTACAACGGAGAGCAGAACTGCGTGGTCCTCGACGGCGCCCGTGGCTGGCTCTGGAACGACGTAGGATGCCACCTGGACTACCTCTTCTTCGTCTGCCAATACCGTAAGGAGGGGGAGAGGAGAAGGATGAACGAGGGACGAAACGCCTGGGAGTGGCGGGCGGGACTGCTACGACGCCCTTTTCCTGGCCTGCCGAACGCGCGCGCGCGGCTCCTCAGCTGCCCGGCGGGTCATGGGAGTGCTTCCTCCCCGGAACACTCCTCCGTCCAGCCCTTTCCTCGGAGAGAAAGCTGCTCCCTTCGAGGGGGGTGCCTCTGGCGCCGGGGAGGGCTGAGCCCTCCCGTCGCAGATTCTTCCCGCCCCAGAACGGCAGCGCTCGCGTTCGCGACGAGGGCGACCCCCGCCTCACGCCGCCACAAGCCAAGGTTGAAGGGGGGAGGGGATCCGAACTCTCGGTGGCGTCGTCGAGGCGCTCTCCATCTCTACGGCTGCAGACGTGCTGAAATCCCCCTTTGACAGGGTGCAAACGCGGTCGGTGGGGTCGCGAAGGGAAGGAGGGGGGGAGCAGGCGGCGGTTCCCGCGCGACCTCGCACGGCAGACCATGCGCCTGCCGCGGGCGCGAGTCGCCCGCCATGATGCGTATCCACAGAACGCGGCTCCTCTCCCTCCTCCGTTCCGCAGACGCTCTCCCGTGCTGGGACGGAGTGATGATGCTCGACCGTGTGCTCGTGTCGGGGCGGCTCATTGGGGGGGGGGAGGCGTTTCCGGGCGACCCGAGCGCTACTGGCGCGACGGGAAATCAGTGGCAGATGTGGCGCCACCTCCTTGTTGCCCTGATGACGCCGCGCTATAATCCTGCATATATCAGATGCTTCCAGATGCGTTAATTAAAGGTGGCGCCCTGATTCTCTGATACGCCCTTACGCTCCCAGCAGCAGGTCCATGCTCGGGCAGCTTTATAAATAGAACACTCACCAGAATGCCTGGTAGCTGTACGCGACCTGTGCACCTTATCAGGATTGTACGTTTTCCACTTTATAGTACAGGTGGGCCGCACGCGTCGGCACGGTCTCGGACGTGCGCTCCCCTGGACATGTCTCATGCAAGCGTCGACACGCCCCCAGGGAGTGCGTTTCGCAGCGTTCATGGTTGCTAGGCGACGTGGGTTGGATCGATTCGATACGGGAGGGTACGTGCGCAAGGCGTACACGCCTTCCTGCCGCGGGACGGAGAGGCGTCCCGCGCCTCTCCACCCGGGCATTCAGGAGAGGGGGAGCAGTGGGTTCGCACTTCTCGGAGCGCCACGTGCTCCGCGAGGCGCGGCGCTTCGAAATGGCAGCTGCAATCGGAGAGGCGCCATGTGGAAGGCAAGTTCCGGAAAGCAGGATAAGGCATCTCCGGAGGCGACGAAACCTCCGTTCGTAGAGGTCATCCCCTGCATCCTCCGGGATGCGCACAGGGACAGATTCCAAGCGGGTCACCGTTCGGCGGCCGTGGCTCCCGGAAAAAAAGAACATCGGAAGAATCCATTCGTCTCTTCGAGACACAAAACACCAAACGGGGGCCAACAGGCGTCGGTTGGGTCCGCCAGCTGCCGAGGGTTCAATTCATGTGTGTTCGCCATGTGCACTTGGTGCATCTACACGTACACATCCGTATCGGTCATGGGTCCGCCTCTGCGTGAAGCTGGAAAACGAGCAGAGGACAGATTGCGTCTGTCGCCAGGTTGCAACGTTCTCATTACCGCACCCCAGTGCCTCGACAACTGATCCGTGCTTCCGCGCATCCACGTGGCCGAGCCACCACAGAGCATGTGGAAAGAGAGAACCGATCCGAGATCTTAAAGATGGGGAGGTTGCTGGCGCCGACGGAAGCAGCACCCCATCTCCCGGTTGCAGAATACCGGGAGGGCAGTTTAAAATGATCCCGGAAAGTTTCGCGACTGGATTTTCCGGGAACTCGCTCGCTTCCTTCCGGGAATCATGCCCCGATCGACTGGATCGACCTCACGAGTTCTTCATCTTCTCGAGCCACTCTCGGCTGCGTTGTTCGCCCGGAGGTTCTGTCCGAGGTGGAGGCGCAGCATTCACACGTTGAGGAACCCACAGGAGTTGCAGGCGGTTCCCTGGAGTCACAAATCCCTGGACCGTGGAGGCGTAATGAAAGAAGGCTCAACGGAGAACGAGTTCCCTGTTCCCCCCACTGGTCGGTCATCCCCCTTTTCCGGCCCTGTCTCCGGCGGCCCAAGCCGAAACCGCTGGATGGATGGCCTGCAGGGGGGCAACGCCACCCACCGACTTCGCCACGCGGCGGCGGAGACCCGGCGCAACTTTCCAGTCCGGATGCGACGACGCCTTTTTCCAGCAAGCCGCGGCGGATCTGCCTCTGGGGTGATTTGTCTCCAGGCGTGACCCGAGGTGACGTCCTGCCGAGACGCGCGCGATCCCGCCACTCCCGTCCCAACCTTGAACGTCCGTTGCCTGCCGAGTCCGGTACCGCATCCGCCGGCCGCCGTACTGCGAGCGTCCCTCCCTGCGGGGGAATCGGCGGCAATTCGTTGCGTGCCGCGGCCGCCGGCTTGGCGCAGCGAGCGCCGCCCGTCCGGGCGACCCGACCGACCCCTGCGCCTGCCTGGCTGGCTGGCTGCCCTGCTCGAAGGAGGACCTCGCACGACGACGACGGGGAGGGAACGGCGCCGCCGACGTCCTCCTGGCGCGCTGTCCCCTCCCCCATCCCCCGAACGCACGCATCGCGGCGAAGGCGTGGGGAAGGGGGAAAGGATCGGTGGGTTCGCCTCCGCCCCGGGCAGCGTCGGCAGGCTGCCAGAAGTCGTGCGCGCACACGAATCCGTCTGAAGGAATGAATGCTGATGCGGGATAACGGACGATGGCGGCGCCGAGCTCCTTTTCGCTCGTTTCTTGCCGTGGGGCCGGTCGCAGCGAGGACGCGGACGGCGGCAGCGGGGAGAGGGGAGCGAGGGAAGACGAGGAGTGGGGGGGAGGTGGCGGCCCACCGACCTGCGCGCACGCCCGTGGCTGGAGCGGCGAGTGCGGTCGGTGGACGCGTGGCCACCGCGGAGTGCCGCGGTCGCGGTCGCGGAAGCCGTGCGGCTGCAGCCGGCCGGTCGTCTGGGGGAACAGCTGAGGCTGTTTTGCCGACGCCGGCGGGCGGTGATTGGTGAGCGATGCGCGCGCGCCCTTCCAGATCCCGTCCAAGTCGTCTTGGGGGTGCCGAGTTGTTCCGCGGCCGTCCATTGTTCTCACTCTCCCGCGTCCCTCTTTCTCGGAGTGCGTCCATTCGTGCTCCGAACGAGGCTTCCTGTTTTCTCCTGTCGCTCGAAAGGGGGGAGGAAAACAGGAGCGGGCCCGGGAAGCGAACGCTGCGGATGGCGGCAATCCATGACTTTCTCCCCCGTTCGAAGCATTCGTAGAAAGGAAAGGTTCCCTCGACGTGGCGTTGGTCAGGGTGAGAATGTGCTGCATCTGCATCGGTCTCCAAGGTTGAGAGAGTCTTTCACCTCAATCGAGGTGCCCTCTCGGTCGAAAAAAAAAGAAAAAAAAAAGGAACGGAACATGGGCACGATTCCTCTCCCCGTCTCACGATGAGTAGAACCGCAAATCCGTATGACTCCCTGGTGGCATCACCAGAGGGCTGGTTGAGGGGCGGCATCCCCAAGTAGTGCACCGAGCTAGGCAACTGCCTGCTGGGCTGGCCGTCTCCAATCCCGGTCTACTCCACGTCCGGAACCTCTCCCAGCAACGAGAGTCCACGTGCGTTATGATCGCTCTCCCGCGTTCCTTCCCCTCCCGAAAGCTCTGGCTGGTGGCGGTGAGCCATCAGCCAGCCCGACGCGGAAGTGGAGCAGCTTCCCCTGAGCCGTAGCGAAAACGCGCCCAGATTCGCATCGAGCCAAAGATGCCATCCCGGCATTGCGGTCGCACTGAGATTGTATCGTGGTCAAATGCTTCCCGGAACGGATGGAAGGGGGTCACGCGTTCCCGGGACGAATCAGAGCGAGGTGCGCATCGACCGAGAAGGGGACTACCTTCCTGGTATCTTGGGAACTCTTCTGGAGGAGGGATGCATGGAAGAAGAATTCTCTGCTTTTGATCTCCTTTGCCTTCTTAGGGTGCTTCGGGTACGCACATCCCGGAAATAGGTCAACTATTCTACTGTGCATCCCGGTGTGCCCAGAGTGAGGGTGGCAGGAGAGGCATCTAGAGGAATGTTTCGAAACCGGGATTCGCTTGCGGAGACGGAAGAGGTTGAACTGCCATCTCGCCGCCGTCGGCGCTTGTCAGGCCCACAATGCCATGCCACGGGGCATTCATCCCCCTCCTCCGCCCCTGAGGTCTGGGATCGCGACGGAGGAGCAGCCCCGGCCGGGATGCAGCAGCCGCCACCGGTTGTTTCCCACCGGGATGAGCTCCCTCCCCCCTTCCGGACCGACGGACTTTGCCTTTCCGCCTGCACGTTCTTGCAGGCTGTGCCTCGGTCACGCTGAGTCTGCCGTCTCTGTCCGAAGGGCGCTCGCGCGCGAGCCGATGCACGCAAAGGGAACGCTGCCAGCACCGCGCGCGGCTAGAGGAGAAAGTTGCTCCAGGGTAACGATGGTTTCCCTGGAGACGGGCTGTTTTTCCTTTCGTTCTTCGAACGGGCTAGTCTTCTGGGTTGGAAGAGGGGAAACTTCCGAGCTTGGTCGCGGTGGGTGGGTGGAAATGGAAAGAACGCGAACGGGCACCTGCAACGGCCGTCGTGAGCGACGCACAAGTCGCCTTCCGTGATCAGAAAACACAAACAAAAAAAATGAGCTGTTTTTTTGAGGGTGATTCGGTCGCTCCTGGGACCAACGACTTGCGGTCATGCCTCATCGGCAACGCTGGGCACCGATGAGGCAGGCATTCCAGGCTGGGTCCCGAAGAGGAACGAGGGGAAAGGGGGGGGGGCACGCATTTCTTTCCGGCGAGGGGCAAGGCGCTCTCTGAGGCCTGCCTTCTGCCTTGTCCCTCGACGCTGTTTCTGCACGCTTCAGACCTCCCCCACATCGGCGTGTGACCGACGTCGGGCTCGCCGGCGCCCGAGGCGCCGCATGAGCATCAGAGAGCCGCTTCCAGCCCCATTCCAGTTCCCCGTCCGCCGCGCGGCCTGCTTAAGACGACGCCGATGCTAGAGGGAGAGGTTGCGAAAGCTACGAGGAAGGGACGTTTGTGGACACTCTTAGACACCTCGTCCGCGACACGCCTTGTATTCACAATGAGTTCTCCGGCCTTGCACGCTGAAGAGTAAAAAGCAGAGTCGAGAGATTCTATGGAGATTGAAACCAGCAGCCCTGTTCTTCCGCTGGTGCTCGCACGCGTGTGCGGTGGGGGAACATCTCGTAGCGCAGCCGACCTGATTTTGCGTGAGCTTCCTTCCCCGAGAGTGGACTTTGCTTTTGCGGGCACTAGATGTCGCTAGCAAAACGTCGGAAGTTCCCTGCACGCTTGTTAGATGGCGCGGCAGGCCGCGTTTTCCGTCTTCCCGCTCTCACGGGAGGCGCGCAGACGGGCGGCTCCTTCCAAAGATCGGTTCGTACGGGCGAAACGAGGGAGAGACTCTCGGCCGTGGAAGAGGCCGCCCACTACTGTGGTGCGGGCGATCGCGCCCGCGGTTGCCACGGAGGCGCGCAGAGTTCCAGAGCCGCGCGGCCTCCGCCCGCGCGCGTGCGAGTCTCCGCGTGCGTTTCCGCTGTAGGTCAGGAAGAAGAAGCTGCACAACTTCCGCGTCGGGCGAGCCGGTGGAGTTCGCGGCCTGCTTTCGGGGCGGGAAGTAACGCGGGCGGGCGGGCGGGCGATCCCACGCATGTCGGTCCGCGTCGCTGGAAGACGTTCCGGCGTGAATCTCGGAGCAACGAAAGTGATAAAACCACCCAGGGAAAAAAAGAAAAGAAAACTTGCACGCACGCACGCACGAAAAAGAAAGAAAGAAAAAAGCACATCCCTCGCCACGCATCGGGGTTTTCGGAATCACGAAGTGTAACAGCCTGTGGCCGAAGCTTGCGGTCGGCTGGGGACGGCGGCGAGAAAGAGGCTCGCGGGCATGCATGCATGCTGGCCGAGGGAGCGTGTGGGGTCGGCTGGGGCAACAGACGGCACCTCGACGAGCCTCCTGGCTCGCCGTGGTGGTAAGCAGCCGAACCGGCATGCCGGAAGGGGGATGGCGTCGCCCGCACAACGCGCGTCATCCCCTGCTCGGAACGGAAGGGTTCGAGCAAGCCGGCGTCCAGAAGTGGGCGAAGGAGCCGGATGGCAAGGACGAGACGCGGTGCGATGGAGATCGTGGGAAGAGGTGGCAGCAGGCGTCCTAGTAAATCGAGGAGCACCGATCATCTCTCCCGTTTGGAGGGAAAGGGGAAAACGATGCGAACGCCGGGAGCCATCAGCGCGTCCGTTGCTCTTTCTCCGAGTCGCGATTCTGCAGCTCCCAGGGAAGAGTCCACCAAATCCTTTGGAAAACCCGCGCGCGATCCGGTGCGCACCTCTGCCAAGCCCTCCCTCCCCATTGCCATGGCAGCTACCTGGCGACCTCGCTACTCTTTTCGATAAGGAAGCGCGCGAGCGCGGACGGTCTTTCCTGCAGGAAGGTCCTCTTCCGTTAGGGACAGAAACTTTTCGACGAGCAGATTTTCGAATGCCTCGAGGCGTCCTACCTGGCAGTGACGCGTGTCGGGATTATCGGCAAATTTACGCGTAAGACGGGAGCGATAGTCTCAGGGCGGCACTCGAGGGGCGCGGCGCGCAGAAGTCCTTGTCTCTAACAAGTTTCCAGGTGCTTGGGCATCCAGGTGCCAGCAGATGCAGGAGGCGAGGAGGCGCGCTGGGGACCGCGTACCGCATTCATCTTCTGACGCATCGGAATCGCCTCGAGCGCTCTCTTGGCCAGACGGCGGAGCGGCACCTCCGTGGGGAGGAAGCGCCTGTTTCTGGGAGACTTTCGCGGATCACACGACGTCCCTCCCAGCTGAGTGGGGCGTTGCTGGTGATCTTTTCGCGGAAGCGTACCTTCCCTACTTGTTCTATCACACGCCCTTTCGAGCTTTCCTTCAGCTTCCGCCGTCCAAGGCGATGCCTCGGAAGACGTCAATCCAAAACGGGACCGACTCCGGTGAGAAACTCTCGAAAGCTTCGTTCCCTTGAAAGCTGCTCTGCAGCATCCTGAGTTTCCGTGATCTGCCCCGCAGTGATTCGCTGCCATTTCTTTCGGTGAGAGGCGTTCAATCCGAAAGCTGTGCAGGAGAATCTTGGTCGTTCCAGAGCATGAAATCTGCACCCGGATCATCGAGAATTTCCCAGAGATTACGAGCGCGATTATCCCACGAACAGACAAGATTTTTAATCGTTCACCAATGAATAGTCAGGGTGGTCTCTCCGTGCTCCTTCGGTTTGCAGCTAAGAGAGGAATGCGAGCATCGGGTGTCGAGAGGGGCCTCGAAGTTCCCGCCATGGCTCTGAGATGGCGGGGCAGGCCGCCTTCTCTGGCCTTGCTTTGTTGGGCTGAGCACGCAAAGCGCTCCTTTGGAAAAATGGTCACCTGCATTCCGGCTCATGCGTAGAGTCGTCGAACCTTTCGAGGAATGCGCAGACACGCTCTTCTTGGAGCCAACCGTCGCCTTTCGGTGAGTCACTAGAGGGTGCGTCCTCATCCTCGGAAGTCCGTTCCTGCGGGAACCGGAGGCGTGCACGAGAGATTCGCGCTTCCGTAAAGAAAAGAACCGACGGCGCTCTTGGAATCCCGGACGAGGACGTTGGGCAACTACCCGATTCCCTTGAGTCTTTCAAACCCCTCCCCCCCTCCAAGATCCACCTTGACTACCTTCACTTTCCGTAGAGGCTTTACCGGAAGCCGCCGCCTTGGCTGGATGACCCCAAGCCAAAACGAGAAAAATCCTCGGAGCGCGTCTCTCGGACTAAAGTGCAGAGGGCCGCGATGGGATTCCTCCGAGACAGGAGTGCTCCTCCCTCGTCATGCGGTCCTCGCGCTGTGCGGCTGCTCGGCAACGGCTCTCTCTTCTTCCTACGATCACCACCCCTCTGCTCGCTCTACCGCAGTCCACCCACCCCAGTAGCGTGCGCCAAGCGATCAACGACGAGATCGCCGGACCTTCCGCTAACGGAAGCGGCGCCTGAGGCAAATAAGGAGCAGTTACGCGCCGGTGTTGGTGTTCGGTCCAGAAGCATCCGTCTCCCCGTCTCCCCGTGGTTCACCACCCTCCGGGAATGCAAGAGTCCTCTTCGCATTCCCGGAACGATAAGGGGAACCGCGGATGCGGGAGGGGCTTCCCTCCCTTCACCCCTCCCCACCCCTTTCTCCCTTGATGCCGATCCAGCGGTCCAGGAGTCGCGGCTGCAACGGGGAATGCGGAATCCGACACTTCAGTGCGCGACGGCTGCAGAGGCGAGCGGGACGGAAACGCGCAATCCTCCCGCCCATCCCTTTCCTCCCGTTTTTTTTCCCTCGCTGCCTCTCTCCACTTTCCCCTCTCCCGAGGAATTTCCGCGGGAGGAGGAGGGAGCAGTCGCCTCCTCCTCCTTCAAGGAACAAAGGAGCTAAGAGGATTATCCCTGCTTTCGCTAAGAGAACCAGCAGGCCCCTGGGGTTTTCCGACGGAAGGAGAGCGTCGTCGTAGTCCAGATCGGGGGAAAGGTGCGCCTACGGGAACAGCTCTCCCACCTCCTGGGCTGAAGAACTCTCTTTCCTGTCGCAGGGAGGTTAAGAGGAAGGAGGGTTTTCCCTCTCCTCCTCCAGGGAGCTGTTGTCCGTCTCCAGGAGAGGGTGTGGTACCTGGAAAGCTTCCCGGAGAACGAAAGACGAACGAGCTTCTCATCCGGGGAAGAGGAGGAAAGGGAGGAGGACTCCGTCTCCGACCTTGTCAGAAGGGGAGCGGAGGGTTTCTCAGGGAGTGCAGGAGCCCCTGACTTCCGCGGGGTCCGGTCCCGAGGGAAAACAAACGATGTTCGTCCGCTTTCCTCTTTCCTCCTTTCCAGGAGTACAGAGGCAGAGAGGCGGAGGGGTTGACCGGACAAGAGGCCGGGCCATCGCGAGCTCCAGGCGACAGGGAAGGAAGCATAGAGGTTCCTGGTTCTTCCGTTAGAGCGCGAAGCGTCTTCGCTCCGACCGACTGCTGACGTCAGGGCTCGGCGTGTCCCTTCGGCGAGTGCTCTCTGGAGTGGGTACGCCCATACCCTTGCCCATACCCTGCACTGCATCGGACGCGCTGTTTCTCTCTTTCCTCCCCTCTCCTCCTCCCCTTCTTCCCCATCTCCCGTTCTCTCCCTGCCTCCCTCTCCTTTTGTTTCTTTTTTTTTTTTTTGGGCCCGTCGGTTCGGAGCTCGTAGACGGGGTGGCTGTCTCTGCTTCCGGGATCGTCCGTCCTATCTCAAAAAAGTCGGTCCGGGACGACGAGGCGATCATGCTCGAGTCATCTCCGTTTGGAAGGCGGTCCAGGCGAACCACGGAGGAGAGGATGGGGAGCGCATCCTTTCAATTTCCGATCTTCCACCTCGGCTAACGGCAAGATCGTCCTGCCAAATGTTCTCGAATAAAACAGGGGGACGCATCCATGGGGCGTTCCGAAACAGGGAGGAGCACGAGGCGCGCACCGTGACAGGTCACGAAAGCGTGAGAACCTTCCCTCCTGACGAAATCTTCTCTGCAGTCCCCGAATTTTTCGATAAAACGCTTCCCAGGTCACAGCCGCAGCACAGGAAATAGGTCAGAGGAGGCTGCGAGCGAATTTGGCGTCTTCGCCGCGGAGACGCTCGCGCGAACGCACGCATTGCGTACACATATACACCGAGCGAACCCTCAGGTGTACGGCTCTCTGGTACACAAAGCAAATATTGACACACGCGCGCGAAAGAATTTTCGGGTGCGCAATTTTCATTTCCCCCCCCCCCTGGTGCACCGAAAGCGGATCAGCAAGTGTGCTTCAGAGCCACGTGCTTGGATGCTGCGTTGGCCGGCACGCTCGGCGAAGAGATGCTCTTCTCGAGCATGGCTGTGAAAACGGACAGCGCCGTCGCAGGCTGCCTGTTAGATCAATCAAAAACCGGTGTACTTATCCGTGTTGGGCACGATTAGCCCGAAGGGCTTACCCCCTTCTTAATTGCCGCAGCAGCAGAATTTCATGCAACTCATCGTGGTGTTGACAAATAAGGATTGTTCCCTGTGCACCGCCTCATTGTTCGTCAATCAATGCACTGAATGTGTTTGTCTTCGGCGCGCAGCGTGAGCGGCCAGCAATGCTCCAGGCGCGTCCACCTGCCCGGGCTCGGGAGCTGCCGCTCGAGGCAGGAGGAGAGGCCTTAGCAACGGACGTGTCGTCGTCGCCGTGCGTGTCGTTTGAGAGCGCGTTCCTTCGCGAATGCGTGCAAAAGGGTGCGTTCCAGGGAACGCGCGGCAGATTTTCCCTCTTCCTTCCCGCACCCATCCCCCCCCCCCGGGAGAAGTGGAGGGAAGCGAGCGTGCCGCTCCTCGCCGGCGTGGTGGCGCAACCCCCGACGAACGCAGCAGAGTGAGACGTCGGTTCGCCGCTTCGGTTCCCCCGAAGCCGCCGCCGCTTGGTCTTCCGCTCGCGCTCTTCCGGATTCCTCAGGGCGACAAACGCCCGAAGCGTTCTTTCAGTGCCGGAAGACCCCGCGGGCCCCAGCCTGCGACGGGAAGCGACGTGGGGGAAAGGCGAGGAGGGGGGAGGGGGGCGTCGGTTGGTTGTTCCTCGATGTGGGTGCGCCCTTCCTATGCGCTGCTGCTGCGCACGAGCATCTGCGTCGTCCGGAAAAAACCAGGACGAGCGGGGGGACTCCGTCCGGCAGGAATCGTAGGAATGAGAAGCGCGCGTGGAAGAGCCCGGCCTCGACAGATGCTCCTCGCTGGCAAAAGCTGACCCGCGCGCGGGAGGGATTTTGCCGCCGGCTGCGAGCGGGCCGCAACCCCTTCGAGCGCGCGCGAGGCAGCAGCGCCGCGCGCGGAAAAATTCGGCGAGTTCTTAGAGCGCACGCCAGAAGGGAGGAAGCAGCGCGTAAAGCAGGGAAAAAAAGAAAAGGAAGGATGATGGTGACGATGACACGGCAGCGCCTCTCTGAGAATACGCGATCTTCGCATCGGATGCTGTCCGCCCCGGCGCAGATGCAGCAGCAGGCCTCGAAAAAATCTCTGTCGAAGGGCGGGGACGCGGACGAGCCGGCCGTTGAAACGGGAGTCGAGTGCGCGGGAACCGCCGCCAATTATCGCTGGGAGGAGAGGGGGAAAGGGGAGGGAGGGGAGGAGGAAAGGCGAAAAACAGGTGCAGCTGAGCTGATCTGCATCCTCTGTAATTCGAGATGCTCAGGAGAGAGAGAAAGGATGTTTCGGGGGAAGCCCGCCCGAGCATTCCCTGCAGTCCCTCGCTTTCCCGGATCGCTGCCCTGCGGCGTCTTCCAAGTCGTGGTCCGTCCCTCTGCGTGCACGTGGGAGGCAGGGAGAGGGGGGAGGGGAGGGAGGGAGGGAAGGAAGGAAGGGGATTCGGAGGGATCGCAGAGAGCGCGCGCGGGTGCTGCTGCTGGTTGCTGCCTGCGTGCTTCCGGGAACAAGGCGCTCGCGCTTGTCGGCCTCGGGGCGGAGAACGCGCGCGCGCGCGGAAGCGAGCTGTCGCGCTCCGCACGCCGCCTCGCGCAACCACGTGGAGGAGGAGGGGAGGACAGGCTCGGAAGGCGCTCAGCCCTCTCGTTGCGCAAGCGGTCCCTACGTGCGGCGGCGGCGGCGTAGAGGTCCCCGCTCCGGGAGCTGGCAGCGACGCGGCGGGGGTGAAGGAAGGACCCGCGGCGCTAATCCTTCCCCGCGGTGAGGGAACGGGGAACTCCCTCCCTCTTTTCCCCCCACCTCGGGCGAAATCAGAAGGAGGGGCTGTCGAATTGAGACGCTGGGAACGCCCCCGAATAGACAGCGGTCATTTCATCCCCAACCCCTTCTTGTCCCTTGTTCTCCCTCCCTACTGCTGGAAGCAGGCACCCCTCTAATTTGAAGGGTGTCGCTGCTGACACTTTTGGACAGTGCCTCCTCCTCTCGTTGTCATGGTTTTGTCCTCCCTCCTCCGAATCAACCGCCGATTAGCATAATGTCCGACGTATCCTACCATCACATCGCAGCACCCCTCCCCCTTTGGGCTGCAGATGCTACTGCGCCGTGCTGTCGTGGGCGGGTTGGGGGGAGGGGGGAATGAGAGGCAGCCGGTGCTTCTCTTCTCTTCACCACCCTCTCCCCTTTTCGCCCGAGCAGGTCCGAAAACGTGCGGCAGCCCTGACCTGAACGTCAACACAACTCTCCGAACGTACAGCAGCGCTGTCGGGGCGTCCGTCTTGTACGAATGTCCCCAGGACCACGCCGTGCTCGGGGACGCCTCGCGGACGTGCCAGACCAACGCCCTGTGGAGCGGCTCGGCTCCGTCTTGCAAGTGTAAGTTGGAAGGAGCAGCAGCGGCGGCGACACCCACTTCCTCGTCCTTGCCCTCGGGTCGAGGACGTGCACACCTTTCACCTTCTTCCTCCTCCTCTTTTCCTTTCCTCCTCCTCTTGTTTTCTTTCTCCTCTTTTCCTCCTCCTCTCTTCTTCCTCTTCTTTCTCCTCTCACTCCCGTCTCAAAGTCCTCTTCCTGTCCCGCCCCCCCTCCAGCCACGTTCACAAGCTCGCTGACGCTCGCCTCTTTCCTCCTCTCCTCCTTCTCCTGTGCCGGGGGAAACGAAAAGATGTCAATTGCGGTCCGCCGACGAGCATCGACGACGGCGAAGTCACCCTGCCGGAAGGGAGGACCACCTTCAACGCCACGGCCGTGTACACCTGCCGCGCCAATTACAGCTTGACGGGGGTGCCGGTGCAGCGTTGCCAGGAAAACGCCCTCTGGAGCGGTGGCCAGGAGCAACCTCAGTGCTTGCGTAAGCACTGCCCTCCCGTAGACCCTGCCATCCGTCCTTGCTTCCCGCGCAGTCTCCTGGTGCCCCAAGCTCGAGGCCCCGAGGAACGGCTCCGTCACGCAGACCGGCCTTCAGGTCGGGGCGTCCGCCAGCTTCTCCTGCCGTCCCGGCCACCGCCTGAGCGGCAGCTCCTCCCTGAAGTGTCAGCTGGGTGGCAGGTGGGAGGGTCGCTTCCCCCGCTGCGACTTCGTGGACTGCGGTCCCCCCAACGAGCTGGAGAACGGGCACCGCGCCCTTGTCAACGGCACCACGACCTACATGAGCCTGGTGTCCAACTCGTGCGACGAAGACTTCTGGCTGGAGGGTCCGTCGGTACAGACCTGTCGCAAGGACGGCTTCTGGAGCGGGGAGAGTCCCCAGTGCCACCGTGAGGAGCAACCTTTCTTTTCTTTTTTTCAGCTCTCCCCATTCCCTGATTCCCGCTGATCCTCTATCTTACAGTGATCGCTTGCGACGAACCTGACATGCTTCCGGGCAGCTACTTCATCGCCTACGACTTCCTGGTTCACTCTGTGATCGAGTACCACTGCGAGCTGGGTCACCTGATGGTCGGCGACGGGTACCGCACGTGCCAGAAGGACGGAACGTGGTCGGGCAGCGCCCCCATATGCAGATGTATGTTCGGGGAGAAGGGAAAAAAGGAGGGAAGGAAGGGAACCTCTCACCCTCTTCCACGCCTCCCTTCCTTCTCCTCTTCTCTTCCTCCGTCCTTCCCCCCTTCCTCTTCTTCCCTCCCTCTCTTCCTCCTCCCTTCTCCCTCTCCTCTTCCTTTCTTCTTCCCTTCCTCTTCTTCCCTCCCTTCCTCCTTCTCTTCATCATCATCATCAGCACCATTCTTCCTCCTCTTCCTCTTCCACCTCCTCCCTTCCTTCTCCTCCGCCTCCTCCTTCTCCCTTCTTCTCCTCACCCTTCCCGCTCGAACTCACCGATTGGATATTCTTCCTTGCAGACGTGGACTGCGGGAGGCTGGCGCCGCTGCCCAAGGGCTCGCTCATCTACACCAACCACTCCACCTCGCTGCACAGCCAGATCTCCTATGAGTGCAACACGGGCTACAGACTCAGAGGGCTGGTCACAAGGGTGTGCACTGAGGCCGGCACGTGGAGCGGAGGGACGCCCAAGTGCGAAGGTGAGAGAGCAGCTTTGAAGCCGCTGCCGGACCAGGGCTCGGATGCTCCCGGAAGCCCCGTGCGTCTGCTCCCTCCCTCCCCTCGTCTTCTCGGGTACGCCCGTGAGAGGGAGCCGCGTCAGCAGTCCCAGGAATGTCGCAGGAGGTTGCACTCCGCGCAGGTGCCGGTTCGCAAGCCCGCGTCGGGGGCTTTGTGGTTAAGGCTTCCGCGTGTGCTACCATGCGTCGCGGGTTCGAATGCTCCGGCAGAAACTGACGCTGATCCGTCGTTGGTTCCGGGTTTCTCCTGCAATGGCGCTGGTTGCCCGAAACATTCGGGTGTGGCACCGCCCGGAGGCCCCCGATGAAGGCCGGAACCATGGGAGTCGACCTTCGGGTCCTTCCAGGAATCAAGGAGTGGGGAGTTCCCCCTCCGGTCGTGCAACGGGGAGCGGACTCCCCTCACCAGGGGGACCCCTCTGGTCTCAAGATGGAGCAAGGAGTCTTCACAGGCACCTCTCCAGTTGTTCAAAGGAGCAGACCCCCCCTGTTGAGGGGGGGGGACCCTCCGAGTCGCCTCCTCTCCAGAAAAGTGCAAGGAATCAAGCAATAACGACCTACTGTGGGAAGCTGCAGCGCCCCTTCTGCGTTTCGGAAGCATTCCTTCGGGGTTCTCTTCAGAGGAGTGAACAGGAGCGGTTCCCTTGCGGGTTCCCTCTGGAGAAGAAATTCCTACTAGCGGATCCTTTCCGGGTTCCCTTCGGAGAAGTTGAAATGGAGAGGACCATCCCCCTCCCGGGGGGGTCCCTCCGGAAAGAATGAGGAAGGAGATTTCCTTCTGGTTTCCCCTTCGGAGACAACCAGGGTGGGAGGTGCGATCCGGAGGGATCCCTCCCCAAGCATGAGAGGAACGGACTCCGAGCCTTGCTGGATTCATAGGGCGGACCCCCCTTCCGGGGTGCCCTCTATCTTCAATTCCACGCACCCTCCGCGGGTGCAGTGGAACAGTGTTAAAGAGTCACGTGCGCCGCGAGGCACGTGACCGGCTCTTGAGGTACTTGGCGAACCAAAAAAAAAATTGAAAAAAAAAAAAAAAACGCTGGAAGGGAAAAAACAGCGAAGACAGAGAAGAACCCAAAAGGATTTCCATCATCCCTTTACCCGCCGTGTCTACCGGCGGGTAAAAGGGCGGTGGCACGGCGGCGTTCCGGAAAGGCGCGCGTGCCAGGCGGGCACGCTCGCTGGCGGAGGAAGCGCACCATCCGGGAGGGACCGACGCGCGCGCCGCCACCTCGACCGGACGCTGTCATCGTCCCGTTGTCTTCCGCCCTCTCTTGCCTTCCTTCCTTCTCTGCTGGATTGTGATCCGGGGGAGGGGGCGGAGGCAGCTGCGCGCATCCCGGGAGCGCCTTTCTGCGGCGGCCACATGGCCCTTGCGGGCCACTCCGAAGTCTCCCAGCCGCCCTTTGCGCTCTATGGTGCATTCCCCTTTCTCCGAGGACGTTAGGCGTCTCGGAAGTTTCCGCGACGTGGGCTTCGGCCGCCGCTGCGCTCCTCCCCACTCCCGACGGCGATCTGGCAGCTGCCCCCCCCCTCTCCGTGGTCTCGGTGGAATTGCCTTCCTTTGCACTCCTCGCTGGCATGGAGTTGCCGTATGCGTGCCCTGAGATGCTCGGCATTTCTCCAGAGAGAGGCGAAGTCCTGTTCAAAGGCAAAGTTGGCTCCTCTTCCACCACCACCACCACCACACCCTCCCTCTTGTTCCGTCGCGCTGCCCGCATAGACGCACCCGTACACGCCGTGCATAGGTGGAAACGTCCAGGTGGGGGGAATTCGTCCTCGTCCTGTCTCCAGGTTTCCCCTCTGTGACCTCGCGCGGCCGATCCAAGCCCTTGGTGCTTCCGTCTGGGAGGAGCAAGAACTCCATATTCGCATGACGTCATCAGAGTGGCTCCCCGCCGGCCTTCAGCTGCTTCCGTCTCCTTGCCTTCTCCTCCGCTTCACTTCTTTCTGCATCTCGAGCCTCTCCCTTCTTTTCAGAGCTATCCCTCGAGAATCACCCCAATTTCCCCCCATATCAACCCCTCAGACGATTGTCCTTATTCTTTCATAGGTTCTCTCTCGAAGGATCCCCCTATTGCCCCTAAGAATCCCTCGAAAAATCTCCCTTATTTTTCCCATATCATCCTCCCTCAAAGGATCTCCCTTATTTTGCTAAGCCGCCTGTCGAATCTCCCTTATTTTTTTTTTTTTCAAAGGATCCGTCGAGGTATCTCCCTTGTTCTGCTGAAGAATCCTGCCTCCTCCTCCTATCTTGTTTTGTGTCCCGTTTCCGGGACCAGACTTCTTGCACCTCACGGAACCTGCAACTCGAGCTGCCGCAGTGGTTTCGAGGGAGCAAGCCCGAGGGTAGGCCCGTCGGGGTGGTCCCTTTTGTCTGTGAGAACAAGTGGACGCCTCGAGGGCGAAGAGTCGCCTTTTTTTTTTTGTTGTTTTTTTTTTCTTTCTTTCTCCCCGCCGACGTAGTAGCGCGCTTTGTCCCCGGCGCTCGGGGCAGAGTCTCGAGCTACCCTAAGACCTCCAGCATGCATGCAGCCGGCTTCATGCAGGACCCGGCCGTCGTCCCCCCGGGAGCGTCCCTCCACCTGCGAGGTGAGGGTCTGCGGGCAGGACTCTCATGGAATATCCGGGCGTGTCCTCCTCCTTTTCTTTTCCTCCTCTTCCTCCTCCTTTTCTCCTCCTCCCTTCCTCCTTTTGCTCTACCCTTCCTCCTTCTCGTTACTTGCTTCCCGTCTCGGCGGACCGGCTGCTGCCGCACCGTCTCTTTCTCATCCGAGGAGCCACCCCCGGGAGATTCCCGGCTTCCTTGGGCTCCTGCGTCCGGGCGCGGTTTCCGATTCGCTCTGCAGCGGCCTTCATCTGTCGCTGCCACCGGCGCCTTGCCAGGGGAGCGACCAGGGATGTCAGCGGCGGGGTTTTCTAGACTGCGCCCACCGCCGCTTCCTAGGGAGTCCTGCCGGTCGCCACTTCCCCCTTCTCTGCCTCCCGGGGGATTTTCCCTTCCCTCAGGCGATCGCGAGTTTCTCTGGAAACACGTCGCAGATCCCCAAGCTGTCTGCCTTCAACCTTCAGAAGGACACCAGCAGAGACCAGAATGACCCTGGTTTGATCTCTCCCGATCCGCGCCCCCACCTGGATTCACAGTCGGATCCAGCAGGCGTGGGCACAGATGGCTCTCTCTCCCGCTCTGCTCTGAGATCCTCGAGCCCTTGAGGTCCCCAAGAGGTCCTTCGCTGTTTGGGAGGGCACGATCCGGCGAGGCCTACTGAAGGTTTCCAGAAGGCAGCCGGAAGAGGGGAGGGGAGTGCCGCTCTGCGATGGAGACCGTGGATCATCCGCCTCGGGTGTGAGAGCTCCTGCGTCTTCCTCATCCTCGGCAACCCCGTCGGGGACGCGTTCTTTCGCGGGAATGCTCAGTACTGAGGATGTCCAGCAGGAGACCACCTCCCCCTTTCCCTTCGGGCGCCGTGGTAGCGCCTGCCCTTTAGACCCGCGTCACCCTCCACGTTTTGCGCTCGACGAGAGAACAGCCGGAGAGGCGTCTGCACATCTCCCCCTCCCTTTCCTCCTCTTTACCTCCCTTCCTGCCTTTAGCATCGAATGACCCGCGGGTGACCTTCTCCGAGGTCGAAGCGGGCTTCGACCTTCCTCCGAGGGGGAGCTGCGGGGATGTCTTTGCGGGCGCGTCGTGGTGGCTCTGCGCACGCACCCAGCGGAAGAGTAGGCGTCTGTCCTCGGTCCACCCCATCCGGAACTGCAGCTCTGATGGTGGGAAGAGAGGGGGTAGGGAGAGGGAAATTCCGGTCGCCAAAGCGGAGGAGAACGAATGGAGCGCACGGCGGCGGCCCCCTCGGATTTGCGCTGAAGAGGAAGCACCCAGCATCCGAACCTCCTCCTCCTCTCCTCTCTTTTTTCCAAAGCATGCGGATCCACCTCTCGTTCCCGCAGCACCTCATCACGACACTGGAGCCTCATCCTAGCCGGTCCGACTCTCGCTGACTTGCCCCGTGGGCCTCTGCACCATCCACGTGGAACGGAGGGTGCGACGGCCTCTCTCGTGTGCTCTGCGGCTGCGAGCCTGGCGCTCCGCCTGCCCTCGAGCGGTGTGGAGACGAACAGGCGGGCTCCATCCCCGACCGTGAGCGCCCGAGACAGGCGACCTCCAGTCTCCATGGTTCAGGGGGCTCGGGGGAGACTCCGGCTCGAGGGTGCCGCCAGGCGTACGGAACGGGGGGGGGGGAACAGGAAAGGAAGAACCCACGTCCCCTCCCCCTCCCCCCTGCCGGTGCGGGAGTCGTTGTCGCCGCCTACTTTCGCGACGTCTCCGCTTCTCCCTCAGGAGTCCCCCGGGCACGGCCACCCTGGCACGCTCACCCGAAGCTATCGAGCCGAGACGTTCGACCCGGCGGTGCCGTGCGCCACCGGGAGTAAGGGGATGGGGAAGCGAAGTGTCCGCGCTTCCCTACGAAGCTGCCGTGAGGCTCCTGAGTCTCCTCCACCGGATGGAGACGCCCCCGAGCGGTGTTTGGTGCCCTGAAGCCAACCCGTGCAAATCAGCCGGTGGCCGACTGGCCGCGCCCGTGACGCCGAGCGTGCTGGAGGGTTCGCTCGCCTCCGCCTCCCCTCCTGGAGTCAACTGCGGCGGGGAACAACCCCGCGAGGAGTCGTTCCCAGCTCGGGGAAAAAGCGAGGAAGAGTGCTCCACAGACCCAGGCTCATCTCGGAACCCCGCCGCAACCTCAGGGCGCGCTTCGCGCTCCTTTCCCTTGCGGCGCACCATCTCGGCCAGCAGACTTCGGTCCAGTGGTCAGTCCCCCCGCCACTTCCCCCGGTAGAGGGGATGCAAGGCGGGCGTGATCTCTCGGAAACCCTGCGGCGGGCGCCTCGCCTTCACTGCCGTTGGCATGGCGCAGGCGCCTCGCGCGAGCAGCTGCTGTCGTCTGACGCCAGCGACTCGCTCCTCGACCCACGCCGCTTCCAACTCGTCCCGCAGTAAGAGGGACTCGACGATGAGATCTCCAAACGAAGATGATGATCCCTCTTTCTCCAAACTTGCGATCGGGGCAAGACAGGAGGAAAGGAAGAGGAAGAAAGAGGGAGGAAAGGAAGAGGAAGAGAGAGGGAGGAAAAGAAGAGGAAGTGAAAGGGAAGAAGGGAAGAGGAGGAGATGGAAGGGTGGAGGAAAGGAACGAGAGAGTGGAAAGAGGGAGATGGAGAAAGAGCAGGAGGGAAGGGAGAGAAGGAAGAGAAGAAGGGACAGGGAGGAGGAATGAACGAATGGAAGAATTGCAATCTGTCGGTTCGGGAGCGGCGGCCAGGGGGGAAGGAGAGACGGGTCGGCGCGCGACCGTGACCGTTCGCACCCACGCGACGTGGGTGGCAGCATCCGCGCAAGGATCGCCTGCCGGCGTCCCGTCATTGCCTGCGTCGCTCTCAACTTTCTCGCCCTCCAGCGGTTCCTTGCGCATCAGCCTCCTCCTCACCCCGGCGCCGAGATGACCCCTCCTGCTTCAGAAAGATCCTCAGGACCTCAGACTGCGCTTCGAAAGTAGCGGCGCGACGACACAGAGATAGGCGTTCCAAGTGTACTTTTGGTCACACTAGGGGCACGCCGTGAGCGCTCTCCGGTCCTTCCGGCAGCACTCTGGAGTCAGTGGGGCTCACGCGCACCCCTGGTCTGGAGAGCGTCAGCGGCCGCCGAGCACTTTGGGAAAACTTCGTCCTGGGCGATTCGCTCACTCTCGCTGGAGCGCCTCGGCCGCTCGCGCTCCTCACCGCAGCCCTTCCGGACTTCGGCGGGCTCCGTCGGTCGTCCATCCGCTCCTGCGGACCTTCGCCTTCTCTTGCGCGGCCAGCGCCACCTCGGGGCTGTTATCCACGAGCGAAGGCGAGCGCGAAGCGACCGCTCGAGGCGCGGAGCATCCCTGGTTAGCCCTTCCTCTCCCCAGCTCTCTTGCGGAGGCGAGCGGCGACGCTGAGGCGCGTCCGTCCATCTCATCCAGACCGCTTCCTACCGTGCCCAGCGGGACGCTTGGGAATTTTTTTCTTCCTCCTCCCCTTCTCCCCAGTCGAATCTTCCCGCCCCCGCCGTTCCTCTCCCGGCCGCCCTCGCCTCCTCCGCTGGAGATTCTGCTTCCCGGCCCGCCCGTCATGTGGTCCCAAGATGCTGCGTGCGCGCATCCTGCCCCGTCGCGCGGGAACTCCTCTCGCCCACGCCGCCGGATGAGCCCCGAGAGATCGCGGGAGCGCGCGCGCTCCGGTGCGGACTGCGCGCCCTGCGCAGCTGTGCGCTCGCGCGCGCGCTCTGGGACGTGGGAGAAGAGGAGGAGGAGGGACGCGATGTGCCTTTCCTCCAAGGAGGAGAACCGAGCTGCCACGTTCCGGAACTTCCACCGCCGAAAATCCACCTTTCTCTGCATCCCGGAGATCATCCCGCTCGCATTACCGTTGGCATCCTCTCTCTCCTTCCTCTCACCATCTCCATCATCATCATCATCGTCTTCGTCGTCGTCATCGCCATCATCACCACCCACCCCTTCCTTTTTTCTCCCCTCCCCCCTTTTCGTCCCTCCTTTTCCTTTCTCTTCAAGTTTGCGGAGGCCGCCAGATGGGGGACTCTCCCGTTACGGGGAGGGCCAGGGTGTGCCACGGCCGGTCCCCGCCGCTCGCAGAGCCGACTTGTTCCGTGCAGAGAGCGCGAGAAACACCCCGCCGCCGCCGCCTCTTCCGCCATCTGCTGCGCGCGTGCCGGGAGACCTTGGCGCCCTTCCTCGCGTTCCCCCCCCCCCCTTTCTTCCCACCTCTAACTCTTCCCTCGACTCCAAGGAGCGTTCCTTCCCCTCCTTCTACTCCTCCCCCTCCGGGCGGGCACTTTCGAAAATCCAGAAGCGACGGGAAAAGAGGGGGGGAAGGGCGGGAAAGGAGGGAGAGACAAAGAGGAGGAAGGGGGGAAAAAGGGAGCAGGGAATATGGGAAGGTGTTGGCAGGGTCCTCACGGCAGCCAATAAGATGGAGGAGGCGACGGGACTGGTCCTCCGGCTTCCCCTCCCTCTGGGGAGGGGGACCTTGGAGCTTGAGATGCACCCTCATGCGTCCCGAGCTCATGCTGCTCCCCCTTCCTCCTGGCATGAGCCACCTATCATTCATCAGGTGGAGGAGAGAGACGCTTCGGAGGGGAGAAGTCGTGCCAGGTTTCCGTCCTCCTCCCTTCCCCCCCCCCCCATCTAATCATTCTCTCCTTGTTCTTTCCCCCCCTACTTCCACGGCACCCTCGGATTTCGGTTGTCCTGAGCTCCTGTCCCCTCTCCAGAGCTCCTCTTCCCCGCACGCGCGCGCGCTCCTTCCCTCCCGAGGAGCCACGCGGGTCTGTGCGGGATGCGCCTTTCTGGAAAGCTCCTCGCTTCCTTCCCGGCCCCTCTCGCTCGCCCCTTGGGGAAGAGGAAGGGGCGGGCCCCCACGAGCCCTCCGCCCTGCGCCGCTCACTGCTCCCTTCTCCTTCCAGAGATCCGATGCGGGGAGCCCGTGCACCCGAAGAACTCCATCATCAGCGTGGTGGGGAACGACCGTGCCAGGAACATTCTGCGGGCCAGGTCGAACGTCACGGGGGGCGCCGCCTCGCACAACACGTACCGCGTGGGCTCTTCCCTGGCCTACCGGTGCGAGAAGGGTTATAAGCTGAAGGGCGCGGCGGCGGCCGTCGTCTGCAACGCTGATGGCCAGTGGAACGGCAGCTTTCCGATCTGCACATGTGAGCAAGGGGACGGTGGTGGGGAGAGGGGGCGGGGCAGTACCCCCGCCTTCGAGGATTCAGTCCCCGGACAACGGCGTTCTCCTTTCCCTTCTCGTTCGTCTCTTTGCCATCCCCGGAAGATGTCGACTGCGGACCGCCGAAGACCATCCCTCCCAGCACCGTGGACCTCAAGGACGCGGCCACCCACCTGGGCTCGATGGCGACCTACAGCTGCCCCGAGAACCACGTCCTCGTCGGCCACTCCTCCCGCGTGTGCCTGGACAACTTCACGTGGTCCGGGGAGCCTCCGCAGTGCAAAGGTCACCCCACGAAGTTTGACCCTTTTCGCTCCTCCCTGTCTCTCTCCCATTCACCCCGACTGCCCAGAGACGGCCAGCCGGCCCCGGAGCCACTGCCCTTCCTCCCCCTCTCGCCTTTCTTCCCTTTCTCCCGCTTAGTCCTGGAGAGCGTGCGAGCTCTCCGGAGGGATTTCGGGAGAGGCTCTGGCGGGAGAAAGGCGGGCAAACCGGAGGGAACTTCCCCGTCGCTACCCGAGTTCTTTCGCCCTCCCCCCCCTTTCCCCTCTCCTTTCCTCCCTTCCCCCACTCTCTTCCTGGTCTGTCGCCTCAGGGGATTTTCCAAGGCACGCTCCCTCTGTCACGATGATCTTCCCGAAAGACGCGGTCTCTCGCTCGCTCGCAACTCCGTCACCCTGCGCCCTCTTTTTGTGCTTCTTCCCTGTTCCCTTCTTCCTTTATTCCTTCCAGCGGAACCAAGGAGGCACCTCTTTGCTTCTGCTAGGAAGCACCACATGCGTCCCTCCAGGAAGATCATCGTCCCCCCCCCCTTCCTCCTCCTCCTCGTTTCTAGAGTTCCGCCTCGGAGGACCGGTCGCCTCGGTGGACCCTTACTACCATGGTCGTCCCCTTCCCTTCCCCTCCTCATCCTCCTTTCTTCTCACTCCCTAATGCCACTCTCCGCCTTCTCTCATCCCTGGAGACGGCCGCGTCGTCGACGCCCGTGACTTGCGCTGTTCTCTTCCACCAGAAATCCGCTGCGGCGATCCTGAGACGAGCCACCCCGGGGCGAAGGTCACTGTCCTCTCACACAAGGTCAACGGAGTCTCCCACTACTCTTGTCCCGCCGGGCAGGAAGTCGTCGGCTCCAGCACAAGGAAGTGCCTGAACAACGGCACCTGGAGCGACTTCCCTCCCGCCTGCAAATGTGAGTCCGTGGCGCGCGCGAATCCTCTGCTTTCCGCTCTCCCGGCCCGCCCAGGCACTCCATGCCCTTCCTCTTCCCAGGGGTCGAGTGCCCGCACCCGGCGAAGATCCCGAACGGCCGCGTCCTCATGCTCAACGCGTCGCTCACCTACCAGAGCGTCATCGAGTACCACTGCTTCCCGACCCACGTCAGGAAGGGCCCCTTCCGCCGCGTCTGCCTGGAGGAGGGCAACTGGTCCGAGCACGAGCCCAGATGCGTCGGTGAGTCATCGCCCCCCGGTCGCTCTCCGACCCGCCGCACGGGGCATCCACCGCCTTCCAGCAGAGGTCGCCAACCTGACCGACGCGCTGCTCGTCCCGGTCTCCGGCGCGGGAGGAGTGGCCGCCGCCACTGTCGGGGGAACAGAGGGCGGCACCGACCTGGGCCTCGGCGTGGGCATCGGCACGGGGCTGTCCTTCCTCGTGGTCGCCGTCGCCGTCGCCGGCTGTCTGAAACTGTAAGGTCGGGAGGGGAGCCAGGGAAAGACGGGAAGGGCCACTGAAAGACGGACATCGGGCAGGAGGAGGAACGGACTGACTGGGGATGCCCGCAAGAAGGGCGGCGGCGGGCGGCCCGGCCCGCAGGACGTTACCAGCCTGAACAAGGAGGCGTTCCCGTCGGCGGACGCCGGGTACCTGGACGGCGGGCAGCACATCTACGACTACGTGTCCACCGAGTCGCCCTACCACGAGCCCTACGAGAACGTCATCGACTTGTCCTCGCTGGACCGCAGCCGGCGGCCCTCGGGGAGTGGTGGTGGCGGAGAAACCGTGACGGTCAACGGCGTCGCGGTCAACAGATGACTCTCCTGCGGCGGTGGGGCTGCGTCCCCGGTCGCGTGCCCGTCCACACCGCGGCGAGGAGCCCCTCCCCCGGATCCACCCGCCTCCCAACCCTTCCCGGAACCCGAAAGGTCCCGACGGACGCTGCCGAGATCGCCGTCGTGTCTCCTCTCGCAGGAGCGCATGCCCAAGCACTCCTCCGGGCAGGTGAAGGACCTGGGAGAGCAGCACCGAGTGGATTGCCCCCTGACCGACCTATCGGAGACAACACCGCTCGGAAGCAGGGCGAGAAAAGGCCCTCCCTCAATAGAGCGGGGAATGGCCCCTCGCGACCCAGAGGCCTCCACGCGGAGAGGCCCACCCTCGCGCGAGCGTCGCCTTGGATACCGGTTTTTTCGCCCGAAAATGCAAAGTTCCTGCGTTTTCCTGATTCACTCCTCGAGCTTTTCATTGGGTCCTCAGCAGAGTCGGAAGCGGCGCTCTTCCCCGGACATGGGGGGGACCGCTCCAGCCCGGTGGCGTCCTCTCAGCTCCGCCATTGGAGGGAGGGTGCGTCTCACCTCTGGCGAGAGCCTTGAAGGAACCGTCGGTCCGCGTGCCAGGGACTTCGAAAGCCCCTTGGGAGGGGGGGAGGTAGAGTGGAGGAGAAGGAGGGTCACTGGACGACCGCCACCATCCGGAAGCAGGAGCTGTTGAGCTCGAAGAAAAAAACAGCCGACTCGGGCAGGTCAGCGGAGAGGATAGCTGCCCCACACAGAGGCCAAACTACTGGGATGGGGGGGGGGAGAAAAAAGGGATGAGAGGAGAAGGACGAGGAGGGGAAGAAAGAAAGTGGAGGAAAAGGAATGGAAGAGGGAGAGAAAGGGAGAAGGGGGAGGGGAAGAAGGGGAGGAAGGGGGAAGGAGGAAGAAATCGGGAGCAAGAGCAAGGAGATGAGGATGACGTTCAGGGCGATGGTGGGCATGGTGACCACAACGAGAAGGGGAGGGAGCGGCGGTGAAGGGGCGTCTTCCTGCCGGAGAATCCGCTTTCTTGCTTCGTTCTCCCATCCCTTTTGGAAAGCAGCGGGAACGCACCCGCTTTCCGCAGCTCTCCAGAGCAGCAGCACTTTCTCCGAACGACCTCTGCTGTCGAGACCCAGACGAAGAGTCTGAACCTGGAAGACTCGCGATGGTGGGAGCTGCTGATCCTTTGCCCCCCCCCCCTTCCCCTCTCGCGCGCCAGGGGTGAAGCCGGGATGCGGCCGCCGCTTCTCTTCGGCTGCCACCGATGAAGAGGCGAAGGAAGGGCATCGCTCCCGCCCGAGGTTGCGATCGGCGGAAAGGGCAGCGAAGTCATTCGCCTTCCTTCCTTCTTCCCATTCAGGATTCCCACCTCCGCCGCCCCAGGCGGGCTGGCTCCGTCCCACGAGCGCTGTCCACCTGAACGGGCGTTCCTAGAGGCCGCCACGGCGGTTCGTTTCCCTCCTTCTCACGACGTTTGCGTGGCGCTGCGCTCCACGGGAAGCTCAGCGACGGCGACCAGAAAGGGGAACGGAAGGAAGGACTTGTTTGTGGGTACGGGCTGGGGAGGGTGCGAGCGGGAGAAGCGAACGCGGAAAACTGACGTCGCAACCGGCGGTCTCCATTTTGACGCAAGAAAGCACGCCTGTCGTTGCGTCTGCGGCGACGGCGGCGGCGTGTGCCGCGCCCGCCTAACGGGGGCACGTTGCTCGGAAGGGGTCAAACCGATCTGCGAGCAGGCGGGCCCTTTTGCCCGGAGCCGGATGTATCGCGCCGTCCCTGTAAAGCTGCCCAGCGAGGAGGCCTTTCTGCCCTACCAACGGCCCCGATCGCCCCTTGGTGCGTTCGTTGGATTCCCCCCAGATCTGGTCCTGCAACTCTCCTTGCGCTTTGCTCCTCTTTCCTGGAGCCGCGGGCGGAGGAGGGGGAGTCGAGGCGGGCAGTCCACGTCGTTACACATCCGACCACGAGTCGGGTTTGCTGCGCACCCGCACGCGTCGCGACTTCGGGAGGAGAGGGGGACGGCAAGGACGTGTCTGCAAGTCAGAGGTGGCGACGACGTTCGTCTTTTTTTGTCGCAAAGGGGTCGCAATTTGGCGTGCACTTCGTAAGTACCCACAAAATTCGTACTTAACCGGAGCGTGCAGCTTGCACACTTTCCCTCCCTTACGTCATCCTCATTAACCAATAACAGTGCAGGCTTTCAAGTTCGCCTCGGCATAATTATTTTTGGGACTTCCCTTCTCGAAGGTTCTCCAAGGTTCTGGCGCGCGTTTTGCTTGCTCCAGCAATTACAACCTGAAGGAAATTTAGAAGAGGCACAAATTTAGGATGACAACGCTGCATTAGGGTGTAATGCGGCTCGTGCGTGCCCTTCCAAGCCGACGCAGCATAACATAAGATGCCAGCCCTCAAAGAACAGAATGCTCCCAACATATTCGTTGTTATGATTCCCTTTTGGGTCACTCTTGCATTCAAATATATATTCGTGTCAGTGTTTAGGAAAATGCACGCACGTGTGTTTTACGTGCATGCATCATGTCTTCTTAGCTGGGGAATGGTTTCTTATCTCGGGACAGCTTCCACTGAACAAGATGTATCGCTGCCTGTGGTGATTGCGCGTGCCGTTTTAAAACCCATCCACACACTTACAGGTGTACAATGTACTCGAAATTCTCAAATGAGGAAAATGGAATCGTCCTAAAGAAAGGATGGGTCACCACCCCACTTCCTGCAACCTATTCGTTATTTTCGTCACTCGCCTCAATCCGGCACGGCGGACGCTCTCCCTCCTCATTACCGGACTACGTGCCCTCCGTCTCACGTTGCCGTGGCGACGGATCCGCCGCTGCTCGAGGGCGGGCGCGCGCGCAGGCTCCGCTGTGTGGCAGCGCGAACCGGGCAGAAAAGATGAGCTCTTCCACCCGAGTTGGTCTGGCGTCGAGTTCGCTGCGCAGAAAGATGAACCACGGCCAGACGGCCCGAGGTTCGCAGCGACCCGCAAGTAAGGACCCCGGAAGACCCCTCCTAACAGAATTCTTCAGGCACGCTTCCCTCGGGAGAGGGAACCCAGCAAAGGAAAGCTCGAGGAAGGCGAGGAGACTGGGGAAGGGGGAGGGGACAAGAACAGCCGAGCCGGGGCAGGTCAGCGGGGACGATGGCCACCGTCCCATGCGCAGGTCAAGGTACTAAGATGGAGGGGAAGAGATCCGTATGCTACTTCTTGCATGCCTCCTGGAATTCTCGATAGCTGCATCCGGAGGAATGGCAAGCTGCTCCTTGACGACAGAAAAGCTTGCTGAGATGGGGAAGAGGGAGGGAGGGGGAACCCTGCTTTCGCTTCTGCGCGCGCCGTTCTTGGATTCCGTCGCCAACCCACGGCACGTCCGACCACGTCGGCGCCTCTCCGTGGCGACCTTCGCCGAAAGGACGGAGCCTCCTGGATCCGGAAAAGCTGCTCCGCCTGCTGGTGTGCGGAAACCGCATCCGGCGTCTCACAGGGCCGGCGGACCGCACCCCTCTTTGGAGAACCTCTTTGGAGAACTCCTTCTCCTCTCCGCAGAGCAGTAGCAGATCCCGGATGGCTGTGCCGTGTCCGCGAGACTCGCAGCTGAGCCACGGATCTCAGCAGCCCAGGAGGCGTCCACGCGAGCTCTGACCGACCGCCCGGCGTTTCGCGATCCCGGATCCCGGACGGTGGCTGCCCGCCCGGGGAAGGTTGGGCGCCAAGAAATCGGGGGTGCATTGTGGGTTGCGAGTCCCTCCCCTCCCCTCGTAGGATGACGCTGGTAGCCCTGCGGGCGCTTCGGGTACGGCACCGGTGGAATCCGGAAACCTTCCGACGTCCCGCTGACTCCGGGGGCATTGGGAAGTTGGAAGCTGGACCTCCGAGGTTTTTCCAGGAACGAATTTTCCCTCCGGTCGTGTAAATGCACCCTCCATTTCGCACCATGGAGCCGGTTGATACCCCCTTCGGGAGTCGTCTCCCCAGAGTGTCAGAAGCGCTCTGCTCCCTTTGGAGATATTGGGAAGCGTCCCTTTGGGATTCTCTTCAGAGGAGGAAACAAGGTGCGGATTCCTTGCCAGGGGATCCTTCAGGAGAAGAAGGAAGCGCAAGCTCAGCCACGGGGTGCCCGATCCGTGTGTGCCCGCTGCTGTCGCAGACAGGGGCAGCGAACGAAAAGCTGCTGGGCAGCTCAGCCCCGGATCGAGAAGGGAGGGAAAAAAGGTTTCCATGAGACGAAACGTGGTCTGGACTTCGAAGACGCCCGTCGACGAGGCGGTGCGACGTGCTCGGTCAAATCGATCGGGAGATGCGGCCGCCTCACCCTCTCCCTCATTCAAAAAGGACGCTGTAAATAAAAAGGAATCCCCATTTCCAGGGCCTGAGAGCTGCCCTCCCTTACCCGGGACGCGGACGATGACACCCCCCGCCTACCGGCTGCTGCCCGGCTGGTTCGAATGCCCGCGTTTTTGCCACGAGCTTCGCGGTTTCGGACAGCCGTTTGCAACCCCTCCGGGCATGCTCCGCGCGCGGACACCAATCAAAGAGCGCGCGCGCACGCACACACTGGCGGTGCCCCCCCCCCCCCCCCCAAACATGTTGACGGAAATTTTTCGGCGGGGGAGGCAGGCAGAAGCCACCACGGCCTCTTGAGATGGAAATTTCCGTGTGACGGCTGGAAAGAAGTAAACAAAACCATTAGCGTCGCGAAGAGCGCGACGATTGAGGATGACGAGACGCGACAAAACGAGAGCGCGCGGATCAAGACAAAAAAGCAACGGCACATGCTGGCGAAGTTTTTGACCCGTGACCTGACAGATGTCCTTTTTGGGCATCGCACACGTATCAGTTGGGGAATAGAATCTGCCTTCTTATTTCGTCCCTTTTTTTTTTTTTTTTTTTGAAAAAACACGGTGCACGCCAATTTTTGAATTCGCATGTGCGTTTTTGAACTTGAGAAATTTTGCACGACGGGATTTTTTCGGCTCATAATAACTAAACAAAGTAATCTTTGATACTGGGTCGGAAGATAATAAATATAAACACGCGTGTAATGGAAAATCCTAAGCAAAAGCTTTCGATAAAAGCTCGATAACAAGATGGTAAATGACGCACAGTTTCTTTCGCCTGCACGACGACAAGCATCTCCGTTGTTCAGCGGCACCTCCTCAAGTTCGACGACGGATCCCCTCCCCCTCCCCCCCTCCCACAAGGAGAGCACCCAATGCGACGACGACGTTTCCTCCTTCCTCTTCTTGCTCTTAAGGAAACCGTTGGAATCCGGAGCAGGAAATGACGAGATTGGCGGGAGGAGCCCGGTTCCGCAGGGCGCCAGACTTCAGCAGGCGGAAGCTGGCGGTGTGCTCCTTCTGGACCACTGATTGTTACCATCCCTGGAAGATCCCGCGAGCAGCACGCGTGTCCAGCAGCGGATGCCACTTACGATCGCATGCTTCCAGGCGGGAGCACTTTTTTCGGCACAGAAGTTCGGGATCGATCAAACAAACAAATTTCCAAAACAGAAAGACTCCAAAAATTGTGGCCATCGCCATGGACTTTGTTTCTCTTCTTTCTTTCTAAGGAAAAGAGGGGTGGGGGGAGAGGGGAAGGAAGGAAGAGAACCGCAACGCAAGCAGAAGAGTTGTTTCTGCACCGCTGCGTACTCCGACTGAAGATTATTACTACCATACCATTTTTCCTGGCAGCGCACTCTGTAGAAAAACTCATCGGAAGTGCTTCCCTCTGTTTTCTGGCGCTGGAACTAACGGCACGGGGAGCTCTCTCTCTCTCTCTCTCTTTCTTCGTCCTGAGACAAGAGGCGACTCCCCTTCCTCCCCTCGTGATGAGCACCCAAAGAAACCTTCTTCCGCCTGCTTGCCTTCTCCGCGAGGACCCGCCTGGGGGCAAGACTTCCCCTTTTTCTTTCTTTCTTTTCCTTGCCTCATTCCCGCGGAAAGCAGGTGGATGGAAACCAGCGCATTCTTTGCTTCGGAGACAAGCGGTGAGCGTTCTCGACGGTCCTCCCGGACCGCATCCTGCCGTCGCAGCCGTCGGACCGCACCAGGAGATGCGGGTCTGCGACACGCCACCCGGGCCGCAGACGGGGTGAATCCCGGGCTCGAACGCCTGCTGACTCTGATCCCGCGCGACGTCCCGCGACTACGCCGGCCCTTCCTTTATGGAAGACGAGGGGAAGGCGGAGGGGAACCCCACAGTCCGCTCGGCCAGCCCTTCATCCTCCCCCACTTTGTTTCCCTCTGGTCCGCTGGCACTCTTGGGCGCTGCTGATGCTGGCTGGCCTCTTTCTCACGCGCGCGCGCGCGCGAACAAGGGGGAATGAAGGGCGGAGAGGGGCAATCCGGAGAGTCGATCGGTCCCCATTCAATGTCCCACAGCTGATGGGGAGGCTCGAGGAACGGAGGAGTAAGAAGGGAGGGGTAGACTCGGCCCCGCCGGCGCGCCTTCTCGCCCGCTCCAATCGCTTCCCCTCCCCCTTCCCGCCGGAGAAGGAAAGGGGGGCGGCGGCAGCGACAAGGAAGATGACTTTTTCCCCTCCCCCCCTCCCCACACAAGCGAACAGCCGCCTTACGTGACTCCGGCCCTCCACCCTCCCTACGTGACAGTCGCCCTGCGCACCCCCGTGGGTCGCGCGCGCTAAGAAGCGGTAGTTCCCTCACCCTCCGCGGACGGCGCTGCACTCCTCTACCTCCCCCCCTCCCCTCTTTCGGAATTCCCTTCTTCCTCTCTTTTCCTGTTGATGTGGTTGCCGTCTCTGCCTGCGAGGGTGCCCCTCGCAACAAAGAAAGTGGCCCAAGAAGTGTCGTCTCCCAGGACAGCAGCGACCCCGGAGAAGAGGAGCCGCAGAGCCACCGACGCTCGGCCTCGGAAAAAATGGGGAGGGGGGGTGAGGAGGGAAGTGAGGCGGTGGCAAACGGCAGGAGGCAGACGTCTCCTCGTTGGCCGGCGGCGGATCTAGGAGTGGACTAAGGGATGAGGTGCCTGTGCCTGTGACTCTGAGAGCGCCTGGTGGCCGCCAGCTTCGCGCACGTGCGTAAAGGGGCGAAGGAGGGCAGGAGGCTCAACGGGTCCGGGCAGACGCGCTCGCATCCCTGGCAGGGGGCGTCGCCCCGCAGCAGCTCTCCCGGAAATTTCTTCCTCCTGCTGCCCTGGGGGCGCTATCTGGCCTGCTGCAAGGGGGCCGCAAAAACCCGCAGGCGCAACAGTCCACTCCCCCCCCCCCTTCAAAAAAAAAAAGGTGCTCTCCTTGGCTGACCTCCCGGGGTGTCTCATGAGGGTGGGCGCCAGGTGGCGCACGCGCATTTCCGCGCGCCCTCAGACCATCGGAGGGGTCGTCCAGCTCGAAGAACGCCCTCCTCCCGCAGATGGCGCGAGGACCGCGGACGAGCGAGCGCCGCGAGGCAGACCCCTCCTGGGATGGGAGCACGTCCTCCCTGCAGGATGCTCGAGGACGATCCTGAGGGGGTCATGGCGGTCATTGCGCCGCGCGAGTCCGCTGCAGTCCCTGGAGGCTCGGGAGGGGGAGACGAGCGCCCGCTGACCGGCCGGCGCGGGGCGCCGCTTATTCACAGGTCCCCGTCGTTCCGGACGAGGGAAGGGGATTCGCATGAGGCGCGCAGCTCCACCGGCCTCTCCGCCCGCGGGCTTCTCGGGGGTGCCCGGCCGTTTGGGCCCCGCCAGCCACTGCCGCGCGACCGCGTCCGCCTCAGCGGAATCCGCGTGTCCGGAAGTCGAGTGGGCACTGAGGGTGCGGTAATCGGGCTCCCCGGCAGGAGACTGCGAACAGCTGCACTTTTCCTTGGAGCAGACGCATCGAGAATCAGTGCGGCACTGCTTTCCGGGCAGGCTGCTGGGTCAGGAGGGCGCGGATCGCCCCTTGACGGCGCGGGTGCAGCAGGGAGGAAGGAGGAAGAGCGCCATCATCCTCTGACCTGAGCCCGGAGGGCGTTTCTGGCAGCCCCTTGGGAGGGATCGGAGAACCGAGGTTCGCCTCCCCTCAAGAGTTTCATCAGACAACGTCGTGTGGATTTACGGGGAGGGCCCTGCCCTTGCCCGCCACCTGCTCCCGTCTGCCGCCCGCCCGGGAAGAGGCAGCTCACGTTTGCCCTCCCCATCGTGGACGGCACGACGCCGTAGCGGCGGCGGCGGCGGGGGGGAGGAGGGGGAGCGGTCAGATAAAGCGGCGGCGGCGGCAGCTGATGTGCGCTCCATCTGGAGATGCAGCTTCGCTTCTCTCCAGGGAAGCGGAGCTCTCCGTGCTCGCGCGCGGTCGGTGAGTCACTTCGCCGTCGCCGCCCCCGCCCGGCGGACGTGCCAGCGCCGGCCCGGAGAGCGGCGGCCCCTCTGGGAGTTATCTCGGCGCGGGCGCGCTGCTGCGTGATTCATCTTCCTCCATGCGAATGGGTCCAGCCGCGGCGCGTGCATCCGCTGGCAACCGCTCCTCGGATGAGGATGGGGGCGCGGCTGCTGCTGCGAGGAGGCCGGGCGGAAGGCGCAGGGCAGGGCGTAGCCCATGGCCGCCCAGCAATGATCGAGGTCCACACCTCCTCTCGTCTCCTCTCCCCCCCTTCCTTCCTTCTTCCAGTGGGGGGAGCGCTGCGGGGCGGACGGAATGCACCGACGCCGAGATCTCTTCGAAGACACAGCAGCATCTCTGAGAAGGCGGCTCGCACCAGCAGACCTGGCGGCGCAGCAAGGACGCCCCCTCCCCGCAGGATGGACCTGCCGGAGACGGGGGAGGGAAGAAACATTCTATTCCCATGGTTTCCAGGGCAGGGGAGCTGCTAGGAGGCTCTCCTGCTCGGGAGGACCAAGGCCGCCGCCGCCGCCTCTGCAGGTTGCCCCGCCGGGGGCACGTCACCCGCGGCTGCACAGGAGACGGCGCACGGGATCCCCGCCTGAAAAGAGGGTTGCAAAAGCGGGGCCGGTGGTCCGGCAGCCTTCCTCCTTCCTGTTCCCCTCCTCCACCTAGCCGCACCCTTCCAGGCACCACGCCTTGCCCCGCTCCCTTCCGCCGAGCGAGAGGATGGCGGTCGCCAAGGGGTCGCTCCCCCCCCCCCTCCCCTCAGATCGTCGTCGTTCTCCGCGGGGAAGGGGAGGAGGGAAGAAGAGCAGCAGCATCTTCTCTTGCCCTCGCCCGGTCAGATCGCTCCTGAACCTCCGGGGGCGCGCGCGCAGCCATCCATCCATCATGTTCGCGGCGTTCCCTTGACAACAGAGGCAGGCGGTCCAGCCGGAAGTCGCTGGGGAGGAGACGATGTCGACTCTCCACGCAAAAGGGGAGCGGAGGAAAAGGAGAGCAGGAGTGAGTGAGCGGGTGAGTTCGTGAAGGGAGAGAAAGGGAGGATGCCAAGGGCACCCATCGTTCCAACCGGATGTTCCCTCCGGAAGCTCCTTCACCTCGGAGTCGGCCGGCCAGGCGAGCGTTGCCTTTGACTTCGCCGGCTGGAAGGGTCCTCGAACCCGGTGCCGAGTGCTACATCTTCTCTATCCTCTTCCTCCTTTTCCCCTCCTCCCTTCCCCTTCTTTTCCTCCCGTCACTCTCCTACATCCCCTTCCGCGATCCCATGCCCGCCTTGCATGTGGACGAACTCCAGAGAGAGAGGTTTCCTCTTTTCTCTTTCTCCTCCTCCTCCTCCATTTACCCGGCCCCTCATGCCATCGGATGGCGCCCTGCCTCCGCAGGTTTCCATCCTTTTGGTGCCCGGGGCAGCAGCAACAGCAACGCATTTCCTAGCGACGCGTCTCTTCCCGGTGCAGGGCAGCCGTCGGCTGGTTTCCTCGCGAGCTTCGCGCGGAGCTTCCAAGGCCGCCGCTGCCGCCGCCTCGAACACTCGTCGTCACCTCCGCTCCCGTGGGTCGCGAGGGCCTTTCGCTTGGAGACCGCTCCTTTGGAATCCCGGAAGGCGATGCGGAGGAGTAACTGATAGCGTCGAGGGAAAAGATGGACGAGGGTGGAAAGGGTGGGAGGAAGAAGGAAGGATACTGCTGCTGACGGCGAAGGCGGTACTGAACAGAGAGAAGGGAGGACGCCGGACGGATGGAGAGCCCGCGAGCTACGCAGGGAGAGGATGACATCAGGGGGAAGAAAAGGCCGTTGAGCGGAGCCGAAATGTCGCTCTCTGAGCCTGGTCCGGGTGGAGACTAAGAGGGTGAGGAGAGCTCCCTCGTCCCTGCCAGCAGATGGCACCTCCCTGTTCCCGGCAGATAGGGAGCAGGAAGAAGGTGGCGCCTCCCCGGTCTACGGCCGCGTGCCGGACTACCTGTCCGAGCCCCTCCTGCCACGCGAGAGGGACTGGGGCATGGGCAGAGGACAAACGTCGTCCGAAGAGCCCCCTCTTTTCTTCCCTCAGTCCAAACCGGGAATGAAAAGCAGAGGAGCAGAGGGGGGCAGGCACGCCACCGCTTCTCCGCGCCGTGACCTCACGGCGCGCGAGGGTGCCTCGGTCTTCCAGGACGGGGGGGGGGGGGGGGAGAGGAATAGGGAAACGCAGCGGTGGAAGACGGGCGGCGCACTGCACTCTCGCCGCCCGCGGATCTTCCGCAGCGGTGACGTCAGAGGGCGGAGACGCACCGCACGCGCGAGATGACTCATCCCGCTTCGGCTTCTCCGCAGCCGCACCTCCGAGCGCTCGTCTGTCCGTCCTCCAACGGACCTGACCCTCCCCTTTCCCTCCAGAGATCGCCCCAAAACCCTCCGTCTCCCGCCTGTCCCTGCCACCTCCGCGGGACGGGCGCAAGAGGCGAGGAGGACGAGGGCGCTCTCGGTACGGGAAAGGTCCGCCGTCCATCCCACGGCAGCGTTCCTGCAACCTCCTCGCTGCGGGAGGAGGAGGAGGAAAGAGGGAAGAAAGGGAGGAAGGGGGGGGGGATTCGAACGCCGGCACGTAGTCATGAGTGCCTTGGTTACGGGAAGCGATGCCCCCCCCCCCAGGTTGCCTGGGAGACGGCCGAGAGGACCCGCGAAGGAAAGCTGCAGGAGATTTGTACTGTGGGCGCCGCCGCTGGACCAGGGAGGTTCCCCGAGAGGGGGCATCTCTGCCTCTGCCCCACTAGCTCGATAGGATGGTTGTCCGGCGCGAGGAGTCCCTCCTTTCCCTTTTGCCCGTGTGCCTCCACCGGCAGGCCGGTTTCAACGCGCGTATCCAAGGAGCCATCGCATCTCTCGCCACCGTCTTCCGAAGAAGGGGGGGAGTTGCCTGTGCCTCTTTGCCTCCTCCCCCTAGGAACCGTTGAGGGGTACACGTCCAGCTCTGCCGCCTCTTCCCGAAGGCTCCTGCGTGCGGGTCGTTCGGCAGGCCAGGAGGCGAGAGAGTGAGCGCAAGGCGGGAGGAGGGGGGGAGGAGTGTCCGCGGACTCTTCATTTCCCGGAGGGCTGAGCCATGTGGGAAGCGGCGGGAGGACCTTTCCTCGAGCGTTGCTTCTCCCGGTCTGCCTCGCACTGCCGGGACGCGCTCGGGAGAACTCGGAAAAGCTAATTGGGGAGGGAGGCTGTTGCTAGGAGGCTCCGAGGATCTCTCCGTCTATCGAGATGGGAAGGGGAAAAAGGGAGAGGAGGTGAAGGCAAGAGGAAACGCCTGCCTCAGAGCAGAGGAGGGCTCTTCTCCTTTCCTGTGGGAGAGTTCCCATGGCGCGATGCAGGAAACGCTCTGCTCTTCCTTTCCCCTCCCTCCCTCCGTCGTTTCATCCGAGAGCCTTCCTCCAGAGGATTCCTTTGTTTTCCTCTCCCACTACGGATCCTCCGTTTTTTTTTTTTCTTTTCTTTCTTTCTTTTCCTTCTCTCTCCCCTCCCTTTCTTTCCCCGTCCCGCGGCCGCGAAGCTCCACTCTGAGGTCCCTCTTTTTTCGGAGCTTGGTCCGTTGCCTGGAACCCGGCGGAACACGTTCCCACGAGCTCCCCGCTCCTGTTGGCGAAGGGGAGGGAGACTGAGGAGCACGCGTCGCACCCGTTCCTCCTCGGCGATGGCGGGGGCGGGGGTGGAGAAGCGGTGGCCGCGATGAGAAGATTCAACGATCCAGCAGAGTCGCGGAGGGGGAGGCCCGAACCGGGAAAGAAGCGCCCCTTGCGGAACCCCCATAGAGACGAGGACAGCGTTGGTGTTTTTTTTTCTTTTCCTTTCTTTCTTTTTTCTTTCTAGGGGAGATTGGGGTTCGGGACAATAAAGGCAGAACTGAACCATCGTCAGGGAGCCTGCTTCTCGCGCCGAACGTGAGGCACATCACCCGAAGAAACCTCCAACCGATAGGACCGTCTCCACAGGCAACGCTTTCACGGAAGCTGGGACGAATTCGCAGACACGTAAACATAAATCAAGGCGCTCCGGAACAAAAAAAAAAAAAAACAAGCGCGAGCTCACCAGGAAAATTGGAGAAAAGCGCGCGGAGGAACACACAGAAGTCGCGCGGCAGAAAGGGAGTTCCACCCCAGAGCACTTTCGTTGACGCGCAGCATGGGTCGCGCCTTCGCTGATCGAAAGCACGGCGGAAAGACAGTCGGTCGGCTTTTCTCACTCCTTTCGGGACTCGCCCATCAGAGAAACTCGCGGGAGGCGCGGGGAGATGCGTTGCTCTCGAGAGGACGCCCGGATGCCACATTTGCATGACAGCTCCCTGCCGCACGTGCGCGCCTTCATGAGTTCGGGGTGAGGGAAGGGAAAAATAGGCGATCTCGAAGCTGAGAAAGCATAGCGAAAGCCATGCCGTTAATTTTAGCCTTGGAGTCAGAGGCAACAATGGAGACATCCCGGCTGTGCAAGTAGGGAGACTGTCGTGTGGTTAATTTTAGCCTTGGTTACGGAGGCAACAATGGAGACATCCCGGCTGTGCAAGTAGGGCGACTGTCGTGTGGTTAATTTTAGCCTTGGTTACGGAGGCAACAATGGAGATCCGACAGCGAAGTCAGCATGGACGCTGCGCGGTCTATTTATTTGCATAGTGAACTTGGCGTGAAAGCCACGCTGCAAACTTTTTGGTTTCCGTCTCCGTGGTTTACAGCGATTCGTTTGGGGCGCTTCTGCCGAACTTTCCATGCTTTGGAGACGACGAGCACAGCAGAATCTCGAAACAGTCGGTAACTATTGCTGCGTGGCTGCTGTTTGCACACAGATGCTTGTGCTCCTCGCACTATGGTTTAGCACATTTTTGCATGGGCATGCTCGAAACTTAGGCGCAGGCCAGTGTGCACGCCAGCGCGGAGCCGCTTCTGGCGTGTGCACGTGGGCAATCATTCGGGTCAAGCTTTTCGACCGAGCAGCGCAGATGGATAGCGACCGTTTCCCCTTTTCGTGGTGCCAACAGGAGGCTTCCTTCCTTTCTTCCCGGTTCAGCAGCGCTGCAGGAATAGTCTGCATTCTCAGCATTGCCCTGCGGGAACTGTGGCAGTGGCGGTTTCGCCTAGCGAACGGGGCGCGCAGACAGCAACGCCAGATGTAAGCCGAGTAAGAGCACGCCGACTTTTCCTCCTCTTTGCGGATTCTTCGCCGTACCATTCCCGTGTTCAGAAAGAAAGACGAAGGTGTTCAGCAGCATCGAGTGCGATGAGCTGGAAGGGAGAGAGAGAGCTGCTCCAGATCCCGCGGATATGTATGTGAAGGATGGGGAAGGAAAGGAGGAAGAGGAACGGATCTTTTTAGTGCTCCTCCTCTTTACTCTCTCCTCGTCCTTCAAGACGAGGAACATTACCCCTTTCCCATTCCCTTCTCCTTGGCAGACAGTGATAGCGATCCAGGGAAGGAGGGATTCCGGAAGCTGGGTCGAGTCGAGTCGAGGAAAGGGAAGGAGACGGAAGAGCAACAAAGGAGTGCCCGGGACGTCCTGAAAGAGATCAGCATCTCGAGATAGCAACACCGCGGAAACATGGGGAGAAAAGGAAAAAAAAAAAAAGAGTGGAGGGGGAGGAAAAGAAGGAAGGTGGGAAAAAGGGGGAAGAAAGGAATCTCGGAGCCCCTTCGTGCATTCCTGCCGCATTCCCTGGCCTATTCAGCTTCGAGTTCGCGTCGGCGGGAACCCTGGCGGGAGATGAAAAGGGGGGACTACCCGTCGTCGAGAGACTTTCGTTGCCCCTCCTCCGCCCTCCCCCTCCCTTGCAGCTTCGGGAGAGGATCGTTCCCTCGGCCCCTCCCTCCTCCGCCTCCTCCTTGCTCCCTCCGCCGCCACCTGCCCGCTCGGCCTTATCGGTTTCCTTCCATCGGTCATTAGCGCGCGCACCTGGTCGAGCCAGATGAGGAGGCGGTGGAGGAGGATAAGAGCTCCTCCTCCGCCTCCGTGTTTCCCCTTCTGAGTCAGGAGGCTGTTCCTCTGCCTCGCCGACCACCTCGAAGGAGAGGAAGACGTTGAAGCTGTGGGGAAGGCGTCGACGTCTCCCGGCGGGCTTCCCGGGGGGAACGTGCGTCCGCGGGGCGAATGGGTGGACTATGGCTGAACATCCTACGGCGCGTGCGCCATGGTAAGAGGCAGCACTTGCGTAATTGGGGCAGTACAAACGGTAGAGCTCAAAGGGGGTGAGGTCACGGAAAACTGAAAACAGCACAAGCTGCACGGAGGAGCGGGGTGTGCGTCCGTAGAGGATGGGAGCCTCAGACTGCCTTCCTAAGGTCTGGACCGATCGCTCTGCGCCTCCCACCCATGTGATCCGTTTCCTGTTCCCCCCCGTCTTTCCCGTTCCGACTGTGGCCGTCTTCCAGGGCGCGTCAGGCGGCGGCAATAGCGGCCCCTCCGCCTCTAGTGGAGCTACCCCACGATTTTTTCTCCTCCCCTGTCCCCCTTTCCAGCACGTTGAGCTGTGGACAGTTTCGTTGCAGCCTGCTGTTGTTTTCGAATCTCACTTTCCCCCCCGTTGCCGTGTCTTCCTTCCTCGCGTCTAAGGAAGCCGCTGCTTCCGCAGGGAGTGTGCCCCGCGGACTTTCTGCCTCGCCGTGCGACGTCCGTCCATCCGTCTTCTTCTTCGGGGGCCTCGGCGTAATTGGGGCCCACTGCCGAAGCCGAATCTGGATTGATTGCGCGGGAGACTCCCTTCTCTCTTGCTCCTCCTCTCCCGGAGGCGATCTGACCCCGTCGCGAGAAGCGCGCACGCGCGTCATCTGGATAGCACCCTCGAAGCGATCGAGAGACGGCGAGCCTGCCGCCATCCTCGTTCCCGTGGGAACGAGACGCTGCGCCTCGCTCCCCCTCTTTTTTTCCTTTCTCTTCTCGCTCCCCCTTCAGTCCTCCGCGGTTGGCAAGCAAAGCGTAGAAAGGGTGGTTTGCTCGCTGAAACCAGGACGGGATCGAGAAGGAACAAGAAGACCGGGAGAGGGGGAAAGGGGAGGGGGAATAAAGTGTAAGTTCCACTATCCCTATCCGTCTGGCTGGCCTGGGCTGCTGCCGAGCTCTACGGGGGGTCGCCATCAAGGAGGGAGGATGCGGTACAGTTTCCCCTTAAGGGTCATCTTCTTCCACGGCCAGTAGCATGTCCCGCTCTCTACTCCCTCCAGAACGAGGTCGTAGTCCCCTTACCGTGCCCTGGTGGCGATCGGCTAGCGCAGTCGAATCGCCGTGTAATCGGAGCTGGGAGCCCAGCCGACCCCGTTGCATGGCAACGGGGTCGGCTGAAAGAAAAAACGAGGAAAAGAAAAAACGAGGGAGTGGATCTCACGCCCCTGAAATCGAACCCGCCAATTTCCCGGCGTCTTCGGGCGGAGTCGGGAGGACCGATCGGCCGGCCTCTTCCCTCCTTCTCGCGGGCAGGAAGGACCACCTCTAAGCTCCGCCTTCTTATGTTTAGTGGGTTCCGGAACACGGGAATAAGGAGTGCCTTCCGGTTGTGGCCGACCTCCCCAGTTCCCAAGATATTCCTGGGAGCTAGGAAGGCCGAGGGATGCGTCCTTGAGCTTTGCCTCTTTCTTCTTCCAGCCTCCCTAGATGTTAGGTTGCCTGCGCCCAGCTTAGGCGCGTGTAGCACGGTGATCCTTCCTGCTTCATCGCTCTCGAGCAAGAGGGTTCCCGCATGTATCCTGGAGCGAAGCAGGCTGCAACGGGTTCTCTTCGCCCCCCTTCCTCTCCATACTTGTTCTTCCCGGAAACAACAGCGGAAATGTGCCTTTCTTCTCCCTCCACCTCTTTCCCTCGCCCTCGTCCTTGGCATTGTAGTGTCTCTCCCCCCCTCCCCTCCACTCGAAAGGTGGGAAGGAGAGGGAGTGACGTCATCTGCCGCTCCGCGCTCCCGCCGCGCAAATGGCCACGTTTCCCACGAGTTTGTTCGCGGTCGACAGCGGGGAGAAGGCTAAAAAAGGAAGGAAGAGGCGCTTGCGCGTTGCGATTTCTTCCTCGACGTGCCACCTGTGGCAGGTCACTGCCGCTCCTCTTATCGCTACGGAAATCGAGCAGCCGCTGTCTTCACCGTCATCGTCGCCTTTCCTTGCGTCCGAGGCGTCCTCGCTGTCGTCGCGCCTTCTGGGGTCCGCGACGCGCCCCGACGTTTCGTGTGTCGCACTGGACGTCGTCCTCTCGGACGGTTCGCAGCAGTGCGCGCGAGGAGGCGGCTGCTTTCGGAGTATGCAGGCGGAGACGGCAGGCTGCTGCTTCTTTCCTCCTCCGCCCAGACTGTTGCCATTCTGTTGCCGTCTCGAGGGAAGGGCAGCTGCAGGGGCCGTCTTGCCGCTGATGCTTGCCGCCCTCTCCGGGTGCCCCGGAGACGAGCCTCGAGGCGCCTCTGGAAGGAGTAGGAAGACGGGAGGCGGCGGAAGCGTTCCTCGGGACCGCAGGGAGGCCGGGTCGGCTTCTTTAGAGTCCGCCTCTTTGTGAGTCGCCGCCATCATCATCCTCTCCCTTCCCTACCATCTTCCCGACGAGGGGTCGCAGACTGGGCAGCTCGGCAAGGCCTCCACGCGCTCACGGGGGAGGACAAGAGGAAGGACTAGGGAGGTGTTCACCAAGACAGTAGTGAGGTTGGCGACGGCAGCTGGGGCATCGCTGCCTTCCCCTCCTCCTCCTGCTTTCGCTCCTCTGTCTGCTATCCCCTCGCGAGCTTTCCCTCCGGGAGCGTCTTCGGTCCGCCCTCCCGGTCTTTTCATTCCTCCCCTCCTTTTGAATGCTCCTGAGGCGCGTCTCTAGGGAAACGCGGAAGGAGCGCGTCTTTCCTTTGTGCCGGTGGCCTTTCTTCGTCTCGCGGTGGTTCGTCCGTCGAGGGAGCAGAGACGATAAGGGGAAGAAAAGGAAAAAAAAATAAAGCGGAAGGAGGAGGAGGGAGAGGAGGGCGCGGGTCTCCCTCATTGTCCTCCTCTCCCTCCTCGCATCTCATGACGTCGCTCTCCGCTTGCATGGCAACGGACCCAGGAAGGAAGGGTGACCTCTCGCTTCCGCCCTTTCCTCCCCCTGCATTGTTCTCCCGTCCGGTCGGCGAAGGAGGAGGCAAAAGGGGAGGAAACGGGGCAGCGTCCCTTCCCTCTCCCGCTTGGGCTTCCTCCTCCGCCATGCAAAGGGAGGACGGTGACGCGCGCTCGCCCCTGGACTGCTCGGAGACGTTCGTCCCCTCTCCCTGTCCTCCTTCCTCTCTACCTTGCCTGTCCTTTGGCGGAGGCTACCTCACCGCGGGAGGGATCGAGGATCTCCTTTTCACCCACGCAGGTAAGGCTTACGTCCAGATGCTTCCGGGAGTCGGCCTTACCGGCGTCCCGGCAAGCACGTCGGAGGTTGTAACGGCTTTTGCCAGATTCTTCCGCGCGTGTCCCTTCCTTCCTGGGCATTCGCCACGGCGGCCGGAGCGCCTGCTGGGAGCTCCGCATCCCTGTCCTCGGAGAGACAGGGAAAAGAGGGGAGGGTTTTCCGTGGCAGAGATTCCTGCGATCTTCGTCGGGGCGGGCCGAGCAGATCGCAGCATCCGCGTGAGCGCCTCGAGAATGCTCAAGAAGAGGGCTGGCAAGGTGAGAGAGAGGAGAGGGGCTCCCGTGGATGGGAACGGTGGCTGAATGGGCAGCGAGGTCGGCAACGAGTGCAGCGCCAGTTGCAGTCCGCGTTGGACTCTTTCCTGTCGAGATTTTCAGGAGAAACCGGGAGTGGCAGCGAGGGCGGACTGTAAGCACCAAGGGATCTCTGAGGGCGATTCTTTCCAATTCCTCTTCCTCCCTCCCTCCCCTGCTATGAGTTTCTTGCGTCTTCGTCTAATCCTTGATTTCCTCGTCGGTAAAGGATGGACGTGGAAGATGCGTCTGGGACGGAACCACTCCTTCTGGAAGAAGAAGAGGAAAATTTTCCATGGTTCCGCAGAGGCTAGGGCCTCGGATGGGACCGCACCCTGAGGTGTGCCGCAGGCACTGGCGGACCTTCTTCCGGGGGGAAAGAGCAGCAGACGCGGAAATCCAGGAGAGCTGGGGAGAGCAGCGCCGGCGGCAGCAGACCAGGAGGTGCTGCAGGCGGCTCCTTCTTCGACCATGCCAACTCCCGGAACGATCCAGCCGCTTCCAGCAGCCCTTCCCCTTCCGATCGAGTTCGAACCGCCGTGCCCCTGCGGGCACTCCAAGAGGACTGCGGCTCTGCGCTCGTCTCAGAGGCAGCACCATTTCCTCTGGCCCCTGGGTCCCTTTCATCCCCCCTTCTCGGCGCCGGTGCACGAGTCAGCCGGCAACAAAACATCCGACCTCTTCCTCCTCCCTCCTCCCCCTCGACCTTTTTGGCGGTTTTTTCATTTTCATTTTTTTTTCAGAGCGGGGGGAGGGGAATCGGCGGGAAGGACGAGGATGTGACTCCTCCTCTACGAGCTTCGAGGAGAGGGAGGAGGAAAGCAGAACGGGAAAGGGGAGGGGGGAGAGGAATGCGGAGGAGAAGCGTCTCGTTTCGGGAGATCAAATATTTGCTTTTCCATGGATACAATCGCAAACCGAGAAGCATCCGAACGCTATCAGCAAAGAAGAGATGGAATATCCGTCTGCCTTCTCTTCCCGTCGTCGCGAGCGAGGAAAGCGGAGGACAGGAGCGCCGCTCGGGGCATTGGCGGCTCCTTCCTCGCTCCCGAGCGAAAGAAAGGGAGGAAGCTGGCTGCAGAGAGCTTTCGCGAGAACCAAGCTGATGTGGGCGCAGGGGGAGGAGGAGAAGGAGGGAGGAGGAGGATGCCCGCGTCATCATCCCGAGGAGGCAGGCAGTGGCGGAGCGCGACTGCGCTCCCCGGCATCCTCGCGGCATCATCGCCTGCGCGACGCGGGTCGCGAGGGCTGCCTCGCCGTCGCCACGGAGGTCGACCGGAGGCCGCTGGACAGCGCGTCGTTTTCCGCCCGTGCCAGAGTGGAGAAAGGGAAGAGTGGGGCGTGCTCTGGGGTCTGGCTCCGCGAACGCTCATCCTTCCGCGGACGACTTCCGGGACGCGGTGCGCGGTGGCTATGGGTTTCTCACCTGGTTTTTCCCTTCTGTCGGAGACCGCGAAGATGACGCGCATGTCTACGGGGGAAATTCACCTCATCCTGAGTGGCACAGGGAGGGCGGCTGAAAGAACGAGGAAGCGCGCTCCCGAGAGTGCAGGGCTCTCAAGGGTGGTTTGCGGGCGCAGCTCGTTCGCGATGGAAGAACCGAGGAGAGGGCAATTTTCCTTCCTCAGTGGTCGACAGGAGTGGATGCCCATCGCGTGCAGGCTCCCTGCTTCCCTCACGTAGGAGGTCCGCTTCCGCACCAGTCGCTTTTCTGCTCTCCCTCCTTCCTTCCCCGGAGGCCAAGTGGGTAATCCGGCAGTGTGCAGCTTCAAGGGAGGAGAAGGAAGGGGAGGAACGGGCCAGCGGTGTGCGCGGGAAGCATGAGGACCGCGAGGAAGAGAGAGAACCTCCTCGTCTTCTCGACCCTTCCATTTTCTAGCTTTCACTTTTGCCGCAGACCGACAAGGTCTTCCGAGACTGACGAGCAAAAAAGGGCGCCGAAGATGAGTGGCTCCTTTCTGGAGAGGCTGCGGACTGCGAACGGTTCCATCAGCCAACAGGAACCTCTTAGACCCGGTTCTCCTCTCTCAACGTCTCTTGCCCTGTCATTTTTTTTCCTTCCCTGTCTTCCATGGTCCAGATCTCCAGAGGCTGTCGCGCTCGTGCAGTGAGAGCTGGAACACCAGATATTCCAGGAAGAATGGCTGTCTCTCGCATCGCCCCTAGGGGGCACGGGCGCGCCGCCGCAGCATCATCATCGAGGAGGGAGGGAGTTTCGTGCCCCCAGCGTGGGTGACACGGGCATGTGCGCGCTGTCACCACAGGGTTCGACGCACTTGTGCCCGTCCTTGGAAGCTGCCTGGCCTCCGATCTGCGGCTCGCATCTGTCCTACGCAAAAGCGAGTAGCCGAAGGAGGCTGGAGGCGAGGAGCCGGATCTTTACGATGAGCTGCTTTTATGGCGCCGATCATGCAACTGGGTCGAATCAGTGCGCGGGATGGTGAGCCCGCTAATGATCCCTTTCCTATCATTCCGTCCCGCGCGAAGCGGTTTACGATCCCGAAGCGGAGCGTTCTCCTGTCCCTGGAACGCACAGCCTTCTCTCGCCACGCACGATGCCATAAAAAAGAATGGAAAAAACAAAACAACAACGACGACGATGGAAAAACAAGCGACTGCTTCCGCAGAGATGTTCCAGGGAGACGATACCACGACAAACCTCGCTTCTTCCAATGGAACTCCGAGGGGGAGGAAAGGAGCAGCCTCCTGGCAGAGAGAGAATCCCGTAGGATAGCCTTCTTGTCTCCGGGAACTTGGCTTCCCCGGCAGCATTTTCACGCGTGGATCCTCACGTTCTCTCAGGGCCGCCTTGCGTCAGAGCGCTCCGTGTGGTTGCCGTGGAGGAAAGCGGTGCTGTCGTCGTGTCTTTTCGAGGACGCGAAGACCGCGTTAGCAGCTTCCAGTGTGAACACCGGAAACTGCCTTCGTCGCAGAAACAGGAAGAGCAAGGGGTGGAATACCCCTCCTCCCCTCCGCCTACTCCCTTCTCCCTTTCTATGACGGTGCTGTTTCGAGGGAGGTTGCAGTGAGGGGCAAGGCAGGAGCTCATTCTTTTGGCTTCCCTCTGCGACCACATCGCTTAGTCGATGTGACCGGTAGGCTTCGAGGGCGCATCTCATGCCTCGCACAACGGGGACCGGAAAGGCTTCTCTGGAGGGCACGGATCCGGGAGCAAGCAACCCACCCCGGGCCCGCAGGAACTGACCGTTTCTGGGCCGTCCTGACCAAAACGCGTCCCGAGGGGGAGACACGGTCGGAAGCGGCAGACCAGCGCACTTCGCTGTGGCAGCCGCTGCATTTCGGAAGGAAGGATGCCACGCGGAGCTTCGCCCTGCCCTCCCGCTCACCTCATTCTGGGTGGGTGGCTAAGAGATGAGGAGAAGAAGCTGTTTCCGAATCCCGGAAAAACCCTTACTGCAGCGGAGGAGCATCTGATTTCTTCTGCTTGGATTCCCTTACCAGGACGCTGCGGAGATGGCGCAGGCGGACCGCGTTTCCACGCCAACATGGTGGGACCCAGAGGCTCTCACTGGGAGCGGTGAGTCAGGCAGTAGGAAGAAGGTCGAGAAGAAGAAAGACTGTGCCGGTCAGTCCGCCAGGAGGAGGAGCCCGAAACCGAAAGCCTTTCGCGCGTCGTCTCCAGCCGAAAGGTGCACGCGTCCACAGTAAAGTCCCCGATACGAAAGTGATGGTGACAGTCGTTTCCTCCCGCGTTCTGAGCGAGCGGGTGATTCGAATGACGCGCCAACCAGCAGCAGCTCCAGGAAAATACCAGGAGAGGGACGGGGCGGTGGTTAGTTCCGCCTCCGTCCTCTGTTGCCTCTTCAGCGGACGGGCTCCTTAGCTTTTTCGGGCGGAGTGCAATTGCGCTGGAGATAGGGGGCTTTAGAGCCCCCGGCGCAAACGGGTGAAAAGAGATGGGGAGCTTCAGGGCCAAGCGACCTGGAAGCGCTCGCATGCTCTTTCGTTCCTACCCGCGGCACTGCTGTCGAGAGCTGCAGGAGCCCTCAGCCGACCACGTGGAAGGTGAGGATGCGCAGCGAAGGCACAGAGGCGCCCGTGGCCACGGGCGCAGTCCGCCTGTGACGAGAGCATCTTCCGTGGATACCATCCTCTGCCTCTCTCTACACCGACATGATGGGACCCGGAGATTTGCCGCGAGCAAGCGCGCACCGCACCACGGTGGTGGAAAATCATACTTCATCAGGATCTTTGATAGAGTGTGATTATCACGGTGGTGGATGTAACCCAAATCGGTCACCACCCGTTTCCCGGAGACTCAGCGTCGAGACTTTTTGTTCTTGTTCCAGACCCCGAGGCGTGCACGCGCGCATGAGACACGGGAGATTCCCCGCTTGCGAGGAAAACTGTCGATGGGAAAGTTCCCCTGAGCTTCCGGGAAGAGAAGGAGGAAAGAAAGGGGTGGGGGAAAGGGACGAATCCGCCGATGGAAGACACACGTTTTCTCCCAAGGACGACCACTTGCCTCCGGGACGTTCCCTGGAAAGAAAGGGAGGAGAGGGGGGAGTTTCCATTTTCGGCGGGAAACAGTCATACAAAGGGGGGTCAAAGGAAGCGCACCCGTGCACAAGAGTCCAAAGAGGGGGTTTCCAGGTCGTTGGCTGTTTCTGAGACAAAGGAGCGAACCGGGAGTGCTTTCCTTCCAGGAACGATTGCATCACTCCCAGGGAGCAGCGTCTCTTTGCTTATCGGGAGTTTTCCCGGAGCCCTCCCCGGTCTTGCGCTTATCGGGCAGACGTTACACCTTGCTCGGCCAGGCAGAGCTGCCAGCGTGCCACCACGCGCGCGTCTTCGCCAGCAGATCGCCGCCTCCTCTTCTGTTCTCGACGTCCGCAAGTCCAAGAGCGTGTCCTTTCTCCCATTTTCTCTCGAAAGAGAGCGTCTTCATCGGCAGGGAGTATCGCCTGCACTGCCCCCTCCCCCTCCCTCCATTCCCTCCCTCCTGATCCTTCTCGGATGTTTCAGAGACCCCGCTTTCCGCTGGCTCGGGGCAAACGCTTCTTCAGCCGGGAAGAAAAAAGAAACGTCCACATCTTCTATCCCAGTGCTGCCGGTTCCCCCGGACGAGGGAGAGGAGAAAGGGCATACCACGCTTTTCGTCCAGGCCCTTTGCGACTCTCCTCTTTCCAAATGCACATCCTGTCCTGAATCGACCCTCTCTGTCTCTCGCCGGAAGCAGGATCTCTGGCTGGGACTCTGGAAGGGGACTGGGGACCCAGCGGCTACACTTTCCATACGCCCTCCCGAGTGGACCTCCTAGACGGACGCGAGGGGAACCTTCAGATCTGCCTGCGCCTTCATCCAATTAGAAAGAGGAGATGGCAGGAGACAGCGCGTCCACAACGTTCCTTCGACAACCGGAAGAGGTTTCTCTTGGTGAGGGAGGAGAGAGGACTGAAGACAGAAGAGTGGTTTTCCAAGGTAACCAAAGTTAGGTTCGCCAGCGGGTGAGCAGCAGAAGGCACATGCGGGGAGTCGGCAAGGGACGACTTGCTCATTCACGAGAGGCATCAGGGCATGCGATAGAGTCCTCCAGGGGAGCACAGGTCCTGACTCATCTGCGACGCTCCCCCTCCCCTCCCATCTCACTCTCTCCTCTCCTTCCCGCGAAACGCCGTCTTTTCCAGAAGCAGAAGGAAAAACAGGGATCGATCAGGACCTCTCCTATCGCGGAACTGCCCGAAGATGTTCGTGCCGTGACTCCTCACGAAAGGGAATGCTCGTTCACAGTGAATCTTCGAATGCAATTGCTTCCGGAGTTCCTGTACGGGAGCAGTTGGCTTCCCACTTTCTTGGCTGATAGCTCATGAGAACGAAGAGGTGGAGGGCGAGAAAGTCAAAGAGGGATGAAGAGGATGAAAAAAAAAAAAAAAAGAGGAAGAACGATTGGAAGAGTAGATGAGTTGAAGAGGAAACTTTCAGAGGAACACGGAGAGAAGGAAGGTTGACACGCTTGCCTTACGAGAGGAAGGAATAATCTTCGAAGGAATGGGAATTTTGCCCACATTCCTCCGAGAGAAGATCATGGGTGACAGACTCTCTACTTAAGGCGGCCATCTCAAAGCCTGGAGACAACGCATAAAGTAGAAGCAAAGGGGAGCGGGAGGACGACAATTGCAAAACATAAAACTAACATGTAGCCCCTGCAAACTTGGCGCGGGAAGTACGACCAAAGGGGATGGATGGAATTCCCGAAAAACTCGCCTCTGCTCCGTTCGCCGTCCGGCATCAACGAAGAGCATGGGAAAGGGACTCTGTGTTGGCAATCCTAGGGGGAATGAATACTCGAGGAAATGGATTGACATTAAGGAGCCTCTCCCGAGGACCAGAAACGATGATGAAGGTCGCGCGGAAAGGCAGGTACAGAACACCCACCTCGAGGCGGCGCTCGAGGGAGAAGTCGGCGCAGGTGTGATGATGATGCATCTAGAGAGAGATCCGCAACCACCATCAACAGCACCAGCAGCGCGCGTTAAGAAGCGAGACGTCAGCTCCCCATCTCTCTTGCTTCCTCCCCGTTGCTGGACCCAGTAAACGTTCCGCTGCCCATCCTTCTCTTTCGGGCCCTTTCCAGCCTTCAACGGGAACTGTTAGACGGGGAACCTACGACCAAAAAGTGCCTCAAAGAATTCTTCTCCCTTTGAGAGTAGACTTCAGATCTGGGCAGCGGAGTGCAAGCAGGACTTTTCTGAAGCATTTCTTAACCTATAAACGTGATTTTCGCTTCATAACTCTGTGGCTCACTCTGTGACGCAGTGGGATCCGCTCGTGCTGATAGCCTCTACCTGTTATCGAGCGGTTTGTAGGTAGCCGAGCTCGCAGCGAGGGAAGAATGCACCAATAGAGAGCTTTCACATTCTCCTCCTCCTTCCTTTCAATTTTTCTGATGTTTTCTTGCCAATTCTCTGCAAGGGATGTCGTACGTGGGAAATCGAACGGTTGGAGGAGGTAGAGATAAACGGTTCGGCCCCGTTCGCACTGCCGCATCCTCCGAACTCGTCTTCCTGTTGGGGACCTTTATACCGGAGATGTGATTTTTCTTCCTTCCCTTTTCAAAGCTTCTTCGCGTCCCTCATTCGACAGTTGCAAGACCTTGGAACAGCTGCGTCTTATACAGGGGTAATGATATCTCCAATAAAGGCCCCAATAAGGGGATTCTCATTCGAAAACAAGCGTCGTGTTGCATCCTCCCGCGTGGGGGCCTGGAACTCAAGGAGAGCAAATGCCTCAAAGTACCTCGATTGCGCCGACGTCTTCTCAATAGGATGCTCGAGAAGAAGAACGCATCCTCTCGTTCCCAGGTAATTTGTGCTCTATAGAGTCAAAGTGCCCCGAGCTCCATGAGAACCGATCGACCTGAAGGGAGTCTTTCCTTGCATGCTTCTCTTCAACAACATCCTGCTGTAGTACGAAACGGATAGCCGATGTCCTGACTAGCGGGGATGCAACATGGAATGCCTGGGATGCGAGACTGGGACGAGAGCCCAGGACTGCATGCCCCATGCCCCATCCTTCCTCACACTCTTGGCTGTGAACTACAACAGCAGAAGAAAAAGCTGGGGGGATGGAAACTCTCCTCTGGGACTTCATTGGTGCTGCGATGTTCAATGAAGTGGATAGCAGCACTGAAATGGCTCAGCTGCCAAGCTCGGGAAAGTACCGGGGTCTCCACGCAGTGGCATACTTGGAAATCAACGGCTTAAGTGTATTTCATAATCCGTCATGACGTCAGTGTTACCACGACGTTCTGTTTCGTACACGATGCGTTCTTGTCTTGCGAAACATCCGCAAAGAATGGGAATACGCTTCTCCTGCATCAGTGTCACGCATTCAGCACTCCTTGGCAACGCTGCAGAGGAGGAAAACAAAAGCGAAAACTCGGTTTCTAACGGAAAGGACGTTTCAGTGCTAGCGAAAAGAAAGCGGCAGATGCACAACTTCCAGTGACCTCCAGTCTTCCGTATTCCTGTGAAGGCTCGGTGTAAACAAAGGAAAGCGACACTCGGAAGAAGCGGAGAAACTCAAAGAAATTCGGCTCGCTGGTCGGGAGCCAGGGGCACACCGCGAAAAATTGTTTCGTGTTGCGTGTCGCAGCAAACACTCTTCCGGAGTTGCCGAGAACCGGAATTTGCGGCTCTCATCCCGGCTGGCTTCATTTCTCAGCCAATCAGTGTTTTCCTCCCAATTCCTTTTAATGGACGTCTCGCGGACCACAGCTGTGCGGACTGATAAAATTATTCTGTAATTTCCACTGGCCATGCATCAAATGTTTTCGCAGGTTGAATCCTGTCTCTCCAGTGCTCACCCTGCTTCGTCCCTTCGAAGCAATAATTTACGCTCGAAGAAGAGCGTGCTTCTTCTCCGTGGTGCAACATGTGTTTCACTTTGTATGGGGGCAGGCGAAAGGCTCCGCGATCCACGCACCACCGTCTCCCTTCCGTTTTCGCCCGCGCCATTTTCGACGAACGGATTCTCTTCGAGTGCAACTCTTAATGGGCGATGATTTTTGATAAACACGTGGAATGAAGGGACGCGGGTGCGTGCTGCGACCTGTGCCACATGGAAGGAATTCCCCGCCCACCCCCACCACCGCACGGAGCTCCCGCTCGTACTTCGAGCAGGAGGAGGAGGCTGGGAGAGTTGCAAGCGCTCAGCGCGCGAGATTGCAGCTTTGTGGGTTGCGTGGAGACCGAGAACGTCAACGGGCTTTCCCGGCTTTCCTTTCCGGAGGCTGAAGCCTTCGGAGGACTGCCAGATCAACCTTCACCGGCCGCGGAAAGACCTGCTGCATCTCCTGCCTGATTCGGATCAGACCGACTTGCACCATGATGCTCTCCGGGGCGACGCGCGACTCCTGCCTTCCTATGCAGAGACAAACATCCGCGGTCCCGCCATCCGATCTCCACGAGCAAAAGCCGGATGGTGGACCTGGAACTCCCGCTTTCCTCAATTCCGGGGGAAAATTTCAGAGTGGGTGCTTCGTCCATAAAAATCAAGTGAGAGCTGAGTGTGCATTGATATTCAAATGAGACGGAAGACGCGACTAATAGAATCGTTTTATTTACAGCTTCCAAAGAAAGGCGTATCACAGAGTTGTTAACTGCGTCAAGCTTTGATAACTGGGACCTGACCGGAGAAAGATTCAGCTTACACCAGGCTCACAAGGGAAAAAAAAAAAAAAAAAAAAAAAAAACTTATCTCCCTGCTTTCTGAAAATTCTCACTGCAAGTATCTTGCATCCGCCTTCAGATCAGACAGAGGAAATCAGTCTCTGAAACATCTGTTGATAATTCCGGTAATTGGTTTAATCCATGATGGGCAACGTGAATTAGGACGTCGGCAGGCATTTTTATTTGCTTTTTCTTTGTTTGGTTCCTCTTTTGATTTTATGACCACACCTGACAGGCATCTGATCTGTTTGTTTTATCTGCAACAAGAACGAGCAACTACAACTAGAACTCACCGTTTTTTTTTTTTTGGGGGGGGGGGGGGGGGGGGGGAGAAAGAAGGAAAAAGATAAATAGGCAACAGACATCAATTACTAACTACACCATGCAATGGGGATTTCCGGAATTCCTGGGAGCAGGAAGCGTCTCGTTTTCTTCCACGAGGACCCGTTAGTCAGTCCGTGCTTCCTCCTGGATGCTCGCCCGCTCCGGCTTCCCGTGTTTGTTACGACCACGTCTCAACCGAACCTCGATTCGCTCCCGAGGGCGGCACCGACCATCTTCGGCCGCGTGCTCTACCACGCGAGGATTCCTCCCTCCCCTCTGCCCCCCGCTTCCCTTGAAGACGGACGGCGTCGTTCCAGATACTGCCGTTCGCGAAAAGAGAGAGAGAGAGAGAAAAAAAAAGAGCAAAATTGTCGACAGGAGGACTCACGCAAGGATTACGCACAATTTTGGCAGCATCCAATTGAATTTTGCGAATTTTTGCAACCGCGCCATCCCGGCAAGGATTTCAGGGTTTTCTTTTTCCCTTTTTAATTGCACGGCGGAACAGGCGCACGGCTCCTAAACTCTCCTCCGAGATCTGACCGCACTAATTAAGTGCTTGGGGGAAAGAGAGTGAGCGAGAGAGCAAAAAAGAAGCGCTCCCAATTTTGCCCAAGAGAAGAGGAAGAGAGCAAATTGGTACTCAAAGCAACAATGAGCAGTCGCCAACAACGGGAAGCTGACGCAAACAGGTCCATCGGATAAAAAGGACTGCCTCCGAAACGAAGGTGCGCCCACGGGTGACGATGCTTTCGCGGTCCTTTCCCGCTCCGAAGGTGCTCATTTCTGCTGGCTGTTCCATTCTGCTGACCGCCTGTCAACGGGAGGATGGCAACCGACTGACCATCCTAGCTGTCGTCCGTAGAATCCTTCGCGCACTCTAAATGGATGAGTGTTCAGTTGCACACTGGAGTGTACGACAGCCAAAGCTGCAAACCAGTGCGAAGCCCCAAACTGTTACGTGATCGGTTTTCAGGGTGGACAGCGGACGAGCAGGAGGGTCCAAGGGCATCGGAATTTCCAATCTGTCCGGTACAGATGCATGGTACAGTCTCCCTAAGTATCCGTAGTAGAATTCTACGAATCCTGCGAACGCCACAGATGTGGCTACAGATGCTTAAAAAGCCAGAACAGCATTGCGGCTAATGGGAAAAGACCGAAGGTTCGGAGTCTGGGGCCACTAGCTCCGCGATCCACCTGCGTGCGACGGGAGAACGTCGCCATGGCGGCACGGCGAGCTAGCGGAAGCGGGTGGTGTCGCTACAAAAAAGGATTCCCCGTGAGGACTTTCACTCGCGGCCACGTCGCCTCGCTTGCAGCCCAGCATCTTCCTGTGGCGCGTGGGTTTGCAGCGTTCCAAGCAAACACGGATCCGGGAGGGTCGGCACAACCCCCCTGCGTTCAGGCGGGGTCTGCACGGGGAGGCCAGATCGCTGCTGCCGCACCGAGCCCACCCGAAGTGCGGGGCAGGTGGTGCTCGGAAGAAAAGTGTCGTCAGCACGGTCGGCTGGCCGGCATGCGAGCGGGCACTCTTCGGCGGTCCAGACCCACACAGTCTGTGTGAGGCGGTCTTCGAGGCAAAAGCGACAGCCACCCATCTCTTGGGATTGCGTTTGTTCTGGCACGGTTTGGACTGCAACAAACACTCCGACCCACCCGTTTAGCTGGCTACCCGCGCGCACCGAGGTTCGGCTGCACTTGGAAAGGCAAGGGCGCCCCCACCTAGGAAGCCCGCCGGAAGCAGACAAAGAGAAGCAGAGCAACCCTCGATCCGCAGGAGCAAAAAGCAGCACGGAGCCAGGAAGAGGTCGTGAGCTTCGGTGCCGCCTTCTCGCTCGCTTCCGACTGTCCTCCCTTTCCCGAGAACCTCCGCATCGGACGCGCTCCGTCCGCGGGATGCAGACGAAAGAGAGGAAGCAGCGCTCCTCTTCGGACCCCTCGGCTGCTCGATCCGAGGTGTGCCTGCTCCGAGAAAGCTCGCCCTCCCAGACTTCTCCGAAGGCGGCGGCAGCAGAAGCCGCGGCGGCAACAGCAGCGAGGACGGATGCCGATGCAGCACGCCGCTCTGCTCGGCAAGGTGTTGAAAAACATCGATCTTTTCCTTGGCGACGATAACCTTTTCGTTATCTTCTTTATCCAATTTCTGGTTCATCATTCTTTTTTTGTGCGTGTGTGCCCGACTTCTGCGAGTTTCACCCGCTGGATCTTCGAAGTATCTTTTTATCTCTCTTGCAGTGCTTTTCTCGTCGCGCCCGAGACACGCCTGCGGAGACTGCCGACGTCCGCGCGTGCGGCGGGTGGGGCGCGCGCAAGCAGCAGCCGGCTCTGCAGCGGCTGCCGCCGGCGGTGCTGCCCTGCTGCCGTGGACTTTTCGGACCGGCGTCCGAAGTTTCGGCGGCAGACCGTCAACCGGCGGCGGAAGCGCAGGAGGCGCGAAGAGGAGCGCTCCGCCACGCCGTCCTTCGGTGGGGCGCGGCCAGCCATTGTTGCGCCAAGGGTCACAACGATCGCTACCTCGTTTCCGCCCCTCCCCTCTGTGTCCGCGCAGCCTCGTGCAACAAAGCGGGAGAGAGCCACGCGCCGCGTTGGGCACGCCTCACATGCGTGCACATGCGCGCGCGCGTAACGGTGCGGGCACGCGAGCCCGGATGGTCCGTCTAGCGGAAGGACCCATCCGCCATGCTCCGGCAGCAGGATGCACGTCGGAGCGGGAGCGAGCACGCGCGCGTTCCGCCGCATCCCGCAGCAGCAACCACGCGTAGCGGACTGCGCGCGCGCTGTCCCCGTCGCGTGAAGGCACGCCGCAGCAGACTGCGCGTTTCCGTGTGGCGTCGGCGGCAATCGGAAGAGTCCGCAGCGCTCGCTGCCTCCATCGCATCTTCCCGAGCGCTGCGCCCACTGTTGCTGCTGCCGCAGCAGCAGCCGGAGGCGAGCGGAAACACTCGCAACCACCGTCGGAAGAGTTCCCCAGCGGAGGGAGATGCGAGGAGGTTGCCTGGCCACCGTAACCGCCTCTGACGGGGCTGCTGCCGCTCCCCCCCGTCCCCAGGACGACGGGAACGCGGCTCGTCCGGGCAGGCGGCGGAGAGTACAAAGGAGCACCGTCGCTTGACCGGAGGAGAGGGGAGGAGATCCTTGGTAGGAGGGTGCGGGGCCGAGCGATCCCTTTCTCCAGGAGGAGGAGTTCGCCCCGCTCCCCTCCTCCTTCCCCCACCCTCTTCTGCCCTCGCTCCGATGCCGGCACCTCGAGCAGTGGCGGCGGCTGCACAAGGACCCCTGGGCGTGCGGAAGATACAAAGGGCGCCGCTTCCTTAGGACGGACCTCTTCTGTCACGCCCAGACCGGAAGCTGCGCGATCTCTCTCTCTCTCTCTCTCCCATGCGCGCGCGCGTCTTACGTTCGTCTTTTTGCCCTCGGAGCCATCTCGCTCGGGTTCGTCCGGTGTGGAGGTTGTTCTTGCAGATGGCTGCTGGCTTCTCTCTCCTGCTCTCGTGCTGCTGGTCCTCGGACGTCTGCTCCGCCGCCGTACGCGACCCCTCGTTGTCCTCGAGGAAGTGACCACGACTACGACGCGCGCGCGTGCACGCTGGACGTCCTTCTTCCCCCGAGGCTGGGGTGCCGATTCTCTCTTCCCGCCCCCCTTACCCGCCTGGACCAGGAGGGGTGAGCAAAGAAGGGGGACGGCGGTCCCGGCAGTGGTCGAAGGGCGCGGGCATCTCTTTTACTCCTAGACCACCACCTTACCTCGCTTTACCTATCCGCCGTCGCTCAACGGGCGCCCGTCGAGCGAGCGGCGACAAGCGGAGGAGGGGAGGAGGAGGAGCGGAAAGCCACTCGACCGCGCGCTCGCCCGAGCGGTCGCGTCTCCGCGCGCGCGGCACGGCGTTCTCTCAAGACATCCGAGCTGCCGGCATCCTCGTCGCCGCTCGGAGATTTCGCTCGAGGAGAAGAGGAGGGAGGGGAAGGGAGGCGGGAAGGGAGGGAGGGAGAAAGAAAGAGAGAGGGAGAGAGGGATGGATGGAGAGGGAAGGAGGGAGGGAGGGAGGAGGGAGAGAGAGAGAGAGAGAGGGAGGGAGAGAGAGAGAGCGGCGGCTAACAAGAAGTCAGGTGGTGTCGATAAGATGATCACGAGCATCCATTCTTATCACGGGATTTTAGTACTCACCGCGCGGGCTCGCCGGCAGTTTGCGTCTGGCGGCATCTGCGAGGATCCCCGCCGCGGCGACAGCAGCAGCATCAGCACCAGCCCCATCGGCGGAGGCGGCGGCACCGCCACCACCACCACCACAGGAGTGACCGTCTCGGAAAGCGGCGTTCGGGCTCCGTGATCGGACCCGGCACATGGTGACGCGGAGCGGCGGCGGTCGGCAGTGAAATCCCGCGGTTCCCTCACTTCGCTCGCGCGCGCCAGCAGCTCCCGCAGGACGCCAAAGGTAGGGCGGCTTTCTTGGTTTGGGGGGGGGGGGTGAAGAGGGGGTCGCGCCCGCGCGGGCGAGCGGTGTTCTTGTGATCGCCATCGTCGTCTTCATCGTCGTCCTTGTCCTTGTCCCCTTCCTTGGACCCAGGCAAGGCAGAATTCACTCCCCGGCATGGCAGGTCGACCTTAGCATTGGGTCGTCCTCGCCGTTGTCGACAGGGGGTGGGGCAATAGGGGAGCGGATCGGAAAGTCCTACCCTGCACCCACGCACTAGCCCATGCTTGGTGAGCGGGTGGGTGGGTGGGTGGCGGTCCTCACCCCTGCCCTGTTTTTTTTTGCAGCGGTTGCGTGGGCGCTTGCGCACTCGAATTCGTTTCTTTTTTTTTTGCTCAGCCTCTTCGTCTTGTAAACCATCACGTTGTCAGAGGTTTTTGAACGCCCGGATCCCTTAGGATTCGGACGATAGGGGAGTGGGTGTGAGAGCGTCAAGGCGCAGGAAAGATCGGGTTAACCGAAAGATAAAATACGCGCCTGCTCAATCACGGACTGGGGGCATGTGCACCCTGATCGATGTGTATGGGGTCACAGTGATCGACTCTTCCTTTGCTTTGGTTTTATATTTTTGTGTGTGTTTTTACCCAATACCGAACGCCACCCTACCGCCCGCCTATGCCGTTGCTAAGGCAACTTTTGTGTTCAGAGTTTTTTTTTTTTTTGCACACGATGCCTTTTTACTGCGGTTCGTCAACAGTGCCCAGGCTTTTCCCGAGCAACCTGCCAACAATGCTCGACTTTTTCCCGAGCAACCTGCCAACAATGCTCGACTTTTTCCCGAGCAACCTGCCAACAATGCTCGACTTTTTCCCGAGCAACCGGCCGACAATGCTCGACTGTTTTCCAAGATGACGGCCAACAATGCCCGGATCTCCGAGTGAGCGAGCGGATATCCGCGGTCTTCTTGCTCCGCCGTCCTTCCCCTCGTTCGCAGTTTCCTCCCGGAGAATCGGATTTCCAGCGGTTCCTTCGCACGTGTGCGTGTGCTTTTTTCCAGCGCATCTTCCCCGCGGAGGAAGAAGATCCCTGCGAACGGGAAACCGGCGCGACCCGTTTCCGCCGTGTTCGGAAAGGACCGGGAAACGGCGCGGAATCGCACGGCCGAACAATCGGAGGCGATTGTTTCCACGCGATCCCTTTTCACGCTCTCGCCGGTGCGCTCGCTGTTCCTCCCTCCCCCCTCCCGCTCGGAGCTCCTCGCAAGATGCCAGCGAAAAGCGAAAGAGCATCTGCCGCTCGCTCTGCGTCTTGGACTTTTCTTGCGCCGTCACCTGTCTGTTCTTTTGTATCCAACGTCAGCTGGCGTGTCTTCTGTGGCTACGGGAATTGAATCAACCTTCTGGCGATTTTTTTCTTTTTTGAGTTTTTTTTTTTTCTTCTTCTTCTTTCCTTTCCCGCTTTCCCCTTCGCGCACGCGAGAATTTCGGAAACGGTCGAACTCGGTCGCGTTCTTGAAACTTCTACCCCTGCATGTAGACCGGCACTGCACCCGGTCTTTTTCGAAACCTCGTGGAATTCTTGCAACGCAGATGAAGAATTCCAGGAAGGCAGCCGGCGATGAAAAAAAAAAGTCCCTTCCCTTTCTCCCGAGTTTTTTTTTCCTTCCTTTCTTTCCTTCCTTCTCCTTCTCTCTCCCCTCCTCTCTCTCTCTCTCTCTCTCTTCCCCTGTGTCGTCGGAGATGTGCGACCGATTTCCGGTTGCCTCCAGCTCTTCGCAATCGAAATGACTTGTGAGATTCGCTCCACGACTGGGATCCGCTATTCAGATCTTATTTTGACCCATGCAACATCAGCAACTTTCGTTTCCTCTCTCTCTTTTTCATTTCTGTAGCTCCGTCTCGCCGGCGTACGCATTGTGGATCGAATTCTTTTGTACGAAAAAAGACGGGGAAGGGGTCTTGAGGAGAAGGGGAAAAAAAGGACCCGAAATCTTGGGGACCTGAATGAGATCCTTATGTATCATTTAATGGCCCATCTGTCCTACGGGTGCGCAGTGGCAAGGGGGAGAAAGAGCGCGGGAGAAAGGCAGGCTGATTGTAAAGCGACATAAGTCAAATTTCGAGATGAATTGTTGCAGAGTTGGGTCATGCTTAAGATCCACGGAGCTCCACAATGGCTCCGTGATGGGAAGTCTTCTCGGAGAAGACTCGAGAAGAGGGGAGAGCGAATAAAAGCTGAAGGGACACGCAGTCCAAAGACAGGACTTCTTCGAAAAGGAAACTGTCACCACAGGAGCAAACATCCATCGAGCCGATGGCTTTTGTGAGGAGGAGCGTCAAATAAATTCCATGCCGCATGCAACCTTCCCGCCCTGTCCGGGAAGTATCGGGTGCTTCAGCCGGAGGAGTCGGTTCCCATTCATTTTCTCGCATCCCTACCTAGCGGGAAACTTGAAAACGGCACACGTGCACGCCTGCGCAGTAACCGAAGCGACGCTAACGGGCGCTTCGGGAACTGTACGCACGGGCGGGAGGAAGGAAGGAACCTCGCGTAGTAACGGCAGGGTGTCGGGCAAGGGGGATGAGGAGGAGGAGGAGGGGGGGGGGGAAGGCGCCGATCCCGAATTGCCGGAACACGGCGGCCATTCAGAGCGACAGAGCAGAGCTGTCGCCACGTGTGCCGGTCCGTTAGCTGAAGGGTTGTGTGCCGCCGCAGAGGAACGAAGATGACGTCGGTACACTTCTTTCAGGCCTCTTTCTTCCTCTTCGCCCTCTCCCCAGCGATGGAGCCCAACCGTTCGCGAGGTCCAGGGCGTGCGCGCGTCTCTTCCCACCCGGTCGCACCCTGCGCGCGTCCCTTTCCCCCTTCTCCCGAAAGGAGGAAAAGAAAAGAAGAGGGAGAGGTTGCACCTAGCGGTCGTGCAGATCGGTGGGAATTTTCGGAAAAGCGGTCCCCATGGCGCGACTGCCCACTCCCAGGACGCTCAAAGTGCCGCCCATTGTTGCGGGCTATGAATAAAAAAAAAAAAAAAATGTGTGTATATATATATATATATATATATTTCTTTTTTTTCCCGCAAAGGACGCGGCGCTGCTGCCAAGTCGGGGTTGTGCAGTGCTTTCGGGGGGGGTTCGGATCGGCCAATGAAAATCCACGCGGAACAGTTTTGGGACATAAATAAAACTGTCCGTGCACGGTTTCCGCCGAAAACGTCGAGAAAAACCATCTTTTGTTTGAATGCGAACCGGGTGCGTGGGTGATGGGTAGGTGGGGGTGGGGGTGGCGGATCCCCAAGCGCGGACTTGTGGAACGCGGGGCGGGTTGCTGGGGCCGCTCGACGTCCGCGATGACGTCGGCATCGGCGATACCTCGAGGGAGGCGTGCAGTAGGTGGCGCCCCGCCATCCCAAAGGTTTCGGAGCGAAGAAACACCGTTCGCACTACGACCCTGGAACCGCATTTTCCCTTTTCAAGGGCTTGTCCACTCCTTGCCGATGAGGCCGTCGCGTCCCAGGAAAATACATTACATAAGCTGCCGTTTATTTCCCCCCCCCCCCCTCCTCGGGTCTCGAGCTGCCGTGCGATTTCAGGGGTCGCTTGCTGTCCTCACCGCTCTTGGCGCCTGACCACGCTCCGAACTGCGGGAGTTGGCGCGCGCTCCGGTCTCCGTCTTCCACGTGGGCGTATTCCGTGGATCACGCGGAGCCGTTTCCGTGGTGCTCCCTTCCGGCGAGCGTGGAGCGCCACGGCGCTGCCACGGAGAGCCAGCACGCGTGGCGATTCCGGGAAACACGTGGAACTCCGGTGGAGCGGCAAGACGTATGTGAACTCCGGCTGCACGAGATCCATGGTCGTGTGCTTCTGCTCAGCATCCAACCTGGAATCGATCCACGGGCACACCAAACCCATTCAGGCGGGGTTGCCCGTTCGTGCTGCTGCCTTCGAAGACTTCAACGGCTGTGGTTTTAAAAAAAAAAAAAAAAAAAAAAAAGGAAAAGAATGGCTTTGGAGCAGCAACACCACCGTAGCAGTTTCCTCCCGGAAGTTTTCTTTTTCAAGCAGAAGTTTCTTGTCCCCCCCCCCCTTTTTTTTGTTAAAAAAAAAAAAAAATCGATTTGACCACAACGCTGGTAATCACAAGCAAAAGGTTGTACATAAATATTTAGTAGTAGCACATTAGTCCACGAGATTAGTGGCTCGAAGGGTGCGCATCATCGACGAGGGACGGAGATGAAAAATTGAAACAATTTGTCGGAACCTGATGTTCCCGGAGTTTGCTCACACGGAAGGTGTAGCCATCCCCGTGAGATGCTGCGCACGTGAAGAGCGTGCGCGCATCCTTTGAGGCGGGCGGCCGGAAGCTCGCGTTCTCCCGTTTTAGGTAAATTCCCGAGCATTCGATTTCACGCTGCAGAACGAGGAAGGATGGGGGAGCACGGCAAGCGATCTTCCCGCTGGGAACGAAATGGAAAGATTACGGCGGGGGGGGGGGGGGGGAGATACAGAGAGAGAGGGAGAGAAGGGTTTGGGACGGATTTCGCCTGAAAAGGCCGAACCCGCTCCCGTGGAAAAGGCGGAACGCATCGTGGAAGGCTCGGCAGGTCACAGATGTGACCGCCGAGCGTGCATTCTCCCGCGTGTTGGCGTGTGCCGCCTCCCTCTGCCTGGGACTTTGTGTAGATGCGGCCGGAAGCGAACTTTGCGATCACGGAATTCGAGCGTCAATCGCGAACATTCCCCGCGGCATCATCACCCCCCCCCCCACACACACACACCCACCCACCCTTTGAAGCACGCATCTCCCAGCTACGAGATCGTTTCCGTCGGCGGCGTGGCCCCCGCGACGGAGGGCAGAGGGGCGCCGAAGGATGTGGAAACCACGGAGGCGTTGGGCGGTGTGGCAATCGCTTTGGCAGCGGCGGTGGGAATGCCCACACGGGGAGCTTCCGACTGCACCGGGAAATCAAGGAAACACCTGCGGTTTATTATTAACCATGCATCGGTGACGCGTCTGGTTTGCCGAGTGTTCCCCCCCCTCCCCCCCCAGCCAAGTATTCGAAGAATTCCCCGTCCAAGACCAACAGCACGGATAGGGAGCCCGCTCGCTTCCGTCGTCAAGAGGTTCCCGCGTTCCGGCACTGCGGCGAAAGTCGGGAGGGCCTCCTCTCCCCTTGGCTCCAGTCAGCGAGCGCCCCCCTCGATCGTGGGGTTGCTGGCGGGGTCCCGGCGACCATCTCTCCCGGTGGGTGGTGCTTGCCTCCGGAGACCGTCAGGAGCGTTCGGGATCGATTGGGTTTCCTCGAGTTCTTTGACGCGCGGTCCATTCCCGGAAGGCTCGAGGCCGCATCCATCCAGGGTGCCCGTCGCGGGGTCTGCGATGTGACCCCGTCGCGGCTGGGTGACGGCGACACGGGAATCGCGCGATCCGTGCGCCCGACGCAACGGAAAGCCCTATTCACGTGCACCTTTGTGTTCCCGGAAAGGAAGGTCCCTGCCAGCGTGGTTCGCGGAAGCCCGCGGTGGCTCTGCCGAAACGCATCCCTTCGTTCCCGTGGCTTCCGAACAACAAAATCGCCGATTTCCGGTTCCGAAGTGACCGTCTATTGTCGCTGCGAGTAAAATGCATTTGGCAGTTGCGACTCTTGGATGCATTCCGTTATCATCATCATCATCATCATCATCATCATCGTTTCGAAGGAACGTTTTGCTTGAACGCCTTGGAACGGGAGGGGGAAAGCAACGAGGATGATGAATAATTGTAAATTGTGATTTCAGTCAGCTTTTCTTCAGCATGGGAGGCTCCTTTTTTTGTGTGTGTGTTTCTTTGCGGGATCGCCGTGTTTCGGCGTTAGGCTCGAACGCAGGAAAGTGTCGACGCTCCCGTGTTGAGTGAGACGTTCGTGTTGCGCCACTTCGAGAGAGCCGTGAGGTTTTGGGGACCGGCCGGCTGCGGAATCGCCAGCGTGGGGTAGGGCTTGGGGTGGTCGACAGCCACCGTCCGGGATGTCCCTGCGGAGTCTGTGCAGGCACCGGGAGACCCCCGTGTCGCGCGAGCAGGGAGGGGTCCTTCTTTTTTCCCCCCATCGCGACCCTCTCGTAGGGAAAAGCTCCTCTCACCTCCCGGTATTCCCGGTAAGTTTGCTCGGCAGGAATCGTTTTCGTTCCCGCAGTGGGAGCTGAAAGAACGTCGAAGGCAAATCTGTCGTAAAAATTACATATATATATATATATATATATATATATTATTATGTGGTCCCTCGCTGCTGGCAACATGCGCCGCCCCCCGTGCGGTTGGGGAATGCTGAAGAATTTGAAAAAGCTCCCCGGTGAAGCCTTCTGTGCTTCTTCCTGCCTGCGAAATCGTTCCTTCAGGCGAAGAAGCACCGAAGCTGGCTCTGTGGCTCGTGTGCCTCTGGATGTGCCACGTTTAACCCGCCGAAAGAAGCGAAATCTCACACAACACGTTGGCAGCCTCGCAGCACCGTTCAGCCGCTTTTCAACCGATTTTCCGTGAATCGACCAAAATGGTCATCCGCCCCGGAAAATAAATTCCGCTTTCGTTCGGAAATGCCAAACTCTGGACGCGAAAAATTAAATACCGAATAAAATTGCAGATTTCTCAGACGGGTTCGTACGAAGGTGCATTTTTTTTTTTTTTTTTTTTTTTTTCTTGGGGTACGAAAGGCTGTGAGCCATTTTGGCTGTCATCTAAGCGTCATGCACGTTTCTCGCTCAAAGTTTCGTATTGCTAATTGCCTGCGCAGCTCAATACTGCGTTTCGAGCGCTCAGGCGTTTGGTTGCTTGGGGACCGCGCGATGCAAGAAGCAAAACTCCTTGCAGGAACCACACCTCCCACTGCAAGCGCACCTTCCTTGGGAACAAACGTTGCAGGCATGGAGCAAGGAAGAGCACGCGTGCCTTCTTTCCCCCCCCCCCTCACCCCTCCCCCTTCCTTTCACAAGAGTAGCCAACAAGCACTCAGCAGCGGTGCTTCCGATTTTTCAATCGGAATTTGGCGCCCAAAGTAACGGACGGGAATGGACGAGGGGCAGGGGAAAATCGTTCTACGGGTTTCCTGTGCGACCAGAAGTCGTTCAAAGTGTGGCAACCAAGGGTGAGGTTGGTGGTTTGTGGTCGTCCAGGACGAAATCTTTGCGCTCCGGTTCTGATGCCCCGTGCACCCACCCGGAGGTGGTGCTCTCGACGAGAGGCAGGTGCGCGGAACCCTTCCTCTCCTGAGGGCTTGTGGCGGCCCACCACGGTGGCCGGATGAAGGCTCCGGTCGGCGGAACGGCTCGGTGCACCGTGCCACACGTCCAGAGTGCACGCGAGGGCTCCCTCTGCCTGGTGGACCAGGTTGCGGTTCGTTCCTGGGCTTCGCAGTTTTCTTGGATTACGGGAAGCGGGGAACTCTGGCCAGCATCTGCTGCTTTGGCGTGTGGCACCCGGGTGCGTGCGTTCTCGGGAACTCCTCTCGTGCCTTTCCGTCAACGGGAAGCTCCCGAACACACTAATTAATGCACTGACGTTTAATATTTGAACGGATTGAATGAATTCGTGTCGGTGCACCGCTTTGCTCAAATATTTATCCTCTAGTACGTATGGATGAATTCCCGAATGCTCGGAACACTTCTTCTTCTGCCGAATTCATTCGGGAAGCGGCAAAAGCAATTGCATAAGGAGCAGTAAAATGTTGAGCAGGAAAGGCATTCTTACAAAAAGGCAGAGATCACCATGGGGATGCCGCAGGGATTTGTTATAGAGCACAGGCGTCGGTCTCGACGCATGAATTTGTGTACCACATTAGTACAAGGGAAAGAAGAAGGGGGGGGGGAAGCTGGATTAAAATTACTTGATGTTTGAAATCATTTTTTTTCTTCTCTCTCTCTTAAGGAATACGCACGTTTCACGAACACTGCAGTGTTGCGGTGAAATTCTTTGTATTGAATCTTCAGCGAAATCTATGTTGATGTTGTCATGGTAACAAACTGTAATAACAAATGTCGCGTGCTATCTTCAGGTGAGGCAAAGGCAGCATTTTGAAAGAGAGGCAAAGAGGGAGAAGAGGAAGAAGAAGAGGGAAAAAAAAGGAAAAAAAATTAAGAGGTTGCTGCATTTGTGAACATGAACTGGTGATCCGATTGTGCTTGTGATGGTGAATTCGGTGGAATGTGTGATCCATAAGATCTAAAAGAAGCCTTGTGACGTTCAGGTTGTAAATGTTTCACCACCGCATGACAGGAAAAAGGGGGGGGGGGAGGGGAGGGGGAGGAAAGAAAGAAAGAAAAAAAAAAAAAACAGTTTGCAGATGAAAAGCAAGTAAAAAATATGTGTATATATATATATATATATATATATATATATATGAAGTGAGGCCATTTTCAAGTAGCTAGCTGTGATTCCTTCCTTTTGACGTTAATTGTCTTTAAGCTTCACGTGCAGATGCAGTTGATCCACCTTACAGTTGTGCCACCGATACAGTTTTTTCTTTTCTTTTCTTTTTAGTAATACAAGTTGTTGCCTTCGAAGGAATCGCGCATGGGAATTCATACCACCTCAGTGAATTCATACCTCCCCCCCCCCCCAATAAAGCATTTCGATTCTATAGAACAAAGGTTAGAGTCTTTGTTATGGAAGTCTTTGTTGCAAAAGGTGGTCAGTCAGTTTATCGGTGTGTCACATTGATAAGGTGGCAATTGGTAGGTCGTTTTTCGTGCCCTGCCCGTGTGTTTCACTGATGGTGGTGTACGTGAAATGAACGTAAGCAGATTCCCATGTCCAGCCTTTTTTTTTTTTTTTTCCTTTTCTTCCTTTTCCTTCTTTCTTTCCCCTCCTCCTTCCTCCCGTCACGTCACCCTCCGGATCGGTTTTAAAATGTTTCGACCGGTGTTTGTTTGTCTGTTTGTTTTTTCTAAAGATGCGTATGCAAATCAACCTCCTCCTCCTCCCCCCTTTCCCCCCCCCCATTTAACCCACTTAATTGGTCATCCATTTGTTTGTTCGGCAGGTCCTGCAAGGGCTGCAGCGCTGCAGAAAAGGCGTGAAATTTCCGACTGATATATATACATATGTATTTTTTTTCTTCTTCGAAACGTTCGAAACCTCTCGTGGTCGAGTTTGTTCAATTCGATTCTGTCGGTGGTGGTGTTTTTTTTTTTTTTTTTTTTTTTTTTCCTTTCCCGAATCACGTGTTTCCGGTTTTTTTGCCGAGATGTTTGTGCAGCACATGATGCATGTCTCTGGGCCATGAACTGATATAAGTGCAAAGCGAGGTGATCGTAAATTCTATAAATTGCAAATCGGACAATTAATAGAGAATTGGGTTGTCATGCTAGCGGATATACTCATGCTGTATCCAATAACCCCTTCATACGGTAAGATGCCCGGATAGTGTGAGGAACTCACCAATTCGTATGAGTAAGAATTCCATCAACATCTTTGGGTTTTTTTTTTTTTCTCTCTCTCTCTCTTTTTAGAATTCGTTTTTTTTTTTTTTTTCTGCTTCCTCCCTCTCCCTCCTCCCTCCCCACTCTGAATTGGTAGCTTAAAAAAAGTTTATGAATTTTGTTTTGAAATCGTTCGAAAAGAAAATACGTAAGTAGCTGAAGTGGGGGGGGGGAGGAGGAGGGGGGGGGATTTGTTCGTGTTTTTTGTCTTTGCAGTTTTCTTCAGTGGGTTTTGGGAAACGGTGCCGTTAATTCGAGTGAAGATTGGGGTGGATGGGGAGGGGGGGTGGGGGTGGGGTCGAAAGAAAGACAAAAAAAAAATATCTTTTGCTCATCTGTCCCTGTTCCTCTGCCCCTGTGTATCGCCCGCCCAACGTACCTCAGCCGATTTCCTCCTGTACCAAAACCTGCTAATGCCGTACCTCGCCAGCGTAAACCGTTTCGTCATCATCATCAGTACATCTTTTTTTCTTCTTTTTTTTTTTTTTTTTAAAAAAAAAAAGAAAAAAGAAAAAGAAAAAAGAAAGCTGCTGTCTTGTTTGACCAACATGTCATACCTGCCATATTTGCATTCTGTTGTGTCATGTATGCTAAGATGATATGACGGTAGCATAGTTGCTAGGATACCAAAGGAAACCAAACGAAGTATCTGTTAATGGTTGCATACACAAACTTCTTCATATTGATTACGGATTTATTCTGTCTTTTGCCTTTTTCATAGTTGATCAGCATATAGTTTTTGCATGTCCGTTTAGTGAAGCAATTGGTTTATGGTTAATCCTTTAAGAGAAACTGTGTAGAAGGTGCTTATTTAAGAAAAAGAATTTGAAATTTCCTTTTTTTTTTTTTTTTGTTTGCAACTGCTTCGACATTTCGTAATTGTTTTTGTTCTTCATTAGATGGAAGCAGTCAATCAAAAAGTGCAGACTGTTACCATCGTCGATTTACCCGGTAAGCAAGGTGAGTACGCAGTTTTTTTTTTTTTTTTTTTCCTTTCCTTCTTTCTTTTTTCTCCTCCCCCTTCTTTTTCCTGTATCTTGGGGCATGCCATGGTGTGTGTGTGATCTCAAACGCTTCCTTCAGATTTTTTCTTTTCTCTTTTAACACTTTTGGACACACACACACACAAAAAAAAAAACACTGTTTCTTTCTCTTATTCAAGTGTGGAAATGAGTGATGAGTGTACTGTTAACAGTTGTTTGCACCTTTTTATTTCTGATTTTTTTCTTTCATAGTTACCGAGCTATGTGTACATTTTTTTTTTTTTTTTTTTTGTTTTGAAAAAAGGACAAAAGAAACAAAAAGGTTAAGAACTTGTGCTTTGCTTCCTCGAAACTCTCATTTTAAATTAAGGAATTGATTCGCGACTAAAACGGAAACTTGAAACTTGTAGTTGACATGTGTAAACCGTTAGTCGCGCTGGCTGAGGCACCTGGCAGTCACCCCCCGTTGCCGCCGCAGGCCATCGGGTCCTGCCTGCCTCTTCCTGGAGCTGCTGCACATCCTTCGAGCGGAGCATTAGGCCCCCCCCCCACACACACACACCATCTCCCTCCTCGGTTTCGATGTTTTCTCCATACAGTCGGGCGTCGGATCATCCACGCCCTCCCCCCCCCCCTTCCCGTTTTCGGATGCGTACGGAGGCCATCTCGGTCCCGCAGGCTTGCGACCCAGTTTGGCTGGACGTTGGTCACCACGCTGTCCGAAACGGGATCTCGGACTCGGCCGGTGTGGCTCCATGAAGAGCTTTCCGGATGCATTCGGGCCCACTTCGACCGGCCACTAATAGGAAGCTGTCTTGTTAGATCACCCGTCCCGTCGCACAATCTCATCCTATGCCATAATCATCATGCATTACCGTTTTTTTTTTTTTTTTTTTTTTCTTTAGATTTTCAAGCTTGGTAAAAGATCCAAATCTCACTCTGTGTGGCGTAAACTTTGGGCTTGATGTGTTTCTCTCGTTTAAGCAAAGAGGCAACGTACACACCAGTGTGTACTCGCCATGTGGTACGACACTCGCGAGGCGTGTGCATTGGTCAGGACAAACGTTCTCTATGTTTACTGTACGTTCAGAGGCGTGTGCATATGTAGCATGTGTGGTCACACTTTTCACTTTTCATATACGATGCATTATCTTCACCGCAGTGGTGTTCAGATTACGTGTGCGATCCTTATGCTTGATAATTATTCCAAAGGTCCATTGACCTGTAACAAGACTAATGAGATGTAAGGAAACACAGTAGTTGTACTGATTCAGTGTGCCTTCAGGTAAGTACAGAAGTGGCAACACTGTAGAGACGGTACCCGTTGGGCCCTGCTGACGAGTATTGAACCCTGGGAGTCCGTTCCGACCTAAAAGAAAACACGGGGAACGACATTGCTTCAAGTTTTCTCTCTCTCTCTCTCTCTCTCTCTCTCTCTCTCTCTCTCTCTCTCTCTCTCTCTCTCTCTCTTTCCCCTCCCCCCCCCTCCCCCCGTGATAAATTTGAATGGCGCTGCGTCGGTGGTGCAGAGGGTGTGGGTTCTTCACTATCTGCCTTCCGTGGAAGTCATTCCCGTGCGTTCCAAGTGTGTCTTTCTGGTAGCGAGGGTCAAAATATTGCAGCTGAAACGATTTCCTCTTGTAAATTTCCTTGTCCTGGAATTGAGGTTGTACCGAGGTGGCCGTAGAGAGGACCCCTCCAGGACCTCTCCGTTTTTGAAGCAAGCAAGCGCATGTGTGCATTATCTAATGAGGAATCGAAAATGGAAATTACGTAGCGTATCCTTGAGGTGTAGCACTAGCTGGGAAAAATTCTGAATTTCGAATGCAGGTTGACTCGGATGCATGCATGTTTTTTTTTTTTTTTTTTTTTTTTTTTTTTTTTTTTTTTTTTTTTTATGAAGATCATCCCTCCCCCTTCCTTTTTTTCCAAGGTGGTTTCCAAAGCACATATCGATCATCGAGGAAGAACAACGTATTTGTAATGCATGCGTGAAGAACAAGAGAGTGTTGTGTGCATCTTGTGGATGGGGGATGTGCCATGGGGTCGCCGTGCACAGTTGCAGACGACGAATCTCGTGAAATGCGCGCACTGTATGATTTGGCTGCAGTTTTCGGTTGCCGTCGATCACTCTGCTCGGCCGAGCCGTGGTTGCATGCGGTAGAAAGTAATATCCAGGATTCCAAAATTCCAGAATTGCAATCGCAAGGATTCCGAAATCGCTTCCAAGAGCTCTTCCAGGGCTGTCCTCTCGTGCCCACGTGCCGCGCCGCCTTCCCAAGAAGCAAAACAGCATCGATTCAGTGCTGCAGACCATCCACCCTTCCCTCCCCCCCCTCTTTTCGCCACCGTTGGGATCCGACGTGCGTGAATCGCTAATGGGTCGTTGATGGAAGTAGACTGCATGAAATGTCATCCCCCTAGGCGCGGATCGTTCTCTCAGCGGTTTCGCATAGAAGGGCGTTCGTACCCCGTGCTACGGATTCGCCCGATCTTGCGCGCAGCATGACCTTCACCTAGGTAACGAGCTCATCTGGTTATAAGTGTCGATTCAGCAGACGATTATTTGGTAGAAGGTTTCCATGTGACGGATACACATCCGTAATCTCCCGTTGAAGACGCTCCGGTATTTGAAGGAAAAAAAAAAAAAAAAAAAACGAGCGCTTTACTTTGTGCGTCGGTAAGAAGTCGGAATTGGTCATGCAGCTCGGTGTGTGAGGTCATCGCCGGTCAAGTGCCACTTTGCTCTTCCAGTCCAATTCGAGTGGTGATGGGTGCGTTTGTATTTTTGCGTTGGGGGGCTTAAGTACGTTTAGAGGTGGAAGAATGTTTTTCTGGGGAGCGTGTTGTGCACATTTATTTTATTTTTTCATAAAGAGAAGGGTCGACGGGAAAGGGATGTGCAAAAGCGTTCGGATGATTGACGATCAAATTGCATTGCGCCTTCTGCGTAAACACTTTGAATTAACGTACCAATTAGTCCAATGCAGTCCAAGAGTTCACCGGCAGACAGCTTCCGGAGATCTGTTTAAGGAGGGTTTTTTTCCCCATCATTCTTTGTGTGTGTGTGTTTTCGAGATGAGGGGATTTCGAAGGATTTGTCCGAGCTTTTTTATCGATTTGGTGCTGTGTGCGGTCCTCAAGCGCCCCCCCCCCTCCCCCGTTTTCCCGCGTTCGACTCTCACGTGATGGCTGGGCTGAGAGTCTTTGGGCCGATACCCCAGGAACACCCTCAGGTGGCTGCTGCTGCTGCTGGTGCGGTCGAGCGCGTCCGCCCTCCCCCCCCCCCCCTCGGGGGGATTCCCTATTTCCGGGGGCGCGTGAGGAAGGGCTCCCCCCTTCCTTCCCGCCATCTTCCGTGGATCTCGTGTGGAACAGTCGAGCCGGTCGAACGTCTGTTGGCATTGTTGCGAGAATGACAATGCGAGAGAACGGGATAGGATAATAATTGTCGCTGTATCAAGAATGCTCGTTCTTCTCCGCTTCGCGTGAATGTTTAGAATGTTTTTTTTTTCTTTTTCCTTTCCGTTCCGACCGGGCATTCCTTCCCGAGTGCGCTTGACGACGGTCCCCCGAAAAAGGGAAAGGCCCCCGGGGTTCCTTCCTCCCCCCCCCCCCCCCCCCATGTAAATTTCCTCCTCGCCGGATGCGTGGTGGTGGTGGTGGTGGTGATGCTTGTTGTTGTTGCCCCTGTTCGCGCGAGACGAGAGCGAAATTCACCTGTGTCTTCTGTACATGTTGCGTTTTCAGTATCAGACATCGAAAAGAGTTTGTATGAATCCGATATTAGCGACTCCGATACGTGTTCGCTGATTATCAGTAGTCCGTTGGATTCCCCCGTGTCTTCAGAGAAGGATTTTTCAAACTCCGACAGCGAAGTAAGATCCCAGAAGATGAGGAAGAAGGATCCTTCCGTTCGAAAGGTAAGAGGAGAAAAAAAAAAAAAAAAAAACCTTGATGCACTTGACCATGAAACTGATTTTTTTGGTAAATTCAGCTTTGCATTGCCTCCAGCAGAATGGCCGACCTTTCCGAAAAGCAGCCATTCCAGTGTAACGAGTGTGGCAAAACACTAAGCTCGCCCAGTTCCTTAGAGAGACACAGTTTAGTGCATTCCGGGCGACGCCCCTTCTGTTGCGACGTCTGCGGCGTGACATTCACAACGAATGGGAATATGCACAGACATATGCGCACGCACAGCGCATCCTCGAGCTTTTCCGAAAAGCGGCGATCGGTCAGCGATTCCGAGTGCCCCGCGCCCAAGAAAAGGGAGCAGGTGCGCTCCCATTCCGAAGACGCCAAGGACCTCGCCGACATACGCAGCATCCTGAAAGTCACCGGGACGACCCCCCTCTTCATGCAGCTCGTGGAGGGGAGCGGTTCCAACCTCAGGCAGAGAAGGATACGGGGAGAATTCCCGTGCCGGCTGTGCTCGCTCGTTTTCCCAAACCTCAGAGCCTTGAAAGGCCACAGCCGTACTCACCTGCAGCTCGCACCTTTCAAGTGCAGTCTGTGTTCGTTCAGCTCTTCGGAAAAGAGTACTCTGATGCGCCACTTGCGCTCGCATAATGGTGATAGACCTTTCGAGTGTAACATATGTCATTATGTGTTCACAACCAAAGCCAACTGCGAAAGACATTTGCGTAATCGGCATGGTAAACTTACAAGGGATGACATACGCACCAGCATGATTGTGCCTAATGGCACACTGCGTCACTCAGAATGTACGTCAAATACAGATCATTCATCCCCAGTTTCCTTTCGTCCGTTTCGCTGCCGTTTGTGTAAGCAGCGGTTCTCGTCACGAAACAGCATAACCCGTCATGTTTTGCGTCGACATCCCACTCTCGGCACGCATTCCCTAATAAAAGAAATGAGTGTTCTCCAGAACGATTCGCCGACTTACGGTGATATCATAATTAAAAGAGAAGCCGAACTGTCGACTCCATCGGAATCTTCTGGCATACAGCTTGAAGACCAGGACATTCACGATTCCGGCTATCAGTCGCAGATCGTTTACGATGATACCAGAATGCAGGATGAACCGTTAGATCTCAGAACTACCAACGAAATCGAATTTCCCCTAGATCTGAGTGTCAAGAAATCGGAAGCTCCTTGGTACTCTCCTCTGAAAATCCGTGATCCCATTCTGAATTCGGTCCTCCCTCCTTCCGATGGCTGCAGTTTGAAGTCGTCCCCCTTCTTCAATCCAGCATGTTCGGCGTATCCGCCGCTGTTTGCATCCCCCCCCTGTTTTCCGCAGCCTGCAGCAAGCAAGAGTGACCCGAACCTGTTCCAGTCGGATGTTGTGCGCGCCCAGCTGGTAGCCCTGTACGCCAGCAAGACCCTCTTTGAGGAAAACCAGCTCCCCAACCGATCCCCATCCAGCGGATGCTCGCAAGATAGCAGCAAAGAGAACTCCCCCACAGTATTAAACCAGATTTCCAGTACGCCAGTGGACTCTTACAAGTGCCGACCGAAGCAACGTCGGTACCGTACGGAACGGCCATTCGAGTGCAGCCACTGTACAGCCCGCTTCACGTTGCGTTCCAACATGGATCGCCACGTGAAGCAGCAGCATCCGCAGCATTGGCGTCAGCGTCCCAGAGGCGGCCGTCGGAACCCTTTAATCGCAGTCACCCTACCCAATGACACTTCGTTCGAATTGGCAGAGCCCGAAGAGAAAAAGGTGCCTCTTAACGAGGAAAATGTGACTGAAAGTGAATCGTGTCTAACGCATGTAGCGGGTGCAACCGTCAAGGAAGAATACTCTCCGCAGTCTCCGGCAGATCACGAAAACACGATGCCTTTGCAACCTGTAGAGTCGTCCATTTCCCAGCGGATAGCGGAAGAAGAGAAAAAGACTGCGGACTTAGCAAGTGTTTCCAGACTTATTGATAACGCGTCGTGCACTCCAGACTTTCGACGGTATTTCAGTACTGCGGAAGAAGAAGACTGCCTGGACAGTGGTCACGAAAGTGTAAGCGAAAGTTCATTAAGTTCAGAATTGCGGAAACGCAGTGCTTATTCTTCTGCACCCCATCGAGTATCTTGCCCGTTCTGTTTTCGCCAGTTTCCGTGGTCCAGTTCGCTACGACGTCATGTTTTGACACACACAGGGCAAAAACCATACAAGTGCCCGCAGTGCCCACTTTGGTTTACTACCAAATCCAATTGTGAACGCCATTTAGTTAGAAAACACGGAACTGCTTACAATGTGAACGCAATTAATTCTTGTCATGCTAGTGAACAGGCGCTGAAATGTGCTCAGTATCCAAATTCTTTGGCAGCATCGAGTCTTTCGAAAAAAAACAGTGCAATGAAAAGTTCCGAAAGTAATTGCATTGATGAGGAAGAGGAAGAAGTAACTGCTCCCGATTCGGATTGCGCACTGCTGTGTCGGAAGTGTGGTCAGTGTCTCCCGTCGCTGGATGCTTTGAATCAGCACGTGGACATCCAGCACGGGGATCTGCCGTTCAAGTGCCATTTGTGCGAGAGCAGCCACTCGGAACGCGGCCAAGCTCTGGAGCACCTGAGGGAGCGCCACTCCAGTGAATACGAAGCTTTGATATCGAAGGGAGCTCTCGCAGACGAAGAGCCACCCCCTTCGGAGCCCTCGGAGCCGTCCGACACGGGGAAGCTCTTCTGCTACGGGAACCGCAAGGTGACCTGCGTCTTCTGCCTGCGGAGGTTCTGGTCGGCGGAGGATTTGCGCAGGCACATGAGAACGCACACGGGGGAGCGACCGTTTTCATGTGATATATGCGATCGCAGGTTTACTCTTAAGCACAGCATGCTGCGCCACAAGAAGAAGCACATCTCCCGGCTGTCGGACGGCGAGAAGCTATCCGGGAACGAGGAAGGATCCTGCGACGAAGACGAAGAGTTCTCCAACGTGGAGCAGCCGAACGTTCCATCAGATGAAACGATCAAGTCGGAACCCGAAAGTCAGAACTCGAGCAACCTCATAAGTAACCTCTTGGGCATCCAAGACTCGGCGCTTATCGATAAAGTTTTGATCTCCAAGTGCGCGAACGACGCAGCAAAATTGTTAGGTATGAATGGTAACTGATGCCCCCCCCTCCCCGCCCCCTCCCTCCTGGCACTTGCGTATTCAGCCGGACACCTCATTTGCTAACCTTCTGTAGATTCAGGTGTGTGTTGTGTGCAAGTTTTTGGAAAAAAAAAAAAAAAAAAAATTTTTTTCTCTCGATGTGGACCGGTGATTGTGATTTCTGCTTGCATCGGTGTTGATGATGATTCGCATCCACGTCAACAACATCTGCAGTTGATCGAACCATTGCTCTCAAAGAACCACACTAAAATTTTCCCACTCGGGAACGAGAACAAAACCAAAGTATGCAGTTAGTTCCTTGATTTCTCGAAATGAAGAAGAAAAACTTAGTTGCCATTTGTTCTTTTGTGATATTAGTTGTAGTCAGTTTCTGCTCACTTATTTAACGGAATATTTATATGTGATGGCTAAGTCATGCAGAAGTGCTGATTCAACTACAAGAAATAAAAATATTTCATTGATGTTTCTCTGTAATTTTTCTTTATTTCCGTGTCGTTTACCCCGCTGTCAAGTGCGAGCAGATGGAGACGAGCAGAACCCCCCACCCCGCCCCGCCCCACCCATCCATTCAGGGGAGAAGAAACCACGCCAACCGGCATGGGGCATACGGGCTCGCTGTCGAATCGAAGCGCGGGTGCGTCTCGGCGGTCCACAGTCCACTAGCGTGTGCGTTTTTGCCGTGGAGCCAGCCGCCTGGCTCGTCGCGAGGGTCCCGCCGCGTTCGTCTCCAGGTTTGGAAACCGTGTTCCCCCTCACCCCCCTGGCACTGCTGCCGGTGAGCGATGCTGCCCCGGCGAGAGCCGGGGTTCGAGGACCACCGCTGCTTGGTGGTCGTAGGGCGCGCTTTTCGTGTGCTCCCCTCCCTTCCCCCCCCCCCCCCCTCGCGTCTAGGAACGGGTGGATGCTTCCCACGACGGAAGCAGTTCCATGAGCACGGCGCGCAGGTGCGGTGCAGTTCTGTGAACGTTATCCTCTGTTTCGGTCGTAGGGGTCACCCGTGCGCCGGGTTTCCTTTTCTGGTACCATCATCGTCGGCATTGGATGGTTTCGTTGTAGGTTTCATAGGGAAAAAAAGGGACGAATTTGTTGCGTTTTGCCAGGAGTGTCGGAGGCTGTCCATTCCAGAAGCACACTGTCGCACGAAAAGTTGTCCGCGGAGTGTACAGTGTCGATCCCGTAGCTCGCCCGAGTCCTGGATGAGTTTGCAAAAGTGGGAGCCCATGAATTGCTGCTGAGAGAGAGCGGAAAGTCGGAGAAGCAAGGAGGAGGAGGAGCGCTCGGAAGCAGCGCCCAGAGGAAGACGTGTGGCCTTCGCACTTGCAGCTGCTGCGATCTCCCGTGCTGACCTTTTCTGGCGAAACGGTGTTTCTGGTGTGCTGCAAAGAAGGAAGAAGAAGGCAAGCTGCTGACCGAGCTCGTTCTCCGACTCGCATGGCAATCGGTCATTACGTGCGTCAGAAAAATGGCCCCCGGAGACGAACGGTCGGATTCCATGGTAGCGCGTGGAATCCAAGATCCAGATCCGAGTCGCAAACGTAGAGAGGAGCGGTGGGAATGGAAGAAGAGGCAAATGCCAGCGCCCTGTTGCTCCAGCGTGTGCCCCATGGAAACGGGTAGTCGGAAATCCCTTCGCGTTTGTTGCTTCCAGCTGCCATTTGCTGAAACAGCACCACCGCAAGCAGATAAACCCTCGACCTCGTAGCTGGATCCACGTGGTCTAAGGTTCCCCAGTTGTGTTTTTGAGATCTTGCGGTCTCATCCACGGACGTATTGCAAGAGTGACGTCGAAAGAAGCAGTCGGTGCCTTTGTGGGCTCAGCGGTGCGATTCCCCCTTTCCCCCCCCCCCCTCCCCAACCGCATGCGATTCGTGGAACGGTTCTCTTACACACACACACACACTCGTACGTGCTTCAGGTAGTACGGTTCTTAAGAAGGATGTTAACGTGGACTCGGATGTGCATTCCTTTGAAAAAAAAAAAAAAAATAAAAAAAAAACTTCTTCCCCCACCCCCCCGTCACCGGTGCGAACGAATGTCCTTCCAGTAGTTGGTCTCATCTCATTGCATTTCACCCGGACAGTTTTTCGCTCAAAACCAGTTTCACCCTTGCAAATTTCTGCATGCAAATCTTTTCTTTTCAGAACATTTGTCTGTTTTCTGGAATCACAGATCAGAGTTCGGGGTTTCGACCTCATTCAACTGGCAGAAAATGCCGACAGATTCAATGAGACGGCTGTAGGCAGTTTTCAAGCAGTTCCTTTTATAGCGCCACGCGTAAGAATACCGAGTGAGCAGTGCCGTTGAGCAGTGGAGGCGGATGACTTCCCATTGCCCAGTTTTCTCCCTTAACGCCATGGAAAAGGAATCCCGGAAAGTGGCCGGACCGATCCATGAGTGAGGCGCTTGGTCCGCTGCTAGCCCCAACGCAGCCCACCGCTGTGGACGATTTTACCCTTCCTCGCACTCGCCGTATCCCCAGCATAAGCACCACCACTCTTCGGAAAGAAGCGAACGTCTGTTTCTGGTTTATGCATGCACAGTGTTTGTGTATTCATGTGTTCCGTACGAAACGGGAAAGGAAAAACCCATAAGCTGGTTCGGGGACCATGTACATCGAAATACACATCTAGCAAATGTTGTTTCACATGTGCGGCATATGGGAACGCAGTGCGCTCTCGGTCCGCACGCAGCGCAGTGTGTGTTCATCCGCTCCTTTCGTCGTATCCTTCCAGGATCCCTAGCCTTCCGGACTGCGTACGCTCCAGCTTTCCTTGCCCGAATGCAGTGAAACATTCCGTCGTTGAGTTCCAAGTAGAAGGCTGACGCCAAGGTGATGACGCCGTCGCGCCTCTCCTTACGCCATCCTCATCTGCTAACCTGGATGACATCTCTTCTCAGGACCGCTGCTGGTTCCCTCGAATCAAAGAGACTGCGCCCCCGTGCCGATTTCGTACACAGCCGGCTCTCATCCGGCTTGGTCCCACAAAATTCACATGCGCTGACGGTGAAGCCATGGAGACTGCCCTACTGCGTGAAGCGCACCGCCCTCTTGTCGTCCGCGAACTCCCAAGGACGCTGAAATTTTCAGTTCCAGTTTTTCGTGCTTAACGCACACGAAGGCTTCCCAAGTCCAAAGTTCTGCTGCGAGGCAGAGCTCCCTGTTCCCCCCACTGGTCGGTCATCCCCCTTTTCCGGCCCTGTCTCCGGCGGCCCAAGCCGAAACCTCTGGATGGATGGCCTGCAGGGGGGCAACGCCACCCACCGACTTCGCCACGCGGCGGCGGAGACCCGGCGCAACTTTCCAGTCCGGATGCGACGACGCCTTTTTCCAGCAAGCCGCGGCGGATCTGCCTCTGGGGTGATTTGTCTCCAGGCGTGACCCGAGGTGACGTCCTGCCGAGACGCGCGCGATCCCGCCACTCCCGTCCCAACCTTGAACGTCCGTTGCCTGCCGAGTCCGGTACCGCATCCGCCCGCCGCCGTACTGCGAGCGTCCCTCCCTGCGGGGGAATCGGCGGCAATTCGTTGCGTGCCGCGGCCGCCGGCTTGGCGCAGCGAGCGCCGCCCGTCCGGGCGACCCGACCGACCCCTGCGCCTGCCTGGCTGGCTGGCTGCCCTGCTCGAAGGAGGACCTCGCACGACGACGACGGGGAGGGAACGGCGCCGCCGACGTCCTCCTGGCGCGCTGTCCCCTCCCCCATCCCCCGAACGCACGCATCGCGGCGAAGGCGTGGGGAAGGGGGAAAGGATCGGTGGGTTCGCCTCCGCCCCGGGCAGCGTCGGCAGGCTGCCAGAAGTCGTGCGCGCACACGAATCCGTCTGAAGGAATGAATGCTGATGCGGGATAACGGACGATGGCGGCGGCGAGCTCCTTTTCGCTCGTTTCTTGCCGTGGGGCCGGTCGCAGCGAGGACGCGGACGGCGGCAGCGGGGAGAGGGGAGCGAGGGAAGACGAGGAGTGGGGGGGAGGTGGCGGCCCACCGACCTGCGCGCACGCCCGTGGCTGGAGCGGCGAGTGCGGTCGGTGGACGCGTGGCCACCGCGGAGTGCCGCGGTCGCGGTCGCGGAAGCCGTGCGGCTGCAGCCGGCCGGTCGTCTGGGGGAACAGCTGAGGCTGTTTTGCCGACGCCGGCGGGCGGTGATTGGTGAGCGATGCGCGCGCGCCCTTCCAGATCCCGTCCAAGTCGTCTTGGGGGTGCCGAGTTGTTCCGCGGCCGTCCATTGTTCTCACTCTCCCGCGTCCCTCTTTCTCGGAATGCGTCCATTCGTGCTCCGAACGAGGCTTCCTGTTTTCTCCTGTCGCTCGAAAGGGGGGAGGAAAACAGGAGCGGTCCCGGGAAGCGAGAATACGTTTCTCCTGAAGCGTTCGGTGGAAGAGGAGGGGAGGTGCGCTTGCAAGGTTTCCGAAATCTTCTTCGGTGGTTTCGCTTCTCGCTGCTCCCCTCTTCCGCCATGACCCGCCGCTCGTCCTGTCCGATGCCGTCTTGGCGATGTTTGTCTTTCGACCAAGTACACCGCAGAGCAAACAAGTGATTGCTGCTCCCGTCGACTGTTAAAACGCGCTGTTAAATGGAAACGCAACACGTGTCTCTGCTGCTGCATCGAATCGCGGGTCCTGCGGAGCCGAGGCGCCGTCTGCCGCTGCCGTCTGTGACGACGGTTCCGAGAGCGGTCGCGAGGAAGGGCATACCGGCATCCGGGGGCGAGCCGAGGGAAGGGAGACAGACGTGAGGGCGGAGGAGACGGAAAAGCGAACCTGGGAAGATTCCGCGAAGTGCGGGGAAAGCAGGACAAGCGCGGAAGGGGAGGAACGCGTACCTGCCAGAATGGGGAAACGCAGGTTCGTTCTTCCTGAAAATAGGTGGTCTCCGCAGTCGGCAACGGCTTTCTCTCTCCCGCCCTCAGGTCACGCAGCCGAGTTGGCTGCCGGGAATCTCTTCAAGCAGTGGTGCGCGCGTAGAAGGAAAGGTCGCGTGCCCTTTTTTCTTTCCTTCCCCCTGCAGAGATTTGTGGATCGCTCGGTCGCTCCAGGATCTGGGGGTTCGGCTTTCCTCGACTGCCGGCGCCGGGGCGCATGATTGTGAGCGAGCGGGAGACTGGCAACCGGGAACGCCCAGGGGGCGTTCGGGCGAAGCACGCTATCAGATGCGTCTTGGGAAGCGGAAATAAATCAGCGTACCGAGGAGCCCTCATGGGAAGAGCAGATCTTTTCCTCGGGCGACCGCCGTTCCTGAGGTCGCTGCGAGGGCACGGGTCTGCCTGCCACTCTTCGCGCGCCACAGAAGACGAGAGCGACACCACACTTTCCAAGAGAGGAAGGAGGAGGAGGAGAGGAGGAGTTCGCGTTGGTCCGTGCGGATGGATACCGGCGCGACGTTTCCAGAGCTCGTGAACGTCTGAGCGGCCCCAGGGACGACGGCATGCGTTCTCCCCCCGGGGAGACCGGAAGAACGCGGCGCCCGCGTTCTTGTGCGCGGACGGGGATTGCGGGACTCTGCGAGACTTCAGGGAAAAGTTTTCCAGAGGTTGACTCTGTGCGGGGTGGGGGTGGGGAGGAAGCCCGAAAGGTGGCTGCAGCGGTAGACCGACCTCTTTCGCTTGATTGGGCTGGCGAGAGTTCCAGTGGAAGGACCGCACCCATGGCTCCCACGTCGAGGAGGATTGCTGGAAGTCCCTCCGCGGGTCGTGGGGCTCAGGAACGAGCGAGGAAGGTTGTTCTTCGCCGTGTTGTGTTAAGCGCTCTGCAAAACAGGGAGGGATGCCGCCACCCGTTTCCTGCGTTGCATGCGCACGTCCGGGAGTCGGAGCGAAGGAGCGCTTGCCTCTCCCTTGCAGCAGCAGCATGAAGAGCAGAGTCTCCCTTGAAGTTTCCGTCGCGACGCGGGCGAATGTTCTCCCCCGTTTGGGAGGCCCCGAGGCAGCTGCATCGACTGCCACCCCGTGCCGATCTTGCTGGGAGCGTGCTGGAAAACGTGAGAAGGGAAGTCGATTGCAAGAAGAGCCAAACGTTGGTCGCGGTGATGGCCGGATGCAGTCCGGCATCCTCCGTTACCATGGAAGGGTGGCGACCGATCCCATATCGGACTTTCCTGTCTGGACGGCGACTGTGTAGCCGAGCAAAAAATAAAATAAAATAAAAATAAAAAAACGGCGCGCGCGCGCTCTGCGACATTGCCGAAGCCAGTGCGATAAATCATCGGAACTGGCACTTCTGCTTCCGTTGCCCCTGGCAAGGTTGGATCAAGGGATCAAGGTAGGTAGGTTCGCCACCGTGTTGGAAACGCGAGTTGCCTTGCAACGAATCTGCCCGCCCGCCCGGATGCTCTCGCTGCTGCCGTGCTCGGCGCGGCTCCTCCCGAGCGCGCGCGCGCGCGTCGACGGCTTGTCTTTTTTGCTCGTCGTGCTCGCGTACAAGTGCACACGTCGCTTGCGAACAAAGCGAGCTGCCCTCCCCCCCCCCCCCGTCCCTTCCCCGATGATGGGTCTTGGAAGACGTGCGCGTGCATCTTTCGTCGCTTTGATCTGATCGAGATAACGTGGGACGGTTCCTCTTCCGCGCGCGGGTGTTTTCGAGGGAGGACTCGGGTGCGCCCACACCCACGCGGGGCGCCCCGAAGGTTTACCTCTCCTGGCCTCGTCGGACGTTTGTCCGTTTTCCCCGGGGTCTGTTGCATTTCCCCTATGTGTGGGGTGGGGGTGGGGTGGGGTTCCCCGCCCCTGCGCCCGCGGAAGTGTGTCCCTCCTTGGCATCTGTCTCCCGTGATCACGAGCACTCCTTAGCCGGGAACGCGCTTCGCAGGGCAGTGGCGGACGAGGGACAGACTCCTCGCTTAAGGGGAAGTTTCGTGACGTCGACAGCGGTTTCACACCCGGTTGCTCCGGGCGGCAGGTTCCGAGAACGCTCGGAAGCTGCCGAGTAACCGGCACGCAGGCCGGCGAGGTTTGCCTCGGTAGCAGGAAGGGGGGGGGGGGGGAGAGGAGCAAACGAAAAGAAAAACCAAAAAAAAACAAAACCCCCCATGTACAAAAAATGGGAGGGTTGGGGAAGGGATCACATTCCGCCGGAGGCCGTCCTCACGTCGATAGCGGTGAAGCGGCCACACCCTACGGAAGATTGCCGTCCGCTCGCCGGTCTGTATTCGCGCAGAGACCGAACTTTTCCACTCTTCTCACCCGGGTGCGCCGGGGCGTTTAGTCTTTCGAACAAAACAAATCGAGAGTCTGTGGCTCAACCAGTGGTCCAGCCACGTGCGAACAAACAATAGCGAGCCTGCCGGGTCACCGGTTCGCAGACCGGTACGGTCCACTTTTCCACGCGGACCGGCAGCAGAGAACGAATTTTCCGCCCGGAATTTTCCCCGAGATCCGCTTGCCGACGTGTCGCTGCTGACGAGTTCCTCATCGCCCCGGGCGGTCCCGCCCGCATCCAGGATATGCGTGGAGCCGCAGCGCGTGTGAATGCGCGTGCGCGCCGCCATCCCCGGAGGGTCGAGGAGGCAGATCCGCCCGTGGAACCGCTGCTCTCCCTCCGCATCGCGGTCGGCGGCTTTGCCTGGGGTTGCAGCGGCGGCGCAGATGCTCGTTGACGTCGGCGAGGCGCCGTGGCACTCTCTGTTTGCAAAGCCTCGACCACCGGAAGGCGAGCCGGGGGCGGGTGGTAGACGGAAGCGAGCGCGCCGCCCCTACGTCCGCCGCAGAGGCGCCTCAGCGTCCTCTCGAGGAACGCCAGCCGCCGTTGCCATCCGGGTGCATCGCGTGCGACGTCCAGCATCCGAGCGAACCTCCCGGACTCGCGCCGGATTTTCCTCGGCGCCAGCTCCGAGACGGCGACGCGGCGCCCCCTCGGCCAAGCCCCCGGTGCCTCGGATCTCCTTCGTCTCGGGTGGAACGGACGGAACGCGGTCCGCTTCCTCCCCTTCCCTTTTCGGATCTGGGGCTGGTAGGACAGTTCGGGGGGAGCGCGACCCGAGGTTATCCTCTTTCCGGTGGCTTGCGCGGAAGCGGCCGTGATGGAGCGACAGGAAAGGAAGAGAGGAACAGGGAGATCTGACAGCAGCCCTCCGTCGAGCTCTCTCGTAGGTCGGGGGATGATGCTCTGTGCAACGCGGAAGAACTGGATGGGATGCACCTCTCCTATCCAGGATGCATTCCCGGCGGGCGGGTGCGGCTCTCCCCGGAGCGCTGCCTCCCGTTTCCTCTTGGTGTCGAGACACGGAAGGATTGAGGTTGGAGAAGAGTGGAGGGAGGGAGGGAGGGAGGAGGAGGAGAAATGGGGGACGAGAGGGCGGACGGGAGGAGGGGGAGGAATGGGGGAAGGGAGGCCGTGATACTTCTGCTTGCGGAGCCGCGGGGGGATGAAGTGGTACGGGAATTCTTCACAGTGGCAGGGCTTTGCGGGCACCGCCATCACGGTTACGTGGAATGAAGGGGAAATTCCTTCTTCATGTAGAGCTCTTCCCTCCTCCACTTCTCTTCCTTCGCTTTGCTGCAGCCACTCTCCTCCAATTCCCTTTTCTTCCGTTCCTTTTCCTCCTCCCCTCATCCATCCTCTCTTCTCTTTCCCCCCCTTACTACTCCCCCTCCTCCCCCTTACCCACTCTTCGCCGATCTCAGCTTTCGATGTCTTCTTCCGCCGTCTCCGTTGTGCTCATTCAACCGCGCCTTCTCGGCCCCCCGCCTTTCGTGGTCCACGGGTTCTTCTCACACCCGCGCCGCTGCTCACGTAACCCCATCGCGGTCGTCCTTCGCCTGACGGCAGAATGGGAATAAAAAAGGAGGAAGGACCGGGATGCGGCGACAGCAGTGCCGTTCCTTCGGGAGTGCCGGAATCCCCGGAGGTCCGGGATGCCGCCCGTGGCCGCGAGAAGGACCCTGGGCCGAGCACCGGCAGCAGCCTCCCGGGCAGGTCGTCGTCGCCCCCGGGAAGCCGGGCAGGTCCCGGGGGGAACCTAGGGGGAAGAGGGAAGGAACGGCTGCAGTTTCCGCCGTCCGTCCCGGCACGCGGGCTCCCCAGTCGGGTAGGGCTCGTCCTGGGCGGCTGCTCGGTTCCTCCCTTCCTGTGCGCGGGACCACCCACGCAGCGAGCCCGTCCCGGAAGGCTGCGGTGCGCGAGGTGGAGAATTCTCCTCGTGAAGAGAAATCGCCCCTGGGCGTCTGCGACGTTTCCCCGTTGGGTCACCACTGGAGGCCGCGTCCGGGTGTCGGGTGCTCCCAAGAAGAAGGGGGTGGGGTAGAGGGCCTACGATCCGTCCCCGGAACCGCCTGCTTGCAGGGGCGCTGTTTCCCGGCCTCGGCTACGAGGGCTGTATTCGTCTGTTCCACGGCAGCACGCAGCACCGCCGCCCATCGGTTCCTGCCGACCGGAGTTCCCGGAAGGGTAACTGGCGCCTTGACCTCCGCAGATCGACCACCGGTATCCCCCCCACGCGCGCCTCCTCGCGGTCGTCGACGACGCCTCCCACCCTGGCGCTTGCCAGGGGACCCCGCGGCTGGTGGAACCCCTCGCCCGGTCTCCGAGAGCGTGGGTCTCCGCGGCGGCCTCCCTAAAGGGCGCCTGCAGCAGTGCCATCCGGCGGATCGTGTCAGAACAAGAGCTGTTCGCTTCCCCCCCTCCTCCCTTCCGACGCGTTCTGGAGGAGCGCTGCGGGCCGTTTCCGGAGCCGCAGGAAGGGCTCTCCAGCCTCTAGAGATGCACTGTTCCGCGGGGAAGGGAGGGGGTAGCAGGAAACCGGCCAGGGGCCGCAGAGCAGCTCGACGTTCCGAGACCGACGTTGTTGCGTGGTGACAGCTCGCCGGTCCCGGGGGCACCTCTCGAGGAAAGGGGGGAGGGGCAAACCAGCGCTGACTCGGTACACACCGGCAGCACCCGCAGGCGGGAGAAGAGGTCGGTGGTCGGCGGGCTGTGCACGCGACGAAGGGGAGGCGGAAGAGGGGTGAAATGTCCTCGAGGAAGGGACGGCACGTGCCTGCTCGTTTGCTACTGGAAGGTCCGGTGTCTCTGCCTGAGAGAGCTGCGGGGATGGGCATTGTGCGGAGGCCTCCCAAAGCCCGCGGGCAGGAGCAGCACTACCGCCGAGGTGCCCTTCGCAGGGAGGGCCTCAGGCGCCGGAAGCAACGAGAAGGAAGTGGCGCTCTGCCGGAGCCCTGCGTGGAAGGACCGTGGCTCCTGCGTCGGTGGGATGACCCGCCCCTTCCGGTTGTCTTCCGGGTGACTTCGGGCGGCCCCTCTGCGATCGACCTGCGCTTCCTCCTCCGAGGCTCCCGAAAGTCACCGCAGCCTCGTGCTTTCCCTGGCCGGCCGTCTCCCAGGAGGGGGAGAGCGCCGTCGGGGAGTCCTTCACCGCCGGTTTGCGGACGCGGAACCCGTAACCTCGAGGGCGCACTCTCCAAGAAGGATGCCGGAGGCTGCGAACGCTCCTCGGGGAAGTGGGCTGCTGCGGGGATGCCGACCGCTTCCCAGCCGGGTCCGTGCCTTGGGGCTGAGCAGGAGGAGACCCGCCCCTGAGTGCTCCAGGGGCCCAGCCAATGCGTTGGCGTCGCCACGAGCGAAGAGCTGGCGAAGTTTCTGAATAGCCAGGAGGCGGCACTCGGAGGTTTCCCGCCTTCGGGCGCGGGGCAGGCCGCCTGACATCCTTGCGGCCTGCGGCCTGCAGAGTAGCGGGGTCGTCGGCGCACCTCCCGCTGAGCTGCCGCCCGGCCCGGCCCTCCGTGCTTCCTTTCGCACCTGTCCGCATCCGGGCTGCACAAGGGGGCCGGACCTTCGCCGACGCACGTAGAGTGGGAAAAACGCGTGACACTGCGAGCGACTCAGCTTTCCGGCGCGAAGCGTCCCTGCGCCCGCAACCACCCCTGCCTCCCCTCCGCGTTCCTTCCTTGCCTGCCGAAAGATCGCGCGACACTCGACCCGAGGAGGTCCCGCTTTCCCGGGAGAGCGGGAAGCGCTTGGAGGAGGAAAGGGCAGCGACGAAAGGGTTTGCCTTTTTCTTCTTCCGCCTCTTCCCAGGAGGCGCGCGCTCATGGCGCGAGGGATCTTCCGGGGGAGTCAGCCTCACGCCGCACAGGAAGCCCGAGCTGACCAGGGTCAGGCAGAAGGAAGAACGCATCTCCGGCCTCTCCCTGTCTCTACCGATTCCTGCATCTCTGGAGCTCCTCCCTCGAAGACAGGGCGCGAGGCGGCTCGAACGACGGTATTGGGGTCGCGGGGCGACGGCAGCCTGCAGCTGGCGCAGAGGGGCGGAAGTCCATGCTGAGGGCGGGCGCCTCCTTTGGCGCCGTCAAGCGTGCTGCTGCAGCTCAGAGTCCGCGGTGACCTCAGGTCTTAGTCAGGGCATGCGACACCTCGTCTTCCAGGGAATCGGAGCCACTGCTGCTTCCCTTCCCCCCCCCCACTCCTTTCCTGTCTGTTGCTGTGGGAGCGCGAGGTTCGCGGAGTGCCCCAGAACCGTTCGCCTTCTTACGGGGAGCTCACGGAGCTCTTTGACCCTGTCCACACCACCCGGGGATGCGGGGTGACTCCGGAGGGAGCACCCTACGAGTCCAGGAAGGCTACGGATGAAGGGCACCGTTTCCCTCACTCTTTGGAGGGGAACCCCAAAGGGAACCTTCGCCTGGTTGTCTCCGAAGGGAACCACTTTTTCCTCATTCTCTCCGGAGGGACCACTCGGTTTGTGGAAACCGTCCCTCGTTTCTTCTTCGGAGGAACCCCTCCCGAAGGGGTCTGCTCCTGGTTTCCTCCTTTGAAGAGCGCCTCCCGAAGGGAGCAGCACACTTCCTCACGTTCTGTAGAGTGGCACTCGATCCATCAGATCTCCCTTCAGGGGGCACCCTCCATCGGGTGCCCCCTGAGGGAGGAGACGGCAGCTCCATTAGCACGAGCAGAGGGGAACCCCGAAGGACTTCTTGATGTCCTGGAAGAACACCGGAAGGTCCACTTCCAATCTCGGCTGCCAGTCAGCAGGGGGATTCCGTCAGGCAGGTTCGGCCGTCACGCAGGCAGATGTCAGGGTCAGTGGGTCGTCCAAGGAGCGGGAGTGGCCAGGAAGCGAACCATTCCCTAGTCGCAGCAGTGTGGTTACGGGGAGGGCGCCCATCGACGCGAGGGAGGGAGCTGGATTACGGTGCCATCCCTTTTAAGAGATCCACAAGGTCGGACTGGATGCCTCCGAAGCGGCCGCAAGGAAATTTTTCTGGCTCGGGGTGACTGCGGTGCGCGTCGATGGTGCGCAGTGCGGGGTCCGCTGGAGAGTGGCTGCGGACTTCTTTCACGATGGTAGCGGGAACAGTGGCAGGAGGGATCAAACGAGAGTTGGCCCCTCCTGCCACTGTGGAATGTGGTTGCAACTTATGTTAAGGGATCGTCGTGGATCAACGTGTGGTAGTAGGTGGTGGTGGTCTCGAGGGCGAAGTGCAGGAGTGGATTTCGTCTCCGTTCCTAAGGTTGTGGGTGTGTATGGGGAGGGGGGGGGACCGATGAAAAGGATGCGAACTGTGCGTCCTCGAGATTGGAAGGACGATCAGGAGACGCGGTGGGCTCCGCGTCATTTGCAGCTTCTTTTGGAGGGGCCTTCCGTATGCCAAGCGCGCGGATGGACAACAGCCGGAGGCGGCCGAAGCGCCTCGGTCCACTCGCCCAGAGGAGCTGCCACCGCGCCCCGATCAGGGTTTCAGCGGTGCCTGGCCCGAGGGAGGCGTTCGGAGAACGCGGCTGGCAGGCGGTTACGGATCCTCGGTGGGCTGCTGGTAATCCATGGGCTGCACAAATTATATTGGGACAGGAAGAGGATGAAGAAACGAGCATGGGGGAGAAGGAAGGGAGGGGGAGAAAGGGAAGGAGGGAGGAGGAGGAAGAGGAAGGGAGGGGGGAGGAGGAGGAAGAGAAGAGGAGGTGGAGGAAGAGAAAGGGAGGGAAGAGGAGGAAGAAAAAGGGAGGGAGGGGGAGGAAAAAGCGGAAAGAGGGACTCCGAAGGCGCGCCTCTGTCACCGCACGCTGCTGTTTGACTTCTCTCGGGAGGGGGCGCTCAGACCCGAGCGTGCGTCTTCGTGCGTCCGTGGTTTTGAGGAGGAGCGATAGGGGTGCGCGGAAAGGAAAGGAGGCCCGTCCCTTCGTCGTAGGGAAGCATCCCCCCAGTTCCGATCAGCTCCCGGGGCGAATTCAAGAGGGCGCTGCATGTCCCTTTGGGGCAGCGCGTTCATGGGCGGTCGCCTCCCCTGCTAACCTGTGTGTGCATTGCTGGGAGGAGCTCGCAGCCTCAGGAGCGCGCGTGAGAGTCCCGCCTGCGCTGCTGAGGACGTAAGGCAGGCTGGAGAGCGTCCTGCGGGCATCTCCGCTTTCGGATTTCCCCCTGCGGGGCGCCCCCCTCCCGCCCCGGCCCCCTAATCTTGGAATCCCAGGGGAGACTTGAGTGGTCCGCGCGGCGCAAGAGCTCTGGTCCCAAGGAAGTTCTGACTGCCTCCCGAGGCCCCCGACCGAGGACGCTCACGGACCCCGTCGTGTCCTCGTGGCGCTCTCTCCTGGGAGTGGTCGTTTGGCGCCGTCGGATCTCCGGGCGCCATCTGGAAGCCGCTCCGCCGGCGAGGGCGTTCCCTCCCCGCCTCAGCTCCCGGCGGGAACGCGGCGGCAGCGGTGGCCGTCTCGAGGAGGGCTGGAGGGGGAGGAGGGAACCGGGGCTCTTCGCAGCCAGCGGAGCGCGCGCAGCTGTCCCTCGGCGTTCTCCGCACGCCCATCTCAGCACCCGCCGGCCCGTCGCCTCCCGCGTTTCCCTCCCGCGGCGCCGCGCGGCCGCATCGTCGCGCGCGCGCGCCCTCTGACCCGCCCGGCCTTTTCGGCGCCGCCCCCGAACGCCGAGAGCGCCGCGAGTCGACGGCAGCCCCGCGCTCCCCCGGCGGCTGCCTGGACCCGCATATGCGCCCGGGCCCATCCTCGCCGCCGTCCGCCTGTACGCGCCTACAAAATAGAGCCTCCTTACTTCACCATGAAGTCAACCGTCTCCATGTACCTGTAAAATTCATGGTCCCCACATACCCGCGCGACCATCCATCCCTGCAGCGTCCGCAAAATGACCCGTCCCTATAAAAAGCGTCCTCAGTGCCTAAGGGCCTGTAAGAATCGTCGGTCCCTGCGTCCCCATAGAGTGCCTCACCCATAAAATCGTCCCTTCCTACGCACCGTAGACCGCGTGCCGTCGGGGCGCCAGTGGTCCCCGTGAACGGCAGGCCCTAGCTCGCAGGCCCAACGTCTGCTTCTCCGAGCACCCTGCACCCCTCCCCCCACCACCCTGGGTCGGCCGGCAGCGGCAGAGCTCCTCCGAGTTCCCAGGAAGATTCCGCGGTCTCAGAGACGGAGCGGATGCCCGGAGGCGCCCGGCGTCGGGGTCCAAGGTCTCCGGGCGTCCGGTTTCCCCGGTGCGGCGGTGGTAACTCGAGCTGCGCCGCGCGTGCGCGCCTGGGGGAGGGGAGAGGGAGGAGGGGGAAGAGCCAACCGCAGTCCTCACTCGTTCCCCGTTGGGGTGTGTGCGTGCAGGAAAACAAGGACAAAATGGGGGGAATCCTCGGATTCTCCCTACTCACTGCAGCCCATGTGAAAATTCCTCCACTGGGCAGCGTCCATTTCGCTCGCGCCGCTGTGGCTTTGCGGTTCGCTGCAAGGTCGCAGCAGATGCATTTCACTTGTGAGCTTCTCGGCACGCCGTCGCGCGGGCAACGAGATGCAGACGCTTCTGCGTGCAGCTCCGGAAATCGAGAACCGGGAAGACACGCACACGCACGTAAGAAAAAGGAGGCAGAAACCCGCTTCCTTCTTTCAACCTCATACAGCGCTCATTCCCCAAAAACGGCAAAAGAAGAGCTGATTTGAGCTTTGTCTTCGAGAGGAGGAAGAAGGGATAGGAAGGCGGAGGGGGAGGAGGAGAAAGGGAAGAGCAGGAGAGGAGAGAGAGGAGGAGCAGAAGGTGAGGAAGGGAAGAAGAGGAGAGGAAGGAGGAAGAGATCATGATGAGGAGAAAGTGAAGAAGGGAAAAGGAGGGGGAGGTAGGGGAGGAGAAAGGGAAGAAGATGAGAGGGAGGAGGAGAAGGTGAGTAAGGAAGAAGAGGAGGAAGGGAAGAGGGGGAGGTGGAGGAGGAGGAGGAGAAGAAGAAGAGGAAGGAAAGATGAAGGGGAGGAAGGGAAGAGGAGAAAATCTCTTCGGAGTGGCGGTCTTGCGCACTCGCAAAGAAGGAAGGGGAGAGGAGATTCACGCCGAGCTCCATGCAGAGCATCCCATGGGCACGGTCTCTGCGGACGGCCCGTCCGCAGCCCTCCGCGTCGCCCTCGCGAGTCACCCCATCCGGCCATCTTCGCCCTTCGTTCTGCTGGAGGCTCTGCCTTGGGAAGGTGGAGGTCTTCCCCCTCCGTTTCCCTCGTTTTCTCCCGCTTCCCGGCGCGGACGTCCCCAACCTCACCCCGTGGGCGTCCGTTCGGCTCGGGGACGGGAGTCTCCGTGGAGGATGTTCACGCGGCCAGCCATCTCCCGGGTGCGGGTGCTGTGCCCCACCAAGAGGGAGTGCAGCTTATGCAGCGGCTTCTTGGACCACCGGCAGGAAGAGAATTGGCTCGATGGGCGGTGACGTCCGCGCGCTCTCCGGGACCCTGCGGCGCTCCGGTTCCAGCAGCTGTCGCCCATGCACTCCCCGAAGTTTTATGGTGCTCTTCAGGAGTGCTGGCGGTCCATGATCCCATTCGCCCCTTTCAAGGGTGCATCATCCCACAGGACTTCGATGGGAGCGCATCCTGGAAGCGCTCTAGAGCCGGGGAAGTCTGCCCCCTCGCGGGCCGGAAGGTCAAGATCGATCCTGGGGGCACTTCGGCGAGGTAGATGCGGCCCGGACTAACAGGGATGTTCCCAGGAAGTGGCTGCCGGACTTCCCGCAGAGCCACAAGGTCATCCAAAGCACGCGTGGGTGGGGAGGGGCTCCCGTCCCTCTTTCGGGGATCACGTCACTCCTCTTCCCCTTCCGGAAGTGGCGCGGCAAACCCGAAGGCTGACGAGCGTAGAGCGGTGCGCCCGTGGCTCTTCCCCCTACGCATGATTCCTGCTGACGCCAAGAGAGTACCTAGGCAAAGCCGCCGGTTCCTAGAATCCGGGAAGCGGAGCGCGAGCTGGCGCGGACCGCCCACGCATTCAGGGCTCGAGCGACCCGGTCATGTAACGACCGGCAGCCTGCATCCGCCGACGGCGCTTTGCGGGACGACCTTGGGCGGCGAACTTGGTAAGATCCGCCGGAGCGAAGACGAATCGACATGCTGGTCACTCGGAGACGCGCGCGCGCGCGTCAATGCCCGCCCGCTGGCGGGCGGAGGCCGGCAACGTGGCCTCCGTTTAGCGCGGGTGTCGGGGGGAAGGCGGAGGAGGGCGGCGACGGAAAAGGGAGGCGAATTTTTTCCCCAGCTGGGATGGGGGGGGGGGAGGGGAAAGGGGAGAAGCGTTTCCTCCTCTTCCCGTTCGGCGGGAAACCGGAGGAGAGAGGGCGTTCCGCCGGCAAAGGAGCTTCCGCGTGCGACTGCTGGTGCCCGCGAGGTGGCGGTGACGTCACGGAAGGAGCACGTGCGGAAGCGAGGCGCTTCCAAAGGCTGCGCGGGCACGGCGTTTTGGGGACGGTGGGGGGTTGGTCCCTTGCGGGTCGAGTCTCGGGTGCCCTTCCTGGGCAGCTTTCCTCCGGAAATCAGCAGATTTGGTGGCGCCGCGGAGTGGACGGTGGCTCCTTGGCGCAAGCAGCCGCGGGCTTCCTTCCTCTCCTGGTGCCGAGTTGCGCGCTCCCCTTTGGAGTGCCTGGGCTCCCATAGGCGCGACTCCTTTCAGCAGGTGCCTCTACTCGCTACCGAATTCCCCTCCGTCGCCCGCTCGGCCGCCTCCGCGCGCGCGGGGCAGCCGGGCAGGATACCCGGAAGATCCCTCGCATCCCTTGGCCGAGCGCCGGAGGACCTTCCTGGGGATCCGCGCGCCGCCGCCGCCGCCGGTGGAGGAGGAAGATGATGATGAGGGGAGCTGTGCGCATGCCGGTCCCGTTCCGCGAGACGTACCGATCCGCGGGGAAGCCTCGCAGTTTCCGTTTCCTCCCGGCTCGTGCGGGCTCGCAGGCACCGGCGGGCGGTGCCTGCGAGCTCAGGGCAGTTCCCGGTGGTCGTGGCTGATGGCAGCGGTGTCTTTCGCGTGCAAGAGAGGTTGCGTCCTCCGAGCGTTTCGAGCCACCGGAGAAGGGGAGTTCGAGGATTCCCGTGGACGAGAGAGAGACGACAGCCTCCGGACGAGGCGAAGACAGCCGGAGAGGACCGCCAGTCGCCACGTTTCCTCCTTCTCCTCCCCCTACCTCCCCTCCCCTCCCGAGGCGCCCGTCGTTGCCCTCCGTGAGGCCAGAGGGTGCGATCCGTGCCACAGGAAAGGAACGCGTGAGTCCGAAACACTCCCGGAAGGTGGGGCGAGGCGCTACGTGTTTTCCCGCAACGTGTCGTTTCGGGATGGGAGGAACGAGAAGAACCCGTTGGTTCATCCGAGTGCTCCCCCTTGTTCCCCCTCCCTCCCTTTCAAGGTCGCCACGTCCTCGCTCGGGCAAGGAGCGCCCCGCGCTCACGCAGCGGCTCTTCGTTGCCCGCAGTCAGCCCGCGGCCGGCGTTCGCTTCAGGGCGTGCAGAGATGGTCGCAGCGGCTTGGATGCCGTGAAAAAGAGGTGCGACGGATCCCCGGCATCCTCAGTACCCCTGCGAACCGCCCATGAAGTGATTCTTCCGCGGGGCACGTCGGAATCGCCCACTTCCCTCCCCCGCTGGGAACTGTCGTCCCAGACAACGGCAAACGCGTCGTCGCTGCCAGCAGCACCTTCGAAGTGCCAAACGGCGCCGCCGCTGCCTTCCTCGCCCCGCCGACTCGCTCGGTTCGCCCCCGTTTCTTGCCGTGCGTTTTCCTGTGCTTCCCCAGAGGAGTTCTCGAGAGTCCACCGAGGAGGATGCAGCTCGCAGCGTCCTCAATGAACCAGCTTTCTTGTTCGTGCCGAGTGGTTTGCGGTTCTGTACTTCAGCGCGTCCCTCCGTCTCTGGGCTTACCAGTCGCCAAGAGGAAGACTTCGAAGACCATCAGGCACCCACATCTCCCCGGTGTTTCGTCGTCTCCGAGACGGCCTTCCGACGGCGCTCCTGTTACCCGATGGTGGACACGCACGTGGGTCCACCCCGCCTCCTCTTGTGTTTGAGGAACGCCAGTGCCCGTGTGCCCAGACAAGGAGGAAGCTACTTCTGTACCCTGCATGCCGGGACCACAGCCGGGAGCTCAGTTGTATCCGCGGCCACTTGCAGACCACGAACGTTCTCGGATCAGTCGGTGGCCCCCATCGCAGGACAGCAGCAGGTTGCGGTTCTCACGCGTCCCACTTCCTGTTCTGGAACGAGATTTGCAGTCGCAGGCCCATGCGAGACAACGAAAGGAGGAGGAAAGGGTGGGAGCGGGATACCACGGCGTCTCATGGGTAGGCGGCCGGGAGCACCTTCTCACGCATCGCTGTTTGCGCAGCCGCCTGCCTTCCCCCTCGCTCGTTCGGATCCCGGCAGAGGCACGCACGGGGCCGAGGGAGACTATCTGGGAAGTCCACCCGGAAGAAAAACTTCCGGGATTTGAAAGACGTGTTTCTTGGGAGAGACCAGAAGTCGAGATTCTTCCCCGGGTAAAAGGAGGATAAAAATCGTTTTCCATCTTCACGCATCCGGTTCTCTTCGCGACGAGGCTGTCACGGCACAGGTAGGATCGGCATCCTGGAAGCTGTGAACCCGGAAGGTAAAACTTGAAACTTCAATCTCTTCCCAGTGGAAACCACATTCCGGTGGTTTCAAGTGCACCTCGGATGTTTCGGTAGGACTTTCGGTTTTTACGCCACACTTTGGGTCTCAGGCTGCTTCTCTTCTCCCCCTCTCTAATCGAAATCATCAGTGTTCCAAATGTTCTCCTTGGATCCACACTGCAGATTCCGGGAACTTCGCCTTCGTCCTTGGTTCATCAGGGTTTCTGCAACAATTGTGGCAAAAAAAAGCACAAAGCGAACGGATTTCTGATCGGCGAAGCAGGGCCGTGGCCAATCTTTATCTTCGGTTAAGCCCGTCTGCTTCTCCTCCGAGTCCGGGAAAACCGAGACGCCTCCACCCTACCCTTGACTTCCTGAGACCTCGCGTCTCAGATTTCTTCCTTGTCCATGCTTTCTGGACATGTTTTCTGAATCTCCGTCTCCGCTCCGCTGATTCCGGAGGTCACTGGGAGCGTGCCGGGGAACGGAGCAGTCCTGGACGCGCTCGGGAGCAGCCGTGCCTATCAGGAAACAAATGGGAGCCCTCTCCGCCATTTTTCCGTCTGCGCGGTGGAGCGGACACGTAGACCTTTTACTCGATACTGGCACGCATCGACGTACAGTCCGAACGAGCCGACTGAGAGTGTGAGCGAGTCTCGGAAGGTTGCCGGGGAACCGAGCATTGTTGGCAGAGACGGGAAAGGACAATGGAAGTGCTACGCGGAGGTTGCCAGGGAACCGTGCATTGTTGCCAACAAGGAGGAAGCAAAGCGCCCTTCCACTCGCCGAGCCGCCGATTGCGGTGAAGCACTGGAAAGCCTGTCTCACGCAGGGAATGTTGCTGGGCGGTTGCTCGGACATTCTCTCTTAGAAGGCCCTGCAGAGCTCGTGCGCACTGACGCTCATTCCCGTGACGGGACAGGCCAGCAAAAGCACTTCCCCGTAAGCCTGCTCTGAGGATTCGTCGCCTTCCATGTGAAACGCGAAAACGCGACTTTGAAGAACTACACGTCTCAGAAAGCTCCTTCCGAACATAACCTGGACAGCTTTCGCAAGCTAGGCTCCAGGAAGCTGGAGAGACCCTGTGCACGGGGAACAGGGGATCCCCAACGCGTAGGATCCAAGGCGTTTTACAGGGTCGGGATCGTGTAGTCCCATGGCGAGACGAAGTACATCGGACAGCATCTCTTTCCCTTCTCTGCTCCCGAACATCTTGGTCCTCTTGACGGATCGCACGAAGCTTTGGAGGAAGGAAGTGCTCTGTTCTCTGTAGGACTGCTTGCCTCCTCACGGAGAACGCGAAAAACACCTTCCCAACGCTCTCTTGAAGCAGTGCTCACGCTGCCGTCCCACTCCGGCCGCCGAGCGTTGCCTCCTCCTTGGAGGTCAGAATAATCAGTCCTTCCCCTCCGGCACGGGAAGATGTCTCTCCTCGTCCGAGGGGGATCGATCTACAAGACGCCACAGGGAGAAGCGCACCGGAGATAGGATTCTGAGGGAGCAGCTGCAGGGAAGATGCGCTCCTCTAAGGATCTTTCCGGTCTCACTTTCGCAGGAGAGCTCGTGGGACCTACACTCCCTTTGCCGTTCTTTCCCGGATCTACGACTCTGAAGAGATGCAACCCATCAAGCTGCGGGACATTCTCTCGAATCTCCTCCTCCACGATGGCACCACTGCTAGGCAGACCACGGGGAACCGAAAGGGTGCGGAGGACCCTCCCCGTCCTATCAGTGCTCGCACCGCTCCGGAAGGTCCGCCCAGTCGATAAGGACGCAGACAGGGAAGGATGCATTTATCGCGATGAAAGAAAGCACGAGACGTCGCGTAACGCAGTCTGAAGCAAGAACCTGTCCTCGAGGCCGGTCTGACCACTTGAGGCAGAGATCCTGGCCCTTACGACGGACTTAGCTGCCGAGTGAGCGCTGACGCGGTGACCCCACCACCCCTTCATGGCGAACCGAACGTCGAGGGGCAGGCGGCTCCCTTCTGCTAAAGCAGGAGAGCAGCGGCACGGAGAAGCTGGCGCCGCTTCGCAGCATGCAAGACGAGTGTGGCAGCCATCCAAGGGAATGAATCCATCGCGCTCCCACGAGGCGCGGCGGAGTGACTGAAACTGGGGAATGGCGCGCGAGGAAGCCTTGGAGCCATTTCGGAGATACCAGGACCAGATCAGCGCCCTGTCTCTTCCTTTTCCTCCCCTTTCAAGGAAGACCCCGAAAATCCGGATCGCCGATGTAAGACTCCTATCCCGCCCCTATTTGTTGGCTGGCTCTCCCTCTTCCTCCCACTCTGTCCCTGGTTTGGTTCTTAGAGAGCCCTTTTCCGAGAATTTCCATTTTATCTGTTATTTCAAGCAAATGGTCCTGCATTGCCGACATGAGCAGGCATCCAGGAGTGCGAGGCATCCACTGGAGACCGGCCGCTGCGGCGGAAACGTTTCCGACGTCTGAAAGTCAGCTCTCCCAGCGCAAGGGAATGGTCCATTTCGGAGAGTAGCCAGTTTCCCTTAAGGAGTGCCATCTGTCCCCGCGTGGATGGTCGTGACTCGTCCCTTTCTCAGTGCTGCCAGGTAGGCAACGTGCCTCATGGGACCGGCAAGAATTCGCCACAAGAAGCTCCCTTTGCGAACAGTCCTCATATGTTGCTACTGAGGGGATGCATGGGAAAAGTTCTTGAAGCACCAAGCACATCCAGTGCCGTTTTTCCTTTCTTAAGCCGTCCCCCGAATGTGAAATCGATTGTTTTGTCACAAGAAGAAAGCAACGATTCGATCGTTCACCGAGGAAAAAAACACGAGCTTTTGGTAACACTGCTGCCTTAAGTTCTGTTCTTGATGATGTCCATTCTAGCCTCACTTTCCGGGAGACCTGACTCTCTGACTCCTGCTCTTGCAGAGATCTCTCCGTGACTCACTCTGGTGAGTCACAGCACGAATGCTGACATGACACGGCTCTAGAATCCTTTTCCACGAGTTCGGCTCCTGGATTCTTTCCCAAGGGAGTACACGAGGAAGGCCACACCCTTGACTTGCCGGTACTATGCGAGAGCGTCAGCTGTCCACCTTCGGATCCGAGGTTCTCTGCTCATCCAAGTATCCCCTGACTTTCAAAATTCCGACTGATAGGATAGGAGATGCTGGACAAATTGGGTCAACGGGAAGTCTCGAATATGAGGATGACTTGGCAGCTCATCGTTTGTTTCGGGCTCTCTCCAGCTCGCTGCTGCCTTCGTGAGAAGCACCCGCGAGCGAACGCGCCGGACTGTGCATGCAGAAGATGCTCGGTGCCGGACCAAGCTCAGCAGCATCCCGTCTACTCGACCATCACGCGCGGCATGCAGGTCTCTCCCTGAGGGGTCGTCGTGGCAAGGCGAACCAAGGCAGGGAGAGATGCGGCGGTCTGAGAGCAGCACATCCACCCCTCGGCGCTTCGGAAGAACAGTAGAACAGCCGACCCTACTAAATGCCGGCGACGGTGCTGGGGCGCGACCAACCACTCTCGAACCGGCTCGCCTCTTCTGCAAAGAAGCATTGGCCCATGCGTGCTAGCGGTGGGCTCCGTGGGGCGGAAGAGGGTGAGACTCGGGGGATCGGTCTTGAAGGGAAAACAGGAAGGACGTCATGCGGCCGGCACTGGCAGGAGTTCTGGTAAAAGCCCAAAGCACGCGCGCGGACCTGCAGGCGGGTGACATCGAGGCGGCGCTTCAAAGCTCATGGCGTGTCGATTGGACTCAACGTCCCAGCGACCACCACCCGGATAGAGCAGTTTGTAAAGGGCGATAGCACGCATCGCTCGGGTAACGTGACGCCGTCCACCAAGAGCGTCTTCTTGGAGCAGCCGCAAACGTCCTGAAAGCTCCCTCAGCATGAACCGCGCACCGGTGGTGAATGTTGCAATTTAAGGGACAGCGAGAATTACCACCTGAAATGCGGCCTGCCGAAACCACATGTTTCCAGAATGAAGCTGAAGGTCATTTCAGCGATTTGCTTGATGTTCAAGGTAAGGAAAGAACATGGGCGTGGTCTGAAATGGATGTTTCCTTCCCCCTCGTCTCACCTTTGCTGGAGAAATTCCCACCACAACATTCATTTTTGGTGGTCCACTCTTTGCATCTCCCAGAAGACAGCATTCTTCTTTGTAGATCCTCGACGCTCAGACATCAGCAACGAGAGTGTCACCGTTCCTTCGTCTTTGGCCACCAATCGGCATCATTTCGGATTCCTCCGATCCGTCACCCCTTTCATCCCTTATTTTGACTCATTGCCTCTTGCTGTCCCTCTGTTCCAAATTCAGAGTACCCGAATTCCTCTTTATGCATTTCCCTCATTCTTCGCTACGTGGGCATTCAACTCGCCGGCACACAGGAAGCGTTATTCTTCTGTTCTTGGCATTTCCCCTCTTTGCCATGTGTCGCAGGTGTTAGATCCAGCCGCTGCCTCTTGCGGTTTCCATATACGAGGCTGATGTCCCAGCCCGAAACCTTCCAAGCATTTGCAACGACAGCTTCCCAACGACAGTGATGTCTCATCCGAGATCGATGTCTTGACCCGAGGTTCCTTTTCCAGTTGTCTACTAAAGGCGGACAACAACCCATATCTGCTTTCCTCCGGCTTTATTCTCACCAGTTTCCAGCTTTTCTCTGTTGAATTTGTTCGTTGTGAAGGATCCCACTCCTCGCAGGCATCCCCAGGACGACATGCAGAGGAAGTAAGAAAGAAAAGAAAAAAACTGTTGTTTTCCTCTACATCCCTGCAAAATTGAAAGTTGGTCATTCTCGTGCCGTTCTTGAAAGCTGAAGTACCATCCAGGCTTTCGAGTTCGTTATGCCTGCGAGGCGCAAGCAGTCACGTGGTGCTGGTAGCGTTCGGTCTGCACTGTTGTTGCTTGATGTCCCACGGCCGTGTTGTTTTCATCTATGGACGATGGCTGGCTGCAGCTTTCCGGGAGTTCTCACTTCCTGGAGATTGCACTTCCTCGCAAAGAACTGACGGTGCTGCCAATCGCTGGGACTTCCTACAGGAGCACAGCCACGGCGCCAAAGACGTTATGGCTCTTCGTGAGTTTTTCGCGGGTACTCAGTGACCGTGGAAAGGTGTGCTGAAGTCGATTCCAGGTAAATCAAACTGGGATTCGGGTGACGATGCATATAAGGAGCGCGTCCCTGGTAACCAGCCGATTCAATAGATGTAAGTAGATCTCCAAGTGGATGCTGTTGCCCTGCGTCGTTTGTCCATGAGCTGGTGATGGGACATGAAACGACGCTGGCAGAGCCCGCCAACATCGGGTGGTATCGAATGACACCTCAGCAGAGAGTTCACTGGGCGTAACGGGCAGGGCTGCGTCGCACTGTGAGGCGTTTGGAAGTCTCGGTACGTCATCCATCTGATAAGCATCCCTGCAAAGTGTAATCACTGAATCATTCGTGTTCACGCTGGACGCCTCATATAGACGCAATATCAGGAGCATCGCAAGGGTTCCAAGTACAGTGGATCCGAAGTTTGTCAAATATAGTCTCAGGGTCATGTCATCTGGTAGGTAGAGTGCAGCACGCGGCGAACGGCCGATGAATTGCAGCGTCTGGAATGAAGCACCCCTTTGGGCTACTGTCCAGCAGTCACTCGCATTCCTTGAGGCCTTGCATCCATAACTCCGATTAACGTACCAGGAACGCAAGGAAGTGCGGCTCACGTGGCACGGAGCTCAGCGGAGTGAGCTATAATTAGAACCGTTCGTGCCAGCGGCAACATGGGACAGCGAGTTCGGCAATGCGAACGGATAGCATCTGTGAGCTGTCACGCTGCCACTGGCAACGCGGCACCACACGTCCACGTCCTTCCGATTCCTGGTCATCTCGTACTTCCCCCCGGATCCGCACCCTACAAAGAACAGGGCTTCACGCCGCCGCAGTGAACGATCTTGCTGCATTTCCGCGTCCCTGTCCCGGGTCCTCGTGCATTTTCCCAATGGAATGCAAAGGCGTGGATTTGGTACGTGAGGCAAGTTAGGAGAGAGCTGAGGTTAACGCGGAATAGGGAATGCGTGCCATAGAACAGGTAATAACCAACCCGCCAGGCAGCGCACGTGTGATTGTTGCTTCGTTTGCTCTGCCCTCATGAAGCCCGGAGGCTGGGTCAGACTCTTCAAGTTCACCCACTCAGGTAGCTTTCGGTCTCGCGAGCTGGCGCTCCAAGACCAAGGAGGAAAGAGACAGGTTCCAAACTGTCAAGTGAACAGTGGGCTCCTCCGTCCGCAACATCTCCCACCGGTGGTCATAGGTGAGTTGAAAGACAGTAGGCAAGAGAGGCATCCTCCAGACTCGTGGGCACGGATCGCTGCCCAGCCCCAGAAGGCTTCCACAAATCCAATGGAATACCATTGGATTTGTGGAAGCATCTCGAAGTGCGGTGGTCTCAAGACAGTTTTGTTTCAGCGACCGTCAGGTCGAGGAGCCTTCCTTTCCCCGCATCGGAGGCCAAGTGGCTGAGGTCTCCGAGAGTGGCACCACCAAGCATCGCGGGTTCGAGTGCTCGGGAAGAATCGACTCCAGGGAAATGGGTGCCTTGTGGGATCGAGTACCTTTCGTCAGATGACGCTGGTCGGCCTCTATTAGGGTGTGGCAGCACCGGTAGCGGTTCGAACCGGATGTCCCCGATGAATGGCCGGGATAGGGAACCGATGGGATCCTTCCAGGAAACAGAATCAAGAAGTCCGGATCGCTTCGGAGTTCCCCCCCGGTTGTGCAAAGGAGCGTTCCTCCCTCCTCCTTCTTGGATAGACCCTCCAGCTCGTACCATAGAGCTGGTGGATTGATGATGCCTCTCCAGAGGGCAACGAAGCGTGCCACTCCCTCCGGGAGCTCCCTTCTGAGAAATAAGGAAGGGGATTCCCTTCGGGTATCCCTCCCCAGGCGTGAGAGGAAAGGACTCCCTTCTCCGGAGCCCTTCCTGGATTCATAGAGCGGTCCCCTCCCAGGCATCACCTATCTTGAAGAATTACAGGCATCCTCGGGTGGCGTGGAACAATATTTCAGGATTCCAGCATTGACAAATACGAAGACGGAGGCTTCAGGTGACGAAGGCGCCAACTCGGATGGAGCCGCAAAACGGACCGTGGAAAATCGACTCCTTCAGTCGTCTTCTTGGAACGGGAACGGAAGAGGACAAGAGAACGGGAGAGGTGGGAACACGGGGCTGCTGCGGGCTTCGAACTGCGACGCTGGCCTTGAGAAGACATCGATCGAGGACACGGCAATGTCTGTCGCTGGAAGATCGAAACTCTTGATGTTATGAGGCCGTGCTCTTTGAGCATCTGGACCGTTTTTCGCAGCACCGAATACCGGGCTGGGAGCGTGGAACGGAGCATGCGCTTCCTTGGGCGCGCGGAACGCGAGGAGAGTTCTTCGGCAAGGTTCGCCCATTGCATCTTTTCACGCTCATCGAGTTGAAAGTGAGCGGCCCTGTGAGGACGGACCGCGAAAGATCGCGACTCGAGAGGGCGCGACTGCTGCTCCTTGGAAGATCAGGTACCACCCGGGAACGAACTCGTCTCGCGGTCTCCTGGAGACTCTCTCCTTTCTTTTCCATCGAGAGAAGCGTTCCTTCCTGCACTGAAGAAAGTGATGCAGGTCACCCCTCGACGACCGGACCTGGAACCCATTTCGGGTTCGGGTTGTCCATTGGACGATCAGCACGCGTCTTCCACTTGTGCTCCATTCAATGCAAGCTGTTCGTTGTTTGCTTTCCATTGACTTCTGATGGTTTCCATGACGACGAAGTAAGGAGCCTTCTCCGACTCCTAGAGGTCCTCCGCTTTGACCCCGCGACCAGAGCCTCCAGTGGCGAGGACGGCCGGCGACCTCCCGGACTCGTCCCCATGGGGGTGCAGACGGACGTCATCGCCCTCCGGGACGTCGAGGGCGACTTCCCGGGAACCTCCGGAGGCCTGGACCTCGCGTCCTCATCTAGTCCTTGGTCGATTTTTTCCCATCGTGTCGGGGAAGCGCATCGCACATTCCTGCTCGTCGTCGTGGTATGCCATCCATGGATGACTTCCGTGCAGTACCTCCCTGGATTCCTGCCCCTCTCCCTAGTATTCAGACGCTGAAAGACTTGTGGGTTGGAGGGTTCTGAGGGTTGTTTATCGATCCAGATGCGCTTAGAAAAACCAATCATTTTGATGGACAGGTGGATGCACCCTCTGTCTTTGGAATTCCACCCAGCTGTAGTGCCGACCGAAACGGGGAAGACGGCACACACGTACACACATCCAGGAGGAGACACCTAATTGGCTTCGTGAAATCGCGAAAATTCTTGCAGGGGGAAGCGTCAACGGGCCAGGCGGCCGGATGGGTAAAAAAAAAAAAAAACAAAAAACCCCTCAGGGATGGGGAGTTCCTGGAAAGGACGAACAACTTTGCAACGGTGCCTCCCGTTTCAGCACGCTCTCCCAAGTTCGAATGTGCGTCGCGAAACGAGAACGCTCTCCAATGGCGATGACGATGACGATGACGATGCATTCGCTCTCGTTGAGGTTCTCTCTCGATCTCAGGAACAGCGAAATCACCGAAAGGAAGTTCCGAATTCGGTGGGTGCACGAAGATCAGATCTCTTTTCCCTGCTGCAAAATTTGCCACAGGCAGACATTTCAAGAGGGAGGGTTTGGCGTTTCGGAAGCCTCGAGCACCCGCTGCTGCAAACCTTCTTCTTGGACTGGCACTGGAGTGAGTGGTTTTGTGGTTGGATTTTCTCGATCGGATTGCATCGAACGGGAATGTTTTGCGGGCACTTCCTTGGTATCCCGGAATCCAAACTCTTGCGCGAGACGTGACGCCCACGCAGGAGCCCACCGCCAGTCGCTCTGGCTGTTGCGGCTCGCCGTGCATCATCGTGTGTAGCTGCAGTTTCGTTTCTTGCAAATCAAATGGACCAAATTGGCGAGCTGAGGTTGAACATCCATCATTTGTTCCAAAACCAAGCATGAGAAATGTCAGTGGTCCGAGTCCACTTGCGGTTTTCGATTTCTTCTTTGTATTCGTACGAGGCAGTACAAGAAATACAGTGATACGCTCAGTAGTCTGGAAAGGCCTGCCAGATTGACGTATGAAAGATGTGTGTGTGCATGAGTGCATATCCATACATAAATACAAGATAAGGTGTAGATTTCATGATGTCGATGTGCTCCTTTTACAATCATTTTTCATCATCGTTACTCTGATGTTTTCATCCGCATCTCTACTTAAAAGTAACAATCCTTGGAAAACCTGGCGGTGTGCTAAAAGCATCAAGAAAGCACGGCAAACACTAGCTCCAAAAATTGATTTAAAAAATCACGCTCGGAGCTGCTGCAGTCTAAGAGATGGTTTGGAGAGAGTAAATTGGAATTTCTTGCGACACACTACTTACCAGCTCTCTCAAACGGTTGGCAGCTGGAGGACACACGCCCTGATCACCGAAACAGCTCTTCTGAGTGGCACACTGCGCCTCAGACAATGGAGCCGCAATATCTTCAAACAAGAGGTTGAGCTGTGTTGATCTCCCGTTTGAGATTTGGGAGCCTTCCGTAATGCAAAAGAATGTGAGATAGCGAGCGCGCCGACACAGCGTCTTTCAGGAGCTCAGCGTCCGGAGCACCACGACCTCCAAGCAAACGCTGAAGCTGGCGCCGGCGAATCTCTCGACGCCGTTAGCCGCTGTTCCGGACTTGGGAGAGATCCCGACCTGAGTGGTCTGTGGACCCTTCCCCTCAACTTGCTTTTTCTTCGGTTGGGAACACATTTCCCAACTGGTTTGTTTTGACTAAACACACGCCCCGGCGTGACCCGGTGATAAACGGCAGTAGGCAGTCTGCTCTGTCATTCTGACCTACACAATGCTCGCAGCGTCGGTAGCGAACGCCCTTGCTCGAAACAAACTCCCCCGCTGAAATGTCAATTCGTCGAGGAAGGAAGCTTGGACGTCTGCAGAAGTTCGCGTTGCTGCACTTGCAATCGAACGGCGAATCCTCCACGCTGCTAATAGCTCTTCGGAAATGCAGGCGTTCCTCAGTGTGGCGGGCAATTGCCAGCAACGATTCGCCGTTCTTCGGCGGCAGCAATGGCGCCGTTTTGTTCCTCTTCTTCACGAACGATTCACTTTCGTTTTTACCAAAGGGTAATCGGTGAATCATCGAAAAATAAACAACTGAAACAAAAGTTGCGCCGCAGATCCAACGATAGGTTATCTGCGAGCATCTCCAAATGCCTTGCACTTTCGAAGAGGGGTACTCGAAGAATTACTAAGCGCAACTGCGTCATCGCGAAAAGGTGACCATGGTTCTCTCACAAAGGGGAGAAACGAAGCCACTTTGCGATCGCGACTGCTCCTGACACTCTGTAGCTCACTTGTCCAGGAAAGAAGTTGTTTTGATTCGTTTCACTTGTGAGAGGAGAACAGAGAGGAAGGGTGAAATGCGTTCCGTGGTGGATAGCAAGGCTCATGAAGATCAAGCTCCTCAGCACCAAAGCTCCAGTGCAGAGAACGAAGAAACACCCCCCTGGCACGTTTGCGTTGCTAGGAAGATGCTCCTTTTGTTTTAGAAGTCACTGTAGTGCCTGTTCCTTTGGCCATGTCCTTCTCAAAATCAGCGCGTGGCATCCTCATCTGCCGAGGTCACCTCCAAAGATTCCGGGTCGCTGAAACGCTACGCGGAGTCTCTGGAGCACAAGCACAGGCTACAGATATTTTGCAGCAATTCTTTGGACATTCGTCGGAGAGACTCCAAGAAATTATCACTGAGACTCCTACTTATTATCAGGGATCCCAATGCGAAAAGTAGGGAGGGATTCGCAAAGGTTGAAACCTCTGCTCTGCGGATCCTAAATCCTCATAGCGCTTTCTCTGAATACTGCTTGAAAATTGGCTCCTTGGGTCGAGTTCTGGTTCTTCTGATGCATATCTGGAAGATTCCAGTTCGAGGGGTCGCTTATGTTATAAACCTATTCGAACTGAGGAGGCGAGTCATTTCCAAACACCCGGTTGCTGGGAACCATTAAATAGATTGCTCATCACACACACACACGAGGAGCAGAAAAATTCTGATCGACTGAGAGATCCAGCTGACATTGAAGTTATCGAGTTCCATTCGTCTTTATACCGATTTCACAGTGAAACGGAAAACATCACTGTCCCAGTTCGTAGCAGCAGAAAGCGGATTATAAATACCATCCCTCGAAGGTACACATCGAAATGCCGCCGCATGAAATATGTATTTTTTTTTTCGTGTCAGTCGCCAGCAAACAGACGCCTGGTAGGCAACAAGGTTTCAATCCGAGAATTTTGAGGAGAATGCTGAACGAAAGGCGATGCTGTCGATAGCGCTAGGTTTCTTCTCCTATATTCCCTTTGCAGATGACACCTGCCATCTATAGAGGGGATGACTGATTCTCGCGGTTGCGCAACCGAAAGGAGCGGAGTGGATCATAAACAGAAACGCAAGAGTTGGACGATGAGCTCTTTCTGTAACTGCAGACGTGTGATTCACCGAATCATAGATAATCTTGTCACAGTAGCGCGGACTTCCGCAGACATGCATCACAAAGTCAGTTTGTCTTTCCTTTCTTGTCTTTTGCTTCCCGTGATCACCAAGTCCGCCACCGCCCTGGAACACTGATGCTCCTCAGATAGCAAGAAATTTGAAACTGCTGTCCAGGATACGTTCGGAACACATTTATCTTGCGAATGATACCCCCAATCGACTCCGCTTGATGTGCAAAGTCCATGGCTTGTTGTGTAAATAGGTGTGCCTTGAAAATTATATTGGCACCCCCGAAGTTGGCATTCCGGATACGAACCTGTAACAAAGTTCACATGAAAAAAGGAGAAATAAATAAGCATGTGCAAGAAGACGAGGAATAAACTTGGTTATCATGATCAGCATGAAAGTTTCTTCTAATTAATTGCTGATTCGATTTGTGCTCATCGTTTCAGCCCTTGCTCTTTAACAAACGAGTAATGTGCGCAAACTTGGATTCAAAATCTTATTCTGTGCCCTTCAATGCATTAATGTATACAATGTATTGTCAATACTATTCATACAAGTATGCATTTGAATACTGAGTGAGTTCTGCGTTCTAAGTTTTTGCGTATGAATAAGCTCACAGCACGACGCATTTACCTTTCTACCACAAAGCACGAAGGACCGCCGATTTCTTTACATGTTAGCGCTCCTGACCGGATGTTCTACTCGATCTTTTTCAGCTCATCACTGGAATGCAAAAAAAGAAAAAAGAGAGAAACATCAAGTTTCCATTTTTTCATTGGGTTCCTCTTATGATTTGGGCTGGAAGATATCAATGGAATTCAGAGCAATACGTAATCCGGAAAAGCAAAAAAAAAATCATGCTTCCACCTGTAGCACCCTCCTCCTTAACGATGTACATCGATAGTAGAATTCCAAAAGCATTCGCAAACAATCACTAAAAGGCACTAAAGGAAAGCAGGAAGAAGCAACTAGCATTCGGAGCTTCCGCAGCGAAAGTCACGTAATAGCCGAGCTTCATAGAGAAATTCATTCCGAGGGAAAAGGATCTATCTGTATTGATGTTTGCCCATTTGCAGTCCTTCGATCCTGTCTGTCTGCAGTTGAGACTCGTCTCGAATTCCCGGAGTGAAAATGCTCGGGACTTCCGAGACGGGGAAATACTTCTGGAAGCTTTGTTCTTTGAAAAGCACCTGGGCGCTATGAAGTACTATGACGAAAGTCTACCCCCTTTCTGTCAGTTATATGGTTCTTGCTAAAGACGAGTAAAGGAAGAGCTCATAATTTCCGTAGGTTCGGGGCTTTCTGGAAACTTTCCACAAAGTGCTGTTTGCAGCTCACGACGACGACCGTGTCGGCTACACCTCAGCACGCCGGTGACAACGCGGTGCACGCACGGAAGAGCTCGGTCGAGGGGCAACCCTGATGCAGCAGAGAACGCAGGATTTAACGAAATACTGTCCGGGTTGCCTCCTCCTCCTCCTTTCAAGGAAAGTAAGGGAAGGCGCCCAAGCTTTACAGTCAAGGGGTAAATGGCCGAAATCTCTATGATTTGACAATTTCACTTTCCATGAACTTGCTATCCGAAGTTCGACACCAGCACCTGCTTACTGTTACATGCCCAACGTTACTTCACATCTGTGGAATAGTTTTCATAAGGACATTTGCATACTTTAGGGGAAAACGAACGGAGGCACAAAGCATGAACCTCGGGTAAACTGGCTGCCAATCCGAGCTGGTAACTCATGTCAACAGCACTTGTTTTTCTGGGAATTTTCACTTTCACTAACAGGAATCTTGCTGTGCCAAGTGCTTTGCACACTGTCTTGGCCAACTGCCTAGCAAGCTTGAGGGCGATTTCCCACAAATGCTCATGCACTGGTCCATTTTTTTAAAAAAACAAAACAAAACAAAACAAAAAAATTCACTGGGCTTGGCCAATAATTGATTTCCCTGATACAAAGCTTCACATTTATTTTTCATACATTTTGCTACTCTTTAGTACTGCTCCAACTTTAACGCTATCGCTGCTTGCCACCAGCATGATCACTTTTATGCAGTCCTTTGAGTACACTGACTCTTGACATCGAATCTTTTCTTCTTTGTGCCACATCAGTTTCGAATTGAGAGAAAGCGGAAAACTAGTAACTGCACTTCATTACAATCTTCCTTACTCAGAAATCATCAAGGCATTTTTCATTTTCAGCCCTGCAGTCCTGGTGCATCAATACTGGGTGGGTTTGCCGATTTTTTATTCATTTCACAGCAGGGCATTTTCAAATATAAACTAGCTCCTTTAAATAGGAATTTCCTTAGAATTCCACTTGCATAGCGTCTGCAGTTTTAGAGTTAATGCAACAAAGGGGGATGCACCAGTGTTGCTGGTGCATCTCACTTTGGATATCCCTTTTAATACAAATTACTCGCTTTTTCAAGTACTTTCCTGCAACTAGCATCTAGTTTTGAAATGCTTGTCATCTTCGAAATTACCCCCATTTGTCTCTTGCCTAAAAAAATTATTTCATTTACCATTTTAAATTTTGTAAACTCCAGCTGCTAGTTTCTTTTTTCCATGATACCTCATGGTGAATGAGGTGCATTTTGTTTCAAGGAATGGTATAGCTGTTCATGAGTTGTTAATATATCAGATCACACGCTTGTATTGAGAAAGAACTATGTGAACTCCCCAAACTTTGTCTTCATTGATATATGCTACTTGGTTGAGCAAACTGTAAGACATGGTAATTCTGTTTTTTAAAAAAATGCATTAAATTTGTTCAGTCTGTTCACATTGAATTCATCACTTAATGAAGAAATCATACTTCATCAGGATCTTTGATAGAGTGTGATTATCACTTAATGAAGAAAAGTCATTCAAAAAGTGATTTTAGGACGTAAGTAATCAAAACATGCGCATCAGATACAGTCCTACACTTTGATCTTAACCAAAAGGCATCAAATGAAGTCCTATGTGTGAACAATTCACACAATGCAGCTGTCAAAATAAAAATAAGCATTCTTAAATGATGGTACTCCTGGGAATCCTCTGAAAATAAATTTTGTCAAATGTTTTAAACAAAGTGCGGTGCAAACGAATTTGTTACATTTATGCAGATTTTTTGCTCCATTGTGAAAATTAACAAATCAAACCTTGCATTCTTGAATCATTTACTTAACCAAAACTCTTCATATTTACCATATTCGTAAATGCATTTGCCACCTTCACATACAGGTAGCAATACATTTGTTTATGATACGATCTCGTAAATTTCATGCACTGAGGATTTTTAAAATCCATGCCACTAATGAGTAGCTCTTAATTCGTACATGAAATCGGTCATGGCTTTTTGCAACACCTTCCATCTTGATATTTGGGAGCAGTAATATGATAACTTTTAACTGGGAAATACTGGTTATGTAGTGGTTAAACTTTGTATGTTCATGGTCCATGCAACTTACAATATGCAAGAATTCATCTAGATGCACACTCCCTTAACATATTTAAACATTTCATATTCAAAAACAGAGATAAAAACAAAAGTACACGATTGGCTGCTGCTTGTTACCTTCAGTGAATTAAGATTTTTCATCATGTAAAAAAGAATCTAATGAACTGCAAGAATATGACATGTCTTACATTCCATGTAAATACCAGTCACATGACATAATTTATGTACAAATTACATTCTGCAGCTCCCTTTATAAGATAAAAAGGCATCTGGAGATTTCTCATTTACAAGATCCCAATAAGAATTCTTGCATAATGGGACTCCTAATCACATTGTGGCATTGCTGATTCACAAGTGCTTAAGGAACTTTATTACAGTCTGCAGAAGAAGAATAGGGGATGTGCAGGCTCTGCCTTCCACATTAAGCATGACAGAAGGCTCAGCAACCAAACAAAGACTGGCAGATTAACCACTGACATGATGCAGCCAGTAAGAGGACCACATGCCTCGACCATAATATCTCTGCCAATAAGAGGCAAATTAAGTTAAGTTCCATGTGATGATTCCAATGATGACCACCAAAAGGAGAATGAGAACCACAACAATAATAATTGTACGCTTGCGGGCTCGGTTCTAAAGATGCATGGAGACAAACACAATGGGTAAAGATAAAATACCTGATAACGGCTAGCCTCTCCAAGTTGATTGGTACCCATGTTGACAGCAACATGAGTTGCTTCTATGTTGGCCTCAATACTGTCTACTCCACTACTTTGCTCATGAACCACCTTAGCCAAATCTCTGAATATTTGATTTACATCATCAATGTCTGACTGGAAGTTTTTTCCATAATCTTATTTAGTAAGATGTTACAAACCTCTAGCTGACGGATAGCTCTCTCTCTCTCTTGCAAAGATTCCACATTGACATCTTCCTGCAATTGATCAGCAGTCTGTGCTGATCCTTCCATTTCAATGAGATCATTGCTGATCCCACTTTTATCTTGGGAACCTATGCTTATTTGTCAGCAAGTATCATGCTTTTCTTGTTACCTTCCAAACGAGGAAATCCTTGCTGACTAGCACGTGCCTTCTTTACTGCTTCTTTTTCTTTTTGTGCAGCCAAGCGTTGAGACTGTTGAAAGTTGTTTAAGATGGCTGTGAAGTCATTGGTGAGGCGTTCTTTTTGTAACTTGAACTGTCTCTGAAGTAACATTAGCTGCATTCATCAAACACTGGAGATACCTGCTCAGATGCCTTTCCAGGAGGAATGATAGTTTGTAACTCCTTCAACTGAAGAGTAGTATCTTTGGCCAGTTGACCTGTATAGTGTTGAACCTGATTTCTGAAAAACAGTCCAGCTTAAGTATGAAGCTAGTGATCGAATTTTTCCCCCAAGTGATCTCATGAGCACATGACGAGATGCATTTGTTGATAGTAACAACTACATATCTTAGTGATTACAGATCATACACAAAAACTTACAGCTGATCTCGTAGGCTAGAAGTATCTTGGGTAGTATCCAGCTGAGCCACCATACGCTGAATGGAAGACACTGGAAGAAATCTATGACACAAGTCCAGTGATTTTTGTGCATACCATTTTGAGAAATCTTCTGAATATTGCTGCTAATACTTTGCACTAATCTTTGGAAATCAGTCTCCCAAAGAGTGCTACCACTCTGATAACCATAATCACCAGACATGCTGCTTAGAACTGAATTTTCAATTGTGATGCACTTTTTGTAAACCTATGGTTAGCTTACCCACTCCCTGCAAGCAAGCTAACAACCAAACATTTTATCATCACAGTTTTCAGTTCATACTGTACATAATTTACTACGAGAAACAAATAGGCATAAAGGGAAACATTAAATCTGCACGAATAAAAAAACACACACACACACACAAAAAAAACAAAAACATCGACACTGTGCTTCTTGAAATCTCCAATTGCACTTTTTTTGTTAGGTTGTTTCCCCAAATCTGACATTCATAGTCTCTTTAATTTGATCACTTTAAAACAATAACAATTGCAATCAAACAACAATCGAATACTGTTGGAAAACTGCACAGAGATTAGTAGTCAATATTTGCCTGGTTTCTATGACATACACTATGCAGCAGCAATATGGTATAATTATTGATTTTTCAATTAAGTGAATTAAATAACCCTTGCATACGCCACATTTCAAGGCTCTTGATTATATCATTCAATGCATAAAATGTACCAATGCTCAAAAATTTCTCACTACATAGGTAAATATTTATTCCTTATAGATGTTACATATAATTAATACAAGTACTTGGCTGGTATAAACAGTATGCACCATTCATCAATAAGTGAAGGAAAACTACAAAAAAAATTCAATCGCATAATGATTCAAAATTATGCGATTGAATTTTTTTTGCAAAATCAATTGCTTAATAGTGCTATGTGTCTATATGCTATGTATTTACATATGCAAAACTTCAAATTTTTATCTTTGTTTTTAAAGCCAGCTGTTCCACTTCAAAATGCTGTCCATTGAAAACCCATCATCCTAAATTTGGTTTATTACGTAAAGCGGATCGATTCACAGAAAATGCTTAGCTTGCATACCGGTTGAAAAACTTATACTGAAATTTACATTATGCATCATACATTCCTGGCACAGGTATAACAATTTAAACACTTTTTGAAATTACAGGCATGCGCTTAATTCGTACGGGGAACTGAACCTAATATTAAATTGAATACCATGCTAATAACTCAGTATTTTTGATGAAAGTGTTTGGATGTTAAGTTCTGGCCTATCGATCAACCAACTATTTGGTTGTCCCATACAGATAACATATGTTTTTAAAGCATTTGAAACTTGATCTTAACAGTACCACGATTGGAAATCCCGCTTAGCAGCTGTGGCTGCACCACACAATCCAATGTTTGCATGTTTCCGACAAGCAACTCTTTTTTTTTTTTGTTTCTTTTTTTAGAGATTACACAAAGGTGCACCACCAATTGCTACCAGGACACAGCTGATTTCGCCCACCAACACGATTGCCAGTGCGGATCGCATTCGCCGAATGACTCACATTCCTGCATCAAAGCCGGTGGTCCACCGTGGTTTCGTGTGCCCGTAGATCCCAAGTTTTGCGATGAAATTATTTACTGGCGGAGCATCACATCATCGTTCTTACAACGCTGTTCATTCACCCAAACGACCGCAAGGTCACCAAACGTGTTTCCAGGAAGCGTAGAGCGCACGTGATGAACAGTCTCACACATTCAAGAGATGATGCGTAGTAACTGAATTCTTCGATGCCGGATCCAGATCACCTACGCTTGTATTGTAGGGGGCTAATGTTCTGGAGGTACACATCCTACAGTGCAGCAGATCGTGTACGCATTAGTTACCGCTTCTTTGAAGGGAAAAACAAAAACGAAAACGGTGCTGAACGCATGAATCATTTAAGCCACCGTCATCCTTCATTCTTTTCAACTGGATTCATCAGTTCTCTCCATGTACCAGTAGAGTCATATTTTGGTTCTTCTCGAAAGAGGTCAAAAAAAATACTATGTATATGTTTATGCACATGCAAGTATTTGCTTATGCGTTTTACGTTTCATTAAGTAATGAAAAGCCGACATAAAGGTCAGAGAAATGACCATAAACATCGAAACGTGATGAGCATAAATATCAAACGTTTCTCGCAAATCCACGCTCACACCGATCAGGATTAAGAAACAATGGTGTCATTAAATTTAAATCCCTTATGTAAAATGGACTTGATCAGCAGAATAGACAGTACTATAAACTTGGAATAATCAATACTTATTGCTCAGGCACAATGACGGTAACAGTAGATTGGGGAGAATACACTTATTTTCAGAGCCTCGAAGGTTCAACAGTCATATGGTGCCATCCTTTTCATTCGTGAAGAAACCAACACCTCTAAAGTGAGCAATTAATGGAAATTGAAATCAAATCAACAACAAAAAAAGAAAAGTGCCTGTTTCTTTTGAACGAGTTCCTGAACAAGTTCCTTTTGAAACCTGGATGTTCCACCTGACCGCTTTGATCCATTTACTTTGAAACGGAGTCAAAAGCTCCAGAGAAATTGTGGCAAGGCGTGCGGAATGAAAGTTTTTCCCGTCATCTTCCCGGCGTTCCAATATGCAAAACGCAAATTCCCCTACGCGGTTTTCTGCCAAGGCAGCAGCGAACATTCTGTTTTTCATTGGAAACACTGTTTCACTGTTCCCACTTGCTGTTTTATGGATTGATTAAGAAATTATGCTTATTCACTTCAGTTGGAATTCTCTTTTCATTTTAAATGAACTGTAGGCGAGAGCAAAAAGAAGGATAGAGCAAATTTTCGAATTGTAATCTTCAAACACAAAAAACAAGGATATCGTTTAATATGGTTTCCTGGATTCCACGTTTAGCTCATGGGTGTCCCGGGAAAGTGCTTTCGTTATCAAGCACTAATTTATGAGCTTGTGAGCTCATAAATTAGTGCCCTGAAGATGAGTAATATTATTGTGAAGACCTTGCTTTTGAGAGCGGACTCGAAGGGATCGAAGGGCGTAGTACTGAATACATAAAACTCCTTATTCTTTTTCTTATTTCGAAATCATTTATGTAGAGAGTACTCCACTGTCTGTTTGTATTTATTCTGTGATTCAACAAACATCTCTTGAAAAGATGAGAATCCATCCAAATAGCTTTCGCCTCCTCATCCAAGGCCCCCCATTCGTTGTTTGTGTCTCCATTTGAATCCTGGCACGTAAGTAAACTTGTTTCTTTGTGTGAGCATCATTTCACTTCCTGTTGCATCGGAAGTTTCGTCGACGGAAAGGAATATTTTGAACAACAGTAAATGGCATTTGTTTTCCATACAATGCATTCACGATCATGGAAGTCCCGTTATTTCATTTCTATCACACGAGTCCATCGAAGCATGACACTCATACATACAATCACGCGCCACGAGAGTACATTGAAAACTCCTACTCGTCTATCATCTATTTTTCCTTTCAATGTTTCTTACTTGTGTCCCCAGTCCCCATAACTTAGTAAATCTTATTAGTGTGAATTGCATATGACTTTTGCGTTGTTTCTGCAATTTTCCTGCAGAAGGATCGTTCTGAAACCCATATGAAACCACTTCTGGAACTCATTGACTTTTTTTCCTGGTAATCACTAATAGACAAAAGAAACAAAAAAAAAGGCAAGGTTACCAATAGTTCAGACTCCATCAGAACGCCCAACCGCAAAATAATCAAATACCTTGAATTGGAAATCCGCAACGAGGAACAGGATAATACGCGAGGAGAGCTCCCATTTTTTTTGCCTTTCTAAAAATACGGTATTACATCTTGGTAGATTATCTCATCATTTTTTATACCACTCTTATTCAATCGTACATCCACCGCCTCTAAACACATTGCCTCGGAGCTCGTAACGGATATGTTGGAAACCAAAGCGCTCACTTCCGATGGGTTGTGCCAGGAGGCTGAGTGTCTCTGTCTGCGCCAAGCTGAGCATCCGACTGAGAATTCCAGAAAATTCGAACGGGATATCGACATCGTTCCAGAATTATCCTCGATGCACACACGTCGCACTTGCTTGAGGGCTGCAACACCCCGGAAAGGGCGATGCGCTTGTCGACAGGGTGATTCGGGAGAAGCATTCTCCTTGACGACACGTAAGTGTTGCAAGAACACGACTGTGTGCAGAGACAGGATGCGTATACAGCACAGAGGGCGCTGAAGGTAATCTGATGAGCTTTGGAGCTGCTGCGGAGTCTTTGAAACCGCTCCTCTTTCTGGTGGCATCGGCTGGTTCCGTTGCGCTGTGGTAGATTCAGTCGAAAAGCAGCATCAACGGAAAAAAAGCATCCTCGTCCTCCTCCTCCGGTATATGAGTCCTTCAGATCTTCACTCGAGTTCCTTTTCCTGGAGCCGTGATCGAGTGGAAAGGGGCGCCCCCTCCACGCTCAACCACAATTGTGCCAACACCTGGGCGATCACTGTTTTTGCTGCTAATTGCAAACAGCAGTGCCCCCGCTGAAGTTCGCGGCCAGGTTCGCATGGGAGCGATCCCGCACACCATCTCGTCGGGTTGCTTCCTTCTCCGGTCTGCTGTTTCTCGGAGTTCAGACAGGGTCAGCAGAATGTTCGCGATGCTTTCGCACAGTCAACGGATACCCGATTCAGGAACAGCATGGATGGGAGTTGAAGGAGTTTACCAAAAGACCAGGAAGAATCGGTCCAAAGGGGGAGAGTGGAAAAGGACGATGCACTTTCGTTTCCGTCGTCGAGTTCGTTGCACCGTCGTCAGATGGCAGCTTTCGCAGGGAAACAGTTACCAGAAAACGTGCTAGCAGGACTCCCCACAACGCATGAAACTGCCGCTCCTGGCTGCTGGGTTCTTTCAACTGCCTGCAAGCTTTCGTTCCTGTTTTCGGGAAGGAACCCCTTATAAGGATACCGCTCCGTTCCCATGGAAAGGCGGTCATCCCAACTGGGGTAAATGAAGATTTGTTAGCTTGGCTGGCAGCCGTCGCAGTAGGGCAAAATGGATCGTTTCCGTCTGTGAACGGACTGAAATCCAGACATGACACTCAGGATGCGCAGGGAAAGCACACACACAGGAAGGGAAAAAAAAGCAAAGAAAAACGGAAATGTACCAGAAGCCTTTGATGAATGTGCAAGCTCACTGGACCACTGCCGGCACTTCTGCAAACATTTGTTCTTGTCTTTTGGACAGCCTCGCTGAAAGGCTCCCCTTAGTAGACTACCTGCGAGAAGAACGAGAAGGACGAGGGACGAGAAGGACACTCAAGAAGAACGAGGGGTTCACGAAGCCGTTTAACGCTGTCCACGCCGCCCGGTTGTGTGTGCTGACTCTTTAAGTTTGGGGACCCTATGAATCTAGGGAGGAGAAAGGAGTCCTTTCCTCCTGCGCTTGGTAGGGGAATCCCCGAGAAAACCCTCACCCTGGTTGTTCTCCGGAGAAATCCCCCGGAGAAGGATCCGCTTCTCGTTTCTTCTCCGAGGAGAACCCCGAAGGGACGCTTCCGAATTTCTCTGAAGGGCACCGTCTCCCGAAGGGAATGGCTCTCTTCTCTATCACTCTGGAGAGGCAACCCCCGTAGGCTCGGCTCAACCAGCCCTGTGGCACGCGATGGAGAGTCCCGCCCGATGTGGGACGGCTCTGTTCTCTGAGTAGAGGGTAATCGCAAAGAGAACCGGTGCTTTTTGAGGAGTCCGGAAGGACCCCGGAGGGTTGACCCGGAGGATCAACTTTTAATCCTGACTTCTTCTCCGTAGATGGTCCGCGGTGAGCCATTAAGAACAGATTGGTTCAGACGTCCGGCGAGGATCTCCCGAAGGGGTCGCAGCCTTCCCCTATGGCAACCGAAGAGCAAAGAGGAGCTCGACAGACGTCCAGGGGTCGATAGGGCCGCAAAAGCAGCACCAGGGGTGTGGCAGCTGGCAGTCACCATCCCTCTTCGGGGGAGGGGATGCTGGATGCGGGGAGGACGACCCCTTGCCGAGGCGAGACCCGGCCGAGAGGAGTAGCGTTCCGCCGGGGGTCCACGGAGGACTCGTGCCCGCAGCTTGCTCTGCTTCTTCGGCAGAAGCCCCGACATATGCCGACAAACTGTACTATCCTCCGTAGGGCCGGGGAAGAGCCCTGTTCCCGCCCCTCGGCCGGAAGCTCAAGATGCAGATGCGTCTTCCTTGGACGGTCGGCGGCGGCGGCGGCTCGCAGTTCGTCCCGTCCGGTGCTCAGCGAGCGCTCTGGAAGCGTCGCGGATCTAGCACGGTCGAGGGATCGAGGACCCGGCTCACGAAGACTTTCCCCTCGGGACCCTGACTTCCCGGGCGGTCTGCCCTTCTCCCTAAACTGCGGGCAGTGGTGCAGCTGGAGGGCGAGCGAACTCAGCAGTCCAGCATCGGCTTCCGTCGTCCAGCTGCAAGGTAGAAGATGCTGTTTATGTGGCCATCGCGTCGAGCCGCTCTGACTCGCGTCCGCCCCCCAGGAGACCTGAGGAGCCCCTCCTCTCCCCGGTACGCCGTCTCTGCGCAGACCGCGGGGCCGCTCCTCCCTCCTCGGGGGCTTCCTCCTTTCTGCCTCGAAGAAAAGTCTCCCTTTCCCGCCTTTCCCGGAGGTCGCTACGGCGACGGCGGGTCGGAGGAACCCCTGAACCCCTTGAGCCGCTAAAAGAAAGGAACGCGGTCGCTCCCCTCCTCCACCGAGGGGTCGAAGGCCCCCTTTCCCGCCTGGGAGCGGAGGGACCTCCCGAAGGCCACGGGACGGATGTCGAAGACCTGCGGGGGGAGTGGAGCGTTCTAGATGCCCTCGGTGGGAGAAGTCGCGAAGGAGTGCCTCTCCTCTCCCCCTCGAAAGAGGTCCGGGAATCCATCGCCTGGTCCTGCTCAGGGTCCGCGCTTTATTGGGGGAGGGCAGCATAGAGAAACCCCGCGGGGGAGCAGGCGCAAGCCGTTCCTTGCTTCCTGGAGGACCTTGACCCCCTACGTGTCCCTTCCAGACCAGGTCTTTCTTCTCTGGAATCCGGGGGACCGGCGAGGAGCGGCGCCGGGAAGCTTCCGCGCCATCCTCCGCAGCTTGCGTGCCTCCAGGGTGGGTCCAGAGGTGACCCTCCCTGGCGAGGTTGGGAGGTCATGTGCTTCCAGGGCGTCCCGTCGTGGGACACTTGGAGTCGGGATAGGGAGCGGATTCCCAGCTGGAGGTAGGGTAAGCGCGGCATAGGGTAGTCGCGGCTCCTTACTTCCGTTCTCGCTGCCCCTCCCCCGCTTCCCTGCGTCTGTTTGCGCGAGAGCCACTGGAAAATTTCAGAAGGATTTTGAACCCGCCGGGTTGCGCCCAGAGACTGCTCCTGCGTACCTCCTGTCCACTCCGGGACCCCAGGATCGGTCGCCATTCCCACCAGGGTCATATCTCTCGGATCCTGCCGCGTGACGCCCCTCTTTCTACTCTCCGCCGACCGAGGAGCCTGCAGGCAGGGACGGCCCTGATCCGGGTGCGTCTCCTCCCCTCGAACTCGAGCGCCGCCCATCTTCAGGGCCCGGCTGGTAGGCGGGTCGCCGCTCGCTTTCCGGCGGGATTCCTGCTTGCGTGGTTTCGCCGCCCAGGGCAATCAAGGCCCCGTTCCTCCTGCCCGGGTAATGATCCTCTGGAGGAGCCGACGGTCGGAGTTTCGGAGCTCAGGCGAGGCGGGCTGGCTAGGGGCGTGAGGACGGGTCGCGGTCACTTCGACCTCGAGGCGTCCACTCACTCGCTTTGCCGGGCGAGACTGTCCGACTCCCAGCCAGGGCCTCGCCAGGCGAGCCTCTGGCGGATGCCCTGAGGCGGTGATGAAGGCGAGGATGGGGATCTCCGAAGGAGACCAGAGGTCACCGGAAGATCCGCCCTTTGCTCTGCTCCTGTGATCAGCTTGCGCGTCGGGGTCGCTGCTGACGTTTGGAGGAGTTTCCTTCCTTCTGGTGGTTATGACCAGGAGCGGCTAGCCACTTTGCTCCGTCGAGTGGTCAGCGTCTCCCATGGACCCGTTTATGTGCTTCTCTTCCTTGCCACTGCTCGATGCCGGGGCAAGGGTGGTCCGGACCGTCCAGGAAAAAAAAGGACTCGTTTCCTGGCAGACACCACCTCCGACATCGGTTCGCGGAGAGGGGGCAGGTCCTCTCCTAATGGCAAAACGCTGAAAGATAGCGGAAGCTGCTCCCTTCGACTTGGTGCCGTCTTGGTGCCAGTCAGTGCTTCAAAGCGAAGACTCCACCGCCTCTCAGCTGCATCCCTGTCCTGCCGAGAAATGGACGGGATGCGATAGCGCTCTGGAATGACACAGTTTCCTTGAGCAGAAGGCTGATGTCTGGACCGGTTTCTGCAGGAGCAGATCAGGACGGACGCTTCCAGATCAAGGGATCTCCCTGCTCCTCCTCGGGGAAACGATGAGCATTCACTCTCCTGCCCTCCAGTGCACAGTTGTGGAGAGGATCAGAGGGACTGGAGCCCCCTCTAGGGGCTCAAACGCAACTTGGGCCGCGCATGGCACCCGCCTGTGCACTTCGTAGCAGCGCCGCATAAGGACGTGCGCCATCGGAAGGTGACGTGTTGCACTTTAGCAGCGGAAGACAGACAGGCGGTTTCCCTTTCCCTTCTCCCTCCCCCCCTTCCATCCCTCAAGATGGACTAGAGACGAGACGCGGAAGAATGATGCAGCAGACTCCGGGAAGGAGTTCCTCAGAGTTTCCGGAGAGCTTGGCGGATGCGCCCCATTCCAGAGGGCTACTCGTGCGTCCTGCGGGGATACTGCATGTGCGTTTCCCGGTGCGCTCTGCTTCACGGGGCTGGCACAAACGTAGGGTTCTCTCGCCGATTCCGTCATCTCTGGGAGGAACCAGGAAGCCTCCTTTGTCACCTGCTTGTGTCGTCGTCGCCGCCATCGTCCGCAAGTGCGCGTCGCAGGTTCCCATGAGAACTTTGCGCTCTCCGGACGAAGAGGATAAGTCCGAGCAGCTGACGGTCCTGAGGTACGTCGGGTTGGCTGCCGAATCCCCTCAGAAGCCAAGGACGCGGCTGCGGGTCGATCGAGGGGGAGCGCGCTGAAAGCTCCAGAGGCCGTTCCGCTCTCAGAGAAGCCATCGCGCGGCAAAGGAAGCAGAAGAAGAGGCAAAGGGAGAAATCGGAGGAAGGGGGAGATTCGAGACTCCGAGTTCTTCTTCCGTCCTGATTGCCACGGGGCTTCGAACGCAATGCGGCCGCTGACGTACGCGTCGCGCGGCGGGTTTATCCCGGACCGTCTTGATGCTTCCTCCACGTGGAATTTGCGCGAAGTGCGGATCCACATCCTCCACATCCACCCACCTGCAAGCGCCCGCGATGGAGTGATGCGGAGAAGCGGCGGCCCCTCTCGGCAAGATGCGGGAGCCGCGGAGAGCTCTTTGGCCCTCGGCGAACATGAGCGCGCAAGCGCGCAGTCGGGCATCTAGGTAGCGTGTGCGCTGCTGCGTGGCCCGCGCCTGTGCTCTGTGAGGACGTACGCAAGGTCTGATGGGACCGAGCGTTGTTCTCAGCCATCTTCCACAGTCTGTGTTCACATGAACGGTGGCACTCGCCAATTGGAGCTCCTCTCCCCTGCTTCTATCTAAGGACTCTGCCACCATCCAGTTCTTGTTTAGGGTCCAGTCAACTGGCCTGAACGACTCGAATAGTCCTTTCTACAGAAAAGGACACGAGGGGACGGCTGCAACCAGAATGGCTGTCTGCTGGAATGCGATCCCCCGAAGTCAGACGCAGCATCCCAATCCAAAAAAACCTTAAATCCAACTGCCGAGCACTGTAGCATTTCGATTTTCTCCCAGTGTCACCAATCACCGGATGGTCCGTGAGGTCACTTTCATAAGCTACGTGGAAAGGGAGGAACGCACCCCGTTTTCTTTCGCATGTTCCTCATGGTCCGTCATGCACCGCAGGAAGTCGTCCCTCTTTCAAGCAACCCGTGGCGACGAGGGAGTGTCCGAATCGCTGGGGCAGCTGAAATCTCAGCTGCCTTTCCTTGACACCCGGATTGCCCCTTGATGATGTGCATGAGAAAACACAGGTCACGTGGAAACCAACGTCAGCACTCTGACAGCCTGCCTGAGCGTGTCGGAACGACTGCTATACCGCCGACTACAAAGATCGCTGCGATCTACCTTCAGGAAAACAATCCGCGGATTCTGGAACGCAAATGGCTGCTTCAACAGAGGTCTCCTTGAAGGAACGAAGAGCTCCCTTTAGAACTTGGTGGTGCTTGCTGCACATATGCTCCGTGTTGCTCTTCCACCATTCTCACCTTTCGCTCTTCAGGTAACGAGAGGTTCGTGCTGGCGGAGCTTTCAGGGCGCTTGCGGCTACTCCAAAAAGACGCTCCTGGAGGACGGCGTCATGTTCCCCGAATGCGGAGCGATGCGTGCTGTCACCCTTGCAGACTGCTCCACCCGGGTGGTGGTTGCCAGGACAATGACGTCCAATCGACACTCCGTGAGCTTCGAAGTACCGCCTCGACGCTGCCTGCCTGCAGGCCCACGAGCCTGCTGTGGAGAGTACGTTCCACGGGCCGCAAGCGCGCATACGGGCCGATGCTTCTTTGCAGAAGAGGAGATCTGGTTTGGGAGTGGTCGGTTGAGTGTCCTCCTCCAACACTGTCACCGGCATTTCGCAGGGACGGCGAGCGTCCGGGACGGCGGTTCGAATGTTCCTCCGAAGCACCGAGCTGTGGATGTGCTGCTCTCAGGCCACCACGTCTCTCTCTGCCTTGGTTGGTCCCGTCGCAGCGCCCCCTCAGGGCGGGACGTGACATCCGGATGCGCCGACGCGCGTTTCCTGTAACTTGTAGAGAGAAACGTACAAGAACAAACACACAAAAGAATGACAGAGTGGGACGCCAGGTTCAACCAGAGTCCAAAGAATTCTGACAGGAAGCCAACCGTGAAAGTGGCCAGTGAGGGTAGCTTGGGAGAAGGGGGGGAAGGGGATGTTACATGCAGAAATGCGAAAAAATATACAGCTGCCTGCATGGGGAGAAGAGGGGTAGAAGGTAGTCGGAAATCCCTGGAGTTTATCAGGTGCAGGATTCTGGCAAGCTCAACGCTAAAGGTCACCTGGTGATCTTTAGCATGGAAGCCCTCCACATGAAACAGGAATTTTTCTTTGGGAAAATTCAGGGTCCAGCGATCACTCAGGCGTCGCCGGAACGCACCATCACGCGTACAGAGCGGGCGACGGATACCGAGTTCCCACATCACCCCATCCTCTCTCAGAACTTGTGGACCCCGAAGTTTTCGAAAAAGGAGTGAGGGATCCCGCATGGGCCTGTTGATGGCACCCCTGAGCATGAAAAGAAAGGGAGAGAGGCAGCCGGCGATACCTGCCTTCCTTCCTTTCCCGCGCCTCGACCTTCACAAAGCCCACGGGGTCATTCGATGTCTTCCGGGTCGTCGCAGGCCCGCTCCAGCCATTCGAACGAGCGAGAGAGAAGGTCGACCGGACGCGACCCTCAGCCTGTCCAGGTTTTCCAGAGACCTTCCGGACCGCACAGGGGACTCGGACGGTCACTTCCACCGAAACACTGGGGAGTCATCTTGCTCGGGACCTTGCGGAGTGCGCGATGGAGCAGCTCTAAGAGAGAGGGGGGACGCCGGCAGAGACACCTCACATGCACCGGGACTATCCTCTAGAAGAGGGAATGATGAGAGGAGCTGCGCGCCATCGAAGAAGTGGTACCATGAGACTTCCGACCCAGTCGTTCTACCTTCACAAAGAGGAGAGAGCCTTCGGAAGGATTTTCGGTCGCTCTGGTTGTTCCGGAAACACTGTAGCAGCTTTGGGTTGAGGGGAAGATGTCTTCAGGGACTTCTTGATTCTAGAAAAACCCTTCCAAGGAACCTCCGCCAGCATCATTGCGCATCTTTCGATGCTCCTGTGGGCCTCCGAACGCAGGAGCACGCTGGTGTTTCGCATTCGACGTGTTTCTCAGGGGGAAGGAGCGAAGGACCGGGACGTCCCGTCGCAGGAGACACGAAGGCCCCGTCCTCCTGGAATTTCGTTGGAGTGGTCCCTCCCGCTATAGTTGTTCATTCTGACTGGAGAGCTGGTATGCGCCCCCCAGCGCACGGCGCAGCTCACGCTGGACGTTGGCGCACTCTAGCGCCGCCTTTTCCGTGCTTTCTGCCTTCGCGCAGGGAGCTCCGAGCCCCCTCCTGAGCGCCTCGCAGTTCTTCAGGTACCGGCAGGCTTTGGTTGCCACTGATTCTCCCGCAGAAACCGGCACAACTCTGTCGGCGAAGAGGAGAAGCAGTTTCTCACATCGGGGCGGAAATGGTCGTGTTCCTCCCGATGCCGCTGCCAAGTGTCCGCATCGGCAGGCAGGCAGCGCCGAGTAGGAGTGTTCGTCCCGAGACTCTGGGTGCGACCGGCTTCCGAAGTTTCGAGCCCTCACTCCCCTGCTCATCCTTCTGGATTTGGCTGCTTGGAGACCACAAGCTCCCGTTCTCCAGCCGGCCTGGTCCAGAAATCGACGGGCCGCCCGTCGATTTCTGGACCAGGCCGGCTGGTGACGGTTGCGCCGCTCTCGGCAGAGATCGAGGACGCGCGTCGGAGACGCCTCCCGCATCGAGGGTCATCTGCATGTGCGACGCGTGCCGCTTCTCTTTGCGAGAGCTGCACAAGAAGCCGAATTCACCCAAACGGAAGCTGCCAAAGCTTCTGAGGATTAGGGTGGGGGAGAGGCATCACAGCATATCGCAGTCTGTGCTTGTGGACCAGTCCCTCCCTGCAACTGCGGGAACCCGCGCTGCATCCAAGAAACCCCTCCTGCCAGCCTGCCTTGATTTCTCGGAAGCAGCAGGACGGCCAGGTGGACGGAGCAGCGCTGTCCGTGTGGGAGAGGGGAAGAACAAGGCTCCAGTCGCGCACCAGCTGTCGTGGCGAAGACAGCGGATTTCGAGGTCAGGCGCGCAGGGACCAAGGCCGCACCAGCGGGGATGAGCGTGCTGTCCAGGGACACCCGAAAGGGAGTGTGAGTTTCCGACGGCAAAATAGAAGCGTTTCCGGGGCAACTCTTCCATTTATTAGGAACCGGAGCAATGGGTGCTCCCCCCTTCCATCCTCGGCATTTGAATACTTCAGTTCTTGCACTCGTTCGGCATTTGGCGCGCTGACCGATTTGCGGCTGCACCTTCTGCAGATGGATCGGAGTTTCACTTGCGTGCGGGCATCCCGCATCGTCCCTCAGCAACGACTTTCTCCATTGCTCTCATCCGCACATGGACGCTTTTGTCCGTCCTTCAGCATCCAAATCTCCGGAGGAAGATATGGATAGATGGATGCGATGCTCATGATAAAATCCCATGGGGTGGGGGCGGGATGGCGATGTCCTTCTGCACTTCTTCCCCTATAAACTGCCCAGAGAGTACTCCGTCTCAGATTTTCAGAATGAATGAATAAAGCTGACAATGACGAAGGCTCGGACATGTGTCGTTCCGAGACGAAAGCGCTGGAGACAGGATAAATAGAGCGGGAGGTGGGATGGTTACGTACTACGGCAACTCCATCCCACGGTTCCTTAGAACCTCCGTTGGGAGGAGACGGGAAGGGGAGAAAAGAGTGCTACTCACTCTGACCACAGAAGAACTGGAGGAGTGGGAACCGTCTTTTGTTTGACCTTTTGAAGGGGTCTTTCTGAGGTGGTCCTAAGGGTTCCTGGAGAGAACCTTTGTCAGGTAACGGTGGCCGCACCCGCCTTCGATCTTGGCGGTCGCCACCGCTCCGGCATGGAGGATGGTCAGGCAGAGAGGCAACCGGAGCGCATTTGTCCGGTGGTCACCACCTCAGGGGCATCTTCGGACGACCGAAGATGCCCCTGAGGTGGTGACCTCTCACCCCCACTCGCTGCATCCCCGAAGCGCCTGCACCGAAGAAGTTGCCGCCACGCTGCCTCAGTGGGCGCGTTCTTTGGGCTCACTGCCTGCCGAGGGGCGCGGTGGTGCTCCCTTCGTTTTCGGCGGTCCCATGGTCGCAGCGGTCCAGAGGCTAAGAGCAAGGGACTCCGTGCTGCAAGAGTCCTCCATGGCGGCCATGGCGGCTCCTAAGAAAGTCCGCGCACGTGCTGGCGCAGGACGTGAGGCCGCGTTGTCCTCCCTGACGCCTTCGTGCTCTCCCTCCAGAGCCTCCCCAACTTCCGTGAAACCTTGCACGCCGGATTGCTCTCGGGAAGGAGAACGTCAGGATGACGCACGAGAGAAGGACAGCTGGCAGTCGCGAAAAGGTAAGCAGGTCGCGGGGTGGCGGTCGCCCCCCCCGCCTTTCCTGAGATGCGGATCTCTGGAGCATTCCGGCAGCTCCAGTGGAAAGGGTCGATGCGATCTTCCAGCGCGCGAAAGCTCCGTGGAAGGATGGGGAAGCGTTGAATGGGAGCACTTGACGTCAGGCAGGTTGGGGGTCTGCGATCCGAAGAACGACGGCGTGCTCGGAGAACTCTAGTTGTTTCACCTTCGCAGAAAAGGGGAGAGCATGGTGCACGGCCAAGACCTAGCATGGCCGGGGCCCCTACTGGGCATGCAGCGTGTCGGCGAGCTTCCGGTAAGACAACCAAAGTGGGGGTGGCGGAGAGGTCCTCGAACTGTGCCCGGGGAATCTGTCAACACCTAAAAGAACCTGAAGGAGCGCTCTCTGTGAGGACGGAGTGGTTGGATGCCCGCTTGGTGACGGCTTGCCGAATTTTCTGAGTGACGGCACCTGGATCTCTCAGTTCGTCTGGGGACCTGCTGGTCAATGGGCAGAGAGCGCCCTCTTTCCAAGTCCGAGAATGCGGAATGGATAGTCTCCAAAAACTTCATTGGCTCCTTTCCTGTCCCCTCGGAGGAGCAGATGCTTGGACATCGCTCGGTGCGCGCTTCGAAGAGGCGTCCCCAACTTCCTGTTTTGCCCTGCGCATCCTTCTCTCGCGTGTCGAGCTCCTTTGTCACGTGACTCCACGGCGTTGCCGGGTTGCCTGTCTGTCTGCCCACCTGGTAACAGCTCGGAAGAAGGCATGGAAAGCAAAGGAGAGCAAATGCAAGCGACTGCTGTTCTGCTGCTCCACTTTCGCCCCACTAGCGGAGGGGCCGAAAAACGCTGGGAAATTGGAGACCTTCCGCTCGAAGGCAGAAAGCCGGAAGGAGAGGCAGGCGGTGCATCCAATACGACAGGGTACATGGTCGGGGTCACCGAGAAACAGCGCAAGGAGCTTTCAATTAGATGATCCCACGAACATAGGCCGTACGTACCAAGTTTGTATAACTGATGGTCGATTGTTGATGTCTTCGATCTTTGTGAACAGCGGATTTTTAACGTGCATGGTTCATCGCTGAGCGTGGCATCAAGAGAATGCTCACGACCATTTCCCAAGCGAACTGTGGCAGGATTTTCATCCCGTATGCTCCATGACGAGGGAAGAAGTCTCGGACGCTGCAGACAAAAGGCTAAACGCATTTGGATCTTGAGAAGTTCCGCCGTCACATACGAGTGCATTGGTTTGGAGATGAACAAGGAGCCAAGAAGTAGTGAGTGACCAGAGCCATGTGTGAAAGACCAAGGATGGCCTTGGAGCGTGTGAACGTGACTGCAAGCGAATGAGCGAGGCAAGAAGATGACCCGGAAGGTTACCCTCCACTCTGCTAGAGGTCTATCTGACGTGAGACATCCGCGTTCATTATGCATGCACACCGTGGTAGAGTTCTGCTGGTGCGAGGAGGTGTAGACAAAATGAACTGTGGAAAGCAAGGGCTCACTACGTGGTCACTCGGTGCGTCTTGACCTCTGCGTTTCGGCTGATGGGCTGCACGCATGCCTACAAAGTATGCATTCAGTAATTTCTTCAGAAGAGCGAGTCACCGGCTTCGTCTCAAGGACGTTCAGGATGCTTATGGGGAAGAGTAACTGTTCACGAGTGAACCAGACTATTCTGGGTCCAAAGAGCGCGATTGTTTTGCGTCTGTCATTCAGCTGCTGAGAACCACTGTCGTTGCTACCACTCTGAAAGGACTGTGAGGACTGGTCATTACGAGGACGTGGAAGCTGTTGGCTGGTAACGACAGCAGAAAGAGCAGGAAACAATGCAGCTTATTTTCATTTTTATTTTGGAACTCCAGCATTCGGCGTGCAGTGTCCCCAGCTGCTTATAGGACCAATACATTGCATCATCAGAGGGGTTTGATTTCTTTCGTCGAAGTCTTCACACGTGAACTGTGGAGTGTATACATCAAAAACAGAGTGCTCCCACTTGCTTTCAGCAGGCACGATGCTTGCAATTCACCGCTTTTCCATCGATGCACAGCAAAAGAAGTCTCTTGGAATTCTCTGCGAATTTTCCGGGACGGCAGCAGCTTTTTCCCGATGCCAGCCTCTGAACGAATCACTCGAATGGACCTCCGTCTCTGGTTCGACCGGATTCCTCATGTGAAAGCGTGGAAGCTCGAATGAGGGCTCGGTGCAGGGCCTCGAGGAATTACTCAAGGACACCGTTTCAACCCTTCCCGGGTTTTCGAAGTTGCGATCTGCTTCCGTTTGCAGATGCGCTTTTGCTTTTCCCATTAGCATAAGGAGAGGAAAATCGTAGACGGAGAGACAAGACTCACGTAGAGGAAGGGAAAACAAGCCAGAGACTCCATAAAAGTGCCCTGGAACTTCCAGAGATACCACGGTAAGGAAGGATTTCCCTTCTGAAGAGAGATTTCAATCGATCCACGTGCCACGTCTGGAGAATCGTCCACATCACAGCATGGTCTATATAGCATGGCTTCTGCGGAGAAAGGCGAGTTATCCGCGGGCTGTGACTTCGTCAAGTGTTCCGAACAGATGGCGATGAACCAACGGCCTGCCCGAAGCCGAAGACCGCATTTCCTCGTCTCATCTCGCCAGTGGGGTGTGCAATCCGGGAAATCGGTCTGTCCCGGGCTACTCGGGAGCACTCGTAGGGGTACCAGTTTCCGGTGAGCAACGACAATTCGGGTGTTCGTCCGCTCTCAGTGCAAGAGCGGAGTTTTGATGACTGAAGTAACCACGGTGATGGAGCCACATACGATCGGATCGATGGAAACCTCCATCGTGTGTCTCATGTTGGAGTGACACTCTCGAAAAAATCTCCGCATCGGACTCCATGAAGTCTGCCGCTGTGAAGGAAGGATCCATCCTGCTGTGCTCAGTCGCTATGGAAACTGCGAGTTCAAGTAGTTTGCTTCTGGAGGGATCGCGGAGCATCGAGAGATTAGGGTTGACAATCCTGGTGAGGTGCCTACTTGTCAGAAAGCTCCTATTCTTGGAGTTTGAAGGATCGGAAATGCTCTAATGGATGGTGGACTGATCCCGGTCCACACTTCGGATGGAAATTGGAGTTTTCATCCGGGAAAAAAGAAGAACTTGGGAGAAATTCGAAAAAGAAGGAAGTTTCCCCCTTTCGTTGGTTTCTACGCGAGCGTCTTCCAGGAGAAAGGAGAAACGGCTCTTGATGGAGCGCTTCCTCTGGGCACACGGACCGGAAAAGTTCTTTCCCCCGAAAGGGGGGTGCGGGTTTCGCGGCTTGGAAAGCTAACTCTTGGCCTGCGGAAGCCGGAGAGGCTTCCGAATGGTCGATGGGGGGGGGGGCATGAGGCATAGAAACTGTGTCGGAGAAACCTCCCCGTCCCCGGTCCGCGCCAACGCCTCGTGCAGACTCGATAGCCAGTCGGCCGGTGCGCTCGCATCGCTCTGCGCTAGCCCACCGTCGCTGCAGCCGCTACGGCGGATCAGAAGGAACGGGGCTCTTCGGGGAACGCTGGAGGGTCGCCTGAATGAACGAGCCACTTCTCCAGGGTCAAACGAAGGGAGGGCTGCTTTCCTCCGCATTTTCCGCCCTCACCTTCAGGCGTTCAGCTGACCCACTGCACGGAGAGGCTGGGAAGAAAAGAGATGCTTCCGGTGATGTGCTCCTCCGAGGCCCTCGCAACGCCAAACTCGTTTTTCTTCCCCTACTCCTCATCCCCATCATCTTGCCCTCTTCGCGGAGCTTTGCTCTCGTCATTCCCCAGAGGAGCCTTCGGGTGGCTGCTTAGCGAGGGGTCGCGGGGAGTTCTCCTGCTCTCCGTCGCAGAGAGTCACGAGCCTCTCGTAAGAAAGGCAGCAGCCCGGATGGTCGAAGACGGCCCGCTCGCCCCATCCATTGAGGACTCAGGGTCTCTGAGCCGAGCGGAAGCTCCTGGACCTCCCCAAGACAAGCGAGCACTGCTGGAGTCCCGCCTTCCTCCTCCCACACCTCCGTCCACGGCGAACCTCCCTCTCGAAAGGCTCCCCTGCCTCTGTCGGAGACCACCCGACAGAGGAAGGGGCGCGCTGTGCCGAGTGGCTCGCGGGACGTCTGAGCTCGTTCCGACCCTGTTGCCGGCGAGCTCCTTCCTCCACACAAGAAGCCCACGGCCCCTGGGACCCCCAGAGGCGTTTGTTCCTCCTCACGCAAGGGCCACCTCGCTCCACTCTCAACGGGGAGTGCTGCTCAGCAGTATACCGGGACTGACCCCCTGACCGCAGCCTCCGCATCTCGGAAAGACAAGAAGCGACCTCCTCGGTCTGCGAGGAGCGGAGGGGATAGCTCCAGGAGTTTCTCCTTGTGCAGGATTGCACCCCGGCTCCTAGACTTGGATCAACAGGGCGTGCGTGCGTGTTGGGAGAGAGGGAGGGGGAAGGAAGGCGAGGCAAACTCCTTTCTTGTTGGTAAAAGACGACCCGAACCAGCTGGGTGAAAAGACTTGGTTTATCACCCAGTCACGCAAGGACGTTTATTACAAAAAATAATAAGCATACATGCGTAGGACCGATGGCCCTACATCGTCGGAAAATGTGCCCTTTTCTGCTGGATGATCTTCAGGGAAAAGGACATCACTCGCAGGGCTTTACACCTGGCAGGCTAGTAGTCACGGTGACTCCCTTGCCGTGCTCTGAGCGTCCCGTCTGGAATAGGGTCTCGGAGCAAACGAGAATGAAGCTCCCGGATGTACACGCTTCGGCTGTACATATACTAACATTGGAACGATACAGAGAAGATTAGCATTACCCCTGAGCAAGGATGACACGCAAAATCGTGAAGCGTTCCCGGAAGTTAGTACCTCGAGGACCTCGGATGATCCTATTGTCTCCCCCCGCTCCCCGAGCCTCCTCCCGTGGCAACCTCGTGACCATGCGAGCTCGAAGCAAGCGTCACCTTTGTAGCCTGAGGGAAATGCGCGAAGCGGGGCATCGGATCCGGGACGGAGCCCCGGATTCGCGGAACGAAGGGAAAAATTCGTGATCCTTCCGTTTTTAGGGAGACTCCGCTCATGATGAAGACGACGACTGTGAAGAGGAGGAGGAGGAAGGGAGAGGAAGAGAAAGAAAGGAAGAGGAAGAAAGAGGGAAGAGGAAAAGAGGAGGAATGGAGGAGGAGAAGGGATGAAGGAAAAGAAAGAAGGGTGGAGGAATGAAAGAGGAACGCAAGACGGAGAGGGGAGGAAAGGAGGAGGAGAAAGGATATATCAGCAATCGGGAACGAAGCACCCTTCGGGATGAGGGTGGAGTCGCCCTGAACCTTGATTTGTGGGAACGCCCCACACCCGACACTACATCCTGCAACAGGGAGCGAAGGAAAAGCGACAAGGACGGATACATCTCGGTGTTTAGGGAGGGATGCGTCTCCTCTTTGGTTTACGGAACGGAGAAGTTTCAAAGCATGTCTTTTCGGGGAGGGAGCTGTTTATCTGCAGGACTTTAGAAAGGGAGGATCGGGATGATGGCTAACGTCGAGAGTGCAAGCGGTTCTGAAGGTGGAGGCGGCCGGATTCTGCAGCTAAGCGACTTCTGAGCGATGACTTTTTCTTGTGGCTGAGCGGACCAAGTGCAGGTGAGCACTCATTCAGCCTCAGGGCTCCTTCAGTCTGATTCCAGAGGAAGGCGGGAAGTGGGAACTGAGGACCCCACACATCAGGCGCCTCTGAGGACGGAGTCCTCTCTTTCGAGGAAGAACTCAGTCTCAAAAGGCGAGCTGCTGCTCCAGCAGACCATGCGGAAGCCAACATCCTGTTAGTTCCATGGCGGGGACGCCATTCCGGGTCCCAAGTTTTACCGGCTTTCTGAAACCGCCGATAGAAGTCGCTTCTTTCTGGTTCAGAAGAAAAAGAGGAAGTAGGGGAGTTGTGGCCCGCCACCGTGTTCTCCTGCGCTGCCACCGCTGCTTTTGAGTCCTTCAGGAGAGGAGTTCCCGGCTCTTCCTTGTTACGCTCCCGGTGAATGGTCTGGACGGAAGCAGAAAACGCTTTCTTTCCTGCGGTCCGGCGACGCTCCCATCCGTTCTCATCGCAGGGGAACGGAGACTCCTTCCTCCAAGGATATTCCCTTGGACCCTGAGGAGGCTGCGTCCATCTTCTTTCTAGACTTCTTCTCCTTGGCTGCAGACGGCGCCTTCTCGCCCTCCTTCAGCCTAGGGGAACTTTCTCATCGTCGCCTATCGCGCGCCCGATTGCTCCCGAAAGGTTCGCTGTCAGCCATGCTCCTTCAGGTAGAAGGAGAAAGGATCTGTCAGCAATCGGGAACGAAGCACTCTTCGGGATGAAGGATAACCGCCCTGAACCTTGATTTCTGGAAACGCCCCCTTACGACATCATGTCCTGAAACGGAGCGGGGGAAAAGCGAGAAGGACGGACACATCTCGCCTTCTGTCCTTCAGGAACCTCCCCTGCGTCCGCTTCGTAGTTTTCGTCCGCGGAGCGACTTAAATCCAGGAGCCACCTCCCTCCCTCTGACTTCTCGAACGTTCCAGGGGATCTCCATCCCAGCTCGGCAATCGGCCAAATAGGTCCAGTGGAACAGGACCGCCGAGCGATTTTTTTTCCCCTTTTTTTGCTTCGCTTAGTGCTGAAGACCAGGGGCTCACAAAGCTCCTGAAGCACCGTCCACGCCACCTGAGGGTGCGTGTCAACTCTTCAAGTTATAAGGGGTACCTCGGAGGGATCAACTCACGAATCCAGGGAGGCTTTGGTGAAAGGAGTCCGTTCTTCTTACCCTTCGGAGGGAATCACGATAGAAACCTCCCTCTTATTACTTCCGGAGGGACCCCCATCATTTCTTCTCCGGAGTAAACCCGAAAAGGATGCGTTCCTTGCTTCCTCCTCTGAAGAGAACCCTGGAGGGCCGCTTCCCTTTTTATTTAAAGGGTACTCCGCAAAGGAAACAGGCAACCCTCCGAGGGAGGTATCATCCATGGTACGCGATGAAAGTCTCCCACCATCTCCCCAGAGAAAGGGACAGGCTCCATTTTCACAACCGGAGGAGAATCCCGAAGAGGAGCGGCTCTTTGGTTCCGGAAAGGATCCAGGAGGATTAACTTCCAATTCCGGTCAGCCAACGGGGGCATCCGGTTTCCGGCTTCCACCGATGCGGTACCCGAATCCTATCGACCAGCCAACCAGCGTCGTCCTGAGAAGGAGAGGGAGGAAGGGAATCGAAACCCACGACGCAACCATTTCTCTGGTGTCAGTCCTTCCCTGGGCGGGATTCGAACCCGCAACGCTGAGTTTCAAGCGTGGAGGCCGCCGCAGCCACACGGCCGGCCAACGTGGGCTGGCATTCCACCCCAATCCAGAATCGCTCTGAATTGGGGTGGAAATTTCCTCTCTACTCTCACTGAGCACCTGCTTACTGCCCGGAGGAATTAATTCGAGGCCATCGAGCAGAGTAGCGTCCGTTCCAGGGCTCTGGGATCAGGAGCTTCCCTCCTGCAGAGTCCACAGGAGCACGCGGGAGCGCGCAGGGGCAATCTGACCTTCGATTGTTGCTTCCAAGTTCCCCAACTCAGCAGCTACAGATGCGCGGATTCTGATGGGAGCCGCAGCTCTAACCATAGGAAGATGGCGGACAGGCGACCTTTTCTGGATCCAAGAGAAGACGAGATAAATTTTCCGAAAGTGCGCTTCCCCCCAACACTGCTATTTTCCCCATTCATCTCCCACAGACGCGTTTCGCGCCGAGATCATCGTGATTTATCGCAGCCACTTTGCATCCAGATCTCTGCGCACGGAGACGGAGAAGCCGCCTATTTACAGACACCACCCGTGAAGGCTGTTTGACAACGAGGACGAGTTCGTCAGTGAAATGCAAAGAGCGGGCACTGTCTCAAGGACTTTTCCTTCCGAGTCTCCGAAGGAGGAAAAGAAGGGGCTCCAGCGCGAAGGTGGGCAAGGCGGACGAATACTTGCCCCTGCGGTTTCAGAGAACCTTCCTTCGGGGAGATGATGCCTGGCGTCTCGCGACCTCTCACGAGTCTCCATTTCGATATCGATCCACAGCCCTCTCCCTCGAAACTTTGGACTTCCTCATTCGGAGATAAGCCGCAAAGTTTTCCTCAGCATCCCGACCTCCCTGAGCCTCGGCGATCTCGGAATTCCGCGCTATCCCTCCCCCCCGCAACACTGATAGCGCGATGCGAACCATCAGACGCCCCAAGGAACCAGCCAATTGCGATCGAGGGGAGGGCATGGATGAGGTACGGTGAAGCGAGGCTCGTCCCTCGGACTCCTATAGCATGGGGCACTCACTACGAGTGAAGGGGGAGAGACAGGAGCGCTGACCGGATCGCTCTCTTCTGGTGAGCACCAGAGCCATCGTTAACCCGCTTTCTGAAACTTACTCCCCTCCTCGGTCTACGCATCATCTCATCATTTATGAGATTTCTTCGTCTCTCTTTCCACACTTTACGATTCTCCTCCCTCCACTTAATGCTCCAGGGTGAGCGACTGAACGGAAGCAACTCTTCGAGTGCGGCTTCGCAGCGTGACGTCAGCGTTCTCGAGCAGCACGGCACCCAATAATGCCATCCCTAACAATCCCAACAATCCCATCTAAAAATAGGCTCTGGGAAGAAGCCCGCCTCGAGTGTAGCTTTGCGCCGAATAGGAGCGAGGCCGGAGCTGGGCCGGTTTTAAGCAGCTCACTCTATAGGAGTGCTCACTGTCTCCGCCGGCACGTCTCTCTTGCATATGACTTTCTCTACTGATACCCCTAGGGAGATAAAGGATCCTAGGCGTAGCTAGAATGAACCAAATACTCTTCTTCGTCAGCAGAGATCCAGCAAGTCTCCTACCTCGAACCTTCCACCATCCCACAAGTCTCACACCTTCAGGAGAGAGAGCGGGGAAGAAGAGGAGGAAGAAAAGAAACAGGAGAGATCTCCTTTACTCCGAGACATGGCTAAAGAGATCCTTCCCTCAGGGGGGAAAGCGATTCGGCGAAAAGCAAAGAGGACCCGCCGAAGAACGCAAACGGGCCTTGTTGCGGAGATCTCCCGAAGAGGTCATCTGCAGAAGCGGTGGCTCCGACTGCCGTAGGAAACAACAGGAGAGAACCCGTCTGAGGAAGCTCACGCAGCGACTGTGATGTGACGGGGTTACGGGGTGGTGCTGTGTGGCACGCCGTCCAGCAAGGCGGTCAGCGGGCCGGGATCCGTGACGGCCGCGCGCCCTGGAAACCATCCCCATCCTCTCCTTCGCGCCTGAATTTCCCCCTTCCCCCGTACGCGTTCATGCGCGAATCCACGGCGAACCATGGTCCTGTGCATCTGGCCGCAAGTGGGATCGCAGTTCATCTCGGAACGGATGCTGCCAGCTACTTGGCGGTTGCAGGCGCTGGCGTCCGAAGCTGGTCTCAGCGGGAAGCATGCCATCCCGGCTATGGAATTGAGTGTTCTCAGGACTCGTTCCCCTTCTCGATACGTCGTCCAGAGGGAGAATTGCTGTGATGACTGATATCAGGGGCAGTCAGACGTGCGGCCCTGGGTTTTGGAAGGGCGGCTTCGGAACGCTGCTGCTCGACCTGCGGTCGTGGTGGCTGGCTCTGCCGACGGGCGCCGCGGCGTGATGATGATCACCTGTTCCTCGCCCACTCCGAGATCACGTGGGAGCGCAGTTGACGAGCTGAGGGGCGTGTGCAGTGCAGACTGGTTGGATCCGTCCCGCTTTCGCATGCGGACTCCATTCTCACCCGCTTGGACCTCAGCATCCGACAATGGAAAATCCTTGTCATCACCCAAAGGCGCGGACTTCAGTTGCCCCGCTTTCGGCTTCACCTCAGTGGACCAACCACCACTTACCTTCCACGTAAGAAAAACACAAGGAAGTCGCTCAATCGATGCTCTGCAACCAGCCAAACTGGGACGATGCTGTTTGTCCATGCGACCCCGCGTTCAGCCCCAAGAAACTAGGGGGAGTCATCCGTCACCCTTGCCACCTTCCCACACCATGAACTTTCACACCTGCTTCGGCAGGGAAAGGCGGAGGAGTCTGGAAGTTCATAGAGTGGGGATGCCTCTGAACCTGAGGCCTAGCGTGGACGAGGAGCAAAGCCGGAGGATCATCCTTTTGCTTCCGGGAATTTCGGAAGATTGCAGGAGCCGTAAATGCCTGCGGCCAGTTCCGACGAACCGGTAACCGCCTGTTGCTCGTGTTCCCTCCCCCTACGCCCCCTCATCGGGGAAGGCGCTGCTTGCCGAGGGAAGATCTCTAGGAGACAGAAGAGCTCTGCCGGCGGGGCATCGGCAACGGAAGGTCCTCCAGGTGGAGCTGGGAATCCAGCATCTTCCTTGTCTTTTTTCCGGGGTTCCTCTTGTCGGTCCCTTTATCCTCTTACGGCACCGCAGAAGCTCTCCTCCTGGGATTGCCTCGACCGTTCCCAGCCCCGAGCGGATACGGGGATTTCTAGGCAGTCTCCCTGGAAACCCAGCCGCTCACTTTGGTCCTTCCTAGGGATGAATGTCGGTTTTTCGTTCCCTCTGAATTCGACAGTGGACCCACCTCTCCTCGTCATTCTTCCGAGGGATAGCCAGAGGTCAGCACCCGAGATGCAGCCCTTCCTGGTTTTTTAGGATGTCGCCGCTTGTGGCCCCCTCCTTGCCCCTCCCTCAGCATCACGCGCTCCCTGGACATGTCCGCAGAACGATGTTTCTGGAAGCGCAAAGTCCACAGGACCTTCTGCTTCCTCGCACACAAGACCTCGGACAGGATTTCCGCAGCTCCGGTGACGTTGGACCACAAAGAACAGCAAGGGATGGGTCGCCATTGAGACTCGGTGACACACGAGATTGACCGACTTCTCGGTCGCCGGGGAGTCTCGACATACAACCTCCCTCCTTTGTGTGTCGCTCCCGACTGTTTTTGTGTTTCGAGATTCTTCTCTGGAGGTTCCTCCTTCCCTTCGAATTCAGCGGGGATGGGCGACTCGGCGAGGGTGATCCTGTGGAGTGTGGGATCCACTCTGTAGTCGGTCGCGAAGAGTCGGGTCCTTTGCACGGTAGCCTCCTTAGTGATTCTCCCACTCCTGCCTTGAAGCAGAAAACGGGAGCCCCCGCCTAGCCCGCTGGCTGTTGTCGCCACTCTCTCATGGGGAAGACCTCGCTAGGTCCAGGGGACGTGGGGTGGGGCATGCAATCCTTCGGGTGCTTCCTGCGGAGGTGCTGCAAGGCACGAAGCAGTCGCGGGTTGGCCGGAGAGGCCCCTGCCCGGGTGTCCGCGACGCGGAGACTGCGCCAGCTGGAACCACCTCCAGGGAAACCCTTTTCTCCTCTGCCCTTCCCCCTCGGCAAGGAGCTCCGCTCGCTGTCCCGACCCTAGAGTAGGGTTCCCCAACAACAGTAGGAAACGGTCCTTTCCTTCCTTCCTCTTCAGAGTGGAAAATGCCCATTCTTCAGCGTCAGTCTATCTCTGTAGCTGCACCCATTTAATATCCCCTTTTCTCATCCCATGTCATCCCACCCTTCACCTCCTAGCCCCCTCATCTTCTTGCTGCTGTCTTACAAGGATGTCTTCCTTCTTTCCAGTTCCAAAGGCATCTAGTGAGGTTGCAGGGATAGAGCACATTTTGCCACCAGCTCTGAAGAAAAAGAAACTCCTTGAAAGAAGCGAAGGTTTCGCTCCTTCGTAGGGTTCGTTCCTTTCTCCCTTCCCTTCATCTTCCTCTCCTTCCTTCTCTCTTCCTCCTCTCCCCGTTCGACCGGCTCTTCTTTTCTCCCAGGATCCATCGCCTTCCTCCTGGGCTCCCGGACAACGTGGGAACTCTCTGTTGTTTCCGCCCGCCTGTGTTTGTGCCGTGAGGAGCACCTCGGTCTTGGGTCGCGCCGGTAACGCTGGCTCCTCCCGGCTGTTACGCGAGCGGTCCAGCCAGCACGCTCATTCAGCACAGGCACGGCTGTGCGGGAGACCTCTCGTCGTCGCTGGAGCAGCCCGGTTGTGAGGCAGGTTCTCATGTCCATGCCGCAGGCTCGGCGCGAGGGCTACAACCCCGCTGCGGCGGCCAGAAGTTTTTCCCGAGCGAAGCAGCGGGTCCCGCGCCAGACCTTCGAGGTCGCCTTGGCTGCAGGAGGAGCGCTGTGGCAAAGCGTCGTCTAGCAGCGGAGTGAGAGGGTGGACTGCTGCCTGCCTGCTTCCCCCCAGGGCCTCTTCTGCTCGTCTGGCTGCGCCGAGGTTCGCTTGAGCGAGTGAGTCCTGTGCGGAGGCAGTGCCACCCCGTGCTTCCACTATGGGGTTGGGGTGAGAACCACCCCGTCTCTACAGCGGAGAGCCGGAAGACTTTTTCTGCGACGCCTCACCGAGAGAACGTCTGGCATCTCCCCGATGGTTTTGCTAGCGCGCCCCAGGCATCCGGCGGCGCTGGAGGGTGGCCATCGCCGCAATCGCCATCACAAGCTCCAGACTGTTCCCACCTAAGGAAAGGCGAAAGGGGACGCCTGCTAGGAATGCAGTCTCGTGGTTCCCCAGGATTGAAGCGTCGACAAATAGGCCGGAAGGGGCAGTGGCGCACGCGTCCCAAATAAAAGCGGTTCCATCGGGTACCTCTTCTTCGTCCTCCTCTTCCCCCCTTTCTCCTTTTCTTCTCTTTTCTACCCGAAGGAAGGGAAGTGAGAGTGCCGAATAAAATCTTAGGATGGCGTCTCGTTGCTTCCACATCCCATCAGGGAGAAGCAGAAAGATGAAGGGAAGAGGGGGAGGTCTGGCAGCATGAAGATTGCCGAATATCCGCAAGATGGCAGTGGGGTCCAAAGACTCCCTCTCCCCCCTCTCCCCCCTCCCTCGTGAGGGAGAGGCAAGTGCAAGCTGGGGCAGGTTTGGTGACCTTTCTCGGGAACTGGAATACAGGAAGACGAAGACGCGGCATTCGGACACTGAAAACGGGAATCTGTTCCTTCCTTCCTCTCCTGTTGGTCGATCTTCACCTTCCCCCTCGTTCCCGAAGAGGGCGCGCGATCCATGCCGCGGCGGTCGAGCAGTGCAGTCCGAGGCGCCGGCCGAGCTGCAAGCGGTACTGAAGCTGCCCTTTTGGGAAAGCCGAGACGAGAAGCAGCGCACGTGCCCGATTCGCGGCGCCGGCGGGACAGACGGGCCAGCGGTAGCCACCACCCGCGAACCTTCCTGGACCCTCGGCGCGCTCCCGCGACTCTTCCAGCCCGAAGCACACTCTCAATCTCTCCTCCGGCAGGGTATCCTCTGTGGGGGTCTTGTTCTGAGGCACCCCGATGCCAGGGTGATGATTTCTGCATCCTGCGCTTCCACCCTGCCCTCCTGGGGATGACGAACGGCGTCACTCGACAGCGCTCCGGATTCCTAATTGGGACACTGTATCGTCCATTATCCTCGCTCTTCCCAGAGTGATCGCCAACTGTGCAGGTCTGTGTCCTGGAGCCTCTCCAGACTCCATGCCAAGTTTCCTGCTGCGAACCAGGAGGAACAATGGCGCAGGAACCCTAGTCCTCCGGTGGAAGGCAAAGAGAGCCCTCAGTCCCGAGCACCTCCCTCGGGCACCCCGGATTCGCAGTACTCGGCTCGGAGAGCGGCTGCCACCCCATTCCATGCTCAACTCCCCCTTCACCCTTAGAGCGGATGCGGCGGCGGCAGGCAGCAGGCGCAGGCTGGAGCAGCGTGAAGAATGCTCCCGGCGTACCCCCTTACCCTTACCGCTTACCCCCTTACCACGACTTGTTCCCCCAGCCGGTAACAAGTCGGTCAGCGCAGCTCGCTCTCATCGTGGAATCCACAGAGCCCGTAATTTCTCGATTCATCCGGGACGCGCGCCGACACCTTCGGCGCATCGGACTCTCCTCCAGATACCACTTTCGAGGGGAGGAAGGGGACCTGCTGCCCTTTTCCCGCTCCTCGTGATAGAACTTCGCTTCCCGGCCTCGAGAAGCAGGCAGCCTTGCTCCCCGTGGCATCCACGCGCCGTGGCGGGGAAGGGGGGGGGGAGGAGAGAGGGCAACACGTGAGGGAGAATGCCTCTGGGTCAGCCTTAATGTCAGGGATGACGAAGGTAGACCGGCAGGATGATGAGTGGGACTTCGCAGGGAGTCCAGTCGCTTTTGGGAGGGGCTCTTACCATGAGATCCTCGGGAGCCAGGACAGCTCTCACTTGCCTCTCGTGACGGATATTCCTGAACAGACACAGGGCAGCCAAAACAGCTGCTATGGAGACGGCAACCTTCTGAAAATGTGAGAAAAAATGCTTCGCTCCACATCGTCGGCGTGGAAGACCAGCAAGAGATAAAAGATTTAGCTTCTCCGCACTCGGAAATCGGGAGTGTCCAATTACCACCGCTTTTCTATGAAACCATACACTCTAGAAGCTCGCCAATTTCTGGAAAACTGCAGCTGCTGCACGTCTTTCACGGATCGGCTCCGTGAAAGACATTCGTACTGGCTGCCGCCTCTCGGTCCGCTTTCAGTTGGTCTGGAGAGACCTGATACGCTCACAAAGTTGGTCGCTCTTGCAGTCCGAAAGACCGTTTCTCCTTGTGGTCCTCCATTTCGGGACCTAAGCGAATTAAGGTTCCTGAAAGGGAGTGGAGCTGAAATTGGGTGTCTGGGTGGACCGCTCCGCAGTTCTTCCGTTCCCCCTCGCAGCCATCAATTTCCAGAGACGGCTCGTTTAAAGGTGTGCTGCTGCCGGGAGTCCAGCTGCTCTTATTTTCCAAGGTCCATCCACGTCCATCCACCTACATCGCGACTGGTAATTCCAGACGGACAGTCAGGTGCTTCCCGTGAGGTCATGTGGCTGCGATTCGATGGTGGACAAAAGCATTTTGATATGTCCAGCTTAGATTCATCTTTCATCTGAGAATTTGAAGGACAGAGTCTGCAGGAAGCACGCTCAATCAAGAACCTCCCAGCAGCTCAAAAGAGCGTCTGTAAGGGCCTCTGGAATGGAAGAATCACCCCCGTCCCAACTGCCTATCGAACGAGGAGCATCCGGATCGACTGAACACGCTGGGTGGCTCTTGAATGCGCGTGCTTCCTGCAGAGGCTTCGGCACCCGTGGACTCCTTTCCTTCCTTTTCTTTCCTTTCCACTTTCTCCTCCTCCCTGCCTCCTTCTTTCTCTCTCAGACCTTTCTGAAAAGACACTCTCAGGAAATTCTCTGTTCTATAAACCAAAAAGGAGACGCGTCTTTTCCTGAGCACTCGGATGTAGCCGTCCTCGTATTTCCTTCGCTCCCTGTTGCAGGATGTGGTGTCGGGTGTGGGACGTTCCCAGAAATCAAGGTTCAGGGCGGCTCACCTTCATCCCGAAGGGTGCTTTGTTCCTGACTGCTGACAGCTTCTTTCTTTCTCCACCTCCCTCCCTCCTCTCTTCGTCTTGAGTCCCTCTTTCCCCCCTCCACCCTTTCTCTTCCTCCTTTCCCCCTCTCTTTGTCTTGTGTTCCTCTTTTCCTCCTTTCTTTCTCCTGATCCCTTCCTCTCTTCCTCTTCCCTTCCTTCTTCCTTCCTTTTTCCACCTCTTTTCCTTTTCCTCCTCCTTTCCTCTTTCCTTTTTCCTTCTTTCCTCCTCTCCGCCTCCTTCCTCGGCGTGCAATCCGATCAACTCGGGAGACGAGAAGGCCTGAACATCGCTCGTGAAGGTCCGTGTCGAATTCCTCAAGGAAAATCTGCATCGGCGATCCACATGGTGGACACCGCCCCTCGCTGCTTCTCCGAACGAATTTACGGAGCTTCCACCGAATTGCACGCCATCCTGTCAGCCAATCCAAGGAGTCAACTTCTGCGTCGCTGTATCGCCTCTCTTTGACAACCACCTGATCCTCCCTGCACTTGCTCACCAAAGTTTCGCGCTGTTCGCAGAGTCGTATGCATGTGTGCAGGAGCTCTGAGCATGCATCTGTGGAGGTCATCAAGGTGTTCGTGTTGTGCTGCCATTTCCGTCTGGAAGTGAGCTCCCTGGCTTTTCAGCATCTTGGGTGCTCCCACATCAATCAAAAGCGCGCCCTTGAGGTGTCGTTCAAATGATCCAATAAAAAGTCTGCGATAAGTCCGTCATCTCCTTCGACGGCCACGGCTGAAAATCCTGCCCAGCATCCCTCGAGAATGCACTGCGCGGAGCCGCCTGCCTTCGACTTCACTGAGACCCCGCATCGCAGCTTGCAGCTCGCCTCACTGTCTTTGAGTTTCCTCCTCCTTTCCTGGCAGCTTTTTAGATCCAGCTGTCGGTCTACCTGTTCTCTACCCGCACTTGGACGAGACTTTTGACCATTTTTTCCTAGAAACAATTCCATCCGCATGTGCCCATTCCTCAGTGGCTAAGAGGCAGGGAGCGATCCGTGATCGAACGAAACCGAACTCCACCTCCCCCGCACCCAGTCAGATCTCTGTACCCCAACGAGGCTGTAGCTGGCTTCATCGCGACCGGCGACCCGACCTGCGGCTCCCGAGTATACGTCCCGGGAATGCAGGACGCTCGAGCACGTCCATTTCTCTCCGCATTGTTCCCTCGCACCTCTCCTACGCTCTCGCGTAACATCGTCGCATTCCACGCGCACCCAAGGATGCCGCGACGGTCGCGCGCGCGCCGATGCCGACGTTCCTCCGCGGCCAAGTCGCGCTCGCATCTTTCGCGGTGTCTTGTTCCCTCCTCTCCCGGAGCCGCGGCTGGGGACTCGTAAAGGCAGGAGGCGCTCAGGCGATTGGTCTTCCGCCGCATCTCCCGCACCGATTCCAGTAGCTGTGCGGAATCCGGAATGGGTTCATGCGAGTCCTTGGCTGCCTTGAAAGTTTTCCTTGAAAGGCCGAGTCACGCGCCCCGTCTTGCCAATCTCGTCCACATTAGATACTCTTGGGGGAAAAGGCCAGAACGGGGTAATCCTTCCTCGATATTGGGTATCCCTGCATAACAAATAATAATCCATGCATTCCGACTGGCGACAAGTCACATTTATTCCGTCAGAGGTCTCATGTGTCTTCTAAGCACGCCACACCATGGCTTCGACCCACTTACCCATGTTCCGCAACGTCTTAACGCCTGTCTGCAAAAGTGCCACTTTTTGCTGCGGCTGCACCCCATCTCACCCACGGCAATCCGAGTCCATTCCACTCTTTTCCCTCGAAAATTTCGCATCCACTGTTCCCGAGACTGCTGCGGCCATAGAGCGCCTCTTTCTCGTCGACGCCGGTTCACGATGCTTCAAAAATTCTCCGCTTCTGCTTCAGTTCCCACATTTCGCTCCCCATTTCTCCGTTTTGCTTCGCCCTTCCTCTCTCTTCAGCCTCCGTTGGATTCCGCGGCCACCACGTGATTGTCGCCCTAGCTATCACATGGACGCCATCTTCCAGGGCAAACATCCTGGCGCCTTTTATCCACGCAGGTGTGCACACCCCTGCACCCTTGGAATCGTTTTCGCGAGCGCAGCACGAAACCGCCAGACAAAACGCCGCCTGAAGATGAGCGCCTCACGACTTCCGCTCACTCAAACTTTTTGTTTGTTTTTTCCCTCAAAGCAGAAAGAGGATTCCGTCGACTTAGCATCATGGAGACTGCCATAATTCGGATCCCAGAGTGCGCGTCTAATGTGAGAATCCACGGAGCCGGAATCAGCCCGCACTCGGCGCCTCGTCTCCCTCCCCGTTCTGCATCTGCTATTTCTTGTACCATGGTTCCCTTGCTGGAACTGAGATACTTCGTAATCGACAAGTCGGTAGGCCCACTCAGCGGTTGGTACGATCTGTTAGAAGGTACAAATGCCTTTTCCTGGACGAGCAGCACGCCTGACAACATGTGCCAAGTTCACTCGGTGTTTCCTTGGTCCCCAGCCTGGAGTTGGAGGCTGCGGCCTCCGCTCGTGAAGAGCCGAGAGTCGCTGGTTCGAATCCCGCCTAAGGAAGGATCGAGAACGGGGTGCGTCGTGGGTTCGAGTTCCCCGCAAGATGACGCTGCTTGGCCTGTAGACTTCAGGTGGGGCACTGGTTTTCCACCCTGGTTCGTCGGGGCGTTTATTTAACACAAAATAAACATTTAAGATTTTTGTGGTTGGACCACTGGTCTAACCACGTCCTTTCTGTAGATACCCTGCCGTGTTACCGGTACGCAGACCAGTGAGGACCACCACAATAACAGAAGGGAGGGGCCAAACAATAAGAAAAATAAACAAAACAATTCTGGAGGTGGGAGTGTGGGAAGGGCGCAGTTCTCTGCATCTTTTGGAGGATACCGACAAGGTCTTGTTTGATATTGACGTCCAGATGGGGCCATCAGGCCTCTATCCGTAAAAAGCGGAGAGTGAAGTGGATGGCGTCCCTGTCTTCAGCTCCTCCGTTGGCTACGCTCCACGTGGCCACGATCCCACGGAGGCAGCAAAGTGCTGCAAAGGCTGCGGCTGGAGCCTTTGCAGCAGGGCGTCTCTTACAAAGAAAAGTATTACGTCTCTAGCGTTGCCGCCAGGGATTCCAAGGGTTGCGGCAAAGCATCCCCAAAGGGATCGGAAGACTATACAGTCCACTAGGAGGTGCGAGTGGGATTCCTGCTCCCCGCAACTGACGCAGCTCTGGTCCACACACACCCGTGTCCAGTGATGCCGAAGAACGTCGCACGGGAGGCATCAGTGCAGTAGCATCAATGCCGACTCCTGCTACCTCAAAGGGAGGGTGTGGGTGTTCATGGGCACCGGGGACAATGCAGTTCTTCCTCCGAAATACCCAGTAGCATGCCCCAGCACAAAAGTCCACGGAGTTGAGCAATCGAGTTCGCAGCGTCCGTTTTCACTAACGCCGTCAGGTGCAGCACTGGTGAAAGCCTTATGCCTACCTTGACTGGAAGTCGAATTCCTGGTATTCTTCCAGGAATCAAGGAGTCTAGATTCCTTCGAGGTTCTTCTCCGGTTGTGCGAAGCAGACATCTCCCCCCTACCCAACCCCTCTTACTATGGAGCTGGCGGACTGATGATGCCTCTCCAGTGTGCAAAGAAGCGCGCTGTTCCCTTCGGGAAGCGCCCTTCAGACAAAATTCGCATCGTTCCTTGGATTCTGGAAAGCACCGCTCTTCAGGAATCGCGCAAACCGCCTTGTCAGGACGCTTGGATCACGAGGTTAGCCCCCAGATCGGAGGAACGCTCGCATCGCTGCTGAACGATCCTTGGAAGACTTTTTCCTGCCTTTTTCGGGAGATGGTTGAGCGAACTTGGAGCTCGACGTAACTCGCGCGCTCTCTCGAGGGTTCTTCCTGGCTGGAAGAGTTTCCCTTCTTTTCAGCAGGGCACGAGGTGAAGATTCATTCAAGGCAATCTTCAGCTTCCCCGCCTGTGTCCCCTCGGAGAGCAGGGAACTGTGTGGGCAGCCAGCAGTTCCCGAATCAGCGCTGATTGGCCGATGGTCGATTCCTGGGTCGGCTGCGGCGTGCGTTGCGTGATGCGCGAGACGCATCCTCAGGAAACGGGTCCCGGGGACGTCTGTGAGTCATGCGAGGGATTCGCGGCAAACCTGGAGAGCGATGGGGGGAGTGGGGAGAAAAAGGAAAAGAAAATCCGCCGCCGTCGAATAATCTTGATTGGAGAGCAGCCGAGAGCTCTTTTGCACAGTTCACGCGTGAACAAGAGGAGGGATAATAAAGAGATGAGGCCGCTTTCCGGGGCTGTGTGCTGAATGTCGCGGCCACCGGAACCCTATGAGACCTTCCTTGATTTTCGTAAGGATTTGCTCCCCGGGACCGAGTTCCTGGAGAGTCGAGATTCCTCTCCCGCGGACGTGCTCCAGGTCTCGAGAAGACTTCCTCGTCTCCCGCTCATTGTCCCGACTCTGGAGGCATCGATCAGGCTTTTCTGTCTGCGCGGGTCCGGTTCGCCACGCCCGGTGCCGGAAAAACCAGCGACGCCGCCTTTGAGCGGGAATATTCCTTTCTCTTTTTTTCCTTTTTTTTGGAGGTCCTTTCGTCGGGGGCGGTGATCCAGCCCATGTCTTTCGGGAACCCTGCGCCTTCGAAGTCCTTTTCTGGAGTGTTCCTTCCGCCCCTAAAGAGTTTTCTATTTCCTCAGTACCTCATCGTGAGGGGGGAGGGGAAATTCCATGGTTCCAGAGATCCTGCGAAGATCCTCTTGCGGCGGCGGCAGTTTTCTGGAGACGAGCTGGAGTGCCGGTGCTCGACGCCTGCTCTCTTCCTCCTTCTTCCAGCTCCGTTGATGGGTTCTTACGGGGCAAGCAACGATCCCATGATGGCCCCTCCGCCCGGCTCACGAGACCTGGTTTCATCTTTGACCTCCCTCCTGGAATGGCCTGGCAGGCGGCCACACACTTCGTGCTCTTTCCGCTGAGGATGCGAACCTCCTCCCATCTTCGCCTCCTTCTCGAAGGAAGTTCGGCCGCTTCAATCTGGAAGTCGAGGACGCCTCGCCTCCAGAGAGGAAGGTACCACGAAGCGCGATGCTGACCAGCGCAGGAGGCGTTTCCTGCTTAACCCGAAACTGCTGTCGCACACAAATGCCTGTTTCCTTTCCCCTCCCACCCGCCCCCCCTCCCCTTGCGTTGGGTCCCGCGTGGACTCGGACGTCAGTCGTGGACTTCCCGAATGTGGTGTTCAAATATCCACTTTGCCAAATATCCACGTTGCATTGCTACCACATTGCCACATTTGCACGTGAGGAGTGTCCACGTGTCTTCCAAGGTCTTCTGAGAATTTTCTTCCAGCTTGGAAGGCTGAGCGTGGGTGTTGCTTCCGATTCGACTGTCGGTCCAGCGAGGCATCCGGAAAAAAAAAGCAGAAAGAAAAGGTCAAGGACCACACAGTAGCCACAGCGTTCAAATATCCACCTCTGCTGGTCGCACTTCGACGTGCGCGCCGAAATCTTGGGATTCGGGGGAACACGTAGATGGCATGAGGACGGGCGTCCGGGGGCAAAGTGGACATTTGAACACCACATTCGGGAAGTCCACGTTTGACGCCCGAGTCCACGAGAGACTCAACCAGAGAAATAGGCTAAGGAAACAGCTAGAGTACCAGAAGTGAATCTCCGCTGCCTGCCTCCAGAGGACCGGTTCGGATGCTCTCTGGCTGGGCCGAGGAACGTCCGACTACCCTGCGAGAAGAGCCAAACGCGCCGCTGGGCAGACCGGGAGGAACGAACGGCCTCGATTTTCCTGCTTGCTCGAAAGGTTTCGCCTCCCTGCTACGTGATCCGGCGCGAGAGGTCGCAGAGGCCACGCCCTCCGGCGACGCAGCCACGAACGGCAGGAGCAAAGGAACGCGCATGCGCGGACAAGCCATTTAACGAACCGGCGAGAAACTTTCCTCACGAGTAGCCGTTGCCTCCCCCGTCTCGCCCATTCTAAAGGGCAGGTCGGTCTGAACGCTTCCGGGCCATCTGGGTTTGCGACTGGAAAGTTTCTGAACCTCACGGAGGACACAACCAAGGGTGGTGGGATGGACGGCGTAGAATAAGAGTTTACGGGCTGGTAAATCCACGTCTGTCCACGTTCGTCCCGAGGGTTCCTTTCATCCCGCTTCCAGATCGGACAGTTTCTCGGAGTTTCACACAGGGACGGAGGCGGCGACTGCCATGGGCGCCCTTGGACAGAGGTCGCATTCTTCCTCCATTTCGCAGCGCTGCCGCCCTCCCGTGGCAGGAGAAGCTATCGCGGATGGCCAAGGAACTCCAGGGAATTTCGTGCTTCCCCAATGACTTTTGGCTTCCTGTCCATTCGCCCGCTCCCCGTCCACCTTTCTGCGGCGCCTCCGCCTAATCCCTCGAGCAAAGTTTGAAACGCCGGCTGCTTCCTGTGAGAGGCAATCGCCCGCCCCGCCATCCCGTCCAGCGTTCCTCCAGCGGGTGCTCGCTTGGCGCTCGAGGTCCCAGGGATGCAAAAACGGTAGCGATCTTAAAAGTGAGAGAGGCTGCGAATGGGGTGGGCAGTCGGTAGGTGATGGAAGACCAATCGATGGGATTGTACGCAGCGGTGCTGGGATGAAGGCAGATAGCTCTTCGAAGGTCAGGGATGCTGAGCAGCAAGGATTTCTCCTGCATGGATGGGATGGACGTTACTGAGTTGTCGTGGTGGTTTTTTGCACGGTATTCAGGGGCACTCGGTACTCGTCGGTAATTCGCTCCGAAACTCGTGACGAGTACCGAAACCGACGAGTACCGAACGAGTCCCTTTCTAGGCTTCGTGATATCATTTTTAACCATTTCAGGACCCATAAATTAACGCTTTAAATGCACACAAAGCACACACACAAAAAAGGAACTATTCGGGGGACACTCTATGGAAGTGTTTGGTACTGTCCGCGAGCTATCACGAGACGAAAACCTTCATTTGTTTCATCATGAAAGTGGGGTGTCGAGTTCTAAGCATGCGCCTCCGAGTGTCGAAAGATTTTTTTTTCCTCGTCAAAATGCGACGAGTACTGAGCTTGCTGAGTTCCGACAGCGTCGAGTACCGAGGCACCGCTGTGACAAATTTACAATTTTTGTGGTGGAACACGTGGTTCCATCACATGCTCAAAACCCAGTGAACCCAGTTAACCTGCCAACTACCGGTACGCAGACAGGCGAGGTGCACTTCGGCAGCGAAAGGGAAGAGAAAAGCGAAAACAAAAATGAACAAACAAAAACAAAAAGACGGGAAAGTTTATCTCGGAAAAAAGGAGGAGGGGAGCTGGTGCAGGAATCAATCGCTGGCAGGCCTCCTCTGCATCCTCTGCAGGATGCTGGCGAGATCGCTCCTGGCTGCTGTCCAATCGGAGCCATCTAGTGGCAGCCCTTGGGAAGATCCTTCACTAGTGGATCCTGCCCCTCTCCTGTTCTCTTCCACTTCGGGTCGGTAGCTGCCCGAACGCGTTCCAGGCAGCCACCGACCCGCGGAGGCAGCAGGGAACTGCGAGGGACACGACTGGCGGCAGTGCGGCCCGCATGAAGGGGCGTTTCGTCACATCTCTGAGGTTGCACGCAGAGATCCAGAGGAACGTCGCGAAACGTTCTCAGAGGGACCGGAAGGTGACACATTCAAGAAGTAGGTGCAGGGGGACGGGTCTCCCCTTCCCCGCACCTGTCGCACTCCGCTGTGATCCAATGGTGAAGGCGCGCTCTGAGTGGGATCCTCCAGTGCAAGACCAGTCAGCACGCCAGCATCTCCCTATGAAAGACCCCAGAGCGGAAGTCCTTTGGACGGGCACTCGGATGGTGGGGAGTTGTAGAGAGGTCGACTTTCCCTTATCAACAGCCCTGCGACCTTAAGGACCTCGTCCGTCCGCGCCGCAAGCGTTCCTCTCAGAAGAGCTCGCTGCTCTGCCGCGGGGACTCGCGCCGTTTGCAGAGCGGACTCCTCTCTGTGCATGTGGCTGAGAGCCAACGGCACCACCGTCGCAGCTTCTGCACTTTGCCAGTCCTGGGGGCATCCGCTCGCCGCGCCGGTGCTGGCGGGCGACCAGCCGGCGCTACTCTTCGGCGAAACCGCGCGGGGAGCGCCCCTCGTCGAGTCGACCCATCCCCGTCGAGGGGAAACGGACACCCGTTCCTAGGGTCTCCTGCACAAGAACGGCTTCATTGCGCCCAATCTGGGGAAGTCCTCTTTGCGCGATTATCTGTCCGCTTCCACGCTCCTGGTGATCCCGCGAGGATAGGGAGCACTGGCGACGCGACCCTCGTCCAGGGAACCGTCTGGAGGTTGCCGTCATCACGATGCTTCCTCTCCTTGCTTGTTCTGGGTGATGCTACTCAGGAAACGATACCCGCGGTCAGGAATTCCCCTCCTGATAGGGGATCGGGAAGCAGCTCCTTGCGGGGAGCTGCGTTTCCTATTTCTTCCTACGATTTCCAAGGTTGCCTCTCATATTTAAGGGGAAGAGGTGGGAATAGGGAGGGACGATCGATTTGGGTTGCGCGTGCAGCCTTGGAAATTTTTTTCATCTTTAAAAGCATTTTTTTTCTCCTTTTGTTGATCTCAGCAGTCCCAGAACCACAGTGGGATGGCGGCTGGAGTGCCAGAAGCGAAAAGTGAGGACTTTCGGAACTTCCCCCAGAGGGCATTCCAGGATCCCGGAGCTCGTCTTTCAGAATTTGTGTGAAAATAAAAATCCGGACGCGCAGCCCGGCTGAACTCCGAGGCCATGCTGGGAGCCGCAGGCGGAAAACGGAAGGCTAAGGTCGAAAGCGCCGCGGCGGGACGGCCCCGCTGTCGCTGCTGCCGAGCACCCGCCACAGTTTAAGGGGATTCGGCTTATCCCCAGGAGCAGCTCGCCTCCCTACTGGAAGGCCAAACATGGATCTCCTGCCGCCCGACGAACTTCAATGCTTGGCGTCAGGAGACTGTTGAGTCCTGGGCTATGTTACAGGGAATGAGCCCTCAAGATCCTCACCTTCTGCGAAATCTGTTGCCACGACCGCTGGATATGGTGATGCAGGACGTGGTAAAGTGGTCAACCCTGGACGACATACCCCTTGACGTAGCACCGTCTCCCCTCAGGACCGGAGATGACAGTAGCCTGCCGGCAAGGTGGGGGTTTCCGTGCACCGTCGCGGGAATGGAGAAACTTCTGGGCGAGTTTGAGACGCGCGAGTTAGTGGATGCTGCCACACCGTGTGCTTTGGCGACGGGGTTCCTTCGGTGGTTGGGAATCCTTAAGTATTGCCCCCAAAGAACTTATGGTCCCCTCCTCATTGCTTGGACACTTCGGTGTTCCCCCTCTCCTGGTAGCAGGCCGTACAGCTCTTCCTCCACCGGGGATTTCAGTGCAAAGAACAGAGGCACCCCGGTTTCCGCCTGGGGGTGCATCCCCGAACTGCGCCAGGAGCTGTCAGCGGGAGTCGATCCCACCGCACCTGCTTTTGGACTGCAACGCCGTCTTCCAGGAACTGCGGCGGAAGCTAGAGTCAGCACTCCTGCACCAGGAGGACACCGTCTGCGACCTGCTGTGGCGGTTCTTCGCGCCGGGAGGACTCTCGGCGGACGCGGTGAACGCAACCATCGTCACAGTGCTCGAGAAGACCACGACAGCGGAGGGAGATCACCTCCATGGCAGCCGCTCACGAGAGGACAGCTGCAAAGTGGACTCACCTGCAAAAGGAAGGCGAGAAGGAGATCGCCGGCATCCAGCGCCGGTTCTGCAGTGAAGGAATGGCAGACAGCAATGACCCTTGTCCCTTGCCTTCCTCTATTTATTTTTTATTAGTTTGTCTTCTTTCTTATTCCCTTATTCCTTTCGCGCCGTAACTTTCCCGATTTTTATCCCGGTGCATACGGCACAAACCCAAAGACGCGTGACCCAATCCCCCAGATTTCCTCTTTTTTCTTGTCTCCATACCCCACCCGTCTCCAGTTCCGGACTTTTAGATATTTCGACCTGCGTGTCGGTGGACCCTTCGCCTGAGCTTCTGTCTTTAGTTTGTCATCTGGTTGCGCCGGTGCGTTTATTTATATAAAAAATAAACCTACAGGTCAGTGACAAGACGCTTGGTCCTGACACGTGTAAATATACCAAAAAGAACCTGTCGAGAACCGGGACGCAGTCCAGCGAGGTTCTCCTCGGCAGCAGAGGAGAAGTGGAAACAAAAAAAAAAAAAAATGAAACAAAAAAATATATACAAAAAAATGGGAATGTTCGGGAAGGGATCACCGGGTGCTGGAGGGCGTCCTTGCATCCTATGTAGGATTCCGGCAAGTTCCTGTTTCAAGGTTCCCAGATGAAGCGATCTTGACGCTATCCTTATGAAGAGGATGGCAGAATGGATGGCGTCCCTGTCGTCCTGGCCTGCTCTGGCTCTGCTCCATGCAGCCACGATCCTGCTAGGTAGAAAAGTGTTGCCAGGGATGCAGTGAGGGAGTCGCTTCAGAAGATCTCTGGGGTTGCCCTTGGGGGTCCGCAGGGACGCGGCGAAGCGTTTTCACAGGAGGCGGAGGGCAACACAATCCATGAGCAGGTGCGGGAGAGACTCATTCTCTTTGCGCCTGCCGCAGTTCGGGCTTAAATTACCCCAGGCCCAATGGTGTCGGCGGCCTTGCAGCGTTTCACGGGAGGCCTCAGTGCAACAGTAGGGTCAAGCTAGCACTGCTCCAGCACTCTGAGGGCCATTGCATCTCCTCCGAAGGAATTTCTAGTAGCTCTCCCCAGAGTAGCAGTCTTTTTAGAGGGACCCTCGGAATGGCAGCATCTGTTAGTTCCCGAATTGTCCACGCATTTAGATGCCTTCTGTCTTTGGTTGGGAACCAGCGTGTTTCCAGCTGGTTTTTCTTTATAAAACGAACGCCTCTGCGCTACCAGGTGAAAGATTCCCGGAAGAGAGAGCCAGCTGGATCGGTTTCTTACCACCAGTTCGGATTCCTTTGAGAGGAACCGTCCCCAGAGAGACCTACGTGACACCGTTCCCACGCAGTCCTATTCTTTGGCGAAGAATAGGAGCAGCATCAGATGACTCTTTTCATCTGCTCCTCTGACCTGGATGCTGGAGAGAGCTGCTCTCAGAACTCGCCCGGTTTCCCCGGAGTCCTGACGAGCGGGGGTCCCGTGATCCACGATGTCGAACGGCCTCCTCGGAGCACAGCACAAGGTCTTGATGGATTCACCAGGTCACGAGGGGTGCTTTGGCGCACGCGGTGCTGCCGGACATGAGACTGCGTGGTTCTCATCGGGGTGAACCAACGCGGCACCACGGTGGCTCGCAAGCGGCTGACCCAACATACTGCATGCTTCCGCCTATTCGACTTCCGTCTCCAACTCCCCCTGGAACTTCTGTCTTCGTTTGGGAGCCGGCTTTGCAACTTTCAACCCCCCTGCCTGGACGGGAGAAAGAAACCACGCCGTGGCTCGTCTTCTGCCACTGCTCCTGCAGCGCTGCATTCACGTACCGCGGCGGCAGGGGACAGCACACACGGAAGGTGGGAAGCCACCTCGTTAGGGCGGAAGATTGCCAGACGCCGGCACGCGAGCTCCCCATCCCCTGCGCTGGGCTCGCCATGAGGGACGGCGTTCGCCCAGCACGCGATCCTCGCCCTCGTGCCCGTGCGGAAATTGGTCTTTTCCCTAACCTCCAGCCGGCCCTCCGGTGCTGCGTGTGCTCCTCTTGTCGACGAGAGATCCTCGCAAGCCTTCCCGGACCCGTGGTCTTGCTCTCTAGTCCCGAAGAGTCCTCAAGGGAAGACCCCCGAAGACTCGTTGTCATCTTGGAAAGATTAAAGGAATTTTGCAATGTTGCGGCTTGCACGGGAAGAATGCGGAAGTGGTGGCGGCGGCGGTGGCACATTCTCTCAGCCTCCTCGGATAAGAAGAATTTCGGCGCGCGCTTGAAATGAGAGGGGCCAAACCTTCTCCTCAACGGGGATGGAACCGGGAGATGCGCGGTGCGCAAACGAACAATCAGGAATGGATAAGACCGGTCTGCGGGGAGATGCCAGAGGTCAGTGGAAGCCGGACGGAGTCCTTCCCAAGTTTCCATCCCCCTCGAGGCGTCCGGAACGACCTCAGGATGCACGTGGTCAGTCTCGAACACTCCTCCCCGGGTCGGGAGGTGTTCTCCTTTCCCAGTCTCGAGACCCCTTCCGGGGACTCCCGTCGGGGGGTATTTCTTCCGGGCCTTTCTTCCGGAGGACGGAGCTCCGGAGTCGTCCGGGAATCGAGGGCGGACCTTCCGCTTCTCGAAGACCTCTTCTCAAGATGGCCGCTCCTCTCCGGGAGCGAGGCAGTGGCCGGCTGCGCGCTTCCGGATCCTCGCCGCAGCCCTGGTGCCCTGGAGTTCGCGTCCACTTTCCCCTCGTTGTGCGCGTCTTTGGCTATCCTCCCCCTCCCCCACTCCGCTCTCCCTCCCTCTTTCATCCCCCTCCCCCCCACTGCTTGTTCTCCCCCCATGAATGTTTGATTAACCGCACGCCGCTCGTTTTCTTCCCTTCCCCCGATCGTTCCGAAACTTCTCGTGACGAGAAGTCGAATTCGACAGAGCCTTTTCAAAAAGGGAGCGGAGGAGGGAGTCCGGATGACGTGCGTCCGAGCCTTCCGCCGGCTGCCCCGTCATCCGGCCGTGCCAGCGGTGCGTTCTCTGGTTCCTAGCCTGACGGCTGGAGGCCGGCGGACTGCACTCCTCTTCGCTCATTCGGGTCCATCGTGGCTGCGTCCGTTCCGGGGAGGGAAGAAAGGGTCGCCCGTGTCTTGTACACGAACCCACCTTTCTCTGCAGCTGGGGTTCTCTCTCGAGGGCCCCAGGACAAGGAGGGGGCATTGTTCGGACGCGTCCGTCGCGGAGGACGTCTTCGAGCTCATCAAGGAGATGAAAGGCCACTGCTTTAAGGTCGAGAAGACGCAAGTTGCGGAAGGTCCTGCTCTTCCTCTTCGCTTTGAGCGACCTCTGCAGGAATTGGGAGATCTTCATCGGCAGCACGCCGAAACAGGTGCACGACTTTAGCTACCGCGCGCTGATGATCAGGTGCTTCTTGGTCTCCCTGCACGACGAGCCCAGCAAGCTGGCGGCTCTCATGAAGGACCAGGTGGAGATGGGCTTTGCTTCCGGCCTCCAGGAGTCTCAGTTCATGATAATACCGGAGGCAGCGATTTCACCCGACCTGGCAGGGGACCAGCGAGCACCGACCTCTCGGTTTCGAGAGAACGAAAGGGGAACTGAAAGGAGCCGTTGAGAAGGATCCCTAGCAAACATGAGAAGGAGATGAAGGAGTAATTGATGAAGTTGAAGAACTGTGGCCTCTCCCTGAGGTACGATCCGGCTGCAGGCAGAGGATGGAGCAAGTCAGGGCTCAACCTGATGCATCTGCCGACCGCTTCGACACTCCGACCAGAGATATGCTGACCTCGCACATCCCTCCCCTCTCCGGTTGCCGAGGATACGAAACATTAGCAGAAACAGCAGCTGGTGACCACCTCGACTCTGCCCATGGCACGAAGTTGTCTGGCAGGCAAGCCGCAGGCCACTCTCTGGGGGCGTAGCTCCGCGGCGAGGTGAGTCCGGGGAGAAGAAACGCTCCCACTTCCGTGCTTCGGAGGGAAAAAAGGGGATCTGGGCGAGGGTCTCCTGCCCACGGGAACCCGAGACCTCGATAGGGCAGAAAGCTGGCTGATGAAGAGAGCGGACGCAAGGATCGGAGTGGCGTCTGGACGGGCGTTCCTGAGCGAGCGTTCAAAGCAGAGAACCGAGCAGGGGTGACCTGCAGGGCATTTGCTTGGGTTCCCAAAATTCTCGTCGGTATCCCTCCGCACTCCATCGGGAGTTCCCTTCCAGAAACAGAAAGCTCCGATCCCGCTGCAGGGTCCCCGTGAGACTGTCTCGCTCGGTCAGCCCTTGCAGCGTCCGTTTTGCTAGCAGCTGTTGGGTGTGGTGAATCCTCCCATCAACTCAGAGCCTCGAGCGAGACACGTCCCCTTCGCACGTGGCAGAAGGGATGGATCCCCAGCGGCAAACCGCCTGGACCGCTTGCCTCTTCCTGCAGGAGGAAACCGGAAGTTTGAGGAAGTCTCGGAGTTCTGTTCGGAGCCATCAGCATCCTTCCTTAGAAGCAGTCCTCAGCCCAGCTTCCGATTTCCTCTCTGATTCCCTGCAGGTAAAAATAGAAACAAATAAGAGTAGAGGAAGAGGGGAAGAAAGGGAAAGCAGCGGAACGGCTCATCTCTTAATTCGGCGTGGCGCTCACCCACGGCAGATTTGCCTTCCAGATGAGAACCCGGATTACTAGATCTCCGAGGAGAGCTGGCACCTTGAACCGCTAGCTTTGAGGACAAGAGGGTGCCTCAGACCGAAGTCTTCCCTTTGCCTCCTCTCTCTCCCATTCAGTTCCCCCGTGCGTTTGCGATAATCTGACCGACTGGCAAACTTCCAACGGTCCACTTCTCGTTTCTTCCATGCTCCCTCCTTTTGAGCAAAGATACGTCCTATCCAAAACTCTGAGCCAAAAGAGCTTAAAGGAGCGACCCCTTCCTCCTCCGAAAAAAAAGATGGATCCAATTCCAGGATCCGTCCAAGCACGAGATCACTTCTGGGAGAAGACTCCCTGGAAGCTGCGAATCGCGGAGCTAAAGACCGTGGTAGTCGGAGGGGGAGCATCAGGAACGTTGCAATCTACGCGCATGGGAGCCCAGATGTGGAGGAGGGAGGTTCCATGATTTCCAGGTATTCGCGAGGAAATTGACTTCCCGCACGAAGATCCCATCTCCCTAAAGGAGGACAAGGCAGTCGTTTCGTTTGCGATTGGCGTCTGTCAGGCAAGCCCCATGCTCTTGAACGGGGACGCTGGGGAAAAGCTGGAGGAACGCGCTCGAGAGCCCTCTTCCTTTCCTGGCGGACTGTTCATCTTCCTGTCCGGATCCTCGGAAATGAGGGGCGGCGGGAGCCAGAGGCACGTCAGCAGTTAGCGCGTCTCGGCTGCTCCCTCGTCCGCCCGCGAACTGCGCGCGTTTCGTTACGTTCCAGGCGGCGCCCGCTCTGTCCGGTTCCCCTACCGCGCTCGTGCTCTGCCTCCCGGGTGTGGTGAAGGCGGCAGCTGATCGCTCCGCGCAGAGGCTAACGGTGGCTTGCTCGGGAGGCTCGCGGTCACGCGCAGAGCTATCCCTCCGTCCTCGTTCGCTGCGGGCGAAGGACCGGTCTGCAGCGGGTCCTCAGGAAATGGGTGGCGCCCGTGAGGGTAGCTCTGCCGGGCGGGGGGCTTTCCTCCAGGGTTGTTCGCATGAGGCTCGGTCGTGATCGCTGCGGCGCTGGCTTTGCCAGCCAGGATCGGAACCTTCAGCCTCTTTTTCTACATCGGCTTGTTCCTCTGCTGGGCGCCAAAAGCCGGTTTGCTGAGGTCACCCTCTGGGCATTTCCGTCCAGGTTCCACGAGGCCCAAGGTGCTCCTCTTCGAACCATCCAAGGTGGTGGGAGGAAGACCGGCGAGTTTCGCTGCGACGAGAGCGGCGCTCTTCGAGTCCGGTACGGGCGTATCGAGGGGTACTTTCTTCGAGTTCCGTCAGAAGGCGCTGCTGCAGGGGAGAACCAAACTGAAGACGACTATCGTCTTCGGTCCAAGAACACAGCAAAAACAAACCCAGGCACGGGGGAGGGAGGGTAATGAGTAAATAAATTAGAACGAGCGAGTTCTTCGTAGATGCTTCCAGAATTTCATTAGCAATATGGCCGCAATTCTTTCTTGGAGCTTCTCTCAATCTGGAATGCTTCGTAAACAATGGGAATTCCGGAAAAGCCAAGGGAACGAATTGAATTCCTGGAGGGACAGATCCGCTCTGTCTCTCGCGCGGGGAGAGGCAGGAATCGGGTATGGGATTTTGCTCTTTGTGTATGCATCCTCACACGTGGCACATGCACATCATGGGGGCGTTTGGAGAAAGTGAAAGGCACAACAGGTTCTGGTGTAGCCACCGGGGGAATTGGACGATCGCGGAGCAACAGGAAATCACGGGAAAGACGAGCCATCCCTGCAATGCAGAGGTCTCCGGAAAAGGACAGCCCGTGGCCTCCAAAGAGGTTCCTGCGCAGAAAGCGGTCCCAAGTTCGCCGAGGCAAGTCCCCCTCTTCCCGAAGGCCCGGCGAGGAAACCAGCAGTGAAGAGCGGGCGTGCGCGCTTCCAAGGCGGCAGCCTTCTTTCAGAGTGATGGCCCTCGCGTCGGGAAAACCTCAAAGAGAGCAGCACCTGCTCGCTGCAAGTCGCACCACACCATTCGACGCCGTAGAGCGGTCCTCGCTCGGGCAAACACGTGCAGAAGAAGCGCTTGGACCCTTGGAAGGAAAAGGCTCCCTGGAAGATCGGGATAAGCTCGCGATGCTTTCCGCACCAAAAAGTGGAACGATCAAGGATGAGGAATAGATTCGCGAGGAATCGTGAAATCGCTGCCGACTGAATACCCTCTCTCCCTCATCCCCATGTTTAACTTGCTCCTGACGACCTCTTTCACCTAAAAGCGGTGGGGGTGGGGAGGGAGGGGGGGACCCATTACCTCTGATTTCGATTCCTTTCTCCCTTTTTCCCCCGCTCAGGTCTCCTCCACAAACACACGGTGTTTTTGTTTTCGACGAGATTAAGGTACCGTTTATCCCCGATCGAGTCGCGCGGACGGAGCCCAGCCAGCGCTTTCCCGGATGGGTCCATTTATAAGTCGACTTGCCAACAGCGACGAGCGCATCCTATAAGTACAGATAAATGGCTACGGCCTCGCTGTTCCCCTGTTTTCGCCCTTCTCAAATGGATTCCCTCGTGTCCCTACGATCCGGCGTCGAGTCTTCCGAATGCGCACGGCGGTGGCCTCCTTCATCAAAATAAGTGGATGGTTCCTCAGCGAAGCAAACACAAGGGAAGAAAGGATCCCAGAAGGAGCAAACATAGCGAGGAAGAATAACCCGATCATGACAATAAATTAAAAACAAAAACAAACAGAAGGAAGAAGAGGAGGAGGAGGAAGAAAGCATTGAGGATGCGTTATGGCTATTTGGACAGACTTCTTAAATGGGAGGACTCTCTTCTCTAAAAACACAAATGCGATGATGCTGCTCTGGCTTACTTGGATCCTGCTACTCTGGGAAGCAAGACATCTGTAGAGCACAAAGGAAAGGAAATATGTGTACATATATATATATATATATGTACGTGATATATATATATATATCACGTGAGCGGCAGCGTGGAGGAAGAGGAAGCAGGCAAGGTCAGATATTCAATTCTCGTTGCGGACCTGTGACACGAAGCAATTAGGAAACCGAAGCTTCCGATTCAGAGCTAAAAAGATAAGCGGTCAATGTGCAAGTCATTTGCTGCAGAAGAAAGGCAGCAGCTCACTTTTTCTTTCCTGGGAGGGAATTTATTTATGCTCCTCCACGTTGCGTTCCGTGAGCTGCAAAGCAAACAGAAACGCGGCGCCATGGCAACGGTGGACGGAAAAACAAAGAAGAAAAGAAAAGAATGGAGAAAAATGCGCGAATAAGACACGCTGCTGCGAGACCGTCTTCTTTCCAGGAGGAATTATGAGAACTGTTCCGGATAAAGACACGACAAATTGGGACAGGAAGTGGCGATGGAGTGCTTGAAAATTTTCGAGCTTCGCGCGTGCACCGCGGCGACTGCAGCTGAGGGTTTCCCATGTCGACGCTTCCCGGAGGCTTCCAAATCGGGAGCGGACGACCTGCGATTTCCGATGAAATATTTCGGCGCCGTCGAGAGCCAGCGGAAAGCACGAAGTGGGTGGGAGTGCGTGGATGGAGGGGGGCGACGTGCAGCGAGAGAGAGCCATCCGGTCCTTTCGACATTTCACTCCTGTTCCCATCTCCTTCTATTTTTACCGCGCCTCTTAATATTTCGTGAATTCATCTTCCGGGCGAGGAAGCCACCAGGACCAGTAGCGCTGTGATCAGCGCCATCCCGGCGTTTCCCGGGGGCAGTCGGTGCTTCGGCTGTTTTCCTGCCCGGGCCCACGGCATCCACGAAATCAACCAGACGGTGTATCAAGGAAAGAGGAAGGTGGTCTCGCCTTTCCTTTTCGGGAGGAGGGAGGAGGAGGAAAGGAAATAAATAAAAATAAATAAATTCAGGCTCACGAAAAATTCAGTTTTCTCCTTCTCATTTTTATCTTCTTCCTCCCTTTTCCTTTCCCTCACTGCGTGTGCTGTGTGACCCTTTGGGTGAGGAGCTCATCAGATTTTAAAACGCTGTGTGATACGCGAGTCGCAGTCGTGACCTCTGTGGACGGACTGCTTTTTCTCGTACCGCGTGCTCTATCGAGGTCGACTGACTATGTAAAGTGCTGATTAAAGTTACTATTGCAATTCCTTATTTACACCACATTAAATAAAATATTGTCATCCTCGGTTTTCCCCAGTCCGACATGCGGTGGGGTGAATTTAGTTTCCACTTTCGTTGATACAGGAGTTGGTCAGTGTCACTGGCTTTCACATTTTCTCGCTTTCGGGGTTGGTCTTCGGGCATCGAGTCACGGAGTCTGCGTGGGGATTTCACTCACTTGACGAGGTTCCCGAATCCTTCGCAGGATGTAACGGGACGTCCAAGTGGGAGTCCGTCCACAGTTCCTGATCCCAATTTCCCTTTTCACTAATCCTTTCAGGATTTCCACTGCTGGCACACTGTTTATTCCGGTTTTTGCCCTTCTCACCACGATGCTCGTGATAAAGAGGGTGATGATGGTGGTGCGGGCCATTGGGCTGTATCGGGGAACGTTGCCGTTCCCTTCAAACATCCCTGCCAGGATCTTCATCCTGTCCATCCTCTGCAGGCCTGTCGCCTCCTTCAGCTTGGCCGAGTCCCGGCGCAGCGTCGGGCAGGCGAGCACGTGGAGTTGGGTTTCCCTGGCTCCACAGGCCTTGCACATCTCGTCCTGCGCGTTCCCTGACCAGTGTCTCGTCCTCGTGCCGCTCAGGATGCCTCCGTGACGAAATATCAGGAGGTCCTCCTGAGTGTCGGGTGGTAAAGCGCTCGTCCAGACCGTGGTTCCAACCGCCAGCAGGTTCACCTGGCTCGCGGTCACGCGCAGAGCTTGGAGGTTGGCGATCACAGACAGAGCTTCTCCTCGTCCGGATTCTTCTTCACTGCTTCTCGGATGTTTCCTCTGGTGATCAGGAGCCAGCAGTTGGATTCCTGATTTGTCCAAAGCTCTCGATATCTGTGGGTAAATCTTCCCATCATCTTCTTGGTGAGGCGGAGACCGCCTTTTGTCGCATTTTTTCATCCTCGGTTTTTCAGAGAGGTGGCTCTCTGGAAAACGGAGAACAGTTAGCCGATATAAATAGAATTTTCTTTACTGTTGCTAAGGGAACTGTAAGAACGTAAGCGTATGCGTCCGTCTCAAACATGGATAGTATTAACAGTTGCCAGAGGCATAGGTGGGTCCATAGTCCACGCCGGTAATTTTCGTCGGACGCATATATGCATCCACAGCACTCAAAGAGTTGATGGAAACTTCAGATTTCATGTGTAGGTATTACGAAGATTTGATTTATTGCCTATAAAGTGCAATTCGGTGCTCCGGCACGAGTAGAGGGTGTAATGGGGAGGTGAAAAGGGGACTTTTACGTGATGTGACGGTGGTGAGGATAGTTTATCCTCTACGAACGTGCGTCCCCCGTGTTCGCACATCGCCGTTTTGGTCACTCTGGAGCGATGGATTCTCCCAGCAAAGACCAATGAAGAGTTTTAGCGAAGATGCAGGACGGAAAGGGATGGAAGCGAACCACGGTATGCAAAATTGGGATACACGAACGTGATTTTGCATTGGAATGGGATGCAATTGCAATTTTGCCTGAGCGGGACAGGTTGAATAATGGAGCCATTGAGTACAAAGTATCCCGTCGCTCTGATGTGAGGATGGATGAATCGCAAGCTGGTAGATGTACCGGAAGGTGTACTTTGGCAAGGGGGTGAGGGTTCCTTGAAGCGAGGGACCGTCTCCACATTGAGGATCGTGGGTGGTTCCGTCGTATCGGATCGAATCGTGGTGGGGAACAGCATAGAAAAAGAGGTGGTGAGTAGAACGGCAGTGCCAGAGCTACCTTTCGTACCAGTGTGGAATTCCGGAATCGATCCACTGGGAACGGATATTTTAGTGGGAAGTATCGGATTGAACTGATCAAGTTCTGAAGATGATGTGTACACTGACGGATTGATGATGTCTCTGTTTATTAATGGATGAAGAAGTGAAGAAGACAAGCTTGTTTTTTGTGTGTGTGGGTCTACACGTGGGGTGGTGAAAGGAGTCATCAGATTAGAGATGTCTCTCACAGGGTTTTGACACAGAGTTGGGGTTGGCTCTTCGAGTATTACGTATATTGAATGAATCCTGTAAAATGGGTGTTTTAATCGTTAGGAGTAAGGGAGGTGAGGAAAGGTGTAAAGGTGAGGCGGATATGGTGAGGAATTTGGCAAAAGTTCACTTGAAATGTTTCTTAAGGGCGTTTGCTCATGGATGCTGCAAGGCGGCATTTCCCAAACTGCTCCGCGGAACACTGGTGCTCCGAGGAGAGTCAGTAAGTGTTCCGTGAAAAATCATGAAGATTAATATATTTTAAATGATGTCGAGTTCATTTTCACATGTTTTGTTTTACATGATTAAAATTCGAGAAAAAATGTTTGCATTGTTTTCTTAGCTCTTATATTTACTTGCCTAATTTATTCATTATTAATATCTGCCTCGCTTATGAAATAACCGAGGTATTCCGTCAAAATTTCAGGATCTGCGAAGCGTTCCGTCATAGGGAAAGTTCGGGAAACGCCGCGGTAAGGAAGGGTCGTCTCGGTGCACTGATAAGCCGCTGTGGTGTTTTGCCTGTGCTAAGCCAGCATAGTGATTATCTACTCAGTTGGCAGCGTGGATGAAAGATTGTGTCGGGAAGAGCTGCCGCATTCTGTGATTTCGGATTTAATTTTATAGCGAAAAGCCTGCGATGAATTCACCCTTCGAGGTAGCTGTCGTTTGGAGATTAGAGGGGCAGACTCGACTCTTCAAGTTAGGAGTCACTGCGGCAGGGGACCGCGCTATGAATCCTGGAAGGGCTCCGGAGGAAGGAGTCCGTTCCTCTCTCACACTTGGGAGGGAAACCCAAAGGGAATCTCTTCCTCCTCCTGTTTCCGGAGGATCCCCCGGGAAATGATCATTCCTCATTTCTTCTCCGAAAGGAACCCGGAAAAGATCCGCTCCTTGTTTCTTCCTCTGAAGAGAACCCCGAACGGACGCTTCCGAATTTCTCCGAAGGGCGCTCCACGAAGGAAGCAGCGCGTTTCTTACACTCTGGAGAAGCAACCCCCGAGAAAGGAGATATCAACCAGCTTCAATGTACGCGATGGTACGGCCCCATTTTCATCAGCGGAGGAGAACCTTGGAGGGAATCGGCGCTCCTTGATTCCTGGAAGGACCCCGGAGGGTCAACTTGCAATTCCGTCCAGTCAACGGGGCATCCGGATTTCACCGGTGCCGCACCCGGAGCTCGTGGACCAGACAGCGTCCTCCTGACGGGGGAGGAATCGAGACCCAAAAAGCACCCATTTCTCAGCGTCCATCCTTCCCCCGGGCGGGATTCGAACCCACAGCGCGTGGTACCAACGTCAGAGGGATGAGGCTAATATGAGATTTTCGGGAGATTCAGTCTGCGGAGCATAATGAAGCAAGGATCTTCGTGGCTAAGAGATTAGTTGCGAGATAGTGATCTCGAAATACAGGAAAAGTTAGCGGATGAGTACCAGCGCAAGTTTCACGGAGAGTTCTAATTGATGTGGGAGTTTGGGACCTCGATGTTGAATTAGGTATCCAAAAGGTGTAGAAGATTTATGGCCGCAGTCCGTTCGGCGGAAAACACTGCCTGATTCGAGTTTAGATCGGGGTGAGCCGCTTCCGTTTCTTTCTTCGAACGCGATGAACTTCTTCGGAGCGAAGAGATGGGAAAAGCCGAAGCATTTTTTCGTCTGGGGAAACTTGCAAAATGTACTTCTCGAGGAGGCTGTAGCGTTTTCGAGCGTGGTCCATGGTACTTTGGCTGAGCGTAGGGTGTGCAGTGGGCAAGGGGGGGACAAACAAGGTGGGCCTGGGAACGGTGCAGTCTGCAAGAAATGCGTTGAAGTTGTTAGGCGAGCGGTATTGGGAATTAGGTGGGGCGTAAATCAATTGCCCTGTGGTTTTGCTGGGGATAATGGCGGGGGTAATGAGAGGAGCGATGGGGTTGATGCTGCTTGCATATCTGTTATTTGGGAGGGAAGATGTATGGAGTGTGAATGAGTGGAAAGGTGGGAAACGGCAAGTGCAGATGTGTTGCTGTAATACGTTCTGTCGCTCAGATCATTTCCTGTGGAGACTGTTGCCTTGGTGGGAATGCTTATGCCTGTAGGTGAGTATAGACTGGGAGTAGGAGGTGGTTCATGCTTTGCAGGTTAAACAGAGTGGCTATGTGGACTGCTGCGTGTTTGGCGGAGGTGAATCGCCTGCCTCGTGATGTTTTTTTTCGGAGGCTGGATCTGAATTGCTTTCGGGAAAGGATGTAGGGTATGGAGTGAATGTACAGTATGGATGTGGGATGCCTTTATTGGTCTTCGATTTACGGAACCGATGTTCTGACTAAACTGTTAAGGTTGGTAATGTGAAGCTATAGCGGGAACGACAGGAAAAATAGGAAGTATGAGGGAGATAAAACTTGTCTGAGAGGCAGGAGCGATGAGGCAGTAGTTTGGGTTCTTCGGGTCATGTGAGAAATGAGAAGGGCTTTCTTTTTTTTTTTTTTTAAAGAATAGGAGAGGGATGATAGAAGAGGAGGAATTTGGTAGGGTGGAAGGATTGCTTGATGTCGGTCGTCGTAGTGTTGGTTTTTTGTAATATGGCGGGGTAGGACACGGATGGATGGTGTTCCGATGTTCAAGGTTGTCAGAGTGGTCTTGAGTGCTAGACTTATGTAGAGATTTATAAGGGTCGATTTTTTAATCTATTCTTTGAAAGTGAGATGGTTCTTATAGTGGTGATTGTGGTGGGAAGGGACTATCAGAGAAAACACTGTGGAGCCAGGGTTTATATGCCCATGCATGCTAAGGGTTTCTTTTTTGGTCTGTGTGATTAATTTTGGGAGGGATGTAGGATTCATCGTAAGAACGGTGGAAAGTAATTCATGGAAGAAAGGGGTGAATTGGAGTGTCTTTTGTGCAGTTACCGGAGTATGGGCTTCCTAAGGCTCATGCGGAGTTCTTACGGTTCAGTGATTCTTGAAGACGTCACGTTGCGGCTGGGAAATCATGGGGTAGTGCAATTATTGAGGAAGCATAATTATGCAATTACAAGGTTACATTAATTTGGTAGGAGTTGGGATGTTGGGTGGTGTGGCGAGGGAACCAATGGGTTTTCGGCACGTGGATTATAAGGTGATGGCATATTCTTCATTCTGTCACATAAGAGGGATTGTAGGTGGAAGGTTAGTGGAGGCAGAAGGAGGAATGGTAGGGCGTGTGGTGTTGATGGGTGCTAATGGTTTTTTTTTTTTTTGTGAAATATGATGCGTAAATTCTTCGGGAGACCATCTAAACATCTGAAGGGTGGTGCAAGGGTAGGATTTAGTGGATTTGGAGGCTGCATTGGCTCGGGGATAGCGTCCACATCCGGAGGAGGCTCAAGTGTTACAGAGTCAAATGATAAAGCAGGCTTAATGAGTTGCATAAGTAAGGAGATAATGAGACTAATTAAGAGGGAAAGTAAAAGAACTGAAATCTTTGTGAAGAGACAAAAATCAAGTAGGGCCCATGGCAATCACTTAATGATTCACTTCCTTAACAAGGTAACTTCGAGGACTTCTAATCCTTGACTAGTTAAGGATTGTTATGAGCGTTACTTCATTTCTTAATTAAAATGAAAGTTTCTGCTTGCAAAACAAATGTTATTATTTTGGTTATAAGTTTAACGCTTTTCTAGATTATGAATAAGCTCTAAATTATGGATAATTTAGTGATATTATTATTGTAATTTGAGTAATTGTAATTTTAATTTGGAGGCACATCTATCATTAACAGTGTGGTATGCATAGGTTTAACTCAAATGTTCTCAAGATTTCTGCCTTGAAGGGATAATGTGTTATATCAAAAGGAAAATTAATTATTGGAAATTATTTGCACTGTATATACTAAAAGAGTATGATGATAGGTATAGGAAGAAGAGAAAGAGAGAGACTGAGAAACCGAAGAGAAACCGAGGTCCACGGAATATCAACATCACAGAGGAAGCTCAAAGGAGAGGCGATGAATGTGATTAAGAGGGAGTGTAGGAATTTGCAGTGATGAAAGACTGAGGCAGGGAGGCCAGCAATTCCATGAAGGCCGTGGACTCCTCTAGCAACGAAAAAAAGAAAAGTGGAACCGAAGATGGAGCCTGTCATGGAGGGTCTCAGAATAAAATATTCTATAGTTTGAGTAATGATAAACCAGAAGCCTGCAATGGAATTTTATTTTATTTTTTTCTCTCTCCCTCTGAACAGAGAGTGATGTGATTGAAATTCCCCATCTTAGGAGAAGAGCTACGTTGAGGAGTGGTACTTCAATAGCGGATGGTACAGAAGCGTAGAGGGGAGTTCAGGAAAGGTTGAATTTGTGACGCGGAGGAATGATCAAAAGAAAAGATGGCATCAGGCAAATGGAAAGATTCCTAAAGGAATGAATGCGACTGCTGCAAATTTGAATGGGTTCATCGGGAGGACGCCGATGAATGAGGATTTCCGTTTTACGCCTTTCCCCCAAAGGAATCTGCTCCCGATTATGGCACCAACGTCGTCATCCAACTTATAACCACCATTTTACCATCACATCTACTACCACTACCGAGGACGGAGTATATTTCTAGGAGTGGAATAAGGAGAGGTGGATGTGTCGGGGTTCCTCTTGGGGTGAGGTTGGTGAGAAAGTGCGAGAGGTAGGCATAATAGATGGAGACGAGCTGTCTAGAGGTTCGCAGTGGCATGGTTAGGAAGAGAGATATGAAGAGATGGACGTGGTATGATGGCAATGTGTATGGCGCGAGCCTTGATTGGTCAATAAGGAAGAAGGTGGAGGATAAGGCAATGAAAGTTTCCATGGAGACGTAACTTTGTGTATGTAAGTTGCTGTTGTTGGTTCCTGGTAACAGTTTAATGGATCGAATGAAAATGAGTATAACTGAAGGTGAGACATGGATTTAAGTCCAATGTGATGTTTGATAGACAGTGAACTCATAGATGACCGATGGTTGGCTGGTTGTTGATTAGCTCATTCTAAGATTATGAACCGCAATAAAGGGTCATACAGGGTGTGAGAACCCACATCCTATATGACTCTAGGCACTCTACATACTCTGTATATATAATAAGATGACGGCAATGTATGTAATGAGATGGAGAGGCGAGGAGTGGGTGGAGGGATTGAATGGAATGAAAATGGAACTTCTGGTAGTCGGCATTTTGCTTTTGAATATTCGGTGGTAATGGTAGATATGAAGGGAAAAGGGTGCTTATAAGGTGGATGGCGATGGTTGTGAAACAATAAAAGATAAGGAGTCAGTATATGGGTATTAAGTGTGGAATAGGGTGGATCGATTCCAGGATTTGCCGTGGCAATTACGACTTGAGTAAATATTGCTACTTTTTAACTAAAACTGCAATAGTTGGTTCTCGTAAGACAATCGTGGGGATTGATGGACCTGAGTTGGATGCTTGTCTGAGTCCCTGTGACTTGGAGGCACAAATTTCGGAGCATTGGCCGAAATAGGAGAATTCCTGGTTTATCTAGGATGATACACTGTTGGGGAACACGTGTAGGAATATAATAGATTTGAATTCCTGGAGAGGAAACAGCTCGCGGATGCAGGACATCTGAGGATGTGATGATTGTGGGGATTGTTGTGTTGTTTGGTATGAAGAGAGGATCATCTGTGGTGAGGAGACGTCAGTTGTTTTTGCTGAGAATTATGGACGAGTCGGAACTGATGCCTTTAAAGTCTCAATGTCTGTTGAAGAAACCCAGAATCATTGGTTTTCCATGGATGTGGTTATAGGAGAGATTAAATGGTTTCCCGTCCACGAGGCAGAGGATCTGAAGAAAGGAATGTGATTAGTTTCTGTCAAGGGAATGAGTAGTGAGAGGGCCTGTGAGGGGATGGAACTTCAAATGAATCCTTCGAGGTGACTGTCGAGTAGGAGGAGGTTGGTATGTGAGTTTGCGAGATAGGTAAAGATGTTCTGTAGAATTGGTAGGCAAGTGGTATTGTTATGATGGTTAGTCGTGCAAGAGGATGAGGTGTTCCACGAAGGGGAAGGGAGGTTTAGAATACGAATGAGAGTGCAGCTGGATATCATATGTAGACTTTAAGTCGAGTGCATTAATTCCGCCATATCCGAACGATGATGGAGCATTCCAAGAATGGGTGCACTGTAGAGGGAAAGTGGTGAAGTCATTTTACTGGACTGATGTTTGATAGATCATCAACGGATTGTTGGTTGTTGATTGGTACATTCTAAGACGATGAACAAGAGAAGGAGTGCGGAGATGAGGGTGTCTAGTGATGGTATCGAGTTTCCTTGGCTAAAGATGTCTGTTTAAACCAATTAGCGTCGTGGTACTCTAAGTCCTAGGAAGTGTTTCGGGAAGAAGGCCACGTCAGCTCCGATGAATATTGCGATGAATTGGATATTGAAAATGGAGCAATTGAAGAATAAACCAGTTATTAAGGACGGCAGGATTGTTTTTTGTTTTTTCGTCTGCATGGACCGTTTGTAGAGGATGCACAGGATACTCAATTGCTGAACTACTACCTCCAGCCAGTGTATATGTATGAGTATATCTATTGAAGGTAGTGCCCGGTTGGGCACACTACCTTCAATTGCACACACACACACACACACACACACACACACATATATATATATATATATATATATATATATATATATATATATATATATATATATATATATATATATATATATATATATATATATATATATATATATATATACACACACACACACACACACACACACACACACACACACACACACATATATATATATATATATATATGTGTGTGTGTGTGTGTGTGTATGTATGTATATGTATATATATATATATATATACATATACATACATACACAAAATCCTTACACCGTTTATATATATACACATATATATCAAATTCTTACTCCTTTCTCCTCCTTAGATTTTGTACACATACATGTACAAAATCTTTACTCCTTATACACACAAACACATATATAAGGAATAAGGATTTTATTTCCTCGGTTTTGAAAGAGCATCTGTGTAACCCAATACACTTGGGTCCCCGGAAAGAAAACTGGATTGTTCTTGAAAAATTTCTTCCAGCATGCTCTGGCTTCCTGGGGCAGATCAGAGGTCAAGAATATGAGGACGAGGAGAAAGGTGAATTCGTCATCAAACAGTCCGTCCCACATGCGAGACGTCGCCTCTCGGTACCGCCGTCGGCCGCGGGTTCGGGGCGCCCCGCCCCACCAGAGAAGCGGGAGAACGAGGCACACCTCAGCGGGAAAGGGCGCTTCCTCAGGTTCGGTGGCTCCGGACGAAGACGAGCGAGCGTCGCTCCTTCGCTAGCGGCAAGGGATCGAGGTCGGATGGATAACAGGGCAGGGAAGGCGGGGGAGTCACCGCTGCGCCCCGTGCAGTTGGTGGTCTCCGAAGAAGGACGGTGGGAATCGGATGTTCCTGCAGAAACAGGGTCACCTACAGGACCTCGGTAGATCGTGGGTGTTCCTGTGCTGTGACAGCATGGCCCATCACAGCATCACAGCTGGACAGTCCTCCCAGAGAGATCTTCTTGCGCCTGAGGATGTGGACCGGGACGCTGTCAACAATGGAGTCCAGGAACCCTGCACATTACTCTGAGACTCCCACCTCGCATCCGACTGGAGCTGGGCAGGTGTGTGAACCTCGGACCATGAGGCCTACGACTAAGCCCTTCTTGTGCTTTGCCTCTGGGAGTCTATCTGAAACCGATGGTCCAGTTCACGCACCACGTGGAATACCTCACCCTGTCCCTTGGAGGACAGTGTCCATCTCTTGCCTTGGAAATTCTAGTCTGCAAGATATGCTTTCTTTGCGAGGTTTTTGTATCCCTTGAGGGCACGTTGCAGCCCAAAGTGCGTGCTCCTTTCCACTCGAAGTTTTCTCTAGTAGTGCCATCTACCGGCGACAGAGTTCCAGGTCGAGGCTTCCTGCTTCCTTCAGTGATCTCAGTGCGACCTTCCCTCTACGGAGTCTGGGTGGAGAGCCTCTAGCTTTCTTCCGCTTCCTCTTGTCGGAGGTCTTGTGGAACTCTCCTTCTGATGCTGCGACCGGGAACGGACCACTCGAGTGAGGTGAGAAGCCAACTTGCAGCGATGGAACCAGTGAATGCTTCAGGAAATTTTTGGATCACTGCAACGGTCGAACCTACCGGCGACGGACCCTTCGCAGTCAGGAAGGAAGGAGATGAAGGGTTCTTTCAGGTCCAGCCTCGCATCGTTCAGGGGAAGATGAAAGAAGAACCTTATAGAACCCCTATTACTTCCGACAGCCCTTGGGGAGCGAATCGTTTTTAGCCTCCGTTTCCCGAAGGGACTACGGGGCATTAGCTGCTATAGGGAAGTGAAGGGGACGAGGAAACAAGTCCATCTGCTCCGTTCCCATTCCCATTCCATTTTTTGGATTCTTCACCACTTGTCACTGCGAGCTCCTCGAGGTAGATGAGGAAGGATGTTTCCTTTGCCTGTCGTCAACCCCTTTTCGTACGCAAACGTCACATGGGACTCGCGGAGGTTTCGGCAAGCTATCCGCCCCAGCATTTGGTTTATCATCTGATCACGCCGGGGCGTTTATTATAAAAAAATAAATACACGTGTGTAGGACTTTCGCCCCTACATCGTCCGAAAATGCTTGGAATCCGCCGAGTAACCGGCACGCCGGTCTTGTAAGATTCCCAGCAGCTCGTCCCAGCGCTACAGTCCCTTCGGTGGGGCACTTGGGGTCGCAGCGACCGTGAGCTGACCCGTGGTCCAGCCACCTAGTTCCCTCGTCTTCTGACTGATTTCGCAACTGACTTCCCATTAGTCGTCTGGTTACTGTTCAGGTGCTCCCTGAGCGAGGGTAGTGTTGCGGCTAGGGAGGTTCTTTGCGCCCACGTCCACGTGATGGGCTGCACGATGACGCTCTGCAGCGAGTGGTTGTTGTAGGAGGAATGCAGCAGTCGCTGCCGCATCTCCGGGCTCGCTTCGTAGTCCTTGGCCCATGTGCGAACGGTTACCTGCAACCGGGCACTACCGTTCGCCAGCCGGCAGAAGATCCAGTTGTTCGTTCTGGTCAGTTTGGCCACTCTCCGGGGCTCCAGTCCTCAGCGGGACACGTTGCACCTGCCCCGCCGCGCCAGTAACGAAGGCAGTCCAGCGTAGCCGGTGGCTAGCTTGACCAAGTATCGTGCAGGCTCGCATCAGTTCGTGCTGCAAAGTTTCACTACGAGGGCAAGCATCCTCCACTGGAGCTGCCGTTCCAGGCTCTCTACTGTCAGGAGGTCGAGGCCTCCTGACAGTAGAGAGCGTCGCGACGCTAGCGCATAAGTCCTTCAGGCGGACTGGGGGACTCCCTGTGCCTCAGAGGGCGATTCTGAGGAGGTCCTTCATCCGCCTTTCAATGCTACTGGGTGGGGGAAAACAAAAAGCAGGGGGCAGAAGAGGGAGGTCATGAACGTGTTCCACACTGCGGCTTGTTCCGGCAAGAAACTTGTCACCCTGAAATGGGCCGATCGCCGACTGCGCCTTCTGGACGAAGCCTCCGCCGGAGCATAGTCCTCCATCGGTACACCGAGGTACTTATAGTATCAAACAGTGAGGATCCCTGAGCATTTGGTGTGCAACTTGCTGCTGTCCTGCCCCCGAGATTCGAACGTGAGAGAAAATTGCGAGTCTGCACGCGCTTTGATCTCTACATTAGCAGCGTCCAGAAAGTGCGTGAAGACGTCTGTGCCCGCCCGGGTTTCCTGGAGCTCCTTGACAGTCGTGTGTCGAAACCGAAATTCCTCCAGATGGCATTGCCATGGGAATTTACGGGTTCGCAGGACAGACGATCTCGTCAACGATCACCGAGTGGGAGGGTGCTTTGCTCACTCGCATTCTTACGAATTGCCGGCAACAATGCCTCATTCCCTGGCAACCTCCGCTCAGCGTTCCCATTGTTCTTTCTCTCCTCCACTAACAATGCATGGTTCCCTGGCAACCCTTCGAGCCCTCTCTCTCATTCAGCTCGTTTGGGCTGCCTGCCGATCGTAGTACTGGCCTAGGTAAGCTTTGCTCCGCCGCGTAGCCGAAAGAATGGCGAGGAGGACTTTCGGCTTCCCTGACGGCCACCCGAGCGCGTGCAGGATAGCTCCATCTCCTGATCTCCTGGAACCACGGGGAGAGAAACGCCAGAAGAAATAGGAGAAATCTGAATTTCCAAGTTCGGCGAGCGTAGAAACACGCAGCTTCTCGGCAGATTCCGCACCGGAAGGAAGGGGAATCGAAGCTCCCTCGAAGACTCGCAGTGGTGTTTCCACGGCGGCGGATCTCCTGAGCGCGGGTGCTTCCGAAGGAAGGACTCCAAGACGAATCTTCTCCTTTTCTGACGCGTTCCTTTGTATCTCTCCTCCCTCCTTCCTCCTCTAACTTTTTAGCCGCGGCAGCTCCACCCGGTTCCCAAGAAGTTGCCGTTCTTTTTCTCTCAAGAAGTTAGTCGTGATCGCAGAGGCTCTTTTGTGTGCGTCCCAGGAAGCAGCAGCCTTCGCGCACCAGAGATCCACGTGACACTGCGGTGCCTGTCAAAAAAAAACCGGATGTTGAGATCGCGGAGGATCATAAAAATAAATACGTATGCTTATTATGTATTTATATTTATTAGAAATCTATATTTAATAAATATATAAATAAAGAATTATAAAAAAATAAAAAAATGACAATGACAAAAATAGTGTGGAAAAAATGAAATAAACGTAATAAACACGTGTGTTTATGCATGTTTATACATGCTATTAATCACAGTGGTACCTCGGTACTCGACGCTGTCGGAACTCAGCAAGCTCAGTACTCGTCGCATTTTGACGAGGAAAAAAATGTTTCGACACTCGGAGGCGCATGCTTAGAACTCGACACCCCACTTTCATGATGAAACAAATGAAGGTTTTCGTCTCGTGATAGCTCGCGGACAGTACCAAACACTTCCATAGAGTGTCCCCCGAATAGTTCCTTTTTTGTGTGTGTGCTTTGTGTGCATTTAAAGCGTTAATTTATGGGTCCTGAAATAGTTAAAAATGATATCACGAAGCCTAGAAAGGGACTCGTTCGGTACTCGTCGGTTTCGGCACTCGTCACGAGTTCCGGAACGAATTACCGACGAGTAACGAGGTGCCACTGTATATTAATAGCATGTATGTTGAAATAAATACGCATATTTATACATGATGAGCACGTAAATTTGTCTTTTAGGCTGATTCGAGGTTTCATATTCCGGATTTCGGAGTCTGGGACGATGCCCCAAACCCACGCACTGCTGCCCCTGCGTTCGCCAGTGCCCGAGCGTTCCGATGCCACCAGGTGATGTCACCGCCGCCCTCACTCCAGCATCCCAAAAAGGCTCTCTCCTTCGCCTCCTTTCTCCTACTCGACGCCTCTTCGTGGAAAAGAGTGTTCTGGAAGGTGACCCGCCTCCGACCGAGAGACTTGCTACGAGGGCAGCGGAATCGTGGGCCGACCTGCTAGACGAGGGGCGAGCGCGAAGGTTGCTGCGGCTGCGGGGCGCGCCTCTGCCTCCCGGTCCTCCCCGGCTCGTCTTCCCTCAGGGGATAATCAAGGAGCCTCCAGGAGGAGAAGGATGGCGTCTAGCAACCACGGCTGAGGAGTGGCCCTTCAGATTTCACAGTAAGTGGATCGTCCACGTTCGTCTGAGGTCCGGAAGAGGAACGAATGGACCTCCGTGCCCGAGAGGACCACCCCACCCTTCACAAGCAGACAGAAGAAAGGCACAGGAGGCCTTCAAGGCATCCTCAAGGAAGGACGAAAATGCCGTCATGGAAACGAAGGGAGGAGGAAGCTCATAGAGGAACCAATGAGAGATCAACGATGAGGTCTCCCGTCGGATCCTTGAGGGACGGGATCTTTTTAGCAGATCGACGCAAAACGAGGCAGGCAGCCTCCAGAGAACCAAAGCGAAGAGCGGAGAGAGACCTTGAAGTCCCCGCGCGCTGGGAAAGAGGCAGAAGTCGCATCAGGGAAAGCGCAGAGAGTTTCCGCAGGGAGACCGAAAAATCCTGACGTCCTTCGCATCGGCGCGCTCCCGTCCGTAACCTAGCAACGAGGATCCTCCCTCACGCGATTCTCCCGCGAATACTGGACACCCTCCCAGTCTCTCGTGCTCTGGGGTCTCCGTGCACGTGATGGGAACCGGGAGCAGACTCAAGACGCGGAGTCGCTCGAAGATCAGGTGAACAGTTTCCACGGCGACGCGCTCGCGAATGAGCCAACTCAGGTGGCGTCTGCCGTTCCTCCCCTTTTCTCTCCCCCTTTCCCCCTCTTCCTCTTCGACCAAGCCGCCAGATAAACGGCGCCTTCTCCTTCTCTCTTTCATGTCGCGGCCCAGCCTCCTGCCCTTCGCTGTTGTGGCTTCGCCGCCCCACAACCTGAGAGAGCACACTGCGGAGTTTTCCCACCAAGGGCGCTACGGAACGGATTCATACAATGCAGAGGTGGGGATTAGAGGGATTCTGGATCCTAACGCGCAGCGCATCTCCCCCACTTCCCAAAGCAAAAGAGAATACTGCAAAGGCGCGGCAGTGGGGCCGCCTTGCCGTGTTGTGGCGCCTCGGAAGGTGGCTCGAGCTGCTGGGCTCCACCGGAGGCGGCAGCAGCCATCCCGAGGTCTCCTTCCCGCCTGGGCACGAAAAAGTCTGCAACGGCGGCTGGCGGACTGCAATGCTCCTTGCTCCTCCGTTCCTCGAGCGTATAGGGGACAGGCTCGCTCCACCCGATGAATTCACCATGGTGCCTCTGCTTTCTCCAGACTTCTTCCCTGAGCTTCCCGCGGCACCTGTCGCGGAGGGAGGGGCATCGCTTGCAGCCCATCCTACGGGCAACCGGAAGGCGGTTGAACGGTAGGTAGAAACGGGGAGAAAGAGAGGTCCTTTCATCGGGCGGAGGGAAAGGCAGCCCTCGGGCAGAATAGATCAGGACTTCTTCCGCTGAAGGACGTCCCAGATGCGCGTTCTTCCCGACCCTCTCATCGGCGGTGCAGGGTTCCCGGATACAAAAGGCCCAGAAGCTCCCACGACAGAGTCCACCCGCGACCCCGAAAGACCATCGGTGCTTCCCATCCACTGCAAAGGGCGCGATGGCGGACTGCTCCGTTTCTACCACTGCAGGGCTCCACCACCGCAGCTTTGGAACTGAGAGCTCCTGAGTGATTCGAACCCACTGCCTCGCGATCTCCGGGCTAGCTCTCCGGACTCGCGGCCACCTTCAAACTGCGCTCTTTCCACTTTACGTCAGATGAGGGCAGCACCACCTGCTGGTCCCGCGTGCTTTTCCCCCTCCGGCTGAAGACCGGAGGCAGCAGGTTCAGCGGACGCTCTTCCTAGACCGCGGTGCGTGAGGGAGAGCGCCATCCACGTTCTCATCTGTTCTGAGCGAGAGAGAGAAGCGTGGGAAGGAGGGAGGTCACCGTATAACCCGACTCTTTCGTGGAGGACTCCTTCTCAGACTCGACTCGCACGGCCAGAGTCACCACTCTGCGGAATGACCTTTCAGCACGCGAGCTACTCCCCTCTGCTGCCTGCTCCTCCGGGACCTAGTTAGCCCGCTTGTACGTGTCCTTTCCTTCTTCCCGATCCTCCATGGTCAACTCACGAGGCCACGCTGTCAGTAGAGACGACCTATCCCACCGACATCCGCGGAAGCGCTCTCCCATCCTGGAAGGGCGGGAACACACGGGCAGCCGATGGACCGGCTCGTGAGGGCGACGCCTCCCTCACCTGGATGACTCTCGGAGCCCAACGTTGCGAGCTCTCTCATGGGTCAGCGATCGGTAGCGAGTTATGGTGTCCGACAGAAAGACGTGGTCCTAGGGACCTTATTGTGGCTTGAGGCAACAGTTTCGTGGCTCCGGGCTCCACAAGCGCAAGCGAACCGCACATGCACGACGGTCTTCTAGGAGCACATGAGCAAGAGGAAAAAGAAGGAGGAGGAAGGAAAAAAGGGAGGGAGGTAAAAGGAAAAGGAAGAGAAGAAAAGTAGGATCTTCATTAGTGCCGCAGCTGCGTCGAGCTAGGCTGAGCTACTTCCGATTCTCTCAGCAATGCGCATCCTGGCAACTATGGCCTCAGGCGCCCTGACCTCTTGCCACGACTCGATAGCAGCCGACATCCCCACACAGACCCTGGTGAACAAGAAAAGGGAATTTCTTGCTTCCGGGAACTCCTTGGAGAAACGCTGGTTTCCCACGGCCCGGCGTTACGAAGGACGCTTGGCAGTCCGCATGTCGGGATGGTGGTCACGCTCCTGAATGCCATGCTGCCTGGGAGCGACTGAAGCCTCTCGCATGTCGCCCATAGGGTCAGCAGTACGAGCATGTTCATCCTCCCAATGAAATCAGGAGGTTCGTCCGGATCCCACGGTCAGTGCCCAAGAAGGCAGCTGAAGGGACGGACAGGCAAGCCAGCTCTGCCGAACTCCGTCAGAAACCCAGCCGACGGTATTCGTGGTTTCCCCTGGGTTCACAGGGATCTCAGGATCCTAAGGACGACAGTGCGTGGAAAGCTCTAAGCACTTTCAAGAACGGACGCGAACCAGCTCTGTTGAACGGGCGCACCACACAGAGTGTATATGCCCAGATCTTGCAGTTTCCAACGTCTTCATGCCCTCTTCACCCTTTCGTTCTTCCTGTCTTCTTGTTCTCGTTTCCAAGAATCATCTGTCTGCCACCACATCAACTAGCTCCAGTTCCCCTTAAGAGCAGATGTCCCGAGCGATCCGTCCATAGGGAGTTGCCTCAACCCGTGGGTCCCATGGATATCTCGGCCATCTTCGACCAGCCACAGGGCACCTTGTCCTACGGGGGTGCCTCAGAAGCATCTCCAGCTCTCCTGCCACCTCTTTATTTTGAAAGATGCTGGAGACAAGACTGTTAGGGAGCTGGGCATCCCTAGTCAACAAAGGGGGGGGGGGGACAGTCACGCAGCACCTCGTTTTACAAGGCGCCCTGTGGCTTGTTGCCCCCGACATCGGAGATAGCTGAGATACTCATGGGACCCACAGGCTGGTGTATCTCCCGATAGAAGAAGGGGTTCTTCAACCCTTCTTTTTGAGCCGTGCGTGACGCTGTTGCCAAAGCGACGGGTGAACGCGTCTTCCTCGCATCCGTGCGGGCCAGCAGCGATAGCGCCGGCACGACTCTGCAGGGAGCCCACGTAAAGACTGCTGCGAATTCTTGGAGAGGGAAGAAGCGACTCTCCAGAGAAATTGCATTCCTGAGAGCCGTCGTTCCCTTCATTGTGGGGTCCGGGAATGAATTAAAACTCACAAAAGGAATCCTTTAATTCGATTCTGCGCTAAGGAGCCGCATACCTCCCTCCGCGTAAAGTTTGGATCCCCGAAACAGAAGTTTCCCTCGCAGACTTCGTTGGGAGCCGTTGATTATTCCACTCTTCTTCCTTCCGGTATCTCTGATGGTTTTGGCCTTCCGCCCGAAAGAGTTGGATTGGTTCCGACCGTGGCAGGATCCTCGGATCGTCTGGGTTGATTTTTGGAGACTACCTTGCTCCTCCGAGACCACCTTCTCCGGTGTTCCCGGAGGAAGAAGACATCCTGGACCCAAGGTTGGTGGAGTCTCCTTTTCTGCGGTTCGTCCCGAAGCCTTCGAAGACGCACCGAAGTCGGTCATTCGCGGCCCTATTTGGCGCTTTCATTGAGACGACTCGCTGCCACGGAAGAGAAGTGAATTCTATGGGGAAGGGTCAGAGAAAATTTTCTTGAGCAGCAATGGACAGGGAAGCATTTTAATGGGTTCCTACAAAGCATGGATTGAAGTAAGGAATGAATCGACATGAGCCGGAGGGAGACGCTCCATTTTTCTTCTCCGAAGGGAACCCGGAAAGGATCTGCTATTAGAAATTGCTTATCCGGAGGGAATCCCCGCATGGGGAACCGCTCCTGTTTTCTCCTCCTCTGAAGAACCCCGAAGGGCTTCCGAAATCTCCCAGAAGGACGCTCCCGAAGGGTGCGGCACACTTCTCTGCACTCTCTGGAGAGGTGGCAACATACCTACTCCATGGTAGGATACGGCTTTTTGGCTAAGATCAAAGTGTAGGATACGGAAGGCCCTCCTCGAAAAGGGGGTCTGCTCCTTCGCAACTGGAGGGGAAACTCCCACTCCTTGATTCCTGAAGATTCCTGGGGGAATTTTGGCTGGCTCATGCGGGATTACCCGCTCTCTGGAAAGGAAGTACTTGACATTTGCGTGTTTCCAGGCAACCAAAGACTCCGTTTGGTGCGGTGATGAAGGTTGCAGGATGGACGGTTCAGTGCCTCAAGGATAGGAGCCGAAAACGGCCTGAGAGTTTGGGATGGCCTTCATGGAGGCGATTTTGCTTTCCTACTGCAGCACGAGCTCATATGATGAGCACAGAGCAGAAAACGCAGTTGCTGCTGCATCCTCACGCTCATCTTCGCTTTTTCCCTTCCCCTCCTCGTGCTGACTGCGGTCCTACTGTAGCTTTATCCAGGGCTTGTGGTGACCGAGGGAGGGGGGAAATCTCTCCGGCTTCCTCCTCTTCCTGGAACTGCCTGTCCCCCAAGTTCTTGAAGAGAAAGGGCGGGTACACTGCAGACCCGCAAGAAGGTGGGTAGCGTTTCTTCGTTGAGGTGAAGGATTGCCGAGAGGTTCACTGCTGGGGTTCGAACCGGCGGCCTCGTTCTCGGCGCTACGCCAATCGCGCCAGCCCGGGCGCTGTCGCCGCGCGAGCGTACGAAGGGCAAACAACAGCAAGTGCAACGACAACAAGTGGTTGCCGTGTGACTGTCATTTTGAGTGTGACACCAGACGTAGCGGGTTCGAATCCCGCCCAGGAAAAGATCGACGTCGAGAATGGGGGGTGCGTCCTGGGTTTCGAGTGTCTTCCGCAAGATAACGTTGCTTGGTCTGTAGGCTTCGAGTGCTGCAATGCTGGAAGCCGGATGCTCCCGTTGACTAGCCGGGATTGGAAGCTGACCCTTCGGGATCCCTCCAGGAATCAATAAGCCTTAAAGTTTTCCTCCTGTTGGGAGAATGGGGTCGCCCCCCTTCTCCTTCTCAGGGAACTCCGACCGTACCATGGAGCTGATTGATACTCCCCTCGAGGGTTGCCTCTCCAGAGTGTAAGAAGCGCGCTGCTCCCTTCGGGGGGCGTCTCTCACAACCAATAGGTGAAGTCAGGTCGGTTGGAAAGGAACTGTTCCTCTCGAGAGAGCAGAGGTCAGCGTTTGCGTGACGTGCGAGACGAGACACTGACTCGTGGCACCGGTGATCTGAGACACACGCGCCTACGTGCGGCACGGACCTTCCGGAGTTTCCAGAACAGCGTTCCTGGCATCTCCCGAAGAATGTCGACGGACAGGTCCCTCACGTTTTTTGCGCGGACGCTTCCGCCTTCGGATGTCCTTTGTCGTTTTTCGGCCGCCTCTTGCGGACGTCGCCAAAAGTTACGGGCGCTCGACGCGCCCGCGCAGAAGAGCAGGAGGCGGGCGATCTTACACAGCTCGACCCGGGGGCGTTCGCGGACTATTTTCCCCATGCTGTCCGTTGGAGGATGTGTTGCAGGACCAAGGCAAGTGGACTCGCCCGGCCACCATTCCCCTCGACGCAGCGCTGCCTGTCCTAAGGGCAAGCGACGACAGCTGCATTAGAGTTCCCATTGCAGCCAGCGCTCCCATTTTGTTTCCAGAGCAGTGGAATCGCTTCTACACCGCTCTTCGACTGCAGTGCCCTCCTAGGAATGCGGCAGAGGCCGCCTTCAGCGCTGCGTCGACCATCTGCACCAGGGAGACACCGCCATCGACGTCATGTCCGCTTCTTCGCGCGCGGCGGCCTCTCGCTAGATGCGGCCATCGCAACGATCTGTTGCATCCGCGCCATCGTCATGGCCTGCCACGTGTTGGAGTCTCGAGCTACCCCAATAGAGGTCACCAGGATTGCAGCCTCCAACATGAGGACGGCGGCCAGGTGGTCTCATCTCAAGGAAAAAGCAAAGAAGGAGATCGCCGGCATTCAAGGTCGGTTCCGAAAGGATGGAACGGCAGAAGTAGAAAACCCGTGTTCCTTCTCCATCCCCCCCCATATCTTTTTTTTTATTATCTAGACATCCATTTGTGGTCTTCCTCCCTCCCATTCAGGACTTTCAGTGCGATCGACCTGCGTGCCGGGGAGTCCTCCCCTGGAACTTCTTTTCGCTTTGCTTGGGAACTTGGTTCTTAGATGGCTTGTTCTTTTTTTTTTTGAATAAACACCCCCGGGGAGACGGCCCGATGATAAACCAGGCGGGTTCTGCCGAGGACGTGGCGAAAGCGTCATGCGTGCCTCTGTGCGAACGGTGCCGCGCGGTCGGCTTCTCGACAGGTCGCATTTACCCAGCGGTTCCTCTTTTGATCCATGAAGTCCCTGTGCAAACGCTGTGGAAACATCCGGGTCCGTTAGAACCGGACGTTGCTGTGGCGTGTAAGTTCCGCTCCGTGTGCTTCCGCAACCCTGGCAACGTGGATGTCGTTCGCCAGCAGCACGCTCTTTCGCATGAGAAAGCACCAGGCATCAATAACGGAAGGAGAGCGCGAGAAGCTCCCAGGGGCAGCTGCACCCTCCTCTGACCTCTTCTGCTAGCACCACGACCAGAGTTCTAGGCGAGGACGAAGAAAGAGGGAGACGAGGCGCAGGTTCCCGACGACGAGCACCACCAGCGCCACCTGGAACTGCTTCCTTCTCCCCCACAGATACCGGCCGACCACTATGCTTCTGTGCTGCCTCGAGAGAAGCCCTCGAGGAAGCCCACCCGACTCTTACAAGCGCCTTCCAGTTCGAGGAACTCGGATGGATCGTTCTTCTAGAAGCTTCTAGAAGGCAGTCTCTGCCGCGCTCGTGGAGCCGGCATGTCCTCGACAGACTTCCAGAGGAGCCACCACTACAGAGGGAGGGTTGTCATTTTCTCGCACCACTCGCTTGCTCCTCCGTGCCCGGAGGGAGACGACGGGAATTCCCGAAGAGCGCGGAGACCCAGTCATGGAAGGGGGACTCCGCACCCGAGCGAGCAGCCACTCCTGCTCACGGAGCGCGCTTTCCTCTCAAGAGCGGGAAGATCCCGCTTGATCCCCGCGCACCCCCGCTCGCGACGATCAGATGCTCTCTGCACCATCTTTCAGGAGCGCTGGACGACGTGCCAGGGAGCAGCGCTCTACCCCTCTTGACAGCCGCCCGCACTCCGGAATTCCAGCTGATCGCGGACGCGCTATCAAGCGACTAGTGTCCTGAGAGCTCGGCGCGTGCGCATTTCTCTTCTTTCCTAGATGAACGGATGGGCGGACAAACGATGGTGCATCCGCACCCCTGTCGACCAGAGTTCCATACCCCTGCCCTTCTCCTGCGGCGGGACTGGTTGCGCGCCTCGGGACTCGTCCAGACGCGTGTCTTCCACGTGCGTCCGCAGCGTCCGGCTCCCGCGTGGGGCAGCAGTTCCTCTTCCGAGGAAAGGGCGGTTCCCCGGGGGGAGCTCTCTACTAGGGAAGACGTGCAGGAGGATGCCGCACCGCTGCTGGATCCCGTAGACGTGTCCTAGCGTCCAGGACCCGCGTTCCGCGGCTGACGCGGCTGACGGCGGCTCGAAGGGGGTCGTCTTTCTTCCCAAGATGGAAGGATAGAAACCTCACCGGAGGGCACGGTTAGGCATCCTCGTACCTAATCGCCGTGTCAGTTCAATTTTTTTCGAGATGAATAGATTGAGAGATAAGTAGAGCAGGAGGCGAGATGGACTCGCCCTATGGAAAGTCCATCCCACGGTTCCTTAGGACCTCCGTTGGGAGGAGACGGGAAGGGGAGAAAGGAGTGCTTCCTACTCTGACCACAGAAGAACTGGATGATGGGGATTGCTATTCGCAGGAAGCGAGCTGCATACTCCATGACATCCCTGTCGTTTGCATCTTCGACTTCGTCGGATCCACTCCAAGCCGCCACAATACCGCGGATGCAGCTAAGCGCTGCTACGGCTGCGGCTGGCTGCAGGGCGTCCCGCACGAAGAGGAGCCGAAAAACGTCTTTGGGAGGGCTGCCCACCAGGATCATCAGGGTTGTTCCCAAAGGGACCGGAGGGCAACACAGTCAACTAAAAGGTGCGGGAGGGATTCCCGTTCCCCGCACTTGGTATTCGGATTCACTCGCCCCCGTGTCCAGTGGCGGCGGCGCGCGTTGCAGGGGAGGCCCCAGTGCAACAGCATAAGCGCCGACTCCTGCCGCTTTAGGGGAAAAAGATCCTTCTTCCGGTTATCACTGGGGGCCACTTCAGGTCATCCGTGGAGATGCCGAGCAGCTCTCTGCATTTCTTCAGTCCTTGCGGAAGGACGCTCTGGGTCGTGGCGTCCGCCAGCTGTCCCATGGTCCAATCATTCATCAACTTTTCTCTGCCTGCGATACGGCAAGAGACTTGCCACCTCGGCGTCCAGCTGCTAAGAGGGCCATCCGTAGAAAGGGCAACGCCGCCGTAGCTAGGTAGGTCGTCTCTGCCCACGTGCTCCTGACTGGACACTCCAGTATCTCGCGCAGAGTGCAGCGAGAGTATCGGCTGCGTCGCAGGCTATTCCACGTCTCGTGGCTCCTCTGATTCACTACCGCCCACGTGCCAACTGTTTCTTCCAGCCATTCGCTGGAATTGACGGGGCTGCAGATCATCCACGCATTCTCCTTCGCCGGAGTGGCTATTCGTCCGAGGAGAAGGACGCATCTTCTTATCTTCTTTTTACGACATAAGAGATGAGATGCAAGTCCTCCCGTTCCGGACACACGTCTGGCGAGGAAGCGGGCCGGAACACACCAAGGAGTGCTCCAAAACTTCTCTGCGATGGCCAAGGTTAGCCATCGCAGCTGAATTTCCATTCGCTTCAGTGTCAGGAGGCCAAGACCGCCATCCCGACGCGGAGCGCACAAGTCCATCAAGGGGACTCGGGGCCTCCCCTTGCCCCAAAGGGCGATGCGCAGGAGGTCCTTCGTCCTCTTCTTTATTTCCACGGCGAAGGGGCAAACAAAAAGTAGGGGGCGAAGGATGGGGGCCGCAAACGCGTTCCATACCGCGGCCCGTTCCGGAAAGTGAAACGGGTCAGGAACGGGACGATCGCCAACTCCACTTTCTGGAGACGACCTGACCAGGACCTGACCCAGGGCAGAAGTCTCCCAACGGAACGTCAAGGTACTTCAAGTACCTGCCCGTGGGGATCCCCAAACGGATGCAATCAGGCCATCCTGCCCACATCGCTCGAACTGCCATCACCGACGATTTTGCCTTGTTCACCCGCAGTCCAGTCCCGCGGCTTAGCAGATCGAAGAAAGTTTCGACTGGGGCTGCCGGGGAGGGCATGGGCAGCAGGAACAGAAGATCTTCGGCATATGCCGACGATCTGTTCCACGTCGTGGGCATATGCCGACGACGTGGAAGGATGGGGGAGGCGTTCTTTGGGCATGCTCCTCGGCATGATCCGAGGTGCCTTGGAGTGCGTCAGGTGCAATCTTTGGGGACGCTTTCGCACGCCATCCGCCGCGTCCTCCATGGTGCAGGAGGCTCCGCGCGCAGCAACTGGAGGGTCCGAAGAAGTGAGCAGGTCATGGGATAACCCTCCCTTCCCCTGCCATGTGTCGGTAGTGTGCTGGCATCTTAGAGAAGCGGGAAGGAGGCATCCGTGAAGCCCAAGGCATTCCAGGAAATTTCCTCGAGCTCCTCCGCGACCCCCCTAAGCCGGGTGGAGGGAAGAGGGAGAGGAACGGGCTGAAGGGCGAAAATTCCGCGCAAAGAGGTCACGTCGGCATCGCCACCGCGCTGAGACGGCGCGAGCGGACCTCCTGGTCGTGGCGGCGAGCGGGGAGCAGCTGGCGGAGGCGGCGGCGCTCACATCAGTTCGTTCCACGCCGATGGTCGGCTTCGAAGGCTGCGTGCTCGGGAGGCAGAGGGCGGGTTCGCTCCGACCGCCGCTGACCCGAGCGCTTAGTCATCGGGAGGCTGGCGCGACGGATTGCGAGGGAGAGCCATCTCGTGTCGAACTCTGCAAAGCGTTCCCCTCCCCCCTTTCGGATGCTTTTCTTCCCTAGTTTCATCTGCAGCAGCAGTCGTCGCGTACAGCAGGCGATCCCGGGCGAGAACGTTGAGACTGCTTGAGAAATCGCAAGCAAGGGTAGGGGAGGGAAGAGAAACGGGAATTATCGAGGAGTCCCTCGAGGTCGTAGGCATAGGTGGCTTGCTGGAGAGGATGCTAAGACCACAATCTTACGCTGCTGTGAGTCTCGGCGGTTCCTCTTCCCGAGGAAGCAGATCAAAACTGTGCCCTTTGCGGTCTCTCCGAGAGGGACGACCGCTTCGCGAGCGCCTGCGTCGTCCCGGGAGCCGCCCAAGGAAAAATGCCGCGCCGACCATCCGCGCGGAGAGCCCGCGGGGAGTGGCCCAGCCACTAGGGACGGGGACGCATTCCCGACAGCGGAACAACCCCAACGGCCTTCGCCGGCAGTAGTCCCTTGCCCCCTCGTTAGGTCCCGGCGTGATCCTCGAATCAGACAGAGACAAATCAGGGAGGATCGCGCGAATCTGGATTGTGGTCCCCCAATGTTTCATTCCCATCATCGCGGGCAGCCAGTCACGTAAGGGAGCAAAAAAGCCCTAGCGTTCCGCCGGAATGCTAAGAAGCCATTAAAGGGCACTATCAACGCTGAGAAAGTGAGGGAGCCCCTTTCTTGGGGATTCGCTCCCTCTGAGCCAAGGAGGCGCTCGCGCTGCGTTTCCTGAAGACCTGCGTCTCCGAAGAACGTCTCCTCCGGAAACGCATTAGCCGAGGGAACGAGCCTCGTGAGGGCTGCAAAAGGTACTTTGGTTGTTATGGCAGACGACCTTGGGATTCCTTACACGCGTGTGGTCGGGGTGGAGCAGCGGCGCGGAGAAGGGCTGCGTGGTTCTCGGCCGGGTGGGAGAGCTGCCCCTCGGATCTCCGGAAGCAACGGAGGGCGCAGAGCGGGGGAGGAGTTCAAGAACTCCGTCCGCCTCCCCTGGATTCGCCCGGGCGTGCGGCTCCTCTCCAGGAAGAACTTTCATCTTCGCGCTTCGGATGAACTTGTCCCGGTAACTCACGGCATCTCGGAACGACAGGCTGGAGTACACTTCCGTCTTTCCCCCCTGGCGATGATTCAGAACGAGGGAGAAGATGTCGGCTCCGCCTCTGTCTGCTAACCCCGCCACGGAGTGGTCACCTCCGGACCCACCCTGGAGGCACGCAAGCTGCGGAGGATGGCGTGGAAGCTTCCCGGCGCCGCTCCTCGCCGGTTCCCCGGATTCCAGAGAAGAAAGACCAGGTCTGCAAGAAACACGTAGGGGATCAAGGTCCACCAGGAAGCAAGGAACGGCCTGCGCCTGCTCCCCCGCGGGGTTTCTCTATGCTGTCCTCTCCCAATAAAGCGGGGACCCTGAGCAGGACCAGGCGACGGATTCCCGGACCTCTTCCGAGAGGGAGAGGAGGAGCACTCCTTCGCGGCTTCTCCCACCGAGGGCATCCAGAACGCTTACTCCCCCCGCAGGTCTTCGACGTCCTTCCCGTGGCCTTCGGAGGTCCCTCCGCTCCCAGGCGGGAAAGGGGGCCTTCGACCCCTCGGCGGAGGAGGGGAGCAACCATGTCCCTTTCCTTTAGCGGCTCGAGGGGTTCAGGGGTTCCTCCGACCCACCGTCGCCGTAGCGACCTCCGGGAAAGGCGGGAAAGGGAGACTTTTCTTCGAGGCAGAAAGGAGGAAGCCCCCGAGGAGGGAGGAGCGACCCTTCTGGTCAGTCCGAGAACCCTCGGGCTGACCAGCAGCCGATGAGCTTGCGGCCTTCTGCTAAGCACCAGACAGTCTCCCACCAGGCATACCCCCCGTTTCGCCCCCCATAGGGAGGGCAGCGCTGCTTTTAATGAGGCAGAGGTGGCTCGCGTCTCCTTACGGCAACCTGTGGCCGGTCAGGAGAACGGAAGCCTGCAGTCACCGCGAGACGACGGAGCACACAAGTGTCTTCGACTGTCCAGTGCAAAGGGCAGCAAAATGGCGGCGACGCCTCCGTCTCGGATTCACGAAGAACTCCACCTGAAGGCTCTGAGCAGCGGAGCGTCACAACTGTGGCCATCTCGGTCACGTCAAGGTGCGCAGCCTCCGAAACCTCGACGAGGCACGAGCTCATCGATTTGTGCGCCCATCGATTTGTGCGCCGCCATGCGTGTGCGCAAGTTGATGAAGGGGGACTCGGAAATAGAGGACAGCATCGGCCACCGTCTTCCTCGACTACGACCTGTGCGGATAGGTCGGAAAACGAGGGAGACTTCCGTCGACGCAGTCCGACCAATACCGGCTGATAGTCGAAATCTAGCCACGCAATAAGGGACCCCTGTTCAGGGCATGGCGCCTGCCGGGGGATTGGGCGAGTCTCCCAGGTGCAGCGAAACATCGCCAATTCCAGAGAGGCGTCACCCTCCAGAATCTCGAGGATTGGGACCGCCTTAAGGTCTCGGTCCGCGAGTTTTGCGAGGAGTTCCCCCTGGGACGCCTCCGCACCGGGTTCGGGGAGGGTCTTCGCAACGAAAGGGAGTATTTACACTCCCGTCGTTACGCGAGGACCCCCAACGTCCGTCGCTTGGCTGAGTACCGAGCCGGGGCCGAGCGCCAAGCCTGGCAATCCGGGTCGCCCACCTTGCTGGACGACCAGGGCCGGGAACACTCGGCCCTGGCCGCGATACGACACATCGTCCGTAGATTTTATTCCTCCCTTTACGCCAGAGCGCCTCCCTAGCGGGATGCCTCGTGGCTCCTGCTTCCGGATGAAGCCCCGGCTATAGGGAAGGAGTAGAGGGAAAGCCTCTGCAAGCCTTTTACGACCGGTGAAATTATCACCGCGATTAAAAGGCTCAAGAGGCGGAAGGCACAAGGGGAGGACGGCCTGCCCGCGGATTTTTTTCAAAGCTTCGCGGCAGAGATGACCCCCTTGGTGCTTAGGTTGACCAGGCTGGTCCGAGACGAAGGCAATATTCCCGCCTCGTTCCGGGTCAGCTAGGGTGAGGCTCCTTGCTAAGGGGAGAGACTTTCGTAAGCTAAACAACTGGCGTCCGATCACGGTCGTGAACACGGACGCCAAGTTGGTCGCAAACTGTGGGCTGTGCGACTCGGATAGGTGGCCAACTCCATAATTAGCCCGGAGCAGACTTACGCTGTTCCCGGGCGAAGTATGGAAGCCAATCTGGTCTTCACCAGCACATGGTTTCATGTGCAAAGCGAAGTGAAAGAGCTGAAGGGAAATTGTGAGGGGAGCTGAGTCGGCAACACCAATTTGGGGAGCCCGCTGGGCAGGGTGGGGACAGCCGGGTGGGAAAGGGAGCCCTAGAGATCGCAGTCGATCTCCATAATGCGTGGATCAGGGGCTTCTTCTGGAGCTCCTGGATCACATGGGCTTCCCACCCTCCTTAACGGCGTACCTGCACTCCTTCTGGCGCGCCGCGCTGACGAACATCTCTTTCAGGGGACAAAACGTGTACGGCGTGCCGGTACGGCGGGGCATACGGCAGGGCGATAGCCTCAGTCCCCTGCTCTTTAGCACCTACTTTGAGTTGATGCTCAGAGCGTATAGGGCGACTTTGGCTGCCCTGCTGAGCTCGTGCCTCGGCACGCCTGCCGTGTCGGCATATGCCGACGATCTTCTGTTCCTGCTGCCCATGCCCTCCCCGGCAGCCCCAGTCGAAACTTTCTTCGATCTGCTAAGCCGCGGGACTGGACTGCGGGTGAACAAGGCAAAATCGTCGGTGATGGCAGTTCGAGCGATGTGGGCAGGATGGCCTGATTGCATCCGTTTGGGGATCCCCACGGGCAGGTACTTGAAGTACCTTGACGTTCCGTTGGGGGACTTCTGCCCTGGGTCAGGTCCTGGTCAGGTCGTCTCCAGAAAGTGGAGTTGGCGATCGTCCCGTTCCTGACCCATTTCACTTTCCGGAACGGGCCGCGGTATGGAACGCGTTTGCGGCCCCATCCTTCGCCCCCTACTTTTTGTTTGCCCCTTCGCCGTGGAAATAAAGAAGAGGACGAAGGACCTCCTGCGCATCGCCCTTTGGGGCAAGGGGAGGCCCCGAGTTCCCTTGATGGACTTGTGCGCTCCGCGTCGGGATGGCGGTCTTGGCCTCCTGACACTGAAGCGAATGGAAATTCAGCTGCGATGGCTAACCTTGGCCATCGCAGAGAAGTTTTGGAGCACTCCTTGGTGTGTTCCGGCCCGCTTCTTCGCCAGACGTGTGTCCGGAACGGGAGGACTTGCATCTCATCTCTTATGTCGTAAAAAGAAGATAAGAAGATGCGTCCTTCTCCTCGGACGAATAGCCACTCCGGCGAAGGAGAATGCGTGGATGATCTGCAGCCCCGTCAATTCCAGCGAATGGCTGGAAGAAACAGTTGGCACGTAGGTGAGGTTGAACCTATCAAGCGGAGCAAGAAACTGCCTGCTATTGAGCAACCTCTCCGGCTGCTCTCTGCGGAAGGTCATGGAGTGTCCAGCCAGGAGCACGCGGGTGGAGATGCTCCCCCTGGCTGCGGCGATGCTCTTCCTGAGGAGGGCACTTAGCGCCAGCCGGACACCGAGGTGGCAGGTTTCCTGCGAGATTGCAGGCAGGACGAAGTTAAGCGGTTGGACAATGGGACAGCTGGCCGACGCCACGACCCGAAGTGTCCTCCTGAGTGGCCTACTGAGATGGGGCGAGCTGCTTAGCATCCAGATGGATGATCTGAAGTGCTCCCCGGTGCTTAATGGATCCTCCCCCTGAAGTCGGCGCTCCTGCTGTTGCATTGGGGTCTACCCTGCAACGCAAGTCGCCACTCCTAGACCTGGGGTCGAGTGAATCCTGAGTGTGTCAGGTGCGGGCAGCGGGAATCTCTCCTCCACCTTATTGTTGATTGTGTTGCCCTCTGACCCCTCTGGGAGCGTCTTGTCCTGGTGGGCAGCCAGCCCAGAGACGTTTTTCGGCTTCTGTTCGTGCAGGATGCCCTGCGACCAGCCGCAGCCCTGGCAGCACTCTTCTGCATCCGAGGGATTGTGACTTGCTTGAGCGAAGTTAGAAGACCAAACCACGAGAGGGATGCCGTCGAACTTGCAGTCCGTTACCTGCGGATTGCGACCAGATGCCCCATTTGGGAAACATACGGTCGGACCTCGTCGGCATCCTGCAAAGGATGGACCCTTCACCAAGCGGACAGTAATCCCTTCCCGAACCTCCATAGAACTTTTTTTTTTCTTTTTCTTTTTGTTTTTCCTCCATCCCCTCCGCTGCCGTGGAGAGTCAGGTCGGTCTGCGCACCGATGACCCGGTAGGTCCCTTGTTGTGTTGGCCGCGGTGGGGCCTTATACTGCAATTGTTGTCTGTTTACAATAAATGCCCCGGAGGGACCGGGTAACCACGACGAGGCACCGCCGAGGTATGCGACGGAGGGCTTGCAAGAGGGAGCTCAAATCGGACCGATTTCCCGCCGACGCGCAGAGGGAAAGAAGAGGAATTCAGGAGGCGAAGTGTGCGGGAAGCGCTTCCTGCTTTGGAGGCACGTCCCTTGTGGCACGTCCGTCGCTTTAGAAGAGCGTCCGCGAAACGCCCTCCCGACACCTACGAAGCAGCACGCCAGGAAAAGGTGGAATCTGGCGGCAGCTGCACGCGGCCGCGCGGAAGTAAACCGACGGAGGAACGACGAGGGAGTGTTTTCTCGGGAGGAAGACACTTCCTCGTCCGCTTCCCGGATTTCTTCTAGATGCAGCGCGTGAGGACTTGACATTGGGGGCGGACTACCCATGATAAAAGCGCATCCCTTATCCTCCCACCACCATCAGGCGTAGGCCGAGTCGTACGCGAACGACACCTTGAGCGCCTCCCACATCTCTCCGATCGCGCTGGCTATCTCCCATCGATGGCAAGAGTGGTCCTCTTTCCACCCCCCAGGAACTCCAGACCACTCCGAATGAAATCGAGTCCTCCCTCTTCGCGCCCTGAGCAGAGTCCGCGGAAGACATGCGGTGGGCAGACCCATCCCCAGACACCACATTCACGGTTTCCCTCACCCTAAACACCGCCGACGTTCACCCTCGCCACGCGTTTCACAAAACGAGGAGCTCCACGCTTACGAACGACCACCCGCTGACATTCCCCTCCCACTTCCCAAAGACCACACCGCAACCTACTAACACACACCACCAACCCTATGCACCTATCCTACCCTCCACTACTATAACAACACATATTTTCAACTCAACTAATCTACCCTATCCTGCCGTACCCTAACCTCACCAATCCTACCCTATCCGCTCCTAATGCACACTCACCTCTTCAAATCCACCTTACACTACCCTAACCTAACCCATCTTCACTTACCTAAAACTGACCCAATCGACCGCACCTTACCTCATCCCATCCTCACTCACCCTCACCTACCCTAACCAAACCTAAATTTACCTAAATTTTAAGTAACTAAGCTAACCAACCAAACTTCACCTAACCTAACCTATCCCAAACTAAACCAACCCAACCTAACCTCACTTCACCCAAACTAATCTAATCTCACCAAACCTAACTTAACCCAACCTCCCCACACCTCACTTGACCTAATGAAACCTAACCTAACCTAACCTACCCAACCTAACCTCACATCACTCATCTAACCTACCCTACCCTAACATACTCTGAAGCACTCCACCTTACCCTAACTTAACCCAACCTAAGCTAATCAACCTCGCAACCTAACCTAATTTACCTAATCTACCCTAATCTAATCTACTCTAACTTAACTATCCTAACTTAACCTACGCTACCCTATCCTCACCTACCCTCAGCTAACATAATCTACCGTAGTCTAACCTATCTCACCCTAACACAGCCTCAAAGTTCCCTAACGAGCTTCTATTCATAGCAGTTTTGTTCTGTTCCAATCGTAGGGCCGCTTGATTCGAGACAGGGAGCAACAGATCACGAATTCGGCAATTCTTTCTTTCTTGATTAGACGCTGACATGTTGTTGTTGTTGTTGTTCTTGTTGTAGGGGTGTGTATTCTCCCTTGCAATGCAAACCTTAGAGCCTGAACTGACAGGGGCATCATATGGATAGAGGCAGCAGAGGTGGTCCTGCCGAAACGTGGTCCCAAACGAAGTGGTCATCTATCAGTCTGCGGGTGTTACCGTCCTGGCCTCGAGCAATCTCCTGGCAGCCTACATCCCCTCCTTGTTTTGCATCACCACTTCTCCTTCTCGGATCAAGACGCTGCATCAACTCGGCTTCTTCCGGATTCGACCGTGAAGATGCTCTGATCGCGGCAGCTCCTCTGTGTTTGAGCATCCGCCTTCATTCCCGAGGAAGCACCACTTTCGGCGAAGCCCTCTGCTCGACAGAGATAGAACAGACGAAGAGTTTATCACTTCAGTCTTCAGGATGCAGATTTCTTTCGAGAGATAACGCTGCGACCTCCTGACGTTCCAGCCAAACAGACCGACTTATCTCAAAGAAAAACTCACAAGCAGATGCTGAAGCTGTACCCAAGGATTCTCAGATTGCAAGCGGAAGAAAGTCTTCGTGACTATACTATCGACTTTGACAGGTGCACCGATCGAGCACTGCAACTAATGGTGCTTCTAGATTTGCAAGGCGGACTCCATGCTATAAGATCACGGGTGCAAGCATCTTGCGAACGTGAGCAGCATCGTGGAAAAAGCCTCCGGCTATTGTGACTCCGAATCAACGGGGCAGTGGGGAAACAGTCAGAGAGGCTCCAGTTGTCTGAGAATATTAAACTGGGAACACTTCCTCAATCTTCAACGAAACAAGTCCGGTACGGTGGTGAATACGTGCTTCCACGTTGTACAGTTCCATACGGTGGCATTTGGCTTTTCGCATCATTTTCTCTCGCATCATTCGTTTCGTTCTTCCTACTAGCACTCTAGCGCAATCCCGATTCTGGACAATTCTCAGAAGCGAGCAAGGGGCGGAGCCAGGGATGTGCTCATCCTCCTGGATCTTCTTCCCTCTTGGGATCGTTGCACCCAGAGGTGCAGCGAGGCTGTCGAGCACCCACGAGAGCCCGCGGAACCACGTGGGCGCTCCAAGTCGTGAGCGAATGGGCATAGCTGCAGGGAACTTAAGAGAAACTCCGCTTGCTCTCTCTACCGGCCGGGGAGCGATTGGCGAGTGTTTTGGGGAGGGAAATTCGCGGCAATGAAGTTTCGATCCCTCGATTTTTCCTCCCTCTGTTGAGGATGCAGGTGTATAAGAAGGCGAGTTCATCCTCCGTAGAGTGGGATCGGTTGGGACCTCAGGAAGATGCGCGGACCGTGCCCTCCGCGAGACCAAAAAATCCTCCCGCACGCTTTTCCATTCGGATGGATCAGGAAGCAAGTCAGTTGAGAATGATGTGAGAATCAGTGGACCAGTCAGATTCGATCTCAACCGGGAGTAAGATTCTGGCGAGGCACATCGAGCCTCTCTTCCAGAGGAGCAGGCGCATCCCTGGCTCCCCCTCTGCTCGCTGCTGAAAGCTGTCCGGAATCGGGATCCGGTAATCAAGGCAAGAGAAGTATCCCCAACCAGGAAAACCTTCCCTTGAGAGCAGCTTCTCCGTTCTTCCACACCGACGAAACTTCTGCTATTTTCGACCACGTTCAGGAGCTTCGTACTCTTGCTGGTAGGAAGAGAAATTATCCTTGCTATTAGATGTGCCATATTTTCCCCTAATAAATTAAGGAGGTACAGATGGGTATGAGCAGTTGCTACGTCCACCAGTCCCATTAGCTGATTGCTCCAGCTAAGCCAGACTGTTTATCGTTTCATCTTTTCAATTTGTCTGCTTATTCCCGGACGAAAGCTTACCCATCTATCTGTTCCCTGATTTTTGGAAACTTCACGCGGCCTTTCAATCCGGCGATCGATTCGTGAACTGGACCCGGGAACCTGCCGCGGTGTGTTCCGACGCAGAAGATGGGGATGAGGAGATCACTTCTCCTGCCTCCGCTCCGCAGATATCGGAGATTCGATCGATCACGTGCTTCCCCACTCGGCTCGATTCGCATCGCATCTTGAGCGCATTCCCCCTCTCTATCTCTCTCTAGAGTGTGTGCGTTTATGCCCTCGTCGATTGCAATTTCCGAAGAGAACACCCGCAGTTGCAGACAGTGTCCGTGCACGTCCGATGGATTCCACCGAATTTCTAATGCAACGAGAAAGGCATTTCGCGAGGCAAAACTCCCGCTTCAGTTCTCTCAGAACATGCTGCCATGACTACTTATCTTTCCGGGAGTTCAGTGCTCCCCACTTGGTTTTTTATGCTCCGTCCGTCCGTCAAGTAAACGCTGGTTTATTTCGAAAGGTTCGGATACGAATTGAATACAGATTTGGGAGTAGCTTCAGAGTAGTCTTGGTCCACTCCTCCTGGTGCCGAGTCGCAGTGATATAATTGCCACAAAGTTGAGTGGGACCTCAAACGCGTTACTTCCGGATATTTCTGCGGAGAGGATGGAGCATCGAGACACCGGTGTGGTCCTTCATCGCAACACAGGTGGCAAAACCGGTGTGTCCAGCAAATGGACATCTCTGCTGGCACTGAACGTTCGAAGACATTATCGAACGCACCTCATCTGACCGACATGCTCCAGGGAATTCTTCGGCTTCCGCTGCCGGGAACTCGCTGTCTCCATCCCAATCGTCGCCAGGGACCCGTGAACCCACGACCACACTCGCGCTCCCGAAGTCTGTGGCGCCGGCGAACGATAAGAGGGGAAGCTGTCTCGCGGTGTTTTCTCTCTCTTTGTCCTTGACTGCCTTCCCAAGCTCTGCCACCGGTGTTCTCTAAGGGCCAGCAGACGTCTAGGATGATCGTGTGGTTCCCTTCTTCAGAAGCAGCTCTGGTTTCAGCGGAGAGTCCAACACTGGGATGGTGCAAGCAGCCCAAACCCGATGGTTCATAATGGTCTCCAATCGATCCATTCGTAGGATGGACCTAAAGATTGGTCCATACCTCGTTCTCCAGGACGGAGGAAAAGCACAGTGGTGCTAGAAGAGATATGGCAAAGCAGGGAAACCTAATGCAGAGGTTTGGTTCTTCCGGTTTGTCTCCAGAGGAGTGTCTGCGACTGTACGAGAAATCTCAGCAGACATCGAAGATTCGTGTGAAACGGGCGGAGCGTACCAGAAAAGAAATTGTATGTTAGAACACCCAGTTTGAGAACCATCAAGGCTGCAGCGAGCTTCCCCCACAGGAAATTTGCGGCACCCTCACCGCGCGTTGCTCTTTTTCAACAAGTTGTGGATTTTTAGAAGCTTTCCCAGTATGCGTGCTGGGAACAAAGGGTGATTCACACGGCCCTCAAGAATCCCAACCTTGGGACTTTTCAGCAATAGCGACAAGTCGTAAACTAAGAGCATCATCATCCACGGGCCTCCCCTGTCTGAGACTCTTCGGCAGGACATCATGCCCAGCACCAAGTCTTGGGCGACCCTCATTTACCCAAAGACAACCCTCCTTCCTCCCCTTATCTGACTGCAAAATAAAGCGGCGCCCTAACTGTGACACGTGCTGCAGATCAGCTGTCACGGCGGAGCCGAAGAACCAACGCAGTCACTCAATCACGCACACGACCGTCTCACGGCTGCCAGCCTCTTTCTATTCCTCCTCCTCCTCCTTTCCCAGCCACCGTCTCTCTCGAGCAGCCATCTGCAAATTTCCAGTAAACGACGAATCCTCAGTCTGATTGAAATGGCTTCTGACACCTGAGCGTTTTCCCTGCAGGAAGCTCGCAACCGCTGCGCCCCCTCATCTCTCTACCCGAGCCTGCTGTCCCCCCACTTCGGGACGTTCCCGCGGAGCCCTGGGTGGGAATATTTTGAATCCTTTCCTTAATCTAATTCGATCCTCGTGATTTTTTTCCCTCAGGAATTCTTCCGCGTCCTTCCCCATCTCTCCCGGCTCTGTTCGAAGGTGCGAGGGACACGTCCTGTGGCGTGTTTCTCGTCTCGGGACCGGCAACGAGTAGTCTCTACTGTCGCCGGATCCCCGGCGCTCAACCTCTGCCCCGAACTTGCTGTGAGAATGTCCAGAATATTTCCAGAAGGAACGTATGCTTCCCAGACTGAATTTTTCAAAAGCCTCTTTCTTCTTCTCTCCCTCTCTTTCGAAATGGACTGCCTCTTTTCCCGATTTCTGGGACGAATGGGAAAATTCTCGTAAACTTGAATCAGGAGTTTCTGTGGCGCATCCTCAACAAACGCAATAAAATTTAACTCGACATCGCTGCTGCGATTGGAAACGCTCTTATCCTCTCAAACGGAATGTTGATGCGGACGCTGGCGAGTATCCCTGCACCCCCACGTGGACCCTTGCTCGAGCGGCCCGAACCGTGGTGGCGGAAGTTCGTCCGTGGGAGTGCTGCCTCCCGAATGATTAAAGAGAGCAGTCGCAGGGAAGGATCGCCTCGTTTGTGCTCCAGGCAGCCGCTTTGTCACTGGCGGCTGTGAACCGGGCGCGGACAGCGCTGGGCTGCTGAGATGTAGTCTTCGAGCCGAGCATCTTTTGCAGCCTTTACAGCTCACTCCAGAAATTTTCTTTTTGCTCCGCTTCGGCGCTGCCTTTCGGGAAGGCGAGAGAGTTGGAAACGTAAATAAATAAAGTCGACGGTCGTATACTTCTCGCTCTGCTCACTGGTCCTTTGGGGAAACGAATTGCTTTTGGATGCAGGAAACGGATCACCTCTTTAGCGTGCTACCAGGCTTGTCACGCCGATTTTTCACTCGTCACTTCACGCAAAGCTCCTCGTTCAGAAGCAGAAATTACGGGGAATATTTTCCGGAACCGAAGAAAGTCAGCAGAGGTTCTTCATTGGAGGCTGCTCTTTCGTTGGAGGGACCGAGTCGCGCCGAGCGGCCTTCTGAAAACCGCTCACGAGATGGACCTTTTTCCCCGGAGAGCAAGCAACCGGAATTCTCGGCATCCGGCTGAATCCAGCGAAACGCATCGGTCCGGTTGATGGAAGCCAGGAAGAGGAAGCACTTGGACGCTCCACGCTTCCCTGTGAGAGTGTCAACGCTCAGCATCGCGAGGCGTACGTGGAACTCCCATCCACAACTGCTTTATTTCCGTGCTCCGAAGGCACGGCTGAAATATTTATCGCATCTCGGAGCTCTCTCGAGCAACATGCAACATGCACTTCATTCTGTCGCCATCCAGCCACGATATGTAACAAATCTGTCGCGGAGTCTTCATCATGCTCCAGCAGGGACTCGGGGAAGGTTTCCTGCATCTCTCGAGTATTTACACGCGCTTTTCACGTAGGAGGCGTGGGAAACGAGCGTATCGCCTCCTGGATAAAGGGAGGATTCCTCGATCCTTCGAAGTTTTCCACAGAAGACTCTCCTGGACCTCGACGCGCTCCGGAAATTTCCTTCCCTCCCCCTTCCATTCACCCATGGAGAGCGAGGCGTGATCGTGAGGTGCTTAAGAGTGTCTTTCCTGTTTCTCCTGAACTGCTTCCCCTGGGGGAGGAAGGTGGTCGAAGCGTGATGCGAAGATTGGTTGCAACTCTAGGTGCCGGCTGATTCCGGGTCCTCTAAGACCGCACCTCCTCGCTCGACCCCACGAAATTTCGGAGCGACCAACCTGACCTGCGTTGAGCGATCCGATCCCCTCCAAATCCGCCTCCCGAATTCGCTGCAGGAGACGGTTCCAGAGTACCCAGGCTGTCTGTCTGGCGGACGTCCCTGGAGGAATAGAGAAGATGGCCTATTGCGGCTGCATTGGTCGGACATCCCTGCCGAAACGGCAGCAATTCCTCGGAATTTTTGCCCTCAGTCCGCTCCTGATGAAAAAAAAAACCTCCTTTAATGGAATTTTTGCGTGTTCCCCACGCGGATATCTCTCGTAGGTAATCTGCCCAATCTGTCAGGATTTTTCCTTTTTTTTCGCCTCTTGTCGGCAGCAGGAAAAGCAGAATTTCACTGTCCTGGAATGACGCGTTTATTGTGAATCTACTGAATGGTACTCAACATCTGATTTTTTTTTCGGGAATAATTGAAACGGGATAGTACGTGCGGTTTTCCTCACAACCTCTTCATGATTTCTTACGGCTAAGAGCTCTGGATCGGCACCTTGGTGAACTTCACCCACGCTGGGCTGCCATGCTGCGCGCCTATAGCCTGACCGCAAGAAAAATTCGAGTCCTCGTGAAGAATTGGAGTTGCTTTTGCAGGCGGATTGAGTGCCGCTGCAGTCCGAAAGAAGTCCCACTCATCTTGTCGTAGGCATCCAGAGTGCACCAAGCATTTCTGGGAGAACCTTGTCTGGAGCTTTCCGAGCCACCATCCGAATCCGAAGCAGCTGCAAACATCTAGTTCGAATGGTGGTAAGAGAAATGCAGTGGAGGTACATTGTCCGGTTGGGTTTTTGAGTTTCCAGCCACAGCTTTCCTCCTGTCCTCTTTCCATCACCCATGTCTCTTACAACACATCAGCAAATCGCCCTGCAATAAGTTCACTTCATCATCCATCCCTGAAAAGGTTCTTTAGTTCCCGATGAGAAAAGGTCTCGTCGCAAGGAGGCTTCCGTTACCTCTGTACTCTGCAGCAGCTCGAGTAGGGAGAGAAGATCCCCGTTGCAAGGTGCTCCAAAGAAAAACCTCCTGCTTTTCCCAGTGGGCCTGGAGCGGACCTGCGGCTATCGGAATGGCCTGCACCCCTTCGCCTACTCGTCCATCCAAGGCTGAGTTCTTCGTGTATCTCAAACAGAGAGGAGAGGGGGAAGCAGGTAGATGGCCTGACCGAATGCAAACCCGCAAACCAGTCGGCGAATGGCTGGAATTCGGATGTGGTTGGCTGATGGACGCGAAGGGACAACTAGAAGCCATCCGATAGCCCCGGGCTGTTCCTTCGAAGTCCGTTCAGCTGTACGGAAACTCCTTCGCTTCCCGGAACTGGGAAACGAGCTGCCACTCGGCTGCCTCCGAACTGGTGAAAATGCTCCTCTCCGGAAATGCTTGCCGGGTCCTAGAAGCCATGAAGCTCATGAAGAGCGCTTCCTCGAACGCTTAGGTTTCACAATGTCAGAGCATGCCGCCGGATGTCCACATTTCTGGAGCTCTCTCCTTTCCTACTGCCGTCAGGAAGGAAAGGGAGAATCCCATCCGTTTTCATGTTTTTTTTTTTTTTATTGAGTACCTTCGTGCGAGCTCTTTTCGGGAGCGCTTTTGGAAACCAACTGTCCGCGGAAGAAACACTCCCTCCTTCCAAGGTTCAGTGCTGCAGATGCCGGAGAGTCTCTGCTTCCCGTGAAATCAGATCTTTCGAGGAACACCAAAGCCGAGTGGCCTTCAGTGTCGTCTTACGGATACTTTAGATCTGACTTGACGTTCGGAATTTTCCTTGGCTCCTGCAGGGATACCAAGTCCTTTAGGCGGTCACAACTTTTTGGAGGGAATGGCTTTTCAGGAGATGTGACTCCCTCATCCAGGATTTTTCTGGATTGGGCACAAAGCTGAGAGTCACCTGAAGCAGTTGAAGTGGTACAGACCTCGAAGAGGACTCTTCCACTCTAGAGAAAGAACTTGGACCTGATGCAGACTTCCAAAAACCTGGTTTTCAGAGGGAAGGGGAGGAGATTCCTGCTTGTCTTCGCAGGCGGGTTCTTCCTTGCTACCCCACCCCCATTTTCGCTAAACGACGGTATCTTTGCAAGGAACTGCAACTTCGTCCTCAAAGCTCACATCTGGGAGCTTCGACGCGTTTCGCTCATATTCGCTGCTCCCGTCCACGTCAGGATAGGAACCTTAGGCAAAGTTTCCGCTACCACCTCCTCAGCCCATCAGCTCCATCGAGCTGGAAACGGAAATAGGAGAAGGCGCTCCTGGTCGGCACGGAAGGCTCTACATCTGGAACGCCCGTGCTTCGGAGCAGGGCGGTGAGGGCGCACTCCTCCGTCGAGGAGCGTCCAGTTTCAAGGAACGGCCGGTGGAAGAGCGCAGCGCCCTCAGTGAGAAGCGGCTCGCATCGTCGCACGTGCAGATGACCCTCGATGCGGGAGGCGCCTCCCCGATGTGCGTCCTCGATCTCTGCCGAGAGCGGTGCCACTGTCGCCAGCCGGTCTGGCCCAGGAATCGACGGGGAGAGAACGGGAGCTGGAGGTCTCCAAGCAGCCAAAGCCAGGGGGATGACCAGGGAGGTGAGGGCTCGAAACCTCGGAGGCAGGTCACACTCGGCACCTCGGGACGAACACCCCTACTCGGCGCTGCCTGCCTGCCCATGCAGACACTTGGCAGCAGCGTCGGGAGAGACATGCCCATCCCTGCCCCATGGGATTATGGTGACCTGAGGCTATGTGAGGAGAGGACGGCATGATAGGGACGCCACCTGCTTTGCCTTGTGTTTCCTGCAGACGGCAGCAAGATGGCCCCACCTGGGACATACTCGGATGGAGCTTGCGGGCATCCGGGAAAGGATGCAGAGGACGCCCTCCAGCGGACAGTGATCCCTTTCCTAACCCTCCTAATTTTTTGTATATATTTTCTTGTTTTATCTTTATTTTGTTTGCCCCTCCTTGCCCCCCTCCCTCCGCTGCCGAGGCGGACCTCGCCGGCGTGCATTCCGGTTACTCGGTAGGCTCCGAGCATTTTCGGACGATGTAGGACTGATGACCCTAAACACGTATGGTTTTTTATTTCTTATAATAAACGCGCCGGCGTGACCGGGTGATAAACCCATCCCTGCCCCGATGCGAGAAACTGCTTTTCCTCTTCGCTGACAGAGGGGTGCCGGCTTCTGCGGGAGCACCAGCGGAAACCGAAGCCTGCCGGTACCTGAAGAACGACGAGGCTCTCAGGAGGGGACTCGGAGCTCCCCACGCGAAGGCAGAAAGCACGGAAAAGGCGGCGCTAGAGTGCGCCAACGTCCAGCATGAACCCGCGACTTGCGCTGGGGGCACATGCCAGCTAGTCGGCCATGATGAACAGCTGTCAGTGAGCTTCCCGCAGGATGGCAGAAACCGTGGGGACCCGCCTCTAGCGTATATCCGCGAGATTTGAATAAATGAACGGGAATCGAGGAACAAATGCTCTGAAGGAGCGCGGCGAAGAAAGGAAGTTCGCGTTCTGAAACCCGGATTCGGTGTCCGAAACCACGAAGAGAACCACAAGTTTTCGTGGAGCTGGGAGATCGGATTTTGCTCCGCAACTCATGGGAATACCGTTAACTGCAATTCCATTTCCTGGAATTCATTGTTTCAGCCGAGATCAGGAGCTCCTCACAAAGATGCCATGGAGATCCCTCCCAGAGGAAGGAAGTTTGACGATGTCCCGGGAGAAGACATGTGGAGTTCAAAGTTTTTCCGGTCTTCAGTCAAAGTAAAGGCGAGGGCTGGATTCCCGAGCGGGTAGATTTCCGCAGCTATCTCGGATGCTCAGAATTCGAGCGCCGTACAAGGGTGTCTGAAGTCATCTCCCAATGTCCCGGAGAACGAGGTAGGGGTCTCTCTGGATAGAACGAGAAGCTGAGGAACCTTTCCAGGTTAACTTTACTAAACCATAAATGGTGAGGTCTGTTCCAGGTGCTGTCAGGTGATTCCCGTCTCCAAGGGAACGGTTTCGTTGCCCGTTGCATCTGGTTCATAAGTGAACAGGAACGTCATTTCCTCCAGAGACCCTCCTTCGTCCTCCTCGCGCACGAGAACCGGACGGTTGCGATGATCACCAAGAAATGCCTCGGCCCAAGAGCAAGAAAACTTCTTCCTGATCAAGCTGGAAGATTTTCGAGGGAGATCCTCGGCGCAGGGAAAGATTCTCTGGTCGACATTCTATGCGTGGCCCTTCCTTCCGTGTCCAGAGTCGTTTTCTCATGCCTCATTTCACGGAATCCCTGCGTAGACAACGGAGATTCCTCCACCACACCGATCGTGACTGAGCGACAGCGATAAACAAATGGAAAATTGTGTCAGCGCGCTTGCACCTCCCCATGGTGACCGCAAGCGCCTTTGGAGGGAGCCGAAGCCAAGGCAGCCGCGGAGGCCGGACGGACGAGAGGAGGCCGGAAGCGGCTCCCCAGTCTCCGGGTTGTCCGCAGAAACGATGAAAGCCGTGTCTTCCGCCACCTACCCTTAGAGATGAGAAATAGGGAGCACCTTAACGCCCACAGTCTGTGGTGACCTGCTCGTTCACGGATGTCCCACTTCGGATGAACGAGAGCAGATTTTCCGAGTGAGGAAGACTTCTTGTTTCTCTTTGTTTCAAGAGTTTAGAGTTGCCTTGGAGAAGTAAACAGGGTAGGGCGTTCCATCGTTAGCTGGACGGCGCTGCAACTTCTGGAGGGTAAACGGAATCGCCTCGCGACTCCAGAAGATCCCGGAGCGGGATCCCTTCGACCCTAAAGTGGTCTGAAGCAGGCAGATAGTGCGTGTGTGTACATCGCACATATCTGTTTATCGTTTACAGGTTTCGAGGGAGCACACGAGAGATGAACGTGCAAGCCACCCATGGAACAGCGTACTCTGCATACGAAGAGCCTTGCTTCTAGGGATCGCGGCTCGCGGTTCCTCCGGGAGCGACTCAGAGAGCGGGACGCTCCCGGAACTCCCGGCTGCACACTGGTGTTGGACACGCCTCCTTCACATTCAACACAGCGACTGAATTCCTAACAGAGTTCCGCAATGTTGGTGGCATTCTCTGGAGAGGGTCGGTTCCGAGGGAGAGGTTGGAATGAGAAGGACAAGAATAAAATAAATAAATAAAAGTACGTACGCAATGATAGGGAGGGAGGAGCAAGAAATACGGGGATCTTGTTCCCACCCGCGTTGGCAACCGTGTGGCCGTGGTCTTCGGACGTGGCACTGAGCGTCGCGGGTTCGAATCCCGCCCGAGGGAGGATCGACGCTAAGAACGGCTGATGCGTCGTGGGTTTAGAGTTCCCCCGCAAGATGACGCTGGTTGAGCTGTGGACTCCGGACGCGGCCACCGGAGGAAGCAGCCACCGGAAGAAGCAGCCGGAAACCGTGCATGCCACGTCCGTCCTTGCCGTTGGGGTCAGGTTTGGGTCAAGTCTCTCACAGGGGGCTTACAGAGCAACTGCGTCTCAAGAACCAGTCTCCTTGACGTCGCGCACGCGGAACAAGATGGTGGAGGCCACAGCTGCAGGCGAGGAGACGCCGCGAGAGTTCTCCGGAGATACCATCCGGTCAGGAGGCAGGCCCCTGGTCCGAACGGGAATGCTCTTTCGATCCCGAATTCCTTGGGACCTGCTCCCTTTTCCCGCCTCGTTACGATACACCTACGGGTGTGACGACGGCATCTACGGGGCGCGCAAGAGATCTGAAGTTCCCGTTTGGATACCCGGTCGCGCCTGGGCGCTCGTTCTATCAAAGATCAAATGAACAAAGAGCAGTGTTCTCACGGGATGCCGGGAGAAGTTTGCTTGGGAGAGAACACCGACTCGCAGGTCGGCCACACAGAAAGCCGGGAGCTCGGGAGAGCGCGCGATAAATAAACAAAAAAAAAAACAGAAGAGGGAGAGGAGGCTGCTCGCCTCTCCGCAACCTCCGCAAGACGCAGCTGCGTTCGGCAGAGACTCCTGGCAGACGGAGCCGTCGTGCCGCAGACCTCACCACAGCTGCTGCCCGTCCCTGCAGAGGTTCTAGCCGAGGGAAAACGAGTCGGCAGGATGGCGTAGGCGCAGCGCAGAGCAGCGTCGGCGCCACGCGAAAGTGCGCGAGCGAAGAATCTCAGGAGCAGCAGGTCCCCGGCGGTGTCCCACACGGCCTGCGGCAGCGCCATTGCCGGCCTCCTGGCGCAGACACTTCCTGGAGGTCGCCCGCCGCTGTCCACCTGGACAGGACGGACCCAGCCTGGAGCTGGTCGAGGATTCGACTTCCCTGGAAACGAGGTGTCAGCGCTGGCTACACCAGACGGCCCGGCGAAGAGAGAGCGCCATCTCACGCGCGCTTGGGCATCCTGACCACCGAGAAGATTGGGCTGCAGGTGCAGTTCCGACTTCTCTCCTGGTGTGGGAAATTGTGATCTTAGCATTGGTGTGTTCCGGCACGCCACATCCTCCAGAGATGCGTTGGCAGCGTAGGTCGCTGCAGCCGTGCAACCTACGCCGGAGAGAGGTATCTGTCCTCGTTGCTGCTAGCTCATCCGTGGATCTTTTGCCGCTCCATTAACTGGAATGCCTGGAGAAAGGAAGCTCTGGAGCACCGGACGACCACTTGGAAGTGCGCCTAGAGGAACTGCGACCGCTGCAGTGTCTCTTATGCAAAACCACTGAAAGATCTGCAGGATTAGATGCGATGGTCCCGGTTAGCCATCCTACCCCTTGCTGCAGCGCTATCTGCCCTCAGGACAAGCAGCAGCAGCAGCCAACCGACGAGGTGGGAGTTCTGCAGCATTGCAGGAGTCGAAAAACTTTTGAACGGCTGCAAAACGAGCGAGTTGATGAACGTCGCCACTCCTCGTTGCTGGGCAAAGGGACTCCTTAGTTGGAGCTGAGGACTTTCCGTTAGAATGAGACCCCCTAAGTACTCATGGTCCCTTCTCTTTGCTTGGATACCTCCGTGTTCCCGTTACTGTGGAAATAGGATGTTCTGCTGTTTTTGCAATGGGGATTCCAGTGCAGTCAGCGCAGATACCTGCTTTCCAGGGGAGTTGCCTCTTCGAACTTTTCGAGGTGTGAGGCTATAAGATCTCTCTCCCGCACCTCCTGCTGGACTGCAGTGCTTTGCAGGACTTGTGGCGGAGATTCGCTTCGGTCCTCAGCCAACCTCAGTACACTACCACCAATTGCTGCGGCGCTTCTTCACCAGATGCAGGCTGGAGAAAGGGGCTGTGGTCGCAACGAGATGTTGCATCCGTGCCATAGCGACAGTCTGCCGTGTGCCAGAAGCAATTTCGCGGCGAAGAGATACTACCAGCATGGCAACAGCCCTCTTGAGATCAGCCACAAGGTGGCCTCACCTTCCGGAAGAAGTCTCCAAAGAGATAGCCACCATCCAGAGTCGCTTCTAGAAGGAAAGGAACGTCTTAAACCAAAGTTCTCTGTCTCCGCCCTCCTTTTTGTTTTATTTATTGTCCCCTCCCTCCGTTCCCTATTTTTCGAAATCAAGCCTGCGTGTCAGTAACCATCCCTGATGAACTGTTCTCTTTTTTGACTTTTTCTTGTTTTTTTGAGGGGATACTCTTCTTCCCCTCAAACTTGCAGTTTATTTTGTTTTTGCAAAATAAACGTTCCGGCGTGACCGGGTTAAAACCTCGCGCGCGCTCGCATTGGAGGAGGAGCACCAGAGGTCTCGTGCCATGGCGATGGGTTACCGCACCGACGAGGGAGGGCAGTTGGATCTTCAGCTGCTCTGCGAACGGCGGCGCCTGGTTGCAGGAAACGGTTCGAATGCAAGCGGAGATCCAGAATCCGAGCCTCTCCACCAGGGTGCTCTAGAGCGTTTCCTGCGATCCATAGGCATGCAAAGACGGTGGTAGGACTGTCGGTCCCACCATGTCCACGGATCCACGAGCTTATCGAGGAGCCGGCACACGGACCGGCGAGAGTCGCCTCGGCAGAAGAGAGAAGGGAAACAGACAGAAAGAGAGATTACAAAAAAATAAATAGGGGAAACTCTGGAAAAGGGGGAGGGGAGTCACCTGGTTCCGACCGTCCTCTGAGTCTGTCCGTGGTGCCGGCAAGCTAGGACTGCAAGCTTCCCAGATGGGGCCACCTCGATGCCACCCTCAAGAATCGGGCCGCAAGGTACATGGCATCCCCGTCTCCCTGGCCTCTGTCGGCGGCGCCCCAAGCGGCCAGCCGCAGTCTCGCGGAGGCAGCAATGAGCTGCTGGAGATGCGGCCGGCAGTAGAGCACCGCTCACGAAGAGGAGTCCCTGGGGCTGTCGCCGAGGATCTTCAGGGTCTCAGCAGAACAGGGACTTCACAGGAGCCAGAGGCCAACGCGGCCCACGAGCCAATGCGGGAGGGATTCCCGCTCTCGGCACCTGTTGCAGTTCGGGCGGGTTCACCCGCTTCCATCCCTTTCCCGGGTACGGCAATGCAGATGGGCATTGCATGGGAGGCCCCAACGAAACAGGAGAATTGTCTCCTCCCCCCACTTGAGGAGGGAGGGTGCAGCCGCTCAGTAGCTCCGGGGTCCACTCGAGATCTTCCCGGGGGAATTTTCCAGGGGATTCCGTATAGGGCACTTGGGGTCGAAGCCTCTGTGAGCTAGGCCGTACTCCAATCGCTTTCCCACTGAAGTTCACCTCGCAGGAGACCTCCCCCATCTTGATGGTGGGCTACTGCTTATCTGCTCCTTCAGGGAAAGTGGAGATACAGCAAGGGAGGTTTGCTTCGCCCACACTCTCCTTGCAGGGTGAACCATAGTCTCCCAAAGTGAGCAGCCTGTGGGAGAATGGCTGGAACCCCAACCTCTACCCAGAATTGGTTAGTTATTATGCGATCCTTTCTCCTCATTTCTCTCTTCTCTTCTTAAAATGGGCACCCCGCATTCTCGTCGGGTGGCTTTCGAAGAGCTTCTGAGTAAACCCCGAGGAGTCCAGCCGATGCTGTCCTTCACTGTCGCCGCTGTCACCTCTTTTCGCCAGGGTGAACACAGGAACAAGAGGATCTGGCAACAGCTCTCTGGTCTATTTTTAGATGGGAAGGTGCTGCACCGGAGAAGGGATCACATGACCCGCACTGAGCCTCCCAAGAATTTGCTGGCATGCGCGTCTCCTGCGAGAGGGATCCACGTGCGGCGAAGACTGCCTCGTGCATTCCTTCGCGTCTTAGGAGCTTGGAGAAGGCAGATCAAAGACTCTCTGATGGAGTCCCGGTGAGAGGCGGGCCGGCAGGACGTCGTGGCGCCGCGCGGAAATTCTTCCACATACGAAGAATCGCCCAAGCGGCGCCTGTCCTGCGGCGGCCCCCGGGCGCAGCAGCGCCTTTGCCGACCTCCGCCGGAGTTCCTGGAGGACACAGCAAGTGTTCGTTCCAGCGTTTATTCTGTGGAATCCACCCTTGGAAGGAAACGCCGCAGGGAAAACGCCTGCAGTTTCTCCTGTCCGACTCGCGGTGAGATACATTTATTTAACAATTTCAAGATACAATAGTACAATTGCCAGCGCAACAGTCGCCCGTCCCGCGGGTCTCTTGGTCCTCACGCTCGGTTGTGCACGTAATCCTTGTTCTCTTTTCCTGGTTCCACCTGCCATTCACGTTCCAGGAAGCGATCTTGACACTCCTGGCCAAAAGACAGGAAGAAAGTCATGGGAAATTACTTCATTCTTGATTTTTTGATTCTTCATTCTTTTCATTTCAGTGCGCAAGATGCAAGGCACCAATGCCTTGATGATCTCGTCTCCTACTTAAGAGACTACGTCGGCTTCCTCGCAGCAGAAGCGACTTCTCTCAGTTCGCTCTCCGACTTCACGTAGTCCGTGGTGTCTTCGGCTGTCGCTTCTTATATCGAGTGTGCTCCTTGGCCGGCACGCCTAGCTGGCCTAGAAGGGAGCTCCGCCTCTTCTTCCAAGGCCCCTATTTTCACCTTCACCTCGTTGAGGATATCTACTACTTGGGACTCTCATGCGGTCGTTCCCGACACCTGCATCCAGTTCTCATGGATGCGAAGACGGCTGGAGTTTCCATGCAGCCTTGTTCCTGCAGCGCCTCTCCGAAGACCAGAACCGGATCCAGTGCTCCTCTCTCATTCAGGCACTGGATTCTTGGCGACAGACAGATGAAACAGCGACACTTTCCACCGCACAGCCAGCCAAGCAGTCCAATGGTGAACCCCCGTGCGTGTTGCCGAACCACACGAGCACGGACGATAGTGCGCTCTCGAGCGTCCAGCTCGGTAGCGATGTATGCTGGAGGCTCCTCTGGACCAGCTCCAGAGGTGGATAGTGCCCGCGAGGGTGAGGTCAGAGAACAATTTGGAGGGAAGTTTCTGTTAGCGCACGCAGACGATCTAGCCTTGGTCACAGCATCAGAAAGGCTTCGCCACGTACTGAAGAACCGTTCGCCCACTCAGGGGGGAAGGGTGGCTCACGAAGCTGTCCACACAACCTGATGGTGGGTGTCACTCTTTAGGTTATAGGGGGTAACCCGGGAGGGACCACCCTATGAATCCAGGAAGGCTCCGGAGGAAGGAGTCCTTTCCTCTTACTCTTGGTAGGGGAGGGACCCCCAGTTTGTGAGGTCTGCCCCTCGTTTCTTCTCCGAAGGAGCACAAAAAGGATCCGCTCCTCTTTTCCTCTTACTCTGTAGAAAACCCCTAAGGGGCGCTTCCCAATTTCTCTGAAGGGCGCTCTCCGAAGGAAACAGCGCACTTCTTACATTCTGGAGAGGCGACTCTCCGGAGAGGAGCTCCGAAGCTCCTCGACTCCTATAAAGACCCCGGGGGGTCAACTTCCAATCCCTGGGGGTCAGTGGACGAGGGCATCTGGTTTCCGGCCCGCCACCACCAGTGCCGCACCCGAATAGGCCGACCAGCAGTCATCTTCTGGGGGCGACTTGAAACCCTTGGAGCACCCCCGTTCTCGGCGTCGATCCTTCCCCGAGCGAGATTCGAATCCGCGACGCTTGGCTCCACGAGCGGAGACAGAAGCCGCACACACGCCCACAACGCGGGCCGGAAGGACTTCGCGCAGGTGCACGCTGGCTTGAAGAATTGTGGCTACCATTCCTAGCAAGAGTATTGCTCCCCTGCATTTAGGGACCTCGCACCCATGGGAGCCAGGAAAGCAGCTTTCAAGATTTGAAGGGGAGATGTCCCAGCGCTGAAGTGCGGAAACGCAAAGGCTTTGGGCTGAGCGCATTCCCATCGGGGTCCACGAAGCATAGATACCGGCCAAAGCTGTCATCATTCTGGGCCGTGCTTCATTCTCGTGGTCGAAAGTGGATGCCATGAGAGTCTTTTCCTTTCTTCGTCTTACAGATCACCAGCGGCTGGATATATCCTTCAGCTACACTGAGAATCTGCGAACAACAGTGCCAGTTCATCAGGAAATGGCTCTATTAACCGAGCGAAGAAGAACCCGGAAGAAAATCTCTCAACCCTCCCGATCTTCCAGACGAGGCAGGAGATTTCAAAGCTGTTTGAAGCTCCCAACTAACTGCCTAGACTCTGCTGTACAAGATTTTTCCAAAAAAACTTCACGTTTCACGCCACCAAACACCATTGTGGACACCATTCGCAAAAGAAAACGTGGGGAACGTCATGTCCGGAAGCGTGCAAGGAAGTTCAGCAGACCAGTAAGTGGCATCAACTGCCCGCAGTTGAAGCCTCCTGAAGAATGAACTTGGACCGGAAGGAAGATCTCATATAATCATTGGGTAAATCATCTTACTACCGGAAGATCCGATAAAAGATCGCCTGTAGCGTGCTCACCTTTCAGCGCCGAGAAGCACTGTTCTCCTTGCTAACAAAACACCTCGACTACGTCTAGCAGCATAGCGAAGCAGAACACTTCCTCTTCGGCGGAGAACGTGTGAGTTTCGGCTGCCACAGGTTCATTCAAGGGCCCAAGGTCCACACAGCACCAGGAATGAATGTCAGCATGGCAACGATCGTTTGCCTAGGTCTTCTCATCCTGCCTGCTCCCTTCGACTTGCCCTCACGGCGGAGCTGTGCTTCCCAAGGGTGCTTTCAGTACGCAAGGTCCAAGGTGACCCATCCGATGCGCTCGATGTACATGTCAGGAATACTGCATGTTCGACCACACAGTTTCTTTCTGGTCTCTTCTAGAACTATTGCTGAATCCTCAAGGGGTAGGTCAAGTTCAGTACGGCTGCCTTCCTTCTTCCATGGAACACAAGATTCGGCTTCATCTCCAAATTTTTTTCCAGTATAGGTTGATTGCGGGCCATCAAAACCTAATGTTCCACAGTAGCCGTCTCTAGGTCATGTCGATTGTTGATTACGGTTTGATTATTGATGCACTGAGTCTAAAAAATTCTCTTAAAAGATGTGTCTTTTGCGTGGCATCTCAAGGGCGCATGCAGCAGCAGCACGAGCAGCAAACTGAGCAGCACTTTCAACATGTGCAGCAGCACATCCTGCAGCACATTCAACAGCTTATTGACAAACGGGTGCAAATCCATGATTCATGAATCGCTAGTATTTGCTGACACAGGGCACGGTCTTCCTTGAATCCCTGTGTTTCATAATAAGAAATGCTACGCTGCTTTGTGTTGAGTCCAGTGAGTGTCTGTGTTGGTTTCCATCCTTTAAGCGTTGCTACCGGCAACAGAACCGCTCATATCGCCTCAGCAGCGTCCTCATATCGGTTAGGCACAACGAGGATTGAATCTCAACTTAAAGACAATGGGGGGCTGCTGGCTCGGAGCCGGCTTATACCTTGGCCCGCCATCTTGCTTCCACCGGAGTCGGTCCTACAAGGGAAGTGACGAGTCACCATCCTCGATGTCTCCTTCCCCTTCGAAAACACCCTGACGGCTCTGGAGGAAGCAAAGGCGGCGAAAGACAAGAAAGATGCTATCGACTCGCTTTCCTCTTCTTATCCAGAGGTCATACCGTCGGTAAGCACACTCATTATGGTCTCCTGATGAGCCTGGGAAGTAAGGTCAAGAGAATCGGGGATCCTGCAGAGCCAGTCAGAACACCCCGGAAAGACATGGTGGATTCCTACATCCAGGTCTCCTCTCTACCGAAAGTATCTGCTGGGTCGAGTGCAGGGACACCAGCAGTGGACTGCAGTCTCGGCTGGCTGATGGACCGAAGACCACGGCGATAGTCCCTTGCCAACTGATGCGCTGGGCGCTTCAGCTCCTGGCGACCGGCCAGGATGAACTCTGCTCCCAGAGACGAGGCTTCTTCGAGAAGGCTCACCGATTCACTCGCCCGCGTAGATGTAACCGGAAGTCGATGGATCCGGTGTGCAGCTACACTGGCGCTTCTGCGGTCCTGCGCGTTCCGTGATGCCGGGGCCCCACTGGAAGCTACGCATTTGCACAGCTTTCCAAACCGATCTCAGCTCTGCGGGAGAAGAATTTCCGCCCGTTCACTTGTGAACCTGTACGCAGACACCGGAAGCGAACCATTCAAAGGAAGGATAGGTGTGGATTTCTTTCAGGTCCCTCGCACTGGTGAGTCCCCAAAGTCTGACAAGGTGATGTTGACTCATGGATTGTGCATGTTCCACAGCTCGTTCCACATCCCCGGAACTGCCACACGCGCCACCAGGCAGGTCGAGCGCTGACTAGAAGGAATCGTCGTCGTCCTGGAGACGCAAGAGGAAATTCCCGATGAAATTCAATAGGCATCCGTGAAACCTATTATTGTTGTGGGTGTTTCCGCCCTCGAGGAAAGAAGGCACAGGAGGAGAGGAACGGGGGAAGGAGGAGGGAAAGAGACGGGAGACGTTGCGTTATCTCAGAAGACGCGTTCCTGATGCGGGATGACCTCAGTGCAGGCACCGGGATCGTATGGAGTCTGAATCCACATGCTTGTATGCACTGATGAATCATCGATAGGAGCACACGCATGGGTACTTGACTTGCCTCGACACTTCAAACGGGTGCAGGGCCCTCTGACCTTGCTCTGGATCACCAATCTGCCTCCCGGATGCAGCAGCATGTCTGTTCATATCATCATCACCTACGATGATGCCTGCTCTCCTATGATCATGCTCTCAATCGGCTGATCCATCATTCTGCGCGATGAATCATCGAACTGAAAAAAGAAAAAAACAGCAACTGACAGCTGGCTAACAGCTGGCTCAGTGGATGATGAAGCGGCTCAGCATCCCATTCCCTTGTTGTGCTCACCGATGATGAACGCTGCAATACACCAGCTGCTGCAGCGTTCATTCAGAGACGGTAGCGTTCGAACCGCTTCTCCCGAGCTGCTTCAAAGTTCCCGGATGGTTGACGTAGCATCCTTCGGGAAGGTGCAGGGCGCATTCCTCCCCGCACGTGTCCCTGGAGGACGTTCACGTGGATGTCATCACTCGTCTCCAGCTTCTCCTCGTTTCGCCACGTCCATTCCCTGAGCCTTTCGGGTGCGGCGCTGAGATCCCGGAATTCCTGCTGAAGAAAATGCTTTCCTTCGCGTGAGTATGTATGTGTATGCGTGGACACGCAGGACGCGGAGTTTCTCCCGATTTCCTCCCCCCTTGCCATGGTCAGCGTCCTCCTTCCTTCTCCCTATTCTGCTTCCCTGTTTTAGCTGTTTGTTCTTCCCCTACAGGATTTCAGGTTTGCGGCGGTCCTGTTCGACTGAGACGAGGGATGCGGAAAGCTCTCGGGAGCCACCCGACTGGAGAAGTCATCAGGGTAGGTCCTTGCGGACGTCGATCCTTCTGCATCCGCGAGGTGCTCTTCTCGAGGCAGCCAAAAGCTCCTTCTTCCTCTCCTCTCTCCTTCCTGCCCGTTCTCCCTGGATCAATAAGCGTCCGGGAACACCTGCCGAAGGATCGCACCCTCATCCGGGAAGTGCACGCACTCGCGAGCTCTTCTGGTGCTCTCCGGAGGAACGCTCTCGGGAAAGCTGGACATCCGCGGCCAACCTCTCTAGGGTGACCTGTCCTGAGCAATGGAGAGGGAAGCTTCGAGCCTTGCTCGTTTGGCATGAGCTGCTTTACCGCCATCTTTCGCTCGGCGGGCTCCGGTCCTCTTGCCCGAAGAATCCCCACAGATTCCTCACGATACAGGGAACGAAATCATCATCCTAACCAACACCCTGGATACCATGAATCGATACTCTCGACAATGACGTCGATAATGGTCACACTCTCTAGTCGTCAGTCCTAGGTAGTCGCATATATAATTGTATGCGATTCTCGGTTCCCGACGATCATATGCGTTGCTATGAGTTCTCCACAACCACATGCATAATTATCACATTATATAATCATCAGTTGTCGATAGTAGTATATTATTATTGTTACTATATATGAAAGTGATATATATAATATCATTCAAACAGTAATCTGTAAATGCTTTTCTAGCACCCTGTAGCCACTCTCCACGATCACCGAACAACAGGTACCATCAACCATACCGTGAGCGTCCCATGCCAACTCCTCAGCGACGTAATGATAGACAAGCCAGTCATCATATGCACGACTGTACACCCTGTTCCCACGTACATTACCACAACCCTCAATCAACCCTAGACTTGGAGGCGACAGGCACTCAGAAGTCCAAGGTGGTCTGCTCGAACACCCTGTGGGCTACCGCAGCCGAGCATCTTGCCACGTTCACTCTTCGACCACTTTGACCACTCTAGAACGTGGTAGTGTTCGTGCTCAATCCCCTCCATTGCTACAGGAACGAAGGTCACCCGAAGCTACTTGGACTGCGTCTGTGAAGAGGACGGTTTGAGGAGGTTTTGTCCTTCGTGGTCCATGGAGGAGACAGCGTTGCTGGCGCCCGGCCCACTGCTTTAATCCAGCCTGACAGAACACAAGAGAGGGGAAAAGGACTCGCCATGGAAATTTCTGAGTGAGGATGAGGCACCTCGTGAGGCGTGAGCGCTTGAGTGGAGAAGAAGCAAGCAGCAAATGGTTCCCTATGATGCGCTCGCACTTGGGAGGTGAGTGGAGGAAGGGGGAAGAGGGGCGGTGACATCCAGAGTGTCTTGCCTGAAAAGATCGGCGTTTCCAGAGCATCCTGAGGAGCTTCCTAGTCCTTGCCCCTGGCCTGAGTTTTCCTCTCGGCCTGACCCGTGCACACCCCTCATTTGCCCCATTGGAACGCACAGCGCGGGGCACTCGTCGAACGCGTTCATGTGGAATTCGCCCACACACTTGGCGCGTGAGTTTCGAACAGGGGACGGACGTCCCTCATCTCCTTGATTCGTGTCCACTCGCTGCCGAAAAAGCTGAGACTGGCGTCCTCCGACTGGAGAACTTTTCGCGGCATCAAAGGGATGCACTCGTTCGGACAAGGACAAAGAGGAAGGATGAACAGTACCAGGCTTCATAGCTGCTTAGGACCAGGGAAAGTGGTCGGGGAGGCGTGCATCATTGGTCAAGGGAAAGTAGAGAGGAAGTGCTGCAAGGGTACAGTGGAGACGCACGACGGCTCACGAGACCGCTGGCAACGAGAAGGACGATCTGAAGGCGACACTGATGAGTGACCTGCACCCTGCGACCTCAGGACTCCATACAACTGGAGTCGGGTGACTATAAGCACAGGATGAGGAGCCAATGTCTAGTAAGCGGAGGAGGAGCCATGAGTGTGAAGACCATGGTAACCATTGCCTATGGGAGACATAGTCTTAGGGAGAGCAAAAGAAGAAAGCACATGCAGACTCAGCTACCACTGTCGCTTCTAAAGGCCTCTTCCTCAAGAGAGCGTTTCCCGGCATGATCTCGGGGAAGAAGGTTCAAGAATCTGCGGATGGCGGAAAGATGCGGAGGAGAAGTGGGCTAAAAGCGGATACGGGAAAGCTGCTGAGCGAAGCGTAGGGCGGAGAGGAACCGCGGCTCTCCAGGCACCTCTCACCTGACAGTCTGTTCGGGCGGACCGTTTCCTGAGAAACGCAAGATGCTGCAGCAGAGCTTCCTGAGCTGGCTGGCCCTTCCGCTACTATCTGGCTCAGGTGCGCATGCGAACACCACAAAGGCAAGCAGCACGCCTCAGAGCCCGGATCCTGTCTCCGTGCTGCTGCTGCTTCTAGAGACCTCTCTCCATATCTGGGCTTCCTCCTCATTTTACTCGGAGCAAACCTAGGAAACCTACTCTCCGGGTTTTACGAGTCCGTAGAGACTGCGCCTCCAGTCTCACTTCAGGCCTCATCCTTCCATAGCATGAAAGCACCATGCTGACCAGTACGTCGAGGGCACGGAGAGGATGGTGTGGCAGCACCTGCAGAACCAGATTGCTCGTATTGGAGCCTTCGGCGGAGTCTCTGATCCATTGCCAGCTCAGTCTTCTCTTCCTCCTGCCCCTTTCCTCTTCCTCCTTTCCTCTTCCATCTCCTTCTCCTCTTCCTCCCCTATCATCGTCGTCATCATCATTCATCATCCATCATCCTGCTTTGGAAGGCTACCAGCATCTCCCTTAAGATGCTTTGATGTACTATGTGGGACACGGAACTTTATTGCGCCACCTTCCTACTGGATCGCAGTTCCTCTTCTCCCTTTCCTCTTCCCTCCCCCTTGGGCGAACGCGTCCCCGTTCTCTTTGCCTGTTTCTTTCGCTGTCCTCTTGCCGCCCCCTGCCGGAGTGGCAGCGCCCCTCCGTATACTGAGCTGCCGTGCGCATCCTCAGGTGTGGGCGCAGACCCGGAGGTGCGCGTGATAGCCTCGTGCATCTCCACTCCCTCGCGCCCCTTGCTCGACCGAGTCGGAACCTCGTGGGCCACGGGGAAGCGTCGCCTTGAGCGATGGCGGCGGCGGCACGTCTCTTTCCCCCTTCGCCCCTCTGGGATGGGCACGGAGAGGAGAGAGCAGGAGGGACAAAAGAGAGGAAGGAGAGAAGACCTCCGGTCCACTGGGACTGGGGAGCGGGAGGCACGCCCGCACGTCGCCTGGGGAGAGGTCGGAAAGGTCGCGACGGCAGACGCCTCGAAGGAGGATGAGCCGACGGCAGTCAGTAGGAGAAGGGGAGATTCAGGGATGCTGCGCGTTTTCCGAATCGACCGTCCTTCCGCCGTGGGGGAGAGGGGGGGAGGAGGGAGTGAGTGCGCACGCGCGTGCGCGCGGAGGAGGGAAAAGGAAGAAACCGTCTCAGATGCGAAGAAAGCGAGTCGGAAGAAGGGCGCCCGCGATCCCAAAATATCCGCTTCCGGGCTGTAAACAGGATGCTCCAGGAGGGCTGTAATTCGTGCAGCGCAAACGTCGAGGATCCCAGACGAGCCTTGGGAGCGGCCCTGCCGCACCCGGACCTTCGGCGCCCTCCCTTGAAAGCTCGGCTGCTGGTGAGCGATAGGAGGGGAGGGGAAGGGAAGAGACCCGCTAGAGCCAACAACTTGCGCCGTCGGCTGCGCGTCTCGAGCCGGGCGGCGCGGGACGAGAGGAACGGAGCTTTGCCGTTGCCGTCTCCGGGAAGATGGGGGAGGAGAGGGCACGTTGGCGCGCAGCTGGAGCGTCTCCAAGAGCGGACGCGTGCGCGTCCTTCGCCTTTCCCACTCTCCTCCCTGCCGCTCGTGTCCCCGCCCGTTCGCGTCCTCCCCCTCCTCCGATCCGGCACACACGGCGGGAGGATTTCGTCCAGGCGAATCTGCGCTAGCGCGGTACGCGCGTTACAGTCTGTGGCCCCTTCCCGTCGTTCCCGGACACCCCTCCTCCTCCTCCTCTTTTCCCCCCGGCATCGTCATCATTCGTCGTCCGCCACCATCCCGGTTCGGGGTACCCCTGTTCCGGAACGCTTCCAGCGTCTCCCTCATGTCTTGATGGGTCCAGGTGGGAACCTTCCCGTAGCTCCAGAGGTCCTTGCCGGACGAGCTCACCTGAACGAGGATTCCCTCCTCCCTCCTCTTGCATACCGTCAGCTCATTTTGAGTCCGCTTACTTGGCTGCCTCTGATGAGGAAGGCGATGGTCACCAAGGCAACCGCCTCCTTACCAGAAGGAAAGGAAGACGGAAGGGAGGAGTCGGTGAGAATGAGGAAGCTCATGGCGAGGAAGCAGGAGATGGTGGCGGTGCTGGGAAGGAATGGAGCAGGAGTGGAAGAAAACGGGAGGAGAGGAAAGGAGAAGAAGAGGAGATGGGAAGGGGTACAGCAGCATGAGAATGCGGAAGAAGATGATTGTCATGGTAACGAGAAGGGCGATGGCGGTAGCTGTGGTAATGATGATGATGAGGAGGGGGAGGAGGAAGAGTTCCTTGCTTACGTCATCTGGGGTAGCAGAGGAAGGGCGGGACTTATGGAGGGAAAGGAAGAGGAGGAGGGAGGTTCCTCCTTCCTCAAAACTTTCGTCCTCGGAGCTCGGGGGCCGGCACCAGTTCTCGTCTCCTAGGCGGCGTCGGACTCGTTGAGTTTTCTGCTTTGCTTCCCAGTCGTTCCCTCTCCGCCATCAGACCATCCGAGCCATCCGTTCTTGGAGAAGTCTGCGCTCCACTTGTCGCGTGGAGGGGAGTCATCCGTGCCCGTTAAGCGACTCCGAGGAGCCGGGCTTTCTGAATCCGAGGCTAGATCTATTCCGGGACGCCCACCGGGTGACGGAGAGGCGGTTGGATGGGCTCCTCCAGGCTCTCCAGCCCACGCTGGGAGGCCGGAGGCCAAAACTCCCGGTCCCCACTGCTCCTCGGGTGCTCGGCGGGGAGGACTGCGTCGGGTCGCGTCGATCCTTTCGAGAAAGGTCGCCACCCTCGTAGCGAAGGAGACTGCACCCTCCCCTCTCCCGGGAGACCAACTCCTCCCCGAAGGCCCGCGTCGGCCGACCGTTGGTTGCTCCCCCACGACACCCCGAGGGGGAGCTCTTGGGGACGACAGATCAGCTCTCCCACCCGAGATCCCTCGCAAGGAAGGCGATCGTCAGCCAGCCCTGCCTCCCCTGTCTGTCCGTACCCTCTTCTGTCCCCCGTCTCCTCAGGAGCATGAGACCACCGCTCCACGGCTCCCTACTCCCTTACGCGTCTGCTCGCACCTCCACCGCTCCTCACCCGCACAGGAGCGCCCTCCATGCACGCGGGAGGCGGAGATTGAGAGGCCAGGGGCCGAGAAGTCATTCGCCTTGCGCTCTTGTTCATCACTCGGAGCACAAGGGCTGACTAATCGACATCTCTCGGATGGGGTGAGCGCTGCTCCCGAACCGACAGCTGGGACCAGCCCTTCCGTGAAGGAACCTGGAGTCAAGGGCACCTGAAATCCCACCGTTCCACCCTCCTCCCCTCGGGAGACGTCGAAGGAGGGGTCCGGGCGGCAGCGAACAGGAATGCCGCGTCGCCGCCTCGCGCGCGCTGCTCGTGCACCCCTCAACCTCCCCCCTCTCCCGCCGTGCAGATTGCAGACTGAGGTGCGTGTGCCGACTCCTGAACGGAGATGAGCGAACGAGTCCACTCAGGGAGAGGGAGAGAGACCCGACCACTGGTGGCCGGGAGCGCTATCGTGAGGCGCTGCGCCGTTTCCGAGGCAACGGCCGGTATCGACGAGCGTGGGAGGCGCAGTCCTCGTGGCGCTTCTCCCCGATCTCGGGAGCCGTCCTTCTTCTTCCCTCTTCCCTTCCTCAGGATCCGAAGAGGGAGGAAGGACCTCTCCTCCTTCTCTTCCCGGCGGCTCTCGTCGAGTGCCGTCAGCCGTGCGCGTAGACCCTGCGATGCTGCCGCCGGTGAGCTCACCAGGAGGCTCTCGGGCAGACCAAGCGGAAAGAAGGGGGCGAAGGGGAGGGCTGAGCCATTTCTATCCGCGTCTCCCAGCAGGTGTCGGCGGCTCCTGGATGCCGTCCGGAGTCCCTCCTTCGCGGTTTCCCCTGAGAAGCAGGACCCGGCTGTTGACTCAGGGGTCGGCGGGAGGGCGTGCTGTCCCAGCCCGCCCGGAAGTTCGAGCGGTCCAGGGCGATCCTTGCGCAGATACTGCCTGAAGCGTCCCCTGGGGATGAGTCGCAGGGTGAGGGCTTGGGTGCAAAGCGCGCTGTGACCCCCAGGCGGGCGAGGGAGTCGGGAGCGCGCCGACGGCTGGGTGTCATCGGCAAGGAAGATGAGATCGTCCTTGCAAACCTCCGGGCGGCTGCGCGGAGTCGTTGCCACGGGAGACCGAGCCCTCCCGGAGACCCTTCGGGGGATAAGGGAAGGGAGGAGGGATGCGAGGGTCGGTCGGCAAAGGATGCTGCCGAGATGGACCGCGGGCACTGGCAGAGTCTCCTCGGTTCTTCGGGACGCCATGTGCCTTTTCGGTTTACCCTGGCGCTCGGGGGAAAGGGCCAGGGGAAGGAGCCACAGGGTCGAGCGGATGTGGGGCGAGCCTCCGGACCGAAAGCTCTTCGCACGCACGAGACGAGTGGCTGGGATGCTCGCGCGCGCGCGCGCGCGCGCCTTCGCGACGAGGAGACAGGAAAACTCCATTCCTTGGCAGTTCCCGCCGTCGTCTGGGACGGGCGGCCACTTCGTGCCCGGCGCAGCTGCGCCCGCTCGACTCGTCACATGATCGATGACGCCACAGCTCCCCTCCAGCGCGCGCCCCACTGCGGCCGGACGCCGCAGCCGGTAGTCGTTCGAGGACGTCCGGCCGTGGCAGCCAGCGGAGCAGACGGTAAGTTCTGTCGCTCTCTCTTCCCCGCGCTCTCCGCGCGACCCATGATGCCAGCGGAAGGGGGTGGTGGGAAATGGGAAACGACTCCCTCCTCTGTTCGGGATGTGGCGTGCTGCCTATCGATGTGCCCCGAAACCCCTCCTGTGACGTTCCGCCATTCCGGATTCGGGCGAAACTCCCCTCTAGTTAGAGAGGTGTCCAGGGTGCCCCCTACCCCCCTTTGCTCGTCACTTTACCTTCCGCCAATAAATCCACCCCTTCCTGCCCTCGCCGGCCTGCTGCCCAGGAAATGCGCTCCACCGTCGCTGCTGAGAGGTGAAGAAAGGAAAGTGCTTCCTGCGTCTCTTTGGAGGCAGCTTTCTGACCCCTGCTCATTGTGTCCGCTGCTCGCAGCCACCTCGCCCGTCTGCCTGCAAGCTGCCCGCACTATTCTCGAGGTGGCACCCTCCGCGACTCCTCAGGTAGGAACCTCGTTTCCTCCCAAGAAGAACCGGCGGAGCTCGCATTCATCCTACCCCCTTTCCCCCAGTGACCCTCCGTGCTCTCTCCTCATCGACCTCTGCGGCCAGCGGCTGCTCTGTTCATCGGACCTCCCAGACACAGACCAGTCGACCACACCTCAAGAGAGACAGAGGGGGAGGCAGTGCGGGCATCCACGAGCCCGCAATTCACGAAGCCCCATCCGCCGGAGGCAATCTTCTAGCCTTAAGCCTACGGTGCCAGCGACGGCTCAGGTTTTGACGGTGGCCAGAGGAACCGACATCGGTCTCGGCGCCAACCGTCAGAGACGACCGGAACCCCTCGACCCTGCCGGAACCCCCCGAGATTGAAGACCTCTGGAATGCCTGCGTCTCACTGCCCTTGACCAGCGACGGAGGTTTTAGAGTACCTGGAGGGGGCTGCCCTGCGATGCCCTGGTCACACGCGCTGGAGGCCACATGTCGCGTGCGTGCGGGAAACTTTCGGTCCGGAGGCTCACCTTCCTCCCGCTCGACCCCGGGGACCGCGGTCGGGTTTTCCCCTCCCTCCCCCTGACTCTTCCCCGTGCTCCAGGGGAGAGCAGGCGCGTGTAGTCCCGGGAAACCGAGGGGACTCTCTGCCCGCGGTACATCTCGGCGGGTGGTGGCGGCAGGAAGACCGGAGCTTCGATACAGCTGCAACCTTCGAAATGGCATGGCGGACGCGGCAACAATGCGCAGGATGATGACGTCAGCACGAACGCTTCGGATGTTCGGATCCTTGCTGAACCCTCCGCGTGCCTATCCCGAGGACCTGGAAGCGCGTTTCGAGGTGGGCAGGCTGCTTTGCTGGATTCCAGTGACCTCTGGCTTTAAAAACGCACAGAGGCGATGAGCTCTCGGTGACCTGTGGGAGGTCGTCACTTCCCCTGCGGCATTCCGGAGGGCTCCCTTCGCTCATGACCTCATTATTAGATCGCTATAAGACCCCAGGCTTGTCGAGGACGATGAGTCGCTCTGGGAGCCGCTACTGTAAATTTCTAGTCTTAGCTGCTGAGGAATGAAGAGCAAAGAACCAACCCTCTGAGGGGTGGCGCAGCCATGAGCGGAAGTAGCGCTGGAAGGCAAGATTCTTTTCCTGAGGAATAAGACACACATACCAAAAACTGAAGTCAGTGACAGAGCGAGAAGACGTGTGCCTCTCTCCCTGAAGCTTGGTGCCGGACACCTTGGAAGATCTTCCCCGGTTCCTGCCCTTCCCTTGGAGATGTTCCGTCCTGTTGCATGCTGCAAATTAAGGAGTGGAAAAACGAAAGAAAAAAACAAAAAAGGGGGGCGGGCAAAAACAAATCAAAAAGGGGGGAAGAGGGAGGGAAGTCCCCTACAAGCTTTTTGATGCGCTCGGTAATCCTCGAGTGGCTGGGCGCCTCACGGATCGATTTATCACTGGTGACGCATTCGCGTGGACGCATGTGAAATGTGTTGCCCTGTTGCTCCGGGTGACGCAGCTGGCTTTTCTCTGACCGGCTTGATTCGAGGAAACTGTCCTCATCACTGTATCTCAGAAGTGGGGGATTTTTTTCTTTCCTTCCTTCCTCTTCGTTGGCGGAGGACTCTGGACCGCCTTTTGAGGGAGGAAGCCGCGCTGCTTTTCCCGTTCAAGCGAAGGACGAGAAGGTGGAACATCGAGAAGCTTCTGCCGAAGAGGGCGGAAGCAGTCTTAAAAAGAGGATCGCTTCTCGCGGAGTCGATTGAAGAAGAAGGAATCTCTAGATAAGGTGGAAGGGGAAGGGAGGGGACTCGACAGAAGATCGAAGAAACTGCGGTAGCACCCGCCCTCGGAGACGCACAGGTCATTCGTTCCTTCTGCTTCTTCCCGGAGCACGCGGCCGCTCTCCTCCCAGCGGAGGTGCTCCCTTGTCTGCGGGCGCTGCTCGCATCCTTGACGACGTTCTGCCGAGGAGGTTCCCCATTTCCGCAGTCTTCCCTCGGATCTCAGATTCCATCCGGACCACGGGTAGCAACACGACCATCTCGAAGACTTTCTAGCGGTCGACCTGAGGGTCTTGCGGCTGCGAGACTCTCTCGGTCGATCTACGCCAGCGTTCCAGGAACGACGCCGAACGAACTTCACAGCGAGTGGACTCTTCTGCTCCCCGTATGGAGGCGTCCTGGGATGCCGTCGTGCGCTCCTGCGGAAAGCGGTAGACATGATCACTCCCGCTTCCACGCCGTCGTCGTGCCACCAGAAGAAGAGAATCTCCGGGCGCGGTCTCCGCCAGTCCCGTAGTGGGACGGTCTGCGGAGTGTGGACGGTTCCTTCGCTTCCCTCTCCTCACTCCACTGTTCCCTCGTGGGTGCAATCCTTACAGACAAGAACATCCGATGCGGAGCGACCTTGGAAAGGGCCTTCCTCTCATTCGCACCTCGTCCGTTGGGACTGCTTCCCAAAGAAGCTTTCCGGATATCTTCGGAATTTTATTCTCCTGTTTCATCTTCCCACTGCAGCAGGGGGAGCAGTAGCAACGCTTCCAGGTCGCGGGCGGCGTTTCCTCCGGAGAACGGCCACTGCGCCGCGGGCCGTCCGGAAGGCGGTCTCGCTAGATGCTCGCTGCGCGCGAACCCGGAGAAGAACCGACAGGAGCGGGCAAGAGGGAGAACTCTTCAGACAGCCGTTCCCCCTGAGCGCGTGAACCCCCTGAGAAGGTGAGACTACCCCTGGCGCATCGTCCCGAACAAGATGGATGCTCCTCGGGAGGTGGAGAGGCAGGGGACATCGGACCGTAATGGCACCTCCAGCCAAGTCTGCTCCCACCGGAGTTTGGCGTGTACTTGCAGGAACATCCCAGGCGCCGCCTGCGAACGGCGCAAGAGGAGGGATGGCCCGCGCCGCTCTCAGGCAGCACACCGGGACACGTGGAGTTGCGTCGTGCGCCTCCACTCGCTGCTTCCGAGTGGCGCTGCCGGTCAGCCGCGTAGACGTCTCGGGGGAAGAGTCCGGGCTCGCGAGCGCACGCTGGCATCCTTTTTCCCTGTTTCCCAGGCAACCGCCGTCGGGAAAACGGGCGGCAGACGATGGAACTTCCTGCCGTCAGACGCGGGAAAGCGAAGGTAAAAACAGAACCGGACGGCTTCCACGGCCGCGCCCGTTCCGGCTCGCTTCTCGCTCCCATTGGGAAGTTCCCTAGCGACAGGAGCGGGCACGTTCCTTTCCCCCCTCCCGTTGTCGGGCAGTCGTTACGAGTGCGCCGCGTTTCTGCAGCAAGTGTGCAGATGCCGGTGACGACCGTTCCTGCGGCCGCTTGGGAACGCCGCTAGCAGGACGAACCGTCTCCCGCGACTCCTGCCTTCTTCCTCCGCACCCACTTGACGCCATCCTCCATGCTCTGAATGCGGAGGTCCAGATCATCCATCCATGCGAACCCCGGGTGCCGTGAACGCTTCCGGCGCGCGCATCCCCTTGCGGCCTGCTACCGGGCGGACCTCTGACGCGTCGTCGTCTGCTCTCCAGGAAACGTGAAGAGCAGCGTCTCGCTGACGTCACAAGGGGCCATCGGGTAGAACGCAAGCAAAACAGCGGGATGCGAGTCTCTACGCGGATGACCGGACGCCACCAATGAAGGTAGCAGCAGCTGTTCCAGAGAGAAAAAGGGGGCCACGGCAGCGGAAGACCCTCTGACCTCTTGGAGTCTGCAGCGCCCTCGATCGGGGTGGTCGGGGGGTGACCTAGACTTCGGAACCTTCGACATGAAGAGTGGAGTCGTAATGTCGGATGGTCAAGGTCCTGGCTGTTGAACCCCATCGCATGAAGCCACCGCACGTCTGCGAGAGTCCGGGACACCCGGCCAGCTGCCCGAGCAGTCGCGAGGGGGGCATCGGAGTGGATGCTGGTTTCTTGGTAGCCGTCCCAGGCAACAGCTCTTTGGTGTCCTTCCTCCTCCCTTATTCCCAGTGACACGTTCATGGTCGCCCCAGCGCTCTCGTGGTTTTCAAAAGGCGGCTGCACTCGACATTTTTCAGCGGTCCACTACTCGAGTTCCACTCCCTTAGGGATGATCGAAGTCCACTAAGCCACTCGTCTTCCGACTGCTCGCTGACTTGGAAGAGGAGGAAGAAATCTCAAGGGCGAGGTCAGGTGAGGAGCCTCAGGGAGGCTTCCTCGAGCCATAAATTCTCCAAAGGAGGAACATCGCCATGGTGAGGACGCAGTCGGCCATTTTCAAACAGCTTGCTGAGGCTGCTCACAGTGCACCCTTCAGCGTTCGCACCAAGACCAGGTCTTGCCTTTAACTGCCACGTCCGGAGAGTCCACGATGAATGGTGGCCCCGTGACCCCGAAAGCGTTCCTCCCCCCTCCCTCCCTTTCTGGCTGATTCCGAATGACCTCGGAGACGGACGCACATCCCACCCTTTTGGCGCGGTGCCCGTGGACGCCCACAAAGCGCCCAAGGGCGCTCCACAAAGTCGCAGGACTTCGTGGAGGGGATCGGGAAGTGGCGGCACCTCCCCTCAGATGCCAAGACCACGATCCCGGGCGCCTTGCCGTTCCCACCGCTACGGTCCTTGGGGCGCCGCGATGGACTTTCATCCCTCTTTCCCCTGACCTTCCGCTGTTGTCGCTCCCTCCTTCCTTCCGCGATGCTCTGGCCCCTCCCCGCTTCTGACCCTCGTGAAAGATGGAGTCGAGTCAGCAGAACGCCGCTCTCCTCCTATGGGCAGTTTCCCGTTTGCCTTCCGGTTCTGGGGCTCCCAGACAAGGTCAGTCCCGAACGACCTTGACCAAGAGCTACTCCACTGGGTTGCAGCGGGGCACCGGGGTCAGGGGTGGGACAGGAGCCACGCGAGGTGGGACCTGACCTTGCCCCAAGGCAGAAAGGGGAGCAACCAGAGCCAACTCTCCCTTATTCGTGTCCCTGGTCTTCGGTTCCGTTCCCCTTCCACGACCTCTTGTCCCCCCGGGAGGTGCATGCAGAGAGGGGAAGCCCTGGTAGTCCTCTCCCTTCCGCCTCCTCTCCGAAGGCACCGGTATGACTCCTCGAGGAGCGGCGGCGACCTTCTGCTTCCGGTGCACTCGCCGGAAGCGAAGACTCCTCGGATCCGCACTCTTCCCAGCCCGCCTGTCCTGCTGGCACCGGTTACCGGTGGGAGAGATTGACAGCTTCCCCTCTCCTACCGCCCTTGCGTGGCCCTCCCCAGCCCCTGGCTTCCAGCTCTGACCTCAGTCTCGCTCTAGGTCTGCGCAGCGTCGACGGGCCAGCACCACCAAGTCGACCTCGCGTCTGCATCCCTGGGGCATCCGTCGCTCAGTACGCTTGCTGAATGCCCCAGGGGACAGACGCCGGGATCCGGCCATCCTCGTCTTCTTCCCCTGGCAGGTGGATTGACTTTCCCAAAGGTCACTGGCAAGGGTGCTGGCGCTGTTCCTCTCCGGCCGCTTCCGTGGACCAGTGCGGGGGACGGAAGGATGCCCCAGGGAGGAGGAGGGCCTACAGTTCGGAAAGTTGGACGGGATCCCCCGTGGTCCGGAGACAGCGCTTTTCTTCTCAGTCTGGGTGGGCGTCCCTTAGGCGCATCGTGCGGTCCCGTAGACCCGCGCAGGTGAGGTCCTCCGATCCCGGGGAGCAGCAAGGAGGCTGCGACGTCTCTTGGTGACCCGAGATGGTCCGCGCGTTCCTCTGGGCCGGTGGAGCCGAACTACAGAACTAGGACTGGAGGCGGGATCGTCTCGTCCCGTCTGCTGCTCCGCTTGATGACCCGACTCGATGCCCTTCGCTTCAGGGGGCCCGCAGCTGCCAGGAATGATGGGGGGGAGGGGGGAGATGGAGAAGGCTACTGGCTGTGACCGCTGCATTTCCAGCTGAGCCGAGTCGCCAACCTCAAGAAGATTGGGGTCAGCTTGCCCAAGGGACCTCATCGTCGCAGCAGCGATGAAGTTGATGCCAAAGCAGAGGGCGTCCCCGAGCCACCCTCTCCATCCCCCACGGACCCCAGGCTGCCCCTCAGCGCCAAGCAGAAGTTCAACATCCTGAAGTCGTGGAAGGGCATCGCGAGGGCCATCGAGCCCACCGGAGTGGAAATGTTCATCAGGTGCGTCTTCCGGAAAAACTTACCGTCCTCTTCCCCCTTTCCACCTTAACCTCTCTGTCCATCCTTTTCGTGGCTCCGGAGGCGGCGGAGGCCGGTCGGACGAGCTGCCGCGGCGTCCCGTCTTCGCGCCACCGCCGGACACGAGCGGAGCTCCGTTGACGCTTCTGGGCTCCCTTCCCGCAGCCCCGGGGTCCGAGGGGCAACGGCGAAAGAAGGAGGAAGAGCCACTGAACTCGCCACCGGATGGGCAGGTGGATGCAATAAGTTCAAACTATCCGGCGGTGCTCACCGCTTGCCGGCACGCGCTGAGGGGAAATCTCGGTGCGGGCGCCACGACGTGGGGGGGGGGGAAGAGGGAGGGAAAGAGGCTGATAACGGCCTACAGAGCGACGGCGATGAGGAGAGGAAGAAGAGGGAGGAAAAGGGACTGGCGACGGTCTACAGAAGAGAGGAAAGGAAGTCTACCGAAGGGAAACCAGGGAAACCACAAGGAGGAGGAAGAGAGGAGAGAAACGCGTTAGGTGCGTCCAGCTGGTTCCCTTGGTGGGCGATGCCAGCCGCGTCGCTCCTCCAGCTCGGAGCCCCGGAGTTTTGCAGACGGCAGCTCCGCTCGCTGGACACCCGAAACCCTTCGGATCTGAGGCAGAGTGTGGCAGCTGATGCGTCTTCAATGGGAACATGTGCTCCGTGGCCGCTTGCCCTCCGAGAGGCAGCTGGACGCACACCAGAGGGAAAAGGAAGGAGTGGATGAGCCTTGGACGGACTTCGGGAAGGCTTGGAGCGCATTGCAGCCACCCTGGGGCGTTCGTCCCTGCGATGGGACGGGGGGGAAGGGAAAGGGTCGCCGGCGGTAGCTACGCGGAGGACAGCGGAAACTTGCCCCATTCCCCGCCGTGGGTCCCTCCCGCACCTCAGGGATCGCGGCCTGGGGCTCGGGGAAGAGGAGTAGGAGTGACGTCACTAAAAGTCGTCTCGAGCTGCCCGTGGGGTTCGCGGCGGCAAGACGATCACCCGCCTCCGAACCGTAGTCTCGACCCACGACCCTGTGCGGCATGACGTTCCTGGAAGAGGGGAGAAGGAGACTCCCTGAAGAGAAGGAACCCATGCCGCGCCGGCCAAGGTCTTTGGAGGCCCGTCCGAGAGAGGCTTCTTTCCTCGGGCTCGCTGCGGGAGGCCGGAGCGAGGACCTGCGATCCCCCCTGGAGCCTTTTCAGACCGTCCGATCCCCGAAATGGAATGGTGCGGGCGGTTGGGCGCGGCGAAGCCCGATGGAAGTCGATCGGTTGGTCTCCGAGTCGATCCTGGAGGCGATGGCCGAGGGAGGAGGACCGGTCGCCTTGCGAGCTCTTCGGGCAGAAGCACTCTTCCCCCTCCCGAAAAGGGGTGGGAGGAACGAAGGGAATGACGAGGTTCTCACCTCGTCTCTCCGGGAAGGGTGAAGAAGATGCGGGTCGGCCCCACCTCTGGACGCTGCTGTCTATCCACCGCGCGGGGGGACGGCGCCCGGCGGGCTGCACCCCCGGACCCGAGGCTGCGGCCATCTCGAGATCGCGGCGCTCCTCGGGGAAGGCGGTGCTCCGTAATGAGAGGATAAATGAGGTCCAGATCTGCGGTTCCCTCTTGGGCTGCATCCCAACGGGAAGTAATGGACCTCCCGTAGGGAGCAGGAGTAAAGTGAACATCCCGGAAAGCAAGGCAAGGGGGAAGAGGGCGGCTCCTGGACTAAGGGGAGTCTGCAGCTGGGGATCCCCGCCGAAGGGAGGGTTCCCCAGTTCGAGAAGTTTCAGGGCGACGCTACTGCTTCCGCCGGAGTGACACGCGGGGCATCCGGGGAACGGCGAGCGGTGCCGGTTGCGGCGGAAACGCTCCTGGCAGAGGAGTAGGTGGGAGAGAGCCTTCCGGGAGAGACGGCTTCCCCATCCGCAGGGTATGCGTCCCGCGGCATCGTCGACGGCGCCGCGGAGCTCTCGGAACGGGAGGCATCCCGCGCGGTATCGGCCCGAGAACGGTCTATTTTCCCAGGGTCGTGAAGCGCGGCGCCCGCCGGTAGCAGCTACTCGGTCCGGATGCGGGCCCCAGGCAGTGCTCCCGCGCTGGCGGAGGCCGGTCCAGCCGCCCGCGGCGGGAAATCAGACGAGGAAGCTGCCGCTCTCAGCAGCGCCCACGCAGCAGAGACGAGTCCGAAGGGCAGCCCCCGGACCCCACGCATCGAGAGTGGGCGTCTCTGAGGTGGTGGAGTTAGGTTGCTGCTCTCCGGCCCCTTCGAAAGGTTCTCTCGAGGGCCTGAAGCTTCGAACGCCACCAGACGGCAGCAAGGGCTCCCCCGCTCAGCCTCGCCTCCCCCGTTCCGGGATCCGAGAGCGCGGGGGGAACCAAACCTGCCCCTTGAAGCGTTGACGTGGGTTTTCGCGCTCCCATCTGCCCGCTCCGTCCTCCTATGCTTCCTCCGGAGCAGAGGGGACAGCCGGACCGGCAAGAGAGACCTCATGAGTCTTCCTCGCGCTCGAGGAACGGTCGCCTTCAATCTGGAACATCGCATCGTGCCAGGCACTCGCATAGGGTTCGCCCCGGAAGGGCATGTGGACGCACCCGGTTCAAGCCATCTGGTGGCGCCCACTGCTCTTTGGCATGCGCAGGAGGAACTGCCGGTGCGGGTGCCACAACGAAGTAGAGGAGGAGGAAGGAAAAAAGACTGGCAATCGTCTCTTCCTTCCCCTCTTCCCTCCTTTCCTCCTCCTTCCTTCTCTTCTTCCCTCTTTCCTTCTCTTCCTCTCTCCTCTTCCTCCCTTCTTCCCCCTCTTCTTTTTTCTCGTCCTCCCTTCTTCCTCCTCCCTCCATTCTCCTGTCCTGTCTAGGACGTCTGCCCGCAAAGATCGTCGGGTCTTGGACAGCAGGTGGGTCTGAAATCGGCGTTTCGACCGTAGCGTGCCCACCCGGAGGCTGGGGGTCCCTCGAAGGCATCCCAAGTCAAGCCAGCTGGTGGGCTTCGCGCGCGCTCGTGCCTTCTCCCTCCTTTGAATCACCCTGTCCTGCTGCCCCGAGACCTGCAGATTCTTCGCAGGAGCACGACCCTCCCGTTCCCCTCACCTCGTCCTGGACTTTAGATCGGGAGCCTCCATTCGGGTCTCCCCGGCAACCGGAAAGAATGAAGCCCTCTCACGGAGGTTCCTTTGAGACTCCAGGGAACCTCCGAAAGGAGCTTCCTCTCCTTTGATCTCCCGCTTGCGGCGCACATAGCCTCCTTTGGCTTCTTCCGTTGTAGGTTGTTCCAGCAGAACAGCTCCCTCATCAGCCTATTCGAGAAGTTCCAGAGTCTAAAGACTGTGGAGATGCAGGCGAGCAGTCTGGAACTTCGGGAGCACGCGGCCATCGTCATGCGCATCCTCAACGAGGCCATCAACTCCCTTGACAACATTGACGCCTTCTTCGACTTCCTGTACCGCGTCGGCCAAACCCACAGGAAGATCCCCGGTTTCCGGAAGGAGTTCTTCTGGGTAGGCGCGCGCCGGAGGAAAGAGGGGGGAGAGGGAGGAGATCCCTGCCCCTGCTCCCTTTACCTCTGTTCCCCTTCTTGTGTCGCTCTCCAACCCTGTCTGCTCCCTCCCTCCAGCAGCGAGGTGGGGCGCCTCCGAGGGAAGGAGAGCAGAAAATTTTCTTCCTACCCCGTTTCTCGCCGCGAGAAGCTTTCGGGCCCTCCCCACCGCACTCCCGGTCCCCCTTACGCCTTCCAGTGGGGAGGTCGGACGACTCCCTGGGGCAGCCGGCAGGAGATGCGTGCGGTGAGCAAAGAGCTGCCGTGGAGAGCACCGACCACGGTCGCTCCGACAACGGGCGGCGCACTCCATCTCCTCCTCCCACTCCTGGCTTCGAATGGAAGAGACCGAGTGCCCCCGCCCTCCGTCCTTCTGAGGCTCCAGGGATCCTTTCGCTCGCCTGCAGCTTCTCCCCTAACAGGGATTCCCTGCGCAGGGGTGGGGGCCCTTCCTGTTCCTCCCCGCGTTCCCATCCCTCCTCCCTCTCACGTGGGTCTTTCTGCCTTCACCTTTTCAACGTGACCCTCTGACCTTCTTCTCCCCTCCCCTAGCACATGGAGAGACCCTTCCTGGAGGCGGTCAAGCAGACCCTCGAGGACCGCTACACGGAGCACATGGATGTCATCTACCGCATCACCATCAAATTTATCCTGGAGACGCTGGTGAAGGGGTACAGCCTGTGTAGCAGCCCCACCGGCGAGGGGTCCGCGTGCTTCGCTGTCAACTCGCTGCTCTCTGCAGGAGCGCGGGAGCTGCCGTCCAAACTGCAGGAGCTGCAGATTGGAGAGGACGCCGCGTCCGGCGATGAGGGCAGCTGCCGGTCCAGGACGCCGTGGACGAGTCCCCCCGGGTGCCGATGAATAAAGGAAGGGAAGAGAGAAAAAGGGAGAGGAATGGGGTGCGTGGGGAGCCTGGGATGGTGGGCGGTGGATTCCTGGACGCTCGCTCCGGCTGGAGAAGATCCACTTGGCGGGGCTGTGACCGCTCCAGCTGGAGAGACAGCTTGGATGGCGCGACCGAGCGCGGGGCTCACCGCCGGCTCGGCTCGGGGCGCCGGCGGCGCTCTGACATCACCCAGCCGCAACGATCTCGCGCTCAGCACCCAAGCACCCATCCTGGCAGGTGCTCGGTAAGAGGGAGAGGGAACTCCGAGGAACCCTCGGCCGCCGGATGGGCATGCTGCGGTCGAGGCGCCGATTGCAGCCCCATCTGTTGTCCAAGGCCCGGCAATCTTCTCAGGCAGGCGTCCTAGACAGGACGGGAGGATGGAGGGAGGAGGAAAGGAGGAGGAAGGGTGAACGAGAAGGAAAAAGGGAAGAGGAGGAGACATCCAGGGAGTCTACCGAGCCATGTGAAGACAACCTGAGGGGGGTCGCCCCAGGATGACCTTGGAACATGCCCAAGGGCTTCCAGAAGGTTTGGGGGTTCTTTGAGGAGGAGGTCGAATTGTCGGCGCCTCGGGAGAACCTAGAGAGTCTACCGTTCTGTCGATTTGGAGAGCAACCAGTCTCATAGGAGGCATGGACTCTCACCCCTAGCGGCAGTAGCAGCGGCTCCCCAACGGTCCGGAAGCTCCGTGGCTCCTGGCTGGCGGAGTCCCTCGCGAAACGCTCCAGTGGTGCCTTCCCGGCGAGCATGACTCCAGGCGGTTCCTGGAGCGGCACCCGTTTGTCTGGGACACGACCCGCTGCAGCCCCCCTGCGGCTGTGGGTCGAGGAGCCGCCACCGGTCGTTCCTGCTCGGTCGTCTCCGCTCGGTCGCAGCCTCTTCGCAGGGCCCCCCGCGGCACGCACGGAGGAAGAAGCACGGCGACCGTTCTCCAGGAGTCCCAGCAGCTCCCTGCCTCTCCTTGCTCCCCAGCTGCCGCTGCACCCTTCTGCTCGGCAGGTGTCGCTCCCGCAAAGGAAGTCTCTTTCCAGTGTGCGAGCGCTGCTGGCGACGGACGCCTCCCTCTCCAGAAGCGGAGACAATGGTTTCCGAAATAGACCGACCCTCCTCTTCCGCCAGAGACAGGTGCAATAAATTCGCATCGGATGCAGGCTCCTCCCTTCCCTGCTCGCGGTGGAGACGGACAAAAAAGGCACGGAGCAGAGCAGAGGAAATCCAGGCAATGAACGATGGGGAGAGTTCATTTCCACGAGGGTGCCCCGGGGCGTTTGTTTAAGAAAATAAGCATCAGCAATTTCTGTGGTAGCACCCCGCCGACCTCGCCTTCCAGTGGGGAGGTCGGATGACTCCCAGGGGCAGCCAGCAGGAGACGCGTGCGGTGAGGAAAGAGCTGCTGCGGAGAGCACCGACTGCAGTCGCTCCGGCAGCGCGCTCCGTCTCCTCTCGCTCCTGTTAGGAGCATTGGTCCAAACCAAAAGGAACCTGCCGGGTTGCTGGTACACAAACCGGTGAGCTCTTCCATGGTAGCAGAGGGAAGGGGACAAACAAAAAGAAAAGAAAACAAAAATTAAAAAAAATAAATAAGTAAACTTTGGAGGGTGCAGGAAGGGATCACGTCCTGCTAGGAAGAATCGTTCTGCACCCTTTCGAGGATGCTGGTAAGTTCTCTCTCTGCATAGTTTCCAGTTGGGGCCATCTTGTTACCATCCTCATGGAGCGGACGGCAAGTGGATGACAACCCTATCGCTCCGTCCTCTTGCATTGCTTCGGGACGCTACAATCCCAAGTAGACAGCAGAGAGCTGCTAGCGATGCTGCTGACTTAAGGGCGTCGCGTACGAGGAGGGGTCCCTGGATTTGTCGTAGGGAGTTTCTAGGGTCGAGGCAAAGCGTTCTCAAAGCGGCCGGAGGGCAACACAATCCATAAGCATGAGCGACGGAAGGGACTCTCGTTGCCCTCACTTGCTGAGGCCTGTACTCACCACCACCCCCTCTCGGATCCAGCGATGTCTACGGGCGTAGCAGGGGAGACCCCAGTGCAGCAGCATGAACGTCGACTCCTGTCACTTGAAAGGAAGGGTACGGGGAGAATGGAAGTGCCTGGCTTGCAGCTGGTGGAACCGGGAAAAAAACAACCATGCTGATCCAGAAGTTGACAAATTGAAAAGACGTCTCCAGGGAGAAAAACCAATTTTTTTTTTTATTTCGAAGACAAAAACCCAAGAGTCTCGCACATGGTGATCTGCTGCCTGGTTTCCAGCGAGCAGCAATGGCAACAGCAGCAACCTTCCGTTCCTGGAAGGCCTCGTGGCTTCGGCAGAAGCTCTGCAGTGGGCTGCTGTTTTTTTTTCCCCTCCCTGCAGGGCAGATCCATGTCTCTAGGGAAAAGCAGGCTGGCCGCTCGTCTGCGTCAGCTGCACTTCCAAGGACGTGCAGGTGCAGGGACGCACCTGCACGCCCCTGCACCAGGGTCCACTTCCAAGGGGTTCCCTACCCGAATTTTTTTTGGAAAAGAGAACCACACGCTCTCCTGGACACTCATAGTTGGGAGAGCCGAGAACTTAGCAGAACAAGGCAGCGGCGAGTCGGGGGGAGGGGGAGGGTATCCAGTAGATTCACCTACGGGTCACGCACCGCATGTGTTTTGACTGTTTTGCGCCGGAAGTCGATGCGGTCAGTCCCTGAGAAAATTGCTTTGGCGAGCGCGCACCCTTTTCGCACTGGGCCGAGGGATAGCAGTCACGTGGCCCCTGGCCGATCGATCCGCGCGCGCACGCCCTCCCAGTGAGGCGGACCAAACGGGGATCCCGGCACTCGGGAGGGAGCGGTCATCCAGAAGACTTCCAACTTTTTCCTTCCCTTCTGTGCCCGGATTGCATCGGCGCTTCGGGCAGCTCCACCGCGCGGCGGCGGCCAGGCCGGCGCCACCGCCCCCCGTGGCGAGCTGCGCTCGACGACGGCACTTTCGTGCCAACCGGCGTGCGGGACCTTTTTGCTCGCCGTCCGGTGCGTTCCGTGGTGGACGGCTTCCCGCCTGAGCCACGTGCCATGCAAGGGAGCGAATCGGCCGCAACGGGAGCGCAGGTGCCATTAAGAAACGCCGTCGGCCCACGCACGCGCAGATCCGCAGACGTCCGTTCCCACTCGAGCGCGTGCACGCGTGCCGCTGACTCTCAGATGCGACACGCATGCTCCCTGCTTGTGAGCAAACAACCACGAGTTGCTGACTTCGCGCGCGCGCGCCGGACCGAGCGAAGGCGTCCGCACTTTGGACGTGCACAGTCCGGGGAGTGGGGCCTCTCTGCAGCCCAGGCTGCCCCCTGTTTCCCACCCAACTACAACAGAAAACAAAAAAAACAAAAAAACAAAAACGAGCGAGCCATCTCGGAAGGACTCTTGGGAAACAAGGCTGGCCAGGAACAAGGGCCAGGAGCGAATAGGTGCGAGCAATCGCTTCTCGCCACGTCCGGGGTCGGGATTCGCACGTCATCGGGAACGACCGGCGGAGGTCGCACAGCTGCTGGGATTCGACGAGGCACGGGCTGGTTCTCGGACGACCCTGCGGAGCCCACGGCACGGACGTTCTGTTTCTGAATCTGCAGCGATCGCAGCTGCAGCATCGTCTGGAGCAAGCAGCATCCGCTACCGAAGATCGTGAACGTCGGCAGGGAAGCAGCTCGGAAAGGGGGAGGGGGGAGGGAGGAATGATGCTATCAGCCGTCGTTCTCTTTCTGTTTCCAGTATTCAACCTTCCGTGCCCGCACGGTCGCCTTAATGTTTCTCAAGAACTGGATGACGCCACCCGTGCCGATTTGCAGCACAAATTGGAGAGCAACCGCTCCATCTCTCTTCCGTTCTCATCTCCTGGAAGGCACCTTCGCAAGCAGTAATGCTTCACTGCTGACGCTGACGTATGCTCAGCGCCGCGAACCGTTCCGCCTATGCTTCCGCGGTTCCCGCTGAAATGCAATCGAAAGAAATGGCGTGGGCCCACTGTAGAGGGAAAGAGGAGGGATGGTGAGTCAGCTGAGGAGAACGAAAGGTGGTGTCTCTTGCTCTCTGATGATCTCCCTCGCACTCCTCCCAATCGGGCAGGTCATTTTGCGGAGATGGTTCTGCGCACCCGAAGAAAGGGAGGGGGGAGGGGAATCGCCCCTTCAAAACTCGATTTTCGCACCCTCTCCCGAAAATTCCGGGAAGGATCCTGGATTGCAGCGATCGGAAAGATCGGCGGCAATGGGAAGTCACTCGTCAGGAATGCAAGCTCCAGTGTGCTCCGGCCAGCGGCACGGTGGGCTGCAGCCCAACTCGCTCAACACCGTGTGTTGGTTGTGGTGTGCAAATGGTAGCACAGGAGGGTAAGCAAAAGGAATCGCAAGAAAACACGAAAGCGGCAGCCGGATCGTTTCTTCTTCTTCTCCTTGTGCCATTCCGATTTCCTCCACCGAGATTCCACCGTGGACCTGTGGAGCTTCGCGGCTGCTGCTGTCGCTGCTGCTGTCCGCGCTTCACTCCCGCTGGACTCATCCTGGAATTCGGGTGGCTCCCGCCGAAGCTGCTCGGTTCGTGCGGGCCAGAAAGCCAGAGGGGCAGATTCCGACAGGGGGAGGAGTCGCGTCCAGAAAGAGACCCGCGTGACCCTCTGGGACCCGCGAGATCGGAACGTTCAAGATGTTTATTCATCACACTTTAATGCACCCTACGCTAATACTGCTCCGGGGGCTTCTCGGTTGGAGCGATGTTGAGGAGAAGCTGGAGATTGCGGTTGATCTTACCTGGAAAAAAAAAAAAAGGGGGGGGGGGAAAGGGTTTTTTTTTTTTGGTGAGGGGCGTGGCCTTCTCCTCCGATCCGTAAGCGCGGATCCCCGCGTCCCAGAACAGTACTTACCCATACCGGGGATGCGCAGCTTATAGCGGACGAACGGGATGTACAGTATGGCTCCCAGTATTATGAAACAGGCTGCATAGATGTATTCTATCGTCACTTCCTGGATGAAGGGAGCGACGACCATGCACACAGAGAAGCTGGTGACCAGGATGGGGATGCAGATGTTGATCTGAAACGTGAGGCAGGGCAGCGGCTTATTAGGGTCACTGCCTCTTCCACTGACTTTGTAAGGTCGCGGGAGGTCCTTTTTGGTGAACCTCAGGACCAAGAGTGAGAAGCAGGCCCCTCCGTAGAACAGCCAGGCGCTGAAGCCGAAAACGTCAATGAGCTGCTCTATGTTGGATGCGAGGACGAGCACCAAGGCTAGGAAGCTCTGGACAAAAAGAACGGGAGGTGGATTAGGGGCGCGCGTTTCACTGGCGACGAAGAGTTCGTTCACTAGAGCGCAGATTCGCAGGGCGCTTCGAAGGGCGATCGAGGCGGTTGAGCATCCAGACTGCCGAAAAAAAAAAATAAGCTCATCAGTTCTCGCCCTCAGGCGGACCGGAAGCTAATCTGAAGAGCCAATTCGGGAATCCCCAAAAGTCTAGTCGTTAGTGACGTCAGCGGCAATCGGTAATCGACTTCCTTTAGCTTTCAAGAGAGACCCAGATGCTCAATGAGCACACAGGAGGAGGGAAAAGAAGAAAAACATCGTCAAAATGGAATGCAACTTCAAGGACTGGAGGCTGCTCTAGGCGAGGCGCCACGGAAGTGCCAGGCAGCCTCGTCCTCACGTTGCCGCAAGTCAACGTGCTCATAATGAGCTGCGCAACACTCCGAGAAGTTGCTGTTTCGTGGTGTTCACAGAGGGAGCATCCACTTTCGATAGTGGCGTCTGTGCTTCCCAATGATGCTGCTAGTGTGCTTCGGGCGCCTGCTAAACCAGAGGCAGGGAAAACATCCACGCGCATGGTCCGGCAAGCCCTGCCGATGCTGCAACGTTCGGTCCGGGCATTGGGCCGTCCACCTCGCCCGGGCACATGCCATCTTCGAATCATTTCCTTTTCTCTTCCCCTCTCCGAGAGTCTGCCCGTCCAGCATCTCCGCCGCGGGAGAACTGACATGAGTGCGTTTCTGCTGCGAGGACTACGCCTACGTCACACCGACGACCACGGTTTCCCGTCCCCGGCAGTCGGGAGACCGCGAGGATTTCGCGACTCCGATGTCACTCTCAAGTTGCCCGAAGCGGCGGGAAGGACGGCGACGACGCGACCGGAGGAACCCTCCGAGAGCCTTGTCCACCTAGCCAAGCGGGGATCAGCGCAAACCGCTCCACGCCCGGAAGGGGGCGTCCCTGATGAAGCAAAAACGGGCGGCGGCTCCAGACGTGGAGCCTCTTCCTCCCTCCCGTCGCAGAGGAAAAGAGAAAATCAAGCCTGGAACGTCGGCGCACAGACCTCGTGCGACTGAGCGAGGGACCAAGCTGCGGGGCAGGTTGATCTTGGAGCAAAAAATTGATGGACCGGGAAAGATGAAGGCCCTTTGGCTGTTTGAATGAAAGAATTGCAAGGCGGTCGAAGTGAGCGGCCCCCGAATTTCGCTCCACGGGAACGCGAGGATCTACAGCTACTCGGCTGGACCAAACGTGCCCACGTGACCAGGACCCGAGCACTCTAATGAGGACGCCCCGAGTTTGTTTTCCTGGAGGTCAACGTGGCTCGAAGGTCGCTCTCGGTTCAAGGAGGCAGGACCTCCTCCGTGCACGCTGTCTTCAGCATGCAAAGCAGCGCTTACATATCTGCAACGATCCTTCGAGGACTCCTCGGCTGCTTAGTGTTTCTTTTCTTTTTCAACCCTTCAGGTTGTGAGGGACAATGAGGGAGGGGACCGCTCTATGAATCCTTAAGGACTCCGGAGGAAGAGACTCCCCTTCCTCTTACGCTTGGGAGGAAAACCCCCAAGCCAACCCTCGTCCTGGTTGTCTCCGAAAGGAACACCAAAGGAAACCCCTTCCGTATTGGCTCCGGAGGGGTCCCTTGGAGGCCGCTGCTCCTGGAATTTCTCCTCCGAGGGACCCCCCAGAAAGAATCCTCTCCACCTTTCTTCCTTTGAAGACAACCCGAAGTGTCCCCGAAGGAAGCAGCGTGCTTCTTCACACTCTGGAGAGGCAACCATGGTGCATGACGGAAGGTTTCTCCTGAGGGCAGGGTGGATCCATTTTCACAACCAGAGGGGATCCCTGAAGAGCTCCTTGATTGCTGGAAGGATCCCGGAGGATCAGCTCCCAGTTCCGGAGGCCAGTCAAGGGAGGCATCCGGGGGAGTTCTGGCTGCTTCCACCAACACCGCACCCGAACAGGCCGACCAGCGTCATCTCGCGGGGAGGCTCGTAACCTACGACTCACTTATTTCTCGGAGTCGATCCTCTCCGCGTGGGGATTCGAACCCGCGAAGCCCGATGTAGCGCGCGGAGGCCGCAGCCACGCAGGGCCGCCAGTGCGTGCACTGAGGAAGGCACACCGCAAAAGCGAATACACCAGCAGCTTAGGAAGCGTGAGAAATAGGCAGCCGACTCTTTCGACTGTTATCCCTGGAAGGCGATGGAGTCTAATGGTGTTTCTTCCCGAATCTTCTTGGACCACCGGGAACGCATCTGGGAGCAGGAAAGCAACAGCAAAACTGCTGGTTTTCGGGTGGACGTCTTTTTGTTTTGACCTGACCCCGAACTCCTAGCTCCATCGGCGGGATGGACCTGAGTCCTTCCGCGGTGTTCAGTGTCTCATGCACGACTGAGGGCTCGACATCACGCTACCTTGTCCATTTCGGAAGCCAAGCGACGCTCCCGCGCGACGCAGACGGATGTGCCGCGCAGGAATATCCCTCTTTCTTCCCCACGCGCGGAGTGCACCCTGGAATACTCAGCCTAACCTCCTTCCCTCCCCCCAACGCTCCTGGAAGCTCCCGTCGAACCTCATCTCGTGCGACAAGCCCCTCCTTCCTTCCCCCCCTTCTTCCCCCCATCACTCCCGGAAAGCGGCTTTTTCTTTTTTTTTTTTTTTTCCGTCCACTTCGCTAGTCTGGAGTGTCCACTTACGTTGAAGTAGAGAGCTGGCGTCGGCAGGTACGTGTTGATGTCGATGTAAGAAAGTATCTCCATCAGGTGGTTGTTGCGGGCAGCAGCAAAGCACAACCTGAAAATCAGGATTCGTGGTCGTTGCGCACAGTCCTCGTGGAAGTGGACGCAGCGCCGCGTTCCGCGCGCCGCGGGGACCTGCTCCCGAGACGGGATCGCGCGCAACCCCTTCCTCCCGTCTCTGGGGAAAGGTGGAAAGCGAGCAGCCGCCAGGCGGCGTCCCGGAGCTGCTGCGAGGGCGAGAGATGGCAGGGACGTGCGGGGCTCGCGCGTCTCACACGGCACTCGACAGGCTGCAGCGCGGTCGCCGTTTGGGATCGGAGGGGGTGGGAAGGGAATAACGGCGAAGCCAGGGGAGCGTCCTTTGCGCAGAAATGTGGTCAGTCGGTGTCTCTTGGTGCTTCTTCTCGGCGATGGGTGCTGCTTGTTTCTCTTTCTGAGACACGCCCTGACATCTACCGGCCGCTCCGTGAGACACGGAAGCAAGCAACGGCAGCGGCGAGCCTGCGCGCAGCGAAAACGTTCGGAATCAGAGCTCTTCGAGGAAGGGTGAGAGGAGCCGAGCTCGGGATGCGCCTTCACTGTGGGCTTGGGGAGGGTTTGTTTTCCTGTTGACCCTGGCTACTGGCGCGCAGCACGCACGGGAACCGCGCCAGACTGAGAGGCGACTGGGACGCCTCGCTCCTGTAGGACACCTCCGCCGACATGCCCCTTTTCTCGTCTTCTCCCCCCCATCCCCACCTCACCCCTCCTCCAGATACGAATTCATTGTGGAAGCCCTCGGGTTGCGATGGCCCGGCGACGGTCACTACTATGGGGAAGGAAGGAGACTGGCGCCCGCCTCGGAGCGGGAGATCGGCAAGCAGAGGAAAAGGAATGATGCGGCAAACGCGGAGAAACGGCGACGCCTCCGCGACCATTCCGTGGCACGAAGGGGGGAGTAGGGGTGGGGGAGTTCAGCTCCGGCCAGCCGAGAGATGCCCGAAGGCACACCTCCGCTCGATCCAAGAGGACTCCGTTTTCAGATCTTTCGACCCCTCTCTGCTGTGCCGGCGGAACCGCGGCGCTTGTTTTCCGGGAAGGAATTCCCGGAAGAATGACGTCCATGGTAGCAGCTTCCTGCATTAGCGCCACACATTGTAAGGAATTTTCTTATCGACTGTTGCATTTAATTTGCAATCCGGACTATGCACACACATTTGACCTTATGCCCTCGAGAGCAGCCATCAGCACACATAGGGTGAGCTACGGAAAAAGACTTTCCCGCCTCGCCGAGTTTGCATCGTTGGGCGCCACGCTGACGTCACGGCGCCCGTCCACGGGGCGCGACTTTTCCAAACGATTCCGCGGACGCTCGTCTCCCGAAGAGAAGTCCGTCCGCAGGGAGCACAGGAGGTTTCGGCGGAAGACGCAGAATCCTCAACGGAACTTCGTAGCCTGGAAACCGGTCGGGGTCCATCTCGTTCCTCGCTTGCTCCCGTCGCAGCTCATCGTAATGCAGGGCGAGCCGCTGACCAGCCGGCCCGCCTCGAGCCGGGCCTCGAGGCCGCACTCGAGGCGCGCCACTTCCCAGCGGCTCGCTCCGTGTCTTCGGATCGCATTGTTGGGCGCCATGTTGCTCTAGAGACGTCACGCTGACGTCACGCCGCGAAGCCGGACTTCCGGAGCGCTGCTTCCCAGTCTCTCTCCCGACATTGTGTAGCATAAAATTTTTTAACGAGTTGATTAAACTTATTTATATCACATCTGGCATGCAATATAACATTCATAATGACGTTCTGGGAAGAAAGGCAAACGTATGCACTGATTTATGAGCACCATAGAACATCGATTCATACGGTAGTCTTCCTGATAACGCGGGACATACGTTCCGAGCCATACATGAATAATGAGAGGCGGGCATTCATGGAAGACGCCAAATGCAACTGGCGCCATGTTATTCGCGGAAGTTTGAATGAAATAGTACTACTCAAATTACGTGCTCGCATTCTTTTAGAAGCAGGTGACACTGCGCCACGAAGTTGAAATTCACCCGCGGCGCCCTACGCTGCAGATTTCACCCGCATTATACGAGGGTGAAATTGCGCCGCCGCCGCGCCACACTCCGAAACTTCCCGGCGGTCATTCAGCGAGAATTCAGCCCGCGGCGGCGCTGCGGCGGCGCTTTCCTTCCTCCCGCGCTCCTGAAACGTCCCTTCGAGCCCCGAAAGATCCTTTCGGGTTGCGACAGGGGCAGGAAGCAGGTCCGTTCGGAAAGCGGGGTTTGGCTCCCAGAGCTCCACAACCGCGACGCCGGCAGAGAAATTCGGGAGTGCTTTCCCGTTCTCTCTCCCCCTCCACGGCCCGTTCCCGGGGCCGCGAATCACCCTTCGAAACCTGGCAAGCGTCCCGAAGTCATCTCCAGCGCCCGCTCCGGAGGATTCTCTGCTAAGTGGGTCCTCTGGAATCTGAACGACTCCAATGGGCGTTGGGGGTGACATGAATTCCAACCAGGGGTGCGCCCCCGACGTCCTATAAAGCCACGGCTGTTTCGGCCTGCTCCACCCGTCGACCGCGAGCGGTTCGGTGGCACGGCTGCTGCCCGGGGGCGACTGAGCTAGAGGCGAGAGGATGTGCTGACAGGTGGACGTCAGGGATTTTCACTCGGAGAACCCAAAAGCACACGTGGGATTCCCGGTTCAGCCCTTTCGTTTTGGATTCGTTCCTGCCTCTCTCCACGCTCTTCGCGTATTCGTCCCTCGGCTGCCTCCCTCTCAGCTCTGCGGAGGCGCGCCCGACCTATCCCTTGCCTGCTCGAAGGCTGACCGCCGAGTCATCCCTTATGGTCCGTGGAATCCACCCGTCCGCTTGCGCGCTTCTTACACTCTGGAGAGGAATCCCCCGAGGGCGTGTCAACCAGCTCCGAGGTAAGCGATGGAGGGAGGGCTCCGTTTTCACAACGGGAGGGGAAGCCACTCAATGGGGGCATCCAATTTTCGGTTTCCACCAGCGCCGCCCCGGCATTGAAGCTGCTTCGCTGGGGCTTCCCGTGCAACGCCGCCCGACATCTGTGGACATGGAATGTGTGTGGACCCAAACTGTGCAAGGTGGGGAAATCCCTCCTGCACCTCCTATTGGACTGTGTTGCCCCCCGGCCCCTTTAGGGACGCTTCGCCGCGACCCTTGGAACCCCCGGCAGCAATCCCGGAGACGCTTTAAAGCGCCTCTTCCTGCTCAACACCCTCGCGCCGGTCACATCCCCAGCAGCACTTTGCTGCCCACGCGGCGGGACCGCGGCTGCATGGAGCAGCGCCAGAGGCCAGTATGACAGGGATATCTTCTACTTTGCTGTCCACTTCATGGGGGCAGCATCAAGATGACCACATCTGGGGAATCTTGGAACAGGAATTTTCCGGCATTCTTACAAGGATTCAGAGGACATCCTCCAGCATACAGTGATCTCTTCTCGAACCCCCCCCCCTTTCTTCCTTTTTTTTTGACTGCATGTTTCTTGTTTTTTTGTTTGTCTCCCCTTCCCCTGTGCTGCCGAGGCGAATCCCTCTGGCTTGCGTGCCGCTTCCCGGCAGGTTCCTTCTCGTAGTTATAAGTTATGTGGCAGGATCAATCGTCCTGACACAGACGTGCGTTTATTTTATAAGTAAACGTCTCGATGTGACCGGGTGTCAACCAGTGTCGTACCCGAAGCCTACAAGGTCAACCAGCGGCATTCTGGGGGGAGGGGGAAATCGAAACCCATAATGCCTCCCATTTCTCGGCGTCAATCCTTTCCCAGGCGGGGGTTCGAATGGAGAGCGTGCATTATTCTTGGGGTCAAATCCGCATTCGAATGGAGATGAAGTTGGAAAGCGCTTCGCTTCGGAGACCGCAGCCACGCGCGGTTGCCAGCCCAGCCTCCGACGACTGTGAGCTTGGCGTTGTCGTACGCGCGAAAGCAACCGGCTATCTTGTGGGACGTTGGTCGAAGTGACGACCCACAAGACGCCTATTTCAGCTAACGAGAGTGTATAGCTGGCAGCCCTGGCTTGTTGCTAGTCGGCAGCGATGGATGTCCATCGAGCATAGCTGACTGGACTTTTGCATTCAGGGGCAAGACCACGCCCCAAAAGTATCCATGGTGATGCCTTTCTTGCCGTGGGAACTTCGTCATCGCAGCGTGGTCTGTTCTTCGACCATCATACGTTCCTCCGATTCAATTTCCTCTCTTCTTCCTTTCTTTTCTTTTCTTTTTTTTCTAATCCGGGAAGTTCCGGATTCCCTTTCCTCCCCTTTCCCATCCTTGAAAGCGTCTTCCGGGATTTTCGACAGGAACGAACGCGCTTCCAGCGTCTTTGATTTTTGGGCCCTATCGCTCCCTACCACGTGGAAGCGCAGTCGGCTCAGCTCCACTCGGGATGGTTCGAGAACGAACCTCCGCCTCTTCCACGACCTCCGCTTACCGGGGATGGAAGCCTCGCAGAGCGAACCTGGAAGGGCCTCCTCTCCCCCCATGAGGAAGGCGATCTCTTGGACAGGATCACCGTATCACCGGGAACGTGAACCTTTACACGAGCACGCATGTTTCCTCGAAGGACTCCCGCGGGTAGAGTTTTCGCCCTGCCTCTTCCGTCGGCCTCCGCCCCACGCGCCTCGCAGTCTGGCGCAAGGAGCGGACGGGAAAGCACCGGCCTTGCCGCGCGCGCGGGGACTGCCCACTCACCTGCCCGAGGCGAAAGCCGTCCCGTTGGCGGTCCCGAAGCACGAGATGGCCACCAGCACAGGAATCATCACCGCTAGGGAGACGTGTATCTTCGACGCGAAGGTCTACGACAGTACATTGGCAGAGCACACTTTGAGGAGGGGGAGGGGGGCGCTTGCCGTGAGCAGGGGGAAGAGGCGCTCAAGAAAAAATGAGACGGGTTTCTGGGCGGAAACCGCAAGCGACTTCTGGAATCGGTCGGTCTTCCCGCTTCCGGGCCGAGCGCTGCGCTCCTTCCCGGAGGTCAGGCAACGCCGGTCGGGCAGCGTGCAAGAAACAAACAACCTCTTGAGCGACCGTGCATATCCATCCACATGGAGCTCGTCAAGCACATCAATATGCGAGACTGTCCCCGTTTTTAGTCAATCATCTTTCGTTGCTAAGCATCAGAGGCACAAATGCAACTGCGCCCTTTTTTTTTAAAACAAAAAAAAATTATCTCACTCTTTTACGATCTTTCACCTTCCATGCATGCTTTAAACGTAACTCTTTAAAATCAGAGTGAGATCTGGAACAAGAGGATGCTGCAAACGAAACATTTAAACTCTTGCAATCCTTTCATTCATCGCATTAAAACAGCGAGCTGACCTACCGGAGCTTGAGGTGACAGGGAAGAAGTTCAAGGGCAATATAATGACGTGTACTGTACCACTGCCACGGTTTCCGATTGATAGATTTCCTCCGGAGTCAACACAGCTAAATATGCTACGTTTACTAGAGTGTAGCACAGAATTACCAGAGGCATTCCAAGATACACAGAGCGTGGAAGGTTTCTAAATGCAAACAACAAGACAAGGATCAATATCATGGAACATGATGCAGAAGTGCGGATGAGATTTCAAGTTTCATTGCGTTTTGAGTCTCTTTAAGCACACCGTTTGCTTGCAGCTTGCAGGTCTTTCCGGTCGCTAGAAAAACTCGGGTTCATTCATGGATTCAGGCGGCACTTGGACGCAGCAGCAAGAAAGGGGAGGCGGAAGAACAAAAGGGAAAGCACCGAAAATTTCTCGCTTCTGTTCTCATCGCCCCTTCGACGTTCAAGACGGTCTAGACAGACTGTCTGTCGATTTCCCAACTTCGTTGAGAAAGTCGCGCGCGAGGAGGACAACTTCGGACCGTGTCCGCTCTTTTCGTGGACGGCGAACGAGCACGGAAACGTTGAGGAATCGCTGCGAGCAGTTCCAGAAGGGGGAGGAGGAAGGAGGCACAACCCCCTTCCCGCCCACCCCCTTCCCTTTTTCGAAAAGTCGTGCTGTAGCAGCAGCACCCCCTCCGTCCCGCAAGCTCCGCGGAACTCGCCGCGGCGACGGAGCCGCCGAGCGCGAAGATGGAGCAGCATCAGCAGCAGTCAGTCAGTCGCGCGGAAGAGCGAAACTCGGGCGGGAGTCTCGTCTGCCCTTCGCCACAGCTCCCTTACCGGACAAAACCGAGCACTTCCGGTGCATGTGAAACATGGAGAAACGAACAAGGATTGAATGACAAGCAGCGTTTACAGAAGGAACCAGATTTACTCACTTTTCTGGACGCTCCAGCTCTTCCATAACGTAAGCCAGCTGATTCCTATAAAAAAACAACAACAAAAAAAAAAAAAGAAAGGTGAATTTTTTTTATTTTTCTGAAAGGTCCTTCCGTGCGTCTTCATCATCGGAAGAAACCGACAACATTTGCAAAAACTGAAGCACGAACGAGGGTAACAAGCATTCGCGAGGGTTGAAGGGGGGTGAGGAACGCCATTCTGCTTGTTAACACGGAACGGTGAACCGCAACCCGCGGTCCCAGAGAATCTGGCGAACAGACTCCAGTCGCACCTTGAAAGAAGTGGAAACTCTCTGGATCCCAAAACCGAATGATAGCGGAAAGAGCTCTTGAAAGTGATCAGGAGCCTCAACCCATCTCGACAGATTGCCAAACGGTTCAGGGAGAGACGAATTTACAATCCGTCAATCAGAGGAATGCGTCCGTGGAAAGAAGAAGGAAAGAGAGAGAGAGAGAGGGAGGGAGAGATGATGAGGAGGAGACTGGCGCTTTGAGCGGCGGTGCAACACGGAAGAGAACTGTTCCCAGACTCTGAAACCTCTGCGGAGTTCGTCGCAGTCGTATTAAGCGCTTAAGCATCAACTTACCAACCGTCATAGGACCACAGCCCGCCATAGAAGGCTTGAATACCGCTACTGATGGAAGTCGTACTTCCCTTAAAACCAGTTCTTAGGTTTTCCGTTTTTCCTTTTCGAAAACAACAGAGAAACAAATTTACTAACCTGATCTGCTGCATCTTTACATGTATAAAGAATGAAACTTCACCTGAAAATACCATGAACAATCCTGCGAACATGATTACGAAAACGGCCATCAACTTGCTAACAGTGAAAATCTTCTGGATCCTAGTCGACAGTTTCAAGCTCCAACAATTGTTGAAAGTTACCAACGCTTAGATGAGATGAATTTAATAGGTTTGTCGTGTACAAAGAAAAGCATACTTCTTCCATCTATCACTTAACAATCAGCATCATGTACAAGGCGCGCTGCTCGCGTCAGCAGCACGCCACTTGCTTACATCCCGACACAAAATGTACATGCCAAAAAAAAAAAAAAAGGGAAAATTCGACGAACGTTGCGAATTGATGGTGCACCCGGCAAGGGACTTTCTGCGCATGAATCGGGAACATCGCGAAACTCCTGAGAGCGCCAACTCGCCGGAGTCGGGGACGTCGCGAGGCCACGCGCTCGGATCCCTCCCTCACGATAGCGAGGATGGAAGACGCGAGATCGACCACAAGCGGAGGCTCAACAGACGTCCAGAAGAGTGCTCGGAGTCGGAGTAACTTTCGGAAGCAAAGAACGAGGAAAGTCGGCGCTAAGACAAGATGCATCGCGGCATGCTTTTTGTTGTTGTTGCTGTTGTTGATGATGAAGACGATTTGGTGCTGCTGCTACGGAAATCTCCGATCTGGAAGCAAAATGCAAGAACCATTATTTTATGGATCGCATTCCCGGAGAAGGGCGAAAAGGAGGCAAGCGATCCCGCTACACAAGCTTCAGAATTCTGGAATCGAGACGGAATCGATAGACAGCATTCTTCGGGCCGGTCTGGACACGTCCAAACAAAAGAGCTCGAGTTTGAGGTACTTGCCGAGGTCTCTGAGCAAAGTAATCAGCGTGAAGTGAAGAGTCAGCTGAGAAGGTGAGACCTCCACGCGAGACACTGCAAAACAAGGGGATTCATCGATGGCCAAAAACCCCCAACGCCTCGCCCTCTCTTAATCATCAAACGAACCAATCGCAAACGTCAACAGCCCCCGTGTACGGCACACGTTCTAAGAAACACCCTATTTGGTCGTCTTCTTGAAAAGACGGACTCCGCCTCCACCGCCGGGTTGTGCTTCCGGAGCGGAATTCCCGCTCTTCGAAACGGTAATACGCGTAGAGGTTCCCGAAGGGCGGAAGTCCGGCTGGTGACCGACCACACCACGCAGACAACCACACAGGACGCTCTCCGTAAAGCGACGATAAAGTAGCACGCACCAGAGGTGATCACCAAACTCTCAGGTGGGTCTCGGCACCTGCTGATCTTGGCGTTCGGTTCCGCCCACGTGCCGTGAAACAAACAAACAGAATTGAAACGAAATAGAATGCCGTAAAACCTCGCCATTTGGGCGCGCAGGCCTCCAGATTGCTACGAAACACTCCCGATGATTTCCACCGCCGGTAACGAAGGTCATTTCGGTTAACGCCTTGTCCGTTGCACGAGGCACTTAGGGGCAAGGGTGAAGGGCCACCTTTGAGGAGGAAAGCTCCCCGGTACAAGATCACAGGGGTTCGAGTTGCTGTCTCTTTAACCGTGCGAAGGTGACGGATTCCTTTCCCGGATGTTTGTTGATGTTCAGACCGGTGCCGTCCAAGAAATCACAAGAGAAACGCTGTCGACGAATTCCTAGATCTGGTTCCCGAACAGGCGGAAATTTCCGGTTCGAGGAATCGGACACCCGACAGCTCGCAGAGGTCCACGGCGCCCCCCCTCTCCAAGTTGAAGATGCCATCTGGAGCCTCGCAAGCACTGCATGGAGGCCACCGAGGCGCGTCCGAGACCTCTTGCCTACAGCGACCCGGAACACGTGCATCTTTGGAAGGAAAGAGCTGCTCCGCGTGCGTTGCACCTTGAGCAAAGGATCTGGGGTGCGCTTGTCGCTCGTTTCGATAAGTGGGCTGGATTTCGCCAACAGCGAGCCCATCCTCTGCAGCGATCACAAATTTCTAATAAGGAGCAGCTCAATGTGTTTTGCCTCCTTCCTGAGAGGAATTTCGATCTCCCCGTCCCTCGAATAAACGGGACAGGAAATCACCCGAAAGAGAGCGTGTCAAGGCAACCAACATGATGGATTTATCGACCGAAAGTTAAAGGAACCCTTCCCAGCCACAATGCAAATGTGCTCGATTTTTCTCAAGAGAATTCGCCAAGAGTGTGGAGCCATCCCCTCGTAGAAAGGCTCGGCCAGAAGCTTCCTGCTTCCCCGTTTTCGCTTTGTCCGCTTCGTGCCGTGGAGCGCTAGTGCAAACCATAATGGCAAATTGGATTCACCACACACGAGGAAATGTCGAAACGCAGTAAAAATCAAGGAAGCGGGGGAAGGCTTCCCTCCGGACGGACGGCACTGGTGTGTGTGCGATGTGTGTGTGTTTTTTTCTTTGCCCCGATAAGTGGAAGAGGCTGAGCGGAAGAGGAAGCCTCCGGAGAACTTGGGTTCCTGTCATGAAATGTCGCGGCAATCTGTGGTTAAGGAAGAACTCGTTCCGGGAGTGCGGGTCCCTCAAGTGCAACGGGCGGCGTGCAAGAAGCACAGCCGCCACCGGTTCAGCACGCGGTAGAACTGTTAAAACAAAGAGAGTCCTCCTTCACTTCCGAGCGATGCAATGGGCAAATTTTGCAAAGAAAAACTGAAGGTACGGAAGACAAGTTTCTATGCAGCACATACCTATACAAAGAACGCATAATATTTTCACTTGGAGATCCTGGTCACAAGCGTGGCTGCTGATCCCTAGGACAACGTACTCGGCGAACGTGAGGCAGACAATGGCCAAGGTCGCTGATTTCACCAGAAATACGCTGATCCAGGCTATCATGTATGCAGGAAAAGGACCGAAAGCTGCAACGCAGTAGCTGTATTCTCCTCCGGAAAGAGGTATTGCTAGTCCCAATTCGACATAGCACAAGGACGCTGAAAATCGACACTTTTTTTTGAAAAACAAACAAACTTTAAAACACATCATTCTCAATCAACGACTGATTGGTGGTCACACACGCTGGGGGCTAAGCGAAATTTGCGCGAGAAAACATTCAGCTTATCGCAACGCGATACGCTGAATCCGCTGTGGAAACATCGGAAGACATGGATCGAAAGTTTCATGTCTTTCGTATCCGAAGCGCTTAGGGCGGTTGGTCAGCGTTCCTTCGAAAGCTGCACGGAGGGCTTACCGAGCATGCAGAAGATCCCGCAGAGTGGCCATATGATGAGCGTCAGGGCGACGGACCCAGTCCTTTCCAAAACGGACTTGGCAGACACGAAAATTCCCGAACCTGCAATGCACCACAAAAATTCAGATCCCATGGGCAGAAGCCGGGAGATTCCCGCAAGCACGGTCCGCACCTAGCGACAGGTCGGTGGTCTTGAGAAGGAGGGTCCACTTTTAACAGGAGTGTGATTAAAGATTAGCAGGGGTTCTGTGGACCTCTGGTGAAGAGTGTGCGATCGAGATAAATTCAAGGAACGGACACCGTTCGCTGGTGGTGACGTCATCACTCACCGTACACCTCTCTCGCGATGCGATCGCCGCCGGAAAGCACACCCATTCCTTTCGACATCACCGCGGACAGGAACGCAGGTTTCGCGTTGAAGAGCACATAGCGAGAGGTCACGAGAAAAACTCAAGCGGGAAAGCATCAAGGAGGGAAAGCCTTTTCACTTTTCCCGGGAACAAGCAGTCCTTAAACGGGAGCTGAATCCAGGCATCCTAAGAGGCAAGCTCTCAGGAAAAGCGGCAAGGATCTGTGCGAACAGAGGACGACATTCCAAGCTTCTCTACATGACTCTTTCTTGCCAAAAACACCGCAGAGGAACTCTGAGACCACGAATAACATTCTCGTAAGGACTCGCGCCAGTGATATCTCACGCATTATAGGAAGTGGACGATCCAAACAAGGAAAATCGGGCGGATCTCATATCGTACCACGTGTTCTGTTTCGCTGCCTAATTCTAAACATCTAGAAACAAGATGATTTTGACCTCTCAGTTGTGCCCGACGCTCGACTACTACTGCTAAATTCCAAATGCCGATCCTTGATTCCCATAGACAAGTTTCAAAGCTGTGGCAAACTTCGGACCACTGTTCGATAAGTACGCGTTTGCCATGGAAACGCGTATTGCTAAGTGTGTTTGCGAAACCGCGGAAACTGACTGGAACAGCAGGACGTGGCCGAATGAATCAACAGTACACGAGGTGACGAAATCGCAATTGAATTAAAGAAGGATGAGAGGAGCGACAAAACCCTCAACTGGGATGTTAGCCCCCACGAAACGCGCCTGACAGTGGCAGACAGTGTCATCGGAAAACGGTTCCCCTGATGTTGCCAAAGAATCATCCGTGGTAGTGGGCACGGGTCATGCCTGGCACTGGGAATTCTGCGTCCGTCCCATCGTACTTGGACCCACTTTCGACTGCTTCGTAAACTTTCAAGCTTTGGGGGGACAAGCAGCAGTGGCGCAGAGGAAAGTCAGACAACAACCTTGACCAGGGACTGGCTCGTAAGAAATAAAGCAAAGCGTGCAATGCAGGGAGGCAGTGGGTTGGTAAAGGAGCTGGAGATCGACTGTGAGCGTGCTGCCAGGGAGCGAACTCTTTACAGTCCATCAAAAACTTCAAAAGCAAAGAAGAAAAGAGCATTTCTTTTTTTTTTCAAGAGCCGAGAAAAAGCTCTCTCTTTGGCATGGATTAGGGAGCACAAGATTGATGGAAAAAGCAAATAGGGAGTGGCAAGCTGAGGGACGCTACTACGGAAAAGGTGCCCGAGAATACCTCAGTACGAGTATGGCATCCTGCTGCATCATAAGATGTGCATAATCAGAAGAGAAACCATTTTTTATGACGTTCATGGACTCTGCAGGAGTTTTTACTTGTCAAGATCAGAGCAGCGTAAGAAAAATCAATAAGAAAAAACCGTCCTTCGATGCGGAAGCTTTGAGCATGCTTAAGATTTGTGTGAAAGATTCGCATGTCGGAAATCTGAATGATCTTACAAATCAAAGTGCACTTGAGAGCCCAAATGATGTGTCCTCGCCATTTGGGCGGCTGCGACGTACAATCTTCTGGGCTTCTTAAGCACTGCTCCTATTATTATAATTTTTTTATTCTTTTGAACCTTGGTTTCGCCCGTGGTTCACGACCATGAAATTCTCATCTTCCTTTCTCATATCCTTCCATCTTATATCCTTGTCGAAGAGATGTAATCCCTTGCTCACAAATAATCTGACCCTTTGACTTGAACTGGGACGCTTCTAAACTACTGCGCCCCGCTTTTGCATCTTTTGTGTTTACAGGTCACCTTGACCACCGGCATTGTCCTTCCTTCACTGTTCCCATGGCATCTCGCAGAAATGAAGCCAACCTTTATCATCTGGCGTACCTTGGAAGCGAGCTCTCCCTCTCATCTGGTATCCCAAGAGAGCAGTACCGAGTGGTCGCCCAACCACTCAGGGACGGTTCCTCCAGCACGACTTCATCGATCCTCAGCTCGGCATTTTTTTTATTACTTTCATTCCTCGAACGTCACATAAATCGAATAAGGAAAATTCTTGAAGGCAGAAGCGAGTCTGCTGGGCTCAAGAGGTGACATAATCCCCGAAACTGACGCAAGGAAAGGCTGCTTAGGCTATGCTTCTCTGGTTTCAAGATCGGCCTCCCCTGATGTGAAGAATGGCATTCGATGAACGTCTTATTCTGTCTCTTCAAACTCGAAAACGGAACGTTCATTCCCACTTTTTTTTTTTCTTCCCCCCTCCCCCCCCTCTCCCCCGATAAACTTTGGAATCCGTTTTCGTTGAGCAGTTATCTTGGGTCGCGAAGCCGCTCCTGTTAACACATTTCTTGGTTACGTATACCTCGTTAAGAACCCAACGTTTTGAGTCTTTCACCACTCACCTCGTTTTTGACTGAACGCCTGAACATGGCCAAATTTACCTATGCATACATACGTATACGACTCTGCTCGCCGTAAGACTTATGGTAACCCTGAATTTTCGGCTGTGAGGAAGAAATGTTGAAAAAACTCGTAAGCAAGTACCACCGCAAGTACGGATACGAATTCATACGAGGCCATCCGAAAGAAGAAGTTCGTCTGAAAGAATATGAGGACGCTCAAGTTCTTGCCGATGAATAAAGGAAGCAAGGAGAGAACGACAAGTAGGCAACCCATTCAGCTCACTCACACGGCCACCGATTTTCTCAGATGATTGACCTGATTTCCGTTATCCCTAGGTTCCGATGCTTTTCCGCTTGGCCTTGTCTAAGCACACCAACACCACACTACACAAGCGACTACTGTTGGACGAAAACACCAAAGCTTCGATTTGTGACTCGTAAACGTGCAAAGTGTGCTTTATTCGCTGTGCACGCAAGCACGTGCCCACAGGGAAAAGCAAAAAAGAGTCGGAAACAAATAACGTCATACTTCAGAATTCGCCCTCTTTGCAGAACTCATAAGGGATGGGAAAACACCAACCTGTATTAAGTTTAGAACACGTTATTTTTAAGATTCCCACACACCAGGAAACAAAAAGGTGTTTGAATTTTTGTGGTCTCTTGGAAACTCTGTGTTGTCTTAGGAAACAAGATGTAAGTTGCCAAAATAAATCTTGAAGAGAGTTCGGCGGCAAAAATAGGAACCGACACTCAAGGAAGCCAAGAAAGCACATTTTTGGATTCCCAAACCCACTAAGAGAGGGAAGCGCTATTTTAAAAAGTTTCGGACGCCACTTTATGCAAGCAGTGGAACAGAAGCATGTGGAAGAAAAAAGGAATCTAGAGATCAGATTCGTCACAGATTGCGCATGGCTCCAGTGTGAGCATCCTCATTGCTCAAGTACTGGACATATACAACAGGAAAAGGAAAGGCCAAAACTCACTGCCTCACTGTGCACTTCGAAAGCTCTGTCGATGTCAAAGAGCTTCTTCGACAGACGGCCAATCGTTTCTCAGAGCCGATGCAAACAAACCCGCGGTTAGTCTGAGTAACAAGGGGTCTATCTCCAAATCGCGACTTCGGATGCCGATTTGAATCGAAGAACCTACTGGATACCCGCCCTAGTGGGCAGTGTCACCCTCATAAACTGCCGGGTGTACCACGGTGACCGAAACGGTGCAGACGTGAGCTGTGATCCGGGTTTCTCAAAGACCAATGTACCCAAGTCTCATGTTCTCTGATGAGCCAGGATTAGAAGGACAAATTCACACTTATCATGGCAACCTTGATGTGACTGCACGGACAACCGCCATCGGGCAGTGGGATTGGGACTGTGGCAGCCAATCTGACGAGCAAAGGAACGACTGGAAGCCCGAAATCTCTTGTCTCCTTCAGAAATGCTTCCCGGTGTGAAAAGCGGCAGTCTCCACGCAGTGTTTGGAAAAAAGATGGCTGAAACACGACTAAATGAACGAATAAATACGAATTTCGGTAATTCCAATCTTAGAGGAAGCCGTCCAGTAGTTTCCTAACAAGCTGACAAGAAGCGCACCAGTGTTTCAGCGGCTGGAAGGAATACACCGGGAAAGAGTCAGAGAGCTATGAGTGGACCGTCCCACGGTGTTCTCGTGGAAGAGAAACATGTTCGTTTTTGCGCGAGAAATGGACACAATGGGCATCCATCAAGGCGGAACCAATTTTCCTCTGCTTGTCGCTGTGTCAGACAAAACGAACATGGAACCAGAGATCAAGAATGATAACGCGAGTGATACCTCACACCCCTGAGCAATGGATCAGGAGGACCTTTCGAGGAGCGGACTAGACGGAAATGTAGGAAATGCTACCGATAAAGAAACGAAGGAGATATGCGGCATGAGTGCTAGAAATGTTAGCCACCGAACACTTAAAGTGAGAATGCGGTATGTTTTTCTTTTGGGAAATGAAATGAGTTACTGGCATTTACAGTGTGAACCTTTCTCATCAACCCCATTGCATAGAAGGAGGTCCAGCGTGTAAAAACTGCGTTTGGATAAAAGCCCCTGAGTTGGAAACCTTCGTTGGTTCCATCCGCTTTGTTTTTGATTTTCTTTCCAATTTGTTTGGGGAACTTTTAAATTTAAAAACGGTTCACAGGGCAACATAGTAATTACTTTATCGGCAAAGAACATTGGCAAACTTGATAGAGAGCTTACTTGGCACGTTGAAAAACGTGGTGTGTGGCACGGAGAAACCAACGGTTGCATTTTACTTTGACGAATGGTTTTCAGCCCCATCATACCTTCCCACTAATCTGCCATGCATTTTTATTTGTCCAAAATGAGATTTCGAAATTAGCAATTTCTCACGATTCGAGTAGAGGGGCAACTCGATAATACGAGAAGACAATCTGATAAACCGAAACCTAAGCAGCGTGCGCGTTAAGAACGAATAAGGAAATGCTGGGTGCGTAGGAATAACTACCATGCTACTGCCCCGGCCACATACAGGATGATGACGGGCGTTTAGAACAAGCGCTGATTAGCCCTGGGTTTAATTAAGAGGATGAGTGTGCAAGATGCAGGTCTTGTGAGCTTTCTCGGCAGCAACCCGCCGGTACCCTGAGTGCATGTCGAGGAACATTTACTTTGTAGAATCACTTTCCAATAAGACCTTGACAGTTTGATGCGATGAATTAATTAGGGGTGACCGAAGACCTTTTCGGTGGTGAACAATCTCTTCGAGTCGGAATCTTTACCACTGCTCTTATGTTTCAATAAAGAACAGTAAACTTGCAAAAAAAAAAAGAAAAAAGTATACCCAGGTGCGTACAATTTTGGAGTCGTACTAAAGATAAAAAGCATTTTTTTTTTTTCTTTCTTTTCTCAGCACCGGTCCAATTCTAGGGGTTTGGGCGTAAGGGAAATCAAAAGGCGAAAGGTTTTGAACAACAACTCCAAAGGCCACCGGAACACGAAAAGATGACTTGTTGAATAAGAAATATGTACTTGCTAAGATATGATGAAACTTTTAGAAATGTTAAAAGGTCCACTAAAGGCAACCAAAAGACGTGGGGAAAACAAAATGGACACCTACGCCAATACCGCCAAAAACTTCCACATGTTCGAAAGCTCAACAGTAAAAATTTCCACTAGCAAAATAGAATGATTCCAAAGGAAACGCCCACGAAAAACGAGCAGCGACCATTCCTAACGGCTAGTAGAAGGAAGAATCCCACAGACGTAAGCGGAATGATAAGACGATCACTACAAAGGGTGGTTCATCACCCTCCATCGTGCTAGTAGAAGTTTCCACTGCGTATGACAACTTCCTTGCTTTCCAGCACTTCCAACCACATTACCTTCCAATCTCCCAAATTCCAACCACTTTCCCGACGACATGGGCCCACAGTCCTTGCTGCATCGGATACGACTTCGCTGTTGATCTGCTTGCCCGACTCCTCCACCCCTTTGCTTTTCCTCGCACCCTTAGTTTAAATGCATGCTGAGCGATGGAGACGAATCCCGAACAAACTTCGACATAGCTTGCGATGGGTGACTGCCCTGAAGTGCTGGGGATTCGAACTCTGCGCTGGACAGACACCCTCCTCCGGACCCATACCGTTCACACACGCTTCCGGTGCCATTCACCGTGGTGCACTCCTTCACTTGCTCGGGGCAGGGACGCCAAAGTCAACGACCACCCGGTTATTCGAAACGTTCATTCTGAACCAGAGAAGGTTGCTGCTCTTTTGCTGGAACAGTGAATTAACTGCTCTTTACACGCGACACCACGTTCGCTGGCGGATCCTTCAGTCCCTCAACGCGACAACGATCCCGAGTCGGATCGTTCCCATGGCAATCTCGAACTTTAGAATTTTCGGAGAATTGCATTTTCTTGGATTTTTCCTTTTGCGCTTGATACTCGCATCACATCATCCCCGTCCACGCTGTCGCAGCTCTTTAGAGGAGTGTACGTCACTCCCTCTGAATATTCCGATCCCCATAGGATTCGTAAGAGCTTTTAACACTCATGCACTCTTCCAGGAAATGCAATCCGCATCCAAGGCATGGGCTCGCGTTCTGATTTCCATTTTTCCCTCGTCCCGTTCCTCATGCTCATCAAAACTGGGCAAAAATACCAAAATATACATCCTTTTGATATATGCACGGTAGTGTGGTCCTAAAATACTCAAACAGCCAAAAATTTGTGTATTAGAATGAGATACGGCTCCAGGAAAAACCATGTAGAAAATAGGCAGAATAAATCGCACAGGTCTGTCCACAAATTAATGGAACTCAAGAAGGAGTATTATTACAATGAAACTAGTCATTTTGTTGCAGGAAAGAGGAATATCATAAATCTGGGAAAGACCTTTTAGACTTAGTTCCTCCAAATATCCAAAAGACCATGAGGGAAAGGTTTCAGTATTTCAATGAGCAGCTAAGAAAATAGCATCCATTACATTTAGAGAGACATAAGCTTTCCATCACTGTGTAAGAGAAGGCTGAGATGATCATAAGAATTAGGGCGTTTTTTTCAACTGCACAAATGCAACAGTTTTTAAATAGATTTTCCAAATTCTAGCAAAAGGGTAATGTATTTTTGGTAAGATAAACTCTTTCCGGAATATCTTCTTAAAAAAAACCCTCAAAGGGAATTTTAAATCTTAACAAGGTTGCATTTTATTATTCACTGATATTTCCCACATTAATAAAACTCTGGCAGCGAGGTGATCACCTGGAATAGATGCTTTTGTCTTACAAAGAGGTTTCTTACCTATAACGCAACCTGTAGTCAAGGAAATTGCACCAAATAGTCCAACACGCCTTTTTAGAGTGAGGCCCTCGGTAGATGACATTAAAACAATAGAAATCTGTGCACAGAAGGAAAACTTGTTTGTATTTTTTGTTCTTCCTCCAAACCTTTATAACTTTAGATTCTTGTTCTGAAAAAGTGGTAAAATAGAAAGCATGTTTCATGTCAATCAAACATGTTTTTTCAATCAAATTAATGAACTGATCTTGAACATTTAACCATGCAGACACATATCACACTGCAGAATGTGACTGAATTCTAACTTGTTCTTATGATTACATGAATTGCATTTTGAATTAATTAGATATGACAAATGCTGTTTAGCTATAATAAATAAATTACATAAGCAGTCAATATTTTTTCTTTAACCTAGTGGCAACTAAATTTGGTGTTCCTGTGTAAAGGTGGCACTGGCATTCAAAATGTGAATCTTGAAATGATCCCTTAATTTTTCCAAGCAAGGGTGCAAAAAAAAAACGCTGTTAACAGTGCTTATCTAACTTTTTGAGCATCTCTGGGTTTTTCCTGGGAGGGCCACTATGTCAAAAAAAACTGCAAGTAATGTACAAAGCAGTGTCTCTGGGAGAGCCATTACTTTTTTCATGTTTTCTTCTTTTTTATTTTGTTTTGCAATCTCCACACCTACCTTAAATCCTCTTGATTATTCAAGGCTTTAGATCATTTAATTAGCATAACAATACAGTATACAAGCTGCTACAAAAAGACCCTTAAGAACCCTTAAGAACTTGAATTTGCAAAACTTCAAATAATTCGAATAACAGGGCTGCACTTGGACCACAGAACCAAAAAATATTCCCTGTCTAGATGCCTGGTGAATTACTTGAAAGGCTGGAAAATTCGTGCTGGCAAGCTAGAACACTGCCTCTGATAATATCTTGGAAGGGGCGACATTTGTTTTCAAATTTTGCAAAGTTATTCTGAGATCGACCGTAGCTCAAATGAATGACCTACAATTGATTAACTTATTACTCCTCCATTTTCTCAGGGAGTACATCCTATATACAAATTTGAAATTGCTACTCCCTCTCTTTGGAGCTTCTACAGCCTCTCCACAACTGTGAATGCTGCTTTGTGGTGGAATTCTTGCACGAACACTGCGAGTACGAAGGGTGTGCTGTTGTTAGCTTTGGAGCTGCGGTTGCCCCAGTCACGCTTTTCACCTGCCATTGGTGCACCGACGTGGAATTTAAACTGAACTTCCATGGATTCGCAGGATCGACAGCTGTTCTGCACATCACGGAGACCTCGCAGGGGCCCCCAGGACGTGCACACAGCTCTGAAGCACCCACTTGGAACACCACGCGCTGCAACCGCAGTGTGACCATCGCGAATTCGTTCAAGCCCGGGGCAAAGTCACAAACTTAAGGGTCATGGGGAAGGGGGGGGGGGGGGGAATTGCTCACGATTGCACAGCAGCCACGTGGAACGTGGTCCGGTGTTCTCCCAACTCCTCTGCAAAGCCCTCAGAATGCCCTCGGAAACGACACATTGCCCCGACACGACACACAACTACGTGTGATTGTTGCAGTCTTCGACTCTAATTCTCCATCCCTCCAGACGGGAGAATACCTCTATAAATAGAATGCAGGTGTTTTCCATTGCGTAATCCAGAGCAGCCGAAGCAAGAACCCCCCCAAAGCTCAAGTATCTACAGGAATAGCCAAAAAAAGAAAATAGAAAGCTCCGATCAAACGACGAGTAGAGTGGTCCCACTACGATGCGCGGGTTTGTTTTTTTTTTTCCTGGTGTTCCAAGGACACATTCTGTTTTCACAGAGATGGTGGATTTAAAAGGAGCATAAAAAGTCTTAGGGCGTCTGCTTTCCTGCTGGTAGTCCTGCTGTGAAGACATCCACTTCCGCTTCTTCGGAGCGGGAGTCGGACGTGGGAGCTTTGCCTCAGTAAAAAAAAAAAAAAAAAAAAACTCAACTTTGCTACAAACCATTGTGATGTTAGACCGGTAATCTGAGCAAAAATACATGAGAATACCATGTGATCGTACAAGATAATCGAAATTCGGATCTACCTATGCATTCCATGTACCTTCCTGTTCCATCGAATGGAAACTTTTCCGCATTTTTTGCAGGGGTGCCTAACAACAGCAACAAAAAATTCGATTTCTTCGTTAAGCCACACTAGAGAGCTGCCAAACGCCTCAGGGAGATCAGATTCAAACATTTGAACAAGACTTCGGGTTCTTAAAATTCAAATTCAAATAGGACGCGGTCGTGCAGTGCTCCAGGAAAGTATTTATCATGATCGGCATTTGAATTCCTTCATAATTTGGGAGGTTTCATGCTCAGTAGCTATCAGTCACCTTAAACCGAATTGAATTAACTCGAGTGATATTATGGGATGGAAGCAACGCGTTATTTAGTGGGGGATTTTTTTTTTTTTTTTTCTAGCTATAATGGAATTTATTGCCTGCACCCACATAAGTCATGAACTTGAATGAACGCTTAATTTTCCATTTTCCACATTCCAAAGTTATTGATTAATATTGATTCGTCCCGTTCGCTGTGTTCTGTCATGATTCTTTAAACATGTGCCTTCTAAAGAGGAAGGAACGAGCCTTTTTTCATTTGAAATTTCAGCAAACACTCCAACATTGCTTTTAGAAGTTGCTTTCCGTTTATTTTGAAATTATTTTCAATACGCTAATTAATTTGGAATTATAGTACTGCATTCTTTTTTTGTTTTGTTTTTTTCACCTGTGATGCTTCCTGTTTCAGGAAAAAACAACAACCATCCACTCCTCATGCAGTTGAGTGATTTTAAAATCACGACTTTCCCATGTTTCAATAAGACAAGAGCTTTTCCTGTTTTTTTTTTTTTTTTTCTTTATCATTCACACTGAATACTTGAAAAACTCATAGCAATGCATAAATATGAATCCAGAAATGTTTTAAAAATGGGGTCTTTTGTTAAAAGCCAATAAATTAGCACCCCATTGATTGTTATGGTGCATCAAAAGCACTGAACTCCTTTTCTTGAAAAGACAAAAAAAAAGTTGCCAACAAGATGCCTCAAAGGCGGCCGTTCCCTGTTCCAAGCAAAGAAGCACCCTTGGCTTTCTTTTGGTGGAAAAGTAACAACTGCCCAATCCTTAAAAAGCAATTGCTGTTTACAAAATCAATGCTTGTCCTGAAGTACATTAATCAACATTTATTTCAGGTACAAGGTCGATTGAAAACTCAAGCTAGGTTTTGTTTGTGCAACATTCAGAAACGGACCGATTACTATGCAGTAAACCCTAGAGAGTGATTTTGGTGATCCCCCCCCCCCCTCTCTCCCTTTTTTTTCCCCCCTCCTGATGAGAATCAAACTAGTTAAAAATCATTTTTTTGTGTGTGTAATAAGCTGACAATAACATACTTTAAAGACAAAAAGTCATGGGGGCCATAACCAAGATGCCATGCAATGAATTTGGGCCCCCAAAAATAGAAGTTACCAAAAGATGCAAATACCGATGGAACAGCCATTTCACCACAAAGCCATTTCACACCAAACTATCAAGATCCAATCATGACCACAACTTGTGGTTTGAAATCTTGGATAGAAGATGTGCATAAAAATGTGGTCCACCACCAATCTTTGAAGCATGCTCCGTTTCCCTGAATCCCTCTTCCCAGCGCAAACACGAAGAAGGCAGTTTTTTATTGTTCTGAACGTCAGAATCGTCGCGATTTGCCCCTCGACACCGGAAGATGGCAGTACGAAGCTAAAGAGCCTGCAGCTTCCGTCTGCACCCCCTTTTTTGAGTGTACGAAAAATTAAATTAGCAAACCCAAATGCAAAGTTTCGATCACAGACTTTTTCGTGTTCGGAACGACGGCAGAATTTGATTTTTCGCAGCGAGAAAAAGATAGGGGGAAAGGGCGGGATGGAGGGGGGAGGGGGACGGGGGAGGGGGGAAGAAAAGAAACTGAACTGTCCAGATGAACTGTCGATCCACATCGTTTTCCCCTCTTGGACCTCCGGAGTGCCTCCGGAATCGGCAGCAGCATTTGCGTACAATCAGAAAAGACGGGAGGCGAGTTTGCGCCAGGCGTGTGTACACTCCGGAAGAACACAAGACGCGGAAACGTCCCCTGCCGGCATGCGGGAACACCCGAAATGCAAATGCGCGCGATCAAACACGAATTTCTTTGTGTCCCCCTTCCCTGTGGAAGACATCGGCCCCCGAATCTGAGAGGAATTCGTTACCTGGTGTTCAGGCCGCCGGCTGCGTGTCATCAGATCGATGCTGTCGTCCGACTTGTACGCAATGCTCCGGGTGCACTACGCTCACGTGAATTTCCTTCCACTGGAGAAGATCGATAGCGGTGGGAACGTCATAGCGTTCTTGGAATGTGTGTGGCGCAAGCGGGGTTCATTGTGGTTTACGGCCATCCAGCTGCAAGCAGGAGCCAGCCGTGGTAAGCACGCAGCTCGCCCATTCATGCAGACTGGGGGAGAGGGGGAGGGGGGGAATTTCGCTTCGCCTGCCTTATGGACTTATCTGGGTTCCCTAAGGCCCTGGGATGAGGGAAGCGGCTACCAGGGATCTCCCCGTCGATTAAGCCTTGGCAGGAATGGGATCGGTAGGAAGTTGAGAGCCGGAATCGAAAGGAAGAGGATTAATAGGTAACTCACAGGGGATGCGACCTCACGAGCCCAGACAAAAAGGCTAACGAAGATTATTAAAAACAGCTGAGAAATAATAATAATAATAATAATAATAATAATAATAATAATAATGGTGATAAAAACTCTGTTTTACAAAGTCTTTATTTTTAAAAAGAGAGCAGCAGACATATCCTTCGATCAGCCCATCACCTCCTGCTTTCGGATTCCTTTCTTTATGAATTTTTGGGATTAAATTATGACCGAGTTACCCATGCAATTTATTAATGGTATTAAGAGCTTGTGGTTAGGGGGTGAGTGGGGAACCCTTGTCAATAAAGCATGAGAAATTTAGAATCGAGTTATTTAATTTGTGTTATGACACGATGAGGAGAATCACTTACTGACTGCACGATTAAGATCACGGCACTTTCGCTCACAAACTTGTAATTATCGAAAATCACTAGAAAAAAATTCTCTTCTTTTTTTCTACTCGGACTTTGCAAGATAGTGCTCGTTCCCCTTTTGAACGGGCCAGGGACCAGTCGGGAACACGAATGGAAAATAAACCACAGAATACCTAGCTCTCCTCTTATTCCTTAATTTAAAGGTAATGCCAGTTACTCGCAGTTGCTCTGGGAGACTCTCCATGGTATCAAAGGAACTGAACTGAAACAACCAAATCTGAAAGAAGCTGCAAAAGGAACTTTGTTTGGACCAGCATTCCAAGAAAAGGAACGCATTTCCGAAGTTGAACTCGGAACTTGGCCCCGGGTCGTGCCCTTCACGGGTCTTCGAGCCATCCTTGGATCACCTGTGATTTACAGGAGTGCGGAGCAGAGACTTCCCGGTTCCTTCCGACAGAATCAGTAGAAGTTCAGCCTTCCCGTGTTTTGGCAGTCGAAGCGTTCGGGCGATTCCAGTTTGATGCTGGCCTTCCTGGAAGTGAGTTCCGTGAAGGAACGGTGTTTTCCTGAGCGAGCGCCACCGTGGACATTTCTGCAGGGGTTGCTCCTAATTTCAGAAGAATGCAGGGCGAAGAGGTCTCATTTGTTTGTGGTGACGTTTCTCACATCTTTCTGTGGCTGTTCATCACGTGTCGCTGATGAGAAACCTCGTGCACTGCGTTGATATGTGATACCTCGTATGACGGAGTGAGGAATTCGGAGTAATCAGGAGCGTAATTGAAATCATGCCGGCCCTTTTTGACTTCAGGAACAGAGCCCAAACAGTTGCCCAATACTTTACAAACCAACAGCCTGGGCCAACAGAATAGACCTCTGGATGAAACACCAATTCGTGCTATAACACTATTCGTGTGACTCAGTTACCAAGCCATAAGCTGCTCGATCATATTACGGCATCATTTCTCGGTTCTCAAAAGGCGCCGAGCGCTCGTGCTGCAGCAACGAATGATTTCTTAGATGCGTCAAACTCTTACCACGGTTTGTTCTTCTTTCCGTTCTTCGGCTTCTACTCACTGGAGCTCCATAGAAAGTGGCCTCTGCATGCGCAGAAACCCGAAAATGAAAATCATCAGTGTGAAAACTAGTAGACATTCTTTTTTTTTTTTTAAAAAAAAAAAAAAAAAAAAAAGCAAAAAACAAAACACCAAAAATTCAAGGTGTTGGGTGAAAATTTGCAGTCAGTTCCAAGGAGGGGAAACAAAAAGTCCAACCACGTTCTTCGCAACACACCAACAGAGCGTTGGGATTGCAACTACCGCCGCAATTCTTCGTCTACGCTGAGACTCATTCCCATAAACTACCATCCATTCCTGATTGAAAAAATCTTCTGGAAATCGTGGGCCACCTGGTGTGGTGCGACCCTAGGTGATAGGTAAAATTCGACGACAAATTCCTCGTGGCGTCGCAGCGGGAACTTGGAAAACACACATCACACGTAGCACATGCCGAGGAACCCTTGCAGTCGTGGTGGTAGCTGTTTTTGTCTGCGATGATGCGACACCTACCATCTCTGCCATGTTAATTCCCATTCCACGCTTATTCGTCAGCTCATTCCTTGTAACTCTTATGGTAGTGCCGCTGGGCAAAGGAAGAATTCCCCAAGGATCGGACCGCGCCTCGCTACTTGAAATTTTCGGAGAAACGCTCGTTGGCTACAAAAACAAACCGCGAATAGAGGTCTTTTTCCTTTTTTTTTTTTTTTTTTGCAGCTCACGTGTCGTGAATTTTATGGTAAACTTTCATGGTAATTCCATTTTATGAATTTTATGGGAGAAAAGGAGGACACTGAATGCGTGACTGCTCTCGAATGTGGCCTGCTGGATGAAAAACGCCAATCTAATCGGAAGAACTCCTTTTCAATGATGAAAATCCAGATAAGGTAAACAAATGAGTGACCTTGGAGGCTGGGAACAGGGAGTGTCGACCACATTAAGGGGTATTGGATGTGGGCATGCAAATGCCGAAGTGAAAGCTCGTGCATTCACTCGGCTGTTGTTCAGAACTGGAGAACACCAACACACCATGCATGAATTCCCTCCCGTCACGGATGGAGCAGACGAATATAAAAAGGCATCACCACTGAGGTTGACGGCCAGCAGGCCGAGGAGTAAAAGTCGCGCCGAAAGTGTCCACCGTTTCAGCCACGTGCGACCTGCCACGAAATCGCTCCATTTGGGAAGGAAGGAAGGATCGAGTTGTACAGGATTACTCCACAATTCGTACCGGTTGATTCCCGGTTCACTCGCAGTTGCCTTTCAGTTCCCTGCATGCTCCCCTCGTCACGGCTCAGCCGTTTCACATCTTGCGGAACGGTCAAGAAAAAAAGTTATGTTCTCGCAAAGGTCAGCGCAAAGCAAGACGACACCGAAGACAGGCAGTGCGGACAAAGTCGTAGGTTCTTCCAGCCCACCTCCCTCACCCCCAAAGTGACCTGATGGGCGAAGAGCGCTAGAAAATTTCGTCCGGCAGGCAACCACGAAAATTCACATCGGACGTTTCCAACTGCTTCTTCTAGAGATGCTTCTTCGTTTTGCTCTTTAAGTTAGAAAATCACCGGCGCTTGTGCGGTGCTGTGCAAAACGGTTTCCGATATGCAGACGGAGCGATCAGATGCGGGAGACTTTATAGATTTTTTTTCTTCTTCTACCACTTGAATCTCACTTGACGAGGGTTCTGAGGGCAGAATTTCGTTCCACCGCCCCCGGAAACGGGGAAGGCATGTGATCAACCATTCCGAAACCACCACGAATGAGCAGCTGACCATTCCGAACCGAATTCTCCGTGAAAGGCGGATGTGAACGGTCGGAAAACCAGAGCTCTTCCACCAGTAAGTACGAATGAAGAACGCTGCCGCCCTTGTGTGTAAGAGAAGTGCCACACATATACGCACACGCACCGAAAACGAAAAGAACGCGAAAGCACACGCACGAAGATTGAATTTTGATTACCGTCGTCGATTCGGCTGCTTTCCGGCCACGTGCGTGCTGTCGGTCTTCTAACGCACTGCAGTGCTTTTTTTTTCTCGCTCTCCCTCCCTCTCTCGTTTTTGGCTCCAGGTTGCTGCGGGGGCCTCTCCGCGCGGCGGGGATTTTATTTGCCCGCAACCGGTTCCTGCGGCTCGAAGAACTCCCGGGACCGCAGCGTTCCGCTGACAACAAAATGATTGACGAAGTGTTTTCCCCATTGGAAAGTGATGCTGGGCCATCCCGCTGATTTTCGCCCCCGGAAGACGGCTGGACCTCGGTCTTGAAAGACGGGAAGCTCGGGCCTGAAAGCGGATCCGGCTCGGAGAGGAATCTCTGTGCCGCGAGCTGCCGCTTTTCGTGTTGCGGTGTGATCGGATGTTGTCATCCTTCCAGCCTGCTTTGGAGTTCATTCGCAGATGCCGTCAGCCCTCGTCGGCCCTCGCCAATCGTGATTTTCTGCTCCTTCTGCCAAAAGTGCCTGTGATTCCCTTGCTGCTGTCGACTGACGCTGCGATTTTCAGGAATAACGTTCAAGAAACCACGCAGTGCACTTCTAATTGGGGAGGGTTCTCGCATTGTGGACCTAGCCCGTTGGTTGAGAAATTGCGAGGATCAGGTGTTTGGTTTGAAGCCTCCTCTCTTCCAATTACGAACTCTTTGACACATCAAAAGAGATGTCCGAGCCATTTCTGGTGAATACCAAGAACTCACGACAGAAGAAATCAAAAACCAAAGATGGAAAAATTGAATTATCTTTGACTTTCAAATGAATGGACGCGATGTAATGACAGTGGTGATTGCCTAGTGAATTTCGACTGGTTTCTTAGCTACCGATGTCAAGAGGGCAGAAGCTTTAAATTCTCTTTATTATTCTCCGGACTGTCGCTCCTGGGACGCTTGAAAACGCGAGCGTCACGTTCTCAAACTCTGAGACAGCCTCTGAGACAAGACCACCCTATGGGAAGGTTTTCCAGAACCTTCCTGGGTTGAAGACGACCACGGTCCCTCTGCAATGTTTCGACATCTTCTTGGGAGAAGGAAACCAACGTTCTTCCAGCTCCCAGTTCTTCCAGTTGCTGTCGCGGTGGCCTCTTTGCATCCAATCGCGTCGGGAACTCGGATTGCACCAGACGGCACCTAACTGCAGGAGAAGAACCAGGATCCAGGCATAAAACAGCAGTGGAATTAGGTGTGGAAATTTTAGACGAAGACCAGTGGCATAAAATGATAAATTCAGACACACCACACGCGTGAAATTAAAGGATGTAGGAAGTGCGTTTCAGAAAAACTTTGGCGAGCTGAGGTCGCGTGAGCATGAACCACAAGACATTGAACTTACTTTGAATTCTTCAATTCAAAATTACGTTGTAGCTGCTCTTTACTCCGCTTTACTTGAAAGTGCAACAAGCGAGAATAGTGCTAGCATGGTTGCCATGGAATCAGCAAACAGAAACACTATGCTGGAAAGAAAGAAATGCTGAATGAACAACAGCGTTGCCTCACAATCGTCCTCGTCAAGCAGCAGTCACAACCGACTCGATTGAATTTATGGGTGGTTCGATTTGAGACGGCCTTTCCGCTTTCAGTATCTTTCTTGCGGCTTTGAATGGAGGCCTTCTTTCAGGAACGAGGCCGAAGAGCTTCTTTTTTGCAACCGGCACCACCGAACCCGAGAATGCTGTGACTTTTGTGGAATCTTCTTAGAAATTAAGGCAGTGCTTGTAAGCGCTGGTGCGTTTCTCCTTCGAGGTCTTCCTCGAACCTCTAGAAAAGTCCTCCTCCTCCTCACGGTTCCAGACCTTCGGCTTCAAAGAACGGCTGTGAAAATAAAGTAAGGACTTTATTTCGAAGCAGGTTGGGGAAAGTTGGCCTAAATCCCCGCTTCCTCTTTATTTATCTTGGATGTGCACCGAAATACCCGACGTTGAACGATCATCCCAAACAGCCATCTCTTGTTCGCTCAGATGGGTTTTCCTTGTCATCCCATGAGTGGTCGTTCATCCGGCTAGGGCAGATTGGAAATCAAAGATGTAATCATCTTGAGTCGGTGTATAATTGAGACCGCTGCGGGGGAAACTTTCGTGTGACGACATCGCCGTACTGCACGTAAAAAAAAAAAGGAGGTTTTGTCGCTGTTTTTTTCCCTTCCAGCATTTTTTTTCAGGTTTTTTAGGTTTTCTTTTTTTTGGTTCGCTAAGTACCTCCAGAGTCGGTCGCGCGTCTCGAGGCGCACGTGGCTCTCTAACACTGTTCCACGTTACCCGCGGACGGTGCGTGCTATTCTTCAAGATAGGGGGGGCACCCCGGAAGGGGGGCCGCCCTATGAATCCAAAAAGGCCCAGAGTCCGTTCCTCTCACGTTTGGGGAGGGGGAATCGCACCTCCCATCCTGGTTGTCTCCGAAAGGGAACCTAGAAGGAAATCCCCTTCCTCATTCTCTCCAGAGGAACTCCCCGGGAGGGGGGTGGTCCTATCCATTTCATCTTCTCCAAAGGGAACCCGGAAAGGATCCGCTAATAGGAATTTCTTCTCCGGAGGGAACCCACAAGGGAACCGCTCCTGTTCACTCCTCTGAAGAGAACACCAAAGGGACGCTTCCGAAACTCAGAAGGGGCGCTGCAGCTTCCCGCAGAGGAATCGCTCTCGCTTGCTTCCTTGCACTCTGTGAAGAGGCGATTCGGAGAGTCCCTCCCGCAACAGGGGGGGGGTCTGCTCCTTTGAACAACTGGAGAGGTGCCTGTGAAGGTTCCTTACTCCATCTTGAAACCGAAGGGGTCCCCCCGGTGTGGGGGGTCCGCTCTTCGTTGCACGACTGGAGGGGGAACTCCCCACTCCTTTATTCCTGGGAAGACCCGAAGGTCAATTTCCAATTGTTCCGGCCTTCATCGGGGGCCTCCCGCTTAATCCACCGCCGGTGCCACGCCCGAATGACTCGGCCAACCAGCGCCGTTGCAGGAGAAACACGGAACCCAAACGACGCAGAGGCGTCAGTTTCTGCCGGAGGATTCGAACCCGCGACGCATGGTGCCACGCGCGGAAGCCTTAACCACAAACCCTCCGACGCGGGCTGGCACGACGCGCAGACGAATGAGCGCACCCCCGAAATGCCATTTTTATAAATCGATCACCCTGGTTTCGTGTTTCGAAAAACAGCCGTTTGGCGCGCGTACAAAAATAAGCCCGCGAAGAAACGTCACCCTGCAGCTCTACAAGTCTCACTTGGTATGCCCACCCAAGGAAAACCCCTTGCGACGGTGCAGGCGCCGATCCGGGAACCCTGGATCGAAAGGGTGTTCGCAGCTCCGAAACAACGGAAGCGAACCTTCAATTAGCAGGAGGCGAGAAGAGCAGCACCGTTCCGGGCCGCGGAGCGGAGGGGGCGGTGGACCAGCAGTCCGTTTCCGAGCCGCGTGAACTCTTCCGGATTTGTGCTGGCAGAAAAACAGTTATGGGAAAAAAAAAAATTCCTTTTCGAAAAAAGTGTTTCCAGCCAATTGCACACCTTGCGGTGCACAATCCGGGTGGAAGAAAAATGAGAGGGGAATCAGGTCAGTCGTGGGTGGGTCAGTAGTGCGCTGTGGAAGGATACCCGAATACAGCTTTCTTCGAATTGTGGCCAATTGAACCACCTTGAACCACGAGGAATTACCTATCTGGAACCGGGAAAAACAACAACAAAAAGGGAAGTTTAAAAGATGGGCGACCTCATTTCAGAAACGAAACAGTCTGTGGTTCTCGAAGAACTAGCAAAGAAAACAAATTCGGACTGAAGAAACAAAGGAGCAGGAGCCATCGATGTGGAATTTCCACAGTTTTCTTTTACAGTAGATTAGGCAGTGAAGAGATTAAATGAATTCTTCCTCAGAAAAAAAGTACCCGAGTTTTGATGATATGAAAAGCACAGAATGTAGGCCAGAGAATTATAAAGTCTCCTCTTCTCGTGATATAATCTCACTGGCAGCTTCTTATGGCTCCCTCCTTGAGGATTCTTCTGAATGATGAGAAACAACGCCTCCATCCGTCAACAGCGCCGTAGATGTCGACAAGCGTCCGGGTATCTGCGGAGTTTAATGGCTGTCCATCTCCGGGCATTAGGAGAGGAAACCGACTTTTATCCTGGAGGAGCCTGCAAAACAAGGACGGAAACTATGGAAACACTGCTCCGACAATCCCTCCTGATCCACAAGTAAAGATATCCTCTTTCTTTGTGGAGCAGCGGTCGTTATCCCTATACCCTCAAGCTAGGAATGTTTTCCTGAATAGCGAGCCGCTCAAGATCCCAAGATGTTTTCCTTACTTTTCTCATAAGATCCATCCGTGATGCTTTTTCGATGCAGCCTCGCTGGCGAGAATGAAGTTTATTTCTTTCGGTTTCCTGGTGTATCATCTGCGAGAGAAGCATTGCTCAGGGCAGACCGCAACTCTGACGCACGTTTCCAAGAAGCACCACTCTCTCCCCATCCACGCATCGAATTTTTAGTAGGATTACTTGGGGCTTACCAAGTAAATCTTGGGTTACTCACCTATGAATTCGGTTACTGCAGTTTTTCTTTAAGTACCAACTCTGCTTCTGCCTAACTCAAATTCGATGGTCCGCGTGAGACTGGGTTCAGTCATTATCCATGGCGTAGGTCGTAGAATGTTCCGCCTACGATCGTTCCCTTCCCCTCCTCCCCCCCCTAGAACGCGTCCGCTAGCTAATCGCCCATCTGCTTCGCTCTTTTCGAGTCAGTCACTGGTCTGAACTGTCGAAACTCCCCCTCAGCTTCCTGGCGCCCCTGGGACGCAGGCTCGGAAACGTCTAGGGACGAGGATGCGCTTCCAGACACTGTGGTGTCTCGGAAGGCAAGAGAAAAGGTGTAGGTAACACTTTGGGTTCCCTCTCGAAATTTTTCGTTCCTGCTCGGGAAACGTGAAAATCGGCCCTCGCGAACCGCTTTCCAAGGATTCTCAAATTAGAAACTTCGGGCTCCCGATTCTCGTTTCGTGTAAGAGTATTTTGTCATGGAATGTCCACGCCGAGGAATGTCGTGTTCAAGGATACCTTTCTCGTGACCTATTTGCTAAATGCTGTGTCGGATCGAAAGGTATTCATATTAAAAATCAATGCCTTCTGGTTTCAGCTTTCTCTCTTCTTCCGTGCCCACAAGAGTCGCGCTTGAACGCGAGCCTCAGTTCTGTGTTGGGGTTCGTGGCTTCATTTCTATCAAGTCCCTCAGCAGTTTGAATTGACTCTTGGCATACATCCCCTGCTCACTGGTGATCATTAGACACGGAAAAAGATGTATTCCTTACGCACACGGAGTACTCCTTATCTATCTTACTGAATCAGAGATCTAGTTTCCAAACAGCACTCCAAATGGGTTTAACTCTTGTTTATCGCTACTTACCCGGAATTGTAAAAGAGGCTTGCAGAAGTCCGTCTACATAGGTCTTTCGCTAATGAGCTTCAGGGACACGATCGAAAACAGGGAAAATCCAAAATCGGACAGGGAGATCCATGGAGAAAAAATTGTTCTCAAGTGGATTCGCGTTGATTGTGCACTTTTTCTTTCATTTTCAGCGTATCACTTCAAGGGAACTATTGATGCTGGCAAAATCTTCCTTCTTCCCCTTCTGTTTCGTCACTTAACTATGTGCAGTAATTTTCATGTCAGCATGGCACTGTCGTATAACATACTCATTTTTAGATTGTGGGATAAATGCAGCCAGAAAAGTCGCAAACAAAATATGAGCTCGGGGTGGTGCTACTTTGACCAAGGGCAGCAGGAGCTCTGGTCATGGTTTTTCGAAACTCTGCAGAAGACGTACAGAAAGAATCGTGGCCGATGCACCGCCCTTTGCATTCCGTGCAATGGGAATCATCTTCGGAGTGGATGTGCCCACGTCTCCACGAGCACCACGTCTTCTGAAGCAAAGGCTCATGCAACACATATACTATTGTGTGGGTGTCCCACGGAGGATTTTTTTTGAGGCTTTGAGGTTAAGGATTCCTCAAATATCGCTGAAGTTTTGTTCATGTTTTAAAAAATCATAAGTTCCTTGATAAATGCCTGCTGTGTCAAAATGGTCGAGAGCCTTGTTGTTGGCATGCAGTTTTTTTTTCCTAGCATTATGAAACTTCTACTGGAACAGACCCATCCTCTGGAGCTGGAAAGCACTGCCTGTGAAATTATCGCTCTCAAAAAAAAGTTTCCCATGATTTATTTATTAAGGAATTAGTCACGCCTTGAGTTTCCTCAGGGATAATCATCTCAGTCACATGACCGGACTGTTCGTCAGGCCACAGCTTCTGCGGCTTTTGTGATGGATTGTAATAAAGCTTTGCATGCTATATGCCCATTCCACAGATTATTAGAGGATCCGTACGCATATTGATGACAGTGATTTCAGTCGACTCATCAAGATCGGTTTCTTAAGTGGATCATAATGAACTCTTTCTTATGTGACACACACAATTTGTCCATTGGAGTTCTTAGATTACTTTCGTTGAGAGTAGAAATACTAAAGCATCTGTTGCAGAAATAGTGAGAACTGATTGCTACACTGCCATCAGTGATAAATATGAATTCAAGTAGATTCATAGGACTAGTCATTTTCGCATAAATTTCTTGAAAATTCAAACTTGAAACTCTTACGTCTGGTATCGGCATCCTATTCTTTAGATTGTGAACGGAATATTTGTTCACACAAACTTAATTTTATTTGCTATGAGAACGTAGTTAGAATACGTTGTTATTTCAACTCTTAATGTATCACATTGTACTGTATTTACCAAGTTAATGATGTAAAAATTAGCCTTTTTAGATTGATTTACGATAGGTTCAGATGCTTCCTGTAAAATGGTCACCTTCTAATAATTTTGGATTCGGCCGCAAGTATCGGCATCGTGACCAAGATTCTCTTGACAGACATGAAAGAGTGTTACCAAAAGTAAAAGTGCCGTATCACCACTCTCTCTCAAATCAAAACATTTACATATTCCCTGCCGTGAAACAGAATCATCTTGTTCATTTTACATGCCGAAACACCTTTTTGGAAATGAATTTTTTCAATTTTTATACTATGATCCGATTGCGTTTGTGAAGAAAATTTGTAAGACACTTCATAATGGAGATCTGGTATAGAAATCACATGATGTTTTATAATTGCGAAAGGCATCTTTGCCCCGAAAACGCTCGTTTCCCTTAAAACCTTCGTCCTACCCATAGCATCCGGAAAAGAATTTTTGTGTAGCCACGATCTTGCCAAAGTTGAAGGACGTTATCCAACACAATCTTCTTTTTTCTCTTCTTCAATCCGTCGGAAATTAGAAGTCCTTGTGTCCAGCCAATCTGGCTTAAACCGGAGCAAGAAGGGAAAAACAGCCGATTAAGATGAGTGTCTTGTACAAGTGTATTGAATAAGACCACTTTGCAGGTGGACGGTGTCTTTCTGTGGAGGACTCGGGCTGCTGGTTAGAATGCCGGAGGCTCAGTTCACGAACCAAGCACGACTAGGAAGAGATCCTTTGATGATCGTGTAGATCTTCGCCGGTGCTCGCTTGGTCCTCCACGAAAGTTTAATGTTCTGTTTGCTCCTCTGAAATCTAATCTGTTCTGTTTGCAAATTAGCAGCATTTTCAGAATGAATCACTTGAACTGATTGCATGTTTTCGATTACGAGAGTTTTGATTTTTGGAGCATTGGTGGCCAGTAAACACTCCTGCGTGGCTTTTTAAAATTGGACATGTTGAACAAAAATAACAAATAAAAACGATTAGAACAACAAATAGTGTGGATTTTCCTTTTCATGGAATGATACTGATTAATCAATAAAAGAGCACACGATAGGAATAGAAAAATATTTCTTCCGGAAGTATGGGTTGGATTGGGTCTGAAAATCATGCATAAATGTATTTTCTCTTCTTTACCACACTCTTTGCCTACTCTTTTCCCTCAAAGTAATCGAATTATTATCCTTTTCCCCCATAGCAATGCAAAAATATATTGGAGTCTGGTATTCCCAAAGCTGCATCAGTCTTTGAGACCCAAGCAGTGTTTTCATAGGGCAATTATTTCCATAGCGGCTAGGAAAAAATTTCCTTCATGAGTAGAGACTGTTTGATCTGTAGAAAAGCGGAGTATTGTTTTACTTTGAACAATAATTTGGCGTGATTTAGTGTTAAGATTACAATAAGGGTTCATTTTTGCAGATTCAGAACCTTTAAGGACAAATGGCTTCATTGCAGCAGTAAGCACACAGATTGATACAAGGAAAACTTAACGGTTTGTAGAGTATTCACTAAATTTTTTTTTTTTAGATTTCTCTTGAAAATTCATTCGACAAGTTCATTCCTTCTCATGTTTTGATCATCAACATTGAAGATGTCTCTAGATATGTTAATGAAGTTTTCATGAAAGCCATATGCATTAACAGAATAAAAAGGAAGTTTTGGAATACATGGTTAGTGTACTGTCCGTTTTATTTCTTATACAAGCAGGAGAAATCGGTTGAAGAAAATGTTAGTGTGTAATAATTTTGTGATGCATCATGTAGCATCAAGGTAAAGGTTAAGCACATATGAGATGTTTCACTGATGTCACATGGTTTAGAAGCAAGCTTTTCTTTGCATTAAGCATTGTAGCTAACAGAATGGATTGAGCAACAGAAATATGTTTATTTCATTTAGATTTGGTGTCTGCCAAATGAAATGAAATGTATTGAATGTGAACAGCAAGTTTCATGTCAAATCTATCTGAGCTTGCTCTGCCTCATAAGCAAACATTGATGTCCTGATCCTCTAGGATACCACAAGGACCATTATAGAATCTCCCTCTTCGTAATTTGTGGAAACGAATGCTTCCATTTACAATTAGCAGTCTAATTTAAGGATTATGCTAAGAGGTTGACTAGTCATAATAGTGTGCCTAAATAGGGGGTAAAATAAAATGTATCAAGATAATGTTGGTTTCCAATTGGATTTCAATGTCTGGAGATCTGTTGGGATTTTCTGCATATTTATTTATCAAATAGCTAACTTCTAGTTCACTTGCAGATATGCTGCACATGACTACTGCCTGGAAATTGTCTATGGTATTGTAAGGTGGTGGATGGATCATCCCATGTGAAAAACTACCTCTCATTTTTAAAGTGATGACACCCAGATTTCTCTTTGGTAATTAAGTTGTGCTGATACAATGTCCACTGCAATGTTGAAGAGAAAGCTTGTCTTGGAAAATTATGACAGTCACCCAATCAAATGGCGGATCAGACCATGTGATATCCAGAATGATGTCTATATGGATACCTTCGTGCCAGAAATACATAAGCATATTATGCCAACCTTTCAGCAATTGTCACATACACTTGCTGACAGTAAGCAGCAGCATTTGCCCATTCATAATCAGCAAACTACTGTGGAACTTTGTAGTTTCTGTTTTATCCTTGAAGACCTGATGTTGTGCTCTTACTGTGAAAAAAGGTTATGTGGAAACTGTGCATTGTGTTGTTTCCTCTGTGAAGAGCCATTTTGCCAAAATTGTTCCCTACCACATTATGAACAGAAACTTGATTTTCGTATCTGCTTATCCTGCAACAAGTAGATGCTGACTGTTAAGACCTCCAGCTTGGTTGATGTGACTGTTCATTGCCTGTTTTTATGGACATAATAAATTATAGCCATTTAGTATTAAGCTGTCTATTTGGTATGCTCTAAAAGTCGTATCCGCCACATATCCTTTACCTTGGCATCACAGCCTAAAGGGTTACATGCTTAATTCACATGAATATTTTAGTACCGTTACTTGTGATGGCCGTGCATTCATGTGTTGAATTTATCAGATGCTTTACAAGACCAAAGTGCGATGCATGAAGGAGCAGTGCACTGCAAAGTGCTTGCGACTCGAAAAATTACATTTTCTAGTGCAGTTGAACTTTCATTTTTGGTGTGTTTTTTTTTCTTTTCTTTTTTGAAAGAAAATTTCGTCATCAGTTGATGCTTTCCTTGTCTGCACACTTCATTTCATCACAATTTGCAAAATGTAAAGAATTATTCCACATGCACGGATGTGAACCATGCTCCAAGATTCTGTGGAACAAATGCTGGTTGAAAGTCACCGTGAACTGACTTTTCCAAGCCCCGATTTACTATTTCGACATGTGGAGTTCATGAATTGGGACTTATAGGAACCATCTAAGGTGCTTTGGGTCAAAGGGCGTGCATCGATTTCAGATTTCATCTTGAAGCCTGTACATTGTGCTTTGGTGCTCACCGTCGATGAATTCATACGCAGCTAGTAAATTTTCTTATGCTCAGCTTCAAATGATGCTGAAGTTTTGTAGGTTTTTCTCAAGCCACAGTATACAAAGAGCCATCCCATCGACACCTTCCGGGAATATGTTGTAGCAGCCCGGTCAGACGTGCCGTTCGAGCGTTGGTCACGTACAGGCGTGATTGCATTTGCAAAGGGAATGGTTATTCCAGCCTTGCCGTTCCTCGCCTTCCTTCTTGAAGAAGCTGTTTGACTTTTCCACCCGTGCTCGAAGAAACGGAACAGGGAATTTCGAGAGAGGAGATGCACCGCCCTTCTTCAGGGTGAAGATGTGTTCTTCGTGGGTTCTGTGATTTTCGAAGTGGACGGCTCGCACATCCTCTGCCAGCGATTTGGAATTTTCTTCTACATCTCAAAAATGAGTTTCTTGCAGTTATACTTTTGAAATGCTGAGTGAAAATTTGTCGCTTTTGGGTGCTGATAATGATCAGGAGATCGTACGTTCCTTTTTTGTACTATAATCTCTTTTTCTGATATGGTGAATCTTTCCTTCTATTTTATTTCTCTCTGTTTTTTTTTTTTTTTTTGTGGCTGATTTTTTCAACCTTGCTCCTTTTCGAAACACCGATCTCTGGGTCAAATTTAGTTGTACTTTGTTTCCTCTCCCCCCCCCCCTTTCTCTCTCTCTCTCTCATATCTATGGATGACCTTAAAGTGCGTTCATTTGCTCAGCAGCTGATGAATTCTTCCACTGTGGGTGGCATTCGTGGACACCTCGTTTTTCATCATAAACCCTCAGAAATGGATATGGTTCTCAAATGAGCGGTCCTCAGTGAAAAGAAAGCATCAGTTTCTGTGCGACGGACGCCAAATAAAAGACCGCTCTTGCGATCACGAGGAGTGTGTATTCCCTTATAACAGCTGAATTCAGCTGGTTGCCCATTTTTCATGGAGCACATTTGCTGCCCCTGTGCTTGTCATCTTCCTCCTGGATCACCTGATTTCTCAATCTTGCCCGTAAAGGACGTATTTTTAGTCCTCCTCAGCAAAAGCATTAGGTTTACGAAATGTCTTACATGACCCTCGTTGAAACCTTCATGCATAAGATGGTCACTAAGTTTCTAAGCATCGCTTTTCATAAAAGTGTACGAAAACATTTGTGTGTGTGTGTGTGTGTGGGGGGGGGGGGGAAAGAAGCATAGTAGACATGCCAACCACTTTTCATAGCACTTAATCAAAATGAATGGAGATACTCTCAGCAAGCAACGCAGCTGGCTCCCAACACATCCGTTCATTTTTCTTAAGTGATCTGCTCTGCATTGCCATGCTTACAAGTGAAACCCTTGCAAGATTTGAAATGTCCTTCTGATCGTTAAATGAAATCATAAAGGTTGTTTCAGAGCTTGGGCTAAGGATTATTTGATGGAGATCAGGATCTTTCCCGTTCCTTCTTTCAGATTGATTTCACAAGTTGATGCGCACATTTATCATACCGAGCGAGGTAATGAAGGGAAGTGTCCTTACTGTTTCGATCTTTATCCTCTTTCCTTGGGCTTCAAATAATTATTTACTTTCCGCTCACCTCCAGCCATTCACCATCACATTTTCCACCCCTGTAGACCCCCAGTTGATCCACGGCACGCGCATTTCATTCTCGATTTCCCATTCCGAGCGGAAAATAATAAATTTCATTTTTATCACTGATTGCTTTCCTTTTTTTTTAGTGCCTCTGCCACATTCTGCTGCTTCCCCTTCCCTATCTGTTGCAGCAGAGCTTTTTGTCTCTTTACAGTCTCGTTTTGGTAACAGTCAGTAGACAAGATTCATAAAAGCCATGGTGATACCAGCCAGAGAACCGGGATAATGAGCGGGAAGTGTGACATTTCATTCCGATCCCCCTCCTTGCAGTACGTCGAACGAAAGTCTTCATAGCCGCGATTGCCTTCACATTTGCCAACCACCACTTCTTTTCTGTCTTCGCGGTTCTTCGACACGGTTCCACGCCACCCGAGGGTGAGTAATTTTTCAAGATAGGGGATATTCCGGGAGGGATCCTCCCTATGAATCCAGGAAGGACTCGGAGTCCGTTCCTCTCACGCCTGGGGAGGGATCCCCGGAAATGGAGATCACCTCCACCCTGGTTGTCTCCGAAGGGGAATCCAGAAGGGAACCTCCTTCCTTATTCTCTCCGGAGGACCCCCGGGGGGTCCGCTCCATTCTTTCTTCTCTGAAGGGAACACGGAAAGGTTCCAATCCTGGAATTTTTTCTCCGGAGGGATCCGATCCTGTTTTATAGTCCTCTGAAGAGAACCCAGAAGGTGACGCATCCGACATTCAGAAGGACGCAGCTTCCCCGAAGGGATTGGCTCGCTTCTCTGCACTCTCTGGAGAGGTGGTGGCGACACACCTACTCCACCAGTACGAAGCCGAGGGTCCCCCCGGAATGGGGGTTCGCTCCTTCACAACCGGAGGGCAGCTCCCACTCCGTGATTCCTGGAAGGACCCGGAGGTCGACTCCCATTTGTCCCGGCTCTCATCGGGGGCATCCGGTTTGAACCGCTTCCAGTGCCGCACCCGGATGAATGTAGGCCAGCCAGAGTCATCTTGTGGGGTGAACTCGAAACCCACGACGCGCCGCGTCGATTCCTTCGGAGTATTCGAACCCACGACGCATGGTGCGCGGAGACTACCGTAACCACACGGCCTCCGACGCGGGCAGAATCACTCCGTGACGCCTGAGGCTTTCGAAAAGTTCCGTGTGTACGTGAAAACACGTGACCTCATCATCTCTGCTTCGGGATAACCTTAAACCGAATGCATCTACTAACAGATAAACAGGGACTACCACTTCTGGCTTGGTTCCTTTACTCCGGTTGGCCTGAGCAGCCGCCTCCTGCCTCGCCACAACATGTAGCCGACCATCGGGTGATTTCCAAGTCTCCCTTCTCCTGGAGATTTCACGGGGAGCAGCCGAACCTGCTCTGGCCTGCCTACGAACCTCGATCAGCAAATTGGAGACAAGCGACTGTATTGGTGATGCTGGCACGTGCTCATGAATCTAATTTATTTCATGGAATTGGCAGGGGGAGTGCTTTGTTTATCAGAGTGTCGGAACGGTGTTATCAGAGAAGGAGCTGATTGCACGGCTGTGCTTTGCTCTCATTTATCGTGCCTGATACGTTCAGGATTGATTCCTGTAATCGCGAAAGGTACGTGGACCACACGTTCACCGAAGTGAGTCGTGAGCGAGGTTTGCTTGGAACCAACGAGAGGCTCGGATTATCGATGCAAATTTCGCGGCAATTTATCTGTTAGTAGATGCATTCGGCTTAAGGTTATCCCGAAGTAGAGACGATGACGTCACGTGTTTTCACGTACACACGGAACTTTTCGGAAGCCTCAGGCGCTACGGAGTGATGCTGCCCTTACTGTGTACAACCGTTGATTTATTGTATTCGAAACTTTACCTAACGTTTGCCAGGTATTTAATGATCTTTGTCGGCTGGGCACGTCTCTCGCTCCCATAAAAAATTCACTTTTCAGACCGTAGTTCTATTCCCTTTATGGATGATTAGAATCCGACTGAGCGCTTTCTTTATGTTCGGAGATAACGGCGACCAGATGCTGGTTTTTCCGTGATCTCGGAGCAGCAACTTGCCGCTCTGCGATCGAGCTTCTTGAGAAGCCGCAGCATTTCAGGATGTGAGAAAGATTGAATGAGAGAGGACAGCGCTAAGAAAACAAAATGATTATGGTAATTTCATCGCTTTCTTTCCCCTCCCTCTCAAGGCTCGGGTATTCCTGTTTCCCGGTAGACCAGTCCCAGATCTACTCCACAGCAAGGCTGAAACGAAAGCGAAGAATCACCTCAGCTATCAGCAGACCGAGCGCAGCCACCAGTAATTCTTTCGGATGGTTTACCAGTCAATCCTTACGGATGTTCCGAGATTTCGTAGAAGAAATGCAGGAATCTGAAGAAAGCTCTAAAGGGCACGCTATTTTTCCCGAGATAACGAAAGTGTACTGACGTGAACGGGAATTTACAAGCAGGAAAAGAAACGGGGAGGGGGGAGGGAGGAGAGAAAGGAAAAAAAAAAATGGCAAGCTCGCTCTGCTGCATCTTCTCCTTTATCCTTGAAGCTTTAAGATGACAGCAAAGCAGTGGATCGCGCTCACGGGCGAAGGACCGAGTTTTCCGTCTTGCGCATACCTTTGAGCATCCGGGATTTCTTGGAGAGTCGGCAAACACAAAAAATAATCGTTCGAAAGTTAATATACTCGGAATGGAAGGCTCGGGTTTTCTCTTTGCATGGAGGTATGTCGAGGGTCATCCACCTGGAAGCGTCTTGAAAAATCAAGCAATTTCGCCGTATGTGTTGAAAGCTAATTACACGAGCCCGGGCCTGGCATTCTGAATTAAAGTCTCTATTTGGCAACCCCTCGATGCAAGGCATTTGGCAAGATCGCTGGAGCTTGCAGCAGCAAGTCGTTTCTCGATCCCTGAGAATGGGAAGGAAAAACCCGAAGAGGGGAAGCCACGGCGTGCGCGACGTCGCTGCGGACTTGGGCTCGAACTGCGTCCGGATTCATCCTTGAAATCGGAGAGGTGAAGACGGGAACAAAGGAGGAAAAGGGGACACCCTTTGGTATGCGCGGAATGACGAAGAAAGAAACAAGGGAAAAAGCCGGAAGGGATTCCGGGAGCGATCCCCAGGTTGCGATTCGCAGTCCCGGGGAAACTCTGGTGCGCTTTACTTGGCAACCAGCGATCGAGAGATCCGGAGACTATTTTTAATGATTGGAGGCTAACGCCTGAGAGAAGGCTGGGATCACTCCTAAGGCCCTTTAAGATTTTACTGCAGCAGAGTGAAAGCAATAACTCGATCCCCCTGTGTACAGGTGACACTCACGGACTGCGGGATACAGGATGATGTAACTGCGTCGTGCAGCAAGGGCGGAAGGCTGTTGCAGCAAGCCACGTGGAAACGAGGGATTCGCTCTCGTGTGCGCGTGTTTTCCCCCTCGACACTTCGTGTTTTGCTTCATTTCCCGACAACGAATACCACCGCGTCCTCGACTCCACTGGCAATCGAGCGACGCTGTCGGTTCGTCCTCGTGGTTCCTCGTTTCTGCTTCCGCATCCCTGGGAGGGACGAAAGAGATGGAATCTCGGGTCCAGCCTTGAGGAAACTCGGTCTCGAGGACGACGGTTCACAGATTCCATGCAGAGTCTGTACGACGATAACTCTGATAGACGGGGAAAAGCCATCCGCGTCCTCTCTTTTTTCCCTTTTCGCAGCAAGGGATCCTCAGCTGCTGGCTTCCGTCGAAGACTGCCTCCCACAGGTTGCTTTCGGCGTGCACATCGAAGACAGCGTCTGCAGGCCTCTCCCAGTGCTGGGGGCACGGGACGAAAGATCGCAAGACACGTTGCTGCGACCTCAGCAGTGTTTCCTGCGAGTGACACCAGCGCGCCCCCGCAGGACATGCAAACCCCGGATGCTGCACGGCTTTCTCTCCTCCATTCATCTACCCAGGCACAGTGCACGCTTGATAGTGTCACCTCTGGTAAAAGAGACTTTCAGACGTACGCGACCCTTGATATGGTCAACATTTCAAGTTTTCTGTCATTCGATAAAACAAACTTTATTTGCATTAAAAAGATGTGGCTTATGTGGTAGTGGAGTCGCGGGATGGAGTTCCGAAGAGCGTTCTTCTGTACCTGCTTTTCAGCATTTTGTATTCCTCGGCCGAAGAAATCGAGCTGAATTTACCGATCGGCCATTTTTTTTTTTGCTGGTGAAGATGCTGCACCCATTGCAACACGATTCCATTCCAATGATAAGAGAGAAGAAAAATGCAGCAGGTGACTCTGAGATTGTGGAGTGGAGGAAGGAAATCATGTCCACGATCTGGACACCATCATGAACGCTCCTGTGGAGCATGCAGACGAAAATGTGGATGAGGGTGACAGATGTTCAAAAAACTGCCAAAGTCATTGACCACTCGTTCAATTTAGCTACGGAGTGGTCAGAACGCGTCTGCCTTCCTGTTCGTGATGCTCTTCTCTCCTGAGAAGAGTACGGGAAAAGGCAATTGGTGAAGAAGTTTGAGTAAAATTTCATACTGTATCGTCATCATCATTTACTGCATAAGCCATCATTATTTTTTACCTCTGTAATGTTACTGAATTTGCTCATTTGAGTGTAAAAATTCACAATTTACTGTTCCACAATTTGGTTTCTTTCATTTCATCATCCCCAGAAAAAAGATTCATTTTTTTTATTTTTTTTTTTTTCTCATTTCGACTACCCATCTCGACATTCTATAGAGGCGACGTTTTTAGAATTTCGATTCCAGAAAAAGGTGACCGTGTCGAATGCGCACTGCGTTCCGTTCCGACACGGACGCCGCGATGGGACGGGGGGGGGTAGGAGGGAGTTTGGAAGATGCGCGCCTCCTCCCGGGCTCCGCGCGAGCGGTTGCGCAAAAACTTCTAAAGGATCGCGGGCGTAGAGGGTCGGTGCGACTCCGCATCAAAGGGAGGGAAGGAGCACCCCTCTTGTGCCGCACAGTAAACACTGCTGCGCAGCACGTTGACGCACGCCATGCCAAACAAAACGCCCGTGACTCTTCGAGATGATTTACGCGTTCTTATTTACATCCAGACGGATGCCAAACCTCGGGAACACTGAGAGACAGGAGCATCGGGGACTCCGTTTTCCAATGCCAAAAGGGTTGTTTTCGAATGGGGGTGCGCGAGAATTCCAAACTCGGGGAAGCGGCCCATCACTTCCGATAACATCCCGACCTTCCTCCGGACCCTGGCCTCGAACGGGAAGATGGTTCTCGTTCGGAATCTTTTTTACTCCCGGCATCACGCGCGTTCCGATGAATCACCGAGTCGGAGGCGGTGATAATCGTTCCAAAGGAACTGCGTTCGACCCGGTGGAAAATTGGGAATGCGCACTTATCGACGCACGCTTCCAGGAAACGATCTTCGCTTTCCGGTGGCTGCTTTGATGGACTCCAGCTTGTCCGCCCTCTTAATCCCGTAGTAGGTTCTGCTGCTATTTATAGGAGTGATTTTCCAGCACGCACGGCGACAAAACGACTGGATCCGGGCAGTCATCACCACCTCCATGCCGCAAACTTCGAATCGAGGACGATCTCAGCTGCAAGACACGGATGGACCACCCCTCGAATGATCCGTAGCGTCGTAAGATGCCCTCCTCATCGACCCCAAACCCGTCCCTCACTGGCGCGGGGTCCAAGGAAAAAAACTTTTTTCGAATATTTCGCTAACGTTGCTGAAGCTGCCGCCCTGCCCCTCCCCTTTAGATCGGCACTTTACTCTGATGGAACCGTTTGACGGAATCAGAACGGTCCATCCAGGTACAGAGACGTCAGCCTCCACAATAGGCATCTGATTCTCTGACAGACTTGCAGGTCACGTCCATTCTTAGGTTGTGTGTTGAGCCGGCGTTTGATGGTAAGGTGACTGCCGGCTGCAGAGATGCGAAACGGCAAAGGCGTACGGACACCGTGGAACGTGGAAGACAAAACGGGAGCGGACCAAAGCGCAGGAAGATGAGTGGAGGGGGTCCGTGGGGCAAAAAGCTTTGGGAGAGTGAAATGCGGATCTCTTTGCAGAAACGCAGGTTGCCTGGGAGCGGCATGGAAAGTCAACGACTACTTGCGGATTTGAGACGAAGCGCTGCTGAACTACGAGGGGGCCAAAAACACGTGAAACACTTCCATGCCACCACGGCTTCGTACACAAGATGGTCTTTTGGCTCTTCAGTGAAGATCGTTCTGCTCGATCCGCATTTATTGTTTCTTGTGCAACTGTTTAGCTCGTCGTCTTAGTAGCTCAACAGCACCGTATGGCACCACAAAGAATCCCACAGTTGAGAATAGCAATGGGATGTAAGAATCAGAACATTGCAGAGCTCCCACCTGAGTTGTCGTCTTTGAATGCCCTAAAAGCGCATTTGACCTGTTGAGCGAGTCATTTCCTTTAACAAAGTCCACCCGTGGGCGCGTCAATTAAAATTGGCGAAAACGTATATGTATACGTCAAACGCACAGCATATTGTCCATTTCAGTGAAAGAGAAAAAAAAACATTATTCATGAAAATTTCCTTGTTGTACAGAAAATAAGAAACTTCATACATAAGAAGAAGAAAAAAAACTCATAAGAAATCGGTTATCTTTGGTCATGAGGGCGTTCACGAACGAGGCGCGTCGCTGTCTTCTATTGAAGATGATTTTGACCCCATTCTGTGTTTTTGCCAGTGTATGTACAGAAATTCCAGATGTATCCAGGTTGACTTTCGCACAAGGCAAAAAACTTCATGCCCAAGCGGCTCCTTTCAGAAGGTATCTACTGCTTCCAAGACAATCGCCCTTTCCATGGCAACAAGGATTCATCAACACACATGCCTTGTTTGGATGTTTTTTTCTCCCCAAGCAGTTGCAATTTTGGAAGTTCTGCTTCCTGAAGTCACGTTTTGGTCATCTGAACCAACTTGCAAGGCAGTGAAAATCTGTGATGCGACATCACGTTGCTGAAGAGGAAAGGAGTGGAGGATATTCTTTCCTTCTTCGAGGAATGCAGATCAAGGTTCCGACAATCCCTTGCAGTATGAATATTGAGGTGAAACACATTCCGTTTCCGTGTTGTTTCTTGGATGCCAACTTCTCATCCTTCATCGTTTCCTCAAAGAATGAACTTCCACATATTGCCTTGCGTACAAATCAGTCCGATTAGGGATAGCAGTTTCTTGTCCAAAAATTTATACCAGTGAAGAAGCGAGCACTTCTTCCTTGCTTTTCTAGGTACACTGACTTGTTGACCAGGCATCCCAGGGGGAAAAAAAAACGAAATCACCGAAAAATTACATCTTGCACGGATCACTCTTTGCCGAAACTGATCATTTGCAGCTTTAATCGAGGAAAATCATTACTTCCCTCAATTCGAGCTTCAATTGTGCAAGAAGTATGTAAAAAGAAAAAGACAGAAGAATTTTTTGTGTGGTTGGCCCACCTTACAGCACTTCAAAGACGTCTTGATAAGAAATTAATGGGGCGAAATAATAAATACACAAACAAATGTTTTAACTTTTTACCAAAATCTCGTATTTTGATAGCAGGGCGTAATTTTTTTTTTTTTTTTTTTTGGGGGGGGGGGAACACCCGCGTACATATTCGTCAAACGCACCACGGCGGCGCCATTGCGAAATTTGTATACATGCGTCGCACTCGCTCAACAGGTTAAAGGCCACATCTCAGTATCACGGGAGGCTGTGCGACGTGAGACGATCAGGGAAAGATTAGCAAGAAACAGCTGCTACACGATGACGGAAAGGGTAGCGCAAAAATGATGGGCAGAGGAGTAATCCCACGCTGAGGTCTGGTCCGGTGTTACGAAAGAGCAGCAAATGGGTGTTAGTGGACGCCTCCTGCCCGTCTGAAAACGGATAGGAAGAGGGAAAAGGAAGAAAGATACCAAGATTTACTTCAACAGATCACCCAGACGGGCAGAACACAAGCATTCCTGGCTGGCGGTCCTCGGATCGTGGGGCCCGAAGAATGACGGAGAAAGAAAGAAATCACGCAAAGAAGATGAGGAAACTGATTGGTAAGATTGTAGTAGGGACATCTCACAGATTGGGGCAAGTGACCCCATGGGGTACCTTGCAGGCCGTGACAACAACAACCCAACTGGCGCGTAAAGAAATAGGGTCGAGGAGAAAACATCGGTAAATTGCCACGTTGTTGGTACGGGAAGCGCTCCTCAGGATGCAAGCTCCGCATCTTGTTCCACACAGCGCCTAGGGAGTCTAAGGAAGGGTTAAGGCGAAACAACAGCATGATCGGGGAGGAGAGGACGCGGCGGACGGCGCAGGGCAGTCTCCAGACGCAACTGAGGGGCTGTTTCGACCCTGCGACTTCTTTGGTCAGGCACGAGGAGAATGATCTCCGGCAAATGAGTTTCCTTTGCTTCCAAAGTTTGCAGAAAAGTCGTGCTCTCTTTCGAAAGGAAGAACCCGGAGCGCTTCCGACCCGAGCGACCTGAAGACTTCCCGGAGGAGGCGGGAAGCGAAAACGGCGAACCAGGGCAAAAGGTGAAGAAAACAAGCGAACACGGAAAGGATCAGGGAAGGAAGAGAGAAAAGCCTTCCGTAGGTGCTCCCTCGTCGATCGCCGACAGCCACGAGGGTTCCCAGAAATTTGTCAGTTCCTAAAGGCACTCGAAGAACGAAGAGGAAAAGAACACACCTTGATTTATCGCGGCGAAAGCTGGGAATGACGTCATTCAAGAAAAACAAAGCATTGCTCGGTCGCGCCAAAGCCTACGCAGCTGACAGAGAGGTTTTAAATTCCGAATTAAAAAGGAAGGATCTCTGTCACCCCTTCCCTCCCAATCGGCAGGTACCTGTTTCGAAAATCCGAACATCATGAACGGGATGACAACGTCGAAACGGGCTTTTGAAAAAGAACAGGAACTTCCGCTTTTTTTTTCTTTTTCTTTTTTTGCGCAGAGACGAGTTCCCCGCCGTTTGTGCCACCGTGTTCCCGGGAAGGGGGGGGGGGGGTGAGGGGGAAGCTGGCCTGCTGCTGCTTAGAGGATTCCAGGCCGCCGCCTACCTCGTTTGGCGCTCCCAACCAACATTCTTCCCGCTCGCCCCGCATCCGCGCCGGCCACGCTTCCTTTCCGAGCACACGTTCTCCCGTCGTCTCCTTGCACCAAATACCCTGACCGCGACCCCGCGTGTGCGCAAACATTCTCGATTCGGACGCGGTCTCCTCCCCCGCAGATTCGAACGGGAGGTCCATCCATCCATCCTCCTTCAGAAACGGCGAACCTCGCCGGCCGGCGACTCTTACGCGTTGCTGCGTCCGCGGCCCGGCGGCGCCTCCGCTTGCGCGCGCGCGCCGTCGCTGACTGCGAGAAATTCCACCCACGGTGCCCAACACCGTGGGTGCAGATGTAAGACCAGGACCGGTTCGAGCGAGAAATGAGAAGCTTTGCTCCCCCCCCCACCGACCACTCAGCCCGGGGGGCACATATTTTGCGTTCTCGTTCTTTTGCCAGCTTTGGGGGGATCGCAAGCAGCGGACTCGGGCGGGTGCCGGGAGAGGAAAAGAAGAGGGGGAGCCAAGGGTGTTGTTCTGCGTGACGCTCCCCGAAGGACACGGTTCTCCGCTCCGGATCGCGGGGTTGCCTGGCGTCGCCTCCCTCCCTCGAACTCCGTTCCTTTGTGTTCCCTCCCTTGCGCACGGGGACGATGCTCCATTAAGCTGAGTCAAAAAGGGAAAAAAGAGGGAAGGAGATACCGGAACTCACAGGTAGAAACGGGGCAGCAGCCGGGAGCGCACGTTCCCCCGCTTGATTCGTAGGGAAGGGGGGGGGGGCGAAAAGGGCAACGCGGGTGGCACATCCGACCTGGCTCCGAACAAAGCGATTTGCTTCGGCCTCCTCGGATGCCCTCTTCCTTTCCTCCCCGCCCGCCCCCGGAAGCGGTGGTCCCCTAACCTACTCTTAGGCGCCCTCCCTATATCTAAAAAGACCAACCGGCGTCGTTCCAGGCGCTGCGCGAGACCTCGCCGTTCCGGAAGCGGCCGGCGCACCGAAGATTTTTCCGTCTGTCGCGAAAACCTCCGAGACCTTTCCCGAGTCCCAGAGCTCTCAACCGGAAGAACTCTGGAGCGCTGTGAAGCGTTGACGGGCGTGGCAAAGGACCGCTTCCCTTCCTGGAAGGGGAACCACACGGGAAAGCACTCTGCGCGGATCCCTCGCGTGCAGCCCAGCACACAACTCCGCCACCTGCAGGAGCACGTCGCGTACTGAAAGGTGGTGGCCTCTCGGTCCCTGCTCCCGCGGCTGAAGTCCCAGGAGGATCCTGATTGGTTGTGTCGTCACTCGCCCTTCCCCACTCCGATTGGTGGTGAGCCGGCACATCAGGAAATGCGGCGCTTTCAAAACGCGAGCGTTCCGCCCAGGCGTGCTGCTGCGGGCGTGCAGCGAAAAGAAGGGGAAAGAAGGAAAACCCCCCAAAAAGAGGGAGAGAGAAAGAAGGGTAGGGATGGGGAAAGAGGGACGGGTGGGGGGACGGGGCGACAGCGCCAAAAGGGGAGGTGGCAAGGAAAGCGAAGGGGTGCGCAGGGATCACCGCAAACATGCGCGCGCGTACCTGGAGACGGCCTGCGGCCCCGCCGCGCTGCCCCGGGAACAGGAAGGCGCTCTCCCTTCCACCCGTGGGAGAGGGGAGGCGGCGTCCCTCCAGGCGCATGCGCGCCGCGGCTGCCGAAGCGTTCTCCTCGCATGCGCCTCGTGCACTTCCGCCGGCACGGGGAGCCCTTTCGTTTCCAGGGACTCCCGTGTGTTCCAAGGGCGGAGTCCCCTGGGGATCGGGAAGTGGAGCAAGATCTCTCCCCGTGACCATTCGAGCTTTCCTGCCCTCCTTCCTCCCCGAGGGGCGAAAGCGGGAGCGCCAGGCGACCCCGGAAAGGAGGGAAGGAGAGGGCCAAGCGGGTGTATGCCGTCCTCCTCGAGTGCCCTCGCCTCCCTCCTTCCCCTGGAGGGACGTACACCCCGGTGGTCGGTCTCTGGGTGTTCCCTTCCCCTGCCCTCAGCGTGCTTCTTCGGATTCGAAGGGAGCTGCTACGAGGCAAAAGGAGGGACCACATAGCAGGGGAAGGAGGAAGCGCACATCCCCCTGCTTTGGGGTGCACAGCAGAGCCGGACTCATCCCCTGAAGTGCGTTGTTGCTCACCCACGCCCGGAGCGCCATCGGGCAGAGGTGCGGCTGGGGCCTCCGCTTCCCTATGCTCGTGCTGCTCTCGCGGCTTCCGGCCCGGCCAAATGCGGCGGCGGCGGCGGCGGCACGTTTCCTTCTTCTCAAAGAGCGGTCTATTAATAGATACATCCCCGCACCTTTCACGATTCACGAAAACCCTATCCCGCTTTTCCCAAAATTCCTTTTCCCCCTCGCGTTCAACTGGCGCGGGCCCGGAACGACCTCCGCAATCACACGAGTGTTCCGCGCGGCATCGCCCGCTTATCCGGGGGGAAGTCCGCCCACGCGCGAGCGTACGGACGAGGCGCGGGCGCGTTCTCTCGACGGCGCGCAGCGGTGTCGAGCGGTGTCGAGCAACCGCCTGGACGCAACAATGCGCGCGCGCTTTGCGTGAGGAACGCAACAATGCGCTCTTCCCCTCCCCTCCCCCCCCCTTCCAACTTCGAAGGGAGGACGCAGCGATGCCTCCGAGACATCCCCGCACGCAACAATGCGGCGGCTTCGACGAGCAACAATGTCCCACACGTCATGAGCGCGCCATATGGCCTCCGGCGCTCTTCCCTCGATCCTCTCGTCCTTCACGGAGTCTCTGTCCTCTCCCGGACAGGAGGCGTGCGCTGCAAAGGCGATCACCCCCTCCCCCCCCTATCTTTGCAGCGCGCGTCCCAAATGCCGCCGCCATGTGCCCCTCTTCGCCGAAACTCCTCCGCCTCTTCGTGCATCTCGTCCTCCCTCCCCTGGGAAAAGCAGGAGAAGGAGTGGGATGGGGGAAGGAAGCACCTCCCGAGCAGCGCGCCGATCTCTCGAAACCGGAAGACTCCTGCTGCCTATCGCGAGGCCCGGACGACCGTTTCCTTCGCTCTCGGACCGACCCGGGTCGATCAGGGAATCGAGGAGGGGTTTCCGGGAGAGGGGAGAGGAGGAAACGCGTTCTCCCTCCCCCCTTCTTCCTCCCAGGCAGGAAAGTCCTTCGCGGAAAGAAAAAGGGATTAGGAGGAGAGGGAGAGCCTCCGCCATCGATCGGGAGAGCCAGCACGAGCGCGCGCCCGCAGCCGCCTCCGCCGCCGCGCGTCTGGCGCATGTGCAGTTCGCCTCCGCGAGTTCGCGCGCGCGCGGCCCAGTTCTCGCATGCTCGGCGACGGAGGCGAACGCGCGTGCTAGGCGACGCCCGGTTCATCCCGATAGAGTGCTGCCGTGACGACGATGCCCGCTTTCTTGGCCACGACGCCGTGAGTCCCGAAGAAAGGGGAGGAGGAAGATGCGCAGCGGGGGAGCGACCGCCACGACCGCCACCCAAGTCCGTACGACTTCCGGGTAGAGGGAGGCGACCGCCCCCCCCCTCCCACCCTGATCCCCGGGGCGATGTGCGTCTGTGTGTTTGTCTGCCGCAGGATTCCGGTCGTCGTCACCCAGCATCCCGCTGCGCGCAGTGACCGTCATGGAAGCGACCGCCGATGACCCTCATTCTGACCTCCATCGCCACGAGGGCGACGGCGAGGATGACGACAACAACGGTGGTGGTGGCGGTGGTGCCGACGGTGACAACTCGTCGGCTCTCCCTCTCGAAGGGGATGGCCCTGGCCATTTGCTTCGGGTCACCAAGCAGTCCTGTCTGAAGAGGTGAGAGTGGTCGCGTAGCTTCCCCCGACCCTTCCCCGGCGAGGTCCCGGGGGAGCGACGCCGGTCTCTTTCCCTTCCCGGAAAGAGGAGACACCGCCCGCCCATCCTCTTCCTCACCGCTGCCCTCCCCCTTGGTGCTCCCGCTTCCTTCCTTCTCTTTCTTACAGAGTGTCCTTCGGGAGCTCCCGAGGGAACATGGTCGAGACGGTAGTGTTCGACGCTGCCGAGCCGCAGGTCCTCCAGACCACGGAGCAGAGGACGGTCAGGGCGATGCCGGTCCGGCCCAGCGCCCTGCAGCCCGAAGGCAGCACCACAAGGCGAAGGTAGGGGGTCTGTCCCGGTGTTCCCGCACGCGGAGAGACCGGAGGGCGCGGGCCTGCTTATTACCTGAGGAGAGAGGAACGCTGCCGCCCGGATCGCGCCGAGCAGCGTGCGTCCCGTCGCGGTGTCGACCCGCCCTCCCCCAACCACCGTGGACTCGCGAAGGGGTGCGCCCGGCCCACCCGTCCCCAATCTCTCTACCTTCCTGTGCCACCAAGGCGATCTCCTCCGCAGGAGATAGTAGGTAGAGGAATCGTGTGGTCTGGGTCTTCGAGCAACGGTAGACCCGGGCGGACGACACGAACGCGCGCGAGTGGTCGCGTCGTGCTCTGCTCTAGAGACGTGGACGCTCCGTGGACGCTCGTGGTCGCGGAGCGGCACACACAAAAAATGGGGGTTCATGGCTCGTTCCCCCCCCCCCCCTCCTTCCCTCCCTCGCACTTTCCGTGCCGGTTTTCCATTCGGAAATAAGCGCAAAGCATCAGCTGCCGGATTTCTGGCGATATGCTGCAGTTCGATGCCCGTGTAGGTACTGGACTCAACGGGTTGCCATGGAAACTCAAATCGCAGTTGTCAGGCCCTCTCTCCAACTGCTGTGGGAAACGCGGCGCTGTTGCCGGAATGGAAGTTTCCGCGGAAGTGCGCCATTGTTGCGCCGAGCGCGCCATTCTTAACAGAGACGGAATGGCGGGAAGTGCTCTGCGGCTGGCGCTCCAGCCCGAGTAGAAGTTGTTTTTTCTTCTATTTTTCCTTTTTATGGTTTTTTTTTTTTTTTTTTTTTTTTTAAGCGCTTTTCGCTTTTTTATCGGGCACCGTTCGGCTCGTGCGATCTCGTAGGACCCTCGTTGACCTTTGTTGCCTTCTACGGCCTCTGCATCGGTTTGTCTGCGTGCGCAAGTGGGGAAACGACTATTCATCACTTTCCGTTCTTCACCCCACTCAGTCGGTGCCTGCGTTTCGATCCCTGGTGCGCCGTGGCATTCGCCGGGAAAGCGACAACATCCGCCGTCCGTGGTCGAGGGAGGAGCCAGGATTTTTCCTCCTCCTCCTCCTCCTCTTTTTTTTGGACCCCTTCGCCCTTATTGGGTTCTTCCGCTTCCCTACAGCTTTCCCGTGTCCCGAAAAAGCAGACAGAGCCCGCGCTCGAGCAACGGCGGCGGAAGGGGTGCTGCCCCATCCGATGCTTCCAGGAGGGAAGCATCCTCGGGAAGTGGACGTTCCCTGATTTCGCGTGGACACGAGGTGCGCGGACGGGGTCGCCCAAATGCCTCCTCGGTCCGGAGGGGGCTGCGCACATGGGCGCGCGAAGAACGAGGGACCCGGAGGAGCGAGTCTGCCCCGATCTTCCGTCTAGGACGGCGGGGACGCGGTTCCCCTGCCCTCCCACCCTAGGCGAAGCTCGGCAAGGAGTGCGGCGGAGATGATGTCCTGGACCTCCCTCGCGGGCATTTCCCAGCTGGTGGTTTACGCTGTTCCCTTCTCCCTCTGCGGCTCCCATCCTGGAGCGTCATCGTTGCTGTCATCTTTTCGAGGGATCGAAAAGAGATGGCGCTCGCTTTTCGGAGTTCTCCGAGGGAGCCGCCAGATGGTCTCTTTCCCAGGAGAGACTTTTGTGTCCCGAGGATACTGTCGCTCCCTCCTTCCCTCGCTCACCTCCCCGCCTTTCCCCAGGGGGGAGGGGAACCCTGATCCTGCAGGAGACCGGCACACCCCAGGGAAGCATCGCTGCGTCGCGCGGGACTCCCCTTCAGAACGCGTCCTAGAAAGCAGATGCGAAGGGAGCGCTCGCTCCTCTCCCGGTTGCCGCAGCTACGGATTCTCGTCCCCGGGTTGCGCAGGGCAATCCCAACCACGCCCTTTGGCTGCTCTCCCGCTTTCGGATGCTGCCCTTCTCTCGGTCAGCGGCGCCGTCGAAGGGCAAAGCCGAGACGGGAGCGCAGCGCCCCTATTTGGATGGGGGTTGGTTGAGGGATGGGGCGCGCGTTCCTGAAGCACCACCTGGGGGGCGGTTCCGAAGGCACATTCCCGTATCCGCTGGGGTCGGGGCGGTGCCGCGCCTGCCGGTAATCTCCCCCTCCCCCCATCTGTCCTTGCAAAGCGAAGATGAGAGCCCCTTCTATTCTCCTTCCGCCTTCAGCATCCCGGAATCTTTCCCTGAAAAGGGGCGGCGGAGGAGAGAAGGTGGAAAATCATGATCTGTGCGCGCCGGAGGCGGCTCGGAGCGAAGGGCGGGGTCTCTTCCCGCCGCACCCCTAGTCGTGGGGACATCCCGCCTAATCGGATGCCAAGGCTCGCCGCCCGAGTCGCCCTCCTTTCCTTCAGGTGGAGCGCGCGGATCGAAGGTCACGGCCGAGCGTCGACTGCGACCTTGGGTGAGGAAAGGGAGCGCTTCCCCATCCCATCCTGCCGTTCCTTTCTGGAAGCGGGCCGGCCAGCTGTTCTCCGGGATGAAACCCGGAGCGGCCTCTTCGAGGGGAGTGGGTGGGAGATGGGGGAGGGGAACTCCACGTGGGGGTAGAGCGCTTCTCTCCTTTTTCCTCCCTCCTCCCTTTCCGGATCCCCTCGCACCCGCCGCCGCAGGGGGCGCCCACCCAGCTCCTCCCGTCCTCCTCCGCCTTTTCCGAGGCGGCGCCACCAGGGCCGCAAGGGGCGCTTCGGTGGGCATGGTGTGAGCCATAGGAGATGCCGGCAGGCGCTCTGCCCGGAGGGGCCGATCGCGTTCCATAGGTCTGCAGTGGATTGCAGGGAGGGGGTGCATCCTGTCCCCGTCAGCTCCGTGCGGAGGTGATATGGGCACTGCAGCTTCTGTTCGCGGAGCGCCATCGGAGGGCGGCCACCGTGCTGTTGCCTTCGGCTTTCGGGGGTCTCCTCCGCCCCCTTCTTCGGACAGTCCAACCGCCTGTCCCCTCCGCCGCCCTCTTCCCCCTCCTGCATCCCCTCCCTTTCCGCGCTGCTGGGGTGCGCTGCCGCTTTCCCTTTCAGTTGCCAGCGTCTCCCGCTCGCCCCGTCGCCTACGCGGGGGGTGCTCCGCTTTGATCGGAAGGCCCGGCGCCCCACCCCGCGTCCCCGTCCCCATGGGAACGCCACCGCAAAGGCCTCGGAGCTGGGACGGGGCGGGGGTTCCGTCCTGGAAGAGCCGAAGCTGCAGGTGAGGGGGTGAGGGCTTCCCTGAAGGTCCCGAGGGACCATGGAGGGGGACACGAGGGCAGGGAGACCCCAAGGCGCCTCCGCAGAGCCTGCGCCGTCGAGACCATGCGGTTTCCGGCCCGACGCGGTCGGTCGGCCACCTCCAAAAAAAAGAAGGGGGAGGGAGGGGAAGGAGAGGCAGTTAATCCTCTCGAATCTTCTCGTCCAGACCCCTTGCTCATCACTTCCTCACCGTTCCGTCGCTATGATGGCGGCGGCAGCAGCTCCCTTCCTCGATCCTCTGCGATGGGTGGAGAAGCTGCGGGCGCGCGCGCGGCTCTCCTGGTGCTGCGCATGCGCTCAGGAACATTTATTCTCCCCCACCCCATTCTCCCCCACTCTTCGGACCGGACCGGAAGGATATGCGGCTGCACCGTCTCGTGTTGTCGCTTCCCAACCTCGGTCTCTACCGGTCACCACCCGCCCGCCGCGTCCCGAGAACTCCTTCCATTCTCCCCCATGGGAAGGTTTCGGGAAGCGGAGGCCGCGGCGCGACGAAGACCGCAGGGGAGGGGGGAACTCCCTAGGCTCCTGGCGTCTCTTCTTTCCTCCTCCTCTTCCCCCCTTCCGGCGCGCCGCTCCTCCGAGGTCGGCTCCTGCTGAGCTTCGAGCGGTCTATCATCCCCGGGTACGAGGGAGGACGGCTTCCGGGAATCGCCGCCGGGAGCGCTGCAAGCGAGCGCCCCGCGGAAGCTCCGAGCGAGGGCGCGCCCCGCCCACCGCCTCCACTCGACAGGTCTCCGACCGGGAGCAAGGCTTCTCCGGAGCGGGACGGGCCCACGGACGAGCTGGGTGCCCCTTCTTTTGCTGGCTGCCGAGATCCCACCAAGGAGCGCGCTGCTGACTCAGACGGGATGCTCCCTCCGGCGACGTGTCCATGTCCTCCTGCCTCCGATGCGGTGCCGTTGGGGCTGCTTGAGCGCACGCTTGCTGGAAGTTCTGCTGCATGGCGATAGGGAGAGTTCCCCCTCCCCCCCCTCTCGTTTGCAAGTAGCAGTTTCCTTTCCCTTTCTTCTTCTTTCCTTCCTGTCCCCCCCCCCTCCCCGTCGTGTTTCCGTGGTGGGACGGCGGCACCTCCCGCTTCCCCCCCCCCCTCCCACATGCCTGTTTTCCACGCAAAAAGCGAACTTTGAATCTAAGCAGATAGCGACCGAGAACCACTTTCTCTCTCGCACGCAATTGATTTTCCCAAGCCGTGCGCGAGGCTACCAGAAAGAAAGAGGTAGGGGGGGGGGAGAGGGGGAGAGAGAGAGAGGGGGGGGGAACCCCCTCCTTCTAACAATGAGAGCGCCAGGCAACGCTGGCGGTGAGTTTTGGTGCGCGCGTGTGAAAAACGTGATGATGCAAGCGGGAGGGAGGCAAGTCGTTCGTGCGCGAACGGATTCTGCAAGAACTCCGCCGCATCTGCTGCTGCCAGCGCCGCCACCGCCGCCACGGGATGATGATTTACTGGCACGTTCCGCATGGAACGAGCTGCGTGATCCACAGGGGGTGCGCGCGAGGGCGGGCTGCCTGCCGCAGGGATTCCCGGTCGTCACCGCCTCGTGCCTGACGGCGACCCTCGCAGCTTCTGCTGCTGCTGCTGTACGTCTGGATCCGAGTACGCGAGAGACGCCCGCGCGACTGCCTCCAGGTGTGTGCGGACGGGTACAAGGGTCGTGTGACGCCGTACACGTAGTCGCCATTGTTCTGTCTCAGTTTGTACGCTGCACGTACGGTTACCTTGGGAAGGGAGGGAAAATCAATGTCGTCCGCTTCGCTAGGGAAGCGCCAGTCGCCGCGTCGATCCGCGTCTTCCTCGGACACGTCGCTGACTGATGAATCAAAGTGCAGGTGGACACGAGAGTCATAGATCGGACACGAGACGCGCACGCGCAGAGCGAGTTGCGAGTGCGCAGCGAGGAAGGGAGGAGGGAGGGGGGGAGACATCCTAAGTTACTTGCTGAGAAAAGCTATCGAGGAGGTTTGATAGCATCCGAAAAAAACGAAAAAAAAAAAAAAAAAAGGCAGGGAGGGGGGGGGGGCGGCAGGGGAGAAAAGAAAGAAAGCAAAAAGAGGACGGGATGAACAGCAGCGATGATCGAGAAGAAATCTGCCGGAAAGGGAGCACCTCGCGCCGAAACACCCGCGCGTGCGCGTGGCGAAAAAGGGGCTCGACGTCTCCAGGGGCGGCGGCGGCGGAGTGGGTGCTGCCGCCGCTGGATTGCGGGGTTTCATTTTCTTTTCCGCAAGACCAGTAGCCGATTCCGGGTCAAATCGAGCGTTTCTACGTGAGAAGGCACAGCACGTGATCTGCAAGCGCCGGACGTGTTGGCAAAAAGGGGGAGGCGGGGGGAGGGGGGGGGGGAAGCCTCGTCGAGGCGAGAGAAGCCGCCCCGAACCACACGAGGCGCGCAGCCACCGATGCGCGCGGATCTGCACAATAAAATGAAGAGTGATGCTAGCAGTAATAGAGATGAGCACTCGCCGCGCCAGTAGCGTAGTGTTCATTCATGTATCGTGCGTCCGTACACGTGTCGTGACTGCAGACGTGCGGAAACTGTCTCTCTGTGTGTGTACAGTTGGCAAATGCATGTGCGTGCGTTCTCATGTGGCACGTATTGAGATGATGCATGAGACGTGCGGCAATTGAAATAAATAAAGCTGGTTGTGTGTGGATACATGGCGTATGACGTTGCGGAACGTACACTGCGTGTGCACATACATGTATTGCAACAGGCGGTCTCTCTCTCTCTCTCTCTCTCTCTCCCTCTCTGTATATGTATATGTATATATGTACGTGTACGCAAGATTTTCTTTGATCACACTTGGGCTGGATCCTCGTTTTCGTTTTCTCCAAGAGAGGAAAGTGGCACGAGAAAACTGGCCTGTTCCGTCACGGGCAGCAAAAGAATCTCTTTCCCGAGGTCTCCCGCGGCGGGAGAGGCGACAATCGCTCTTTTCTATTCGCGTCTGGTCCTCGGTGCTCGCTGTTTTTTCTTCCTCTCCACCCGGGTGATCTGTTTTCAGTGATGTTCCGTACGCATCTTGCTCCTTTAGAGCTTGGCAGGCGAGACCGGCGCAAACAACGCCCTCCTGCTGCTGCGACTCGGGCTCCTCGCCCAAGAGTTGTTGGTTCTGGTCAGCTGTCCATCCCCGCGGTCGAGTTTCCTGCCGCTCCGCGGCTGGTGGAAGAACGTGGGGGTCCTGGAAGAATAGGTGTCTTGCCCTTCTCCCTGCTGTTGCGGGAGACTGTGAACTCGGAAGGCGAAAGTGCGACTCCGAAGGGATCCGTGCTCGCAGGCGAGCAGCTTCACGGGGTTATTGCGCGTCTGTCAGTCGGGTTCCCTGCTGCCATCTCTTGCGCTTTTCTTTCCTGCAAAAATGACCTCTGCTGAAACGAGCCTTCCTGCGGCTTTGCTTTCGGCCGGCCGGTTTCGTTTCTTGTTCCGCGCACTCGCAGGATCAAAATGGCAAAAACAAAAAAAGAAAGAAAAGAGAAAAGAAAAAAGAAAAGGGAAGCTGCAGTTTAGCAGTCGCGTGCTTCATGCACGAAAGGAGAAGGGGCTGCTGCTGTCACTTTCGATCTCATTGTCTTCTGAAGCTGAGCATCTCAAGATCGGTCGGGAGAAAAGAAAAGGAAAAAACAAGAGGGCGACGCGTTGTCTCGCGGACGGTCTCAGGTACCGAAGCGGAGGAGGCGGAATGAGGAGGAAGAGGAAGGCAGACATCCATAGGAATCGCAGGCTTCGAAGGCGAAAGAACAGAGTTTTAGCAAGTGGCTGTGGTTGTCCAGCCGGGAGAACGCTCTTGTAGATTGCGCGCAGATAGAGACTCACAGGTGGAAGGCAGGCTTTTTTTCCTTCTCAAAAAGAGACAAAACAAAAGAAGCCTTCTTCGGAGCTTGAAGACGCTATGGCGCCCAGATGCAGCTTTCAATACATCTGTGGTTTCCGGCTGCCTCTTGCAATGTTCGTTTTTCGTTCTCACTCCCCGCTTTTCGGGGCCGCACCACAGTGTCGCGCAGCAGCTTCAGCACCGCCTGCGCACCGATTGTGCTGCTGCGCCCGGCTGAAGAGACGGACCGGGTTGTCTTCCGATGGGCTTCGCATCGCGCGAGACCCGGGATGCATTCGCTCCCCCAGCGACTCTTCGGGGAACTGTCGCGCGCGCGCGCGCGCGCGGGATGGGGTGGGGCGGGGGAGAGGAGCCTTCCTGCGAGGGGCAAACGTGCAAAGTGGGAACCGAGAGTGCGAGTGCCGACCGTCGAGCGTGCGCGCCCGCACGCAGCTTTGGGACTCTTGCAATGGTAATTGATATACGCACGGAGGGAGTGTGCTCTCTTTCCAAGCCCCCCAACGCATCCGATTTCGAGCAGGAAGCACGCACGGCGCACCCGTTCTTCTGCTCGAAGAGCGCCTTTCGGGTTTACCCGTTCCCAAGTGGTTGCTGCCGAAGCGGCGGCATCGTCTATTTTCAAACCGTCGCCGCCGCCAGCGAGCGAGCTGTGGCATCACTGCCGCGCACGCCGGATGTAAACAGGCCATTGTTTCGGATGATGAGGATGGCGTGGATGTTTCCCCACGAACGAGATCTCCATCCAGGCCGTCGTCTCCAAAATTCGTTAGGAGGTTAAAAATAAAGGCATTTAAAAGCCGGGAACTCGGCGGAAGGGAGGAGGGGCTTCCCAGCGCACCGGCGGAACTTCGGAGGATGCTGGGAGAACTTTTTCTCTTCGTCCGATTTCTAAAATTAGTACCTGTCATAAAAAGTCTCGTACGCAGTTCGTCATGCAGGCGTCCCACCGCGGCGCCGCGTGGTGCGAACTCGCAGCTTCGCGTCTCTTTTTCCCAGTGGACCGAGCGAGGAGCGTTGCGGCGCGTCGCCGCGCGCTGCTGCCCGACACCGTTCGCTCCCGCTGCACCTCGCGGGGACTGCGCTCGCCGGGAACGGCAGCGAGCCTGCACACCGCACCCGGGAGAGGTGGGGAGGGGTACCGAGGGAAAAGACAACGTGCCGACGCCAAACTCGCTCCCGCCGCTCGCATTCTCCCTCGACTTCACTCGGGATCTCGAGGAACCCGCCTTCGCCTCTCTCGCCGAGCAAGCTATATTGGGGCATTCTGCATCCCAGAGCGCCGCTGCTCCCTCTGGTCCTGATCCTCCTTGCAGCGTGCGGTGCCGCAGTCGGCGCATCTGTTGTTTATTTTCCTCCCCGAATGTTGCGCGTATCTTTTGGCATTGTTCGGAGCTGCTTGTCTATAAACAACGTCTTCGACTGAGGAGACTCTCGGCACGAAAACAAACCGCAGTGTTAAAAAAGAAAGAAAGAAAGGATCCCGAGAGTGTCCAAGGTTACTTTTGCAAGCAGCCTCGACACTCCAAAACTAGATCGGGCATTTTTTTTTTTCTTTCTTCCTTTTTGGTGGGATTGCGACAAAGACTTCCGGATGTTCCGCATCCCGGGCAAGACTCCCATCGAACGCTTCCTCTCTGCGCTCGTTGTCCCCAAAAAAGTTTGTAGGAAAAAACAGAATGAAGTGTCCAGAACGATGGCAGCCGGACCTCGGGAGAATAAAGAAGAGCGATCGATGCACCATAGGTGCCAGGCTTCTTGCTTTTCCTGTTCCTCTGCAGCACGGGCGCGCTTTCCTGGGAGGAACACCGCGGGTGTTTCTCGTTATTTGTGCCTTTATGGGTTCCATCGACAGGAAGTCCTGGTGCTCCTTCTCGAAATGGACGCCTTCCTAGTCGCGGAAGCTCCCGAGCTCTAGGATTTTTTTCTTCTCTCTCTCTCTCTCTGCAACATTTTGTTAACTCAGCAGCTTCTCGTGCAAGTGCCTCCCTCCCAGAGGTGCTGTAAAGCAAGAGTTGATACCAACAGACCAATCAGTGAGTATCCAAAAGGGACTCCTGTTTAGCGTGGACTTGCACAGGGTGGTGGAACACAAAAGATTTGCATGATCGCCTCAGAGTCCTTCAGGAACGAGGGATGTGGAAGGGCTCGGCGTGGGCAGAACGATGGTCGACCTTTGAATGTAGGAACGGCAGGTGAAGACGTTGGATGTTACGAAGGTGGAGGGAGGGAAAGTTATTTGTCCCGATGACGGCAGTGCTGAGAGCCGTGACTTTGCCCGCATCGTAATCCGCGAGTTCTTCGTGCAGTCTTTTCGCCGTCTCGCCATCCAAGGCTGGGCGTCAGGAATACATCGGCCTTTATTAGAAAGGGAACTGGCAGAACAATAGGAGATCCGTGGATCCTGTTCAGGAAGATTGGCAGATGCGCATCGGCTGAATTCCCAGTCGATCCGGGATACCTAATCCAAGGATGGCTATGGCCGCTGCAATTACTCCCGATTCGTTTCATTTTTTTGCCTCAGCTCCCGTGTCGCGCTAAGTTGGCTTTACTCGTGTTTGCTGCCCTCTGCAGGAAAAGTATGTATAGTAGCAGAAGAAAATTCGAGATCCACTGCGGCTGATCGCTGCGTGGCACGCCAAGAAGTCTTCATCCTCCCCTCCAATCGGGAAAGAAGGAGGAAGAAGAGGAAAAACGCGATATGTTTGTCTGTAACGCCCGAATCCGAAAAAGGACCGATTTTCTTCCACGACTTATGTCCCCGAACTACACGAGTGAATTCGGGAGACCGGGAAATGCTTCTGCATCTCAACTGGGCAGGCAGCAGCAGCGCCTTATCCACTGTTTCATTCCGGCCTTTCGGATTTTACGCCTCCGACGCGTTTTCTTGCACCAGCACCATGGGAGCCTGCAATTCACGGCTCAGCCCAGATGAGCGTACTGATTTCCCGTGCGTTTGGTTTGCAGTTGACTGGAGGGAATGAGAATGTTCGGTCTCCACCCGAGTGTCCATAGCAACCCGAAGTCAGTAAGAAGCATCTGAAATTTCCCATTAGGTGATAAATGTGGTTAGTTCATGCAATGTTCGCTGCGTGACGATCTCAGTTTGGGTATCCTTTGAGGGTCACACCTGTAATCCTCAAAACCCCAGGCCAAGGTCAAGACGGAAAGCTGCATAAGGATGCGCTGCAGTCGCCGCAGAGGCCTCCCCAGACGACGCTAGAAATGCTTGGCGATTTTCTTTGAGAACCGTCATCCAGTGGATGGTTGTCCCTGCGAAATTTCCCGAATCTCCGTGTGGCTGCCAGGTCTCTTCGGTGATTCCTCTGGACTCTTATCCGCATTCTGCGGGGAGTGAAGCCAGAAAAAAAAGGAAAAAGTTCCGTATTTCCTGAACCACGCCGCGCTGCAGATCGATTTCCTCCAGCTGTACCCTTGCTGCAGAAATTCCAATCGCAAGCTGTAGACAACCTTTTCATTATCTTTCCGACCAAGCGGAGATGGGAATCATTAGTGAATTCAGAGTTTCCTCTTAAAAACAAGGTGACCAGTCACACTCATCGGACCGGCACGTGTCACGTCATCACGATCGGTTTCTGTGCCTTTTCCTCCGTGTCGCAGCAGGCAGTGCGCGATCGATGAGCACGCTGCCGAGCACTTCCGACCTCCCGATTTCCTCTTAACGGTTTCGAACTGCGGCTGGTCTTTGGCAGCAAGACATCGTTTTGCTAATCACGTTGAAGGAAAGGTTCGATAAGCGGATGGAGTGCGATAAGGCAAGTGCCACTGGAGACTGAATCCGCGTTGAATCAACAGTCCCGACGTCGGTGTTACAGTGCAAATGTCTTACACGAATTTCCCTTCAAAAGGCAAACTTTCCCACAGCAGAAGTGGAAGCGCAAGAAACTTTAGCAATTAGTTCCAGCCGAGCGGTGTTCAGCAATCGGCATAACGAGCTTGGAATTCAAGTTCACGTGGTTCACAGCCTTGATCACGGTTCGGCCGATCCTTCCCAACTCCGAGCGAAAGAAAGGGAAGATCGTTCTTTACCGTAGATTCGGCGATACGCATATTCGGGGAAACACCACAAGGGAACACGTGGGCTGCGTTGGACGTGTTATAACTCAAATACGCGAGAAGCACGCTCTCGTTCTTCCTTCAAAGTTACACCTTTAGCCGTTCTTGGAAAGTAGAAATACGAAGTCGCGTGCATCGCTTTAAGCCTTGAAGAATGATAAGATGGAGTGGAGCACCTCGTGACGCACAGTTCTCGAGTTGGCAGTCGGGAAACCGTCCTCTTCATCCCAACCGATAGACACACTTGTAGAGGTGCGTTTCAAGATTTGATACCGAAGGCTGAGAGTTCCAAACGGTGACGTCCAGTCTCCCATTACTGCCAGCGGTTACCAATCGGTTAACGGCTGCGCATCTTGGCCGAAGAAACCAATGAACCATCCGAACTCTTACGTTTCATGTGCTGTGGTTCTTAATGGCGTTTTCAGCGTTCACAGATCAACCATTTGGGGGAGAGAGTTGAGAACTATTTTATGCATATGCATGCATAAGTTTGACCCAACGTTCATCACCTCATCATCATCATCATCATTGCAGCAGGGTGTTCCGACACGTCCCCGATCGGCTCCTGTTATCTACTGACCACAGACTCCGTAACCAGCCATCGAAAAGGGACGGCAGAACTTGAAATTTTGCTTTTTCGGTGCTAATCTTCCGTTTCCTGATGGGAATTTCGCAGCTGCTCCACTGGTCAGCCTTTAGGGTGACCTCGGTTATGAGTTACATGCTTCAGAATCACAGCTTTCAAGAGGTTCGGTCACCAGAGTGTCTGCCATTCGTAACCGGGCACTGCTGTTCCCTGCGAAGAACCTTAGAGCTCCTTAGACAGGAGCACGAATGGATTCCCATTCGTGAAGGGCTGCTTCTTCTAATTTACGAATGCGGCTGACGGCTTAATCATGAGGAGCTCCCTTCTCTCTCTCAGAGCTAAATGATCCAAAGCATCTGAACCTTTGAAGCATAGCCTTTTTTCTTTTTTCTTTGGCAAAAGTCTCCTGTGAATCTCTGATTGTTGTTCCAGCATAACAGGAAAACAACGAAACTGTTGTTCTCATCAGTAATTCAATATGAGTGTTAAACAAGATGATGCTGGCGTGAAGCAAAAAAGAGAGAAAGAGAGAAGGAAGGAAAAACAGCTGCCTAAAGAGAGAGAGGCCAATAAAAAGCAAAAAAGCACTACACTAATGGTGCATTTTATGGCCGAATTGGAACCTTTGCAATGTGGATGCACAAAAGCGACGTGCAAAATGAATATTTGAGGATTCTTTCGCTTCGATTCTTGCTACCTGTGACTTGCGCGCTTCCGGTATCTGTTTATTCGCTCAACCCTGATGCACGCATCCAGGAGTGGCTCCGTAGATTGTTCCGCAAGTAAGCGATACAGTTAGACGTAAAGCATGCTGATTCAGAACGCAACAAAGGCGTTACAGACACGCAAACAGACACGGAGCTTTTGGACGGATCTTGCTGCACGGATGCACCGGAAAGCCCAGGATGGCCGCTCCTGACCGCGTCTGCTGAAGCCTTGGATCTGCGAAACTTCCAGCACGAGACAGCCACCAGCATTCACCTCCCACGATCTTCGCAGCCCCCAAAGTGCAACTAGGAGCGTGCTCTACATGTCTTTCGGTGCACTCGTTTGGTACCAGGGGGCTTTCCTTCCGATAAAGTGTGATTCACGCTTTAGCCTCGCCGGAGAAACCCACGCGTGAGCTTGCAAGCCGGGAATGGTAGTTTTCAGGATGCGAGCATTTCTGGGAACGCTTGGAACGAGCGAGTTACGCGATCCAAGCTGCGCCACGGGGCGATCGGCGTGCAGCAGAAATCGCTTGTGATTCTGTGGAAAAAAAAAAAAAAAAAAAACGTCCATGAAAATTCGACTTCCTCATAGGACGTGTGGTGTGTGCTCTCGGTGTGCTCCTTCTCCCTTGCTTCGGTGATGCAGGGAATGTATGCAGGGGAGCGACCTCGTCGAATCCTCCTCGCGCGCAGGTTTACCGTCATCGTTTCTTCTTCCTTTTCCTGTACGATCATCACGTTTATCCGGTGGCCGCGAATTCCAAAACGCTGATCCCGAACGCGGCAAAAGCGGTTCGCAAGCAGCCATTCCCCCTCCCCCCCCACAAGAAAGCCGTGCCGGCGTGCAAGGGGAACGTCCGTTCCCACGGGATTGCGGAAGCGGGCGCTGGCACAGTTTCCGCGTACATCGCGTGCCCGTTTCGACCTGCGCTTCCCCCGACAGACCTTCCTTGGTCTGACCTGCTGGCTCGGTACTTCATCACCCCTGATCGATTATATACTGCTATTTGCCCGAGCCCCCTCGCGGAGACCTTGATTCGAATTTGGGGCTCAACTGGAGCAGCGGACGGCGTGGGGCGCTCTTCGAGATGTGCAACCTGTGCGCCGTCCCCTGAAAATGTCGCACTTTTCGAATCGGCATGCATTCCTTGATTCCTCCCCCGTGCAATTAATAACAACAACAACAACAACAGCGAAAATGCACATCAGTCTTGCAGCTAATCCAAATGCCTTCCGTCCCATGCATTCAGTTTGCACCATTTTGTACACTGCAGCTTCCTCCATTCTTGCAACTCTAGGATAAAGGGGGGGGAGAGTCCCTTTTCCTCATTTAATATCTAAAGTTTCGAAAGTGCGGAAGGCGTATCACATCAACTTTTCACAATAGTTACTCTGAATTTATGAATAAAAAGAAAAGCGATGGAAAAATTTGAGGTGGGAGGAGGGGGGGACCATCCTTTTCCGTTTTAAGCATAGGGGAAAAAACAAAAAAAAAATTAAGCATTTTATGCTTGTACCTTCGTTTTTTTTTTTTTTTTTTTTTTTTTTTCTTCGAGCTACGCTTTGGTTGCTTTGGCAAAACAATCAATCGTGGCACTTTAAAATGACGAAAGCAAAGTGTAAATTCATTTTGCAATCTTTTCCCTTGCAAAGACTCAGTACTAAGCTAAATGTGAAAAATGCGGCATTTCTCCTCTTCACACGACATCCATACATTGGCGCAGAACATTAGACTGCAATATAATATTCCCGAGAAGCATTAACGTACACAGCTATCCTTATTACTTACTTTCTGATATTTGTGTGTATGCAAACACTGGCAGAATCGATTTTCCTTGGAAAAATCCAGCACGGGATGTTCGCACGCATTTACGTCAAACTGCTGCCAGGCAATACGCATTTCTCATTGTAATTTGCTCGGCAGCTTCGTTACTAGGCGCGTTGTCAACAGCATTGTTCAAGTTACAGTGTTGCCGAATTATCCGGCGAAAAAAGGCGAAACAAAAAACAAAACAAAACAAAAACGCTTCTGCTTGAGGCTTATCAGTGAATTGCTTCCGTTATTTCGGGGAGCCTTACTTACTCCAGTGTGTCCTTTTCACGTTTTTGCTTTGATCACGGTCAAGTTCTCCGCCCTGCGCTTCCTTCCGATCCGAAAATCTCTCTGAAAATTCTCTTCGAAAGGGAAAGACAAAAAGTGTGCTGGGGAATTTTGAGCTGGAGCAATTCAACCAAGAATTTATGCAAAGTCTTGACCTCTCCCCTTCCTCATAATGAACTAATCATCCAGGTGTAAAATCACTTTATAAATTCATCAGCAAGGGATCAAATGCAAATTAAAAGAGTCATGTGCACACTTCAGGTATCTTCACGATGGTTGTACTACATGATACATGCAATACACGACATTCCACTGCTTGGAAACCTGAAAAACGCAGTATTCACGAAATGGGGATTGTGAATTTCAAATTCGGCGCAGGGAGCAAAAATAGGTTTTGTTTTCAATAAATGCATCGTCACACCTATGGAAAGCGAAAGCAAAATATACCAATGCGGAAGCACAAAAAAATCGGAGTTCACGCTCGCATTTCACGCTACCCATACCTAATGCCTTGCGTCTTTTGCGTTTCCCTGAGAAGACCTTGAAAAGACGAAAAGTGCACAATGGAATTGGTCGGTGTATCGATCCGACTGACGGAAGAAAACGAAGCGACTTTTCACCTACCGAGGCTTGAAAGCAGACAGCTTCAGCAACCGAATGCCTGAAACCCAGCAGATCTTTCTGCGCTTCCCAGCGGAAACATGCGCACACGCACACACACACACACACATACACACACTAATTGCACGCATGCATAATCACAGTCTCATTGTGCATTTGGCTGCGTACACACACGATTCCTGTAAGTGCATGTTGCGAAAACATCTGTACACGCAGTGATGATACGGATAGGTTGTGCACATATGTGTTGACCACCGATCTGCGACAAGTGTACCTGCGGGTATGAGCGTGCCCATGGTCCTTGGAGCGTTCGCCGAGCGAACTGCGTGTGTACATGCACTGGCCTTTTGATGCTGTGGTTTTCAAATTACTGAGAAGGAAAAAAAAAAAAAAAATAGTTTGCTTATCATCGTTCCACTTCTGGAGTTGCATTACTGGCTACTCCCTTTTTTTGCTTAGAGACTCTTAGTAGATGCATACTGGATACATTGCAGGCATGCAATGTGGGTGCTCAGTGTATCTTTAAAAATGATTTTGGAAAATTATTCTTCTAAATAGGTTTCCCTGACATTCTAATCGTGCGACCGTGTGTATGATTGAACTTCTACGTCCAAAGCTGCCGTCTGGGAAATAACCCCATTAGCCAGAATGGCTGCATCGTATTTGTTCATTCTATTTGACATTCCTTCTACGTTTGCTGGGACCTAGATCGCGCTTCCTTGGTTACTGTCACTCGTGCACCAAATTTTCCATTTCTGATCCAGCATTTTATGGTTTTATGGTAAAGCAGATACTGTATACATGTTTCTTTTTTCTTTTTTTTTTTTGCACCTGAACCCGCTTAAACTCAACACAACCTCTCAGAACCGTCCTCTGCTCCGAAAAACAGCTGCAAAAAAAGTGTCCCTTGGCTTTTCGTTCCTCCTTTCCGAAGAGTCTGCGACTCGATGAGCGGTAGAACCTTGGACTGGAGTCCAGTGTTCCCTTGCTGGCCGTGCGATTGCGCCGAAGAAAAGACCATCGGGAAGTGCGGCTTCTGGAAGGTCTGCCAACGGTCCAGCAAAGCCGTTGCTATCTGCCTTTTTCGGACGAATTCGGTAAATTGGCACGTGGCAGGTCATTCTCTGCACCAGGGCCAAATCTCTTCTCTGGCAAAACTCGAATTGTGTGTGTGTGTGCTTTTCTTTCGAAGAATGTGAACTGTGAACTCCAACGCAGGAAACAAATCCATTTATTTCCAACGCTCCTCTCCTCGAGTTGATCTCGATAAAAGTGCGTATTTTGAAGCAGGGTGCGTAATTTTTTTATCTCGTAACACGGAGGACGCTTCCTTCCTTCGTAGGTGTGAAACTCCTTGGTCGTTTCGAATCATTTTATTTTATTTTTTTTTTTTACAAAAAAAAAAATCTCATCAGCGAATTGACTTACGTGCGCACACACGACTTTCGCGTATGCACGCGTGGTTTGTACCGTGTAAACATTTAGATCTTGGCAAATTAGTCCCCCTCCCCTCCCCCAAGTTGCTGTCAGAGATATCATGTTGGATTTTAGGAGCAAATCGCAATTAACCATGTCTTGCGGATTCGGACTTGGCCCCGTGTTTTGCAGGGAAACTTGGGTTAACAACAGAATGGACTCTGTTTTTTTTTCTGTGTCTTCCCTTTGTGCCTCGGGAAGACGCTCTGTTTGTTCTGTGGATCTGAATAAAGATATGGAATTGTCTCAACGCACGCACAGAAGTAATGTGTCATTTCCTGAGCACTCGAAAGTCTTAGCTTGGCTCAATGGTTCTCCTTATCATCCTCCAGTCATCACGAGCTGGAATTCTCCAGAGGAAGGATCAGGATGCAAGTTTTCTCATCTCGAACCGGGCCGATCCGATACGCAAACAAATAGGATGCGTTCGGCCGCCGGGGAGGGACCGGAGCGAGACACAAACCGGGAAGGGGGGGAAGGCTTCGGTGGACTCTGGGAGGGGGTCAAGGCGCACTCGTGCCCACCGTGCGAGGGCGCTTCAAGATACAAATGGCGGAGCCCTCCAGGCGCAACAATCGAACCGGGCGCAATCGCTTGGCAACGGCAAACGGGGCGCCGCAAACAAGAAGCGCGCTGCAGCCGAAGAAGAAGCCCTGAAGAAGGCACGCGCGGTTCTTTGCTTCAGGAATGCTCAGGATTGCCAAGTGGCTAGAGGATGCCGGCTCTCTGTGCACTGGATAGTGGATGGGCAGCGCCCTCCCTCCTCCATCCTCCTGGCCTCCGATGTGCGGATGCTGGAAACACCATTTCGTACTCCGCCGGGAAATGCATCTCCTACCGAAAAGGAGAACAAGAGATGCGCGGAAACGGGAAATGACCCGGAGGCTTCTCAGACTAAGAAAGATGGTACGATTACTCGTAACCTTCATTTGTACCGGCGTATGCTGGCAGCTTGTTATTTCTTTGCCCTCTTGGAAGTGAATTTTGCTTTTCTAAGAGACGTTTTCATCAACCTTTCGACTTGTTCCATCTGCAGCCCTCCGATTTCATGGCTTCTAAACAGTACTCGATACCATGACCACGAGTGCTTCCTGATCACGAGAGAATTCCAGTTGGGATGTGCGGGAGCGGAATCGAAAGCAGGCGCAGAGAAATGCAAATCCCAGACATCGCTATTTTTGCAATTTCTTCCTCGTTGCAGAAGGGGCTTTGCTACGCCGGCAAACGTCGAGCAACCGCTGATCGTCTTCCCCTTCCCCCCTCCCTCCCCCATTATTCCCATAGTAACCAGAGGACTGAAGTGTGATGTGTCCTCAAGAGAACTTTCGAGAGAGAAAAGGGGGAAGAAATAGATTTCGCGAGGAAAAAGGAAGATGTTCACTGTTGCATAGGAGTGGAGAAATGGGGACATCCCGCGCGACAGTACGAGGCAACAAGGGATGCTCTCGAATCTTAAAGAGGGTTGAGAAATCGTCCTTTTGTACTCAAGGATTCCAAAGTGGGAGCCCCCTATGGAATCAGTCGTGCCAATCGGATAGAATAGGAGCTTTGAGAGAGTTTTCTGCGAACCACGCTCCATTCCAGTTACGATATCATGGATGACAGCAGCTCCAAGTCGCCGATATCCCACTGAATACTTCCTTCTCCGACAGAAGAAACAGTTGTACTGGAAAAAGGAATCCCTCATCGGAAAAAATAATTTATACGGAAAACTTTACTCAAGGAGGCAGATCGGTGCGCGAAGAACAGGCATCGACAACCCTTCGGCAGCAGTGGGGTTTCGCTTGCTGTTTTCAAGATGTCGGACCTCGATCCGATGGATTGGAATTAATGTTTCAAGAATTTCCGTTTTTTTGTTTCCCCGGGATAGCATTTTACATACCGAACGGGCAGTTTCCGAGCGACGCCATTCTTTCGTTTGCCGATTCGCTTCCCTTTCAACGGGAGCGATTTCTGGCTTCTTTCAATCGAAAGAGGAGAGAGAGAAGAAGAAGAAAATCAAATCTGAAGGATGAACGCATTGTGGAAACACAATGAGGAAGTGCGATAAACGGATTCTTCCCCTTTGTTCCACACTTTGTTCTTCTTGCCTCGCATCCTGTGTTCGTTCACTTTTGTCGTTGGGTTAACGTCTTGCAGCTGACTTCAGCCAATTTGCTGCTGGAGAATCCACTTTTTGCTCTGTGGGCATCAGAGCTCCTGAAGGCGAAAGCGCAAGTGGCTGGCCGGATTCATTCCAACCTGCTGTGTGGCATTCCTTGTTCCTTTCTCCTCCACCTCCAGATAGCAGAAAAGGTTGGAACCGCTTCTGTTGCCGCAACTCCTAAGCTTTGGATTCCACAGGGAAACCACGCAGTGTCTCCAGAACCCATCCCCGAGGAAGCTTGGACGAAGGGGTAATGTTTTAGGATCATACAAATGTTCGCTAAGGTTAGAGAACATTCTGTCATCCATTTGGCATCAATCAATGGAATCCTTCTTTGGATTATTTTGGTTCGTTGCTCGTAGTGAACATTCGCTCTGCTGCGTTCGCATCGAAATCCGAGAAGATTCGGGAAACGTCTCCGTCCTTTGTCCTCAGATCTTTCTGCCACCAACGAAGACTCGAGATTACCTCCCGAACGGACTTTCGCTATAGAAAATCCCATCCCATCCCAATGTAGACAATTAGATATCGACTCTTGTCCTCTTGCAAGAGCAAACACAGAATGCATGCGTCTTCCAGTGTGGATGCTCACCTACGAATGCAAACATTGGAAAGATGTTTGGAGAGAACTCATTTGTTTCCATCTTTGGCAAAGGCTTGAGCGTTAATTAAAATACGTGGAAAAGCGTACATTCTCTTCGGTTAAATGATCGTTGTGGGAAAAAATAGTTCTTCGAGATGGATAAATACTTGAATGACTTGTTTGATATTTGCATTCGAGGATCAAGAACTCACTATCTGCTGAGTCAGCATAATGATTTCGAATTCCTAAAAAGAAAAAAAACATCACAGCTATTTTAATAAGAATTGGAGAAGTGCAAAAGTTTCGGATGTAATGTATGAAAAGATAAAGGCAAGAAGTACCTTTAGACTGAAAATCTTTCATATCAATAAAAATTCTCTGTTTTACAAAAGAAAGCATGCATCTTCAAATGACGAAATTGACATCAGCACTTTCGGAGATGTCAAGATCATCATCGTTTCATTGAACATCTAAGTTTGGACCACGGTGAAATAAGTAATAAGAATTAGGTTCCATGATAGTTTCTAAGGTGCCCATGGTTGATATTTATCGAGGCATTTAATTTGAATACTGATTTTCTTCATCATTTTTTGTCGGATATCGGCATCGTAGTATTCAACCAAAAAGATACTCAACCCCAAATATCAAGTTGCCAGATCTGGGATTTCTAAATTTTATGTCTTGAGATTAAAAATCGAACAATCGAACTTTTTCTCTGAATATTAAATGAGATTAAAAGGTTCACCGTCTCTTGATGTTTGGTTTTGCATCCGCAAGTATTCCTTCAACCAGTCCATGTATGTAATGCACTTACTGCTTTTTTGCCTAGTAAATTTGAAAAAAAAAATATCCTTTAAGGAACGATATCTGCCGCAATGGTAAATTAATTTAAGTGCATGATTATGTGAGTAATTTTATAATCGTATGCTGACCAAACGTTGCCGTTTCCGCGGTTTGAATCGTTTTTCTTTCTTTTTTTTTTTTCAATCGAAGGACCATCCCTCGATAGAAATAATGGACTCTCCTTCTCACAGCTGGTGGAAGCGATTTTGCGCAAGATTCGCGAATTGAACACCATGGGAAAGTTGTCCGTACATACTTACAGTAAGTTCGTGTGTGGATGTATATCGCAGTTCCCGTGTACCATCGTCTTTCCGTATCACGGAAAAGCTTTAATTCTGCGTTTGATGTTTTCTTTTTTTTTTTTTCTTGCTCCCGCCCCCCCCCCTCTTCCCCCCCCCCCTTCTACAAGACGTCCAGAAATGGGCGTGACCCGAAAAGTCGCCGTATGTTTTGCGATCAAATCTTTTTACGTGTACGACAACACTCTGTGATTTCGATTCACTGTGAATGTAGTTTCCGTCTTTCTGGCCCCGTCCTGTGAGTATTTAGTCTCGAACAAATGTGCCAAGTATGTATTACGTAAGTTGTAAGTTTCGTTGTACCTTGCAAACTGTTTTTGTACGAAAGCTGTACGTCTACTTAGATGGTACAGAAATCGCTCGTCAGGTGTTCTGTACGGTTACGTAAATGGGAAGTTAAGCCTCATGCAGGTACAGAGTTTGCCAATTTTTTTTTCTTCTAGCACGTTGATTCGTGTTGTGGAAAGGGTGGATGCTTTCCTTCCGTGCTGCCCGACGTTTATCCCCCGAAAAGCCCACTCTGCACATTCTTGTAAACGCAGCACAAAGGTCAATTTCCAAAAAGGTCCAGCCTCGTTAAGCGTGGCACGTGCGCCCATTTCTGTGTTTCTCTTGGTGTGTAGGTCGAGTTGGAATGTCATCTGCAAACCTCAAGGGTGCGTGCTGACCCCGTCTGCGCCGAGAGAGAAATTTATTTAATGTAGCCCATTCCGTCTAGGTCACCCAGAGGCGGTGGCCTGGACTTGTTGTCATTCCGAGGAATCCTGTCCGAGAAGCAAAAAAAGGCATGTAATTTGGAAAATTGCTGCCTGCCTGGTGGTGTTTTCACGGACTTGCCGAAGAGACCACGTTCGCCGCACGACACTCGGGCAAGAGAGAGAGAGAGAGAGAGAGAGTTGAGGGGGTTCCGAGTGGCTTGTACACGTGTGTACACGTCACCCGAGAGCAGGCTGACCAACCCCCAAGCTGGTGTGCTGGAGCTCGCCGCCGTTTCTTGCACGGTTGCCTGCGTCACGCCAGCGTGTGCTGCTCCCGCTGGATGGGCGACTTCTTTGCTCGACGTTCTTTGCTTGCCTTGCGTGTGTTTTCCCTCAGCACGCACTTGCGCCGCCCTCGTGTGTGCAGACCGTCTCCGACCGAGGTCTGATCACCGGCGGCCACTCCTCGCCTCCGCGTTTCTGTGCATCCTGGGTTGGTGAAGCACAAATCATTGTAATCTTTTACGAACGTAGCGCCAACATATGATGCAACACGTCCTCCCCTCCCCCTCCCTTTTCGATTCGCCACGATTGTCATTAAGGTGTGGAAGGAGAAATTCAGGATACGGGTTGGGACACCATTCACCGGTGTTTCCACCGTCTTGAAGAGTTCGGAAAGAGGGAAAGCCGGATGCAGCGGACCTCCGGATAGATGCGAAAGCAATGAAGGACCTACGGCGTCTTTGCGGGGGGGGTGGGGAGGTGATGATGGTGATGCCGTACCCACGGCATCACCACCTCGATGTCTCCCTCCCTCCCCCTCGCTCTGCTCGCTCTTTTACCTTTGCACCCTGCAGATAAATGTGCCGACGTTGAAGCCTGGGAAGTTCCTTTTGGTTTCCCGTGCTGGAGAGCACAGTGTCCGGTTGGAAAGTGCTGCTGCCCCCTCCCTTGCATTTGCCGTTTTTTTATCTCGTTACGGGGGTAAAGCCAAAAAAAAAATTCCTGCAACCTTTTCACTGAATTCCAATTTTTCTCGACAGTAGGAAAATCCACTGACGGCCCCTGCATGTGGTCACAAAGGAAAGCCGTGTCGCCCTGCGTGGACACTGGAGTTGGCATGCTGCTGTGAATAGTGAGGAAGACCCGAACGAATGTCTTTCCGTCAACGTGTGCAGAATGATGTTTCTGACAATTGGTACACTTGCACTTGGTTACCTAGAGAACTTGAAAAGTACGATTTCCTCCGATGGTACGCACTCCTGTTCCGAGGTTGGGCCTTGCAATCATCCAGTGTCCTTGCGACGCATGGTTTGAAGCGTACACGTTCTGTGTATATCGCGTGTCCTTTGCGTCGTCGTATACTAATGATTTGTTTGCCATGAATGAAAAGGAGGATGAATTTACATAAGAGGATACGATAGTAAGCCCCCATTTTCGGAATCCGTGACGTTGATAGCGGTCTGCGATAAAGAAGTCACATCTGCAACCAACTGTGGATGCAGCCCAGGAATCCATGACAAGAGTAATGATACCATCAGGAAGTACTCGACGGTATCATTACATTTGGTTGCTGCTTAGTGTCTGCTGGTTCAATTTTTAGCGTACCTTCGATCGATCGGAGTTGGGACGAAAGTGTGCAGCGCTTGTTCTTCGTGTGGTCTTGGATGTCGCACTGTTTGTGTAAGACAGGTTCGAAAATGTGGACGTTGCACGGACTGTGATAAGATTTCACACGAAACTCGTAGGAAATCCTTCGGAGTAGTTGAGCGCGTTTTGTTCTTCAGATTGACGGGACAGTTGTGCTTAAGAGTTGTCGGCTCCAAGCTGGTAGAGTCCACAGCAGATTTGCCGTTTTTTGTTTTTTTCCTTTCCTGCGTGGTAACCGTGCAAGTGGCTCTCTCACATAAAACTCCGATCGAAATTTAGCATGGTGGCCGGCAGATTGTGTATCGTGCAAGGGCTGAATCTTCGTTCGATTTTGACGGAGAGCTCTCTGGTTCCCACAAGGCCCGGACGTGTCCCAAAATTGACTGTACAGCTGCACTGCACATAGAAGTGGATGCGATGCAGTACGGAACACGGAGCCAAGTTTCTGACGAAATCAAGTTAACAACTTGACAGTGGCCTCCTCCTCCTCCCTTTACCAAAGAGCAGATGTAATCAGTAACGTGGCCTTTCTGTGATTGTACTGTACAGTGCACGCAGTCAAGCGTTCTTGGAGCGTTGCAGACGGTGTGTTTCCAGCGTTGTGCTATGGCGTAAGCACCGAACTGGTTATCGATTTTACCCACGTTAATGGACGTGGTTCTCCACTTTAGCCTCCGAAGGGCTTTCAGGTTCGAAAACGAACGTTGGCAATGGCGCCGAGAGTGCTATCTGAGCCTTAACACGTAGAGACACCAGTGTTCACACCCACGGTTTATTGTATACGAACAGCCGATGTGCAGCAGGGCTCAGCTCCCACGTACAGGTTTTGAATTGGTGTCGCAGATGAATTATGGGTGGGATGGTGTTTTAGCTGTCCTGCGTATTTTACATGCCAGTTTCCTTGATCGATTTTAAGCGGACCTCTAAAATGTTTTATTATCCAGCTCTAAATTCATAGAAGCAGTTAATATCCGTATTTGGGGGTTTTGTTGCACGTGATTTTTGTTCGTATATTGCGTTCCTTAATGTTCGGGGCATGCAGCCATGAGCCTTACATGCTGTCTGTTAGTGTGGTGTAAATACAAGTCAGCATTACAATGATTTAGTCCATGTTTATGAATAGGAAACACAGTAGATCCACTTCTGATGTTTGGATGCTGACTGAAAATTTGGTCACTGCATTTCAGTTCAGAAGATTCTCTGAATTTTGCTGAAGACTTAAAGCAAAAGTCTGTTTCCAAAGTTCGAGTAACTTTTTTTGAATCACAAAGGCCACTTTCTTTCTCTTCTCCTGATCAGAGTGACGATCTAGAGTTTGCAATGACAACTATTAGCAACCTCCCTTTGGATTATGGACATACAGCCAGGTTTGTTTCTCAAAAAAGAATAATTTAAAAATCAAAAGATGGTTGTAGCTGTGACAATGGAGTGGACAACCCATTCCGACCAGATGGAGAACTGAGCAAAGAAGCTGAACAGATAGTGCAGTGTATTAAAACGGGCCAGCCTATACCTCAATCTCCTCAAGGCAGTAGTCAAGAAGAAGTTCACTTCCCAGATATGGATTCCCAACTTTCGATTCCCAGTGCTGATGAGACAGCAACTCAACAATCTATAAGTATAGTGGAGAGCAAGGTAGCTTTAAATGGCCCTGATGGTGATGTGCAAACCACCAACTTGCCAACCACCAATTCTTCACCCCCCTTACATGCTGCTGAGGTACAGCACCATGTGACCACTACCTGTGACAAACCAGCTCATGCTGAGCATGTGACCCTCAAAAAAACTAAATGCCAGTTGCTGTGATTTATGTGCCCCTTGTCATGCTTGGTGCTACTGTTATGTCCTCCAGGTGACTTCCACCTCATCTGTGCGATACCTGACCACAATACACAAGCCTGATTTGCCTCTCTCACCTCTGTGTGCATCCTGTCCTGTCCCAGGGTGTTGGTCCAGCTGTGCTGTACTGTAAAATACCAGTCCATGCTATCATGGCACCATTGTCGATGCAGAATCTTTCATCTGTAGCAAATGCGGTAGCATTGCGCTCAGCACACATTGCTGTGAGCATAGCTTGCAGACGTTCATTGCAGCCCACACCCCCACAGACTAGTGCTTCATTACTTCCACAATGCGCCATAGCTCTCTCTACAAACTTGCCATGCCAGCATCTTGATTTATGCACAATGTATACCTGTGGTCTCAATTAGCATAGCAAATACTGTTTCCTGTACTGAGTAGCAGATATCAGGTATTGTATATCCTTGGGCCAAGAGGTTAGACAACCGTTCTTCTAAGTAGCTAAGCAATCCAGAGAAACTTACATCCATGCCCTTCACAACATAAGGCAATGACAAAAACTTTCTGCCTCTAGGATTGATGCATTGTACTTTTCCGATTCAACTTCAAATACATTACCGTTTGGCCAGCTGTTCTACATTGTATCCAGGGCTCGGGTCATTTGACAGATTGAGCAGGCGAGCAACTCTATCCAAACAATTACCTACAGCAATGTCAATGGTTTCTCCAAAGATACGATAGCGCTGCTGGTGGTAGGCAATGACTTGAGTGTTGCCACCACTGACATAAAGTACAGTAGGATTGTCAGCACCTGTTACCAGCCGTGCCATCTCCACATCTGACTGTTAAGGTACCATAGCATTCAAATAATTACATCAAGGATACGGGCTATGCAATGATTAACTGCTACAATTGGCTTATTCCATAGTTGGGCCAGTGTGCGAGCCACTGCTGCCACTGTCACTAGTGGAGGCCCCATGCCTGGCCCTTTAGTGTAACAAACAATGTCCACATCTTGAGGCTCAACACATGCTTCTTCCAAGGCAGCCTTAGTTATAGAAATTATGTGTGCCTGATGATGGGCAGCAGTTTCCTTAGGTAAAAAGCCTGCAAGCCAACATTAATTGACAGCTAATCTGAAAGCTCACCATGACCAGGGGGAGGTACAAATGTATGTCTAGGATTAGAGAGCACCTGACCATCCCTAACAATGCCCACTCCTAGTTTATTGGCACTTCCTTCAAATCCTATAGCTGTAACCATGATTCTTATGGGAAAGGAATTGAAAAAGATTAAAAGACAGACAGGTTGATGACTTTACGGTACCACTTTACTGATAGTAGATTTACATACTGGGAACATTTTATACAATAAAATCTAACTGAGGACTCAAAAGATTGAGCACTTGAAAGATTAAGTGCTACACAAGTTTTCAAGAAACAACTAAACCACTTTCTGTGAAGACAAGCAACATTTAATCTGATTTCTTTGAACTTATCTGAATTCTGAGCTTATACGATTTTCAAGATTTTTTTTTTTTCAGTGCAAAACATGACTTTTTAGAATGTGATTTAAAAATTCGATCTGTTGGGTATATCGCAAATAAATCATTTAAAACTGCAAACTCTGATTATTGAAACCATTACTAAAGCAAATTGAAGCCATTGGAATAGTATTAACAATGGAAATCAGCATTGTAATTGCAATATCTGGGAACCATAGATCTACATATAATGGTTCAATTCTAAGACGCAATTAACACTAATTTAAAAACTAGACAATTGCAACTAAACCAACAGTAAGTCTGATTAAAATTTCTCAATGGTTTCTGGATACGGAATGCAAGGTTTTTTTTTATATTTACTTATCCTCATGTGTTTCGTATAGCTACTCCACTGTTGATAAATCTGGGCTCAAATCACATTTACAATCACTTCACACCTTACAACAAACTTACAAGATAAGCAGTTACAGATCCATGTGTAAATGAAACACACATATATTTATTGGTCAGGGCAGGAGAAAATGACTCACAATGCATATAAGCAAAATTTTTAATTTAACTTTCAATTGAACCCAACGCGTAACAAATCACGAATTAAAAATTCGTGACTCACATGGTATGTTACCGAACACACTTCATCAAACGGTTCCTTAGTTGCGTGTAGCACACTGAATCACCAGGAATTGGTGGTGAACATTGAAACATCACCTCATTTTTCGTTGCCCAATTATTCCGTACTTACGGTGGTCTTGAATGCTTTCTTGGGGTAAAATTTCAGACGGCGATAGCTGGGAAAGCAACGCACTTTCCTAGGGCTTTGGGATTGCAGAACTGGCGCCATGGGACAGTATAACCAACCGCAAAATCCGCCAAACTGCCTCTATTTCTTTGCTATATAAAGCAGGTTGCAAAAATTCCTTCTCAATCTTCCAACAGCAGGAGGCCAACTCCGTGTGGCTGCGAGACAGCTTCCTGATTTCTTTTGACATCACCAAAGATGAATTTCGAGAGAGCCACGACCCCGCCGACGATGCCGCGGAGAGAGGACAACCATCGGATGCAGGGGATCAGAAGGCGCGGACGAAACATCCCCCCGGAAATCGTCCAGTTCTCGAATTTCAGTCGTTGTTTTTTTCTAAATTCTGGAATGTTCCATAAACTATGCAAATCTCGACAAGATAACTCGAAACAATGAAGTTGCAATTGCAAATGCCAATTTACCGTTTCAAAGTGAATGCCTGCATGGTCCACAATTCCAAATGGGGCCAGTTAGCGCCTAATGTTAACACTGAGTTTAAAGAGTTTTTGATTCAGTTGTGATCATTTACTTGCAACAGCATACACAAATGCAAGGTTTTCTCGATTTCTGGATCATATCTGCAGTAGTAATTTTTCTTTTTTCCCGTTATCTACGACTCTTATACAGACTTTTGCTAGGTTCTTATTTTTCCATTAATGACTTGATCGGCTTCTACTTTTCGAGTCTAAAGCGTCAAATAAGACATGGTATTCCACCTCGATTCACCCAATGCTTTGCTGCTTGCCGTCAATAGACCTCGTTAGACAAAACAAACCAAGGATTGAAACAATTTTAAAAACTCTTCGACTCTACTCTAGTTGAGTTACCTGTCTCCAATACTCAGCATTTTAAAGATTGAAAAGTTGTGTAAGTTTGATAACCCACACAGCTGCTATTTCTTGTGAATATCACTGCGATTATCGCTCGCATTACCCCTGTTTTTTTTTTTTTTTAGTCGAGCTCTATCAAAATCAGCAAAATCTGATGCCTGGAGACTGCGAATTGATTGATTTTGTATCAGAGAGAAACTTCAGTGATAATTTCCTTATTAGCTGAAAATCTCAACATAAAATCTACGCAACCTTAAGAACATCTAATGTTCTCACCGCGAAGGAATATCATAACTAATTTGTGTTAATATGACGGTCTCACGACACTGCTGAGAATTTTATCAAAAAGGAAATGCTGCCAACTGTCCATACGTAAACTGTTGGCAAACTCCAAAGATTTGTCATCACTTTAGAAATGCTTAGTATCGAAGACTAATTATATCCAAGAGGGGTTCAATTGTTCCGATGAAAAACTGCAGAGAATTGATTTTATTCATAAGTGCGCAGTATTTGATTTCTTTCCTTCCAGTAAATGTAGAGTTTCTGAAGTTTTCTCAAAACTTTTGTGTTGCATAACTGACGCTTAATATGTCACAGGATTTCTAATTGCATACGTGACAAATATCAATCCCATGATCATCTGACAATGATGGAAACCATCTAAACCTGGACGACCTCGGGATGATAGTTTGGAAAGATATTCATATACCTTGAAATATTTTGAGAATCACTGAAATAAATAAATTGAAAATCTTTCAAAGGGATCTCATTTACAAATTAGCTTACGAACATTTCTTTCAGATTAATAAAAGTTTTGTAATGGATTGTTTTTTTTTAAGGCGTAGAACATGATTTAACTTGAATGCTGCTGTGAAGGATTTGGAAAAGAAATTTAACGGAGAACTGAAAATTGGAGGAGTTACATAGGTAGCAATTTACAAATGAGCACTTCGTTCATGACTGAACACTGAAGCACTGAACAAATACTTCGAAACGTTTCTGTGCAATGAAGAGACAGTAAGAAAAAAATGTATAAATAATCATGGAGATACAGACTGTCTGTCTTTAGAAAAAGAGCAGCTCAATTCCGTCATTGAGTATTTTGCTCTTGATTCGTAGGTCGATAGTCATTCTGCTGCTGCAGAATTCGCTTCTATGTGCTAAAAGAAACGACACGTGTGAATCCTCTAACGAGCTGCTTTGCAACGAGCGTTTCTTTTTCGGACTTCTTTTTGGTCTCCACCCGAGCCGAACTCTGAATCGCGCTCGTCCAAAGAAACCGATATGGGAGCGAAACAGAATCCGATGATGCTGTCATTCCCTTCGGAGAAGACAGGATGGAACAAGCTAGGCGATCGGCCTCTTTATTCTTTTTTTTTTGGAAAATAATCCACTAGCAGATGATTCTTTCTCTGACTGACGAACGAGCTGTGTCGAACCACAGTTCTCAGGCCATTTTTCATTCATCTTTCACCTGATCTATTGGAATCAATTTTCCTGCTGTTTGCCTTTCTATTTCCATGCGCTTTGTTTCCCATCTATAAATTGTTTGCTTTTTTTTTTCTTCCCACAACAACATATGCTGACATGTACATGTTACGCTGCATATTTCTCATAGGCGTGTCCAACAGGATGTACCATAATTCTATAGTGAGAATAAATCCCTTCGACAACAGTGAGTCCCACCGTGTTTTAGCATCATTTGTGATGCACGGGCACGGGAAGCAATCTGCATGCATTGACGTGAATCTGTACAGAATCCAAAAGTATGATCGTCGAGGAACGTCTACGCACTTCAAAAGGACGCCGTTGAATGTATCGGATAGTTGATAACATGCAACCCAATAAGCCTGATGAAAATTTTTTACTCCCCGGTGGGAAGAAGTTTATTTGGTGTTGGTGGCTGTTTGGCGAGATTTTCTGATTTCTAAGAGATGAGGTGAAAAATCTCTTTGGATTTTTTTCTGTACCTATTTCAGGAGATTCGCACAGGATAGTTCCATGCCAGATACCGTGACCATCGGCCCTTTAATTATCAAAACAAGGAGACAGGAAGAACAAGACTATTGAGGACACGAATACCATAGAGAACCCAGAAGTCGCAGCACAGTCACTGGCTGTACATTGTCTGTACAGCTCTCTTTCTTTCAATCCCAATAATTCTTGCTTGAGTCTTTCTTTTTTGACATCTGGAACAACTGTTGACTAAAAGTTCCGAAAAAAATCTTCCATTTCAGAATCTTTTTTACCTTTTCGTCTTTTAGAAGACTTGGCACCAAGGTCACTTATAATACAAGTTATATAAACCCAACTAATTTATGGACTCGTTTATTATATAGGATTTCAATTACTTAGTCAATTTTATTGAAATCTTACAGAATAGTTGATCTTAATCAGCCAATTTAAAGCAATCCAATATATTAGAATGAGGTTATAAAGATCAAACAACGTGTTGGACCATGGAATAGGGTAGAAGCACCTTCCCTTGGCCCCACAACGCTAATCTTTTAGCTTTCTCCAACGGATCTGGCACTATTTTTTCAATTTGGACATTGGAATCATTTATTTGATTGACAGACGAGCCATTAGCTTCCATTGGCTTGTTTTTTTTCACTTTATGCGGCTCTGTTTTCCGCATAATAGAATAACTACAATCATTCGAACTGACGAAAGGTAAAGTTCCCAAAGATGTCAATGCAACACAAATCAGCGCAACAACTTTGGAACCAAATCTATCTAAGAGAATACCTGTAGAGGTTGAAATCTTGAGTCATATCTTCAACCTTAAAAAAAAGTAGTCTTATTCAATTTTCGCTAAGGAACTATATTAAATTTATTGCAAAAAAGCTTTTTCTTGCTCTTCACACGGGCTAAGGTCGTGTTCAATTTCTTCTGTATCATTAACTTGAAGCGCAGGCAGACGCTGCAGTAAATCTAAGGCAATTTTTTACTTGTATCCTCTAAACGGAGTAGCATTACTGAGCCCAAGTTCATTCCTAATTCTACTGTTGCATTTCTAAGTAGCCGTGAATTATTTGCTGTAGTTGCTGCACAATTGCTAAGTTCTTGCATAGATTTTTCAAACACTTTTTCTCAAACACTCAAATGGAGAAATCCACCGGAGGCAACCCTGCATCGAGATACAGGGCTAACATGCTTGGTATGACCTCTGCTTTGGCCCCAGTATAAAACGGCATTCCCCGTTCTTCTAGACCCCTTTTTAGCAAACTGTCGTTCTCAGTTATGCCACTGTGAGCAGCAACAACAGCATTTGTAGGAATAGGGTGAACCTCTTTGAGATGTGGGCCCCAGTCCGAGCGTTTAGACAATAAAGGCAGTCCAACTTTAGCAAATGGGAATGGTATTAGAAACGGCATTCCATAAAAGACGATATAACGGTCGATCAACGGTAGCAAAGTCAAGTACACATCTATAGTGTTTGCATCCAAGAACAAGAGTCGGTATGCATGTCCTCTTCGACTTGCGTTCCTAGGATCCACCGCTGCATCCCAAGGGTGACCAGCGACAGTAGCCCGTCGCTGGGGTGGAAGCTCTCCCGTGCCATTGCGGGAGTTGCGAAACTCCTGGGCAGCTGGACGACGAGCACGCTGGTGGATGTCGCCACTCTTCGTTGCCGGGCAGAGGGGGCCGCTCCGGTGGAGCGAGCTCCGGGGAGTGCCTCCCGAGGAACTTCCGGTCCCTCCTTCGTGTGTGGACACTTCGGTGCTCCCCTTCTTGCACTGGGGGTTCCCCAGTGCGAGAAGCGCCGGCGCCTAGTTCCAGACGTAGCCGCGTCCGACCCAGAAGAAAGAATGGGGAAGAATGCGAATCGCAAAACAATCAACAGGAGAATTGTGGGGTCGAGGGAAGATGCTCCTGTCCTATTCCGTGGCCGATCATGGGCAGACTTCAGCGGGAATAAATTCGAATGACTTCCCCCTCCAATTCATTCTCATGAGTTTCGATGTTTTTTTTTTTTCTTCTCCTTTCGAGTGCTCGCGATACTTCCAGGATCTCCGAAAGATCCGTTGCGGTTCCCATGGAAACCAGGATCCGATACGATGGCAGATGGTCACGAAAATCATCCAAACATGCCAATGATGAGAAAAAAAGGAAAAACAAAGAGCTGATCTGATGAAGATCTTCATATTGCAGGAGCCTTCCTTTCATTTGTCGCAGCTAATCCGCAGCCTCCAACATCATCCATCTCATTCCATCCATCACCAAAGACTGAGTTTCGCGAGGAGGGAGACCTCTGCTGCAAAGGAGGACCAGCTGTCGCTCTGTCATATTGATGGAGCTGAAGTTCTGGATGAGTGCAACTTCCAGATTCGAGCGTATTTCTTTTCTCAGGGTGCTGGACGCGAGTCCTTTTGCATCGGGCCCGGTCTCTTAGGAACGCAAGGCGACGCAGAGCAGTAAAAGCGAAGGGCAGAGTGTTTGATCTTCCCGTTCCGTAGAGAAATGACGACAAAGGAGGACAGAAAATCCCATGCATGAGGGGTGCATCATTTCCGTTCCGCGTTCCCATGGAATGCAAGCAAGACTCCTTAGGGATAGGGGTCAAGTTCTCTCCCCAACAAATAACCAGTTTCATGGGGGTCATTTCCGCCTATCGTCCATACTTGTGATTGCGGTTGCCTCGAGAAGAGCGCTGGCGGAAGCATGGGCTGGTGTGGCTCCATTTTAGTCGTCAGCAAGTCTACGGTCCACCAGACCAGGAGCGTCATTTCGCTACTCGCCTGGAGTGAGGGGGCGCCGAATGCTTTTTCGGTTGCTGGCAGACCATCTCGTTCGGGGATCACGTGGAAATCATTCTGTGGGAATTTCTAGTGTGCAAACTCCATCTCCAGCTTTCTCAAAACACCGGCTCAGAGCGCCGCTTGCAGCGCTCCCCGCTTACTTTGCTTCCTACTTGAAGGATTGCATACGTGGTGAACCGACCGCCCTACGAAGAATAAATGCTCGGGTTGCCTTCTCTCTCTGTTCGTTTTTTTTCCCTAGAAATTCCATGGAATTCCACTGTTATGAATCGTATCATCAACATTGAGGCGGCCAAGAACTCCGGCATTCTGGTCATTCGTTTTCGTTTCCGGCTTCACTGTTATGTACAAGGTTGTGCTCGAGGATGTACTGGGTCAGCTTGAAGGCAAGTTCAAATTTCTGGCAATCGAAAGACCTCGGAGCCAGATCCGCCTGACCACATATTCTGAAGAGTTCGGTGAGGAGATGGGGAAAATAAGAACAAAGTGCTAACACAAATTGCTTGCGGAAGAAAAGGAAACGCAGTTCCTTCTGTACTAGCATTTTGTATTGTCATTTTCCGCATCTGTGTAAGGGGGAGTTCATGCACGTACACACAAAACAAACTGATTTTTGCCAACCAAAACTTTTATCGCTTCGAAAGCCAAAGAGGAATACATAAATGAATGCAAAAAATGTCAGAGGGCAATACTGATCGCTCAAGAAGGTAAGCAAGCTCGGTACATTGGTCATCACGGAACGCAAAATTGAGCAACGACTCTCTAGTGCCATTTATTGCAAATTTGGTATCAAATTCACCGCACACCTCCTACTGAGATGAATTGCTGCGCAGAGTATACAATCTTCCAGATTTTTGCTAACTCAGCTTGAATGGCAAATTTTTCTTATCCTGCGAACAAGCGGTTTAGAAATCGGGAAGCGTCCACATGACGGGAAAATTCCCAGAGTTGAACGGTGGGAAAGAAGGAAAGGGTTCACAAGTTGACTGGATGGTCAAAAGCGAAACCGTAGCTACGCAACGGGTTTCCTGAGACAGACATGCTAAGCAGCAGTTGCTTCGAAACGGTTCCATTACAAGACCAAAGCAGCAATCGCTTTCAGATTCAGATGATTGGACTTGTCTTCGAGAAACGGACGAAGAAAGGGAGGAAGGTTTTAGAACGTCCCCGTAGATTATGTTGAGTTCGAAGTGCCCCATCCCATTCCTATCCACGCTGAAACACCAAAGTTCGTGTATGCACAAAGTGAAGAAGAGTGAAAAATCGAGGGTGGCATTCAGCAAGCCACGTCTCCACGCCCGGATTTTCCTTTCTAATATAAAGTGGACTTTGGAGTCGTTGCGCAATCCGAATCCTTTAATCATAGGAATCAGTATGAAGATCCAGGAGAAGCAGAATGCGTTCCTGAATGCTGGGATAAGAGATTGAAGAAGAAGGCTGCTTGTGTCTTCACTTGTCTGTAAAATGTTTCTTAAAAAATACAAAAAAGCATAAACCATAAGGTGTCCACACGTTGTGTGGCACGATGACAGAATCACAAAACTTTTTTCGGTTTAGCGAATTAATCGAAACAAAAAAAAACCATTGGGAGGATTACAAAAGAAAGGAAGTTATTAGTTTAGATGCTGGATTGAAGTGATTGTGATTTTCCAAGCATATGAAGAGTAAACAAATACTTTTTCGCTTGCACATGTGCGCTCCCACATTATTTTTGAAGAACGAAAGTTTAAAGGGTCTAAAGCATAAAGGAAAAGTCATCTCGATCAATGATCACAGGATCAGTAACCACGAGTACACAGATCAAACTGGGGAAACAGAACAAAAATTTCCCCACCGTAATTTAACAGAGCTCCAATAATTCTTAGAATCACCTTGAAGACTCTTTCTCTTTCCTTATTGGAACTAAGAAGTAAGCTTAAGCTCCTACCTTTGGACCCAATTCGAAAATCCACCACTAATTGGCTTGAAAGAAGATTTCATATAGTAAATAAACACCAACGCTGTTTTTAAACGATGCTGCGAAACACCAAAGATAGTGGAGAGTGTAAGGCATGAAGCGTATGGAGAACAGGAAGCAGAAAACGGACGTACCAACACATTCATGGAAATATAAATAATGAAAAGTGCATTCCAAGAGTAGTTCCATCATTCCAAAGCATCAAAAGCATTAAAAAACCAGAAGATTATTTAATGCAATGACGCTGGAAATAAATAGAATAGAACGTGTTCCCACATTCGAGTTTGATCTCTTTGATTTCCTATTTGCTTTTGGCACACTTCCCTGAACACGCTACGTGTTTCTGCTTGGATCACTAAGGTTCGAAATTGGTATTGCAAACACTAATTTTGAGTGTCAGAATCAGTGATAGGCCCGAGTGGCTGAAATGCCGATTCTCGGCGTCGGACTCGCTATGCAAATATCCGTAGGGATGGAGAACCTGCCCGGTCCAGATCGTCATACTTTCAGCTGCTGATGTGGGAGATGCCTTTTTTGTTTTTCTTCTCAGTTCAGACTCCGATTCATCCAAGTGGCTGAGGGATTGCGATTGCCGCTGCTCGGTTATTCATTCAGGCATCGGCAAATATCACAGCCACGCAGCTGTGTCACCGGTATTGATTAACCTGAATCAAAATGAGGCTGGATGAATCATGAATCGATTCATCTTCTGTCTAGCACAAATCGACAGTGCTGTTCTACAGTGCTACGCACATCTGAATCCCAGTGGGTCAAAAAACTGTGGGGGTGTCACCCCACTAGAACTAGTCAAGGGGCCCGACGTGAGCAATATTGGAAGAATCTTTTCAAACAGGCCATTCGAATCGTGTGGCTTAGGGGATATTCCCTTTCCCCTCCTGCCACGAAGAGATCCGTCTGTCGGCATGCCACTCGTGTAGGTGACGTTGGTCTGCAACATGTGAAGTGGGGAAAATGAAACTGCAGGTCGCTGGGATGGGAAAAAATAAAATTCCACTGCAAACGGGAGTTCTTGCACAGTTTCGGCTCGCGGGGAAGGTGGAACTCCTTGCTCCCGGATCCGCATCTCGTGCTCGATTCATGGCAGCTAATTGGATGCGAAAATTAACCATGACGTCCTACTTGTCTACTTGGATCGTTTTGCCACCCCCTTATGTACAGTACAATACGTATGCCTTCCCCTTCATCTGTGAAGTATAGATCGCTAGTGCTTTGGTGACCATTGGTAAACCGTTTCGTACAATGGAAGTAAACAAATGTACCATACAAAACACCCCACGTATGTTACTTGTTTTGTAATGCTCGATTTTATTTTGCCTTCCCACGGTTAATTATCGAACTAAATTATTTTATTTTGTTTCAACTTTAGCTATGCCCTGGCTAGGTGTAGATATAGGAGGAACCCTCGTAAAATTGGTTTACTTTGAGCCAACAGACAAAAAGGAAGATTGGGAGAGTAATCTGAATCATACTAGTGGTTACTTGAAGGATCACATAGCGTATGGGGCACGGGACTTGAATTTGCAAGTAACTCTAAATTTTTTGACGAACACACAATTGGCAAGATCTTGCGTTTATGTTTAGATAGACCATGTTACAATCGGCAAACGGAAAGGAACATTGCACTTTGTTCGTTTTCCAACCTCTCAAATGCCTCACTTTTTCAATTTCTGTAAACAGCACTGCATTCCTCAATTTCCTACTACAGTTATTGCCACAGGTGGGGGTGCCTACAAGTATGAAAAGGATTTCCAGAATGTGAGCCTACTGAAACTTAATGCTTTATTTAACAAAACCTGTCCTAAAAGTTGGGAGTTTCCTTTTACAAGTCTGATGAATTTGAGTGCCTCGTGCAAGGCATTCAGAATATCCCTATGCTTTGCCCCAAAAACTGCTACTTTTGGAGTCATCCCAAAGACCCCAACAAATGCAAAAAGATGCCTTTTGACTTTAGCAACCCCTATCCTTTTCTGGTTAGTTTTAGATGCTCTAGGTGGGGTACTGAAATGCCTTGCAGATTGTGAACATTGGTTCAGGAGTCAGCATCCTTTCTGTAGAAGGTGCAAGTTCCTTCCGTCGAGTCACTGGAACGAGGTGGGGTATCTTTTGCACAGCATGAAATCATCCCACTGGCAGTTTGGGAGGGGGAACCTTCCTAGGGCTATGCTGCTTGCTTACTGGCTGCAACACGTATGAAGAAGCTATTGACTTGGCAGCTAGGGGTGATAGCACAAATGTAGACAAGCTGGTTCGAGACATCTATGGAGGTGATTTTGTACGCTTTGGCTTGGCAGGTGATTTGGTGGCTAGCAGGTCAGTAGGGAGTGTTTAGTCAGGTGAGACTTTGCTGCAGTTTTGGCCAGATGATGTGTGCCAACAAGCGAAACTCAGTATCCAAGGAAGACCTGGCCAGTGCAACTCTAGTCACCATAACCAACAATATTGGTTCAATAGCCTATAGCTGTGCCAAAATGGAGAACATCACTCGGGTTATATTTGTGGGAAATTTTCTACGCATCAATCCCATTTCCATGCAATTGCTGGCGTATGCCATGGAATTCTGGTCAGATGGTAAACTACGAGCCTTGTTCTTGGAGCATGAGGTAATGATTATTGCCTGTTAGCGCAGTGTAAACATAATGGACTATAGGGCTACTTTGGTGCCATGGGTTGCTTGCTGAACCTTCCTCGGTAGTTGTTACAAGGCATTCCACTATAAACCTCAGGATCACTCAAAAGTAAAATTTTATGTATTTACTGCTTTATTGTGTTTCTTTTCTTCTTTGCCACCTTTAGGTCTGAGTGAGCTGACAAAGACTGGTAACAGTGTCTTCTCATGTTGACCCTGTTGCTGAGCATGCTGCTCCACTGTTTCTATTTCTCGCAAATGATTCCAAATGCTAGCCTATCAAAAGAACATTGTTTAAGAATTTCCAGAAGGTGGAACAGCTTACTGCATATTCAAGTTCTCTCTGTATGTGCTTACGTAAACTAGGGGAACATTGTACAGGTTGGCCATTTTTGTAGGAATAATCAGGATTATCCATTAAACCACCATATGAATTTGGATTAGCAGGTGACCCATGCCTAAAACACTTCTGCTTAAAGGCATGTTTTCACTGTTAGACACTTTGTCCTGTTGGCAAATTTTACTATTTCAAATGCTCCACTTCAATTAGTGAATGCAAGCTTCAATTTTCAACTGCAACATGTGGTTTGTTTCATGCCACCACATTCATAGAAGCTGTTCAATGACATGTAGCACGTAGAATTGCCACATGGTGTGGGAATTTGTCTTAATGCATATACTCACCGCTTCCTCCACTGTGCTCCAGCACAAACGACCGAATCACTCCGGAAACATGCACACAGCTGCACGTGTGCACCATATTGTGGTTTTAAAATTGAACCTGGGCAAAAGCATGCTGAGTTAATGACACAAGAAAGCTTTCATTTACCAACACAACACGATACGATTTTTGCCATTCGTCCCAAACTGGCTTTAAGTTATCGCAAAAGTAATCAACTTCTGTTTCTTCTGTTCTGTGTAATAATAAAACTGAAATAAATCACCCGTGCTTCACCTATTTCACCACCTCTGAGGACGAAAACATGTTTAATGAAGAGTTAAACCACATGATGACATCATCAATCATGAATCTGTACGGTACACACACGTTCATATTCGTTTTCCATTTATACCGTCGGAGTGCACACCGTCATGGGAAAAGATTTTCACCACAAGCACACGTTTTGTGAGTCCCATTGTGCGCCACACCTCCCAGCGTGCTTGGTGATGGGCCCCCGCGTCAAGCACCAACCTCCCAGTGCCAGGGAAAGATAACGCCAATTTAACAAATTCTTATCGATGCTTTTATAATGTGTGCACGAAAGAAGAAGGCGAAGAAAAAAAAGGGGGGAACATTTTCAGGCCTTCGGCGCGTGTTGGGGTGCATTTCAACACACACATACACACACACACACACACACACACACGGCAACGGAGTGGCGAAACTCGGGGGAGCCATCTCCAACGAAAAAACACTCGGAACACAAAAAAAACCTTCCACGGTGTTTCCAGAACGTTTGGCCGAGTGTGCACAAACCGTCGGTGGCACGCGAAATTCCTTGGGGCTTCGCAAACGGCGTTCCCACGGTTCGAACCCGTTCTTCCCAGGCCCTCCCACCTGCACGATGACTGTGCGCTATCGCCTTCCTGGTCGGCATTTTTTTTTTCTTCTTTTTCCACGGACGCTCATCCAAGATAAGCATCCACGCGGGTCTTGCAGCACGAGGGCCTCCGGAGGGTTTCTGGGCCACCGAGTCGCAGTTCGCGTTCGTTCGAGGAAGACGGGGAAGCAGGATATTCGACGGCGACCCTCTCCCCACCCGTCCCCCCCCCCCCCTTTTTTTTTCCTTCTTATTTTTCATGTGTGCAAAAAGACGTCGCCCCCCTCTCTCCCCCCCTCCGGCACGCGTGCATTCGAAGGCAGCGTTTCGTGACCTCGGCTGCAAATCCCTGCTGGCGAAAACTTCGATGGCTCCGCTTTGTTTTTCTCCACCATTTATCCTCGTTCCTTCCATCCTGGTACTGGCAACGGGATCATGGGTGCCAGATACTCCGAATCTTTTTTGGTCAGGGTTAGCAAGCACAAGTCCTCCATCCGGATGCGTTGCATGACAAAAGATGGCGGTCGATAGCAAAAAAGGCCGACACCCTCGACAAGGTGAAGTTCATTTCGATGCATCTCTATTCACCTAGAATCCGTTTTCTATTTATATGAAAGAGCTGTTCCATAGAAAATTCGAATCACACTAGTTCCACTCAAAGAAGCAAAAGGAAAGTCAGTGTGAGAGAGAGAGAAAATAGAGAGAAAAGCTCTGCTCTTCAGACTGTCTTTTTTTTTTTTTTTTTTTTCATTTTACAAAAATAGGCACCGATATGATAAGAAATGGACAAAAACACACACATCATGATAGAAAAATTGAGATTCTTTTGATTAGTGCGCCTCGTAAAGAAATCAACGCAACTGAAGCTCTTCCTTGAGAGAGGATTTTTAGAGGTGAAATACAAATTTTCTTTCGACTTTTCGTACAACTTTACACTTAAGGATAAAACACTCTCATTCGAAAGGAACTGCGAGACTCGATACCAAAAGCTCGATGGCCGGATGGAACCGTCCAATAGCCACAGGCAAAGTGTTGAGAAGTTAATTACACCAATGCCACTTCGTTTGTTCGGGAGTTTCCCGAGGCCCGATGTATCCCGATGACGTTCCGCCTTTCGGCGGTGCAACCGCATCCTCTATCCTTAAGGACGAACCTCCTTTCACGGAAACTGAGGGATTTTCCAGGGCGGCAACACAAAGACTATCTTAATCGAAGTAATGCAAGCTAAAGGGTTCGAAGGCCGATTGTACAAATTGATTCCCTTCAGTATGTTCTCCAAGAAAAATCCTCATGCTTCAAACCGGTGGTAGTCGGATCTTCACACCACGGAACGAAAGCGTGCAGTCCAGGATTCGCTGAAGAACAGGAACATGTGTGTACACGTTGAGGGAAAATGACGAAGCCGTCAGTTAACGTGAGAATTATGCGTCAATACCGATTTGCTAGCTTTTATTGGGTTTCCAACGCAACGGTCCTCCATGTACCTTTGCGAATGGCGCTGCCAGTGACTGTTATGACTATTGATCACAAGGGGTCCACAATCTCAAAAGGGCATCGCAAAATCCTCCGAGCTGGATGGGCGCATCAGAACAGATGCTGGCGGAGAGATCGAAGAGATTCATTCGATGCAGCGAGTTGCTAAGTGGATTCTACAAGCTTCCCCCCCCCCCCGCTCCCCTCTTCCCGGACTCGAGCCCGGTGCATATCGTTTCTCTGAGGACGACCCCAGTTCTTCCCCCTGCTATCTGGTGCGCGAACAGCATAAGAATCGCTGGATGAAAAAGCCTTGACTGAGAAGGCACAGTTTTTCTTTTTAACTTTCCCGGAATTTTTTTTTTTCATGACATTTATTGTCGAATTTCTGTTCTATGCGGCCTTTGATGAGGAACCGCTCAATCTCGAGCGAAACTCCTCAAAACTGCATCTGCTCGAAACGCTAAATTCGCAAGATGTGTGTAAGATACTTCTGATGAAAAGCGAGATGAGATGAAATGAGCTAAGCATGCGAATAGGCAGAACAGGAGCGATGAGCCTCGAAAACATCGAACCAAAACAGCCAACTGGGAGCCAGGAATTTAAAATGCAGGGCGATTGATTCCACACTTCGACCAAGTGCGAACACAGTTGTATTTCCTTCTGATGAGGACGAACTATCGTTTGAAGGTCACTCGAAATATAGACAGAGTACCTAAACTTCCAGTGTTTCGGTTTCCCGAAGAAACCTTCACCCCAGGTTCTGAGGAACCCCAGATGCTGTGTACAGGAACGAAAGGAACCGTGCAGATCCACCACATCGGTGGCAGAATAGGGATTCGAGAAAACTGAACATGGACGAACCTGAGATGTGCTGGTCTTCAGGAGCAGTCATTCCATCCGAGCTGGTCATTTGAGTATCCAGTGACCGATTTCCGGAGCTTCCGGTGGAGGCCTTTTGCAAGCTCACCATTCATCCCTGCAACCAGGTAATTTTTAGCGAAAGGCACGTTGGTTTTGTAGCTCGGGTTGTCGTCTTCGAAATCCGATTGCAAAACATCGAGCCTGAATCGCTAACCCTACACAGTGGAGCAACCTATTCGTTGTGAAATTGAGGTTTGCGTGTTGCTCATGATCACGCAATGGTAGCAGGAGAGAGACAACCTTTGCTCTTCTCCTCACACTCTCTCGTAGCCACCACCTTGGTCCGGAATAGTGGAAGCACGTTCTCGCAAACTCCCAAAGTATCCCAAGGAACTTGGTTCTCATGTTTACGAAGATCTTGTGAGGCAAAAAGGTGCACCTAACGCTGTCTCTGAAGACTTTCTTACGCCAACCTATATGAAAGCCTTCTACGACTCAACCACGATCTGCCTCCAAGGCTCGCTATAAAACTCAGGAAACCGTGGTCAAGTCAGCAACGTCCCGAAGCTGATATTTCGTTCGAGGAAGATACCCAAGAACAGAAGGTTTCAGAAATGGAGATCCCGATTCTCAGTATTCGAGAGAGGAAACAGAATTTTTCGTTTTCGAGATTTCTTGCAGTGTCTCTTCGTTGCCCTCTTCGAGGCCCGAGCTGACTGCCCACTTGCAAAAAAATTCGGGCACGCTAACGGCACTGGCAGTGCATAAGAGGCACTTGTAGGAAATTTCGACGACGAGGCGCAGACGCGCGAGACCATCAAGCAGTCACGTAAGGAAAATACCGCATGGTAAAAAAAAAAAAAAACGGCCTCAGCCTTCTTCTCTTCAAGGAAGTGTTTCTTCCCTTCACAATGTTTCGAGATAAAAACTGCCGGAGCGAGAAAAACTGATTTTTGCAGCGAAAAGGCAAACGGTGCTGGACAGAATCCACGAGGCATTATCTTATCTGTAAACCCTGATCGCAACTTGGAAACTGACTGCTCGCGCATTATCACAAAGAAGGAAAGGATGATGAGGGTCGCGTTGAGGAATCGCACTCTTGAGAAACATCGTGTTTGCCCCTCTCACACATTACCTAAATTGGAATGATAATTGAACGAATATATCAGACTAATGACAACAGCCGACTTAACCATGCTTCACTAACGTCTCTTTGCAGACGGAATGAACCACCGACGTGGTAGAAAAGCGAACAGAACTTCTGGAACGAACTGACGTTAGGAAACGACGGCAAAATAGAAGGATTTGATGAGTAAAGACGAGAAGAAAAGGTGAGATACGAAGGCGACAGCAGCTGTGCATTTTTGGAGCTTCTGGTACTGCTTCGTATTAGGATGACTGCAGCGCATCCAGAGTTGAAGCAAGCATTTCGCAAATAGCAGAGTTGGCTTTATTTATTTATTTATTTTACAGGCCAGCCAGCCGCCTCATGGGGGGATCCCTTGGACTAGGATGATTATCATCCGGGAATGCCGGGGCAAATTTGGGTTAGGATAATGGAAATCCTTTTGGGTTCTTCTGTTTTCGCTGCTTTCCTTCGAGATTTTTCTTCTTTTGGTTCCCTAAGTACTCGAGAACCGTCCTCGCCACCTTGGGGGTGGGGAAGGGGGGAGTCTCACAAAGCTCTTTGAGCACCGTCCACGCTACCTGAGGGAGTAGGTTACTACACGCGCCCTCGTGTGGCGTGGAGCTTTGTGAAGCTTCCCAGGGTTATCTCTAACTTGAAGGAGTCGGGAGGAACACCGTATGAATCCGGGAAGGCTACGGAGGAAGGAGTCCGTTCCTCTCCCGCTTGGGGGGGAACCTTCCCGCTGGTTCTCTCCGGATGGACCCTCGTAAAAGGACCATTTCTCATTTCGTCTCCGAAAGGAACCCGGAAAAGATCTGCTCCTTGTAACTCCTCTGAAGGGAGCCCCGAAGGGAGTAGCGCGCTTCTTACACTTTGGAGAGGCAACTCCAGAGGGGGGAGGGTGGATCCATTTGCATAACCGGAAGGGAACCCTGGCAGGACCCCGGAGGGTCAAATTTCATCCCGCGGGGGGAAAACCGAAATCCACGACGCGCCCATTTCCCTGCACGTCGATCCTCCACGTGGGGACTCGAACCCGCAACGTTTGGTTCCGCGCGGCGCAGACCGCATCCACACGGTCTTCAAAGCGGCCTTCCGCGCTAGTTTCTTTTGTCCATCAGCTCAGAGACTTCAGAAACCACTTGTCAGTGCATGCTTGTGAGAGCAGCACCGGATCAAGCAGTGGATGGAAACATGCGATACTAAGGCAAATTATTTAAAGATTCATCACATGCAAAGTGCAGATGTAAGACCGTGAAAGATAAAAAAAGAAAGGCAACAGAAGTTTGGTAGAAAGCCAGGGGACCCAATCTGGAGGGGGTTCGCGGATCTCGTTTTATCGCGAGACTCCAATACCCAAAGAAACGTAAGGAGGGGCGAACCTACTCTTCCCTTACCAGGCGGTCACACGGGCTTCGAATTTTTCCTCAACAGCGATCCATATCAAGCATCTGGAGCTGAATACTGCCTACCGACGTCTAGAAAAGTCCTCGGAAAGTGCCATCTTCGCAGGCGTTCTGCCTAACCCCAAATAGCGTCTGCAAGCGAAAAAAGTTCTTCGGTCTGGTAGCGAGTGACACGGGAATCCGGCCTCTTCCCGTATGGGCGAGTTACCCTTGCTCGAAATATTCTGGGGATCTTGCAAAATGACCCGCGCGCGTTGTACTCACTTTACCACTTTGCAGCGCGGTCGAGTACGAGACGTGACCCGAAGAGTCAGCCGAGTTTTCCGGAGCGAGTGACGTGTGCCGTTTCTTTGGCGATCTTCGGTCCCGCTTGCTTCCTCGTTGCGAGCCTTCACTGTGTACTGAGTGGTACAACTGTGTACTGAGTTGGCGCTATACAATCGCCCACGACAGGTGGGATGCAGCGTTCGCGGGGCTCGCTCTCCTCAGCAAGTAGAAATCACCAAGTCGAGCAGAAGGCGTAGCGCTCCGAAGACAGGAGGAGAGATGGCCGGTGAACGCTGCACGCCAATTGCCGGTCTTGCACCGGCTGGAGGGGTTTGTACTCTTTCGCACTGCAGCAACCCACAGCGCATTCCCTTCGAGAGCAAAATTCTGGTGCTTCACTTTTTTGCTACAGTGGAAAACACCCGAAAGATCACGGCAGACTCTGACGAATCACCTCCAATAAAATAAACCAGCATTCAGTTGGGATCGAAGGCCTTATCGGTCTTGAAGTGTGCGGTTTGACCGAGATCATACAGCGGCTCTCTCCACTCTATGAAACTGCTTTTCCACGCAGGAGCCCGAATTTCAAAATCACACAGATCCGAGCATCAGCTGCCAACAACCTCGGAGTGCAGCGATGACCAACGAGGGGATTAGAACGAAAAATTAGAGCTAGTAGTGATTCGAGGGCATGCCAGAAGGAGAAAGTGAACGGGACATTTGCGATCTAAAGAGGACTTTGGGCGAAAATTGGAGGAGAAGGAGTAAGGGCCTCTGAATTCTGGAAGGACTCCATTTTGCAAAGCAGGGAAAGCAGGGTGAGTGATAAAAAGCGTGTTCAGTGGGGGTCGCACAGTGGTCCAGGACGAATCGAAGCTTTCAACTCTTACTGATTTCATTTCGATGTTCGGAAACCATGATTAAATTCTTAAACATTTAAAATCCAGTAATTGCCGGCCAATGGCATTGTGCTGCTGCTCGCCATATTGCGGGTGAAACTTTCGCATGCAACTCGCTACACGCAAGCGGTACTACCGTCGGCGTGCGACGAGGTCATCTCAAAGCAGCATCTCAAAGCAGATGAAGAAAGATTAGGAGAAACAAGGAGAGGGAAAAAGAAGGCTTGTTCACTAATCTTCTGGGTTAACGCTTGCAGTGTCCGATTCACTGAATCTCGTGAGGGATGCTAGTAGGCGATGCTACTGCGTTTCAGCTGGTCCTCAATTACTGCCACGTTGCCTGCAAAGCAGTTCGGAATCATGGCGATGGGAAGGCGAATTCCATGAAACGTGTGTGAAGTAAGCAACCGGCATTACTCAGCAACCATGGAAACAACTGGCATTGCAGTGACGAGGCGCACGAGAGCAAGCAACGAAGGAATGCAACTATTCGACAGCCATGTGGTAGAGTGAGCATCTTCAGATCAACATCCTTTCGCAAGCAACAGGGAAGCATCTGGAGCTGGCACAGACCCCGAATACATGACTGTTTCACGCCGATGTACATCCAGCATCTCAGATCATTAAATCGAATGCCCAAGTAAACTGCAGCGGCAACCTAGCAAACTGACAAGATTAATGGACCAAAGCTCAACACCGGTGTAGGTGCACAGTCTACCTTATTTATTGCAAGTGGTTATTGGTGATGAGATTTTAAAAGTGGGTGTAGCATAATGAATTATTAGAGGTTCTTGGTATGACGTATTTACGTATATGGGTGACTTGATATGCTGATGAGCATCACTAAGAGAAGACACGGTTGCGGCCTAGCGTTTTGTTGTCTGAGGCTTTGTCATAAATAAGATATAATGTAGTCACATGTAGCAACCAGCATAATGAGAGCCCTAGTTTGCAGAATGAATGACCACACAAGGACACACAATTCCCAACATATACTCAAATAGCCTTCAAAATCCTTCCGCTCGTTACCATCATTTGGAGGATAAGGGAGCTTCGTTCTTGAGTATAGTCAGTTCTCAGTATTCCAGCCGAAGAACTTTCTTGTGTGCAAGCAAGCAGAAGGGCGAAAGACTCGAAGGTTCAGATGAAGACGAAGGAAAAGCTGTTTCTCAGAGAACAACCCAGCAACTCTACTTTTTTGGTAGATACTTTTCAGGGGGCGAACGGCGCGTCAGGACGTCCTTGGATGGAGCTCCTGGACATCGGCTTTCCAAAAGTGCAAAACCGCCGTGAAACACAGACACAGACGCACACGTGGTGGTCCGCGAAACAGAAGCATCAGCGAAGAGGAATCGGAACCAAACCATTTCCGTTGTCGTGTTGCATCCTTCCTCTTCGGAATTCGCAATGTCGGACGCGGACGGCATCTCCGATGAAGCTCTCGCAGCAGCATCAGAACGCCAGAAGCTTTTTCCAAGATCGGCCTGCATCGACGGTTTGCAGACAGGTCACGTTCGGGACGTTTGCTTCAGCTACGTAAATACCCACAAGAGGGGACTCCAATTGCATGCGGTGCGGGACGCGCAGGTCAGCTGCGAACGGAAGACGGAAAAAACGAGCAAACGAAACTAAAGAAGGAAAATAAAGAAATAAGCGAAATCGAATAGAGCACATCTACAGGGAGGAAGAAGTTGCCGTCACCAGGTCGCTGCACGGAAAGGATGGGAAAAAGGGGATGGACAGGCAACAGGCATCTGAGACGCCGGCTCTGCAGTCCGTCTGCAGCGCCAGCCATCATCCCCTCATGGAAGGATGAAGCAAACAGCCCTTCTCCGCAGCGTGGCAGGTCGAGGCTGACTCTCGGATGCGGCAGCTGTTGCCAGGAGTTGCCCGCGTCAGCGGTTGAGGGCCGAGAAGTAGCGCCGTCGGAATCGAAGATCGGATCCGGAGGTGCGCCCTACGTTTCCTCGGAAACCAACTTGCCAGCACGGATGGGAGCTGCTGGGCGTTCCTTTCGGCGTTTCCTGAGTGCTCGACGCAAGCCGACCACGCGAAAGCACGCCGGCAGCGTGCCGGAAGGTGTGCCAAGGAAAGAAGTGAAAATACTGGAACCAAGCGCGCTGCTCCTTTCCACCACCGGAGGAACCCGGGAGCGTCGTTTCGCCCGATCACTGCCGTGGCACTGTCGTCCTGAGGTCACAAACATGTTCCTCGCTAGCTGCAAACTCTTCAGCTCAGCGAAATGGTGGTTGTGCCGCCCGACGTCCGGTATAGCGGTGGGCTCCCGAGTCTCCAGCAGCTGCGACCATGCTATTTGTCTTTGTATGTGTCCGCGGAACGACGATGCCCGGGACGCCGCAGGCTTTGCGCGGGAGCGAGAGACCCCACTTCCTTCCCCAGCGCGGAGAGAAAAGCTGCGGGTTCGAATCCCGGCGGGTGAACCTTCCCGGCAGAGGCCGTTCCTCAACCAGGAGCGTCTTCCACAGAGAGGAAGCTGGAGAGGTCGAGGAAACGCGTGGACGTTTCCGAGGAACAACCCCAACATTTTTTTTTAATGAAATCAACCATAAAATGATTCTTAAAAATGCCTTTCTGATCATTTAATCAGGATATGTCAATTCATATTGTCAATTTCATTTAATCCCACTGAAACTCGTCAGTAATATACACCTTATGCAACGTGGAATTCCTACAACGCGGGGTACGGGTTCCGCGTTATACGAGCCCTATGGGTTATACATGGATAATATACTAGGATTCATAAAAAATAAAAAGTGCGCCTTAAATGATGCAGTAGTGGGATGTTCACCGTCTAAATTCAAAACAAAAAGGGAAAAAGTGAAAGCGTTACTATTTTATATAACTTTAATGAAAGAAAGCTTTTCGAGTTTTGCTGTCAGCTCTTGCATTCTTGTTGTTGAAAAGTGCATCTTATTGCGCTGCGAAACGCTAGCAAAAAGGAAAAGGAATTTTTTATAACGTGAAAAAAAGCAATAAGAAGAAAAGTCAACCAATTTTTAAATGGCGTGTTTGCCAAGAAAAAAAAAAAGAAAAGACAGCTGGGAACCAATTACAGTGCATCCGCAGCGCTGTATGGGGCCGCTTTACCGCGTTATGCGAGGAAAGTCGACGTTTGCTTTCGTGGCCGCAGTTCTACGAATCCTCGCTGTGCGGGGGGTCTGCTGTGTATTTACGTGATCACTATTTATTTAAACTATATTCTGGCACGAACCATAGTGCTCATAATGATACTTTCGAGGGGAGTAAGAGCATCCTTCAATTGATGAGCGTCCGAAATTTTGACCCTCCATAGGCCCGCGTGACTTTGAAGTCACATACCGGTATAACGATACCCTACTGATGTATTTAATTTTTCACCGCAAGGTGGCACATACGTCTTGTTATATGACGTCTCCCTGGTAACCAGCAACCGTCTCGGCGACGCATGTCAACTCGAACCCGGTATCTCCAGGTGGATGCTTTTGCAGGTTGTCAAGTGCAGATAAAAGTTGTTCGAACCATCCCGTGCAGTTGTCATTATTTTTTGTTCTGTCGGTGTTTCGACAAGCAAGAAAAAGCCTACGTAATGGCTCTTGGTTTGTACATCAGTAATCTCTTATATGTCTGCACTTAGACAACCATCTCGTTATCATTTTCGCATGATACAGCTTTGTGACTTGAGAGTGACAATGAGCTGTAATGGTGGGATTCGGTGTATTTGCGATGACGCCTGCGTTTTCTTTTCTTTTTTTTTTTCGTTTTATTTACTGGAGGCCTAAAGCATGAATACCAAAGCATATAAAAATCAAAGAGTAGTAGGAATAAGAAGCATTAGAGGTAATAGGTCTGCGGGATTCTTCATTGGAATCTGGCTCGGACGAAAATCAGCCAACAGAGTTTACCCGACGACCTATAAATATTATTGATAGCGACGATGAATTGAGTGGTGAATCATCATCAGATGATGGAAATTTGAAATTAGCACAGAAATTTCATGGCAATCAGTATCCCATTCGAAAAACAGTCTCCATCTTCCTTGGAAAGGAAACTGTCCTGGAGATCCTGAAGCACCCTACTCTCCTATGACCTATTTCCCAGAATTATTTGATGACGAAATTATAAGTACTACAGTTGACTATACGAATGCATATGCACTGCAACGTGATCCAGCAAAACCCATAGGTGTTGCATCTAATGAAACAGAGCGATTCTTGGTTGTTTTTTTATATCAATCTACGGGTTGTTTCATGGAATTCCACATTTAAGCTTTTATACGCAAAAGCGCAAACGCCCACCGTACGCCCTTGTAACACCAAAGTTACAAAGCGTATTCGTTATAATAAAATCATTTAAACTACTGAATTCATTATTAATTTGTATGTAGAGGTTGATATTTGTTGACCCCATGTTGACATAAATTTTTTTATAGCCTTAAAAGAAATTCGGACTATAGAAGGTTAAAAAAAGAATACTCCGCATTCCATAGTATGGTAAAGACACACGCTAATACATGCGATTAATTAATTCTTCGGATGGAGGAATGCAGTAATTGTTTTAGTAATTATGCCGACGTGCATGATGCCTGCTGACGTTCGCGTAGAGGCAGCGCCGCTCACCATTCCGGCGTGCCTTTGCGGCCACGCCACTCCGAACAAGCTCCTGGTTTTTTGGAGGGGTGCAGCCCTGCTTCCCACGTAGGGAAGAGCCGTGCCATCTTGAGCGTTTGCTTAGAAGATGGCAGTCTGCTGCTCCGCCTCTCACCAGCTCGCAATTCGCTCACTCGTCAGTGTGGCCCTCTTCAAAAACGCAGGGCTCATGGTGGTTACTTGCAAGTCTGCCGAACTCCCCCCCCCTCCCCGCCTCCCCCCCTTCCCAATTCAAGTACGGGATTGCGGCGTCCGGTGCGTGAACGAAGATGACATTTCCGTCCCCTGCGGGCGTGCCACCCTCGGAGATGGACCGTGCAGGCGTTGCCTTTCAGCAGGCGGGAAGAGGCGCTGAGGTGGATCCCGAAGTACCCTACAAAGACGGCGCAAAGAGCCGCGAGAAAAGACCAGCGTGCAGCAAGCAGCAGCAGCAGCAGCAGCAGCTAGGTTCGAGTTTGGCACCCTGCAAGACGAGATCCCTCGCCCTCCACCTCGGAGGTTCCTTGCTGAGTTGTCCAGCGAAGGGCAGCTTCGTGCTACCAGCTCGTTGCATCGTACGTCTGTCGCTTTCACGGAGAGGGAAAAAAAAACGCTTTTGCGGGCTCGCTCTGTTGGTCAGGAGGTCGGATTCGGACGAGGAGCGACGTCCGCGTTCCTCCCTCCCTTCTCCCCCTCTGTTCATACCGTTTGCCCTCAAGGCTGTCAGGATGTCTTTCCGGCCAAGGTCCAGTTTTCTTCTTGCCGCTCTGTCACGCTTCGCGAGTGCATCGTCCACCGGGTCCTTTCTTCTCCCTCGACCTCCTGCCATCGCCCTTCCGATAGGCCTCTTTCATCTCGCTTTGGAGCGAGTGGAAAAGGAGGGCAAAGAGGAGCGGAGAAATCAGAGGGACAGAGGTTGCACCGCTGCCTCCACACAGCCTTCTCCACGCTCTGGACTGTCGTGCAGCTTAAGATCCAGCGGCTGCCCAGTGAGGTCGCTGCAGCTCTCTCCGGGGGAGAACAAGAAGTTGGAAGAGGGGGGGGGGGAAAGGCGCCACAATCTTATGCGCTCCGCTTCGTGCAGAGTCTGCGCAAAGGGAGCGAACGAGCGAACGAACGAGATGGTCCGTGGACCACCTCCCTCCGTACTCTTCCTTCCTCCTCGTTGTCATCATCAGCGTCCCGCTCATGATCACCATTCTGATAGCCGTCATCACAAGAAAACACTACCACCCGTTTTTCCTTTCCTTCCCCTCTCACTTTCGTACTTTCCCCTTCCCTATCTCTTGCCTTCCTGAGGAAGGGCGGGAATGTCCAGGGATTGGGCGAGAGTGGGACCGCAGGACTGAACGCTGACGGTGTTGGTCTCGGAGCCACCACCACGTGAGTCCCCCACTCCTTGAGCGCGGGACCCTGAGCTGAAAATCGGGCGAGGACGCAGCGGGCTGCCAGGTGACTGGAGAAGACCGAACGACCTTTCCTGCCGCCAAGTCCCCTTCTTCCTTTGCTGGTTGTCTTCGCCCGCACTGTCGCCATCCAGGGATCACTCTCTCCGGTCTCGACCCCTGGAAACCTTCTCCTGCAATTCCTTCCTCCTTTTTCCCTAGCGCCCCTCCGCACATGAGCCCTCCTTCCTTCTCGGTCCTTCTGTGCACCCGCGCCTTCATGAAAGAAACGCCGAGCGACTCCTGAAATGGGGGGAGTTTCCCGGGAGTCCTCGGGAGGTAAGTAAGGAGACAAATCCCGTGGTTCCTAGAAGTGGGGAGTTGCGACGCGGATGATCCGAAGATTTCAATTCCTGCTGGGATGGCAGCCGGCTGTTGCGGCGGCTGGGGTGAAGCAGGCTCGCGTGCCGATGTCTGGAGCTTCGGTGACGGAGCTGCGGTGGCCCGTTGTATCAACCCCAACAAGAAACCTTCAGCTACAGGACGGAAAAGGAAACGAGCCACGTGACCTTCGAAGTAAATCGGCGAAAAGTTTTGCACAGCTACCTGAAGCCGACACAGCAGCCTTTTTTCACCTTGCGAGAGCACCGGAAAAACTGACCCCAATTATCGGTATCCCAAAGGTAAAGACACACAAAGACACCCACCGTGTGATCGCATTCTACATTCTACGCGTTCAACTTGGACCCACAGTCTGTACACTTGCCTCTAATGCCCCGAGGTTTATTCGTTGTGAATGAGAATTCAGTTCACAAGACACCAGCAATCATGAGCGCCAAAAACGTGTATGGTTACTAATAGCGTCTGTGTACACTTAACCATTCGTCAGTGCAATAATTTTTCGTACTGAGATTTCTTACTAACGAGAATGTGCAGAGGTGCCACCATCTGCATTCATACGCTACAAATATTGCAATCATTCTGTACAATACCTTTCTGCGTATTACAAGCACTCCGTCCTCTTGCTAGCCAGCATAAACTTCATCTGGGCACCTATCCCTACATCCATCAGCCTATCGATGATAATCTCCTCCCTCCGCTTCCTGTATGCTTGGGGCAGAAGTTATCCTCTTTATGTTGCCAATGGTTCCGATCATGTGTGGACACTCAGTTTTCAAAAACACGAAGTTGGACTCTTTGAAAATCCCCGGCAGAGCAAATTCATTCACCGACTATCACCTATTTGCACCACGCGGACCATCCGCCCAGGAGAAACATGGCTGCTCCGACAACAATAGGGAGCGACTTCCGGATCCGAGTCCATGTGGGGAAGCGGCTGGACCGCGTTCCGGATCTCTCTATGCTTGCGTCGTTGTTGCTGGTTTTCACGTCCGTCGCTTGGGTGCATCGTAGGGGGTGAGCAGCGCGTGGCGGTGGGCACAGCCGTGGTGCGATTTCCCTTGCCGTTGCGATTTGCCCGATGCAGGCAAAAGCGTGCGCCGTGCGGTTATACACGGAAGCAGAGCTGACGCGAGGTGTGCCCGTTGGTGGAAGCTCCACGAATAGATGGATCTCAAGAGGGATCTTGTTGGCGAAAGGAATGGGGAGTAGGGGGAGGGGGAAACATGGATAGGTGTTCTTATGGGCCATATGAGGTCGGGGGCGGGTGAGGGTATCGCGATGACTTGGCAGTAAGCAGCGCTGTAGGGCAAGTTTGTTTCCTCGTGGGGCAAGTTCTTGCGGAGCTTCCGGGTTCTCTGGCGTCCGATACGCCTAATCCACGGCGAATCAGTGCATTGATGAAGAATAATGAGGAATCCTATTGAAGGCAGAATGGAAACCAACTGTGGATGGATTGGTACTAAGTTGGGTGGATGCTTTTTGGGGTCGAGAAAGGTTCATCTGAGAAGAGCAGCTTGATCTTCCCTAGCCCGACTCGCGGCGGGGTGAATTGATTCATAGAAACCATTCGCTCTGCAGTCACGCGAACAACACAAAACTGATGCGGCCCGCGCGGGTACGACACGGCACCGTCCTGGCCGCACAGCTCAGCATCCTGAGGCAATGCAGAAGAGTGAAGAGCTGGAACTCTTCCGCACGCCCGGATGTTCATTCCCCTTTTCAGGAGCCCTGAAAGAGCGTCTCGGTCAGTGCACGCATGTCCGTGGGTCAACTTAGTCCTTCTGACGAGGATGGTCCTTAGGAAGAAGGCGACGACCACCCGCACTGTGGGGTTGTAGCGGGGAACGCCTTCGCCTTCGAGGAGTCCTCGCAGGATTCCCAGCGCCGATGTGTCCTCCATCTATGACGCCCTCTTCACCGCTCTACGATCCCGGACGAGGGTTCGACAGGCATAGATGTGTAGGTCGTCTTCGATCGACCCACACTCTGGACACCGGTCGGTGCCTCCTCGTGCCGCACAGGATGTCTCCGTGGTAGAATATCAGCATGAAAAAACACGCGAGATGCCTCACGAGGGTGACCTCGTCGTTAATGTTCGAGTCTGCTCGGTGAATGTCAAGCAGGCACGGTTCCGTGTTTTTTCAGATCATTCGTAATTTTTTGATGAGCTGTTTTGACCATTCCCTCGTGGATACAGGATTGTCATCTTTCAGATATTCCATTACTCTTTTTGAATTGTCGCACGAGTCGATCATATCACGTGCAACTTGTGCATCTTTGGAATCCATGGAGAATGCTATCCGCTTTTTATCAATTGATGCAGTACGAAAAGCAAACTCCGTCATGGCTTGCGCCCATGATGGTTTTTATCAAGCCATTTGCTTATCTGGCAAGGCCTATAAGCTTATCAATAAGGCTTGCTGCAAACATGATTAAGGGTCATATCTTGACCACGCTGAGGTGGCTCAATAATCAGCCAGTTAATTGCTGTCACGGATGAAGAATTGCATCTGATGAAACTTTTTCTTCCACGGTTTTTAATTGGGTGTTTCGATGGGAAATTATAAAGCACTTGGGATGAGATGATCTTTTGTGTGTTATGATAAGCGGAGGTGTGGCGATCACGGGAGATGAGGAAAAGGGGGGGGGAAAAAAAAACGATGTCTAAAGCAGAATGATAAATGAATCTTCAAAAGGATGTGGAAACAGACATTATACACGAAACAAAAGGAAAAGTTACCAAAGGAACAGATGGACTTTTTTATGGACGGTCCAAGCTTGCGAAACTTTGCTATTTCCGTGTTGGATCAGGCACTTTGAGGGATCGGGGCCGATATTGAGGGATTGGGATCGATGGCTTGTCTTGTCTGCTGGCTACCGTTGGATCGGTCCTACTAACTGCAGTCGTGTACGGCTGCAGTTTAAATCCGAGGGTAGCCAGTGGCTTTCATCTTGGAGCAATGTGCAATCTTTTTCGTATGGGGGGGCTCGAAGCTTCCGTAGTTTTTATACATATGTTTGTACATGTACCGCCGCAGCAGGTACAGTGCACGCTCCATACAGTAACCTTTGATAAAAGAAACTTTCGACATAAGCGACCCTTGATGCGGTCAACATTTTAAGCTTTCCGTCGTCCGACAAAAGAAACTTTTTCTCAACCGCGTTAAAGACGGGCAAAAATAAGAGAAATCCATCAGCTGTCCCAGCAAAAATTTAGATGCTCTACGTGAGGTCGAAAGGGGAACGAAGGTAAAAGTGCCGTGTTTGAGTTGCAACGTGGGTCGGTCAACGGTTTCGAAAATCGTGAAAGACAAAGTAAATTTGGAGGCCAATGGTAGCCTCACGCTGCCGTGTCCCGAAACTCCTAGAAATGGGATGGCGATCTCGAAATGTCCCGAAATGTGGAGCGAGCGCTTCACATTCGTGGCTCTTGCAGCAACAGCGAGACTGGAAGACCACCATCACGAATGGAATCTCAAAATTGAAGGCCAAGGAAATTCATGGTCGGTTGGGATGTGATGGGGAAATTTGGGGCCAATGGCGGGTGGGTGGCCCTGAGCAGCTTCAAAAAAAAAAAAAAAAAGACAGGGTATTCGCTTATTGACTCTATGGAGCATGCAGAAGAAAATTTGGATGAAAGTGACAGATGTTCAAAAATTTGCCAAAGTCATTGACCACTCCTTCAATTTAGCTACGGAGTGGTCAGAACGCGTCTGCCTTCTTGTTCGTGATGCTCTTCTCTCCTGAGAAGAGTACGGGAAAAGGCAATTGGTGAAGAAGTTTGAGTAAAATTTCATACCGTATCGTCATCATCATTTACTGCATAAGCCATCATTATTTTTTACCTCTGTAATGTTACTGAATTTGCTCATTTAAGTGTAAAAATTCACAATTTACTGTTCCACAATTTGGTTTCTTTCATTTCATCATCCCCAAAAAAGATTCATTTTTTTAATTTTTTTTTTCATTTCGACTACCCATCTCGACATTCTATAGAGGCGACGTTTTTAGAATTTCGATTCCAGAAAAAGGTGACCGTGTCGAATGCGCACTGTACAAGTTTTTTAATGGCGCTGCGAGGTGTGTTTTCTGGGGACGGCGCCCTGGAGTGCGCCTTGCAATGGTGACGTCGGCGAGGGTACGACACATCGACTTGACAGTGTAGAAGATTCTGGGGTAACCAGCGAGGTGATGAGGTATTGGTGACCAGTGGTCTAGATGATTCAGTAACGGATGTCACAAGTTGATGCATCAGAAAGGGTATAAAAAGTACGGGGTTTAGGGTATGAGGTGATGAATAGCATGCAAGGTGACTCCGGTCGTTATGCAGGGATTGTGGTAGGGATAGGCGGATTTTTTGAGGAGCTGGGTTGGAGGTTAACAAGTAGATTTACGTGTCATCTGAGCTACTGATTGCGTGGTGCTGAGTCACTTATGCCGGGTATCAATGAGATGTCTGAGAAATAAGGTGGGTACGCGGCCTAGGCGTGCGATCAGTGTTTCAGATGTGTCCTTATGAACCCTACAAGCTTGTTGTAGGGAGGGAAGTGCATGCTGCAAATGCGCCCGTGTTGGCGGCCGTACGGCTGCCCCCGTTGACATGGCCGGGATTGGGAGTTGACCCTTCGGGGTCCCTTCCAGGGATCACGGAGCTTCCGGGTTCCCCTCCGGTTGTGAGAATGGAGCCGCCGTCTCCTTCCCTCCAGGGAATCCTCAATCGACATCGACTGCGGCAGCCTGGAGCGAAGCCGAAGGAAGAAGCTAAAGGAAGAAGAGAGAGGGATGCCGTCCAGTCCGCAGCTCGCTTTCTGCTGTGGAAGCGGCCAGATGGCCCCACCTGGGACCTATTCGGAAGGATCTAGCCGGCATCCTAGAATGGAAGCAGAGGACTCCATCCAGTTGGACAGTGGTCCCTTCCCAACTCCCCCAAAGATTTTTATTTATTTTTATGTACTCTTTTCTCTTTGTTTTCTCTACTCCCTCCCTCCTTTCTGCGCTGTCGAGGTAACCCCCTCCGGTCTGCGTACCGGCGACCCGGCAGTTCCGTGGACAAACAGAGTGGTAGGACTACTTGTCCTACCACAATTTGTGAGTTTCTTTCAAATGTTAAGAAACGCCCCAGGGTGTCCGGGTGGAAATCGGAGGCCAATCAGGATGCGGGTTTTCTTCGGGGTTCCCCTACCAAGCATAAGAGGAAAGGACTCGTTCCTCCAGGGCCCTTCCTGGATTCATAGAGTGGTCCCTCCGGGGTGACCCTCACCCTAACTTGAAGAGTGACACGCACCCCCGAATGGCGTGGACATCGTCAAAGAGCATCGTGATCCCGCTCTGAGGAGGCAGACTATTCTTCAGCACCCGGAGAACCCCTCCCAAAAAAAAAAACCCGAAGAAGAGAAAGAAAAAGGTGGAAGAAAAGCAGCGAAAGCAGTAGAACTCCTAAGGATTTCCACCATCCGAAAGGACGTCTCATGTGCCGCTCTGACGCCAGCTGCGTTTCTCGTAGTCCTCAGCTGCGTCCGCGGAATCGTGGCAGCCTGGAGCGCGGGAAGAGGAGACCAGAATGGCAGGGACGCCATCCACTGGGCGCGAATCATCCCGAGGACCGCCTCGAGATGGCTCCAGCTGGGAACTATCCAGACAGAACTTGCCAGCATCCTGAGCAGGATGCCAGACTCCTGGCAGCGTACCGTGATCCCTCGATACCTCGATTCGTCTCCCTCCCCATGTATAATTCCCTCTCCTCCGTTTTGTTTGTTTATTTTTCTGTTTTGTTTTCCCTCCCCCACGCTGCGGAAGCGGATCTCGCCGGTCTGCGTGCCGCCCTTCGGCGTAGTAGAACCAATATTTTACCACAAAAATGTCTTTTTATTACTAACGTGATAAATGCCTCGGCATAACCAGGTGAAAACCACCCGAAAGGATTCGGGGCGTTCTCTTCGACGCACATGCTTGGTAGAAACACTAGTGCTTGACTTCTGTCCAGCTACTTCCTCTTCTAATGGTTGGGTTGAATTCGATACTCCATTGCATCGACAACAGTCTGGGAATCAGCTTGCTAAAGTTTGCAAAGAGTCTTCTGCGTGCCTCGAACGTTCTGGTGGCTGCTGGAAGCAGCTGTCTGGAGAGTCTCGATGTTGTCCTGGCTGGGGGAGCGCTCATATGCTGCAAGAAGCAGCTGCCTGCGTCCTGCCTACTTTCCCCCTCCCCCCTCTACGAGTTGCTTCCCAACTTGTGTGAGGACCTCTCCGTGTCTCTCAGACGTCCCCAATGCCTCTCGGCTGCTCTCCTCGAATGCGGGTTGCGCTGGAGACGCATGCAGTCGATCCTGCGCCAACAAGGTGCTTTGTTTCTCGACTCTTGCGACACTAAGAAGTGCATTCCTTATGGGGGCATTGCCAAGAAGCGGCTAAGAGTTCCTCCAAAGGGACTCTTCGGCAGTCACACTTATCGCCTCCACTTGCACAACTTCCGATCTGCCATCTTTCAGTGGTGCTTGAGGCTCGTTCGCTGACTCAGCTCACCACTGGCGGAAGCAAATTCCGTGCCTCAGGGTGGCACGCCCGGCTCATGCGGAATCCTGGACGTGTCCCTTGAAGTGTTCTCTGGCTCCGGGAGTTCATCCTGGGAAATCTGAACAACTCCCCGAAGAATTCATTGCTGATCCTCCGTACAGAAGGCAGCCATTTCATTCTGGTTCCTGGTATCTTCCCCTCAGTGCCCTCACTTCCTACCTTACCCCTTTTCCCCAGTCCTACAAACAATCGGGTAGCTCATTCAACCCACAAAAATGCAAAAACAAAGCACACGCGTAAACACTACTCTCCAAAGTGTTTCCTTCTCATTCTCCATTCTGCACATCCCTTCGTAAGCATTTCTGTAAGTTCTCTGTGCCAATTGTTTTTATAGCTCTCTGCCGTAACCACGATAACTTCCAGTTTGCAAACTTTCTATTTGTCTCACTTCTTTTTTTGCAGCTCTAGTGCTAGAAAATCATGAATTTCTGGAAATATCGTAACCTCCGTTGGCTCTTTTCCAGTCTGTCTTCCTCGAGGATTTACTGGACCACTACCAGAGAGCCGTTCTATTTATTCTTCCAAGGTCTCTCCCGTTCAGCCACTTTCTGTTTGTTGGGCGTTTTGGTGCTCTTGCATCTCCTTGCGGAAACTGGCTTGCTGCTGCTTGCGTCCCTCCTTTTTCAATTTCCAGTCCTTTCCTTTTGACCTCAGTTCTTCAGGTTCCAATGTTTTTCCACGTTTCTGTGTTACGGACTCTCTCCCAACCGCACATTTTTCCTTCTTTTTTTCCTTTCCTTTCCTTTTTCTTTGGGGGGTGGGTGGCTGATCCTGCAGCTAAAAGCCGGTCTTTGTGTTTGCAGCACTCCCGTTCGCTGTGCCCTGAACAAACAACACTTCTCGGGCTTGAGACACGAGCAGACTGGATGTCCTTGCCGGCCTCAATTTATTGCACGCGGCACAGCGACCACTGATCCCGGTCACCGAGGGTCAAGATTTAGCGCTTTCGTGGAGCTCCACACCTTAACGAACGCGTCTTCTGAAAACAAGTGGTCCGGAAAGCTCTGATCTGACTTGATCGTTGAGTGAAGGATGACTCCAGGTGGTCTTTTCGATGTGTTGCAGTTCAGTCCATGAAGCTGGTCCGCGGCAATCGCGACTGCCCTGATGACGGTATGGAGCTTCCAGTCATCTAAATTGATTCCTTCACCGATGATGAGTCTCACGAAGAGTTCTCCGCGATCGGTGCAAACGGAAAAACCGTTAACGGACGGCACTTCCGCTGTGATCGTACCGAAGTCCACCTCCTTCTAATTGTCCAGTGCGATCGGAACATCTCGCGTTGCGTCGCACCTTAACAACCCATTTGTGAACATCCAGCGGCCCTTTTGAACTGGCCGCTGCCCGCTGTAAACCTCGAAGACGGGCTCGTCTTGCACATGTGCAGTTTCGAAATATTATGGGACCCTTTCGACTTCCCCAGTTTGGGCTTGTGAAGCCGCTGCCGTCGCGTGGGGCGCCACTGTCGTCAAGGCGGACGCCGTGCTTGCCTGTCTTGCCATCGAAATGGCTCTGCGTGGCTATCGTGTGCCTCCGCCTCATCGCTGGTCGATCTCGATCTTTTCTCCACCGCAGAACTACCGGTCACTCTGCGCGAGAGTAGGTCAAATCGCTGCCTTGGCGCCCTCACTTGAAGGAGTCCGCACTTTTCTCTCAATCAGTACTCGTCCTCGGGCGGTACCAGCGCACCGTGTTCTCCTTCTACGAAAGTGGAGCTCAGCGTGCGTCATTCTTACCGTTTCCATCTATCAAGGTCCTCTTTCTTATCGACCATTCTCTGCTTGAAGAACCGCTTTCTCTGACTCGGTTTCGCCTTTCTGGATAATAAAATCCATTCCTTGTAATGAGTAGCCTGAAGACATGAAAACCCCTTTTCCTAATTCCGATCTGACCACGGGGAATACCTCGGTTCGGCTATCAGTTGTCTGCTCTTAAGGCGTCCCTCGCCATTGGATTCCATGCATCCTGGACGCGAGATGCACAGCGGCAGCTTCGAAGCATCACTTTCACACGCAGCCCCTCCTCGATAATCAGCTTATCTGCGGTCACTGACTCTCCCTAGCGCCAGGTGTACATTTCCTCTCAAAATTGGCCCGGCTACCCACTCCCAGTGAATCAAAGCGCCAAAATCTTCGACCACGTTGAGTTTTTCGGCGGTCGAGAGAAACTCTCTGGCCACCTCCGTTGGCGTGCGTGGGGTGTGAATCGGAAGAAAGGAACTTGCGGCGAACCTTCCGTTGGAACTCTTTCCCGCTCACACACGATAAGGATCAGCAACCACGCGGAGATAGCTCTTCGTCCTCCTCGGAAACACCCTTAGGTTTCATTCGGAGACGACACTCGAATCCCAGGGCTTGTAAGGGGCTTCGCAAAGGTCTTTTCGTCTCACGAACCCAGGAAGTCCTGAAAACCAAATTCTCGACGGGATCTTCGGGATGAGTGAGTTTTTTTTTTTTTTTTTTTCGGTGGGCGCTCTTCCAGGATTGCTTCCTCCTTTGCTCGTTCGAGTGGCCGCCTCGTGGAGCTCGGCCTCCGTGCATAGGTTCGTCCCTTCGCGAACCACTGCACCTGGTGCTGTTGCACGTGGAAGCCTGGCGAGAGGCGGCTGCGTTCCTCTGGCCGTGAGGAACGCGGGAATCCCGTCGTCCTTGGTCGCACTCTTGATCCTCAGGGGTCAGCAGCCTGCACAGAGATGCCAAGCACCTGCATTTCCTGCACCTCCCGTGCGAGTTCATCCCAGGTAATTTCAACCAGTCTTTCGGGATTCGACCCATTCCTGGAAGTCACGGATCTTCTGCGCGGATTGCGCGCGGATATTCGACAGGTCCGCCGAGTTAGGCCGTCCGCTTTCACACGGCCCGGTCTTCCCAGGGGACACTTTCGCGTGGAACATCTTCCATTCTCGAGTAGAAGAAACAAGAAGCAGATCGTTTGGCACCGCCCCCTCCATAACTCACTCATAACTCTCCCCGGGATCTCTTGAAAGCGCCTTCGGCAATCGAATTGCGAGTCACATGGCCTCATGTGTGCCGGCCTTCATCAGGGACTCTTACAAAGCACCTAGGAGTGGCAGAGCCCTACAGTCGAGGGTCGGGCTGGCGTCTGCATCTGGAGGAAGGTAGAACCACGTGCTCCTCTTTCGCATCCGCAGACCCTCACCCGCGTTCGCTGCTCTTCCCCTGCTTGGCGTCCGCGTTCAGGAAGGGCACCGAAGAAGTTCAGGTCATCTCTCAAGCTTCCACTGGGTCGAGGTTTCCCCCTGTCGAGTGACACTGCTCGCGGAATTCTCACGAGGAGATCTCCGCTTGTGGATCATCCAAAATGGCTCTCTCTGTCCCATAGGACTGCTCCGTAGCAAAATGCGGTCTCGTGCTCGCGGACGCGGAGGACCGGACTTGACCTTGGAGACGGCCTTCATTTCTATCAGGAGCTGGTGGCAGATCTGCAGTGTTCCCCCTCCGGTGCTCATGGACACCCGCACCCTACCCTTGAAGTGGACAGGAGTCGGCACTACTGATGCAGCACTGGGACCTCCCGTGCAGCGACCACTGGCATCTGTGGACACAGGGAGAGGAGTGAACCCAAAGTATGCAAAGTGCAGAAAGCGTTGATCCCTCCCGCAACTACTCGTGGAATGCATTGCTCTCCATCCCCCTTGGGGACCCTTCGTCGCGACCCTTGGAACCCCTGGCGGCAACCCAGGTACGCTGTGCGACTCTTTGTGCGGGACACCCTGAGGCTTGGCCGCCGCCTTAGCAGCACTGCTGCCTCGCGGGATCGTGGCTTTGAGCGATGCCAACGGAGGAGCCAATGAGAGGGGACGCCATCCACTTCGCTCTTTGCTTTCTCTGGATAGCGGCCAGATGACCCCACCTGGATGTCAACATTAAGCAAGACCTTGCCGGGATCCTCCGAAGGATGCAGAGGACCATCCTCAACAGACCGTGACCCCATCCCTTCTCGCACCCCTCACTCCACAAATGTTTCATGGATTCGATCCATCCCTGGAAGGGATTTTATTTTGCTTCTTTCTCTCTTCTTGTTTGGTCCCTCCCCTCTGCTACTGTGGTGGGCCTCGCCGGTCCGCGAACCCGTAAAGCGGCAGGTTATATACGAAAGGACGTGATTGGACCACCGGTTCAACCACACAAATTGCAAATTTTATTTCATCTTGAAATAAATGCCCCTGAGTACCCGGGTGAAAAATCCTTGGAGTTTCCCGGCAGCTCTCAGTTGGCTAGACCAAATGCAAGTTCTCTTTGCTGAGCTGGTTGGACGGTTCGTGTGTGGGTTCTGTCTTTGCTTGCTGAAGAGATGGGCGAGGCTGCTCATCGAGTAGCACCTTGTCCAACCCATTCCATTGGGACCTTTCCCGAAGACCCTCAGTTCCCGAATTTTCCCTACTGCTCTCCCCCTCTCCCGAACCAGGCGATCTCCTGTCAACTTCACATCCAGGCCAAAAAAAAAGATCTTTAGGCGTTCGTTCGTCCCCTCCCCTCCCCCCCTCCTTCAAAAGTAAACAGCCTGGAAAGCAGAGAGAGTCTGGGTGTCGTCACTTGGGTGTGGCCCAGTCTTTATCTCCTCCTCCTATCACCAGCCTGGAGCGTTCGTGAGCCGTCTTACGTGCAGAATGGGCGAGTCCATCTCTGAACCTTGTCCTCTCTGATGGTCTGCGTGTTCCCAGGAGAGCCAGGCTGTCCCTCGGGTTTACACGAAGAAGGGATGTCCAGCAGAATCAGCTAAGCTTTCGAAGTCCCAATGGAACCGCAGCGGGAACCAACCAGACTCCCCCCCTTCCCCAGTAGAAGGAGTCAGATGTGTCTCATGTCTTTTCAAGGAGGCTCCGGAGGCAGCATGATCCCACCAGGGGAAAGCGCGGGCCAGGTGAATCTCGAACTCTCCTGATCTGTCGCCTGTGATGCTGAGCTGCGTCTTCTACGGAGAGCGCATTCGATAGAGTAGCGCGCAAAATGGTAGTCGGTGGTGACGCTGTCGTGGGTAGTCGTGGGTTCGAATTGCTCCCGAAGAAAAACTATGCCAAGAACGCGAGAGGTGGGTGGGTGGGTGCCTTGTAGGTTTCGAGTTCCCTCCTGAAGGATGACGCTGGTCGGTCCATTCGGATGCGGCACTGGTGGCCGCCGGAACCCGGATGCTCCCTTGACTGGCCTCCGGGATCAAAAGTTGACCCTTCGGGGTCCTTCCGGGTATTCAAGAGCTTCAAGGTTTCCCTCCGGCGATAAAAATGGAGCCATGCCATCGCGTACCGCAGAGCTGGTCGACATCCCCACTCGGGGCGCCTTTCCTGAGTGTCAGAAGTTCACTGCTCCCTTCGGGATTCCCTTCAGAGGAGGACAAGGAACGCACTTCCGGGATCCTTACGGAGAAGAAACGAAGAGCGGGGGTTCCTCCGGAGACAACCAGGACGAGAAGGTTCCCTTCGGAGTTCCCTTCCCCAGTGCAAGAGAAATGGAGTCCTGGATTCATAGGGTGGTCCCCACCCTAACTTAAAGAGTCAACGCGCACCCTCGGATGGCGTGGATGGTGCTTCAAGAGTTCCGTGAGCCCACGTGGACGGTTCTTCAGCACTTTGCGAACCAAAAAGAAAAAAAGGAAAGGAGGGGAAGAAAAAGAAAGCTGGAAGCAGGAAGGAAAGGAGAAGGATCTTAGAGGGATTTCCATCATCCAAGAATCGGGTGCCTCTCAGGGCGTTCCCTAAGCTGCCGCATTCTGTCGTGCTCCTCGTCGTTGGTCAGCTCACTCTGGGGCGCCGTCACTTGATGGGCGGGGCATGATCTGTTATGTGCTCCGCCAGCTGGGCGGCTACGTCCTCGACCTTTCTTTGAGGCCGCACCTTCCCTGGCCCGCGCGTGCAGCTCTTGCACGGAGCGTTCGAAACTCGGGCGGATCCCTTTGTCCCTGCACTGGAAGACGCCGAGACCTTAAACACGATCTGCTTGCTCTGTGGTCAGTCCCCTGGAGGCTTCCACTCATCTTATGACGCCATCCTGGTCGGTTCCCTGAGACTGGAAGAATGGCCTGACACCCGGTTGCTCCGGGACGTTTATTTATATAAAATAAACATGGAGGTCAGTGTTAGGATTCCTGGTCCTGCCACGCCACAAGTGCAGCAATGGAAGCCTGCCGGGAACCAGCACGCAGGGCGGCGAAGTCTGCCTCGGCAGAAGAGGGGAAGGGGAAAGGGGAGGAGCGGGCAAACAAAAAAAAGAAAAATATATACAAAAGAAATTGGAAGGGATCAATGGGTGCTGGAGGGTGTCCTCTGCATCCTATACAGGGTGCCAGCAAGTTCCTGTTTCCAGGTTCCCAGATGGAAACCGTTATTCTGCCATCCTCATGAAGAGGATGGCAGAATAGATGGCATCCCTGTTGTCCTGGCCTCCTCTGGAGTTGCTCCTTGCAGCCACGATCCTGCTGCGTGGGCAGCAAAATGCTGCTGGGGATGCGGCTGGCGTGAGGGCGTCGCTCAGGAAGAAGCGCTCTGGGGTTGTCCTCGGGGATCCGCAGGGACGCGGCAAAGAGTTCTCACAGGGAGCGGAAGGCAACAAAATCCACGATCAGGTGTGGGAGGAACTCTCTTTCGCTACACCTGCAGCAGCTGGTGCTCGCACACCCCCGGGTCCAATGGTGGATGTTGCAAGGGAGGCCCCAATGCAACAGAAGGATCCGGAGAAATAGTAAAGTTTTTTTCGGAGTCAGGAATCCCCTCTTCTGCAGTTCTCGAGCCAGGATTCGTGCAAGACCCCATCATCAATTCCTCCAGGGATGTTTCTGCCATCACTGCTGAAGTGCCTGGCAGTCTTTTTCCTTCCCTATGCCAGTCGTCCCGCATCCTCATTTTTCGGCTACAATTCCCAATTCGATTTCTCCATCCCACATCCCCCGTTGCTGCAAGCCCCAGTCGGCTGGACTGCGAGGTTCGAGTACCCCAGAACGACGAGTTCTTGCTTTCCCTTTCTGCATTCTGTGCTCATCGGCCCCATGAAGAGGCAAACCGGGGTCTCATACATGTTGTGGAGGGAGAGGAGAGGTACAACTCGTAAGGCAGGGGGGGTCGGAATCCATGCAGTTAATTACGGCCCGTGGGTACCCGTCATCTAAAACAAAAGTTTTATTTATGGCGTAGATTCCCAAAGTGGGAGATACCGCCACATGGCAGGAGCTGGAACGATTCAGGGGGGCGCAGAGTAATTTTTTATCTGAAAAAAGGGGCGGCAGACCAAATAAGTTTGGGAACCTATGATTTATAGCCTGCATGATATGGGCAGCGGTATACGGATGAAATGTATCTCGTGTGTAAAAAAGTGGACTTGCGCTTTTAGAGATTTAGTCGGTGATGTGGATGGTGGTGGCTGCAATAGAACGAGTACCTCACGCGCTGTTTTCTTGTGTGGGAGATTCTGTGCCGGCAAAAATCCCGAAAGACAAGAAAATACAAATATACATGTTTATTCTATAGATTGATATACTTGTTTATTTCAATATATATATAACATACATGTAATTAACAGCAACATTATTGAATACATATATTTATCAGTGTTTATTAACATACGTTTTATTAATATAATCAATAACTTGTTGATTATATATATATATATGTATAATCAAAAATAAGCACATATGCGACATATACATGTATGTATTCATATAAATATATGTATTCATATATATGTTTCTCTCTGTCCCTCTCTATCTATATATGTTTACATACATACACACACACACATATATATTACTTCCTGTTTCATTTTCAAAGTTGACAGCTACAAGAGTACAAATATAGGGCTTTCCATCTTCCACCCTTCCTTCCAAAGTTGCTAAGCTAAGTAAGTTAAGTTTGCCCGTCCTCGCAACGTGACTTCAGTCACATCGCGAGGATGCCACAAGTTTCACTCATCGGGATGTCCTGTAGACTGTATTTCGGCGACTTCTGCCTTTCCCGTCCAAGGTCCTCTTCATGACGTTTTGGGAATCATCCGGTAATCTTCAAAGCCGATGAGTCCAGTAAGCATCGCGAGTGTAGCGGATGCACGAGATGACCACGAGCTGTCTCATTTTATCCGCGTACATCCGCGGGACACCCTGCTCACGGAGAACGGCTCGTTTCTGGTGTTCCCAGTTCCCAAAGGGCCAATCATGATGGCCTTTGAAAACTTCGACATCGACTCCTTTCTTGGATTGCAGGTTGGCAACATCTTAGCACACCTTCTCATTCCTGGAGATGCTGAGAGCTTCGTACCCGTCCTCGAAGGAGCCAGCTACACCCAGCATCACCATCGTCTTGCTTTTCTATAATACCAGATCTGGCATCAGGGTGGCATCAAAAGCAGGGATGCCAGTTTCTCGGACACTGGTTTCCATCTTGCTGTTTCTGTCCTTGCTATTTTGATCTCTTGCTCTATCGCATCGTGCCGGGCCGTGTACAGACGACAGCGCCTCATGCAGTGGTCTGTCATGTGTCACGAGGCAACGTCTCGTCTCACAGGCCACAATGGGAGCACGAGAGATTAGCTCACCCTTTTCTGCCAGCTCCTTCCATGAAAAGCAGATTTAGCCTCACAGCGTGGATAAATCTGCAGTCTGCAAGTTCTAGTTGGTCCCCATTTGTAAGAAAGCAACTCGAAGAATCATGCAATTGGACGCGGAGCATGGCTTCCCCTTGACCTGGGAGCTTCTCCGCCAGGGAATGCCATGTTCCCTCGCGCTGGGCAGCTCGTACGAGGAAAATCCCTCCTCATGCTGACACCAAGAATCAGCTCGCCGATCCGGATTGTCGCTTCTTCTTGAAACTTCCAAACTGCTCCTGATATGGACAGCGAAAGTTGATCTCAACGAAGGTTGTCTTCCAATGGCCCACAAGCTCTGTGTATCCCCACTCGTTCTGGAAAACTTCCCAGATGTGAGCGGCGACATCTGGAAGATCACCCTCCGTTGAATGTCAAAAGAATTTTCCTTAATACCACCCCACAGCGAGTTTCTTGGGCTCATGTTCTGACGGCATCATTCGGTGAGGGTGATTCCCTGAAGCGCAGTCCATGATGAAGGTATCAACCTCATCTGAGAGCTTCACGAGACCAAGATAGCTCTTTTTCCTCCCTCCATAGTGGCATTCATCAGCTACCCTAGACGGGTGGTGCAGCAGTGTCCTGATTGTGCGCCTCATTTTTGTTATCCAGATATTTCCGGTTCTCTTTCTCGTGCGTTCCTAGTCTCCCGCAGTGTACGAGACTGAGGAAGTAGAAGGTTTCCATAGCATCAATTTCTTTTGCCAAGCATAGAGACCACATTTGAGGATGCATTCGGTTTTGGCAAGAATTTCTTCCTTAGAGGGATGGTTTTTGAATACTTTAATCCCAACTGCTCTTCCTAGATGCTTGTAGGCCTCTGATGAATTTAAGTGGGCAATTGAACCACAGTTGACATTCAAGTCCCACGGTCTCAAGTCTCGACGGCTCTCACCACAATAGGAAAGGCAGGAGCATTTGGAAGGATTGATTGCTTGATCAGCCTCACCAACTGTGCCCTCAATGGAGCGTATCCCATTGCTTGGAGCCTCTTGGGAATCCGCAAGGATGACCGAGTCATCGTCATGCGCCACAAGGACATCCCTGCCGTAACTCACCCTCACTGCACGCAGGATTGGTTCGAACGCTAAGATGAATGGGAGTGAACTCAAGGGACATCCCAGTTTCACTCCCTTGCTGCAGATGAAGAAGTCCTCGTTACGGAGGACTCCAGCTGAATGTGCGCAAGCCGGTGCACAGGCCTTCAACGATGTGAGGGAAAGCGAGCCCGACTCCAGCTTCTGGTCGCGCTCTTCGCACTGTGGTATGCGAGTTGGTGCAGAAAGCACTCGAAAGGTCGACGGAAACCATTCCAAGAGCCACGATCAAACCATTCGAATGGCATCCAATCGCCTCTGTGAGGCAAAGTTCTGGCCAAGACCTCCATCGAAGCACAGAAGTCCCTTCTGCTGGGGAATGACGACCTCTTTGTTTTCCAGGATCCGTTTCCGCAATTCTGCCTACTGTCAATGCAACTGACTCCAATTGCTGACCTTTTCTAGTATGCAGTCCTATATCCTGTAGAATTTTTCGAGACTAGAACTGTCCGGTTACACTTTCACTCTTCCGGAACATTATGGCACTTCCTAATACAAGTTTTCGTATGCTATTTTTTTTTAAAAAAATTGCTGTTTTTTAATTTTTTTACATTACCTTTACTTGTAGCCCTTCTTTTTTATTTGTAAAAATTGGAAATTTATATATTTCTTTAATACATATCCATATAATCTTTAGTATATACATCAATAATGTAATAATTTACTTATTATGTTGACGGTATGTATATTAATAAACGTTAATGTATATGCTAAGATGACACTGCCACTAAAAGTGTGTATGCTAACACATAATGGTGACGATATATGTTAAAATTAATTTGTATATTAACCCTTTGGGTGTGGCGCAGCAGTTGCACCACTACAACGCGCGCAGGGTGGTGTAAACCTTCCCTCCAAGTACCGCAACCGATGCGTCTGCGGACGACGAACCTGCGGCCGCGCGAGAAAACCAGCAGCTGGTAACCTCGGAAGAACCCATTCTCGGAATCCACGGATCTCCTGCCGAGGCACCAGAGAGGAAGAATGAAGGAGAGACAAAGAAGAGGATTGCTTTCCAGCAGCGTATGCTGGCGACGGTGTGCTCCAGAGAAATCAATAGAAGACCTTTCTAAATACTTGTAGGCCTCCCAGATCCTTCAGATGAATTCAACTGGGAGGGGGATACTCCTAACTTGAAGAGTTAGGGGGCACTCTAAGAGAAAACCACCCTATGAATCTAGGAAGGCTTCCTCTTCCGCTTCGGGGGGGGAACCTCGAAGGGAATCTCTTCCTCATTTGCTCCAGGGGGTACGTTCTTCAGAGGGGGCACACTCCTCAATTCTGGTTGAACTAGATGAAGGATTCTGGCAAAGGCGAGAACCGGCGTCGGGATCTGGAACTGACCTCTCTTCGGGTTCGACAGGGATGCAGAGCTGAAGGGGTGCCTTCGAGGCCAGTTCATTCAACCAGTCGTTCGGTTCCGTGCGGCAGGAGAGAAGAAGGGTAGGGCGGTTGTGCTGAGGTCACCGCGGTACCGCATCCTGGAGAGATGGAAGCAAGACGGGGAAGGGAGGGGCTCCGTTCTTTCAAGCCCTCTCTTCAGTAAGCGGAGAGACCAAAAATGCTCCAGAGATCAGGGAACGCAGTTGAGAGTCTCTGCCCTAAAGAGCAAGTGATGCTTATTTTGCTCAATAGTTTGGATCTCTAAGACAGATGAAGCGCGGGTGATCGGATCAATACTAGTAGTACAAGTTTAGAGAGACCGAGGAGGAGAGTTTTTTTTTTTTTTTTAGGGAATCCGGAAAGAATCCGTTCTTGGAATTTCTTTTCCGGGTGGACCCTCTGGAAAGGATCCGCTCCTTGTTCCTCCTCTTAAGAGAACCCAGAAGGGACACTTCCAAATTGCTCTAAAGAGCGTTCCCCAGAGGGGGCAGCACTTCTTGACACTCTGGAGTAAGAGATGGAGAGTTTCCTCCGAGGGGGGAGAGCAGTGGTTCCATTTTCACAACCGGAGGAGAACCCCGAAGGGAACTGTTTCCTTGATCCTGGAAGGACCCTGGAGAGTCAACTTTTAATCCCGGACACTCATCGGGGGCATCCAGTTTTTCAGCTTCCACTAGTGTCTCAGCCGAATATGCCAACCAGCACCATTTCTGCAGGGAAACTCCAAACCCGCAACGCATCTCCCGTTCTTAGCGTCGACACCGCGTGGGGATTCGAACCCACGACGAGTGAAGCCACGCGCGATCGCAGCCACATGGCTGCCAATGCGGGCGTGGGTCTCCAACTGAGATCCAAGAAAATTAGCGAGGCTATTGCCTTGGGTGAACAGGTTGTCCAGGCAATGGAGATGGTAAAGAATTCCCCCGTCGTTGGTCGTACCGTCCCGCACATCCTCTGTAAAACACAGGAGAGCAAAGGTGGTCACGACTTGTACGATTTGTTGGTGTGGTTGCAGAGACGGAATGGCTTTCCCGAGTCATAGTGTTTGTTGAACACGAAATTTCGCTGCAGAGGGAAAGTAAGCCGAGAGTCCGAGGTCAAAGATCAGAGTTCTTGCAATTCCCACGACGATCACGAAGGGAGCTGACCTCTCTTCAGGGTTCGACAGGGATGCAGAATTGAAGGGATGCCTTCGAGGCCGGTTCTCGCCTTTGCCGGAATCCTTCATCTAGTTCAACCAGTCGTTCAGTTCCGTGCGGCAGGAGAGAGAAGAAAGGTAGGACGGTTGTGCTGAGGTCACCGCGGTGCCGCATCCTGGAATGATGGAAGCACGGGATGACGTGAAGGAGCGATCGCGAAGACAACGTAGGCGTTGCGAGTCGGGGAGTTCGAGGACATGAACCAGTTGGTGTAACTGCGCCTGCCTGCTGCGCCGGCGCAGTTACACCAACTGGTTCGTACTGGCTCGCTGCAGGTGCAGTAATTCGTAGAAAAGGAACCAGGGTTTCAGAGAAAGAGCAAGACGGGTGAGGGAGAGGCTCCGTTCTTTGAAGCCCTGTCTTCAGTAAGCGGAGAGACCAAAAATGCTCCAGAGATCAGGGAACGCAGTTGAGAGTCTCTGCCCTAAAGAACAAGTGATGCTCACTTTTGCTCAATAGTTTGGATCTCTAAGACAGATGAAACGCGATTGATCGAACCAATACAAGTAGTACAAGTTTAGGGAGACTGAGGAGGGTTATTTTTTTTTTTTTAAAGCAAAGGCCAGTAGGGACCTCACGAGGAAATGGTTACTATTGGCTTAGGATGATAGAATTCTTCTGGGTTCTTCTATTTGCTGCTTTCCTTCTAGCTTGCTTTTTCGGTTCTCTGGGTGCTCAAGAACCTCCAAGGAGTGTCGAAGAGGCTTGCAGATGTTGCCAGGGATCCTTAAACGAAGTCCTGTTACCCGAGGGTGCGTGTAGCTCAATCAGGGAGAACTCCCGAAGGGACCAGCCTAAAAATCCCAGGAATACCACGAGGATGGATCTTGGCAGTCCCTGCCCTCTTGTGGAGGGGACTGCCAGTGGCATGTGATGAGCTGGTATGCTTGTTTGATGAGGATGGTTCATGCTGAAGGAGTAACGTGCTTCTCACCTAACGACTGGGAGATCTGTTCCTAGGTGACTGCAGAGAATGATCAAGAAAATGCACTTTATTAGCATCTTTGATGTAGTATTATTACCACGAATCTCCTTGGTGACTGCTAGTTGTTTGCACCGGATACTCCAACGGGACGCGATCAGGGATGATAAGCAGCAATGGAACCGAAAAGCATGGACATCAGCGGCATTTTACCATATGCACGAGAGGGTTCAGATGCGTGGGCGTGGTAACTGCTGAAGAAAGCAAACGCTGAATGGTTTTTTATGATGTTCGTAGAGCTGAACAGGGGTGTCTTAATAGAAAAGTCGAGTTAAGGCTGCTACGTGAATCCCTTGGAGATAATTGGACGACCAGGGGTGGTTACACAGTATCTTGCGACCTCCACCTGGATGCACCAGGCCTCCGGTGTCTCCAAGCTCGAGGAGGAGGGTTCGAAACCGCAGTGGGCTCGGGTGGAACGTGCACTTCCAGCTCACGGTGGACGCCCACACGTCAGAGCACCCGTGAGCGAGGGCGGACTCGAATCCGGCCGAAGGATAGAGGAATTGGAAACTCCAGATCTTTCACCCGGGTAAGCCGGGGCTTTTATTATTAAAAAATCTCACAATTATTAATTCTTGTCGTCTGTATTTGTGTTCCAGTCAGAACACATTGTTCTTATTGTCTTATGAACTTGTCCTTTCCGAATTGTATGCCGGTAGGGCCTTCTCCACTCGCGAAAGGGACGGGAAAAAGAGAAATAAAAAAACAAAAAAGTAAAAACGCTTGGGAGGGAAGGGAAGGGATCACAGTACGCCGTGAGGGGGCCTCTGCATCTGGTTCTGGATGCGAACAAGTGCTGGCAGAATTTTACTTAGTCGGCGCCAAAGGGAAGCCTTCTCCATGGAGATGACTGCCCAGTGAATGGCATTCCGACTGCTGCGGCCTCTTATTGACGCTTTCCACTTGCCCAATATTCTCCGTATGCAGCAGAGAACTGCAACGCACGCGGCACCTGGCAGGGAGTTCCGCATCAGGAAGAGACGAAAAATGTTTTTAGGGTCGCCCACCGGAACGTTTAGGGCCGACGAGAGTCGATCCCACATGAGGCGGAGGGCAACACACTCGATTATAAAGTGGGGGAAGGTGACCCTTTCCCCGCACTCTGCGCGATGGGCATCCAATCTCCCCAATGTTCAGTGAGACAGGCGTGCTCTGCTTAAAAGTCTCCAATGGAGCACAAGCAGCACCGTCTCCTGCCAATCCAAAGGGAGGGTGCCACTGTCCCAATATGCCGGGGGCCACTTCACCTCCTCCGGAGGCATGCCGAGCAGCTCGCCCCAGCGCACAATTCCATTTGGCGGGACACTCGGGGTTGTAGCGTCCGCTAGTTCCCGGGACGTCCACGCCTTCATCAGTTTTTTCCTGCCTCGATGAGGGGGCAGGACACTTCATACGATGCCTCCTCATGGCTGTCCCTGGCTTCTCTGAGGGAGCTCTGAGGAAACTCCAGAAAGGGGGAGTAGGGTTGGCGTTTTTTTCCTTTCCGTCTTTCTTTTTCAGATAGGCGGCAGAGGGGACTAGGTTGCTGTCTTGAGGATCGCTTCAAGAGAAGGAATCTCTGGAGCAGGAGTGAAATACCGGAAGCTCTCATTCTCCCCTTTGCCTTTACCTCTTCCTCTTCCTCCTCGAGGTTGGACAGAAGCGATCTCTGTTTCGGGTCATCGGACACAAGGGCAGTGGAAGGAGGTGTTCCCCTTCCTTAGCAAGGAAGGCTGTGTGCCCTTCTTCGGCGATGCCACCCGGGTACTCCGGGACGTTTATTAAAAAACCGTTTCACTCGTCATTACAGTATGTGGTACAAGGCCCCACTAACGGCCACGTAATGCCGGACCTGCCGGGACACCGGGACGCAGCCCGGTGTGACTCTCCTCGGCAGTGGAAGGGGATGGGGAGAAAAACAAAAAGAAACATAAACCAGAAAACAAAGAAAAAAAAAAAGAGTTTTTGGAGGGAAGGGAAGGGATCACGGTCCACTTTGAGGAGGGTCCATCCTTATCAGGATACCCTCGAGGTCCATCTTCAATCTGCCCAGCTGGGGCCATTCAATAGCTCTCCGCAGGAAGCGAACAGCATATGGGATGACAGCCATCGCGTTTGAATCCACTCCCTCCTCGCTGGTATCGCTCCAAGCCGCCACGATGCCTCGGATACTTCCTTCTTCGGCGGGTGCCAAGGGGACGGCAAGAACTTCGGACCTCAGCAGCGCTGCGACCAATGGTGGCCACAGCGCTCCTTACTCGCGGAGGCTACGCGGTAAAAAGAAGCAGCGGACCTAGGAGTCATCTTCGTCGGCGAAAGCCACTGACGCCGCTCCTCGTCGTGGGTGCCCTCGAGGAATGGACCAAGTTCTCCCCTTTCGGCCCCCCCCCCCCCCGGCAGCTGGGCTCGTCGTGAAACATACTACTGGATCGGTTTTCCTGGGCTTGCCACCACCAGGTGTGCAACATCGGCCTGCTTGTCCCCCTCTCTCCCCCTCACTCCTCTGTCGGAGTAGCAGGCGGGCGGGCAAGGAAGGAGGAGAGAGGAGAGAGGGAGCTTTCAGTGTTACCATTACACGATTCGGTCAGAATTTCTCAAAAAAATAAAAAACACCCCCTCCTCCCCTTCGTCCCCCCCCCCCCTTAAAATCGAACGACTTCCGGCACGCTCTGGACGCGAAGGATTCTGTCCGACCTCGTTGCCAGGTGCTTCCGTCCGCAGTAACGGCGCTCCGCGAGGAGGACGAGCAAGAGTAGTTGGAGCGGCCCGGACGAAGGAAGGTTGTGAAGGATTCCTCCTTCCCCTTTCTGCTTCTCCTCCTCCTCGTCGTGAGACCCCACCGATGCGACCGGCTTGCACGCCTCCCAGACGAGTGATGTAATGTGCGAGCCACTCCTCGCCCGACCCTTTTTGCCTTCCTCTTTCCTCTTTCCAGGCCTGCAGGCGAATCGTCTTCGCCAAGAAAAGTTCAATTGGCCGTTGTGAAACCCCGGAGCAGAGCAGCAGTCCCGTGCGCCTGCGCGGGCTGAAGATGCACTCCGGACGGTTCGCCCTCCTCCTCCCCTCCCCCCTCCTGCGCGCGCGAGCGCGCACGACTTTCGTCGCTGTCGCGCGCGCGCCTGGGAGGGGAGCCCAGATGTTGGGCAACACCCGTCTGTCCCCCACCGGTGCGGTGAAAAGAGATCCATCCGACTTCCCGTGGTCACGGGTGTCATCTCTTTCACGTCCGGAGCGCGCACAATGACGTGACCCATTTGTGGACGGACCAGCGCTGATGGGCGCCCCGCCGGCTCCGGAGGCGTTGCGCAACCCGCGCCCGCGAACGAGAGGCCTCCGAACGGGCGGCGTCTATAAAAAGGGTGAGCGAGTCGTCTCGAGCCAGAGGATCCTCAGGACTGGCCCCACGACCGAGCATCCCGCGCGACGTGTACCCATGGAACTTCCCGGAAGCGGCCCCAAGCTGGGGTTCTGGCGCCTGCTGCTCCTCCTGGGAGTTCACGGGGCAGCCGAAGGTAGGAAGGTCCCGGCATCCTTCCGGGAGGCAGGGAAAGGGGGGCGCCCCGCCGTAACTCTGTCCTTCCGGAGACGGGGGTAGTGCCCGGCGGGGAGCCAGGAGGGCGAGGTCGCGCGGCTGCTAACCGCTCGCCGGCTTCACGCGGCGGTGGGACTGCTCTGCCGCCCGGCTCCCCCGAAAGCGGGTCCGTGGGTCTTCCTCCTCTAACGGGAGTGTTTCCTATGTCTTCCAGCGATGCTCCAAATGAATACATTCGAGATTGGGTCGTCCAAGTACTTCTTCAGCAGCATGCACCCCTTCATGGGAGCCCTCAACTTCCACCTGGCTTACCAGTTCTGCAGGAACATCGGAATGGAGATGCTGAGCTTCGAGACAGTTGAAGAAGTCCGGGAGATCCAGTCCTTCCTCAACAAGACGAGTACGAACCGTTCTCGTCGCTCCCAATCGCCCGAAGAGGGTCTGTCCTTCTAGACCAGCTGCACGAGAGGTTCTGGACTTCCGGCAACGTCATTGGAGGGACGCACTGGCTCTGGCTAAGCACCGGACGGGAGTTCAACGCGACGTTTGGCAGGTGGACGAAGAAGGAGCTCTTGCAGACGTTGAGTACATCCCGGAGAAGGCGGTCCTTAACCCCCCTCCCTCCTTCCGCCTCCCACAGGTTCAGCCCGAAAGACAAGGAGGCTCCCCGCTGCCTCTTGTCCCTGGGGAACGGCAACTGGGAAGTGAACGACTGCAGGAAGAAGGAGCACTTCGTGTGCGAGCTGACCCGATGCTATCTGTACAATTACAATTCCGTGTCCGTGCCGCCTTGAGCCCTGGGGGCGGCGGAAGGGTGTCAGGCTGGTTGCAGAGGTCCCAGACGGCCGCGGCGGCGCGCCGTCGCCTGGAGGGGGATCGTGGCGCTCACGCAGCCTGCAAACGGAGACCTTCCTTTCGTCGATCGACGTGTGCGTTCCTCCCCGGGTTGTTTTTTCCTCTCCCCTCCCCCTCCCCGCCTCCGCCACCGCATTCGCACTCCGCGGCACGCAGCCTCAGGAACTCGGAGCCTCGCTCTGGACCGTGTTCGCGTGAGGCGCCTGCGGAGCATCGAATCCCTGTTCCCCCATCGTCAGAGTTCAGTAAATAGATTGTTTTTTTTTTTTTCTTTTTCCTTCAGCACTGCTTCTCTTTCGTGGGCAGCTTTCGCGGCGGCACCAGCATGGAGGATGCGCACGCGTCCTCGTCCGTGTCACGCGGTACGTCCCGGTTTCCTTCCGTCGCTTTCAGGCAAAGACTTTGAGTGAAGAAGCAAACGGCGGAAACGAGGGCTGTTGCCAGGCAGCGGAGTCGGAAGGGGAAGAAAGAAAATATGGCCTTGGTCAAGCCCATTCTCCTCGCTTCGCATCTTCTCGCTTTCTTCAGCTCCCCCTCCCATGCATCGCCCCTCTCCGATGCCATGGAAGTTCCCTGCATGAATCCCCAAGCCGGATCGAAGGAACTTCTTGAATGCGTCCACAAGGCGTATGCGCGGATGTTGGCGCGGGTGACGGTGTTGAGGGGTTTCCTTCGGATGGGCTCGCGTAGTGCCGGGCTGCGCGTTCTCGGATTGGTTCGCTCGCCCTGGCGCGACCGGCTCGAGCCCCCTTTTTCTCAAAAGGGGTGACGAAACTCCTTTGGGGTTCTTCTGTTTCCGCTGCTTTCCTTTCGGCCTTTTCTTTCTTCTCTTTCTGCCTTTTTTTCGGGTTTCTTTTTTTTGGTCTGCCAAGTGCTGAAGCACCGTTCGCCTCCTCAGGGAAGGCTCGCGAAGCTCCTTAACGCGATCCATGCCAGTCGAGGGTGCGTGTCACTCTTCCAAGTTAGGGGTGACCCGGGAGAGGACCACCCAATGAATCCAGAAAGGCTACAGGGGAAGAAGTCCGTTCCTCTTACCTTTCGGAGGGAACTTCCGCAGGGAACCTCTTCCTTATTCCCTCCAGAGGGACCCCCGGAGGGGGGACACTCCTCAATTCTTCTTCGGAGGGAACCGGGAAAGGATCCGCTCCTTGTTTCCTCTCTGAAGAGAACCCGGAAGGGACGCTTCCCAATTTCTCTTGAGGGTGACTCCCCGAAGGGAGGAGAGAGCTTCTTGGGCACTCTGGAGAGATGACAGTCCACTAGCTCCATGGCACGAGATGGAGTGTGGCCCCTCTGAGGGGGAGACGACTCCACGTGCACAACCGGATGGGAACTCCTAAGGAGCTCTTTGACGTCCTGGAAGGACCTCCGGAAGATGGGCTTCCAATCCCGCCCACTCATCGGGGCATCCGGTTCTTCAGCTTCTACCGGCGCCGCACCCGATTAGGCCAATCAGCGCCATTCTACGAGGGAACCTCGAAACCCACGACGCACCCGTTTCTCGGTATCGATCTTTCCCCCGGCGGGATTCGAGCCCGCGACGCCTGATGCGGAACGGGTGGAGGCCGCGGCCACACCGTCGCCAAGGCGGGTGGTCAAGAACTCCACCTTGTTTTCCAGCGCAGTCCCAGTCAGCCCAGTAAGTTGGATGAGCTCGAGGCTCGCATCTCAGGTTTCAGCTCCGATTTGGAGAGAGAGAGAGAGAGAGAGACTACTTTCCGTTTGACTTCATCCAGCGGAGCGGATCCACTTTTGTTTAAATTTCACTCCAACGGATCAGTACGAAGAGAACTGCTGTCAAAAAAAAATGCCGAAAATTCAACGCCGTAGCCCATCGCGAAACTATCTTTCTTCGTGCAAGAGTGATGGGGTCACAAAGTGAAAACGAACCTCTCAGCCTAACCCCCAGTCAGTATACGTGGAAGTATGGCGCCTCATTTGACACGTTCACGCCAGGAAGTACAGTCGGTTGGTACATAAATGGTGTCTCATCGGGTGGTATGTAACACCGCTGGTACAAACAGATCTAATTGCTTTTACCAGTCTTTTTGTTTTGAAAATAAAATCAATAAAGAGTCTGCAAATGAACAAAAACTAGATAGTTGTTTGATTGTAAACAATTACTTTTAATATACATGAGTATTAATGCTATCCGCTGTGCTAATGCTAAGAAAATACCATTATAATCAATGACTTTATTTATTTTATGAATTTCTTCAAAACAATTTCAGTTAAGCTGCAAGCCGGAAGTGCTCAGGCGCCCAAAACTGTTTTCGTACGTACTTGCCATCTATGAACCACAAAGTTCGCCTTAAACTGCCAACATTCCAACTTGAATAATTTTTTGTTTTCTCATAGAAAAAAAAGGAGAAAAAAAACACTGAACACCATGTCTTTCAAACCTTAATTTACAGCATGATGCCGCCGTATCAAAGTACGCTGGGCTCCCGTACAACGCGGGGGATACGTTCCGCGTTATAGTAAACACCGCGTTATACGAGACATGCACGAATTTATGCAAGTTTAAACATATATCTGAGTTCCAGTACTGATCGCCACTGAACACATACACGTCTTACATTTAGAGTGATTTGATTCAAAAAATCGATTGTAGTTTGAATGCAACACTCCCGCAAATGTGGAAAGAATTTCCAACGCTAAATTGCATTGAAATAATCAACTCATCTCTTGAAGGATTGAAACCTTGAACGCCTGTTGGAAAAAAAAGCTATGGCCAGATGTGGCCATTGCAGCAAATCCTTCAGCTTCATCAGAGACAGACGTAAATCGCGTAGCAGCTGCTGCGCAAAGCGTCGGTGGTCAAAAGGAGATGGATTTGTTGACATGGATGAGACGGGCATCACTGAATTAATGAATCACAACCAAGATGTTGACGGAACCGAATTAGTAGAATTGGCACATCGCCCTGATTCTAGCCTTTCCCCAGTCCTCCTCGAGGTGGGGTGAATTTATTTGCACACACAACAGACACACGCAGGCAAAGCGCTGAATCAGTGCTGAAGCCCGCGCAGGTACGACACCGTCCCGGCCGCACAGTTCAGAGTCCAGAGGCAGTTCGGGAGAGTCCAGGATGCGACTCTTCGGCACGCCCAGATGTTTGCTTCCCTCTTCAGGAGTCCTGTTGGGATGTCCCGGGCATCGCACGTGTGTCCTTGGGCGAGTTTCCCTCTTCTGACGAGGATGCTCCTCAGGAAGAAGGCGACGACCACCTGCGCGGTGGGGTGGTAGCGGGGAACGCCGTCTTCGCCCTCGAAGAGTCTTCGCGGGGCCTGAAAGACCGCCTCACCACTCTCTCCAATCTCAGACGAGGGTTCGGACGGTGTAGATGTGCAGACGATCTTAATCTCGTAAAGGTGAGGAAAGCTCATTCCAGATTTCTCATGAACCAGAGCAGCATCCGAGTTTGGAGGCTTTGAATAACCGGTTAGAGATAGCCAAAACGCTAGAAGCATATTCTATAGAGCGCGCTCGTCGAATTTAAAAGGAAACTGAAAGACTGCCTGTCCCCATATTTGCAAGCCAGAAATGATCTGGAAAAAGAACTGCTTTTCAGCAACGATAATAATAGAGACGAAACTATGGACTCTCCAAGCGATGCATCTGTACAGTCAATATGAAAAAGACGATATCGTGGATACTTCCGATAGTGAATAAACGTCAAACAGCGAAGCATTTTTATTTTTGTGCCAATTAAAAATCGAATAAAAATATTTCCCCCTATATCTTTAAATGCGCACTTTATTATTTTTCGATAAATCTTTTATGACCACTAGCCTCCCTGTGTATACACAAACAACAGGCAAGTGTATACATATTGCGTTTCTGAACAAAAAGTCGAAAAGTGTGTTAAGATACTTCAAATTCATCTTGCGCGTTATACGGGACTGTTTATCGCGTTGTATGAGTACTAGTCCCAATTTTTTCGCGTTATGGGGGAGCGCGTCATGCGAAAGTCCACTGCACTTCGTGGTCATTCTACCACAGCTTCATCTCACTTTGCGTTGGAAGCCGTCTCGCCATGTTTTGGGACAACAGTTTGTGCCCAGTGGCTATTTTATCCGCCCGTCGCTCCCAGCGCAATGGACCAGGTGCTTTTCTTATCTATTGGTTTTTCCGTTCAGCTGGTAGTGGTATCGATCTCTGGCAGTCTCTCTCGTTCTTCTCTTATTTTGATCACGCGCTGGCCGCTAGGAAGGCCTCCGCCACTGCGACGCGTTCCGCAGTATCGCATAGCCCTTTTGAGTCTCGCATCTATCCGGATCAAGGCATCTCTGCTCGGCACTCTTCTTCTTGGAAACGCCGCAATTTGTTTGGAGAAGAAGTTGTCAGATCGATCTCGACTCTGTCGCTGCACTGTCGGTTTTCGGACTTTGCACGTAGCGTGCCGAGGCGGAGCTGTGGACCAGAGATTCCTTGCCTCCGCTTACAGCTAATCGAAAAGAACGCCGAAACCAGAAATGCAGATGACCAGGGGAAAGGGATGCTCAGCCTCTGCATTGTGGGAGAATGAGAATTGGATGCAGGAAGAGCAGTGGCTCTCGCAGCAGCGGGCAAGCGGCATCCTACAGTGCTGCCTTAGGGCAGGGACTTGGCTCGCTGAATGGATGCACCTTTCACGTCTTCATCGATATTGGTTTCCATTTTCGAATAGAAAGGAATAATATCCCCTCCCCTCTCCCCTCAAATCGACTGATGGACCGATTCGAGCTCCTCATTTGATCGCGGAAGGGGGCGATGCGCGGTGCTGCGAAGAAACGCAAGGCTCCCTTTCTGCTCGTTTTGCTTCGGGTTCCCGGGCATCAGACGCCCGTGGAAATAGTCCCAGACTGCTTTTTTGATGATATTTTCACCTCTGAATGTGTACATCCGAAAAATCCGCTGTACCTTTATTTCGTCTTCCTAACATCTGGAAAGGAATGCAATTCCCAACGCGCTGGGCACTCTCCGCCTTCGAGCGTACAGCGTGCGGTGGAAGACCGTGTTCTTGGGAGGAGCTAAGTACCTCAGGGCCGGTCGAATGCCTCGCGGCGCACGTGGCTGTTTTTAAACAGTAAACACACTGTTTTGTTTCCACGCCCCTCCGCCCACGGCAGCCTGCAGGGGGGCGTGTAATTCTTCAGGATAGGGGGCACCCCGAGAGGGGGTCCGCCCTATGAATCCAGGAAGGGCTCGGAGTCCGTTCCTCTCACACTTCCTCTCACACCTCCAACCCTGGTTGTCTCCGAAGGGGAACCCCGAAGGGAATCTCCTTCCTCATTCTCTCCGGAGGGACACCCCCCGGGAGGGGAGTGATCGTCTCCATTTCATCTTCTCCGGAGGGACCCCGAAAGGGAACAGCTCCTGTTCACTCCTCTGAAGAGAACCCCGAAGGGACGCTTCCGAAACTCAGAAGGGGCGCTGCAGCTTCCCGTAGGGAATCGCTCTCGCTTGCTTCCTTGCACTCTGTGAAGAGGCGACGACTCGGAGGGACCCCCCCGCAACGGGGAGGGTCCGCTCCTTTGAACAACTGGAGAGGTGCCCGTGAGGGCTCCTGCTCCATCTTGAAACCGGAGGGGTCCCCCCGATGAGGGGGGTCCGCTCTCCGTTGCACGACCGGAGGGGGAACTCCCCACTCCTTTATTCCTGGGAAGACCCGAAGGTCAATTTCCAATTGTTCCGGCCTTCATCGGGGGCCTCCCGCTTAATCCACCGCCGGTGCCACGCCCGAATGACTCGGCCAACCAGCGCCGTTGCAGGAGAAACTCGTAACCCAAACGACGCAGTGGCGTCAGTTTCTGCCGGAGGATTCGATCCCGCGACGCAAGGTGCCACGCGCGGAAGCCTTAACCACAAGGCCTCCGACGCGGGCGGAGCAGCACCACGAATATTCACCAAACACCAGTGAAGCAAATTTCGCGTTTCTTTGCCTCTTCGGCTTCAGTCTGCTCATGGGAAGAGGAATGGTCCGGGCACCCGCGATTGTGGGCGCACGAGGCTTTCAGAAAACTTTTCTTGCAATACACACGCGTACAGATTTTCCGAGTGAAAAAAAGAAAGAAAAGACAAGGAATAAATGTATCGGCATAAACCAGGTCTCTCACAGTTACGTGCTGCGAAACCACACGGACAGAATCCCTTTTGCTTTTCGTCCAGGATTCTCCGATTCCCTTAGCGTGGGACTCGTATCCGATGAAAGCCTTGCCTTTCAAAACGAGGAAAACCACGCGGTCATCAAACGGGGATAGGTGCACCACGATGTGGGAGAAGATGGGATCCGTGGCATGATTTCGAAAAGACCTGCTGCAAGCTTTCGTTCTAGAAAGGTGAAGGAATAAAGCGGCCGGTAAGGGAAACCACCATACAAAGTCTTAAGCGGACGTAAATACAGGAAAGAGTCGCGGTTAGGGATGTCATGTTCATTCCACAAATGGCCTCAGGCATCCTCGATGTCCTGCATCGTTGCTTGCATCTGACCTCGCGGAAAAATTACGATGCGCAAACCAGCATCTGCAGGTGGGAGTAGCTGCCTTAAAATGCCCTCAAAAGCCACATCCTGACCGATGCTGAACCAATGTCCGGTAACCTCTTAGGATGGGTTTGACTTTTGCCAAAAACTACGCACTTCGTGCAACGTACATCCGCCGCTTTACACACTGGTAGATTTCACCGGCAAAAACTCGTACCTTTCCCTAAGGATCGAGCCAAACGCAGGCATTCCTACAAACCTTGGCGGTCGGATCTATCACTTGCATTTGGGCATTTTTAATTGCATAATTACGTAAGTTCTAAGCAAAGAGTGGTCATTGCGTTTTAAATTCTACTAACGCAAGCTAGAATGGCCTTTGTACGCCTGCAAAGCACGTCTGTGAAAGCAAACGAGGGACAATAAATTGAAATATAAAATTAGGCCTTAATTAAAAAAAATAAAAAAGAAATGCATTTCTCATCATCCTAAACCACCTGGAGATCCCACCAGGAACCATGTATTTCTGGCAACGGCAGCTTCCTGTCGGACAAGTCGTTTCTTATCTGTCAAACAGATGGCAAGTTCTTCTAGAATTCCCTCACGATGAACAAGTATGTTTATGCTTGGTAAAAAGCTCATCTGAGTCAAGCACTTTAGAGCCAGGATTCTTATCTCCTATATAATAAGTGATTCCCCCAAATCCAATTTCCCTCATACGCACCATGCACGATTCACATCTGGCCAACTGAAGAACACGGGGAATGATATCAGAGAGGTAATCCAACATAAGTGTTGAGTTCTGAGCCAATGCTTGATTGACGGTTTGCAAAGAAGCTTTGAGGGCATCTAAATCCTCCAGGTTCATGGCCTGAACAAGCAGAGGGAACACTGCCGAGAGATGGTCATGCAACACACACTCTGGCAAGTGCAAGAGTCCAGTAAACAAGGCTAACAAATGAGCTTCTTTCGTGTGAACTGTAGTATCTTGGAAACCATTAACAAATGCTGGCATGCAATGTAAAAATGCTTGCTGTTTGTAGAAAGGCACAATTTGCCAACAATTAGCTTCTATCAAGACGTCAGAGTTGCCAAAAATGATATTAAAACCCATTGTAGCTTCATTAGCACTATCTTCCCGTTTCAGCAAACAAACGAGCTTGTCTAGATAATCAAGACTTTGTGGATGACTCCTCATCAAGAGTGCTTTAATCAACCAGCCGAGCAAACATGTCTTCTGAAGTGAATTGGGTGGTCCAGTTTGGTTCCACTGTGTCAAAAGGGGGAGCACTCGAGGCTCTTCCAGTTTGTTAACAAGCAGTGCCAAAATTTGAAAGGCAGGATGATTTGAATCATTTCCCTCGAGTCCAATCCGGACCAACTGAGTTGTCAAGCCATTAAAATCAAGAAGAATGTTTATATCGGGAAGAGTCATAACAACACCTCCCAAGATGGCACACTGCAAATATTGACTTCAGCACCCATCTTGTTCTGCACTAACCAGGTGAGCATGGAATGCTTGCAGCTCCTCACAGGTTTCTTCCAAGGCAGGAAATGCACCACAGGCAGTGTTTCTGCCTGACAACATGTTTCCAAGCCAGGCTATTATGGTGTGTGCTAACTGGGGCAGCTTGACCATCACTTGAAAGATGAGCTGAATGCTGCTTTTCCAAGGTGAAGTGGCCAGCTGTGGATATTTTGCAGAAGTTTGGACGAACGATACTAGGAGTTGCTGACTAAACTCGGCACTTAATTGTTGGGAACGGGAGATAACATTCACTAGAGCATCTAGAAGCTGAAGATAAGGGCAGGCCATCCATGCTGTCAGCATCTCATTCATCAGCCGGTCATCAATAAGATGATTGCAACCAGAAAGGGCAACCAAGATGTCCAAGGAGAAAAGTGTTCCTTCTTTGTCCACTCCATCAGAAGATACATGCAGACAAGGCTCCAGAAGCAAGAAAGCAGCATGGCAAGTTTCCTCATCCATAAGTGAAAAGAGTCGATGGAGACATTTGGCTGCTTCCAGTCTAACAACACACTCAAAACAAAATGCAATCTTCAACCCACTTATTGCAATTGAATTGACTTGTTAGGATCCAAGACACAAGAAATGATGCTACTTCTTGTGGTTCTAAGCAAAAAGGTAACACATGGTACAGTGATTGCAACAATGATGTGCGATTGTTTTCAGGTTGTTCCAAACACAACTTGAGAATGTAAGAAGCCAAAGACTGCTGATGATGTGCCGTCATCTGGTCTAAAGAATATATTGAGGTTATATGAATATCATCTTACTGATGGCTCCTACAATATGGCCAAGTGCTTCCAGAAGACTATGAGTTCCAAGCACACTGATTTGAGACTGCAGCACAGGCAATACCTGAGTAAATAATTTGGAAGTAGTGGTGGTTCCAAAAATGAATTCAAGAAGCCTTACTTGCCTTTTCTATAAGCTTCTCAGCAAATGAGCTAGACCCCTTGAGGCAAGCTTCACAGATCTGACCAACAATATCAGCTCTAACATGTGTTGATTCTTTGAGATGATTGATGCAATCTAGACAGGCATAAAACTCTTCAGGAAGAACAGCACCAACCTTCTGACATTAATTCTACCAAGTGTACTTGAGAAATCTCTGAATCCTCTGCTTCTGCAAGACGAATGACTAAAATATAGCAGATTTCTAGAGCACCAGCTGTTACATCAGAATGCAGTGGTGATAGCAGCTGAGCTTTCAGACCATCCCAAATAGCATCCAGTACCTCAATCAGCTGTCCCACAGCACATTGCTGACAGCAGGCTTTCTGTAGGTCAAATCATTTATGCACAGAAAAATACATCAAGCATCATACCAGCAACTGCAAAGCATCTAATTTGGCCATTATAAGCATTGACATCATTTTATCTAATGCAAGAGAAATAGCAAAGGAGTGAAATTCGGTGGGAGCACTCAGACACATTTGTAAAGCATTCTTGAGATCTTCTCTGGTGATACCAAAGTTGTCATTCTGTGGCTGCAAGAAGGAATCTTTGGGATTGTTAATAAAAAAAAATCAAAGTAAAGCATACTGGTTTAAAGTCAATTGGAAAATAGCAAGCCAATATGTCAAAAAATTCCTCTGCATAGGCACCTAATCCATGTGTACACAAAAGGGTGGGCAGAAAATTGAAGCACAAATATAAATTTCGTGGATCACTCTCTCCATCAAGTGACTGAATGCAAAAGAGGATAAAAGTGGCACCTAATCCCCGTGTGACTAAAATACAGTCATTAAGTATGGTCTACTGATTGAAGCAAGTGGCCACCAAATACCACTCACCATACGAATGCTTCAAAACTAGCTGTTTAATGACACTGTAAAACGCCTGTCGATCTCTCTGTAATTGGGATTGGCATGAAATATGACTTGAGAGTGAAGTAATTAATTTCTTGATACTAATCTGACTGATTGAGGCATTACTAATCTACCAAAAAATATGCATCTGATCATGTGGAGAATTGAAAGCATGTATAACAAATAATTAAATTCAATTCGTGCTAACTTACTAAATGAAAAACTCCTGTCAAAATTTCCGGGATAAGGCTATGATGGTCTTTCATTTTTTCACAATAGTAATCAACAAGTACATCCAAGTCTTTTTCAGAAAGATCTAAACATGAACACTCTAAGAATTCTGTAATTTTTTGCAACCCTTTCTGACGTTCACTGAGATCAGTGGAAGTCAACAGATCTTTCAAATCTTCTAACAAAAATCTCAATTCTTTTCCAGAATCCATAACTGATAAACAACGAATTCCTATAACCTAGAGAAAGTCGAGGTCCACGATATAAAGCTCCAAGTTAAATTTTGCACCGTTCACCAATGCGACAGGAAGGTGGCAGAAAACGGCCCCCAAAAAACTTTCACATGGATGCAATTTCTTTGCCCAAGTCTTTCACGACAGTACTTCCTTTATGCTGACCGTCACCACACGACAAGACGTGCCTATTTTCTTCTGTGGGGCCTCCGGTCCCGTTAGAAGAAGGGAAGACGAAGGAGGGAGCGGGCGGATGCGCTTCCGCGACCAACTTCGCTCTCCCGCTCTGCTCCCCGAATTCCTTCCTCGGTTTCATGCCACTCAAAATGCCACGCAGCTTGGTGGCATAAAAAAGGAAAATTTTTGGATGAACGCAATTACTCAGTTTACGAAACGGGAGCGAGTTTTTACATTAGTTCCACAACAGGAAGTGCTCCAGCTGCACGGATCCGAGTCTACCCATTTCCGGGGAACCTTTGGAAACTATTCCACGATCGCGATTCTCTTTCTTTCGAAAATCGTTTCTTCTATTGTGGCCTCTTCTTCCTTCCTTCTTTTGTTTCAAAGAAAATAAATAAAAAGGAAGTCCTTTTTTGTGTGTCGACACAATTTCCCAATGTTTTTTTTTCCTGCGCAGGTGACACCCTGAGTTGCATAAACGCGACACACGCTAACAAACCTGGGGAATAACGACCAGAAGCTCTTTACTCTCTTTTTTTCCTGAAACAGAATTACCAGTTTTCCCATCGAACTCCACCCACACAGGGAGGGAAACTGGAACCAGGAGAGGTTTCTCCTTGCTGAACACGGTTTACGAGCAGGTGATTAACTACACTGCACCAAGTAGCCCATGAATAGCCAGCCCTATTTTTTCAGGAAGACGAACCGCATACTCATCCCATGTGAACTCCATATAAACAGCCAGAGCTCTTCTCAAGATATGCGATTCTGTTTGAATCCCACGAAATTTTGAACGACTTAAAACATGAATTCACAAACACAAACACCGAGAAATCTTTTAGGATGGCCAAATTTTGCAAACCTTTAGGACGGACAGGCATAGTTTTTCAATTCTGAGTGAAGCGCGGAATGACTGCATTCCAATTTTGCTACTATAATCCCAGAAAGCCTTTTTGACATTTGATATCGCACCGTGAATTAAGAGTGCTTTATTTAGTGCCTGATTTTGTCTCCCATCAAAGTTTATCATCTTCAAAGAAAAAGCAAGCTTGGATATTTCATAGCAACAAATGAAATCATGCAAAGTAGCATTTAGCCGGTTCGCTTAAAATTAGATATTGTAGAATTAGCATAAGGTAAACCATTATATCCAAAAAGATGCTAAATCTTCAGAAGAAGATTTTAGAAAACCCAGTTTCAATTTTACTGGACTTCAAGTTTTATTCCGGCACTTCTTGGCACCAGTCTTTAAAAATGATTATTTTCAAATTATAGGCGTGCTGAGGAATTGAGCTAAGCTCATTGACGGCCAAATTCTAATGTAAATCTACAAATTCCATTCGAGTTTAGTAGATTAAAATCCTTTGAACTTTCTGCGAACACAAGCAATTTGCAAGCTAAATTGAAAGAAGGAAAACGACATCAACATGTTCAATTAAAAATGGCTGCTCTTTGAGCTAAATTGAAATAAGAAAATAAAGACCTGCGTTCTAATAAAACATGAAAATTAAAGGAAGAAAGGAGGAAAAAAAAATCCTTGGATGGTTTCTTGGCCAAGTTTCCATGAGTTGATCCTTTGAACAGCACTCGCACATCTCTCATTCCACTTTCGGAGCTTTCCGAATTCGCCCGAGGCAACTTTGTTCATGATTCTGATTCCTGCTCATTTAGAGGAAAGAAAACCACTAGCCTAATTGAATTCACAAGTTGCTAAGGTCCCAATTTCGAGAGTCCTTTAGCATTCCACTGCTTTCAAACGGTAAGGATGATTCCTCCAACAGCATCTATCCTTGTTTCCAAAACTATAGATGTTTACCGAGTTAGCATCGAGAGAATTTTTTCCAGATCCATATTCCAGATTTCCTTTGTTCCTTTGTCGCAGTACAAAAGTTTCCATTAACCGCCTACCGGTGCAGCAGCTGCGCGTCTTTTTTTTTTGACCATCCTCTAGATGCTTGGTCCCTTTGCCGAATCGGGGATTGTAAATACAGACTGCTTCATGGCAATCTCCGCTTCACAGATGCCACAGATGTTTATTTATTTACGCCAATCTCTTCTTTTTTTTTCTCCTTTGTGCACTGACGTACAACATGTGCAAATAAGCATGTTTCCAAAGCCGAAGGCTTCACCTAGGGTAGAGGCGAAGGGGATCGTGGTTACTGCTGCACTTTTGATTTTCCGCGAGCGAAACGCAAGCTGGTCTCAGCCCACGTGACCATAAGATACGAGGAGCAAAAACGGGGACCGTGCATCGGCGAACTGGCAAGCAAAGATGAGTGTAGCTTCAGATGCGCTCTCGTGGGTCGCCCTTCCCAGCAACGGGAGTGTGGCTGCAAAGGCAACATTCCCCGTAACTAAGTCAACAGTCACGTCGTTGTTTTCCATCCGATCGAGTCGATAGGGATCCCGGGAGAGATGCCGTACTCATTCGTGAACCGTCGGTAAAGATTCTTCCTTTATACGCATCGCTGGAGGAATCCTGAGCGGTTCCCATTTCAGACTCTTCAGGGACAACGAGGAAGCGGAGACCGCAGATAAGGCGGATGGCCGAGAGGCGCCCAGAGACGTGCCAGTCCCGTCCTGCAGCTGTGTGGCTGCCCGCGTCGAGTGGAGAGGAGGGCGAATTCTCGGGAGGGCAAGATTCTTCGCGCGTTGTGGAGCAGCAGCGGCCTGCGGAATGACGTGAAGAGGGGCGTTCTGTGAAGGAGGTTTTGATCTCGTCCTCCCGCAGGAGATATGCAGAATCCTTACGCAGACGGTTCGAACGCTTCCCGAGAGCAGCCCTTGGGATGAAGTGCAGGATCTCGCCCCCTCTCGAGGCAGGCAATGTGGGAGAGTCCGTTTCCATAAGGGCGGGAAGATTGTGACCAATTGGTCCCACAAGATCGACCTTGTCGCAAAGAACGTTTGCGCACGCTTCATTTTCCAGCCGAACAGGAAGAGGGTGAAGTTCCATGAGGTGCTGCGGCGGGGCTGCACTCGGGGGCCACCCGCCTTATAGGAAGGGAAATTCTACTCCCGCTTCCTCTCATATCCCTCAGTCTAGACCCCAAAGCAAGTGGGATGCACCTAATGATGCACGCTACCGACCTCTTGGCAGATGGATCAGAGGAAGCAGACTGCATGCACCATGTGTTCCTTGATGTCCACTTATGTTTGTGGTAAGGATGGCGAAAACTGATGCTGTGTGCCTTGATGGACTCCAGGATTGAACTGGAACCGTTTCCACCGAGAATTTCCAACAAAAGACAAAGATTTGGAGGATGGAAGTCCGGTAGAAACTGAGCGCTCACCTGGAGAGCCGCTCCGCCCACACAGGGAGACCTCAGAGTTGCCTGAGTGTGCGTCTCCTCTGAGAGTGGCATCCTTCGCATTTTCTCCCGGCAGGCTTGGCCTAAGGAAAGGCGTGCGCGAAGTCGCCTTGCAGGCCCGCTCCAGAAGCAGTTGCAAACCTGGCCAGTGTGTCTGCTGCACTACGAGGGCCAGGTGTACACCTTGCCCAAACACGTACGCCGCATGGTGCGCCAGCATCAATCCCAGCTGCACGTGAGCGCTCCTGCCAGCGGAGACCGTGCCACTCAGCTCGCCGAGGCCACCAAGCAAAACTGTCCACCTTCTACGATCAGCTCGTCGTCGGCTTGATGGACCTTTCACGATCAGAGAGATCCCTGAAACTACCGGAGGGCTCGCAGGCAGGACTGCTTTAGATGCACGTGGACCTCCTGAAGACGCTCGCCAGCGGAATGCGGTGGGACTGGCTCCGGCGAAGCATCAACCAGCCCTGCTGATTCTCGAGACAGGCGGGCCTTGAGGCGGGGTTCTCCTACTGCTGAAGCAGGGTGACCCGCGTCGCGTCACTCTCGAGGACGCCAAGCTGCTCTCCGAGGCGCGGGGCGTGAGACTAGAGACACAGACGGAGGAACCTTGTGGGCCTGGGTCAGACCGTGGATGCCGAGCTCAGGCTGGAGAGAGAAGTGTACGCGGTGCTTCCAGAAAAAGCGGATTCCGCCCGAACACGGAGCTCCCGGCTGCGGCTGCTGCAGTTCCGCAGAAGGCTTTCGAGTGTGTCCGTCAGGGGTGCCGAGAACTCGCGCCGCTGGCACCGTCTGTTTGTCCAGGCGAATTTCTCAGCCACCTGCGATCTGTGCTCTTCACGGAGCGAAGACTTCCCCTTTTCGGCGGTTCGTCCCGCCCAAGGCACCGAGGATTCACACCCAGTTGAGCCGGGGCAACTTACAAGGGAAGTAACGGCAGGAACATCGGTTCAGGGTCACCTGGGAACGTGCCGAGACACCAGCAAGACAGCCTCTTCAGCAGAGGGGAATGCAGCAGACAAAAAGGAAGCAGAATGAAATCCATTTCTTTTGTTCTGAATAAATGGCATGGCAACCTGGAGCGAGGTGACGCCGAAACGTTTATCTGAATAAACGTTTTGAATTACAGAAACGTAATCAGGGATCAAGCCGGCTCGCAGTTCGGCACCGTGCAAGAAAAAAAATGGCCACAGCACGTGAGAGATGAGGGAGGAAACAGGATAAAGAGAAAAAAAGGAAGAAAACTTGTCCGAAGTATATGAATGAATAAGAAAAAAAAAGAAAAATCAACAAATGAGGACCTAACTGCACCGAAATTTGGAAAGCGGTGGGAAGAAAGCTTCGCCAGGCGACTGTCTCGCGTTCTTTCTTATAGCTTGCTTGCGCACTGCAGAAGCCGTCATGCACACCTCTTCGGGTCTTCTTCCCTGGCTATCTTTTGCCACCCGGCAAGAGCGGAAGCATTGACCAAGACGGGAAAAGAGGAGAATCTCACCTTTCTCCTTTTCCGTTTCTGTCAGCATAGCCGTCCCAGAGTCTTCCGTGGGAGAGTTTCATCCCCCGAGAAGCATGGAACTGTCGCCGCTGAAGTTTGGTCTGCCCAGGAGGAGCAACGTGCCTCCTGCTTCCTGCTGCTAGGCCTTCCCAATCAGTGGAAGGCAAGATGGCCTCCGGTAGCACTGTTATCACTCGAAGCAGGCGACGCAGGCCTCGCTCGCGCCTTAAGGAGAAGGAGGGGGCGAGTCCTTCGCCGGTACTCAGGCAGGAATGCACCAGTGGGCGCTGAGAAGCCTCCAGAACGACACAGCGAACTTGCGTTTGTTAGTTTAGAGGAGAGCAAGTTTGGGTCCTGGAGCCTTCTTCCTTCCTTTGACGGGAATTTCCTCCTCTTGTGCTGCAAGCGCGTCCACCAGATGGGTGCAAGACTGTTTCTGGAAGCTCCCGTCACCCTGAGGAGTCCCCCCCTTGCATCATGGTCCTCCTCAAGCAGCTCAAGATGGCCACGCCGACTCGACGCCATCACGAGTCCTTCCGGGAGAACAGAATAGGGACGGCGAGTGGCCTCCGTGCCGAGAGGAAGAGGATGGATGCGTTCTCCGGTCTCCAGGGCCATTGGCGGCAGCTCACCACCGCGGTTCGAAATGAAGCGGCGTGTCCCCGGGGATTCTCGAGGACGCATCCATGAACGACTTAGTTCACGGAACGTTCGACTATCGATCGGGAAGCGGGTCCTGCCAGCGCTGGTAATTTATCGGAACTACCAACGGTTACTCGAGGAGAACTTTGCCGCTCTTCCCGGGAGTCTTCCTCTCTGGGCGTCTCCATCCATCTCTCTTCTGGCGCTCAGAGAGCATGAGACACACACGCGCGTACGCACACGCAACGAGCACGTACTCGCGACCATGGTGTTCTTTTTTTTTTCCCGAAGAGACTGACTCTGCGTCTCGTCCCTTCCGAGGTTTCTAGAGAACAGAAGGCACGGCAACGACACGCCAGCATCGCGGAAGCACATCGACGCCGGAGCTGAGAGCGCCTGTCGAATTCATCTCGGGCATCTTCTAACGGTGGGCCATCTGCTCCCGTTAGTGTCGAGGATGTAGCGAGCACCCCTGGGAAAGATTCCGACACGATAGGAGCATCCAAGGAGATGAGCGCTGGACTCTGGGAAGGCGACTGCTCAGCGACGGAAGGAGGAAGATTACCACTGGCCTATCTTTGACTTAAGCCTCTTCAGCCGAGTGCTGTCGAATGGAACCTCCTCTTCTCGTAAACCCGGATTCAGGTGGTGGCTGCCAAATCTCTGAGGAGGAATCGCATCGCTTCCCCTCTTTACGGTGGGTGCGATGTTGATGATGACTTTTGGCTAAACTGCAGGCGGCGAGCGCACAAAATGCTCAGCAGCTTCCTGCAGCTATGCAAATTCCTGCACCCTTAACGTGCAGCCGCTACGGGAGCCGATTCCTAATCAGAGAATTCGGAGAGAAAAAGGACCAGGACTCAGATGGTTCGCTCGAGGACTTCAGACCTCCGGAGGGGAGTTCTCAGAAAAGCTGGGAAAGGGGGCTGTGGCTCGCGTGAGGCCTCGCATTCCTCCTTCCTTCCCCCGATCGTTTCTTCCAGCACCTCCTCGCAATCGAGGTAAATTGAGATGTCGGAGCACGCAGCGATATTCTTGAAAAAAATCCCAAGAACAAGCACTTTCCCTTCCTTCTCATTCTTTCTCTCCTCGGACCGTTCCCTCCGACGCACCATTCCCGAGAACCTCCGAACCTTCTCGGGTGCTATGCGTCGTGGAAGAGCTTAAGAGCGAGGGGGTGAAGAGCTGGTTGCAGCTTATGAAGCCTGGTCATTGCGCATGTATTCAAAGGGTTCCAGGAAGAAGAGGGGACGAGCAAGTGATGCATCGCTTGCATTCATCAAGGTCAAGCGCCGCGTTTGTCTCCACCCTCCTCAGGGAAGCACACAGAAAGATGCAGTTTTCGCAGATTAAGTGGGCGCGAGATCGAGGCCTATTGAATTCATCGATCGGCGAGTCCACGACCTCTCGGGCACTCCCGGTGACATGGCTGTTCGCTATCCGGTTGGTAGCCCCTGGACATGTTCGTGGCCCCGAGATGTTCCATCTTTTGCGGAAATTCCCGTTGCGGAGAGCAAGATTTGGTGATTCCGGCGGGAACGCAGAACGGAGCATCAGACGGCGGCCTCCTGGACGCTGGCTCGAATCGAGCTCCTGTCCAGAGCAAGAGATGTACCGTATCCAAGCGCGGAGGAACACGAGTATCAAAACCAAAGATGGAAACTTTTTTTTTCCCTGATGAGAACCGATTCGCGTTTTTCTCCCTCATTCCTTCGAGTTCAGGCTTCGTTCTCTGTTCCAAAACTTGCCTGTATTTCCCAACGGCTCTTTCCAGCGAGCATTCAGTCCGTACGTTCGGTTGATCGCACAAACTGAACGCTGTTTTTTTTTTTTTTTGCCATCCACGCTGGACGTAACGTTCTGCGGATGTTTTTCCAGCGCGGAAACGACCGCGGTCCTCATTCGGTAGATCAGCCCGAACCCTCCAGCCACCCTCATCCAAGATTAGAGGTAGCAATACGCATTAGGTAGCAGACGAGTAACTGGAGTAGGTGGCGACTGGGTGCTGCGTGTGCATCTTCCTTCCCGCTCACACCAGAATCGCTTAGCGAACCGCGGAGAGCAGCCATTTTGTTGCGACGGGGTGCAGGTTGCACGCAACCCACGGGGGCACCAACAACCACGTGGACACTCGCTCACCAAGTGCCCACTTTGTTCTTTTGCTTACTTCCCACTAGCCAAAAAGAAACGCAACGCTTTCGAATTCACGTCATCCTGGTTGTTTTCAGGACTTCCCCTCTAGAAGGTTCTCCGAGGTGGTCGCAAACGCTTTTCTTCTTCCTCCGATGGCTTCCTTTGCAAAATGTAGAAGTGTTATCACACAAAAGCTTAGAATCCCAATACGTCTAGAAATAATAGGTGTGATCGTTTGTGAACTGTTCTCTCTCTTTCTCTCTCTCTCTCTATATATATATATGTGTGTGTGTGTGTGTGTGTTTATGTCTAGGAATACGTCAACGTGCACTCGTGATTTTTTGCTAAACATTTATTTCCCAAGCTGTGGGATGTTTCCAACAAAGAGAAGCATCAAGTCTGTGCTTTTCAAAATTATGAGTGCAATTACAAATGTGTGCTCTGGAGAAGATTCAGATCACTTTCATATAAATGGGGATTGGGATTCTGAACCCTTTATACACAAGCATAACCATCCGTCTCGCGGACCTATTCTTTCTTTTTCTCGTTCATCTTGATCCGGCTCGCTCCACTCGTGAAACCGCCTCATCCTATAGAGGTCGGAGACCTTCTATCGCAGAAGTGGTGAGCAGCCCATTCGGTCTCAACTGGTGGCAGGTTGTGAGTTGCCCGTCTTGGAGAAGACCGGCTAGCGGATGGAGGATAAATTGCTCTTGCAAATTCCAGTTCAGAGTCAAGTAATTGGGAACATTTGGGGATCATCAACTCCATTTAACTTCAAGTTCATCGTCAGGAATGCGTAGGGAAAGATAATTGCGTTATACTCATTTGGTTGCGTACACATATTCGTCTTTGCCCATAGCCCCGAGACTCTTGTCTAATGTAATTACCTAACACAAGGCCAAAAATTTATATTTGTTGTGTTCTTCCTCTAGGCGCTTCCCTCTTGCTTTGTGAGGCCATCCACTGGGGACCTGGCTGCAACCGTAAGAGTTCGCATTTCTGGTCCCTGCCTCGGCACGTCGGGAAAACTTGCAGCGAAACGCGCTCGCGTGAACTTTGGAGGGAAGCGTGCTAGCACGCATTTGATATGCGGGTCATGAGTTCACCGTTTCCATGCATCGTGGGTATTTTCTCCCTTTCCTTCTTTCGCTTTTTTCCCTCTGTGTTTCCGCTGTTTCCACTAGCAAATCGAGCACTTTGATTGCAACCCGGAGCACTAATCCAATTTCAATGGTCATTAAAAACATGACGCCCGTAATTTGCAGTTGTTTCCTCAAGGCGTACAAGTCCATTTTTCAAGAACGAGAGTTTTCGGGGCCCGTTTTAGGTAGGGTCTAATAAATAAGACACTTTAATTATGCCGAAACGAGTTCGTAATCCGGGAAGGCGCGGGAAAATCACAGCCTCTGCCAGCCGCTTGCGTTTCGACTGGGGGTTCCAACTCTGACGTGGATGAGTCAATGGTCGGTGCATGGATCGGACACGGAACAGGTTGCCGAGATTTGTGGCCATTGAGAAGGAGGGAACAGGGAGGAAGGAGAATTCCGGGACTGCATTGAGACGTGGGGGACGCGTCGCGGGGAGCGGAGTTACAACGCGTCTCGACGCGAGTCAGGAGAAGAGGAGGACAGTGGGGAAAGCTCCAGCAGGCAGAGGATTTTGATCTGCCGTCATAAAAAGAAGAGAAAAGGGAGAAGTTCGCAGGCAGGGCGGAGATGGGGAACGCTCCAGAAAATCCAGCTACCAGAGCAACGGGAGCCCGATAGGTGCCTCTTTGCTGTCGTATATTTTTGGCGCGTGATCTATGGGTGTCAACCTGTGCTAACTTTCAAGCATTGAAGAAGAGGGTGCATTTTCGAGGGGCACACTGGTACCTGCAAACCCGAAAGTCCGAATCGAGATAAGGCATTTTCAAAATGGCGGCTGCGTTCAGAGTCGACGGAAGACCGCTCGACTGCACTTCCTCCGCGTTTGCCCAGGCCCCATCAAGTGCAGAAAGAGATGAGATGGAGCTGGCAAAAGAAAATGTCAACCACGAGTGAGGAAAGTTCCACGGCTTGATCATCTGATTCAGCGTATCAGTGATATCAGGAACGAGATGGCGTAGGTTGAAGGATACGTTTGAAATGATAGAACCAGGCAAATACCTTCATCTAGGTCTTTAAGGCTGTACTATTTCTTGTAGGGACATCCTTGGAAACTTCTCCAACGCCTTTTTATCAAGAGACGCGCGCTGCTTTAAAAGCAGCTTTCTTATGCAGAAGGCGTCGTCGGCAGTCGTCAGCTCTCTTTCACCAAAACCAAACATCCCTTGGACCGTTCTACGAAAAGTACTGGTTAGCAGCTGTTGGCATCCCTGCTTGGAAGAGTGGAGGCATCTCTTTTACGGGCGAGTTAAGATTCTTGTACTGCCAATCTCCCTTGAGTAGGATTCCAAGCCATTGGAGATGACTAAACCGGGAGGGCAGAGTGTCTTCGGCGCACCCATCTTTTGCTAGGAGAAGAACCCACAATCCATCAAGATTTCAACCTTGGCTACGATCATTCCGGAGATTTGTGTCTAGAAGATCAAATCCGTTCCGGCTACCTACATTCTATAAACCACCAAGCGCGGATCTACGAAGTCAAAACTACCAGAAGACGACGCACTTTGGGCCCCTCAGATCACCGAAATGCAACACATCGGACTGAGCAGTGCCATGGCGCAAATTCTCCGCGTCGAACGAAGGCTGTGGGTTCGAATCCCAGAGGATGCACTCTCCCGACAGAAGCTGTGCCTCAACCAGAAGCGACAGATGCTACCACACCAAGTGTCACTCTAAAAGGACTGCTACGCTGGGGGGAGCTACTAGAAATTCTTCTGGAGGAGATGCAGTGGCCCCCAGTGGGCTGAAACAGTGCGACCCTCCCCCTAAAGTGGCAGTAGTCGACGAACGTTCTGTTGCATTGGGCCTCCCTTGCAACATCCACCATTGGACCGGGGGGTGTGCGAGCACCAGCTGCTGCAGGTGTAGCGAAAGAGAGTTCCTCCCACACCTGATCGTGGATTTTGTTGCCTTCCGCTCCCTGTGAGAACTCTTTGCCGCGTCCCTGCGGATCCCCGAGGACAACCCCAGAGCGCTTCTTCCTGAGCGACGCCCTCACGCCAGCCGCATCCCCAGCAGCATTTTGCTGCCCACGCAGCGGGACCGTGGCTGCAAGGAGCAACTCCAGAGGATGAGGATGGCAGAATAACGGTTTCCATCTGGGAACCTGGAAACAGGAACTTGCTGGCACCCTGCATAGGATGCAGAGGACACCCTCCAGCACCCAGTGATCTCTTCCAATTTCTTTTGTATACATTTTTCTTTTTTTTGTTTGCCCGCCCTCCCCCCTTTCCTCTTCCCCTCTGCTGCCGAGGCAGACTTCGCCGGCCTGCGCGCCGGTTCCCGGCAGGCTTCTATTGCTACACTTGTGGCGTGGCAGGACCAGGAATCCTATCTTTATTTTATATAAATCAACGCCCCTGCGCAACCGGGTGTCAAACCAGGAGTGACTTCCACAGCGAGGAAGGTGGAGGGGTTGAGGAAACGGTGGATGCCTTGGGAGGGGTGAGGACCTCGAGTGCTGACATAGGAACCATATCATGGGAAGCGACGTTCGGCACGGCCTCCAGGACACCCACTAGACGCACCTCGCACGACCGCGCGGGGTTCCGCAGTGCGACCGAGTCGTCGGCGGCCGTGGCCACTCCCGGGCCGGCGCGCATGGCGTTGCGGCGAGAGAAGACCCCTCCTTCCGCGCCGAGCAAGAAGGGGGGGAGATCACGGGTCCGAATCTCTGCAAGTATATGTGTCATCCTCCTCTATCCCTTTGCCTCAAGAAAGGGACGCTGTCCTCTCTCTAGCGGCGCTGCTCATAGCATGGCAACCCTCCACCGATGCAGAGGAGGCAGTGGGGAAGACGCGGAAGCTTCGGAAGATTCCCCTCCCCCTTCGTGTTTCTTGGCGCGATGCCGAACCTCCTAATGGAAAACAGAGCTGCGTGCACCAACAAATGCGTGGAAATCCGGGGACTGATGTGATGGGTGCTATCTCAAGAATGAAAACCCAGAGTTGCTTACAAACAGAAGGCGCAAACAGCTGAAGGAGTCTGTGAGGAGGGAGGTTTTCGTTCGAAGCTCCGCCCGAGGCTCTCACCACGCTTCCGCTGCAGGGAGGATCCGCTCCGAGGCGGTACCGCGGCATGGGGTCTTTCGGGAAGGTGCCGCTTAGCCTGGTAAGAAGATACTCGGAACAACCAGCTCCTAGCCGAGGACGTGCGGCAAGTCCCGGACAGGACTGCGGCCGAGATCCACTTCGCAGAGTTGCCGTTTCTTCCTGGCGTGGATCCGAAGGCAACGATGCATGTGCTCACTGCCTTTTTTTTGTTTTTGTTTTTTCCTTTTAAAGCGTGAAACGAACCGGATGTTTCCCTTTGCCTGCCTGCAGCCGTCACTCCTTCCTCGTTCTGCCGGACTCCAGCTTCCGCACTAGCTTCTGTGCGCCTGCGGAGGGGCCGCTGGCTCCTCGTTTCCGTGCATCCGGAAGAACCACGCGTGCCGCCTTCGCTCCTCCGCTTCTGCCCTCGCGGAGTCCGCACGCCCTGCGCCCTCCGTCGGCCCTCTGCAGCAGGTGGCGCGGTGGCGGCGGCTTCTTCATGGATGCTGACGTCTCTCGAACTCCGAGCTCGACTCGAGCTCCTGGGAAACGAGAGCGCACGAGCTGCTGCTGTGGTATTCCCTGGCGGTCGGCCGGTCTCGTCTCTCGCAGGCCCTAGTGGACAAGTCCAACGGGGAGAGGCGGGCTAAGCTGAGGTGAGGGAGCCCCGGTGGCGGGAGGTGGGGGGAGAAAAAGGGTACGGAAGGAGTCGGGAGGGAGGGAAGCAGAGGAGGCATGGAGGCAACCCCGGAGGAGGGAAGGGAGGGGTCGAGGTATTGGTTAGAGGCGCTCGCTCTTGCCTGCGGCCGTTTCTGGAGGGAAGCGAGAGCGGGAAATCTGCCAGAGACGATCTGCACCTGACCATCCTTCGCAGCGGGTTCAGGACGCGTGGGCGACTCGATCACCCCGAAGTCGGGTGCCGGGCTGCCTGCGACTGCTCGGTGATTCTCAGACCGAGCGCGAGTGCAGGTCCAGGGTCGCTCCCCTGCGGTCTCGTCGCAGCAGCAGCCTCCTTCGGCCGTGGAAGCTTCCCGGAGTCGCCACGAGAGGCGCCCTCGGCAGATAAGAGCCAGGTGGAGTGCGTAGATTTTTGGATGAGGAGGAGGGGTGGAAGGAAAAGCACTCGCGCGAAGGTGCCGCCGAGTGCCACCTCCCTTCCTTTCTCGGAGGCGATGCCTGAAGGTGAGCGTCTTCAGGCGCTCCCCCGGGAAGATGCGTGCGTCCCTCCCTGGAGGGATGGAAGCGGGTAAACGAGCGCGCATCCCTCTCGCTCCTTCCCCTTCCCTCTTCGCGAGGGGCAGGAAAAGCAGTGCCCTCGGGCGGCCCGGGTTTGCGCGAAGGGCTGCGCGTTCGATCCTTCAGGCCGCCGCAGGCTGCTCAGGCTTCCGGAGGGAGAGACAGGGACAGCTTGTGCGAGACCCGGGCCCTCGCTGCTCACGTCCGCGCATCGGACGCGGGAAGACAGGGGATAAGGAGGAGGAGGCGGTCGGCGCCAGATGCTGCGTTGCCATGCTCACCCCACTCTCCTCCCTCCACCTTCTCCCCTTTTTCTCCCTCTCTCCCACGCTTTCCCGTTTCTAATCAGGGGGATGGACGCGGACGCACGGGTTCCGGGAATCCGGGATTTCGCCACGCGGACAAAAACAACAAAAGATGAAAATTCGCTCGAATGCGTTGCTACGGAAATCGGAAGCTGTAGACTGCTTTCCGACTTCGGAGCTCCCGAAGGAAGCAAGCGAAAATCCCCGAAGAGAGGGGCGGAGAATTCCCGTACGCGCGGAGGGTCGGGAGTTTCGCATGGGGGGGGGGGAGGGGAAAGGGAGGGGGAGGGAGGGATCCGAAGAACGAAACCGTTCGATCCACCGCGACGGGAAACGGAGAGTGGCGACGGCGATGTTGCCATCGACGATGAGGATGAGCGTCGGGGGGATGCGACAGGGAGGAAGGAGAGGGTCAGGAAGAAGGGGAGGGAAGGAAAGGATGAAGATGATGACAGGGAGGACAGAACATGCGACATGCGACGGACCTTCGGAGCGGACCCTCTCTTCCGGGCGTGAGGAAGTCCTGACTGCCTCTGCTCACGCACGGACGCTTTGCGGCACGTCACGGGAGCAAACTGCGGGCACGCGCGTGCTCCCTCCCCTCCCGCGAGCCCTCCTACGGAGATGGCTGCGGCACGGAGAGCGGGAAACTCCCTCCTCGCCGTCTTCACCGAGAGCGGCGGCAGCGACGCCCATGACCCCTGTTCCCCTTTTCCCCTTCCTGCTCGTCCTGCTTCCCTGAGCAGAGGCACGCCGACCTCCAGGTAGCCATCCGCGGCGCCCCGCCACCTCTTCGGGGCGGGGCGCTGCGGGAACGGATCGGGAGGAAAGGGAACGGGACGGGCTGTCTTCCAGGGGAAAGGCCCGGGAAGCACGCAAAAACCGGCTCGCTCTTCTTCGCCCTGCTGCTCCTCCTCCGGGTGGGCGCAGTGCCCCCATCGTCCGCGCCAGGAACGCCATTCTCTCACAGTCGGAGTAGCGTCCCAGTCGGTCAGCTGTCGGTCATTTGCGGACTGCTCACTTTCGAGAGCTGCCCTTAGACGCGTGCGGCTGAAACGGCGGCCGCCGCCGAAGGCAATACTTCCTGGACCTTTCATCACCCAAGGGCTATCAGAAGCACCAAAAATGCCCGTTACGTATCAGTAGCGTTCCAAACTTTTACAGCGGCATCGTCTAACTTATGAGAACAACGCAGGATTTTCCACGGCGTCGTAGAAGTCACGACATTGTTCAGTAACTTGTGATTGCATCGTAGAAGGTACGATGGCATCGCAGAACTTATGATGTCAACGCACAATGAGCCACGCCATCGTTTATAGCCTACGATGGCATCGTAGAAGTTACGTCATCGTTCAGAAGTTACGAAGGCATCGTAGAACTTACAGGGGGCTTGTAGAACTCATGAGAGAGTTCTTAAGTTAAGAGCGCACGGAACTTCTTGCAGCGCATGCAACTGAGGGACAACGTACAGCAGCACAAAGTGGAGCCAAGCGGAGGGTTCGGATAGCACAAGCTGCAGCGTGCAGGTCGACTGGGTGCAAATCCTGTTAGTGGTCTTGTGTCACTGGATGGGGAGGCAGTTTTCTTGCACACCTCCTCCTACCACTCGAGGGGCCGCTTGGGTGCCCGTGTTTTCTCTGTATGTGCGTGCCGCGATCCCCTCTTGGCATTTCGGTAGGGCAGCTGCGCTCGGGAACAGTGGAGATGCGACACACAGAGCGGATGCTTGGTGGAACGGAAAGCCGAGCGTTCCGCATCTTCGTGATCATCGCAGCTTCCTGGAACGTTCTGAAACCACCAGGGAGGTTTCGAAGAAAGCCGACATGGGAGCAGAAGGAAATGCTCCCCTGTCTGCCGTAGCTAAAGTAAACTGTGGTTATCCTCGAAGTCGGCTCGCAAGATCATTCTCGCGGCCATAGCGGTCCACGCTCCGCAATGTACGAATTTCCTCCGAGACGTGACGGACCGGAGAAAATCAAATGCTGCCGGTGGTGTCCCTTTAGGAGTGCTAGGGGCAAGGGAAGTTACCGTTCCCAGAAATGGGGACGCAGCGGCACGCAAGCAGTTTCTCAGGTCCGCGATCCTACCCATGCGAACCAATCGCCTGCCAGGTTCTGATTGGCGACCGTGTCGAGGGACAAAGGCTGCAGAGGACTGCAGAATGCGTTTGGTTTCCGTGAGGAAGAGCTTAGAGTAACGGCGGGTCTCTTCCGATGCGCCGATCGGGGCATCTTCGAACGCTGGGAGAGAGACGCGTGCGGTTTCCTCTCGCTTCCCTCCTCCTGGAGAGCCTTGAGGGGAGGTGGTGGCGAGCTCGTGTTCGAGGTTTCAGTGGCTCACTTTTTCCTCTGCAGACCCTCGGAGACTTCCGACGCTGCGGCATGACCGAGGAAAGCGGAACACGTCGTGACCCACTCGGCTCGTGCCGCCCATCTGGAAGCGCGATGGCAGCGCTCCAGAAGGCGCGCGGAGGATTCCTTCGCTCTTGTCCTTCACAAACTGCGCTCCTGACGGGTGAGGCCGATGACCGTCTTCGCTTCCTGTCTTCCCTTTCTCTTTCAACCTCCACTCGAGTCTGTGATCCTGCGAGATCTGTTTCTTCAGCTCGGCTGGTAGCCCCACATGTGACTCCGCTAGTTCCCTCTGGAATGGCGTATGCTGGAGAGCCGAGAGAGACCCTTTATGTGTCCCCTGTATTAGGCGCTTGGGGGACATCGCTTCCTGAAGGCTTCGCCTCTCGCCGCATCCCACTGTTGTGGGAGGGCAGTGGCAACGATCGCTCTGGCCGAGTGAATGCAGACGCTCCCGTTCGGGCAAACCGGGCGGAGTTCGCTTCCTTTCCTTCGCCTTGCTACCCCTGATGCTGCATAGGAGGATTCACAGGAGAGGGTCATATCCAAATATACCTCTCTTTCCGCCAGGCGGGAGCACCGAGAGGTCGGAACACTGGATGTGCTGCGGGAACAGGTTGACTAGGGTCCACCAGCTCCTTGATGCTGTTGAGAAACCACGTGCTTCAGCCTTCCTTGTCGGGCACTGAAGAGTCAGTCCTTGGGATTCTCTTCAAATCATTGGGATGCTGGACATCCCGGAACAGTGACGCCCTTCAAGAGTTTCAGGACCACGAGTACTGAGAAACAAACGCGACCCTGCTGTGGAAGACGACGGTATGCTGCCGTTGAACGTTCAGCACAGAGGCAGGACATCTACCAGACGCATCCCGCACGACCGAGTCGCTGTCGGCAGCCGCGACAGTGTTCTTCGTCCTCCTTCGTACTCCCGTGCATCGGTAGTGCCCAGACCAGAGCACTTGGCGGGGCGACGAGAGGAAAGCCACGGGTTCGAATCCCGGCGGGCGCGCCTTCCCGTCAGAGGCTGTGTCTCAACCAGAAGCGCTTTTCACGGCGAGGGAGCTGGGCAGGCAAAGGTGATGCTGGATGCCGGATGCTCTGCAAGAGCCGGGAGCCCGGGTACGGAGGAAGGAAAGCGGTACTGATGTGGAAAGATGATGCTGCCGTCTAGCGTCCAGCACAGAGCCGGAACATTTGCCGGAGACCTCGCACGACCGGCTCCCAGGTTGACAGCACGACTGAGTCGCCGCCGACAGCCACGACAGTTCCCGAGCCATGCACTCGGTGCAGAGTAGAGAGGACAGCCGCGGGTTCGAATCCCGGCGGGTGCGCCTTCCCGGAAGAACCTGTTCCTCATCTAGGCGCGTCTTCCACGGCGAGGGAGCTGGATAGGCGGAGGCGACGGTAGATGCCGGATGCCCTGCAACAGAGAGAAGGGGAGACTAAAGTCGGAGGCTTCCATCGTTGAGCAGAAAATCGAGGGTTCAGACCGCGGGTGTTCGTACCTCCCGACCAAGTCCTCTCTTCAACAAGGGAAGCGCTCTCCTCCACTCTCGGGAACCAGGATGATGCCTGAGAGTGGATCGGAAGGAAGTCGAAGTCGCGTAAGGGTGCTAGCTGCGAAGCCCGCCTCCCCCGTATTTCTTGCCGCAACGCCGAGGTGAGATGAAGCTCTCCAACCCTCGTTGCGAGGGATGACTCTTCCTCGTCCCCGTACCGACATGCGGGGTGCGCTCTTCCAAACAGCAGCCGCCGTAGCACCCCATTCAGAGGAACCACTGCACTCCCTCCTTCATATAGAGGTCGGGATGCTGACCTTCCTATGAACTTCGCCCCGAGCCAAGGATTTCTGGTAGCCGAGTGGAGGAACAGACAAAAATGAACAGGGAACCGTTCGTCCGAGTCTCGTTCAAAGAGCCGGGAACTCGAGTCTGGGCTCCGGTTTGCTTCTCACAACCAAACCTTGCGTCGGATTGGAGGAAGCGAGAAAAGCGAAACTGCCCGAAGGAAGTTTAGCCTGCGAGGTCGCTCCCAAGAGGATCCCCGCGCGCGCGCGGTGGACTCAGGAATGATGCCCCCTTCGGCTCGACCAGAGCGTCCGGACTGGCTGATTGAGCTGTCCGCACGCTGGAGGCTGCTGTTCTCGCCCCGGGGGCGCAGGTCCTGTGACGCCTTTGGGGCATCGCTGGAGCTTTTTGGTATCTTCGCGTCCAGCGCTTCTCCCTCCGCTTGCGCCCCCTGCAGTCGAAGAAAGGCGCGGCGACCTGATGGATTGACTGGAAAGCATCTGCTCTAGAGAGGGACGCGTCTTCCCGAGGAGCCGCGGGTCGGGTGCAGTTCATACAAAGTAAACAAACCGGGACGACTTCATCTCCCATTCCGACAGTTGCCGCCGTCCCGGAAGATCGTCGGATGAAAAGGAAGACGTCGTATCTTTCCCGCGAATGGCTGCTGCATCGATCCCGGTATCAGGCGCTCGAATTCGGGAGCAAACAGTTCGTCCGTCCGTCAGAGCGATTTCCAAACACTGACTGGGACGAACCCGGTTCGATTCGTTCCCGGGCGGGTGGGGGGAGAGGGGAAAGATTGTGGAGTGCGTCGCCTCCGCGGGACGATGGATGTCGGATGCCCTGAAAGAGTTTCAGAACCCGGGGTGCTGACGATGAAATGCAACCTTGCTGTGGAAGATGACGGTGCTGCCGTCCAACGTTTAGCACAGAGCCGGGACATCTGCCGCAGACCCGCACGACTGCACCCAGACCGACAAGACGGCCGAGTCGCCGCCGGCAGCTGCAACAATGCCCAGGTCGGTGTGCTCTGTTCAGAGTCGAGAAAGAGGACGCGGGTTCGGATCCCGGCGGATGAGCCTTCTCGGCAGAGGCCTTGACTCAACCAGGAGCGCCTTCCACGGAGAGCGAGTTGGACAGGCGGAGGCGACGGTGGATGCCGGTTGCCCTGCAAGAGATGAGGACCCAGGATGCTGAGGAACGAAAGCAACCCTGCCGTGGAAGACGACGGTGTTGCCGTCCAGTGTCCTGCACAGCATCGGGACATCTTCCGCACACGCATCTCGCATGATCGAGTCGCTGCCGGCTGCCGCAGCAGTGCTCCTGGGACAAGGGTTGCTTTTTGGAAGAGCGCACCCTGCATGTCGATACAGGGAACGAGGCACAGTCGTCCCTCGCAACGAGGGTTGGCACTTCCTGGCGTTGGCGTCGCGTCAAGGAATGCGGGGGAGGAGGACCTCCTCATGGAAACGCACGCGTCTGCGTCGTAAAGGGATTGAAAGGGTCGAGAGAACGAGGCGCTGGGCATTTAGATCTTCCATCTCGAAGAGAATGCAGATGTTTCTCGAGGAGAGATTCTCTCTCCAGGCCATGAGGAAAAAGAAGAACAAGAGATGCTCCGAAGGAAGAGCGATTAGTGGCAGGACAGCGGTTTCCTTCCAGTCACGCATATCCCGTTTCTGCTGCTGCTTCTCTGCCAACTTCCGGATGGTCTCCAAGATGGACCTCAAGGAGCCAAAGTCAGAGCCTCAGGAGGAGGGTTCGAGGTTTTTCCGTGCCGCCTTGAGGAGGCTACCGGCGTTCCCATTCTCAGCTGGCGATAAAGGACGCAGAGCGGCTTCCCCAACCCGAGCAGGTAGGAGCCTCCCTCCATCTTGGGTGGCTGCTCGTCCAGGCGAGTGACCCGGCTGCGATGCTGCCGTGATACGCCGCCTCGAGATGGACGAATGCTGGCGCGCGCTGTCTCTTCCCCTCTTGGCGCCCAAGTTCATGCAAAGTAAACAAACCAAGACGACTTCATCTCTTCCATACTGGCAGTTGACGCCGTCCCGGAAGATACTCGGATGAAAAGGGAGACGTCGTATCTTTTCTGAGAATGGCCGCAGCCCTCGGCGGATGCCGAGAAGGTCTGACAGGCCGACGCAGGACTCTTTCGGGGGAGGAGCCGAGAGCCAGCTTCCTAGAGCCGTCGCGAGGTTCTCGACGGTGCGGGTGGCATCCCACACGATGGCTGTGGCCCATCGCCGCGGGTACTCCAGGTCGGCTCGGGGCTTCGACTAGACCCCAAGGGTTGGCTGGAGGCTATCGGTATTCCTGGGAAGATCTCTCCCTGCTTCGAGCCACTAGGTCGCCGCGCCCTGAGCGATGCAATGACTGAGTGTTTTTCCCACCCCACGCATCTTCCGCGCATGCGGTCCATGGCGGTCGAAGCTCGCAAGGGCGATATGTTGAGCCACACCGCACGGACGACTCTATCATCGGCGATCCTCCAAGCAAAAACCACTCCTTCTCCACTGGAAATCCTCAGATGAGCAACGCTGACCAACGCAGGGCACGGTCCATTCTTGTCCTGGACGCTTCTCCTGAAAGCAACGTTTCTTCGCATTCCACGTCAGTAGTCCCCGGCGGACACCCAGCACGAATCTGCGTCGCCGAAGTCACCAAAAGGAACGCTTACCCCCCTCCCCCCCTCCCGCAGCATCACGCGCGGGAGCAGGCGTGGTTTCCGTCGAAGTCACGACGGCTTCGCACTCTGGCCAACTTGCGCTTTGTGGCAGACGGAAGGGGGGGGGGAGCAGAGCACCTACGCTCTCGATGAGAGCTGAGACGATCCCATGATGCTATCAGCCAACACATGGTCACCACCGGGAGCCACGTTCTTGCCTCCCCCCCACTCCCCTTCCCTCCCGGAGATGGGATCCCCGAGAACGGGGTCAGCTCTTTCTCCGAAGCTGGAGGAGTCCACGACTCCGACGCGGAAAGACGGAGGCGTCTCCCTGCGTTTGTCCTCCCTTTCATCAGTCCTGCACCCACAAGGGATACCCCAAGGGATGGGAGGAGATGCGCGCCAGCCGACGTGCTCTCTCATTTCAGCTTTATTAAATGATTGGATTTGCAAATTTAGCGGCCAGCGCTCCGGAGACGGAGATGACTGATTGCAGCACGTGATCCGATACTTTCGGAATCATTAGATGATCTTGTGCATGATGTGCCGTTATTAAATAGCTGATAAATCGCGCTCATCTGATGGAATCAATTATTCATCTCTGGAGAATTCCGGAGCCTCCCAACCCTTACGAGTTACGCTGTAACGGGATTCCGTTCGCTCGCCTCATCAGCAGGCAGAGATCATCTGCGTTTCCTCTTTCACGCAGGAAGATCTGAATAAAATAATTTTTCATAAGCTCAATCTGCAAACCAACGAGGGATGATTTATCAGAGGCAAGCACTCATATATGAATCATCACCCCCCTCCCAACCCCCTATGCCATGCGTGACGCCGTGTCGAAACTTCGGAAACGAGCCGGAACTCAGGGGCGGATTCTCATTCGGGAGTCGGCACTTAGAGTCGGCGGAGGATGGGGGAGGCATCAGAGGATGACCCGCATCGGAAGGAGCAGTCCCCAACTCCAACAAACACATTGCGCGGTTGGACATCGTTCGGCACGCGTGCTGCTCCACGAAATCCACTGCCCCTCCCTCTGCAGGCGGCGCACGCGGTTAGCACATCGTCAGGAAGCCACGCATACGCACGGTGAGATCACCCTCCAATGGAGGACCCCACAGGCCTGGCAGGGCGACTCCACGTGCCCTGACCGACTTGTTCCCATGCTTCTTTACGCGTGACGACGAGACAACCGTGAAGACGCTCGAGCACGCTTTCGACGAAGGCTCCATCTACTTCCAGGGAGCACGCACGCCAGAGAAGGCAGGCGGACCATCCAGCAGACGACACGGACTCACCCCGGAGGAAGATGGTCACGTTCCAAACCGACGCGCAATTCGGAACCTCGTCCTGAGCACCGAGAGCCACCCGGAAATTCTCCGATTGGCCTCTCCCCACCCGCCCGCCCGGAACTGCTGCTCTCCGCGCAGTCGGTGCACGCGAGAGGCGGCGATGATCGAAGGCGCAGGAGGCCCTCAACACGAGAACGAACGACCTAGGGAATCCCTGGAGAGCAGTCGGAGAAAACGAGGCACCTGCCGGTGGCCTCCCGTGTCCGGTGCGCGAGCGACCCACTTACAAGGCACGTGTGCCTGGACGTCTCCCTGACGATGCTCGAATCATCTCCAGCAGAAGAATGGAGGAGAAGAAGGAAGTGGCTCCCAGGAATGGGTAACACGCAAGAACGGTGTGTTGAACGAACCGGTATCCTGTAGCACGGCAGCCGTCGCGAGCTCGTGGAGGGGCGTCGGCGGTGGCGCCCGCACCGCCTCCGGTTCGACGAGACGACGGAGAGAAGCGAGCGTTGCTCGTCTCCACGGAGACGGTTTCCTACCTTCCGGTACCGCTTTGCTGACGGCCGGGAGTTGGCCCCGTTTGCTTCCGAGCGCAGAGACGCCCGCGTTCGGGCCGGGCGCGCTTTCTGCGACGCGCGCGCCAGCTTCCAACTTCGCCGCCGAGAGAGGCGGCCGCTCGGCTCCGTTGCGGGACGGAAGCGGAGCGGGTTAAATGGAAGCCGATGGCTGCCAGCCGGCCGATCCCGGCAGACGACCCGGAACTGCTTCCGGACGCCGTCGCGCCGCGATGCGGAGGCGGGGTCGCCGCACCCCATTCTGGCGCGCCGACAGCACGGCGACGAGAAAGGACCCGGCACGAGGAAACGTACGCCGCCCTCCTCCCGGCGGAGGGGCATCCGCCTTGGGAACGGAATCCCCGAGGTCTCGGGATGATCCGGGGAACGTCGAGGTGTTGGTCGAGTCTGGCATCCTTCGCGCGCAGGCGGACGGCAGGAAGAGGAGGATGGCGTTGCGCTCAGGCGTGCACCACGGACTGGAGAGAGTGTATCGGGGAGGCATTCCGGAAAAATAAACTTGATATTGATAATTATGGATTTTTTTGTTCAGTTTGAATATGAAATTATTAGTAGAAGATTTGGTTGTCCAGGATGGTCGGCAGTTAGCATCTGTCGTTATGGCTGCTCTTCGTGTGGTTTCGCAAGATCATAGAAATCATGAAAAAACTGCCCTCAGCTTTGCTGTGCGGGCTGAAATCAAACAGATTCGCCTCTTCCCCTCTTCTCCTGCTTTGTTCGCCCTTGATTAAATAAACGGTGCCCTTCCTCACGAACGATTGGTCAGGTTGTACGAAGCACCCCCGGGTCTCCGTGGGGCACGTCGGGAAACGAACGCGGTGAGCGTGCGTGGTTAATTCGATGACGCTGGTAAACATGGAAGGCGCTTGGTCGTGGGGCAGCTCGTTAAGCCAAATTTGCAGTTCCCAAACGAGGAAGGGGAGGATACCAATCTCGTGGTACGATCTGCCAGAGGTTCCGCTAACTGCTGCCAGCGCGCATTCAACCTGGAGACCCCTTCCGAAATCGCGAGGTAATCGGAAGGGGTCTCTCCCGTTTCCAAGAAGCCCTGCGAGCAACTTCACAGAGTGAGGAACGTACAGAGTGAGAAAGAAGGAGGAGGAGAAGAAGAAGAAAACTGTGCTGCTTGCGATGCATCTTCCTTGTGGGAGCGGATCCCCCGCGAAGAGCAGCGACAAAGACAGCTGAGTAAGACATTTTTTTCAATGGCGCAAGCATTAATTACAATCTCAGGTCGAGACTGCGATCAGAGGAGATGAACTTTTCCCGAACGCGGACGGCAGCTTCTTACAGCAAGCCTGCGGAGGACGAGATTTATTCGGACGCAGTCACCTCCCTGTCTCCCCGGTTCCCTGATGATGGGATGGATGCCCCGCTGTGTGGCCTGACTTTTTATGTTCGCTTCGCGTCGGGGAATCATCCGGCCGGCGGACGTCCGTTTTCTCCTGGGCCGAGTGGACCGCTGCTGCTGCTCTTTACGTGCATTAATTGCCACTCTTTCGAGCTGCTTCCCCGGTCGTGATTGCATTCCCCATCCTATCCCATAAAAACTGCGGGGAACGAGATAAGGTCGGACACGTAAAAAAAAAAAACAAAAAAAAATCGGCTCCGAAGACCTGCATGAAGTCCGCCTACCATTCGCTCGATGATGGAGAAGTTCATGTTGCGGTCTTATCGACGTTTATACTGATTTGCGGGGCGAAGAGCAAACTTTGATTGCAAGGGGCGTCCGACAGTCGGGTGTCTGTTCCGAGGGCGTCTCTCAGCCCGCCGCCGGAAGGGAAACCCAGCGAACACGAGGGACGGGCGAAACTCCCCGAAAGCGTTATCCTGGAAGGGCCAGTTCCGTCGGAAACCGGTTCCCGTCGGTCCTGTTTTCCTGGGGAGAAGGTTACGAGATGTCACCACCATCGTCGAACGGAGCTGCAATCGAACACGTCCCGAGCCAAAGACGTGCCAACCTTTCGCCGGGATCGGAGAGAGAGGGACGTCGCACCTGCTTCTCTTGCGTTACTTAGGAAGAAGGGGAACTGCTTCTCGTGTGGGAACGCTTTGTCACGTCCCTGTGAATCCCCGAGAGCAACCCTAGAGACGTTTTAATGGAGCATCCATTTAAAGCGCCTCTTCTTGTGTGGAGCCCTCACGCCGGCCGCATCCCTAGCAGCTCTTTGCTGCCTATGCGGCAGAATCGCAGCGGTCTGGAGCTACGCTAGAGGAGTCCAGGACGCTTCTATTCTGGACGACATCTATTCTGCCGTCTTTTTCATGAGGATGGCGTCAAGATGGTCCCATCTGGGAATCTGGAAACAGGAACTTGCCAGCACCCTGCATAGGATGCAGAGGACACTCCCCAGCACGCAGTGATACCTCCCCCAACTCTCCACTTTTTTTGTATTTTTTTTTTTGTTTGTATCCCCTTCTTCTGTACTGCCGAGGCGAACCTCACCGGCTTGCGCGCCGGTTCTCGGCAGCTTCCTTCCGTATATCCATGTAACGTGCATCCTGCCACTTCCCTGTATGTTTATTTTTTGAATAAACCCCCCGGCGTGACCGGATGTCAACTTCACTTGCATTCCCGTTCCCAAGTCTCGTTTGCTCGGTTTAGCGGTTCCCAGCCGGAGCTCAGGTGAAGGGCGGACGCTCCAGCCACCGGTTTTCCGCAGTGCTCCTGAACTAGGAAGCACCACTCGCTGAAGACGCCCTGGGGATGGCCATGGTGGAGGGAACTCTTCCTCTGAGCGGTTCCATGGAAACGGCGGCGTCTTGGCGCCGGTATGGCGGTAGCAGCACGGCGTACTGGCGAAGTGCCCGCAGCACCTCTTGGTCTGCTTTCTTCCGAGCACCCTTCCGTCGACGGCGCCGTCCATCGGCGCCGTCGGTCCACTGGGGATCCCCCAGTTACTTTCGGGAATAGTTCCGGGAGATGGGAATCCTTTTGGGATTTTTCTGTTTCGCAACTTCCCTTCCATCTTTTTTTGGAAGAAAGGAGGATCGTTTTTGGGGATCTCAAGGAGTGCTGAAAAACCTCCTGCTTCCTTAGAGGGGATTCATGAAGCTCTTTGAGCATCATCCATACCACCCGAGGATGAGTGTCCTTCTTCGAGTTAGGGAATAGCCCATAAGAGGCCATCCCCTGAATCCAGGGAGAACTCCGGAGGGAGGAGTCCGTTCCTCTTACGCTTGGCAACAGACCCATCTGGGTGGTCTCCGAAGGGAAGAATCTCTCTCTTGTTCTCTCCGGAGGGACCTCGGTTTGTCAGTACCTCTCCTCGTTCCTTCTTCGGAGGAAACCTGGAAGGGAACCGCTCCTAGAATTTCTTTTCTGGAGGGATCCCTCGGAAAAGATACTCCTCTTCTTTCTTCCTCTTCTAAAGAGAACCCGGAAGAAACGCTTCCGAATTTCTGTGAAGGGCGACAGAGTCGCTTTTTTGGAACTTCTGTGGTTACATCGATTGCTGGTGCCATGCTCTACGGCGAAGGCGTTGATGCGAGAACTTACCCACGCTGCTGTGATGGAGTGAGTCCTGACTACTCAAAGTGAGGATCGCTCCATCATAGAAGCGGTTCCTATGGAGTTGAGAGCGGCAGGCATGGGAGATAGGTGGTTGTCGCGATCTACAGTTCCCAGACTTGCGTGTGTTCGAGGCAGCTGGACCTCCTGCATTGTGCAGACTTGTGATTGCTTTCTTGGCCATGGAAGAGGTGTTCACTACACCCCTTTGGCACTTCTCTTTGCCTCCACCATCCCTCAATAAGAAAAAAAATGCCAATCGAAAACTTACGCACGCTTGCAGAGCGCATGCACATCCTTATATTAGCGTAAGCTTGCAAAGAACTACACGCACGTAGGTGGACGACTGAACTTGAGGTTGCGATGGCCATTCGTCTTATCAGTTTCGGTTTTTACGGGTTTTTAAGAGAAATCCAGCCTGAGGCAACTTTTGGAGCATCTTGGCATTTATCGGCTAAGAGGTGATCCTTCCATCCTCTCGCTCATCGATCTGCAGGAGTCCAGCGTGGCAGACCCGGATCTCCTGTATCGACTGATAAGCGTTCACCTGTGGCAGGCGCAAGGCATTGCATCCGAACAGTCGTTGCAATTCCAGATGTGAGAGCTAAATTCCGTGCAGGAAGCCACTGAATCAGGAAAGGCGATTTCGACCACCTTGGAGAACCTAGAACGGAAGTCCTGGAAGCAGTTGTGAAAACGTCATCGCTGCTTTCAGAACGAATCACCTGATTGGTTAGTGGGAATGACGTAAGAAACCCGGCGTAGACTCTGCTTAAGTAACCTACGCTGTTGGTCCCCACGGATTGCGCCAGCCTGCAGGCCGTGGTAATAAAAACACTGTCTGCCGCTGTCCTGAAGCCACTCCAAAGGGCTGTGCACACCTTCACTTCTCGATGAACTGTTCTTTTATGGGAGCTGTGAAGGAAGTTCCAGTCCTCCAGCAGCAAGATGCTCCGTGATCCTCTCGAATTCTCCAAAATTGCAGAGCTTCCTCTTGTGAAGAGAGTGCTGGAAACAGATTGCAGGGGAAAAGGTGCATCTCCGTTTTCTTTCGCTTATGAGATGCTCCTGAGGCGATGTTGCTGCAGTTGCAATCGGCCTCGAGACTCTGGTTATGCTTCTTGCGCGCCATTTGCGTAACTCTAAGGCACGTGGGAAAATCCAAGCCTCGAGCATTCAAAGTAGCGTATAGACCTTGATGCCGGAAGGTGTTTCAATTTGGACAACTGTACCGGCGCAGTGTGGACCGGGTTGTGAACGCCGCATGCTTTCGGCGGAAGTCAGCTGCCTGCTTTATTTTATTTTTTTGGCATCCTGGTTTGACCTTTGGGTCACGCTTCACCTTGGAATTCGTGAGGTCGAATCCATCGCTCGAATGCACGCAAATGTGGGTTCACTGATTCCCTCGTGAATCTGCAGTCAAAGAGATCGCTTCCCAGGAGCAAGGGAAGGGTCAAATTTGCCTTCAGGAATGTTCTTCGAAGGGTGCCTTTCTATGAGAGATCCAAACGACCTCCTTCATCTTCCTTTCCTGTTGAAGTCAATCGAAGGGGTAAGCCTGCGAAGAAACTAGCGGTCCTTGTCTTTTACGTAGGAAGAAGGAGCACCAGTCCACGTAGTTCCCGTTGCTCACCGTTCGCGGTTTCCCCAACACCGAGAACACGTGTTCCGTAACTGTACGCGATCGTGTTCTGCACATCCTTGAGCTGCACTGCACTCTAATCAGATGGTTCTATGTGGAGTCTGCCACGCTTCGCCTACGAAGAACTACTGCGATTTTCAGAGAAACGAAAAACTTCCCAGTGACTGGCAACCCTGGCAATGCTGCCGCCGTTTCCCATTCGAATACAAATTTATGCTTTTCATCTCCGTCCAGGAAAGGAATTGGGTTGATGGTGGCGGGGAAGCCCATTCTCACTTGCGTCTTCGGTCAACAGTGACGAGCACGACGACGTCCCGAAGAGGCACGGAGGCTACAGCCCCGAGGCTATTTTCAATGGTTCTTCCAAGTTCAAGAGAAGTTCTACGGCGCCGCTGGCAACAGAGCACGGGTTTCTCAGAGCGGGGACCGCAGCAGTCCTCTTTCGCAGGACTACCATCACACGGTCGCCAGTCACGGGACACGTTGAGTCGGCGCCGTCACTCCGCCGCAACGTGCGGACTGGAGCTCCAGAGGGTGGTCAAGCCAACCAGAACCAACTGAATCCCTTGCCGGCTTGCGAACGGTAGCGCCTGTTTGCAGGAAACCGTCCGCACGTGAGCCAAGAAAAACGAAGCGAGCCCGGAGATGAGGATGCATTTCTACAACAACCGCTCGCTGCACGTATGCGTGGGCGCAAAGAACCTCCCTAGCCGTGACACTGCCCTCCCTCAGGGAGAACCTGGGAGGAACCAGCCCACCAAATGGGAAGTCCGATGTGAGATAGGTGGAAGAGCGAAAGAATTAGGTGGTTGGACCACGGAACAGTTTAGGGACGCTGCGACCTCGAGTGCCCCACCGAGAGGACTATTGCGCTGGGATGAGCTGCTGGGAATCTCACAGGAAGTGACCTCCAGCTCTAAAGAACAACTGCTCCCCCCCCGCTAAAGTGGCAGCAGTCGGCACTTCTGCTGTCGCGCTGGGGTTTCCCGTGCAACGCCCGCCTCTACCACTGGATCGGGAGGCTGTGGACCCCAACTGTGGCAGCTGCGGGGAACGGGAATTCCTCTTGCACCTGCTTGTAGACTGTGTTGCCTTTCGGCCTCCGTGGTTGCGATTCGCAACGGCCCTTGGAGCACTGACAGACAATCCCAGGGACATCTCTTCCTGCGCGATGCCCTTTCGCTTGCCGCGTCCCCAGCAGCTCGTTGCTGCCTACGCGGGATCGCGGCGGCCTGGGGCTAAGCGAGAGGAGGACAGCGCGATAGGGAGGGCATCTGCTTCGCCCTGCGCTTCTTGCGGACGGCAGCAAGACGGCTCTTCTTTGGGCATACTCAGAAGGAACTTACCATCATCCTGGAAAGGATGCAGAAGACGCTCTCCAGTGGACAGCGATCCCTTCCCGTGACCCCCAGAGTTTTTTTTTTATTATTTATTTTTACTCTGCTCTTCGCCCCCTATGCTGCTGAGGCGAACCGCGCCGGCCTGCGTACCGGTTACTCGGCCGGTTCCGAGCATTTCCGGATGATGTGGGGCCGATGGCCCTACATTTTGCATATTTATTTTTATAATGAACGTCCTGGCGTGACTGGTAATAAACCAAACCCTGCTAAGGAATGCGTGCAGGCCGGCTGACGCGGCAGTGCTTCTTGCCCTTCGTATGCCGGCGCGGTGGCGATGCCCGGGTCGGCATGCTCGGTGCAGCGGCAAGAGGAAGGCCGCTGGCTCGAATCTTGTGAGGTGCAACTCCCTTGCAGAGCCCTGAGGAAAGAGCTCTCTCAACCGGGAGTACCTTCCACAGGAAGGGAACTGGGCATGCGGAGGCGACGATGGACGCCGGATGCCTTGCAAGAGCTAAGGAAGGAAGGCGACCAATGAGAAGAGCGTACGGGATATTTATACCTGGCCGCGCCAGGGGCGCTTCCTGAAACGTACTGTACCCTTGCGACAAGACAGTCGGAGCTGAAACAAGGAGCTGTTCCTCCGCAGCGGGAGGGCAATCCTGCTACTTCGTTGAGTCCTGGAGGAAGTCCCTGATCAGAAGCAGGTTGCCGGAAGAGGTTTCACGCAGGGAAAAGCGGGTAGGGGGGGGAGGGAGAAGGGGAAAGGGAAATGAACATCGGGAAAAAAAAACGAAAATCAAACGAAAGGAAGAAAAAGTCTCAAAACTTTCAGACGGAAAGAGAAGGGATCGCAGTGTCCTTCCTGGCGTTCTCCGAATTCTTCGCGGGATGCCAGCAGGTTCATCTTTCTGCTGAGAGAGGCGCGACCATCTCTTGGTCATCATCCTCAAAGGAAGTACTATCAACGGGGAGGCGTCGACGGTGGTCTCACTGTTGCTGCAGATCCCAGCTGCCACGCCACCGGCTCCGAAGCAGAGCTGCGGATGAAGAGGCTCCTCAGCAGTTTCCCGGGTCATCCCTTGGCGAGTGCAGGGACGCAGCCGGCGTAGTCCGGCGTAGGGCGCGGAAGGAGTGTCTGGGAAAAGGGGGGGAAGGGTATCTAATTCCTCACGCTTTCCCCATCCCCTTCCTGCCGCGCGCGCTCCGCCTGCCCGCATGACCGGGACCATCGGGCTACGGGCAGATTCTTTCGAGAGTGTACCTCTCCCTAAGCAATCTCTCCGAAGTAGATCGCCCCAGGGAACCCATTCCTCCCGAGGAGAACCTCAGTGCTCGCTGACCTTCCTCCTTTAGATTTCTCCAATGCTGCAAGGGCAGCTCATGTCAAAGAGCGGGGTCTCGGACACGTGTTCTCTCTGTGGCAACAGCATGTCGGGCCACAGACGGAAGTCCGAGCCAGGGATCCGCTGGTCGGATGCCATCCCCTCACTGAGACTGCCACCTCATACGGATGCATCGCGGAGGCTTTTCCAGACTCCTTCCCTTCGCCTCCTGAGATTTTGCATTACGGGAGGCGACCCATGCCACATTTCCAGCAGGCGTTTCAGGAATCTTGCATGCCGGATCACATCGCCTGCTTCCCGATGTGCTCCAGCAGCTCCTCGAGTATTTTCGATTCCCCGAACACTCCATCATTTCCCGGATGACATGATCTCAGAGATCTCAGTGCAAGATCGCTCCCAAGGCAACGCAAACCCCACTGGAGGCAGAGCCACTCGATATCTGCTCCCCATCTCCCGCCCGTCTCTTCCAAAGCTGCTGGTGCATACAGGCGAGGAAGGGAGACGCCGACGCAACCACTTTCACTTCTCCTCGGAAGACGAAACCCCGCTGCAGCCCCAACACAGCTCCAGGAACGGTCTCCACGCTGCATACGCGATCAAATGGATACGGTCCCTTTCAAACAGTAGTTTCATACACTCTCTCCAGTCCGTGGTGCACGCCTGAGCGCAACGCCATCCTCCTCTTCCTGCCGTCCGCCTGCGCGCGAAGGATGCCAGACTCGACCAACACCTCGACGTTCCCCGGATCATCCCGAGACCTCGGGGATTCCGTTCCCAAGGCGGATGCCCCTCCGCCGGGAGGAGGGCGGCGTACGTTTCCTCGTGCCGGGTCCTTTCTCGTCGCCGTGCTGTCGGCGCGCCAGAATGGGGTGCGGCGACCCCGCCTCCGCATCGCGGCGCGACGGCGTCCGGAAGCAGTTCCGGGTCGTCTGCCGGGATCGGCCGGCTGGCAGCCATCGGCTTCCATTTAACCCGCTCCGCTTCCGTCCCGCAACGGAGCCGAGCGGCCGCCTCTCTCGGCGGCGAAGTTGGAAGCTGGCGCGCGCGTCGCAGAAAGCGCGCCCGGCCCGAACGCGGGCGTCTCTGCGCTCGGAAGCAAACGGGGCCAACTCCCGGCCGTCAGCAAAGCGGTACCGGAAGGTAGGAAACCGTCTCCGTGGAGACGAGCAACGCTCGCTTCTCTCCGTCGTCTCGTCGAACCGGAGGCGGTGCGGGCGCCACCGCCGACGCCCCTCCACGAGCTCGCGACGGCTGCCGTGCTACAGGATACCGGTTCGTTCAACACACCGTTCTTGCGTGTTACCCATTCCTGGGAGCCACTTCCTTCTTCTCCTCCATTCTTCTGCTGGAGATGATTCGAGCATCGTCAGGGAGACGTCCAGGCACACGTGCCTTGTAAGTGGGTCGCTCGCGCACCGGACACGGGAGGCCACCGGCAGGTGCCTCGTTTTCTCCGACTGCTCTCCAGGGATTCCCTAGGTCGTTCGTTCTCGTGTTGAGGGCCTCCTGCGCCTTCGATCATCGCCGCCTCTCGCGTGCACCGACTGCGCGGAGAGCAGCAGTTCCGGGCGGGCGGGTGGGGAGAGGCCAATCGGAGAATTTCCGGGTGGCTCTCGGTGCTCAGGACGAGGTTCCGAATTGCGCGTCGGTTTGGAACGTGACCATCTTCCTCCGGGGTGAGTCCGTGTCGTCTGCTGGATGGTCCGCCTGCCTTCTCTGGCGTGCGTGCTCCCTGGAAGTAGATGGAGCCTTCGTCGAAAGCGTGCTCGAGCGTCTTCACGGTTGTCTCGTCGTCACGCGTAAAGAAGCATGGGAACAAGTCGGTCAGGGCACGTGGAGTCGCCCTGCCAGGCCTGTGGGGTCCTCCATTGGAGGGTGATCTCACCGTGCGTATGCGTGGCTTCCTGACGATGTGCTAACCGCGTGGTGAAGGAGCATCGCTTCTGACCTTCCCGGCACGTATGAAGAACTGGGGAAAAGATGTTTTTCTCCATTATGCTTTTGAAAGAAGCAGCTCGCTTTCCATAGACGACTGTACTTCCTGGACATGCCCGTTTTCGAGCTCTGGAGGCAGTCCCTACGTGTTGGTGAAGGACACCCTGGCGGTCGTGCAGGCGGGAATCTGGGAGAGTCCAAGTTCGAGCACGGCAGAGGAAAGTTCTGAAGTTTTTTCGAAGAAGCAACGAGCATGCAAAGCATCCTGTCGCATGAATAGAAGGCGTCCTCCCGGATTGTGGAGTTCGACATATTCAAGATGTCGGACCCAGCAATACCACGGGAGGAGCAGCTTTCGGTCTCAGTAGAAGACGAAATTGCGTCACCAGAGCTCACTCCATTCAATTCAGCAGGAATGGCAGTCTCCGATCAGAGAACATTCTCGTGGGAGTGAGGTCACGTGTTGCCTTAGGCTACTCTTCTTAAGTAGAGGCAACCAACTATATCTAGAAGACTAAGCATGCGATGACACTGCGTCCCTCAGTCTCCCTTGTATCGGAAGAGAAGCTAGTACACCAAAGAAGGATCGATCTTGCTGTCGGTGTCAGAAACGGAGTGGAGCGCTTCCACGGTACCTTCGACTGGGCACTAGGAGACCTCAAGAAGACAAATCGTGGACGATGAGGGAAATTGGACAGGGGACACGTGGGATGGGGTCGTCGCTGAGACCTCGTCTCGTCCACAGAAAAGGCTGCTGCGTCATGATGATGGGCATGGGATGCTCATTTCAAGGCGTGCCAGCGCCGTTCCTGAAAACGCTCGGACGAAAAAAGAAAAATACGGAAACATATGCAGTTCTCTTGTTTCCCTTTTATATCTCAGAGGCAATCCAAGTGTTAAAGAGTTTGCTACTCCATCGTCAGGTCACTGGTAATTTGCTTCTTCGAGAAGTCACTGGGCAGCAGAAGCGGACTTACGTGATCAAAACACCAGAAGGCAGTCCACCTTTTCCTTGCAAAACGAAGAGCAAAAGAGAAGAAAAAGGAAAAGAAAGAAAAGAAGAAGGTGGAAGTGAAGAAGAAATGGAATGAAGAAGAGTAGGAGAAGTATTATTATTATTAATAGTAGTGGTATGAGGAGGAGAAGGAAAATTTGCATGTGTCCAAATGAGTTTTTTTTCTTCCTCTTCCTCTGACAGATTGCCGGAAGCCGTGAAGGCAGAATAACGACGTCTCAGAGAGCGTTCCAAAAGAAAGGCAGAAAGACAGGAGAGTGGCCACAAAAGGCTTCAGTTGGATGTCCACGGCACGCGACATGAAAGATGGAAGAGATAACGGAGACAAGACGGGATAACTAACTCAGGATTGCGTGATCTACCAGCTTGCACTCTCGAAGGGGAAAGGGACAATCGAGGTCGAAGAAAGACAGGGATCGAGGACATCAAACAGACGTATGTGGGCATCCTGAAGACGCTCGCCAGCGGAATGCGGTGGGACTGGCTCCGGCGAAGCATCAACCAGCCCTGCTGATTCTCGAGACAGGCGGGCCTTGAGGCGGGGTTCTCCTACTGCCGAAGCAGGGTGACCCGCGTCGCGTCACGCTCGAGGACGCCAAGCTACTCTCCGAGGCGCGGAGCGTGCGACTAGAGACACAGACGGAGGAACCTTGTGGGCCCGGGTCAGACCGTGGATGCCAAGCTGCTCCGTGCTCACAGGCGGCTCAGGCTGGAGAGAGAAGTGTACGCGGTGCTTCCAGAAAAAGCGGATTCCGCCCGAACACGGAGCGCCCGGCTGCGGCTGCTGCAGTTCCGCAGAAGGCTTTCGAGTGTGTCCGCCAGGGGTGCCGAGAACTCGCGCCGCTGGCACCGTCTGTGTGTCCAGGCGAATTTCTCAGCCACCTGCGATCTGTGCTCTTCACGGAGCGAAGACTTCCCCTTTTCGGCGGTTCGTCCCGCCCAAGGCACCGAGGATTCACACCCGGTTGAGCCGGGGCAACTTACAAGGGAAGTAACGGCAGGAACATCGGTTCAGGGTCACCTGGAAACGTGCCGAGACGCCGGAGGCGGGTCGGTGAGATTCGCCTCCTCAGCAGAGGGGAGTGCAGCAGACAAAAAGGAAGCAAAATGAAATCTATAAATAAACATGGAACATTCTGTTGGACGGCTGGGTAAGGGAGCATTTCTTACTGCAGAGCGCCCCGTGCATCCTCTGGGGGGTGCTGGCAAATTCCATCCGTAGACTCCCAGATGGGGTCATCTCGCAAAGATCTGCAAGAAGCGAATCTTTGGACAGCCTTGGTGGCGCTCGGGGTCATCAGAATGTTACGGAGGCAGCTGCCGGCGATGCGACTTACGGCGGTGCTCCACGCACGAAGAGGCTCCTCACTCCGTCTTTGGAGTTGCCCACTGGGATCCCGAGGACTGCCGAGAAACGTTCCTCGGACGGACCGTTGGGCAACACAGTTCACGGGCAGTTGTGGGAAGAACTGTCTTTCCGCGTACCCTCAACAGTTCGAGTCCGCACTCTCCCTGGACCCGTGGTGCCTGCGAGCGTTGCATGGGAGACCCCGGTGCAGCGTTTCTAGTGCCGATCGTCGCCGCTTCAGGGGCGGTGTGGACCTGTCCAAATCTCGGGCAGCACCACATCTTCCAGGGGAATGTCCATGAGCCGGGTTCAGCGACGTAATCCCTTGGATGGGGGCACTCAGAGCCGCAGCGTCCGCGAGGTCACATGTGGATCACCCACACCAAAGGGTTTCCGTTTTTCTCCAATGCTGCAAGTTGAGCCCCACCTTGCCGGTGCACCATACCCTCACTTGCCTTCCTCCGGGAAGCCTTCCTCAGGGAAAGCAACGCTGCAGCAAGGAGGGGGCCACTGAGGTCAGGAACTGTACAGGGGAGTCCTGAGCTGAGCTCCACACTCTTCAGCCCGTGATTCGAACTGATGCTGGAGGCGTGGCGGTGCACCCTGGCCTATGTCCCGTGCAACTCCGGTAAGCCCGCCTGTTGCCTGCGCGAGCACCCCTGAGGACTCACTCGAGACATCTCGAGGTTCGTCTGCAGGGTCACAACGGCGTCCAGGTCGGCAGGCAAAGGCCCAAAGCGGCGGTTATTGGCTGAACTAGGAGTGATTTTTCTTGGGAATTCTCGCAAGCGGGTTTCTCATTTGCTCGGGGGCATCCGTAGGTTCTCTCTTCCCTGCTTGAGGTGTGCGGAAAGTCTGTGCGGAGAAGGCGCAACGCTCCTTCTCAAGCCCTGCTGCCCCAATAGAGCCGCGGGGCGAGATACCCTTGCTGGTGCTTGTTTGCATTCACTTTTTCCTTCGGTGCCACCTTTTGCTCCTAGGCGGCTCCTCCAAGTCGCTGCACGGTCGCAGCAAGTTCCGTGGGGCTCCTCCAGATGGAAAGCGCCACTGCATAACCTGGGTAGCCTTCTCCAAGCTGAGGGCTCCTACCTACCGAATGAGCTACTCGCGGATGGAAGCGCCGCTTTGGAAACGGATCGAACAAGTGGTCTTGATGCTCACTGAGAGGTTGTGAAGCGCTTGCTTCTTCCTTCCTGATCTGTGCTTGATCTTCCCTTTTTTGGATACTCTCGCACCACCGCGCACACACGAAAGAGGAGTCCGTTGTCCGCTTCGTCCGTTGGCGACGCCGCTGAGGAGCTTTTCGAGTGGATTGCTCGTCGACAAGGAGCTTCGGACGCACGCATTTGCCCAGTCATTCCAAGCCAATGCTCCCCTTCGCTGGAGGCATCCAGTGTTCTCTCTGGAAAGCTCATCCAGGGCTACGGGCTTCCTTCCGGAAACTCATGTGCCTCCCCCCCCTGCCTTTTGAACGCTCCATGGAATCTCCTCTGCATCAGGGAGAGAGCACTCCACCAGCATCAGAAAAGGGTGGGTTACCGCCAGGGTTAATCAAGTCCAAAGCTCGATGGGAGAGGAAGCGGCTGGACTCCTTGAAGCCATGCCCAGAGCCGTCGTTCAGAGCCTGCGAGAGGCATCGCGTCCCTGCGAGTTTCTCGAAAAGACTTTGACATCCAGGGACCTCTTGATCAATTCCTCCGTGCTTCCTCGTTGGGCATCAGCAGAATGCCATCTCCCTACTGGTGCTGCTGGAGACTTCTGGGGACATCACCACGCCTACGCTTATCGATGTCCCCTTTTCACGTGCTTCTAAAGCGCTCCAGAGGCTGCATCAACTATAGAGCTCCATCTCAAGGGCACTTTAGCTACTTTATGCCCGAGACCCTGCTATGGGAATTACCCACTTCTCCGGGGCTTACCAGCTGCCACGTCGATGGCCATCTCTTTCCACGGGATGACCAAATGGAAGAAAAGTGCGGCCGTCATCGGAGGAAGCCAATCGGAATCCTCGCAGCTCTCATGATGGTCGGACCAGACTGGGAGACAAGATTAGAATAAGCGTCAGGAGAGTGTCAAACCAGAGGCAGCATCCCTCTTTCCTCCCCTTCCAGACATGGACTTCCGGATGATCACGTCCATCACCTCGAGGACAGTCCACATTATCCAGGAATCCACAGAGGGTCCACCTTCTCCTCCTTCTTCCGCTTAGGCAAAAATTGCACGCCTTTGCTTCGAGCTGCAGAAATCCGGTCGCTTCACCGTCTCTAAATTGAATCTGCCCATTCAAAGCAAATGGCTCACAAGTGGTCGGCGAAAAGGCCTCTGGCTCGCCACGCTATCTCGTCGCATTTGAGATGCCACGGTTCAAGCATCGGAAAAGGCGGGGAAAACGGGAAGAGGCAAAAAAAAGCTCTCAACTGCGGACTAGGGAGATCACAGGAATTCCTGGATGTGCAGTTGAAGGATTTTTTTCTCTCTTTTGCTTCATCTGGGAGCTCCTGGATAGCCCGAAGAAACTGCGGATGTTTGGATTCGCGGGGTATGAGGTGTGCCACAGGGCTCACCCTGTGGCACACCTCATACCCCGCGAATCTACGAATCGGCTGCCATCTCCGTGGAAGACGAGTAGGCCAGTCTCATGGTGAGACGAAGGTGATGGCATATCTACGACAACAGATAGGCAACAGAGGCACACATAAGCGGGCAAGAACGAATGCAGGAGGCCCTTGATTTTCTCATGGACGCAACGACAGAGGCTCGAACCCGGTCACTCTGAGACGTTTATTTTGCAAAAACAAAATACACCACAAGTTTTAGGAGAACAAGAGTATTTCTAAAAAAAAAAAACCAGCCCTTCCATCTCCAAAAAAAAAGTTCATCCGGGATAACCACCGGCACGCAGGCGGGCTTCCAAAACGTGAAGAGAGAGAGGGAGGAGACAAGGAATAAATAAAAAAAGACGGAAGGGTGCAGACAGGGGTCTTTGGTTGGAGACGTTGCTTTCCTTCTAGAAACGGCTCTGGACGGTGGCGATCTCCCTGGCGACTTCTGACAGACGAGGCCATCTTACTGCTGTTTCCATGAGGACTGCTGCCATGCTAGTGGCCTCCATTCGCTGCAAACCTAACTACAACACGTGTCGGTCTGTCATTATGGCGCTCATCCAACAGGTTGTTGCCATCACAGCGTTCTTCTTCAGCCAGTCTCCTGTAAAGAAGCGCTGCAGCATGTCCAATGAGGTGTCCTGCGGTCGACGGAGCACCGAAGAGTCTTAATCACAAGTCCTTGAGGGCACTGCAGTCCAGCGAAAGGTGCGAAAAGTGCAACGACGGAAATGCTATCTCTCCATTCCGCCGGCGAAGTCACACAAGGGCATGCAAAGCCCTGAGCGTGCTTTTGGTTTTGTCATACTGTGCTGGTCATACCGTGTTCCAGAAGACAAACCCAACCGATTTCAGCCACTCTCGTCTCGGTCGTGCACTTAGCATCTCTGTGGTCTCACCAAGGTTATCTTGAGTGCCCGAGGACCGTCCCCGGTGCGTCTCGGCCCACTCAGTGTGCCCATCGAGGAACCCGTGAATGCGGAAAGTCAATTCTACGGGAGGAGAAAGCTCCTCCCTCCAGATGGATTCGCCTTCGAGGTTCCTTGTTCACCCCTTCCCCCGCTTTTTCGAAACGAGGGCTCGAAACGATTCGTTCATTTCCCGGGCATTGCGACGACGCGCGTTTCGTCTTCGTTAGCCGCGATGCGACGCCGACGACGTCCATCGTTCGGCACCGTCAACCGATTATCCGTGCCACGAAATCCGGTGCCCCCTTTTCGATTGCGTGCAGGAAACGGAGGTCCTCCCTTTCCTTCCGTCTTGGCTCCCTGCCTTCGGATGCATGAAAGAGACGCATCGATTCCGCGATAGCAGGGAAATCCAGGACTTCTCCCGGAAGATAAAAAGATTTTTTTTTGTTTTAATGGGGACGCAGGGAGGGTTCCCTGGACCGATAGCAAACCTTCCTTAGCAGGGAGGATGCTCTTGATAACAAGAAGCGCGTTGCCTCGGAGTAGCAGAACGCGATCCTTCTTCCCAATGCGGGAAGACTTCGCGGCTTGGCTCCCGCGGAGCGTTCACCCAGTCTTTTTTCTTTCCACCGCTCTTTGGGATCCCCCGTAGTGCCAGAAGGTGGCCTGCTGCAGATTCTTGGTGCTTTTTTGCCCGGGACGAGTGCCTTTCGACCGGACCAGCCTGAGGCACGACGTTCTGCCCTGTAGAGTCCAGGATGTCGTCCGCCTACTGCACCCGTGACCTCTCGTCGTTGGAAACGCGCGCGTGCCCCGGCACTCAGAGACTACTCGCGCATTCCCACTAGTCCCCAGGGACGAACCCGTCCGGAAGGAGAGAGGCGGCAGATCTGGGAGGGGAAGGAGACCAGGCCTCGCGGTCGAGTCCGACAAAGAGACGCCCGCAAGTGGTGGTCAAGGAGAAGTTGCAGCTGCCCCGTCTCGGGTGCAACCGGGGGGCTGACGGCAGCAGGAGCGCTGCTGCTGACGTCCGCTCGAGCGAGGAGCAAGAAGCGCGGCGTCTCCTGGGCAGCGTCCGAGGAGTGAAGCCGAACGCGGATCGGGAGGAAAACGACCTGTCTTCCCTCGGACGGGAATCCTTAGCACTTCCCCTTCCAGCGCGGGGACCGAGAGCAAAGGGTTCGGGAGGAGGCAGGGATTTGGATCCCACGCTGCTCTTCCTCGGCGAAAAGCAAGGCGGAGGGCCGAAGTGAACCTGGAAGCTTCACTCCGCTCTCTGAGACATTTCTCTCCCTCTCTCTTTCCCATTTTCTCCACTGAGAGACAACAAGAAGGGTGGGCCTCCTTGTCACCAGGAAGGGGGATAGAAGCAGCAAATGCAGCTCTAGGAGTTTTGTCGCGAGGTTTTTCTTCTCCCCGCTGGGGCGGTCGGGGACTCACTGGCAGCAGCTTCGCGGAGGGAGAAGGCGGTCGGGGTTTGCTGTAATCCCCAAGTGCTCTCTTGTCTGGAAGTGTCCGCAGCTCATAATTCAAAAACTTTCGCTGTTCCCGTGGCGACTTGCACGCTGCCGAGGGCAACGGCTTGGTCTGCGCCGGGCTCAATGCAAGCTACGTGGCCGATCACGAGCGTAAGCAGCTACCCACTAATCCAGGACCCTGAAAAACGTCACCATGCCGAAGTCTCTATGACGTATCTGCATTCAGAGAGAAGATTCTCCTAATTACCAAGGCATCTTGAGATGGCTTGACTAAAAGGAGAACAGAGTTCTTCATTTGGTCCAGCGAAACGCAGCATCTTGTATCTGAAACAGTGATGTCTTTGGAAGCCGCGCTCCAACCCAGCAAAGTACAGTAGGAAAGCAATCTTCCAAATCGAATGGAGAAGGCGTTGAGAGACATAAAATGGACAAAGGTCAGAGACCACAAGATGAAAACATAAAGGAAGTTGAGCAGCAGTTTGGTTGCAGCCACAGTGGTCCGTGCATCCAGCCCTCGGTGGCCAAGTGCGGGATCCTCGAAGCTTTAATGGAAGGATGTCCTCGTTCTTGGGGAAGAAGGGGCCGAGGAACTGAAACATCACTTCCAATTCCTCGCTCCCTTCCCTTTCCCGCTTTGCCGTGCAAACACAGAGGTGATCATCAGCGCCCAGGGTGAATCCTGATGTCCAGCACGACCAACCTCTCGTATGTTAGGGAGGAAGAGGAGAAAAAGAAGAGAAGAAGGAGGGAACGAAATGGAGAAAGAGAAAGAGAGAAGAGGAAAAAGTAGAGAAGAGGGAGGAGGAGGGGGAGAAGGAGGGCGAAAGGAGAAGAGGAGAGAAGAAAGAGGAAAGGAAAATTAGGAGGAGGAAAGGAAGGGAGAGAGTAGAGCAGGAAGAGTAAGGGAGGAGTGAGGAGGGAAGAGAAGAAGGAAGAAAAAAAGAAAAGGAGAAGGAGGAGAGGGAAGGGAAAGTAGAAGGAGAGTAGAGAGGGAGGAAGAAGATTGGGTGTACCTGAGTCGCCTCACCCACATCTGCGCCCTCCAGGTGATAAAACTGTGCTGAAGCGAGGAGGAAATGTGGACTCCCAGCATAGCTAGTAGGACTGGAGGAGAATTGGGCTCACCAGAACATCCAACGGCTCGGGCTGACAGTAGACCGTAGCGTCCCGCAGATGGCCAGCGTCCTCAAAGTGATGGTTAATGAGAGTTGCAATCCTCAACTTCGAAAGCTACAGAGCCAGGATTCACTTCGACTGCTCCGCCTAACCGAAAGGCACTCGCAGACCCCAACAGATGCAGCTTTCGCGGCCTAGCACCAGTCTCTCTCTCCACAGATGCAAGCCAAAGACCACTTGACTTACGACTTATCGAATCCGAAGTGGTTGCGACGGCGACGGAGGATTTCGTGGGAACTGGACCCAGAGGCAGCACGCGTGCTCAGAAGGTGCCACGAGGAAGGTGAGCCATGCGACCTAGAGACTTAGGGAGCGGAAACAAAAGGACTGTGAGCAAGGGTGAAGGATCTGCGTGCTGCGAACCGGTAAGGGACCGCATCATGGCAGGAAAGGCATGTGGTAAGCACGGAAGGGCGAATGCCCAATTTGGGAGACTGGGGAGACTCGAAAGGACGGAGTACCCTGGAGAGGTTCTCATTGGACCGCAACGGAAGCGCAAAGCAGATGAAGAAAACGGAAGGGCAGGGGTCTCTGTGGAACGGGGGCAGCGTCAGCTCCATAGCTCGAATTTCTCATTCTTCTCCCTAGGGATACGTCTTGCCTCTTCTGCTCATCTACATAGTCCGGACACTCGTGGGGGCATCGAGCGTGGAATCCCTCCAATCCGCTCCCCTGCAGTCGCTGACCATTACTTTCCCAGCATCTCCCTTCTACCGGGAAGAATTGTCCGAGCTGCGGAGGAGAACCTCGATGTCCTGTGAGAACTCCAAGCATGCTTGCATCGCTCCGGATACCCACACAACGCCCAAGGATGAGGGTGGGCCATCTGCTTTTCTAAACCACTACTTTATTTTTAATCTTCCCCCCTCTCACCGTCGCCTAACCTCTCTTCTTGCTCCTCCTTTTCTGCCTTTCTTCTTACCCTCTTCCTCCGCTTCCTCCCTTCCTTCTCCTCATCCTTTCCTTCCGTCTCCTCCTTCACGCTTCCTGCTCTACTCTTCCACTTCTCCTTTCCCTCCATTCTCCTCCTTCTCCCAGACACAGAGGAGGTCGTACTGAACATCGTGATCCCCCCTGGACACTGATGATCGCCTCCGGGTTTGCGTGGCAACGCAGGAAAGAGGGGGGAGTGAGGAATTAGCGCATCACTCCCCGGTCCCTTTTCTCTTTTCCTTTTTTTTTGGCCAAGGAGATGGCACATCGATCAGGATGTTCCCAAGAGAACGGCATCCCTTGCAGAAGAGGATTTTCCGCCCACAGCATCCTGCGAGAGCGTTCTGGGGGTTTCAGAGGGGGGACATCTTGATCTCGACCCGATTCTCCCCTACTCTCCTAGAGGACTCTGCTCTTCTCAAGCAACTCTCTCAGGGGAGGAGCCTCGGAGAGCATCTCTGGGGAGCGTCCCCTGTAGATGAAATAGGCGATCGCTGGCGTGGCTCTCCCGAAGGGAAGTGGTGCCGAGGCCCCAATGGTAGGGGATGTGCTACGTCGCCCTCAGAGCTCTAAGAAGATGAGGCAAAGGGGAGGCATCGCTAAAATCCGTAGGGGTCTCTTCTACTGACAGTGATCCATGCTCCGGGAGGGAGCGTCTCCCGGCCGCGGGAGAAGGGAGAAAAAGGCCCAGGGAAGGTCTCAAACGCTGCTCCTCTGCCCCTCCTCTTCGGTGCACCCGAAGGCAGCGCGGCAGCAGCAAGAGAAAGAGACAGAGGGAATCGTGGGTGTAATATGGGCGAAGTAGGGACTCCCGTCCACTCAGGAAGGTGGAGGTAGAAGATGCCGCGCCTGAGCATTCGCCTCATGACGATCCGTGATCCGAACGTGCGAGGCGGAGCTCCCAGAGGCATCAGCCCTTCTTCCTTTCGGGCCCTTCCTACACTCCATATCAGCCCAAGAGAACAGTGGTCATCATAAAGGACGGTTCGCTTTTTTTGTGGAGCCATCTCTATGGGAAGGGGGCCGAGAAAGGGGGGAGTTCTCCCGCGCCGCAAGCGCGCCCTGGAGGCCGGCAGCAGGAACCCAGACGCACTCCCCTTCTCTGGAAAGCCTGGCTCCCCATCTGCTCCTCTCAAGAGGATCACGGCCAACACACCAAGGTCTGAAAGACCCCTACAGACCTTGGTGTGCTGACACTCGGGTAGGAGTTCGGACGCGTGCGGCTTTGCGCAGTCGCGGAAAGCAACGCGGTTTCCGCGACTGTGAGCGCTTCCCCTCATTGCAAGGCAGCGCCTGCGCACTGCTGCTTTAACCCCAGGGTTCAACCACGCTCTGTTTGTCGAGGAGCGCCGAAGATCTAGAAAGCCAAGCATCCCCATTCCACGACGTCTCTTTTCCTCCCATCTTCATCACCATCATTGTCGTCCCCTCAGTAGCCGGCGCCGTCATCTCCATCACCATCCTCTTTCTGGTCCCCACCATCGTCGTTGTCTTCCCCATCCTGATCAACATCCAACCCACTCCGTGTTGTCGGACTCGCGGCCACGTGAGTCCCATCGGGGAGAGCCAAGGGAGCACTGCGGTAGCTCGCAAGCGATTGACCCGACACGCTGCACGCTTGCGTCTTCTCAACTCCCGGCGCCAACGCCCCTTAAAAAATCTTTTGTCATTGGCTGGGAGGCAGTGTTGCAGCTCAGCTGGTTCTGCAAAATGAGCCCCGGGAGTGACCGCTTCGGCAGCGACGTGTCGTTTTGCAGCCGGGTCCGGGCGGTTTCTCAGGAACACGGCGGGCTCGCGACAGCCGCGTCGTCTTGGGAGACCCGGTCGCCCGCCTGGGTGCAGGCGCCGGGGAAGGCGGCATACCCTCAAGCGAAATCGGGCGGCCACGGATCGAGCGGCAGGAGTGTCGAGCGCTCCGACAGGCAGCCTCCGTCCGGCTTGCGCGCGCACCTCGTCAGAGTATGCGGGACAACGTCTGGACGCGAACGGACGTTCCAGAGAGAGCGCACGGGCGGGCGGCCTGCTCCCCCACGGTGTCATCGGAGGATCCGCTCCTTCCCGGATGGAGTACTTATGTAGAAGCCGCCTGATGTCATCACGGCAGCAAACCACCGTCATCCTGGAAAATCGCCACTCTTGAGATTACCGAGAGTGCGTAGATCATCAAGCATCGAGTTCGGAAGTTCCTCCCGAACTGGCCGGGACTCCTTAGCAATGTCAGGCAGTGGCTTCGCAGCAGATGCTCTCTTGGATATGGTCAAAGACTAAAAGAGAGCGTTTCGTCGTTAACTCGGAAACCAAGCAAGGACAGTCGGCCACAAACAACACAGACAAAAAAAAAAATGCAGGAGCTCCATAGCTCAAGGGAGGCAGCAAGCCACACAAAGAGTTTAGGGTAATTTCGCAAATACAGCTGTCTGGTCTCGGCCGAAGACTAACAATCCCGTCGAACCGAGGCTGACCAAGACCCGGGGAGCAGAGCCCTTGCTTAATCACGCCGATCGTTCCACTCCGCCACTCCCAGAAGCGCTCTGGAACGGGCACTACCGGAAGCCAGAATGAGATCCAAGAATCCTTCCCCTCTTGGAGGAAGATCTAGTGGATCGCGCTGAGGGAGTTTGGCTCTCCGCGTGTGCCGCAGCCTCAGGAGTCGCAGTCCGGTTCAACTGCGACCGGCTCCCCCGCCTTCCTCGACTCGAGTTCACGTGGTTCCGCTCCCGCTTTTCTGATCCCTGCTCGAGTCCTGAACGCTGCCGGCCAACACCTGCTCTGCTGAGGTTTCCGACGGAGCTGCGTCTTCTCTTTTTCCGACTCGACTGGGCAGGTCCACGCTTCGTCTTTTCGAGAGTGCCTTGGCCGGGCGGTCGGCAGTGCTGGACGGTGGACGGCAGCAACATCGTCTTTCCCGGCAGGGTCGCCTTCCTTCCTTAGCTCTTGCAAGATATCCGCGTCCATCGTCGCCTCCGCATGCCCAGTTCCCTCCCTGTGGAAGGCACTCTCGGTTGAGAGAGCGCTTTCCTCAGGGCTCTGCAAGGGAGTTGCACCCCACAAGATTCGAACCAGCGGCCTTCCTCTTGCCGCTGCACCGAGCATGCCGACCCGGGCATCGCCACCGCGCCGGCATACGAAGGGCAAGAAGCACTGCCGCGTCTGCCGGCCTGCACGCATTCCTTAGCAGGGTTTGGTTTATTACCAGTCACGCCAGGACGTTCATTATAAAAATAAATATGCAAAATGTAGGGCCATCGGCCCCACATCATCCGGAAATGCTCGGAACCGGCCGAGTAACCGGTACGCAGGCCGGCGCGGTTCGCCTCAGCAGCATAGGGGGCGAAGAGCAGAGTAAAAATAAATAATAAAAAAAAAACTCTGGGGGTCACGGGAAGGGATCGCTGTCCACTGGAGGGCGTCTTCTGCATCCTTTCCAGGATGATGGTAAGTTCCTTCTGAGTATGCCCAAAGAAGAGCCGTCTTGCTGCCGTCCGCAAGAAGCGCAGCTGCCACAGTTGGGGTCCACAGCCTCCCGGTACAGTGGGTGAGGCGAGCGTTGCACGGGAAACCCCAGCGCGACAGCAGAAGTGCCGACTGCTGCCACTTTAGCGGGGGGGGAGCAGTTGTTCTTTAGAGCTGGAGGTCACTTCCTGTGAGATTCCCAGCAGCTCATCCCAGCGCAATAGTCCTCTCGGTGGGGCACTCGAGGTCGCAGCGTCCCTAAACTGTTCCGTGGTCCAACCACCTAATTCTTTCGCTCTTCCACCTATCTCACATCGGACTTCCCATTTGGTGGGCTGGTTCCTCCCAGGTTCTCCCTGAGGGAGGGCAGTGTCACGGCTAGGGAGGTTCTTTGCGCCCACGCATACGTGCAGCGAGCGGTTGTTGTAGAAATGCATCCTCATCTCCGGGCTCGCTTCGTTTTTCTTGGCTCACGTGCGGACGGTTTCCTGCAAACAGGCGCTACCGTTCGCAAGCCGGCAGGGGATTCAGTTGGTTCTGGTTGGCTTGGCCACTCGCCAGAGCTGGAACCCGCAGCTGCGTCTTCGCCGCCGTGCCAGGAAAGAAGGCAGTCCGCGTAGCTGGTGGATGGCTTGACCAGTTATCGTGCGGGCTCACACCAGTTCGTGAACTAGGTTTGGATGAACCTCAATGGTGCAGACCCACAGCTTCTTCTTTGGGGTCGAAGGATCTTCACAGTAGTGCGGACGAGGTCCGAGGGGATGGGTTTTGGCGTCCAATGGTGCGTCATTTCCTGGTCACCCGACTACACTTCTTAGTGTGAAGTGTGTCGCAGCTGGTGTGTCCAGTGGATACCTGAGCTGCTGCGTTGGTTTGTGGGCGGCACCAGAGTCTTGCTGGTCGCATAGGAGCTTGTAGCTCTTCAGAACATCTCCATTCTTCTGATGATCCAACGATGACCATGCGAGCGGTCTCTCGAGTTACCTACAGTGAAAGAGTGAGCTGTTGGCTACAACCCGTCTCCGCAGCTTGCTTTCCCGGTTGCTGCTTGCCGCGCTCCCGAGGGCAGTGACGACTGGGCTCCCACTTTCCCCTCAGAATCGAGGTCATATCGCGGCACGGCCGCCTATGACCTCATTTACGCCGATGCCGCTCGATCGCTGGTCAGTATCCCTTCATCTTCCGGGAGTCGCTAGTGTGATGACGATGAAAATTTTTCCTGGAGGGCGCGTCGCGGGCGTTCCTTTCCCGCAAAGCATGGAACGCGGCTGCCATGCATGCGCAGGCACGCACGGGCTCTCTCGAGTGCGGCGGGGTGCGTTCACGCCATCCCTCCATCCAGGAGAAGCAAAGCGGAACCGAAGATTCTGAGGGGGAGGTCGTCTCGCGTGTCCTTCTGTCAGTCTCGCCCAGTCTTGCACATCTCGCCCGCCAGGAGCTCCAGAGGAAGGGGAAGGAGGGATTCCTCCCGGCGGACCGTGCAGGCCCTCGCTTTCTCGGCCAATCGGGGGCCAGCTCGCCCGTCTGTCGGGGAGTACCTTCCCCCTCGCAGGGTCGCTCGCTTTGCTGCAGGACGCGTTTCGAGTGTTTGAGGGGAACACTCAGTACTGACGAACGAACTCTCCTCGAGGTTCCAGGTAGAGAGGGAACTCGCCAGGTTGACTTATTGGAGGTGAACTCAAACAGAGCGAGGAGGGCGGTTTTGCGCTTCCACATTCCTCAGGATGATGCTGGAGCGGCAAGGGGATTCCGGGGGCCGTCAATATCCGGGAACGGGGAGTCTGCTTGATTGCAGTGGCCACTCAAAGAGCTAGCGGGCGGAATGGCCCGAACGGAGGAATCCCTGACGACCTCAGTGCTGCTGCTGAAGAGAACTCTCGTCGAGATGTGGATTTCGCCACCAGCGTCGACGCGCGCCAGGGGATGGAAGGCGCCTGTGCGAGCGTCCTGAAATCCGTGCGGACGTGGTCCCATCGCTGGGAGCAAAAAAAAAAAAAATGGAAACGACCACTGCAGCTGGGCCATAAATATCGGTAGCAGCCGGAACTAAGTAGCAGACAGGACGTTGGAAAGTCCAGAGAAATTGATGAACGAAAGGGCGCTTCCAGAGGAGCCCTGAGCCGGCGTGCCTCCACTTGCCGGCCTCGACCCGTCTCGACCGGTGTCTCGACCCGTCTCGACCGGCATCTCGACTCTCAGGCAGTCCGGGAGGCACCAACACCCGCCAGAGGACGCGGGCGGCGACTTGGCCGTGGGAGACCTCTCCGAAGAAGGCGCCTGCGGCAACCAAACCACACGGGACGTTTCAAAATCGCGGCGGGAGAAATCCTACGCCGAAAGGGGTCGGCGCAGTTCGGCCGTGGGCTCAAGACGGAGGCGCACCTTCTATGGAGGCGCACATTTCCTCCCTCATACGGCACGCAGTGGTCAACGCGGAGGGCCCTCCGAAGGTCTTCTTCGCGGTCCTTCCAGCCCTTCCCAACTCCGAGGACGGAGAAATTCGAAGTTCAGCGAACCGGGGGAAGATAAGTCGCAACGAACCCAAGACGAGAGTATCCGTCGTCCTTAATTACATCTGCTCGGAACCAGGGCGAAGTGGTATCCGTCTGAGTAACGTGCTCACTGACTTCGAGGCCTGGTTCTGCTGGCCGGTTTCTCGACCTTAAGTGGTTCACGTTCCAACTTGACTGCATAAAATCGGGATTCAGCATTATATGCTGTGAACCAGTGCAGAGACGGATGAAGAGACGCTTCCTGAGCGACGCCACTTTCGAATCAAGCAAGACTCACCTGGAGCGGACCTGCCTCTCCCATCCGAGCGGGCCGGTCTTCTCGACAAGCACTGGCACTACTGGCTGTCCCCAGATGCTCCAACAAAAGGACTCATGAGCTGGAGCGAGCCACTCGTAATTTCCCGGGAAAACTTTGAGTAGCCCCCGGAGCTCCTCAGCGAGCACACCCTCTCCCCCTCTAAAGTGGGGGGAGTTGGTGATCCTAACATTTTGCTGAAGCCTCCCGTGCAACTCCTGCCGCCATCCCTGGACCCGAGTAGGGGGCAGAGGGAGCGAGACGGCCCCAGCTGCAGCAGGTGCGGAGAGCGAGAATCCTTCCCACACCGGCTCGTTGGCTGCGTTGCTTTCCGACTCCCTTGGAAACCTTCTGTCGCGTTCCTGAGATCTTCTGAAGGCAACCCCAGGGACGCTTCTTCGCGCACGGTGCCTTGCCGCCAGCTGCATCTTCAGCAGCTCCTTGCTGCCTCCGCAGGACTGCGGCCATCCGCCTGAGGCGCTGCCGAGAGGGGCCAGGGCGACACCCACATTGCGGCCCTCTTCTTGAGGATGGCATCGAGATGGCCCCATCTGGGAAGCGCGCAGCCCGAATTTGCCAGCATCCTCGGGCGATACAGAGAACTCCAGAAAGCATGCAACCCTCTCCAGAGTTTCCCCTATTTTATTTCCCTTTTCATCTGCTCCTCTCCCCTCTGCTGTCGAGGCGACCCTCTCCCGTTTGCGCACCGTCCTCTCGGCAGGTTCTTCGATCAGCAGACCACGTGGTAGGAGCGGAAGCCCTACCACTGCCTTTGCGCGGTCACGGGTTGCGAGAAACGCCCCAAGGAGGCCGGGTGGGAACTGAGGCACTGTTCAGCACGACGGGAATCACTACCACGAGGTGTCGTCGCCGTCACTTCCCCATGCAAGTCACGCCGCTAGCCAGCGCGTTTTCCTTGCTTCATCCTCCAAGACGGGATCCCGACTTCTCATCTGCGCGGTTCAAAAGGAAGCTTTTCATGCCCACTCCCTGTTTCTGTGTACCCTTCAAGGGATGGAAAATGAAACCTCCCGTGCAACTCCCTCAGGTATTACTGGACCCGGGAAAGGCGGTGGGCGTGACGGTGGTTTTTGGTCCTGCTGCCTTCGTGTTTGCGGGAAAACCTGCAAGACAAACCTTTCACGAAGAGATCTTTCTTGGACTAACACGGTAAAAAAACATACACGCACGCACGGTTTAATCTCTCAGTCGTGTAAGAATACCTTAGGGCCTCCTAAAAAGCTACCGCTCCGCCTATGAGAGACCGAATCACGCACGGAGTGACATTGACAATCATCGCTTAATTGCGGTTGCGACACGACGGACAAAAAAGCGATTTACACATGAAACATTGACAGTGCCATTAGCATTGTCAATGTTTAATATACCGTACGTTTTATGTTCCGTGCCGCGTATCGCAAACTGCAGGCAATCACGCGCTCTCGAACTGCGGCGTTTGCGTTTCCAAACGCGGAAGCAACATGACGGCGGTTTTGTCCTGATGGCACCGTAAGGGAAAGTCGGCATCCCGTTGGTCTCACTGCCTCATTCTCGCGATCAGTTGAATCTCCCTGATAGAGTCAATCCCCACGATCTCAATTGCCTTCTCCGCTGCACGTTAGTTAGCAATCATGCGTTATCATTAACATAGTTATGGAATTTATGTGTGTGTGCGAGTTTTTTTTTCCTCAAAAAACGCGTTCGAGATTACTTTAATTACTTTCCGTGGCTTCTGAAAATTGATGAGATGCCTGTTTTCGCAGTTGCAACCAGACATCCTGTTTCCAATTTCTTTTCCTTCTCGTTTTCGTTCGCCGGGGAGGGGAGGAAGATATTCAATATGGAATCAATAACTACCTTTGTTTGCTTTATTCGAAAACGGGTACCAAACTGGCAATTTATCATCATGGATACCCAGTGATTCGTGGAATGAAGCGAGGAAGGATATCTGCTCCTTCGCGGATGAACTTTCATCCGGAGCATCGGAAGGTACCTCTTGCCTAGAATCCCAGTGGGTTGGGATCAGAGTTCCATGAGAACCAAAGGCGTTGTTCCTCTGCATCTCAATCTCAATCTTCCAGTTGTCTGGTCTCAGGAAGAACAATAACTGGGCGGAATTTCGTGTCGGACACGTTCGTCTCGCATATGCGACCCAAAACACTCCACACTTTGAAAGAAAGGTCACGCGGATGCAGCGATCCTTCTATGAAGACCCCGGCTAATGAACACTCACGTACCATCTGCAACGTTAGAGCGGTGATCAAAAGAAACTTATCTATGATTTTTCCTTCGAGGAACTTTAATGACAACCAACGAGGGGTGCATTTTGCCTTGGATGATCTTCAGCGGGGCAAGCATACATGCTCGAGTCACGTCATTTACGTTTTTGAACAAATCAATATGGCGACAGTTTTGATTGGATAATCCCACGGGTGAAAGTCAAAACCACATTCGTCTCGGTGCATTCATCACTCCGAAGATCAGCAGGATTCCTTTAATGACCTGACTTCCGCGATCGTGGTCGCAATCTGACTGGGGAAGGCATAAGTTGCTCTCGGAATTCTACGGAGCAACTTCTGCAGCAAGCAGAAGTGTCCGTCGGCTTCTTTCAATCTCCATCCATCGTTCCAACCATTATCCTTCCTCCCACGAGAGCAAACTGACAATCCCAGTTCGTTCCGCGACGGGGGGTCGGTGTAAATAGGACTTCGAGGTAGCCTGCTTGTTGAGTGGTATGGGAGCTCAGTGGCTACTCGGAAAGTCATTTTAATGGCTGTCGCGTCAAGGATTCTGGTTTGGGAGTCACAACGGTTTCTTCGTCTAGACAAGTACGAGCAGTGCCTATGGCTGATCGACCGACCTACTTCTTCCACTGCCTCCGTTCGGGGTACTCTCGAAAAAATCTTCTGTCTCCCCACTAACCGAAGAGCATGCGGAGAGAGATGGTGGAGAGCGGGGTTGCCGCCATCATCGGAGGTACGCCCTGGAAGACTTCGTTGCCTACGTGTCCTCCTCTACCACCAGCTCGGAGAATTCCTCAGGAACTCGACGGAGCCGCTCCCGCCTGGTGGCCGCACCCTTGCTGCAGGGTCTAAAGGCAAGCAATGACAGCAGCAAACCGTTGGGGCGGGTGCGACCAAACTTCTGGGAGATCGAAAGACGAGCGAGCCGCCTCATCTTTTTGGGGGAAGGGACCACACGGCTGTCTGCAAAAGATGAGCACGGGCACAATGGAGTACACGCAGTGTATCATACGACAATCGACCACGGCCCATACAGACCACGCGTGAAGCCTTTACGTTGATGAAAAAAAAGGAAAAAAGAAACAGGAATGTGGATTTCGGCAGCATCCTTGCTTCATCTTTCTTTGCCCAACTCAGAGTTTCCCAGAATTGAATCATCGCCATTGTTAAGTCCCCTCTATTGAGTAGGGGTCATCTAACCAGAAGTGCCGAATTGTTAAACAGCCTATGGGATTATTGCATCCAGGAAGGGATCACACTCCATCCTTCATGAACCTTGACATCTTCCCATTTTTGAAACTACAATTTAAAGTATCTCAAGGTTCGTACTTTTGTCTCTATCCCATTTTTAGTTCCCACAGGTACTTTTTCTCATCGAAGGAAGAAGCCCTTTCTCGGTTGCGGTTCCGTAATCCTACAGAAGCGTTGCTTTGACCAGAGGGCAGCGTGATTCGAAGATATCCTGGAGAATGAAGGAAACTCCGCTTATCCAGGAACAGATCCCTATGAGCAAAATGTCCTTATTGTTGCGTGCGGGCCTCAACTGGGAGTGCAACAGGGAAGTAGGCGGTGGACACATTGCGCCACCTTTCGACTCCGAAGTCCCGATGACTTTGAGCCTGCGGGCGGACTTGAAAATGCACGCTGCCGCATGTGGAGACTGCAGCCACTCTACCCGCGCTGGCAGTCACGTGGCTGAGGTCTCTGCGCGAGGATATCAGGCGTCAAGGATTCAAATTTCCACGTGGAGGATCGACACCGAGAAGAGGGGGTGCGTCGTGGGTTCCGAGCCTCCTCCCTTCCTCTCCCCGGAGGACAACCCTGCTTGGCACAAGGGCTTCGGAAACGGAGCTGGTTGACACCTGATAATGTCGGGGCGTTTATTTATAAAAAATAAACACATATCTTTCGCAGGACGCTTGCGAGGAGGAACCTGACGAAAACTGGCACAGAGACCAGCGGGGTTCACTTCGGCAGCCCACGAGAGGGGGAGACAGACAAAAAAGGGAAAAAATAAAACAAGAAACATACAGTCAAAAAAAAAGGAAGAAGGGGGAGGGGCTCGGGAAGAGATCATTGTCCGCTGGAGAGTGTTCTCTGCATCTTTGCCAGGATGTTTGCAAGATCCTGTTTCAAGACTTCCAGATGGGACCATCTTGACGCTATCTTCATGAAGAGGACAGCAGAATGGATGACGTCCCTGTCGTTCTGACCTCTTCTGGCATTGCTCCATGCAGCCACAATCCCACGTAGGCAGCGAAGTGCTGCTGGGGATGCGACCATCATGAGGGCATCGTGCAGGAAGAGGAGCTTCAAAACGGAGTTGGAGTTGCCCTCAGGGATCCGCAGGGATGCGGCAAAGCATCCTCAAAGGGGCCGGAGGGCAACACAATCTACTAGGAGGTATGTGGGGGATCCCCTTTTCCCGCACCTGGCACAGTTTGGTTTCACACACACCCGTGTCCAATCATGCCGGCAGGCGTTGCACAGGAGGCTCCAGTGCAGAGTATCAATGCCGACTCCTGCCACTTTAAGGAGATGAGCTCCAGGGTCATTGCAGATCTTCCTCTGGAATTCTCAGTAGCACGCTCCAGTGCAAAAGAGCGCGAGGTGAACTCTCGGGGTCGAAGCGTCTGTGAGCTGGCCTGTTGTCCATTCGCCCAGTCCTCTTCTCCTTCCGGAGATTTGCACAGTAATCTCCCATCTAGCCGTGAAGCTGCTTCCCAATTGTTCCCTAAGGAAGAGCAGTGAGGCGGCGAAGGAGGTTCTTCTTGCTTAGGCACTCTTCACGGGATCTTCTAGGGTCTCCCGGAGCATGCAGTTGTGGTTGCGCGCGCACAGGAAACGTCGCACCTGTTCCGCTTTTGGTTCCTGGATCCTCGCTCACGTACGAACGGTTCCCTGCAACGAGGCACTCCGTTCGCGGGATGGCACGAGATCGATCGGCACTGGTGGAGGTCGGAATCCCCGGATACTCCTGTTGACTGGCCAGGACTTGAAGGTTGACCCTCCGGAGTCCTTACAGGAATCAGGGAGCCGGTTCCTTGAGGGGTTCCCCTTTGGTTGTGCAATTGCGCTTCTCACCCTCGGAAGGGACCCTCTATCGAGTATCAGGGAGGCGGTGGATCGATACCACTCCAGTGTCCAAGAAGTGCACTGCTTCCTTCGAGGAAGCCGTTTGAAGAAATCGAGATGCGTCCCTCCGGGGCTCTTTTTCGAGGGAACAACCAGAGGAGGATCCTTTCCGAGGTGAAACTAGGAGTGAACCCCCTCCAGAAGGCTCCTCCGGGGAGAATGAGGGAGAGTTTTCCTTCGGAGACAATCGGGGCGAGGGTTCCCTTAGGGGAAACCCCTTGCAACGGACTCGTCCCTCCGAAGTCTTCCTGGATTCATAGGGTGGTCCCTACTGGTTGTCTCTGAACTTGAAGAGCTACTGAATCCTCAATGGTTCCCGTCGTGCTCACCCGGCCTCCCTGGGGTGTTTCTCGCAACCCATGACTGCGCAGAGGCAGTGGTAGGGCTGCCGCTCCTACCACGTGGTCCGCTGATCGAAGAACCTGCCGAGAGGACGGTACGCAGACGGGAGAGGATCTCTTTGACAGCAGAGGAGAGGTGGGCAGACGAAAAGGAAAATAAAACAGAGAAAACTCTGGGGAGAGTTGCATGCTTTCTGGAGTTCTCTGCATCCGCTCGAGAATGCCGGCAAGTTTGGGTTGAGCGCTTCCCAGATGGGGCCATCTACGGGGGCGAACGGTCCTTGAAGAGCCCCCCCCCAAAAAAAAGAAAACTTGAAAGAAAAAGAGAAAAAGAAAAAAATCTGAGAAGAAGAGAAAAGAAGCTGGAAGAGGAGACAGCGGAAACAGATGTACGCTGCGTCGAGGGATGGTCCAAGGACGTGCTCCCTTCAGCAGACGCGTGAAAGCGCGGGAATTCCATAAGCCGCAACTTTCAGCAAGCTCTTCGCGCGAGGGAGCTCTGGAGGTTTTTGGTGCGTCAAAAGTTCGACCTCTGCTCCAGCCAGCAGGCGATTCTGAAGGGCTCACGGGCCGTTGAGCGAGAAGGGAGGATCGTTTACAGGGGTTCCCTTGGATTTTAAGCGCTGGGACGCGCGCCCGCCGGAGATGCGTTCAGATAGAAGGGAAGATGAGCTCCAAGGACCACGAAGGACCAAGAATCCCTCCGGGAGTGTCGAAGAATCCAGCAGCATTCTCCCAGGTGGCAGCCGTCGAGTTCATCTCGCTGCTGGCCGCAGCCCTCTCTCTCTCTTCGGCGAACGCGGTCCTTCAAGGAAGATCTCTTCTTGTTTCCCGAATGCTTGGGAGCAGTGAGTGCCGTAGAATAACAAATCGCTGCGAGAGTCCCTGGACCAACAGTGCTTTGCCTTCCGATATTCTCGGTTACAGCTGCTGAGTGCTTTCTAGCTACCCATTTTCCCGAGTTACTTCTTTGATCTTCATTGCTCGGCTGATAAAAGCCTCGAAGGGACCCCGAAGTGAGATTTGCCATAACTACGCGAAATCTGAACCGATGGTGGCGTCTTGGGACTCTCTTCTCTCGCACGGAAGCGGCACGGGCTGAAAGCCGTCGTCACATGGTCGTCAGTCAGTCCTGATCCTCTACTTATCATCGGAGGCGAGCAGCCGACATCTAAACCGGGATGTGGAGGTGCGATGAAGTCCTGCAAGTGCGAGGGAATTCCCGTGGGAGCGTTCCGGGGAGAGACGGAGGGACCAAGAACTTCCGAATGCGTCAACTGGAAGCATGGCGTTGCAGCGGCTCCCGGAATCTTCATCTCGAGATCGCATTCCGGCTCCCGAGCACCTCTGATGCTTGGCAGGTGTTTCGAGGACAAGCGAAGGAGTCAACCGCGTCCCAGCCTTCGCGGTGTTCCTCCCTTATCGCTGGCCCGGAAGAACGGTATTGCGATGATGATCCCGGCGTTTCTCAGCTCTAAGGTCGCCGTCCCTCCATAGGAATTTCGGCGCTGGTCTGTTTCGGTTGCTTGCTTCCCCAGGCTCCCCCTCTGCAGGAGGATCCCGTGAAGTTCGCCCTTTCCGCAGTCCACGGCTTCAGCGTGCCACTTGGGTCTTTTGTAGTAGTTGAGTGAAACAATGATCCCGAGATGAGAGTCTCCTAGCTACTGAAGAGCTGCTGCGCCTCCTGTGGTAGTGATGATGTGGACAGGGAAGAGAAGAAGTAGGAGGAGGACGGTACTTTTCGTATGGAGCCATCCACTGGGTCTTTCGACCCCGACCCTTTCACTTAGCCCGCGATCTGCCTTTCAGGGTCGCCACACACCTCCGACAGAGCCTTATTTCCTCTGGTCCCATCCGGGCACCGTTCCTAATCCTTTGCGGGCTATAGCGTCCACTGCCTCGTAAAGCGTTCTTCAGCGAACCCCAGGAGTTTGGGCGGTCTCCATGAACTACGTAAAACGTCCGAGGACCGAGAATCTTCCTGTTGCCTATGTGAGTATTTCAAGCTCTTCGCCATCGAGAGTCTTCCCATGAGAGGTGTCGAGCTTGGCTAACGTGGAAGCCGTTGTCGCCTTGTGAAGAAGAACCCTCAGTTCTATTGCAGGCCCCAATGGATTCGTGCAACTTGATATGACGGACTTGCCTGCAGCAAACTTGTGGACGAGCCACGGCAGCGTCAGGTGGGCGATTCCTAACGAAGAGTCGAGTTTTATTGTTCATATTTACAGGAGACTACAGGAGGGGGTCTGAACATTCTTCCTCAGTTCTTCCTCTGTTCATGTGGGGGCTCTCGTCGCCCCTCATCATGTTGCTTCCTCCGCTTCCTGTCCTCCGCATGGTGAGAGCTGACCGCTGGGGTTCTCCGGCTGGTTGTCGCCTTTCCGTGTGATGTGGGCTGCGTGAATATTGCTGGAGTTCCGGATGCACGAAGCCACCATGCAGTGTCTCATTTTCATGAATTGCTTCTTCGGAATTCCTGAATCTTGTAGTGCGTTTACATTTCCCGGCTCCTTGGCTCCCAGAGAGCAAACGATGAATGCATGTAACTTGCGTTGCTTTTCCTCTCTGCCCAGCTGGAGGGCTACTTGTATTTCTCCTCTTTGTTTCTTCTGGCCGTGCTGAACGCCTCTTCCATTTTCATATGGGCAGCGGACGTCCAGCATCAATACCCGGTTTTCTTTTACCATTAATTAATTTGCTCTTAGGAGTGAATTTGTTCCTGTTACTCTCTGGTTACTGGAGTCAAGGGTCAGTTCTGCTTCATCCGCGGTGGTCCTCTTGGAAGCAATGGCTTTATGTTTCTCTGGAGATCTCTCATCAAATGTGACATCCCTTTCTTGTAGTCTTCCTTGGTCTTCCTTCCATGGAGTGCATTCCTGAAGTTGTCCTCTGGCTGAGCCAGAGAAGAATGTAAAGTTCCATGTTCTAAAGCAGCACGTTTGTTTGCCGAGTGCCACACACTGTCGTGAGCATCCCCAAAATGACACCACTCATCTGAAAGATTGCCAACGTCAGAATTCGGAAGTCCAGTCCGAGGTGACCTGTGGGGCCAATCTTGCTTTCTCCACTTTAGGATGGCCATCGTGATCCCGAACAGGGCTGTTCTGAATCTTTGGGAGTTGATGGCCTCCATCCGAGCCATCCGAACGGATTCCGAGCTCAGACCAGGATTAGAGTCCAGAGCGGAGACAAGGGCGAATATCCATCAACGACGCCAGAAGGGGTCTAACAGAAGGAAGGCAAGTGGGGAGGACTGGCTCTCCAAAAAAGCGGCAAGAGACATCAAAAACGTGTTTGAGGTAGGTCCAGAATCTCAAAAATCCGAGAAACGCCGGAGCACCGAGAGAAACGGAAATTCTGGAAAGGCAGTGCAGACTACATCAAAGCAGGAAGGGTGTGCTCCAACATCGAGTATTTACCGGGTGCTCATCAACTGTGATTTCTTCCTCCGCCTTTGCTGAAGGAACCTTCAGGAATCACTCGTTGGAGGGAAAGGTCAGGATCATGAAAACTTCTCTCTTCGTGAGTGCCTCCTTCCCTTACACAATGCGCGGCCGAAAGACCGCAACGCGAAGGGAGCGGCTTTACTATAGCGACCTCTTCCGTGGGGAGGAGAACGAGTTGTCAACCGGGTGATCAGGAGCATTTCTTTCATATAAAAAAACTAGACAATTACAGAGATTGTGGTTGGGCCGGTGGCCCAACCACGTCCTTTTCAGATCTAACCTGACGCGATACCAGTTCGCAGACCGGTGAGGTACACTATGGCAGCAGAGGGGAGGGGATACAGAAAGAAAACGAAATAAAGAAAAAATAAACAAACGAATTAATCAAACAAATTCGGGGAAGGGCGGGAGGAAGGAAAACGAGTGGACTTGAATGTAGAGCGTGCCAGCATCCTGCACAGGATGGAGAACGCGAGGGACTACCGGTGTGACTTTTTCTTTTTTCTCTTTTCCCTCCCTTCTCCACATACATGGTCGTATGCATTTTTTTCTTTTCTGCATTTGGTAACTCTTTCCTTCCCTCTCTCAGGAGACCTTCTCTGGTAAGTCAGCTGGCTTGTCTCCAGCTCAGCAGGATTTCTGTGGGAACTTTGCGCACCTCCTGCGCATTCCATCACTTTCCATTTTCGCTCGTTCACCTCTGAAAGTTGCGGTGAACTCTCTGGAGCGGTCCGGAGAGACAACCCACGGGAGGCGCTGAGCTAGGGGAGAGCAACCATCGCATCGCCCCGCGAAAGCCAGGAACAAAGGGGTGACCAAACTGGTGCTAGAACCCCCCTTCCCGCTCCTTCGGGGGCACAGAATGCCATCCAGCTGCTGTCCTTTCCTACGCGAAGACAAAGCGTTCGAAAAGAGACATGTCGCTGGCTTCCCGTGCCTTCCGGGGCTCTTGGATCTCGTAGGTTGAGGCGTACGCACCAGAGGACCAGCTGTGCCTTAACCTCAAAATTTCTGCTGCCTTCGGTGTTCCCTGGGCTCACTCTGGAGCATCTGTAAATCTCTTTGGCTGGAAGGTCAGTCGTTCTTGTACGTCCTGCTGCTTTCCCTCACACAGCATTTCTTGATTTCCTCGCTCTTTTTCAGGCAGGTTTGGCTTTCTGCTGATTGAACTGGCACAAAAGGAGCTGATCGAAGCTGTGGAGTCAGAGAAGGTCTGGAGAAGGGCTGCGGTCCATATGCTTCGAAATGGTCACCTATCTTGGCGACCACCTCAGGGCGTTTTGCTCCCAAGATGCACGTGAGCATCCTGCAGAGCGTGCACCCTCTTGCATTGTGTGGAAGCATTTTTGCTGCATCAGAGCCCCGAAATCTGCAACAGTGCGGAAGGAGGCTGTCAGTCGCCTTTCGCTTCTAGATGATGCCGGGAAATGAAGCGCACGTGAAGAGAAACCAACATTGGTCTCATATGAGAGCTCAGAAAGGACCGAAAGCTTTTGAGCACATGGAGGCACAACTGCCTCGTGGCAGCCTACGCAGATAAAGTTTATCCTGGTACTTACTCAGTGGCGTTTTTCTAAAGAACAAACTACGAGTAAGAGGGAAAGGAGAGATCCCTTCAAAAACGAAAAATGCCAAAAAAAAAGACTCGCAAAAGACTCAAAAAAGTTCATCTCGGCTGACAACAAGCACGCAAGCGGACTTCCAAGACGTAGGCAACGGAGGAAAGGACAATAAATAGATAGAAAAAGACGGGAGGGTGCAAACAGAGGTCTTTGGTTGGAGACATTCCTTTCCTTCTAGAAACAGCTCTGGACGGTGGCGATCTCCTTGGAGACTTATTCTGGCAAACGAGGCCACCTGACTGCTGTCTCCATGAGGGCTGCTGCCATGCTAGTGGCCTCCATTCGCTGCAAATCTAACTACAACACGTGTCGGTTTGTCATTATGGCGCTCATCCAACAGGTTGTTGCCATCACAGCGTTCTTCTTCAGTCAGTCTCCTGTAAAGAAGCGCCGCAGCATGTCCAATGCGGTATCCTGGGGTCGACGGAGCACCGAAGAGTCTCCATCACAAGTCCTTGAGGGCACTGCAGTCCAACAGGAGGTGCGTGAGAGAGAACGCATAGCCTTGCACCTCGAACAATTCGGGGAGGCCATTCCTCCGGAAACTGTGTGTCTGCTCTGGCTGCACTGGAATCCCCTGTGAAGGAACGGCAGAACATTCCGTTTCCACCGGTGAAGGAACACATAGGTGTCCACACACAAGGGTGGGACCACGAGTTCTTCGGAAGGCACATCAAGCAGGACACAGGGAGGCCCCGAGTCCTCCTGAAGGACTTGTGCGCTCCGCATCGCGGCGGAGGCCTCGACCTCCCGACTCTGGAGCGCCTGAAGCAGCAGCTTCAGTGTTGGACTATTACCCTAGTGGAGAAAGTTTGGAGCTCTTTGGTGCGAGCCCGCACGATACCTGGTCAAGCAAGCCACCGTCTACGCGGGACTGTCTTCGTTTCTGGCGCGGCGGCGCAGACGCAACGTGTCCCGCTGCGAGCTGGAACTCCGGCGGGTGGCCAAGCTGACCAGGACCAACAACTGGATCTTCTGCCGGTCCACGAATGATACTGCCTGGTTGCAGGAAACTGTTCTCACAGGGACCAAAAACAACGAAGCGAGCCCGGAGAAGCGGCAGCGACTGCTGCACTCCTTCTACAACAACCGCTCGCTGCAGGACGTCATCGTGCAGCCCACCGCGTATGCGTGGGCGCAAAGAATCTCCCTAGCCACGTCACTGCCCTTCCTCAGGAAGCACCTGGGCAGTAACCAGCTGCCGAAATGGGTGGTTAGTTGCGAAATCAGTCAGAAGAGGAAGGAACTAGGTGGTTGGACAATGGACCAGCTCACGATGCTGCGACCCCAAGAGCCCTACCGAAGTGACTATTGCGCTAGGGTGATCTGCTGGAAATCCTACAGCTTTTCATAATAAACGTCTAGGCGTGACCGGGTGATAAACCAAGCAAGCCACTTCACTGAGGGAATTCCTTTGCTCGAAAGGGAGGAGTGGCGGCGTCCACTAACTCTCTTGAGGAGTTCCTCGACTCCTGCGATGATGTAGGACAACGTCCACTCCGCCACTTGGCTGTAGTCATTGTTTTCCCTGAGGGCAGACAGCGCTGCAGCAAGGGGTGTGATGGCTATCGGGAACTGTGTCCAATCCTGCAGGAGATCTCCCAGTGGTTTGCGTAGGAGTCTCTGCAGCTATTGCAGTTCCTCTGGGAGCATTTCTGACCCAGGACTACAGAGTTTCCTTCCACCAAGCGTTCTAGTTTATGGGTTGGCAGGAGATCCACCTGTACACTAGAGGTAGTAAGGAGAAATACCTTAGGGGGTAGCCAAATGCGATCCTGTAGCATAGGTTGCGTGGCAGCAGAAGTCCTGAAGTCCAGCTCATCGCCGGAGAATGTGGTATGCCGGAGCACACCAATGGGAGTTTATCCCTGCAGAGATAGACAAATCCAGGAAACATCCGGAAGACATTCTTTCAATGATGCTTCTGTTGTTTGGGTGTGAGGATACCAGAACAATCGGTTCGTGCATTCTTTCAGCCATAGGGTTCGTAGAAGTGTTCTCTGAGGAACGGAGGGCTCTGCTCTGTCGCTGCGATATCAGCAAGAAGACGGAAACGCTGCTCCGCGTTACCGGTGGGTCATCAATCTCGAAATTTCGATCTCGTCCATCCCTTTCTGATCCAGAGGGCTGACCTTGTTCCTCTTCGACTCTGAATCACGAGAACCCTCAGCACCTAGAGCAAGCGGTGCGTCCTTTCAGGCTTCCCGTCTCCGGACAGGTCTTCCTCCTGCTCTCATCGACGTCTACCGCACGGTCATCTCAGTTCACGAAACCGCATTCCAGAAAAAAACTTCCTGCAATCTTTGGTGCTGTCGATCCCATGTTTGCGGATTCCATCGTTATTAATCGTGAGGGACTGGATTTGCTAATGGATAAACTGATTGATTTCTGGCTCCTCGTGACCGCTTTCGAGCCTTCGATTCTATTTTTGGATGCAGCAGCTTAATGATTATTTTCTTCGAAAGATTCTGTCTACGTCCAGTATCCAAAATGTGTGGGTTTTTTTTGGTTTGTCTGTTGCGCGGGGAGGGTTTTGAACATCTGACGGACTTCCAGGCGGGGAAGAGTCAGCTTAGTCGACCGGGTATACGGGAACATCCGCATAGCAGGTCCCAAGGCAGAACTCATGGATGGCAGCACCCAGAAGTCCCCTCATCCGTTTCTTGCTGTTGGACGCTTTCGAAAGGCATCTGAATCTTGGAAGCTGCCAACGACTTTGCTTTTGAGTTTCGCCAACGATAAGTGCGCAGCGTGCCAACCTTCCACTCATCGAGCGAGCAAACGTGAAACGGAAGAAGTCTCGGTATGAATCAGGGTTACCAGTAGCTCGAAGAGCCCGAAGGTTCTTTTCAAGGAAGGATCGCTTTCCATTCTTCGCCGCAGAGCGCGAACAGCAGCCATTAACGGCAGAATGTGTGACACGGTGGTGCTGCGTTTTCTTGGAACCACACGCGTATGAGCTCTTCAATGAAAAGAGGCAGTGTAGAGAGCACTCCAGGGTTTTTATTCTGTTTTGATCATAAAAATATAATTAATCTGGCCCGATCTGGAAGCCGGACACAGACGCGTGTTGGTCATCAGAACCTCCGTGGGGGTAGGAATCTCAGTACGCGAGGTTCGGTTCGTAGAGGTAATTTTCGGTCTTCATCAGGCAAATGATGAGTAGCACCTGCATCACTCCGTAGATGTCAGCGATCACCAAGGAAGAACTGTTCTCGTGTTGCACGGCTGCCAAATGCCCTCCTGCAAGACAAGTATCAGTGCAGTCACATCCAAGAGCACTCTGACTCTCTTGAATTATTTCATTTTCCTTTGTTCTTCTTTCCCCCTCCCCAATCCGCCTCCCAAAGAAAAAGCATCATTTTCTGAAGGATCGTGCAAATTTTCCCATGAGTGTCGGTTGCCGCAGAAGCGGCGCGGTCACGTGAGCTGTCAGCATTTTTTTTCCAGATCCACATTTGAAGAAAGAAAAAAAAAAAAAAAAAGGGGCAGTTTAGGAACCGACCGTGCTCCGGGTGACATGCATCGGTCGGAAACGACGCAAGATCACCTCCCCCTTCCCCGAAATATCTCGAGCGTTCCCTGGGATTCCGGAAGCTGTTCTCGAAATTTTCGTTACCGCCGATGGACTCCAGATGCTTGAGAACCTAGTCGAACCGCCGTTCGCCTGCCTCCCCGTCCTTGACCGAAGAATCTCTCTTGCTTCAGAACTCTCTGCGCGTTCACCCTTTCCAGGAGCCTATGGCAAGCACCTGTCGTTTCCGCGAGGTTCTGATAAACCAGGGATAGGCAACCGTTTCGCCGCGGCATGTTGACGCATCCCCTTAGACCGACAACAAGGTGGATGCTTGCGAAGCGCGGCAGCCACGACGTCATTCCCATTAACAAAGGATGATGCAAACTTTCGAGTCCGTGTCATCATGATGCTTTCAGAAACTTCTTCTTCCGAGAGGTTCTCCACAGTGGTCGAAAGTGCTCCCTTGCTCCAATGGCTTCTCGCACAAAGAATTTAGAACCACAGAGCGTTTGGGGTGAGGGCTGGCATTTTGCGTCCGCCGCCCGCATGAGCCCTTCGAAGCCGGTCCACTGCAGTAGGGTGTGATGGAGCTGCTTCTCAGTCAGTCCATAAATTACGAGACACTTTGGTGGTATTCGTGATGATGCTTCCTTTCGACGAATCGCCTGCGGAAGTCGAGACGGACGAAACCAGCGGCATCCCAGAGTTCGATCATCTTCCTAGATGCACGTGTGTTTCTTTGCAATTGCCCCAGCCTCCACCGCACATGCGCTGAAGCACAGCGCTAAGGCACAAGCGCGTAATTTTTAGGTTTTTTCTGTTTTTTTTTTCAATCACGTGGTGCAACCGATGAAGAGGGGTGTTGCTGCCCGTGGTGAAGGGAAGTGCCGCTCGAAAAGTTACAAACGCGGACTACGCTGAAAAATCATCTTTGCTAGTCCATGTAAATTAAGCTGGTGGTTTGGGATCCGCCTCCGGCACCGCCCAGGGATTTCATGTGCTTCCGCGACTCGTCCTTTCGTCGTCTGCCTCGACCAGCCCGCTCTCCTTGGTGGCAGCGCGCCCCTCATTCCCCATGAAGCTGGCTGCCGCCGATCCCACGACCCGAGAGCGCCGGGTTTTCCTCGCGGTGGACCACGTGCGGTCCGCGGTTCCTCCGCAAGACCTCCGAGGGAGGGAGGGAGGGAGTTCCGCTTTCCGCGCCTCCCGCGTCCCGTCATCCTTCCTCTGCGCACCTTCCTCCTTGCCTCTTCGTTCTGTCTAGGCAGACACTCGAAATGGAGGCTTGGGGTTTCCCGACGGCACCGGATCCTCGCGCCCCCGGACGCCTCCTGCCGCGAGACGGAACTGACTCAAGAGGAAGGGAAGAATTTCGGGGCGCGGTCGTCGCGGCTGAGCCTTCCAGCTTGGATGATGCGAGGCTGTCCGGCTGCGGAGATTCCCGCGTCTGAAGAGCGGGATTCAGGATGGAAGCTGTCGGTTCGCCGATCGCTAGCCGGCGCTGAAAGAGCTCTGGCGTCCTTCCAAAAGCCTTCCCATTTCCTTCGGTCGGAGCCAGGCCATTCGGCCCAGAGCGGAGTGAACCCGGGTCCCGTGTCTTGGAATCGGGAAACTACCACGCTTCGCTTTAGTAGCGCACCCTGATGACTTGCTGGACCTTCGGGGCACCCATAAGAGCCATAAGGAGGACTGATAGGAGAGGTCGATCGTTGGAGGCACGCACCTCGTCTTCCGACGAAGCAACCTCCGGAAGTGCTCGAGCAGGGAAACCGCGGGCTGGAAACTCTTCCCTCCCTCTTCCGTGGGACTATCGAAGAACTGCGGAAGAAGCCGGGTGACCCCATTCTGCGCAGACGCAGAAATCCGGGTTCCCATGGAAATGAGCGTGGCTTGCCTTCTCTCTTCCAACCTCGTTCCTGTGCCGGTGCGCCGGAACCGCAGGAGTCGCAAAAGAGAGTCCCCTGACCTCGTCGCCGGTGCCGGAAGCGCACGGTGGTCTGTGGAAAAGGGTCGGAAGACCCGCGAGTCTTCCCCTGTAGCGGATCGGAAATTACAGACCGCGGAGACGCGAGGGCGTCGCTGTTCCAGGAAGCGGGGGACCCCAAGAATCCCGGGCTTTCCGGGTCCGCACGGAACGAGACCGTGCGGCTCGCAGGAGCCGCCGGATCCCGGCAGCTTCGGTGGCGTCGACGACAAGCACAGGAAGTGCTCAGAGGGACGTTTGAAGATTCAAGGTCGCGGTCCTTGCTCTGCTTCAGCACAGACCTACTTCGCCTCCTTACACGCGGGGTTCACTCCGGGGACGTCATCAGAAAGGCGCGCGCGAAGGAGAGCAAGGGAATAGGAAGAGGGAGTTCCCATGAGATGCTCGTGAGCAGATGGAAAAGTTGCGACTGGTGCTGGCGACGAGGGGCATGAGCAGCATTCTGTGCGGGTTCCGCCCTCCGTTGGATTCCGGCAGACAGCTCCGATGAGTCGCCTCTTCGGGGACCTCTTTGAGTCTTGGGGTTCCTATGTCCCCTACCAAGAGCTTCCGCTGGGAATGCTGCCTCTCGGAAGAGAAGTCCCCCTCTCTGCCGTTTCCAGGGTATCTCTCCGCTGCCTAGAGGGTCCACGATACCGCCTCGATCCGGGCCGAGGCGCAAGCGACCCCTGCACGGAGCTCCGGAGATCTTCGCTTGCCAACGCAACTCCCCACCAGGTGGTAGACTTGAGGCTTGCCGTCTCCACCGATGACTTTGGACTCTGCGGGAGCGGAAGGGAAGGCGACAAGCGCGCTGCGGGTCGGGGATCGACACATCGGGAGAGCCCCCTGTAGACGAACGGTAGATGTGGAGGGGCAGGTGCGGGGAGACGCGGTCAAGCCGCCCTTGAAGGATCCTGCCGCGAGGCCCTTCCTCGCCTTGGCAGCTTCTTCCAGGGCTTCCTCGAACGCTCCTTCGGCGTCTGCTGAAGCTTCCCAAGGGAACTCCCTCCACTCTCCTCCCCAGAATTCTCCCGCTAGCGCGAGAAAGGGAGTCTCGGAGGTTACAAAAGAGGTCCCGTGGCCTATCATCATCGGCGCCGGAAGCGCACGGTGACCTGCAGGAAAGGGACGAAGGCTGTCGGGAATTCCGCGGCACCGGAAGGAGTTGGGGTCGCCTCACGAGTGGCTTCCGAGGGTTCTGGAAGCCAGATGGAAGCAGCGCACAAGAAGTGATCCCGAGTATCCTTATCACCGCGTGCCGTTCTCGCGCCTGCCTGAAGGGAGGAAAGGAGGTCGTTCCTCCTGCCTTCAGCAAGGAGTGGCTGCTCCACAGAAGGTGCCTCCTTTGATGGGAGGGCAAGGTGGGAGATAAGGGAGGCCGCGTGCACGGAAGGAGCCTCGCGGCAGCTGCGGAATCTCCGCGAAAGGGGGAGCCGGAAAGATGGCAAAAGAGTGGTGCACTTGAGGGAAGTGCACCCTTCAGGGGAGCACCGCACCACCAGGTACTAGAACAGGAGGCTTGGGAGAACGAGAAAAGATAGAGTGCTGCTCAGTGGAACGAGTGAGGGACATTCCAGGCCAATGGACCTAGCGTTCTCAACCAAACTCACGAATCTACGAAAGGGGAGAGGAGCGACGACCGTTGCCTGGGAACCGATGCTCGGAAAGTGTTGTGAGAACACTCTGCAGGGCTCCTAATGGACGATTCCTTGATCCTTCCCGTCGATGGTCTCCCATCTTTTCCCTGGATGTTTCTTTGATTTTTCTACCAGATGGCTCTCTGGTCCCAAAGAATGTAGCGGCAGGACAAAGGTTTCCGCCATTGAGATGGAGGTCAGAGTCCCGATCGGGGTGCCTAAATCCAGGTTCACCGCCTTCCGCAAAGAGCGGACAGCGAAGAGACGATGGCGGAGAAGGACGTGAGTGGGGAGATCCTCTGGTATTCTCATGAAAGGCGCTTGAAGGAAGCTGGCCGATTCTCCCCTAGCGCGGTGGTAATAAACCCTGCCGGGGATGCGCCTTACGGGCTGCAAGTTCTCGCATGTCCCGCGCGTTCCTGGTATCCTGGCTATCTGACCGCGAGTCGGGAAACAGACAAAGGATCGATCTTGCTGCCAGTTTCTGCCATTCTTTTTTTTTTGTGTGTTTTTTCCTCCTCGAGAAGTTGGCGCACATCTTAAATCTCTGCCCGCTGTACTTTCTTCTCTGCACCAGGGGTTGATTGGCTGCATCGAGGAGACGAGGAGATCCTGTCTTGAGGCGTCGAGCTCTCTCCTGACCTCGTTCCGAGAAAGGGGAACCAACCTCACGATACCGGAGGCGATACCTGTGTCTCCAGATGGGCAGCACGCTTATCTGGAGATACACTGGCAGCGTCCTAGAAGGTGCTCCAAGGGAAAGAAAGAAGACGTTGGAATTATGCACTCTCACTTTCCCTGTCGGGGACCGGAGAGTCAGTTCTTGGAATTCTCTTCGGGTCATTGGGATGTCAGGAGCCCGGAATAACAATGACCTGCAAGAGTTTCGGAAACCAGAGCACTGAGGGACCGAACGCGACTCTGAGTCTCTCATATTAGCCTCAACAGAGCTCCTATGAGAGACTCTCTTAGCCGCGGGTTCGAATTCCGGCGGGTGCGCCTTCCCGGCAGAGACCGTGTCTTCCTCTACGAGGGAGCTGGGCAGGTCGAGAAAGCGGCGCACGTTGGCTTGGAGCGCTGGACTTCCTTTCCGTGCTTTTACAAAAAAATGGGGTTTGCGGGTGCGGACAGGGATGGCGACGATGCATTTGCGCCCACAATCCTGAAGAACTGAGTGGACACTGCGGTGGTAAAGAGCAGAAGGAGTCACAAATGGTCGAGCGAAGTGGAGACCCCCGCGTTGGCACTCTGAAGGTTTTGCGGGCACGAAAGCCGTCAGGTAGCTTCTGCGGCATGCGATCCGCGCGGGTAGCTTCCAGGACGCGAAGCAGGTCCGCGGAGGTCCTTCCCGGCGGGAAAAGGAAAGTGAGATCTACCGGGACGGCAGGAGGCCGGCAGCGACGACAACTCAGCGACCGGACGGAAGCGAGGGCTTCCGGTAAGCTTCGCCGCCCCGCCCGGGACGGAGAGGACTCGATGCCACATCTGGCTCTGCGGGTTTCTGGCGAAGTCGGAGTCATCCGTCTTGTGCAGGGGCGCGAGAGACGGGCGGGCGAGACTGCAGGGCGTTCTCGGAGGCCGGACGGGAAGGCTATGTCGCGCCGCCCCTCATCCTCAGCGAGCAGGTGGGCGCTCGGCGTCTCTTCGGGAGGCAAGAAACGGGTGCGGCGGTCCCGAAACCTCCCGCGCCGCGCGCATGCAGCGGTGTGCGGGCAGCCGAACGTTGGAGCGGAGCTTAGCGGTGCGGTGAAAAAGCAGGAAGGACGAAGAGAAGGCAAGCACGGGGGACCAGCCCGCTTTCCGGGAGTGTCGCCCACAAGGAGAGCTGACTCTGCACATCGGGCAAGACGAGGGTAGCTAGGAAAGGCGGAGTTCCCCTTCCCCTCTCCCCGGAACTGCCGCCTCTCCTGCCTCCCGTGGCGCGTGGCGGTCGGGTAAACTTTCTCATGAGGAATCGCTGCTGGATGAGGGGCGCGTCGATGCACCGGTCCACTAACTGTGGAAAGATCCATCGGCGAACGGGCTGCCTACAGGGGAAAAGGTGGACAAGTAGTCCGTTGGTCAACAGGAGAGTCAGCAGTAGCCAAGAAATTTACTAATAGACGGAGGGTGGACCTGTGAGGAAAGGAGAGGAGGAAGACTTGGGACTCATAACGGGTTCCTTGGCAAGCGAAGGTTCCACCGATGGGTGAAAGATCTGTGGATGGACAAGGACCCCTCCGATAAACAGTAAATCCGCGGCAAACTAGCGTAACGAGAAAAAGGTGTATCGGTAAACGAAGTGGGAAAATCGACCGGTGGACAGACGATTCATGGAATGCCAATTGGAGGACGGCACTCCCACCAGCGGGTAAAAAGCTTCGCCGGCTTCCGCCGCCGGAGTAGTCGACCCTTCCGCGTTCGCGAACGCCGGACGCGGTATCGTCGCGCATTCGCAGAGAGCGACCGAATCGTACCTCTGACCACGTGGATGACGATGCTCGCAGGGTTCCAGTTGAAAGGCTTACACGTGTATTTTCCTCCGTCTTCCGTCCACACTTTGAACAAAGACAGCGTGACGACGAGAGTGTCGTTATCATACTTTCTTTTCGAGATGTTGATGCCCGTCTCTTCGATCTGGTTGTTCTCCAGGTCACTCTGCAGCTGCCTGCCGTCTTTGTACCACATCACATAGGCGGGCTCTTCAATGAACCTTCTCATCTGGCAGCTTAGCTGGACGCTGCTGCCCGCCTGCACGTGCAGCTCCTTCCCGTTGGTGATGGCCACCTCGGGAACTGGAAAAATTCGTGCTAGGTTCACAGTCGGAGGAAGAAAGGGGGTGGACGGAAGAATTCCTGGAGGGTCGGAGCTGAGAGGAGGTGAGGAATGCTTGAGGGCGAATCAGGCCCCTTCGCTCTCTCTTCCTCCTCCACGTTTGCTGTTTCGGGGGGAAGGAGATGGGTGGAATTTTTCCGTTACGCGAGAAGTGAACTTCGAAGCGCTTGTACTCAAGGAAGAGGAGGAACACGACTGGGTCACAACAGCGTCCAGCAGCCGACGAAAGGAAGGGAAGGGCTGGCGCGCGCGCGCGCGTGCATCGTTGCCCAGTAGGGCCCTGTTTGCCTTCGCTCCCTCTCCACTAGTCTTCCGAATTACAGGCCCTTCTGCCGGCGAGATTCAGATGGAAATCAGGGTGACTCTGGATTCCAACCAAGGCACGCTAGAGTCCCGCATCTCTTGAATCGTGTCGACCGAGCTTCAGCCGTCACAGAGGAGAGGCGGCAGATTCTTCGTCTTCCTCGCTTCTCGAATCTCAACTTTCCCTCACCCCCATCCTCTTTGCGCTTCGACCCTGCCACCTCTAACAGGAGAGCTCACGTCCAGATGAGAGAGAAAAAAAAAAAAAAAGGCTGCATCTGTCGCGACAATCCATTTCTCTGGAGTGTCTCGCACCAAGCATCTGACAGCGCAGCTCCTGTAGTTTTCCCTGCTCCCGAACGACTGCACCATAATTCACGTCGCAACCTTTCCATCCTGTCCCATGACTCTCTGCCGCTCAGACTCCATTGGGGTGACTCACGTTGGTTCGCTGCTTAGAAACCAGCGCATTTCCCCCTTTGCGTCTTTTCAGCCCGGAGACCAGGAGACTTCCGTCAGGCTGTGCTTGAAATTGGCTCCTTTCTGAGCAAGGAGAGGGTGCTGAAGAGCGCTTCATGAGTTGCAAAACCCCACAGCTTTAAGCGGCCTCCCGTTGGTGAGTCCAGGGACGTGGCTCCCTTCCATCTGGTCCGCACCATCGTCGAGGGAGCGGAAAACAACAAAAGGCCACCATGAAAGGCCACCGGGATCAGAAGCGGAAGGATAAGAATGGAGCTAGGCAATCCTCATCGACAGGGCGTTAGGGGAGGTGCACTCGGACACGGGCGCGTCTCGATGAAGGGTCGCGCTGACCTCGGAGCACCTTCGCAGCTCGGCATTTTCCGGCGCGCTGCCGCATCGAACCCGCCCGCCTGCCGTAGTACAGGCGACACCGTGTCCAGCACCGAGGTAGGACAGCCCCTGGCTTCCGCTGTCTCCAGGATGGCGCGGAAGTAGTGACCGAGGAACGAGGAAACCCGGACAGAGTGCTCACGTGGCATCTCCGTTGTTTCGAGCAACCAAGGCGAAAATATCGCCGAGGGTTGAGCAGCCGTTCGCATTCTTTCAGCTGCTCCCTCCACACGAATCGCCTTCCATCGTCAAAGACGTCCGACGGCCCCCCCCTGCAATCCCGGATCCCACAGGGAGGTGGAACTCCAGGTGGATTGAGGAAGTGGCTCCGGACTCAGTGCAGAATAAACCATGCAGTAGGATTCCTTCTGGGAGTAAGGAAGGATTCCAAGTCACGAAAATAGGGAAGCTCTCATTGAGATGACGTGAGAATCAGCTGCCCTTACGCACGAAACGTAGAAGGGCATTGGGGAAAGAGTGGTGGGGATAGAGAGCCGTTGATTGGGCTGGTTGATGAGGCGGCAGGGAAGCAGCAGATTCAATTCCTCGCTTTTTCTCTTGATCGATAAACGAAGGACTTCCTAGCTGGCAGCGTCGACAAACACGCGGTCCCCTACTAGTCGAGGGGACAAGCGGGTGATCCACTAAGCGAGTGATGCACTTGTGGGCAGGGTCCAAGAACGAGGGGGTCACTAGTAGACGAAGGAGGCAAGCAAGCGCTCCGCCAGTGAACGTGATCGATAAATGAGTGATCCATCAGTGGATCCTCAAAGGGAGGATCGAAAAGCGAAAGACCCACTAGTGGAGAAAAGATAAGTCCGTGAAAAAGGGGATTGTTGCTTGGACAAATAATCGCTTGAAAGAAAGGTGCGCGGATCGAGAAAAGTTTTACTAGTGGACAAAGGATTCACTGGTGGGCGAGGGATCCACAGGTAGATAAGCTCGATCTTCGATGCTTTGGTGGGCGCGCAAGTGCGACGCAGCAGCTACCGCACCTCTGACTATGTGGACGACGATGCTCGCAGGATTCCCGTTTCGAGTGGACCGCCCAGCGCCGACTACAGATTTTGCTCCACCTCCCTTTCCATGTGGCCCGCCGGCTCGGAGAGCTCCGTCTGATGGCCCATGGCGACCCTGCCCTGGCCCCCGCGGAGCTGCGGCACCAGAAATGTAGGGGAAGCGAAGATGATGGGAGGAGGTCCAGCAAATCGGATACCCAGGCAGAAATCGGCCGTTTCTGCGGCTGCTGTCTCGTGAGGGGGGTCCCCGGGTTTTATCTCGAGGGAAAGGGCATCCGGCGCCCCTGGTTGGGTGTTCCTGAAGGCCCTGACACGCCCCCCTTCCTGTGGGCGACAGCACAGCCGAGGTTCGGCGTCCCAAAGCAGGGAATGCACATGGGAATACAAGCAAAATGCCGCCGTCACTCTCAGGTGCCCTCCGATACCGAAGAAAGCGAGGATGGGGGGGAGGGCTACTGGAATTTCCTCCTCTTCCTTCCGGGTCGTCCGCTGGGGGACCCTCAGCAGTCACGACGGGAGACGTTTGCTTTTCTTAGGGCCCAAAGAGTCGGCGGCCCTTACCCTCTCGTCCACTCTGCTGGACCGTCAGCACATCTTTGCGTGCAGCTCCCTGCTGTCACTCTCAGCATCCCTTGATCTGCGATGTCAACAAAACCGCGTCCCGAGTGTTGATACACGGCTCGCTGATCCCGCAGTCGGGATCTCGGAGAGCTCTTCCTGCTTCCAAAACCGGGAAAAGCACACATGCCCGGGAGAAGCGTTCCCATCCCTTTTCCTCCCTGAACCACACGCAAACGAAACTGCTATCGCAGCAGCATCCCCTTCGTAGCGACCGACCGTCGTCCCTACCTCAGGATCCCATGCCGCCTGTTGTGGGGTTTTCCCACCGCTTCCATGTGGCGGTTACCTCAAAGGGAGGAGACAGGGTGCGCCAACGGGTGCGCATCCCAGAGAGATTCTAGGAAAGCGCGGCCAAAGAGATCTGCACTTAGAGTGCCAGGAAAAGGGGAAGCCCTTGGGAAGAGTGGAGGAAGCGACTCCCTAGAGGAGGCCGAGGAGCAGACTAAGGCTCCTGGGAGCAGGCTGGAGAGCGCGATAGACGTGCGGTCGATGTCTCAGGAAGAAGGAAGCACCACCCCAAAGGGAAACTGCGCACAGCTGCAGCCATTAAATGCGAATTTATCTATTAGGGACGCAAGAAGATGGACCTGGAGAAGATGGTCGGCACACAGACGGAGAGCAAGAGAACGAAGAACATGGAGACGGTGTGCAAGAAGCGGCATAATGAATACAACAGACGAGATGAAGATGATGAACAAGAAGCACAGCCTGTCCTTCAGTTCTCTGAACGTCTTCGTTCAATGCACGTGGAAGGCCACCAACATGGCGAGAGGACAAGTCCCGGCGCTATGGAAACTACAAATGCCTGCTTCGGGAACATTCTCCTTCTCGCTCATCCCCTTTGCTGGAGGGCAGCCACGTGTGTGCGTTTCTCGGGTCCACAGCAGCGATGGGTAGGTGTCGTTCTAATCTTCGTAAGGATGCGTGACCGCCACCCGCAGCCGTCCTGACTCCTCTCCTCCCCCTTCCAGAAGTGGGAAATCCCTTTTGCACGGAAGGAAAGATCGAATTGATCTCATCTGGGGAGGTTGCTGAGATCGATGGGTTCATGGCTGCACGCTCCGTCGCTCGGGTATTTTTCCTTCCCTCTTTGTGCGGATGGGAATCTGCTCCCGGATATTCCTTGCAGCTTTCCAACTGCCACGAAAGTGCGGCGTTCAAGGCGGCAGCTCGGGACCGCGCGCGCGCGAGGCTTCACTGTCTTCCATGATTCCCTTGTATTTCTCCAAAAAAAAGTCGTCTTCCGGGAGACCCGTACCCACCTCATGGCACCGTATATCTAGTTTACGGGTATCAATCTCGAAGGCGGGTGTGAGAACTTCTTCTGCGGTTAACCGCTCTTCCTCTCGCACAGTTCCGCTCCTGCTGCCCTGCCATCCCTCTCCAGGAGCTCCTGGTGTTTCGACCAGAGCAAATGGCCGTCTTCTGGGGCAGCTAGAGGTCCAACCATCCCGTTCCAGGGGTCCGCGCCCCTCCTCCGCTGCTGCCCCTCGGCTTGAAAGTTGCAATCCATGTGCATCCGGTGGGGGAGGGATACACATGCCTTCGGAGATGCGCCCTCCTGATTGTTCCAGTGCATCCCGGGAAAGCCCACCTGCCGAGAGGAAGATGCAGCAGCTCTCCAGAACTCATTTCGGGGAATTGAGCTACGGCTTTGGTGAGATTCGCCGAGAAAGTCCGAAAGGTGGATAACGAAGCATAGGACGTTCACTCGGGGTCAACCGGTCGGCGTGAGGGATTTTCCAGGAAACGTGATGAGGATCCGTCGTCGTGATCACCTGAGATCGCTGAAGAAAGGATGGAAGTGATCAGGAGACTGTCCGAAGGAGTCAGAAGAGGAAGAATACAAGCAGTTAGAAAGATGCGACAGGGTGCCAGGAGACACAAGACAAGAGGATGGAGGACAAGAGAATTCCGGACATGAGGGCATGCGCAAGAAAGAGGAGGAAACGATGTGTCATCAGGAAGATCTGCAACTTCAAAATGAATGGAAAGAGGTTACAGGGAAAGAGATTCGTCCCAACGGATCTCGGAAGCACGGAAGGCGATCCCGGGAAGACGTCGCGTGTGGACCTGACTGCCTCGACAAATCTTTCGGTCACGGAGAGAGGATCCATGCGTGAGATCGTTTTCTGGAAATCGGGGCAAGCGGAAGGGAAGGGCGATTCGAGGGGAGAAGGGAGCTGGATTTTCCTCACTTGGATGTGTGGGTGCAGGAGGGAATTGAGGAGGGAGAGAAGGAGTGAGAGAGAAGGAGTGAGAGAGTGAGAAAGAGGAGCAACTGGGAACTGATCTGAAGGAAGGAAGGAGTCCCAGAAGCAGCTCGGAACGAAGAGGTGCGATGACATCGCAGAAAAGGGGGGTGAGGAGAAGGAAATCCCGTCAATTAGAATGCTTCCCAACAGTTAACGTGATTCGAATGGGAAACAAGGATGCGGTGGTGGAGAGCAAAGGATCGCTCCAGGACAGGCCAGAGGGGAACCCCACAGTGCGCCAAATGATGCAGACACAGCATTTCCTGCCCTCAAGGGGAATGCATGCCCTATAGAGCGGGGATTCGGTCTCGTGGCCCGCTCCCCTTCGAGACCGCGGCAAGAGGTCCGTCTCCAGAGATGACAGTTCCGGGACAAAAGCAAAAGAGAAGAAAGCTGCGAAGAACGATTCGTTTCCATGGAGACGAATATCTGGTGCCAGCAGCATGGTAACTAAGGGCACTGAAGCCCCTCAAAGTGTCATCGAGCAAACGGCAGCGTCCCGCTGAATCGACCAAGCGGAGTGAAGAGACATAGAATCCTAGATTGCGGGTTGAAGCGGAGGGAAAGAGGCAACGACCAGATTCAAGGTGGATTCTGGTTCGCGAGCGGAAGACCTGATTTCCTGTAATCCAACTTCCGTTCTATAACAACGAGATCATCTCGGGAGAACCAAGCAGTAGCAGCAGCGTTCAGATTATCTTGGTTCTGGTCGAGGGAGCAGGCAGGAACTAAAGGAACAGAGCGCGCGTTGCGGAGGTTCAACGAAGCCACGACTACCCGGTCAGTGCCACTCAAGAATTGAAGCAGGAAAAGCTGGCACTGCTGACTACTAACCCTCCAACACCTGAGGTCCCACGAAGACCTAGCATTGACTTCGTTGGGGAGCTGGCTGAGTGGTTGCCCCGAAGCGATTCCGATTCACCCTCCTTTCGACCGGCACCTGGAGTCTGTCGACCGGTCAACTTGACATTGGGACTCCAGCCTTAGTGCCAAGCTGGAACTCACACACTTCGGCCACCGGTCACTCTCTGAGCTGGGAATTCGAGCTGCGAAAAGCCCGCTGTTCCTCCTGGATCGAACCTCCACTTCGTCACCAAGAAACGGGACCATCTGGTCAACTTGATCGAGGAAACTGGCGAAAGGGGAAGTAGGGTAGGAGATCAGACAATCCCGTGTCACAACTAGAGTCTGCTGTGGCGCTAAACAACGAAAATCCAGTCAGCTGACCACCGACTGAGAGCACGGACAGCTGGCTCGAAAAAAGACATGGCAACAAGACGAAATCGAACGCGGAGAAGACTCTCTTCTTATCAGGGACCGAGGAGCACCGACATCAGTGAGTGCTATGTTCTAGGGATCTCTGGGGAACCAGATCACGGAGAGCGCCATGGCAAACTCGGTGTCAAGCATCAGGGAGGAGATGGTGGTGCGCGTCAACATCCGGCAGTCGGAACGTGAACCGGAGAACTCGTTCTGGGAGATGAAGGACAACAGACCAGAGGGCGTGGAGATGGTGAGCAGGGAAATAAAGAGCAAAGGAATAGAGGACAGTGAAGGCGGTATGTTCAGGATGGTAAAGGGTCAGCATACTGGAAGATCAGGTTGTGTAAGCTGGAAACCTCCGCACAAGAACCCTCGCGAAACGAGGATGCGCACGCCGAAATTTCGCGAACGACAGGCGGCATCCGAGGTGTCCACTCGCAGCTTTCAGACAGGACGAGGCGGCGCACGTTTCTTGGAGATGAGGTTGGAACCGCCGCATGGGAAACTCTGCCAAAACGCTAGCGGTTTCCATGAGCGGACAGCTAACTCAAGGAAAATCTTCCGTAGACGCAGAAACATCCCAGCTCGAGGAAATCATCTTTCGCGTTTTCTTCTTTTGTCATCTTTTGACTTTTGAGGTTCCTCATGCGAGGTCGGACTCTCAGGGAACTGCGGAGGTCACGACGCGTGCCCCTGAAGTCGGCCACCTGCGGCCTTTACTCTCTTGGCCGATGCGAGCCTGCCTCCTGGCAGGTTTGCCTCGGCTCTTTCACAGAAAGTGCTCTTCCTTTCCCCTTATTGCGACTCCCGCATCTTCGTTCCGTTCCGAAGAAATAGAGATCTGCAAAGGATCTCGTCCCCGAGACTGACGCCTCCGCGTCTTCACTCAGAATCAGCAGAGCGTTGGAAAACTTCCGCAAGCATCCGCTCCTTCCCCCCGGCCCCTCTTCTTTCTTCCTCCTGTTTTCTTTCTGTGGCCACTCGGGTCACATCCAGAAGTATGCTCTGAGAGCAAGAAGAGTTTTCTCAGCAGCTAGTCTTTAAGAGCTTCGGGGTGCAAACGGAGTGCCTGTCTGAGAAAGCGCTCGTTTCCATGGTTCTCGCCGGAGATCGAAAGCAACGGAGAGAACATCCGAATCTTGCAAACTGCAAGATGTGTGCATACATGCATATGTGTGTGCTCTTGTACACATACACCAACAGCCAGGCGCATGTATGTGCGCGCTCACAGAATGAATGCGGTGACGATGGCGATGAATGACCTGCATTCCTGTGATGCAGGTCATCTTCCAATAATGAACTGACGAATCGGACAAGCTTCCCTGCGTTAAAAAGGGTTCAGCAACATATGAAGGGGGAGCGGTGGATCAACGTTCGTCAGTAACCTTTGAGGAGATGTCCCCTGACCTACTCGAGGAGAGCACAAAGATCAAGTAGGGAGAGGAACGCTTGTCAGTAACCCCACACGAAGATGTGGTATTGCTTCCCTTCAAGACAAACACGATGTTTCCAAGTCGAGCGTATACTGACCTTGACTTTCGTATAAATTATGCAACATGCAAAGACAGGCACATCACTGGAAACGCAAGCTATCGATTTGCCCCAAAGGGAAGTGTTGAAAATGAAAGATTTCTTTTGTGTGTTTCCTTTGTTTTTGATATCCGTGGCGGAACGTTCGACTGGACGAACCTTAGCCAACTTTAGCGACCGCGGAACCTACTCGTAACGTAAATGGTAAGATTCACACCCATCGCCTTCATCACGGACGTGAGTCTGCGGGGACGGTTGCTGCCGCCTCTGGGGAGAGAAGTATGAGACCGTGTCCCGCCGCGGTGCGTTCGCCCGCAGAAACAAGGACTGAAACTCCTCTTCCAGCCGGGAGAAAAGGACTGCGTTCCCCTCTGGGAGGCCTTCGACATTGGCAACGCGACGGCCTTCGCGGAAGAGTAAAGGTCGCGCCGTCCTCGGAGCCAAAGCGAAAATTCACAGAAAATGCTCTTCGTAAAGCCGTCATGCCCAGCGGAGAAAGTCTTCGACCACGCGCGCTCGGCAACCTCGTCGTGGGGAACGGAGGTGATTCTGGTAGGCTCTTTGAGGACTTTCCGATATTCCAGAGTCCAATGTGGCCGGGATGTCTGCTGACTGCACTGGCTGGCCGGCCGGGTCGCCGTCGGCCGCAGCGACGGTGCCTTTCTGTCCCTTTTTCGCACGCCCGCGCGTCCACGGTGCGGGTAAACCCTCCGGGAGGTCTTTGTCCCTACACTGTTGCACTTCCTGAAGACAGCCCTTTGCCGACGACAGCGGATTGGGAACGCGTCGAGCTGGGATTACTGTGGCAAAGAGATTACCATGAGCCAGTGGGGGCGTCGTCATCCGTGCTTGTGCTTCCTGTCGCGCTCCTTTGCACCATCCCGGCTTTTCCGAGCGCATCTGCGCGCGCGCTTTTGATCCTGAGTTCCTCAGTCCGTTTCCGCGGCAAGTCAGACTAGCGAAAGACTTGTGGAAAAGGGGGAGGTGAGTGGCAAGCGGCAAGGAGGCGCCATCTAGGGCGCAGGGAGCTCCGTGAGGGCGATCCCTCTCAGGAGAGCGGATGACGTTTGCCTTGATCCGTTCTGAAAGCCTCCTTCCTTTGCTAGAGGGAAGGCAGCAACCCTAAAGATGTTCCGAGGCTGCTCCTAATCCCATTGCTCTCGCATGAAAAGAAGGGCATCCCGAAGATGCTTTCGAGTTTCGTCTCGTGGCACTGTGGATTTCAGCGTTCCTCCCAGGAATGGGGTGCGTCCTGCGCACTGCGCAGGATTAGCAACCCTTTGATAACAGCAGTCGCGGAACTGCTGACTGCGCTCGTGACGGATCACCGGCGAGTCCTATGGACCACGGCGGATCGCGTCGGGATGTCAGATCGTGCAACGTCATTCGTTTATCCCTGTTTGCGCTGTAATTGATTTACGCTTCCTCATGGCAGCGGCACTTCGGGCAGCCGAGCCCTCGCAGTGGAGAGGGGTTTAATAGAGGCTTGCATCTGCAGCGACGTTCTTAAATTCCAGTCCACCTCAGCTTGCGCGAAGAGCACTCCGCCGCGTCCCGCATTGTCAAGGGAACTGGGAGAAAAAAAAAAAAAAAAAAAAATCCCTTCTCCCCCCTCTTGTTTTCCTTTCTTTAGGAGAGTTCCATAAATTGCGAAGGCTGACGCGGTCCAAGCAAACCTTCCGCTCGGAGATCCGAGCGGAAGAGACGGGGTACCTACGCTGCCCCGGGCCGGGAGCACCGAGACGGAAAGCTCCCCTGCTCTCTATCAATGGCCGAAAGATGAAAAAGCGGTGCATCCGATCTCCCGCGAGGATTTTTCTCAGGGAGCATTCCCGTCGAGTATCACTTGCAGCAGCGCGCGATTCACAGAGGTGAGCAAAGGGTCGCTTGGGAACAGAAAAGTCACCTCAAGAACCCCCCGGGGAAAGAGCCCTCATAACCCCCTAGTAATTATGCGAGAAGAAAAAAAAAAAACGCCCGCATCTCCTCCTTCGACTCTTCCCCGAGCAATTGATTGTTGCACCGCATTTATTAGATGTAATGCTCCGCAGCATCCTTCATCCACGCTTACACAGGGAGGTGTCAGGGAGCAAGTTAAAAAAGGAAAGGATAATTCGATTGCGATTTATTAGATTCCAATATTCTTAGAGAACAATCAGGAAGAGTTTCGGTTCTCAAACTTTTAATGCGGGAATCGATTTCATGTCCCATCCGAACAAAGGGAGTCGCGCTTTCCCATTTTCCGGGAATAATGCGGAAGAGGACAAGAAAGTTGCAGTGCGCCCACGCAGCGAGCTTCGTTCCCAAGATCGCGGAACCCCTCCCCCTTATCCTGTTGAAGCTCGGCGACGATCTGCGCGACTCCACGAGATGTTACGTCGAAGCTGCTCCTTGTCGGGGTGCATCCTCTCCCGGCTGGCGGGGACGGAAGAGGTGCGGCGCACGGGCTTCGCATCCCATCCCACCAACGGTTCCGTTGGCAAGCGTGAGGGCGGAGTGGCTCTTCAGCGCATGCGCAAACTCGAAACTGAGCGTCCCGCCCTGACGGTCGTGGTGGCTGCGGTTCTACTCGTGCTGCGCCAGGCGCCGCGGGTTCGAATCCCCACGCGGGAGCGTCGACGCCGAGAATGAGGGGTGCACCGTTGGTTTCGATTCCTCCCCCCTCCGCAGCATAATGCTGATTGGTCCACGGGTTTTTGGATGCGGCACTGGTGGAAACCGGATGCCCCCGTTGACCCTCCGGGATCCATCTAGGAACTAAGGAACTCTTCGGGGTTCCCCACCAGCTCTGAAAATGGAGCGCGGAACCGAAAAGCGGACGTACCATGGTGCTGGTTGATACACCCCTCGGAAGGTTGTCTTTCTACAGTGTAAGAAGCGCGCTGCTCCTTCGGGGAGTGCCACTGAGAAATTTGGGAGCAACCCTTCCGAGTTCCCGCTGGAGAGGAAGCGAAGAGTGCGCCCCATGGAGCAACTCTCTCGCAATTGTCAGAAAGGAAGGGACCCCTTCCTCCGTGGTCTTCTTGGATTCATAGGATGGTCCCTCCAAGGTCACCCCCTATAACTTGAAGAGTCAACACGCACCCTCGAGCGCCATGGACTCGGTTAAGCAGCTTCGTGAGTCCCCCTGAGGAGGAGAGCGGTTATTCAGCACATGGAGATTAAAAAAAAAAAAAAGCTGGAAGGAAATCAGCGAGAACAGAAGAACCCAAAAGGATTTCCACCACCACCGTCATCATGATCTTCCTGGGTTCGGAAGAACTTCGTCCTACTGCTTGACAACAACCTTCTACGTCGGTGAGGAGGAACTTGGCAATCACTCTCATGTTCGGTCCGAAAGAACTTTCACGCCGCCTGAAACGGGTAGATTCCATCCGAAGAGCCGCTTCCGTGCAAACGGGGCAAAGCGAACGAGTGACCCTGATTAGCCGAGTGCGCTTTTCCGGACGGGAGCCAGGAGCCTTGTCCTTCCTTCTTAAGGACGGGGAGAGAGAACCACCTGCATCAGCAGGAGCGCCCATGGAACTCACCGAGAACTCGAGTCCCCGCGCGGAAGGAAGTTTGAGGGTGGTGGCGTGTCCCGACAACCGACGAAGGCCGGGACATGCGCACTGGGGGTACATCCTGGGTCACCGGTCGGGGTGAGCCACTGCCAGCGAGTCCTCCGCGGGAAGACCTGATGCTGGAAAGCGGAGAACCTGCCGAACGTACATTCTGCGCACCGATTTTGTAGCGACCCACCCGCATCTGAAGTCCCCCAAACGCAGCATCTCTCTGGTGTTTTCCTCAGAACCTTCTGGAGTCTTTGCGCCGAGCCGTCAGCCAGGCCTCCGCGTTGGCAAGGCCTTCCCGGAGCTGAAAGGATGCAGAAGGCTCCTCGGCATCTGCAGTGCCCAGGTGCTTTTCGGATCCGCGAGCGTCCCGAGGTCGGACTGGTGTTCCCCGTGGAAGCGGAGCTTCTGTGGTGTCCGCAGAGCTTTCAGGTTTGGTAGAGGGCTTCCTTGTGTCTGCGCCATCACCATGCTTATCCACTGTCACTGCTAGCTAGCGTTAGAATATTCTATTTCCGGTGCCGCCACTGGAATGCCTGCGCACTTGAGCGCGGAACTCGAGTGAATCACGTGACTGCGACAGGGAGGCGGACGCCACTGACTTCGAGTGTTGCTTGAAGTCCGTGGTGGCGGAATCCAGCAGCAATTGGTTCCAACACATCGGTGAAGATGTCTTCAAGTTAATTAGGCCTTAAAATTCTCTTTAAATTTCCATATTCTCTCTCTCTCTCTTTTTTTTATAAAAAAAAAACTCCTTCGAGTCTGAAGACAGCCGAAAAGAGTTCTGGTGCCTCAGAATAGCAGCGCAGAGGTTTCGATCATACCGGCAAGAGACCCCTAATGCAGACCGTGATGCAAGAACAAATCGAACAGCACAGGTTGTTGCGCATTTTTTTTTTCTTTTCTTTTCCCTTTTCTAGGAAACACAGACCAGAAAAAAAAAGAAAAAAAGAAAAGAAAGAATGAAGCTGTTCACATTCGACAAGTCTGAAAGCCAATCACATCCTTCAAGGAACCGGAATTTTATGTCCCTCACTCAGGGCATCACGGAGACTGAGATTTGAGAGGAACGCGAAAGGAAGTCAGGATAGAACTCCGCTCAAGTCCTGTGTCGAATGAATGATCGTCCGAAACTGTCAATGCAGCAGAGCACGTGCTCGAGATCGTCCACAGTCTCCAGGGGGAGAAGGGAAGGAGGGGAAAGAGGGAGATAAATAAGTGATTCTTATCAATTGTTCGTCCACCATTCTCCTCCTGCCGTTTATCCCAGATGGCTGGCCACCCAGATGGTGGGGAAACCCGGCCCTCGGGACGGAGCAGCAGCGAGTCGCACGCTGTGGCGGAGAAGTCGTGGCCCTCGAGCAGAGCCGTCTGAAGTCGAAGACGAATCGTCCGATCGATGGAGTTTCCTCCTCAGGGGCCCCGGTGGAGGGGCTGGGAAATCATTCACTGCTGGAACAATCCAGCCCTACTCCCCAGCGAACTCTCGTCTTGCTGGGATGAGGGAGTCTCGCTGCACATCGAATGAATCTGGCTGCTGCCGAGCCGAAGACTGTTGGATGCTGAGCAGAGGGAAGCTGCCTCATCCTTCCGGGAAAGAGGACAGAGAAGGCTCGCGGCTTACTTCCCAGACAGCGAGAGCGTCGAGGGAAGAGAACTTCCTGCACTGCGGATGCAGGTTTGCTCAGAGAGTCGGGGCACGACTTCATCCCGCTCCCCCTCCTCCAAGCTCCCGCGTCGGAAGCCATGTGGCTACTGAGGTCTCCGCGCGTGGCACCACCAAGCGTCGCGGGTTCGAATACGCGGAAAGAACCGACGCCGAGAGATGGGGCTGCGTCATGGGTTCGAGTTCCTCCCACGAGATGACGCTGGTTGGCCTTCATTCATTCGGGTGTGGCATTGGTAGTGGTTGAAACCGGATGCCCCGATGAGGGCCGGGATGATGGGAGTCGACTTTCGGGTCCTTCCAGGAATCAAGCAGTGGGGAGCTCCCTTCCGGTTGTGAAGGAGAGGACCCTCATTCCAGGGGGGCCTCCGCGTCGTATTGATAAAAGAGATATGTCGCCACCTTCCTAGACAGTGCAGAGAAGCGCTCCTCTCCCTTCGGGAAGCTCCCCTCAGAGAAATTTCGGAAACATTCCTTCCGGGATCTCTTCCGTGGAGGAAACCAGGAGAGGTTCCCCTTGAGGGTTCCCTCCGAAGAAGAAAAAAATGGAGCGGACCCCCACGAGGGTCCCTTCGGAGAGAATAAGGAAGGCGATTCCCTCCGGGATTTCCTTCAAGACAGCCAGGGTGGAGCGTTTCCCTTCGGGGTTCCCTCCCCCTTCCAGGCGTGAGAGGAGCGAACTTCGAGCCCTTCCTGGATTCAAACGGAAATCCCGTTGCCTGGAGGCAGCCGTTGGAAAGAACTAAAGGAACCATCTTGCCGAGAAGGATCGGAAAAGCCGTTCCCGTTCCGGAAGATGACTTGTCCGAAAGAACCGCGAATCCTTCAGGCAGGCCGTTTCTCTTCCTCGAATTTTACATCCGCTTTCAGCACCGAGAGGAGCTCCGGGCATCAGCCCCTGGTCTTAGGGACAGAGAGCACAACACGAGGCACCTCCCGAGCTGCGTTCCTCCTGTAGCGCCTCCTCGCTCCAGTCGGCGGTGGACCATGCAGTCCCTATTTGGTTTCCCGGGAGGGTTGCCGCTTCCTCGAATTCGAGCCAGATCAAGCGGGCCGCGCGATCCTGGAAGTTGTCCCAGCGGCTCCGCTTAATGATTTCCCTGACCTCGCTCGGGGACCCCCTCCGGGATGCCATCCGAAAAGTGCGATCGGGATTCATACGTAATGAAGGTTTCGTCCATTGCAGGGAGAGCGGAAACTGCTGTGGAACTTGCTCTTGGGATCTTGTAAACACGAGTCGTCGAGCTTGCATGGATGTGGCAGCACGCCGCCCCCAAGAAAAGTTCCCCATAACGCAACGCTGTCGATAGTGCTCGCTCCTCTCCCTCGTTTCACACGAGTGTGGAAGCTGGGTCCATTAATCGTTCGGCGTCAGGCCTTCCTCTTTTCGACCGTCCCTTCGAAGGCGAACTGCCATGGCAACGTGCAGGTTATTTTGTGCACAGTGGGCTGAAACCCATCGCGTCAGTTTGGGTCCTGCGAAAGTGGAGGGTACATTCCGCTAATAAAACATCGAAAGACTATGGCTTTCTTATGGCCCAGGGCGTATGACGCGCCCTCTGGCTGCATCCTTATATGTGTCTCCTACGCAAGGGCATGCGAAACCGAGAACCGTTGAGTCGCTTTCAAATTGGAAATTCTGGATTGAATGGGAATCCTTTGGGATTCTATTCTCGCTGCTTTCTTTCCAACTTTCTCTTTTTCGAGGAGGGGGTTCGCCAAGTGACGAAGAACCTTTCGCCCCCTTAGGGGAATGTACAGAAGCTCTTTAACACTGTCCACGCCACCCGGGAGTGCGTGTGGTTCTTCAAGTTAGGGAGTAACCCCGTGGGGACCACCTTATCAATCCAGGAAGGCTTCGGAGGAAGGAGTCCGATCCTCTTACGATCGGGAGGGAATCCTGAAGGGAACTCTCGTGCTGGTTGTCTCCGAAAGGAACCCCTAAGGAAGCAGAGCACTTCTTACACTCTGGAGAGGCGATTCCCGAGACCAGCCGTATAGCACGGCTCTATTTCCCCGACCGGAGGGGAAGCTCTGAAGAGAACCGGTTTCTCGATTCCTGGACGTACCCCGGAAGGTCAACTTCCAATCACAGCCAGTCCTACGGGGACATTCGGTTTCCATCGATGCTGCACCTGAAGCTCACAAGTCACCCAGCGTCATGCTGTGGGGGGTGGAAGAGGGACTGGAGACCCACGACGCACTCCCCATTCCCGGCTCGCTCCTTCCCCGGGCGGATTCGAACCCGCGGCGCCTGATGATACACGTGGAGACAGCAGCCTCGCGGGCTCCAACGCGCGCCGCATGGCGACGGGCGTGGCAGGCTTCAGCGGTGGCATTTCCGATCAATGCAGATGGATCTTGCATCTCACAAACTTTCTTCATCCATTTCTTGTAAGTGACTTTGAGATGCTGCGTTCCCAAGAGCAGCTGAAGAGAGAAACCTGCATATTTGTATCCGCACCTCTTTATCCCCTTCGAAAGAAAGCTCTAATGATCCCACTGCTGGCTCTAAGAAACTACGTGCAATCCTGGTTCGCCTAATTATGGACAAAGACGAGCAGTTCAGGGCATATTTCGTCTTGGCCGTTGACCTTTCATCCTACTGTTTGCCTCCCTGGGTACCACCTTTGCTTGTGGTGAAGAAAACACCACGTGCGCACACGTACGTGGTGTTTTCTTCATCCCACGCTTGCTGAGGATTGCCGATCGCCGTCCATCCGGAGGTAGCTCAAAGGTCGCGACTCCATGCCACAGTTTCGCCTCAATGAAGCGAAACTAAGGCACGGCAAAACGCGGATGTTCGGGAATGGACGCTCGCAGAACCAGTGACAGGCTGAGGGCTGAGGGTCCCGAGCCTGGGGACAGCACGCGGAAAGTTAAATGGAAAGAGCCACTCGGGTGCTTTCCCTTCCAGCAGCTCGCGTGCGTGAGGACTGATATGCCTTAATCCCTAGGGAATCCTTCTTCCTGTCCGCCTCGGTTGCTCTGCCTCCCGACTCCCCTTGGTGTTCGCCGTTTCTGTGGCGGTTGAAACGCCGCGTTGAGAACGTCCGGTGTCCCTCCACACATCACGGTGACCTTTCGTGCTGCAAGAGGAAATGCGCCTGGCTCTTGCCCTCCGGGTCGAGCCAAGTAACCGAAGATACGTCTGCCGTCCGGCTGGTTGCTGCGAGACTGTCTCACAGGATACACGAGTGCCTGATTTGTCCCGTCCCCTTCCCGGAAGACTCTAGTTTTCTACTGTGTCCTTCAGCTGCTGCCATCCTTCTATCTCAAGTTCCTTCGAATGATTCATCGAAATGAGGGAGTCTGCCCTTTGAGTCTTCGCAGCAGATAACGCCGATGCGAGCGCAGCCAAGCTGGCACAGGTTGCCTGGAAACCGCAACTTGGGAGCTGCTGTGAGGTGGGAAGTCAGCAGATGGGGAGGAAGGAGGAGGAAAATGTCCCAAAGAGAATGTCCTCAGAGTAAGAAATTCTTCCCTCCGCAAGCGCGGGGGATGATGCTTCAGCCAAATGTCGAGCCTGGCAATCGGGGACAGCACGGCCCTTCAACGAGCACGGATGCCTCCACGCTCGTGACCCAGGAAGAACGGCACTTCTCAGTGTGGAGGAAACAAATTTGCTATCACAAAGATTTACAAGACAGAGGATTCCGTAATTCTTATTCTTACAGTCAGTCTTGTAGATCTTGGGGTGAACTCAGGAAGGCTCCTGCGGAAGGAGTCTTTCCAGAAATTAAGGAGCCCTTCGGGTTTCCCTCCCGAAGGGTTTCTTGAGGGACTGTTTTTTTGGTTTTTCGGTTGGAATCGGGGAAAATTCATTAGCATCTTTGTCAAGGCGAACAGACTCTAAGTAGAATTGGAAGAGTCAAGTGCTTCTTCGCGACATGGTCCAGCTTCGAGTTTCCAATTATCAGATCCTGCGGCCGAAGGATTGCGGGAATCTGAGTGTGGATGCTGCAAGAGAGCAGGCATCTCCGAGCAGTGAAGGCACGCTATGGATCTCTCAGTGCTGCTGGTAGCCGGCGAGGGAGCTCCGCGGAAGAGTTAAGAAACTTGAAGATGTTCCCTCCGAAATCGCGAGATGCGACGAATGAAGCGCTCCTTCGGGCCATTGGTGGAGAGCAAATCCAACGTTCAGGATGGGCAGAACCAACAGCAATCGAAGTCTTTCTGTTCTTCCGATCGCTCTTTAAGCATGAAGTGTTCAATTATTCAAGCGGCATAATGGAATGATTATTTTTTAACAAGGAAGCACTCTACAAGAATGGTGTTCTTTTTTGACGGAGTGGTCATCTCGCTGTCAGCAGAGCACTTGCCTCGGAACTTTTCCTCCAGTTTTGAGCGCACTGCCTCCTCGCGGGGGGCCACTGGACGTCTGCTGTTCTGAAGCGAAAACTGCGAAGTGCCTCACCCAAAAAACGTTTAAAAAGCAATGCTTTTGGGTTCGCCGAAGCGACGCTATCGAGGGCAAAGAGACGCAGTCCAGATCTCTCTTCGGGGACTGCACAATCTCTGGTTCACTGGTTTCCTGGTTCGCCATTGCGTTTCTCGACTTGGCGACCTGTCGAACAAATGGAAGGCACTTTCGGCTGAGGAAAACGAGGCGCGACACCATCGAGGAACGGGTGCGCATCTACAGGGACCAGTCCTCTAGACAAGTTCTTTCCTGAGCCACCTTTCGGTCCGCGCTGCATTGGAGGGATGCAGAATGAGCCGATAGAGCGGCTCATAGGAAGCAGCAATGAGTGGTGCGCGCGCACCTCTCGACAATCTGTTTCCTCGAATCCCGTTATGTCCAAAGGGATGAGCGGTTTCGGTGAACGACGAACTTTTTTTTCAAGGAGCTTGGGATTTCCTGTGCGCGGTACCAAACACCTCTTTTTGGTGCGATCGCAACGGTGGAGTTCGAGCAACGTAAAGAGATTGGAACCCAGTTACACCGGGACGTTTATTTCCAAAAAGAAAAATTCAGAGAAGCCAAAGAAAAAGAGGTCAGCAAGGAACCCGCAAGACGCTTTCCGCTGCTTTTTCGGAGCTCCGAAATCCTCCAAACGACCGCGCGAGGACCGCAGACTTCCTCTCGACCTCGCGGACAAGTTCAGTCGTCTATCGTCTTTCGCAAAGCTGCAGCCTCCAGTCGCAGCACACCTCTGGCGACGCGAGCACTCGTGAGGAATCGCGCCTTTGGGTTCAGGTCGCCCACTGTTTACGAGGTTGCAGTGAGAGCTTTTGTTCGAATTCCCTACGGACTTGGAACCCGAGCGACTCGAGTCTTGGAAGCTGCCGGCGTATCCGTGAGATTCCTGCCCTGGAAACGAATACGCTACAGATCACACTGGTTTCTCCTCCTGAAACCCGCCCGTCTTCAGACAATCAGAAAGATGCAGCCCACACGCTCCTTTTCTTTGCCGCCGAGAGAGCAGCAGCACTCTCGAGTGCGATGAAGAGCAGCAAAGAAAAGAAAAGCTTTTTGCGACAAGTTTTCCCCTTCATCGGGTGAGCACATGAAAAGACAAACATACGAGGCAGGAAACAATTTGGATATATAAGGTTCCGTATTACTAATGCATGTAAACGGATGATTACGAATACTCAAAAACTGTATGCCACAGTGCGCACACTAAGATGGTATCTAGAGATGGTAGTCAGTCTATCGAGAGGTCGTTCTCCTGCCGGTACAGCATTTTCAGTCCATCCTGTCTTTGTTTTCCCAGATCAAGTCTTATTATCTAAAACTATGAGCAGCACCGGTTCCGGAAATGTCGTTTGGTTCCTCAAATGGACTATCGGAAATCGCCCGCAGATTTTTGCTGGTCAACAACAGAAACTCAAGAATTCCGTTCTACTTTACTGAAGGTAGACGAAGGTATTGTAGACTTTGGTAGAGCGGCACTGCCTGAAGCAACGTCGAGCGAACTCACTCCGGGTGTATGAAATTTCGGTACGTCGCTACCGAGTTTACGAACCCGTGACGTGGGCGGTCCTGCGACGTGGGCGACCCGAACACACCCCCTGGAACTAGGTTTCCTGACTGTTGACCCCATTGGTATTGGCGCCGGAAGAGATGCAGGAGGCAAGAGTGCGAAACTCAACCAATTACCAAAGTAATGAAGAGTAGCTGATCTTCATAAAAATACAAAATTACCCGACCAAATAGCGATTTAGTATATGTACCGCCGAAGCAGGTACGATAGCAATTTAACCAAATAGCGATTTAACTGATTTCCCTATAATAATTGAACTTCTCCGTAATAATTACGTTTCCATCGGAAACAGTTCAGGTTTCGTGGACGGCAGATGCGCGGCTGCTGACCAGCTCTGCCTGAACGTGTGGAAACGGACGAAACAGAATCGACAAATCCATTCCACCTGACTAATAGTAAAATCCCAAAAGGAATCCCAGAGAACTGGGATTCCAGAGAATTTCATGTTCAGTGGATGCTTGGAACTGTTGCAAACCGAGCCAACTTGAAACTGAGCCACTCACCTACTTAACGCATACTGTCGAAAGCGCGCTTCACACTGAACGGAGACTGAAGTTAAGAGGATTGGGAGGCAGCCACACCTTCCGGAACGCCGCAGACCACGGTGGCACAGCGGTTCGCAAGCTACTTGAATATGTTGCGCAAGACAGGAAACTGCCTGAGATTCTTGAATGATCACCAGCAACCACTCGAAACGAAAGGGTGGCCTCACAGCGGCATTTTTCTTTGCCTAGCCCTGGAGCAAACAGCGAGTCACGTGGCTGGGAAGCAAACAAACGGACACCAATGGGTCGAAAGGAGAGCGGAGGAGTGGGAAGTCAGCGGAAGGACGGGAGGCGCACATTCGTAGAAGCCTAGCGTGCCATCCAAGACGACCTGAAGCTGGAATGATGATGCACTTCGCAGCGCTCGATCGTCCCAAGACAAGAACTCGCGAGGACCTTGTGAGATCGTGGAGAGTTGACATCCGCCTTAGAGAAGATGGGATGTTCGGACAGCACGGTGACCCACGATAAGGGGAATCGTGTCGAGGATTCCGATGGCATTTTACGCTTGGCCGAAATTCGCAGTTCAGCGCCAGAAAGAACTCTTTGCGGACCGGGTCGCGGGGCGAACTAACCGAACGCGTGCGGGAAGCACGTGACCCGCATCGCGAGGCTTCGGGATCGGGGCGCCTTCTTACCTAAACAGATTAGGCTGAAAAACTGGCTTATTTTCGGCTCCGTGGAGATCTGGCACTCGTAGACCCCACTGTCCTGCTTTTGAAAGTTCTTGATTCGGAGTGTCCATATCGTGTCGTCATCTGAATGTATGATCTCGAATCGTTCGTCTTTGACGTACGTGTACTTCCCAATCGTCAGAATGTGAGCGTCACTCTTCCTGATCCAGGAGACCTGCAAAGGAAAAGAGAGGCGTTCGAGGGCTTCATACTGAGGCGCCACTGAACGTGATTTTTCGACATCTTCCACGTGCGTCTCTCTCACGTGGCAGACACACACCCAGACGCAATCGTGCAATTGCAAGGTCGGGGTCACAGGCAGATTGAGACCCACTGCTCACAACACGCCGCGATCGTGCGCATAAATGCACTGACGCATTTCCACACACACACGTGCACATGACTGCATGCACGATTTCATTCGTGCACTCCACTCCGCATCGGAAAATGTTACAACTGGGAGGGACAGACGCAATTTTGGATCGTCAGCGTGGTAGCGTAGTGCGTGCGTCTATTCGCAAGTTGCGCACCGTGCAAGGAGTCGTTCGTGGGCGAAAATAGGCACGGTCGAAACCGGGATCGAGCAAAGTGGAGGGAGGACCCCAGTTCGCTGTTGAGAAGTCGCGCGTTAGGTGAGACGGGCGTGCTTCCCGAGTCGTCTCTGCGCTGTTGGGTTGACGTTTCCATGGCTGCAGCGTGAAAACATCCCCTGGTTACGCAGCCGACCGGAGAGACCACAGAGGGCGCGCCCCCTCTTCATGCGGTCCGTCCACAATGGTTTCAGCTGCCATTTTCTCTGCGAGCGCCTCGACCGCGGGATTTGGGATAAGGTCCAGTGGATTCGGTTCCTGCAGCGAGGCGAGGCGAAAGCTGGAAGCCATGCTTTGGGGACGTCTCCGTGCCTGACGAAGAAATGCACGAGGGAGCCGTAGCGCCAGTTGGAGCCATCTTGAAAGCGACCCATCGCTCAGGTTCTGCGAAGGGAAGCGAATCCCTCAGCCGACCGGGCTCCAGAGATGTTTCGTTGACCGCCACCCTCCAGGACGCCGGCGCGCACGCTGCACTTCCTTCGTGGGGAACACACTCCATCATCGGTCCTTCCTACGATCCATTTCTTCCCACTCGACTCGCGCCCTTGCTCCCTCAGCCACCGGACCTTCGGTGGGAAGAGCATCCCGTTTTGGATTTTCTTGGAGTTCTCCTTCGGATGGTGATTTGTTTCCAATTCCTCTTCCTTCCCCTCCCTCCCCTTCTCGTTCTGATTTTTAGAGGGAGGCTGCGTCCTCTCGGGGCGCCTAATCAGACATCCAGTTCAGTTAATCCGGCATGACTCGATGTGGTGCTTTGGACAGTCCTGTCACGTCTTCCCGGTATCTGCCGCATCAGCAAACTCCTCAAAAAGCAGGAAAGCTGATCCGGGAAATTCTTCCCATGCAGATCCAGGCTCTCGTTTCAAAGACGCGCGCGCGCGCGGCGCGCGCAAAACAAAACAAAAAACAAAAAGGAATAAAAAGATGGAACAAAATAGAAAAAAAGGGGGGAGGGGGGAGCAAACGTTCTCAATCAATTCGGAATGGCTCCGTAAACTCCAAACAACAGGCTTCGAATGACAAAAGGGTGACGGCAGTGCAGGCGAGGAGACTTTTCGAGAGCGCTTTCGGGCGTTCGTTTCCCCTCCCCTCCCCTCTGCTAATGACTCGGTGCTGTGACACTTTCGTGAAAGAGGACGCAACCATCAGGTTTCTCCTCCACTTTCCCCCCCCTCCCCGTCCCCCTTTCGTTGCTGTTGCCTTTTTTCTTTTTCTCCCCCCCCCCCTTTCCCTTGATGATCTAAAAATTTCACGAACCTCCTCGTTTTCACACATTAACGGACACGTGGTTTGGGAATCCTGGAGGTTTCCTGATCCTCCACACAGGCGGCGCACAGATTAAAAAAAAATAAAAAGAAGAAAAAAAGGAAAAACAAAGTAAGTCGAGGGAGGAGTCGTCACGACAACGGGGGCCACTTCCTCAACGGTACTGCGGCGACTCCATGAGCCATCCCACGCTCCGTTTGGCAATTGGAAAAGGGGAGCTGTAAGGGAGCTCCAGGACTGGAGCCGGCTTGAACTCGCGCACAGGCTGCTCCGGGTGGACCACAACTCCGCGCAGAACTGCTGCAGGGAACCCAGAGGCAGGTCGGATCAAGGACCACTCTCCGAAGCACAGTACTTGCGTGCTCCAGAGGATAAACCTCTAGGCAGTGCCCAGCTCTTCATACCCTCGATGCAGAGCTGCTTTTTCCGTAGAAGATCGGGTCGCCTCTCAGTCTCAGGCTCGGATGGAAGCCCTCAGGCATTTCAGACTCTCGGAATGAACTGTGGTTCCCGAGTCGTCTGTCTATACAACGGGAGCTTTTTAAATACTCAGCTCAACTCCCTACTGCTCCACCCGCGCTAAAGGAAACGTTCGTCCCGTAGAGCACCGAAAATCACCGTGGTTGCGGGAGCGCGGAGTTCTCAGATGCCGGGCCGTGCGGTGGTCCACACCACGTGCGGGAAGCACTTCTGCTGCCCGTTATCCGAATGTGGCTCTCTGTTTGCACCACCTGAGAGACGGCAAGGAGTCTCCTGGTGTAGGCACGAAGGGTGCCAGGTCTCCTCACAGGACTTAGCAGGTCTACCCCAAGTCAACCAGGAAAGGTCGAGGACGCGCAGGTCTACCCGTTCTCGACCCTTCCTGGTTGCGGTGTCCTTCGCCTTAAGATTTGACGATGCCTCTCTCTTTCAAAGGGGATACCTACCCCTGAGGCGAAACGAGACCTCCACCTGCAGCAGGAGCGACCTTCTGTTTGGATCTGTTCCCTGGTGCGCACTCGTGGTCCAACGGCGCCGTCCGACGGTGCGCGCCACCGCACGAGGGAGCTCGCACGCTCCGCGCGCCTGGTCTCCGTGCTAAGCGTGTCTCCATGGGGACCATGGCGGGAAGAACGGAGAGAAAACAGCACGGGGTTCGGGATGGAATGTCGATCTTGCAGGAAAAGATGGGGCGGACATGGAAATTCGCGCTCAGCGGAGGACCTATAGGGAGGTGCCGGCCACGGTTTGGCCACGGAAGAAGCCTCGAGCTCGCGCAAGCGCGCTGGCGAAGAGAAGCGTGTTGAATGACTCTGCTGCCAGAGCTCAGATGCGGAGCGATGGAGGCGGGGCCCTGGAGACAAGAGCGCTTCTAAGCAAAGCCGCTCTTTAGGAGTAGAGATTCGAACTTGGGTTTTTATCACACGGGTCCGTCATCTCTAGGAGCTGACCACTCGTCGGTCAAATTCCTGGTCATCTAAAGATTCCGAGGCGTCGCGGCTCATCACACGCGGTATCAAGCATCGCAGGATCGAATCCCGCCCGCGAGAGTACGGACTCAAAGAATGGGAGGGGGCGTCATGGGTTTCGAGTTGCCCCGCAAGATGATGCTACGGCCACCCCGCGTTATGCAGGCGACTCTGGCTGAAGGAATAGACGAGATTTTCCTCCTTGGGTAGGCCAGCGGAAGAAACCCTTCCACTCACGACGCTGAGTTGTTTCTGGGAGACTGAAGGACAGCAAAAAAAAAAAACCTAGCAACCATTTTTGAATGACCGCACGATCTGAGAGATGAATGGAGGGATTCCCGGTTAATGGGACAAGGCTGCAGACGTCTTCGCGCGTACAGAGCGGTCGAGACGGATTTCGAGGATGTGCCGGATTCGTTTCGGAGGCAGCGCAGGGACGTTGCTGTCTTCAGCATTCCCGTTCTGGGAGTGACGTCTTCTGTTGCACCGCAGAGGCCACATCCCAGGAATTCGTACGGTAGCCAGCCTGGCAAGCCAATCAAGCGTGTTGCGATGCTTCTTCAGAAGAGCGCGACTTGAGTTCCGCAGCCTCCTGGAGATGGCGTCGCGTGCTGGCTCTCAGGCACTACAACAGGTGACCAATCACATCCGCGGATGCTTTGAGGATTGATGAATGGAGGATGGGGAGACTCAAATGATGAAACTGCTCATCCTCATTTCCTCTGCGGATGCTATGACACCTCTCGAAGCCGCATTTATTAAGAGCTGATTAGGAAGTATTACTTGGTGGAGTCGTATACGTCAACGGGCAAATGGAACCGGTGCGAATGGGGGATAAAACAGAGGGATAGTTGCAGCGTAAGCGTGAGAAGATCGAAATCGACCTGAAACTCCGCGGGCTGTTCCAGAAACAAGAGGAGGAGGGGGATGACCTCTGAGCGAAGTCGCCGAGAGGATACAGGCCGGAGCTGCGCCTACGCGTACTCCATCGAGGAGCTCGAAAATTCGCAGCAGGATGGATCTCATTAGTGGTTAGCAGCGGCGGAATCCCTGTTTGGAAGATTCCTCCTTGTAACGTGTGCCTAGATGATTGGGGAGTCTGACGCGCTGGGACGGACAGAAGGGATTCGTTGAAGCCACCTGCGTAATAGTTCGAAACGAACGGCAGATGCGGGATGATTGGGAGCTGCCATCATAGGAAATTGGGAGAACCCCAATAAACAGTCCAAAGTCCCATGATCCATGGAGCTGTCTAGGAATTTCATCAGCCACTATTAGGTAGAAAGACCCCAACTTTTGCTGCTTGATCCGTTGTCCCCAAGAGGGTAGGAACAGCTTGCAGCTGTTCGTACCCTCTTTGGGAACAACGGCTGCCTGGAATTCCTGCAAAGAGAACTCAGGGACAATGCATCCAATCTTTGGATGACCGGAAATGTGATGGGAATTCTTTTGGGTTCTTTTCTGTTTTGTTGCTTTCCTTCCAGCTTCTTCTTTTCTTCTCATGTGGTCTTCTCGTTTTTAATTTGCTAGATGCTGAAGAATCATCCCTTTTCTTAGGGAGCACTCATGAAGTTCTTAAACGTCGCCCACACAACCCGAGGGTGTGTGTTAACTCTTAATATTATAGAGTGCAACTCCGGGAGGGACCACCACTACCCTATAAATCCAGGAAGGCTCCGATGGGAGGAGTCCGTTCCTCCATTACAATTGGCAGTGGATCCCCTAAAGAACCCGCGCCCTGGTTATCTCCGGAGAGGTACCCCGGAGGGAACCTCTTCCCTTATTCTCTCCGGAGGGACCCCCAGTTTGCGGAGGCCGCTCCTCATTTCTTTTCCGCGTGGGGACTGTTCCTCGCTACGTCCTCGGAAGAGAACCCCAGAGGGACGCTTTCCGAAGGGAGCAGCGCACTTCTTGACACTCTGGAGAAGTATCGATCCACCAGCTCCATGGTACTCGATGGAGGGTCTCCTCCGGAGGGGGGAGCGACTTTGTTTGCACGATGGAGGGGAACCCCAAGGCTACGTGATTCCCGGAAGGACCCCGAAGGGCCAACTTCCAATCCCGGAGGCAGGTAAACGGGGGCTTCCGGCTGCCTCCTCCGGTGCTGCCGCACTCGAATAGGCCAACGGGAGTCATCTTGTGAGGGCAGATCGAAATTCAAGACGCACCCCCCGTTCCGCGGGTGGGATTCGAACCCGAGACACTTGGCACCGCTCGCAATGAGCCACGCGGCCACGGAATCTTTAGATGACCAGGAATGTGGCCGATGAGTGATCAGCTCTTCGAGATGACGGACCCATGCGATGAAGGGACAAGTTCTAACCGGGGCTCGGCCTTTGATAATTGCGGAAGGAGTGCCATCTGCTTGTCCTCCGCTTTGCGCCGCGGCAAGAGTCCGAAAGGATTTCTTCTCCGGGCCGCGAGGTTCCCAGGTCCGCCGGAGCGTGGGAGAGCGCGAAGTAGCCGATCCCTCTGCCCGCGAAGCCGATGAGTGCCTGATGAAGCTCCCCGGCTTTCTGCGAACGCTCCAAAACGAGCGGACGTTGGACACCAGCTTCCAGCAAGGAAAATGCCATCGCGGATTGCAACACCTGCGCCACCCAGCAATTCTTCCCGAAGTGTTCGGAAGGGGAAGAGAAGATCCTGAGAAACTCTTCAAACTGGATCAGGTGGATGTCTCTGGAAGTGTGTGAGCAATGTTTTTCATCACCTATGAGGAACTTCCGAGTTCCTACTGTGTTCAGCAGAGAAGAACGAAACCACGGCAGCGGAATTGGGTGTTGCCAAGAAGCCAAGTAAGTGCTCCCTACGAATTACAAACAGTGACGGATCAAGTTCAGACAGATATGCATATTCTTCGGCCGCCTTCGCTCAAGAGTCAGCTTCAATTACTGGGATTAAGAAGCCAGAATCCCTCATTCCCAATTTCGGGATGCGGGGGCCCGAAGATGACTTCTGCCATCGACGTTAACACGATGGCTAAGATTTTTCGTAATGGTTCCATCCTTTTAAGTTCCTTCAAGACAGTTTATACCTTCTCTCGTGTTCTATTCCTTACATCCTCGGGTCCTTGATCCAGGGGTTATTTCACTTTCCTAGCTGCGAAATAAAACATGGCGACCCCTGTGCGGGCTCCAATGGGCTTCCTGTTTTCCAGGCAGCACCGTAATATATGATGGTGCAAGTACTGCGTAAGCATTATTTAGGATGATGTTGATCCCGATGCTAAGCATGCAGAGAAGTCTTGCGCCAAATTCGTAAGGGAGCACGAACTGCCGAGGACCCTCGCATAGCGCGGAAAATCAGCCTCGTTTGCGCCACGGGCGGATTTTAATCTTGCGGCTCAGCGCGGGTTCAGCTGTCTCCGAAAGCAGTAAGGACGCACGATCCAATTGAGTTGGAGTCTATCTCGACCTGATCCTCGTGGACAGAATAGCGCGGGAAGGTGCATTTTTCAGCGGCGACAGAGATGAAGCTAAAGAATCGTTCCAATCAATTAAGCATCAACAAAACTCCAGAGGTCTTTCCTTTCCATTGGAGATCAATGATAGACACTCTTTTTTGGCCTGCTACTGCTGCAGTATTCTAAAGCACGTTTGGTATTTTTCATTAATGTTTCCCATGTATAACCCATAGGGCTCGTATAACACGTAAAGCGTATTCCGCGTCGTAAGGGGGTCTACTGCATCCCGTGCACTGCGATGCGCTGTACGCGAAGGAACTTCCAAACCGTTTGGATATCGTGCTTGGAGATTCATGGAACCCTTCCCACCAAAATCACTTCTGGTTTGCGGCTCTGTCGACATCTACTGCGCTTCGGACCGACACTCCCACTTGTCCACGGAGAGAGAGTCTGTGAGGCAGTGCATCTTCCCAAACGAGGAGAAGCGCTCGGATAAGCCACTGTTCCCGGAAAGATCACGCGTTCTTCGGTCATGGTGCGGGGAGTGGATGAAGGCGGAGCGCCAGACTACCTTTCAGATCATTGGAACACGCGCGCGCGGTCCACTACTTGAGCTCGAAAAGTTAAGAACCGTTTCGGGTTTCCCGCTGCTGCTCCTCCACAGACCTGCCGAGGTAACGGGAGAGCCTGCTTGCTCCTCCGCCGCTCGTGGCGCCAGGAGGCGCCCCCGTTACAGAAGTTGGTGAAGGAGACCTTCGAGGGTACCGGCGTCTCGTTTCGCTTCTTGGATTTAGGTAACAGTGGATCGCAGGCGTCGTCAGGTTGTCGGGAGCATGGACCAGGTCTCTAGGAGAATCCCCCCTCTAAAGAGCAGCTTCCGAAAGTTCGAGATGGCCGAGGAAGCAAGCGAACAAAAAAGGATCTCAGCTCCACCCGTCGGAAGCTGCTGACTGGTGCAACAAAGCAGAAAGGCGGCGCGTCGACCGGTCTGCCTCCCGAGTTCCCGCCGCCCCGCTGTCCAAATGCAGCGAGTGAAATTTAAGGATCGAAGGAGAGACGAAGGCGCGGCAAGGATGCTGGAAACGCCGCAGGAAGGTCTCCTCGAGTTGGCTTGCCGGGTATAGCGGGTTCCTCTCGAGAAGGCTGGAGACTTACGAATCGCGTCTTCCGCAACCCTGGATCATGCAGCTCCTCCTGGAAGACGGCGGCAACGTCGGGAGTAGAGCGTCTCGCTCAGGAGTCCCTCCAAGGATGGGGGAGGGGGAGAAGCGGCTCCATTTGCACAGCCAGAGGGCAATCCCGAAACTCCGTGATTCTCTGAGGACCCGGAGAGGTCAGCTTCCAATCCCGGAGGACAATGTAAAGGAGCATCCAGGGGTTTCAGGTTGCCTGCACCGGCACCGCACGCGAATAGGACAACCAGCGTTCATCTTGCGGGGGAACACTCGAAACATAGATCGAAGACGGGAGAGGATCCTCAATCATCTAATGCGGTTGTCGCGGAGTGTTTTCTGGAACCTTCTCCCGAGACCTGGTCTGCAGATGCCACCTCCTCCTCTCATGGGTCGCACCCTCGGCCAATGAGGAAGGCGGTCGAAATGACAGCGAATTCTCCTCATCCCTTTTCCCCCCTTAATAAACGCAAGAAATTCAGAAGAGAGCAAGACCGCCGGTGAGGATCTTGGGTACAGCGAGGGTTCTTGCCACCATCACGCCTTCCTTCTGACAGCATTCGAAGAAAGCACAGAGTTCTCAGCATGCGCAGTCTTCTCAGGTCTTTCGACTCGTGAGAGATGCGGCTGATAACGAAGTGCCCTGATTTCCGCTATGAGCGGCGGCGGAGGAAACGGGAGATGGAAGAGGGGGGGGGAGGATAACAACCATGGCCACGTGAAACAGCTCTCGGCTCGAGCGCGAATCCCGGTGAAAGAACGGAAGCGCTCTGAGCCACGGATTGGCAGAGACAAGGATAGGCCGGAAGTGGCTCACTGCGGAAGATGAAAGGCTCTCCCTTTCGGATTCCCCGGAAGTTTCGAGATGGAAATTCGCGTCATTTCGGAAGATCTGAAAGCCCTCGCAAAACTCTCGAGGCATTTTCGGGTAAGCTCTCTCAGATGCCATTTGGTCAGGTGCCGAGCTCGCTAGACAAATGCAGCAGCGGAAACAACCTTCGCGGTTCCGTGTTTGTCGGGCCACATTCTGCATCCGCAAGGTCATCCCCGCTTCAGAGCACCCATCCTCATCGGAGGAAAAAAAAAAAAAACTGTCTACACGTATGCCAGAGGTTCCTGCTCGCAGGGATGCAGAAGACGAAGAATTTCTTCGCTCCCTTCTACTTCAGCAGAAGTGAGCATGCGACGGCTGCTGAGAGGCGTCAAAGACCTCGTTCTTGAAGAGCTTTTGACGTCTCTCAGCAGCCGTCGCATTCTCACTTCTGCTGAAGTAGAGGGGGGTAAAGAAATTCTTCCTCTTCAGGAAATAGTCCTCCCAAAACCTGCGCGAATCGTTTTCCGTATTCCCTTATACGGCAGAATAGGGACTTTTTGTTTGCTTCACTCTTGCATCGGTTTCGTTGTCGCTCGCGGTAGCCCACTATCCTCGTTACCAAGAATGGAGCGAACACCGTGCACTGGCCTCCTACTTCCTCTCTCTGACGCTACTGCAGCCGCCTTTTCAAGGCGTCCATCTTTAGAGCAGCAACCGCTTCCTTTGCTGCACGCGCAGATCAGGTCAGGTGCTCAGCAGCGCGATGCACCGCGTGTCTTCGGAGATGGAGTGGATCCGCCGCACTTGCCCCCAAAAAGGAAGCGCTGTGGCACTCGTGCACTCCTTCGAGGAAGAACAGGAGGAAGCGACGAAACTGAGAAGGAAGTTTTGGTCCACGGAATAAACACGGAAAGATTAAAAACTCTCCAGCGAAACGGAGATCCTTCTTCTAATCCGGCACATGCCAGCACGTCTCACCACGCTAGCGTCTCCTACGTCGTCAACCTGAATCCTCTCAAAGAGTACTCGTAACGATCTTTATCTGCAGCCTTCCCAGAGCACAGCTCAAGAGAGATTATGAGATATCCTCGGTCCTGTGAAAGAGAGTCTTGTACCCCTGATTGTTTTGAATACCACGGAAGAAAGCGAGGATCTCTTCTGTCTTAATGAAATCTCAGAGCTTCATCATGAGACAGAAGCGAATCTGCTTCACCAGAGTCGTAACTGCTGGAGGATCCTTCCAGGGATATGAAGAGAACATCAGGACAACTTGGCAACAAATCTGAGGTGCACTCTGCCGCACTCACGGCTGAGAGCTGTGCCGGAAGTGGAGCGGGCAGAGACTATCCGGGCTGTTTCTCGACTTTATCCGGGCCAGCGGCGCTCTTGGACCTGCTTCCTACATTCCAGCGGGAAATTCCAAGGTTGATGTCGTGGGATCTCGGAGAAAACGGCGGGAGGTCGGAAACCAACGCAACCACGTGCCTTCCCGTTTGTGCTGACCAGGAAGTTTGGATGAAGACGCCCGAGTAACTTCTGATGAAGGGTCCACATTCGATCCCTCGACCCAGTCACTCGCGAGGGCGCTCCTAGCTCAGCCTCCGCATCTGCGAGGATCACGGCGTTATCCTAACTTCTCTTTCCTTGTGAGGGTTGAAAAATGGAGTTCTCTTTTTTTGGCCAACCAACTGCAGGGTTACCAAGGCATGGTTTGCTCATTTTTCCCGAAAATTCGCCGCTCGTGCATGGCAGTTGATACGTTTGAGGGACGCCTGTCAATGATCTCTCTCCTCTTCATGTATCTCTTGCTTAGACATCACTTATTCCTTCCAGACTTGAGTTCCCTCGACCTTTTCTGCATTCTTTTTCTGCGTTCCTCGCAGAAAACCATCCGATGAAAGGGGAATGATTCTAACAGATTCCACGCCCGACGAGTGGTCCTGCCTATTTTCCGGAGGGTGGGTAAGCACACTTTTCGCCTCTTAATAAGGTTGAATCGCCCAGTGGATCCGAAATTCCCTTCTTGCAGGGTGGAACGCTGGAAACGCTGATCTACTTGCATTGTGGCGCATGTCTGTTTCCACACACGTCTGTCACCATTATATTCATCATGATACCTGATGATGTAGGTTGAGAGACTTGGCACTGTCCCGCTTCAAGTCTGGCTTCGCGCCGTGACATGATCGCTCGCGACCAGCATGGCGCCCTATAATGCGATCGAAATAATACAGGGATAGAAAGCGACTGGGAAGCGGCGCGCCTCGAGTGCGCGGCTTGGCGGCGTGACGTCAGCGTTCTCGAGCGGCACGGCGCGCAACAATGCGATCTAAAAATACAGGGCGAGCAGCTGGGAGACAGCGGCGCGCCTCGAGTGCGCGGCTTGGCGGCGTGACGTCAGCGTTCTCGAGCGACACGGCGCGCAACAATGCGATCTAAAAGTACAAAGCAGAGCGCGTCTCGGGCGTAGCTTTGCGGCGAAATGCGGCGCGTCTTGAGGCGGGCCGGCTGGCAAGCGGTTCACCCCGCATTACGGCGAGCTGCAGGGAGCCCGCGAGGAGCAAGAGTGATCCCGACCGGTTTCCGGGCTACGAAATTCCTTTCTTCCTGAGGATGGGATGCCCAGTGGCTTTCCTCGGGATGCGGGGGTGAGAGCCCTGCTGTTTCCGAAGAAGAATGTCCTAAATGTGCAGGGCAAGCGACTGAGAACCGGCGCGCGCCGGGTGTGGTTTTGCGGAGAAATGTGGTGGTCTTTTTTGAAGTAGCTCACAGTGCACCTGATCTGCAGGCTTCCTTAAAATCCAAGAATGCTGCACCAATCGGTAGGCAGCACGGATTCTCTTCCTGTGCGCGCAAAGTTTCACTGCTTCAAAATCGGAAATTACGAGCGAGGTGCCTCTCGAGCGCATCGCCCGATCTGATTGCAGCGAAAAGAGACGTGGACAGAGTACGCCGACGGGATGGGGTTTCAAAAATTGCTCCCACTTGAGAGTGGTTATGGCTTCCTCGCCCTAGCATTCGAGAGGAATGGAATTTCTGAAATCTCCCAGAAATGCCAGCTCTGATTGTTTGCCATATTACTGCCACTCGTGCTCCAAAGCATCAGATGATCCAACGTGTCTGTTCACCCTGCTTGTAGTTGAAAGCAGAGAGGTCGTTCGGAAACTTCTGGAACATATGAGCTCAGGTGTGAATTATTGCACTGCCTTCATGGCAACTCCTTTCAGCTTCGCTGTGTAGCTGCTATGTCAAGTGATTTGGGCTGTGAGGCAGGGATATGCTGCAAATCTTATGAAACCTGAGCTGTGTTCGTGATGAGCTTCGGACCCCTTTCGTTGCAGCTTCGCTTCTGCGACTCCCTCAAGCGAACCATAGGCAACGGAACAAGCGCTCGCGTATATTAAATTTTCGCAGTCTCCTATAAAGGTTTTAAAATCGATTGTAGGGAAACGGCGGAATGAGGTTTTTCTCTCAGGCTAATGGCAACCGTATACGGAAGCTGTGGCTTGTAAGGAGAGAGGTACGCTATCCTCGAATTCTCCCAAAACATGAGCCACACGGTGCCTGCTTTCAGAAAGGATCACCGAAGTCGAGACACCAAAGTCAGATCACAAACCGAGACCTAGGTCAACTGGAAACGAAGGGCTCAAGAACACAGGCACAAATCTGAGATCAGTAAGGTTGCTTCTAGGAACAGTGTCGAAGTGAATGCATGCATGCAGTTAATTACGAGGCAGATGGCAAGTCTGCGGTTTCCTTTACTTCCTTTCTAGAGGAAACAGATTTCGACACGGGTAAAGAAAGGTTAGTTCCCGCGCGAACGGAAAGCTCATCTTGAAAGGAGAATTGAGCTGTTCTTGGGCATAGCGTACTCCCATTCGCTGCCATCGAAATCAACTTGGAAAAGGGCACCCAAAAGACATTTTTGACAGGTTAAAGATTTCTCTTCCTCCTCGCTTTCACTCGGGCCTCAAATCTTTAATTGAGTTTGTTGAGATGCCCTGAATGCACTTCGATTTTTTCTTTTTCTTTTTTTTTTTTCTAATGGCATCTTTCATCGATCTTCCGCTACGTGATGGAACCATCCGAATCTCGCAACTCCTCTCGCTAATGAGAACAGTACCGCTTTAAAATGAGAGAGATTTTCTTCGAGAGATTCGCTAGTGTACATCTTCCCTTTCGCTGTAAGAACTTCGCCGCAGTGTATGTAGTGTTGCCAGATTCAATGGAATACGTGTTTCCTGGTTATTTTTTGATCCCTTTTTTTCTTTCACCTCCTCCTCCTCCTTCTTTTTCTTTTTTTTCCAGAAATGGTATCTGATTTTAGAGAACAAGGGTCAACTTATTTCTTGTTGGGTTAGCATTTTAACTGAAAGGAGAACACGAGTGTTGCTGTTCTGTCGAGGGCACTTACAAGAGAACACAGACACACTCGATTTTTTCTGCAGGATATGAGAAAGGTGGGTTTAGAAGGGTAAATTGTGAAATTTCTTGTGCACTCTGACCCTTCTCGTCAATTGGATGATGCATAGCGCTCTCGGTTTTGCCTCGCACGACCAACAGACAACGGAAGGTCGATCAAAGTAGCTTTTCTGAGAAGGGAGAAATCATAATTTCTCCACCTCCATTTCTGGATTGCTTCAAACAATTCGGCAGGAGTTCTGAGAATGGATGGTCATGACAACGCGCAGTAGAGATGCTTATATTATAAGTGATGACTATAATGAATTTCCTCTTATGTAGACACAGAAGCATTTTCACTTCGAATTTTCTTCTAGAAGAAAAGTCCGAGTGGACTTTAGTTCTCCCACAGATGCACCATCAATCACTGCACTAACGCACATCACAATTCAGTCCAATATGCCAGCCTCGTTGAATCGAATCATCAATTTCGAGCCGATGTCTAACCAATGTGACTGATGAGCCGAAACCGACACCGGCGCAGCGCGTCTCCAAATAACAGCTAAATATCCCTTCCTTGACGAGGGTCAACATCGTCACCACAGACCAAAACACCGGTGGTGCGAGGTCCCTTCCAGGTCAAAAGAAGCAAAGAGGAGGAACAACCAGAAATTCCGACTTTCTTCACGTTCCTCGTTTGCAAGAGGTGGTGGTTTCCTGCCTCCGTTGGTTGCAGCGTTGCAGCGGGGGCGTGCACTACCCAAATACTTTGAATGTCCGGAAGAGCTCTCCAACTTTTGCTTAATGAAGAACAATTTCTTAAGAAAAACAGGAACTTTTAGTGTAAGACATGTATCTATGTGTGTGTGTTCCTTCCTCTAGACCAAGAGCTTCTAGGGGTTGCTCGGAATGACAACCTTTTAAAAGACTCAGTCTACAGGAAGAGGTGACCACGGTGCACTACTACACTCTGACCCTTCTTTGCAAATTAGAACCGATCTGCCGTTACGTACACGATCTTCTTTCCTGGAAGCCCTTTTCCTCCTTCCCTGCTTGTTCTCATCGCTGAGCCGCGTGCATCCGAATGGCCCTCGCCCTCGTGGTTTGTATGAACGCCTTAAGGAACTTCCTCTAGGGTTCCGGTGCGTCGCGTGGATGTCTTCACACTTGTAAGCACCACCTCATCGCTTCCCAGCCTTCTGGCTGAGATCAGAAAGGCTCTGTTCCGAAGAGCCGAGAAAAAGGAGCCGGTCCAAGGTTGCCTTATGAGCTCGGTGATGCCCATTGGGCACCTGCCCGATGAACACAGACCGCTTAAAGGATATGCAACACACGGTGTTGGGGGTGGGATACGACCAAGAGATTGAGAGGTGGCAGCGCCATGAGGAGCGCCTCTGGGAATCGATTCGCTGATCCCAGGATCCTAACTGCTCAAGCATGGGAACACAGCAGAGGGAGCCTATTCATCGCTTGAATGCATCGATCCTTTTTTTTTTTTTAGATAAAAACATCAAAGTGTAGCTCCTCTCTGTGTTCTTTCGAGAAAAGTCCAGAAAATTCGGCACTACGAAGACGTTGTGAATTCACTGAGACGGTTGTCGGGTGCAAAGGGGCTCATTTGCTATCCTTCTTATACCACCTCCAGCTTATACCACCTTCTTATACCCCTTCTCTCTCCAGCTAGCAATCTGTGTGATGACCATGGTGGCGGCAGTTTCCAAGCTTCCAGTAGAGCCCTAAGGCACGGACAAACCGCAGCTCCCTGAAGAGCCTTCTGAATTCGAAATGTTTCTGTTTTTCGATGCGTTGCTTTTTTTTCCTTCAGCCGCGTTTTCTTTTTTTTTTGCAGGGCCAGAAGGTCCCTGGATTTTGTCTGACATCAGGGATTTCATCCTGAGAGGGAATCCATCACGATGTAACAACTTTGGTTTTCAAGAGAGAGAGAGAGAGAGGAGGGAGGAGGAGGGGGGTGAAATGCATCTACAGGAACCCCCAAACAAGTCTTCCAAAAAATATTAAGGACGCATCTTGCGACCGCGCTCCGGTTCGTCCCAGTCAGAGCGTTCCAAAACCCTGGAAGGTGAGACCTGGACCGCGACCGAGGTCGCCCCTCCGAGCGCCCCGGACTTTACTTCTGCACGCGAAATCGTCTGTGGCAGCAGGATCTTCGCAACGCGGCTCCGTGGGCAGGTAACCCCACCTTTCTTCGGGGAAGGTCCTCAACAAAAAGCCAGAATTATGAGCCGCACGGGGAGGACTTTTTTCCTCTCCTCCAGCTCGAGACTCCCAAACCACACTAACGCAAGATCGAGAGCCGTCGCTGCTCGGTGCACATGGGATGTCTTGGTACTCTCCGAATCCTCAGCTCGGCTTCTCAGATTTCAGGGAGGATTCTTCCGCGAGCGTTTTTCCGATATCTTTACGATCCGAGAGCGCATATGGGCGGTTCACGCTTCCAATGGTCCGTGGCTTTAATCCGTTCTTATTTTTCAGCTGCGGCTCCACATATATCTTCAGCCAGCATCATAGCAAACTGCCGTTTCCATTCTTTAAGTACTGCCGAACGGGGGCCTCCATTCCTCGACTCTTGCTGCCGTTCGTTCGCATTGTGGGTCCGCAGTGAATCCCCTGCGGTCGCATTGCTCCTCGATTGGATCCGTGGGAATTTGACAGGCAGCTGAAGAGTTTGCGCGACGGCGGCCCCTTCGGCCTTCGCCCTTCTCCAAGTTCTTGGTCCCTTCCTCTCCCTCACCCCCTTTTTGCGAGGGAGACAAGCGTGCGAAGGCGGTCGCTTCTCGATCCTTTGGCTGATATCGAGGAGACTGTGATCTGGAACCGAAGAAGTGAGGTTCACTGAACTTCATCGCTCATCCAGCCGCTTCTCAACAGCTGGGGGGGATAGGGTTCCTTGCTTTGCCGACTTTCGGTTCATCCATGCCACGAGACTGAACCTGTTTCCAATTTGGGGCGTGTCAAGAAGGTCTTTAGGAGGCAAACCTCTTGCCGACACTGTGCAGCTTTGGATAAGGCCAACTGCCTCACGCGAATGAAACCACTGTAAAATGCATTCCACCTATACACAGTCAAGCATGCCGCCACAACCGAAAGGTCACCAGCAGTTGCGAAGGATACCACAGAATGGAAGTTGGTATCGGCCAACGAGACGGGGTCTGATTTCAGCCCAAGACACCGGATCTGGTGCTGCGGAAGGCGAACCACACACCCACCCTCGAAGTCTCCTGCCCTTTCGAAAACAAGGAAGAGTCATTTGCCCTCACAAGATGGGACGAAGAAGTACCAGGAGATCTCCTTGCTGTTTGCAAGAAAAGATCTTCAGACTCAAGTATTTCAGGCTACTGTACTGGATACAGTACAGTATTCTTGCTGGATACATGAGACCACCATCGAGTAAGTGCACTCAATTGTAGGTGCGCTAGGATAGTGGAAACCCTCGGAACGATAGAGTGATCGATGAGTCTGGAGCCCGGAAGCGGTATGCGAACACAACGAGGTCCGATAGTGTGGCCTCATGTATCCAGTGCAGCTGGGACACCTGCTGGACGCTCCATCTAGGACATCCTCCAGATGGTACTATTAATCCTGCAACGAAGAAATTTCAGGGAACTGCGTATCCTCACCTCCGATGTATCCTGACACCAGCCTGCTCTCCTGGCCGGTCGGTCGGCTGGCCACACGTTGCTGGCGCTTCGTGTGAGGCACAAGTTCGAGTTCTTCCCTCTGGGTCGATCCCCACCCCCCACTCTCGCTTGTCTCTCTACTGGAGTTCCCCCATCCTCTGCTGCCGCCGGTTCGGGAAAGCCTGCGTGGGCTGCGCGCCGAGAAAGCTGCTTGAAATGCACCCCCTCTAATGGATGGAGCAAACTTTCCTCTCTCTGCTCCCTTTGGAGGCACTTCGAGCCATCTTACACACATCGTGTTTGCTCGACAATCTCCTCGCTTTTGCGGGGCGCCACCGCCGTTTTCACACGGCGAAGATCCGTCAGGTTTTGGGGGGTTTCCGGCTGTTGAACCAGGTTTAATGAAAGGGAGGGGGCATCCCTGCACGAGGCGGAGGGACAACCTCTCCCGGACGCAAGCAGGAGCAGCTTCCCGCCGACCGTCGAAGGGCACCCGCGAAATCCCCTCTCCCTTTGCTGCTATCGGGAATTGCGGATGCCCAAAAGTTGACTTTCCGAAGGGCCTCGATCGATTTTCTTTGAGAAGAAAGTTCATCACGGGAGGAGGGTGGGGGAAAAAAAAGGGTTGCAGAAGCGAAAGAGTTGACATTTAAGACTTGCTGTTGGATTTACAAGCAACGGAGAAGGAATTTCGAGAGAGGAACAAGACGACGTGGGCATGCAGATGGGACGCTGAAGACAATCGAGAGGGAACCGACAGCGCCAAAGACATCTGCCCCGAGGGGAGTCGGGTCCCACTCAATTTTCATCCCACCGCTTTTTCCGAGTGACCGATTCCCCCCCCTCCAACGGTCTTCCCCCTCAGCAGCAGCGGTTCCTTTCTCGATGGACTCACGCTGCGACTACTCTTTCGAACTCGGCCGCCAGCGGCGAAGGAGGGATCCGAACGGGGATCTCCGCAAGTCCACAGTCCACAGGAGTCCGCAGGAGGGTGCCGGCCCACCGTGCGCGGATCCGCGAGCTCCAAAAAAAAACCAAATACTCACGGAGTGGTTGCCCAGGTTGTGGACAGAGCACGACAAGAAGGCAGAGCTCCCACTCTGCACCGTAATCTGCGTGGGGAATGCATTAAGGAAGGCAGGATCCTTCGCCGGCTGGTTGAGTTTGCGCTTGTCCTTGATCGAGAAAAAATTCTTAATCGTGCAGCCATCTGGAACAGAGAAAGGCAGAAGCTGAGCCTGCCGTTCTGTTTCAGGGGGAGGGAAGGGCAAACGGAAGGTGGACGAACTTTGGATCTGGAGGAGAAGAGGATACCACGCGTTGGGAAGAGGCAGTTGACTCCCTCCCCCCCTTCTTTGGTTCGCAGTGCGAGAGCCGTGGCTTCTTCGATTGACCTCTTTCCGGAAACTCGCAGTCCCCCGCAAAGCGCGCGCGTGTGATTTTCTCCCGTTTTTCGTGCGTGGGAGGGCTTCGGAGACGTTCGACTGCTGTGCGAGGTATGCGCGCTGTCCATTGGGTCCTGTGATCCACTCGAACGCTCTGTATCTAGATTCCTCTGCGGCTTCCCATGCGTGGTCAGCGTAATCCGCCGTGTCAGCACGGCTGCCTTTTGACCCACCTTGCGCACTCGGTGCTTTCCGGGATTTCAGAATGCAACCAGCTCCCGGAATTTCAATGGCGGCCATCGTTTCCCGGTCGGTAACACTTTCGGGTTTCTCCTCACCATCCAGGAAACGGAATAACAACAATTCTTCCGGTTTTTCATTCCTTTGGTTCTCAAGGAGTGCTGAATTCTCCTCCTTACGAAAGGTTTGTGAACGATGCTTAAAGGCACACGAAGTTCTTTAAGTATCGTTCACTCCACCCGAGGGTGTGTGTTGGCTGCTCAAGTCAGAGGAAGGATTCCGTTCCTCTTGCACTTGGGAAGGAACCCGGAAGGAGTCCGGAGGGGAGGTCGTCCCCGAAGGGACATCCTCGTTTCTTCTACCGAGGAAACCCGCAAGGGAACCGCGTCCAAATTTCCCTGAAGAGAGCCCTTCATAACACTCCGGAGAGGCAACCCCCCGAGGGGGGTATCAACCAGCTCCATGGTACTCGATGGAGAGTTCCCCCATTCCCGAAAGGAGCACGAAGAGAGGACATTTTCACAACCGGAGGGGAAATCCGAAGCTCCATGATTCTTGGAAGGACCCTGGAAGGTAAACTTCCAATCCCGGAGGCCAGTGAAGAGGGGCATCCGAAGGTTCCGGCTTCCGCCAGTCCGCATCCTGTGGACCTCCTGATGCTAAAGCGAATAGAGCTGCAGCTTCAGTTTCAGACACTTGCAGTCGGGGCAATCCTGTGGAGCACCACCTGGTGCCAACCCGCACGCCTTCTTGCCCAGCAAGCCACCGGCAGCGTAGGACTCGCGTCCTTCCTTGCGCTCCGTCCACAGGTCTCATCAACTGCGGACTGCACCTTCAGCAGGTGCTCACGCTGGCGAGGAAAAACGGATGGATCTCGTGCCACCCACATTGAACGGTAGTGCCTGGTTGCAAAAAACCGTTCGCACGTGGGCGAGGCTCCAGGAGCCAAGCACGGAACAGGCGCTACCTACACGTGTAACAACAAACGCACACTCCGGGAAATCCTGGAAGATCTCGCGAAGAGTGCATGGGAAGAAAGCACAATCTTCCTCGCTGCCGCTCTGCCTTCCCTTAGGAAGCATATGGACAGCAGCCTCACGGCTAGATGGGAGGTTACTGTGGAAACCTCCGGAAAAAGAAGAGCACTGGGCGAGTGGACGACTGGCCAGCTCACCCACGCTGCTACCCGGAGTGCTTGACCTCGCTGTCTTTTGCGTTGAGGCGTGCTACTGGGTATTCCTGAGAAAGACCTGCAGTTTCCCCCGGTGCTCATGAACACTCTCACGCTCCCATAATGTGGCAGGAGTCGGCATTGATGCTGCTGCATTAGGGCCTCCTGTGCAATGCCTGCCGCCATCATTGGACACGGGGGGGAGGAGTGGACCCAAACTGTGCAAGATGTGAAAGCGGGAATCTCTCCTGCACCTCCTAGTGGACTTTGTTACCCTCAGCTTGGTTTGGGGACGCTTTGTCGCGACCCTGCGGATCCCCGGAGGCAACTCCAGAGTAGTTTTGAAGCTCCTGTCCCTGCACGGCGCCCTCACGCCGGCCGCATCCCCAGCAGCACTTTGCTGCCTACGTGGGATCGTAGCTGCACGGAGCTACGACAGGGAAGTCCAGGACGACAAAGATGCCATGTATTTGGCTGTCCTCTTCATGAGGACAGTCTGGGAGTCTTGAAACAGGAGCTTGCCGGCATCCTGGCAAGGATGCAAGGAACACCCTCCAGCACACAGTGATCCCTTCCTGAATCCCCCATTTTTTGGCTTTATGCTTTTTGTTTAATTTTTTTCTCTTTTTGTCTTCCTTTCCCCTGTGCTGCTGAGGCTACCCCGCTGGCCTGCTTGCCGCTTGCCGGCAGGTTCCTCCTCGTGGTTATTAGTGATGTGGCAGGACCAAACGACCTGCCATAGACGCGTATGTTTATTTTTCATAAATAAACACCCTGGCTTGACCAGGTGTCAGCCAGCGCTGCACCCGGAGCCTACAGGCCAGTCGGCGTCATCTTGCGGGGGGCTCGAAACCCGCGACGCACCCTCCGTTCTCGGCATCGATCCTCCTCCAGGAGGGATTCGAAGTCGCCACTCTCGGTGCCACGCGCGGGGCCAGAAGCCATGGGGCCTCCAACGCTGGCCAACAGTAAGTAATGATAATGGATTGCTGCTCAAATTGACTCTGAAGAACTGTTGCTTTTAAAAATCGAGAGCTCATGCTCTGCTTCTTCCTCTGGATTAGTGCCATCGCTGTGTCATCGCTTCAAGGAGTGAAGGAATGATTCCTCCGACAGTGTGCTGCTGGGAAAGCATCGATGAAGCACTGTTGGCGTACAAAAGGGAAATTGAGTGAGTCGTGGCAAGATCCGAATTGATTTCTGAATTCCCGGACGCGGACTGGCACCAGAAAATCCAAACGAGCGTTCCAATTAAAATGCAGCTTTTGGTTTTCTTCAGGCGCACCTGGCCCTTAAGATTCAAATTATGCAAAGCGAGTTGCAGGCGAAGAATCTTCCGAGTGCGTCAGCAATTATCCTGAGTGATGCATCCGTTAGTCCGTATCATCATGACGCCGGCTCAAATTAATGTAACGAATTTATGCTGTAAAGTAGCCCCATTGATTTGACCTTTTGCTAGTCAGCTCGGTTCTATTAAGATAAATCAAACAAAACGAGGGGAAAAGAAACAAAAAATATCAAAACACGCACGTACCAAGCAGGACGTTTTTTCCTTCTGCCGTGAGTTTTCGGTACAAAGTTTCAAGGAAAATCACAAAGGTCGAATGTGGAACGGATGGGTACATTACTGTGTACAGAAACAGAAAAGAAAAAACGGAACAATCAAGTTCAAGTCTTTCCTGTTATATGTACAGCCTCGGTGTCTTCCTGACATCGGATAACGAACGAAACCGGGAGCTCGCGAGAGACGAGCGCGGCCCCAAAATGCTTGCTAAATGTTCGTCAATGATTAAGGACGAAATGTTCAAATACAGATGGCCCCGAGGCGACTGCGGAAAGGAAATAAAAAGGCCCCTGTTAAACGTTTGAGACATTTGAAGAACGAATTTCACTTCAACGCAGGAGTGCGCCAAGCAGTTCTCGGGTGGCATTTTTGCCAATGTTCCCTCAAAGTAGTGAGACCGTTGCGTGTGTTTCATTCCGTTTCCGGAGGCAGATGCCACAGAATCTTCTCGTTAAATCACTTTATCTTTTCCTCTTAGTTCTCCTTCGGAAAATATGGTTTTTTTATCGCAACTTTGCATGACACGAAGACATATGAGGAAGAAATCTCTTATCTGGACCAAAGTTCAGACTGAACATCGGTGCTGCTTCCGAGAGGGCTAGACTGACACGAGGTTCTTGCATCGCTCAGCTCCAGTTAGGGTGACCCCTGAAGATGTACGCACTGTGCTGGCCACCGAATGACCTCTCAGTATTGCCCCACGCGAATAGGACTGCCCAATTTCATACTCGTTTTCGTTTCATTCGAAGGAAAAAAACAATCGTAGGTCTCATACGCATTGTGACTGGTGAAAGAAGCCGTACACCTCTTTCTGCCCCCCTCCCCCCTCCGCTTTTATCACCATTCGTGCTATTGAAGGAACTCAGAAGCCTCTTTTCAGTGTAAAGACCGCTGTACAGGAGGTTATCTGACAGAGCATAACAGCTGAAGAAGACAGCTGAATTCTAGAAACATTGCGCGACCGAGATTGCAAGATGCGTACAAATTCTGAAGCCAAACACACACTCACACACGTAGGAAGTTATTTCCAGGCTGTGATGCCTTTCCTCCGGTGCCACTGGGATATACCTATTTATTTTCTTTTTTCTTTATACAAGGATCTCTTGTTTAAGGCTTCCAAATATAGCTGTTCTAACAGAAAAAAAGAAAATCTGATAATCACCCCTTGTAGAGCGCATATTCGTCCTCTCCGAGAAGTCTTTGGAAGGTTTCGGGCCATCGAAACGCAAACTTCGAGAATTGCAAATGCGCGCGCGCCTTCCTCGGCCGTCTCACCTACAGACCCGCCTGCCCAAGGCCCTGCCGGAAAAAGGGACCCCACTCTTTCCCCCCCCTGGAGATGAAAATTCCAGTGGCAGGCAGGAAGGATGAACCACTTCACGGGAGGTAGAAAGACAAACACGGGAGATCCCCGAGGGAAACCGAAATGGACATTCCGGGACAGCATGCCATCTGGTGTACAAACGAAGAAGGAAATCCGTCGCAAGCGTACGTGCACCCCAAGGCAGCACGGGTGGCGCACGTCAGTTCACGGGCAGATCCGGAACAAGAGGGAATTGCCTCCAGCGCTGGGCAACATTGGGCTTCGTGGTGCCTCCCTCTCCGGTGGCGAGCACCCTCGACTTTCGGATTAAAGCGGCCAAACTTCCTTCCAGGAACGTCAGTCGAGAAGACGGTAAAAATGGGAGGAAGTTCGCATCCTTAGCAGAAAGAGCAGGAAGAGTCTGTGGCCGACCAGACCATTCCAAAAGGACGAAACCAGGTCTCGTGGTCAGGGGCGAAGAAGCCTTCGCGGGGTCGTTGCTCGCCTCCGTGAGCACCCACCAACGGCAATGGACAAGAGAGGAAGAGAGCAGGCGCCAAGCTCCGACCCTCCAGTTCACCTTCCGAGGACTGCCGCCACTGTCTCAGCATCTCTCTGGACCGGTACTTCATCGGGAGGCACTTTTCCTTACGATGAAGTACTGCGGAAATCCAAAGCTCCCCAGAAACGGAATGAGCACTTCAGAAAGGGACTGATGCGTTCGAAGGTGCAAGGCTGCCGGAAGGCATGAGCTGGGTCATCGCTCCTGATGGAAGCACCCCTAGAAGAATGAAGAGAGGAAGAGGAAAGACATCCTTTTCCACCTATTACTCTCATCAGCACACGTTTGTGTGGTGTCCTCGTCAATGAAAATTCGAGACTCCAGTCCGGTAGACTTTCTTAGTGACATTCGTACCCGGAAGTGTGGGGTGGTCCTCGTCCTCCCTAGGTTCGGATGCCTCAAAAAGCGAGCTGCGCTCCCATTGTCCAGAGAACCGAAACGCTCCTTATGCGAGGACATCCTGAGCACGAGCCGCTCCAGATCCATCCAGAACGTTTCGCGGAGGTCTGCCCCATCCCCCGCCCTGCACCAACGCTGCTGTCGTGCGCGACTGGGAAGAACCGGAACGGAAGCGCACCAGATGCTCCCGGAGAGGCGCCTACCCTTTAGAAGGGGATCTTTCCCTGCATGATCTGCCCTTCACCTCTGTCTGCAAGAGGCGAAGGGGTGCCAGAGGCCATTCCTATCAACCGAGGGACATCGCGGTCATTGTCCGCCTAGCAGGATCCCCTCCTCTCTTGAAGGAAATCCTGCGGGAGCTGCGCTGTTTTCTTTTCCCCGATGCTCGTCTGTCACCCACCCTCAGCTGGAAAACCACAGCTGAGTCCCGAATGCGCCCCTCCCCCTCCTCTCGGGAAAGAGAAAACGTGAGGCGTCTCTCTCTCTCCTTCCCTCTGTGTCATCCCATTCACATTGCCCCTGTTTGCTCATGCTGCGCATACGTGAGCCCCCGAAAGGGTTAGCGAGATGTTTTCGTTCCCTAAACCGTTGAGTCTTCTCTGATTGGCTCGGGAGCTGCGGCGCGACGTTCCCACCGGTTGTCGCGCGGTTCTGCTCTCTTGAAACTCCGTGCGGATTTTTATTTTGGGGGTTTTCGTTTCGTTCAACCCTTCTAGCATCCTTAGAGCGCTCAACTCCTCCGAGAACGGCGCTGAGGGGTGAAAGTCATCAGCGGGACCAAATGGCGTTCTACCCAGGCAATCGGTGAACCATGGTAGACCCATCGCGATGGCTCGGAGGTACCTGCGAGGTCGCTCCAAGGTCACAGACCCAGAACGTGGGTCAAGCGGAAGGCGCCGTGTCGGCAGAGAGGCAAGAAAATGAAAGGATCCTGCGGCCGCAGCGGAGGTCTGGAAGCCGCGCCGCAACCTGCATGAATCATTAATGAACAAGCTTTTCATCACTGAAGGGATGATTTGCTCCTGAAGGTTGTTTTCCTCGCCCCAAACACGCGAGCATCCCTCTTCGGCGGATCGGGAAGCGAGAGGGACGCAGTCCTGATTTTCGGGAAGACTACCCTCCCGGACAGAGGAGTAGCGAGCAGCCTCCCGAGGCGGAAGCGCAGTCACCATGACGACACCATGACGTCAACAAACCTCATCCGCGAGGAGAGAAGCCCTCTCCCCCCCATTCGCTGGATCTGAGGGGTGGAAATTGCCCGCATCCTGTACAGAATGCAGGGTATCACAGGGAATTGCCAATGACCCTTCCTGCCTTGCCCTCCCTCCCTACATAAACAGCGACGTATCTCTTTTCCCCGAGGCGGACGGTCAGCTGGCTACCCTCCAGATTCTTCAAATTCTAGAACTTTCTCTCTCTCTCTCTCTTCAGCGTTTGCTGTTGAAACCGAACCCCGAAGTGACCGGGTGTCACAGGAGAAATATCCGCTCGTCCCGAAACGGCGTACACCATCGGAACCCCGACGGGGGCTGATGGGATCCCAGTTCTCGGACCGGTCGGCGGGAACTCCGAACGCCCGGAGAAGCCAGCCTCCACTTCGATCGCTTCACTTCTCCGCCGGAGGGATCGACTTTTCCCATATGGAACGGTGGAGTCCAACTCCCTCGATGTGAAGGGCGCAAGATCAACGAGTTGCGGGAAGGGGATGGGGGGAGGAAATTGGCTCCGCGGCTCTGCCTGTAGGCAGTTCCGGTTGTCCCATCCCTCGAAAGTAGCTCAGCACCTTCGGGGCTGCTGGTGCCCCGGCTGGAACGAGGCGCAGACCGCGAGGGAATGGACCGGGCACTAGCAGTCTCGTGCGCGCGCTACGAGGGCAGCTGGGAATACCTCGCCGACGAAAAGGGCGGGCAATCGCTCACTGAGAAACATTGGGGAATTTCACCGGCTCTTCGACGCAAGGAGGCATCGGTTCCCTTTTTAAGAGCAGCCTGCTTCCAGGTTTCCCGCTCTCTGGGAAGGATGCCGCTAGCGGATAGCAGCTCGCGAGAGGCGCTCCGAGAGCAACACCGCCTGCGGCGAAAAGGGAAGGGGGAAAAGAGAGAGACAGTGCCAAATCTCCATTTCCTCCACACCAGCCGGAGTGGTCCATGCTGTGAATCTTTGGTAGCCTCCTTGAAGATGATCGCGGGTGATAGGAAAAAGTGACGTTTCCAAGGGAAGCGCTTGCGAGACGCGGAAGAGCCAAGGAGCTCCCACTGCCCCGCTATCCAGCCGCTTCAATGAAAGGGGTTGAAAAGTGTCCAGCCTATCGCGAGCCTTGAGGCGTACGGGGGTCATCGGAAGTCCATGGAGAGAAAGCAGCCTCCTGCGCCCATCCGGAATGCCTCACGGCCGCGCCGCGGCGCGCAACCAAGCGGCCACTCGGAGGAACTGGAGTCTGGTGGCCTGTTACCGGCCCCACATCTGCCTGGAACCTTAGATCTCACACCCAATCTCTGTGTCGCAAGGGAAGGGACGAAACTTCATCCAGGGAGTCCCACGTTCCTTCGAGAACCGCATCGAGGTTTCGGACGAGGCGCGGCAGGCTACTGGAGCTTGTCGGCCAGGTGAACCCCTCGGTCCCCGAGGCTCGGGAAACGTAGCGCAGTATTGAGGGAGTGCTGAGAAGTCGCGAGAACCCAGGCGGAGCATTTCGGGAGGTGATCCTCTGAACCTTCTGAATGGAATGCGTCCCATACGACCGCGCGCAGGCCGGCAGCACGGGCGAGTCGCCGCCGGCAGCCGCGGCAGTGCTTCTCTTCTTCGTACACCCATGTGACAGCAGCGCCCGGGCCGGCTCTCTCAAGGATGCAATGAAAGAATTCCTGCGCCAAAAGGGAGACCGAGGGTTCGAATCCCGGTGGGTATGCCTTCTCGGCAGAGACCGTGCCCCAAACAGGAGCGTCTTCCTCGGAGAGGGAACTGGGCAGGCGGAGGCAACGGTTGATGTCGAATACCCTGCAAGAGCTGAGGACCCCGCCGGATGCTTAGGAACAAAGGCGTCCCTGCAGTGGAAAACGACGGTGCTGCCGTTCAACGTCCAGCACAGCACTGGAACGTCTTCTGGGCGCATCCCACGCACAACCGAGTCGCCCCCGGCATGCACGGCAGGGCTTTTTTCCCCTTCTTTCGCACGCCCGCGAGACGAAAGTGTCCTCTTCGGCCCGCTTGGAGCGGTGCGAGAGACCCCCCGCGCCGAGAGAAAGGCTGTGTATTTGAATCACAGCAGTGAGAGGCCCTCCGTCTTCTCCTGAACAAGGGGCAGTTTCGCTCTTCGACTCCTTTCGCGGAATATCTCTTCCCCAGCAGCGATGAAGCCTCGCAGGCCCAGGAAACTGCCAGGAGGAGCCCGGTAAAACCCGATTCTTAACATCTCCTTTTCCCATATTCCTGGATCCTGCAAATAGGAACGGAAATTGGCCTAGATCAGAGGCAGTGCTGAAGGACAAGGTAGACTCGAGGATTGGTCCAGAGATTTTTTTTTTTCGAATAGGGCGAAAGAGGAGCTCCTGAAAATCGAGCGATTGACGCAGTTTATCCTCATCTGGACGACGTGGCTTCTCTCGCTGCATCTCCCCCCGCCCTTCCTTCCGAGCGTCAGCTGTCAAGACGACTTAAGGATGCTGCGAGTTCGGAGCCGACAAACAACGCGTGTTCTCTTTTCTCTGGTTTCGTGAAATCTTGGCAACGCAGAAGGAAGGGAAAAAGAAAATCCTCATGGAGCTCTTGAAAAGGTGACAGGCATCAGCGTCTTTCCGGATGCTTCTTGTCCGCTCTGGTGGCGGTGGTGGCTACGGCTTCCGCGCGCGCGGCGGCACCGAGAGTCGCGGGTTCGAATCCCGCCCGGGGAATGACCGATGCTGAGAAATGCAGGGCGCATCATAAGTTTCGAGTTCCCCCACCGCTCAAGATGGCTTTGGTTGGCCTGTAGTTTTCAGGTGTAGCACTGGTGGAAACAGGATGCCCCCGTTGGGTGGCCGGGATTTGGAATCTGATCCACCGGGTCCTTCCGGGGTTCAAAGAGTCCTTTGGGGTTTCCCCTCCTCTATCAGTGAAAAAGGAGTCGTCCCTACACGAGGGTGGGTACCTCGAGTAACATGGAGCTGGTTGATGCTTCCTTCTGGGGTCGTCTCTCCTGAGTGTCCAAGAAGCTCGCTGTTCCTTTCGGGAGCGACCCTTCAGAGAAAATTTGAAAGCGCCCCTTCCGGATTCTCTTCAGAGGAGGAAACAAGGAACGGATCCTTTCCCGAGGGTCCCTCCGAAGAGAATGAGGGAGTGGTTCTCTTCAGGGTTCCTTGGGGACTTCCCTGATAAGCGCGAGGGGGGGACCTCTTTCTCCGGAGCCAGTATAGGGTGGTTCCTCCGGGGTCTCCCAATGACACGAAGGGTCAAGTTCACTTTCGGGACAGCGTCAAAGAGCTTCGTGCCCCCACCCTCCTATCCCATCCCACCCTAAGGAGGCGAGTGGTTCTTCAGCACTTGGAGAACCAAGAAAAAAAGAAAAAGAAATCCCAGAGCTTCCTCGCCGCCCATGATGGCCGTGTTTGTTGTTTCCCGTCCGTTCCTGCGGGAGATCACGCTCCAGAAGTTTCGTGACCCGGGAACGAGCTCGGACGGGAGCATGCCATCCAGGCGGAAGCTGCCGAAGCAGGATTTCCTCAGAGAGCAGACGGAGATTCTCGAAAGAGCAGAGGAAGGTCCCCCGTGGTTCCTCATGTCCTCGGAAAAGCCTCCCGGAGTTGAGCTCGGCGTGTAAAGCGGAAGAGCCCCTCCATCCGACCGGGATCCCGTCTCGGGTTGTTGCCAGGGAGACCAGTTAGCAGACTAGCGAGAGAGTGCTCCTTCTCCTCGCTCTTCCCTTCCATACCATCACGTGCTCCGTTTTCCCCCCAGAGGGTACCCGATCTGTCTAGTGGAGGCGTGCCGCCGTGTCTTCTTTGGCTGCCGTCTTTCGCAGGAGCTCCTCGCTGGAGGCCATCCGGAACCGTCGCTGGATCTGCATCCATCTTCATCTCCACACTCTTCTGTATTCAAGACCGTTCCTCCCTCTCTTTCCCTTTGGAGTCACACCCATTCTCGCCCTTCTCCTTCGAGGTCAGTAGCCGCGCGCGAGGAGCACTCTCTTCAACGACTTCCTAGTCTCGCTGCGTAACGTAACGGATGCTGCAGTAGCAGTCCGGATCAACGTGCACGTGTTGGATACCAATCATCTTCTCGGTCGAAATCCCCTCATGTTCCAAGGGAAATCTATTAGCCAGCAGACGCTTTAATGAAAGAAACAAACGAATGGTCATAAAGAGATAAAGCTAACAAAGAGTTCCTGCTTCCTGCTGATCCAGCAGCTCCGCGAACATTCCGGAATCGGGAAGCGCAGATCTGCTAATCCGGAAGGCGAAGCATCCCGTGCTGTCAAGGACGCGGAGATACCGTCCGGACTGCGGGCGGAACGGAGTGGGAGCAAAGGGAAGCGGAGCGGCCGCCGAGAGGGGAGTGGACCCAGCGGCGAAGGGGAGGGTTCAAACAGAAGCCCCCGAGAGGTGCCTCTTCCAAGATGATAGGCAAACATGCACCTCCGACCGCCGCGAGACGAACCCTAGGGTTTGGTTAGCGGCATGAGTGCAGCCAGCAGGACGGGACGGTGGTCGGTAGCAGCCTCAGAGACCTTCCGCGCGAAGATTTCCCTCGGAACAGAAGACGGGGAGGAGAGGCATCATCAATCCACCAGCTCTGTTGGAGGAGACGGAGAGTCCATCCACAAAGGGGCAGGAACGGCTCCTTCGGACAACCGGAGGGGAACCCCCACTCCGTGATTCATGAAAGGACCCCGGAAATCGACTCCCAGTCCCGGTCACTCATCGGGCATCCGGTTTGAACCGCTACCGGCACCGCACCAGAATAGAGGCCGACCAGCGTCATCTTGCTGGAGGAACTTGAACCCACGACGCACCCCCATCTCTCGGCGTCAATTCTTTCCGACGCCAGTTAGAACCCGTGATGGATGGTAGTGCCACGGGCGGAGACCTCAGCCAGTAATAGGATGGTTGGGCTGGAGGGCGATGGGAAACGGGATGGTGAGCTCTCTGGTTACGGCTACTTATCCAGAACTCACGGAGAGCTCTTTGTCAGTTAGCGAAACCAGGATCTGTGGTTCCTTGGAGCTCCCATCTGGAGGGCGCGATGCAAGAACCGCGGCGGACTCGCGCAGCCTCCGCGCTGACTTGGCAGCAAGGGCACTTCTCCCCAACGCGTGCCTCTCTCAACTTTCCTATCAGAAGCGATGTGCGGGAGGCATCGAAGGTGCCTATCGAAAGATCGGAGCCGAGCACCGGTCCAGCTTTCGTCCCGAGATGAGTCCCGTCCCGAGCCGCGGACGCAAAAGACGGGAAGACGACGTTCGTCCCGGTTTTCGTTCGGGAAAACCGTCCAGCCGGAGATCCCAGCGATCATCGTTTTCCGCAGTTCGTCTGGATCGCCGGTTCACGATCAGGAGGTTTTTCTCTGGAGCGGGTTTCGGCATCTTGGAGGATGACCTCTCTTTCAAAGAGGACCGCTTCCTCCCGAGGATCACGCGATGCTGCGAAGACAGTCTGGCGGTCGGAAAGCTGATGATTTGTAGGCCGTATCCAAGGTAGCAGACCTTCTCCGCCCTCCGTTTCGGCTGTGCCGCTTCCACTGTTGTTCCTTCGGGTAGCCGCAGGATGCAAGCGCAGTCTCTTGAATGCTCCCCCAATTAATAAACCGTAAAAAATAAATAAATAAATAATCAGGACTCGTAATCGCTCTGTGATGCACCCCTCCTGGCTTTTCTTCTCGCTCGTTTGTTTCCGATACAGATTTGTTACTTGTTGCTGTGAGCATCATCCGAGGATCAAGTTTAGTTCTCCTTTGAGAAAGGAAAGACGCAGCGTTATCCCTTCTTTTATTGTCCGCAGGAGTTTTCCCTTCCGGAGCCTCCAAGAATTTCCATTCATCTGTAAGCAGATGGACCAGAAATTCGCGATTCGAGCTGTTCGGGATCAGGGAAGCGGGAGTGCCTGAAGCGCACTGTTAAGTCCACTTCGAGCTTGCGCTCCATCACCGGGGGAATTTTTGACGGATTCCTTTTGGAAAACGGCTAGGCGGATAGTAGCCAACCTGCATGTTCACCCGACTCAAACAAGAGTTGTCGCTTTTGTTTTGCTCCCCTCCCCCTCCCCCCGTTGATTTTTTCCGGGATCTTTTTTCTGAGAGGAAGAGTTCCTTCCATTCATGCTCTGAGAAAAAGAGCGGAAGACATCGCGGCTTTGGGTTGTGTTACTGCTGTGTTGCGCAACCAATCCGCTTGCAGTTGAATTGCAAGCCTGCTGACCTCGAACCTGGGTAGAGTTCGCGCCGGTCATTTTCGGTAACTTCGAACATCGGCCCGGAATCCACGCGCCCTTGGTGCAAGGCAACCCGCCGTTTTCAACTCGGATCTGGACGGTTTCTAACGTACCGTCGCGAGATCCCTGCCAGGAATGAAAAAATTACCAAATAAAAAAAAATAAAAATCAGATCGAACAGCACCCGAACACCTTGCTCGGGAGGCAGGAACCATCTTAGAATCCGAGCTGCTCGACTCCTAAATTAGCCTTTCCAGCCCAATCGATACGCGAAATTAACATACGTTGCGATGCTCTGCTTCCAGAAATTTCGTTCGCCCGACACAGGTGGGACACGAATCGATCCGTACCCCGTCGGATGCACCGTGGGGTTTGTGGGCGCCTCGCTCGGAAGCGACTTGCTCGCTTCAGACCAAAAAGGAAGATCCTGCCCGAGGCAGACCCGGGCAGCGGTACACCCACCCACGATTCCGCTCTGCTCACTTAGAATCGCAGGCAATCTCAGGGTGTCCCCGTGGCTGGGTGAAAACGAATTCCGTGATCCGGCAAACTCGTTACCTAGCAACCGACGAAGGGAAAAGGGTTAAGGATTCCCGCGTGCTGGAATTTCGCTGGAGGGATAGGATATCAAAGGGCCCGACCAAGTCGCGAAAGCGATTTCCAATGCATTTTCCCTAGCGGCTGCTCGCTCCGTAGGTGCGAAGATTTACTTATCTCCCTCCTCTCTCACTGGTGAGATTCGAGCACTTCGAAGCAATCAAGGACCTACAGCCAGGTGCCCATCAGGAAGCACAGCAAAGAGCTGGGCGTCACTGCATTCGAGTCAATGCTCTATCGAAGTGGATGAAAAAGAAATAACAGCGATCGGGAAAACATCTCGAAAAACATACGAACTCCCGAATGCGAGCCCTGCATGTGGCAAAGAGCCTTTTGGGAAATCAGAAGAAAACCGAAGAGTATGGAACCTGGAGCCAAAAAGGAAGGGATGGGGAAAACAGGCCTGTTTGGTGATACTCGTTGACTGAACGCTGAACGTCGAAAGCCACCAAGACTGTGGTCTTCACGAAAACCCACAGCTTCATCGAGAGAATTCGGTAGGCCCCTTCAGTCAATCCTTCAGAAGATTCTCTTACTCGAAAAAGCGAGAACTGCAGCGCGGAGACGTCGCAGGGTGTAGGTCGAGAAGCCCGTGGGGTGTTAAGCTTTTTCCAGCTCACTCGTTCGCGGCTGTTGTCCTGAGTGAATTTTCGACGAATGTTCCGCCTTAACTGATACTAAGGTGAGACGTCGCGAAAGTAACAGCATCTTAAATCATGGTCAGTAATCCTGAGCACTCTTAGGAAGACAAGAACCATGGCTGCGTGTTTTAGGAACCTGCGACTTCGAATTCCTGGAGCGCACTCTTGAAGAACTCTTGAAGAAGTTCACATTGCCTGAAAACCACCCATTGCCGTCGCTAGGAGAGTTGCTTTCTCCATAGAGCGAGGTCTGTGCAAAGCCATCCTCTTTTCAACTGTAGGCATCTTGGCCGTGCAAACCGCTGGTCACTCGTTTTGATTCGCACATGGTGAGGGCATTCCAAAGCGAATAGGTGCGTTCCAACGACATCCTAGGTACTGCAACTGGGAGTAGGTGCGAAAGCAAAGCACGCTTGAAACTTAATTCTTCGGAATGTGGTTAAAAAAAAAAAAAAAAAAAAATCGAGAAAGGGTACCTCACTCATCTTCGCAAAAGTTCTCAGGATGCGGAAATGGTAAAAGCATCAGGGGAAAGCGCTTCATGATTCTTGCAAACTTCCGAATGCTGCCGACAAAATGGACTCAGATTTTCAATCATCTCAGGGAGCAGTAGCGAAGAGGATAAAATCGATTTGCACTTTCCGAACGGATAAAGATGGATTAGGTAAGTTCGTCAGCCAACGACCCGGAAGAGCACTAAATGATTAAGCAATTCTCTTTGCTGGTGTACGACCATCAGGAATGTGCAGCGATGCCCCCAAGAAACCGCAAAAACAAGTGGGTTAAGACATTCCTTATGGTCGCGTGACTTGCGGAAAGCGAATTCCACGACGGAGGTCGGAAGGATTCCCTCGGAATGAGGGACGAAAAAGAGCGCACCCTCAGCGAAGGGAACATCGCTTTTTTTAAGAAAAAGAAAAAGAAAAAAAGAAAGGAAAACCCGAACGATACTTTCCTTTTTCGTTTCTCAGTTTGTTGAAATTCGTCAGGTCGAACCCGAGTGAAACAACCGCCAAGATGGTGCCCGTGGTCAGCTTCAAATCGATGGACGCGCGTGGACGTGTGTTTCTTGCCGGGTGTGCTGTGCACGCGCTTTGCGGTTTGTTCATCCACGAGTTAAACCTCCCATTTGCTTTCCGTTTTCATCCGCATCTCCCTCAAGATGCAAGGGAATGCCAATGCAAAGTATAGGAAAAGTTGCGAAACGGGGGAGAATCCGCGATGATTTTCCGGATTTATTCAAACCAGCCCAGATGCTCATTACCAAGCAGGACGAGCAGTGTTTATCATGACGAGAAGGTTGTAGGATGCTAAACAAAGGATTGTTTTGGAGACGGAACTTCTCGCTCTTCCGCTTGAGGCGGGCGAGCATAGAACGGCCGGGTGACCGGAATCAAAAGAGGCCGACGGTGGTGCCTGCACGTTTTTTTTTTTTTCTCTCTCTCTCTCTGGGGGTGGGGTGGGGGGGTGAACCCCGTGGGCTCTTTCGATTCATAAAGTGGAAACCACGAACGGGCCATTCCGACAACGGCGCTCCCATCGGTCTCATCGACGGTCGGATGCACCCCTTCTCGGAGCGCGCAACCGCGTCTCCTTCCGCCAACCCATTGTTGCGTCGGGTGCGCGCGAGTGTGTGCGGCGCCACAGAGTGTGCTATATATAGAACCCCCTACTTACGTTCTTTGGTCATCAACAATAGCACGAACGTGAGAATTCCGGGAGGATAATTCATCATACGTTTCAACAATCAGTGTGACGTTCACTCGCATTGCTACCAGCAGGGATGGGACGAGCGCTCGTGACGTGCGTAGGGCTTGCCGAGAATCCCATCTCGCTCATTTCCTCGGTGGTGCTGCAGGAGTCGGAACACTACTTTCGGGTATCGATTGGTCCCGTGAGCACAAGAGCAGCATGTGTGTTCCGAACTCTGTTTCAACGACAGTAACTGCGCCAGACCAAATGGACGCAACCGGATTTCCACTCGCGCAAGGAAGTTTTGGATTCAATTAATCATGTACATTACGAGTATTCCATTGAGACGGTGTACTGCTTCGTAATTTTTAAACTAGCAGAAGGTAGCGGGTGAGAATCGCTCGTTGAGAGAAGGAAAAAAATGTTTTAAAGCTTTTTTTTTTTTGTTTTTTTAAAAAAAGAAAGAAAGGAAGGAAAGGAAATGTAGCAGAGAGAAAAATTCTCCGAGAACAGCCTATCAGCCCTCCTATGTCGAACCCGAGCGTTTTCTTTCAAATGACCCAGGCCTCCCGTTTGACCTTCGATTTTTCTCTCTCTCTCTTTTTTTTTTCCCGCTACACTTCTCGCTCACTGAGCAAGAATAGTAGTGTATCGAATGATTCCCATGTAGGGGTGCAGTTCCGGGGTAGAATTTTCTCAATTGCTCGGCTGATTAATGATACCTGTCTGTCGTCGTACTATCTTCCTCCTTTCACGTAATTCGAAATCATCTGCTTGGCGGTCAAGTAATTCCTGCGAACGTGGGCTGATTTCGGAGCACGCCTTCTAATTAACATGATGACGACGGCCGAGAGTGTGTTCGCAGCTTCACGTGATCTGCCTTGGCAACCGCAGAGCTTTCCCAAGGTTTCGTTTTCTTGCACCAGGAACGTTTTGTTCGCACTCTTACTTTACCGCACCGAAATCGCATGGTGCAAAGTATTTGGGGGCAAAACGTGGATCAGTCTCGAAGAACGAGCAGTTGATAAACGACGGGAGGACGTCCACTCTATCAGCTAGCTCTGACGAGAGTAAACTTTCTTCGGATGATTGATCGATTCTCCCTGGATATCCTCGATCCATTCTCCATCACGGATGCTGCCGCTTACGGCCTGATCTCTGTCCGATAGCTTCTAGAGCGGATGCATGAAACTGTTCCGTTTGGCCATTGCATCTACCGAGGCTCCAAGCAGCGCTAAAGGTAACTGAGAGGAACTTCGAGAATGGCTTCTTTTCCAGCGTGCATGATCCTGCAAGAGTGAGGAAACGCAGCTCAATAAGAGACAGTGAGTTTCCTGTGGATTAGAACACACGGCCAAGCTTTCTTGGGAAAAAATGCTGTTGCAAGGGAACAGCTGTACGTCAAAGCTGTTCTCAGAACTTTGGCTGTCACACATGCTACCATACCTTCAAGCACGCCTCATGCCATTTCTCTGCGGACTCTTGCACAGTGAGTCTGAAATGTCGTCATAATGTTCCTCTCTCTCAATGTACGATCACGGTTTTCTTCGTAGATGCAGTTCAGATGCACTCACGAAGAATGTGGCACCACTGCTGCCTACAGAATGTCTTGCCCGATTTCGAGGATATGAGCGGTTTTTTTCCCGAAAGAAACACGGTGGTGACAGTCTGCTGAGAACCAATAATGCATCTGTGTTTAGCCACAGCATGGCACTTCTGGCTCTGCACCTGCTGAACTCGGATTAGCACCAAGAACGGGATGAAACTGTTGGTTTCCTTGACCGTGTCGCAGCGCCCTATAGAGTGCAATGATCCACATGGCTGACTTCATAGGAGGCGAGAACAAACGAACCAGTGGGTGCAGGATTGAAATGAAAGCCGTCCACACGTCATCAACGTGTCCACGTGGCTCTCCCATGCGACTGCTATTCATGGACGTCCGCATTTGCATTGCTTCAGTTTTTCGTGTGCTTCACGTTTCGGCTGTGGATACACGAAACTTGAGCGATACAGAGAAGATCGGCATAGTCCGCGAGCCAAGTGATGACAAGCAGCATCCTGAAGGGTTTCACGCTTCTTGGTGAGCCGAAAGCAAAAGACGAATAGTCTACCTTCGATGGACCGAAAGGGTGCAGGTTTACCTCCGAGATATGTGCAGAACATCTCGGGAAAGCATGACGTCCCGGATCTGGAGAAGGCACGCCCTGAGCTGGACATTGAACGTTCCGCCTACTTCTTGCATGGCAGGGGCTACCACGCCTGCGGTTCATTGGCTCCCTATTCGATCTGTCAGAACCTTTTGCCCACGCGAGCGGTGGTCTTCGAAAAGTGATCGGAAGGTTCAATGTGGAGATGGTCCTTAACATGTACCTTGCACTGCTGTAGCCCACTGCGAATGGGGTGCCATGATTTCGCCTACCACTTTAGTTTAAAAATGCTTGGGGGGAAGGGAAAGGATTACAGTTTTTTTCCTGGCGTACTCAGCATCTTCTGGAGGATGTTGGCAACTTCCTCCCTTTGCTGGAGGACATGTGGTCACCTTGTCTCCTTCCCCATGAAGAAGTGGGCAATTGGAATGATCTCATCATTCGACTGGCCTCTTTCGGTGCAGACTCTCGTCCACCTCAGGGGGACGAAACCGGGAACTGGCTTTTAGAACTTCATGCCGGGCCCGTTCTGGCAAACCAGTAGTCCGGACTCCACCCACAACCAGTGCCCCGAAGGTGCAGCTGTCACTCCACATACGTTGTCCCTTCTCTTCGCCGAACAGTGGCTCCTGTGAGGGCACAGCCGATGGGGATTTCGAGTAGTCGAAGAACGGTTAGACACACGGAGAACTCGAGACCTCCGGCTGAAAGGCAGAAAGAGGGGAGATGCTGGTGACGCATGCCGGGACTGACGGTGCACCCTAGGTCTGCCGGGAGCTCCAAGCAGGATAACGAAATGAAAAAAAAAAAGCGAGGGTTCTCGAAATTCCCGACAAAACAGGCGGGGGAAGAGAACTACAGAGAGCAGGAGGTGATGATTGCTTGGTCCTTCCTAAGCAAGACTCAGCAAAGCAGTCCTCGTCTTCGCCTCCCCTCCTGTTGCTTCGGCCGACGCTCCTCGTCGTTGCCTGGAATGCGATGCGTATCCCCGACTGGCTGCCAAACATTCCGGATGACCCTTTCCACGCCTTTCGTCGTGCACCCGAGGAGTCGAGAAATTTTCGGATCTTCGGAGCGAGCAGTGATCTTGGGCTCTGTGTCAGGTTGGCAGAGACCGAGCGCTCCCTCCCTGAGTGTCCCTCGGGACGCGACTCGGTGAGCCGGCACGCAGACGGAAGAAGGCAGGCATAATAGAGGGGAGGGAGGGTTAGCAAGTTATCAAAGAGTATTGTAACGAGTCAATTAATTAATTACATATGAGTGAAGTTTGTGCATGATCCTGGGGGAATACCAAACGTCACCATCACTGGGACGAGGTATGATGCGGATGGGGAGAGGAAGCCGAACCGAGCTCCGGTGCCGAGGTCTTTCCTGAAGCCTTCGTGAAACATCGGAGGCGTCCTAATTCGTCTAGGAGCGGGGGTGAGTGCCTCTCTGCTGATTACGTCAATCATGAATGGAATGGAGCCAGTTGACCATCCTCCGTAGACTGCGTTCCACCACTCGGCGAGTCGCTACCGCTGCTTAGGCGCAGCGTTCTCCAAGAGTCCTTCCCTCTGCGGCTGCTGCCGAGAGGGATCCTCCGGGTGCGAGAGGGCAGCTGCACCGTGAGCTGCCACTTGCTCACGAAGAACGGCTTCCACTGCGACCCGATGGCAGAAGAGGAGACCATTCGATTGCCTCGCTTCCAGGTACAGTTGGGCGAAAGCTCTTTCCTGCCCTAAGGTGCCGGTGTTGGCTCTGCACATTCAACAGATGGAGTGTGCAGTGTTGCATCAACCTCTTGCGAGGTGCCACGTTGGTTCCTCTCGATGAGAACCACGCAGTCACGCGTCCGACAGTACCATGGGCGCCGTAGCACCCCTCGTGACCCGATGCATCCCTGAAGACCTGGTGCCGAGCCCCGAGGAGGCCGTTCAACATTGTTGACCACGAATCTGCTTGTCAGGATCTCGAGGAAGACGAACGAATTTCGAGAACGACTCACTCCTGCATCCAGGTCAGCGGAGTGGATGCAAAAGGTCATCCAGCGAGGAAACCTGGGTCCCGTGCTGTGCCATTCTTAGTGGGGGCGGCGTGACGAAGGTCTCGCTGGGATGATTACCCTCAAGAAAATCCGGACCAGTGGTGTGAAGCCGACCCCCCAGGATGTGCGCTTTTGGAAGTCGTCAGATCGGCGCTCTGCACGCACGCACTGAGTTTGGCGTTCGTAGATGCAAACTTCCGTCCGTAGGGATGGCGAAGACCAGTAGTGCCCTGAAGGCAAAGGGATTTCTGGGTCGGGTGTCTGAGAACCCTTGTAAGCCACGCTGCGGCACTCGAAATCCAGTAAAAAATCGAAATTCACTGTAGATGAGCAGGGAAGAAGAGGCCATACACAGACGGTTGAACTGTGGCTTGAAACAGAAGGCCATTCTGTGGACTCGGCCACCTCACGGTCCTGAGGAGACCCACCCCAGTGAACAAGGAAATCCAACGAAATCCTCCTTGGGGAAATCACAGACTGAGGATGAGACTCGGACAGCTGCTTCGTTCAAAGAAGGAAGGTGGCACTAGAATGAAGAGAGCAGAAAACGTGAGCGCTTGGACGCTAGGCAACTGTTGCAAACCACAGACGTGCTGGACGAGTGGCTCCTGTAGTGCCACAGGGATCACACAAAACCTGTTCGAGTGGCCTCGTTTCTTTATCGGCTACGAGGACAGACTGGTGGATGAACTTCCATACCACGTGGCCAAAGAAACTGAAGCTCATCAACAGGCTGAAGGAGTTCTTCACATAAGAAGGACTTTCCAAGGAAGAACTCAAAAGCCTCAGGGATTTCCTGCTTCCTTCCCAGACCACGGGCAACTTGACAGTAGAGTCACTGAAGACTGGGAACTGTAAGGAATGCAAACCTCCGAGAAATACAACCCTTCCAGTGCACTAGGAGGATCAGGGGCAGTGTCATCTAGAAGCACCGGGGAACCTGGAGCAGAGTGACACACTCTGGTGGACTCTGATGAGGAGAGGACAAAATGAGCAAATGCAATCCCTGGAAGAGCGACGTGAGAGTTGAAAACTCAGGATGGCATAGAGGCATTCCATGTGGCACGCGGCGGCATCACTGGACGGGAAACCCTCAGGGCGTGGGAAGAAAAGATCCGAACTCATGTGCTCATCTGTCCGACGCTACCTTAGAGCTAAAGGACGTTCCCAAAGTATAATACAGAAATGGAGGTCTTGAGTGATTCTTTGGAATGGAAAAGAGCGTGCCCCAGTGCAACCTTATGATGAAAGGCACAATCGCCTTCTTCATGAAGAGTCGTGGTCAGTGCGGATAGCAGCTTTCTCCTTGGAAACCCTGGTGGTCCTGCTGGAGAAAGAAAGAAACGTCCGCTGATGTGACTGACGAAGGTGCCATTCTGGACACACTTCGAGGAAGGTGTAAGAAAATGGCCGACAGTGCCTTACGATCCACGGCTTCACGAGCGCTCGGTGTGAAGAGATGCGCAACTACCCATCAAAGAGGACCAAAATACAGCGTCCCTCTGTTGAGTATTGTTCCGTCGAATGGAACAACCGCGCCGCTTGTTGGAATGGGAGGAATCGCCATCATATGAGCAGGTGCTCCTATGAGACTCCGTCTTGAGCGTCTGAAGGCGACCTTTGCTTCTTCAGGGCGCTTCTTGCGTTCGTGATACGAAGGCCCCGCATCCTCTCCACGAAGTCTTGTGGTCCGAGAAATGTCCCTACTCCACTTCTTCCTTTTATTTTTCCCTATTCCCCCCTTCCCCTAAAAGGAGGAAAGTTCTTGTGACGTTTCTTCAACAGTCGGTGGAGATTCGGTTGCACGGTTTCCACGCCCACCGTCGAATGCGCTGAGGAAGAGTCGTGCTGCTGTTTGGAGGATCAAGATTTGCTTCTTTGATGAAGGAAATTCTGCTAAAAATCCGAGAATCCCCCCCGGCTCACCCATGCAACGCGTCCAGCGTCACTGACTCAGAGAGAATAGGGATCCTCTAGACTCAGCTCCTGGGCATTCCCCCAGAAGATGTGGTGCTGCCTGCGATTTGGACAGATCCACCCTGCCCCTGGAGCGGCAGCAATCGGCACTGGAAAAGCCGCACTGGAGTCTCCCATGCAACGCACGCAGGCAACGCCGGTCCAGGGGGAGTGCGGGCCCGAACTGTTGCAGGTGTGAGGAAAGACAGTCTTCTCCTTTCCCTGTACTGCGTGCCCTACAGCCGTCTGAAGAACGTTTCTTGGTGGTCATCTAGATCCCAGCAGGCAACCCCAGGGACGGAATTATCATTGATCACGCCAAAGTGCTCAATGAAGACAATAAACCTACTACTTTCAACTTTCCAGGTGAGGCATCACAGCTGATTCTACAGTGAACCTACCGGGTCGCCGGTAAGCAGACCCTCTGAGCTCACCTAGAGAGCGGAGGGGGAAGAAAGAGGGAAAAAAAAGAATAAAAGTAAGAATAAAAATAAATAAGAACACTCTAGAGGACCGGAAGAGGATCACAGTCTGCTGGAGAGAGTCTGTATCCTCTCCAGGATGCCAGCAAGGTCCATCCGAATAGATCCCAGGTGGGGCCATCTGGCCACAATCTGCAGAAAGCAAACTGCGCACTGGACGACGTCCCTCTCGTTTCTTCTGTTGGCTCCGCTCAAGACCTCTACGATCCCTTGTATGCAGCGGAGAGCTGCTGAGGCTGCGGCTGGCTGCAGGGCATCACGCACAAAGAGAAGTCGGACAACGTCCCTGGGGTTGCCGCCGGAGGTTCCGAGAGTCGCAGCAAAGCCTTCTCGAAAGTGCCGAAGGGAAACCCAGTCCACAAATAGGTGCAGGAGGGATTCCCGTTCCCCGCACTTGTGACAGTCCGGGCTTGCCCTTCTTAGCGTCCAGTGATGTCGGGGAGAATTGCAGGAAAGACGCCAGCGTAGCAGCAGAAGTGCCGACTGCAGTGGGAGAGCGCTGCTGTTCTTAAGCACTAGGGGCCACTCCAGATCTCCGTTATGAATACCAAGTGGCTCTCCACAACGCCGTAGTTCTCGTGGAAGGACACTCGGGGTCGCAGCATCCGTCAGCAGCCCTATGGTCGAGCTACTCATCGGTTTCCATTGTGCCTGCGATGTCGCAGGAGACCTCGTCGTTTGGCTTCTGCCAAGTGCCCTCCTCATGAAGTACATCGTTGAAGCGAGGAGGCTCCTTTCCGCCCACGTGCTCCTTCTGGGACATCCCAAAACGCTCCGCAACAAGCATCGGGCGTGGTTCCCGAGTCCAGACAGTTTCACACTTCTGGGATTGCCTGGTTCAGCTTCGCCTACATGCCAACTGTTTCTTCTAGCCGAGCGCTAGAGTTGGGAGATGGAGCAGAAACCAATGAGCAGTTTTCCTTCGCCAGGGCGAATAGCGACCGGGAAGACCGCATCTTGGAACCTTGAGGAGGGAGCATAGATAGTAGGATGTGAGTCCTTCCGTATAGGATACATGGCTAGAGAGGGGACTTGCAGGAACGCACTGGAGGGTGCTCCGGTACTTTGCCGCGATGGCCGTTGTTCGCCATCGAAGCTGAATTTTCATACGCTCCAGCGTCAGGACGCCGAGGACGCCTTCCCGATGCGGAGCACAGACAAGTCAATCGGCGGGACTCAGGAACGGAGTGAGGTGCCTCTTCGTGCATGGCACACCACCACCAGCTGCGTCGTCGGCAGCTGGCCGCTGTTTCACCTCCTTTTGGCTAATATCATTGTGGCATTGTGGTAGCCTCGAGCGCCGCCGAGGATATCCAAAGATTCGCTTCATGAGATCCCTGCGAGATGGCCTCATCTGGGAAATCTCCAGATGGAATTTGCAAGCATTCCCCAGAGGATGCATGGGACGCCCTGTAGAGAGAAGTACTCCCTTACCCAACCGCTCAACAGAATGTTCCATGTTTATTTATAAATTTCATTTTGCTCCCTTTTTCTCTGCTGCACTCCCCTCTCCTGAGAAGGCGAATCTCACCGACCCGCCTCCGGCGTCTCGGCACGTTCCCAGGTGACCCTAAACCCATGTTCCTGACTCTGGTTCTCTTGTAAGTTGCTCCGGTGTAACTGGAGTGGTAGTCGGAGCCTCGCACGCCCATAGGGTTGCAGGGGAACTGTCGCTTGGCTTTTTGCGCGCGAAGAGGTCTCTTCGTGCCGATAACTGAAGGAGAAGTCGGGCGCTGCCTGCGGAGCAGGCACGAAAGCGGCTTCTGCAAAACCGTGCGCCTCTTTCTCCCGTCCCAACGGTTTGAGGATCCACAACCCCGGCGCCCGTCGATTAGGACACTGGGTTTTCCCCGGCGCTGCGTCCTCCTCCGGAGATGATGACCCTTCGGCCCGGCAAAGAAGAATTACGGAGGCGCTCCAATCAATAACTTTTCAACTCGGCTCGCCGAGCTGGTCGTTCCTCTGCGTGGACAAAAGCCGCTTCCGGCTTATTGATGAGGAGGGGGCCTGCGTGATCCGCCCGATTGCGCGAGACGCAAGAGAGGACCCAAAATCCATCTTCGCGGAAAGCGCCCCCTCAAGAAAAAAACTTCAGGGAGGAGAAGCAAGCAATCCGCAGGTCGCGTATGACGAATTGTTGATGCGGTTGATAGCATCGTCTAAGCAAATGCACCGCCGAGGAGAAAAAAATAAATGAAGCAGCTGATTTATAAGCGGAATGCTCTCCTCCCTCTCGGACGACGGGAGCTCGGGGACGAGGAGATTTTCTCCGCTCCGCTAGATGGTTTCCAAGGATGCGTTTTCGACGCGGGACTCCAGTCGCTTCTCGCATGCTCTTTTTTCCCTCTCACGCGATCGTCGTCGACGCCATTTCTGCTTGCCTCTCCTCCTTCCATTTTCTTGGAAACTGCGACGAGTGCCGGTGTCTTGCCGGTCTGTGCGCTCGCCGATGTTCTTCCGGAGCGCTCCTCGGCAGGTCCCTTTAGCAACGGGAGCTCGCTGGCACGGTGTTCGAAAGCACACTCGGATACTCCGACGTACAGGGCGGGAAACCACGCTCGTCTCAAGTTCATCTGCTGTCTCAGGGTCAAGTGACTCATCGCCTCAGGCCACAAGTCAGGTGGTGCGCTCGTCCGGCACGTGCCCGTTTTGCGTGGCGTTCTGGGAAACGCGCCTCGCGCCGCGGAAGGGGAAAACGGAGTCGGAGGCCACCACCAGGAGCATCGAAATTCCACGCACGCCCGTCTTTCCCTCCTCTGCTCGGCAGATGGCTCTTCCTCTTCATCTTTTCCAGATCAACTTTGCCTGCTCCCGGAACCTTGCAATAAAGACTGAGGAAATTGCCCAGCTAACCTATCCGAGGATGCGTCATGAGAATGCCCTTCATCGAAATAAGTGCAACCGGTCACAGACTACATCAGCGTGATCGAATGGAGAAATCGCAGCAGATTTCTTTCCCGAAATGCGGTCCAGCCTGGCAGCGGGAACCCGGAAGTGGATCCGGAAAAAAAAGAGGAAAAGAAAAATTCCGGTCCGCAGAAGTGACTCCTGCAGCGACGACACACACACACAAAAGAAAACATCGAACTTCATTTTTCTTCGGTTTCCTACACGGAGGTGCTCCGGAACCTCTCTGAACACCTTCCTGCTGTTGCTGCTGCTGCTGAGAGTTCGTATGGTATGACAAGGGTAAACGGCGGTTCCGTGTGCTTGGGCAGGGTCCGCCCCTGGCAGCCCAGGACCAACTGAGCCTGGAAAAATTTCAATTATCAAAGAGGAAAAGCCAAAAAAAAAAAACTGGGCCCGTTTTTCCTTGGAGCTTGTCCTGTACGAGAGGAAATCCGTTCATAATCTCAACAGCAACTAGAGGATGTATTCCTTAGAAGATTAATAGCGTTTCCGGTGTATAAATCCGTTTTATTCCCAAGGCCAACTGCGATCGTGTGTTTCACCTCCTCCGGGATCCCATTGGTCCTCGCGCACGCATTTGTTCAAGACTGTTTTCATCAGGGTTCCACTTTTATTCCAACAACCTTTCCAGCGCAGTTTAACGTTTTTGTACCGCCGTGTGCCGGTTGCTTTATTGCACTTGGCAACTCGATAGATTTTTCAAATTTTCTACGAGCGCATTTTCTTTAATTCATCCCGGAATGTCCCGTAAAAAGGATAGATCCGCAATCCAATTCAAGTAGATGCACTCGTTTTCGCTTCATTCATTTCCTGCTCGAAACAATCCTCATCCCCTTCCAGATACGCTCTTCCCGAACAGAAAGCTGTTTTTTCTATCATTACTCCGGCGTAATCGTTTCACAGGATTACCAACTTTCCAGCGAAACTTTCCAGCAACTTCCCTTCTCCGCGAAACAACTTTTCCGTATCTGTCCGCGCCGGTGGAACGAACTTGAATCCCGTTCGACCCGACCCATGCCGGTTGATCTGGGCGACGTCCACCAAGACAGAGTGCACCATGCGTCCCCGGCTCCGTCTGAAGAGGGAGCTCCTTTGAAAGAGGGTCAAAATGAGGAGCCCAGCACAGAATGCTTAGGTATCACGGTACTTCTTCAGCAAAACAACGCATCCAAGCACCCTTTGGAGACGAGAGGAAAAATCCTTCAAGAATATACCTGTTGTTGGCACGCCATAAATCCATCCGCGTTCAGCCGGAACGATGCCTCCCTCGGACCTCTAAGCGGAATTCCATGGTTTCCAGCCCTGGTCTCTCTCGGACGAGTGGTCGTTCTTCAGCACGCGTCTATCCTCTGCGAGGTTTCACTGACCGATGCTTCCCGCTTCCGTGTTCTTCGTGCTTATCAATCCCGCCGTCCTCCCACTGCAGCAGCCAGTATCTGTCTGATTCGCAGAGTATCTCACGTGTGTGCACTTGCGAGGATGGGAAGACACGGGCAGACGTTTCATCACCCATCTTTTTTTTTCATCTGCCTTCCCAGGACTCCATCCTTTCGCGACGACCCGCTTCACAACTTCCCGAGGTGGATTTGCTCGAACTCTTTCAGGCGTTCCTGCGGGCGGCACGAAGGCCTCCGTGCAGCATTTTCCGAAGTCACATCTCTGCACAGAGCTCGTTTCCACACGTCACACAACGAAACGCGGGAAGCCCCGAGCACGGGCAACGGCGGACCCAGCCGGAGCCGACCGTCCTTGCACGGAGTGGGCGCAGGCCCGAACGCGCAAGAGTGGACTTTGAAACAAAATTATTGTGGAAATCGTGCCTCTCTCCGTCGTGGGCAGTCGCACGCCAAGGTGATCTGCTGATGCGAGAGGGAGGCATCGAAAAAACCTGCTTGATGGTCGAACGTGTTTGCAGCGATCACTCGTCGTGACGATATGTCTGCCGCCATCCTGCTGATACGTGGCGAAGATCCCGTCACCGTTGACCACCTGTCTCATTCCGGCGTTACCCCGACCATCAACCAGAGTCCATCAACTCTCTCCGTCCAGCTGACAACAAGTCCGTCGAGTTTCAAGGACGACGGTTCTCAGAGAACTGGTGAAGGATGCAAGCGGCGAAAGGGTCACGAAAGGTCGCTCTTTACCGGGCCTAAGATCGGCGTTCATCACCAATCACTACTTCACGCGTGGGTTGATTTAGAGAGACGATGGGTCGAGAAGCTATTCGAGTCCCTCAGCGATTGGGATCAGGATAGCCACCTGCCCTCGTCGCGGATTCCTCTCTGGACTGGTTGCCCTCCCTTCGGATCCATGGCAGGAGGTTCTTTCGCGCAGTCCTCCGAGGTGTTCCCGAGAGATGAGCGCAACGGCGGGGGTCGGTGCAGGACGCAGCGCTCCAGGAGGCGGCGATGGGAGTCCTTCCTCCTTGCCGTCTGTTCGGATGCAGCAGGCGGCTCCTCTTCTGCGTCGACTTCTCCGTGGGAAGTCAACACCTATGGGCATCGAATGGTGACGTCCTCCCTCATGGATGAAACGAGGGCCGCGCCTGGTCCTCTCCAGCGAGCGGGCGCTGCAGAATGCGGCGATCGGTGGAACACGCGGCTTGGCTCCCGCCGGATGGAGGCGGGAAGAATTCCCGCGTCGGAGAGCTTCGGACATCCCAAGGACGGCTCGCGGCCCACCGAGGTGAAGACGAGCCGGCGGAAACCAGGAGGGGAATTGCGCTGCACGTGGGCGTTCGCTGGTCATCAGGGTGCGCGGTCGGTGCATCCGGAAACCACTGCTACTCCCCAGCGAGGCCGCACGGAACGGGGATGGGAGTGCGTGGGCACGGTGCGACTCCGACACCACGGCTGGAGGCTCACCTGTTCTTCAGGATTCCCCCATATTGGCAGCGAGGGCGCAGGCAGGTGCGCCGCGCTCCTGCCTGAGGGTGCCCAGCCTTGCCGGCTCCGATCGCCTGCATACTGGCCGCGTTCCGGCGCCTGGAACTTGCGGTTCCCCGGCGGAGGGATGGATAACCTTTTCTTCTTCTCTCTCTTAAGGACTGCGTTCTTCTCGACGGAATTCTGGAACGAGCGCTCCGGCGTTACCTCGTCGTCCCTGTTTGACGGGCCATTCGTTGCGAATGAAGAAATCCAGAAAATTTGCGCTGCCGGGTAGTCCTGTGTCGACCCCGTAACGATGAGGACAGAACTCGGGGGGCAGCGGAAGGGAGTCCAATGAATAAATAAATAGATAGGGAGCGAGACGGAATGGTCCCGCGGTACTCGGCAGAATTCCCGAGGGTCAGTGTCTTACGGGAAAGAGATGGAAAGCAGAAGGGAAAAGGGCATTCACTGACATCCGGTCAGTGCGCGCACCATCTCCCCCAAGGATCCCTCGCGCTTCACTTACTGTTGGGACAGTGCCCGCTTCCCACATGCGGGCAGCCGGAAACGGCTCCGGGAGGGTCGGCCACTCTCTTCCCTCGTTTGGGTGGTGGCCGCTGCTCCCATGCGGCAGAGCGTCTCCAGTATAGAGGCGATAGACAGTCCCTTCAGGACGTGGACATGGGTCCAAATGGATCACCAAGGGCGGCATCGTAGGACCGGAATGCTCCTGCGTTCTCTTTCTTGAAGAAAACGGCATCGTCGCTCTCCCCGCTGGCGCGTGGCTGCTCCTCTCATTTCGGATGAGTGCACAGTGCACCAACAAGATGGCAGTGTGCTGGTGACGGAGGGGAAGGCCGGATGCATTCACCAGGAAGCCCGGAACCTCGATGCTTCCATGAGGAATGCCAAGCATCCGCGCTCATCTTTGGCGTACCCGAGGCCGGATGCCTCGGAGTAGCCTCGTTCTCTAGTGGCATAAATGATGCCCGGCGGGCATGTGATCTCGGAGGTACGTCACCCTCCACGCTGCAGGATCGTCTTCTTCCTCTCCAAATCCAAACAATTCAGCAACGGAAGCAAGGAGCCCCGAAGGATCAGACGCTGACATCTGGGAAGTGGGCTGACGTTGTCTGGTACCCCTGTGAGTGGGGAGTCCCTAGAGGACTGATGGTGCCCCTGTTAGGGGTGGGTGTTGGGCTTTCCGCGCTCGTTGTAGTTTCCAGTGATCCTTGCTACCAGGCACCCTGGTTCTAAGGGATCTACTCGGTTTTTCTTCAGAAGAACCTGACATCCTCAGACGAAGGTACCTTGGAGTTCCCCTGTACTATTCTGCGAAGTGTAGAGGCGGTAAGGATGCAGACACCCCTTCGGACGTGGGCGTGTTCTGCAACGCCCAAGGGTGAGGGTGGCGCCAGGTGACGTCGTCCTCTTCCCTACGTGCAGGGTTGGCAGCGGGTCAAAGAGGTGACTCTAGGAGCCAGCGGAGATGAACCAGATGATGCGCAAGCTATTAGGGATGCATGCCCTATTGTCTCCATTTCTCCTCTTCCCATTCTTCCTCCCATATTCATCCCAAATTGAAGAGCAAGCTATAATTACTCTGTAGTGTTGTTGCCCAAGTTCAAGTTATGTTGAACCTTTCATTGCACCACTCACCACCCCTGTTTGTGCCTGATTAATTCCGATGATCTCATACTTAGATTTCTTAAACCACTGTGCCAACTCTTGATTCCACACCTTAAACATGACCGCTGCAAGAGCTACTTAACCCTGAGAGACTACACGTGAGCACGAGGGAGCCACATGTGTACCCCATGTACTGATAGTTCCATAGAAGATACTTGAATTGACATCACCCCCTCCACCTCTAACTTCTAGGCAAAGGGACCACTTCGGTAGAGTGGCCTGCTTGGTGTGTCCCCTGAACTCGTGATTCCTTCCCAATGTGCAGGCACTTCCTTATTCCCACTCCTCTGGAAATGGAATGTCCTGCTGTCTGCACACTGGAGCTTTTTGCGAAGTCAGCTCCGGCACCCCGCCTCCAAGGGTATCGAACCCTTGAACGACTCCAGGTGAGAGGCAACTGCATCGTCACCGCATACCTTGATGGACTGCGGTGCCTTCCAAGAGCTGTCGAGACTTCCTTCAGCGTTCCTGAAACCCGAGGTCACTGCGAAGGATTTGCTGCGGCGATTCTTCGCGCACAAGCAAGTCTACGGCAGGAGTCGTGATTAGGACGATGGGTTGCGCCAGCGCAACCGGCACAGCCCGCCGTATGCTGGGGCGTCGGGCGCAGCGAAGGGAGTCCAGCCGCAAGTCCGCCGTCTTCGTAAGGACCACTGGGAGGTGGTTTCTCCTGCAGAAAGACAAAAACGAGTCTCATATCGCCGGCATCCAGCTTCGGTTATAGTAAATAATGCCAGGGGCACGTGCTCACATCCTCTCTCTTTATTTATTTATTATCCACTCCCTTCCGCTCTGGACTTCGTCTTCAACCGACCTACATGACCTCTCATAAACTTGTTTTCGCTGTTTTGAGGAGCTGCGTTGCGATTCGCTTACTTTTTTGGGGCAGACGACCCGGAACGACGCGTCAAAAAATGTTTTTGGATCGTCTGAAATTCTCTTAATGCCTCGTGTCTTCGTCCTTGAAAAGTGGGTGGGAGCTGGACTTCCAGAAACTCTCCAGCAATACAGATGGTAAATTGTAAAGATGGAAGGAGCCAAAGACGTAGCCTTGATTATCAGCGAAGGCTCACACACTACTGCGTCAGCTTCCCATACAGGGAAGAGCTCTCAGTTTGAACCAGTTGACCCGTGGCCTCTGGCAGAAATCCAAACTGAAAATGGCAGTGCTCAAGGATTGCCTTTTTGAAATTTTGTGTCTTAACCAACGATCGATTTTTCTGAGAATCAGCTGCATCATGAGAAAGAAAATTCATAAACGGCAAATGGTTTCCAGGATGAAGGATTCATCAACATCTACATCTGACCGGATTGAGATAGTGCCATGCCAACATCCCAGGAGGATCTTAGTATAAGAATCTTTTTTCCAGATAGAGGATTCTTGATATACGCATGCTGCCCGCACGAAAAAAAAATCCCGAGACTATATGCTTAGCAGTTCATTGATGTACTCCTACACGCCACTGCATCATCTCCTACACTCATCATGGGGCGAGCTATTAAAATCGTGCCTGCATTCCAGAGGATTTGCTGCTGTCATCCACAACTAGAGGACTGGGAGTCCTTTGCTCAGTACGAAGTTCCAAGTGACCTTTTGAGGATTTTTTTCTTCACCACATTTGTCAATTCTTCCGTTCAGAGCGTTGTTTTAAGGTGTACCAGTGTTTATCTCCAAGGTGAAATGGCACTGGTGAATACCTCGTTTCAGACGTGGTGCGCCATGTGCACACAGGTTTGCATCCGGGAAATCGCGCAATCTGCAATCACAAACCAAGGACTGTCCAGATGCGCATATTTCGTGCAAGCCGAAGGAAGTTGCGCCTCCCAGAAGGCTGCAAGCGGCAGATTGGGCAGAAAAAGTCCCTTTTAGAACGGCACTCAACATCCCCTCATCCTGTCACACGACTCAGAGCATGTGAAGCATCTTCTGGAGACCACTGCAAAATAAATTTCCTTTTCATCGAGCAACAGGTACAGCCATCAAGCCCGCCTCACAGGTAAGAAGTGGATCAGGAAATACGTAAGCATCACGTAAATCTGTCGATGCCACACCCCACAATCCCAGGGGACCCTGCCTTGCGCCAGAGCGTAGGATGAACGGAGACGCCGGGATTCTCAATGCTCTCGTGATGCTGCCCAATTCTTACTGGAAGCCACTCAGATCAGTAAGTGGTTTCGAAATCTTCGACAGGATGGATGATTTAGCGTGATGGCTGCAATGCTTGGGAGAATGCCTTCTTAGAGACCCGGACGATCGATTACAACGATCCGAAAGTTCCATTTGGCCGCACACGATTCTTCTAAAACTACTCCTTCTGGCGACCCGTTGTTCTCGTGCCAAAGAGTTCCAATCATTCGCGGATCCTGCAAAGTATATATATAGAGAGAGATTTTTCGTGATCCGGGATGACAGGAAGGGATGAGAGGGAGGAATTTTGCACAGCTCCGTTCTGCCGAACAGTTCAGTGTCACCTTGCTGGAGAAAAACTGGTCCGTGAAGGATGTTTCAGAGTGAGGGTGTCCCCTGTCGAGGTGCTTTGTCGGAAGAACTGAAACCCGATGTCCTTTTCTCAACTCTGAGGATTTGTCCATTGGACCACACCTGCTTGCTTAGTGTTGGCAATGAGCGAGTCTACAAAGCTGGTCTTGGCCGTCCTTAGGACAAAGAACAGCCTTTAAACTCGGGACAAGGACAAGGAAAATCTACAAGCAGAAGAGATCAGCCAACTGCGGACACAGAAAGAAAGGGTCCAAATTTACTCAAAGGCATAACTTTTGGGATAGTAGGGTGGTCCAGCTGGTCTCGTCTGGAAACTCCATAGGTCTCTTCCCGGCCGTTCGTAGGGCGCGGTACTCTAGGGCCGCATTCAGTGCACTTCATGGCACCATTGGGCAATGAACGACATCACCATTCTGCAGAGCAGGTGTGATACTTCAGGCTTTCAATTAATTTTTTTGATTCCGAAAGCGTGGGGATTACGTGAACAAACTTCAAAGGAGGGATCTTCGACGACTATCACTCTTCCCAGTCTCCATTTCTCGACTGGGGATTCCTCCTTCCTGGGATTGGCGAAGGTGGTCGATCATGTACTCCACGGCTAGGGAGCAGTAACGTCGAAACCAACTTTCCGTTGTTTGACGCTCCGCTCCACCCACGCACATCGAGTCGCCGAGAGCGAATGTCTGGCAGCGTATGAAAATGCAATGTTCAAATCGTGAAAAGGCCTTCTTCCATGCTCCCTCATATAGGAGTTTTTTGTACCCTTCAAGTTCTTGAAAGCGTCTCTTCGGAGCAGAAGGCAGCATACCGGATGTTGTCTAATGGACCCACAAGATACTGGTCCCTAGGACGCGACTGCTTCCTAAAATTCAAGGTAGCTTGCTGAGCATCCTGATCAAAAAAAGAGTGCTCTTCTGATCATTTATTTTCCTGACAGATTGCCGTTCGGAGGGCATCCTGGACCGAAGTATCCTTGTCTTTCTTTCCAGTAGATGTCTCCTCTGCGCTAGATGTTGAAAGATACCAATTTGGACTAATATGGATATGAGGACGGTAAAGATTATAAAGAACTAATCCCTTTTACCCTATGTAATCTTTAACTTTATTTGATACAAGAACTGGTCCTTACAAGATCTTAGAGTTTGCCACATGCTCTTCTCCACGATTAGCTGTGTCTTTGCGCTTCTTCCTCTGAAGTTTCGTTTGATGAACGCAACTGCTGCCCAGATGTTCGCTCGAAACTTAGACCCCCTTGATGTTCAAGGAGAAAAATGCAAGCATCATCGCTGATGACTGCTTTCCCTTGGGAACCTGACGGGGAGGCGTTTGAGTGCTTCCGCGCGGACGGACTCTCCTCTTCTCGCGTAGAGGAGCGCAGGCATCGGTATGGAGGCCAGTGGCTGGCTCCCAGTGGCAAACAATCCAGGAATCAACCCAGTAACGCTTCCAGGATCCGTAATTAGTTATGATTCGTGAGGTCCCCGCAGAAAGAGCAAGGCTGCCTCCATGTGCCCCCTCGAGTTCCCAGTTTCAGCGACACGAGCACGCAAGTCGCTTCCTCAAGTGGTCTTCAAGTCTCCACATGGTGACACTGCAGCCTCACTCACCTACTCCTCCTGATATTCTCAAGTGGATCCCCAAGAAATGCTGAAAAGAAGGAAAACAGCACCACAGTTGTGGTTCCCCCATCCCTCCCCTCAGTCGCTATGCTGCTGAGAGCCGAGGGGAGGAAAATAAGCATTTTTTCCTCCTCGCTCCCATTCGGGGACGCCTTGGTGAAGTTAGGAAATGCGTCCCCCAGATTCATTCTGTATCTGAAAGATGGACCTCCTGCGAATCGTGCCAGCCCTTGCCGAGGGTCCATGTATCTCAAATTGATGAGGAAATTTCTTGGAATTTCTCGAAACAATTTGGTGGTGCCGAGCTTCCTGACAAACTCCCACAACCTTCCAGTGCCCTGGCAACATGGGACTGCCTTCTCTGTGGCACGTTGTGGATTCCTCTGGGAGAGGGAACGCTACCTCGCATCTGTGGAGCTCCTTCCGAATTTGCACATCGTAAGATCCTTCCGTGTGTATCTCTGAAATGTTTCGCAAACTGTAGTGGGTGAAGATTCATCGAAAAAGCGCGCCATCTTTCCGAGGATGTCCACCGAAAGCCTGGTATGCAAAATGGCGGATTCTTCTATCCCGTCAGTTTTCTCTCGAGGTGAGCAGCAGCAGACAAAACGCAACAGAATGGCATGGTCCTTTTTCTTTATCTCTCTTCTCCTTTTCTTTTCTCCATCCTCTTTTCCTCCTCCCTTCCTCCTCCATCTCTTCCCTTCCTCTTCCTCCTTATCCTTCCTCCTCCTTTTCCCTTTCTTCTTGCCTTCCTCTTCTTCCTCCTCCCTTCCTCTTCTTCTTCTTTCCTCCATTGACCACGCCCAAACTGATGTTGGTTAGAATAAAAAGGACCCTTAGGACAATTGAGATAAGGTTGGCAGCAGCTCACGACCGAGCTTTCCGTTCCCAACGGACGCATGCCCTCGGGGATCGCCATGCTAGTGACATCGGTGCATCGCATGGCCTGCTTAACTTTTGAAGCTCCCCCCGCACCATTCATCCTACTTCCCCCGAAAGTTATGCTTCCGAGGAAATTTGGGCCCTTTCGTTTCGTGTTAGCAGATGGATGACCCTTTCTTCGCTGTGTTGTCCTTGTCTGCTTGTTTGTCCTGAGGAAGTCCAGAAGATTCGGAGAGAAACCACAGACGAGAGAGTCGAAAGTTTCGATGTGATGAAAGCGAGCCCCACCCTCTTCCTCACTCTTCCATTGGGTTCCTAAACTCCAGAAATTTCGTCCACTCTTATTTAAAGTGGTACAGCACCTGAGGCACGGAGATGTTTCATCTGCATGTCAGTCTGATCGACCCTCCTGATCCGCGCAGGGCGTTCCTCCGCCTGTACTACCAGAGCTGGAAAAAGTTCAAGGCTGACCCCGCGAAGTTCTCCAGTGCCCTGTCGGGCGGTCAGCACCGGAAGGACAACCAATGCACCTGCCAGTCGGGAACCAACATTCCTCACCAGCTCCTCCCGGGCTGTTCGCAGAGGATCCTACGACCCGTGGGACGATGCAGTGAACTGGCCACAGTGACCTCTCCTGCGATCGAGGGAACCGTGCCCTCTGCTCTTCGCGCCCTTCCCTGTTCTTGTCGCGAGGAAAACAGGGAAGAAACGGGTCAGTCCTCCTGACTCGTTCCTACCTGGAGTACCCCTCACTACCCCTTCGGCTTTCCCTGTCTCTCCCGGACCGGGAGACAGCGACACGTCTTCCTGGTGATAAACCGCTCAAGCCCGCCGTCACCTCCCCTTCGATCGACCGCGACAGCAGGGCGCCATCGGAGGCAGGGCGTCCCAGAGACGAGTCTTCGAGGAGACCCTAAGCGCCTCTCCCTGCACCCGCCCGCTGGCTCACGAGGCGGCCGGCCTGCTCCTCCGGGTCTAGGAGACTTGCAGCGTACCCTCCGCCGTCCTCCGATCGAAAGTTGCTTCGATTGAAAGTCCTTGATGGATTCGGAGGGTCTGCCGGCGCATCTGTTGATTAAACGGGGTTTCCTCCGCGATTTCTGGGTTGATGGGGAGCGGGTCATCAATTTTCCGACCGGAGGCATTCGTGCCTCGCAACCAATTTCCCTCCGAGAGATTGCAGGCTCGGATCCACAGTGCTCCCTACTTTTCCTTCTTAGGGCAGGGGGTGAGGAGGAGAGGGAAGAGTGGCAAAGATACAGTCGACAAGAAGGATGTGTTGTCACGGGAATTTCGCTGTCCACGCGGAAGGGGGCTGGATGAGTTTCCGGATAAACCTCGCGTCGATCTTCCGAGCTGCGAACCAGTCCGTTTGGAAACCGCAGCCGGTCACCGTGATGGCGCAGTCCGCCGGAAGGAACCTCTGCATCTTGAGGAAGCGACTGAGGTTTCGGTCGGGCTCGTAGGGTAGAGACCCGCGACCCACACGGTAGCCTGCACCCTCTTCATTATTCCCGGCTGTTCACACCCATTTCGCAGCTTCCAGACGATCCTCGATCCACCATCCAAAGGTGGATGTGCGAACCCCGGAGTCCACTTCGTAACGCGTCAAGGTGAGGGCTACCCCGGGAAGGGACCACCTCATGAATCCGGGGAGGGCTCCAGGGGGAGAAATCCGTTCCTCTCACGCTTAGGAGGGACTCTCGAAGGGAACTGCTCCCTGTTTCCTCCTTTGAAGAGAATCCGAAAGGAACGCTTCCAAATTTTCTCATAAAGGTAGTTGCCCGGAGGAAGTAGCGCTTCTTGGACACTCCGGAAAAGTATCCATCCACAAGCTCCATGATACGAGATGGGAAGGAAAGGCTCCATTTGCAAAACTGGATGGGAATCCCGGAGGGAACCGACTTCTTGATTCCTGGAAGGACCCCAGAGGGCGATCTTCCAGTCCCAAGTAGCCAAAGGAAGCATTCGGAGATTTCCGGCTTCCACCCAAAGCCCGTGGGTCTACCAGAGTCATCCTCGGGAGGCCCTGAAACCTACGACGCCCCTCCCCCTGCCCTCAACATTGATCCATCCCCAGGAGGAATTCGAACCCGGGACGCTTGGCACCACGTGAGAAGACTGCATTGGCCTCATGGCCGCCAACGCGTTTCGACAAGCGGAGGTGTAGGTCGCGCGATCGAGTCAACCAGAGGAACAGTCAACCGCCTCATTCCCTCTCGAGGGGCTTTTGAACTGCTGCGTCTTTCAGGAACTGTGGCGGAGACTGCCTGCATCCTGTAGTCACAAAAGAGGACCTGCTGCGGCGATTCTTCGCGCGAGGCGGAGTCGCGGCGGGTGCCGTGATGGCGACGACGTGCCACCCCACCCTACGTCATCGTCTACGGCGCGAAGGAGGGAGGGAGGTCGCCTCGCGGTCATGCAGGCTGCCACGAGGTGGCCTCGCTGTGCGAAGACGAAGTGAGTCTCAGGTTTCCGGCGCTTAGCAAAAAGGAACAGCAGGAACCAACGTCCTCACCCTCTCTTTATTTAATTAGTTAATTCACGTCCTCTTCTCTCCCCTTCCGGATTTCAATAAACGACCCACGTGTCGATGACTCTTCCCTTGAATTGTTTTTTTCCTTTTTTTCTTTGCTTCGGAAACCGCGTTCCCGACGCGTTCCTCCGAAACTCACGCCTCCACGTGTCCGACTGAAAACCCATCAAGGTTCTTCCCCGGTTTCCTGCCGCACCTCGCTACACCCACCGGTCAAGATGGACTCTCTGCTCTGACCCGTTCAGGGCGTTCGAGGCGTCTCTGCTCGGGCACCATCTGCTCCAGCCTAGGGATCCTCGGTGCTCTCGGTGGCTTCCTTCCCGCAGCGCGCCGCTTGTCACGAGCACCTCCCTCGCGCGACAAGCCTCCGATGAGCGCCTTTTCTCAGGTTTGGTTTTTTCGGAAGACGAATTCTGGCTGCGAAGTCGGGATGGACTTGCAGGTGCTGGGACTTTTTTTCCTGCAGGAAGACCGCCGCTTCCCTTGCATTCCGTTTTCACTTCCGGGAGCGATGGAGCTGGGGCCGCAGCATATTGAGGTTTAGTGGAGCCAAGGATAGGTCGAAGAGGTTTACGCAACCACAATTTGCCAGAGGCATCCATGATGTCCCCATACTCCGAACACAGTCTTGGGACTACAGCGAAGTGCCCTGCCTTGGGGCCGATCACGACCGGGCTGGCGAGCAGCGGTGGACGTGGAAGTGGAAATTGGTCTTCCGCAGCAGATGCAATGGAGTTTTGTCGAACCCCACCGCCGAAGACGCAGGAGCTGGACCCCTTCTTTTAGATGCCTCTGTGACCACCGCTACCTACATCCCGATCCATTCCAGCACAGAAGACTTCGTGTTGAGGCTGGAAGGATACGCAGACCTTCTTAGCCGGCCCAGTTATTTGAGGTACGAAACGAAGGTGCAGTCCTGCCTAAGCAGATGGAAACCGAACTCGACTTTGTACCCAAATTAGGTGGGAACGAAATCTGGAGATCGCGTTGGCGACCCCATGTGTCTGCGATCCCCGCGCGCGCGGCGGCATCGAGCATTGCGGGTTCTAATCCTTCTCGGGGAAGGACGGATGTCGAGAACAGGGGTCCGTCGTGGGTTTCGAGTCCTTCCTGAAGAGTGCTCAGGGTTCTTCCAGGAATCAAGGAATCGGTCCCCTTCGTGGTTCCGTTTCGGTCGTGGAAACGAAGACGCCTTCCCCTTCATGGGGGGATCCTCAATAACGTTCGATGGAGGGGGTTGACACCCTCCTCGGGGGTTGTCTCTCTTCGGGTGAAGAAAAACGCCGCTCCTTTTGGGGTTCTCTTTAGAGAAGAACAAGGGGCAGATCTTTTCCGGGTTCTTCTCAGAGAATAAACGAGGAGGAGCGGCCCCATCCGGAGAGAATGAGGAAGAGGTTTCTTTTTGGGTTCCTTTCGGAGACAGTCAGATCGGAGGGTTTCCTCTGAGATTCCCTCAAGCATTGGAAATAAATGGACCCCTTCCTACGGAGCTCTTTCTGGATTCATAAAATGGTGGTCTCTTCCGAGGCACGTCCTAACTTAAAAAGTTTTACCCGCACTCTTGGGTGGCATGGGCAGCGTCAAAGAGCTTCGTGAGCCGCCAGGCTATCGGTTCTTGAGCACTCAGCGGATTAAAAAAGAGGATATTGTGGAAGACGAATAAGCAGGCAAATAAATAAAGGTGGGATGGACCAGCATCAAGAAGATGTACATGATGCCTCAGGGCCCGTGTGTCGGGTGGTGATTGGGGGGAGAGGATGCGTGCTGCCACTGGATTCGAGCCATCCTGGCCACAATGGTCCTCGGACGCCATTTCGGCCAGAGCCTCTTAGCCTCGGTCAAATCGCCGCACTTCTTATAAGATGGAGGATGATGGTGAATGGCCTCCTGGGATGCCGGTCACACTCTTCCATTTCGGTGGACACCACTCGAGCGCGTGGTAGAAGGCGGCCAGAGAGGAGGCAGCTAGATGGTCCGGAGGGGCAAACACACGCCCAAAGAGTTCCTGCAGAGCATAACTGAACTGAGATACCCCTTCGACCCGTATCCACCTCTGCCACAGCCTGTGTCTCTTTCCAAGAGTACTCGAGGAGGGGTCCACCTACAGACCGCTCATGAACTTGCCCATCCTCCATGCGGAGATGCGATGCAGTTCCTTGTTCCTAAGGAGTCCTCAGTGCTCCAGCAAGATGGTCACATGCTGGGCGGGCAAGGGTACCTGAAGATGCCCACGATCTCGAATGCCTAGCAGGAAGATCTAAGAAACTCGATGCGCATTTGTGGTCCATGAGCGATATGTCTTTCCTGCACCAGCTGCGCCGTTGTCCACGGAACGCTGGACCTGGTGACCGCGATGATCCACCCAAGGTTGCCTGCCAAGAATCGTCCTCTTCCTGATATTCGGCAGCCGTTTTCTTGGGAAGCTTCGTTCCTCTTATCTACGTCTTCCAGCACGGTTGAGCAAGACAGGCTTCCCTGCTCCCCCTACCCCCTCCCCAAAGATAGTGTCTGACGGCAATCTTTCTCTTTTGAGGCGCGTTTTGACTGGGGAAGGAAGAAAAGTGACACGTTTTCTCACGCTTTTGAAACAGCGGCTGAGGAGATCTGGGTTGTTTCCCGGAACACACGCTAGTCCGATGAGCTGGAGAGAACTCGCGTAGACCCTTCCACTCCACTCGACGATCCCAGAGCTCGTGGAACGACAGGCTGGTTCGGAGATTTAAAAAAGGGAACCGCAACACGAAAACGGGAACTTCTTGTTCCTATGCGCTCTCCAAAGATTCTAGGAGGAGGCAGTCGACACGCTCTTTGAATTTTCTGAATACTAGGTTGCACTTAGAGGAAGCAAACCGAGTAGAAGGTCTGAAAGGCTCCGTCGTGTGGATGGAGTTTCTTCCGCATGCGGACGGATCACACGCCTTTCATCTTCGCTCCTTTTTTTCCAGTGGGCCATCAAGGGCGGTTTCCAAGGACTCGGGTGACCACGGATTCCTCACGTGGGTGTCTTTCCTTTCGGAGCGTCGCTGAAGACCCCACATTCGAAATTCTGTTGCAATCTCAAGTCAATGCCACCACCACCCCTCTCTTGACACGAGTTGATTCTGTAGCATTTGGTGTTTTTTTCTGAGTCCAAAGAGCAAACGGCCACTCTGCTGGAGCGCCAGGGCGCTGTATTCAGAGTATGCAGGTATCACATGTGAAACTGTGGTTGAGTAAACTCCTTCGACCCACTCCTTGCTTCGCCAAATCTCAATACGCCGATGCACAACCTCACTTCTCTTGCATTGAAACACTGATGCAACTCTTCCTGCAAGCTTTTCACCTCCACTGTTGGTTGGCATTCCGAGTCCCTGAAGGACCCTGAGCAGAATTTGAGAACTGTAGACGAGAGAACTTCCTTTCCACATGCTCCAACCACTTTCCAATGGAAAACTGAAAATCGATAACGGACACGCTCGATTAATCGTTCCGAGCCAATTTTTCATTGACAAGCGAAACCACAAGAATCGCTGTTGAAGACCGTGAGAATCCGAGCAACCCTGCAAGAGGAATAACTCCGACCGTCTCCCTGGCAACGCGGCTTCTGCAGAAGGTTGCGTCGAAAGAAATGCGTTCACTCGAATCGCAGAATGCTTGGGACCCATTGGAAGGAAGATGCGAATGCATACCTAAAGTGGTATACGTGGACAAGGCATGGCAGGAGCGACCATGTCTCAGCGCTGGCAGCGCCAGTATACATCATCTCTCTGGGACCATCTGGCAACATACAGTCTGCTGAGATCTAATCCAAAATTTTTTACTTTCACCGTAGTGCCCAGACATCGGAGCCCAAGGTTGCGAAAGAAATAGAGAGGCCGGGATTCAAATAGGAGTCTCCTTATTTTCCGTTCTTTCTTCAGTTGGTTTGACGTAACCGATGACAGATTAACTAAGGGATGAATGAACTCTGTTGATTGATGCCTTTCATATTTCAGAATGATACTTCGATGGTCCACGGAAGACACGAATTCAACGTTTCAATGAGATTAGCAACGGTCCCCATTTTCATGTTCCATATAGTCCTCACGCTTCCAGAAATTCCTGTCTGCCCATGCTGGTAATGTATCAAACCGCGTAGGGAAACGACGACCAAAAACGACAACGAAAAATTTCCCGATTCCCATCTCGAAACGGTGAACGAAATCAGCGAACCACGAGATGCTCTTCCGCGGCTGCAAAGCACTGGAAGAGGTGGAACGCCCGAGGGTGCAGGTAAGGATTCTTCCATCCGAGATGTGCCGTGGCGCTCGAGATGTTTTGATGCTTCATCGTGGTGTATGTGAACGGATCCTTGCATTCGGGAGATGCGCAGCGCGTGACCTTCGAACCACTCGGATGTCGACCACGTGTCTCGAACGAGTGAACACGAGCAAGTGGCGCGAGGATCCAGTGCAAGCGCGCTTCTGTAATCCCGGAACTCGGGAAGCAGCGAACACCTTGGGGAACTGCGAAAGTGTAGGATGTCCGTCCATCGATGCAAAAATAAACGGCTACCGAAATGTGAAACGATAAGGTCGGATGGTCTTCCGCATGCTGAGTAGCGCGCGTTCCTTTTTCCAGGAGTTCTCAGCTTGGGGTAAAAAAATTTTCTGGAGGGCGCGAGCAGGGACGAGGGAGCGGGATTGCCTGGGTTCGGCGAGGTGCGCGCGCGAACATCCTCTGCTTGAGGATGAGTGGGTGAAAGTGTCGGGTCCACTTTGGCTGCAACGATGTCGAACCCAATTGGAATATGATGGATGTTTGCTCATTTGACGAGGCGACGGGGAAGAGGAGGAACAAATACTCCAAAATGAAGAAGGCAGGAGCATTCTCGGAGGCAAGTGTTCCCCACCGAAAACGGGGTCCAAGGAGAAAGCGGATGTAGCTTCCGAAGTGCCGCTTGGTTCCGGGATGCCATCCCAGTTTTCCTTCCAGAAGCCTTTCCCGGTTCTCACGGTTCTTTCACCCTTTATCCAGGAAAGTCATTGTTGTCATCGGAACTGGCTAAATGTCATGATTCACTGACTACTCGCCGAATGCCCCTATAATTCCCCTACTGATCACAGCTCCTCCCTCGTGTCTCATAATTTCTCCCTTACCCGTCAAAATAATGAAGAGGACCTAGCTCAGCTTCTCTTTATGGCTACGGCAAGTTCCTGACGTGAGACCAGCATCCCAGTATCTTGGAAATGGGACCGGGAAGCGCAAACTGGTACGTTCGGATTCCTCGAAGTTCGAGTTCCCGGTTTACGCAGCCCAGGTGAGATCACCCTACGTCAGCGTTGCCGTTTGCACCACTCCCCCGTTTCCTTTTTCAGAACGATTCCCCAGATCTCAAGTCTCGCCCCTTCCGTCTTTCCAAGTCGCCGAGGTAAGCAGCATGCCGCGCGAGCGTTGCTAAGTCGCTGCCTCCTCGCCCTAGTTGGGCAAATCGGTCCTTCGAACCCAGCAGATCCGGGTGGTCGAGTCGGACTACCACTCCGGCGGCCGGGGAAGAAGGAGGTATAAGGAAGGGGTCTTTTCAGAACTTTTCAGGTTTTGGCAGGACTTCTGGTCCTACCAGCTGCAGAAGTTTGATAGGACTTGACATTTTGGGTCAGATGCGGAGACGGGGAATGGGGAAGAACAAAACAAAAATAAAACAAAAAAAGAGGTAAACAGTTGTCGCGACCGTCCACTGGAGGGTGCTGGAAGGTTCGTTCTTGTCGCTTCCCAGATGGGACCATCTTGCGACGATCCTCATAAAGAGTTTCTCACAGTAGATGGCACCCCTGTCGGGCTGACCTCTTCTCGCGGCGTTCCAAGGTGCCACCTCTACTCCCGGCCTGCAACAAACAACTGTTAAGCACGCGGCTCGCGGCAGCGCGGCACGCTGGAAGAGGCGCTTCAACTCACGTCCCTGAGATTGCTCTCGGAGATCGGAGAGCCGTCGAGAAACGGTTCCAAGGGGTCCGGAGGGCAGCACAGTGGACAAGCAGGTGAGGGAGGGTCATCCTTTCCCCTCACGTATCACGTTTCGCAGCTGCAGTACCCCGGCTGCAGTGTGAAGGCGTGCTTGGCATGGGGTTCTTCAATGCGGAACCAGCAGCGCTGACTCCCGCCACTTGAGAGGGAGGAAGCGATTGTCCCGCGACACTAAAGGCAGCATCAGATTCCTTCTAGGAATTCCCAGAGTGGGTGAAACACTCTGGGTCATAGCGTCTGCAAGTTCCCTTGCCGACCATCCACACTCTGGTGAAGAGGGGAGCACTGTGCTACCTTACCGAAGAGAAGCGCGGGCGAGAAAACATGGAGTCGTTGCTATGGGAAACAGCTCCAAGCTCTCTCGTACCTGTGCGTTCACCTTAGGTGCTTCTCCAGTTCAAGCACATCGTATTAGGCGCATTCCTCTGATGAATGGGTGCATGCAAAATAAGCACGAAAGTGTGCAACAAAGTGTGCTCCCACGTCGTAATGTGGAATTCATTTTAACAGCTCTTAGAGGTCGATCCTTTTCCTTGCTTCATACGTCACACCTTGATGCTGTTCAAATCCCAATTTTACCACCGCATGAGCTGCAGAGCTAATTGTACGATAGCGTTCCTTTGATGATTTGATAACATGGGGGTTGGGCCTATTTTGGTGTCTTAGCAATGATAGGAGAGTAGTTCCCAAGTCACCATCCCGCGGAAGGGATGCTTATCGATCAAGGCGTGCCCGGCTAAGCCAGCGTTGTCTCTGGAGCCCGATTTTTACGTCTAAGTGTTTCCGGTGGATTGATGGCATGCTGAATCCTTTTATTGGCATGTTTGGCTCCGCAGCATCCACTCTAGTGGAGGGAAATCAATCTTAATAAAACCACGAGATGAAACTCATCAACTTCGGGAACGCCCTCGAATTACAGGATTCACTGTGGAAGTGAAGTCGGAAGCACCAGCCCCTTACAAATGAGGAAGTGATTCGGTGCCAGGGTGCCTCGTACACCCCAAATGCCCCCAAAGTTTTCGACTAGCAGGAAAGGAAAGCGAGCGAGCGGAAATTCCAGCAGCCCGTTTCCCCTGGAGCACTTCAAGTACCCACCAAACCGAATTCTGCGTGAAGCGGAAGGCGGATCAAAGAAATGCGTTCATCCCATCTGCGGAACATCAGTTTGCAAACAGCAAGGAGGGAGGAGGGCCGCGTTGCCCCGGCAAGAGGGGATCGTGAGGCGTCGTCGCCTCCCCCTTATGCAAATTTGCCTCGGAAAACAGCAGCGATCGGTTCTTTTCCTCCTGCGCGCCGGCAAAGCTGAAAACGCTGCAGAAGACTTCCGCACCCGCGCTTCCTGGCCCCATCAGAGCGGGGGGGGGGGGGGGGGAAGCGATGAAAAATAAGTGACGGAAAATAAGGAAGACGGAACACGAAATGAAGGGTAGAGCGAACTGGGTCAGGAGACTCCTCTTTTGTCAAATCAGGACTTGCAGCACATTTGCATAGGGCGCTTCTCTGGGAAAAGGAAATCGAAAAAGCAGAATTCATAACAGCACATCTCCAGTGCAATCGCTGAAACGTTTAATAATTTATGGTAAATGAAACACCACATTTCAATGAGGAATATATCAACCTTGCATGTGTGTACATACGTATGTATATATGTGTGTATGCATGTGTGTTGTGTGCGTGCAGTTGTGTGCATGTGTGTAAGCTTTGAGGGTGAGTTGAGGTCTTTGAGGGTGAGTTGAGGTCAATTTTCTATTTTCAAACTGAACGTTTTATGTTTGTAGCCAACCAGGTTTTCGTACAGCGTTATGTAAATCTCACTTTTAAAATTCAATAAATAATAGGGGGGAAACGTTAAATTAAGAGAAACTGCAGCTTATAGAGAGTTAAAGTGGTATCCACACTGGTTTTGATCGTCTTTATGGCTTTTAATTTTTATAATTTAAATCATAAAAATATATAGTCGAATTCACTGTGAGTTCGTTACATTATTTTGCAATATATATACATTACATCACCCATTATAGACATATATATAAAATACAATTTTATGTAATTTTATACCTACACATATATATGCATATATATATATACATGTATATAGACACATAGATATAGACAGATGATATACATAGATACACACACACACATATATACATGCAAATTCAGTGTATTCTCCATTACAGTGTTATACTTGATTCACCATTGATAATTGAACATTTCTACGGTTGCATTTGTATATAAATAGATCGATATAGATGTAGATACAGATATATTGATATACGTACAGATATAAATAAGCAGATATGGATGTATGATATGAATGTACAGAGATAGATGTATAGATATCGATGGACGTGCTATATCTATTTATATTTATATCTGTATATCTGTACGTATATATATAGGCGGATAGAGAATATATATATATAGCATATGTATCCCATCATAGGATACATATGAATATATCAATAGATAGTATAATTCGCTATATGCATACATATAATAATATATACATATATAGCGAATTCATCACAGATCAATCAGCAGTTTGAATAGTTAAGTATAACCTTAATCGGCCCATCTTCAGTTCACAAATTTCGAATTTCAATCGTTTGGTCTGATTAGAATTAGACACGCGTGTTCCTGTGCAGTTTTCCGGCTACATTTTGGGCAAATCTTTCGAGAGGGGCGGTTTCGTCGTAGGTTAGTCATTTTCCTAACGTGCCATCGACGAACCACAAGCGCGGACCACGACCACAAAGTGCAGGTGGGCCTCTTGTGGTGAGCGTTTGGGTGTGTCGGTGAAATGTTGAGATGCCGGCCATGAGTGGGAATGCGCTTCCTCTCCAAAGGCTGCCTCGTTATCGACGGGGTATTTGGCAGCCCTGAAAAAAGGAAACCTATAGATCTGAACAACGCAGTAAGATTTTCTCTGCTTCAGAAACAAAGCATTCTGGGAAATTCGGCTTCGAACTCCTTTGTGCCGAACGAATTCCTCCGTGAAGGCTTACGCCTAAGGTCACAGTAAAACCTTGTGGGCAAAACTTGGCTTTTCCCATTTCATTGCCTTCTGGAACCTTCTAATGCGATAGAGAAGAAGCACCTGTTTCCTGGTTTCGAGGTGCAACTTCCTTATAGCTCAATGGGTCAAATATTTTTGGGGAGATTGCATCTCGCGATGCTTTCGTCTTTCACTTCATGAAATCTTCCTTTCTGAAAGCTCGCATTCGTACAATTTTAGGTGCTACGTGCTCATACAAAATTTATGTCGTACACGAAACTGTACACTGCCCAGAGACAGAGGTATACAACAAGCACAGACAAAGTATGAAATGGAGTTCGGAACCACAAATCCTCTCCTACTTTATTCAAAAGGAATGCCCTCTTAGAGTTCACTTCGATATGTGGTGGGGTGATGCATGATCTTCCTTTGGGCAGCTTCCCTTCACGAATGGCACTCAAACTATTTCTTGAGCAAACACCTCTGCATCACCCATCGTTCTATCGATTAGATCTTCAGGAAGCCTGATCCGATTATCTGCCAAAAAATGGATTTTCGGATTCATTTAGATCTCTGGATGGACTCGGAGTGGGTCTGAGTGAAGTGGATTTTTCAGGAATGGGATTGAATTTAGACTGGGATTGGCAAATTCCCTGTCAATATTGAATACGGATATCTTGCGCTGCGAAGTTTCTGAGTCGCGACTCGAAAAGTGCCTATTTAACTCAATCATCCCATCTGCATTCCAGAGGCATTTGGAGTGCCTATTTGCACGAGCACGAAAAATATTAATTGCAGGTCCACTCGAGTTGCGGGACGCTAATTGAAGACTCACAGCGCTTAATCCCGATCGCGAGGAAGTCCAGTCTAAAACCAGCTGCCATTGAATCCTGGAACGGAAGCGGCTAGGTGACACACCGCCATTCCTGGTTTCATGGCTTTCCGCAACGGAAGAAGCGTCAGCATGGCCTCGCACTGTACCTTCCTACTAAAAAAGACAGCCGACCTCGGTACTTGTCCACGTCAGGCCAGTCGGTTCATATCGACTCTTCGACGAAACCTCAGTCGCCCTGAGCAAAGTGTTCCTTCCGCTGCTTCACGCGGTTTCATCCTTACAGCACTTGGAGGTATCTCTTGCGGCTATTCCACGACCTCGTCGTGACGGCTGCAAGGCATTCATCGATAAGTTAGCTGCAGCTCCAGATTCGTTCCGAAACTTTTAAGAGGACTTTTCGTATCTGAGGCACTTTCTTTGGGGTATACATCGCATCCATTTGCGATTCATGAGAAGGAAAATTCCGGCCCCTCATTCTTCATGCGTTTATTAAAACAGATTCCCAGAAACGTGTTCATTTTGCAGGTACCACAAATCAAATGTTGCCCGCTAATGTTTCCATAAGTAATTTTTATCCAGTAGATCCCTGTGCCACGTTCGGAAGCATTCGGGTGGAGGCGAAAAAGTTTTTTTGGGGATGCTTTCATCCTTTCCCTGACCCTCATGCGTTTCATAATAACACACCAGCTTTAGGAGAAATCAAAGGGCGCCGCAGTGCCCACGTTTACCAGCAAATGACGCGTTTTTTTTTTTTTTTACTGGCACATTGAGCTGACCTTAGCACGTTTGACCCACGGAGGGAACCATGGGGCTTTGTGCAAAACCCAGCCCAAGACCTGGTGGTGGCCCAAATTTTTTTCGCACCTGGTTGCTTCAGCTCGGATGGGCAGCCAGCCATCTTTTCCCGTTATCCTCGGGAGCTTCCTTCGAAACCGAGTAGTCTTGAAATCTCCGCCAGCATCGATGTGACAGCGAAGGCCGTCGCTGGATTGGAGATTGCGACTGCGGAAACTCTCAGCGTACGACTCCATACGCTGAAGATTGAAAACCATTCGCACCAGCTCATTCCGGAAACTGCATTCGCTGCATCCTCAGGCAAAGAAGAGCACTTCATTGTGTTCCTGTTTGCTATTTCACCCTCCATCGGCCCAGGCGAGGGTCATCGAGCGCTTCTCTCACAGGAGGGTACCTTCCCGTCTTTGAGGCAGTCTCCAGTCTTGCAAAGTCTTCCTCTTCGGAAGCCCCAGATATGGAGGCAAACTCTTAGTTTATTGCTGTTTATTTCAAGACTTCAGAATGGATGCTCCTATGGAGGTTCTTGCTGAAGAAGTCCAAGCACTCACTTTCCTTTCTAAAGGCAATCTCTCGGCTCAGCAGAATTTTTAAGACACCATCCCATTTAGTGTAGGAAGTCGAGGCTTTCATATAGCTGCATAAGTCAGCTGTTCCTTGCTATCATTTGTTGCCATTTTTTCTTCTGAAATAAGGACGTCTACGATGGATTTTTTTTTTTGAGAATTTTGCTGCCTTCACGTTTTCGTACACTTCCGGTTTCAATTCCCTCTGATTCAGCTTGATGTTTTCTTCCTATGTGATTGAAATTACAAGGTCTAAGGTGTTTCCTACTTGCCTCTAAAAAAAAAAAAAAAAAAAAAAAGCATTTCCTTTGTGAAAAATCCTTCTTCTTGAGGAAATGTAAATGCGAGCATCCATGCGTTTTGCGTTCGTGCTTCGTTTCTAGCTGTCACTCTTCCGGTGACGTTTGCTTCCGGTGCAGCAGGTGTCGGAAAGGAACACTCTTCAATGGGTACTTGCAAGCGCTGGCCGATTCATCATCTTCCTGCCGACACATGCCCTGAATCTCCCTCCTTTAGCACCCATCGGAAACCAAGTACAAGAAGAATTCGTAGCACACACCCTGTAAATTCATCGCGCTGGAAAGAAAAGAGAGATTGTGGTCTTTGGTAACCATCAGTCATGCCGCGGGGTAATCACTCCAATTATTAGGCCATTGCCGCATGCAGAGATAAATTGTTAGTTTTTAATTGCAAACAGTCTGTCAAAGTTCTCGGAGCTCTAGAGGAACAGCCAAGAGTCGAGGGGGTGTGGTGGAAAAGCTCCGGCAGCTTATTACCATGGTGAGGACTCGTGCGTCGCAGTGATCCGTAAATAAATTGAATGGACAGTTTGATGGAGAGTGGGAAGAGAGAACACAAGATCAATTGGAAAGCTCCCAACGCAGCATCTGCATCCTAGAACCATGTGGTATCACCGCCCAAGTCAGTTGAGGAAAAAACTCTATCCTTTTCAGGAAAACTGCCAGTTTGTGGGCGTCCATCCACTTGATTGTCCATCTGGCTCTGCACCTAACGCAGAGACGGGTCCCGAGAAGGAAAAATCACTGCAAAAGAAGCCCTGCCAGCACAGTGAATCCCCAGGAGGGGGTCAGCGTGTCAGTCCTAAGGAATGCTGCGCTCCCGGATCCATTTGTCACAAGATTTCGTTTCCCATTTTTGAAACTGTGGCCTTGGGCGAGGTCTCGTGTACGGACGCTGTGGCGAACTCGTGAGAACGAGCGGGGAGAAAACTCAGGTGGCCCGGACCGTATTCATGCGCCTCCCTTAGTCATCCTGGTTCCAGTGATGGTCCAATTCAGTCCGCCACACAAAGAGGAGTAGAGCATGGATAGGTCTTGCCGCTTCTGCTTGGTGGCGTAGCCTCGTTGCTGCTTTCCATTGTGGAAAAGGTGGAAGAATCATATGATAGCTGCATCGCTTCCAGCAAGAACGGAAGAGACCTCTAAAAGGCCTCCTCCATCATGGAGCTCCAGATGCAAGGTCTCAGACTTCGCGAGACACACGCGTTCTGCCCTTTGGCTGCAAAGTGAATGAGCCGCGTACCCAATTACGAGAACCTCAAATCGTGGAAAATGAGCTAACTGGCGATCCGGCTTGATTTCAGGAGAAAACCACCTCACGCGTACGTGCGACACAGCGCAAGACAAAGGGCTTGAGGCAAGCACTGGACAGACTAACTTCTCCATAGGTGAACATCTTCGCCTTCCGGATTAAGGCAGCGTAGCTGAAACTCAAGTTAGGAATATCTATGTAAAGGACAGAGAAGATGGGAAGAGGTTCACATCCTCAGCAGAAAGAGAAGGAAGAGTTTGTGGCCGCCGTTCAGGCCATTACGGAAGGGCGGTCAAAGACGGAACAAGGTCTCGTGGTCAGGGGCGAAGAAGCCATCGCGGGTCGTTGCTCGCCTCCGTGAGCACCCACCAACGGCGCTGGACAAGAGAGGAAGAGAGCAGGCGCCAAGCTCCGACCCTCCAGTTCTCCTTCCGAGGACTGCCGCCACTGTCTCAGCATCTCTCTGGACCGGTACTCCATCGGGAGGCACTTTCCCTCACGATGAAGTACTGCGGAAATCCAAAGCTCCCCAGAAACGGAATGAGCACTTCAGAAAGGGACTGATGCGTTCGAAGGTGCAGGGCTGCTGGAAGGCATGAGCTGGATCATCGCTCCTGATGAAAGCACCCCTAGAAGAATGAAGGGAAGAAGATAAAAGACAGGTCCTTGCATCTATTCCTACCTTCCTCTCCCTCAGCATGAAATGGCAAGCGCAGACACCGAATTTTCGTCCGTTGATCCTCGAGTAAAATTTTCTACACATCCATGTAAAACACGCAGAGGGGTGCAGAAAACCATTGGAACTCCGGTACCTGATGGACCAAGGTCCAGTGATCTGCTCGGTCCGCAGCAAGGCGGTTCCACAGGAAAAAAACCCACAATCATCGGCTCCTTGCTGGCGTTTCTGTCTGCACCGTTCCGGTGTGTGTGCCACGGAGTTGCTACCGTGCGATTCGGTGTGCTGCAGAGTCTGCTTCGCTAGTTTCACCTTTGATTGCTGCGCGAGGAGCTCATGAAATCGCAGCAGGAATTCATGCGGGAATCCTCCTGCATCCCTTCATTCTGAGACAATGAACTACGCATCAATATTCATAGTGCACTCTTTCGCGGCCGGAGAGCTGTCCGCTTGGGGTCTGGGAAGGCGTCTTTTGAAGCGTGGGAACAGAAGCCCTCTTGTGTGCGTCCCACGCTATTATTCACTTGAATGCAGCTATGGCATCAGGACGGGAATGGTTTTCTACGGCCATCTAGATCCCCCTTACCAGAAGTCAGACGCTGGAGTTGCTTCTGAATCTTTAAGCACGAATTGTGCCGTCTGCAGGGGATGCACATCCTCAAGGACACTCCGCTAATCAAAACGAAATTATTCCTTGCAGATGGCAGCTGAATGATCCGTAAAGTCAGTTTTGGGAACAAGCAGTTGTTAAGGATTAGGGTATTCAAGTGCATCGGCTCTACGGGAGTCTTCCGCCTCTTGTTTCGTCCAGGAAGCTGCGGATTGCAGTCCTGCATTTCCTTCAACCTCTCAAAGAGAGAGCAGCCTTTCCGACAAAGGACTTCCCTATCACGACCCTCACGACCTGAGAAAATTCTTTTCCGGCAACTTTGAAATCGTCGCCTTCCTATAAGCGGAACGAACAACGCTTCGAGTGGCACCTGCATTCGCAGAGCACGCTTACATGTGCTTTCCATGCTGCCAGGTCATCAGTCAACTTCGATCTCCGAGTTCATGCCGACCTCGCCGATTCATCATAAGCGAACAGACCATTCCCAAAATTGCGAATTAGAAGCTCCTTCGAAGCTTGAAAAAACTGATCCGCAAAAAACCATCGCAGCCCGGAGGGGAAGGAGCCTGCGTGTGGCACATTTTTGCCCGGGCTCTAGCCACGAAGTTGAGTGAATGCACCTCGATTCCACCCGCGCCACATTCCAGAGTGGACTCTTTGAGTGGTAACAGGGCAACCTGGGAGTAACGCTTTATTTGCTCACTCCGCCTCATTTCGTCTTCACCATCTTGACCACCTCTGAGAATTCAGTTTTTCTTTATGCTTCGAATCGCACATTGTGGCGTTCGATCGGAGGTACATAACTGACTCGCGCTCATCGCTGATTTCGGCTTTTCAACGGGAATCATCAAAACAAAGATGCGAGCGATGGTCCCAATAGTCATTGGCTGATTCACGTGACTCTGCCTGACTCTGCTTGCAACGCAGTTTTCCTATGGAAGCTCTCGCCTATTTCCCGAATCTAAGGAAAGTGGGGAAACGGAGGCAAATTCTGTGACAACGCCTGATCTCCCAAAGCTCCGATTTCAATCCCATAGCAATTCTCCATCATTCTCGATCGGGATGCTTCAGACCCGTGGCGCTCCGTGAAGAATCAAGCGCCGCACACAACCAGACATGATTTGCTGACCTTCAGGTTGCCTAACAGTGGTACATGGATTTCTTTCTTATTTCCATCTTGGCTTCAGTTCTAGATCACTCGTAAATCAAGTTTCTGTGTTATCCGAGTCATTCGACGCACGTCTCCGCAGAACCGAAGGTCCCTCGTGTAAAGCGTGACCATCTAGACAAATGGTTTGTTCAGTTGCTACATTCTGATCATCAAATCTCACGACCATCCTTTGATCCCAGAGCTTGAATCCCATGATCATTTTTCGAAACTCTCCTTATTGATCACAGATTTCCTAGTGGGGCACATTCCGCTGAGCGTTCTGATCGAAAACACAATTTCCCTGCGCTCATAAGCCTTTTCCCTCGCACCTGATCTCATGGAAACCCCATTCTGCCTGCTAGCTTCTCTTGACGCTCGCACCAAGTTTCCATGGATTGATTCCCCCTGACTGATGTTGCGAGCACCTACGAGCGCAGCATCCCAGCTCTGAACGATTTGAAATGCATGAGAATCCACCCCATCTGCCGCGCATCTGGGATTATCTTTCGTTCTGTTTTTGGAGTTTGCATTACGTGACGCCTGATTAGCAGCCATTGGATGAAGTCGCTGTGGCGACCCCGCTCCAGAAATTTAGTCGCCTCTCTCATGCTCACGGCTCTATTTAATGGCACGCAGAGAGATTTGCTGTGCTGATGACACCGTTTCTGGATGATGGGGGAGGGGAGACTCTAACGACAACGGCAGCGATCTGTTCGCTTGAAACGCCCGTCCCAGACAACCACCAAAATGGTTTGTTTGCTGGCATGAGGGCAAACGACAAAGCCACAATTCAACGGATATGCCGTTATCGTGACCACCCCGTTTGCTGAGCAATTCCTTGATTGCATTGCTGCAAATTAAGTTGTTGGATTACAGGACTTCGGAGTTTTGCCGACGACGACCCCTCGGGCAAGGCCAACCGTCCTGCCGCCCGCGCGCACGCGCGCTGCCTCAGCCAAAAGAGTGGAGAAAAAAAAAAAAAAAAGCCGACGCCTCTGAAAATCACCTGGAAAAGGCTTCTCGAGGTCATTAGTGCCCCCGTTTCCGAGGTCGACTGTCAACCGCCTTAGTGCCGCCGCGTGGGACCTTCGCTTTCCATCTCCCGCCGCTGCCCCTCCCGAAGTTGTAGGAAGCTGAGGAAGACAATCTGGAGGAGGTGAACGCACAAAGGAATCCGGCTCCTCTATGGGGCCTCAGAGAGAGAAGACTAATAGCTCACGGTCGCGGCGCAAGATGGTCGGCATTTGTGTCAGCTTTGATCGTGCTGGTTCTGCTGATGCTTCCACATCTGATGTTCCTGCCCACCGACATTATGCTTCCGATTTTGGTGGTCCCGTTGGCAACATGGGAGCCTTTGAAACTCTCATCGCTAGTCCTGCAGATGGTGCTGCTGATGGTGGTGCTCCTGCCGCCACTGAGACTCCAAATTATAGTGGTGGCGCTGGTCCTGTTTCCGCTGACACTCGTGCGGCGTCTGAGGACGCCGGTGCTGCTCCTGATGCTGGTGCTGATGCCGATGCTTCCACGGCTTCTGGTTCTTCTGAATTTCGTGAAGAGACCGGATGCCCAAGCGTGAGCAGCGCCATCTGCGGAAAGGAGTCGTCGCTCCCTGGCATGTCACGACAGAACACGTTGTGCTGGGGGCGGCGCCTGAGAGAACACCAGGAGGAGTGCAAGCAGCTCCGGGCGGACTTCACTTGGTCCGGCATCGCTGCTTCCACGCCGTCGTCCGAGCCTCCTGGAGGTCGTCGCAATGATCGAAGGGGGATACCAGTTGCAGCGCTCTTGAAGCTGGAGCATCCCGCGAGGAAGATTGGAAACATCTTTAGATGGATGCAGATGCAACCCTGTAGATGAATTTGACAATTTCCAAAGCTGCGGCACGAAATTCTCGTTCTTGGCGGCTGAGAGAGAGCGGGTCTGAGGGAACCGAAATGCCTCTCTTGTGCTGCTCGTTCCTCGGGGTGGTGAGGGGCGGTGGGGAACATTTCTCCGTTCGCGCCGTGATTGGCGGGTGCGATCGGAGGCTGGACAGATCGAAGAGGAATCTGCTCAACTTTCCGCTCCGTGTTCAGATATGGCTATCTAGAGATGACACTAAGATCGGCATGCCTTCCCTGAGGATGGACTCACCATTTAGATGCGAAGGTGACCACGGTCTGTCTCCACTCTCGTTTTCGAAGCTCGAGGACGATGCTATAGTTAAGCTATATCGATTTTTTCCTCTACAGATTTGAGGTTAACAAGGAAACTCCTGGACCCAAACGCATCTGCATAAAATCCTCCGGAGCATAGCTCTGTCGTTCCACTTCTCGTTATGCTGCTGCTGCATTGCTCTGACTCCGTGTATTCCCGCAACATTAGCGCGCAGGGCCTTTTGTGACCTGTAGTCAGCTCGGATACCCATCGAGAGAGAATCTTAAGAGAACATCGTTCTGTACATCCGAGAATGCGCCTCAGTCACCGTGCAGCCTGCCAATCCCGGTCCACATCTACGCAGCTGGAACACGAACACGTGCCGCCAAGGGCCAATCCCAACGATCATCCTTAGTTGACACCGCGTCGATAATTTCCACGTCAAGCATCAGGCGCAGGATCATTTTTTTTCCTGCTCATGAAGTGCACCCGACTCTGCACCAGGACGCTTGCTTTGGCAGTTTCTCATCCCTCTTCTCTCGTTCCCTTCCACCCTTCTCCAGCACTGTGACACTGCCCAGTGACTCATTTCGACGGAAGGAAAGTGGGTGCTCTAAGAACGAATCAAACCCGTTGTCCTCTTTCTTGATGAGATCTTGGTGTCGTTTGCTCCACCAGTCACCGCCATCGGCTTAAGAGATCGCTTGCACGTCCACCGAAGATGCACGAGATCTGAGAACACCGCGTTTTGCTCTGCGCCTCTGTGATTCCTTAAGCATCTTCTACACATCGAAACGGACGAAAAAGAGTCATTATCTCGTGTTCATTCATTTGGTTACTCATGGCATTCTATTCACCGTCGGAATTCCATGATCTTCCCGAAAAACTCCCATGCGAGATTCAAGAACGGCTGCTGTTTAGCATTTCTCATAGCGGCTTGGGCTACCAAGTGACCTTCCGGTGTTCTCCCAGAGAGACTACGGGTTCCAGAAGCAGAAGCTCGTAGAGGACACCCCTTGAAAGTTTCGCGACCTTCTGTGAAATAAAAAACTCCGATCACGGCCTTTTGAAACGTGAAAAAGCATCTTCAACATCATATCCACCACGACCATCAGAGCCTGAATGTTGCGCGTCCGAAATCCAGGATCCTCTTTCTATGTTGCTCCCTCCATGAAGGACTACAGAAAATGCTTGCTTTCCCTTGTTTTTCTCTTTTCTGTTTTTAGTGAATACATACGAAGGAATGTGTAATGCGGCGAGGAGAATTTGCGCGGCTTCCACCGCTTTCTCAGCCTGTCTCGGCTTCGACTCTTGCCTGTCGCGGACTTCCTGGTCCAGCACGGGCCTCCAAGAGTACGGGAAAAGGCCCAGCGTTACTTGTCATGGTGAGAGTTGCTGTCGGGAGGTGAGATTCCAGCCAGCGACCCACCATTCGGCGCTGCGCCAAGCTCGCAGGCATCGTTGCCGACGGGCGGATGTACGAAGAAAGGCAAAAGTGCCGTCGTGGCCGCCGGAGGCGTGCTGCCGTTCTGCACGAGGTCGTGCGGGGGCGGTTCCCAGGTGGCGAGTCCGGTAGGTGCGGATGTTGGGCGGCACCACTACCTCTCAGAGCTGGTCTACTTGTGTTCCCTCGGAATTTCCAGACACCAGAACTACTGTAACCTCAGTATCCCACTGGTCGGATGAAAATCGCAAAAAGTGACTCGCTGGTTCCTTACAGAGAAAAAGAGAGCGCAAGGTTTTAGTATTTTAGTATTTCCAAGGTTTAGTTTTAGTATTCCTCAACCGCCTCATGGGACGTTCCCATGGTTACCCCAAGTGGACGCTGCGCATCCCCTATCATGCTGCAGTTCATTTCTTTGAGAAAGAACTCCAGATCTCTACGACGGTTCCTCGACAGATGTTGCATGGTCGTAGGGCCACACCTTCCATCCTCCACATCCCATCCCCATGACGTAGCCGAACAGCACACCATCTGATGCCCATCTCAATAATACAGGATGAGGGACATCTTTCGTTTCATTCCTGATTTCCAAGACAGGATTCATTGGAGACCTGTTTCTACCGGATGCTCTCAAGTACAGCAGACGGAGGCATGCAACATGGACGAAATTAGGGCCTGCAAGCCGCAGACGGTCCCTGCACGTAAGCAGATGGTTGATTTTCCTGTGCATTCTTAATGCAGGCCAAAGCATGTCACTGGTCAAAACATTCATCGATCAGAAATTGCCATCGCAAGCAGTCTCTGATCGAATGCTTCATACTGCGAGGTGAATTTTCAACCACACCGAAATCGATCACATGGAAGAGCAGCTAGGAATTGTGAGAATCGCCTCTTCTTGTTGCAGTAAAGTCATGTGGGCCCTCATTCAGGTTCCTCCAACGACCTTTTCCATTATATCGATCAGAACCAAACAGAAGAGTTCATTTTCGGCAAAATGCCCTCCCAACGATGCACAGTAGTTTCGAGAATTGTCAGCGACCTGACACGCCCTATGCCAACCTCATTTTATCTGCCAAGACTTACCCAATTCAACCTGAGCTAACCTCAGTTAAATCTTCCCTTACCTAACCTCCCTGTGGTGCGGAAACCTGGCTGACGCGGAGGCGCCGTGATTTTCCCTCCGCCCACGCTCACGGCCTTGTAGCTTCGGTAATTGCGCGCGTGGCAGGGTTCGAAGCGTCCTTCCGGGGTCCATCTAGGAATCGAGGAGCACGGGTTCCCTTCGGGATTTCCCCATCCAGTTGTGAAAATGGAGCGTTCCTTTCCATCGTGAGGACTTTCTATTGAATGCCATGGAGCTCGTTGATACCCTCTAAGAAGGGCTGCGTCTCCAGAGTGCAAAAGAAGCGCTCTGCTCCCTTCAGGAGGAGCTCTTCTGAGAAATTGAGAAGCATCCCTTCGAGGTTTTCTTCAGAGGAGAAAACAGAGCTGTGCATTTGCAGGTTCCTTCCGGAGAAGAAACTACAGCGCTGGGGCGAGCTGCTCGCTATCTTTCGGGAAGACCTGGAGTGACCCCCAAAAGGGCTCACGAAAATTAGCGCCCTCCCTTTGAATTGTCAGGAGTCGGCACTTCTTCTGTTGCACTGGGATCTCCCCTGCAACGCACGACGACACCACTGGATGCCGGGGAAGATGGGCCTGGACTGTCACAGATGGGGGGAACGGGAATCTCACCCACACCTGCTAGTGGACTGCGTTTCCCTCCGGACCCTGAGAGAACATTTTGTAACGACCCTCCGGTTTCCTCAACGGCTCTTCTTCGTGAGGGACAACCTGCAACCAACTGTAGCCCCATCAGCGCTCTGCTGCATTCGCGGGATTGTGGAGGCCTGGAGTGAAGCCTACAGAGGAAGAAACGAGAGGGACGCCGTCCAGTTCGCGGTTCGCTTTTGCGGATAACAGTCAGATGGTCCCACCTGGGACCTATTCAGGAGGACCTTGCTGGCATCCTGAAAAAGGATGCAGACTCCCTCGAGTGGAAAGTGATCCCTTCCCTACCCTTCCAAAGATTTTTATTTATTTTTATTTACTCTTTTCTTTTCCCTTTGTTCTATCCCATCCCCCTCTGCTGCCGAGATCCCCTGCCTGTCACCGATGACCCGGCAGCTCCGTGGGCAAACTGATTGTGGTGGAACCACGTGTATCCTACCACAATTTACGAGTTTATTTTGAATTTTAATGAACGTCCCGGCGTATCCGGGTGAAAATTTGAGAAGAAATGAGGAGTGACTCCCCCCTGGGTGCTCCTCCAGAAAGAATGAGGAAGAGGTTCCATTCGGGGTTCCCTCCTAAGCGTGGGAGGAGACCCCTCCAGGAAGACTTTCTTCGAAGCCTTCCTGGATTCAAAACCTAGTCTATGGGGTTACCTCCTATAGCTGGAAGAGTGACACGCACACTCGGGTGTCGCAGACAGCGTTGAAGAGTTCCTTGAGCTCCCCTTAATGGAGATGAACGGTTCCTCAGAAACTTGCAAATTTAAAAAGGATCCAAAAAAAAGGAAGAAAAGTCTGGAAGGAAAGCAGTGAACTCAAAGGGACTTCATAAAGAAAGGGCACACGTAGAATGCCAGTCGGACGTCCCAGAGTGTGGCTGTAGAGACTCCGAGTTCCAAGAGCAGAATGACCTTACCTTGTCCTTTTTTTTTTTTTTCTTTTATTTTGGAGCTCCCGGAATTTTGTTGCTCTTCTGAAGATCGTTGAGGGACCGAAGTCCGGCTCGCGAAGAAGCGGGGAAGCCTCCGGTGGTAGTTGGGAAGGATATCCCCCGAATGAGAACCCTAAATAGGTAATGATGCCCTTCAGACGCCGACTTATCTGTTCCCAAGGAAATTAATTCGATTTATTGCAATGAATTATTCCTGACTCCAAAAGTCGCCGCGTTTCCCAACCCGCCCAGAAGAGGTGCCTTCTACTTGCTCGCAATGGGAAAATGAACGAAGGTAATGATCATCTTTCTTTTCTTTTATTCATTGTACTGAAATGTATCTGAGAAACGCTCATGAGAAACATGAACTGATGCTAGATAATCTTCTGTATTGCAAAGGCATTCCATCATCTCTTAATGCAAACAGAAATCAAACAATCGGCTCAAGAGACCCAAGCGGAAAATAAATTGAATCTCTCCGTGGGAACTCCCAGGAAGATGATGGAAAAACTACTGCGAGAATTAGGACTTTTTTTCGCAGTAACTAAACTTCGAGGGACCTAAAATATCATCCAGGGAATTCTCATCCACGGAAAGAGTGAAAGTAACACGAGTTCATAACAGTTCCCTGTTCTTCCTAGGGCCGCAGTTCGCTTCAGTTTCCGCATATTGATTGATCGTAATGAAGAGCATGATTTCCCCGGTGCGCCCATGCTAAGTAGTAGGACTTTATTCCACTTTCAAGTCTGCTCGAGCGTATGGATCGGATCGCTCATAATGATGAAACAGTGGCCGTTTGCTTGCCTGCCATCTTTGCCGTCTCGAAGCCGGGACCTCGGAACGTCCCGAAAATCCACTGCATCCCCTGCGAAAACGGGTCTCCTGTTCTGCCATTCCAGCAGGATCTCCCCGAGCCATGCTCGGCTGGTCTGAAAAATAAAGCTCAAAAATAGAACACTCGTGTCTCCTCGAGTGGAACTTTAGATTTTTCTAACTTTGCACGTTTGCGATTTCGCAGAAATCGCTGGAGCGCTCTCTGATCTTCCTCGTAGGTTGCCCTAGCTACGGTTTCTAGGAATGATCCACGTGAGACACTTATAAAAATGCCATTTCATTAAGCGCGTTTTCCCGGGACAGACTGAGATCTTCGAATCACAGGCAAGTGGACTGTGGAACAGACATTACGAAGAAACCTCCAGCGTCCCTGTTTTCCCCGTTTTCTCGCTCGCCCCTTCCTAAGATTTCCGATGGCGCTTCCAGATGACCCGTCCTTGTTCGCATCGGCACATCGGCATCTGCTGGAATAGCACGTCATCAGCAAGAATGATTGATGATGAACGCCAATCACTCTCGACGGCGATTGACCGTTGACCAACCGGCGACGTTCCACGGATGATCGATTTTGTGACCTGCTTCCGTCAGATTGGCCGCACGCCGATCCCAAGACGCAGTCCAGTGGTGATTCCGTGCTTTCCTAAACCCACGACTCCGTCCCTGTTGATCGTGTTCCGGGAACTGCGACAGGAATGGACAGATATGCGGGCGACTGGAAGTGCACTTTGCTGGCGTTACTTCGGACGAGGGACCCTTGCGATGCGTCAGCAAAGATGTGGCTGCGAAAGAAGTTCCAGTTCCAGTGTTACAGCGCCGGTCATCGGGAGGTCATTCGCTGCCCGCAAACGCGCATGCGTTCTTTTTGCTCACATTTCTCGAAGAGTGCTCGACCTCTTGCTCACTGCTGCACAAGGCACAAAACCACGAACGAAACAAGTGCAGGGAGCAATACCGTTCGTTAATGAGCTGGAAATAAGTGCACTCATTTCTGAGGCACAAGTTCTTTTCAGAGCCTCTCCCTTCACATAGTGAAGAAGAGAAACATGCGTGTTTGATGGGATCACTCTGGAAATCAGCTTGACAGCTTCACCCCAAGTGGCTTCGAATGGGGATTATGTACGGGGAGGAGGATATTCGGCATCCTCCATGAGATCACATTTGCATGCTCTGGTGGGAAGGGAAGCTGCTTGTCTGCGGATCAGTTTCGATAAACTTCGGAAGCTGGAAGAGGAGACCGAAAGATCGATGACGTGAGCAAATCCGCTTCGCTAACTCCAATTCAACGTCAGTGGAACGGGCAGATCCACGGCAAGGGGGAGTGGTCTTCAGCGGTGGTCACCTAGAGCCGACGGCCGGAATGTGGCTTACTTCGAGAACCGCAGCCTCTTCAGAAGGGGAAGAATAAGGAATTAGATTCGTCAAGGAGGTCAGCAATTCCTTGCTCGCCCTCTTAGCGACTCTGTAAACAACAAATGTTTACATGTATGTGGATGCGGGAAAAGTGGTCCTAAGTAGTTTGCTCTGTTCTCAAAAAATTAAAAAAAAAAAAAATGATTTCCTTGCGATGAGACCTCAGAGTGTGCAACTGTCTTTGCTTCTAAGTATGATCCATGCCAGATGCTTCCGGACTTGCAATGCCGAAAGAGCCATCGATCTCGGAGGACAGGAGATACCAGTGAATCACAAAAGTGCACAGAACGTTCACTAGAAGGATGAGGTGTATGAACGTTCGTATCCTGGAAACGACATGTGATAGCAGCACCCCGGGAGAGATGCTCTCAGGCACGTGCCCTCTTTGCGAATTCCCAAAGTTTCGAATTAGATGATTCAGTGTAAATAAGTGAGGAGCACATAGGAATCGTGGAAAGAGGACCATGGGAACGAATGCTGGAGGACCCCCTGATGATTGACACCCGGTCATGCCGGAAAACTTATGTTTATTTTATAAATAAGGCAGGACTGTGGCAGGACGTTTGATTCTGCCACGTTCGTTATAAGTACGAGAAGAACTACCAGAAGGAACCTGCCGGGAATTGGAGCGCAGGCCAGCGGGCTTCGCCTCGGCAACACAAGGAAAAAGAAAAACATAAAACAAAAAACGTGCAGTCAAAAAAATGGGGAGGGGGTTTGGGAAGGGATCAATGTGTGCTGGAGGGTGTCCTTGGAAGGATGCTCACAAGTTCCTGTTTCAAGATGGGGGCATCTTGACGCTGTCTTCATGAAGAGGATAACAAAATAGATGGCGCCCTTGTCGTTCGGGTCTCCTCTAGGGTAGTTCCATGCAGCCACGATGCCGCCGCGTGGGCAGCAAAGTGCTGCTAGAGCTGTGGCCGGAGTGAGGGCGTTGCGCAGGAAGAAGCGCTTCAAAACCTCTCTGGCGTTGCCGCCGGGGGCTCCAATGGTCGCAGTAAAGCGTCCCCAAAGGGGTCACAGTCCACTAGGAGGTGCGAGAGAGATTGCCGCTGCCTGCGCCTTGGGCAGTTCGGATCCACCCCTCTCCCCCGTGTCTAATGATACCGGGGGCCGTTTCACGCGAGGTCTCAGTGCAGCAGCATTACTGCCGACTCCTGTCGGGTTCTCTTCTTCTGAGTCAGAGTTGATGGCCTAGCTGGTGGAGGAGCGTTTCCCTCAGAGTAGGGTCCGTTCTTTGCACGATTCCTTGCAGACTACTGTGCAGCGCGCTGTAGGCATCTGGTGCACCAGGTTTCGACTCTTGACTCACCCAGCTGTTGTGTGTTTTAGGCATAAAATCTGCATTTCCTAAAAAATATTCAGACGTTCAGACTCGATTTGTGAAGCTGCAAGGGCCGAAGCCTCACTCATTCCGAGCTTTAGTGGTTCATCTGCGAGCTCTTCGACCACTCACCCACTCACCAGGTGATTCACCTAACCAGAATTTGCTAGTGAAGACCGAATTACGGATTTACGGATCCATCATAGTGGTCCACAAGTGATAAGATCAAAATGTGTCAGGTGCTTTGAGCTCCTAGGAAGATGTTCTCAAATTTGCATCGAAAAACCATGAAGCATTCTCTCTGCTTCATAGGTATCTTCTTGAAAACTCATCATCGACCTCTTGCTCGCAGACTGCGATGCTTTGGACCTTTCCCTTGCACACCACTTGAATGTGTCACGTCATGAAGCCGAAGAGAAAATCTCCCTGGAATTGGTTCCTCATCGTAAAAGATGGAAGAGAAAGTTGAGGACAGACTCCTTGCAAAATGTATGGAAGCGCTGAAATTGCGTGTTCATATTTGGGGAATTTTGAAGAGAAGATTTTGCCACTTCTTACGGGATGCCTGGCACGTCCGAGTAGCCTGGACATGAACAGTCGACGGTACTGTATTGCTGCAAAACTTGCAGACGACATTCCTCAGGAGATGAGTGAAAGCAAAAGTTTGTTTCACATGTGATACCTTACCTGTGGAAAACCAACACAACACCTTCAGCGAGGAAATGGGTGGGAAGGATGGAATCTTTGATGCAATCACGAGAAAGGCATTTCTGATACCATTCCACCGTCCTGATGGAAACCTTCATTTCTTCCTGCAGCATGAATTTAATGATGCGAAGACCGAATCCATCACAGTTGCCTCAATAGTCGTTGCTCAGCTCCTGTAATCTCGCTTAAGAAACTGTTATTCCGGATAAACTTTGCAATTTCCATTTATAAACTCATCATTTTCCAAGGAAACCTTCCTACTCGGGAAGCCGAAAAAAATGGTATCGTCTCCATTACTGCTGCTACTCTGAGGTTCCTCCAATTTAATGTATATGCTGAAGGATCAAAAACTTTCCTTCAGCGAATGACGGAACGTCGGTTTCAGAAATTGTTTTCAACCAGAGCATGAGCTGTCTCAACGCTCAACGATTAGGGATAGTTCTTCTGTAGTTCAAGTTCGGTGTGTTACGAAAGCCTTGGGAATCACTAGGGACCGGAAACTTTGTCGACCTAGACTACGAAGTGATCTGCACAGAACTACTGCGTTGGCTATATCTCGATCCCAAGTACACATTGATGGTGCGTCTTCCCTATCTCTTAGAAACGAACCCCGAATTCCAGAATGGAAAATTGATGGAGTAGATGGTTCCTGGCCATGTGCGCACTGCCCGGGTCGAATGCTGAGCCCTATCGTCCTTTCAGAAATAGATGAGGAAACATTTGGAAATCACAATGGTGCCATTGTCACGAGCTGATGTCAGTTGCCGGCGCATTACTTTTTTGAGCGTGCGTAACTGCTATTGATTAAGGAGCCTTTTTCCAGTTTAAATGAAAAGGAGGAATATTTTTTTCAACGTCATTATATCGTGTGAGGCTGCTCCCTGGAGAGCACATCGCCATAGTAACTGGTAGTGTGCTGCCAATCATTACGCCACCTTTTGAGAAAGTGACTGAAAATTAAGACCCCAATCACCGAACCGATCTTCTAAAATGAGATGGAGAAAGCTACGCTTTCTTCATCTCATGTCGATTCATCTGTAGCAGCTTTCTCAGACAAGGTTGACGCTTAGCGCAGTAAGTGATTTTCGGAACGCAACTGGAAACCAACCTCACGCGCACACGCTCAGAGAAGCACCGAGGTCGATTTTCACCCGGATTTCGCCGGGTCGTGTATTTAAAAATAAACTTTACAAAAAGATCTCAGTGGCTGCAGCAATGATCCAGCCACGCACTAAGAACCACGGAGCCTGCCGGGTCACCGGTTCGCAGACCGGTACGGTCCACCAAGGCAGCAGGGGGAAGGGGGAAAAACAAAAAACTAAACAAAAAAGAAAAAAAAAACGAGTGGGAGGGTATGGAAAGAGATCACTGTTGCTGCTGGGGCCGCATCATCCTTCTCAGGATGCCGGCAAGCGCTTCCTGCATTTGCGGATCCAGGTGGGGCCATCGCGACGCCCTCCTCAGGAATTGGGAGGCGCATGGATGGCATCCTTATCGCGTGGTCCTCCCGTAGCCGTGCTTTATTCGATCCCGCGAAGGCAGCACAAGGCTGCTATCGAGGCCGCTGGCCGAAGGGCTTCGGCAACAAAGAGGGCTTTTAATGCGTCCCTGGGGTTGCCGCAGGGGATACCGATGGCAGCAGCAAAGCGGAACCAAACGGGCCGAAGGGCAACACAATCCACTAGGAGGTGAGGGAGGGACTCCCTTTCCCCACACCTTACACAGTTGGGGTCGACCGCTCCCCAGGTCCAGTGGTGTCGGCAGGAGTTGCAAGGGAGTCCCCAATACTGCAACAGTAGAGCCGACTCCTGCCATTTTGAGGGGAGGGTGGAAGTGTTCATGAGCACCGGGGGCCACTTCAGATGTTCAATCGGAACATCGAGCAGCGCGCCCCAGCGCAGAAGTCCATTGGGAGGCGTACTCGGGGTCGCAGCGTCTGTTAACTGGCCCGTCTTCCACTTCCAGCACCGAGGTCGAGTGCATCTTTAGCATGTCCCTAAGTGAGCTTACCTGAAGGAATCGGCATTACTTGAGCAGAGAATGTTGCTGGAAAGAGCTACCGACGCAGCTTCCTTGTTTCGACCTCCTGAAGGAGAACGCGGACGTAGCTGACTCGCCGCGGACTCGTTGAGACCTTTGGACGCAAAAGCAGAAGCAGCCCCAGATAGAGTGCTGCTTATTGCGATTCCGAGTAGACTCCGATGGCTCGTTAACGAGCAAGTGGATGCCTCGTTCGCAAATACACACAGTAGTTGTGGAATCTGATTCATAGATGTCGCACGGGTGCCTTCGCGATCGTGTCACTCAGGACAATCAGGGTTACTGTCCACCCACCCAGCCTCTCACTTGCTTTGGCCCACGAAGGAATTCATCTCACGACTCTAGCATTGTATATTGAGTCCCTTTAATCAACTCAGCTAACAAGCCGACCTACAGCGTGAGAGGTGAACTGTTGGGTCGTCAGGGTCACCAAACCCATCGAGCAATGGGAGACGCCTCGGCTGGCGAAAGCAGCCGTTCCAAAAGACCTGGACGAGGGCCTACGAAGGAGAATCGAATTCTTCGGCATTCCCAGAGGAAGATCCAGGATCTCGTCTTTCCTATTCGCTGCAAGAGAACCTCCATCTTGTCGGACCCGTGGGCACCGGGATCTTCCTCAAACGCCACTCTTCTTCTGTCAGGAGCGCACCCACCTCCGGGATAGAGGGTGCAATGCCGCACATGCTTCTTGGACGCGGGCGGCTGGGTCAGGAATGCGAGCATTCCGCTTCCCAGTGCTTCCAACTAGGGACCTCCATCGAGGGGCGTCTACTTCTCCAAAGCCAGCAGCTTCCTCCTGTCCGGTGATTCCGCAGCGTGCGAGCAGCGGTGACCTTCATGATAGAGGAAGGAAGGGCGTGACCGTCGTCCCGGAGGGCCACTTGCGACTGCCTGCATGCGAAGAGCAGGGGAACGACGAGGGAGCCTTTCACTTACATCTTTTCATCATCCTGCGTGGGGCCTCGGGAGCGACGCTCACTGCCGTGAGGTCGGTCCATCCCAATCTCCGATTATTGGTTTCCTAGTTGGTCCTCTGCCCTCTCCCTCTACTCCTCTCAGGTTTTACCTCCGGCGAGGGTGGTCCCTTCCGTTCCTGGCTGGCCCATGTCCGCCCCGACAACGCAGCGATGCGGGATGAGAAGACCAGCCACCTGCATCCTTTGCGAGATTCGCATGACCTTCCAGGCAGACACGGTTCCGCAGTCTTGGATCCCTACCTCCCTCATTAGCGGTCCTTCCTGCGGCTGCCGCATCTCAGTCTCGAGTGCGCTTTCACTTCAGCACGGCTCCCTTGGGGAAGAGCGTACTGTGAATTGGCCTAAGGGAACAGTCTCCCGTCCATCGGTGAGTCAGCTGGGGTGCCTCTTTGCTTCCCGATCCCAGATCAGCTTTTGACTGGAGAACCCCTAAGGGACAGATCTCTGAGGTGGGAAGGTCATCCTGAGCTTTCGGAAGCGGATGCAGGCGTGATCCATTGCGCAGCGGCTCCTAACCGGGCTACCGGCGCTTCCCGCTCATGTCTTCTCTGGGTTGGGATTGGACTTGCTCGAGTTACCTGCAGGTAGGTGCCCCTCAGATCCTGTCAATCTGGGAGGAGTCGCAGATTCTAAGTTCGAATCAAGCTGGGGACCGAAAGCAGCAACCGGAGGGAAGGAGGAAAAGAGAGCGATCTCCCTCCACGAGAGATGCGATCCGCATTGGTGATGACATGCCTCGTTAGACAAGCGCAAAGAAGAAACGGAGCTCTTTCCGTCTCTTTGGCAGGCGGGCGTTGGCGACGAGACTTCACGCCCCTGGCTTTTTCGCGCCCGCCATTCCCTACCTTGAATCGTCACATTGGAAACCGGGACGCTACGAACGTCTGCTTCAGTACAAATACATGAGAAAGAAAGCCCGGCTTCACATCCGTCATTCTTCTCGACTTGACGAGAAGCGACCCTGAGGTGATGCGGGCAAAAATCCCAAGGAAATCCCAGATCATTTCGCCATTTCTGTTTTTCCTTCTTTGTTTTCCGAAGGAGTCTGGCGAGAAGTGAAAAATGGCCAGCAGGTTCGATCGGTGCCGATGTTAATCAAATTCCATAATGGGATCCAGAGGATGGAGTTGAGGGCCTCCTAATCCACGTCGGCCGGACCATTTATTTGGAATGAATAAATAAAAGAATGCTGACAGCTGCAGAACCCATGTGAACGACTCGGCGATGGCATTTGTCGGGTGATCTTCGACAGGTGCCTTCAGTGGTTTGGCGCACAAAGGCATGTGAACTTGCCTGAGCCCCCTACTGCCCTCGTTTCAACCATGGCGCCGTTTGTCTACTGGGGAAAGAAACTCCCTGCCTCTAGCGAAGTCCTCGATGACACAAGCTCTAATTCAGAATTCATGTGGATTCCAGAGCGCTGCCATCCCAGACTGGCGCTCCATCTATTAGAAACTAAATGAAACTGGAAATAGGGGAGGGTCCGAAATGCACTGACCCGAAGCAAAAGGGCCCCAAGCTTATCAGGGACTTGACTGGTGAGGGAATGGGGAATGAGCATGGAAGACCGATGAATGCATAAATGAAGTAAGATGGACCGTGTATTTTTCCCGTGTGCACGCAGTGGAGCAGCGGCCGCACTTGGACGGGCGAGGAAAGAGAAAACATGAAGTGTGAAGCGAATGAGGTAAGAAAAAAACGAAAGGGACGCCGTTTCGCGGTCGTGACCTCTCCGTCAGAGTCAGGAAAGGCCACTGGCTTTCCGGGAACGGTCCAGCTCTCCCTCTTCTCCTTGAGCGACCTTTGCAGGAAGTGGGAGGTTCTTCATCGGCAGATCGCTGAACTAGGTGCACGACTTCCGCCACCACGTGCTGATGGTTAGGTACTCCTTGTTCTTCCTGCACGAAGAGCTCAGCAAGCTAGCGGCTCTCATAACGGAGTAGATCGTGATCGGCTTTGTCTTCGACCTCCAGAAGTCGCAAGTCATGATAATGCCAGAGGCAAGGATTTCTCCCAATGTAGGAGGAGACCAGCGAGCACTGCCCTCTCGGCTTCGAGAGAACGAAAGGGGCGCTGAAAGGGCCTCTAAGAAGAGCCCCTAGCAAACACGAGGAGGAGATGAAATTGAAGAAGCTGAACTCTCGCCTCCCGCTCAGTTACGATCCGGACCAAACAGTTGGAGGCAAGAGATGGAAAGGCAGAAGATGGAGCAAGTCAGGATTCAACTTCATATGTCTACCAACTGTTTCGACATTCCGACCAGAGATCTTCTGACCTCGCACACTCCTTCCCTCTCTGCTTGCCGAGGATACGAAAAAGCAGCTAGTGGCTACCTCGACTCTACTCATGGCACGAAGTGGTCTGGAAGTCAGGCCGCGGGCCACCCTCTGTGGGTGTCACTCCGCCGCGAGGTGAAACCCGGGCAAAGGAATGCACCCTGTGGAAGGCATTTCCGTGCTTCAGGAAGAAAGAAAAGGAGCTGGGCGAGGGTCTCCCGCCCAAGGGAACCGGAGACCCCGGTAGGGCAGACAGCTGGCTGCTTTAGAGAGTGGACTCAAGGATCGGAGTGGCGTCTGGACGGGCGTTCCTGAGCGCTTGCACAAAGGACCGAGCAGGGGTGACTGGCAGGACATTCGCCGGGATCCCCAAAGTTTTCGCCGTTATCCCCCGCGCTCCATCGGAAGTTCCCTTCGAGGAACAGAACGCTCCGATCCCGCTGCAAGTCTCTTGGTCAGCCCTGCAGAGCCCGTTTTGCTTGAAGCTGTTCCATTTGGATGCTGATCCCCCTTTCGAAGGACACCCGGCAATTTAGACTGGATCTTCCCGATTAAGAAATGTCTGAAGGTGGCGCGTGGCGGCTGGGGGCTGCTTGCCCATGCTGAAGCCTCCCGTCTGAAATAATCGATGACGCAGGAACCCACCTTAGATTGCTGCGTTCCGGCGCCGTCTCACGTCGGGAGCTGCAGGGGTCCTCCAGCTCAGCTTCCGCGAGGAGTGACACTTCCCGTCCAGGTAATGGCCTTTCGCTGATCTGCTTCCTGCGAAACTCCTCCTGTGCCTCTGCAACGGCGCCGCAGGGACTCTCCGAGTTTTCCGATTTGCTTCTTCCGCTGTCGTTGCTGAGTCGCCTCGCCGCCAGACGGAGGAGAAGCCGGGATGGATCCGCATCTCCTCCGTCGCTTCCCGGTGAATCGGCTCAGCCGCGCGCATCCTGGACGCCGTGCGTTCGGTGGGTTACATCATCGGCGTCGTTCGATCTCATTTGCTCCCGAAAGGTAAAGAGTCCATCGTGTTTCCATTTTCTTTCATTCCTGCTCTTCGTGCTTTGCCGTGAGCGCGAACGCAGTTTGGACTTCTATGGCAAATTGAAGGCGACTTCCAAAGTGCTTCGATACTTCTCAGGAAGAGAAAAGCAGAAGGAAAAGGAAAAAACAACCTTGACGACGGCTTTGTTGCGATTGGATTCCGCTGCCGAAGGAGTCGAACTCCTCACAGGATCAGAACTGCTGCCTTCAGGAGGAAGACCAACGACACCAACTTGGCATGAATGCAGTCCGCGGTAATGGTGTGTCTTTCAAAGCCGCGATGCCCACGTTGGTATAATCGACACGCATCCCCCGAAGACTGCTGCTGAAAATGCCGCTGTTCTGCCATGCCGCAATGAATTCTCGATCAGACGCGAGGTTTGGCAATCTTGTTCCGTTGCTCTCCGCGAATCCGCCGTGATGCTCGCAGCCATTTTTAAAATTCACACGGCGCTGCTGTAATTGCCGATCGTTGTGCATGCGTTAGTTGCATCCGTCTTCCTCGTCTAAATCTACAATCGTAGATTTAGGTAGGTTCTCTCTCCCTGGGAGAGCTCTCACCCGGTCACGCCGGGGCGTTTATTTCTGAACACATTATATCTGCGGTATTAGACCCCGCTACGGCCAATAGTTCATGAGTCCTGCCAGGAAGCCGATTCGCAGACCGGCTTGACTCTCCTCGGCAGCGGACGGGATAGAGGGTAAAACAAAAAGAAAAATAAATGGAACCCAAAAAAAAAGAAACTATTTGAAGGGCCGGGAAGGGATCACTGTCCGCTGGAGGAAGAGTCCATCCTCTCCAGGATGCCCTCGAGGTCCCTCTGCATAGCTCCTAGGGGACCATCCGATCGCGATTCGCAGGTAGCGACCCGCGTGTACGATAGGGGAGGAAAGGGTGATCCGAAACGAGGCGGGAACATCGCCTTCGTTTCGGATCATCCGTGTCAACTCGAGCACCAGGGGTGTCAGCTCTGCGGCGAAGCACTGAAAGAACTCCGCCGACAGGCCGTCCTCCCCTGGCGCCTTACTCCTCTTGAGCCTTTTAATCGCGGTGATGATTTCACCGGTCGTAAAAGGCTCGTTGAGGCTTTCTTTCTCCTCCTCCCTTATGGCCGGGGCTCCACCCGGAAGCAGGAGCCGCGAGGCATCCCACTCTGCAGGTGCCCTGGCGTAAAGGGAGGAATAAAATCCCTGCACGAGGCGACGTATCGCTGCAGGGTCCGAGTGTTCCTGGTCCAGGTTGTCCAGCACGCTGGGCGGCCCGGATTGCCAGGCTTGACGCTCAGCTCCGGCTTTGTACTCGGCCAAGCGACGGACGTTAGGGGTCCTCGCGTAACGACGGGTGTGCAAATACGCCCTTTCGTTGCGGGACCCCTCACAAAATCCGGGGGGCAGGCGGTGCATGGGGAACTCCTCGCAGAACTGGCGGACCGAGGCCTTCATGCGGTCCCAGTCCGAGGGATTCTGGAGGGTGACGCCTCTCAGGAATCGGCAGAGATGTTCCGCCGCACCTGAGATCCGCGTCCACTCCCCGGGAAGACGCCACGCCCTGGATGGTGGTCCTTTGCGATGCATAACTTTGAAAATCAACCGGAAATGGTTGGACAGCGTCAATGGAAGTTTTCCTCGTCTGCCGACCCGTGAGCACAGGTCGGCGTCTAGGAAAACGTGATCGACGCTTTGGACCATTTCCGGGAGGTCCCTCAACAAGTTGAGTGCCCGCATCGCCGCGCACAACTCGTTGGCCACGTCTTTTTGCCCGCAAGGCACACCTGACAGCAAGAGGCTGTTCAAATCTCCACCGATCAGATGTGCCTTGCGTACGTTTATATCAGCCAGCCAGTCGCGCTTCAGGGTTTCGAGGAACCAGGAACGTTCCCCGTACCCGCATCTTCCGCTCGGAGCGTACACGTTTGTCACGACAAGGTCGATCGAGTTGGACGACCTGAGGATCAGCTGGCCAACCCGACCGTCCTTGTCGAAGCGTATGTACTTGACGACGGCGTCGGCTGCTGGCTTCACAAAAAACGCGATGCCACAGGTGTTGCGAGAGCCGCATTGCCAATACAACCCATCCCCTGCCTGCACCATCGCAGGAGCAACCCGATCCATAGGTGGCTGGAGGACTTGCGAGCTGGCAGACGCCGCCACGCCTCGCAACATTGCGAAGGGACTCCTTCGGTGGAGCGAACATTTGAGTGTGCCCCCCGAAGAACTTGTGGTCCCTTCCTCCTGCTTGAACACTAATGTGTTTCCTTTGAGCTGGAAACAGGACGTCATCATGCTGGTGCATTGGGGTTTTCACTCCAACCAGCGGACGAACCGTGTTTCCGGGGGAGTTGTCTCCCCGAACTGCAAAAGGTGCGGAGGAGCCGAAACGCTCCCGCACCTGCTTTTGGACCGCGGTGGAGGCTGTGGCGGAGGCTGGCCTCAGCTCTCCTGCACCAGGGGGACACCGCGAGGGACTTGATGCGCCGCTTCTTCACGTCAGGCGGCCTGCCTTTAGGTGCTGTCATCGCAACGGTCTGTTGCACCCGCGCCATCGACAAGGCCCACCGTGAGTTGGAGAAGCTGGCCATTCTTCGTCAACCCACCGGAATAGCTGGCGTGAGCATGGCGTCGGCTGCCGAGTGGGCCCATCTTCCAGAGGGCGTTAGGAGCGAGATCGCCAGCATGCATAGCCGGTTCTGAAAGACTGGAACGGCCGCACCAAAGACCCCTGTCCCTTACCCTCCCCATATTTTTACTTTTATTTTTTATATGTGTATTTTTATATGGTCCCCTCCCTCCCGTTCCGGACTTTCGGTATACCCCCCTTCGTTTCTTCTGTGTCCTTTGTCCGGGAACTCTGTTCCTGGATAGTTTATTAATAAACGCCCCGGCGCACCCGGGTGACAAACAAACGACTCCCTGCGATCCTCTCGATCTCCTGGGCGTTCTCCGCGGTGATCACGTGGATCTCCTTCATGAGCACCAGGCCGAAGTCACGCAGGATGTCAGGCCACACCCCCTCCCCGAGAGAGGGTGTGGCCTGATCGACCAGCAAGCACCGACTCTGCGGTCCTCCGGCTCGCACATCCGGAACTGAAGCCTTTCAGAATCGTGATTGGAATCCAAGAATGCGCTTAAAGGGGAGTGTGTAAAGGGTGATCGGTTTCAACTGTGGAAGAGGAAGCACGGAACTGAAGTCTTCCAGTGAGCAGCCTTCTTGAACCCACCGCGGCGGAAGCTAGCTGGGCATCTCGGGTTCCAGAGATGCCTTGCAATGTGCTCCGAGCAGCAGCGTTGGATTCTACGCACGAGAGTGCAGGCGGTGCTTCGCATTTCGCGTGTAGAAGCAGAAGAATTTCCGACCGCGAAAGCGCACCTGTCCTTAAAGGCGGCTTCGCAAATGCAGATCCGAGAAGGAAGATCTCCTCCCCCCGAAGAGGATGGGAAAAAAATGCGACACTGCCATTAGTATTTTTAAGCAGACCAATGACGGCCGTCGGAAGTGGAAGAAGAAACGAACAGAAATACCGAGGCTTCTATTGAAAAATCCTCCAAGAAAAGAAAGGAAGCAGGAAAAAAATCTTAGGTTGGCAAAGTGAGCTGAATCCGAGGAGACCGTATTCCCAGATGCGGGAGGGGAACAAAAGAAGTCTAACGGTGAAGTCGGATGGAAGGGATTACACTCTTCGAACGTTTAAACAAAGTTCGTCATTACAGAGTTCGCTCCTACTTTTAGGATGGCGCGTGTTCCCTTTCCCTTCCGTCACTCCTGTTTTGTTCTCTTGTTCTTTTGGGAACCTGATTGCACGTCGCACCATAGGCCACTCGAGCAGAGCATCTCGCATCCCGAGATCTCAAAGTACTGCTTCTCGAATCCTTTAGTAGGGCGATCGTCGAAATTCTTTTCAAACAAAGGCAGATCACGTGCATGTGTAGACCTCGGTCTAGCAGAGCAGAAGAACAAAAAAAAGGAAATGTTGGCTGGAAGGAGTGGACAGAGAGGCAAGTTTTTTGTCTGAATCGCATGTCCTGGTGAGCTAGAGACATAGAACCGTCAAGATCCAACGTCTTTGTTCACTCGACCAAAAGTACGATGAATGGCAACTCCCTGGTCCATTTTTTCTTTTTTTTCTCAGCAATCAGGCGTTTGCACTTTTACGAAAGATACTCAGAACAAGCGATACTCATAGCTACCGAACAAACCCCAAGGAGACCATTTGCTACCGTTGCAGCTCCCTGCCGCGAAGAGCGTGCAGCCACCGCGAGATGACGGTTGATTCAGGATTCAGCATCGCTTTCAATTCCATGATATTTTGAGACTTGAAACTTCATCTCGACTTTCTGTTCCACTAGGAGTTGACAGGCATTTGAAAAACCACTAACCTAAAAGAGCACTGATGGTTGTAGCAGCTGCTGAAAACCGGGAGATTAATCGCTGCGTGCAGAACAGCATTTGCAGACGCACTGCAGCATCCAGATCAAGCATATTTCGAGAGCAAAAGCGAAATTGATGCAGCCGCATTTGAAGGAAGAGAATGCCTCTCCAACGGGAGCGAAGGAACGCAAAGATGGTTGCCATGTCTTTCTTTGTGTGTCACAAATCAATCCAAGGAGGCTGCTGTTCGACTTATGAGGGGAGGGCGGTCGCGAGGTTCACTCTGCTTTGCTCTCCTCTCAAGAAGAGTCCCCATGGTAAACTCGGCCAGCACCGATGTTAGTCTTCTCCTGTGGAATAACAAGGAAAGCAAATATGCGGAAGCTGACTCTACCCTTCCGGGCGGAGTTGAGCGCACTGTATCGACACTTTACCCTGCTTCCCCCTGAAGCCTTAGAAGGCTTTTATATCAGGCTGGATGCTCTCTTGATTAAAGCCAGATGATCCAGCGTGCTAGAAGCGGAGATTTCCGCTCCGAGCGCTTTTAGCAAACCTTGGGCAAGAGGCATCCACGTCAGTCCTCCCTGAGCTATACAACGGGATTTCAATTTTGAGTTCGACCCCTGTAGCGGGCTCAAGAGAGATACCCAGGTCACCAAAGTCCAGGTACCACAAGTCCTGACTTCCGAAAAGAATCACTCGAAATAGTTCCATTCCCCCTTAGAGGTCACCCTGACCTGCTACTATGGCGACGTACGTACTCCTGATTCCAGACTCCAGGAACACGTGCTAGGCCAGGTTTTTCACCCGGATTTTTCGGAGCATTTATTATTGAAATTTGATATACAATTTCATAATAAAGTCAGTTTTTCAAGTTTTTTCAGGCAGAACACTGGTTCTGCCTGTCTTGGGCATTCGTCCTTACCGGCCCTGAGGCCAGTGAGGTCTTTTTCGCTGGCAAAAGGGGAGGAAAAAACAGAAAAAAAGACGAAAAAAACAGTCGGAGTCCCTTGACCTTTAGCAGCTACTTTGAATTGGTGCTGAGCATACGTGGTGACTCTGGCCACTCTGTCGAGCTCGTGCCCGGTACGTCTGCCGTGTCGGCGGATGCCGACGATCTTCTACTTGCTCCCCATGTCCTCCCCGGCGTCAGCACTCGAGAACTTCGAGTTCAGCTGCGGGAAGGGCTTCTAAGTGAACAGGGAAAAATCGTCGGTGGGGCCAGTTGGTGCGACATGGGCTGGAAGGTCGGACTAGATCTGCTTGGAAATCCCCAGGACAGGTACTTAAAGCTCTAGGCGTTTCGTTAGGGGAATTCTGCCTAGAAGAAGCGTAGTTGGACCGTCTCCAAAAGGTAGAGATGGCGCTCGACCCGTTTCTGGAAGGCAAATTTCATTTGTCGGAACAGGCCGCGTTCCGGAACGCAATCGCCGCTACTCTCCTCCCTCCCCTGCTTTTTGCTTGTCTTGTCCCCCGAGAAGCGAAAAAGCGGACGAAGGACCTCCCAAGAATTGTCTGCAAACCTACCTTGTGGAGGTCCCGAGTCCAGCTGAAGGATTTGCCTGCACCGCGCCTGGATGGCGGCCTCGACCTCATGACTTTGCTTCAGATGGAGATTCAGCTATGATGGCGAACAACGGCCATCGCGGCAAAGTACCGGAGCACCCTTCAGTACGTTCCTGCATGTCTTCTCTCTAGCCGTGTATCCCATACGGAAGGACTCGCATCCTACTATCTATGCTCCCTCCTCAAGGTTCCAAGATGCGGTCTTCTCGGTCGCTATTCGCCCTGGCGAAGGAAAACTGCTCATTGGTTTCTGCTCCATCTCCCAACTCTAGCGCTCGGCTAGAAGAAACAGTTGGCATGTAGGCGAAGCTGAACCAGGCAATCCCAGAAGTGTGAAACTGTCTGGACTCGGGAACCACGCCCGATGCTTGTTGCGGAGCGTCCTGGGATGTCCCAGAAGGAGCACGTGGGCGGAAACGAACCTCCTCGCTTCAACGATGTACTTCATGAGGAGGGCACTTGGCAGAAGCCAAACGACGAGGTCTCCTGCGACATCGCAGGTACAATGGAAACCGATGAGTAGCTCGACCATAGGGCTGCTGACGGATGCTGCGACCCCGAGTGTCCTTCCACGAGAACTACGGCGTTGTGGAGAGCCACTTGGTATTCATAACGGAGATCTGGAGTGGCCCCTAGTGCTTAAGAACAGCAGCGCTCTCCCACTGCAGTCGGCACTTCTGCTGCTACGCTGGCGTCTTTCCTGCAATTCTCCCCGACATCACTGGACGCTAAGAAGGGCAAGCCCGGACTGTCACAAGTGCGAGGAACGGGAATCCCTCCTGCACCTATTTGTGGACTGGGTTTCCCTTCGGCACTTTCGAGAAGGCTTTGCTGCGACTCTCGGAACCTCCGGCGGCAACCCCAGGGACGTTGTCCGACTTCTCTTTGTGCGTGATGCCCTGCAGCCAGCCGCAGCCTCAGCAGCTCTCCGCTGCCTACAAGGGATCGTAGAGGTCTGGAGCGGAGCCAACAGAAGAAACGAGAGGGACGTCGTCCAGTGCGCAGTTTGCTTTCTGCAGATTGTGGCCAGATGGCCCCACCTGGGATCTATTCGGATGGACCTTGCTGACATCCTGGAGAGGATACAGACTCTCTCCAGAAGACTATGATCCCTTCTCGACCCTCTACAATGTTTCAACCCTCTACAGTGTTTCCCCCTCCCTTCCGCTACTGAAGTGAACCTCGCCGGTCTGCAGATGGACAATCTGGCAGGTCTACTGTCACTGTCATAAGTATTATCAGTGATTCTAAGTCCAATACATTAATTCTGCCATATTAGAATGTTGTTGACACCATGCGTGTCCTAGCTCAATTTGTAAGTTTGTTTTGAACTTTGGTGAACGCTCATGAGTGTCCGGGTGGGAATCGGGGACAACCAGGGTGGAGGGTTCTCTTCGGGGTTCCCTCTCAAGTGTGAGAGGAACGGACTCCTTCCTCCGGAGTCCTTTCTGAACAGTCCCGCCCGAAGCACCCCCTAACTTGAAAAGTTGTTTCACGCACACTTGGGTGGCGTCGAACAGTGTCAAAGAGGTCAGGGAGCCGCCAGGAAGCGAACGGTCCTTGACTGCTTAGCGAACCCAAAAAAAGACAAAGATGGGCACTGTGAGCTCCTCAAGGGACCAGTACGGCGCCGCTGCGAACGAGCAGTCGATGTTGGCTCCTTTCATCTTCCCAGATAGCGGAGGCGACGTCCTCGGGACTGCATGTCAGGAGGAGGGCGCGCTCCTGTTGAAATCGATATTGGTTTGGTGGAGGTCGCACGCTCGTGGCGGCAAGAGGAAGCTGACTCCGACCTGCCACAGGAGCCTGTGGCGCTGCCAGAGGAGGGTGCAAACGCGTCTGCGGGATAGCAGGAGGTACCGAGCCCAGCCTGATCCAGTTCCTTCTTCGCGGAATCGGACGATCCTTCCGTCTTGCTGGAGAGAAGCTGGCCAGGGGGCGTGTTGGGAGAAAGGTCCGCGCGATCAGCTGGAGTCCTCCTTTCGTGGTAGATGCTTCTCTTGGAACCGTCTGAATTCTCTCCTTCCACCCCCCCGCGCGTGCGCACTTCTAGAGAAACCCACCGTGATCTGCAACCGAATCTGCCTTGATTCTCCCATGATGCCGCTGCGAGCACGCTTCGTTTCGAAACCGCATGCGTGTACTTATGGCACGCCTCGTTAATTTTCAGGAGGAGGCTCTGGAAGGAAAACGTGGCTCCTGATAACCCAGCCGTTAGTCCACGAGGCGGGCGTCTGCTGCTTGATGGGAAAGCTCTAGGGGAGGGAAAGCGCGCCTGCGGGGCAAGAGAGGTGGAGTTTTAGAAGCTCTCTCCTATCTACCCCGCGATCCACGAGTTTTCTGGAGCTTGCAGCTTCGAACACTCCACGCTTCGTTGGAGCGAACTTGTGGAGCCAGCGCACGGGAGCAGCGCAAGAGACTCCTTCCTGCTGGGAACCCAAAGGTCTCTCCAGCCTGCTCAAACCCCAGAGCAAGGGAGTGTCGCCGCGTTATCTTGGCAGGGGGCGGATTCGGGTCAGAGGAGGGCCAAGCAGCGAACGGTGGGAGAAGGGACACGGGGATTTTCTTCCTGCGCCACGGGGTGCTACGCACTCCAGCATCTCCGCGTCGCAGCCAGTCTACTCATCCGGCCGCCTAGGTGGAGTCGCTATCGTCCCCGCTGACGGCCCGACAGATGCAGGCAGTGCAGGTCCGCTGGGTGCGCAGTGCTCCAGCATGCTATACCTTTTCCCAGATGCTCTTCTTCGCTCCGAGATAACTTGACTTTGTCTCGGATCCGAGACCCAAAGTGACACTGTGACGAAGAGGGCGCTCCCCTAGGGAGCTGAAAAGTAAAATGGGTGATGACTCTTGCATCTCATCCTAGTAGCCAGGTCCTGCCGCAACCGACATCTGACCTGGGGCATCAGCTGGTTGGGCAGCTCTTTGCATTCTTCCAAGAGGTCATAATGTTTCCTAGAGATGGAAGCGGATTCGCTCAATTAGTGGTCGAGGATGTCTGTGAGCTACTGATGGTGGCGCACGGATCATCACCAGTCAGCTAACCTTGGGTTTTCCCTGTTGAAGAGGAACTAGCTAAGCTCTTGGTGGCGTCCAAGACAAGACAACCATGGCCTTCCCCAGGTACGGGTACTCTGCAAGAGAACGCCGTGCTACCCTTCCGCTCCAGAACTTAAGAAGGTTAGAGATGCCTTTGGATTCCCAGCCGGACTCTCAGTTCATCCGCGGTCACCTTGTATTGCTACAGTCCGAAGCTCATGGGTCCACTATCCGAATGCCCCCGCGTCGTTCACCGGCTTGTCGAACTTTCCTGAGGTCTCTTTGAACGTGAGCTGTCCCGTATGTCTTCGTCCGTAGATAATGTCTGTTACGAGTGTGCTCGGAATTCCCCGGGAAGCTGGCAAGCGACTCCGTGAAACAGTCAGGCGCGGCCGGCCTCCGGCGAGGTGGCAAAGCGGTCGGCGTGCAGGAATTCGCTTGGTTCGCCACCGGGCAAATTCAGACATTCCTCGATCGAGATGCGATCCAAGTTGTCGTAGATCTTTCACAGGATCAGATTCGCCTATCTTAAACGACGTAAATATTTGATTTACCTCCACTGAAGATTTTCTGCCGGCTGTAGGACCCTTGATGAGGGTCAGCTTTCAGTTCCAGCCAGTCTCCAGGGCATCTGGGTTCCACCAGTGCCTTGATGCTGCTGCACTGGGACCTCCCGTGAAGTGTCCGCTGGCACCATTGGACATGGACTCGAGATGTGCAAGGTGAGGGGAGCGGGAATCCCTCTCTCACCTCTTAGTGGACTGCGTCGCCCTCCGGTCCCTTTGGAGACTCTTTGCTGCGACCCTAGCAACCCTCGGAGGCAACACCAGAGACATTTTAGAGCGCCTCTTCCTGAGCGATCGTCCTCGCGCCGGTCTCATCCCTAGCGGCACTTTGCTGCCCAAGCGGCGGGACCGTGGCCTCATGGAGCAACGCCAGAGGAGGCCAGGACGACAGGAAAGTCATCTATTTTGCTGCTCTCTTCATGAGAATCGGTCAAGATGGTCCCATCTGGGAGTCATGAAACAGGAACTTGTGGACATCCTTAAAAGGATGCAGATCAACCCTATAGCACGCAGCGATCCCTTCCCTAATCCCTCATTTTTTTACTGTATGTTTTTCGTTTTATTTCTTCCCTTTTGGTTTATCTCCCCTCCCCCTGTGCTTCTGAGGCAGTTCCCGGAAGGTTCCTTCTCGTAGTTATAAATAACTTGTTAGGATCAAACGTCCTGCTAAGGACGTGGATATTTGTTTTTAATAAATAAGCGCCCCGGCTTTACCGGGTATCAACCAGTGCCGCAGCCGAATATGCCGGCCTGAGTCAACCTGCGGGGGGCTGATTTCTACGTGGGGATTGGAACCCGCAACGCTTGGAGCCATGTGAAGAGACCGCAGCCACCACGGCCGCCAACGCGGGCAGTGACCCTTGAAAACAGTCGTGAATATGTGACGGAAAATCCTCAGTTAGTTAATTGCTATTTCATGAACTGTAATTTACACTATACGTGGCATTCGACATGGAAATTAAGGTGATGTCTCCTAGGGAGATTCAAGGTACACTTCATTTATACAATGTCGCGGGCATTCAGAATATCGGTATTTTAGTATATGTTATTCAGAATACACCACAATACACTGAAGGAAAACGGCAGCGTAGAAAAATGCAATTCGTGAAAATTATTGAAAAGGAAATGAAGGGAGGGAGAAAATGTAGCTCATGGTTTCCGATACCTTCGGGCAATATGAGTTCAAAATTACATGACCTGAGAGCGGCATGCCGTAAAAATGAGGGGACGGTTCGAGGTGGATCCTAGCGAGCTACGAGGGTGGATTCAAAAGAAATGTTCTGGTTCGGTACTTAGCAAAGGTTTGCACAGAGGCAGATCCCCTGCGGACCGTGTACCGAGGCGTGGGTAACCCCTTTTGGCTGAAATGAACTCCATAGCCCACCGCGAACGAAGCCAGATGTGAGCAGCTTCGCCTTCCACTCAACGGTCAAACATTCGGAAAGGTGGCGCAGAATGCGGCGAAGCATCTGACGCTCCATGCCTTGGCAGTGCCATTCCAAACGGCGCCTCTCAACCTCTGCGCAAAAGTGGAAGCAGCTGACTTATGCGAAACCCTGTCTCCGTCTGCTTCGCCCTCTTCCTTCCTTGAGGAATCCGTGGAAACGCGAGCTGCCGAGCTACGGTGACAGACAGCAGCGCGAGTGTAAGAGAAATTCAACCTGGGCAAAGAGCGCGCCACCGACACCTGTCAGCGACGATCGCTTCGCTGCTGCTGCCCATTGCTCCGTCGTCCCCGCTGCTCTTGCCTCCTTCCGGGTGGATGAAGACGAAGCGCTCGCTCTTGGCGTAAGACTGGCAATCCACACGCGAGCGCTGCAAAACCCGTAGAGTATCCAACCCACAAAGGGACCAATTCCAAGCAACTTCTTCTCCTTTGGTATTACTGATTGCCCCCGATGAGATCAGTTTAATCAATCATCAACCTCCTTTGTCTGTCAGTGCAAACGGGCGCGTTGCATAAGATCACCGGAAATGTGTGGGGAACCTACTCCAGATGAAGAGGGACTACCCAAAATGACAGAAAGCAGATGGCTTCGCACTGACCCGTCTCGGAAGCACTTAAGAATCGGTTACCGGTGCTCCAGGAGGTCGCTGTTTGCTGTCCTGAACCGCCAGCCGCGGCTCTGGTGAAAGAGAACAGGACACCGCGAGCGGAGCCAGATGGCGAGGACTGGTTCCCCATTCCGCCTCTAGAGGGACGTCAGCGTCGATCTGCGTTTACCTGGTGGGTCTATCGTCGTATCACGCCCAGCATCCGGAAAACGACCGCACAATGAGAGGCCACCTCAAGAAAAAGCAGCCCTTTGTGGAGGTGGTGAAGAGGCCAGGCTGAAGTATCTCATTTGTCGCTGTTAGCAATGAATCGTCAGTCGAGTTCTGTCGCAGACAAGTCGATTAGACTGGATGAGGGAGAGGGATCCATAACAACCCTCTGGGGTGGACCATCATCTCCGTTCGCATCATCCTCTGAGCGAGAGCAGAAGAGTGTCCACCCCACCTGCCTGTTCCTTCGAGAGCACCTCGGGTGCGTTCAGGAGCGCTCGAGAAAGAAAATGGAGGGACGATCGTCTGCTTTCTTGTCTCCTCGTTCCCTCGGCGCTCGTGCGGTTCTCTGGATCCGCCGTGTGGAGGACACACGAGGCACAGTGACCCATAATGAAAACTTGGCATACGGCTCCAGCATCCAGATGTGCATGAGAGGTGGCGCGGAACGAGGCAAATCTGCCACGCAAGCTCTGCAAGATGCCTGGCAGATTTGTTCGAATTCTGGAGGGGCTACTCCCGAGGGGTTGCGCCAGAACGGCTAAAGAGAGAAGTGGCGCAGAAATTCCCTGAGGGCCATCTTCGAGAACAGAACGAAGGAGGCGTTCCACTCGTGCCATCTACCGCAACTTGCCGCCTGAGCTGCTCGGAGGCAGGGAGAGGTGGCCTCGAACCACCTAGTACCGGAAGTCAACCAGGAACTTTCTCATGCGTGGTACTTTGGCAGCAGCGCCGTCCAGCGGCTTCCCGGAGGGAGCAGAGCAAAAGAGGGAGAGGAAGAAGACCTCCACCCCTCGGCGGCCGAGAGGTGAGGGAGCTTGTTGGCGCCACCACTGCGCGTCCCAAAGTCAGGGGTGGTAGGAGCCGTCACATGAGCACCCTCCGAACCCCTGGTCGTTTCCTGTGCGTGTTCGCTTTGGTGCTCCCCTCGGGACGGGAGCATGAGGCGACTGGCGCTCTCTGCTGACCGGGTTGTCCACTGAGAGGAGCAAAAGCACCTCTTGCCTAAAGACAGCGCCTCGGAGAATCGCTCCAGCAGACGCAGGGCGTTCGATTCATGGCCGTACTGCCACTCACGACGTTCTTCAGCGACTGATGTTTGCTCTCAGAAACCAGCCGCCGCGGTTCGCCCTCCATCCCCTCAGAGATCGGGACTCCATCCCGTGTGCATGTGGAACCAGGGATCGCCTGCATCCTGAGCAGGCAACCAGTGATCGGAAGAAGATGAACCGAGGACTTTTTCTCCCTACCCCCTCTTCCCTTCCCCGATGCATCCACGTCCGCTCTCGCTTTGGGGTGCGGTCCTCGAACACAGCTGACCTGTGGGGCGGCGTTCTCCTCCGAAACAGACTTTGCTTTGTCCCAAGTAGGGGTTGCATTCCCGCACAAGCACGTTTATTGTTCCAGAACGCATCTTGCAGTGGCCTTCTCATCCCACATTGCCGTGCCATAGGGAGTACGTGAGCCGGCCAGGAACGGAAGGGACCACCCTCACCGGAGGCGAAACCTGGGAGGAGTAGAGGAAGAGGGCGGAGGACCAACTAAGAAACAAATAATCGGAGATTGGGATGGACCGACCTCACGGCAGTGAGCGTCGTCTTCGAGGGCCCACGCAGGATGATGAAAAGATGTAAGTGAAAGACTTTCCCGCCGTTCCCCTGCTCTCCGCATGCAGGCAGTAGCAAGTGGCCCTCCGGGACGACGGTCACGCCCTCCCTTCATCTATCATGAAGGTCACCGCTGCTCGCGCACGGAGGAGAATCACCGGACAGGAGGCAGCTGCTGGTCCCGGAGAAATAGGCGCCCCTCGATGGAGGTCCTTGGTTGGAAGCACTGGGCAGCGGAATGCTCGCATTCCTGACCCAGCCGCCCGCGTCCAAGAAGCATGTGCGGCAGTGCACCCTCTATCCCGGAGGTGGGTGCGCTCCTGACCGAAGAAGAGTGGCGTTTGAGGAAGATCCCGGTGCCCACAGGTCCGACAAGATAGAGGTCCTCTCACAGCGAAGAGGAAAGATGGGATCCTTAATCTTCCGCTGCGATTGCCAAAGAATTCGTTTCCCATTCGTGGGCTCTCGTCCAAGTCTTTTGGCGTGGCTGTGCTCTCCAGCCGAATCGTCTTCCATTGCGCGAAGGGCTTGGTGACCTCCGCAAGCCAACAGATCACCTCCCATGCTATGCCTCCTTCTTATTTAGCCGCTGCAGGTGGGAGGTTCTCGACGTGATTGGGTGGTGAGGAGCGACAGCTCCGTGAAGGGCATTGGAGGTGAGGCTCCTCGTAGTGTAGAGTAGTGTGGAGTCCGGGCGCCGCCCTCCCTGAGGCAGAACGCCGGAGGACGGTGGTGGTGATAGCCACCAACAAAGGCATGGCGATTTCTAGACCACGGCTAGGGAGGGTAGTATCCTCCAAGATCGCTGACGCGGCGGTACTCTTCTGTATTTGTCGGGAGGATGCTGAGGATGGCAGGAAAGTGCCCTCATCCTTGACAGCTCAAGTCTCGCTCTTGACCTTGTCTGAAGTCGTTTGGTCCATGCTTCCAGATTTTGAATAAACGAATGCGGTGGTTGCTAAGTGGTTGCCGACCACCTCACCTCTGGTGCTCGGCTGGAGAAGGAAGCGTGGTTGTGCTCGATTTCTTGAGGAGTGGACGCTTGGTGCCCACATCTGGATGATCCGAGGCTCTTTCGGTGAGCTCGCGCGCGCTTTCCTCACTGCTGCTGCACCCTTTGGAATCCCTCGGGACCCAGAGACAGCAGATCCAGGCAGTGAAAGCTGCGGAGCACAAAGACGCGCGAGGTGCGGCGTCGCCCTGCCGGTGTTCAAAGGTGGAAGGACGTCTTGTCCGACACCAGCGGGACCCTGAGCTGTTGCAGAGAGGACGGGAGGCTGCGAAGGGGGAAAAGAGGATGAATGAGTTCCTCTGAGGAAGGTTGTCGAACCGGGTCCATTCCAACGGAGTAAAGTGGAGCCTTCCCGGCGACTGGAATCCGTTCTCGGGTCGACTAAAGTCCATTCCCGGTCGACTCCTAAGCACCATTCTCCTCCTCGCGTCGTCATCGGGAAGAAGTGAGAGTGGAAAGGCTGTGTGAGGATAGCAGCTAAGGTCCATTCTCATCCGAGATAAGACGGAAGAGAGAGATGAGGAGGCTCAACCGCGGAACAAGGACGTCATTCCATCCTCAGTGATGCAGCAGCCACAGTAGAAGAGGAGGAGTGAAGATCGAACGGAGAATGCTCTGGGGACTGCGGTCAGCAGGTCCACACAAAGGCAGGGAATTCGAGTCGTCTGCAATCAATCCCTTCTGGAGAAGGGGGGGAATGGGAGTAGCTTGTCGTGCCTCGCAAACGTTTTCGGCAACGGCTGGGTTGCGTCACAGTAAGGAGGAAGATCCTCCGCTCCCTTCTACTCTTTCCGACTGCCGCCACGCGTGGCTGTCCATCCGTCCTGGACCCTCGTCCGTTGCTTTATTTTCTCCATCTTCACAGGAAGATGTCCTTTGTCCCGGCTCTTCTGCTCCCTGTTTGCTTCGAGGGAAAGTGTCGAAGGGACTGTGGTTAAGAGCTCATTGGGGAGACTGGACGGAACAGTCAGGAAAAGGAACTTCGCACCAAGCCTGGGTCTGTCCCTCTGGAAACAAGGAAGCGGCTCTCCCGCCAGCCATTTTGGCGGACTCCCCCTCCCTTTTTGAGCCTTTTTGATCGTGTTCTCACTCGCCATCTCCACCCGCAGTCGTGCAGTCACCTGCCGATCTCGCTCCATAGAACTCCACAGGTCATCCAGCGAAGTCCACGGGGGTCCTCCTGCCCGCTCATCCGATCCGCGCCCCCGCTAGAGGGGGACAACCCAAGCCTGGGGGTCTCGCTGGCCTCAGAGGGATTCCGATGGGCGTGCCCCAACAGTCCCGCCTGCTCAGCTCTTCTTTTTCCTCGAATGATGCAAATTTCTGAAGGAAGGGAGGGAAACTCCCCCGTTTTCCCTTCTCTTCTTTCAGCTTTTTTCCATCGGTTATTAGGGAATGCTTAAGAGCCGCTCGCCTCCTTAAGGCGGCGCTCACGAAGCGCTTCGACGCTGTCCACGCTCCCCGAGGGTACGTGTCACTCTCCAATTTGGAGGGTGACCCCAAAAGGAATCACCCTATGAATCCAGGAAGGCTCCAGAGGAAGTTCGTTCCTCTTACGCTTTAGGAACTCCGAAGGGAACTTTCTCTCCCTTGCCCTCGAAGGAACCTCAAGGTTTGTGGAGGTCGCTCCTGGTTTCTTCTCCAGAGGGCACCTGGAAAGGATCCACTCCTGGAATTTCTTTTCAAGAGGGACCTCCCGGAAAAGATCAGTCCCATATTTTCTCCTCTGAAGAGAACTCGGAAGGGATACTTCCGAATTTTCTCTAGAGGGCCGCTCCTGAAGAGAGCAGTGCGTATTTTGGACACTCTGGAGGTGTCAGTGCACCAGTTCCATGGTACGAGATAGAGCGGGTGCCCCCGGGTCCATTCTCACAACCGAAAGGGAACCTGGAAAGATTCCTTGATTCCCTGAAGAATCCCGGAGGGTCAACTTTCAAATCCCGGCCAGTCAACGGGGACATCCAGCTTGCACCAGTGCCCCACCCGAAGCCCGTGGACAAACCAGCGTCATTCTTCTGGGGTGGGGTGGGGTGCAGAACTCGATACCCACGACGCACCTCTCGTCCTCGGCGTCGATTCTCCACGTGGGGATTCGAACTCTCGACGCTCGGTGCCACGCGCAGGGACCGTAACCACACGGCCGCCCATGCGGGTACGGCAGGAAACGTGTCCCTTCGGGGGCCCCGTCTTGGAGTTTCGGGTCTCTTCTACTTTTGGCTGCCCTGGGGCTCATCAGAATGGAGAACAGGGAACTCCGCGCGGCTGCAGCCCGCGTCTCGGAGAAGCAGAGGAAGGTGTGCTTCCCTGCTCCGGGACACTCCCGCACTGCGTCTGGTCCTTGTCTGACGGATGTTCTGATCCTGGGCGGAGGCTAGCCCCACGGGGGCAAAGTCAAGCGCGTTCCGAATTGCAGCTTCGTCGCCACGGAGCGGAGAGGAACTTTCACGTCTTTCAAGGCCACGAGCGGCGGCTTCCCCGGGAGGAAGAAACGGTCCATTTTTCAGCTTCCAGAAATGTTCGAGCTCCATCTGACAGGTGTCACGTGCATTATCCATCTTCATCCAGCTGGAACGCAAAGCGGGCGTTTTGGCTGCTAGCAGTGATGTGAGGCCGCTGTTTGTGGGCGCACGAATTCCGTGGAATACCCCCAAGCCGTCCTGCTCTCGGTTCTTGATGTCTTCTCCGGGCGCGGACGTCGTTTGGCTGTCGAAATTCTCGTCCTTCGGGGGACAACCGCTCTCGGCTGAGATGGACAACTTGCCCGCTTCTAAAGAACTAACTTCTAGAGAGCCTGCTAAAGAGCGAACTCGTCCGGAAGGGTCAGGGGCGGCAGAACGGAGCTCAAAAGAGGAAGTGCAGGACCAGACCTGCCGGAGGAGCTCGGTTGCGGCAGCCGAGGGTGAGAAAAGGGGAGGAGCTTTTTCGGATGCTACGGAGGAACGTCAATGCGACCGGAAGCCCCTAGCAGGCTGAGGCTTTCTTCGAAACCCAGGAAGCCAGCGGCTGCATGAGAGGTGGCCCAAGAAGGCGCCAGCACAGCAGCTCCGATGGTCTTTAAGATGGCCTCGAGCTGCGATCAACAGCCGAAAAGGTTTGTCGACAGCTGCTCTGCTTCCTCCCAACCGTTCCATACTCGTCTAACGTCTCTTCCTCTCTCGATCTCCAGAGCACCAGTGATCGGTTTTCATGAACACGAACATGAACGCATCTCGAGATGCCGTTGCTTCGCCTTATGTGTCTTTTGCGACGTGCTGCGGGATGCTGCTGGATAGATGGTTGGGAAGACATCCTCCTCCCGCTACAGACTCAGCATCTCTGATGCTAGACTTCAGGATTTCAGGATTTCTCTGTCGATATCTCCGGAGACAAACAGGAAGATGACGCCGGAATATCCGGATTCCGGGACATCCTGAAAATTCCCTGCATGTGAACCCGCGTGCTGCGGACGGAAAAGGGAATGAAGGAAGGAGTGTACTCACCCCTTTTCCCGTCTCTGTCTCGATGGGTCGGTCAGACGGATCCCGTTCCCAGGAACGAAATGGAATATCCCATCGAGGCGGCCTTCAGAATACAGTCAAAGTGCTGCAGTAAGCCAGCGTTCGAATCCGACTCGGCCTGCATGGCCGCCTGCCGCTGACCTGGGCGCATGACAACACGTAATCCCAGTGCACAGCCACGAAACACGCGAGTCTGCGCACGCGCCCCTGAGGCTAGCCGCAGAAACCGCCCTTCACACGGGAACGGAAGCGAGGGAAATAAATAAACCGATAGATGAATTCCGTGGGGAACGTGGCAATCGCGCGAAAAAAGTCTTTCGTTTCTTTTCCACGCTAAGTACTCAGGAACCGTTCACCTGGGGGCTCTGCTCATAGAGCTCCTTAACGCTGCCCCACGCCACCCAAGGGTGCGCGTCAACTCCTCCAGTCAGTTAGTTCACGGCTGCCAACGCGGATGTGTGTGGCTGCGGTTTCCTCTTCACCCGACGGGAGTACAAACGGCTTGCGTGGATTCTGGCGCCATCTATACACGGTCGTCGCTCTCACTCCTGGAATCGGGTACGGATGTACGCATCTCTCGGTGGGCCGACGTTGCAGGGTCGTCCACCTGGAACTGGCTCTCCTCGAACCGCGCACCGGGGTTCGCTGCAACGACCAGGCTCGAGACGGTTCGGTCGTAAGCAGCTCACACCGCGCCACTGATGTCTACCACTTGTGATCCAAGGAAGGCGTCACAGCATCACAATAGGCTGGAAGTTGGATCTTTTCCATCCAGCTCTCAGCTCGGGGATCAGGCGACTCGTGACGTGCTTCTTCTTTACCTGCACTGTTGCCGAGTCGCATGAATAATTTCACGATAGCGCCCAACGGACCCCCGCACAGATTCGTGTAGCGCCGCAGCTGCTGCGCATGGGAATGAAAGAAGGCGGAGTGCTTTGTCGTGATTCACAGGATCCGTCTGTGGCACTTTCCTTGGAAACTCGAGCTCTGCTACCGTTCCCCTGACTGCCATTTGAGGTCAGTCGTTTCCGGTTGGCGCATTCACTCTCTGCTTCCATGCCCTCTCTCGAGTCCGTTTCCATGGAAGCTCCCCTGTTTTGACGCCTCCTGCTCGGTCCGCGCGTATTATCTTGGCAAAGCCTTCACTCTCAAACGAGATGGGCGTTTCCAGCATCGGCACAGCTTCCGTCTACTGGGTTCAGCAAGTCCCTTCTCCTCAGATAACTGAAGGTCAAATTTTCCATTTTGCCGGCAGTTGTGGTCCATTCAGCGCAAGCGCCTCTGCGTCTGCGTAGCCCAAGGTTGCTCCCCTGAGTGGCTTCCTAGTCTCTGGCATCTTCATTAGCAGAATCTCAGGGTCAGAGAAAGGAATCCTTGAACTCGTGAAGAGCTCACTTCCGAGTCGTTCTGATCTGTGTTTGGTGATGTACTCGACCCACTCCGGCTTGGGTGTACGGTTCGTGGGAAACTCTCTTGTGGTCAAGACACGAAAGAGGATGTTCTCTGGAGGAATTTGGAACGCACTTGAGGTTGAAGAAATCGTTGCCCCTTAGCATTATCTTGCTTTGCTTACACTTGGCATCCCGGACGGTAGAGCAACCCCTTGAGGCCTCGCAAATGCACGAGCTGATGGGAACGGAATGGCAATGTCCTCAGGCTAAGTACATTCGCGGCAGACTTCTTAAGAAGCCATGTTCTAAAATGGCTCCTGGAAATCTAACGCCGAAGACGGCATCAGTTTGTGAGTGCTAGGTAAAGGAAAAGCATCAGCAGTGCATAACTGGCTATTCCAGGAAAAAAAGGCAAAACGAAGGCTAAAGATGGCTTCCGAGAGTTGTGGTGAGCGTGCGGCAGAATTCTCTCGTCCACACACTTGCAGCGCCATGGAGGAATCGGAAGATGGACGCTTCCATCTCTGCTACTTTTTCGGAACCTCATGGTTGTGCCACTCTTCGGCCTCAGCTTGACAGTACTTCACCCTCCTCGAAGGTCTGAACTTGCCATCCGATCTTCCGCTGTGCTCCAGCAGGGCATTTTGCAGCATGCATCACGTCCGGAGATGCGCTCAGCTCTCGGGCAGTGACACGCAGCCGCGTCGACAACAGAACTCGTCCTCGCTGCAGGTGGAGAATGCAAAGTTGGGTATCAGTCTTTCAGAAAAGACTCGACTTCGCTGTTGCTTCTCTCTCTCCCTCTTCCCCTCCCCCTCCCCTTTTCCTTGCGTTCAGTATGGTTCGTAAGCGAATGAGTTCCTCGACGGTCTCCATATTCCTTTCCAGTAGCATGGCAAGGGTGAGGACTTTTTTCAGGAAGACTGACCCCAGGAATGCCGCAATGCCGCAACTCGATGCACGTCTCAGTTTCTTCGTGGGAGTGGCCCCAGTGGCGAAACTTAATTACGCGTAGATGCACCACGAGAAGGGTTGCCGTTTCGCGAGATGACTTCAAAATTTCAGCGTCGGGTTCGGTTTCTGCAACCGTTGACCTCCCGTAGGTGCGGACATCTAGCAGGTGTGTAGCCGTAAAAACCCTGGGGTTGTTTCGAAGGTCTTGGCGAGGGAAGGTCCGGAGCAGCAGATTTCAAACGGTTTCACCCGACGAGGCGCGGGCTGTTTGCGGAACTTCCATGCATCCGCTCTTTCGTTCATGGATCAACGCACACTGAAGAAATGGATGTGAAATTCCGGAGGCACTCATCCCGTCGCACTGAGGCACCATCGTGATGACATGGCAACTTCGATCGTTTCTCGCGCTCAGAGACGGCATTATGAATGTGTGCTAGAATTTCTTCTCTGGAGGGAACCTACAAGGGACGCTTCCCAATTTCTCTGGAGGGCACTCCTTGAAGGGAGCAGCGCACTTCTTACACTCTGGAGAAGAGTAAGGCATTCAAGGACTCAAGGTTTCCCAAACGTCGAAAAGAGCGCATTGGATTAGATCTCCCGAATTTCAGATGGCGCAGAAAGACAGCTGCCTTTCACGAAGAGCTCAGACTCCGTGGCGACTTTTCACAATGCGAGTGGGAACGCGGCATCGCCCGTGGGTGGACGCAAAAGCCGATCCCTGCGATCTTCCCCCTTCTCCCCCCAGAGTCGCTGAATCTCGGAAGCAGCTTCGGCGAACTCGTCCGCGCGGATTCCCCGGTCTCGTCCACCGTCGGCAACACTCGGAGACCCAGCAGCGACCACGATGTCAAGGGAGTTTCCGGGTTTCCTTCCGGACTGAGAGCTTTCCACATCCTCCTCGTATCAGGGGACCTTGGGGTCTGAACCTCCCGAGCAAAACCCAGGAGAAGAAGGTATTTCCAAGGAGTGATGTTTGGATGTTTCCAAAAACAGTGTTTCCAAGGAACATCCTCCTCCGCTCCTGAGCCCAAAGCGAAGGAGGATGTCATACGGTACGGGATGAGTCGTGACTGCTGCGGGGAAAAAACAAGAAAAGATGAAGAAATCACTGCAAAGGAGCCAAGAGTGAGCGCCGCCAAAGACCTGAAGAGCAAAAAGACTCTTCACGACGTCCCTAGGAGAATCCTCCTCTCAGGAATTCCGCGGCGGCTGCAGCGGGGACGTCGAAACGGGAACGGCGATTTCCTGCGTGCACGCAGAGGCAAGAGAGGAGACGACGGGAACCATGGAAACGCAGGAAGGGGATCCCAGACGGGATTCCAGATGCAGGATCGAACGCGGAGACACACAACGTGTTCGAAAGATATCGATGCTCGGAAAGGAAAGCCCACGCGAAAAGCCGAGAATAAGGGCGAGCCGGGGTCCGGAATGCTTCAGCGAATTTCGTGGGCTTTCCTATAGGAGCCTCGGGCGGATAGCGACGGACACGTCGGTGAGATCCTGCGATTGGGGTTCGGCCCCTTTAGATCAGTGCTCGCGCAAACAAACGTCTGTTTTTATCAGGCATCCCATCTCATCTTACTATGGATGACGTGCAGGACCAGGCTGTCCTGAATCCCACTGTACGGCTGGCACGTGTAGTTCCCAGCATCCTCTGATGTCACTTCCTTGAGCAGGAGCAGTCCCACGCTCGTTCGGTTGGAAAACATCTTCACAAAGATGCTGCTTTGCGTCCTCCAGGTCTGGTCGCTTCCCGAGGAGTTCATCAGCTTCCGGTTTTCCTTATACCACATTATGTAGGGATCCCTCTCCGTGTAACCCGTTATCCGGCACTTCAGTGTTACCCGGCTGCCGTGGTTCACGAAGAGCTCCCTCCCGTTCAGAATTCTCACCTCCGGAGCTGCAAATAGGCATTTTTACCTGGAGACAGCTGCGACCTCCCCCTGCTGCCACACCGCAGAAGGAAAGCGGAAGGAACTCTCCCGACGTTCGCATTTCTCCCTAAAGAAACCTATGTGGATATGAGGAGCGCCAGCTGCAGATGCGATCCGCATCTCCCTGCGGCTAGAAGCATGGCGAGGATCGGAGAAGCCCGTCCGAGAGGCTGCGGCCTCCTCGCGCGCGGCGCCGAGAGTCGAGAGTCGCGGGTTCGAATCCCCACGTGGAGGATCGATGCCGAGAACGAGGGGTGCGTCGCGAGTTTCAAGTTTCCCCCGCAGGATGGCGCTGGTCGGCCTCGGCTGGCTTCGGGTGTGGCACTGGTGGAAGCCGGACGTACCCGTTGAGTGACCACCATTGGAAGTTGACCCTCCGGGGTCCTGACAGGAATCCAAGAGTGCCGTTTCCCTTCGGGACTCTTTTCCAGTGGTGAAAATGGGACCGTCCCTACCCGATGGGCGGGGAACCTCCATCGCGTGCCATGGAACTGACTGATACGCCCTAGGGGGGGGTTCCTTTCGCATTTTCTGTGCCCCGCACATGTGTGGTCGCGCCGGCAGCTGCGAGAGCAGAGATGCCCCCCTTTGTCCGGCGCACACCGCACGAGCGATGAGAGGTCACGACCAGAAAGCGCTGCACGCACGTGAGAGGATGCAGGCTCTCCTGTACAGGCGAACTTCCGCACAGATGGAGGCATCGAAATTGCGTCCGCGATGGCCGTCCGTTGCGTTATCTCTCTTTTCACAGATGATTTGTCCAAGACAGCATCTTGCTGAGGAATCGTCTTCGGAGTGCCGTGTGATTCACGGGCTGGCAATAAGTGCTCCGTCTGCTCGCGCATCGCCTTGGAAGGCGCCAGGACCATCACGTCATGACAACGCATTGTGGTCCTGGATTTGCGTCCAGCTGCAGGATCACAATCGATAATCCACGGGAAGAAGCTGCTGGAGCAGCAAAAGCGCGTGCCGCTCGCCACCTCGGAAAACTTTCCCGGAGGAAAAGTTATAATGGCGATGGTGATGAGGCAAACTTGAAATCGCGCATCGTGATTGGTTAATGGGAATGAGCGTGCGATCCGCAGTCCCGACGCGCACACGACGTGCGCCTCGACCCGCTGCCGGCGCGGCCACACGTGGTCTGCTGCGACACGAAAGGTCGTCGAGCTCTGGTTTAAAGACTCAGAGATGGTCGGGACGGAGTGCGTGGAAAGGACTTTCCAAACTGTCCTGTCCCGCGGATGCAGCCCAAGGAAGCTCTTGGTTTGATGGCATTATCCATCTGGGAGACTGTTCCAGGATCGCGGGGTGGAAAACGATGAAGAGTCAGCAGTGCTTCCTGCCGTTCATCCCAAACAAGTAGAAGATTCAGATTGGACTATTGGGAAAGATGCGGAAACGCACCTGAAGAATGAAACGGAAGTCTTGGAGTGAGAGTTGCAGTGGAAGGAGGGAATTCTATCGGTAGGAAAAAGAACCAGGGATGCAAAGATTCAAGGAATCACATTCGGAAACGCAAGTCCAGAGCTAATCTGTGCTTCTTCATCCAGCCTCCTAAATATCAACAGTTCCAAATTTTCTTCCACTGCTACTCGTTTATCTTTTATTTTCCAGAACGTTGGAGTGTCGACACGATGATGCAAAAGTTTGCCAGAGGCCCGTTTTGGAACTTCTCATTAGGGCGGGAGGATAGACAGCTGCTGCCTTATCCATGAACCCTTTGGGGAAGATTCGCGAAACTTTGGGAGCAGTCTGAGAAAGAAAGCGAAACCCGAGTTGCTCCAGCACCGTGCAGATCACGCAGCGGCAGCGAAACCTTTCATCCCGAAATACATCTATCCAGGAAGGAATTACGAGGAGCACTGGAAACTGGTGGGAGTAGGTCTTCTTTAATTGCATGGCAAAGAGGAACAGAGAGGACCACATCCCAACGGAGGGAGAAATCCGCGGAGAATAAAGGGAAGCAGAGAGCAATGTGCTCCCTCACTGAGAATTCGCCTGCAACATCAGAATCCAGAAACCTCATCCAGGAAAACAGAAATGTTGCTCTTTCTGCAAGGCGGGGGATTGATGGGCAGCAGGGATGCACGTTCACGGCCTCATTGGTGGTCAACTGCATCCCGCTATACTCTCATCCATCCCGTTTATCAGACGCCTGCAGTGCCAGTGGATGTGGCAGGATCTGCAGTCGTTCCCAAATGGCGTCAGTGGATCGACGAACGCATCAGCGGCGAACGCGGCAAAGGGAGTGCCTTCCTGAATCCAGGAGAGGGTGAGGATGTCTCGAGAACTTGTCGTTTCTTGCAACAGTCGCTCGCTTTCCTTCTTCTCCCCCTGAGGCATTATCTGTACCTTGTTGTACAGAGTCAGCCGCGATCATCGACGGTCAACCGAATCAGCGCTTCGGGGATGGTGGAAATCCTTTTGGGGATCTTTTCTGCCTTCGCTGCTTTCCTTCCAGTTTTTTTGGTTTTGTCTTGCTGAGTACCTCGAGAACGTCGCATGCCTGGCGGCTCACTCAGCTCTTTGACGTTGTCCCAGGCCACCCAAAGGTGCGTGTTATTCTTCAAGATAGGGGGTACCCCAGTAGGGGACCACCTTATAAAACAAGTAAGGTTCTGGAATAAGAAGCCCGTTGCTCTTACTCTTGGCAGGGGAGCCCCGAAGGTACCCCCAGAGGACTCCGCTCCATTTGTTCTTCTCCGAAGAGAACCCGGAAAGGATCCTCCGTTAGTATCCTTTCCGGGTTCCTGTTTACTCCTTTATTAGGAATTTTCAATACTAGGAAATTCCCCTATTAGAAATTCCTTCTCCGTAGAGAACCCGTAAGGGGAGCCGTCCCTGTTTACTCCTATGAAGAGAATCCCAAAGGGACGCTTCCGAAATTCAGAAGGGTGCTTCCCTAAGAAAGTGGCACGCTTCTCTGCACTCTGGAGAGGTACCACACATACTCCATGTTACTCCAGGGTCCCCCCCCGAAAGAGGAGTCCTTCTCACAACCGGAGTGGAACTCCCTCTCCTTGATTCCTGGAAGGACCCGAAATTCGACTCTCATTGTCCTGGACACTCATCGGGGACATCCGGTATGAACCGCAACCGGTGCCGCGCCCGAATGGAGGCCGACCAGCGTCATCTCGTGGTAGGAACTCGAAATCACGACACCCCCCCATCTCTCGGCGTCGATTCTTGCCGAGCATTCGAACCCGCGATACTTGGTGATGCCACACATGACCCGTAACCACACATGACCCCCGATGCGGTTTTTCTGGGCAGAATCGAGAGTGGTGGCATTGGCGGCACGAGCTGGAGGAGCAGAAGACCCTTCGGGAAGAGAGCCAGACGGAGGTTCCCTCGCAGCCTTAGCGGAACTAAGAGTGCAGAGGAGACTTCGGTAAGCTTCACTCTGCAGTGGAGTCCTCCAATTCATTGACGGAAGGACTCCACCGCGAGGTGAAGCTCCAATGCACCCGCAAGAGCTCGCCTGCACGAAAACGGGAGACGACATGGAAAATATCTGGGATAGAGGTCGGACACCTGAGGCATGGAACGCCTCTGAAGAAAAAGTAGACTTCGAGACCTCAGCACTCGCTTGTCTGAGCCGGGGTAGGAAAAGGAGAGACTCGGTGCCGAAGGTTGAGGATGCAGGGCCGTGCTCCTTACAAAAAGTCGAGATGACGTCACGAGGAGTTCGCCGTAGAAGGTGGGTTGGCACTTCAGTCGTTGGAGGTCACCGCAACCAGAGAGCGTGCTTGAGTGAACGGTGCTCTTTTAGAACATAAAATAGAAAGGGATAGAAAAGGAGATAACCCTATGTTGATAGAAAGGGAGATAAGCCTATGCCGCAAAGAAGAAAAAAAAAACAAGACGAGGTACAAGACTAATGGATGAATGTCTTCGATTGAATGAGAATGGACCAGGGGATTCGGCAATAAAGAAACAAACAATTTCTGTGGGGCTGGGCTTCAGTCATGACTCAGCATGGTTAGGAAACTGGAGTCATCAGATAAACTGGCTCCAGATGAAGGAAAATGGACGATTTGCGATGCCCATGAATGCGCTTCATTTCTATGTGGCATTCTTTCAGTTATTCGAGTGCATCTCGAAAAGTTACTTTTTTTTGGAAAGGGAGGGGAGGTGGGACGAAGGGGGCGTCCTCATCGAAAGATTGTCTTTTTTTTCTCCTTTCCTTTCAGTGGATGCCACGAGAACCGAATGTTTGCAGGCCCGAGCCCCTTCCGAAGATTCGTCTCCATAAATCAGCGCGGAAGTTTGCAGCGGAGCGAGAGATGCCGCTTCCCGCACCAGGCAGCTGGGGCGTGCATTCCCGGACGAGATCAGTGGGACAACACGAGTCACTGGACACGAGTGATGGGGAACAAACCGCACGCGATGTGTGAGCTTTAAGAACGTCTCTCGGCACCTGAGGGCGAGAACGCCCACTTCGGTCATCCTGTCGTTCGCAACGCGTAGAGCTCCGGTCTTTGGAGGTTTCCGATGCACCTTCCAACAGGAGGGCTCCAGACCGGAAGGCGGAGGAGCTTCCTCCGAAGCTGTTAATCAAAGTCACCAGCCGATGGGAAGCGAAGCGAAGTCCAGACAGGAGATCCAGACGCTGCTGATGCAATGGGCTGGTACTGACGATTTCTGGTTGGTTTCCTCGAATGCTCCATCACCGGAGCTGACATTCGCAGATGGCAGAGTCGACCGGGCCGGGCCGCAGCCCCGAGTGAGGTGAAGAGAGACTCTCAGGCTGCCCGAGGCGGGGAGCAAACGAAAATTGCCGTCTCTCGGGTCGATTCCCGAGAGGCGGCCCGCTGGGGCACGGCGGACACCAATCGCGCGCGTCCCATTTGGACTGCGCGCTGGCTGGCCCGAGGTCGGAAAGAGTGGGGTCGCTTCCGACCTCAGCTGCAAGCAGCATGGAAGAATGCGAAAAACGCCACGGAAAGATGGAACCTTCTCGAAGGGAAGGCAAGACGGGTGGAAATAGAGCATGCCGTTCACGAAGACCCGCAAGCGCAGAGTACCGTGGGGTGCCCTCAGAAAGTGCGGGAAGCAGCTCATCACAAAAGATAGCGGAAAACAAACAAACAACCAAAAAAAAAAAGATTGCGGACTCGAAAGATCGCCTGGGAAACTTGGAGGGGAAAAAAAAAAAAAAAAAAAACGATCTCTACTCGAGATAAACCTTCTGATTCCTGTTCTCTCTCCTCACTTTCCAGGCTCCTGAATTCCTTCACCGGATCTAGCAGCACTGATTGGCCCATTGAAGCAGTGGAGGAGGGAGGAAGGGGGAGACTCGTACTAGAATTCGTTCCTCACGTTGGCGACGGCGTGGCTGAGGTCTCCGCGCGTGGCACAGAACGTCGAGGATAGAATCCCGCCCGGGGAAGAATCTACTCTCCCGGTTATTTTCCACCAGGATGAAGACTGATCTGAGAGGATTGCCACTGACTCTGGGCAGAGAAGGGCGAACGCTACCTGTCGCCAAGGAGAAGGAAACAAAGCCTCCCAGAAAAAGTTACAGAAGCAAAACGCTGGCCACCCTGATCTCAGAAAACGGCCACAGTGCAAAGACATCCCTTGCTCATCCGAAGCCATGACACTCTTAGGCGATTACTTAGTTTGTGCTCGATGAGCTCTTCTCACTGTCTGGTGATACGCTTACAAAGAGGCGATTTACATGAGAACGCAAAGAGGGTTCTTCGCCCATCAGAAATTCCTCGCTGTGGCCAACTGGTGCTCTGATAAACGAATTATCCTTCCAGCTATCTTTTTTTTAGGGTGGGAGAAGAGGAGGACTCCAGTTTGCTAGTGCTCAAGAACCGTTTGTCTTGGGGGTCAAGAAGCTCTTTAGCACTGGTTTCGCCACCTGAGGATGCATGTAACTCTCCAATTTAGAGGGCGACCCCGGAAAGACCACCCTACGTATCCAGAAAGGCTCCGGAGGAAGGAGTGCTCTCCTCTTAGGCTTGGTGGGGAACCCCGAAGGCAACCTCTTCCGTATTCTCTCCTGAGGGGTACCCCAGAGAAGGTCACTCGTTTCTTCTCCGAAGGGAATCGCTGCCTGGAATTCTTTCTCCAGAGGGCACCCGAAAGGGAACCGCTCCTTGTTTACCCCACTAAAGAGAACCCCGAAGGGAACAACGCTTCCCAATTTCTTTGGAGGGTCACCCCCCAAAGGGAGCAGAGTGCTTCTTACTCTCTGGGGAGGTATCAACCAGCCCCACGGAAGGCGATGGAAGGTCCCCACGATGAAGAAGAAGACTCCATTTGCACAGCCGGAGGGGAACCCCGAACGGAATTGGTGTTCCTTGAGACTGAGCAGTTCTGGAAAATCTCTGGAAAGTCAGCTCCCAATCCTGACCAGTCGACGGAAGCATCTGGTTTTTACCAGTGACGTCCAGAGTCATCTTGTGGGGAAGGGACTCGAGAACCACGAGGCACCCAGCTCTCGGCATCGATCCTTCCTCAGGGGAGATTCGAACCCGCGACGCTCGGTGCCACGCGCGGAGACCGCAGCCACGCCGTCGCCAACGCGAGGAACGAATTCTAGTACGAGACACCCCCCTCCTCAACTGCTTCAAGGGGTCGGTCAGTGTTGCCAGATATAGTGCAGGCATTCGGGAGCAGGGAAAGTGAGGAAAGAGTCGAGAGCTGGACTGAACCCTGCACGATTCCCGAAGGCAGAAACTTCGTGCTTCGTCGCGCTTGGGTTCCTCGCGCGCTTCGCTGAGGGCACTGCGTCCGTACGAGAAGAAAAAGGAACGAGATCGCCTCGGAATGGTTTCCAGGAGGATGAGTCGGAAAACGCTTCGGTCCACGGAAGTTCGGAGGGGAAGCCTCGCTTCCCCATAGAGCGAGTTTCCGTCTCCACGGCAGCAGCCGGAACGCCACTTCGCTCCAGATCGGTGGCAGTGAATCCAGGAGAGCGGACAGGAAGCGCTGCTGGCCATATTCACGGTCTTGCGCACCCCCAGCGTGCGTTCTTGAAACCTCCAAGCGACAGGCACAGCTTTTCGTTGAATTTCCCTTGATACCCAGTGGTCTCCTGTGCGTCTCGAGCCTTCCATGTGACACGTGGCCTAGGGTCCCTCTTCCAGACTGCCGCCCCCCTAAATGCACTCACTGGATGGCCGCTTGAAACTTTCTCTTTATCGAATGGAAACGAAAATTCGCCCATAATTTGGGATTTTCCAGAGCAAACTTCAGCGTTGCTGAACTTGGTAACCCTGAAACACGGATGAGAGATGCAATCTTAATGCCGCCGAAAAAGTATTTCTTGTAGCCTCCCATTCGAGAATGCGTCTCATCACTTGCTAGGAAGGGATGCTTAGCGCTATGCTTGCAAAGATGCGTCGAGCCTTCCTCGTTCTTCCAAAGGTCTCAGCTGAGGTCATCAGCATCCCGTTGCGGGAAATCGCTCTCGCTGGATGAGAATACATCCCTCTCTTGTACCTCGATGCGAGCAACCCCAAAGTGTCGATTCTTCCTCACCAGTTGCACACAACCGATGCCGTTCAGCCTCCAAGGTGTCTGGGCCTCACGCGATTACCCGCATGCATTATGCATCGGCTCCTCACGAACCTTCACAGCAGACGAACCGCATGGTAGAGTTCTGGACCGCTTCCGTTGGGCTTCGCGTCTCTGTTCTGGAAACCTTGCTGCTTTCGCAGAGAGGATCCCTTTCTGTCTGACTGCGCTGACGAGTGAAAACATGGAGTCTCAAGTTTGCTTGCCTAACGGCTACCCTCCACCTGGAGAACCCGAAAATCCTCGGGAGTTCTCTGCCTCAGACACTCTTCCCGCAGTTTGACGGAACGATCCTTCTATCTTCTTCGTAGGCGGCACGATGGAGTCGCCATTCCGATGACGTCACCACCATTGCCAAGCAGGTGAGGCCGTGCCTTCATGCCGGCATTCCAGGAGACGCGGAACGGCGTGTGTTCTAATTCCCTGAAAGTTTGGCGTATCGATTTATCGATCGGCTCGGAGCCTTTCTGATTGGATTATGATTTCATGAGCGCATATGTCAACATCCATGAGAATGAACATCTCAAATCAGTTTGAAGGACAGGTAAGGAAAACAGAGTCTCCTTTCCGGAGAACGCTTTCCCGCGAGAAACTGAAAGAATCCCCGACGACAAATCGAGCAGGTGCTGCTTTTCCCGAGGAACATGGAAAATTACTCGCTGCGGCTTCCCGGCGCTTCTCGTCTTCGACTGGCTCCCTTCCGTTTGGCAAACCAGCCGCTGGACGCCGTGGAAGGGAAAGGCCACGTGTAGTGGCACCTTCTCCCACCCTGATCGGTGCACGTAGGGTCCCTCTGTCTGGGAGCGAAGATGGGAAGCGTCAATTTTGCGAGGGTCCATGGAAACGGTGCGACCTAATTTGCATCTTCGACTGAGGAAGGATCTTTCTCTAGTTTCACGGGTTCTAACGCACTCCAAAACGTCTCGGGTTAGTTGACCGAGGTGTCTGTCCATCTATCCTACCAGACGAGGTGTGCCTCTCCCCCACACAGCAAGCACTCCGTTGAAATCTCCCTTACTGGGGAAACGCTTGAGCAGGAGAGTTTGGGGGAAGCAGCTGAGAACCGGAATGAAAGTGACTTCCGAATTTCAGGGGCAAGGACGAAATCACCCCTCAGACACGGTTCCCTTAGCAGGCAGACCACCAGGGGTAACCGAAAAGAGGAAGGAGACGAGACCATGCATGGGGCCCCTGGTGCGATGTGTGGCTGCCCTCTGATGTACTCTGCCGAACAGCTTGAAAAAAGGAAACCACGCAGTGGTTCTTCTTTAGAAACCTTTGTCTTCAGCGGAACATGGTAGTCGAAGGAAATAGAACTCTTAGCTCGGAGGACGGAAATCTTTTGGTCTGCTTTTGCTACTAGCATTTTTTTTTTTTCGGGTTTTCTTTATTTGGGGAGGAAGGGTTCGCAAAGTGCTGAAGAACCGTTCGCATCGTTACGGAGGCTCACGAAGCTCTTCAAGCACTGTTTGCTACCCAGGGGCGCGTATTAACTCTGCAGGTTGGGGGTAACCCAAAAGGGATCACTCTATGAATATAGAAAGGTTCCGAGGGCAGGGTCGGTCCCCCGTACGCTTGGTAGGAAACCCTCGCCCTGGTCATCTCCAAAGGGAATCCCAAATTTCATTTCCTCCTGAGGGACCCCTGGATGTGGGGGCCTCTTTTCGGTTCTTCTCCGCAGGGAATCTGAAAAGAATCCTCTCCTTGTTTCCTCCTCCCGAAGGAACGCTTCCCAATTTCTCTGGAGGGTGCTCTCCGAAGGGAGCAGTGCATTTCTTCACATGCGGAAGAGGCGACCCCCTGAGAAGGGTATTGCAAGTCCCATGGTACAACCCCAGTTTCACAACCGAAGGGGAACTCCAACCGGAGGGCTCTTCTGGATTCCTGGAAGGATCCCGGAGGTCAACTTCCAATCCCGGCGGCCAGTCAACGGTGACATCCAAACAACATCGCCAGTGCCATACCCGAAGTCAGTGGGCCAACCAGCGTCGTCCTGCGAGGAAGAAGGACTCGAAACCCACGACGCATCCCCCGTTCTCGGCGTCGATTCTCCACGTGGGGATTCGAACCTGCTACGCTTGGCACCACGCGCCGAGACCGCAGCCACGCGGGGCCGCCAGCGCGACCCAAGTAAAGCTTATGATGTCTTGAATCGAGGATTTGTCTGAAACTTAATGTCAACAGGAAACCGAAGAGGGGATCTGAGGAGGATCCGAGGATGGAAGTCGCTGCCATTCGAATCCTTTTTCGAGCTTTGAGAGAACGTATTGAGCGACGAACCCGTGATTTCCTCAGGAGCTCCCTGCGCGGACTCTAGGTAGCGAACCACGTCAGAACACCCACACCAGTGCCAGGAAGACAAAACCGCTTCTCCTTGAGAGCAGGGGCGGGAGTTTCGTCGCTCAGTTTGAAAATCATGGAAGGCAGAATCCGATCAATCTCTTCTGCCAGTGCTTGAAGAACACAGAGCTCGAGGACATATTGCTGTACGGAGAATGGACGCATGATCCATGAATCGGGAGCGGCCAGACAGCGGGTCTCTACCTGCAGCAGGTTGCCGTCCCACGAGTTCGCTCCCCGCGGACACGAATTGCTTTACGTTTTCCTCCTTGCCTTGCACGTATTTTTGCAACCTGTCCCCTTTCCTGACGTCTCTAAGCGGATTGCGAGAGGCTGGAGATTTTCGTTTCGGCAGTGAAAATGGAGAACGGACCAGCTCGCGAGGACCTGATTTTTTTTTCCTCTGCCCATCGGTGTGAAAACCCCTCGAAGAAGAACCCGGTGGCCACCACATAACCTCGGTTTTCGAAACCTCGTGGTCGTCAACAAACCGAAGCTGAATGGAAACCTAATTTAATTTGTGGATAGTGGACAAGAGGGAAAGGTTTCTGAGAGGACAAGTCTTGGGAACGCTAGCAGGAAGCGTGATCCGGAAGTCGGAATAATCCTGACGGATTCCGTGGAAAAAAAATTCAGAGTGTATCGGGACATCAATTATGTCTTGGAATGGTGCAGAGCGGGAATTATTTAGAAGGGAAAGAAAACCATCCATTTCGTCCTGAAGCTGTTTTCAGTAGTCAGTGATTTGCTTTCTTTGTAAACCTCTTCGAGCTGCAAATCTCCACGCTGAATGCTTCTTTGTTCTCCGCTTTTACCATGCGTCAGACCCCCATATGGCGCTGATTCGTATAACGCAGCGGCTCAGCAACGTCGGCGGTCTTCGTATGCAGCAGTAAAGCAACAAAAAAAAAGTTGGTTGGCCACTCTCTGTTATTTTTGCTCTATAAAAAAAATCGCTTTTGGGGGATGGTCTTTTCAACGGAACAAGATGCACTTTTCAGAAAGAACGATGGAGCTGAAACTATGGAATTGTCCAAGCTGAAGAAAAATCAACAAAACTCCAAAAGTTCCTTTTTTTTTTTTTTTTTTCTGAAGAGTAAATGATGAAAATTTCCCCCCCCCCCTTTTGTTTTAAAGTGAGATAATAAATGTTCTACTGTTATTGAGTTTAAGGCACATTTTTTATCTTTTGCAAATACTATTACATTATTCGTATATAGCCCATAGGGATAGTATAACGCGAATTTGTATGAAGAAGAACGTATCTCTAGCGAAGGTATCTCTAGCGAACGTATCTCTCCCTGTAAGACGAGCGCATCCTCCGTTTTACGGGATCTACTGAACTTGGAAAACGTCAGGGGGGAGTGACCAAGGTGTTCTCTTCAAAAGGATTCCAGAGTCCCCCATTCGAATCCTCTTTCAAGCCTTGAGCAACCGATTCGTGGTTTCCTCAGAAGTTCCCTGAGCGAATTCTAGGAAGCGGAACTCAAAACACACAAACAAACACCAGTGTCAGCAAGACGACATCGTTCCTCTGAGAGTAAGGGGACGGGATTTTTGTCAGGAAATTTGAAAACCCCAAAGGAAGAACTGTGATGACAAACTTTACAAGGATTCTGAAAGAAAACTGCTATTTCCCTCTTCCTCTTCTCCAGGCGATTCCGAGTTCAAACAGTTTTTTTGCAAACGTCCTTTCCCATGCTCGCCGTGGGGATTCAGGGTGTTTCGAAAACACTGGAGCCATGCAGGAGACGCACAAAACCACCGTAACCACCGGAGCCGAGATAGTCCCTGAGCAAATAGAAAAATCGGTTGCTTCATTGGGAATCGCCGCTTCCTCCATCTGGAAGTGGGCACTGACCGATGCGATATGTGCTTAAGAGAGGAGGAGGGAGTTTATTGCTCCTATTCGAAACAAGCCCTGGAAATATTCCCTCAGATACCAGCATGTGAGGATGGGCAGGCCACTCCGTCACGTATGCAGTAATGTGGTGGAATCTGGCCAAGCAGGAATCGGCATTTCTTGTTAGCATTGTGCGTTGCCTATTCCTCAACGACACCGACCATCAGGAAAAGGACCCGCGAATCAGACAAGAACGTAAACATCGCGTACGTGGGTTGCCATCGACAGATTCGCTTTCTTTCAGTCCAGTGTTTTCGGATTTCGGATCTTCCGGTTTCGCACAACCCTCAAAAGTCTCTGATTGCTTACCTGTGCAACTCAAATGGAAAACCAGGCTGATTTTCGGCTCCGTGGACAGCTGACATTCGTAGAACCCGTTGTCTTCGGATCTTGTGTTTCGAATCTGCAGCGTCCAGCCGTCATTCTCTTGGGAATTGAAAATTTGGAATCTCTCGTCTTTGATGTAAGTGAACGTTCCGACGGTCAGCAAGTGGGAATCCTTGTTGCGTATCCACGTGACCTGAAAGCTCTTTGGTAGAGGAAATTCCAAAAAGGGACACAGGAAACTACAACTCTTGTCACCAGGGTACCCTCTCAAATTCAACCTTCTGACTAGCAGCCCATTCCAACGGCCCTAGCGGAGAAGACAAAAAAAAAATACTTGTCTGCAGACAAGTGAAAAGGCACAGATAGAAACAGAATCGCCCAAAACAGAGTGTGCTGTGAAAGGTTGATCAGATGCCTTCCTGGACCATTTCGACTCCATAACTTTGAAATTTCTGCGGCTTTTCATTCCTTGATGTTCCTGGATGGAAAAAGGGAAAGCAAGCTCGATTTCCGTAAGAGTGGAACGATGCATCTCAGGATCTCCAGCTCAGTTGCTTATATCCACCATGTCATTCTGCCTAGTCTCTAGGCATGTGAATGCCAATGGATTCCCTCCATGGGATGATTTTCGAAGCGCTCTGTGACATCAGTCAATGCGCTCTTTGCAAGCGTATCAAGAAGCAATAGCAAGGAAGAAGAGTCCATGCATAAATGGAGATAATTAACAAACAGAGCTCGATGACCCTTGAGGAACGTCCCAATAACGCGGGTTGTTAATCCGAAAAGAAGCGTAATCTCAAGATTCCGTCTAATAGAGTGCGTTTATCTTCCATCTCGGCCCGCACTCATCTTGCGAATTCCTCCATTCGGCATCCTCCCCGTGGGCGGAGGATTTGATTGCTGAGAAGAACCCCGTGAAGTCACTTCGAATTCATCTGCTGCTGCGCCCTCGTGCTCAGGCGAATGTGCGGACGAATGCCTCCAGCTGAATGACACAGAGATGCGGCTTTGTGCACCTCTAAAGAAATTCATCCCGAGGGGATCGGAACCACCTATTGAACACAGAACTCGCCGGCGTGCTTGAACACCACCCGATCTCTGCAAGACAGGGATTTCCGTTGTTGCTTTGGCATCTGTTTGGACGATCGTATTAACGATCCAATGTCAAGCGCCGCCTCTGTTCCTTGATATCCTATAGAGAGCACTCGATCTTTGGTTTCTTGCCCCAGTTGCTGTATTCTATACTTTGTTTTCCCCTATCACGGAAAAGCGGGGCTGCGCTCTACACGTGTGGTCATCTTCCTTTCTATTTTTGGAACAGACTCACATTCTGCTGCTCAGTTTCAAAGGCCTCCCATTTGCCTGGGGTTTTCGACGAGAGTACTTTTTCCGGTCCGTGATTTCCTGTTTCCAAGAGAGTCCAAAAGAAAAGTATGGCTTCCACAGAGAGGGTTTATTTGTCATTCTGTCTGATGGATGACCAAGGAAAATAACAGACCATGGAAAATCACCGCAAAGAATGATGGGCATGTTATGGAACTTGCATCGATTCTAGACGGCGAATTTAGCGAAACTCTTCGTGCTGCAAGGATAACGCTCTTTGTGTTTTTTTCCCACCGTGCATGTCATGCAAAAGTGAAACACCTCGGAACTTCATGGAAAGCAGCCTTGCGGAAGCCACCTCCGCCGCATCCGCATCCAGTTATTCCGTAATGCTGCATGGGCCCCTGTAGGTGACCAGTCAGTGTTTCTTGCTTTGGGGATTTCCCTGGATACAAGAGAAATGCAAGAGGTCAGAGGTGAAATTTGCGCATGAGATTCCTGCAAGAGCCAAAGCCAAATCTGGTGCTGTTCGCTCCCAGGTCGAAAAAAAATTGTTCTTGGATCTACAAGCAAGTTGATGATCTAGTTGAGAGGCGTAGCGAGTCACCCAGAGTTACTCTAAAATTATACCAAGTTTCCCAGAGGGGATGCAGGATTCAAGAATTCCTTCCAGCTCTGAAGCTCATTGCCCTTCACCAAAGTGCGATGTCTGCGTGATGGATCTAGTGAGATCCATCTCGTCTGGTGTTCTGCACTCCAAATGGTAAAGCTTTGACGTCAAAACTCGTTTTCTTCCTTGCCCTCTTGAACAGGGAGTGAGCTACCAGGTTTTTGCTGAGCTACGCTGACCAGCAGTGAACGCGTCTCGACCTCAATACATCACGCCGAACCTCACCAGGGAGAGGAAGCGCGTTCCCCCCTCCCTCTTCGAGTCGAGACGGAACTGGACCAGACTTCTGCGCCAGCGCAGGACTACGGGCGCGCAGCTGTCCGCTTGTCTCGAGCAGGCGTGCTCAGCACTGAGAGCACAATTCCCGGAACCAAGCAGTGCAGCCACAAAGAGGCATGACCTTGCTCTTACGCTCACTTTCTCCCTTTCAAATTAAACGGCTAATGAATGAAATGGACCTCAAAGTAGCACCCAAGGGGGCAACGGAATGCTTCGGTAAGAGAATCAGATTCAGCCGCGTGGGTGCTTGTTGGAAAGAAGAAGAAAGTCTCTGTTCTCCACGTTACGGTAGCTGCGGAATTTCGGAAAGAGGGAGCGCTTAAAAGATAAATAAATAAATGGACAAACAAGTGGATGCTTCGGAGGAAAAAAGTGGGGAGATCGAGGGAGCTCCGTACGGCCTTCGAGGCAAGATTGCAGATGCGAACTGCGGAAGAAAGAAAGGTTTCCTGTTCCAAGATGGAAAATTCCAAGTTTCCCTTTAAGAGGAACATCGGATTTGACAGCCGGGGAATTGGGCTGCGCCCTCCTCGAGGTGGTAGCTCCCGGCTAGCAAAGAGGAGGAGGGTTCTGTTTCATTGGAACCCAAGTGGACGAAATAGGAATCAGGACGCGATGCGGACACTCCGTACCCTCCGAAGAGGTGTGCGCGACAGAATGCAGGGGAAGTGGACCCCCTGCACTCCCTGCCGTCCATTTCTGATCTCTTGGGGTCCATGGTATTCCTCTCCAAGAACCTCGCGGACGGGTTCTACGTTTCACTGTTTACCCTGCCCCGTTCTCGCAGTGGTGAAGACCGTGGTCAGTCCTTCCCGAGAGCGTGCAATCCGTAACCAGCTCGCAAACTTCTTGGAGAAAATCCGTCCCTCTTTGGTCCCTTGAAGGCGGTCCTTGGAAGCTGAAGGAGCTTTCCATCGAGAGTGCTGTGGCTCTTCAACATCCAGTATTCCTTTCCAGTTCTGGTGTCGGAGTCTGTGAGAAAGACCATGATTTTATTCCAGAAGAGAACCTTCTGCTCATTATCAAGAGCATGGCACAGGTTTAGCCACGGCAGTCTCAGGTCCAGCTTCGATCCGTGACTCAAAGTGCACGATTAGCATGACTCCCAACTATGCATTCTAAATATACAGGAAGAGCTGACTAAAACCGGCTCACTTCGAGTAGTTACGCGGCGGAACGTGGGCGCGTTTTGAGAGGGGAAAGCTATAAGTGGCTCACCCTGTGACAGCACGACTACTTCCGTCGATGCCACTGGATGAGTCGCTTGAAATGGCACCCGGCATCATTCGTGAACAGCTGATTTCCTGAAAAGTGAATCATTGATCCCTTTGAGTATGGTTTTGTTTGGAATCCGTCTTCTTGGTGCCCAAGTCAGAAACTGTGGCAGCGCTGCTGATCCTTCTGGGAATCTTCTCGTGCGGTACCCTGATACATGAACGTGGAGCAAGAACCAATCTTCTGTTGCGAATCGCCTGAACCATTCCGCGGTTCACCTTGTCTTGTTGCCTCGAAGGACTCCGACAGTGCAGTTCTTCTCGTCTTTAGGTTCTCTGAACGGAGGATGACGAGGAAGACATCCTCATGCTTCCGTTTCTGGAACTGAAACATGGGCAGTGACCCTGAAGCTCAGCTCGGAAGCGAAGGAGCCCTTCCTGCTCCGAACAGCCGCGACAGCAGCAAGCAGCAATCCAAGAGCTGTTGCCACCTTTCGCTCAGCAGGCATACGCATCCGTGGAAGACCGGAGACTCGGCAAGGAAAGCACGGAAGACAAAGCAATCCATTCAATCAAAGACTTTGACAAAGTCGGTCGTCCCAAGAACTCAAAGGCACGTTTCATCCCGGAGCATTTCGATAACTTTGCGCTCGAGGTCACGGTGACTGTGGATGCATCCGATACATATTCCCTAAAGTGAACTGTCGGAGACTGGAGTCCACTTCTCAAGGGAATGAAGGAACGTTCGGTTCGCCTAGAGATAAACGAGTGGCACAACTCTTGCGAGAGTAGTTTGTTGGGGAGTGGACTCCGTTGCAGCTTCCTAGACCATTGGCGTGTTCCCAACATTCGTCCTTCAGAAGAGAAAACGAGAAGTAAAGGAGAAGAGAAACCAAAAGAAAAAAAAACTTCTCCAAAAAAGAAAAGCTGAGAGGGTGCTGCTACCAGAGGAACAAAAGTCTTTCCTTTAGTCCGCAGATTTGCAGGAATGTGTGCTGCGGAATAGCGAGAAGATCCGGAGATGACCTCAATGAAAAGGACGGAGAAGACGTCGATAAAGCAACCGAGCTGCATCTGAATGGAAGCACCGAAAATCATCGATGAGTAAAGCGGCATGAAACAAAGCGGGCGAGGACTGGAAGAGGAAACACCGCCGAGCAACAGACAGTCCTCGCGTTTGTTCGCTACTAGGAAGAGCAGAGATCCCGAAAGTCAGGCCGAACTTCCACACCAGATAAGTTTCTGAAGAACGAGACCGCTCCAAACCAGCGACCTCGGAACGACGGGAGAATAAGCAGAACTGGAGCAAGAAGCAGCGAACGGTCCATCCAGGCCAGGGAGCAAACTCGTGCCCATACTGAGACTCAGACTCGGTTCGAACGAGCGCAGCCTGAAGGTCGAAGCAAAACATCCCCAAAATGAAAGGGAGAAACTGATGACCCGCTGTTTCCCTTCCTCGATTTCTTGGAAACTACCTTCTGTCGTCGAGAGGGATCTCTGGAGTCCTCTGTGGAAAAGCATGCTGTAGTCCAGTGAGTCACGAAGAAGACTGAAAGACCGAGGGTGTTGGAAGGGGAGTCCGTCCCTCCTAGCAAGAAGCAGGAGATCGAAGAGAGAACTGAGACCGCTTTCCTCCTGAGAAGCGCCGAGCCAGCTCACTCAGTTGCCGCTGCAATGGCTGCCGACGCTGACTGCGCCTTCTTGTTCGCTCCACCGAGGGCGCTTGCCTGCCCCAGCCAAATGCAGTAGAGCTTGGATCTTGCAGGAGACGTGTCGACAGACACAAATAGAGACGGAAAATGCATCTCCATCCTTTTTGTCCTTCTAGCTGCATTTCTCTCTCCGCTCGGGGGAATGATCTCCCATCCAGTGCCTGTTCCGATCACTCTGGGGTTGTGCTCGTTGGAGCACAGCCCACGGTGGGCCTCTCCAGTCGCCTGAGATCTGGTCATCCGCCGGATTTCGTGACTCCAAGGCAGCAGCAAATCCGCTGGTCTTGTGTGGGCAATGCAGGGAGCCAAATCCTCTGAGCCTGGTCTCTCTCTTCCTTGCCTCCTACATCTCCCGGGAGCGAGAATCGCAGGGTCACGTGTCGCAGCTTCCAATCCACTCCGGACTCAAGGCTGACTAAAATCCCTGCTTCGACTTCCGATCATTTGCTAGAACCATCGAGAAAGTGGGGGTGCGGTGGACCCACGAGCGGTCTGCCGGATGCTTCCGCAGAGAGATGGTAGGTTCTCGAAACCCTTAGCGCTCTCCCAGTTCCCGATCCCTTGGAAGGGACCCACGCTCAGAGTACTTCCAGGATGGCACTTCAAACGTCCAGCGGTGCAAATCCGAAGCCAGACCCTGGTAAGTTTACTCCCGGCAGTCACACGGGATGTGTGAATCCACCTCCGGCGTGCGCACGCTGCAAAAGAGGGTTGTGCAGTTCTCGCTTGCCCAGGACCAGGTGTCCGGTCCGAAATCCGCAAGGACCCTGCGTTGACCCCGCCCTTCCCCTACTGCTCGCTCCTAGCCTCAACCTGCAATGCCAGCACGAGAGGCCCACTTGCAAGAAGTTGCGCGGATTTCGCGTGTCAGGAAACGGTAGGCATGCGCATTCTGAGCCGCTGGGTGCGAAATTCCCAACTCGTCGCCAGAAGGCGCTGCCACTTGGCAGCAACCACATCGAGAAAGCCGCACTGGAAAAGTGGCCCGTCAACCAGTAAATCCGAGCGTCGACTTTTTGTTGACAGTTGTGTGGATGGAGTCTCTGAGCGTGGTACCAAACGTTGCAGGTTCGAATCCCGCCCGGGAAGAATTGACGCCGGAAATATATGTCGCGGACTTTGAGTCCCCTCTCAGAACGACGTTAGTTGGTCCAAGGGCTTCTGGTGCAGCACTGATGGATACCGGAAACCGGACGCTCACGTGGACTGGCCAGGATTGGAAGCTGTCCCACCGGGATCCTTCCAGGAATCAAGGAGTCTGTTCCCTTGAGAGTTCTTCTCCAGTTGTGAAAATAGAGCCATTCCTTTCCTTTGGGGGAGGACATTCCATCGCTTATTAAAGAGCTGGTTGATACTTTCCCACAAAGGGTTGCCTTTTTAAAGCGTCAGAAGCACGCTGCGCCCTTCAGAGATATTGGGAAGGGTCTCTTCGAGGTTCTCTTCAAGGAAGTAACAAAGAGTGGTTCTCTTCGGAGAAGAAACGAGAAGGCCCTGCGGAGGGTCTTCCGGACATAATAAGGGAATAGCTTTCTTTGAGGTTTACTTTGGAGACTTCAGGATTTTCAGGTCGGACCTGGTGTTCCAGAGAACGAAGGTCGAGCCGTCACGTGGCACCGCGGCGTTGTCTGCCTGTCCACCCGCCCGGCAGCAGCAGCAACTCGGAAGGCACGCCAGAGAGAAGAGAGCAGATGCAAGGGACTGCCGCCCTTTCACCTCACTAGCAGAGGAGCCGAAGAACGAAGAAGCGCTCGGGAAACTGGAGGTTTTTCGCTCGAAGGCAGAAAGCCTGAAGGAGAGGCCGGAAGCGCATCCAAATGACCAGGTCATGTTGTATTCAGTGCATGGTCGAGGTCACCAGCTAGAAGGAACAGCGTCAAGGAGCTTCGGGAACCACCCGGACACACGTCGTGTGGACCAAATGTGATGCCACTGCTGCAGCTCTCGAACGCTGAGGCACTGACCAGCTCAGAGAGCACGACTGAATCGCTGCAGGCTTGCTGAGCAAGAATGTTTTTCCACCCTCCATAAGAGTGCCATTCTTGTGTGGATGTTTTTTCGTTAGTCTTTGATGGCACCTCATTTGGAAACGGCTCTAGCCTGATGAGAACAGAAAGGAACGGCAGAGATTCATGGGGAGCCACAGAAATCAGGGTTGCCGAAGGGAATCGAGGAGAAAACGAAACGATGAGAGCAGGGAGAACAATATCCAACAGACAAGCCAAACTGTTCTTCCCGGCATCGTCCTTGACAGCACAGCACAAAAAAGAAAAAAAATGTCTCGAACAAACCGAACTGTTAGCAGAGTTTCCTTTTGAACACGACAGATGTGCGGTGCTTCCACACTGAGTTGTCAGATTCTTCGGAGAGTTAGCGAGCAGATATGGCGAATTCGAAATAGCGGTCTTCTGATCCTTCGTCGAACGGCGGTAGGAGTCTAAAAAGAAAGGAAAAAAATTCATGAAAGCACTAAGCCGTGGTCCAAAGCACAAAGAGATCTCTCTTTGTGCCATTCCCAGCAGCACCCAAAGGAGTCGTCTGCGAGAACTGGCGCGTCTCATCTAGAAAATTGAAACCTACTCAGTTCGTTCGCAATCTGCAGTGCTGCTGCATCCCACGCCGATGCATCGCGCTTCTGCAGTAAGGGACGCGCGCGGAGTGGACAGTTTTAAAATGCGCTGTTTGCACCGACAAATGTCTTAGAATAAAATAGGCTGACTTTGAAAGGGAATGAGACTGGACAAATGAACGATTTTTGGTGCTGTAAACGTGATAAATGGAGCGGCAAACGACTGTTACAACCACGGCGTAGAAGAGGTTACAGAAATGCTGAGCGGAACAACTAATCCATTAAGTAACAACTCGGGCTATAATGCGCGAACAGAACGGCCACGATGAATCAGCGATACGGAGTTCGCCTGCGTGGCTCAGCACCGGAAATGAAAGAAGAAGAAAAAATGATGGGATGGAAAATCAGTCATCAAGCAGCCGAACCTGAGCGCGCGGCACGTTAGTTTCGCTACCCTTGAGATGAGACGTCTGACGGAACCAGCATGAGCTGACTGGGACACCTCGCGAAGCGTTGCTCGGAAACCCGCAGCGATCACTTTCCGGCTCCAGAGCAAGCAGCGTCCAGCAAGCGACTTACCTCCCTTCCCATCCACGGCAACGGAGAACACAGCCAAGCCGAACAAAACCGTGGAGTTCATGCCGCCGCTGGCCGACTCGAGTCCACACCTAAGCGGGCATTCCGGAGTCCTCGGCAAAACCATAAAGAGAACGGATCGCGGCTGCTTCTTGACATTGTGCCGGGAGAATGCTCGTTCGGAGATGAATATTTGCTTGCTTTAAGCCAATACGGGCACTGGTACTCCGGAGATCATTTTCCCGGCAGGACGCAGCCGCAGTGAAGGCGCGCACACACCACGTACACGCACAATCTCGCATTCGTGCACGCAGGGGGGAATTGATTCCCGCAGAAGCCCGGCATATGCCTCGTTTGCCGATCGTTTCCTTCCTCGCTTTCCTCGTTTCCCGATAGTGTTCCCCGGCTTCCGTCGCGCGTCTCTTTGCCACGAATCCCCTCTCAGGTTCTGCCGCAATTCGAAAGGGAGGCTCCCTTCCCTTGCAGCAGGCTGCAGCCCTCGAAAATGGTGCTTGGTCCATCGGCGAGCTTCCCATTCGTATCGATCCCTGCTCCTCGCCGAAGCACACAAGCCCAGCGCCTCTACGTCTCAAACAGGCTGCGGGGTCGACCCGGTATCCTGCCGGAAGGATGCGTTCCTTGCACCCTTCCTCCCGCCCATCCCCTTCCTCAAGCACCCTGAACTCACTACCGAATTCCGTTCCAGACTCCATCAGAGACGTCACCAAAGTCGCCCTGTAGCTTGCACGCAGGACGTTCCTCCAGCATCCTTCGTTATCCCATCTTTTGCTCGCTTTTCCCTCCGATCTCGAGAGCATTTCGTCTTGGAGGGCAGATGGATGCGGCGGAGCGACGCGTTGCCAACATGGCTGCCCGCGTCCATTTCGGCCGCATCCTTGGTCCTCATTGTTGCCGGGTCGGGCGCGGGAAACGGAAAGCAGTCGTCAATTGCGAACCGGCTAGAGATCTGGAGGAGTTTCTGCAGCTCCAGAACGGAGGTCGAAAATCCTACAGTGCTCGGCTGGAAGCGCATTGTTTGACACCCGGGTGCTCCGGGGAGTTTATTTGTGAGATAAACAAACTCTGCTGGGGACCATCGGCCCTACAGCATCCGAAAGAGTTCGGAACTTGCCCAGTAACCGGCACGCAGGTTGGCGAGGTTCGCCTCGGCAGCGGAGGGGGAGGGGGCAAACAAAAATAAAAAGAAAAACACTATTTACTAAAAAATGGGAGGATTAGGAAAGGGATCACATTCCGCTGGAGGCCGTCCTCTACATTCTTTCCAGGATGCTGGCAAGTTTCATCCGAGTATGCCCCACATGGGGCCATCTTGCTCCAGTCTTCAGGAAGCGTAGGGCGAAGCAGGTGACGTCCCTGTCGTGCCGTCCATCTCTAGCGCAGCTCCAGGCTGCCACAATCTCAAATTGGCAGCAAACAACTGCTAGGGATGCGGCAAACGAATGGGCGTCGCTCGCAAAGAGGCATTTGAGCACGTCTCTGACAGCGTTCACTGGTGCACCTAGGACCGTTGCATCACGCAACCGGAGGGCCCGGAGGGCAACACAGTCTACAAGCAAGTGCAGGAGCTGGGATTCCCGTTCTCCGCACCTGCAGTAGTTGGGGCCCACAGCCTCCCGGGTCCAGTGAGAGCTGAGCACGTTGCACGGGATACCCCAGTGCAACAGCAGAAATGCCTACTTCTGCCACTTCAGGGGGAGGCCCCGGTTGTTCTCCAGCGCTGTGGGCTACTCGAGGTCATGCTGTGGGATTCCCAGCAGCTCGCCACAGCGCAATAGTCCTTTCGGTGGGGCACTTGAGGTCTCAGCGTCTGTCAACTGGGTCCAACCACCTAATCCCTTCTTTCTTCCAAATATTTCGCAACTGACCTCCCATTTGGTCAAATGGTTACTGCCCAGGCTGGAGGCACATTTTGGGGCAGCACGTGGGAGCAGGAATTCCAGAGGTAGCGACCTAAAGATGACATTCATCTCCCATCAGACGTACCTCACGAGTCACTGTCAGTATCGTGTGGTATTTTTGAGGTCACTTGGATGTCAGAAGAGCATCGGAAAATTGAAAGTGGAAACCACGTGCATCCAGATTTGTGCGTTGATGGTCTACCCTCGTGGGTGGGCTAAAAACGACTTTATAAGAGACATGTGATATCATCCTGCATATAAAATGAATATTTAAACAATTCTGATCGATAGATCTGAATTCATAAACCAAAAGTCCCTTCAATGAAGTGGAAAATCAGTGCGCCGTTGGAGTCTAACTATTTTGAGCCTTGAGTCGTGATACTTCAAGCGATGTGAGGAATTTTCTGGAGAGCACATACCTTTGAAAACGATTATTCTTGCACACTCGTACGGACAGAGGTTTCGGGCACTCCCGTGCTCTTTACTTGTATCTTTGTGCATCCGCTGCATCCGTGCATACTGATCTTCATTGAAAAGAAGAAAAAAAAAAGTGCCGAAAAGGATTCATGGTGCTGATTTCCTGCAAAAATTGTTTATTGATTTATTCGAAAACATCGAGGGGATATGAGTCGGATAGAATAAGCATGATGATGAGTTCGAGCAATAGTAACGGACAAACAGCAAACGGAAAGGCAAAAAACTAGTGAATACATCGAAAGGTTGCAGGAACGACTGTGAAGCTCAGCTGTTGAAACTCTCATCAGGAAAAGGCTGATGTGAAGATTTGAGGGTTTCTCTCGTCGCCATGATTGGAATCGGAATTCTGCGAGCGCGCAAGCCGTTTTGCTTCTGCTGACACCAGAGTGTGCGTTCTGTCTGCTCCAATCGGGTCTTCGGGACCCAATCGTCTTTCTTCGCAAACACAACCTGTTGCGAATGATAATGAAGCAAACTCGATTTCGAAAGATGAACTCGAGGCTGACATCTGTCAACCACTTAATTACGAAAACGATTGTGTGTTAGAGGACGTCTTCAGGCCATCCATCATGCTCAGTTAGGCCAGATTTTCTTTGAAGATCACCGAGAAAAACGGGGAAGGAGAGCAACAATTTGCTCTCTTTGCGAAATGAGAGATCCAGAAACGCCGAACTGTCTTATGGGGATGCCGTTTCCACATTGAAAGAAACGGATGCGCCGGCGAGGGCTGCAGCAGGACATGATGCTGTCGAGCAGCTCTCGTTTCAAAAGCGCCGGATTTCCCCGATCATGGAGATGCTTTCGTGCTTTCGAATTCAATGGCCAAACATCGGACCATGCCAAAGCATCATCAGCTCACTTCCTTCTAGGCACTCGTGATGGACAGTTCGGTGTCTCTGCGCCTGAATGCGGAAACACTGAGCTGCTTCATCAGCGAATGCAAGAATCTCCGCCTTGAAACTTCAAGAAGTTTTCTGGAACCTCAACAGATTGCATTTGCGCCTCGCATGCAAGTCGTCATGGATGGCATCTAAATGGAGAAACTGAGGATGGGAAAGGCAAACAAGGAATGTCTTTCAAAGGGTTTCCACCTTTCGCATCCGTGCAAGCGCTCCTACTCTCAGCTCTGCCGAATTCTGAGTCGCTGCGGTCATTGCGCACGCTCTAGAAATCAAAACGGATTACCTGCTGTGCCATCCGGCAGCATCCTCGATGCATCAGGGGCTCCTGGCGCAAACTACAAGCGTCCAATTGAACTCACGGTCGATGTTCTCGGGTTCGCGTTGGCGGCTCAGAGTGACTGCGGTCTCCACGCGTAGTGCCCCTCATTGCGAGTTCCAATCCTCACGTGGAGGATCGACGCCGAGAGATGCATGCATCGTGGGTTTCAATTCCCCCCCTTCCGCAGGATGATGCTGATTGGCCCGTGGGTTTCGGATGCGGCACTGGTGGAAACCGGAAACTCCTGGCTGAATCCGTTGAGTGGCCTCCGGAATGGAGGTTGATACTCCGGTGTCCTTCCAGGGCTGCTCAAGGAGCACCAGTTCCCTCTGAGGTTCCCCTCCAGTTGCGCAAATGAAGCCTTCATAGCGTACCATGGATCTGGTTGATGCCCATCTCGAGGGGTGGCCTCTCCAGAGTGTCGCTGTTCTGCTGTTCTGCCTCTTCAGAGCTCTGCTCCCTCTGAGGTTCTCTTCATAGGAGGAAAGGAGCGGTTGCCTTGAAGGCTCCCTCCAAAGAAGAAATGAAGAGTGGTCCCTCCGGGGGTCCTATGAAGAGAGTGGGGTTCCTTTCGGAGGCAACCAGGGTGATGCTTTCTTCTCAAGCGTGAGAGGTTTTAGCTCGGTCATGTCATGACGTTCATTGCAAAATAAACAAGTCTGAGGAAAAATGTATACCCTCGAAAAACAAGAAAGCCAAAAAAAGGAGATCATCGGCGATGACCACCGGCACTCAAGCTGACTTCCAAAAAGAAAGGAACGGAGGGAGGTGGCCATAAATAAATAAAAAAAGAAAGGAGGTAAGGATAGGGGGTCTTTGGTATCAAACGTTCTTATTCTTCTAGAAGCGACTCTGGATGATGGCCATCTCCCTGGCGACTTCTACCAGGTGAGGTCACCTTACTGCTACCCCCATGAAGGCTACTGCCATGCTGGTGGCCTCTCTTCGCAGCGAACTTGCTTCTAGCACATGGAGGACTGTCACTATTGCGCGCGGATGCAACATCTCGTTGCGACCACGGCGCCTTTCTCCAGTCCGCCTCCGGTAAAGAAGCGCAGCAGCAGGTTGGTGGCAGTGTCTTGGGGTTGATGGAGTGCCGAAGCGAGTCTCTGCTACAAGTCCTGAAGGACACTGCAGTCCCACGAGAGTTATGGAAGCGATTCCATTGCCCCGCACCTAAGACAGTTTGGGGATGCAACTACACCGGAAACCAGGTGTCTGCGCTGATTGCACTGGAATTTCCATTGCAAGAACAGCAGAACGTCTTGTTTCCCAAGCGTGAGAGGAACGGATTCCTCCCTCCGAAACTCTTTCCGGATTCACAGGGTGGTCCCCTTCCGAGATACGCTTAACTTGAAGAGTCAACACGCACCCTCGGGTGGAATAAGCAATGTTAAGAGCTATGAGAGCCCCTAGACGGATAGTTCTTAAGTATTTACCAAACCAAAAAAAAAAACTAGAAAAAAGGAAAAAAAGGAAGCTGGAAGGAGAGCAGAGAAAGCAGAAGAACCCAAAAGGATTTCAATCGAGGAAGTTCTGGATCCGAAAGACGCCGACTTCAGAACACGAACTCTTGCTAAAAGTTGCTCAATTTTTAGAAACAGCGAGTCCACGGATCCAGCGTTCCTTTCCGGATGAAAATTCGAATTTCCATCCCAAGCGTGGACCGGGATTACTTCATTATCCATTACATCATTCCCAATCGTTCAAACTCCAGGAATAGGAGCTTTTCGACAAGTAGGCACCTCACCGGGATCGCCCACCAAACCCTCTCGATGCTCCGTGATCCTTCCAGAAACAGACAACTTGAACTCACAGTTTCCATAGCAACTGAGCATAGCAGAATGAATACTTCCTTCACAGCGGCAGACTACATGGAGTCCGATGCGGAGATTTTTTCGAGAGTGTCACTCCAACATGAGACACACGATGGAGGTTTCCATCGATCCGATCGTATGTGGCTCCATCACCGTGGTTACTTCAGTCATCAAAACTCCGCTCTTGCACTGAGAGCGGACGAACACCCGAATCGTCGTTGCTCACCGGAAACTGGTACCCCTACGAGTGCTATCGAGTAGCCCGGGACAGACCGATTTCCCGGATTGCACACCCCACTGGCGAGATGAGACGAGGAAATGCGGTCTTCGGCTTCGGGCAGGCCGTTGGTTCATCGCCATCTGTTCGGAACACTTGACGAAGTCACAGCCCGCGGATAACTCGCCTTTCTCCGCAGAAGCCATGCTATATAGACCATGCTGTGATGTGGACGATTCTCCAGACGTGGCACGTGGATCGATTGAAATCTCTCTTCAGAAGGGAAATCCTTCCTTACCGTGGTATCTCTGGAAGTTCCAGGGCACTTTTATGGAGTCTCTGGCTTGTTTTCCCTTCCTCTACGTGAGTCTTGTCTCTCCGTCTACGATTTTCCTCTCCTTATGCTAATGGGAAAAGCAAAAGCGCATCTGCAAACGGAAGCAGATCGCAACTTCGAAAACCCGGGAAGGGTTGAAACGGTGTCCTTGAGTAATTCCTCGAGGCCCTGCACCGAGCCCTCATTCGAGCTTCGACGCTTTCACATGAGAAATCCGGTCGAACCAGAGACGGAGTTCCATTCGAGTGATTCGTTCAGAGGCTGGCATCGGGAAAAAGCTGCTGCCGTCCCGGAAAATTCGCAGAGAATTCCAAGAGACTTCTTTTGCTGTGCATCGATGGAAAAGCGGTGAATTGCAAGCATCGTGCCTGCTGAAAGCAAGTGGGAGCACTCTGTTTTTGATGTATACACTCCACAGTTCACGTGTGAAGACTTCGACGAAAGAAATCAAACCCCTCTGATGATGCAATGTATTGGTCCTATAAGCAGCTGGGGACACTGCACGCCGAATGCTGGAGTTCCAAAATAAAAATGAAAATAAGCTGCATTGTTTCCTGCTCTTTCTGCTGTCGTTACCAGCCAACAGCTTCCACGTCCTCGTAATGACCAGTCCTCACAGTCCTTTCAGAGTGGTAGCAACGACAGTGGTTCTCAGCAGCTGAATGACAGACGCAAAACAATCGCGCTCTTTGGACCCAGAATAGTCTGGTTCACTCGTGAACAGTTACTCTTCCCCATAAGCATCCTGAACGTCCTTGAGACGAAGCCGGTGACTCGCTCTTCTGAAGAAATTACTGAATGCATACTTTGTAGGCATGCGTGCAGCCCATCAGCCGAAACGCAGAGGTCAAGACGCACCGAGTGACCACGTGGTGAGCCCTTGCTTTCCACAGTTCATTTTGTCTACGCCTCCTCGCACCAGCAGAACTCTACCACGGTGTGCATGCGTAATGAACGCGGATGTCTCACGTCAGATAGACCTCTAGCAGAGTGGAGGGTTACCTTCCGGGTCATCTTCTTGCCTCGCTCATTCGCTTGCAGTCACGTTCACACGCTCCAAGGCCATCCTTGGTCTTTCACACATGGCTCTGGTCACTCACTACTTCTTGGCTCCTTGTTCATCTCCAAACCAATGCACTCGTATGTGACGGCGGAACTTCTCAAGATCCAAATGCGTTTAGCCTTTTGTCTGCAGCGTCCGAGACTTCTTCCCTCGTCATGGAGCATACGGGATGAAAATCCTGCCACAGTTCGCTTGGGAAATGGTCGTGAGCATTCTCTTGATGCCACGCTCAGCGATGAACCATGCACGTTAAAAATCCGCTGTTCATAAAGATCGAAGACATCAACAATCGACCATCAGTTATACAAACTTGGTACGTACGGCCTATGTTCGTGGGATCATCTAATTGAAAGCTCCTTGCGCTGTTTCTCGGTGACCCCGACCATGTACCCTGTCGTATTGGATGCACCGCCTGCCTCTCCTTCCGGCTTTCTGCCTTCGAGCGGAAGGTCTCCAATTTCCCAGCGTTTTTCGGCCCCTCCGCTAGTGGGGCGAAAGTGGAGCAGCAGAACAGCAGTCGCTTGCATTTGCTCTCCTTTGCTTTCCATGCCTTCTTCCGAGCTGTTACCAGGTGGGCAGACAGACAGGCAACCCGGCAACGCCGTGGAGTCACGTGACAAAGGAGCTCGACACGCGAGAGAAGGATGCGCAGGGCAAAACAGGAAGTTGGGGACGCCTCTTCGAAGCGCGCACCGAGCGATGTCCAAGCATCTGCTCCTCCGAGGGGACAGGAAAGGAGCCAATGAAGTTTTTGGAGACTATCCATTCCGCATTCTCGGACTTGGAAAGAGGGTGCTCTCTGCCCATTGACCAGCAGGTCCCCAGACGAACTGAGAGATCCAGGTGCCGTCACTCAGAAAATTCGGCAAGCCGTCACCAAGCGGGCATCCAACCACTCCGTCCTCACAGAGAGCGCTCCTTCAGGTTCTTTTAGGTGTTGACAGATTCCCCGGGCACAGTTCGAGGACCTCTCCGCCACCCCCACTTTGGTTGTCTTACCGGAAGCTCGCCGACACGCTGCATGCCCAGTAGGGGCCCCGGCCATGCTGGGCCTTGGTCGTTCCACCATGCTCTCCCCTTTTCTGCGAAGGTGAAACAACTAGAGTTCTCCGAGCACGCCGTCGTTCTTCGGATCGCATACTCCCAACCTACCCGACCCCAAGTGCTCCCATTCAAGTTAGCGAGCCTCTTTCCACGAAGAGGAGAGGCAGTTCTTCGTCCACCCTTCCGTCGATATCGCTGCTGAGCTCTAGGAAATTCACGGACGGACAGACTCTTCTTGCACGCACGGGTAGCAGTGTCTGCGGAATCATCAGCTTGAACCTTTTTGCACCCACCCCACTGACCGTAGAAACTCCTCACCGTCACGGAAGACGTCGCCACACGTCAATGTGCAGAGCTTCCAGCTTCTCTACGATGAGAACATTTAGCAGGGCGTCTTAGGAGGAGGAAGATTCGCTGCACCTGCACTTGAGACGAGAGTTCACATCTGTATGTACGAGAAGCAGAAGGGTGTGTCGAATTGACGAACGTGTACACCTTCGCCTGCAGGAAAATCACATCCAGGAAGGAATTGAGGAGGCCTCTGGTTATGATCCGTCTCTACATATGAAAATCACGTATGAACACATATGCGCATGTTTTTCACACATTCTTTTTTTCCATATAAGTGTGTATATGTGGAAATTATTTGAGGGAATCACCACTGGAACTCGCACCCTTCCTATGGAGCCAGACGGTGTGCATCGATTCCGAAGAATGGTGCAGAATGGAGGACTTGGTGTGGGTTGCAGCCGTACCCCCCCGGGCCATCATGACGCTAAGTGACTTCGAGAGAGTTACTCTTGGACGATGCCGACCCGCAATGAGAGACACCCCAAGGGGGCTGCGGACTTCTCTGAGGCATGAGGAATGGCTTTGCGCGGGGTGCTGAGGTCACTCATGCTGGGGTCCGCAGGGAAGGGGGGAGATCGTTATAGGATTGGTGGGTTCTTAGAGGGCACGCCGAGAGGCGCGAACAGCGGGAAGCCCGAGGATGACAGTGCAAAAGAGCGCCCCAGTCGATGCTTTCCTGGCATCGTGTCGGACAGATTCGACTTGACGGCATGGCTGACGCAAGCTCCCACGTGCACCACGACCTCTGGTTCCCTGCTGCAAGAGAGAGAGAGCTGCGTTCTCCGCTCTTAGGTCGTTCTGTTCCTCACCCCCAGGTTTGAGCAGATTTCAGTGTCGTCCTGGAGTCCCATGCTTTCTGCTCGCTTCCTAAAAGTCTGGCTGCTGAGTGATGAAATCTCGGAAGGATGAAGGGATCTCCACTCCCTGACCAATGCGGGAAGCAGACGGATGGCTCTTAGTTCCATGGTGAGCTCACAGGCGTAGCGTCCGCCTGTGAATCTTCGAGTGCTTTTCCGTGCCACAGGCACATAGGATCTGACCATTAAGAGGAAAACAGAAGAACATTCTAGAAATCGCTCTTTTTATTTATTTATTTATTTTTGCTCTGCAGTTGAATTTGTTCTTTCCCTCCCGATGAGGACATCGGCAGCTCTTTGCCATTCCCTTCTTGCGTAACCGCTTGCCTTCTCTGTGGACCTTCCTCCTCTTCGGGTAGTTGCTGCATATCCTACGGAACTCGAGGCGAGGAGAGAAGTCATCCGCTTGAGAAGAGCTCCATTGGAGACGAAGAGCGCGTGAAAGGGGAATCTCAAATCGGCTGCTTGCGCTGGGAGCCCACGGGACCGCACCGACCTTCCCGGCTCGATTTCCTCCCGTCCTGGAGAATGTCACGCCGCACGATTGCAGGATCGCAGCTGCGGAAGGTGTCAAGTGTGACACTGACTTATGTGTCTAAATCGTCGCTCGCGGTATTGCCCTCTGACGCATCACTCCACCGGCAGAAGACGGCGGCGGAGAGGAGCCGGGAACTGATCTCCTGTGTGGACTTGGTCTCCTTCCGGATCTGACACTTCTTAGGGAGAGAAGAGGAGGGTAGTCCTCTGAACGCTGCCTCTCACTAGAGAGCACCCTGGAAGCGCTCTCAAGCGCTCGAGAGAGAAGGAAAAACAAATACGGAGACTTCTGTACCCCACTGCCTACGAGGGATGCCCAGAGTCCCCAAAGTCTAGTCTGCAGGGTCCATGAAATAAAAAAGTGATAAGAGAGCTGGAGATACCTCGGCTGTACCCCTGCAAAACGAGGCACCCTGTGTCTAACTGTCTCCAGCATTTAATATGGCTGCGATATCCATGAGACCTACAGGTTGGGGCATCTCCCGATGGAAGGATTATCCAAGACTTCGGATCTCAAGAAAAATTGGAGCCAGCTGATGTGGTGGCAGACGGAAGTTTCTTGTAAGCAAGGACAAAAGGAGAGGAAGAGCCAAAGGATGAAGAAGGCATGAAGATGGTGAAGACCGCAAAGACCTGGTCGCCGGTTCACTGAGAAGGATGAGTCCGACGGAGTCGCTTACTTTTTGCTGGACGTCTCCCTTATGCGTCTCCCTGGAAGAGTCCCGTTCACGGAGTCCCACGCCGAGTACATGAGGCTGACAGCACATCAAGGCGGAAGAAGTAAAGTGGTGAATGCGGTGAGGGAAGAGCAGGGATCATCAACAGTGAAGATCTGGTTCTGGTTCCCAGGACTGCAGACAAGAGATGTCTCCAGGTGCCAGAGAGTCGGACCGAACAGGTAGAGTTGTCGGAGACAATGGGGTCACGGGAGAACATTATTCATGCCATTTGACTGGCCTTTACAATGACCCTCCTCATTCGCACAGTGGCTTCAGGCCGGATGGACCTGCAGATTGCAGCTTTCTGAGGAGAGAAAGCACTTCGCTCGGAGAGTTGCTCTTCCCCGCATCAAGGTTCCTGGATGACTCCTGGGTTCTCATCTCCGGGAGCCGTTTTCTTCTTGCCTCATGGAGCTCGGCGCTCCCAGTCTCCCCTCTCCCTACCTATTTGATGTCCGCTAGCACAAGATCGTGGCTCTCTGGGAATAAAAGTCCAGGAAGCGATCCCCATAAAGCATTCAGGAAGCAAATGATAAGCGCCCGCGATCTTCTTCCAGTTCCCTGGGGACCATCAGCACGCGCGACGGGAACTATTTCTCGTTATCCCCTTCCTTCTCTGTTTTCATCGGAGGGAATTTGCAGGGATAACCAGGTGCGTTTAGTTCCGAGACGGATCGCCGCACTCCGAAAGAGATGAAATCTTCGCCCTGCACCGGTACAACACGAAAAGGACGAAACCTCTGCAGACCGAAGTAAAGATGGCGCCGCCACGTGCTTGGAAGACAGCCTCACCACCACCAGCAGAGACACGCACTCCTCTGACATTCCGGTTGTCTTCAGCATCCTTACCTGGGAGTTGTTGCCTCTCCGGCAGCACTTGGGAGGAGACCGCGTCCTGGGTTCTGTCCTAGTAAGGGTAGGCCCTTCTGTGAGGTAGACGACGATGGAGAGGGACTTCTTCCTTTCCTCTTTTTTTCTTCTGTAATCAAGTTTCCGAGCTCTTCTTTTCGGGGGTGGCGAGCTCGAGGAGGTGCTTCTCTTCTCGATGGACCCCTGAGAAAGGCGATCTTTCTTTAGAACGTCCTGCAGTCGGTCTAAAAGCTCCCCGCCTGCTTGCGCGGGTCCTGAAGAGCAGGACGCTGGAGGGCATTCGGCCATCATTGCGGGCGCAGTGTTCTTCGCTGCCCGCTATGTCGCCTTGCGGCTGGAGGCTCTGCGGGGCGTCTGGAGGAAATCCTTGGGTTCTTTGTTTCCACGCGTCTCCGCGCACGGCAACCCGCAGGGGGGAGTGTAATTCTTCAGGATAGGGGGCACTCCGGGATGAGGGTCCGCCCTATGAATCCAGGAAGGACTCGGAGTCCGTTCCTCTGGCGCTTGGGGAGGAATCTCACCTCCCACCCTGGTTGTCTCCGAAGGAGAACCCCGAAGGGAATATCCTTGCTCATTCTCTCCGGAGGGACACCCCCCTAACGGGAGGTGGTCCTCTCCATTTCAAATTCTCCGAAGGGAACCCGGAAAAGATCCGCTTGTAAGAATTTCTTCTCCGGAGGGAACCCTCAAGGGAACCGCTCCTTTTTTCACTACTCTGAAGAGAACCCCGGAGGGACGCTTCCGAAACTCAGAAGGGGCGCTGCAACTTCCCTCAGGGAATCGCTCTCGCTTGCTTCCTTGCACTCTTCTGGAGAGGCGACGACTCGGAGAGACCCCCCAACAGGGGTGGTCCGCTCCTTTGAACAACTGGAGAGGTGCCGTGAGGGCTCCTGTTCCATCTTGAAACCGGGGGCGGTCCCCCGGTGATGGGGGTCCGCTCTCCGTTGCACGACCGGAGGGGGAACTCCCCACTCCTTGATTCCTGGAAGGACCCGAAGGTCGACTCCCATTGTTCCGGCCTTCATGGGGGGCCTCCGACTTAATCCACCGCCGGGGCCACACCCGAATGTCTCGGCCAACCAGCGCCATCTTGCATGAGAAACTCGGAACCCAAACGACGCAGTGGCGTCAGTTATCTGCCGAAGTATTCGAACCCGCGACGCATGGTGCCACGCGCGGAAGCCTTAACCACAAAGCCTCCGACGCGGGCCTCGGGGACGGGGAAAGGCTCTTCGGGGAAACCTCGGTTTTCTGGTGCAGGGGCTCGTCGAGAGTGCGCGACTCCTCTTCTCCGGAAAGTGCGAAGGTCTCGTCCACCTTCTCCCTGGCAATAGGCAGCTCCTCCAGGTCTCCTGGAAGCTGACCGTCTACCCTCTCCGGCAGCTCCTCCTCCTCCTCCTCCTGATCACCCTCCTCATGCTAAACGCCAGAGAGAGGTAACGGCGCGGACTGGTCACCACAGCAGCAGCAGTAGCAGCGGCCGGATTCCTTCAAAAACGCTCCCGATCCAAAGGGCGCCTAGCCGGCCATCTTGATGGTGGTCCACGACATCGCCAAGGACAACCTCCACCGCCGCCATCATCCACGCGGCATGATGCAACTCAATCCCAGAATCCACCTTTTCTGTGGAACGGAGAACTTAGCTCATGCGGCTCGTGGAATAGCTGGAGTACTGCTTCAGGAACATCCAAAGATCTTCGGAAGAGATGCAGGTCTTCCTGCAACAGCTAGGTTCGAGAGCAGTGCGAAACCGAGAAAAATGCGTTGGCAAGCCTACCTGGTGCACGGATGGCGGAAAGACCCTTGCTGTGCTTGTGACTTCCCAGCCGATCCAGGACTTCGAATCAAGAGGGAGGGAAGCGGAGGAAGGGCAGATGTCTCTGTGGGGAGAGCAAGTAGGAGCGCGGCTGCGCATCCCATCCTTGGGGGCGTACGCAGAGATTGAAGAGATGGTAGAAAATACCCCGGACCGGCTCAGAAGGCCACGAGAGAAAGAAAGACTGGATCTGAGCAGTGGGAAGCTGAGACACAGGGGTCTCACCTTCATTGAGTTCGCCCGCTTCCTGCCCGAGGGCGGACGAAATGCTGGCTCAGGCAAGGTGAGGTCGAAGACCAAGAGACATTGCCACTGCTCCTAGGGGAGGAGAAGGGAGGGGGAAGGACGAGGGAATCATCTAAAGAAAAAAGCGATGAGTGGTGATTCGAGTCCGCAAGAAGTGGCCGTCGGTCTATCCGGCGGCTGCCGTCCCATCCCGATTGCGCCGAAGGAGGAGCAGGGAGCAGGAGAAAAGGCAAAAAAAAAGACAGGTGCGTGGGGGAAGGAGGACGGGAAGGAAGAGAGAAGACGAAGGGAGGAGGGAGATGAAAATCTTCTGGGGCTCTTCAGTGTTCGATGCTTTCCTTCCAGTGGTTTTTTCTTTTTCCAGCTTTCCTTTTTGGGGGGGATGATAGGATTCTCAAAGTGCTGAAGAACCATTCGCCTCCTCAAGGGAGCTCACGATGCTCCTCAGCACTGTTCCACCTAGAGGCGCGTATTACTCTTCGAATTAGGAGGTGACTCCGAAGGTACCACCCTATTGATCCAGGAAGGTTCCGGAGGTGCAAGGAGTCCGCCCGTTCCTCTCACGCTTGGTAGGAAAACCCCGAACGAAACCCTCGCTCTGGTAATCTCCAAAAGGAACCCCTGTGGGAACATTTTCCTTGTTCTTTTTAGAGAGATCCCAAGTTTGTGGGGGTCACTAATTGTTGCTTCTTCCGAAGGAACCCGCAAGGGGACCACTCCTCGTTTCCGGCCCTGAAGACAATCCTGAAAGGACGCTTCCGAATTTCTTTGGAGAGCGCTACCCGAAGGAAGCAGAGTTTTTCTTGACACTCTGGAAAGACATCGTTCCATCAGCTGCATGGTACGAGATGGAGGTACCCCCAAGGGAATTGTCTACCTCATTCCTGGAAGGACCCGGAGGATTAACATTCCTACCCGTCAACGGGGACATCTGGTTTCCAGGTTCCACCAGTGCTGTACCTCCTGCATCTCCTAGTGAACTGTTGCCCTCTGGCCCCTTTGAGGACTCTTCGCCACGACCCTTGGAATCCCGGGCAACAACGCCAGATGGGTTTTGAAGCTCCTCTTCCTGTGTGATCATCCTCGCGCCGGTCGCATCCCTGGTAACACTTTGTTGCCTACGCGGCGGGACCATGGCTGCATGGAGCAACGCCAGAGGAGGTCAGAACGACAGGAACGCCATCTATTTTTCCGTCCTCTTCAGGAGGATGGCGTCAAGATGGCCATATCTGGAAGTCTTGAAACAGAAACTTGCCGGCATCCTTACAAGGATGCAGAAGACACCCTCCAGCACACAGTGATCCCTTCCCAATCCCCTCTTCCTCCATTTTTCTGACTGTATGTTTTTTGCTTTATTTTACTTTTTTGTTTGTCTCCCCTTTTCCTGTGCTGCCGAGGCGAACCCTGCTGGCCTGCGTGCCAGTTCTTGGCAGGCTTCTTCTCATAGTTATGAGCAACGTGGCAGGATCAAACGTCTTGCCACAGACGTGTATGATTAGGTGTCAATCACTGCTGCACCTAAAGCCTACAGACCAACCAGAATCATCCTGTGGGAGGCTGAAAACCCACTATGCACTTATTTCTAGGAGTCAATCCTTTCCCGAAGGGGTTCGAACCCGCAACTCCCTGTGCCACGAGCGGGAACCATAGCCACACGATTGCCATTGCAGTGGCCTCCTCGGTCGGACCTGGAGACAAGGGTCTACACTGCTCAAGGAAGTACAACTTCCAAGGAGTACAACCCTGACCCAAGTTAGGTCCATAATGGAATCCTCCCTCTTCTATGAAGTTCGTCGAGCAGTTCCAGCGAACTCGGGGTGCCCTCCGAGCGCTGCCAATGCTCGCTGGCGGCAAAGGGCGGAGCTATCCCGCACGAACGCGTCCACTAAAGTCTTCAACAGGCAAGAAGGGGAAGAATTTCGTTCTCCACCCGTAGGGACAAATCGACGATGATCTGTCCGAGGGGATCACCGTCGACGTGTCCAAGGACGCGGCAGAACTTTCAAAGTCCGACGCTGTTCCCACAGAGTGGCACGAAAGGGTGCTGCACCGCTCCTTCAATATGCTAGAAAGCTGGCCGCGGACTCCCACCTGCGCGCGAGGGCATCTGCTGATCAGAACTGAGTCGCAGAGTGCCCAAGACGATCACATGCAGACTGTCGGTGGTCTCCAGACGCCTCATGACCCTATCAGCAATATCTTTGCCGCCATCGGAGGGTCGGAAAACCCAGAGTTGCCCCAGTTGGACGCAGGCACTATGGAGCTCCTCCCAATCTGAGGTGCCAGTGGAAGCGTTGGTGGCCTCCTCCGAAGAAACGACTTCCTGGACTTTCATTCGATCTAATAGACGCTCGTGACGAAGACAGTCCTCGGGGCAGGAATGTAAGACGCTTGCCAGCGCCCCCTCTGCGCACCATTTCTCGCGAGAGATGCAGCAAACTGCGGACGACTAGCATCCCTCCTCTCTGGAGACCGCAGGTGCGCAATCCGCTAAGCCCGGATAAGCTGCTGCTGCAAAACACGAGCGGCACTTTCTGAACCAAAATGTATGGAAGCAGGGATCACTGGAAACGGGAATGCGCATGGAAAGCTCAACACCCACCCCTAACATGGACGCCATCAGTCCTCTGGGGACTCCCCACTCACAGGGGTACCAGACAACGTCAGCCCACTTCCCAGACGTCAGCGTCTGATCTTTCGGGGCTCCTTGCTTCCGTTGCTGAATTGTTTGGATTTGGAGAGGAAGAAGACGATCCTGCAGCGTGGAGGGTGACGTACCTCCGTGGTCACATGCCCGCCGGGCATCATTTATGCCACTAGAGAACGAGGCTACTCCGAGGCATCCGGCCTCGGGTACGCCAAAGATGAGCGCGGATGCTTGGCATTCCTCATGGAAGCATCGAGGTTCCGGGCTTCCTGGTGAATGCCTCCGGCCTTCCCCTCCGTCACCAGCACACTGCCATCTTGTTGGTGCACTGTGCACTCATCCGAAATGAGAGGAGCAGCCACGCGCCAGCGGGGAGAGCGACGATGCCGTTTTCTTCAAGAAAGAGAACGCAGGAGCATTCCGGTCCTACGATGCCGCCCTTGGTGATCCATTTGGACCCATGTCCACGTCCTGAAGGGACTGTCTATCGCCTCTATACTGGAGACGCTCTGCCGCATGGGAGCAGCGGCCACCACCCAAACGAGGGAAGAGAGTGGCCGACCCTCCCGGAGCCGTTTCCGGCTGCCCGCATGTGGGAAGCGGGCACTGTCCCAACAGTAAGTGAAGCGCGAGGGATCCTTGGGGGAGATGGTGCGCGCACTGACCGGATGTCAGTGAATGCCCTTTTCCCCTCTGCTTTCCATCTCTTTCCCGTAAGACACTGACCCTCGGGAATTCTGCCGAGTACCACGGGACCATTCCGTCTCGCTCCCTATCTATTTATTTATTCATTGGACTCCCTTCCGCTGCCCCCCGAGTTCTGTCCTCATCGTTACGGGGTCGACACAGGACTACCCGGCAGCGCAAATTTTCTGGATTTCTTCATTCGCAACGAATGGCCCGTCAAACAGGGACGACGAGGTAACGCCGGAGCGCTCGTTCCAGAATTCCGTCGAGAAGAACGCAGTCCTTAAGAGAGAGAAGAAGAAAAGGTTATCCATCCCTCCGCCGGGGAACCGCAAGTTCCAGGCGCCGGAACGCGGCCAGTATGCAGGCGATCGGAGCCGGCAAGGCTGGGCACCCTCGGGCAGGAGCGCGGCGCACCTGCCTGCGCCCTCGCTGCCAATATGGGGGAATCCTGAAGAACAGGTGAGCCTCCAGCCGTGGTGTCGGAGTCGCACCGTGCCCACGCACTCCCATCCCCGTTCCGTGCGGCCTCGCTGGGGAGTAGCAGTGGTTTCCGGATGCACCGACCGCGCACCCTGATGACCAGCGAACGCCCACGTGCAGCGCAATTCCCCTCCTGGTTTCCGCCGGCTCGTCTTCACCTCGGTGGGCCGCGAGCCGTCCTTGGGATGTCCGAAGCTCTCCGACGCGGGAATTCTTCCCGCCTCCATCCGGCGGGAGCCAAGCCGCGTGTTCCACCGATCGCCGCATTCTGCAGCGCCCGCTCGCTGGAGAGGACCAGGCGCGGCCCTCGTTTCATCCATGAGGGAGGACGCCACCATTCGATGCCCATAGGTGTTGACTTCCCACGGAGAAGTCGACGCAGAAGAGGAGCCGCCTGCTGCATCCGAACAGACGGCAAGGAGGAAGGACTCCCGTCGCCGCCTCCTGGAGCGCTGCGTCCTGCACCAACCCCCGCCGTTGCGCTCATCTCTCGGGAACACCTCGGAGGACTGCGCGAAAGAACCTCCTGCCATGGATCCGAAGGGAGGGCAACCAGTCCAGAGAGGAATCCGCGACGAGGGCAGGTGGCTATCCTGATCCCAATCGCTGAGGGACTCGAATAGCTTCTCGACCCATCGTCTCTCTAAATCAACCCACGCGTGAAGTAGTGATTGGTGATGAACGCCGATCTTAGGCCCGGTAAAGAGCGACCTTTCGTGACCCTTTCGCCGCTTGCATCCTTCACCAGTTCTCTGAGAACCGTCGTCCTTGAAACTCGACGGACTTGTTGTCAGCTGGACGGAGAGAGTTGATGGACTCTGGCTGATGGTCGGGGTAACGCCGGAATGAGAGAGGTGGTCAACGGTGACGGGATCTTCGCCACGTATCAGCAGGATGGCGGCAGACATATCGTCACGACGAGTGATCGCTGCAAACACGTTCGACCGTCAAGCAGGTTTTTTCGATGCCTCTCTCTCGCATCAGCAGATCACCTTGGCGTGCGACTGCCCACGACGGAGAGAGGCACGATTTCCACAATAATTTTGTTTCAAAGTCCACTCTTGCGCGTTCGGGCCTGCGCCCACTCCGTGCAAGGACGGTCGGCTCCGGCTGGGTCCGCCGTTGCCCGTGCTCGGGGCTTCCCGCGTTTCGTTGTGTGACGTGTGGAAACGAGCTCTGTGCAGAGATGTGACTTCGGAAAATGCTGCACGGAGGCCTTCGTGCCGCCCGCAGGAACGCCTGAAAGAGTTCGAGCAAATCCACCTCGGGAAGTTGTGAAGCGGGTCGTCGCGAAAGGATGGAGTCCTGGGAAGGCAGATGAAAAAAAAGATGGGTGATGAAACGTCTGCCCGTGTCTTCCCATCCTCGCAAGTGCACACACGTGAGATACTCTGCGAATCAGACAGATACTGGCTGCTGCAGTGGGAGGACGGCGGGATTGATAAGCTCGAAGAACACGGAAGCGGGAAGCATCGGTCAGTGAAACCTCGCAGAGGATAGACGCGTGCTGAAGAACGACCACTCGTCCGAGAGAGACCAGGGCTGGAAACCATGGAATTCCGCTTAGAGGTCCGAGGGAGGCATCGTTCCGGCTGAACGCGGATGGATTTATGGCGTGCCAACAACAGGTATATTCTTGAAGGATTTTTCCTCTCGTCTCCAAAGGGTGCTTGGATGCGTTGTTTTGCTGAAGAAGTACCGTGATACAAAAGTATTTTGTGCTCGACCTGCTATTTGGATCAAAAGATGTCGAATGCCGAGGCTGGAACGCGAAGCTGTTTCGGAAGACGTCGGTGCTGTCGTCCAGCGTGCAGAGCAGCGCCGAGACATATATCGGACGCCCCCCGAACGATCCCGAGAATAGACCGGGATGCATGGGCGAATCGCCTCCGGCAGCTGCAAAAGTGCTGTTTGCCCTTCTTTTGATTGCCGCGCGACGAGAGTATACTGGTTGGAGAGTATACTGCTTGGCGCAGCGGCGAGACCTCCCGAGCAGCGAGGAAAGCCACCGGTTCCAACTCCGGAAGATGAGCCAGCTCCCAAGAAGAAAATGCTGCTTTCGCTCTTGCAGTCCTTCGTGTAGTGTAGCAAGCTTTCCTTGGTGCAGCGATGACTCTGGACAGGCAGGGAGGAAGGGAGAGAATCTGCGACAAATCCCAGATCTTTTCTAAAAAAGAAAAGAAGGTCCTCTAGAAGACTAGTTGTGTTGGCGGCCGTGTGGCTGGGATCTCCGCACGTAGCACCAAGCTTTGTGGGTTCGAATCCCCAACTGGAGGATCGATGCCGAGAACGGGAAGCGTATCGTGGGTTTCGAATCCCCCCGCAGGATGGCGCTCGTTGGATCATGGGCTTCATGTGCGGCACTCGTGGAAGTTGGAAACCGGATGCCTCCCGTTGAGCGGCTTCCAGGATTGGAAGTCGAGCTTCCGGATTCTCTCCAGGAATTAGGAAACCGCTTCCCTCCGGGATTCCCTTCCGGTTGTAAAAATGAAGCCATATCATGATCTGGATGACATCCTCTCGGGGGTTGTCTCTCCAGGGTGTAAGAAGTGCGCTGCTCCCTTAGGGGAGCTTTTTTTCGAGAAATTTGGAAGCGTTCCTTCAAGGCTCTCTTCAGAGGAGAAACAAGGAGCGGTGTCCTTTCAGGTTCCCTCTGGAGGAGAAATTCCATGAGCGGTACCTCTCTGGATCTCCTTTGGAGAAGCAGTGGGGAGTAACCTCCTTTGAGGAGCCCCATTGGAGAGAACAAGAGGTTCACCTCGGATACAACTGGGACGAGAGTTCCCCTCGGGGTTCCTCACCAAGCTTAGGAGGAACGGATTCCTTTCTCTGGAGCCTTCGTAGGTTCATAGGATGGTCCCTGCGGGGTTGTAACTTACAACTTGAGGTGTTGCACGCACCTTCGGGTGGCGTGGACAGCGTTAAAAAGCTCTGTGAGTCCTCCCTAAGAAGGCGAACGGTTCTGTAGCACTACGAATCAAAAAAAAAGATGGAAGGAAAGCAGAGAGTTCCCATCATTCAGCAGTTTTACCTTTTGACATGGAATTCGCTCTTGGAGTACCTTCCTTCTTGCTGGAAGTTTAGAAGCTTTCCTCTCTATGAAGTACTTTAGACAACCACTGAAGGTCAGATGGGATTCTGCTCTCTTTCTGCATCCATGCGAGGCGTTTTCCCGCCGTCAACGAACGTGTCTGCTTTCCTCATTGGAAATTGCCTACGTTGTGCTAAGAAGACTAAGAAGACTCCTTTCCAAGAAGACTACAATCGACTACACTGTGCCTTCGAGATGGTCATCTCGAAGGCTCAGTGTGGTCAATTCAAAACTCCAATCGAGAAGGCAGAAGCAAGCAACTCGGATCCGGAAGCAAATGGTACGGGAGGGAGGATTCCATGTCACCATCGTAGGTCACCGTCGCATCTCATACCCTTGTCACACGAACATCCTACTCCTCCAAGAGACCTCGTGCCTTCACGCTGGCGCAGCTATAATTTCTAATCATCCCGACTTTCCCTCTTGAAACATGGAAGTCATACTTCCCCATTCCCGCCTGCAGAATTTCGTCACAGGAATTCCTACACTCGCAGGAATCTTGCTGTTTCGCTATCCACCCGAATAGCTCCAAGGACTCCTCATTGTAGGAAGCGGCTGAGTCCGTGGTTTGGAGAGCTCGCCGGCACACCAAAGTATGCGTCTTGTTCAAGTGGCACGGGAAGAAGAAAAAGAAGGAACGAGCGGAATAAGATGACGTGCTTTTCTCTCGCGAGATGGGGGCACGTGGATCTCGTGGCAAAAGACCATTCAGCCTGCGTCGAGCCTCCAGAAAACCCATCCGAGAAGTCCCCGGCGATGAACCGTGGACGGTTGCAACATTTCCCCCGAAACTCTCGCATGATCACCCTACGTTCTGCACCACATGATCCCTGTCAAACGGAACCGAGCGCCAGAAACTGTAGCATACGGAACCAAGACCAAAAGTCGCTGTCCCATGCCCCTGTCTCCGTACTATGGAGGCGGTGCGAGGACTCACAGCAAGCAAGTAATATCCAAAAGAAAGGGCAAATATTGATGGGGAAAAAAGAAAAAGGAGAGCTAAAAACTGCTCCTTGCTTTTCAAAGAAAGAGTCATGAGCACTTCGTTGCAAAATGCAATTCTAGAGCGCCTATCTCAGGCGCACTGAAGATGATTGATGCAGAGTAACTAAGATTCCAGAGGTTTCGCGATTCGGAATCTTCCAATATCATCCTAAGGTGGTTGTAGTATCTTCTTAAGTACCACCTTTCGGAGTGACTGCTTAGCAAGATCCTTGACGGCGACATCGGGGGGTGTTGGGAACTCGAAGCAACTGTCTATGATGAAAGGGTCTGCTTCATCGGACAGTCGCATCATTCCCTTTTTTCAGTCTCCGTAGAGATACTGATTGGCAGCTCTTGCAAGAAGGTTCCGCGCAGTCTTCAGAAGCACGATGTAGGAGTAGCTGAAACTCATCGTGATGCTGCAAAATTCCCGTGTCTCTACAGATAAAAAAAATTGATACTCACCAAAGATTGGAACAAACAGTCCCTTCAGAATGAGAGATGTATCGAAAGAATGCTGACTTCTGGCCATGCAGCAGCAGCCGAGCCAGAACGAAGCCAGAACGGCATGATCCCCAATCAACCCGTGCTTTCGAGATACCTGCGTAACGGCATTTGCACCACGAACCAAACCGTTGGCACAGTGTGGGATTTTCTCCGAAGAAGAAGGAGGTGTTTCTCGGCAGCAGATTCTACCGGAGACTGGACCGATTCGCGCTTTAACCCTTTGGGTGAGGGGCTCATACGATTGAAACGTCCTGTGTTGACCACACGCGAGTCGCAGTGGCGACCTCTGCGGACGGCACTCTTTCTCGCTTGCCGCGTGCTCGATCGAGGTACCGACTGACCACATAAAGTGCTGATTCAATTTACTATTGTAATTGTTTATTTACACCTCATTAAATAGAATCGTTTCATTTTTCCCAAATGTACAGTATTCATTTAAAAATGATAATTCCAATGAAATCAATAATTCATTTGGGCGTGGTAGAGCATAATAAATCGTATACGACACAACTACAACATTATGCTATTCTCGGTTTTTCAGAGAGTCACCTCTCGGACACTGGTTAGCCGATAGAAATAGAATTTCGTTTGCTGCCGTTGCTAAGGGAATGATAAGAACGTGAGTGCAGGCGTCCATCTCAAACGTGGATAGTGCCAAATTAATTCGCGTGTACGAGGTAGGTAGAAACATTTGCCAGACGCGTCGACGCGTCCACAATGCGCAAAGGGTTAAAAAAGAAAAGACCAGTGGCTCCGCTTCGATTGGGCCAAAAACCTCGGCATGGCTGCGTTTCCTGGACTTCGACCTCCACTCTTAGCTCATCTTATTAAGGCTCGTCGCAGGTACTCAGAGTTGCATCAGTACGCTGCAACGCCACGACTTTGCCACGACTCCAGCGCAGACCGTGTCCAGTGCGATCCACACGTGACGAGAGTGTACACACCAAAGTGCTTGCGGGAACGCGAGCGTCCATCGGGAATGGCGCGCTCAGTGAAAATCTCCACAAAGGGCAGGGCAAGGAGGAGTCAGACTCCTCACTGGGGCTTCCGAGAGCGGCCGGCCGAAGCCCCCAAGTCTCTCACTACTGCTGTTCAAATCCGGCGTGTAGGGACTCCTCCCTCCTCAGGATTTGCTCTCCAGCACACTTTCAGGGGCCCACGAGCCAGAAAATCTCTCCACTCGCTGGAACAGAAGAATTCTTGTGTTCGCTCAGAGTGAGGGAGGCGGAAGTGAGCGGTGACAAACACCACGGCGCGAGAACGACGGCACTAAGCGAGCCGCTGCTCTGATTGACCAGCTGGCCGTGAGATGCAACGGCGAGTGCAGGAGGCAGGGAGATTCCACGACTCCTTTGAGAAACGCTTGCCGTTCCCGTTGCACTTGCTGAAATCCCACTCGGGATGGCATCGACTGCTTCGGCCGAAGCAAGAAGGATGGCCTCTGGCCAGGTCCGATGCCAGGTAGAACTTCTCACCCAGAATCACCGAGTCACGCATCTAATACAACTGAATGACATTTGTGCAGCTGGAGATGGCAGATGTCCTGCAAGGAACGGAAGAGACCACCCTCGCTGGAGGCGAAACTTGGGAGGAGTAGAGGAAGAGGGCGGAGGACCAACTAAGAAACAAATAATCGGAGATTGGGAGGGACCGGCCTCACGGCAGTGAGCGTCATTCTCGAGGGCCCACGCAGGATGATGAAAAGATGTAAGTGAAAGACTTTCCCGCCGTTCCCCTGCTCTTCGCATGCAGGCAGTCGCAAGTGGTCCTCCGGGACGACGGTCACGCCCTCCCTTCCTCTATCATGAAGGTCACCGCTGCTCGCGCGCTGCGGAATCACCGGACAGGAGGAAGCTGCTGGCTTTGGAGAAGTAGACGCCCCTCGATGGAGGTCCTTGGTTGGAAGCACTGGGCAGCGGAATGCTCGCATTCCTGACCCAGCCGCCCGCGTCCAAGAAGCCCGTGCGGCAGTGCACCCTCTATCCCGGAGGTGGGTGCTGCCCTTGGGCGCGCTCCTGGCCAAAGAGGGGTGGCGTTCTAGGGAGATCCCGGTGCCCACGGGTTCGACAAGATGGCCGTCCTTGTGCAATGAAGAGGAACAACAGGAAGTGCTCCAAGAAGACCGGGATTTTTCGCCGGGAACGCCGAGCAACTGGATCCACCTTCGCGGTCGCTGAGCGAGGTCTTCGGTCGTGCCTTTGTTCTCCAGTCGAAGCGCTATCCATTGCGCAATGATGGGCTTGATGAGCAGGAGCCACGTGCCAATGAGGCACTTCTCATGCTGCAGGAGTACCTACCTCTCCCTCATCTCACCAATGCAGGAGACGCCAGACCTGTAGAAGAATCGATGGAAGCGAACCAAAAGGAAAGAGAGATTGCTTTCCTCCCCGGATCAATCCGGATCAGCGCTGCTGCAGCTTCAACACAGTCTTCACCAGTGTTGTTTCACAATTTGTCGAAGAGTTCAAGCAGGACGGACGTACGCTTCGTGAGCGCGCAGTTCCCTGTGGCACGAGAAACACCACATTCGAACGCACAGGAAATAAAACATATCGGAGTTCCAAAGAGGGTTTTCAGAGCGGATGAGTTTTCGAGGAAGATTTCAAATAAAGGAATACTTGGAATAAAATATTATATCAGCATAATGTTATATAATACAATAACGTAATATTCCAGGATTCTGTGATATAATAGTATGATACTCAATGTGAATGACATGATACTGCATGATTCTGTAACATAACCCGATTCTATGGCACAATAACACGGCATTCGGATGTTCTATGATGTGGTATGGGGAAATCGAAATGTCAAAAGGGAAAAAAAGCACTTTGTTAGAATTACGGAAAAGTTAAACAAAGAGGATGAGGTAATTCATTCTGTAGCTTTTAACGCGTGCAGTTTGCACATCAACTAGAAGCTCCAAACTCAGTTGAACAAAAAATCCCTTAGATGGATGATTTGGAGGGTACAAACGGACGAAAATGAGCGCTCTGCGATGTTCCAATCGGTTCCCGAAAAGGACCTTCTAGGAGTAATTAATGCTGGAATAAGAATCGACCAGTGAAGCTGGCTGCATTCGGGAAGGATAAGTGCCCTCACCTGCTGGCGGCGCAGCGGGAAAAGGTCACAAAGATTGCTGAATCGGAACTCCGATCCAACACTTTGCTCTTTCGCCTGCCCTCATGCACAGGAAAACGAACCGAATGGGGGTGAGCTCAGGGATCGCAGTGCTCTGGAAACGGCCATGGGGCAAAAAAGCCTCTCGAGACGACGTCACCTTTGAAAAGCTGCTCAGGCAGCAGAGTACACACCCCTCGTGATAGAATGCGGTAAAGCGATGGACCAGTGAAGGGAGGACGAGGGGCTTTTTTCCGGCTCCTGTCGCGTTTCAGGTCATTTTCCGGGATTCGCGCTGCAGGCAAGACGACGATGAGAGGATGCCTTGAGAGAGAGTAGAGGGTAAGGAAGGAGCGGAAGGATCCTGCTCGGCTGGAGGACCGAACGACTGAGGAAGCTCATCGTAAACTTTCTGGAGGACGCAAAGCCAAAGCGATGAGGGCAGGGATATGACACTATTTAGGCAGCATCTTATCCTTTACATCATGACCCAGAGAAGTTCAAGTTGATAAGTTCTCGCTCAGAGATGATGAAGATGGACTGGCATCGCCTCGCCATTTCCAGGAGACTGAGAAGAGCGCATTCCCGGGGGATGCTTCCTGTAAAGCTGCTTTTGATTATGGCACTCATAACGTCAGTCCCAAGTGCCATCGCTGCAAGAAGCAGAGGCATTAATCAAAATCAAGAGGACGATGGGAGCCCAGCGAAGATTAGTGAGCCGTGTGACCCAGAGAGTTGGTTTCTCACTGTAGGGAGCTTCCCTTGACGGATATGGGTTCTGACTCGAAAGTCAGGAAGGCTATTTAACAAGAGAGGGACCGATAGCACCTCCGAAAGGATGTTCGAGAATCTTCGGAAGGAATCCCATGGCAACCGGGTTGCCACTTTAGATTAATATCGGGGAGAAAGCCATTTCTATGGTCATTCCCGATATGATTTCAAGTCCAGTTGAAATAATCAGCAGCAGCATCACTGGAGAGAACGAAAATGGACGTGCATCCCTGCGATCTGCAATTCAATCTAGGAAGGGTCCCAGATCTGCGGGGCGATGATGGGGAAGGGGGTGGGGGAAGGGAATGAGAGAAAGGGGGAGGGGGAGAGAATCTTTGAAGCGCGTCGGTCTGCATTTCGTGATCTTCCGCGAAGGAGCCGCTTCCGAACGTTGTTGTCACTTGTCGCCAAAGTAGGTGATCCTTGGTGTGCAAGGGTCGCGCTCTCCGGTAATAAGCAGCTTCCGGTATGCAGCAAACAGATCGGCCTATCTCAACGGATCTTGCGGTCTCAGTCAGTCGTACGAAACAAGCGTTCAAGGACCGATCGAGTCGGCGGGACGCACCCGGCCAGGAACTCTTGCCGGAGAGCCCCAGCCCAGCGAGGAGACCATCCCGGGAAACGTCCGCAACGGATTTCCGTAACTCGGGAAGGCTATCGATAGGATCCATTGATGGGGCACCTGAGCTGCGCCGCACAAGATTGCCTCGCTTCTAGAAACGCAGCACCGGAGCGAAAGAAAAGTTGGCAGAGAAACCTGAATGGCGGTCAGGCGCCACGGAAGGTCAGCTCTAACGGAAAGGAAACGACCCTTCCAGGCAAACTCGCTGCTGGACTCTCGGAACTCGGCAGGATGGAAATCCTGCGCCGCGGCGGCGCACTGTTTCCTCAGCTCTTGCGCGTAGGCGGCAGGCTGCTTAGGCTGATCCGAAACGGAATGCACCCCGCTGTCGTCATGGCGACGACCCGCAAGCTGGGATCTTCCGCCGGGAGGTAAACCCCTCTTGCTGTCTCATTGGAAATTCCGTGCTTCTTGGAGATGCTGCTACCTACCAGCGAATCAACCAGATCTCAGGATCCAAGGAACGTTGGATGATCGATGAAGGAGCTGCCAGGAATGTTCCAGCCTGTATCATTAGCACAGAGGAAGACTCTCCGAGGGGTGGGGCACGCTTCTCCCTATCGCATCTATCCTAGTGCGATGAGAGCCCCGCACCGCACCCTACGACTCGTCGTGCCCCACGCGGCTGGAAAGGAAAGGGGCAACAACCTGGAACCCGCATCTTTCCATCTTTCGGAGGCCGCAGCTACGAAGACCGCCAAAGCGGGTCTGGGGGCTGCGGTCTCCGCCGCATGGCACCAAGCGCTGCGGGTTCGGATCCCACCCGGGGAAAAACTGACGCCGAGAACGGGGGGAAGCGTCTTGAATTTTGATCCCCTCTCCCTCAGGACGACGCTGGTTGACCTATTCGGGTGCGGCGGCACTTATGGAAGCCAGGAACCGAATGCTCCCACTGATTGGCTGGGCTGGAAGCTTATCCAACGGGGTCCTCAGTTGATACTCCCCTCGAATGTATGCACGGGAGACCAGGGAGGTGCTGTTGGTGGTGCATTAGGGCCCCTTCAAGGACAAGGAAGCGGAGAATACGGATTTCTGAGGGCGCCTCCAGCAAGCCGATCTGAAGAACGGAAACTTCCCCCCCACCAATGCACTTTCCAGGACGATACCGGTACGTGGGATGATGCGGAATGCGTCTTCCCACTCTGCGGGTCCTCGTGGTGCTACCTACAGCTCGCCCATCCTTGTTCCTCCCTTGGGGCGCGAGGCTGAAGGGAGCGACACTTCCATCCCGGTTTTCGTCCCGGGACCTGTGGCGCCGTCGTAGCGGAGGGAAGAGCTCGTTTGCGGGGAAGGAAAGGCGGAGGGAGGTTGCGGCCCTCACGCGTAAGATCCACCGCGGTGGGGCACTAGGGGTGGGTAGAGGAGTGCTTCAACTGCTGACTCAGGACGGCGTCCTCGAGGGTGAAGAATTCCGGAACGCGTGGAGCGGGGTCGGGGCAGAGTCGACTCACCCGTGCTGCCCGCAGATGGCTGCGAAAAAGGAGAAGACCGAAGAGCAGAATGGGCTGTCGTATGTAGTCCTCCGCCTCGGAGGAAAAACTTCGCGTTCCAATCACGCATCCAGTCGGATCTCTTGGTCAGATGCCTTAGAAGGTCCGTGGCGCTTGGATTCGTCCGAGCATCCAACGGTCTATCCCCATGAGCTGCGTAGGTCGCGGCTTGGGATCGATCAGCACGCCGGTGTGCTGGCTCCATGGCAGGCTCTTACAGAGATTTGAGGCAGAGGAGTTTGGGATAGACGTCCCATGAAAGAGGTACCTTCCAGTGCGCCGCCCCGCGCGTGCCTCGGGCATAGGTGAACGCCATCTGGTAACCGTGCCTATAAAGTTCCACACATGTCTCCAGAATTTTCAAGGAAAGTGGAATGGGAGTGCGCGAATGAGCCGAAAGCGTGCTGTTTCATGTTGCAGTCTCATTCTGAGTCCATCCAGGATGAATTTTTTTCTCCAGGATGGAATAAAATTGATGACGACAGGAGACCGTCCCATAAATCTTCACCAGAAAACTCGTTTAGGCAGTAATGTAGTAATGGGCGAATAGTAGAGTGATGTGCATGAATTATCCCCACAAGAAAGAGGGAAATCTGAACTGAAGTTCATGAAGGATCAAAGAATGAAAGGAGGGAAGAAACGGCTGGATTCTGGTTGCACAAATCACTCACGTGATTCTCCTGCTTCCCCAAAATAATTACACAATTATGCCGTGCAGCTGTGGGACCCAAATCTCCTGCAAGAGACTGCAGTAGAGTCTCAGGAAGAAGCTGGCTGCTGGTATGAGAGTCTCGCGTTACGAAGCTCAGATGAATGCGGGACGGGTCTATGTAGGAAGAGTGCTTGGAAGATGCTAACTCTGCCGCCGTGTACAGCTCCGAAAGACCGAATGTTTCTTGTACACTTCCTCCCTGAAAATTCGAGAAAGCATCGACCTGGAGGCGACTCCTGCAAGGCGGCGTAAATGAATCGACAACTAGCAATGGCAAGCAGGAAGCACGATGCTTCTCATCAAGGAAAAAGAAAAATCTTCGAAGAAAAATGCAAGCGATGCCTTGCACGTATCCACGGAGGCGGTTCGCTTTTTTTTCCCATCGTTTGCACCTCTTGTTGAGTTCCCTTCGAAGAAATGCTCTCCTTCCTCTAATCCTGCGGGATTTCCAGGAGGCCAACAGTAGTTCCAGCTCATTCCAAAGACTGTTGATTGCACCCGATGGCAGAAAAAGAAAAGAAGGGAAGGAGGGAAGAGTGCGAACAAACGAAGCGCACGTTCTCCGCCACCTGCTCTTGCTGTGCATTCTCTTCCTTTCATTCTCGTTGCGAGACTGCCTGATGATTCTTCCATCGAGGGTGGTGACCCATTCAAATTCCCCCGATACGTGTTCCGGGATGTCCAGGAGGGTAGCACTTCCTCTCGGGTGTGCTCGGCCTGTCCCTCCGTGGTTTCAGCCCGAGTCTCACACCGCGGCACCTCTTGCTGCATCCCGACATCTTGGGAACCTCAAGACAAGAGCGTTCTCTTGCTGTTCTCTTGCAGGCACCAGCTTGGAGCCAATCCTTGACACGTGCAGTACGAGGCAGGCAGCGTCCAGTACGAGGACATCTCATCTCCCTACCAAAGCGAGTTCGGCTTTTGCTTCGTATACCCATTCCTGGAACTTTTCTAATTCTTCAAGATAGGGGGTACCCCAGGAGGGGTCCTCTTTATGAATCCAGGAAGGACTCGGAGTCCGTTCCTCTCACGCCTGGAGAGGGATCCCCGAAGGGAACACACCTCCACCTTGGTTGTCTCCGAAGGGAACCCTTAAGGGAATCGCCTCCCTTATTCCCTCCGGAAAGACCGCCGGAGGGGTCCTTTCCATTTTTCCTTTTTTGAAGGGAACCTGGAAAGGATTCGCCAGTAGGAATTTCTTCTCCGAAGGGAATCCTCACAAGGGAACCACTCCTGTTTGCTCTTCCTCTGAAGAGAGCCAGGGATCATATCTCAGAAGGGCTCTGCTTCCCCGAAGGGATCATCTCTCTGCTCTGCTCTCTCTGAAGAGGTGGCGACACACCAACTCCATCAGTACGACACGGAGGGTGCCCTCGAGACGAGGGGTCCACCCTTTTGCACAATCGGGGGGGAATCCCCACTCCTTGATTCCTGGAAAGACCCGGTATTCGAGTCTCATTGTTCCGGGCACTCATCAGAGTTATTCGATTTTAACCGCTACCAGTGCCACATTGAGTGAATGGAGGCGAACTAGCCTCATCTTGCGGGCGAAACTCGAACCCACGCACTGTGGGGATTCTTTCGGAGCATTCGAACCCGCGACGCATGGTGGTGCCACGCGCGGTGACCACAATTACAGGACCTCTAACGCGACCTACTCCTAGTGCCCCGGAGTAGCCCTCTTCACCCAGGTAGCCGGCTCGTCACGTTTTCGCAATCGCAGTCCTGTTTGCTGACGCATCGGTTAAGGATCGTGCTTTTGGTGTAGGAGGTGTCGAGGGTGTGTGCCTACCCTCTGCATCTTCTGCACCACCAAACCACTGGTGCCGTCCCCGCCAGTACAGGTGGAAGATCGCGTTGCGACACGTTGCTGAATCCTCCATCCGCCGATCGAAGAACAAGGAATGCCTGAAGCCAGGTGCTGCCCAGTTCCGGACGTGGTCTCCGCCTGACCCGGCTGCTTTGCGGTGAGGGGTGTCCATGCTGCCTTGCGATCAGTCATGCGTGGGGCTGGAGGCGATTTACTTGTGGCAGGAGTCGGCACTTCTGCTGTTGCACTGGGATCTCTCCTGAAACGTACGCCGATACCACTGGACGCTAAAGAGGGCAAACCCGGATTGTCACAGCTGCGGGGAACGGGAACTACTCTCGCATCTGCTAATGGACTGTGTTGCCCTTCGGCCACGGTGGGAATGTTTGGGAATCACCCTACGGATCCTGGTTGGCAACCTCAGAGACCTTGTAAAACTCTTCTCCCTACTTCCAGCCTCAGCTTTAGCAGCCCTGTGATGCATCCGTGGGATGGTGGCGGCTTGGTGTGATGCTGAAGCAGGAGAGAACGAAAGAGGCGCCATTGAGGATGCACGTCGCTTTCTGCGGATGGCAGCAGAATGACCCCACCTGGGTGCAATCATGACCGACCTAGCCGGCGTCCTGCAAAGGATGTAAAGGACTTTCTAGAGGATATTAATAGTGATCCCTTCCGCGCCCTCCAGCTTCTTTTTCCTTTTGTTGTTTTTATTGCATTAACTGTCTTTCATTTTTCTTTCGTCCCCGCTCCCCCTACGCTGCCGGGGTGAACCTCGCCGTTCTGCGGACCAGCAGCCCGTCAGGTTCATGGTCAAATCGAGCGTGGTGGAACCACGTCTCCCACCACAAACTGTGAGCTTCTTCTTCATTTCAACAAACTCCCCGACGTGACCGAGTCGTGACTCAAACGTCCGTTGGACCTTGACCTATGCGCCTTTCCAGCGTCCACGTAACGCCGTGAGTTCTGCTCTACTCCCCGTTGGTATCCCTGGCCACAGAACTCCTCGGACCTTCATCCTCTGGTGGTGCCTGCAGCTGCTCGTTCTCTGCCGAAATCAGAGTCCTTTGTCGTTAATCCTGTCCTTCCCTTTATCCCGAAGAGGCTAGCAGTGCGGGGCAGCCCGAAGAGCGAAGTTTTGGGTCTTTCCGTGTAGGCTGCTCGGAACATCACGCTGATGTTTCTGCACACGCAGACTCGTTTCCTTGCCCTGTCTGGCGAACTGATGCATCTCGAGCGAGCCATCTGATGCTGCTATCCAGGAAGGCCCATTCTTCCTTCTCGAATGATACCGTCTGTTGGTGGTGGCCACAACTAGAAAGAAAGTGCCCGCGTTGGCGTTCCGTGTGATCTCCGGGAATGGTATTAAGCGTTGCGCGTTCGAATCTCACCTGGGGAAGGACCGACGCCGGAAAATGGGTGGGTCATGGGTTTCGAGTCTCCCCGCATCACGGCTCTGGTTGACCTGTAGGCTTCGGGTGCGGCACTGGTGAAAACCGAAAAATTCCCGGATGCCCCACTGACTGGCCGGGATAGGAAGTTTACCTTCCGGGGTCCTTCCAGGAATTCAGGAATCAGAGATCCGGTTCCCTTCGAAATTCCCTTCCGTTTGCAAAAATAAAGCAGGTCAGAGTGTCAGAGGTGCGCCGCTCCTTTCTAAGAGGCGCCCCTCAGAGAAATTTGGAAACATCCCTTGGAGGTTCTCTTCAGACAAGGAAATGAGAAGCAGCCCCCTCCGGGAGTCCCTCAGGAGAGAATAAGGAAGTTCCCTTTGGAGTTTCAAACCAAATGTAAGAGGAACGGACTGTTTCCCCTCCGGAGTCTTCCTGGATTTATGGACAGTGTTTAAAGAGCCTTGTGAACTTTTCCCTCCCCCTCCTTTCCTCAAAAGAAGCTGGAAGGAAAGCAGCGAAAACACAAGAACCCAAAGAACTCCCATCATCCTGTATTTTACTCCCCCTGCCCCAGTGTCGCCCGCCTTCCCTTAGGGACGCAAGAGGCACCGTGATCACGGCAAGGTGGAAAGTGATTTGCTGCATGAAAGCAAAGAAGAAACCATAGGGTGTGGACAACACGGGGAGTGACGGACGATGCGACCCCGAGCGTCCCGCCCCACGGACTTCTACTCTGGGGAGATCTGCTCGGCATCCCTCCGGAGGTGGTGAAGTGGCTCCCAGCGTGCTGGAACAGTGGCGCACTCCCCCTCAAGTGGCAGGATTCGGCGTTCCTGGTGTTGCATGGGGGAATCCCGTGCAAAGCGCGCCTTCACCACTGGACACGGGAAGCGTGGACATTCAGTGCGACAGGTGCGAGAAGAAGGAGACCATCCCGCACCTGTTGTTGGACTGTGCTTCCCTCCGACCTCTTTGGGATCACCTCGCGACGATCCTAGGCATCCCGACGGGCGGCCCCAGGAACATTTTTGAACGCCTCTTGGCGCGTGCCGGTCTGCCGCCAGCGGCGTCCTTTGCAGTTCTCTGCCGCATTCGTGGAATCGTGGCAGAGTGGAACGCCGGAATAGGGCAGAATGGCAGGGACGCCATCCACTGGACGTGGATCTTTCTGAGCACCGCCTCGAGATGGCCTCACCTGTGCGCTATACGGACGGAACTTGCCGGCATCCTGAACAAGATGCAGAGAACGCCTGGCCGCGTACCGTGATCACTTCCTCGGCATGATTTCCCTTCTCCCGTTTTTGCGAGTTTATTTGTTTTGTTTTTGTTTTCCCTTCCCCCACGCTGCCGAAGGTGACCTCACCGGTCTGGCTACCGGTCCTCGGCAAGTTCATTGCGCGTGGTAGAACAAACGGTTCCATCATGAAAATGTATTTTTGTTACTAACGTAATAAATGTCCCGGCGTAACCAGGTGAGAATCATCCTGGACCAATAGTAACGATCTCCCCATGAAGCCCCTAATAGCCTTTGAAAAAAAAACTTTTCCATTTGAATACACTATGAAGATGATATGGCTTTATTCCCTTAATTATTTTGAGGGTGGGGAAGCATGCCTTCGGTGGGGAAGCGATGCCTTCACGCTTGGAATGTTGATGGATGCTTTTACCATGCAACCAGTTCATTTCCCATTCAAAATCTGGGATGTGGGAATCTGACCAGCTTTCTCAAGGATCTTTCGATTGTTTCCAAGCCTGCGGGCATGCTTGTTGCACTTTTTCTACAGAAATCCTCGATTTTGAGGTTGCTCTTCTTTCTGGCCCCAGAAAGCCAGCGCAGACGGCAGAATGCACTTGAAGCCTCTATCGGTGGTCTGTGAAAGTACTCCCATCCAGCAATTGCACTTTGAGCCTGCTCATTTGTATGACGATCATTCTTCATTGCATTTATGCCAGCTAAATCATGCTAATTCCGTGAGCTTACAAAGACAGCTAGCTCGAGAAATTTCCCGGACATTCGGTAACGACGAGATCATGCGACCGCTGGTGGAATGGCGGTGGATTTTCCACAGAATCTGAACAGGCACGAAAACCACGTGACAAATCCTGCGTAAAATTGAAAAGGTAATCTCGTCTCAACAAACAGTCAGGAAACCAAGAACCAAGAAAAGCAGTGTCCTTACTCTGAATTCAAGAAGCTGTTCCTCCCAGTGGGCGCAGTCGGCTCGTGCGAGCCGCCCCCTTCACCAATCTTCAGAACGAACGAGCATCTTCGTGGGTCTCACCGTTCTCTTGTTGCGTAGCCATCGAGCTGACCTTCAGTACGTTCTCTCGTTGCCATCGAGGCTTCGGACCTTCGGGCTGCGGCAAAGAGCTTCTGCAACTGCCTCAGGAGCACGTCATGGGCGGATTCAGAACGAGCACCGATCGTCGTATGTGGTAGGCGCAGTTAAACACAGCTTAACACGGATTCCGAAGAATGGCCGCTGGGATGGTTGGACGCACCGGCATTGAAGAGCTTCGTTCTGAAGAGAATCAAATGTTTCGCCTGCTTTTCTCGTCGGTCCCGACATGTGTTTACGGAAGACCAACAGTCGGGAGAGCAGCAGTCGGGAGGCAAGTTTCAAACGGCAGACTGAGGTGCCAAAAGATTTCAGTCTGCCTCTTGGGTTTTTCGATGAGTAGGCAACTACGAGGGAGCTCTGGATAGTCGTTCATGCATACAATCCGCCTGACTGGTCTCCAGCTTTCGAAGGACCGCTTAAAGTGAGATGACAAGCGATCTTTGTTTTCCTGGCCTGCATTTCCAGATAGCTGTCTACTTCTTGCATCACGGATACGAAGTCACTTGGAGAGAAAGAGGCTCTGTTTCGTAACCGGTACTCTTCTCGTAAAGCAGGTTCGAGATGGACGCGTGTCATCGTCGCTATGCCACGCAGCTTTCGTTTTTCTGACTCATGTGAGCAGCGTCTGATGCCTTTTCCTGCCTTTTTCTGTCCTTGTTGTATACTGAGCATCTCAGAGATCCAACGTTTAGACTACCCTGGTGGTCCATTTAACAGCTGGAGCTTGAAGTTGCTTCCAAGGGTGAAAGTTCGTTCCCCTTAAGGATGCCGGACCACTTGGGAATTCTGAGTGCACGACATCAGCTCCTCACCTCTTCATCCTCGATAGCAGAGAGCTTCACCAGCTCTTCCGAGAGCGCATCTTGAATCGGCCTCCAGTGACCACCACGTCTTCCTTCCTGCACCTCAAGAAGTGACTTGCATCTCAACGATTCGAGGAACGGAGAACTTGAAAACTGCAGTGCTGCTGAACTGGCTGGACCCCCAGGCAGCGGAATTTTATGCAGAGGGTTTCAAAAAGCTTCTTCCACGGTTTCAAAAGTGTTTAGAAAAAAATGGTGACTACGTAGAAAAATGACACGGGGATGTATGTGATGAGAACCACCAATGAATTTCTAAATCTCTTATTTGTTCTTCCTTTATATCCGATTCGCCTTTACTTTTGAGATGCGCCTCGTATAATAATACATATATTAATCTTTATATGGATATATCTAAGCAAAAATATTTATTTTCTGTGATCTTTAATATATGCATATGTCAACAGTATAATCAACAACGCATTAGTTTTACTAACAAAATGCATACCAGTGAATCTTAATAAATATACGTTCTAATAATAGTACTTTCAATAGACATGAATAACTACGTATATTAAAATAAATTCGTCTATTCCCCTATGTGGAATAAGCACATGTGTTGACCCCATAGTGGCCTTTGGTGCATGGGATCCAAGTAGTGCCGATGTCCAGGGGAGATTGGGACTAAATACTCGAACTTCGCAAAGCTCTTCGCGCCTGGTCTGGGTTACCGGAGTCACTCGTACCGCCAGGGACGTCTGCTGTGAGCCACTGGTCGATTCGGTCTGCTGGATTCCTCCACCAGCTTCAGAAGCCTATCCAAGGGTTCTTCGCTGCCATCTCATCCCGCAAAACTCATTTTTTGCGCCCGCAGACCAAAGTGAACTTTCTGGTTCATCGGATCTGACGAGTGTTGCAAGGAAACGCGTGCCAGTGGACATTTAAGAGAAATCAGGATGGCCTGTAGCGCAGGCCTCCGATACAAGACTTCGATACATGAATTTCTTTTATTTTTGGTCCCCGAAAGAGAAAGGATGCATCCTCGAAAACACAATCTCAATAAAACTTGAACGTGCCAATTTTCTCACACTTTAAGCTTTCCCGTCCTTTCTGAACCGGTGCTTTCATCCACCAAGTGGAAGGAAAAGCGGGCTCATAAAACCGGTCCTTCAAGAAGGTCGGCTGAACAGAAGCTGGCACGGGAAAAACGGTTCCCAAATAACACATCGCTCGACGGAAAAGCTACGGAAGCATGAAGAGGGGTTTTGCGACGACGAGAACTCGAGTGTTCGCTGTCGGGAACGCATGCAAATAATTAGCTTTTTGGCACATCTTTTCCGTGCCGCCCATCTTCTTCGAGAGTCATTTTCTTTTGCTTTCTCCGTGATCTCTTCACCTTCACGAAAACATTTCTCAAAAGCAGGAGAAACATCTTGAAAACGAATCGCAACGCAGGGAGAGAACTGGGAGAGCGAAACTGCGGAAGGATTTCCAATCACATGTGTTAACACGAGCGCGCGAGAGTGCGGTGGCACTTTCGCCATATCACGGAAGTGGCAACTCGGTCTCCCGTTCAGCACAGGTCAAATCACAATGGAGCAGCAACTGGCACTCCCCAATCAGCTGGTATTCGATCTTGACTCGCGGAAGGAGCAGGGTATTGCAGCAGCAGCGTCGAGGACGGGGACCCGGAGGTATGAGTTGGGCGGTGCTGAACTGCTGGACTCTTCTTCACCCTTTAGCGTTCTGCATGATTATCACCGGGTTATTTCGGGGCATTTATTGCATGAATCAGCAAAAATACATTTGTGTGGTTTATCACCCGGTAAAGCCGGGCCGTTTATTATAAAAAATAATAAACATGCATTTGTAGGGCCGATGGCCCTGCATTGTCCGAAAATGCTTGGAACCTGCCGGGTAAACAGCATGCAGGCCGGCGAGGTTCTCCTCGGCAGCAGAGGGGGAAGGGTAAACAAAAATAAAAATAAATAATAGAAAAAAACTCTGGGGCCACGATCGCTGGGGAAGGGATCGCTGTCCGCTGGAAGGCATCCTCTGCACCCTTTCCAGGATGCCGGCAAGTTCCATCCGAGTACGCCCGGGTGGAGGCCATCTTGCTGCCGTCCTCAGGAAGCACATGGCATCCCCATCGTGCCACTCTCCTCTCGCGTAACTCCAGGACGCCACAATTCCACCTAGGCAGCAACTTTGATCTTAGAAAAAAGGCCGAGAAGCGAAGCAAAGAGCTGCTGGGGATGAGGCAGGCGAAAGAGCATCGCGCATGAAGAGGAGCTTCATCACGTCCTTGCTATCGTCTGTCGGTGTGCCGAGGGCTGTTGCGTAACGCAACCACAGGGGCCGGAGGGCAACACAGTCAAGCTGAGATCTTCATTCCCCACACTTGCAACAGTTGAGGTCCACAGCCCCCCGGGTCCAGTGAGAGCGGAGGGGTTTGCACGGTAGACCCTAGTGCAACAGCAGAAGTGCCTACTCCAGCCACTTCAGGTTGTTCTTCAGCGCTGAGGGCCACCTGAGGTCTTCGTGTGGGATTTCCAGCAGCTTATTCCAGCGCAACAGTCTTTTCGGTGACGTGCTTGGGGTCGCAGTGTCCGTGAGCTAGCCCGTGGTCCAACCACCTAGTTTCCTTTCTTCTGACTGATTTTGCAACTGACCTCCGATTTGACCGTCTGGTTACTGCCCAGGTGCTCCCCGAACGAGGGCAGTGCCGCAGCTAGGGAGGTTCTTTGCGCCTACGCACACGTGGTTTATCAATCGGATATGCCGGGGCATTTATTTAGGAAAAATAAAAATACAATGAATTTTCTCGTGGTGAACCCAAGGCTCACCACGTAACAACAGCTTGCTGGTTGCCGATACAAAGACCGGCTAGGTCCATCCAACGCGCAGAGGTGGGAATAAAGTCAACAAAAAGAAACGAAAAAAATCAAACGCGGGGCGGGGATGAATGTCTGGGGGTGGGGAGGGAGGGGAAGGAAGGGATCACTATGTGCGCGGATGGATCCTCCAGATCCTGCTCAGGATCCTAGCAAGCCGAGTCCTACTTGCGCCCAGGTGGGCCACCTGGAGAAGTTTGGCACGAAGATGCGAGTCCAGTGGATGGCATCCCTGCCATTCTGCCCTATTCCGGCGTTCCACTCTGCCACGATTCCACGAATGCGGCAGAGAACTGCAAAGGACGCCGCTGGCGGCAGACCGGCACGCGCCAAGAGGCGTTCAAAAATGTTCCTGGGGCCGCCCGTCGGGATGCCTAGGATCGTCGCGAGGTGATCCCAAAGAGGTCGGAGGGAAGCACAGTCCAACAACAGGTGCGGGATGGTCTCCTTCTTCCCGCACCTGTCGCACTGAATGTCCACGCTTCCCGTGTCCAGTGGTGAAGGCGCGCTTTGCACGGGATTCCCCCATGCAACACCAGGAACGCCGAATCCTGCCACTTGAGGGGGAGTGCGCCACTGTTCCAGCACGCTGGGAGCCACTTCACCACCTCCGGAGGGATGCCGAGCAGATCTCCCCAGAGTAGAAGTCCGTGGGGCGGGACTCTCGGGGTCGCATCGTCCGTCACTCCCCGTGTTGTCCACACCCCATGGTTTCTTCTTTGCTTTCATGCAGCAAGTTACTTTCCACCTTGCCGTGATCACGGTGCCTCTTGCGTCCCTAAGGGAAGGCGGGCAGCACTGGATCAAGTGAGGTAGACGAGGCCCATCGCATCTTCTGTGGGTTTCGGACGATCTTCTCCAACGACATGCGAGTGTTGACGTCTCGCTGCAGGCAGGCATACCCCGCCTCGCTCGAGCCGTGAATCTTTCTTCAGGAGAAGACCGACTCTTGAAGTCAGGCAGTGCAGTTCGAGGAGAGACAGGAGATCTAAGTGTTCTCATGCACCGGGACAACCATCTGGAGGAGTTATACCCGCAGCGCGTCAGCAACCTCTCGGGAGCGACGAGGAGGGATTACTCCTCGCAACCGGTTGCGCTCTTCGCGAGGAGCCATGATGGTGGGTACCAGGGTGTGGTCCACAATGTTGCCACGAGGGCGAGTCTTCTGGATTGGAGCTGGCGCTCCATCCTCATGGAGTAAGGAGACTCAGTCCGCCGTCCTGACGAGGAGCACACAAGTCACCTTGCCTGCCTGGGAGGCTTTGTAGTGCGAGGTTCAGCCCAAAGGGAACTGTCTACCTCTCTGTTGAACCCCTTTATGAACGCTCTCCCATTCGAACCGTCACTGACCAGGAGCACGGGATCTTGAATCTGAAGACGAGGACACGGCATCAGTGCATCATGAAGATTCGTGGATGCAGATGGAATTTCACAGCTTCTTTTCAGTAGCCACTGGGCGAACCGAGACGCGTTCTACGTTTCTGACCGGTCCCTGGATTTGACGAAACACAAATAATAGCGGAAAGGTTGGCGGGTCAGGGTTCCTTGCTCGTCGGCATGCTGCGTGCCGTATCCCTTAAGCTCCACCCGGGGGAAGAGAGAGAGGCCGGAAACTTCTCGGAGATGTTCACATGAAGTGGCTATAGGCGGCCTGAGGTCAGCGGAATCCATCTGCCTCTTTTGCAACAAAAGTGTTCTTCACCTCCGGTGCGAACGACTCTGGATTCCAAGCCCTGAAGCGATCTACATTTTCAGTACAGTACACACTTGTACGGCATGGATCACTGACAGTCCTCAAAGCAGCGTTGGCATCCCTCTTTATTAGAAGCATCGCATTAAAAAAAAAAAAAAATCCAAACGAAGAAGCAGTATTACGTAAACGCGCCCATCTTGGGCAAGCATGTGTCCAATAGCAATACAAATCACGTGACTAGTAATTAACAAAAGATGAAACAAAATCCATTGTAACAATTTATTTCACTATAGATTGATTTATAACGATCTTTAACTCACTGAGTACCTCACTCGATGAACACAATAAAAAATGGAATGACAGCTATGAATCACCTTGATAAATCACACTTTAATTTAGCAAAGGCAAGCATTGCTGATCAGCATTTGCCACACCCAAATAAGAGCCATAAGAACTAAGCCAACGATCCATCGGAAAACAACAAGGGTCAACAACACGAAACTACTCTAAAATTGCCATTCACCGTCGTGATATCAGTCACCGGGAAATGAGAAAGGTAGTGAGCCCTGAACAAACAAAAAGCTCTAAGCAAACCTCTGAAGAGACAATGTATCAACTTGTGTAGGGATAATTTTACCAGCTGCTTGGGGAGGCAGAACGGGAAGAAGCGTGCTGCCATCACAAACAGCAAAACAGGATAGACTCACATGGCACATTGGCAGCGGTGGCCATTCACCAGAGATATCTGTGAGGCACACCAAAGCAGAAATGTATGCAACAATCCCCTCCCTGATAACTGAGTGGGAGTCCAGGTGCCATGCCCCTGATGAACAGGGACTACAAATAGCCTCAGTGTGCAAACAGACCCTCGTGGCCATCTGCAGGCAACAAAAAGAAGAAAAATGCCATCAGCTATGTGCTACAAGATAAATGTTGCAGGGTGCATTCATGTCTTCCATCATCAGTTGGCAGCACCCTGCTATCCTCCACCCACAACACGTCCTTCACTATCAGCATTTTTTCTACGTAATCAGCAAAAATATCACGGAAGCAACCCCAAGCCTTTTCTGGAGCATTTTACTGCTCGTTTGATTGTTGGTTTCACCCCTACCCCCCAAATACGCATAAGGAACACCACGGATGTTCTGATCCAGATCAAAATAAAAATGTTTGTTCTTGACCCTCGCAGTACGACCCCTCAGAAGCACAAGACGAGAATCACCATCATCAGTCCCAAATTTTTCAAAAAGTTCAGTTAAGGAATCTCGAAATTCCAGCGTTCTCCGTGCTCGGGTGGCAATTGGGGAGCGGGCACCATGGTGGTCTGTGATCTGGACACTCGCAGAAAGAGTCCTCTAGCATTCTCTTTTAGATACAGGCAATAGCACCGACTGTCTTTTGCCATGAACTCTGACTTCAGTTTGCCACTTTCTGGACTGGCCCTAGAGACAATCCATCTCGACCACCAAAATCTGTTAGACGGAACACAGCTGCAATAGATAATGCCCGGAAACTGTGTTTCTGCTATCGCCTGCACTGATCTCAGCAACCTTAACGACCTCTTCGATTCTGCTCCGCATCAATAGGAAATCGTTTTGATCGAATGTGGAGACTGAGAGTTCCAAGTTCCTGTTGGAACGATTCATCAAAATGACCATGATCAGAAACTGGAGAAGCCATACTCCTATAACAGTACACGGAATGGCACAGTTAAAGCACCACTTTGGATAGAATGGTATTCACCATTGTATTTGTTTCGGCATGAAACATCGAACTTCTCACATCAGATGGAATGCATTTCCAAGATCTCGTTTAACGGAAATTGGTAATTCAATAAACCTTACAACTGACTGCAAAACTGTACATGGGTACGAATGTATTTTGTATGCATGATTGAGTTTATGTTAACGATGACCATTTGCCTCGTTTGTTTCCATTTTCAACGCGATTCGTTCCCCGAATACGTCATGAAAAACACCCTTAAAGAGTCTTGCCATCTTCGTTTACTACTGCTTGCTGTAGTTCCGGATTTGCGCCGCCAGAGGATGCCGCTGTAGCAAGGAGAACCTTGCTGTACCACCTTGCCATCAAGGTTTTTCCCTTGGAGAACACACTAGAAAGTTCGGAACGCGATTGCGGTGAAGCGAACTCGAAAGCGTAGTGACGTTCCACGTTGCCGGAGTCAACCAGCGGCACTCTGCGACAGGAAAGCTGCACAGTGGACGGAGGTCGACCCAGCGCGGAGACGAAAGCAACACCCGGCGCAAAAGAGCAAGATGGAAGATCGTGCCCGAGAGTAAGGAGCTCCGGGCGAGGGGAGTCGTTCGCGGTCATTCCGCTTTTTGTGAACGCACCACAGGCCACGAGCGTATGGTGCCAGGGACGACCCAGGGCCATCATCGAGTTTTCTTTTTTTTGAAAGTTGGGGGTCGGAGGGGGTTTGCTAAGCGATCACGGAACTCGTTAACGCTGCCCACGCCAGCCGAGTGCGTGTCACTCTTCAAATTAAGGGGTAGCCCCATAGAGACTACCCCATGAATTCAGGAAGGGTTCCGGAGGAAGGGATCCGTTCCTCTCACGCTTGGTAGGGAAACCCCGAAGGGAACCCTCGCCCTGGTCGTCTTCGAAGGGAACCTCCTCTTCTTCGTTCTCTCAGGAGGGACCCCAAGGTTTGTAGGGGCAGCTCCTCGTTTCTTCTCCGTGGAGAACCAGGAAAGCATCGCTCCTGGGATTTCTTTCTCAGAAGAACCCTCCGAAAAAGATCCTCCTCTCTTTCCTCCTCCTCTGAAGAGAACCTGGAAGGGACGCTTCCGAATTCCTCCGAAGGGTCGCTCCTCGAAGGGAGCAGAGCACTTCTTGGACACTCTGTGGAGATGTCATCAATCCACCAGCTCCATGGTACGAAATGGAGCGAGTTCCTCCCTCCCTCCCTCTTCCTCCCCGAAAGGGAAGGACGGGTCCGTTTACACAACCAAAGGGCAACTCCTTGATTCCTGGCTCCCCACCGGGGCGTGTGGACGACTCGTGACCAGTGGGGACTCCTACGAGCCGCGACTATGGCATCACATGGACTGGCTGCAAGGGAGGGCGGCCCACGAGTCTTTTGAACTGTGGCTGGACCGAGGACCCCCAGCGGATATGAGTCAAGCCCCGAACTCTGGACATACCACCGCTGATGAATCGATAGAATCAGCTTGGGAGCGGTTCGGGCACCCAACCTTGAACCCGCAAGCTATCGGAACCATCCTATGGAGGTCGACACCGCCTCCAGACATCCGGGACCGCCTCCTGACGTCTTGCCATGAGGGAATCCCGTGTGGCACGGGGCACCAGCATAGGAAAAGCAACCCGAAAGACTCAGAAGCCCCGCGTGCGGGAGCGCGGCAGGTCAGCTACACGCGTTCACCTGCAGGAATCTCTCCCTGGACAGGAGAGTGATCAAGAGGACGATGGGATTGCTATCCGAAGCCGGAGCCGAGCTCCTTGGCGGACTCTGCCTAGGAGAATGCGTCGTTCCCTTGAGCGATCCCACGTTGAGGTCCACACTGGCCTTCCTCGCGGGAACCCTTTTCATCAGGAGAACATCACTTTGCAGGGGTACGGAGGTCAGTGCACGCGAGATGCCGACAGACCTCCTCAGAAAGATAGAGGCTCAACAGGCTGTGGCAGGGCGCTGGCCTGGACCACCTCCTACACTTTGATCTTAGCCAAAAGGCCGAAAAGCGATCCTCCTACTCTCTGAAGAGGAATCAGGGAGCCGGGAGACTACAGCTCGGTGCAGGAGGATGCAAAAGGCACAGTGGCAGGTATGCAGCGAGCGGTCCACCTTACAGTCCACCTTCTGCCGCTGCAGAAAGACTGAAGGACTGATTAATGGAATTTACATTTTTCACAGCAAGTGCCAAGGCTTGACCGGATCCTCATCCGAAGGAGATAACTTGCTAAGATTGAGGTCAGCAACGTACATTGTTATGTTGCTCTATGGTTACGGTTTTGTTTGATCGATCAGCAAAGTTTCGGAGGCGAAATCAGTTCACATCAGCTCTGACCAAATCAGGAATCCAACTGCTGGCTCCTGATCATCAGAGCGAACATCCGGGAAGCGGCGACGAAGAATCACGACGAGGATGACTCTCTGTCTGCGGCCACCAGCCGCTACGGATGCCACCAGGTGGACCTGCTGGCGGTTGGAGCCACGGTCTGGACGAGCGACTTACCACTCGACACTCAGGATGACCTCCTGATGTTTTACCACGGAGGCATCCCGAGCGGCAAGAGGGCGAAGCACGCCAAGCTGAAGGAGGTGACCGGCCTGCAGACGATGAAGAAGATGGGCATCCTGGAGGGGATGTTTGAAGGGAACAGCAATGTTCTCCGATTCAACTGCACTACTATCGCCCTCTTCATCACGAGCATCGTGATAAGGACAAAAATGCGGACTCGGATGAGCAATGCGCCGGCAATTTGAAAGGATTATTGAAAAAGGAACTTGGGATCAGGAGCTGTGGACGCATTTCCACTTGGACTTACCGTTACATCCTGCAAAGAATCGAGGACAACATACTCAAGTGAATGGAATCCCCACAAGAATCTAGTGACCTCATTCCCTAAAAATACCCCAAAAAGCAAGTGACACTCTGTGGTATTCAAACTCCAAGAAAGTGGAAATGAGCAACAAACTGTGGTACTCTGAATCAATTGGATATCAACATAAGGTTACCAAATACATTCACCCCACCGCGAGTCGGACTGGGGAATATCCTGGGAAGTCTGGGAGTCGGGTCAAGGGAACAAATTGGGTGGCTACAGAGCGGCTGCCCCTGTTCTGAGGAGAAGCTCCTGAGGCAAAGCGGCGCTGGGAGCCACCTTTTCGTGCGCTCTGCTGCAAACATGCTACTCCTCGGGTGCAAGAAACTCACGCTCCGGATCCAACCACAGGGAAGAAGTGTGCTCCTAGGAAGAGGGTGGAATAGGCCACGCTGAAGCGGATGGAGCGACAGCCCCAATTCAGAAGACTTGCCCTGGCAGCGAAATTTTGGTCAACGCCTCGGTTCGCATCTGCACGGCTCCTCACCAGAAGAGCGACCGGCTGCAAAGGATTCACCTCGATCCTCGTTGCCAACGACACCAGTCTAAGGCAATGTGACCATCAGCTGCGTCGATTGGTTGTCTTGGTGCAGCCTGCTTCCCCGAGAACTGCATCGCCTGGCTTCAGGAGTCGGTCTTCGCCTGGGGAATGATCCACGACTCGAGCGAGGCGGGGTTTGCCTCCCTCCGGAGAGGGAGGCACTCTCGACATCCCCAGTGGCACCCTACCTCTGAAGTGGTAGGAGCTCGCGTTGCTGGTGTTACATTGGGGAATCCCATGCAAAACACTCCTCCATCATTGGAAACTGAGGAGTATAGATGCCAATTGTGATCGGCACGGCGGGAAGGAGACTTTCCTGCACTTATTCATAGACTGTGCTGATCTCCGAGCCATTTGGGATCGACTCTCGTTGATCCTTAAAATCCCAGTAGGCAAGGCAAAGAACATTTTCCGGCGCCTCTTCATGCGTGACACCCTGCCGCCAGTCGCACCTCTAGCAGTTCTCCTGCTGTGTACGCAGAATCATGGCAAGCTGGAACGTTAAAAAAAGGGGTCACATGATCAGGGATGCCATCCATCGAACGGCAATCTTCTTGAAAACCTCTTCCCGAAGGCTCCAACTTCAGCAAACAAATGCAGAACTTGTCAGCATCCTGAATAGGATGCAGAGGACGCCTCATGGCAATAGCGATCCCCTCCTCACCCTTCCCTCCCCAGAAAACATCCTTTCCCAGCTATTTTTGGTTTGTTTTTTGTTATGTTTTCCCTTCCCCTTCGCCGCTGGAGCGGACGTCACCGGTCTGCGTACCGGTTTTGGTGAGTCTTTCGCGCGTGGTAGAACCACCTGTTCTACTACGATATTGTAAACATCACGACTTTATAATAAACTTTTATAATGAGTGCCCCGGCAAATCCGGTTGACAAACCACAGAGAAAAACGGAAACTCCTGAGAAGAGGGAAACAGCAGCCACGCGGAGGAGAAGCCGGCGCCGGCGACAGGCGAAAACTAGGGTCAATTAGATCACGTGGGCAAGGAGCCCACTGATCGGAAAAACTCTCCGAAGAGTGAGCCGACGTAACAGGACGTGACCTGAACGGCCTCAACTTGGCCGAGGAATCCACAACGAGTATCAGCAACACCATAAAGTGCCGCCTCCGTCTGGAGCGGGCTTTTCTTCTGCCCGTGTCTGGAAAAAAAAAAAAAAAAAGAAAAGAAAGAAACACTAAGGTTCATGAAGACTGCAAAGCTAAGACCAAATGAACATGGTTGACTCAGACGGGTGCAACACCCGAGTCTGCAGCTCACCGTAAGAACGGCGGATCGACATCGCTGAAAGTGCGGGACCGCGTGCTGCCTCACGCAAATGGTGGGATGGAGGTGGAAAGATACTCGAAGGAGCACAACTCCAGACTACGCAAAGAAGAAACTGCTCCTAAAAGGGGGCCTGCTTAGGAGACCGTGTGGCTGCAATCTCCACTCATGGTAACAAGCTTTGCGGTGAAAATGGAGCCATCCATCACGTACTGTGGAGCTGGTTGATACCCCGATCGGGGGTAGCCTCTCCAGAGCATCAAGAAGCGCGCTGCTACTTTCGGGGAGAGCCCCCTCCAGGGAAATTTGGAAGCGTTTCTTCCGGATTCTCTTCAGAGGAGGAAACAGGGAGCTGTCGGTTGTCTTGAGGGTGCCCACTGGAGAAGAAAATTAGGAGCGGATCCTTTCCGGGTTCCCTTCGGAGAAGAAACGAAGGGGGGTCCTTCCGCAGAGAACAAGGGAAAGGGTTCCTTTCCCTCCCAAGCGTGAGAGAGGAACGGACTCCTTTTTCCAGAACCCTTCTTGGATTCATAGAGTGGTTCCTCTGGGATTGCCCCCTACCAATTGAAGAGTGACATGCACCCTCGGGTGGCGTGGACAGCGTTGAAGAGCTCCATGTCCCCCCCCTCCTCCCCCGAGGAGGCAGACGGGTCTTCAGCACTTGGCGAACCAAAAGAAAAAAGGAGAGCAGTCATCAAGGAGGTCTGTGCGGCCTCTTTCCTGTCTGCTGCGGGGGTGGGAGGTTTACCTTCTACAACACGGAATGGCTCTTCAAGCGGCACGCGGAGCGCGCAAGCGTGTCCGATGCGGAGAGGCGGGAAAAATCTTTCACTCCGTTTGACCCTTCGTCTTCCGGAATTGTGACCTCGTTGATGTTTGAAACGAAGCCTCCCACGCCGCTTTCACGGATCGGGGAAGATCGCGGACTCCGTGCCCGGCCGTTCCCGATGAACAGTAGGCGATTGCGGCAGCAACTTGCCCGCTCGCATCCGCGGAAGCCACTCCAGCTGCGCCAGTCTCCTCCCCCTTCTCAAGAGGGCGCATTCGTTATCTCCATTCATTATCTTCACCGACAGGGAAGGGGCACAATCGTACGGGTACGGAAAGCTTCGCCGCGAGACGCTGGGTTGTCACCCGGATTTGCCGGGGCGTTTGTTCATTTTATATTTTTTTTTAAAAAAAAACATTACAAAAGTCGTCACTAGCAGGTCACTGGCAATCAACAGGTAGGGTCACTGACCTTATCACCTCCAGGCAATTAGGCTGGTGGGTGGACTGACGAAGGTTGCCTCGACGTCAGAGGGGAAACGAAAAAAAAAAACTGTAATGAGGAAGAAAACGAATTTGTGCGCACAGGAAGGAGTCAAAATCTGCGAGAGGCCTCCCTCTGCATCCACTCGAGGATGCCTCGCGAACAAGTTCCTCTTTCACTTTCTTCAGGTGGTGCCATTCTCGTTGGCCTCCACAAAAAAAAACGTAGGGCAAAGTGGATGTAGGGCGTCCCTAGAGAGGCCGCCACAGTCCCGCCCAGACAGCAAAGAGATGCTGAGGATGCAACTGGAGGCAATGTCTCGCACGTGAAGAGGGGCTTCGGTGCGTCCCTGAGCGCTGGAGAGACCTTGGCGGCTGCAGACCATCCTCTCCTGGTTCACCAAGTTTCTTCCGGAGGAGATCGCCCTTCCTGTAGCGCGGGGTCTCTGTCTGGCAGCGGCCGCCTCGCATGCAGGGAAGAGTGGTCATCGTGGGCAAAGCGCCTGCAATCTCCCGGGACTGCGAGCTCCCTCCCTGAATCATCCCTTCAGGAAAGCCGTGCCGAACGGTCAGAGCTGGCTCCCGGTCTTCTCCCTGCGTCCCACAAGACTCCGGTTGACGTGTTGCAGTCGGCTACGATGAAAAGTGCACCCTACAGCGGGAGACCCTGGCATCCGCCTGCTGTCAGGAGCCGAGCTATTTTTCGACGGCCTCCTGAGCCGCTTCCTCCTTAAACATGACCCGGCAAAACCGGATCTTCTGAGGCAACTGGTTGGTCGGGAAACTCAGCATGGAAAGCAGCACCGATCACGTCTCTTTCGACGGACACCTGCGTTTGCGGGTGGACAGGCTAGGCGGGACTCGGTCACGCCTCCCACGCGGAGGCAGGACAGGAGAGCCGGTGCGGTGAAGTAGAAACGCTCCCGCACCTGCTCCTGGATTGCGGTGTTCTCCAAGGACTGTGGCGGAGGCTGGCCTCAGCTCTCCAGCACCAGGGGGACACCGCAAGAGACTTGATGCGCCGCTTTTTCACGCCAGGCGACCTGTCTTTAGGTGCTGTCATCGCAACGGTCTGTTGCACCCGCACCATCGGCAAGGCCCACCGAGAGTTGGAGAAGCTGGCCATTGTTCGTCAGCCCACCGGAATAGCCAGCGCGAACATGTCGTCGGCTTCCGAGTGGGCCCATCTTCCAGAGGGCGTTAGGAGCGAGATCGCCGGTATGCATAGCCGGTTCTGAAAGAGTGGAACGGCCGAACCAAAGACCCCTGTCCCCTACCCTCCCCATATCTTTATTTTTATTTTTTATATGTGTATTTGTGGTCCCCTTCCTCCCGTTCCGGACTTTCTGTATACCGACCTGCGTGTCGGGGATCCCCCCCTTCGTTTCTTCCTTTCCCGTTTCGCTTCTTCTTTCGTGTCCTTTTTCCGGGAACTCTGTTCCTAAATAGTTTAGAAATAAAGGCCCCGGGGCACTCGGGTGACAAACAGGAGAACCCACTTCGTGGAGTCTGCGTGGAGGCTGGTTCAACATCCCGGAAGCAGAGGAACGCTTCCTTGACTTCCTATGAGGTGCCGATGGACGTCCACCATGCCAGTTTCGGCAAGGGAATGCGCAACGAGAGGACTTTTGTCCTTCACTGAGCTGTGCCAAGGGAGGTCAGTTCAGCGCAAGGGCCGAGCGTCAAGTCAACCAAGCTCTTCAGCCTTGCCGAACGACCAGGGGTCAAGAGTGCTCGCAGGTTTCCCACCCGGTTACGCCGTTGTCCCTACCACTTGCCATGTGGAGTTCGATGCAGAGACACACGGGATGGGGAAAAAGATGAAGAAACGGGAGAAAAAATTTGTTTTAACTATTTGTCTCGGGGTCCGGGAAAGGACTACAGTGTGTCCCACGACATCTCGCTTATCCTCTGGTTGATGCTTTCGTTTATGCGCGACTTTTCAGGAACATTGTCCGCTTTTATCAACAACCTGCGGCTTGCGGTGACTGCGAGACCGGCTTCAGTCACACCTCTTTGGTGCCGGAGGCTGATGAACCGAAGGTGGATAAGCACATGCTCTCCAGCCTGCGGTTTGTGAGGAGATGATTTCGACCATCATCGCGAAAACAATGGCAAGCTCACTTTCTAAACCCTTTCATCAGGTTAGACTCGTGCCACAGCGTGTGGTCGCCTACATTTTGACAGCCTCGCTGACCTCCATATCAGTGATTTTGAGAGATGTTGCTACTGAGGTGCAATAGAAAAGAGTGATCCTCAGTGAAAAGTATGACTAATTGTCCTCCAATGCTGAGAGAAAGCCGCAAAAACACGCTGCGCGAAATACTCGGAAAAACTTCATTCATATGAGTTATTTTATAGGAATGAATTGAACATTAATGGAACGTTTACACTGCTAACACATGTCGAGAATTGTGCATTGATGTTGAATTCAAATTAAACTGTAAACAGCCTTTATCACATGGAGATGGATTCGGTGGCATGAATAATCAGGAAGAACAATCTATTTGTAAATAAGAATCCACACACTTGGCACTCCTTAGTTTTCATGCACAGCATGTTAATCTTTCAGGATGCCGATTTGAAATATTATTGCAGCATTGGTTCACATTTCCCGTATTAATAGGGGAACTGTCACAATTTGTGCTAAGTTGAAAAACTTTGTATGCCAATACAAACACAGTTTGTGCGCAAGGTAAAATCTATAATTTTCAAGTCCCTTTGGTATGTGAGCTTTTTATGCACGCGTACATGTTCAGGTTGTGCGGGTAACACTTGATGGCGTTTATGCTGCATAGGTATGATTTTCTTTTTTCAGTTTCTGGTTAATGCCATTGTTTGAATATCATTTTGATATGTTATTTTTCTGTCACCGTGTTATATGTTTGAAGGCTTCTACTTGATTTCTAATTTGCAAGTATTATGTAGATTTGTGGGTGTTTCGCAAACATGCCTACATGGGGACAGATTCAAGCACAATTGAAAAATCCAACTAACCCAGTTGTCTTTATGGATATAAGTGTTGGGACAACAGTAAGCCCTTGTCATTCTTTTTGTCTTACCCAAATGTGCTTCAAATTTTAGGAGATTGGCCGAATGATATTTGAACTTTTTGCAGATGTAGTGCCACGAACATGTGAAAATTTCCGGCAGTTTTGTACAGGAGAATACAAAAAAGATGGTGTTCCAATTGGATACAAGGGTTCTATCTTTCATAGAGTCATCAAAGACTTTATGATTCAAGGAGGTGATTTTGTAAATGTAAGTAATTTAATCCACACCCTGGACACCTTACTTGTAAACTTTACTTCAGGGAGATGGGACAGGAGTTGCAAGTATCTTTGGTGGCATGTTTGTAGATGAAAACTTCATTTTGAAACATGAAGGACCAGGTCTCTTGTCTATGGTAAGTATATTGATGTGGTATTTTCTAATTTTCTTGTAGGCAAACAGTGGAAAAGATACAAATGGTTGCCAGTTCTTCATAACCTGTGCAAAATGCGATTTTCTGGATAAAAAACATGTTGTATTTGGTCGTGTTATTGATGGATTGTTAGTAATGCGCAAAATAGAAAATGTACCCACTGGACCCAATAACAAGCCAAAAATCCCTGTAATAATATCCCAATGTGGGGAAATGTAATCTTTTGCGACTTTTATTTTTTTTTACCTCTGGGATTGAAGATTGTGAATTTGTTGGAGTGTGTTCTGCCCTTGAAGCTCTACAAAAACATGACACATTCTAGATATATAATTACCCATCCTTACCTTTAATTTCTGGCCAATCTGTTTATGCATTTGGAATGCATTTCTGGTATGCAGAATTGATCCATTGTGCTGGAACATGCTGTAGTCAACAGAAGCATAATTGTAAGATTGGAAAGGTGTGAATGGTGGATTTGGAAGCAGAGGTGCATGCATTTGATTATGAGAAGTTTGGAAAGAGGTTAATGGCATATTGTGGATTCCTTGCTGATTTGAAGGGAGCTGGTTAGGTATGTCATGATGGGATTTGTGCTTTAAAGTACATTCAGAATTGGAATTATGGAAAAAGTAATGCTTCTTCTTCTTTGTTTTAAAAATATTGATTTTCGTGATTTTCTTCATATTCTGCATTTGACTGACATTTAGATCATGGTCATTTTCGTTTACCACTTGATTTCCAGTTTGTACATCACACACATTACTAGGATGTTCTCTAGGTACAGATGCATTGCTCTGCACTACATCATTAGATGATTTTCTCCTCTTGAATTTCTTCTTGATTTGGTTAAGTATTTTTCGTTTCTTATTCGGTTGGCTTTTTTGAACAGAACCTTCAACTGCAGCATCCTGGTTTTCAGCAGACAACTGAGACACATTTTCTGAAACCTCATCTGTGGGACATGACTGCTGACCAGACTTGTCCTGTTAAATGATTTGTAGACTTAGTTAAGAGCAAAATATTATTTACCTTCTTATTGTCATCAGTCTTTTGCTCTGCTTCATTAAGCATCTTTGTTGCTAAGTATCGGCTGTAAGGGCTAACAAAGTTTTCACAAAGCACAGATTTTACTAGTTTGTTTTCTTGAAATAGAGTTATGCTGGGATGTGACTTAACCTGCCAAGCCTTTGAGAATTTTGAAGGGGTCATGGTTACAGATGACTTATTTTGAGATTGAGGTAGTTCATGAGGGCAATAAATCACACTATTCACATCAATTGCTGGATGGCTTTCTACCAAAGGCAATTCCTGACCAGTAGGCTGAGGTACAAGTGATTGTTCTCGGACATGCAAAACTATTTGATGTAACTCTAACAAATATTGTTTCACTAAAGGAGGCACTGGATTACAGCATGCCAATATGCCCTGCATCTCACGGGGCAGTGTTTCAGCAATTGTAAGAAGCATATGATTGGGTAACACATAACCAAGAGATTCATCCTGTTCTCTGGCCACCTGATCACGCCATTTAAATAAATCACGCAATGCACACAGCTGGCGGTTATTGAATTGTTTGCAGCTTCGTTCATATAATTCCAAGTGAGAATTGGGTGTTAGCATAGGTTTGTAATAGCGCAGACAACAGACCAAACAACTCTGATCCCAAACAGCCTTCAGCAATTTACTACCACCTTTTTCAAAAAGTTCATTTCTTAATCTACTATAAATGTAAGGTAAAAAATGGGAATCCATACGAGCATAGTGAGCCATTTCTTCTGAAAGAGGCCGAATGCGCCAATCTGCTAATTGAAACCTCTTGTTTGTTTCTATCTGACAGTAGTGCTGCAGTAAGGCTGCCAATGACAATCCTGACAAACCCAAATGCCTTGCAGCTATAAATGTATCAAACATGTTGACTAAGTAAAGACCCAGATCTCTCTGTAGCCACTCCACATCATGAGTGGCACCATGCAGAATCTTCACTATGTTTTCATTAGTGAACACCTCATTCAACTGTTCCAGATCATCTCTCAGTTCCAAAGCATCCACTAAGTAGTCCACATCTTTTGTGGATATTTGCAAAAGGCATGTAAGACCCTGATAGCTTCGATAAGAATGATGCTGAAAACATCACACAGAACCACCTGTTGCATGTTACTATCTCTAGCTTACCTCCACATCCACACCAATTTCTTGATGGTTTCTAATGTGATTCATCATGTCAGTGAGCTTCTCCACTGTGTCCACAAAATGCAGGGGGGTATCTCCAATTGCTTTAGGAGTAGTAATTGTGGCAAGACACAGATGCTCATCCTTGGGTTGGAATAGTTCCAATTCATATTGATATGGATGTGAGTAAACTCTAAAAACCATTATGTGAATTATTCTCAGAACTCTTACTCTTGGCCATTTTCATCAAATTCCAAAAGAATGGCCAATGGTTTTTTAGAATTTGGTTTATTTTTTATGGTAGGTACAAATGGTCCTGGGCTATTATCAATTTTTGTTTTAAATTTCAACTGGGGTCTCACAATATTCCTTGCTGCTAAAAGAGTGATTTCTGTTGATTCATTTCTTCTGACTCTCGTCTGAAAATTGTTTTTGGAAAGCACTTGATCAAAACATCACTGACCACTTGATTCCAGATGCTATTTGCTGGAATTTTACGAGTGACAGACGTTAGAATAACAGGATCTGATACTTTCTTTAATCCTTGCAAATCATCCAAAATGTTATTCTGATAACAAAACTCATTTTTTATATTCCCAAAACACAAACATTATTAGCATACCACTCTTTCTAATGCTTGATCATTTGCATCCATGATTCGTTCATACATGGACTCCACATCATTAGGCCAAAGTTGCTTTTTTATTCCTTGATATTGCAAAAGACATGAGATTCTAAAGGCAGAAAACTCATTGCAACAAGTTATTCTCAAAAAATTATCGAACGTACAAATTAAATATTCTACTTCCTTCAGCCTTAATAACATCTCGAAACCTCTCAAAACTTGAATAGTAGTCCCAATCATCTCCTGCACCTGGTAATTCCTTCGCCTGCTTAATAGCATTCAGAGTTTTATTAATAATCTGGCTTGCTATGTCATTTGTTAAAGCTTTATCTTCAGATGCTTGCTTTTCGTTTGTGTCGTTCATCATCAACTAGTACTACAATTACGGAATACAATGGTTGATTACTTCACACGGTAAAATAAGAAAAAAGAGATTTTCCTCTACACCAAAACACATATAGACACAGCCATTAAAAGGAACTTTGAGTATTAAGCTTCCATTCCATTATCAATGATATTTAGAAAACAAAAATACGTATTCAAAATATACTTGAAATACCTGTCAAAATTTTTTGTAACATCCAGTTGCTATTTTCAGGTTATGAAGTTACATCACTAACACTACCACATGAAAACTTCATAACAGTCATAGTAACTCCAGAAGTACCAAGTGGAATCAAAATTCGAAAATATGCACATAAAATCAACGTATGCAAAAATAATATGAAGTAGAGCTTTTAGTCTCAAGCGCATTGCACTTAGATTATGAGATAAAATGATATCAATACCTTATATTTTTTATACTCGTGAACATTCATATTTTAAAAAATTTTTTTCTTTATTGCTGCTTCTAAAAAGAAACATTCACTTATAATCGAAGTGTGGTGTTTTCGGTGATTTTGTACTTGAGTCTTTCATTATTTAGTTTATTCTTGGAATTTCTATTAGAAAATTGTTTCTCAGACAAACTGTTCCACCATATTTATCGTCTTATGTCACTAGAGTTTATTCGAATTTTTCATGATTATCTTTTGTCATTTCAAATCATTATCCCTGATATAGACTTCACTTGTGGCTCATCAGCAAAATGCTGTTAAATTAAAATAGATTGCTCTACATTCCCACAAATTTGTGACAGTCGTTAGATATCGACGAGTGTACACTCAAATCAAATGATAAGATCAATAAAAAAACAATTCTCGTGAAGTTCAAAGATTGCAATATTTCTCCCTTTATAATAAAACATACTCTACAGTTCTCAAAAATTAGATTTCTTTTATTTAGTGTCAATGATTCACACCCATGATTGAAAATACCTCGATTGTTGAGAATGATTCATCAAATGTCTGAAAAGTATTTTCATTTTATGTTCACAGCAATCGTGGATGTGAATCTTGTATTGGAGCTGGAGAAACTCAGTGCATTTCATAAAAAACTAAAATGGAGTTTAAAGTACACTGATTCATCGATATGTGAATTGGGATTTGAAACATAACTCGTCCGATATTTGAGAATCGCGGCCGCTCGACCCGCATAATTAAAATAGTATCCACACATTGGGAACAATTCACAAACAAGTTCTAGTTCTTCATTGTGAACGCTCATGTGCTCTTAATTTAGATTTCAAAACCCCTTCAGTCATAATCGTTTAACATCTTTGGAACTAGAACAGATAATTACACAATGGCAAAATTTTCATAAGCGGACTTGCCTTACTTTGTTGCCTTGTTAGAACCATTCATATTCCATCACTTGTCGATAAAGACATCAAAGCATCAAAGCAGACATTCAAAAGCCTTTGATGGTCACTACGATTTTTATTCAGGTGTAATTCTCCGTTTTACTTTTCTATGGATGTGTAAACTGCTCCTTAATATCCATTTATAAGGTGACATAAATACACTCTTATTTAATAGACTTGTCCATAGGTTTGAGTACTTATCTATTGCTAATAAGACTATTCCTTATCAGTAGAATTATTTCTCCATTCGAACTTGGCTTTGGTTACAATTCGTCCTGAGGTGAAGCATTCAGCCTATTGTACTGATATTGTTGAATTGAGGATAATAGACTCATTTACATGTTATCATGTTAGTACAGGAATGTCGCGAAGTGATTTGATGAAACTTAGTTTGGATTTTGACTTCCTTTATAAATCCTTTTGGAAATTTGTGCTTAATGTGAATCTGATGTTTTCAAAGTTTTCGTTGATCTAAAATGAATTTACAGATATCTTGAAGGTGATCAAATCTTCATATGTTTATTTCCCCTTGATCCAGAGTAGTTAATCTCAAAAAGTTCTTGAGAACCATAAGGCAAGATTCACCAGAGGATCAGATATCTTGATATTGTAACAAGATCAAAATAGCCTATGTGTACTATTTCGAAATTCTCGTTAAACATAAAATGTCTTATAACATCAGCATTTTTATGAAATTAGTAAAACAGAGAAGGAGTTTATTTATTCTAGTACAGTAACTGATACAATTATACATTTGCTAACATTCTTTTCCATCCCTGATATTATTTTTGACACAAATTAGGATTTCGATCATGTTGTGGTTTTATTTCAATGTGTGCGACGACATTTCTAACTTATTTAACTTCTTGTTTCCTTAATAATCCTGATCGTATCATAACTGTGGCTATTTCACAATTATGGTTACTGCAGAAAATGAACAAATGGTTCTCTTTGTACTGACAATCAGGCACAGTTATAATTATGTTGAAAATTTTCGAGTCCAGACCACTATTGTGATCAAGAATGCTCTTTTGGTTTTGAGATGTGGTTCTTTGTTCAACCATAATAAATCGCTAGTGTCACTCGTGGAAGAATGCTCCATGCTTGTGACGTTCCCGGGAGTATTCTTATCAGCAATTTGAGAATTCGCTAATTCATGAAAGGTTAATGAGACTAGCAAGGGTGACTGCATAAATGATCCGGAGCTTATGTCTCAGATTGAACATCGGGTAGTACGAAGACTTTGAAACTGAGCATGGAAGCATTCAAAAATTTGTACAAACGGAAATCCTAATATCAGAAACAGCATTTGCAAACACTGGAGTGAACAAAAGCTGAATCAGTAACCTGTAATCTGAATGATTTTCGTGCCTTTCTAGCGTCCCTTATACCCAAATCGTCACGACCAAGTCGTAGAGAGAGTGCACGAAACCTTCGTGCGTCCTCCCTAAAACACCGCAGCCGACGCTTGCTTTGAAATTCAAAAAATTTCTGCTTCACTTTGTGAAATTCCTGGATAGCAAACTGCTCCCGCACCGAGTCCCTAACCGTGTTTCTACACTAATGTTCCCATGCAAGCTCTAAATTTCAAACCGTGACTGGCGATCTGCCTGTGTTCAAGGTAGCCAGCCGTGTTGCTCGTCAAGCGATAGCCCATTTGGGAAAGTGGGCTCGTGTTAGCAACGTGTGAATTTGAATTCAACCACACAATATGTCTCACTCCGAGGGAAAATGCAAGCATGGGAAGAAAAGATGAAAGCAAATATGCGATGATAAGTAAAAAGCATAAGAAGCATAAATCGGATCGAAGGCAAAAGCATGATTATTGTGAGTAAATTTGGGAATGTGAACGTTGGCAAAGTTAGTGGTCGGTGTAATGTGGGAATGTGTATGTACTTGGTGTTGCATAATCAAAAGTCAACAGTTTAGCGGTTTCATGTAGCTTGTAAATTGCACAGAGTATCTGCCGTGATGTTAGTATTGGAATTGTCGTATAAAACAGCGTAGAATATGTTTGTGTTTGTAATGAAATTCCCTTCTATATGTAATCAATTCTAAAGATCCCTACGAGTACGCACCTGATGAAGCTTATGAAACAAAACCCGAAAAATCAGGAGGCCTCAAGTTAATTTTAAAGGTGGGTGGAGGATCCTCGACACCCGAGTACAGTGATTCACCTGGGACCACATATTCTATTCCTGGTTATTGTAATTATGCCGAAGAAAGCTTAAATAAAGTTCAAATGAGCGTGGAAAGATATTTTGACAGGCACAAAAAAAGTAAGAAAAAAAAGAAGAAGAAAGAGAAAGAAAGAGAAAGGCATGAGAAAAAACACAAACATCAGCATCGTGGAAAGGTACAATTACCATGCTTATCTGGTGGATATATTAAAGCTTTCATCTTCTTGTCAATATACTGTATATAAGTGAAGTTTAGTTCACTAAACTTTGCTGCTTGTAACGTAATTTTTGTGGCTATTTTATTCTTTTTAAAGGAACATTATAAGCAAGAGATAACAGGAACTGCAGACTGTGAATCTATGGAGAAACCACTCAAAAGACTATCCAACATTCCATTGTCCGAGAGACCTCACCGAGAGCCTAGAACTTGTGTTCTCAAACAAAGGCAAGGTAGAAGACCTCTTCAGGTGAGCATCTGGATTAGAAGACGATGTTAATAGTAAACAGATGCTTCTGGAGTATTTGCTACATTGCTTTGAGAAAAAGGATCCCCATCAGTTTTTTGCATGGCCTGTGACGGACACTATTGCTCCTGGCTACTCAGCGCTTATCACATATCCAATGGACTTGAGCACCATGAGACATAAGATTGAGAAAGGAGAATATGATACATTGGATGAGTTCATGGTGGGTTAGATTCACCCAAGCTGGTGTTCTATCAACTCTGAAGGATGACTTTCGCCTGATGTGTCACAATGCCTTGGCCTACAACCAGCCTGATACAGTGTATCATAAAGCAGCAAAGAAACTACTGCATACTGGTTCCAAACTTACTTCTTGGGAGAAGCTGCTTTCTCTGCGTTATAATTTGCCTTATATCAATGAGCTGACACCTGAGGAGTTGGGCATTCCCGAAAGACACTTTGTGACAGAAGGAAACAGTGAGGAACCTGATCTTATGAGAAGAGAATGCAAGACGGGAAAAATCGGAGATAGGTACTGATGTCATTTTCATGAAGCTGCTAGGTGTCTGTTAGCTGCTTTGAAGCTATTGCAGATGATGTGCCTCCAGAGGAGCTTTTGGCTCAAGCACAGCAAGCAGCCTGCAATGCAGCTGTAAAGCTCAGTCTTAAGAAGCCTCATTCTAAGGTAACCCAGTGTTCTAAAAAAGCCTGTGATACTGTTTTCTGTAGTTTGGATTCTTGAGACAGAAAGAAGATGGTAGCACTACTCTGGCTGTTGTGAATCCTAGTCCTGGTGATGAGGAAAAGCCTGTCAACCTAGGGATGCTTACTGGAAAATTGGCGCAGGGCACAGGAAGCATACAAAGATTTCAGGAAGACAGGAGGAATCTTGTTTATCCTGGTTTGTTTTTGAGTTTTGTATATTTTTATTGCCAACTTTGTTCCAAAAGTAAAACCTTTGTATTATGGCCCCTTTGGTTCTTTTGCACCTTCCTATGATTCCACATTTGCTAATCTCACTAAGGATGAGTCAGAGCTAGTCTTGAGCACTTATGGAGATTCTTTAGGAGTCCAGTATACCCAGAGGTAGGCTTGGCATTTTCTAAACATTCCAAAGCTTTTTTAGTCTTCTGGATTTTGCTAAGAATTCCGAGTTTGCTATGCAAATTGTAGATGATCTGCTGGATACATTGACTGATAAAGAACATCGCAAGACAATTCAGACCTTGCAGCAGCAAGAAGCTCCTCCCAAGAAACCTGTCACTATTCCAAATGCACCCACATTGCAGATCCGCACTAATTCGGATGCTACTGGCTCAGATGCTGAATCTTTGAAATCACTTCAGGAATTGGGCATTGACATTTCTTTTCTTGAGGAATTTGGTAAGGATAACTAAATGGAGCTGATGAAACTTTGTGATGTATTAGAGAGAGTCACGGGTGATCAGACACTGAACAAAGAGACTCAAGATCAGCTGCAACTACAACTGGCAGATACTGCTGCGCTATTGCAGAAGTTGCAACAACTTCAGACAGAGAGACTAAGTTGTTGCCCTCCATCCCACCTACAGCATTTAGCAGGTCCAAGCAAATTGGAGCTTCAGCTTGGTAAGAGCTCTTTGAATCTATAGCTCTCATGTTCATTAGCTGAGAAAATAAGTCACCTCCTGCATGAACTTTGCAAGCAGTTCCCACCTAAGGCTATAGTATCTACATTGGGTCTCCGAAAAGCTATGGGTATCTCTGTGCCTCCTGTTCCTGTAGCCAATTCTAAGAGCAATACCAGTAACAATGCTGATTTGGAATCAGAACTGCAGAAAATTCTTGGAGAAGATGGCATGCGCACTAATTCAGAATTGCAGCAAATTTATAGCCATTAGTAACTGCAGTATTATAGTCAAGACATTGGAAATAAGTAATTTTGTTGGAAGGGCTTTCTGCATGAATTTATGGAGTATACCAATTCAAGGCAAATGTTGCATCCTCCCTCTTAGATTTAAAACAGTTCTTTTTATAAAGTACTGATATGTGATGAGAAATAAGTGCTATGATGTAAGACAGTATATTCTGTAGGAAAATGTAATGGATATTCAAGAACAGTTATAATCAAGGAACGTTAGAAATTGCGATTAACTTTTATTTTTCTGATCTTTACTGTTATGAAAAAAAAAAAAAAAAAAAGAATTGATGTGGTTTCAGAAGATAAATAAATATATTGAAATGACGAATGGCCTTTCGAATTTCCGGAAAGTTTTTGGAAATTTTTGATATTTTCAAAAAAAATACTTTTTCTAACCATTTTCTAATTCTAAAAATTAAGATTTCCAGAAAAAATTCAGTTTTTCAACCAGTAGTTTTTCTGGTAACATCTCCACGCCCTGATCATTACTGATTGTTCAAATATTTGCTTTTGTGGATGGGTTGAGCCATAAAACTTGCAAGTATGCAATATTGGTTCGATTCTTTACTGTGTTGTTAGCCACATCGGACGCTCGTAAATTCTAATGGACTATTAGAACTTACGAATGTCTAGTTGCCATTCTTTCGAGTGGCAATCTTTCCCACCTGTGACTTCAACATTTACGGTCTCTCACACGAGTTTGTGCTCTCATATCGCAGACCACTTTTCCAAGTGCCCACCAACAGTTTTGTATTTAACCTATGACTGGTGTCGTGCAACAGATCGGCGAAGCAATGCAGTCACGAGCCACGTGTACTCTTAAGCACTTCTCTTGCACCTTATTCCACTCATCAGTTGATCCATAGCCTTGCTGAGGTCATATTCGACTAGACATCTATTGCTGTGGGGGTTTGTTGGATCACGCGTCCTCATATTTAGCCTCTTAAAAAGGAAAGGGAATTATGCTCTTTGTTAATGTAGTTGCTATGTCGAGATTACTGGTAAGGGTTGGCTGAAACATCGTAGTGACGTCATTTTGAGTGCCTTCCCTATAAGTTGGAGTTTCCAACCATTAACTTTTGCTCACGATATTGCCTTGCAGACTCTTATGCACGATGAGATCGTTCTTCTTGTGTGGGGCACTTGTAGTCGTGCTGGCGCCTTCCCAGCCCTGGCAATTTCGAGATTCATTATGTTTCCAGAGTTGCATGCTGCATTTTTGTTTCCAGAGCTTTTCCATCTGAAAGATTAGCTTCCTCGGCATGAATTGTTTGTTTGTGTAAGCTCCTGATAGGAATTATCGATTGGATGAAATTAATGGCCTTCCCCATGTTGACTTTAGTCGTGCACATACAGCAGTATCTTTGCTGCGATTCACTTTAAATGCATGGCTGGGGAAGCAGCTATCTTCTGGAATCCCTAAAGATCTCTTACCTCCTCTTGCTACAACATCTGCAGCAACCTCTACTTTCGGCGTCTCACACTCAGGTGCAGTGCATCCGTACATGCACCTCAAGCAGATGCATTCAGACAAAACATGACCGCAAGCGCTTCTGGCGCTCTAGCCAGTAACATCCTGCTTGGAATCAGAGACACTAATTTTATGCGTTTAACCTTGGTACCTTTGCCGTTGCTATATTGCAAAAGTTATTTCGATCTGGTGAAAATTAGAGCATCGTTTGAGTAGGATTTTGTAGAATCTCCCTTCTGTTTCCCAATCATTGCTTTTTCTCAAGAAAAAAACTCAAAACTACCTCACGCAATCCCTGTTCTCTTCAAATCGGTCGGAGGAAATTGCGGCTGAATACGTGGCATAAGACACACGATAACGTCATCAAATGAAAAAAAAGCAAAAAAAATTTTGTGTGTAGCCCACTTCCTCCTGCCCTCTCTGGCAGTGGTCTCACTGCACATTTTGAGGAGGAAGACTGGCAAGGCTCGTGCAAGACGGTTGAATTGTCAGTTGACCTATCTCTTCCGGTACTTTTTCGAGAAATTTGGGCTCGGCTATTCAGGTAATTCTAGTTCCGGGTTCTCTGACAGACAGCAGACTGAAAAGGACTGGCACTTAAGCATGGATTCGAGTAACCGGTAGCGAGGTGGCAAAGGGGGCAACCAGAACTACTTTAGAGAATATCAGAAAATCCTAAAATCCTAGAAAACTTCCAATTTGTGCAAGTCTTTCCTCGTTTCAGCAATGAGCTTCATTCTTCAAGGACAAAGAACCGGTGAGATTGCTCTTCTTCTGGGCACCACAGCAACCAGAAGAATCAAAGCGAGGCGATGATTTTCGCTATTGTAGTGGAAAAGTAGACTGTTCTCTTTATGCACGATTTTCAGCATCCTTTGCTGTATGTGAGCCTGTGCCGGAAAAGCTGTGCCTTTCAGCTCCTCGCCGCTCCATCCTCAAAACGATCTGAGCGAGATGAATAACACAAAGACAGATGCCACAAACAGTCGTTGTTTCAAAACAGCACATATTCACTTTTTGACAGAATCAGTAAGATAGATCCACTTGGAACGCTGTCTCAACTTCCATGCATTCTGTGGTACCATCTCACATGAACCGCTTCATCCCGTCAATGGGACCAGAGGGCCGTGATATTTCGTCATTGTTTCATCATTACCAATCAAAAGAAGAAGGAGAAAAACGACGCTCAGGAAGATCGCCTCCAGGTTTGATGAACAGAACATGCAAGTGCACGTCCGACCTGCAGAAAACGTGCTCTAAAATACTGAGATCGAGAAGACCAGTTTCGCCAGATGTCCATGCAAGCATAATAAGCCCGTAGACGTGGTTCTGGTGGCAGAAGTGCATCCCATCATATTGGTGCGTACCTCCTGTACCGTTGCACCACGGACTGCTGTTCACTTCATATGAACAGTTGGGATAAGGAGGCGCTCTCTCGGCGGCTTACGAAACTCTTTAACACTGTTCCAGGCCACCAGGAGGTGGATGCTAACTCTTCAAGTTAGGAGGTACCCCGGGAAGGGGCAACCCTGTGAATCCGATGAGGGCTCCAAATGATGGAACCCGTTCCTTTTACTCTTGGGAGGAAACCACGGAGGGCTATTCTTTCTTATTCTCTCTGGAGGGATCTTCCGGAGGGGTTCACTCCATTATTTTTTCTCCGAAGGGAACCCGGAAAGGATGCGCTCTTGGAATTTCCTCTCCTGAGGGAACCAGTGAGGGAATAGCTCTCTGTCACTCTCTTTACAGAAAAGTAACAAAAAGCAGACGTTAAAGGGAGGAGCGCACTTCACACTCTGAAGAGGTATAAGTCCACTAGCTCCATGGTACGGCTGCATTTGCACAACCGGAAGAGAACCTTGAAGGGTTCCTTGATTCCTGGCAGGACCCCGGAATATTTTCTTTTAAATCCCAGCCATTCAACAGGAGCATCTGGTTTCCGGCTTCCACCAGTTCCGCACTTAAAGTGCCTGGGCGTTCCGTTGTGGGACTTCTGCTCCACAAAAGCTCCAGCCGTCTTCAGAAAGCACTGCAGCGCTCGGCCCGTTCCAAAGAAACGAGTTTCATCTGCCGGAACGGACCGTGGTGTGAAACACGTTCATGATCCCTCCCCTCCGCCCCCTGCTTTTTGTTTGCCCCCACTATGCAGAACTAGAAAGCGGACGAACGACCTTCTCTGGATCGCCCTCTGGGGCAAAGGGAGGTCCCGAGTCCTCCTAAAGGACTTGTGTGCTTCGCGCCGGGATGGCGGCCTAGTTCTCCTGACGCTGGAGCGAATGAAGCTGCAGCTCCAGTTTCAAACACTGGCTCTCATGGAAAAATTCTGGAGCACCATCTGGTGCCAACCTGCATGTCTTCTCGTCCAGCAAGCCACCGATAGCGTGGGACTCTAGTCTTTCCTTGCACGCCTTCCACGCAGCCTCATCCAGTGCGGACTGCGCCTTCGGCAGGTGGTCACGCTGGTCAGGAAAAACGGATGGATCTCGTGCCACCCCTCGCGAACGGTAGTTCCTGGTCGCAGGAAACCGTTCGCACGTGAGCGAGGATCCAGGAGCCAAGAACGGAACAGGTGTGACGTTTCCTGTACGCGCACAACAACAACTGCACGCTCCCGGAGATCCTGGAAGATCCCATGAAGATTGCGTGGGCAAGCAGAACCTCCCTCGTCGCCGCGCTGCCCTTCCTTAGAGAACACTTGGGCAGCAGCCTTGCGGTTATCGGACTGTGTTACTGTGAAAATCTTTGGAAGGAGAAGAGGACTGGACGAGTGGACGAAAGCTTAGCATCAGTTGGCTTCATTTATAAAAGTTTTTCATGTTGAAACATACATATGCAAGATGATATCCATTTGCATCTATCATTTCATCTATTTGCATTTGCATGTATGTCGTGACTGCGAAACCAAAACTGTGGATATGATTCATATCAAAGTATTACTTTATATGCTATTGTTTGCCTTTGTGTATTCGCACATACCATGGTCTTAGTTTCAAAAACTTTTTTATTTTACTTTTGAGTTCCCTTATGCTGTAGCTCTCATAATTTGTTTACTCGTATTTTTAAGAACTACTATTCATTTTTAGAAGTTATTGGAGGTAGTGTGAAAGTACCATGTACCAAGAAAGAGGAAATTCTATAATATGCGGTTGGAATTTCTCACGACACAAGCAGATGCATAAAAAGAGCTTCAAATTTAAACCAATGAAATTGTGAATTAGTTGCATACGCTTCATGTTATTTAGAGGCTTACTGTTCCTTTAAGGCATCTCGAAAGCATCGTTTCCTGAAGCAAATTTATGATCTTGAGAAATCGCCATATTACACTTTGAAATGGATATTTCATGTACTTTAGCCGGCTTTCTATCTTTGGAATAAGATCCCTTCTTATGAATCATGAATCGGAGTGAAATTTTCCATTCCAACTGAAAAAGAAAATCAAAGATGAATCAGAGATGCACAATCAGAAGAATTCATATAGACTTGAGCGTGTTTCTGCAAACTAAGTCTTTTTTTCTTGCTTTCTCTGTAATTTTCCATGGAGCCAAGAACTTTTTTCTTACTTTCTAGAGAGCGCCATCGGAGAGGCTGCTGTCTTCTTTTCGAACTGATCACCTTCCTAGATCCTATATAATTAGATAAGTGCCTAATGATGCCAAAAAGCTAGGTATGAAAAAGGATCTGTTATGCAAGAGAACGTTCAGGAACCCTAGAAGACATGCTAATGAAATATCATGGGAGATCAGACGGATCAACACACTGAAATGAAATCTTATCCCAAATACGCAGAACAGAGACCACCGAGGAACAGATGAAAGTTTGCAAATGAGAAGACGAACAGAATTGAATCTCTAGGAGAAGCATCGGATGCGACTCGTCAGAAAGCCGGCAGTCCACATGGTAGTCTATGCCATAAGAGTTGGAGTGTTGCAATGGTATGCAAGGTACTGGTAAAAGGAGCTAAAAACTCAGAACATTTACTAACAGAAGATTCCATTTGACATACTGTCTCAGATGCTATCACCGCTATTACGACAACTATCAACAGCAGTTAGGTGATAATATGGAAACTGTAAAGGAGACGCATCACAGTGCAGCTCAGTACTAGTGTTCTCATCAATAGTAAGCATTCTCATCATCTCCATGACGAAATGTAATCTCTATCTGGAAACGGTCCATACTGCTTCTGGTTACAAGGTCAAATTTGCTTATTTGCTATACCTAAATGAATAAAAAGGGGTGAGAGTTCATTGTTTGTTTCTATTAAAGATCATTCAGAAGAAGAATATACGGCTAAAGTGGAGCAACAATCTAACATGATACTTTTCCAAACCAGTCCTACAAGTAAATGGATTAAATACTTTTCCAATGTGACAATTATAGCTTACTGTATATTCCTAGAAGACCCATACGTCCGAGAAACGAGGTAGTACAGTGCATCTGCATCAGGAACAGAGGTTATCCCAATCTTGTTCAAAAAACTAGAGAATCATCAAAAACATATGCTTTTGTTTGCAGTCCACAGGTGACTTCGACAGAATGATATCCGTACTTAAAGCGAATGGAGACTCCATAGTGTGCGTGTTGCTTTTTTTATACTGGGAGAGTGGTTGAAACCAGGAAATGCTTCACATGGCAGAGAGAGAAAAAAAAGAAAAACTCCTAGGACACAAAACGAAGTAACTATGTCGTCTCCAGTCCTACAAGCAGAGGGTGAATTTATTTAAGAGACCTGTATAGAAAAACAATGTTTGCACGAAGGGCAACAGTTTTTTTTTTTTTTTTTATGTCCTAGTTCTTGAATGCACTCAACGTCACTTTTTGGTAGGATCCGTATTTTATGTCACTGGGGTCTGGTCACTGGAGGATCTTCGGAGCTGCTATCGCCTGGTCATTATCCTTATCAAAACCACGTCGCGTTTCCATGCTTACGGGTTTGCAGTGCGATCTGGTCTTGGTCTTATTTCCATTTGAGGACAGGTATTCAAATGGTGCCATTTACGTACAGGCTGATTCTGGTAGCACTGCTTCGTTTCGATTGCATGCTTGAACACGAAAGTGCAACTGATTGTTATTTGGCAAGAAAGAAAAATCAGTTGCCGTTACCTTCGTTTGCCGTTCCCGTTTCAGCTACCCCGACGACCGCTGCAACCCCCCGGATGTGGCGTCTGTCTTTGTTCTGAGTGCACGCAGCCAGACGCTTGCTGGTGATCCCAGCAGCCAACCCGTTCGGCGACTCCGTGCCTGCAGCCAGGCAAACTGTTGGTGATGTCCGGTCAGCCCAACATTAAACAAGGTAATTATGTGCCAGAAATGGAAGGCTTGAATTTCGCGAGATTCTCGTCAATTACTTGTGATCGCTGAGGCTCTCGATGCAGTTTTCCCAAGGGATTGGTATGTTTACACCAGTACTGGTGCAGTGTGAAGTGCGTTGCACGGGAAGAAGTCGTGACCTGTGTTTCCTGACGTTACCTAAATGCAACCCGTGATGGCAGTTTGCTGAAGTCGTGTGTGTTGGACGACGCGTGTATGTCGAGTCGTGCTGCCCGGGAATCACCAGAGTTGAATGCGACACGCGTGTTGCAAGGGTGGCAGTGTGTGCTATGTGTTCGTGCATCGTTCCTCGGTAATCTTGCAAGGAACTTTTCCGTCTTGTTGCAGATGATTGCTCCTGTAGTTTGTTTTTTGCCATTCCGGAACAGAACCAGATTGCGATGGTGCATAAACTGAAGTGGGAGTTATCCTGAATTTGATCTATATTTGTAGAACCCCGTTTTCCTGCGAGGCATTGAGTGAATGGCAAGTTTTCGAAATACAGCCAACAGCATTCATTTGATCATTTGCTCTCTCTATACTCGAGCAATCTGATGGTCATAATCGTTATGCAGCATTTCATTATATTTCATGATGACAGTACTGTTGAATTCACTATGGCAATTTCTGCCTGATTATTATATGGCACGGTATTTGTTGGTGGCATAATTTCATTGAGAAAAGATTTGATAGAAAGGCTTTATTAGGAAATCAGGGCGAAATGGATTTCTATAACTGTTAATGAAAATTAAGCATCCTGGATAGCACCCAAAGTACTTTCAAAATTTTTCATTCCAAATATAGAACTCCAAAATAGGAAAATTCTGGAAGAGTTGCAGCTTCAAAAGAAGCAGCTTTTATCAAAGTCTGGGTCTGTTAGCTCTGTTAAGCTTACACCTTCTTTGCCAGCAAATGTGCCATTCAATGTAAGTGTTCTTCAGTTGATTTTCAGCATTATATAAATATTGTGTACATGATCTTCATTTGTAGCCTATTAGCATGCCCTATGATGGTCAGCATATGCTCATTTCATCTCAACAAAGATCAGCACTTCAGCATGCCCAGATGACTTCGCCAGGTTACTTTATTCCTCAGGATTCTGCATTTGGAAATTTAATTTTACCAGTAATTCCTCGACTTGAGAAATCTGAAATGTAAGTTTTGGGTAGGTTTGGGGTAATAATGGTATCATGTGTGCCAGGCAATGAAGCGTAAGCAGCTGGAAAGCAAGTTGGAGCCGCTACAATCTTTCACTCATCCAAAGGTTCATTTAGAACAGTATGCAACATCACCTCATATTGCCAGTTGTATGTTGTTCTCTATTGAATATAGTTTTGGAGAAGTGAAAAACCAGCTGGTAGCTGATCTAGGCTGTGGTTGTGGTGTATTAACTGCAGGATGTTCTTTACTAGAAGTTGGACATTGTGTAGGAATTGACATTGATTGCAGTGCTTTGCAAGTGGCTGCTGCAAATATGGCAATGTTGGATGTGACATGTGTGGATTTTTTGACTGCAGATGTTATTGAAGAAAACATAGGTCTATCTTTGAAGCAGCAGTTTGACTGTGTGATTATGAATCCTCCATTTGGTACTAAGCATTTTCCTGGTGCTGACTTGGCCTTTTTGAGACAAGCGTTTCTGTTATCCACAGGATCTGTTTATTCATTGCACAAAACGTCTACCAGATCACATGTGATAAGAAAGGCAGAGCAGTGGGGAGCTGAAGTGGAAGTACTGGCTGAACTGCGCTATGATCTCCCTCGTAGTTACAAGTTTCACCAGAAGAGTTCAGTTGATATTGAAGTGGATTTCTATCGATTTGATGTACAAAATAAATTGAAGAAACTTCAGTGAAGTACAAGATCACAGAAGTTCGCGTCATTCATTTTTTTAAGGTCACATATAAAACAAATTATGAATATTTCTTGGTTCACCAGAACGAAAAGTTTGTTAAGTGTATGTGGTGTACCTAGAGCATTAATGTTGCTGTGAACTAAACCAATGAAAAAAGAAAGTGGATTGTGTCTGTGAACTACTAACTACTTTCATTGTAAATTAAATAAATAAATTGAAAAGATGAGCTTCTTTAAAGAGTGTGCTAGTGAAGTGGTTTTTAATGAATGGAAACCTAATGGAATTGTAGAAACTGCATACATCCCAGTGTCAGCATCGACTGGATTCTGGTTCACGAAATCCCTCGATTTCACCTTTTCAAAGGTAGCTTTCTCCTGTTCTTGCACACCTTTGCTGTTACAATCCCCATTAAGCTTCCCACGTTTGAAATGTGGCTGTGATTTGTTTCACAACATCAGATGATGGATTAGCAGATATCTCTTGCTGCTCTTGGTGCTGCATGATTTACTGCATGCTTCTGTGCAAAGCTTTTCTGTAAAGTTCTTTTTTGAGTTTGGATTCTCGAGTTTCTCACAGTGATCCGAAATTTCATGTTCCTCAGTACCAAGGATAAAAGGAATCAGATTTTGTTCTAGCAAACCAGTGGGATATGTGTGAATGGATATGCTTAACGAATCAGCAATGATGTCAGGTAACTGTGGGTTACATGTGGTTTTGGAGTGCTTTGCATAATCATGATGGTTGTAACTGTACGCCAGCATGTCCCATACCTTGTCATGTTAGAGCCAACAACTTCACCTGTGCCTGGTGCAAAGGCATCATTTGTTTGTGTCCTTCAAGCAATACGTCGATGTTTGAGTTACAAGAGGAAGGAAAGGTTCTGTTGTACTTCACTGAGCAATGGGATCCACTGCCCATTTGTAGCTTTAAGTATGTTTGTGTGCCCTGATGCAAAGTGCTCTCATTGGGCCCAGTTCATACTTGCATGGGTGTCCTCCTGGGAATTCTGGACTCTGTGAATGCTGTATCGCTTCTCAACCTTTTGGCTAAGATCAAAGTGATCAAAGTACTCCTGGTGTCTCACAAATACCACTAATTAAGTGCAAGTGTTGCTTTCTGTGAATCTTTCAAATTTCTTCATGTGAAATGTCCAGGTATCCCAGGTGTGTTGGATCAGCTTTACCATCGATGAAAAAGTTCACCCTTCATCCTCCATGGGTGCATGGTGGGTAGGACGAGGGTGGAACTACGGTGTGGAGAGAGATTACAAATGAGTAGGTACGTCGGTGATGGAAATGGAAGAAAAAAAAAATATTGAAACAGGACCAAGGCGTCGTTCCCGTTTAAATTTGCACACGACGCTAGTACTATTAAACAGTTTTATGGATTGATGCCCGGATCTTTGTGCGTTTTGCATATGTCACGCGCGATCGATTAAACCGATCGAATAGTCAAATGGATTTACCAGCCTCGGTTTCGATCATCATGTAGCCGGCCACGCTCCCTACAGCTCCTATTGCCAACTCTTACCCGCGGTGCTTCTCCGAAACGGTTGTGAAAACTTCGCCTGTGTGTATTTGTAATTGCATGCCAACATCCGGATTGCCTTTAGACAATCCAGTGGTGGACGCTTATTCGGCTCACACGGCCCTCAGTGCTCATTCTTTTCTCGTTTCATCTTGGGCATAATTTTCGGAGGTTTTCCTGGACTCTTCTTGGTCAAGAAACGGAATGCCCACGGCAGCCACTCTTGATACGTGACAAGCAGAGAGCTTGTAATTGCTTCACAAGCACGCGAAACGCTGCCATTCAAAAGGCGTTCGAGATCTCAACGTAGCATCACAGCAACGTTGTAACCACGCGCCCTTGTTATCTTTAGAAATCTCATTGCTGTCATTCCCCAGCTTCCATTTTTTTAGTCAAGTTACAACTGGAAAATTGTCTCTCATTTTGCACTTTTTTTTTTTTTTTTTTGTACAGTACGTATAGGTACTTTCGGTTCCTCTTACAACCTGTCTGATCTCCCCTCCAAGTTCCACATCTGACTTCTGCGAGTCCTTCCCTCTCCCAATGCTGCCCTGCCCCCAAATTCTCTGCCGCGGCCCCCACAGATCATCTTTTCCCCTTATTATGTGTTCTTCCTCCTATACTCTGGTCTCGGTACCGCCGTTATGTATGACTTCCAGCATCATCACATGTTACATGTTATATCACCACGTGGTTGGTTTTGCTTTAGCAGCTTCTGGTTCCACCGCATCATTGCAGGTTGCTTTCGACACCAGCTTTCCCCTCCCCTCAAGAGTCTCCTGCCTCACAGGATCTTCCGTGGAACCTCTATAAAACCCAATCCATCGGGCCTGATTACAAGTCGGTGGGCAAGGCTGACATCAGGTAACAAAGGTGCTTCCCTGAGAACACGCCCGCGGACCCTGACCCTGACCGAAGAACATCGAAGTAAGCGATGCTGAGCGTTGCCCTGATTTTAGGAGACCGTCGTCACTTAGGTTTGTGATCCCCACGTTTGATCCCCACGTGACCTCGGCGCCAGTCCTCCTGGGTTCAGGAGGAATCCAGGTATCTCACAGAGATGTAAGCAGATGTTTCAAATACATTCGACTTTCCGACGGCCTGTCAATTCTGAAAGGGAAGAACTTTGGTCTCCTTGGCTGGAAAGATTGCCTAGAAGGGACTTTATCTTTGTGTGTGCATGGGAATAGAGCCCCCGTCCCCACACCAAGAAAACTCGAAGAAAGAAATCGAAGCCGATTGTTTTGCGGCTGCCTTCGATAACAGTCCTTCGGGTCTTTCCTGGGATTGTTTCTTGACCTTCTGACTAAAGGCAATCACCGAGGGGAGTATCAACCAGCTCCGTGGCACGCTCCATTTTCAGATCCCGAAGGGAACCCCGAAGGAAATCGGCTCCTTGATTCATGGAAGGACTCCGGCCAGTCAAAAGGAGGTGCTGTTTCCAGCTGCTTCCACCAGTGTCGCACCCGGAAAAGCCAACCAGTGTCATCCTGCGGGAGCGACTAGTAACCCACGACGCACCGTCTATTCTCGGCGTCAATCGTTCCCCATGCGGGATTCAAACCCGCGAGGCGATTCGTGCCACGCTGCCGTCAACGCGGGCGTCCTGGAGTGGTTTCCGAGGAGGTGGGTAGTGCCAATGCAGATGAGGTCTTCTCAGCGAGAGGAAGAGAGCAAGAAGAGGACGCATAAGGTGCTCGTCAGAGTTCAGGTCGCAAGGGCGCTCCACAACTAGAGCTCGCACGAGAGATGATGGAGAGGCAAGCAACAGGTGCTGCAAGACATGACGGAGGTCTTTGGATTCTTATGCTGCAGGAGGAAGAGGGTTGTCAGTGTTGTTGCACCGGGTTCTCCCGGTCGACTGTCTCACATGCACTCGCCTCCATGCAAATGCCACTGAAGCGATCCTATTTACCCGGTCCACGCGTATCTTGCAGGGCTCGAGTGAATCCGAAATTCTGCAAGTGCATGGTAACCGGGAAAGTTTTTTCCCCTGAGTGTTTCTCTCCCCAGCCACAAATTTTTAGGAGGGGTCGGCACTTGCTGCAGGTATGGCCATGTGTCCTTCCTCTTTTCCTTCTTTCCGTAACGTCGTTTTCCCTCAAATCCTTCAGCTCCTTTCGGTTGTTCCCTGCCCATCTGGAAGCGCGGGCACGTGTTTGCACCCATTCTCCACGATGTGTACGAGCCATGTCTTCGCCCTCGCGTCAGCCACGCCCATCACTCACTAAGCTGTCGTCCAGCAATGACACCGAACAGCTGGAAATGCGACAAGAACAAGATCCAGGTTGCTTCCCGTATCGCAGCAGTCCAGAGCCGTTTCATGATCGTCTCCATCGTCGGCCAACTGGTGCGCGCTCGGTCCTAATTTGCCGTGCACAAGAAAAACGTCTTGCTATTTTTCCGACTCGTTTACGTAACCAAAGTCTTCGCAGACCCTCAATGCATGCTCAGGAATTTATGGATGCCATTCTTTTCCTCCATAATGCGGACTCTCCCACTAAAAAAGCCAGTCTGAATGTCCCGGGAGACAGTTGCCATTACTTTTCCTACGAGGGTTCCCATCTCCGATGATCTCACGCTTAGCTCATCATGTAACTGCACTTGGAGTGACAGTGCAGCCTACGTTAACGGTTCGCAGACATTTATGGGATACTCCTCCCTACTCGGTCATTGGGAACTCGATGACAGCTCTCCGCGATGCGCGCTTCGCTATCAGACGCCATTTTGAACGCCGGATGCATCCGTAGCATCTGAGCAACTTCCTGAATAACTGTCAATCAAAGGGAGAAAAAAATCCGAGAAGTCGTGTAGGATCCGACCTGTCTCCGACGAGTTTGGGTCTAGGCAGGAAAAAAAATAATAATTGGGGAAACTCACCGAGAGAGCTTTCGTCGATTGGGGTTTGCCAACAATTACGCAGAGGAGTTCCTGAAAGAGGGTGGAAGAGCTCGCGCACTCCAAGGAAACTCCTAGGCAGCTGGTTGACAACATTGAGCCTCGGGAAGACCATGGGCTACGATGCCACCGCTGTGGAAATCTCCTGCCAAACTCGTAAGAAAGGGACCACGGAGGACCAGGGGCTCCGGACTGTGTACATGTCTCCATCTCTCCAGCCGAACTTGATGCAAGTTCTCCGGGATAAGCCTGACCAGCTTCCTCTGAAGGTGCTGCGTTCGAGAAGTCATTTTGGGGGTTCCGGAGCGCGCAGCATGCGTTCCCGGAAAGCTCTGGTAGCCCTCTGCTTGCACGTTTCGATTCTGTGGCTGACAAGTTCATACTTCCTACACCTCCATTCTTGTACTTGGAGTTGACAGCATCCTTTCCTAGCGGCCTACCGCTTGGTACACGTCGAACTGCTACAAAGGTGGATTCCACCTGCCGCAGAGAACGCCTGTTTAGGGAACACGTGGGATCCTAGACCTTCATGCATGTTGATATTCTTTTGCAAGAGTCCCAAGTGGTAGTAGAGAATGAGCGCTATCGCCAGTCACCTTCGGGACGGACGGTGCTCTGTGAAGACAGAGCAGACTGCCTTGCGCTTTGTAGCGAAGTGAAATTCGTTTGCCGGTTTTCCTGATCAGTGAAGGAGAGGACCGCGGACTTCAGATCAGGTGCTGGACTGGATCTCACTTTTCAGTGACGAAAAAAAGATTGATTTCTCTCTGCCGGATGAAGACATGCGCATCCAATGACATGCTCTCAGTGGCCAACACCTCGTTTCGAAAGAGTGGTCATTTTTGTTCCCGAACAAAATGACCACTCGGCCACGTCGCGTGACTTCTCTTTGGAGCTGGAGTCGGCGTCCTGCTGTGGAAACTGTGCGACGGAAGCTCATTTGTGAGGTGGCCAATGACTCCGGACCTTCCGCAGCCTGCGCGCTGCGCCGATGACCCTGGGGATTTTATGCAGGTGGGACCTGCCATCTTGACACATCCCTCAAGAGCCATCTGCCGCTGATCTCTCTCGCGATCTCCCCTCCCCCCAAAAAGAAAGTCGGGCAGCCTCAAAGCTGCTGGCCGCTCGTGGCACGTGTCTACAATGCCGCGGATGCAACACGGTGGTCACGATCTTAGCGGCTCACTAGAGAACGTCCCGCACGCAGAAACGATAAAGCGAGTCCCTTAGGGGGTCCACCCGATAGCTCAGTGCTACTGCCAGCCTCTGTCAGAAGCCAAGGGGTATGCCGCAGTTCGTCACCTGAACACCTTGAGCAGAAAAAGGATGGATGGATGATCCGAGCAAAGGGATTCTTTTAGCCATCGATGCGAGAAAGGACGTGCAAAGCATCTCTGTGCTTATGGAAATGCACGGCGAAATTTAAACTCATCAAGGAGACAGCTCGGAGGGATGAAACTGGGTAGAGGATGAGCAGGCGAACGGTGAGGAGGATCGGCCAGAAGCGCCGTCCCGACAGCTTCCTTGAAAGCCCCAAAAGGCGAGAAGCACGAGCCCTTGCCACTAAAGCGGAATAGCGAGACCCGCCTCGGGCTAAACGAAACATCTTGCAGGAGCAGAGGCAACCAGGGGTCCCCGCTCTACCGCGCCAAATCTTCCCCTGAACGTGGCCTCCACCTCGGGAGTAGATGGCCAATTGATCGGTCCACGGGGGATGATCAGAGTTCTCCCTAAATCCCTGCTCGCAATGGATTCACGTGACCCTTTGATGCAGGACCGTTTCTTCTGTGCAGGAAAGCGAACAAGCCATCAAAGCAGCGGTCCACTGCTCCTTTCCAGCCTTCGGGGGAAGGAAAAGGAAAAAGAAAAAAAAAAAATTCGATCCCGCATCTTCCAGACGAGGCGTTTTAGAAAACTCTACAATCCAAAGATAGACCCGGGCCTTTTCCTTCATCCCAGGCAAGCAAGTCCTCGCCTTCTACCTGCTCGTCCAGTCGCCCTAGAAAATCTCGAGCGACCTGGAGGTTTGAACTCTGCACCCAACGCGCTTCTCTGCTTCGGAAGAACTCTTCATCATGGGTCTCGAGGGATCAGCGGGAGCTAGGATTCTGAGTGAGGAACAGTATCCGAAGGGTTTGCTTTCTTCCCCTTGAGAAAAGAGGGCAGTATCCGCAGGATTACTACCTTTGGGAACAGAGGGCATTATCCGGAGAGGACCTAAGAGGAGGAGCCTCTGTATTCGGCTGGACCTGAGGAAGGCGGAGAAGGAAAGACTCTGTCTGTTAAACTGTGGGGGGGATGGCAGATAGACCCATCCGGACGGGACCACGGATGCATCCGCGTGGGTCCTCAGTTCGGGCGCGGTGGAAGGGGGAATGGGGAGGACTGTTTCCTTGAGTCCTCAAGGAACGGTGGGGAGTGCGTGCGCTTCTCGGCTCGGGACGTGTCCTCGACTCGCACGTTTGAAATCCCTGGATCCCAGATCGTCTCATGGAGACCCAAAGATCCAGGCAGCCTCGCCGGGAAGTGGCGCGGAAAAAATGGGGGGACCCGGTCCACGGCCAGGCAATCCCGAGAGAAAGCTTCACACGAGGCGCCTTCGTGGTACTGACCTCACCCCGCTCGACGTGGCTCACCCGACCACGCGAGACCTTGTCGGCAGCACCGGGAGAGGAGCGCCGACCGGACGCTTGAAGAGACGCGCTCCTGTTTTTCGGCGTCTTCGCTCGGCTGACGGGCGAGAGCTCATCCGGAAGAGCGGACAGCGACAGAACGGAGCTCAGAAGACGAAGGAAGGTCAGGACCAAACTTCTCGGCGGGGTCCGATCGAAACTGGAGCAGCAGTCAGGGGGCAAACAAGAAAAACGGAGAGGGGGGGGGGTAAGGAAGGCATCTTCCGCCACGGGGATCGCCCACTGAGACTGGACGCGCGGCGGAAAGGGCTACCGCGAGCCAGGCAGGCCACAGTTTATTTTTAAAAATAAACATACAAAGTGTAGGGCATTGGCCCTACATCGTCCGTCTCTCGGAACCTGCTCAGTAGCCGGCACGCAGGCCGGCGAGGTTCGTCCCGGCCGAGGAGGAGGGAGAGGCCAAAAAAAATAAAATAAATAAAAATCAATAAAAAAAAACACTTGGGGGCACAGGAAGCGATCAGTGTCCCTCTGGAGATGTCCTTTGCATCCTATGCAGGATGCCGGCAAGTTCCATCAAAGTATGTCTCTGTTGGGGCCATCTTGCTGCCGTCCGCAGGAAGCGCAGGGAGAAGCAGATGGCATCCCCATCGTGCCACTCTCCTCTCGCGTAGCTCCAGGTCGCCACAATTCCACGTAGGCAGAAAAGAGCTGCTAGGGATGCGTCAGGTGAAAAGGCATCACGCACGAAGAGGCCCTTCATCAAGTCTCTGGGATTGTCCGTCGGTGCTCCAAGGGCCGTTGCGTAACGCAACCACAGGGACCGGAGAGCAACACAGTCTACGAGCAGGTGCGGGAAGTATTCCCGTTCCCCACACCCGCAACAGTTGAGGTCCGCAAACTACGGGTCCAGTGAGATCGGAGGGCGTTGCATGGGATACCCCAGTGCAACAGCAGAAGTGCCGACTCCTGCTACTTCAAGGGGAGGACCCGGTTGTCCTTCAGCGCTGAAGGCCACCTGAGGTCTTTTTTTTTTTTTATTCAGGTTGAGCTGCCGCCCTTCCGCCCTGCCTGCGAGCTCCTATCGCTCCGACGTCTGGAGTCCGCTTCGCATCCGCTTAAACAGAACGGCAGAGACTTGTGTGTTGCCCGCGGTCTTCCCGCTTACCTTTACGAGCCGCAACCGAGGCTGTGGATGTCTTTGCAGGAGTTCTTCCCTGACTGGGAGGTTGGAATTCCGGCTGCTGCTGCCCCCCGACAGCATGCGGCCGTGTTGCCGTTCCTCTTCGGTGTCCTCCGTCTCCAGCATGCCTCCACCACCATCCCGATCTCGAATGACATGAAAAGCATCGCTCAAACCTCTCAAGCCTCCTACTTCTTCGCGCCACATGCAGGCTGCGGCTGCAGCTCCCACGCCGCATAGCAACAGCGATCTCTTCGATGCCATTCTTTCAGACGCAGTTCAAAAGACGTCCGGAGCTATCGACCCTGAAAGAAAATTTCTTTTCTTCCTCTGTTTTTCCGTTTCCACCTGAGGTCTTCGTGTGGGAGCTCTTCCCAGCAGCTTACTCCATCGCAGCAGTCCCTTTGGTGGGGCACCTGGGGTCGCAGCGTCCGTGAGCTGGTCCGTGGTCCAAGCACCTAATTCCTTCTCTCTTCCGCCTATCTCACATCGGACTTCCCATTTGGCCGGCTGATTACTGCCCAGGTGCTCCCTGAGCAAGGGTAGTGCCGCGGCTGGGGAGGTTCTTTGCGCCCACGCACACGTAGTGGGCTGCACGATGACATTCTGCAGAGAGCGGTCGCTGTAGAAAAAGTGCAGCAGTCGCTGCCACATCTCCAGGCTCGTTTCGTTCTTCTGGGTCCAGGTGCAAACGTTTTCCTGGAACCAGGCACTACCGTTCGCGGGCCGGCAGAAGATCCAGTTGGTTCTGGTCAGCTTGGCCATCCGCCGGAGCTCCATCCCGCAGCTGCACACGTTGCGTCTGCGCCGCCGCGTCAGGAACGAAGACAGTCCCGTGTAGTCGCTGGCAGGCCGCGTAGTCCTTTTGGGGAAACCAGTGGTCGCCCGAAGGTCGCAGCGACACAATGCGACACACGGTCCCCGGCAGTAAGGCACCCGAACAGGAGGCGCCAGGACACGAGGGGTCTCCTGTCCTTTCCGCCGCCGGAGACGTGCCAGCTCCGGGGGGGGGAGTGCCCTCTGGCGGTTTCCCTGGTGACTGGAGGTCGAACCCCACCTTCTCCTTCTCGGGGAATTGAAAATCGCTCTGCATCTCGGCTCATCTCCCGCCGCTGCTTGGTTGACACGCTCTTCGCTGCAGCACGAGGTGGCGTCGCGAGCGCGCGGTCAGGGGCTGCCGGCTACCCGCTTCCGTATCGGTTCCGTTGCTTCTCCCCCGCCTCTTCCCGAAAGTTCCTTCCTTGCCCTCGAACGATGCTTGCTGACGCGTCCTAGTCGGTCTCAGCCACTCAGTCTGGTCCCCCTCTCCCTTGGCGCGCTCCTCACGCTCGGTCCCGTTCTGCCGCTTACCCTTCCCGACGGGTTTGTCCTCCAGCCTCGTGAAAAGTGTAAGAGTCATCCATCAGCTGGGAAACAAGCCTCCCGCTGCAAGGCCGCAGAGCGCCTTGCAGTGGGAGGCTGTGTGAGTGGCCCAGAGGACAGGTGGACGTCTTCCGGTCGGGTTCCTCTATTCGGGAAGATGTAAGGCGCACTGAGCATCGCTCAAAGCAGGGAGGTGTGGGACGTCCGTCTCTGGATCCAAAAAAAGGGGGGGAGAAGATGGGGGGGGGGAGGAAAAAGAAAGAAAATCAACAGCTCCGAGCTCGTTGGTTTGAGAGATTTCCGCAACGCGGCGCATCGGACGCCCTGGCACGAATGCACTGCACCTTCTCCCCGACGCGCGCAATGGGTGCGGAGGAAGCGTTCCTCTTTCAGGGGGAGGATGATGCGCGACGATCTCCTTGGAAGTCTACTTCGCCTTGTCCTCCCAAGGAAGGGAAGGACAAGGGCCGAAAGCGGGTGTTTCTCCCGCGGCGCGCGCAGAAAGTTCGCCTCGATCCGAGGAAGGACTCCTCCCGTAGGTGCGAGGGATCTCAGCAGGTCGCTCCATGCCTTTCACGTGCTCCGTTTGTCGCGCAAAGGGGCATCCCGGTGGATCCGCTGCCGTTTCAGAGCACAGCAGGAGACCCCCAGTCCCCTCAAGCAAACAAACAAACGCGCGCGCGCTCCGTCAGGGCAAAGGTGCGCCTCCAAGGGCCCTAGGTCTCGCTACCTTGGACGATCCGGGGAAGGCGATCAGTCAGCACCTCGCTAAGGAAGGGGATGAAGGATGGAGAGTGGGAGAGGTAGTCCGTCTTCCCCTCACTCCCATTCCCTGAGAGATACGTAAGATCGGCTGTCTACCCGAGTTCCCGACGAAGCAGCAGGGAAGCTGAGTCCGAGGCATTCCCGGTGCCTAAGGGTGCGCGATCCCCGGACTGGGACGGCCTGCTCTACGAGAGGTGCGGAAGTGACGTGCATGCGGCGAAGGGGCGGGCCGCGCACCAAAACGTCAGCTGCTCGCCTGGGGGAGTCTGTTGGGGAAGGGGGGTCTCAGCTTGTTCTCTAACGCCCTCGAGGCTGCTCGTGGGCGCGCTGCGGCATGGCAGAGGCGGAGGCTCCCGACAGACACGCCGAGAACGCGCGTGAAACCCACGAAACGTGCCAACTCCAGGATCCGAGGAGCTCCTCCGCCCGCTGGTGCTCCCGGGACCGCTCGCGTGTGGGAGGCGAGGACAGCCACCCGCCTCGCGTCGCGCGCGCGTTCCTGAGCCAAGGAACGTGGTCTTTGGGAGCCCCGGACAAAGAGCTCGTCTGTGCGCCTCGCCGTGTTTTGGCATGGGCAGCCGCCGCATGTTCCTCCGGGGAGAGGTGGCTCTCCCGTCGCAGTCTCCGAATTGGACCTTCGCAAGGAAGAAGGGGGGGGGTACAACATGTCTCCTTGGAGGTCGAATCGAGGCGCGGCAGGGGTGCCAGCCAGCGCGTACCCATCAATCACGCGACACCTCCAGCCAAAGACCACGTGCCAGCGGCCCGGAACTCGTGCCAGGCAGGAGCGGCAGAGAAGCATCTGCATGTCGGCGGCTCCCGTAAAGGAACAGAGCCGGGATGTCGCACCTCGGAACGAGCGTGGCTCCCCGCAGGTGGCTCGACGATCGGGAGCGATGTCGCCGGGATGTTCCGCGCGGCCGAAGTAACCCCGAGCTCAAAAATGACCGGTCTTTTCCGGAGTCTGACGGAAGGGTTCGCGGAGGACCGACTCCGACCGGCTTGACTCCTTCCCCCATAAGATGAGGAGAGGCGGAGAGGATCGAGGGGTACGCGACTGCGCGGCTCCCGTGCTCGGGAAGGCTGCGAGCACCTCCGAGGACGCGTCCTTGGGAACGGCGGCAGCAGACGGTGGAAGGCAAGCACCGTGGTCCCCGGTGCAGGTCGTCAGGAAAGAGGGAGTAGCAGCGAGAAACCAGGAAGGTTTCGGGATGGAATAGATCGGATGCTGGAGAGGAATGTTTCGACTCGAGCGCGCGCCCCCCTCCCAGCCCTCTCTCTCGGTCCTCCATCTCGAGACTGGGCCAAGTTATCTGCTCCGCCGAGACCTCAGGCAGAGAGTTCCTCCCTTCCTCCTCCCTGATCGATAATTTGGGAAATTTGAGCCCGTGCGTCACCGGGAGATCGCGAACTGTGCGACGAAGGACTCCAGCAGGAGCTGTGAGGAGCCACAGAGGCTTTTGGGGGACATAGGAGTTTCCGGTTCCTGCAGCGCTCTTGGCAGAGGCCGAGCAGCCCCAGCGATCGATGCGACGTGTGCGCCTGGGTCTGCCGTGGCACCGCGGAGACTCCAGAGGAAGACGGGACGCTCCATCAAAGGGGATGGGCCCGCAGGATAACCAACGAAGACGGCTGGAAGCTTGGTCAAACTACATCACTGGAAGAGGTCGTCTGGGAGCGCCTGGGGAGTCTCCGAGAGAGAGAAACCGACCTCTCCTTCGGTTTCCCTATCGGGATGGGAGTTTTGCCTGTGAAATGTCGGGGGCTGCCCAGCTCCCGTTCGGGCGCGCAAACTGGCCAATGCGGCGATCCTCAGAAGCCATTTTTTCCTCCTCCTTCCCTTCCCTCCCTTCTTCGTGCTCCGTACTGTGAGGTGAGCACACGGAGACGCTGCTCTCGAGGTGGGATCCTCTGATGGAGGCCCCCATCATTCAGAAAATGCAGAGGACGCACGGAGACTTGACCCGTCCGACCGGTTTCCTAGGAAGGCGGAAATCCAGCCCAATTCCCTCGGGACCGATGAGTGGCAACCGAAGTTTCGTCTTCCGCCGCGCTGCAGTCACCACGGAGCGGGAAGCCTTCCACTTCACCCGCGGTCTGCTCAGAGTACGGTCTGCTTTCGCCGTGTCTCTTTCTCTTCCTTTTTCTGTCCCGGGTGCAGGAGCATGTGGATGAGCGAGCCAGAGCGGTGTAGGGAACCTACGAACCCCCTCCATTTCATCTTCGGGAACTGTCCGGAAACCGGAAGAATCTTCCTCTAAACCTTTCCTGATCCTTCTTTCACGACGCTCCTTGCAACACAGAGCTCACGCCAGCTTCCCACCTCCATTTTCACGTACCGCTACTCTGCACTCCCTTCTTCATCCTAGGTTGGCACAGCGCAGCCTCCTTGCCACAGCGCTGCCCTCCCTACGGGAGGCAAATGGCAGCAGCCAACTGGCGAATTAGGAAGTCTCTTGAGAGATTGCAAGCAGGAGGAAGAAAATGAGTGGTTGGACCACAGGAGAGCTGACTGATGCTGCGATCCCAAGTGCCCTTTAACGTGGACTTGGGCTCTGGGGCGAGTTGCTCGGTATTCCTCGCCAAGATCTGAAGTTGTCTCCAGTGTTCGTAGACAGCAGCGCTCTCCCTTCGGAGTGACGACAGCCGGCACTTGTGCTGCTGTACTGTGGTCTTCCCTGCAACTCTCCTCGACATCACTGGACATTGGGGAGGACGAGCCCGGATTGTAGCAGGTGCAGGGTACGAGAGTCTCTCCCGCACTGCTTGTGGGACTGTGTTGCCCTTGGGCCCCTGTGGTAACGTTTTGGGACGACCCTGCAGACCCCGATTGTCAACCTCAGATATGTTTTTAAACTCCTCTTGGCGCGGGATGCCCTACCGCCAGCCGCAGCCTTGGTAGTTGTTTGCTGCATTCGCGGGATTGTAGTGGCCACTGGAACGGCGCACATGGAGGACCATACGAAAGGGACGCCATCGAGTATGAATTTCGGCTTTCTGCGGATGGCAGCCAGATGGCTCCCCACCTAGGTGCTATCAGGACCTACCTAGCCGGCATCCTGGACAGAGTGCATAGAACCTCCAGCCCTCCAGCTGGCAGTAACTCCTTCCCGGATCAAGGAACAAACTTCCCGGATGGAGAGGAAATTTTTGTTTCTTTTCATAAACTTCTATTTTTCTTTTGCTTTCTTCCTCCCTTCCGCTGCCGAAGTGAACCTCACCGATCAGCTCACCGGCAGTCCTGCAGGTCCGTGGACAAATCGAGGGTGATAGGGTCATGCGTTCTACCACAATTTTCGAATTTATTATAAATTTTATTGATCAACCCGGCGTGTCCGGGTGCGGCTACGCCGATTCCCCCTTCGCGGCGAACGGTCTGGACAATACAGCTCTCGAACTTTCCTCCTCGCCGAATCCCTATCTCCTGCCTCCCTATCTGGACTGCAGCCTCGTTTCATGGTTCACCTTTTCGTCCCCATCTGAGCCATCCTTCCGATTTAAGGATGACATTGAGGCGGGGACATCCTGGACGTCATCACATGACCATCTCAAGTATGCTGATCTCCAGATTCCAGTGTCTGGAATGGAAGCCTCAGCTCCCACGTGGGTAGTGGCCAGTGGGAGCTGAGACTGCCACTGGCCGTTCATCCTCTGCCGTATCAATTCCTCCGTCCGGCACCGCCACGCTTTCTCCTCCCTCCTCCTCCCCCTCTGCCATCTTGCGATCACCCAAACGAGTGCCCAAGCAAAACGGATCTCCTTTCACAGGAAATCACTTAGGGGCAAGTGAAATGCCACCCTGGATGGGAAGGAACAACTTCTACAACAGGGGAAGATGCATTCAGGGATACGGAAGCTGCGGATAGCTAAGTGGGGGGAGAACACGTAGCTGTCCGAATCTGGGAACGCACTTCGACGCCTTCGAGGGGGTGCTCACAAGTTTGTCTTCACGAAGGGTTACTCCCTGAATCGTGGCCTTGAATCGTACCGCACGACAGGGTCCTCTCCTGCCTGACCGAGGAGCAGCCGGGAAGCAGCCACGCGTCCCGCTCAATCAGACCAGTCACCGGGAGGCAACACGCCTTGGTCAGCGAGGCCAAGAAGTCGACGCCTGGGTGCCAGATTCTCGCCTGCAGCCTCCCGAGCACACAACTGTGCCACCGCCTGTCCCGGGGAAAGGCTGCGTGTATCGTGGCAGCTTCAAGTGAGCCGCAGCCGCCCATTTGAACGTCCTACGTCAGAGGTCCAGAAGGGCTTCGCGCATGTATTTGGCAGGCAATGCTTCGGAAGGGTGCAGCCTGTGACAGGAGGTGGAGACCCTTTGCTGTCTGGCCGTCTTCGCCGTTTCAGCCTCCATCCGAGACCCTGGTCTCGCGAGGGTCCGCTTGCTCATCTCGGCTGGTGGCCACCCATCTGTGGCTCCAGCAGATCTCCCTGGAAGGGCTCACGTCAGAGCACGCCCCATTTCCATCCATCGCTTACGGGTCCACCGCCCGGAGCACCCCCGAGAGATCGCGCACTGCCCTGAGCAGAGGAGAGCATCAGGAAACGATGAGCCTCCGGCTTCTTGCAAAGCCGAAATCTGAACAGCCGGTGGTCACTCTCCTCGCTCCTGTGCGCCTCAACATTCCAGCGTTCCCTCCAGGCTGCCACCGGGATGTGCGACTGCTCCTGCACCGGGGTTTCCGGTCCGTCCCGTTTCCGAGGGAGCTGCATCCAGGCGCTGCTCCAGGAGCGCGTCGATCGAATCGTTCCCGCCCCTCTTGACGGACTGCGGTGCCCTCCAGAAACCGTGGTGGAGACTGACTTCAGCGCGCCTGTGCCGCCTAGAGACACTGACTGTGACCTGCGCGGCATACTCTCGGCAGGCGCCGGGATCGCAGAGACCCGTTGCAATCTACTTCTGAGATTTCTTATAAATAACATAATTAAAATCAGGAATGAAATCAGGAAATTAATATTGCTATATAATGAGTAAATCATGTATGTGAATATTTTTATGTTACATAATAATCTGAGCGCCTGCCGAGACTCATCGCCACGTGCTGGGGGTCTCGGGTGCAGCGAAGGGAGGAAGACGATTGGGAGGTGGCCTCGCCCACAAGAGGGTGTCGAGTCGCGGACTGCCGGCATTCAGCTCCGGTAGTAGAAGGAAGGAACGGCCAGAGTCAAAGAAGATCGACTCTTCCCTTCCTCTTCCTTTCCTCCTCCTCCTTTTCCTCACCCCTCCCACCCCTTCCGGACTTCCCAAGTGGCCGACGTGAGTGCCGGAGGACCCTCTCCTTTGAAGCTCCTTCTGTTGCTCCGGGGAGCCGCGTTCCCAGCTCGTTTGTTCCTTCGAATGAGAGTCCTAGAGTGACCGAGGGATAGAAAATTCGACCTAGCAGGGCGGGCGTCGCGGCACCGGGAGCTCCCGGCTTCGAACTCGAGGCTGTGGGTTCGAAACCGTCCGATACGATGACGCGGAGCACCGTCGTGGGCGGCGAGGAAGCTGAGCGAGTTCGAGTCTGCGGCAGAAGCGCCTCGTCTTTGTGCGCCCGTCCTCGGATTCCGACACCTCGGAGGAAGGGGAAAAAACTCCTTCGGGGAGCGGTGACGACGGAGAGGGGGGACCTCTCAAGAGGAAGAATCGAACCAAACGAAAAAAAAAAACGGATATACTGGAAAGTCTTCCTGGTTGGGAACAAAAAACGAAGGCGGCCGTCCATCATGTGAGATTTAGGACCAATTTGCAGAACGAAATCTAAACATGACCTCTGAGGGGGAAAAAAACGGAAAGCACGCGCGCGCACTCGGGATAAGGGAAAGTGCCGGTAGGTAAAAACACGGAGGGCTGAAAGGAAAGCGGAACCTCTCCGCCGTCCGGAACCCAGCAAAAAGGTAGAATGAGACGCTTCTCGGAGCGGAAGATTGCAAGATGGGAATATGGGAAGCCAGGAGGCGTGTCTCGCGGTGCACTGCGTGGAGCCATCTGCGAAGAGGTCAAATGAGGCGCTGTCTCGAAACAGGGCTCCGCACTCTTTTACGCCGATGCTTTTTTCGTCCTGGTCATTTCCATGCCTGTGCCGACATCGTTGCAGAGAAGGACCGACTGGCCGAGAACGGACCGCCTGACAGGAAATTGCGGATGTGCTCAGAGCAGCGGTGGGTGACCTTCTGCTGCCCACGGGTCGCGTGCAGACCGAATCGCACGCTGCTGGAATCGAGAACGCGGGGAGGCGTGCAGATTCGAGCCTCCTTCCGGAAAAGCTCCCGTTTTCCCTGTCTTTGTTTTGTTTTGCTTTTCTTCACGGTCTCGTGATTTGAATAGACCGGCAAAAAGAAGAGAGGAAAACCCGAGAAGTGACCGCAGCAGCGGTGAGCAAACTGAGGTCCGTAGCTAAGAAAACACTGTCCACCATGGGTGCTGCTTTGACCGAGCGATTCATGAAAATAACGATTAAACCTCAGACTGAGAGGATGGGATTTACCCGCCCGTAGAAACGACTATGAACCCTATTTAAGTTAAAGTGAATCGGATTTTCAATATAGTACACATTTGTAATTGTACTGATAATTTTGAAAACCGTAAGCGCATTCATTCACTACCAACAGCAATGCCTTTTTTTTAGGGGGGGGGACAACCTGTGGTAAAAGTAAAATTCTAATCGAAAAATTGTGAATGCATGTAAACGTATGTACATATTCCTGTATAGGCAGCATTTACAGATACATATACAGATACAAATACTTTTGCATAGTTGCTGAAATTTGTGTTTACGATGTTATACATATTTTGATTTACGATGTTTTGATTTTCACATGTGGTTTATTCAAAACGGCGTCACTATTACGACTAACTTTGAAGTTATTTGTGGGCCGACCCACGAGTAGTCATCATCCGTTATAGTGCATTCACTGTCTTGCAACGATGCACCTGTGGCAAAGGAAGGAACGGCCAGAGTCAAAGAAGGTCGACTCTTCTCCTCTTCCTATTCCTTTCCTCTCCCTCCCTTCCTCCTCCCCAACCTCATTCCTCCAACCAGTTCCGGACTTTTTTGAGTGGCCGACCTGCGTGCCGGCGGATCCTCTCCCTGGAACCTTCTTCTGCTGTTCCCATGACCATATTTCCAGCTTGTTTGTTCTTTCGAATGAGCGTCTCTGCGTGACCGGGGCACAAAAAATTCGACTTGGCAAGTGGACAGTGCGGCGGTGAGAGTTCTCGGCTGCGGATTTCGACACCTTCCAGATCTCCGACAGTCCAGGCCAGCTGCAATCCCTCCTCCCCTTCTCCGAGGAATTCTCCGTTGCTGGGGACTGAGGCCTCGGGGAACCACGTCGAGATCAGCTCGGAAGAGCGTAAAGTGTTTGTTCCGTGCTTGACTGAGCAGAAGAACGAGTCAGGACGGCAGCTGCCTCGAAACAGGCCAGACTCCTGCTCATAGAGATGGTGATGGGTCTCTGGATACAAAGGCTGATGGAAACGAGGCAGAATGAGGGCGCGTTGAAGTGGCATTCATGGGAGATCTTTAAAACGAAAGCCCGAGTTTCAGGAACCCTTTCTTCGAGGAAAGGAGAGAGTGGTTACTTGCTTTTTTTTTTTTTTTTCTACTTCCGTTCTGCCTTGGATACGCATGGGCAGAGGAGTATGCTGAGAAGCTCTTTGTCTGGCTGGGGGCTGAAAATGATGATGCTCTACGTCTACTATTCACGCGTGATGGGGGAGAGGAACGCATGGAACCCCGAGGCAGCGAGAAATGAGACGACAGCCACCGGACCGTGGGGACCCTTTCCCCTCACGTACTCCCGGAATGCCCCGCAGGTTACAGAGGGGGGATGGACGCGCCTCGAACGGAATATTTCCGATCCCCCATGCCGGCCCTCAGGAACTGCTCGGAGGGAAACATCTCCTATCCTTAGTCCGTGCCCTTCGGGACAGCTGGCTTGCTCTTCGCCGGCCGACTTCTTCCACGCGCGAAGATGTGGGACCAACGCAAAAGAAAGTTTCTTCTTTTGCGTCTCCATTTAGGAAAGCCTTCCAAGGCGACTTCCGTAGCGAAACGCACCCGAAAAGGTTCAAACTGGGATCTGCGGTGAAAAGTGGAGACAGGGGGAAGGTCAGACTGGATTGATCGAGACCAGAGGCAGCAATGCATGTGTCCCGTCTTGCCCTTAGCCGACGCGATCCCCGGAGACTGTGCTCATCACCGTGAGGTCGGTCTGTCCCAGCTTCTGTTCATCCCTTTATTCATTGTTCTCTTCCTGCTCACCCTCCACGCCACCCTGGTTCCATCCTCAGCGAGGTTGGACGGACGTCTTCCGGCACACGTCGGGCCCCTCTCTTCCCATGAAGGTTCCTTTCAGCTGAATGAACGTCCTGAGGCAGATCCGTACAAGAAGGTCCTTCCTTTGACCTTTGCTGCCTCCTTCGCTCGGAGATGTGGCCACCGCCTGAGAGGACTCTATGGCGCCTCTCTTTGCTCTCAGAGGATCCGGGATTCACTGGGACGCAAGAATTTTCCTCGCCGTACTCCTCCATGTGGCTATTAGAGATGACCACTAGTCTCATGCGGCTATCCCAGAGGGAGATCACCGCCCTGTGGCACTGCAGAAACTTTGCTGGGAAACGGGGTGGAGTGGCCGCATAATGTGGACGAACTTTCAACGCGACACCCCATCGTGTGAATGGCCAGGTAACGCGTTCCCACGGTCTACCAAGTGCGTCAGGTGGGTTGCTCGAGTCATTTCTCGGCCTCAGGGTCACTCTGCCCTCATCGACATCCCAAGAGAGCCGGGACGTACCCTCAATGACCGGAGAGCAGCGAAGAAGCCGGGATCATCCCGCGGTGGTGGCCCAGGGGTGGTTCGCCGGAAAGCGTCGCTCTGACATGCCCCTAGAGGGAAGCCACCCCTTGAGGGCGACAGCTGCCTCCTGTGACCTAGCCTAGGTCCTTCCATGAGGGAGGGAAATCAGCTCTGAGGACTCAGGGGGTTGTCCAGTTTAGCTGCAGGCTGCTCGAGCCCGTTCGACCTTTTGGTGCTGGTAGGCGCCATGGCGACGCTGCCCCCGAGGGCACGGCGTTCGATCCACAAGGAGCTTCACATCGGACGCTTTCAGACGGACGCTTGCCGAGGTTATCCGGAGCGGGTGGCGGTCTCTCAGCGGTGCATCGGGACGCCGTCTCTTGGGCTTTGGGCTCGCCCCGACGGCAGGCCGCCCAGTGGAGAGAGATGCCAAGGAAGAAGCCTGCCGGAAGGAGGGGCGGCCTCGGGCGACGGGGACCACGGAGGAGCGAGTTCTACCATGCGGCCCTCCTTGGGCCCAGTGTCCACGTGCCTGGCTGCCTCCTGCTCACAGTGCAACCGCATCCTTCTTTTTCCCGCATCCCCCTCAGGACGGGCGGCGTCCCTTAGCCCGCGTTTGCTTCCACGCATCCCGTCCGCCGCGCCCTCCGGAGTCCGTCTTAGGGAGTCTCACGTAGAGCTCCGTGTGGATCGAGAGCCATGCTCTCGGGGGCAGCAGCACCGACGAGGTGTCTATTGGTCCCGAAAGGCCGAACGGGTGCGGTCGCTTCCCGAAGGGCTGCCCCTCGCCTCCGAAGGCTCTGCCGCTGGAGGTGAATGAGGGAAGGCGCGCACCTATGAAGGGCTTGTGCAGACTGTAGCTGGCCAGGTCGCGTCCCCTCCCCTGACCCCCGAAGCCCAAGCAGGAAAGGGAAGAGGGCCGCCGGCTACTGCTGCTGCACCCTGCCGGCGTCTCTACCACCGCCGCTGGCTCTACAGACCAGCGAGCATCTCTGGATGTGGTCACTAAGGTCGCCGTCGCTGATAAACAAAGCCCGAGGAGCGGTTCTTGCACCAGAGGGTGTCGCGACCCCTTTCGAATCCCTGGAGGTGTGCTTTCGCCGGATAAGGCACGCGGCTGGTGGTTCCGCGTTACTGGAAAAGCCCTAGGGGAGATCTATGTTGCCCCTAGGGCTTTCCCCGACGACAGGAGGGAAAGGGTGCAGCAGCCCCTAGCGTAATGAAACCAGAAGGCACTCTCGGGTTGCACAAGCGAGAAACGAGGAGGTCGCAGCCGGAGAGGATGACCAGGGGCGCCCAGAAGGCTGACGATTACGAAGGAAAGGACATCATGCTGACCGCGGCAGGAGGGAACTCCTGGGGCTTGTGTCGTGAACCGCCTCAACACTCCCGGTCGAGGGTCAGAGGACAGAGACGGGGAGGCGCAGCACCACCGCGGATTGCCTGAGGCGATCGGCTGGCCGCGCAGGCTGCTCACGCGCGGGCGCGGATGCAGGCACGTCAGGGCTGCTACGCGACGGCTTTTCTCACGGAGGGCCATCCTTCTCTAGGAGCCGGGGTTCTGTACAAATGGACGGCTCGGGGGCGGGCGGGGGAGGTGAGACGCGCCCCGTCTTCCCTGCTGTCGTGCTGCAGTGGCCCTCTGGGGGAGGAAGCGATGGTCAGAAGGAATAACCCTGGTACGATTCGCAGCTGCCCAAAGGCTTGCGGAGAGCGTGTGACTCGAGGCCCCGCGAGCGCAAGATGCGTTCCCGGTCAAGCTGAGGAGAGGGCGAGCGGTTGTTCCCGGCAGGATTCTCAAACGTCCTCCTCGCCCCCTTCCCAGGCCGAGAAACGGAGAATCCTGGAAGGGCATTCCCTCTTTCCGCCGCCGGAGACCTTGGCGGATCCCAGGGCGGCAGCCGGGGCCGGTCCTGGAACGTCCCCTCAGTCTTGACGCGTCGGCATGGAAAGGCGCCGCGCGCTCTTGCAGGAGACGGGGACGAAGGGGGAGGTGATGCGGCCGGTGCCGGCTTTTCTCGGCGGGGCCCGTTCGTCTGCGTCAGGCGACGCCCTGCCCGCCCTCATCGATTCGCTTACCATTTTCGTTAGACGCGGAGCTCCGCTCTGCCAGCGCCAGCTATCCGCTCTGCGAGGAACCAACGGAAGCGCAAGTTTTCCCAGGACCATTAGACGGCGCTGCGTACCGCCATCACTGTGCATCCGCGCTCTCTGTCCGCAGCAACCTGCAGGCGTTGCTACGAATGCTGCATGCACGAATGCCGTACGACATTCCCGTTTTTCCCCAGTATCTCAATTGCTGATCGCTGCTGCTGGATCTGAACCGTTCTCTTTCATCTCATTCCTTCTTAACTCTTCCCCTCCCCCCTCCCTCCCTCCTTTTCCCGTACAGGACTGGCGCATTTCGCGGAGACTTTGTAAAACAGGACGCGATACGCGTGTTCCACCGCTGGATACGCCGGAAATTGAAAGGCACACGCACTTTTGCTGGGCAACGCGAGCGCTCGTATTCGCTCGTTCAGGGGAGAACCGTTCCCAAAGACAGTCAGAAAGGCTCGAGGGCGGCTCGCGCGCGCAACGGGATCGACCGGGAATCGAGGATCCCTTCTCCGCGTTCTCCTTCCTCCGCAGGAGCGCGCGCGGAACCGTCTCAGAAACGCAGCCGGGACTCTTTGGGGAGACACAAAGAGCCCGCAGCGGGCCACGTGGCCACGTAAGTGCTTTCGAGGACGCGCGACCCGTGGCGGCTGCCATGGAGACGAAGCTCCCAGCTGGGAATGGCGGAACTGGCGGTCTCCTCCGTGCCGGCGATTCCGCGTTTTCGTTCGCTCGCGCCCGCTGCAAGTCCGACGCAGTACAGCCTCTTCCGATCGCTGGAGCGTTTCCCTGGAGGCGCTTTTCCAGCGACTCGGACCTTTGCCTGGGTTCGCTCCTGGCAATCCCTGAACCTTTTGCGATGCTTTACGGTAAGCCAGGCCTCACGGCACTCGGGGTGTCGCGCGCGATCGCTGACCCTCCAGCTGCACTTCGACCCAATCCGCCTTTACCCGGGCGCTTTTGCTGCAAGGGCGGCGGCGCGCCTGGGGAAAGAAGGAAAAAAACTGCACCGGGGGGTTACCTCCGCACGCGCGCGACGCTCGCTTCAGCCCCGTGGACCCCTCCCACCGTTCCCGGGAGGTAGCACCCTGGATACAGCCAGCTGAGCAGGTAAACAAGGACGGCGGAAGACCTTCCGCCGCGGAGTTGCTGTTCGAGTGACGCGGGTTCGAGGACCCATGACGGGGGAACCGGGTGCCTGGGAACCCCGCTCTGGGGACGATTTCCCTCCCGAACGCCTCGTCACGGGAATTCGGGCCTTACACTCCCTTCCGAAGGTGACACCCATGCCCTACGTCCGCGCGCGTCGTAGGGAGCACAGCTCTCGCACGAACCTTCCCCGACGGGGGGAAGGGGAGGGGGGGAACTGCAGTTTCCGAACGGAGATCCGCCTACATCTCCTCGCGCCCACCACGCGATCCGACTTGGCGCTGCGTGGCAACCAGGCAACAAAACCCCGGGGACAACCAGCTGAGGCTGAAATTCTCCATTCCCACCTTCCAATTTTTGAAAGTGAAAGTCGCGCATTACAAGAAAAAAAATTTTTTTTTTTATTTCGAATCTCCGCAGATTCCGCCAAACAGATCGTCCCGCCGATACACCGCACAACCCCCTTCGGGGAAATTTCAGGCACTGCGTGCTCCGCGAGGAGTCATCCGCGACCCAGAAACGCGGACAGAAAACGGAGGTCTTTCGTTGTTGCCGGAGAGATATCACGCCGGGGACCGGGCTGCCATCGACGCGGGAGGACGAGCTGCTGGAAGCAGAGCGAGGGAGGGGGCAGTGCCAATAGGGGACCCTCTTTTTAAGAGGCGTCTTCAAAGGTTTCTTCTGCGTCAGCCTCGGATGTTTCCAGAGGCTCTCTTTGGCTCAGCTTCGACTGGTACCACTGCCGGTTCTGCTCCAGGGTGGCCAGGATGTCGTTGGCACGCTCGTCTGTGGTGAAGAGGTGGATCCAGGTTTGCCACATTGGCCGCACAATGAACTCGATGAAGGTGATTTGGGAACGCTCTATGTCAGCATCCAGGCGATCGCACATGGGCGAGACGGCGAGCTGCTGATCTTTCTCGAGGTCTCCCTGCTGGAAGAACTCAGTCATGATTTTGTCCACCCACTGGAAGTAGAGATAAGGCGGCTTGGTCGGATTGCTCAGGTCGGCACAGTGGATCATGCTCTGGAGCACCCGGATGCGATCTTCGTCCCTTTCCAAGAAGTAGACTATCTTCTCGTTCTCCTTCAGGGGGACTTCCTCTTGCATCTCCTGCTTCTTGGCGTCTATCATGCTGGCGACCTGAGCCAGCAAGTCCATGTGCTTCGACATGTCCGTGGCGAGCACCTGAAACCCGGGAACGGGCGTCTCAGAACAGTGGCGGCTTCTCTTCCTCTCCGACCGCGGCATGGGAAGGGAAAGGACGTTGGGAGGAAATGCCACAACGCGGCGCGAGAGAGAATCTGCCAGGCGACAGCGCGCGGCCGGAAAAGCAGAGGAGGCGTCGCGAACCGACCAACTCACCATGTCGATGATGGTCTTCCGTATCTTGTAGCGGTCCTGCTGACTGAAATTGGCCAGGATGTCGCACTCGGGTTCGTTCTGCATCATCCTAAACGCGAGGGAGAGGCTGTGGTTCTCCAGGACGGACACGTCATTGTAGATGATCGCCAGGTTGGTTGCTGGGATGGCCGGGAAGTATCGTTTGGAGGACCCGGAAGCTTCCGCAGCAACGCGAACCGCAAAAAAAAAAAGTACCTGTGTTAATGAGGTACTGGTTGCTGAATCCCGGATGGTGGACGTCGTGGATGGCGGCGGCGATGATAGCAGAGAAAATCTCCATGGAGTCCAGCGGTTTCTGAGCCGGAGAGAACCCGGCTTTTACTGGGGGACGGGCTTCTGCCGAGGGCCATCCTCACCTCGACCCGCGTCAGGTTCAGCAGGCAGTGCGTCGTCTGTGTGACGTCGGCGGCGTGGACAGAGCTGTGGTAAGGGACGTTCTCATAGTGGGACTCGATCTTCATCAGGAAATTCAACATCGTCCTCGGCGGTATGTGGAACTCCTGCAGCAGGTTGCGCTTCTGGAATTCGGATCGGGTGAACTGAGGGGGACCGCGACCTCCACCGTTCCGACCTCGAGGATGACGTAGGTGACGGCGGTGAGGGGGTAATCATTGCAGTAGCTGCTCAGGCAGAAGATGTCGATTCCCCACTGGTCTATGCTGCCCATCATCTCTTCCAGCTCCTTCTCCATCGGAGTCTGCACCCCCCACCGAGGTATCACTTCGGGGACGCTGTCGCTCTGAAGGCGTTCCTTGGAAAGGTCGTCGAGCTCTTGTATCTCTGGAAGAATCGAAGTTTCTGGTAAGGCACGGAGACCATGGACTCTGTACGACGGGTAGGCAGGCGTATAGTGCTCCTTGGCTGCAATCAGAGGGATGAGCAATCTCCAGGGCCGTGCCAACGCACCGACCAACCTAAGAACGTCGCGCAGATGAAATCAGATATTTGGGTCCCTGCTGACTTGTCCGAGACGTTGCGCACTTCTTGATCGATTATCCTCTTGAACTGTGGGCAAGTGAGAACACCGTGTGAGTGCGCAGGCGAGAAAAGTGTCCATTTTGTAGAAAACGAGCAAGGGGGAAGCAAGGAAACCGAAATACCCCCTCCCTTCCGAAGAGCTCAGGAGGTCCCATTCCCGGCGTTTCGCAAGGCTCGAAATTTCGCAAGGAGCGCCCACTTCACCAACAGGGCATCCACGGTGCAGGGTCAGCTTGTCCTTTGGGCTCACACAAGCGCTCGAGGCTAAAAACGGTCCATCGCAGGATCCAGGATTTCTCATTCGAATCGTTATAGAACGGTGGAGAGGAAAAACGCGGGATCGGTCCCCTGTATCCTAACGAAACATCTAGCCGTTCCTCATGCCTCAGGTTGCCAATCTGCGTTACGCGCGTCTCACACGCGGCTCGCAATGTGACAGACCGACAACACTTATACGCCGTCCGCAACGAGGTGCACGCCCGAGGGCCGTCACGGGAGACTGCGACTCGTGCAAGGAGAAGAAAAGACGTGGCAGATGAGTGAAGAAATCTAAAGGAGCTGAAACTATTCAGCGTCGCTTTAAGGATCTGAATTACGAGCGGGAACTGTCCCATGGCAAACACGGCAGTCGCTTTTGGGCAAGTCGTGTCTCTCTTTCTCGCGCGCGCGCCCTTTTTTTCCTTTTTCTGCGTATGTTCCTGAAGACATCTCTTCCAGCGTGACTGCGTGCGGTAATCTGAAGGGATAGAGGAATTGACGGTTCTTCCACATAGCAATACAGTCCAGAGCACAGGAGAGTTAACGGAAAGTCACGTGCTAATACAAAGCGTGTTTGCATAAGGGAAGAACACTGTGATGAATATCCCATTGATACAGAGAAGTTACTACCTTCGATGAAGCCATATTTTCAACGGATCTGTGGGCTTGTATGTCTTTTAGTTGCCCTACACACCATCTAATGTCATTCAGGATATCTTCAGATAAACGGGCGTATGTTTCATCTATAAATAGCATAAAGAAAACGAAAAGGAATTAGGAAAGTTTGCATGTAATGCGGGATACATGTATTTCAAATGCCTTGAGTAGTAACTGACCTCCTTGAACGCTGGATTTACGCTTATCAACGTACTCGGGCAGTTCCTGTGAATCAGCATCCTTGCTAAAATTGTGTAATTTCAGTCAGTGCATTGATCTCTGAATTCACATATAAAAAGATGACAAGAAGGGGGGGGAAAAAAAAAAGTTAAATCTTTAAAAAGTTTGCGCTTGTCTTGCAGCTAGCATGTCTTTCCGTTCGGATTCTGACGATGCGAGACGAGACTCTTGAAGAGTGCCAACGTAAGTAAAAAGAAACAATCCGTTTGATGTGCAATCATCAGTCACAACAGATCGTATTTATAGCAACGCGTGTGCCAAATTTACGTCTTTCCGAGTGGAGGCGCAACGTTCGCGCTGCACGCTTTCGGGCTTGGGAAAGTGCGCTCGCACGCGCACACACAAAAGAACGAGCAACGAGTCAAACAGCATCCCGAGAATTCGAATCTAAAAAACGCGACGTGACGGTGCCATGTGATATCGTATGAGGGTCTCGAATGGTTGGCATAAGCGGAAGTGAGGAATTCTCACGAGACCAACCTTTACATGAACTTGGGAGCGGGTGTGACTTTCAAGGAAGCCAGACGGATGGGGACATCAACGCACGGATCCGGCACGTGCGCGACTTGTGCAGGAGCTCGAACCGGCGTTCAACAATGAACCAGAGCCGGCCGGCAACAATGCTGCTCTTCGCGAACCGGATCACCCAACAATGAATCCGAACCGGACGCAACAATGATAGCTGGGCTCAAGTGTGCCCAGCTATCACTGCTCAAGTGTGATTTCCGCACTGCAAGCAGAATTCAAGCAGCAGCACTGGTGGGTGAATGTACTTACGATGATTCTGGAATGTTCGCCAGGTAGCAGAACTTACTGCGCAGATTGGTGAGCTTGCCCAGGATCTGCGCATACGGGGGGATCAAAGGATCCTCTTCTTCGCTGAAAAAGCAAGAGAAGAAAAAAAACTTTATTGCAAGGCACAAGGTAGTTGCAGCAGCCCGTGGGAACTCTCTCGAAGTCAAGGGGAGACGGAGAGGGATGCTTTCCGGTGGAAAAGGCTCACGTCAAGGCGAGGAACTTGTTTGCACTTTCGCATGAAAGTGCAAAGAGGTTCCTTTTGCGGCGTATGGGGTTGCTTTTTTTTTCTCTCGCTCGAGGAACGTTCCAGCGCGCGGTGGAACGCCGCGCAGTGCCTCCACGCGCTCGGGAACGAGGTGTTCCCGGCCGACTTTCCACGAGGATCGCGTGCCCCGAGTCCCGCTTTCCCTGGACGGAGGCAGAGGAACAAACTCGTTCGCTGCCGTCCTCGACGGAGCCACACGATGCAGACGCGCCGCCTCGGATGACGGCGGTTCCCGCTTTCGCAGTAGCGCCAGGGGCTGGGAGCCGGCCGCTTCCGACTGTCCACTGTGGATTCGGGTAGGGGGACGCGCGCGAACGTTCCGCAGGCGCGGAAGGCAGGCGACGGCAATGTTCCCTTGTTACCAACGTAGTCGAGGGTTCTCGCGCACGTATGCGCGAAGCGAGGGGAAGGAGGCACCACCACACCCATGCCCGCGGCTCTACCGCCGTTGGGGCGACCCGTCGCAGCAAACAGCAGCAAAATTACCTGCTGACCGGGAATCTTTGCCCGACCTTCGGCCCTCGGTTCGTGTCGCCTATACACAGATGCCTGCATTTCATCCGCAGCGCGCTGGTACTCTGCGTGCGAGGTATGCCGCGGAGCTCCTCCATCTTCTTCCGTCGCTTGGACACGATAAGCCGGATGGACCGCCGCCGCAGACTCTGTCGCCGCTGCGGCCGTTCCGCATGCGTTCCCCCTGCACGCGAGTGGGTCTCTTAATTCCGCCCGCTACCCGGCAGCGGCAGCAGCGCGCCGCCGTTGGGCTGCCTCACACGCGAACGCGAGGAGCGACTGCCTCCCACGCCTCGCGCGGTCGGCGCGGGAACTCCCCTGGCACGGTGCGCTGACGGAAAAGGCGACGCTGTCTCCGCGTGGTGGCCGCCGCCGCGGTGTCGTCGAGGACGAGCGTGGGGAGCGGGAAAAACAAAGCGTAGTCGCCCGATCAGCCACTGATCCCCTCCTTTACCCTCTCACGGTTCCACTGTCGCCGCTCTCTCGAGTCTTGCCTCTCCCCTAGGGCAACCCAGTTCTGTAGGAACAGGGAGCTGCTCGTGCCCTCATCCTTGCTCTCTCCTCTCTCTACGGGATGGACACCGAACTCGGTGAAAAAGGGAGGGAGGAGGGGGTAATGCCGCCTTGCCGAGCGCCGGCCAGCAGTCACGGGCAGCTTCTTCCCTCCTCCGCTCTCCCTGGAAGGTGGGAGGGCTGTCGAATCACGCCGTAGTAGCAGCAGTGGTTGCCTGGCAAACACAGCCGCAGGTCTGTCAGTGACCACTTGATCTCGGGTGGCGCGCGAGAAGCGATGGGCACCTGCTCTCTGCCAAGGTCGCCCCCGCCAGGGGCCACCCGGCCATCCCCGGAGGGAAGGAAAGTCATCCGGAAGGCCTTCGGAGGGTGGAGGAGCATAGAGAAGGGGTGGGGAGGAGTGTCCCCTTCTGCCGCCACAGGCGATCGACCTGGTCGACGAGGGCGAGCACTTTTTGAGCGGCAGCAGCGGCGGCCTTCCTCACCAATCGTCCACGACCTCGGCTACATCCAACGGGACGGGCAGGGCTAGCGGCCGCGCAGCTCGGGAGCGCTCCTGCCCCTTCCCTGGCCACTGGGAGAGTGGGGGCACCGTGCTGATACCGAGCTGCCCCTTCCTCCTCCTTCGCTCCCTCCCCATTTCTTTGCCCTCATCCAACAAAAACAGGGGTAGGAGATGGGAGGGGGGAGCGAAACCAACTGGAATGACCGGGAGCCTCGGCCTCGTATCCCATTTTATTGCTGCGATCACTTTCGGGACTCCACTCCCCATGTGGAGTTCCCAGGGAAGAGAGAGTGGGGAGAACGCCGGACGACGGGAGAGCCCTGCGTGCGGCTGGGGCGCCGTCGCCGAGCAACCTACGGACGTCCTCCTCCGCATTCGGTGCGTCCCCTGGGGAATGCAAGGAGGGGAAGGCAGATGTGGCGGGAGGAGCGGGGGCGATGGGTCTCAGGGAGGAATAGGTCCTGACCTGTCCGCCAGCTCCTCTCCGCCGCCGCCGCCTTCGCCGCCGCCGCCTGGGTCTTCCGCGCACCGCCGGCGGAGCACCTGCACGGTGTGCGAGGTCGTGGAGCACTCGACGTGGCTCAGGCTCTCTTCCAGCGCCCGCGGCCGGTCGTCCCCGCCGGACCTGCGGAGCAGGCGCACTACCGGGAAGGCGCAGCGGGAACTTCCCCCCGGGGTCGCCGTCTCCTCCTGGAGGTAAAAGGAGAAGCGGCTCTTCTGCGACTGCATCCTCGGGGGACGACCCTCGTATCCCGCCGCGAGCGTCCCTCACTCTGGTTCGCGGGGGGGGAAAGTTTCCGGGACGGCTGCGGCGGCGGCGGCAAGCGACGGCGCGCGGGCCGCCGCGCAAGCGCGCCGGAGAGTTCCTCCCGGAGGCCGCTGCCAAGACCTGCCTTCCCCTGCTTCCCCTTCCACCGCTGAAACAAACACGGGGAGCGGGAAGAAGAAAAAGGAAAAATAAAATTCGGGACGTCGGGCAAACATGGAACGGGGGCAAGGAACTTACGGCGGCGGGAAGGAAAACGAGGAGGAGGTGGAGAGTGGATGGGAAAGAGGCGCAGCGTTCGCGACCAGACCGGCTGGGGGCGCAGCTCCTCGTATCGCTTTTTTTTTGTTTTTTTTTGTTTGGTTTGCACTATTCATTCTCCTTCCCCCCGGCCCGTTCCGTCCCTACCCCCTTCCCGACTTGTCCCTGGGTGGCTGCACCGGTCCGGGAGAACGTCGATCGGGGGAACGCCGAACGTTCGCGCGCTCGTGGCGGCAGCACTGGGAACGAAAGAATCAACCGAGTGACCTCCCGACCAGGCGAGGAGAGAGCTAATTCTGTCCCCGCAGCAACGTAGTCCGGGCACAGCAGCGCAAGCTGTGGCGGCGGAAGCGAGCCCAAGCGGATCCGAAGAGAAACCAAAAGTGGCGCGTCTCGGGTGTTTGCTGAAAGATGATCGAGCGCGCGTCCTGCAGGCCAGCGCGCAGATAGAAGATCCACTGCACTGCACCCACCCCTTTCTTCCTTTGTTTTGTTTTTTTTTGCCTGTCCACCCGAAATCCTCGCTTCTCCAAGGCCATTTCGCCACTGCGTTCGCGTGGAACCTTCTTTCCTCCATATAGGGAAAGGGGAAACCCCCACGGGGGGAGGGTATGAAATCCTCACGCATGCAGTCCATCGGAGGGATGGTAAACGCTCAATGAAAGACGAACCACTTAGAATTTCTCCCCAGTTACCCTCTTTCGGTGCTTCTCGGTCAGCCAATCAGCTGATCAATCAGAGCGAAGCGAATGCAGGGCTGCCAAGACTCCCTTCATTAGAACATCAAAAAGTGTTTAACGAAGGCTTATGGGATAAAAAATTGCGTGCCGCTCCACACATTTCCCCCTTGTGATGACTGAGGCCGGTCCCCAGTTCGCTTCCCCCAATTCCCGACACATTCCCACCAGCGTGCAGCACGTTCAAGAGATGCGCGCTCCACCTCGGAGGGGAGAGATGCACAGGTTCACACTGGTGCGGATCGATACGGCCAGTCCTCGTTTCATGCGGTATGAGAGCGTTTTACGGCAAAGGGCAAACTTGTAAAGAGAACTTTCCAACACCCCACCACCACCACCAAGTACCACGAAGTGGTGACGTCCATCTCATGACGAAGCTGCTTGTATTGTATAATGGACGAACCGTTCAGCTTTTCTCCCCCCTTTGCAGCTCAGGAGAGCACCAGCTTCCCAATGTTTTCCCCGAGGCAGACCACTGCTGGACCGCGTCGCCGCACTCAGCGGTCGAGCCGCTCGACGGACCGACGGCCTTCTGGAGGCAGTTTCGAACTTTCCGGGGGTGAGTTCGAGCTCGGGACGCGCTTCGGCTCCCCCACACCCAGGAACGACTCGTCGCCTCTCAAGCACGCAGCCGGGAAAGACACCCGCGGGTTTGTCACCCTGCCTTGCAGCAAGGCGCTTTCCTTCGCCGACCACGTGGAATCAACCTCCGAGCGTCGGTGAGATGTTTGCCCGAGCATGTAAGACCCGCTGCAGCCAGGGTGCTTCCATCCGGCCCCTCACTCCCCGTCGCACAAAGCGAAACGGACGCGGAGCGCGTCCTCTCCCGGAGAGATCCCGCTGCCGAGGCGACCGTAGCAGCTGAAGAGAGGAACTGGTGCTGAGCGGCAGAGGAAAGATTGGAAACGCTAGACGAAGGAAGGAGGGCATCGAGAGATGATGAAAAAAAACAGAGAGAGAGATCGAAAGAAGGACTTCATGGAGCGAATCTGCTCCTAGTATTCCCACATTTTCCCCCTAGCAAGTGGTGCCGGTACGACGTCAATCCCGCGTAAGAGACGAGCGAAAGATTTATTTGCATCCTTTACAGCTCTTTTGGGATCAAGAGAACTGCTGCTCCTCGGCACTGGAGTTCTTTCGCTGCTGAGTAGTTAACGGATGTGAGGTTAGCGAACGCAAGGACCCACTTTGTTCGGTTCCCCGTGGAATCCCTCCTCCCCTTTCATTGAAACCAACGTATCTCTTTGGTCGCTTATTTTTTCTTCCTTTTTTCTGCGCTCCTCATCTATGGAGAGTCTCAGAAGAAGAAACCGCTCGTGAGGAGGGCGATCAAGTAGTCATTTGCTCTCGAAGAGCTGCACGCGCAAATACACTTTCTTGGACACGTGTACAACCGTCATTTTTTTGTACAGACCTTTCTAGGGATGCAATCCCAACTTCGTTTGGTGAGAAGGGGTCCGTGGGTGTGGAACATACGACGTCCGCGTGCGATCAATACATTCCCCCCTTATTATTCCACCTACTAGCACATGGCGCACGTCCAACAGTCTGGAATTCTGCCGATATGAAGAATTGAAGTGCGGTTTCCTTGACGATCGAAACGCAAGGAAGAGAAAAGAACAAAGACGAGCAAGAGGAAGAAGAGGTCCTCTTCCTACAAAGAAGTGGAGAAAAGGACGAGAGGAGCAGGAGGAATAGAGGAGGAGGAAGGGAGAAGGAAGAGGAGGAACGGACTAGGAGCTGGAGGAAAAGACAAGGAGGTGGTTTCTTGGAAGATGTCTCTCGTTCGGAGGCAGCCTGCCGACCTCGGTGAGTCCAGTGAGGGTAAGAGTTTGGTCCTCTTTCGCACGCCAGACTTGCGCGAGTCTGAAGCCTCGGCCGTCCCTGCCCCCTTAATCCTGCCTGCTCCCTCACTGTCTCACCTCAACGAGTCCTTCGAACCGTCCGAGGAGTGCGAGATGGACTGCTGCGAGGTGGACGGTTGCGTGCTGGATGGCCGTGTGCTAGACGGCCGCGTGCTGGACGGCCGCGTGCTGGACGGCTGCGCGCTGGACGGCTGCGCGCTGGACGGCTGCGCGCTGGACGGCTGCGCGCTGACAGGCTGCGTACTGGACGGCCGCGTGCTCGCCACCGGTGGCGTCTCTGTCCGACTCTCTTGCGGCTTCCACGGGAGGGCGCGCAAGACCAGCTTGCCCGCTAGCTGGAGCGCAGACAACAGGACGACCAGGCACATGGTGGACCGGGCAAATGCTGCCGCCGGTTCGACACATGGCGGCATATATAGCGGGCGGCTCTTTCAGCTCGGGGGACGTCGCGCGCGAAGGCCCTACGCCGCCGCCGCATTCCAGGAAAAAGCGAGTTCCTCCGAAAAGCTCGGGGCATTTGTCGCGCGCACTCTGCGAATTGCTGCTGCCGGCTGCCCCTCCCCCGTCTTTGAGTCTGGAGAGTCCCCTCGCGCGCCCCACTCTGCACCACCGAAGAACTTCCGCGCGACTGAAGCCGCCTCCTCTCCGCTAAGTTGCAGCGCTGCAGTGGGAGAGGCAGCCCTGAGAAGGATGAACCGCTCCCGGGGCTTCTGAGCGGACAACGGGGGACACATGGGGGAGCCTGGAAGCGGGCTGGATGGCCTCCTCCTCCGGCAGGCTCGAGCAGGTCGCCGATCTGCTGTGTGCCCCGGACCAAGGCCAGAGGTCGCTCGTCCACCTTATCCAATCCCTCCGGAGGACAGGGAGTTCCCTGAGGAAGAATGGCGAGTGCCGCGAGACGGGAGAAGCAGGGAACGAGACCCGAGACACGGACTCCCTGCCCTCCCCTTTTCCTCCTAAGGAGGCGGGGAACCGGACCCATGGTGCAACCATCCTCCGATGACCCCTCCGGAGCAAGCTTTATGCACCACTGAACGAGTTCGCTACCGGCCGGCTCCAGGAGATCCCTGCCCCCCTGGAAAGGGTTGGAGTGAAGATGATCCTCAAGAAACCGTCCGCCAGGGGCGGTTGGCGCGGAGTTTCGGAGAGATGGGCGGCACGAGCCCCAGGCGTGGGGAAGGAGAGGTGCCCCACGTCTTCCCCTTCAGCTGTCCACTTCCCCTCTTGAGGAAAGAGGATGCTGGTCCAGTGGGTTCGGAGGAAGCTCCCTTCTCCCTCGCTCTCGCTCGTGAGCCTTCCACGTAGGGTGCGCGGGGAAGTCGATCCGCGGGCGGGTGCCACGAAGTAGTTCTCCGCCCGGGAACCCCTCGGGTGAGTCTCGAGAGGGCTGGAGGAAAAACCAAAGCGCCATCCACATCCTGCCCTCACGGGAAGGGTTGTCAGTCTCCTTCGCTCCCCCTCCTTCTCCAGCCTTCTCTTCCTGCGCTCCTATTCCAGCCGCCTTCCAGCTCCCATTCCTTCCTCTTCCGCTGCTGCACCGGGCGCAGAGCGCCTTCCCAGAGATCTCCGGCGGGACCCGCGGTCCCACAAAAGGGGGGAGTTCTGCAGAAGAGGCTGGACGGGAAGAGGAAGGGAAGGGTCAGAGGAAACTGGGCTCAAGGCACCTCCAGAGAAGATGAGAGAGGTTGCAGCAGCGGTGCCAGCAGCCTCGGAGGCCGGGGAGAGGGGAGAGAAGACAAGAGAAGCTCCAGAATCCGCATCTTCCGGATGCTGCGGGGTGGGCGGAGTTCGGGAGACCGCGGGAGCAGCCAACCAGCCCTGCAGCTTCCTCGTCCCTTCCGGAGGCAACCGACCGCGCCGCGGCTCCAGGCGCCTCCCGAGCCGGGACTGCGCCCTGCCGCTCTGCGGCGAAACGCTTCCGGCGCCTCCCCGTCTTCCCGGACACTTGCGCGGAGCGCGTGCGCGCTCCCCCTCTCGGCCGGAGGCTTCGGCTTCCGGAGGTAGCCGCGGTCCGTCCCCTTCCTCCAGAGTCCCGTCGAGACCGAGGGACGGCCATCCTCTCCGGAGGCGCGAGGAAGATGCCGTCGCCCTGGCGGCACCGCTGGCTCGGTTAGAGTCTCGCGGTGCACGTGCCACCTGCCTATATGGAGAGACCTGCAGCGAAAGGGCCCCTGTCCAGGGAGCGGAGTCAAAGTACCGCACCGTACCAGTCGAGCCCTTCGGACGCGTACTCGGAACTGCAGCGTTGCCAGATGATTTCGAAGTTACTCGTGCGTGAAATCCGATGACGCAAATTGGGGACGGAAATTAGTGCGTTCGGGATGGTAATTTTATGGACACCGGAGGTTCGTTACTGACGTTCGTTTTCTTCGTCGAGCGACCGCTGACTGCACGGAGTCCCGCTGCCAGCGTGGCTGACGCAGCAGCCTAATGGAAACCCTCGGACGAATTTCAGCAGCTCGCCCGGATCGCATCCCTAACAACCGCCGACAGGAACCGTAATTGACGTCGCTCGCGCAACCAATTTGTTTCCGTTTGCTACGCGGTGGCAACCCTGTGCCGCATTGTGACGTCACAAGCCAGCGGGGGTGGGTTCGAATCGTCGGGTCTTCGCGCTATTGCGCTTCGTCGGGGCCTTGCGGATGCTGCCTCTTGCGTCCTCGTTTCCCTGGGAAATGTTTCGCCGCCGCCGGAAACCGACGAGGCTCATCCGAAAAGCGACTCAGCGGCAAAGCGCCGCGCGTCTGGGAATCGTAACTTCCCAGTCACAGAGAATGCGCCACCGGCCTCGTTTTTTCCTGACACGCGGAACATCTCTCTCTCTCTCTCTCTCACTTATTTTTTTTTGTTTGTTTGGAGGAAGAAGGGGGAGGTAGGGGCGGCTAACCCCTTAGGTGCAACACCTTCGCACAATTTCCTCGAAGGATGGTGGCAGCCGTGAACGAAAGAACCTCAAGGCTGATGAGCGCGGAAAAGCACTTGGGTTAGGTAGGTTAGGTTGGAGAGTCTGTTGATCGGAAGAGTTCATTCCATCGCTGCGAAGTTGCGGGTCCCGTAGACGGATCATTCCCATCTCCCGGTCCCGAGATGCGCGATCACGAGCGGTGCGTCCACTCAAAGGAAGCCGCTCTTTCGATTCCGGAGCCCTCCGAGGTGCTCGGTCCGTTTCGCCTGCTCATGCGGCTGGCCTCCTTGAAGTGGCGGGCTCGACCCCAATCGCTTCCCTACCTCCCCCTCAAAACTCCCCACTACGCCAACGAGGATTTTTTTCTTGTTTTCCCGCATGGACCAACCTAAGAGAGAGGAAAAGTCCCGAGAAGAAACCGAAAAGGCGATCCTGTACGGCGAGCGAACTGCCCAAACAAGCAGGAGGCTTTCTACTCTACTCTGAGGCCGCACTGACTCCACGATTCGAGTACTCGCGGCAGCTGGGCGAACGGTGGTGCAGCACCCCAGGAAAAGCTGCCACCGAGCACTGAGGAATGCACCCAGGATGAATTTTACCCACTCCTCTCTTCCTACTCATCTTCCTCCTCTTCCTTCTCTTGTTCCTCCTCCTCTTCTCTTCCTCTTCCTTGTCACCGCGTTTCGATCGTGAACGGATCAGAGCGAGTGGACTTTTACGCAGTCGCGAAACGCAACCGACCGGTAGCTCAGTTCTCGAACGAGAACATCCCGAGCCTCGCAACCTCTGCAGGGGAAAGAGCGTTGTTCGGCGACCGGGCTAAGGATGATTCTTGCCAGTCGCAGGGCGACGAGTGCGGCGACTCGTCCGATCCCGATTGGAGAGCGGTGACGATCCTCGCCGACGATCCTTTGCGCTCCCGAGCATCGCAGCGTGTGAAGAGAGGCTAACCGAGGAGGCATCCGTTATTTTCAGGAGCAGACAGCCAGGATGCAGAGAACAGGGACCTGGAGATATCCTAAAAGTCCCGGAAGCTCTCCAGTGGGTAAACCATCCAGACGGAGGCAACCGAAGAGGTGAAAGAAATCACGGGAGACTTCGACTGAGCGTCGCACGTCTGCGCAACCCCCTTGAGACGGAGAGACACATGTCCGCTTTCAGAGGAACAGCCCACTTTTGAGAGCGATCCTAGGTCCCTCCGCGCGAGGACCCTGGTTGCAGGAAGAACGGCAGCGGCGGTTGCTGGGAAACGCAGCAAGGAGAGCGGGAGGCTCTTGACTAGACGAGCCCTTCAGGATGACCAAATGAAACGGAGAAAGGTTGTCGGAGAGTAAACTTTTCAAGAAATACCTACTGGTTTGGCTGCGAGGTGTCGACCCTTTCTTTCCTTCCTCTCTTCCTCAGCGCCCTCCTCCCTCTGCCCCGGCCCACGACACTCAAGAGAAAACCAAGCCGCCACCTCCAAAGCATACCAGTCTCCTGCCCCACAACTCCCTGTAACCGCTACCCGTTCCTTGGTCGTTGAGGTGGCTGGTCCTCTCCCGCCTCCGACTGGGCCTTCTCGAAATTGGCGGTGAGGCCGTTTCCGAGGTGGTCAGCAGCGGGTCCCAGGTGCCCGCGACGTCCGCGACGCATTGGGATGCTCCGTGCGGGGTTCGTGGAAGCCACGATCCAGAGTGGATCCTCAACTGGGAGCCTAGCGGCAGTCGGCACCCCCTTAGATCCCGGACTCTAGACTTTATGGATTTCCACGAATCCCCCTCTGCAAGAGAGTAGAACGCTACCGGCAGTAGAACGCGACCAGAGAGCAAAGAGAAGGGACGAAGAGAAGAAGAGAAGAGGAAGGGGAAGAGGAAGGAAGAGAAGGAGAAAGAAGGGAAGGAGAGGAAGGAAGAGGAGGAGAAAGAAGGGAAGGAGAGGAAGGAAGAGGAGGAGAAAGAAGGGAAGGAGAGGAAGGAAGAGGAGGAGAAAGAAGGGAAGGAGAGGAAGGAGAGGAGGAGGAACGGAAGAAGAAGAAAGGAGATCCGCAACATGAAGATGGATCCAATAAATTCATCCTCTTTCAAAATTAGCGTGTCATCAATCAAACTAAAAAAGCGGAGGAAACTCGGAGATGAGGGTGGAGCGTCGCCAGCCCATCACGGGACGGAGAGTGTTGGCGCTCCGCCATCCAGCTGAGACGAACCCGACGGGAAAGCACAGCAGCGGGGCGCTTCCTTTCAGCCGTCCCGGATGAAGCAGCCCGAACAAGGCGAGCTCTCGATGGTCTTCTGAGAATGGAGGGGGAGGAGGGAGCGAAACCTTGGAAGCTCTCCGTGGGAATGAGAGACTCCTGACTGCCGCCGCTTCCGCCGCCGCCGCCGTACGGGACCACGTCGGAATCGACTGCGCGGCGAAGGAAGGCCGCGCGTCCTTCTCTCCCGCTCTCACGGAGGCATTCCGGGCCCTTTCACCATCCTGGCCGTCCGGCAAGTGGAGGATGCACCACCGTCGGGTCGAGTGTCCGCCGTCGTCTGCGGCGGACACTCGCTTCCGATTGCTTCCCGGGAAGGATGCGAGGGCGAGGGAGAGGAGGGGAACCGATGCATCCGCTCCCAAGAAGCGTCTGCATTCTGCAGGAGGCGCCGGCTGGTGCTTCGAATGAGACCGCCACGGGAGGACGCTGAACCGAGCAAGAAGCGAGGACGCGCCCCAAATGTTCCTCGTTACCCCGAAAAATGATAAAAAAAAGAAAAGAAACAGCGGAAGGCAGGGAGGGGAGGGGGAGGAGGAAGGAAGAGGCAGAGAACGGAAGAGAAAAAATCATTCGTATCGGAAATTCCAGGTAGAGGGCGTTTCAAACCAGAAGCCTTCAGAAATACAGTGAGTCTGCATCTAATAAAAGGTCTTTCGGTTTCGAAAGTCGCAGGCGGATACTTCAGGGCTAGCACGCTAGAGGTGGGGATTTCCATGGGAACGCGCGGCGTTTCTTTTTTTTTTTTTTCCATGTCGGCACTTGCACGTCGAGCTCTAGGGAATCCCCACGAGGCGTGACTCTCGGGGAGGGGAGGGAAGGGGGCGGCGGACAAAAAACAAGGAGGGAGGAGGAAATTGGCTTCAGATGACTCACTCTACGTCATGCAAAAAGGCAAAATGTAGTTCCGTCAACGGTTGCCAGGTGACGAGGTCGCTGCCACATGAGAACACGGGACGAAGAGCTTGGCCTCTCGTTTCGAGCGACCTTGACCAAGTGAGTTCCCGCAGAAGGTTCCTTGCAGCGACCAAACCTTCAAGGCAAGCGCGTCGCGGTCGCAGAAGGTTGCCGGTCACCTGGGAAGTACTGCCAAAGGGAGGCTCGGAAGTCATCTGGCAAGAAGGGGACGCTCTTCTGCGGGTGCGGAAGAAGCTGAGGGACTCGGTGTGTCTCTTCAATTGGGTCTCTCAAAGAGCTCAAGTCCTTCCTGCCACACCACCACGTTACCCTCGCCACCACCACAACCACCCCATCGTCGTCGCCATCGTCATGACCGCCATTGCGACGGTCATGGCCATCCTCGATGCTGGTTAATCGCAACCGCCATCACCACCGCCATCGGGGTCATTGTTACCATCCGTGGCCGCAAAGAAACCGAGGTTCAAGAGGACAGAGCCGAGCGGGAGGTTTCTGAAATCCCCGCAAGAGGCGCTCGTGGTCCTCTCGTCAGAAGTCGGGGCGAAATCGGATTCTGAAGGCCGAGGGGGAAGGACCCGGAAGGGCAACGAGGACAGGATCGCTTGCCCGGAAAGGGGCCCGTCCCGCGAGGGAAAGGTGAGAGTTGGGGTGGCGGGGGAAAGCCCCTCTTCCAGCGGTAGGCGAGGTGTGCAGCTTTTCCGGTCGGGCCACGTTGCCTCCGGGATAGAACGGCGCCGCGCTTGCGAGGAGCTCCAGTCCTTTTCCGGTCGGCTTCTGCCGTCGCTTTCGGCTGCCCCCAGCGAGTGCGCTCGCGCGGTGGCTGCGAGGTTCCCGAAAGAGGGACATGGAACGCTCCTTTGAAGGGAAAGGAGAGAGCTTCCGCTCTTGCCGAGGGGTGCACGAGGGGGGTCCGGCCGACCGGCCAATGGCGAGGGAAGGCGTATCCTTGCCATCTCTCCTTGAGTGACACCTGCCGACCTTCCCTCCTTTCCGCGAACCGTCGCTCGTCCTCTGCGGCATCTCCTCGAAGACATCCTGGCGGGAGGAGAGAGGATGGACAGAAAGGGAGGTGGAGGTACTAGGTCCCGGATCCGCTGTGGTACGCCGCCAGCTTCAGAAGGACGCGTGGTAGGGACGGTAGGAAGGGCGCACAGCTGGGCTGCAGAGGCTTTGATCCTACTGCGGTTGCTGCTCCGGAGAACTCCGGGGACCTCGCTGAGTTTCAAGAGGCAACGACCAGCATCCGAAACCAGAGCAGGCGGTTTGCCCCCCTCCTTCCTCTCCTTTCCGCGACTCATGCAGTAACGGCGGTGCCAGTGAGTGCAACAGCGTTCCGTTTTCTCGCTGCAGAACACGGAAGCCTTGAGGCCATCCACGTCCACTTTCAGGATGCTGCTGCGGCCCAGTGGCCACAGCTCGACCTGGAGGGGACGTCAGCTCTCGGGGACGCGCACAGAAGAATGCGGGGCATGCAAACCCAAGAGCAGTGCACAGGAGGAGCTGGCATTCGACCCTCATGAAGTTGCTCTCCTGCTAAAGGTTCTTCTCTTGCGCTATCAAGTCACTTCACCCTTTTTCAGAGTCCCCTAAAGTGAAGACGCAGATGCAGATGCAGGACAGACCAGGAAGCTCTCAACCACTCATTTCAGGTCGCCGTCTCTGGCAGAAGGCTCATGGCATGGCTGCCGCGCATGCTGGAAGCCAATATCTCAACATTCCGTGATTCTATAAGGTCGTGCCGTGTCCGGGTTAGTGATCAGTGAAGTTGTGCTGAGGAAGATCCCATTTCAGAACACCTCGGATTCCCAGTCGATGAATGGGCGTACTGAAGGAAGTCACCAACATCATTCCAACCCTCAGCCTCATTGCCTGGATGGATCTCTTTCTGCATGTTCACTTGCCTCATCGACAAGATCCCAGCAGAATCTGACTGCAGCCGCAGAAGTATGCAAAGAAGAGAGAGAGCCCACTTTCGATCCCTCTAGGGAAAACCATCGAAGCACAAATACCGGTGCGTTTCAACACCGCAGATGAGAGTCCAGGAAATTGCAGTTCTATACCAAAGATGCAGTGGCGCTATCCTGAAACCTGGGAGTCGATGATTATTTGACTGAAGAGGATGGTAAGCATAGCTACAGTGTGTGTTACTTGCCCCCATGCTTCTTCAACATGCCCATGCGTTTAGAGCCAGACAGTCGCGTACCATCCGTGCACATAAATATCGTAACCAAATTCGGGAGTTATGGCTGACGTGATTTCGCACAAGAGCACAGGAGCCTTTCAGAAAACCAGTTTCCTAATTAATACCTTTCTTCTATAGTCACTGACTCAATATGCAATTGAGATAAAAGATGTGCTGCCATTAAACACTGCCGCAAGCACAATGCTGGAGGGTAGAGCTTTGGTGTTTAGGGTATTCCTGCTAAAATCCCATCCCTGATCCTGTTTAAATCATAGCAGTTTGTGCTCCTTTCAGAACCTATGGCCTGCTGATATCAACGGAATGAATACAACCTGCACCTCGAATCTCTTTGACCTGCCACTTTTCATCTAAATCCACATCTACAAGAATTTTTGACTCCAGAATACAATTAGACATCTCTTCCGATGTATTACCGGTGCCGTGGTTTGCCTTCTTCCGCATTCGATGGTTTTCCTCGAGTCTTTTCCCATTAACCTGATGCTTGCGAATCCATCCGAAACCACTCATAATGAGCCGCTTTTCACTGGGCACATTTAGAATGCTGTTTCCTTCGTGGGGTTCAGAGTTCAACAGCAGCAGTCTACTTTTTGGTAATGATATCTGTGTCAGTGGGCTCTGATTTCTCTGCCACATACAGGAAACTAGCCCTCAGCATTCGTGTCACTGGAGAGCCATTGGATCTTCCAGAGAGTAACGAGCGGGCTGTCGACAATTTTGAGTCCCTAGTCTTGGGGCGTGGATATGCGAAGGTTCGGAAATTTTTTTTTCCTCTGTGGCACAAAACGCACATCACTGTCGTTCGCTTCCTGCAGTGCTTTTTGGTTCCAGAAAACGAAATATACGGAAAGCAGAAAGCAGAAGGCACCTCGGTTGTACTTCATGAACCCCAGTCACCACAGACTCTGAATTCCTAAGCGATCTGGATCCACGCCAATCGCTGCGTCACGGCTGTGTCGCCATAGTATTGTTGCCGCTCCGGTTATTGCGGCGGTATTGTTGCTTTTCCGGTTGTGATCACGGTATTGTTGAGCGTCATGCTCGCTCCCTGCCAATGCACTTAGCGAGGAGAAGCAGAGCGAAGTTCTTTTTTCGATTTCTGAGGTGGGAAGGCAGCAGCGTCCGCATGCAACTCGATGCCTGCGACGAAGAGGGAATCCGGTAGGCAGCGAGAGAACACACGTCTGACCACAGAGTCTTTAGGTCCTCACTGCTGATCCTGGTTGGCATCTGACAGTACTGCCGCAGGGCGGGCGAGATCGCTCCTAGCATGCAGCACCTCCTCAAGAAGCTGCTTTGCTTCCTACAGGCAAAGGGAAAGGCAGAGATGAGGTCGTGCACGTCCTCTGGTTTTTGATGATGTTACTTGGATACACGAAAGGAGCTTCCAGGAAGCAATTACATCCAGTCGCGGAGAAGTAATGAAGCGCTTCGGCTCGGCGGCATGGACCGATACGGCAGAGCCGAGTTTTTGTTTTTGTTCTCCTTGGGAAGCAGCAGAGGGGAGGAGGAGGACGGCCAGAGTAGGAGGAAAACAGAGCGGATGTGCCACGTTCGTGAAGTCAGTACCGACCGGTCCCCTGATCTTATCCCGTTCCCGGGGTGACCGTGCCGACGGGAGCCTTAGGAGCTTCCCTGTGCTCTCGAAGACCGCATCGCCAGGAGCGTCTGGTCAAGAGGCGCTCACGCGAGAGCACCAGCCAGAGTTTTTCCGGCACACCTTCAAAGAGCGCGTGCAGAGACGTTTGTCCCTCGCGGAATACCCCAATCGCGTGCCGGCTGGGTGCGCTCCGGACCGCCCCGCCCTCGCACCGGCAGCAGGGAGGGGGGAACCGGGACGGCACTCGGCTTCCTGAGTCATCCGGAGGGCAGAACCTCTTTCGTGCACGGATCACACGCGCCCTTTCCCGTCAGGTAGCACAGTGGCAGTCAAAGAGTCTCTCCCTGCATGCGTCCCCCTGGTCCATCCTCCTTCTTTCCTTCCCCCCTACAGGAAAGCTGAGAGCACAAAGAGAGGGGGATCAACCTGGAGCATTCGACCCACTCGGAGCTTTTCGCGCCTTCGTCTCTATTCGAAGATCCAGAAGACGAAGGAGGAGTGGATACGAGATAAAGATGAAGACAGACGGAAATGGACGTCGTGTGGGGCAACTGGCAGGAAGGTGAGATTCGGAAGAGAAAGCCTCTCATGCAGGAACCTCCGTGTTCTTCCCGTGGTCAGGTGGTTTCCCTTGCTGCACTTGAGCCCCCCTCCATTCAGAGAAGGAGGAAGAGGAAGGAGGAGCTCTCGTGCGACGGCTACGGCTACGCGCAGAAAAGCTGCTGAAGGCCTCCCTCCCACGGGGCGAGGAGGATGCGGAGAGAACTAAAGCAGGCACGGGGTAGGTCAGGTAGAGGAAAGGGCAGGGTCAGAGGGGAGGCATGGAAGTGGTTCTGTCCTTGCAAGGTTCCGCAGAGAGCGTCGACGCAAGGTGGCTGCGAGAGGGAGGTCTGTTTCCCGCTGTCCGCTGTCAGGGGCGAGACCCTCGTTGTTTATGCCGGACACATCGCGTCCGGAGCTGCTTCGAGACGATGGGCGCTCAAGAGGGATGGATGTGGGTCTCGCTGCGTGCCAGCGACTTCACTGGAAAGCCCTCCTCTAGGTATGATTCCGCGTGCTACTGCCTAGGAGTATCCTCCGTCCGCTTGCCTACGGCATTTTCCTTTTCTTCTTCTCTGTCAGTCCACTCCCGGTTTCCATGACTCCTTGGACGTTTCTGTCCCGCGATCCGGGAACTCGAGACTCTCTCCTCCCCCTCACAGTCCGCCGAGGGCTGACCGACCCCGAGGGGTTTCTGTTTCCGGAAGCTGCAGCTTCCACCGCTCGGAGAACTCGTAGCTGCTTCTTTGCAGCCCGGAGGTCATCAAAGAGACCTTGGTGCTACCTTCCGACCAAGTGGAGGAAGCGGCAGCAGCAAGCAAGGGAAGCTGCGAGGACACAAAAGACTTCGTTCACCTTCCTCATCCACGGCGCACCGCTCAGTCTCTCCGAGACGCCGCTCCTCGGTAGTGGACTGCTCGGGGTGCAAGGTAGAGAAGGGAGCCTGCCTGCCCTCGCGACTGCAATGCATCCCGGAGGGTGGAAGGCCCCTGGTTTTCATCCGCACGCTCCCTTTTCGTCCTCCGCGAGGCTCTCCGGCGAGCTCGTGCCTGGGAGAATAAGGGAGGAGGAGGGAAGGAGTGCTTTTGGCGCGACAGGAACCACCGCTGGATCGTCCTCCGTTCATCTCAGAGAGAGTTCCCTTTCGTCGGAGTCGAACTCTCCTGTCAGCCCTCTACGTCTTCCGTTTCCAAATACACTCCCGCGCTGGCTCCCGCTGAGGCTGTGCGCCTTTCGACAGCGAAAAGGCTGATGGTGGATCCGCGTTGGATGGCTGCAGTCTCCCTGCCCGTAGCGCCAAGCGTCGCAGGTTCGAATGTCTACGTGGAGGATGGACGACGAAAAATGCGGGGTGTGTCGTGACCCCGCACGACGGCGGCGGTGGTCCACGGACTTCGGGTGCGGCGTCGGTGGAAGCAACCGGAAACCGGATGCTCCGTTGATTGGCCGAGATTGGGAGATGACCATCCGGGGTCCTTCCGGGAACCAAGGAGTCCTATGGGGTTCTCCCCTCCGGTTGTCCAAATGGAGTCCCCGAGGGGGGAGTGAACCCTCCATCGAGTATCATGGAGCTGATGGATTGAGGATATATTCCCAGAGCGTGGAGAAGCGAGCTACTCTCTTCGGGAAGCGTCCCTTCGTGGTTTTCTTCCTAGGACGAAGCAAGGAGCGGTTCCCTCGAGGGTTGCCTCCGGCGAAGAAGAGAGGAGTGGTCCTCAGAAGCCGGGGAGTCGCTCCGGAGAGAATTAGGAAGAGGTGGTTCCTTTCGGAGACAACCATGGCGAGGGCCCTTCCGTCGTCTGTCGGGTGCTCCTGGAGGGACGACCTCCTCCGGCTACAGGAAGACCTCCGCTGGTTCCTTGGAAGCGCAGCTCCCCCGCGCACGCGAGGCTTCCTCGCGGGCGCCGCCTAGCCCTCGTCGATGAGGGTCAGGAAGATCCGGCCTGCTCTCCCTCGACTCTGGGATCCTGCAGGGTCCTGATGTCCCCTCTCCCTCCTTTTCGGCTCGTCCCGAACCCACCCTCAGAGGGACCAACAGCTTGGCTGTTCCTCCGCCCCTTCTGGCCAAAGAGAGTCCGGAAACCTTGGGGATGCCCCTCCGCAGCCTTTAGACGAGGATCCCGGAGAGACACGGCACAAAACGAAACACCACGGAACAGCCCTTTTCGACGCCATTGGGGAGGCCTCGACCCGGGCGGTCGGCGGGTAAGGAGAGAGGGGACCGCTCTTCCTCACCTCTGCTGCGATTTCCCGGAGCCGAAAGCGCTGCGACAGTAGTCGACGGGAGCCGGGAGAGGCAACGCTTCTATCTAGAGGTGCGAAGCGAAAGGCGAAGGGGAGCGTAGGCAGGGAACGACGTCCTCGGAAAGGGGAGGTCCTCAGGCGGGAAAACAGGGGCGGCGCCGGGAACGAAATTCTCTTGCATTTTTCATCGCTTCGCGTGCTCGGCGAGGGACGATTTCGGACTTCCAGGGTGAACGGACGCGATGTCTCCATTATCCCTTATCGCGGGGGGGAAACTCTGCAGCCCGAGCAGCCTCGCTGAAATTTCTTCCCCATGGCTCCCCTCCCGCGAGGAACAAAGAAGCTGATGCATAAAACAATGGATCAATCTCCAGAGTGCTCTTGAGTCTCCATCTGATCTCTCGGTTAACGGGCCTTCTCAGCATCCGACCGATCGGCAGGTGTCAGCGCTCCACAATTTGATGCTTCCAAGTGTTCACAGCGGCTCACGGAAACCCAGCGCATAAAGTGATGAAAAAATAATGGCGTGCGCCAACCGAAGAAATTCGAGCTCGGACCGTCGGGATGGGAAAAAACCAAAGTGAAATAACAAGCAACGAGGACGGCAACGGCAGGGGAGGGGGGGGGGAACCAAATCTGGGCCGGTAAATGGAGTTTCGTACGAGAGCCGTAGCCTCTAGCGAGTATCCGCTGCACTTGTTAAGGGAAGTTTCTCAATCTTCCACGTAGATGACAGGTCCAGCCCACACGAGTCAGAGGCGCATAGGCTCTCTCTCGGGTGCGGATACCCGAAGAGGAGAGTGGAGGAGGGAGGAAGAGAGTCATGGAGAGGGTCCCGGGGAAGCGATTGCGTATCTCACGTGAAAGGGGAGAGAAAATGGACCTCAAGAGGTCTCCCGGGCTGCTACCTGGGGACGGACCGGCGTACTCAAGTCCACCCTGAACGAAAAGGGTTGGGACGCGCAGACTCAAATCCATGCCATCCGGGATCCGGGAGAAGCTCGAAAGCACCCCGAAGAAAGGGAGGAAGCCCTTGCGTGGACGGAAGGGAGACGAACATGAGCCGGACGTCTGAACCGTCGTCCGCTCCGCGATCGGCCTATCCGGTCGCGGCGGGACTCCGAGTACGGGACGCCTGCGGCTGTCCGGGTAAGCCGAGGAGTCCACGAATGATAGACGGCGTTCCACCATTGGGAGGACGCGCGCGGGAGGGCGACCATCGCAGTTAGTGGGATACTCCTCAGGGAGCGCTTCGGAGAGGGGAGGAGGGCGAACTCCACAATGCACGAACGCCCCTGGCGGCGAAAGCGAGACCGACTCTCGGTCACGCTCTCGACAGCCGACCCGGGGGGGATGCGCTTCTCGTCAGATTCCCCCGACGCCGTTGCCGGGGTGACGGGAGTCTTCCGTTTTTTTCCGCTGCGATCTGTGAGTCATTGTCCCGATCCCAGTGACCGGTACCTCTCCCCCGCCGATGACGGGCCGGTAGCGGGCGTTCTCCCGCACCCGCGTCCCGGATCGACAGAAGGGGTGATAAATCGCCCTCGCGGCGCCTCCTCCTCGCGGGAATCGCATTGAGGGATTCCCCACGCATCTCCTCGTGTTCTTCCTTGATGTGAAGGGAAGGAGAGGGGGAGGGGAAACGAGAAACAGGAGAGCTCCCGCCGGCACGAGAAAAAGAGCGTTGCCTTGGAAACGGGATCCACGGTTGCCGATCGCCCCTCGTAGGGGTTCTGGGCTCTCGCCATCTGGAGAAAAAGGAGGCACAGTGAATGAGGGATGCCTACCTGCCGAGAGCGTTGCGCCCACTCCCGCGCTACGGGCGAGAAGACCCACGGAAAGCCAGGCGGCCTCCAGGGGCGCTCACGTATGGCGGCCGGTCAGCGGCTCCGGGCTTCTAGGATGCGTCCCGAAAGCCTGGTCGTTGTTCGGGCACGATATGAGCGCTGACCTCCTCGCCCTGCGCCTCCGGAAGAGTGGCAAGGCACCAAGCCCCCGGCGTGCCAAGAGCGCCTCGGGAGGATGGCACGACTGACCACGTCCAGGGCACCTCCTTCACCCCTTCGGCGTGGACAACCGTTCCAGAGGAGGGGATGGGGCGCAGGCCAGCCGTTCAGAGATGGCTCCTTTCGTCCACCCGCTCTTCAATCGCCTCTGCGCCATCACTCGGGTCGTCCTTACGCCGTCCTGTGGTCACTCTCTGGCACGCGGTCGCCCGCTGCACCGCGAAGTCCTCGCTTCGCAGAACCGTCGCCAAGCTTCCCATTACCTGGGCCACAGTAGCGAAGGACAGGCACGACGCAGGGAGGGAGATGGAGCCCACCCGACTTCCCCGTAGGTCCATCCGGGGGTCGCCCGTCGGTCCCCGAACGCTGAGGGCGCTGCCCTCCGCGACTTCCGCCTGTGACCTGCCGCATTTCGACGCACGTGAGGGTCGCAAGGGTCGCCGGGTTCAGGCAGCGGCAGCACTCCCGCCGGAGGAGCCACGAAAGGGACCATTGTGAGCTCGTCTCTTCCATTCGAGTTGCCGACCCCCCTCCTCCTCTTGCTGGCGTGGAAGCACCTCGAAGCGCGCCAAGGCATAAAGCGGCGACATTTCCCGTGCCAGCCATACGACGCGCCGCCGCGGACACGGAAGAGGCGCCTTCGCTGGTCAGGCGAACCCGTCATAAACAAACCCGTAATCAGGGTAATGGGGCTGGGATTTTAGCAGCCATGGACCACGGCCGTATACCGAAGAAGCGAATAGGAGGCGGCCTTCGCCACCGCCCGCATACAACCGTTTCCTCTGCAGCGCCCTTCCATCCTTCCCCTCGTCCTTTCTCATCCTTCTTCTCTTCCGGCAGGACCTGGAAGACGTTCTTCTTTCTCAGAGCGATGGTCGGGACCTCGCCGGATTTCTGATTGCGGTCCAGGCACCCGCAGTCACCCTGCAGGCGCCAGAGCATGGAAAATTCGGAGAGGAAGGTGCCAAAGAGGCGTTAGGCTCGCTCTGCTTCCCTGAGGCACAGCCTCGGAGAGAGTAGGGTAAGACGCCGCTGGACCACCTGTCCACTTTTGCACAGGCGGACCCGCTTCCTGCCCCGGGAAAAGGTCATCTCCGTCATCGACGCGGCTGCCATCGCCTCTACCGCCGTTCTGCCGTGTTCGAGCGCGACGGGCTTGGCGCAGCAGCCAAGGGGTGGGCCGCCAAAGGGCAATCCTGCAGCAACCGCTCCGTGGATGCTCGCCTTGTCTGCGCCTCCGTGAACATCCCTGCTTGTTCCTGCCCAGGAGGAATGGGCTCTTCCGTTCCCCCAACTCCTGCCGAAGGCTTTAACGGTCGTCGGAGCTGCACGGGCTGCTTGCTTCGCGGGCCGAAGACCCTGAGCGTCTTCGCGGAGTCCGTGGCAGAAGCAGCAGCATCACCTGCGGTGAGTTCTCGCGCTCTTTTGCCTTCCAACCCTGCCGGGCGTCTCCTGGGAAACGCGCCGTCAAAGGGACGAGCTGAAGAAGTGAACACGGGAGAAAAGGGCAAGCCCCAGGCGCCGTCCCTCCTTCCCGGCTTCCTAGCCCGCGAACCAGAGCCCCAGGATGCTGCCCGGCGACGTCGTCCAACCGAGAGGACTCGCTCTCTCCGCAGCCGCTGCACGCAAGTGGCGTTGCCTCGCCCTCCCCTCGTCGGCCACCTCCAGGAGCCGAACCCTTTTCCCTGAGAAACAGCGCTTCGCTGCACGGACCTGGGAAGGCACTGATCCAGGTCCTTGGTCCTCGACCTCTCCTGCCGTCTCCTGCCGCGCGCCGCCGCCTTCTTTCCCATTTTCCTCGGCGCGCTCCGGCGCGCTGCCAGACAGGCGAGAGCCTTCCTGCCGACGGCGGGCGCCCGCTCTCCTCGCATCCCGTCCCTGCGAGTCCAGGAGACGGCCGCGAGCTGCTCGCGCTCTTTCCTCGGTTTCTCTCTCCCGATTCTTTTTATTAACGGGGTGAAGAGGTGTTTCTTAGAGGATCAGGAGAATCCGATCCTTTCTTATGGGACTCATTAGGCGGAATTACATGCTACGCGCTTTCGTTTCCTCCTTGGAGGTTGGAGACGCAAACACGCAAAACAGGGAGAGAAGGACGAAGATCACGCACCGTGAAACAAAAGGCAAAGAAAGGAAAATCACTTCCCGAGGAAGGCGAAAGGCGGCAGCAGCAGCTTTCATCTAGGGAATTTAATTACTCGCAAGATGATGGGGAAAGAGGGGATGAAGGGGGGGAAGGACCTTCCAGATACCGACTATGCAGCCTCTTAGCTGTGGAATCGGCGACGGAAAAGCCACGAATGCGGAGACTGCGGTGGCGCGATCGAGGCCCTTTTTTTGGATTTGAGAAAGTGGGGGAACGGGGGGAAGGAGGAAGCATGGACCGGGAGGGGAGTTTCCAGCTGGCGGATACATACGTGGCGGGGTGGGGTGAACATCTCTGGCGCGCTGCCCATTTTTGTTCCGCTTGGGAGAACTGCGCCGTTCTGGCACCGCGTTTACACTGGGGTGCCCCCTTTCGGCAGAAGAGACAACTCTTCCGTTGCAGTGGAACTTCTCCGGAGGATCGTTGGGGCGCCCGATGACGGCATCGCGGGAGGAGGAGAGCCGGTGTTGGGTTTCGAACGCCTAGCAACCCCCGTCCGCTGACCCCACACTCATTGTTGTGAGGGGAGCTGCTGAGGGGGGTATTCATCCTACTTGCATTCCCCGCGCGAAACCTGCGTGCCGTCGCTGCTGCGGACTCAGCCTGCCCCAAGTGCCGCGCGACGATCTGTGTCCGACTCCCTTCGCCTGTCTCTGGGGGACACCGAGAAAGACCCGCAGGACACGGCTGGTTTGGCGCATGCCCATGATCCCAACGGATCCACCCGCACGGACGCTTGCTCCACCCTGGAGGAGAAACAGAGAGAGCGATGTTGCTCGCTTTCCACCCTACCCTACCCCCACTCTTGTCAGTGGCTGCCCGCTCTTTCATCGAAACCCTGACCTCGGTGAAAATTCCGCGGCGTTCGAAGATGAACTTCCGGGAGCAGTCCGGTCAACAGATTCGAACCGTACGTAGCTTCAGGATGGCCGTCGTTGCCTACGGGTTCTTTTTCGGGCCACCAAGGCGAGATCTGCACGCGCGGTGCACTGAGAAGCCTCCAGATCCTGTGTCATCGGTGCGGGTGGCTGGCAGGAGAAAAAGGGCTGAGCGCCTCCGGGAGTCAGCCTGCCCCCCGCGATGCTCAACCACTACCTTGACCCCAGGCTCGTCTCCACCGGGAAGCACGGCGAGGGACGAGATCGGGCCGCTGGGAGTCCACGGCACATGCCGTCCTGGAGGCGTCGCTGAGACTCTCGCTTTCCTGATTAGCAGCTGCTCTGCAGCCGGAAGCTGGAGAGTCTCCGCCGCGCATCTACCCGCGGGAGGGACAGACAGGCTTCCCGCCTCTGGTCGAATTCCCTTGCCTGCGGCCAAGTTCCGCGCCAGATGGCAGCGCCAGGATCAGATGTCCTTTGCTTTACTCTTCGTGCGTGTGCGTGAGCGTGGGGGAATTCTGGAGACGGCAATTCGAGGCTTCCAGGAGAGTTTAAAAGCTGTTCCTTTGCGATTCGGCAAAAATCCGGGACTCGGGAATAACCGAGAGAATTCAGGGATGGAAGAAAGAAAGCGAAGGCTTTCCCTCGTAGTCCGGCTGCAGCCAGGTGACCATTACGTGAAAACCCTTTCTTTGCTGGAAGCGCCTCATCGTGGAGCTAAAGGTCCCTCTCTTCTGCACCCTTCGCGTTCACCTCTCGCTCGAGCCCCCAGATTTCCTAGAAACCGCGCTTCGGGAAGCAGGAAGTGTGCATGCTGATTTCAAGATCTCTGGCCCGAGGAGACGCTTCTTCAAAAGCACGAAAGAGGAGCGCCCAAAAACGGAAGCAAGGAGAAAAGGGGTGGAGGCGAAATGTCCCTGAAAAGTCGTTCACTGCTTGGGAGGGAGGGATGAGCAGTAAGAAGCAGCGAGACTTTTAGGCAGAGTACGTGGAACATCTCTTATTGCTGCTATTGGAATGTCGCTGCTTGTCATCTCAACAGTTTCAACTCCGCATCTTAGTAATCACTCTCCCGCCATCCTCTTTGGAAGCCAATCACCGCCACAGCCAAGCTTCTGGCGCCCCCTCCATGCTCTCGCACAGCAACGTGGTGTTCGTCTCCAAGAGGAAGTAACAGAAGGCACTTTTCTTGGCAGATGTAACAGAGAACGAACTCAGTGGAGCCTCCTCCCCCTTGGAGCCGCGATCCCATCCCTTCGCGGCAGACGGTGCTTGCCATCGGCGGATCTTCCCGGCTGCGAGAGATCCCTCGTTTGCCTAGTCAGCATATGAACCATCATCCATCCGTGGCTGAGAAAAAAGAAAGATCCGCCCGCCGCCCCATCTGATTGCCCCCTGACAGCCTGTTTTTTTTTCCTGCTGACTCTGTGCCCAGCCCACAAGCCATCCGACGAATACAAATGAATGGAGCGTCTGGAGACCGCACGTTCCTCAGGAGGAGGAAGGTTGGAGGGCAGCCAGCCTGCGGGAAGGAGCGGAAGGGAGGAAGGGAAGGTCCCTCCTAGAGGGTCGTCCCAACGGCCGCGCTGCGCGAGGATCGTCCCGCCGAAGCTGAGATTCTCGGGTTCCCTGGATTCGGGGATCGGTCAGCGCGGCTGCTTCGGGCTCACCCCGCTCCGGGAGACGTAGCTGCTGATGCTGATACTCTTCCACCGCTTTGGGAGAGGCACTCTTTCAGAAGGAACGGAGGAGAATTATGAAATTCTTCCACTTTGTCGGTCTGTAGGAAGCACTTGGGAGTCTCAGCGGTGGACGAGGTGCACACGCGGTCTCTATTTGCGCGCGCCAGCTCTGCCAATTCTCCTCGCGCTCACGACCCCATTCCCTTCTTCTTTATCTCTTCTTTAGTTCCTCTTATCATTAGAATGGAAAAAAACTAAGCGGATTGGGAAGAAGGGAGGTTGGCACTGGCTCCTGCCTCCCACAGGGACTCAAAGACCGCTAGATCCTTACGATTCGAAGGACGCGACTCAGAGATCAGTCACTTGAAGCGGCGCGGTGGCGAACTCCCTGTTCGATGCACGGTTTCTCCCCGGTTTGGCGCTCTCCTCCCGCTGTCGGGGTCGTTTTCAACCAGAAGGGGAGTGAGGGTCCAGGAAAGGGAAGAGGCGAAAAGGGCAAGCAGAGGAACCTCTGGAAAGGTCGCGCCTCGCGGCGGCCCGCTTCCTTCCAGCTCTTGGCGGAGGAGAACGAGTCCTCGTTCGTGGGCACAGCGTCCCGACGTCCCCTCCGCTGCTGGCTGGAGCGCGGAAGGAAGGACGGGATACGGAAGGGGTGTCTCCGAACTAGACAGTATGTACTTTCGGCGGGCCACGGAAAGAGGCCGTGCCGCCACCAGAGGGACAGCAGAGACAAAGTGCGCGTCCCTCGTCTCTGCGGAACCCTATGGAGGGAAGCCCTGATTTTCCAGGCGCCATCCCTCTTGGGCAGAGCACTCTCCGAGTCCGCTCCCGTCGCCGGAGATGTCTGGCTGATCGAAAGCGCTGCAGGTTGCACGGCAGCAGCACTGCCCGCCTCGATGGCGATCGAGATGCGGGAAACGCGCGCGAACCCGTTAGGGGAGTCCTCCCCTGCGGAACCCCATGGCAGGAAGCGACCGGGTGCGGAAAAAGCCCCGGTCCCGTGTCCCCCATCACCCTGCGCTGGACCGAGACGGAGACCCTCAGTCCCGCCGTCAAAGTACCCAGCCAAGGGCCGCACGAGGCGTTCGTTGCCACACCAACGGGAGACGAACCTCTCGAATCCGCAGCTTAGGAACAGCGCTCCGCTCCCAAAAAGCAAGGAGGAAGAAGCGCAGGATGCATGGACTCTGGCAGGTCGGGAGAAACCGCCCCGGCTTCGGGCTTCCAGCATGGCAGTGCCTACCGTGAGTGTCCGCACTATTGCCATGAGTCACCACGCAAGGATCGGTTGATGCAGTAGCCATTCCTCGGCCGGTTCCCTCCGTTTCGGGATCCAACCCAGAATCCCACTACCCGCTATGAGCGTGGGAGAAGCTCGACCTGGTACGACTGGTCGGCGGCTGGTATGACGTACCCTGGAGCGATGGGGCGCTGGTACTAGACCTCTCCCGTCGGTCCTATTCAGAGCTGTCAGGGGTTTCTCCTCCCTTTCCCTTCCTTCCCCATCCCCTCCGAAGGAGGAGGGGAGACCTCTTAAGACGAACCCTATGGCAAGGACAAGGGGTTGGAGGAAACGGGCTGTGACTCCGGAGCTGCTGCGGGTCTCCGAGCAGGACCACCACTCTCAGTTCCGCCTGAGATGTTTCGGCATGATGTCATCATCTTTCAAAGAGCAGCACTACTACTGGTGTCCCCCCCCCTCCTTCCATCCCTCCTGGTAGACAGAACCAAGGTGGAAGAGGAAAGAGGCTTCCAGAGAGACAAGGGTCTCACGTCATCGGTGACTCTTTTCTACCCCAAAAGGAACGACCGAAACAAAAAAAAAAAAAAAAAAGGAACGACCGAAACAAAAAAAAAAAAAAAAAGGAACGACCGATGCGACCAAGGTGGTCACTTCTGCCACTGAGCTTCTGCGCTCGACAAGCTCCTTTTATTCCCGATTCTACAGGTCAGGGAGGATGTAGTCCTTCGTCACCATGCGAGGAAAGAAGGGGAAGGCAGGAAGAGGAGGCAGGGAGGAGGAAGGAGGGAACCATGAGGAGGGAAGAGGGGAGAAGGAAGGAGAAGGAGAGAAGAAGGAGGAGGGAAAGGGGATGCTTGAAACCAGTAGAAGGAAACCCCATTTCTCGCCTCCTTCTAGTTGCGGCTTCAGCTGCCAGGCATATGCATCTCTCCGAGTGGCCGGCATGGAACTCTGGTCCGGAGGCAGCGATCTCTGCACTGCAGCTGCGGCGGAAGACGCGAGGATTTCGGAGCAGCTCATTACGGGATCTGGGAGCCGGGACTCCGAAAAATCAGGGAATACCGAGGTGGAAGGGTGAGGTGGATCTTTGTTTCTTGCGAAGGAAGAGGAGGGAAGTCTCCAAGAGATCCCCGGTTGCGAGGGCAACCTCATTCTCGCCACCGCCACTCTCGTCCACCCCGCGGTCAGGACTGGCCGAGAGGAGTGGCGCGTTCGCACTGTCGAGGCAGCAGTGGGTCCGCACGGGAGAAGGGGGAAGATAGGGAAGAAGAGAATAAAATTCCCCAGCCGGCGTCTCGGTGGCGCAGCGCGTTTGCCGTGCGAGATGGTCCCCGCAAAGGAAGGAGATTGGCCGCAGAGGCGGAGTCCCTGGAATGACGGCGCAAGGGTGTCCTTGGGTGGAAAGGAAGGAGAGGATGGGAGGACGCCGCTCGAATCCCGAGGCGTCTCTGCCACACCGAGAAGTCCGTCAGCCGGTCCCTTCGCGGTTCCACCGCCGCGCAACCCCGAGACGTCAAGGTCGCCGGGAAGCTGCGCACCGGGAACAGGGGGACCTGCCGCAGGGTTGCCGTCCGGTTCGGGTAAGGCTGGAAGAGTAGAGGGGCCGGGGTGAGGTAGAAGCAAGAAGGAGTCGCCTTCTTCGGGAGCTCGGCGGAGTATTCGCGCCGCCCCCGAAAAGACGGCCGACGCGAGTGGTCAAGATCGCGATGAGGACGGTGGCAAGTGAGCCCGCGTGAGTGCCCCACCGTCGAGGTGCTGGATCGCCGGAATAAGGATCCCGCTCTGGTCTCTTCCCGAGTCTCCCCAGGACGCTCTAGGGACGACCGGAGACTCCTGCTGTCCTCTCTGGCAGGGCGTTCCCGCGGGAGCAGGGAGAGGAAAGCGGGACGCGCCCACTCGGCACGCACCATCGCCGGCGGGATCGCAGTCCCCGAACGAGCGCGATTTCTCTATCCGCGACCGCTCCCGGCTGCCCTGCCCGTGTCTAACGAAGGAGGGGTGCGCGGACACGCCCTGGAACGCGGACCCTCACGGTCGGGGAGCGGCAAACTTCTGTCTGGATGCGTCACACCCCTGCCACGCCGGAAGCTGCGTCATCCGAGGTCCAAGAGGAGGCGACCTACGGGATCTCCCGGTATCTCTCACCTGACGGCTTCGCCACGCGTGCCCCTTGGGAGCGTATTAACCGCGACGACGCAAAAGGCAAAAGCGCCGCGCGATTGGAGGGGTCCTTCTAGGGCACCCTTCCTCCCGGGACGTAGATGCATGCAGAAGGCAGGGTGACTCGTGGAGCACCCTGGTGCTGTGCACCAGGGCGACGATGGGGACCTCTCGCTTCGGAAGGGTCGGTTGGAGCCGCTCTCTCCCGGTTGGTCGGGATCCAGGAGCAGCCTGGGAAGGATGAGAGCTCCGGTACCTTTACCGGCGAGCGAGACAGATACTTAGGATTCGTCTCCGGCGCCGGGACCATGGCGAAGGAGGGGGACAGGGAGGATGCCGCCGCCTAGGGTCGACTCCCGAGACTTCCCGCTCATCCAACCTCGCGAAAGCAGCGCGTGCTGTCCTCGGTGCGGGCCAATCGCGGGGGATGCTTCTTGCTTCCCGGCGGCGGCCCGCTGCCCTCCTGTCCGAGGGGTTCAAAAATGGAGGCGCATTTATCCGGCCAGGGCTCTCGCGTGGGTCCCCCCTCTCCCATGCCCAGTCGAGACCTCCCCCTGCAGCGGAAGATAGGACTGCGTCCGCCTGCTCCTGCAGTCGTCAAGGAAACCGCCGTCTCTTCGAGATCCTACGTGTTCCGGGTGCTCCCCGCGCCAGCGCGCTGTTGCGGACGAGGGACCAACAGGAGGGTGGCGTGAATCGCAGCACCTTCCGCCGGAACTGCGCCCAGCCATCACGCGTCTCCTTGGTTTCGCCTTCGTCTCTTCCTGGGCGGTCGAAGGGCTCGCCCCTGTCGGCGGTTGGTCATGTGACTTCCTGGCGCAGGTCCTCCCCCTCCTCCGGCGTCCCCCGTGGAGGAAGGGTGGAGGAAAGACGCGAGGTCCTTCTGCAGAGGCGGTGACCGGGCTCATGCTGACTGATTCAGAACACGCAGCCTCTTCCCGCTCGCACGTCGGCAGGGCAGCAGCGGTCGCTTCGCGGGTTCTATGGAAACGCTCGCGCAGCCGCCCCAGCTCACGTCCTTGGATGCCACCGTACGGACCCGAGTGGGCAAGGCGTAGAATCGCCGGTCTCCTTCGGAAACAGTCGCAGGAGGCTCCGCCCCTTTCGGCCGGCCGCGAAAGGGATGTGAGGAAAGGGGGAGAGGGGTGCCGTCCCGGCGGCCAGGATCTCTCGGTAGCCGAGGACGACTCCTTTCCTCTCCCGGTCGGCGTCTCGGGGGCGCAAAGCACCTGCCGCGCGACGTGACCTCTGTGGAGGGGAAAGGTCGACGCCACGAGGTGTGACCTCTAGGCGCTCTAGCAGCTGATCTCCCCTTTCTGCCTCCCTTCAACCGCACCTCCTGGAAGCGAACCGCGGGGAGGAAGGCGGGAGACGTTCTTATGGTGGGACGGCAGAAGGATGCACCCCGCCGTGCGCTGGTGGCTTCGGCGCCACGGTGCAGGAGCGGCACGCGGCACCTTTGTGCCATCCTCGGACCCTTTCAGCTCTCGGAGGATCCGTTGGCCTTCACCCGCGCCAGGGGGAGTCAGCCAAGTCCACCGCAAAGGACGCGCCAAGTCTTCCCCGAGGCTCCCTCCAGCAGGTCGCAGGTGAGGGAAAATCCAGCGGCTAGGAGGAAAGGAAGGCGGGAAGGGTGCGACCCAAGGAGCCCTTTTTTCCGCAATCGAGGGAGAGAGAACCTCGCGCCCTCCACCAAAAAGAACGCGTTGCTGCGAGAATCGCTCCTGGGCACGGGGATCGTGAGGTCACGGGGAGAGGGCAGTGCAACGTGGTATGCGTCCCTCTGGGCCTGGTAGGAGTGTCGACGCCCTCGAAGGGCGCAAACCGGCGCGCGACGCTGGACGATGGGGTTTTCCCGGCCGTGCCGGAGGGCAGGCGGCTGGCAAGCAGCTCCCGTCCCGTCTCTTAAGGCGCTCCTGCTCCCTGCCTCCTCGACTACAGCAGCACGTTGGATGCTAGTCAGCCGCGGGACCTGCCGAGTGGTCCTCGCAGTCGTGGCGTCCTTGCTGCAGGGGTACCGCTGCCGTGGCGAGGAATGGCAGGAAGAAGGCGAGGTCTCCCAGTGACCACCGACCTAACAGGCTTTGTTTCTCGCCTGCAGATAGGAGGGAGGAAGGCAGGAACGGGTCCCATACGCAGCGTGACCACCTCGGGATGGGTGCTGCTCCGCATCTGGATGCGTCGCCCCCGAGAAGCCGCGGCATGGTGAGGTGACCCCCCCACCGTCTATGAAGAAGAGGAGAAGGGAACCCCCTAGAGTTTCCTCCTGCCCTTTCCATCCTTTTACTCCTCCTCCTCCCCCTTTTCCTATCCCCATCCCCCACTGAGCTTACGTGAATTTGAGGTGAGCCAGGGTGTGTCTCCGGCCGCCTCTGCAGGTGCCGCTACCGGAGCGTTTCGTCGGCTGGAAGGCCACCGCAGCGTCGCTCATCCCGGCCAGGCGGTGGTCGCGGTGATATTGGCGGTGGCGGTCCATCCCTCTTCCGTTCTCCGGGTGGCGTGGAAGGGTGCGGGGGGAGGGGGAGGGGGAAAGAACACTCACGCGGCGGGGTCGGGAGAACGAGGAGAAGGAGCACCGCTGGCGACGAGGACGACCGCTCGCAGCCGCCGGGCTGCGGGAGTGTTCGGGAGTGGACGGGGAAGGAGAAGGCAAGGCGTGCAGAGGAAAGCGGGAAAAAAAGGGAAGAGGGAGAGGGAGAGGGAGAAGGAGGAGGAGGAGGAGGAGGAGGAAGGTAGGATGGAGAAGAGCTGAGAGGAAGGGAAGGGGGAGGAGGATTGGCGAACAAAAGGCAGGAAGGTGTGTGCGCGCGCCAGCGCACAGGCGCAGCAGGAGCCTGCCGCCACAGCTGCTTCGGTGTTTCCCTCCCCCCTCTCTTCTCCCTTCGTTCCTTCGTTTTCCTGTTTCTCCTCCTTCCCCAGCTGGCAGCACCTGCGGCAGAGTCGCGCACGCACGAGAGAGTACCCCCTAGAAATCTGCGCGCTCCCGGGGAGGCGGAGGGCGGAGGGAGGAAGATGAACGCATAGGGACGGCGGAAAAACGCTCCCTGAACGATTTCCTTTTTCTCCCTCCTTCGCCGCGAGGTTGGGGGAGGTCGCGTTTCTACCTCGCGGAGGACATGGTCATCGCCACTGCCGTCTGCCGGGAGTGTTCGAAGACCCGAGGAGGGCTGGGAGGACCAGGGAAAGTGGACGCGGGCTGGAGCCAGGAGAGGGCGGGTGAGGTCTAGTCCATTCGGAGGAGGATGCCTCAAGGAAAGCAGGAGCTCTGGGCCGAGGGGCTGAAGTAGGTGTCCCGTGGCTCACTTGCGCTATCCACGAAACCTTGAATGTCCAGGGAGACAGAACCTCGCCGTCAGCGTACCCCATCGTTGCGTGGTCGATGTGGGAACTCGGAGGGACCCTAGTAAGAGACGTCGTCCCCGTGTGTTTGTGTTTGGGGGGGGGGGGAAGTGTGCAGCAAGTGAGTTCTTCTCGAATTTCCATGGTGGCCGACGGGAGCTAGAATGACCTGAAATCCTCAAGAGCTTGCAAGAGTGCGTCCACCTGCCGCAGGCGTTCAGGCGAGAGGACGCGCGCTCTCTGAGAAGAAAATGCTATCTGGAGGCCGATCTCCAAGAAACCCACGTGGAATGAAGTCGGCCTATTCCAGACTGTCGAACCTCTCGAGAAGTGGCCTAAGATCGGTGACGATGGGGAGACACGGGAGCGAAACCGGCGGAAGCGAGGGATGGCATCGAGAGGTGACCAACCGTCCCGGGCGCTATGCAATAGGGCGCCTTCGGAGGGCAACGCTTGTCCGGTTACGCGCAGGAGTACTGACTCGAGCGGCTCGCTCCTTTCCTCCCGTGTTCCCGCAGCAAAGAAAGTCTCTGCGGGAGCTGTGGGGTTGCCTGGCGACGGGCCGAGCTCTGCGACCGCGCTGCTGCGGTCCTACGCCAGGCCCTGAAGGCAGCGACGCTCGAGAAAGGGATGAGTGCGCGGGCAGCGGTCGGATGTCGTCATCTAATCGCACCAGGTGGATGGCATGGCTCCCATCTTCCTCTTCCTCGTATTCCCACCACCTCCTGCTCTACGGCAAACTCCAGGTCGCGCCCAAGTGGGTGGGCGAAGGAGGCTCGTCCCTTCTCCTGTTCTCTCCTCGAAATGCTGCCCGAAGAACCTTGATTCCCTTCCCGTTCGCTCGCCTCTTCCCCTCCCGCTCCTGGATCCACCTTTCACGCCTTCCTGGGGCGCGACAGACGCGTCATTCTGGCTCGGAGGAACCGCAGCTCCTCTTGTGACCCTTGCTGCTGGTGCGCTGAGGCACCTTCGACCGCTTCCAGAGCTTCCTCCCTGTGGCTCCCGCGAGGTGGAGAACTTCCTTCCTGCTTCAGGGGTGCCATAACCCACCCTCGCGAGGAACGAGGGTTCCTCGACCGCAGGAAGTCGGTCGGCGCCCAGTGCGAGCGATGGCGGTACCTCGCAAGGTCGTCCGCCAGAGCACCACCTTGCTCGGTCTCCTTAGCAGCACGAGAAACGTCTTCCAAGAGGTCATCTGGTGCTTCCGCTTCCTCGGTGAGAATGAACCGTCCTCTGCATCCTCGGATAGCCGGAGGGGGAAGCTGAGGATGGATCCGCATCTCCGAGGGAGGGATGCCCTTCCCTCGTATCACACGCCTTCAGCCAGCTGAGGATTTCGAAGATAGGTTCTTCCTTTTTCCAGGTGGGAAGATTCCTGTGCCTCTCTCCCTCTCTTGACCTAGGCTACCGTTGCAAGGGGGAGCAGTGGGGGAAGAGATCCCTTCCACAGAATACCCCGCGGATGGGAGACTTCTCGTGGACCGGGGACGTCGGTTCTTCGCATTCAGCGTGTCGGAACTCCCTCCTGTCCGTGGCCCATGACGACCTGGAAACGCTGAGGTAATCGCGAGGGCCTGGGTGCTGCGCCCATTTCCCCTCCGGATGTGCTCGGTCTGCTGCAGAAGGGGGCCAATCGCCCTTCCTAGAAGAAAGGTGGTGTTGGGCGTCGTGCTGCAGTGCCTGCACGAAGTGCTTCCGAGCTGCTGCCAAAAGAGGTGCCAGGAAGGGAAGTTGCTCTGGGAAGAGTGCCTCTCGGAAAGGAGACAAGGAGATGATGTGGAAGGCGAGAGAAGGGAGGATCCTCTCCGCTGCAAAGGGCTGGAGCTTGGAAACGAAGCGTGCCCTTGAGCGAAGTCCATGCTGACCTCGATAGATTGCCGCGCTGTCCCTCCAGGCACTCTGCCACACCGAAGCTTCCGTCTACCGCCACTACCACGGCAAAAAGGGCACTCAGTATCACTCCCAGACGAGGTTTGCGGACCGCGTTACGCCTGCTGCCTCCCGGGGCAGCTGACCAGGACGGAGGCGGGGAGGCGGAGGAGACCCAGGGGCGCACAGGTTCGCCCGGGAACCGGCGCGAACCTTTCGCGTCTGGGCATCAGGTCGAGGACCGGAGTCTCTGCAAGAGCAGTTCTTAGAGTGCAGTGACAAGTTCGGGGAGGAGACGATTCTTTCTGGTGGGTGTATCTCGCAGTCTCCGGACGGGTCGTCTCTCCGTTCGTTCACACGTCTCTCACGGCAAAAGCAAACGGGTTCACATCGCATACGTCCTCGCTCCCCCCTCTTCACCCCCCTCCCCCCTTCCTCGAGGACAAGGAACAAGCTGGGAATAAATCTAGGAATTTTCTCCACCACTTTCTCCTCTTCGCTGAGGCGCAGGGTGAAGCAGATAACGTCCCTATCGCGCCGTCTCATCCCGCGTAGCTCCAGGCCGTCCACGTAGGCAGCAGCAATGAGCTCGCAGCCACAGCCAGCAGCATCGCGCAGAGTTGCAGATCACGTGGTAGGGCACGGTTCTCTCGCAACACCTCCGAAGAGAATCCGGGGGCCGCTTGCTCGGGCGCCACCACCCCCAGAGAAACTTCTCAGGTTTCTTCGGCGAAGAAGGCGAGCGGGGAAAGCGGCGAGATCCAATGGTGGCTATTGCGGCGGCAAGGACACGCGACGCGGAGAGGCGTCTTCCCGTGGCAGAAGAGAAGAGTTCGGCAGCGCCTGCCGACATCCGGAGCAACTGAGGTTTCCTTCGGAGATGCAATCTCCTTCGTTTCCCCTCCGCGACTGTCCTGCTTCCTGTTTTATAAACGCAGTTGTTGATCAACAAAAGGAGATGATTCTCCCATCTCCCTTTGTTCATTACCCTTCGGCCTCATTCCCAGCTCTGATGGCTCGAGAAAGATAGGCTCACACATCAGTAAGACTGAAATTAGGGGGCATCAATACAGCATTCAAAGAGGGAGAGGAGGGAAAGGAATGGCCGCTGCAGACTTTAAATTCTGTTTGTCTAAAATTGTGACCCACAGCCGCAGATCCCTCGATAGGGTTGCGCCCCCGTTCTGACAACAAGGTTGCCTGCCGCTGATCTGGGAGAAATACGATGGGTTGCCTCGTTCGTCGAGGAGTAATCAGTGCATAAGCGGCGTCCTCAACAGCGGAAGGATCGCCGGAAAAAGTCTGTTAGACTGGGGAAGTGGAACATCACCGACCGACGTGATTCCACTGCGTGAATTCCCTCTGAAAACGTCTGCTTTGGTGGTATCACTGGTGTGCCGGTTCAGGGAATTTCCTATGAGTCGCGGGTTGCTCCCCTGAGATGGTTATAGGGAAAAGGAAGGATGGGGAGCGGATGCTGCTGTTCGCTGCCATCTTTCTTCCAGTCGACATGGTGATCGAAGGGATATTCAATACGCAGTGCGCGTCCAACGCAGAAGTCCATCTTCGGCGCTGCTTTTCCTCGGCTTCATCATCGTAGAGTTGGTCTCATCTGGCATCGAATTCAAGGCTGACCTCGAAAAAAAAAAAAAAGAAAAGAAAAGAAAACAACGACAACTAGGGGTCGCGATCTCAGATTGGAAATTGCATCTATATTCAGACTGGGAACCGGGATTAGAGAAATGAAAAGATCCAGGAAGCGTGCTTGCAAAAAAACGCATTACACGGGACGAGACTTCTTTCGAGGCGTTCGGATTTCGGGGAGAGAGAGAAAGAAAAAGAAAAAAGAAGAAAACGGAAGGAAAAAAAAAGTGTTTTATTCTTTGTAATGGAGCTTTGATCTTTATAATGGAGATGAAAGTTCCTTGCACATTAGGAATCTAAGAATAAGTAATAAGATTTTCGAATACTGCCCCCGTATCCACGGAGGAACTCGATCTTCGTTTTTAACTCCATAGCAGTCGTGAGAGATGTGTCGATGAATACTGAAACGGTGGGAGAGAAAGGCATTTTTCTCAATCTTTCTATGCAGCGGCATTCGCGACAAAGCCGAGAAGAATCCTTTTGAAGTACGTTCCTCCTGGAGGAGGAAACCCGGAAGCGATTGATCGGCAGACGAGCTCCCTTTTTCTGGTATCATCTTCAAGCAGTTGCAGGAAGAAACGAAAGCAGGCAGACTCTGCTTCGGAAACTCCCTTAAGCGGCACAGAAAATTTTCCTGGGTCCCTCATCTTCCTGCTTTTTTTGGTGCTCAAGCGAGAATTTTCAAAGGAGATTCACACGAGCGTTCCGGGCTTTCCATTCCCCATCCAGGATCAGGGCAACTCTGGTTCTGCACGTCTCGCAAGGCGTGGAGTCGGCGGCGCCAGTTTCCTCTAGGACGGTGCCTCTAATAACTTCGTCAATCGAAAATTTCGGGGGTCGTTCCAGCAGCCAGTGACGCGGACGTGGGGCGTCTTCCAAGAATGCCCTACGCTGGGGTGGGGGCAGGCGGGTGCGCTTCGTCGACATTCCTTAATTCTGCCTCAATCTCCAAGCGCCCAGGCGCAGCAAAAGTTGGGTCATCGACATTTGGATCAAGGAAACTCCACTCAGGGTTCCTTCCATCAGTCTTGATTCAAACTTCCCACCGTGCTAAACGAGAGAGTCATTCCAATGCCCTGCCCCTCAGTGGTTGCTGGTTGTTCAGAGGCATGCATCAGATGTATGGGTACTGCCGAAGAGAGGCAACAGGCTTTCTTGGGAACCGGAGCTCTGCGACGATCGATGGGCGAAGGTCGCGTTAATGCCTCGGCTCTCACGCTTCAGCTGCCATTTCATCCAACCTACGGCATGGAAAATCCATCGCTGCAACCTCGAGGTGGAATGCATCGTCGGAGCCTGCCGGAACTTTTGCGTGCGCTCCTGGAGGCTCGGAATAACCCGAAAGCGCGGAACAAATCTTCAGCTTCTCATCGGACCGAGCTGATTACCACAGAAAATCGCATACTGAACGCTCGGGTAATTTCGAATTTTCGGAGAAGGTTCCGAACACGCGCAGAAGGAGGAGGAAGAGGAGGAAAAAATGACAGGCAACTTTGGGTAACACGAGTTCTCAATCATTCCTGATAGTCCAGCCAGGCAACCCAAAAACGATCTGCCATTCAGGTATCCCTTGAACGAACCTCATTTCTCAGTCCTTTAGGAACGATCCCCTGGATTCTTGGAGCTTCATCGCAGCCGGGAAAGTCAGGAATCCGGGAACCCTGCTCTCTCGCGGCCTCTGGACGTCTGCAGTCGATGGAATTCTCGTCTGCCATCTGAAATTCTTTCATTGTTGTTATTACTCTCCGGGAAGGTCCAACACGATTCTCCCACAGACGTCCTCACAAAGGCGCTTTCATTCCGACAGCAGGGCGGTGATAGATCGAGGAACCACAGACACCGAGCCGCGAACCGGCGCCGTGGAGAAGAGACAGTACATTCCTTCCGCTCACCCAACCTGGCCTCGAGATTGCGCAGCAGGAAGAAATGCACCCAAGGGACGAGAAGGTGGACAGGTCACGGAGATGAAGACGATGGCAAAGGAATGACCCGAGGAATGCCCCGTTTGCCGCTTGAAGCCCCTCTGTTCGCCGAGTCAACAGGGGTGGTTGGCGCTTCTTGCCGGATTCCCGGCAGCCGCAGGACGCCGCAATGTGGGGACGCGGGGACAGCAGCGATCCGACGGTGTTCACGCGACTTGACTCTTGGGTTGCCCTTGGGAACTAAAGGGAGTCCTTTGGCTGCTGTGCAGGATATCCCATTATCTGCGCGGCATCTTCTCGATACGACCAATCAAGGCGTACTAAAATACCATGCAAAGCTCATTTCGAAGCCTCAGAACACCAAGGCCTGTTGGTTCAAATGAGCATGCGATTTTGGAGGCGTGGCCATTCTATCCGTTCGTGTCTAGGATGTCTAGGACTTTACGTTAGCGTGAGGAGATTTCATGCTACATCTCTCAATTGTGTGCTGTATTACTCGAAGGAGGGTCACGGTGGTTAGCATTAATTTCTCTTTTTGGAAGACGACAGTAGGTTGTTGGTCATCGTGCTCCATGAGATGACGATGCAATCCTTCCTCCTCATATGCAAGAGTTTTGCCGTTTCTCTCAAAATCCTCGTCCTGTTTATAAACCACGAACCTTTGCGTCGTCATGTAGGGTACCTCAATATTGATCCTTGGTTTGGTCTCCCAGTGGTCTCGTTGTTCGTCTAAGAAGCCGCTCCTAAGATGAGGATTTTTCCATCTAGAAGAGTGACGGAGAGAAAAGTCTTCCTTCACAGAACCATGTCAGTGCGAATGAAAAATCTTCTCCTGCATACCCGCTCTTCATCACAAGAGGTTTGCGCGTCGAAACTTTATCGCCTGAGGGCACAGGTGCCGAGAAGCGAGGAGCAGAGGTCCTTTCTCGAGACCCACAACGAATCTTCTCGCTTCGTCTTACTCTCAGCGGCTGCTGCCTGCCATCAGGAAGATCTTCATTCATGTGGCTGTGTGGAAATTCCAGAGCGGGACATTCCTGGCTCTGCACAGCAAGCATGGGGAAGAGGCCAAGAATCCTCAAGATTCGTTCACAAATTCCGCCTTGTCGGTGCGGCAGGAGAGACTCCTCTTAGCTTCTCCGGCTGCTTCCGAGAGAAGCAGCGAAAGGCGATTCCTGTGGGAAATGGCAAGTGGATCGCGCGGAAGAGCACCGAAACCTCACCGTGGAGCGTGAGTGCCGCTTCGTTCGGTCAGTTGCTCACTCGAAGCTGGAAAATACTCCGTAAAAGTGAAGATGGCGATACCTGGAAATGAACATTCAGCTGAGGGATTCTGTTGGATCTATCCGGGTAACATCCAAACCCTCGTCCCCTTCCAGCTTCATGTACTGAGACGAGGGTTCATGTACTGAACCCTCGTCTTCTTCCTGCCAACCGATTCCAGGTTTCCTGCATCATCAGACGACTTGCAATCATCAGTTTGTTGTATCTTTTAACAGAGAAGGCTACGGAAAATGAAGATTCTCGCATCGCTTCATCCTCTCTCGTGTTGCTCGAGAGATACTCCGGCCTTTTCCGTTTCCGCGGAGGACTTTTTCAGTCCATCCCTTTGTTTTCTTTGATCTGCAATTTCAGTAGAGTCGCGTGGAGACTCAAAGGTTCTCAAAGACTTGTAAGTTCCTCGGCCTTAATTTTACTTCCATCACCAAGTCCTGGAGACGGAGTATTTCTGGTTCATTGGATCGCTTCTTCATCAACTTCATCTCCTTCTAAATAAGCTTGCTAATCAGTTGCGTGGATTCGCTTCCACGGTGACGTGACGTAATGAACCTTGATTCCCCGTTTCCATTACTCTCCGTTGTTTCCATTACTGTCGTTTTCGTCCTGTCCGTCTTCTGCCCCTTTGAAACCTTTCCCGAGACTCTGAGCAGGAATTCATTCCTCCTGGGTACCGATCTCTCGTGAAACTGAGCCGGGGAAGATCCCGGGACAAGATCAGGATGCAACTCAGCTCCCTGACTGCCTTTGGACAGGGTCCGTCTTTTCCCTGCGACCGCCGGATCCTTCTCAACTTTGAGGCCGGGGATGCTCCCTGAAATCTCCCGCACTGTCGCTCGTCAGCCTCGAGATCCAGGAAGTCCAGAAAACGTCCTGTTGGCTCCGTTCTTCCGCGTTTAAAGTTGGCGCACAAACACGTGGGGATTTTTCCCTCTTCACGTTACTCGCGATGATGGGAGGTCGGTGTTTGCAGTTGTTCCATGAGGTCATCAGTGGGTTTTCCTGGAGCGCTTGCTCAGAGAATCAAAGAACCAACTTGCCGATTCTTCGGGTTGCATCCTTCCTGGAGAGAAGACTGTGACCACCTGCTTGCTGCGTCTACTGTGCCCTCCTCAACCCCAATCCTTTCTGCTTTCTCGCTCTTCATTGAGACGCCCCAGGAGATTCGTTGCTTTGTCTCTTGCCGCTGCACGCTCGCCGATCGACAGAGCCCATCCTTTCTTCCGGGATCCGACCTTGCCGATCCGTTTGACTACCCTGCAAGATTTCCGCGTCTCCAGCGGAAGTCGCCTTTCGGGAACCTCCTTAGGTGCGCCTACTACCTAAGTGTTTCTCGCTCATTTCGGTCGACAGTAGGAACACGAGACCAAAGCTCAGTGTCCTCCCATACGGGGTATTCGAAGTAACACGCGGGTGGCCACTCCATCCGCAGCAAAACCTCCGGTTGACCAGGGCTGATTTCAAAAGAATTCCTCAGGAAGCTTCGAGCTGGAAGCAACGACTGTCTCCAGCTTGACCTCTTATCAAGATGATCGAGACGATCTTGAACTTTAATCATGGTTTGTAGGGTGGTCAAGGCTTCATTCCCGTAGGTTAGTCGGAAGTGATCACTAAGCCGCAAGACGCAATCACACGCGAGACGCTTCCGGCGAGTGGGGTCGGCGCCCACAGAGAGAAAGAGGTGACAGTCGCAGAAAGGATTCGACCGACATACTTGGTCAGATGGGAAGCTGAGGCCGGATCGACTCGGAGAAAAAAAAAGGCCCAAAGCGATTTTTCCGCCGCTGCATCCAATCGTGCAGACTGCTGCTACACAGTCGGGCACAGGGTGACAGGGAGACCGGCGCTGTTCGTGCTGCGGCACGGACCGGCCTCCAGGTCACCCGAAAAAAGTCCGCTTCCGGGAATGCTCAGCTGACTCCGCGTTGGCCTAAAGCCCTTGGGAGGCATCTATTCAGCACCCGGAGACGGTGCTTCCGCCGTGCGGGAAAAAAAAAAAAATCCAGACTCCGCAGCTTCCGAACACGGAATGCAACGCGTCCGCAACGAGATTAAACAGTTCATCGATTTTCACGGAGGAGAGTCACAAGGCGTCGCGCTGGAAGATTCAGGTGGCTTCCTCCAGCAGCCCGCGCCTCCACTTATCGGTTTCCCGGAGCTTCGGTGGGAGGTGGGTGCCGACAGAATGGTTCGCTGGCAGGAAGGAGCCGTCCCTTTCTTCTCGAGTCTTCCGCAGGTAATTATAAACACAGCTTCACTTTTTTCTTGCACAAAAAGTGTCTGGAATGCCCATAAATTCACATCCGAATCTCAGCGACGTCGAAGGCAAGTCCTGGCTCACCAAGGAGTCGGTGACCCGGGAGTTGGCAGAACCAATGCGTTCCGCAGCAGCGGGAACTCGTCCTGCCGTTTGGGAAGGAAGATAAATGAAAATGAAACATCTGTTCCCGGTGGAGGGAGCTCGAAACGGCGCTCCAGCCGAACGTTCTGACGACGCCAGCGTGAAAAGATCCTGCGGAAAGGAGTTCCTGCCCTGCTCCACATTAGCGGGATCATCCCTAGCATTCATAATAAAGCCGCTGTTTTGTCTCTGGGATTCTGATGCGCCTCCTCCTCCTCTTTGATCAGCATCGAATCTACAAGCAGCAACAAGTGAAGTGGGCCCACTTCTGAAGATATGGATTTTGCCCGCGTGGGCGGCTGTGGTGGCTGCGGCCTCCGCTCGCGTGGCACCGAGCGTCGCGGGTTCCAAGCCCGCCCGCGGAGGGATGGACACCGAGAAATGGGTGAATCGTGAATTTCGAACACCTTCCCTTCATCGCAGGATGGCGCTGGCTGGTCCACGGACTTCGCATGCGACACTGGCGAAAGCAGCCAGAAACCGGATGCCCGGTTGACTGACCGAGATTGGTAGTCGACCCTCCGGGGTCCTTCAGGATTTCCATCTGCCTAAAAAAATGGAGCTGCATTTCTTCCTGAGAGGGAACCAAACCCTCTCCATCGCGTACCATGGAGCTAGTTTATACCCCCCGGGGGTTTGCCTCTCTAAAGTGTGAGAAGCGAGCGCCCTTCAGAGAAATAGGGAAGCCTGCCTTCGGGGTTCTCTTCAGAGGAGGAAACGGGGAGAGGTTCCCTTGTGGGTTCCCTTCGAAGAAGAAATGAGGAGCAATCCCCCTCTGGAGAGGTCCTTTCGTAGTAATTAAGACTTCGGGGTTTCTTTTGGAGACAACCATAACGAGTTCCCTTCAGAATTCCTTCCCAAGCGTAAAAGGAACAGACTCCTTCCTCCGGAGCCTTCCTGAATTCATAAGGTGGTCTATCCGGGGTTACCCCCTATAACTTGAAGTCGGCCAAATGGGAAGTCACATGCGAAATAGGTTTTCGGACGAAGGAATTAGGTGGTTGGACCGCGGACGCTTCGACCCCAAGGACTTTACGGAAGGAACTACCGCGCTGGGATGAGCTGCTGGGAATCCCACGGGAAGAACTCGAGTGGCCCCAGCGCTGAAGAACAACCGGGCCCTCTCCCTGAAGTGGCAGGAGTCGGCACTTCTGCTGCTGCACTGGGGCATCCCGTGCAACGCCCTCCGCTCTCACTGGACCTGGGAGGCTGTGGACCCCAACTGTTGCAGGTGCGAGGAACGGGCATCCCAGCTCTCGCACCTGCTTGTAGACTGTGTGTTGCCCTCCAGCCCCTATGGTTGCGTTACGCAACGGCCCTTAGCACCGACGGGCAATCCCAGGAACGTGTTGAAGCGCCTCTTCGTGCGCGATTCCTTTTCGCTTGCCGCATCTTCAGCAGTTCTTTGCTGCCTACTTGGGATTGTAGCAGCCTGGAGCTACGTGAGAGGAGAATGGCGCGATAGGGGCGCTATCTGATTCGCCCTGAGCTTCCTGCGGTTCGCAGCAAGATGGCTCCATCTGGGGCATACTCTGATGGATCTTGACGACATCCTGCATAGGATGCAGAAGGTGCCCTCCAGACACTGATCCCTTCCTGTACCCCGAGGAGTTTTTTTTTTTTAATAATTTTCCATTTATTTTATTTTTGTTTGCCCCTCTTCCCCCTTCCTGCATTGCCGAGGGTTGCCTCGCGGGCATGCGTACCAGTTACTCGGCAGGTTGCGAGCACTTTCGGACGATGTAGGGTCCATGGCCCTACACATTCATGCTCACCATTTTTATTATAAATGCCCCGGCGTGACCGAGTGATAGACCTATAAATTAAAGGATTATACGCACCCTCGGGTGAACCAAGAAGAAAAAAGAGAAAATACTGGAGGCAAAGCAGCGAAAGCAGAGAAAGCGAAGGATGTCCTTCACCCTAGGCCAATAATGACGATCTCCCCGTGAAGTCGCTACTGGCCTTTTTTTTTATTTTCGAAAGGAAAAAGATATGCTTTTTACAGTGTGTGAATCGTAGAGGTGTCTTCGGTATCTGTAATCACCACAGAGATGTTGTCGGCTATACGAAGGCTGGTTCTATCCGAAGGAGTTCAGAGGTTCTCAGGTCATCATGAGAAAGATGGAATCATGCTCATCATAATGCACTTTTTAGGCATGTTTGACCATTCCCTCCCTTGATGGTCGCATCACATTCGGATCCGCCCTCAAATGAAGCGCATGGAAGTTAGCAATGCAGCGAAACGGCGGAGAGGAAACTCCGTCACCTTCTCTTTCTCTCAGAGCTCTTGCGCGGCAGTGGAGCCTCATGGTCATCTCTGCTTACCATGGGTTTCGTTTCTTTCGCCAATGAAGGGAAGTATCGACTCAGGAAGAACTCTTTTGAACTCCTCCTCGACTCTAAAGAAATCACACTCCTAATCCAGTTTGTGCCAGCATGAGGAAGGATCAATGCTGGGAGAAAGAATTTCCAAAGCAGCATGCGCTTAGATTCTTCTGCCTGCAGGGCTGCTATCCGAATCTTTTGTTTCCCCCCAGGAGGTTCGCGGCAGGGCAGCATCCGTCCTCAGTGTGTACCACTGGTGCGGTTCCAACGGAGCGTTCTCTCATCAGCAGGGCAAAGATCCTGCTGATGAGTCAGGACGAGTCCCCTGTGGTTTTCAAGATGAGAAAGCGCGTCCACTGCGCTCCGACTCTTCCGTCTGGGTTTCTCGGTTCCCGCATCTCGGAAACCATTCGGTTTCAAGCGCATCGCTAAATCTCACCAGCAGCTTGGCAACCCTGCAGGGCACTGGAGGCCAGTTTTCCATGCCGGATCCTCTTGCCACCAAGCAAAAGGATCCGAGAACAACCAGTCGCGGATCTTTTCTTCTGCGGTGACCGTTGGGAAGCAGATCCGAGAACGTCATGTGCGAGAAATTTCGGCGCGAAAACCAAGCGAGTAAGGAGCTCCCCGAGCTGGACTTTACGATTGTCCTTTGGGGTCTCTCTTCTTCTCGAACACCCCCAGCAGCCTTCGGAGAAGGAAAGGTTTACCTGCACATTCGGCAAGACTGTCGACAGCACATCCAAATCGAAAGCCAACACCAGCCATTTTGCTGCCCTCGCGAAGGTGTGGACGGGAACACACGGTGCTTCGTACAGGAATTTCACCTCCCCTAGCCCCTTCCCTTCCTCCGCCTGTGACGGGCGACTTCAGAGACTCTTCCTGCAGCTGCAGCTTGGGATCCGGAATGAACGGAAGCAATGCCCGCCACTGTCCGACCGAAGAGAAGGAACGGCAAGCCGGCAGCAGTTGCCGAGCAGCCGAAGCGAAGGACTTGCAGCCTGAACGAAAGAGACTGCTCCGAGGCGGCTTTCGGATCTCGAATTCGCTCCTCGTGGAGCAGCTTCGAGGTCAACTTCTTAAAGGGCATTTTATAAGATTTGGAGAGAGTGCCGACCTTCTTCTGAAGTCAGGAAGGAGCTAGCCAGCGAAGCCGCACCTACACGCCTTCTTGTGACCCACTGCGAGACGACACTTCTGCACGCGGAGCTCCGAGGTTCTTCTGCTTCCGGATTGCCGGGAGCTGCTGGGAAGTCGCCAACTAGGTCAGGTGAGCCGCTCTGAGCGCCACCGACGGGTGCATAAGAGACAGCCTTCCAGCAATCGTGCTTTCATACTCGATGCTTTTCTCCACTCCAAAAGGAACCGGAAAAGAAAAAACAAATCGGTTCCCTTAGCAACATGCCTGTTTGTCCCGTCATACACACACACAAAAAGCAAACAAACAAACGATGGGATATTCTCTCTTTTCTTTTCTCTCTTCGGAAACACCAGAGGACTCATTCCTCATACGGGATGAGCGGTCTGCTGACGTTACGCCTATGTTTGTGCTCCTGATGCCATTTTGGGAGCGAGCGCCTTCGGACCTGCCGTTGTTTCCCATCTTTCCGGTGTCGCGCTTTGCACGCCGCCCGTCCATCTTCGCTTCGCAGCCTTCCGAGACGGAAGTGAGCGAGGGATTCCATCCTTTCCCGGAGGCGCGTTCCCCGTGCACCCCCGCTTCTCCCAGGTTCCCCGCCGAAACCTCGAGCTTCGCGAGCGCGACAGAGGCGCGGAGTGGAGTAGCGAGATGCTCCGCAGTTCATCATCGTGGATCCCGGTCAGTACTGCAGACGAGAGAGGAGGAGGAGGGAAGGGGGGGGGGGAGACGGAAACCGACGCGACGAATCCAACGCATTCGAGCGGAGCTGACCGCGGATCTCAGTGGGGAGAGAAGCCGCGTGTGGTACGTCTCCCGTCGCCCAGAGCAAGCATCCTTTTCTACCCAGAAATCAATGGGAGAGGTCGCCCCCGCAAAACAGAACCGTTGTCCGGGAACCACTGGTCTAGATGATTTCACCATCCAGGCGAAATGCAGACGGGGAGGGGTTGTCAGCTGGGAAAGGCCGGGAGTGTTGCAGCTTGTGCTCACAGAGAGGACTGGGTGATTCTTTCCCCTCCCCTCCTGTTGCTCTCGGAGAAGTTCAAGCGAGGCGGCAGAGGGAAAATCGGAACAACGTAATGTTTTGATCGCATCTTCGCGATAAACCCCGCCTCTCGCGTTCAGCTTTCTCAGGGGTTCCCCGTCAGAAGAGAGCCGAGGGAGACCGAGGAAAAGGAGGCGTTCAGAGGGGTGCCGTGGTCGAACCGGTGAGTGCCCGGCGTCGAGCTCCCAGGAGGGCGCCTGGCTCGAGGGAGGGTGACTCATCTTGCAAGATAGTTTTTTCTACTCCGCACGCGCGGCGCCGCCAGGACCCCGGTTCGGACGCCACTGTCCTCTCCTCGGTAGGTGCCCCTCAGTCCCTGGTGTTTGCTTGCTCGTTCCAGGTTTCCTCTCCCGACGGACGCGCTGGGCTTTCTTCCTTCCTCTCCACTCCCTCCTTCTTTTCCCCTACCTAGCTCCCTCGCACGCTTTCCAGTTCCCGTTCGGCTCTCCATTTCTGTTGACAGTGCGGTTGCCGTGGAGCTGCCCCGGCTTGAGCCCGCCAAGAGAAAGAACGTTTGTTTTCCTTCGAGAGAAGACGTCCTCGAGAGATCTTCCATCATGTTGCACTTGTGTGGACTCCACACGTCCATCCATGCCCTGCTCCCTCTTACTGAGATACCATTCTCACTGCTGATACACAAGTACGAACTCCCCTCCTCTCCTTCTTGCCCCACTCCCCCTCGCCTTAAAAAAAAAAAAAAAAAAACAGCACGTGGATTCGCGTCTCTTAACAGCTAGAATCTCCGTTTGGAGCCTGTCACGAGACCATCCATGACTCGCCCAGCCCTGTCTCTGGTGAAGGACCTCCATTCGAGATGACGCATGCAAGAGTGGAGGGAGTTTCCCTTATCGAGGTGAGCGGTGTTCTGCCGGGTAAGCTTCCCTGCTTGCCACGAGCCCTTAACTTCTCCCTCGGCGCTGCGCGGGCGCTGCCAGTTGATGGGGCGGGTCTGCGCTCTCTGGTTCGGGGGGCACCCGAGCCTATGGACACTGTTTGGCCCATGTCTGATGATGGATGACACCATGTCTTCCCTCCTAGAGCACAGCTGAACGCGTCAGGGCTACTCTCGGGGGGTTCAGGAGACCATGGAGACCTTCCTGTAGACGAAGGATGCTCCGGCGGCTGGCTCTCTTGTATGCAAAGGGACGAGAAGATGGACAGGCCCCAAATAACCCCCTAAACAAAGAGGAGGTGGGAGGGACGGGCCCCACAGATGGGGGCATCCCCCTCCAGAAGGAAACGAAGAGAGCGGCGAAGAGCTCGTAGCAAACGGTGTACGCGCGGGGCGAACTGTTTCGGAAAGCGATCCCGTGATCTTGCACGCAAGGGACAAGAAATGGACAGGCCACGAAGATAGCGACGATGGGAAAGAGTCCCTTTGCCATCGTCGCTCCTTGAAGCCACTCCGTCCGCCGAGTCAACAGGGAGGCTGGCGCTCCTTGATGGGATTACTGACATCCGCAGGACGTCGCGATGTGGGGACGCGGGGACAGAAGATACCCGACGGTGTTCGTGCGACCTGACTCTTGGGTTCCTCCTGGCCCTCTCTTGATCCCCTCTTTCCCCGGTAAGGTCTCCTTCGTTTTGTGTCTGGTCTGACCAGGTGCCTGATCCTCCTCATTGTGAGGTCACATTTGACCGCACAAAATGACCCTGTGTGCCGGTGCAAGGAGGCAACGCCGGGGGCGAGCACGACCTTGATCGTCTCCGTGCCCCCAGAGCTGGTCTCGCAGAGAGCGGGAGCGGGATGGTATTCCCCCCGTGCGGGAACGAATCCCGAAAGGCACTTCCTGCCTCTTCCTGCCACGAAACGGCCGGCATGTCGTCCAGGGACAGGGCCCGCGGCCCCGGGAAGACGTGGGATCGACATCGCGCGGCTTCTCTCCCTTACTCTTTCCTTCCCTCGCTGAGTGAGGGCGAGGTGTGCTCCCAGTCGCACAGGCTGGGGGCGCCGCCCATCCACAGGATTAGCAGGTCCTACTCCTCCGGATGATGGCGTCGTGGGCGAGTGATGATGCCCTCTAGGACGGCACTCCCGTGCGTCCATAGCGTGGCGATCGAAAGGAGAAACTCCCCTTTCTGGCATGGCTGGCTCTGGAAGGAGGGCCGGCCCCTCTGGGAGAGGGGCGAAATCCAATTGCTATCTGCCCATGTGATGCTGACCCTCCCACGCGCCTCTTCCTGTTTTCCCATCGCCTCTTCCCTTCGTTGTCTCTATCGTGTGCAGCCGGTCTACGAATCAGCTACCGCTCGACCTTAGGCGCTATGCTGGAAGTCGCTTGCAGCGCATGCCAGCACATGCCGACATGAAACGGATTGATGCAACCTCCCTGGAAACCGCTACTAAGGAGAGGATGCAGGATGGAAACGAGCAGCCAATGGAAAGATAAGCAAATGGAGGATGAGACGTCCATGCTCCTTGGTGGTGGATGAGATCGCGAAGGGCCAGGGGATGAAATTGGGTACTCCAGTCGGTCAGGAGCTCCGTCTGCCCGCGATTGCCGCGAGGTTCTCTCTTTTTCATCCCAGCTTCCAGCTCAGTCCTATTTTCCAGGGAAGGAGACGGCAGCTGTTAGACGGGGGTGTCCACACTCCTCTTTCACGCCGGAGGTCGCCGTTGCTTGATTTGACAGGAGATGGCAATCGGGGAGCAAAGTGATGGGCCCGAAGAGGCAGAAGTCCGTTCGAGAAGGTCATCGTCGGGGAGTTGGAAGTTCCCCTTGTATGACCACTCACCCCTACGGCGTTCCAGAGGCACGTGCGGAAAGAAATGACTCTGGAACGCGAGCCTTTCGTCAAGGCGTGGTCCAGTGAAGATCTGGTTGCGCCACCGGCATTACGGAAGTACTCTGGTGTCCATCAGGAAGTGTGGTATTTCGAATGTTCTCCGGAAAACTTCGAGGGAGATCCGCCCACCTCCGCTGCGCTCCAAAGCTAGGTCTCTTTGGAGGGAACTCTCTAAATGCTAAAGAAACATTCGCCTTGGGGATCACGAAGCTCTTTGACGCTGTCCACGTCACCAGAGGGTGCAAGTTACTCATCAAGTTAGGGGACACCCCGAGATGGGATCATCCTATGAATCCAGGAAGGCTCTGGAGGTAGGAGTCCGTTCCTTTCACGCTTGGCAGGAGAGCCCCGGAAGGAACTCTCGTCCAGGTTGATCTCCTAAGGAAACCCCGAAGGGAACCTCTTCCTCATTCTCCTCAGAGGGACTCCCAGTTTGTAGGGAGAGCTCCTCGTCCCTTTTGCGGGGGGAGCCCGAAAGGGAACTACCCCTTTCTACGTCCTCTGAAGAGAACTCGGAAAGGACACTCCCAATTTTCTCTGAGGGGTCACTCCTGAAGGGAGCAGCGCATTTCTTCACGTTCTGAAGAGGCAAGCCCCTGAGGGGGGCATTAGACAGCTCCATGGTGCTAGATGAAGGGTCTCCCCAGAGACGGAAAGGAAGCATATCCGGAGGGGAACCCCGAAGGACTCATTGTTTCCTGGAAGGACCCGAAGAGGGGTCCACAACTTCCAATCCCAGAAGTCACTCAACGGTGGCATTCGGGGGTTTCTGGCTTCTACCAGCGCCGCACCAACTGCATGCTTCGGGAGATCCTGGAAGATTGCGTGGGCAGCCAGAACCTCTCACGCTGCCGTGCTGCCCTCCCTTGAGGAACACATGGGTAGCAGCTTACGGCTAGATGAGAGGTTACTGTGAAATCTTTAGAAGGAGAAGAGGACTGGGCAAGTGAACGACGGGCCGCCCGCTGATGCTGCGGTCCCGAGTGCGCGACCACATGGACTTTTTCTCTGGCGCGTGCTACTGGGTATTCCGGAGGAAGACCTGCAGTGATCCCGGTGCTCATGAACACCCGCACCCTCCTCTTGAAGTGGCAGTCGGCGTTCACACTGCTGCACTGGAGCCTCCCGTGCAATGCCCGCCGCCATCATTGGACACGGGTGTGTGGACTCAAACTGTGCAAGGTGCGGGGAGAGGGAATCCCTCCCACACCTCCTAGTAGACTGTGTTGCTCTCCGGCTCCTTTGCGGATGCTTTGCTGCGACCCTTGGAACCCCCGGTGGCAACGCCAGAGATGTTTCAAAGCGCCTCTTCCTGAGAGACGCCCTCACGCCGGCCGCATCCCTAGCAGCAGTATTCTGTTGCCTACGCGGCGGGACCGTGGCTGCATGGAGCAGCAACGCCAGAGGGCAAAACGACAGAAACGCCATTTATTGTGCTCTCCTTTTCATGAGGACAGCGTCAAGATGTCTCATCTGGGAGTCTTGAAACAGGAACTTGCCGGCATCCTTACAAGGATGCAGAGGAAAGCACCCGGTGATCCCTTCCCGAAAACCTCCATTTTTTGACTGCTTGTTTTATTTTTCTTTTTGCTTGTTTCCCCTTCCCCTGTGCTGCCGAGGTTTTCCCGCTTACCTGAGTGCCAGTTCCCGGCAGGTTCCTTCTTGTATTCATAAATAACATGGCAGGATCAAACGTCCTGCCACAGATATGTATGTTTATTTTATAAATTAACGCCCCGGCGTCATCGAGTGTCAACCAGTGCTGCACCCGAAGTCCGTAGGCCAACCAGAGTTGTCCTGCGGAGGGAACTCGTCACCCGTGACGCACCTTTAAATGGGTGCGTCGTGGATTCAAACGTATTCGGGTATTCGAACCTGCAACGCTTGATGCCACGCACGACCTCCAGCGAGGGCGAGGTCTCCGGGCTTTGCATCGCGCACCAGCCGACGCGTCCTCGATAGCTCAAGGGATGTGGCGATGCTCGTCATTCTGTTGGTGGCACCTCCCGCGCGGCAGAAGTCGTCCACCTCTTCCTCGTCCCTCCGATGAGTGGCAGGCTGTTTGTCTGTGTCTGAACGGCCTCGTTATGCTTCTTAAGAAGCAGGTGGCCGTGTCGTTGAGGATCTTGCCGAGGCAGATTTTTCCCAAGCGAGCATGATAGTAGCTCTTGGATGAAAGGTCCCCCCCCCCCCATACACACACAGACACACCACGCCACTTCCTGGTGCCAAGAAGCGTTCTTGTTGAAGGAGAGGCGAGGAATCTCAAAAGTCAGAGGCCCTTCAGCAGCAGCACGGAGAAGAAATTCGTCCACACCCGCATCCGCATGGAAGGGTCGAGGCATGACAGCCGCAATCGCGTCGCCTTCTTCGGCGGAATGAGCTCGGAAAAGGGGACAAGGGCGAGAGCTCCCCGCAACCTCGCCACGATGGCCATGATCGCGTCGTGGGCGGACGGGCACGCGCGTCTTCTGCTGCCAAGTGAGGTGCCCAAAGGGAGGTGTGGAAGTGGTAGATGACTAGGGAAGCTCCCAAACTTCGAGCGTGGAGTCGAGGAAGCGTTGAGAAAGCGAAGAGCGTGAAAAAAGGAAGGCATCTGATGGAGAACGAGCTTTCTCAAGAACCGGAAGAACGGTCGAGGGACCCCAGGTGGAAGCCCTGATTTTCTGCTGTCGAATCTGCAGCTCCCGTTCCTGCCAGTCTCTGCAGCTGCCTCCCAGTCCTACCTGCGACTCCGAAACTCTCGGAACGATCAATCGAATTTCGTGCCAGCGATTCCTCGCGTCATCACCGTTAATGCAGGTACGTCAGAAAAAGTAGGAAGAGAGGGGGCGAGAGTCAGGGAAGAACATGGCGAGCATGGCGTTGGAGCCGTGATGAAGAGCACCACCATCTCAGGAGCTGCTTCCAGGATTCAGGGACATCAACAGCTCGAAAGGAAAGCAGATCAAGACGGCTGCTGCGAAGTTTGCAAGATGGAAAAGAACAAGTTGTTTCCTCGTTACGATGACAACCAGACCATCCATTTCGATCCCGCGTAGCTGCCGTTCCCGTGCCGAAAGCCAACTGGGGCTGCTGGCTCCGCAGCCGCGAGCCAACCGGAGCGAGCGAATCCGAGTGCGACTTCTCTACCCGACCGTGAAAATGGAACATGCTACATAGTCGTCGCAGAGACACTTCTTCCTGTGGCGCTCTCCTCCTGCCGCATCCCTGTGGATGATGGAAAAATCCTTTTGGTTTCCGTTCTCACTTCCTTCCTTCCCGCTTCTTTTTTTTGTTGTTTCGGGTTTTCATTTTTTTTGGTTCTTTCCAGGAGTGCTGAAGAACCGCTCGCCTCCTCAGAAGGGGGGCTCTTAAACACCGCCCACACCGCATGAAGGTGAATGTGACTCTTCAAGTTATAGGAGGGACAACCCTATGAATCAAGGCATCGATCCTTCCCCGGGAGGAATCCGAACCCGCGACACTCGGTGTTGCCCTTGGAAAGGCCGCCGCCACGAGGCCGTCGACGCGGGCAGAAGAGCAAAAGCGCGAGGCGGAAGAGGAACCTGAGCCAGATCCGGGATGGAGGGAGGATTCCCGGCGACTCGGGGAGAATGCAGCACGAAGAAACCAAGGTTCTGGAAGACGCGGACCCCATCGAGGTCGCAAAGGCGATGCTGGCGAAGACCGGACGCTAGACGCGAGGAAGGGCGGACTCCCGGACAGAGAACAGGAAGGCCAACAGCCCATGAGGAACCCCCCCGCGGAGCGGCACGACCCAGAGGCAGCGGCAGGATCCCAGTTGCAGCCGGCGGAATGCCCGAAAGCGGGAGCACAGGCAGGCGGGGCAGGACCGCCGCGAAGCGAAAGTCTTCGAGCAGGAAGCGGGACGAAAGGTGCCGGTCGGAGGACGGAATTGCTACCGCAACACGCCGGCTGCCTGCGTCCCGCTATCGGTTCCCTTGATCGTTTCGCTCTCGGGTCGTGCGTTCCACACTGACACGGAAACCCGGGCGAGCCATTAATTCCGGTTAAAGGATTTTCCATGGCCTTCTCTCCCAACCGGCTGCGAACCCGTAAAAGAACGGCGTCTTGCGTGCTCTGCTTGCCACGAGAAAGTCACGTGAGGAGCGCATTTCCCGGTCGAGTCCCCATTGGCCTCATTCAGCCCTAATAACAATCGTCTGCTTGCGATTGATCTTTCCTTGATGCCCGCTTTTCCACGCTTTTCGCAACGCATGATCGGAATGCGGGGCCTTGCTGCAGCTCTTCCATCTTCCCATCAATTCTTCCGGACGTCAAGACCGAAAGCAGCGCTCTGTAATGCACACCTTCCTCACTGATGCTCTTCCCAGAGGAATACTGTGCTTCTCATAAATTTCCTTACGCCTATCATATTTGCTTACTGCTCTTCGCATCTTGTCGCTGAGGCGGTTACATTCTTATTTAAGGGTTTGTCACTGTCCTTCCTTCCTTCCCCCTTTCTTTATTTTCTTCTTTCCTGTCCCTCCTGTTTCTCTCTCTCTCTCGCGCTTCGTCTCGCTCGCTCCTCGGCCTCTCTGCTGCATCATCCATAATTCAGGCCTTCCTGGCAATTCACTCAGGAGCGCCGCAGTAGCCTTGCGCTGCGAACGCACAGGATGGCTTCCCTGGTCTCTTAAAGTGGGGACGCAGCCACGGTTCAGGGTACCATCTTGTATCCGTCAGGACATCCGTGATCTCTCGAGATAAGCACAGCTTCAGCCTCGGGGGAGGGGGGGAGGTGCACAGGAGGAGTGTGGAAGCATCAAGGAAGTGAACGCGGCGGTGACTTGTGAGCGTTTCCCTGCTCCAGCCTCTGGTCCTGGTTCCCAGGGAAACCCGAGCATGCTCTTTGGAGCTACGAGTTTTCCCCGAGCGCGCTCTCTCCGAGAGGGATGCGGAAGGGAGCGCGGGGCGAACGGATCGGGCAAGGTGCCCCGCACCACCTCTGCCACATCCGGGCATGCTCTGAAGTCTTCCAGCCGTTCATGCTGGGGTCAGAATTAGGTTGCCTCTGGCTTCGCCGTGGGAACTGGATCCTGCAGCGAATCGTGGGCAGCAGCCCTATTTCCAAACTCTGGGCTTTCCCTGGAAGCCTACCGCGCCCCGTCCCGACGCAGTCTCTTCTGACCTCTTCCGTAGTCGCCCTTGTCTCGCCTGGGAGGGTCTCCCGCCACGCCTTTGGAGCATTGCGGCCGGCTCTTCGCCATCACCACCTTCCGATCACGGAGGTGCGTGGGAGGCACGTGCGACATCCGCGACCGGGAACCCCCGCTGGCACCCTCTCTGCCAGTTCCCGACCTCTTCGAAATTTGGGAAGATTCGCTTCGAGGGAACCATGCGTCCCTGTTTGAACGACTCGTGGAGCGCGGAAGGGTTAGGCATCCTCCGTGCGAGGAACACGCTCCGGGCCTCGTCTTCCGCCACAGCACTGGCTCTGGAACCACGACCGCGCCGTAGACGCCCGCTCGATCCTTCCGACTGGGGAAAAAACTTTATCCCGACATCCACCGTCCCGTGGATCTGACGGCTCGCGGAACGAAAGAGCGGACCATCAACTCGTTAAGCCGACTGCAGCAGCGATGGGCCGATGATGACTGCGCTTTGATGTTCGCCCGAAAGTGGATCATTCCGAGCACGAGCGCTCGAGGCTCCGAAGGAGGCATCGCGTTTCTGACGCCGCCAGCGTCAAGTCGGCGGGTTCTCGGAATGAGCTGCGTCCGAAAGAGGGGGACGCGTAATCAAAGGCGTATCCGGAGGGATCAGAGATACTGCGGCACGATGATCCCCGTCCGAACTTGGGAAGAGAGGAACCTGCACTCGGACGCTTCGCCGATCTTCGCGGCCGCTCTAGAAGAGCGGAGACCGCCAGGATGAACTCTCGGTCATCCCCGACGCATCTTGATGAATGGCACGCCCGTCTGAATCCGTTTATTAACGAGGGGGGATTTTCGTGGTCCACTCTCCTCCTCCCCCCCCACCTCGATCGGACTGAGTTCTCCCAAGGAGCATATGGGGAGGAGAACCACATCCGATGTGCACCCACGGTTTCCTCTCAGTAGTGGCAGACTGCAGCTTCCAGATCGACGTTTCCCCTCGATTCGACGCTCGTTTCAACACGCCGGCGCCTCAGGTGGCAGTGACTCCGGAAAAATTCATTGCGCCCACACTCTTCTCATCCTTACGGGAGCAGGGAGTTCCTTTCGTCTGGACTTCCTTCCTTTAATTTGGGACCAGTCTCCTGGAGCGAATTCCCGAATCTCTCTCCCTCAAAAAAAACAAACAAACAAAAAAGAAAGATCGATTCGGTGCAAAACTACCTTCCTGGCTGCGAGGATTGCTCTTGTGAAGGGAACCCTGAAGAGGCCCAATTTCCCTGAAGGGAGCTCGCAGAAGGGAGCAGCGCGCTTCCTACACTCTGGAAAGGGAACCCGCGAGGGGGTTATCAACCATCTCCATGGTACGCGATAGAGGGGGTCTAGTTTCTTCTTGGGAAGGGAGACGGCTTCATTTTCTCAACCAGATGGAAATCCTGAAGGACCCCGGAGGGTCGCCTTCCAGTTCCGTCCACGCAACAAGGACATCCGCCTTCCACCAGTGTCGTACCCGAAAGGGATTAGAAAACGTCATCTTGCTGGGGGCCTCGAAACCCGCGAGGCCCCCCCTTCATTTCTGAGTCCATCTTTCCCTGGGCGGGATTCGAACGCGCGACGTCCAATGTCCCGAGCGCGGAGAGACCGCAGCCACCACAGCCTCTAGCGTGGGTCCATCAGTGTCCTTCTCATCGCCTTCTATGATTTTCGCTGCACCCGGATCCCGTGAACCCCGGCGCGAGGCCAAGATTGAGGACCGTCACTCGTGCGACGATCGAACTCACCCTTCCTGCCGGCGCCCGTGGCGCTGCCGAGATCGCGCGATGCTTCGCAGCGCGCTTCCTCATCGCACCGGCAAAACACAGCCTGCGTCCGGGCCACACCGGCGGTTGCGAGCTGCTGCGGACGCTCTCCCGTCCCCTTGAAAGAGCCTCTCCAAAGATTATCTTCCCGGGAGATATTGCAGCTGATTAGGCCGGCGGCGAAGCGAGTCTGCGATGGCACCCAAGGGTGCCAAGTTTTCTTACTCCACGGAGCCGTTGCTCATCGATCAACGAGGAGAGGTAATGGAAATGAGTATCGGGAAGACAGTGGGCAGGAGCTGGTTGAACCATCTGGAGGAGAGATACTTTCGCCTCTAAAATTCTCTCTCTGCTGTTTGCCCTCCTTCCACGGGTTCATTCGTGGTCCTTGGCAACCCGCCGTGGTCAACGCTTTTCTTTTTCCTCTTTGTGTTACTCTTCATTTTCGTCCAAGGGAGAGCTCAAACCGCATCATCATATGGCTAGGAACCGCACTTCCTTCAGCATGGGAAAGCCGTCCACGTGGTCATATTCCGTACTCCTTTGCAAGGGATTAATCGAAACGCAGGATCACGATCTCTCTCGTCTCAATCTTCCGTCCTCCTCCTCTTTTCAAGGAAGGACACCACACCTCCAGGCGCGAAAACTCTTGCTCTCCTTCCGAGATGAACCTCTGGACCCCCAAGCAGAGTGGATCGACCGAAACGGAGACTGACTGCTCCAAGCAGACATAGTCTGCGACGCATCCTTTGCTGACACTAAGCGTTCCCCGAGCAAGAAAGGGTGGCTCCGCAGGCTTCTCGTCTTGCGTCGTCGAGTTGTCGGCCCTGTGCAAGAAACAATCGGCCTCCTCGAAAGGCGTCTGGATGGCCGAATTCTTTCTCCAAAGGGTCTGATCCTCAGTGCAGGTCGCTTCCTCGTGCAGACATCCACGGGGGAGGTGGAGCGGGAGTTCGAGCGAGGGGGAGACGGAACGAACGAACGGAGCGGAGTCCTCACACCCCCTATGAAAGTGGACTGCAGCTCCGGTGGGTGACTACGCTGACCCGGACGAACGGCACTACACTGTCTACCCGCGAACAGTAATGTCTGACTCCAGGAAACCGCTCTCATGAGGGCGAGGAACCAAGAGAGATACAGGAATAGGTCCAGAGATTCCTGCACGGGCCTTACAGGAGCTGCTCGCTCCGGGAGATCCTCGAACATCTCGGAAAGAGTGAGTGGGCAGGAACAACCTCCCTTACCGCAGCGCTGCCCTCCCTGAGGAAACACACGGGAAGCAGCATTCCGACAAGATGGGAGTCATCCACGGATATCTCCGTCAGGACAAAAGAACTGCGTTGAATGGATGACGGGCCAGCTTACTAATCCTGCGACCCCTGATCCTCCGATTCTGCTGTCCTCTGATTCCTCTGGGAACTCTTCGCCGCGACCCTAGGAACCCCCCAGCGGCAACTCCAGGGACGCTCTGAAACCCCTTGTCGTTCGCGACGCCCCTCGACCCGCAGTCTCTCCAGCAGCTCTCTGCTGCCTAGGTGGGATGATAGCTATCTGGAACGATGCAAGAGGAGGGCACAGCGACAGTGCGTCATATCCACTTCGCCGTCCGCTTGATGAGGATGGTAACAAGATGGCCCCATCTGAAGGACTGTATACAGCAAGAGCTTGTCAGTATCCCCAAAAGGATGCAGAGAGCCATCCCCAGCAGGGCGCGACCCCTTCCCGCACCCCTCCTTCCCAAAGTTCATTTATTTATTATTATTTTTGTTTCGTTTTCTTTTTGTTTTCCCCTCCCCTCTGATGCCGTGGCTGACCTCACCGTCCTGCAAACAGGTAAGCTGGCAGGCTCCCATTGAAATTCACGTGGTTGGACCAGTGGTCTAACCACAATCTTTGTAGAATTTTTATTTTTACGTTAAACAAACGCCACGGCCCGCCCGGGTGACAACTGTGAAGGTGGAGTTGCCGGCAGCCAGTTTGTGGCCGGAACTCAAATAACCAACTCCAGCAGTGGCGCCTGTTGTCGACTTCCGTCTGATGGTTCCGGAGGCCTCGAGTCTTGGCTTTCCTGACCGTTCAGCAGGAAGACGGAGGTGGCTGCAGAGGTTAGAAAAGCTACGACTGCGTCGGAGCAAGTGAGAAGCTTTAGTGTTCGGCTGATCGGACGGGAGAACGTGAAAGCTCTCAAGAACGCATAGGAGGGAATTCCTTCCCAGTCCCAGGAGGGATCCTCCGATTCCGGCAGACCCCATATGCCGGGTGCGGTTCTTCCGATGGCCATAATTTAACTGCCTTGGAGTGGAAACACCGAGAAGATCCGACGAGCGGTCACGTTGGAGGCCGAATGCGTCTGGACACCGGGAGGCAGACACCCCTTTCTTGGGTAGCAGCCCGCAGTGCTTTAAGCGGGCGCCTTGGCGGCCGTGTGGCTGCGGCGGTATGCGCGCCACACGCGGAGTTGTCGATAGTTGCAGGTTCGGAAGAGTCGGCGCCGAGAACTGGAGTGCGTCATGGGTTTTGCGTTCTCCCCTCAGGAGACTCAAAACCCAAGACGCTGTTTGACTTGCAGACATCGAGTGCAGCACCATCGGAAGCAGCTGGAAACCCCAGGATGCCTCCGTTGAGTGACCAGCATTGGAAGTTAACCCTTTGGGATCCTTTCAGGGCTGCTGAAGGAGCACCGATCCCCTTCGAGGTTCTCCTCTGGTTGTGCAAACTGAGTCTTTCCCTCCCCCTTTTGGTGGGACCCCTCTATCTCGTACCGTGGGACTGGTGGATTATGGATACCTCTCCAGAGTGTCCAAGAGGCACACTCTGCTCTCTTCCGGGTTCTCTTCAGAGAAGGAGCGGTCCCTTCTTGGGTTCCCCTAGGAGAAGAAACGAGGAGCGACGCTCAGCAACCAGGAGTTCCTCCAGAGACAACAAAAGGTTCCCTTCGGCTCCCTAACAAGCGTAAGAGGAACGGACTCCTTCCTCTAGAGCCTTCCTGGCTTCATAGGGGGTTACTCCTCTGGGGCTGCGCTGTATAAATTGAAGTCACACGCACCCTCGAGTGATGTAGGCAGTGTTAAAGAGCTTCGTGAGGCCTCCCATCCCGAGGAAGCGAACGGCTCTTCAGCACTCCTTGAGAAACCCAAAAGGAAAAGAAAAAAAAAACTCGAAACAAAAAAAAAGCTGGATGGGAAGCAGAGAAACCAAAGGCTTCCCTTCTTCCTTCGTCAATAGGGACGCTGTCTCCGTGAGATCGCTACTAACCTCTTCCTTTTTAAAAAAAAAAAAAAAAAAAAGTGGCAGACGTTTCTCGAAATTTCTATCTAAAACAACACGATCTCTCCATAGCGGAAGGCTGAGATGGGTTCCCGGGGCGACCGTGCACAAATCAGTGGAAGGGAGCCACAGGAAGTTTTCCACCCGGTTTTGCCCGGGGCATTCATTATTAAACAAAATGATAGTGTTTAACAGTGGTGAAACACTTGGTGCCCGGAACTTTCATGACCGGTACGTAGACCGGCGAGGTCCGTTTCCACAGGAAGGGAAAACCGGGAAAAAAAAGAAACAGACAAAAAGGAAAAACGGGCGGAAAAGTTTCATTGGGGAGTTGGTGGGGACAGGGGATGGGATTACACTTCTCTGGGAGGCGTTCTCAACATCCTGTCCAGGATACTGAGAAGTTCCACCCATATCTTGCCCAGGTGGGGCCATCTCGAGGCGGTCTTGAATTGAATGCCGTACCTTCCATCCAGTTCTCTTCCGGTCTTCTACGCCGCCAGAGTTCCGCAAAGACTGCAGAGCATTGTGAGAGATGAGGCTGACGGCACAGGGACACTCGCAAAGAGGCGCCTGCAAATGTCCCTAAGGCCGTCAACCAGGATTCTCGTGTCCAGTGATGAGGGCGCGCTTTGCATGGGATTCCCCAGTGCACCACGAGCAACGCCAACACCTGCCACTCTAGGAGGAGGATGCCGCTGCTCCAGCACGCCGGAAGCCACTCCACCTCCTCTGGAGGTATTGCAAGCAGCTCGCCCTAGCGTACAAGTCCTTTTCAGCTGGACACTCGAGCCACTGAAAGTCGGTCCAAGAAGAACGGCCACCAGGTGAGGAGGGTGGCGTGGGTGGACCTCCACGCCTTAGCAAACTTTGAGACCGGAGGCGGAAGGTCGCCTTGGTTCACCGGTTCTGACAAGACAGCATCCTTCCGGGCACGCAGTAGGGTCAGCACTGGTCGGCAATTTGATCCAGGCCTCCTCTTCGCTACGATGGCCAGCAGGCACGTCGGAGGCTGCGAAGAAAAGAAAAAAAGGAAAGAGCCGCTAGAAATGAGATACAATCAATTCGTTCCAGTCCCGGCAATCACCAGACTTCTTACACTCTAACCATTTATAACCACCGCTTCAATCCCCCCCCCCCCCCTGCTCGCATTTTCATGCTTCGTGAATAATCGTGCAGCCGTTGCCTAGCAAATTAACAAACAAAAGTTTACCGTGTGCATTGCATTTCGATGCCTGGGCTCTAAAACGCTTAATGTTCTTCTCAAGTGCCTACTTAACGAGGTGCTCCTCTTCTTTATATGGGGAATGTGAAAAGAGGAAAGAGAGACGGGGGGGGAGAAAGGAGAGAAAACGTGGCCTTCCCTCTTGCATCCCGTCCAATCTACAGAGCGAAAGGCTGCAAAGGTACGAGGATCATTGAACGATTTCAGCGGCATGATCGATGGAAAGTTTATGAGCGGACTGATGATCGGCAAGCTCCAGAAGCGCACGAGCCATCCCTTGCACGATGAGGCTGAGCTCCCTCCGCTACTACGCGACCTGGATGGGGATCGTCTCGATCGTGGGAGCTCTCGGAGATCAGAAGGGCTCCCTCCTCGCACTTACCTTCCTGCCCGCCCTTGATTGGACACGGATTCTCAGCAGAGCAAGCATCAGGGAAAAACCGTTGCATAGGAAGAGCAGCAGCAGAGTCTGAGTGTCTGCCATTTTCCCCGCGAGAATCCCCCCCCTCCTCGATCGAAGCGGATGGAGCCCTAATAAGAAAACAAAAAGCTTACGCTTACTCAGCTCCGAATGAGCACTCTATTTTTTTTTTTCTTTTCTTTTTTATTGAGGACCTCCACACCTCCCTTGAGATGCCAGATCGTTCCCAGTCTGGAAGGAACTGATTCGTGCTCTCGAGTGCATCTTTGGTTTGGGGCCCTGCCCGTGCCGGGGGCACCCGGTAGGGGAGAACGCTCAAGCGCGGCTCGTCTGCGCGCGCTCGATTTGCGGCACGCGCTTCGCAGAGGCCGATGGAGACCCCCAGAGCGGCGTGGACGGTGCCATCTTCCTCGAAAGGGTCACTTTCCCGAGTCTGCGCACCTTTCTCGCGCTCAGCGGGCGACCCGCGGTGTCGGACAACTCTCCGACGCCTCTGAGGTGCGAAGTCGCTTCAAAGATCGCAGTGTGAAGGGAAGCGGTCTCCGCAAGCAATGAGTTTCTTCTTGAGGAGGGAAGCGAGGTGTCCTCCTCGGCTGGCCTCTTCTTCTGGCCTTCCACGCCGTCATGGTACTGCGAGGGAGCTGCTGGCAGCAGAGAGGCACTCACGAAGAGGCTCTTTCAAATGTCCCTGGGGCTGCCAACCAGGATTCCTAGGGTCATCGAGAAGCGATCTGAAAGGGGACAGCAGCAAAGGGAACGGAGGGCAGCACAGTCCAGCAGAAGGGGATGCGGAAGGTCTTTTTCTCGCCACACCTTTCGCATTTGGTATCCACGCTCCTCGTGTCCAGTGATGAGGATGCGCTTTGCATGGGATTCCCCAGTGCACCACGAGCAACGCCAACACCTGCCACTCTAGGAGGAGGATGCCACTGTTCCAGCACGCTGGAGTCCGTCCCAGGCGGATCCTTAGGGTGGAACCTTCCAGCATTCAACACAACATGCAGGAAGATCCCCAGGGGAATACCGGTCACCCTACCTCCTTACGCCAACGTGTTTTGTTTTCTTTAAATGGAATTCCACCCTCTCCTCACTCGCTAACTCAGCCGGTCTTTTCGTTAGCGCGTGCAGGGCTTTCCTAGAGGATGCAGTCCACATCTGCATTCTTCCGTTTGCTTTTTTTGTATGCTGGTTGTCGCAAGTCACACTGAAAGTGACCTGCATGACTAGGTGTCGGAGCAGTTGGCCTCGTGTTGGGAGCAACGTCTCGTGACGGGGCCGCACCAGCGAAGGTGGAAGGCCATCTGCTTCTGCTTCCTTTGTTGATGAGGTCGGTGGATCAGAACGGCGAGATGCGCAGCGAGGGGTGGAGGAGGACTGCGCAGGCTGTCGAACACAGCTGTGCTCTCGTTCCCTCTCTCACTGTGCTCTTCCCCTTCTTCTCCATCCCTCTGGACTGATTGCCTGCGGATTGACCGCCTAACTCCTCTTCTGAAAGTCCCAGGGTCCCGTGGGCAAGGTTTCCTGTTTCGTTTCTTCCTTTGGATCAAAACTCCCGGAGGAACCAGATGAGAATGACACCAGAGTTAGCTGCAGGGTGAACCTCCGTGTAGGAGGAGAGCAGCTGCAAGTGCATCTTTGGAGAAAAACATTTACATTCTTCTATTTATTTATTTTTTGGACGTCATACCGGTTCTAGAATTCCTTTTTCATTGCCTTTTTCTAGAAGACCTCATGGACCTCCGCTGGGACCATTCCATGTGAGCATCAGATATATTAGTCTGCGCACAGACATCTTGCAAAAGATGGTTCTGTAGAGGAATAAGAATTTAAGTCTTATGAAAGAGTGGACAGTGCATCTGTTATGAAATTACTTGCAAACTTCATCTGAAAGTCCATCATCCATGTGTTGTCCCTGAAGGTCTTTATGAGACCAACCACCATCCAACACGACTGTCACATCTTCCTACACGAACCAATCATCCCGAGTCATCTTCGTCTGCCCGTGGGACCAATACCAGATGCGCGCGACCCACCTTCCCTTTGCTCTCACTTCGTTTAATTGCACGGCCACGCAGACACATCGGGCTGTGAACACGGCTACCATGAAACACGGTTTCGTGCTCGAACGCCTATGGAGTCACAAGTTCAAGCTTTTCCGGTTGACGGTAGCACCCGGAGGGCATTCTGCGGAATGTCTGGCGAGTACCCAGCGCTGGGACTCATTCGATGCCGCCTTTCTGCTGCGGTTTGTGGCCAAAGCTGCGCACTCGGTTGACACGCGGCCCTTCTGCTTGTGCAACGCTTCGTCCCTGGAACGAACGCCAATCGTCCCTGATCAGCCCCTGGTATTGTGTCCGCAAGGGTGCTGAGAGAGACTCCAGAAAGGAAGAGGGGATAGCAAGAGACGATTCAATGCTCACGAGGGCGTGTTCTGTCCTGCCCACCTCATCCCCGAAAGCGAAGCAGAAAGGCAATAGCGGCTTTCCCCTCTTACTGAAGGGACTCCTTCTGTGAAGTGAGCTGCTTGGTTTCTCACCCGGTAAAGCCGGGGCATTTATTATAAAAAATAATGGACTTACATGTGTAGCGCCGATGACCCTACATTGTCCGAAAATGCTCTGAACCTGCCGAGTAACTGGCACGCAGGCCGGCGAGGTTCCTCTCGGCAGCGGAGGGGGAGGGGCAAGCAAAAAATTAAAAATGAAAATAAAAAGTATATACAGAAATTGAGAGGGTTAGGGAAAGGATCACCGGGTGCTGGAGGACGTCCTCTACATCCTTTCCAGGATGCTGGCAAGTTCCATCCGAGTATGCCCAGGTGGAGCCATCTTGCTGTCGTCCGCAGATAGCGTCCCTATCGCGCCACCCTCCTCTCGCCTCGCTCCAGACCGCCACAATCCCACGTAGGCAGCAGAGAACTGCTAGGGATGCGGCAGGCGAAAGGGCATCGCGCACGAAGAGGCGTTTCAACACGTCCCTGGGATTGCCCGTCGGTGCACCAAAGGCCGTTGCGCAACGCAACCACAAGGGCCGGAGGGCAACACAGTCTACAAGCAAATGCGGGAAAGATTCCCGTTCCCCGCACCTGCAACAGTTGGGGTACACAGACTCCGAGTCCAGTGCGATCGGCGGGCGTTGCACGGGATACCCCAGTGCAACAGCACACCCTCCCCCTGCCACTTCAGATGGAGAACCCGGTTGTCCTTCAATGCCACTTCAGATGGAGAACCCGGTTGTCCTTCAATGCCACTTCAGATGGAGAACCCGGTTGTCCTTCAACGCCGAGAGCCACCTGAGTTCTTCCTGTGGGATTCACGGCAGCTTACTCCAGCGCAGCAGTCCCTTTTGCGAGACACTTTGGGTCGCAGCGTCCGTGAGCTGGCATGTGGTCCAACCAACTAGTTCCCTCGTCTTCTGACTGGTTTCGCAAGTGACATCCCATTTGGCCGACTAGTTACTGCCCAGGTGCTTCCTGAGGGAGGACAGTGCCGCGGCTAGGGTGGTTCTTTGCGCCCGCGCCCACGTGGTGTGCTGCACGATGACGTCCTGCAGCGAGCGGCTGCTGCAGATGGGGTGCAGCAGTCGCTGCCGCATCTCCGGGCTCGCTTCGTTGTTCTTGGCCCACGTGCAGACGTTCAGGCTTCCTGCAGCCAGGCACTATCGTTCGCGGGCCGGCAGAAGATCCAGTTGTTGGTCCTGGTCAGCTTGGCCACCCATCGGAGCTCCAGCTCTCAGCTGGATACGTTGCGTGTGCGCCACCATTCCAGGAACGAAGACGGTCTCGCGTAGCTGGTGGCTCACTTGACCAGGTGTCGTGCAAGAAGTCCCTTTTCTTTGGAGTACCTCCAGGGAGAGACTAGCTGGTCCAACATGCAGTGATCGACATTTCCACCGGCGAACACGGGTGGTCATCGAGGAACATGTGGCGTGGGAGGTCCTCGGTTCTTCTGCCATGAGATGCGTCATGCGCACGCGGCCAGCTGACCTCCGGGCACAATGTGCAGCGCGTCGTCGGGCAGCGGGCGAACGTCGAGATCCCCTGTTGCGAGGCGAGCGGTCCCCGGGTGCGCCGAGTTCTCCCATAAACCCCCCACTCTCTCTCGCTAGGGTTCCAACCCTAGCGAGAGGTTGGCTGCGGGCCGTGCGAACGAGCGTCCGTCGCGAGGAGGTCGAACGAGCATTGGACCACTCCGTCGCGAGCCGACCCACCCGGCGGCTCTCGTCAGAACGAGCACGCTTCGCCTGCGTCACGCGCGGCTTCGGGAGGAATGCAAGCCTGCAGGTATGTCATCCTTGGTGAGAAGGGGGCCGACCTCGCCGATCTCCTGCTCGAGGACTCTGCGGATCCCCTGTCTGGACCACGCGGTCGAAACTCTTCAGGGAGTCCTCGATCACGCTCCACTTCGTGCCTTTCCACGGGTCGCTGGCGTTCCACGCGAGCGGAGCGGCTGGCTTTTCCTCTGATTCCTGGTAATCGGCGCAGATTTTTCGCCCGTCCTTCCCTTCACGCCGGAGGGCACCGTGCAGCTGCACTGCTGGATTGGCTTCATGCTCCGAAGAGCCCGGCAGTTGATCCGTGTAGTCTTCCTCCAGCGATATGTCGACAGGACTTAGCCTCCTTCCGACGTTGCCATGCCACCCTTCGCTTCCTGCTTTCGCGTTTCGGAACGGAGTTCTCTGGCACATGGCTGTGGCGCGTTGGCTGCGCTGTCGCATTCCGTCTAGAGTTCAGACTTCGCTGAAGACGCTGTCCGGGACAGCGATGATCTCTTCTGAAGATGTCATCCCTTAGAGAATCACATGCAGGAAAGGCGACTCAGACTGCTACGTCCGCGGTCGTCGCAACCTTCCGTGCCTCCGTAGGTTAATTTTCCTTTATGGAGGTTATCTCTATCCTCGACACCGTGCTGTTGGTCAAAGAACTTCGTGTCCTCCGCGACAGCTTCATTCCCAGATTTCTGCCCCTTGCCCTCAATTTCTTTTTTCCATGTCCGAAGGGAGCCTTTCTTAGAAGCGATATTTGAAAGAGAACCCAGCGTTTTGGGTGTGCTGAAGATGGCCATTTCCCGTCCGTCTCAGGAACCTCAAATAGAGAGCTGCCTCCTTCTCGGCTTTCGCGTGCTTTTTGCTCTTGGATCAGCCCTGTGTGTGGCGCGCACCTGAACCAGCTGATCTCAGCAGGTGCACTGGATGTTCGGGCAAAGCTTTGGATGTCTCCAAGACCTGCAAAGGTTACACAATTTGGGCTTGCCTGCGTGGCCACAAATCAATGATTTCCTTTCGTCTCTGTCATTTCTCCGGGATGGCTGATCTTTCAGATACTAGATTCTGCTCTGTGGCCAACCCACTGGACACCATGAAGGGGCTCTTTTTCAATAGGTCGCGCTGACAGTGACAGTTCGGCCACCCTCTCGTTCTTCGGCATGCCTGTGGTGGTTTCCCCTACAAGGGTCATCTTCGAACGGTCCTCTAGGTGGAAAAAACACTATTCGAACCAATACTCACTGAGAATTCTAGAAGAAGATGGACCAGGGTCGCGTTTTCTCAGTGCAACTCCAGTCCTTTCCCGAGATTTTCAGCTAGTAGATGTCCTCAGAGAACGGTGCGAGTCTTTAGAGCTCCTCAACCGACGCCACAGCCTTAGGACCTTTCCGACCTTGTGCTCCAGGTGGAGATTGTGTCTATGGTTCGGGCAGGAATGTTTAATTGCCCGCTGGAGATCCATGTTGCTGGAGCCACTGAGACAGCCACTACCGTTCGATAGTTCTTCTCTCCTGCTTTCGCGTCGCTACAAGCATTGCGGCAGCGGCCCTCGGGGAAACCTCTACTGTTCAGGGGCATCCATGGTCCACGCAATAATGAGTCAGAGGGACAGCACTCATTCCTCAGTATGCAGGATGTGGAGCTACAATTGGCTGTGAGATCAACTCTTCGACAGACTTCTCTTCGACTCGGAACCCAACGGAGGCACATCTGTACAGATTCGGGACGTGACTTGGTCACCAGTGAAACACGTCTCTTAATAACTCTTAATAACGAGAGGGATGCATCCGATTCAAGTTCTTTCCACAAATGTCATCGAGTGGCGTCTTAAAACCGAAATCTGCTAACGCAGATGCTGCAAGAAGTGATTCAGCACAAGATAAATCCGTGACTGGAATAATAAACACGGGAAGATGAAAAACGAAGGGCGACCGAATTTACTCTAAAGTGTTCCAACTTCAGAGGGTGTTCCTGAGTGGAGACTCGTTCTTTCTCACCAGCATTGCTGGCCGTTCCGTTATCTGCTTGCAGTGTAATTCATCCGAACGCGTGTCTTTCGTCCGGTTCTCATAGGATTTCTTTGATGGAAGCTAGATCTCAGGATGGAGGACCAGGGAGCACGGACGAGCCGCTTTGCTCTGCTTGGCAGAGCCATCAACTTCCAATGGGAAAATACGCATGGATTTCAAAAGAAGCACTACTTTTGTCCGTAAATAAATGGTCCAGTGTTTGCCGTATCAGCATCAACCCCGAGAATGGTCCACCCTTCCTTCGTGTTAGACTTTGTAATCTGGGGTCAGGTCAGTCCAAGTCCATGACACGACAGGAAATTAACGTTTCTAAGCTTGAAAACCGATGTTCGCAGCAGAATAAGAAGGTATGAACCCGGTAAATGAATAAAAAAGGAAGGGAGGATAGGCACAGGGGTCTTTGGTTGAGGACGTCCTCTCTCTAGAAGTGGCTGTCAATGGTGGCGCTTCCTGGTGACTTCCGACAGATGAGACCACCTTGCTGCTGTCTCATGAGGGCTGTGGCCATGCTGGTGGCCTCTCTTCGCCGTGAACTTGATACTAACACATGGCAGACTGTCATTATGTCGCAAATGCAACCGATTGCTGCGATCACGGAGCCCTTCTTCAGTCCGCTTTCTGTGAAGAATCGCCGCAGCAAGTCCGTTGCTGTGTCCTGCAGTAGACGGAGCGCCTGAGAGAATCTTCGCTACAACTTCTCGAGGGCACTGCAGTCCAACAAAAGTGTGGAAGCGATTCCATCGCCCTGCACCTTGAACAGCTCAAGGAAGGACAACTTTCCCGGAAACCAGGTGCCTACGCTGGTTGCACTGGAATCCCCAGTGCAGAAACAGCAGGAAGTCCCGTTTCCACCGCAGCAGGAACACGGAGGTATGAACTCACAAGGAAGGGACCACGAGTTCTTCAGGGCGCACACCAAGCAACCAGCGCCAACACCAGAGAGACTCTAGCTCGCTTGCCGCGCACCTGCCCAGGCACAGCTACTGTGTCGGCGTATGCGGACGATCTTCTGTTGCTGCTCCTCATGTCCAGCCCGGCGTTGGCGCTCGAAGATTTCTTCGATCTGTTAAGCCGCAGGACAGGGCTTGAGGTGAACTGGACGAAATCGTCCGGGGTAGCAGCCGGTTGGGCGCGGGCGAGGCAGCTGGACCGGATCAACTTGGAGATCCATGCGGTTCGGTACTTTAAGTACCTCGGTGTATTCTCCGGCGTTGGCGTGTCCAGCTGCCTCCAGAAGGCAGAGTCGCCAATTGACTTGTTTGGGGATGGCAAGTTTCTCTTGCCGGAACGAGCTGCGGTGTCGAACGCGTCTGTGACTCCCCTCTTCGCCCCCTGCTTTTTGTTTGCCCCCACCGAGTAGCGGACAAAGGACCTCCTGAGAATCGTCCAATGGGCATACAGAGGCTCTGAGTCCGTCGAAAGGATTTGTGCGCTCCTCGTCGCGACGAAGGCCTCGACCTCCTGACTCTGGAGCGCCTGGAGCGGCATTTCCAGTGTAGGACTCTCGCCCTAGTAGCGAAGCTTTGGAGCGAGAACTGGTGCGAGACCATACGACACTTGGTCAAGTGAGCCACCAGCTACGCGAGACCGTCTTCGTTCCTGGAATGGCGGCGCACACGCAACGTATCCAGCTGAGAGCTGGAGCTCCGATGGGTGGCCAAGCTGACCAGGACCAACAACTGGATCTTCTGCCGGCCCGCGAACGATAGTGCCTGGCTGCAGGAAGCCTGAACGTCTGCACGTGGGCCAAGAACAACGAAGCGAGCCCGGAGATGCGGCAGCGACTGCTGCACCCCATCTGCAGCAGCCGCTCGCTGCAGGACGTCATCGTGCAGCACACCACGTGGGCGCGGGCGCAAAGAACCACCCTAGCCGCGGCACTGCCCTCCCTCAGGAAGCACCTGGGCAGTAAGTAGTCGGCCAAATGGAATGTCACTTGCGAAACCAGTCAGAAGACGAGGGAACTAGTTGGTTGGACCACATGCCAGCTCACGGACGCTGCGACCCAAAGTGTCTCGCAAAAGGGACTGCTGCGCTGGAGTAAGCTGCCGTGAATCCCACAGGAAGAACTCAGGTGGCTCTCGGCGTTGAAGGACAACCGGGTTCTCCATCTGAAGTGGCATTGAAGGACAACCGGGTTCTCCATCTGAAGTGGCATTGAAGGACAACCGGGTTCTCCATCCGAAGTGGCAGGGGGAGGGTGTGCTGTTGCACTGGGGTATCCCGTGCAACGCCCGCCGATCGCACTGGACTCGGAGTCTGTGTACCCCAACTGTTGCAGGTGCGGGGAACGGGAATCTTTCCCGCATTTGCTTGTAGACTGTGTTGCCCTCCGGCCCTTGTGGTTGCGTTGCGCAACGGCCTTTGGTGCACCGACGGGCAATCCCAGGGACGTGTTGAAACGCCTCTTCGTGCGCGATGCCCTTTCGCCTGCCGCATCCCTAGCAGTTCTCTGCTGCCTACGTGGGATTGTGGCGGTCTGGAGCGAGGCGAGAGGAGGGTGGCGCGATAGGGACGCTATCTGCGGACGACAGCAAGATGGCTCCACCTGGGCATACTCGGATGGAACTTGCCAGCATCCTGGAAAGGATGTAGAGGACGTCCTCCAGCACCCGGTGATCCTTTCCCTAACCCTCTCAATTTCTGTATATACTTTTTATTTTCATTTTTAATTTTTTGCTTGCCCCTCCCCCTCCGCTGCCGAGAGGAACCTCGCCGGCCTGCGTGCCAGTTACTCGGCAGGTTCAGAGCATTTTCGGACAATGTAGGGTCATCGGCCCTACACATGTCAGTTCATTATTTTCATAAGAAACGTTACGGCGTTTCCATGCGTAGACAATTTCTCTCCGGGATCCCCTTTCGTTCCTGGAGGAAGCATCCCGATTTTTTCTCCTTGTTTCTTTTTGTTGCTATTGTTGCGTTTGTCTGCTTGTTTTCGGAGACCTCCGGCCGAACGCTCGGCAACGGAAAGCCCAACGCTACCGCCTCCGAACTCTGAGGTCCGGGGACGCACTTCGCCGAAGCACTTGCGCCGTCTGGTACGTAAACGTTGCTCCCAGCTGCACTGCATCACATCTTCTGATGGGGACCCGTGCCACTAAGTTCCTTAAGGCTATCGCGCGGGGACTGCTGCTACTTGCCGTCAGCGGTACCTTCTCTGCTACTGGAGGGCCCACAAGCGGGGCTGCACCGGGTGAGACTTGCATCGACTCTTTGCTCCAGAACTGGCGCCCTTAGTGCATAAACCGCAACTGCTCATCCAGGATGATGACTAAGTGCCCACCTCCTTCAGATGAAGCAGGGTCCGACTTCTTACGCGGTTTGGATGTGATTCCCGGTCCTTCATGATAAAAAGCTACGCAGCCTCCCATCATCACCTTTGTAAACTCAGACTTCAAGCTGCTTCCCAGGGAATGAAGGGAGCGAGTGGGGAGGCGAAGCAGTCCGTATTCAGCCGGAATAGACTTGCGCGGTCCCGGGGCTGGAGGCAGCAACAGACAGTTTCCCCCCCGGCGCTCGCATCACACTCTCGAAGCGTGAAGTGCTCGTTCTCCTCGCGCAAACCGTCGGTCCAAATCCGTTTCCTTGGATCCTCTTTGTGTGTGTGAGGGGGGTAAGGGGGGCGGAAAAGTCTTCTTCTTGAGGCAATCCGTTGTTACAATTTGTTGTCGGTACAGGGACATCCGGGTGCCATTTCGGTACTCCTGAATAGACTGAAAGGAGAACTTTTCGTCCTGGAAGAAAGGAACAGTAGCAGGCGTATGATCCGGGGGAATGCGTGGGTTTTCTTGAAGTCCAACTGGGACCTACCAGTGGGATTTTTTTTTTTAATCCACACCAAAGGCTGGTTGATGACGGAAGTCGAAGGCAGGGGCGCCACCCCGCCCGCTGCTGCTCGAATCCGGGAATTCTAAGCTGAATTCTTCCCGGTGACTGACCAGTGTGAATTTTCGAGTGCAGGAGGATGCAAGGGGCATCGAATTTCTTCCTAAAGATTCGTGTGCGTCCCCTAGTCCCCAAGACGAACTCTCGCATCGGGATCTACTTCACCGACGGTGCCAAGTTTCCTTTGGTCTTCCGGTAATGATGACGGTTACCATAACGACAGTCGGGAATGACGCGGCGCTCCGTCAATCTCTGCATACTTCTGGGAGTAGATATTGGCCCCTCAAATCTGTTTCTGCCCACGTGTCCGAAACTCCTTGGTCGTCTTTCTTGATTCCTCATTTGAAAGACTTCGGCTTGCAGGCTTTCCGGCTCCGGTCCTCAATGATTTCAACAGTACCGGTTGGTTCGAGAAGAGAAGAAACAGAGGAACATCTCTCGCGGATAGAGAACATGGATGAGACGGATGAGGTTATTTGACCAGTGGTCGTGAATATATTGGAAGTGCGTTACATGGGATGTGTCGATTTCTCAATGGTAGACCTCTTGCAAGGCGGATCGCTCCCAACTGACTGATGAAAAGTCACTGTTACGGGAATCCCGCTCTTCACGGGAGGAACGGAGGAATCAGGCATCCGGTGCCGAGGAGCAAAGCTGCAATTCACCGGACCGCTCAATGAAAAATCCCAAGTGAGAACCCGTTCCGGTCGACGCTACGTTTCCTTCCATCCTCCAGGGAGCGGTCACGCCGCCGCCTTCAAGTTCGGGCCGAAGGAAACCTCGTATCTTCAAAGAGGGATCGAAGTCCCTATCTTGGAACGTCACTTCTGAAGAACCGAGCAACCGTAAGCCATGAAATGAGGTCTTTCTGAGCATGCGGAGGGAGCTTGCAAATTCCAACAGCAAAGAAAGGTTACGGCAGCTTCAGGATGAACGGGAGTCTGGCTAGCGTAATGAGATGCAGGATGATACCTTGAAAAGCATTTGTCCTTCTTAGACGAAGTCCGAGTCGTGGCCTCTTTCCAAAGTTCTGGATCCCCTATCCTCCTGCGTAAATTTTCAGGAGTAAGTGAGGCACCTGTGAATGTAGGACGCCGTGGCAGCACTTCGCCCAGCTCTCCATGCCAACGCACCCTCCCATTTCTCGCAGCAGATGCAAGTCCATTCAAATGGATTTCGAGGGTGGGACTCCGTCATGGCAAAGATGCGTCCGAACGGATCTGCTGCTCGAAATAGGAGGGTGAGTTGGCATGGCGAGCTGGGAGAAGTGCTCCGCCCGGCTCAAACTGCTTGCACGTTCGTCCATGTCACGGAGTCCTTCCCACCCTCGAAATCCGGAAAGAGATCGCTTCCTCGCTAGGCTTGCTTGCGTTCCGGAAAGGATGCTTTCGGCTCGGTGGTGCAATCGCCCTTCCAGGGGCGCTTATATCCTCGGCATTCCCTCCCCGCTGTCCGCTGATGCAGCAAACCCCGACGCCTCCAGATTCTACCCTCCCCGGGAAGGCCCAAGTCGATGGAATCCAGGGACGACGATGCGGAGCTCTCCGCGTCTTGCCGCTGCTCCTTCCGGAACGCCAAAGAGACACGCCCTCCTTCCATATTGCGTTGCAATGGGGCGACTGCTGGTTCGATCGCGACGAGGTTCCTGTTCGACCCGGGCAGAGCCGTTGAAAGATCCGTAGAAGCGTTCCAGTCTCCCGGATGGTGCCAGGTTGCTGCATGGGAGGTGATGCGACTGGTCGCAGAGAGCACTCTGCTCACGCGCGGTTGGCGCTCACGTGCGGCCAGTGCTTGCAGTAGCAATTAACAGCATAATTAACTCTAGAGAAAAATTCTTTTCGGACTTCGTCAGCGAGCGCATCACATAATTCCCTTCGTTCCATTATTATTTATGATTGGAACCACCCATTCGCGAATGATAAGAAAACGTCAGGCACGAGTCTCGCGAAAGGCGGATTGCATGACGGCAGTCGACAGCGGCTGCCGCTTTGGCGGCCGCGTGGCTGCGGTCTCCGTGCGTGGCACCGAGAGTCGCGGGTTCGAATCCTGCATGGGGGAAGGATCGACTCCGAAAAGTCGCGCGAGTCGTGGCTTCCGAGTTTTCCCACAAGATAACGCTGGTTGGCCTACGGGCTTTGGGTGCAGCACTGATTGATACCCGGTCACGCCGGGGCGTTTATTTATCAAAAAAAAACGTCTGTGGCAGGACGTTTGATCCTTCCACGTTGCTTATAACTACGAAAAGAAACCTGTGGAAGCGGGGGGCGGCACGCAGGCCTGCAGGGTTCGTCTCGGCAACATGAGGGGAGGGGAGACAAACAAAAAGAGAAAAACAAGCCAAAAAAACTGCAGTCAAAAAAGATGAAACGAGGGGGGGTCTTGGGGAAGGGATCACTTTGTATTGGAGATCGCCCGCTGCATCCTTGTAAGGATACCGGCAAGTTTCTGTTTTATGGTTCCCAGATGGGGCCATCTTGACACTGTCCTCATGTAGAGGACAGCAAAATGGAAATGTATGGCACTGGTGGAAGCCGGATGTCACCGTTGACAGGCTGGGATTCGAAGCTGACCCTCCGGAATCCTTCCAGGAATCAAGGATCCTTCGGGGTTCCCCTCCGGTCGTTGACATGGAGAAGGTTGATTGATACCTCTCCAGAGTGTCAAGAAGCTCTCTGCTCCCTTCCGGGTTCTCTTCAGAGGAGTAAACAAGGAGCAGTTTCTTTCCGGGTTCCCTTAGAGAAGCTACCCCCACAAGTCGAGGGGTTCCTCTGGGGAGAACAAGGGAGAGGTTCCCTTTGGGATTCCTTCTCGAAGAGTAGGAGGAATGGACTCCTTCCTACGGAGCCTTCCTGGATTCATAGCGTGATGTCTTCCCGGAATACCCCTCATAACTTGGAGAGTAACGCGCACCCTCAGGTGGCGTGGGCGTCGTCAAAGAGCTTCGCGAGTCTCCCGTGAGGAGGCGAACGGTTCTTTAGCACTTTGCAAACCAAAAATAAAAAAAGAAAAAGGAAGGGGTTATGAAAACTTCCAGGATCCGAGACCCGCTGCTGGAATCCAGGAATAACAAAGCTTTGAGTTTTGCGACGCCAGACTTCCGAAACGACGAGCGGTGAGTCGCACAAGAACCTCAGCAGGGGAATGCATCGGGTTCTCGAAGAAGATGGAACAGAATAGCAGCGAAAAATTCCAGAACTGAGGGGAGACTTTGAGGACCAGGCACTTCTTCTAGCATGGGACCGGATTCCAGCAAGCTTTGGGGGATAGGCAGAAAGAGGGCTTTAGAGAAAGACAGACCCTCAGAGGCGGAGGTAAGTTCTTAACCTGAATCTGGAAGCTAGAAAAGCGTGAGGATTCCGGGGAGGCAGCGACGGAGGACTCGCACAAGACAGCCGAAATGAGGTCGAGATGTCACTTCACCTTGGCTTCCTGAATCTTAGTCCCATCGTCCCATCAGTATAACAGAGGTGACCATTGAGTTGTTCAAGAAGTGAGCGATTAGCGAAGACAAAAGCCATGAAGACGCAGCACGGAGCAGAAAGTGTGCCTCCGGCGCTCGCACCTTCCGGGGAAGCTGTGCATGGCGATTCCTGATCGAGAAACATCATCTCGTTGAACAGCCCTGGGACTCCAGTCGGTTCCTCACCCACACTTTGCGGAATAGCACTCGACGCAGTTTATAATTTGGGGCTTCGGGAAGAGGAAGCGCCCGGCAAGGCTTCTCTACTTGACAAGAGTCATGGAGACATGGAGTCACACGGAGCTGGGAAACCGGATGAGCGGATGCTTCTCTTTTCCTCTTGCTTATCGTCTCCCTCTTTGCTGTAGTGTTTCCACAGCTTCTTGAAACTCAACCTGCCACGGTCTCTCGTCGAGGGCGTTCCGGTGCTTCGGGATTAACATGATCTGGTAATGACCATACGCTCGAGGGTTGCGAAACCCTCTAATTCTCAGAGACCCTGCCACTTCCGGTTCATGCCTTCCTTCCCCTCGTAGGTTCGAAATAGCTTCCGACTCGAATCCTAAACTCCAAGCTTGCTTACTGTGCACTCTATGATTCCTTTTCAGTAGGCCGGAGGCCACTCTGATTGGAATCTTTGTGTAGGGTGCTGGACCATCACAGAGTGTCTCACTGCTGATCTAGCTCCGGACAGGGGGAAACAAAAGAACGCAGAGGGGAAAAAAAATGATTTGGGAAGGAAGACAAAGAAAGAATGTAATTCCGTGCAGCGAGCTCCTGCCAAGAAAGAGGTGAAGTTCTGGAGCAGTCAACGAAACAGAAGGTTCATCAGCACAGCTTGAGGTATTCACTCGAGGAGAGGTAGGTAGATGGATGACCGGTCTTTTCTGCTATTCTACCACGAGAAGAAGCCTAGATCCAGGAAGAGTGATTCCGTCTGTTCTGCTGACCACTGTCACCGGTTCGGTAATGAGAAAATCTTTTGGAGATCCTTCACCTCCCGTAGGGGAAACCTGGAATCCTTCCGGAAATGTAAATCGTAATCCTTGGGTCTTTTTCATGCTCTCAGTGCATGGAAACAGCTCTGGGATTCCAAACAGCACGTGCCCGGTGTAACAAACTCTCTTCTCCAAGGAAGCATTGGGGAAGATGTATTCTGAATCAAGGGGGGATTGAAACTTCTAATAAAGAAAAAGGTCCCCCAGATACCAGGGACAAATGTCTCTTGGAGTCATCATCCGTCTTCTCAGGGGAAGTCGGCTGATATTTTGGTTGCAGAATTCCACAAGAAAAATTCGAGCTGTCAGCTTCACAGAACGCGCAGATATGTAAAGGGAGAGAGGATGGAGGAGAAGTTGACTCTGGGTGAATCCAAACCGAATTTAAAATGCTGCAGCGAAAGAAACAAATCAAAGATGGGGAAAATCACCATGAGTTATCTTACGCGTGATGCGAGGAGACCTACGGCGCGCACTGTACAACGGAGCAGCAGCAGGAAACCCTCAGGGTGCAGAAGCCACCTGACCGATCGGCAATCAAAGTGAGTCCGCCAGTTTACGTGAATTCCTTTGCTACTTCACCACCTTCTAATCATCAGCTGACGCTGGATGTTAGAGGATCTGTGAATGAATTTTGATTTTGAAACCCAGTGGCATCGTTCGAAGGGGTTTCCAGCATCTTCAGAAGACACAGCTACCTGACAGGGATCCACCCATTCGTAAGGAAAATCTTCCTTTTCATTTTCTACTAGATGTCCGTAGAATGTTCTCTGAGGCGAGCGTAGCGTTCTGCTTGCACAACAGCATTACCAAGCCCTCTGAGTTTTCCGTCTTGCATCGTCCACAGCTCAAACCACCCGTCAGCGATCGTAGCTGTCCACTCAGAGGCTCCGGGCGCGAGCACGGAGCCCACTATGGCCAGGAAACTTGCGTTTGGGCGAACCGGACGTGTCGTCCCTCAAGGAGGAAGAACACCATCCAGAACCGGCTGCCGGTTCCCGACTCGCGTTCTTGTGCGATACGTGTGGTAAATGCATGGAACCAAATTCTTCTCCCTCGTTCCCGGATGCCAAAGAGACCTGCTCTCTTAGTTTTTCTGGTTTTGGAATGTGAACTCCACACGCATTTCGCCACAGGGTGCTTCTCCAGTGTTGATTTTCACCTCGTTTCTGCTTCCATTTTTCTCAAACATTTTCTTTTCTTCTTTTTTAGAGATAGTCGGTGGCCACCGTCTGGGCAAGGTGCGGGTGCGCTCACTCGGAGGCCGTGCACCTGACGGTTGCCTTTGAGGTTCCCGAGGCGGCGCGCTTGGGAGGATCCCTTAGCAGACGAGGCAGGTGCACCGCCGTCTCTGCAACTCTCGGCTGATGGTGGGAGGGCGAGCTTGCTGAGACGAGACAGAGGGATGCGGCTTCGGCAGCGATGCGCCCGACGATGTCGTTCTCCAGGCTGCTCGTGGACCCCGCCCGAGGTACCAGTGAACCAATGCGCCTGCGCTGCACTCCGAAGGTGTAGGTCGCGCGACTCTCCGTCTTCCGGTTCGCTAAGTGCGGAAGAACCATTCGCCTGGGGTTCACGAAGCTCTTTGGCGCTGTCCATGCCGCCCGAGGGAGTGTGTCAACTCTTCAAGTTAGGGGACACCTCACGAATCCAGAAACCGGTTCAGGAGAAAGGAGTCTGTTCCTCTCTCACGCTCGGGAGGGGACCTTCCACTTTCTTGTATCCGAAGGGAACCCCGAAGACAATCTCTCCCTTGTTCTCTCTGGAGAGACCACCCGGTCTGTGGGAGCGCTCCTCATTTCTGCTCTGAAGGGAACCCGAAAAAGAGTCGTTCCTTGTTTCCTCATCTAAAGAGAAACCGAAAGGAATGCTTCCCAATTTTCTCCGAGGAGTCACTCCTGAAGGGAGCAGTGAGCTTCTTCACGCTCTGGAGGAACAACCCCCCGAGGAGGGAATCAAAAAGCTCCATGGTACGCGATGAGAAAGATGGGAGGGCAACTCCGTTTTCACAACCGGAAAGGATTCAGAAGGAAACCGACCATTTCGTTCCTGGAAGGATCCCAGAGGGGACGCTTTGCTGCGACCCTTGGAACCCCCGGCGGCAACGCCAGAGACGTTTCAAAGCGTCTCCCTGCGCGACGCTTTACGCAGCCGCATCTCCAACAGCACTTTGCTGCCCACGAGCAACGATCCTGTGGATGCATGGAGCAACGCCAGAGGAGGTCAGATCGACAGGGACCCACTTGTTCTTCTGTCCTCTTCATGAGGATAGCGTCAAGATAGCCCCATCTGGGATTCTTGAAACAGGAACTCGCCGGCATCCTTACAAAGATGCAGAGGACGCCTTACAGCACCCGGTGATCGCTTCCCGAGTTTTGACCGTTTGTTTTATTTTTTCTTTTTGTTTGTCTCCCCTTCCTCTGTGCTGTCGAGGTTTTCCCGCTGGCCTGCGTGCCAGTGGGTCCCTTTTCGTATTCATAAGTAACGTGGCAGGATCAAACCTCCTGCCACAGACATGTATGTTTATTTTATAAATAAATGTCCTGGCGCGACCGGGTGTCAACCAGTGCCGCACCCGAAGCTCGTAGGCCAGCCAGCGTTATCTTGAGGGGGAACTCGAAACCCACGACTCACCCACTTCTCGGAGTGGATCCTTCCCCGGCGGGATTCGAACCCGCGACGCACGGTGCCACCCTCCGAGACCAGTATTTTCTAGGGGTGCGCTGAGGTCTTCCAGGCACTCTTCTACCAAACCAAAGATCCCAATTGGGATCATCTATTTCTTGCTTTTTAGCTATCGGCTCAGCAAGGGAGAGCCGCTGCACAGTTTGCAGCTTTCCTGATGAACCCGACCTCAACCAGCTACGCATTTTCAGTGCAGTCTGTTTCAGCAGCCGTCATCTGTCCACCCCGCTAGAATCTTCGGGGCGAACACTCCTATTTGCTCTCTGTCGAAAGCCGAGTATGTCACCAGGCCGAAATTCATTCTTAAAGACTCGCTGCTATTTTCTCACTGGACCGGGCACCGAGAATGAGGCGTGCTCTTTCGCAGGAGCGAAAATTTTGTTCTCCCTGACTTTTTTTTCAAGGGCTCTCCTCTTCCATTTCCACACTCTACTCCCACGCAAAATCCATCTTACTGACTTCATTTTTTTCATTTTTGGGAAAAGCAAAACAGCAACAGAGCATTTCTGAGTTCAAATGCTTCCAAATGCTAATGTTCTTTGGAGCGAAGTGTGATGATTTATTGAGTTTCGATCATTAATCATTGGAAACCACTACCGCCCTTTCCTCTTCATCAACCAATTGCCTGTGTCTTCCTTGATGCTTTCACCTGTGTACGAGGATGAACGTATTGGATCCTTTTTTCTACATGAACTTTACTTACAGACCCAATTTTCTCGACTCTTCGGAAGACCTCGTTTCTCTGAAGTAAATTACCATGCAGCTCGCGCCTCAGGAAGCATTTGTTCGGACTCATGCGTCATGTCTTGTTGCGCATCTTCATTGGCAATCTCACGAAGGCTCAGCAGAGATGCTGCTGTCGTTTCGACACCGCTGCCGACCTCCATACCACGGCACGAAGCTTGTAACTGCCATCATCCTAGCGGAAAAAGAAACTTGCCACCATCCCGGTACTTGACTACCCTCAAACTGACTGTGAGATGCCAAAAGAACACTTGAGCGCCTTCTGCCCGCTCCAGTGGAGGAGGAGGTGGGGCTCTGACGTCTTCTTTGGCATCTGATTCGAAGTCATGAAGTGTATTCGATGCCTTTAGGACTGACTAGTACGCCTAGTCAGTACGCCCGACTAGTACTGACTAGTCATCAGGGGACACTTGGATACAGATACACAGAAGGAACACAAAGAGATACGACCCCACCCATCCTGTCACAACTTCACTTTGATGCGAAAAACCAGTCAGCTGCGAAAGCAGTGGTTTCCTAGAGAAACAGCAAGTCATGCCTGGCAAGCCTGTCTCTGCCCGGAAACAAGGGATGCGAAAAAGGGATGGGATAGGAAATTCAGTTTTGGGATTTGCTCCGCACCACAGTCTGTTCTTCTCCCCATGGAACTTGGAAACGTCCTACGGTAGAAGAGGTCCTCAGACTACGATGAGAGCAGATTGTTTATCGATATGTATATCGACAGCTGAATGCAGGGCCGACGCGAGGGTGTCTGGAGCCCCCAGGCAAACCAAAATTTGGCGCCCCATTTGTAAAAAAAAAAAAACGAAAAACACTCCCACAATTTTGAATTGTTTTAATTGTTCTGTGTAAGTTGTTAGCCAATTTTCTGCAATTTTTTTTATTGTTTCACATTTTTAATTTATTGTACGTTTATCATCATGAATTACGACAATTAATTATTATCAATTTTTCATCTTGTAATTCGGCGCCCCTAGGCCTTGCCTATGTTCACCTAATGGTAAAAACCGGCCCCTGGTGAATGCCACTATCTAAAAGGTGCTAAATAACGTAGCCGAGGACACTTTTTGTGTCAACCTGACGTTTTTCTTGAATTTTTTTTGCATGCTTTCCGTTATCATTTTTTCATCGTTCTTTCTTTGTGTTGTCAATGACATTTTATTTTTATCCAGGTAGAATGTGGGAGGTGAGATATGTGGATGGAGTCTGCTGAACCCCGGGAACAAGATACCGAGCGCAACGTTCACTGGCGCTCCAGAAGTGGGAAGCATTCGGGACGATATCCGGGAAGCAGCGCTCTCCCACGGAAACATCAGCACAAAAAAGTCCACCCCAGAGAGTGGAATCATCGTCAGGAAGTTATCTGGAATGGGGACTTTCGAAGCTCCTGTGCGAACCTTACAAATGCCCTGTTTTGACCGTCAGGATCGCTTTTTTTTCCTGCTTCTTTAACGGGCACAATCGGAAAGTTAGACATCGGAAAGAACACTCCAAGGACTCATGGGAACACGTAAAGGACTGCTACTCCTCTTAATCTGGAAAAAAAAAAAAAAGCAGAGTTTAATAGGAAATGGGCAATTTAAAGAACAAAAAAAAAAAAAGAAAATAGGCAAGGAAAGTCCTTTGCAGCTGAAAGACAGCACATGAGCGAGGAGCCAAATGAGCTGGGAAAATAAACGAAAGTCGAAATTCGAGATTTCCGAAATCCGACATTTGATCTCGGAACTTGCAGATGTTTTCCTTTCCACAAGGATTCGGCCGAATTCTTCCGTAAGCTTGCGAAATGAATTCTGTCAAGGGCGAGCTCTTCATTGACCCCCAATCTTGGGAAGGAAACAGAATTCCTCGGTTCTTCCTCGGGCGAGGAAATTTCAGTGGTGCTCAGATTCTCCTCTTCAATCAGCAGCGCGAGCAGCGTCACAGCTCTGTGAAATCAGCATCTCGGGGTGAGCAGCTTTCACAGCACCAGAGTCAGCACTCCACGGAATGAAAATTCTCGGTCGTCTCTTACCCGTGTACCAAAAGCAAGAGATGGCTTTACGGATGTTGGGGCGACCGGCAGCAACTCTGGTCCCCGTTAACAAAGAGAGTCCGTGGGACTGCCCCAAGTCTTTCCGGAGTGCTCTCGCGTTTTATGATCAAGACAAGCGCAGTTCTTGAACTGTCGACTATTCTGGGTCACACGTAGGCGCAGGGCACTGCCTGATGAGACCGGAACCATTTTAAGTCTATAAAGTCGTCTTCCTGGGCGGATTTTCTTTCCTCGGGGTTTCTTCACCCTGCTTGTTCAGCATGACTTCAATTCGTGCATTCATTTGCTTTGTTCTGCTGTTCGGAAGTGCAGAAGAGCTGCTGAGAAACCCTCTCTTCACTGTTCGCTTTCTAATTATTCCTTCCATCCTTTGCTGGCAACGTGCGTGCAGTCAGTAACCTCTGTCTTTTGGCTTCGACGCGAGCCACTCCGAACAGGAAGAACTTTCAAAATTACTGCGGTGCCACGTCGAGTAACGGCACCCAGCAGACTCACTCTTGTTTATGTGTGCGACCTTTCAGATGCGACGAAACAAGCAAATGACTCTGCCTCGAGAGACGCTGCGAGTGAAAGCATGGAGATTACCGGCTCTCGAGAAGAGGAATTCCTTGGCGAACGCACAAGTTCCGAAAGCTGCTTCCCATGTATCTCTTCCAGAAGTGGTATCGTATCTAGGAAGCTCTCGCCAAAATGGTGGATTCCTCCTTGTCTTGGAGTTTAATCGAAGCTCCGCAGAGTGACGGCGAAACATGCAGGGAGGGAAGGGCAGGAGGGGAATCTTCCAAAGAATCACAAAGTTCCCAGAGTTGACTGTGCTCCCAATTATCCCCGCAAGCAACCCCGACAACCTCGCAGAATAAATACCATGAGACCAATGCAAACAAATCCTTCGAAATTAGGAACCAAATCTATGGATTCAACGGGTGAAGAAGATTCATCCTTCGGAACCAAACCAAACGCAAAGAAAGAATGCAGCAGCGGCGAGTGAGTCAGCATTGCTTAGTATTTCAATAGAATAGTGGTCAGCATCGCTTGACGTTTCAACAGAATGGTGGTGAACTTCCTACAGAGCAGCTTGCCGAACGACGAAGGGCACTCTTGGAAATTGGAGATTGCGTATTTTTTTTTCCTTCGCTTTTTCGAAGACGAGGAACCCTCAACAGCAGATTTTTTTTGCATGCTTGCGCAGATCAGGAGCGAGCGAGCCGACCTCAGTTTAAACTGCGTCAAAGGGCTGTTGGTGAGAAACCGGAACATGCTCGAAAGACTGCCGAAGTTGCAGAAGCTGGAGCTGCACCACAGGGCTGCACGCCTCAAAGGAAAACTTTCGGATTGTTTGGCAACTCGGAAGGCAGGCAGGCAGCCACCGGAGCGTTTCCTCGAAGTTTGCCGTCCTGTTCGGAAGGATAGACAGCGCAAAGACCGACCGACCGGGCACTGCGGTCTCCGCGTGCGGTACCGAGCGTTGTGGGTTCGAATCCCACCCGGGAAGATTTAGAGCCGAGAAATAGATGCATCGTGGGTTTCGAGGTTCCCTCCCCCCTCTTCTCCGCACGATGATGTGGGTTCTTAGGAAACAGGCCCACGGATTTCACGTGCGGCACTGGCGGAAGCAGTCAGAAACCGAATGCCCCGGTTAACTAACCGGGATTGGAAGTTGACCCTCCAGATTCCTTCCAGGAATAGAGGATCTGGTTTCAGAAATGGAGCAGTCCCCCTCTGTATCCAAGGAGGACCCTCATCGCGTTCCATGGAGCTGGTTGATACCCCCTCCGGGGGTGGCTCCTCCAGAGTGTAAGAAGAACGTTCTTCAGGGAACGACCCTTCCGAGGAATTGGGAAACGCTGGCTTCGGGAATCTCTTCAGAGGAGCATCAACAAGGAGCAGTTCTCTTGCGAGTGCACTCCGGAGAAGAAAATCAAAAGCAGATCCTTTCTGGGTTCCCTTTGGAGAAGAAACGAGGAGAGATCCCCACCAATAGGGGGATCCCTCCGGAGAGAATAAGGAAGAGGTTCCCTTCAGGGTTCCCTCCTGAGCATAAGAGGAACGGATTCCTTCCTTGGAGCCCTTCCTGGATCCATAGGGTGATCACTCGTGGGTTGCCCCCTAATTTAAACAGTAACACGCGCCTTCGGGTGATGTCGGCAGCATCAAAGAGCTCTGCGGGCTGCCATAAGGATGCGAGCGGTTTTCCAGCACTCCTGGGGAGAACCAAAAAACCAAAAAAACTACTAGGGGATTATAACTGACTTCTGGGAACCACTGAACACCATAAGTATCTAAGGCCACCCTGGGCTCGCTAACCCACGATCCTTCGAGTTCCGGAAGGCAGGATCGAAACGTGCTGCGCTCTTGGAAAAGTCGGATCCTGGTGGCCTTAGCAAATACTCCCACCGATATCCTGGAGAGAAGTCCCTCCGGCCTCATGCACGTTTCTGCCATCCCAGTTTCCTGAATTTCCTCCTGAGCTTGCCAGAAGGCGCAGCTCTTTTGCTGATTTTTCTTCTTTTTTTTCCCTCCCGCCAGCTGTCGTTATTTAGGAAGCGCGGACCTATTCAAAGAGAGTGAGCGATTCGCACCATGGGGATTCCCAAAGAAGCCCAGGAAATTCCCTGTGTTTTATGTCTCCCTTAAACGACGCAGCATACAAAAGACAAAGAAGTTTATGTATGTTCCTTGCTCCATCACCATCATGACTTTAGAAGTCATTGGATCCTACGTCGAGGAAGTTCTGGGCAAGCACAAATGGAGACACGGATCCGTTTTCTATTGCAAGCGCAAGTCGGCTCCTGGTCCAGAGGAAAGGATGCTCGTCTCTGGAGCAACAAGGATGAGATCATAGCGGACCTTTGTCAGGAGGAAACCAAAGCCTCGAAGCGATCAGACATCCTTCCAGAATCGAAACTGCCCGAGTCGAAAGTTCTGGGATCCGACCCACGGATACCCGCCGCCTGGAATCTCGACACGCCTACTTTCCAGTTTCAGCTGGAGCATCACCTAGCCAAGACAGATCAAACGGGAGAAGAGAAAGGGAAGCAACATTCGAGAGAGGAATTTATCAAAAATAGTGGTCATCTACTCGACCCCTCGAGGTTAGTAAAGGGGCATCCCTCCTTGTACAGTGCCAGACACAACGCAGTTGCTGAGAGATCAAAACAGGCTGTGGCCTCGTCTGCCGGATGAAGGGCAGTTTCTGCAAATCATCGTGTCCCAGAAGTGGATTCCACATTGCGGCCTGACTTGATGCTGCAAAAGAATGATAGCATGGTGGAGCTGGACGTCGCTCGCCCTTTTGAGAGCTGCTCAGAAGAAGTCAGAATGAGCCACTGGAAATTCAGCAGCAGCAGCAGCAAGCATCGATCGATCTCCACAAATGCAAATAACGAAGTTTCCACTTTTCTCCGAGAGGAACAGATGAAAAATCATTACACGGATGCTTCCTCCATCTCGTGATTCTTGATATTTCCGAGAGAAGTCAAGTCTCGCGGCTTTATATATATCTTCTTAACACGTCAGCTGAGATGTATTCTAGTACTCCTTAAGTAGGGGGATGTTTGCAGCAATAGGAGCTCACACAACGAGCAAGCATCGATTGATTCTGTCAAAGGGAAAGAGAGACAAGCCATCCAATTAAGAAAAGATAAGTTATCGGATCCTTAAAGAAGTCCTGTTTCCGCAAACTGAACATGGCGTCCTGTGAACCTGAATCAATCAAGAAATGGAAGCAGGAAAATAAGCCAAGAAATGCCGCGTTCGTTTTAGAGAGCCGTGGAAGAGCAACGAATGGATTCGGAATTTCACTGAGGATCAGGAAACGGAAACCCTCTGAGAACCGTTCCGAAAACGCTGCGCAGAAGGGGAGGCGGAAAGAAGAAGAAGAAAAAAAGCAGCTCCGATGCCATGGGAACGCGTTGGAGATCTTCGTTCGCACCGTTTCCGAGTAGACAAAAACTTCGCCTGTCAGGTGCATCCCTGTTTGGCACGCTGCTGCAGAAATTTTCCGCACCTTTCGTTTTTCCAGAGGATGCTTCCCTACGAGCCTCCAGACGAAAGACGTGGACGTGGTGGATCGCAGGAGCACCGCGCTCAGCGCACGCGCCTGAGCCTTCCGAGCTGTAAATCGAGTTCCCCCTGTTTTAGATGCTTCCAAACTGTTAGATGGAGCAACTATTTCTGTTCCCATACCACTTATTGGAATTCTCTTCAAATGCCTCCACGGTACTTAGATGCTTCGGTTGGACTGCCTCTGAATGGACCGAAGGAAGTTCAAGTACTTGATTTGTACCGTGGTGTTTGCAGTTCAGTTTGTAAACCTTCGTAATTATGATGATTTACGAGTTCTCTTGAACAAAGCAAAGCAATAAGCGGCTATCGCTAATCATTTGTTTCCAAAGACACCCACCCCTATTTCTTCAAGAAATTTCGAAACAAATTCTAGAATTGTTTCTTTTTTTGTGTGTGTGTGTTCTCTTGTCACGCCTTTGCCTTCAGCCTGTGTACGTTTTCTTGTGATTTCTCAAGGTATGTGACATTTTGGTTTTGCAATTATGAATGCCATTCTGTTTATCCCCTGTAAACACAGAATTATAAGACAACTGATAGGAATGCAATGACTGGGAAACTGAAACCGTGGAAATGCTCGCATTTTGAGTAAATTTAGGTTCCACAGTGGTGACTACAAGCAGAGTGAGTAGGGTTATCGGGATAGCATTAATTAGGGTCGAAACCTTGAAAAGTCCTCATCCGTGCACCTAATTAGCTGAGCTCAGGTAATTATGAATATGTCTACAAACCTTAAGTTTCATTGCACCGTGCTCCAATTTCTCTGTGTATTGCGTGGTGATTGATATCGACGAGCTGCTGTGTGTGGACTTGCAGGATCACCTGATCCATCTCTGCTTCCTCAATTACTTCTCTTCCCTCCAAACATTTTCATAATAAATTAGATTTCCGAAGAAACAATTTGCAAAAAGCTTCAATGTAATTCTAATTTTTTAAGGTGCTCGTTTGACTGGTTTTCCTTTCGTGCGTCTCCATAAATGAGGTGATTTCCCTGTCATCAAAATTGCATCATTCAATAGTGATCATTAATTATTCGATAATTGCAACAGATGGACGCTGAATTTTCGAAATGTCCAAAAGTTTTCTAAAACTGTGTCCGCGTCTTATTGATGACTTACAAATTCGAAGTCATACGGGAATCAGTTTGCCTGAAGCCATTTTTGTCGAGAAATTTTTGAACTTGTTTTTAGAACCCCATTCGGCATGTTGCGTCCTCCTTGGAAGGCCTGTGGTGGAATGTACTTTCAGAATGTGCCTGCAAGGGTTGCCAAGGATATCTACTAGTCCTTGAGATAAGATGAGTTGGGTGGAACGGGAAAAAAAAAGTCCATCTTTTCTTCTTCATGGCAATTTTGAAGATTTCGAACATTAGCGAAAAGTGTTGAGAAATGGACATCTTGCTCTTCTTCTTGCTTCTTTGCAACCTATAAAACTCATTACAAATAGATTCGTGTCTTTTCAAACTGAATGCACACCATCCAAATTCATTTTACCCCTAATGCTCTATTAGTCTGGAAAATGAGCACTGTACATCAGCTTATAAGAAACCTATTCTTAAGTTCACTCCAAGATGTAAGAGTCTAATGCTGCGATGCAGAAAGTACATTTATCAATGAAGCAATCAGAAAATGATCCATTTGAATTGTGTAAGCGTCTCTGAACAAACACCTGGTTCATTTAAATATCTAAATGCTCTTCCTCAAATAGATGATGAGGTCCACGTTTCGAAAGGAGATTTCTATTCTGAAAAAGCGCCAAGGGTGTTTCTGTGTTTCCTCTATACTGAAAGAGTATAAAAGAATCGGTATTTGCGGAAGATTCAGCGAACAGCTAAACCAAATACATATGTATATACATACACTACATATATCTATACACATTTATTTATGTACATGTACATCTATCTATCTAGATCTGTAGGTATAGATGTAGATATATGTAGGATATAACAGGCTCCGTTCCATGTAATTTTATAAAGTAATAAAGGAGGATTGAGAGAATTGGACCCCGATTGTATCTTTCCATCTTTTATGAGACTGTTATCAGTAAACGAAATACGTGTCGTGTCTCCATCGTAGTGTACGACTATTAATGTGTGAACACGGTTTGTTGCTTGCGTTTATGCCGGAGCTGGGAATGCACAGTTGAGTTTCTCAGGGGAGCCATCTTAGAGCACTCTAATCACTGTTTTGATAAAAAAAAAAAACAAAAACAAAAACGAGCACAGCAGATGCACACTGGCTGCCTCCTCCGACGCAAATCAATGCACCACTGCCAAGAAGATTGCAAACACTTGAGCTTTCCACTTATGGGATCTGGCTGTGCACTAAAAATTAACGGTGTATGCTGCAAACCATTTTGCCTTCAACGTGAAATTAAATTCGGTTATTCGCAAACACGTGGCAATGGACACAGATCTGTTTTACGAGCATTCGCATTTTCTTCCATGCATCACGAAATTCTCGTTTAAAACTGACTTCAGTAATAGTACATTGCCGGTTTTAAATGGGTTTATTGCATGCATGCAAATTGATTTTCTTTTTTTTTTTTTTTTTTCTCCATGTTTTTGGAGTTATCGAATCGCTCAAATTTTCACATCCTTACAGGCTTTTCAAATCGTAAATGGATATTCTTTTGATGGATGGCACAAGGAAATTCAAAAGATGGCATTTAAAAGAGTTCGTGGATTATTTGGCAATTCTTCTTTCAGGGGAGCTTCCTCTGTTTTCTCGGGGCAGTGGGATGCCCATATGAAGTCACTTTATAGGAGGTGTTCAGAGTTCAGGTGTTCAGAGCGTGCAGAATTATGTAATTAATCATGTCTAGCGCTGTAATCTTTTAGACCATTATGAGGTTGCCAAAGCCTTCCGCTTATTTCATACATCAAGTGCACTGTTTTCTTAGTTGGATTTCTGCTGGATTTGCATAACACAAAAAGAAGTTGTTCTTATGATGCTGTTTCCAGTGCAGTTGGAGGGATGCAGATTTCCACTATGGGATTGTTAATCAGAGCCTTTCATAATTCACAAAGAAGTCATGGTAAATGAAATCCAAAGGTAGAAAGCCAATGGTTGGAGTCTTTTGCATTTCTTTGCCAGGAAATGGGATTCCCTCCAGAATTCTTACTCGATTCTCTTTCAGTTAATTATTTTTCCGGGTGCATTCTTTTTAAGAAGAGTCATGAGGGTACAGATCAGTTCTTTCTAGCTGTAAAAGTAACCTGGCAAGCATTTTCTGTTGTTACATGCTTGCACATTATAAGAAAGATCAGGAGAAACCCCCCCAAACCTACATTAGAAAAAAAAGATTGTACATTCAATAAATGCCTCGAATCAATACAGCAACTGAGGTATCCATGTTGGAACATAAGTTGAAAGTTGATTATGTTAATGAGCTTTCATTTCACAATTATTTTCATGGATTTGCAACGGAAGCCATGCATCAAGTTTCAATGTTAACTTTGCATCCATTTTTATTACCTTATTAATATGCAGTACATGCGTTGGCGCTTATTTATTGAATTGGATGCCTTTCATGCTCTTTGTGGCAAATGTCACAAAGTCACTTCTCTAATTTCACTTTGTATTGCTCAGGATTGTGCTTCTGAGGAGACATGGGCAAGGATGAGGCCTTGCTGTGCGAATTTGCCAAAGTTAAGCAGCAGCAGTTTGTGTTCAGTGTTTGAAATAAAGAAAAATTTCAACACACTGAGCTTTTGTTTATTTGCCTTGTGGTTGTGACTTGCACGACCCGGAGGCATTTTTGTTATGTAAGATTGCTACTTAGAAGTGAGAGAGAAAGCACTTCTACAAATACGTTGCTTTTATGCAAAGATTCCAAATTAGAATGTAATTGCTATTACGGAAAATGCTATTGAAGACGTTTTCAATGCGGCAATGTTGAAAATGCTCCCGAATTAAGATCGTCCCCAGGGTAACGGGTAGCACAAAGTTCGAAGCTCGTGCGTGTACACAAGGCTGTAAAAGTTCAGCAGATGAATTGGAGTATCTGCAAAGGTTTCCAAAATTCATGAACTCGGGATGATGGTTTTCAACCAGGCCTCAATGAGTAGCATGAAGCACCGGAATATCATCCAATTCTTTTTGGGAACTCTCTGGGCAGTTCGGTCGGCATTTGGCACGCACAGTGGCCTTCCCACTTGATGCGAAAATTTCACTCTGCATTTTCAGGGCGTGGACAGAGAGGGGAAGAACAAGGTGACCACACCGTGTCCAGAGTGTATCCAGTTCTATGTCCCCCCGGAGCGAGGGGAACACGGATTCTGACAAGTTGTGTGAGGTTTCCCCGACGGCTAATCCGGTCATCAAAATGGAGACACTTCTAAGTACACGGAAGTACAGTTGCTGCAACGGACATTGGTTGCATTACGTTACCGGAAACAACTTCCAGGAGTGCTTTTTTTCTTCTTCTTTCTTTTGCCGTAGCCAGTCAGGTGGTCAGCAAGGGTGTCACGCTGAAGCGCGCTCGCGGTCACCGGGGAGTGGTAAATAAGGCAAACCAAGAGTAAGCAGACTGTTCGTGTTTGGAAATTGGAAAAAAAGCTCTCCGAGTTACTGACATTGAAATCGCTCTTTTACACAAAGAAGTGGTATGGATTTTCGTATCTTAAGTGCCACCGGGTGAACTGGCGTAGGTAAGCTCTGGTCCTTTCGACCTCGCATCCTTTAAGGACGCATGCAGGACAACCGAATTTTTCCCGTCGTCTTCCGTCAGAAGATTTGAAGAACTTGGAGCAGGAAGTCATCTTCGTGTGGCCTTGCAAAGCTTTCGGTGCGGTCTTTCCCTTTGATCACTTCGAGATTCCTTTTTTGTTCGTCATTTTTGATGAATGGTCTCACTGCGTGCTTCCTGCGCACTGCGCTCTCGCCTGCCGCTGGGTTTCATGATCTTCAAAAGCTCACGGCGTGTGTATCCTGAAAGGTGAGTCACTTGCCGATGCATCACTTCGTGCTGCTCTCGTTCAACAGCATCAGCCACAACTGAAGCATCCACCTTTTTGTTGCCTCTTCGATCCCGGAACAAGAAGCCACAAGTGTTACTCTTTTTTTTGGGGGGGGAGGAGGATGTTTCGATCGTTTTCAATCGTCCATCCATAATCATGAAAAGAAAAGAAAAAAAAAAAAAAACAGAATAAGCCGGAGGTGTACATCGTTCTCGACACTACTTCCTTGATTTTTCTTGATATTGTAAGTATCTCTCGACAAGATCAGTTTCGCATAAGAACTTTTACCGCCGTGCCCAAATGGAGCATTCGCCACCCGGCCATCCGTTTCTCTCTCTTCGTGTGTGTGTGTGTGTGTGTGTGTGTGTGTCTGTTTAAAGAGATTTATGCCACAGGCGGAATGATTACGTGATCCTATCGATGCAGTGTAATGTTACATTTCTTAATGTTAGCAGGGTTGATCTACCGTCGGGTACTCATCCCCATCTGCTGATAAAGGTTACCTACGAACTCTGGTTCGTAGGTTATCTTTAGAGAAGAAGCAGTGGGACTTTCGAGGCTCTTGTGAGGAAACCAAACGAACTTGCCAGCCAGGACTGCCACCTCGCATACTTAATGGCCATGAACACCGAACTCGAATTTTAGACTTTACCTGCTGGAACACTTTTCATGGGACAGAAGCGTGCAGAAGCATAGGGCCTCGTGTTCGCAACACCTAAAAATGTTGCAATTCACGGTGGGCGATAATTTCAAAGCTCAGCCGGAATGAAAAATGATTGGCAAATCCAAAGAGTTCGATTTTCTGGGATAATCTTTGCATTCACGATGAGACTTCAACGTATGGGGAAAATTCATGATGAAGGACTGTAGCAAAGAAAATGGAAAATTACCTTGAAAAAGGGACCGAAAGAAATTATTGGCAACACCTCTGAACATTGAATCACAATTATATATACACATGTCGCCCTATTCGTGCACTTCAGCGTTTTCTTAGCATGTTTTCTTAGCAATGCTTCAGCGATGGAAATTTCTCAAGGCGGACTTCCCTCTTTGCGAAATGAGAGAAAAGGTACGGACAGTTTCCTTCAGAGTGAGCGAGCGTGTTGAGCAACCAAGGCATCTATGACACAAGGCTATGTATAAGGTCAACTTTGATCGCCGATGTTCCTCTTATTAACCTCTTTCCAATGTGTCTCAGCAATGAGGAGCTAATTTGCTAATTAGGGAAAGAGGCATTAGCCTGCTGGGAGGTTTGAACCAGACTGCATACCACTTCGCCATTCGCAGCTAAAAAAGCAACCGTACGCCTTCTTCCTGTTCGTCTGGAAGATGGATTGCGCAGAAGAGAAAAAGTGAGAAAGGACGTTTCCAAGGTTCAGCTCGAAAGAAAGCAAAGTGAAGAGGGATGCCGAACCGATTGGTGCGTAAGCAGCTCATAAGCAGCTCAGTCCGATTTCCACAGGTGCGCACGTTTTCGCTGCCACCTTTGAAGGACGACAGCATTGCAAAGTGTGAAGTGGCAAACTACGGGAAGCCAGGTGTCGTGGCTCAGTCCAGCAGCATACAGCAGTGGCGCTACTCCTGCGGGAGGGGGGAGGGAGAGCCACGCAAGGCGTGAACACCAGAGGAAAAAAAGGCATGGGGGGGAGGGGCTCAGTCAGAAGTCTCGGAGTGCAAGCACCGGGCGACATCGAGCGCTGGCAGGAAACGAAGCTTCCTCTGTAGAGGAACGCATGCCTTATTGATCTCGAAAAACCAATACTGGTGCTCAGGGTTTCCGAACGCCAGCGTTTCACGAAATCGGGTCATGCAGAGCTACACCTAGACATGCAACAAAATGTCATAGATGAAACGCAAAAAAAAAAAAAAAAAAAAAAAAAGAGCAGATCCCAGCCCAGTTAATTACGGGGAACGAGGGATTTCTGTCAAAATTGGAAAGAGATGCGAAAAAACTATGGGATAGAATGACCACAACCTAAGCAGACTCGGTTATAATTTTATCAAGCAAGGAAAACAATCACCCAGGGGTCTTTGGTTTCTTGGTCCAAACACGGTGCTGCGGTTTTTGATTTTCTTGATCAGCTCCAGATGCTATAGCGCGACGTACGTGGTTTAGAATTCCTCCAGGGGATATGTCGCCGAGCTAAATATGCAGACTCATGTGGGGAAAATAGTAAAACAGGAGAACACCAACAGAATACCTGGTGGCAAAATATAAGGAATGAAAGCTGACGATAGCAACGAAAGGGGGAGAACTGACCTACGCGGAGTACGAAAACTTCGGAAAACCAACGTTCGATGGGGAGTAAGGAAACGCATTAATGGATAACTGTCTGCCGTCCGTGCTAAAGGTCAGCGAAATGTCCGCGTACTAAGAAAAATACAGACAGCATCCAAAACACAGCATTCGATACGAAACAGTCAGGCTGCAAGAAACCCATGAGCTACATGCACTCTTGTGGAAGAGTTGTGGCAAGAAAGGACCAACTTTCCACCACCATCATCCAAGCAGCGCCTCAGGGAAGCTGCAACCTCTCCATTCAAAAGGAGCTTCACTTTGCAGGCGTCCAGGTCGTGCGTTTCCGAGCTTAGAAATGTTCCACTTTTCGTGGATGGTTGTAGTCCAACGAAGCCACGTGTGTGGACCCCCTCATACAACCATTCAGGTGGGACACCGCGATCGGTCCTCACTGCCTCGAAAGGTCTGAATATGAACATCAACCATGGAATGCATTTGGAGGCACCAGTATACGGCTCATCATGCGCGTTGAATTGCCAGAGTACCGGCCAGCTTAACCTCGAGTTGACCGTGGTGACTAGACTCCCACATCTTTAACCTAACTGCATAGGTATCAAGAGAGACAAATTAGCCTCTCCTGCAACCCTCGTGAGGGCCGAAGTAAAATTCGATCACCAGAAAAGCGAGATCCTCGTGCCCTACTAGATGGGTGTGAAAGTTATCTTATACGTCAGGAGGTTCTAGAAGCAGCCCTCCAGAAAATCTCTTTGTGGAGGGTCTGCGATTAAGGGAGCATTATGTTCACTTCTCTGCATGAGTGCAACATGAAAGCAAGGGATGGCAACAGCAGGCACAACCCGAGACCCTTTCCAGAGTGCTGGAAAGGGTCTCGGGTTGCTCTTCGTCGACAACGGTAGTGAACATATGCCAGCGTGTGCGCAGAGGAAGAAACCGGAATTCTCGCAAAGATGGTCGTGGACATTTAATAACAGCACAGGAACACCGAACGTGTTGTTGACACCAAATGTGGACTCAAAAGCCTTCGAACGGCGTACCGAAAGTCCGTTTCGGGCTACAGAGCGGGAACACATCCAGTAGGAGAGCAGCCTGCTATTCGTTCGCAACAGAGTGAGACGAAAAAGCAGTGAATGGGCTTCGACTTCCAGTGTACAAGAGATGGGATAAAGAGGGCCGACATATAGCCGTGGAAGCACATAGCTAACGGACGCAATCATTTATCTACAATGCGCTACCAGTGACACCTAGGAGCATGCACACGACTTTTTGTACAACTAACACAAAAGATACGAGAGGAAGCAAACTATCCAGTCTCCTTCCATCAAAGAAGAATGCGACTAATCCAGAAGGGTGGAATGCCGATTCGGGTCATCCAGTGAAGATGAATAAGGAGGCACCGATGGGGAGACGGATGCTGGAGTTGCGAGCGGATCATTTGAACCGCGCATGCATAACTCCCATGAAAGCATGTGAACATGTTCCTCCTGACCGGTGCATGTAGGAGACTGCAGTGGTACTCCAGCCTTGCAAATCGACAGTACAAAAACAGGGATGGAGTTTATAGGTTGGCAAAAGCCTTTCACAGAAAAGATGAATGGGTTCTCGCCTGAATCTTGGGAAAAGCTGGATCTTTGTCTCATCTCTATGTTACCGAGTGATGGAAAACGTTCCTCTTCGGCATCAATCATACAAAGCGTGAAAATACGAAGAGGCAGCAGTCAGGGAGAGATGAGAGGAGACCAGTGTTCTTCGCAGGGTACACGAAAGCAATATCGTCTCTTACTGGGAATTGCGGAAAGTTCGTGGAGATGAAACTGGGCCAGAAATGTCTCCAGAAGTGGTCCATTCAGAAGACCTCGTTTTCATTAAACGGCGTTCATCATTCAGTTCGCCATAATCATGAACCAGTTGCAGCTGGTTCTCAGCTTGATGACCAATGAAAAGAAGTGAGAATTGCAGAGCGCAGAAGACCAGAGACCCCGAACTGTTCCAAAAAGAGAGAAGTCCAGAGCTCACGTTTGAACCAAGCTCAGATGCACCGCAACAGGGGAAAGAAATCTGCTTTGCGATGAAGGAAGAAAGCTCCGACTTTCTACGGAAAACAAACTGAAACTTTGAATCGTGTCCCCCTCCTACAGACATTTTTAGTGCACCTCCTTTAAGATCACTCTGAAGTTTCATGAGCTCTCACAAGCACTGGTGGAGATCGAAAACCAGAATGCTGTTCAGCAGGAAGACGAAGGCGGCACACAAGTGGAAACTCCTGAATAAGCGAGAGTGAACAAGACATCAAGCGGCCGTGGTAATCAATCGAAACCAGAGTCAGCGGATCCGGAAGAACATCGAAGACAAGCGAAGAAATCCTAAGAACTGAAGAAAATTCTGACAGGAAAAACAGTGTAGATGCAAGGGCACAGATGCTGGAGGACCAACGGATTGTCAGCAGATGTAAAAGCACAATCATCCCAAGAAGCAAGGAAGTGCCAAAAATTGAGCCAGCAAGAATCTTGCTTGGCTGAACTCAGCAAGAATTCATGGCTGGCGTCCCAATAGCATGGGAGATGGAGGAGTGGTCACAACCAAGACCAAACATGGAGTTCCAAGGCCGCGAGAAGTTGACACTAGGAGATCGATGTTCTCGTGGAAAGAATCGCCTACGAAGACTACAGCTCGAAATCAAGGGAAAGATGGGTAAATCGAGAGAGTTAGCAGTCCAGACCATCATATGGAAGGCTTCAAGAGCTGGTCGGAGGCACCGTTTTTAGCAAACCAGCGCAAAAGATGACGTATATAATCGAGGTCCAGTGCGTTGCAGTATGTCTCTAGGCGCTGTTCTGTAGCAGCCAAGCTTATCGTTGCCGATCCAAGATGACTTGCTTGTATTTTACGATGATGACCTCTGGTGTAGCCCAAGGTTGTGAACTCCAATGTAGCCCATCCGCAGTTGGGAAACCTGCAGATGGCTGCTGCTCTGCAGCATTCCAAGAAACTGGAACCAAATCACGTTTTTTTTTTTTTTTTTTTTTACGCCAAGTACTGTGCGAAGAGAAGGCTTCATAAGGGAGAGCACGAAAACGGCTCAGAAAGCATTCGTGAAAATTCTTTTCTTCTTTTTTTTTTTTCCAACTCTTGCTAAGCATCTTCTTGCCACTGCAACCGTGATGAGAAAGGAAAGAAAGGCCAAAGGGGAAAGGAAGCAGTGCAACGAAGATCGTCGAATCTAGGGCTAGGAAAGACACCTCCGTCAGTCGCGAGAAGATTCCATCAGGAGCACACTGCCGCCTGGCATTCAAATCGAGCATCTCCAAACCAGAGCAGAAAGACGACTCGGGCCGGCAACCACAGCCCGCTCGGCACCGACTGTGTCCAACTCGAAGGAGCCCGTGTCCAGTTGACCCCCGGTAAATTCAACACCTCACTTGCTTCCAGTGCTTTCGGTTTTGTTGCAGAAATGAAGTTCCTCCGATTAGGAGACTATCGGGGAAAGAAGTGGTCCGAGCACCCGGTCTTTCCCGTTCTGAATGCTCCTGGAGTTTTGCTTTCCTTTCTTCCTTATCTGCAACCGCACGGAAGTCTTTGAGGCATAGCATCAGTGAGGGTGACTGCCCCTCCATACGACTTTTATAATTAGTCGTGACACCCAGAGCCCCCAGCCTGTGCTCTGGTACAACCGGGTTTCCCATGGTTTCCATGGGAACCCGGTTGCGTCAGGATTTCAGAACGTGGAAAAGGAAAGTGTTGAAAAGAGTGAATTTCATTGATTTATGTGTCCGGCGCTGCTCACAGAACTTTTCCGAATGCAATTCTTCACAGAGCAGTTGGTGTGTCTGTGAAGCACTCTGTCGCGAGACTTTGATCGATTAAAATACTTTCGCAGAATAATTCTCCCAATAATTTCCGGCTGGCACTTTGCCTGGCAATGCCTACGTTCCTTATACTGCTCCCTCATTCCTGTCATCCTTCATCAGCGAACTGGAGCTCTTTCCGACTCATCTTAAGCATTCATCTGTTGCAAGTTCGTTGCAAGTCCGCTCGTTGTGAATTCTTCCTTTGCACCGACAGTCGGATCGCACTTCTGGACCGGTTCTTCTGTGCCGGTTCCGCCGAAGAACCCACCACGGCAGACCACAGAACGCAATTTGAATTGCGAGCCGCTCTTTCAAACGGATTCCTTACAACTGGAACCGAATCCATCATTCGACATCATTAAAAATCGAGCACGTGCGTGTGTGTTTTTTTCGTTCGTGTCTTCGAGGAAGCATTGAATTCCCGGTGCGCAGGCGTCATTCCTAGCCACCCCGAGGCGACAAACGTGAACAGCCATGGATCGGAATTGTGGAGAATGGAGGGTTCTGTGCCGGTGACAGCGTGTAGGTGTATCACGCGTAATTTGCTTTTGTTCCAGTCGGCTGGGATGCAGATCGGGAATTCCCTCCCGACTGCTTTTTTGCACTCGTCTCCGCCTTTCGAGTGTTGCCATCCGAATCTGCTTGACTTAATCAGCCACACGCTTTCGCTCCACACTTCGTGAGCGCCCCAAAACACCTGAAGGAGCTCTTTTTGTCTGTCCGTTCGTTCACGCGGCGGCTCGGAAAGCCTCCTGCCATGGTGATCTGGAAACTTGCGAAGACTGGATATCGGGAAGGCGGCAGGGATGACGCTGTTCCCTTCCCGTGCTGCTGACTTGAGAGAGCATCCTGCTCCTGCCTTCAGCCGCTGCAACTCAATGCAAATTCGCGACAGTCCCATGTGGTGCCCATCCCCGTTGCAGCTTATTTTCCGAGCTCCATTGATCTGCCTCTTCTTTCAGAGGCTCCCTTTCGCTAATAGGGCGCACCGCACTTCCCTTGGCGCTCTCCGTCGTGTTGGCTGCTGCTTGGAATGGCAAGCGAATCCACGCTTGTTTTTATGCTTGCTGCAGCAGCGGAGAGTTCTTCGGAGAGAAATCCACGTCCATTCTTAGAATTCCCGAGTCTTTTTTTTTTTTTTTTTTTGGCGAGCCGAAAATACTTTTCCGCGCCAGTTTCGTGGTCCCGCGTTTGAAACGTCTCGGGAAGGCAATTCCTCTAAAACGCACTCGTGGGTTACCTCGCTGGCAAGAATTTATGGAGGGAAATGGGCGCCCCTGAAGAGGACGCACGGCGAAATCAAGGGAAGGTCAGGAAAGTGTTCCCTGAAGCCTGGCTGAAGAAACCCAAGTTTGCCGCCATCTCGCATGGAAACCACGGACAGCCTGCCAGCTTCCTCGTGAATTATGGCAAAAGATTTCTCGAATGTTCTTCGCGATGCACTACACGTTCTAACGCGAGCACACCGAAGTTTGCATCGTGCTCTCTTGAACGCCCGTGCGACGAGAGAGCTTCGCCTCCTTCTTCGTGTTGGCGGAAACACGAAGACGCCCTCTTTGGCACTCGGTTAGGCGCGCAGCTTGATGAACCGGTTGACTCCCTAGCTGTCGGCTTTGTCCTCCGGCTTGGGTCCAGCGGTCAGGAAGATCCACTTTCGAGTTTCGAACGCGTGCGCTGCCGAGCACTCTGGAGATGCTACAGACGCACGTTAAGAGCTGGTCCTGTGCGGGCACCATCGAGGCTTAACACAGTTCCAGATTTTTTGCATCCTTCATCCGAGATATGACAGTGCACGTTTACCCCTATACAGCTACCGTCGATGCTTTTTTTCTTCTTCTTCTTCTATTGTCCCGAGCATTATACCTCATATCTTGGATGGAGCATCTCACCAAGGTTTTCTTGTTCCGGCCATCTGAATTCATTCCTCTTAAGAGAGAGCAACAGAGAGCACGGTGGTGCTCGATTAAGTATGCCGGGAAGCGAGACGTAGTAATAAGGGACCAATTGACTGCAAGAGACATGGGAGACCACTTCTCAGGCACGAAAGGGGAGAGAGAGGCTCTCGTCGGGAGCTCTTCCGCCGTTCGCCCCAGCGTTTACTTACCAGCTCCGGAGAGACTCCCATAATGAGCCACTTTTGAAGGACGGCAGGTGGAAATCGCGTACGCTTGCTGATGACCGGCCTCACGGAAAGTACGAAAGCCGAGTGTGGGCCGTCTTGGTTTCCCTCTGGCAGAGCTTTTCGCAGTCCTATGCTTCACAGATTCTCTTATAAGATGCACACAGACGGCTTTCTGGCGATTGCGAACGTCGCGGATGCAGTTGGTTTTTTTTTTTTTTTTTTTCTTTTTTCCACTACGCTTCGCGATTTCTCAACCACGAGGACCGCGTCTGCTCTCGCCTGAGAATGCCTGAATGCCTTCTCGCACCCTTAAAGATCCTTGAAGATGCACTCGTTCGATCGAATCTGAGGACCGGAGAAGGGTAAAGGTCTTCCGTTCGGTCCCTTCCACTCGAGCTGGCGCCGGGTCCGAGCCGCTTTGCGCGAAATCGAGTGGAAAAACCCAAAGCGTGGTCGTGGTGGAACGGGAAAAACGCGAACCGTCGATCGCATTCAGAGTCGGAAAATGGAAAGAAAGGGAAAAGGAATTTGGGAATTTGCGAGTGTCCAGGTGCGCCGAAATGCAATTCCGCCGACGGCTTCTTCCCTGCGCGGCTTCTGTGTCGTAAAATCTCTGTGAAAATAGGAGAGAGCTCGCCTTTAAGCATTGGGCTCCCCGGAAAAGAAAAAAAAAAAAACCTCCGTGTTATTCTATTGCCTTCCAGCCGTATTCTCACTTCTTGCACTGAAGCTCGTAAACAGAGAAGCAATTCACAATCCAGTTATCCTTATTTCGCGTGGTTTACAACCAGCGCGCTCGCGCAGGCGTCTTTCGAAGTCGTCGACAGGTACGCGGGAAAAGGTTCGTCTTGCGCACTACTTTCGAGGAAGAAAGGCGCGAAGACACCTTCCTTCGTCATAGTCGTATTGTCCCCAGCACCTGACGCGATAGTTGGTTCCGCAGAAACCACTCCAGATTGTGTAAAGGCTGCATTCCATCGCGCCTCCACCATCACAAGAAAGCCTTTCCCTATTCAGGCAATAAACCCTTAGCTTCTTTGTTCTCCGCAAATCGGTGTGAAGAGACGTCTCGGAGACTTTGCTGGAACCGGCGATATGTTCGGCGGAAGAAGAAATAGGAAGCACAGGAAAGAACGCCTCTGAGAACAAGTGCGCGCGAGGAAGACGCTTATGGATGAGTCATGGTGCCGACAGCCTTCCTTTGAGGTGCAGATAAGAGCGCGGCAGAATAACCCGCACGCATTTCCGACTCTACGATTTTGCTTTCAGCAGCAAGCAAACTGATAAATTAATGACGGCAGACGTCGCAGAAAGGCCTAATAGCACCACTCGTAATTTACTGCGCATGGATACCACTGCGTAGCCTTTCAAAAGACTGGACTCGGCTCTGCCGCTGCGAAAGCATGCAACTCGGAATTCTTAAATTGGATCCAAGCTCCTGGCCCAGTAGAATTTCACTCGTGAAACGCATTGGCAATCTTGGGATCAATTTTAGAGATGCTAGGTATTCGTCAGAGAGCGGTTTTTTCTTTCAGTGGCACTACTGGAAGAAAGAACACTTAAGACATGCAAATGCACCAAATTTTCCAAAAATACGTACGAAATGGTGCAACAGGATGCTGGGAAGCACGTGTGAAGGGGTATCGGGAAGCACGTACGAAGGGGTATTGGGAAGCACGTACGAAGGGGTATTGAGAAGCACGTACAACAGGGTATTGGGAAAGAGAATGGGGTCTCCACCTCCTACTGGGTCGAAGAAGGATGAGTTCAAGTTTCGATCGAATAGGAGTATAGTAATGCCTCCTGCTAGAACGGGTAGCGCTAGGATTAATAAAACTGCGGTAATGAGGATTGATCACCGGAGGAGAGGGGTATTTGGGAGAGATATGTTTGAGGGGCGTATGTTGATGATGGTGGTGATAAAGTTAATTGCCCAGAGGGCCACGGAGGCCCCCGAAGAAGGCGAGAGAATGACGCGGGGATGCCTTCCGCGGCCAGCCTGATCGACTGTCCATCGCCGAAGGGGTATTGGGAAGCACGCACGAAAAGGTGTTGGGAAATGCCTTGGTTTCCCTGAGAAAGAGATGGATTTCCTCGGTTCTACAGCAGCAGAAAGACACTTTTTGCAGCGTGCAGCAAAAGAACAAGGGTGCGAAAGAGGAAATGCAGTTCCAATGCAGGAAGCTGAACTCCTTGACGAAGTGGCAACCGTTCGAGAAATGAGCTGAGCTTTGCCATGCGGACGTGGTAATACACGGCGGAGAAAAACCGAGGTGAAAAGTGAAACCGAAAGATCCCGGAAACGACTCGTTTCCGGAACGGGGCAAGGGCTTTGCTGGCCCCCTGACGACGGGCTCGGAATGCCGGTTTGGGATGCGTGCGCAGTTCCCGTCGGAGGCGTACGGGTGTTTCCAAGGACGCACCTCCGTCAGAGGAAGGCTCGGTGCCCCGCGCTGCGTTTCACATGCTGGGAGCCCACCTACTCGGCAAACAGGAGGGATGCTGGAAGACTTTCGGGTGAGAAGAGATTTGCCACGCGAGCTCCACCGGCGTCGGCTCGAATCCTGACGACGCACCCCTAGCCGGGAACTCTGCTCATTTTCCGAGATCGAGGGGACAAGAAAGGGCAGAGGGGTTCTAAAACTAACCGGGAGCAGCTACGAACAAGCCCGAGTTTACGGAGGACATGGGAATGCGCGGCGAGGAAGGACAGAAGAGGCGCATCCTGCCCCGTGCCGTGCCATGCAGACAAACGCCAATTGGTCCGGGATGCGCGCAGCAGTGAAATGAAACGCGGTTCCCTGTGCACTCCAAGGACGGGTTCATGGAGGGTATTCCGGAGAGAGGAGAGGATCCGCTGAAGGAGGAGCGATCTTGGAGCAACCTGTTCCCAGTGCCGTGGGGGCTTGGAGGGTCTTCCGAACCCGAAGTCCGTTCGAACGCGCCCGCCTCGTCCAGTGAACGGGAGGTTCTAATGAAGGGTGGGAGATGTTTCTGTGGAGATGACGCTGGAACCTGAAAACGGGGTGCCGTCAATCATCCGAGGTCGATTAGCCTGTTGCAGCATTCTTTCGTTCCAAATGAAAGGCGGGGAGGTGTTCAGCGGAGGCTGCGATCCTCGTCGTGGATGCTGCGTGGACGGCACTTTTAAGGAGGAAGAAAAATGTCGACCGGTGAAGCTGCGCGGAGATGAATCTACTGCTCGGAAAATGATCCTGTGGAGGCAGGAGGAAGGAAGTGGGGAAAAGGGAGAACCATCGTCCGCATTAGCAGTTACCTCGCACTTTTGCACCATCCGCGTTCCGCCACCTGCCAGCAAACGTGGGGAGGGGGGGCTTTCCCGAGCAGCCGGGGCCCGCGAGCGGAATGCACGCCTTGAAGGAAGGCACACAGGGGGTTCACTCCCCTCCCCCCATGTAATGCCGAGAGCGCTCCTCTTCTTCCCGCGGTGTCTCTCCTCCTTCCGGGGGAATCCCCCGAAGAAGGCGAGAGAATGACGCGACGAGGATGCCTTCCGTGGCCAGCGTGGTCGACTGCGCCGGCTGTCCACCGCCGAAAGGGTGTGCTCAGGAAGGTGACGTTCCGCTTGGTGTCCCCTCCTCCTTCTCCCCGCAGATGAGTGCGAAAATTCGTGCGGAGGTGGGCAGCAGCTTCGAAGGGTGCGGTGAAATCGTTTTCGTTTTCCTCTTTTTCTCCCGGGTGCAGTTGACGTGCAGAGCGATCGCGCCGCCGCAGAGAGATCAGACGACGTTGCCCTTCCGTTTTCGCGAAGCACGGATGGAAAACCGCCCGAAGCTTCCTCGCGGCTCGAGGAGGGGGATGGATGAAGACGAAAAGGCCACTCCCGCACGCGAGAAAAAAAAAACAAAAGTCCCCCCCCCCCCCGCCCCGTCCCCCCATCCTCCCGCCCGCGTGCATTCCGGAAAGCAACCGGGAGGAAGTTCATCGGGAGAGACGGCTCCGCGAAATTGAGCAAGCAGCAGGCCGCGTGTCTCGGGAGCAAAGTGGCCTCTGAGCACCCGCAAGAACGCTGCCATCGCGGAAAGAGCCCTGCGTCCCGGAAAGAACGGGAAGTTCGAGGACGAGGGAGAACTGGGCTTGGAATTCCAGGAAAGCGTGCTCTCGCAGGGTTTTCTTTTGTTGTTGTTGTTTCTTCCCCTCTTCCCCCCCCCCCCCCCCCCCCTTTGTGCGTTGCGAGTTCGCCGCAATCTGACATCAGCTCTGAAGAGCTGCCTGCCTCCGTGGAAACCCATCGGCGGGGGCGACTCGAAGGGCACATCTGTTGGTGCCGGAAAAGTTACCTCCCCCTCCCCCTTCCCTCTTGCAGCCGAGCGTCAGGGACGCTCCACGTATGCTGCTGCCGCCGCTCTTGCAGCAGGGAGACGGCCCCGAGCTGCGCGCAGACGACGAGTCGCGGAGTGCTCCAGGTGGCGCGCCCGTCGCCACATGGAATGCTTCGCCGCCTTCGCCGTCGCGCCTCCTGGGAGCTGCTAGGAACGGTTCCCGGTCCCCACGAGCCGCCGTCCGGCTTGCATCCGACGGCGGCTGCGCTCCCGCGAGCGCCTCACTTTCGAGTCCTCCCGTAGCCCGGAAGGGAGCGATCACCCCCGGAGAGAACTGCTCCGGCTGCTGGCAGCAACACTAAAGGAAAGGGGGAGGGGAGTTACCCTCCCCACTCTTGGAAAGTTCCAGAGAGTGCCCATGTTGGCGGCCGTGCGGGCTCCGTGCGTGGTGCCGTGCGTTTCGGATTCGAATCCCGCCCGGGAAAGGATCGACGCCGAGAACGCGGGGTGCGTCGCGGGTTTCGATTCCTCCCCGCGAGATGACGCTGGTTGGCCTGTGAGCTTCGAGTGCAGCACTGGCGAAAGCAGCCGGAAACCCCCGGATGCCCTGTTGACTGGTAGGGATTGCAAGTTGACCCTCCAAGGTCCTTCCAGGAGTGCTCAAGGAGCCCTTCTGGGTTCCCCTCCGGTTGTGAAAAGATAGCCTTCCTTCCCATCGTGGGGACCCCCCCATCGCACACCATGGACCTCGGTGACATCGCTCTCGGGGGGCGTTGCCTCTCCAGAGTGTCAGAAGCTCGCTGCTCCCTTCTGGGTTCTCTTCAGAGGAGCAGCAACAAGAAACAGTTCCCTTGAGGGTCCCCCGAAGAAGAAATTCCAGGAGCGCATCCTTTCTAGGTTCCCTTCGGAGAAGAGACGAGTGGGACGACCTTTCTGAGGAGAACAGGAAAGAAGTGGTTCCCTCTGGGGTCTCCTCCCAAGCGTAAGGGGAACGGACTCCTTCCTCCGGAGAGCTTCCTGGATTCACAGATCACCCCTCCGGGCTTACCCCCCTAATTGAAGAGTGACGCGCATCCTCTGCTGGAGTGGACAGCGTTAAAGTTTCAGAGAATGCCGTTGGGTGCGCTCGCTGCCCATCACAGAGGCGCGAGCGCGCAATGAAAGCTCATGAAGGCGGGCCATGGCGGTCAGGGGCTGCATGAGACCAGGCCCCATGAGAAATCGGCTTGGCGGAGGAACAGGAGTCCTTTCTATCTCCTCCCTATCTTTCGCGCTCCGGTCTGCCTCCCTTTGCCGCCGGGGGATTTCGAAAGCGGCGTTCGGGAAGGTTCACTGGAAAGGCCACCCGTTCACATCCCGGAGAATCCTCGTCCCTCGAGTCGGAAGCATCCTTGTCGCGCGACGGGTCTCCGCCGGCATCCGCGTACTCGCGTGGGGGCTCCCGAGGCGTTTTGGCCCGCTACCCGAGTCTCGACCTCGCTGCGTGCGTGCACCGCGGACGAACGGACGACATTTCCGTGCTCCCGATGCCTCCAAGGGAGCGTTCCCCTGAAGCGCGTCCGCGGGGATCGTCGATTTCCCCCCACACGCTGTCCCTGGACTCGTTTCCCGCTTCCGGAGCGCTCAGGTTTTTCCCCGACCCCCATGTGCGCGGGGAAGCCCGCGGCCGCCACCCCGATCCTCTGGAGGAACCTGCGCGCTCCAGAGTCGCTCCCTATCGTCCGCTCGAGACGCGACCCATCGACCATCACGTGCTGGTAATGTGGCTGCACGCGGGGCACGCGGAGGTGGAGACCAGGAAATGCCGCCTTGGATGCCGCCCGCGGACAAGGCCCTCTACTGATGCTCTTGTTGGGCGTGGCTATGTCGCTATTTTTTTCTCTCTCTCTCTTTCCCTTCTTTCCTACCCTTCCCGGCGCTCCAGTCTCCGGGTTGCTGCGCTGCGGACTGTTCCAGACAACAACCCTTTGCCGCCGGGGATGTTTCTCTATTTCCCTTGGCCAGTAGCATTTCTGATGCGGGGGCTCGATTTTCCGCCGTTATTGTTCTTCTCAGCGTGAGGTTGTCTTCTACTTCTTGCGACTCCACCTCCGGAAATTTTCGGTCCAAGATTCCGCTTCCAAGTGTGGGTCGCCTCCTACTCATCTGGAAGACGGAAGGATTCTCGAATGATGTCCTTTAGTACCTCTAGGATTTCCGCCCCGCTGCCCTGCTTCCGGGATCATATCCAGAATGTCCTTTTTTGCCAAGCAGGGAATTCGATCAGCGTATGCGTCGAGCAGGGAAATCAGGTTGTCGCGGTTACTTCCCCTCGTTAGTAATCTTGTCGAAAGTTCCTCCCTCTCTCCGATGATTTCCTGAGACCTGCCCTCGCGTCTCTAGGATACCCATGTCCATGTGAACGAAAGCAGCATCTGCTCGCTCGTGGCCTGTATTTCCACGCCGCCTCCTCTCTTTGCAAGATGTTGCAGGAGATAATCCTGTATCTTTTGCTTGTCCTCAAGTCTCTCAGTCTTATACCCGGCGCTTTGCATTGCTCTTACAGGAGCTTCCCAATTACGTTGCTCGGTTTCCTTCTTGCTCAGCTAGACGGGCACCGACAGATTCGTCGGCGACGGCCATCTCGATTTCTTGTCTGGCAGACACGTGAGTCCCATACTACTGCTCCTTCCTTCAGACGTCCCCGGGATTCTAAACGATGTCGTTTCGTTCTTTAATTCCTGTAAGAAAAGCAAAAAAAGAAAAAAGCTCTTCAGCATTCTTGTTGATCGATTCGCCTGCAGGTGGAGTCGCGGGACATTCGAAAGATCCAATCCCGAACCGCTCCCGGATTTTCGTTAGGCTCAGACTTGGAGGGAAGAACTTCCAAGTCCACCCTGCTCACCCTGAAAATCAGCGCTTGGTCGTGGCACGCATGAGAGAGGGGAAGGCGCCACAGTATCATTCCTCGTCAGCGCATCCCCGACCTCGCCGCCTTCTGCTTAGGAAAGCTGCGACCGTGCCTCATAGCGATCCTGATTTGTGCAGCAGGTGAGGTCCAGGTTGACCTGCCCCCCTTGCTGCTTGGTGCCTTCTTCTGATTCCACTTCGAATTTTCATGCTGGCCATGCGTGCCGCCGATGCTGGAGGACCGTCCTAACATGGGGGGTGTCCCGAATCCGCACGCACGAAGGTGCATCATCTTCGAAGCACCCACACGCTTCGGACAGACGCGGCTTCTGCGCGACTTCCGTCGGAGCTGGAACTCACCTGGAGATCCCCGGGTCCGAGGATCTCTCCGATCGCCCGGACTTTGGGCGCTCGCGAAATTCCTGCGGAAGCTTCTTCGGAAGTCTGACGGGCGCTGCTGTCGATCCTGTTGCCAGCCAAGCCCATTCCTTGAGCGCCGAACGTCGAAATAGACGTCCCTTTCCTGTGCTCACGGTACGTCTTCTCCGACGTTCCTCGCTTGAGCACATCAGGCCGCCGCGGGCTTGCCACCTCTCACTTCCCGCCCGAGATCAAGACACTCGATGGTGTTCGTCTCACTCAACAGGCACTTCCGGTTCAGATGCGAGGAAACACGCAACGATTGTTTTCTCTCACTCTTCCTCCAGCCCTGCAAAAGTGATGGATTTTCTCCTCTTACGTGATTCTGCTCCATTTTCCGTGTTCCCCTGATCCGAAGACTTGATCCCATTCCGGGAAAGCGCTCGTTCTGTTGCTGGGCATCAAACGACCTGCTCCAGATCAGGTTTCTTCCGTCACCTCTGGCTGAGATACAATAGCGAATGGACTGCAGGAGCTCCAAGCTCGGTCCTCGGTTCAATTGACTCATGGGGCGCTAACAAGACGAGGTGTAAAATGATGCACCTCATTCCGTGCGACAGTTTCCATACGTAGTCGTGGCAACTGGTTCTCTTTATTTGCTGTTTGTTCTCCTGGCTCGTTTTCTTTTTCGTCGAGCTCGCTCACGAGTGGGCGAGCTGAAGGAAAGTCCAAATGAGCCCTCACGCTCTCAAATGAGCTGTGAAAAGCAGCTGCGCCGAAATTTGCGCTTATCGGAAAAGGCAGTACGCGCACCTTGAAGGATTCTCCCTTCAAAGTGGTCGGTCATGAGGAGATGAAGCAAGCAGTGACATACATCTGCATTCCGATGCTCCTTTTTCGTCGAAAGGACTGCTTCCACATCTATCCTATTGTCCACACTATTGGCGAATTCAGGCCCTTCGACACGGCTGACCTATTACCAGTGACCCCTAATTAAAATTCAGCTTTACTGTAACTTTTCGAAGTGACGGAAAGCATAAAAAAAAAAAAAATGGTTTTTCTAAACAGAAGTACATTCGAGAGTTTTTTTTTTCTCTCCCTCTCTCTCTGTAAGATTTGATGCTAGCTCCAGGATGAGAATGCTGGTCAAAGAAGACTGTCATTACTCTCCGGAAGATGTTACACTTTCCCGCTTGCACGTGCATAAAGATCTCAGCTGGGGTTCCGTTTGCCTTTTCCTTTTTCCTTTTTTTGAAAAATCATAGAGCAATGAGTTTGTTTGTTTTTCATATATTTGGGATGATGAGAGATCCACCAGGGAATTTTTTTCTCAAAACCCAGTTCGACTGTTTGCCTGGAGTGCGCGTGCTTCGGAGATCGCAGTCGAGATGACGGTTTGAGAATTGGGGTCAAAGAAGTCGTTTTAACCTTCCTGAACGATGAGTTTCTGCTCCGCGGCTGTTTCAGATTTCTCTGTCAAAGCCACGTTGGCATCGCGAGGGCCTTTCTGCCTGAGAAGATCTCGAAATTCTGGACACCAGGACCTTTTTTTGTAAGCACGTCTTTTAGGAAAGTCAAAGTTTGGTTTGCGAGCGAACGTGCAAATCGAAAAAGAAAAAAGTCTCCTTCGAGCAGGAAAACAAAACTGGTGCCTAAAGGGATGCGGAGAAGAGTGGACCGAAGGAAGAACGAACCATCCGTGGTTTGCCCGGATGAGGCAAGCTCATCGCTGCGAGGAGCATCCCGAGACTTTCCAGACGCTCCGAAAAGTGAAACCAGAGATAAGAGAGAGGTCGAAACACTCCTTCACATGACATCCGGGGGGGGCAGCTTGACCGCCTGCTCCCCTGGATCAATCCCGAATGATTTCGGTCACCTCCGGGCAGAACTCTCTCACTGGACGAGTTCAACTCGGACTGAATTCGAAGCACCGCGGATCGCGACGAAGGAAAAGACTCGCACCACTCCAGCTGCCCATCCAGAGGGCGACGAGGATGCCTGAAGATGGGGGAAAAGCGACCCTGAGGTACGCCAGCGCCTGGAACAGCTTCCGAGACCTGCAGAGGGAACCTCGGATATTTGCGGAGATGGATGCGAGAGAGATCTTCCAGCGGTCATGAAACCTAATAAAGCGCTCCGTCTCTTGGAACAGATTGCAGCAATTAAGTGCTTTGATTTGTCGTAGGGTTGTGCCACGGGTGACACTGGTGGAACCTTAGGTCAAGAAGCCGCGGAGGAAAAAATAAAGAGGATGGTTGTCTGCAGAAGACGGCAAATTTTCGGAGGTCCACACATTCTGGAAGCCGAAAATTTTTCCGTTTCGCTGTCTCACACTCTAGAAAAGTCAAGAAAAGATCGGAGCTCTTGCTTCCTTGATTCCCTCAGGCTGTCCTTTTCTGAGAATACTCAAAGCGCGGCGAAGGAAATCAAGCTTCAGGATTCACGAAATGTGCTAAGAGCATCTTAAGAAGGATTCCTCGGAAGAGAGAGAGGGAGAGGGAAAAAAAAAAAGCAACAAGCCGAAGACAACCTGTCGCCACCATCGGTCCATACTTGCTCCATTTATTTTCATTTATTTTAATTTTCTCAATTCCTGGCATAGCTCGGCATCCGGTAAGAAGGATGATTAAAGAACTTGTGCTCCACGCCCCTCCTCAGAAATTTCATTTATGCAAGTGGCTGCTGCTGATTCATACCTTCCTGTGCGGAGCAAGTCGAATTTCGCTCCGAGGTCCTGCGACCGATTCATCAGCTCGTCCGTGAGGATAAAGAAACTGCGCCTCGAGTGAAGTGGGGAATTGGTTCGATTTATCTCAAATGAGTGATCATTTTGAAATTGGAAAAGCGCTCAAAAGTGCCACGAGGATCGATTCCGATAGGATGCTCTTTCGCTGAGCTACGGATGGCATGGAATAGCCGGTCGAGGCATTTCCGTATCAACACATGCGTGTACGTACACACACACTGCCTAATGAAAATGGACCGTTCGGATGTGCGGAGCGCACTGCAGAGAGAGAGCTGGTCCATGAATTTTCATCGGACATCTGCAAAGGCGTTTGAGAGCACTCGGGTTGCCAACGAATGGGAAGCTTACCATGTAAACTGAAGAAGCATCGGTTGCATTTTTCCAGGGACTCTGACCGATTCCATCTTCATTTTATTTTATTTTATTTTTCCGATGCGCAGGAACGATGGCGTCCCGAATTATTCGCAGCTTGAAAGTATCACACTGCCGCAGCATTCCTGTAGCAAGAGGAGCAAATTTTTGTAACGGCCTCGTTCTCCAGATTCTAGATGTTTCGCTTGCCAAGCTGTAAAGTGCTTTCCGTTTGTCTGTGGTACCGATCGTGTAAAACACACACTCACAGAAGAAAAGAAAAGCCATGGATCAAATCGATCAGAACGTTCGAGGCACTGGGGACCCCTATTTTTTCTATCTGCATCCGCAGTCACTCGATGATTTGATTTGAGAATCCTTTGGCTTCCAAGTTACCAATTGCCATCGAACGCAATCGTTTTTGGGCAATCATGGAATGAATTAATTATTGGCAACCGTCCGTGGCGGATGTTGGCAATCGTGGAAATACAGTTACGAGCTCTTTCTTAGTTTGGAGCTCCTCCTCCGAACAGGGCGAAGTTCCTCTGCCAAGTGGAACGGTGGGATTCTTTCAGTGGCCAGAAGTGCCGTTGGTGGTTTCAGCGTGCGGACCGCTTCGGTGGTGAGAGATGGCGGGGAAGCAAAAGAAATGGAGAACGCGGTCTTCGAGAACGGGTTCAAAGCTCGAATCGGGAAACCGAGCCTCTAAAGAGGAGGAAGAAGGATTTTTTTGCCAAGTGAACCTGAATCCCGAGCGCGGAAGAATATGAGGACCAACACCGGAACGTTTCCGGAGCAGCGAGGGGACAGCATAGGGAAGCCGGGAAACACGGGCATGGTCAAATTTCGGGAAAGCCGCGGATGCTTCGAGAACACCTTAACACTAAGGAGGATGGGTGGAACTCGCGTCTGGAAGTGGGCGAAGGCTAAAAGCCTTGGACTTTCCGCGGAGAGGGTCCTCCAGGTCTGCCCGCAGCCGGACGGGAAGCTGTCCGGTAGCAAGCAGGTCCGATGCATTCAGAGGAACGTGAAACAAAACAAAGCAAAGCAGAAAAAAACAGAGAGATGATCGGTTAATTCTCGGGAGGATCAAAAAGTAGGAGAGGGAGGAGGTCAGAGGCTGCAGAATTAATCGGGAGGTCTGGAAGTGCAACGAAAACCTCGGAAAGAGCACTCGACTTCCCTCCGAGCTTTTTTCCCTCTTTTTCTCCCTCCCTTTCTTTCTGCATTGATCCGTGAAAGAGAGTTTCCACTCCTCTTCCGAGAAGCTGATGGCCTGCAACCACGAGAAGAAACACTTCTTCGTCCGGAAGAATTCGAGGATTCTCCGTGACACCTAGGAGAAAGGCAGAAGGGCCCTTGGACGCGCGCGATGCAGCCTGGACCGGCAATTTCGTGCTCGGAAAAGCGTGGCGGTCCTGCCCGCCCCGGGGACGCTTTCGTTCGAGCCTCAGCCCGGAGGAAGCGGGGCGACTGCGATCGGCGTGAAACGGGACGCCTGGCAGAGCCCGCACGTCAGCGCTCACGAAGCTGGGATCGTGCACCGGGAGCGGCCGCTCGTGACAACAGGAAAACAGTTATCCTAAAGAGAAAGGAGACGGCCAACTAGAAGTCGAAAGCAGGAGCTGCCTCTGGAAGCGTGGATTCCAGAGATTTGGGGCGAACAGGAACGGGCGATTTGCGCGCGACAGATCCTCCCGTGGCCTGCGGGAGGAGCGAGTGCCCGAAGAGAACCCGCGTCCTAGGAAGAGTTTCCCAGGGCTTTTCCCGAAACGAGTTTCCTGAGAAGCGCAGTCAATGGATGAGCGCGAGATTACGTCACACTGACAGGCAGGGCGGAGGCGCGAGCACGCGGAATTCTAAAACGTCGGAGGGTTTGTGGTTAAGGCTTCCGCGCGTGGCACCGTGCGTCGCGGGTTCGAATACTGTGGCAGAAACTGACGCCACTGCGTCGTTGGGTTCCGAGTTTCTCCTGCAATGGCGCTGGTTGGCCGAGACATTCGGGTGTGGCCCCGGCGGTAGATAAAGCCGGAGGCCCCCGATGAAGACCGGAACAATGGGAAATTGACCTTCGGGTCTTCCCAGGAATAAAGGAGTGGGGAGTTCCCCCTCCAGTCGTACAACGGAAAGCGGACCCCCCCACACCGGGGAGACCCCTCCGGTTTCAAGATGGAGCAGGAGCCCTCACGGGCACCTCTCCAGTTCAAAGGAGCGGACCCTCCCCGTTGCGGGGGGTCCCTCCGAGTCGTCACCTCTCCACAGAGTGCAAGGAAGCAAGCGAGAGCGATTCCGAGGGAAGCTGCAGAGCCCCTTCTGAGTTTCGGAAGCGTCCCTTCGGGGTTCTCTTCAGAGGAGTGAACAGGAGCGGTTCCCTTGAGGGTTCCCTCCAGAGAAGAAATTCCTACTAGCGGATCCTTTCCAGGTTGCTTTCGGAGAAGATGAAATGGAGAGGACAGTCCATCCCCATTGGGGGGTGTCCTTCCGGAGAGAATGAGGAAGGAGATTCTTTTCGGGGTTCCCCTTCGGAGACAACCAGGGTGGGAGGTGCGATTCCCCCATCCGGGGGGGATCCCTCCCCAAGCGTGAGAGCAACGGACTCCGAGCTCTTCCTAGATTCATAGGGAGGACCCCCATCCCGGGGTGCCCCCTACCCTGAAGAATTAGACGCCCCCCTGCGAGGCGTGGAAACAAAACAGTGTGTTTAAAGAGAGCCACGTGCGCCGCGAGGCACGACAGGCTCTGAGGTACTTAGCGAACCAAAAAAAAAAAAGAAAACTTAAAAAAAAAAAAGCTGGAAGGAAAACAGCGAAGATAGGAGAAAAAGAAGAACCCAAGGATTACCATCGTCTCGGAACGTTCGTAACAAAAAATTTAATTGGCGCTTATCCCTTCGAAGGCATTCACTACCCTTCCTCCACTTCTTCTACTACTACTACTACCGTTTTTTTTTTTTTTTTTCGGTTTAAAGGATACATGAACTGATCATTTATAAGATGCCCGTTGAGGATGAAGTGATACACAGACACGTAAATAAATAGAAGCACTAACGAGAAACTCACGTCAGACGGTGGGAGAGGGAGGAGGAGGTATGGCAACACTGCTGAGGTGCAGACGGCGCATGCAAAAATTTTCGGCCCCGCGTGGCAGGCGGCAAAATGGAAGCCACGAGGCGCGTTCGTCCCGGGATTCGAGTAGAGGCTCCGGAAACCAATGGACGTCAGCAAATCTGTCACGGAGCCACCGTTCGCTTTTGCGCCGCAAGCGGCCGCCAACTGTTCGGATTCCAATTAGGAGTTATCGAGCTTCATTTACAAACTCCAAATGAAGAAACAGGAGGAGGGCGTCTGCAGCCTTGCTACAGCTCCTCCTGGGATGCGGGAAGAAGTTCACGGAACGTCTCCCCTCGCAGGTACCTGACGGAGTGATCTGAAGGAAGCGGAGATGCATCAAATCCCGGAGCTCTCCATCACGCTTCACAGAGCGGATTCACACGGCAAGATTTTGTTTTCGAGAGATCCCCTCCTCCTCTTCTTCCTCCCCTTCCCTCACGCGTATCCTGCCCGTTTCTTAGGACACCCATCAGTCACGGAGGAAGAGTGTTCAAAGGACCATCAGATAATCTGAGAAGAAAGGAAAAATCATGAGCCTGAAAATCCAAGATTGGATAGCGTAACGAGGTATCTAATAAATCAACACGGATAGAGAAGGCTTGTTTTCTAAGATCACGTGAAAAATAGAGGGTGACACCAGCAGGTTTTGTGAAAGGAAGAGGGAAGTGTGAAACTGAGGAATCTCCGCCGGTCGACGGAGTCGGACCTGCGTTTTGTGTGTGTGTGTGAGTCCTCTGAAATCGATACCAAAAACAAAAAGGATAACCGCCCCACCCCACCCCCCACCCCCCAAAATGCGGATTTTTCTGAAGTTCTGGGCGTAAACCCCTCCCGACTGTAATACTGTTTGGTGTGCCGAATTGAAAAAAACCATCCCGTGCTGCTGCGGAATCAAGCGTTCGCGCATGCGTGCAGATACAGCACACGTGCACCTCCGAAGCTCCGAATCATCCTGTAGCGGGCATCCCACGGAGAACGAAGAGCTTTCCGAACCGAAGAATCGAGGACCCCACTGCAGCGTGCCAGGAGAACGTTCCTCAAAGACCCTCAAACACGCATCGAACCAGCTGGCGGTGGGGAGGAAAACGTGCCAACACGCACACGGTGCAGGAAGAAGGACCTCTTTCACGATAAAGGAGTTCTCTTCCGCGGTGCTCAAGAGCGTGCTGCTTGCTCGAACATCCTGCATCTCGAAGATCCAAACAGCTGGTCCCTTGCGCGTTCAGGCTCTCTCCCATTCATCTGCTAGAGGATCACACCACGGATTCTTCTTCTCACACTGGTTCATACGCCGCGGGTGGAACACGGAAATATGGACCACTTCTTTGGAGACTGCGCCCCCCCTACTTGTCCGCAGGCTCGAATCCCGAAGTGTTTTTTTTTTTTCTTTCTTTCAAGCCGGCCTCGAGCGGCTGCCGTCTCTGAGCTGCCTGCTCGCGGTCCAGGACCGGAGCACGGATTCCGAGACGTTTCAGATGGGTGTTGTCCCCACACCATTAGGAAATCTTTGATTGATCTTCGATCTCACGCCCTTGGCACCAGCCTCCTTGCTTTCTCTCTCCTCCCACGCGTTTTCATTTGCGCATAACGGTTCATCCCAGGAGGAAGTGCAACAAAGGTCATAATCGAGTCGCTTACAAAGAACACCGGTCGAAATCCTGACCACCCCGCAGAAATCTCCAAGAACTGTTTGCTTTCAAAGTCGCTTCCTGCCTCCTTGAGTCGGGAGGTGACTTCCGCAACAGCGGAGATCACCAACGAATCAATCGTCAGAAACAAAAACAATGTTGGATGTTGGCAATCTTTTTTAAAAAAAAAAAAAAAAAACACACGAAGAGCGCTTCTTGGGGGAGCATCGGGAGACCATCCGAGACCGTACCCGAGACGGGATTTTTCTGCTAGACAGGATTTTCAATTGACTGAGAATCTTCAGGGTGAAAAACAAATAGCACCTCCTGCGCAGCTTCCACGCTCGTTACCACCGGAAACGGCGGCGTGTGCAGTTTGGAAATGGCGGAGGCACTCGTCTGAACTGGGAGTCCTGGCTGCAACTTGAGAGAAATTAGCAGTTTTCCTGGTGAGGTTCCAGGAAAACTGCTTCCAGCTTCGCTGCTTTCAGCTTTCAAGGGCTCTGTTTTCCTTTTTTCTTGTGGTTACACAGGATCTGGATTCTTTCCGAAGAGTTAAAGCAAATGCGGTCTCGATGTTCCCGTGGACAGTAGATTGAGGAACACCAGATATCCACGAGGATAAAGGGCATTCGTCGGTCTCCGAATCCAGCTTCCCGTTTCCCACAGCATCCGTCAGCTCCTTGCATTTGGCAAGCTGAACTTCGTATTTGATGTAACAGAAACATGGAAAAGGTCAGAGGCAGTGCTCGAGCAAGGCCAGAAAGGTTGGCGCTTTGGGGAGGCACCCGGTGGCGGTGGGCGCGTGAAAAGCCGTCCTTGCTTCGAGAAACGAACGGGACTCCCGAGAAGACAAGCGTGATCCCAGCGTCTTCCTCACCACCACCACCTCGTCTGCTGAATTTGCGATCAGCAAAGTTGTCAACAAAGTAATACAATGTTGGATGCATAACCTTCCATAACCACTGGTGGCAGCAGAGGCGTGGCGAGAAGAATTCCGAGCAGGAACGCGCGCGGAAACGCGCACTGATGAGGAAAGGAAAGCCTGGAGAAACCAAAAGTTCCTGGATGCGGGAAGTTGGAATTCAATAGGCGGCCGGCTGCTGAGAAACAAGAGACGAAACCGAACGAGGCGCAGGGAGGGAGCAACCTCTGCTTATCGGTGGCTCGACGGGAGTTCTTGAGAAGCCTTGCGACCACGGGAGGGATCACGCAGGAGCCCACTCGGAGAATGAAGAGAGGCGCTTGAATGGGATCTTTCGCCGCGGAAAAAAGGCGCCGAACCCGCACCTCGTTGACCAGCGAATCGATGGCGAAACACACACACGGAGACGGACACACACACACTGACTCGCAGGGGACACGGACACACGAATCCGTTCCTCTTGTTGTTATTCCCGTGAGGTGGGTGAACGCGAGGCTGTCAAGTTCGCAGTGTGCCGGGGGGGGCGGCACCTTCCTCCTCAAAACAAAGGTGGCTGCAGGAAAAGGAAAAGGAAAAGAGAAAGATCCGTTTCTTAGCAGCAGGCGATGCCCTGGCGCGGAGGGACGAGGAGGAAGTGAGCCCGAGAATACCGAAGAGAGCGCTCGTTTCTTCCTTTCGCGGAGGATGGATGGGTCCCTGTCGGTAATTTTCTTGAGCGTTTCCTCTTTGGTACGCGAGTGGCGGAGACGCTTCGAAAGCAAGCAGCCGCAGATGCATTGCGTCCTCCCCCCCCCCACCCCATCCCCTTCCTTTTTTTTTTTTTTTTTTTGACAAAAGAAAAAAAAAAAAAAAACAAGGGGCGAGGGAGGAAGAAAGAAAGAACGAGGTTTCCGTTACGAGAGCAGGTCGGCTCTTTTACATGAGATCGTGAGAAGGGGGAGGAGGAGGCGGAGTTCCACGTTCTCTTGAGGTCGGCCGTCAGCCAAGTGAAGGATGCCCGCGGATTTTTCCGACGAAATGCTTTCATAGACCCGGGGCCCGGGGCCAGAAGGGGAAGAGTTGCCTTCGGAGAGCTCAGGGGCAAGCTTGGAGAGTGGAGGGGTCAAGCGGGAGAGAATAGGTCCGTCCGTCCCTGCTCCTCCGCGCGCCCGTCCGCTCCCGACTCTCGGCGGGCGCCTTTCGTCTGCAGGACGAAGCGAGCCCGTAGCCCCGAGGCGTTTGTTTGGGAGGCTGCGGGCATCGCGTAAAGTAATACACTAAAAATAGCCGGAGCCGTGCATTCGATGACCTCATTCCCCGAAGCAGCTGGAGGTGCCTGCAAAAACTCGTTATTTAACAGGACCTCAACAACAGACGATCATCGGAACACCTTGGGGCGATGTTGACCGCCTACCTGCCCGCTTCAGCTGAGGGGAGATGCGTAACCTACATTGAGCGATCGGAGCGTTCCAGAACGGCAGCCGTCGCTCTGGGCTGTGGCAGAGATGCGTCGTCCTCGGGGCGAGAGGTTGAGGAACGCTTCCGAGCCCCGGCAGCTGCGCGGCGGAGACCCCCGCTGGCGCGCTGCCTAGGTGCTCTGCTCGAGGTGGCATTCCCGTGGTAACGCTCCCCTGGGGAAAAGCGTGGAGGAGCGGGTTGGGGATGATCTACGCTGCGACGGGGCGGGGGTGGAGACAGAACTCTGTCGCTTCCGTTCCCTGCGCCCGTCTCCAGACGCGCGGCGGCTTAGGTGTTTGCGCCCTGGGCCCGTGGGGCTCCCGCGTCAACCCTCCCCAAATGCAGAGCGAAGGTCGGGTCGGGAGGCAGGGAAACACGGGTCCCTCAGGAAGAAGGCCACATTCCGTGCTGGAAGGTGAGATTCCTTTGCGCCGGAGAACCGGCCCGAGGCGCAAATCGCTCCATAGTTTCGACTGCAGTCCACAAGAGGTGCTCTCTCGCGACGGTCGCCAGCGGCTTCTGCGGCACACTAGCGGCGCGCCCACTCGCAACGGTCGCCAGCGGTCTCTGCGATTTCCCACAGGTGGATCTCCCGGATTTTCGATGCTCCCTCCTCTGGCAACCCTGGAGACCAGCTCCCCGTTTTCTCCCTCTTCCCGGTGGTGCACCAGCGTAGAATGGAGACCCCTTCCTTAGGAAGGGGAAAAACGGGAAAGGGGTGCGTAGGTGGTGGAACCTTGACCTCCAGAAGGAACCGCGGCTGGTCGCGCGCAGGAGCAGCATCGGCACCCGAAAATCCCGGAATGGCTCTCCACGATCCGGAGCAGCACCGGCGAAATTCCCCACTGCCGCCCAGCTGGTGATTTACACGGATCCCGAGAGGCCCGCCCTCCTCTCTCGCCCGCTCGCGTTCTCTCCCTCGTGCGCTCGCTCACGCGCCCTCCGCGGTCTCGCATCCTCGAGCGATGGACGTTAATCGGGACATCGAAGGTCGGGGGCGCGGAAAGTGGATCGCCAGAGAGGAATGTAGCAGCCACCCCGCCTCCGCGAGTTTGTTGTCTCCCGGAACGGCGGCAGCGTCGGGGGAGGCGGGCGAGCCGCGGAGCCAGCGGGCGCGTGACACAGTGACCCTTGTCTCGGTCTAGGGCGTTTTGGCAGGAGAAATCTGATAGGCCAAGAGGGACTCTTCCAGCACCCGCAGCAGGGCTGGCCGAAAACCGGGAGGGAGCGCGGGAATGTGGGAACCTGGAGTTTTCGGCCCGGCTGGGTGAGGGAGTCAGCCCTGCACGCGGAGGGGCCCGAAAGAGCATGTGGGCTGCCCTCCGGAAAGTGCCTTCTATCTCTCCTCCCTCCCTTCTCCTTTCTCCGCTTCCTCCATGCCAGCGCGTCCCGTCCTCTGCACACACGGAACTAGGGCGCTTCCGGGAGGAAGGACAGGACCCGGAAGGCGGCTCCGAAGGCACAAGAGGAGGGGGAGAGGGGCTCCGGACTGCCCAAGTGATGGGGCGGCCCCGTTCGCGCGCGAGGGATCGTCGAGCACGGACCTGGTCGGCGCCCCCGCGCCGTGGGAGCGGTTACGGGTGAGAGTTTCGAGGCGATGGTGGCGCCGCCAGTCTCTTACGCGCCAATCTCCAAGGAGATGCTCAAAGATCCCCTTAGTGTGAACGCGCACGGCGGAAGCACGGGGACCATCCGGCCCGCGAAGTCCCTCGGAGTTGGGGAGGCGCCATTCCAGTCTGCCGGATCGGTCCGGCGTTTGGGAGTCGCGGCAGCATCCTGCCATCCTCACGGCAACTGCCCTTGGGCGATGCTCTCTACACGTGGATGGCAGGCGATTCTTCTCCGTGGGTTGGGGTGCCCCTCGCGCGGGCAGAGCTCCCGATTTCTCTGACTCGCCGCAGGAGGGTGGAGGAGGATGAAGAAAGAGAAGGAGGAAGAAGGGAAACAAAGAGAGGGAGGAGCAAGAATAGGGGGATGGGGAGGACGACGAAAAGAGGAGGGAGAAAGAAGGAAGACAAGACATCAAGGCGAGATAGAACTTCATATGCAGGAGGAAGAGCACCATGAAGAGCAGGATGATGGGAAACGGGGAGAGTGGAGGTCGAGTAAATGGGGAATGAATGCCCCAGGGCATGAAAAGTTCTGGAAGAAGACCCCGGCAGCGAGGCACAGAAGTGTTGTGTGCTGAAGGGCAGCTGTTCTTGCGAACGCGTGTCACTTCCGGACCCGAGGAGGGAGAGAGCGCCTACGACGGCGGCGACGCGACCGCTCTCGGCGCGCCACAGCCTGACCTTTCGAATAGCGGTCTGTTCTGCAAGAGGAGGCTGGTGAGACATCCCCAGCCGCGGCGCAGATCATCCGCCGAGCCCTCCGGACTTCTCTTCTTCCTTGGGGTGCCTCCCTCGCCCCTGATCGGATGGGGCAGGGGGGAGGGGAAAACTCGGAAGAACTCTCCTCCTGCCTGGAAGCCGCCGATACCCGGAAGAGACACGAGTCTTCCCCCCTCCTCCTTCCAGGCTCGAGGCAGGAAAGAGGGAACGCCGACACCGTTACGCGGAAGGCTGGAGAGACAAAGAAGAACTCCTTTCTCTCGGAGTTAGCCTTCTTTTAGCAGCTGCAGGGGAGGTCCCTGCCAGACGGAAAGTGGCGATGGCAGCGGCGCGTCCGCCGATGGCGAGGACATCGGAGGGTCGCCTCTCCGACCCTTTCTCTCCGGCGGGGTCAGCGTAGCGTCCTGTAGTCCCCTCCCTACCGCACGCTTCCTCTTCCTCCTACGTTGCCATCGTCCCCTTCCTCCCGGCTGGCGCACCTCCCATTCCTCCGGCCGGTCCCTCGGGAAGCTAGTGATAGGGACGAGAAGGGAGGCGAGTGCCCCGTGCTCTCAGAGAGGTAGAAAAGGGAAGGCTGGAGGGAAGACCCCCCTCGGGGGGAGGAGTCGCTCACCAGCGGGCGGCTCGACCGCGAGGATGGGAAAGAGGGGGAACGGATGGCTACCAGGGAGGAGGCCAACCCCTTTCGCACCCTTGGCTTTCCCGGTCGCTCCGTTCCCCATGGAGAGCGCAGGGGGAGAGGGGTCCCGCGATCAGGGGCGGCCCTCGCAAGGTTGCCGCCGCGGACAAAGGAAGGGGTGGCGCTTCCCCGTTCCCCCGTCTCCCCAGAGACCGAGCCTGGAGCGACTCACGCTCCCGCGAGCTCTCTGCCTGTCGCGGAGGATCGCAGGAAGTGCCGACAGCCCAAGGGTCGAGTCTGGGAGTCCTCTTCCCGCCCCTCCAGGGAGGACCCGCAGAAAAAGAGTCCTGTGCGCTTCCATCGAGGCGGCAGACATGTTCCTTTTATTTCCGGGGAGCCTGTCGCAGGGAGGGGAGGGCACCGCAGGGGAGTGCCAGGGGAGTGCCAGGGGGGCGACGATAGGGGGGAGAAGGGGAAAAGGACAGAGCGGAGGGGGGGGAGGAAGCGGTTCCCGGGTCCGCGTCTCCTTCCCGTCTTCCTCCTGGCCTTCCTCCTCCTCGCCTCGGTCCTCTCGGGCGGCGGCTGCTACCTCTCGGAGGGCGGGTCCAGGGCCGCGCAGCTGTACTGGGAGCAGTCGCCGTCCTCGTCTAGGAGGGAGTTCCTCAGCGCGCGCACGGACCGCGCGAGGGTTTCGGGGACGACTCCTTCAGCCATCCTGTGGGGAGAAGGTGGGAGGAGAGGCACCGGTCGCGGGGACGGGGTGGGGCTCACCTGAGAGCGGGCGGGAGGAACCGGAAGCCGCGGAAGGCGCCGCCCGCGCGGCAGAGCATCCTCTGCGCGCACTCCTCCCTTTCGAGCGCAGCCGTGACCCGGGAGGTCAGCTCGTTGAGGCTCTCCGCCCCGGCGTCCTTGAGGCTCTTCGCCGTGACCGTGGTCACGGACGGGTAGAAGAAAAAGAAGGCAACGGCCACGATGAGGATGGCTACGGCGATGGGCAGCAGGTCGACCAGCTTGAAGCCGCCCAGCCACAGGTCCTTGCGGTCCTCCTGTGCGGACGAGGCCGCCGCCTGTTGGGGGTAGTAGTAGTAGTAGGGGTAGCTGGGCAGTTGGCTGCCGCTTCCCTGGGCGCCTGCCTGGGACGACGCTTGCTGCTGGGCCGCCTCCACCGCCTGTGGCGAGAGCTGCTGAGCGCTGTAGCCTCCTCCCTGCTGCGAGAACTCCCTCTTGGCGTCGTCGCTAGACCCGGCGGCAGCTGCAGACGCTCCTTGGACACCGAAGGCTCTTCCGGTGAGGCCACAGGTGGCGTGCAGAAACAGGAAGAGGATGCACAGCTCCTTCTATGCAGGGGTCGAAGGGGGGGAAGGGGGAGAGACAGAGAGGTCATCAGCGATCCGGCAGAGGCTCCGCGCGCGCGCGGGTTCGCTCGCTCGGGGGCGAGGCCGCGGAGCTTTCACGGAGGAGGCCGCCTACCCCACCCCCCTGCCTCCTTTCTGGGGTGGGAGCCTTTCCTTTTCCCGCCTCCTCAGCTAGCTCCCGAACGAGGGAAGGGCTCGTACATCCCCTGGAGACACAGAGGGTCTCGGGTCGCTCCCTCCCGCTGCTGAGGTAGCAACCTCCGCTCCGAAAGGGGGTCCACCCCCCCCCCCACCCCTGATCCTGCGCACCGCTTACCATTGCTGACGACGGAAGATGATCCGGCACGGAAGGACTGCGGTGGAGTCCCGCGGCAAGGACATGAGAACGACGAATCCGGGGACTCCCTCGACGCCCTCGGTTTTTATGCACTCCCCACGGAGGCGGAACCGAGGACCAGGGATGGACAAGAGGCCACGGAGGCGAGAGATTGCCATCTCGGTGGCCGGGCCCTCTTCCGCGAGCGACGCGGGAGGGAGGGGAGCCGAGCCACGCCCGAACGCGCCAGGTCGACCTTGAGGGCTCCTCAGGAAACCCCCGAGCCCGCCCTACACACAAAAACGCGCGCAGGAAACTCGCCCCGGGGCGCCGCCTCTCCCCTCCTGTTTTCGATGGGGGGAGCTGCGGGAAAACAGAGCGCCTCCCGCCCCAGCAGCCCCTCTGCGAGCAGCAACAACATGTTTGCGCCGTGAGGTTGCCACGACCTGTTTGTTTGCGGACAGGCGGGGGAAGGCCGCCGCCGAGGAGGGGAACATTCATTTGGGGAGCGACCCACGAGGGAAGGGTGAAGCCGGGACGGCGGATGGCGTCCGCTCCACGGCCCGCAGTGCGCTCTCGGTCGTCACTCGGGAGACGGGGGCGAAGGAGGAGGAAAGGGAGAAAAAAGGTTGTTTACGAATTCCCGTGCTAAAGCAGGGAATCCGTAGTCGCTGCGGAAACCCAGGCGGAGGGAGGCGCGGCCGCGCAGCCTCTTTCCCAGCCGACAGAGATGGTGTGGGGGAGGATAAACGGAGAAGGAGAAGAAAAGGAAGAGGAAGGGAGGAGGAGAAGGAAAGGGGGGAAGAGGAAGAAGGGAGGAGTAGGAGAACTAAAGGATCAGGAAGAGGAGGATGGGGAAGAAGGGAGGAAGAGGAGGGAGGAAGGAGGAGGAGAACTAAATGAGGAGCAATAGGAGGAGGAAGGGTGGAAAAAGGAGTGGAGGAGAAGCAAAGATGGAGGAAGACGAGCTTGTTTATGAGTCTCTGTGCCGAAGCAAGGATGGGGCGGGGCTCATAGTCGCCGCGGGAGTCGAGGCGGGCGGCAGGTGGGCTGTCGCATTGTCTCTTCTCTCGGACCCGCCGGACAAACAGATGGGAGCGGCCCCTGTGGACGGCACAGACTGAAGATGCTCCCGCGTCACTTCGCCCATTTCCAGCATATTGTGACGAGAGCAGAGGAGACCCAGCGGAGGAGGCCTCGGGAGACCAGATGGGACTCGGGAGACTGCAGATCCCTAAAGCGCCCGCAGTTTGCCACTCCCCGACCTGGCACTCTCACGACTCTTTCCCTTGTGACGGCGCTGGGAACAGACGCATGCATCTCGGATCTTGCCACGAGATGTTTCAACTCGACATGAATTAGCATTTCTTAATTATAACCATGCAAACTTTTGGTACAGGAGATGAAGCTTAAAAGGCGGATTTGAGCAGGCGGGGAAGGAGGAAGAAGGGAGGAGGAGGAGAAAAAGAAGAGGATTCCACCGTCCACTTCCTTCAAATGCCCCTTCAACTCTTGCGTCTTTTGGAAGCCCTCTCGCTTACAGACGACAGTCCATGTCCGATGCTTCCGGAGCTCGTCACGGGATGAGATGCTGGCGAAGAATGCCGCAGTGACGCCCGACGGGAGTTCCGCAAATCGCAGGAAAGGAATGGACCGACTGACGACTTCCGCTGGCGGCGGCACGGTTGAAGGGCCGCCGAGGAAGGACCGACTGACGCCCCCGCTGGAGGCTCCAGAGTTTTCTCCGACGCGCTTTCCTGTGGAAATTCGACTCTTTGTCACTCCTCCTCAGATGCACGGGGCGGTCCTGGAGACCCTGCGACGACCACCCTCGCCCGAGCCGCTGCACCCCCTCTGGATGTGCGCCGATCCCCTCATCTTGACCGCCACTCTTCCAAACCGCCCCCTCCGATCCTCTAAGGGAAGGCGACGATTGTTGGCGCCCTGGGGAAGCTTTCGCTTTCACCAGCTTCCTGACAGGATGCCGATAGGGGCAGTCCTCCAGACCTGGGTCACCAGCTTTCTCGTCCGCTTGCCGCGACTGCTTGCCTGCTCTTTGAGTGGGACGGTCGGTGACCATGGAAGCGCGAGGTCACCGAAACAGCAACGATGAAAGCCAAACCCTCGTGCAAAATACCCATTCCTCTCTGCGAGAGTGGGAGCGTTCGTGCCTGGAAATAGCCGGGCGATGCCCTTGGCAGCGTTCGAACCGGGAGGGTGGGGCCTTTGTGGCCTGGCAGCTAAAGTGGGATTTCCCCCCTTAGGGGAGGTCACCTCTTCCGCCCCCTGTTCTCTTCCGTATCGTTCTATCTTTTTGCAGGGCTAGTTGCAACGTCATGACCACCGACACGGCGTCCCCAGACTGGTGGAAGGGCAAGTGCCTAGGGAGGACGAGTTATTTCTAAGTCGCTACGTCACGACGCTCGGGCTGAACGAGGTGTGCCAGGTGACCCACAACCTGCAGATCACGGATAATGATAACAGCATCAAGCTACACAGAGATGAGGTATCCTCGTGCGAATCCGTTCCCTGCCAACACCGGCGGTGTTCTCTTCCAGATTACCATACAGACCAGCGAATAGGTCTCCGGCATTCCCTCCTTTCAAACTTTCTCGAGCAGCCCGTTGGTCAGTGCAATGCACGGTGGAGGAAGGTCCGCCCGATGCTCCCAATGCATTAGGTGGGGGTATCGGACAAGAAGCATCGTCTTCCTCGAGCCCCGTCGGCAAGCGCTCGTAAGGGAATGGAGCGTCCAGCACGACGACCGCCTCTCCCCTGCCCTGGCGCACTCGAATGGGTTTTGTCCTCGGATCTGTTCTTGTAATGGACTAACTGACGGGTGTCGACTCCCAGTGATCAGAGCTCTCGACCCAGGCCACTGACCTCATCCCGCTTCTCCTCAGCCACCTCCCCGTTGTCCTTCGGATGGCGTCCCAGGTTTTCCCGACCTCTTCCAGATTTCTTCCATGGAGAATCTGCAGGGTGCCAGTGAGAGGCATCCGCAAGGCAGGAGGTCGGTCACGCAGGATGGATGGATCTTCGGCGAGCCTATGATGAGCTCCGTCGAACGGAAAGAGCCTCTAGGCGGTTGCCACGAAGCGCTTATACTGAGCGACGGGAGGTCTTTCTCAGACTGCGAAGGGCTCTTCGGTCGAAAGCGGCCGGGCGGGGTCGCTCCCGTCATGCGTCTCTCTCACGTGGACGGGGTCCGCTGCACGCCCCGCGGAGATCGGAAAACTCCGCTTCCCAGGCCCGCGTCCGGGGACCGCGTGACTGGGACTCGTGGCATCGAGAGTCGCAGGTTCGAATCCCGCCTGGGGAAGGAAGGATCGGAGCAGAGAAATGGGAAGTGCGTCGTGGGTTGCGAGTTCCCCCACCCACCCACCCCCCGCAGGACGACGCTGGCTGGCCCACGAACTTCGGGTGAGGCACTGGTGGAAGCCGGAAACCCCGGGATGCTCCCGTTGACTAGTCTCTGGGACCGGAAGTCGAGCCTCCAAGGTCCCTATGGGAATCGAGGTTTCCTTGAGAATTCCTCCATCTCGCACCATGAAACTGGTGGATTGATTCCCCTCCAGAGTGTCCAAGAATCTCACTGATTCCTTCGGGATCTTCAGAGGAGTACCAGCAAGGCGTGGTCCCTTCGCAGGTTTTCTTCGAAGGATCGATCCCTACAAACCAAGGGGTCCCTCCGGAAGAACAGGGGCGAAGGTTCCCTTCGAGATTCCTCCCTCAAGCGTGGGCGGAACGAACCCCTTCCTCCGGAGTCTTTTCTGAATTCATGGGTTCACAGAGTTGGACTCATAGAGTGGTCCCTAGGGGGTATAGGGGTTACCCTGTTAGACATCGAGTCATCGGGGTTACCCCCTATAACTCGATGAGTGACGCGCACCCTAGGGTGGCGTGGACAGCATCAAAGAGCTCCCGAGGAGGCGGATGGTTCTTCAGCACCCTTTGAGAACCCCCTGAAAAAGAAAAAGAAAGCTGGCAGGAAGAGAGCGAAACCAGAACTCCAAAGCGAAGCTGGCAGAAAGGAAAGAGGAAGGGAGGAAGAGAGGAGGAGAACTAAAAGAAGGAGAGAGGAAGAGGAGGAAGGGAGGGGAAGGAGAACTAAAGGAGGAGGAACAGGAGGAGGAAGAGTGAAAAAAGGGAAGGAGGAAAGGTGGAGGAAGACGAGCTTGTTTCTGAATCTCCACACCAAGGATGGGGCGGACCTCATAACCACTGCAGGAATTCCCCATCATCCCGGGTCAATAGTAAGGATCTCCCCGTGAGGTCGCAGCTGGTCTTTGCTTAAAATAAAAAAAAAGGGAAAAATTCTGCTTGCGAGTTCCGGCCTGGGCAAGCTGATCCAGGTTCCTCTGCGCCGCCACAGGGGAACAGGCGGCGGCTCCCCGCCGAAGGCGAGGATGACCGCAGGGAGGACCTCACTTTAACAAGTACGTTTACTCGTGCTTATTAACATACATGTGATTCATGTGATTAATGATACATCTATTGTGTACACTGATGTATATTATATATATGTTATGTACATTCATACATAGATTAATATGCAAATTTATTTTAACACACGTATTTATTCGTACTTACTAGCATACGTATTCGTGATAGTAATTTTAACATATGCATATATGTGTATAATTCGATATACATATTAGTTTAATACATGGCTGGTGTATATTGGAACATATGTATATCTACATATATAGTAAACATATGTGTTTAGTTTTTATAAGTTTCGTAACATGCATTACTAACGAATTTAATAACTACGCGTGTTAGAATAAAGTTGCATATTAATCTATACATGGATATATTAATCTATTCATACATTAGTATGCATAATATATAGATTTAACAGAAATTTATATATGGATAAACAGAAATTTATATATGTTTACGTATGACAATAACTATGTACTGAACTAATATATAGTATCGGATTATAAACATATATACATATGTTAAAATTACTATCACGAATACGTATGTTAGTATGTATTAATAGGTACATATGTTCAAATGAATTTGCATATTAATGTGTATGCAAATATGTGTATTAATATACATAACAAGCATGTATATTTATTTTCCACAGTCTTTATAATATACATTTATCTCTATATTGATGTATATAATGGACACATTATAAATCGTATACATGTTAATCAGTATCAATAAATATATGTGTTAAAATAATATTGCTAGTAATCATGATAAATACGTGTGTGAAAATACATATGCATATTAATCTGTATACAAATACACATATCAATGCACATAACACATATATAATGCACATTAACATACATCACACAACATTATACATACATAACATATACATAATATACATTAACATATACAATAGACATATTATTAATTATGTTAATCATATGTGTGCTAAGCAGTATTAATAAATGCATATGTTGAATTAGTGTTTATGTGTGAGAATATATATTGATCCATATGTAAATGTATGTATCAATAATGTGTGTAGTGAACACACGTGTCTCTCTTTTATGGCCTTTCGGGATTCCGGTCGACCGGGATGCGACCCGCACTGCTAGGGATGACTCCTGGAAGGCTGCTGCCTGCTGCTGGGGGGCAGCCAGGCGGAGAGGCTCCAGAGGGTGCCCATTCCCGGAAGGTGGCGGCAGAGGAGGGGCTGCAGCAGCAAGCCGAGGTACCAGGAAACCCGCAGCAGGACCGCTCCCCCCCGCACGACCGAGGCTCCAGGAGTAGTAGAAGTAGGCCGGTTCGTTCCCTCCCCCTCCTTCCAGGCAGGTAGCTCCCCGCCTTCCGAGAAACGCTCCTAGGTGTTGCTGGGAGGAGGGCGTCCTGGCCTACTTCCGGCTCTTCCGGCCATCCGCTCGACCGGGAAGACCAGGAATGTGGACCTCTGTCGCTGTCGGACGCGCTTTTCCCCTTGCCCCCCCCCCTCTCCCTCCGTTCACTGCTTTGGAAAGAGGGCGAGGCAGCCGGCGGCGTGCTCGCAGAGGAGGAAGTCTTCCCTCCCCTTCTCCTCTCTTCCTCCCGGGAACCGACCCGGAAGCTCCAAGGAGTTCCGCCGGTCTCCCAAGTGGAAGGAGCAGGGACGGAGCGGAGTTGGCCGCGCGGCGCCCTCACGCTGACGCGAGACGCAGCAAACGGTGGGGGCAGGGGAGTGAGTGAGAGTGGAACGTAGCCCCCTGCCTCCGCGACTTCTGGACCGGCTATCCGTCTCCCTCTGCTGCGTATTTCCAGGGACACCGTCCCCTTCCCGGCCTGTCGCGTAGAGACCTTCGCCTCCCTGATCTCTCAGCTTCTCTCCGGGTCCAACGATCGCCAGCATCCCCCTCCCTTGGACCATGTGCAGCCCAGCATCAGGAGTCTTTCATGGCCACAGGCGAGTTCTCGGATGGGTCAGAGTGGTCAGTTCGTCTTCCTTCCCGACGCCCGAGATCTGGCCGGAGGTCCCCCCAGGGCAGGCCGAAGGTCACCAGCTGCCGATGCTTCCAGGCAACCACCCTCATCTAGACTCCCAGTTCCCAGCGCGCTCTGGCGATGGAGCCCGGGCCTCTCCTGCTGTGGTTCGGGAAAGGGGGGGTGCGCGAGGGCTTCCCCTCGGGCTAAGGAAACGTAGTGATCACCGGGAAACCGGGAGAGCGCCCTCACCCGTGGCGTTGGTTCAGCTCAGGACTTCGCCCCGAAGTCTTCGTTGAGCCGCAGGAGCACGTCAGGACGGGGGTCATCTCCACTGATGCTGGAGGCGGTCATCCACTCCTTTCGATCCAACGCCCGCGATACCTTCGAGGGACGTTCCTGACCTTTGCCCTTCCGCTCCGCCACCACGGAGGATGCGGGCACGGGATGCTCGCCTTCTTGGCCCTGGGGGCATCTCCAGACTCCCGCCAGCAAGACCGGGCCAGCAGCCGAGGGGGAAGCCCGCGGGCGATGCGAATTGCACTCCGAAGAACCCGCCGGAGACTGACCTCCGTGCTGACGATGTCCTCATGCACCATTCCGGGACCTGTTCACGAGCACTGTCGGGCGTACCCAGGGCACACTGCTTGACCCCTTGGGATCAGCCCCCAGGCATGCTACTTTAAAAATAGGGAGATGCAGCCGACAGAGACCAGGCAGCGACCTTGCACAGGAAGCCCAGCTAGTCCGTTGCCCGGGATCTCTGGCCCTTCCCGCTCTCTTTCCTCTGGGGCGTCCGATGGCATCCCCGAGGGAAATTTCCGCCTCTCCGAAGGCACGTGGGGCTCCCCTCGCCGTTCCTGAGGTTTGCCGGTTTTTATTGGAAGGAACGGAGGCATATTGCGGGCGGGTGGGCAGAGGGTCCTCAGGGTCGTTCATTCCCGGAAGGGGGAGGGAGAGTAGGGTCGCAGGGGCAAGTCGAGGTCCTGGGAACTCGCTGCCCGTCGCGGGCGAGGATTGCAGTTGCAAAGACGTGACGACAGAGGGAAGAAGGAAAACGGAGTCTGTGACCTCGTCGGTCGATCCCATGGCCCCTGCAGCGCGATACGGTGCCGGGAACCCTCCCGCCTCCATGGCAACGGCTCAGGTGCGCGAGCCGGGGAGCCGAAGAGGAAGAAAGGCGAGGAATGGAGTTCTGCCCTCTCTCTCTCCGAGCTGACCTGAGGCTGTGAGGCACCCGGGGAGGGACCGCAGGAATCCGTGTTGATGCCGCAGTCCGGTCCAGCAAAACGCAGCTCCATCTCGAAGCTCCTCCGAGATGACGATGGTGGATGTGATCCACGGAAACAAACATCCCGTGCCCACTGGCTCGCCGCTCCACGCCAGTCTATCCCTTCTGGAGTTGCTGCTGGTCCGCCCGATCGGAACAGCCAACTCGGTGGGTGCATACGCCCTCTGCCTGTCTGTGAGGAAAGAGGCCGGTCGAGGAGGACTGTAGGGGCGACGGGGGCGGCAGCCTGCCTCCGGCCGTTCCCGGTCGGCGTTCGTGGGCGCCGAAAAGACGTGGGAAGCTTCCGTTGTCCCCAGGGTTGCCAGAGAACGCGCAGGTCACCTCGAGGAAGGGGAATGAAGAGCGGCTCCTCCACTTTCCCCTCCCTTCAAGTTCAAACCGTGTCGAGGCGCTCCCCGCAGTGAGTTGGGCGCCAGACGCGTCCGCCTTCGGCTCGCGCCAGCTCCCAGCGGGAAAAACAAGGAGTGGAGAAGCTCCCAGCTCCCGCTCCTTCCCATGGAGGAGCCGTCCTGCAGCCAGCCCACTCTCTGCCGCTCCTTCGCCTCGTTCCAGGCGCGCGCGCAGGAAGGTGCGGACGGAAGGGACGCACCGGCAGGGCCTCGGAGGCTGCTGCCCCAGAGAGGGGCGGTGGAGTCTCCGGGAAACCGGGAAGGCTGTGTCAACCGGAGAACATCTCCAGGTCCGGCTGCAAGCGTCCCGAACGCCGTCGTCGTGCGTCGCGGTGATGTCTCGAGGGCAGGGCAGACCTGGGGGGTGGACGGAAAAGGAGAGAGGCCGCTTCCCTTTGACCCTCGGGGGGGAGGGAGGAAACCGAAAGCGAGTTGAGGCTTCTCTGGCCGCGGAGCGTTTTTGGCGGAACGGTCGGCTTCCCTTTTCCGCCCTCCCGGAACGGGAGCAAGCGCCCTCTACTCCCTCCCCTCCTCCCCTCCCCTTTCCGGACAGGAAAGGAACCGGGAAAGTCCTCTCTGGAGGGACTGCTTTATTGAGAGTGGGCGAGGCGGCGGCTGGACAGCTTCCTGGGCAAGCAGACATACTTTTGGCACTCCTGAGGACTGGACTCTTCGAAGGCCAGGAAGTACTTCTTCAGCCTCCTCGGGACGAACCTGATGATGATCCTGGAACGGAGGTGCGGGCGGACTCTCACGCTTCCCCGGCGGCGCACAGGGACTCACTGGTTCAGCTCCAGCTTCCGGTAGAAGGTCTTGTTGACGCCGTTCATCTGGCAGAGCACGCGCTCCACGCACTGCTGGCCGAGATCGTGAGCCTCCGCCAGGGACTTCAGGATGAGGGACCACCGCTCGCTGTCGATGGGCTGGAAGTCGTTTCCTGGGGGTGGGGGATGTCACAGGGTGGTCACCGGTCGATGGAGACGGGTGGCACGCGAACACCCCTCCGTGGCAGCAGGAGTTTCCCTTCCCCCCTCCTTCTTCCCCGAGGGCGACTCGGATGGTCGCAAGGCGCAGAGATGGCGGTTCACCTTCCCCGCCCTTTGCCCCCTTCCCGCTCCGCCGCTCACCTTCGTCCAGGGAACGCCTTCTCCTTCCCGAGTCGGGGACGATCTGCAGGTTCAAAGGGAAGAGGGTCAGGAGCGAGGAGAGCAAGAGCACGGCGACGACGGCATGGGCGATAGGCAGGGCGATCAGGATGCCCCGCAGGGCCATCTCTCTTTGCGAGAACTCGGGCATGAATTCGTCATCCATGTAGAAAGGTTCCTCTTCGGGGAACTGCGGGGCGGCGAGATGCCACGTGGCCTGAGCGAGCAGCACCGCAAGCAGCGGTCTCCAGGGCGACGGTCTCTTCTGCAACGAGTCCGGGGGTGGGTGGGGCTCAGCTGAGAGGGGGGGAAGGGAGGCGACCCGAGGTCGAGAACGCCTTTTTCTCCGAGGGCAGGGGTGGGCGACGGCACCTCGAGACCTCTCCTCCCTCGGGAGGGGGGAAGGACGTCGGGACTCCTCCAGGGACCAGGGACCTCCACCGGACGCCGTCCGGGTTCCCCCTTCCCTTCCCTGCGCTTCCCGGAAGAGGAAAAGGAGGAAGGGCACAGGGAGGAGGGGCGAGGTGCCGGACTTTCTCGCCTCCCTCCTGCGGCGACCCCGAACGGATCAGTGCTGGAGGACTCCCGTCGGGTTCCCTCAAGGTCTCGTGGAGGAGCAAGGAGGACACGGGTGTAGGGTGCGTGGAGACGGCACTTACGTGATGTTGCTGCATGGCGGCTGGGGCGGAGAAGAGGAGGAGGAGGAGGAACGGAGCTGCGAAAGACGACGACGGCGGCGGAGGCTCTACAAGTGACTTCGGCAGCGGCGGAGGAGATGGCACATGGCCGGGAACGACACCACGGATAGGAACCAGCCTGGCTGGATGCACCCGGTGACGTACGCCGAATTATATAAATGTACAGGTAACGGGACCGGGAAGCAAAAAACAACTCGCGCATTCCTCGGAACTGGGTCTCCGGAAGTCGCGCGCGGGGGGAGGCGACGAAAAGGAAGGGAAAAAAAACGCGCTATAAAACAACCTGAGGGGGGGAAGAAGCGAAGGAGAGGAGGGAGAGGAGGAGGGGGAAGAAGAAGGGGGGGAGGAGGAGGGGAAAAAACAGGGAAAAAAGGCCGAGAAGAAGACGGAGGAGAAGGAGGAGGGCGGAGATGGGAAAAGGAGCAAAAAAAAAGAGTGCACGACTAAGGCGTCAGCAGGAGGAGGAGGCGGGGGGAAAGCAGCACGTGGCCTCCCGTGCGCAGGCGCGCTCGTGGGAGGGTGGCGCTCTGTCGTCAACGACCACGATGGCAGACGCCCCGCGCTTTCCTCTTCCTCCTCCTCTCCTCCCTCGCCGGACTCTCGTCGGTGGCTCGGCTTCCATCTCCTGAAGCAAACGATGACGCCGGGAGAGAGCGTGTGTGGTAAAAGGGCGGAGGAGACAGAGGCAACAAACGACCTCTCCCTCCTCCGAGGGTGAGGGGGGGAGAAGCGAAGAACCGGGAGACCACCACGAGAGGTGGGCGAGGCGTCTGGCCAGTAGGCCACCCGGATAACCTCGCGCCGGCACTCGGAAGAACAGTCTCGGGGCTGCCGTCGTCTGGCGGCGCTGTCGACAGCGGGTCGTCAGCCGCCCGTCTCTCCCCTGGCGGGAATGCCATCCTCCCCGTAGGGAAGAGAGTTGGGCGAGATGGACGATGGCTAGGCAGCAGCCACCTCAGCGGCAGTCTCGTGACCCCTTCTTCCGACGAAGGTGGAGGAGAGAGAAGAGGTTAAAGGGCCAAGGACCTTGGCCCCATCATCACTGCCCCCCAAAACATCGAGGGGTGCGTGACCGCTTGCTCATTTTCCTCGCGGGGTGGGCAGTAGGTAATGAAGGGAAGAAGGATGCCCGGATGACCACCTCGTCATCCGTCGCCAGCGGTGGTGCAAAGCTGCGTCCCGTCCCGGAAGGTCTGGCCTGCAGCTTTGCCCCACCTACCTCTACCGAAGAATTCAGGAGACGACGAGCGAAGAGTAGGGGGGTGAGGTGGGCCGTAGGGCCTTTGCTGCACGATTTCGAGTTGGTCAGAGCAAGCGTCCGCCTCTATCTTCCCTTCCCTTCGGGGCTCCCCGCAGCCGTAGGAAGGCGGCCCACGGCAGGAGAGGCTCGCGAGCAGCAGACCGGCCCACGAACGAGGAAAGTGGATGAGTCGTCCCCTTTTATTGACTCGTCGGAAAAGCCTGGAGCTCCCGTGGCCTTCTGAAGGGTCTCTCTCCTCACGGGCTCGTTCTGGCCCTCAGCCCTGGAGGATGGATCCTTTCTTCCTACGGGGGCGGCATGAGTACCGCCGGCACGCCTCGGGAGCGGACTCCTGGTAGGCGGTGAGGAGCTTCCGGTAGCGCTCGGGTACGAGTCGCTGGACGACGCTGCAACAGAAAAAGGATAGGCTCTGGATCAGCGCGTCGGCGGAAGCTTTCCGAGATAGAAGGGAGGAGAGAAAAGGCATGAGGGTAGGGACAGGGAGGAAAAAGAAGGGATTTTCCTCCTCCCTCCTCCCCTTTCTCAACCGCACAAGGTGGTATCGAGGCGAAATGGGAGGAGATAGGGGGGTAGAGGAAGGGAAGAAGAAGCCGCGACACCCCTCCTTAGGAAGCGAGCCCAGGAGGTGGACGGACGGGAGCCGAGGAAGAAGCCTGTAGGGGCCCATCTGTCTCTCTCCCGGCGGGGAGCGAAAGGACGCTCTCCGACTGGTATGGAGGCCATGAAGAGGGGACGAGGAAGGAGGACTAGGTAGGTAAGTCGCGGGGAGTGGGAAGGCAAAGGGATCGCCTCGGCCCAGTAGAGGGTCGGAGAGAGGACGGAAGGGTCAGGGATCACTCGAAGTCTCCCTTACCTGTGCAGGCCCAGCGCTCGGTAAAAGCTCTTGTTGACCCCCTTCATCTGGCAGAGGGTCCTTTCGACGCACTCTCCGCCGGTCTCCGCGGCGCGAGCCAGGGACTCCAGGACTTCGGACCATTCCCCGACCTCGAGGGGCTGCAGGGCGTCGTTCCCTGCTGGGAGCAAGGCGGTGGATCGCTCGCTCGCACTCTCCACCCCCTTCCCTCCCTCGACCCAGTGCCCTCATGGACTCACCGCTCTGAAAAGAGCGCCTCTTCCTCTTCCGGTTCTCGAAGATCTGCAGGTCGAGCGGGAACAGCGTGAGGAAGGCCGGGAGCAGCAAGGCCGCCACGATGGCGTGCAGCAGCGGCCAGGCGATCAGCGCGCCCTTCAGCACAGCGGTGTCCGTACCAACGACTGCCTCGGATTCGGCCTGGGGGATGTCCGGCGGTAGCAAGAAGATGCCTTCCTGGAGGTCGGGCTCGGGACCGGCCCCAATCGCGGCGCCGTGCTGCTGCGGGTACGGGGCGTCCGCCGGAAGCAGGTAGGATGGCACCCCGTAGGTATGGCCCTCGGCCGGAGTCGCGGCTCCCAGGAAGAGCAGCAGGGTCCAGGAGAGGAGGCGAGAAGGAGGAGCGTTTCCTCGGAGACGGTGGCTGTGCATCGGGGCTCCTTCTTCGGCCGCGAAGGGGGACGAGGAAAGCGGCGCGAACGCACAGGCGCGGATTCCCAGGCGAACAGTGGACGGGAGGGAGGAGGTCGTCGCTTCCGGACTATGTCTCCTAGGCGACCTGCCTCATGAGACGCCTCGATGAGCTCCATAGCAGCAGCCGCCGCGCGCGCGCGCAGACACGGAGGCGCGCACCTCCTGGCCTCTGCGACCAACAGGGGACGCCTTGCACCGCATGGCGACCCGAGGAGCCGGCGGGGAAGGGCGCCATTTCCGTCGCCACATCAGACCGCCGCCATCCGCAAACATCCCGCTCCCCCTTGCCTTCTTTCCTCTCCACCTTCCCCCGCACTCGACAGTCGCCGTAAGCTACCAACAGCTAGCTGAGGACTCATCCTTGGTCTCCAGACAGCTGCCCGCCGGTCACTCATGTCTCTAGGTGCTGAAGACCCGTTTGCCTCCTTAGGGTGAGGGGGGCTGGTGAGGCTCTTTGACGCCGTCCATGCCGCCAGAGGGAGCATGCAACCCTTCGAGTTATTGGGGGCAATCCCGGGAGGGGACCGGAGGAAGGAGTCCGTTCCTTTTGCGCTTGGAAAGAAACCCCGAAAGAAACCCCCACTTCTTTGATCTCTCCCCGGAGGAGCCCACCGGTCTGTGGGGGTCTCCTTGTTTCTTTTCCGAAGAAAACCCACAAGGGAATGCTCCCGGTTTCCTCATCCGAAGAACCCCGAAGGAGCTCTTCCCGAGTTCCCTGGAGGGTGCTTCCCGAAGGGAGTAGCGAGCTTCTGACACTCTGAAGAGGCGGCTTCCTAAGGGGGCATCGCCCAGCTCCATGGTTCGCGATAGACGGATCCATTTTCACAAACGGTAGGAAACCCCGAAGGGAACTGACTCTTTGAACTGTCCTGGAAGGACTTCCCAAGGTTCAAATTTCAATCTCTGCCAGTCAACAGGGCATCCGCCTTCTACCGATACCGCTCCCAAAACCCGTGGGCCACGCAGCGTCGTCCTGCGGAGGTGACTCGAACGCAATACCATTTCTCGACTTCGATCTTTAAGGGTATTCGAACCCACTACCACACGCGGAGACCACATTCACAAAAACGCCAACGCGGGCGTTGATATCGCTGAAACCAGATCACTCGCCTATTAATTGTTGGCCAGAAATTCCTCTTCACTAGCCATTTACTTGTGCCCACGGTAAACCACCGGTGAGAGACTCGCCCTCGAAGCTAATTGCCGGAGGGAAATCTTGAAAGTCGAGTGCTGACAAGAATGCCATCTTCGAAGCTTGGTACTTCTGAAAACTCACCCTCGAAGCTAATTGCCGAGGGAAGCTTGTCTCCAGATCTACTGGAGAAATACTAGCTTTCAGTCTCAAGCACTGCCGAGCAACTCTCTTCTGCAACGAGTCCGGGGGTGGGTGGGGCTCAGCTGAGAGGGGGGGAAGGGAGGCGACCCGAGGTCGAGAACGCCTTTTTCTCCGAGGGCAGGGGTGGGCGACGGCGCCTCGAGACCTCTCCTCCCTCGGGAGGGGGGAAGGACGTCGGGACTCCTCCAGGGAGGCCAGTCAATTTATAATCTTTATAGATCAGCACTGGTGAGAAGCACCTCTACTGTAAATCAGAAGTTAGCTTCCGCCGGTGGTCGGTTATATCCTACCGCGCAGCTGCTCATGATCAGGGTGAACTATTTACCGCTCGTTCTTTTCCTAGATTGCTGATCAGCCTCCCGAACTCACGATCTTTTTCAGTTATCTACTCCATTAAGAACTGCTGGTTGCACAACCGATGACCGCCGTTGGTCATCGGACAGTTTTGGGTCGTTTGGACAAATCAGTGCTGATCGCTAAAAGCCAGCAATTGCTGGTATCCCACGTGGATGACCGCTGACCAGCTACTGCTCTCCACTTTTAACCACTAGTCAATCACTTAATTCTTGTCTTTAGATGGACCATCGAGTCCTCACTCGTCTCCGATGGCTACAAGTTCCCGAATTCTCGCAACCGGCCGGTACAGAAAATCAGCTAGAACGACGAGTACTGGATCAGTGCGCGACTCTCCGATGCAGCACTCCTTCAAAGCCGGTTACTGCTCAGGCATTCTTCGTCACTTGTGGTTACTAGCCAGTGGCGCTTTGCTCCGTCACTCGGCACGAAGGAGAGATACTTTGTCTTCGAAAAGTGGCCACGGTCGGTCTTCAGCGCAGGCCAGAAGCCGATCGCCTGGCTCCGCAACGTACCATAGACCTTCTTACTCATCACTGGTCTTCAGGACCGGGCTTTAGCTACTGCTCAGGACTTCTCCAGCAGCTGCATATGCCATCGCCTTTCCCTTCTCCTTCGTTACGAGTTCTCCTTCTTCGCCGCTAATTAGCGGTCGGTCACCCGACTTCCTCCGTTAATTGCCGGTTGTTCACTGGTTTTCGATTAGCTTTCTTTCCGGTGGTCTGTCTCTGGCCGGTGGTGCGCTCTTTCGCCTCAATAGCTTGGGTGATGGCGGTCCGATGAGGACCTGACCGGTGACGTACCGCTCTTCCTCACCGGTCGCTCTTCGTCTCCGAGTCAATGAGTTGCCGATCCCCCCACCAGGAGGCAGGGTGGGGAGGTCGCGCGTGCGCGAGCGCGTGCTCGGTGTCTCGGACCCCTCGGGACTGCCCTCCCTCCTTTTTCATCTCTTCCACCGGGCGCGTTTAGCCGGAGAGCTTCGAGCTGCCGCCGGTAGATGGCTGGGTGAGGCCGCACTGGACTCTCGACCTTCGCCCAAAGCCTCCGCGGCTATTTCTTCCCCTCATATCCTTTTCTCTTTTCGATGAGGAGAGGTAGAAGAAGGTGACCAGCAGCATCCTCCCTTTTTTTTTTTTTCTTCCCTCCCCTCCCCTCTCTTCCTCCACTTCACCTCCATCGCGATAGAGGGGCGGTGCGACCCGCCCAGGTCCACGAAACGGCGACCTAACAGACCGCGAGTAGCTGCGCTCCTCACGCCCATCCTCCTCTGCCGTTTCTATGGGGACGAGGCTTCCCTTCTGCGTTCCCAGTGAGCGCCGAGGAGTCTCCCTTGAACCGGGGAGAGTCGGCACGTCCTCCGGTCGACCTCCACCAACCGCGAACTGGCGTATGCCCCAGCGGGAGTGCGCGGATCCTGTAGGCGGGTTGACCGGGATGAACACGCTGGAGGGGAAGGGGGCGCACACCGTAGCCTCACAAGGCGCACCGTCGATAGCTAGGGGCGCCGGTTGCGACAGAGCCCCTTCGTCTTCCTGTCAACGCGGGGCGTCCCAAGAGGAAACATACGGAGGGGCGCACGTGGCCTTCGAAGGAACGGGAGCCGGGAAACTGGGGAGAGGGACAGCGATTTGGACCCACGCTTGGAGGTGGTCTGCATTGGCCCCTGAGTGTTTTCTGAGGTGGAGGGTCGCACGTGACTTTTCGAGAGGGCGGGCATCCGAAGAACCGAAGGAGTTGACCGGGGAACAGCTCGGAACGGCTGACGCCTAGCGGCAGCTCCATCGCTGCTCCATCTTCCTCGCGACGAGGGGGTCCTTAACTCCTCCCCACGTGCCTCCATCTCTCCCTACTACCCTTCGCTCAAAGGACGCGCCCTACAACATCGACCCCTACGCGACAGGGGTTCGAGGGTTCGCGGGTCTGCGGTCTTCCGACAGGGAGGGGTCATGAACTCCGTCCCTTTCATTCGAAGGCCTGGAATGACAGGTCCGTGATCCGGACAACTTCGCGAGCTCCTGGCACGCCCGCTGCGCTGACTGGGGCCCCAAGGGGCAGCCTCCGGCAAGGCATCGGACGTGCAGGAATGAGGAGGCGCGTGAGGAAGAACAAGGAGGATGGTACCTTACCGGGACTCCTTCCGGAAGTGTGGGCTCGGCTGGAAAGGTGGCGCAGCTGTCTCCTTCCCTGCTGCCGTAGAGTCGACGCGCGGGTGCTGGGCGCTGCTGTTGCCGGGGCGCTGATCCCTCCGAAGGGTCCGCTGGCAGGAGACGTGGGGCAGACGGAGGCAGGAGGGAGGTCCCGAAACGGGTGGGAGCAGGAGGCCGGGCTTCTCCGGAAGTTCCCGGAGAGGACGTAAGGGGACAGGGGCGCAGCCGCGCTGCAAGGAGGGACAGGATGGGGTGGGAGGATCCGAACCGGGGAGCTTATCGTTCCAGAGGGGCGAGCGGACCTTCGTGTGGGAGGCGGCGGCGGCGGCCTGTTCCCGGAGGACCTCCTCTGCGCGGCTTTTATAGGCGCGCGGAGGCCATCCGGGGCAACGGCACCACCCGGCCCGCCTGCTGCCGCCGTGGCCGCGGCACCGCGGCTCCCGTCGATCCAGGCCAGACGTGTCCGGAAGGCCTCCGGTTGTTTTCCTTTCCCGGGCGCCTACCGTCGGAGGGAGCCGCGCGCGTTCTTCCCCCGGTTGGTAAACAAACGGAAGCTTTCGCACGCGCGCGCGACCTCTCCGGTCACCTGACCTCTTCGGTTGGTGGGGGAGAAGGAGGAGGAGGAAGACAAGACGGGAGGAATAGGGAGACCGAAGGCACGGAGGCGCGACGGGACGATCAATACCCGCCACCGCCGCTGCTACCATGGCGACGGACCACCCCTTTGCCTTCCTCCTCTTCAGCTTCCAAATCAACGGGAAGCACATGGACTCTACATCCTCCTTATGCTCCATAGCAGGATAAGACGATATGAGAAGGAGGAGGAAAGGGGGAAAGGGAGGATGAAAAAGACGAGGATGGCAAGAGGATAAGGAAGTGGAAGGGAGATGGAAGAGGCGGAAGGATGGAGGAGGAGAGAGAGGAGGAGGAGAGGAGGGGGAGGAAAAAGGAGGAACGGACATGCAGGAAGGGTCGTTGTCAGTTCTTCTCTTCCTGAGTGAGGGGAACGGACGTCAGGAAAGCGGGGAAGTTTCTCTGCTCCCGGAAACCCCCCCACGTCCTGTATCCCAGGGAAACCACTCTCGAGTCGCTTGGGAACGCACGCTCCGACGCGCGGTTCCTTTTATTGTCGCCAGCCATCTTCAAGTTTGCCATGCCGGCGAAGCCTTTACCGCCAATGCTAGAGTCTCCTCGCCAGCACTGCTGCCACCGTCGTCGTCGTCGTCCCGCTACTGGTCTGCTGGAAGAATCGCCGCCCTCCGGCAGAAGTTGTGATCCTGGTAGGCAAGGTCCTCGGTCTTCCACCTGAGGCAGTGAAGAGTACACTTTCCTTTCTTCTCCTTTTCTGTCTCTTTTTTTTGCCCCTCTTTTCCCCGCCCCGCTATCCTGTACAGGGATGCACGGCGCCCTCGGTTCGCCGTGCAGCCCTGTGCAGCGGGAGGTGACGAGCGCGCTCTGCAAACCTCCGGTGACCTGAGCAACCGGAAGTGGGGAGGGGAGGAGGAGGAAGACGACGGCGGCGGAAGCAAGCGAGGGCACACAGGGACGGTCGAGGGCTGGATTCTCCCTGCTTTTGTCTCTTCCTTGTCACCCATTCTTGGGGTGTGGGGTAGGGGAGGACCTACCGTCTCCTCTCTCCCCCTTGTCTCTCTCACCTGCTTTCCTTGCCCTCCTGAGCCTGGTTGCAGCACCGATCGAGGGATAGAAGTCCAGTTGCTGCGCATCCACCCTGGCCGTGAGGGCAGACCTCAGGACGCCCTCCGCCCTTTCGTCTGGAAGGACAAAGAGACCCCTATGGAAATGCAGAGGAGGTGGTGAGTTGACGGACGCCCCCCTCTTCTGCCTCCAATCCCCCTCACCCGCAGGGCAGTCCTCTAGCTTCCCCACCAACCGATGTGAGCGCGCTTTCCCTCAGGGTTTTCCGGGGAGGACGCACCAAAGGCAGAGCCTTTGGCTCTCAGAAACTCCCTCTGCCCTTTCTTTGCTGACTGCCTCCCGCATTCGCCTTGCCCCATTAGTCCGGCGGACTTGAGTCCCTCCAAGCAAGGATCCGGTAAGAGAATTCAGCGGCTCTCGGCCTCCAGCAGTACACAGGAGGAACAGCGGGCGACCGGTTTCCGTGGAGACCGCGACGTCCTCACGGGGGACGAGTGAACACCTCCCAGAGGCTTCGGGTGGCACTGGCGAGTTGGTTCCCGGAAAGCACACGCCCGTCCGCTCCCTCCCATCCTCTCCGCTTCTCTCTTCAGGAAGCCCCTCGTCTCCCACGGAAGGGACGCTCCCATCTAGTAACTCCGGAAGCGACCGGGGAAGAGTGGGAGGAGCCCCTTCTTCGCTACCTCCTCCGCTGCTGTTGCTGAGCCAGAAGGGGACGGAGATCCGCAGCTGCGTGGTTCATTGGCCACCACCCCCCCCTCCCAAGCGGGAGGTGGGGCGACGGACCACTTGCCGAAGGAATCCGAATCTTCGTCCCCTCTCAGCTCTGCCCCCACATGCGCTGTAGGGAAGGGAGGGATCTTTCGCTCCACCCGTCGCGAGAAAAAGGAATACCTATGGACCGCTTTTGCGGCTGGCTGCTGGTGATGCTGAGGTTCACTGGGAACATGAGACTGGCCGCATTGGCCAGGATGATGGCGATGATCAAGAAGAGGACGGGGTAGGCAATGAGGGCCCCACGGACGGCGTCGGTTGCCAGCTCGTCGGCGTCCTGCCTCAGCACCAAGGAGTCCTCGTCGTCGCCGTCGCTGCTGTCCTCGTCCAGCAGCCGCCTGTGGTAGAGCCGCAGGCTCTCCGCCATGCACCAGGACGGCGCCAGCACCAGCAGACACAGAGGCACTACTCTCATCACGTCCGTCCCCATGTCGGACGTCGGATGTCACCTGAGGAGCAGCGGATGAACGCAGAATCCGACGGATGGGGAATAGGAGGGAGATGAAGAGGGTATGAGGAGGTATGCGGGGATAGGATGAAGAGATGTAGGAAAGAAAATGCTCGAAGGCGGACGGTGGGGAGGCGGGAGGGGGAAGGCTGACCTGAGGCAGTGCGGCCCCCTAGGAGGCCGCACCACCTGAGGTTCGCCACGAGAGATCCCTCCCTTCCTCCAGCCACTTATCTGAAATCCAGGAAACCCTCCTTCCTGCTCGAAAGGGGCCGTCCACCCCGTCCCTGCTTACACGGACGCTGCACTCCGCTCCTCGCCTTCTTCTTACGCTTTCCCTTCTTGGTCCTCTGCTCAGCAGCCGGGAGAGGACCACCTCGCTGACTCTTAGCGACTCGGCTTTGCCACCGCAAGTGCAGCGGCGGCGGAATACTAAGTACCGGAGCGGGTCACTAACGGATCCTAGCAGGAAGTGATACACTTGATCAGTTCCCGAAACCCTTGGCAACCTCCACGTTCCGCGGTCACCTCCGGATGACATGGCGCGCTGACCCCAGCCCCTCGGTTCCGCGCCGCTTCACTGTCCACCGGGCAACCTCTGTCGAAGACCTCTGCGAGAAAGAGGAGCGATCGTGGCCGCCTGCCTCCCAGAGGAGGGGAGCGGCAAGAGGGAGGCAGCGGAGTCTCCCAGCGCGAGCACCCTCTGACTCGACCGCGAGAGGGGAGAGTTGTGCGTGACCCCTTCGGGTCCGTCCCGACGAATGCCGACTTCCTTCCTCGGGAACCCTGGGCTCAAGCCAGGGGAAGAAGGCCTCAGAGAGTGACGGGGCCGCGTAAGTTAGCTACCCTGACGGCGCTAGGAGACCTCCTGGCTGGTCCGAAATCGCAATGTCCGATCCGCAACCCCGGGGGAACAGTTGGCCGACCCTTCTAACCTGCTGCGCACGGGGAATGGAAAGGCTGAGGAGAGGGAAAGAAGTGATCTGAGTCTGGAGGCACGTCGATGCCTCCGGAAATCAAATTCCATCTCCGCACACGAGGAGCCTTCCTTTTCGTGGAGGGCACCGTGTCTCGCCCGGAACCAGTAGGAGGCTCCAAGGTGAACTGCCGTTGCTTGGGTGTGGGAGTCGCAAGTTGCGTGTGCCCGCCCCTGAGACGAAAGGAATCGACCCAGGAGAGATGGGTTGTCAAGGAGAGAAAGGGAGCAGGAATTCAGGAAGAAAAGGAAAAGAAAAGGAGCAGGATGGATAGAGGAGGTGAAGAATAGGGAGGAGGAGGAGGAAGTGGAAGGGAGGAGAACGAGGAGGGGAGGAAGGATGGAGGGGTGGGGAGAAAAAGGAGGATGGGAAGGACAGAATTGGAAGCTAGAAGGAGGAGAGGAAAAAATGAAGGTGAGAAGAAGGAGGAGGAGAAAGGGAGGAGAAGGCGGAGGATGGAAAGAGGAGGAGGAGAGAAAGGGGAAGGAAGGATAGAGGAAGAGGAAGGGTAGAAGAAGAGAAAACGAAGGAAAGCGATTCTCTATAAAAAAGCAACAGCATAGAACGCAGACAGAGAGCCTCCCTTTCGCCCCCTCCTCCTCCTCTTCCAGGGAGATCTCCAGTGCTTCCCTGAGGCTTACTAGCTGCAAAGGCGTCCCTCATTCTCTATCGTCCTAGGGACGCTAAATCCTAATTGGGACCCATCTCCCAAAATAAGGGAAAGACAACGAGCGGGAGAAGCGAAAGGTGAAAATGAGGACTTCAGAGTCCTCAATGTTTCCGGGCTGCAAGGAGGAAGCTGGGCTGCGGCGGGGCGCTCCTCGAATTCTCAGGTCATCACTCTTGGATTCCGTGCCGTCACCTTCCCGGGCATGCGAAGCCGGGAAAAAGAGTTTGTTTATTCATGCGAGCGCACCCATCGTCTTCCCACCTCCGTTCGAGGATGCCACATAAATCGCACGGTGTTGTTTACACAGATTCCGGTGTGTGGAAGTGAAGATGATTTGCTGCTCGCAGCGTCCGCCTTGCTGACGCGGGAAGTCGGGAAAAGTAACGGGTGCACCAGGCGTTCCGGCTTCTCAGGGAGGCGCGAATCGCTTCAGGCGGTTCCTTCTCCGGAGGACGTTTGATTCGGAAAATCCGGCTTCTCCCTTTCTCCCCGGATTCTTCGCTGGCTGGAGGAAAGGAAGAAGAGGGGAGGTCTGCGAGGAACGAAGGTGAGGCAAAGCCGCCTCCCGAAACTGCAAAATCCTCCCTACGGAAGCATCCCCGTAAGCTGTCGCGTTCTCTGCAGATTGGTGCCTCGCCCTTGGGTCGTCGGGCGTGCGGCGAACGCAAGGGTCCTCGCGCGTGATTCCAGGAGACTCAACCAGGAAATTCCCTACCAGCCCCTGCGGAACCCTTCCTGGGCTGCGGCGGCTGTCTCTTTTTTCTTCTTCTTCCCCCTCCCACCCACCTCCCTCTCTCTCTCCTAGGGATGCGCAGCTCGTGGACCGCTGAGGGAGCGAAGCGCGCGCAGGGGGAAGAGGATCCCGACTGCGAACATCAAAAAGGAACGACCAGACCATAAAAGCGAGAAGGATCGGGCAGAATCTTCGACGGACCGTTTTATGGACGCGTTCACCCATCCAGGAGAACTGAAGGAGGACAAAGGCAACGTGGTCGATAAACTCTAGGGGAAGATTAAATGTTGACTTTCGAGGGTTGAAGAGCAGCATCCGAAGAATTTGCTTGAGCTCTGCGTTTTCAAGTCATTAAGCGAGGGTCACGCTCAGTCATTTTTCAATGAAAAATGGAGAACGCCATCGCGCAAGCGTATACCTTTTTTCCCTTCCTTTCTTTCTTCCTCCCTTCCATTTTCCTGTTGTTGTTGTTTTGTTGTTGTTTTTTTGCCTCCCAGAAGAGTTCTTCGATCACTAAATGAACTCCGGGAATTCCTCTCGAGCATTTCTGTGAATAACCGCTGCCTTTCTCTGTTGCTGTGGAAACACGTAAACGGTTTCGCTGAACCGAAGGCTGGAGATTATTTTCGTAACTGCCATAACGACGGACGCAGGACAGCAAACGAAATCGGAATCAACGGTTCTCGTGGAAACGAGACCTGTGTGATCCAGCGCGAGGATTTCTCGATTCGGCGGTTTTCCAGCATTGCCGGAAGGGGCGTGGAGCGGCTCCGCGGAATGCTATCGGGTACCAAAACCCCCACCTCCCACCCCCCACCCCGAGTAGCTCTTGCCGGGAGCCTCGGCGAGTGCGCGGAACGTACACGCGGAACGCCTGGATGCCCTTCCAAGTAGCCATGGCGATTCCGGGTCGGTTTTCGTCCGCCTGGTTCCTCCTCGAAGGAAACGGCGTACAGGGCGAGATGAAAGGTGGACTGCCGTTGCGTTTCCAAGCCATCTCGGTCGCTTATGATTATGACTCATTATCATAATTATCGAATAGAACATCGGGAGGCGAGGATCCGTGGGTGCAATTTGATCCGCGACCTAAATGGTTTCCTCTGAGGAACACACGGGTATTCTTGTGGGGGAGTCTCGAACGGAGCGTCGTAAATATGGTAATCTCGCTCAACTTGTGATCCAGGCGCATGAAGAATGCGAAAATAAATCACCGCTGATTACTTTAAGCGTGCCCTCATCAACTCGGAAACTCGGAGAATCCTCCGTGGGTTCCTCGAACTCGCCGAAGACATCGATCGAAGCCCGCTGAACGTCAACAAACTCAACCGCCCTCCTCCCCCCCCCTTCCCCATTCTGCTGGCTGGGCCGGCCTGGGTGGTGGCGGCACACCAATTCTCCCCTCCAAGGAGCCGTCTTCCTGCCTCAGATTGTGGTAGCTCTTGGGGCGAGAGGGCCTTCCGCCACATCCTGCTGGACGGACCGCTTGAGGTCCCAGATCCAATCGTTTCCCCAGAGAACGCCGCCCCTCTTCCAGAACCGTCCCGTCGACGAAAGAGCGGCCGAAAGGACACCGTGAGCGTGCGCTGTTTCCGTTTTCTCCTGATTACCAGCTCGTCGCGGGATCCGCCTCCGCATCCCTAAATGCTCCAAGCCCCAAGGGCAACTCTTTCCTTGGAATCCCTTCCATCCGTGGGTCTCCTGCCTCCCCGCTCAAGACGGCGCGTTTCTCCCGTGGGTTTCGCACACAGCGGAGCTGACACTGCTGCTTCAGGGTGGCTCGGACCGGACGGCTCGCTCGCCACCGCAATTCCGTCGACAACTCGCGAGTCTTCCTCAAACCTGCCTCGCCCTCTTCGCGGAAGCCCTGCGGTTGTCACGGCGCCAGCTTGTCGGAAGGTCCGACCGAGAGCAGCTGCCTCACCGTCTAAGCAGACCACTATCCGGAGGGAAGAACAAAGATGGTACCGATTCGCGGTTGGCCAGTGGCTGGAACCAGGCCGACAGCGCGCCACATCAGGCTCATAGGGCCCACCGGCCCGCTCTCGATACCACCGACAAGGGCTGGCCCGTTTCCCCGAGTGTTTCATTTCAGCATGGCTGAGCACTGGAGGCGCCGCCTGCCGCGCAAAGAGCCATCCAAGCACGACAGATTTTTGAACCCACTGCAGGTAACCAAACGGCCAGCCTGGGGGTTCCGTATCCAAGCATGTCACTTCCTGCTCCTTTGGCTGTTTTTCAAAAACAGCAGCTCTTTCCGTCTTTTCTTCTTCTTCTTTTCTTTTTTTTTGTTTCCTTCTTGTTGTTTTGCTTTTCCCTTTGGTGCTCGCCGAGTGAGAGGCGCTTGGAGGACGAGCGGCGTCGCTAGCGAAACCTCTCCAAAAGAACCGGTCGGTGCATGAAAAGGCTCCAGGGGTCGAAGCCGCGTATTTGTTGCGGAAAACACCATTAGCGTGTTCGCGGAATCCAACACGGGCCGAACCGGACGATGTTTTCGCCGCGGAGGAGCTGCACAAGCCGGCGGTGGGCTCTTTCTGGAAAGTGGGACTGCGGAGGACCACGCCGCCGGACAGGTGGGCCGAACCTCCGAAAGCTGCGCCGCTCGCAGCTTTGAAGAAGGAAAGAAAGAAAAGGAGGGGGAAAACCGCGTTTCCCCGTGCGCCGTTCCCGGTGCTTTCCGGAGGCGGCTTCCCTCACAGCTCAGTTCGTTGGATCCACCCTTTCGCCGTGATCGAAGGGACTCTCTGACTCCTTCCCTCCGCGGGTCGGTTTCGACTTCCCTTAGCCTTCCTCTTAGAAGTCGAGGGACGTTTGCTAGTTGGCCGGAGGAAGTCGGCCATCCGCACGCGCACCTCATCTTCTTCCGTGGGAAATCGAGGAGGATGTGGACAACGTCCTTGCCATGCTTTCGCGGCTTTCCTGGTTCAGCTATCGCGACGTCCTCCCGTCCTGAAGAATCGTTTTGCGCCTTCTCTCCGACTGGTTGAGGAGGGAGCTTCACGCACCACGAGAAGGATTCTTCTTCCCGGAACTTTGCTTCACTCCCTTCCTCTTTTTCCCCCGAACCTCAGTTGTCCATCGGTTCCTCCTTTGGGAGGGCAACTGAGCTTCCGATGAGCAGCCGGTCGCTGCGCCTCTGCAACTCTTGGCGCCAGCACGCCCGACCCGCACACAACAGCTGGCAGGTTTCGAAAACGCCGAACCTCCGGGTTTTGTTGTTGTTGTTGCTGTTTTTTGCTGCTGTCTGCACGAACCTTCGAGTCGGAGGAAGCGCTAAAGGATTCATGCCTTAGGCGTTCTCTCCATCTTCGAGTGAACAGACTGCCAGCAAAGTCCCGAGTCCTTCCACGCAAACAGGCAGCAGCGAGCAGGCGGGAAGGTGTGCAGCAAGTGGACCGCTGCACCCAGCATCGCCTGCTATCGGACGACCGACTTCCGCGTCCACAGCTCTGAATCCCTAATCTTCGAGGTGAATGCCGCTGCTGGACGCGCACGGGTGCATCTTCTCTTCTCCGCTCTCCCCGCCAACCGAAAGAGAAAAAAAAAATTTCGAAAAACGCTCCCTCCGGCCGATTCCTCCTCGACCCACCCTTAAGAACGCCATCTTCAGTCATCTTTCAGGTCTCAATCCCGGAACTCTGCCCCTGCCGCACCCCTCTCCTTCCTCTTCCTCCATCACCGCTTGTGCGGATCAACTTCCTCCTCTTCTTTCCACGACCCAGGAGGCGAGATTTTTGTTTCGCGCTTTCTGAGATGCTTCGCGCCTCGGCGCGGGACGCTGAACTCCTGCAGCTCGCCGCGGACCGGACGGCGGGCACTGTTTGCGCGCACTCCCGCTGCACATCACAACCCTCCCGCCGCGCTGCGCCGAAGAGCGGCGGCGGCCAGGGGTCCGACCGAAGCAGAAACCACGCGTCCGAAGGCACTGCCCCTCCGACCAGGAAGGGCCCATCGGTCGGTCGAGACCCGGCCGAGGCGAGACAGTCAAAGCCTTCCATCAGACAGCAAGGCAAGGGAGCAGCGGGAAGAAAGTCTGCCGATCACGGAGTGCGCGAGCGCGCCTCCATCTTCCGGTCTGCATTTTGAGCAGTGGTCAGTTTGAGCGTAAAAGGGCACACAGAGCGCAGCTACAGAAATGAGGGGAAAAGGTAGGCAGGCATCTACTCGCTCCACCCCATGAAGTGGTGCTCCCGGAAGCCAGTCAGTCCTGCCAGAGCGCGGCAGCGCCTTGCCGAAGGCACTCCTTCCAGAAAGGGGCAGGGCGAAGTCTTTAGAGCACGGGATCCACGCCTGCCTGCTGGCGGCAGGTCCGCGGCTCTTCGCGAAGGCCAAGCAGCGAAGGGAACCTTCCAGAAAGATGGCGGACGTGGAGCGCATGCGGCCACGATGGATGGTCTCTCAGTGTAATTGATCCACAGCTGCTCACGCGCGTCTACCACCCCCGCGTGACTCTCATGAGGTTTTTTGCTCGCTCACGGATCTCCCGTTCCGTCAGACGAACTCCAGTCGCCGTCACTGACAAGAGAGCGTCACTCTACGCGGACCACATGTGTGCAGGCGCGTACGCGTGAACGCAACCCGTGCCGGTGTCGCTCGTCGATCCACACTCGCGCGGACGTGCGATCGGATTGGCTCGACCGGTTGCGGGGCGAGACGCTTCAGCGGCGGGTTCCGTGCCGTTGCGCACGCCACAGAGTGGTGGATGGAGGGTTGCTGTAGCTTCGATTGCTGAAAGAGTAATAGATAGTCGTCGGGTGCTGCTCTGTGAGGCTCCAAGCACGTCCAAGAGCAGCAAGATGAGCAGCTGCTCCGCTCAGGAAACTCAACTCAACAGCAAGCGGTGAGAAACGCGAAGACTCGCGCGGGGGGGAACCGCAGCCACCCAGCGCTGAAGGTAGAAGGAGGATGCAAGATAGGGAGGGAGCGAAAGGTGCCCACGTATCCCGCCCTACTCTGCAGCCACTGGCGGCAAGAACGCGCGCGTTTCGCTCGCTTCCTCGGGACAGACCAGCCACGCCCTTTTATGCCTTCAGAGCCTTCGTCCTCGTCCGCGTGGCTGCTTCCCGTGAGCTCGTCGGGTGGTCCGCCTCCCTCTTTGCCTCCCGCGCGGAGTGGTTTCTTACCTGGAGGGAGCCTGCAAGATGGAGACAGGTCACATCCATCCGTCCTCTCTTTGGAGCGGTTGCTGTGGTCCGCGCACGTCGGAGGACCCCAAAGAGATTCTATTGCATCTAGAAGCCACCACATGGGGTGGACCACCTGCCAGACTCAGTCGCAGCCAGGGAAATGAAGTTGACCCAGGTGAAACGACCGGCAGAGAACTTATTCCCAGCCCGGAGGCACCCACTCCTCTGGGGGGCGCTGCCTACAGGGTCCGAAAATGGCTCTGCCAAGCGCTGCCCCTGGAGGAAATCTGACGATCCGGGGGCGGCAGAGAGGAATCCGGATATCTCCGCTGACCAGGCTCTAAGGATGGAAGTCGACCCTCCTGGATCCTTCTAGGAATCAAGGAGCCCTTCGGGGCACTCCTGATGGAGCGACGGGACACGGAGGTGTTGTAGGAGGGGGAAAAAAGGACACTCACAGAATGAGACCAAGAAGGACGATGGCAAGCTGCTCATCCAAGTCCACCGGGTGGGATCACTTCCTTGTCCTGCTGAAGAAGGTGGTCATCGCAACGATGATGGTGCTTCCTCCACCTGGAGTCTCCCGGACTGCTCTTTGCTCTCCGACCGTGCCTGAGAGGCACAGAGTGAACAAGGACGGGCATCATTGTATGAAGAGGCACTCCAGCTGGCCCGCGCCGGGGACCATGTCGCTGCAGCCCTCCCCGCGCGTGGCGTCAGGCGTTGCGGGTTCGAATCTTGCCCGGGGAAGAGTTGACGCAGAGAACGGGAGGCGAGTCGTGGGTTTCGAGTCTCCCCGCAAGATGACGCTGGTTGACTTGCAGGCTTCGGGTGCGGCGCTCGTGGAAGCAACCGGAAACCCTTGAATGTGCCCGTTGAGTGACCAACATCAAAAGTTGACCCTCAGGACTGCTCAAGGAGCACCGGTCCCCTCCGGTTCTGCAAGCGAAGTGTTTCCCTTTCCTTCCTGGGGTGACTTCTCCATCTCGTAAAACTGGTGGATCGAGGATACCTCCCCAGAGGTATCCTCGCCAAGAAGCGCGCTGCTCCCTTCGAAGAGTCACCTTCAAGAGAAATTGGGAATCTTTCCTCCGGGAATCTCTTCAGAGAAGGGAATGAGGAATGGATCCTTTCCGGGGGTCCCTCCAGAGAGAATAAGGGAGAGGTCCCTTCGGGCTCCCTCCCAAGCATAAGGGGAACGGGTTCCTTCCTCCAAATGCTTCCTGGATTCATAGAATGGTCCCTCAGGGATCTCCCCCAAACTTGAAGGAGGACATGAACCCTGGGTTGGCGTGGCCAGCGTTAAAGAGCTTCACGACGTCCGCCTTAAGGAGGCAAACGGTTCTTCAGCACTCCTTGAGAATCAAAGAAAATTCGAAAGAAAAACAGCTGGAGGGGAAACAGCGAAAGAAGAACCCTAAGTCCATCCAACGGCATGTAGGGGGTTATCATCCCCCGCACTGGGCACCTGACTTTCTCCGGAGACTTAGAATCGACTGAACCATGCTCAAAGGCTGTTCGCATGGAAACGCTCCTCCACATCAGACCTCCAGGATCTCTCTGGAGTAGTTGCTGCTACCACCAAGATCTATGCCGACGGCGGCTCCAGGCGAGCTCCCGCCCAAACCCTTCTGCGCGCACCGTCGCAACACTCCTACTCGCCGGAACCTGAGGAACCTGCCGTTCCTCCGCAACTACGCCCGGAAGGCAGGATTGGCTCTGTCTCGACGCTTGAGCGCCATCCATTTTCAGGGCTAGTTGCTTCGGCAGGTGAGTCGCTACACAATCCTTCGCGAATTCCGACTTCCATGGCCACCGTCCTGCTGTCCATAGCAACCAACACCTTTCATGGGATCTGATGAGCGTCGCATCGAGCGCCGTAACCCAACGTTTGGTTCATCCCAAAGAGCCAGTCTGCTTACCAAAATGGACCCACTGGGCGCTCATGGATCCGACAGTTCGAGCTTCAGCTTTCAAGCAAGCCGGACTTCTCGCTCATTTAAAGTTTGAGAAAAGGTTGAGGTCATTTCGGCCCCAAGGCCTCTAATCGCTCACTTTAACGGATGAGACTCTGTCCTTTTTCTGCTCCAGTGAGCGCCAGCTATCCTAAGAGAAACTTCGGAAAAAACCAGCTACTAGATAGTTCGATTAGTCTTTCGCCCCTATGCCCAGGTCTTACGACCAATTTGCAGGTCAGGATCTCTGCGGACCACCAGAGTTTCCTCTGACTTCGCCCTGGCCAGGCATAGTTCACCATGTTTCGGAGCCGTAATCACAAAGCCTCTGACGCCGCTGGGGGCGTTTGCCGACTCCCTCGGAAAGTCAGCAGGTTCCCGACAACCTGGAGCTGCCTTCGGCGAGTTTCTGGAATTTCCTGCGGGGACAATGGAAGACTCCTCGTCGCATCCGACATGGGGGAGGATGGGGGGAGGCAGGGAAAGAACGCCTCCCTGAAGGGATTCGTCTGCATTCGGAACGGATCCGGGATGCAGACGAAAGGAGCAAGTGGACTAGAGGGCGTCGACAGGCGGAACCGCCTCCATCCGAGGTCCCCTCAGGACAGGGGCGAGGCGGAAAGCGGAACGAGGACACCTGCAGCGGAGACCTGGTTTGCACCTGCACGTGCTGGACCGCCTTCTCACCGGTTGCGTTTTCAGAGCGGCAGAGCAGGGAGCTTGCCTGCGTGCTGGATCGGCCGCCACCAGCTGCCTGAAAGAGAGACTGCTGCTGCTCCTGACGCTGGTACTCGCAAAGTCCCACACAGAGTCTGATGACCTGCATCGTCTCCTGCGACTTCGGTCCTCGACAACGAAGCGTTGGACGGCGATTTTCCAGAGATCCGGAATCCACCTCTCGGCTTTTTTTCCTTCCGGGAAGACATGTCGGAAGAGGTGAGTGCTCCAGAGGAGCTACAGAATGTCTGCACCGTTCAAATCTACCCAGGCACCAGGAAGCCCGCTGGTCTTCATATCGGAGGCCTTCGAGGATTGTACCCAAGGCCATATGTTAACACATGAGCTCCGCTCCGAGAGCGGCGGGATTCCTCCCTTTGGTTCAATGTTGGACGTCCGGAGTAAAAAATTCCGAGTCTCCACTCACAGACCAGGACTTGGTCAGGAGGAGAGCCAAGAGGGGGAGCGCCGACGGGCACGCGCAAGGATGGAATTCGCTCCATCGACAGTGCTTGATGATGCAGCTTCAGGGTTTCAGAACCTATCCAGACGATGATTCCGCTGGAGGCATTGGAGCAGAGGTCTTCAGCGTCTTCGGTTCCGTAGACGGGTCCTCCACTGACTCTACCTTCACTGAAAGAACTGGGGCTCATCCAAGAAGGGAAGGCTAAAAACAACTACCTGTTCGAGGTCAAAAGAGAAGACGAAAGCAAAAGTTGGGGTTTGGTCATCTTTATGCCACTGGCTGGGTTCCGTTGGCTGCTTGAATAGCTTGAGGACCTGCTTCGGGAGACGAACTCTTCCTGGACGGTAGGCTCGGCACGGACATTGCTGTTGCTATTGCCCCAAGGTCAGGTGCCGGGTTACACGCTTTGAGCAATGCTTCTGAAAAACCTCTGCACGTCGCGATGAGACCTTTCTCGGTTATCTTCAGATTCGGCTCTAACGGCTCCCCCTGCCTCCCCATTTCCGAAAGGTGCCTGAAGACCTCCCGGTCGTGAGAAGAGGCCACCGGCTCTGAGACCGAATGTTCTTCCGACTCTTCCACGACCCTCGAGGCTTCCGGTTGCTCTCTCGTCGCCCCAGCTTTTGGCCGGTCGGCGCGGCACGGACGAGTCACGAGTGTCTCTTCGCAGGTTCGTCCGTCGAAGTAGATGGTCTCAGGACAGCGCCACGAGGTCGCCGCTGCTCGGATCGTTCCTTCGCGGTCCTCCGCCATCCTCGCGAAACAATTCGTCTCCCGGTCGGTCTTTCCCGGCCCCTCCCGTGAATTCTCCTCCGCCTTTGCAGCCGTTGCGGGCGCTCGTGCCGCCGATGGAGAGACCTTGCCGGTATCCCGAGGATGGCGCAAAGGTCAACCGAACCGGTCCCGCAGGACGCATGCACAGCTCTCAGCTGGGGAACTCCTGGCTGCCGGTGGAGCTCGGAGAAAGTTCCCATCGCGTGTGAGTCTCCCCGATCCTTGAGAAGGCAACAGGCAAAACCTGCCAAACTACCTGCCCTCCAGGAAGAACTTCGAATTGTCCGGAGCACAGGCGCGGAGGTGGAACAGAGGGATGTGGCTCCATCCGTTCTGTTTTCTCAGTCAAGTTTCTGCTTCCGTTCCAAGTCTTCGTGTCCCTTCGGGGAAGAGGAGGAACCGAAACTGCCGGAAACGAAATCAGGCAGCGGCATAGTTGCCAGGGCAACCATCCCGGGGTTGCAGACACCAGGCCGCGAGGTCGGGGGGCAGCTTCATCACGATCGAGCGAAGATGGCTCGTGGATCCTCAGCAGCAGCCTCTGAAGCGGGAAGGACATCCGAAGGACCTTCAGGCTGCACCCAGCAGACGGGAGCATCCAGGCAAGTCGCTAAAAATGAAGAGGGGCGCCCCCACGTTAGCGGCCGTGGTAGCTGCGGTCTTTGCGTGCGGCACAGAACGTCGCGGTTTCGAATCCCACCCGAGGAAGATCGACGCCGAGAACGCAGGGTGCGTCGTCGGTTTCGCATCCCTCCGCAAGATGATGCTGGCTGGCCTGTTCGGGTGCGGCGCTGGTGGAAGCAGCCGGAAACCACCGGATGCCCCCGTTGAGTTGTCCCGGATTGTTGTCAAAAGGGAGCGTCCCCACACGAGGGTGAGACCCTACATCGCGTGCCATGTAGCTGATTGATACCTCCCTCGGGGGGTGTGGCCTTTAGAATGTAAGAAGCGCGCTGTTCCCTTTGGGGCTCCCCTACCAACAGTAAGAGGAACGGACTCCTTCCTCCGGAGCCCTTCCTGGATTCGTAAGGTCGTCCTTCTTTCTCTGTTGCCCCCTAACAATGGAAAAAGAGCTCCTCCGCGAAGACGTGATCCCGAGCGCAGTTGCTGAGTCGCCAAGTCGCATTCTCGGCTTCTCTCTAGGCCAGTGGCCTAGAGAGAATTTGGTGTTTCCGTGCGGAGGCAGGGTCGCGTGGATATGTAGACGAAATGCTGCCGCCCGCAGGAAGGAAGGGGGGGGACTGATTCGCACGCCCACCGCGAAATGCTCCCCGTCGTCCTCCCTATCCCTGATGCTCGCGAAGAGCCCGATTTGCATGCAGGACGGCGGGGAAACCACTGCATCGCCGCCCGGAGGTCACGTCGGTCTACGGCATCACAACAGCACACACCGCATCGTGCCCTGGAGTGACGTACTGGTCTCGCAGCCAGCGTGGGCATGACGATGCCACTTTGAATCTTCAAGTACTCGGAAATCTCAACAGCAAAAAAAAAAAAAAACGGAAGAGTTCGCTGTTTGTTGTTTTTGTCCTTGTTTGCTTGTTTTGCGCGCGTGCTCGCGTGTGCTAAGTTCTTATGGTAACGCGGCTTCAGAATCTCCCTTTCCTCCCTTCATCTTCTAGGCAACGCTTGCTGGGGATTCCAAGGAAAGCGAAGGGGGGGGTTGCCAGGCAGACCTCCAGGACCGCGCTCTGGTTTCCCGAAAGCGTCCCTGCGCCGCGTGTGGGGTCTCCATGCCGACGAGAAAGAAAACCAGAATCGTATAAACAAATAGAGTGTTTAATTTCTGTGCACAATTTGTTAGGGACAGTACGTATGAATACGCAACAAGCAGCAAGCAACAATCCAGGGGACTTTCCAGGACGTGTCATCCAAGCCCACACACGATCCGCCGACCGTTACGTAATTCATACTTGTTCTCTCTGGGGTTTGCTGGTGGTGACTTCTTCCTCGTCTCATGCGGGGGAGTTACTCCTGAGGAATATTCGCCCGTGAGCCACTAGAATCCTGTTCTTGTTCGGTCGCTCTTGGAGCACTTGTAGCTGCTGCACATCTTAGAGTCCGTAATCTTGTAGGCGTCTAAGTATTTGCCTAGCCTTCTTGGAACGAAGAGCTTCGCGATTCTGGGGAACAAAAGTCGTCATGAGCGAACCGAGCTTTCCGATCCCCGGCAAAGTCACAGCCCCCTACTGCCCCCCCCCCCCTTCCGCAACGTTCGCAGGACGCATGCTGGAGAGGTCGCGGGAGGCCCTCATCGATAGGAAATTATCAGATTCGCTTTCCAGAGGTTACCGGGTGACACATTTTGGAAATGGAGCAGATTCGAATCAGACACCCGCGCAGCCAGGAATACAAATCGGAAGCGGCCGCTCGCTCTTCGCAGCTGACGAAGTCTCTCGATTTCGCAAGGAGTTGCTTGAATTTTGGTTACACGAAAAGAAAACCGGAAAAAAATTAAATAACATGGAAAGCTCCCACTCTGTAATCGGGTCGAGAAGTACGAACGAGCCGTTGACGAGAAGAGGGGGATTAATCGATGGCAGGTAGATTAGTAAAAAAGAAGACTTGAACCATTTTTTCTTTCTTTCTTTCTTTCGTCTCCCCTTATGCTGCTAATTCCTTAGTAGCACGGTGAAATTTCAGCGCGGAAAGACGCACTCTTTTCGGGGTGAAATTGCTGGAGTAGAGAGTGAAGGACACCTACTTGTGGACCCTTTCCTTGTAGAACTGCTTGTTGACACCACCCATTTCGCAGAGCATCCTCTCCATGCACTCTTCTCCTCTCATCGCAGCCACGTAAATCTTGTTAAGGTTCTCCTTCCATTCCTCGACGGTCAGGGGATGAGAGCCATCTATGAAATGAAATCGGAATTACAGGAGCGCTCTTGAGACGGGAGGGGGCCGTCCCGCGACGAAGAGGAGCTTAGGTGCGGTGCACAAGTGCCAAGGAGGAGGGGGTTTTTTTGTCTTTGTGAGAGTGTGCGTAGGTCCCTTTACTCCGCCCCGCCCCATCTCCCTCCCCACGCCACTCCAAGTGAGGTGGAGTTCAGTGCTTGCTGGAAACGGGGAGCGCGGGGGAAAAAGGTGCCGCGTCCACTTACTGTGCTGATGACTAAGCCACATCTGGGCACATGCTGTGGTCACTTACTGTGCTGATGAATAATCCACACCTGGGCACGAAGTGCATCCTGGACACGTCGGCGAACCCGGAGGAAGGAATCGGAAAGAGGAACGTACACACACAAAAAAAGGATCCTCCAGGGCAAAGGGCGGAAGCTCGTGTCGCCCTTTCGCACTGCTCGAAACGGAGCGAGGGAAGCTGAGAAGACAGCCCTGCAGGGTGATCGGCCTCCCATCCTCGCACGCCTCGAACTCCCGGCCGGACGAAGAGCACTCTCACCCTTCGTCCGGCCTTCCTGCGTCTACCCCACCCGCCCTTGTTTTTCCCCCGACCCGGATCCCCCCTGTCGGGCCTGCCGGCTTCCGCCGGAAAGCCTCTGCGGGGGGATGGGGCGCGCACATAAACCAGTAGGACGGAGGCATCGGAGGCCTCACCTTCCGCATGCAGGAAGGGGGACACCTCCTACCCCTAGAGATCGAAGGGTGACCGCCGCCCTCGCAGCAACGACAGTGGCTATGCATCGGCCAGGAGAACACATGTCGGAGGGGGGGGAGGAGAAGAAGAGGGCATGAAGAACTCACCGTCGAGCGCAGACCTTCTCCTCCTTCCTTGGGTAGGCGTCACGGTGATATTCAAAGGGAAGAGACTGCCCAGGGCCGCGAGCAAGAGCGCGGCTATCACCACGTAGATGATGGGCCACGCGATCACGGCCTGCCTCAGCACGATCAACTTCTTCTCTAGGTCGTCGTCGTCCTCGTAATCGTAAACGGGGAAGTCGTTCGGGCTATAGTTGGCTCCGTTGCTAAGCGACAGGGCGCTCACGGAGAAGAAAAAGAGTGCTGTTCTCGCCAGAGGGTGCATGGCGGTGAAGGGGTGCTGAGGAAGATAAGACAGGGTGCTTACGGTCTCCTTGGCCTCCCGGGGAAAAAAAGGAAGAGGAGATGCAGAGCGGGCTCAGGGTGCTCGTTCCTCGGGACCACGGGGGTCCAGCAACACCCCTCCTTCCCGTTCCCTCCCGTGAGACGACCCTCTATCCGCCTCCCATCTTTCGACCCCTTCCGGGAACGCAGAGAAGGTGCAGCGGCAACCTCTTCCGTCCTCATCAACCCCTTCGTGACCTTCCCGCCCCGGGGCTTCCGGATTCATTCGGAGCTACGCGGGGCTTCTCGAGTTGAACGGGTGAACCGCCGGGGGCAAAGGGCGCACGCTACCGGGCTGCTTCGGGTCGTAGACCGAAGAAAGCGCCTTTTCCTCTGGTCTTCCCTCGCAAGGACTCCCGGGAGTCCAAGCAGGGGTGTCAAACGAACAAAGAGAGGGAGGGAAGGAGGGGGGAGGAAAAGGCTGCATGGATCCACAGCGAACGTGGGCGGTGGTTCCTCTTGGCTTCGTTCTTGAGGTCGACTCCTTCTGCCAAAAGTGCTGTGGGAGGGGAAGGGGGAAGGGGGGAGGTTGGGCGTGCCGGTGGTGCTGGTGCCTGTGCTGGCGCCTGTGCTGGTGGTGCTCTTGCGGTGGTGTTCTGGGTGCATCTTACCCTCCTCCGGTCCGTCGACGCTGCGGCGGCGCCTGACGGCGGCCAGCGTGATCCCTGGTCCCAGAAGGAGACCCAGCATGCCGATGGCAGTGAGCCCGAAGAGCATCATCGGGATGCTCATGCCAATGCGACTGCCCTGGTCCACTTCGTCGTACTGCAGCTCCTCCTGCTTTGGGGGGGTGCCGCGGAAGTCGTCGTAGTCGACCGGGAACCCCTCCGCGTGCTTCAGCAGGGACCCCTGCTTGGGGTAGATGGGCACCCTGTAATCTCTCCCCTGCCGGGGTTGCGGCGCGCTTTCGTTCGCTGCCGGCGACGACGACGACGACGACGTTGCCGTGGCGACAGCAGCGGACAGCACGAGGCACAGCTTGAAACCTGAGACTAGCTGCATATCTCCGGGAGCTTTCCGGAGGACACAAAGATCATCAGCTTCATCTGCGGGAGCGGCGGCACGCGCCCCTCGCAAGAAGATTTGCCCTCCTCCGACCCCTCTTTCCGCGGTCTCCCCCTTCAAGCGAGCCACTCCCTCCCTCGACCCCCTCCCCGTTCCTCTGGCTCGTCGGTAAAGAAGGAGGGGAAGGGAGGGAACGACCCGCTCCCCAGGAAGGTTCCCCTCCCCTTCCCCTGCCCGGCGCTCCCCACACCGACGACTCCCTGGATGAAGGGATGCCGCTGCCGCAGCCTTCGCCGCCACCGAGCCACTCGTAGCCGTGGAGACCGCACTCCTCCCGTGCCCCTTTTTCTTTTTTTGCCCACCGGTGGCTGCGGGCGGGCGGGACCGACTCGTCTCTCCCCCCTCCCCGCGCTCCTGCTCAGCCGCCTGCCTCAATCCCTCAGAGGTTTGGGAGACGCCGAGCGCCCTTCGGACGAGGTTCGGCGCCGGAGAGCAAGCGGCGAAGGAAGAGAGGGGAGGGCACCAGCATCCCGCTGCTGCCGACCCCTCACCTTCCCGAAGGAGAGGGGGAGGAAGCGCGCTCGCCGGGCCCTCCGGGGAAGAGGCGCCGGCCACACGGACCGCCGACTCCCTTCGGCAGGGTCTTGGCGGAAGAAGGAGGGAGGTTTGGAGCCGGGGAACAGCGGCAGGGCCTTTCTGGAAACATCTTACCGGGAAGAGCAGATGGGCCGAGCCTGAGAGGGCGCGGGAAAAGGAGAACGGGGGCGAGAGGAACTCTTTCGGCGGGAGGCGGGGGCGGCTGCTCTGCTGCCTCCTCTTCGGTCGGGCGTGGTCCCTGCCTGTCGATCGCACCCGTGAGCGGCGGCGGCGGCGGCGGAGGCGGAAGGGCTCGGGTACGACTGTCGCGGGGGGGCCGGGGCCGGGGTTCTGGCTGCCCTCTTCGGCGGCGGGGGGCTGCTGCGGAGCACACGGGAGGTGGTCAGGCGAAAAGCGGGATGAACGGAAGGGCCGCGATCCCTACTGGTTGCACCCTCGCGGCTGTCTCGAGCGGTTTGACCGGCCGGACGGGATGACGGACGCCGCCGATAAGAGAGAGATGCGGACGCAAAACTGTATCACTCGACCGTCGCTGCCACGATTTGGGTCAGTTTCGCCGGGGGCTCCTCCTTATATACGTGACTATGTGTGCTTCTCCCTCTTCACGTCTTTACTATTTTTAAGAACAGGACCTGGTGCCTGTCGCCCGAGGCGAAGAGTAGCCGATATGCCGCGCTTTTTTCGACGGCAGAGCGCCCGAGTGATGAACCGCGCGCGCCCGGGACACGGAGACCCTCGGCTGACCCGCTTCCGCCTCAAAGAAAAGCTCGCGAGCTTGCCTTGTGCCGCTCTGCCTCCTCCCATTCTTTTCCTTTCCGCCTGGCCGCTTCCCGACTCGCCCCACGGAAACCGGGCGAGGCCCGTGGCGCCGGAGCACGGCCGCTGCCTCCACGGCATTAGAGAGCACCCGTAACAGCAGCAGCAGTATCAGACCCCCCTTTCCTCCAGTCTTCCCCTCCATGGGCGCCCTCCTTCTCCCCTTTTCTACCCCGACTGCGATGGTGGCGGCGGCGGTATGGCTTCCCCCCATCCGTGACGCTGTATGTTGTCGGTGCCGCCGGATTCCGAGCGCGGGACGATCGTGAGGAGAAGAAGGGGGGGGAGCAGCACGGCGACGTTGCTGGGGTAACTGTTCCCAGCGCCCTCATTGTTGCGCGCGAGAAGCAGCCGGGAGATCGCGCTGATGAGGAGGGGGAGGGAGACGCAGGGACGGTGGCGTTGCCGGGGTAACTGTTCCGGGCGTCCTCATTGTTGCGCGCGACAAGAGGCTGCGCGCTTTCCTTAATTAGTCGACCCGAACGTTCCGTTCCGCTCGGACACACACGCGAGCTCCACGGAGACCTCGCCGCCCAGAGGCGCCAGCGGGTGTGCGGACGAGCCGCACGCCGACGGACCCTTCTGCAGTTCCTCTTCTCCGGAAGACCCCTCGCACTCCCTCGAGAAAAAGGCTCGGCGGGTACTTGCGGTCCGCTTGCACGCTGCTGCCGCGCGTGCCACGCGGGGGCGAGTCCGGAGAGGAGATGGGGCGGAAAGACACGCAAAGAAGGGTCGAGAAAAGAGCGAGTGGCTTCGTGGGCGACGGTGTGCAGGCGCTGTATGTGACGTGCCCATGCGGGGGCGGCACCGCTGCGCGACCCTAGTGGCCGGCGTTCTAAACACCTGAGTCCGAGAACCAAGGGAGCAGGGGACGCCGGCTCGAACATTCCTCTCTCGTTTCTCTCGCTCTGCCGCCTTTAAGGAGGCGTCTTTCTGGGACTGCAGGAAAAAACGATCGGTTCCCTGGAGAAGAGGTGGAAAGCAAAGGAAACGGGGGAAGCCGCATTCCCTCCCCTCCCCTTCCTTTCCTGGCTGAGACAGGGAGGGAGAAGTGGAGCCACTGCTGCCGCTTGCGCGTCCCTATGGTGACGGGCTGATGCCGCTCTTGTCGCGTGGAAGGTTTTTGCTCTTTCGCCATGCGCCACGGGCGGAGCCTTGCTGTGGGGACACGAGGAAAGTGGACCCAGTCCTCCCACCCGTCCTCCATCCAGCGAGCGAAGTCCCAGGATTCCCACTCGTTTCCATGCCGGCGCCATTTTACTTCCTCCTTTTTTCATGCTTTTCATCAGCTTGTTTTTCTATTTTTCCACCCTCATTTTTATATTCCCGTACTTCTATCTTCCTACTTGCTATTTTCTATTTTTCTTACTTTCCGCAGTTTTCTTTTGTTTTTTAATGTTTTAGGCAAGTTTCCCTGGCAACGGTCCCTCGCCAGAGTTGAGATAGTCTGGGAACGCACTCGCCTCCCTCGCCGGTCTCTCCAGCCGCACGAGGTCCCGGCGCGAACCCCCCCAAGCCACGAGACCTCAGAGGGCACGCGCCACCTCGTGGGACATCTGCATCTCCCGAAGCCCTTCGCGGACTCTGACCTCCCCCACCTCGGGGTCTCCAGACCACTCGTTGGGTGCATGAAATTTTTGTAGTCAGCAGGGGTCGGTCATCTGAGGGCTTGAGGGGGTTGACTTCACCGGGAACAGAGCCGGGAGGGGATTGCCGATGGGGAAATAAAAAGGGGCACAAGGCGCGCTCCCTCATCCACGTCGGAGGACGTGACCGGAGGTGACCTGCTCAGACCACGATCGTCCTTAGGCCAACTTGTCCTTAGACCCACGCGAGGGCGATGCAAATGGCTGCTCCGGATGGCATCCGCTCCTTCAGAGATCGGCAAGAGAAAGAGGCAAGTCACCGGTGACCCCGGAAGAGTGAGTCTTCTCCGATAAGTTCCCGGAGCCCATCCTGGGGAAGCAGCGGTGCTCCCGTCGCAGCCTTCGGAGCATCCCGGAAGCAGCTCCCCGAGGGGAATGCCCTCCCTCGCCCAGACGTGGCGGTCTCGAGTGTGCTGCCAGCAAGGTGACGCCATGCGCTCCGCAAGCCATGCTCCCGCAGAATGCCTTGCAAGCAGGACCGAGAACAGCCGCTAGGGATGTGACGCCTGCGGCACAGGCGGGGCTGCCATAGGAATCGCGCGCCAGGGGCACCCCCCGGGAACTTGGAAAATTCGCATCGAGGGCACCTCCATGTCTGAGACGCCTCTCGAGAGGCGCAGAATGGGCGCTGCGACCTCAAGAGTGGAGAACGGCCTCCCCTTCTGGCGCCCCTTCCGGTCGTCCAAAAACTTTCCTGGGTCGTTCCTCTCCTCCTCCCCACCCCGCCCTATTTCCCTCCTTCCCCCTTTCGTTTTCTTTTTCCGCCCGTCCTCGTCTCAGACCGGACGTGGGACCCGGGCGCCTCGCGGGGCCGCGGGCGCTTATCTCGCAGCACGCGCGCATCCGGAAGCGTTTCCCCTCCTCCCCCGCCTTCCGTGTTGACGTCACCTGCGGTCCGGACAAAGCTGCAGAGCGGCGGCAACAATGCGTCTGTCTGTCCCGGAGGCCGAAGTGGAACGAACCCCGACGGATGCGCCCGGCTGGACGCGTCCGGCCGAGAGCGGACGCAGGAGGCGGCGACGGTGGCAGCGGCGGACAAGAGCGCGCGGCGATCCCAGACTTTTTTTTGTTCTTTCTCAGAGCCGGACGCCGTCTGTCCTCCGGGATTATCCGCCTCCCCCGTAAGGAGCGCTGACTCCGGGGCCTTCAGAGTCCAGCTCACCACCATTTTTTCCGATGGAAGGATGAGGTCCCCACCGGTCAATCGGCTATCTTCGCGCTCGCCTCCTCCCTTTCCGTGCAACCCTTCCCCGACTTGGATGGACGCCAATCCCGAGTAGCTCTGCTCCCATGAACTGACCCCGTCCCAGATGACCAGCCTTGGCGTCTCGGACTCTCAAGAAGAAACCCCACCCGGGGCAGGTCCAGGGAGGGAAGACCTGGTGGCAGATTCAGAGATGGGGCGGACAGAACCCCGTGGCGCACCGCTTAGGGAGAGGGAGGGAAGAAAACGCACGGAGAAGGAGGGAATGGGGTGCTACCGCCAGTTCCGCTCCAGTCGTTCCATGGGCTCCCTACGCTTCCTGCTCTCGCAGCTTCCGGCTTGGACCGTTTCCCAGATCCGTCCCGTCCCCGAATGCGAGAGGCGGCGGCCGCACCACGGCCTCCTTCCGCTTCGTGAGGTCGTGCGCGAGGGGCCAACTACGGAGTTTATGGACGCAACTTCGGCGATGTCCTCCTGGGAGGCGACTGCGAGGAGAAGGAGCAAAGGACGAGGAAGAAGAGAGGAGGATAAGAAGAGGAAGATGGAAGGAGGAAGGAGGCGGAAAGGAAGAGGAAGGGAGGAGGACGAGCAAGAGAAGGAAAGGTGGTAGGGAGGAGGAGGAGGAAAGCACGATGCTCGTTGCCGTGGAGATCGCTACGGTGCCCGTGCACGGAATAGCCTCGTCACGGCGTCGGTGAAACCACTGCGCCAGGAGAAGCCTCCGGCGACGATTCCCGAGCAGCTGGAGCTCAACAAATGAGAACTTTCGGGAGGGACAACGGACCCTCTCGGATCGTGTCTCTTCGGGCTCTCTCTGCCGAGACGGCGGCGGCGCTGGCGGGAAGGAGGGCAGACCTCTGTCCCTGCCTAGAAAACGCCTCCTCCGGGTGCCTGCGCAAAGCCCCTGGAGGGGAAACCGAGTAGAGGCCGTCCCTCGATTCAGCAAAGGAGTGTGGCAGCATTATCTTGGAAGAGCAAGAGGAGCGCCTCCCTCCGCACAGGATCGGGACGTGAGGCGACTCCGGCGACAGTCGAGAGGGGCCAGTGAACCTTTCCGGGGCATCGGAGGGAGGGACGGAGCTGCCGCAGCGGAGCTCGGGGGTAGAAGTCCTCCCCCTCTGTCCTGTGGATCGCGATGGAGAGCGGATGCTGGACCATGGACCAGCTGCGCGGGTGTCCCGAACGCCAATCGAGGACAGCCACATGCCCGCACCGCTCCCGGGGAGTTGTAATCCGCGAAGTATCACCTGAGTCGTCGCGACCAAGGGCACCAGGGACCTCAAGGGGCGGACAGTTGAACGCGACGTGTCTTGGAGGGGGGGGGGGAGGGAGGCGAATCACCAAGGGTGCAAGTCACCGCGAGCCCAAGTTCTTCCGCTGCAAAAGCACTTCGAAAATTAGCATGAGGGGGGAGCCGCCAATCAGCAGATTCTCTCCTGGATGAGGGGGCCTTCCGGACACGGCCGCGGCAGACGTGAGGGTGGCCCGAAATTCACCAGAGCTCCCTCATTCTCCTGGAAGAGTAAGGTGGTATCGTCCTGTCTCTGTCCTGTCTTCTTCCTGCCCTTCTCGCTGAAGGACGAGGCGAGGGGAAACGGGGCTCGCCCTGCCAGCGCAATCCTCCGCCGCCGAGGGCCGCACTGGTCGCTCACGAAGGCGCCCAGGATAGGCGACGCCCGGACTCGGGAACGCCACTGAGTGGGCACTCGAGAGCATCCGCCCTCAGATCTTCCCGATTTCGCGATCGAGGAGACGGTGCCTCTCCCCGCCTCCGACCGAGTCCGTTCTCGCGCCCTGGGTGCCCTGGGAGCTCCCATCGACCCCTCCGCTTGGGCCCTTCCGGACCGTTACATCGACAGACGGACGGCTTCCGGACTCACCTCTCCTCGAGGCTGCGGAGCCACCGACCTTCCCTCCTCCCGAATTCGCCGAGGGGTGGATAGCAGACGGTGGGGAACGTCCATTCGGGAACGGTGAAAACCGCGTGGACACGCGCGCTGATAGTGCGCCGCATCGCACCACCAGCGCCTGGAGGCGAGGGAACCACGCTTGCGCACAAGACTACGTCATCTCCTCCTGAGACCTTCGCCCTGGAAGGCGCCAGAAGACTGCCCCTAGAGGATTCCTGCGTCAGCTCCACTCTCGCTGTAAGTACTCCTCAACTTCCACCGTCTGGCGCTCCTGAGGAGTGCCAGAAGGTACCCGTTCATCCTAACTTTCGGGATGCGCCCGAGGCAACCGGGACTTCGAACCCCAGCCAAAGATCCCTCTCCAGGGTGACACTGCAGCAACCTGGGTCCAGGAACAACCGTCCTTCCTTCCTGTTTCGGGACTCGCCGTGCCACGGCTGCTTCTGTCCCCCTTCTCTACCCTCCCGCGTGGGCCCGTCCGCACCGTCTGAGCCCTCCGCCACTACGACCTTTTAAGAAATGGAGGGAAGTTCCACCGTCTGCTTTCTTCGGCGGAACCGACCCGGAGGTCTCCAAGGGAACCATGCTGGAGCTTTGCCGTTCGCCCTGAGACGCTCCCGGGCAGAAGCCAATGAGATGCCGGGGCGAGAAGAAGGTCGATCCGTCTGCATCCTTGATCGAGAGTTGCACCGGAAAGTGACGAGTCCGAGGTCGTCGGTGACTTCAACCTGATACCTGTTGGTAGGGAAGAAGCCCCATAACGTGAGACGCATGCGGCGTGGCTTTCCATCGAACTGGGGCCCGCAGACGAGAGTGCCTTCTTCCTTTCCATCGGTCCTCAGAATCCCTTCCGACTCCCCCCAGCGTCCACACCTTGGCCACAAGGTGCTCGCAGCTCGCGGAGAGCCCGAAATTCTCCTCCCAGGATCCTCAAAGTTCAAACTGGGTGCTCTGATGCCTCCACCGAGGCAAGAAAAGAGGAAAAGGGAGAGCTATATTTGCCCATGCACCCCCCTTCCCTCTCTGGAGGAGAATCCGTGCCTCCGATTGGTGGATTTTCTGGCTGCCATTCCGGATTCGTTGGATGTCCGACGTGCTTGCATTCTCCCGGAGGTTCGGCGACCTGCCGTCCATCCGCAGCGCGCCCCGTGGCTCCGTTTGGTCGTTCCTTCGGATGCCCCGGGGTGCGCGTCGACCGCACTCCGCCGCAACCTCTGCGGGTAGGATGGTCCGGGGCGCCTTCATCCGGAGGTGTGAGTGAGTGCTCCCGCTCCCATCCTTCCAGGACACGACCACGAGGAGGTGAGCGCAGGCAGAGGGTCAGCAAGGGGGAGGAAGAAAGCGAGGCGACGATGGCGGCGGCAGAACTGCTGACGGTGGTGGAGACAACGACGCCGACGGTGGTCATGAGGGAGAGGAGGAGGAAAGCAGGGCTTCCGCAGACCACGCCGTGACCATGGTTTCCGTGAGAGGAGGGAGCGAGTTGGTGGGTAGATGAAACGGAGACGGCAGTTGCGGTAATGCCTGAGAAAGGAAGGTCTCAGTCCCCTTCCTCCCACGAGCTCTTCCGAGCGCGTCAGGGGTGGAGGACGATGAGGAGGACGAGGAACACGGGAGGATGGTGCAGTTTTCTGGCATCTCGGCTGCTGCTGCTGGTGGTGATGGCGTTGGTAGTGATGGAAATGGTGATGGCAAGGATGGAAGCGGTGATGAGGAAGAGGAGGAAAATGTAGTTCCCTTGTATTCGGCTGCTGATGCTGAGACTAATCGATGGCGGTTACGAGAGGAAGGAAAAGGGAAGTGCGACTTTCGAGTATCTTGGCGAGCTCCAGCTGCTTCATCCAAGACGATAACATCTGGGGACAGAGCTGTCCGCGGCGAAGTCAGTGGCCTCGTCTCGGTCTTGGCCTCGCCTCCCGGTAGACTTATTAGACCAAGACCTCCCTCCGAGTGGTCGGCATAAAAAGAACCGCTTGCTTCTCTGCTTCGACTGGAATCGGCTTATTCCAAACAGCTTGGTCGGACATTGGACAGTGCGTATCAGGATGTCTCAGAACGGACATGTCGGAGCCACTGAGGTGAAATCAGGCCTTCATGGGGTTTTCCCGTTATTGTGGGATTGGAGCGGAGAGAGACGCTTTTATTCAGGTTGCTGGAGAGCCCGGTTTCGCAGCACAGGTTTCCCTAGCGATGGTCGGTGGAGGGAGGGGAGGGGATGAAGATGCATCCTTTGCTGGGTTCTAGGTCCCGCAACATTGCTTCAAGGAGGGAGAAAACTCTTTCCTGTCCGGAAACTGGAACCTGCTTCTCCTTCCTACCTAAGTCGATATGGAAACGCGGAGCCCTAGCGGAGGTGCCCAAGTCGGTGCGGGTCAGCAGACCTCGGGTATGGAACAGCTTTGGAGAGCAGATAAACCTCCGAGTCTTCGTTATTCGTTCCCTTCCTCTCCCCTGCGTCATCGAACGGGGGGTCTTAGTGTCGGCGATCGACGTGTTCCCCCTCATTCACGTTCCGCGCACCGCATCACGTCCTCGTTGATTTCCCGTCCCTTCCCATCCGGGAGGACGGCTGAAACGCTGCTTTTTGCGCGCTGCCCTTGGAGCTATACTTTCTTCCAGCAGCCCTGCTACTGTAACCAAAGCGGACGGCTACTCGGTCCTCGGTAGCAAGACAGGTGTCAGGGTTGCGTTAACGCAAAAAAAAACAAAAAGTAAAATTGAAAGTTGCCGAGAGGAAAATCGGCAAAGAATGAACGAGCAGGGTCAACTGTGCAAAAAATATTCTTGCATCCGATGATAGTGAAAACGATGGCGCGTTGCTCGATAGGAGAAGAAGGAGAAAAGCAAGAAAAAGAGGGGAGAAACAAGAGCGAGATAAACACTCCGGAAAAGCGAAGGGCTTTTGCACAAACCTGCAAAACCCTCTACGAGCAGACTCGTTTCCAGGGAAACGGTGCAAGCGAAGAGTGAGCTGTAAGCGCCAACAATGCCGGCTGGACGTTTCCCGGCTACCACCTCCCGGTCAAAACATGACATGCGCTCTCCATATTTCCCGCTCTGTGGGCACTCGATGAGGTGGCGCACCGCTCCCTCGAGCGCTCGTCTGCTGTGAGCACTTTGTCAGGCGGTGAGGCGCAATCACGATACCCGAAAAAAAAAAAAAAAAGGGAAAGAAAAAATTAAAAACAGGAAAAGAAAAACCATAGCAAAGATTCGATCTGGTGCGAGAAGCGACCTGACCTTCGCAAGACCCGTCAGTGAGATTCTCGGGCGGTGAGGGGCGGGGAAGAAGCTGTTCCTCTTCTTCCCCGTCCCACGAAAGTGAGAGGGGCGCGGGGTCAGTAAAAGTGGTGGAAGGGCTCCCAATGCCCTTAAGTGAGGATTCCGGACGGACGGGTGCATCCGCTGCAGCGGGAGTCGCTCCCCCTCGGAGGTCTTTCGCTGAAGAAGAATCCGTGGTTTCTGCGAGAGGTTTTCAAGACACGCGGGAGGGGAGGAGAACAAGCACGCCTGCCCCGCGTTAAGCTGGGATTGGGATTCCTCCGCAGGAACGCCTCTCCTCCCTCAGCGGAAAGACGCGCGGGACTTCCGAGGTCGTCCCGGGGAAGATTGGGGCTTATCCCTGAGGACGGAAGAAAAGAGGAGCAGAAAGCCTCGGCGGGCAGATGGGGTGAGGGAAGGCAAATCGCTCTGTCCGCCACTCGCCTTCCCGCTTTCCAGCTCACCTAAGAGCGGGAAACGTTTTCCCGGCCATGGAGTAGGTGGCAGCGAAAGAGACCGCAGTGCCCACCGGCACCGTTGCCTTTGGGAGGGGTCTACTTGCCGGCCCGAGCAGGCATAAAGTCGGGTGCTGCCTACAGATGCCCGATGGAGGCGCTCCGGTTCGCCGCGCTCCTCCCGCTGCCCAAGGAAGGACGACCTCTCAGAGCCCCTGGGACCGACTCCGGCCCCTCTATGTGTATTCGCTCCCTCCTTAGGTCCCTGTCCCTCCTGGAAGTCGCTCGGCCTTGCCCCCGCCCAGTTCTTCAGGAAGCCTTGAGTCTCTCCTTATGGTGCATTCCCTGGGAAGTCTCTTCGAGACCCGACAGCCGCAGACGCGACCTGACTCGACACCTATGGAGGAGCACCCCTTTTCCCTCACCGGAGCGCCCTTCCACCTTCCCAGTCCGGCCCCTCCCCGTGTTCGCGCACAAAGGCGGACACGCGCACCCCATCTCTCCTCCTCCTGCAGAGTGCACAGCGGCAGTTCGCTGGGCCGCGGCTCTGGCACGATGGGCCCACAAGAGGTGGCGCTCGAAAGCTTTCCCAAGCGCATGAGAGGGCAAAGAGAGGTTTCCTCGGAGTTCCCCAGGAAGATCCTGGGACACAGCAGTCCCTCGGCGCCATCGGAACGCTGCCACCTTGCCGAGACCTCATCCGGGAGGACCGCCAGACAAAGCGCCAGAGGCAGCACCAGGGCAGCGGCTGCGTTGCGGTGCCGTCCCCAACGAGACCCTCAGAACCTTTCCAGAGAAATAGCAAAACCTGCTGTTTATTCGTTTCCGGGATCCCACGAGCCAAGGGTTTCAATGATAAAGGCATGTACAGTGGGTGGCGATGTCCTTTGGGGAGATAGATCCCTCTACGCTTTGGTATTTTTCTTCCTTTTCCAGTGCTAAACGCATCTCCGTTCTCAGACGTACAGGCTACATCTAGCACAATCATCCCGTCACCCTTTCGCAGCACTGAGAATGTAGGATCCACTCCAGGGACCTGCTGATTATCCGAGATCGCCCTCCGTCCAGCAGACGGGGAAGCGGCCTGTTCTGATCGTTCCACTGTGACGTTTCTCCTTGCTTTGTACAGAAAGGAGTGCCTCATGTAGTGATTTGGTCCATGAAGCGATGTTTCCTTCCATGTATCACACCTGCGACACAACGACACAACCTGTCTGTTTCCGGTCTTCTTCGAGGGTTCCGAGTTGGCAACGAGCTGAGCCTTGCTGCACGGATGAAGAGATAATCCACAAATCTTAGGTAGTCACTGTGGAAAAAGGCCGAGAAGCAAGAATCTCCAATGATGATTGCGGTGGTGATGGACTGCTGAAGGGAACTGTGAAGGAAGAGGTGCTGTAGTTTGGTGTCGGGGCTCATGAACACACACACACACAAGCTCACACGCACACGCGGAAGAAAGCATAAAAAAAATAATCTCCAAGCCCACACGTAACCAAAATCCTCGACATAACCGCGCAGCTACCACAGGCATCAACCATCAGTAAACAGCGGAGGATTGATCTGCGCAGCTCTTCAGCGCAATACAACATCAAGTGACAACCACCAGCAGCGTGTATTGCCTCATCGAATTAACGAAGAACTGCTTCTCACTCAGCCATCCGACCAGCCACCAGAGCAGAATACATTAACATACCCACCCAAAACATCTCTCTGAAATCACTGCCACGCCCAACAACAACGAAATCTTTAACGGCCGACGATACTCACAGACGGGCAGCAGTCGTTCGCCACAGCCATGAGTGGCTGGAACAGCCAAGCGTCGTGCCTTCGAGGATTCTAGAGGCATCCAGAACGACCATTTCCCGCATGTTCCCCCTCCCTTCCCCTCTGCGCTGGCTTCCAGCAGGAGGAGGAAAGAAAGGAAACAAAGTGCACGTCCACCTCTCTGATGTTTTCAACTCCCATCGTCCCGGCAGACTTGACGGCTGCAGCTACGCGGCGTTCTTCGATACTGGGCGGCGGCTTGTTGCAACGCGCCATCCGCTGCCATATGTCTGAGGGGAAGAAGAGAGACTTCCCGCTGGGCGCCCGGCATTCCGCGTGGCAGCATGGCGGCGCATCGAAGGCATCGATCGCAAGTCGCCACGTTAGCCACAGTGTCCCCTCCCCCCCCTTCTTATGTTTCGGTGCGCACGCTTTGAACGAAGGATCCGCAGTCTGCATACCTTCCGCGCGGCAAGGTGGCACCGCGCGAAAGACGTGACGCATGGCCTCGACAAACTCTTCGAGCACAAGAGCCGGAAACCTCAGGTGGCTGCGGGCAGCGGGGCGAACAGGCTAGTGACAAAGAACCAACACGAAGATGGATCGTTCCTCTGGCTGTTGGCGTCGATGGCACTCGAACTCGTCTTCTTCTGTGACGGGGATGCCGTTGCGATTTCGGGACGCGCGACGACCACCGGAAAACCTCCGGCAGAGCTCAACGTGAACGCGCCGGATGTCTCCTCCTTCATCCGGACCGTTGTTTCCTTCCCGCGCGACATCGGGTGCACGAGGACTCCCCTGTTCGGAGGGTGAAAGGACAAAATCCGGCGCTGGCTTCGCGACGGCGAGCCAGGCGGAGGGCGGACGGCGTCCATCGTTCTCTGCTTCCAGTTCGTCGAGAGCTCAGGTGCTCCGGGCGCGAACCGCTGCTGACGCATAAGGCTCCGATGTCCAGGACCAGAGGGTTCCCCGAAAATGCACGCCAGCAGAGGAAGCGCGCTGGAAAGGAAAGGCGTCCCACGCGTGTGCTGCGTGCAGGATTGTACGAATCGGTGGGTACCCACCTCCCGCCGGCGGGGGTCCAGCCTCTACGAGGGCCTCTCCAGAGCTCCGCTGCTTCCCAGGAAGACGCCAGAGCACCCGTTCCAAGCGCCGCAGACCTAACGCCCTTGCGGATAGGAGAAATAATAAGGGTGCCCGCGGGTTGATAGGACTACGATAGCGACCCACATCTTTAAGGCATAACGGTCGGCAGTGGACTTTGCGTGCTACATAAATGATGACCGATAGGGGTCAGTGGTGGAATCCGCCAAGAGAAATTTCCGAAGAAACGAGAAAGAGACTTCGCGCTCCTCCCGCGCTCTGGAGGCGTTCTCACGACGTTCCGTTGAATAGAGGATGCTGCCCAGCCGTCGTGGAACGGGATCTTTAGCTCCCGGAACTTCCCTCTGCATTCCCGAGCACACGCGGACCGCGGCTTCCTCAGGCGGGGATGAAAGGCGGCGGGAGAGGTCAAGCGGCACACAACTCTTTTTTTTCTCCTTGTCACGGCTCACGCCCTCCCGGAAATCTGTGTTCGGCGCGCGAACTGCTCGTCCGCTTCTGCTGAGCCGCCACTTCTGGAGGAAAGACGAAACGTGCGCGCGTGCGAGTGCGCGGAGGGGGGGAGGGGGGGTCGCTGGAGACGAACGAAAGAGTTGCTCGAATCACACGGTCGGTTGACGGCGAAATGACGCGGATGTCGCACTCCGTCGCGGGCGGCAGAACACGTGACCGGCGGTGTGGCACATCGTTGACCAGAGTACTACATTGAACCGCGCGCCAGCAGCTGACCGCCAGCGGGCGGCCCGTGCTGGCAGCCGTGGCAGCTGCGGTCTATCCGCGCTGGGCACCGGGCGTCACAGGTTCGAATCCCTTCCGAAGAAGGATCGATCCCGAGAACGAGGGGTGCGACGTGGGTTTTGAGTCCCCCTCCCCCGCAAGATGACGCTGGCTAGCCTATTCGGGTGCGGCGGCACTGGTGGAAGCCTAATGCTCCCGTTGATTGGCAGGGATTGGAAGTTGACCTGGAGTCTTTTCTGGAATCAAAGAAGGGTTCCCCTCCGGTTATGAAAACTGAGCCGTCCTCTCCTTCCGTAGGGGGAGGGGAACCCTTCATCTTGTACCATGGGATTTGTGGATCGATACCTCCCCAGAGAGTCCAAGAAGCGTGCTACTCCCTCCGGGGAAATCGGGAATTCTCTTCAGAAGGGAAACGGGGAGCGGATCCTTTCCGGATTCCCTTCGAAGAGACGAGGAGCAAGGGACCCCACAAACCGGAGGGTCTTACTGGAGACAACCGGGGCGAGTGTTCCCTCTCAAGCATGAGATGAACACTCCTCCCTCCGCAACCCTTGCTGGATTCACAGGGTGGTCCCCTCCCGGGGCACCCTCTAACTTCAAGAGTCAACACGCACCATCGGGTGGTTGGAGAAGCGGCGTCGAGAGTGGAGACCCACAAAGAGTGGGGAGGTACATCCCCTCGGAGACCCGGAGTGCCTGACGGAAGCCCTGCGACCGCCGGCTCTCTGGCGGAGGCGGACGCCCCCGCCGCAAGAACCAAACCTGCCTCCTGCCATCTTCCGAGGACCGTCGAGGGAACGAACACCGAGGGGGAGGGGGGAGAGTTCGGAGGGGTGGTTCATCGTGAGGGGCGGCTGGTTCCCTTCCGGCTCCTTCTATGCACTCCGCCGCAGCGACGAGCGGGTTCCGAAGGTCAGTGTCACCTTCCAAGCTAGTCTCCCGGAGACTTTCTCATCCCGCCAATCTGAAGATCAAGATTTCGTGGTCCAGATGCAAATGCGATTAGAAGGACGCGTTTGGAGTTCTTTCTTTCTTTCTGCCCCTCCCCCTTCCCCCCCCCCCCACACACACCTTCTCTCCCTCCCCCCTCCTCCAACGCCACGGATCTCGAGGGACTGCTGCGCGATCCATCGATGCTTTCCCGACGCTGGCGCCGCCGCCATGCCCTCCTGGAGTTCCCGAGGGCGACGGCACTTTTAAACACGGCTTCCACCCTTCGGGGGATCGGTAGGGACCGAAAGTGCGACCTCACACAACCCCGGCCAGAAGTCCAGTCTTGGAAGGGAGGTCTGCAAGGAAGCGCCGACGGTCCGTTGCTCGGGAACTCGCAGCATGGCTACCCGTCCGCTCGGCCCTCGAGATCTCACGCGGTCGTTCCGAGGATGATGCCGATTTACGGGTGTCTATCTCGCAGGGCATGCAGAGGACGGGGACAGGACAATCCTCTTTCACTTTCTGTTCGGCAACGCCTGCTTGCAATCGCTGCCCGGGATTGCCACTCTTCCTTCCATGACGTGTGGCCGCGGCTGTTTCCCCACGCCATAAGAGAGAGTGAGAAGGAGGATGAAACCCCAAATGGCTCATCTTTTTTATCGACAGGATCACCTGGTTGCGGGTGTCCAGGAACGCTCATGGTAACGTTCCCTTTCTGCTCCGCCGAGGATAGTCGAGGGACCGTCTGCCCCTTTCCTGGAGGGAAGGGGACGGCTCCTGATCGGGTCGCGTGCCATTATTATTATGCTTCAGAGCTTTAGCCCGGAGGCCAGGAAGCTGCCCCAAGCGACGCGTTGGAACCCTCCAAGAGAAAATACCGAATGGGCTTGCCCCCTTTGCTGGCGCTCCGTATAGAGCGCAGCCACTCCAATCGGGCACCAAACGATCGTGTAGGAGAGGAACGGCTGCGCAGAAGCTCCTCACGCTTAGCGGCAACGGGAGGTTGGATGCACGTCTTCCGGCTGGAGCTCATCCCTGCACTTGATCCTGTGGCGTTCTCGCGACTGCTTGCTGCGGAGCGCAGTTTCCCCTCCGGGCGAGTCGGCCCTTCCCGAACGCCGTGCCATCTTCGCCGCTAAGAGCACGCGATCGATCTCGCTTGCTCTTAGCGTTCCCGTGCTCTAGCCCTCCCTTCTGCGGAGCTTCGGGTCGACTTCCGGAACAATCTCTGCCGCGCACACTCGCTGCCCCAGGCGGCCAGATGCCCCCGCGTCGAGGCAGCCCTCGGTCGAGCGGTTCGGCAGATCTCGTTCGGATTCGGCACGCGCACGGCACGCGGCGAAGCAACACCGCCTCCGAAGGGGCGCCCGACACCGGGCATGGGTTCGGCCCCGCGGGGCGATTTGCCGAGGGTGAACGCGCTGCCGGGAGCTCGGGTTCCCGTTGCTCACGTCGAGCGAGGTCCGAAGCTCCGTTCCCTTAGGGCTCGGTCTTTCTTCTTCCGCCCGAGGTTGCGAGCAGCGGGAGAGTTGGCCAGCTTGCCTCTCGGACACCTGCCAGATGTTGACTCGCTCTCCGTCGCCGTCACGGTTCCGGAGGAGGCTGGCGTGTGCCGACTGGCCAGAAGAGTCTCCAGGATCCAAGAGACCGACCTTTCGGAACGAAAGTTCACCGGTCCAGCGGCGAGCAGCCTCCTCATCTGCATAGGGGTGATGGACGACCTGGCATCGCTCCGCCGGCGCGTCGCTCCCTCGCCGACACTTCATCCTCCGAGTTCTGGACCAGAGGAACTGGTGGTAGTGAGGGGGGGCCCTCGGAAATTTCCCGAATTTTTCGGCTTTCGCCTTACATCTGACGGCCCTCCTTCGCCTCGGGCCCATCCAAGCCGCAGCGCGCCGCCGCCTCGCCCGCAGTCTTCCAGAAGCCGCGTGGGCGGCAGCACGAGATACGTCTCGCCCGGGGCAGGAGGAAGCGGGGCGGGAAAGCTCTCCGACACCTCGCGCGGGAATTCAGCGCTTCCGGCAGTGCTCGCTCGCTCGTCTTCTTCCGCTGCGCTGGAGGCCGGAAAGCGACGGCCCGAGGTTTTTCCCGAGCGAAGAGTGAGGGTGGTGAGCGGCCCTCGACCTCCTGGAGCCACTCCCGCCCCTCGAAGGGGGCGCGGACTCGTCCTGCCGGGCGGAGAGACGGAACTCTTCGTGGTCATCCTCCTCCCGCCTCGAGGCCACCGCTGCTCGGTCGCAGAGGGGGACATCCAGGCAACTGTGTTTGAGATCCCCGCCTCCTCTTCCTTGCCTTCCTTCCACGGGATGAGAGGAGAGCCCTCTTCAGTGATGCTGCGGGTCAGCGGAGCCCTCCATCGACCCCTTCAACTTCCTTTCGGTTTGCACGGGCGCCTCGAGCGGTGACCTTTCCGCCGTCTCCTCCTTGCGGGCTTCGAGACCCTTCCGCAAGTTCACGGGGATCATTGGTCGTGGTTCCCACGATCTTCGGCTCGTCTTCCCCCCTTCCTGCCGTCCCCGTCAACCCATGGGCCGCTTAAGATTCCCTGGAGAGTTGCTCTCCGTCGGTGCGTTGCCGTGGTTGCGGACCGCCCGCTTCCAGATAGCGCGCCGGTCAGCTCTTCGCGTGCGCGCTCGGGATGCTGAGGCCTACCTGTGAGCTCCCACCAGGAGCTCTGCAGGCGCTGCAGCATCGCCTGCAGTTGTGGACCGATTTGGGGGGAGAAGGTACGAAAGGAACAGGGCGCTCGGACAGCCCCGTCTGCGATCTGGCAGGAGGAAGGGGCTCGCAACCATGGCAACGCACAGTCGGAGAGGCGACGATGCTCTTCAGGCCGATCCTCGGCGTCTCCGCGCGGACCTCTGGTCGTAGCCTCCTCCGGCGCGCGAGCGCGCCTCGAATACGAAACCGTCCGAGACATGACCTCTCGCCTCGAATCTCCTTCGGCGGGAGCAACAGCAGCAACGAAGTCCTCATGAAAATGAAACTGCGCAACGAAAAAATGCGTGGCAACCCCTGACAGATGAGCGCTCCTCCATGCGCGTTGTTGGGATGCATTGCTCGTGAAGCCACCCTTTGATACCAGGATGAAACAAGTTCGCCCGCGCGGCAAGGCCGAATCTTCTTCCCGTACGAGGACTTGCTAGGAGGAAGGAAGCTGGTCGCTGTATCGCCGTCGAGGTCTGTGGGCCGAGGATTCAGTCCATGTAACGAACCCCTGCACGAGGCACCCTCGCCTGCGTGCAGACGGACGTAAGAAGCTGGAAGGCAGGGACGGCTGTCCATGAGGCATGGGAGTCGTCCCTACCCTCTGCGAATCGGAAAGTCACGGATCTCGATCCCTCGCTGCCGCCCGAACCACCCTTGCTGAAGGGCAACAGGATGTTGCCTGCCCTTTGAAAAATGGGCAGGGCTCCTTGAACTCCGCCCCAATCGGAAAGGAAACGGAAGGAGGAGACGTTGCCTGCCAGCTTCCCCAGGAAGGTGTGCGAGCGAAAGCGCTCGGCCACCTGGTTAAACGTGGGGTCGGTCGTGCCTCGGGGGTCCCGTGAGTGTGCACGGAGAAGATCGGACTTCCGGTGGCCCTCATCCTGCGTACACTTTAGTCGCGACATCTGATGGTTTCATTGGCTCGGGCTTCCTCCTCGCGACGCCGATGATGCACCGCGTCCACAGGCTATGGACGCGGCGGGTTCGGAGCGCGCGCAAATAGCCTTTGGTTGTGCGCTCCCCACTGGCATCTTAAAACGCGCCTTCTCCTGTCTCCGAGCACCCCAACCCCTTTCCTGACTGCGTCACAGTAGTAGTGCTGATGACCGATCTGACCACCTGATCTGACCTGCTGCGTCCTCGCCTACGTCGCAGAAGAACGCAGCAATCCGCTGGTTGCGAACGACCGCATTCTCCGATGCCCGTGGTCGCCGCCAGCTTCCCACACCTCCAGGTGAACCCCTTCATCCATCTCTGCGCACCACGGGAAGATCCAGATGCAGCCACACTTCGCCCATCCCGCGGACCCAGAGGACGAGCTCCACCCGTTCGTTCCAGTAGTCTTCGCCGTGGCCTCTCTCCTACCCGTCTCCATGCAACGATCGACCTCGTCTCCCATGATGCCGATCAGAATCAGGAAACAGAAGTGTGCTTACTCTACAGGGATTCATGCACAAATTTACTTTAATATACACCGTTACTCCTGTTTGTTAACTAGATAGGACTCAGTGGTATGCATTTCATTAATAAAGCCAATAAGTTGTTGACTATATTGTTGAAATGTTTATACGTACATATGAACACACAGTTAGCATATATAATATATATGCAAGATCATGAAGATAAGTATATATCCTTATTAAAATATCACACTTATATTTACACTATATGTATACTATACTTAGATTTATATTTATAGACATATGCATATCAATATGTATAGACAATATAAATGGATATATATGAATATAAATATGTACAGAAATGTGGACGCATTCACATAAATGCATAGAAATACATATATAATTCTATGTATATATTTCTATACATACATTGATACATATAGTTGATACATATACATATTTATATGTCTGTATATATATTCATATGTATATGCATAAATGTGCATACATACACACATATATATAAACATATAAGTGTACATATTCATACAAATCTATATATTGATCATTATATATATATATATATATATATGCATATTTTTAGATGTATGTGTATAAATATGTATTCATGTGCATATATTTATATATATGTTTATACACACATATATGTATGTATTTATATACACATAAATATGAATTTGTACACATCCATACATTAATCTTAACATACATATATATGTGAATATATATAATGATCCTATTTGTTTATTTTTATAATTTTTCATATATCAAGGATATAATCAACAACTTATTGATTTTATTAATAAAATGTTTGACACTGAATCTTAATAATTACACCTGTTCCCATAATGTTACTGTTCATAATGTGTACGTTAAGTTATAGGTGCGTTCCGATAAATTCGTACATTAATCTTTGTAGAAGAAAAAGCGCATGCGCATTTTGTTTTTCCTGGTCGTTCGGGATTTCGGACCGGACCCGCCACCAAGTACCCGTGGGGGCATTCCCGTTACCTGGGTTCCGCGGGAAGTCTGCCGGCTGGTGAACCCGTTTGTGGTTGCCCGCCCGCCCCGAGGACGATACCGGGCCCACGGAACGAAACCGCGGAGTGGCTCACCTCCTGGCCTCGGACGCGAGGGTCGGCAAGGGGAACCTCAAAATGAGGAAGGAGAAGGTAGTGCCCTCGTGCGTCCCTCCAACACCCCACTCGAAAACCATCCGTGGTCGGCGGTCATTTCCACGGTGAGCGGTTTACTCTGCTCGCATTCTGCTTGTTTGTTTTTCTCTCCTCTTTCTCTCAGCCGTCCCTGCCTTCCATCCGTTTTCCCTCTAAGTTCGGGAAGGGAGGGGTTGCCTGGGAGATCTTTTCTGTGTCGGCCACCCTCGTAGTGTCGTCCGACCGCCAAGCGCGGAAGGTGCGCCATCGGCCAACTGGCGGTGTTTTGCAGTTAAGGACGTCGTCCTCCTGTAGACGGGTGGAGCGCAAACCGCCTGCATGTTGGGCCTGCAGCCGAAGCACCGCGGGTTCCAAACATGGCGGAGGGGAAGGGGCGGCCGCGGATGATGCAGAGGAGAAGACTCCGACGCTGCGCTGCCCGAGGACGTCTCTCTCGCTGAGCGAACCAAACACGCCCGTAAAGGCCTCTTTTCCTTTTCTTGCCCTCCGGGAAGGGGGGAGGGAAGAATCAGGAGCGCTTCCCGAGACAGCCTTCCTTCCCACGGGGCCGGATGCCACCCCCTTGCCCCAACCTGAACGGCCCGCAGACGGACTCTCTGGGACAAACTGAGCACCGGAGGTGGAGGAAGGGGTCGCAGTGCTCGCGAGAGCGGAGTGGGGGTTCCGTTGTGGTCACCCTAGCTCCCCCTCTTTTCGCCCCGTCCTATAGTGGCCGGACTCACCAGTGAGAGAGCAGGTGCTGCTGCCCCTTACGCGCAGAGGGTCTGGACGGAGTCACGATGAGAGCGAAAGAAAGGAGAATTCAAAGAAAAAAAAACGAAATCTAAAAATAGATTCAGGGAAGGCGCGCTTCGAGATTTTCGCCCGTTGTTGTATTTTCTCTCCAGAAACAGAAGGAAGAACCATGGAGCTTCGATGCTCGACCAGAAGCGGGCAGCTTCCCCGACGAATTCGTCTCCTCTCTCCACCTCAACGCACAGCATCCTCCTTCAGGGGAACGCCTGCAGCGCCACCGCGCCTTCCGTCCTGGAACCTCCCGCGAGGAATTAGACTCCCTCGGACTAGGCGTGGCTACGACCTCTCCTCATCTTCCTGCCCTGGGCCGGAGGGTGCCCGACTCACCTCTTCCCCCGGGGGAGTCTCCGCGTTGGGAGAGTCTGGAAGCGCCGAGGCAAGCGGAAGGCAGATCGGCTGGCTCGCCCCGGGAGTCCCACGTACGAGAAACCTCACTTCGCGGCTCCGACCTGGGACGCGAAGAGTACGTGACCTGCGCGGCCTCGCTGCCATAGAAGCGCTGGCACGAAAGTCCGGCCCTTCGAAGGCAGTAAACGGACAAGCGGACGACCCTCTGCACTCTCAACCGGCTGCCGTGAAAGGGGGCCTGCTGGATCTCGACTGGCTCCTGGAAACTGGGCCTCTTGCATGATGGCGGGACTGCCAAAGAGCAGGTTCCGTGGGAGCCACCCTCGCTCCGTCTCCCAATCTCCAGGCACCGACAGGCCACACTGAATGCTGAGAGTCCGATGCCAACCGCCTCCGTAATACCGGACCACTGCCACCTTGCCGAAACCTCACCGGAAAGATCACCTGGCAACAGCTCCAGAGGCAGCACCAGGACAGCAGCTGCACCACGGTGCCGTCCTCGACGATGACCTCCAGGACCTTCTCCGAGAGATGGCGAACCCTAGGGGTTCACCGGTCTCCATCGGCCGGCCGCCTAGTGCCACCTGGCGCGAGCAGCAGCTGCAGCCGAGATGGAAAGGGAATCTCAGCGTCCTCCCTCGCTTTCTTTCTCACCCTCCTCTTCCTGGTCATTATCACCAGACACTGCCATTGCAGCCACGGTCTGATGACTGGAAGCCACCGTCATCACCATTAGCATCCACCTCTATAACCGTGCCACCAACTCCATCACCTCCATCACACGCAGCGTCAGCAGCTGCTGAGATGCCAGAGAACCTCACCATCCTCCCGTGCTCTTCCTCTTCCTCCTCTTTCCGTACCCCTCCTCCCTTCCTCTACCTCTGAGGCCTTCAGAAAAGCTCGAATGAAGAAGGGGAGCAAGGCCTTCCTTCCTCGATCATTACCACTCCTGTCATCATCATCGCTGTCCCCAGCACCACTGCCACCATCACCACCACCAGAAGCAGCAGCAGAAGGGGTACCAAAGAACTGCATCAGCATCCTGTGCTCCTCCTCCTCCTCTCCCTTTTATCCTCTTCCTTTACTGCTCTTCCTCTGATTGTCCCCGTTGTCATTGCCGTCGTCTTCGTCATCACGACTTCTACAGCCATCTCCGTTCCATCCCCTCACTCACTCACTCCCTCCTCGCCGGCCTCTGCCTGCGCTCCTCTCCTCGTGGTTGCGTCCTGGAAGGACGGGAGCGGGAGCGCTCACCCACACCTCCGGATGAAGGTGCCCCGGACCATCCTGCGCGCGGAGGCTGCGGCGGTAGTGCGGTCGACACTTTCAGAGCTCTCGTACCCCGGGGCATCCGAAGATACGACCAAACGGAGCCACGAGGCGCTCTGCGGATGGACGACAGGTCGCCGAACCTCCGGGAGGATGCAAGCACGTCGGACATCCGGCGAATCCAGAATGCTAGCCGGAGAACTCACCAATTGGAGACGCAAATCAAAAGGGATGATGGGCTCGCAGGATGAACCAAGACGGCTGGCAGCTTGATCAAACTACACCTCCGGAGGAGGTCGTCTGGGAGCGCCTGGGGAGTCTCCGAGAGAGAGAAACAGACCTCCCCTTCGGTTTCCCGATCGGGATGGGAGCTTTGCCTGTGAAATGTCGGGGGCTGCCCAGCTTCCGTTCGGGCGCGCAAACTGGCCAATGCGGCGATCCTCAGAAGCCATTTTTTCCTCCTCCTTCCCTTCCCTCCCTTCTTCGTGCTCCGTACTGTGAGGTGAGCACACGGAGACGCTGCTCTCGAGGTGGGATCCTCTGATGGAGGCCCCCATCATTCAGAAAATGCAGAGGACGCACGGAGACTTGACCCGTCCGACCGGTTTCCTAGGAAGGCGGAAATCCAGCCCAATTCCCTCGGGACCGATGAGTGGCAACCGAAGTTTCGTCTTCCGCCGCGCTGCAGTCACCACGGAGCGGGAAGCCTTCCACTTCACCCGCGGTCTGCTCAGAGTACGGTCTGCTTTCGCCGTGTCTCTTTCTCTTCCTTTTTCTGTCCCGGGTGCAGGAGCATGTGGATGAGCGAGCCAGAGCGGTGTAGGGAACCTACGAACCCCCTCCATTTCATCTTCGGGAACTGTCCGGAAACCGGAAGAATCTTCCTCTAAACCTTTCCTGATCCTTCTTTCACGACGCTCCTTGCAACACAGAGCTCACGCCAGCTTCCCACCTCCATTTTCACGTACCGCTACTCTGCACTCCCTTCTTCATCCTAGGTTGGCACAGCGCAGCCTCCTTGCCACAGCGCTGCCCTCCCTACGGGAGGCAAATGGCAGCAGCCAACTGGCGAATTAGGAAGTCTCTTGAGAGATTGCAAGCAGGAGGAAGAAAATGAGTGGTTGGACCACAGGAGAGCTGACTGATGCTGCGATCCCAAGTGCCCTTCAACGTGGACTTGGGCTCTGGGGCGAGTTGCTCGGTATTCCTCGCCAAGATCTGAAGTTGTCTCCAGTGTTCGTAGACAGCAGCGCTCTCCCTTCGGAGTGACGACAGCCGGCACTTGTGCTGCTGTACTGTGGTCTTCCCTGCAACTCTCCTCGACATCACTGGACATTGGGGAGGACGAGCCCGGATTGTAGCAGGTGCAGGGTACGAGAGTCTCTCCCGCACTGCTTGTGGGACTGTGTTGCCCTTGGGCCCCTGTGGTAACGTTTTGGGACGACCCTGCAGACCCCGATTGTCAACCCCAGATATGTTTTTAAACTCCTCTTGGCGCGGGATGCCCTACCGCCAGCCGCAGCCTTGGTAGTTGTTTGCTGCATTCGCGGGATTGTAGTGGCCACTGGAACGGCGCACATGGAGGACCATACGAAAGGGACGCCATCGAGTATGAATTTCGGCTTTCTGCGGATGGCAGCCAGATGGCTCCCCACCTAGGTGCTATCAGGACCTACCTAGCCGGCATCCTGGACAGAGTGCATAGAACCTCCAGCCCTCCAGCTGGCAGTAACTCCTTCCCGGATCAAGGAACAAACTTCCCGGATGGAGAGGAAATTTTTGTTTCTTTTCATAAACTTCTATTTTTCTTCTGCTTTCTTCCTCCCTTCCGCTGCCGAAGTGAACCTCACCGATCAGCTCACCGGCAGTCCTGCAGGTCCGTGGACAAATCGAGGGTGGTAGGGTCATGCGTTCTACCACAATTTTCGAATTTATTATAAATTTTATTGATCAACCCGGCGTGTCCGGGTGCGGCTACGCCGATTCCCCCTTCGCGGCAAACGGTCTGGACAATACAGCTCTCGAACTTTCCTCCTCGCCGAATCCCTATCTCCTGCCTCCCTATCTGGACTGCAGCCTCGTTTCATGGTTCACCTTTTCGTCCCCATCTGAGCCATCCTTCCGATTTAAGGATGACATTGAGGCGGGGACATCCTGGACGTCATCACATGACCATCTCAAGTATGCTGATCTCCAGATTCCAGTGTCTGGAATGGAAGCCTCAGCTCCCACGTGGGTAGTGGCCAGTGGGAGCTGAGACTGCCACTGGCCGTTCATCCTCTGCCGTATCAATTCCTCCGTCCGGCACCGCCACGCTTTCTCCTCCCTCCTCCTCCCCCTCTGCCATCTTGCGATCACCCAAACGAGTGCCCAAGCAAAACGGATCTCCTTTCACAGGAAATCACTTAGGGGCAAGTGAAATGCCACCCTGGATGGGAAGGAACAACTTCTACAACAGGGGAAGATGCATTCAGGGATACGGAAGCCGCGGATAGCTAAGTGGGGGGAGAACACGTAGCTGTCCGAATCTGGGAACGCACTTCGACGCCTTCGAGGGGGTGCTCACAAGTTTGTCTTCACGAAGGGTTACTCCCTGAATCGTGGCCTTGAATCGTGCGGTAGCACGACAGGGTCCTCTCCTGCCTGACCGAGGAGCAGCCGGGAAGCAGCCACGCGTCCCGCTCAATCAGACCAGTCACCGGGAGGCAACACGCCTTGGTCAGCGAGGCCAAGAAGTCGACGCCTGGGTGCCAGATTCTCGCCTGCAGCCTCCCGAGCACACAACTGTGCCACCGCCTGTCCCGGGGAAAGGCTGCGTGTATCGTGGCAGCTTCAAGTGAGCCGCAGCCGCCCATTTGAACGTCCTACGTCAGAGGTCCGGAAGGGCTTCGCGCATGTATTTGGCAGGCAATGCTTCGGAAGGGTGCAGCCTGTGACAGGAGGTGGAGACCCTTTGCTGTCTGGCCGTCTTCGCCGTTTCAGCCTCCATCCGAGACCCTGGTCTCGCGAGGGTCCGCTTGCTCATCTCGGCTGGTGGCCACCCATCTGTGGCTCCAGCAGATCTCCCTGGAAGGGCTCACGTCAGAGCACGCCCCATTTCCATCCATCGCTTACGGGTCCACCGCCCGGAGCACCCCCGAGAGATCGCGCACTGCCCGGAGCACCCCCGAGAGATCGCGCACTGCCCTGAGCAGAGGAGAGCATCAGGAAACGATGAGCCTCCGGCTTCTTGCAAAGCCGAAATCTGAACAGCCGGTGGTCACTCTCCTCGCTCCTGTGCGCCTCAACATTCCAGCGTTCCCTCCAGGCTGCCACCGGGATGTGCGACTGCTCCTGCACCGGGGTTTCCGGTCCGTCCCGTTTCCGAGGGAGCTGCATCCAGGCGCTGCTCCAGGAGCGCGTCGATCGAATCGTTCCCGCCCCTCTTGATGGACTGCGGTGCCCTCCAGAAACCGTGGTGGAGACTGACTTCAGCGCGCCTGTGCCGCCTAGAGACACTGACTGTGACCTGCGCGGCATACTCTCGGCAGGCGCCGGGATCGCAGAGACCCGTTGCAATCTACTTCTGAGATTTCTTATAAATAACATAATTAAAATCAGGAATGAAATCAGGAAATTAATATTGCTATATAATGAGTAAATCATGTATGTGAATATTTTTATGTTACATAATAATCTGAGCGCCTGCCGAGACTCATCGCCACGTGCTGGGGGTCTCGGGTGCAGCGAAGGGAGGAAGACGATTGGGAGGTGGCCTCGCCCACAAGAGGGTGTCGAGTCGCGGACTGCCGGCATTCAGCTCCGGTAGTAGAAGGAAGGAACGGCCAGAGTCAAAGAAGATCGACTCTTCCCTTCCTCTTCCTTTCCTCCTCCTCCTTTTCCTCACCCCTCCCACCCCTTCCGGACTTCCCAAGTGGCCGACGTGAGTGCCGGAGGACCCTCTCCTTTGAAGCTCCTTCTGTTGCTCCGGGGAGCCGCGTTCCCAGCTCGTTTGTTCCTTCGAATGAGAGTCCTAGAGTGACCGAGGGATAGAAAATTCGACCTAGCAGGGCGGGCGTCGCGGCACCGGGAGCTCCCGGCTTCGAACTCGAGGCTGTGGGTTCGAAACCGTCCGATACGATGACGCGGAGCACCGTCGTGGGCGGCGAGGAAGCTGAGCGAGTTCGAGTCTGCGGCAGAAGCGCCTCGTCTTTGTGCGCCCGTCCTCGGATTCCGACACCTCGGAGGAAGGGGAAAAAACTCCTTCGGGGAGCGGTGACGACGGAGAGGGGGGACCTCTCAAGAGGAAGAATCGAACCAAACGAAAAAAAAAACGGATATACTGGAAAGTCTTCCTGGTTGGGAACAAAAAACGAAGGCGGCCGTCCATCATGTGAGATTTAGGACCAATTTGCAGAACGAAATCTAAACATGACCTCTGAGGGGGAAAAAAACGGAAAGCACGCGCGCGCACTCGGGATAAGGGAAAGTGCCGGTAGGTAAAAACACGGAGGGCTGAAAGGAAAGCGGAACCTCTCCGCCGTCCGGAACCCAGCAAAAAGGTAGAATGAGACGCTTCTCGGAGCGGAAGATTGCAAGATGGGAATATGGGAAGCCAGGAGGCGTGTCTCGCGGTGCACTGCGTGGAGCCATCTGCGAAGAGGTCAAATGAGGCGCTGTCTCGAAACAGGGCTCCGCACTCTTTTACGCCGATGCTTTTTTCGTCCTGGTCATTTCCATGCCTGTGCCGACATCGTTGCAGAGAAGGACCGACTGGCCGAGAACGGACCGCCTGACAGGAAATTGCGGATGTGCTCAGAGCAGCGGTGGGTGACCTTCTGCTGCCCACGGGTCGCGTGCAGACCGAATCGCACGCTGCTGGAATCGAGAACGCGGGGAGGCGTGCAGATTCGAGCCTCCTTCCGGAAAAGCTCCCGTTTTCCCTGTCTTTGTTTTGTTTTGCTTTTCTTCACGGTCTCGTGATTTGAATAGACCGGCAAAAAGAAGAGAGGAAAACCCGAGAAGTGACCGCAGCAGCGGTGAGCAAACTGAGGTCCGTAGCTAAGAAAACACTGTCCACCATGGGTGCTGCTTTGACCGAGCGATTCATGAAAATAACGATTAAACCTCAGACTGAGAGGATGGGATTTACCCGCCCGTAGAAACGACTATGAACCCTATTTAAGTTAAAGTGAATCGGATTTTCAATATAGTACACATTTGTAATTGTACTGATAATTTTGAAAACCGTAAGCGCATTCATTCACTACCAACAGCAATGCCTTTTTTTTAGGGGGGGGGACAACCTGTGGTAAAAGTAAAATTCTAATCGAAAAATTGTGAATGCATGTAAACGTATGTACATATTCCTGTATAGGCAGCATTTACAGATACATATACAGATACAAATACTTTTGCATAGTTGCTGAAATTTGTGTTTACGATGTTATACATATTTTGATTTACGATGTTTTGATTTTCACATGTGGTTTATTCAAAACGGCGTCACTATTACGACTAACTTTGAAGTTATTTGTGGGCCGACCCACGAGTACTCATCATCCGTTATAGTGCATTCACTGTCTTGCAACGATGCACGAAAAATATCAGATTCTACTTATGGATTTTAGTTCTAAATTGTCGTCTGGTAACCCTTCTTAATTAGGAACAGGAAGCCATTCGGTCAGGAAGAGCGTTTGCCACAACCGTGGAGAATCTTCTGAAGGAATTTCTGAAAGCAGCTGAGCGAGTTATTCGAACTCGAAACCTTGATTATTATTGGTTAACGAGAATGACGTAAGGGACGCCAAGCAGGCTACGTATTGTTGGCACCTAAATACTGTGTCCACTTTTTGCCCCCCCCCCCCTCCCTCTCCGGCTCAGAGAGGAACGCAAAAATTTTTCACATCACGATACATCTTCATTCATGATCCACAGCTCGGACGGGACCCCCGGAGATCTCATCTGTTCACATGTCTGCTTCTACCAAAAACGCTGAAGGTCGCGTGATGTATGTGCGTGTGTATATATTTATGTGTTTATTGTGTGTGTCCGTGTGTGTATATATACATACATACTTTGGAGCAAAGGACTCAAGTTTCACTCTTATTGTTATGTTCCTCCTCACGAGGAGACGTGCCAAACACGCGTGGCGCCGGCGTCGCGGCGTGTGCTCCCGCGACACAGGTGCGACTCATTCGGGAACATAAGGGAAAGCAGATGGAAGCGCACCTGAAGCTGTTCGCGGGCAGCGCACTTGCCGGCTCACGGCGGAAGCAACGTTACCCGGGGAACAGCTCCGTTTTTCCCGGACGGTTGCGACGACATCCCCCGCCATTTGAGATCCACTCCAAGCAGGCTGGAAGCTGATCAGCGCCGCGGATTCCGGATCAGTACCAACGTTTCCGTAGGTCCGTTTCCCGAGCGGAAACGGGGAGGGACGAGCGATGCGATTCATCTTCAGGGCTCCCGAATACCTCTGGGACAGCTACCCATTCCAACCAACCTGCAGAACTTGGGGAAAGAGAAGGAACAGGCGGGAGATGGCGGTCCATGGACACGAGGCTAACAGAGGAGTCCGGAAGGTTTGGTGGTAGCTACCAAGTTCGAATGGCCACGCTGAAGCTGAGTTTGAATGCTCGGGGTGATGGGAGGGAATCTGGTGTCATACGAGCGAAGAAAGGTCATTCTGAAGAGGATGCGACAGGACTTTCGGAATGGACGGGGGCATTCTTTCCTCTTTTCCGGCCACTAGGAAAGCACTCCCTTACTCAAGAGGAAGCTCTGAATCGTGTCTGCTGGGGCTGTTGCTCCCCGAAGGCTCGGAATGCTGTCTTCAGCATCCATGCAATCATCATCTTAGTAATGAGGTTCTGATGCAAAGTGCCACAGCGTCTGGGAGGGAGGTGTCACAGACCGACAGACCGCCTCCCGAGCCAGCAGATAACGGAATGCCTGGGCTGGAAAGTGGCTTCAGCATGGGACTCCAGCGAAAGGGAAAGTTGTTACATTATCACGGGGTCTCCAGATGCTCGAGTGGACAAGGACGCTTGGAATGTGGAGGTTGGCTCCGCACTTGCAGGAAGAGCCGAAGAGCCGATCAGATTCTCCTTGACTTTGCAATCCGATTTCACCACGTCGAAAAAGACTTCACGGGAAAGCAAATCGTAATTGGTAAAGTTAACAGAGCGCTAGAAGACGGGGCCATCAACATCCTCCGTTTCGAGGTGTCAGATGGCTCCAGCGCGACCCGTGAACCGCTCAGTCGGACTGCTCTGAGTGCTTTCGGTTTCCATAATGCTCGTGCCTGACCGCTGTCTAGTGGACTTGATAGGATGGCAAGTTCCCGTTTCGATTTTGGAGCAGTCGAAGGTCGGATGGCAGGCAGCTGTGTGTTTTTTCGGAAAGGAGGCGACTCGGAACGGCGTCGGCTGCCAGGCAGGTACAACCACCGCTTCCGCAAGCAGTGGCTCAGGACAGCGAACCCAGAAGTGATCGGCGAATCCGTGCAGGTTGTCAGCAAAGACCAGAAACGATGCGATTTCTGGCAAGGAAGCCAACACTAGGCAGAGATGCATCCGCCTCCAGATAAGCCTTCTGCGGCTGCAGGAAAAAATGGGTCTGCGGACGCTCGAAACCACACTACAGCGCACGTCACGAAATCTGGAACATCGGGACCGGCTCGGTGAAGAAGACAAGAGAGAGTGCATCTGCATGAGAGAAAGTTGATTGGGAGGCGCTAAAAAAAAAAAAAAAAAATACTCATGCGTCCATGTCAAATGACCACGGTTGCTAGTAAAAAATGGTAGCAGTGGAAGTCACGAAAACAAGAAGGAAAACAAGGAAGTGTCTTCTGAGTTATTCTGCAGGAATTGTTTGCGTGTGTTTCGAGTTCCCCTGAAGCATCGTCGGCTCGTGGCCATCATGAGTTGAGATTCGAGTTTCCTTCTTTTGCTAAATTCACTCATCGTGAAAGCTCATCCGTCTTGCCAGCCCATTCACCCCCATCCTCTTGAGGCTTCCATCGTGCTGCTCGCTAGCAGTAGCGAGGGCGTGGCATTTGAAGAACCTTCGAGTGCGTTGGGGCACGGAGGGGGCTCCAGCGCGACCCGTGAACCGCGCAGTCGGACTACTCTGAGTGCTTTCGGTTTCCATGATGCTCGTGCCTGACCGCTGTCAGTGGGCTTGATAGCACCTGGGAGCATTCGAAGGTTGCATTTCCTTTTAGCTGGGAGTCGAGCTCGCTTCGCGCCCGGACTGGATGGACTGCCTCGAGGGGGGGGGGGGCAGTCCTTCACGGGGAAGCTTGGAAGGGAATTCGAGCGGCGAGGTCGCTAAGGCAGGCGGGGTTTGTGCTCCCCTCCTGACACGCTGCCTCACACTGAAGCAAGTGAGTGCCCAAAGGGAATAAACCCGATGCGACTAAATTAGAGATGGATAAACAGTGATCTGTGGCATTTTTTTTTGTTAGTTACGAAAAAAGAATATTAGCCGGTAAACATGCTCCCCTGTGATGCAAACCGCTGCCACACTTTGCCCTTGCGTCTCGCTCTGCCCTCCGTACGAGCAGTCTTCGACGGTATAAACCCTTAAGACCGGAGACGGTGACAAGAACGGCCCACTTTCTTTTACTTGTCAGATGTCGGAAGCCACCCATTATTCCAAGCTCTGCACTTTGTCTTCGGTTCTGTAACGGTCCAACGGTATCGAGCGAAATAATTTATCGTTCGCGGAATGTCTGACACGGGCCGCGCCCTGCGATGGAGTTGCGGAAAGAGGCTCGGAGCGTTTCCCTCTCAGAACGCGTCCGCCCATGAGGAATGCACCGCCTCACGGTGAGCGGGATGTCCACGTCCAAAAAATTAGCAGCCTCTCTTCTGGCGTCGGCGGAGAGCACTCTCCATGCCGCGTTTCGGCTACCCCCGTGACATGTCAGACAGAACGCTGATCTCGAAACTGGACGTCCGGCTTTCCTGGGGTTCGCCACCGAGCACGGATCGCCCCGCCGAAAGTTCCGTTGGACGCTCTCCTGTGAGTTGTCTGTGTAGCAGCAACGTGAACCCCTTGCGACACTACCCAGCCACCTGCTCCCACTTTTCATCGTGATGGGAAAGCCTTCGCTAAACAAACCACATCGCATGCAGTCAAGCGAGCTTGTCGACACAGCATCGAATATAAATGACCTACATAAAGAATTCGTGTTGCGATGCTTTGCTAAGATACGATGCCGGGAGTGAAATGGGGCTGCTGATGTTTTTCGGCGAAGAGATTCAGTTTTCATTGCCATTGCCACGTTTCCTTCTCACAGGGTTCTCTTCTCGCAGAATACACGTGGTGCCAGCGCATCGCAACGCGTGCTACCGCGACACAGATACACCGGAATAAAATGAGGTAGACAATAAAAAAAAAAAAGGCATTAAAAAAGTTAATTAAGAAAAACAAAAGTACCGCAGAACAACGTAAAGAACAGAAGAACACACTCGTCATACGCTAGAATATTCCAAGGCAACCTAGGAAACATGCAAGAAACATGCAGAACTGACCGAAAGAGAACAAGGTGGACATGTAATGCATGCAAGTGATGCCAACCTTTCTAAGGAGAGCACGACTTGAAACACGCTGTGAAATTCTTAGACAACAAAATGCGAAAGCATTTCCAGAAGCCACAGAAGCTGTGGTCAAGGTGATTCAGAAAAGCCAGGTCATATAGCGAACATCGTTTCTGCATCGTCTTCAGCGGAAGACTCCTCATCAGCAAAAGAGAGGTGTGATACAGCGACGAACACGACTTGAGGACATGTGGATTGGAGTCTCCAAAAGATTTGTGTGCTCCAGGCTCGCGAAAGATCCGGACGCAAAAGAAGATGGACGCAAAGTGCATGAGGTTGGGGGTGCACATGTTCGTCCTTTCTACCTGTAGACTACGGCAAGAAGCAAACTGATTTTTTTTTGGCTGTCGCCCGGTTAGTCCGCGCCATCCCGAGGTTGCTGAGCAGGCGCACATGTGGCACAGCATGCTGGAGACTCCAACATGTCGGAGCCTATTTCTTGAATAACGTCATTAGGCCAGCCGCCATTCGCGACGCCGTGCCGCAGTGTGTAATCTGTTGCCGGAAAAGAGCGAGCACTCTTTGATGCTGTAGCGAGCTCAGTGACAGCGGCGACCATTAGGAGTCTTCGTGTGGAAAACCGGAAGCCAATTTCTTAATGCCAGGGTGGCTTCGATTTCTCTGCAAGCTTTGCAATCACTGTCCTTGAGGGTCCCAACAACTGCTGCAAGTACTCTTGCATGGTCTGGCACAACTACAATTTAATCGTTCCGAGGGCAGTCTAGACGTATCTGACGCCTACTTCCTTGGAGGGAATCCAATTGGGTCAGCTAGCAGGACCTTCTTTGTTTTCCTGCAGGAGATGGACATCCTGCTTTGAAGTGCTTCTAAACGCGCGAACCACTTCTGACCCCTCAAGGAAGACACCTTCGGAAGCAGGAAGGTCGGGATATCTCTTTCCTGATCCTGCCTTCGGGATTCTACTTGAATGCATAGTTCCGGAAGTCCTTGCGCATGGCAATGGCGACCTCGTATGTGTCTCTTGTATGGATCTGGAAGTTCCTGGGACGAATGCAGCTGTGGCACTCGCCTGTCCAGAGCAGCACCACCATGCGGAGAATCCCAAACGCATGTGCAAACTCGCTCATGCGAATCTGCGCGTGGGTCTTTTCGGCAGCCGAAAATCTCCTGCGGGCACAAAATTTCCGCGGCTGCCACCCGCGAAAGAATCCAAAATATTCGACGACTTCGCTCTACCGCATGTCCACGTCCTGCTGCTGCTGCTCCGCATGTCCACCCCGGCGTCTACACTTGAGAGTACTCCTTCGAGTTGCTCAGCCGCAGGACCGGGCTTGAGGTGAACAGGGCGAAGTCGTCATTGGTGCCGGTCGGTGCGGCGTGGGCAAGACGACCGGACTGGATCCTCTTGGGGACCCACACGGGCGGATAATTGGAGAACCATGGCGTTCCGTTTGGCGTCCGACCGTCTCCAAGAAGTAGAGATGGAGCTCGGCCCGTTCCAGAACGGAAAGTTCTACTTGCAGGATCGAGCCGCAGTGTCGAACGCGTTCGAGGCCCCCCTCCTTCGCCCCCTACTTTTTGTTTGCTCCGCTCCACCCTAGATCAAAAAACGGACTGAGGACCTCCTTAGGAAAGCTTTGTGGGGCACTGGGAGGTCCTGAGTAATGTTGATAGACTTGTGTGCTCCGCATAAGGACGGCGGACTGGGCCTCCTTACGTTGGAGCGGATGGAGCTTCAGCTCCAGATCAGGAGACTCGGCCTCACGGCGAGACTTTGGACTACGCCTTGGTGAGCGCCTGTACGCCTCCTCATCAGAAGAGCAGCTGGCTGCGATGGACTTTCTTCGGTCCGGTCCTCGTAGCCAACGACACCAGTCTTGGACAGTGTAGCCTACAACTGCGACAGATGGCTGCCCTGGTGCAGGAAAACACCTGGACTCCCTGCTTCCACGCGAACTGCACTACCTGGCTTCATGAGTCAATTTCCTCATAAGGAAGGATCCACGGCTCGAGCGAGGCGGAGTAGGTCTGCCTCCGAAGAGGGAGGCACGCTCGAAGGCCCCTGTAGAAGATCGTGCAGAACTCACGGAAACTGCTGTGGATCTCTTTCACCCCCCTTTGTCCCAGTGCTACCAACACTCGAAAACGTTAGGGACAGAGTCCTCCAGGCAAGATGGGAAGTAACCTGTCTCGTTCAAGGCAGATAAGAACTGGTACACGCGTCGACAACTCGGCAGCTAGCGGACGATGCGACCATGAGTGTCCCGCCAAAAGGACTGCTACTCTGAGGGGAGCTGCTCGCGATACCTCCGGAGAGGGTGAGATGGCTCCCGGCGTGTTGGGACGGTGGCATAAGGTGGCGTTGCTAGTGGTGCATTGGGGAATCCCACGCAAAGCACGTTTCCATCATTGAACACGAGGGAGGGTGGGCGTCAGAGTTGCGGCGAGAAGGAGACTTTGCTGCACCTTCTTCTGGACTGTGCCACCCTCCGACCCTTCAGGGGTCGTCTATCGACGATCCTGAAAATCCCAGAAGGCAGCCCCAGGAGCATTTTTAAGCGCCTCCTTGTTCGTTACGATCTGCAGATAGTCGCGTCGCTAGCAGTTCTCTGCTGCATTCGCTGAATCGTGGCGGCCTGGAGAGCGAAAAGAAGAGGCCAGAATGACAGGGATCTCATCCACTGGACATAGATCTTTTTGAAGATCACATCCAGATGGTCTCAGCTGGAGCAGTCTGAGAACGCAACTTGTTAGCATCCTGGACAGGATACAGAGGACGTCTCCAGGAGAACAGTGATCCCTTTCCCTCATGCTCCTTTCCAAGAAACATCTCCCTCCGCTTTTTTCACTTTTTGCTTCTTTTTTTTTGTGGTCTTCCCTCCTCTTCTTCACGGAAACGGACTTCGCCGGTCACCAGACCCAGACTTCCGCGCGCACAGGGACTCCTCCACTCCGTCCATGGGATTGGGTCCTTCCTTTGGAAAGAGCATCATTACCCATTCTTCACCGAGAGGAAAAAGTGCTATTATAGGATGCGCCACGACTTTCCGGAAGTACGGCCACTCTGAACCACTTTGGGGATACGCGGGGTTCGCTCGATGAAAACGTAAGCCCTCGCAACCAAGTTTGTGGGTCCAATTAGTGGGCTCTTGCTCGGGGAGCGAGGGTCTTGGGTCTCTTCTTGGTCGCGTCCGCTTCGTTCGAGGAGCAAGCGGGCGTGGATGCCAGAATGGACCAGCCAGCTACCCACGTGGTCCGCTCGTTTGGGAAACGCGCGTGGGGCAGGAAGGCGTCTTCGGTGAAGCTGCGGGCTTCGAGCAGAACGGGAACATCCATGAAGCTCGCGTCGTCTGCGCGAACTTCAGAACTTCAGCATGGGGGGAGGTTGAAGAGCCCAAGGCGAACAGGCGCGAGACTCTCCGATACTGAAGAACAGGGAAGGCTCCTTATGGCCCATCAGATGGAGGATAGCCTGGCTACCGGCAGAGATGTCCTTGGGGAGCTGAGAGGCCCAGCGTGGTCGTAGTGGACCTACAAAGAAAGCGTCCAGAGCAAAAGGACTGAGGCGTTGGGGCAGACCTTTCAGATTCTGTCTGAAAGTCCCATGGAAGCCCCTCCCATTTTTCAAGAAGCTTCCTGGATGCCCTGGAACTCTCGCTAACTTCGACTACGGGCTGAGCCGCACCTGAAAGCGACCTCCTAACGTCACATCTTGCAGGAAAGAGCGAACTCCCGACGGAAAAAAGCGCGGGTGCGAAGAAAAGCTTCTGACATCTTTTGATCGAACACCAGGAACTGCAACACGAATGGAGACAGATGGAACGCAGACTCTCCCTTCCGGATCTGACCCGTATTGGATAGTTATTGAGTTGCTTTTTCCTCCCCCCCTTTCCGATGAAATGGACTATTCCCGTAGCCATACGGTCGTTAGCGCGGGAGTGCAGCTGCGGTCTCGGCCCCGTGGCGCCAAGCGTTGCAGGTTCGAATCTCCACATGGAGGACCGACTCCGAGAATGGGGGTGCATAGTGGGTTTCGAGTATCCCCGCAGGATGACGCTGGTTGGCCTGTTGGCTCCTCATGCGGTACTGGTGGAGGATGAAAGCCCCTGGATGCCCCCGTTGACTGGCAGAGATTGGAAGTTGACTTTCCGGGGTCCTTCCAGGAACCAAAGAATCCTTTGGAGTTCCCTTCCGGTTGCACGTCCTCGAGGGAGACCCTCCATCTTGCACCATGGAGCTGGTATATCAAGAATACCTCCCCGGATTATCCAAGAAGCTCGCTGTTCCCTTCGGGGAGTTACCCTCAAGAGGAATTGGGGAGCGTCCCTTCGTCCTCTTCAGAGGAGGAAACCAGGAGCGGATCCTTTCAGCAGGGTCCCTCCGGGGAGAATGAGGGAGAGTTTCTCTTCGGGATTCCCTCCGGAGACAACCAAGGAGAGGGTTCCCTTCGATGTTCCTTCCCAAGCACAAGAGGAACGGGCTCCTTCCTCCGGAGCCTTCCTGGATTCATAAGGGTCACCCTTCCGGGGTCGTCTCCTAGCTGGAAGAGTTACACGCGCCCTCGGATGACATAGACAACGTAGAAGAGCTTCGTGAGCCACCCACCTCACCCTCCAAGGAGGCCGGCGGTTCTTTAGCATCCCTTGCAAACCAAAAAAAAAAGAAAATCTCAAAAGAAAGGAAGGAAAAGCACGGATTATTCAAGGCGAGGTCCGTCAGCCATGGTCCGCTTCTCTCGTGTCAATGTGGTGACCAAGCGCTCCCTAGAACATCACCACCATCCGCGCAAGGACACACCGTACCCCCTCCCCTCCCCCCGGACATCCAATGGTGCGGTTCTCCGAGCGACCCACAGATGGAAATTTCTGGAGATGAAGGATTGTAAAAAGATCGGGACAGCCCCACCAGGCAGACTGGAAGGCTCCCGAGACCCCCTCCCCCCGTTTGAGGTCCCTGATCTGCTGCACTGAACTCGTACTTGCAAGCAGACGTCCCGGCGCTGTTGCTGGCAAAAAGCGAAGCCCTTCGAGCTAGCGGGGAGCCTGCGAACGCGCGAAAATTCCCTTCCATCCCTGGAGCTCTGTGGTAGGTCTGTGCGCCCGGTGTAGCCGACCTAAGACTAAGGCTAAGGTTCAGGACTCGCGCTGCATCCTCCGAAAACCAGGAGGTGGCTGTCCTTCCGGAAAAGTTTCCGAGTCCCGTTGGCTTCTCCTGGCCCTCCCGACCCCTGTTGTCTGACGTCAGTCTGGACAATTCCGGCGCGGGTGCTGGTAGTTGCGTCAGCAGCCTCCTCACCCCCGACTACCCACTTATTACGAGCTCTCGGCGACCTCTCGTCGAAGCGAACCGGTTGACGACTCTGCTGGGCATCAGCTCCGGTCTGGAGCAGGTGACCCCTGACCGCTAGACTCCCCCTTCCAAGCAGAATGAAGCAGACCTTTTTAAATAAAAGGTCAAACGGTGGATTTTCAAGCAGTCAGCAATCGGCTAGGTTTCTTTCCCCCCCCCCCCCTTCCTCACAACGAAGCGATCGCCGGACATGGGTCCTCGGATGAAACCCCTGGCTGTTTGGAAACCAGGAAGCAGGGAAGGTGGCTTCGTTTCCGCGCTGCACCCTTCTTCCCTTCGTGCCCTTTACCCCCCGGCAGGTGGACAGCAGGCCGCGATCAGCTGCAAAGGTTCCTCTTCGTTGCACGTGGCGCATCCGTCTTGGCCATAGTGGGCGGTACACCTCGAGCTGCTCGCCGCTCTTCTTCTTCTTCTTCCTTTTCTTCTATTTCTTCTTAAGAGAACCCGTGTGCTTCTCCTTCTTTTTTAGCTCCAGCAGCTTCAGGGCGAACTTGCAGAACTTGAGGTGCTCCGCCCTCTTTCCCTGTAGGGGCGGATCTGCAGCTGGTCCGTCAGGCAGGACGGCAGCCTCTCGACGACCTGCCGCATCGCCTCGCACCGCTCCAGGCCCACCAGCGTGCCCAGTGTCCGCGACCGGCGTCTTCACCGGCAGCAGCTTCAGCAGCACCGCCACGGTCCCGACGCTAGAGCGCAAGAGGTTCGCGACTTTCTTCTCCTTACGTGAGAGGAGCCCTAGGTCGTCTGTAGCTGGTCGCATCTGCCAGCTTCCGGAGCGCCTTCAGAACGGAGGAGGATTGTAACTATGGCCGCTGGGGGAAAGGGGCAGGCCAAACTCCTCGTCACCACTCCCGCACTCTGCTGTCCCTAGGCAGGAAGGCGATGGAAGGAAAAGGCGCCTGCGGAGACGAGGAAGGAGACGAAGAGACGGAAGCTCCGGGAGCACCGTGGTCCCAGGTGGCATCTCGTCGTCCGCTCCGTCAGGGAGGAACCGACTGACCGCATCCCCGCTCCGCTGCAAGAGTCAGGAGCTCTGGAACCGATGGGGCGGTTCTTGTTCATCGGGATGGATGATTCATGATGGCGGCTGCTCCGCAAGCGCGAGCCTCACGCTCCTGCGAGCATCTCTTCGTGGACCGGAAATTGCTGGACTCGAGCTGCAGAATCGCCAGGGCCAATGAAAAGCGCCTGGAGAGTTCGGGCAGCACCTCGACACACCCTCTTCAGCTGTGGCCACTCAGTGGATCTGTCATTCCGGATCGACCTGGTCACCGTTCATGCAGTAGAGGAGTGACGTGAGCAGGCCCGAAACCAAAGGGAGTACCTTCGGTGGGAGCAGAACTAGGAAGGAGTGGGGGAAGGCCCGTAAACAGGAAGGAAGGGGAGGAATGGACTGGCTCCACCGTGCGGAATGTGATGCCCGAGACATAGGGGGGCAGGGGCAGTGGGCACCATGGAAGGGGAATCGACTACCAACTCGTAGGCCGCCTACAAAGAAGCACGATGAAGGTTAGGGAAAGAGTGAATAAATATGGAGGAGGAATAAGTAAATAAACAAGGACAAGAAGATGAATAAACAAAGTGAATCAGTGAATAAATACTGAAAAATAAATAATAGTAATAAGGGAATAAATGGGGAAGATACGGTGAATAAATAAGGAGAATAAATTAATAAATAGGGGAGAAGGATAAAATGAATAAATAAGAGGAAAATGAATGAACAAGGAGAATAAATAAGGAGAATAAATGAATAAATAAATGAGGGATCGCCGGCCACATCCTGCAGGTCCTCTGCAGCTGGCTGCGATGCAGACGGCGTCCCCGCTGGCTCGTCTGGGGAGACGAGGCCCTTCCGCCGTGGCCCTCGTCGATGAAGAGGCGAGGCGCACGACCCTCGGCCCGTGCTGACGTGAGCGCGGGAGCCCCCGACCCGGGACGGGATCGGGCGACCGGGGAGACAGTCGCGAAGCAGGCCTCGGGGAGTCCTCACGGTGGAGCGCGGCAACCGCGAAACGTCCCCGACGGGCACCGAAGGGAGCCACTGTCCGGAAGCAGGTGCGCGACCGACTCCCCCCCTCGCCCGGGGAGGTCGGCGCCGGGTGAGCGGGGTGGATGTCGACCTCTGAGACTGCAATGTGCAGAAGTCCCTCCAGGCGGAGTGATCCTTGGGTGCAGGCCCTTCAGCGGGCGTCTCCACGCGGGCCACTGTCTGCGGAGTTTCGGCTCTGCCGTCGCGCATCCCGAAACCTCCCACCCTGCCGGTGGGCAGCGGGAGTTCCTCCCCTGCAGGGAGGGCATCTCTGCGGCAAATCATTGGGCAGTGCCACTGGTCAGCAGCAATCTTTTCGAAGAAAAGATTGCCGCTGACCCTTGATGGGGCGACAGCAGCTCCCTCCGCGAAGGACGGACTCCTCTAGAGGCGATTTCCTCTGTCACCGGATGACACGCGACGACAGCTGCTGAGAAAGACGTCCTCGCGCAGCCCGAGTCCGACATCCTCCGGACCCACAGTCTGGGGTCGCACCCGCGGAGCAGAGTCAGCGCAGAGACTTCACGTCCGTCGCGCCATGGCTGGCGGAGATTCCAGGCGGCTACGTCATCTGCAGAAGGCGATGACGGAGGAGCTCCGACGTGCCTGCAGCCACACGCGGAGGCTGCGTGGAATTCCCTGGATTCCTTCTCCCACGCAATCAGGAGATCGTTCCCGCACCTATTTCACCCCCTCTTTTTGCGCGCGCGCCTGGCCCTAGAGGTGGGTGGGAGAATCCCGCCCCAACTGCTTGTGCAAGAAGGACGTTCGCTTGCGGACGAGCAGCCGGGCGCAACCGCTCGGCAAAGTCGTCAGCAAAGGCGAGAAGGACGGGAAGCGGAAGGAAGGTCGCCGAAGAAGGAGCGAAGCCGCAGGGAATAATCCGAGTGGAAGAAAAGAGGGATTGTGGAAGTGCAGGGCGGAAGAGGTGGGCCCGTCCCCCAGAGGACAGCGTCGGAGAGCGGGTGACGACCTTCTTCTGCGGAAGCCAATAAGGTGAACGTGCGGAGGAAGCGAGGGGGGGCTCCCGAGAGATTTGTTCAGGCGGGTTTCTTCGAGAAGACACGAGGAACGGTCGCACGGCGGTGACCCCGGACGGCGAAAGAAAGGAGCCAGCGGCTGCTCCCCCCCCCTTCCCCAGCCCATGGCCCGCACGAGCAACGCCGGCCGCGGCCCTTAGCTACCTGGGAATGCGGCATTCGAATCTCGGGAATTCTAACTTCAAACAACGCTTTGCGGTGCCTGGAAACGCGGCGTCTCCCACGCGACGGAAACCTCGGGCTCGGGTGGGACGGCGCGCGAATTCGTTGGGCTCGCACGGAGAGGGGCCACTCCCGGACCCGGAAGTGCTGGTGCCGCTGCTCGTGTCTCGGACACTCGAGGAGAAAAAATTCCCGACGGCCTGATTCCTTCAGAACGGGAGTTGGAGTTCCCTGATGGGGTCACGTGATCAGAACATGCCAAGGTTTTCCGGTGGCAGCTTCCCTCCCCTCCTCCCCCCGACCGCGCACGTGAGTGCGAGCGGCGTAGAAGCGGCGCGGACCGCTTGCGTGTCGGAAGTGTTATGCGTGGGAGGAGCTACCCGTCCCCGAGCGCTGCGTGAGAAATTCCGCTCCAGGAGGTGCAGCCATCCGGTTAACCGGATCGGGAAGCAACGGAGGGGCCAGTGGGAACGGGCCGGCACCTGCGACCAGCCGATGCTCAAGACGGGGACTGACCGGATCCTCGGGCGGCCGAACGTGGTGCTCCAGATGCCACCTGCTCGACGGTGTCGAGCGCTGGGCAGCAGCGCCGAAGGAGCGCAGAAGAGGAAGGAGGTCAAATTCAGAGTGGTGTCTGTGGTCTTCGCCGTGATAGGGACAGCCCGGGACTTGATGAGCCGGGTCATGCGTTGGGCGCGCCTTCCGGGCCAGGTGGGGAGGCCAGCAGCGCCCGCGATGGTCGGGGACTTGGGGAGTGAGGGAGAATAAGGGGCTTTCCGCCCCTAGAATTCTCATGGCACCCCACGCTGAACACGCCCTCCGGGCTGAACGTGAAAATCTCCCGAGCAAGCGGCCAGGTGGCGGAGCGCGCCGCCGCAGGCGATCGTGACGAAAACAGCCGCTGCCGGTGGAGTTTGCCTGGTAGCGGCCCGTCCCGAGTGGGGGAAGGGGGACGGGAATTCTCCTGCGAGCGCCGCCCCCTGGTGATGAGCTCCCTTCCGGGCAAACCGGTGCCTTGTGGAAGTTCCCATCGTCGGGAGGAGGGAAGGGGGGCGAAGCGAAAGCGACCGGTGAGCGTCGTCACCGTCTCGCGAGTGCACGAAGAGCACGTTCCAGTTTGCGGCAGAGGGGGAGAGGAAGGCGGAGCACGTGAGTCTCCCTTGGAAACGGAACCTGCCATTTTCCAGCTGGCTGCAAATGAATTACCGCACTCACGAGGGCCGTGAAGAAAGTGCAAGACCACGCCCTGAACCTCCGAAGTAGTGCAGGCGAAATTCCCTATTCGTGGAGGCTTTCCCCACCCTGCCTTGGCGAGGGTCGGGGCGGGGTGCTGTGCGCCAGCACGGCTGCGGACGTGCTGATTGAGAAGGAAGGGAGGAGGGGTCTTTCAGCTGGGTGCATGGAGAAGAGCAAATCTTCGGTGACCAGGGAATCTCTTGCTTCGTTCCACGATGCTCTTCTTCATCTTCTTCTTCCGGCTGTACCGGTTGCCGCTGGGAAAGTTCGCCCTTGCGTGTTTTTCGTAAAGAGCCTGTCCTTTTTGTGACCCGCCACGGGTGAAGTTCCCATCGCGCAGAAGTAGCGAAGTTTTCAGCGGTGGACCCAGTGACCCGATTCGCTCCTGGGCATGGATGACTTTCATGGACCGCCTTCCGCCTGTACGTGACGCGGGGATAATAAATCAAGCAACGGGATGCTCGCAATTCGGGCGCTAATTGGTCACTACTCGCGCTTCCTGTTGACGAACCGGGCTCCTGGGGAGGGTTCCCAGCAGATCTCGGCTTTCCCCACCCTGCCTGCCTTGGCGAGGGCTGAGGTGGGGCAGGGAGCGCCAGCATGGCTGCGGACGCGCTAAAGATCTCAAGGAAGCAGGCGCAAGGATGGTGGAAGACGACAGCGAGGAAAAGACGCAAGGCGCGTCGTGCACCACCGGGACCCAACGCGCGCCAGCTCGGTGATGCAGAAATGACCTCAAATCGTGACCTCGCACTGCGGCTACCGTGGCTTCCGAGGGACAACACGAGAGAGGGGGGGGGGGGGGGGCAGAACGAGTTAGCTGATGGCCCTGGCTGGAAAGCGAGAATCCGGAACCTGGTAAATGGGATTCTGCCATGCGTCTTTTCCTTCCTCTCCCTTCGTGTTTTTTTTTTGTTGTTGTTGTTTCCAAGGAGGAGGTGGGGGGAGGAAGTAGGTCGAAAAGCATCCCATCCTGAGGCCCCGAAACGGAACGACGGTACAGTAAATCACCGTTGCTCCCTTCCAGGGAAACGAGTAGACCGTCGCTCTTTGCACGACGGTCCATGTGGTCCCCACGGCAACGGGCTCGAAATTCCGAAGCCGAATTACGATCCGTAGGCAGCTGGAGACTTGAGCTTCGCCCACTTCCTGCACAGGCAGAGAACCGGCCGGAAGCTCCTGGATGTCCTGGTTTCTAGGACGAGTTTCCCGAAGGGCTTCGGACGAAGGAGATGCGAAAGCCAAAAAAAGAAAGAAAGAAAACATCCCGAATTCGCCACAGGCTCCCGTCCCGCTTCCTCCTTGGCGGGTGGTCGCAAACCGCTTGCTCGCTTCGCTGCCTCCGTCCGGTGGTCACGTCGCTCTTCCCAGCTGACCGTGACATGCAGTGGAATGCAACATCGAGCTGATGGAGAGCCGACAGATGACGACGGGCTACCGCCGCTTGGTTCCTCTTCCCGCTACCTCTGCTCCTCCTTCCTCGGCCACCCGAAACCACCCGTCGTCACCCTCGGCTCGCCTTCCTGCCGCAGCCAGGGGGCGCAGAACCACCGCGCCCAATTCAAGCGAGGCGCTTCCTCCGTGCATCGGCTCTGCTCCGCGGTTCCCGCGCTCGTCTTTGTCTTCGTCCGGTCGCGAAGGGCTTTCTCTTCTTCCTCCGGATCGTTTTATAGCCTCCGCCGTTTTCTAATCGCTCTGCCGGTTCCTCCGCAGCCGGACCGGAATCGCCGACTTCCAGCCGCCTTTCCCATCCCTCGATCCTTTATAAATCAGCCGTCGCTCTCATCTCCTGAAAGCGGGAGAAAAGTGCATGGCTATTGCGTCTGCATTGCATATCATTACGTCTTCATTACCTTCGGACGCCATCGCTGCCTCTACGAAATAGGTTTCTGTTACATGGGGCCGGTCCGAAATCCCGAACGACCAGGAAAAAGAAAATGCGCATGCGCTTTTTCTTTCTTCTACACAGATTGATGTACGAATTTATCGGAGCACACCCATTTACATACGTAGATATTATGAGCGGTAACATTATGGGAACAGATGTAATTATTAAGATTCAGTAACAGGCATTTTATCAATAAGATGAATAGTTTGTTGATTATATTGTCTCTCGCTCTATATATATATATGTCTATATTTGTGAAAGATTATAAAAAATAAATATATATTTGCTTATTATATTTGTTGATATGTATATGTATTTATACACATATTTATAGGTATATGCGTGCACAGATTTGTATTCATATGCGTATATTTATATTGCCTATAAACATTGATGTATATCACAAGCATGTATATTCATTTTTTTCAATCTTTAATATGTACATCAACTTATTAATTTTATTAATCCTACGCATGTCACTGAATCCTAATAAATATACATCTGCTCCCAGTAATATCACTCTCAATAAAGTGTACGTCAGTAAGTTGGAACAACTGTGCATGTTAAAATAAATATGTACACGAATCTGTGTGGAATAGGCGCATTCGCATTTGTTTTTCCTGATCTTCCTGGATTCCGATCGACTCCTCTCCTACGTCCCCACGCCTTTCAACATGTGCACGCCCCACGGTGCCCGCCTGTCCGCTCGCTGGCTGTGCTTCAAGGGAAGACGCTGACCCTCGTCTTCTGCCTCTTCGCGGGATGCCCTGCAAGGCGGCTTGGCACTGTCGGAGGCATGGCTCTCTGCCTGGGTCCGGGTGAAGATACCCTCGAAAGGCTCCAGGCCAGGAGAATTCCGTCTTTCCGGCTCCCCGACCCGTCGGGGGAAGATCCCGCATCGGGGAGGTAGGCAGAGTTCCCATGCGGCAGCACCGGCCTTTTTTTTTTCCTCGCGCGATCCTTCCCCACCTGCGACGAGCTTTCGCGCTCCCGGGTTCCCTCCGGCCGTTTGCCTACCAGTGGGGGGTGGTAGGGACCCACGCTATGCAGACCTCCCTCCGAATCCGCGGGAGTGAAGGGGGTGCAGCCAGGAAACACACGGAGGATACGCTCTGCCCGGGTTCCGTCAGGTCGCTTTCGTCTCCGCACCGACCGGAGCCGCGCCTTCGGCCGCCGCGACAGCAGGGAGACGCTCCGAGACGTGCGTGGTCCACCTCACCAGCGGTGCCGGGGCAGCGCCGGGGGGTGGACGACTCCTGGTCACCGACCTGATCCCGCCTTCAGAGGAGGCGGCTGCGTCGGACGGTAGCCTGGGTCGTCCCCGACAACCGATCGGCGCTCCGGAGAGGTTAGGGGGTCCAGAAGATGACCGGAGGCGGCGGTGGCCTCTGTCGCTTGGAGGCCGTCCTCGAAAGCCTCCGCCCTTCCTCCGAATCTGGTGGGTCCATCGCCTGCGGGTCGCCCTGGTCCTGGTCCGGCAGAGGCGGCGGCCATCCGGCTGGAGGAGAGATCCGTAGGAGACTGTCCTCCCCTGCCCCGGAGAGGGAGAGGAGTAAAGTAGGTTTGGAGAGGAAACGGAGGGTAAAGAGGGATGGCCGATACATAAGAAGGAGGGGAGAAGCATGGTCCGTGGTTGCCATGGAGAAGAGGATCCCCTGGGAGTCCGCATCTCTGCCCGACGGGGCAGATCTAAAGGGGCACCCTCGCCCGTCACCGCGGACCTCCGTATCGCGGTCGTGGGTCGTGGGTCTGCGAAGGAGGTCAATCCGCGGCCTCCCCTTCCTCTCGCCCCCGCCGCGCACTACGCGACCGCCCCCGTGGTGTGTTCGTCGTGGGCGCGCCGGGTTACCCCAGAACTGCCGCCGCCCGTTCTTCAGGAACTTCGAGAAGAACGCGCGTCCCAGGCCGGCTGCGCTCCCCGAGTGGGCACAGGGGGCTGCCCGGAATGAAGGGACCCAGGACTCCCTCGCCATGCTCGTCAGGGCGGCGAAGGCGGCGTTCAGCGCCAGAAGATGAATCCACTGAGACCAACGTCTAGGACGGCCTCCGGGAGCTCAGCCAGGAGGTGCCGCACCTTTGGCCCGCGGAACGCGACCGGACGGCTCCAGGGGCAAAAGCGAGGAAGACGAGGGCACATTGGAGAGAGCGCGTGCTGGGAGACCCGCCCACTAGGAGCAGGGCCAGGAAGGGAACGGAGGATAAGGGGAGGGACGGCCGATACATAAGAAGGGGGAGGGGGCAGCGTGCACCGTGGTTGCCATGGTGAAGGGGATCCCCGGAAGCCCGCATCTCGTAGCTTCCTGGGAGTCCCCCGAAAAACTTCCGGGACTCCCGAGCGACAAGGGGAGACCCCACCCCCTCAGCAGGAATCGCCGTAGCCCCTTCGCTTCCGGAATGCTCCGGAGACTGGCAGAGAGGGGGGTGCGCTTCCCCAGCGCTTCGGAGGTGCCCCTCCCCGGCGAGACGACGTCGTTCCCCCCCTCCCCCGACCGTTTTCCCGCCGACCCCCCTCCACCACCACAGTGGACGGGGGCCGGCAGAGCTGCAGAGGAGGGGGAGGGGGAGGAATGAAATCGGGGAGTAGGGGGAGGGAAGAACTTCCGGAAGACCCTCCCCTCCCTTGCCCGCCGGTCCCTCCTCTTTCCGCCACAGGGACCTCCATTCCTCAGATCGGAACTCCTGGGGCGGGAGGGCGCCTGGTCGGGAGGTCGCGTGGTGACCGCGAGCTGTCCTCTGTCGGCTGTGACCGGCTGGACCCCAGCCGACGGAGACCCCTCGCCTTCCTGGGGCCACCCCGGTCCCTCCCGAGTCGTTCACGGGCATCGCCTTCCCTGGTGCCGCTGCCCGTTCCTAACCTCCCCCTCCTGACCAAGGAACTCTTCGTCCCTGTCTTACCCGTTCCCCTCCCGAGAAACCCTCGGAGGGGCGGGAGTGACCCGGGGTGCGTGTTGATTCTTCAATTTATGGGGAATAACCCCGAAGGAGTGACCCCGATGAATCCAGAAAGGACTTCGGAAAGAGGAGGAGTCGGTTCCTCCTATGCTTGGGAACCTTGCCCTGGTTTCCTCCAATTGAAGCCCCCAGAGGGAAGTCATTTGTCCTCAGGGGGACCCCCCACAAGGGAACCGCCTCTTCCCTCCTCTTCTGAAGAGAACCCCGGAGGGACGCTCCCCAATTTTCCCTGAAGGGCGCTCCCCGAAGGGAGCAGCGCGCTTCTTACACACTGGAGAGGCGACCGATCCCCCGAGGGGAATGTCGGCAACTCCATGGTATGCGATCGAGGGTTCCCCTCCAAGAGGTGGGACGGATCCATTTGCACAACCGGAGAGGAGCCACGAAGGGAGCCACCGCCTCCTCGATTTCTGGAAGAACCCCGGAGGGTTGACTTCCAATCCCGGCCAGTCAGAGGGGTCCACCAGTGCCGTACCCCTGCCGGGACCTTCGGGCTGACCAGAGTCGTCCTGCGGGGCCACGACCTACCCCGCGTTTCTCGGGGTGTCGGTCGTTCCCCTGGAGGGATTCGAACCTACGGCGCTCGGTACCGCTGCGCGCGAAGACCGCAACCACGCGGCCGCCAACGCAGCCAGGACGGCGTACGGATCGGCGCTCCGGACGTGGTGATCACGGCCAAACGCACGGGGAGACGCGCAAGGATTGCTGAGAAATCCTCGAAAACTCTCCGAGATATTCGGGGAAAAGAGCGGGCGGGACTTGGCCACCGGCCTCCTCAGCCTACAAGGCAGTCCCCACGTGCAGATCTGGAGAGGGGTCCCCGGCATCCAGGTTACCGAACCAGAGCGCGAGCGTTCCCGGGTGATGGCGTGCCCGAAGGGCAGGAGCCACCGCATGCGTGGAGCTAGTGTGGTCCGCGTGAGTACCGTCGCCCGCATGGCAAGAAGAAGCGCGTCGAGGACAGGGGCGAAGGAAGTCTGTTTTCATGGTCACAGGAGGGTATCCGAAGACCGTCCTGGAGCCTCCACGAAGACTGTTACCCCTCCCGCCTAGCCGCAAGCGGCGGTCACTGCCCGTGAGAAGGAATAATGATGGTGAACCTCCCCGCCGAGCATCCGAGACGCGACCGGGAGCGGCCGCGTCTCGGGAGGAAGAGAACCAGTCGGTGCCCCCCCTTCCCCCCTCCCCTCACTCTCCAGAGCGCGCGTGCGCCTGGGACGTCAACAGCACGTGCTCTCCGCTTCCCTTCCTTCGAGGCCGCCGCGCGTTCTTCGTTGGGTTCGATAGTAGCATTAGCAGCAGTGGAGGAGGAGCTGCGAGGACCGCAACCTGCGACTTGAGCCGAGCGGAGGGCTTCGCAAGAAGTGGGGCGTCGCCCCGCGGCGAGCCACGCGGAAGAGTGTGGGGGCGGAGGGGGGGAGAGGGGGGGAGAAACCGTCGCTCCTCTCTCGGCAGCACTCGGCAAGTGAATAACCTGAAGGCGGAGGCTCCTGCGAAGAGTTGGGGATCCTGACCGTCTTCGGACCTCCGCCTTCCGGATTGGCTGCCGGGGAAGCCGCGGATGAAAGGATGCGGAACAGCCCGAGCGACTGCGCCCCGCATCGAATGGCGTGGGACCGACCGCGCGGGGCCGGCCATGTGCAGTGGAGAACTCCAACAGCCCGGCATTCTTCTCGAAGATCTGCGGGAAGCAGCAGCGAGCGTTTCCGAAGCTGAAAACAAACGAGTCCGCGAAGCAAATCCGTCTTTTTCCGTGATTCGCGACCCATGAACGCGGTCGAGTCAGGAAAGGTCATCGAAAAAATAACAATAAATTAAAATACGCGCAAGAAGAAGGTATGGAGTGTCCGAAAACACACACACAACACGAAAATAAAATTCCACCCCCCCCCCCCCTCGTTTCTCAAACTTCGAAATTAGAAGGAACCTGTGCGCACGCGCGCGCGCGCGCGCGCCTTCCCCCCCCCCCCCCCCCTCCGGTTATTAAAACGAAACGAAAATCGATCGCAAGAAAGAATGTCACCGTAGCGCCTGAAGAAGCGTCGCAGGAAATCCCCAAGTAGCAAAACGGAAGTTGTCCATCCACCCGTCCACCCGCCGGATGCAGCGTTCGCTGGATCCAACTGGGGTCACTTCGCGCTCGAGCGCGGAATGCTCAAGAGATGGCGCTGCGATCGTTTCGGCACCGTTTCAAAGCAAGAATTGCCATGGCGCCGATGCGTTTCCTCCGAGAAGAAAGCCCTCCGCGGTCCTACCAGAAAACGCGTATCGTGCCGGCTCATGAAGAGCGGTTCAGAACGCACATCCTTCGTCGCCTCGTCCCCTCCCCCCGTTTCAAGATGACTTCAAAGTTTCATCCGTGAAGACGGGTTTTCTTATCCTTCTCTCAAAGCACTCAGATCAAATTTTCCAGGAGCGGAAAGAAGAATTAACGTGTCAAAGAATCTGTGGATTGGCTGGGGTGCATGAAAGGGTGGACTTAGATTGGGTTTAGCTACTCGGAAGACTGAAAAGGGTAAGACGAAAAAGTAAATTTTACTTTGGAAAAAAGATTTTAAAAAAGAGAAAAAGAAAGGAACAAAAAAACATCCTCCTTCAACATTTTCAGTACAGAAAAAGGCTTCAGAATGAAAATCAGAAAACGAAATACAAAGCTTCATTTCGATCACAAAGCAGCTAACTGGAACTTTCGAAAGAGTTCGCAGATCGTTAAGAAGAAACGCAGTTTTCTTATAACCTAATAACATGGGAAGTGTTGAATCCAAAGAACAAAAAAGAGAAAACCCATTAAACGATTTTTTCTTCTTCCTCTTCAAGCGCCTTTCTGTTTGAAAGATCCAAAGGAAAAGGTTTCGGTTCATTTATTGTTTACTCTTGGGATTTTGAACTCCATTACAAAATATGACTAAAAGCGATCACCTTTTGTGAATGTTTGGAATGCTTTGCAAATAACAGATGGAAGTTTTGACGGAGTCACAAAACTTTTTAGTTTCCATTATTTACGATAAGCTGTTGCTGGTTCCCTAAGTAACAAAACAAAATACTAATATCTGATGTCATATACAAAAAATAAGTCCCCGAATTAAGCAGATTTTCAAAAACCATTTCATATTCGAGAAAGCAGCCTGAAGATAGAATATTGGAGTGAAATATAAAAGTGCCTTGGATCATCACCCCATGCAACTTGCTGCTGCTTTGAAAGTTCTGCCCCACAAATTGCGTACGGATCTTGCAATACTTTTGGCATTTCAGCAACTTATTACATATGCATGCACTTTTCTACTGATTCTGTGCTAAAACTCAATTATTTGTTTATTCACATGGCTTGCAAGTAAGCAAACGTATAAGATTGTATACTACGTGTGCTTTTTTGCGCGCTCCTGGTGATACTTTGCAACGTTCCAGCATCCCATATGACAAGTGGCGTACATTTGGTTCATATCGGGCTCCTTTCCTCTTTGCTTTCTTCTGTGCCATCACTACCGCGAAGTGATCCACAGACGCCGTTACAGTTCGGTCAGAGTCGTTCCAGCCAATTTCTCATACATCCTCTGCTTTTTTATTTGTGTAGTTAATGTGGCTAATCTAGACTACTGCATGTATTCTTGCGATTGTTTTCAACAGCTGCCAGAAAAAAAAAAAAAAAAAAAAACATGCAGCCAGTAAGATCTTGGCTACACTGATCTCATTTTAAAATTACGTCTTTCCGCTCCGGATCAGTACTTTATGAGAGCTGATTTCTATACTCGAAACTTCCTGGTGATCTGCCACACATTGTAACCCAGTATCTGCTTCTGGTCGTCAGAGAAACGAAAGTAGCTCTTAATGATCTCAGAAAACAAGCTTCGTTTTTGTGTTCTGTAGCACTCAACACTCCTTTGAGCGAACGCGGACAGTCATTATTTTGTGTCGGCATTCCTAATCCGCTCAAGGAAGTCTTATTCTGCAGCTTAATGACAACTCTGTTCCTCTTTGAAGTATAATTAGAAAGCGAATAATTGACTGCAGGCTCAAGCTTAATCGTATTTGTTTTTGCGGCTCTACCGATTATTCATTTGCTCATCGACAAATTGTACCTTTCAACAGATAATCTTATAGTAGCAACAGACATCTCTGGCTCTTGTGCCGGGTACATCTTGGATCACTGAACTGAACTGAAGACTTCAGAAAATGAAACCGTTCTGCTATCGAGTTTTCAGGATCAACCATAAGTGTTTCTGAGATGAGTCAGAGCGTAGCGACTCATACTATGACATAATCATGGTGACCGAATAGTACAATTCCTTTTTTATTGAAAGGTCTGAACTTACTTCTCGTGCAAAAATATGCATATAATGAAGGAATTGTAAGAGGCGATGACTGATATGGATGCAAAATTGATAGCAGGCGATTAAAAGATGGATTTCTAAGACAGTATTGCCGATGGATTTTCAAATACAATTGATGTTTATTTAGCATAATAAAGCATGTGAGCCGAATATTGAAAGCAGAATTGGTTCATGATGAGGAAACTCCGAACGATTCCATAAAGTGTCAACAGATTGACTGTTATTTAAAGAAAAAAAGGGAAAAAGAAACTACCAAGTTTTCATAAACATTTTCATTGATGAAAACGAACCGAGAAATTCAAGTAATATTTTCAGAATACAAAAGTGGAGTTTTGAAACATAACTTCATTGGGGAAAACATTTACTGAAAATGCAGTTTTCGGAAACGCTTTTAGCTGATGTGAGAAAATGGATCAGCTCTAATCTAAGATCACTGATTACTGATCCTGATTAAAGAATTTGGAATTTCCGAGTAAAATCAAAGGAAAATGAATGCAAAACTGTGAAACTTTCGAATCTAAAAGAATTTTTTTTACATATGTATCTCTTCAAAATACTCTTGAGTAAGATGTGAATATTTTCTTTCGGCAGCGTATAGACAGAAAAGCATAACCATTATTTTCGATTTTGAAGTCATCGGTGGACCTAGGCATTTTGTTCGTTGATATTCTTTAGAGATCCACTAGTGAGGATAGCAGATGACTTTCAATAAACAGTGTAAGAAATATGGAATGTCATGAAATCGTAGTTTGAAATTGAAGATTTTTTTTTCCCCCCCCGTTTCTCAATACGTGAACGTGCTTACAAAGAGCAGAGCAGAGGGTTTTGGAAACACGACAGAGTAGTGTTTCAAAACATTCAAAAACACGAGAGCGATGAACAAATTAAATGGACAACAACATCGTTCACTTTTGACTGCCGCCACAAAGGCTCAACTAATACCTACGTCGTAAAACAGCTGCTGCAGACCAGTTCATCAGCGTTGGAAAATAATAAAAATTTGTACTGACACATGAAATGATCAAGACTCTCATTTTTCAGGAAGTTAAAAAATGAATTTCGAGTTTGGAACTCTGGTAGCTGAGTGCAAGACTGCGAACATGAGGAATAACAAAAGTGTTGCAAACATGTGTGTGTAGAACGGACAACGTGAAGTAGTTGACATTCTATTTTGGATAATTGTGGAAAGGGAGAGCGTTCTTCGAAGGTGTCCGAGTGGGATGAACCACGAAGAATTAGAATGTAACACCATAGAGTTAGTTCCTGTGATATAAAAATAGTTTCGTTTATCATGCAACAAAAGCCAGAAGGTTTGGGCTGTTAATTCATTTGAATCATGAAGTGGTTGTATCATTTGCAGGATCGACACCAGCAAAAACCTTCTTTGTTGTTCAGGATAATCCAGCAAATGCTCTGGCCCTTAACAAAGATAATTCTCAGGTTGCAATCGCCGGCAGAAATAGTAAGTTGGAATTTTTTTTTATGCTTGCATATTACTCTTTGCTTACATCTAGTTGAGTGCTTTTTATGTGTGTTGGTTGCGAGTAGCCTTGTGAGTGTCAGTTAGGTACTGGTGTTTTATTAGTGAATATGAGTGATGCCTACATTATTTGGGGCAGAAAAGTGCAGATGGATGTTTAACTGAAAAAGGCAACTTCAGTGATATTTGATCTGTGTTCCAGTTTTCAAAGTGTTTTCGATTGAGGAAGACAGCTTCACGGAAAAACTGAACCTAAGAGTTGGAAAAAATCTGAATTTGAATTTCTCCTGCAATGATGTTGTGTGGAATCATCAGGATGGTTTGTATAGATTTTGATTGTTTTTATTGATTTAATTGCGTCGTTTGGAATTTTATAAATAAGAAGACAATAAGTTATAAATAATAAACAGAAAAGCATTCTTGTAGAAGACTAATTATCCACTCTACAAATCTATATTCAGTAAGAATGCCCAGGTGTGCATTTTTTGATTCCCAGGGCAAGATCTTCATAGGCGTTAATCTGAGTTTAATCTAAGGCATTTAAAAATGTTTGATATTGGGTACTTAAAATTTGCAGTGAAGTCTTACAACAATTCGTTTTTGTTCATGACCATTGCTTATTGTGCAATTCATTTGATTTTCATTTCTTAGTTTTAAGACCAGTACTGTTTTATCTCTTCTGGTATCTCTTCTTTTCCTTGTTTAATATGCAGAAACAATAAATACAACTCTGGTTTAGAAAAATTCTTTCAACTTATGTTAAAGTATTAATTGAAATCTGTCTTATGTATACGTGCAATGCTTTTAAAATGCAAATCTGCTAAGGCTCTCAGTTGGCACATTTTCTGACCCAAGGTTTTCTCAAACAAAAATGTATTCCATTCATACTTTGTCATGGATATATTGTAACTATATTGTAACACACTTTTTGTTTACAAATTGCAAGTATGCAAATGGAAATTTTACGAAAATAAGTAAGTGTTTCTTTGTAAACAAAGTATTAAATAAAATGCAATATTAAAGTCTCAGCTTTGTGATTTTTTTTGTATGGTGAACCTACCACATATATTAAACCTTTTCTCCCATGAGAAAGATAAATTTTCTTTTATTGGATCAATGATTTCCTATGTAGAACAGATTTTGGCAAAAATCTAATTTCAGTCTACCTATAGTAGAAATTCATACACTGATAAAATCAGATGCTGGAAGGTTTTCATTTTAAAACCTTAATTCATCAACACTGTAAATGATTCGAGGTTGTATACCGAAAACTGTTGAGAAGAACACAATGTATGTCTGTTATATTTAAAAATGCATACAGTTGAAAGGCAGTAGTTGAGATTTATGCTGAATGTGGGAAATAGTCTGTGAAACATTTATGAAAATGAATTATTCAGAGAATCATTATTTCATCATTCATGAGAAGGAGGAACACTTTTGAATACCAGAGTCTTTCAGAAATTTCATCCAAGCTTTTGATCTCAAATTTTTCATGTGTACATCATGTAAACTAAAGTTGAAGTTTATAAAATCTCATGTTTTTGAATATCAGAGACTTTCACGTTGTATTGCTTTCTAGATCAGTTTCTTGCCACTGCAGCAACCAATGGAGCTGTAGTACTTTGGAATTTAAATAAACCATCCCGCTCGAAGCATGACATTGTTTTCCAGGCAGGCTGAGGTCATGCTACTGTATCATCATCCACCTTGTGCTGTTGTAGGACCACAAGCGCACTGTCAACAAAGTCAGCTTTCGCAGCACAGAGGCAAATTCATTGATATCTGGCTCCCAAGATGGCACTATGAAGTATTTTGATCTTCGTATGAAAGAAGCTGTAGCTACATTTTACAGGTAAGTCTGTCCTTTGTGCACATCCTTTTATCTGCTTTGCAGTCATTCAGGAAGTGTCCGTGATGTGCAGTTCAGCACACACAATATATTCCAGTTTGTTGCTGTCATAGAAAATGGTACAGTCCAACTTTGGGACATTCGCCGTTCAGACAAATGTGAAAAATCGTTTGCTGCACATTCAGGGCCAGTATTTGCTTGTGACTGGCATCCTGATGTGAAAGGAATGCTGGCTACAGCTGGAAGAGATAAGTGTATTAAGGTAGGTGTAGGTGTGACAGGATGATAGATAGAATGTGCTTTATCCTTGTATAGGTATGGGATGTAACTAGCAAGCCTACACCTCTTCACACAGTGCAAACTATTGCTTCTGTAGGGCGTATCCGATGGAGACCAAACAATAAAAATCATATAGTTAGTGCTGCTTTGGTGGTGGACTGTAGTGTCAACATCTGGGATATTCGCAGACCATATGTTCCTTTGGCTAGTTTCCAAGAGCACAAGGATGTAACTACGGGCATTAGTTGGAAAGGTGATCCAGATGTCTTGTTATCTACTAGCAAAGTAACTATGGAATTATAATAATGGATAACAGTTGCAGATTGCAGGATTGTACTTTATGTCAACATTGCTTTCGGGATGCTGTATGGCATAGAAGTGTGCCAGTTGGTTTAGCCACTAGTATTAGGGGTGAATATTGCATTGCATACAGAGAGCAGCGCTCTTCTGAAACTTCAGGAGGAAAATTCCATGGATGTAACTTATTTCTGAGGTAATCAGTCTACACATTTAGCATAGTAATGAACTGGACGACATACAGAAAGCCAATAGGATCTGCAGAAAATTTTGTGCAGGCTACTAGCACAATGTTGACCTACCACAGCACATCAGCTGCCTCCAGTGCTAGTGAATGGTTATTGCATTCAGCCCAGCATTATCTTTTGGAAGGACGTAGTTTGGCTGATATTTGTGAGCACAATGCTGCTCTTGCAAGACGCTTCAACAGACATCATGTATGGCACACCTGGTGTATCATAAAGCATTTGTATTGCACAACTCCTGTGGACAAGACGAGAGCTAATTCGGGTGCAATAGGCGAGCAAGAGCCAGCCGAACTCAAAGGTCATTTAACAGGAGATAAGGAAGTGAAAGAAAAAAGTAGTCATGTTGGCACAGCTGATGGTAATGACAGTGATCCAGATGATGTTGAACCTAAGGCACGGAGTCTCACTCACATAGCTAGGTACTTGAATTCAAAGAGAAAGATGTATCAACAAAATATTATCCAGCGGGACTAGAGGAAAGCAGGAAGATTTTTTCTTTGGAGAAGGAAGCTTAGATCCTCTTCCCTTGGATACCAGCAATGGATTGGCTAGCACGCAAGAATGGGTCCTGCCTGAAGAAGCATTTTATCTTAGACACGAGATTGAAGGTCGCACTCCGCCCCCAGAAAAGTTTGCAACTCCTTTTTTCCCTCACAGCATGGATCTTGGTGAATATTTTATTGCAGAAGCCTTCCCTCAAATATATTGTCCTTTTAGGAGTAGACAGTGGAGATGAAGAAGAGCTGGATAAAGATGAGCCACCTCTGAAGGTGATACCTCCCCCAGGTGTTCCCTTATATGACTTGACCAGTTGTGTGCTGGCTGCAGTGCACCATTATGCTGAAGTAGGGGAAATTCAGACTGCTGCCACAGTACTGCTAGTTGTGGGAGAACACCTGCAAAATTGCATCCCTGAACCTATTCAGGAACATTGGTACCTCTCCTATATTGAACTGTTACATCATTTGGAATTGTGGGATGTGGCCACTTTGGTTCTTTCCCTGAGTCATTTGCCCCAGATTGAACAGCTTAACCAGCAATCTACCACCTTTCATACTAGTTGCCCACACTGTCACAGAGGCTTAACACGTCTTGGCTGGCATTGTGAACGGTGCCAGTGTGCCACCAATACATGCAGCGTATGCCACCAACCAGTGCATGGTCTGTATGCTTGGTGCCGTGGTTGCGCCCATGGAGGACATCTTGCTCATCTCCATGAGTGGTTTCTTAAACACACTGAGTGCCCAACAGGTAAACAGACACATGAATTGGTAGAGGCTTATGTTTCTTTAGGATGTGGCCATCACTGTTACAACTGGTGCTGAGTAGATGAATATATTTCACAAGCCTGGTATGGCTTGGCAGTAATAGCATTTTAATATGCCCACTTGGGATAATGCAGAGTGTTAAATCAGAGAAGCGTACATTTCAGCTTCTTCCTTTTGATTTTGGTTTTCTTCCCCTTTCCATTGGCAACCTTGGTTTCATCCATTTTTCTAGATCGAATGTCCCTCATCAAATCAAAGAACACCTGAAGGGCTTCCATATTAGCCATCCAAGAAAGAATCAGGGTGAACACTGGCAATACCTTGTCTACATTGTTGCCAGTTTTTGCTGAAGTTTCCACATATGGCACCTTCCACATAGAAGCTTGGGCTTCTGCTGTTTCCTTTGAGACCTGTCTCTTATCTTCTAGGTCATACTTGTTTCCCACCAAAAGAAAAGGAATGCTTTCATCATTTTTTACCCGAAGAATCTGGTCCCTAAAATATGCAAATAAAACTGATATGTTTAGAAATGAGTATATGTTTGTTTGCTTGGTTTTAATATGATCACATGCTCTGATAAAACAATTACACACCTGAATTCCTGTGTTGCTTTAAAGCTCTCTTCCTCAGTGATGCTAAATACACAAAGGAATCCTTCCCCACTCCGAAAATAATTGTCACGTATGGCAGCATAGTCTTCTTGACCTGCAGTGTCTAAAATATCGATCTGAACGTCTTCACCATCCAAAATCACTTTTTTGCGATACGAATCTGCTTTTGTGGGTTCATAATCTTCTACAAACTGTAAGGACCGGTATCACACCAATTTAAACTGAAATCACACTCACCTCATCATACATGAATTGTAAAGTCAAAGCTGATTTTCCTACACCACCACTGCCCACCATAATCACTTTATGAACAGGTATTTGGGGGATAGTTTTTTTTGCGGACATATTAAAGTTTGCTATTTGTCCAACTGCTGTTTTACTATTTTGTGCAACTGACTACAAATATTCAATTTAGCATTTTCCTTGAACGGCTATCAGCTAAGGAAGCATTGCACACAAATAAATACAACGATACGATCTTAAGCATCAATATGGTTCCAGAATGCAATGACACAAAACTAGTTTCACTTAAGGCATAAAGAACCATGCAAATCTACACCTGCAGAAAAGAAAAGAAAAAAAAAAAAAAAAACCAGCGGATACACAACGTACAAGCAAACTCAACGTGAGCAAAAGACAATAAATCAAAGCAGGAGATATCAGCACTGGAAAGTCGATTCACCAACGTGTTTTCCCGGTTGTTATCTGGACACAACTCCTCCCCACACTCGGGTTCGGCTCGGATCCGTCAAGGGGCCAAGCCCTACGATTCGCCGATAATAATTGTCGGTCGGGAGTGATCGGCGTCGTTTACTTTTCCTAATTTGCTTTCAGGCATGGAGCATTCGGTTTCCCGAGAGAACTTCCAACTGGCCAGGCTTTTTTTTTTTTTTCTCTCCCCCGGTCTTTTCCTTCGAGGTGAACGTGCCGATGGAACCGACGGGGATCGATTCTTTTTCGGACTTACGAGAGACAAAATTTTGCAAGTGTCTCGAGGAGCTACAAGAAACTTTCGAAATGCTATCGGCTCAAAACGTGCAGCATCCCTTGATCCCGACGAGTTGTCTCCGGGGGATGGTAATCCTGCCATTAAAGGGGGGGGGGGGGGGGGGGGGGAGGAATTCTGCGAAGAAGAAGAAAAAAATGAAGGTTCGGTGGTTCCTTCATCGTGTTAATCCACGGGCATCTCAGGTTTTCGTACGTCTTGGAAGGAGTGTTTCCTTACCGGACCTTATGAGAACAAAGACAGTTCGTCAGTTCTTTGTCTTTCGGCAGTTTCTCAAGTGCGCCTCTTCAGCACACGAGAGCGAAATTTTTGCCGAGCCGGCAGCTGGTTGCTCGTGAAGATGGGTGTGTGATTGTGAAGATAATGTACGATATGAAAACGAACACTCACACACTGATATGCAGTGGACTCGGAGCTGAACGCAAAGATGATTATGCAAATAAAAAACGGACTGAAATGTCTGATGAACGGACGATCACCAGGAAGCTCCACGCTGCTGTTTGGAAACGAGCAGAATGAGAACTTTTTGTATTGGCGTTTGACCTTCCGTTTTGGTTCACATTGCATTTCACATCACAATGCTGATTCAAAGTAATAGCTTGCCAAAAGTAGAGGGCGCAAGCTCTTTTTAAAACCTTCCTTGTCTCGTTGGAATGATCAACGTTCTATCATTTCAAGTCATGAATTCTGCCTGGGAGAAAACGAAAAACCAACCAACGTTTTCATGATTCGTCCATGTCATACATTAACAAAAAAGGAAAAAACAGACTCCTGAAAACTTAGCCTAATGAATTCAGGTGTAAAATGTGCAATTGATAAGCAAGCACAATGTGCCTGTAAATGCTACTGTGCCCAATAGCCCTGACTACTGACAGATACTACATTCTGTTCCTCATTTCACTTATGCCACATATGATGAAATCCTTCACATAGAGTTCCAATTTCTTCCATAGCACAGTCATTTTTTTTTTTTTTTTTGGAGGAATAATGGTTGACTTAGCGAGTAATATGCGCTGCAATGCACTCTATGCTGAATGCTAAGCAACTCTGTGACTTACAGGGAGAAGGCATAACCACCAAAAATACTTTCACCTTAAACCCGAAGGTTTAAACAGTTCCGTTCTTTGAAAATTTTTCTTTCAGAGGAACACAACGTCCATTAAAAAAATACCTTCTTAACAGATGCTGTGCATTTTTTTTACACAGCAGCAATCAATGTAAGCGTATAACAACTTTAGAGTGTACACATCGAATGCACTGCTTCTACTCTTGAGTGCTTTCTCTCTAAGAAACTGCTTGCGTGCTCGCTGGTGTACCGTCCAGAGGTTTTCCAGGATGAACTCCCGTTCAAACCACAGGACAGATGCATTACAGAAGCACTGTGAAGAAAGTACACAGTTTACCCGCTGTAAGAAACTGATGCTATATATGAGCTGTAGAAGCCGAGTGCAAGAACTTCTTCAGGAGTCTAAAATGGATATTCTAGCTTCCCAGTATTTTGGAAGATGCCAGTTGCTCCCAGGTAAGCAATTCAGAATCGCCAAGTAGCCACGGGAGTGCAAACCGATTTTTACGATATCGAAAAGAAAAAAAAAATAAAATCAGCCTCACCAAGAAGTCGTATCTACACACTGCAGGCACGGATGGCTTCCTTCGGTAGTCAGATTGACCGATCTCGGACAAACATGAATCGAAGTGCATCGCATAATTTTATAGGAAATTCTAGAAGTGAAGGCTAGAAAGTAGCCTCTGTCAACTGCATGCAATTAAATCATTGTCCATCAACAATGGACGTCATCGTAATGCATTCAAAAAAAGGCAAAAAAAAAGTGATTCATGACTTTTTATCACGAATTTAGCATGAAAAAACACTTTGAGTATTTCCGATCTTTTGTGGTTCTCGCCCTCCAGTACAAGGATTCACAAGGAAACCGTGAAATCCAAAGTCTCGAATTTCATCGAACAATTTATTGACATTCTCCAATCATGAGGATTTATCTTTTGATAGATGCCAGAATTCTCCACAAGCGGTGAAAGGGTTCGGAACGCACTCTCAGCAGCTCGTAAAGTTCAGACTTTTGTGGAACCCGGAAAGGATCCGATCCTGGAATTTCCTCTCCTCCAGGAGGGATCCCCCGCAAGGGATCCGCTCCTGTTTACTCCTCTGAAGAGAACCCAGAAGGGACGCTTCCGAAATTCAGAAGGACGCAGCTTCCCCGAAGAGATCGGGCTCGCTTCTCTGCACTCTCTGGAGAAGTGATGGCGACACACCTACTCCGTCAGTCCGACGCGGAGGGGTCCCCCCCCCGCCCCGGAATAGGGTCCGATCCTTCACAACCGGAGGGGAGCTCCCGACACTCATCGGTCGCACGTGCACGGTAAAGTGGACCTGGGGGGGAGCCGACATCCTCAGAATCTCGTATGCTTCGTTGAAAGCACAATCTTCACTCCTCATCCGGCAGGATGGGGGATGAACGACAGTAAGCTGTTGATCATTCCCCATTCTCGTTCTCTCGGACTGCACTACCGGAGCACTCTCTCACACTGCTACAACAGCATACCGACCATTCGCAGGCATGTGAAAAAGACACCCACAGTCAGTATTTTCGCGGGCGCAGATTTCTTGTCCGTAATCAGGCAAAAGCGAGTAAAAGTGAAACAGAACACGGACGCATTAGCGGCATTCTAATATCGTTTGTCAAAGCTAATTGGTTGGTACACAAGGCTTCTGTCTTAGCCTCTTGCATAACTGCGCACTCGATGTGACACAGCAGTTGCCAGACGTTACAGCTCTTTCCCCCCATACGGCTGCAGGTAGATGACTCCTTGCCTATACCTCCGTGAAGCATCTAAGCAGTGAAACGCTCATCGTCGCTCTCAATCGTCGAAGCAAAGGCTCTTGTTCCTTGCACCTCGAGGAATCCTGGAAAACACATTAAACACGTCGCAAAACGCATTCGGAGCCGCGTTCGTCCACGCTGGGAAATCGCACCTCAATTGTCAAAGAGTAAAAAGGAAAGGTCTTCCGTGATAATTTATCTGTTTCGCCTCGAAACGAAAGCAACCATCGGAGCTGCATGCAGGGGTCACAGCGGGCATGTGTGCGAGGCGTTTCCAGCAGCACAGTCGGAGGCAATGAAAACGAAGATTTGAATGCAAGGAATGTCGGGACAGTTCAGGGAATCTATGGAGGTCGTTTCTCCGTCACATGGTCATGCTAGCTGCACCACGAATGGCGCAGAGGGCAGGGCTCAGGAACGGAACAAGATGGTGGTGGTTTTGTGCATCTTGATGAAGACAGCGACGTGACCGCACAGCAAGGTGTACACATGCGGGAAGGTTCAGCCCTTTGAACTGGGAAATCAAATCAGGGAGAGCAGAAGGAAGGGTCGCTGCAATCCCCTGCTGTCCCCCAAGAAGACTCCAAGATCGTGGCGGCGCGCCGGCATTCGTGCCTCGAAGAGAATTTCAGAGGTCATCCGTGGCCCAGCAGGAAATAGGGAGAAAATGGGCATTCCGTTTCGTTGTTGTCAGATTCCACATACACGAGGATGTGTATGTGAGTGGAAGATCATTGAAAAGTGAATCTTCGAAGATGTATTAAGAGACCACTCACAAACGCCATCGTGACCTTGAGAGAGCCGGTGCCTCCTTCTTGCGTTCATCAGGTGATAGGCAAGCAGGCCTCGTTGTCGAGGGTAGCAGGGGAGCAGTTGGTGTCGGGAGAGAGGCGTGGTGGCAAACTGATTGTGCATCGTCTGCTACCCTCCAGGTGGCAGCAGCACGGTCCTGGTCGGAAACTCGGGACAGCCCTCCTGGGACGCTTCGCCGGGGTCCGGGAAGCCATGAAGGAAGGGAACATTCAGAGGAACTGCCTCCTCCCAGAGTGACTGGGGAGTTCTTCCCTTGAGAAGCCGACGAATGCATGGCAGCGGCCGCCGGCTACACAACAGAGGGTCAGGGAAACACCCGGTCCTGTTGCTTGGAAGGAACAGAACGTTGGGTAATCGAAATGGAGGATAGGGAATTTTTTTCCTTCTTCTTTCTTAATAATTTGGAGATCGGAAATGCGCGCTGTAGAATTGCGGGAGGGAAACGGGTCGTGACGTCACGGGTCACCCATTCCCGGCGAAGGGCAGGAGTAAAAATCGAGGAGAATGCCGGAAGAATTCGCGGCCACGAAGGCGATAGCGGTGACATCATGCGCAAGCTCGGGAGGAGGGGCGAGCAGCCACGGAACGGAGGAGCGGCGAGCGACGATCCATCCTCCGCGTCCCGCCCGATTAGCCACGCCGAATTCCATTCGAAAAAGCAAAGCCTCTTCTCCCTCCACCCACCCCGCCCCTCTTTCCGCTTCCCCGAGCTTCGCACGGAAAGCCGGGGTCTTTCGTTTCGGTCACCGCCGCCGCTGCGAAAGGAAGCCCCCGGCAGACCCCAGCAAATCCAAGCAGCAGCAAAGGAAAAAATCCCCGCACGTCCGCTCGACTTGCGCCATCCGGCGCTCAGGTCGCTGAACTTCGGCATCCAGGGTTAGAAGGGGGACGAGCAGGAGGCGGGGAGGGAGGAGGAGGAGGAATAGGTCTTCGGCGCTATCATGCAGTCGACCGCTCGCGCACTCTCCATCCGATCTGCTATCGGGAGATCGGGTGGCGTGCTGGCTTTTCCTCCCTTCCGCTCCCCCCCAAAATGGACCGCCGCCTGTCGGAGATAAACAGGGAACAAAAGACAGCCGAGGGTCTCTAGCCGATCTCGCGGCGAGATGCGAGCCGACAGTCCCGGAGCGCGGGCCGCTTTTCGTCCACAGGACTCTGAACAGGAGGAACTATACCGAGCGGGGAAGGGGTCGGGAGTGCTGTAGGGGGAGGAAGGAGGAGAAAAGCTCATTCCGGGTTCGGGAACGGGAGGCGGCGGCGGCGCTCGGTCGCCACGCCGCGGGGAAGGAAAGGCGGCGGCTTTCGGAACCGGATGCCGTCTCCTTGGTGCGGGGTCCTCTCTCGGAGCAAGCCGGAAACGGAAGGCGTTCGGACTTTGTACGCCCTGCCGTTTCTGTACATAAAGTAATGTCTGGAAGGAGGAGAGGGAGTTGCCAGCATCCTCTTTGCCCCCGTCCCTTGTTCTTCGCTTCTTCCCACGATTTCGGGAGGTCTTCCCATCCCTGTCGGGGGAGCGGCGATCCATCCTGCGCTTCCGCCGGAGCATCCCGGGAATGCTATACGCTCTCCCACCTGATGGGATTCGCTCCCGGAACGGCCTAGCTGGCAGGTACCAACTCCCGGCGTTCCAGAGTTCCTGATCTGGGTCTCAGGACTCGTCATGCTCCCCAACAAACACCACCTGCTTGCTGGCACACCTTCTGAGAGTGCGCCACAGACCTTCCTGACCTCTTTCGGAACTTCCCCATGGCGGGTCTGCGAGGCTGCCGGCGGCCATTGTCCGCACAGGCGGAAAGTCGAGCCGCGCGCGCCGCATGGGTGAACCCATGAGCTGAAGTCCGCGTGTAGCACCCAGCGAACGACACGGGTCACCTACCCTCTAATTCCCGTTCCGTAATGGTGGATGACGCGTGACGTCGAGTCGGCATTGCAGTCCATTTCCGCGTGGGAGTGTGGTCGGCGGTCGTCCGCTTCGCCTGCCGGGACTTCAGCATTATTGGAAGGGACCCGTCCTCTTTCCTGAGGAATTCGTTCGGGGAAACTCCGCCCTGGAGGCCTGCTTGACCCCTTCCTAAAGCCATTCGAAGAGCCAGAAGCACGCTATGGTTTTGGGACGCTCACGTGTTGTTCTCGACGTCAGGGACTTTTTCTTGCATGTACGTGGATTTCGCACATGCCATGTACGAGCACTCCTAAGGCCTCGTGTCCACCAAGACTCTAGGGAGAATTTCTGCGATAAATGGCGGAGCGCACCTTCCGATGCATACTCTGGCGGTCGCGTGGCTGAGGCCTCCGCGCGCACGCGCAGCACCGAGTGTCGCGGGTTCGAATCCCACCCGAGGAAGTATCGATGCCGAGAATGCGGGGTTGGGGTGCGTCCTGGTACACAGTTGTGATCCCTCCCCCCTCAGGGTGACTCTGGTTGGCCTTATAGGCTTCAGGTACGGCATAAGTGGAAGCCGGATGCTCTCGAATGTCCCCGTTGACTGCCGAGATTGGAAGTTGACTTTCCGGGGTGCTGCCAGGAATCAAGGAAACAGTTCCCTTCGGGGTTCTCTTCCGGTTGTGAACATGGAGATGATTGATTGATACCTCTCCAGAGCTTCAAGAAGCACGCTGTTCCTTCAGAGGAGTAAACAAGGAGCGGTCCTTTCCGGGTTCCCTTTGGAGAAGAAACGAGAAGCGACCCCACAAACAGGGGGTCCCTCCGGGAGAGAATAAGGAAGAGGCTTCCTTAGGTATTCCCTACCAAGCGCAAGAGGAACGGACTCCTTCCTCCGGAGCCTTTCTGGATTCATAGGCTGGTCCCTTAGGGATCCTCCCTCTGAAGTGGCAGGAGTCGGCGTTTCTGGTGTTGCATGGGAAACTCCCCAGCAACGCCCGTCGATCTCACTGTACCTGGGGAGCTGTGAGCCCGAACTGCGCAGGGAACGGGAATCTCTACCGCACCTGCTTGTTGACTGTGTTGCCCTCCGGCCCCTGTGGTTGCGTTTCGCAACGGCCCTTGGGGCACCTTCGAACGCTCCCAGAGACGTGTTCAAGCGCCTCTTTGTGAGCGATGCCCTTTAGCCTGACGCAGCCCTAGCAGCACTTTGCTGCCTACGAGGGATTGTGGCGGCCTGGACCTACGCCAGAGATGGACAGCGCGATAGGGACACCATCTGCTTCGCCCTTGGCTTCCTGAGGACGGCAGCCAGATGGCCCCATCTGGGACGTATCCGGATGGAATTTGCCGGCATCCTGGAAAGGATGTAGAGGACGGCCTGCAGTGGAACGTGATCCCTTCCCCAGCCTCCCTCTCTTTGTAAAGAGCGTTCTTTTTTTCTTTTTTTTTTTGTTTGCCCCCACCCCCTCCACTGCCGAGTCGACCTGGAACTCTCGAAGAAGTTCACGACCATCGTCCCCTTTTTTTGACATGCGACGAAATCCCCACATCCAGGCCTGATGCGTCGTGGGTCGCTCAACACCGTCTTGTGCTGCGTCTATGCAACCGTTAGTGTTATTTGGGAATACAACCATGAAAAGCTGTGAGTCAACGGTTTTAACAGGTGCCGGCTCAGCTTTCCCCTGGTCACATATGTTTTTTTATTGTATATTCGGTACAATTCTAAAGAAACGCATTCAAGACATCTTCATTTCTGCACGAAAGGCGCCGTCATGAACTCTGCGTGCCAAGCGTAACATTGAAAGCATTCAATGAAACCATGATCAGCTGATTAACCCTTTGAGTGCTGTGGACGCATGGATGCGTCCCACGAAAATTATCGGACTATGCACGCGTCGACGCGTCTGGCAAATGTTTCTACTACCTCGTACACGCGACTTAATTTGGCACTATCCACGTTTGAGATGGACGCCTGCACTCACGTTCTTATCATTCCCTTAGCAACGGCAGCAAACGAAATTTTATTTCTATCGGCTAACCAGTGTCCGAGAGGTGACTCTCTGAAAAACCGAGAATAGCATAATGTAGTTGTGTCGTATACGATTTATTATGCTCTACCACGCCCAAATGAATTATTGATTTCATTGGAATTATTATTTTTAAATGAATACGGTACAAAAAATGAAACGATTCTATTTAATGAGGTGTAAATAAACAATTACAATAGTAAATTGAATCAGCACTTTATGTGGTCAGTCGGTACCTCGATCGAGCACGCGGCACGCGAGAAAGCGTGCCGTCCGCAGAGGTCGCCACTGCGACTCGCGTGTGGTCAACACAGGACGTTTCCCCTCATCCAAAGGAGTACATATATTCGTGTTACACTGTATGCATTAACAATTATTTCTAATAGAATCAAGTGATATGGTAGCGCGATTCCATGTACACATTTCGCAGTTCCTGTGTCCAAGTCATGCAATGTTCAATGAACATTACGTGTAGGCGTATACAAATGGTAAAAGCACTTTATTGAACGGAGTCACCCGTGTGTCATCCGTGGGGGCTCCCGATGATACGAAAAGGAAGGCCACGCCCTGATCCACAGGGTGCCGCCGCGGCCGCGCTGTGAGGAGGCACGGAAAATCTCTCTGTAAATCTGTTGAACTTCCAGGCGCTTCCGTGTTGTCGCAGCCGGCCGGCAGCCTCCAGGTCGCTGTGCGACGCTCCTCTCCTGCGTTCGCGTTGAGAGATCCCGAGTCTCGTTTCGCTGTTTTTTTTTTTTTTTTTTTCCGTTTTCCCTTCTCTCTGGCGCATCAGCTACCGCGCGCCGGACGTTCCAGAGACCTTGGAAGGCGACGCCTTCGCCCGCTTCCGGAGCTTCCGGTGAAACCTTTGGCCTGTTCCGCCGGGCCGCCATCTGTCGCTAGGGAACCGGTAGCTCGCCTTGCACCTCCACCCACCCACACGTGCCCTGGAAGGTGCACGTTCTTTCCGCGGCTCCACAGCAGCCGCACGCGCTGCTCGCTGCCGCCGTTTGGATTTTCTCCCGGTCAATCCGGGACTCCAAAACACACGCGCAACTTTTGTAATAAAACGCTCCAATGTCCATATTCGTAGTGGAATTGCAATCTCACTACGCGGATAGAATCCTGGAGACTGTGCTGCTCGAGAGCAACTTGCCGAGAGAGGAACGCGCAAAACAGACAGCAAACAGGCAAAACAAAAAAGATGAATGCATAAGTGGAGCACAGGAGGTTTCAGAAAATGTTGGGGAGTAAGGAGGCACGGAAAGGCTCACAGATGCCTGAGTGGTGTCCTCCTCATCCTTTGCCGGATGCTCCCTCCATGTGCCGAGAGAGATGTGGTGCTCCTCAAGAAGGAGATTGCTATCCGGATGGAGTCTCTGGTCGTCTGTCCTCTGTCATTGCGGATCCCAGCCACCGCTACGACACCGGCGTCGAAGCAGCAGGGATCGGTGCTGCAGGCGACATTCCTCCGCGAAGGAAGAGGCGCCTCGGCAGGCTTCTCGGGTCGCCTCTCGGTGAGTCCAGGGACGCAGCCGAGCCACTCCGGAGGGCAGCACACTCGAAAGGCAGGTGCGGAGAAGGTTGTCTTTCCGCCGCATCTGCCACGGTCCAGGGCCGCACCTTCTTTGGCTCAGAGTTGGAAGCGCGCGTTGCGTGGGGCAACCCGATGTGGCAGTCGCAACGCCAAGAGCTTCGGGCATCTTTTCCGTGTCACCGGCACTTGGGCGAAGAGCTTGGACATGAGCCCAGAGGACTTACGGTTCCTCGCAACGAACTCGAGGAACGGGTGAGAGGCAGGAAGGAATAGGACTAGAACTCCATCCTCAGAAAGAAGAAGCGGACCGCCAGACCTGCTTAACGGTGGGGTGAGAATCTCCTGCATTCCATCGCAGGGGCGACTCGGACCTTTCGGTCGCCTGGCTGGCGAGGCGAGTCCAGTTGAAGCCAAGGGACCATTGGAGGGATTGGCGAAAATAGGAGAGAGGGGAACTGCACCGGGTTTTGGGGGTCATTTCCTGCCTGCCTTCCTCAGGGAGACAACGCTGCCGCTGCAGAGGAACTTCCCCGTAGGGATGTTGGGGTGCCCGACGACGCGTCGCAGACGAGGAGAGCCGTCGGCAGGCTTGCAACGCCAAGCGACCTCCGGCCGCTGCCCCCACGCGCATTGTCGTGGGGGAAGCTTCTATGAAGGATATTCGTTCTGCTTGCATTCCCCCACGCGAGGCCTGCGTGCCATCACTGCGCACGCAGCCCAGTCGACCCCCTTCCTGTGGGGAGCGCGATCCATGGACCAGCGAGCGAAGCAGGAGGATGCATCTCGAGGCGGCAGCAGTCCGCATCTTCGTCGCCCTTCGCTTCCTCCCGTCCTTTTGTCCGTTGCCCCGCAGTCGACCCTCGAGTCGGCGCCTGCCCCGAGGAGCTGACTCCGGCAAGGGGACGAGTGGCTTTCCTTCGCTTCACGCGGTTGTTTTCCCCACGCCTCCTTGGGAAAAGTAACCGCCCGCGTCATGACCGCGCGTTGCGGAGCCTGCGGGCAAGACGCTGCGGCGGTGGACGGGAACTGAACCCGACGCACCTTCGTGGGCCCAGCGGGAGGGGCCAGGTCCATGGAGCACCGGAAACCTCATGGTGTCTGGAGGCAGAGTTCCAGGACGCAATCCTGGAAAAGAGGGAAGGGATGCTCCGCTGCCCTTGGCGCGAAGCGACGGTCCGCATGCCCCTCTCTTGACAGGGACAGCGCGCGCCATCCCGGACACGGTACCTGCCCTCCCCCGTTTGTTCTCTCGCCGTGTGCCTGAGGCTATGGCGGGAGACAGGACCTGCCGGTCACTTCTGGTGAGGCGCGAGAGTCTCCCAAGGCGATTCCCGGGGTTCTCTTCTCAAGCGGAGGGTCAACAGGCACCGTGCGACATGGGCAAGGGGCGAAGCGCGGCTGCAGCGGTTCACTCTAGCGGCAGACCGGAGAGACGGCAAACGAATGGCGAGTGCCCCGGAAGCTCGCGAGAGGGCGCCTTTCGTTGTCTCGTGGAGCCTGGGCGCTTCGACGCGACCAGGGTCCCATACCGTGCGTCCACGGGGACCGAAAACCTCGGATCCCGGATACGACCGGGGCGTCCAAGAGGACGCGGTTCGCACGCGGACGCTTTCGCTTCCATCGCGGCGAACTTCCTCGCAAAGACTCGACGCCGCCGCGAGTGCGTCGCACTGGCGGCGTTTCCCAGCGACGATTCAGGTCACCCGACGACCAACACGCCCGCTGCTCCCAGCGTGTTCCTTTCCGAAGCCGCCTGGAGGAGAGCGAGGGATTCCTTTTTTACGTGGAACGGAAGCTTTTTGTACAAGAGTCCTGGACCGGACTTCTGCTCCTCTCTTCCCTCCAAAGAACGCTCCCCCCGCCCGTGGCACCGTTTCGAACCGCTTCGAGAGCGTGTGGGAAGATCTGCGTGTGGGAGTGGGCATTAGCAGGGGAACTGGTTTCCGCCTGCTGCCCTGCGACAGGACCCGAGTCAGCTGCGTTCCTCCCGTAGGCATCATCTCTCCGCAGCATACTTCAGAAGGAGGCGCACCGAGCACGTCGGAAGGCATTTGAGCGAGCCTGAACCAGCCGGAGCACAAACAGCAAGGCAGAAAGAAAGGCGATCTCAGAGGACGAAGCGAAATTACGGTGAACCCACCCCCGTATAACGCGCGCGAGATAGGTCCCCGCGTTATACGAGCCGTATGGATAACACGATAACGTTTGGAAGAGATACCAAGTGCTACTTAAAACGTATACCAGAAGGATATCCATTATTCCACTTCTACACTCACCATTATCAACAGTAAAAATACTACCGATATAAGCGTTTATAAACACTATCAGATAGAAATAATCAGTACCGAACTCCTGGGACTCCTGGAACTCCCGATCAATCAACACAGCCAAACACAGTTCCATAGCCCCCTCACAAATTCCAGGCAACATCATAATTAAAATCTCATATTCATTCCTCGTCGCAATCATCTGAAACAAAGAGGAAAAAGTCAAGAGTGCTTGTCTATTATAATTGAACTTCGTCGAACACCTTTAGAACTTCGCTGATGCTTAGCCAATTTGAGCAATTCAGTCGTTTCAGCTCCGTCATTCTCCATATCGAGAGACGCGTCTTCTCGCGCAGTTTGAACAAAATGGAATCCAACCCACTTGAATCACGTGTTCGCATTCTTCTTAAAAGCTGCTGAACGGACGGTGCACCACGGAAGTGGAACTTGTCCACGGCGGCGCGCGAGCCGCTCCGCCGTCTTGCACGAGGACGGCCGCTCTCTTCGTCGCGTTGTACGAGGGCTTACCGTACAAGTGGAGGCGTATGAAAGCAGAGGCAAAAGAAAAGCGTGTCACGTTTGTCGCTGCCCGCTTACTGCCGTGGTTGGGCGACGGCAGAGGGAAGAGCACCCACCGACGGCCATCTCTTGCACAAACGGAAACAGTGAAATGAGAATGAAAAGGCAATGAGGATACGAATTTGCTGCAGGAACCGTGTGGAAGGTTACGAGACACATATGCACTAAGGTACAATAAGATACAGATGTGTACGTTTACCCAAAATGCTCGTGAAGAACAATGTGACTCGATGAGGACACCGTTTACTACGGAACCAGGGCGGTTCCTCCTGTTCCAAGGTTGGTTTCGGGTGTCCTCGACTTAACTGCCATAGCACCATGTCGTTATGTGCATCATCCGTTCGTTTCCAGATTGGAAGACGCAAATACGAAATGCGGCTGTATCGAACGCGGTTGTCGCGAGCTCCTGGTCGCAGCGGGCAACTGACCTCTTCGTGTTTCGTTAGGGAAAGTTTATGCATGTGGGGGGGAGGTAAATGGGGTTCTTGGTCAACAGGGAAATCTCTTTGCGCTGCGAAGCCTTTTCGGCTGCTTACGTGCCAGGAGAGGCCGTAGCCCCTGGTGACCAACATTTCGGTAAACTAGAGAAAGAGCTCCCTCTAACGAAAGACATTCAGAGATTTTGCACTTTGCTAACATTTGGAGCACCCGCAAAGAACGACTTAGCTGACACAGTATTACAAAAAGGGTGCAATGACCAAGACAGGGAAGGGGCAAGGCATGCGGCGGTGATTCCAGCAGCTCATTCACAAGTTCAGAAAGCTACGCCAGCGGCCGTGACCTTGTGCGAAAAGAGTTAGGTAACATCCCAATAGAGTAGCATCTTAAAATCCCTTCATTTTCCTTATGAAGTACCTTAAATATGATAATCGTCTCTTGTACTGTGAATCTGGGATTTGTTAAACAAAAAAGCGTTCGCTTACATTCCGTGCAGTCCACTCATACAATTTTGGAGATAACGTATAGGAGTAATGGATGCCGCTGTGCTCTTTATAACCCGGTTTCCTGTGTACATAATCCACAATACTGATTCATGTAAACATGTAGGGTCACGAAAATCCATGTACCTCGCTTGCAGCCCTGTGCTGCCTACGCGGGATCGTCGTGGCATGGAGCAAAGCGACGGGAGGATCCAGCGACAGGGATGCCACCGTGTACGCCACGCGCTTCCTGAGGATGGCGACGCGATGGCCCCATCTGACATCCACCATCCAGCAACAGCTTGCCGGCATCCTCCAGAGGATGACGGACCCTCTCAGCAGACTGTGATCCCTTCCCGCTCCCCCCCCCCCCAGTTTTGTTAATTTTTTTGTTTTCTTTTTGTTTCGTTCCCCCTCCCCTCTGCTGCCGAGGTCGACCGCGCCGGTCTGCGCACCGGTAGCCCGGCAAGCTGATACTTTCCAGGGCGTGGCCGGTCCAGTCACAGATTATAGAGGTTTGTTCGGAAGAATAAACGTCCCGGCGCAACAGGGTTTCAATCGAAAATCCATGTAGGGTCACGAAGAAGCGCTTCTTCCTTTCCTCGGTTTTCTTCGGTCGTAGGTCGTAGGTCTTCTTCGGTATCGAAAAACCTGGCACTCAATGGCACAGAAATGGTACGTTTTCTGAATCAAAACCACAGAGAAGATAAAGTGTATACTATATGTAGGGCGTATTCTACTTTATGCATCATGTGAATTGTATATGCATCGAGTTGTCGAGTATTATCTTTATTTCCTCAAACCGTGGTTACGTCATGGTCGGGAGATCATCTTTTTCCCGTTGAAACCGGGCCTTCAAAAGATGCTGGAGTTCCACGTGAAAATTGTGGCTGAATTCATTTATCAAAGGCATGCTCCTCTATTAGTTTCGAGAAAACACATGTGAACCAACCGAATTACAGTTATTTCTTGTGAGGATAAAGTAAAACTTTAAATCATTACTCATGCAGTAATCATTACTCTGCTAGAGGGGACTAAGTTTCAGGCGCCATCACGAATTGCAAAATAAAGGTATTTATAAAATGAAAGATATTGATCCCACATTTTTTGGAAATTTCGGAAATCTTTCTCCTTGAATCTGCAAATGACACTGAGCAGTAAACAACACACGAAAGTGTACAGTCTCAATTATTGCATCGACAGGATGAAATACATCCCTACGTCATGATGGTCATCAGTAGTACTAGTGAATGATCCTTGCGCATTAAGAGATACTTTTCGTGATACGATAGCTAGTGTTTACTTTTTTCAGGGAGTTTGCAAAGCTTCGTATCTTGTGACATTGTAGGTTGTTTAACACTTTTGAAAAATTTGATTTTCTTCGAGCCCAGTTTCATTTCTTGTCAAAATGGGTGTCCTTAACAATCCAATATTGAGTAGGAACAGGAGACAGAATGAAATTAACCTCGAAGATCTTGAAGGGTAATAAATATTCTGTACTCAATTTATGTGTTTCTTTTTAACCCAAAATGAAAACTAGCACGCATTATTATTGATACATTGGTGCAAACATAGTAGCAACCCTTTGAAAGTATTGTTGAACTTTGAGGTTTTAGGCTGTTTATTAGTTGATGTTATATATTATAGCCTGGAGGATTATTTATACATTCAAGATGACACTGAAGATGAAACGTTATCAAATGAAAACTATCTCATACAAATCAGAAGAAAAAGAAATAGGAATACACGACATCCTGCAGTTCTGGAAACCACATCCACATTTTCGGGAAGAAAACAAAGCAGAAAGAGGTGTAAAATGTTTGAAAGCGGTAAAACAGGTGTATATTTTTGGGCGTAAACTATCAATGTTTGTATTTTCTTATAGTTGCATTTCTTTCTCAAATGGCAGATGAAGATGACTGCAATCGTGAAATAGCTATATGTGACTTTATCGAAAACTCAACCTCTGCTTTTTTGCAGCTTATGGAAAATGAGGACTACTTACAGGTAAAATACACACACACACACAATAAAAACAGGGATTCGAATAATTATTGGGAGGTGCACTTTCAAATTCAAGTGCCCTTGGCAATTTTTATGATTTTATAGTTGCGGGAAGTGTTGGTCTGTTGCACAGAGGAGCAGCAGGAAGCCTTGCTTGACATGCATCAGGAAACTACATCATCAGAGCAGAATACTGGGTCTTCAGGGTCTTCTGGAGACTCCAGAAAAATTCACCCTGCACTGTCTCCTCAGATGGCATTCCAGACTTTGGACAGGCAGCTACGTAATCTGCTTGCCAGTCGTCACATACCTGTTGTGCGTGGGGAAAGGTGTTTCCATACTGCAGCAGGCATGTTTTTATAGGGTGTTTTGGATGGCTTGGAAAGTGAACTGACCAGTTTTTTCCTCAAAAATCCAACATCTGTCTTTTGTTCCCAGCGATTACCTTCATATCATAGACTTCTTCTACATGGTATCTGCCAGTATCATCAACTACTTAGTCACAGTAAGTATGAAAAAAAAAAACAACAGCAACATTCTATCTCCAAAATGTAAAGGTTTTGGGAAAGGGAAACTCCGTTGGACCAGAGTTTTCAATCCTTGGAGTGACTTCATCCTTCCATCTGTATTGTTAGCTGAATTGGTTCAAAAGCGATTAAATAGATAGGGGTGTACCTATATGGGGGGCAGTGGGGTCTGACAATGCGATTGTGTAGATGATGTGTATACCCTTTGGGTTCTAGCTTTGTGCCTTTTTGTTTCAATAAAGTGCTGTGAAAATGAATGAGGAAGTTTCGAGGGTAGCACAGCAGAAGGCCTATCTGGAGAATGAAATTCAGCAGGCACAGGCAAAATTGAGAGATTTGAAACAGCAGGGTGTACCCTTATGGACAAAGTCCATGTCATCATCACAGCATCAAAAGAAGTGTCAGCTTGCCATGGAAAGTTGCCATTTACAAGGTCGAAGAAGAGTACTAGAGGAGCTGCATGCAGTCTGTGGGCGTGAGAGAGTCAACAATTATGGCATTGGCATCCAGTGTTTCCTAAGGTATTTGCATTGCATCAGAATCCAGAGGCACATCTTGAATCAAATCACAAAGAGTTGGAATATTTGCAGAGCATCAACACAAAACTAGATAATGAATTAGAAAAGTAAGTGAGGTTTACTTAATAAACAATTTGATTTTTTCCGGATCAAGAGATCAAATTGTTTTCTTGACAAATGCTAGTACTCAAAACACGTTCACGCCATCTCTTCATGTTAATTTTATTTTGTTGATATTTAAGAAGTTTGTTGATTTTTGGGGAAACACATTCCAGTCCATAACACAGTATTCCTTTAGGTTTAACAAAATGCTGGATTCGTTAGTTTCTCCCTTAAATAAAGCTGCAAGTGTGGGTGAATGTGATGAGATGCTGTTGCGTTTCACATACACTAAGCAGGCAATGGTAAGTCTTCATGGTAATCTGTTTGGATCAGTTCTCATGAATGGTCTGATTTTTTTGACCCTTGCTAGTGTTTATTTCATATTCAGTGATGTTGATTCCATGAAGTCTACATCAACACTTGAACTTTAATTTATTGGTAGTATTTTTTTATGACAGCTTTGTAACTTCTGCAAGTCTTGTAGTTTTAATTTCTACACTCTCTTTTTCTGTTTTCATTGGAGCTGTAAGCTCCAGCAGATAATTAATGAAGTATATTTGAACTCCAAAGCAAGATTACTTTATGTAGTGTTCTATCAATGAAGAGTGTAAATACAATATAAGTAGTTTAATGTTCTTATGTATTGTGTAATAATTTGTAGTTGTGTTGTAATTTTCTAAATTCACCAATAGGCTTGAAAGTCAACAAATTTTAAAAGTAGTATTCTAAAAAAAAAGTCACAGGACAGTTGAGTGCACAGACAAGCTATTGTAAAGTGTTTCCCACGTAATAAATGAATCTTATATTTTCAAAGCAAGTGGCAAAAAACTGAATGTAGCATGGAGATCCTTACACTGGTTTTTTATTTCCTAGAGGTGCAATCAACCACGTAACTTCAAGATTTCAATATTGATATGATGAAAAGATTTCATAGGTCGAGTTCAATTATTTTAACATTCATTTCACTTTTCCTATTACAGTGGTTTGCTAATGTATATTTGCAGTTGGGTTTTATGCAGAGAAATGTTTTTTGTGGATTAAATGCATCCCATTTGTATGATTGCTAGTTCAAAAATTATCCTTGTCATTGAACTTGGTGTGTATTTATTGTGATACACGAAAGATTTCAGCCGTCTTCTTCTGTAAGTGAATACATCTATTAGAATTCAGCAATGGTATGAAATTAGTGGTCACTACAGTACGAAATGCAAGTGGAGTGAATTTAAAGTGAAGGCTTTTGTGGCATAGCCGCTTTTTCTCCATTAGAATATAAGCTGTCGTGTAGCCTCACATTTGTAAAATCAGACGTCAAAAGTCGTCAGTATAAAAGAGATAGTGTTTATCAACACGAAGCATTGTGGTTTGACAGCGAAGTGTGTGTGTTGCTCTCCGTAGTTTGTTGCTACTTCCGATTCATTCCAACCTGTGAACTCCTGCAACCCCGAGGCAAATCGCAAGGTTGTGTCATAGGTTGCTTCCTTCAGGAGTCCATGCCAAGTGTGAGAACAACTGTGCCAATTTGTGCTTCACGTGCTGTTGTGGGTCACAATGAAAGGGAAGCATAGGTGTGCTTCTCTCACCGAAAAGGATCAGTCAGCACACACCCTAATGGGATCAAGGAATTTGTGCCTCTTTGACCTATAGGGTACGGTTTGGCTTGAAAATGTGCCCAAGAGTGGATTGTAGCCCTCGTGCACCGAGGAAGTCACTGATCATTGCTAGTTCTGGTACTTATTCGGAGACAGCCGGAAAGGAAGGAATTCTTGCTTACGTACGATTTTCCAGAAGAGGGTCCTTCTCGGATAACCGGCCAGGTCACGAGTGTCGAAATCTTGTTGAGATGCCGAGCAGAACCGTGGTGTCGGAATTTCAACGGATAGGGTTGCCGGAGAGGAAGAGCCGAACGGACCCCGGTCTCTGCAGCCGTTTCTCCGTCTTTGTAGTTTCGAGTCCTATCCCGAGGAATCTGGACCAGGCAATCAGCAGATGAGCTCGATCCGGGAAGCGATGATCCATTGCTGAACGTGTCCACTGGTGGATTCTCTCGAAATCGAATACTGAGCGGAGTGTGCATTCCATTGCGAAATTCTCGAGCGGGGCTGCCTTTATTGAACCCGCGGTGTGTAAACACTGCGGGCTCAATAAATTCTTCTTGCAAGCCACGCAGAGACGAGGGAGGAATTCTGCCGGTAGTGAAATGAGATCGTTCGGTTGCACTCTGCTGTTGAGAGCGTGCAGCTCAGTGCAAAGGAAGGCTTTGCAGTTGTACAGTCTCCTTCGGTAGTAGGAGTTTGGCGGCTGATTTGGAATTCGGCTTGCAGTGTGGACGTCAGTCCACTGTTTGGATGATGCTTCCTCTTCCAGTTGCTGTGGCGACGAAACCGAATTGCTTTCGTTTGACGACCTCAGTGGGTCATTGTAAAATTGAGAGACCTTCCGATTCGGTTCTTGAGGATTTTTTTTTTTTTTTTTCCGATCATCGCCGTTGCAATTTGCCCAATTGCAGTTATGTGTGATTGTCTGGGTACGGATGGGCTTAAGTTCTTCGTTTCTTTTTGTGTGTGTGTGGACGTAAATCGTAAGGACGATCCCATTACTTTCTGCCGTGACTCCGTTCATGAAATATTCAAAATTGCTTTTTACTGCAGTAGTACGTAATGGATCCCAAGGATAGGAAAGGAGAGTGGATCCCGGTGAACACCAATCACAGCACCTCGGCCGACAGACAGCACAGGAAGTTCGTGTTGGTACGACGCCCCGGCCTATTCGGTGAATCTGTCAAATGCCGTGGCGTCGATAAAGCAGTCGAAAAAGAAAAAAAAAGAAAAGAAAAAAGGGGGAAAAGCCAGGGATATTTTAATTTTCCCCTTTTCAGGATCTACTTTGCGATATGCTCCCAAAGCCTCCCGACGGCTTCATACCCCTGAAAGTCTTGCTCAGCGTAAGTAGGTTTTCGCCATTTTCGCTTCCTGCAGATTTCCCGACGGCAAAGGAGTCGCCGCAGCTCCGGTCGGGGGGTCTGACCTGTGAAATGTTGTCCTCCGAAACGCGGTCTCAGAGGTGGCTTGTGGAAAATGGCGAGGAAAGTTTCGGCGGGGTCTCGGACTCTTTTTTTTCTTCTTTTTTCTTAGAAGTCCCCAGAAGTATTTTCATCGTGCAGCAAATTCTTAGATACGGTGCTCGTTTCGTTGATGGCTGTTCGAAATGTTAAAATGTAGACGGCGCCGCAAGAGGCAGTGTTTCTTCTTTGTTTCCTTTTTTCTTCTTCCTCCCGCCGGAAAAAAGCTCAAATCGTTTCGAATGAAAACATCTGGTCACGCAGGTTCCGGAACATTTGAAACCATTCTTATGTAAATGAGAATCTTCCTTTGTCATCCAAGTACGAGGAAGGAATGGTTCGTCCCCTGAAAGCGAGAGGTTCGATTTTGGTGTATTTGAGGAGTGTATGGCACGCGGTATGTGGGTTTCGAGTATATTTGTAGCAACTTTTTTTTTTTTTTTTTCTTTTTTTTTTTTTGTTTTTACGGTTTCTGGCCGTTTTTTAACGGCGCCTGGAACCGTAAAAATTCGTGTAGGAACAGCGCTCCTTTCACGCAGCCAATTCAGGGGCAAATGGCACTTCGGCGTTGTGAGGTACATTTTTCAGCTGCAGCATCAGCAAAGAGCCCTGCAAAGAGTTCGCAAAGCAGCGAAAACATTCGAAATCGATGTGTTTTCGCAGACACGTGCGGCTCTTGCACGACAGAATCCCGAAACTGCATGTCGTGGATGCTGCGCGCTGGTACAGCGGACAGCTTACCGTGGTTACGGTCCAAAGCAAACACTCCTTGCGAGGATGCGGTAGCTGATCTTTCGGCGCCGCCGTCACGTGCAGTGGCGCGTGCGTGCGTGCTCTGCCCTGGCCGGATAAGCGTGCCCTGCGAACGGACTCCACGGAGATGGAGCCTCATCCGCTTACCGTGTATGTGTGTGTGTGTGTGTGTGTGTGTGGTAGAGTAGGTGTGCCTTACGTGCTCTCTTGATTTCGTTTTTCCTCTCCCGACGATGCCGTGCCTCCTCCCATTCGGAGCCAAAGCACCCCGCGAGGTTCTGTGCGTTTCGCATTTCCGCCCCTGCGGGTTGCCCGCCGAGGACACGTCGGGTCGCGCAAATGCGACCGCGGTGTTCGCGGAACCTCAGCGGCAGCGTTGGGGCTCAAAAAGAGATGCCACATCAGGCGTTTGCGATCCCACAATGGGATTCTGTGCAAGAGGGACGATGGTCGAACACTGCCCGAGCAAAAATCATTTTGGCGTGACGCGCAGCTGTGTTTGCAGCCTTCGCTGTTTCCGTTGCTGGGAAAGCGCGTTTCAATGTACGGCACTTTTTTTTTTTTTGGTACAGTTGGATGGAAGACGGGAGTTACGTGCATCCGAGAGATCCGAGGATGGATTTTGCCTGCATCTGTTTACTTTTGTTTGCAAGCATCCGGGGAAGGGGGGGGGGGACGAAATTCGCAAAGAGAGGAATCGTGCCCTTAAGAATCGGTGCAGACACCCCACGCATCCCCCGCGTGCCCGATAGCCAAGTTCGTAAGCGCTAATGACACGTGCTGGAAGGCAAACCTTTTCTTTTTTTTTTTTTTAAAAAAAAAAAAAAAAGAAGTGCGTTTGCCGTAACTGATTGTAGCGGATGCTTTTATATATATATATATATATATATATAATATGGGGGCTTCCGAGTTGAGGGTGTGAAAATGATGGGCCCCCTCCACGTTGCTCATCATCCGCGGAAGATCGGATTTGAACCATATAGAAACGAAAAACCTGAACCACTTGGCGTAGGGCTGAACCGATTTGTTTTCAGCATCCTTTCACTTAATTATGTGCACTTGGTAGTTCTTACGAGTGGTTTCTGTTATGCCATTTCTCCACCGCGTAAGGACGGCTTGTGCATTGTACTAATGAACATTGGACAGCGTGTTGACATCGTTGGCGTAATGTACTTTTCCATCCTGTGGGACACAGAAATTAAGTTCTTTCTGTGTTAACGTTATCCATGATTGGGTGTGCGTAGCATGCTCCAGTGTTTCTTTCGCTGTAATCTGATGCTGATGCATCTCAGCTGTTGCTCATTGGATCGTGTTTTTTTTTTTTTTTTTTTTCTTTCCTTTTTTGTCCCCGTGATGACGTAACATATTTCTCGCGGATATCCGAAAAATACGCAGTCATTTATTTGGCCCCTGATTGAACCATGCGCCGCAGGTTTTTCCAATTTAGAGAATTACGACTCGTGGGTAGGAAAAACACTGATAGGAAATAAATAAGGGTGTTCGGAAAAGAGCAAGAAGAAACAATGACTCGATATCCTTAAAGGCTGAAGGGATATTTGGGGCAAAAAAAAAGATCGATACGAAGCTGGGGACGCTTGACCACGACGAAGGCAACAACAACAACAACAGCATGAAATGTTATCAGTCAGCCCTCTTTTTTTTTTTCTTTCCTTTTTTTTTTATCGGCACTCGATAAATTCAGGCAGAAGCTTACGTACTGCTGTGCTCGGTTGCATTTCCAAATCATCTTCATCCGCGCAAAACGCCCGGCGTGCTCCCCTCGCATAACGACCGTCGGCGACGTGCAGCAATGCAGCCCGGTCGTCGTGCTGTTTCGACCCCCCAGGGAAAGCTGGGGTGCATTCTGCATTAGCAGGTAGCATGGAACTTTACAGTTTTACAGGAGTCCCAGCGGCACGCAGTCGCTGGAAACGCCAACGGAGCTCTTCCCAACTTCGTCCTCCTGTGATCACGAACACTTGGGAGTCTCCTTGAAGCGTTCGGAACCCATTAAGGGTTTCCTTATTCGGAGATTTTGGAACAGGGGAAAGGCCACTGCATGCGTGCGTGCGTGCGTACGTGCGTGCGTGCATGCGTGCGTGCGTGTGTTTGCAGTGTGTGTGTTTTTTGTTTACGTCAAATGTTTCCCCGTCCGTGTTCGCGAGGCCGTGTGGGGTGTATCAGATATCCGAACGCAGACATTGGGAAACCGAAGTGCTCATGTTGCGTCGTACTTCGCCTAAAGCTACACGTGAGCGTGCCTTGGAGATCTATCAAAGGCTCACAACAGGAAGGGGGGGACAGATCGTGCCCCGCCGTGAGGTTTTTGGCGGATGTGGCACCGATGCTCCGTCAGCTCTTCCGAGAGCGGCGTGCTGCGGAAAGACGTGAAGGTGGAAACGGGCGGCCGTCGCACGTCCGTTTCCCCCCCCCCCCCTTTTTGGGGCAGAAGGGGGTATCCCTTCCCTCCTCTCTCAAAAGCATGTTGGTCCACGTTGGTGGCTGTCGAGGAGATTTTTTTTTTTTCCTCAGCATGCTTTCTAGCGGTGCACGCTGCTCTCGGGGGACCTGACGTTTGCTGGTTGATGGTGTGCCACCTTGGAGAGCGCTGTTTTCCTTCCCCGGAGAATTAACCGTAGGATGCGGGGTGGGCTCGTCTGTCTTGTAAAAAGGGAGTAGAGGAGTGCTGGGGTATTGGGGCGAAATCGGATGTTCTCTCTCTCTTTTCGTTCTTTTTTCCCCAGCCGTCTTTGCTTTCGTGTTGTCTTTGAAGTACTCCGCTCAGCGTAGCGTATTTCTTGATCCTCCCAGTTTGCGTCCTATTTGCATCTGTTTTCGCTGTCCCTTTTGTGCGTGTGTGTTGTTTCCTTGAGCATCCAGCTTTGCGAGAACGGGAGGCTGGAACCACCGAGCGCTCGCCGCCTGCCGCCGCTGTTGCGATTTCCGTGATCCGACTCGCGCGATCTTCTGCCGCAAGCCCCTGCGTGTTCTTCCCGTGCTGTTCCTCCCGCTGGGATCCGTGGGATTGTCATTAAATGTCTTTTTGATTGATGTTCTCTTTGAATAGAGGATGATGGACAAAATGGTTTCCTATCCTGACGATCCTTATCTGCAGATAACTGACGACATTTGGGAGGGAAGCCTAGCGTTGCTCCAGAAGCGCAGTCTCCTGCTGTGGAACCAAGATTCGAGCGGGGTCACTTTCAACATCATGTAGGACCAAGCAGTGACAAATAAAGCCGGAAACTCGAGCGAGAGGTTGTTCTCGTGTTGGGTTCTGCTTGCAGGGAAGGTTGGGGTGCCGAAGGGCGTGCTCGCGGCAAATGTCATTCCGATCCGTTCCTCTTTTCCTTGTCTCTGTCGCCTTCTCTTTCCGTCTTCCGCCACCCCTCCCAGCGAGACGGAGGCGTGGAACGTTCCTCCGAACATTCGCCCGGTTCGGGTGTTTCTTTCCCGTGAGGGATGCCGAAGGAACGGAGTGCCCGCACAGGTGTTTGGTGCGTTTGAGATGGTGGAAGAAACAAAAAAACAAAACAAAACAAAGGGAGCTCTCTGGTGTTATTTCGGGAAACCAAAAGGAAAAACAAAAGAACTGTTTGTTTGTTTATCTCATGAACTCGGAGCTCTTTTCTACAGGTTGTTTTTTTGGGAACTGGGAACGAGAGGTTCGGCTGGAGGGATCCCCCGCCTAAGGCGGGATAGAAGAGGAGGAGAGCTTCCGTGCGGTTGCATGAAGTGGGGGACCGGGCGGACACCACCGCCGTCTCGATACGACGTGTTCAAGCGGTGCGTGGAGCGCCCTTGCGCAGGGCCCCTTGGCCCTTGCGCTCTCCCCGGCCCCTTACCGAGACGCGACTTCACCCGAACAGTTTTTTTTTTTTTTTTTCTTTTTTTCCCTCCTCTTCCTCCTGTTAAAATATGCATTCGAAGCAGATAAGCTTATTGTGCCGTGCTTTCGGCCGAGCTCATGCTGCTTCTCCTGCACGCAACTGCTTCGCGGATCGTGACGGCATGCTTTCTGTCCCCGTGCCTCATGGATTGCTTGATTGATCCCCTTAATTACGTGAGATTGCTGGCGCAGCCCGCATCCGTCATGTTATCAGGTATTCGCATCGGGACCGCTTTCGGCGTTAATAGCAGGCGTCACAATTACTAGGAATTAGTAACACCACGAATACCTCGCGTTCGGACGGCGAGCCACGGGGTGAGGGGGCGGGGGAGCAGTCCGCCCCTCTTTTTCCGCGGCGCGGTCGCCGTGGTGACCGCTCACGCGGCGAGTGGATACGCGGTACCGGAAGCGCGGCCCCCGGGCGCTTATCGCAGCGTTCCCTCCGTCCTCCTTCGGCGGCCGTGGGGGGGGGGCGCGCGCGTCCCCCTCTCGCACCGTGCGGACGCCGGCCGTCACGACGCGAAGACGTGTGACGGGAATGCGCAAGGCGAATGAATCGGTTGAGCGTAACGGCGACGCCGTGCCGCGGCGGAGGAGCGCTGCGTACGCGGGAACACTTTCCGTTGGCGAGCCGGCCTCAGATAAGCAGATATGGTCAAGTTTGGGTCTTCGGATGGTAGGTAATTGTGCAATCTGAGGTTCTCACGTTTAAAGCTATCGGTCCCCATCAAGATAGACGGTCTTTTCCTCCTCACACGCACCGCACGCTCTTCAGCGTCACCAAACCGAAGCGATGCTCACGTCCCAAGGAACTTTTTTGCAGTGCGGTCGCCCGAAAGGAGAGGTTGAAGGTGGTCAGCACGCGCTCCGTTGGCGCCGTGTCGGCTCTGCTCCTTCCGGAGGACGCTTCGCCCGCCTCCTCCGTTTTCGTCTTTCAGCGATGCACGCCGCCACACCTCTCCCTCCGGTTAGCTCCCTCTGGAGCTGCAGGCCGGTCGCAACGTGCCCCTGCCGCTCCGTAAGCGTCGGCCTGGCGAGCGGATGGTTCGCTCTCCTCCTCCCGCGTCGTCGGACCCCTGGGGAGTCCCGCAGCATCGACCCGCGGCCGGCTGTTTGTGTGCCCTCTCGTGGCACTCGTGAGGGTGCACCGACCACCACGTGGGTCAAGTGGGAAAACGGGGAGAGGCGCGTGATCCTGGGGCCGCTTTCGTTTTCCTCCGCGTCCGGGTTTGTCACCGGGAACGAATTCCCCCCTCCGCGAGGACGCCGCCCCGTTCGCCCTTTAGGCAGGGCCACGCGTTCGTTCTCGGGCGCAGCTTAGCAGGCGAATGCAAGGCGTCGCCGCCGTGTATGTGTATGTGTGTGTGTGTGTGTGTGTGTGTGTGTTTTCTTACAGGCAACGCACGTCGCTCCACCTGTTGTGTGTACTCCAGAAAGTCAGGTTACCTGCCGTCGAAGAGCCACGGCACGGATTTGCCTTTGCCGCTGCTGGTGTTCCGCTGTTGTCTTCGTCGTAAACACGCATCTTCCAGCATGCACGTCCTGCCCCTTCTGAGGCGGCGTGCAGGCGAGGAGGCAGCGCTCTCAGCAGCATCTGCTGCTGCCGGTTGGGGTTTCGGTCCCTCGCCAGAGTTCTCTCGACGGAAGGAGAAACAGAAAGATCTTTCCCGAGGAGGCGAGACTTTGCGCGGGCGCGGTTCGCCGTGGGTTCGGGTTTACTCCGGGACGCTCGTGCCTGCGGCCAAGTCCGCGAAAGACACGGTCCGGCCTGGCGGAGAGGTTCCTGCATGGAGAAAGGAGGGTGGGTGGGTGGAGGGTGCCCATCGCGATGGACGCACTCGCCGAAGAAGCGCTGGAATTTGTGGCGGCGGCGCGGTGGCTCGGGAAAGCGCATTCGATTCGAATTTCCTCATCGGCTCGCAAAAACACACACACACACACACACACACACACACACAAAACAAAAAGAGGGAGAGAAAGGGGGAAGGAACAGGGGAAGGGAAGAGGAGATAAAGAGGACAACCCCCTGTTTGGATCCTCGAAGGAGCTGGAGAAATCGGAAAGTCTCCTTTGGAGTCTCCTTCGAGAAGGGGAGAGCCCAGCGCTTTGCTTCGGCAGCTGAACAGAGCTTTTGCTCCCGACAAACAAAGGTGCTTTACCTATCCGTGTTTACGCCGTTCCTTCTTCTTCTTCCTCCTTCTTCTTCGGGTGGAGGGGAGGAGGAGGAGGGGGATATCCAGTTGATTTGATCAGCCATGTAAATACCTCGCCTCCATCTGTTTCCAGGCTCTGCGAATCACTTGATGAGTGTTTTCCACGGGCAGAGTGGATCTCTGCTAGCGGCTCCGGCACCGCGCTATGCGGCTCTCCTGGCGATTGCGTTGCTCCTGCACGCATTTCGCCCGCGGGAGCATACCTTCGCGCAGGCACCGCAGGCGCGGGCATCTGAGGATCGGCGCGCGTTCTTTCTTCCGGAGCGAGCGCCGCCCTTCCTGGCCGGCCGATTGGGAAGCGGCGATTGGCCCGCAAGCCGGCCGGCCGCACTTCCTTTCCTTACCTGCCACCTCGCTCCCCCCCATTCTTTCTTTTTGCCCTTCGTGCCTTTTTCGTGTGGCCTCTCGAGAAGGGACCCCGGAACGCCGGCAGGAAGTGCGCGCGACCTCTTCCCGACCCGGAAGGCGCAGCTGCTATGGGGAGTTCACGCTGCTTGGCGGTGCTTTCCCGGTTTGGCGCGCGTTGCGCCGCGGTTTCCCTCGGCCGCAGCGACGGAGGCGACGCCATCTTGGTACTCGCGAAGCGCTGCTCTTGAGGAGGCGCGGGATGAAGTCGGGGACGCAGCCGCTGATTCGAACACGGAGCAGCAGCAATTAGCGGGGAAGCATCCAACAAACACTTGGAGCCCGGGAGCAGCAGACCCATGCGTCAGTAGGGTTTTTTTTTTTTTTTTTTTCTCCTCGCTCGCTGGGGGAGGGGGAGGGGAAGCTCGCGGCTTTCGACAGGTCGCGAGCCTCCGAGGAACGGGCCGCCCCACAAGAGAGGTGCCCTGCCGGCAGCCGCTGCCGGAAAGTTCCGGGAGGAACTCGGCTTCCCGAATTTGAAAATCCTTGCAGGTTTCCTGGTGTCGGATGCTGCGCTGCGAGCTGAAATCCCAAGGTGTCGGAAGATTCGAACCGGTGGAGCTGATCGAGTTTCCCGAGGCTGCCGTTGGATGCCACTGCCTTCTCTCCCGCGTGTAGAAAAAAAAAAAAAAAAAAAAAAGGAAGGGGGGGAGAGGGAGGGAGAAAGAAAGAAAGAAAAAAAGGCGATTGCAGAATCTCTCCCATGGCCATCGGTCACTTGACGGTCATCACCTGGCACGTCTGCGTGCTCGTTCCGTGATCCCGTCGCTCTTTTGTTCTTCAGTCTCAAGATGGACGTTGAGGGAAGTGAAAGGGAACAGGAATCCCCCCCCTCCCTTCCTCCTCCCTAGAACGGAGACGGGCAGGTGGTGGGCACGTCATCCCTGGTTCCGGTGCGTGGGAGGAAAAAGCTCTCGTTTCCCCCGCAGCAGCCGCGTACGTGGGCGGACGCGCCCCCGGAGCCAGCACTGGAGACGACACCATCTTTGTCTGCAATGCGCAGCTTCCTGGGTGGGGGTGCGTCCCCGCGGGGATGCTCCGACCGGAGCGCCCTTCGCCCTCATCTTTTCGTTTGGTGGTGCCCACGACCAACCATTCCTTGAAGCAGCAGCAGCAGCCGGCCTTTCCATTTGGAGGAGGAGCAGTGGGGGGGAGGGAAGACACCCATCATTCAAATGACGATGACGAAGAGAGAGAGAGAGATGTGGTCCCTGGCAGGAGCCTTGCCCGGCTTCGCGGACTTCCAGCTTAGTTGGCGCGGCGGACACCCCCAGGTCACCGGCTGACACCTGGCCTCCAGGGTCGCCGCCTCTCCCCGCGTGTTTACAGAGAAACAAAGACAGAGAGAGAGGTCGGGCGGGAGTGGGCACCGCCCGGAGATGGTCGTAGCAGGTCCTTTCTCCCCCCCCCCCCGGCACAAATTACTTGTCGCGCGTTGGCCGCGATAGCATCCTTGATGACAGATGCTTCTGCGAGACGGTGGGACCTTCAGATAATCGTCTCCAGGGCAATCTTTTTCTGCAGATGCTCCCTGATAAGTTGCGAGCCAGCAGGGGGAGCAGCGGGACGGGGTGGGAGGTAACTCCGCCGCATCCCAATGAAGTCCCCCTTTCCTCTCCCCCTCTGGCGAGACCGGCAACAAACAAACTCGATCTGATAGGGGCGGGTAAGGCCGATCGGCACCTGCGCGAGTGGGATTATCGGCTCCTGGTCAAGTCCGCCCCCGCAGCGCAGCTCCCTGTCGTCGCCGCTGTCCCCACCCCCACCCAAGCACTCCTCCCTCCCCTGTGGCCGAGCGCGCTGCCACGGGGATGACGTGATCCTCCATTGCACCGCCAGTGGGTTCGGACGAGGGTTCGCCGGACAGGAAAGAAGGGAAAGGGTTCGTGGGTCTGTTTGGCTCGTCTCTCGCAGCTAGACAGCGCAGATGACACTTGCAGAGAGACGCCCGTTCTGAACCCCTCAGGGGGAGATCAAAAGTTCCGGGAGGAGGAGATCTCTCTCGGGGCTACAAGCAGCGGATTTACGGATGAGCAGAGCCTTCAAGTGACAACACGGATTCCCGTGGTGAAAGCTGATCGAGTCAGAATCGCACAGAATCTTAGCGTAATTACGCGCCTACGTCACAAACAGGGACTTTTGCCGGAAATTTAGGTGCCGAGGGTTTTACGCTCCCCGTTACCCAGGGGATAGACTCGCGATCTTGCCAGGAACAAAGGAACAACAAGTACAGGCGTCTACTAGGAAAAATTGAGCCCTTGGAGATCAAAACTAGCCATCAGGAAACGATTTTTGGAGCGGAAGAAACTCTCAGAGTAGGTTATGAGACGTTTGGAGGCCATAGGTAATGGCGGCGAGCTCCCGAAAACAAACAGAGGCAATCGTTGCTGAGTGGATGAACAGATGGCAGAAGGGTAGGCAGCCGCAGTGAACGCCGAACCCCCATGCCAGAAGTTTGCCTTTTATTTCGAACCGACCTCCTCCCGGATGATGCGGTCCACGATGGAGTGTGGCAAAAAATCCACGATGAAGCAGTCTAAGTCGCGAGAATTCCATTTCAATCCCAAGAGGCTCACTCAAAAACGCCGACCAGTGGCATCTATCGGCTGATCTTGGAAGACACGTAGATCGCAGACAACCGGACGCTGGTTTTCAACAGAGAATGGGTCTTCCCCGTGCCGGAGGGAATCTGCTGTTCCTCCGGGTGGAGACACTCTTCCACGTCGTTTCTTTCCCACGGGGGAACTGAGGGAGGAGAACCTCTGGCAACTCCGAAAGCAGGAGGCCTCCGAGCTGACGAGTAACAGGACTCGGAGTCTGTGCTCTCCTGCCTTGCCACCCACTCACGCCTCCTTCTCACCAGGACCAGTAGTCTAGCTGACCCGGGACCACGCATCGTCTCGAGGCGGACTCGAGAAAAAGCTCAGCTAGGATACCGAATCCGCAAAGGAGCCTTGGAATCGGTCTTCCCGGAGGAAGAGTCAGGCAAGGGGGCAGACGGAACCGACAGCTCGAGAGAGCGGCTCGCCTCCACCTTGGCCAGGATGGAAGAGCGATGGGGACGGAATCGAATCGCAGTCTTCCGCTTCCCAACGGGTACCCAGGGACTCCGAGGCGGAAATTTCCCCAGCAACGCGCGAACGAAGAAGCAGCGGCAGCGGCTTCCCAGAAGCGCGAAAGAGTCCCGCCGAGCAGCGAAAGCGCCGGCGCCCCAAAGCTGGAAACTCTCGCCCCTACCTTTCCCCCACCCACCCCCCATCCTCTCCCTGCGACCCCTTCCTCGAGGCGACAGCGGGAAGTCCCGCTTCCGGCCGGCTGAAGTGCCCCTCGAGTGCGCTAGGCGGTGTCCCACTCTTCGCTGCCTCAGGTCGGAACCCGGCGAAGGACGTCCCGAGCTGCAGTCCGCAAAGGAACCCGCCCACTGTGGCTCCGCTGGCATCCATCGGGTCTAGGAGAGGGAGGACGGGGCAGGGAAACGGGGAAACACGACTCGGGTCGGGAATCACAAGTAGAAGGTGGAAAAATGATCAAGTGAAGGAGAAAGGGGGAAGGAGGGAGGAAAGAGGAGGAGGAGGAGGAGGAAAAAGGAAGAGGAGAGGGGGGGAGGCCCGCCCATTGGAAGAATGACAGCAGGTTTGGGAGCCTGCTCCCGGAACTCCTGTCCGTCACTGGGGTACTCTGGACGCACTGGGTGTGTGTAAGGAGGGCAGGGGACGAGCGCGCAAGTCGTACGTCCCACCGGTGATGGCCGGTGCGTTTCATGACGACGTCCTCGGAAAGTTTTGACTCCACGGAATGCACCGTAAAAAAAGAAAAGGAGAAAAAGGGGGGGAGGGGGAAGGAAGGAAAAGGGAGGAGGAGGAGGAGGTGCTGATTTATTTGCGGTCGCATTCCTCCGCCCTCCGCGGTGACGCAAGAGACGAGCGAACGGCGTCTGTCGGAGGGAGCCTGCGCTGGAGGAGCAGGGACCGCGAGAGGGGGTGCCGTCTGTCGTGGCAGCAGCAGAGCAGGGAGGGGTAGGCGGAGAGGGGTGGCCACTCGTTCGACGTCTTCCCGGAGAACTGCACTGCTGCAGTGGCTCCGTGCATCGTCGCAACTGGGCGCAGAGTGGCACATCGGGGCGCCTTCCCCTTTGGAGAGATTTTCCCTCCTCCTCCACCTCCTCCTCCCCTTCTTTCCTCGGACGGGAGAGGGCTGGGCTGTGTGCGTGGACCCTTTGGAACGTTCGGGTCCTCGGGAGTTCCCTCTGCTGTCGGCGGCAGGCGGTGAGCCTCCAGAAGCCACGAGGGGCGCCCGCCAGCGGGTCGCTCCTCCGCTGCCCTCCCCTGCCCCCCTTCTCCGTTCCCGTTCCCACCGCGTTGGCGTTCCCGGCGCTGGAATCAATTAGCCGCCTCCCGTCACCATGGCAGCCTCTGGGATTAATTCAATCACGTCGCTTGCGGCAGACGGGCGATCCTGCCGCGCGTCTCCTCCGAGCCGCTTGAAATTCCAGGCGCGGAGCACCGGGGGCGCCCGCCAATTATCAAAGGGGCAGAGAGAGGGGCGGGAGGGGGAGGGGAGGAGAAAAAAGGGGTGAGGGGAGGAGGAAAGGAGGACCCGCGAGATCCGGGGGGGAGAGGAGGAGGAAGAAGCTGAGGTGCGCGGGAAGCTGCGCTCATTATCTCGGAGCAAACTTCCCGCTAACGAGCTTCCGCTCGGGCGTCGCCGCTGTTGCCCCGACAACCGTCCCGGGCTCATCCGGGGGAGGGGGGGGGGGAGAGGGAGAATCGATTTCCGCCTCCGCCGCTGCTTTTTCTGCTTGCACCGCCTTCCCGGGAGCCACGGGCGCGGCTGCTCCCCTCCCGGTCCGCTGCCGGAATTGGTCCTCCGCGACCGCTCCCGTCCGCCAATCCCGGACGGCGGCCTGGGCAGCGGAGGGACGCAAGCCGCGCCGGAGTCCCGCGTGGGCGTTCTCCGGGACGCGCGTCGTCCACTCGGCTCGCTCGCCAGCCGGCCGCCCCGCCGGATGGGAGCCGAGGGAGGCGGGCGGGACGGAGCGCCGTGACGTCACCCGGCTCCGGCCAATGGCCGAGCGCCGCCTGCCCTCTCGCCTCCCTCTCTCTACGGGCCGGAGGGCTCGCCGCTCGCGTGGGGCGGCCCAACGCACCGAGCGCCCGACTCACCGCGCCACTCTCCTGCTCCACTCGTCCAAAGGCGCCATCTTCTTCCTGAGCGCCCTTCCACGCCACTCGGGGGCGTTCCGGGCAGAAAAGAGGGCGTGCCTGCACGCGGGCAGCTCAGGCGCACGCGCCGTTTCGTCCCCTCTCGCTCCCCTATTTGTACCCTTGCATGGGGCTGCTCGCTCGCATCGCGCGCCTATTTGCGCTTCCCTATTTACTTGTCTTCTCCTGCCCCCGATTGGCTGATCGCCTGTCGTCATGGCGGCGCGGCACTCCCATCGTCGGCAGGGAAGACGTGGGCTAGCCCCTTCCTGCCGGCGACCTCCGTCCTCCTCCCCTTCCCGCTCTCCCTTCCTTCTATCAGCTGCCGAGGGCAGGTGCGGAGGCGCTGCGAGCGACCCGGCGGCGACTGCCACCGCCGACTGAGAGAGGGGGTGAGAGGACATTTCCGGATTTTTCCCGTCTGCCCGAGAGGAGCGCGCGCGCGCCGCAGCCGCCGCCCCCGCGAGAGGTCGCAGCGGTTGCGCCTGCGGGCCCGTTCCCTCGCTTCACGGTCCGCAGAACTTCGGGGTCAGCGCACGCTCGGCAGCTCTCCTCGCCGCGCTCTCGCGGGTGCGCCGGCGACGCGCCTGACGGTAGGTGGCGACGGCTGCGTGTGACCCTCCTTCCTCGCCCCATTCCCCTGTGGCGCTTTCGTATTGGTCCCTGCCGGGAGTGGCAGAAAAGGCAGAAGCGGCGGTGCCAACCCAGGTAGCGACCCGGGAGGACCTCAATGCGGAGCTTCAGAGGGCCGTGAGAGGGGGGTTGACCTGGGACCCTCCGTGCGTCCGAGCAAGAAGGAGGGCAACCGGAGGGCTGGGGCCCGTCTCAGGCCGGTCGGCAGCAGCCACTGGAGAGCGTTCGCAACTGCAGCGTTCCATCCTATGCCGGATGATGCTTCATCAGCTCCTGCAGCCTCTGCAACAATTCCCACCTCCTCGCAGGCAGGGTGTGTGTGTGGCAGTCACTTGCCCTTCCTTCCTCCCCTGCAGCTTGGTGCACTCTCCGTCCTTCAGGGGTGGTTAGGATAGGGGGACGGGGAGAAGCACATGTGCCACCTCTTCGGCAAACCACGCGAAGGCTCCGAAACAATTCCTCCGGTCACTCCCTCTGACCTGCTCCTTGTCTCTGGACGGTGGGCGAGAACTTCCTTTGGCCTGGAGGCAGACATGCGGGGATACACCCGCCCCACCACCCTGAAGCACTTCTGGCTTGCGGGGCAGGTGCCTCCCTCTCCTGGCTCTCTCCCTGAACGATGTGTCTCTGTGGGATCCTGCGGGAAGCAGAGGTGTGCCCCTGCCGTTCTGAGCTCCTCGCTGCGACCGGAAGCGGACGTATTCCAAGCTCCGCCAGAACGAGCCTTCATCCCTCCCCCGCTTCTCTCCTCCTGTAGAGCGGGAGAGGCCTCACGAAGAATCGCCATCCGGAGGAAAAGGGGAATGACCTCGTGTCCTGGCAACGCAGTCCGCTACGGCTCGGCAACAACATTGTTTCTGCCGCGCCTCAGCTACGAGACTGAGGCGCGGCAGCAACAATGCGGGATAACAATGAAAGGAGAAGCAGACACGAAGAGGCAACAATGCAGCAAAACCCTAGCGACGACAGTTGCGTGGAAACGGAGAAACAAGAGTACGGAGGGTGTGCCAGTCTTGCGGCTCTGGACGCGTTTCTTGAGCTCCTTTCGGCATGCCCCGCTGCCCCTAGCACCCCGGTACCTCAGACTGAGGCAAGAGAAGCGACCTCCTACACTCACCTGCCACCCTGAGGGCATCCAAGGGCGCGCGGGACCAGCGCGCTGGACACATCCTCACTCCTTCGAGGACGCGAGCTGCTCAGGTCGTGCAGATGAAATTTGCAATCGATGCCCGGACTCCCGGTCCCCGCAGTACGTGTCAGGAGGATCCACAGCCCCAATTAAGGACGGGAATTAAAAAGAAGTTCTGCATATATCTGCATGCAGATGCAAAGGAGAGCGCCCTCTCGCCATTAATTGCTGTCGGGGAGGGTGTGGGTCGCATCCGGATCAGGGGAGTACGAATGCTTGCGAAAGAAACAAGAAAAGAGGGACGGAGAGGGAACGAATTCCTGTTCCTGAGGATCAGCATCCATAGTATTCGCTACCACAACCCGGATGACTCAGATGCCTATATCCCTTCCCCCCTCCCCTCCCTCCCTCCACGTTGTCCGGATACCTTCCAGAACGACGCAGTGCGCTATTTTTTCCGTTTGCGCATCCAAGACCTTGGGGGCAGCAAACCCGCAGAGCGTCAAAGCATGCCGCCTTGTCCTCAAAGAGTGCCGAGGTGGAGAGAGGGCAGAGAGCGGACTGCGATTCGCTCTGACCCGCGAGCCGACCACGCCTGCGGCTCAGCCGTCACCCAGCGACTTACACGGCACACGCGTTTTCCATGGCGAGTCTCTTTCCAGTGCGCGTAACGAACGTCCGCTTTCCAGCAACAACCGCGCAGCGACTGCTTCTTGCAAAAACACCGTGGGTTCGGGAACCAGTCGCAAAAATCGTCAGCGGCGGCGCTCAGCCAACATGCTCTCCATGGAGAACGCGCGGTAATAGGGAAAAAAAAAAGAACAGTAAAGGGGCGATGGACATGCCTACCCTGTCGTGTCCCTTCCCAGCGTATCTTTGCGCTTGCGCGCGGTCCGCCGCAGCATCCGAGAGCGCATCCTCCTCCTCTGCTTCTCCGCGTTTCGTTTCAAGGTGGATCCGCCTGCCCCGTGTGCTACGGCGCCTTGCCGATCTGGTTGGGTTGAGCGCACATGGAAGCGCCACCTCCGCTCACTCGGTCTCGAGGGAGGAAGCCCTTCCGTCCCTGCTGTGCCGACGGGGAGCCGCTGTAGGCTCCCGGGGGTCTCAGTGCTCCTGGAAAGCCTTGGAGAGGTTGCCGCTCTCAGGGTCAACTTCGGTCTTCCTCTCGCGCTGGGGTTCCCGTGGAGCGCTTCGCAGCCACCTCCGCAGGGGAAGAGGCAAGGGGAAGGAACGGCGTCCTCTCCCCTCCAAGGGCTGGTGACGGAGGCGTCGAAGAAAGGGAAGGGGCAGGAAAAAAGGAATAATCTCCAACCCGAATGAGCACCTCGCCTAGGCAGCACCGTCGTTGCCTCTCTCCACTACTGCTGACCTGTCCCGCTTCCAAGAACTCCTCCTCCTCCCTCCCTCTCGGAATCTGAGGAACCTACAAACAGGAAAGGAAGAAATGCGGGGAACCGGCACTGGAGGGATGACCGCGTCCATCCCCTTCGAAGGGGGATAAGGCTGGCGGGGGTGGGAGTAGACGTCGAGGCATGCATCGAGAAGGAGCGGGACGCGGACCTGGAGCGAGCACAGCGGAGATGCAGGCGTCGAAGAGGGTGGACGGGGAGGGAGCGAGGGAAGAGTCCCAACGTGCGCCCGGGCCGCTCGGGAGCGGCGCTCATCTTCTGCTTCTATGCAGTCATCCGTTGCTAAGGCACTTCCGCATTGTTGCTGCTCTCCTCATTGTTAACCTGAGTTGTCTTCCATTGTTTTCCTCGCGCCTGGTTTCAGTGTTGCCCTCTCCTCCGAAGAGCAGAGGATCCTTCGGCTGTAAGAGACTCCCACGCGTTCCCATCTCTCTCGACCACTCCCCACGGGCTACCACCACCCCCTCCTGGGAAGGAGGAGCCACTCTCTCTTTCCTTCGCTCCCGCTTTGCCCGCATGTCCTCTCGTCCCTAGCGTGCCATTCCCCTTTCCCTCCTCCCTCTGCAGGTTCCCTGGAAGTGGCCGCGACGCGTTCCCATCCTGAGGGGCAGCTGCCGGCGGTCTCCCGGGGGAAACCTTCCTTCCTTCCCCTCCTCCTCCGCCTTTCCGGTTTAGGGAACCCAAGGCGCGACTCGCGCCGGTGGCGGAAAGGCACAGCATCCCCGCACTTGCCGCCATGGCGACGAGTGCGGGGAGTGATGGGTCACGGAAGCGAAAACGATGGCGGTGATGAAAAGGGGAGGGAGGAGAGGAGAGGGAGGAGAACGGGAAAAGGGGGCGGAAGTGGGAGGAGGGACGAGGAGAGAAGACAAGGTGGTGAGCGGACCTTCCCTACCCGGGCACCCGGCAGCGTCCTACCTAATGGCTGCGCACTGGCAGCTGCGCGCGATCTGCTTTTCTTCTGCCTCTCTCCTCTTCCCTCTTCTTCACCCCCTCCTCCTCCTCCCTCCTCCTCCTCTTCACCCCCTCCTCCTCCTCCCTCCTCCTCCTCTTCCCCCCCTCTATCCCTCCCTCTCTTTCTTTTCCCCCTCCCGTTTCCAGGCAACCGCCATTCCCGCTAACATCTGTTCCCCTCGCCGCCTCACAGCTCGCTGATGTCGATCAAGGTCACGGTGCCACGGGGGCGCTTCCTCCCAGGATTCCTCCCGGCGCCGCTTCTCCTTCCTGGGCGCGCCCTTCCTCCCCCTCCTCCCCGAGGGAGCAAAGCTCTCGCTCGAGCCGAGCCTGCCGCCAGGCGGCGGCGCGACGACGACGGCTTTTCGGCACTCGGGTTGTCGCGACGACGGCGACGCTGGAGAGGAACGGGGGAGCAAGAGGAGAAACCTGCGGCAGGGGTTAGGAGCTCCTCGAAAGACCCTTTTTCCTACCTCCTCCCACCCCCCCCGTAGTCCCGTTCCCTTGGAAACAGGGAAGAAACTGGTTTGGTTACCGTAAATGCGAAAGCGATCTCCCAGAGGAACAGCCGCTTCCTCCCCCCTTCCTCCTCTCCCTCATCTCTCTCGCTTCGCCACAGCCACCCTTTTTCGCTTCCATGCTCTGTCGCCGTGACAACGGGGGGTGGGTGAGGTGTCGGTAGGAGACACGGTGGCGGTGAGAAGTGGTAGCGCTCAGGTAGGTCAAGGGAGGACCAGGAGCGCGTGACCATCGATGCGTTCGGGGGCAGGCGGCATGGAGCGTCGGTCCGGTTCGGGTCGATCCACGACGGCCCCGTGTCGAACGCCTCGTCTTCCCGACTGCGCAGGCAGAGTCAGCGGCTTCCCTGAGGCGGTAGCACTCCGTCCCTCCGAGGGAGGGCGCCGAATCCCCAGGCCACGGAGTCACGTGCACCGGTCGACGCCACACCCTCCTTCCGAGGCAGTGAGGGGATCGCGGCGATGCGGCCGCGCGAGAGGTGGCCCCAGAGGGAAGGGCGGCGGCCAAGAGAAGGACGAAACGGTGGCGCTGGTGGCGGCCTTGGCGACGATGAGAGCCGTGGCGATGAGGAGGCGACGGAGCGGTCCGACGTCATCTGTCGCTGCTTCCGATGGTGGCGCTGCTGCCGCTGACGGCAGTGGTCGCGATCGTGTTGGCGACCGTGGCGGAGATGGGGAGGAAGGAAGGGGAGCAGGAGGGCAACACCCTTACGACGCCTTCCCTTTCGAAGGGCTCCTGGAAGGAACCTCCCTGGGCGGTCCCCTTCGCCGAGGACCGCGACCTCTGAGTGATCAGCGCTGCTTACCCAGGGGAGGTCTAGAGGGCTCTCACCGGCGGGGGCGAGGGGGCGTGGTCGCGTGCAGTACTGACGGCCATGGGAGACGTCGCTGCCACCGCAGTCGGCGGCCACGAAAAAGGGAGGCATGGCTGCAACTGCACCGCCGACAAGCCCTCGGGAGCTGCAGAGGTCGCATGGTGACCGCGAGGGTGGCATGTTCTCCCTTTCCTTTTCTCCATGCCCCCTTCGCCGCTCGCAGCCCCCCAGTATGAGGAAGGGCGAGTTCCGTGGCTCCCCGGCGCTGATCCGGGGAGACGGCGAATGCGGTGGCGGCCCAGGAAAGCGGAGGAGCAGGGGGAGAGGGAAAAAAAAACGGTAGGGGCGAGGAGAGAAGGGGGGGGGGGTCCGGAGATGGGAGAGCGGGAGAAGGGGGAAGAGGGCGGGCAGGTGTGGGTCGTTGCCACACGAGCACTCTCGCCCGCACGCGGAAGTCCTCCGCGCGCCAGGTGTCATCTGCGCGCGCACGTTTTTTCCCCTCTCTCAGGTCGCCCTTGGCGCGAGGTGGCGGCGCATCTACTGCTGGGCGGCCTCACCTCCTTCCGTTCGAGTGGAGGAGGAGAGACGATCCCTCCTCCCCCATTCCTCTCGAGGACCAGGCGGCGTCCATTTTCCGTCCTTCCGGAAGGCGGCAGCAGCGGCTGCAGGCCGCTCTGACCTCTGGAGGAGGAGCAGCGGGCGCGTCCCGGGACCACCCACATCTGCTTGGTGCCTAGGAAACCTCGAGGTGAGGGAAAGGCTCCTTTCGAGATCCGTGGGGACCTCTCCGCTCGGGGCAGACCACGAGTTCCACCCTCGTCCCTCTCGCAGGGTGGTCAGCTCCGCGCCAGCGGCTCGAAGACGGGAGTGCCAATCCCGAAGGAGAGCCTCCGGAGCGGTCCCGAGGGAGTTGCTCTCGAGGGCAGGCAGTTCCCAGCCCGCGGTCTCAGCCGCTCGGAGACGCTGGGCGGAGTCTTTCTGCCCAGAGACGCAGTGCCGCAGGCAGGGAGGAGGCCAGTGATCGAGCAAGAAGGAGGACAATGGAATGTAAGGGGCGGAAGGGTCCCTCAGGGGTCTCCCCGGTCGCCCTCGAGCAGCAGTTCCTGGACCCACGCGCTAGCTCCTCTCCCCTGCTTTACCCGAACTTCCCTCCGGCAGGTGGCAGTAGCTGCAGCGCGCAGACAGAGAGCGCCCCCTCCCCTCCTTCCCCATCTGGCACCGGGAGGGCGACGAGCAGACCCGCCCACCCGACCCATCCCCTGACCCCGGGCCCATGGCAAAGGCCCGGCACCCTACGAAAAGGGGAGGAACCGCTTGAACGCGACCTCCGATCTCTCCCCTCATGGACCCCATCCCTCTCTCGACCCATTGACTCTGCCTCTCTTGGGGTTGACGTCCCCGCGTGGAGTAAGGGGTCATTCGCTGACCCCCACCTTTTCCTCAGCGCTACTGCCTTCCTGGAAGGGGGTTCGCCCTTCGACCCTTGCGTGAGCCACGCCCCCAGGGAGAGCCGCATCTTCGCCTCATCTTCCGGCTGTAAGGCGCTTCTGACCACCAGACGATCGTAAGGTGATTGAGGAGGGGAGGATGGGGTCCAAGGGAGGACTAGACCTTCCTCTGCTCCATACTCCGCAAGGTCCCTTTGAAAGCCGTGAGCGCGACCCCACCGGACCGGACTCGACCCCGGCAAGGAGCAGCAGCAGGACTGGGTTGTGTCCGCGGCAGCACCCTTGACGATGCCCCCCGGGAGCTTCTCGTCGAAATGCCCACCCATCGGAGCTCACTGGTCGCCCTGGGCCGGCCATCTGGAGTCTCTGGAGCGAGCAGCAGCAGCAGCCGAGATGGAAGAGAATCCCAACTTCCGCCATTTCTCCTCCTCCCCCTTCCTCCTTTTCTTCCCCCTTCCCCTTCTTCCCTTCTTTCCTTTCTTGCCCCATTCCGGAGTCCTCCAAGTCCTCTGGATAGCGGAGCGACCTCTGTCCCTGGGCACCTCCTCTCCGGCCGGGAGAAACGTCTACTGGCGCTGAAATGCGCCTCCGGAATCTCCTGAAGACGGGAGCGCACTGTCGGGAGAGGGACACGGAAGTGACGTCCGCTGCCACTCAAGCGAGCGCCAGTCCACCAAGTTGAGGAGATCGACGACCTAGGTGCCCAGAAGACCCTCGGGCTGTCCTCAGGAGTGGGAGGAGAGGGGTGCACTCTGAGAGCGACGCACCCCTTCCGCGCGCCGCGGGATGTTTTGCAAGTCGCCTCGGCAACGGGGTTACCTGAGTTGCTAGAGTGCCTGCCCGCCTTCCTCGGTGGCCGCCATCTTTTCGTCTTCCGGTGGCCGGCGGTGGGCGAGGGTGCAATGAGATCAGCCGGGGGCTCAGAGGAGATTCCGATCCTCCCGCGCTCAGGGTTGACGCGGAGACTTGCAGGGCAAGGAAGGGGGTGGTCCCAGGTGACGGCGAGGAGCCTTTTGTCTATCCTGTGCCCCATGATATCAGCAGCATCTGCCCGCGAGTCCTCACGGCAGGTGGCAGCGCACTGTCCCCTGGTGCCCTGGAAAGTGGCCCCTCCATCATGAGGCTTGGGACACTCCTGTCAGGGACCAGTGACCGGCGCATACGAAAGGAGACCCTCGGAAGGCAATGAGCCTTTTCTTAGGGGGTGCCTGCAGGAGAGAGGCCCTCAGTCGTCCTCGGGAAGCCACTGCCCGCAAAGGTCGACCGGAGTGAGCCACGGGAGAGCCATCCTTCCCTAGTCGAGGGACGACAAAAGAGCCACCCTAGCTGCGCTAACGAGGACAGGGTCCCCATGTTCTCGCTGGGGGAGCACCCTCTGCAAACGCGCGAGTGTGGTATCCCTGTTACTCTCAGCGGCATCACATTGTCCAGGAGAGCCGCGATGCCGCCAGAAGGCAGTGCCCTCGTTGCCTGAGCCGCCTCTATCGTAGGAGTTGGAGATCTGCTCGAAGGGATTGGAAGGGGTCCAAGAGAGCCACCGTCCTCTGCTCAATGCAGCGCTTGGTGCATCTGAAAATACGTGAAAGTGGAAAGGAAGAATGGAAGGGTATAGGATGAAGAAGAGGAAGAAGTGAGGAGGAGGAAGGGAGGAAGAGAAGGAAGGGAGGAGGAAGAAGAGGAGCAAGAGAGAACGGGATGAAGGAGAAAAGGTGCGACCTCGAAATCGCGGGGCGTGGCTTCAGTCGGTCGGATGGTCTGGGTCCATACCGGATGCCTCCCGTTTTCGATCGCGCTGACGCCCTTCTGCGGTCTCCAGACGTCGCGAGCAGTAAAGCGTGGGTCCAGGTGCTCGAGATGGTCGGGCGGACCGACCTGCCGTCCACGGCGGGGCAGGCGGCTTCCGGAAGCGCGCAGGTCGCTCGCCATCATCCTACTGAGGAGCAGAGGCGAGGAAGGCGGTGCGTGCGGCGGCTGCTTGGCTCCACCGCATCGGTTGGAGCCCCCGGTCACCGCGCCCACGGGAGGGCGGGTCCCTCCGTACCAACCGGATCACGCGCCGGGATCTCCTCTGTTCGTCGAGCGCACCTGCAGAGCGAGGCGGCGTGCCGACGGGAGACACGGAGCGCCCGACCAACGGGCGCCTAGTGCGGCCAAAACAAAGGCCACGTCGCGACAAAAAAGGAGGCGCTCGTGCTCGCCCGGTGCTGCACTCCTCCGTGTCACGTGCACGGCACGAGGCCAACTTCACACCGTGAGCGCTCATGCCCAGCGCTCCCGCAAGAGTGTCTCTGTCGTTTGCTGGAAGCAAGTAGTACGGAGTGTGTGGGGGGGGGGGGGGCTTGCCGGCGCCAGAAGTACTGCGGAAGCGCTCAAGGGTAGTTTCCGTGCGTGTTTGCCCGCGGCGAAACGTGTCCAGGGTGCACCGAAAACACGTGCATCCCCCTAACTCCAGCTTTCGCAGAGGGTGGAAGAACTCTTCCTCCGTCGGAGGGCCGTCCTGAAAATGCGGTGGCGGGAAGCGGCCACCCATTCACGAGCGCGTCTTTGTTGCGTCACCGTCGCGAACAAACGGGTTGCCGTTGACGACCACGCGCGCCTTCCGCCGGTCTTGCGGACTGCGAGACGCGGAAGGCGCTGCAAGCACCACACCTCGGTGCACAGCGTTCCATGCGCCAGCTTCGCGTCTTCGCCACCGGACCGTGCCAACTGCACGTGTTCTCATGTTCCACATGCGTGCTCGGATCGTGGCAGCGCCGCACGCAACGGACGCTTGCGCACCGATCTCTCCGAGCTCCCCTTGTCGCCGCCAGATGCAATCACGCGCTGCTATTATTGGAGCCGTAAGATGCATCTCGGAGAGCACGGTGGCCGGAAGCGATGGGTGCAGCGGTCAGTGTTCGGGCAGCGAGCACGAACGGAAGGCAGGAAAACCTTCGCAAAGAACTCAGGCGTGCACGGCAGGGCACCTCCTTGGCTCCACCCACAAGAACCAGATCGATGTTCTGCAGGATTCGGGAATTTGGTAGAGTGCAAGGCACCTCAGAAAGTAGGCCTGAACGCTGGCTGCCGCTTTCCTGATCCCCACCGTTGGATCAGCGGCATCCCTTGCTGCTGCAGCTGCTTGAGGAATGGGGGGCGACAGAGAATCCATCATTCAAGGATCGCAGGTGGCCTTCTGCCGCCACCCTTGCTGCTCCCCAGCAGGCGAAGAAGCCAACTGCCGAAGAGTTTCTCGCTTTGCACGCCTTTCCGTAGCGTTCAAGAGGGCTGGGAAAAGCAAAAAAAACAACAGCACTGCAGGACGCGAAACTGAGAGGTGCTCATGCGGTACGGAGGAAGACGGCGCGGGAGCGTGCCGAGGGGCCCACGCGACGCAATGATGCCAACCCACTCGGCGGACCCTCAGCAATGGGAGTGCGAGCGAGGACGGCGTCTGCGGCCATTTTGCGAAAGGGAAGAAGAGCTACTGAAGGAACGCAGAGTCCTGGGACACGTGCGCGCATCCGCGTGCGCAGCTACAACGGAACGCATGCTATACTCACGCACACACGCACGCACGCACGCACGCGTACGCTGGCTTGTGCGATTTCCTGCTTCTCAAATTACTCCGCAACAAACGAAGCGCGCGCGCAAAAAAAAAAAAAAAAAAAAAAAAAAGAAAGGACATGTATGTATATTCGTTCTTCATCATCATCCGCGGGAGTGCGCGCGTGCGTACCCGCGCGCGTATTTGTGTGCGTGCGTGCGCGCACGCGCGCGCGTGTTCTGAGGCGGGTGCGGAGAGAGAGAGAGAGAGAGCGAAGAAACGAAATCAGCCACACCATCTTTCAGAACCGTTTCAAGTACCTGCGCTACCAGATGCCGTCTCTTCCCACGGAACCCAACGCACCAAGATAATCGGCAGTTGCCTACCTCGCAAACAGGATGCGAAACGTCGCGCATTCCCGGAGCAAGGGATGCTGCAGCGTTTCGGAGCCGTACAGCAGCTCGCGGGCAAACAAGCTGTGGGAACTTGGGCACGCGAGGGCGCGCGCGCGCACTGGCTCGGGCCGCGGGCCGATTCCTCGGGGGTGGCGTGTCGCGTGCGTACGAAGCGCGCGCGCGTGGAAAAATGTACCGCGGCCCAGTGGTCACCTACTCTCTCTCTCCCCCCCCCCCACCCCCACCCCCACCTCCGTGTCACGGATTCCTCGCTCCGGTCACTTGCCTCACGCGCGTGCGCACGGTGTGCCGGAGAGAGACGGAAGAGGAGGGAGGTCTGGGGGGGGGTGCGTTCTGCGTCGCTCGCGCGCGGTCCACGTTAGGGCGGCATCTTCACGCTTTTCCAGGCTTTCCTTCGTCCGCCGCGCGAACGCGGCGGCGCTTCCACAGTCTCGAGGTCATCCGGTGGCGCGATGAAGAAACCCAGCGTGATAAAGAATAAAGGATGGCGATAGGCGAAGAATTCCATTTGCGTTGCGCAAAACAAAAACAACGCGCGCACGGAAAAAATTCCCCTCCTCCTCCGCCTTCTCCTTCTTCTCCGGTGGCTGTCACAACACTCGCTCGGAAGTGGAGTCGAACGATGAGTTAACACGGGCAGCGGCGCTCCTCCACGTCCTTGTAGTGCCCACGGACGGCAGCGCCCAAGGGCATGGGACTCACTCCCGCCCCTTCCCCTGGCGTGCGGATGCCGGGAAAGGAGCAGAGCCGGACTCCGCCTGCTTCCTCCTCCTCCTCCTCTTCCTCTTCTGCTCCGGGATCCGTTACCGGAGCGTCCGCTCGGCCCTCTCGACGTGCGGTGGCGATGGCAGGGAAACACGGCCGTCGCCGGGCGGCGCGCACCTTGTTTGGGCGGGGGGGGAGAGGTGCGCAGCACGTCCGGCGAGCTGAGCCCCGTCGGATGCTCCGTTCCTTGCTCCGTCGCGGCACCCCGGCGCACTCTCCGCCTCAGGATCACGAAGAGGTCGGGCAGGGTCGGTTAGGCTGCAAGGCTGCGGCCTCCTGAGCCGAGGGCGCCGGCCGAGGGCCGGGTGGTTCTTCAAACCGCGGAAAGATCAAAGGAAGGTCAACTCGCGCATCTGTGAGTTTCTTGACGCTGTTGCGCGCACACGGCTAAGCTGACCATACGGACCCCTGCGTTCACACGCCTCACCTAAACTCCCCCCTAAACCGCTTTCCTCCCCTCCGTTCATCCTCCTCTTCCCTCTCCTCTCTTCCTCCTTTCCTCCTCCTTCCCTTCTTCTTCATCGTCGTTCTCCTCTTCCTTCATCCACCTCCTCTCCTCCTCCGAGATTCTGGCGCGCGATCCGGTTGGTACGGAGGGACCCGCCCTCCCGTGGGCGCGGTGACCGGGGGCTCCAACCGATGCGGTGGAGCCGAGCAGCCGCCGCACGCACCGCCTTCCTCGCCTCTGCTCCTCAGTAGGATGATGGCGAGCGACCTGCGCGCTTCCGGAAGCCGCCTGCCCCGCCGTGGACGGCAGGTCGGTCCGCCCGACCATCTCGAGCACCTGGACCCACGCTTTACTGCTCGCGACGTCTGGAGACCGCAGAAGGGCGTCAGCGCGATCGAAAACGGGGGGCGTCCGGTATGGACCCAGACCATCCGACCAGCTGAAGCCACGCCCCGCGATTTCGAGGTCGCACCTTTTCTCCTTCATCCCGTTCTCTCTTGCTCCTCTTCTTCCTCCTCCCTTCCTTCTCTTCCTCGCTTCCTCCTCCTCCCTTCTTCCTTCTCCCCCTGCTTTTCTCCCAGGACTGGGCAGGGTTGCCCCGGTCGTTTGAAGACCACGGACGGAGGGTAGCGGCTTCCGCTTGCGCGCCCACCGCCCCAGGGTGAGGACTCGCGCCCCGTCCCCTGTGCGGAGGTGTTCCACAACACGACCGCGAGCCCTTGGAAGGCCACCGAGCCGCTAGCCGTGGACGTGGTTCGCATGAGTGAAGGGGAATGTTAGGAGACTGCAGGGGAACTGCGTGCGGGCGAGCGTAGGCCTCGAGGTCGAAAGGAGGGAGCCACGCGCTCCACCCGCCGGCACCTCCGCGTGTTCGTCGGGAACTCCCGGCCAGCGGCGGCGCTCCGGAATTCGTCCCTGCTCCCTTCTACCTCGGGAAGCTCTCGTCGCCTGGTAGGACTTCAACCGGCTGCGATCTGCGGCATCCTCGGACCAGAGAGTGACAGCGGGTGGAGCGCGCCGTCGGCATCTCCGCAGCAACAGAGACCTGCAACGCCCTGCGGCACCGAAGGGATCTGGAGGCTCCTTCCCGTCCCTTCCCTTGGGAGGAGGGCGAGTTTGCGTGGGCTATACCCCAGCTGACCTGCTGACTGGGGTATCTTGGTCGCCGCTGAGGACAAAAGACAGGAGCGGAGACCCACGGAAAAGGGAAATGTGGCTCCAACGGTGGTGCTGCGAGCGGCGCCAATGCCTACCCGGTGGCGCGCACGCTACACCTCCCGAGTGGCGTTCTGCGCAGGACCTCTGTGTCTTCGTGCCTCAGGGCACTGCGGACTCTCCTCTCCCCTCCTCCTCCTTGAGCACGACGCACGCTGAAGCGCCGCTGAACCCAGCTGAGTTTCAGCACGACGACGGGACGGGACTCCTCGCGCGTGGTCTGGAGCAAAGTGAATAGGAAAGGGAGGGGGTCCCTCCCTACCTCCTCCCCGCCCTAAAGCGTTCCGAGATGCTGCTCATGAACTTCCTGCTGCAGAAGGAGAGCGAGGATTCGATCCTCTCGCGCGGTCCAGAGCGGGTGGATGCAGGGGACGCACGGTTCGACCGGAGGGGGCAATTGCACCGAGGAAGGGCCTGGTTCGAAAGGGGGGGGAGGGGCAGGACGGAGGGAGAGGGAGCCACTGGCTGCGACAGGGAGCGTGCCGAGTTCGCGTGCGCCCGCTACTGGGGCTCGTAACTCGCACTTTCGCCGCTGCTTCTAGGCGGGCGCTGCGAAGCATGCGACCTGTCGCTACGAAGCGCGTGCGCGATCAACTTCCGGAGGAGGGAGCTCCCGGAAGTTGCGAGGGCGCGTGCCCCGTGCCCCTTCCTTCCCCTGCTCGGGGTCGGGAATTCCGTCTGGGAGGAGGGGGAGAGAGGAACGAACGTGACCTCGGGCGCGCTGCCTCGGAGCCGGAGAAGACCCGGGCGCAGACCCGCTCGCCCGATCGGACCGGAAGGGGGACGTGGTCTCCTGGAGGCTGGATGGGGGTCAGGGTCTGGGTCATGAAGATCTCCTGGCCCTGCTGTAGGGGGACGCCCACGTCGCTCCTTCCGAGAAGTCTGGAGCCTTCAAGGAGAAGGCGGGTCCCTGAGACGCTCGCCCCTGCCTCGCCTTTTGGGCAATGCCAGCGGCGCTCGCGCATGGCCACCGGCAGCGCGGAAAAGCGGGGAATCTCGTTGTCTGGACACGGTCCTTCGCGTTATCCTTGGAGACGGGAAGCGTTCGAGAGAAGCCACCGCCGCCCTCCCTGCTTTCCAGGAGTCTCGCAGGCCGGCCTGGAGGTTGGCCTTTCAAGAGGCCGACCAAGGGTGTGGCGCCCAGAGGAGGGGCTTCGCAGGAAATGCCCACCCTGGCGGGAGGGAAGCAAGACGCGCCCCGGAAGGGGGCGCACCCGCGGTGGGCAAGCGAAGCGTCGTGTTGCTCACAGGGAAGGCCCCTTTCCCGCTCTCCCTTCCAGGAGAGGCTCCGGCCAGCACGCTCGCCCTCCCCGGGCATCAGAAGAAAGGTGTGGGGGCGCTGTTGCTCCGGTTTCTCGGGTCCTCTTGGAGATGGCGCTAGAAGGCGTGCGGGTCTCGTGCGACTCGGACTTCGAGCTTAGGCCCGCCGGCCCCCTCGGTTCGCGGGGCAACCCAAACGTCCGCCGTCGCCGCAGCGCGAGGAAGAGGGAACGAGTCCCCTCCCCCCCCGGTAGTCCTTTGGGAAGTGCCCTCTCCCGCACTCCTTTCTGCGGCAGCGACGACGGCGCTCATTCGGCGGAGAGGGAGGGCACAGGTCCAAGCGGATGCGAGAGGGCGGCCAGCCACGCATCTCCGCAGGCGAGTCCCACTCTGTACTCGCATTCGTTCGTCCGCTATTACAAGGCGACGATGCCGCTGCGCCTCGTTGCTTCGCAGAGACGCAGCGAATGAGTGCTAGAAAAAGGAGCGCACGTGGCAAACGCCTGCAACGAATTTGCCCGTCCTTTCGCACCGCTCCAGATCCATAAATAAATAAATAAATAAATGAAAGGACGCAAATAATTAGGACGAAAAAAGGCCCGAGCCTCTCGAAATGCACGCAGGCTCGAGTCGAGGTCTCTTCCAGAAGAAGGCTGAGCCAAAGCGATGCTCAACACACGACGTGAGCGCAGCTTCTGATCGGCACCAGCCGCTTTTCACTTTGCAATATTTCACTACGAGGAAGAGGAAGAAAAAAAGTGGAATCGATAAGAAAACAAATCACACATCACACCTTCGTTTATTGATTTTACGCGCGATTCGAAAGCAATTATAATACCGCAGTTTCGAGTACATAAACACTTGGGTGATGGAAAGTGCGGGGAGCAAGAAGGGGGAAAAAAAAGGCAAAAAAGGAAAGAAAGAAGGAGAAAAAGAAAAAAAAAAAAAGGAAAGCAAAAAAGGAAGAAAAAAAAGAAGAGGGAGGGGGGGGGGGAGGAGAAAAGGAAAAGAAGAAGAAAAAAAAGACATCGCCGCAGCGTTTTCGTTTCATGGTGTCAAGCGCCTCGGGGTCTTCTGACTGTGCTGCGACATCCAGTGGTCACTGTTGTCCGCATCTCCAAGAACGGGACGCATTCCCCTCCTCCCCCTCTTCTCTTTCCTCTCTCTCTCGCTCTCTTCTTTTTCCTTTAGTTTTTTTTTTTTTTTTTGGCAAATTTCGGTATCCAGGGAAACGGCAACAATGCACGGAACACATAAAAAAAGATTAAAAATAAAATCCTCCGTGTTTTGTGCTGTCGCTTACGCTACGCGCTCGCGGCGACGGTGTCTCCGGCGACGGCACGGGAACCATTGTTGCCCTCAGCCGCAAAAGCGAGGATTATTTTGGAATAACCGGGCATTCGAGGACCCAGCGGTCTTCCTCCCCCTCCCCCCCTCCTGCATTTCTTTACATCGTGTTTCCCCGTGTGGCTTTTCCCCTTCCCCGTAACCTGCCTGCGTGTCGAGTTGCGCCTTTCGTTCTGCGGTGTTTGCAAGCTGCCGACCACGATACACCACGTGGGGCTAAAATGGGGCGTTCATTGTTACGTTTTTTATCATCTCGGGGAGAAGGAGGAGGAGGAGGAGGAGGAGGAGGAGCGAAATAAAGAAATATTGTATAAATAATTCTTTCATCGTGCTCGGTGAGAGAGGGAACGAGAATGAAAAAGAAAGAAAAGAGAGAGAGAAAGAGAGAGAGAGAGAGAGAGGGAGGGAGAGAGAGAGAAAGGAAGAAGGAGCAAAAAAAAAAAAAAAAAAGGAAAAAAAAAAAAAAAACAAAAAAAAAAAACGCGCATCGAGTCAGCAGCAGCAATCCGTATTACCGAATTCGACGAAACACAAGTGAATCGCTCATTTCTCTCCCCGTTTATTAAACATCACCCTCTAGCAGCTTGCGAGCACACAAGTGTTTTATTGTTATTTACCAGCATGTAAATTGTGGGATCGGTTCATTGCCGTGCCGGCAGCGTGGGTCAGAGTGTGTGTTGCTCTGTAAGTCCGCGCATTGCATGCGGACCTGCTTCGGCGGACGTTCATCAAGCGAAGTGAGGCGAAGTTTGTCGTGATTGTGTTCCTCGGCGCTGTTCCCGGCTGCATGGAAGGAACGTGCTTCCGATGCCTGCCGTCTCTCTCGAAAGGTAAGCACAAAACCTGGCCCCGCGTGTGTGTGTCTGTGTGTGTGTGTGTGTGTCTGCGCGCGCGCGTGTGTGTGTGTGTGTGTGTGTGTGTGGGGGGTGCACTTTTTTCTGTCCTTCTTTTTGCCTTTCGATCCGCACTTCCTGGCGGTCGACGCAGTGCATGCCGGTGGCACCGTTCCCGCGTTATAAAGTTGACGCGCTCTTCCCGCCGCGTTCCAGTTGCGTTTCCCGGGCCAGTTCCTACGGGTGACGTGACGGACCGATTTTTCTTTTCCTCTTCTCTTTTTGCTGTGGGTTGTTCCGGTCTATCCTTTTCCTTCCCTCTTTATCGTTCCTTTCTTCTTTTTTTTCCCCCTCCCCATTTACCTGTGTGCTCCGCGTAACACGCAGCCTGTGACGGTTCGGATTCAATGCCAGATGAAAAGGTGCGCAGAATTTTCGATCCCTGCGTATTTCCAATCGGAAAACCGGGGAGAGTGGGAAAAAAGAGGGGAAAAGAAGGGGGCGGGGGGGAGAAAGAAGGAAAAACAAACAACAAAAAACAAGGAAAGCCCATGGTCGGCGACGGCGGGACCTTTGGCTGCGCTCCTACCCCCCTCCTCCCCCAGCCGACCCCCGTGTTCGGTCCTCCCCTCCCCCCCCCTTTCCTCCTCCCTGCGAGGTGTCAGGTTTCCTCAGAATCTCGGGGAGACCGTGATCGATCCCGTCGTGCCGTTCGCTGTGGATGCGTCACCTCGGTGACTCGCTAGGCAGCAGATGCGCGCAAACGCATTCGAGGCAAGTCGTCGGCTCAAGGTCGGAATGCGCCGTTTTTATTATCGGCGCACATCCGATAAGCCGCAGGAAAAGGGGCCCCTCGGGACTCGTGGGGGCTTCCCCTCCCCCCTTCCGGGGGGGGAGGGGAAGGGAGGGTTCGCGCGCCTTTTTGCCGAAGCTGCGCGGGCGGGAAGGGCGGGGCGGTGCCTCGCCAGCCGGAGGAACGATCCGCCGCCGCGTGCACCCACGCCGCCATCCCCGGGCGCGGCGGGCAGCGGCGCCGGCGCTCCCCTCTTCTGCCGGAAGGACGCTTTCGGGAACTTCCTTGTTTGCTCGCTCCTCTGACCTGGAAAGGAAGAACAAACAACGGCACCTCCCTCGTGCTTGCTTTGGCAGTGCTAGCGGCCTTTCCCGGATGGCGTCTCGCTTCCCGAGGGAAACCTCTCCCTCTTCCCTCCCTCTCGGGCGGGCGGGGAGCTCCCGGCCCCTCCCGCGCGCGCTCGGCACGCGCTCGCTCGCACCTCGGTCGCCGGACCTTCGCGGACGAAGAGCCGAGCGGGACGTTTTCCTCATCTCGCGGGCGTGACGTCACGCCCGTGAGCCGTAACGCTGCCGCCGCTGTTGGACGGCGGCGACTCACGCCGCGTGTCGTCGCACTCCTCTTTGTCGTTGTCGCTGACCCCCTTCTGCGTGAGGTGGGCGTGCGCGAGGGGAGGGGGAAGCCGCCGCTAGCAGGGCGAGAGACCCCCCCCCCCCTTCCGTCCCCGCTCTTCCCCTGGATACCCTCGGAAACGGCGTCCGCCGTCGGCAAGTGACTACCCTGCGTGGATTCGTTTGCGTTCGGTAGAACCGCCGAAGAAGACTGGTCGCGAAGGGTGGTGGGGTGGGGTGGGAGGTGCTGGTAGTGGCCTGGATATGGGGTCGTCGTCGCGATCCCTGGAGCGCGGAACCTGCGGCGTCCGAGGCGTGTGCAGATCCTCCGCTGGCGGCAACGAGCTCGGGCAACGGCGCCCCTGCAAGGCCCTGACGACCCCGTAAGGGGGAAGACGGTGACGGCTGTTTGCCTGCCCTCCCCCCCCCCGCCTCCTCTTCCCGTCCCTCTCCGCGCACCTCGTACGGCGGCAGCGGCAGCGTTTTCGCGCGTGCGCCTCACGTGACCCGCGCGCGTTTCCTCCTCGAGGGCCTCCCGGCCTGTCCGGCGGGCGTCCCGTTGCCAGGCTACCGGAAGCCTTCGCCGCCCGCTGCCGTCGTCGTCCGCGGAGAGGGAAGGAGGAAGACCTCGTTCGGGTTTGCAGCGGGAGGCAGCCGTGGCCGGATCGCCGCTGACCTGCGGATGCCGCCGCTGCTCTCAAGCCGGAGCACCGCGAGGCGGCCGCAGCGACCATTCGCGGCCCTACGGCGGCGGCCGCGGAGAAAAACGCCGGCGGGCGTGTTTGCGCACGCCTCGTTTACGTGTCTGGTGTGTTCGTGTAGGTGTGCGCGTGTGTGCAGAGGGAGGAACGAGGGGGTGGGTTCTGCAGGTTTCGGAAGGAAAAAAAAAAAAAAAAAAAAGGAGGAAAGGACACGCACCCTTTGTCCCCTCGGAGGGCCCCCGCCGCGAGGGGCGTGCGCGCACCGCGCGGAATGCGCGTCCCGCGCCCGGGGAGCCGGAGAGGGAAGAAAAAGGAAAGGAGCCCCTCGCGCGCGCGGTCGCTCTGCCGCAGCTCCCCCCTCCCATTCGTGGGCACCGGCGCAGCGATCGCCGGAGGGCAGACATCCGTGCTGAATCCGAACGCGTGGTACTCCCTGGCCGGTTCGCGAGCGCACGGTGGGAAACATCCAGCCTTCCTTTCGGCAACTGGTGGGGGGGGAGGGGAGGAGGGAGAGCCTTTTTCTCCCCACCCTCCCGCCCCGTGTCCCGCGCGCGCGCTCTCCCGGTACGCTTCGCCCGGAAAAAGCTGAACTTCCCTTAAGTCATTATCAGCAGGCAGTCGTCTTTTCGGGAACGAGACCGCCAACCCCTACCCACATAAATAAATGTGGATGCTCGCGTCATCAAGATGGATTTGGATTAACTTGTTTGTTTTGTTTGCACGTACTGCTGATAAGCACTTGCGTAACCTAGCAACCACTTGGTAAGCAGTAAACAAAGCCGCCTGGCAGTTCCGAAAACAATCCATGCTTCCAGTGATTTCGCAATATCGACCTTCCTGTGATCAGATTTTTCCTCCTCCTCTCTCGACGGGGCATCCTGGGGGGGAGGGGAAGGGGGGGGACTCGGAAAAAAAAAAAAAAATAAAAAGGAAGGAGTTCGCGCGCGCCCGTTCCGGAAAGGAAGAAGAAGAAAAAAAAAAAATTCGCGAAATTCCTCCCCCCCCTCTCCCCCTCCCTCTTTCGCTTCGTCCCTCCCTCCCTCCTCCCGTGCCGATAGAGCCTCCTCGCTTTCGGGACCAGTCGGGACGTGCACGCGGCACCCGCTTTCCTTGCGGGAGTGTGTTTTCCCTCCCAAGGCGCCCGTGTCCCCCCCCGTGGCATTTTTTTTGCATGCGCTTCGAGTCGTTGCCGCACTCGGCGCGCGCGAACCTCGCGTGTCACCTCGGTGTGCACCGCCGGAGAAAATTCGGGAGGGAAGGAAGGCGCTCGCGGGATGCGCCTCGATCCCCGGAGGTGTGCCTTCCTGGACTTCCTCTTCGGATGGACGCTCGTGGAAGTAAGTGCGCCCCCCCCTCCTCCCTTTCCTCCTTTCTCTTCCCCTTCCGCTTCTCCCTTTTCCTGTTTTTTTTTTTGGGGGGGGGGGGAGAGGGAGTGCGTTACACAGAGAGGGGGTCAAAAAAATGGTGGCCGCGACTTTCCTGCCCTCGCTCGCGGCCCGGTTCCGTGCCGGGGCTGCGGGGAAGCAAACCGACTCGCTCGTGCCGGAAGACCGTGGCTCCGATCGTGGTCGAACTTGGTATTTGCGGGATGTGGGTCTCCCCCCCCCTTCCCTTCCTGCACGCACGCACCACCCCCGCCGGTGCTTCGCCCCGTGCGCCCACCGAGTAGTAAGTCGCGCGCGCGCGGGAGGCCCCCTCCCCCCCTCTTCGGCGTCGGGGGAGGCCGGCCGCGTGCGTTGTGCGGCGCTTCCGAGGTTGGTCGCCGCCGTCGCTGTGAGCCCTGGACGGTGTTCGGGATCAGACAGGAGGAAGTGGTGCTCCCCTCCCGGGGGGAACCCTTTGTTTACTCTGCTCGTTGTTTTCACAACAATCGGGATTCCTCCTCCTCCTCCACCTCTCGCTTTTTGTTTTTGTTTTCTTTCGAGAGGGAAGCGCCGGGCTGATTTTTTTTTGGTTCTTTATTTGCCTTTTTTCTTCTGCGTTCTCTCTCCTCGAGATCTCCGTACCAGTAGCTTCTGCACCGGCGGAGATGGGAGATCTGCATGCTTTCCAGTTTCCGGCGAGAACTTTGCATTCTGTGATTCCTTCCCCCCCCCCCCCCCCATTTCCATAAATTCGTCCGAGGCATCAGCGGAACGTCGCTCCGCAGTGACGTCACCATCGAATCGGAGACGAGCGCGAAACGCCGCTTTCGAGCTGGAGATTTATGGCACGCTTGCAGCAATTATGACGAAAGATTTATTTTCCGTTAATTAGTGAATTCATGTAATCTTTTTTTCCTTTCTTCTTCTTTCCTTTTTTTTTTTTTTGTGTGTGTGTGTGTATGTTCCGGCTTCTCTCATCGGACAGGAAAAAAAAGAATCTCGAAACAAATCCACCGAAAATGAAGCAGGGAGGCATTTTATTTTATTTTATTTTATTTTTTTTTAAAAAAAGGGAACTTTCAAACGTAAACTCGAAAATTTTCCAGCCGGAACCTCGTACTCCGTGTGTGGGTGCGTGTGTGTGATCCTCCAGTTTGACCCCTGCGACCCGTTTCGTTTCGCGTCTTCCCGAGAGCACCGCTGTCGTGCCATGGTGCGCCTCCTTTCGGTTCATCGGAGTGTGGTTGCTTGTTCTTCGGCAAGCTCCAGTGGTCACCGTGTCGACCGGCCAGTAGTGAATCTTGGCTCTTTGTTAAGGGGGGGGGGAGGAGAGAGAGAGAGAGGGAGGAAGGTAGGGGGAGGTGAGGAGGGGAAATCGTCTTTCAGGTCAGGCGCACTTGTCCCCCTGTTTCGGATCGCAGCCAGCAGCGGTGCGAAAGGGTTCCTCCAGCCCTGGTGCTTCGTGGTGCGCGGAGGCGCCATCTAGGCGTGCCCGGCGCGCTTCTCCTTCCGCTTGGTGAAGAGGCATCGTCAGCTGCATGCTGTATAATCGTGTAAATAACGTACCTGTTTTGCTCCGGGGGGCTGGACGTGTCGATGCTCAGGAAAATCTTCAGCAGCTGCCCTGCTGAATCATTCGGACTCTTTCATCTGGACGCCAACAGCCCCCCCCCAGTAACGCCCGTGTTTCCGAAGAGCAGGGCTGCGCGCGGATATCCCTGTCGCCGTTCTTGTTTGTTTCCTGCGAACTTATCGGAGTAGCCATCGGTTACCACAGGCAACCGCTGTTGTCACATGACGTGTATTGTGTTGGCAGAGTCGTCCTAACCTGCATCCGAAAAAAATAAAAAAATAAAAGAGCGTCTTTTCGCCTTGGGATCGGACGGAAACGCCGTCGTCATCCGTGTCACAGCTGTCTTATCACCAGGTGAAAGACTTCGCGCGGGCGCGCGCTTGTTTCTTTGTGCGCGCGCGAGGCTTGCGGAGCGGCGAGAGAGAGAGAGAGAGGGGGGGGGGGAGTTGGTTCTCAGCGGCACTTTCTCCCCTCATCCCAGCGTCTTCCTGTTCTCCGTCCTCGAGTGCGGGAGGGACGACAGGCACACGGAGGACAGCAGGAAGATCCGGCCGTGAAAAAAATCTCTTCCGAGCGAGAGACGCCTGCCTCCCGCCCGCAGCCGCCGCCGCCTTTCTCAGCTCCCCTCCCCTCCCCCTTCCTCCCCCCGTGCATTCAGCGGCAGCCATCTTTGTTTACATGGCGGATGAGGTACGGAATGCTCTGTGGTTGTGGGTTCGACGCTCGGCCGACACCGAGCTGCTGCTGGCTGAAACGGAAAACCAGCGAGCAGGAGCAAGCGATTTCGGGAGGGAGAAAAAGAAGAGAGAGAGAGAGAAAAAAAAGACAGGATTGGTGGTAGCGCGAGAGGAGTGGGTCCGATGCTGAATGGGACGGTCGCCGCTATTGCACACCGCAGTTGCTGTGCTCCGTGTCCAGCGAGCTGCTCTTTTCTTTCTTTCTTTCTGACGTCACGAGGCGTTCTTTCGGCAAAGTGTGGATTTTGAGGGGGGGGGGGCTGGTTGTGGGTGGAAAAAGCAGAAATCTGTGGGTTCCGCAGGGTCTTCCTCCCCCCCCCCTCCTCGTGCCATTCATCAGTCACTTCTTTTCTTCTTCCCTCTTTCTTTCCTTTTTTTTTTTTTTTTCCCACAAAAAAAAAGCTCTCGCTGCAAGAGACAGTGGTGGCCCGGGTTCTTTCCTCCTCCAAGACGAATCGAGGCGACCTACACCTCTTTGGCGTGTCATCGCAGCGCCGTTCGCGTTCCCGGAGCTCCCATCTCCGGATGCGAATCCCTTCATCTCATTTCTGCTGTCCCGGTCGGGGGGAACTTCTTGGGGAAGGGGACAGGATTCGTTCCCTCCCTCCCTCTCCAAAAAAAACGAAAAAAACGAAAAAAAAAAAAAATGCCGGTCAAGAACGTCGGATCTTTCCTTCCTCTTGTTGCTCAACTTGTTTTGATTTTTTTTTTTTTCCCTCTCTCCCTCTCTGCCTCTCTCTCTCTCTCTCTGTGCAAAGCTCCTATTATGTGTTTCTCCATTGCCTTGTCCCGAAAATAGAAATTTCGAGAGTGAAAGTGAGGCAGAAGAAGAAGAAACGCTCGTTGCAAAACACAGCGGCCGAGATTGCGTGTTTGTTGCGTTTTTTCAAGGTGAGCCGGTTAATCAGCACTCACTGTGACGCCAGATATTGCGCGATCCTTCCTCCGTGAAAGAATGTTTCATTTTGAATTCATTAGTTTGCTTGAGGGAGCGCAAACCCACAGAAAAATAGGAGAGGCGGGCGCAGAGGAGCGCCGCGCGAGATACAAAGTGCGAAGAAAGCAAAAAATAGACAGGAGGGGGGGAGGAAAGGAAAAGAAGAAGAAGAAGAAGAAGAAGAAGAGGAGGAGGAGAGGGAGAGAGAGGGAGAAAAAAAACGCGAGATAAAAATAAAATCGCGTAGCCATGATACATGCCAAGAGGCGAATGTTTCTTGTGCCAGCTTCAGTCGACGGGTTAGATGAGAGAGAGAGAGAGGCAATGAGAGAGCAGAAGGAGGCTGTGTGCATCCAGGAGCCTTCAACGTGAAATTTTTTCAAAAGGCGGACGTGTATTTTTGGCGGGAATTTTTTTTTTCTTCTCTCTCTCTCTCTTTTTTTTTTTTTTCCTTCTTCATTTTTTTGGAGGTCCTTCGCTAAGGTTTTTTTTTTTTTTTTTTTTTCTCGGTCTCGGAAATGGCGAGCGAATCGTCAGAATTTCTCGTTCCACGCTGCCGGCTTTTCATTTATTATTTTATTTTATTTTTCCTTTTTCTCCTTCCCCCCCCATCCTCCCCTCCTCCTGGTGGTGAGGGGCAACGGCGTGCCTGGTGTTTGGTGTGCCTGGTGTGGAAAACGGCGAAGCGCCGTCGTCCTGGTAACGATGCAAACAGGGGACGGGGGAAAACAGAAGCGATAGCCCGCGCTTACGTGTTGCGTTCTTTGGAGTACGGTTTGGCGCGCGCGTCGCTCGTTTCTGCGGCGACGTAGCAGCAGCAGCAGCAGGAGAGGCGAGCGGATTTCCGGTGAGGGAGGCGGAGCGCACCCATCAAGGGGGAGGGGGGGGAGGGGGGTCGCGTGGACGCGACGCGAGGTCGCGGCCAAGAAGGCAACCGAGGGGCCAAACTGCGCGCCGTAGGGAGAGCTGCTTTTCCGTCTCGAGGCTTGCGCGGAGCACGCAGCTGACTTGGGAACCAAACACACGCCCACGGGGAGATGGGTGCAAATTGACATCTTCCATCATGGGAAGGCAGTATCTTGGATACAGAAAAGCAGATGTCGATAAATTCTGTAATTAAAGCATCTTTCTTCGTTTTTTTGCCTCCTTTCACATGGCGTGCGCGTCTCGCTTTCCGGCTCCGTGCGCTGCTGCGAATTAGCTGGCGGAGTGCGCGGGAACGTCATTCATTAGCAGCAATTACCACAGTCCGCGCTGCTGCCGCTGCTGCTGCTGCGAGAGACAACGGCGGTGCTGCTGGTCTCTCGTACGCGTGGTGTCTGCCTCCTTCCCTACTTCTTCCCCGCTTCTTGCGCGCGCGCACGAGAGAGCGGCAGTCGCCGCGGCTGCGTCCATCAACGGTTGCAAAACTGCGAGGCGAGGGAGGAAGAGGAGCCGGCGTGCTGGTGGTGGTTTCCCGGTGGGGCCGTCGCGCGCGCGGTTCGTGGGTGGCAGTCGATTCCCGCCGGACGCGTAGCGTCCTCCCCCGGGGCAGAGCACCGTCGGCGTCGCGCGCCCCCTCGCCTTCTTTCCGGGGGCTGCGGATGGGTTCCTGTGCGCCTCCTCCTCGTTCCTGTCCGCGGTCGGGGTCTCGCGTTTTTGCTCGGGTCAGGGGTGCTTGGGACGGGAAGGCAGGAGGAAGAGGGCAAGGAAGAAGGGCTAGGCTCCTTTGCTTGCACCAGGTCCCGATAGAAGGAAGAGCGTCACTCGGGTTCCGCTCTTAAGATCCCGAAGGAGTTGGACGGATGGTGCAAGGCGTCTCCCAGAGCGCGGGGCTTGCGTCGGAATGCCGCGGTCGGCACGGGATCGTCGTCCCGGGAAGAGGGGGAAGCCGCCGCCGCGCCAGAGCGACTCCGGGCGACAAATTGCTGGCGTCGGTGAATAGAAGTTCACGGGCGGGAAGAGAGGGCGAGGCGCGCTCGGCGGTCCCAAAGGGACCTACGCGCACACCTCCTTCCTTTCCGCGAGCGTGCGTTAGTGTCGTCGGCAGCGCCGTAGTAGGTCTTGGGGCGACCTCGAGGGACGCTGCTATCTGCCCCTATCGCTCGCTCCCGGCGCTAATGCGTCGCCGGTGCCGTGGCGAGATGGATGGTGAAGTTGCCGCCGAAGATAACGCTCGTCGGAGGAGGGAAGGGAGGAAGAAGAAGGAAACGAACAACAAGGTGACCGCCGCCGCAGCGCCGAAGACCCTGCTGATACGTCGCTTATCTTCGTGTATAGAGGAAGAGCGCGCCCTCATGATTACTGGCTCGGTCGACGTCGAAATGCTTTTGGACCCTCCGAGCGCCACCTGCACGGGTGGAAGGGAGCGTTTTTATCGGCTTCGTTCCTGGCAGCCGCCAAGGACACCCGCCCAGTCGGGTCCTTCCAGCCGAGTTCTGAAACGGCAGCAGCAGCAGCAGCCGCAATGGATGGAGAGGTTCCTCGGCTTTCCGTGGCGTGCGGCTGCCGTGCAACAGAGACTCTGCTAGAGCTTCCTGTTTTCCCTGGCACCGAGGATGTTTGGAGTGGGTCAGCTCACCCTGGCTCCCTCCTTCCTCTTGTGCGAGTACGCGCGTTTTTCCCCGTCTCCTCGGCACCTTTTCGTGATACCCTCGCACGACGGCGAGCTCGTTGCTGCGTGCACCAAAGTTCGCAACAGGACCCCCGATGCCCGTTCCCGTTTACCAGGCTGGAGATCCGCGCCGCGTTCCCGTGGAAACCGCACCTGCGTTTTTTTTTTTGCTTTTTTTTTTTTTTCTCTCTCTCTCTCCGGAGGTGCACTTTTTTTGCAACCCGCTGTGCCCAGCCGCTGTGCTCTGCGAGGTCAAAGCGAGGGTGTTTGCCGAGGAAACTCAGCTTTTCGGCAGGCTCTTCTGCCCACGGAGCCCAGAGCGATTAGGATGTAAAGGCGCTGGAACAGAAAGATTCCTCACTCGAAAGCAATTTGCGCCGAGCAGGCTCATAAAAAGCAGATTCGGAAATCACGTGCTCGAGATGTTCGTCCTTCTGCCAGTGGATTCGACACTGCCAGGCTGTGTTTCCCCACCGGGCCCGCCGAGAACACGATTCCGCCTGCACGAACTGCTTTATTTAAAAACAAAAAACAAAACAAAACAAAAACAACGTTGAAAAAAAAAATAACAATAATGAAACGAGCTAAAAATAATAGGGTGCGCTGGCAACACGGCGCGGTGTTGTGTTCTTTGTTGAGCACCTTTAGGTTTCGGGAAGGGGGGGGGGGGATTTTTCCTAGGCTAAAAAATCCCTACCGCTGCGCTGTTTTCTCCTTTTTCTTTTTTTCTTTCTTTCTTTCCTTTTTTTTTTTTTTTTTTTGCCTTTTGCACCGTATTTACTGCTTCGCTGCAGCAAAAACCCCGGCACAGCATGGCGGAAAGGTAAATCGTTTTTCAACGATGATAATACCTTGTATCCATTCCTGAGGTCGTAATTCTTTCTTCTCGCGTGACGAATGCGAACTCTTCAAAGGGGTCAACGCAACCTGAGCAGATTTTTTGTTTTTTTTTTTTTGGACAATTTCCATCGCAGGCCCTGCAGCTATTCAATTAAAAATAGCCATTTATATACACAAATAGTAGTAATAGCCTTCATTATTAAAATGTTGCCATCTCCTGCCTGATAAATGAAAGAATTTACCATCTTTTCATTTATCGCTGCGCTGCGTACCTTACCGAAACGCGCGGATGGATGGGTGGATTCCTCAGCGTACACATTCCTCAGCGTATGCTCCAGGGAGCGCAGTTTTCCCGATTGCCGGCGATGTTTTGTATACGCACAAAGGTAGGCCGTAGGGCTGGCTGCTGTTTGGCCCCCGTCCTCTTTCGTCGTTTCTCTCCAATCCTCATCCTAACCTACGGCGGTGTCTGGGCGATCCGTGTGTTGCGGGAGTGGTGCGCCACGGTCGACCCCCGTGTGTGCTGCGCGTGTGCCGTTCATTGTTGTCGTTGCCATCGCGACCCCACGGTCGGGATTTTCCCCTGTTCTTTTCCGTTGCGGAACGCGTGCGAGCGGATCGACATGTGCGTTTCGACGAAAGTTTTCGCGGTAAAAAAGGGAGAACCTTGAACTTTCTGATTGCACCGCCTTTTTTTCCTTCTTCTTGTTGCATTCTGTAATGGCGGATTCCAAGTTTTGCAAAGACTTCCTTTGAAACTGAAAACAGTAAAAAAAAAAAAAAAAAGAAGAGAGAGGGAGAGCTCGAGAGAGAGAGACAAAGGCACCCAGAAAAGCAATCGCACGTAGAATACCACCGTTTATGGCTTCAATTTTGAATATTTTTTAATGGGGACCTATTCCTGCCGCTGTTCGCCAACTCGTAGCCCCGTGCGTACGAAGGAGTTCACAGTTATCACTGACAGCCAGGAACGATTTCAGGCTCTCGGAGGGTTGTTATTATTAATGCCTCAGGTCCTCTCTCCTTTAACATTTTTATCGTGATAACGCATACTACAAAGTCGTTCATCTATTAATACCTGCGCGCCGTGTCGAGGTGCAATGGCCGCGCGGTGCGTCGACTTATTGGGATAAACCTGTCATGGTTTCAATTTAGTCGAACAAATCAATCAGGAGGAAGCTGGCAAAGGTGAAAATGAATTTAATCGTTTTGTGTCTTTCCTTAACCCCCCCTCCCCCCCCAGCTTCTTTTATAGATGGATTTTTTTTTTTTGTGTGCGTCTCATGTCCTGGAGAGGGATGGCAGGCTCGAATCAGACTTAGTTCCTACGTTCTCTAAGAGAAAGATAAGAAGCAACTTGTTTAGGTAATTCGTCGTTGCCCAGTGCGGGCGCACAAACAGCGTTGCCCAAACACCGTGGTCGCTGCTTCTTTCTGTCCTCGTCACACGAAAGGAAGGACTTTTTTTTTTTTAATTCATCTGTTTATATATATATGTATGTAATTGAAAAAAAATATGCGTGTTCCTTCATGCGTGAGACGATTGCCGAAGACCTGACAGCGTCCACGGTGTTTCGCGAACGCCGGACGCGCAAGAGAACACTACCGTGCACGGTATGGCAGCTCATCCCTGAGTGATGTCCACCTGTTACTCGGCGGAGCGAGACTGGACTCGCCTCCGAGCTGGCTCCGAGAGCGCGGGACGATTTGTCTGAAGAGGCAGCCAGCTTTCCGCCGAGCTCGCCCTCCTACCTTTAGGGTGGCACCCCGGAGGGTAGGCTGGCAGTGCAGCAGCTCCGGTTTCTCCGTGTCCACCACCCGGGGGACTGCACTCGAAGCCCCGGAGCAAACGATGCAGGCGCCTCGAATGAAAGGGTCGCTCCGGAAAGTGGGATGGAAGACTTATGTAGAGAAGGGAGCGAAAATGAAGGCATATCTCCTCAGCCCTGCGGGCAAATCGACTGCCTATGCGCGCGCGGCGGGCCAGGAAGGGTCTCCCTTCGTTTCCGCCTGCTGCCTCAGACAGCAGCAAAAACGCCTTCGTGGACATCTGTAGCACGCGCGCGTGCGGGACACGCGAAAGTTGCACCACCGTGGTACGTCCACGCCTGGTCCCTCACACTCTCACCTGTCCCGGCGTGCACCGCCCGCGGACCACGTGGGCTCGACCCTCAAAAGCGTTACGTACCGATTGTGCCTACGAGAAACGCGTCCGCACTTGGCAACCAATCTGTCAGGGCGTGCGCAGGGAATTTCACCTCGTTTTTTCCTTTTTCGCCTAGTCTTTGCGCGCCGTCCGTCTGAAAGGACCCACCGAAGAAGTGGTCCCTCCCCCTCCCGCGCGCGCGCGCTGAGCCACCGTTCCCGCCGTAACCTTTAAGAGGAGAGCTTTCAATTCTCGGACCGTTTTGGTAGCCTCTCTCACAGTCCTCCGATCTGTCCATTTTCTTTCTTTCTTTCTTTTTATTTCGTGTTTGCCTGTGTATTCACTTTTCATTATCAAGGTCACTGAATGACACTTGCTTGGGAACACGTTTTTTTTTTTTTTTTTTTTCTTGCGCAGTTTCGGAAAGTGATCACGCAAAACGCGACTCCACTCTGCGGTCCGCTGCCGCCGCCGGTTAAAAGTTTCGAGCCGTTTCTTAAACGGGTCCAATAAATGCCTTCGGATGGCCCGAGAGCACGTGTTTTATTAGGTTGTAGCTGTTGTTTGGAACACAAGCTGCGTGGCTGGCGATGAGACGCGAACGTGTGTGTGCGCGGGCGTGTGCAACTAGTTGCTTTCTCGGCGTCCTCCTGGCCTGGGTAACGGACGGGCAGGATTCTCCGCAGACTCCGTTTCTCGTCGCGGAGGTGCCTCTCCGTGTAGCTGCCGGCGGACACTGGTGTGCGTGCTACACGTCGCGCACGTGGTCAGGGGTTCCCCATCTCTCCCCCACCTGTCCCTCCCTCTTCTCCCGAAGATTTTTCAGCCCGCTGCCTTCTTCTTCTTCTTCTTCGAGAGAGAGAGAGAGAGAGGGAGAGAGAGAAAAGAAGATCCCCTGCCGTTCGTGACAACGGTCACTCAAGTGAGCGCTCACTAGAGGGTTCGTTCCGCTCCGAAGGTCCTCGTGGGACTTCGCTTTGGCGCACAATTTCATTAAGCAGCTCGGTGTCTTCGACGGGCATTTGCATATCCCCTCTGCGAAGACGAGAGGTTTTCCGGTAGGCTTCCGTCTTCGGCCGGCCTTCCTCCCGGGATCGCTGATTCCTCGGTCAACAAGAACTCGAAAGGAAAAAAAAATCTATTTTTTTTTTTAATTAGCGCCTTCTTCGTCTACCGGGAGGCGGATGTGCTCTTCTAGGCGTTCTCCGGAAAAAGAGAGAGGCACTTCAAGTCCGCCGGTTCCGTGAATCCATTTACCTCGCCTCGCTGTTGAAAACTGGCGCGAATGGTGGAGCGCCGCCGATTCCTTCTGGTCGTCGTCTCGGAAACGCATCGGCCCGCCGTGTGTGCGCTGCTAGCTTGGGTGTCCATGCACTCAGAAGGGAAGGAAGGGCTGGAGAGATCGATCGAAGAACGTCTCAGTGATGGCCAGGGTCCTTCGTGCATAACGGACTCCCAGATGTCTTACGGCATTTTCTTCTCTCTCCCTTTCTCTCTTTCCCAATGTTCGAAACCACATGCCACAATGGGACAGGGTCCCCGTGGCAGAAGTCCCCGTCCCCTTTTCGGTTAGGTGTTGGCATTTCCAAATCCCTCGTGTGGAGGGAAGCTGCCGCGCGCCTCATTCAGCGCTGGGTGCGCGCGGAAATCCACCTCGGTGTCCATCCTGGGGGGGGGGGAGTTCACGGAAGTCGGGAATTCTCGCGTCACCTAATCGTGGGAGTGACTTCTCGCACCGTGTCCGCTGCTTGGAACGGCCGTTATGATTCGATCATTGCCGTGCTGGTGAATCTTCTTGAATCGAGCCGGACACCCTTCTTCCTTGACAACGGCGGCCGATCGTTGAAATCGTGACAGCACGTTTGGGAGAGGTAGGGGTCATCACCACCCAGGGCGGTCCGTGGGTACAGCGAACGGAGTGTCTGTGGGAACGCATCCGTTTCCCTCCTCCCCCCTTCCCCCCGCGAGTGAGTTCAAAGCCTTCCGTGACAGCGGAGTGGTCCGATGGTGCCATCTCGTGTCCGCGGAGCGAAGGGTTCGCTCCCCGCTCTCCAGCCTGGGGAGCACCTCCAGTTCCCTTCGTCGCCCCACTGCTCGACGTCTCGTCTCATCTCGCGTAATTTCGATGTCGACTCCCCAGTTCGGCTGTTCCGATCCGCGCTCGCGCTCGGGATCCTACGGGTTCCCCTGGAACCCGCGCGTGGTGGCTCTCCCGTGCAAGAACCCCCCGGTTCCATTCGTTTTTACCCAAACTTTTTTACCGGGAAGAGCGGCAAGCGAAAGGAAAACAGCGAGAACGATGGAGAGAACTCATTCCTGCATTGGATTTGTGTGTCCGCCGTTGTCATCGCGCGCGTTCCCTGCCCCCTACCCCCACCCCTCTTCCTTTTTGTTTGTTTTTCATCTTAAGCGTGCAAAGTGACCAAACTCTTAATTAACGGAGCCGACTGCGCTGTCGTGTGCAGTGCGTCCGGAGCTGCCGTTTCCAGGTTTCCCAGCATGCTGCAGGAAATGTTTTCATCAGGAGCCCATGGCATGTGCAGGAGAAATGCTCACCCATCCGCCATCCTTTGGCCGGGCGACCGCCTCTTGAAGGGTGGCAAAAGCACGGCACAGTGAAGCGCGCTCGAAAGCTGCGTGTCGACGACGTGTTCCCCCCCTCTCTCCCCTCCCCCGCCCTATCCTTCCCTTCTGCTTTGCGCTTCCCATTCCCCGTATTCCCGTCTGGTGCTGTTCGCTGTGATTTTTGTTTTCGTCGGCTGCTGCAGGAGTCGAAGCGGTGGGCCGGAGACTCGCTTGCTTGGTGCTGACCCACCCTCGGACGTGTGCACCGGCATCCGAGGCGTGCTACGAGGTGCACACGTCGGGTGCCAGGTACGGTCTCAGCTGCCTCTTCCTTGCTGCCGTGTGCTCTGTGACCTCCGAAACGAAGGCCCGCGTTGCACCAGGCGTCGCGGGTCCAAATCCCGCCCGAGGAAGGATCGACTCTGAGAAATGGGTGCGTCGTGGGTTTCGAGTCCCTCCCGATGACGCTGGTTGGCACTCAGGCTTCGAGGACAGCCCAGAGCCGGATGCTCTCGTTGACTGGCCGCCTGCTTTGGAAGTGGACGCTCCTGGGTCCTTCCAGGAGCGCTTCGGGATTCCCCTCCGGCTGTGAAAAGGGAGCCGTATGATGGAGCTGGTTCATAGTCCACAAGGGGGGGGAGGGGGGAAGAAGTCGCCTCTCCAGAGTATGAGAAACGCACCTCTCGCTTTGGGGAGCGCCCCCAGGATTCTCTTCGGAGGACGTAGCAAGGAGCGCTTCCCTTGAAGATTCCCTCCGCAGAAGAAACGAGGAGAGACCGCGACAAACCGGAGGGTTCCTCCGGAAAGAGCGAGGAAGAGGGTTTTTCCCTACCAAGCGTGAGAGGAACGGACTCTTTTCCCGGATTCATAGGGTGGTTTCTTCCTGGGGTGGTTTGTCCCTATGTCTCGAAGAGTCAACGTGCACCCCCGGATGGTGTAGACGGCGTTAAAGAGCCGCGTGAGTCCCTCCTAAGGTGGCAAGGGGCGCTTAGCAGCAGATCCCCTGCACCCCCCTCCCCCCCCCCCCCAAAAAAAAAGAAAAGAAAAGAAAAGCAAACGAGCGTTTTGGGAGGGAAAGAAAGGGGGGAGGGGGAGGCACAACGGGGAGGCTCGGTGGAATGTCATCCAGGTTGTTCGTTGTTGTTGCAGTTGCCATCATCGCTCGCAGCACGCGTTTCGGGGGCGCTTTCTATTTTTGCTGCGGCGCTCGCCTTTGTTTGTTCCATTTCGCCGCATGGTTGGCACTTTCAGCAGCTCCCATCCGTCCTTTCAGCTGTTGTTGCGCGTCTCCATGGTTTCAAAATCTTGTCCGTGACGCTTGTTTTTTTCGAACCGTTTTGTGCCCGAAACGGTGCATAAACTCGCGGTGTTTCGCGTTCCCATGCCCTCGCCGTATTGCTCGAGACGGGCGGTTTGTCATCCGCCGCGTGTGTACCTTTTGATTCTGCAAATAAATCTCGAGGAAATTTATCTAAGGCGCGCTCATGCGCTCGTCAAACAGCAGCGGATTTCCATGCGCGCGCGCGCGCGCGAGTGTCATCTGCTCTTCTCTCTCCGTCGCCGTCTCTTCCTTTCCTTGGTAACCACGTCGGGAGAGCGCGCGTCCCGTCGTCCTCCCTGTTCGAAGGATGCCGCGCGCGCGATCTTCCGCGGAACCGGGAGACGTGCTGCAGGGGGAACGCGCGCGACCCTCGGTTTTCACTTACGATGATGACCGAACGGCTAACCCAGCGCGGGATTATCGCTTGTCCCCTCCCCCCCCCCCCACGAGAGGGGGGGAGGGAGGGCTCCGCTGATTGCGATGGCAACCCTGTAAACAGTGGCGATTTGCATGTGCGCGCGCCTATTTTTACGAGCGCTTCGATTTCGCGATCCGAAACCAAACAACCTGGAGGTGCGGAGGCTGGATTCGGGAGCACGGGACCCCGAATCTCGTCCGCGGGCGCTCCGCGGAAGCATCTGCGAGGAGGCTCAGCCGGGGTGGGTCGTCGTCGTGCGGATCTCTCGGTGCGAGGATGCGCGCGACCCAACGGGAGAGAATGCCTTCCCACAAAATGCACGGGAGGGGGGAGGGAGGGGGGAGGGGAAAAAAAAAAAAAAAAAAGAAAGAAAGAAAGAAAAAAGAAAAACTCGGTGCCTTGCGTTTGTTTGTGTAAGCACAGTGCCATCATAAATCATGAATCTTTTCTCACGATGCTCTTAAGCAATGTGTGTCTACTTAAACGTGGAAAGGCGAGGGAGGGGGAGGGAAGGGGGGGGGGGGAAGGGAAGAGACACACAGAGCGAAAGCGGTGTGGACGAATACGTTGCTGGCGTATCACGCATGTGTACACGAGTCAGCGTGTAGGCATTTCGCAGAACGCGAGCACGTGATCTGCTTACGAGCGTGCTGTTTGCAGCGGCGGCAGCAAAGCGGGCGGCAGCAGGCCCGTTGCGTCTCCCTGTCGGCCAGGAGACCTGCGCTGCCTTCTTCCGGAGGTCGGAAGGGGGGGGGGGGGGGTTCGGAACGGATTCTCGCCTTCGTCCCGAGCCCGCGACCTCCCCTCCCTGCAAGAGTGCCAAGCGTGAGGCACGTCCAGGAAGGGTGACCCTCCCTCCTTCCTCCGCCCCTCAGGCATCCGAAGCTGCCCTCCTCAAACGGAGGTCTCGAGCGGTCTCTCTCAACCCCGACCTGGAAGCTGGACGCTTCCCGGAGCTGCGCTCCAGCCTCCGGTGCACTCGGGAGGAGCAGCGGCCAACGAGTGGGTTGTGCGTCGAGCCGTCGGGGGGAGAGGAAGAAAGGAAGGGACTCTGGTCGAGGCAGGGGAAAGGTGCCTCGAGCGTGGTTTCCACGGCTGCTAAGCAACGTAAGCTCCCAATTCGCTCTTCTGCGTTGGGGGATCCGTTGTCGTAGGTGATCGCATTCCGCAGCGTGGCAGCGGCGTGGGTTTCATGCACCCCCTTCCCCCTCCCTCCCTCTGCTCGAAAACCGCCGGTCGATGCGCCCAGCCGCCCCTCCGGGTGGAGGAGTGTTTCGGGGTGGCCGTCGCACGAGGGCAGCGGCGGCGACTTCGTCCTTGCAGCAGCGGCGCCCCCTTCCCCCGTGCGCTGCTCACACCGTGTTTCCTTGTCGTGTCGGAGGTGGCCAACTTTGGAGGTCGCCAAATTTTCGTTCGCGAATGCCGTCGTCTCCGGCAGTGCCCGCGGGGGCTTTCCGGCCTCAGCGTTTCTCAGCCTCCCCTTTTCCGACATAGGAACCATCTCTACCTATCTATCTGTATCTACATATGGATAGATGTGGATATATATATGTGTGTGTGTATACATATATATTCATGTATATGTATATAGATATAGGTACACGTAGATGCACATACATACATACATATGTATCTATCTATCTATATATACGTGTCCATCTAGATCGATATCTATACATATTAATAGACGCAGATACACTTATTTATCTGTATAGATGGATAAAGATATGCCTAGATACATATAGATGTAGTTAGTATGAATATAGCTATATACTTATATCTGTTCATGTGTACATGTGTGTAGATACATGTAGATAGACGTAGCCGTGGATTGATAGGCAGATAGATATGGACGTAGATAGGCAGATGCGCGATTACTCCAAGAGAACTCCGAGAACAAATTGAGAACCGAAAGTCGTTGCAAGAGAGAGGTCATCATTGCCTCTGTTTCGGTACGATCGCCATACCAAAATCCTTGCAAAATATATGTGTCTATTTACGTATGTACTCGTATCTATGTATCTATCTATAAATATACATATATATATATATATATATACATAAAAGTTTTCGAGGTGAAAGTGAAACGGATGCACCTCCAACAGTCCCTGCATTTCGTACGTAATGGTTTCTTGCTCGTCACACACACACACACACACGCAGGAGGGTGGCTGGCTGGTGGTGGGTCCAGTGGGTTGGTGGGTTGTGGTTTGTCGCATGCGGTAGCGCGTGCTCGTTGATGACATGCACGCATGCGCCTTATCTGGACCGGGATCCCCGAAGACCGCGGGCCAACTTTGCCTCCCCTGGAAGACGTCCTGCGTCACTATCGCGAATTACGTGCAGCACCACCTCATCCCCCATTCCGATCGCGAGCGGATCTTCCTCCCGTTGCCATAGCCGACTTCGCTCTCGTCCCCTTGTTCGCGTCGTTGCCGGGGTGTGACCGGAACATCGCTCCTGGTGCCGCCTGCCACTAGCCCGAGGAGGGACTTTGGAGGGCGTTGGGGGGGGGGGGGGTCATTTCTCGCTGTTCGCCGGTGCGGGATCACCGGCCGCGCTCCCTCTCTCTCTCTTCCTGATGGACTGTTGCCAGGATCTGTCGCTCGGTGTTTGCGATAATCCTGACGGTGTCGTGGCGGCGTCGCAAGCCGTAATTCGACATCGCACACTTTCCAGTGCCTCCCTGATTTTACAGTGCACGCGAGCGCCACCGATGCCTGGCACCAATTTATTTTATGTACCCAAGTTGCTTTCGCGTGCACGTAACCGCCAGGTGTTGCCTGGTGGCGAACGCCGTTTTATCCGGCCGTTAGGGCTCGTCAGCGTGCCTGACTTTGTGCTGTGTCACCGCCGTGACTGTTGGCAACCGTTGCGCAGGGAACGCGCGGAAAAGTAGTGTTTGTGCACACTGCATCGTGATTCATCAGCCGATCCGCCTGCGTCGCATCGTTACAGCCTCGCCGTGCGGTTGCGTTGCTACTGCCAGCTCCGAGGGCCTTTTCCTCTTTTCAGAAAAATCTCTTTCTTTTTGCTAACTCTGCGCGCGCGCGTCGAGCTTTTGCTTTCACGGCGGCCATCATCCCGTGCTGCCTGTGAGGAAAGGGATATGGGTCGCGGGAGCCGGTTTCGCCCTCTTCCTCTCCCCCCCCCCCCTTCCCCTCCGAGGGCACCGCCTTCCTTCCACCTTCTTTCGTGAGCCACGACGAAGTTTCGCCAGCCTGTCCCGGTGTCGGGCAGAAGAGGATGCGGCTGCAGGAATGCAGGCGCCGTGCAAGAAGAATTCGGGGAAATCCGGCGAGATTGATGAGCGCTCCCGCCGCCGCCCTGCGAGCGTAGGAGCCGTTCGCGGGGTGCCCGCATCCCCCCCCCCCCCGGCACGTTGCATTCTCCTTGTTTGCTCTCCCAGTTTCCAGTTGCCGGCTTTTTTTTTTTTCTTTCTTTCCTTTTTTTTTTTTTTATTATTATTATTCATGCAGTCGGGAGTCCTCCGCACGCGTCTTCGCCGTGGATATGTGTACAGATGTTTGTTTCGCGGCGGGTTTGTGTGCGTTCCTGTGACACACATTCGATAAAGCTTGCTGGGAGATGCACCTCTCGTTCGAAACACGAACAGAACTCGCATCATTATGCGATCACAGCGGGGACCACTCTGCGAAGAGACCACGCCTTCCTCTCTCCCCCCCCTCCCTGCCTCCCTCTCTCTCTCTCTCTCTCTCTCTCTCTCTCTCTCTCTCTCGTACAACATCTGTCTTCAAACTTTTTTGGAAAATCTGAGCAGATGGTGAGTGAAAGCATTTTGTGACGCTGGCATTCGATGGCGGTGATGATCTTCGATTGCCAACACATCTCGATAGGACAGATAACCTCTTTTTGTATATATGCAAAAAAAAAAAAGTCTTGCCTTCGCTAAAAGACATCTACTTTTTTTTTTAAAAAAAAAAAAAGAAAAAAAAAAAAAAAAAAAAAGGAAAGAGGGAGAGAAGGAAAAAGTGACAGGCGAGGTGGGCGGAAAGGTTGGTGGGGCCCCAGCGCGAAGTCTCCTCCTGAATCTGCCTTCTTTTTTTTTTTTTGTCCTCGCACGTGGGTGCGCGGTTTTCGAAGGCACCGCGGCCGGACCGCGAAAGGTGGTCGTGGTCGCTGCTGCTGCTGGTTGGCGCACGCCGCCCACGCTTCCTCCGGACACCGGCGGTGTCCGAAAACAGCATCACCTGGACCCGTTTCCTCCAGGGAAGCTCATCGGGAAACCGGGAACTTCGCGGAGGTGCGCCGCCCGGGCCCGCACCTCGCTCCCAAACACACGTTCCCGTTTTCTGGATTTCTCTGCTTGCGCGCGCGCGCGCGCGCGCGTTCTGTTGCGGGTCACGTGATCGCTTTTGTCGCAGCTACGCAGCGTGTGGCAGGCGGTCACGCAAGCGCGCTGTACACCTCGCGTGTCCACTGTCCTGTTGCTCGTCTCCCGAGGTCGCAGCACGGGCGGACGTTCGCTCGTTTCCCAAGTTGAGCACCGGCGCGCGCTTTCGAGGTGCGCAGGGTCCGGTCAGGCTGCTCGCGCGGAACACCGAAATGGACTCCTGCAGTCGTGACCTCTCCTCCTCGTTCCCTTTTGCGGGGGGGCTTGCAACAGGACCGTCCCCCTTCAATTCTGCCACGAATTCAATCCCTCCGCCCCTCCCAAAACACACGCAAAAAAGGTGAACCCAGGTGATACAGCCAGAGGTGTACAGACAAAATTACGGAGACTTCGTTCCCGATCTTCAGTTGCTTGTGAGGAGCCTTGCATCCGCGACCGGTGACCCCTACCGTTGCGAACGCAACGCGGATGGATTTATTTATCTTCATTTTCTTTCTTTCCTTCATTCCTTTTTATTTATTTATTTATTTTTTTTTTAAAAAAAAAAAGGCACAGAGAGAGCGTTTCGCTCGGTGACACTCTTGTTGGTTGCTGAGCGTCTTAGTAAACACCGCGAGGTGATGTTTGGCGGCGGCTACGGAAGATAAAAGACCACTCCGCGGATGGTACGCTGAATGGGCGTGCAAAAAAAACATTTTTCCTGCGAGCAAGAAGTGCGCGGATGGCGTCCTTGTGGGACGAGATGACGCGCGCTTCCAGAATCAATTCTTCTCGTATTCGTGTTAAACGCTCGAAGGTTAATTTCTGGAGACCTTCCCGGCGGAAGGAAAAACCTTGAGTACTCTTCACGGGTTGGTCCAAACGCGAACTTCGAACCTCTGATGTTCGGCTCTCGGGTTCCGCTGACTACGTAATTCTTGGATGCTCCTCGCGCGCTTTAATAGGAGGCCTCCTCTTCTCTCCACTTATCGCCGGGGATTCTGCGAGTCTGCCGAGGAGGAGCACTCGAAAATAAAAAGGATGCTTTCGCCGCGTCGGTTGGCGTGGCATCTCAGTGACCTGCCTCCGTTCCATTCGAAACGCGTGGTGGTGTCCGCCGCAGTCTTCCGCTCACCTCTCTCCGCGCACGCGTGCAGTTGGAGCGGGTTGCCTCGGAAACGGCGATGCGAAACGCCGCACCCTTGTCGTGTTTCCCGTTCCGCGCGGCCTTTGCTGTCCTCCGGTCGACCGGAATCTCCGTTGCGCCGTTCGACCGCGACCTCTCGGGGCGGCCTGGACGTCCCGTTGCTCTGCAAGCAGCAGCAGCCTGGAGTGGGTGTGTGGAGGGGGGCGGGCGCTTGCTTAACCCGCACTGCGGCAGCCTCCTTGGCAACGCTACTCCGGCCGAGAGGAGCTGCCTTGCTCCGGAGTCGGGTGCACGCTCGCGCCTCCACGTGGTTTCATTCATGCTTGCCGTGCTGTCCTGCGGCACCTCGGCGCGGTAGCCCCGAGCGGGGGCCGCCACGCAGGACACTTTTGCCCATCCAGTCTTTTCTCTGCTGCCGTGCGAATCATAAAAGGTTCCACGGCCCTATTTCGTGTGCATCTCCTCGAGTCATTGGGCTCCTGTGGGTGCTGCACGTTCGCCTTCAAGACGAAAGCCAAAAAAAAAAAAAAATAAAATAAATAAATAAATAAAAACAAACAAACAAAAACGTGCTGTTGTTTTTTTTTCTGGTAGAGCGTATCCATTTTTTGCTCCTGCAAGGCACACACGTGCAACCGCTGGCTGTAAGGTGGTGCGATGGTGGCGTGCCCGCCTGGCTCAGGCGTTTCATTTCCGTGTTTGCGGACACGCGAGTTCCACCTGGTGGCGGTCCTGATGGGATGGGGGGTCCTGTGATATCCTTGGAAAATTCTGTCCTCAATCGCACTGTTTTCTTTTTTCTTCCCAATGTATCCACTTTACATTATTTATTTATTTTTTAAATATACACGTGTGTGTGTGTGTGTGTGTGTGTTTGCAGGTTACTTTGGTTACGACCGCGAACACCCAGGCCTTAACACTAGCGCGTAGCTCTTTTGCGTTGTGGTGTTTGGCGAGGGTGCGGTACGTACGCGCGCTCGTGGTGGGCGCGGGACTGTGCATCGAACTGGGGGCAGGGGAGTCGCAGGATGCGCACGCGGGCGGTTTCGAATTCCGGCAGCATCGCATCCCCGGAGATCCGCGTCATCTTCCTCGAAGGACACCGGTTGCCAAGTGGCCTCGCGCGCAGGCAGCCGAGTGCGCCGCAAGTCGTCCATGGGGGGTTGCGGGTGGGGCGGAGGAGGAGGTGCTGCCGCTGCGGTCGTCCGGCCATTCGGGGGACGCAAGGGACCGATCTGAGTGAAGCGAAAACCCCGAGGAAGGGTGCGGCGAGAAGCCCGCCTGGCGGTCGACCCTCTTCGGGGAGAGGGAGGGGGTTGCTGCGACCCCCTCCCCCCTTGCGGAAAGGTCCTTGCAGGCGTAGGGCGGGCGGGGGCGTCGTCAGGGTTCATCGTGTTGCCGGCGCAGGCCGGGGAACACCGCGCTCCCCATTTCACGAGCGCCGTGGGGTTATTTTTACACGTCCCTCGTTTCCCGAGGAGCCGAGCGGATGCCATCGATGGCGAATGTTGTGTACGCGCGCCTCCTCCTCGGTAAACATGCAATTATCCGGGATCACGGAATTTTCCTTCCAGCGAAGAGTAAGGGAGAGACTTTTCTCAGAGGTCAGTTTGATCGATACCTTGAAGGGTGCTCATTTTTTCACTGCGCGGGAAAATGGATCGTTCCTGGACAATGTTGGGCTGCTTTGGGTTTCCCTCTTCCCTCCTGGCTCACCAGGAAATCGGTCGGTCCAACACGTTGCGGCACCTCCTAGCTAACTGCTACTTCCCCTCCCCCCCCCCCCTTTTCCTCCCCTTCTCCCTTCCCTTCTTCCCCTTTCGGGGCCCCTGCCTTTGCTGCGCGTGGTCGTGGCTGCTCAGGTTTTCCTGCCGTGGGGTAGTAGGAGCTCGTGGACGCGCATCTTCGGGGTTCGCCTTTCGGGCGTTGGTGCGCAGTCAGGGGTCGGAACCCGGTGGTGCACGACCCCCTCAGGGCACTTGGTTTCACCTCCGGCTAACGCGCGGACCCGTTCGAGGAAGGAAGGGAGGGAGGAAGAACGGAGGGAGGTGAGGAACAGGAGGAGGAAGGGAAGTGAAGGAGGCGCAATCCTCTGAGGGACACTTGGCTCCCATTGACGCGCGGGGGATCCCTTTGAGCGAAGCGAAGGAATTTGATCCTCGCAGCATCCGAACGATCGCTGTGATGTAACTGCGAGATTCATTACCTCATCCGACTCGCGCGACACGAGCGCGGTTTTGATTTCTCTTCGCAGAAACTTCTTTGTGGTTTGAGAAGAAGGCACGTCGCCGAGGCACCGTTAGCGATACCGGTTGCCTTGGAAGCGCGACGTTTCATTCCGCCGCCGCGTGCGGCGGCGGGTGATCTCCGTTTCCCGAGCACCCCCAGCGTTTCGCCTCCCTTCCGGTTCGAGGGGCTTCCAAGGGAACGCAGCGTCCTCTCATCCCCGGCGGCTGCTGCCTGTGGCCACCGAGCAACCAGAAGCAGCCGCTGCTCCCCGAGCGTTTCGGCTTTTCGTGCGAAGCTTCGAACGCGGGAACGGTGTCGGGGTGTTTGACGGTGCACCCGCCTCCTCCTGCTGCATCTCTCCCTTTTCAAAGGCTCCTCTCCCCACGGAACTCTCCCTTTTCATTCTTGTCTTTCACGTGCTTCATTCATGTTCGTAGCGGACGCTGCTGTGGTGCGGTCTCCGCGGAAGAAACTTCGTTTCCCGCAAAGTTTCACACTGCCTTCACCAAGGTCGCGCCATCTATTTTTGCGGGTGCCTTCCACCCGCGCGCGCTTTCTTCGCCTCCGTCTGCGCGTTTTTATTTTTGCTTTTGTTTTTTTCTGGGGGGGGGGGGGGGGGGGGGAAGGAAGGCAAAAAAAAAAAAGAGGAAGCGAAAGAAGAAAAAAAAAAAAAAGGGGGGGGGGACAGGGTATCTGTTTCGAAACAAAGAGCTCGCGTTCACATGGAAACGTCCGGGTTCGCTGCACCATAATCTTCCCGTGCTTCGAATGTTTAACCTGGTGAGGAATGGCACACAAGCAGAACCCCGTTTCCTAGGTGACGAACGCTTTTCGGATCTGTTTCGCTTCCACGGCGCCCCCGAGAGTGCGTGCGGAAGTCGTGCGCAGCTCTTGCACGCGCAGACGTCGCCGTGCGCGCGCGTGGGTCGCCGCCGCGGCTGCGTTTCTTGGAGGCGCTCTTCGCGGCTCCGCGCGGACGGCCCACGCAGTCGCGCGCCCTCGCCGCAACAGGGCGGATGTTTTGGTGCGCGCCGGTTTCCGCGGAAGCGGCATACTTGCGCGTCGAAGAGGGGGGGAGGGGGAGGGGGGGAACGCCTGTGATTCAGGAAGGGCGCGAGGGGGGGGGGAGAGAGAGAGAGAGAGAACGGGTTTTATTTAGGTTCCGCGCGCTCCCGGAACGGGGTGGCGCGCGCGTGCGTTCGCCTCGCGCCTTTTGCCTTCCTTCCCCGGCGGTCGCGCGTAAAAACAGCGAGGGTCCCCCGCGCCTGGCGATACGGAAAGCGAAGGAAGCGGGCGAGGGCTCGCGCTGGACCGAGGCCGCCAACGCCCTCCGTTCGGCGCGGCCGCGGAAAACAACGAGCGCGCCGTCGCCCGGTCACATCCCATCCGCTCCAGACAGCTGCATCTCGGGTGCATCCTATTTCCGCCGCAAGGTACGGGCCGGGGGACGGAGTTGGCCTCCTCGGTGCGCCCGCCCGTCCTCTGCCGACCGGCAAGTGGCGGCGAGGGTCTCGCGCGCCTGCGCCCTCGTGGCCGCGCGAAGACGCCTTCCGTCCCTTCCCTAAGCCGCCGCCGCCGCGTGCGGAAGGGGGGATGGTCCTTCCCCCCCCCCCCTCTTCTTCCGCTCGGGGTTCTCCTGCCTCCGTCCGTCCCAAGGCGGCTTCTTGTCCAAGCCGTGGTCAGCTGGGCACGCCGCGCGAAAGGAGGTCACCGGCTTGTTTTCCGCAGTGCGCGCCTTCTGTGGCTTCGGAACGTTCGCATTCCTTCCGTCTCTTCCTCCTCCTCCTCCTTTCTTTCTTTGTTTCCTTCTTTCCCCTCGAGTGCATGCAGGAGGCAGGGGGGGATCCACGGGAGGACAGGTCGAGAAGCGTGTTGCTGCCTGCAAATGGGGATGCACTCCAAGGTACATCGCGGTGACTTTACTCAAACTTGAGAAAGTTGCGGGACGGAAAAGGTCAACCCTTCCCCTTCCGTTCTTCCTGTTGTTGATTTCCTCTCGGCAGGTTGGACAGCGCGCGCTCACAAACTGCCCAACGTCGGGGCTTCCGTTGTCCTCGCGCGTCATCGCTCCGCCCGGTTCTCTTCTTTCTGCATTCGAATTCCGTTCTTTGACGCGCAAGCAGGAAAGTGACCCCCCTCCCCCCGGAAGCGGAAGGTCGCGGAGAATGTGTGCGCGCGCGCGCAGCTGGCACCGCCGCTCTCCTTCCGAGGGGGTTGTATTTTTCGCCGTTCCCCCTCCCCTTCCGCACAGCTCCTTTCCTCGACTTGCGGGTTTCCTGGCGGCCTCCTTCCGCGGCGCGACCCGGTGTCCGGTTCTTGCGGCTCGGAGGAACGGTGATGATGGTGATGCAGAGCGGGCGGGGTCGGTTTCGGAGGGAACGATTTTGGCTCAGGCCTACGCCCCTTGCACGCCGCACGGATTTCTTCTTCCGCGGGTTTCCTTCTTTGTCTCTTGGCTTGGTTGACCCGGGCGCCATCGGCGGTAGCGAGGGTGGCGAATTCCGGACGGGGAGCGCGCCGGCGCTCCTAGAAATCGTCCCGGATTGATTCCCTTTCCTCTCTCCTGCGGAGGACGCGTGACCACGTGGTTTCCTTCTTGTTTTGGGTCCGTTCCGGCGAACCGGTTGCGTCAGCACTTTCTTCTTCGCCTTCCTTTCACCTCGTCGTGTCCCTTCTCCCTGCGGTTCGAAACGCAGCTCCCGGCGGAGGCACGGAGGATTCCGCGTTCCCCTTCTCCTTGTCCTCCACGCGGAAACCTCAGGGCGGCGCAGCCCCAGCAGTCCGCGGACCTCGGAAGGGGGGGGAGTCAGTGACTTCAGTGTTGGCAGCCTTCGGGTCTCCGTGCACGGCACCTGACATCGCGGGTTCGAATCCCGCCCGGGGAGGGAAGGATCGACGCCGACAATGCGGGGTGCGTCGCGGGTTTCCAGTTCCCCCGCGAGATGACGCTGGTCGGCTTGAGGGCTCCGGGTGCGGGGCTGCTGGTGGAAGCCTCATCTCCCCGTTCACTGGCTGGGATTGGGCGTTGACTTTCCCCGGGATCCTTCCAGGAATCAACCCTTCGGGGTTCCACTGCGGTTGTGAAAAGGTAGCCGTCTCTACGCAACGGGGAGAGACCCTCCATCGCGTAGCATCGAGCCGGTTGATGCCCCCTTCGGGGGGTTGCCAGAGCTGTTCCTTTCGGCAATGATCCCCTCAGAGAAAATCGGGAAGCATCCCTTCCGAGTTCTCTCCAAAGGATGTGGCAAGGAGCGGTTCCCTTTCGGGTTCTCTCCGGAGAAGAAACAAGAAGCGCCCCCTACAAACCGGGGGTCCTTCGGTGGGGGGGAGAGAATGAGGGAGAGGTTCCCTTCGGAGGCCAACCAAGGCGAGGATTCCCTTCGGAGGGTCCCCTGCCAAACGTAAGAGAGGAACGAACTCCTCCTTCCAGAGCCTTCCTGGATTCGTAGGGTGGCCTCTCCGGGGTTTTGCCCCCTATAACTCGAAGGGTCACGCGCACCCTCGGGCGGCGTGGACAATGTCAAAGAGCTTCATGACCCCTCCTCCCTGAGGCGGACGGTTCTTCGACACTTCGCGAACCCCCTCCCCCCCTTCTTCAAAAAAAAAAAAAAAAAAAGACAGCCGGAAGGAAAGGAGGATCCAGAAGGACCTCCTCGGATGCTGCTCTGCTCCCGGACGGCGAACTTCACTCCTCGGTCGATTCCCGGGGGGATATCTTTTCGCGACACCCTGGAACGGCTCGCGCCGTCCGCGCGCGCGTTACGCGCTGCCAGACGTTTCCAACGGCCCCTGGTCAGTACTGACCGTTACGTTTACTGCGTCTCCGTCACCACCGTGTGCGAATCGGTCGCAGATTTCTTCTTTTATTTTTTTACGTCCTCGCGGTCCTCTGGAATGCACGAAAGGGGTTTTGCGCAAGATTTACGGCTCGGAACGAAATGTGACGTAATGCGCTCGCTTATTGCAACAAAACATCTGGCCATTTCGAGATGCGCGCGGAGATAATTGTCCGCCCCGTGTCGGCTCGGAGCATGCGGAGCTTTCCGTATCCGAGCAACGTTGTATCACTGCTCCCGATCGTGAAACGGAGCACGCAGCAAACCCACGCCGAATGCAAGTGCGTCGAAGACGTCGGAAGCGAAGAAGATGCTCTCCGATCCGCTTCTGCCACCTGAAATGGAAACCACACACGCGCACACACGCACGTACACACACGGAACGCAGTGGCTACAAGCGTTAGTTTGACACACGCATTTCTTCGCGCCGGAGCATCGCGCCCATCTCTTTTTCATTTTTTTTAAAAAGGAAAGAAAAGGAAAAAAGAAAAATCTGCACGTAGAAGTTTCGGCAGGGGGGGGGGGGGGAATCGAGCCCTCGCTGTGTGGCTCGCTGTTGCAGCGGCGGCTTCGTCTCTTGGCAACGAGATTCATGACGGTGATGCGCTCAGCGGTAGCGGTCGCTGGTTCGGTCCGGCATGCCGTCGAGAGATTCCCCGAGCGTGCGTTTCCGTGCGAACGTCGGACGGAGGGAGTGGCGGTTCCGCGGCATGCTCCTTAGGTACGGAGTCTCATCATTCGCTGGACCACTTCGCGGACACGGGGGCACGCGTTTCTGCCAGCCAGCGCGCGTTTCGGCGGGGATTCCCGTACGGCCGGCGCGCGCGCGCTCGCGTTTCCATGGAGACCCCCCCCTCCCTCTCTCTCCTCCCCTCCGTTGTGGTAGCCGGGTGGGTAACGCCTCGTGAAGGGAAGGCATGGCGTTCTCGACGGGGTTAACGTGGTTATCCTGATTCACGCTGATCTAGAAAAGAAAAGAAAAGAAGAAGAAGAAGAAAAGAAAAACGTGGCATTCAATAAAGCGGGGTTCATTATGAACCATTACATCCGGTTGCTTGCTCACACCGCTCTTGCTAATCAGAGCTGCAGGGATGGATGCATCTGTGATTTTCTTTCTGTTTTTTTTTTTTTTTTTTTTTTCCGATTCGTGCGGTTTTCGCTCCCGCGTGTGCGGAACGCCCGCGCCTCTTCGCGTGCGACCAACAGGCTTTGCGGCTGTTTCCGCGAATGCAGTACTACGCGCCTTGAGGAACGCGAGGTTGCCGCGGGGGACGCGGCCCAGCTGCCGGTGCGTCCTCCTCCGTGCGCGCGGTTTCGCAGTCCCCGGCTGGACGCCGCATCCCGAACCCTCGTCTCCCCGGCGCCCCGCGGGCGGTGTCCGCGGACACCCGTCGTTCCTCTGCTGTTTCCTCCGCTCGCCTGCTTCCGTCAGCAATCCATCATTTCCGGAAGCGGGGACCTCCTGGCACCGGATGGGGGACCCTCCTGGGAGACCCCGGGCGCTTTGGGTCTCTTCCACCGAGCCGGTGCGCGCGCGCGAGCTCCGCGGGGAGCTTTTCCCTCCGCCGCGGTCCGGGATGTGGAGCAAACTTCTGTTCCATCCCCGGCGGTGCTTTCTGGGCGACAGCGGCCACCGCCGCCGGACTCCCGGCTCTCGTGGGCCTCGTGTCTTCAGGTGCTACATCCGTGTGCACACCGCGCCCCTTCTCCGGCTTGTCGTGCGGGGCCCGAAGGAACCTTTTCCCGCGCGTCCTCGATTTTCATCCGATTCGATTCGGGAGGGGGGGGGGGGAGAGAGGGGGTTGGAGGAAGGAAGAGAAAGCACGGGAAAGAGAGGTGGAGGAGGCGAGTCTTCGCGCCCGAGACCGCGCGGGTAATGGATTAACAGTGGGAACGCAAGGCGGAGGATGCTGGCGGAGGATGGCTGCCGGCCGGGGGGACGTTCCGGCTGTAAATTTCTGCCCCAGTCATCGAATATGAAATTAAAACGAAAACTTCTGGATTCCTCGAAATTCAAAACAAATAGGACGGCCGTGTAGCCGCGCTCCTTCGCAGTGTCCAATATTTACGGGAATGATCTATTGGACGTTTAAGAGGAGCGAAATTACCGTCCAGGACCCCATAGTTCACGCCTCGGCGACGTCGACGTCGTATGAAATGAAATTCCTATAAACAAATTTTCTCGAGAGCGGATCTTTATCACCTCGGATTATAACTTTTGTTTCCTGCATACGGATGGACCCGCGCGCGCCCTCGGCTCCGCAGTCCCTCCCTCTCTCGCGAGCGTTTCTTCCCGGCGCTCCCCTCGTCCTGCTCGTGCCCTCCGCCGTCGTGGTCGCCAGCGAGGTCTCGGCGTTCCGATCTTTCTTCCTTGCCCCTGTTCGAAGACAAAACAGCAGTCTCCGGAAATCATCATCATCATCATCATTAGCTGCGGGGGGTGGGAGGTAGGAGGATGATGATGATAAGAAGAAAGCACGTCTCAGAGGTGCCCGGCGCGAACCTCCCGCATTCTGCCGGGATACGCAGGTCGGCGCGGACGAAACGACGAGGGAGGGAATTCTTTTCCAAGTGGGATAATGCGTCCTGCCGCGCGCAGTGTTTGGGGATCCCGACCGGGTCGGGGGAGGGAGGGGAGGAACCTTCCCGTTAACTTCGGAGGACGCAGCCGATAGTGCAGTGAAGTGCGCAAGAAGTTCCGCAGGGGCGCCCGTCGCGCGCTGCTTTTCAACCTTCCCGAGTGCACCTCCTCGGCTGGCACGGGGACTCCCTGTGCAGCGGCGTCCCGACGCGTGTTTTCCTGCGAATGTTGACGCCAGCGCTGTTGCAGGTGAAGTAAATGAATAATTCTGTTCCTGGAATGCAATGTCATTTGCATCGAAGAATCATTTCCTGTGTGCTGAGCGAACACTTGGCGGCGCAGTCAGCGCGGCAGCAACCTGCGCTCGAAGCGGTGGTGACCTTGTAAATTCCGCTGCGATCCGCGGCGCCAGAATTACCAGAGGCGGAAGAGGAAAGACGACGTGACCGCCTGCGGCGCTGGGGCGGGGGTGCGGCGGACCCTCTCTCGTTTCGCGCGGCGAGTCGGCCAGCGTGGTACTTCGGCGGCAGGCGTGGGGAGCACGGGGATGGGGAAGGTTGCTGGGAGCCGAATGACGGCCGGGAACGCAGAGGAGGAGGTTCGACTTCTCCTTCTGCGCGCACGGGGGGTCACTTCGACCCGGGCTGAGCCATCACCGCGTGAGCGCACCCGCGCTCGTGACCCAGGAAACGAGCGCGCCTTCCGATGCAGAACCGAGTCCGTTTTGCGCCGGCCAGGTCGTAGCATACGGTACACTAACATTCACCTTGGATTCATATCTGATTGTACAGTACCGCGGTGACGTGACCTTCATGCACATCATCAACCGCACTCGACTTAGTCATCATTTCGTACACAACGTATACATCACCTCTTCGAAAGGGAAGGCAAAGAGTGTTTCCACGTACCAGCACGTTCGTGGAAGATGTTTCACAGAAGGAACACCATCGTAAGAGGTGTTTTCACGTACGAACGTGATCTTGGGAGGTGTTTCATAGCATGGAGACGATCGTGGGTGGTGTTTCATCGCACGAAGAAGAAGGAAAGAAAGTTCCGTTTCATTCCTCCTCGTTTTCCTCCTTTCAACGGGAGACGGGTCGGCGAGCTGCCTCGCGCGGGGGCATCGTGTGACCTGGGTACGTCATCCAATGACTTGGGCACCGAAACACTTGGTCGTCTCAACTTGCGGGTTTTATCCCCCACCTCCCTCCCCGACTTCGCGCATTCATTTTCAGGGTTTACTCTGAAAACTCCCTTTGGTCCAGTCATTTCCCTCCTTTGTCCGGGGAAAGGAAACGTCGATCGGTGTGCACCATGGCGTTTCTTGTGGCCATCCCGGATCGCGCTTCGGGCGGCCGGGTTCCTCGATCCTTGCGCTCCCGACGCCTGCCGTGTGCCGGAAAAAACGGGAGGCTCCGGTCACTCCGGGCGCCCGCTGGGCAAGGACCGCGTCCGAACGCTGCCGGCGGACCTACGCTGCCTGCCCTGAACGCGTGTGTGACTTCCCGGAAAATGAACTCGGGGTTTTTTTCCTTTTCTTTTCCTTTCTCCTTTTTTTTTTTTTTTTTTTTGTCTTCTCATGCCGTACGTCGTCACGTGACTCGGATCTTGAAAGGAAACGCCATGTAAGGGAAAAGCTCTTCAGGTAGAAATAGAACGGTGGATTCGAAATTCGCCATTTTCCGGCAAGTAGATCACCGAATGTGTGACTTTCACCTACCATTAATAAAGTTCTGGGGCCTGTCCTTTCAAGTCGAGCGGTTCGTTTTCGGGCAGCGTGCGTCGCCCGCATGTCTCGTGGGGCCGTTTGAGCGATGAGAGTGTTGACCCACTCCCCATTTCTGCAACAGCCTTCCCCCAAAGCGGCATCTTGGATGCTCTTTCCGTCTCCCGGACGCAGCCGCTGCCCCCGAAACGGACAGGCGCGCGGGTCTTCGCTCGTCGGGGAGTCCAGCGCTGCGAGGTGTGGCCAGTCCCCACGAACGGCGTGGACCCCGGCGAGCAGGACGTCGCGTGCTCAAGCGTTTCGTGTGGACGAACGTCGGGCGAAAGAGACGGGTCGGCGGCGGCTCAGCAGCGACCCCGAAACGCTTCCAGGGAGCGTTCCCGCCGCAGGAGCGGGAGGTCGGCGGCTTTCTTCCCACCCGAGGAATTTTTCGAGGAACCGAATCCTCCGCCGCGCTTTCGTACGGTACACGTGAATTTCGCACGCACGCACACGTGCACAAGCTCCGGCCAGAAATCCCACCTTCGATCTTGCAGGAGAGCGCAAGCGCCGCGAGGCAGCGAAAGAAGTGACGGCGGAGGTGGACTCCGCCTCCGCCCGGTCGTGTCGCTTCCAGAGAATTCGCCTCGCGTTCGCTCCGCGGCTGAACGTCGTTTCTCGCTGCCCCTGGCCTTCCTGTTGTTTCCCCGCGCTCCTGTTTGTCAGCGGTTCGAACCTCTTTCCGTGTCCTTCGAACGACCGTCTTTTCCGGCGAATGGGGACTCTCACGTCAGGTCAATACGTTTTCATAGGGCCGCCGCTGATTTCACCGAGTTGTCTTCGTGAAGGTCTCACGCGCACCTTCCCCCCCCCCCCCCACATACGTACAGACAAGCACTCTCCCCGCAGAGACTTGAATTTCCTGGCCACCTCTCGCGATTGTCCTCCGCGCGCGTGCAGCTTGGGAACGGCGACTGCGGGTGGGGATTGCCACCGTTTGCACCCGCAGCTGCCGAATGCTTCGCTCGATTTCCGAGCATGCGGTCAGCTGGGAGTCCCTCAGGTGGTTCAGGTGTGGTGGCCGAAGAGCAAAACCACTCAACGGGGGACCTACAGCGTCTCGGCAGCCGGCGTAGGGAGGTCGGTTTTGCTCCAGCCTTCAGCAAACAAGCGGACAAACAAGAAAGCAAAAAAGAATGCAAGCCGGCCGAAGCGACCGCCTTCCTGCTCTTTCTGCTCGTCGCCCGCGCTTCCTTGAGGCTCCGACGTCACCGGCGCTTCCCTTTCTTTTACGCGGTGCGGATGGCTTGGGACCTCCCGCCGAACGCCCTCGTGGCGAAGCCGTGTAGGACCACCGTCGCTCCGTGTGTGCGGCGTTTTTCGAGATGCGGCGCCTTCCGGAAACCTCGGGAGATGGCGCCGCGCAAAGCGCCGGGCCGCCTTGAGGGGTCAGGGAAGCGGCGACTTTCCCGTTCCCCTTCTTTCCTCTCCGCGCCGGACGCCAACTCCCAAGGGGCTTCCTGCCTCTACTTGCGGTCCCCCCGCCTTTCCCCCGTTCCCGCGGGCGCTGCGCCAGGCGGCGCAGGACATGTCAGCGGGGCAGGTCCGCCTCGGTGCTGCGCGAGCGGTCGCCGGCGAACCGTCCTCTCTCTTCACCTCGGTGCCCTCTGTGGATGCGTCCTTCCTGCGAAGGGAGTTCCGAGGATGTGACCGTGGCTGCTGCAGGCCGCTGTCCAGGGAGTTCATCCTCCTTTCGTAGTGCTGCCGCTGCAGGAGTACGAGCCGCGCGTTCCCAAGTTGCCCGCTGCCCGCTCGCCGGACAGCAGTGTTTCTTCTTGCGAGGGCAGGTGAAAGATGCGGAGCCGGTCCATCCGGCTTGGGATGCGGATCTTCCGCAGCATCGATTCTGCGCACGCCCGAACGCAGTTCGCAAGTGGGAGGATGGAATGGAAGAAAAGAAAAAAAAAAAAAAAAAAAAAAAAAACGGAAGAAGAAAGGAACCGGTGTCCCGATTGGGCGATGCGCCGCGCGCTCTGCACGCCCTCCGGGCATCGGTGGTTCCGCTGAGTCTTCGCGCACCCGCGAGCGGCGCGCGAAGGAAAGACTTCGTGGCAACCGCAGGGGACGAGTCGGCCCCTCGCGCGCGCGACGCCCGAGATGCACTCGCTACTGCCGCGCGACTACATCCCAGGTGACCGAGGAGGTCTGTGCCCTGCGCGGACAGCGACCTCTTCGCTCCCGCGACTCCGGGAAGGACGACTCGCGCGTGGGAGGGAGTTCCGCGGGGAAGCTGTGGAGGTGCTGCGGAAGAAGTCAGCTGCGCGTTGCGCTCGCCTGGTGTGCTTCGCCCTCCCGGCTTCCGGCGTGGCTTGCCCCCGAGGGACCGAAGTTTCTCCGCGCTAATCTGGAAAATCTTGGACAGAATCTTTTATCTGCAGCTTTGCCCCCGGTGGCCCGAGGGTTTCCCGTCGGACCAGTCGCGAACGCCCACCCACCCGCCGGATTGCTGCGGGTCGTGCATCCATCCACCGCGTGGGTGGTGGTGGTGGTGGGTGGGTGGACGCAGGCGAGGTTCTCGGCCCTCCACCTCCCTGCCTCTCGCCCCGCGGCGCGGCCCGCATCTCTTTTTCTCCCCTTCCGTCGCCGCTTGCTTCGCGCCTTCCCGTTGACGCGCGTCGTGCCCCCCCTCAGAGGCGCCGGAGGAAGGAACAACAGCGACTTCCTATCTGTCGCCGAGCCTCTGTCCCGCCGGCGGGTTCCGTTCGATCCCCGCGGCAAATCGTGCCACTCCTGGGAACCTGCGAGGAGGCGCGCCGCGAGGGGCCATCTCACGGGCTCTCTTGACCTGACGCGTTCAGCCGCTTCCCTCAATGCCGCGTGCCCTTGGCTTCCCTGCTGACTTCTTCCCCCCGCCTCCAAGCGTCGGGATGCGACCTACGCGATCGTACCCGCGTCCCCACCCTTCTCGGCGGAAGGTGAAACGCTCTCCCGCGCGGCGCTTTCGCTGCCGACATCCCTCTGCTTCCTCATGCGGGAATCCATGGCAACCACCAGTCGGGCGGCGGACAAACATCTCGGTGTTTGTCAGTCCCTTTTGGCCCCGTCCTGCTTGACGGCCGCTTTCGCTGTTCGTCCCTCTGCCCGTTGGGCAGGCGTCGAATCCTCCCTTCTTGCACAAGAGAAATAAAGGAAGAGGAGGAAAGAGCAGGGAGAGAGAGAGAGGGGGGGGGGGGAATGCGGGATGAAAGAGATCGCACCTCCACCGTCTCCTCGGCACCCTTTGGCTGCTGCTGTTGCAGCTCCATGAGCGAGGAAGTTCGCCCGATGGTTTGTGGGTCCCTTTGCATATCCTCCCTCTTAGAAACTGACGCCGGCGCGACCCAGGACGATGCGACGGCGAGGGGGAGGTGGCCCCCGTCGTCGTCGGCGCTCTTCGACCTCGTGCGAGAGAATCCGTGCCGCCCCTATCCTGAAGGTGCTCCAGTGGCTGTGGCGGGGGCCGGCGACTACGGACGGTCTCGGCCGGAACTTCGATGCGCTACCCCCCGGTGTCCAGCACCGGGTGACCGACCGCCGAGGCCGGATGTGCCGATTGGGCGATGCGCTGCCCTTCGCCCGGCAAGGTGGCGCTCCGCTGCCGGCGTCCACAGGTCCTTCTCTTCCTTCACCGCAGGTCCTTTCTGACCTGGCGGGGAGTTCGCTGCAGCAGCATGGTCGCTCCAGAAACCCCTCCAAGATGGGTGGGAACACTTCCTCAATCCAGGATGGAGTCCGTTCCCGTTACGCTTGGGAGGCTAACCCCGAAGGTCCCGGTCATTCCTTCCGGTGGCAAAGAGGCGGATGTTTCCCGACGGTCGTCCTCTCGCTCTTGCCCTCCTTCCTCATCTTCGCCAGGCGACCCTCCACGTCCCGGAGCGCCCTTCCCGAAACGGGTCCGCGCTCCGTCGCTCCCGGAAAACACGCCGCTGTTAAATTCGGGGTATCCTTTGTTTTCTGACCGCACCGGACATCCGGAGATTCTTGCAGGAGGATGCTCGATGTTCTCTGGTCGTTTTCCTCGGAGCAGCCCTCATCCTGCGAGTGCTCTTCCCGGTTTCCGCACGGGAACTTACTATCGTCTCACGCCATCTGTCGCAGATTTTTAGAAAAAAAAAAAAAATCAGAGAGAGAGAGAGAGAGTGGCTTTTTCCCCCTTCTTTTCGTTTGCAGCCTCTTTTCCTGGGAGTGTTTTTTCCGTGTTGCTGCGAACTGTGCGCTTCCTCCTTCCGAGAAGAAACCGAGCGCACGTTACGTGCATGCGGAGGCAACGTTTCGTGTTGCTTCTGGACCACCCACGGGGCACCCGTGGCGGCGGCGGCGGCGGGCACGTCGTTTCCTGCTGTTTGCGTTTTGCCGGGCGAAATTCCGTGTGTCCTGGTTCGCCCGTCGGGGAACTCCTTCCCCCCGGACTCCTCCGTTCCTTCCGAACGTGCGGGTTTTCCTCTTCTCCGAACGCCGTCGGCGGGGAGGGGATGAAACCGGAGACAGTCAGTCCCCTCTCTCGGCGGCGTTCGCAATTTAAGCGACGCGGGCGACTTGCGGCCTCTCTCCCGCTAATTGTTCCGGGCGATTGGCGGCGGTTCCTCCCCGCACGCTCGCAGCATCCCGGGCGCCGTGCTGCAGGGAATCACACCCGTGCCTTAATTCGCTCGTTAGGCATCCGTTTGTTTTCGCGCGTTTCGCACCGATCCCCGGGTGACTGGGTAAACACTCTCCTACGTGATCCCGACACGCAGCGTTCGGGCTCTTTTCGGGAGCGCGGAGCGGCCACTTCTTTTCCTTCCTCGCCGTTCCCGCCAAACTTATGCGCCGTGCTTTCTAATCAGTTATGGTAATCAGTGCGGTCATGGTTTTGTTCTTTCAAGCTCGGTTGGACCACTTTCCAAGTTCCCGTTATCTGCTTCGATCCCTATCGAAGCAATCAGAAGTGTTGGAGCAGATGACAGTGATGCGAATCTTTATCCCCAGGTTGTGAGCAACACTTCAAAGTGCTCCGAACCACACCGAGAGAGAGAGAGAGAGAGAGAGAGAGAGAGAAAGAGAGAGCAGCTCGTGCGTTATGTTTTTTTTTTTTTTTTTTTTTTTAATTTTATTTTCTCATTTTTTTTTCCTTTCGAGACCGGAAAATAAAATAAAATGGCGGGGCACTTTGCGCGCGGCATTCAGCGTGCGTGGATCCGGTGGTACATCGCGAGCCGGTGACGTCAGACGTACCATCTTCCCTCCCTCTTCCTCCTCCCCCCTCTCTTCCCTTCGTCTTTCCTTCAAATTTTCTAGCGCGCTCCACCTTTACCACTTGTCACGAATCGTTTCGCATTTGCTCGTCGCGAGCTTCCACGTGTTTCGGGCTTCTTCTTCGTCTTGCTTCCCTTCATGGTACAGGGACCGTTTGATCCGTGTCATGCATCAAATCGAAAGTTTGGAGTTTTTTTTCTTTCTGTCTTTCTTGCTCTCCTTCTTCCTTTCCCCAAGATGTAAGGAAAATATGTGCAGGTGTTCGCGAAAATTCGATGCATACGCAATGAATTGTGAGGTTTTAATTTTTTCTGCCTCATGGCGCGAGGGAAGAATCTCTCCGAGCTGCGTACCAACAGAGGTGTTTAGCCGGCTCGGTGGTGGATGATGCGATGCTGGGGCTGCAGGGACGAGGGAGGAAGCACTCTTTGCTCTTGCCGAGCGTCTCCTGCGGTCGGGTCGCCGCGGCAGTCCCCCCGCTTTCGCGTCGGGGCAACCCTCCGCACCCCACCCACCCACCTCTTCCACCCCTTTCCTTCCCGGCGGCACCACGGATGCGCCACGGGACTCCTCTCCGGTCGTCCCGAACGGAGCCGGTGCGGAAGAGGCCGAGGTTTTTTTTGTTCGGCCCGCGACCGGACGCAGCATCCGCGCGTCCCGCCGCCCCGTGAGAAAAATCCGGAAGGCAGCAGCGTTCCTCCGTGTTCGGAAGGGAAGGAGCTCGGGCCTGCTCTCCTCCTGACCGTTGGAGTGGGGGTTGCCGATCTGGGGAACACCGCCGCGTTTTCATCCTCGATCGCTTTGCTCTGATGGCTGCCCCTCGCATCGAAAATGAGGTTCCCTCCTGACGGGCGAAGCTCTGGCGCTTGTCGGGTCCAGAATGCAGTCGCCGCGCCAAGTTCCTGTGTAACTGATGGACGCCGCCGCGCTCGCGGGAGCGGAATGCTGGAAAAGGAAGAAAAACGACGGACGGGGGCAGAGTTTCCTGAATTCTAAAAAAGAGCCTCGTCTTCTGGACCGCGCGGAGGATCGCGAGCTCGGTGAAGAGGAAAACAACACGCCCGTGCGAGAAGAGAGCAGCAACAATGGTGCCATCTATCCGACTCACCACCGAAGCTTTCGGATTAGCCATCCTGACGGATGGTGTCGTCGCCGCTGCTCGCGCTCCCCCCATTCGTGGAAGCGTCCGCGAATTATGAGTAAAAAGTCTCTCCCTGATCTCTCCCTGGTGAATTTACCACCGGGTTCTCCTCGCGTAGCAACGAGCAGGACCTTTTAATATTAATTCACGCGCAGTATTGCGAGTATTCCTTTGTTATTGTTCGTTTGTGTTCTCTCTCATCTGCAATGTGACGCACATCCGATCAGTTCACTAGCGGAGCCATCCACATCTGAACGCTCCGCTCTTTCCAAGTGATCGTTATCGATTTACATAAAGAAATGGAAATGGACCGATGGCTGCTGCTCCAGCGGATGGCTCAGCTCGCCGTCAGTCAGTCAGTCAGTTGGGTGAGACGGACGCTGGTTCTCCGGGAGGGGGGATGAGGGATGAAACGAGATGAAATGAAAGCGAGGTGGACGGAGCGCGAGGAGAAGGTCCCGGATGCGTCCCGGATGTTCCTGCGCGGGAGCGGCCTGCAATTTCGAAATGCTCCGAGGCGGACTCGAGGCGGGCGGAAGCGCGCGCGCCCGCCATTCGCTGTTAATGGATGATGACGGCGGTGTTTGCAGCTACGCTTTGGCGGAACCGTCCGAAGGAGGGAAGCGGGGTTGCGAGGGTGGGGTGGGCGACGCACCCTCGCGGCGGTGGCGGAGGCGCCCCTCGGGTTGGCCCATTCGCCGCGGACGGCGTCTCCATTGCCAACGAAGACGAACGCGCTGCCGTTGCGGTGGTGTCGGCGGCCTCCTGCAGGCGGAGACACCTTCTTTCGCCTCCCTTCCGTTCCTCCCCCGCCCCTTGCGAAAGCGTGCCGCGTCGGGCGCTTCGAGGTTCGCCGTGCGGGTTGCGCCCTCCGCGCTGCCGTCCGGAAGGCGCGCGGCAGCTCCGCGGCCACCACCCTTCCCGTTCTCCCATCGGTGGCGCCGCCGCCTCTCTTTCGCTCTTTCCCGCCGAGCGAGGCGTCTCCGTGACCCAGGGCGGTGTCACCGTGGTCGGGTCTCTTCGGGCCTAGAGAGGGTATACGGAAGGAGGAGGAAGAAGAAGAAGGAACGAGGAAGAGGAAGAGGGAGGATGACGGACGGGAGGAGGGAGGAAAATAAAATAAAATGAAATGAAAACTATGGATGCGGCCGAAACTTTTTCCGGGACTTTCGCGCCATTTGCCGATTCGGACCGGAATGCGATCCATAAATATCGTCCGCTGGCTGCGTCAAGTCGGAATAAAAGCGATCCGAATGGTGATTTCCGGCTGGAGCGAACGGGGAGGGAGGGAGGGCACCGGGCAGATCCCCTCCTCCTCTTCTGCAAATCCGTTTTAAAAGTCGTATTTTTCAAATTTCGATGGCCTCGGCCGCTCCTTCGCTCGGCCCACGGCGCGCAGCTTAAGCAGTCGTTCCGTATGACGTGGACGAGTGACATCGGTCATAAACTTTTCACTGTTCGATCGGATGTACCTTTTTCAGCCGTTGCTCTTCGCAAAGGAGGAAGGAAAGGAAGGAAAAAAAAGAAAAAGAAAAGAGTGCAAGGAGAACAAGAAGGAAAAAGAGAAAGAGGGGATCGGACATCTTTCCAGAAGATTCCGATCCACGTACGTAGCTTTATCAGCATCTCGTTCGATTCCTTTCCGCACCATAAACGGGCAGAGAAACTGCCGATCGTTCACCGTCCTGATGGCCTCCCAGTTTGCATCGCGTCCGAGCCCTCCGCGCCCCTAATGCACTTTTAAAATGACCTTTAACTCGAGGCATCGCTTGGGTAATGCGTTTTAGATTCGCCAGGGCGTTCCAATCATCATCCTCCGCCTCTCTCTCTCTCTCTCTCTCTTTTTCCTTCTCCCGCTCCCGTCCCTCTCTTCTTCCCGGACGGCCGCTGCATGCGCGACTGCTTCGCTCCCGAAACGGCTCGGGGTGCCGCCGGGAGGAAGCGACCGCTCTCTCGTGGCACCTCCCCTCCGTCCTCTCCGACGCGATCGGGACCCTCGCTCGGAGGACAGGGGAAGGGCCCTCGCGCCCACCAGGCACCTCTCCTTTTGAAGAGCTCTTCCTTCTTTTCCTCTCTTCCTTCCTTCCTTCTTACCGACCTTTCGCCAGCAGAGACCCCCGAGGAACGTCCTCCCTCCCGGCGGCGCGGGGAGGGCGGCCGCTCTCCGGCGCGCCGCCTGGGTCCCCCTGTTCAAAGGTGGGCGCCCGGCAGGCGCGAGTCGATTAACCCGGAAGACCGCGCGACTCCCAGCTCGGAGGTTCGAAAGGGAAAGCACGGACCCTCGCTCGCCCGCCCGCCCGCCCGTCCCCGTACTCGAGGCGGAAAGGAGGAAGAGGAGAGAATGAATTTGTTCCTTCAGTCGCCGCGGCAAGCTCTGGCACCCCTGCGCCCCTCCTCCGCGAAGTCGCCGCGCGGCGCGACCTCTTTCGCGCCTGAGCGGGGGAGGGCGCTGAGGCCGAACCCGGGCCGGGGAGCTGGAGGCTGTCTTGGATCCCGGACGGGCGCTCCGGCGTCCCCTCCGCAACGAGGAGCGCGTAAGGACTCTTCCCGTTTCGTCTCGTCCCCGCGGGCGGCGCCTCTGCGGCGTGCGCCCTTCCCTTCCCCTCTCCCCTTCCCTCCTGCGCAGCATTCACGACCCCCCTCGGGTCCTCTCGATCGCACATGTTTCCGGGAGCGCCCACCGCGGCCGTGAGTGCGGGACGCGCTCGTCCTGCGGTCTCGCGAGGCCGCTGCGCCGCCGGGCGCGCATCGCCTCTTCCGCTTCCTTCGATGAGCCTCCTCCGTGCGCTCGACGGTTCTCTGACGCTGTCATCCGGTTGTTTGTCATCTTCTGGCCGTTGCCAGGTGATTAATGGGTCGCTCGATCCAGACCAGAAATTGTTTCCCCGTTGCGAAACGCGAACGACGAAGGACCAAGGGAACGGCGAAAGGGAAGCGGGAAGGAGGAGGAATCAGACCCGGGTTTCACCCAGGAGGAGGGGAAGAGGCGAAGCATGCGGCACGCTGGCTCCCCCTCCCCTTCCTTCCTCGTCTTCACCGGGCGGGCGCTGGCAGGAGAGGAGGAGGCGGCGCCCTTGGCAGCCGTCGCTGCCGCGCGCGGGTGTCTGCTTCTCGCATCGGAAAGGGGTGGGTGGGGCGGGAGAGAGAGGGAGCCGATCCTCGTTTCGAGTGCCTAACCCCTGTATCCTTTTCAGATGCTCCAACTTGACCCCGGCCCCATGACCTCAGCGTGAACCAGGCGTCACACGTTTGCATCCCGGTGAAGAGTTAGTCATTGAAGAAATTCATTGGAAAATTCTCGGTGCTCAGTACCTGAAAAGCTCAGCCTTCCTCCCTCGCCTTTGTTTCTTCCCGATTCGTAGGTAAGTTGGGGCCGCAACGCGCACCCCACCTCATCCCCCATCCCTGAGACCCCGCGCTCACCCTTCGCGTTCTATCCCCGTAGCAGCAGCACGTGCGCGTGGCTTGGGTTTCCGTGCGGGAGAGACGCGGCGCAAAAGGACAGGACTTCCGCCTCCGGGTCCACTGTATGGGGCGAGGGGGGAGCTTCCTTTAAAAAACAAATAAGTAAATGGGGAAAAGGTGGATAAAAGAAGAGCAGAAGCGCCAGTGGCCTTTTCTTCTAAGTGGTCAGCGCCGACGGACATTCCGATCGGATGCGGCGGCTACATCACCACCACCGTGGGCAGGTCAATCCCCTCCCCTAATTCCCCTCTCCTCCATCCGCTCAACCGCCGGAAGACGGGAGGGAGGGTGAGGGACAGCACGCGCGTTCTCAAATTGCCCCCGCGAACGGGTTCGCAGCAGGGAAGCCCCGTCGGCGCGGTGGTGCGCGCGCGCGCCCTGCCTCCGGACACGGGAAGAGGGGCGAAAGCGAAGGGCGACGCATCTTCCGGGGAGTGATTCCTCCTCATCCCTGATTTCTTCTCGATTCCTTGCGCGGCGCGGAGTGCGGCGGAAGAGCCAGGTGAACCTGGAATCATCTCCGCGGCGGCGGCGGCGAAAGTTCCCGAGACCTGCGTTCCCGGAAGATTTACTGCGGGAGATTACGGGATCCGCGGATGCCTCCATTCTCATCACGACAAAAGGCGCGCTGGAGCCAACTCTTCCGATCTGGAGATTTACGGCCGCGAGCTCGCACGTGACCCGCCCGTCGCAGTGGCCGCGCCGGGATGGGACGGTTTGCGAGGGCGGGTCGCGCGCGCGAGGCCCCTTCCGGCGCACTCCCTTGGCGCACGCGCGCGGGGGAGTCCATGCTGGTCCCTCTTCCTGTTCCCATCCTCTTGCTCCCTCTACCCTCTTCCTGGCTCCTCTTCTCCTTTTCCTTTCTTTTAGTTCCTCTTCTCCTCCTGTTCCCTTTTCCTTCATCCTCTCTTCCTTTGCTCCCTTCCTCCTCCCCTTCTTCTCCTTCTCCCTCCCTCCCTCCCGCATTCTCCCTTCATCTTCGTTCTCTTCTCTTCCTCCCTCCTCCCTTCTTCCTCTTCTTTTCCTCCTCCTCGCTTTCTCCCTCCTCCTTGTTTTTTTCTCCTCCTCTCTTCCTCTCCCCTCCCTCCCTCCTTCCTCTTCCTCTCTCTTTCCGCCGCGGCTTCCCGGCGGACGCGAAGCACCGGCGGTACGTCTTCTCCCCCCGAAGGAACGACCGCCGACCGCCGAAGCCTCCCGGATCTCTTTGTCTCTGGCATCCCAGTCGTTGACACAATTTTTCCTGATTCCTGTCAATTGTCCCGGCGTTCCCCCGGATTTATGGCTCCTTTATTGCTGATACAATTGCGCCGGCTCCCGGTTTATCCTTTGTCAGCAAGCGGCGCAGCTCCTGCTCGTCTGTTTCTTATTGTTCGCTAATTCCTCCTATTTACTTGTTTATTGATCCGTGGACGTTATCAGAGGAATAAGTGGCCTGTTATGGTTTATGTCCTCCTCCCTATCTGCTGTGTCCTTCCTCCTCCTTCCTGCCCGCCGCGGACTTGTCCTCATCCGCGTGCCGCCCCGTTCCCTGTGTGCTGGGGGTAGCGAGGGAGGCGCTCCGGCGTGGCAGCAGGGCGCCGTCGTCCACGATCCCGCGCCGTAGCGATGGCGGCGGCCCGGGATCGTGGATCTCTCCCCCTCCGTGCGTGCGTGCATGCGCGCGCGCGTGCTTCCCCTTTCTCGCAGGAGCGTTCCATTCGAAACGCGAGGGTCCGCTGCGCGCTCCCACTGGTGCACGCACCCTGCGTGCCACTCGGATGACGAGAAAAAAAAAGAAAAAGAGGAAGAAAATCCTCAGGGATCGGAAATCCAGATGAGGACCGTCTTCCCGAGCGGGCGTTCCCGTGCGAGCGGGTCCGGCAGCGGGACGGTCATCCAGGGCGCTCCCCGGCGACCCCGCGGCCGCCTCTCGGATGTCTTCCCGGCTCTGTCCGGCCGGCCCCTTCCGGAGGCGCGCGCACCTGCGGCCCCCTCGCCCGCCGCTCCTCCTTCCCGGGGGAATCGAATTTTCGTCCTCTTCCCAGCGCGCGCTCCCCTCGCGAGAGCACGACAAAGGGCTGTCCGCCGCTCGGCCGGGCCGCTCCGCTCGGCGGCGTCCCCTTCGGCCTACCTGTCTCTTCCCATTCCCTCCTCGGATTCATAACAATAGTCGTAGGCCGGGAGCGCGAGGGGAGTCCAGGAGAATGGGCTGCTCATTGTACGGCGGGCAGCTCCCCCGCGCGGGCGTAAACAGCGTCCGCGCGGTTCCCGGCAAGCCTTTCCTTCCCTTTGTCTTCGCCGCCCGCCCGTCCGCCGACGCGCAGGCGCACCGCGCCATCTTTTATTTTCCTGTTTTGAGATGCGAATGGGTTTCACTCCCCCCTCTCTTTCCTTCCTTCCTTCCTTCCTTCCTTCCTTCCGTCTCCTTTTTTCCCCTTTTTTTTTTTGGCCGCCGCGCGCGGGCAGCTTCCCGCGTAGCGACTGGCGGGCAGCTGCGCGGCGACAGATCGCCTCCGGCCGCCCCTCACGTCCGGCACCCGGCTCGGCCCGATCGGCGGCCCCGCAGCCCGGGACCGCCGCCCCGACGTCTTCTTTCCCCGGCTCGGCCGCCCGGCGTCCATCGTCGCAGCGTAACCCCTGCCAGATGGAGCGTCCCGGGACGTCTTTATTAAAGGGCGCTCCCCGTTCCTCCTCGGCTCCCCCCGTTGCTTTCGAGGCGCCTTCGCGCTCTTGGCATCCCCCAAGACGTTCCGCCTCCCTTAGGGGACCAGATCCCTCTCGCTTCGAGGCGCTTCGGGAAAGAAGGGGAGGGAGACGCGGCCGCGTGGGCGACCTCGCTGCGACCACTCGCTCGCCGCGGTCGCCGAGGTCGGCGGCCTGTTCTAGGCGAGGCGCCACCTTCCCTCGCCTAGAACAGGGCGGCCGTTTGCGCGGACGGCGCTCCACCTGGCTTTCCCTCAGCAGCCACGGAGCCACCTCGCGCGCACCCGGCCGTCGTCAACGGCAGCCCGCGGTTTCCTCGAAAAGACGCCGTCACCGTTCACCTTTGACGAGAGGTCAACGCTAGCAAACGCGTCGCTCCCCGGCCTTGCTCTCCGTCTGTCCGTGTCAGTGTGTGAGCATGACCATGTGTGTCGATCCGTTTCCATGGGCGTGTGTTCGTGCCCATGTCGTTCTGCATCTTCTATGTGTGTTTGTATCCGTCCCTGTCCAAACACGTCCGTATCCGTATGTGTGTCCATGTTCGTCCATGTGTGTACGTCCATGTACGTGGCCATGTGTGTTTGTGTTCGTCCGTGGTGTTTGTGTCCACATGTGTGTTTTGTGTTCGTCCGTTTTCGTCCGTGCTCGTTTTCACCTGTGTCTGTGTGTCCGGATTGCCCGACCCAATCAGATGCTCGTGACGTTGTTTCGGGAGGGAGGGGGCCGATTGCCCTGGGCCCGAGGTGGTAAGGGCGGCAGGGAGTTTTGCTCCCTTCCTTCCCCCCCTCCCCCCCTCCATCTTCTCGCGGCCTCTCCCGCGTTCCCGCTTGTAAACTCGACCTCATCCGCCGTCGCCGTGGAAACGGTGCCCGCGAGCCGGACGTGACGCCGTGGTCCGTGCCGGGAAAGCAGCGAGCGAGCGTCCGCGAGACCTTGCGGGGACGCGCGTGCCGGCCGTAGGTCTGCCCGCGTCGTTGCGCATTTCTTTGCGGGAAGCGGAGCGCCGCTGGAGTTCCCCCAGCTTCCCGTCTCTCAAGTGGATGAAAAGAAAGGGTTAAGGCAGGGAGGGAGGGAGGACATGGTCCTCTTTTTCCTCCCTATTGCGAAAATCGACAGCAAGTGACACCTGCATTTTCGGGAGGCTTCCAGCGGCCCACGCTCGCGACCTTTCCCGGCGCCGCCGAGCGATGCTCGGGAGATGGCGGGAACGCCGGCAGGCGCGCGCAGCAGCCCGGCAGGGAGGCAGCCGGACGTCAGCGCGGGGTGCGGTGTCTTGTCGCTGTCTCAGGGTGAGGGAAAGGGAGGGAGGCGGTTCCCCTGTTCGGAACCCGACGGGCAGACGGGGAGCTGTGCGGGAGGGAAAGCGCTGGTTCAGCTGCTTCCTTCTCGCTCTGCTGCCGCGTCCTCCGAAGGCAGCCCGTCTCGGGACCGCGGAGCTGCGGATGAACCACCCCCTTCCGCGCGCGCCTACCACACCCGCTCCTCGGGTTCGCACGTGGGTCTTCAGCAGTTGCGCCCGGACGGTTCGGCGGCGGTGGCGATCCTCCCGCCCTCCTCGCGGCGCGGCACCTCGGGCGGGCGCTGCGAGGGGTCGCTTCCTCATTGTTCCTCCGCATGGGACCGCAAACGGGAGAGGACACGGGGAGGTCACCCGAGAGCGGGATGCGGCGAAGACGCGCGCCGACTCGGCGCTTCGCTCCGCCCTCGCGCGACCCCGAGGCGGGCGTGCCGCTGCATGCGGAGTTCCAGAATCCGCCTTCCGGTTCCCTCCTAATGCGACGTGATTTACTGTCGGGACTCCTCGCCTCGCAGGTGCTCACGAGGGTGCGGGAATACCTCTCCCTCCCCCAAAAAAAGGAAGGGAAGAGGGGAAAACCTCCGGTAAGGAATGCGGTCGAGCCCACAGGCACTCGCGTTCTTCTTCAAGAGGCTGCTAGGACGCAGAGGGCGCTCGACGGCGGCGCGGGAGTCGAAAATCCTCGCGGCGGTCTGGGAACAGCGGCCGAGCATGTCCTGCCTCATCCCGCGAGCCGCGCCGCCACGCTCGAAAGGGCAGAGGAAGAGCGGGTGCCGCGCCAGAGCCATCCGCTGCCTCCTCCTCGAAGCGGGAAGCCGCCGCCGCGCACGGATCGCCCGAGCGCTTCCGCACTTATGGGCAGCAGCCATCGGTCCTGCGAAGGCAGGCGGACGTGCTCCGGCCGGCCATCGTCTGAGCGCGCGTCCTGGAAAGAGCAGAAGTCTCGTCCTCGATTCGGTTCCTCCGACTGGTCACCCGGCTGGCCAAGCAGCAGCCGTGGATTCGCAAAGGCAAGGTTACCGCTCTTCCCCCCCCCCCGCGTGGTCAGTCCCTGAAAGACTCGAACGCCTAGCCTTACCTTGAAAAACAGGAACCGCTGCCGATCCCTACTACCCTTTCTCCGTCGAAATCTAGACACCGTCCCTTTGTGGGCTTCACCTCCGCTTCAGTTCGTGTCGGGATGGGGCGAGTGCCTTCAGCAGATCTGGCTCTTCGCTCTTCCCTGCTTCCCGCGAACTCTGTCCCTGTCCCAAGGTCGCGTGACACGCTCGAACCCACATCGGGCAGCACGCGGGCCCACGGGCACCTCAGGTGAGGCTGCTCGCCTTCCAGGGTGACCGGCTCTTGCGCCACTCCAGCCAGTTGGAAGCCTTCCCCAGAGCAGTCTGGATGACGGGCGAATGGGTTTGCGGGGAGGCCGCTCCAGACGTGGCAGTTGTGGCGATGCTGCCACGGGGCTGCGTGCGAATGGCGTTTCGGTCGTGCTGCCATCTGTCACAAGCGGAGCCACCGAGACCGCAGGAGGAGTCCGTCCGCCCGGTTCTCCCTCAGATGTTGCGAAAGGCAAAACCAGGACGCGGCTGTCGTTGTTCAAGCCGTCCCCCCTACGTGCCGAGCGCCCATGGCAGTGTCCTTGGCGGTGCAGCCCCCGACGAGAAAGCGTTTTGTCTGACGAAACCCTGTGGTGGAACTCTGAGCCAAGGTGCGTTCCATTTTGGCACAGTTTCCCGAGACCAACGCGAGTACCACCGGTTGCTCGTGTGCATGCGTTTGCGAAGAAGGTGGAGAATACACACTCCACACACGGACACGGAAACACGGACGCACACACAAACTAAATAAGCCCAGCATAAAAAGAGAAGTGCACGAATGCATCGAGAACAGGGAATCGTGTGTGTATGTGTATATACACTCCACACAGAGACATGCGTGTGGAACGCTTCACGATTTTGCTATCCTTGCGCAGTGGCCATGCTAATCTTCTCTGTATCGTTCCAATTTTAGTATATGTACCGCCGAAGCAGGTACACATACGAAACACGGGGGGACACACACGGGACACACAGAGCAGGGACACACGAACACACACATACTGAATCCAGCATAAGGATACACGCCCACACATACATATATATATATACATATATACGTGTGTGTGTGTGTGTGTGTGTGTGTACAGACACAGGCAAACACATACGCAATCCCATATTATCGATGCATTCATGCATTTCTCTCTTCATGCTGGATTTATTTCGTTTGTTTGTTTGTTTTTCCCTTTTTCCGCCCTCAGCGAATTTCATACCAGAAGGCGCGCAACCGGTGTGTCTTTTCTGACCCCGAGGCGCGTTGCCTTGGTGTTCGTCGTGTCACTGATTGCAGGCAACTGCGGAGTGAAGGAGAGCCGTGCCAAGAGTCCAGCAAGTGTTTGCGTCCGTCGCCGCCGCCATCGCGGGCAAGCGCTTTCCCGTTTTTTTTCTTCTCCTTTCCCCCTTCTCTCCTGGAAACGAATGGCTCGCCCCCCGAAAGCAGGACAACTGGAAGGAGCTTGGAAAGTGGGCAAGCCGGGAACGTCGCGATTCCCGGTTTCATTCAAATCAGTGCACGCATCAAAGGCGTGCTGGCCGAACGCCGGGCAGTTCCCAACGCTGCGCAGCTCCCAAGCACTCGCGTGGCTGCCGAACTCTTCTTGGGCGGGCGACGCGGGTGCCGGTCGCAGGAAGGCGCCATCGACGAAGAGGATTCCGCCGGCGGCAGCAGCAGACGGTCGGGCGCTGCGATCCTGGATGTGCCGGTGTTTCGGTTCGGACGCGGGGCGCGCACACGCCCGCAGGAAACGTCCGTCTCTCCCGCGTGGGTGCAAAACTCCCACTCGCGGCACGCCGGCGAAAGACGCACCGCCCTCGAAGAACCTTAGGTGCCAGGTAAACCAAAAGCCCAGGTTCCCCCCCCCCCTCCCCCATCAGGTGCCTGTAGGTGGGCTCGTTGCGCCCGGTGTTTGGCGGAGAATGCCGCGGCGGTGTTTTTTTTTTTTTTTTTTTTTCTTTCGTGTTTTTGCGTCTTTCCAAAAAAATAACAAAGCAGAAGCGTTGCACACATCAGTCAGTGTTCTGTAACGAGGTGTTGAGAATTGCGTGTGTTTTTTTTTAAAAACAAACAAACAAACAAACAAAAAACACAAAAAAAAGGGAGGAGAGAGGGGGAGAGAGAAAAGTCGGCGTCTGTGAGTGGAGTCGTTCCGGGATGGCGTAAAAGTGCTTCACGAATTCTTACGCGGCACCCATCCGCTCTCTGCGCGGACGTCTGGACCGTCCTGCCGTGCAGCGGGCAAAGACGGAAGCAGTCAGTGTGAGCAACTCCGTGATGGTTCTACGATTGCACGTACTTGAGCGCATCGTGTACTTCTGACGTTAAATACCTTAATACGACCTGTACATCAGCGCGGAATCGGGAAGGAAAAAAAAAATGAGCCGCAGGCTTCGCTCCCCGCTTAATGAAGAGGAATGGCTGCCGGCATCGTGCCATTTATTTTGCATGTCTTTGATGGTTGCTTCGCACACTTTGAGTCCCGTACGGGAAACCTTCTGTCCTTGGTGTTGATGTTGACAGCAGCTGGTGCTTCACGATCAGAAGAACATGGCGCTTTTCCTTCTTCGAGCGTCCCTGGTGCCACGCTGCGAGCAGCCACCGGCCGCGAGGGGTCGGAGCTGGGGTGGACGTGCCTCTCCGCGACTGACCGGACGGGTCGGTGGACGGTCCGAGGGCTTCGCCGCGTCTCCGGGAAGCGCTCGTCGCAGCACGTCTTTCGAGATTTTATCAACGCGGTATCTGCGGCGGGAGGCTGGCGGAAGGAGTCGTCGTGATGTTCCGAGGCATGGGAGATGCTGGCAGGGAACAACCAGAGTGCGTGCGTGCCGTGCTTCGCTCTCCCGCGTGCCGGCCGCGAGGCCCCTCACGCGAGACGTGCATCCGTTGGACGCGCGAACGGGTCCCGCGTGCTTCGGGAAGGCTGCCCGGCGTCCTGCGATGCGGGCACCCCCGCGTCGCCCTTCTTCTCCCGACGGACGCGGTGCCGGACCGGAGGGGGAAGCGAGGATCCGCGGCGCCCGCGCCCGGGGTTTTCCCTTTCCGGGAAAGTCGCCCAACCCGCGCTGGTTGGCTCTCCCTGTTTCTGCCTTCGCCTCCCCGAGATGTGGTCTTCGGTGCGCCCGTGATTTCGGTGGATTCTTCTTCCTTCTCTCTTCTTTTCCTCTCCCTTTCTCCCAATCTTCCTTTTTTTTTTTTTTTTTTTTTTCCCGCCGTCAGATGCCGTTTCGTTCGCAGGGCCGAAATCATATTTTTGGGAGGAAGAATCCACGAGCGGGTCCTTCCTCCACCGAGCCGATGGCGGGGAAAGAGGGAACTTAGCCTTCGCGAACGGTCTTCCCGTCCCTTGTTTACTTTTGTTGACAGATGGTCTTTGCGATGCACAATATCCCGGAGTACACAGAAAAGGGAAAGGGGCATTTATTAATGTGCAACGTGGGCCTAAAAGTAGGGATTGAAATCCTCGTTAAAAAAGGGAAATGGATGACGCATACGTGTTTACGGGGTACCCCGTCTCCCGCTCTCTCCTTGCAGCAGCGTGTGTGCGCGCGCCCTACAAACGATGCGCGGGGCGCTCGCGTCGCTTTTTCCCTCCCCTACGCCGAAAATCCGCAGCCAGCCGCTTTCCCGCGTGTTTGTTTTTCCCGTGGTGTTTTCCGAGCTTTTGTTCCGAGGTGCGGATGTGTGCTGCTGCCCGCGTGGAACGCGTGGACGCCCTGCGTGGTTCGCGTCCATGGCATTTCCGGTTCGCGTCCACGGGACTCCTGAACGGTTATTTTTTTCGTTTTGTTTTTCTGTTTGTTTGTTTGTTTGTTTGTTGTTTTTCCCGGAAGAAACGCCATCGTTGACTCCTGAGGATGCTTAGAGTGGTCCACAAGTCGAGATATCGATCTCCGTTCGGGTTCTGTTTTCGTTGCCCGCCCCTCCGCGTCCTCGCGGTCGATGCGGAGTCTGGGAGTGCTCCCCCTCACTTTTGGTGTTCGCGAAGGGCGCAGGCAAGCGTGGGCACGTGGGGATTCCCGCCGTGTCGGCCGGCGATTCCTCCGTAGCGAGGGGTGGGACGGCGTTCAGTGAGGACACTTAGTGGTGTCGGCGGCGGGCTCGCCACGCGAGGGAGGAGGAGGAGGAAGGTAAGAAACACATCTCCGTTCGCTCCTCCATCGGCACGTGGTCGTCAGCGGGACTCCAGCGCGTCCCGGCGAGGCGCGCCCCGGAGTCTCCCCTCTTCGCGGCCGCTGTCTGTCTGCCGGCAGCTCCACCCCGTTCGGGGTGAGCGCAGCGCCCCCGTCCATCTGAGCCCCCTGCGTATCTCGGCTTCGCAGCAGCCCACGCGTCGGACGGGTGCCCTCGAGCGGTGCCCGAGACCTCCGTCGGAAGGGCAGCTGCTTCCGGCCCCGTCGCCCGTCGTGGCGGCTGTCCTTCCCGTGTTCTTCCGGCCTCGCTTGGTCACCTCAACTCGGCGGGTTTTCTGTCCGTTCGCTCCGCCGCGCGTGGATTCCGCATTGGTTTCTTCTTCTGCCGCGTCCCGAAAGAGTGCCGTCGGCGGTGGGAGGCTGTGCAGATCCGGGCTGCGGGGACGAGCAGGTTTGGCTGTGGCCTCGCGCTTACCGCGCAGTGGCCGCTTCACCTTCCCGGTCCGGAGGAGAGAGCTGTGGTAGCGCAGTGTGGTAGCCCTCCGAAGTCCCGGAAAGAACTACCAGCCTTTTTTTTTTCTTTTTTCGTTTCGCTCGGCGAGACGATTCGCGAAAGACAAAAAAAAAAAAAAAAAGGGAATACGCACGTTCTTCAGCGGTCTCGAATCCTCTTTGCTGTTTGTTGCTGCAGGCGTTGCCGCCTCCCTTCGCTCCCGGTGGAAGGCGGGTAGCGCGCATCAATAAGAAAGGGGGTGAACTTTTCCCCTGTACGGCGCCCCCATGCGCAGGCGATGTGTTTCCTTCCAGGATCCTTCCCGTTCCAGGAGGAAGCGTCCCGATTCTTCCTCGTTGTTTCCTTTTGTTGTTGTTGTTGTTGCTGCTGCTGCTGCTGCTGTTGCGTTTGTTTGTTTGTTTTCGGAGACCTCCCGCCGAACCTCCGGCCGCTCGGCGGCGCTGCTGCCTCTCCGTTCCTCCCCCGCCAATCTGCCCGCGAGCTGGGAATTAATAGTGACGAATCCTGCTAATTAATTTACTCCTTGCAGATCGAAGAGCGCATCCTGCGATGTTTTATTTATTTCGGCTCTCCCCGAATCACTTCGGTGCACAGTGATTTCGTACCGAAATTCCCCGAAAAACTGTTATCGGGAGGGGTCCAGTTGCCTGATGCATGATTGATAAGCACGACAGATTGTCGGAAATGGGATCGTGTCTGTTCCCGCGCACGCATGCTGACCGCCGGCACGATGGTGTGATTCAATAATTGATTCCGGTTGCCTCGGCGGCGTTCTCCCTTTCATCTCGTCGAGATGCGGCCGGCGCGCGGACCCGAACCCCGGTTGCAGGAGTCGCGCGCGCAGCGGCGGTGCGCGAGGGGTCGTCATCGCCGCGCAGCCTCCTCCATTCACGTGGCTCTTTCGCGTTCTTCCATCCTTCACGGTGACAGTTCCGCAGGCAGCGCGGAGGGCGATCCGTTGCGGCCGACCGGAGGCGCCCATTCCTTTGCGTCTCTTCTTCTTCCTCCTCCTACTCCTCCTTTTTATCCCTGTTTTGTTGCTTTACGCAACGGAGGATTGTGGGCCCTCTGGAGGACAGGAAGGAGAAGAAAGATGCGGCGAGGTGAATTTCTCCCGCCCTGCCTCGGTAATGGACCGTTTTCAGAGCGGTTGGTTTCTGCCTCGAAAGAGCGCGCTCTCCCCTCTCCAGACCCGTGCCTGTCAGCTATCAGTAACCAATCAATATGCCGCCGGTCTTACTTAGAAAGTCAGAATTATCTCTCCTCTCTCTTTTTTTTTTTTTTTTTTTGTTCTTCCTTCTTCTTCGAGTCTATTAAGAACCAATGAGAGCACGCGACGGTCAGACACGCTAGAACTGATTTGGATCCAGTAATTGCTTCCTCGAAATTATCTCCAGTCGGAAGCGACACTTCTCTTCCTCCTCTTTCGCCCGCTGTTGGTTCTGGCCGTAACTTGCTGTTAAGTTTTGCGCGCTTCGTTTGGTGACCGGGTGGTAGGAGGGGTCAGATGATGGGCGCCTCTGTTCGTTGGGACGTAAACCGGGCCACGCGCGACGCCATCCGCGTCTTGCCCCCCTCCCTTCCCCGTTCCGGTGGAGCACCCCGACTTTGCGGAGGGAACGGTGGTGCCGTTGCACAGGACGGGAACTCCGCGCGTGCGACCCACCTTCCGCTTCCCTCCCTCCCCCCCCCCCCCCCGCGCGTGTCGTCGTCGTCGGGATGGGCGACGGGCCCAGCGACGCGGCCGGCTGCAGTCACGCGCGCTCAAAGACGGACGGGCGCGAATCACGAGCCACCACCCCCGCCTGCATGAGGAGGCGGTTCCGGAGTCCTTCCCTGCGAACAAGAGTTGCCGGAAGCTGGGATCAGCCCTGCGAGATGGAATCCGGGTCGCTGCGTGCGCGCGAGGGGCCGGGTTTCAGGTGCCGCGTTCGGGCACGCGTTTCGAACGCCGCCTCCGTGGCGCAGCGCGCGCGAGCCGCGTGAATAATTCAGGCGCGATGAGCTCCAGGCCGAGCGCGCCATCGCTCGTTTCGCCGCTGGAGACGGGGGAGCCGTCCTTGCGGCTGCCGCCGTCTGCTCCCTGCGTACCGGCGAAGGACCGCCTTTTCAGATTTTCGGCGGAAAGTACCCGGAAGTGGAATTCCCTTTCTCCCCATGTTTTTTTTTTTTTTTTCTTACTCTAGTCGAGCGTCGCCCCGAACGTGGCAAAACAGCACACATCGCGCTGCGTCGGAGATGGCGTTGCGTGGGAACGCAGGACAGAAAACATCCCCACTTTCCACGTTCGGACGCGTCGTTCAGTTCGTTCCAGGTTCAGGGAGGCGATCGCGACTGACGCCGCCATCTCCCTCGTGAAGCATCTGCGCGGCTTCCCGCGGCTCCTGGAAGCGGATCGGGATGAACTCGGGATGGCTGGCACCGTCCCCATCAAGTCGAGGCCGCTTTGCGTTCCCCCCTCCCCGTGCATGCGAGCGCCCCCCAATGAATTCGCACCCGTCTGTTGATTCCGTGTCTCCCGTGCTGGTGACACGACCAAACAGAGCGGATGACCATTAACGGCTCTTGGAATGGTTTTCTCCGCCCCACCCTCCTTCTTCAGGCGCCGTAATTTTCAACCAGTTTAACTTGCCATTTTACTGGCTCTTCTCTCGCCACCTCCAGGCTCCATGGAAACGTGGCATCCTTCTCGTGCGACCTGCGTTTGACTGGCGCTCGCGAACCCGCAGCCCCGCGTCTTTGGCCCCTCCCCCCCGGGAAGGACTGCGTCCGGAAACGCGGCTGTTCGGTTTTTCGGCGGCAGCCAACTTATCCGAGGCCGCGGGACACCCACAGAAACCCGGTTTCTTAGGCGACGTACCATTTGCTGCTGTACGCGTGCGTCGGACCCGCTTCTTTTGCCTGTGTTCGCTCTTACGCGTGCGTTCTTCTACCTCCACGTTCTCGCAGCCGCAACTTTGCTGCCGTTTGGTGAACCCGCGCGCACTGCACTCCGAAGGATCCTCTTGTGGCGATCGGCAGGAGGAAGATTCCGGGTCACCAAAGAGCGCACGGAGCACTTGGGTAGGAAGGAAGGGGGAGGTTCCAGCTGATTGGTTCGGCTTGGCCACACCACGTGGCGCACAAGAGACTCGTGGGGACTTTCCCTCGTGGACGCAGCGTCCCGTGGGCTGCAGAAAGCGGTGTTTGCGCTTCGGTAACAGAAAGCTCATCTCCCGTGCGGAGGCGAGAATTTGCATCAACACAACCGGGGTGTGCATTCATTCACCCTTGAAAAAAAGTTCCCGTGAGTGGAAGGTCGTGCACGTGTGTGCGTGTGTGTGCGTGTGCGCGCGTGCTCGTGTTCGACCTCTTTAACCCTTTGCGCCCGTCGGCCCCCCTCGCGTGGAAAACAGTCAGCCCCTTGCGGTGCGCTTTCCTTGCCCCCTAGGAGTCCTGGAAAACTGGCTATCCAGCCGGAAGAACAATCACCTTCACTCTCCTCCCTGTTTCTTTCGTCGCTGCCACCGTGCTCCTTGCCGTGCCGGACGTGGCAGGCGTGCGTCTTGCTCCCAGCCAGATGGACGTGCAGTGGGCCTTTTTCGCAGCGCCGGCGGGTGCGGAGAGTTGGATCTTCTTCAGTTTGATCTCTAGAAGCTGCCGACACCCTGTAGCCCGTTGGTTTCATTTCGAGAGTGCAGTTTGGGAGCTCCAACAAGTGTACCAATGCACCACCCCATCTCACCCCATACCCCTTGTTTCCCCCCCCCCCCACACACCTCCCCATCGTGCTCACGAAATATGCGTTTTCTTCTTCTCTTCTGTGTATTTAATCAGTTGCTCCCTCCTTCGCTCGCGCTCCATGTCTGCGTTCGTAAAAGCGTACGTGCGAAGTCCAAGTACCAAACTTGCGTACGAGTGCAGAACGTCCCTCCCTTACTTCGAACCGGCTCAAGAAGTCGTTTCGTAAACCGCGCTATTCTGGAGGGGAGAAGGTGTCACGGACGAGTAGCAGCACCTGTGGTCATCTTCAGTTTTTGTAGTGCTGTTCCGCTGAAGACAGGCCGGGAACGGCGGGATGTTGAGGCGGGAATGCTGCGGTGTCCCAGCCCGCGCGCCTTTGAGTTTCGGCGCTTCACGGGAGCAGCAAGTCCACGCCGCGAATCCCGGCTACAGGACTATTTCGTCTCGCTTTCACAGACTCCTTCCTGCGAACGACTCCGTGCGCTCTCGTAACTATGGTAGCGGGGGAGCACCGCGATTGCGCGAGCAGCGTCCTTGCCGTGGGATGAATGCTTCCTGGGCGTCCGTGTGACAGGTGACACTTGACGGCAAGTCGTCAACGGCTTCTCTTTCATTTTTTTTCTCTCTTTTCCTCTCATTTCCATGACAATCGAGATGAAATCGGGAGCCATCTTAGATCAGAGAACGGTAAATGAGGAGCATCGATTTTCGGTGATTTCACGCCACATTGCGAGCTCTCCGGGTCACCGCCGGACAAAAGCGATCCCCAGGAAATGGGGTAAGGAAGGATTTTAAGGGAGGGATGGAGTGGGGTGTGTGTGTGTGGGGGGGGGGGGAAGCAAAACGGAAAGCCCGGCAAGGAGTTTTCGTGGTCAATTCCGCGACGCTCGAAGAGCGCCACGGACCGCGCGGCTCGCCTGGCTTTGCTGCTAAGGGAAGAGTCAGTGACGATGCAGTCCGAAGTCAACCGACCCTTCCGGAAGAAGCACTCAGGGGGTTGCCAGGCGACGAATGGGAAGAGGAGCTCATGAAGCAGTAGAGGGCGTGGCGGACCGGCGAGAGTTTCGCGGCTCTGCAGAGGTCAGAGGCGGTCCAATGGGCGATTGGACCTGGGCCCGCGTACCCGATGAATTCCATCGGCCGAGGGGCGTTTCCACGGGCAGGCGAGAACGGGTGCTGAAAGCGGTTCGCAGGTGGCGCTGCTGGCGACGATCTGGAAGGAGTGTTCCGCAGGCCGCAACCAAACGGCCATGCGGTCTCCGCGCGTTGTGCCGACGCGTTGCGGGAAGTGTTGCTCCCTTCGTGAGTGACCCTTCCGGGGAAATCCGGAAGCATCCTTTTCGGGTTCTCTTCAGCTGAGAGGAAAACAAGGAGCGGATACTTTCCGGGGTGAGGGGAAGAAACGAGGAGCGGGAGGGGGGAGGCACAAACCGGAGGGTCCCTCTGGAGAAAACGAGGAAGGGGTTGCCTCCTTCCTCTAAACCCTTCCCGGATTCAAAAGGCGGGTCACTCCGGGGTCATCGAAAAGTGAAGAAGACTCGAAGAGAAGATGACTCGGAAGAGTTGCTGCCACCGTCGGGTTGCGTGGGCGATGCTTAAAGAGCTTTGTGTTTTGTGAATTCCCTTCCCTCCCCCCTCCTCCCCCGCTTTCCCCGAAGGATGCGAACGATTCACGGTGGACATCCCACGCGAGCCGTCGTCCGAGACCCGCAAGCGCGAGCTTTCGCCGGAAGGGAAGTTCCTTTCCTGACGAAAAAGAGACGCGCACAACCCTCTCCCAGCATCCAGCGTCTTGCCAGCACCTTTCGTTGAGATCAGATTAAAGGAGATCCACGCTTTCACCAGCGACAACGGCGGGGAGGGGGGGAAAAAAAGAAAAGAAAAGAACAGAAAGAGATGCTGCTCCGAGATAAACATCGAGCAGTCACCTGAATACAAAGGGCGACTCCTGGAAGGCCGATTCCGATCGGAAGACGCATAGCGCATGCAGCATCGTCCGCAGTACCATACCTGAAAACATGTCGGGCATGCAGTCCGGCGGGAGATGAATGAATTGCAGCCCTGCATCGTAGCATCTGAGGAGACGCGAGAGAGCGCACGATAAATAAAAGCGCGGATCCGGAAGTACAGCCCTGGGTCCAGACGCTGAGATCATTGTTGCAAAGTCGGAAGCGGAAGGATGGATCTGACATCCTACGGGTTCGAAAATCGGCATGCGTCGAGCCTTTTTGTTTTTTTCTTCGCTGACGCGCGCGCGTGTTGCGGAGGCAGTCGCGCTGGATACGAGTATGAGGGAGTTCTCGTAAGGGTTCCGGTGCGATGCCTGGTGGCCAGGGGGTGAGCTTGGGTGAGGAGGAGGAGGGGACGAAGCGAACACGGAAGGAAAGTGCGTTCTCCCCTTCCCTCCCTGTTCCGGTATCCGCGGCGACCGCATCCCGCGCCCTCTTCTCCGCAGCCGAAACTTTCTTCCGTCGCTCCGCACCGGCGCTTTGTTGGGACCGGGAAGCCCTCATCCAGAATTTAATTACGTGCGTCTTCGGGAAGAAAATTCCTTCGGCACGTCCTGTGCACTCCCGAAGAAGGCGGTGAGCTCGCGCGCGCGGGCGGCGCCTTCCACGTTGATTTTACACTTCTGTTATCGTGATGAAAAAAAAAAAATAAAAAAAAAAAAAAATTCCGGTAGGAAGGATTCATCCTCTCCGGGAATAATTCCTTTTTTCCCTTCTTCTTCCGGAAAGCAAACATTCGTTAGCGCGATTTGAACCCATGCGGAACGCCCAGCCGGACCGGCGTGTGCAAGAATTTCATTTGCCCGTTCGCGGACGCTTCATCTGCTTCCGAATCTCTCCTTCTTGAGCTAAAAACCGAGGAGGCCTTCTTCTCGAACGCTGCTCTTCTTCCTCCGGAGAGGCACCTCACTCCTCCTCCTCCCTCCTCGTTTTAAGATTCAGGATCGCAGCCCAAAGCGTTCCGTGGAAACTCGGCCCAATTAAACAATCAGCTGCTTCATCTTTTGTGCTAACAAACATTTTCGTTTCATCAGCGTTATTTCACCCCCTACCCCTCTCTCCTCCCCCCCCCCTTTTTTTTTTCCCTTGCCTCCTCATTTCCTCTTCGTCACCTCATCCTCATCCTCCAGCTGCAGACGAAAAGAAAGAAATCAATCCTGGGAGTGCTCGAAAGAGAGCAGCTCGCCCAACGCCCCTGGAGGTGGGCGTGACTCGGGTGCGGCCTGCCCGCTTGGGGGTGCGTGCGCGCGGGAAAGAAACTCTTCCGCGGAACCGTCCCGCGACAGCCACCCGCGCCTTCTTCGCCGCCGCCCATCCCCCACGGCGCGCCTTCCTCCCGACGAGCGGAGCCGCTCCGCCTCTGCCGCGTGGTTCGTCCGCGCGTATTTCGAGTAGCCGTGCGGCAGTCGGCGCATCCGTAGGAGCCCTTCGGTGCGGACTCAGCCTCCGTGCCGCCGGTGCGAGAGGGAGGGAGGGAGGGAGGAAAAAAGTAAAGAGGAAAATCATCACCCGCTGGTCCTCCTCCGTCGCTGAGGATGGCCGGTGCCCGTGCGAACAGGACGACAGGAAGGGAGGAAAGGTCTTCTGTCCACAAAGTTGCTGGCCTCCCCTCCCCCTTTTCGCGCGTGCGCGCAGTGCCGCCTCCGCTTCCCGAGTTCGTTCGGATGAACTGCGAAGCGAACCTCCCCCCCTTCCCCCCCCCCCTCGAGTTCCGCTCGCATGGGAATCCCCAGGACGAAGAGAAGGGCAGCGTTGGCTCTTTGGCAGGAGAGCGAGCGAGTCGCAAAAAAAAAAAAAAAAAAAAAAGCCTTCGAAGGCGGGCTGAGAGAGAAGTCACAGCCCCCCCACTCCCCCCCCCCCCCCCGCTAGAAGTGGTTGTTTTCGTCACGTGCGGCAAAGCAAGCAAAGGAGGAGGAAAGAACGAAAGAAAGGAGGGGGGGAGGAAAATAAAAAAAAAAAAAAAAAAAAAAGAAGGAAGGAAGGAAGGAAAGTTGTGTACGTCCGTCTCCTGAAAAATGCAGCCCAAGAAGAGCACACAAATTCTTCTTGTCCGCGAGGTCCGTGGAATCGCGCGGCACAGGAAACGAAAATGCGGATTTGTTTGCTCGGTTGTTTTTGTTTGCGTTCCCTCCCCCGCACGCAGTGGGCCCCTTCCACCGTCTCGCCCAAAGCGGCACGGCAGAAGAGGAAATTCGCGACCATCGCCGGAATTTTCGGTGACTGTTTTTTTTTTCTTTTTTCCCTTGTTCCCGAGCATTTCCAAGGAGCCGATCGAAGGGGGGAGGGGGGGATGGATGCATTCGTTGTCATGGCTTCACGCCGTGAAATCCGCTCTGTCCTGCGTCAGCAGGGTGTGCTCTCTTTCTTCAGGCACTGGGAAGCAACATCGACTTTCGGCCACCACCAGTGGACCGCATCCGTGGACCCGAAGCCGCTGGTATGGAACGCACGGGAACGTCTGTCGGTGTGTCACCACGGTCGGAATTCATCTCGCCACCTCGCGAGGTCAGCCGCAAGAGGTCTGACCTTGCCCCGTCCGTTCGTTCGTGTAACCCAGCATGCGGCCGAAAGAAAGTCGTCGGTGCGCGTGCGCGCGTGTTTTGCTTCTTCCTCGGCACCTCCGATCCTCCCTTCCCGTCGTCCGTCTTTTCCGTCTGGAAGGCACTCGGCCACGGGCGTCCACAGGTGCGGACGCACAGCGCCACTCTCGCGTTGTGTGCGCATTCGGCGCGAGCTCACCGGAAGAAGTTCCGCGCGCGGATGCGTCCAAGAGGCAGCAGCGAAAAAAATCCCCCCCCCCCGGACACGCCCTCTGGCAGAAGTGGCGCTCACGTCTCTCGACCCAGAAGGGCCTCAGCGTTTCCGCGGCGGCGGCGGGAAGCCGCACGGAGTTTGCACGCGGTCTGCGGCCCGCTGTTTATTCCGCGCGCGTGTTTACGCCCAGCATCCTTGCTGCGGACGCAATAACAAAACTGCGCGAGGGATTCGTGGCCTGCGAGGGAGAGGGCGGGCCTGTTGTTTCCTGCGTCGTCGGGTTACCCCTTTTCACCCCTCGCACGTTCCGCCCGGTTCCCGGTGACCTGACCTCCTCCCCCCATTGTTCGTCACTCTCTGAGTTGACGTCAGCCAGTCCTAATTCTGGAGACGCTCCCGAGGCGCGCGCGCGCCGTTCGGCAGTCGCCGGGAGTGCGGAGCGTCAGCCGAGCGGTAGCAGGAGGATGACGGTCGCGACCGCATTCGGGAGCAGGGGCGTCGCCCCGGGCCAAGCCGCGGCCGTTTTCCGAACCAGTGGTACGAGTGCTGCTGCCCGAACACCCATGCGGCTCCATCCCAGACTCGCCATCGATCCACGACGTCTTTCCCGGGAGCCATCCACCCCTGACAGCACCGGCCTGATTCGCGGGAGCAGCGCGTGACAGCTGCGGCAACCGTTCTCTTTGTTTATTTGTTTGTTTTTCGCTTGTTCATCGAGTGAAAGACGGCGAGATTCTTTTCGGCCGCCCCGGAACTGCGTCCGTCGGCAACCCAGTCCGTTGTTAACGGGCCCCGTGGCTGCGTGTGCTTGGCGACAGTGTTGTGCGTCTTCGTGGACTTCGTGGTTGACGGGGGTGGGTGGACGGCGAAGCGCTTTCGAAGAAGGGGAGCGCGCCCGGTAACGGGGGAAGGGGGGAAGGGGAGGGCATCGACGGCGACGACGACGACGGCAACGACGCCTTCTCTTCGTCCGACATGCGTCGTGCGTTCCCGGGTGCGCGCCGCCGCCGCCGCCACCGCCGCCGAAAGCGGGTCCCATCCTACGCCACCCTTTCTCCCGGTGCAGCGGCATCTCCTCGCCTCCTTTGGGGGCGTCGTAGACCCTCTGGGGCAGGTAGCGGCGCGCGCGAGGATTCTGTTTTGATTGCTTGTTTGTTTGGCTCATCGCTGCGCCTGTGGTCTCCATCTGTCGCGTTGTTTGTTTGTGACCCCTTTGGATCCTCCCAGCTACAGCCAGCGACCAGCGCAACAGCCGCGTGCGTTCCGCGCGCGCTCGGAACCAAAAAGGGTGGGTGGGGGAAGAGGAAAGTACCAGGCACAGGACAGGACTTCTTCTGCCCTGAAGTTTTTTTTTTTTCTTTTTCTTTTTTGCTGTGATGCGCCGAGCAAAGGATGGGCGCTCGCTCGCCCTGATGCAGATGAGCGCGATGCTTTGAGGGTGAGCGGCGGCGAAAGAGGGCGCTCGGCGCGCAGGCAGGTGCTGCGCTGCTGCTTTTGGCGATCCTCCACCATTCTTCGACCGGGTGGACGCGTGCAGGCCGGGCCGTCAGGGGACCCCGGCACATCCCCCCTCCCCTGCGCCGTCGACGTCTTGGCTGCTCACACACTTTTGCTCGCTTGTTTGTTTCCTTGACGATGTAAAAGATCCTGCAGCGAGTCGCATGTGTTTCATTGCCTTTTTTATCATTGCCTTCGTGTTGCAGAGAGATGTGGTAATGGACCCCGATTCAGATAATGAAGGAGTGATTAATCTCTCCACTTCTCAGCGCAGCTCTGGCGAAGACACACCTAACGGATCTCTTAATCTCGAAGATTCCGATCAGGTAAACATTTATTAGCATTTCTCGCTCTCTCTCTGTGTGTGTGTGTGTGTGTGGTGTGTGTTTGTGTTTTTGGCTCCACTGTGGTAAGTGTAGCAAACGAAACGACCGATGGTGTTCGCCCTCGCACCGCGTGCTACGTGACCTCTGCTCTTCCCTGTCCTGCGACGTTTCCGCGTGTATTTTTTTTTTTTTTTTGGAGGGGGGGCATCGTCCGCTACGAAGAAGAGGTGCCTAATTTTTTCTTGGTGCTTCTTGAGCTCGTTAGCGCGCGCGCCTCCCTCCGCCGGGCAACTGGCGCACCCGGCCGGGCTTCCTTCCTTCCCTGCCCGAAGGAAAAGTTCATTCAGATGCGTTTTTTTTTTTTTTTTTTTTTTTTTTTTCGTATTCTCCGGCTGGTTCGGGTGCCGGTTCGGCCCCCTGCGCGCCCGAGTTGACCTTCACGCGCGGGTCGGGAGGTGGGCCGACCGTCCGGTGTGCCCCCGGACAGCACGGGCATGGAGCCAGTCGCGGGTGGATGTCGGGTCGCGATCGTGCAGGAGGAAGAGGTGAAGAGGCACCCGGAGAGGGTGGTGGCTGGTGGTGTTGAGGTCCTCGGCTACAGGCACGTTGCCGGCGTTTCTCTTGTTTGCTTTCTGGTTCTTTCCGGAGCGGCAGCGTTTAAAATTCCTCTGAGCATCTAACAGGTCCGCGCGCTCAGCGTGGTCCACGTTTCTTTCCTTTTTTTTTTTTTTGATCTCCTTCCTGCTCGCTGAACAAACAAGGCGCGCGGCCGAGCAAACAAGCAACAATCCTGGAAACGAACGTCCTCCTCCTCTTCTCTTTTCTCTCTTTCGCTGCGTGCGGTGGGTGGGCGAATTCTTTTGGTTTCCTAAGCACTCAAGAACCGTTCGCCTCCTTGAGAGGGGATCACGAAGCTCCTTAGCGCTGTGCACGCCGCCTGAGGGTGCCGGGTCACTCTTCAGGTTGGGGGGGTGACCCCCGAGGGCCATCCCATGGATCTAGGAAGGAGGAGTCCGTTCCTCTTGCGATTGGGAAGGAACCGCGAAGGAAACCTCTTGCTTATCTCACTTTGGAGGGTCGGATCCCGGAGGAGACCCGGACACCTCGTTTCTTCTGCGGAGGGAACCCCTCCTTGTTTCCTCCTATGAAGAGGGATGCTTCCCGGTTTCTCTGAAGCGCGCGCTCTTCCCGAAGGGAGCAGTGCGCGCTTCTGTAGCACTCCGGAGAGAGGCTTCCTCCAGTGCCACAACCGGAGCCAGCCGCCATCCTGCGCGGGGGGGGGGAGGGGGTCGTAACCCAAGACGCACCCCCTATTCGCAGCATCGTTCCTTCCCCGGGCGGGATTCGAACCCGCGACGCGTGGTGGCACGCGCGGGAAGGGGGCTGGCCTCCTCCCGGTTGTGATTTGCCGGCGAGCGGGCCGCCGTGAGAATGGCGTCCGACTCGGGACGAAGCCGTCTTGCAGGAGACGGGGCAGCAGCGCCCCCGTGTGCCGCCTGTGCTGCAAGTGCCCCGGCCCGATCGTTCTGCCCGCGTCGGAACACGAGTGGGGCGGGAAGGGGGGAGGGTAGGGTAGGGTAGGGAATGGCGTGCTTCCTGCTCCTGCCTCCAATAAATCGAATTTTCGCCGTTGAGCAAATCTTCGGACGAGCGTTTAAAGCGGTATGAACGCCGCGCGCGCGGAATGTTTATGTTGGATGCTGCCGCGCCGCGCGGGCAAATCGAATTTCGATGCATCGCGCTCGAATGTTTAGATTTCCAGTTATTTTTCGTTCAGATTAGTGGAACAAGCAAAACACCGGTATTTACACAAGGAGAGAATGAAAACAGGGAGCGTCGCGTTGCCACCGTTCTTGAGAGATTTCCCTAATTGAATTAGCCGCGCCTTCCATCGAGTTCGGGCTGCTTGCTGATATCGGCAGCCGCCGCCGAAGAGCACGAAGAGCGGCGCCACCCGACCGCTCGGGAGTCACCAGGAGAAAAACCAATGCGGAGAGTGGGAGCGGGGTGGAAGGAAGGAGGAAGGTGCGGACGGGCGGCGTTTCCGGCAGGGGTCGCGCTCGCCCGCCTACTAGGTCGGAATCAGCCCTGCCCCCCATCCCCGTCCAGGAGAACGTTTCTTGCAACGTCTCCCCCGTCACAGGAAATCTGGAGACGACTCGATCCGTGCGCGCGGGGGAATCCAGGGCGTGAGCGGCCGGGCAGCTCCCATGCGCGAGGTCAGGGGACTGCGTGGGTCAGGAGTCAGCTCCCTCGTCCGCCGTAGGCGTGCAAGGTGAAGGTCTCTCGGCTCCTGCGCTGCTGCTTCTACCCCCGGCGGCGGCCAAGTGCCGATTCACGCTGGACCGCCATTACCCGAAATTGGAAACGCTTTGCTGCACGGGCGCGCGTCCCTGGAGCTGGCTGAAGGCTCCTTTTCCCGCCTCCTCTCGCCCGAGGGAAGAGGTTTCGGCAGTTTTCAAGAAGACACTGGTCGGGCTTGACCCCAGTTTCATTCCGCACGCCTCCATTGTGCCCGGTAGCGCCCGCGCCCAAAGGGTGTTGTTTTTCCGCTGCCGAACGCGTTTGGTAAGAAGCTGCAGCTCCTCCCGGTCCCAGAGCTTGGGCTGCGGCCGAGGCCTTCTTGCTCCGAGGTTCCCGTGTCGCGTGGCATCACGCCATCTGATCGCAGTGCTTGTTCCCGGTTCTTTCCCGCTCCGCGTGGCAGCAGCAGCAGCAGCAACTGCTGCGTGTGTTGGTGAGGTAGCTGTGGCGTTAGGAATGCTTCCGAAGATGTCAGGGGCTTCAGCTTCGGGATCGATGTGCATCTCGTCCATCTTGCGGCCGTATCAGCTGCCGCTCCTTGGAGAATCACTTCCGGCAACCAGCCCCGAGCTCTTGGAAGCGCATGGCAGGAGGCCGGAATATCTTTCGGATGCTGGAGCTTTTTTTTTTTTTTTTCTTTTTTTCTTTCCGCTCAGTCTGTGCTCGGAATCGTAAATCCGGGGCCGGACACGAGCTGTAGAAGGGTACGGAAGGTGCGCTCTTCCGTTGCGGTTGTTGTTGTTGTTGTTGTTTTTTTTTTCCCCCCCCCCCCTCCCTCCCCCCTTCGTCTCACCCACTTCGAAAGGAGGCATCCTCAGCGTGTTCGTCGCCGTCTGAATCGCCGGCTCTTTCCTTCCTTTTTTTCTTTCCTTCCCACGTGACAAATGGCTCGTTTTCGCCTCTCCTCGCCCGAAGAATGGACCCCTTGATTCGGGAGGTCTCGCTCTCCGCGGAAGCTCCGTCAGCTTTCGAGGAATCAATAAACAAATTGTTCGGTAGGTCCGTCGACCTTTCTCGACTTCACGGTTCCACCACCTTTTTGGCGCAGGGCGACGGGCGCCTCGCTCCTGCGCAGCACCCGAAACGGAAGCGTTCGTTTGTTTTGTTTTGTTTTGTTTTGTTTTGTTTTTTTTTTTCATTTCTTTGTATCACCGGCAGTCCCGCGCAAAAGTTACGGCGATCATTTTGCAGTTGAAAATGAAGAAAAAAAAAATAAAATAAAAGTCCTTGTTTACGATCCTGCTCCGTGCTTCCCGGGACATGGGTCGCCCTCGACAAGAACGCCCCCCTCCCGTCGAGCCAGACGTTCCCACAAACGCCGAGCGGTGCAGTCGCGAGCCATAAAAATCGGTGCTCCGGGTCTGTTTTCCCCGCAACGAATCTTTTCCTGTTTGGTAGCATCCCAGCAGTCTGATAGAATCGTTTTTTTTTTTTTTTTTTTTAATACTCTTCCGCGGTGGGAGTCTCGTGGTACCGCATCTTGCGACCTCTCTCTCTCGGGGTGTGTGTGGGTGCACAATCGCCCCGATTGTTCCGAGTGTTTACCCCACTCGGCTCGTCCCGGGTGGCAGCATCGGCGGTGCCCATCCTGATACGAGATGTTCCCGGAAGAAGACCGCGCACGTCCCCCAAAGACGGGCTCCCTCCATCCCTCTCTCTCCCCCGTCCGTCGCACCGCGGAGGAGATGCGTCCTCCTCCTCCTCCACTGCGCCGAGTAAACGAGAAAACTCTTGCGAAAGTCGAGCCCGGCCGAGCTTTTTCAAAACGAATGATTTCCTCCCCCCCCCCCTCCTTTTCCCGTGTTTTCTTTCCTGCTCTTCCTCCTCCTCGGCAATCCCACCGCTTGTCTCACCGGATGCAAATAACTTGTTGTTGCTCGGGCCCGGTTAGGGCGAAGAGACGGCGTTTAAGGGAAACCCTGCCTTCGCAAACAGAAGAGGCAAACGACAGACCGCCATATCTGGTACTTGTGGAGAGATTTATCGGTTAATCATCCCGCGCTAATTCTGCGTCTAAGTAATCGCTATCTTGAGGATTGTCCCAGCGCGGACAGCTAACGTCAGTATCATGATGGCGTCGTCACGATTTGGATGAAAACTTTTTCCCCTCTTCGATTCCGCAGCGCAGTATTCGTGGGATGTGACAGGAGTACCTATTTGATCTTCGAGATTGGTTCGATTTATGCATTCGGTAATTATCGAACTCTCGCTGGTCATCCACGTCGTCCACGTGCACGCAGTCCGTTTGATCTCGCCGATGTCACAGAGTGGTCCGGTCGCCGGAAGGACTCTTTACAAAGTAACCTTCCCCTCCCTTCCCCTGCCCCCTTCCCGCCTCCGCTTCCCTGCTGTAAGTTTCTCGGCCGTGTCCCTCGACCTCCCCCCGCGGTGTGGTCTCCGCATGCTGTTGTCCATCCGGAGGCAAGGTGATCTTCTCGTAAGTCTGCCATGAACGTTGTCGGAGGTTTCCGCGAGACGGGAAGCGCCCACGAACGACCCCGCAGAGCGAAGCCGAGGCGCACCGTCGGGTGGACGTGGGCGGCGGTGGTGGTTGGCGTAACCACCATTCTGCGTCCGTTTTGCGGTAGTCTTCCGATGAATCGGCAGGGGCGGTGGTCCGAACGCGAGCGCCGCTTCTGCAGCCCTCGGACTGCGGCCGTTCGGCTGCGTGCTTTCGCGCCCTCGCTTTCGGAACGTACTCAGTTTGAAAGTACCGAGGAGTTTCCCCCCTTTTTCTTCCCTTATCGTCCATCCCATCGCCGGTAGCACCGCGTTCCCCGCGCATCCTTGATTGCCTTCCGCCTGTGCGGCCTTCCATCCAGGATTCGCGCGCGCGTGTGCGTGTGTGCGCGACTTCTTCAGGCCTCGGGTACGAGATCGCGATGTCATCCGAAATTACGGGAAACGATTTCGAGTCCCCCTCCCCTCCCTCTCTCCCCTTCGAAAGCTCCTGGCGAGCAGCAGCAGCGGCGGCGGCGGCGAGCGGGATGGCCGGGGAGAAAAACAACCGGCTTCTTTCTCTTTTTGCGGTCCATATCTCCGGGGTCGCGCGGGGATGAGCGAGCGCCCCCGTCCTTATTTGTGGTAAGCGATTGCGCCTGTCCTCGCGAGGCAGGAGCGCTCCAGAGACCTTCTTTCCCGGGAGAGGCGGCGCCACCTCTCCGCCCGCGCGCGTTCAGGTGCGACTCGCCTTCCAAGCCGCGGTCCAGGATTTATTTCGCAAACAAACAAGTCTTCGGCAAACGGTAGTAGTCTCGCCAAAAGAAAAAAAAAAAAAAAAAAAAAGCAGAGAGAGAGAGAGAGAAGTGGGGGGGGGGGGAGAGAGAGAGAGAGAGGGAGAGAGAAAGAGAAAAGAAAGAAGCAAAGAAAGAAAGAAAAAGGCAATTATTTTCTTTCCTCGAACGGTTTAACGAACTCTGCGGCCCAGTGTCACTCGTCCGACAGGATTTCCTCTAAAGGGCCCGTGTTTACGAGTAAATACTGGCGCGTTGTACATATGTATCATTCCGTCTGGATTTATTTGGACCTCGTGCGTGTTTCGAATTAAAGCCCATTGTGTTGTTCGGGATCGCTGCGCTGTAAACATCCTTCGGATGCGATCGGCGGCCATGCGGGAACGGCGTTCCGCGGGTCCTCCTCTGCAAGAGAGCCGCGCGCGACCCCTCTCCGAGCAGGGAGAAGACGGAGGGAGCTGCGAAATTCGCATTGTCTGAATTTTTACGATCGCACGTTTTTTTTTTTTTTTTTTTTTTTGGGGGGGGGGGAGAGGGGAGGGGAGAGGGGGGTGGGGGAGGGCGGAAGAACCCGTGCGCGAATCAGCCTCTTTCGTTATCCTCTTTGGCTGGGAGCGAATTCTCTTTCGGGGGAAAAGCGGGAAAATTGGAGTTTTTGCAAGTGTTTAATTGAACGTGTCAATAAGAGACGTACCATTCCTCCTGAAAGGCGGTCCCCGGAAGTCTTTGAATTATTTGTAACGCTCGCTTAACTGTTGAATGATAAGAAATGCTAATTCGATTTCGGTCCTCTTCACTCTTTTTTTTTTTTTCCTTCCTCCGAAGGCTATCACTTTGAAACATGCAAGAAATAAATTAATGGGCTTCTTTTCATTACCGTGTCACGTGAGAACGTATCCCGGAGTCAATGAGGTGTAGAAAAGTCGCAGTTCAAAACTAACATCAGGTATCTTCACGTTTATCCAGATTTGATGATATCGGAAGCAGTGCGCCGGCTGCTCGTTATTAGGTCGATTTAAGAAGCGCGTGCCTTCTTCTTCTTCTTCTTCTTCTTCTTTTCTTTCTTCCTTTCTTCCCCATCCTCCCTCCAGCAGCACCATCTTCGCCTTCCCTCCTGTGCACTGACAGGGGTCTCGTGCGAAGGAGCACCCGCAGCGCTGCAATTGAACTCGGGAAGACTTCTCCTCCGATGTCGTCTCCTTCGGTCGCTTCCGAAGAAGCTCGTCTGACCTCGTCCTACCGAGTCGAATCCGCCGTTCGCTGCAGGCGGAGGGTAGAGGGGTTCTCAACCCGTCGCCTTGAAAGCGGCTTCCCTCTCGTCCGGAGGGAAAACCTACGTTTGTTTTGGGTGTGTATGTGGGAGGGGGGGGGGGACCTACTTTCTCCCGGGAGCAGGCAGAGGCGTCGGGAAGCGAGCGGGGCGCCGTCCTCTCGGCAGCTCTGCAATCGCGAAGAGCGCGCGGCGATCTCTTGTGCACACCGCATCCCACGCAGCCCGGTCGCGAAGAGTCAGCGCCGTGTCATCATCATCTTCGCGGTGGAAGTGCCTCGAGGGATTCGCGGGGAGGCTGCTAGCCGCCGTGCTTCCGTGACCGTGGTCAGATCTTTCTCCTCCAAACAGCCGCAAGAAACCGGTCGCTCTGTCTTGGGCGTGTGCCCAAGACTGCATGTGGCGCGACTGTGGTTCTCTGATGGCTCTGGCGTTTGCCGTGGTCCGGTTGGGCCGGAGGCGAAAAAGCGGCACGTGCGGGGGGGCAGGGAGCCAACCGAACGTGCTTCTCGCGCGCCGGGATCGCGCGCGGAGGAGCGAAAGGGAGGCAGCAGAATTCCAGAAAGGTCCAGGTCCCCGCGCGACGTGAGGGACGTGCCAGTGCTTCGGAAGTTTTGAGAGGAATCTTCTCCGGCGCCATGTCGCTGGCGCCCAGCAAACCAGCAGATGTCTCTCTGTCGCTCTCAGGAGAATTCATCCTTGTTTTCTGGGCGACGTAGGAAGCTCCATTTTCCTTTCCCTTTTCTTCCGCTCACCTTTGCGGACGTCGTGGAGGAGGAGAGGGTCAGCGGGCCCTCAGTTCGTCGGCCGGTAGGGGAACCCCAGGGAGCGGCACGGTGGTTCTCGGGATTCCACGAATCGGCGAACTTCCTGGACGCACCTTTTCAGCCCCGCATCCACCCGCGCCATCCATCTTCAGCTTCCACGTCGCACCGATAAGTCTGGGCTCTATTTGTCTCCCCCCGAAGCGGTGCGGCACCTCAGGTGGCGTGGTGGCGATGTTTCGAGGCAACCGATGGTCTGCACCCTTTTTTTCTTTTTTTTTTAATCTTTTGCATATCCCGGATCCCTCCCACCCTCCTGCCACGTGAGGACCGCTGAATGCGCTCCGTGTCTTTGCGCGCGCACGTGAACGTCCACGTCCATCCGCGCGATAAGAAATTCTCCAGGAGCGGTCGGAGTGGGGATAGCCCCTGTTCCCCCCAGTTTATCGGGATGCTCTTCGCCCTTTCCCGTTCCCTTGTCACCTTCCCGGGTTACTCTAGAGGACGTCCTTGGTCTTTTCTTGAGATCCGCGCGCCAAGACTAACCATCCCGTGTCAAACCCGTAGCGGTCGCAGCATCGACGAACTCGATGGATGCAGAGTCCGGGACGAGGCCCGTGGGAAGCTGTATTTGAGGTACCAAAGAGGGCGCCGCCAGCTCGTGAAAGGTTGGGCGCATCGGCGCCCGCGGACGACGGTCGGTCCGGCCACGCGGTGCGCGTGCTCTTTGAGGACGTCTTCCACGAGCTTCCCGTCCTCTCTCCCTCTCGTGGCTTCTTGCCGTCTGCCCGTGCCCGCCGTCCACCGGATGCGGCGGCTGCATCTCTCCGCGTGCCGTCCCGGTGGGTGCGCTGTGCCGCGCGCGCTCCGCCGAAAGCTTCCTCGCCTCCCAAAGATCCACCCGTACCCGTCCTTTTTTTTTTTTTCTTCTTCTTCGAAACGGCGTCTCGAAGAAAGGCAGGAAAGAAAGAAAGAAAGGAAAAAAAATTCTTTCCTGGTTATCCCGCGTTCGACAGTTTTCAATTCGTGTTTACACTGAGCTCATCACGAGTCCAGAGTTTTACGTTCGGAATGCATCGCCAGAAATTATTTTTCTTAGTCCCACTGTTTACACGGAGGCGCGTTGTTTACTCGTGCGCATTCGCCGTGAAGCCCAACAGCTTACGTGTGGGAATATTTGGTGCTTTTGAAATTGCAGCACCTTTTGTTGACTGAAAAGAATTTGCAAGAGATCCGTCCGCTCCCAATGCCTCGCAGCCAGTGCTGCCGAGTGCCGCTCGCAGACCGGCGCGCGCCCCGAATGCCTCTCGGAGCATGCCCTCCTCCCGGACGCCACCTAGTCGCCCGTCGGAGCCCTGCCAGCAGTAAGTCGCAGTGACTCATTCTGGGGGGAGGGAAAGGGGGGGGGGGGATCGACGCGCATCCTTCGTGTGCCCGGCGTGCGTGCCGTTTTCCTGTACGCGCATCGGAGGTCCTCGCGCGAGCGCTTCCGACGCGTGGCGGGGCGCGAAGTCCGACCGGAACAGCCTTGCTCCCGGCGCTGCGGAGAGACTCGGGCGGAGTCACCACCTCGGATGGCGGCGGGATGCGTTCCGCCCCTCGCCAGGCGTGCGCGCACCCGCCGTCGGTGCGCGCGCGCGCGCTCGGGGAGGGAAGAGGACGGATGGATCGAACCGCACCGGGTCACCCCGTGGCCGCTTGGAAGGCCTGCGGCCCTCTTCCGTGTGAGAGGAGGCGAGCCGAAAGTCTTCGGGGGCTGCGAACCGCCGCCGCGCGCGCGCGCGCGCTCCTCCGGGACAGCAACACTCGAGACGAGCATTGCTGCATCGTTAGAGCGTAGTGTAGGTTGGCAAGGAGGAACCCGTCGCTCAGCAGTTCGTGATTGCTGCCGCCGGTTGAGTCAGCAGCCCCGGAATCCCCAGGCGCACACAGGACGGGAAGCGACATCTGTCCCCGTGTGTCGCTTTCAGTCTTGCTCGTAGGGATTTTTTTTTGTTCATTGTTCCTCTGAAGAAGCGGGAAAATTGGTGGTTCGTCCATTGGTCGCTGCTGCCGCTGCGGTGCGGCATCGAGATGGGGAGGGGGGCCGCTTGCCGCGTCGCGCCGAGGAGACGGCTCGTCTTGGAAAGGTTCTCTTCCGGAGGGGAGGTGCCGCGGCGCACCACCGCCGCCGCCGCGCTTGCAGTCGATCCGAAAGGGACCAGACAGAACACACGTGCACGCGCTTCCACGCACCCCTCTCCGCCGCGGAGGAAGGGACCTCGAGACCTCGGTCAGCTCCACCGCGGTGCGGGACCTTTGCTTGCGCTCCACCGCCGACAAACCCCCTACCGACGCGTGTCGCGGCTCGCCCCACGTACATGAGCCGCGCCGGCCACGTGGGGTAGCAGCATTTGAAACTGCTCCGGCGCGAAAGACGGCGGTAGGCGCCACGAGAGCGCGTGCCGGTGGCCGTTCGCGGGTTGTTTGTGGTGGCTCTGTGGCACCATTATGGGTCTTCGCTCTTCCCGCCGGGTGGCTAGTGTCCGTTGCAAGAGAAGAGTGTTGTCATGCGAACGCGAGGGTGTGCGGTCTTCCTGTGCAGTGTCAGCTGCACTGACACTGAACGGCTGAATTGGGCTCTCTCCTCCCCCCCCCCCATTCTTCTCTGGCTGTTGTACGTACCGATCACGCAGTGTTCGCTCTTCTTTGAGCACGAAGTGAAGCGGCCCCTCGCACGGGCGGTGTTTCCTCGCCATCGCGAGCCAAAAGAAGGGAAGAAGGAGTGACGGAAAATGCTGGTGTCGATCGAAGATCCCTTGGCGGCGAAGGTTCCGCCTTACACGCCTGGACTCGAATAGACCTTGGGAACCCTGCTGCGAGGAGTGGAGAAGGAAGAGGAGCGTTCGTGTCGCGACGGTCACCCGGTACCGTTCCGGGCATAGGGAGACTGGAACGCGAAGGTGTGTGTGTGTGTTTCGCGTTCTTCGGACCGACGTCCGTCGCGAGCGAGGTCGTTGTGGTGCGCGCGCGCGCGGGGGGGAGGGGTGCTCACAGACCAGTCCTGTTTGTGGGGAACCCTTCCGATGCTGCCTTTTTTTTTTTTTTTTTTCAAAAAAAAAAAAACTTCTCCCTGGAGGCGTCTCTCAGCTTCGGAAGATGCTAATGAGGATTTCAGTTTGATGGGCCAACGCGTAATTCAGGGAAATGGACCCTCCCAGCGCATCTTCAACAGCGCATCTGATTTCATGCCCGTCAGCATTAGGATCATGGGCGCCCGGTTCCTCCTCCTCGGCTCCAGGCATCCACCCGCTCGGCGTCTTTCGCATTTTTTTTTCCTTCCTTTTTTTCCCTCCTCCTCCTCTTCTTCCTCCTTTTCCTCCTCTTCCTTCCGTACCGTACCCCATCCGGAGATCTATTTATGCCGTAAGAGCAAATACTCACGAAAGGGAATTAGTATAAATTAATATTCCTGTCACGGGCGCAGATGATTGGAATGACAAATTGTGGTACTCGCATCTTCATGGCGTGTCAATTCTTAATTCCTCCCATTATCCGCGTTTATTTCCTGCGGAGGATTCTCAGGTGACGCTCATCCGCCTTATCGAGCGATGCCTCAATCGAACAGCGGCAACTTCCAAGTCACCGAGGGATCCCGGAAGGAAGGCAGAAGTTACCATGGACACACACATCGGCTGCCGAGGGGACGATTCCGCCCCTCTCCCGGAGCCATTCCGCGGTGTCGTTCGGGCCTATTTTGGAATCAAATGTATTGCAATTATCGGCGTATCCCTGAGAGATTCATTTGCTCTCCGAGGATTATGAGATGCGTTTGTTGGATGCTGGATCCTCATCTAGCTTTTTTCCTCTCTCCTCCCCCCTCCATCTTTTCTCCCTTCATGTATGTATGTATGTATGTATATGTAGATATACGTTCGGGAGTGCGGACCCCCGCACTTCCAGCGGAGGAATCTCTTGGAGACCGGCTGACTTTTAGATCAGGGAAAAGGGCCGGGGAGCAGGGGGCAGGGAGGTCAGAAGTCGCCTCGCTCTTCATTCTCTTCATCCGGCGTTGACCCGAATTTCCCTGATGATGGTCGCAAGCGCCTCCCCTTCCCGCTTGCCGTGGTGGCGGTTCCGGTAATGGCGGGGCTCCTAGAGGGTGACCCGCTCGCGGAAGGTCGCTGCAATGCGGGCAGCAGCAAAAAGCGAGGCCATCGGCGGTCACAGCGAACGCACGCCCAGGTCTTCCTCCTACCCACCCCACTTCCTCTTCATCTCTCCCCAGTCCTATTTTCCGTTGGGAGGACGTGGAAAAATCGAAAGCGCTCCAAGACGCCCACCCCCATCTGGGTTTCACGAGCTCCCGAACCACACCGTACGGAGGACTCTTTTCCCTCCCTGCTCCCTGAAGACAAAAAAAAAATCGGTAAAAGGAAGCCACGCCAGTCGCGAGGGGAGGAGGGCGGGAGGGCATGCCTTTTGCCCGGACACGAAGCACCTGCGCTCTTTCCACCTCACTGCGAGTCGACCCCCTCCTCAGCTGGGTCTCCCCCGCACCTTTCGTTCCCGGGCAGAAGAAATCGATCCGCTTCTCTACCTGCGCCCTTCTAGCCCCCTCCTTCCCCCGACGAAGCCTGCCCGAGGCTAGCGCGTCTCTCCTGGAAGGGGGGATCGCTAGAAAGGTGGAGCGCGGTTCTTCCTGTTCGGGGATGTCGGGAGGCGCGCCTCCCCGAGTCAACATTCTTCTGCCGTCTCCGAGAGAGCGTGTTTCCGCGCTTCGAGAGGCTTTCCTTGCCACAGATGCGTATCCATGTGGAAAGGGGGGATCTGGTTGTTGCATGCGGCGTGTTGATCTCGTCGTCGGCTCGGAGGAAAAGTCGTAAACAAGCGGGCGAACGTAGCCGAGGGAACGCGCCAGATCCTACTGTAGCTTCGGGTGCACGCCCGTTGCCGGACCGTGGGCAGGCAGGCAGGCAGGCACTCCCTCCCCTTGTTTATCCAGTCGTGGCGGTCGCTTCACGTCGGCCGGTGCACGCAGGCGTACAGTCGCGGCGTGGTTCCCATGGTGAGTGTGCCTCTCTCTCTCCTCACACGCAGTACCCGCCCGATCTGACAAGATCGAAAACGACGCCAGAAGTTCCGCGAGGAATTTCTCCTCCGCTCTCGGCCGGCAGCGCGCCCGGTGCGCAGGCGCAGAAGCGCGGGCGAGGAATTCGAAACGCTGGGCCATTCGCGCCCGCCGGAAAGCAGCGCGGCGGCCGAGGCGGCGAAGGTCCGGCATGCATCAAAACAATCTGCGAGCCTCCTTCCCGGCACGACCCAGCGTCCCCTGACGAGGTACATCTGAATGTGGGAGCTTCGAGGAAGCGGCGTGGTTCGGAGCGCCGTGCGGCGGCAGCTGATCCGGAAGCTGCGAGCGCGGTGAGTACGTTGTCCCTACGCGACGGGGCGAACCCACGGTACCTCGAGGGCGGAAAAGGCGGCGGTGCAGCGTTTCTCGTTCCGCACCCTGCAAACTCTTCGCTCGGCCTCTTTGCGGGTGTTGTGGGTGCATGTGTCTCGGTCCACCCCCGCTGGCGGCGACCTTCGCACGTCGACCTCGAGAGCTTCGGTGAGCTCCAGGGTGCTGGGGCAGTTCGGCAGCGCTTCCGCGCCAGGGAGTCATCCCCCACCCCATTCGGAGCGAACCGCCCCCACTATCGCGGATTCCGAGTCGTCCAGACGCGCCTACTACGGTCGCAGGAAATCTTGCTCGCACCTCAGCAAGGCGGGGTCATCGCGTTCGGCGTTCCTGCCCCACAGGCTCCCGGGACGAAAGCACCCTTCGCCATCTGCCACCGGTCGAGGTCGCCTTCGTTCACCAAAGCGAAACACCGAAACGGAGAGAAAAGGTGCATGAATCAGGATAGGTGCATGGGTGGGGGTTGGTTAGTTTCGTATCCAGCTTGGAACTGCCGATCCCAGAGCCGAGTGGTCATCAGCCCCCATCGCCCTCCAGCACCCTGGTTGCATCGATCCTTTCCATTCACTCTTTCCTTACCATCACATGTCTCCGCCGTGTTGTGTTTTATCGTATTTTATTCATTTTTATCGGACGCGTGCGCGTGTACGCTTGCGCGTACACTTTCGTGTGCATTAATTTTTCTCTTCTCAATGCGTGTTCATTGCAGTTAGGTTTCTATAAAGAGTCCAAGAAGACAAGTGAGAAGGCTATGCACAGTATTTATGTTCCCGATGATAAGCGGGATAACGCTAGCCCCCTGCATTCGCTCCCGGCTTCCGACCTGCACCAGCTGCAGCAGATTTTGCAGCAGCAGATCCTGAACCCCCAACAGTTCGGACTGCAGTCGCTGATACACCACCAGAATCTCCTCTTTCAGCAACAGCAAGTGAATATTGCTGAGACGTTCGACTCATCCCGTTCATTGTCGATTTTTCTCTTCAGCACCAGCAGGGCTTAGCAATGGCCGAGCTGAGCCCCAAGCAGCTGGAACAGGTGATGCAGCACCTTCAAGAGCAGCTGCAGATCAACCTTCTGCAGCAGACGCAGCTTCTTCAGACTGCCGACAAGAAGAAGACGGGAGCTGCTCTTCAGCATCTGGGCATGCAGCAGCAGCAGCTCATGCAGCAGATGCAGCTGGCCCAGCGACAGTACCTCTTGCACCAAGGTCTCGGTTTGCAGCACATGCTCTTCCAGCAGACAGGTTCGGACGGGGCCGCAGAAGAGCGAAAGAAAATTCACTCCTTCCTCCTTCCCCCCTCTAGGGATGAACGGCTACGAGGTGAAGGAGAAGAACGTGCCCAGTCTCTCGGAGAGCAAAGGGATGTCTCCTTCCCCGAATTCGCGACCTTTCGCTTCCAGGCAGGGAGGTGAGTGCGCGCAGGGAGGCGCGGAAAATCCCTTGAAAGAAAGCGGCGCGACCTCGTGAAATTCAGGGTTGCCAAACCACTGGTCGTCGTCCCGTCCGGATTCCGTGAACGGCAACTCCGAGGCGGACAGCGAGTCTCAGAAGGGAGGCAGCGAGAAAACGTACTCTTTGTACGGCCACGGTGTCTGCAGATGGCCCGGTTGTGACACAGTCTGTGATGATTTGGATTCTTTTCGAAGGCACGTCTCTTGAAACGGAGGCAGGGGGTCGTGTTTTTTCCCCTCACCGGCCCCGTTGATTGCAGGCACATGAATTCCGAGCACTCGTTGAGCGACTGCTCCATGGCACAGACGCGCGTGCAGATGGAAGTTGTATCGCAGCTGGAGCAACATTTGGAAAGGGAGCGCTGCCGCCTCCAGGCCATGATGCAACACCTCCACATAAGCAAATTGCAAGATCTAAGCAAGTTTCCAGATCAGACGCAGGTTTACCATCCTTTCGTTTTTCAACAGCAACAGCAACAAAAAAAAAAAAAATGGGAGAATTTGATTGTTGCGCCGCTCCACTTCCGCTTCCTGACGGTCTTTCTAATTTCAGATGTCTAATCCAAACATAAAGTACTCTTCAAATGTCTTGTGCAATATGCCTATGCCTAATCTCTGTTCCTCGCCTTCAACCCACACTCAGGTACCTCCATTATCCATCCAGAACTTGATCGGAGTGCAAAATTCAAGAATCGCTTCCCTGCTGCAGCAGCACTCCAATCCCTCTCCAGCCACCCCAGTCAGAAGGCGTGTCAGCGACAAAGCACTTCTTTGCCCTGGTAAGTCCGCGGGAAGGTGGCGCACCGGGACGCGGGGGCCCCCGCTCTCTGTGCCGCCGCCTTTCGCTCCCCGAAGGCGGAAGAGGAGGAAGAAGAAACGCCCCGCGCGCTTCGTGCGCACTCTCGCGAGCGAGCGCGGGCCAGCGCGCAGTCCCGCACTCGCCGAGCGCGGTCCTCCTCGGAAAACGCGCAGGGGAAATCAGCAGCGGGGCGGAAAGGTCTGCGTGCTTCTTCCTCCTCCTCCCCCCTTTTTCCTCTTCCTTTTTCCTCCTTTTTCGTTCTCCTCCTCTTTCCTCTCTCCATTCTTCCTCCTCCTCCCGTTCCCTCCCTTCCTCCTCCATTCTTCTTCCTCTTCCTGCTCCTCTTCTTCATCCGGTGGCACAAGAGAAGACTTCTCGCAGGCCCCGTCCGACGTGTGCGACCTACTTGAGGTGCCCCCCCCCCCCCCATCGGCAAGGTGCGAAACTCCCCTCGGGATGCTGGCTCTGCGCGTCGTCCCCTGCCTTCTCCCCCGGTGGATTTACGGCTGCCTCTCTCGCATCCCATGGATTCCTCCAGTCGGTCCGTCCTCGTCTTCCCCGTTGCCGGCGAAACTTCAAGGTCACGCTTACCTCAGCCGCGTGCGCGGAGAGAGCCACAGGAGCAGTCCGGTCCTTCGGGAATCGAGAGATTCCCCACCCACGCCCGTCCCTGCTTTGAGTGAGAGGAGTCGATCCCCCGCATCCGGGAACTTCGGTCGGTCCGGGAAGTTCCGGAATGACCGGAGACGCAGTTCCGCGCACCTGGTGAAGGAGCCGTCTCCTCGCCGAGTTCGCGTGGCTCCGCCACCAGGGCGCGCACGGCCGCGGTTGACGTGTGTGTGTGTGCGTGCGCGCGACTGCCGGCAAGCTCCGGTCGCAGGGGGGAGGGTCCTTTCGATGGTTGCGGCGGCGGCCCTGAAATCCCCTCGGGATTTTCGCCCCTTCCGCTCTTCGCCGCCGTCGTGCGTTCGTGCGCCTTTCGCTTTCGCGGGACCGAGACGTCAGCGGAGGTTCCGAATTGACAACCCTTGAATGGCAAATCGCCCATCGAGTCACGGAACCGCCGCGCCATCGCCGTGCCGCTGGCGATGAACGCAGCTGAACCCCCCGCGCGCGCGCGCCACATCGAGCGGTTTGCGCCAGCCGGCGCGCTCTGGACGGACGGAGACGTGGAAGACGCCGCTAATGGCCGCAGCACACACACACACACACCCTCGGGGACAGGGAGCAAGATCCTCCCGTAGGATCCCCATCGGGATTATCCTGTAGGTCCGGGCGGAGTACCCGCCCCACGCCGGCGAGGAAGCGGAAATTCCGGGAACGGAGTTCCGACAAATCCGGACGGCACCCCTGCCTCCTCAGGAGCCTTTCGCGCACGTGCGAGTTGGTCTTCGGCCCGCGCACCAAAGGCGGTTTCCCTGTCCCTCCCTCCCTCCCTCCCTCCAGATGAAACGAGGCACCTACGGGGAATTTCGCAAGCAGCAAACAGAATCTGGAAGAACAAACAAACAAACGCTGCGTGGGACGCGTGAATGAAGTTCAGCTGAAACTTCCGCGGCCCCATTTCCCCCACCCTCCCCCGAAACAAACACCGCGACTGCCAGCGTCCCTGCGCCTTGCTTTTGACTGTGCTTTCGTCGCTGTTCATTTGCGCCTCGTGAAGTGTTCCTGGGCAAGCGGCCTCCCCAGCAGGACACTCTTGGATCCTTCCGCGGAACCGCGGCACAAAGGTCCCGTGACGTCGGCATCCAGCTGGGGGTGGGTGGGCATCGGCGTCGACCCCACGCCGAACGTCCCATTGGAAGTAAGGAAAATCGGCTTGCGCTCCGCCGCGCCGCGGGCCCTGCCGGAGTTCGCCGTGTTCCCCTCCCTTGCGTCCGTTGCCGACCATCGCCGTTCCTGAAAACACCGGGAAACTCCCTCCCAACCTCCGGGAAGCTACGGCGTGACTCTGCGGCATCGCACCGGAAGGAGGCCTCGTTGCATCCCGACTGCTCGTTCCCGATCGGCGTGACGAGGCTTCGTTCGCCCGCAAGCGCCCTGTCGGTTGGCTCCCTCGCCGCAGTAAGGCGCTGCTGATGCGGAACATTCGAAGGCCCGCGAAAAGGAGGAAAACATCTGAAAGTTTTCTGCTGCTGTTTTCGAGGCAACCCATGTGCTTTGCTGCACTGCGTTCGCAGGAGCCCCCCGGGAAACCGGGAATCGAAGACCTCGTCTTTCGTTCAGTTGGCCTCATTCTCTGCGCTGCTACCTCCAGGGAAGCGGACTGCTGCCGAAGTTCAGCTGCTCCGTCCTTCCCGTGGCCGGGACTTCCATGGTGATCGAAAACGCGGTTGGTCAGACGCGCTGACCACCCCTTCGTAGGGTGGGATGGTCAGCCTGTCCTTCTTCCTCCCGTCATCGCCCATCTCCCGCGTCGCCATGTGCTCCGTGTGGCCTGCCTGTCGGCGAACTCCCCCCGGGGGCATCACGTATTCTCCCTCCTTCCCGACTTCCTTCCTCTTTCGCGTTAAAAAGTTTCGCGTCCCCCTCCTGCCTGGATCGTCCTCTCGCGGCCCTCTTCTCCCTCTGGAAGCCTCGGGGGCATTCGGGGGCCGGCAGCGGCTCCTCGGTCTCTCGCTGCCCCCGGAAAGTGCGCGCCGCTCTGGAGCAGCACCGCCTTCTCCTGGAACGAGGAAGCCAAGGCGCCGCGCGTCGGGCGCGCGCGCACGGACGAACGTCCTGGGCGCGCGGTCGGCGTCTGTGGCAGCCCCCCCCCCCCCCCCCGCGCCGGTGTCCGGGGTGCGTGGTCCCCAACTTGGGAGTTGGGTCGCGCAGTGCTCTCCAGGGCCCTCGAAGCGGGCGACGCGTGAAATACTGGCGCGGCAGTCGCGCGGTAAGCGGTGTTGAGGCAGTCGCGCGTAATTCACGGAAAAGAAAGGGAAAGAATAAGATGAAAATAAAAAGGAAAACAAAAAAATTCAAAAATGCCTTTGCAGGTCCCTACGACGAACCGACAGCTAGAAGACGGGTGGCTGAGCGGTGCAGCATCGACATTTCCGAAGGTAAATCATCTCGTGGTGAAATGCGCGCTTCGTTTCTTTCGCGAAAGATCTCTCTCTCTCCCCTGTTCTTCGTGGAGGCGCCACCGTCTCTGCCGGAAGAAAGAGAGGTCCGCAGTCCACGGCGATCCGTCTTTATTTATTTATTTATTTATTTATCCTGCGCTTGCCGTGTTTGTGTTTCGCGGGCGTGTTGCTTTCTTTGCTCTGAGATGGCTTTGCAGCGGGTGGGATTGAAATCGGGAAGAACTCGCTCTCCCTGCAGGAAGGCAGGTCCTTCCGCTCTCCCCTCTTCCTTTTTTTTTTTTTTTTCTTTTCCTTTCCAGAGATCCATCGCAACCGGGAATCCTACAAGAACCTGGACGTGAGGCCACCTTTCACGTACGCCTCGTTGATCCGGCAGGTAAGTGCGCGTGCCAGCTCGTTCCCCCCCCCCCCTACCCCCCGTTGCCATCACTACGGAGAAGCGACGGGGAGTGCGAGGGTTCCGTGGGCGGGAGTCAGTGAGATGGGCGAGAGGGGGTCGTTTCCATGCCGGTGGCAATGAATGGGGTTCGGCGTGAAACTCCAAGCGTCCGTTCTCGCGGCGATCAGGAAAGTACCCTTCCCGTGCTCGCGGCACCCGCGAAAAACGTGCGACAACTCCGCCCCCCACCCCCTGCCTCGTCTACAGTTCGGCATCCCGAATTTCCGGCCCGGGCTTTCGCCCTCCTCCCCTTCGGCACGCCCCCGCGCGGCGCGCGCGGTCTCGGTGCGGGAGAGCACGGTGCTGCCTCCCAGTGGGCCGATTTCCACTCTCGAATGGGACCTTTGCGACCGCCGAAATGAGAAGGGGGCGCTTCCTCTAGGCGAAAACCTCACGCGCCCGGAAGCGAGCGAGCGGCTCCTCCAGGACGGGAGGGACTCTTCGGGAGTGGACGACGCCACGCCGGGGCTCATCAGTGGCGCTAGCATCGCAGATTCCCTTTCACTTTTTCCGGTGTGCTCCTCCGAGTCGCCGGACATCCGAAGGTCCGCGGGGCAGCTGTCTTTCCTGTGCTCCTTCCCTTTTTCTCCTTTCCTTCCGATCTCCCAGGGGAAAGTCCTGGAAGCGAAGCAGCGGACAATGACGATGACGGTAATCTTGATGGAGGGGCGCTGATGATAAGGAGGGGGAGGAAGGAAGGAACGTCCCGTTGCCGGGACTGCACCCCAGCGCATGTCCCCTTCCTGCTGCGGAGCGCGCACCCTTCCTCGACCTGATTGCCGCGCGACTCTCGGGTGATTTCCCTAGGGTGATCGCGCCCACCACCGCGTACGGCGCTCACTTCTCCTGAATCCCCAAACCGCGGACACGTGATCTTCCGCTGGTGCCCACTTTCCCCGGCGAGGAGGGAAGGAAGGAAACGTCGTCTTGCGTCGTCGCCAGCTCCGCCCGGGGGTGCGAGGTGGTGGTGGTGGTGGTGGTGGTGGAGGGGGGGGACGAATGCTCGGAGGGGTGCTGCGGCCCTCCTCGTGCGCAACACCCCAGCCCACCCACTCACACATCCGCCCGCCCGCGCGCGCGCGCGCGCTACCGGCTTCCTCCCGAGTGCGTACTCTCGGCAGTGGTCACCCGGTAAGCGGACGTTTCGTTTCCAGGCGATCATCGAGTCTGCGGACAAGCAGCTGACGCTCAACGAGATCTACAACTGGTTCACCTCCACGTTCTGCTACTTCAGAAGGAACGCGGCCACCTGGAAGGTAGGAGGAGAGCTCCTTCCCGACGACGCGCGCACGAGGGCGCCAGCAGCAGCGACGCGCCTCCCGTGCTCCCTCGACGAAGCCAGGCGCCATCGCCACCTCGCGAATCAGGGACAAGCTGAAAAGGGGCGGGTGGACCCTTACCCCGTCCACGATTCCTCCTCCCTTCGACCCCTCCTCCTCCTCCCTCGCGTCGTTTTTGTCAACAGCTACTCTTTGCTACCACCGATCCTCCCTGGAGCGCCAGCCGCGTTGCGTACGAGCAGCTGGTGGGCAGTCAGAATGGAGATCGATCGCATTTTCACGCCGTCCACCGCTCGCTCCCCACCACCTTGGCCCCATCATCCAACACGGTAGAATCTTCCCTCTTTCAAGCAGCGTCGTCAATGCTCTTCCTATTCGCTTGCGTCTGTTTCTTTGGTTCTTTCCCTTCTCCCCTTCTTTCCATCCATCCCGTTAAGTGTAATCCTAAAAGTAGGGGTGCCACCACTCCAGTATCGACTTTTTGCCCGTTATTAATGACTCCTCGTGACTATCAGCCATCATCCTTGTTTGGCCTCGTACGTGGAGGCAGACGCGGTTTTCCTTCCACGTCGAAGAAGCTCCGCGTTCTATTTTTAGACGCCAGCTGTTAGCGCGGACGCTTTCCCGCTGAAGCAGCAACAGCAGTAGAGGAAGAACAAGATGAACTCCCCCTTCACTCCCCCGTCCGCGTTCTTCTTACTTGCCAACGGGACGCGCACGGGTGGCCCTTCTCCCGAGCGAACGGGAGAAGGGCAAACGGGAGGACCCCTCCTACGGGACACTCGGTCTCCTGAGCTCAGGGGGCAGGGGCTCCTTTTTCCGGCAGGCGCTCCTAGGGGGCTGACGGCGGCGGTGGGATGCTTCGGCGTTTCGACGCCGGAAGCAAGGCTGTCGCTGTGCCGCGCGGAGCTCCCCCCCCCCGCTGAGGAAGGCGGGATCTTGCGGTCCAAGGAGGAACGATCGCTCCTTTCTTTCCAGAACGCAGTGAGGCACAACCTATCTCTCCACAAATGCTTTATGCGGGTAGAAAACGTCAAAGGGGCTGTGTGGACAGTGGACGAGATGGAATTCTACAAGCGGAGACCGCAGAGAATCGGCTCCGGGTGAGTCCCTCGTCTTTCCTCGACCGCGCTTGCTCCGAAAGTGGCTCCGCTCTTTCAAGCGCTCTGGAGGGAGGGAGGGGAGAGCGCGTCAGGAGTCGCCCTTGGTGTGTGTGTGGGGGGGGGGAGCAGCGGAAGATTACCGACGCCACTCGAGAGGGGGGACTCTTGGCAGCTCGCGAACGGTGGCTCAAGGGACGCGCGCTCCCCGAAGTCTCAGCATCCCGCGGGCAGCTAAGCTGACAGCAGGGGCAGAGGGAGACAAAAGGGCTGCTGCGCCCGCGGAGGCAGACAGCTTTTGTAGATCGAAGGCGTCGTCGGTTTGTTTGGGTACGCAGGTGTTGCGCGCGAGCGCGCGCGCAGGGGGGGGGGGGGGGATGTTTGGCATTAGCGAAGGTTGCGGAAGAAACACGGGGGTTTCCAGAGGCCTTCGGCGCCCGAACCCGGGACGCGAGCAAACAAACAGCGAGGCTCCAGAAGGCGCGGCCGAGACCGTCCGGCTGTTTGGAAACGGACGGCGGCGATCTGCCGGGTTGTTTGCGCGGCGGGTCTTCCGCCGCCTCGCTCCGGGTCGCGGCGCCACCGGCGGCCGCCGCCGAGTAGCGGGGTCTCGTCTTTTCGCAGGCGCTTCCCTCGGCTCGCAGGGGGGGAGGGGGGCCGCGGTGCGCTTTTTTTTTTTTTTTCCTTTTGTCTCGTCGTCGTCAAAACCAGGAAGTCCCCCCTTGGTCGCTCCGGGAGTTGCCGATCCGCACCCCACGTTTTCCTTTACTCGTTTCCGGTCTTCCAGGGCGTCGACTTCCTCCTCCTCCCTTTCTCGCCTCGGGTCTTCTCCGGCGCGCCCTTCTGACCTGTCCCTGTTTGCTTCCAGGAACGCCGGCTCCAAGAGCCCTAACCTCAACCCCAGCCCCACCCTGTACGGGGAGGTGCTCAACGCCAGCTTGCAGGTACGTGCGCGCTCCTCCTGCCCAGCCTCCCCTGCAGCCGTTTCTTTCCCCGCCGCGTGCAGGCCGCCCTGGGCGACGGTTCGAACGCGTCCTCCTTCCTCAACAACTCGCTGCCCGCCAGCATGGACAAGCTCGACGGAAGTCCCAAGTAAGTGGAGGCCGGCGCGTGGAGCCGCAGTGGGGGCGCCGCCGGCGGGAAAAGAAAAAAAAAGGGACGCGTGTCTTCGCAGGTCCCCGAGCGACCCGATGCAGAGCCTGCCTTTGAACATGACGTCGAGCGTCGACAGCAGCCAGGAAGAGGACGCGAGCTTCAAGGAGGAGTCCTCGTGCAGGGAACACCAAGCTACGGGTTTCGGCTTCGACCAGAGGCAGCAGCAGCAGCAGCAGCTCGGCTCGCACTCCTTCCAGAACCACATGTCCTTCAAGGAGGTGCAGCGGTTCGCCGCGGCCCACATCAAGGAGGACCCGGAAGACATGATGGCCGAGGCCGAAGACCTGTCCCTGAACCTGGGTTCCCAGAAGAGCGTTTCCGTCTCGTCCGACTGAGAGGCGCCCCCGCCCGCAGCCCCCGACGTGCGCGCACGCACCCCCCGCACCCCGGAAGCGAAAGAGGGACAGGACCGGGACGCGGGCGAGCAGGAGGGTTTGCCGATCCGGCTGCCCCCGGTTCTTCGTCTCGCCGCCGTCGGCGCATCCGCCGCTGTCCGTTCCCCCTCCTAGATCTCATGCTCCCCCTCCTCTCCCTCCTCCTCCTCGTCCTCAAGAGAGAGAAACGGAGTTCCTCACCTCCGAAGAGCTTATCGTCAGTCGAACGCAAACCAGTGATTCTTCGTCAACCCACGTCCTCAAGAGACAGAGACTTCTTTCGGTTATGCTGGCCCCCGGAAGCACTTTCTGGCCACCAACTGATGAATCATATTGTTATATTTCTTTCTTTTTTTTCCTTTTTTTTTTTTTTTTTTTTGTGTCATTCTGCCATTTTCTTTTTTTGTGGGTTCCCCCCCCCCCCCTCTCTCCTTCCGTTCTTGTCTGTCGGCGCACGTTCCATGCTTTGTTTGGTGAACGTAAGAAGGCCGTAATGGTGAAACTGCCATACCTCGTCCACTAGTCCCTTTTTAGAAGGCATAATGATTTTCCTATTTAAATGCAACGTTCCAATAGTAGATATGCTCCCCCCTCCTCCTCCTCGTCCGAAGGAAAACAAAAAAAACAAAAAAAAACAAAAAAAAATTGGAAAAAATTGGAATCGGAATATTTCTTCCTAGTCTTTGAAACTTTCAGGGAGAAGAATAGCTCGTGTGGTCGAACGCGGCTTCAATAATGATGATGATGATGATGATGATAGGTTTTTATTTTTTTTTTTGTTTCTTTTCTTTCCTTTTCTTCTCTTTTTTTTTTTTTTTTTTTCTTTGCCGTGTTACTTTCGAGATGCAGTTCTTTCTGGAGCACGTCTGTGTGTGTACATTTCCCCCCCCCCCACACTCGGCCCCCTCCCCCCCCCCACTCCCACGCAACCCCCCTGTGGTACATTTCCTTCCCCCGCTCATCTCTTTCCTGCCCCCTCTCGCCATGGAGAGGACCATGGAACCGAATATGCATTCCGTAGCCCTGGACACTGCGCTCCACTTTCCATGAAGCTCCCACCTCGTACCTGTCCATATCCTGTGATTATTTACGATTTGTCGGTCTTCAGGTAAAAGAAAGCGAAAAGGGGAAAGAAAGAGGGGAGAGAAAGAAGAAAAAAAAGAGAGAGAGAGAGAAAAAAAAAAAAAAAAAAAAAAAAAAAGGGAAAAAAAAGAAAAAAAGAGAAAAACATAACAAGGAATCTATCATGGATTAATTGATTGATTGATTAACGAATGCGTTGTGTATTCCTCCGCGCCTTCCCGGTCGCAGCGAGTGGAATGAGAGAGACTCTTTGGTTCTCCAGGGCTTCTGTCTGAGTGAGTTGAACGAAAGACCAAACGTCTTCGCCGCCACGAAGATGAATTTCGAAGTAGATTAAGTATACGTTTACTTATTTCAGGGATTTTTTAAAATGTGTGTGCGTTATTTTTCTGCCCTTTTCCTCCCTTCCTTCCTTTTTTTTTTTTTTATTTATTTATTTATTTATTTTTTGATCATCTTTGTTTTGTTCGAAACAGTATTGAAATAAATTGAAATTTTGGTTGTTGTAAAAAAAAAAAAAAATAAATAAAAAAAAAAGCACTTGGCATTCATTCGGAGAGCGCCTCTCTTTGCCTCCCGCGCGGGGCTTGTCCATGACCTTGGAGGCCCGCCGCCCCCTCTCCTCCACGACCCCACTTCCATGTGGTCCATCACTCGCTGGTGCACGGGGGGGGGGGGGGAGGGTAGCCGCTCGTCGTGCTCTGCGGTTCGAGGAGGAAGTGCAGCCGCCGCCGCTGCGGGAACAGCCAGATGGCAAGACGAAGAAGGACCATGGGAAGGAGAGGTGCGCGCCGCTGTAAGAGCCGCCAGCATGAGCGCCGCCTCGTTTTCGTGGTGGTGGTGCTTCGTCGTTTTGCCTCCAGACTGCGAAGCTCTTTTCTCCTGCTCGCCCAACTCCTGTAGGAGTGAAGGGATCTGCGTCCAGAAGTCCAAGAACGACTGCTTCTGCAGCTGCCACCCTGATGTTTGTTGGAGAGTCCTTGCTACGAAGGACCAGAGTGGTGGTGCCACCCAGGTGCCAAAACGGAGGGACGTGCAACGTCCTTCCGTCCTCGAATTCTCGGTCCGAATTTTCATGCCCTCTAGGGTACAGGGGGGCACGATGCACGTCCCCAACGCTCCCCGTCATCTTGGTTCCTCCAAGCTTTCTTTCCTCTTTCAAGCAGCGTCGTCAATACTTCCCCGTTCGGGGTCTCATCAAGCGCACTGCTGCTGCCCCGTCTTCGGCCGGTTCTGGTCCTTCTTCAGCATCAGCGATCTGGACCAACTGGGGATCGACTGCATACCTGGGGGAACCTGCAGTCCGAAGGCCGGTTTGGGAGACACCCACGTGCCGCTTGCCCTGAGGAGCGCCTCGAGGTACCATTCGCTTCTCCTCCTCTTCCTCTTCCTCTTCTGGTCCTTCGTCGCGTCTTCCCCGCCTCGATTTATCATCGTCGTGGCGTCCTTGCTTCCGTTCCCGCGCGGACGCAGTGCTCTTCGGGAAACTGAAATTCGGCAGTGCCCTCTTCCAGCTGCTTCCCAAGGCGTCCGCAATCTCGACTGGATCATCGCTCGCGAGCCGTGGTCACGCACCACCATGGACCGCTCTCCTCTCGGGAGCAGCCGTCCTCGGAACGCACGCGACTGCTCGTGATCCTGGAAGGCGGGGAAGAGGGGGAAGGGGCGGCCGGGTTGCCGCCCGCCCCCGGAAGACACGGCGCGGTTGCACGCCAAGGAAGGCCCGTCCGCGCGTCGTTGGCGGCGCCGCCCACGCGAGGCGCTCGAGGCTCCGGTTGACCCTGGCTGCCTTTTCGCGCGCTATGCCTCACCGGGGGTGCTGCGCTCCTTCTCGGTTGTCCGCTCCGCCTGCGGAGCGGCCGGTGGCGGCACGAAAGGCGCCGCCCTCAGCAACCGCTAGTGCGCGTTTGCGGCGGGAGCTGCTTCTTTTGGCAGGGAAACCTCGGGGGTAAACCGGAAGTTCCTCCTCCTCTTCCCCTTCCGCCGCGTTCTGGAGGGTTCCCAAGGCGCCGAGGAGGATGCAGGCGAAGGCCCGAGCAGGTGGCGCTGCGAAGTGTTGGCCGCGGCCAACGTTTCCCGCTCCCCACCCGGGCGGACGGGGGAAGCGGGTGAGGTGAGGCCGCGGTGGAAGGCCCCCAGGAGGGAAGTTGCGGGAAAGAGCTGCAACTCCCCCCTTCCCTTCCATCGCCGTGCGGACCACGCGGTGGTACCCCGCCTGACGAGTCTTCAGCGGGGAACCCGCGCGTCTCTTCCGAATGCTCCGGCGGTGCCGCAACGAGGGGCACGGCCCGCCTCCTCGACCTCCTGGACGTGCGCGCCGGCCGTCGCTAGCTCGGCGATTTCCGCCGCAACCGCGTCGCTTTCGGTCGGTAGCGCCAAAGTCTTGCGAAAGTGCCTTCGAAAGCGGTGGCGCCTCCGGCGGCCGAGTCCAAGCAGGTCTTTCTAGGGAGGGACGCGGGTTCCGGAGCGCTCTGATCCCCCGAGGGGGAGGATGGACGAGGCGGGGCGCCCGCTAGACTCGGATGGGGAAGCGGGCGCGTCCCTTCCTTCCTTCGAGTAGCAGAAGCGCTGGCATCGGAGGGGGCTGTCACAGTGGCCTCGGGAAGGGAGGAGTCCTCACAGAGCCTCCCGGACGATCCGGGTTCGGTGCGGTCGTCGCCGGCGGCGGCGGAGCCACTGTCCAGGTAGGGTGCACGGAGGCAGCAGTAGACTGCAGGAATTTAGCGGCGGGCGCTTTCTCGGACCTCAACCCTCCCCGCCTCTCGGGGAGGGGGGTTCCGTCTCCGGGAGGACGTAGGTCCCTATTGAGCCTCCCTCCTGTCTCCCCTCAACGACTCCCGGGAAGAGGGCAGCGTGGGGGAGGTTCGTCGTCAGCGACCGGCGGCTACTCCGCCTTCCTCCTCTTCGTCCGTGACTCCCTGCGGAGGGCCCGCATCCGGGGACAGACCTTAGGGCTGCAGGGAAGGAGCAGCGCGCCGGCCTCTCAAGTGTGCCGTGCGCAGACGGCTCGAGGCGGGGGGAGGGGGTGAGGGCGAGGAAGTAGACCTGCGCATTCCTTTAGCAGGAGAGATCGCGGTCCGAAAGGCTCTTGGCAGACGAGTGGCTCGCAAAGCGCGGGACTTTGGATAGCGCAGGAGGAGTGCGTGGGGAAGAAGAGGAATCGGGACGAAGAAGAGGAGTGGATAGGGAGGAGGAACGGGGGTAAAGTAGAGTCGGCAGTGGGGTAAAGGAAGATAAGGAATGGGCGCCGCGTTCTCTGGGTAACGAACGTAACGAACACGGAGACCGTGATGGTCCAGAGCTCCCGTGCCTCCTCGCTGTCTCCACGCTCTCTTTCTTATCCCTCGGCGGCTCCTCCAGAACTTCCCCTCCCCATCCGTGTGCGTGTTCCGCCCAGAGCGGAACGCATAAAAGCCGGGGGTGCAGTTCTGGCCCCTTGGTGGCGCCCCGGAGCCGCTTTCGGAGGTGGACCCTGCGGGTCCCGCAGGAGCACCGTTGTCCGCGAGAGGGCACACGCACGCGGAAAAGCCTCTGCCGCCACTGTCCTCTACCACCGGTCAGGGGAGTTCGCTGCCAGGAACCTCCGGGGTCGACCGTGGATCCCGCTTCTGATGTGGGCCCGGGCATGGCCCACCTCCTCGATCTCCCGGACGTGCGCGCCGGCCGTCGGTGGCTCAGCGATTTCCGCCGCAGCCACCTCGCTTTCGGTCACTGGAGTCCCTCCCCCTTTCCGCTGGCTCCCAGCGTCCCGCCGCGCAGGGAAGGGGCGCGGCGCTTCCGCAGGCTTCTCCCGGTCGCAACGGGTCGATCGGATCGACCGCCGCGCGCAAGGGGACGGCGGTGCCGCCGACCTGCTCGGATGGCGCACGTTTCCGTGACCGCGGAACATCAGCGTTAGTGCCATGCGTGCCGGCGGGTCACGTCGCTGGGAGCAAGGGAGACCGCAGCCCCATTAACTATTCAGGAGCCCGTGGGAAGGGGGAGGAGCGGAGGGCGCGCGGAGGCGCGGCAGGGAGGTGGCGCCACCTCCTTCCCCGGGATTTCCGAGAGCGGCCACTGGAGGAAGGCGGCGACGGCTGGAAGGCGGCAGAAGGAGGGGTCGACAGGAAGTGAAAGGGCGAGCGGGGGGATTCGGGATGGAGGAGAAGGAGGAATGCGTGGGGCAGCAGCTGCCGGCTGGCTGCACACGCGCGTTCCTCCGCGCACTGCGCTCCCCTTTGTAGGCGAGGGTGGGGGCGGCTCCTAGATGTTGCGCGCGCCGTTCCATTCTCTCGGAGGGGGCAGTGGGAGGACCAAGGGGGATGGGGGGTGGGTGAAAACCGGGGCACGATGCGAGACCGGCTGCCGCGACCTTCTTCCTTCCCTCTTCCCTTTTCCTTCTTGCTCTTTTTGGCCTTCCGGATGGCGGATGGCGACGTCGTAGGAGCTACCGCTCTCCTCCCCGCGTTGGTCCCGAGCTTCAGTGCGCACCACACCGCTCCTGGACCCTCAGTCCGGTCCAGAGGTCCCCTGCACCTCTGGTCCTGACGCTGGGAACGGGAAACGACTCCCCCGTCCTTCTCCTTCTGCTCGCTCGTCACCGCCTGACCAGAAGACCTCGGAACGAAAGACGAAAAGCCAGGAGCTACGCACCAGCAGCATCCGACCCCGCAGTGGGGGACTGCGAAGATGCCTCCGGACTCCACCGCTCATCCCGACGCAAGGAGCGATGATAGAAACAGAGAAGACGCCAGCAGACTCACGGCGACGGCGCCCTGTCAAGGCCACGCACCCCTCGATGCATCCGCAACCCCTCCTGCTCTCGAGGTCAGAGGCCTCGCCGTCTTCGGTGGTGGGGCCTGCCTGAAATGCGAAGGCACTCCGGTTCGTTGCCGTCGTTCCTTCCGCGCCGGCGGCCGTCCTCTCCTGAGCTTTCGACCCCTTCTTTAGCAGCTGCGCGCGGGTCTCAGACGACCTCACCGGGAAGCTGACCCGCTGCAGATCCGCCCGCGGCGAGCTGTGAGGCCTCTGCCGTCTCGGAGAGCCCGAGGCCCTCCATTTCCGTTTCCTTCGGAGCACATCTCCAGCCTGCGACCCCTGCAGCTCTTCGGAGGATGCTCGGGTGAACTGTCTCGCACGTCCTCCCGGGATGTCAGCGAGGATACCCTTCCGCTTTTGACGTGGACCGCGAGCGCGCGCCTCGCCCGGTTTCAGACCTCAAACCGGTTGGGTTCCTCCTAGTTTCCCTTCCCACCGCACCCACCAAGAGTCGCGAGTATTCCTGCTCTTCTCACGCAGCCACCTCGATCAAGGAGACGCTTTCCGGACCGCAGATGCTCTTCAGACGAAACGGTGCCACCCACCCACCCCCTAACACTCACCCCAGAGCATCATACAGCTTTGGCACACCAGAGATCCGGATTCCTCTGAAACTTGGACCCTAGACTCACTACGTGGATTTACGTCTTTGGTCCCTCAAGCTGGAAAGAATGGCAGCTGCTACGGGGACTCGCGGAAGACGAAAACTTCCGCTTCCGTTCGTCCTCATTGTGGCGGTTCCTCCTTTCCCTCACCAGTTGCTGTTTGCGGAAGAGGCGCACCAGTTGTGCGGTCCTCGCTTCTCTCCGTGAAGCCCAGCGCATCCGACACGCGTTCCTCGAATGTCTCCGAGACGGACCCTCGATTGGACCACCCTGTCGAAGTAGGCTACTAGGACCAAGGGTGTCGGCAAGGAGGAGGAAGAAGATCCTGACATCCTCAGCAAATCGGCTGCTGGCTCGTTCCTGATGCCGTTTGCCAGGCTGCATCATCTCGTCCGGTCGTGTTGAACGCAGCGGCTCTGATTCGCTCCCGGGAGATGGGATGTCGATACCCCACCCTTTCTATCAGGCGGGACCTCCTCCAAACTTCCCTTCTCTTACGCGGCGGCGAACTCTGCGGTTCTCCAACGGCTTCTGTCTGAGAAATTCCTCGTCTTAGGATGCTGCAGAGCACGCAGCATCACCACCACCACCGCTGCTGACTCTACTTGTTTCCTCGTCTCACAGCCGGCAAAGGAATGGCAGAGCCACCATCCTGGTGTGCTCTTGCAGCATCCCTCTCCGAAACTGGAACGCTGTTTTTTGCTTCGTCTTGGAAGGAAGATGCCTCTCCGTGAGGCTCATCTGAAATCCTCTTCATCCGACCTTTCATAATCGGATGATAGTGCTGGACATCTGCTGGCCGTTCGAGGATGAAAGAGAGACAGCTAAGAGGCAAAACAGGAAAAGAAGGCAGAGAGGCAGCGAGGCAGAGAGGGGCAACAATGCAGGGTGCATGCCCCCCTCGCTGGCTCTCTGGGAGTGTGGGATCACGAAAACGAAGTGCTCTAGGACCTCGGAATTCCAAAGAAGCACTCGGAGAAGGTGAGGCACTGGATGGTAGCTTCGTGTATCCGGCACTCCAGCGACATCTGTGCAGCCCATGTCCCACGAGGGAGCGACAGCCAGATGCAGCCAGAGAACTCCAGCTGTCATCTCTCGCGAGACGGGGGACAAGAAGTCGGGAAAGCAACAGGCTGAGGGGTAACGAGCGCCCTAGATGGACAGATGAGGAATCGAGGAAGAATGTCAAAATTCCCCTCCCCCCTTTCCTGTAATGTGATTGAAATCGTAAATTTTAAGCAGTAAAACTTCGCTGTCTGACCTTTGACCTTCTAGACTTCCTTCCAGTTCGAGAGTCATCCCAGCATATGGGTAGAAATCCGTCGGTAGATTTTGGTTTCACCACTGCAACCATCTTTCGTCTCGTTGGACGGTGCTTCCCCTTCCGATGCAGCGTGTCCTGCGCTGATCACAAAGAAAGGTTGCTCTTCCTTTGGGAAAGGAGGGCAGGGGCTGTTGGTCACCGGGTTGAATCACCCGGCGGCAGCGTGTTCCAATTTCGGCCTCGGTAACGACGCGCTGCCGCTACCGCGTGAAACGGCAAGGGCCTGAAGACTCTCCAAGAAGGGAACGCGGAGCCAGCACCCTGCCTCTTGAGCAGCGACCCTTTGCCGCTTGTCTTTTCCCTGGCACCGCCGCGGACCTGGATCTCTCGACTGCGTTGCATCAGACGCGACGGACTCCGAAAGTTGCCACGGGAACAGCAGCGGTCACCCAGGGTTTCTCGATGCCTGTCGCGAAGGCGAACCTGAGGGCAGTTCAAAGTCTTCCTTTTGAACTCCCCGGGTCCCTTGAGGAGGAGCCAGAGTTCCGCACGGTAAGATGTCTGTTTTTAGACTGGAGCGCCACCTTAGATTGTCCATTCATGTAAGAAAAGCATCACCTAATAGCACGTACAGTACAAAACTGTGTGCGGAACATTGGTGATTCGTGTCAAAGACAAAAACACATTCTCTACTGGAATGTATCTACCTGTTAATTGTTGAATTACCTACATAAGTAGGCACCTATTATTCGAAAAGAATGTTTTGGAAGTGTCCAATTTAACGATTGAAACATTCCCGGATGCTAAATCCAAAATTCTCTGCAGTGATAACCTTTTCTGCTCACTTTCTAAATTGAACTCTACACATCAACACTGATAGAAAGTGCTAAGGACACGAAGACCAACACCTGGTCTTGTACTTGGCCCCTTCTCCTCGTCAATACTCTTGACTAAGAAGTGAAAATTTACGAAATGAAAGCGGTCGAACTTCTCAGAAGAGGGTGTTTTCCTTTTCTCCGTCTCTTGGAGGCCTTTCAAAAAGGTTTGCCATGTCTACGTAAGGAGACCAGCGCCCAAACAGCTTACTGTGCAGCGGAAATGGTCACCTGAGGAAGGCGATGGAGATGAATGACCCTTTCAGAGTGGAAAGGAGATCCTCTGAAGGGCCAGCCAACTTCTCCTTTCCATGGCTTCAGCGAGGTCACGTGATTCAGAGCTTCCTTCCGGTGTTCGAATTAGCTGTGAAGCGCCTTTCAGATCGCGTATCGCCACAGTGGGCTTTGTCAACAGCATCTCCAAGGGATCACCCGTTTTGACCGAACACGGCTCTCCCCTCCGAAATTCCCACGAGCTTCGCAGTCCGTGCACCTCTGGATCCTCAAATCCTCTTCGACATTCTCAACCATCTTCCTTTCGTTTCCCTTCCGGAACAGCGTTTTCCTTCTCCCGCGGATCGCACCTGAGGAAGCCTCAGAAACTCAGATCCTGTCTTCTTCAGAGAAAACCCTTGTCAGAGTCTTCCGTCGAGCTCCATGGTACGGTTTCCTCTCAAGAAGGTGGTGTTGGTCTGTCCACCCAGTAATCTCTCCTCGGTCAATGCTTCGTCGTGAAAACCACTCGATGTCTCCTGGTCATCCTTGGACTTCCCATTCCAATGGGAAAGACGTACGGTTTCAGTCACAGTTCCAGGTGGACTGAAGGCTTCAGAAGAAATCCTCGAGGTAATTCCTGTGATGAGAAGAAAAGAATCAAAGCACAGGATGGACCAGGCGGACAACGCGAGGAGAAAAGTCACTGTCTTCCTACCTCGAACAGTTTCTGCTCTTCCGGAGGGTTTTTTTCCCCCGCCGTTCTCTGTCATGTGATTTCCAGGAACTGCCGAAGCCGTTCCCTGCATTCCAGGGAATGCAGTTTCCCTGGAAGAATGGAGGAGTGGCTCACCTCGCGCGACCGTGGTCAGTTGAGAAGATCTCAAGTCTTGGCAGGGTGAGTGTAGAATCGTTTCAACCTGATGGAACTGTTCGGGAGAGAAAGGCGCTGCGGAATGGTAAGTGGCATTGGCCAGACTAGACATGAAAGCGCTTCAAGTACCTGTTGAGAACGCGGAGGAATACAAGTAGTTTGTCTCGAACCTTGAAGTTTCTTTGAAAAACAAAAGTGGTTCGATTTTATGGTACTTGCGTGCCACTAAGAGGTGGGATTGTCAGCGCTGACATTTTGAAGAACAGGAGAAACGGGTTCTTTGGTTCAAATGGCTCTTTGTGAAGCATTCATAATCACAATTATTATTACAAGGACATCAGATGTCTTGTGGAAGAACTGGAAGTTGAAGACAGTGATGGTGTTCTCCACACGATGGAGCACATCTGAATCTTTTCCCTCATGATTTTTTGTTTTCGAAGGCCTTCTTTCATAGGTCCAATGCTTCCTCTGAGACTCTGCTGGGGGAGTTTTCACGGGGTACAGCGTCTGGGATTGCACTTATGATTAGAGGCGCTGCCTCTTTCTGTAAAGAGGATGAAAGAGTGAGTTGCGAAAAGGAATTCAATTCTTTAACCATCTTTTGCTTCGGTTCTTCGAGATTCCGAACTACTCAGTACCTCGGGATTTGCCAACTACCACAAAAGGAGACACAAAAGAGTGTCAAGAGAAGAAGCGAAAGTAAGACGGAGATCTCTTGCTCCCAACAACCGATTGTTTGTTTTCATTATTCATTACGTTCGAGAGCTTTCCTTTTAGCTGCAAAGCGAAAGATGACCCACAGGAAGATAAATCCCCCCTTTAAGGCCATTCTAATTTTCATGGATGCTGCGCTGGTTTCATGCTATTGAGGACTCTCGTTTTCTCGCAGCGATAGGATACAGGCATCTTTCCTATGAAAATGTTGGGCGACCTCTTGAGGAAAAAATGTGCCCGTTTCCAGTCATGTCAAAGGTGACCACGGTCATAAAGGAAGTCGTGATGCTCTTTCGGGACTCAATATCATTAATGCGCAACGAGGCTAAACTGTTTTGATGATATCATTCTACTTTTGGTTCATAGGCTTCATATCTGGAGGATGAACTGCTTACGCGTGCTTGTTTTCCAGATCTTCGAGCAGTCTAGGTTGTTGCCAAGGTTGGGAAGTACTTGAATGCTTTTCGATTCCAGCAGCCGAAAGTTTAAAGACAAGATGACCATTTTGGTAAAGTCTGATCACGGAGAGTCATGTAATTATGCTGAAGAGTCAAAGTGGAGTATACTGTGAGCGCTCCCTCTTGCTCCGCCTACTCAAGAGATCTTAGGGGTTGAAAGAAAGGGTTGAACTTTTCTCGATTTTCAGGAAGTCGGCAATCAGAAATCGTTTGGGCTTCAAGCTTTCTCATCGTCCTTGCATAGCAACTTTTCGTATTCTAAAGGTTCGGGAGTCCGTTCCTCTCACGCTTGGGGAAGGGGGATCGCACCTCCCACCTTGGTTGTCTGCGAAGGAAATCTCCTTCCTCATTCTCTCCGGAGGGATCCCCCGGAAGGGGGGTGGTCCTCTCCATTTCATCTTCTCCGAAGGGAACCCGCAAGGGAACCTTCACTCTTCTGAAGAGAACCCCGAAGGGACGCTTCCGAGGTGCAGCTTCCCGTGTTGGATCGCTCTCGCTTGCTTCCTTGCACTCTGTGAAGAGGCGACTCGGAGGGTCCCTCCCGTAACAGGGGGGGGTCTGCTCCTTTGAACAACTGGAGATGTGCCCGTGAGGGCTCCTGCTCCATCTTGAAACCGGAGGGGTCCCTCCGCTGTGAGGAGTCCGCTCTCCGTTCTACGACCGGAGGGGGGACTCCCCAGTCCTTGATTCCTGGAAGGACCCAAAGTCCAATTTCCCATTGTTCCGGCCTTCATCGGGAGGCCTCCGGCTTTATCCACCGCCGGGGCCACGCCCGAATGTCTCGGCCAACCAGCGCCGTTGCAGGAGAAACTCGGAACCCAACGACGCAGTGGCGTCAGTTTCTGCTCAGTTCGAATACTGAGAGTATTCGAACCCGCAACGCATGGTACCACACGCGGAAGCCTTAACCACAAAGCCTCCGACGCGGGCTCGTATTCTGAAGGAGTGGGAACGAAGAGTTCAGGTCATCCTTGAAGCATGTGGAAGCTGAAGTTTGAAATCGGAGCCATCTTTGTGGCAATTCCAAGCTTTGCTTCCATTGATCTATTCACTCTGAATGTCCCAGGGTGAGAATCTCAGCTTCCGTGAAACGAGCGGACAGAATTCGGATGAGGATATGAGAATGACAATCTGTTATTAAAGCTCCAAAAAAAAAGAGGAGGAAGAAACCTTAGGCATCTTCGCTCTTCTTTTCCATATTGTGCTCAGAACTGTAGATAAGGTTTATCTCCATTCAAATGGTTTATCGTCTTCGTGTAACTTATGAATAGAGATAATCTAGTTGGACTATTTAGACATGTTTTGGATTTGGAAGCTTTCCTGGTAATTCCTTTACGTGGGAGTTGTTTTCAAAAATGCGAGCATATGAAAGCAGAAGTCTAATTTATGGAGAGGAGGAACTCGAGGAAAGTCGCTTGGTTATCTTTTGAAGTTCAGTACAAAAGAGCTAATGTCTGGCTGAACATGATGCTTTGCAGCCTTGGGGAACATTCATTTTTCGGCTGTCGTGTCCAAAGAACATTGAGACAACTGATCTGCCGTGTCATCTGCACGTCGGCTTGCGAGCAGGAGCTGCTGGCAGTTGGGCGGCAGTTGGATCTCTAGCGAGCATACAGTGCCGTAACAGTTCAGTGATTCTTATTCATCAAGAGAAGTGCTTCAGCAGCCCTTTCCTTGCACCCTGGGAGCAGGGTGCACCCCCCACCCCGCCCCCACTCACCAGCTAACTGCTGCTCCTCCAGCCTCTTTCTCTCTGCCACGCGTGCCGGCCACTTGAGACTCATTAAGCAAGGTATGAAGCCAGGTTCTACCAAAGTTTTGCAAGTGTTTTCTGGTTACATCAAGAGGCCCGCAGCTATCATTTTGCAAACTTTTCAAAATTGAAAGAGCAAAGAATCAGCGGAACCTCGGATAGACGGTGTGAGGCTGCGGCGAGTGGTGGTGGAAGAGATGGTTCTGATTTGCCCCCCGGGTGCTGACTGTTTCGCCATTCCGTTGCGGAAATGGGAGGCACGCCGAGCACGAGAAGAATCACGGTTGTCAACACGAACCAGGGAGGCAGCATAATAGAGGTATGAAGTTTGTGATTCAAACCTGGAACCTTAAACCCGTTCGTTGCCCTTTCTGGGCCGAGGTCTGCGTCAGCGTAAGGCCGAGTTTTGCGTCGAAACTTTTAACTTGCATGCCTGCTGTGAAGGGAAAAGTGCTTTCCGTGGATCCTAGGCTAACTCGTAATCGTTATCCTGCGAGGGTTATATTTATGGGAAGGGAAACGCCCTAGTGTGTTCAGCGTCCTCAGATGTTTGGTCCGGCACCATGCTTTTGTATTGGAGTAAGCTGTAATTTTTTAACAGCCGATGTGTACTGCACCAAGTGTGTTATAATTGATTCGCAAGTACGCCTAATGCACTTCAAACGTTCTCCTATCCCTAACATTACTCCTGTATTGTGGTTTACAGTATTTAATAGGTGATCAGGTGAACGATGACAGCTTTATGGATGATGTATTGGCCTCTCCAACACTGGTTGGTATAGGCATACCCTTCATGCATGAATTACTTCCATCTTTGAAGTCATACTGCAATGCATTCCATGAATATGGTCAAGTTTTTCTTATTCATCAATAGACATCCAGAATAATTTCCAGCTGTTGTTTCCTCACAACAATTCTGATCAACCAAAAAAGCATAGTCAGTTGTGGATTTGTGCATCAGTACAAAGTCTAAAAGTTTAAATCCAAAAGTAATTTTAGTCCCTTGTTTGGTAACCGGCACCAATTAAGAAAAAGATATTGCCATTCTGTTTCCTCTAAAAATAGAGTAAGTTATCATGTGAAAGCTGCAGCCAAATATCTGGAAAGCTGATTGACATATTCTGAACATGCATGCTGTTTGCTTCAGTGTCAAGAATAGACTTTAACTTTCAAGCTAGGCAAACAGATGCATCATTATGGCTAATGGAAGCAAAACTTTAATTATGAATCGATATTTTGCTTTTCAATGAAAAATTGATCCTTTTTATTAGTAAATGTTTATTTTCATGGCCTTTTTTTATTCATAGATCCCTTTTAAAAGCAATATTGTCAAGTGGGAGTTATTCATGTGTTGCATCTAACAGCATCTTGAATTGAAAATGTGTGATAAATCTGTCAAACAAATAAGGGATGTTGATTTAGTAGTGGATCTCATCTGCTATTTCACATGTACAGAGGCCATGAAGCTGTTCAGTTCATTGGAGAAAGAAATAGTTTACTTGGGACCTCCACATAATATTGTTACTGTATTTGGCCGCAAGCATAAGCTGCCACGACAGCATGCAGGTTATGGTGACCCTGGTTTAACTTACACATTTTCTGGTTGTACCCTTGTATCTGAACCATGGACTCCATCCCTTTTGCAGCTCAAAGATGTAGCCAAAGAACTCACTGATGTTGACTTTAATTTTGCTGTTATCAATCGTTATTCATCAGGGCATGATCACATTGGATTTCATCGAGACAATGAACCTGATTTAGATCCCCAAGCCCCCATCGTATCCTTTTCCTTTGGTGAATCTAGGAAATTTGTGCTGAAGCACATCCAGAGAGCTCATCCTAAGCATGAGTTGCTCTTGGTTTCTGGCAGTGTGTGTATTATGTGGCCTCCCACCAATGTGTCCTGGCAACATGCAATCCCATCGTCAGCAAAAGCACTGGGACCACGTATAAATGTTACATTCCGGAAAAACATAAAAAATACACGTTCTGATTAATTGATTGATAGATAAGTGTTTTTTTTTTTGAATGGGAGCTTGTAAATTTTTTGTTGAAAGAAGAAAATTATGAAAAACAACCTGGAGCACAGCAGTTAATAATGTTAGTAATGTGATTTGTGTATGACATGTTTCACTGTACAACAAATTGCCAATTAAAACACTTGACATCAACATGATCAGCCTACACAAAGGATGTATGATAATAGATGGCCAAATCCCTGTTAGAGTGCTTGGTGTACATTCCAATACCAATTGGTATTCCAATAACAAAGTGTCAAACAAGGTTTGGTTATCATATTTGATCAGTTACTTGTGCAGCATGAAAGATACATTATAGACATCATTCTGATGGTTCAGCAGTTTTCAGATGCCGCAATTGACTGGCTGAAAACAGAAGTAGCAGAACAGCAGCAAGCTAACAGATCAACTTCAAGAGATGCCCCAACAAAGGAGGATCAACCATCTGAAAAACCTGCATCAGAAGCACCACCTTCAGTGTCATCTGGTAAGAGAGGAAACAGTACAGCCATTCTAACTGCAATCTTCTGTAGATACTTCATCTCTGTCTTTTTATCCTGCTGGAGAAGTTCACATGGCTGCATTGCAGTTCATGACAGAAAAAGAACGTGAGCTTCAATCTGTGGAGAGGAAGTGGCAGCAGCGTCTAAAAGAACAGCAGGAGGAGGTATGCATAGTTTTGCTGGTATTGATGTTAGCTGCGATTTCAGTATGCTGCCATGGCCAATTTGAATCAGGAGGCATTGGAGCAGAGGATACAACATTTGCAAATGTTGCTTCCTGCATTACCAGCTCCAGTCTGCCAGGCAGATCAGGAAAAGGTGCATGCCTGCTTACAACAACACCAGAAACAATCTCTGAAATGTAGTCAGTTAGTAAAGCAGTTTGCTCAGTGTGCAGAAGCTGCCCACTTCCAAGCTGTTTCATCATCCCATTAACTAATCTTAAAAAAAAGAAACGCATTTATTAAAGGCCTTCACGTTCACGTTCCTTGTATTTCTGTTGTCTGGCCAGAATACGTTTAGGCCTGAATGAAAGCCAAGATTACCAGGAAGAGTAACAGTCTTTTTACCTGGGATACCAATAGTATTTGGCAGTATGTGTCAACCGTTGCAGTTCAGCAATCATAGCATTTTGTGGTAGTGATGCTCTAAGCAACTTCAAGTCCTTGTGGCATTGTACTTTGTATATACTGTTTTCTATGTTGCGAAGCTCCACAGGAATTGGCTATTTTGAACTCAGTATGATAGCCTTGCTGATGTTTATTACCTTAGTCAATTCATATGGAAACTCGGTCTCAGGATGCCAACAGATAACCATGTCATCTTTAGGAATTATCCAGCATTTTCTGTTGAACGGAAACTGTATGGATTAAAACAGAAACTTTTATGACTTACTTCAATGATTCACTCAGTTCTCTCTTGTAATGGAAACTTCGACTTTGATATGGCAATGTTAAACGCAAAAGACTAGGCAGCAACTTACTCATTTTAAATGTGAGTGAAGAATTTCATAATCTCTGCATATTTACTCTGGAGGACAAACACATCCCTTGTTAGCCATCATGCTGCTTACATTTATTTAAAAATGCCTCCATGCCCTTCGCTGATCAAAAGTTGTAAATAAAGCTACAATAATGGAGAAAATGTAATAAGCTTGTAAAATAAGCTTTCAGGATATGACACTTTCCCATTAATCGCTCCTTTTACACCATCTACTGAACTAACACTTAGAAAATGAAGATGCAAACCACGCAAACTTCCTTTCACCTATTACGTGTCTTGTATAATATCTGAGAATCCTGTAACATGCAAGAATCAACATTTGTGGATTTCACTTTCCAATGCAATAGCAAGATTTAGGTTGTCCTTGCTACTAGACTGGCTTGCATATTATAATTAAGAAGCCACAATACAGCTTCATTAATGCAACTTGCAGGCCCCCAGAAACCGGAGCATGCCGTATGCTATCAATTCATCACAAGCCGTGGATAAAGCGCTTACTTTTGGCATCCCTTTAATTTGATGTTTCATTTCAACACCTTTATAGCCAATGGAAAGAAAAAGTCATGTAGGAAAGTCATCGCAAGCAGTTTGCAAAAGTAGGTCTATTTTGGCTCATAAACATAACAAGGAGTGAATAAACCTGCAAGACAACTCTAATTTCCTGCACGACATGGTGGCACATGAGACGACCCAAATCACCTTTGGCACCTGGAACCAGGCAGAGACGGCTTCAACGTAGGTTTCTGCGCACCGCATCGCTATGCAGCGTCCGAGTTGAGAGATTACGATCCAGAAAAATGAATTTCCGGGGTCGTTTGAACGGACCGTTTGTTTTGCACTTACGAAGCCCACCCTTTCCTCTGATAAAGACACTTTTCCGTCATGATTTGCGTCTTTACAAACAGCTCGTCTCGCATCTTGCGGCTTCAGCAGGAATTTCAGTGGTACCATTTTCAAAATTCAGCTCACGCCATCTACATACAAGTGTGGACTCGGTAATCTTCATTCACATATCATTAAAGACATAATGTGTAATATGGCATATGCAAACTCACGCACTGTTTTGCCAAAAAAAAAACAAGATCTAAAACAAGCTATAATGTAAGACCCAAAGCTATAATCTAAAGAATATCTACTGATAAATAACAAAATAATACGTGTGGAAACAACTTTAGCAGCGATATTTTGCGTTCCCATACAGAAGAATGAAGGAATGCTACACCGATAGAAGTTCTTCTAATTTTGGCTTCAGAATAGATGCCATAATAATTTTCGTGACATTTTCATGTTCCTCGTTACACGATATCTAGATTCATTAAGTGACACAACTGAAGGAAATTCCTGATGCATGTTGCACTAAAAATTACCAGAATTTTGGAAGCAAACATTGTAATCAAGACAATCGAAGTGTGCTTGTATCTAAAAGGAGATAACAGACTAAGAGTTTCCAACGCCTTAGGTATCCTCGAAACATTTGGTATCTCCACAAGTCGTGACCTCGTTGTTGAGATTGAATAAAAATAAGTTCAAGTAATTTCAAGTAATCTTTTCCTCTCTAAAGCTGGGATAACATTTAAAAGGCATTTTCTGTCTCTAATCTTATGTCTTTGAGCATCTTGCGAAGTTTAAATTTTCTTCGGTTGTTCGTCTGCGTGAAAAGTGTGAAAAGTCCATTGAAGTTTAACTGTTTGCTAAACAAACCATTTAGAGAGTGATACAAATCTCACGCAAAGGATTTTACTTTAGTGTATGTATTATGGAATCAAAATGAAACAGTGCAATGATCAAAAATAAAAATGTCTTGTAAATCTACACAAACAATCGAATGCGTCATTATCTCACTCTGCAAAACAAAATTCATGCTTCAACTTATTGAACATACTTTGTTTCGTCTTAAAGTGCACACCAAACTCTTACGGCTTCCTTACTTCTTGTAAAACACTTATAAATCGCCATCATACATCTGTGTGCTCATGTTTGTATTTGTATGCTCTCCGAAATGTCTCCATTCATCATCTCACTTCTCCATGTAAGCCACGGACCGACGACAGCGATTTGCAGCATGACTGAGAAAAAAATAATCCGCAATTTTTTCTGTGGAGACTCAGCACGAGTCGATTCCAAGTTTCTTTTGTATAAATTATGGTGTAAATCGTAAACTGCCTTGTGAATTACACTGCATGCAGTGTAAGAGAGTAGTTTTATGATTTACATGGATTCCTATGGCTATATAGTGCATTTTCCCTAATAAAATCGACATTTTCCTCGTTGAAGGCACGGCATATTTTCTCTGTCACATCAACAATTTTCTGACAAGTCGAACCAAACATATGAAAACATCCATCCTCTTCGTTAAAACAGTTCCTTTCTCGGCAAAGTTGATTGGTGGGAAACTTGCAAGCTCCCCTGGAAATTTTCTGTTTGTAACAGGCAGATATTGCTGATAATGCAATGCATCTTTGATATTAGCTCAGCTGTCATCTAATGCGAGTGTCACACAGTTGAACGATTCCATCCTTATTTTTCTTTTAAAGCAACATTTGCAGACTGTTTCGAGAGACAATTTCTGCTGTTGTTGCCCCGCCGCTTTCATGGGGCTTTCATAGCACCGTATTCATCTCATCCAGAAACATAATGGGAATTGGAGATTGGGATTAAGATCTTGAAATACCCACTTCCTCTCAGAAAATCACTGCTCTGAAACTCATCAGCCTCAAAACTGCAACATCCTGCGCCAGTATTTCTTATGGGAGACCTTAGGAAAGTGAAAAAATCTATTTCATTTTCCTAAGGAGTAAAGTAATAAAAAAACACGTTCGATTGAAAAAAAAAAAAAAAAAAGTAAAAATCCGGTACGCGAAGATTGTCTGACGCTCTCACGGCTTGCTGGTGTTTTAATGAGGAGAATGCCAAAATTCAAAGAAAACCACTATAGGTAGAAACTTCAGATGTAACCCTACGGAAACACTCGTCGCTCTAAACCAACAAGCTGGAGCTCATATTTCACTATTCCATAAGATTAGAATCCACTAGAGTCCTAATCGGGGAAACGGCTTTTGAAAAGAAAAAAAAAAGGAAAGGAAAAAGCAGCGTGCGAGCTGGTGCACAATGTCATTTTTCCTTTTCTACACTGTTTCTTGTTTTGCATAGTGGAGAGCTAATGATGCAGGCACCAGACAGATCTTGTAAACCAAGTCCGTGCTGATGAAGTTAAAGGCGGAGAATGGAAATCGTCACGATACACTTATCGAGCCTGGTAATCGTTAACCGGAGGAACTCCTGTTCTAGACGCGGAAGGGGGGAGGGGGGAAAAAAGGAATTGTAAAATGGCGCTGCTCTTTGTCTTGAGGAATAAGCATAATTGCAGGCGGAAACGGCACGAGAAAGCTAGCCGATCAAAGGGAGGAAATGTATCGAAGGAAATGGCATCTGGGGGAACGCAGTTCGAATGCATTTTCAAGAGCTTTGTAAATGAATACCTTTTTTTTTAAGCAATTAATCACGTTAGACCTGTCCTTCTTAAGTTATGCAGTGTGTTAAGGGAATCCAGGTCAACTTGGCGCGTGAATTCGAAGTGTCCACCACACACGTGGTGAATCATTCGGCTCTAATTCGCGTTGACCGCTGAGTGCAGCAGACGCTTGCCAGACTGTGCTTGGACTATGCCATGGTTGCTGCTTGGCAGGGCATAAAAGAAAGGTCATCCAGCTCCGATGTGTGCGGAGGACAGCGTTTCTCCGCAGACAGTAGGCTGATGCAGGGTGGCGATGTTAACCGGTGTGTATTTTTCAGCACCGCTTGGTCAGTGTACTTGGGTATGCATAAAATTTAGCAGCTGATGCATCCTAGCAACCATACCTCCTCAGTTTTTTGTTTGTTTATTTCTTTCTTCCGCTCCCTATTCGCCAGAAGAATTCCCAGTAGAGCTCGTGAAGTTAAATGAGCTGTGATATCCGTAATCGCAACTTGAGTGGAATGAAACCCTGTTGGCACGCGGTCAGCACAGATTTTTGGTCATCGATAAATGTTAGCGCTCCAATGAGTTTATGCCCATGTAATCGGATTAATCTATATTCAGGTATATGGGGTGCGAGGGGAATGAGGGTGTACAGCAGGATGCAACATTGGTATTCAAATAAATTTCAGAGGTGTTCAGAGCAGCAGCTGGTAGTCAAAGAGAGATCGAGAAGCAGTATGCGCTGAATTCCGGAAAGCAGACGAATGGGCTGCGCGTAGATAAGATGTGCCAACTACAGAACCATTCGACACTACTAAACTCGTTTCTAAAACACGAGAGAGAAGACCATTCTCTAGTGGCTGGAGGCTGTTGGGCGTGCCGTCAAGACAGCTGGAGAAGTGATCACAAGAGTACTACTGGAAACATCAGTTTGTCGGCGAGTGATGTCGCTAAGTGTCAGGCACGAGCGCCTTCGCTTAACACGAAGGAAACGCTTGGGTTCTCATCACTGTTTCGCTACCCTTCTTGGCGACGGAAGTGGTACAGCAACAGCACTGTGGGATGCGAGGCTGTCCGAGCCGCGACTGTTGCAAGCTGGAGACGCTCACTTCGTGAGATCTGCTGTTGGGTGCAGGCTGCAGCAAGTCGTTTTTGTTTGGAGAGGTTGGCGAACAGCTCGCGGCACTTTCAAAGGACGAAGAAGAGTTGGGGCTTGGCGAAAGGGAACCACCCAACGCAGAAACACTTCTGTAATCACATGGCCCGCCTCTCTGAGCGTGACACCAAGCGTCGCGGGTTCGAATACCCGGAAAGAATCGATGCCAGAGAAATGGGGACGCATCGTGGGTTCGTCCTCCACCCTCAAGATGACGCTGGTCGGCCCATAATCGGGTGCGGTGCACTGATAGAAGCTGGATTGGTAGTTGAACCGAGGAACCTCCTGCCCCTCCTCCTCTGGTTGTGCAAATGGAGTCATCCTCCTATTGGGGAGGAGCCCCACCTCGTACCATGGAGCTGGTAGATTGATACCTCTCCAGAGCGTAAGTGAGGAGGGAGGCATGAGGAGAGATTGGTGCGTGGGGAGGTGCCATGGCGACTGCACTCGAAGGTGCAGCCAACCACCCATCCACCCTGCTGTACTTCTTCGCCCCCAGTTAGCCGGATTCGAACAGTCCCAGCTCATCTCGAACCCGCCGAGACAGGAAGGACCTCAGAGCAGGGAAGAACCGCAATCCGACCTTCAGAGGACGAAGCATGTCGTTCTTCTCTCCTGGATCCGCAAGATGCGACACGCTGTCTGCTTCGTTCCCAGCAGGAAGATGAAGGGGTTGGTGGCTTCGTCTTCCACTTGGAAATTCGGGTGCAGGCAGCTGGCAGACGTTTCCCGAGCCTCGCACTTTCTGCTCCTTTAACGGTCATAGCAGTTTCTGTTCTTCACTCCTCGATCCCTGCCTCCTCGGGACGCCTGCAACAGCCCCGCTTGGGCACCTCCCTACCATGTCAACCTTTTGAGACACTTCCACAAGAGTGTTCTTTTTTCGATTCGCCAGGCACTCGAGAACCGTCGTTCGCCTAGAGGCGTGAAGCTCTTTAACACCGTTCCACGCCACTCGAGGGTGCGTGTCACCCTTCAAGTTGAGGGTGACCCCTGAGGGATCACCCTATGAATCCAGGAAGGCTCCGGGGGAGAAGTCCGTTCCGGTCACTCCTGGGAGAGAACCCTGAAGGGAAGAACATCTTCCTTGCCCCTTCTGGAAGCACCCTCCGGAAAGGATCCGCTCCCTGTTTCCTCCTCTGAAGAGAACCTCGAAGGGGAGCTTCCAAATTTTCTCTGAAGGGCGCTTCCCTGAAGGGAACTGTGCGATTCTCTGCACTCTCTGGAGAGGTGGCGGCACACCATCAGTACGATGCGGAGGGTTCCCTCAGAATGAAGAGTTTACCCTTTCACAACCGGGGTTGGAAGAACTTGCACTTCTTGATTCCTGGAAAGACCGGAGAGTTTATTTCCAATCCCTAGCACTCATCGGGGGCATCCGGTTTGAACCGCTACCGATGCCGCATCTAATGAATGTAGGCCAACCAGCGTCATCTCACGGGTGGAGGTCGAATCCACGATGCACACCCATCTCTCGGCGCCCGTTCTTTCCAAGTGTTCGAGTCCGCGACTCTTGGTGGTGTCACTGGCGAAGACCGCAGCAGCCGATGCAGGCAAAGATGATCACATCGCTGGAGGAAGAGAGTGGCTTGTCCGCACTGCGGCTAGGGGCGTGGGAGCATTCGCCTGTGGGACGGAGAAAGAGCGTCACAAGAGCCAAATCCGCTCATCCAGAGCGGTTCCGGAAGGAGGGCTCTCCTTCTTCCCCTTCTCTCAAGATGGAACCCTGCGGGTTGAAAACCAGGCGCGAGAGGATTCGGACGGGGAAGATCCCGTGGTCTTCCTTTATTGCTGCTGGTCGAGCTTGGGCTGCGAGGCGTGGTGGAAGACCATGCGCAAGACCTCGTTCAGCTTGGCCTCGGTTTCCTGGATCTTCCTCGTGATGCCTTCCTTGGCTTGCTCCAGCTCGTGCTCGTGTCCCTTGAGCGCGCCCGCGAATCTCTCCCCCGTGGCCTCCGCGGACCTGATCAGGTCTTCGCGCAGGTTCGCCAGGAGGACGTTCAGGAGGATGCGTACTCTCTCGCTAGCGTGAAGCAGCAGCTCCTCTGCCTTCATCCTGCTCTCCGTCGACGGCATCTCTCCCGACTTCTTAAACATCTTCAAAACCTGAGCGCTAGGCTTCTGGGACCCGTTGCTGATGGCTGACTCGCTGCGCCGAGCAATCCTCTTCGTGTTGCCGCGCATGTTCTTGAAGTTCTTGAAGGCCAAGGCCTTTAGACTCTCCAGGGTCTGTTTCTTCATGAAGCTGCAAGCGTAAGTGGGCTTCTCCCCGGCGGCCAGGAACTGCTCGTAGTATTTCTGGATGCGGACGATGGTGCTCCTTCTGCTCTCCTCCCTCTGCTTGAAGAAGGGAAAGACAAAGAACCCCAGGGCGTTCCTCTTCTTTTCGTTGGGGGCCACCCTGATGACCAGATCGGACAGCATGTCCGGGAACATCGTGACGTCCTCCTTGAAGGATCGGATGGAGCACCTAGCGTGCAGGATTATGGCTTCGAATTGCTGGAGCAGCTGCACTTGGTGCGACAAGCAGAGGCGTCGGCTCTCCCTGAGCAGCGTCTGGAAAGGGCTGATGAGGGCGCATGAGAAAAGAAAAAAGAAACGCCGCCGCCGCTGCCGCTGCCGCTTCTCTTCATTTCTAGGACAAAGCGAAGTCCGAAAGAAAAAAAGCTCCACTTTCTTCTTTTCCTTTTTTTTCCTTTTGGAACCCGAAGCAGGCTCCACTCACTTGGAAAACCGGATGCACGTTCTGTGGATCATGCATATTTACATGTTGTATACGGTGTATCTATTACAAGTACAGTATACCTCTGGACTCGTTGGTAATTCGTTCCGGAACTCGTGACGAGTGCCAAAACCGGCGAGTACCAACGAGTTTCTTCCTAGGCCTTACCATTTTAGTATTCATGAGTGACGCTTGAAATGCACAGAAAGCACACAAAAAAGAGAGCGATTCGGGCGGCACTCTATGGAAGTGTTCCGGCTCTTCGCGTGCTGCCATAACGCGAAAGCATGCACCTGTTTCATCATGAGAGCTGGGAGCCGAGTTCCGAGCATGCGCCTCCGAGTGCCGAAACACTTTTTTTTTTTCCTCGTCAAAATGCGACGAGTACTGAGGTTGACGAGTTCCGACGTCGTCGAGTACCGAGGTATCACTGTATACACGAATGACATGCACACATAGAAGCGAAGACTTGAACTCTCGTGCCCGTTGAGAAGCCCTCGAGGAAGGCCTCGCCCGAGCGCGCAAGGAGCGGCTGCAGTTGCCGAGGGGACAGGGCGAAGCCGACACGCGTTGGTCGGATGGACCAGCAGCGGTCGTTTGCGCGGTTCAGGGAAACACGGCGACAAGGAGCGGATATCGTCTGGGGGGGAGGGGGAGGAAAATTAGACTAAACCTCGCCCCGCTTCAAGAGAGCTGCCTTTGCGTTTCTTTGCTCCTGCGCCGCGACACAATCGGTCGCTTCATGCTCCCCGGCCGCGGATCTCTCCCATAAGCACGCGAGACTCCTGCCATCTGGCTTGCAGAGTTGACAATGTGGTCGAGGGTGCGACCGCAATCAGTCAGCAGATCTTTCAGCGCGACGCGTGTCCGTTGCTGGCAGCAATCAGGTGACTGTCCTCGAAAGAAGAAGGCGCGAGGGAAGAAGAGGAAAAGGAGATGCCCCCGCCGCGTCTCTGGGGTACAACAAGGAGGCCGTCAAGGCATACAGAACTGGGAGGGTGAGGTCGTCGCCATCTCCACCGTCGCTGTTGGCGCTGCCTCGGTCGTGACGACGATGCCGGCGGAGGCGACAGCGCCAATAGCGACGGTGGCGGCGAGGGCAGCGATCACTACGATGACGATGCTGACGCAGATGATGGAGACAGTGAGGAGGACAGTGGCAATGACGGCGACGACGATGATGATGATGATGATCGAGATGGTGCGAAGTTTGCCGCGATCGTGTCAATGACGGTGACGGATGTCAGTCGTCATTGATGACGACGACGGTGGTGCCCACGCAACACGACCGGTGAGGACTCCATTCACGATGCCATGACGACGGTGACGGTGGTCGCCCATGGAGGTCTCTCTCTCTCTTCATCACCCTTCCCTGACCTCTTCCCGCGCGCTTTCGCCTGCGAGGGTGGGCCGGCGAGCATGAAACCGTCGAATGCGCGGGCGGGCGGACAGGCGCATCGCTCCCCACCCTCACCTGGATGTCGTAGATGGGTATACCCATGACGACGTTGAGGATGATGACGAAGACGAGGAAGACGTAAGCGAGAAAGATGATACCGATAGCGGTGTGGAAGACTCTGTTGGGCTGATAGAAGAGGCCATCGATGTCGACCTGGCCGATGACCATGGTCAGGATCTTCATGAGGTGCACGTACAGAGGCTTCTGCTCGTCGGCCTCCCCGTGGCTGAGAACGATCTGAAAGGCGACGCCGAAGCCGACGATGATCCAAGAGAACACCAGGACCATGCCCATCATGATGGCAGACACCCTCCGGAACACCATAACGTACACGCTGATGACGGGGATCTTGCCAAGGACGAACACGAACTTGAGGGAAAGGAAGACGGCGGAGAAGGCACAGAGGGCCGTCTGCCACACCTGCCTCTGGGCGAAGACGGGCACAAGCAGGGGGACGGCCGCCAGGAGAGCGAAGTCTAGGGGATACTCCACGTCCCAGGTGCATCTCTGGTTGGAGAAGACGACGCGCAGCGTCTCCAGGACGACAATGGCCAAGGCAGAGGCCAGCAGCGCCGCCCAGGCGGTCCAGACGTCACCGTTCTCCTCCGGGCGGGCAACCCGCGTGCCGCCGGACGCGACGGCGGCGGCCAGATCCAGGCGCAGGAAGACGGCGATGTAGGTGGCGAAGAGGGCGATGAAGAGCAGCGAGGCCAGGAGGTACGCGTAGACGTACTTGCGCAGGAGGTACCACTTGAGCTCGACAAAGGCCTCGACCAGGGGGTGCTGCAGCACCCTGGCTTGACCGGCCATGTGCTGCAGCAGGAAGGACTCGGTGCGGAAGACCTTCGCCATCCGACCGAACTGCTGATCCGGGATCAGGGCGGTCACGTCCATCTCGAGGACGCAGCTGGCGCTGTGGATGTCAAGCTGCTCGTCCTTGACCTTCCCAGCGTTCTTGCCGGTGACGCACTTGTCGAACATCTCCTCCAGCAGGTCGGGCATCGTGTCCGTCAGAAAGTAGGAGGCCGTGGCGTCCAGGCGCGCGCCCGCCTGCAGAAGCGCCCTCACGGCGGCCCGATGCCCCTGGCGGGCCGCCAGCTGCAGCGGACTGAAGCGCTCCGCCCATGCCGCCGTCGGAGGTGGCTTCGCCCGGATGTCCATCCTGGCGGGCAGCTCTTGTGGCGGTAAGGACGGCCTCTGGTTGACCTCCGCCCCGCTCATGACCAGCAGTAGGATGGCGTCGACCTGCCCTTCGCGGGCAGCGAGGTGCAGCGGCGTCAGCTCGGATTCATCCGCGGCGTCGATGTTGGCGCCGCGCTCCAGGAACAGCCTCATCAGCTCCAGGTTCCCGGTCTCGGAGGCGTAGTGCAGGGGCGTGCGCTTCTCGTTGTCCAGAACGTCCACGGACTCTGGTGAGGAAGGGGAAGGGAACGGTTGGAAGGAAGGGAAGCGAGGAGGAAGCTAGGATCACCAGGGAGCCCCTGTGACCTGGGAAGCAGCCCCGTGCCACGCCCACAGGACCACCCGGAAGAAAAAGCCCACGCTTGAGGCCTGCGAGCATCATCAAGCCCGAACCCAGGGTGTCAAGGCAGGACGCGCGCCTCGCACTCGCCCGATGCGCGACTGCAGCCACTTGGCACCAGCACACAGGGGACGGAGCGTTGGGCAGCTGTTGCCCGTCGGTAGCGGTTGGTGGTGATAGACCGGGTGAACCACCTCGCAGGAGCTGAGGAGTGATGGGTGGCCGTCTTATGCTCTGCAAAGTGACCCTAGATGCGGGCAGTGAAGGAGCGCAGTTGCTCGCTCGATGCTCCTCCTCTTTGGCGCCGGCGGCGCGCGACAAGGATGAGAAGAAGGTGGTGCGTGGGATGGACAACCTCAAGCCGCTCCTTGTGGTGGTGGGTCATCCTCACGCATGGCAAGCAGCGGAAAAAGCAGGGAAAGACAGGGGAGAGGAGCAGTGGGAAGAACAAGAGAAGAAAAAGCAGGAGGAGGAGGAGGAGGAAGAAGGTAGAAGGAGGCGGAAGAGATGTGAGCATGTCACCTGGCAGGAGGACCTCGACCACGTTCCTGTCCAGCTCGCTGATGACGGCCCAGTGCAGGAAGCTCTTCCGCTTTCTCTGCACTTCCGGGACGTCCAAGGTGGCGCTGATCATGTCCTCGACGCCCTCGCGCCACCCAGCTGCCGCCGCCTTGGCCGCCAGGGTCGTGTCGTCTTCGAAGCGGACGCCGTACAGGAGCTGCTGCAGCAGGTCTGCGTCCTTCTCTTGAGACTCCAGGAGCTCTGTCAGTCGCTTCCGGTCCTGCGTCTGGACCGCTGTTGACAGCTGGTCTACGGTCTCCCGATCGTGGTCGCTCAGCGGGGTCTCCGTCTCTAGAAAGAAGAACTCCCGGCTGTCTTCTTCCCGCTCGCCGAAGGACTGGAAGAGGAAGGAGGTCGGAAGAGTTCAACGGGTCTCGGAGGCATCCCAGCAGGAAACGTGTCAGCACATTTGCTGGACTCCACCCCCCCTCCGCCTATTCCAGACGTACCTCCCTCCTGCGCCTCGGGATGGCCTCGTCCACGGCGCCGATGATGATGGTGGTCCTCCTGCTGGACGAGGGAAGCAGCATGGAAGGCTTCTGGAGCAGCATGGAGCTGCTGAAAGCGCCCTCCAGTAGCGAAAGCTTCCTCGAGCTGCTGTGAGGGGTTTCCTCATCGGACCGGTCGTTGGTCTTGTCCATGATCCCTCGCGTCCCAGGTGACCTTCCTCCTGGGGAGTCAGGAGAGACACGTGCAGCCCGTCTGGGGCTCTCGGGAGGCGTGGTCGCGGTTCGTCTCTCGCGCGAACCGTCGGCGGAGAGGTCCGTCGTAGGGCCGCCCTCCCGTGGACTGCCACTGCACCCCCCCCTTCTTCTCTCGACCCCGAGGTGCCTCCCGACAGGAGTGCCCGCGGCCTTTCGGTTCCACTCCCTCTCAGAAAGAAAGCGCTTAAGCCGGAGGCTGAGCACGGCTGCAGAAACGCAGAGCGAACCCACAGATAAGCGAGGGGAACAGGGAGAGCTGCGTGTGTGTAACATGAACTGGACAAACTGGGGACGGGATGTGAACCGGATCAACCAGGCAGAACCGTGTAAGCGGGGCAAATAACACAAGCCGGATGAAGGGGGTAGGCAACGTGAACCGGATAAACCAGGCAAGCAAAATGAGACGAAGGGACCGAAAGAGGGATGTGAACCGGACAAGTAACGCGAACCAGGTGAACGGGACAGGCAACGTGAACCGGATGGACTGGATGCACGAGGGCAATAGGGCGAACCGGAAGTGGAATGTGAACCGGACGGACTGAATGGACGAGGCAAACTGGATGAACCAGAGATGCGAGGCGAGCCGGATGTCCCAGATGACCGATTCTCTGGGAGCGCATAGGAACCCAGGGAAGAGCGATGAGGGCTAAGGGTGGGAGTCAAAGCGTCAGGTGAGCGAGAACCGCTCAAGAGAGAAGGAGCAGACTCCGCGAGGGTTTCCCAGTCTCCACGTCATTTTGATGCCTGCGGATGCTGCCAACGGGTGTCGCCTTGCAGCTGCAAACTCAAAGGAGGGCAAAGTTTCCGCTTGCGGCTAGCACGACGATCCTCTAGGGCAGATATTCTGAGTACGCGTCTCGGATGTAGAGGACGCCCACCGTAGGAACCGCTAGGCCGGAAACCGTTCCGAAAGTCATCTTTCCCCCACGGCTTCCTCCCGCGGAAGAACGTGGAACGCGGACGCCTTCCCTGAGTATCTGCTCCGATGCGCCATCTTCCTCTGAAACGACCGCCTCCGAGCGGCCCGCAAGCGGTCGTCCACCTCTCCTTCTTTGGACAGCGCGCAAAGACGGGTCCACCGCCCGCCAAGTCCCTGCTTGAAGGGACAGCGCGACAGTAACTGGCGCCAGTGGAAAGAGGGCATCCAAAACCGCCCCATGGGGCGCCCTTCCGTGAATATCGAATTGAGCCAGGCGATGGAGCTGACCTCTTCTTGCCTTTTTTTCTCGCTCCTGCCTCATGTGGACGCCCCATTCCACCCAGTCCCCGGTTCCATGCTTGCGCCACGTTCCAGCGTGATGCAAGCACGAAACCGAAGGATTCCTGCTCGGTCCACTTGCGACCTCTCACGACGACTTCTGGGGCTACAGGAATGGCAGACACACGTACCGCGTCCTTCTTGGGACGAAGGATGAAGCGAATCCCGGACGGATTTTCCGAAAGCAGCAGCAAACGAACCGCCGCCTGCGGTCGAGTCCGCTGCAAAAAAAGCAGGTTGGGAAGTCGGCCACTGGGTTGCCTCCCTCCGGCATGAGAACGACCAAGTGACAGTGACGACTTTTTGAGCTGCAGGTCCTCCTTCCCGGAAGCGTGCGCCGAGAAGTCATGAGGCGTTCTGAGGATGTCACCTGTTCTTCGAAGCCGAGTCTGGCAGCAGCACGCCCTCCAGCGCCCATCCCAGCATCCCATCCCCATGCGGTAGCGGAGGTCGCTGCCTCCGATTTCCGATTGTTCCTTGGACCCCGTTCCTCCGATTCTTCTCTTCCTCTGCGTCCTCCCGCTGCCATCGCGCCGCCTTCAAACAGGGAAGAAGAAGGCGTGCGCATCTCTGCCTCATTCGTTATTCCAAGAAGAACGCCAACAATCCCACTGGGCTGTCCTGCAGCTCGTGGCTCGCTCGCTCCAGGAGGAAGGAGGATCCGGACTGGCGAATTCCGCCCACCGCAACCGCCAGAGTCACTTCGCCGACCTGCGTCCCCTCCCCTTCTTTCCTTCCTTTATTTTTCTTCCTTCATCCTCTCGCTGCTTCCTCTTCCCTGGACACCCGACACGCTGCCCCGAGTGTGCCTGGAGGACGACTGGGCGCTCCAGAGACGCTAGATGTCCCCCATACCATCCGCCTGTCCCCAGACGCCTTCACGACTCATCCCGACGGACCTCTGAACTCGCCCTTCGCCTCCCGGAGCAAGGAGAACCTCCTCCACGTCCACCTCGCGGGGGGCGTGAAGGCCGGCGTTCCATTTTCTCCCCGATCGAAAGGGCCAGGTCTTCTCGCAGACTCTCCCTGTACTTCTGGAAAAATCTTGGATGACCAAGCGCAGATCCCGACTTGAAGGGAAAGCAGCGAATCCCTTAATCGATCGGATTGGCTCTGAAGGGTTGCCATCATCTCAGCATCACAGCGGAGTGAGATGACGATGCGTGCAAAGTCTATGTCGTGCTGACCGGAGCAGGTGACCTCTGACAAGCGGACGGCGTCCTATGCGTGCCTTCTGCTCCAGAGAGCGAGAGTGCTGCGGCAGCGCGTGTCGGGAGAACCCTCCCGTTCTCCCGACGGGCAGAAATCACGAAAAAAAGGGGGAAGGGGCTCCCAGGCGGCCGCTCCGATGAACGCGAAGACTCTTCGTTTCCCTCAGGTCCAGAGGCACTCATCCCGTCGCCCATCCCACTGTCCGTTCGAGGCTCGGATCTCACGGATTGTGCGTGAGGCTATGCAGAGGGCACTGTTCTTAATGTCTCTGAAGATTCTAGGCAGGAAGGACCTTCCTGAAGGAGAGGCCGAGCTGGTGGTCGACTCTCGACGCAGTGCGTCTCCTTGCACGTAAAGGGGGGGGGAGGCAGCTGTCCTTCTGAGGTGACATCTGAGGTTTCCTGCGAAACGAATGCACCCCGGTGTGACTCCGTCCTTAAGCGCTCACGCAGAATGAGCTCTCGTCTTCCAATTCGTCTTTGTCTCCAGCATCTGTTTCTGGACGGCGTCCTCGTTCTTGCAGTTTGCTTCAGCATTACGGCTCAGGAGCCCTGTCTTGGATTCCGAGATGATTGCTTTCTTCGTAATGCGTGTTTCCTCTGTTGCATGGATCACCATGCTGTCTCAAACTTCCGCGTTCCTCGCCCTTCCTCTTCCTGTGAAACTTCCCAGAATTCCGTCAAAAGTTAATCTTTCCAGACGCTTCGGAGCGAACTTTCGTCATCTTTGTTTCTTCCAGCTATTAGTAACTGATTTCCGTGGGGCTGGAGTTCGTTTCTGCAATGTCTGGAACTCAAGGGACTTCCGTGGTCACAAATGCTGCAGATGCGGAGCAGGAAAACCAAACTGCCGATTCTTTCCTTTCTTTCGGAGATGCGCTGCGGATGATGGAGCGAATTTTAACTTCGGAAGAACCATTTTACCTTTGTGTAATTCGTTTAGGTGAAGAGCACCAGAAGGTGACATCCGTTCGGTCCAAAGCGCATCCTCTGCGGTTGAGTCGAATCGCACTTCCCCTCCCCTTCTTTCCCAGGTTCCCAAAGGGTTCCAAGCAACGTGCTCTCCATAATCACGTGACAGCACACGTGCTTTTTCTGCTTCCCGTTCGACTCAGCAAGACGGACTCCTAGCTTTTTGCCTTTCATGCAGAGTGCAAAGAGGACAGATCCCCTCCGCTCCCTTCCAAAGCAAAAAGGACACAGGGAAAAGGCTCAAGGTCAACCTCCCATGCTTGCAATCTCAGGAGGTTCTTGTCTTGCAATTCCCACAGCCATGTGTGCGTTCCCTCCCATGTCTGAGGCGCGTCCACCAAGCAGTTGCACGTCTTCTCAGAAAGGAGCAAGGAATGTTCTGACCCTCATCGGCGACAGCATCGCTTTCGGGGGTGACCTCGCACCGATCTTTTCCTTGTTGGTTCGGAATAGACTCATCGTCTGGGTACTTTTTTCCAGCACTGCTTTTTGCAAATGCAATTTTTATTAAGCAGCGATGCTTTCGGTATTTTTTCCTTTCTACTTTTTCTTTTTTTTAAAATGACTCTAAAAACATGTAAAAGTCGCAAACGCTTTTAAAGGAGAGGGGGTCATCAAGAATTCAACAGCCAAATGTCATCGGAGAGCGTTTATTTGCTTGATGCAGGCTGGCAGTTTGAATGAATCTTCTGCTTTCAAGATAAATGCCCAAGCAATCGTGGAATCCTTGTTTGTAGAAAATGATGGGGAAGGCGTTAAATATTAGTGCATGAAATCGAGGAGTTGATAGGAGAGGGTTGGAAGGGTAGAAAACAATTTTGAATATTGCACTGTGCGTTTTACAATTTATGAGCAAAATTACATAAATATGCAATCTGATACATAAAAAATAGAAATTTAGACGCATCGGGTGGTATAAATACATCTAATTGACCAATTATTGTTTAACCAGATAGATTGATGCACTTGACATTTCACTGGTCCTTTACAAGTATGTCTTAAGAAGAGAAACTTCAGGCATGCTTTGATTTGTAATTATTATTATGTTCAGTGTTTTCATCAAATAAAAGCACTGGGCATCATAATAACCTTCCTTGGTAATTAAAAGAAACATTGAAGACTGAACGTTGAGGTGGAAGACAATAGTCGCTCTTAGTACATATGTATATACAAATAAATGAGGAACCACAATTTTCAATTATCCTGACTGTAGTAATTTCTTTGAATAACGTACTTTATATATCCTTTTCCAGCTAAACATTCAAAAATTATTGCTTCTCAACTTTATTTCAACATCAAATTGTAAATAAATGAAACAATGATATATATATATATATATATTTATTTTATTTGTATGTACATATGTATATATGCATATTAAGGGTGGTAAATCACAAGCATTGGTTTACACATATACAATTTGATAAAGTAAATTTGAGAAAGCACACTTTTTGAATGTTTAGCTGGAAAAGGATACATAAAGTACGTTATTCAAAGAAGTTACTACAGTTAGGATGATTGAAGATTGTGATTCTTTATTTACTTAATAATTGAGATTGGTTTTTGTTTTTTCTTTTTTTCATTTATAAGGAGATGGTCGCGTGGCACCCCTCGCCCACGAAGAAGCGCAGCGCCCCTCGACTGATGCACGGCTGACTAAAACGAAGGAAATGCGCACTCGAAATTTAAAATGTAATTACGCAAAGGCTATTCGTTCCCCATTTGATTTTTTTTACTAGCTCGGATGATATGACATTTGTGAATTTCAAGATCTGTAATATGAATATTTTGAACATAAGCGATCATTTGGATGGATCACTATTGGAAAATTTTGCTAATTATGAGCAAACTGTTGAGCATAAAAATTGAGCTAGTGTGGCATCTCCTTATTTGCGAGACAAATTGAGGGTAGCCATTTTTTTTTAAAAAGAAGGTTGCTATTCCAACATAGAAGCAGATTGTCAAGTAAGCTGCTTTTGAAACCATCGCCATGCCTTATTCTTAGAGAAGTTGGTCAATTTGTTTCTGATGTTTTCCTTTAAAGACTTTTTAATAAACTTGCAAAGAATATGCGGGGCTTCTGATTCGCGGAAGGGAACGGAAAAACAAACGAACAAACATCAAGAACAGCAAGAGCCTTGCAAACTACCTAAATTAGATAGCAGCAGCAAGTTTCCTTAATGGTCGAGCTCTGCAACCCATGGAGAACCCAGACAAGAGTGAAGACTAATGGATGCTTCGGCCCTCTTAAATCTCATCCGACGGAACGGATCGACATCCGCCTTGCAGTCTTGGTGTGGATCTCCGAGGTGGTATGTTCGCGGTAGGGGGAATGAGAACATTTCGCAATCCTTGTGGACAGTTTTTTTTTTTTTTATTCGGAATTTAATTATTTGTATCGACAGGCAGGGGAAAAGCAGGAAGGAAAACGAACGCCGGCGTGTTTTGGCCGTAGGGCAGCGCGGACGCTTGCTCCACAGCCTCCGCAGAAGCACTTTTCATCATCTTTGGCTGATCCCAGAGCACTGGCGAAAAACAACAAACAAACTCATTCCTGATTCTTTGCTCTTCCTGTGCTCCTATAATTCGCTTTGACAGGTTTTAATGATGGAAAAAGTTCAAGGTGATAACCCAAACGTCCTAGCTATGCAAGTATGATTTATGAGATGCAGAGCAGGATCTAACGAGATCCGGAGAGAAAAATGTGCCTCTTGCAGAGGCTGGTTCCATTTGCACAAATGAGCAGGCTCCAAACGAGATCTCGTTGACGTTTCCAGGTGCATAGATTTCATCGTGTGCATCTCGTGTTTGCTGGGAATGATGGCCGCTGCGCGCTGCACCACCGAGGGTGCTTTGGGGGTGCGTGCTGCCGCCATGAAAGGTTCCTCGGCTTGGGCTCGGGAGCCTCCCCACCCCGGGAGACGGCTCTCGCTGGTTGCCCGGAAACCCGCGTTGGTGGGTTTACTGGGGTGGGAAGTTCGAAGGGGAAGGAAGAAAGGGCGTCATGTTCACAGAAATGCTGATGCACAACGGGTTCGGAAGGAGAAGAGCTGAAGACGCATGCAGTTCACCACGGAGGAGTTTTTCTTTTTTTTTTTTCTTTTTTCATGACAAAGCGAAGACAGGAAAATTTTCACGAGATCGAGAACGGGAGAAAAGTTCGTTCATCTCCTTAAGCTTCTGATTGATGCAATTAGTGATTTCAAGCACTGCCGAAGGAGTGCCAAATCTCAGCAATCCATATCGCCATCTAATACAATTTATCTGGGGAGAAGCGAAGATTTATTCTGAAAGCACGCAGATCATAAGGAACGGCAGCAGCAGCAACGACAAGAACGAAAATTCCGCAGCGATTCCTCCAAGTAAATCAAATTCACACGGAACAAAATTTCTGGAGGGGAAAAAAAAAAAAAAAAAAATCGCCAGGCAGATCGATCGGCTTCGAAGGCAATCTTGCAAATAAAAGTCCCCGAAAGGCAAACTGTGTGCATCTTCTGAAAACGGTAGACTTTTCATTCACGTGTTATTTCAAAGATCGATCCAGAAACACGTCGACAGATAGATCCTCAACTATCCGAGCAGACGAAATTTATAACGTATCCCTACGTCACGGAGGAAGGCCCGTGGGAACATGACAGAAAGTTTCAAACGTCCCATCCGTACAATTATTCTGTTTCTGACACTTTTTTTTTTTAAAAAAAAACAAAAAACAAAAGAAAAGAAAATAAAGAAAAAGAGAGAGAGAGGGAGAGAGAGGGAAAACGTGTGCTGACGTCGTTCCCAGCGCGCCTCCTGAGGTCTCCTGCAGCGGTTTACCTGCTCGCGCGGGACCCTGCAGCCGCACGTACCGCGCATCTCGCACGCGGCCCTCCCTGACTCAGGTCCAGGTATTGGGGATGGGACTTACAGGATGAAGGTTTTCCGCCTGGAGGAGGAACTCGCCCAGTATCTTCCGAGAACTGCCGGGCCGCGACGGCGCTGACCTCCTGGAACACTCGGAGCAGCGCAACAATGACGTGTTTGTCCAGCAACGGTCATTAACAACCGCGTACGGCGAGGTCGGAGACTCCCTCGCGCCGGAAGTGGTGCCTGTCGGAGATTCCCAAGAAGGAAGGAAGCAGAGGGCAGGGAGAGATGGCTGGCACCTGCCGGCAGCTGAAGCGGACCGAGGCTCCTGGGGAAGAACGCCCATGCATCCCTGCGCTACGCAGCACGCAAGAGTGCGCGCGGCAGCTGCGGAAAGGAAAATTCCGGTGTTTTCTTAGGGACCACTCCATGCTGGCGCCTTGCATTATTTTCTTGAGATTCGTGGATGTTAGCGGATCGCGCGCCAAGTTTCCGAAACAAAGGCAAACAAATCAGATGAGCAGAATGTTTGGCACCGCAGCAGCGGTTCCGTGCCGAATGCTGAGCTGTTCTCGCTTTTCTTGATGGTCCTCCCTGCGGGAGGGGAAGGGGGGATTCCCGGCAATAAAAGTATTAATGAAAGCGTGAATGCATACCTAACTTAAAAAATACATTGATCCAGAAGCTTTAGGAGCGCCCTATGGGCTATGGGATAATGGGAGCTATGCGAATCTTAGAATAGATCGCCGCCTCGTGAACGATGATTTCCTCACTCCTCACATCCAGCTGAACTCGAATCTGCAATCTGCAAGACTCGTTGGCAAGTCAGCTCAGGCGTAGCTGTTTCTCTGAAGGAACGCTGAATTCTTACTCAACCTCCGTTCTGTGCATGAGGATCCTTTCTTGAATGTCGGGAGAGGAGCTGGTGGTGGCATCGTTAATCAGCCACTCCTTTCCTCGCGTTATTCGCTCTTCTTTGAGTTTGACGCTTTAGTTTTCAGCAGCCTCACAATGCAAAATCAACTTCCAAGAGTGGCAGGATCAAGCAGTCGGACCACCCTACCATCCTAATGCTCTGAATGCCTGATTATCACGAAACCTGCAGAATAAAAGATAAAAACGCGGAGGGATTCCCGCGTTGCTAAAGGATGAAATCATCGCAGTCCTCAGCCCTGGAAGCCGAAATGCTTAAAGGAGGTCTGCGTGCATCTTTGCTTGCTTCATAGGAGCGTACGAACCAATAATTTCGTTTCGAAGGAGACCATAGCCCGGGAAACCAAGTTGTGGGGGATGTTTCGCTCTCCCCTGACCAACACACAAGCATTTCCCGAATCGCAGATTCCTCCGCTTCCTCCTGGAGATCCCAGACAACAGAAGCAGTCGGCCTGAGTAACGAAGAATCCGAGTCATGAAGAGCAAGTAAACCCAGGCGCGGCAGGCCGGATCCTCGTCCCTCCTTCCCGTAAGAGCAGCCCTCCTGCGAACTTCTTGAACTAACAGCAAAGATCACCGCCACGCCTCGCCACGTTCCGAAGGGACTCCTTCGGTGGAGTGAACACTTAAGTGTGCCCCCCGAAGAACTTGTGGTCCCTCCCTCCTGTTTGAACACTTCTGTGTTCCCCCTTTCGTGGAAGCAGGACGTCATCATGCTGGTGCATTGGGGTTTTCACTCCAACCAGCGGACGAACCGTGTTTCCGGGGGAGTTGTCTCCCCGAACTGTAAGCGGTGCGGGGAAGTGGAAACGCTCCCGCACCTGCTCCTGGACTGCGGTGCCCTTCTAGGACTTTGGCGGAGGCTGGCCTCAGCTCTCCTGCACCAGGGGGACACCGCGAGGGACTTGATGCGCCGCTTCTTCACGCCAGGCGGCCTGTCTTTAGGTGCTGTCGTTGCACCCGCGCCATCGACAAGGCCCACCGAGAGTTGGAGAAGCTGGCCATCCTTCGTCAGCCCACCGGATTAGCCAGCGCGAGCATGTCGTCGGCTGCTGAGTGGGCCCACCTACCAGAGAGCGTGAGGAGAGAGATCGCCGGCATCCATCGCATCCGGTTCTGAAAGGAAGGAACGGCCGAACCAAAGACCCCTGTCCCCTAGGATGGACTCGTCCTGCCAGAGTTCTTTGCTTCGCGGCACGATCTTGATTTGGTGCTTCCGCACCAGCCGTTCTGCCCTCCATAGTTTTATTTTTATTTTTTACAGTAGTGTATTTGTGGTCCCCTCCCTCCCGTTCCGGACTTTCGGCATACCGACCTGCATGTCGGGGATCCCACCCCCTTCGTCTCTTGTTTTTCCCTTTGTCCAGGAACTCTGTTCCCGGATAGTTTTTTTAATAAACGCCCCGGCGCACCCGGGTGATAAACAGCAAAGATCTGAGCTGTTTCGTTTGACTGCTTCCCGTTGCCGGTTGCAGGACTCCTGCTCACAAGGTCCGCATAATGCCTGCGTGTTTTGTGGCCCTGCGGCCAGCCTGCACACCCACTATGAACACTGCCTGGCTTCAGCTGCAAACCGCTTTCGCCAGCTTTGGCAACGCCTCGTTTTGCGTGGAATCAGCTCACGACAAAAAGTCCAGCATCTTGTTCATCACTCACCAGCGTCCCATGCAGGCCCATGGAGCCGATTTCCAGGTCGGACTGTGCCGTATCGATGATGTGCTTTGAACACGAGGCGGATTCCTCATCCGACCGACGACCGATCCTCTTCCGTCGAACATTTCATTCATGAGAACCGTACGAGCACCAGGTGGTGGATGGAGGAGGCTGAAACGTATTATGTCCATTCGGAGCTGATAATTCCCATAATGGGATACGGTTTGAGGAGCTTCGAAAGGAAGACACCTGGCAACGAAAAGAACTTTCTGAATCTAGATAAAACCGATGCTTTTGTAGCAAGCACTAAGTATGCAAGATCTGGAATTATCTGCGGTAATTGGTCACGTATCTATCTTGTTCGTATTTGTTGAACAACCAGATGCTAACAGCGCAAATACTCCGCATCGAATGTGTGCAGACCTACGCATGTGGTACATCGACTTTCCTTCACTCTGACCGCCATTCAGCGTTCCATTTCCATCTACCATTTCCTCTATCTATTGTTCCATTTCGGGAGGTGCTCCTGACTAAATGACAGTGTGCGTGCACTCCGCACCTGGCTTGATGATGATTGGAAGAACAGATTGGGGCCTTCGGAGTCAGCCGAAAGTCACATCTGAACGCAGATGTTTCTGAAATGGCGCTTTGGATCCGTATCAAGGAAGGGAACAAATAAGTGAATCCGAGGTAATGACAAGCTGCTAAGCAAGAAACCCTCCATGGATTCACGAATGCGTTCCAAGGTCACTGATCTTCCTTCGTTTGCCGATTCGGTGTAAGACCGTGTGAGCTTTGGATGAGAGAATAAATAACGAGCCTTTCCTGCACGGAATATGAACTGGCAGCTCGGCGTTCAGGGACTGCGTCCGCGTGTGTGCATTACCACATGTTCCACACGGGACACCATCATTCCTTTTCTGGGAGGAATTGCGGTGTCCTGGTATGGCTATCTGCGGTTCTTTGACACCCACCAGCTACTTCTGCATGGATTTCGCTTTTTCCTTTCTTTCTAGATTCGTCGACACAGACAGCTGTAATCTCGTCGTCGTTTCCCACGTCAGGTCGGCCGCCCTCTTTTCAATGCAAGAAGGAAAAACTCCTCCCCTTTCGGCGAAAGCAGAGGACACTGAATTCGCATCAAAGCCATCAGTCGAGTGCTGGGGAAACTTGACTGGCTGCAATTAGATATCGGGAAAGATGCTGCTCTCTCCCAAGGCTGGGAGGTCGGGCATTTTTGCCTTGCGACGAGGGACGACCTTTGTCGAGAAGGCATCCCGCTGCTGTTGATGCCTTTTACTGTTTTCCCCGGCATCTTCTGCTTATCAGCCTCATCATCAAGAAACCACTATTGTTCATCCACCGTACTTGATGACAAGCCCTCTCTCTGCTCAAGCGCAACAACCGTGGAGTGCTTTGTCGAGTGGGGTTGAATTTTTGGTCAATCTGGACGCGATTTGTTCCTTCACTTTTCAACCACAACGTCCCATGTCGCGTAGCATGGTGATGAACGCTGGTTCAGTGCCTAACTCCTACCTGACCCGAGTCCGAGTCGGACCATCTTCACGGCTGAACGTTTTTGGACGCGCTCCCTTTCTGTGGCGAGGTTTTACATTTTGGACGAATTGCCACTCTTGGCCGAGGCAAGAAAGGTTCTGGAAGGTTCGCCTGCACAGGTCATCTTGTGGCTGCAGAAGTCTTCTGCACTTCTGGTCGCAGGGACCTGCTCCCCCCGTTCGAATGCAGAAGATTGGAACTTCGCTGCGCACCGTAAGCAGGGTTCCATCTTGTTGCGTTGTTTCCGCTGGGGGGACGGAGGGTAGGAGATGACTCGAAAATCGTTTCCAAAGTAGTTGCACGGTATTCACTGACTTTCTGCGGACACGGGCTTCGTCTGAGAAGAAATCGGGGGGAGGGGGGGAAGTACGGGTAACGAGGTGCTTGTCGATCGGAGATCACGAGAGTTGCAGCGGAATTCATCGCAGCCCCATCAGCGTCCACTCCGCAACGCGCATAGCCGTTTCCTTGGAGAAAGCTTTGCAAGGGCTTGCGCGACTTCTGAACGAGCTGGAATTGTGGAAGGCCAACAGACATCAAGGCGAGCCCGAATCTGATCGAGAGAGAGCAGATGCTGTAGGGATTCAAGCAGGGACGCACCCACGTAGCGAGCGGGAGGCAAAAGCGGTGGAGGGGATGGGGGTGGCCGACTTTCCAAGTGGAAGTTTCGAGCGTGGCTGCTTGCAGCTTCCAGGCGAAGGCGATGGAAGGGGGGAAGGATCGCGGTTTCCAGCATCCCAAATCCCAGCCCACTGGCTACAGTAATAACCGAGAGCCGAAAAGGTCGGAACACAGCTGCTGACGTCACATACACGGGATTGAGGACGGCGCGGAGTTGGTTGCCGGTAGGAATAGGAGACGTCGAACGGAGTCGAATGAAGTGGCGCGGAAGGCAGAATCAGGATTAGACAAAGAAACAGAGTGCAAAGAAACCGAAGGGAGCTGACAGACTTGCCGAGGAAGGTGGCGGAGAACGCGTGGAAGTGGGTGTCTTCTATTCGGGCACGCGCAAGGGGGTTCATTTCAAGAAGGGTGCGTCCCAGTCAACCACGGAAAAGGAGAAGCAAAAAGGAGAAGGGAAGGGGGAAGGGAGAGAGAGAGAGGCAGAAAAAAAAGTCAGGGACCCTTTCCCCAAAGCGGATGCCGCTGGGTTCTTGGGATGGATACGCGGCTGCACTCCTGCGTGCGGAGAGTCGGAGACGCTCTGGAAGCTGCGGTTGGCACAAATCAGTTTATCGGCTGCAGACGTGAGGAAACCTCGCGAACCAATGCTGACAACTTCCGGAAGGGTACGCCAGTTCGCATCCGACCGGCGGACAGGAACTGAGGGAACGGGTCCTGCTACGAAAGAAATTTGAGCTTCGGGAGTGATTCGTCAAATTAGAAGCACGCAGGGAGGATGGGGAAGGTCTGGTTAAGATACGTTGGGAGTGAATAATTTAGGAAGAGCGCTACCCGCCATCGAAAGTGGTTCGAACTTCGCAGCTCAAAGTAATTTTTATCGTGCAAGAATCAGACGGATTCTTGCAGCGGCAACGTATAATTACTGATTGCTGCGAAGAGGCAGGATAGCTCGACAAGAACAAATTACGTCGCAGAGACGGAAAGAAAAATGCTCAAGAAAAGCAGCCGCGGAGCGGTTTTCGCAGATAATTGAGCGTTTTTGAGCCAGGAGGCTGCTTTTTAATTACACGCAAAAAGAAAACAAAATGAAAAATGCATGCAGGATGCGAGGTCGTGGGGCCGCCGGCGGTGGAAGAGTTCGGAGCGGACCCCCGTTCTCTTCTCGCGAATTCCTGTGCCATCACCACCATCCCAGCGGCCGGCGAGCGGAGCGTCTGGGGTGTGCCGCCAGCACGCGTCGCGCCGATAGGTCGTGCGACGGCACTCACGGCTCGGTTCGACGCCCGCTACGCCCGCGCGCGCGCGCGCTTGCTGCCCGAAACCACCAGTGGTGGGAATCGCCACGCGGTGTTCCGTGGATCAGCACGCGAAAAAAAAAAGGTCCCCCTTCCACCGCCGACGGCTGGGACGCCACCGTCAAGGGCTCAGGTCACCAAGCTCCGATGGAACACCCACCTCGTGCTGAGGAGGCACGGATACTCTCGTGCTTCCCTCTTGGGCGGATTTTCCTGGCAGGGGGAATTCGGCTCGTGGGAGTCGCCATTTTTGTTTGTCTATGTATCGACCAGCCGGCGGTTGCTCTAGTAAGTCTTCGGCGTTTGCAGACCGTCCTGCTGCCTCCGTGTATTCCGGCGCGTTGCGTGACAAGCTTAGACATCTTTCAAGACAGGGGTGAGGTGCATGGACAAAACGCTCTCGCCTTAGGACAAGGCGAAGTGCACAGGGGTGAGCGGGGCATACGAAGTTCGGACAGATTTGGTGGAAGCCTGGCGTATTGCAGGAGCGGGCGCCACTCCCTCTGGTCTCATTTCGCGCACCTTTCCCTAATGCCGAGCTCTTCGACGCTCTCGTGGCACCTCGCAGCCCTCTTATCTAGAACGAAGAAGCCTCACTTCTTTCAATGACAGAGAAGAATCCTGGCAATGGAATGGGCTGTTGGTGTTCCTGGTCAGTTTTGCGGGGCCCGATCGCTTGCATCGGCACGTCAAGTGGTGGAGGAATGATTCGCATCGGCTAACGCTTTTTCAGGTTGCTTGAAGAGGCCCACCTCCCCCTCCCCCGTTCCCCCAAGAAGCGGTAGCGAAAAGAGTCGTACGATTTCGGCAGCGCAATGTTGACCGATCTCCTCACTGCCACGGTGCCATCCGTACCGAAGGCGAACCGTACGGGAAACCATAAATCACCAGCACAATATTTCCACGTAAGAAATAACAACTGATAAACCTGATTAGAAGTTTTCTAAAAAGCAATTCTGTCCTAGCTTTTTTTTTTTTTTTTTAGTGCTCATTCAACACACAAAAGAAGTCTTCGCTCTTGAGCCACATCAGCTGCTTCCCCGAAGAGTCGCCTCCCGAAGAAGCCTTCCAGAGCGTACCAAAGGCAGCAGTTCTTTCTTGCATCCGTGAATAGCGGGAAACATGCGCCAAGAGAAAGCACCCGACCACCCATCTGATGATGCACTCACCCCAGGGAGTAGGGGAGCTCTCAGAATCCACTCTCAAGTCTTTCCCTCGAATCGTCAGAAAATCTCATTTACTGCATTTCGAACGCTCAATTGGGATGGCGCCCCCGTTCCGTGCAAGTGGACCTTTCCGGATCGGCACTATTTGGGCCCCCATGCTAATCGCGCACTCTGACGTCACTGCGCAGAGCCGGACTCCAGCAGGGCCGATTTCAAGTCGCTCACCGTGTAATAAGAACAAATTCTCCTTAGTACCGGCAGATAATCCACCCCTTTTCATCGGCATCCCAGCATCTTCCTCAAACGAATTCCAGCACGTCCAAGGTAGGCTGAAGGCCCAAACAGGCACTTTCCAGCAGCCGACCCTTTTCCTGGACCACTTCGGATGGTGGAATCTTCTTCGATCGTATTTTCAAAATTGCTCATGGGTTGATCATTCCTCTTCGTTCTCCAAACGTTCAGGACGATCGTGATCTTGGAGTTCTCGTCCACGGGTGCTCAGTTCCAGCTCGCCAGCTTTGACCTTGGCGGACACGTGCAAGGAGGGTGCAGCTGTTTAGGCGTGTGACCGACTTTTCCTCAAAGAGGAGCACAACCGAAGCGAAATCAGCTTTCCGTCGCAGCAGTTTGAGGCAGTTTGCGTGCTCGAGCTGCACGTCGCATCCATGCCAGCTTGCGTGCTTTCATCATTCCCTCCAGCCATTCCAAGCTCGCTCCATCTTCCCCGTTTGTTGAGTTTAGACGTTCGCGATTTCTTTTCCTCTAAGATGGATACTTGTATTGCAAGAAGCACTCCCTTGGAAGTCAACTCTTTGACCCGGAAGTGAGAGGCACTAGTGTGTTCAGCAGGGAGGCACTGTCAAAAAAAAAAAAAAAAAAACATCTTTAATTAGCCTCTAAAAAAAAAAAGAAAACAAAAAGATAGCAGAGACAGCAAGCCAAATCGCGATTTTTCATTGAGCTCTGTCGCGTCTTTGAAGATAGAGCAGTTCGTTTCCTCTTCATTATGCTGAGGAAAAAAGCACAAAGGTTTCCGGTTCTTGATCGAACAGGCGGCTTTTTGTCGATCCACTTCGCACTTGCCAGCAGCCACTCTGCTCTTCGGGCAATACCAAAGTATTTGGAACTGGTTAAATGTCTGAGGAGCCCGTTTATTCCTGCTCCTCTATCTCTATTTTTTTCGAACGACTTTGGGATTCGAAAAGAGGAAAAAATGTATTTTCTTACCCATCAATTGAGTTTATAAATGTAAACACGGCAGCGGCTACAGTGCTCGCAAGTCAAACAAGCTTGAAGAAATCCTGCGGTCATCCAAACGATTTTTTTTTTTTTTTGATCAAATCAACTCCAGGTTTGGGCGGTTTTGCAAGACGAATGATGGAATCCATTCTCCGGGTCCTTATCGTTTTCCCTTTCTAAGAGCCGCAGAGACTCGCAGGGTATCCCTGTCTTGACAAGTGCTTCTTCTTCGAGTGTTCCACCAGGTCCGCTTTTCAAGTCGCAGGTATGCCTTCCTCGCACGACGTGGGTGGTACATATCCCTTGGCTGCCAACCAAGAGAAGTGACACGATGCCACCACACCCGTTGCTTCCAGTCTAAGCCGAATCTTCCAGCTGTTTGCTTCCTTCTGCCTCACTGAGTTGAGGAGCTTCGTGTTTCGCACGGAACTTCTTGCCTTGGAGCTTCGCTTTTGTGCTGCTTGTCGCTCTAAGCGGGCCTCTGCCTCTTGCACGAGAAGGTCGAGATGTCGAAAAGAAGAATGCATCTGTAAGCAGAGAAAAATGCTGGGAATGCGAAGCAGGCACAGCTGAAGACACAGGACGACCTCTCCACCATAAAGAAAGAAGAAGAAGAAGAAGAAAAAGAAAGCAAGAATTCGTAGCTGGATGGCGGCTGGAAGAGCGGCCTGCAGGCAGACAGTTTTGCAAGGATCAGGAACACAGGAGAGAGAGAACACGCGTATCCAAGTGCCACGTCGCGTTATTGCATGATGCAAGCAGGAAGAGAACAAGAAGGGAGCCGCGTGGTCGGTTGTAGTCACGAAACGACTAAGGCATTTCACAGCAGCCTGACTGCAGGGAAAATAATCGTAATAATAATGATAGATAATAAATAAATAAAAGTTCCTCTTATGCTGGTGCTGCTGGCACACTGATCGGAACGTCTACTGGCGGTGCACGGAAAAAATACGGACGGCGGCTGCGTCTTGCGAAAGAGGAAATCGGACTCGCCGCGTTCGTCGCCGGAACTCAAGGGTGCCACTTGCACGATCAGGTGCAAGAAATCCTGACAGCCCCTCTTCCCGAAGCGTGTTCCATGCTGCACCCGGGATGCCTCGCCACGGCAACGGCGACCCTCTGCGCAGCGCTCGCTTCTCGTGGGTGAGCGCCGTCGCGTTCGTCTTTTGCCAGCCCCCGAGCGGTTCGGTCGCATCTGCGCGTGCTCGCTCCCTCCACTCTGCACGGGATGCTGCGGGAGGCCGATTCTGCCTTCGTAGCAGCGCGGAAGGGAGCAGACATGCGTGGCAGAGTTTGTCCGCCGCGTCCGGGTCGTGACGGGGACGGTCCGAGGTGACGGGGTTTCCGGATCAGCAGCTTTCTTTGGAGCCTGCGCCATTCGCCTCCGAATTCGCATGCAAAAGGATGGTGATGTTTCCCGTCCTCGGAAACTCCCGATAGGGGGTTCGCTGTGGGCGGCAGCCCACCCTCAATCCTGGCAGCTTCCGAGCTGCCCAGTGTTCGAGGCAGCTTTCTTTCCAGGGGATGCTTCGGATGTGGTTGGCTGGCTTTGTTAGCCACTATCGCCGTGCCCGGATCCCGCAGTCTGGCCGTGATGGGTTGGCGGACCAATCTCGCGTGCCTTGGACACTTTGCTCCCTCTAGCCAACCTCAAGAGACACTGCCTAGGTGTGGCTGAAGTAAGGCGAGGAGTGACAACAGGAAGAGGCGGCTTGAGGCGTCGTTCAAGCTCTACGCTTGAACTTCCTTTCGTTCCTTTCTTTTCAGTCGGATGTACGTAGAAGACTTCGGTTGTGAATAGAGGTGGCCGCCTCTCCTTAGCCTGCAGCGAGGATGGGTTTCGAATCCTCATCCCAAGTTCACGACCAGCTTGATGAATGCGACTCGCTTTCTCTGTGTGCATTTAGCACCGAATTCACCCCCTCAGGCTCACTCAGCCACAGATTCACGACCCTGGAAAGAGAACGGGTCTTCTATCCGGATGCCCTTCCCCAGAGTTCTAACTACCTTTCCTTCTTCTAGATGGTAGTGACTCCAGCTTTCGGACAAAGGGGCGAGAAGTTTTTCACCCAGATATGCTGGGGCATTTATTATTAAAATTTTAACAGCGTAAAATCTCATAATGAAATCTTTATGTTCATTCAGGCAGGACACTTGGTTCTGCCGGTCTTAAGTACTTGTCCTCACCGGTCGTCACGCCGGTGAGGCCCTCTTCGCTGGCGAAGGGGGAAAGGAAAATCACACAAAAAAAACAAAAACAAAAAGACGAGCGGAAGGCAATGTTTCACGGGTAGAGGAGGGAAGGGAAGGGATCTTAGATCTCCGGGAGGGATCCTCTGCATCCGACTTTGGATGCGGACAAGTGCCAGTCGTAATGTCCTTAGGCGGCGCCATCGGGAAGCCTTCTCCATGGAGATGGCTGCCCAGAGAATGGCATTCCGGCTGTTGTAACCTCTCCTCGACGCAGTCCACTTGTCCAGAATTCCGCGTATGCAGCAGAGAACTGCTACACACGCGGCTGCTGTCAGGAAGTCCCCCATCAGGAGGCGACGGAAAATGACCTTTGAGTCGCCCACCGGAATGTTCAGAATCGACGACGGTCGACTCCACATGGGTCGAAAGGCGACACAGTCGATGATTAGGTGCGGGAAGATTTCCTGTTCCCCGAACGCTGCACAATTGGCATCAACACTCCCACGGGTCCAGTAGGAGAGACGTGCTCTGCAAAGGAGTCCCCAATGCAACGCAAGCAGCGCCGTCTCCTGCCAATCCAAGGGGAGGGTGCCATTGTTCCAATGCGCTGGGGACCACTTCACCTCCTCCGGAGGTATGCCGAGTAGCTCGCCCCAGCGCACAAGTCCTTTAGGCGGGACACTCGGGGCTGCAGAGTCCGCTAGTTCTCGAGATGTCCACGCTTTCGAGAGTTTTTTCCTGCCTTCAATAGTGCAGGGGCGAGAGAGGTAATTGTGTGACGGGAGACTTTATTACACCCGGTTTATCGCTGGAGCCGTCCCACACGCAGCAGCATGCCGCAGGAGCGTTGGAAATATATGGTACCTGGAGCGATTAATTTGAAATGGTACCTGTCAAACGGATAAGGTTCTTTTCCTCTTTCAAAGCTTGTAGCTGCTGTCGAGGAGGTCCGTTTTCCCGAGCCCCAAATTGAGCTCGCCGAGGATCGGGAGAAGATTCCAACTGAGTGGGCGAACTTTTGTCATTCAGCTGCCACCGGAGAAGGCAGCTGCCATGTGGAACTGCTACTGGGAAAACGTGGCACTCATTGCCGAGTTCGCGGTACCTTGGTGAGGACCGCGCTCCCCGGTGACCGAAGGAACTTCAGCGCAGCATGGCGGAATCGCCTACGAAGAAGGAAGACGCAGAGAGTTGGATTTGTCCGAGTTCCGTTTCTCAGGCTTCCCCACGTTTCATGGTTTCCTTGGATTGCAGACCAATCTATCGCACCGGATTATCGGATGGGCAACTGCGTTTGAGATTCTGAACGGCGCGGTCATTAGTCATCAGTAGCGGTCTTCTGTCCATTCCATGGCTTCAGCTGCTTCCGATCTGCAGCTTGACTTGCACTTGCCACTGCCTAACCACGAACTTTTCCTGTCGAAATCCAGCAGCGTCTGCAGACAGATTCAAGCACGAGGATCAACCGGAAAGAATTTTCCACCGCACTCGTCAGGTGGACTGGAAATTTTGGAGCCATCTAAAAACACGTGCTCTCATGAAAAGTCAAGTGCTGATTCCGGGTTGCCAAGTGGACACCTGCCTGCAGAGAAGACACAAGTATCATATCCACATCTGCGGGGGTGTGCCACTTCAGCGTACTTCTATGAATGCTATCGATGGCAGCTTGGTAACTCCCAGGTGACCAAACTCGGTGCACCCATGGATGCTGCAGGAAGAATTTCAAAGCTCTTTCGCGGACTTTCTCGGTTTTTGTCAAATGGTATGCAACCAGATGAGACAGCAGAAAAGCTTCGTCCTTAATGCCAGCAGAAGGACCAAGAAGTAGCGTCCATGACCTTCAACTCCAGTTTCCTCGTTTGAAAATGCTTTACCAAGCTCATACGCAACCTGTGTGGTCTCAGCGTGTCTTCTTTTTCATCTTGACAGTCTGAAGCAATGATGTTTCGTGGGACAGTGGACATAACTCGGCTTTGAAGATATCATTTTTATCCACAGTTGATGGAATCCGGCATTTCGGATGATTTTCAGCCACGTGGAATCTCGTGCTCACTCTCCCCTCATCCCAGGGCGACAGAGGAAGGAAGTTCTCGTTCTTTTCATCACTTCTGGTACCTGCCGTCGCAAGTTGGCATTCGGATCCGAATTTTCTCACATCAGCGCACCTAACGATTCACTTCCTCTTAGAAGAAGAATGCTGAGCTTCTCAAGCCAGCCAAATCTGCTAAACGGTTTTCTTGCACAGATGATTTAAAGTTCAAGCTGATGCTGAGGTTCAAGTAAATGCTAATTCCAAGGCAGCGTCTCGCGATGCACGAGAGTGACGCTGCAGCAGCCCGAATGATGCATGTCCACGTGACCCTGACGTGAGCGGATATTTATGCAAGAGGCACAGATTGCTACTGGGAGCTATTGAAACGTTCTTCTCGTGGATATCCCATGGTTGCAACGGTCTGCGTTTTTGCGACCCAGTTGTCTTATTCAGCAGTGCCTTTTTCAATTGTAGAATAAAGCCGAATGTCCTTTCCTCTAATTATTGACTTCTAGATGCTCTCAATGGCCGCTTTCAGGAGAGCGCGGCACCTGGTATGTGCTCGAGGACAAAGGTGCCAATTCGTGTTCCTAAACATAGGAAGGAAGAGCAAAAAAAAAAAAAAATCATCATCAGTGCTTCGAAAACTGCTGCGGAATGCACAACTAAAGTGGGACAACTCGTCTGTCCTTAAATCAAACTGCGACGAGTTCGTCTCGAAAGACTGTTTTTTGCGAGAGCAGAGACTCCCCAGCTGCAGATGTTAATTCCTCGGCGTTACCCCGAAAATGCTGTTTAGGAATCCGGGAGGGAGAAAGGCGGATCTCGAAATCAGAGGTGTTGGGTATTTTTTTTCTATCTTGAAATTTCCATTTTCTTTTATTTTACTCTATTCTATTCCATTCCACTCCATTTTATTTGATTTTTCTATTCTCCTTCATGCTGTTTTGTTGTATTTTATTCTATCCTACCCTACTCCTCCATTCCGTTTTACTTGTTTGCCCAGCGAAGGCGATTCGCTGAAGAGGTCCGCTCAGGGCCAGCTGCGAGTTCCGCTGACTTGGAGGAATCTCGTGGTCAAACCCGCCGATTCGCCAAAGAGCATGTTCGAAGGCACTCGAAGGCTCGAGTAGTTTGATAAACTCTCTGGGGAAGGAAGGTGCGGGATCATGAGCAGCAGTCACCTTGGCGACGGAATTGTTTCCGGGAGACCCGCGAAACGAGAGAACCAGTTGAGGGACAAAACGGATCGCCTGTTCTTTCTTTCTTTCGCACAGACCAGGGACTGTTCAAGTATCCTAGTAGAGGAGCCGTTTGGCACCAAGAAGGGATCTTTCATGTTTTCCAGGGCAGGAATGCTTTCGATGGTCTCAATGAGTCTCTATGCTGTGGGGAACGCACGAAGAAGAAGCGCGGGGAAAATCACAGCGGTTTCTAGGTGTTCAAGAAACAGGAATCTATTCATGGAACAACATCGAAGACAGTCAGAGGGCGCCCATCAATTACAGCGAATCAACATCTGGAGCACAAATCCATGTTGAGGAGCAGTTGGTCCTTCTGATGCGCTGTCGAGGTTTCACGGCCGCGGAGTTCCATCTGCAGGCTCTTCAAGGGATGGTCAACAGGTGTTCCTGTCTTTCGCGACCGGAAACGGTTCCAGTAAGTCTACGGCGACGTTCCTGCATCAGGAGCGAGGGACAGCTCAGTCTCCAGAATCAGCAGCTTCTCGCGGCGGAGTGAGAGTCCCCGAAAAGCGAGGTCAGGCAGCTGGAAAGTCGTCTTCGGATGGCCAGGAGATCGGCCTGGAGTTGAGGGAGATACATGAAGCGCGAGGGTCATGATGGCGGTTTCGCCGGTGGTCGTCATTCGTCGCGACAAACCGAGGCGTCCAGGTGTGTGTGTTGGGGGGGTGATCTTTTCGAGCCCACCAGCAGAGAACCAGAAGCGGCCACGGGCAAGGAACTACATCCAGAAACTTCGAGAGGGAAGTTGCGGCGCAAAAAGACAACCTCCAGATGGTAATGCCATCGCGCGTGCACGGAGTCTCCGGAGTCTGTGAAAACCCGTTTCGCTCACTACAAAATAGAAGGGGTGGCGAAGGGCAGCGGTGGGAGGTGAGGGTGGAATGTGTGAAGGCTCGAAAGCATCAGCAGCTTCCCGGCTGCTGGATCGAAGCGATTTCGTTCCGGTAGGTGCGCTAAGAAGCGGATGGGAGAATGTGGGAGGCTTCCGCCTGCAGGACCGTGCGATCAAAGTCTGTGGTCACCAAGGCTCCGCAAAGTTCCACAAGCGAGAGCCGCCCTGTTTCGTCACGGGGGGCGACTACGACGACCACGGGCGAAACCTCCCTCGTTTGCTGAGTGAAGTTCCCTGCCTGCGGCAGCTTCTGGTTCCCTGATGATGGGCACGAAAGGATCAACCAGTTTGGGTGCTCTGGTTGATCCTGTCCCGACGCCCGCCAAGGTGGGGTGAGTGTTCCAGAGCCCGCGAGAGGCAGGATCTCCCTCTGCATCCCCCACACACCTCGAGAGCGCCCTTTACGGGAGTTTCTAACACCCTGGCTGGCGTGGAGTGGAGTTGGCTGCATTTGCATGTCTTCTTCCGATCACCACCTGCTAACGGGAGCAAGAACTCAGTCTCTGGACCAGAGAAGCAACAACAACAGAAAAGAAAAAAGGACCGAGAAAAGAAGTGCGAATTTTTGGGAAGCATCCCGAAGAGACGGAGGGGCACATCCGTCTCCGCCCATCGGAAAAGCCCGCGGATTCGTCCACGTGCCAGTTCGCCGCCGCGCCCCTTTGCTCGGGAAGGTCCCCTGCTGGCAGTGGATATGTCAGGGGGCCCTGTCTGGCTAGGCTTTCCACCTCGGGCGCACCTGGAATCACGCACCGGTCTGCGGCGCGCCGTCCGGAAGCTCCGAGCTCTGGGGAAGTGGTAGAGGCCGCCTCTAGGCTCCACGGCGGGTGTCCCGCGTGCCGTGGAGGTCGTTTCTGCGTTGCCCGGGATCCCACAGCTCGGAGCCCCTGGAGCGAAGGCCAGTGGCCCTGGCTGCCGCTTGTTTTCTCATGCCGGCGGAGTGCCGGCCACGCGGGGCAACGTCGGACAGGGAGGGAGGGAGATGGGATAGTGCATTTTCGTATAGTCGTCCCCCAGGGAGTTCCTTGCAATCCTTGAACGTGCGCAGACGGTGGTAGGACTGTCGCTGCTGCGAAGTCGGCCGATCGAAGAGCCTGCCGAGGATTTTCACCCGGTCACACCGGAGTGTTTACTGTAAAAAATAAGAAACATACCAAAAAAAACAGTCGATAAATATAAAAATGGAATAAAAACAAAACATAAAAAGAAATCTTCCTTCGCGGTGGTGGCTCCACAGCACCACTACGAAGGGAAACGCTGCGTCGGAAGTGCCGTTTCTGCGAGTAGCTTGACCGGTGGGACCCGCGCAGAAGAGGTGGGAGAAGGGGGGTAAACAAAAAGGGGGGAGGAGAACATACACACACGAAGGTCCAGTCTAAAACGAGTTGGGGAGGGAAGGGGAGGGATCGCAGATTTCTTCCTCTCGTCCTCAGCACCCTCTGGAGGACGTCGGCAACTTCCTCCTTTTTTTTTTTTCCTAAACTTCCTAGAAAAAAAAAAAAAAAACTTCCTCCTTTTGCTGGAAGATATGGGGCCATCATGTCGCCCTTCCCACGAAGGAACAGACGATTGGGGTGATCTCGCCGTCCGACCGGCCCCTTCGTTCGGGGCGGCTGCTCGCCGCCGCCATTTCGCGACTCAGCAAGGCCACGCTGCCATCGCCCATTGGGAGTAAGGAAAGCTGCAGCGACGTGCCCTCTGACCCTCACGAGGGCAACCGTGAAATCCAGCAACAGGAGCGGGCAGGTTTTCCCGTTCTCTGCACCTGGAACAGCCCATGGTCTCACTCCCCTTTGTCCACTGTCAAATTCGCGCGTTGCATGGGGTCCCCAGGGCAACAAATACAGCATCGAGTCCCGCCACTTCAGTAGAAGGGCGCGGAGTCATCCACGAACACCAGGGGCGTCTCAAATCCTTCTAAGCGACTTTCCAGGAGCCCCGTACAGCGAGGAATCCCTTTGGGACGGGCAGCGGTGGTGCATGCGTCAGCCAGTCGACTCGCCATCCAGTATCCCAGCTGTTTCTTCTCTACCGTGATCTTGAAGGATACCTCCCATTTCTCACGCCCATCGCTGTGTCCACTTTGTCGCATGTTGTCCGGTGTGGCTGCAAGCGGGATGCTCCTCCTGATCCAGATGGCCATCTTTATTGGTTAGTCCGTGATTTCCTGCAGGGAATAGCAGGAACCGCGATGGTTCCGGGAACGTGCCGTTCTTTCCTCCCATGCCCTAACCGTTTCCTGTCCCAGGCGCTACAGCTGACGGGGAGACAGGAAATCCGCCTGTTCTCCTGGACCAAGGCGGCCATCTTCCAGTTAGTACCCCCAACGCGGCTTCTCTCGGGCGGCTGAGCAAGAGGAACCCACCGAACCCCTCGGCGCCGGCTGCTCGCTTGGCCAGAGGTCTGCCTGGGGTGCACTGATGGGCAGTCCAGAACTTCGCCACTAGGGCCATTCTTCGGACCTGAATTGGACGCTCCCTCCTGCCCAGCGTCGGGACGCCGAGTTCGGCGTCCTGATGCGGGGTGCACGAGTCCTTCAAGCGGACCCGAAACCTCAGCGTTCCCCAGAAGGCTTTTCGTAGGAAGCCGCGGTTCGCTTTTTCGCATCTCCGGACGATGGGCAAATAAAAAGCAGGAGCTGGAGGGCAGGGAGCCACGAAATGCCGAGAGGGCAGTGCGCAAACGGGAGAGGGCCTCCTCAGTAGCAGAGGGGAGGGGGGCAGACAAAAAAGGAAATAAAATAGAGGAAACTCTGGAAAAGTTCGCCTGCTTCGGGACATCCTCTGTGTCCGTCCATGGTGCCGGCAAGTTTGGGCTACGCAATTTCCAGATGGGACCACCTCGATGCCACCCTGAAAAAGAGGGTCTCAAGGTGTGTGACGTCCTAGTCACCCGGCCCCTCTCGGGGTTGCCTGGGGCACAGTCTCGCGGAGGCAGCAACGCGCTTCTGGAGATAAGGCAGGACACTGCGCAAGAAGAGGCGCCTCTGGGGTTGCCTCCGGGGGCTCGCAGGGTGGCGGCAGAAGGTCCACATGGAGGCCGGAGAGTGTTGCACGGGTGGCCCCAGCGAAACAGTAGGATTGCCACCTCCTCCCATTCGAGAAGAGGGAGGGCACGGCTGCTTAGCAGCTCCGGGGGCCACTCGAGTTTTTCCCGGGGGAATTCTGAGCAGCTCACCCAAGCGCAAAAGTCCTTTAGGGAAGGGGGGAACTTCGGGTCTTGGCATCAGTCAGCTGGCCCGTGGTCCAACCGCTTTCCTCCCGGAGTTCATCTCCTGCGAGGTGACTTCACCTTGCCGGAGGTCTGCCGCCACGACCCCCTCAGGGAGAGCAGCGCTACCGCACGGGAGGTTCGCTCTGCCTGCGCTCCCCTTCTGGGATGGACGAGAACCTCTCAGAACGAGCAGCCCGTTGCACGGTGAGCAACGCGAGCGCCGTGGTGATCCCGGCTCCCGGATCTTCGCCCGTGTGCGAGCCAGGTGCTTCTGTTCACGGGGCCATAGGACATCGAATCGCTCCCCCCTCGTCAGCACAGTGACCCGCCGTCGACCCGAGACCACAGTGGCACACGCCACGTCGGCGCCTCGTGAGGGAAGGAGAGACGCGCAGGTACACGCCCCGAAGGTCACTCCAGTCCATTCGCTGCTCCGCGCTGCCGCCGCGTTTATCCGTAGCGTCGAGAAGCGCTCTGCGAAGGGACGCCTCGCGGCCGCGAAAGAAGCGCTTCCTCTTGGAGAACCGGGACGCTGCCCAGAGGAGCAGTTGGGAGGTTCGCTCCTTCGTGTCGCACCGTGACGACGTGGGGTCATCTCGGCGGCGAATTAATCATCGGGGCGAACACCATCCTCTCTGGGAATGGAAAACTGGAGAAGAAAATAAATTATGCAGAATAGATTAGGATAGGTAGGAAGTGAATGGGATGAGTTGACCCCACCGTACGGAATGTGACACCCGAGACAGAGGGAAAACACTGCGTCCACCGGGGTGTGGGGTCAGCCTGCCCGTGACGCTCCTCAGGTTCACTCGCGTCCCACTTCCCAAATGGGACCGCTTTCCTTCACCCTCCTCATGAAGGCGGTGGCAGATTGGGGGGGCGGGTCCTCCTGGGATGACGGCCGCGCCTTTCGTGAGTCACGGCGGTCAGTCCTCGCGGCTCTCACGTGGCAGAGAATCACCTGTCAGGAGGCAATCCCTTTAACGAGGGGTGGACGCCCCTTTAAGGACATCCCGAGCAGCATTACGCGCCACTTCCCGCAGTGGTGGCACGCGCTCTTCTCTTGGGGGAAACCGCAGCCAAAATGGCGACCTGCCGGCAGCGTAGAGGAAGGACGGAAGGTGTCAGCCGGGATAGTCGGGGAATCGGAAACCCTCCGCGGGAAATTCTGGGAGACTCGGTTCACTCTCGCAAGCACCCCGAGGGGGGAAATTCTGGGCGTGTCCTCGATCGCCAGCCGTGGGATGAGCCCTCAGTTGGAGCGACGTACAGCTCCTGCCGTCCGGTAGGCGCGGCACCCCCCTCCCACGCGACGCGAGTGTCGTCACTTCCTCCAGAGAGGGCATGGTCGAGGAGTTGAAGTCAAACGGAAGTGGAGAGAGGAGCATCCAGCATCCAGGCGTCAGCATCTTTGATGGAGAGTGTAACTCTCGGCACTTCGCCTTTCCGCAAGCGTTCGGGAATGCTTGGTTCGCCGCAGGAAAGCTTCAAAGCCACGTAGGAGCAGGTTCTGTTGATCTCAGCGGCTGCTATCAGTGGAAACCTTCCCCCACGAGGTTGAGGAGGTGCCGGCCTAAGTGCAAGCTGCAGAGGCGGCCGACCCGAGATATAAAAGCTGCTGCTTTCTCACGGAGGGGTGTTCCGCTGACGTCCCTCGATTCCACATGTTCCGCTCGAGCGCCTCCGTGCACCGTGACCCCTACCGATGTGGAAAAGAATGGGACGGAATAAAAAGGGGAGCAGGAAGAGTTTGCAAGAGGATAGAAATCCTTAGCATCCTCAGCTGAAGAGTGAATAAAGAAGCGAGATCCATGGGATGCGACTTGATGATCTGCGGCGATGAAGACTCTCTTTTTGTGGAGCTCCCATTTTCCCTCGAAGTAATGCAATTCGGGTGAAACTGGGGGAAGGGGGAAGGGAGGAAGAAAGAGGCAGACCCTCCCCGCGTTCGCAGTCCGTGCGGCTGCGATCTCCCCGCACGTGACACCGAGCATGGCAGGTTCGAATCCTGCCCGGAGAGGGAAGGATCAACGTCGAGAACGGGGGACGCGTCGTGGGTTTCAAGATCATCCCCCTCCCCGCTAGATCACGCTGGTTGGCCCATATTATGGTGCAGTGGCACCGGTGAAAGCCGGATGGCCAGAATGGCCAGGATTGAAAGTTGACCCTCCGGGTCCCTCTGGGACATCAAGGGAACCTTAGGAGTTGCCCCTCCGGTTGTGAAAAGGGAGTCATCCCACCCACTCACCCCTCGGGGGACTCTTCATCGCATACCATGGAACTGGTTGATACTCCCCCTCGAGGGTTGCCTCTCGGGGGTTTCAGAAGCAAGCTGCTCCCTTCAGAGAAGCTGGGAAGCGTTCCTTCGGGGTTCTCTCCAGAGGATGAACAAGGAGTGGATTCTTTCCGTGTTCCTTTCGAAGAAGGAACGAGGGATGGCTCCCCCCAGGAGGATCCATCCGTAGAGAATGAGAAAGAGGTTCTCTTCGGGGTTGTCTACTCACTATCTTTTTTGGCGTTCCTATCCTGCACGCGCCCCGAGCCGCTGGAACCTACTGGTCTATTGGCCACTGGCAGGCACGAGCGATCGGACAGCTCGGTTTCCGGGAATTCGCGTTCCACCATGCAAGGACACGCTGACGAGCCGCGAAAGTCACTCACTGATCGCTCTGTGGTGTACCGGAAGAACGCTTTCGTTCCGCGATGCAGTGAGAGCCGGGTGTTCCGCGTGGCGCCGTGACCTCTCCGCCGTCTCCCTGCGAACGGACCAGTGCAGGTTTTTGCACGGGCACGAAGCGGGAAGCTGCCCCGCGGGCCCGCCGCCGAAACCGCCGCGTCCGCTCCATCGGGCTTTCGCTGCGGCGCGATGCTCTCAAAGATCGGCTGGACACCCGGTTGCTCCGGGGCATCTATGTATACAAGATAAACATAGATGTCGGTGGCGGGACTCCTGGTCCTGTCACAAGTGCAACAATGGGAACCTGCAGGGAACCGCCGCTCAGGCCGAAGAGGTCCGTCTCGGCAGCGGGGGGGGGGGGATGGGGGGGAAAGAAAATATATACAAAAGAAATTGGGGGGGGGGGGGTTAGGGAAGGGATTACTGTATACTGGAAGGCGTCCTCTGCACCCTTTGCAGGATGCCGGCAAGTTCCGGTTTACAATCCGCAGATGGCGCCCTCTTGACGCTATCCTCAAGAAGGGACGGCAAAGTAGATGGCGTCTATTTCGTCGTGGCCTCCTTTGGCGTTGCTCCACACGGCCACGATCCTGCATGGGCGGCAAAGTGCCGCTGGGATGCAGTCGACGCGTAACTCCAATGCGAAGGTCGGCTGATTACTTCGCAAATCCCCGTCATCGCGGCAGCGGACCTGTCGGTCGGAGGAACCGATCGGCTGCAGCAACGCTTGAAACACGTGGGGCATGCCAACGAAGGCAGCTGGCATCCCTGCCTGGCCTAAGTGCAACGCGAAGAGCCGGGGAGGGAGAGGGGAAGCAGCTGCCACCCTCACTCTGGATGCAACCGAATTAGATCCCCCCCCGGAGGGCAGGGTTGCCAACCCTCGCTGCAAGCAAGCGCGAGTCCGTTTGCTAGACTGGCAGGCACGAGCGGGGAATTCTCCACCACGGGCGGGGCAAGCTCTGTAGTCCGGCCGATAGACGCGCGCGTGCGCGGCGTGAGAGCAGCAGCAGCAGCACAGAGAGAGCACACGTGGCAGTCCCTGTGGGAAAGGCGCCACAGTTTCAGGATAGGGTTCAGTGCGTGGGTGTGAGCACCACGCATCACTTTTCTCCCTTACAAACGGAGAGTCCCTGAGGTACCGGCTACTGCAAATTGGTCCACGCGGCTCGGCCGAATCTCCTCCCGGGATCAGGGCTGCGGCGGCCGGGAGAAAGGAAGTGGTGCTGCCGGGTACGGGACGAGACGCCACCTCGCTCCGCTGCACGAGGTCCCCATGTTCGCCCGTCCACTGCGCTATGTGGCGCGGTCCTAGAAAGGATGAGGAACTCCACGGCGGATGCAACTGGGAAACGACTTAGGGTCCCTAGAGAGCAGCGGGGGAGGACGAGGCCGGCGAATGGAGACCTCACGCATCCGACACCCTGGGGATATCTATGCGACACGCAGCTCAGGAAGAATAGCAGAACAGGCCGAGGCCCCATTCGCAGCCGGAGGAACACAGAGAGCTGCTCCCGCGCGGCAGGTCCGAACCGGAGAGCGGGATGCCGAAAAGGCAGTACAGGAAGAGGGGCAACCAGGGTACCCAAATAGGCAGCTGAGGAAATCCGGGAAGATATGAAGAGCCACTCCCCTCAATGCATTGTTGAATTGCATTGGTTGAACATTAGAAACAAGCGTTCCTCCACCGGCAGATGGACGCCCAAATCCGTCCGAAGACGCAAGCCAGGGGCGGCCTCCGTGAACGTCATCTCAATACTGCAACGCGGACTCCGAAAACAGAGGAGGGCGCAGCGAGCTGTTTCCAGAAGGAAGGGGAAGGGGGGGAGAAGGGGAGGGGGAAGAACAAGAAATAAAGTCATTCCGACTTGCATCGAGACGATACGACGCAGCTTCGACGTCGCGAATCCATCCGGTTCCTCGAGGAAGAATGGCACCGGTCCGCGGACAGCACCCACCCTTTGCTTCGACCTCGGAAGCTGCACACACCCCTTCTGAGTCTCCTCGCGTGCCGACGATCCTTCGGCGGAGCGACAGAGGTCTTGGACATGACGGGCCGGTTTTCAGCGAGTTCCTCGACCGGTCGGTCGGTGAACCGATTGAGGAAGAGGGAACTTCTTTCCTCAACAGGATGATGGTTCCTTTATTTTTGGGGAGGGTCCTCCATGTGCTTAAGAACAGTTCGCCTGCGGGCCTACGAAGCTCTTTGACGCTGTCCACTCAGCCCGAAGATGCACGTGATTCTTCGAGTTCTAGGGCATGACCCCGGGAAGGGACCACCAGGAAGGCCCTAGAGAAAGGGATCCGTTCCTCTCACGCTTGGTAGGAAACCCCCTAAGGGAACCCTCCACCCTGGTTATCTGCGAAGGAAACCTCGAAGGGAAAAACATTTTGTCCCCTCCGGAAGGACTCCCCAAAAAGAATCCGCTCCCTGTTTCCCCCTCGGAAGAGAACCCCGAAGGGACGCTTCACAGTTTTCCCTGAAGGGCGCTCCTCGAAGGGAGCGTCACGCTTCTTTGCACTCTGGAGAGGCATCATCGACTTACCAGCTACGTGGTACGAGGTGGAGGGTTCCCCCTACAGAGGAAAGAACGACTCCATTTTCCCTACCAGAGGGAAACCCCGAAGGGAGCCGACCCCTTGGTTCTGTTTCCTGGAAGGATCCCGGAGAGTCGACTCCCAATCCCGACCACTCGTCGGAAGGCATCCGGTTTTTACCAGATTCTACCAGGGTACTCCCGAGGAAGACCTGTAGTGTCCCCCGGTGCTCATGAACTCCCTCACCGTTCCCTCAAAGTTGCAGGAGTGGGCATTGATGCTGCTGCCCTAGAGTCTCCCGTGCAACTCCCGCCGGCATCACTGGACATGGGGTGTGTGTGGATCCAAACTGTGCCAGGTGCGGGGAGCGGGAATCCTTTCCGCACCTCCTAGTGGATTGTGTTGCCCTCCAGACCCTTTGGGGACTCTTTACCACGACCCTTGGAGCTCCCGGAGGCAACGCCAGAGATGTTTAAAAGCACCTCTTTCTGTGCGACGCCCTCACGCCGGCCGCATCCCATCACTTTGCTGCCCACGCGGCGGGAGCATGGCTGCATGGAGCAGCGCCAGAGTAGGCGAGAATGGCTCCATCTGAGGACCATCTATTTTGCTGTCCTCTTCACAAGGACAGCGTCAAAATGGCCCCATCTGGGAACCATAAAACGGGAACTTGCCGGTATCCTTACAAGGATGCAAGGGACGCCCTCCAGCATACAGTGATCCCTTCCCGAACACCACCCTCTTCCTTTTTTTTTAATGTATGTTTTTTGTTTTATTTTTTTTCTTTTTGTTGGTCTCCCCTACCCCTGTGCACCCGAATGGAGACCAACCAGCGTCATCTTGCGGGGAGAGTCCGAACCCACCACGCATCCCCATTTCTCTGGCGTCGTCAATCCTGCAATACGTCAATCCTTTTATTTTTCACTGGTCACGCCGGAAGCGTTTATCGTAAAAAAAAAATATCCATACAAAAAACAGTCATATAAAATATAAAAAATATTATTCTACGTGGCGGTTTCACAGCAGCACCACTACGACGGGAGGTGCCTCAAAGGCACTGCTTCTCGTGAGCAGCTCCCCAACGAGGTCCCCACAGGGAGAAAGGGGAAAACAAAAACGCTGCGAACAAAAAACACAAAAGTTCAGTTCAAAAATGCTTTGGGGGGAGAAGGGAAGGGATCGCAGATTTCTTCCTGGAGTCCTCAGCATCCTCTGGAGGATCTTGGCAACTTCCTCCTTTCGTTGGCAGAGACGTGGCCTTCCTCATGAAGGAGCACACGATTGGGATGACGTCACCGTTCGACTGGACTCTTTCGGCGCGCGGCTTCTCGCCACCGCGATACCGCGAATGCGGCATAGAGCTGCAAGGGAGGCTGCAGGCGGTGTTGAGTCACGCGCGAAGAGTTGGTCTCTCTGCCGTCGTCCATCGGGAGTGGGGAGGATCGCAGCGAAGCATTCCCAAATGCTCAGAAGGACAACACAATCCAACACCAGGTGAGGGAAGATTTCCCTTCCCCCGCACCTGGCACAGTCTGGTATCGCACTCTCTCTTGTCCAGTGGTGGACTCTCGCGTTGCATGGGGACTCCCAGGACAACAACTGCAGAGCCGAGTCCCGCCTCTTCAGAGGAAGTCTGGAATGCCCAGGAGTTTCGTCTAGAGACGAATTCCTTTGGGGAGAGCAGCAGGGATGCATGCGTCAGTCGGTTGATGAGCTGTCCAGCTAGAATGCTGGATGCCAGTTGATGCGTCGACCCTTTACTGGTATTCGGACCCGCAACGCTTGGTACCACGTGCGGTGACCGGAACCACATGGCCTCCAGCCAGTCTGGTGGTTTGGAAGCGGCGGCTGCTTTGAATGCCCAGAGGTCAACAGCCCGCATCAAGGTGTTTCCTACAGGAAGGAAAATAACGAAGCACACGTCCTGCTGGCACCTGCTGCATTCTACCCGTGAAGAGTCCCAGAGTCCGAGGAAGCGGGTCCTCCGGGACTTCCCAATAGTTGCATTACCAGTAGACAGCCGGCTCACAAGAGTTTGAGGGAGCTCCAATAGGGTGCGCCCCATGGCATTCGGCGGAAGCTGCCACTCGCAGCTGACCTGCCGATCTCTACCCCCCTCAGATGCATTGGAGACTTTTGGGGGAGGAGGAATCTCTTGCTGGAAATGACCGGCATCAGGATAAGCGTCGCATTCGACTGTCACCGGAGGTCATGCTTCGTGGACCACATTTCTTCGTAGTCGTTTCCACGGACTCCAGAGCGCCATCCTAGGAGAAGCAGCTGCCCTCGTAGCATTTTCAGCCCGCCTCTTGGAATCCATTTTCCAGAAGGAAGGCAATCGATAAGGACAGCACGTCACCGTAAATTTTTCGTCTCCTTAGAACGATCCCAGCCTCCGGCCACGCGTTCGGGTTCTTTTCCGCATCACTGGGTCACTCGGAGATGCCGGGCATACCGACGCTACACTGAAGCAGGGCTATCCCAAGCAGCTGCGTCGAAGATGCATCTGCGGCAACTGCGTCCCACGTCTTGCCTCTCCTTCGGAGCTCGTGCGGGGTGACCTTCCGCGTTGCTCCCAGCAACTCGCTTGCACACTCACGCAAGGAAAGACCTCGTTCGTGCACGGAGAGGCAAATCGTCCGGCGGAATCCACTTGTCGAGCATCTCCCATCTCTTCTGTTCGAGGGTGTCTCGTTCGGCGACCCAGATGGCACCTCTTCACCCGTATGCTACCGAGATCGCGGAAGAGTGCAGCAAGCGATTCCGCGATCGACGCCCTCTTCCCGCCTCTCTGGCATCCACCTGCAGCCGAAGAGACGTGCTTCCAGCGTGACCTGCTGACCATGCCGCAACTTTGCTTCTCTTCCTCTCTCTCGAGCGGAAGCGACGAGCTGTAGCGATTTCTGCAGCCTGAACCGGATCTTGCATTGGTCACGGAAATGTCAACAAAACACTGATCCTGCGACGAAAGCTGGAGCAGCTGGAACTATGTAAAGTTTCTCGCAAGGGGACCTGGTATTCCTGGCTTGAATGCTTCCTCCGGGCAAGCCCTAAGGCTTGGTGGTGGCGATGGGTAGGAAGTCACCCTGCTAAAGAAGGGTCTTCGATATTCGTTGGGCATTACCCTGCTGTTACAGTTCGAAGGAGTTTTGCCGTCAGTCAGGTCGGTCAGTTTACGTCACCTCATCACGAAGGGAAAAAGAGACACTCTGGCCCCGTTTGGTGTGCACCACATGCCAGGCAGCGAAAGTATAGGTTGATCGTAGATCTGTACTTCTCTATTCCTCATGGCGACATACCGCTTTCGTTTCCTAATCTTTCCTCAAGGGCACGCACCTCGTAGGGCAGCCTGAGTTCCTGGCGGGTTTTCCACGTGGGATGCAGTGCGGACACCGTTCGGTCATCTTGTCCATCGGTAGGCGGGGAGAGAAAGAGGAGGAGAAGAAAAGAGGCTGAGAGGAGGAGAAGGAAGAGTGCTCTCTTTCTTCTCCTCTTCTTTCCAGAAGAAAAAGAGGTGGAGGAGCTTGCAAAGAAAGTCGTGGAATGGAAAAACCATGAACCACAAAGGGAGGACCCATTCGGACAGGGACAGCAGGGAAATCCAAGTCCTGCCACTTCCGGTTACTGGGGTTTCCGGTAGAGCAAAGGAGCCGCCGCGGGAGGCGGGAGATCGCAGCGTCTCGAGGCTGGTCGTGAAGGAGGCGCCACAACGGAGCCTTCCTTCCCGTCCTGCGCCGCGGGTGGACCAGAAAGCGTTCGTCCGTCCTGTCTGTTTCGATGCGCCTCCGGGACAACACGAATGCTCGAGTGAATGCTGAGCACCTTTCGAGGCCTTTCCCAGCCGGGCCGTAGTTTCAGTGGCCCAGAGAAGTGAGTCCTCGAGACCTTCGAGGGGAAAAAAGGGCTGCTGTGATCCATTCGTGCTCTCTCCAGCGACATCGTGCGGGATTGGCCGCTGAGGAGAGCAAGAAGCCAGCGGAAGGCAAAGTTTTCCGGGAGCAGCCTCTGAGAACCACGTGACAGCAAGACCCGCAACCGCGTACCCACTTCGTGCCACGACCGCCGGACCTTCTGCGCCGACGCGTAATGGGGTAGCGTGAAGATTGCGTTGTGTCGCAGCTGCAGCAGGAAGGTGGGAGAGAAAAGACGGCAGTTTTTCGGTTTTACTCCTTTTTTTTTTTTGTCTTCCCGTTTACGGATTCCGCGTTGTTTCCTGTATTGCTCCGCACTCACGTGGCTCCCGCCTCGCCATAAACGCGGCCAGCCTGCAACTGCTTCCAGAATTCCACGTGCAAGTGACGCCCACTCCGTGTGCTGGATAGATATAGCAAAATTATCCTTCGATTTTGATAAACAACAATGGGGATTGATTTGGATCGGAAAGTAGGCGTGGGATTCGTGGAAGGGAAGAATGGGAACGGTTGCTGTTTGCACACATTCCAGGAAGTTTTTCCCTTTATAAAAAAGTTCATTTCGATTTCATCCAAAATGGCCGACAAGGCTCATTGCGTAGTCGTTCATTTCCCATCAGTTCATCCTTAATTGAAGAAATGTTTTCATGTGATTCCTGCTTTTCAACGTGATCATTATGACAGTACCTCGGGAAGTTTCTGGAAGAATGCGCTTCGAACGACTATAAACGCTGACAGGCGGTGGGCTGACTTGGCGAACCACAACGCGAACGCAATGCAGCCGACACGTTCGCAGCTGCTCCGGGAAACATCACCGTCACAACACTTGGTGTCACTCTGTTCTTTTTTTCCTTCTTCTTCTGCCTTGGGTTCCCATCGCCAGGGACTGCCGGGCGCTCCGCTCACTCCGGCTACAGCCTCGTTCTTTTCCAAGATGCTTCAGTTCCTGATGCCTGGATGAGTCGTCTCAGGACGTCCACGGCAGGCGTTGTCTTCCTTTTCCTTTGCCCTTCTCATTACGTGATGAAGGGTCCCCGTCCCTTTCAAACAATCCCACCGGGATGTCGATCCTTGCGACGGATCTGAGGGAACGTCACGCTGTTCAGTCTTGGGCGCAGCATTCGGGCAGGCGAGCACGCGGAGATGCTTCTCCTCGTCCCAGCGCTCTGTGCCCGATGCTCTCTTGATGGATGCTGCCCCTCCGGTATTCGGTCCTGGAATTACTCAGGATTTTTTTCCTCCGAGGTGAAATACGAGGAGGTCATCCTGATTGCCCGGTGATGGGTCGGTTCCTCCAGATTACCGTTCCAACCGCCTGGAGGTTCGCGCGTTCCCGATCCCGAAACTCCTGGCAGCCGTGGGAGGCACTTCGTTGCTTACTTCTATTCTGGGAGCGGCTTCTTTGCTGTTTTGGACCACCGCGCGAGGTTTTGATTTTCTCCGCGGAGCAGGTCAGTCCCATCTCGCAGCACTCGCTATTGGCAGCGAAGCGTTCGCGTTCCTGAACGGTCAACCAATCTTTGTTAAGTCCACATCGTCATCCCCCACCAAACGGGAACGATGCTGTACATGGTACACACAACATGCGTGCTGCACATGCAGACTGCATGCAGCGTGCACGCAACAGTACACGCAGTAGATGTACTATGCATAGCATACATGCATACTGGACATGTACACTATACAGATCCCAGGGATCTTCCCTCTGCTGGGATCAGAGATGAGGCAGCAAGGAACTCTCGATTGCGTGGAGGGGAAGCTCGTTGTGGTCGTGGACGAAAATGGATTCTCTGAGCAGACCGGAAGCTCCATGGAATGATTTCCTTTGGTCATGGCTTCCCAGTGAGTTCAAAGGGGTATTGGGAAAGATGCGGGTCAAATGTCCATCTGACCACCTCCAGTCCTGGCTTCTTTCTCGGGCATCCCAACTAGTGCTTTGTCGTTTTAATTTGCTGTTTCCCTGCCGGCTTGCCATGCACAACAGCGGCACTGCTTCCATCTCCTCCTCCTCATCCCTCCGAAAGGACAAAGGACGCTGTAAGTCTCCAGTGCCGTCCCACGGGTGCAGGTGTGTTTCCTACCCCTTCCACGTGCAGCAAAGGACTCCTTGCTCTGCCAGGAGATGCAGGAGCGAATTCTTTCGGCACTCCTCACGAGACGGAGTGCTCTTCTGTTTTCTGGCTCTCAAAGAGTGCTGAAGAACCGTCAGCCTCTTCAAAGGAGACTCACAAAGCTCTTTGACCTCGTCCACGCTCCTCGAGAGTGCGTGTCACTCTTCATGTTAGGGAGGCAGCCCCAAAGAGACCATACCCTATGAATCCAGGAAGGGCTCCGGAGGAAGAAGTCCGTTCCCCCTATGCATGGGAGGGAATCCTTCGCCCTGGTTGTCCCTCCAAAATTCAGGAGTGGCCCCTGCAAAGCAAGGGCCACTCCTGAATTTCTTCTTCGGAGGGAACCCGCAAAGGGAACCGCTCCTTGCTTCCTTCTCCTTTGAAGATAATACCGAAGGTACTCTTCCCTTTTTTTCTGGAGGGCGCTCCCCGAAGGGGACAGCGCGCTTCTTGTTACTCTGGCCATCCCCGAGGGGCGATTTCAACCAGCTCCGTTGGCACAGCTCCCTTTCGTAACCCGAGGGGAACCCCGAAGGGCTTCTTGATTCCCGGAAGGAACACGGAGGGTCAACTTCCAATCCCGGCGGCCAGTCGACAGGGGCGCCCGGCTTCCACCAGTGCCACATCCAAAGCCCGTGGTTCATCCTGAGGAAAGGGTGGCGGGCTCGAAACCCACGAGGCACCTCCCTTTTTCGGCATCGATTTTTCCCCGGGCAAGTTTCGAACCCGCAAAGCCTGTCTCTACGCGCGGGGAGACCGCAGCCACGCTGCCGCCAACGCGGGCCAAATCGATGCGGACAAGCGCGAGGAAAAGCGGGGTGCTCCCGGCCGGGCGGTGCATGGCTTCTTTCACCCTAAATTGCATTGTCAAAGGGCTGACTTACCGGTTCAGCCTGACGGCTGGAGTTCTTGTCAAGCCACTCGCCGGCGTCGCGAGCAACTGGAGAATCCCTTCTTCGGAAGAGGCGGGCATGGCATGTAGACTCCATAAATCCATAAGCAGCAGCTCGCGACGCACTCGAAGAGTTGAGCAAACCGAAACTTCCATGGTCATCTCACCCGCCTCGGAGGAGGAGGGTCCCTACACACTGATATCTTCCCAGCAGTAATGCCAGGAATCTCCTCCCGCCCCCGTGTGCGCATCGCCGTTTGGAACGTCAACGGCATGACAGACGTCGGCCGGAGACTAGACATGGCCGCCGTCCTAGGATCCTTCGACCTTGCGCTGCTGCAGGAGATTCACGTGATCTCTGCAGAACAAGTGCAGGAGATCGAGCGGATCTCTGGAGGACAACTGTGGTATCGGTGTGGGAAAAAGAAGAGTTGCGGTGTTGCTTTCCTGCTTCGGTCAGCCATCGAGGCCGCAGCGCGGGGCGTGCGGTTCGACGATCAAGGTCGTGTCGCCCAGCTTATTCTCAGGTGGTCCGACTCCATCGAAACGGGTACCTGGTCGTCACCAACGTGCACGCCCCGAGCGGTGCAGACCTGACGACTAGGAGGGGAAGGAAAGAATTTTTCCTTGCCTTTCGGCGCGACTGGCTGACCGAGGCAGGCATGAGGAACGCCCATCTGGTTGCAGCCGATTTTAATGTTCGCCTGAAATCAGATGGGCAGAATCACTAGTGAGACCTGGTCAACGAGGTGTGCATGGCATGCAAACCTGTAATTTGTTGGCCAGTGAACCGGGGATGGAGGACAGCATCGAACACGTGTTCCTTGACCAGCACCTGTGCCCTCGCGTGGGCAGGCGCGGCAAGTTACCGTCCGAGCTGTCCGACCATCGTCCGATCGTGCTCGAGGTTTATCAGCGCGCCAGGGGTCCCCCCTCGTTAGTGTGGAGTCTCCCAGGGGATTGGCTGAAGCTCCTGGACGTCGCGGAACATCGCGCGGTCATACGGAGCTTCAGGATGCGAACGCTTCCGGATTGGGACTGCTCCAAGCGGTCGGTCCAGGAGTTCTGCGACCAGTTCCCTCTGCACCGCCTACCTGCGGGATTTGGGGATGGGATGCGTAACAAGAGAGCGTTTTTGCACGCTCGACGTTACGAGAGGACCTCCGACATCCTCAGGCTAGCGGAGTACAGAGCGGGAACCGAGAGGCGAGTCTGGCAGTCCGGATCGGCCAGCTTGCTGGACGATCAGGGCCGGAAGCACTCGGCATCCACTCAGGTTTGCGGTCTTTTGCAGTGTTTTTATTCCTCCCTGTACGCGAGAGCGCCTCTGGAACTAGATGTCTCACGACTTCTGCTCCCGGGAGGCGTTCCAGAGATCGGGGAGGAGGAGAGAAGGACACTCGACGAGCCTTTCACGATGGGCGAGATCATCTCGGGAATCGGAAAGCTCAAGAGGCGCAAGGCTTCAGGGGAGGACGGCCTGCCCGTGAAGTTTTATCAAACTTTCGTGGCAGAGCTTACCCCCCGGTACATCAACTCACCTTGCTGATACGCGAGACAGGTGACGTTCCCGCCTCGTTTCGCTCGGCAAAGGTGCGGTTCCTCCCAAAGGCATGAGATCTGAGGAGCATGAGCAACTGGCGGCCGATTACCGTGATAAACGCGGACGCAAAGCTGCTGGCGAAGTTGTGGACTGAGTGCTTGGGGCGGTTGGCAGGAAGTTTCATCAGCCCGGAGCAGATATATGCTGTTCCCGGGCGAAGCATGGAGGCTGACCTGTTCCACGCTTCCACCTGGCTGGAGCTTCAACATGAAAGGGGCTTGATGCGCAGCCGGAATTCCGGTGAGTCCGTCAGCCATGAATCGGATGGTCGGGTGGTAGAGGGAGCCCTTGCGGTCGCAGTCGACTTGCGTAAAGCATTCGACAGCGTCGACCAGAATCTCCTGCTGGAGCTTTTGGAACGCTTGGGCTTCCTGGCCTCATTATTGGCCTATCTGCGCTCCTGCTGGCGCGACGCCTTAATTAGTCTTACTTTCAGCGGGCAGACCGTGCACGGCGTGCCGGTGCGGTGTGGGATACGGCAGGGAGACAGCCTGAGCCCCTTACTCTTCAGTACCTACTTTGAGTTGGTACTGAAAGCGTACAGGGTAACTCTGGCGCACCTGCCGCACGAATGCGCCGGTACGCCTGCGGTTTCAGCGTACGCGGACGACCTTCTGCTGCTGCTCCCTATGTCCACCCTGGCTTCGGCGGTCGAGGAGTTCTTCGACCTGCTGAATCGGGGAACCGGACTTACGGTGAACAGGGCGAAGTCGTCCGTGATGCCAGTTGGTGCGGCGTGGGCAGGGCAGCAGGACTGGGTCCGTTTGGGGACTTCCACGGTAAGGTACTTCAAGTACCTTGGTGTGCCGTTGGGGGACTACTCCCCTGCAGAAGCGTGGTCCGGCTGCCTCCAAAAAGTAGAGACGGCGATCGGCCCGTTCCGAGGCGGCAGGTTTTTCCTGCCTGAACGGGCCGCGGTTTGGAACACGTTCGCGGCTCCTCTCGTCCGTTCCCTGCTTTTTGTTTGCCCCTTCACAGAGAGAATAAGAAAGCGGACAAAGGACCTCCTCCGTATCGCCCTTTGGGGCAACGGGAGGGCCCGAGTCCGCTTGAAGGACTTGTGCGCTCCGCATCGGGACGGCGGTCTCGGTCTCCTGATATTAGAGCAGCTGGAGCTTCAGCTCCAGCTCCGGATGTTGGCACTTGTGCCGGAGTTGTGGTGCACTTGCTAATGCGTCCCTGCACGTCTCCTCGTCATGCAAGCCACCGGCAAGACGGGACTCACGTCCTTTCTTGCACTCCATTGCAGCTGCATCAACCGTTGCGGACTCCACTTTACGGAGGGTGGCTGGCCTGACACGGAAAAACCATGGATGGATCACCTGTCGTCCCGCGAACGGTAGTGCCTGGTTGCAGGAAACCGTTCGCACGTTGGCACAGAGCAGCATGCAACGCACCGAACAGGAACGAAGGTTCCTGTTGAGGCGTTACAGAAGTTGTACGCTCCGAGAGATCCTGGAGGATCCGCAGAAGAGAGCTTGGTCAGGAAGAACCCCCCTTGCTGCTGCGCTGCCCCTCCTAAGGGAAGATGGATAACGATGTTGTGGCGAAGTGGGAGGTTGGTGTAAAAATCTCCGGAAGGGAGAAGATAGGAGCATGGAAGATGGCCCAGCTAACTGAAGCTGCGACCCCGAGTACGCCTCCCAATGGACTTCTGTGCTGGGGCGCGCTGCTCGATGCTCCAGTGGAACATCTGAAGTGGCCCCCGGTGCTAATTAACACCTCCACGCTCCCCTTAAAATGGCAGGAGTCGTCGCTCCTGTTGCTGTACTGGGGACTCTCGTGCAACGCCCGACAACACCATTGGACCTGGGGAGCGGTGAACCCAAATTGTGCTAGGTTTGGGAAACGGAAGTCCATCCCCCACCTCCTTGTGGATTGTGTTGACCTTCGGCTCCTTTGGCTACGCTGTACCGCGTCCATCGGAATCCCCTACGGCAACCCCAGGGACGCTGTAAAAGCCGTCTTCGTTTCCGACGCCCTTCGGCCGGCGGACTCGTTAGCAGCCCTGTACTGCCTTCGCGGAATCGTCGCAGCTTGGAGCAAGGCAACAGGAGAACCTCGCGATAAGGGTGCCATCCAGCGCGCCGCCGAATTTTCGGGGAGGGCGACGCGATGGCCCCACCGGATCCAGCAATTCAGAGAGAACTTGCCGGCATCCTGCGAAGGATTCAACGGCTACAGCAGCAACAGTGATCCCTTCCCGCACCCTCTCACGTTTTCTTTTGTTTTTTGTTTGTCCCCCTTTCCCCCTGCTGCAGCACAGAACAGACTGGAGGAAGAGTTCTCCGAAGATGAGGGGAAAGCTGCGTTCTGTGAATTGCGCAAGGACGTGACTGCGGGCCCTGATAGTGTTCCCATCACGCACTATCAACAGAACCTGCATGCCTACCTGCGCTTATTCCACCAGCTGACCCTCTGCATCCGTGAAGAAGGCAGACTACCCGACTCCTTCTACAAAAGTCGGATGAGATTGTTGCCGAAAGGAGGCGACCTAACGCAGGTCGCTCAATGGAGGCCAATCTCCGTTCTGAACTCCGACGCCAAGTGGTTGGCAAAGATCTGGTCCAACCGCTTAGGCAGGGTCATGTCGAAGCTCATCTCTCCGGTCCAGACATGTGCGGTGCCCGGACGCCACATGTCGGACAATGTCAAGTGTGCCCAGGCTACCATGGGACTGAGCCGATACACCGGCGAGAACCTGGTGCTGGTGTTCACTGACATGGAGAAAGCTTTCGACTCCATCGACCATGGAATGCTGCTGAAGATTCTGGATAAGCTGGGCCTTCCGGAATACTCCAGCAACTTCGTGAGGATGGTACTCCAGAACCAGTACTGCAGCAACGAGATCAACGGCGAGGAGACGGCAGCAATCAGGATGGAATGAGGAGTCCGGCAGGGCGACTCGCTAAGTCCTATGCTGTTCGTCATCTACATCTACATGGAGGAGTCTTCGTTTATCGAAAAGAGTGGACGGCTCCAATGCATAACAATTGGCAACCAGCGACTCACCCATCTGGCGTACGCGGATGACCTTCTCTTCTTCATCAAGGGAGAACGGAATCAGCGCACGTTCCTGGATGTGGTAGACTTGATGCAAGAAGGACTGGGCTTGAAGAGCCAGCTTTTGCCCGTCGGAATCCTGGATCTCTCTGCTCTCACGAGGAGAGGATTCCGAACAGTGGACATGGCCAAGTACCTAGGAGTCTACATCGGCGACGACTCAGCGTCGAAGCTGCTGTGAACAGAAATCCTGGGGAAAGCGGTCAAGGAAGCAGCGAAGTACACCCGTCTGGACATCGGCATGAAGCGAAAGGCCAACCTATGGAATGGAGTACTCCTTCCTAAGGTGCTCTTCGGAGCGGCCTTCGCTAGAATGAAGAAGAAGACCACCCGAGAAGTGGAAAAGCTGCAAAGGAAAACACTGTGGGGCCACTGCCGCCCAAGAGTTCGTCTGAAACCCCTGTGTCGTCCCAGAGAAGAAGGTGGAACCGGGATGAAGTCGCTTGCACACTCCATGGCCATCATGGACACGCGACACATCCTGGATATCGCCGAACAATGGGACGACTGGCCGTACGCGGCGCATAGGGCCTACTCGATGTTGCTTAACAACTCGAAAGGTCTGATGACTGCGCTGCTAGGCCAAGCAGGAGAATGGATCAACATCGACCCTACCTGGAGGAGAAAGCAACGGCTGGAACGCAAGTACAAGATGAAGATCGTGCCGAAAAGCAGGGAGCTCTGGCAGGAGAAATCCATCCTGGTGATCCCGTGGATGCTTCCGGTCCCTCCGGACACGAGAAGTTGGATCTACCAGCGGCCCCGAGTTACCCTGCAAAGAATCCAGGAATGGCGACGAGGAGGATACCTACATCACACTCGTATACTTCGGTATATAGAGATGATGCTAGGCAGGTTCACCCATATGACCCGCGAAGTGTGGATCAGCCACAATGACCTCGCGTGGTTCAGGCTAACCAAGATAAATCTCCGAAGATTAATGCCAGAAGGATACCAGTGCCCTCCAAGAAGCCGCCGATCGCTACGGGAGTGACAGGATCAACCTGCTAGCGATCGGCACGACGCTCTGGAGGAGTGACCTTCCGCCGGACACCCAGGACAACCCCCTGATGTTTTATCATGGAAGAATTCTGAGCGGGTCCAGATTAAAATACTTCACTAGAAGACGGGATGATCAAGACTGCAAGACATGTGGAGACACAACACAAGACTCCACATCTTGACGTGTCCCACATTGCTTCACGACTGGCTGATCCTGAAAAGGATCATTGAACTGACCACCAGCTTCACGACGGAAATCCTTGCCGGGATGTTTCAGGGAGGCGGTAATTTCCCTGCTACAATCCCATGGTGAGGACGACCATTGCTCTCTTCATCACCGCCATACTTGTGCGGTGGTGGAAGATGAGGAAAGCCAGGAGAGCCGCATCCCCGATGGAGATCCTGCAAGGACTCATCAAGAATGAAATCGGCATCAGAAACTGTGGACGACTCCATGCCTGCACGTACCGATTCATCCTGAGGAGGATTGAAGGCGACGCCCGGGACCAAACATCTGGAAACCCACCCTGAATGCAGAACTTGCGACACCCCAAGGACTTCCAAGTGAAAGTGTAAGGCATGAATGAGTAGTGAATTGTATGAATGGAAAATTGTAGTATGAATGTAATATAAATAGAAAATAAATTTATCCCACCCCTTTTGGAACTTGGGGAAAATCGAAGAAAAGAATTTATGACGTAATGAAGCAAAGCATCTCCGAGGCATCTCTCGACATCGCGGACTTGGGGAACGGCTCTTGCGCTCAGCACCGTCACCAACGGACGGAAAAGGCGAAAGACAAAAAAAAAAAAAAAAATGGATGAAACCAACCGTTGCATTTCCTGCTCCTATCCTTGGAAAGTTCCCTTCCTGATATGGGTCACTGTAAGACAAAGGTTCTGACAGAGTCCATCCGTCCTCAGAGATGAGGGCGAACCACGCGCATTCTGGAAACGAGAAGTAACCACTGTCCATCGTGCTGCTTTGCTGCCCGTCCAGTTCCCGTGCAACTTACAGAGGTTAGAACCATTCGACAGCGCCGACTCGTCTGCGACCAGACTGCTACAGGAAGAGGTTGTTGCGGCTTATCTGCTGATTTTTAAGGCTGAAGCGAAAAGTGGTCCAATGTAATCAGCATACACGATCGCGGTATACGAGAGGAACGTCGCAAGAGCCATATCTTCTTCAGGGATGCCTTTGTTCCCAGTTGGACGCGCTCTCTGACCAGCTGGCCAGATGATGAAAATCCTTTAGGTTCTTCTGCTTCCTTCAGGCTTTTTTTCTTTTTATTCTTTCGGGTTTTCTGTTTCGGTTTGCCAAGTGCTGAGGAACTGTTCGCCTCCTCAAGGGGGACTCGCGAAATTCATTAACCCTTTGGCTGCGGAGCTCATCGGACTAAAATGTTCCGTGTTAACGTTCCGCGTGTCGCAGTGGCCATCCCTGTAGACGGAATGCTTTTTCGCGTACAGCGTGCACGATCGAGGTACCGACTGACTACATAAAGAGCTGATCAAAGTCACTATTGTAATTGTTTATTCACATCGCATTAGATGGAATATTTCCATTTTTCCCAAATATACAGCATTTATTCAAAAATTATAATTATAATTCGGATAAACCAAAATAATTCATGCACATTTTTAAGATATCACAAAGGCAAAAAACAATATAATAGATTCTATATGACACCGAGAAAAATCGAGAATCGCGCGGTCGGTATGAGTAGAATTTTGTTTATTGTCGTTGCTAAGGGAACTAACTTTAAGAACGCAAGCAACTTATGCGTTCATCTGAAACATGGATAGTGCTAGCTTATACAAGGTGAAAACATTTGCCAGACGCATAGATGTGTCCATGGCACTCAACGCTGTCCACGCCACCCGAGGGTCTGTTCCGCTCTTCAAGTTATAGGAGGCAACCCCGGATGAACCACCCTATAAATCCAGGAACGTTCCGGAGGAGGGAAACCCTGTACGCTTCGTGGGGGGAACCCCGAAGGGAATCCTCGCCCTGGTTGTCTCTGAAGGGACCTCCCGGAGGGGATCATTGCTCATTTCTTTTTTAGAGGAACCCGCAAGGGGACCTTCCCTTCTTTCCTCCTCCTCGAAGAGAACCCCGAAGGGACGCTCCCCGAAGAAAGCAGAGCGCTCCTCGACACTCTGGAGAGCCCCGAAGGGGATTTCCTCCGGTTACGAAAATGACATCGGTTTTTGGAAGGACCCCAGAAGCTCAACTTCCCACCCCGGCCAGCCAGCGAAGCATCCGGTTGCCACCAGTGCCACAGGCGTCGCCCTGCAGCGGGGACTCGAAACCCACAACGCGTCCCCCGTTCGCATCGTCGACCCCCCCCCCCTCCCCGGGCGGGATTCGAACTCCCGACGCTTGGTGTCACGCGCGGAGACGGCAGCCACGCGCTCGCTAACGCGTGCACGGTGGTCATCGGCATGACAGTCACGTGCTTGTCTTGGGATGGGGGCGCAGGCCCTCCCGTTTGGAGAGGACGGCCGAAGAGGCTTCGCCTTGAAAAACCGGCAATGTGGAGCTGCGGGGGCGTAGGCTCGCCTCCTGAGTGCTTTGCGTACGAAGCGCTGGAAAGGTAGCGCTTGAGCATTTTGATGTTCTGGTAACAGAGAATCTCTCCACTGAGACCTGCGGGTCATGTTCCCGTTTGTTGTGTCTGGAGCGGTCTTGGGCATGACGTCCACGTCGCCAATTTTGTTCCACCCGTGTTCATGTATTCGCCTCGACCACCCCACCGTCGCCCTCTATAGCTTTGGTTGCGGAATAGACGGTGAAGCCCGAGGCAGCAGCATGGGCAGAAAACGTCGACTGGAGGCGGACTCCCGCGGTGAACTCCGGAATGTCGTAGCCTCGGGAGCGCTCGAGCAGGAAGTTTGGCACGGTGGTGAGAGACTGCGGTGCCGAGGAAAAGACCAAGGGCTCCAACTCCGGTGGACCCCTCGCCACGGAGCCCTCGAACACTGCCGCAGGGCAGCTCTCCTCCAGAGACTCCAGGGAGACGCAGCGGCACGAGGCGTGGGAAGTTCCCCGCTCCAGGTATCTTCGCGTAGTCCCAAAACCAGCTTCAGAGAGCGCTCTCTGCCGTGGACCACACCGCTCTGACACCGGACCGTTGAAGAAAAAGCTGTGCCGCAGTCTGAAGGGGCGTCCGCAAGTCCTGAGCGTAAGCGCCAGTTTGCGGGCGCGCTCTGGGACTGCGCCGGAGTGGGAGGACGAGGGCTGCAGACTAATCTTGGGGTCTCGACCACTCGCTTCCTCCGAACAACCCCCCGAGGGTCGGATGCTCGCCTCTTTGTCTTCTTCGGCTGCCGAGCGCTCGCCGAGCAGAGCTTGGAAACCGCGTCCTGGGAACCAAACAAGGAATGAAACTCAGGGACGCTTTAGCGACTCTCCTGTCCAATTCTATTGCAGCTTCGCTTCGAAAGACACAGGGACTTCTTTTGCGCGCGCATCCTCACCAGTCCCCGGTGACCGTCGTCCTCCTTCACAAAGTGACTCCTCCTCCCAAGTGCGGTGGCCCGATCACCAGAGGTGCGTCGCCGACAGGAAATCTGCTGTGACGGATGCTACTAGATGGGGGACCCGTCCCGTCCACTGCTTCCAGGCAACGGAAGCTGCGGGAGGGCCGCGTTCAGCAAGCCGAATGGAGACCGTCGCCGCTGGAATCGATAAGGGCGGGAGGCCAACTCGTTCCCGCTCGCGTCTCCCGGAGTTCCTCTCCCAACCGAACGGAGCAGCTGAGCCGCGCTCGTGGCAAACGGGACTTGTCCAGAACGGGAGCCATCGGCACGCCGACCCAAGGCGCTGCACCTCCATCATTCATCAGCGGCAGCGGCCCTGCTCATCCGTTCCTCGTTCGAGCGCATTCCTGATGGGATTTCTGGGTCTCGTCTTGGTCCTCAAGAAGGAGGAGACGAGGGAGAGGAAAGGGAGGAAGAAGGAAGGAAGAGGAAGAGGAAGAGGGAGGGAGGGAGGGAGAAGAAGAGGAAGAAGAGGAAGGAAGGAGGAGGAAAAAGGAGGAGAGAGAAGGAAGAGGGAGGAAAAAAAAGGATAGAGGAAGGCAGTACCTCCGGAACGTCGTAAAGGAGATGAGAAGCCAATGCATTCCAAGCTAGGAGTGCTCCTTTTCTCTCCGGAAGAGGGCGGGAGGCGAATCCTTAGTCTCATCGGCTAGAGACCGGGGAGTGCTCCAACAGCAAGCGGGTCGCTGTGTTGAGGGGCTGCATGTAAAGGGAGAAGGGGGAAGAGAGGCCTCAGAGTCAGGGAAGCGGGAATCCCCTGGAAGGGGTCGTGTCGCCGGTCTGCTCTCCAAGAGCTTCCCCATCCCAATAAATGGACTGGAGTGGTGCTGGGTGGAAACTCGGACGACGTTCGCGGTCGCCCTGGATGTTCCTCTCTCTCGAGCCAGATCGAGACGGCCGTGCCGGGCATCAGGTGCAGCTCTGCTCCAGCGGTGGTCCCTTGCACGCAGTTGCTCAGACGAAAGCGCGCTTTGAGCGTAGGCTCACCCGCCGCCTCGCTCCACTGCGATGCAGACGGTCCGGTCATTCCTCCGGGCATGCCACCGGGCATACCAGCCCGTGTCGGAGGCCTTGTAGTTAAGGCTTCCGCGTGTGGCACCATGCGTCGCGAGTTCGAATACTTCGGCAGAAACTCTGACGCCACTGCGTCGTCGGGTTCCGAGTTTCTCCTGCAATGGCGCTGGTTGGCCTAATCATTCGGGCGTGGCACCAGCGGTGGATAAAGCCGGAGGCCTCCCGATGAAGGCCGGAACAATGGGAGTCGACCTTCGGGTCCTCCCAGGAATAAAGGAGTGGGGAGTTCCCCCTCCGTTCGTGCAACGGAGAGCGGATCCCCCTCACCGGGGGTCCCTCCGAGTCGTCGCCTCTTCACAGAGTGCACAAGGAAGCAAGCGAGAGCGATTCCCTGCGGGAAGCTGCAGCGTCCCTTCTGAGTTTCGGAAGCGTCCCTTCGGGGTTCTCTTCAGAGTAGCGAACAGGAGTGGTTAACTTGCGGGTTCCCTTCGGAGAAGAAATTCCTACAAGCAGATCCTTTCCGGGTTCCCTTCGGAGAAGAAAAAATGGAGAGGACCACCCCCCTCCCAGGGGGTGTCCCTCCGGAGAGAATGAGGAAGGAGATTCTTTTCGGCGTTCCCCTCCGGAGACAACCAGGGTGGGAGGTGCGATTCCCCCATCCGGGGGGGACCCTCCCCAAGCGTGAGAGGCACGGACTCCGAGCCCTTCCTGGATTCATAGGGCGGACCCCTTCCGGGGTGCCCCTATCCTGAAGAATTACACTGAAGAATTACCCGCCCCCCCTGCGGGTTGCCGCGGGCGGACAGGCGTGAAAACAAAACAGTGTGTTAATGTTTAAAAAGAGCCACGCGCGCCGCGAGGCACGCGACCGGCTCTGAGGTGCTTAGCGAACCAAAAAAAAGAAAACTCTTAAAAAAAAAAGCTGGAAGGAAAACAGAGAAGACAGAAGAAAAAGAAGAACCCAGGGATTTCCATCGTCCTAAGGCCATTAGGCAGGTGGAGTGCTCCAGAATGCCCCTCGCTTTTTGACTGCTGCTGCTGCGGAGGAGGAGGAGGAAGAGTCGTGCGTCATCCATCCAAGCCCGCTGGAGGCATCCGGCGCCCTAGACCCGCTGGAGGTCCCCATGAAAGGTTATTCCGTCTCCATCTGCCCCACTGCTTCACCCGCACCAGTCCAGTGACGGCGTGCGTTATGGTCGGCCGCATAGAAGGGAGGCGAATAAAGGCCACGGGACCCCAGTTCGAGGAATCCCACGGAGAGCAGTGGTTCTTTATCAAAAGGCGCTCTCTGCTCGAGGCGATGACCATATGCCGCGCTTCAGATCGCTTGGGGACTCTGGCCATCTCCTTGTTGTCGAGGTAGGCCTCCCGCACGCTCCGGGGGAGGGAAGGAGGGGATAGCCAGGAAGCAGACGGGAGATCCGCCCTGCCCGTGTTCCGTCAGGTTCCGTGCCTAGTCGGAGGCGCTAACCGGTTCTGCACCGGTTAGCGCCGCGCCTCCAACCGCCGCAGGCAGCCGGGAGACTCGCAGGTGCGTGCGAGGTCCGCCTCCCCCGTGGTGCCGGGGCAGCGCAAGGGAGTGGACGACTCTCGGTCATCGATTTGACCCCTCCCTCAGAGAAGGTGGTTTGATCGGACGGGAGCCAGGATCGTCCGTGACAATCGACGCTTCAGATGGGTGGGGTGGGGGGTCCAGATGATGACCGGAGGCGAAACCCGCCAACCCCTCCAAAAACGTCTATAGCCTGTGGATCTTCCTCGCCTCCTTGATGACCTCCATCGCAGCTCACTAGGCCCTGGTATTCCGCGGAGGCTGCCCCTCTGAAATGGAATATGCTGGAGAGTGCACCAGTTCTCTTGTGTTTCCTGTATTAGGCTCTTGGGGGACTTCGGTTCCCTGAGTCCTCACCGCATTCCACGGTCGTGGGAGGGCAGTGGCGACGATCGCTCTGTCCGAGTGAATACTGGCGCTCCCATCCAGAGAAACCGAACAGCATCGGCTCCCTTTTTTTCGCCTTGCCACCCCTGATTCTGCGGAGGAGGATTTGCAGGGGAGGATCACATCCCACTATACCGCTCTTCCAGCCAGTCGGGAACATTGAGTGGTCGTAGCATTGAATGTGCTGTGGGAACGGGTCGACCAGAGTCCACTAGCTCATTGATACTGCTGAGGAACCACACGCTCCACCCTTCCTTGTCGGGCACCGAAGAGTCAGTCCTTGGGATTCTCTTCCATTCTCATAAAGTCACTGGGATGCTGGGCGTGGGAATGGTGATGTCCTGCAAAGGTTTCAGGAACCCAGGTGCTAAGGAATGGACGCGACCTTGCTATGGAAGACGACGGTGCTGACGTCCAACGTCCAGCACAAAGCCGGGACATCCACCCACGTAATGGCAATGTCCAGAGCAGGGATTTTGGCCCAAAGGTGACGAGAGGAAGGCCGTGGGTTCGTATCCCAGCTGCCTACTTTTCAATCTTTAAATGGGATCAGCTGTTGGCTCTTCCCCAGTTCTTATTGGGGAGAGTCAGAAAAGCCTTCGAAAGTCTGTAGCAGACCCTTCTCACTCATCTCCCCCTTCTCTCTCGACAGGAAACTCAGTAGGGAAAGGAGGCATCCATCTACCAATTAGGGACCTCTCGGGGGTCAAGCGATGCCAAATCATCGATCACAAGCGACTTTGGATGCGGAGGGGAAAAACCCGGAAGCTCCATGAAAGCCCCTGGTCTGCCCATCGCGGTGCTCGTGAAGAGCGCGATTTTGTTGCTGACTTCCTGCAGCCTTGCTCCGGAGAGTGGCTGAGGTAGACTGGGTCCACGCGACAGCCTGCTTCGTCCTCCCCCGTAACGAATGACGCCACACAACGACGTGTTTTCCCCATAAGTGGTAATTTTTTCCTCTCGGAATCCCCCCTCCTTTGGGCGCCCGTCACCATCTTCGCCCGCTGCGTGAAGAGATCAAGGAATATTTTCCCAGGGAAACGTCTCGACTTTTGGGCCGCATCCAGTTTTGGATTTCGGAGCTTCTCTCCAAGGATGGGTCGGTTTGGAGGAGGAGAATGCGTTGAAACCATCGCCGCAGCGGGAGTGCGCGGCTGCGCCATCTACAAGCGACGGTGGATCCGAAACTTTCGTGGCGTTTCCAGGGGCGGGTCGAGTCACAAAAAGTCGCTTCCTCTTTCCCGGGGCCTCAGCTGCGGACTTCATCCTGGTGGCTGGCTGCCCTTCCCAGATGGTTCCTCGAACCGCGGCCTCCCCGCCGTTTCACTTCCCGATCCAAAACGAATGCGGCCGGAAAATTTTGGCAATCCCACTGAACCAGATCGTACGACCTTCGTGCCGGAATCAGGCTCATTTTCGTGGGCGGATGGGGAGTCCCCTCCCCCTACTCGATAGGTTTTTTGGAGCGGATGGGATCTCTGACTCAGAGAAGATCGACGGAGCGTGCTTGCTGCTCGTTTTGGGCATCCTTGAGAACGTAGTTGCTAAACGGCGAACGAGAGGAACGAGAGGCGCAGAAATTCGTAGTGCCCACCCCACGGAGGGACTCTTACGAGAGATCACGTACAAAGAGACCACCAGCACCTCCCGAAAGACTCAGTCCTGTGGAGGCAAGTAGTGAGCTCTCCAACAGAGGAAACGCTGCTGAAGTCTCCACGAATGACTTTTAGCTTTCCCATTTTTACCTTTATTTATTTCTTTTTTAGAAGAAAAAAAATCCGCCGGGATTTGGCCACTCTGGCCGTAAAAGACTAGCTGGAATTTTCCCTTCCTGGAGCGACGGCTGGGGAACCGAAATCCGGAGACCCAAGCGCAGGAAGCATTTGAGTTGGCTGAGAACCGGAAGGAAGGAGGCGCCCTGGTGGAGTTTCTCGGACCTGAGGGGGAGTCGAGGGCAGCGCGCAGCGGGGCTGAGCTCCCAGCGGAGGAAGGAAGTGTTGCCCCGAGCTGCTTGCTGCCCGGAACGGCGGGAGACTAAACGGGCGCCGTTAAGAGGGTCCAGCTATAAGTCAGACTTTCAAAGCATCATTTTATTCTTCTAAAAGGAAATCATCACGGGTAAATTCAAACAAATCAATGAGTAATGGAAGTTTCTCGTTCAGGATCGGAGTGATGACTGGTGGTTCCGTTGATGGCACAAGGTGTCGGCTTCCCGGTCTTCCCAGTGGGTCTCGCCTGGTTTCGAAAGTTCCTCGATCGTCCTGCTATTCGTCTGTGGTCTCGACCTTTAGTGCTCTCAGCTTCCTTCCCAGGCGATCCGCCACTCTCTTCCCACGTTCCTCCCTTGCGAGGGTGAGGTGGGGGCACACGGGGTTTCACACGCGGAGGAATGGTGAGGCTCTCACGGATTGCCTTTCTTCGCCGAATCACGGAAGAAGAGGAAGGAGAAAAAAAAATGGGTGCGCAAAGGAAAAAGAACAACTAGCGTAACGTCCGCGTCCTTGCCATCTAAATCTATCCAGGGTACTTCACAGAAGAGTGCTATTTCAGTAGCAACGTGTTGCCGCAATCCTGCCGTCACGGCATGCTAAATCTCGACCAAGTACTTCGCCGGACAGATGCGTTGATGATGGTGCTCGTCGCGGACCATGGTCATGCCGCCAACCTCTTCGCTGGTCTGTATGACAATCTGGAAGAGAACGCCGCTGGCGTCGGCCGGGAACGGACTCTCACGAGGGTACCTCATCTCTGTGGAGCTTGACGCTGCTGTCACCGTCCGTGACCTGCAGGTTGTGAGTCACCTGGCACACCTTCTCGTTCGGTCCGAGCTTCGTGACGTAGCGGCTGGGGAAATAACCCGTCTTCCCCAGGCACTTCCCCTTCCACCAGTCTGGGGACGTCGTGTCGGTGACTGTGACCTTGCAACCAGCTCTGCAAAAAGATCGAACGCTATGGAAGAGAACGGGAAGGGGACGAGGTGACGTTCCCTAAGGGGGCAAATCCCACTCAAGCTATCAGGCCACAAAGGCCTTACTCTCTAGGTTCGAACGCTGCCAAGGACATCGCCCGGCTTTTTCCAGCGACCCCCAGGGTCAAGACCGCTCCCACTCTCGCAGAGAGGAGTGGGTATTTTGCACCAGGGTTTGGCTTTCGTCGTTTCTGTTTCGATGATCTCGCGCTTCCATGGTCACCTGCCGTCCCACTCAAAGAGCAGGCGGGTAGTCGCGGCAAGCGGACGAGCAAGCTGATGACCCAGGTCTGGAGGACTGCCCCTATCGATGGCCTGTCAGGAAGCGAATGAAAGCGGAAGCCGCCTAAGGGCACCAACACGTCGCTTGCCTTCAAGGGGCCGGAAGGGGCGGTTCGGAAGATCGACAGGCAAGATGAGAGGACCGGCGCACCTCCAGAGGGGGTGCAGCGGCTCCGGCTCCGGCGGTCGTCGCAGAGTCTCCAGGACTGCTCCTGTGCATCCGAGGAGGAGCGACAAAAAGTCGAATCCCCCAGGAAAGCGCGTCGGAGAAAACTCTGGAGCCTCCGGCGGGGACGTTAGTCGGTCCTTCTTCGTCAGAGCCTTTAGCCGTGCCGTCGCCAGCGGAAGTCGTCAGTCGGTCCCTTCCTTCCCTGCGATTTGCGGAACTCCCGTCGGGCGTCACTGCGGCATTCTTCGCCAGCGTCGCATCCCGGAACGAGCTTTGGAAGCATCGGACACGGATAGCCTCCTGTAAACGAGAGGGCATCCGAAAGACGCAAGAAGAGTTGAAGGGTCATTTGAACGGAGAGGACGATAGAATCCTCTTCCTCTTTCTCTCCTCCTCCCCCGCCTGCTCGAATCCTCCTTTTCAACATCATCCTCTTATACCAAAAATTCGAACGAGGGAGCTTGGAACAGCGCGGGTATGGGAAAGCCGCGTCCAGGCAACAGCAGCGGCGGCTTCTAGTGACCATAGAGATTCGAGTTCCCTGGACAACTTGAGGATGACGTCGTTGATGAGGAGAAGCAACCTCGTACATCCGCTCGGAAGGAAGCTGTCTGCTCATTTTCAAAGGGATGGGGTGGAGGGTGGGCAGGAGCTAGCAATCGTGTCCTGCTGGCACGGTCTGACCCTTCATTCACAGCCACTCCGTTCTCTTCTTCGCTTCTTCGCTGCCGCCATTTAACATACGAGGCCGGGAGCCTCTCGAGACGGTGTGAGACCCTTCCAGAAGAGCAGCGGGGGAGGCGGAAGGTCCACCTGCGCGGCTGGCCGTATCCACGCCCCCGGGACGCAGGCAGACGACAGCAGGGACGATACTCCCGTGTCTTGTGAAAGCGCGCGGACACGCGGGAGGTCCAGGCAATTCGCTTCGCTCGCGTGACGTCGGGCTTGCCGGTCGCAAGCACCTTTCCAGAACGGGAGAGAGGGCACTGAGGGCAATCCGAGAGACAATCCGGAAATCCGTCGCTCCCGGTCCCTTGAAGAAATGCGGGATACCGAACGGAGCCCTAGCATTCAAGTGGCCAGTCTCCTCGGGCAGGGATGGGTGGGAGACCTTAGCTGGCCGCAATCGCTCCCTCCTAGACCCCTGGGCGTCTCCCGAATTCGCTTGCGCGGCGGCGCTTCCGTGGTTCCACCTGGGGCTGGGGTGGAGCGGAGTTCCCGCTCTCTCCCCTCAAGGGGGGAGGCGACTGCGAGACGCTGGGAGCTGAATGGGTCCCTCCTTATTCCCTGCCCCAACGGGCCGAAAATTCCCGATCCTCTTGCTGAAAGGAAGATCTCGGTCCGGAGGGAGCGCAGTCCCGGACAGCGTTCCAACTTCCGAAAGGCGAGAGTCCCGCCGGTCGGTTCGGAAATATAGCGGCGCGAGCCCGAGAGGACTGCCTCCTCCAGGCGCTCCCGGGACTCGTGGGGGCGGTCTCCTGGTGGTCCCGGCAGGTACCTTTCGGGTCGCCTCCCTCTCGAGTTTCCATTGGCAGGCCTCCCGGTGCCCCCACACCCACTTGACGGATGGCATGGTTCGCTGCCCATTCGGAGCAAAAAGCGGTAGCGGCCGGTCGGCCCTCCATCCCACCGAAGAAGTCACTCGGGTTCGCTGCCTGCTCTAGTGACCGATCGCCACGGTGCAGCAGCCTGAGGCACCCCAGACGATACGAGCAGACGCAAGGGTGGCTCTCCTCCTTCCGATTCTAGAGGCAAACGGATGGGACAGTCACTCTCCCCTTGGTGGCGCCTCGACCTCCGACTGTTCTCGCCTTCTCCCGAAAGAGGGAAGTGGAAGGCGCGTCCCTTCCAGCTTGCTTCTCGATTGTCCCTCCTCGGAGAGCGATCCGGTGTAATATGGAGCCGCGAGAGGGAAAAGGGCACTCCTTGGAGGAGGCAGACGCTGGTCGCTCTCACATCGGGAAGGTCCGCCGCAGGCGCAGCTGGTCAGCAGCATGAATCTCCACGCTGCTGCCTGCACGATTGCGAAGCAACCTCGGGACTGCGCGGCGGCAACGAAGGAGAGCGGGTGCGCCTTCCACTTGCTCGAAAACGCGACCTCCCTCTCTTCCAGTCCAGGGAAGTCAATTTGAGCAGTTCTTATCCCTCGCGTCGGTGTTCCAGGGGACGTCACGACCGGACAACGGATTCCTACGTTGATCTCCTCCAAGCCTCTCGCTTCATCCACGGGGGAAAATCGCTGCTTACCTCTCTCCCGGTTTCCCTGCTCCCTCCCTGCATTTGCTGGCAACCTCCGATTGCATCCCTCTGGGACGCTCCCTGTTTCCAGACGGGTCTCGCGGCAGTTCCCGAGGCAGCTCAATAGGGCTCAGGGTCGGCTGGGGTGCTTCCTCACATTTCGATCCAAGACTCTTTTTCGAGTTCCCCCATCCACCACCCCTTCCTCTTTGCTCCCGAGGAGCTGCCGACATGCCTGTCTTCCTCCTCACGATCCCGTGGACCAGGAGGCTCAGCTACTTGCCGGCGCGACCGCCCGCCTTTGCCAAGTCGGAAACGGTGGTTTCCCTTCTGCGAGGAGTCTGGCAAGGACGTCTACTCGGCGAGGGATCGATCAGAGCCGGCCCTACCTTAATCTGCCTCCCGGTCGAGGATCCCATAAATCAGCTAATTAAAGCCTCCTGCGACCCTTACCCGACGGCGGGAGCAATCAGAACGCTCCCAGATCGAAGCACAGAGATCGAGATAAATGAAGGATGCGCTGCCGGGTTCCGATCAAAAGTTCACGTCTGATAAAACCTGAGCTGGGGGAAGGGGCGTCTTCGTCCACGGGGTGGAAGGGGGGGAGCGAGCAGCGAGCGCACGCTTGCTGGCGCTGCAAACGCGGGGGCTCGCCATCTTCGTGGCCCTCATGATGGCTGCAAATTGAAATGAATCCGCGCGGGTACGTCCATGCGCTCTCGTAGATGCCCGTTCCTGTGAAACCAGGAAACATCTGTAGTCGCCATCGTCTAGGGGGGAAGGGAGCGGCAAGGCCAAAAGTCAGAAGGGGAGGAGGAGGAGGAAGGGGAGAGGGGGAGAAGGGAGAAAGAAAGAGGAGGACCAGCGGTTCGTGATTTTCCTTCTCCCTCCTTCCTCGCTCTGAATTGGGAGGAGAGCGGTTGCCTGGGCAACGGAATCCGGTGTCTGCTCCTGCCCCGCATGAAGATTGCGAACCGCTGGTCAGCGTTGGCGGCAATGCTTGCGAGGATTCCAGAGAGAGTGTCCCCTTCCTCATTCCGCGTGGTGGTCAGCCGGGATATCCCGTGGTCGGGGTGCGGAAAGTTGTCGAGGGTGAAGTCATCCAAGAGTTTCTGTTCTCGGAGGCTCCTCCAGGATGGTCTCTTCGAGACTTCCAGCTCTTTTCCTCCCTTCCTGGACTCTTCTTGGGAAGGTGCGAGGCCTTGTAGCCTCGGAGTGCGACCAGGACACTCTCTCTACGCCCTGACAAGCTCGGGTATCACCGAAGGATGCAGACTCCTCTCGCGAGCGTCTCTGCTCCGCGGAGGAAGGGGAAACAGGTAGCTGGACGGGCAGGACCGCGCACCAGGAAACTCCCTCCCCTCTCCCGCTCCGGGAGGAACGTAGCAAAAGGCACTCCCCCGCGCTGCGTTCCTCCGCCCGAGGAGGAACGCAGCGCCGGCCGATGCGGCCCCCTACCGCCTCCTGGGCCTTCAAGGCGCCGGTCCATCCATTCGGTAGACGCACCGGGCCACCGCACTCCTGACCACCTCCACGCGGGGGAACGCAGCAGGGTGGTCTCACCTGACCTCAGCAGCCAGGAGGAGGGACGTCGCTCGCACCACACAGGGACCGGGAACCCGCGGTCAGTCACTCCTGCCTCTGGAATTCTATCAGTGACAGCTCTGTTCATCCGTTGGGCAGCACCAACTGTCAAATCTGGGTCCGTCGGCAAAACTCTATGAAGGGAGCCGGGGCGTAAGCTGTTGTTGGCATGGCAACCCTTCTTCCCGATAAAGTTCAGTGATTTCTGACACCTGAGCTCGAGACCCTGCCCTTCCGTGCCACACTGTCCCTCGCAAATGCGAGGAGTCCGTCTTCTTGAAAGGGGCTGTCTCCCGTGCCCCCCGTTCGGGGCACAATCTGCAGAGAGGTGGCTCGCCCTGCTGCCACTAGCGTGCTTGCTCTCATCCCCTCCATTGACCCAGATCGATGCTCGTTTCCCACGCGGGGTGATCTTCAAGATTGCGGGCCGGATCTGGAGTCTTTTCGCTCCGGAAAATGCTTGCGCCCGTGTCCATGGCAACGGATTCGTCTACGTCAACCAAGCGGTCAATTGGCCCGCTGTTTTTTTTCCCCCTTCTTTTTCTTGTTTTTCCTCTCAAAACGACCCCCTTTGTTTGCGCAGTTTCAATACTCTGCGCTGGATGTCAGGGGTGCAGCCGGTCTTTAAAGATGGTGTATGATAGGACAGCGCTTCCATCCTTGAAGGAGAGACCCTGGACAGTATGCGAAGGCGGACACTGAGAAATGTCCATAAATTCCTAAAATATGTTCACGTCAGCTGAAGGAGAGGCGTGGGAGAGCACCGCAGATAGGAAACATCGACCTGAACGATGATGAATCATCCAGCGTCTGGAGCAGCCGCAGGATGATGACAGGGGATTTTCCGATCGGTATTACGGAAAAGGGGAGAAGCCCTCCAAATTCCAAGGATATATCAGTCATCGTCCCGCAGAGAGGGCGACGAAGAACGCATGGCGACTTCCCCTTCCACGAGAGGGAGAGGGGAAAACCGTACGTGACGGTTGCCCGGAAGAAGTTCCTGGTGCCAGCCAGCAGACAGAGAAACCACGCCACAACAAGCAGTGGATTAGCAGTCGCCGTCTCTGCACCCAGTGCAGTCGGGACGTCCACCAGGTGCCCGGACTGGGAATCCCCTGCACGACCGCACGCATGCTGGCAGCACGACCGAGCGGTCGGCAGCCGCGGCAATGCCCATGACGGCGCTCCAGACCAGCGGCGACGAGAGAGCCTACTCGCCGAAAGCGAGGGGCCACGGGTTCTAATCCCTGCAGGCGCACCTTCCCAGCAGAGTCCGTGTCTCAGCCAGGCACACTTTCCACGGAGAGGGAGCTGAGCAGGCGGAGGAGACGGTCGATGCCGGGTGCCCTGCAAGAGCCGGGGAGCCCGGGTGCGAAGGAAGGAACGCGACCTTGATGCGGAAAGACCACGGCACATTGCCGTCCAGAGTCCAGCACAGAGCCGCGAACATCTGCCGGGCGCATGCTGCGTACGACCGAGTCGCCGCCGGAGCCGCGACGGGCCTCTTCACCCTTCTTCGTACGCCCCGCGCGGCGACAGCGCCGGGGAGCGCGCGCGCACTTGACCCAGCGGCGGCGAGAGAGAGACACCCTGCGGCGAGCGAAAGGCCTCAGGTTTCGAATCCTCTCCACGAGGAGCCACTGCCCCACCTCTCGGACGACCCGCCGCGTAACAGCGCTTGACAGCGAGGAAGGGAGGGCGGCGGAAGCTACGGAAACTTCCCGCACCCTTCGCATCCCTCAATGGTAGGGCTGATCCTTCCAGCTTCCATTCCTTCGTGGAAGAGTCGCCGGAAGCAGGACAAGATTCTGGGGACCCGGGAAACCCCGGGCAGCTGTGGTGGCACCGCAGAACAGCTCCAAGCTTCTTCACCTTCGGCAGCATCGCGGATGCGGGGGAGGTGTCTCCAGGATAGACTCTGCTCCGCCAGGGGCGATGAAAAAGACGACGTCGCCTGCACAGCGGGAGGACCGAGAAGCCGCAGAAGGAAACAACCGGCGCCGAGAGCGACACCGCGAGGTAAGGTTTCCCCGCTTCCCGCAATATTTTATTCATTCATCCGTCTTTCGCTTCTCGGAATGGTCCACTTTTGGAGCATGGGTCGCTCGCGCGTCGAAAGCCAACTCGAGGTGGATTTTCGGACGCCTCCCTTACGATGCGACGAGAAATCCCCGTCGCAGGGATTTCTTTGAAACTCGGGAAATCCGCTCGAGGCGCGGTTTGCCCAGATGCGCGGAGGGATGCGGAGCGTGGCTCGTCCCCAAAGATGGCGGGGAAGATAGCCCTCTGCTCGCTTCCGTCCTCTCCGAACAACAACAGCAAGTGTTTGGAGTCCCTGTTCCCGGAAACACCTGCTCCCCCGTAAGGAGACGTCCGGGGATGATGGTAGGGACGAAATCCCCCTCGAACCACTCCTCAGGGAGCGTTTTCGCGTGTTTTTGGAGGAGGAATCGAAAGCAATCGACCCGGCAGTCGCGGACAACCCGCTGTTTCTCTCCTCGCGGCAGGAAAACGCGCTGTTCGGTCCTCCATCGATCGGCGCCGTGCAACGGGGAACACCACCCACAAGCGAGCGAGGGTGGTGTCGCGCGCACCAATGCGCACGGCGGGCTTTGCAGCCCGAGATGCGAGGTGGGGTGCGAAGGCGGAGCGGAACAGCAAGGGAAAAACTCGAACGGACACTTCCGCGTCCGGCCAGCCACTCGGAGCCTTTCGGGCGCGATCCCCGGTCCAGATCAGGGGCCAAAAAACTGCACCTGTTGCAGCTGCTCGGCACGAAAGTAAGCAGATCTTGCGCGATAGGGACAGAGGGAGAGAGGGGGGGGGGGCGAGAAAAAGATCCGAGTTTCCCGCCGCGATTTCGCAGCATCACCTCCGAAGCCGCAAACGGGAGGAGGAGCGGGGCTGCCACCACCAAACGACCACCTTCGGCTTGCAGCCGAGATGCGAGCGCTCCAGAGCATCGTTCTTTCCCATCCGCGGAGGAAGGCGTCGTCGTCTCGGATGGCGGTCTTTTCGAGAAAACAGCTTCCAGGTATCGGCGGTTTGCGAGCGAAGCCCCTATTTTAATATTCTGATCATTGCTACCGGAAGAATGGATCCAGGGGAGGAGGGGAAAGGGTGGGGAGAGGGAAAAAACCTCTTATTATTTTCGAATTGGGGAAATGGGAGTGGACACGGCGTTCCTGGTTTCAATAAATGTCTCCAAGGGCACTTCGGCCGCGATCGCGAATCTCTGCGCGAGTCGGCTGCTGCATTTGCAGCTTTTTCTGTCCGTCCCACGAAACTCCGGATGCGATGAAGCAGGATCTCTGGGATGGTTCAGTGGATCTTCGAGCAGTGAGGAGCGCGTCCTCTCATGGTGACACCCCAGCGCCGACCGAGCGGAAGACGGTCGGGAACAAGAAGGAAGGGGAAGGGGTAGGAGGGGGAGGGAACAGTAGCGATGCTCCCCACACTCGGGTGAAAAGCGGCTCCTCTCTCTCATCCTTCCTCTCGCATCCCGGAAAAGAGTGAGGCCAGGGCTTTGCGGGAGCAAAGCTACTGGCCTCACTCTTTCCGCGCCCCAGGCTACTTCCGGTCTTCTCCCCTGGGGCGCGGAAAACCACTTACTTGAGGTCCAGCTCGTCTGGGTTCTCCGCCTTGAAGTCGTAGAGCACGGCGTAGATGCTGGCGGGCAGGAGCCGATGGACGCGGCTCTGGAAGACAAAGAGCATTGCACCATCCCCACCACGCTTGTGTCCCCAAGAGTGGATCCCGCGCCCGCCCTACGAGCACGATCCAAGTGCGGCAGGCAAAATGAGAACAGCGACAACCTGGGGGCCTCCTTTTGCTTGCCCGCGGAACACCCACGCCGGATCAGCGCGTTCCTCTCCGGCAGAGGAGCGAGCTCAAAAAAAACAGGGAAGGAGGCGGTCTCCACTCGACCGCCCTTTCTCGCGCGTCCCGGCGGGATCACTGGCCGTTCATGAAACGGTCCTCGAGAGAACGGAGGAAAAGGGGAGTTTTGGTCCAACAGTTCTCGAGATCCCTGCTTTCCTCTCCCTCGCTTCCAGGATCCCCAACTAATCCGAACTTTCGTTCCTCGTCGCACTTCCTGCAATGGCCGCCAGGTGTGCTGTGTCCTGTGAGTGGTGTCTGCTCTTGGTGAGTACACGTGTATGTGTGCTCCCTTGTGTATATGCAAGTTGTACGCAATGGAGCCAACGACCATGACTCCCGAGCCTCGCGGTGAGAGGCGAGACCGCAGAGGGAAGCAGGGAAAGAGCGGAAGAGCATCCCGCAAAAGGAGGACCCGGAAGAGGGGAAAGGAGTAGCCTTCGCGGCTACAAAAGCGCTGCATCAACAGGCACCAGAAGTCTCCCGAAGAACGGGCCGCGTTGGTGACGGAGGACGGCGACTCTTGTAGCCGGGCCTAGGCCTCCTAGTTGCAACGCCTCGACAGCGAGCGCGCGCACGACCACCGCACGCATTGGAGGGTACAGAGGGCGGTGTGAGAGCCTGAGGTTACTTTCCGGATCAGTTGAGCGACCATTCACAAGCACACACCGTTCCGGTGGTGACCAGGTGGCATCGCAAAGCTGCACGCCGCACAGCAAACGCTACTCCGTGATCTTGCAGAGCCAGACGGACAAAGTTCCACGAATCATGACACCCGCTCCTCATACGGTGCCGCGCCGAGTGCATCTGAGCAGTGCATCTTCCCCACAAATCCATGAAGCGGCTCTCCGAGTGTTCAATTTTCCGGAAGCTGCGCGTCTTCGTCCGAAATTCTGCTGGACTGCTGAGTCCGAGTTGCAGTGACATGCTACCCTGACCTTCCGCTGTCTATAGAAAAAAAAAAAAAAGAGGAACCACACCGAGGTGTGGATCTTCGGCAAACGTGCCTGTCTGTGGCGCCTGCCCCAGAGACACTTGCTGCTTGTGCCAGGTGTATTGTATCAAAAAGGAAAACTGGAACACCCACACACCCCAACCAGTCAGCGTCAGCGGCCAAAAACGAGGCATCTGTCTGAACGCACTGGAGGACGCCTTGGTGTCACTAGAAGTGTCTTCCTGAGCAGGGCGGCGACGACTTCGCTTCCGGAACGCTCACTTGGAAGACCCGCAGAACGCTTGTTGCCACCACCCACCACCGGCTTGGTTCCGACGGTTTCCCGCAGAAGGAAAGGAAGAGAAAGGCAGGGTCTGCACAGAGGCCACTCCCTCTATGGTTTCCCTTCCACGTGGGAAAAATTCGACTTCGGATTGCCTCTCTTCCTACTCGTGCGGCGTGGTCCGTCCGCGAAAATGGGAGATCCGGCGCTCTTCTCATTCCGGAGCGTTCGGAAGATCCGTAAGGAGGTTCCTTTTCTTCCCTTGTGAGCAACGAGCGCGCCGGCAGGGTCGTTCCTTCCCCCTACGACAGGGGGTCCGGGGAGCCATTAGAATGAATCAGTGGTGGAGCGTGCCGAGTTCCTTCCTGCATCACCACGCCTCCTACCTTCTGTGCCCTGAGGCAAGCACAAAGCATAGAAGAGACGGAGCGTCCCTTCCTGTACAGCGCTGAGGACGAAGGTGACCGAGTGAATCCCTTCATCCGAAGAGACGGTTCCCGCGCCACTGTGCACGGAGGATACCGATCCCTTTCCAATCATGCATGTGGTAGTGCGGCTCTTGGATCTCTCGTTTCTCCAGCAGCGCGCCGCCTTCCTGCGAGGCTAGAAAATTCGCCCTTGGCCCCCGCGTCGCGAGCCTGCAGCGGCCCTCTCATTCGTGTTGCTTTTTCAGCTTTCTTTGCCCTCTCCAAGACACAACGGGACGTTCGCTCCAGCGATTGCAAAAACCCCACGGTTCCCGGATCCTGGGCGACCTTCCTACTCTCGACCACCCCTCCAACATCATTGCTGGTCACTGCCCATTTGCCTTCCTCCGTTGCATGTTGTCCGCTAGCAGAAAACCTTTGAGGTGCTTTCGATTCAAAGCATGCCGAGGACCTTCGATTGGGAGGAGACTCATGGCTCGCGGTGCGGCCCAGCTGCTCTTCAGGACATCCGAAAATCCGTTTTGGTGTCTTTTTGCTGCTCATCCTTCGAGGAAGCCTCTGATCTTCGGAGGAGCGATGCCGGAACTCACCACCCGAGCACGCCTACTCCGCAAATGCATCGGGCTCACCCCTAGGATGAGAGGCAGTGGGCAAATTCTGGCGGGCGCTGAACTCCAGATTCTCTCCTCTCTGATGAGAGAGGGAAGATTCTGCCTCTTCGAGCGTGGGAAAGGTGGTAGCTTGAAAACAAGGAAAACAGGAGTGGTCTGATTATGGCCGTCTCAGCCTGCTGACCTCTTGATCGACTGGACTCCGGCGTGCGACCGTGCTCAGGTGACAGCCCAGATGCCGAGATGAAGCATCCCCTGCATCTCATCCTATTCTCCAGGCTCGGAACAAATGGAAGCGTCCCTGGACTCCGATGTCTTCCAGCCAAACTGTTCTCTTCTGATTTTCCCTCGGACCCGAAGGAGGAGAGAGGGAGGAGGGGGAAAGAACCCTTTCCAGGGCAACTCCCCTTCTTCTATCCTCCCCTTACGCTTGCAGTCTTCGGTCTCAAAGGAATGCTCTGGGAGCTGCTCTATCATCCGGACTGCGGGGAACCATTTGGAAAATCTGTCCTCGCCGTCTGAGCGCTCAAATCGCCATTCCCGACAGCTCACTCGTGGCGTAACACACGCCTCTGCATCCTCATCATCTTGCCCCTGGTCCCTCCTGCAATATATTTCTCACGTGTCGTGGTTGTGGGAAGATCATTAGTTTCCTTCACAAGATGCTTCCGATACGACGGTGCGAGACTGGGATAAGAAGTCAGAGACTGTCTGTCCACTCCTGGACCGCCGATCCGAAAGTTTCATTCTGCTTGCGCCTTCGTCGGCCGTAATACACCCTCACGTGCCATCAAGCGGACGATGACGCCGTTGCGCTGGTGGCTTCTGGAGCTTTCCAGATGCTGGACTCAACCTCTCGAAGTGATTGCTCCCGGATCTTCCATTCTTCTCCTGTTAACTGTGGGATGTTCTGATAGCTACGGTCCGGTCGCTGTTACTCTCGCGTGGTGATTCCAGATATTCTAGCACTGCTCTTTCCATGAACGTCTTCTATTCCATCGGGCTCCTCGCGTTCTCTCCAAGTTCAGTGACCTTTCATGTGGTCGCTTCTCACTTGCGTCAGTGTTTTCGGCCGCACAAGATGGCGTTCCTTCCAGATTTCAAAGTGAAGTGCGGACACAAAGCTTCTAGGGATCCCGAGGAAAGTGCAAACAGTATCACTCCAAGCAGGTCCAGTCGTCATCCAGTCCCACTCTCGAATGTTGTCATAAAAGCGACTGCTGCTTCACGCAAGATTGAACTAGGAGACTCGATTTTCAAAAGCGGGAAAGTTCTCATCAAAGGTGGGTGAAATCAGCACGGGAAAATGCCAACCGGTTGCGAAGGAACCTGCTCCTGCGCCTGCAAAGAACGGTTCCGATTTCTCTTTGCACCCCAGAAGGAAATGCTTTGAGCGGATGCAGGGACGAGGCGAGGCATCGAGGCACACGACCTTCGCGCTTGGAAATTCATGCCAGCGTGGTAGTTTGACGCCCTGTTGGCAGCTCAATTACTCCGGATGGAACTTCCCTCCGGATTTCTGCGCCCTTGGAGCGAATCATCCCCACCATTTTGTGTTCTTCCTGCTCCTTGCTCGATCTGTTCCGATGATTTCTTTCCGTGTGACTGGATGGCACTTTTAAGCTGTAAGGTAGAAAGTTGACACCTGCGAGAGACGCGAGAAGGGTGATGGGGAATTTCGGTCGCGTGCCTCGGGTAGTGCCAGCGCTAACAAGAACGCAAGAGTTTACATTCCAAGGAGGTTCTGAAGGGGAGATGACGTCACACTGCCATGCGAGAGGAAGAAAGGGATGAGGTTAAGGGATGAAAAGCACTGGAGGAATGCGGCGCGCTCGAAGATGTGGGAGCGCGAAGATCCAGGTTGACCCAATAAGTCATCAGAGCACGCTTCGAGTGATCCCAGGTCGGAATTCGTGGCTTCGAAGTCAACAGCTCTTGCCAGTTGTCGAGGAAGGAGATCTTCTTGAATCCCGCGTGGCCTGCAGCAGCCCTGGTTGAATTCGTACCGTGATCTGATCGCTTTGCTTTTTCCAAACCCTTCATTCATCCAAACCGAGCCATTGTCGGCTTTTGCGACTGCCCGTTTCGTGCTCAGAGCCGGGCAAGTATCTGCTCCCGGTTCTGAGCGGAAGATTGCTTCAGGAGCGAACAGTTCCTCTTGCACTGCTTGTCAGAGGTCAGAGGTCATTTGGAAAGCGACTTCTTTTTGTTTGTTTCTGTGTTTTTGGCATCCAAGAGCAGCCTCCGAGACCAAACAACCCCTCGCAGTGACCCATATGTCCTCACCACACCTTCCAGACACGGACATCTGCAGGCGCGTGTCTAGAAGGTGCAAATTTTCCGAAAGACCGCTCTTTGGCCTCTTTCTCTTAATGAGTCCACTCTGCACCATCAACCTCTACATTTTCGTATTTCACACTCCAATTTTCTAAGAGCTTCCAAACTGCTCCTTCTGGTAAGCCTGGTGAGAGATCGAAGAGGGAGTTTTCCGAACGCCCAACGTCTTCCTCTTCTCGGTAGCAGCAGTCCGCGTCTTGGATGGAAGTTCGTCCGGTAGGCAGCAGCGAGGGATGGAAGACTAAAGGCGTGCCCATCCGCTCCCGTCGCGATATCAAGTGCGCGAGGAGGGATGCGAGCGGCTCGACACCCTGTCACCCCCACCCCCGCGGGAAGGAGTCCGCAGGTGAGACTCTGAACTCCCTGTGCAACCGCTTCATGCGATGCTCACGCACGATGCACGTGAGATGCGATGTGCGCACGCTCGCGGGGCGAAGTGCAAGCATGCACACGAACCCTCCTCGACTTCCTCGCTCCCGAAGCACACGTTTGTGCGAATGTCGCAGCCGGGACGCCGGCTCGTGCGTAGCTGGTGCAGGTGGGGGCTCAAGGACGCGCGAGGAGGAGCTGGCGACTTGCCTTCAAGTTATTAGGTCTGCAGAGCTCCTGACCAGCCATTCATCTTCGTCCCCGCCCGCTCGACACGGGGTCATCAGCTCAAGGAAGATTCATTGCCGCGTCTGCTGCCTCCCTCGTCTTTAATGAAACTTTCACTACGCCCATCGTCGCCTCCCAGGGTCAGAAGGGTTGAAGCCTCCCAGATGCGCCGCCCTCGGCCCCCGGGGACGCACGGAGCTGCCTGACCTCTTCCCCCACCCTTCGCAGAAGGCAGCACGTTGCTTACACGCTCTCTCCGCCCGGTGTCCTTCGGGAGAAGATGCCGCTCTCGGTGTCTCCGGGAGCGAAATGTCACCGCCAAGGCTCGTCGCTTCGAGCCGCGCGGAGAGGACGCTGGCCGACGCCTTGAGGAGAGGATGGGTGGAGGGGTGGGGAAGGAGAACTTAGGGAAAAGTGTTTAGAGTCTCTCGAGCCGGTCGTCGTCGCCAAGGAGACTCCCCCGGAGTGGCGGTCGAATCACAGGGCGCACAGGATTCCTGCGGCTTTCGCTTTTCGAGGCGGGTGTGCCGAACCCTACCGCAAGAAGGGAGCTCTCGGAGGGCGAGTTCGCCCTCCGAGAGCCCCCACCCCCACTCCCGCTCACCTTGTTGCTGGGCGACGTGCATGGGGACGCTTCCGAGCTGAGCGACTTATCCACGTCGTCGGGAAGCTCCACGGAGTTCATGCGTAGGCTCTTAGAGAAGGCGTGGTGGCGGCTCTGCACCGGGCTGCAGGGAGCTGCGGGAGACACGAGAAAGGGGCAACCCTCATTAAAAGGGAAGCGATCCCGGGAGAAGAAGGCTGAGCGCGCGGGGCTCTCAACAGCACAGGCAGACCATGCGTAAGAGCGCACATGCTCTTGGGGGGAAAGAAGGAGATGAAAGCAGCTCGGCATACAGGGGCTGCGGGAAAGGTGGTGGAGGCCGCTGCGGAGGAACGTCCGGAGGTTTCCCAGGAGGCGCTGTCAGCTGCCCTGGGAAGAAGCGAGAGGGCGCGCCCGAGAGCTGAAGTTCCGCGCAAGCGGACCTCTCCCTCCTCCCCTATGCTTTGCGTCCACTCCATTTCGCGCCTTCGCAACCGGTAGGAGCGAGAGTCGCCGTCGCTCGAGGGAACGGGTGGCGGTTTCGCAGCCGCAATGCTCGCCCCAGTGGCTCCTAAGAGTGCAAGTCTCTGCCCTGGCAACAGCAGGAGCAACGGTGGTGACCGTGGAAACCGTGTGGTGGCAATGGCAGCATTGGCGGTGGCGGGCGATGACAGCAAAACGCTCCAACAACGACGGCAAATAGCTAGCAATCGTAGTAATAATAACGGCACCAATGGTAGTAATTAGATAGGAGTGATGGTAGCAGAGATAGTGGCAGTAATAGCAGGGATAATAGTAATGCGATTAGTATCACCACGGCTGCTGTCATTATCACCACTATCATCCTTGCTGTTGCTATTATTTCTGGCTGGGAATAGCAATGACGGTAGTAGTAATGGCAGCAGTAGTGATAGTAGCAGCAGCAGCAGCAGTAGAAGTAGCAACAGTAGTGGCAGTAGCAGCAGCAACAGTAGTAGTGGTAGAGATGATAATCATAATAGTAGTAGTAGCAGGAGCAGCAGCGATAGCCGTGGTGTAATGGTAGCAGTGATATTAACCATCACGAGGCCGTAGCAGAAGTATCGGCGGGTGGTGGTGGTGGTGACGACCAGTGATGGCGGCGACAGCCAGTCGGTCGGCCGGCGTGGCGGCGCTTCGCCCCGAGTCCCTCGAGAGCCGAGAGGGGAGGGCGAGCTGCTTCCCGAAGGCTCGAAGGGTGGAGGGCGGCTATTGCGGCGCGACGGAACTGCGACGTTTCCTCCGTGACCCTCGTCGTTTGCGCGTCTTCGCTTGCCTGCGCACATCCTGGGCTCTCTGTGCGCGCCGCACGGAAAGACGTCGCCCCGCTGCTCCTCGGTCGGCGCCGGCTGCCGGCGCGCCACTCTCCACGGAAGCTCGTCGCGTGGAAGGGCACCGAGCGGACCTCGAGGGCGTCGGAGGGGCAGAATCGAAACGAGTCTCCCCCTCCTGCACTCGCCACGCGCCTGTGCTCCTCCCCGCGCTCAAAAAACCCCTGGAACCCCTGCTTTGGCGAGGCGACCACCGACCCGACGGCTGCTTGATCCTCAGGACCGGGACCGAGCCCTGCCGGTTCACCACGTGAATCCCCCGTGGTGCTTTTGATCGCGTCGCCGCTTAACCGGGCCTCGGCTGTCGGGCGCGCGCGCGTCGAGTGCGGGGCAACCGCGGCAGGAGCCCGCGTGCACCCAGCTGACACCACCGCGAGTGGAGGCGAGTCGGTGCCAACCCATGCCCTGCCTCCAGCCGCGCCACCTTCAGGCAATCCGATACATCGCGTTTCTTCTTGAAAAGCAGCGGCAGCAAGTGAATGCAGTGGTCCTCGATGCTGCGCGCTCTTCGCCCACGTCCACTGAGCGCTCTTCTCGCGCTCAGGAGACCGCTACAGCCTCCGCAGTGTCTTCCGCCACCCCACTCGGCCCACCTCACCCGCATCCTCACGCGCCTGCGCGGGTAGCGGACGACGCGGGCGTTCCCAGACGGAAGGTCTCTCCCTCCGGTGGAGCTCTTGAGAGGAGCCACGACGGCGCACACCCCGAACGATCCAGGGGCGCCGACGCCTATCACGAGCCTCCCCCATCCTGGTCCAGAGGACGGATGCGGGAATCCAGGGGTCATCCGCTCGCCTGCCGCTCCTTACGGGCCATTTTGAAGAGCGGCCCGCCATTGTTTAGGGCCGCTCTTTCGGAGGGAGGGCCGGCTGCTGCTCTGGCTCCGGAGTTCCATCAGTTGTGGGTCGCAGGAGCTCCCCCCTTCGACGGAGGCGCTTCCATCGCCTCCGGCTGACTCTTGGCGCGTCCTCCCGCCAGCACGCGGGCCGCTTTCTGGAATCGCCGAAAAACTCCCGTAGCTTTCTCCCGCCGCATCGAGGGGCGCGTATAAGGGACGTGCGCTGTCCTGAATCGCGACAGTGGCGGAACGAAGTCGCGGAGGAACGGCCGTCGCAGCTTCCCTACCCGAGAGGGGGTCACCATCCGCCCCTTGGCCAATACACGAAGACACTGAAGGGGGGAAGGAGGAGGAGGAGGAGGAGGCCGGGTGCGAAGAATGGATGCGGCAGAAGGTGAGGGAGGAGGGGCTGAGAGCGTCCTCCGAAAGGGTTCCAAGCATAGAGGCGGGCAGGGAAGACAACAACAGCAACAACATGCACTAAACAATATGATTACACTGGCAAAAGGATGCATAGTTTCCTACAGCATTCTTGTATTTCCTCTGTCCTTCATCACGTGATTCCGGCGAGTCCAAGGAGAAACTCTTCATCTGAAGATTTAAGCGCTGGCCTCTTGGACTGTGGGGAGCTGGTCGGAGAAGAGTAAGACGAGATGAGAAGGAGGGCGCGGCAAAGGGTGGCACGGGCAAGGAAAACCGCGACAGGAAACGGTAGTACTCCCTGGCGTGTCCCGCGCACTGGTCGGTGACCACGCTGCGCGGCGCGCCACCGGAACGCAGGGGGGAAGGGGAGGAGTTGACCCTGGGGGGCGCGCGCACGCTCAGCTGAGCACGGGATCCGCTCGGCAAGGGTGAGGCTGAGGCGACACCGCTGCCGGTGAGCGGACCGGCCATAGAGACGGCAGCAGTGCCGCCTCGGGACGCGCGCGCGTCCGGATGCCGCGAAAGGATCACGATCGTTAGCAAAGGGAGGAGGAGGAGGAAGATGACATCAGGGGAGAGGTGAGCCCGGAGGCTCGTAAGCCCTTCTTCCCGCCTCTGCAAGAGCCCCCCCTCCGAAAGACGCGCTCTGAGGTTGCACCTCGCGAGTCCGCGGCTCTGAAGAGGCGTGATAGCAGACGAAGGATAGATGAAGGATTCGCCTTCGAGGGGAATGAAAAACTCCCACCCAATTCCACGCGTGAGCAGGAGGACCATGCGGTCGAAGAGAAACAGGAAGAGGAAGAGGAAGGGAAGAGGAGAAGAGAGGGAGGAGGAGGAGGAGGAAGGGAGGAAGGGAAGAGGAGGAGGAAGGAAAGAGGAGGAGAGCGAGAGGAGAGTTGAACAGGAAGCGTCGTGTCCATAAAAATGGCTGAAATGTGTTGATTGCAAAAGTTCCCTAGAGGGTTGGAAGCAAAAGGGGTGTGCACGAGAATGCCAGAATATCGAAAGCATTTTTCTTCTTCTTCTCTTCCTTTTTTTTCCGATTGGAATCCTTCATTCAGAAGGAGAGGCTGCATCTTTTCCAGTTAATCGAAGCGTTGGGGAAAGCAGAGTTCATGCATGGGAGGAAGACAGGAAGAACAAGGGAAGACGAATCATTGTGCGATTTTTCGGCTTCGCTAAAAACAGATTCACACGAGAGACCTGTAATCGGTATGGTCAGCAGCGGAAGATGGGGAAGCGCTGCTTGTCGGCAATGGACCCTTCCCAGGAGATGGAAGGCGTGCGAGGTCACGTGTACTCTCGCTTAGAAGTTACGTGGGCCGCTCATTCGAAAAACCACTCGTGCTCGTCTGGAAGCTTCGCTTCCATCTCGGAAGGCGGACGCAGATTACGAGGAGGGGTGGGGAGGGACTGACCCGTCTCCAGCAACGGCGGGCATCGCTTTCGGAGCGGAAGGGTTCGCTGCCGTCTGTGGTGCTAGCGTGCCTCGGGTAGGCTTTCCACCTGCCCGCAGGCGACCAGCGGGTGCAGCGACCGCGGAATGACCTCCTCGCGGGCATGCGGTGCACAGGGAGCAGGGTTGTCCGCCATGTCGCCCTGGGAGATTTCCACTTTTCTCAGGCCGTGAAGTATCCGCGGAGGGGAAGAAGGGAAAACAAGAGCGGAGCTCACTCGACCCATAAATTTGGCATTTTTTATTTTTTTTCCAGAAAATAGGAGATCCAGAAAATCAATACTCAAATCGATCCTGAATTCCAATGATCAGATAATCAGCACACGCACACACGTACGCACACAGAATGCTCGGCGTGATGTCTTTGAGGAGAGCATCTGCAAGGCTCTCGGCTTCACGGGTTCAATGAGGCGATTTAATCTCGAGATTTAGCCCTCGCAGAATTCTGCAAGATTTTCATTTTATCATTATTATTATTTTACCGATCCCCGCGTCCAAACTGCATTTTTACTCCGGCCCTCCTTGCACTCCCGCGCTTTTCCTCTGGGGGATCGCATGGATCGGGCGTGACGCGGAAGCTGCGAGATTTTCTCCCCCTCCTCCTTGAGCTAACTGATATTTATGAATCTCTCCGAAGGAAGGATTCATAAATATCAGTTAGCGCTTCTGCAAGGCTTTTAATTGAAACGCTCATCGGCATCCGGCGACGTGTCCGCCATTTGCCCGCGCGCGCTCGGGCAGGACGGCGATACGATTGAGACTTCACCGCAGCTACCGATGCAACCTGGGGAGCACGGCGGGTACCCCTGTGACGTGACCGGCGAGCAGATCCGGGGAAGCTCCGCTGCCGCCCTTTCCTGCCCTAGGGAGAAGCACTCCCTGCGCTTCCCGCCCCGCTGCTGCATGGGAGGTGCGCACAGTCAAAGCTGGTGCAGCGGGGGACGTGCTCGAGAGAAAAAAGAGGGAGGAGCAGAAACCGTCCGGGCCCGATGACGGAGAGGCGCAGTGTTGCCAAGGGAGGAAAACGGGACCGGCGAACGTTCTTTTTGCTTTCGGTTCGAGGTCGACTGCTCTTGTTGGGATTGCTGGGACGAAGACCCCGGAGGACGGGCAAAGTCTTCCGGAGGAGAGCGCCCTTCCCAACTTCCGAATCAGGAACTCATAATGGAGGCATAGATCATTCAGGTCACCACAGGATATTACAGATTATCCTGAACGCTCATGGATTAGGCCAGGTTTTCACTCTTTGAAAGAGTGACAGGTCCTCACTCTTTGAAAGAGTGAGGACCTGTCATGTTTATATGTCATGTTTGTGACAGGTTTAACATAAGTACGTTTGATTAATTATTGCTTAATTGAAAGATTAATCAACTGCATTTATGTTAGATGATTCACATTAATAACTACTTTCAATGGAACTGAATCAAACAGCAATTTGATTTTATGATCATTAAGTATGACAAAATGATTAAAAAAGAATAACGCCTCATTATCATTTCATCCTCAGCTTCACCTATTAAAAACACATAAATTAACTCAAAATTCACTTTCAATCTTGAATTTTGCACAAGCGGAACTCGAGACTCCATACTCGCGCAAAACCGAGCATGGCGTCTTCCGTAGAAACGGGCCTACGAGAGAGGCGCGTCTCGAACGAAGAAGTTTGAGATGATCGGATCCTCGCTCTTGAACGGAGGACACACTTTGACCATCTTTCGGCTTCCTAAGGGTGAGGGTGAGGGTGAGGTGCTGGTTGGGGGGGAGGTGGAGAGTTGTGCGCGAAAGAGAAGGGAAGGAGGGCAGAGAGCGACGACGATGCGCCGCCTCTTCGCTTCGCCCGGCTCTCGCGAAGAGTGCCAGGGCGCGCCACGAGTCCCCATCCCACCCCATCACGCTCAATGGTCTCAGGCTCTACGTTCCCTGGAGTTGAAAGGACCCTCAGCCAGCGTTTCGCGGTTGTGGCGGCGTGACGTCACTCGCGCGCTCGCGGCTCGGGGAGCGGGAGGAGCGCGCTTTGGAGGCAAATGGACTAGTAGGCGTGCTCCCTCCTCTTCTCCCTCTTTTCCTCCCCACTTCTGCGCCTCTCCCCTTTTCCCTCTTCTCCTCCCCCTTTCCCTTCCCATGGGTTTCCCGGGCAACGGCGGATGCGAGGAGCTCCGGGCCACGTATCTCTCGTCCCAGTGGGAGAACTGGCTGTCGGCGGGGACCTGGCGCCTTCCGTGCAGCAGGAGCGACGAAGGAGAAAGAGGGGGGGGGGGGGAAGGAACTCGAACCCCCCACCCGTGACGTCACTGCCTGCCTTTCTCCCCCTTCCCCCCCCAACACACGTGCACAGACCTGACGAGGACAGGTTGGGCACGTAGTCCACGACGAGACTGGACGAGTTAGAGGTCCTCGGGAAGCCCTGGAGGGCCGACAGATGCTGGTACTGACTCTCGCCCTTGGAGCTGTTGACCACAACTTCGGGCCGCCTCTCCTTGCAGGAACTCCCAAAAGAGCGCGGCGGACTTCCTCTCGGGAGCACACCTTTACGCGACTCGTTCCACTCCCTGGCTTGCCTGAAGACCTGGTGAGTGCCTTCGGCGCTGTCTTGCTCTGGAAAGATCAGCCGTCGGCGAACCCGCCCCCGCTGCCTCCGGAAGGAAGTGACCCTGGAGGACGAGGAGGAAAATGGGAGAAGAAAGGAGGAGAAAGGAAGGAGGAAGAGGAAGGGCGGAGGATGAAGAATAAGAGGAAGGGAGGAGGGAGAGGGAGAAGGAGAAGGAAGGAGAAGAAGAAGGAAGGAGGAGAAGGAAGGGGGAAAGGGAAGAGGAATTCTCTCCCCAAGACCGTCGCTGCTTTGGCGACCCCCTCTTCTCCTCTCTCCTCCCACTCTCCTGGTCCTCCTTCCCCTCTTCCCGACCATGCGTCCCCCCAGCCACTCACGGTCATCGTTCTCGTTCACCAGCCTCGAGTCGATGTCTGACGTGGACTTCTGTCTCCTCAATAGCTTTGTCTTGGGGTGGCAGGTCTGAGCCTTGCCCTTGCAGCCCGCGTGGACGTTCTGCTTGCACAGTCGGCACTTGAGGCCCTGCTTCGTGTGACCTGAAGACAGGAAGGTCAGCAGCGATCAGTACGATTTTCTGTCCACCCTCCCATTGCTTCTTATGAGGGTGCAGGCCCCCCCGAGAAGGTTTCTGCGGAGAGCCGCTCCTTGCTCGGTCTTGGGCGAGCGAGGAGCGGCCGGGATGCGAAAGGGGAGGGGAGGGGTCTTTTCCCATGGAGACGTCCTACTCGGGTCCTGCGAAACCCGAAGCGCCTCCCTCCGCGAGCGCCGTTGTCCACGCCTCAGGCAATGTGGGAGTGCCGGCTAGGGGAACGGACGGCAACGTACCGCCCCAGGTGGCGCATGCGTCCCCCCTATGCACTCCTCGTCCGCTCTACTCCCCCACCCACCGCGCCCTCTTCACAGATGAGTCTACGAAAAGGTGGGATGCTGCCCTCCCAAGGTCTGAGCCTCCTCCTGTCGGACCCCCAGGACGTCCTGATTCCTGCCGAGACGAGAAGGAAGGGCCATTTCTGGAGTTGCGGGAGGGAGCTCCCACGCGACGTCAGGGTGGCGACGCAGACTGCGGGAGAGGGAGTGGTCTAGAAGAAGAGAAACTGAGTCGTGCCAGTCCGTCGTTACCGCCGCCATCACCACGATCGTTGGCGCCGTCGCCGTCGTCGCAACCGTCATCCTCCCCGCCACGACCCTGTCGTCATCGTCATCTGCGCCATGATCGTCATCACCATGGCCATCCCCGAAACTCTCGTCACCGCTGTTAAGACTTCATCGTCACCCTTCCCACGGTCGACATCGTCATCGTTATCATGGCTGTCATACACCTCCGTCCCTTGCCCGTCCTCCCCTTGTAGGCTGCAGCTCAGGGGCGTAGCGCCTTCCGGTTCCGCAGGGCGCGCACCCTTTCCTTTCCACACTGCGTCCGCGAGTACCCTGAACCGTCGCCGCCGCCGCGGGAAGCCGATGAGGCGGGAGCAGGGGTGCCGCCTCCCGTTCCCAGAATCTCTCGACCTGACCAGGACACGGCGTGGGCGCACCGCCGCGAGCAGCCGCTGTGGTCCGTCGCCCACGAAGGCGTGACGAAGGCGCGGTTCCCTGTTGATGACCGGAGGAACGCACGTCGCACGGGGAAGGCGCACCTTGCGTCCTTCTCGAACAAGTGCCGTCATGGCCTGACTGGCGCGTCGGCGGAACCCGAGCCAGCGGCGCTCCAGCTGTGTGTGCGGAGACAGCATCCCCCTGGAAGACTGGAAGATTCCCGAAACGGATGCCAGGATGGCTTCACCCCGCAAGGGAGGCTCCCTCTATCGCGTGGTGCCTTCGCCTCCTCGCTTGGTCCCCTGGGAGCCACCTTTGCCAAATGCCTGTTTGGCCAGTCAGAGGCGAGAGGAAACCCCGACCTTTCAAGGGTTGCCTCCGGCGAGTCTGATCCGTTTGCACCTCGCAAAAAGATCATGCGAATTCGCTGCCTCCACGGCAGTTTCGTGAGCGCGCGCGCGTTCCCGACTATCGCCGGCGGGAGGAGGAAGGGAGGAGGAGGAATGCATGGTTGCGCGGTCCACTTCGCGACATCCTCGCGAAGTGGACCTCCGGAAACCGCCCGCCTCCAGAAGTGGCCTGGGCTCCATCTCCGGGAGGTTTCGACCGTTCATCTTCAAACAGCATCTCTTTCAACTGCCGCCGTGTTTCGTTAGGTAAGAAATTCAGTGTCTCAATGAAGGTTTTCGACGCACCCACATTTCAGCAGCCGTCAGCCTTCGTCAAAGGTCTGTCTCTGAGTCGGAGAGCCACCGTCTTTCCCATCTAAGGGCAGTTTCTCTGCATCGTTTCTGCTGGCGGTTGGGAACGGGAAGTACCAGCAGAGCGAATTTCAATCTCTGGACATGGCGTGTCTGTGTGCCCTCTTTTCCAGCTCGTACCAGCGCTAACTCGTGCGCAGCATTTGTACGCAGCATTTGCCGTCCCCGCTTGGGGCGTTGAGGCTCCGCGCGACCACGCTAAGAATTTTTAAGCAGCCGTAAAGACCGAAAATCGAGATGACCTTCCGTGCCTTTCTCTGTACAGTGGTACCTCGGTACTCGTCAGTAATTCGTTCTGGAACTCATGACGAGTGCCGAACCAACGACTACCGGACGAATTTTTCTATATAACCATGATTGACGCTTGAAATGCACAGAAAGCACACACAAAAGGGAAAGATCCGGGAGGCACTCTATGAAAGTGTTCGGCACTGTTGGCGAGCTACCATGAGAAGAAAGGGTTCACTTGTTTCATCATGAGAGTGAGTTCCGAACATGGCCCGAGTGTCGAAACATCTTTTCCTCGTCAAAATGCGACGATAACTGAGTTTGACGAGTTCCGACACCGTCGCGTACCGAGATGCTGCTGTATCTCCGTTCGGAGGCACCTCTTGTGCTGATGCTTCTTTGATCGGTTAAGAACGGAAACGTCGCAAGAAAAAAAGTCGGTTTCGGATCGATCCAGACGAGAGCATGTTCCCCCTCCGTGACGAAACCTGACGAATTGGTGTCGCAGAAGAGGGTGACATCTGCGAAACGAAGGGAGGAGGAGAGCTGCCACCAATTCAGCGAACGTCTCATGCGAAAGACTTTTCTTCGTCCCCCTCCCCTCCCTTTTGGATCCATGGCAGTATTCTCCAGGTCATCTCGGAAGAAAGATCTATCCAGCCTTGTTCCAATTTTCCTGTTCTCGACGTGGACCGTAGTTCCAGCGTCGAGATGACCGATTCGAAATGGAGAGTCCTGATGGAAAAAGGGGAGGAAAGCCCTTCCGGATCCTTCTGTTTCCGTTGCTTTTTTATTTTTCTTCTTCCCCTTTTTTTCGGGTTTTCTTCCTTTCTTTTTGGAGCTCGCCGAATGCTGGAAAACCGCTCGCCTTCTCAGGGAGAGCTCACGAAAGTCTTTGACGTTGTCCACCCCACCCGAGGGTGAGTATGACCCTTCCAAATAGGGATACCCCAAGAGGGAACCACCCTATGTATCCAGGGAGGCTCTGGAGGAAGGAGTCCGTTCCTCTCACGCTTGGGAGGGAGCCCCGAAAGAAAATTCCTCTTCCTCATTCCCTCCGGAGGGACTCCCCGGATGGAGCCACTCTTTTGTTTGCTCGTGATGAGGAAAGCATCGTACGTCAGATAGTATTTGAACTGCGTAATGGTGAGCGTGTCACTTCTACAGAGGGAACCCGGAAAGGATCTGCTCCTTGTTTCCTTCTCTGAAGAGAACCCCGAAGGGGTGCTTCCAAATTTTTTCTGGAGGGTCACTCCCGAAGGAAGCAGCGCACTTCTTCATCCTCTTTGATCCTCCCGAGAAGGCATCAACCAGGTCCATGGCACGCGTATGGAGGGTTCCCCCCCTAGAGCGAGGAAGGGACGATTCCATTTTCACAACCGGAGGGGGGACTTTGAATATCCGTCATTCTCAGAGGGACCAACATCCAATTCCGGAGGTCAGTCAACGGGGGCATCCAAGGGTTTTCGGCTGCTTCCACCAGTGCCGCACCCAGGCACCATCCTGTGAGGGAACCGGAAACCCATGAAGCACCCTCCGTCGATCCTCCACGTGGAGATTCCAGCCCGAAATCTCGGTGCCGAGCACGGAGACCACAGCCGCACTCACGCCAACGCGGAGTTCACCACCTCCCTCAATCGGCGGACGGCAACTCGCCGTAGGGCAGCAGTAAACGCTCGAAAAGTTCCCACGTGGAACTCCTCAGTGTGTGTGGTGCGTGCCTCCGGTGCCTCCGGATCCAGGATGTCCGCGGTGCCAAAAAGCATCTTAGATGAACTTTGTTGCGCTTGGGCCATCAGCTCAAGTCCCTGCAGCTGCTCCGTGGTTGCTTCCCCCACCGAAGATTCCCAGCGGGTCCGAAGAAGTCGACGCCGTGATGGTTTCGCCTGGCTGCTTTACGGCTTTTCCCGTCGCCATCCCCACTCTCCATCCGTTTGCCAAGTACACTCTGGGAATTCCGTGGCAACGCAGCCCTTCCAGGCACACTGCACGCCTGTGCTGGTGCTGATTTCGGCGATTTTCAAACCGGAGGCTTCGAACCGTCGCTCACAGGCTGCCCAGAAGCGCCCGAGGGCTTTGCGACCTTTCAGCTTCCCAGTGAGCAGGATCGGATCACGCACGTTCGTGCCTCTCACTCAAAGTACTGCGTCCTTTGACTGACAACTCTGCCATCTCCCGGATGGAGAACGCATTCCTCAGGAAAAGGACGCGGAAGTGCGGGCGCAGTTGCCTTCCTGACTTCTTTGGTTCCCGCTGAAGAGAGCTAATGGCCCAAGTGAAACAAAGTTCATCTAAGATGCTTTTTCTCCTGCTTCTCACTTGCTCCCGTTTCAGCATCATCCTCTCAGTTTTCTGTTATTTATTTCTTTCGTGGAGGTGGAGTGGCTTGCTGGTTCCATATGGCATTTTCCATATGGCGCTTTCCATATGGCGTCTTTCCACATGCCACTGTGAGGACTGCTTTCCGAGAAAGAATGCGATTCCAATAACCAAGCCAATTCAGACTTCCTTTTGAACGAATTTCCAAATGAGTTGCTGCCCACATTGATAGACAAAGAAAGACCAGTACAGCTCACGGTATTTATTGTACTGTGCGTATTTTATTCAGGCATCAAGTCGTGCCGCTCTGCATCAGGATGTTTATCACCCGGATATGCCGGGGCATTTATTGTTAAAATTTTTATAATAAATATTTTATCACGTGCATCAGGATGTACGTGATGATTTACGTCAGTTTCATACACTTTCTTATACGGAAATGAACCACATGGGTCCTCCTTCAGTTGAATCCACACGGTGAAGATCAAAATCGTTGCAGTCTCTGATGACGAGGATCAATACATTCGAATGAGATCTCATCCGCTCCCTTCATAATGCATTCGTACCTGAATAAAACCATCAATTTTTTCAGAACCTGCATGCCCGCGACACATATGCCCCGCAATTCGGTTCATTTGAAGGTAAAGGGAATGGGAGGCAAGCAGACCTCCCTAAATGAACGCGGCAGAGTCTCCCTGGGCAGTGCACCCTTACGCGACTCGCTCAACTCCCTGGCTTGCCAGAAGACCAGTGGATACTTTCGGCACTGTCTTGCTCTGGAAAGATCAGCCGTGCGCGAGCCAGCTCCCTCTGCCCCCAGAAAGAAGCCATCCTGGAGGATGAGGAGGAAGGAGGAGGAGGAAAGGAAGAGGAAGAGGGAGAGGGGGGGAAGGAAGGAGAACCTCTTTCAAAGACGGATCGTTCTCTCCAAGGCCATCTCCCTGGCAACTCCTTCTTCCCCTCTCCCTGCTCCGTCGAAGTACTTCTTGCATTTCCAAGGATCAGTTTTGTATGGATAGTGTTCGATATACATATGCAGTCCTTGTGAAATCAAAACCTTTGCCTATACGCATTTTTTTTTTTTTTTCCTGATTATTCCAGTATCAGTGGATTGGAGCATGTCAAGAGATCCATGTTTCCTTAGCGGATGTAAGTGGTTCTCTTTGTTTGCGAATCACCGTGTACGTCGTAAAGAGGACCACTTGGAACTTTCCATGATTGGTTGTTACTTTCGCTGCTCCGAAGGTCTCCCGGTATGTTTGCGAGAAGCCGCCCCCCTCAGCGAGTTTTGAAACATCGGCAGTTGTTCACCAACAGCTCCAGTTCTCTCTCTGTATGTGTGAGAGCACCATCTGCTAGGGTGCGAATATTCCCTCAAGCCAACATTTGAAATTGCTTTGTCTTTCGCGACTCGCTGTTCCCGTGTCTATGGGAATCCTTGTATCCTTCCCATCCGTTGCCAACTCTTGCTGGTTAAATGGAAAGACACATGGAGCATTCACGTTTGTATCCATGTACAGACTTTTCCTGTCTTCCTTGTTCTTTCTCGAAGAAAAACAAAAAACATCTGTACACAGATACAGACGTATTGCTGCTCCGTGTTTCATGTGCCTTTTCCGAAAGAAAAACTGGGAGTTTCCTTGTAATAGTAATAAATACAAAAAAAAAAAAAAGGGAGGGGAGATGGATTCATCTGTTCGGCGATCCAGGAGAGAGGACTCAAGCTCTTTTAATGGAAAGTTGTCTCACGTGATTCTTTCGTGTCTGCGGGAATCCCTGGAGTCGAAAAATTCCAACTGCCGTTCCGAAAATTTCTCCCGGAAATGACTGTTCATCAACTCTGAAGACGGCGAGTTGCTTCAAGGACAGCAGAAGAGGTGTTTGTTGAATCAATGCAAAGTAGTGTTTGGAAAAGCCAAAAACATCTATCGACAACTTTGGGCTGCCAGTTTCTGTGCACCTTCGTAACACAATTCTTGCAGTTCATTACCGTTATGTAACACTGCAAACTCACGAAACTTCGCGGAGCAATTACCCCGAAGACCAGGAGACGCGAAAGGCTTTCAGAATCGACGTCTCATTCACGGATGCTGAAAGCCCACCGCAAACTTCATATCCCCTTCATCGCCCGCCTTCCATATTTCCCTGAAAGATTTTCCAGGAGTTTGCTGGGTGCTATGGATATGCCGGCCGCAGAAATGAGCTGCAGATTCGCCGCATCACCGTGCCTCCCTTCACCAGAGCTCGATTGCGTTGCCAATGGCTTCAAAGGAAACTTCCGAAACACGGGAAAATCGTTCCAGAAAATGACAGATTTTTTGCTTGGGTAACGGACTGCTTTGTAAGTGCTTCAGAAAGCGGAGATGAAGATTGTTTATGGTCGACAAAGGCGGAAAGTCGATGGCACTGCATCTTCCAGCTACAGATGAAAAATGAAGGCGCAATTAGTACCAATCGCGCATTGCCTCAACCAAGTTCCCCTGCTTACGGAGCTTTCTGCCTCGTCTTCCTGCGAAGAGGTGGCACTACGAAATTCCGCTAAAAAAGCGTCGACTGAGTTGTAAGGTGGTCTGTTATCTCAAAGAAGCACCGGTTAACTCATGCTATGAGCGTCGCGATCAATGAGATCCTAACACCCACTTGCAACATGATTATTTATAAAAACATAGTAAATATACACACACTTATTGAAAATCTTATGAGTGCACGTGAGTGGGACGAAAGGGACACAAATAGTTGCGATAGCACCTCGAAAGACCAAATGAAGCCGTTTGATCGGTATGCAAACCTTTGAACGCGGAACCATAAAAGACGTGCCGCACTTGTGAGTGGGTGTTGAGTGGTCACGTGTACTAGAAAAAAGCACAAAATCCTACATATTCTTGAAAGGTGAATACTTCTGAAAAGTACCCTCGAAGAGGCAATCACGTTCCTTGTTTGGTGCACGCCAATAGGTGCACACCTATTGGCGTGCACCTGTTGGCGTCTGGATCTTCTGCCGGTCCGCGAACGGTAGTGTCTGGTTGCAGGAAACCGTTCACTCATGGACCAAGAACACGAAGCGACACCGGAGATGCAGCAGCGACTGCTGCGCTCCTTCTACGACAACCGCTCGCTGCAGGACGTCATCATGCAGCCCACCACGTGTGCGTGGGCGCAAAGAACCTCACTAGCAGCAGCACTGCTCACCAAAAAAATTAGGTCATTGAACCACGGACCAGCTCACGGACTCGCGACCCCAAGTGCTCCACCGAAGGGATTATAGCGCTGAGGTGAGCTGCTGAGAATCCTACAGTAAGTCCTCGAGTAGCCCCCAGCGCTGAAGAACAATCGGGCCATCCCACTGAAGTGGCAAGAGTAGGCACTCCTGCTGTTGCACTCAAGTATCCCATGCAGCGCCTGCCAGTCTCACTGGGAGCTGTGAACCCTGTGGTTGCGTTACACAACGGCCCTTTGAGCACTGAGGGACAATCCCAGGAAAGTGTTGAAACACCTCTTCGTGCGCGACACCCTTTCGTCTGCTGCATCCCCAGCAGCTCTTTGCTGCTTGTCTACGTGGGACTGTGGCAGCCTGGAGCTACGCGAGAGGAGGATGGCACGATGGGAACGCCATCTGCTTCGCCCTGCGCTTCCTGCGGACGGCAGCAAGATGGCACGAACTGGGGCATACTCAGGGGGAACTTGCGGGCATCCTGGAAAGGATGTAGAAGACGCCCACCAGTTCCCAGTGATCCCTTTCCTTACCCTACCAAGTTTTTGTATATATTTTTTTGTTTTATTTTTATTTTTGCTTGCTCCCTCTCCCCCTGCTGTTGGAGCGAACCCTCGCCGGCCTGCATGTTGATTACTCGGCAGGTTTCGAGCATTTTCGGACGATGTAGGGCCGATAGCCCTACATATGTACGTTTCTTTTTTATAATAAACGTCTCGGCGTGATCGGGTAATAAACCAATAGGTGCACACCGGATGCGCGGGCATGCCAGCAAGCAGCCTGGTATTTCCTTTATTATTATTATTTTTTTTGGTACAATTAGAAGCCCCATTTCGAGAGAAGCCTTGATGGTTAACGTGAGCCAATCGACAACACGAAGTGAACCAACTTTATTTGGGACTCGTCTCGTGCTGGCACTCCCCAGCAGCGGCTGCTGGCTTGAGAGCGGGCGATTGCGTAATCAAAGGATTGGTCTCTTCTCAAAGAGCTCATACAGAAGCACGTGCATGGAGATACAAAGCAAATGTGATCATGTCACGTCGCGAACTGCAGTTGAAGGAACAGAGATGAGCTCTTAAGTCAGCTGGAGACACCCCAAAGTTGCTTTTTGGATCTCTTCCGAGTGCACAAGAAGAGATGACCGCGGGTCGGTAGCGCAGTGTGAAGGAAAGCAACTGTCTTCTCGTAATAGCGGCTTTGGCGATCTGCTTATTCGATGAGCGCGCCGTCCACTTCATTGGAACGGAAGTGGAGGAAGGAAGGAAGTGTTATGGCATCAGAAAGTTGCTGGCAGTGTTCTGATAGAGTGTGTTGCAGGATGGCCACTCCGTTTCGATGATCATTGCAATTCTCCCTCTAAAACATCACGCCCGACTTCAGATGCGACCGGGATGTTTTTGTCCGCAACTCCACACACATTCGAGAGTGGCCGAACGAGATCCAAGAAAGCAGGATCGGGTTCGGCAAGATCTAGCCAACAGGGTTTTAGGAAAGTAAGACGTCTGGAGGAATCATTTCGAGTGTCTACGGTGATATCAAGATAAAAAGAAAAAAAAAATGAATTGTGAATTTGTTTTTTTTTTCTCTTACAAAGCCCAGATCGTCGCATAGCAGCGCGCGCGCTGGAAACGGCGAGACGACAGCTCAACTCACCTCTTAGAATTTGCTGGCAGACGTCACATGCTGTAATCTTGCGATACGTGTACTCTTGGAACATGTGGAAGTTGCTGTCCAGAAGGGCAGGAGTGGGTTCCAAGAGTTTCTCCTTTCCGTTCTTTCTGAAATGAAATGGAACTGTTGTAAGCGATTCCAAAGGAAGAAGAGATCTTATAGTAGACACGTGTGTGTTCCAGAAAACGTTCCAGCCTCGTTGATCCCCGCTCGTTGACAGCAGTTGCGCACTGCCGCCTGGTGGAGCTCTGCAAGATGCGACAACTGCGCGGCCCAATACTATAAGAAGAAATGACGTCGCGGTCAAGGAGCAACAGAGCGCAGTCACAAGATAATCCGAACGAGGAAAGTCGAACTCTGACGGTCAGACGGCGTGACTGCCTCCCTCCCTTCAGGGCAGGGAACGCAAAAATTGCGCACAGCCATTCACGTATGTGGTCCATCTCTGAGGACAACCCTTCCTCCTGTTCTCGTCTGCCGACAGCTCAGGCAACTCCAGCGCACGCGCTTTCGCTCCTCGTCCGTCGTCAGGTGGCGCGGCGCTCTCCTGCCTCGGCCAGACCCGGCCGAGAAACCCGGCGCCCTGCTGTCTGAGGAGGCTGGGAACGGGGACGGCGGGGTGGTCGGGTTGCGTTGTTCGTCACCGTCGACAACTGTCACCCGTTCTGGGGAGGCCGGGACGTCGGAGAAGGTTCGTTCAGTGCGACCGGGATCCTTTTCGTGTAGCTCAATGCGCGTCAGTACCAAACTTGAAGCCGCGAAACCCTGCGCAGTCAAAAATTGCCCTCAGGCTTCGAGGGTGATTCCGGTCTCTCAAGGAACTGGCCTGAGCACCGCCGGCATCGTCAGAGCCACGGTGAAGATGACTCTCGTGGCTGATCCACCGATGCATTCTCGATCTCAGGGCCCGAAGTTTCTTGCGCCTCGTCATTGGCCACCTCCGCTGTTGGTCGGCTCGCCCGGTCAGCGATCGGCCGCCTGCAGACCTCTAGGCAGCAGGAACGGAAGAACGTCCAAGCTTCCTGCCGGGGTCCGCCCTTTATGGGAGGTCAGCATCGGCGCCAAGATCGCTCGGACGGAACTCGGAACGTTGGTCCTTTGTCTCGTCGTGCCGAGACCCCGTCCATGAACCCAAGTCGATGGGATCTTCAGGGGAGGGATAAGGGGGAAGCGACGAGCAAATCCTAGAGCAATCCCGAAACGGGCAGCGGGCTCCAGTTAGTTCGGGCCGAGGGGCGATGGAGTTCTCCGCACCTTCGAGAGGGCTGCTTGCTGAAGAACGATTCCCAGAGGCTGTTGGCTGGATGTTGCGTCGAACAAAGAAACCATTCATTATTCCAGTATCCCATCATCCCTGTCTTTGTGTTTATCCGTTGCAGCATCGTCGTGATTTTTTTTTACTTCCTGGGAACTGTGATCGTCATTTTCAATGCGGGAGCCTCCACAATGGCGGCAGCGAAACTGAAGATTTCCCAGCTTCTCCACGGAAGCGGATGAAGAGATGCATCCGAGAGGTCAACTGCTACATGCAAACGAGACGACTCCTCTCCAGGAGGAACGCACTTTTCAGCTCCTTCCATCTTCTTCGGTTCCGTTTTCCACGCCTCGGCTTCTTTGTCGTGTTGGATGCGCATCCAAAAGACAATAAATTTCGATACTTTCTTTCCCAGTCATGGACTTCAAGGGGAGGTGCATATCTTGAATCGGTATCCCGGATTTTATTTCTCGTGGGACTCAGGATCCTGCAGCAAAACTGACTTGCATCATTATCACTGAGAACGATAAGGCGGATAGTATAGAGGGCGCTCGATAGCAAGTTCAAAAGAGAACTCGATGGCCTAAGAAACTCCTCTTGAACAGCATCCTCCAAGTCTTCCGCTGCCTCTCGTGAGGGTGCAGAGCGGCTGAGCTGGAAAAAGATGCTCACCTCTTTCCCGTGTATCTGGAAAAATGCCTAGAGGCGATACGCGGGGTTTCGTCGGTGCAAAAATCGACGGACTATCACGGAAGGCTACCCCGCCCTTGTGCCGCTACCACAGCGGCGGCGGCTCCCGAACTCGTACCTGCATCCACGGAGGGCTCGATCTCCCGAGTGACTCAGAGAAGACTTACACAGACGGAAAGAGGGAAACAGAAAATGCGAGAGCGGATCCGTCCATAACTCATGTGAGTATCTTTATGCGCCTGAATGCTGGTATCCTGCGCTCTTGGATAGCTGTCGCCCGGACAGAATGCCTGCCTGCATCGCGAACTCTGGCGGCATTCTTTGCTGCCATCCCTCTCGGCCTGAAGCGAGCATAACAGCCGTCAAGAAAGGGACGCGGAAGCGAATCCATTACGTCCTGTCGCCAAGAACTTAAGCATTTCGGAGGTCTTCAGCCCTTTTTTCCTCCTCCCTTCTTTCTATTCGGAGTCAGAGATCAAAGTGGAGACCTCGAAACGCATCTCTTCTACCTAGAAGGCGAGCCTCCTCCGAACGAGGCGAAACCTCATACCAGGAAAACGAACTCTCTACCGGAAGACATCCCAATCAAGGCATGAATGGACCCCTGAATGGAAGGACGATGCGAAACCCTCCAAAGGTGACGGAGGAAGTTTCGTCTTCGCGCGAATCGAGCGGGGGATCCGCCGGAAGGCTCGCCGCCTGCACCCCAGAGAATCCGAGCATCGGAAGGTGGCAGTTCCCGTTCGTCCGCAGCTCAGGTGCTCAGCTCAGTGGCGCCGCTGATACGGGTTGCTGGCGGATGCGGGCACGCGACGAGATTTCTCTGACACGCGGCGGATTCCAGTGCAACTTATTGGATTCCAAAACTACAGGAGATACCTGGACAAAGTACCCACGTTGTGTTCGGGAACACGGGAAATTGTTGAAAAGGATCTACGAGCCAGGAAGGAGTTTCAGAGTCCGGAAGAAAAGGGGAGGAAAAAAATGCATTCAGAAACCCGAAAATATCGGGGTTTGACGCTGCGCCTCATCCGATTCTCGGGGAAAACATCCGTGCCGATGGAGCGATCCTCCCTTCGAGGTGTGGGGAAACTCTTTCGGTTCTGTAGGCACCTTGGTCAATGTTTTATGAAGACGATTGAAAACTGTCCCGGCCTGGTGCGGATAAATCCAATATCGAGCTCTGGTCCGCCGGTCTCGCCTTCCGCGAGGGTGAGCAAATCCATCGAAATTGGGAGGAGAGCGCCGATGAGCGCCGGCGAAACGGAGATGCGAATTGAGATGCGGATGACGGGAAACCCGGAAGCGCAGGAGAGGTTCGGTGCGCATCGCTTTAGCTCCTTCCTTCCAACCATCTCGCCTGCTTGAGCGCGTCTTCGGGGCGACTTGTGGGCGACTCGAGGGTGGACCAAGGATTCCTTGGGCTGTTCAAAGAGTCCTGGACTTCGGGTTGCCTTCAGGGTGACGAAGCACAAACCAAGTTTTGCCAAATCGGCTTGAAAGGCGGAGCGGCAAAATTCCAAGTGCATTAACCCTTTGGGTGAGGAACTGAAGGGACTGAAATACGGACGTTCCGTATTGACCTCACGCGAGTCGCAGTTGCGACCTCTGTGGACGGAGCGCTTTCTCGCGTACCGCGTGCTCGATCGAGGTACCGACTGACCACATAAAGTGCTGATTAAAGTTACGCCACATTAAACAGAATAGTTTCATTTTCCCCAAACATACAGTATTTATTTAAAAATCACAATTATAATTCCAATAAAATCAATAATTTATTCGGGCGTAGTACAGTATAACAAACTATATTTAAAAATTACTATTTAAAACAAACAAATTATATACGACACAACTATAGCATTATGCTATTCTCGGTTTTTCAGAGTCACCTCTCTGAAAAAACGACAATCATTGGCCGATATAAATAGAATTTTGTTTACTGTCGTTGCTAAGGAATGATAAGAACGTAAATACATGCGTCCATCTGAAACATGGATAGTACCAAATTATGCCGCGTGTACGAGGTGAAAGCATTTGCCAGACGCGTCGATGCGTCCATAGCACTCAAAGGGTTAAATAGCTTGCACTTCCCTGTGGGGACGCTCATGGTGTCACCCACGTGCTGTTTTTTTTTCCATGCACCTTAACACGAAAATCGCCTACAGTATACGTCATGTGACGATTCTGTTTTTAAAATCTGCAAATGAGTTCTAGTTTTTCCAAAAAGATTTTCCTGCCTTAAGTAATTTAAAAAAAATGCAGTTGCTAGACAGCATACAATCTGTCATCTTTTGCTCGACATCACATGTGTGACACCCTGATGTCACACATGCCTGAAAATGGGTTGGTGATAGAAAATTTCTTGACGCTTTCGGAAGAATCGTGCCGGGGGCGGCGGGAGCAGGGTTCCCAGGTTCACCGGCTCGAACGGCGAACCCACGAGAAACGCGCACCTACTCTTTGCGGTTCGCTTTGGAGGTGAGGTCGAGCACCGGAGGAAGCCCGCGGAAAACTAGAGAGGAAGAGGGCACCTTCTCAGAGTGGTCTTCGCAGCGTGTCTTTCGGCTGCATTTCTCACCGGCTCCCTTGCGTGGGCGCACGAGAGCGCCCTAAGAGGAAGGTCGACCTGGAGGAACCGGAAAACTGAGCTCTTACAGGGCTCCGTGTCCGAGACGGCAGATTTGATTTGATTTTAGGTTTTTTTTTTTTTTTTTCTTTTACTGATGCAATTTTTTTTTCGCCGGAACATCACCGTTTGTCCGGGATACGCCCTACACTGCATCGCGTTCCAAGGCAAAGACGACCGTCACGTGCGCCAGAACCGCCGAGGAAAATGAGGTGACCCAAATTCAGCTGCCCAAGACGGAAAGCAAAACCCAACGTCCAGGAAAAATCCCTTTTTGGGGGGGGAGTTCATTTTATAAGGGCGTGAGAGGGTGGGAGTGGAAGAGCCTACGACATGGAGGAGGAGACTTGGAACTCTAGAGCGGTCTGAAAATCGCACCGGTAAAAAGCACCCTGCACACTTGCAGTCGTCCTCGAATGCACGCCAACAGAGTGCCCAAAGGCCGCATTTCCCCACTTGGTTGGATTGACTGAAGAATCCTCTAGCGCAGCCGCGGCCCACTCGGTGACCAAAGTCTATGGCCCCCATCATGCTGTCCAAACCACTGCTCTCCCTGAAATATGCGACTTCGCTCGCTCCTGGACATCGCCAGCTCTGCATCCAGCTGTGCACCTTCGCCATTCCGGTGGCGTCCCTTCCCAGTTCCTATCGGGAGGCATCCTTTCCCGACTCCAGCCGTCTCCAGACTCGTGCAAGAAGAAATCATGAGAAAATTCGATTTTCGGGACCTTTTCTGCTTTGCCCACACGCCTCGCGTTCTCAGAAACGTGATTTTCCCAAATCCGTCCGTCACTAAGAGACGGTTGCGTGGATTACTGCTTCAGAAGTGGTACTCCGGGACCCTCGGCTCCGTAAATGTATTCAAGGTGATCATCTTGACATCCCGGCTTGGTTTCCAAAGCACTTGCTGCGTCCTATGATGAAGTCAGCTTTCGTTCTAAGTGCCCAGGAGGGTTTCTTAGCTTGTCGATCGCCTAACTGAATGAATGGCAAACATTCTAGCAGCAACCATCATTCATAAAACGGTCATTTATAACAATGAATTGCGCTGTTACATAAGACTTTGGTTACCATTAGGATCGGAGTCACATTATGAGTTCTGATCAAATGTTCAAAACGTCCAATCACAGTGGTGACTCGTTGTCTAAGGATCCACCATCAGGACTATATCGTCGGATGCCAGGTGCTCGACACACATAGAAGTTTTGGAGAGCTGAACGGCAGCAAACGAACGAAAGAGTACGACGACGAGATAAAGGGCGACTCTGAAAGAATGCTCTCCTTCGTTTAAAAATGCGGAATCGCGAGGCAACACATTTAGTGCAGGGAGGTGTTTCTTAGTGCTTCCCTGGAGGCGTGCGCTCTGGTCGTCACGCGCTCTGGAACGGACCATATTTGGGCAGTGAATGCTCTGCCAGTCCGTCGTAACTCGACGGTCACGTCAGGGCATCCATCCTGGAAAGTTGTCCGAGTGATTGATGGCGGATCCAACAGGCGGTATGATTTCGGTCTCCCGTGTCAACACCGGGAACCGGCAGTTCGATGGCCGAATGATAACGTCAGTAAATCCACCTTGCCTCGGCGTTGAGGAAAGCCAGTCGAAGGTCAGAAGCGGTTCAGCCCAAGGTTGCTTTGTCTTCTTCTTTCAGAAAACAATTAAACAGACTCGGCCGATTTCTAAAGCGTTGCGAAGCTTGGAGTCCTTATATCTCGCCGGAAACGTCGCCCATCCAGTTTTCTATCGACACTGGAGAGTCCATCCCTACTTTCACATAGACTCGGTAGCTTGAAAAACTCTTGCGCTCCTCTTAAGCAGTTTCCAAGAAAAAGAAAAAACGCGCAAGCAACTGGGCAGCGAACTACAGTGTGGCAGCAAGGGGATATATAAAGCCAAACCTGGAAAATGAATCTCAGGAAGTCCCTGATATTTTCATGGTCGGAAAAAAAAAAGAAAATCACTAAAATTCATGGCATGCACTGTCCTCAGAACGAATTTACAATAATTAACCAGAAAGAACAGTTCTTTCTGGTTAATTATTGTTGTTAATTTTCGCACCCACTTCAGTCTCTTCAGAATCTCTGGAACTTTTGCGATCGTTCATTCATTTACAACACTTTTTCGAGTGGAACAGCAAAGAAATCAAAAGGCGACGTAAACTTGTGAAGACAACGGAACAGCATTTGGAGCTGATCGTTCACTTCCAGATGGAGAACAAAGGTTTATCGAAGCTACGGATGAGAGAGAAGGCGTGGTCTTCGAATCGTAATCTTCAGTTTTTACCGCCTTCGACGGGCTAAAAGCTCCAGTATGTGGGAGAAGAGACCATTAGCATTAGATGCTTTCCCTTGATGGCGAGCGTCATCCTCGAATTTTGGGAAATTCCAAAGTTTCAAATGACTGCTCCGAAGAAGCACGCGTGCTGACGAGAGAGAATGCGCCCACGCAGCGTGCGTGTGCCTTTCCCTCTACAAAGGTGGTGTCTGTTTTGCTAAACAGACGCAGTGGTGAGCGATCTGACAGTAGTCAAAAATCCAAAGCCACAGTGATTATGGCGTGACTCTGTCGTTTCACAAACGCTCGCGGTCATCAAGAGAAAAAACACCAGAAAGGGGAAAAAGCGAAAGTCCTTTCAGCTGGACGAGGACGATTGAAGCTGCGGAATTTCCGCTATGGATGCAACGAGACGGGAGAGAAGGAGTTTTGAAAGAAAACACCAATGTGATGGGTGCAAGAATACTCGTGGATCTGTGAAAACCATGAGGACAATGCGGCAGCAGGGTGTCAGGAAGGCAGACATTAAAAAGGGAGCATTAAGGAGTTCAGCAAACCGAAGGAGGAAAAGTTCCCGAATGGAATTATCCAAAGGGTATTCGCCAGTTCGCAAGAAGCGGCTGAACGCTGCGTCATAGCCCTTTGAGAAACTGTAGCTACGTGATGCGTCCTCAACAGGTCTCCAGTGGTAACGAAGACCTAACGGATCCGATGAACTTTCTGCTTTGCGAGTCCCCCACTCACCGTGTTGAGAAATCTTACAAGCAGGGATCCTAGCGAGGGTACAGCAGAGTCCATCGGTGGTTCCTCAAAACCACTTGGAGAAAAGCGTCTTTTATTTGTGGATGTTGAATTCAACTGCTTGAAAAGCGCCACAAGCAACTCAGTCAAATTCATATCGCGGGAGTGTTTGATCTTCACTGTGTGTGTGTGTGTTTTTTCCTTTTTGCGGACGAGTTCTCGTATCGGACCTTGCAGCATCTGAAAAACCTTTGCTGCCCAAGACGTTCCCTGGACAAGCGCTCATGGATCCCTGTAGCAACTCTGAACGCCACTCTAGCCCTGGAACTCCGCTGCCTCGACCGCGAGAAATCGACCCCCAAGGTGGAGAACGAGAGAAACCACTTTCGGGGCTCCGTGGTTGGTGCTCCCGGGAGACAGCGCAAACGGGAGGGAGATGCCGAATAGACTCGCTCTGCTTGGCTCTTCCGGACGCGGAACCGCGAACCCGGCGCTTTTATTCCCTGCACGACGGAGGCACGAAGCACTCCGGAACTCGAGAGAAAATTGACTGCTCCGGTTCAGATCGGGTCATCTTTGGAGCCAGTTCTTGCATTCCACACTCATTTGCGGAGTTTCCTGCCGCTTTCCCGATTGGCGTTGCCTCTCACCCAGGCTGCCCAGGTTTCGCTTTCTTCCTCTTCGTTTAACTCAGTGCCCTTCGCAATGCAAGTTTCTGGAGATTCCCGCATCCTTTCCAACTTGCAGAGTCCCCAAAAACTTGCAGGTGGATCGCCATCTTCGAGACTCCCAGTGCCTTATTCTCCGTATTGCATTCAACACGGCTCACTCTTTTACCACGCCAGCTTCCCCCCTCCCCCAGAGAACAACTTCCCCCAGTCTATTCAATTATTCCCCGGTCCGGTTGGAAGCTGTAAGCTTCCAACCGGCCCTCTTGCCGGGCCAAGGCCATTCTCGGCTCAAAGCAGTCTTGGAATTCCACAGTCCGGCTAACTCGAGATAGCGGTTCTTGAAGACACTGGCTGTTTGGTTTTAGACCACCACTTCATCCAACGCACCATGTGTTTTAAGGTTCCTGGAAGCAGAATGTAGAAAGCGTCTTTATTGCTTTCTGGTCGAAAAAGAGGATTTTCTTCTTATTGGTAATCTTCGTTTCAAGGAGGAAATTCCTCTGCAGATGAAGCCAAAAAGCATTCAGAAAATGCTTTTCGTTTCTTTCGGCTTTGTCCGCTGAGCTCTTATGAGAGTGTTGCTTCAGTCACCGGGTGTATTATGATAACTTTTTTCATTCAATTTTTTTTTTCCGAGGACATTAACGAAGCCTCAGGAGAGGATCGCGGCGCTAATGGACCTGGCAGACCAATGAGCGACTAATACGGCGATTTCGAGTCCCCAAAGGTATTAAGATCCGAGTTCGGCAACAAAGAATGATCAGCTTTTAAGTCCCTTTGTCATGGCAACGGCTTTCTTACTTCGTTCCGTATCTGCAAGTACACGCCTACGCCCCCTTCCCCTGTCTCTGTCCGCCCCTCAGGAAGGAAGACAGAAGCCATCTGGCGTGATAAAATGCGGCGGTCGCCGACGCCGTCGTGTGTCACAGGAGATGTGAGCTCTCCTTAATGGGCAGATGAATTTCCGACCGTGGAAACGCTGCAGATTTTCGGGCCTTCCAGTCGCGTTCGACGGCGATCCGCCGGGAGGGACAACGTCCCAGCAGGCACGAGTCTAAGGAATGTCTAAGAAATCCATGCGAGTCCGGCGGCCACTACCTGACACTTGGGAAGCCGCCCGGAAGCTACAAAAGTCGGTCGAAGCGTAAAAAAGAGAACTCGGGGTCCAGATAGTTCGGGATGACATGTTTCGAGGTGGACTAGAATGGGTGTTTATAGGCGATTGGAACGTGTGGGTTGCTACAGCAGAGTCTGGTTCTCGCTACGTCATTCACACCCGAGAAGACCCTATGATCGTATTTCTTGCGCTCGCTGACGTCAAGAAAAGAACGAAGCAGAGAAATTTTTCTGGTTGATTCGTTCGGGAGTCCTGAGATCTTCCTCTATGGTGTGTGGAAAGTAGTAGGCCTCGAGTGGTGTTTCTTTCTTGCTGTCCAAGATTAAATCGATTGGAAGGAAACACCACTCGAGGCCTACTACTTTCCACACACCATAGAGGAAGATCTCAGGACTCCCGAACGGGTCGTCGGCGCCGTCTTCACAGCACGTTCGGCAGGGACCGAGTTGGCGGCTTCCAGCCTCGCGCGGAGAGGCGACGCGGCCGCCGACCGACTGAATCAAAGGGGACGGAAGCGGAAGGTCTCCAGGAAGGACGATGCGAAGAGGAAGCCAAACGCAGCGGCCTTCCCTCTGGTCCGTGCAGATCTGGTGGAGGCTCCGAAGCGTGGGTGGTGAGCAGGAACCCTGGATGCTAAGAAAGCGCCGTTTGTTCTCAGGGTTTCACTGAGGAAGGAACGAGCTGCCCAGAGGGAAGCGGTAGGGCGCCATGTTGGCGGGAACCCGAGAGAATTCTGGTAATTTTGCTTTCTCTTGGGATTTTTCTCGGCGTGGTGCTCTGCATTATTAAAGAGAGGAAAGCGGGCGGCGAAAAAAAAATAAAAAAGGAGACACGTGGAAACTGCTACAGGTTAGGTCTGCTGGGTTTGCAAGAGATCATCCCTGACAAAAGAGGAATAGTTTCTGCTCCTCCTCACGATGGTTTCCCGAGTATTGGGAGTCGGCAAGTGCGCGGACGAGAAAAAAGAGATGAAAGGGTGCTCCAGGCAGACCGCCAATCTCCACGTATGGCGTGTTGTTCAATTCCATGAACAAGGTGGTGCGCCTGAGATCCTTCTGAGCTTTAAGAGGAGGCTTTTCCATGGAGTCATTCGCAGGAGACCCTTTCCCGTCCGTGGCCGGCCACCTAAAGCATCGAGCGAGGCAAGGAGCTGCGGCTCCATATGACGGCGTGGTTCTTTGCCTCGAGGCGGGAGCGAAGACCGCCTGGGATCGTTGTGCTGAGCGACGTTGTTGTGGCTCGGTGAGGTCGCTCGAGGGGTCGGGAAGACAGCGAGGACGCGCAGGCAGCAAAACCAAACGTTCGAAGAAGGAGGGAGGGAGAAGAACGCAACCGTACTGGAACTCTTTCAGAAGACCTACGGCTGAGATGCAGCCTCCTAAGCCGTCCGCGTTCTTCAACCTTCCCTGCAGGTCTCCATGTGCGGGCTGTCCCTGCAGCTGGCGTTCTCTTTGCCTCTCCTCACCCTCAAGTGCAAAAATCGCCTCATAGGGCGTATCAGACCACGAAGACATCCTGTAGGCCGATTTTCACTGTGTCTTAGAGAAATTGACGGATACAGTCACCCCTGATGGTGCCAGCATCCAGCGAACCCTCTGTCATAGCGGCTGCGTTCCAGAAGACCCGATGCGCGGGGTACGTCGAACCTGGGTGAGGTCGAACGACGGACGAATCAGAAGGAACGGCCAAAAGGTCATCCAGGTAGAGGGAGCGTCTCCCGACGTTCTGCTAAAAGGGAGTGGATGGGAAGAAGAGGATAGGAGCGGCCAGCAGCAACACGAGATTCGAACGAGGTGGCGGCAGCTTTCTGAGATGCCTGAGTTGGCGGCCACGTGGCTACCGTCTCCGAGAACATAGCATTGAGCGGCGCAGGTACGAATCTTGTCCAGGGACGGATCGACACCGAGAAATGAGGGGATGCGTTGTGAGTTTCAAGTCCCCCAGCAGGATGATGCTGGTTGGCCTACTCGGGTGTGGCGCCACTTGAAGAGGTCGGAAACCCTCGGATGCCCCCGTTGACTGGCCGGGATCGGATGATGTTGACCTTCCGGAGTTCTTCCAGGACAGCTCCAGGAGCACAGGTTCCCTTCGGAGTTCCCCTCAGGTTGTGAAACTGGAGTCTTTCCCTCTTTGTTTCGGGGTGACCACTCCATCTCGTGCTATGGAGTTGGTTGATACCCCTTTCGATGGGTTGCCTCCCCAGAGTATCCAACAAGCGCGCTGCTCCCTTCGAGAAGCGACCCTTCCGAGAAACTGGGAAGCGTCCCTTCCGGGTTCTCTTCGGAGGAGGAACAACGAGCGGTTCCTTTGCGTGAGGTCCCTCTGGAGAAGAAACGAGGAGCTCCCCCCCAAAACCGGTATTCCTCCAAGGAGAATAAGCAAGAAGTGTTTTTCTTCAGCATCCTTTTCCGAACGTAAAAAAAAATAAAAAAAAGAAGCGAGGAAAAGAGACGTCAGGGTGCCGTTGAAGTGTGGTCCAGGCAGACCACGGACCTTCACGGATAGGGCGCTGTTACACTCCACGGACGGGTTTGATGCAGTTCGCCGAGCAGCGTCGGGTACGGAAGCGTCCCTGAGAGCGCGTCGGAGGCCTTGTGGTTAAGTCTTCCGCGCTTGGTACCACGAGTCGCAGGTTCGAATACTCCGGTAGAAACTGACGCCACCGCGTCGTTGGGTTCCGAGTTTCTCCTGCAATGGCGCTGGTTGGCTGAAACATCCGGGAGTGGCACCGGTAGCGGTTAAAGCCCGGAGACCCCCGATGAAGACCGGAACAATGGGAGTCGACCCTCGGGTCCTTCCAGGAATCAAGGACTGGGGGAGTTCCTCCTCCGGTCGTAGAACGGAGAGCGGATCTCCCACAGCGGATGGACCCCTCCGGTTTCAAGATGGAGCAGGAGCCTTCACAGGCACCTCTCCAGTTGTTTAAAGGAGAGGACCCCCCTGTGTTGCGGGAAGGACCCTCCGAGTCGCCGCCTCTCCAGAAGAGTGCAGGGAAGCAAGCGAAAGAGATCTCCCTGCGGGAAGCTGCAGAGTCCCTTCTGAATTTCGGAAGTGTCCCTTCGGGGCTCTCTTCAGAGGAGTGAACAGGAGCGGTTCCCTTGAGGGTTCCTTTCGGAAAAGATGAAATGGAGAGGACCACCCCCTTCCGGGGGGATCCCTCCGGAGAGAATGAGAAAGGAGACTCCCTTCTGGGTTGCCCCTTCGGAGACAACCAGGGTAGGAGGTGCGATCCCCCTCCCCAAACGTGAAAGCAGGGTACTACGAGACTTCCTAGATTCATAGGGCGGACCCCTTTTCCGGGTGCCTCCCTATCTTGAAGAATAACACGCACCCTCCGCGGGTGGTGTTAAAGCGCCAGGTGCGCCGCGAGGCACGCGGCCGGCTCTTGAGGTACTTAGCGAATCGAAAAAAAGGAAACCAGAAAAAAGCTGAACAAAAAAAAAATGCTGGAAGGGAAAAAACAGCGAAGACAGAAAAGAACCCAAAAGGATTTCCAACATCCTATGCGACCACTGCGGGAATCCACCAAACCACCACCACGGAAACGGGAAGGTTAAGGAGACGTCCCTGCAACCTGGCGGAACGAGGTGCCTTCGGAGGCAGGCCAGCTGGTCCGCGAAGGTCCCCGAGAAGCTGACCCCAACCTCTTCCGGTGAGAAGAGGAAGCAGCGATCCTGGAGGGCCCCAAGGAATCCTGCGACGAGAGGAGGTGGCTCCGATGCCCTGGCTGCGTTCCTCTTTAACGGAAGGAAAGTCGGTCTGCATCCTGCGCGGCAAGAGGGAGGTCTCGACGGATCCTGGGATGGGGACGGTTGCGTCCTGTGGGAGGGGCGAGAGGATGCGAAACTCCTTCATCGCGCAAGCAGGCCACAAACGCGGCCGCAAGAAGGACGGGAGTGTTGCCCTGGCTACAAGGTGGAGTCAGCGACGCGCTACGACAGGGAGATGGAGGAAGCCTGGAAGGAGGGAATGGAAAAGCAAGCAGCCGGCACAAGAAGCGGGGCGATCCTCCCCCCTCCCCTCCCCTTACTGAGAAGCGAATCTCTTCGTCGCCCTCCTTGGTCTCCCTTGGCAACTCCTAAGATTTGTCTCGATCTCCGGCAGCAAGAGTTCCGCCCACGGGGATGGATTCCACCGAGGAGGAATCTCTCCACGAAGCGGAGCGGAACCCCGTCATCCTCCTCGCGACCTCTTCCTGATCTTTCCGTTCCCGCAGGGTGCTCTGGCGAGTTCGGCCTCAACCGGGGAGCCGGGAATTTCGCGAGAGTCCCTCCCGCGAACTTCAAGTAGGTCGTCGGACCAGAGGGAGCCCGGCCAAGGGAACGTAAGGAAGAGGCCCTCCGGGCGACCAGGAGGGTCCCCAGGAATTCCTGTCATCGAAAAAGGTCCCAGAAAGGCGGCGAGGATAGTTGGGGCGCCAAGAGGAAAGCAGGTTCGCAAGGGTCTTTCTCGACCCCCTGGAACTTCGAGCGGGAAGGTAGTTCCCTCTCCCTCCCCTCCCTTTCTTTTCGCGTGCCCGCTAGCCCCGCGGGCTGCAACCGAAGGGGTCAAGTGATCGAAAGAGCAGGCGCAGCGAGGTCGCGCAGATTGCACGGCAAGGTCAGCCCAAGGTCTTCCGGAGCAACGCCCATAACCGTTCATGTTTAACCCAGGGGATGTAACTCCCAGGGATGCGCGAAATGATAGTTTGCTCTACGCCTCGAGATGTGCGCCTCTGAGACAAGAAAGCGGCTCCAGATGAATCCATCCCTCATCTGATTGCTGTTGCTACAGAGTAGGAGCAATGCAGATCAGCCTCCCTTTCCGTCAGCCGTTTGCCTCCGAGAGACCGCCAGATTCCTTGCCTTCCCAGCCTCCGCCTCCCACGCGACACCGGATGCGGCGCACGGGGAAATCACATGACGGCACTGTGCTCTCTTGCCGCTAGCTCGCGTAAGTCCCGCGGAAGGAAGGAAAGGAGAACGGAACTTTGAGTTCGAACCCTCGAAAAAAGGGAAGCGAAGAGGCGACTCAGCGGCACCGCGATGGCGGGTGGCGGAAACGGGAGGCCTCATGAAGGGGAACAACTCTGGGAAACTGCAGCTTGACAGGGGAACCCGCTTCTAGCAGACGGTCCATTCAGCGAGAGACGATGCGTGAAGGGGTTGGGGCCACTCAAAGGAGGGAAAGGACGGAGATGCAAGGATGCTCTCTCGAAGACGGTGGGCTCGAGAGCAGGCAGAAAAAGCAGCTTTTGTTTGTTAACCTCCAAGACTGGGGCGTTTTTTTTTTTTTACTGGAGTGCGGTTTTGTGGCCTGGTGCCTTTTTTTTTACCTATGCAAGGAGGGAGATCGCTTTCATCGCGTGGGCGGAGTTCGCAGGAAACTGCCTCGCATCCAAAAAGCGGGTGCAGCATCTTCGCTTCTCAGAGAGGCATTCGAAGATCTGGAGAACAAAAGGTCTTCCTGCTTAATGTGCATTGTGTTCCCTAACTTTCGGACAGCCAATCTACGAAAAAATGGGATCCATCACGTGGTGGAACTTCCTTCGATCCGTAGACATGGTCATCCCAAGAACTGGCAGCGTTTCTCATCGCAGTCTTCATCCCACGGATGCTCATAGACATCAGACACAGCACGGCAACTGATAAGCCCAACTAGCAGTACGAGGGAGACTCGGATTGGATCCCGGTTCGATTCGATAATGGCCGGCAGCAGATGAGAGTACGGGATGATGGAAACTCCGAGGATTCGACAAAGGATCAATCATCGATCCTTTAATTTCGGATTGTAAATGAAAACGCGCGCGCGACGACGCTGCGCACGAGAGCTGCACGGGTGCCAACGCGGCGAGAACACGCGTAGAGGACGGGCGAGTCCTGCAGCCTCCTCCAAATTTGCGATGGATCTGTTCCCTGTCAAAGCAGTCTCGCCTGCATGCCTTCGGACCACTTTCTCCGGAAGACATTCCGGGTTCTGAACTGGTAATAGGAGGCTGAACGAAGTCTATTTGTTTTTAGGTGACGAGACTGCGGTTGCTCAGCGACCAAGGAAGGGAGGTGCTTACGTGAATGGGCGCCATTTTGAGAATGCGTCTACTTCTCTGTAACAGAGAAAACGAGTTGTGTTCCAATTCCTGGTCCCCAGAGGTTTCCATTGGGTGCGCCAAACCACAACCTCGGCAATCTAAAGATCTCCGCTTTTCTATCACATGTTTCCATGGTCGCTTGGAACTCTAGAGAGTGAGCTTTCTACGAGCATTCCAGACTGGTGACTCCGCAGCACGAACGAAGCATCCCAGTTCTGTTTCAGTTCCAAGTTGAAGGTGAAAGAAGAAGAAAAGAAAAGCTGGTGATGGAAACAACATCTGGTCTTCCGAGAAGAGCGATTGCAAAGCATCCACGAAAAAACCTCGAAATCTCTCTCGTGTGGTGTTGAATCAACATAAGTTCTCATATGAAGTAGCATCCTTATCAGGTTGTTCAAGAAGCTTCCGGATGAGAAGGTCGGTAATCAAAGCTTGTCTGCCCGATCCTCTCTGCATTCCGAGATGTCTGTCTAAGATGCTGAATACCAAACGAGGGAGTCAACTGCACCGTTTCATACGGGAAAAAGAGAGTTCGAATCACCTGTGACCAGTAGCCACTCTAACAAACCCGTCCTGAGGTGGTGCTGGTGAGGGGGATGAAATGGATGCCGAAGATTGGGAACTGTTGCAAGAGGAAGAAAGATTCATCGAAATAAGATAGAAAACGGCGCCGAAAGATGCTGGAAGCTTGGCTGAAAATGGCTTTCGATGGGGAACATGGAAGGGAACGGGGGAAACGAACTCGATAGAGGTGAGCGAAAAACAAATGGATTGCCATTCAGTATCTTTTTGCTGGAGCTTTGGGCTCACAGGCAGCAACAACTCCGAAAGGCGCGCTGGGAAACTGCGGACCGAGCCCAACGGCTCACAGAAAGTCCAAAGTGGAAGCGCAGGAAATGTGGGAAGTGCAACCTCTTCCGGGACTCCAGCACGACGTCGTCACGCCGAGTGAAACGGAGAGGGCATTTGGAACCGCACCCAGACATGCTCTGCTGGCTGTAAAAAAGGTGGAGAATGGGGGAAGTCATTTCCCTTCTCCCCTATTGGACAGAAAACGAAAAAAGGTAACAATCAGCATCCATCTGCCGTTTGCTAAATTCTCCTCGAAGCAAACCATTAGGGAAAGCGAAGAGAAGAACAGAAGCTGCAAATCTCCTGTTGAAAAGAAAATTCATCAAATATGATAATGATAGGGAATCAGGGAATGCAACCAGGATCATTACTCTCATCAGCCGAACGAGCATCCTCATTATTCAGACGAATGAAAACGGAACCTGAATAATCTTCGCGGGTGAGATGAAGGATCTTCGCATGAAGGTCACAATAAAACGCCCAAAATTCTTCGGCTACCAGCAAAGGATGCGCAAGTTGGGCTGCAAGACGGAATGACCGGAAAAAAGCAACCCGCCCTCATTTATGAAGAAATCGATTGATGCGCATCGCGAAGGAAAACACGGAAGACAAAACACACACGTACGTGCATCAGACATCAGGAATGAGGTGTCCTTCAGCGCCGGTGTGAGCCACGGCATCCTTCGATTGCCGATTCTCCATTCGCCAAAGGTGGACTCGGACTGCTTGAGATCTCCCTACCTCTGCGTCTTTCCTTTTCTCTTCCAGCCGCCATTGATGAACGAACGGCAGTGGGTTGCGATTAATATTGCAGAAGACAGAGCTGGCTAGGAATCACTCAACAGACGCGTTGTCAAGTGTTCCTCGACACATGCTTCTTGAGCCATTTCTCGAAGAGATTCAAGCAATCTGCTTGATGCTTTTCTGCTGTTCGTTCGGAAACTCTCCAACGTATGATCAACGAAAGTGGCTGCTTGATGAGAAGCCAGCCACCCCGTGTAAACTAAGCGGAGGGTTTCCCCCAAGAGGAAAAATCCGCAAAGAGTTTCTGAACCGCCTCCTTTTCAAGGAGGTTTCGTCGCGAGGCGCAGGAACATCGCGAGTCCTTCCCCATTCTTGATAGTGTCTGGCTGGACTAGCCGGTGAGGCAAAGTCGGGGTAAATTGGGGCAAACTCTCCCGAGCTTTACGGTGAGCTTTATGGGGACCTGCGACCGTGAGCTCTCGATCTCTAACTTGCGACAACGGCCTCGGGGTCGCAGGCAAGCTAGGATCAAGAACCCTTCAACAAGAACTCGGCTATTCGAACACACCACTGTTGTTTACTCCATCTTCAGCTGATACCACAGTGCTTTACATGAGGAGAATGACGTCATCTGGACTGATTCCCCGGGAACCAGAAACGGTTCGCTGCTCCCCCCGAAGTAGTCGTAAAAAAGTACGTGGCGGCACGGTAGGTTGTACTGAACGGGGGAGAGGGAGGAACTAGACATGGCGTGTGCCAACGCTTCCTTGTAGAGGATGCTTTCGTTCGTTTTGCACTTTCGTTCGATCAAGGTAGTCGGCATGCCGCTTCTTACGGAAGGTCCAGAGGGAGCTTCTTGCCGACGAGTCGAGTGCTCCTTCGAACCATCCCGCGTTGGCGGGAGGGAGGCTGTTGCCTCCGTTCGTGGTGCCAAGAGTCGCGGGTTCGAATCCCACCCCAGGAAAGGATGGACGCCTAGAAACGGGTGTGTCGCGGGTTTCGAGTTGCTACCCACAATATGGCCCTGGTTAACCTATTTGAGGGCGGCGCTGGTGGAATCAGACGGAATCCCCGTGATGTCTTCGTGGAATAATCGGGATTCGGAAGTTGACCTTCCGGAGTCAACTTCCAGGAATCAGAATCAAGGAGCCGGCTCCCTTCCGGTTGAGAAAACGGAGCCGTACCATTGAGTACCTCCATCGAGAGTTACCTCTCCGGAGCCCTAAGAAGAGCGCTGCTCCCTTCGGCGTTCTCTTCAGAGAAGGAAACCGGGAGCGTTTCCCTTGCTGGTGTCCTCTGCAGAAGATATTCCAGGAGAGAATGCTTTCCCGAACTCCTTTCTGAGGAGAAATGAAAAGCGACTCCCTACAGGAGACCCCTCCAGAGACAACCAGGGAGAGGGTTCCCTTCGGGCTGCTCTTTCGAGTGCAAGAGGAAAGGACTTCTTCCTTCGGAACCTTTCCTGCACTCATGAGACGGTCCTTACCCGAGGTACCCCCCGAACTCTAAGAGTTTTCGAATTGCCCGACGCAAACGAAGCGCCTCGGAGGTTCAGTTCCATCTTCGCCCATCGCTGCGCCGCGGCTGAGGTTTCCTTTGGTGCTGCTGAGCACCAGCAAGAGGCGGATGGATTCTTCTCTTCCACAGGCACCCTCTTGCGAGCGGTTTGCGAGATTTCCTTGGGTTCTCTGCAACGCCCCACGATCCATATTGCTTGGATCCTGGCACCCACGCAACGGCAGTCAGTTCGCATTGTTCTCAGCAGGGAATGGATCGCTCGCTCGGAGGATGTGCTCCGCAACGTCCTCCTGTAGGGATATCCGATCCACTGGAATCCACTGGACTATAATTTTCTGGAATCTTCTGGAAGGACAGGAGCCAAGCCCTTTCATCCTCACACATTGATAGGGGGCGCCGCAGGCACCGACGAAAATCGACCCGACAGCTACCTCGGCCTGGGAGCAACACGGCTGCCTCCAAGAAGGCGGACAGAGGGAAAGACGGTCGACCGGAAGCCACATGCTTTCCGTTTCGCTCTCGGGAGCAACCGGAGCATTAGTTCATGCGACTGGGAGAATACCGGGGTCCCAAGAACGGCCGTGTCTGAAAATTCCAGGAGCGTCCGGGAGCCTGCGTGCAAGGCAAATGACTATTGGTATCTGCAGCTGATACCAATAGTCAGCTGGGACCCCGCGCGGGGTTCTTACCCGGAACGATTGGGAACTTCGGGATAAAAAGTTTCTCATTTTTCGCGATCACGGAGAAAGGCATTTTAGGATAAGCCACTCTCACCAATTCTGAATGGACCGGAACGGACGGAAAAAATGTGAAATATGTACTCCCTACTGAAGTCCATTGTGCCATCTTGGCTTCCAGACATGCACAGTTCTTTCCCAAGATGCCCTTGTCAACTGTCTGTGTCGATCCCTCGGAATGGTGATTCTATCCGAGGTTCGATGTCTTACTATGGTAGACGTGGACCGCCCCGATCGAATTCATCCTAAAAACTGACTGCGCTTCCTTTTCCATCTGCCGTTTCCTGCCGGAGAAGAGGAAATCATCTGGCCGGGTCTGCGAAGATCCGCGAAGAAAAGACACAAAGTATGAGAAACCTTCCCAGATGCGATTTCCCTCGGCTGAGCAAGATTACGTGACGAGATGCACAAAGAGACCACCGCACAGGGCCGACAAAAAAAAAAAATAGGCAACGTGGAATGGGTTCATCTCTCATTTGGGGATCGCCCGTTTTCGAGTCGGCTGCTTCCCTTCAGCTTCGGATATTTTACTGATAGGATGTGCCCACCTGCAAAATTTCGAGTTCGAACAGGTTCGACTTGCTTCAGTTGGTCCGTTCGCTTCGAAGGTCGAGGAGTTTCACTCTCGTTGGTCAGTCGGTGGAAGGCAGGTTGCGTATCTGGTGCTGTGAGGCAACTTTTGTCTTGTCGGGCCGTTGCGGTGGCGACCCATTCTCTTCCGATCCTTGGGAATCGGCTTCGAAAATCTCGAGATTTTCAAAGCTCCCTACGTGTTTCGGAAAAGTGAAAGTGGGACATCCGGAAATGCGCGGATGGAAAGCAGATGGTGGGTCGCCCCTTACCAAGCTCTTGAAGGTTTCACCCTGCCTCCAGGTGCGTTTCGGCTAGAACTCTTGCACTTTCAGGAACCCACCGAGGCTGGAATCCGCTCGTGAACGAAAGGGGAAATTCGGCTGCTGGTGTCCAAACTCTCGGAATCTGTCCATCACTCTATCGTCTCTCTATCTTCGCCTGTAATGCTTTCCAGAGAAGTGCGACGGCACGGATCATCTTCGAATCTCACTACGTGTCTGCGTGACCTGTCGCTCAGTCTGAAGATGACACACTCCCTATTTCTTTTGCACTCACTGCAGCAGGAGTCATTCGGGCCGCATTTTCGCTGGTGAGCTGAACATGAACCTTTCTCCTGGAGTCCCACGTTTTACCGATTTCCGCCCTCAACTGCGCTCGCATCCTGCGTGGCTAGTCGTGAAAGGGTGGTCAACTCAATACCGCTCCTGATCGAAGCTCTACGAAAGTTTTCGCTGCAAGGAAAATTCCTAACGGGCAACTCCACTGCACATTGAGTCCCCGTTGTCCTGCGGCACCCTCTCTCGAGAATGGGAAACCAACCAGTGATCTCGGCGCTATTCTTTTTTGCAAAGTAGGGTGTTCTGATTGCTTTGCTCAAGGACGTTTTGGCGAAAGGGATCTGATCTGCCGCCTGTCGGAATCATTTCTCGGTTTCGGAAAACATTTGCATCCGAAAAGAACCAGGCAGGATGCAAAGACTCGGACAGAGTCCCATGAACATGGGAAAAAGTGACCTCCGACCATCTGAAGCAAAAAACTGGACCGCTGAAAATCTTCTTCAGAGAAAATGCAGAAATTCCGGCTAAACTGAAAGGCCATCCGTGCACAGTAGCACATTGCAAAGTCTGGCTGACCCCTTGAAGACGTCCCGCCTCCACAAGAAGTATCAGGTGAGAAGGGAAGCCAGGCACGTTGAGATCTGCTGGATGACCTTTCTCATTGTACGCAGCGAGCCCGTCTCTTTTCGTGTGATTTGCCTGCTATTTGCTTTTTCCTGTTACGTCCTCTACCCAGGTACATCAGTAACAGGACACGAAGATTAGTTAGTGCCATTCTGAACGGGTAGCGACCTCGGACAGAATTCACGTAACGTTCCTCGGTTGAGAGCTTTCCTAGCCATTGCAGAGTTGATCAGTATGCGCTGAGCACATCAATGAATGCCAAGGATTCATCATTGGTTTAGCAGAACCTCTGCAGGAAAACCTCTGGTTTCGAAAAAAAAGGAAATTTGGAATGCAAAGGACTGGGAGTTCCGTTAGTCTCGCGGAGTCTCGGAATTTCCGTGAACTTTCGTCCTTCCTCCATGGATCGAATGGCAAACATCAGTTAAAGGAAAGGAAAGAAAAAAGAAGAAAATGGAACACGTCCGTCTTTCGCTGTTGATGCCGACACGCAGCACAACTGTCCAGAAGCTCGAGTGATAACAAAAGAAAGCGGAAAAAGAGCAGCAAATTTTAGAACATCCGAAAACGCCAAAATCGGTATTTGTGGTTCGCTTTTGTTCTCAGACATAAAGAATGGTAGAAATGCTCTCCCGATGGGCGAGGCAGAAATGCCAGAGCTTCTCGCGTTAACATGGCTTGGCCTCAGAGATCAGATATTGGCGTGAAATATAGGTGGTTCCGATCAGGAAGCCAGAAATGCAGAGCCATTCAGAGCGGGCAGAAAATGCTTTAGCTGAGAGAGCTTTCTGTCTGAGGGCACAACTCCAAGAAAGGGAAAGGTTGAAGGATTCTCTTAGACCTTACAGAGAGACCACAGCACAGCAAGACAGGATGAACTCTTGTAACAGCATCCGTGAGGAACTTTCTCAAAGTTTGCTATCATGCTCGAAAAACATTGAAGATCCGTAAGCTACATGGTGAGCCACTTAAAAACCGTCGCGTCCAGAGTGCGGCTCCGCGGAGTGACGTCAGCGTGCATGCGATCGGCATGGCGGCCAACAATGCGATCTAAAAATGCAGGACGAGCGACTTCAAGTCGGTCGGCCTATGCAGCATGTGACATCAGCGTGCTCGATCAGCATGGCGGCGACACGTGGGGTGCCACGCACGGGTTTGGGAAAAAAGGAACGGTGAACCGCTTTCGTACTCACTTTCGGAGCGTCTTCGAGTGGCTCACCCTCGAGAAGCAAAAGGAAAAACGCTTCGTTGCTCTCAACAAAGCAGACTGGGGTCTTTAAAGGATAGAGAGAGGCTTGGACAAAGCACCCTTCCAGCGAGTGACGCCCGCGTTCTCTGCCTTGAAACAGACGTTGAGCATGCAGCACCCCGCTGGAACTTCCCTCGAAGGAGTCTAGACCGTCATTAATAAAAGGGGAGCATTGGAAACTGGTAGGTGCAACACGGCTGTCCCAAATGTCGCTATGATGTGTCTGACTCTTATAATCACAATTGCAGGGAATTGGCAATCGGAATCGAATAAATCACTTGACGATGACACTTGAACTGCGGGAGCCAAATTAATTTGTGAATTTTGGAGGGGGGGGGGGCAAGGAATGCATGGGCGACTTGGGAGACTGGGAAAACGACTAGAAACGCCCTGGTACCCGGTGCAATCCCTCATTCGTGAGTAAGACGGAGAATTCAGGATGTCGTCTAGGCAACGCACATTGAGGAATGCACACTGCCGAGAAACAGGAATTGCCTTCAAGAGTGGGATCGTCACGAGAAAGGACAATTGCAATCCACTTTATTGAGCTGGTTGCTCAGAGTTCCCGAAGAAAGTGTGCCGAGTGAATTTCTAGTTGCCAAGGGAACGAATGAAGAAAACTCATAAGAGGACCGCTTTTTTGTAGCATATTGTTTTCTGGAGGACTCGCAAAATAATCAGAATTTCGAGCTCAAAAATTCGATATCGAAGGCTACACGTCTTCAACCTCATCTGGTTTCGGATTTGAGAATTCAGGAGCCTCAAGCAGGATGCAACACCGAAGACGTGAGGTTTGCACACAACGTGTCAAGTAGAGGAAGGGTGGCTGGAAGGACCGTTTTTCCAGCCATCCATCTTTCGCTTTACACGCTCTGGAAGCGGTTCGACCGTCCGCAAGGCGGAAATGTCCGCTCTTCGCTCGTTAGAAAAGCAATCGGCTTACCTTATAGCCATGACCATGGTGACCACCGTGGCGAAACGGGGCGAAAAGGAGTTCCGGACGGTGAACTTTCTAGATTCCATGCAAAAAAAGAGAGAAAATCATTTTATCACAGGTTGCAGTTTAATATACGTATACATATATATATATATATATTTAAACAAATTTGATGTCGTCGTCATGGAAGTCGCTTATTTTTCATTCAAACATGAGTTACACGTGGGCACTCTTTTTTTTTTATTTTTTTGACTGTTCAAACACCTTCCCGATTTTGCGGCTTGTTTGCCGAGTGCTCCGAACGGATCGCACGAAGCGCGCAGTCAGTGGGGCGAAAAGAAAAAAAAAGAGGAACACTTTGGAGCATCGTCAGAAAACGCGGGATGCTGGTTTCCACGCCACCGCAGGAATAGGGGGGGGAAGTGCTGAGGCTGGCGTGCGTGGTGGTCTGCAGTCGAAATGTGGCATCCCTGGGAGCCAGACTTGCGCGTGCCCGAGCGGGGAGGGAGAGGGGGGAAACGCGTCCGCGTCTTCCCAGCGGTCCTCTTTAAACGTGTGAATAAATGGCGCTGTCATCTCTCTGGGATCGTCCGTCAGAATGAGTCAGAGGTGTGGCAGCTCTCGCGTTCGTTCTTCTTCCAGATCGCTGGTCGCAGCAACTTTTCCGTCTTTAGAGGGCGCGAGGCAGGGGAGGTTCGCAATTCGTGCGGTTGATGGAGGCTGCGCAGCGGCAAGGATAGCACCTGACAAACGGGGGCCATGGCAACAACCGGGTTTCTTCGATCGGGATCGCGCCTCTCCGACGCGCGGTGCGTCCTCCTTCGTCCAAGCCGGAGGCGTTCGTCGCTCCGCCGGGAGCTCCGGTAGAAGAATCCTGGATTTTTCCTGCACTCCAGGACTGCAAGTCCCGCCGAGGCGACCGGGCGTGGCCGAAAGATTTCCCAGACGCTCTCTCTCTTGGAGCCTCTTTGCCCCCCCTCCCCCACTCGCGTCTCGAGGCGCTGTCGGGCATCGGACATACCCACTGGTAGATACAGCTCCTTCCGCGACAGGAGGAAGGCGCTTTCATAGAGCAAAGGCCACCACCCTATCCGCGTGTAACACGTAGGGGACTCGTATAACGCGGAGTGCTGGTATATGCAGGGATCGCCATCTAATTAAATAATTAGGAATCAGCAAACAACGAGGCATTCGTGCTCAAAGTGGCGGGAAGGAATAACGGCGAGGAAGGGCGAGCCCTTCCTGCCGGATGCCTTTGTTTCGCGAAAGCATTCCCCACTGCTTTTTAATGAACACCCTGCAACATTTGGTGTCCTGCTCAAAGATCTGCAATCTTACGATGAAGAGACGGACGCTCGTGAGCAACCAAGGAATTCAAGGGATTGTGTTGTAGGAATTCAATTTATCGTGATGGAGCATCCAGGCTTTGGGATAAGAAGCTGATCCATGCGAAGTGCTGCAAACCGAGTTTTCAATTATCTTTAAGGAGTTGCAAATTTATTTATTTTTTCACATTTGAATTTTCCGTTGCCATGTTACGGAGCATGATGCATGTATTCGGAGCACTTCTAGTATTCATAAAGCAAATTCTGTCTCCAATTTCCTCCGAGAGACGGTGCTATAAGCGTCATATTTTGTGCCAGGTGTACTATACATATACAGTACCGCGTTATACGAGGGTCTACCGTATATGTATACGGTAGACCCTCGTATAACGCGGTACTCGCGCAGCGCGGGCTCGTATAACGCGACAGAAACATGCCGACCGTCCTCGTATATAACGCGGTAAATCATCTCCGTGCAACGCTGTGGATGAATTTCAATTTTGTGGCACGACGTCATTTCAGCTGTTTTTTTTTTTCTGCTTCCTCCTGAACACATGAAAATACGAACACATAATTGCAGTGGGTTGAATTGTATGTTATTCGAACTCTCATGGAGAAAAGAGCGCAGGAAGATGCATTTTTCAATAAAGAGAGCAACGGAGCACTGTTTTGATTCATTACATAGCAATTGCATACCGATGCTTTGAGGTAAACGATAAAATAAGCAATTTTATATCTTTATCCATGTGTAACCGATAGGCCTCGTATAACGCGGATTCGTGTAGCGTGGAAAGTATCCCCCGCCATTGTATTTAATTACACAATAGTAAATCAATTAATAAAAATTGTGCCGCATAATATACATCCATTATTGTTTTTTTTTACATTTCAGTCATGAATTAATTAACATGTAATATATAAGCTGCCCACTATAAAAGAGTGAAAAAAGAACCTCGGTGTCAAAGCAGCTTTTGGACGAGCTGCAGACGTCAGTTGCTCTTCCCGGTTCGCGCTCAGCATGGAGAAGACTTCCCTGGAAACTGTGGAAGGCACGCGGACACGGGAGGAGCGCTGGCTGCGAACCGGGGTGCAACTTGCCGTGCCGCTCCGCAGAGGGTCTGGGGTCTCCCTGCCCAAAGAGCAGGCAGGCCGGCTGCCGAAGAATGGAAAAGTTCACGTGGCGAAGAGGGTCGGAAGCATTCCGGAGGCGCGCGCAGGAGCTGCGTGCTCCAGGGATCTCGGCTCCGCTGTCCCTCGAGCGTGGTCGGCGTCCTTCTGGGTTCCCGGGAAGCAGACGGTTAAGTTCTGGATCCGCTCGGATGAAGCAAGCCCGAAGCACAAGAGGCACGTGGGGCACAGTTCAGGAGAGGAGCATCGCTGCGGCTGCCTTTCCAGGCAAATCGACGACCTCCGCAGGTCGGGAAGGTTCGCGAAGGAACCGTCAGCGGGCGGTGTTCCGGTGTAGCGAGAGAGTTTGGAAGCGTTTCACAGCTCGGGAGGCCCTCTCTACACGCACCATCATGCCATCGCAGGGGGACGTTGGGTCGAGATGCTCGTCTTCCCACAATCCCGCTTCTCCCACCTAATGGCAGATGATAGAAATTCGATGACGGAATCTGTCATTCTCTAAAGATCCGGAGAAGCGGGACTGTGTGACGAACAGTCGGGTTCGCTTTCAGGGAGGGCGGCAACGCTATCAGGCGCATTTTGTTCTCAGTCTTTCGTGGTTTTCAGGGAGCTTCGCCTGGCAACCGCGTCAGCCAAGCGGCAAAGATGGGAGTTCTTCCCTTCTCCGGGAACGGAGCCGGGCGGATTTCGGTGAGACCGAGGCGGAGAGAGATGCTGGAGGACGGAGGCGTTCCGCGTGGGAAAGGTTCTTGCCCGAGCCTAAGGGGGAGGCGCGACTTCGATCGCATGAATTTGCTTTATGAATGAGCGCGATGTTTTGGGGTGGAAGCGGCGGCAGCTCTGACGACAGCGCCAGGAAGAAGGGAATCGTCCCCTCCGTCATGCAAGGCACACAGCAAACAAGAGGAGGAGGGAGAGACAGGGGGAAGGGGGGAGGAAGGCAGCAGCAACACCTACTTGTCTCCTTCCTTGCTCGTGTTTGCTTCAAGGCCATTCGATTTCAACGATTTGAAAGCTTTCAGCCACTTCGACCTTGTTCTTTTGGGATTGTTTGCAGAGATCTTCCTCTCTTTGAAATTGTCAACTCCGCCGGTGGTCGTGTTCAGGAACAAATCTCTCTGAAACAAAGAGGGCCTCTTTAGAGGATCACACTTCTGAAAAGCCGCAGATCGCGCGACTTTCGCATCGCCTTCAGCCAGTGGTGCCGCCGTGCTCGAGGCCGAGTGTATTCGAGGCACTGTTTTCCTTATACTGTTCTTGGTGTCGCCCTCCTTGCCTCCGCCGCCACGACCACCCCCACGCACCACATCACCCTCACACAAGCAAACTTCGAAGCCGACAACCAGCTTTAAGAGTGGACTCTTCTCATCCACAATAGAATCTTTAGCTTGAAAAGCGAAATGGCTTCCCCGTGTCGAGGCACTGTTGCCACTATGTGGATGAGAAGTGCCTATTCTTGGTGCCCCCCTCCTCCTCTTCGCCGCCGCCACCACGACCACCACCACCTCGAAGAGCGAACTGGCACGGTGGCCTCCCGCATTCCGTTAGACGGCCGGAACCCGGAGGCGGAAAGGAACGAAGACGAAAGAGTCTTCGTCGAGAAGAATCGAAAGGTCTTGGTGCGGCGCGGGGAAACCGGTCGCGTGGGCGGGTTGTCTTCAGTGCTCCCGTCCGTCTCGTTCGCTGGACTCTCTCCAAGATGGAACTGCAGGCAGGCAGCGCTTCCTCCGGACTATTAGGGATTCGCGGGCGCCTCGAAAGTTTCCTTCCTGCAGCTTCCCCGAAAAGAGTTCCGGCAGCCGGAGCACGAGCACGTGCTTCATCTCCTCTTACGCACGGATGGCGTGTTGTGGCATGCCGTTTGCGAAAGAAAGATACGTTGTGAGGAGGCCAGCTGGAATCAGCAACGGCGGCTGGGTTGTCTCAGGACCTCGGATCGCGGTGGCAGGCGAAGCGATTTCATCTCTTTTACACGGAAGGGGGATTTCGATCACGAAGCGTTCGCGCGGAGCGCGCTTCCGTTGCCGGGACTCCCGAAGGTGCCTCGCACGCATCAACGGGGTGGTTTCGCAGGTTTCGATTGGTGACGCCCCCAGGAAAAATTCGAGCGCAACGTCCCGCCAGCATGAAGATGGCTTCCTGTTGCTGCGTTGCGACGCTGGCTGACGACCGCGGGGGCATCGCTCCTTCGACACCCTGCGTTTCGAGTGGCGGACGTGCTTCTGGGGGACGATGACGGCGTCGACTTTTCGGATCCGGAGGGTTTCGCGCGGCAGGGATAGGGCGAGGAAATACCGGGACGACGGCCGCCGGAGCGGAGTTTGCTCAGACTGGGCCGCCAGGGGTTCCCTGTTCCTGCAGGGTCCGGGCGGGCAGGGAAGCAGGGGACTGCGAGGCGGACGCGGTCAGCAAAGGCGCGCATGCGAATTCCGGGACTCTCACGACGCAACGGCGGCTGCTCCTCCCCGCCTTTGCCACTCCTTCAGGATCGGTAGGGGGCAAAGAAACGTCAGGAAGATGCCAGGATTTCCATATACCAGCGCTCTTCCTTGGACGCCCCACGATCTCTGAAAATCCCAAGGGAAACGGTCCGCGTCGGCGGGCCTCCGAGCGTCGCGGATTTGAATCCCGCCCGGGGGAGGATCGATGCCAGAGAGATGGGGGGCGCGTCGTGGGTTTTATGTCCTCCCTCTCAGGATGACACTGGTTGGCTTGTAGGCGTCGGGTGTGGCACTGCTAAAAGCAGCCAGTTGACCAGCTGAAATTGGAAGTTGACTTTCCGAGGTCCCTCCAGGAATCAAGGAACCCTTCGGGCTTCCCTTCCGTTTGCGAAAATGGGGCCGCCCTCCCCCATCGTGCGGGGAACCCCCCTCCATCACATGCCACGGAGCTAGTGGATCTCTGCATAGTGGCCAAGAAGCGTGCTTCTCCCTTCGGGAAGCGCCCTTCAGGGAAAATTTGGAGGCGTCCCTCCTGGTTCCTTCCGGAGAAGAAACGAGTGGCTCCCACGAACCAGGAGTGGTCCCTCTGGCACTCCAAGTCCCTGACAGGGCAAATTGGGGGGTTCCTTGAGATTCCTGACGAATCTGTCGACCTCTCGGCCGTGTTCGGTCCGGGCTGCTGGCAGCTTCGATCTGAAGGCTTCTGCATAGCTACTGAGGCTTCGAGGGTGTTGGGGCTCAGGCTATGCGGCCTGGGTGATCGGAGCGTCCCCCCCCCACCCGGGAAGCTGTTGCTACGTAACGGAGTGATCCCCGTTTGCAACAATCATGGTGATAGAAATCCTTTGGGTTCTTCCTTGTCGATCTTCGCTGTTTTCCTTGCAGGTTTTTTTTTTTTCGGTTTTTCTTTTGGTCCGTTGAGTAAGAACCGTCACGCCCCTGGCGGCAGCTCATGCAGCTTTTTAACGCTGTTCCACGCCATCCGAGGGTGCGTGTCATCCTTCAAGATAAGGGGTACCCTGGGAGGGGACCGCCCTACGAATCCAGGAAGGGCTCTGAGTCCATCCCTCGCATGCCTGAGGAGGGATCGCCGAAGGGGAACTTCCCCAGACGTGAGAGGAGCGGACTTCGTGCCCTTCCTGGACCGAGTCTGCTTCCAAAGTTCAGAAGGGCTCTCCCCGAAGGGAGAGGCACTCCTCTTCGCACTCTCTGGAGAGTGGGCGACACACCTACTCCATCAGTACGACGCGGAGGGTCCCCCACTGAAGGGGTTCCCCACAGATGGCTCCTTTGCACAACCGGAGGGGAACTACCGACTCCGTGATTCCTGGAAGGACCTGGAGATCGACTCCCATTGTTCCTGCCCTCGTCGGTGGCATCCATTTTGGACCTCTACCAGTGCCGCACCCGAATTAACGTAGGTCAACCAGCGTCATCTCGCGGGAGGAACTCGAACCCACAACGCACCCATTTTTTCGGCGTCGATTCTTCCTGGGTGGGATTCGAATCCTCGACGCTTGGTACGGAGATGCAAGGAGACCACCGTAACCACGTCGCCTCCGACGCGGGCAACAGGAAGCGCTGGATTTTCTCAGCAACCATGCAAGAACCAGTTCAAGGAATGCGCTCGGGAGGCAGCCATGAAACGCTGTTGGCTCTGACCTTCGAGACACTCAAAGACCACCCCATCCCGCCCCTTCCGTGGTGCTCGCAGAGGACATCGTCAGGTCGTCCGTCCTTTCTTTGATACTTGCTGGAAAGCGAAGCGGAGCACTCCATTGGCTCCGAACCTTCCTCTCCCGGACCTCTGGATGGCCGGTCGGATGCGGAAGAAGGAGGAACGGGGGATCGTCGGACGGGCGGCAGAACTCGGGCGTCACCGGAAGGAACCGGGCGGAGCGCGGGGGAAGACCACGAGGCGCAGCAGAGCAGCAGCGCGGGCAGGGGTGAAGAAGGAGGAGAGCGGGTTGGAGGGCACAGCAATGTCCTGTCCCAGTGCTGACTTCGTTCCAAAAGTCGAGAGCACCGAAGACACCACAGTCATTCAAAAGATAAAGAACGCCGTTATCGTAGTCGTTCAAGAGACAGCAAGCGGAAAGAGGAAAAGAAAGAGAAGCCCGAGTGCTGAGGTCTTCGTTAGGGTACCATCGTCCTGGTGTGGACGCCCTGGAGCCCGCAAACAGGCCCCCGGAGCGGTTTTCCGTTCGGGATGAGCAAAAGGGGCTCAGCCCATCGACCGCTGCCGCATCCGGAGAGGGGAATTCGCGGCTCTTCGGACGAGGAGCTTCTTCCTGGAATTCTCTTCCGCCCCGGAGGAGGAGGCTCTGCTGCTTCCCCGTATCGGTCCTCTGCCGTCCTCCTCGTGCAGCTCTCCCCGGCAGAACGAGATAGGGTGGCGGGTCACCGTTGGCACGGTTTCTTGCCCGGGGAGCTCTTCAGCGGGGCGGCTTCTCCCATTCGGGCAACGTCCGCCTTCCGCCTTCCCACGCATGGATTCCAGGGGCTCCCTCCTTCCTTCTAGCTTCTACGTTTCCTCTTCTTTGGTTCTCAAAGTGCTGAAGAACCTTTCGGGTCCTTGGGGAAGGAGGGAGAGGGCGAATCACGAAGCTCTCTGGCACCACCCACGCCTCCCGAGGATGCGTGCTGACTCTTCGAGTTATGAGGTGACCCCGGAAGGGGACCCACCTATGGATCCAGGAAGGGCTCCGGAGGGAGAAGTCCGTTTCTCTCACGAACTCTTCTGGGAGAAGACCCTCCCCTGGAGGGAATCATTTCTTCCTTATCCTTAACGGAGGATGCCTCCGGAGGGGGCAGACCCCAGATTTTTTCTGCTGAGGAAACACTCGAAGGACGCTTCCCATCTTCTCTGGAGGGCGTTCCCAGAAGTCCCTCCAGAGGCGCCCCATCCTTGCACTCTGAAGAGTCAGCCCCCCGAGGGGGCTGTGGACCAAGTCCATGGCATAGCTCCATTTTCGGAGGGGACCCGGAAACCAGGTGCACGCGCCCATGTGTGTGCCCATGTGACGACATCCAGAGAGAGAACAACGCTTCGGGACGGGTTTCCCAGAGCGGGAAAAATATTCCCGAGTCCGCTTGGCAGTCGGCTTGGGGGAGCGTCCGGCATCGACTCCGCCATCTGGAAAGTTCCACTTCCGCATTCTCACTGCAGACGTCTGCGTTCCTCTGCATCCGCACACGACTCGCATTGGAGATTCCCGGTCCGTTCGTGTGTTCCCTTGATGTCGCCAGACAGCTCTCGACTCCTCCTTTGCCACTCCCAAGGAGGCGGGGGGACTTTGCCAAAGGATGGCTCCCTTTAGCTCCGTGGTCCGCTCCCCTCGCTCTGCTGCCGTCGCTCTCCTGGGACCCCTGGAATCGACTCGGCGCTTGGGAGATCCGCGCGTGTCTCCGGAAGCGGCACAGGTCCTCGGTGCGTCGTCAAGGTTACCGTACCTGCTGCTCCCATGTGCACGACGATTCTTCCCCTCCCCTGTTTCCTCCATAATCCCGTTTAGCAGGTTCCCCGAAGACCTCCAGCCGGAAGAGCGCCCGCTCACAGCGGGCACCCTCGGGCAGTTTCTTTTCTGGATACCGAAAGCGGCAAGCAATCGTCCGCCACTTCAAGTGGGGGAGCGAATCCCAGCAAATCCTCGCAGCGGGCACTGCATCCCTGCATACGGGTGCCGCTCGCGAGCACCTCCGGGAGCGCGAAAACTCCTTACTTCCGGGCAAGCTGGGGGCGCTTACTTGAAGGGAAGGCGAGACCAGCTTGCAAGGATCAGTTACCTGCCTGTTAGGAAGGGAACTCCACCGATGACGTAAGAGGGGGGGGAAACGCATGCCAAGGGAGGCCGCCGTGGTCGTAGCACTCGACGGCAACAGGGCGGTCTGCCGCAACGCATTTCTTCGCCAGGGCCCGTTCGCAAGCACACAGGGGCTCGAAGGGCCCACGGCGCCCTGCCCCACTCGTTCCTTCCTTGCTCCTCCGACGGCGAACTCCCGAAGACGTGGGTCTCGGCAGTGCGTTGGAAGGACAGGTCTTCCTGCAGCGGCTTGGGGGTCTAAGTCCGGATTTGTCACTCTTGGAAGGGATAAAAAAAACGGGAATTTCCGACGTTTTTTTTTTGTCTTAGGAAAAAAAAGGGAACGAAACGGACTTTTGCGGCTTTCAGTGTCAACCCTAGATGAGCGCCAGTGAAGGAGGAAGGAAAGAAGAAGAAGAACGCGCCTTCGTCCTCAGATGACCGGCGGACCAAGTTTACCCACGAGGAGTCCGTCCGCTTGCCGTTTGAGGGGAACCAACGGCAAGTGGACTTATCTTCACTGGAGGACGTTCCCAGAATGCCTCCACGCCCTCTGCCCTCACGCTCCCACCAGCTCCCCAGACTTAGCCGCGGGGCCGGCAAGCGGGTGGACCTTGGGACTCCGGTAACATTCGGCTGCAACGGGCGGGGATACGACTGCCCCCTCACCCCGCCGCCAAGCCTTCTAAGGTTACGTGTGCGTGCGAGGCACCCCAGATTCCAAGGACGAGGACAAGGACGAGGACAGAACGGTGGACCTCCGCGGGAGAGGGGACTCCGCCCATGGACGCTGAGGGAACCCGGAAGTCACGCTCATCCGCCGCACCCAGCAGGGACCCGCTGTATCCGGGGGGAGGCTTCCGCAAGGGGAAGGAGCGAACTGGGATGGAGTGGGCCCACGGACAGCTCGTGCCTTCCTCCTGCTGGATAGGGCGAAGTCAAGGAGGCAGGAGAGGCATGCTGCCCCGGCAGCGGCGGCGGTGACGCTCCGGGGGCAAGGAACCTTCCCTGCCTCGAAGGGATTCCAGGGATTAGGGAGAAAGGGAAAGCTGGGACGGCCTACCATGTGATTCCTGAAGGAGTACCAGCCCATCTTCATCATCTGTCCGCTTCCCGCTGCTCTCCTCGCCGGGAGTCGACCGCGAGCCGGGGACTCACGCGAAGAGCAATCCCCGCGGCACACCCGGGGCTGTCCTCGAAGCGCACCTCTCGTCAGCGCGCGGTGAACTCCCTCCAGTCACTCCTCCCGTGTCATGCCAACTGCACGCGACGTGCGTCCTCGGGGACGGGAGCCGCTGCGAGCGTGCGTGGAGCCATGCGCCGAGGAGGGACAGCCACCCGACTCCTCCGGGAGCAGGCGTGGCGCGAGCCGGGAGCTGGCAGCGCACGGGGGGGAGGAAGGATGAGGATGAGGAAGAGGGGCGAGGTGGGGGGAGGAAGGAAGTGGAACGGCAGCGACAAGGGGGGCAGATCTCGCGCCACGTCGCCGCTTGCGGTTTATCGATCCCATCGGCTGAGCCGACTCCCAAGTTCCCGGACGGGCGGCGCGCCGGCACACGCGCCGCCGACGGGACGGGACGAACCAGCAAGAAACGGGAAGAGAAGCACCGGGTTCGCGGCGTCGCGATGCGATCCGTCGTCCTAGGGCTCGGGGGAAAGCGCAGAGACCGACAACACAGGGGGCTGCTTATATCGCGCCTCTTGAGAGGGGGAAGGCTGTTCCACGGAGACGGCTCCCCCCTCTGTCCATCCGCGACCACACTTCTCGCTTTTCTTTGCATGCTCGCGCCGAGGGCACGGGCTGCAGGTTCGAATCCCTGCAGGCGCACCTTTCCAGCAGAGTCCGTGTCTCAGCCAGGCACACTTTCCACGGAGAGGGAGCTGAGCAGGCGGAGGAGACGGTCGATGCCGGGTGCCCTGCAAGAGCCGGGGAGCCCGGGTGCGAAGGAAGGAACGCGACCTTGATGCGGAAAGACCACGGCACATTGCCGTCCAGAGTCCAGCACAGAGCCGCGAACATCTGCCGGGCGCATGCTGCGTACGACCGAGTCGCCGCCGGAGCCGCGACGGGCCTCTTCACCCTTCTTCGTACGCCCCGCGCGGCGACAGCGCCGGGGAGCGCGCGCGCACTTGACCCAGCGGCGGCGAGAGAGAGACACCCTGCGGCGAGAGAAAGGCCTCAGGTTTCGAATCCTCTCCACGAGGAGCCACTGCCCCACCTCTCGGACGACCCGCCGCGTAACAGCGCTTGACAGCGAGGAAGGGAGGGCGGCGGAAGCTACGGAAACTTCCCGCACCCTTCGCATCCCTCAATGGTAGGGCTGATCCTTCCAGCTTCCATTCCTTCGTGGAAGAGTCGCCGGAAGCAGGACAAGATTCTGGGGACCCAGGAAACCCCGGGCAGCTGTGGTGGCACCGCAGAACAGCTCCAAGCTTCTTCACCTTCGGCAGCATCGCGGATGCGGGGGAGGTGTCTCCAGGATAGACTCTGCTCCGCCAGGGGCGATGAAAAAGACGACGTCGCCTGCACAGCGGGAGGACCGAGAAGCCGCAGAAGGAAACAACCGGCGCCGAGAGCGACACCGCGAGGTAAGGTTTCCCCGCTTCCCGCAATATTTTATTCATTCATCCGTCTTTCGCTTCTCGGAATGGTCCACTTTTGGAGCATGGGTCGCTCGCGCGTCGAAAGCCAACTCGAGGTGGATTTTCGGACGCCTCCCTTACGATGCGACGAGAAATCCCCGTCGCAGGGATTTCTTTGAAACTCGGGAAATCCGCTCGAGGCGCGGTTTGCCCAGATGCGCGGAGGGATGCGGAGCGTGGCTCGTCCCCAAAGATGGCGGGGAAGATAGCCCTCTGCTCGCTTCCGTCCTCTCCGAACAACAACAGCAAGTGTTTGGAGTCCCTGTTCCCGGAAACACCTGCTCCCCCGTAAGGAGACGTCCGGGGATGATGGTAGGGACGAAATCCCCCTCGAACCACTCCTCAGGGAGCGTTTTCGCGTGTTTTTGGAGGAGGAATCGAAAGCAATCGACCCGGCAGTCGCGGACAACCCGCTGTTTCTCTCCTCGCGGCAGGAAAACGCGCTGTTCGGTCCTCCATCGATCGGCGCCGTGCAACGGGGAACACCACCCACAAGCGAGCGAGGGTGGTGTCGCGCGCACCAATGCGCACGGCGGGCTTTGCAGCCCGAGATGCGAGGTGGGGTGCGAAGGCGGAGCGGAACAGCAAGGGAAAAACTCGAACGGACACTTCCGCGTCCGGCCAGCCACTCGGAGCCTTTCGGGCGCGATCCCCGGTCCAGATCAGGGGCCAAAAAACTGCACCTGTTGCAGCTGCTCGGCACGAAAGTAAGCAGATCTTGCGCGATAGGGACAGAGGGAGAGAGGGGGGGGGCGAGAAAAAGATCCGAGTTTCCCGCCGCGATTTCGCAGCATCACCTCCGAAGCCGCAAACGGGAGGAGGAGCGGGGCTGCCACCACCAAACGACCACCTTCGGCTTGCAGCCGAGATGCGAGCGCTCCAGAGCATCGTTCTTTCCCATCCGCGGAGGAAGGCGTCGTCGTCTCGGATGGCGGTCTTTTCGAGAAAACAGCTTCCAGGTATCGGCGGTTTGCAAGCGAAGCCCCTATTTTAATATTCTGATCATTGCTACCGGAAGAATGGATCCAGGGGAGGAGGGGAAAGGGTGGGGAGAGGGAAAAAACCTCTTATTATTTTCGAATTGGGGAAATGGGAGTGGACACGGCGTTCCTGGTTTCAATAAATGTCTCCAAGGGCACTTCGGCCGCGACCGCGAATTTCTGCGCGAGTCGGCTGCTGCATTTGCAGCTTCCTCTGTTCGAGTGCCTCCGTGGAGCGCTGCTGCTTGCGAGTCCATTCACAGAAGTGGCGGCTCGCCGCACGGCACCGGGAAAATCCGCGATCGCCGTCCGGTAACCGAGCGTGAAAGACATCGGGGAGGTGTCATCCCCCCTCGTTCTCATCTGAGGGTACGGTGGCCTGCATTTTTAAGGGAGCGCTGGTCGTTTCTGTCTTCTGGGAACCGTGCAAAGCTTCGGAGGAACTGAAATTCGAGAGGTCCTTTCTTCGACCCTGCGGGAACCGCGTCGGAGGCGACGTGAATGCGATGGTATCCGCGCATCTCCGTACCAAGCGTCGAGGATTCGAATTCCACCCAGGAAGAATCGCCGCCTAGAAAATGGGTGCGTCGTTGGCTCGAGTTCCTCCCGCGAGATGACGCTGGTTGACCTATGTTCCTTCGGATGCGGCACTGGTAGCGGTTCAAACCGGATGCCCCCAAGTGTGGTCTAGGGAGGACTAGGCTAGGACAATGGGAGTCAACCTCCGGATTCTTCCAGGAGTCGGGAAGAGGGAGGTCTTTCCCTCCGGTTGTGAAGGAGAGGAACCCCCTTGGTTTTGTACTATGGTGAAGGTGTGTGACCACTTCTCCAGAGAGTGCAAAGAAGCGAGAACGGAGTTCGTTGTCAGACGGAAAAGAGTCAAGGAGTCAGGTAAAAATCGCACGGCAACACGTTTCTTGTGGGCAAGGCAACCTCCAGTGCTCTCGTCTTTGCAAATGGGGACTTCTCGTTCGTACGGTGAAGGTAAATCTTCAGCCCTTGCGGTTTCCCGGTGAGGGTGCAGGCGCGGGTTTCGTGATTTCATGGGGATTCCATTCGATTTCATGCTCGACTCCTTGCGCTGCTTGGACTTTTGCAGCACCCAAGGTCATTCCAGATGCGCTGAGCACTCTTATCCATTACGCATCCCATTAGCTCGGGCACGGAGCTGTGCGTATTGGCATCCATTCATTCGTTCCATGCATGAAGATTATGCAGTAATCTCCCTCCTTCCAGAAGACAGGTGGAGCTGAAGTAACGATCCCATAGAAAACGAATCACGGGACGCGCAGCACGTTTCCTCCTTTCTCAGCGTCGAGAGTCCCTGTGAGAAACCGTTCCTCCGCCTCCCGTTCTTTGATTCTGGGAACCTGGGAATCCGATCAAACTCGAGCATCTACAGGAGATGATTTCCAACGGGAAAAAAGGGATTCAGGGATTCAGGGTTCAGGGATTCTCCGTGCGCGCTCAACTTGCGCATCTCCTAACTTGACGATTCTCAGAGATCCCGCGCCCCCTCGGGGCGTGCTCGCGTCATCGGGGCGCGGCGTTTCCTTCACCGTTCCCAGAATTTCTTGTTGCATATTCTTGCCTTGAATGCAACGTCCTTATCTCGGAGGTTGAGCCAGCCAGACTGGGCGCGCGCACGGGTAGGAGGGCAGCGAATAATTTCCCAGTGAGTCTTAGGCGGGCCGTCCCTGAGAAAATCTGCGATGGGAACAGCGGTTGGCGCGTCGTCTCGATCGGCGAGCATCACTGGAGGTGTCTCCATCGGCTGTGATGAATTTTCCTGCATAAAAGTTCACAGATGAATGAAGGGTGTTTCTGTTCATCATGATGGGGGATAAATCACGTTGGTCGAACTACACGCTCGCGTCTCTCATTCATACGATTCCACAGGAGCAAGTACTTCAGCCGCCTTGTGTTTTCCCTGGCAGTTGGATTACCATCCTTTGGAAGAGAGCAAAGGGTATTTGTTCTTTTAACTCGATTCTTCCGAAGAAAACCCACTCGATTGCTTGTAGATCTTTGCTGTTTACTCCGAGTCGATCATCTCTCTGACACAGAGCTGAAGACGCAGTGAAAAAATCGACCAGCTCTGGTGCTTCGCTTACAGGACTTTTTCTTTTTTCTTCTTTTTTTTGACCATTAAGTAACTTCTATTCCTATATGAAGTAGAGTAATCGACTTTTTCGGAACCACGTGGCCTTCCTGGAATGCCACCAGGCATACCACCACCAGCTTGTTACAACTTTGCGATTACGAGGTTGCACGCTCGCTCAACCTCTTCTTTCTTGTGCTGGCTGACTGGTGCCCAGCCATTTAATAGTCCCGTTGCATTTGTCCAGGACTTGCCTTGGGTTTTCTCATCTTCCTTCCTTTCGTGTCAAAGCAGTACGATTCCAGGTCATTTTGGACTGAGATCCGCTCCCTTTGCTGCACGTCCTCCTGCCTGTATTTGTCGGCCTCCTGAACCTCACATTCAATTCCATCTTTAGACAGGCGACCTTTGTCGTTCGAAATTGTGATTTTGCTGGCTTTCCCAGTTGACTTGTCTACAGTTGACACATTCGAAATTCCATTCGCATTAACATCAAATGTGACTTCGACCTGGAGGACACCTCGTGGAGCAGGCGGAATGTCAGTTAGTTCGAATTTGCCCGACAAATTCTTGTCCTTTGTCATCGCACGTTCTCCTGCGGATACCAGGACTATTACCACTGTATAGGAAGAGTCTGCGTGTGCTTTGTAGGTATGGCTGTGTTCCTCTTGATCAGTGCCGTCATCACACCACCGGCAGTTTCTACACCCAACGACAAGGTGGTAGCATCAAGAAGCAGCAGGTTTTGCGCAGACCCCGATTTATCGCCCGCACAGCTGATACGTGCAAGCGGGCAATTGCTTGCTTGCACAGCAGCAGAGATTGGCATCTCCCTCTTGCATAGCGGCACACAAAGATAGCCGCTTGCACAGTCGCACCGTAGGCCACAGCTTCATCAGGGTCCACATATTCGTTCTTCGCCATCAAAGAAGTCTTGCAATAACTTCTGAATTTCGGGGAATTCTGGTGGAGCCGCCACCACCACCTAGGACCAGATCACTGTACTTGGGCTTTGTCCACCTTTGCATCGCGGAGGGATTCTTCCTCTGGATCTTAGGCACCTCGGAAAACAGCAGCGTTCGGTTCCTCAAATCTATCTCCGGTGCTTGAAGTATAAAAGCCCATGCCTTGGTACGAGGAATCCACCTCATTAGATGCCTGGGTGGGGGATGACAGGGTCCTTGTAGCACGTTCACAGGCTGTGCGGAGCCTACGAATAGCTCGCCTCGTTATCGCTTGGATCTGACTTTTGCCTCCTCTTGAATCCTTGGACGAGGCAATTCACCATCCCATTGTCAAAATCTTCAGGACTCTGGGATTCGAAAGAAAAAAAAAAAAGGAAGGAAAACAATTCAGTTAGGAGACAGCGTGGAATCCCTACTTGGGGTCTTCGTCATCTACTCATTTCCAGGGGGGTGTCTAAAAGAGCTCGGTACTGAAAACTAGAAATACATCGGAACGATAGCAATTCACGGCAGTATCGAGCAAACTGAACAAACAGCACAAATAACTACGCTTCCCGTATCCACCTGGAGTTAAATAATTTCTTTTTCATTTGGTTGCTTCCGCCCTGGCTGAGTCCATGCTGTCTCTGTGACACATGTGCTGTTTTTGAAGCGATTTGAGTTCCCCCGTCCTTTCCTTGTGACCTTTCGCAGCTTTCGCGCGGCGGGTCACAAAAATCCCCCCCTCTACTCGGTGCGTGTAAGCAAGGATGCATCGTTCAGAGGGCAGGACCGAGAGACAGGGGCAGAGGAAAAGGGTTTTACCTGGGCTCTCACAGCATACAGATGCATCTGGGCCATCTTTATCTCGAACTTTTTGGCACATATCTCTTCTTGGATTTCCGAGGCTTTGGCGAACATTTCAGAGTCCTGGTTTCTGAAGCACGGAGAGAAGCATGAGAACGATTGGCGCCCATGAGCACTTCACTCTACGAATTTTCATTTTTTTTTTATTTCATATGGCGGGAAGAAAAGAGTTCCGTTTCGTCTTTCTGACGAGATCCGTTAGAAACATTAGAAGGAATTAGAATGCATAGAGAACGATAATTAATAATAATTAGAAAAACGACGAGAATCACATGCAAGCACGCGGCCCTCGTTTGAAGCGAGGCAACATCTCCCAATCTTCCCGAGGTTATCTGTGATCAGAGGACACATTCTCATTGATACCACAGATGGTCTGAGAAAAATGATTGCTAGAAATAAGAGTCATCGGTGACTTCCCGATGGCATAAGGCCGTGCATTTGTCAGATGAGAACCCAAGAAGGAAGCTAAAAGCTCGTATCCTTCTATCACCAACAGCCAGCGATAAAGTTGCTCTCCTGGTGCGTTCACTTCCTCCCTCCTTTGCTCTGCCAGGGCGTGGGAAACGTGATCTTGAGGCGAAAGGATAGCCCTAGTGCCCCAGGGGCTCCCATCACTGCTCTCACAGGTTGGAGGCGGAGGGAGCAACTGGGTGGCCGTTTGCCCGGCACCCTGCGATGGCAGCAAACGCCCTTCGTCCGCGAACCCGATTTTTTTCGAGTATTTCAAGGGGAGGGGGGAGAGGGGATGCGGGAGAGGAGGAGATTTGGCTGTGAGGACCGGAAATTCACTTCCGGGTCGAAACAGCGCTCGCATCGGACGTTTCGAATTTTGGAACGAACCTCGGACAGCCGATGAGTCCGATCGTCGCATGCCTTTCCCGTTCTAAAGGGTTCTGCCTAACATGGGTAACCACAGGTAGCATCTCGTCTCTGTGGAAGATGAAAGGAAACAGAAGACTATGGAAACTGCTACTGATGGAACACACGGTTTACTAACCACATGTGTGTCGGTAAGCCATGTACGCACTTTGTGCCTTTCTTGCACTTTGTGCCTTGTCTGCTTGTAAAGATGTATGCAACCGTAGGTGAAGCACTGCGACCTCGAGTTTTCGCAGCGCCTTCGCCGAGTAATTTACACACGCAGGCCAAGAAGTGCAAGAGGAGGCTGTGAGCTTCATCTCACTATTCCGCGAAGTCCACTTCATTTCCCCTTCGACCACGCGGACTAGTCCCGCTTACGCCAATCCTTCTTTCACTTAAGAGATCCGGACTGGTGGGCTTGCGACCGAACGTGCATTCGAAATTCCATCGCAGTTCGTCATCTGGCATTTCGGAAAACGCGCGCGGCTGGGGGTGGAAACGGAAAAGGGGCGGCGGTAGGCGGGCAGCCGATGTGCCCACGGAAGCACGAAGCCCGCGTTGCCCGAAACTTGCCCGTTCCACAAACTGTGCTTAAGAACTGTGTCGATACCGCTGATTGTTTTTTTTTTTGCATTTTTTTTTTTATTTTCCTCCCCTCCCCTCCCTGCCTAAATCCACGAGTCACACATTCCTTTGGGATCGTATTTATTTTTGTCATCTGTTTCTTTCCATGAGCACTTAATCCCCCCCTCCCTCCCCCTCCTTTTCGGAAAAAGAAGGGACAGCGGCGGTTTCGTGGAAACCGCTCTCTTTTCGGACCAGCGCCTCGCACTTCTCCCTACTGCCGAAGAAACCGTAACTGATCTGCAGAGAGACAGACATCCCCGGAATCGAGCGGGACTTCCGCGTGCGGGTCGGATTGGAGGTCGTTCCATCGCCTTTCAGACAGGTTCGAAGTCAGCTTGTTGGTAACCAGCGAGCCGGTCAATCCGGAAGGCCGATGGCATCATCCGCAGATTCGATTTCGTCACGGAAAAAGTAGGGTGTCGCCATTTCCTGGAATCTACCTTGCCGACAGCCCCGAGGGGTTTTCGGAAAGCCGATTCCCGCTCGTCACGCGTCACCTGTGACTCAGGGATGGTGTTAGCCTCCCCTTCCTCGCGATTCGTCATCACTTCGTCGGCATCTCTTGCAAAAAAAAAAAAAAAACGAGAAAAGAAAAAAGAGCGGAAAGAACGCGGAAGCCAAACTACCAAGTGCGATAAAATGTTGATTGGAAGATAAGGCTCGGATAATTACGCAAGCATTGGGATTTCAATTCTCGATCTGCGGTTCACAGGGATAAAATTGACTTCCGCTCATTAATGGACCTAATGATGAAGCAGAACGCCTTCCTCGCTTGAGGAGCGCCCAGCCGGGAGTGAGGGTTCCGTGCTGGAAGCTCACTGGCCCTTCCCGCCGCAACCGAGACGAAAATGAGTGCGGAACTGAAAACGATAAACTGTAAGATGTTCGTTTACGATCATTGCTCATCTCTTTGTTTATCCTTTTTTGTAAAGGGGGAAAAAAAACCGGGAACCCACACGAGAAGTGCACACATGTTGGTTCACTCCTCAAAGCTCAACCAATTTTGCTCTTTAAAAATATCAGTAAGATTGGGAAGAAACAAACATAGACGTGCGAGTAGCAGAAACCATCTTGAAACCACTCGGGATTTCGAACTGCTCCCTTCTCGCCTCCTCTTCCCCATCCCGGAAGGTCAGCTTCCGGAAAAGGAAAGAACCCGAAAAAAAGTACAGAGTGCTACCCTAGTGCCGGAACTCGTGACTGAGAGCGCAGTGGACCCCGGTTGCAGCAGTCGAAGAACAGTCCCAGGAACCGGAGAGCTGCCAGCGTCCCGCTCTGATGGCGAGTTGAAAAGAAGCGCTCAGCACGTCGAAGCGAACCCGAAGTTCAGCAAAGAGCAATGGGCGCCTTAAATGGCAGGTGAATCCTGGATGGGCTTCCGGGAAAGGAAGCTCAGCGCGAGGCGGTTCCCTCCCAGCGCAACGATTAGCGAGTCCATCGACGGGAATCGACAGGAATTTCCCACCGGCATCGGTGTGAGGAGATTGATCCGTCGTGGCGCGCTAGGAGCAAATCTACACGAGCGCCCCTCCTTGCGGCAGGAAGAGTATCGAAGGAGGGCACGTCGACGTGCATCGCCCCAGAAACCTGGAACGAGTGGCGCGGGCCAACAACGCCCTGCGATTCGAGCAAAACGAACCGTCCGGTGCGGCATCCCATCGATTACGGCCGGCTGCGTGGTTCCCCGCTTCTGGGGATCTCTTGGGGATTGCTGGCTTGTCTGATCCGAGGTTCCGGTGGATGGACACGTGATGGATTGTGCTCAAGCTCGGAAGACTGGCATCGAATGATTTTGAATGCGCAGCGGACAGGATGGCGAGATAAAACCCTAAGGAAGGATGGCCATCGAGAAAGCGCGAAGCGCTGGGTAGCAGGGCCGGAGTGAAGGATGCAGGCTTTGAGAACCCTCGTCTTCGGCGTAGCACGAATGGAGGGCGAGTGAGTTCCTCCGCACCCTAGAAAGAGAACCGAGGAACAGTGGGAACCGAGGTGTCAGGGACAGGGGACGGAAAAAGCCCCTGGTCCGAAAGAGTTTCTCAGCGGCAGCAACCTCTCAGCTACAGAGCTCCTGAAAGTTGCCATGCAGTGAACTCCGCATTCGCCGACTCTTGGCTCTCGACAGCCAGTGCTGGTCAGTTCGGGAATTCTCGTGGAGATGGACGGGCAGACAGAGAGATCCCCAGCTCGAAGTAGCAAAGTAGACCGCCTTGAACATCTCTATTTCCTGTAGAGTCAGCTCAGCTCACCGGACCTCTCGGAAATCGAAAGACGAGCGAGGAGTCTCCCTCTCCTGACCGGCGTATCCGAGCTTTTGGAAGATGCTTCGAGTTCCTCCAGCCGGTGGCATCTCCTCAGACGAACGAACCTGAGGTCGTACGGAAAGGCCGTCTCCAGAAGCAGCCTCAGTTTCCCCGCTTCCTCCAAGAGCCCCGAAGAGCTAGTCCACCTGCCTGGGCTCACCCATGGTTTCGCATGGCTTTCCCATCTTTGCCTGGGAACGGGCATCTTTTCCCACGTGGGTGAATCCCTCAGTCATGGCAACGAAGTGCCTCAGCCTGGCAACAATCGGATGGAATTCGCCTCCACCCCATTTGTCTCCCTCTTCACTCTTTCCTTTCCGGACCGACGGATTCTCTTTTGGAAACTCTGCTCCAGACATTCCATTTCGGGATCTCGTCTCATGGAAATCATGCGTCTCAGATCGCAGGAATTCTCTCTTTAATTCTGTTCAAGATTACCATAATGGCTGGGAAAGCATTCCGGAAGGCGTGAAACAGATTGTTTCTTGAGCCATTCTCAAGGTGATAGCGGTAATTTTCCCATAATGTCCCGGCCTAAATGTAGAGTTTCGTCCCATAACGACTATTTGGTTTTAATCCTCAAGAATCGCTAAGAGTATGGAATATTTAACAGTGGAAGAAAGCAGTAAAAGCAAAAGAAATCCAAATAAACTCTCTGCAATTTTTTTTTTTTTCTTCCCTCAAGATATTTTGTGGATTCATTGGCTGCAGCGGCCAAGCATTGGATGAAGGATTTGTACTCTAGTCCGCACATCTCCATGGAGATGCCGGACGCATCCTTAATAACAACGATCTTATTAAACAGCTTCTGGAAAATACAATCCATACGGATTCTCAGCTTCCACCGCAATAAAGGAATACGAAATTTATCTCTGGATCCCGAGATTTCAGTCACGGAATTCTTATACTGAATTGCTAAATAAATGCCATGATGAAGAGATTCCGTTTCGGCTCCAGAAGCGAGAAAACAGATGATGCATCATGGAAAGGATCGAAACGCCAGCGCCGAGCGCTTAGCAGCGAGCGTCTTTCACCGCAATTTCCTTCCTCCCTGTGCCCAGTTGATGCAAAACAAGCAGAAACGCAGCAGCTTTGGCACCACAGAGCTGGCCACGGCATTCTTACTCGTGTGTGGTTTAGTAGCAGCTCGGTGATAGCGGCACCGACCTTCATGCTGGTAATCGTTTACCGAGCTGTGGCTCATTTGACATCCCACCTCGTTCCAACTGTTCCCCTTCCATAAACGGTGACAGCGTCATTAAATGTTGAGATGGGAAACACCGAATCTGCAATGATTCTGCACAATCATGAGACTCGCGTCAAACATCGAGGGAGGTAGGGAAAGTTTTCGAGAATCATTGCACTGCTGGTCCGGACTTCTGGAGCTCTCGCATCCAGAGAATTCAAATGGCGAGTTTCCCGTTCTGTTGCGAGGAAACGGAATAGGGGAACGTCCTCAAAGAAACGTGGTCCTTGAAGTTCTTGATGGATCAGGTATTTCCGACATGTGCGCTCGCAAACTAAGGAGATGCGCGTTCGCTTTCCCACGAAGGTCGCTTTGGCAAAGAAGAAAGCAGCTCTAAAATATTCGCTTCGAAGACGCAAGGATGAAAAATCGAGGACGAAACTTCCTTCCTTCTAGCCGAACAGATGCCTTCCGGTTTGGATCTCTGATTTTGCTTTCCACGTCTGCTGCCCGAAGAACAGTAGATACTTTCATGTCCTCCCTCTCCATCATCGTGCTGATTTGTTTGTTGGAAACGGGAGGAATTCGAGAGAAATATGTTTGAAACCGATTTCTGTGATCCACAGCGACTTCCGTGACGAACTCCTTCAGAGATGCTTGCTGCTTTCTGATGCATGCTTTCATCTGTTTACTCAGCCTATCTGAAATGCCAAAGGTTCGATGGAGCCCCGGAAATATCAGCTTGACACCGTTTCGTTCCATCTGGAATCCATGCCACTGCATCGTGAATCTCGGTTGTTTGTATTGCGACCGCTCTCCACCTTTGATGCATCCTCATTTCGCTTCAAGGTGCCGCAAAGGAAACTCTGCGTCCTCAACTGCAGAAGTAAAAAAAAATTTGGAACTTGGAAAGGGGAATTTTTCCTAGTTTCCTAGCTCGGAACTCTCTTCAGACTTCATGAAAGGCACACTGTTATTCTTTTTTTCTTTTTCTCACTGAATTCGAGGATAAATCTCACCGTCGTACAGACCTTCCTTCTGCCAAACACCAAATCCATACACTTTCTGCACATCCGTGCCAGTCCTTCAAAAAGAATCCATCGCCGAACACTAAATTGATTCCGCGTGTACACAATTAGTTTGTGTGTGTTTTTCCCGCTGTGAAGCAAAGCTGGGAGCTCGCCGAGTGGTTTTCGTTTTTCTTTCAGCGGCAGGTTTCCTGCAACCAGCAGCGAGGAAACTTCCCTCTGCCTTACGGGCTCAGCGCGGTGTCTGTCCCAGCGAGGCAGCTGTTCCCGTATTCGACGCAAAGCAGAGCGCTCCCTCGGTTCCAAGAAACCGCTTTCGTCGAATGGAACTTCCGGAGCTGTCGCTCCTTCAGAGTACGAGTGAACATACGGAGTTCGTGAGGTCGATCAATCAGGAGATGGCGGCTCGCTGATCCCGTGGATGTCTTTGTCAAATGCCAGACCGAGGTGGACTGAGAGACCGCAACCGAGGGCTGATACAAAGAGCAATTCAAACCCTAGACTTCCTTTTCGTACTTAACGTGGTTCAGTACGAAGGGGGAAGTTTTATGGAATGGCACTACCATCAAGCATCTGGAATCTGCACCGTGAGGAAAAAGAGAAACCACGCACGCGAGTGCACCGCTACTAGGAAGCAAAAGGGGGTGCAAGGTGAAAGAGGCTGAGTGGTGAAAGTCTTAAACATGAGGTGCTGAGTGGTGAAAGTCTCCAGAACCGTGGTGCTTCAGCTGGCGTGATAGCATCGCACTCTTAGCAGCCAGGAAATTGTATAAGGATGCGATGCTTCCACTCAAGGAAGAGAGAATTTCAAACTCCGCGGAAGGGGGTTTCATGAATGAAGGAAGGGGGTTTTCTCCTGCAAACATCGGACCTGCAGTTTCGCGATCACGAAGTATTTTTGAGTGAGCCCTCGCCAGGACGATTGGGCCGTTTACACGTCCGTGAGAATGCTTTAAACAGTCTGCAGTTAACTACAAAGGACGGAATGATCTCCAAGTGATGCGGTGGACACCAAACTGGAAATTTCAACGGTTTTCATCAAAACCTACTCCATCTCTTGACTAGCAATCATAAACGTGGGATGAGCACCGGCCTGTGCCCCGACATGCAGGTCGGTTTAGTGACAAAGAGAATTTTCGTATCTCCTGAACTGTTCTTCGGTAAAAGCTGATCGAATCTCTCCGATCACTCGATAGTATTTGTGCGTCGAAAAGCATGTAGTTAAACCGGAGCAAACAGTGAGATGGGAAGACCCGTGCTGCAACTTGATCAGACGCAACGGAAGCATCTAATAGGGTTTAGTTTTCCATGACGGGGACAACGTGCTCCTTTACGTATGTTTATTAACTCAGGCCGAGCCACTTAAAATCGGTCCGCCTCGAGCCGCGCCACATTTCGCCGCAAAGCTACGCCCGAGACGCGCTCTGTTTTGTATTTTTATATCGCATTGTTGGGCGCCGTGCCGCTCGAGAACGCTGACGTCACGCCTCCAAGCCGCGCACTCGAGGCGCGCCGCTGTCTCCCAGCTGCTCGCCCTGTATTTTTAGATCGCATTGTTGCGCGCTGTGCCGCTCGAGAACGCTGACGTCACGGCGCCAAGCCACGCACTCGAGGCGCGCCGCTGTCTCCCGGACTCTCACCCTGCATTTTAAGATCGCATTGTTGCGCGCCGTGCCTCTCGAGAACGCTGACCTCGGGGTGCTCCTCGCCCGTCCTGAAGGCTTGACTTCTCCGAACGGTTTCCGGACGCTCTTCTTCGGAAGCAGAGGGACTCGCACCCCCGTGTCCCGGAGAAGGGCTTTGGGGATTCCATCCGCAGGAAGAATGGAATTTTTGTAGCCTGGAAACCGGTCGGGCCAGTGTCGTTCCTCGCGCTCTTGCTGCAGCTTATCGTGTTGTGGGATGAGCGGCTTACAACCGGTTCACCACGAGCCGAGCCACGTTTCTCCGCGAAGCCGGGATTCTGGCAGGTCTCTGCCCAGTCATCCATCGAATATAAAGGGCACTCACCAGCATTTGAAGCAATGCTAGTGGACATTTTCGTCAGAATGGGCTGCAGTTCCCTTTTTGAAACGGAAATGCGGTGGACCGCAATTTACCGATCAGAGAACGCCAGTGCCGTCTTAACGTTTGCTTTTCTCTCGTCTTTTGTGTTTTTGCTTTTTTACGTCATATACACTTCTCTAATGTCACCAATCAATTGAGTTCAACAGGTTCGCTTCAGAGAGCGTCATAGTGAGGAGTCCGACTGCCATTTCGATTTTCGAAGACCGAGACCCCCAAAGAAAAGACAAGCTACATGTCGCGGCTCCTCCGTCCCTGCTTTAAATGGAGAACGGGATGCATTGATCACAACGACAAACATCTGCACAACTCTTCAAATTTCTGCTCTTTGGATGTTAAGATCGATGAGGTAATGTTGAAAAGAATCAAAATGGTTCCTGAAACAACGGAGATCTTAAGATTTCTAATAACCGATATTGAGGATAGGTGATGCTTGATGAAAATTATTTTTCTGTGTGTTTTGTAGTATCATATATTTTAAATTGTATGCATCTTCCGTTTAATTTAATTACGACGGCTGAAATGATGAAAATATGTCATCTAATCTGAAGGTTGTCAAGTAATCAATTTTAATTTGATTAACATATTTATATTACACCCCTTATAGAGCATAAATTTTTTGTATTTGTTAGAATTAGGGATATGCTCTCATCTATAGACACCATAAATGTAATATTTTATGATAGAGTGTAAGAAAACTGAGATTAAAAAACAAGTGTGATTCATTAGGGCTACCAACCATTAAACAAAAGAGATGAGGAAATTTGCTTTACTGTTTTCAATATTCACATGCCTATTTAATAAAAATTCATTATCTATATTAATTAAATTAAATTTGTTTCCGCAGTTTCCGATCCTGACGAGATGCTGAGCTCGAGCATTCTGGAGCCCGGGTCACCCAAAGGGTCACTCTACAGACTATCTTACTGCCACAACCAAGAGCGGAGCGTTAGTGTGTGCACATAATGTGGAATCGAAGCGATGAAGAGTTTGCGACAGGCTGGGGTACATTTCCATATGAAATCTGGAACACTCATGAGAAGGGTTCAGCGTTTTCTCTCGATTTCATCTTTTCTGACATAAAATTCGCGAATCCGGGGAAAGTGAGAGAAATTGCTGCTTGTGCACGGAGACGCGAGCTCTCAGAGAAGTATCGCCTCCCGACGTTTTTCACACACGCCGCCGCCGTCAACGAAACTGACTCAGCTACGGTTAACATGGGGAACCATTTTTCTTCCCGAAGCGAAATCACGCACCGTTTGCATCCCAAGGTGTGGTTGATCCAGGTTCCTCGTGAAGCCGATTGTGCATGAGCTGATTTAAGTGCTTGATGAAACTCAAAGACGAAAGCAATCCTTCAAGATAAAAGATGAAGTCCACGGTGGAATTCAGACAGTCATCAAATGGGCACAGGGATCCGCCCATTGCAATGAGCGCGAAGACAGAGGCGATCACGAAGCTCAATACGTCTGATTCCAAGAGCGTACTCCTAGCAGGAAAGAAACGGGATGGGAGAGGGTAGGGTGGAAGGCAATAGCCAGATAAACACTCAGATAAAAAATGCTGTAGTGGTGGAATCACCTTGACAGAACGACCCTGAAAACATCTGTGATCAAAGTGACGTGCATTCAAAAAAGAAACCGAGAAGAAAAAATAAACTCCTCGTCTTTGTAACTTGAGTAGAACGAATGGGCGAATCTGAATTCGAAGACACCACGTTTTAGGGCCAGGTTTCAAGCACGTCATCACAATTTTTTATTGGATTTATCTTCTACGAGTGATCCCAAACAGAAAGGAGCCCGCGGCTATAGGAAAAATTTATCACGTTATTGATGAAAACTGCATGTCGGCTGTCAGTCTCTCCGAAAATATATGGAGATAAAATTTGTTTACGTGGCATGGGGCATTGATGAAACCAGATATGGGGGTCAAATTATTTTGTTGATTTTCGTCGCGCTGTTGACATCCCGTGTTCGTGGGGAAATCGTTCCAGGTGGACGGTGTGTGTTTTCTCCCTTAGTCCCAGTACCTCGAAAAATTTTCGCAAGGTGAGCAAATGAAGGCTTCCTCATTACCGACGGACGCTGAAGCCATGGGTCGTTCGCAGGAGGCCAGTACGAAGGCGAAAACGCTAGCACCCAGTCTGCAGTTACTGTTCTTTTTTGACCACAGAGAGAGTAGGGAGAGATTGTTTGAGACCTTGGAAGCGAAAGTCTACGCAAACGGCAGCGGTGTTCCGTTCACAGACGACGTTCACTTCCCAATAGCGTTCGTTCGCTGTCGGTACACTCCCTGAAGAGCCCGTAGGCGGGGCCTCGTATGCACTCCCACCTTTCCCAGTGCAACTCCACGCAGGAAAGCTCGCGCACTGTTTGAGCCCCGCACATCGCAGACCGGTTGGGCAGAGGAAGAAATTGCAGCCGGAGATTTCGTATACAATTTTGTACTGCCATGCATTCCACTGTAGGGAAATGGTGATTTCGTCCCTTGCTACAGAATTCCGATCCAAATTTGCGGCACTCTCCTTCTCCCATAAAGTGGGTGGGGTGGGGTAGAACACGCCTCACTTTATGGGCGAATATCTGCTTTACGTTCCCCTTCTTACAATCTTCAAGTTTGGTACACACATGCAATGAGATTCCGCATTTTTTCCGTTATCTTGCTATCCGTTTGAAGTTCTCTGCCCGCCAGGGCCGGTGACCCGGGATGAGTTCCCGGTAAATGTCCCCGGCTTTGCTGCACGCTGACGCACGCCACCGTCTCCTTCCTGTTATTCGCCTTTGCGTGAAGGCTCTCAGGCTCGCTGGGCATGTCGCCTTTCTTGGGGATCTCGGAATACCAGGGATCCCGTCATCAGCTGGTGAGGACCGAGGCCAGTAACCCCTTGACAGCAAACAAGGGCATCAGTTCCCTGTACCGGGTGCCCCTTCTTTTCTTGATGCTGCCGAGGTTCTCATTTGGACGTTGCTTTTCGACCTGGGCCTTTCCAAAAGCAGCCATAGAAGCCACAGCAGCATGCACCAGATGCGCGAGGAGGTGAAGGAGAGCGCAAGCCGGAGGAAATTCGGACTCCATCCGATGTGCTCCGGAGTGAAGTCATGAAGACCAGGACTGTCCCTGTCCCCATCCTGGAGTGATGCTCGACGCCGGCTGCTTTCGAACAGAAGAACACTTGCCTCTGAGCTTCCGTCAACTCTCGTCAACTCCGAAAGAAGCGAGAAGCACTTATATTGTAGATTTTTGTGGATTCGTGGAAATGTAAGAAAAGTCAGCACTTGTTTCATTGGTTCCACGGGTAGCAGAATGGCAGTCCTCCGGCCGGCTTTTTCTTGTTTCGCCAAGTGCTGAAGAACCGCTCGCCTCCTCAGGGGAGACTCACGAGGCTCTTGAAGCCTGTCCACGTCACCTGAGGGTGCGTTTCACTCTTCAATTTAGGAGATGATCCCGGAGAAACCACTTTATGAACTCAGGTAGGGCTCCGGAGAAAGGAATCCGTTTTTCTTACGCTTGGGAGGGAACCCGAAGGGAACCCTCCAACCTGGCTGTCTCCGAAGAGAATCCCCCCAAAAACCATCTCTACCTTGTTCTTCCCCGGAGAAACCATCCGGTTTATGGGTTGAGGGAAAGTTCCTCGTTTCTTCTATGAAGAGAACCCGGAAAGGAACCTCTCCTTGTTCAGCGCTCTGAAGAGAATCCCGAAGGGACGCTTCCCAATTTCTCTTAAGAGTGACTCCCCGAAGGGAGCAGCACTCTTCTCCACACTCTGGAGAAAGGTGTCGATCCATCAGCTCCATGGTAGTCCCCCCCGAGAAGGGAGGGCGGGTCCATTTTCACAACCGGGGGGTAACTTTGAAGGAAACCGGCTACTTGATTCCTGGGAGGACCCTGGAGAGTCGACTTCCAATCCCGGAGGCCAGTCAACGGGACTATCCTGGGGTTTCCGGCTTCCACCAGTACCGCATCCGGAGCCTACAGGCCAACCAGCGTCATCCTGCGGATGCACTCCTTGTTCTCATAGTCGATTCTTCTCCGGTCGAGATTCGATCTCGCGATGGCCGGTGTCACACGCAAAGGCCTCAGCCAAGCGGCTGCCAACCGAGGAAACAGCAGAGTTCGTTACCACCTCCCTCATGTCTTGAATGGAACTGGAGGTTCATCTGGAGCAGCTGCTGGAGCAGCGGTGGGTCTCGGGACTCGTTTCCAGGAGGGAGGCGGATCAGATGCGGACGCTAAACAATGGAGGTGGCTCGAGGAAAGGGAATTTTCAAGTGGTCCGAGAGAGTCCTTCCTGCAGGACTGTTCCTGACTCTGTCCCTGGTGGAACGCGAAAGTGAGGAAGCAGAGCCGACCCAATGAACTGAGAGCGGCAACTCCGTAGCTGGTGAAGTGTGCCATCGACCCCTCTCCACGGATGCAGCCCTTCTCTCTCCCTGATACCGAGGACTGAACGGTTTTCTTTCCCTTTTCTCCTTCCAGGAGAAAACGGACCAAGTCCTTTCCCGACTGTTCGCTTACTTCCACTCAAGAACTCTAGAGAGGCCTCAAGATTGCCTTCCCCCCGCCCTGGAATCACCCCACAGTTTTGTAGATGGATCGAAACCTTCATGCATACGCGTCACAATCTACTGACGCAGCGACCTGCTAACTCCCAGCTGCTGAGGTCACAGAGTGCACTTCCACCATCTTTCGACAGGGTCGAGCCGCCTTCTAACCAAACCGTTTACCGGAGGCTGCGCTCTGATCTCCTCTCGGAAGCAATCAAGCACGTTCGACCCGCTTGGTTGCGGACCAAAGCCTCCGTCCCAGCTCCGCATCCTGCAGTTTCAAGGAAGAGGACGAAATGAGACAGGGGACGGAGCAAGGACACTTCTCGTAGTGACTCCTTTCCGCAAGAGGCCGATCAAGACGCTTCCGGAGGCTGTCGCCAGAGTGTGAGGATCCGGAGCGCTCTCAGGGAGCTCCGCGAGAAGGTCGTGCAGCGAATGTCACGTCGCCTCCATCGCGCAGCTTCCCGCTAGGATCCCTGATCTGAAGAACTCTCCTCCTCTCTCTCGGCGATTCCCCGCACAAGAAGGATCTTCAGACCCTATCGGTTAGTCGGTGTGTGAGGATAATCAAAAAGGAATAGAAGCGGTATCTAGGATTCGCCTGACTGATTCACGGCTCAATGATCGAGTCCTCTGCTACTAAGGAAACAACATCAACGAGGGAAAAAAAAACACTCACGCCGAAAGCTCGCGCATGCGTCCTTTCGCCTCGTCGAGTTGAAAAGCGACTCGTCTTCCGACTGCTTTTGCCAAAGAAGGTCCCAAAGAGGCGTTCACTGGCTCGCTGATCTTCCTGGAATCCGCAGTGGGAAGGAGTCTTGGTACTTGTTGTCCGCGGCATTCTGATGACACCCATGACTTCCGCACTCAGCTGCATCGTCGATCCCGAATCAGGCGCTGAGATGAACCGGCATTCCCGAACTCTTGCAAGCTTGAGATGCACTCCTTGCCCCCTCGGACTTGCTCTGCTTCGATTCTGACCCGCGACCTCGCCTTCGACCGTTTCGTCCGTCGCCAGCTCTGACCCGAAAGACAACACTCTACAGTGTTGCATGGCAACGGAGGACCTTCGCGCGTGTTGTCCTGAGAATCTCTGCCTATCCGGAAAATTCTTCGAACGAAATTTTTTTCTTTGTTGTGTGGATGGGATCTTCTGAGTCGGGCATCCCTCCAGCTTGCCTCATGACACAGGAGTGCTTCCCAGGCGCCGTGCCACCCTTCTGCTACAGTTGAGCGGTAGTCGGTCTTCGCCAAGCGCCGGCGGAAAACAGAAAGCGGAGGAGGCGCGTTGTCCTGTATCTGCTTTGCATCTTCGTGAGAAATCGTCTTCGGCTCGAAGCCTTTATCTCAGGCGCCCCCAAGCGTCCGTGGCTAAGCTGCAGGGGAGGAGGGGGGAGAGGGGAACGCGGGATTGAAATTGGTCTCCTGGTTAGATCGCGTTTCTTGCCGTGCGAATAAACTGCGCTCTCGGAAACTGTTCTTTCTCCCCGTCCTCCCAAGGGCGGCGGAATCATTCCCAAGCTCACCGTCTTGGGGAGTGAGAGCTGGGTGGGAGGGCGTTGGCACCACTCCCACCCAGACCGCACAGTCTCACAGACGATTCAACGGTTCAGTTCGAGCGGGCATTCCCCGCACCCCCACCATCAGAGCGGCGTCTCCTTCATCTTTTCGCTGCTCCCCCCAGAATGCTCCCTTTCCATTTCATCGGGGGGAGAGGGGGGGATGCATGCTCCATACGATTCCAGCAGAAGCAGCCGAGATGGGAACCGAGCCCAAGAGCTCGGCGTTTCCCAAATTCGAGGACGTTTCCCGTCCCGCCACCAATCCTCGAGCCCGCTCGGGGAAGTTCCATTACGGGGCTTACGGGACTCCGGCTGCAATTAGGAAGGCATTAGGGAGGCCCTTTCGGTTCCCCGCACCGCGATGTGCGGGGACGCGGATTAGGAGCTGCAGACATCCTCCAAGTTTCCAGTCCTAGAAGATTTTCACAGGAGGAAAAAAGACGGGTGGGGGCGCGCTCAGTCAAGGCTCGCCCGCAGAGGAAGAGGACAGCGTCGCCCTCCGTCCTTTCGAGGACGCCAGGAACATCCCTGCCGGGGAAGGAAGACCCACCAAGTCCTGCTGGTCATCGAAGAGACCCGTTCGACCCCTCTCCGCCGTGCAGGGATCAATTCGGAATCATCAGGGGAACAGCAGCAACAGAAAAGGGGGGTAAAAAAAAGAGAGGGCGTCCGCGTCGGCGCCGTGTGGCTGCAGTGGTTTCCGCGCGCAAGTCTAGCACCAGGCATCACGGGTTCGAATCCCACCCAGGGGGGGAAGGGTAGACGGCGAGAACAGAGGTGCATCGTGTGTTCCAAGTTCTCCTCCCCCCTCCCTTGAAGAATGGTGCTGGTTGTCCTTATAGACTGAGGATGGGGCACCGGTGGAGGCCGGAAACCCCTGGATGTGCCCGTTGAGTGGTCGGGATTGGAAGCTGACCTTCCAGGAACCAAGGATCTCTTCGGGATTCCCCCCTCCGGCTGCGAAAATGGGACCGTGTCATAGAGCTGCTTAATACACCAATCGGGAGGTTTCCTCTCCAGAGTGCTAAGAATAGCGCTGCTCCTTCCGGGTTCTCTTCGGAGGAAACCAGGGCGAGGGTTCCCTCCCATGCTTGAGAGGAACGGACTCCTCCCCCCGGAGCCTTCTTGGATTCATAGGGTTGTCCCCTCCCGGGGCACCCCCCAACTTGAAGAGTCAGCGCGCATTCTCTGGTGGCGTGTCAAAGAGTTTCGTGATCCTCCGAGCGAACGGTTCTTCAGCACTTGGAGGACCAAAAAGAAGAAAACCCGAAAAAAAAGGAAGAGAAGGAAAATGCGTCGGGAATGGACATGCGAGAGTAGGGTAGAGGGTGAGTCCTTTTCTCCTACGCTTGGGTTTTCCTTCCAAATGTAAGAAGAACGGACTTCTCCCTCCGGAGCCCTTCCTGGTATCACAGTGAGGCAACTTGAAGAGCTCCACGCACCCTCTGGTGGCATGGACGGTGCTTAAAGAGCTTTGTGGATCTCCAGTAAGGAGGCGAACAGTTCTTCAGCACTTGGTAGACCAAATGCCAGTTATTAGGGCGCTCTTCACCTAAACCAATGAAAAAAAAAATGGAGGAAAGGGGAGATGCTGTTTAAAGTGCGATGTGATCCCGGTGGGGATTTCTGCAACGCTCAGATTGCCCGACGAGTCCTTTTGGCTCCGGTTCCCTCCCGTAACGGCGCGAGGGCGGTAGGGCACCTCTGCGAGCAGTCTGGGTCTGCTTCGGGTCGCGCAGGGCCGGAAGGTCGGAGACAGACCAGTCCATAGTGAGGCGCGCGCGTTCGGCGCCCTCGTCGGAACGAGAGGGGGGGAGGACCTGCGTAAGCCCTTCGGATGAAGTGCGGCGGGCGTCCTCGTAGACTACCGAAGCCTCGGGTGACCGCATCGCCGGAAGTCGATCGGCGAGACGAAAATGCACGCGGCGTTCTCATGACCTCTCGCAAGGGGGGGGTTCTGCACTTCATGGTGCGGGTGGAGACCGCGCACGCGCGTCCCCCGTGAGGATGGATGCAGCGGGCCTGGAGTCTCCCTCCCACCAAGCCTCAGTGGGTGGAAGAAAAGAGTGGAAGAGGCTCGGAATGTTCCAAATGCTACGCGTTCTTTCCCTCCTTCCGGAGAAAAAGAACGCCGCTCGACGTGTTTTCGTCCTTGAACGAGGTTGTGACCCTGCTCCCGTTGCCCACTTCTGCATACACCTGCGAGCGCCAACCATCCTTTGCAGACGAGCCGACGTTGTCCAGAGACGCGCAGTGGCGCCCATCGAAGCCAACTTCTCTTCCAGCGGGAGACGCGCTTTCGTATCTCGAACTCGGGAGGCGTTCTTCTTTCACACGACCTTGATCACTAGCAGGTCGGTGTCCCGACTCCGGAACGGGGAGCCCGGGAGTGCAGGGAAACACGGGACTTCCCCGGAAAAAGCCATGCGTGACGTTCCGGGAATAGAAGGAAAGGGATACGAATGGCTCCCGGACGATAAATCCGTCGTCTTGTGCTACTGCCCCAGCAAACAAGGGCACACCCAGAACTTCGCCGTCGCTCAGAGTTACGAGCAAACGTCGCTGCTCCCCGAGCCGTGACTTCCGGATGCAGGTACTTGGACCGCAGACGGGATGCGTAGCAGGTCCTGAGCGCCCTGCACGCTCGAGACAAATAACGTCTTCCTCCAGTGGACGGGGTGTCATCCATAGGTAAGAAAGGGGTGGGAAGGGTAGGGCTTCCTTGTTCTTCCTGACGGAGTTCGCGCCACCCCACCAGTTTCTCCCGCTAGTCGTAGCACCTGGCGCGAAGTGCTCTTTTCCTTCCTCTTCCTCCACCCCCCGCCGGTCGCTTGGAATTCGAGCCTCTTGGAACAGGGAACTCCCTCCCCGGTTTCTCGAGAGGGAAGCCGTTGTTCCTAGTCGGCCTAAGCGGCACGACTGGGCCGACTTGAGCCGGCAGCGTCTCTCCGCCACCGCGCCGACCTCAGAGGAAGCGGGGAAAAAAAAGGAAGAAAGAAAGGACGGCTGTCGTCACGGACTCTTGGACCTGGACCCTTCGGAACTTCCTGACCGTCCTTCCCTTTGTTTTCCGGTCCCGGGACGGGGAGACCGGTCGTACACCATGTAAGCCCAGGTGGATGTGGCAGCTGCTGCTCCGGCTGGGTAAAAAGGCAGACTTCATAACCGGTAGTGCCCCTGGTTTCCTGGGCCGCTGGAGAGCTCTGCCCAGTCGTCTCATGCAAAAGACGGGCGGCTCCAAATCGCTCCTGAGTGCCCGTGGACATTCCGCTCCTCCGGACGCGAATCCACCATCCCGAAGCAGGGCCGCCACCTGATCCTCGTCTCCTAGCCGATCCCCCCCCCCGACCTTGGGTTTCCCGGATATGACCCTCGCAAGCGGAAGGGCCAGGATGAGCTGGAACACTCGGAAACGAGGGAAAGAAAGGGGGGCGGGCGTTTCGCAGGCGCGCCCGGACTGCGGGAGGTCCCTGGTAAGGAGGAGAACGCGGACGGGTTCGCGCCTGCGCACCGGTGAACCTGAGCTCCTGATGACGTCACGATCCTGGAATGGGGTGTTTCGTACTCTTCGATGCCTCGGTCCTTCCGCTACCTCTCGCAGGAAAAAGTCGGGGAAAACGTAATCTTCCAGAATTGCTCTCTGGAGACCCCGGAGACAAAGAACTGCAGGAATCCGTTCGCTCTTCCTCGGAGAGACCTTCCCTATCTCCATCCCGAAGGAGCATCCGCACCTCTCTCGTATGCTTTTCTCTACGCAGAGTGGGGTGGAGGATGCGGGGATGCGAGGCACAACGAGTCAGGGCGGAATCTTCGAAAGGGTCCTCGCAGGCGGCGGCGAAGCAAGTTCGCAGCCGAAAAGGGGAGGGGACGCGCGACCTCTTCATCCCTCCATCTCCTATATCTCCTCTTCCTCCTCCTTCCATTCCCAGCTGGCGCGTTGGACGCAGGTTCGCAGGATGCGCTCGCTCCATCCGGACCGGGTTAACAGCAGCAGCAGCCGGCTCCTCAATCCGAGATAGCGCCGTCACTTGATAAAAAGCAGCCTCCTGTCTTCCGTATCACCGGAAACGAACTCTTCCAATCGTCTGCTCTCTCATAGTTTCTTCTTCTTTCTTTCTCCATTTTTTTTTGCTTTTTTAGAAGAAGAAGAAGAAGAAACGATTTCCGAGATGAAACTCGCGGTGGCATTGACGTGGCGCTGACGTCACCTCACTCCAGCTTTCGTTTTCAGGATCGGCTTTCTGGCATTCTGTACAGAGCGTCACGAATAGAATCTGGGATGATAACGAAAGGAGTTTATTTTTTTTTCTCGCTCTCTAGGAAATCGCAGAGATAGCTCCCAGATTATCCCTGCGCCGAGCACGACGCAGCAGGGTGGGCCAGCGCGGCCTCGTGTGAGCAGAAATCCCCGGGCCGCCAGCGCACGAGTCCCAGTCTCCCGACTTCCGGCAGGGAGCAGACCGATTTTCCAAAACGGGGGCGTCTCGCGTCCCTGCTGGTAGACATCCCGGCGACCGGGGAAGAAAACAAGAGACACCCGAAGGGGAAACTCCCGGTTCCCCTGGAGCAGCCATCTCTTCTGCCGCCTTAGCTTCCTCCCTATTAGGGAGAGGGAAGGAGCAGTTTCTTTGACCGCAACCCGGCCCCTTTCGAGCAGTTTCCGTTGTGCAAAGCGAACGCCTTTGTCATCCGGAGGAGTTTTGATCTTTCTGGTGGGCCGCCTGCAGATGCGCAAGAGCTCCTGCCGAAGATCAGATCGGCATGGCTACGTCCACATGTTCATCAGCGAACCGTGGATTGTCCACGCCTCCTTTCTCGTGGCAATGGAAGCGAACTCCCTAGCGGTTGCTTCAGTCGTATCCGTCGGCCGTTCATAGCAGGAAACTTCTTCCCGCTTTTGGAGCCGGTTCCCAACGCAACGCGAGCTTATACACACACAAAAAAAACAACTCAGCATCTCCAGAGCGCGCTTAGCGGATTGAAGATGCTGCTTCCCCCTACTTGTTGCAGAACTAGCACTCCTGAGCCCGTGAGATGCAGGGGAGAAGATGCTGACATTCCTGGCCTCAAACTGCTCATGAACATTCATTAGGACGTCGCGCATTTATGAGTCCGGAGTATCGAGGATAAATCGAGGTTACGGATTCATCTTCATCCCGGGTGGAAGCAACTTGCAGGTCTACCGCACTTGAAAGAGCACTCGGCCGTGAACCACCAGGAGCTCTTTCCCTTCTTCTTCCGGAGTTTCGGTTTTTCCCTCCTGTGCGAAGGTGACACTCGCTTCCCTGCGCGGGGACCGATGACGCGCAATGTCAGAATTTATCTCACGCGTTGCACGCTTAATATAATGTGCCAGAAATGTCCACTGAAGGGGAAGCATTTGTTCTGCTGTGTGCGCACGTGTCGCTGCCTCCTCTGCATCGTCGCCGTTCCCCTTGGTTGCCACAGCGACGCGGGGAGCACAGCGCTCTCGGCGACTGGCCTGCCCCGTCACGAGATCCAGCATCCGGAGCCCTCCCTGGCGTCACTTGGAATTTCAGGGGACTGCTGCGAGCTTCTTGGAAATGAGATTCGTTAGAGGAATTTCCAAGGACACGATCCTTTTCGCACTTAGGAAGAACTCTGCGACCGAAAGGGGATACCCTCCGTCTCCCTAGAAACTTTCAAAGTTTGCACGAAAGCAATTTGATTTTCGATCCTTCATCCGGAGGATTCTGCGCATTAAGGTCACGGGAATGACCAGAAGCGTAGCCAAGAGGAAGCAATCCAAAATGGTCATGCCAAATCCTGGACTGCGCCTCTTTTATTCTTCATTTTTGGCAAAGGCCTTTTTCTCCCCAGAGAGTGAGGATTGGCGGTTTCTCGGGTGACGGAAGAAATTCAGAGCACTCGGTGGGCGCACTGGTTTCCGAGGCCGTACGTGCAAGAAGGAAGGCGAATCAAAAAACGAATTTGCTCGTTTTCTGGAACGGATCTCAGGACCGGAAGCGATTGGCCAGTCGAGACCGGAGGGCACGGCGCCATACTGGTGACCAAGCAAAAGCAGGGCAGGTTTCCTCTGTGCCATTCATTTCGAAACCTGTGGACTGCAGACATCTTTGCTCGTACCTCTTTTCCGTCCTGGAGACTCCTTGCCTCTCCCCTCCCCCGTTTCGAATCGATTCGAGTGTACTCTCGCTGGGGGGGTGGGAGTCGGGAAGATCGCCGAGGCGCATGCGTACGGAGAACGCGCGACGGGACGAGTCTTCAAGCAGGGTTTCAGCGGCGTCTTCGTCCCGGCATTCGTTCGTCCGGAGCAGGGAACTCCCGCATTTCCTGAGAGGGAATTTCTGTCTCTCTCAATCAACCCGAGTGACAGCACCGGTGCGCAGGAGGAGGGGAGAGAAACGCCGCCCTCGAAATACGAAGGTTCCCGTGCCTGCTTTCCCTTCGTTCCCTGCAGAGAGCATGAGCTGTTGCAGCCCCAGGTGTTCCCAACGGGTCGTCCGGAAGATAGCGCCAGAGCCTTTCCCTGAATTTCACCGAGTCTCTGAGATACGCTTCTCTTTCCTATCCTCTGTCACTGGGAAGCAAATGTGGCCGGATGGATCATAGAACGATCATGAAGGACGCAGACAGTTTCTTGGGATCACCAGCAGAGGAAAGGCAAAGCCTCAGGAGGGCAACAGTGAGAGGGACATCTAGTCGACGGAAGTAGAAGAGACAGGAGAAGAAGATCTCTGTAGGCAAGGATCTGTTGAAAGACGGGATTCCTCAGCTGCTCGGACCGCGAGGACCAAGGTTTCAAGCTGATCCCGCCATCATGAACGCCTTGCTTCGTGAATTGCACTGCAATTCAGTACCGATATCGGGAAGTAACGCGAAAGAGGATTGCTATGGTTACGCGCAGGTCAGAGAACACTCTAATTTGCTGCGTGCGCAGCTCCGACAGACGAGCATCCGGTCCCTTCCGTCAAAGGGGCGATGCGGGGAAACGGGGAATGCTGGACGTAAACCATCCAGCGCCGCGGATCGACTCCCAGACGTCCTCGCTGACCTGACTCTCCAGAACGAGGCCTGAATTATCCTTCAGGCGCCTGCCTGCCCACGTGGGGACGGGACCGCCTCAGACTTTCCGAATCCCTCCATGTCTTTGCGAGCAGCAGGCCGAGGACTCTCCCGTCTTCCTGGTCGCAGCCGCCTTCTGGGAGATCCGACTTCAGGGATGCCGACTGCAGGTTCCCGCTCTTCACCCGAACCAAGAAAGAACGGTACAAAGGGCTCCTGAAGACGGAAGGACGCTGCAAGCGCGCCCTTCTCTAAGGGAGTCCCCGTCGCTCCGAATGGGCCACCTTTCTCTCTTCTCGCGCACCCAAAGACATACCCTTTTCTTCCTCCCTGTCCACTGGAGACCCACGAGCGCAGCATCGCCCCACGGAAATCGCACATTCCTTGAGGATTCGCTGATTCTCCGAAGGAATCTACTTGGATGCGCGCGAGGGCTCCCGAGAAAGAGGTCGCTTCCAAGTGCACCCGTGCTGACGCTTGGCTACCTCGACTTTCAATTGAGGCACAAAAGAAGATGCACCGTGACTTCCCCTTCGCGGAACCGTGGGCCAAGCCTCTTCCCCCCGTTGCGAGCGGAGCTTGCTGGCTCTACCTTCTGGATCGCTGATCGAAAGGAAACGAATCGGAGGACTTAGGGTGGCAGCGAAAAGCGGAGAGACGGAGGGACCGCTGGCGAAATCCGGGAAAACTGCGAACGGCTGCCCGCGGTAACCGATGGCGCATCCCTCCTCAAGTGAGCCAACGGAATGGAATCGAACTCCTGACTTCGGGTTTCTCTGGATCTCGGGATGCGGTGTGCCAGAGCTGGCACACTCGAGCGCGCCAGTTCGCACCGCACACATTCGTCCGTGACGTAACGAATCGATGATGCGAGCGAAACAGACGAGCTCGTTCCTTAGCATAGGATAATAAAGGGGGGTAATCGGGAACGTGACGGCATCTCTCCCGCCATCCTTACCCCATGTTTACGTACGATCTCCATATGTACGCGTTTCGAGTTGGGCACAGGTAGGGCGCGATCAATTCCTCCTCCGTGGACCAGCGGCTCGGCGGGTATGAGCGCAGAGAGGATGCTGCGCGCGGCACTGCTTACCGATGCCTTTCTCGCCGAAGGCGCATCGGAGCGGACGAGCGAGGATTCGGGTTACGTCATCAACTCATTCCGCATCTCGTGGGAAGGAAACGCTCACACACGCACGCACGCACGCATGCACGCACAGACGCGACATCCCGGCGGGTTCGCAGGACTGGATCTGGATTCCGTGCGAGTGGGAGACGCCGCGACCCCTACGGTCGGGCTGCTTGGCAACGCCGGAGGGGACATATGCAGATTCGCGGCCCTACAACGCGCGGGTCGGGAGGACTAATAAACTCCCCGGCGCACCCAGATGAAAAGCAACTCGCGGGTCGGAAGCAGGCAAAGACGGGACACGGCGCGAGCGAGCGAGAGTTGTCTCCGCAGTCATACATCATCAATAGGGGAGAAGTTCGGCCCCTCCTGAGGATGCCCCGCGACGCACGGCCAAACAGGAAGGTGGCTCTTCCTACAGCCGCGCGCCTGATTCTGGCGCATGCCTGCGGGCATTTTTCATTCCTCCTGCTGGAGTGCGTCGGGAGGGGTTTTCCCCCTTCCCAGGAGGGGCACAAGGAGGCTCTACGAAACATCTCGTTCGCTTCCTCGATCTCCTTGCGCCACAGTCTGGATCACTGGCGTCTTCTGAGGGTCCGAATTCCGTCTGAAGGAGCAACCTGAGGCTGCCATTTTCGCCTGGTGCGACCGCAGGGCGTTTGTCAAAGAGGCGAACGCCCACAAGTAGGAACCGAGGCCTCACATGATCCGAAGGCTTTCACTCTACCAAGTCTCCCGTTCGCTTTACGCCGCCGGACTTCGGGAAGCCATCGATGGGCTCGCGGAGCGCACCGTTCGCCAGGCGGCCGTTGAACAAGATACGCCGCTCCCGGCAGCCCCACGTTAGGGAACGGCCTCGGTGCTTCTCAGAAACTCCGAACGGGAGGAAGGGCTCCCGGACTCCCGGCTCCCCCTTCCCGCTTCCTCCTTCCTCTTCCAACCTGTTGCGCGCTCGGAGAAAGCAAGGAGAATCAGGCTCTTCCACGACCATTAAGGGACGCCCCTCGATTCCCGTGGCTGAAGGGGAGAGGGAAAGTGCGGAGGGGAGACGCGTGCCCCGTTACGAGGTCGCCAGCTATGAGGTCATCTGAATGTCCCCCGCAGGGAAGTGTCTTGCACAGGCGCATTTCCGCCTCTCGGTCCCATCCATTGTTAGCACGGGATGGGACGGTCCAGCTCCCCTCGATCTGCGCAGTTTCGCGTGTATCTGCTTACATGTTCACTGTACACTACTGGTTTGCGGAACTCCCGTCTCCGAGAAAGGACCGAAAGGCAACAACGAGGAGGAGTGTACGTTGTGCAGAAAAAACTCCTTGTTCACGGCCTCGGACAAGAGAGCCGACCTTTGAATGGAAAGAAAACCTCTGAAGGAAGACCGGAAAATGGTCCGTTGGAGACGTTTCAACTGCAGGAATATCCCGGTCGAGTTTTCCCTGCGTGATCGTCGGGAAGGGACGAACCCATCCCGAGCGCAGCCGATCTCTCTCAAGGGAGGAGGACGGTCAGCGAAACCTCCCTTTACCGCGAGTGTGGTTTCCCCGACCATCTCTCCACGTTTCGGCGCGGACTGTCTCGTGGTCCAGGAGCGCGTACCGAGACCTCTCGGAACCGTGGGAATGGCTGGCGCTTCCAGGATGGAGAGCGAGGTGTGTCGCGACTTCCGTTCTTGCAGATGGGAGGCGCCCCTCCACCCTCCGTGCTGGAAGCGGCCATCGGTGTGTCCTCCAAGGTCGGCTTTCAAGCCGGAGGCGCAGCAGCCGTGCTCGGGAAGGAGGTTGTCCGTGGCGACGGTGAGTGAGCAGTTCCTTCTTCCACGCGGGGCCGCGGGTATTCGCCGAGTTCCGCCGCAATTTTCGGGCGGCTCCGAGTCGGAAACGGAAAAAGAAAAAAAAAGGAGCGAATGGAATGGTGGGAAAGATCCTGACCGATCCATCCCCCCTAGGCCTCTCGAGGCACCAATCCCTACGATCCGCACCCGCCACCGGCCGGTGAGATCTTCGTTTCCTTCGGCAGCGTGAGCGGCTGGAGAACATCAGTTCCCTCCTTCCTGCGATCACCCACGCGCCCTCGGCTTTCGAAGGCGCCACGCAGGCACAAGAAGGAACTGGCCGATGCAATCCCTCGCGATTCGTCCTTCAAGGGAACCTGTTCTGGGGGAGAGCACCTCGCCCTTGCCGCAAGAGCAGAGGCGGGAGCAAAGCTACAAGCCCTGAGGGTCCTCCCGGCGGAGAGAAGGGGGACGAGACCTCCCGTGGAAAGGGCGGACGCGCCGCGACGAGGCCCCGAGAAGGGATCTTCGCTCCGCCAGTACCCCGCATCCCTCGAAGACGGGGATCGGGAAGGTCTAAGGGGGAATGGAAAAATTCCAGAGCTTCTAGAGAAGGGAGAGAAGGGACCGCCGGGAAACCTGCGCAGGCAGAAGCGAAGTTTCTCCGCTAGCCGTTGTCAAAGAATCCGAGGAAGCGGTTTCCGTGGCTACCACTGTTCGTTCCGAAGGCACCCATCATTTCGAGACCAAAAGGCGACCCTGCCAGCTCGCCTGCCACAGAGGGCACAGCCCCTCCCCCGCGCAAACGAAGAGCGCCCCAAAGGATTGGGGGTTGCCTCTAGGAGACACAACAGGCCGAAGATGCAGAGCGCACCCTTCATAGGGGGCGAGCTCCACGTCCGCTTGAGGGGTTCACGGAAGACTTACTTTTGCTGCAGTCTCAGCAAGGATTCCAGTTCCTCGGTCTTGACCTTGACTTCCAGCTCCAAGTCCCCTGCCTCCTTCTTCAGGGTGTCGGTGCGAGACTTGGCGACCATAGGCGCTATGTGATCCACGAGCAGCTCCGGAGGCAGCCGCGGGATGTGGACGTCCTCCTGGAAGGACACGGAGTGACTCCCTAGAAGGAGCGAGAAGTCGCAGGGAGGTTCCGTCCGAGGCCCGATCCCCTCCCTCCTCGGGTCCGTCCCGAGAGAAGCTCTCCGTCCATCTTGCGCGCGACCGCTCCGCAAGACGAGCCGCACCCTGAAGACCTCGAACGCTCCTCTTCCTCCTGCTGGGGGGTGGGAGCGAATCGCCTTCTTCCCGCGGTTTGTAAGGTCGGCCTCGGCGTGGTACCAGCCCCTCCGAGGAGGAGCGGTGGAGCGCTGCCCCCCAACGGCGCGTTTCCCTTCAGGGCAACGTGAGATCGTTCGAGGCGGGCCCCAAGATGGAGCGGCCCAGAGGGTCAATTCGGAGGTGGGACGGCGCGGCGACTTCTGGACGGAAGGACAAGAGGCCAGCGTGCCTACAGCAGTAGCAGCGCCGCCACGGATTCTCCCCTCCCGTCCGCGGTCCAGCTGCTGCTGCTGCTGCTGCTCGCTTGCCGCTTTCCAATCTCCATTGCGCGCGCCTGCGAGAGAAGACGAGGAGCGCGTGCGTCGAACGGCAGGGAGGAAGGGATGTGACGCGGGCGGAGGACGCCACCCCGCGGGATGAAGGGGAACTTGATGAGTGCGTCCACGGCGGGAAGAGAATCCTCCGATGAGAAGGGGAAGTGTTGGAAGGATGCTCTGGCTACGCGCGGGAAACGCTGAGACGTCGGCGGCACTTCCGGAAGGGCCAGAAGTCACGACTCGACCAAGATCCCAGCTCCCGCCGAGACTCCCTTGGAACCTCAGGCACGAGAGAAAGACTGCGGAGATGTCCACGAGGAGCAGCAACAGAGCACCTTCCCATCTCCGATGCATGTTCCCCCGAGGGGTCGCAGGGCGTGCGACGGCTCGGACGAGCTGACCGAGCGAAGGCACGTGCTTCTCGCGAAGACTGCAGCGGACGAACGGCGCGCACCGGGCGTTGTCTACGCGAAGAAGCGCCTTCCTGTAAGCGACGTCCCTCTGCGACCCCAAGGGCGCGAGCGCATGCTCAGAACAGGTCAACAGCACGTCCCAACCGGTACCGAGACGAGGCCCCCGACCCAGCAGTGCGAGAGCCAAAGGCGACGTGTTTCGTGGGTGGGGTGGGAGAAGCGGCTTCCTACGTTTCCGGCGTGCGCAGATCCGGGACGTCGGGCGTCCGCAGGAGCGTTCAGGGAGGGACTGGACGCCGAGTGTCCAAGGGGCAGGCGGACCACGAACGGACGAGGCAGTAGCGTCGAAGGCGCGCGCCAATGGTGGTCGAGGCAATGCTAGTTCCAGACAAAGGTGCGCTTGGGGACCCTCGTTACGCCTTAACACGGGGAGGAAGGAAATCACCTCCGACCCGCGCGCGATGGAACGCCTGATGCTGCTGGGGGACATGCGCTCTTGGCGCCATAGGAACCATAGACAATGTCGAGCTTGGAAAATATCTTGTGCCTTAGATTATCTTGAGCTCCTCCTCGATGCTAGTCTCCGTCGCCTCTGCTGCAGCCACGACAACGGCTTAACTTCCTCGGCGCCCCGTTTCGCCTCTTCGGAGCGTTCGGCGTAACGATGGGACAAAAGCTGCGAAGGGATGGAGACGGTGCGCCGGAAATGCGCCGAGGGGCAGACAGCGTGCGGATTGGCGGCAGGGTGGGGATCCCGAGAAGTCTACGACCCGATGCCAGAAGCAGGGGGAGGCCCCCCGCGTGCAGGCGCAAAAGGGACGAGGGAGTGAAGGACCGGGAGCGCGCTCTGGGTGACACCTGTCTCATGGCAAACGACGGGCTTCAGCCGGGTCACCCGGCGACTTCGCTGAGGTCGTATGGTGCCACTTCTTAGCCTTAAAAGACAAGGTAGTGTGCTGACTGAAGAATGACGTCAAAGACTGTGCACAAACTGCCGGCGTTGTTCAGGGCGCCGTCAACAGCAGCCGCCGGCTGGTTCGAGCCCCAACTCTGCCTACACCCAAGAAGCGCACGCTGCGGCGGATCCATCGACGGGAATCCGGGAACCTGCGCGCACCGACTTGTGGCGCACCGCTCTTCCGGTACGCGCGCGCACAGTCGGGATGAACGGGTGACATCGCGGAGATCCTGGAACCTTGAGGCGCGCGCGGAGGGCAAGTTGGAGGTCCTGCAGGCTATCGGACCTGCGTTCGAATGCGAGAGGCCCTCTTCGAGCTCGTGCATCTCTCCCCGAAGGCTGGGGAGGCGGAAGCCGAGGCGACGCCGCCCCGTAGCTATCTGGGATGCAGTCTCCGCAGCGGATGGGAATGCTTCGAGGTTTTCCCGTTGGCGTTTCCATGCCTCCCAGAGCTGTCGCGGGCATCGGGCGTGCGCCGATGAACCACCGGAAAGTTCCGTGTGCGGGATCCCGGACGCCTTGGCTGCGGAACTCCTCCGCGGGCGATCCGCGATCCTCGCAGGGGAGATCCGCGTTTTCCGCGCATGCGTCCTGGCTGAACTCCCAAGCGCGCCTGGTGTTTGTGAGGCACGTCTCGACGATGATCCTTAAATGATGGCGTGCTATTCATCATCGTCTGTACAAAAAAAGGAAACAAAACAGAGAAAGGGGGGAGACCCGAGCGAAAAGGCAGGCAGATCGCAACAGCGGCTCGCCTTCATTGCCGTTTTTTCTTTTTTTTCTATTTTCTATTAAAATTCAAACACGTCGACTCGATTTTCCAGGGGTCGTTTATCAACGCGCTCCAGCCCGGGAGGGAGGGAGGGAGGGAGGAGGACGAGTTCACTCCCGATACGGCTGCCCACGGGTGACGCGGCGGCCCAGGGTCGTTCCTCCTGCTCTCGAGGGATCGAGCACAAGGCTACACGATGACTCCACCGAGGTGCGTGCGCTGGCTGCGGCCCTCGCGCGCAGGAGAGAGTTCTCCTTCCCCACGAGACTGGACCGACGGCGCCGAATCCACCTCCGGGGAGAATCTACGGGAGCCGGGGGGTCTGCAGGCGCGAGGAGAACCTCTCGTATTTTCAGGAGGTCCCCTTCAGAGGGAGCCTCCCTCTAGCAAGTGACCTCGCGCCTCTGGCATAGGGTTGCTGGGGGGTTCCCACGCATCTTCCCTGGCAACGGCCTTTGAGCTGACGCCAGGAAGCTGCACAGCTGTATTCTCTGAGTAGATGGCCGGACCGTTTGGGCAACCCCGTTGGGACCGCCCTACAAATCCAAGAAGGACTTTGGAGGAAGGAGTCCGTCCCTGTTACTCTTAGAAGGGAACCCTCTACCCTGGTTGCCTCCAAAGGGAACCCCGTAGGGAAAAACCTTTTCCTTATTCTTCCGAGAGTGAACCCCCGTTTTGTGGGGGTCACTCCTCGTTTCTTCTCCGGAGGGAATCCGAAAAGCATCCGCTCCTCCAATTTCTTCTCCGGAGGGAACTTCCCATTCTTTCTTCCTCTCCTAAAGAGAACCCCGAAGGGACGCTTCCCGATTTCTCTGAAGAGCGCTCTCCGAAGGGAACAGGCAACCCCGGTGGGGGGGGGGGTGTCAACCTGCTCCATAGTATGCGACAGCTTCCATTTTTCGCAGCCGGAGGGGCAGTCCCGAAGGGCTCCGAGCCCGGAGAAAGTCAACTTCCAATTCCAGAGGCCAGCCAATGGGGACACCCCGGATTCCACCAGTGCCGCACCCGAGTAGGCCATCCTGCGGGGGGATACGAAACTCACGACGCATTCCCCGTTCCCGGCGTCGATCGTCCACATGGGGATTCGAACCCGCAACTCTTGGCACCGTGCATGGAGACAGCAGCCATCACTGCCGACCAGGCCCTCGCATCTTCGCCCAGCCAGGAAATCCTCCACTTGTTCGACATGTCGGGTCGTGTCATCTGGAATTCGCTTCCGAGGTAACAGGAAAGATGGCGAATTTTTTCCTCCTGGCTTCTTTCCCCGTTTCCGAGAGCTCTTGGATCTTCAAGTGTCCGCTCTCAAACTGCCTCTTGGGCTTCTGCCGGTTCTCTCAACGAACCTCGTGCTCTCTTCATTCGAAGCTTCATGGAGATGCTTGGCTAGTTGGGTTCCTTCAAGAGTCCGCGACCGCGTGTCTGGGAATCCGTTGAAGCTGTAGAAGAGGAGGAGCCCCTGACCATAAGGGATTCGGCAGGAAACCACTCTGGACGGAATGGAATTCTTCCTCTTGACCTTCCTTGACCATTACTGGTGGGTTTCTTCCTCTTGACCATTCTTGAAAATATCTGGCCGTGCACATCGAATTCGAAGACGTTACGTGGGATGAGTGATCTGACGTCACCGGCGAACTCCAGGGTTGCCCCTCACCACGGACGCACGAGCATCCGCGAAGAACCCGCCGGATCCTTCGATTCATATTTGTTCTTCGGAAGGAGGATAATTCTCAAAAACAGCTGTTTCCATGGCATTCGCACAATTTCTTTTTTTTGTTTCCCCCCTCTCTCCAGGGTGACGGCTGGGATCAACTCGTCGCGTGATCAGACGAGTGCACTCTTTCAGAGTGCACGCGAAGATTCCTCCCGAGGAAAAAAAAAAGAAGACGCGAAAAGACGCTGCAGCGCGGCAGCGCCTCACTCTCCGCGAAAAATCTTCCTCCTTCCGTTCACCCCGCGGTGGCGGCCCCTCACCCCGGTGTTGCTGCCCCTGTCCAAAAGGTGGGAGACGAAAACGGTGTCGCACGAGCGTGTGAAACCGTGTTCGGCACCCGGATCCACGGATGCGGCGTGTCCAAGCGCTGGACGCGTGCTTCGTACCGACGGAAATCCGGAACAAGTTCGAGCTGGCGTCGATGGGTGTACAGTTTGAGTGCAGTCTATTAATTACCCTGGCGCGTTGTACACGAACATTAGCTATTCATAGAGCGCGGTGCACTCGGGGGTGAATCGAGCCCTGCATCTCGAGGAGGCAGACAGGGGACCGTTGTGAGCAAACTGTCTGCCAATCAAAAGTGAATTGTGGACTTGCCATTACGTTCAAAGAAAAACATCTATTCCGGCACCAAAGGGAGTCATCTGCATGTATTTTACATCTGTAATGAGTGAAGCGCCTCGGAAACGAACTCAAAACGCGATCCATCTCCTTGGAGAATGGACCTTCGCCACTAATTTGGCATTCTCACCGTCCGCCTTCGAGCGCAGTCATTCGAGCTGAACGAACAGAAAGCAAAACAAAGGTGGCGTTTTCCATCCGGGAAGAAAGGAAAAAGAAAGGGATTGACTGATGATGTGGAATCCGAACGGCACTCGGTCTGCTGCGTTCCATCGGCCGAGGGAGGGGAATTTCTACTGATTCGTTCGGCTTCCCGGCTTAAGTGATATGCATCGTCTTGAGGAACCCACGATAGAGGAAGCTCTCGGGAGGAAACCGTTTGAACACGAAGTTTCCTGGAGAAAGGGAAGCGGCGAGTCCCCGCCAAACTTAGCACAAGCGATTAAAAGAGCAACTGAACTTGCAATGGGGGGGGGAGGCCCCGAAGACGTTGATTTGATTGCGACTCTGTCTCGGATCTCGAGGCCGAGAAGGAAGGGCAACCAAGGGGACAGTTCTCCCGCGCGGACAGGAACACGGGTGAGGAGGACTTGGGGAACGCGGCCATCATCGGACGGGAAAAAACGGATGCCTTGAGGAGCACGGGACAGCAAGAGGCACAGCAGTGTCGCCATGCTGGGATGGGCGTAGGAGTTTTCCTCAATGGAAGGTTCGAGTTTTGGGGAGTGCACGTGTTCTGCAGAACAGATAACCGAAGGAGTCCAATGTCGGAAGGATAATGCAAATGTTAAAGAAAGAGAGAATGGCCGTTTCCGAGGCCAAAGAAAACTTTCGCGGTGTTCGATAGCTCATTGGAAAACTTCTCAGGGACAGAATGTTCGTGAACTTGGAACTCGAGTGGGAAACTCCATGAACGAGATCAGGATCTCTCGACCACAGGGGATGCTCACCCGTTTGGCAAACCACTCTCTGTGGTCCTGAAAGGCACTCTTTGTTGTTGCTTTCGCTCTTGGGACTTTGGGAAGCGCCAGCCAGCCTCTGAGAGCCTCCCAGAAGGAAAGCTTGAAGAGGTTTCCCCGCTAACCTCACCACAGATGTCTAGCAGGGATTTGGACGCTGATCCTATGGGAGGATTTGGTTTTTCCAACTCCCTCAAGGCCTGTGGCTTGCCACGTGAAATAGCTGCAGGTTTTCAGGTGCGCATAGAAGCAAGGAGGTTGGCTATAAGAAATATTTTTCCTCCCTGAAGCGAGGAAGCATCGCAAGGTGCCTTCTCGTTCTCAGAACAGAAGGGCTTTCTGTCCTGAACTTCCTCCTCCCCTCAGTTCTTTCATTTCCAGAAAACCATTCTCAACTAAGATGTAAGTGAACAATTTGGCTTCTTTATCGAGAATCATAGTCTCTTTCTGAATGACCTCTAATTCAACATATGTTTCTAAATGTACCAAGCGGAAAATACGGGCTGCCCTAAACCCAAAACGCTTCTGAAATATCCAATCCATTGCACACCAATACAGCTGTTCTATTGCTTCTTTCCTAGGAATTGCATACTGACCACAACCTGCATCTCTGATTTGTCTCAGGAAGCTTGTTGAATCTTCTTCAGTAGAACGAATTAAATCTAAAAGTTCCTAGCTGATCACGCGCCCAGAACACGTAAGCACTCCTCCAGACTGAACGTGCTATTTCTATGGCCTTTTTTCTCCGATAAGCGCCTCAACTCTATCAAAGAACAGGGTCTCGGCAGCATTAACATCCAGTTGCTTCCGTATCTCATTACTGCAACAGAGTTTCGATGATTCCAGCAGCAGTAACATCAATTCTCCGGCATATGCGGCATCTGCTGCTCTTGCCGTCCGGTGGCCTCGGGACTTTTTGCTTTCCTGCTAGCGGCAGGTCTGAGGTGCGCACCATCGGCAAACACGCCTGCGTTGCCGGCGCGGTGGACGCGTCCAAGTGTGCGCCCTTCTGCACCGCTGGGGTAATGGAAGAGGATAGCGGGGTGCAGGGGAGTCGCACGTACTCCTCATTTTCTCTCTCCTTTCTTTCTTTCGAGCCCCAGGAGTTTCGCAGCCACGCGCAAAATTCATGAGTCCAAGAACAGGTCCTCCGAAGACCCTCTTGAACGCGAAATTGCATTCGGGAAAGGACGTTTCCCCGGGAGGCAGCTGCACCTTCGTGAACAGAACTCGCTGTGGCAAGGCCTCGTGCCAAGGAAGGAACGTTCCTCCATCCTCGCGGAAAAGGGCAAAAGCTGGGAGTGCCAGGAAAGCACTCGAGGCTCCAATACCCAGTGGGGAATACGAGAGAAGGGTTCTTGTATCCACGATTCCGGACCAGAAAGGCATTCCTTTTCCCCCTCTTCGTCTTGGCGGACCTCTTCGTTCGGCGTGGAAATTTCCAGACTCGGATTTCGAGGCAGCCATTTTCATGTTGGATGCTCCTTTTCGTAGAAGGTTTCATGAGAGCCCTTGATCCGCTACACAGAGCTGACCCCTTGCATGTTTTGGTTTTCTTACTCTGTACTCGTGTGGTTTGACTTTTCTCTTTGGGGTTGAGGAGCCGCAGAGTAAAGGAACCCCCTCAGAAGGCTGAACGGAAACTGCGTCTTTGACTGGGCCGTGCTGGAGGATGGGGGAGTACGGCACCATGGTAACTGGACCGACCGTGCGGTATCCCTCAACTCGCTTTTGAAGGGAAGTCCAGCCAGCAAGATGGCCAAGCGTCATCCGGATTGTAGTAATGGACCAACAGTAAAAAAGGTGCTGTTCGAGGTCAAAGTGCTTTCTTGCCGACTCAGCAGCTCTGTTTCGCCATCAGCACTGACAGAATACGGGGATGTGGGTTATGGTAGATTAAAATACTTCGACTAGAGTTTCCATGGAACTAGAGGCTTTCATTTCTTCCTAGCAGTTCGTACCGGCTTTGGGATGTTTTCTGGGAATCCCTTCGCTCGTCCATCACCGCCTGTCTCCCCGAAAGATGAGGTCCTGGTCAGGACTCTGTCGACGTTCTGCCTCTGCTTCATGGGAACCTCATTTTCGACATGCCTTCTGCACCCATTGCGTGCAAAAGAACGGCCTATTAGTTTTCTTTGCTCATTCCATTGAAATTCTAAAAGTCTTCACTGAGATAATGGTGGTGATGACAATAGTGGCAGCAAGACTTCAACCACACTCCTTATATTAATAAGTCAAAGTTCCAGTCGGAGGTTCTTAGTTCTCAGCAAGGGAAGCATGCAAAATTTACCGACACTAATCACGAATAAATATGAACACAGGAAGAACACTCCGAGCTGGCGTTTATGAATTATTAAGGGAATACTTATAGAATTGCTGGAATAGATATTAATTTTTAAAATGGATGCTTTGTTTTTTCCTATTCTTTATTGGCTGCAAGAATGAATACAACACTGATTAATTTATTTGTGCTTGCAATAGTTTTTTTTTGTGTGTGTGTTTCTTCCTACTTAACGCTTACATTTAGATGGAAAGCTGCGTTCATTCGGAGATATTACAGCCATGCCTTTCTGCATTGTGTATGACCTGCAACCTAGCGTTCGCTCACGCAACTAGACTACTTCCTGAAACGAACGATAGATGTCCGCAGAGTAAGCTACAGAGGAAGGGTAGCGAAAAAACTTTAGTCTCGCAGAAAATCGCGCGCATGCTATTTATTTTTATTCTATTTTTGTGTACTCTAAATACCAGAAGAAATGTGAACCGCTAAAAAATTTTTTTACTATAGACAGTGACTGTTTAATAGGCAAATACTAATATTGCCAAGAGACTTCTAACATTTAAGCGATAAAAAATTGGCAAAAAAGAAAGAAAAATTACTCTTCCCCTTCTTTCCCCAAGGCAAAAACAAACCACATCTAACGGTCCAAAGTAAGACTTAAGGAAATCCTGAACGCGTAAGAGATCCGCTGCGTGTAGCGAATCAAGGACTCTCATGGAACCTTCCACGAAGATTCATGGAACCATGTGATCCCCCCCTTCTCTTCTACGAAGATACGTGAGAGGAAAGGTTCCTCAAAACCTTCTCGGTCTCCCTTGGAAGCGTGCAAAAAATGTTTTCTATCGGTCACGGTGAAAGACCAAACAGGTCCCGGGGTCACACTTGGAAGAGGGAATGCACGTGAACTGGTGGCGCCAAAGCAAGCTTGCGGTGGAGAAGAGTACGAATTTCTACGGAGTTTCCGTGCGTGACGAGTTTGAAGTCTCCTCTAAATGTACTTTTCAATGTACACGAAAAGCGTTTGCACGTCCGAGTGAGGGTTTCATTTATAATCTGACCGGAAAGCGACCGTTTTGACCGTTTGATTGCCACTTGGAAATCCCAGAACCACAGAAGGAAAGTCCAATTTGTTTCAAGCGGTGGAAATGAGTGGGGAAATTCACCCCTGGGCCCGATGGAGTTGGCTCACGTCTTGTCGTCATTTCCCCATTCGGTCGACTTAGCTGCAGCCAGGATCAGTGGGGGCCACGGATGGACGGAAGGAGGGCACCAGAGAAACCCGATGCGCACTCGCGAAATGCTCACAAATCCGCGCGCGGCAGCCGAAGGTGCACGTCAATAAGGACCGCAGGTAAAGTCATCACGGCGCTGACACGCAAACGATACGCAGGCGTGCAAACTCACACGTGACGTGTAGGCGTGGTGCACGCCTTCCCCCCAGGTTTGTGGCCACGGCGTTGCAACCAGTGTGAGGCGACTCTGAGATGTTTCGTGGGGTGCACTGACGTCACGCTCCTCTTCCTTCCTCCCGTCGATGGAAAGGGAAGAGGAGCCACCCTATCGGCCAGCCGGTCGGATGGGGCTGCTGGTGTGCTTTTAAGCCGCCGCCCCATCCCGCCGCAGATGCCCCTCTGTTCTTTTCTATGCTCTTCCGGTTCTCCGCTCCTCAGCGAGGTAGCGCTCGCGTCGCGAGACGATCTCGTGCGTCCTCGCGCGAAGTTCCTCCAGCTGGAAGACTCCGAACAGCGGCGGGAGGAAAGGAAAAGTGCGGGAAGCGTTGGAGCTCTTTCACACGTGTGAAGATGTGTAAGCGTCAAACCCCATGATCCGCCGCCAGTCAGCAAGGACGGCACGCGTAGGACGCCGGCGGCGGCTTTCCCGAAGTTGCGAACTCCTCGCCTTGAGACCGCCGGAGATCGCAGCATCCGACCCGGGGCACCAGCTGCATGGGCTCCTCGAGCAGAGGGGCTGGCGGCGAATAAGTGCGCGCAGGGACTTTCCACCGGACAGAGCGAATTTGCCCTCGCGGCCCCCTCGGCCCTTCGTCGCGGACGTCGTGCTCGGAGGGGCGTGCGTCGTCGAGTCAGCTCTGCTCTCCTTCCTCAGCAGGCGGCGGTAGGGTGAGGCATCTCAGGTGCTCCGAAGAACCCAAGCGGGGAAAGCACAGCACTGTTGGAGGAAGAGATGAATGATCCGCCCCTATATCCCCCTCGGACGGGGTTCGGGCAAAGTCCCTCACCCTGCAAAGTGGCGGCCTCTGCGCGCCCCTGTTCGAAGCGCCGCCGAGACGGACGTCGTCGAAAGACCACGGGGAGTCCTCGTGGCTTCCCGTTCCTCCTAAGCTAAGCGCCAGAGTCCCGTCGCTCCGGGAGAGTCACACCCTTCGCCCCCTCCCTTCCTCTCTTGGTAGGACCTCAGGCAAGATAAAAGAAGGTGGGCAAGCGAGAGCACGACTTGCGGCTGAGGACCCTCTCTCGTTGCTATGCGACTGTTCCCCGGCCAGCGGAGAGCTGCTCCCGCTGTCGGCTTCCGCTCAGGAACCCCCGCTGTTTCTCGAGGTTCCATCGCAATCCTCCGAGACCAATTGAGAAGCACCCTGAAGGAGGGACCCAATTCAATGTTGAGGTTGCGCTTCCTTCGTCCTTGCTCTGAGGCCTTGAGGGCCTCTCGGCACCACTGCTGAGCAGGAGCGCTGCCCGATGCACACTCAGGCAGAGAGCGGCTGGGAAAGACCATCCCCCCTTCCTGTGCCTTCGTGCATGAAAGATGGGATGGGAAGGGCTTGAGTGGTCCGCTGCAGCAGGGAAGAATCGCTGCTCCGCCCTCGGGTATGCCTTCGGCCTCAAGCAGTTATCGAGGGTTGCGGACCCGTCCGAGCGATCCCGACGATCAGCTTGTGGCCTGGCCGCTCGGACTCGCGCCGACTCGGAATTTGACTCCCCGCTCTTCCCTTTCGTCCTGCGCTCCCCCGTGGCTCGTCTGGTACCTTCATCTGCCTCCCTCGCTCCTTCGCATCCATGGCAACGCGGAGCGGGAAGCGCGAACAGGATGGACTTTGTGACCCTCTTGGCTCGTGTTCTTCTGGTTGCTAAGGATACCGGAGGCGGGAAGGTAGGGAGGGGCTGGAACGAGAGCATCCATGCGGTCGCGACTACTGATCCCTGGGCTCAGGGAGAGGATCCAGGCCGGAACTGAATCCGCGCTCGCCATCCTTTTGGTTTTCGGCCCAGCGCGAATGGCATCTCGGAGGTCTCCCAGGCGGGCTCCAGTTCCGGGACAGGGGGAGTCCCGAATGGCATCCTGGGGCAGGCCGCCGTGCGCTTCAGGGCGTGGCGCTACGCACGCTGGTCACGCGCCCGATAGTAGGCTGATTCCCCGTGGCAGGAGACCTGCCCAAGACCGAAAAGGCGCCACTAGCGGGGGCGCGCAAGGTAAAGATCTGCACCCTTGTCGTCCCGCCTGCCAAGAGCATCGGTGAGGAGGCGGGTTCGCAGGAAGCGGAAGCGGGAGACTGGCGGAACGTCCGACGGGGAAAGGTAAGAGGAAGGTCGCATCCACTGCCCTCGGGTTGCGGTCATCCCGGAAATCCTCGATCCTTCTCCGCTCCAGGTTCCTCCAGAGCGGCTCCTTGGAAAGCTGGCGGGTCCTGTTGCAGTGCACCCGCAGCGGCTGAAAGACTGAATTTGATTTCGGCGGCGCGGGAAGTCACTGGAGAGTCGTCGGAAGCTCGTCCGAATCCGTCAGGGGCGCCTCGACCGATCCCGTCGAGCCATTCCCATAACAAAATTGAGACGAAGAATTCTTCGGAGGTGTCCGTTCCTTCCTTCTTTCCCTCCTTCCGCTTTTTCTCAAGGGAGTCAACGCAGCTGCTCGTCGCTCACGTCCCGCCACCCGCGAATCGAAAGGATGATCCTCCCTTCTTCCCGTGCTCTTCCGCGAGATGGCTCTGGGAGCAAAATGCTTTCCTTGGAAAACACTCCATCTCCAGTGCGCGGGAACACCTGAAGTGGCGGCATCTTTTCCTGGCGCACCGCGCGGCTCACGCGGTTTCTCCTTGGCATGCAGACCCGCGGTGCGCAACAGCAGCCAGCAGGTCGCCACGAATGGGCATGTGGCGCCAGAACATCGCGGCAGCCGCTGTGGTAAACCCACTTTGGAACTCTTTCTCGGCTTTTTTGCCACCCCTAATGAATCCTGGACGGCTGGGCACGGCGATCCTCGGGAGCGGAAGGAATCCGTGAAAGCGACCGGTGCAGACAGCGGGGGAAGATGAGCGCCGGGATGGGTAGGGAACAGCCGAAAGACCGGCAGACGCTTGTGAGAAAGGCCAGCAGCAAATCTCACGAAAAGGGAAGCTTGCGGGCATTTGACCTATCGGAACACGAGCTTCGAGTATTCTTCGCGCGCATTCGCTTCCTGAAATCCTTCCGCTTCCTTCTCCTCCGCCTCTGCACCCGATGATCGGCGTTGTCACCTTGGTTTCGCTGATCGTGGATTCGCAACAGACGCGTCATTATTGAGCGGCCCTTGGAAACGGAGGCCACAGCTTATTTCGTGAAATCGCTTGAGGACTTGCCGACGATGCGGCTACCAAGGAAACTGCAGACCCGGAATCCACAGGGATCGCATCCAAGCATCCACGACCTCGGATCTCTGTCTGTGTCGGGAAAATTCTCACCTTTTTCTTTCTTCTGTGGGAGGGAGGGAGGCCGAGCCGGGAGTGCCGCATAAGAACGTCCACCTTGAAGAACGCTCTCCTGCTCTTCCGTGGATTCGGGACGCAAGGAACGATCGTCCGCTAGGAGTGAACTTGCTCTTGAGGTTTTGGCCAACAGAATGAAGAAGGGTCCAAAGAATAGAAGGTTCTTCTTGTGAGCTACCAATAGCCAATACTCTGAGGTTCTTCCACGTTTCTCAGAGCACGCAAAGAGCACGAAGCGAAACTTTCTGGCACGACCTTCCCTGACACCCAGGTTCCAGCTGCTGAGAAAGAGAACCGAAACTGATTTTTCGCTGGGGAGCGCCACCGTGAATTCCCTCTAGGTCGAGATGCCGTTTCCTCGTGGACAGTTTGAGCCCACTTGAATGCAGGTGGACTTTGTGAAGTTTACCAGCATCCATTTCCATGGTTTTTGTCTCATGCTGATTGGTGCTCCCTTGCCGTCCGGTTCTTCTCTTGGGTTTCTTCTCTTGATCAATTGCACTGCTTTGTGTTTGCACCCATCTTCTGGTTCGGAAGGGCAGATGCAAACATCGACTTCCTGCCTGCGCTCTCCAGAAAATTCCAAGAGCATGGACGCGCTTCTAAGCCAAGACCACCGACTCGAGCAAAGTGGTTGGAACAAAGGCAAAAGGTGAACGCCCTAATTTTCGAAAGAGCTCCCTCATCGGAAACCAAATTTGGCGATGAACGCGTTTCCACGGCAGTCCACCGCCTCTGTCAAAGGCAAACTGCCCAGTCTGCAGGACTGGGTCTTCTGGTGCGACCCAGCCTTGCAGACTTCCGTTTGGGACCATTCCACACTTCACTCCCGCCCGTCATGCGCAGAAGGCCGCTGCGTCCACGGAAACTTGCGATCGCGTGAGGGGAACGAGGGCAGAGAATGGGATCTTTGTCTGCACTCAGAGCATCGTTCCAGGAAAGGCAGAGGACGACCCGCCGGACCGCGGTTCGCACACGGGGCAGGTGTCCAGGCACGGGAGCCTCCGCGTGACAACGCACGCTAGCAACAGCGCTGCTAACTCGAAACACGTGCGGACGACTGAACCTCCTCTCACGGGAGGGTGGCGAAACGGACCCTCTCAGAGTACGCCTCATTTGGAGCTCCAGGACTGGCGTGCGAGTGGCGCCGCTACTTGGGTGCGCTTCTCACGTACGATGGGAGGTTCTGGGAACCGAATCAGAGAAACGGAGCAAAGAGAACGCAACCAACTTCAGAGCCGCAAAGAGTCCGCTTCGAATTCAAATTCGGTGTCTTCTCATGGCCCAGAGCAGAAAGCTGCTCGAGCGCAATCCTCGAGCAGGTGAACATTTCGCACCCTGGGAGGAAAAAAATCCTGGACTCCTCCCGGCGGGCAACTGGAGTTCACGCCTCCGGGAAGGTCCGCCGCGGCCTTGCGAAAAAACAAACAAGGTCTGTTTTGACCACGAACAGGCTGCTGTTGCACTTTGCTGCATCTCTCAGAACACCCGCTTATTGCCTTTACAGTGGCGTCTCGGTACACGACGGCGGTTGGAACTCATCAGGTTCAGCACTCGTCTCATCCTGACGAGAAAAGGATGTTTCGGCACTCGGCGGCGCACGCTCGGAACTCGACACCCCACTCTCATGGTGAAACAGGTGTACGCTTTGGTCTCATGGTAGCTCGCGAACGGTGCCCAGCACTTCCATAGAGTGCCTCCCTAATCATTCCCTTTCTTGTGTTCTTTGTGCATGGTTATAAGGAAAAATTCTCTCGGTACTTGTTGGTTTCGGTACTCGTCACGAGTTCCGGAACGAATTGCCGACGAGTACCGAGGTACCACGGTGTTTCGTCAGAATTGCATTATATATATGTAGGGTTACCAAGTGTGTCGCCTCGTGCTTGCGTAAACAGGTGTTGTAGACCCGGTGAGTGTTATCTTTGCAGCGTGCCTATCGGATGTACTTGTTGATGTGTGTGCCCTCTTTGAAGCTGTTCACGAAAAGCGACCCTTTTTATTTTTCATTTTTTTTTTTTTAAAGAAAACTTCATAAAAATGAAAATTCAATTTTTTCACATTCATCTAACCAATAGCTCGACCTTTGCGGGGGTACCATCACTTGGCCGTTCCGTCAGTTTCCCTGCCTTCCCTGAGGACTTTTCCTTGAACTTTTGCGATCGACCACGCTTTATTTCCGTCGTTCCCCGAGAGTTATGGAATCTTCTTCTCGGCTCCCGAAACGCCGACGGATGAAATCAGCGATGAATCCCCCGTTTTATTGGACCGTATTTTTCAGACGGTATACGCAAAACTACGCATTTAAAGGGATATCGGTCTTCGCGATACGGAAAGTGTCGACTCTCCCGTCATCCCGTTTTCCGCTAAAGGGTCATGAAATTTCACGCGGAGTGATTGGAGAAAGTGATTTCGGGTCTGAGGGGTGCGGCACCACGTCTCCGTGACACCCCTCGTTCCCTGGTTTCAATATACTGGCCGCCGGATAAGTAGGCGCATCAGGTATTGGAGTCGCCATTACCCCTCCACGAGGCGTCCGATCGAGAGCAGCCTCTCTGCGTGAACCGGGGTGGGGAGCGACCCCCTGAGCGTCTGTCCTCACGGTTGTCTTGGAAAGGGTAAAGAGGTGCTGATTGATGGCCAAGCTGAAACCACGCGAAATGACACACGAACGGAGTTCATGGGCGTTGCTGTGTGCTGTCTCTGCCTCGGGGCCTTTTTTTTTTTTTCCGCGGCCAGCAGCGACCTCTCGGGGAGATCCCCGCTATCGGCCTAGGACGATGGGAGCCTCTCAGGTTTCTCTGTTTTTGTTGCTTTCCTTCCAGCTTTTTTCTTTCGACTTGCTTCTCTGTTTTTTTTTTTTTGTTTCTCAAGGAATGCTGAAGAACCGCCTCTTTAGAGGGCTCGTGAAGCTCTTTAACAACTCCCACGTCACCCGGGGATGCGTGCCACTCTTCAAGTTATAGGGCGTACTCTGGAGGGACACCCTTTGAATCCAGGAAGCCTCCGGAGAGGAAAGTCTGCCCCTCTTATCTTCGGGAGGGAACCCTAAAGGGACCCCTCCACCACGGTTGTCTCTGAAGGGAAGAACATCTTCCTTGTTCTCTCCGGAGGGAACCCGCAAGGGAGCCAACCTCTCCCTGCTTCCTCCTTCTCTGAAGAGAACCCGAAGGGACGCGTCCCAATTTTCCTGAAGGGCGCTCCCCGAAGGGTGCAGTGCGCTTCTTACACTATGGAAAGGCAACCATCAGAGGGGGATATCGACCATCTCCATGGTACGCGATGGGGGAGGCGGCTTCATTTTCGCAACCGGAAGGGAACGCCGAAAGGAACCAGATGCTCCTCAAACCGTCCTGGAAGGAGCCCGAAGGGTCAGCTGCTATCCCTGCCAGTCAACGGTGACATCCGGGGATTTCCGATTTTCACCAGTGCCGCAGCCCCCTTAGGGAGCACATGGGCAGCAGCCTTACGGCTAGATAGGAGGTTACTGTGGAAATCTCCGGAAGGAGGAAAGGACTGGGCGAGTGAACGATGGGTCAGCTCACCGACGCTGCGACCCCAAGTGCTCGACCTCGTGGACTTTTGCTCTGGAACGTGCTACTGGGACTTCCGGAGGAAGGCCTGCAGCGGCCTCCGGTTCTCATGAACACACGCACGCTCCCCCTAAAGTGGCAGGAGTCGGCATTGATGCCGCTGCACTGGGGTCTCCCGTGCAACGCCCCCCGGCATCTGTGCACACGGGGGGGTTGGAGGTGGAGTGGATCCAAACTGTGCAAAAAGTGTGGGGAACGGAAATCCCTTCCGCACCTCCTAGTGAACTGTGTTGTCTTCTGTTCCCTTTGGGGATGCTTTGCCGCGATCCTTGGAACCCCTGGCAGCAACGCCAGAGGAGGCAGGACGACAGGGACGCCATCTATCTTGCTGTCCTCTTCATGAGGATAGCATCAAGACGGCCCCATCTGGGAACCATAAAACAGGAACTTGACGGCATTCTTACAAGGATGCAGGGAACGCCCTCCAGCACACAGTGATCCCTTCCCGAACCCTCCCGCATTTTTTTGACTGCATTTTTTGTTTTTTTGTTTTTCTTTTTGTTTGTCTTTCCTTCCCTTGTGCTGCCGAGGCGAACCCCGCTGTCCTGCTTGCCAGCTCCCGGCAGGTTCCTTTTCGTATCGACAAGTAACGTGGCAGCATCAAGCATGTAAGCTTATGCTATAAATAAACGCACCGGCGTGACCGGGTGTCAACCCCAGTGACTCAGCTCCAGCAGCACTTTGCTGCCCACGCGGCGGGATCGTGGCTGCAAGGAGCAACGCCAGAGGAGGCCAGGACGACAGGGATGCCGTGTATTGCGCTGTCCTCTTCGTGAGGACAGCGTCAAGGTGGACCCATCTGGGAGTCTTGAAACAGGAACTTGACCGGCATCCTCACAAGGATGCAGAGGACACCCTCCAGCATCCGGTGATTCCTTTTCGAACCCCTTCCCCAGTTTTCGTTGTTATAAGTAACGTGTCAGGATCAAAAGCCCTCCCACAGTTCCTGTATGTTTATTTTTTATAAATAAACGCCCCGGCGTGACCGGGTGTCAACGAGTACCCGACTCACTCGAATGTAGACCAGCCAGCGCCATCGCGCGTGGGGGGGAAGGGAATCGAAACCCACGACGCAGCCACCCACCCCCTTCTCCTTCCCCGTTCCCGGCGTCGGTCCTTTGCCGTGAGGGACTCGGACCCGCAACCCTTGGCGCCACGGGCAGAGACAGAGGCCGCGATGCGGGCCACTGTTTCGAATCCATTAGCCCCGAGTGTTTTCCTACGTGTTACATTTTGCTGCCTCTTTGGAGGCTGCATCGCGTGTCATTGAACAAGGATCTGGTGCATCCGGTTTGTGATTGCTCATTTCCCTTTGCGAAACACGTGACACATAATTGCTGCTGCGATATATTCGCGCACGGGGGGCATTGCCTGTCTCGGAGAATAATTTCATGGGCCGCGTTTTTCAACTCTGAAGAGAACGCACGGACTTTATGGAAAAGGCGAAAGCGTGCTGCGCTCTCGCTCGAGGAGCGGTCGCAAATTAGGAGAGCGGCGGTCCCATCGGGAAGCTGACGACTGACTGATTTTCTTTTCCCTGCTCTGTTTGCTCGCAGGAGCAGCTCACCGACTTGCCGAACGCAGAGCAGCATCCGCAGCAGGCGTGCGTGCGAGTGTGAGCTTGCGCGAGGGCAGGGGAATTCCGCGCGCAGTCCCTGCTCTCCTCGGCCTGACCTACGGGAAACACTCCCCCCCTCCCCTTCCCCCTTCCTTCTCCCATCCCAAATCCGAGGCTTGGCTCCCGTTCGGATCCAAGTACATCGCGCTTGGTCCCGTTTTCGGAGGCGGAAGAGAGATGAACCGCGGCTTCGCTCATCTGACGTCTCCGTGGGCTTCAGCAACTCCGCCCGCGAAAATCAGGCACCCAGGGATGCCAGGGGGGGTTGCCACGCTCTCTCGCTCCGGCCTTCCGTCGTCCGGCACTGACCTTAGTCGACGTGCCTCCCTGCTCTTTGTGAGCGCCCGTCTCACATCGTCGCTCCGCTCTTTCAGTCGCAGCACGCAGCGCACCTTCCACCCCCACTGGTGGCGAGTCACTCCCTGAAGAGTGGCACAAGTTCGCACGCGCACCAAGGTCGCGGTCAAATTTTAAAACGAGTCAGCCAACGAGTCATCAGGTCACTCTCTCGTCCTAGTAAAATCATTCGACCACTCGTGGGGGAAGGAGAATCTCCATTCTTGGAGCCAGAAATTCGTGGTCATCCTGGCGAGGCGACGATTTGTACAGCCGAGATGAATCAGATCGAACGCAGAAGGTGGGGGGAAGATGCGCGGGAAAGGAGAAGCGGTTGAAGCGAGAGCTGAGGAGGGATACACGGAGGGGTGTGGCGACCCAAGCGTTCTGGATGGATTTTCGCGGTGAAGCGCCCGTTAAACGGACGCAGGAGAAGCGGGAGAAAGCACCGGATGCGCCAGGGAAGTTTCTCCTCCCTGCTGAGGCCGAGATGCGCCCTACTTTCCCGAGGGGTAGTGCGTGGCTAGGCGAGCACCGGCGTGAAGTGGCTGCCTTTCTTACCTCTGAGATGTCTTCCTTAGAGAAGTAGGCGGGCGAGCGAAAGCTGGTCTTTTCCATGGTAACGAAGATCACCGGCACGTTGAAGGAGCGTATGAAGTTCGAAACATCCGTCTTGGAGGAGATGCTGCGCTGCGTCGCCAGGAACGCCTCGTACCGTTTCTTCTGGTCCTCAGCCTGAAAGGATAGCGGTTTTGACCTCTCGCACACGCGAGTGAGATGCGCTCAAATGCCACCGGGGAGTCCCGCCGCAAACGCCAGGCAGCATTCGGGTGGACCGTGAACCGTGCAGCGTCCGCCTCAGAGAAACGTCCTTGACGGAATTTCTTCAATCCATCATCGAGTTGATTTCGCCCTGTACTTATTATTATTATTATTATTACTGTTGTTTCTGCTGCCTCGTTATTATTATTACAAAGGCGTTCAGAGAAGAACCGGCAAAGCACGGCTGTATTTCTCGACGCTTCATTAGACACAGCAAAGAAGTGCCGTACGAAACAGTGGACATAATGATATAGAAGAAACGCGTCTGTTGGTTCAAGAAAGAGCTTCAGATTCCAGGATAACCTTTGTTTTCCAAAGGCCGCTGGCAACCTCACGGGGAGATCGTTGCTGTCGATCTAGGATGACGGGAATCCCTTTGGGTTCCCTTCTGCTTCTCTTCATTCCTTCCAAATTTTCTTCTTCTTCGAGTTTGTCCCTTTTTTCGGTCCACTGAGTTCCGAAGAACCGTTCGCCTAGGGGCCCACCAAGATCTCTGACACTGTTCCACTCCCGAGGGTTCTTGTTGGCTCTTCAAGCTAGGGGTACCCCGTGAGGGGGCCACCCTACGAATCCAAGAAGGCTCCGGAGGGAGAAGGAGTCTGTTCCTCTCTTATTCTTGGGAGAGAACCGCGAAAGGGAACCTCGCCCTGGTTGTCTTTGAGTGGATCCCCCCGGAGGGGTCGCTTCTCATTTCTTCTCCGAGGGGAAAAGGGTTCGCTCCTTCTTCCCTCCTACCCTGAAGAGAACCCCGAAGGGACGCTTCCCGATCGCTTCCTTATCCGAGAAGCGCTCCCTGAAGGGAGCAGCGCGCTTCTTGACACTCTAGAGAGGCAGCTTCCGAAGGGGATATCTACCAACTCCATGGTACGCGAAGGAAGGGGTTGAGGAGGAAGATGGCTCCTTTTTCACAAGTGAAGGGCTCCTTAATTACCGGAAGGACCCCGTAGGGTCGGCTTCCAACCCCAGCCAGTGGTCGTGGGCGTTCAATTTCCAGTTTCCACCCGAAAATGCCCTCCAGCGTCATCCTGCGGGGGGGAACTCGCGCCTTGCATTCTCGGAGTCGACGCTTCCCTCCCCGGGCGGGATTTGAACCCTCAACGTTCGGCCCGCACGCGGCAGAGGCCGGAGCCGCACGGCCTCCAACGCGGGCCCTTGCCCGGGAGAACTTCTGCCAGTGTGTTTCTTGAAATCCAGGTGGGAAGAAAGCATTGCGCTCGCCGGGCAGGTCCAGATGGAGCTGCAGGTGGTTCGGATTTGGCACTGCCGGGCTGACTTCTTGGAACGAGCGGTTCCAGGTTTTCATCGTCACGTGCTGTTCGGCATGCATGCGCCCTACATTTCGGCAGCCTCAAGCAAATCCCCCCTGAGATTAGCGATTCGCCGCGCCATCTGATCGGATCGCGAGCGGTACACAACGGTGTACTTAATCATTCGAGTACACGCTCAATCATTTTCCGGTCGTTCCTGCTATTTGTGCGCAAGGATTCCCGGGGAAGCGACGCCCGAAACGAGCGCGCTGGCACCTTCCCGAAATGGTGGCGTGGCGTTCGGATTTCGGGACGCCAGGAAGCAGCAGAGGAGCGAGACGCCACCGGTCGGCGGCCCTTGCGCTCACCATTGAGGAAGCGCCGTGGCGATCGCAGCAGTGATGACATCACGAAAGCGTGTGCCCGGAGGCGCTTCTCGAGTGGTGCCAAAACGCACCGCAGGCACCTCTCGCGACGAAATTGCCTCCGTTGATTTATCTCTTCGCAGCTGTGCAGATGAGCTTCGAGAAGTTTCGAAAGCTGCAGGGCGTTTGCATTGACGTTTGATTTTGAGCTTTTTTGCGATTTTTTTTTTTTGTTTTCCGCGTGCATGGTTCGTTCTTTATTTTCCTTGTGGCCCTTGGCTGCTTTTCACATCTCGTGGGCTGACAGATACTGTTGGCACTCCTGTGTATCGAAACAGATCCGCAATATGCTCTTTTCTTTTACCTGGGCATTCCTCTGAACTCTTTTTCCTCTCCCACTTTTCTGCTTCTTCGCCATTTATCATTTTTTCCTCCCGTGAAGAGATATGGCTGCTTCCGTTAGCTGGCACCGTAAATCTTTTAAGCACTGGAAATCCACAGCTCATCAGACAAATTCCTGTTCTTTCATCTTTGCTTCGAAACATTTTCTTGAGGAGATTACTTCCCGTTTGGCATCCTGGCTTACCGTCATCACTTTTCCGTGCCTCCGATGGCGCGCTTCTTAGCCCAGACAGATGGCCGCGAGTCAGACGGCGATAGTCACTGTCCACCACTCGACGTGAAGTTTGTCAATACTACGGGGGCGCAAATATCTCACAATCAGCTGCGAGGCAGCAGCTCGATCCTTTGAGCAGATGAGGCTGAAGATATCATCTTCCATCTATTATGTACTTTCAGAGGGAAAGGAGGAGGAGGAGGAGAGAGTTGCAATAACATTCCTTAGCCTGGGAAGAGCTTTCACTCCGTGAAGAAAAGGTGTCGATTAAGGAGGATTTTCTCATCTCCATCTCCTCGAGTGGCTCCGGAAGACCTCGAGAGTTTTCAGAATGAGACGGTTGGCTGCCATAGCTGTGGGTTTCCTGGGATTTGTAGGACCACTTGGATGAGTTATGGACGCTCCCGCGTTGCGGCCTGTAACCCTTTCCGCCATCTATGTTCATCATACGCATCTGTTTGAAATGCACGTTTTCTCCACTCCTGGTTCTTCTTCTTACTTCCGGTCCTTGCTTTGTCCGTAAGGCCGTCGACAAAAAGTTGCGATTCTTTCTGATCTCACGTTAAGTGACGAGCACACGAGTAATTACAAAATGAATTTATTGCTCCCGATTAAGAGACGAATGAATAGACCGAATCTTCATGTTGGAGTTGGTGCGAATTCCCTCAGCTCCTCTAAACTCCATCCTCGAAAATGGTGGCGACAGGCGATTTCATTCGATTCGAGACCGAGAAGAAAAAAAAGAAAAAAAAAAAAAAAAAGAAAAGAGAGAGAGAGAGAGAGAGACGCCCTCAAAGAGGTACTCGGGAAATGCCTTCCAGGTTTCTTTGAACGGATGCTCGGAGTCGCTCGTGCCATCCGACGAATACCTCTGGAAGAAGCACCCAGGAGACAGATGAAGTTCTGGAGCTCCTGCTTGCGTGGTCCTCGTAGGGCCGGCCCAGTTTGTCAGAGCAGGCGTGCAGGCCGCTGTGTCCAAAGGAGTGGGCAAGCACCAGCGTGGAGAAACCTCCAGGTGATTGCACTGTGCTCGTTTCCATGGCATCGAACAAGCCCTCGACATTCCCCGGCATCATAGCCGCCCCCTATCTTTTCAGCCGGTGACCATCAAAAAATCCCGGACGCCGAAATCAGGGAAATCAAAAATCCCAGAAGATCATGAAAAGTTAGCACTTGCGCTCATAAAATGAACGTATGCATTGATTACCAGCCCTCAGTGTAACTATTGATGTTTTACATTTATATAAAAATATAACAATCGTAAAAAATAGGTATGCAAGTTTATTAATATATATGCTTGTAATTGAATTAAAATACAAAGTTATTTCAACATACGTATTCGTTTCAATTTATAATCATCCATATTTTTGATGAGAATATTATTTTAACACACGCATTTATTAATATTCATTAAACACACATATTTCTGATATAATTAATAATATGCATTAAGGTATTACTAGCACATCATAAAGAATAAACGTATGTGTTTATTATGCATATATATATATATAGATATATATAACGAATATGGAATCATGAAAAATAATGGCGACAATTAAAATGGTGGAAAATAAACAAAAAGGAGATTTGGTATTTCCTTTTCCTGTCATTTCCAACGGGCAGCAGGACCGATTCTATTTTCGGGATTTTGACCGTTCGCTAAATACACGCATGTTTATAATTCCATATGCATATATCCATTTAATGTGCATTTATTATACGTATAAACATATAAATATATACATAATCAACACGTCTATATATACCATAATCTTTAAGATATACATATAAATAATATATTAATATATTATTAATTATACATAAACATTAATATATATGTTTTCAAGATATACATAAAGTAATTTACATGTTAATCTATGCATATATATATAGAGAGAGATAGATATGAGTATGTGCAGTAAACATATATATTTATTTTTTATCGCCTTTCGGGATTTCGAACCGACCCTTTTCGTCTCAGAAGCCGATCTGAGCTTCAGGGAAGCTGCCAGCTGCACAGGACGACGCCTCGGATGTTCTCCCGTGGCGGCTGCTGCCTACCCAGAGGTCCAGATCCTGCACGCATCCGAGTGCCATGGAGACTGGTGGGGGGGCTGCGCGCGCGCGCCATGCGGCGGCGTTTCACGGAAACCCTCGCGCGCGGTCAGCGAGTTCCCGTCCGGCGCGTGAGAGTCGACTCGTCCGCTCCGCGCGCGGAATCCGCGCAGGGCTCGGAGCCCTTTCTGGAAAGGCCGCAACCCTCTGTACGGATGCGCTTTTCTCGATTCGGTAGGATTTCCTCAGGGCTCCCCCGCCTCTGCACGGATCGCGTGGGATTGCGCGCCGCCTCGCCTTGCTCTGCGTCGCTGCTTCTCGTCTTCGTCATCTGTTGCGTGTCTTTGGGTCATTGTGAGTGAAGGTTCACACCGGTAAAGTGGCAGCCAATGATAAGTAAAAAAAGGGGGTGGGGGAGGGGGAGAGGGATGATGTGTGCCTCGACGTCTCGCCCTAAGGTGTCTCCCGGTTAAGAAGCGTACATCAGCACGTGTATGGGCTGCGATCGATCCAGGGATCTGAGAAGAGGTGCGGACTCCGAGCTGCTCCCAGACAAATCCTGAAAAATCCCCCGTGCCCCACGCAGAGACGGTGTGAAAGCGGGAGCGATGCCCACGCCTCCTGGCGGTGGTAAAACCACCGTCGGAAAGCTAGAGGGAGGAGCTCTGAGGAATGAGTAGAACGCGGACGGGAAACCGGAAGCAATCCGGAAATCAAGCCAGGAGACTGCAGGGGTGGCTTCGGGGCACTCAGCGTGGAAATTCTCGGCGGGTCACTTCGGACCGATGGGCCGCGCGTCTTCTTGCTCTCATCACCGCGCCCTGCGGCATTCTCTCCCGCTCACTTGTCGCGGACTTCTTCTTCCCTTCCCGCGACGAGCGTGGTCCGATCTGGATTGGTGCTTCCGGATGGCCGGGTGCTGTTTTTTTCTCTCCCTTCAGCACGCGGAGGAGGTTTCCCCGCCGACGCCTCCGACCGCTGACGGTAGCAGCCACAACCGCATCTGGACGCCGGGAGTCGACACGGGTGCGAAGCCTCTTCGCTCCTTTCTGGGAATCCCTTTGAGGACTGCGGGAACGGGCAGCTGACTGCCGGTTCTTCCGCTCGTTCTCGTGGAGAAAGAAGACGGGGTTTTTCCAGGTTTCTCTGCAGCACAGTCCCGCTTGCGCCTCTTGCTTCGAGGAGCCTCCCCCGCGCCCAGCAGCCTGCCGGAAGATCTGCTTTTTTTTCGTTTAGAAAGGATAACGGCTTGATGCTCTCCTGGCTTCAATGCTTTCCTTCCATCTTTTCCCTTTTTTTCCTGCCGTTCTGCGTGGGGCGACCACCTCCATGCGGGGTACCCAGGCAGAGCTTTGCCGTTCCGTGCCCCTCGGGCCTGAAATCTGCGACCGCCCTCCGCCGCCAAGCCCGCGAGACCGCCGGGGTCAACTAAATCGACTTGGACCCGTACCCTTGGGCCCCGCCATTTTTCTAGGCACCAGACAGGTACAAACAGACCCGAGACGCCATCCCTGGCAACCCTCGCGCCCAAGTCTCGAGACGCCATGCTTTCTGACGAGGAGCGGCGCAGCCCGCGGAAGACGTGGAAAAGATAGTGGGGAATCCTCTTCCTCTGCTTCCCTTCCAGTCTTTTTTCTTTCGGGCTTTCTTAATTTTTTTTTTGTTGGCTTCTCAAGGAGGTTCTCACAGGGAGGAGCGCTCACAGCAGTCGAGGGAGACCCACGCCTGCGAGATCCAGCTTACGCGGTGCCCGGCAGCGGAGAGGGGGTCCCCCCCTCCCTCCCGGACTGCCCGCGCTGCAGGTCGCGCCCGTGTCGGTTCGGCTGCCTCCTCACAGGAAGGGCTTACGAAGTTCTTGAAGCACCGTCCACGCCATCCGAGGATGTGTGGGAACTCTTCAAGATAGGGAGTGGCTTCTGAGGGACCATCCCATGAATCCAGGAAGACTCCGGAGCGACGGGAGTCCGTTTCTCTTATGCTAGGCAGGGAACCCCGAAGGGAACCTCTTCCTTGTTCTCCCCGGAGGGACCCTCGGAGGGGGTCAATCCCCATTTCCTCTCCGAAGGGAACCCAGAGAGGATGCGCCCCTGGAATTTCTTCTTCGGGGGAAACCCGCAGGGAAATTTCTCCATGTTGGTGCTCCTCTGAAGAGAACCCCGACGGGAGCAGCGCGCTTCTGACACTCCGGAGAGGCGACCCCCGAAGGGGACATCAACCAGCTGCATGGAACGCAATGGAGGAAGGAGCCGATCCCTTTCCCTTTTCGCAACCGGAGGGGGAATCCTGAAGGCTCCGAGATTCCTGGAGGGACCCAGAGGGTCGACTTTCAGTTCCGGCCAGTCAACGGGGGCATCCGGCTTCCACCGGTGCTGCACCCGAAGCCTTCAAGGCAACCAGAGTCATCCTGCGGGAAAGGGGAGTCGAAACCCATGACGCTCCCCCCCTTTTCTCGGCGTCTACCCTTCCCCTCGGGCGGGATTCAAACCCACGACGCTCGGTACCGCGCGCGCGGAGGGTCGTGTGGCTGCGGTCCTTTGGCTTTCCGGTGCAGCAGCCCGAAGCGCGACTCGTACGCCGCTTCCAACGCCCCCCGGAGGGCGAGGGCTCTCGAGCGGAGGTGTCCGCTCGCTCTGGTCCGCGTCCGAACGGCGGCGGCGCGTGCGGCGGACTGCGAGGGGCCGATTGCGCGTCGGGGGAATCGAAAAAACGGCTCGGCGGACGGGATAGAAGTCCCTGCGGCAGGAGCCGACTGTCCAGATTTCACACGGGAATGACATGGGGGGGGGGGGGAACTCGTCCGTCCCCGGTCTGCTTTATTTATCTAACGCTGATGCTGCCCGTGGACTTCATCTGCTACTGCAGGTGCTTGGGATCAGACGCTGTGTAAACAAACAAAGGGGGGAACGGGGAAAAGGAAGGAGAAGAAGAAGCTGCAGGTTCGCATTCTTCCTGTGCCTCCCTGCCTGACCACCCCTTCCTGCATAGCGAAGGAATCGATAACGGAGTGTTCGACCATCCCGGCTTCCTGCCGACTGGACCGCAACGCAGGCAGCCAGGCCAATTCCTCTCCCCCGGGCTGTTCGCGCTGAGGGTTGCGACCATGCCGACCCGGCAGCCTCCCGCTGCCCGATCCGGGACGCGGGAGACGCGGATGCCTCTCTCCACCGAGAGGAGACCGGTCGCCCGCAGGCACGGAAGAGCCCCGCAGAGGAGGAGGAGGAGGAGGACTCGAAGAGGATGCTCGAGGAGACCGGATGTCCTGCTGCCCCGTGGCTCGGCGTGGGGAAAGTCCAATCAGCGATTCTTCTTCTCGCCGGTGGCCTCTTTCTGCAGTCCGCGCACAACCGGAGGGACTTCTTGAGCGGCTCCGTGAGGAGGGAGCGAAATGCAGCCATTAGCTGTTGCTGCTGACTCCCCCTTTTCTAATCAATTACCGGGGATAGGGGATCCCCTTATCCCCTTTCGCATAATAAGGTACGCTGGTGATTAGCTCTTTCATCCGGGGCGAATGGGATTTTCGCGGGAGCGTCTCGGAACAATGGGGAGCGTCCAACTTGATGCAGGGCCGAAAGGGAACGTCCCCCCGCTGCGACCCTCTCGGAAGGCCCCTTTCTCCCTGCACGGCGCTGCTGCGCTGGGGCTGCGACCCCCCAACTACTCGGTTTGGTCAGGGACGGCTCCACCCGGGCAGGGAGGGTGCACGAGAGAGAGACCCGCCCGCGCGCCCCCAGGTCCGTTACTCAAGCGACAGCAGCGCCATCGGAAGGGGAAGTCCCGGATTCCGAAGCGGCACGCCTTCTTGATCTGATCGGGTGCCGCAGCATCCCTCCTTCTGATCGAGGTCCTCGTCCCGGTTCGTTCTCTTTCCGCGTTTCCCCGCACCTGTGGTGAAGATTCCCAAGATGGCTGCCGCCCTCTCCCTCCTTCGACCTTCCTGCGGGACGTCGGACTGCGAGCTGAAGACTACGGGTTCTCCCGAGCTCTATAGCGGCTGCTGCTGCCGCGTTTTGATCCGCCTGACCTTCGGACGGATCCGGCAATCCCCAGCGGCCAATTTCGATCTCCGTGGCGAGCATTTCCAAGTGCAGGGCAGCCGGAGCAGTTCCCATGGGAACGGGGAGCTTCTCGAATTCTCGCAACACCGTCGAGCGATGGTCTTCGCTGCATCTTCACGTCGGATGTGGGCCGCGTGGGGTTCTCGTCTGATGCGCGAGGATGGTGCGAGGAGCTGGCGCCATTGCTGGCATCGTCGCAAATCCAAGGGAGATCCACTCTTGCAGCGGGTGCGCGGTCACGAGCTTTCCGAACAGCGATCAGTTCGGGATACCCGAGGGCTTTCGTTCCTCTTTCCGGATGCGGACTTCCAGGCCGGGCGTGTCTCTCGCTGGTCTCCTCCACTGCCGTAGGGCGCATCCGAATTCTCTCTTAGAAGGCTCGCTACCCGCTGGTCAGCTCTCTAGCGCGGGCCAAACCTGGCCCGCATGGTCGGGAGCAGTTTTGGCAGGGGTGCTTTTCGGAAGATTTGCCGGAGGCAGGGGCGGTCGCTCCAGTGCGGCGGGGTCTACCTGGCCGACCTCGAGAACGCACCTCGGAGAACAGGGGGGAAGAGTCAGGTATGGCGAGCAGCCCGGTAGTGCCCTCTTCGAGGCTCGAAGACGCGAACGCGCCGCGGGTGGAGGCCGTCGGATGTGTCGGGGTGGACGTCGCAGTCTTTCCGGGATGACGGGTCGCGGCAACTCCAAGGGCGCTCTGAAATCCCTCCCCGTTCGCGACTCCCTTCGGCCGGCAGCCTCTCAAGGAACCCTTTGCTGGTCGTCGCTGCATGGAACGACGAAAGAGGAGGGCTCAGCTACAGGGGTGCCACATCCACTTCGCCGTCCTCTCCATGAGGATGGCAATGAAACGCGCCACCTGAACAACTCCACACAGCAAGAGCTTGAGGCATCCTTCAAAGGATGCTGAGGAACGCCTCCAACAGGATATGACCCCTACCCGCACCCCTCCAAAGTTTGTTTATTTATTTTATTTTTGTTTGACCCTCCCCTCTGCGGCCGGGGCGGACCGCACCGGTCTGCGAACCGATAACTCGGCAGGCTCTCGCTAAATCGGACGTGGCTGGACCACCGGTCCATCCAAAGAGATTTTAAATGTTTGTTTCTATAAGAAATGAACGACCCGGAGCACCCGGGTGACAATCCAATGCTACGTGACCGCGGGGCGTGTACGCAGTGCTCTCACTACCGTGTAGCTACCTCCCGGCAGGAAGAAGCAGGGGAACAGCGCCGTCTCGAGGAACACCTTGGGTTGTCAGCCTCCTCCCTCCGGATGTTTCAGGAATCACCTCGCGAGGCCCTCCCGCGAGATCGGAGTACGAACGGGAGAGCTGTCGGTGCGCAGTCGGTTCCACGGAGTGGCGCATAGGGAGCCTCCAGGGGCAGTCGTGAATTTCCCTTGCCCTTTGAAATTCGCGAAAGGGGGGGAGGAAGAGGAGAAGTAGGGGGGGGGGGAACGCATGCGCATCTGCGTGGGTGGGAAGTTCTGAGGATCAAGAGGCATCGACGAGTGGGATTGCAAGACGAAGAACCAGCTGCCACCCGTCCGCGGAATCGCATGCGCGATTTACCGTCGGGGGTGGAGGCTGGCAGATCCCGGATGAAACCCCCGTCTGTTCAGGAGGAGCCCCTGGAGGACTCCCCACTTGCTAGTTTCCATCCCGTTTCCGCTTTAGGGAGTTCGCTCGTTTCCTCGTTCCGCTTTCTGCCTCGGCTGCGGGGCCGAGGCGAACCCGGCACGGGCGTCGCTAACCCGCAGCTGACCCCCGCAAGGAGAGGCTTGAAAAGTGGCCCCAGGAGATACGAAAGTGAAGCTGGTTTCCTTGATGGGAGGGGGGGGGAGGAAGAGTGAACGAACTGCTGCGGGAACCAAGAGCGGTAGGGGGTTGGAGGGTCGAGGGAATGAAGCACGTTCTCTGCGAAGAAATACCTTCTCATTCACGGAACCCCTTTGGGGAAGAGGGATAGCATGGGATCCCTCCAACCGAACCAGAATCCTCTGGGCGAGGAAGCACTGAACGCCCGGGGTCGAAGACTGCCGAGGGCTCTTTTGCTTACCTTTTCGCACAGGACCACCGTGCTCTGCCTGAAGCATTCGCTCAGAGTGCTGCTGATTTCCACCTGCTGGTTCTGGATGTCCTGAAAAGAGAATGATTTTTTCTTCCTTTCGATCAGGAAGCGTGTGGGGCGCCAAGCGACCGAGCGAATCCCGAGGCTCCGGCGAATAGCGCGTAGCGTCGCGATGGCTTCCGAGGTGGTCGCCGCCGAACGAAGGTTCTCAAAACGAACGGGAGCGGCTGCCCTTCGCTGGGAAGCACCGCGCACTTCTTGCACCTTCCGGAGATACGAGGGTCGCTCTCCGCAAGGTGCGTACTGAGGACGCCTGAGGCGTTCACCTCAAACTTGACCCCGAAAAATCAGGCCAAAAAAAAAAAAAAAAAACCCTCTGATGCACAGTGAGGATGCCGGGTCCTACGGAAGTCCGAGGATTCTGGAGTTACCGGCTAGGGGCGAGGTCGCACTCGGGAAAGGAGGAGGGATGGAAAAGGGGAAGTACCTACGTGGGATAGGGGAAGAAGAAAGATTTTAGGGAATGGCTGTCTTCCCTTCCCTCGGGTGAGCAGGGCACCACGGCAATCCGCGCGCTCCTGCTCCCAGTCGGCACCCAACGAAAGCTCTCGGGCATTAGCCCCAGGAGGAAAGAGTCACCGGGGCAAACGCCCTCTTCACTATCCGGCTCTTGGGACGGGAACAAAGCCTCCCGCGCTGTTGCCATCGCCGCCCTCTTGTGGCAAAGTGGGGTCGCACAAAAAAGGTTCGCCCGCTTGCGAGGTAGGCAAAGCGACGAGGAAGTTCGTATCGAGGCGTTCGGTCCTCATGACAACCGGAAACCGAAGAGTCGGTCCGAATTCGCGGAGCTCTGGGAAATCCCGAGCGAAGGAACGTCGGAGTCTCCCTGCTTTATGAAATTCGGGAGCCGAAAACTGGAGCGGGGCGGGTGAGTGTTGCGAGCCGGTGAACTGCCCGCTCCTTTCCCCCCCTCATCCCTCATCCTCCCTGATCGCACGAGAGCCACTGCAGCCCCTTCGTGTTCATCCTCCCGTCACACCTTCTTCCCGTTCTCTTTCGTAGCCTCGTCGTAGACGACTCTGGCGCCACCCGCGGGGTTGCGACTCCTGGAAGACCCTGTCGGCTTCGACTTTTCTGCCTTCGTCGACCCGCGCCGGCACCTGATGAATCCCGCTCCCTACCCTGCTATTTTCCGGCTGCAAGGGGCTCCTCTCTTCTGCCAGGGGGAACACTTTTCCGCCCTTCTCCACGAATTCTAGAATGCTCCAGTGGCGCCGCGCCGCTCGGAAAGCGCCACCTTAGGGTCTCCGCTCCGACATTTCTGCTCGGTTGGCCCGCGTGGCTGCTCGAACGAGGTTTCCCGTTCCCGTAGATAATTCCTGCGCGTCTCATCCCGGAGAAGGGAACCGCGCGGGAAGCGTGCCAAAACTCCCTTCCAGAACGGACAGTTCGCTAAGGTGGAACGCGCGGTCTCGCTTCCTCCCTGCTTGGGGCGAGAGCGGACTGCGGTCTTCGTACCCAGCGGCAGCCTTCGTCCCTCTTCCTCCCTCAGCTAGAAAGAGGGAGGAAGAGGGGAGAAACTGGAAGGCCTTTTTCGCCCCGCGCAGCGAAATCCGCGCGATGTCTGTCCACCCACGACCCCAACCGGAGGGTGAGACGTGGTCGGTCGTTTGCATGAAATCATCTCGCGCCGAATTCCAGTCTGAATTTCCTCGGATCTTGAGGGACACTGTCGAGATGGGAAGAGGAAGCGAGACGGATGGCAAGAGGAAGTGATTTCCAAACGAACGAGATGACCGGTGACTTGCCGCTTGCTTAACTCCCTCAGGCGAGGGAGACCAAGGCGTGTAACGGAACTTGAGTTGCGCAGCCGGCTCCCGAAGCACCTCCACCCCAAGTACCAGAGATTCCCATGGCATCTAGAGCTGCGTGGAACCCAGTGCACTTGCAAAACACGGTGACCTGGCTGCAGTTATCCCGGTCACTTTAAAGCATTTGCTGCCAAGTAGTCACGAGATGGGCCGTCGCGAGATCCGTTGCATTCTGCGGATGGTGGTGACGAAGATGATTGCAGTGCCAACTCCCGTTCCGCGCTTGAGGGCAAACATATCCTTTGCTGTTGCGACCGCTTTCCGCTGAGTCTCGAAAACGACGACCAACGACAATCACTTTGCTCACCCTCTACCGGACGGTCTCCGCACTAAGATGCAAGTTCTGAAAATCCCTTTTCCTTTCCTCCAGTATAATGTTCCCACTTTCGTTCTTTAATCTTACGAGTGCTTGGACCACGTCCAGCACTCAGATTCCTCAGTGAGGCACCTTTCCTTGAACTCTTCACGAGCATCATTAGCAAAGTGCATCCTTCTTTCCCACTTTTCGATGTCGAGGGCATACGGTGTTATATGCTTGCACCACACAATTCGTTTCCTCAATGGAACACTTACGTTTTGTTGGTCAGCTCTCACGAAATCATCGGCGAAAACAAATTGTATTAGTGATTTATCGAGATGAGTCCTCCTCCATCAGCATCGTTATCCTTCTGTGGCACAGGAAGTTGGACGGCAAGTCCATGGCACGCATGCCCATTTTGTCACGAGGAAGAATGTAGCGGGCTGGCGGCAGATGTCACAGCAACTTTTCATTTCGTTGGACTTTCTTCTCCTTCTTCTTGTTCTGCCAGGATTTTGTTTTGTTCGATCTCGGCCTTGGTTTCACAGTTGCGTGTCCCGGGCGACTCACGGCACTGAGAGCAAATCCTCATCACGGAACGAGGGCGACGCCGCCGCTGTGCGCTGCCATGAGCCGGAGAAGAAACAAACAACGTGAGATATTTGAGCCAACGGCAAGCTGCTGCATTGGTGAAAATTTATCCAATATCGAGCTCGGGTCCGCCGGTCTCGCCTTCCGCGAGGGTGAGCAAATCCATCGAAATTCGGAGGAAAGCGCCGATGAGCGCCGGCGAAACGGAGATGAGAATTGAGATGCGGATGACGGGAAACCCGGAAGCGCAGGAGAGGTTCGGCGCGCATCGCTTCAGCTCCTTCCTTCCAACCATCTCGCCTGCTTGAGCGCGTCTTCGGGGCGACTTGTGGGCGACTCGAGGGTGGACCAAGGATTCCTTGGGCTGTTCAAAGAGTCCTGGACTTCGGGTTGCCTTCAGGGTGACGAAGCACAAACCAAATTTCGCCAAATCGGCTTGGAAGGCGGAGCAGCAAAAAATCGAATTGACCTCCAAGCGCATTAAATAGCCTCGTACTTCCACGTGCCTCACCCTTACGTGAAAATCGCATACCCATACACATACGTCATGTAACGATTCCATTCTTAGAGTGCATGGATCTTGAGAAAGGCTAACGATATGGAAATTTGGTGCTTCGACTGGATGCACTCGCTGCTCTGTGTGCGGTTGCCACGTTTCTCTCACCTTGGTCACGCGAAAAATCCCCGCTCCTCCACCACCAATCTACACTACAACCTCACTCAGAGGGTTAGATCTGGGGTTCATCGATACCCTCCGTTGGCTTTCAAGAACTGAGTGGTTTCTCACGAGTAGACTCTTTGCTGCACGGCGCCCTTTCATTTCCGTTTTGTCCGGAGCTTGTTGAAAAATTGATCATTGCCTTCTCTTTCTTGTCCCGGGGTTGTGTGTCGGTTTTTTGTATTTGCAGTTTTCACTCACGATCTTTTCCATTATTCCGATATTTTGCTACTTCCCTTGGAACGCTGAAGATTCCATGCGTATATTATTTAAGCATTTCGTCGCTAGCTGGAAAGCCTGAAAGCATCACTAAGAGGACACCTCTGACTTTCAGATCGCCAAAATGCTGCCCACTCCGCTGTGAAGCTGTTAAAAATTTACCGGCAGAAGCGGAAACGTTTCCGAAGCTACCTTTGGAGGCTCGTGGGTCCTTAGGAAGCAAACCGAAAGTCCCATCCGTACCCCCAGAGTTTCTTGCTTTTTTTTCCCCTCTTTTTTCATTTTTGGAGATCCTTCCTATTCAATTGGAGCAGCACCAGCCACCGCTTTCCGAAAGTCTGCTCAGTCAGCTCTTCTTCGCTGCTGGCCATGCTGGCAACACAGTGTCAAAGTAACTGGACATCACTGCTGCAACCCTGTCGCGGACGAATGCAAACTTAGTCGGCTGACACAAGCTAGAAAGGCACCACACTAACCGTGAATGAATCCGACAAAATCGATAGCTGCAGAGGATGAAGGTCGACGCAAGTTCGTTGCACATAGGTATCCAACGCAACGACGGGATTAGGATAATTTCCTAAGAGAGAGAGAACTCCAATACCCAAAGAATGGAAAATGCTATTCTTCCACAAGAGAATCTTCAGCGCTAAGCTTGGTGGCAAGGAATCCACATTCTTCAAGCACAAGCCTATCTATGAAAGAGTAGTAGAACATTCTAGTTACTGTCCGTTTTGCGGCAGAAGTGGCGTTGCGCTCCAGCTTGGCGTTCCTCAGCAGGCGAAGGTGGTCTCTCCCACAAGAGAACGCCATCATCGGTACAACAACAACGAACCGTTCGAGACCTTTCTCGAAGATCCGCTTCTCCCGTGACACGATCGCAACGACATGGCGAGCAGAAATTTCAAGGAATCACCACGCTCGCTCTCGTTCGAAAAGGAAAAGCTCCGTTCTTATCCTTTTCACCTCACCTCGTCTTCCACGACATCCCTGGAGTCGTTTTTTCTGCATAGAAACGCAGGAGTCCATACGAGCAAAGAGGCATCTTTGATTTGCCTGCAGACAGTCGAAAGCCCCCCGTGTTCACAGCTAAAATGAGGTTCCGTCGAGGGGCTCTTGAAAGGGGCATTTTCCGTGCTCAGGAGCACTCCCAGAAAGCAGCCTTCAGCTAGAGAGAGAGAGGAAAGGAGATGGAAAGAGACATCTAGTGTGCTTCCCATCATTCTGGATTGCGGTGATCTTTCCGAATCTTGAGGATGCAATTCCGAAGCAGAACTTTGTCGCAAACAATGGGGGGAACCTCTCGAAGGTCGGAAGGTCCCCCCGGCAAAAACGGCAGATCCATCTCCCGTCCGTCAGCAGTGAACGCTCTTCACGGGGCGAGGCTTCCCCGGTCACTAGCTAGGTGCCACGGGCCTTGAACTCTGACGTCTGCGCTCCGCAGCTGCCCTTCTTGCACTCGCCATGCGAAGGACTCCTCTTGAACTCCTTCGGCGCAAAGAATCACTTCGTCCTCACAAACTCGAAGGATTCGAGAAGGCTTTGCACCGGCAAGCGGTGTTCTTCGTGGAAGCACAGCAACAGTTGCTGTGCACATTCACAAGGCCACGAGAAACTGATGAGGTGATTACTTCATATTGCGAGTACATAAGAGCACATGTAGATGCAGTTGCATGTGTGAAGATCCATTCGTAATCCGCATACTGTACAGGCAGTACATGGAATATGAAAATTGCGTGTGCAGCTGCTCACGGTACATATGTCCACGAGGGGAAATTTCCTATAATTTTCCATTTTCATATTTCTATAGCCATATATCTCTAGGCTCATGAGTATACAGTAAAGTACATAATACGCGTGTGCGTATACGCCTACAGCCGTCTGAATATAAGCCGAGGCACGGATGCCTCGAGTAAGTAGTCGTACATGCAGTACACCGAAACACTACAGTGCACTCATGCACAGAGATACACATTCTTATACATTCATCCATTGATCATCATATGAATGCACACGTAGGTACATCTGCGTACAGGCCACTCGTTTGCATCCGCAACTTGGCGCTCCCTACGCCGAACATCGTCGTTCTGCTCATTCGCTCTTAATGTTGGTCTGTCACGGAAGGAACACGTGCGCTTTACACGAAAATGCTGTGTTCCGTCCGGAATGGCAGCGAAACACGGCCGTAACTCTTTGCGCAGCGGCAGTGGCACTCAGGAAGCACTTACTTCTAAAAGGCCGGGGAGTGTTTCCGTGTTGTAAGCTTCAACCATGGCGTTGAAAGAATGAAGTTGTTGGACGTACGCGTTGTGGGCTTCGAAATAGGACGCCAAGTTCATGCTGTTGGAGTTGCTCTTCAAAGTTTCGAAGGCTTCGACATAAGAGGAGTAGCACTGAAAGTGCGAGACAGATTATTCATTCTGGACAATGTTTCGGAGACGAGGGTCGAGACGACCTTCGTCTTCGGGTTCTCTGGAACGCGCGCGAGATTCTGCGGAAAGCTTCAAGCTGTGAAGTCATCGCGAAAGACAGAAACGGTCAATAGTTCCAGACGGGAAACCCGTTTCAAATGACACTCCGAGAACTCCTGGTCAGCGCTTTTTTTTTTTCTCGTTTCCCCCCCCCCTCTTCCCCTTCTCGAGAGCAGAATACATGTCGAGAACACCGAGTGGAGGGCGGCACGAGGCCGAGTGTTTATCGAGAACGGGTGTTTTCCTGGATTTAATGAGAATGCTACGCACTCTCATCGAATCAGAAGGATTCCTGCTCAACGAGAGGACGCATTTCGAAAGGAATACTGCATATTCCCGGCTCCCATGGTCTCACGTTCTAGGAAAATTGATGCTCGACTGATAAGCGACGAAAGATGGGAGCACAGAGCCTCCATCCTTCCGCGTTGCCACTGCAGTACAGGTTGAATCGAAGAATGCTTCCAGGTCCCCGTCCTTTACAGGTCCTGCTTCCTGAAGGCGTGGGATATTCTAAATTCCTGTGGAGACCTGCTGAATGAGGGGATAAAGACTTCATTCCCGCATCCGAGGTCTTTTTCATTAGGTGATCTCAATCACTTTGCCCTGAGCAGTAATCAACTCAGCGTCTCTGACCATTTGAAGAAAGCAAGTACTTGTGCAGACTCTGAAGTACCTTTCCTGTTTACAAGCTAGGGTGAGGCTCCGTCAATGTTCAGGGCGCACACAGTACACCCCATAACAATATTTCTAATATGCCACTCGCTCAAGTGGACACGCGAGTGCTCAAGGATTCAGGTGCCTTTCCTTAAGGATTTTGTGTTTTCCCACGGATCTCGATAGTGACCACTTGTGCCTGCTCCCCACGTGTTTTATTTCGACGCTTCGAGTTTGGAGATTCACTTACTAGGGGAACAAAGTGCTTTTTCGTCTTTGTTTCCATGGGAGCCTGAGGTCGGCAAGCTTGATGTTTTTCCTTGTCGCAGCTCCCTCGTTGTATCCTACTCGTAGTAACACGGAAAGAAGCTGACTGTGCTCCCATTAGAAGCTGACTGTGCTCAACAACAAACGCCGGCCTGATCTCCGGAGTGAAGTCGACTTCAAAGTGTGTGTCGTGGTCGCAGACTGACCTTGTGTGACCTCCAGCAAAAGCATGCCCTCGGATTCTAGAACCTGATAGTATATGCTTTTCCCCCCCCCCCCCTTTCTTGCTTCTTGCGCATCAGAAAATGGACCTTTTCAGAAACAAGAACAGTCGCAAACACACACGAATGTCGCGACACCTAAAAACACGATTTCAAGATAGCCATCCTTCCGATTAGTATCGAATATCGGTTTTGTTCCTTCCCTTGAGGGATTGTATTCCGTCTGGAAGGTCCGCACTCAGAGCAGTTGAGAGCAAGAGCGAGCAAGAAACTCGAATTCCATCCATAGCGTGCGGACTGCTGGTAGCCAGGGTCCAGGTCACCAGAGGCGAGATGCAGGCTCTCTATCTTTGCGAAAATCACGAGTGCGAATATGTAATTGAAGTTCCACCGCCTGACGGAAAGGGTCACAGGAAGAATTGATAACCTTCGCTCCCTTCGCGTGACTGCAAAGCAAACGCAATCACCGGTTTAGAACAGCTGAAGATCAGAACTTTTCAATTTAAGACTGGGACGGTGGAGGGAGAATCAGACTACAGAGGCTATCTGACCGGCAAGAGTCACATCAATTTCGCACTGCGATGTGTCCTTTCATTACTTCGAAAACGGATTACGAGGCTGCATTCAAGAGGGGCCTGGAATGCGCACGCTGGAAGCTGCATCTTGTTTTCGATCATGTCCTCCACGATGAGGGATGGAAGATCCATATAGCGGATCTCATGCCTTATGCTCTGAGACCTCGTATTTCGTTTGGGACGGGAGCCACCCCGTGGGTTCGTTTGCGGAAGAGGACTTCAATGCCGCGGCTGCTCCTACACGTTCCTGCGCCACATGACAGACGGTTCCGAGTCCTGCGTCATTCTCCTGATGCTGCATCAATATTGGTCGCTTTTACATGGAGAGATTCACGATCGTGCTCATCCAATCATCTTCGTCTTGTCATTAGGACCGTGTGGAAAGACGGAGAAATCTACCTTTTCTTGAGTGTTCTTGTGCTTGCAGAATCCGGCGTGGATGAGAACCGGGAGAATCCGAAAGGAAATTTTCGTTCCTCTCAATTTCTCGAAAGCTCCCAAAAGTATCCGATGAAACGGGAACCGGCAAGAACAATGAGGGGATAGGGAAATTACATCCCAAACGTATACATCTCACAGCACGTGTATAGATAAGCATGTATGTATTTTGTAGCGATCAGAAACAACCGCCCTTCATTTCCACTTAACGGGAAAACGAATGCATGCGCGCGACCGATGTATTCTGTTCGTATTCTTCCTCTGGAGGACCCAATGGGTCCTTCCTCCGCACCTCCTCACCCAAATGACTCTGATTCTCTACATGAAATAGCGCTGCAAGCATAGAAAAATCGAGTCTCGATCTTGGAAAACCTTAACGAGCAGCATCAGAGACCAAGTAACGACCAGTTTTCAGCCCTCGAAAGTCTTGACCACTTCTTTATGCTATGCAGCCGTTTTCACAGCGAAATGTGCTTTACACGCTGCGTTGCGGTCGGTTTGATCACGCTTCTACGTCTGCTTAGAAGATGTAGATGACTAATTGATCTAGCCAAATTAGAGATGGAAAATAGTGCCTTTAGTCCATTGGTCAGATGATGATAGCATTGGGTCGGAATCGATTGATCAGACGGATCAAGCACTGATGAGATGATGATGTGTCCGATGACTGAAAGGCTTGACAAATGCACGAGATGGAAGGAGGAATTCAAAACCTTACTATCTATTGGCCGCTGGAATACATTTTCCGTAACCATTCGATAGCGATAATGGGGGTACGGATGTGACGGATGTATTCGGCGAGGCGCGAAAAAATGTCCGAGGTCTCAGAACATCGGCACTTCGGAGAAGCCATTCCCAGCTTAAAACTCTAATCAAATTGATCGCTTTCTGAAGAGTTCTAGGGATTCAAAGTTTTTCCTTCTCCGATTTCATAAATTTTCCGATAAGCAATGAAAGGTTTTTCCTTCGCAAATCTTTTCCTGGCGGGAGAAAGAGGCATCGGGCAACCACTTCCGGTTCCCGCCGAATGGTGCGGCTCTCTTCAGCCCGAGAGTTTCAGAAAACGCGCGGGCAAGACCGGAAACAGCAGTGTGCACGATCGGTTTCCAGCAGCCCCGGAGAAATTCTGTTCCTACGTATACGATGAAGATGATGTCTTCGGTGTAGAGGGAGGTGGGCGTTGCTGCACGAAGATGGCCGTTCCGTTCGGCTTGTCCGTTCAAATCGAAAGCGGCGAGACCACGGCAGCAGCGCGTGCAGGGAAGGTCTCCTTCCGAAGAGGGAGATTCCCCAAACGGGAATGTCCACGCGAGTCTCATTGTGCATGAGGTCACACGCGAATTCTTCAGCAAACCAATGCAAACGAGGGCCCAGCGAGTCCGGTTGGAAAACGGCTGCGCGGATGAGGCGAATTATGTTCGTTAATGGGTTATGGTGGCAGAGATTGAAAACACGGCGCTGCATCGCCGCAACTCTTGAGCTGAAATTGTCTTCCGAAGGAGACACATAGGAAGGGACGAATTCTCCCTCTTCGAGCGACTCGCAAGCGCGGGTCCAGCAGCACGAGCAGGAGGTCTCCAGCCGGCAGCATCCGCCCCTCTCCTACCAAAGCAGCTTCCTGGACACGAAATGCAGGATCGCCGTGAGGATTCCTCGAGGGAGAAGACGTTTAGTAACCTGAAGCTGCTCTCTCTCCAGGGCAACTTTGCCTATTCTCATCGCTGCTCACGGACTGCGGTCTACCGCTGTGCTCTCGGGAGGTGGGGGAAAGTTCGCAGCAACACTCGGAGCTATCGGAATCTGGAGATCTCCACTTCATCTTCACGTTCCGGAATCTCCCATGCACTCGTCCTGACGGTAACGGTTGACATTTGGAACAGACTCAGGAAGCAAAAGAGAACTTCGAATGCTTCTGGACTCGTCAGCTTCTGGAGGTGAAGCCATTTCTCAGGAATGCCGAGAGAGGCAAAAAGGGAGAAAATGCCGAGCGTTCTTTTCTACCGTGCACTCAGAGATCCTCATTTGAGCTCTTGAAGGTGCTCCGCAAGGTTTTCTTTCTCCTTCGATTTTTTTTTTTTTTTTTTTTCTAGGTACTCCGGGCGTTTTTTCGAAACGCCTGCTTGCATATTTCCATTTTCATGGGGAATGCCGTACTGCTCCGTCTTTGAGGATGATCAGTAATCGATAATTAAAAATGAAGTTCCTCTAAATGATTTGAATGAATGCCATTCCTCCCCCCCTCCCCTTCTGGAGCTCAACAGAGCATCTGGAATAGTGAAAATGGAAGGCCCACGAGCCATTCTTGATCATGAGGAGTGGGCATTCCCAGCACCTTGAGGAATTCCCGACCCGCACGGCTGCTCCCAATCATGAGTTGTCTTCTGAACGCTCACGACAGTGATGCTTTGTGAGCGTCTACGAATCTCCGTGAACTCCCCAGAGGATTGCCGATCCCAGAAAAAGAGGCGGCTCTGGTTGGTTTCTTTATGGAAACTTCGAGAGACCTCTTTTGTTCTCCTGAGGTGCCTCAGTTTCAGAGCAGCCACACGTCGAGGGAGCGACAGAGCCACCTGGGAACCAAGGCACACACAAACCGGAAAGAAAAGAGAGGAAGACATCATCCCTAGGCGCTCTTCTATTTCTCTCTGAGTCACGGGAAGTCAAGAAACTCGAAGAGGTTTGCGAGTTGGACCTAAGGTGGAAGCACTTCTTTTCCTTTCATTCGATTCATCGAATGAAAGGTCAAGTGGTCGTCGATGGTCGTCGATCTTCAGGGCACGGAATCACTGCAGTGGCGACTTCCCTTTGCATTTTGAGGCAAACACAGGAAAGCGTGCGTTCCCGTTCTGTACCTGCGTCTGCCATATAATCTCTAGGGTAGCGAAAACGGCCCAGCCTGCAAGTCGAGGTTCCTCGACTTCATTTGCTTCCAAGACCTTTGGCTTTTGGTGCTTTGGAAGCTGGATGTAGCGGCGGATACGCGTGCGAAGCAAGACCTGTGCACGTGTTGTCCATGCACGCTTTTTTTTTTTTCTTCCTTTTTTTGCTGACCGCGATAAAATACTGTTGAGAAAACTCGGAAGCTCCGAAAACTCGTTCGGAGGTCCCGGCCACTCGTGGAGAAACTCAATTTCCAGTGCATCACGTGGCCACGTGTCTTCCGCCAGCTCTCCGACGATGGATCCATCATGGATCTTTCCTTTCAGTTACGTCTCTTGATCGACTTCGCCATAAGGGACTCCTGAGCGTCTCTTTTCGAGCGAGCCATTTGACTTCGTCTCGGAGCCCTCGCGCAACGTGCTGATCGACCTTCAGGTGCTTCCCCCCGACGCCTTAGTCGGAGGGCTCGTTCTTCCAGGCGCTCCCGTCCCTTCGACCCTATGCGCGGACTTCGGAGGCATCCTCCCTGAAGAATAAGGATTCGGAGGTGACACGACCTTGTCCTTTCCCTTCAAGAAAGCCACCAGACGGCCCCCCTGCCTCGTTCTCGCTCCAATCTGCTGAAGGGATAACAATATTCGTCATCCCTCGAGAGATCTAATTTTGTTTTTTCAATTAATAGAGCACGTCTAATCTTCCTCTAAACCTTCTTAATGATCTCGAAAGTTGCTCTAAAAGAGGGATCACGTGACGGAAGGGGTTTTGCTCACAGCCCTGCCCAGTTACTGCATCTCCTTTGCCGCTAACTTGTTCGGTGGAATTCATCGGCCTCTCTCATCTCCCCCTCCCGGGATCGTGGGATCCGAAGTTCAGGACGAATTCGACGCGTTCCAAATCCTTTGCCGAAGGTTTCCCCTGCCTTCGGCGGGGGTGGTGGATGCTCCTAGGAGGGTGCTCCGCGAGCCCAGCGAGTCATTCCTTCCAGGTGAGTTCCCCTCGCCCACCCAGGACGGCCTACGTTTCCCTGCGATCCGACCTCCTGGCTGATTCCAAACGTTCGAAAATGTGCTCCAGGAACGACAGGGAAGGAGCACCGTTGGGTTAGTCCTCATAGGTTCCACCTCTCTTCCGAGAGAAAGGAGTCGCTTTTCTCCAGCTTACTGCATGGGTATTCAGGATCGGTTTCCAAGGCGCGCGCGCCGGTCTCCAAAACGTGGGACAACATGCGAATAAGCACCATAAATTCCTGTGAGCGTCATTTTTTTCCGAAAGGGAGTCTCAAGCTTGACCTCTTTTCTGGCGCAGCTAGTGGAGTGGGATCTGCTGCTGCTCAGCACTACAATGGGATAACGGAAACGAAGGAAACCAGCATCTGTATCCTTATCCACGTCCACATCATGGAAACTGAAAGCTGCCACCCTCTGAAGCTCTGTCCCGGATGCTGTGCATTTTCTTTGTTCTTTTTTTTTTCCATTCCTGGCCTCCTCGGAGCGTCAAAAAAACTCCGCGACGGACTGCGTGCTTCCCAACGAGGGTGACTGTGAGCTTTTGCCTGGTGACGCTGCTTGGAGGCAGCTTGCTAGGACATACGCCCTGATGTTTGGAGAGGCCGCTGGGACGCCTTTGTCTATGCTATCAGAGTCGTGAGTCTCATCACCAAATTCACCAAACGCTCATCCTGCCCAAACGCTGTTTCTCTCTCTCAGGAGAAGATGCCCCAGCAGAATTTCCTTCCTTTCCTTCCGGTGCATGTCTGACTCGAGCTCCATCGAGAATTGTGGGGCGTCATCCAAGGGCCAAACTATCTATGAGTCTCTCGATGCCAACTCGAAGCCCTTTGAGACTTCTTGTGGTGGCCTCTGCAGCCGAGGCAAATTTCCGGTTCTCTAGGGATGATGATGGGTTCGCTACCGGGCTACACAGGCAGATGGAGGGAAAATGGACAAGGGAGAAGGGAAGCGCGGGTGATTACGCTTCGATGCGTTTCAGCTCCGTATGAACGGGGCTTTCCGTCTCGAAAAGAAGAAAAGAAAAGGAAAAAAAAAAAAAGCAAGAAAGAAAAGAAGGAGGGAAAGGGATCGAAATTGTCCTTGTCACCAGATTTATTCTTTTTGGTATCCATGATACGTCCGAACGTATTCCCAAGAACCCAAAGGAGCGAGTCAATGAGCAAGGAGTGAGCTTCCATCAAAGATTGCACTGGCTGGGCGGCGTCTTTGAACTGGGCTAGGGAATTTTCCTGTTATTGCGATGGTCATTTGTTCTGAGTCCTGAGCTTTCCTGTGGCGATAATCACTTTGATCATCTTGCCTATCGTGAATGCTTCCTCGGGACTTCCCCGTCGAACTGCCTATCATTCTCAGAAGCACCTTCTGGCAGCATGTGCAGGGACTGGGAACTCGGTCCAGATGTGTTGACGCCTAAAGGAGAGGAGCGGAAACTACGCAGGATGCTCCGCATGGGTCACCCGGAGTTCACGTTCGTCGAGGAGGCGCTCTGACTCCCGGGAAGGCCAGAGGGCCTCTCTACCTGGGCTGGGACGTCGTCCCGGTCGCATGGACAGCGATCGCACCTGCAAGGATGCCTTGAGCTTCCTGACGTTCTCTCCAATGGAGGGAGGGAAGGAGCGCAGGAAGATTAGCGACGGAAGTCCCGGACGGAGCAAACCACAAAGTGCCTGTTCTTGAACGCCTGTGTGGAGGGGACGCGACGGAAAATCCGCAGAGTTGCACTGCTGCCTCCGGCTGGACTGAGGGGCTTCCCTACGATCCGATGGAGTCCCTTCCCCGGGAAAAAACGGGTCCAGCTCAGCGGGGCCAGCGGGCTCAGCGGGGGCTCAGCAAGCGGGCCAGACTAGGTAGAATGGGCCGCAAAACAGTTAGCCACATTCCACCTCGAGTCCATGGGCACAGGAAGCCGTTCGAGGTGGACGTGATCGATCTAGTCTCTCATCCCGACTTCCCAGGCAACGAGTTGCTCTTAGAGCTGCTGATGCGAGCTCACTGGCCAGCTCCCAGATGAGTTCCTTTCGACCTGGGAGTCATCCAGATGAAATAAAGGGTCCGCTAAGTGGTTCTCAAAGTGCTGAAGAACCATTCGCCTCCTTAAGGAGGGTTCACGAAGCTCTTTCACACTGTTCATGTCATCCGCGAATGTGTGTCACTCTTCAATTTAGGGAGCAACTCCGGAAGAACCACCCTATGAATCCAGGAAGACTCCAGAGGAAAAAATTTGTTCCTCCTACTCCTGGTAGGAAAACCCCGAAGATAACCTCTCCCTTGTTCTCTCCGGAGGGGTCCCCTCGTTTGCGGAAGTCACTCACTCTTTGTTTCTTCTCGGAAGCAACCCAGAAAGGACCCGATCCTTGTTCCTCCTTTGAAGAGAACTCCAAATGGATGCTTCCCAATTTCTCTGAAGGGCGCTCCCCGAAGGGCTCAGAGCACTTCTTACACTGGAGAGGCATCCCTTCGAAGGAGGCATCAATGAGCTCCTTGGCACGCAGCTCCATTTTCACAACCGTAGAAAAAATCGATTCCTCGATTCCTGGAAGGACCCCGGAGGGATCCTCTGGTTGGGCGCGTCCGTCTCGAGACTCGAGATCGGAAGCTTACCCTCCGGTCAGCTTCCAATCCCGGCCAGTCATCGAGGGCATTCGAGGGTTTCCGACTGCTTCCACCAGTGCCGCACCGGAAGCCAACCAGCGTTATCCTGTCCTGCGGGGCCACGATGCCCCCTCCCTCCCCTTCCTCATTCTGGGCATCGGTCCGTACTCGGGCAGGATTCGACCCCGCAACGTTTGGTGCAACGCTGCGGAGATCGCAGCCACACCAACGCAGGCCATGAAGTGAAGGGCGTTCCATACGAACCGTCAGTGCTGGGAGCTGAGCGAAGCACGAGTGGCCTCTCACCTCACTGTGGGAAGCAAACGCGGGCGTGTCCCGAACCGGGTAACGCAAGTTAAGAGGAGCAAAGAAGCTTTTCTCGGCTTCGATCAAGGCAACAGCAAAAAAAGCGTTGTTGAATTGTTTGCTCACTTTCTCCAGCATTTCCTCCGTCTTGCTGATGATGGACACGAATTTCTCCCGGTGGGAAAAGGCCTTCCTTAATTCGATTTTCCACGGAACTGCTCTTTCGGCCAGGACGCGAGCCACTTTTCTCGAAAGCACCACAGATGTATCACTGAGTGCTTGACTATCCACTTCCACCTCTTGCAGAAGCACCTCCCATGCAGCAAACAGGGTGCTCGGATATGAAGATCTGAAAGAACAGCATGGAAAACATGGGAAAAAAAAAAAATGAACAACGATTTGCCCCTGTGGAGCCGTCCCGTTCCCTTTTCCAACCGTCCATCCAGCGAAATGTGCCCACTCTCCTTGTGTCGGAAACCGCCAGAGGTTCAGAACAGGCAGCCGAACGCACCGAACGGGGGTGGCGAGCGGCTCGCACTCGTAGGACGTGGGGCCCGCTCCCTACCTTGGAACAAACTCCCTCTCTACGAAGCTTGCTGAGGTCAAAACTTGCGATGAAAACATCCGCTTCCGCAGTAGCTTGCGGTCCTGCGCTTGCTTCAAGTGAGAACTAGGAGCTTGAAAGCATGTGCGAGACGTACACTGACATTCGTGTACTTTGTGGAGCTTCCTCGCCTCAGGCCTTCGAACGCGACGTTTCCAGCCTGTGAAAGCAGCGTCCCGCGAAAGCTTTGGATTTCAGCAGCGGGAAGAGGAGAACATTGGGCGATAAACACCGGGAGTTTTTCGTCCTGTCTGGACTCGGGAAGTTTCCTTGTGGAAAAAGGCGGCGGGCGGGAAAAGCGGCACGCCGTGGTGGCTGTTGCGGCTGCAAGAAAATGAGACTCGGGGAGTCGTCTTCCCAGGGCAGAGGCGGAGTTCGAAAGCACTGCCGACACCCGGAGCAACCGACTGCCAAGTTTCCTCCAGAGATGCAATCTCCTCCGCTTCCCCTCAGTGATTGTCCTGTTTCCTGTTTTATGAGCGCAATTGTTGATCAACAAAGGGAGATGATTTTCCCATCTCTTTTGTTCATTACCCTTCGGCCCCATTTCCAGAGCTGACAACTCGAGAAAGATGGCTCACATGATAGTAGGGCAGTGGAATTAGGGGGCATCGATACAGCATTCGAGGAGCGAAAGGGGGGGGGAGGGGGGAAAGGCCATTACACAGACTCTGAATTTAATTTGTGTTTAAATCTGTGACCCAAAGAGCCGATTCCTTAAACGGACTGTAGTCCCCCGCATTTCTGGAGCGGTCCTGCGGCCCATAGCGACAACAGGGTTACCCACGGCTGCGGCTCTGGAGGAGCAAAGGATCGCATTTCGTGTTGAGAGGTTCCGGCAACCCCACAATCGATAAAAAATCGGACGAGACCCTGGTGTGCATTCCAATGGGACAGCGTTATCCCCTACGAAACATCTTGAACAACGGGAATTTGCTCCTTTGGAACTCCGTCGTGTCATTAATGGCGCCTGCCGTCCTGCGAAACAGCTACTGAACAAATGAATTAACCTCAACTCAGACCGAGCCATTCGGTTATTTAACGGCTATCAACAGATGGCCATAAAGGTTAAAAAGCTCCCAGCATTGAATCTCTGTCACATTCATATCTTCCTGGACTCTGCGGCTCCGAGTGCAAACTGGTCTCTGCTTAGCAGCCATTCTAAAGGGCCTCCAAAAGACTGTCACTGGATGATCCTCATAGATTCGTTTCTAAAAAAAAACCAAAAAAGAAGAGTGCTTTTCCTGATAACGCGGTTAACTAGGAAGGCAGTCGGCGCGAAGATGCTGGGAGCTCCTCTAATTTATCATTTCTACCACGTTATCCACTCTTTGTTAGCACCTGTTCTTCCATGGTGCCTCTGCAGGAAGCTGTTTCCAGACGACACGGCTTCACAGATGCGTCTGATTGTGGCGCGATTGAAGAAGAACAGAATGCAGTCATCGGACCGAGAAACTTTCTGAATCTAAACGTGGTCTTCAGCGAACCGGCAGCACTTTGGGCAGTGGGTTTTTCTGGAAGTTTCGATGCTCAGTAGAGTTCGAGAGCCGTTTCGGGAACGCACAGAGTTGTCGAGCGTTTGCAGCGGTTACCCAAACATGTACACATGACGAAAGCACACACACACACACACACACACACACACATGTGTCTCTTTGTAGGGGCTTAACGAAGCACGTGACTCTATGCTGTTAGATCAATAGCAAATAAGTGCGGTTCTTGTGAAACATTTAGATTCCTTCCGATTCCTCTCCATCTCCTGGTTTATCGAGCACGGTATTCTGCAACAGCTGGTACCCCTGCTATTCACTTTAGAAAGGCAGGGGACTATGAAACTACGGGGCGAAAACCCATGGACGAATGTCCAGCTTTCCTTGGATACCAAAGAGCTTCTCTGGAATTCCTCCGAATGGAAATTCAGATTAGACGGCGATTTGCAAAATTTGCACCATCTCTTTTGGGATGTTACTGTAGAATACGTGAACGTCGAAAGTGCTATGAGCTGTTTTTTCCCCCCCACTGAATTGAAAAACGAAGAATGTCACACGGTCCAGCAGATCGATCAATAGGGGTGGTCCGGTGTACTATTTTGTATAGGTACAAAAACTATCTTTAAAAAGATAAAAGTCCTCTTGGTCTTGATGTGCTATTAAAATGCAATATCCGTCTTCCTCATGGAACATACGATTTCTTCGTATTCCACTTTATGTGGCACATGGCCACTTATCAGCCACAGAGTAGCGGAGCAATCCAATGATTTGCAAGAGACAAGTCAGAGCTTCTGTCACAGCTCGAATACGCAATGATTTGGAATCCTGGATTGCATGCATGTCAGTGTCATACAGGTCAATTGTGTGTTGAGCTCAAAAGTAGTGAATGAGCATTCGTAGTGGCGTTTTGCTTGTCCACGGAAGATTGGAAAAGACAATGCCAAGATTCAAACAAACTTCCCTCACTTCATTGAAGTTTCGGTAAGATATAAAAAAAAATACTTGGTAACACATTTCCTGAGTTTAAAAAAAAGGAAAAAAACTTCGTTTTCTGTTTGACGTGATTTGCAAATTTTCGTGTAAACTTGCAAAATCAAAATCTTTCAAAAAATCTGCTCCAAGAAAGGAAAGTAATTCGGACTTTTTTTTGGTGGAATACCTCTTGGGTAAGATGTACTCAGGATGTTGTACATAATGCACAACGGAATAAAAGCATTATGGCACTGCGCCTTCTTGCTTTTTTATCTTATGCCTTTTTTTTTTGATAAGTAATTTTGCATCAAAGATGAGGATGTTTCACGGAGGAGTGGGAAGGGATCCATTCTATATCTTCGACACCACTTTCGACCACTTCCTGAGGACGTCATGAGGAAAGAACGTACAAGAATCACTGCCATCAATCAGCACCAAACGGAGTACGGAAAGGAAATTCGGCATCAGAGGTGCGGAGGAAACTTATTCCCGATTCAAACCTCGACTTTCTGAGTATTTTGAATATGAAATGAGATCTGGGATGCTGTTCAAAGCTTTGAGCCTTCGGCAGTGCTATTGAGCACGCGTTGCACAGGTTTAGCCAAAAGTACATCACACACACGTCCTCCGGTTCCTAAAACTTGAGTCTTCGCATACGACACAGCAGATTCTGTTTATCTTTCTCAAGAAGCGGCGGTTTTCCGTGGAAGTTACTTCGAAAAAGCGATGGGGCGACTCGCAACTTCGATCTCCAGCACGAGACACTCTTCTCGCTCTCCACGAAGATCGGTCGGCAGGACCTCACGCAAGAGAAAAACATTCAGGTTCTTTGGAGGAAGTGCGCGCTCCGCCTTGCGAGTCTTCCACGTTGAGGCAGAACTCCCATATGCAGAGTTTCATTTTCCAGGCGATCCTGAGGTGCTTGCACGATCATCGCACTTGAACAGGGTCGTGTCGATGTCTTGAGGAGGCAATCAGGAGTCACAGAGAGGAAACTTTTCAGATGGCAAGGGAACTGTCACGAGTGGAAGGCCCTGGTTTCTAGGCCGTTTGCTCCTGTTTGAGCACGAAACGACTTTCCAGCTGATGGCTTCTGCCTTGAAACTTCTTGATTTCCTCAGTTGAAAAGAAGCAAAATCCTGCATGAGTCGTGAATGTGACGTAATTACTGTAGGAGGATGCATGTACTAGGAAACGATCAAAATGGTTGGGAAAACGAATCGCTTCTTGCTTCAGTTGACCTTTCTCTTGCGTATCTCATTTGAGAATTCTTAGGCTGGGCCATCGAAAGATTGGAGGAATTTTTTTTAGAGGAATTTATGAATTCCTGCTTGTTTCTGCAACTCTTCAGATGGGATCACGTGGTGCATCTTCGTTGTTTTTGCAACAAAAAATCATAGGAGTGGTCGATGATACTCTCTTTAGTCTCGGCGGCAACCCTTTAATACACCCTGTTTCTCAGGAACAGACTTCATTTTGCCGCACAGCCGTAATCAGCACGATTTTCTACGTATGAGCCCTTGCACGGACCCTTCATCATTTTCTTCCTCTCAGTCCATCTGATGGAAAGGGCGGCGCTACGTCACGGCACCCGGCAGGTGACGTCTCGGATATGTCTTGCGAATTTGCTACATGTTGACGCATGCCATTGTGCTCTCTTCGTGATTCTGGCTGTGCACCAGAGTTCCGAGCACCTCGTCGTTCTTCGCCTTCCAGGCTGCCTGGGATGCCCAGCACCGCCAATGCTCTCACAGAAACCCCTCTGGCTACCAGGAGGAGAGACAGCTTCCTGCATTTGGCCTCGTCTTCCAGTCCTGCTGCCGAATTTTCATGAGAGAGGCAACATCGGTTAAGATGACTCGACCCTCGCTATGCAATACCGTCCAGGTCAGGCAGCCGAATTCTCGTTCAGAACCCCCAGAATTGATGGTTGGAGGCCTCCAGCTTCCATTTTCTTCGAATCGTTTCATTGATAAGGTTGACCGAACGGTGGTGCCTCTTGTTGATGAAGTTTTGCACGCAACCATTGGCAGTGCTCTTTGGGAGCTCTTTTTGCCCTTGACACCCCCGAAACGTGCGATCCGCACGGCTTCTTTCAGGCGTACAATGAACTGATGTGACTCAGAACAACGGCGGGAGAGGAAAGATGGTAGGAGAAAGATGTGATTAGGAGCACAGAGAGATCGCTTTGGAAGCATTCGCGATGAACCTGATTTGATACCATATTGTGTTTAGAATGTGCCGCTTTCCAGTCAAGTTTGAAGAGTACAAATATGAACGGGTTGCCTTCGTTTTTATAACAAGTGCCCGAGACTAACACACACAGCAGGAGCGGTTGGACAGATTAGATTGGACCAGAATCCAATGTCGAAGTTGCGCTGATTTAACATTTATTGAAAATGGTGAAAAACTGTCCGCGTAAGCAGGACAGACAAAGAAGCTGGATATAGAGGAAGTCGGGAGGAAAACGGAAGGCCAAGGGAGCCGAGAGCGTTGATGTTTAAAAAAGCCGCAGAGCTGATTTGCATGACTTCTGAGAAACAACGAGGATGCCGTGCCATCCGAAATCTTTTTGAGCAGACAAAACTAATGCAAAATTCATTCGTCCCTTCCTTACCTATAGAATAAGGAACCAGTAGAGCAATTCATTCAAAGAGTTACAAGCATCACATGAAGGTTCAAGGTTCCTGGAGAATGCGAGATTCCAGCTTTGATCTTGCGTTTCCAATTTTATTCCTCATGACGTAGATGGAGACCAAATCATCGTGAAGAAGCATATTGCAAAGCTCGTATTTAGATGCCCTTTATGGATATACGATGGACACGATTCTCGTCTGTTCAAAATAAGCACTACATCCATCCATCCATCCATCTGGTTCCATACAAATCGACCTATCAGTCCGATAGCATTATAAATCCTTTAGCTTTCTTTGGCACGTGAAGAATGTTGAATGGGGTCCACTCTTGGGTTCATGCATTGCTTTTGGCTGTGGCTAATTTCAAAATCTCCCCATCTGCAGGAGATGAGTCGCGTAATATATCCTGTTCCCCTATAACAGCTCTCCAATCAATTGTTTTCGTCTAGCAGGAATTGAGGACAAAAGGAATCTTATCGCAGAGCTTTCCAAAGATGCATGGTCCTTTGCAACCGCGAACCACTCAGTGCCTTCCTCATGCTTCTGCATAAATTAAATACGGAGCAATAGATGTGCTAATAGGTTGAGCGGAGAGCAGACACTCTGCAAGGGCAACCGAACGATACCCACGATCCAGGAGATGCAGAGAATAGTCAGATGATGATGCTTCTGATGTTCTCGTTGGCACTTTCGAACTAAAGCTCCGAAAGGTGTAGCGTAACATATTTCGAGAGGTTGTAGTTTATCTTATTTTCATCTACTCAAACCATCTACTTTGCATACATCACGTGTTCGCTTCAGGATTCTAAGCAATCTCATAATAACAGAAAGGAATATCGTTATCCGTAAAACAGAGCTGAGCCGGATGCCGTTGCATCGCAGCTGCCAACGGTTCGCTTTCGTCCGGTAAAAATCACCAGGAGGAATTCCTTACACAGAGGGAATTCCGCAAACATCCCTTTAACCGATACGCATTTCCCATCTTGAAGATGGAATCCAGGATACTCTCAAAAAGTACGGACCTATGATCATGGAACGAAACAGTGGGTGTCCACAGCCACGTATAGGATTGACTACATCCAGGTTTCCTGTTTGCCTTTGCAGCTGTGTTCCGCTAGCTTCGTAGCTCAGCAGAAGACCTCTGGACTTGCCATACTTCCTTTCGACTTGCAAATGAGATCCCTATTTGAAACGCTGTCCAGGAACCGAAGGTCTTCACGTTCTTCAGAGAAGTTCTTTGTTTGTGCGTTGTTTCGGCACGCAGTTGCAGACGCCGATCGAAACACACAGACCGCTGGTCATCAAGGCAGAGGAACAATTTTTCTTGCTTTTTTTTTTCCCCCAAAAGTGGCAGAGTGATCGTTTAAAAATGGGGCAGATCCCGTCTCATTTTCGGGAATTAGGCCGAGTGCCGTTCCAAATGGAATACCAATTTGCATGTTTCAAAACTTGATTGGCAGCTGACAAATGACTCGAGCATCCCGTATTTGGGATTGTAGTGGTTCGATCGGTAAAGAGTATCAAGAAACTGTAACCATAATGTCAAAAGGGAAATTTAAACGGATGAATGGAGAGACTCTTTCTTCATCATCCTCTTCGCTCCTTTCTTCTCATTGGCCATTTATGACCTCCCATCGCAGGCGGTGGACCCCATCCGAAGTTTTTCGGACTCACGTCCCGGGAACACGGGTCTTCTCCGAGCACGTCGTTTCCGTTGGTCTGCGCGCCGCCTCTGTGGTGGCATTTCGGAGATGCCGCGGCGACTGCTCTCAAGGCAGCGGGCAATGCAGCAAAGCTGCTACTCCTCAATGTCCCTTGTCTTTCCGCCTTGCAGCCCCGTTCATGGATACCATCCGGAGGACAACTCCGAAGAACTCTTTGATTCCTGGAAGGCCTCGGAAGGTCAACTTCCAATCCCGGCCAGTCAATGGGAGCATCCTGTTTCCACCAGCAGACTGCTGCATCAGCGTCATCCTGCGGGGGAGGATTCCAAACCCACGGCACATCTCCCATTTCTAGGTGCCGATGCTTCCCCAGGCGGGATTCGAACCCGCGACACCTGACACTACGCGCGCAGACACCTCAGGCGCACGGGCGCCAACGCGGGCAGGCAGAGCCCGGTGCGATCTCCTTCCCTTCGCCCTTGATCGCGAGGTCCGGCTTCCGCTTTCAGCCCGTCCCAGGAAGAGTCCGGCTGTACGCTCCCTCCTCCCGGAGGATCAGGGTACTCCGGACAGTCCTCTTGACCGGGGTCGCCATCTGCTTCTCCGCCGTCGTGGCTTGATTGTCGTCGAGGACGCGACCTGGCGACTCGGCACGCGCCTGGAGCCTGACTGCCACCCGACTCGGGAAGGGGTATCTTCCCGACCCGGGTCTCGGCCGCCTCGGCCTCGCGTTTCATCGCTGGCGGACCCGAGGCGATTTTCTTCCCCAAGTGAGCGTCGATTGCTGGAGAGTCTTACCGAAGCTGAAGTCGTTCTTAACTTCCAAATTTCTTGAATATCTCTTGCAGTGTTCGACACTGTATCCATTCCAGTAATCCCTCATAACAGATCGCTTTGAAAAACACATCAAAGATGGATCGAAGGGGCATAAATATTCATCAGGAAAACAAAAGTCCTTCTGCGCACAGGTGTGGTCGGTGGACCCTCCGAGCAACTCGGCCATTTCCAATCATCAGTGCGGGCGGCAGGGGAAAAAAGAAAAAAAACCACCTGTCACCAAAGCACGTACTACACGAAAATTCAATGAATGCGGTTGATATGCATTTCCGTAGCAACACGTATCGTACTCGATGAGGGAATGCACTTCGCAAAGAACCCCTTACTGAAGCATAACCGAACACCTACACGAATACTTCGAGTTTAATTGCGTTTTATGGAAAATGCCACCGGAAATTAGCCTCCTCTCTGTTTCTCGGTATCTCTTCTCCCTGAATTGGAATTTGCTCCGAGTTTGCCGAGCCTTTTTTTGCTGCTGAGTAATCTGGGCGAAAGCTGAGTGGATGGTTTTCCTGCTGAAGACCAGACGCTGAGCTGCGTGAACAGATGCACAATGACTCTTCACTCCTGCAGCAGCCAACTTCGTTCATCAATTTCCCGAAACTCCGATTCCGTGGAAAAGGGGGGGGGGGGGAGGGAGAGAGAGAGAGAGAGAAGTGCGAAATGATTTTGTATTCCGAAATGATTTCAATTATTCGTGAGAAGCCCTCCACGATCGGAGCAGAGTCGTTTTCAACTCAAATCCTTTCAGTCCGTCCTTACGCAAATCGCAAAAGTTTAGATGGCTCAACGATGTATTCTCAGTACGCAGTAAATTACATTATCAAGGCCTTTTTTTTTTTTTTTCTTCCCCTTTATCCTTTTTCTTCCAGAACGGATGCATATGGAACGAGGCATGCCTCGCTTTGTGCTTTTTGAATTGTGCATCTTCTTAGAGGAATTGAGCTCCTTGAACCAAACTGTTACTCTCATAGAGCCTCTGGTCGGCAGTGGAGTAGAGCGAGAGACGGAGACTGGAAAGTTGCACCGAGCTGTGCGAGATGAAGTGGCCGATGCTTGGCCGAGACCTCGGGTGCTTTCGTGATTTTCGTGCCAAGTCGACGTGAGCAAAAGCAAATTACCTGCTGTCGAGAACACATTTTGAAGGGTGAACGGACATCGTGAACGTGTTTTTTCCTTTGAAAAAGAAAAAAAAAGAGCAAATAAACACAAGCCGATGCCGCATTTGAAATTCTCCTGCATCCGAAGCGTTTGGTCTGGTGGAATTTCGGTACAGACACGGGATGAGGGCGATGTTCGTTCAAGAGGCTGAAGTCCAGCTCGAAAACTTTCCGAGAACTTCGCAATCCCTCAACCAGAGGTGGAGTTGGCGCATTACGATTCGCATGAAACACGAAAAGAAGTTCAAGAGCTTGGAGTTTGTGAGTGGGCGGGGCCTTGCGTGGATTATGGCAGATGTACGGATCCACTGATTCGAAAAAGATGCCCGTTGAGCAACACGTGATTCTTATTTATTCTTTTTCTCACTGCGAGACGCTGTATCTGTCACCAAACTGCCGTGTCATCCCCCTCTTGAATTTGCGGCAGCATCGAGTAATTTGCTCAAAAGTCATCTCGCAGCCTTCCTCTTAACGAGTGTGAGGGATTGAACTGATGGTATGCATTTTGCATTTACATCCGTTTGCCGAATCAACTGCGCCTCTCAATCCGAATCCTCTCGCACGAAATCAGTAGGGATAGTTTCTTCTCGCAGTCATTCCGAATACAGATAGCAATCTTTTTGCTTCCCTTATGAAAGCCCTCGATTTTATTGTCCCATAAATCAACAGTTCAACACGAGTCCTATGAAAGATGATTAGATGATCATCTTGTATCTCGAAACTGAAGCATTTTTCACGTTTCACACTTCAGGTATGCGGCTGTTCTATTACGATCATCAAGAAGCGAGTCGCTTGATGCTGGAGAGGTATACCCCACACTTTATGGAGAATGTACCCATGAGGAATAGAAAACTTATTTGTTAGGATTAGTTGACTGAGAAGGGTGCTCCAGGGGAAAGCAGTGCTCCATAAAAATAAAAACGAAATGAGATGCAAGCATCAGCAAGCCGACGAACAGATCAACGAATCTCCTTTTATATTCGCTCCATGCTTAATCCAAATGGTTTGCAGTGTCTTTTCCTTACGTTTCTTTTTTTGACACGGACTTCTGCTAACACAAGGCAGACATCTTTGTCTACGTTTGGTCTGTCTTCCGCGGGTAAGCACGCAGCTATTGTCCATTACATGTATACTGCAGTGATGGTTGCAAGCATGTATCACGGAAAGAAATTGACTAATCATCAATCCGTGTTTCTGCTTCTTTAAATGATGATAAGGACAATCTGCAGCATCATAATCAGCAGCCATTACTTGGTAGTAAACATCCCTCTCAAGATTTATGCCCGTATCATGCTTCGGAATTGGAAAAGCATGTTGTGGAAAAAAACGAAAACTGGAAATTCGTGACAAGGATTTACATCTCCCTGACAACCAACTGTAATGGGCATCATGATAATAGAATATTTATGCTATTTGCACGCAGTGAAAAGCTACTAATAGACCAAAACTCGCGGCAGCCATCGTGTGGCTCTTGAAATATGCATGTGCTGAATTCTCTAGCATCTGTGGTACTTCTCCCATGCTGAAAGTTTACCCGGAAGCCTTCTCTCTCTAAAAATCATCGTTGCCTCCCAAACCACCCACAAGAAAACAAGAAAAAAAGGAAAAAGGAAAAGTCCAGCAGGAATATCTTCGGGATATGCGCGTTATGTTTCAGTATTCCCTCACCGTTAAGATCAGTGGACAACTGCTCCCTCTGACAAGGCAGAACGTATTGCTCTCATTCAAGTGAGTTGGTAACTCTTGCAGAAAGATTGCGGAGAAGATTACAACTATTAGTATGGTTGTGCATGGAAGGATGCATTAAAAAGTTTTAAGCAGCCATCCATATTTCGAAAGCAGTTGATCAGAACTTGAAGCAATTTTCGAGGAAATAAAAATCCCGCTCTGAACTTTATCTTATGATCTTCACGTCAGTTCCCAAATTCCCAAAAAGGTAGCAGGGTTTTTAATGATGAGGAGCAGTAAACGCAGAACCGTGTTTCTTTCTCTTTCCTTTTTCCTTTTTTTTGCGGAGAAATTCGAAAAGCGGCGAATTCACGGAAGTTTTCTGGGGAGCTTTCGGAAGAGAATTAGCCTCCGTGAATGGAAAAAAACTCTCAGAGAGATCTGGAAAGTCTCGGAATTATCTGGTTCCAGGGAGAGCCGTCTTGAGACTGGAGGCAGGAAACCGATTCATTGCACCTTTGAAGCATATCGCCAGGCATAATGATGGTGCAACCCTCTTCCCAAATAGACTCTTTTGATGAATGAGTAGGGACAAATTACTGCATGCGTAACCAGACGGTGGCTTCATCAAGCAGTAGCAACAGCGAATGCGGAGTCTCAAAAACTGAACATCTTTGATTGCTTACGTAATGAGCGTGTTCGAGATCGGATGAACAGCGATGATGCACTCCACGCCAAACAGGAAACAGGCTCACACGAAAAGATCGGCAAAAGGCGACCCGCTGGAATGTTCGGAGAAGTCGGAGAAGACTTTCTGGCTACCCTGACTGGAGGCCCAGTCAGCTTGGGATAGCCGGAAATTCCGATGGAGATCAAGTAGCTTGATCTCCATCGGAATCCCGCTCACCATGGAAGAAACAGTGCTGGAGCCATTGCGAACGATCGGGACCTCTTTCTTCAATCGGCAGTGGAGCACCCAAAGATCGGCTGGTAGGAGTCTTAAGGAAACCATGGTTCAAGGAGGCAAGATGGGCGATAGTCGTCGCCCTACTCTGGAGAAAGCAGTTCTTCTCGGAGCGCGGGCCAGGGGAGAGCGAGGTGAAGTGGGAGGGGTGGGTGGGGATACTTCGAGGATTTGAGGCTGTATCTCGTCACTATGAGATCACCAGGCAGCGGCGATCGAAGAAGTTTCCGTGCAGGACGCAGCTGTCACGTCTCGATTCCGTGTCGCTTGCGAGCAGAGGCAGGACGTGGCGGGCTTGCGGAAGTGTCCACCCACGCGAGAACCCGGCGCGTCGATGTGAAAAATGGGAAATCGATTTGCCTGTTCCTCTTCTTCCTTCTCCGAAGGAAGCTGAACCGGTAGCGCAACCCCGCCGTTGTGTGAGTTTCAATTATCCCGAAGATGTGCGCTTCCGCCTCATCTGGTCATGCAGCCACGGAGGGAGGATTCTAACTTCGCACGCGGCGGCTCATTACGGTTGACTCATTACATATCTCCTGATCTTAATGAAACGGAACCTGAGGAGCTTCGCTGTTTCCCCCTCGGAGTCTTGGGAATTCTTTTACTAGGTGCCAAGGCGACGGTAACTCCAAGAAATTCATCAGTGGTTCGAACGAACGGGTGAGGTTCCTCGTGATCCCTCGTGGCGTCTCCTCGCGATCCTCGTAGGGAGCATCTTCCGCACGGGACCCCGCATGCAGGTTCCTTCTTCTTCTCGACCGCGAGTGCACCGGGCGTTCGTCGGAATGGCGTTCAGCGAAGACGCTGCTGCTTCCGTTCGAAGGGCAAGAAAGGAGGCGGCCAAGAGAGAAGGGCGCTGGCAAGTCTTCGAGGAGTCCTCCGGGATCGTATGGAGGAAGGCCGAGACGAGCTGAACGAACGCAACCCTGCCGGGACCTCGACTCTGATGGCAAAGATCTCTCCCTTTCCTCTGAGCAGTGAACCTCTTCCCTCCGACCCAAGAGTCTTCCCCCGACGGATTCGTCTGGTATACCACCGCCACCGAACGCCTCCCGTGCCACACAGTGGCAAACCTCCAGGCCCCGGTCGCATGAGGCAAGAGAGTTCTGCTGTGGCGCAGGAAAAGTCGGCTCCAAAGTCAGCAGGCTCTGTCCCGCGTTTCTCGTCGGTCAAGATCTGTCCCTCGTTTCGGAGGAGCCATCAAGATGATAGCCGCCTCCGACACTCTCATGCTTGCCCTTTGGTGGGTATTCCTGCATCGGAGAAGGGAGAGGGAGTCTTCTGTCTCCTGCTTTCTTTTTTTCCTTTTCTCTTTCCAGGAAGTGAACGAAGGCACCTCACCCTCGCGTCCGAGGTCGAGCAAGGTCAACGAAGGGAGGAGACAGCGCTTCTTGTAGCTGCCACTGGTGCCCTTACGGAGTCGAATTCCCACCCCGGGGTTCAGTCACCGCAGGTCATCTTGGACACCTTCCTTTTCCCAGGATCCCCTTTTGACCGTCCTGTGCCTTTTCGGGAGAAGGCCCCCGTCCCTTTCTAGACCCTGGTTGCTTCTCTCGAGGAGGAAGAGGCTCCATGACCAGGAGCTCCCTCCTACGCCCTCCTCGAGCCACGAGCCATTCGGCGCTTTCCCCTTCGCCTTCGGATCCCGAGGACCCATGTTCCGCCCTCTCTCCCTACCCATATTGCCCCCCCCTTTCCTCCCGTCCTCCTGGCTTCTTTCGCTCGTCTCCCTACCTAACCCACGGGATTCCCTGGCCAGGAAGTAGTCAGGAAAGGGGGATCACCGAGAGGCGCGGAGGCTTGACCTCGGACATTTTACCCGGTTTCGCATGACGAGTTGCAGGGGGTGCGGTAGGGAGAGCGGGTTGCTCCGTCCGCACGGACGGGATGCGGTCCTCAAGGTCCTGGAAAGCTAGGGAGCCAGTAGGTTCCTTTTTCCCAGCTTCTCAGCTCCCCTAGCAGCGAGTGTCCGGATCTCCCCTGACGCGCGAGAACTGGCGGTGGCTGCCGCAACGCGGCGGGAGTTGCCCTGGCAACAGAGGGAAGCGCGCCATGCGGCGCAAGGTCCGAGCCGTTAAGTGCGAGAGTGGATGGGGACGCAGCCCATCCCCTGGCGCTTCCCCGTACCCCTCCTTCTGGTGGGCATTCTACTGCCCTCCCCTATGCAGGGTTCCCGCCCGCCCTACCTTTCGCTCCTCAAGTCGGCGTTTCGTATTCGGAATGCCTCGATCAGGTTTTGCAACGACTGGGTCTGCTGCTCGTAGATCGCCGCCAGCTTCTGGGTGAAGTCTGCAACTGGGGAGAGAGCAGAATAAGGGGGTGGAAGGTCATTCGCTGCTTGCTAATTCCCCCATTCCGCAGCATTTGCCGGGGTTCCTACCGCGCTCGCACATACTGCAGCAGGGCCTACGCCTCGCGATGAACAGGTCCCCACCGTTGCTATGGACGTTTTCGGCGAAGCAGTGTGGACCCCCCTCCCGCCCCCCAGCGCACCTCGAAGCTGCTGGTACATGAAATGGGAGGATCAGCGAGATTGCAAGCAGACCGCTGGGGATGCAAAACGCTGCTGGTTGAGGCACTCTTGATGATGCAGACACGCTGCCGAGGAGAAAAGATGCGAGCAGAACCCTAATCCGCATCGCGAGACCTTCGAGAGAGCTCCCTACGGAGGTGGTCGCCCCTGTCCTAGCCGTTCGCCTTCCTGGTGGTATCGCCGGACGCGGGCTCTTGAAAGGGGAGCGTAGAGACGAAGCTGCTCCACGGCCAAACGACCACCGGAGCCATTCTGGCCGGACGGCTGCGTGCAACCCACCAGTCCGGATTGCACCGGCAGCCTCCCCTCGGAAGGTAAAGCTGCGGGAAAAGGGGGAGACCGTGAGATAAAGCGCTCTGTGTACCCAGCCTCCACGAAGAGTCGCAAGGAGACCGTTCGCATGCTGCTGCGATCACATCCTCGATCTCCGTGAAAAATTTCCATGTCTCGTTGATCCCCTCCAGAAACAACTTCCGTGACCTCGCCCCAGACGTCGGTAAAAGTGCAATTTGAAACCTGACATAGCCCATGAATCACCAATTACGTGTGGGGGGTCTCTCTGCTTCATCAGCTACTACTCGATCCTCTCTTCACAAAGACTATTTGTCGCGCGCTATTAAGGCTCTGCACCGCTTTGCTTTAAGGCCGGCCGTCGTGGTTTATTGTGGTATTGATGATATTGATCGAGCTTCTCCACGGCTATTCACTGCAGGTTTTCATGACTATTTGTTTCCCTTTTTTAAGGCCATTCTTTGAGCTTTATTAAGGCTATTCATTGCGCTTCACTAAGACCATTCATCATGCTTTATAGGAGTTTTTTCAAGTGGTCCCTCATTTCGAATTAATTACACTCTTTATTATTTCACCGTGTATCTTGTCGCGAGGGATCTATGCGGCCCACTGCTAATCGGAGGTCTCCGCGCCGATAGCGAGACCCCGAGGAACGCAAGTCGTCACCTGACTCCTTCCGGAACGGAGCGCCGCACTCTGGTGCCGGCAGTGGCGGACGCTGATCGCGGCGCCTGGCACCGGGCCGCAGCGCTCTCGTTCTCCCGAGCGAGCGCGAACTTGCCCCGGCGCTGCAGGAGAGCGGTCCGTGCTGCTTCTCCGTCTCCCGCCCGCGAGATCCACGCGTCCTCCTCGGGCTTACCGCAAGACGCGCTCCGCGGTTCGGCAGCAGCAGGAGGCGGGCCGGAGAGGGCGGACGGTGGCGACCTGAGCGGAGGCGCAAGACGCTGCTCCGTCACGGATACGGAAGACAACTATCTCTGTGGGCACCGCCCTCCGCCGAACGGGGCGCGCCTCGCCGGCTCCGCGAGGGACGCCACCGCCCCCGAGAGGAGTGAGGGAGAGGTGGACGACGACCCTCGCTGCCGCACAGGAACTCCAAGCGGGCGGACTTCTGGCGGCGCCACTTTTCTCCGGGAGCGCAGGAGACGGGCTGGCTGGAAGCGGTCGGCTCCCGAAGCTTCCAGGTCAGTCCTCCCGGCATGCTGATCTGCTATGGGAGGTGATGAGTCGTGTCTTGGCAACCGACCGCGCATCCCGGCAAGGAGCCAGCAGCCTATCGCACCGCCTTCCGCTTCCGACGGTGCCTCCCTCAGGCGCCGTCGAAAGGCTCACCGCGTGGTGTTGAACGGCATAGTTTGATCCCGGTCAGGGTGCTCCTCCGTCGGGCGACCCCGCGCGCAGCTGACCCTGAGGGCATGCAAACCGGCTGCAGGCTTTCTTTTTCTTTCTGTCAGAGGTCAGGTGACTGAGGAATATCGCGCTCGGGACTGCTGGCAACCCGCCTCAAATTTTTGCCAGATGGCTGTCACTCGGTGAGGCTGGTGCCCGCAACGACCGCAAGGACGCCTCGGACTGCGCCCTGAGCCACGCCGGATGAGAAGACGCCCGCGTCCTCGGACAACCTTCAGGAGGCAATAAAGCTGTCGGCTCCTTGAGGCAGGTCGGGAAGTCAAGGCGACCTCCCCACCCCGCAGGCAGGCAGTGGTCAGGGAGGCCGGGGGTCTCTTCACCGTTAGCCTTCCCGGAGCTACGGCTCCTGGCCTGCGCAGTCGTCGAAGAGCAGCCCCTTTCCGCTAGGCGGTCCGTTCCTGGAATCCTCGAGTTCGGGAAAGGGATAGAAGAGGGAGGGAAGGAGAAAGACGCTCGCGCCGCGATGCCGGAGGCTGCGGGGGATGGCGAGTCCGTGAGGCGCGCGCGGCCTCCTTCCCTGCTTCCGCCTCCGGCTCTAGGAAATTCTCCCTGCGGGACTGGGAAGCGAAGATGAGGGGAAGGGAAGCTGCGGATCCTGACTTCTGCCGCCCGGAAAAGGGAATGAGTCCCCCCTTCCCGCGGAGGAGCGTCCTCCACGCCTCTCTGAGGCAAATCCGAGCGGCTTCCCGCTTCCCGCCGTCTGCGTGACTTCACCCATGCCGGGAAGGCGGGGCCGAGAGTAGAGGTGGCTTTCCCAGGAAGGGCTGACCCGAAGCCGAGCTTAAGGGTAGGCGAGCTGGGGGAAACCGGAGTCCAGGGGGCCTTGTCCGGAGTCTTAGCAGGCCGCACCTGACCACGCTCCAGGGGGTGTTTCCAGCACGGTTCAGAGATTCTCGAGGCGTGGTTTCCCGCCTCTGGAGGAGCAACATCCCCGTTGTCTCCCGCGTGGACCTCGGGAACGAGGGGAGAGCGAGGCCACTCCCCTCCAGAGGAGAACTGCTAAGGGACGCCGAGCCCCTCGACAGGTGGGCATGGGCGCGGATTACGAAAATCTCAACGGGTCGTTCTGCGGGAGGTGGCAGCCCCGCGAGAGGTCCAAGGGAGATGCTGGTGTCTCCCGGACGGACAGTGGCACCGCCTCGAGGAACAGCTCCGGAAGACGGGAGGACTTGCCGGGAAACGGCATCGGGCCCACCCGCCGGGCGCTTCTCTCGGGGCCTGAGCACCGACAGGAGGACCAGTTCTCCTCCTCGCCCATCCGCCACGTGCCCCCTGCCGCGCTGGTCCCGGGAGCCACAGCCACGCCCTCCCGGGGGGAAACGACTGGATTCACGCCGTCATCGAAGGTGGGAGCCGCCTCTTCATCCTGAGGCGCCTTCCCCCGGGAAGTCGGAACTCCGTTCCTCCGGATGCCCGCGATCTCTGAACCGACGACACACCAGGAGATTCCGGAAGGCGAGTTCCGGACAGCGAAGAGTTGAGCAAAAGTCCGGCAGGGATGCTGGATCAGAGCAGGCTGCATTCGCATCTCAAGGAGGAAGGCGCGTCGGAGTCTGCAGCCGGTGGCGTTAGCGGAGGCACCGGAGGCGGTCAGCCGGAAGGCATCCCAGGCATCCTGGTGCTCCCTCCTTGGCACAGGTGCGACCCGACGAGCCGCCTACCAGCCCAGCAGAGCAGCCCGCCGACACCTGTCATCTGTTGCGATGGGAAAGCTGCGCCGCGCATGGCGTGCTGGCGTGCTGCTTGGACACCCGGCCGGTTCTTCCCCTCCTCACCCACCCCCACCCCATCTCCTCCGGGCAGCGCCGCCAAGCGACCACTCCTTTCTCCCTCTATCGAGGCGTGGCTGGAATTCCTACCCGCGGAAGACGCCAGTGATCCCAGCATGTGGCGCGCGAAGGTCGAGGAAGCAAACAGAATGCTTGGCGGAGCCTCCACACGCATCTCCCGCGGGTAGGGGAGCCCCGCCTGATGTGCGCCAGCAGGAGGAACGAGAAATGCCCGCAGGCACGCGCCAGAGTGTAGCTGCGCCGCGCACCCTCCGAGCTGGCATGCTTCTTGGCCGCCGCCGCAATGAGGCACCACGTCTGTGACTTCCTCTCTCGCCACGGAGACGGCCGTGCAGGAGCAGTTCCACTGCGCGCGCCGCCACCTCCCGCCAAGGAGGTGGGACCGCGCCCCGCGCGGACTAAGAGGGGCGCGGCTGTAGGAAGAGCCACCTTACTGTCCGGCCGTGCGTCCTGCGGGGCAGTCTCGGGCAGGACCGAACTTCTCCTCGATCGATGATGGATGACGCTGCGGACGGAACGCTCACTCGCTCGAGCCCGCGCGCTGCATGGTCGCGAACCTGCGTGTGTTCCCACCTGCGTTGCCTGGCAACCCTTTTCCCACGGCTCCTAACGGCGCTCAGCGCTTACGTCCCTAGTCCCCATTCCTCTGTAAGCGATCCTGCCCCTTCAGTATGTACAGCACCAGCAGCGAACCCTCTGTTGTTGGGGAAAGGAGGGCAATTGCCCTTGTGCTAATGGACGCTCGTCCCACCTCGCCCTGTCGCCATGGGAAGACGAAAATCTCGGCGATGATTCGTCGTCGAGTTCAGTTGGCCACCTGACGGCGGTCCAGCTCGAAGTCCCCTCCCTTAGCCACCCCGCCGCGGGCATGGGCGGAACGGAAGCCACGGAGGTTCTTCGGCGCGATCGCCCGCCAAGGGCCGGTTTGCTCGGGAAGCCGGTAGGCTGCTTGGAGACAGCTACCGTACCGAGCAGCACACAGTCTGCGGCAAGGGACCGTTCTGATCCCTCATTGTTGAAATCCCACCCTTGGATATCCCGCCTCCTGCCTCCCTACAAACCGGAACTCCTGGAGGGAGGAGGCACGAGAACTCTGGGTGGCCACTGTGGAAGTACTCCCGGAAGAACCGCTTTCGCTACGGATACTTCCGTGTGAGCCTCTGGGAGGTCTCCCGCAGGACAGGGCGCAGTGGTCTCGGATAGCCGTCTCGCCTCTGACCGCAGCGCTTGTCTGCCCTCATGGCGTTCGACGATAGCAGCCAACCTGCGGGGTGGGCGTTGTCCTGCACCGTCGCAGGAGTCAAGGAATTCCTTGGCGGCTGCAAGGCGAGCACGTTGGCAGACATCGCCACCCCTCGCTCTCGGGAGAAGGGGTTCCTTCGGTGGACTGTGACCTGCTCGGTGCGCTCCCCGAAGAACTCGCGGTCCCTACCCTGTGCGCAGGCACTACGGTGCTACCTCTACGGTGGAAACAGGATGTCCTGCTCTTTCTTCACTGGGAATCCCGGTGCGACCGTCGCAAACGCCTGGTTTCCGGAAAAGTTGCCTCCCCCCCGAGCTGTTGGACTGCAGTGCGCTGGAGGACATGTGGCAGAGACTCTCTCGGGCACTCCATCGACCGGAGAACCCTCCTCGCCTCGGACTTGCATCAGCGCTTCTTCACGCAAGGAAGGCTGTCGACGAGCTCTGTGATCGCAACCTTCTGTCTCCATAGTGACAGTCCGTCATTTTTTGATGTCTCGTTCGCAGCGAAGGGAGGCCACCAGCGTGGCAGCAGCCTTGATGAGGACGGCTGTAAGGTGGCCTCGTCCTGTCAGAAGAATCGCCAGAGAGATCACCTCCATACAGCGCCGGTGTTAGGAAGCAGGGAACGTGCTATACCAAAGACCCCTGTCCCTACTCCCCCCCCTCGTCTTTTTCTATTCATTTATTGTCCCCTCCCTCCGTTCCCTACTTCCTTAGGAGCCGGTTTGCGTGTCCCAGCGAACTGACGTCTTTTTCCTGACGTCATGTATTTAAGGCTCGCTGCTCCCCTGATTCGTGGTTTATTCTTTTTTTCCCGATTTCGCGTCCCGGCGTGACCGGGTACAAACCTTGGGGACAGCCGGCGGGCAGCCGAGCTCGGAAAACGCAGGTCGGGAGCGCACCGTCGCTCCGGAGCGACCGGATGAAACGCTGCCGAAGTAGGGAGTAGCCTTCGTGAGCTTCTCCTCCTTCCCGCAGCGCGTTCCCCGAGAAACCGAGAGCCCCCTCTCGAGCGAGAGGGAAAATCGAGGGTGAAATGTGACCTTCGGCGCAATGGGAGCATCCAGGTTTACGGATTTCGATATGTCAGTGCGGCAGGTTCCTCCATCTCACTTGAAGAATCCCGAACGTCAAACCCTCTGCAGAATTTCAAAAAGTAATGCGCGGCGTCCTTGAATAATAGAATAGGGGAGGAAGAGAGGGGAAACGAAGGCGCTGGGGGATGCGAAAACCAATCGCTGCCTCTCACGGGTTGATTGGCGCGCAAAGCCGTCGGCGCGCCCCTCCAAGCTTTGCTTCTGAACGCAGATCCCTACTACCTCCGGTGATGAACCGCAGGAGTGGTATCCCCCGAGCAAGCTGGGAGGATGAGCACCCCATCACCACTACCACCTCCACACCTTCCTCACCCTGCAGCCTCCGTTCGTCCCCTTCCTGAGAAGCGACGAGGCTTCGCGCCCTTCGGGAAGAACCGCCTGCTCTTCCGCTCGGGAAGAGGCGTAGTAAGCGAGGCGCCCGTCACTGGCGCTTCCGTTTTTTCTCGCCTCGCTGACGCAGCGTGGCATATGCTGCTGGCCCCACTGAGGTTCCCCCAAAGGATAAGTGCCAAATCCTCACCTATCGCCGCCGTTGGGATATAAGCCCGATAAGCTGCCACCGGGACACCGGGCGCTCGGCATCGATCCGCGAGGGCGCTCGCCCGCCGCCGAAGAGCCTCTGTACAGGCTGGGCGCAGAACCGGAGCGCGTGATCCGCGCGTGGGAGCGGCCGCGTCGCTGTGCCCTCGTCCGGCGCGTAGAGCCGTTGATCCTCCCTTCCCCGTGCGACCCCTGAACCGGCCGACCAAGCTTCCTGCGCGCCCACCCGGCAGACCCGCGAGCGGGAAACTCCAGACGCGCCAGCAGCGACGGAGGGCGCGTCCGCCCCTGCCCCGTTCTCCCCCAGGCGGAACGCCTCCCCCTTTCCCGGATCCTGCGAAAAGCGGGAAAGCGTGCCGTTTCCTTAGAGACCCGCACGCCTGCCCGCGGCGAGGAGGATAGTCGTCCTCAGGCAGGGCCTCCTCAGCCGGAAAGCAGGCGCGCGGGCAATGAGACAAGAGGAACTGGGCTCGGCGGACCACGGGACTGACATCCTTTCCTCGGGTGCACCTGCCCGAAGCGGGCAGAGAGCGATGGAATTGGAGAAAGGGTCTGAGGAGGCTGCACCGACCGCTCAGAGGATGAGGAGAAGAAACAGAGGAGGAGGAAGGGATGATGATGACGATGAAGACGATGGCTACAGTGACGAGGAGGAGGGGAAGGAGAAAGGGAGGAACGAAGCAGCGGTTTGCGAGCTCCGGTCCGGTGTCCGATGCGTCCCTTTAATCCTCTGGCTCTTGTCGACCTCCCTTCGGACTGGCTGCCCGGTCTTGCAAGAGAGGCTGCGCGCACGCACGGATCTCTCGAACGCGCTGGAGCGCGCAATTCACCCGTCCACTGGCGACAGCGGGTCGCGAAGTGATGCTCGTTCGTGCCACAGGAAGGCAGCCGGTCGTCCCTAGGAATTCGACCGGCCTCGGGGGAGGGACTCCCGCGCGTGCTACGCGCGCCCCGGGGAGGCATCGGCCGTCGTCGGTCAGCGAGCAGGGAAGGCGTCGCGGCCGGGTGAGCCGAAAGAGACAGGAAGGTTGCGGCGGAGGCAGGAAGCAGGCGGAACGCCGAGAGGACTAGCGCTTTCCTCGCTGCCTAGCGACGCGCGCTCGACGTGTTGCGGGCAAAAAAAGACAAAAAAAAGCGAAAGGAGAAACTTTGTTCTTCGGTTTTCCTTCTCAGAGCTCGTGCGCCCAGGACCGAGATGGCGGACCTTCGTGTGCATCGGCAGAGACGTAGACCTATTTATCATTATTCATGGAGTTTCGAGCGCGAATCCTGGGAGCCAGGTGCCCTCCTGCGGCCAAGTTCCCAAATGCCTTTCCTTCCCTTGCGCCGAATCGAACTCCATCAATCAGGAGGGTCGCGATTCGTGCTGTCTGCTACGGAAACGCAAGCAGAGTCCGGACAAGAAGTTCGGCTCCCCAGGGCACGGAATGTTTCGTCCAGTTTTCACGCGGCCCGGAATCGCTCCTGTCCCGCTCGCACAGAGAACCGCAGCTACCTGAGTTTCAAGACCACTTGTTCGCGAAGAGCACGTTTCTCTCTCTCTCTCTCTCTTTCAAGGGATGGGTGGAGGGAATTTCCGGAACTCGCTCCTGGAAGTTCGCTGGTGTTGGCACGGGTTCCCACGTTCGTGCCCGAGTTGCGTTAGCGAGAGCCCGCGGTGACTTCCGACTGCCGCGCGCGCACTCTATCCGCCGTTCGCCGAAGCTTTCCCACCTCCAGCGAAACGCTCGCTTTTCTCTTCCTTTTCTCCTCCGTCTTTGAAAGGAGCTCTCCCTGGTCGACGCACGAACCTCCTGAAGAAACGGACGAGCGAGCAGCACGGACCGCCGTTCGTTTTCTTCAGGAGGCGCTCTTCCGTGAGCCATCTTCGCGATCCGCCGGGGGAACCCTGCGGGAGTGTTCCGTGAGGGGATGGAACGCCCGCCCTGCGGCCAAAGTGGCTTTCCAGACCGGAAACGACCCGTCTGCTTCTTCAGCGAAAGTCCCCCCTCCCGGCCGTTTTGCAGGGACGCTATCAAACGCCCATCTTTAATTTCAGACCGCATGCTGTGCATCCTCGCGGGTGTGGAAGTGGCTCTCGACGCTGCTGGGGCCGACCACATGCAGGGGTCTTTCGCCGGGGAAAGAGCCGGCTCAGCCATGCAGGGACGTCCTGCGGGAGGCCACGTGCTCGATTACACGCGTGGTGGAGGGGAACTTTTCCTGCGCTCCGCAACAGCAACAGGGCTGGGCCATTCCAGGAGGGCGCCGAGGCGTCTCACGGGTGGAGGTGGAGAAGGAGGTTTGCGCCGAGGTGGTCTCGAGGCGCTGGTGCTGGTGGCGCGGTGACACGCGAAATCCCCGCTCTCAGATACCACCAGATAAGGCGAGTTGGGGACTTTCGCCCTCTTTCGAGTGTTCACCTGAACTGCAGGCGGAGCCACGGAAAGCCAACATGGGAACAGGAGCGGCAGACGGTGCCTCCTGCTTCCGGAAGGGGAAGTGAAGCTCTTGGCCCCCTTGCCCCACGTCTCTCGAAGATTCCCATTCTCGACTCCCCATCTGCATCCACGCCACGGACCTCTCAAACGAATCTTGGAAATCCAGGAGGAATGAGGAAGGGAGGAGGAAGAGGGCGGGGAGAAAGCGAAAGAGGGGGACAGGAGAAAGAGAAAGAGAGGAAGGTGGAAGAAGGGAAGAAGGGACGAGGAAGGAAGAGGAAGTGGGAGGAGGAGAAAGGGAAAAAGAGGAAGAGAGAAGGAAGACGAGCAAGGGAGGAAGAGGAGGAAAAGGAAGAGGAAAGGTGGAGGAGGAAGGGAGGAAGGAAGAAGAAGGGAGGAAGAAGACGAGGTAGGAGGAAGAGGAGGAAGAGAAGGAAGTGAAGAAAGGAAGAGAGGAAGAGGGAAAGAAGAGGAAGAGAGGAAAACTTGGGAAATCGGAAGCCGTGGGGTAGGCTCGTTTGTTTCGGAGAGGGGGGAGGGGTGCCCCTACTCCTCACCGCAGAATCCTCATCCTAAGCCGCTGAAACGCATTCCTTCTGACCCTAGCTAGGAGCATCCGACGGGAACGAATAGTGCAGAGAATCGGGCACTTCCCTTCCCCAGGGGAATCCCCGACCCTTCTGCTTCTCCCCCCCAGCAGCACTCTTCCGCCGCTCCGACCGAGGACTTGTGGTCGCGGAGGTGTCTGGCGCGCTGCCCGCATCCCCTGGGGGATCCTGTGGCGCCTTCTGTCTCACGATCAAGCAGGCTGTTTCTGTGTGCGCGGCGAAGACGCACGGGCTCTTCGGACCACCCCGAGAAGCTCCACTCCTCCGGAGCCGGCTGTACTCTCCGCCCCAGGAGCGCGCGCGCGCCTGGGGCGGAGAGGAGGAATGAACTTGGTCCCGGCGTGGGTCCGTGCAGGCCGCTCTCCTCGCTTCTGGTTCGGGCCGCCAGGAGAGCACCGCTCGCTCCCCCTCGAAGTCCAACGGCGGCGGGGCATCCGGCGCCAACCTCCGCGACTGTGGGAGAAGATGGCACTTCCTGGCCCCTGTCTCGCGAAAGGAGGGCAGTGCCTATCCGGGAACCTCGCCGGGGAAAGCGGGCTGCAGGAAGTATTCCCGGCATGCACGCATAAATATTTCGCGTCGCGCTTTCCCGTAAGCGCCGGGAACCAAGACAACCGGAAAGCTGGAATGAAAGAGAATCTCGACACAGCTGCGATAATTTGATTACGGGAAGGTTCCATTTGTTCTTCCTGGCAGATGCTGCTCCATCAGGATCTCGGAGGCCCGCTGTGTAATTGGAAGGACGGCCGGCGTTGGCATCAAGTCGCAAAGAGTTGTGGCTCGGAGAGCCACGGGACGGAAAAGCGGAAGGCCTGCGCCGGCACGCGGGAGGCCGGGCGGGGTGGTCGGCGAGACCATGTGCGAACTCTCCCCGCTCTTCGAACCGCCCCCTCTCTCGGAAGAGAACAAAAGGACGGCCTCTCGGGGCGACGACGGCTCTCCCGGTTCCCCGCAGCCTCTGAAAGAAGCGTCGTTCCGCACAGCGTTTCGACTCGCGGCATGGCATGTAGCTGTGGGCCCGTCCAAGGTCGCGTCCTTCCTTCTCGGCGCGCGCCGCATGAGCCTCGTTCTGGACTCTTTTCCGCATCCGCTACCATCTTCTGCAGAGCCTTCCGCCTTCGACCCTCGCTGCTGCCGCGCCCGACGCCAGCTTCGGGGTCATCCGGAAGCGACCCAAGAGGGCGGCGGGCTCCCTCTGGACTCCTACGCCAACCCGCCCGTCTTCTCCACGCGTTTCGTTGCTTCCACCCTCCTCCCCCGGTCCGTCCTCGTTTCCGCGTCAGGGGGCCGACCGAAGTACCCCTCCAGCTCCGTTTTGCTCCTCGGGTGAGCGAAGGGGCAGCTTTTCTTTGAAGCCATCACCGTCTTCGCGTCCTCTCCTTAACCGTCGGCTCTTGTCCTTGTTTCCGAGAATCCCCGAAGCACATCTTCTGTAGGTTGGCACTGCCTCTTCTTCTCGAACGTGTATGCCCCGAGCGTTTTCTTCGTCGGAGAGGTGTCCCCATGAGAAGGCCCCACGGATGCCTCGGCCATATTGGATGTCGAAGGTGGACAGTCATGCGACGCTTCACTTTGTTGCCTCGCCTCACTCTTCCTTCCTTCCTTCTCTTCCCTCCTCCCCTTCCTCCTCCTTTCTCCCTTCCTCTTCCCTTCTTCCTCTCTTCCTTTTCCTCCTCCTCTTCCTCCCTTCCTGGTCCTCCTGCTTTCCATCAAGTCCTCATTTCGGGGGACCTTGGAGACCAGGTGCTGTTGGCGTGCTGACGGTAGCTTGCGCGTCCTTCTTCCACAGGGTGTCAGCGCTTGGTTAAGAGAGAGAGAGAAAGAGAGAGAGAAAAAAGCATTGCCGTCTTCTTGTTGTTGAAGAAGATTGGCAATTCCGACGTGGGCTCACCAGCCACTCCTGGCAGCGAGGCCACCGCTCTTGAGCCGATCCCGGGGGGCGTTTGAGCAGGAGGCAGCAGGGCAACCCTCTTTCTGCCGTCTTCCGCAGTTGGAGACCAGACATCTGCGACAGGGAGGGTGCTCTGAGATGGAAATTTCTTCGAACGGTCCGGAAGAGTCCCCGGAACCCCGGCGAGGCGACGATTGGCGATCGACAGCAGCAGCGTGGGGAAGGAAACGTTCTTTCCGTGGCGCCACCGGCTGTCCACGTTTGTCTATCCTGCATCCATGGAGGAGGAAAGAGGGGTCGTTTCCTCCATTGGAGCCACCACGGGTGGAGAAACGCCGTCGGGAGTCTCTGTGCAAGGTGACGGAATCGCTTCCGCTGGCTGCCCTTTCGCTTCGACCCCGCGAGGTCCTCGCACCCGGCTGCCCGGACCAAGGTCCCACTTTTCTTCCTCCTCTTCCTTCTTTTTGCTTTTCTCTTTGCCCCCGGAAAGCGTCCTGAGGCTCTATGGTAGGGGAGGGGGGCGGCGTTCCCTGAAACATCCCATCCGGTGCGCACACTTCCCGCCGTTTCACTTTCCCAGACGCTAGAGCCGCCGCGCTTCGCCAAGCCGACGTCTTCGAGAGCCGAGCGCAGCGACGACGACGGTTCCCCTCTGCTCCCGCTCAACCGCCCGTCTTCCCGAAACCCGCTCATCTTCCTCCCAATTGCAATTTCAAACAGATAGCAGCAGCTTCCAACGCCTCCCGAAGCGGTGGAGGCGGAGGAAAGAAGATAATGAATTGAGTCTGGGGAGCACGACATAACTTAGCGCGGGCCGGCGTCGCTTTCGGGGCCTGCCCTCGCGTTGATGGGGGAGGAAGTGGGAGGAAGGGGGGGAGTTGCCTGCGATTCCCCTGCGAGGCGGGACGTCATCCGGGATGCGGCGCCGCTGCCGCACCGTGGATCCCGAGGGTCGGCGCCGCGTGCGCAAAAGGAAGCGGGAACGAAATGCGGCTCCTGCCAATCGCCGCCACCTCCTCTCCCCTCTCTCCCCCTCCCCGTGCGCGCCAGTCCCCCGGATCGATAGCGCCGTTTTGTGGACGTAAACTCGGACGGAAAACAGTCAGGCGGAATCGCGGAAGACAATAAACAGCCGTTCGTTCGTACGAGGCCAATTTAATTACCCCGCGGTTGTACGAGGACCCCATTCGCGGACCCAAAGCCGAAAGATAAACACGGGCGGGCGGTTCTACTTGGAAGAAGCGACGGCGGCGTTGCCATGGCCCGGCGATCGTCTGGCAGGGCGCGCGCGTCCGGTGCCTCCCCCCCCCAGATCGTGACGCCCCGCAGCTGGATTTATGGGTTGCTCCTTGCGGACGGCCTCTGGCGCCGCGAGGCGACTCGCGCTTCGCGCTAGCACGCGCACGAACGCAACACGCGCGCTCCGCTTCCTGACCGCCTGCCATTTGCCTATCAGATGAGTTCGCCGATCAAGGACAGAGACCAAAGAGATGCAGAGGACGGAGGAATTTCTCGAAGATTGCTCTCGATCGAACGTTCCCGTTCCTTTTTTTCTCCCCCTTCTTCCTTCCTTCCTTCCTGCCTCCCTATTTTGCACGCGCGTCTCCCGCATCCAAGCAGGGCGAAGCCATTAAGTGCCGCTGTCGAACGTGGCGTGCGCTCGATGTGCCGGCCTTCTGCTGCCGGATTTACATCTTATTGGCCGAAGACGCCGCTCGTTAAGCGTCCACGGGCAAAAGAGGGGGACTCCCGGACCGCACGAAAAGGAGGCCAACGCCGACCAGGTGGGTGGTGCCCCACCTCCGCGCGAGGGCTTGCGGACCGCCCGGTCGCCAGGGCGGCGCGACCGGTCCGCCTTCCCTCCGGTGAGAGGTTCCGCCCCTGAGGGCTGGGCGGAAGCGCACCACGCGGTCCGTAGTGCGTGGCCTCTCTGGGAGCCACTCTCTCCGCATCCGTTTCATTATCGTCCGCCGGCGGCGCACGAACCGCGCCCACCACTCTCAGCTATCACGAAGAGCCGAGACGAAAGGAGGAAGAAACGCAAAGTTGTGCCTACCCGCCCGCGCTGGAGACTGCGCGGCACCGAGCGTCGCGGGTTCGAATCTCGCCCGGGAAAGGATCGAATCCGAGAATGCGGGGTGCGTCGTGGATTTCGACCACCCCCCCCCTACCACTTTAGATGACTCTGGTTGGTCTGTAGGCTTCGGGCGCGGCACTGGTGGAAGCCCGTTGCCGGATGCTCCCTTGACTGGCCGCCGGGATTGGAAGTGGACCCTCCTGGATCCTTTCAGGAATCAAGACTCCCTTAGGGGTCCCCCAACGGTTGTGAAAATGGAGTCATCCCTTCCTCCCCCCTAGGGGGGGCCCTCCATCGCGTACTGTGGAGCCGGTTGATACCCCCCTCGATGGGTTGCTTCTCCCGAGAGTCCAAGAAGCGCGCCGCTCCCTTTGGGGAGCGCCCTTTCCGAAAAACTGAGAAGCGTCCCTTCCGGGTTCTCTTCAGAAGAGCAAACCGGGAGCGGATCCTTTCCGGGGAGTCCCTCTCGAGTAGAAATTCAGGAGTGGCCATCGCAAACCAGGGGTTCCTCCAGAGAGGATGAGGAAGTCCCTTGTGGGGTTTCCCGGACTCCTCCCTCCAAAGTCATTCCTGGATCCAGTGCCTACCTGGTTGCTCCCTATAACTTGAAGAGTGACATGCACCCCCAGGTGGCGTGGACAGGGTCAAAGAGCTCCGGGAGCCACCCCTGAGGAGGTGAATGAGTCTTCAGCACTTTGCGAACCCAAAAGAAGGAAACACGAAAAGAAAAGGAAATGGAAGGGAAGAAGCAGCGAAGCAGACGGAGAATAACAAGGAACGCCATGTGGGTGGACGTGGTTCCTGATGTTTCCTCTGTTTGCAGACAGCTCGCGTTTCGCCTTGAGCAGAGCGTTCCCCGAAGGAGAGTTTTTTCGTTCGTGGACCATCGCTCTCCACCAATGGTGGGAGGTCGCTTCTGGCTCCTGCAGGGCTTTGACCCAGGAACCACGCCGTGTTCGATGAGATGCAGGTTCGTTCCAGCTCGCATCTGCCCTCCGCCGTCGCGAAAGTGGATGACAGCCCTCAGGGACTGGCGAGGTGATTTCGGACGATTTGGGTTGAATTTGGGTTTCACCCCTCGAAACGCCTCGCGGGTCCACCCACCTGCGCTTGCCGACGGTGTTGCTCGGCACTCGGCAGTATGGTCCTCTAGGCCACGTGTCTTTCGCGCGCGCAAGGTGCAAGAGAGTCCAAAAGGAAGTGCTGCCGCAACCGAGTGCACAGGAAGACGGTCATCGGTGGGGAGGAGAGTAGACTGCCAGCGGAAAAGGCAACAAAGTGCATCCTGATATCCTGCCACCCCCGAAGAAGATGGGATGCTTCTCTGAACGGAGAACCACCGAGCCGTTCGAAAGACCCCAGGTTCGTCGGCGGAGCACCCTGGGAGTACAATAAGCGTTCGGGCATTCCACAGGCTGCTGGAAATCCCACAGGAAGACCTCGAGTAGCCCCCGGAGCTGAAGAAAAACCGGATCCTCCTCCTGAAGTGTCAGGAGTCAGCACTTCTGCTGTTGCACTGCGGTCTCCTGTGCAACGCCCGCCTCTCTCACTGGACCCGGGAGACTGTGGACCCCAACTGCTGCAAGTGCGGGGAACAGGAATTTCAGCTCCCGCACCTGCTTGTAGACTGTATTGCCCTCCGGCCCCTATGGTTGCGTTACGCAAGGGTCCTTGGTGCACCGACGGACAGTCCCGGGGACCTGTTGAAGAGTCTCTTCGTTGCGATGCTCTTTCGCCTGCCGCATCCCCAGCAGCTCTTTGCTGCCAAACATGGGATTGAAGCGGCCTGGAGCTACGCGAGAGGAGGACAGAACGATAGGGACGTCACCTGCTTGGTCCTGCCCTTCCTGAGGACGGCAGCCAGATGGCCTCACTTGGGGCATACTCGGATGGAACTTGCCGGCATCCTGGAAAGGATGCAGAGGACGCCCTCCAGCGGATAGCGATCCCTTCCCGTGCCCCCCAGAGTTTTTTTGTTTTTATTATTGATTTTTGTTTCATTTATATTTTTGTTTGCCCTCCTCTGCTGAGACGAACCTCGCCGGTCTGAGTGACGGTCACTCAACAGGTTCGAAACAATTTCGGACGATGTAGGGCCGATGGTCCTACACATGTATGTTTATTATTTTCATGATAAACCTCCCAGCGTTAACGGATGTTCAAGGCAATCACGGGCATGTTTTGCAACGCGCGAACGTCGCACACGGGTGCTTCCAAGAGGGGATAGAATGGGAGCGTCTCTGCAGAGTTCCAGGCGCAAGCGACCCCGCGGCTGGGGAAGACACGAAAGGCAGCCCGTGACCCGCGCGCCCCTCGCATTCAACGCTACGCGGGACGCAACCGCTGAATCGCAGCAGGTTTTCCCGCATCTTTGGAGGCTCGGCAAGACGGCCAACGAAATCCCGCTAGGATTCTCCAGTGGGAACCTGGCGTCGCAGCGGACCACCACCGGGTTGCCTTTTGCCCCGCTTCCGTCCGGGAAAAATTCCCTTTGGATTTTCCCCGAGTCTGCAGAGACGACGGACCACGGATCACGCAGTGACGTCCTCATCTCGAGAGAAGTTTCCGATTTCCGATTCGCGGGGAGAGAAACTTCCTCCTCGCGTGTACCGTACGCTCTCTTGTACGCCCCCTCATGCCTCCCCAGCAGAAACAAGAGAAAGAAAGGACGCCTGCTGCTCATCGAGCAGCTCTTTCCCGACCTATTCGAGGGATCGCTGCGCAGGTAAAGGGAGATCCCTGTTAATGGGAACGTGCCTTGATCCCTTCCAAGCGAGCGGTGCGTACATTCTTGGGAATTTATGACTCGAAACGGCATGGAACGGCACCTGTCCTGCGAACCGCTCTTTCGCTGGACGGGTCCGGTTGTTCGTGATGCCACTCCAGATCGTTATCAGTCCGAATGCTGCTCCTCGGTGTCACGAAAGCAGCTCTCAGGGACTCCTGAGAACTTTTCCGCAGTTTGCATGCTCCCTTCCAGGGAAGATTCCCGACGAAGCCTCGGGCTCATTCCTTCACGACAGACGGAAGGAAACCGTCGCTTTCGGAAGCGCGCACTCTGCAGTGGCGAGCAGCCGGTGTGGTGGTTGCGACCACCTTGGTTTCAGGAGTTGCAAACGCCCGCTTTCGATGCGTTGCCCATAGAAGAACGTGGACGTCGCTTGAGGCACGAAAAGCGTGTGCGTTTTTTCCAGATAATTCTAGAAATCAGCTCGTTTTGCCGCTAATCTTGAAAAAACAAGTCCGACAGGAGGCTTCCTCCTTCTTCCTCCTTCTTCTTCTTCTCGATTGCTGGCGTTGCGACGACGGCTGCGAGTAACGGAACACGGGTGCTTTCGGATCGCTTCGCTTTCGCAGCTCCCCTTCTCCCTCGGATCGCTGCTCCCCTGCGAGCCCGGGAGTGGCATCGTGAGGAGCGAAAACTTCCTCCCCTCCCCCGGAGAAGCTGAAAGGTGGAGATCGACTGACCTCCGGAGTCGTGGATGAAAACGATCGGGTTGCCGATCCCGATGTCCTGCGCTCACCACCCGCAGCTCCGTGACAGCCGGAGGAGGAGAGAGCGGTTTCCGTGTTTCCATGCGCCGTTTTCGTGCTTGTCGAACCTTCCTGACTTCCGGTCGAGTGAAACTGCCCGTCGCACCTGTTGCGGACATCAAGGGATGGAAACATCTCGGGGGCGCGTGTGCATGCTTTTCCCGGAGACCGGCAGGGAGCGCAGAAGGAGGTGTTGCCCGCTTCGGTTCGCTTTGTTCCACCCATCGAAATCGTGGGATCTTCTGCGAGGGGCAAGAGTTGGTGATCGTTGGGCAAAGCAAGGGGACGGGAGCAGAACTCGCTCCGCATCTTCACTTGCGGGAGGCGCCCAGCAGCTTTGCTCGATTTGTGAACACCGGTGCTTTGTCGGAGGATGCAAGGAACATATGGAAAGCAGGTTCGCAGCGCGTGCAAAGCACCCTTGTTAGAGCTCGATCGATGTCGATCTGGTTCCCTGCATCCAAATCAGGGTGTGAAATTAGTAAAAAATTGAGATGAAGAGGGTGGAGTTGCGGCTACGCTTTCATTACCTCTTCTTCCTTTTCTTTCTCCTTTCCGGGCAGTCCAAAGCATCGAAAAAGTTGGAGAGCAAAAAAGCTTTGCCAGAAACAACCTTTAGGTCCGAGCATTGAGAAAAAAAAAAAAAAAAAACTTCTAAACTCAGTGCATTCTAAGGTGCATTCCATCACGGATTTACCGACATGCCAGAAAGGAAGTGACTCGTCTTCCAGCCCAGACTAAAGAACTAGCACCGGCAGGATCGGAAAGCACGCTCTGATAATTAAGATAAGTCAGGTTCATAAAAGGCCGTCGTCCCTGCGTAAGGCCATTTTGCACGCAGCCGCAAGAAGCGAGGCAAGCAGTCGATTGTGACTTTGATTCCAAATGCAGCATTCCAATGTGAGAGCAGAGCACTAAAATCCACAAATGGGAAACGAAACTTTGGATTCTGGAGGATGGAAATTCCTCCGCCGCTTTGCCGAGATGATGTGCACGCGAGGGTTTCGCGTTCTTTTCTTGCTTGGTTGGGATCGTGGAGCACTCGAAAGGACGAAAAAGATGCGGGGTGATTCCTTGGTAGCGGGATTGTATTTGGGATTCACTACATAGTACTACAAGCCTGGATGATTTTCGAGGTTCCATTCGAGAGGAAAAAGGCACGTTAGGACGTTGTTCTGGAACCAGCCGGAGCCAAATTAACAATTTCTCCGCGGAAGACCGACGGGGCACGAATTTTGGTTCTTTGGTCAAGGAACAGCACGCGACCACATCTTCGGAATGGCTGCTGGACCTACACGGACAAATTCCGATTCCCTCCCACAAGCAATTGAAAGCACATTTGCTCCAGGACTGTTTCTGAGCCACACTTCGGGAAGTGTTAGCGCACTGGGTGTAAGCTGGAACGAAGCGACAAGCCTTTATCTCATTAGAAAAGGAAGCGAATAATGAACCCATCTGCTCAGGAAGTTCGCATTAGGTACACAATGGAGGACAAATTTCCGTTCGTGGGCCCCTTGAAATCAGAAAAACAAGATGAAGACAGGATCAAGCAAACTAATTTTGGTCACCAGCCTCCGGAACAGATCAACGCGGAGAGGAAGGGAAAAGAATCTTTCAAAGGAGCGAACGAAATCAGCGGGAGCGCCGTAGGAATCGTAGCTGAAATATCGCGAATGGTCAACGCTGTGCAAATACAAGGAAAACCCACTATGTGTGTTTTCGGATGATTCATTCCCGCATACCCGCTCGTGTTTGAGTCGTCAGCCATCCACGGAAAGACCGATGAATCAACATCACCCATTCTTTTTTTTTTGCACTTTATGCAGAGCACAGGCCTTCCAAAAAATACCTTCGGCTGCCGTGCTCGACCAGCTCGTCGCTCCTACGAAAGCCAACCACACGAAAAACACGAAGACGAGCACCAGCCATGGTGCCTGCCTGCGGATGGATCCCACCCCACTTCATCATAGCAGGTTGGGTTTCATCCAGAGGCGGGCACCATGGCTGGTGCTTGTCTTCGTGCTCCCCGTGCCCGTGCTTTGAGCCCCGACGGCACAAGGACGAGGCCAGCGAACTTTCGAGATGAGCATGGATGCCCACATCGTCTCCCAGGGATTCACCGCTGAGACGCTTCCCCTGACCATCCCGCGTTTCCAAACTATCAGCCCAGCAGTGCAGAACACGTATCCTTCCAGAATCTTCTCCAGGTGTGCCTTCGAAACGGAACGCCTGCTTTCCGGAATGCATCTTTGCGGGGAACCATCGCAACAGTCGTCCCAGCTATAGGTCCCCCTCCGCCTCTCAGATTTTCCCCGTGAAGTCGCGCGCTGCTGCTCACTGGAGCTTTGGAAATGGAACATCTTCCAAAGGAGCAGCCCCTCTTTCACGAACTGAAGACGCTTCCTCCTGTTGGAAGAAGGGATGCGAGTTGCCTGGAAATCCGTTCGCGGTGGGTTCAGATCTCCCTGCTCCGGGGGAGAAGGGGGGGAATATTTTTCTTCACCCGTTTTCGATCGAAGGATGAGATTCATTCCGTGGTTTCTCTCCCTTGGCTATTGCGCTGCCATCCGACGGAAGAATGGAAATCGAAAGGTTCTGTTTATTGACCGGTCGCACCTCATTTTGGAAACTCAATCGGAAAATCATGAAATACGTCACAACATCCTATGAGACTGAGAAACAGCCGTTGTCTTAATCATGAAGCGCATCGATCACTGCCGCATCCTCACAAATTAATAAGTGAGAAGACGGAGATGAAAGCCGCGGCAGCAAACAGTCTGCAGAAAATGCTACAGATCGTTACTGCTTCCGAGAACAGTGAAGTTGGCCGTTCATCCGGGCACAAGTGATAGCTGGGCGCAGTCATTCCTTGTGGAGGCTCCCGGCTACCGTCGGTTGACCCCGCGTACCCTACGGTACCCTGGGTCGCATCCAGTTATAGAAAAAATGCCTGCTCCCGGCGTTTAGCGGAAGAAGCGAGGTTCAACCTACCCCGGGTCATCTACGTTTCCATGGGTAGCACGGCCCCGGAGTTCATCTGCGGGACAGCTCACGCACGCACGGCTTTGCCTTCGCCCTCTGCAGTGCTCTGCGGCCGTCACGCTGACGAATGGCACCGTCTGAATCTTTTGATTTATTGAATTTCGAGAACAACTTGCTCCAGCATCCGAACTTTTAGAGTGTGCACACTCCTTTCTTTTCTTTTTTTAAACCCTTAGAAAATTGCCTTTCGGTTTCCGATGCCACGCATGACAGTTTCCATCCCCACGCAGCCTTCCTCTGGCTTCTCCGGGAGACGAGGCGGTTTGCTTGATCACACAGTCTGGCTATTTATTCCAGAGTGACAAAAACCAGCGCTTTATCATAAAGTTAATCAAAAAGCTGCCAGGCCATCGTGCACAGCAAAACCGCGTACGTGATTTACCCCGGCAAGCGCGCTCGTCCTCCCCATCGCTGCTGCTGCACGGAGGACTGGTGTCTAAGACGCACCGCGTTCCCCCCCCCCTCCCCTGGCCGAAGAGAACCCGGCTGGTGTAAAATTAAGGATTTTCCCGTGGAAAACGAAGTGCCCCTCTCCATCCGGAAGATGAAATGCGATTCCGTGATTTCCCGGTGACAGCGGCCGCCGTCCTCTTCCCGGGTTGGCTTCCCTCAGGATTTTTCGTCGGTCAGCCGGTCTCGCTCGCCTCCGCTGCGGAGACCGCTCGCTGCTCGCGTGGGCGTCTCGCTCGCGAGAGAGCGCCGGAGTCGCTTGAGCTGCGTCGATCGAGCTTGGGGGGGCGACGGCGGCCAGTCAGCTCTACCTTGGTTCACGACGCGGGGAAGCGGCGAGGTGACCTCGCCCCTCTGCCCCCGAACCAAAGAGGGCGCCACCAACTGGATTGTGGGAAGACGCGGAGCACGAAATCCGGAGACCCTCCGTTTCCCGGAGGCCGCAGACGTTTCCTCCCTCCACCCCTCCCCCAGCGTGTCTCATCCCCCTGGGACCCCTTCTCGCTGCTGCGCACGCCCTTAGTTTGGCTGACGAGCCGTGCCCCGGAGGCACGACTTGGCGTGTTCATTCCATCTGAAGAGACCCCCCGAGTGACCTGGTTCTGGAGGAAAAGACACCGCGGACTACACCGACAACATCCCTAGAAGGGGATCTCCAGGGAGAAGTTCGGAGATGGAACGCCGTCTAAGAAACTGACCGCTCCTTTCCGGGACTGCTCGAAATCTTTCGCGTATCCGCGGATGGCTATCCACGCCGATGTTCTTTGCCGCAGGTCTTCCCTCGCAAAGCGCTTCCGGCGGCACGGTCGCAGTTCGCGCCGCGATGGCGACTGACAGAGGGCCAAGAGACGAGTCGTCGCTTGGCAACCCGTTAGTTTCGCCAACCCTGCCGGAAATCGCATGCGCCCACTGGTCGTCTTCGTCAAGGACGTTTCGAAATTTCGGTGTGACTACGTGACCCCGTTCGGAGTCAGCAGACGAATCAGCGAGCAAAAGAGCAAGCGAAAGGCTCCGGAGATGTCTTTCCAAGATGGCGGACCAACTGTCACGGAGAAGAATTTTGCCAAGTTTTGCTTGATGAGGTGAGGCTCGCGGATTCCCCGGACGAGCCCCTGGGCGTCCCTGCTTCCTGAGGGAGTGCCCACCTCTGCCGAACGAGGTCGCGGGGTCGTTCGTCGTTTCCTTTCTTTGGTGGTCTCTTCTTCCTTCCTTCCTTCCAGTGTTCCTTCTTTCCGCTTCCGCGCGCATAAAATTCGTGGCCGGGGCATCGAAGGAAAGGATTTCTCCTGTTGGCTCGTCGAACGCGGATGGATGCTGCTCTCTTTTGTTGTTGCTGCTGCTGTTGCTGCTTTCATTGCATTTTCTCATATCTTCACGGACGGACCGAGGAAACGCCGGCTGTCCCAAACCTTGGAAGGTTGTTTTCCTCGTGGTTCTCGACTTCCGGGTGGAGTTGCCCTCCGTCTATGCTCGTGCGAAACCCAGGTCAAAGCTTTTTCCTTGCAACAGACAGACCGTGTGGCCGCGACGATGCAGGGGATGATGCTCTTCGCTCTTCGCGAGGACTCTTCGACCAGCTGCAAACTGACCTGCGCTGGGGGGCTGCAGAGAGAGGTTTTTCGTCCGGTTTCGTGTTCCTCCCTGCAAAAGTCGATTTTTCCCTGGGGAAGGGTGGGGAGGGGATTCCATCGCTGCGAAGCATCATCCCGCCGGTTACATTTCCTTCCGCACGTTCATCCCTTTGGTCCTGGAGGAAGAACGCCGGAGCGTTCGGAGGGCAGCTTCTGCTGTCCGCATGCTCGCAGAGCAGATGCCGAAGAGCAGCAGGAACGTTTCGGGATGTGCGCAAGCATGAATCCTCATCGGTTCTCGGGGACTGTGCTGGAAGATTGGCGGAAGAAACGTGCGGCGCGGGAAAAGGAAGGTCGTTCTTCTAGCTGTCGGGTCTGTTGCTTCTTCCGCATTCCTCCGGGATGCGCTTTGCGGGAAACGGATGCTCTCTGCCAGCTGCAAAATTTGGATTCTAAGCAGCAAGCATCTTATTGGGATGCAGATCCTGCAAGAGATGCTTCCTCTACGCGAGCCACCACGAACGTCTTGGTCAACGTGTAGGAATTTGAATTTGAGAAAAGAGGGACATTCCTCATCTCCTTCAAAGTTTCAGAGCCTCTCTGCGCATGTCTTTCTTATCATCATGTCTTAAGGAGAACTGTTGCAAAAGAAAAAAAAAAAAAAAAAGAGTTTCGACTTGCTGATGCCTCGTCGAACGGGTCCGACGTCACGAAAACGCACACCATCCCGAAGGCACACCACTGGTGTTCCTGGTGCCAAGCTCCGAGATGCTGCCGCTGGAATTTTCTTCGCGAGGTGGAAAGGTCGTTTCCCCCCTCCCCCACCCCCCTTTTTTTTTCTTTTTTTTTTTAAATACCTTCGGAGATCAGTAATAGGAAGGCAAATGCGAAATGGAAGCGCTCACTCTTCCTGTGGAGTGAACTCGCGCGATCAACCAGCCAGGAAGACATACTTCGGGAAGTCGGGAAGCACTTCGCCGTGCTGATGCAGATTTATTGTGCATCACCAGCATCCCCTCTATTTTCAATTAAACGGCAGTGTTCTCGCGTTTCGAAGGCAGAACGGGCACTCGTATTGATCCTTTCGGGGCGAACTATTGGATACCGGGAACGTGCGGTCGCCTTCAAGCGGAGTCTGCATTAAAGTGCTCGTTCGCTCATGTATGTACCTCACGATGAAGGAATTTTATTGGGACGTTCCCTGGGAGAAAGTGAAAACGCATTTTTCCCGATCAAGTAACAACTGGAAGGGACACATTTCGAAAACACGGGTGCGGGTTCGTTTGTTTTTCCTCCCCTCACCCACCCACCCTTTTGTGCGCGCGCGTGCTCGTTTCTAAAGTCCTCCCACCGTGGAGCTGTTGAAAATGCAGAGCTGAAAGCAGCATCGATCGACGCCGACCTCACGCGGTTTTCGAAGTTGCACTCGACAGCAACGTCTCCAGAAACGAAGAAAAGAGGGAAAGCTGGATGTAAGAACGCTCAATGTAGGGGGGGAAAAAAAAAAAAAAAAAAAAGGAAAAGGGGGAGGGAGAGGGGCGAGGGAGGAAAGGGAACACGCTGTGCTGTCCCGTGCAGACGTGTGACTTTGGCGTGCCAGGATCTTCGATGCTTGGCCCACCCCGGGTTGCTCCCTGCCCGCTAATCGGTGAGCGTGCACGCTCAGGTGAGCGCTGAGGTTGGTGGCTGCTGCCACGAGGATCTTCTCCGACAAGCAGCAGCGGCAGCAGCAGCAGCAGCTGTTGTCTCCTCCGTACATCCTCTCGACGAGGTGTCGGCACAAGGGAAGCCATGAATCGCACAGCAACGGAGCACGGAAGAAGGACGGAATTCCGCCTCTCTCGAATCTCAAAAAGCCGTCGCAATGATAAGGAAGTGAAATTTAGCAGGCGGATATTTGGCGTCTTGGGCTTGTTTCGATCTTAGCATCCCTGTGTCCACGAGATGCCATGGCGATAGTACTGATGAGAAAATGTGCGAAAACTTCCCACTTCATCCAAAGAGCGGTGATTTGCTTTTGTTTTTTTCTTTTTCCCTGTACACTTGCGAACAGCTTTTGAATGAGATCTGAAATCGATGCGGGAGTGAAAAGTGCTTCACCCAAGTCCAGTCTTCACTGATCTCAACGTTGATGACCATCCTTTAGGCTGGAACTCTCTATTGAAATGCGTAGTGATTGAAATCTAAGGAGCTCTAAATGGAACGGCCAAGCAATAGATTATTAAACAAGAGAGCCTGCGCGAAAATGATTATAAATGCTACTTTCAAGAAATGACACGTCCATGACGAGAAGCAACCCTAGCGTGTAATAACCAACCCTTTACCTTCTTCGTCATCTGTCGCATCTTGAGAAGGAAAGCCTTTCTTTCACGCAGTCTTTTGTCAAATGATAAGGAGAGCGAAAAGGTCAAAAACCAAAGGTCTCCGGACAACAACACTGATGGGATGGAACCAACCAATCAGGGCAACATGAATAATCTGTAGTTGCTGATGCTGTATGAACCGAAAAGCGAAATCTTCCTGCTGTGCAAGCTCTGAGAAAAAAATAGGGCCTTTTTCAGTTTATTGCTTTGCCCCCCAAGGCACAAACGACACCTAAAAGAAATGCTCTAAAAACACATCAGTGAATTAAGAGCTACACAACGGAAAGCTGATAACAAATGACAGCAAACAAAAACAAGGAGTGTAGTTGATTATTCTACGATGCTTGGAGTATCCAAAAGAGATTTTATGTAGTCCTTTCTTTCCTTTTTTGCCTTTCCTCCTGAATATCACTGGGGAAAATATCTGTAAAGTGTTTGTTTATTCCACCGTGTGCATTCGATAACGGATTTGATAGCACCGTAAGCGTCCGTGGGCAAGAGGAAAGGCTTAGATATAAGGAAGTCGGAAGGGACTCCTTCCCATGCAGCACCTGCATTTGAATTGCCTCCTAAAAAGGTATATTTGACATTTGGGGAAAGCATATTTAATAACCCCAGGAAATGGTTTTTTTTTTTGTGTGTGTGTTCGGTAGCCTAGCCTGGGCTGCTGCAAAAAAGGCGCTTGATAACCGAGAGATCGATGCTTCATTTAGCTCGATGTTCCATTTCTTAGTGGAGACTCTGACCAGGAGAGGATTTTACGAATATACAAATCCATGGTGGACGTGTATGTATTTGATCTGCTCTATTGATTTGGAACCACATGCTTGTTATGTGTCAGAGAAGAAACGCACGAGGGTTTGGACTTCTTGAAAAATCGGCTGCCTACTCTAAACCTACGCAACCAGTCGATGCATCCACTTCTTCTATTGACCTGTAAATTGAGAGGGTTCGTTCACTCTGACGCTGAGTGGATGTTTCACCATTTATGATATCAATCTGAGATTCAGAAGTTTTATCAATGCTCCGGTAATTTCTTCTCGGTAGAGAGGCCGTCGGTTTGCCTCGTGTCACAACTCCGCGCAGAAGGATGCACACGGTTTTCAAAGATGGGAGTGTCCCTGCCTGTAAGTGTCGTTTCCGTGGTCTCTACCACGTTCGGGTGCCACTTTATGTTCCGGATGTTATTGCAGATTTGCTCTCAGGTTTCCCCTTTGGCTGCTCATTCGGCGCAGACGGGAAGCTTGTCTGTATCCTTCGCGGCAATCGGTCCGAAAGAGATGTCCTCGAAAATTCATTTCCTCACCCGTCGCACTCGTGCGTGTGCGTTTCCAGGAGACACCCACGCCACCGCCGTTCTCCTTCGCGCTCCGAGCCGTGGGGCGCGCACCCTGAGAGGACCTCGCGACCCGTGATTGCCCCCGTACACCAAACGTCACCGCCGGAACTCGGCGTTAACCTGCCATCATCATGGACGGTGTGTGGTGCTTTCCGTGGGTCATCCATTCATTAAGGGAGCGTTTTCCTCGTTCGTTTCTATGGACTGGATGCGAATAACTTGGTTGTGCACGTAATTTACGAGGTCCGACTCGAATCCATCATCCAAGGGAGTGGAACCGAATCCTTGGCACCTCGTGGAAATCTCGGGGCTTCGCTTTCCTTCCATTTTCCGGGACACGAGAGGTGTGCCATCAAGACGGAGCATCTGGGAAGATCGAGAGCGCGGATTTAGGGAAAAAGATGGTCAAAAGTGAAAACGCCAAGGGCGACGAGTTTGGTGGCCCCGGAGGCGATGATTCTGCTCCCACATTTCTGTTTCTCAAGTTTTTCCTTTCTTCATTTTGTTCTTCTTGCGTCTCTTCATCGCTCAAAGCAGGATGCGAAGTATCACACATAGGAAAGTAATGTGTGACTCGAATCGTTAGGGAGCCAGTATTTTAGGGGTCAGTTTCAATTTTGAGTGGAAATGCAGACGTTACTTCTTTTCTGGCTGCAGAATGAAATCGATTTTAACTTCAGTCAGCGGGGTGAGGCGGCTTCGTCGAATCAAAACGTGGAAGAGCCAATAAACACCTACGGAAGATGGGATCTTGGATCCTCAAGATGGTGCATGTGGGCGCTCAAAACGAACTGGAATCTTTTAGCGCGAGGAAATCAAACGCGCTGTCCCGCCGCCATTCTGGAAATCGTTTTCCAAAAAAACAGGAATCCTCTTTTGTTTTTGCTTTTTTTTCGTTTTCGAGGGAAATTCCATGCCGTCAAACCTTAAATCTGACGGCATTGAATTTCCATTTTCTGGATAGTTAGGTCTCTATGCAAATGGAACTCGCCCCGCCTTATAAATGATTTTCCCTCCCGTTCTGCATCACCGCAGGCTTCGGTTTCGATGGCGCAACCACCGCACCATCTTCCGGAGCATCGGGCTCGAAACCGCACGCAGACCTGAGATCGGAGTTCCGGCCACCGAGCGCCCACCGCCCAGGATTCGTGGATTCCGATTCGTGGGTGCCTCACGTGCCGGAAGCCACTTTCAGTTGCCAGTCCGGTGCGCGGACGAACTTCCGACCACGGCGCCGCGAAGAGCGGAACCACGCAGTTCCTCGCTCGCCAGTTGCGGCTGCCGGCAATCGTGCAGGCGCCAGCGATCGCCGAAGCAAACTCGCCCACTACGAGCTACTGCAGAAGGCCTGCAAGGTCCACAGATCGCAGGGTCGCCTCCCTCCGCCACGCATTCATCCTCGCCGAAGAGACCGAGAAAAAGAGCCAGCGACTGCATCGCGATCGCCCGAACACCGTGGTCTGGGAATGAGGAACGTCTTCGACGGCACAGCCCCTCAGACGGAACAGCAGGGAGGTTCCGCGAAACGCCCGCCACGTGGAATGGAGCAGGGGATGGAACGCGTACACGACAGGGGGGGCGCAAGTGACGACGGCGCGAGTCCTCAAAGTCATCTTGGTTCGAAGACGGGGAACAAGGGGAATTTTGAAGCACCAGCAGTATGCTTTTGTTCGGGTTAACCCGCCGGCTGAAGTTCCCCTCGCTTGGAGGCGGAAGGCACGGGGGGAGGAGAGGGGCGAGGGAAAAAAGACTGTCCGCTCCGAGGTCTCCCCGACGGGAGCACTCTGCATCCCAGAAGGCTCTCGGAGCAAGGACGAAGTGCGATAGCTCAGACGGGCTCAAGCGCGCAGCGGCACCTCTTTGCCGTTGCCGTCGTTGACCGAGGCTTCAATTCCCGGGTCAGCTGACTCTGGCTGTTATGGCTGGACACTCTGCTGCGGCCTACCGCCACGCGCTTCCCGGGCTGATGTAACAACTGTGCTTGCGTCTCCGTCACGCAAACCGACGGTCGAGCAGCGGCCGCGTTCAGCTGAAATCCTCAGCAAGAAATTCACGGCAGCGGGAAGCTTTGCCGCCCCCCACCCCAGCCTCCCCTCCAGATTTGTAATCCCTGCGCTGCCTTCCCAGGGATTATCAGTTTCCATGTAAATGCGGAAATTCCTGCCCTCCTTAACTGAATCGAGAGCAGGTTCGCGGAACCAAATTCCCATAGTTACGGCCGTTTGGTTAGGGAGCAGAGGAAATCCTGGCCAGAAATGATAACTGCCCAGTCAGTCGTTTCGGGAGCCCTCACTTTCCTCTGGGCAACGAAGGCGAGAACCGCAGAGCATGAGGGGAAGGGGGGGAGGAAATGGCTGCTTTGAGGGGCCGCCGGTTGGGCACCACCGGGGAATGCGGCCTTGTCGCACGGCGGGGGGCATGGAGGGCGGCAGAGCAGCGGGAAGAAGAGCGAGGCCGTGAGATGTCATCGGGAGAGTTCGAAACCACGCCCTGTAGGATGAGGACACTTTCGGCGGTGTCCCCGTGGTGGCTGAGGATTCCCCTCGCTACCGAAAGGCTGGAAGCACCTCCGCGTGATGGCGCAGTTCCACGAACTCCGAGCCCTACGCGCCTATCCGTCTGCCGCAGTTCACGCGGCAGTGGACACGCCTCGCCTTTCATCTCGGGACGCTTCTTCTGTTGTCCTGAGGAGGAGGTGGCACATCCTGCCTACCAGCAATGCTTCCCACGTGCGTGGGACTCGTGAAGCATGCGGTCGTCGTCGTCGCACAGGATGAAGCACCGGCGTTCCCTCTTCGGCGCGCGAGGTGTGCGCTCTTTATGTTTTCCGGCGATGAAAGCAATTGGTAGTCACAGAGCAGAGAGCCAAGAAGACAGCTTCCGGAAGCAAGAAAAGTGAAGCCGTGCCGAAGACAAACACACACACACAAAAGGCATCCCAGGCGGTCCCGCCGCCTCGCACGTGAGACATCTTCTTCCTGCCACCCCCGATTTCCCTTTTTGCCCAGCATGCAAATTCATTGCTCTGTCCCGAAATGTAGTCTCGGTTCGGATCCGCTCGGGCGGAAAAAAAGAAGATCTGAGGACGGTGCGAATCCTTCGCGAAGAGGATGGCGCTGACGGCTCACATTTCATTTACGCCCGCTTTTCGGCGCCCGGCAAAACGCTCCTCTGCCTTTTCCCGCGCCCGAAACAAAAGGGGAACAGGAAGGGAGGGGAGAAGCGACCGCTTTCCGTACGGAGGAAACAAGCGCACGTACCTGTCTTCACGAGCTTCAGGTGCACGAAGCTGTTGCTCTTGAGCTCTTCGTTGAGGGAGGGATCCGTGAGATCCTTGATGCTGAGGTCGCTCATGCTTACGTGCCGACTGCCCGCAACTCTGTACCAGCCGTAATACCCATTACTTCCTCACATTCCACCGTCCCAGCGAGCGGATCGTACTGCAACTCGCCGGTACAGGTAAGCAGCATTAGGTCAGCCCGTGTGAGCGCAAAAGCAAACACGAGGAAGAGATTGCCTTGCGTTCTTGGGAGAGAGGGGATCGCAGTGTTGATCGCACGTGCGTGCCCGCCGCACGCAACGGCGCGCGCGTACCCGCCTCCCGACTACGACGCACCCTCCGCTCGGCGCTGCGCACGCGGGTGGTGTATGCTCACCGATCCCCCCACACCCCCTCGTCCCCCCAGCAGGGTGGTCGGTGCACGCGCACCCACCAAAATGCAGGAGATGACAGGGCAGGGTGGCGTTCGCAACGTCTTCCGCCACCACTAGACGCACCTCTTTCCGTGCAGTTCCCAAGGGCCGGGGAATGCAGGCTTCCTGCCGACAGCAAGCCACGGTAGTTCTTAGCCTCGAGACACAGATCTGGGCTTGGATTTCTCTCAAAGAGTTCCTTTCCAAGCAAGGAGAATTTCGATCCCGTGCGCGCGGTACCTCTACGAGGCCTGGCATCCCTGCTGTTTTTCGTTTCCGCCCCCCATTTCGGGGAGGAACGCGTAAGTGGAGAGTTCTCGATTCGTTTCAGAGGGAATAGGCGGCGGAGGTGCAAGCTTCGTCTAATTTTCATGGCTAATCTTCGTTTTCCCTACAAGAAGTTGATTGCCGTTTACTCTCGAGCTGGAAAAAAATCATTAGAAGACTTCCGGTGACCTACGCTTTACGTCCGTTTAAACGGGGAAGGGGGGGGGGGGATGAATTCACGAACGAATCCGACTCCTATGATATGGTCAGTGGGATAAAGACACTGTTGTGATAATCGGGTCAGCTGTGGAGCCAGGCACAGAAACCACGGTCAGGAGATGATGCATGCGCGTTGCATGGAGAAGAAGTCGTTTTTTAGACGCTGCGGCTACGGAAGCGCAGGAGAGGTCAAGAGGGGGCCAATGGTAGACAGGCGGCGCACTGAAGCTCTTTTTGACCTGATTTTCCATGTGCTTAGATGATAACCTTAGCAAGAGCACTGCTGCACCTCGCAGGAGGCAACTGGGCTGGGAGCAAATCGTCTGGCGCAAGAAAAGTGCAATGCGATCCGCTCGCCTCCTCCTGTAGTTTCAACTCTCTCTCATCCCGCGTTCATCTTCAGGTCTCCCCTCCTGCCCGTGGACTTGAAAGCGATGCGCTAGCCCGAGGTGGACGAAGACTGTTCCTCGAACCCAACCATCGGCCCGCTCTTGACCTCTCCTGCGCTTCCGTAACCGCAGCGTCTAAAAAACGACTTCTTCTCCATGCAACGCGCATGCATCATCTCCTGACCGTGGTTTCTGTGCCTGGTTCCACAGCTGACCCGATTATCACAACAGTGTCTTTATCCCACTGACCATATCATAGGAGTCGGATTCGTGGATCCGTTTTTTTTTTTTTTTCTAAAAAAAAAGAATAAACGTGTGATTTCGTGACTCTTGCCCAGCATCAAACGAGGTGATTAAAGCTGACATGAAAAAGCAAAAGAAACTGAAATTTCTCTTGGAGACTTTTGTTGTTAGTTTACCAATCTCGTGGCTCCCTCAATAAAACAGTGGCTCTACGGATCATAAATAACATCTGGCTGATTAATCTATATAATTTCAGGATAAAAGTTGGTCTATCAGAAAAGCTTAGTTCAAAGCAGTTTCCGAAAGAGAATCCCTGGAACATAAAGTACTGCGGGGCCCCCTGTTAAAGTCTGATTAGAAACTTTCCAACGCTGTGTACGTGTGGAAAATCAGCTCGTATTTTTGCCAGCCCTCGCGGGTAGGAAAGCACCAGCCATCTTGGTATCTTTCAAGCACCCAAGATCGGCAGCTTCGCCACACGCTCAAGAATACGACGCAACTTGGCTCGAGGGCATCCTGCAAGAGATCTAAAAGTTCGACGCCCAAGAACGATGATGGAACGATTCCATTCTTTCTCGGGATGGATGACGGATTCGTTTCGAGAAAAGTGTCCCCATCCACCCTGCCTAAGCTAGTCCACCTCCATCCGTACTCCTCACCTCACCTAACCCAACTTTTCACACCTACCTAAACGGATCTGCCTACCCAGCCTCCCTGTCCTTTCCCTAACCTGACCTCACCTACCTGATTCCGAACGAAAGTTTGTGCTCGTGTCCCATGCGACCTCGATGGTGCTGTTTCTTCATCTGAGACCTCGGAGGGATGAATCCGCTCAGAATGTTCGAACACCTGAACAACATTACGCCAATGTTTTTCCTTAATCCTGACATTCCTAGGCTCTAGTTTGATCCATCCAGACATCCGATGTTCAGATAGTTCCAGGCGCTGTAAAAAAGGTATCAGTACGATTTGACCGTTCCCAACTAATGATCCTTATTTGCACGGACAAAGTGTAAACAGAAAGCAGCAACTGCTGCTGCACCGCATCTGTTAATCCGCGCTAGCTACAAACAGATTTTCCTCGCTCGAGAGCAGGGAGTCGGGATACATGGAAAGCAGGGGGTCGAGATACACGGTCTTCAATCATCTACCTCTCTGGAGCACCGCGCGATCCGCTCTCCGTCACCTGTCTGTTTGGAATAGCAGTATCTTTGCTTTGGTCGCTGCTTGGCAATTCCACTCAATCAACATTTGCTCAAACGCTGCTCCGCCTACACTCTCTGCTGTCGTTCCCTAAACCTCTTACCTGACTTCCGAGAATGTGCAAACAGTGTGGTCAACGTGAAGAAACTTCCGCGTCGTCGACAAGAACGTGCGGGTGGGCTTGTCCGCTCGTCCTTCGCGAGGTGCACACACGCATAGGGTGGGTGAGATCGAACTTCCGAACTCTTCTTGCTCTCTTGGAGACTCTGAAAGACCACGCGGTGCCAGACAGATTGGCAAAGTTTGACGTGACCTATGTCCACTCGAGGGGTTTGACATGTCGTTTGGATCCACCTGCTCGCTTCTTCATCTTCCGGACCGTCGGTCCTCGCCACGCACCACTTCACCTTTTCTCCCCAGCCTCATGTGCTCGTGTCCCCTAAACATCCCATGCATCCGTTGATGGCTCATCAGATTGGAATCAACGGGTCGTGCCTCAGTTCTTGAAACAACTGGTTTTTTTGGAACAGTTCTTGGAGCAGATGTTTTGGGGAACAGTTCTGGGGACAGTTGGTTTTTGGAGCAGTTGGCCCTGAAATTGTAGAAGTCCACGCATCCAGATGATGCGGAATAAACACACGCGCACACACTGATCCCATTATGCATTCATCCTGCACTAGCAAGAGACTCCCCTGCTGGCTTGTGAGGAAACGAGCGGCAGCTTAGGACACCGATGCATCCACGCACACGAAAGCGCTCGCACCTGTTCCACGCGGCTGGGATGCCTAATTTCCCAGCCGGCCCGGCTGCTTGTTCTATCTTAGGAAGCCCTTCGTCTCCAAAGCAAGCTTGTGAAGGACACACTCCATGGTTTCTTCCTTGTAGCTGGTTGCGACACTTTGCATGGTCTGCGGCCTCAGTTTGTGCACGAGCAGCAGGCACTTTATAGGACCTTTCGGCGCAAGCCACGCTCTGCGACGTCTGTCTCCTGACGTGCCGATATTGCTGACCTCTCTTGAGCGGACAAGGCAAGGCAACGCAGCTCTTCAGGTCAGCCCGCATTTTGCAGTCTTGGCTTCGTCAGCGATGGGAAGATGGGCAGCGGGGATCGAAAGACACACGAGAGATGAGTATGCGGGAAAACCAGAAAGGCGCTCCTTTCCCACGTTCGTGAACCTCAGGCAAGGAGGGGGTTCGCTCCCAGCCGGCCATCGCGAGATGCCAGCGGCGAACGAAAATCGGGAAATCCGGAGAATCGGGTTCCCTCAAAGGGATCAGGGAAACCAATGAGTTCATAAGCGCGAGATCAGGAAAGATGGCGATCTCGGTCAGGAGTGGGTTCTGGAGGAACAGGAGAACTGCGCGATACGGAAGGTCGTGGCTGTACAATTCCCGAGTGCGCCGGCAGTCGCCAAGTTAGCATGAAGGGAAGAAAATTTACCGTTTCGATGTACACTCCTCCCCGGTGTTGGGGTGGGGAGCTTTCGATGGAGAAGATGCCTGAAGGGGTTTTCCGGCATCGGCAACAGATCGAGCGAATCACGCAACAAAAACGATAGATTGGGAAGGTCATGCTCCTGGATAGAAGGCAATGGGAAGAGATCAATACGGAGACGCGAGTGAAGAGGCTGGATGCAACCGGCCGGAAGAAGAATATCTTTGCTCCGGAAAAAGCATCTAAGCTTCTTGAGCAGGACTTCGCCTCTCTGAACGCAGCAGCATGCGCGGGACACCGCCTCCATCCTCGGGAAATTTCAAGCTCTCGCTTTGCTGCTGTACATGAGTGGTAGGGATGTAGACACGTCAACGTGGTACACTTGCATCACGCTTGACCTCGACCTCAGTAACAAAGAATTCCTGGAAGAGTACATTGGACCACATGCGCTCTTCAGGGACGTCTTCCCATCGAGTCTGCATTCTCGAAGAGCACCTCAAGGTGTGGATGCAAGAACAGAGAAAGGTTCCTTCTTACAGACGGAGATGGAGAGCGTTTGAGGAACACTCGGATGGCGCGAAGTGCAGCCTCCGATCGGAGATTCCCCTTTGGCTCTTGTTCTTGCGGAAGCATCTCCTGCGTGAGTCCCGTCCTAAGGGCAAAACAAAGGCAGCCTCAACCGCGCGAGTTCCCCCGACTGTCAGCATCTCCCGCAACATCGGTCCGTCGCCTTGTTAAGCGGAAAGCTCCTCCTTGCCACGGGGAGTTGAGCGCACGAGACAATGCAGAGCATGAGAGGCACGAAGTCCCGTCTCCATGGAGTAACGAACGAGGTTGATTCGAATATTCGAATATATCGGCGGGCGGTGGACAGCTACGAGTGCTGACGTTCCGGACGAACCGCGACTCTTTAAGCAGCTCCGAATGGTTCAAGTCAGCAAAATTGATCTGCGGAAGGGAAAACGAACGCCGTTTCTTCTGATTCCTCTGCAGATCCCTACGAAACGTCAGTGAATCGCCACAGCCATCCAGAGAATCTTCCGTAATGTCAGCGGAGGATTTTTTTTTTTTTTTTTTTTTTTAATAGCGAGGTTCTGAGCATTAGCAAGGCAACGGGTGTAAGAGATCTCATCCACTTTGCTGCGAGCGGTCCTGGAGGAGTTTCATCTGCAAAAATAATTCGCAGATCACTTGGAGGGAACACCAACATCTCTCCTTCTTCAAGCCACCACTTTTCCAGTGCCGGCTCTTGTCCGCGCCGGAAACTCTAGGGCTCACTCTCGCCAGCACACTCTCGGAAAAAATGGATGCAGAAGAGAACGCCCAACAAACTCCAAAAGGCATCAAACCCTGGTCTCCAGCTGAGGATGGTTTCAACCACATCATCCACACGCAATCTCAAGAGTTCGCGATCGATCTCGAATTCCTCGTTACGTTCGGTGAGGCAGCATCACGCCCGGGATGTGAAAGGATGGAGGAATTCCAAAACTGCGCTTCCTTCAAAGTAAAAGTCTTCTCCTGAGGATCTCTTTCTTCCTCCGAAAACGTTTCCATGGCAGCGCGCAATCCATAGAGCCACAACAGTGCTCGTCCGGACCCGAAAAATTTGCATTCCACACCAGTTGCCTGGCAACCGGCGAAGCGCAGCCTCCACCTTGGTGCTCCCACGTGTTGCAAGCGCTCCTCTGAGAAAGAACTGCAAGTGGAAAGGATGCGAAGGGCTCGCGGCGTGCGAGGGTCAACCGCGGAAGGTCCAGCTATCAGCCGAACTGGAAATTCAAGCAAACGGTTCACCTTGGCACCCCATAAAAAGCACGAGATCTGCCCAGAGCAGGAGCTCCCTATACATCCGGTGTAACTTCGTTTCTCCTGATCGCCATATCCTCTCACAATGAATTAGAAATCCTCGAAAGTGCAGGACACGCTTCCTCCTCGGACTGGTTCCAGGAAGCATTCCCGCTAAAATTCGGTAGTTCAGAGGGACCAACAAGGGGGCGCCATGACAGGGGATTTTCTTCCACAGTTCGCTTATTTTTGCATGCCCCACTTTGACACACATGAAAGCCCAGGCAAAATCGATTAATGGCTTACAGAAGAAAAAAAAAAAAAAAGGAAAAAGGCAACTGCATCGATTCAACTATCATAGGAAGCTGACTGCAAAGTGCGAATAATACAAGAAAGTAGGAAGGCCCGAAAACCAACTTCAGCCTTACTTGAACGGCACATGCAGAAGAGTTTTAATAATTAAATCGGGGGGAGGGGCAAAAAAAAAAAAAAATTAGCGAATACCAATTTCCTAAAACTTTGATTGAAACTCTGGTGCGCGTCACGATAGGAAATCTCCATAAATGACTGATTGATTTTTTTTTTTGTTCAAACATTTCAATCTCGAGCTTAAACCCGTATGCACAATAAGGGAGGAGCCGCTTCCTGCTTCCGTACCGCCAGCAATCCCGCATTGACAATTCTCCTATTAAATTGTCTGTTCGGAACTCGTAACGATCAAAAAAGAAGGGAAAAAAAGGGAAGGCGACCAGGCTGAGGATGCACTGCATCAGACAGTGCTGCTCTCGAGCTGTTCTTTGGGAGGCTGCAAGAGCAGACTCGAGCTAAAATCAAAAGCTTGGGCACACATCCTGTGGCCTGAGAACGCAAAAGTTTTGATTGGTGGTCTTTTGTACTCACAAGATGTGGATGCTCCACGGCTCCAACTGAGGAATCATCACTTACTCGGGGTCCATCAGAAAGGCTGAAATGGATCTCGCGCTCGTCTCTAAGGCTTCTGCAGCTGAAGAAATCAAATAACGATCTTCATGAAGAGAGCAGACATGGAAGTGACTATTCAGTGTCAGGCCTTTACCAAGAGGTACAAGAAAAATGAAGGAGGATCACATAATCCACCGCCTGTACGTGGCACAGGGGAAAAACACACCTGGTGGGTGCCACCGGTGGGGGAAACTTCTTAGAGTTGGGTTGTTTGAGCGCGTGACAGGCCGTCCGTTGCCATCTTGGAAAAGGCTGGGAAGCACATGCCGGTGTGGCCAGCTGCATTTGCAGAAAACAGCTTTACAGGAGAGCACCTTTGGCGTACGTTGAACTATAGCGGGTCAACTTTCCAACCGGTGGGAATTCTGCAAGTCAGGGAGGAGAAAATCCTGTCGTGGAAGGTGAGTTCTCCGATGGCAGGAGGGGGATAATTGTCTTACTAACCTTCCTTTTTCATTTCAAAAACAGTTTGCTGTTTCGCAATGCGGATGGCCAAAATCAGAATCCCTCCACTCATAAGGAGGCACAGCATGTGACGAGGAAAAAATACAATTGCGGGATTTCAAGGATTTGTAAAACGAGGACTCAAAAGCGGGGTTCGATTTGCATGGACAGGGAACTGCTGCTTCCAAAAGTTTCAAACCACCCAGCATTTTTCTCAAGGTGGTTGAAAACTCCCCAGGAAACGCCTGGAGCGCACACTGCTGACCACCACTGAACCCCGAATCCGAAATGCTGCGAGGAGCTCAAGAAAGGATGAAATGTTGATTTTCCAGCACGATCTTTCCCTTTACGTTTTGGCTAGTCCCAGAAGGCAAGCAGTTTTCTTAGGGCGCGGTTTATTTGGACGATCGATTGCGGAAGGAAAGCAGATGGATAAACGACCAGGTCAAGTTGCTTGCTTGCTTGCTTTTCAATCCTAAATCGTCAGAGTGCGCAATTCCAATTGGATTCCTCCATGAATCCAAAGTACTCTGATCGGAGGTTCACGGATCTGTGTGCGATCTCGCTGCATCCCGAAAAGAACTGGACATGCGTTCTCATGAAGACTTGGGGCGATTACCTGTCGAAGGGAGCCAGTCCTCTGGACGTGTGCAGAAACGGGAATCTACGACACACATACCGGCGGAGCGCCACGCTGACCAGGCAGGAATCTAAAGATCTACGGAACTTTCCAAGATAACAAATAAGAGGGTGTGGTGGTGAAAGCTCGCGGGTCGCCGAGCATTCCATTGGAACATTTTTCACCAGAGATCCGGGTGGTTCTCCCGAGAAAAGCCTCCTCCTGCTACCCAAGCCAAGGAACACTTCTCGTTTTAAGAGATGTCATTCGGGAGTATCTGCTGTCGGTAGTCATTCTCACGTCGGTGCTTTACCCAAGAGGGGAGAACAAAGACGCTCCATGAGGTGAAGCCTTTCTTCCCTGCTGACCGAAAATCTTCGCCACCAAAAGTACCCCTTTGTCAGCGCTCTTACTCGCTTTGACATCTGCATCCATTCTTTTTATTGGATTCGATTTCTAAGCTAGCAGGAAAGACTCGCCTCTATCCTCCTGGGCACATCCCGGCCCACGAGTGCTAAAACAAATATTGTTCTTTGGAATCATTGATATTCAAGAATTCCCTCATTCGTCAGGAATCTCCCCCTCTCTTCCGTCCACAAGTGCCTCCCGGAAATTCGGAGCCGCGTGGGTTTTCAATCGTCGCCCTTCCGTGGGGAGCATGTGAGATTCCGGAAACTCCCTGAATAACTCTGGTTTCGCACAGTTAGGACCCGTTTCCAAGGTGATTCCTCGCCTTCGGGAACGCGCTAGCGCTCCCGTGTGCATTCCGGTTTTCGTTCCAAAGGGCGCAGTTCAGGACAACTTGGAACTTTCTGGAACTTCGATGCCAGACTGCGTGAAGGCCTTCAGACTTTTGGCTCTCGATATCCCGGCCACTTTGTCCAAAAGCAGCTGCCCTTGCCCTTTGATTCTGGAAAACCGTAAGGAAAACTCCCTTCCAAGAGTGAGCCTGCGACCTCAGCACAGTCTCATTCTATTCTTCCACGTGAAATCCCGGGAGTTCACGGATAGCTTCCCTTCCGTGGAAACCTTCTCGAGCACGTCTTGGCATTCCTGTTGTGACGAGCGTGGAGTCGTCGCGGAGTGCTCCTGTGCTTCTATCTCTTGCTCCAGGCAGCCATGAGTTCTCGGCGATGGGCCGGCGACCGTGGATCACACCTAAAAGCAGCGTTACTGCCGAAGTTTCCGGAGGAGTGGGCAGGAAACCTCGTTCCTCGTCGGGAGAATGTTCCACTGGTAGAGGCGCTGCCTTCTTACTCCTCCGCTTCTGATGGAGCCGACAAGCGCCTGTCCGCTTCAAGCAAGCAATGCCTGGGAAGAACTTTCCGGGATGCCAGCCTGGATGAGAAAGAGGTCGCAAGCCAGCTCTGGCGTGCGGCTACCGAAAACCATCGCACTGTTCAGTAGTTGCCCGTTTGTCGCTCCGGTTCGTGTCCTCCAAGCAGCTCCTGAAAAGGAGCCCTCATAAGGCGATGAGGGTGATAACTGGAATTGTGAAATCGCCGATAAAAGTTATGATAATTCAACCCCGTTATCAGCGGCCTCCATGAATTTCAGAAAGCCTTTATTCATTTATTCTTTTTATTGGATCTCCTTCGATTGCGCGTGACTGAGAGCTGAGTTTACCTGATGGGGATGCTAGATAAAAAGAATCGTGTGAAACTGCCCCTCCTGAACACAAAGTCGCATCCCGCTCCGGAAGGAGACTAAGAAGGAAAAAAAAAAAATTCCGTAGAGAGGAAACACTGCTCCTGCAGAGAATTCCACTTCTTTCGGGAGGCCTGTGGCTCTGGACGACGAGGAGGAAAAGAAAGGCGTAGGAGCAGGAGGAGGAAAGGAAGAGGAAGAGGAGGAAAAGGAAAATGGGCGACGAAGAAAAGGAAGGGTAGGGGGTTTAGTAGGACGGACATCCTGGAGTATGGGTAGTAGCCGTTTGGTTGAAACCTTTTTACCCCATCGAAGCAAACCAGCTGACCTTACCTACTTTTGTCTACACTGCCTGATCTAATCTGACGCAATCCCTCACCCACACTTCCCTACTTTGACCTGACCTAACCTAGGCTCGTCTCCTCGACCAGGAAGTTCGAGGAAAAGTATTCCATCTTAGACTAACTCAACCAAACGACTAAAGACAGCCTAGTATGGGATAGGATAGGGTGCCAGAGTGTTGAACTCTTGGCCTTGCCCCGACTTCAGGGGAAACATCTGACTTCGTCCACCGAATCGAAACGGCGGGATTTATCAATGCATTGGAGTGTGTTCGACGGTCCTCTGGGGCTGTGGGTTTGCGGCCTTCCTCCTCGACGGGTGCAACTGCCACTCGGGCTCTTTAGAATCGCCTACATCAGTCTCTACGCTCGGGGTGGTCCTTACTCCTGGCAGCGCATGGAAGCCGAACATTTGGAGATGGTGGGGGCGCTTGTCCTGTGCATGGGGTGGAGGCAGAAAACCGTAGCATGTCCAGGAGAGGACACTTGTGACGTCACTTGTGCGGATGTAATCTGGGAATCTTCTGCCGGGTGCAGCAGTGCCTTCAATGTCCCAAAGCACCATTTTCTTATGGCGCAGCACCTTGCAGAATGTGCTTCAAGAAAGGCAAGTGCTGGGAATTACTGATGAGGGAGTTCTCCGAGGAGAGGAAATGATGCACTGTTGGGACGACGGGTGACGCAGTTTCCGGATGCATTCTTGGTTCTCTCGTCTGCACTTCATTTTTTCTTCTCTCTCGTTTTCTCGCATCCTGCATCAAAGGATCTGGACGATGTTTCTCCTCTTGACAAGAGTGGACTGAGGTGCCTGCTGAGGAGGCAGGCACGCTTAGTCATCGCCGGTCGAAGGACGAGGCTGTTCCCGTGAAGTCAGCCAACCTGAGCAGCCCGGGACCATGCTGCTGAGCAGGTGCCATTTGGAACAGCGACGGGTTTGTTGCGGCTCAGCGTGAGCAAGCCCCAGGCCGAGTCCTGACACTAACAGGAGCCGCGCACTTTACGATCACTGACTGCGTAGAAACGGAAGGAACTTTCCGGGAGCAAGCCGCTCCTTGCTGAAAGGAAACGAAGAGTTGCCTTTGGATTGCCTTCAGATAGCGTTGCTCCATCGCAGGACGAAACCCGTTCTCGGCCCCCTCGGCAACGCAGAAGGAACCGGAAGCCATCTCAAGAGACGAGGTGAGACGAGCGGAAAGATGGAGTCTGAATTCGGGAGCAAAGAGTTCCCAGGATGATGGGAGAGGATGCCTGAACCTGCAAGAGCAGCGTTGCAAACTGCAGGGAGGGGACGAACGCAGAGCTGCAGGGAGAGCTGGCAATCCTTCGACGGGGGGAGGGGAGGAGGGATAGACAGCGCCACTCCCTTTGAGCCGGGTTCTCCTGGTAATGGGAGGAGGAGGTGTCTGTGGAAACTGTGCAGCCACGATGGAGGCATGCAAACTGTCTGCTTCCTCTTCCACGCCGTGGGAGGCCGTCGGCGCTCGATAGGAAGAAAGCGGAATAGAACGAAGGATGCTCGACGGGACGAAACGCAGCTCCATGGAGACTACGGTGCAGGAAGCAGTTACGGAGTCACTGTGTGTTGGTAAGTGGACGGACCGGGGTACTCGAGAGTCAGCGTGCAGTTACAACCGTTAAAATGCAACAACCGAAAGCAAGAGAAAGACCAAGGAAGGCCTTCTCTCGAGGGAAGAATCTTATCTTCCACGAGAAGAGGAGGGCTTTCTAAAGAGCTTCACCCCCCTCCCGAGCAGGAAAGAGGGCAAGGAAAACCGAGGAAAGGGAACCTTTTTTGCCTCTCTTCGCTACGGAAGTCCCAGTGGCATTTCTTTCTGATGGCGATGGCAAAGAGTCCGCCATGGTGTTCCTCAGAACAGAGAGCACCTCCCATAGACTCTATTTGCTGGCTCCTCTTGATTCGAGATGTCAGCTTTAGGCATGGAACCCCGTGTTATGCACAAGGAATGAGAACGGGGAAGATACGGGACTTTGAGACAGAGGGAGGAATGGGAACTGTGCGGAAAAGAAGTGAAGCGGACATCCTGGAGGAGGATAAGGAGGAGGAGGAAGGAAAGAGGAAGAAAAGGAAGGGAGGAGGAAGAGGAAGGGAGAAAAGGAGGAGCCTATAAAGGAAAGGAAGGTGCTTTCACTTGAGGACACCGCAGGTTACTCTCGTGGAGACCCTCATCGGGCAGGAAGACGTGCGGCGGCACCGTCCGAAACGCCAGAAGAGCGTGCGAGGTCGGCCCGGGAGCCCGGAAGGGAGCCGGTGAAGCCGGAAGCCGCCCATAGAAGACCGCATGCGCGGTTCCCGTTCGCCTGACTCGGGATGCGTGTCCTGGAGGCGGGAGGGCCCTGCCCACTGGGAAGCGGCACGCCCGCAGAGAGAAGGGCGCTCCGAGCACGCAAGGAGGGTGGCTCCCCCGCTTTCTTTCCCTCCGCCCGCCTCCCCCGCGTCCTGCAGCCTCCCTCAATCTGTCGGGCAGCTCTGTCGGCGAGCAGGGCAGGTGGCATGGAATTTTCATGAGAGGGTCGGGGCGTCTTTTCCCCTGGGCGGAAGGCTCTCGACATGGCGCCGTCCTCCACGCGCGTCCAGGGAGCGAAGAGGCCACCTCGCGCTCCCGTGATCGGCCAGGAGGCTCACCTGCCCGAGGGCGAAGACGCAACGAAAGTTCCGGCTGACGCACCCCCGTGCGGGGAACATTCCCGGCCCGCTGCACGTCGCCTTGCACTGGGCGGATTCTCACTCCTCATCTTCTCCGGGCACCATCCCATGCGGTCGGAGGGGGCGTCGGCAGCCCTCGAAGCGTTCGTGGAAGAATCACGGCGCCCTTCAGAATGCTTGCTGGTGGCAGGAAGCACCGCACGCAGGCGGCGCGACCAGAGCAAACTGCGACGTTCGAGAGAGCACTATCGACGCGTGCCTCTGCCGCAGGACTCAGGAGGCACCCATGATGCGGCCACTGCCGTCGGTGGTCATCGCTTCCGTGGTCGTCTCGTCCTGGTCACCACGATCCTCGCCGCCATCCCCTCCTCTCGCGCCCATCACTGTCTTCTCCATCCTCACTGCCGCCACCGCCATCATCGACAGCGTTCCCACGGCCATCATCGTCATCGCTTCCATCGCTGTCGCATCAGGATCGAGTCGTCTCCCTCCCCTTCCCCCCTTCTGTCTGTCACGCACCTTCCGCAAGAAGGTTCTTCTCGGTCTCACAAAGGGAAATAGGTGGGAATTGGGGCCCTTCGGGTTCTTCGTCCCGTTTCACGAGCAATCCGGACGCCCCGTCGGGGCTCCCTGGTCACACCTGACTGGCTCCCTAATTTGTTGACCCTGAAGGAGTTCTTTTTTCCCCTTTCACTCTCCTTACCAGTTGTAGGGCCACGCGGAAGAGGTGATTCCGCGCAGCAGCATGGCGGCCACGCCCATGGCTTCTCGCGCTTCCCGGAGGAAGAGAGGATAACGACGACGAAGAGGAAAAACAGGAAGAGGAGGGAGGAGAGGAAAAAAGAAGGAAAGGACCATCTCCCGAGCGTCTTCAAAGAACTACCACCCTCTCGTGCGCCCTCTCCGAGAAACAACATCGAGAAGGATCACTCGCTCTTGTTGGCTCGCGGTCCTTCCACTTCGGCGGTGGACCGACACCGCCCGAGGCGGAGGGTGCCGGTAGTGGCGCTGTGAACGTATACGGGCGTTGGCTGTGGTCTTGGCAGGCGTCATCATCCGAAAGATGAGGACGAGGAGTTCGCGTCTTTTTGGTATCGAGATGGTCGCAGGCTGCCGCCGACTCCCAGCTGGCGTTTTGGATGGGCGTCGCAATTCCCTGGCACTGCAGCGCGACGTAGAGCGCGGTTGAGGTGCCGATAATCGCGGATGCGCGCGGATAATTTCCCCGCTTCCACGCAGCTCACATGCATTCCACCCGCACTGCTCGTGGTGGAGGCAAGATAGGAGTGCACAGGAGCCGCGCGCCGTATGCACGAGCGCCAGTGGTAACCGATCTTCACGGGTGCCCTACCAAAGGCGCAACACCCAGTCGTGCGATCACCCCCCCCATGCGGCCTCTGAGGCCTTCTACCGCCTTTTCCAGCCTCACGTGGCATCCCCACCGAACTCCCTCAGGGTAAGAGCACGCGAGGGGTTTCCGAGAAGGCTGGTCCACCAATCGTCTAGAGGTTCTCCATGTCGCTGCTGGTAGCCATGCAGCGTCTCCACGCTGGAAGGTGGCTGTCGCGAGTCTCCCCACGATCGAGAATTCCTCTAGAAATATCCAGAAGGCACAGCTTGCCGTCAAACGGGGAGCGCCCGCACGCGCCTGCGCACACTGCACAGCCAACTGCGCAACAGCTATTCATTACGCTTCACTAAGGCCATTCATCTGCTTTATAGGAGTTTTTTCAAGTGGTCCCTCATTTCGAATTAATTACACTCTTTATTATTTCACCGTGTGTCTTGTCGTGAGGGACCTATGCGGCCCACTGCCAATCGGAGGTTTCCGCGCCGATGGCGAGGCCCCGAGGAACGCAAGTCGCCACCTGACTCCTTCCGGAACGGAGCGCCGCACTCTGGTGCCGGCAGTGGCGGACGCTGATCGCGGCGCCTGGCACCGGGCCGCAGCGCTCTCGTTCTCCCGAGTGAGCGCGAACTTGCCCCGGGGCGGCAGGAGAGCGGTCCGTGCTGCTTCCCCGTCTCCCGCCCGCGAGATCCACGCGTCCTCCTCGGGCTTACCGCAAGACGAGCTCCGCGGTTCGGCAGCAGCAGGAGGCGGGCCGGAGAGGGCGGACGGTGGCGACCTGAGCGGAGGCGCAAGACGCTGCTCCGTCACGGATACGGAAGACAACTGTCTCGGTGGGCACCGCTCTCCGCCGAACGGGGCGCGCCTCGCCGGCTCCGCGAGAGACGCGACCGCCCCCGAGCGGAGGGAGGGAGAGGTGGACCTCGCTGTCGCACAGGAACTCCAGGTGGGAGGACTTCCGGCGGCGCCACTTTTCTCCGGGAGAGCAGGAGACGGGCTGCTGGAAGCGGTCGGCTCCCGAAGCTTCGAGGTCAGTCCTCCCGGCATGCTGACCTGCTACCGGAGGCAATGAGTCATGTCTTGGCAACCGACAGCGCAGCCCGCTAAGAGCAACGGACTTGGCAGGGTTTCTTTTTTTTTTTTTACCCGGTCACTCCAGGTAGGTCATCTAAAAAAATATACCACAGTTCAGAGAAGAACGACGTTCCCTGAATAGAAGAGATGCCAAAAAACAGGAAGTTCACAGGGGATGACCATTGTCTCCCAGACCGGCTTCTGAAAAGGTAGGGAACGCAGGGTGGACAAAAATAAGTGAACAAAAGACGGGAGGTCAGGGACAGGAGCCTTTGGCTATACTTGTCTCCTTCTCCCCGGAAGCGGCTGTGTATGGCGGACATCCCACTGGCGACTTCTTCTGGTAGGCGAGGACACCTTCCAGCCGTCCTCGTCAAAGTGGCCCCCATGCTGGTGGTCTCCTCCCATTTCTGCGAACGGGACTCCATCACGGAGCGGACTGCCACCGTGGAGCGGATGCAGCGTCTCGTTGCTACCACGGCTCCCGTGTTCAGCCGGCCTTCTATCAAGAAGCGCTGCATCAAGACAGAAGGAACGTCCCACGGGTGGCCACAGCAAGTCTCCTCCACAAGTCCTCCAGGGCATCGCAGTACAGCAGGAAATGCGGCAACGGTTCCATCGCCCAGCACCTTGAACATCTCGGGAGGCAACTTCTCCGAAAACCAGGTGCCTGCGCTGGCAATCCCCAGTGAAGAGCAGCACGTCCACAGTAGTGTGTCAGTTTCCACAGTAGAGGTAGCACCGTAGTGTTTGCGCACAGAGGAGGGATCGCGAGTTCTTCGCGGAGCACACCGAGCAGGTCACACGGGCGAGCACGGAAGCGACTGCTGCACTCCTTCCACAACAACCGCTCGCTGCAGGATGTCATCGTGCAGTCCACCACGTGTGCGTGGGCACAAAGAACCTCCCTAGCCGAAGCACTGCCCTCCCCCAGGGAGCACCTGGGCAGTAACCAGCTGGCCGAATGGGAGGTCAGTTGCGGAATCAGTCAGAAGACGAGGGAACTAGGTGGTTGGACCACGGGCCAGCTCGCAGACGCTGCGCCCCCAAATGCCCCACCGAAGGGACTATTGCGCTGGAGTGAGCTGCTGGGAATCTCACAGGAAGACCTCAAGTGGCAGGCTCAGCGCTGAGGAACAGTCAGGTCCTCTCCCCGAAGTGGCAGGAGTCGGCACTTCTGCTGTTGCGCTGGGGTATCCCGTGCAATGCCCTCCACTCTCACTGGACCCGAGAGGCTGACTACTGCAGGTGAGGAGAACGGGAATCTCAGCTCTCGCACTTGCTCGTAGACTGTGTTGCCCTCCGGCTCCTGTGGTTGCGTTACGCAACGGCACTCGGGTCATCAAAAAACACTCCCAGAGACGTGTTGAAGCGCCTCTTCGTGCGCGATGCCCTTCCGCCTGTCGCATCCCCGGCAGCTCTCATCTGCTGCCTACGTGGGATTGGGCGACCTGGAGCTACGCGAGAAGAGGAAGGCACGACAGGAACGTCATCTGCTTCGCTTTTCGCTTCCTGAGGACGGCAGCTAAATGGTCCCACCTGGGACATACTCAGAAGAAACTTGCCGGCATCCTGGAAAGGATGCAGAGGACGACCTCCAGCATCCGCTGATCCTTTCCCTAACTCTCCCGATTTTTGTGCATATATATATATTGCTGCCTCCCCTCCGCCGCCGAGGAGAACTTCACCGGCCTGCGTGCCGGCTACTCGGCCGGTTCCGAGCATTTTCGGACAATGTAAGGCCGATGTCCCTACACCTCTATGTCTGTTATTTTCATAAGAAACGACCCGGCGTGACCGGGTGATAAACCGAGCAGGTCATACTCCAGTGCTCCACCAAATGAGCTCCTTCTCTCGGGAGCGATGAGTGGCAGCGTCCGCCAGCGCGGGAGGTGGTCTTGCAGGCATCGAGGACTTCCTCGAATCTCGCGGCGTTGCAGGACAACGCTCAAGCCGCCGGTTGGTTGCTGTCGTCGCTCGCCCTGAGGACAGACCGCGCTGCGGCAAGTCCTGCAGGACTGGATCGAACCACTGTCCAGTATCCCGGCTCCTCGGGGTGCTTTTCGAAGAACTGGGAGGGTACAGTCTTATCTTACGGATGGTCAAGATTCCCGAGCCGTCAACAAGATGTCGCACGTCTTCCGCGCTGCTTCGTGCCTCCGACAGCGCCTGCTCGAGGCGCCCGGGCCGACTGCACCGCGGCCGTCTTAAGGCTCGCCGTGCGGTGTCTACCGGCATCGCTTGACTCCGGTCAGGGTGCTCCTCCGTCGGGCGACTCTGCGCGTAGCTGATCCGGAGGGCGTTCAAACCGTCTGCAGGCTTCCCTTTCCTCGCGCCCGTCAGCGGTCAGGTGACCGAGGAATATCACACTCGGGACGGCTGGCAAGCCGTCTCGAATTTTTGTCAGTTCGCCATCCCTCGGTGAAGCCGGTGCTTGCAACGACCGCTGGGTCGCCTCGGGCTGCACCCTGTACCGCGTCGAATGCGAAGACGCCCGCGTTCTCGGACATCCGTCAGGGACCAGAAAGCTCCTTGCGGCAAGTTGGGCAGCCTAGGCGACCTCCCCACCCTCTCGGCTCAAAGATCTTCATCAGCTGCCCGTCCAGGCACGAGCAGGCATCTGACGTGTTTTTTAAGATTACAGTTGATGGAGGCCCATCACTCCTCTCGAGGACTGCTAGCCTAAAGGCAGAGGACTTGGAAAGCAGCAGCTTCTCTTGGGTTCTTGACATCCATCTTTTTCTTCCTTCTTCATGGAGACAGAGAAGAGCTACTGACTGGTTGTTTTGCTTGGAGGGTTCTGTCGTAAGTGACCAAGACGCTGAGGTCCTAAAACAGATCTCTCCGTTTGATGAAGGTCCCGGTAATCCGAGCGATCCGGTGTGCTTTGGGATCCGGGCGTCGTTGTGCGGGCAACGTGAGGGACTGCTTAACCGGCGCTATTCATAAAAGGCAAAAAAAATAAAAAATAGCCGGAAGCCATGTTTACCCGCAGTTCTTTGGAGATAAATTCCTCCGCCTGAGATGGATGACCTCAGAGGGAGCTTTGATCCTTACCGTCTCCTATGAGCAATCCTTTCAACCGGTTCGGGAACGGGATTTTCCTCCTACCCCATCTCTCCCACTTCCGGGGAGGATTTTGAAGAATGGGCCCATCAAAACCCCAGCTCCTCCGAAAATTTCATTTGGGAGAGATCAATGCGCTGACCTAATCGCATTCCAAAAGCCGGAATCGGATGCTATGGCAACGCGGTTCTTTGCTGATTTCGGCGTAGATCACGCCGGCCCTTCGAAAAGGGACGGCAGCTTTCCTATCTGCGCACTTCCGTCGCCCTTCGACACGCACCTCATCGCCCGGGGCGTGCACTCGGGGTGTTCGTGGCAGAAGCACCTGGGCAAGGAGGAGGTGCGAGTTGGGCCGCGCTTCCTCATGGAAACAAGCAAGCGAGGCGGGGTACTGGGGTTCCTGCGGGATGCGGAAGGGAGTGCAGCTGGAGCTCCGACTCGCGGCGCCGCCGTTCGGGAAAGCGCGAGGGCAACAAATAAAAGCTGAGGGTGACCAAATCAGACGACGGAAGGAGTCTCCTTGCACCGTGCCTTCTGCAGCCCCGCGCCTGCCATGCTGGAGGAGTCGGGCGCAGCTTCCTCGTGGTAGAGCAGTCGGAGGCTGGGCCGCAGGGAGCAGCGCGTGAGCAGCTGCCTCGCGCTGTCTCCACTACTCTGCGAGGCGAAGATGGTCCTCGGGATTTCGCGGGGAGCCAGCCGTACCTGGAGGAATGTTATACCCCTTGGGCGATGGGTGCCGTCCTTTCTCGCCGCGTATCGGTCCGAGCGAGGAGGCTGCCCTCCACTTCACTCCCTCCCCGGAAAGCAACAGGAAGCGGCCGCCGGCACGCGCCTCTCTCGCTGACGCAGACGCCCGAAGTAAGAGCACTCCTTTCTTGCCTTCTCCCGCATCCCGGAAGACTCCCGGGAGGCGAGACAGACGCGGGAATTGAGATTTTCCGGGATCTTTCCAATGCCGCCACCTGTCGGGGTCTCTGTAGGGGGTCGGGGAGCAGGCGCCTTGCGCGGAGGCGGAGGAAGAGGAGGGAGGAGGCATACCAGAGCAGATTCTTCCGGCACGAAGCCCTGTTTGTTGCCAGACCACCATCCCGGGCCGGGCATCCCGTCGAGGTGTTTCCTCCCTGAGCACGAAAATCTGAAGGACACTCCAACAGGAGTCGAGGACGCGATCCCCGCTCGCCGCGTCCCTCAGGGCGTTCTCTAAGGCCGTGGCCCCTGGAAGGCGGTCTAACCTTCTGCATCCGGGCGGGGAGACCTGAGAAATCCGGGCAAACTGCCATGGGGCCGGCTCAAAAAGCTCGAACCTCGAAGAAAGGACCCGCTCGGTTTGGTTGGGAGGTCTCGAGGCTGACAGATGCATGCGCATCTCCGAGAGCGCTCGGGGCTTGTCCGGAAAGCCCCACTGCACTACTGCAGCACCGGCGACAACGAAGAGGATCGCTGAGGAAGAGCAGGATCCGCCAAAGGATACGAAGTTTTCATCAGCTTCGGTCCACTCGCCCACTTTGGTTGCTGTAAGAGGGCGTTGGGACATTCTCTTTGGTGGCTCTGGGGCGGCGGGTAACGCGCTCTGGCCAGTGAAGCTCGCAAGAAGGGGAATCTCAGATGCAGAAGATTCACCGGAAAAAGAGGACAGTGTGAAAGGTCCGTCATGTCCCTCGACCGTCTTATTAAGGGATCCCTTCCTCCCATCACCTTCCCGGGAACTGTAAAGGCGCTTGGTTGGGACAGCCTTAAAGACTTCCTCCTTTCGAAGGTCATCTTCCTCTGCCTCTTCCCCAAATCCTCTGTAGTTGCGCCCCGTTTCCCTTACATCAGCGTTCGGAGAACCTCGGAGCTTTTCCCCGCCTTCGTCCGGTTCTTGCGGTGACCCCAGGGCTGCTGCGCGCGCCTGCCTGTTGGGAGGGAGGAAGACGAAAGAAAACGAGGACTTCCGAAGCGCTCAGAATGCCGCACAGATGCCGTACAGGACGAAAACCGGAAGTCCTCTACACCCTACATCCTGGTCACCTCTCGCTCGTCCCATCGAAGGCCCGAAGAAATCGACCAGAGGGATACTTGTTTGAGGTGACCTCGTGACCTTCTGAGAGAGAGGAACCTCGTACCCGACTGCCCTGACCATTCGAAAGCGCAGCGGCAGCCCTGAAGAAGGGGAGGGAGGGAGGCAGATATCGCAGCTGCAGTGCTTTCCTGCTCGCTCTGTAGAGGAGTACCCGAGCTTCGAACTGTCCTTGTCTGGCCTCAGGAGCTCCGGGGTCCCAAGAACGACTACGTTTTGAAAGAGCTGGAGGCTTCCGGATCCCATGCTGACCGGATCCGTTTCTTGAGAGAACGGAGGCATCGTATGCGACGGCTCATCTTTGCAGTCTTCACCATCTTCGGCCGTCTTCATCTTATTGGCCTCTCTTGATCTTCTTGCTCCCAAGAATCCTCGGACCACACATTTATCGAGTGGCACCCACCTCTTGTTCTCATACGTCGATGCTCCGAGCGGTTTCTTCATCGGAGGGAAGTCCCACCTGAGGGTCCGATGACGGCTGTGGCCATATTAGATGACGGAGGGAGCCGACCATAGGGAGCCTCACTTGTGGGGAATTTCATTTGGGGGAGCCTGAAGCCCGCTCTGGCGACCGTGTGGCTGAGGCCTTCGCGCGTGGCACCGGGCGTCGCGGGTTCGAATCCCTCCCGGGGAAGGATGGACTCCGAGAATGAGGGATGCGTCGTGCGTTTCGACTTCCCCCGCAGGATGACGCTGGTTGATGTGTAGACTTCGGGCGCAGCACTGGTGGAATCCGGTTGCCGGATGCTCGCTTGACTGGCCGCCAGATTGGAAGTGCACCCTCCGGAGTCCTTCTGGGAGTCAAGGAGCTGGTTCCTCCCCACCATCTGTGAAAAGATAGCCGTCCTTTCCTCCGTAGGGGGACCTTCCATCTTGTACCATGAGGCTCGTGGATCGATACCTCTCCCGAGTGTCCAGGAAGCGCTCTGCTCCCTTCGGGAGCGACCCTTCAGAGAAAATTCGGAAGCGTCCCTTCCGGATTCTCTTCAGAGGAAGAAACAAAGAAGGAGAGGTCCCCTTGCGGGTTCCCTCCAGAGAAGAAATTCTAGGAGCAGATCCTTTCCAGGTTCCTTTTAGAGAGAAAACTAGGAGCGGCCCTTTCCAGGGGATCGACCCCTCTGGAGAGAATGAGGAAGAGGCCCCCTTTTGGGTTCCCTTTGGAGACAACCAGAGTGGAGGGTTTCCTTCGGGGTTCCCCTGCCAAGCGTGTCCCGTAGAGCGGTCCCCTCCCGGGGCACCTTCTAACTTGAAGAATCGCTGCACGCACCCTCGGGAGGCGTAGACAGCGTCAGAGGGCTTCATGAGCCTCCTCTGAGGGGATGGAAGGTTCTTCAGCACTTGCCAAACCAAAAATAGGAGCCTGAACATCCTTCGTTGCTAGTGAGGCAGCAAGGTCTTTGCATTTGAGGCCCTTCTTTCCACCGGCACTTCCACGAGCGTCAGAGGTGCTCTCCGGGAGATAAGAAGCATCCAGGATGACCTTCCTCATCCCCTTGGTCAGCACCAATCCGGACGGAGACCAGAGTCCTTGACAGTTCTGGGCAGAATGCCGGAAACTACCTTTCAACTCCCTTCAGCTGCCGTCTTCAATTGGCGAAGAGATGCGTCGTGACGCTGAGTGTACTGGGGGGAGAGTAGGGAAGAAGGGTTCTGCACACTAGATGGTGTGTCACCCCGCCCTTGACACCTCTCCTGGTGTCTTTCTCATGGCCTTGGCAGGACGCAGCTCCCCTGACCAGGAGGACGCCCACCCGAGAGGCACGAATGCACACACCTTGAAGTGCGAGAATGTGGCTGGAGCTTCTGGCAAGGAAACGTTGTCGTCCGACGTCCAGCGCAACCGCAGAGCGCCAGCCAGGACGCCCTCCGAGCGGCTGAGCACCTTTGATCTCTCCAGCCGCTGGACCTCTCAGCCGGAACATCGCAGAGGTCCCTACTCCGCTTGGACGTCCCGAGGGCTTGGAAACTCCCACGAAAGGATGCCCGATAGCAACTTGGGAACGCCCTCGAGCATCCGTCGCGCGCGCGCCCACCAGCCGGCCATTCCTTCGTGGGCAGTGACCGAGCCGAAGAGGTTGAAGGAGCGGAGCCTAACTCCCTCGCTCCTTCAGTCCCGAATCTCCTCCGGGTTTCCTTTGCTTCGCCGATGGGTCCGGCATCGCGCACGGGCGCGAGGGCGAGAAACAGGCGCGCGCCGCGAAGAGGACCGCTCGCAATTCACCGCCATCTCGCGGGAGGAATGGCCCTCCAGCAAGCGGATGCTGCCCGGACCGCAGCCGCTGGATCCGGCGGACACAGTCCCGCGCGGACTGACCAGGAAGGCCCCAGCAGCGCGCGGCAGCGGTCTCTACCGTCCCTCTCTGCTCGTGTCCGAGCAAGCCGCTTGTTCCGGTGACGTCACGCCCGATGTAGTGCCGACGCGCAGGCGCGGAGAGGCGGAGGTACGGCGCGATCGATTTTGAGAACTCCTCGAAGGATTTCGGAATTGAGAGGAGGACGGGAAAGGGAGCCCCTTAGCTCAGGGAGCCGCCCCGCGGGCTCGGGGAAAAGCGAAAGCGCTGGCCAGCAGGAGGCTGAGGCGGACACTCTCCCGGACCCGTGCGGAGCGGTTCGAGAGATTCCACCGGGCATGACCGATAATGGGACCTCCACCCTTTCCGAGTTGACGACGGCGGATCGGACGGGTGACTGAAAAATCGGGGCGAGGCAGACGCCAAAGGGACGTCCTGGAGATGTGAAAGTCGATTTCCGTCATCTCCCGACTTAGCCTCGGGATGAAATGGGAGCGGGCGGCGGGATCTCCTTCTCCGTTCTCTCTGGGAAAGAAGGCGGTATGTCCGCGCGCGTTTTCCGGTCGGCTGACCGGGAAAGAAGGCCGCCCTCCACCCAGGCAACCTCTGCCTGGGGACTGTTGGGCCTCCCCTACGCCCTGGGCGCGGGAGCGGGACTCCCCGACCTGACTGACGGCAACTGCGATTCCCCTTCCGGGGTCATGAGGGGTCCGCGGGACGAGGAGGGAGTCCCACACGAAGCGGAGGTCTTCCCCGGGCAAGGGCGGGGCAAATCGGAACCCACTCCTCGGAAGGACCTTTTCCGATCTCCAGGGAGACGCCGGACGCTGGCACCCGCTGCCTTTTACTGTGGGTGCGGCCACTCCACTTCAAGGAGTACGACTCGGCGTTTCCAAAGATGGGTGGAATCCCTGGACATCCCCCGGGAGGAGTTCGAAACCTTGCAATTCCTGGTCATCGCCTCTGCCCTCCCTCTTCGGTGCCTGCAGACTGTCGTCTTCATGCCGGTGCGCTGGACGCTGCTCCGGAACGAGAAGCGCCACGACGCCTCAGCGGGGTATGTCTCCAAGGAATGTTCTCGTCTTCTCCCCCCCGCCCTGGGGTACAGTGGAGACGCCCTCGCACGTACCTCTCGAATTCGGGAGGCTGTGCCAGGAATGAGAGCACATCTATGAGACACTTCGGCGCCACGGTAACACCCCTAAAGACCTTTTTAGAGATGGCCACGCCTCCAGGCTTTCCGGTCGTCTCGTCGATGACAATTTCCGGCCACCCACGAGCGACGGTGAACGCCAAAATGAAGGCTGACATCCCGTAGAACCGCTTGCGGTCGACATCGCCTACATGAGAAAGGAAGAGAAAGAAGGGAGGAAGGAAGGGAAAAAGAAAAGAGAAGGAGGAGAAAGAAGAAGGGAAGAGGAGGAAGAGGAAGGAAAGAGGGAGGAGGAGTTGAAAAAAGAAATTCACGGCTTCCCTCCACAGCGCATTGAAGGAGGCGATCTCCATGGCGACGGCTCTGGCGACTGGCACATATTGGAAGAGGAGGGTGGTCCGATTAAAAAGACATGATATGCCTTCGTGGCCACCTTTTATTGCGTCTCGTCAGTAAGGGAGACTCAGCGACTGTCTCCCCCTTTTGAGGAACCAGAAAAGTTTTCCTGGAAGCCTCACACTGCGATGAGGGGCAAGGTGGACCCACGAAGTCTGGGCCATGGCGATTCCACTCTTCGCGAGCGTCCCATGAGCCACCGAAAAAGAGACCTCCAAAAAAGGAGGAACTTGACCTTTGGGCGACCGCGGGCCACTCTGAGCCAGCGGGGGCATCCGCCAAGTGAGGGCACTCTGGCGGGAAAAAGTGTCAGTCGCGAGGGAGGAGGACGTGCAGGACGCGGGAACACGGGTAAGAGACCGAAGTCGACCCCCGAGCTCCAGCCGCAGGCCACCGCAGCGGCAGAGGCAACGGAGAGGATGCGGACGGGGTTCCAGCCAGCTTCCTGCCTTGGACCCATGCGCTGTGGGACCTCCGGCACGTAGAAGCGGCCTACCACCAGTGGGATCCAAGGCTGTTTCCCGATCTCTCAGCACGGAGAGCCCCGCCATGAAACACGGAAGACGCACACCCGCAGAGCCCTAGTCAAGGACTGGCAAGTGGTCAAGAGGGCCACATGAAGGACAACTCTGTCCGAAGTGAGGACTCTTCGAGGGACAAGGAACGGCACCACTCTGAGAATCCCCCGTAGAATCCTCATCAGGAGGACCAAATCCCGAAGGGATGCACAAGCGGCATCCACGGACATCCTGATGAGTTTGACAAGAAATCGCAGTCCGAGACTGCGATAGAGTTCCATATGCATCCTCCAGAATCTTCAGGAAGAATCCCTAAGACCGGAACCACCAATGGGGACCCCTTCCCACACCACCGGAGAAACGCGCGTCCAACAGGTAGAGGTGCACCCCTGTGCTGAGGAGCCCAGGTGAGAACCTTTCCGTGTTGCCCAAGGCAAGGGAGAAAACCTCTGATCCGGCATCTGCACCGTTTTGCGGGAGGAACAGGAGATTTTCCACCCGGAGCGCCGGCTGAGGACCCTCCTTGCCGAGAGAAGAACCCCCGCAGCCAGAGGTCGGCACGATCCCTGGCAGCGGGAGCGCCGGCGGCCGCCTCCGTCGCAGTCCGCGCAATCTACCAAGGGGGAACGATCGTCGCGCTCCTGGAGCAGCGTCTGGGCGTGGCTCCCCCGTGGCGCAGGAAGACCGCAGCAGTAGCGCATCTCGGTCGTAGCTTAGCGGGCGGGCGGGATAGCGCTCCAGCTGGAGGCGGGAGGCGGAACTCGGCGGTAGGAGGGAAGCGCGCGTGCGGGGGAGGGAAGGGTAGTTTCCCAGATCGCGAGGGAGGAGCCGGCCCGCAGTCCCCTGTGGCCACAACGTTTCCCTCGCAGAGGGTGGGTTCCCCTCCGACCATCATCGCCATCAACAGAGGGGAGAGGGAGGGACCAGGCGACGAGCTCTCGGCGGCGGAGGCTGCCAGCAGCAGGGAGATCGGTGGGGAGGGGGAAGAGGAAGGCCAGTGGCCCCTCAAGGCCAAGGCAGCAGCGAGGAGGGGCTCGGAGAGCATCTGCGCGAAGGGGAGGGGAGGAGGAAAAAGATGGGGAACCTGAAGTCCCCTCGCAGTCTCGGTTGCGAGGTAGTGAGGACGCCACTCCCTCACAACCAACCTCGCACGCTGACGTCTCAGGACCAGGGGAAGTGATGCACCGAGCCCTTCCAAGCTGGGGAGAAGACTAGGCCTTCCCGCACCCGGGAACGTTTCGCCGTGGTCCTCCAGCTCACAACGGCGGCCATGTTGCTGCGGGTCCGGCAGCTCCGGCGGCGCCTCGACCAGACGGCCAGCGTGGCCGCCACCAACGGCGCTCCCCACAAGGGGACCTCGGACGCCAGCGCCTTCTGGAGCGGGTCCTACGAACTCTTCCTTCCTCCCCTCTGGGAGAATTCTGGAGCCATGAATCCACCGCCCTCTAGAGTCCCGGAGCGCTGCCTTAAGCTCCCATCACACGACCCTTGACCTTCATACCCGCGCGGTGCTCGTGGATGTCCCTGCGCATCTCCTGAAGCGACAGCTACCACTGCGTTGCCTCTGGACGGTCCTCTGCGACAGGCTCCCCCGGGGCGTTTCTCCTCCCAAGGCAACAAGCGTTGCAGGTGAGCAAATCCGCTGGGATTTCCGGGAGGTGGGAGCCAGCAAGGAAGCCACAGACTCGCAGGGAGGTTGCGTGGAAGGGCTGGACGGGACACGGATAAACGGAAGGGAGACAGAGGGCAAGGTAGTTCGACCGCTCCCGCCGCGTTTCCTGCGATCTGTGTGCGATGCAGGCGGCGTCCCACTCGACCCACCTGAGGGCTCCAAAAAGACCATTTCGTCGTGGTCCTCGCCGCTGCGGGATCCAGGCGCTCAGCCCTTCCTCCCTGCTGCCGCGCGCCTCCGGAGGTATCCCGGGACGCCACCGTCCTCCTGAAGCGACAAGGGACGGGGAGACCGGGCAGCAGGAGGCGAGGACCGCGTCTCGTGCGAAGCGGACGGAGTATTCGCCGGATCGCTTACGGGCCTCCGGGTCAGTCAGTTGCGGTCCAGCAGGGGGCGCGCGTGGAGGTCTTTACTTTCTCGAGGAAGGCGCAGACGGGAGAGTCCCGGAAAAGCCTTTTCGTACAGCCGCCTCAGGGAGAGCACGGAGCTATCCAAGTCACGGTGCCAACGGGACAGACCGTTGGCGACAGGGGCGGCGCAGTGAAGAGTTGAGCGCGTTGACCTTCGGGGAGCGCGGAGACGCTTCCTAAGGCCACCCCTAAAAGGCGTGGTCAAGGCGCGTCTTCACGCGCGGAGCGACATCGCCCTCGCGGAGTCCAGGCTAGGGAAATGCACCCCGGAAGGGGACCACGCCCTTCCCATCGCGTGCTCTCTCCTGAGGATGACCGCAAGGGGACCGCACCCCTCGCACTGCAAGCAGCGACTTGCCTGCATTTCGGAGAGGACGCCGACGACGCCAGGAGGGTCGCTGTGACCGCCTGCCCCGACGGCTTGGAGACCCACCGTCTCTTTCCCCGCGAGGGCTCTTCGGTGCAGCGGTACCCCTTGGCCACGACCTGGGACCTTCAGAGATTGCCATTACCCCGCGAAGGAATGATCTCCGCTTTGTCGGTCGTTTACGCGCAGATGTGCTCTTTCGATGAACACCCCGGGGTGACCTCTCCATCCCGAAGATCCTTCCTGGCCAGTTCATACCAGAACGGGGAAAAGCGAAAGGAGGAGGGGGGGAAGGAAGGAGCGCCAAGCGAATGAACAAAGGGATGGACACTCGGATAGACCGGTCTCACGTCAACGAACGCGATCCTTGAGGGTATCCGTATCGGACAGGGAATGGGGCGGCAGAGAAATGGTGAGTTCGACGGTGTTAGATTAGTGCCGGCCTCTCCACGGAGTGCCTTCTGAGGCATGCGAAGTCCAGACCGGGCCAATCCCCTGCCCTCGGCCGAGGACGATCACAGGGTCCTCCGGGACTATGGCCACGTTTTCCCTCCGTCTTGGCTGTGACCGGTGCTCGCTCGTGGCACGGAGGTTACCAGCGATGTGGCAACCTGCCACATACCCGTTTTCGTCCGGGGGTCGCCCGGACGAAAGTAAGGGTGCCGGGGATCAGCCCAGCACCGCCGACTATCGAGACCCGCGGCCGTCCGTGGCTCATCTTGCGAGCGAACCTCGGATCACGCAGCAGCCTTCCCGGTATACCGCCGAGCACGCCCTGTGGCGCTAGTTGAAGCTCCTTTCCACCTCCTCCAGACAACAAGGAAATGGCGTGGCTGTCGGCATACCAGGCACGGAAGGGTTGCCCTGGCGTGACCGGGTGGCAGCCTCCTCCGGACACAGACGCTAGGCTAGTGACACGGACTCAGTACGAGGAAGAGCCGCGCGACGTGTGGTGTGCTGGAAGGTCCAGAGCGTGCCGCGGACGATGCGAGAGCAGTCAGGGAGCCCGGAAAGGGGTTACTGTGCCCGAAGCTGGCCGCGTTGAGCCGCGATGCGAGAGGCAGGCACTCCGGAGGCCACCTCCAAGAACCTCGAGGTGCCACCGTCCACTGCATCTCCGCGGCGCTTGTGGGTGGCATCCGCAGCCCTGGGTGCCCCTGCTGACCCGCGCTTCCGGCCTCCTTGGACGGCAGCGCTCCGCATCGACGACGAGGAAGTGGCGCTTTCTTGCCGCTTGCCGGAGTGTCAGAGGCTCACTCATGATCGCCGTCTCCCATCCTCCCCCTAACCGCCCGACCTCCTGGCTCTCCGGGGAGTCCGTGCAGCCCGCTTGCAGGACGCTCCGCACGTCCGAGAGCGACGGAGGTCAGCCTCCGTGCCGGCGCTAGCGGGTGGTGTGACCGGTCTCAGCCTATCTTGCCGTGACCAACGTCCGCCGTTCCATTACCTCCGCGCAGAGAGTCTCATGGCGGTCCAACGTCCGCTTCCTGTCACGTGACAGCCAGCAGGTCGAAGGTCGTCAACCCAGCTGCATCGGAACACGATCGACCGGGTCCTCCCAGATGACCGCTCGTGCCCGCGGACGAGGCAAGTGAGCTCAACCTCCTCCCAGACACTCCAGGATCGACCTCGAGCTGAGTGCTCGCGGACAGTGTCTGAATGGTCCGCCGCTCGGCCAGCTGGACCGCCTGACAGGGACCTCCGCAACTTTGCACCCCAAAGCTGGAATGTCAGGGCCAACTCAAGCTCAGGCTTCTCGGTCCGCATGTTCTACGCTCCCTCCGGCTGCGCAGGAGCGGCAACCCTCGCGGGCATCTGCCGCTAATGCTGCACGGAGGAAAGGATCCGCGCGCAACCGACTTAACTGGTGACCTGTCGCTCTAGCAGTGGATGGGGAGATCAAGTCGCTGTGGAAACCGAGGGCAAGGTAAGGACGAGACCTCGCTGAGGCTGCTTCGGGTGGTGGCGGCTTCCTTGTTCTCTCCAGAGGGATCTCCTAGAGGTGGAGAGTCGCTCCTAATTCCTCCTCCGGAAGCGCCCTCCGGAGGGGATCCGCTCCCTGTGGATGCTCCTCTGTAGAGAACCCGAAGGGAACAGCGCGCTTCTTCACGCTCTGGAGAGGCGACCCCCGAGGAAAGGCATCAGGCAGCTCTATGTTACGCGATGGGGGGTCTCCCCGAGGGAGACCATAAATTTTGACTCCATTTTCAAATTTGGAGGGGAACCACGAAGGGATCCTTGACTCCTGGAAGGTCCCCGGAGGGTCGACTCGCAATCTTAGCCAGTGGATGGGGACGTCCGGTTCCCGGCATCCACCGGTGCCACTGCACCAGAATATGGGCCAACCAGCATCATCTAGTGGGGGGTACTCGAAACCCAAGACGCCCTCCCCATTCTCGGTGTCCCGCACCCTTCCCTGGGCGGGATTCGAACTCTTAACGCCCGGTGATGCCACGCGCGGGAAAGCCGCAGCCACACGGCCTCCAGCGCGGCATTTTTGGTGAGTCCCGGGAATAGCCGCGCCGCTCTCGGCATGAACCACTCTTCGTGCGGTCCTGCAGCCAGGACCCGCAGGACCAATCTGGCCCGAGGTGACAGGCGAGGGTCAATCAGGAAGGAGGCAGGAATTTCCGATGCGCCAGTGATCTCAGTCCATCCAAGGGAGCGGACAGGAGCTTACCCTGGAGCTCATGGAGAAGCGTACAGGCCCGCCTCAGTCTGCGCTCCATCTGACGTTGCGCGTTTACAGATCGTTTCTTCCAAAAGTCGCCACTTGCCAAAAAGAAGGAGAGTGCATCGAAAGATACAGATTGAGCCCCACGCCACACGACATCGACGTCCAGTTGGAGCCGGACGCTTGAAGGAAGGATCCTGGTGACCCCTGTTCCGGCACGTTGTCTTTGGCGGTCGCAGCAGACTGACCGGCTTCTCCGCAAAACCCTAGGGCTTCTTGGAGCCGATCCGCTGGAGAGAGGGCGTGCGCCTCAGTAGGAAGAGATGCACGCCTGCCTCCTTCGCGGCTTCGTGGGATGGCCAGGGAAAAAAGGGGTACCCTCAGGCGGTGCCTTTGAGGATCTCTGTGGGAGGCGGGTGGGACCTTCGGGCAACAGCCACTCTCCAGAAGAGCCGTCCCACTGCCCCATCAGGAATGCTGCCGAGGCACGGTGTCCGTTCGCGGACGGCAAGTTCCTCCGGCTCCTACTTGCCGCATGGCCCTCTTCTTGAAGAGGAGGGGTCGAAGAGTCGAAAAATTCCCGTTGGACGCGATGAGGCTCGAGGTCCACCGTGCTGACAACTGCAGGCGTGAATACGGCGAAGACAGCGGCTCCGGTTCCGGAGACGGACCTTGTCTTAGGACCACCACGGACGCGTCCTAGCGCCCCAGGTCCTCGAGCAGGGGAGTCGGGCGTGGCATCCCTGCTTCTTTGCAGCCTCACTTCCGGAGGCACATCCTGCATCTCCCGCGGCCCCATCGATCTTCAGAGCATGGCGGACGGAAGTGATCGACACGTCATCCGCCACATCCTTGGCCGCGGTTGACTGCTGCGTTTCTCTTCCCGCAGGAAGAGAAACGGCAGCAGCTAACCAACAGGCACCACCTCGGCGGATGGACGGCAGCCCAGCGAGCCGACGTGGCCACGCCCTTGCAGTGGCCACCTTCGGCAGTAACTGACGGTGTCCCTCCCATACGTGTCCCGGGAGCTTCGTGCCGCTCCCCTTCCTCCTGCAGACAGCGGGTCACCGCCAAGGTGCTCCTTTGAGGTGCACGAGCTGTGGGCAGTGACGCCTTTCCTCCGGGCAGGGAACGCCTGGAGAGAACTCTCTTGCAAATCCCAAGGACCTCGAGTTTCGTTGTCTGAGGTGGGCGCTGCCTGTCGCCTGCGTCCGCGATCCACCGTCCTACCCTGCCGGGGAGACTCCTTCACGAGCAGAGGACGACCGCCACCTCCCTACCAGCCATCTCCGTGCCACGGGTGTCGGCGGGGTGGCCACAAATGAGGAGGAGGAGTTCATCGTCTGCACTGCGCAGGAGCGAAGAACGGGAAGGGATGCAGCCCGGAGACCCTTCTCACCCCTGCACACAATTTCCTTCCATGTCCTCATTCCCCCGCACGCCTCCTCCCACTCCTTGTTCTATTGTTGCGTCACGCTGCAGCATACGCATATTTTGGCTAAATAAATGCCCGTGGGTGAAAAAGGCAGGCGTTGGCGCCTCCACCACCGTGAGACCCTCCAAGCCCCACCCCCATCCATCTGCCCGCGTTTTCTCTCCAGCTCTGTTACTTCCCTCCCGGGTCCGCACACGTCGGCCTTCCCCCTGCCGTTGGTAATCCTTCGAAGCGAATGGACAGGCAGTCCGGCACGCAAAGGTACGTACTCAGGCGTCCGTCGGTTGTCCGGCCTTCCTCCTTGTGCGCTCGCCTCTGCACAGGCTGGCGCGGCTTGGAGCCGGTCGGGTCGCTGGCGCGGAGGCCGCAGCGTAGACCTCGGTGGTCTCATCCGGAGGTGCTTCAGAACGGCAGGTGTCGACACTGCCTGTCTACCCACGTGAGGGATCGGTGGCGGCAGCACTGGAAGCAGGGAGACTGAGGCCCCTCTTCTCCGAGAAACAGGAATGAGGGACGCTCCATCTTGCGGGGACGCCGGCAAGGTGCTCTCCACCGTTTCCTCCGTCGATGGCCATGAAGGGCGCATGCGCAGGCCCGCTGCACACGTTGAAGCTCGAGATGCCTCGCTCAAACTTGTTGCGGGATCTCTTGGAGCAGCATGACATCGGTGGTGAGCAGTAGGCTCTTTCCCTTAGGCGGCATCCATGGCCCTGTTCTGGACGGTGGCAGACGCCATGGACGGCTCACCTGAGGACACAACCCGCCGCTCGCTGGAGCCCTGGAATCTGCCTCGTCGCTGCATCCTTCTAGCCACTCGCATGAAGCTTCGCACTACCGGCGCAGACGCTTTTGCAGGACGCATAGTTCCTATGGAAATCAAATAACTGGAACCTATTGCATGCCTGCGTATACATGCATGAATTTCAATGAAGATTTGAATGATGTAGATGTAGATGGAAATAGATACAGATACACCTAATACATAGATACGTTTTTATTAATGGACATATCTGGAGACAGATACAGATGCGGATGGATGTAGATGAGCGTGGGAATAGATAGATCAGGTCACGGACAGATACGGAATCTTTCAGCATGTATGGACGGACACGCGTACAAATAGATGCAGATATATCGATAGACATGAACAAATGTGGGTACATCCAGGCTTAGATAGATCGGAGAAGTAGAGAGACACAGATACAGAGTAGATACAGATACGAATGGATGTAGATACGCATGGGAATAGGTAGATAAAGGCATGGATAGATACGGAATCTATCAGCATGCGTAGACGGACACCAGTGCAAATAGATGCAGATATGGATAGATACGAATAGATGCATCTTTACTGCACGACCTTACATGCATATGTAAGGCACGTTTCCTACATATGCATGTAGTTGCGCAGAGGGCATGAGGTGGGGATTGCAAGATGAGCGTAGGACTTATGGGGTCGCGAAAACAAATAGAAGTCATGTCAGTGTGTGACCGAATAGGTCCACGTTTGATGGGGAAACGAGCTCGCCCATTCACTCCTTGATGTCCTGTCTTGCGGCAGTTTGTCGAATAAGCAGGGAAGAAGGAATTTTTTTTTCTTCTCAACTCTAATAGGCGCTGTCTTTCTGAAACTGGGACGGCGTCAAGGAGCCGAGGTCTCCAAGCTGGGTCACTACCTCAGAGAAATCCGCCACCTCTCTCTATGGCAACCCAGTGCGTTCGCTTCGCGCTTCATTCCTTCTGTGGTGAGAAAATTCGCCCTCTCTCGGCCACCAGGAAAGTTCCTTTGTCATCCGCCCTTCCCTCTTCCGTCTCTCCCCTCTTTGCGTCCGCCTCGCTTCTTCACTGAGCAATGGCGTCGTGGCCTCTCCCGTATCTTCATCAAAAATGCAGCAACTAAATGACGCCCCTCCCAAGATGGGATCTTCGCTGCTCTTCTTTTCCTTAAGCAAATTTGCACAAATTCGCCGACCTCATTTTTCATCTCCCGGACTGCGTGGATGCTGCCGGGATGTCACGGATGCCCGGACTTCCACGGTTCCCTCGAATGAGGACCCTCCTGCGATAATCTTCTGAGCGTGCCATTTGGCTCTCTCGTCGTTCCAACGGATTTCGTCTTCCGGCGCTCACCTGCTGCAACTCGACGCGCGCCCGTTTACCAGGAACGAGGGGGCCACATTTCTGCCCCCGCGAAGACCATCTTCGTCCGCAAGCGCCACGAGAACGCATGCGCCCAGGCCGACTGGACGATGAAAGAACGCAAAGAACGTCCGTCTGCACAGGCGGGAAAACGGAGAAGCGTTGTTGCCGCCATCTTCGTATTCGCGGGCCGCTCCGAAGCCGCGGGTTTTTCCAGAAAGAACTCCGAAATCGAGTCCAGCCAGCCTCGATGGCAGAGACATGCGTGAGCCTCTTCGAAATGACATCTTTCCCTCGGAAGGCTCCCTTTTTCTCCCCGTTGCCAAGAGAGCGGTGACACTTGATCTCTGCCCATCCTAGCCAGAACATGACTCAACGAGGCGCGTGACACAGCATTCATGCAAATTTGCAATCGATAGTTCAGTTTCAAGGAGACGGAAGCTGAGGTCGTGCTGCTCGGATCGCGCGTCCAGGCCGTTCGTGTCCTGCAGTCCAGCTAGCAAGCGGACGCACGAGGGCTGCTGGAGAGCCATCACGTCGAATTAGGGCGTGTCCACGCTGATGCTCCAAAACGAGTCGGGATTCGAACAGCCCTTTTGAGCACTCCTGCTCCCCCCAGCTACTTCAATTACGAAGGCTCATCTGTTCGCACGAGAGTCCTCTGACCGCAGGATCTCGTTGCTTAGCATCTCTTCAGCCAGAAGCATCCGCTCGTGGTTTCAGATGCCCGGAGAATCCGTCATTTGCGAGAGGACTCAATCGAGCGCGAGTACCTCCCTGAAGTTGGTCGAGCCGGTGGCAGCTCCAGCAGAGCCCCGAGAAGCGCTTGGATCCAAATCAGGCTGTTACGGAGGATGGTGAGCGGCTGTGGATACTCAGAAGTAACACTTACCCAAATCCTCTGGATGGACGTGCTTTCTTCCTAGGAAAGTTTCCTCGCAACAAGCATTCCTGAGGTCATTCTGAAAGAAAGCAAACCGTCGTATCCTGGGCGACGGCCTTTATTTCAGCAGAAACGGGAGGAACGAGTCCAGAAGGTCGAAGCATAGCCTTTCTTGCAATTCCACTTTCTGCATCGGAAGGAAGAGCGAGTCACCTCGCAAAGGAAGCGTCGAGTTAGCTAAAGCGTTTCTTAAGCACCGAAGAACATTCCAGCCGGAAAGACGAAAGATCGAGCTCCGAAGCAGTCCGGGTGCTGTAGTGTAGTGCAGGTATCTTTGACCACGAAACCTCGAGCTTCCCAACGGACGCCGCCTCTTCAGTCGAGGCCACCACGGATCAAAACGGCGTTCACCGGAGCAGAAGGCTTCCCTGACTTGCAATTCACATTCCAGAGCAGCCGTGGACTACCTCCTCTCCTTGGCGGGCAGCGAAGTGTCATTCACAAGCAAGAAAAGCGCCATCTTGCCGTCGCTAACGTCATTTTCATCGGCCAATAAGAACCCGCACTTTCTCCCGCGACTCGTCTCAACAATCCGAGAAACTTTCCCTCTCGAACGTTCTCCAGGCTGCCAGCGCGCGCTTCTCCCGCCAAGGTGGCTCGCCGCGCCGAATTCGCAGGGGTTGCCAGGCGCAAACGTAGCAGCCGGGTGCCGTGAGTGATTCCCGCGCGTCTTCCACGTGCGCCTCCCTACAGGACGAGGCACGAGCAGGCGGGACGGTCACTCGTTGCCAGCCAGTAAACAACGCGACGATTCACACGCACCCTGGATGACGGGAAACCTCCTGCTTTCGTTGCTTCCCTTCCAGCTGCTTTTGTTTCTTTTCTTCTCTCTTTTCGGGTTTCATTCCTTTTTGGGGAGCTCGCCAAGTGCGGAAGAACCGTTTCGCCTCTCAAGGGAGGGAAGCTCTGAACGCTGTCCACGCCACCAGGGGGTGCGTGCAACTATTCAGGTTATAAGGGGCTTCCCCGGGAGGGGACCACCCAACCAATCCAGGAAAGAATCCGGAGGGAGAAGTCTGCGCTTGGGAGGAGACCCCGAAGGGAACCTCCACTTCCTCGTTCTTCCCGGAGGAATCCCCCGGTTCGTAGGGGCCGCTCCTCGCTTCTTCTCTGCAGAGAACCCGCAAGGGAACAAGCAGCGGTTCCTCGAGAGACCCGCTCCCTGTTTCATCCTCTGAAGAGAGCCCCGGAGGGACGCTTCCCAATTTCTCTAAAGGGCACGTCCCGAAGGGAGCAGCGCTCTTCTTACACTCTGGAGAGGTATCAACCAGCTCCGTGGTACGCGATGGAGGGTCAGCATCCGAGGGGTGGGACGGGTCCATTTTCACAACCGGAGGGGAGCCCCGAACTCCTGGAAGGATCTCGGAGGATCAACTCCCTATCCAGGCTGGTCGAAGGCCGCATCCGGTTTCCACCAGTGCCGCACCCGATGCCCACAGGCCAACCAACGTCGTCCTGAAGGGGAGGACTCGAAAACCCACGGTGCACCCCGTCTTCTTGGCATCGACCCTTCCCTCTCCGGGAGGGATTCGAACCCGCGACGCTTGCCACCACGCGGCGGAGGCCGCAGCCACGCCGCCGCCAACGCGGCCGTGTAGCTACAAAGAACCCCTTGTCTTGTCCGCGAAAACCGAAGGACACGAAACCAGCGGCCACTCGATCACCTAGGAAACTGCATATACGCGTACGCGCTGCTGAGCGTGCTCAGGTTTCTTATTTTTAAAATTTTTAGTGAGGATGTGCACCGTGCTGGGAATTCCATCCTCCCGAGCGCAAACAGGGAGAGCCGCTTAGGTGTTGTCGTGCGATCCTTCCCGGCATCGGCCTGAACAAGGCGCGCCAGGAAGACTAACCGGCTTTCTCGCCCTGCGACTCTGGACACTTGCGATCCCGGCGGCGGACAACTCCCATCGAGACCTCAGGTGACCCAGAGAACGACCATAGTTAGTTCCCACCCACTCCTGTTTTCTGGGACTCGAATCCTGAAATTTTCCAATGTGGCGCGCACGCGAAGGTGCGTTATACGGCTCGTACCTCTCTGGCAGGAACATGGGTTGCCGCCGTTGCTACTGGAGGCGGAGCGGAACCCCAAGGTTGCGGCGCAAAGAGGACTCGCCTGCTGAGGACGGTACGCTCTTGAAACTCCTCGATGACCTCTGCCTATTTCCTGGAGATGACCTCGGGCAAAACAAGACCGCTCCGTCTCGCCGGAGGACGACGCTTTCGGACTGACTGGTTGCCATCCTCGAAAAGTGGGCATCTCATTATTCGTGTCCGGTTCGCAACAACCTCGACCAGGGAGGACGGGCAACCCGTCGCTGGTCGCTCCTCAATAGGAAGGGGAGCTCTCGCTAAGGAACCAGCGCTCGAATCAGTGCCGGTTGCTTGGGAGAAAACCAGCGGAAGGCACGGGGAGGTTGCTGTTAGCGCGTTCGAAAGCCACACCCTCCTTTCCCTTCCCACTCGAACCGCTACTCCTTCCTTTCGCCTCAGGATCCGTCTCCTGCCTGTTCTCCCGGACGACGCCGACATTGGCCACCGTCTGCTCTTCTGAAGAGATCGTTCCCGGTACTCCTCAGTCCGTGCAGGGAACTCTGAGTGCATTGCGTCCCCGAACTGCTTGAGGTGCGGGGTGATCGAATCGTCCCCCTACCCCTTGTTGGACTGCAGTGCCTTGCTGGAACTTTGGCGAAGATTGATTTCAGCACTCCTGCATGGCGGAAACACTGCGATGGGCTTGCTGCGGCGATTCTTTCGCGAGATGTGGAGCCACGAGAGGCGTCGCGATAGCGACGAAGTGTTGCATCCGTGCCGTCGTTGCAGCTCGCCATTTGCTGGAGTCTCGGGCGGTGACCGCCAGCACTGCAGTTGCCCACATGAGGATGGCCGCCAAGTGGCCTCATCCAGATGTGGAAGTAAAGGAAAAGACCGTCGATATCCTGCGTCGCTTCTGAAAGGAAAGAACGGACATTGCAGGTGACCCTTGAACCACCTCCTTTTTATACAATCGTTTACTTCCCGCTCCAGCCCGTTCCGGACTCTTCTCGGTGTTTCATGAAGGAATGGGAAAAGCCAAAGACCCTGCCCCTGTCCTCTAATTTATCTTTGGGAGGTTACTATGAACATCTCCGGAAGGAGAAGAGGACTGGTCGAGTGGATGATGGGCCAGCTTACAAATGCTGCGACCCCGAGTGCCCCACCCCGAGAACTTTTGCGCTGGAGAAAGCTACTGGGTATACCGGAAGAAGACCTGCAGCGGACACCAGTGCTCTCGGACAAGCGCACCTTCCATCGAAGTGGCAGGAGTCGGCATTGATGCTGCAACACTAGAGTCTCCCGTGTGACGCCCACCGGCATCACTGGACAGGGGTTCTCGCACGGGGTGGGTGGGGGAGTGCACCCCAACTGTGCCAGGTGCAGGGAGCGCGAATTTCTTCCGCACCTACTAATGGACTGTATTGCCTTTCGGGTCCCTCTGGGAACTCTTTGCCGTGATCCTAGGCCCCGGTGGCAACTCCAGGGACGCTCTGAAACCCCTCTTCGTTCGCGATGCCCCTCGGCCCTCGGCCTCGCCAGCAGCTCTCTGCTGCTCACGCGGGATTGTAGCAGCCTGGTGAGACGCAAGAGGAGAGCACAGACACAGGGGTGCCACATCCACTTTACCGTTCGCCCCATGAGGATGGCAACAGGATGGCCCAACCTGAGGGACTGTCTACAGCAAGAGCTTGCAGGTATCCTCGAAAAGATGCGGAGGATCTCTCCCACCAGAACGTGACCCCATCCCGCATCCTCCCCCCCTCTCCTTCCCCAAACTTTATTTATTTATTTTTATTTTTGTTTCCTTTTCTTTTTGTTTGCCCCCTCCCCTTTGCTGCCGTGGTGGACCTCACCAGTCTGTTTAGCGGTAACTGGCAGGCTCCAGTTAAATTGCACGTGGTTGGACGACCGCTCCAAACACAGAGACTGTGGTTGTTGTTTTTTATACGAAATAAACGCCACGGTGGATCTGGGTGAGAATTCAATTTATTTTTCTGTGCTTATGTCCCTATAGTTCCTCTCTGGACGGAAGTCCCAGTTCCAAAAACCGTTCTCTGGTCGGGCATGTCGGTGAACCCTCCCCTTGAACTTCCCTTGGATTTTTTCATTGGGACATCGCCGTCTCGGCACTTGCCTTTCCAGCTTCTAGGTTTATTTTCTTTCCGTAAACTAAACGCTCCGGCGTCACCGATTGCAAATGCTTGAGGGAAAGCTCATTGGTCCGCGAAAACAGAACGTTGGTCGCTCTCCTCCCGCTGGGTCGGCTGCGCGACGCTGGGCGCCGTCTGGACAAAAGTGACCGACAAAAGTCCCGACCTTTTTCCTTCTTGAACTACCTCGCTGTTGAAAAGGCAGTGTGCTCTGGAAGAAGTCTTGCCAGCACGCACGCGCAAACGGGCACGCAAACACCAGCGTTCGCGAACGGTGAGAAGTCATCCCGGCATAGAAGGGAAGACGAGCCTTGATGGTCGTCGTCGGAATGCACGGACGCCTCCAGCGGAGCCAGTGCAACGAAAGGAAAGAAACGGGCATTTTCGCTCTTCGCTTGCTCGAACGGGAACGGCGACCTTCGATGCCTGACTGCAGGAGGCGGAGAACTCTTTTGACTCCCGCAGCCGAGGGACCCAAACCGAAGAGTCAAGTCTCTCGGAGTGAGCGGAAATACGTCGTACAGTTATCAGAGAGGGAAGGCGGCGGCTGCTTCCCGGGCCAGAGGAACCTTTCACCATGGGATGCGCGGCCAAGCGGCGCTGGGCGTCCAGCAGTTTCGCTGGATTCATGCTGCGGTTTGGACCCCAGCCTCTGGAGCCCTCGTGACTCAGGACAGCTCCGTGCTCCCCTCAGGACTTCCAGTGCCTCACTTGTGAAGGCATGGCGACCGCCAATTGGCCTGCGTTTTGCGCTCCGGACGAGGCAGGCAGAAGAAATGGATAGGAAGGATGGCTCCCATGCTTTCAAATGGGCTATCAGAAGACGATCTTCAATAAAGCCAACTTCCCTCCTCCCCTTCCCCCCTCCTTTCTCCCGGAGCTTCTAAGCTTTCGAACACTAATGGTGCAGAAGGATCGAAGAACGAATGCCGGTATTTTCCTCGGTTACAGATCCGATTGCAAGAGCCTCTATCAAAAGACCGTCTAAGGGAAAGCCCCTAATGAGGAAAAAGCCACCATTTAAATGTCGCATGCGTAGCCGAGGAGACAATTTCATCTTCTAAAAGGGTACTTGCTGTTGCTCCAGAAAAAAGAAAATGGCATTTTGTATGGGACTCCCACAGCCATCGTAAAAGACCGCTGCGCATTTCCTGAACGCTTGTCCTACGGTAACCGTTTGAGTCCTTTCTGTACACATGTGTGTACGTCTGCCGTGCCGCTCGCTGGAAAAAATGGGAACTCCATCAACGAATCCTCCAGTCTTTCTGCACAGGCAGTGCGACGCCACCGCTTCCGCATGTTCCGGAATTTGTCTTCCGGAACATGGGGAACATGTCCTCTGGTCGCAGTAGTCGGTGGAAGATGGGGAAGGGAGGTCAACGGAAAATAAACATTAGAAAAAAAGAACCCTGGAATGTTTGGGGGACGAGGGAAGGGATCACAGATTGCATTCCTGGTGGCCTCTTCATCTTCTCAAGGATACCGGCAAGTTCCTCCCGATTGCGCCTCAGGTGCGGTCATCTTACTGCAATCCTCAAGGATACGAAGGAGGTGGCTTCTCTGCTTTCGTTCTGACCTCTGCTGCCGGGGTTTACGGTCGTCGCGGCAGGCGACCATCCCGTCACGAGCAAAGAGGCGTCTGAACGAGGCCCTCGGGTAGTCTTCTGGGAAGTTCGGGGACAAACATCCGCAAACACGTCCGGGGGCAATGCACTCGAAAAGCAGAGGGTGGCAAGGTTCCTTCTCGCCGCACCTGGTGCCGTTCGGGGCCGCTGCCCCTCTCCTGGTCCAGTGGTGGAGGCGTGTAGTACACGGATAGCCTGATGAAGCCGTTGCAACGCCGAGTCCACTTCGAGGGAAAGCACGGAGCTGTCAAAGCACGCCGCGGAGATCTCCACTTCTTCCAACGGAGATTCAAGGAGATCTGCCCATTGGAGGAGTCCTTTAGAATGGACGAGGATGCTGGAGGACCACCAGTAAGCTGCCGCGACGTCCAGCATTCCAACGATCCCGCAATTCATTCTCCGTCTTTCAGGCTGGTGGATGTCTTGGCCGTCCCTCAGGGACGACAACGCAGCGGCAAGAGTGGTTTCCTGGGTACGCGGGGTCTTTTCCGGGCAGTCCATCCTCCTCTTCAGCGAGCAGCGCGCGTGTCTCAAGTGTCTCGCAGGCGTTGCCTTTTTTCTAGGCCGCTGATCTTCGCCCATCTGGAAAGCGGCTTCCCGTTTCCAGGCACCGCATTTCGTCGGTGAGCGGGAAATCCAAGAGTGGTCCCGCTCCATGACAACCGTCTGCTGGAGCCGGTAGCCACGTCGCGGAAGTCTCTTGTGGCCTCCAACGAAAAATAGGGTGAGTCTCTCCGAGCCGGCTGCTCGCTCGGCCACGACCAAACGCGTGCTCCAAAATTTCTCCACCGGGGCTGTCCTTCTAAAATCGAGATGCCACTTCATCCCTTCCGGGGTCAGCATGCCAAGTCCGCAATCCCGACGACGTGGAGTGCACGAATCCTTCAAGTGGACTCGCACGTACGTGCGTGTGTACACATATATATGTATATATTCAAAAAAAGTTAGAAGGCGTTGAAGTGGATTGCATTCTTTGACAGTTGATGATGACTCAGATCCTCTCAGGATCGAGCGGGAATTCCCTTCCTCTTCCTTTCGGTCACCTCCGTCTCCGGCATAGCCCCGGATTTCCAGGCCCCACAAGCACCCGGCAGCCTTAGAAGAGCGCCAGGAAGGGGAAGCAGTCCGCGGAGCACCCTCCTCGGTGCCTCATTTCTCTGTGCGCGTTTCCGGTTTCCTGGACGTGTGGTGGGTTCCTCGGACTCGTGATCCGTTCCCTGGGTGCTTAGTCCGTTCCCTGAGTGCAACTCTTCCGCGTGGCTATCGTCACACCTCTAGCAGGGGCACGCTGATGAGCCAGTTGCTCGGGGCGCCCCCGACTTTGCATTGATCGCCTTCAAGGACACGGAAAGAATTGGCCTGCTCCACGAACTGGGACTGCTTCCTGGAACTCATTTCTTTACTGTTAGCTTCTCGCCCTAAGCCCTAGGCAGGTGATACAGAGTTGCGACCTGTCAGATGATTCCGATAAAGGAGGATGCCAGCGCTCTCCTTCACTGAGAGAAGGCAGGATGCAACTCCGCGGAATGCCTGGGATCTCCTCTGCGGCCACGAGGGGAAGTGCAGTGATGGAGTGAGCACGAAGTCGGAGGAGCATTGGAGTCTCCCCCGCCATTGCTTGCAAGAACGCTTGCGCGACTCTAAAATCGGGGTGCCGTTGGAAACCTTCGGTGCGCGTTTGGACCCGGAGGGAGTTCGAAGGTGGCGAGTGGTGACGCGTCTCCAAGCTCGATCCAGGTTTTCGACACTCTGGAGCCCCGCCTCTGCTGCTCCTATCCCTCCGTGACTGGTTCCAGTGCGGCACACCCAGCTGGCAGAGGAAGGAGACGCTTTCGGTCACCTCCTCAGGAATGGTGCGTCCATCCTCCCCGCCCGACCTTCAGAAGGAGAGACCGCGACTGTCGGTGCCACCTTCGGCGCTCCCCCTCAAGTGGGAGCACTAGGCGATGCCCCCAGTGCGAAGAACACCTACATGGAAACTTCATCCGCGAGTTGTTCCAGGCACGAGACGGTCGAATAGTTCCCGCACCCGCTGCTGGACAGCGGTGACCTCCAGGAACTCTGGCGGAGGCCGGCTCCTGCGCCCGGTGGATGCGGCCAGAGGTACCTCCCACGACGCCTCCTCGTGGGCGACGCGCGTTGGGTCCTTCCAGACAAAGAAGGAAAGACACCAGATGTTCCTCGCTTCGGTAGCCGCCACCGACAGGAATCCCCCGGGATGCCTTTCCTCTTTCCTGAGGACGAAGGGACAACTCAGCGGAACCGGGCCGAGCACCCAGAGCGCACCAAGGAGGAGAGCAAGAAGAAGACCGGCCCATGGCAGTGCCTTGCAGCATCTGAAGCCGACCCAAGGACGACCTAATGGGCTGTGACCTCAAGAGCTCACGACGTCCCTTGGAGCTACGAAGAAGCACCGGAAGATGGTGAGCTAGAGTGGCCAATGCGGTGTTGCGAGGAATGGGAGGGACTGGACTCCAGCGTTCTCCTAGAAAGCGAGAACGCTGGATTCTGGAGCAGTGGTCCGGGGTGCTCCGCCTGAAGCTGAAGCAGCATCGACTCTGGTCGGCGCTTCCGGTCGTTTCGTAGGTATCCTAGGCCCAAGAAGAGTTCATCGCGAGTGCTCTCACTGACCCCGGCACTCCTTCGCAGGCAAGGGTGGCGATAGTCCATCGCTCTCCCCCCCCCCCCACGCACGCCTTGGCCCTTCACGGCTGTTGCGAAACTCCCAGGGCGGGCAGACGACGTCCGCTGCCGCGAAGAAGGAGGCTGAGCCCGAGCTCCGCACCATATTCTGCTCACGCCTAAAGTTTGCTCCGTGGTGCTGAAGTGAAAGCAACGCAGCGAAAAGATCGACCCAAGCAGCCTGAGAGCAGGCAGAAAATTCCAAGTCGCCACGGGATGAAGATTCCGGCATCCTTGCACCCTTCTTCCTTCTCCGCCCTCCCCCCCTTCCTCCCCTTTCACCCAGCTTGATCCTGGACTCGCGCGTTCCGCTCATGCCCCTTCCTCACGCTGTGAGGAAGCCGAGCGTCGTCCTGCCGGAACGAGCGCGGCTTTCCGTGCGCCGCTTCCCGCTCGAAAAGCCGACCCCACAGACGGGAAGACGAAAGCCCCGCATCCCGCATTCGCCGCGGGCAGACCCACTCAGTGCCATCCGAGGACCTGGCCAGGCACGTTCTTCTGGGAATGCAGGGAGAGAGCCGAGGTTCCACGCCCGCAAGCGGCTGGATGGGCCCTGCAACCCACCTTTCGACCATGGACTGCTTCCTCCCCGTTTCCCGAGCGACAGAGCCATAGAGGAAAGTCGGATGCTGGGAGCGGCGTCTACCTCACATAGGACGTCGACCTGCCCTCTCGCAAATCAGCCGGCGGCTTGGAAGGGAGTCAGGAAGGGAGAGCAGGCTGCGTAGCGCCCACCACGATGCTTGGTCGTTCCCTGGGCGCGTAGTGGGTTCTCTGGGTGTGTGGTGGGTTTCCTGGGAATGTGGTCGTTTTTTTGGGTTCATGTTCGGTTGCCTGGGCGCATGGAGCCTCAGCAGTGAGATGCCACCACACGAGGCTGCCGTCCGATGTGCCGGGAGGAACCACAGGATGGGTCGCCTTCGGCGAGCCTCCATGCCCCCGCGAGGTGGCGATGAGGAATTGCCCCAGGCCGCCCGGGCACGGTCGTGCCTGAAGCCCCCACTGCCTTGCTCCGGACTCATCGGTTGAAGGGTGAGTTTTCCTGGTGTCTACAGGGAAGAAAGGCGCAAGTAGGTCTACCGATCGGGATGGGGCGGCGATTTTCAAGGTCCGAGGCCTCGTCAGGAAAACGTGGACTGCTCCCCCTTCCTTCCTCCTCCTTCCTGCCTCGTCGTGAGAAGGAGATGAAGAGGATGGACTGGTTGCGGAGGTGGGGAGGGGGGGAAAGGGAAACGCTGCCTGCAACGTTTCGCTTGGGGCACGACAAACCTCCAGCGGGCCTGGTGCTCCGGAAGAAAGGAGGGCTGGGTCACCGGACCCCACCCGGAGAAGTGTGCGGTTGCTCTGGAAAGGGAGCAAGGACAAGCAAAGCACCGTGGGTGAAACCGTCTCTCCAGCTTCTCTCCGGGGGAGTAAAGGCCAAATCGGCATGCGTTGATGAGGTCAGGGACCACAGGAAGGTCAATCGCTTGTTATTCTCCTTGCTGGAGCATTCTCTGCAGCCGGCGAATGCACGCGCGCTTCCCGCCATGGACCTGTGCAGGGACGAAGAGCTCTCGGGAGAGCTTCCTGGATGCACCGACTGAAGGTCGTCTTCAGCTTGCCCCTTCCTGGTAATTCGCTCCGCGCCCCCACGGGGTGCGCCCTCCCATTCCTCGCAACACCGCATTGGCCACTCTAGCTCACCATCTTCCGGTGCTTCTTCGTAGCTCCAAGGGACGTCGTGAGCTCTTGAGGTCACAGCCCATTAGGTCGTCCTTGGGTCGGCTTCAGATGCTGCAAGGCACTGCCATGGGCCGGTCTTCTTCTTGCTCTCCTCCTTGGTGCGCTCTGGGTGCTCGGCCCGGTTCCGCTGAGTTGTCCCTTCGTCCTCAGGAAAGAGGAAAGGCATCCCGGGGGATTCCTGTCGGTGGCGGCTACCGAAGCGAGGAACATCTGGTGTCTTTCCTTCTTTGTCTGGAAGGACCCAACGTCTTGCCACCACCTCTAGAGGAGAAGGGAGAGCCGTTCTCTTCGCGAGCTCCTGGGCCTTCAGGTGTTTTTCAGCCCCGGGCGGCGTCCGGGCAGGCTTGCGGAACGCCCTCCGAACGGGGCAGCCTGCTGACCTTCCAGGAGGCGGCGACGCCGCAGCACGGTGGACGCCGGAGGGTGGGAAAGTCGAATCTCCTTGCCTCCTTCTCCTCTTCCCCCTCCCCCCCGGTGTGGGCCCCGTCCAATTCCCGCCTTCCTCCCATTCGCGATTCATCAAGGCGAATTTCCCCTTCCCTCACGTCTTTGCAGGGAGGAAATGCGTCGTTGCCCGAGTCCCGGGACTCCCGGCTCCAATTTAAACTTTCTTCCTCTTCTGAGTAAGAGGAGTTTCCCGGAAGCAAATTGCAGAGATCGGTCCCAATCTCCCAGGGTAAAGAAAAAATCGGGAGCGGCTGCCGTCGTCGTTTTTTTTTTTTTCCTTTTTCACCTCCGCTGCCACCTGATTCGTCCTTCCGAACCGGTTCCCTTCTTCCTCTCCTTTTCATTTGTTCCTTGAGGACCCCACATCCCTTTCCTCCCGACTCCCCTTGCAGATTCTCGCTTTCCAAATCACCCGCGTGGGGGCCTCCCTCTTATGTTTCATTCACGCCGGAGCGAAGGCGCGATTTTTCCTCAGATACAGCCTCGAGGATGATGCGCTGATGCGGTCGTCTAAGCAACGGGCGAAGAGACTCTGCGAACTCCCTCAGCTGCGGCTCTCTCCTGGATCCCGTATCTACTTGCCGCTGCCGATCGTTCGATGCAGCGCGAGGGAGGTGGGAGATTCCGACAGGTGGAACCTCAGTAGGCGCGCCGGTGACTTCTGTCGAGGAAACGCAAGCCGGGAGGGCGGACATCCCAGAGAGGCCTGCAAGAGGGCTACCCTTCTTCGAGCCGATGGTGCTCTTTGGGAACCTCCAAGAGCAGTAGCAGCTTCCGAATCGCCTCGGTCTTCGTGCAGTTGTCCCCAATTCTCAGGCGATCCCCCGATTCTCTTCAGGAATCCGCCCGACCAAGGGCAAGGAGATCTTTAGGGATACTCGGCTTGGAGACGATCAAGAAAAAGATGGCGGCCATGAGAGGGGAAAAAACGCTCATTTCTTTACTTTTGGGGGGGGAGGCCACCAACCTTACGTGGGCCACCAACCCCTCCACCTACACCACGTTCGATATGCCCCACCCGCCTGCACCTTGGCAACCTTTCGATTGAGTTCCTGCTGGAGCAGGAAGCTGAGGATCCGCCGCATCCCGTCGGATTACCCGTTCTCTTTGAATCGCAGTCCTCAAGGGGTCGGGATTTTCGGATATCCTTCCTCGCATCGCGGGCACTGGATCCCATCCGAAATCTTCCCCGATGCACGTGCCGCGAAACCTGGTCTTCTCCGAACGCGTCCTCTCCCGTCTGAGGGCGCCGCCTCCATTGTGGGAACTTCCCATCCCACAGCACCCCATCGTCTTCCGAATCCCTACGCCTCGGAGACGCAGCAGCTGCTGCTCTCACAGCAGCGGGAGCCACAGCAAAGCCGCCACTCCTCGACGTCCCCTGTCCTTCCGTCTTGCAGTCCCGATGATGGAGACCATTCGGAGGGCAGCCCCGGAGAGTCAACTTCCAATCCCGGCCAGTCAACAGAAGCATCCGATTTCCACCAGCAAGCAAACGGTGAACGGCGTGCCGGTGCGAAGCGGGATACGGCAAAGAGACATCCTGAGACCCCTGCTCTTTAGCACCTCTTTCGAATTGGTGCTGAGAGCACACAAGGAGACTCTGGCTATCCAGCTGTGCGTATGTTCCGGCACGCCGACCATCTCAGCATACGTGGATGATCTGCTGTTGCTCCCCATGTCCACCCTGGCATGCGCACTCGACGGTTCTTCGAGCTGGTCAGTCGTGGGACGGGCCTGGTGGTAAACAGGGCGAAGGATGGCATCCCAGGGTGGTCGTCCGTGGTTCCCGTTGGTGCGGCGTTGGCAGAGAGGCCGAATCCGCCAGGGGATCCCCACGAGCCGGTGCTTAAAGTACCTGGGCGTTCCTCTGAGGGACTTCTGCCCCTCAGAAGCCTGGTCCGCCGTCTTCAGAACGAGAATTCCCAGTTGGCCAGCTCACCGACGCTGCAGCTACGATTGCTCAACCTCGTGGACTTTTGCTCTAGAGCGTGCTACTGGGTACCCCGTAGGAAGACATGTAGTGACCCCCGGTGCTCGTAAACACCCACACACTTCCCTTGAAGTGGCAGGAGTCGGCGTTGATGCTGCTGCACCAGGGCCTCCCGCGCAACGCCTGCCGACATCCATGGACACGGGGTGCGTATGAACCCAAACTGTGCTAGGTGCGGGGAGCGGGAATCCCTCCCGCACCTCCTAGTGAACTGTGTTGCCCTCCGACCCCTTTGGAACGCTTTGCTGCGACCCTTGGAACCCCAGCGGCAACGTCAGAGACGTTTTAAAGCGCCCCTTCCTTAACGGCATCCTCACTCCGGACGCATCCCCAGCATCACTTTGCTGCCCACGCAACGGGACAGTGGCTGCATGGAGCAACGCCAGAGGAGGCCAGAACGACAGGGACGCCATCCATTTTGCTGTTTTCTTCATGAGGACACTGTCAAGATGGCCTCATCTGGGAACCATAAAACGGGAAATTGCTGGCATTCTTACAAGGATGCTGCGGGCGCCCCCCAACACACAGTGATCCCTTACCGAACCCCCCCCCCTCCCTTCATCTTTTTTGACTGCACTTTTTTGTTTTGTTTTTCTCTTTTTGTTTGTTTCCCCTCCCATTGTGCTGCCGAGACGAACCTTGCTGGCCTGTGTGCCAGATCCCGGCAGGTTCCTTTTCGTATTCATAAATAACGTGGCACTATCAAACGTCTTGCCACAGACATGTAGGTTTGTTTTATAAACAAACGCCCCGGCGTGACCGGGTCTCAACCAGCGCCGCAGCAGCGTCATCCTGTGGAAAGGGACTACAAACCCACGGCGCACCCCCCATTTCTAGGCGTTGATGCTTTCCCGGGCCGGATCCGAACCCGCGTCTCCTGGCACCCCGTTCGCGGGGACCGCAGCCGCACGGACGCCAACGCGGACAGGCAGCGTCCGGTGCGCGCCGTTCATCCGCTGCAGTCTTCGCGAGAAGCACGTGCCTTCGCTCGGTCAGCTCGTCCGAGCAGTCGCACGCCCTGCGACCCCTCGGGGGAACATGCCTCGGAGGTGGGAAGGTGCTCTGCTGCTGCTCCCCGTGGACATCTCCGCAGCCCTTCTCTCGTGCTTGAGGTTCCGAGGAAGTCTCGGCGGGAGCCGCTATCTTAGTCGGTTCGCAGCTTCTGGCCCTTCCGGAAATGCCGCCGACGTCTCAGGGATGTCGGCCGCGTTTCTCACGCGCAGCCGGCGCATCCCTCTGGCACTTCCCCGTCTCATCGGAGGATTCTCTTCCCGCCGTGGACGCACTCCTCAAGTTCCCCTGCATCCCACGGGGTGGCGTCCTCCACCCGCGTCGCATCCCTTCCTCCCTGCCGTTCGACGCACACGCTCCTCGTCTTCTCCCGCAGGCGCGCGCAATGGAGATTGGAAAGCGGCACGCGAGCAGCAGCAGCAGCTGGACAGCGGACGGGAGGGGCGGATCCGTGGCGGTGCTGCTGCTGCTGTAGATACGCCGGCACCTCATCATTCCGTCGAGAAGTCGCCGCGCCATCCCATTGCCGACTTGGCCCTCTGGATCGCTCCCTCTTGGGGACCGCCTCGAACAATCGCACGTTGCCCGGAAGGGGAAAACGCCGTTGGGGGAACAGCGCGCCACCGCTCCTCCCTTCCTGAAAAAGTTGATACCGCGCCCACGGCCGACCTTCCAATCCGCAGGAAGGAGGCAGTAGAGCTCAGGTGCGTTCCCGATGCGGTGGGGACATGAGGAAGCCGACTCGAGAAGGAATCCAGGTTTTGAGTCCACGAAGAGGCGACGACGGATGCAGGGTGAGACAGGCAGACTGAAGAACGGGGCTGCATCTGAGTTGAAAGGGCCCTCCGGCGTCCAGGCCTCTAGCGCTCTCGACGGGAGGACTCCGCCGATATGGGAGTCACCGCCTTGCCCCCCACGCCCACGTCTTCCAGTGGGGTTGCCGACAGGAAGAGCCACCTTCCCTTGGAACGTATTTTCCCCTGCAACGCGGGACTTGCGTCCTTCGTTGCTTTCCGTCGCCACCACACCGTCCACTGCGGGTCGCAGCTTCGGGGAGTGGCCAATGTGACAAGGAAGAACACGGGATGGATCTTCTGCCGCCCCGCGAATGGGAGTGCCTGGCTACAGGGAACTATTCGCATGTGGGAGAGGTTCTTGTTTGTGCGCAGCAACCGTTGCACGCTCCGAGAGATCCTGGAGGATCCCGAGAAGAGCGCGTGGACAGGACGAACTTCCCTCGCTGCAGCGCTGCCTTCCCTCAGGGAACACCTGATCAGCAGCATCTCTGTGAAATGGGAAGTTAAAGTCAACATCTCCGGAAGGGAGAAAGGACTGGGAGAGTGGAAGATGGACCAGCTCACCAACGCTGCGACCCCGAGTACACCGCCCCACAGACTCTTGCTCTGAGGCGAGCTGTTGGATGTTCCGATGGAACATCTGAAGTGGCTCCCGGTGCTCATGGACAACCGCACCCTCTCCACGGAGTGGCAGCAGTCGGTGCTGCTAGTGCTGCATTGGAGTCTTCCATGCAACGCCCGCCGCCACCACTGGACGCAGGTGTGTGTGGACCTGAACTGTGTCAGGTGCGGGATACAGGAATCCCTCCCCCACCTGTTAGTGGATTGTGTTGCCTTCCGGCTCCTGTGAGAACACTTTGCCACGGCCCTGAGAACCTTTGGAGGCAACTCCAGGCACGCTCTTAAACCCCTCTTTGTTCGCGACGTTCTTCGGCCAGCGGTCTCCCTTGAAACCCTGTGCTGCCTACGCGGGATCGTCGCAGCCTGGAGCAAAGCAACAGGAGGACCCAGCAGCAGGGATGCCATTCATCTCGCCGTCCAATTCATCAGGATGGCAACGAGATGGATCCACCTGGACAGGACTATCCAGCAAGACCTTGCTGACATCCTAGAGAGGATGGATCGGACTACCACCAGCGGACAGTGATCCCTTCTCGAACCCCCTCAAAGTGTATTTATTTTTAATTTTTGTTTTCTTTTGTTTTCCTTTTTTTTCCCCTCCCCTCTGCTGCCGTGGTGGACCGCGCTGGTCTGCATACCGGCGACCCGACAGGCCTCTTTGAAATTGGGCGTGGTTGGACCACTGGTTCAACCACAATTTCTTTTGCAATAAGTTTGTGAAAATAAACGCCTCGGCGCACCTGGGTGAAAATTGAACATGCCTTCCCTATACTCCGACTCTTTGAAAAAATCCACACCCCTTTTTTCGGGAAGCTCCCCTGGAGGACAGTGCGGAAGGGTCGTTCGTTCGAGGAGGGGAAAAGGGAACGCCCCGGTGGATTGGGCGCAAAGCGGCACGGTGGATTGGGGTCGCGTGGAGAGTCAAAGGTGCGGCGACGAGCGGGAAGTAGACCCGCGTGAACCGGCGAGGGGAAAGGAAGGGAGTGCAGACGATCAGAGGAGCGAGCCCGATGGGCGCACGCCAACCAGAGAGAGGGCGAATTCATTGACTATGCGTAGGAGATCCCGCTTCAAAAAACCCCGAAAGTAGGAAAAAACGGAAACCCTTGCGGACACGGCGAGAGTTCCTGAAAACTGCAGCTGCAGACATCGTGAAAGCGCCACTCTGTTGCCTCACACGTCAGCACCCTAAAGACGTTCAAAATCCCCAAGTGACGACGGGATATTTGACGGTTCCGCACGCAGATCCTTTTTTTGTTTCCTTCATCTTCCTCTTCGAGCCGGGAGAGTGCCAGCATCAGCCGGTCAGGCCGGTGGTGCCAGCTGACGAGCCCTGCAGAGGATCGGTTGCTTCCCGCGCAGCCGCAGCAGACGTCTCAAAACGGATGGCCGAAGCACGTGAGCGGCATGGGAGATCAGGGGTCTGAGGCGAGGGGGATGGCGCACAGATCGGTTGTGCATGACCTGCCTGGAAACATTCCAAGCCGTTCCGGAGGCGTTCGGACTCGCGCGTGAGAAGGGGATGGATCATCGCGGATCAAAGAGATCGTCATGGCGGCCAGGATTCCGATGTCACTCATCCCAGGCGTGAGCCCGATGGACGCGCTTTCCTTAAGCATCTCCCCTTTCGAGCTGGAAAGAATGCTGTTACCTTGTTCCCCACACCCGGATCGAAAATCGCCCCCCATTTATCACAGCCTTCGCGTGCTCCACTCGTAGCTCTTCACGAGCGCAGATCGAAGCGCTCTTCTCTTTGGGTCTTCAGTTCGAAGCGTTGTTTGACCCACACGTTCAGGGAGGTGAGACGAGACGCGACGACGCAAAGTCATCGCGCTGGATGATTTTTACTCTATGACACCAGGTCGTTCATTTAAAAAAATATACCACAGTTCAGAGAAGAACGACGTTCCCTGAATAGAAGAGATGCCAAAAAACAGGAAGTTCACAGGGGATGACCATTGTCTCCCAGACCGGCTTCTGAAAAGGTAGGGAACGCAGGGTGGACAAAAATAAGTAAACAAAAGACGGGAGGTCAGGGACAGGAGCCTTTGGCTATACTTGTCTCCTTCTCCCCGGAAGCGGCTGTGTATGGCGGACATCCCACTGGCGACTTCTTCTGGTAGGCGAGGACACCTTCCAGCCGTCCTCGTCAAAGTGGCCCCCATGCTGGTGGTCTCCTCCCATTTCTGCGAACGGGACTCCATCACGGAGCGGACTGCCACCGTGGAGCGGATGCAGCGTCTCGTTGCTACCACGGCTCCCGTGTTCAGCCGGCCTTCTATCAAGAAGCGCTGCATCAAGACAGAAGGAACGTCCCACGGGTGGCCACAGCAAGTCTCCTCCACAAGTCCTCCAGGGCATCGCAGTACAGCAGGAAATGCGGCAACGGTTCCATCGCCCAGCACCTTGAACATCTCGGGAGGCAACTTCTCCGAAAACCAGGTGCCTGCGCTGGCAATCCCCAGTGAAGAGCAGCACGTCCACAGTAGTGTGTCAGTTTCCACAGTAGAGGTAGCACCGTAGTGTTTGCGCACAGAGGAGGGATCGCGAGTTCTTCGCGGAGCACACCGAGCAGGTCACACGGGCGAGCACGGAAGCGACTGCTGCACTCCTTCCACAACAACCGCTCGCTGCAGGATGTCATCGTGCAGTCCACCACGTGTGCGTGGGCACAAAGAACCTCCCTAGCCGAAGCACTGCCCTCCCCCAGGGAGCACCTGGGCAGTAACCAGCTGGCCGAATGGGAGGTCAGTTGCGGAATCAGTCAGAAGACGAGGGAACTAGGTGGTTGGACCACGGGCCAGCTCGCAGACGCTGCGCCCCCAAATGCCCCACCGAAGGGACTATTGCGCTGGAGTGAGCTGCTGGGAATCTCACAGGAAGACCTCAAGTGGCAGGCTCAGCGCTGAGGAACAGTCAGGTCCTCTCCCCGAAGTGGCAGGAGTCGGCACTTCTGCTGTTGCGCTGGGGTATCCCGTGCAATGCCCTCCACTCTCACTGGACCCGAGAGGCTGACTACTGCAGGTGAGGAGAACGGGAATCTCAGCTCTCGCACTTGCTCGTAGACTGTGTTGCCCTCCGGCTCCTGTGGTTGCGTTACGCAACGGCACTCGGGTCATCAAAAAACACTCCCAGAGACGTGTTGAAGCGCCTCTTCGTGCGCGATGCCCTTCCGCCTGTCGCATCCCCGGCAGCTCTCATCTGCTGCCTACGTGGGATTGGGCGACCTGGAGCTACGCGAGAAGAGGAAGGCACGACAGGAACGTCATCTGCTTCGCTTTTCGCTTCCTGAGGACGGCAGCTAAATGGTCCCACCTGGGACATACTCAGAAGAAACTTGCCGGCATCCTGGAAAGGATGCAGAGGACGACCTCCAGCATCCGCTGATCCTTTCCCTAACTCTCCCGATTTTTGTGCATATATATATATTGCTGCCTCCCCTCCGCCGCCGAGGAGAACTTCACCGGCCTGCGTGCCGGCTACTCGGCCGGTTCCGAGCATTTTCGGACAATGTAAGGCCGATGTCCCTACACCTCTATGTCTGTTATTTTCATAAGAAACGACCCGGCGTGACCGGGTGATAAACCGAGCAGGTCATACTCCAGTGCTCCACCAAATGAGCTCCTTCTCTCGGGAGCGATGAGTGGCAGCGTCCGCCAGCGCGGGAGGTGGTCTTGCAGGCATCGAGGACTTCCTCGAATCTCGCGGCGTTGCAGGACAACGCTCAAGCCGCCGGTTGGTTGCTGTCGTCGCTCGCCCTGAAGACAGACAGCGCTGCGTCAAGTCCTGCAGGAGACTTCTCATCACTCCCACGGTAGTTGTGAAGCGTAGGCAGTTCCTCCCGGAGCACTTCGACAGTGGCCACCCTGAACTCTCGCGCCCCCTGCCGCCAAACAGTTTGTGGGGCGGCAGGAGATCCACGGGTGAGTTGCCACAAGTGAGTATAGATTCCTCAGGGGATAGTCCTTTGTGGGTTGAACGTCAGCAGCGAAAGAAGTCCTGTGCATCGCCGGTGGATGTGGCGTGCCGGAGAACATCGGTGACCAGTCTACCATTTCCCATAAGGGGTCCCAAGGAACTGCACCTGCAGTCCATCTTGTGGATGGTCAGAATGCCCAAGCCTGCATCATGGAACGCATGATAAATGCATCGAAGTGTCCGAATGCTTCCCGTAGGGTCGAGAAAGGCGAAGTCTCCAGCTTTTTCAACTGAGAAGTGGGCAGCCAAGGACACCCTTGCTATTCGCCTTACGAGGGAAAAGCAGGTATACCGTCTCCTCTACGCTAAAATTTGAACAGGGTGAGTACCCAGAAGGAAGGAAGGAACTCTAAACTCGCTCCCTGAACTTTCTTCTCGATTTCGTCAAGTCACCAACACTTTCACGTCTCGCTGTGGCGTTCTTTCCCGTTCAACTCTCTGAGAGGCGAAAGCACTTCGGTCGGCGCACTCCGCGAGCGGCAACAATGCGGACACTCGAGGTGCGCTCCACCTTGCCGTCGCTGACGTCATTTTCATCGGCCAATAAGAACCCGCACTTTCTCCCGCGACTCGTCTCAACAATCCGAGAAACTTTCCCTCTCGAACGTTCTCCAGGCTGCCAGCGCGCGCTTCTCCCGCCAAGGTGGCTCGCCGCGCCGAATTCGCAGGGGTTGCCAGGCGCAAACGTAGCAGCCGGGTGCCGTGAGTGATTCCCGCGCGTCTTCCACGTGCGCCTCCCTACAGGACGAGGCACGAGCAGGCGGGACGGTCACTCGTTGCCAGCCAGTAAACAACGCGACGATTCACACGCACCCTGGATGACGGGAAACCTCCTGCTTTCGTTGCTTCCCTTCCAGCTGCTTTTGTTTCTTTTCTTCTCTCTTTTCGGGTTTCATTCCTTTTTGGGGAGCTCGCCAAGTGCGGAAGAACCGTTTCGCCTCTCAAGGGAGGGAAGCTCTGAACGCTGTCCACGCCACCAGGGGGTGCGTGCAACTATTCAGGTTATAAGGGGCTTCCCCGGGAGGGGACCACCCAACCAATCCAGGAAAGAATCCGGAGGGAGAAGTCTGCGCTTGGGAGGAGACCCCGAAGGGAACCTCCACTTCCTCGTTCTTCCCGGAGGAATCCCCCGGTTCGTAGGGGCCGCTCCTCGCTTCTTCTCTGCAGAGAACCCGCAAGGGAACAAGCAGCGGTTCCTCGAGAGACCCGCTCCCTGTTTCATCCTCTGAAGAGAGCCCCGGAGGGACGCTTCCCAATTTCTCTAAAGGGCACGTCCCGAAGGGAGCAGCGCTCTTCTTACACTCTGGAGAGGTATCAACCAGCTCCGTGGTACGCGATGGAGGGTCAGCATCCGAGGGGTGGGACGGGTCCATTTTCACAACCGGAGGGGAGCCCCGAACTCCTGGAAGGATCTCGGAGGATCAACTCCCTATCCAGGCTGGTCGAAGGCCGCATCCGGTTTCCACCAGTGCCGCACCCGATGCCCACAGGCCAACCAACGTCGTCCTGAAGGGGAGGACTCGAAAACCCACGGTGCACCCCGTCTTCTTGGCATCGACCCTTCCCTCTCCGGGAGGGATTCGAACCCGCGACGCTTGCCACCACGCGGCGGAGGCCGCAGCCACGCCGCCGCCAACGCGGCCGTGTAGCTACAAAGAACCCCTTGTCTTGTCCGCGAAAACCGAAGGACACGAAACCAGCGGCCACTCGATCACCTAGGAAACTGCATATACGCGTACGCGCTGCTGAGCGTGCTCAGGTTTCTTATTTTTAAAATTTTTAGTGAGGATGTGCACCGTGCTGGGAATTCCATCCTCCCGAGCGCAAACAGGGAGAGCCGCTTAGGTGTTGTCGTGCGATCCTTCCCGGCATCGGCCTGAACAAGGCGCGCCAGGAAGACTAACCGGCTTTCTCGCCCTGCGACTCTGGACACTTGCGATCCCGGCGGCGGACAGCTCGTTCTCTTCGTAAGGGGACTGCAGGTTCCCTGGCTGTTCTGGAGCGTAGCCTTTGCAGATTGGATGCTGCGAATCCGAAGGGAGCGTCTCCGCCCCCTTCCGCAGTCCGCTCACGTCTCCGAGGCGTACACGAACAAAACAGTCCGCATATCCATCGCAGTGCGAAGGAGCACCCCACGCTCCCAGTTCTTCGTTCGTTCCGAGCGCAATGAACGTAGAAAGGGAGGGAACCACGTCTTAGGGAAAACGATGGAGATGATGTTTCTCCCAGGACCTGACTGCAATGAGGGAACCATTGAGGAAAGGATAGTCTTAAGAATTCTCGGAGCTTTTCAAGCATCATGGATGCCCCTTGAGCTGATCCCCGTTGACTGGGCACCTGGTTGCGCCAGGGAGTTTATTTATGTAAAATAAACATAAATGTCGGTGGTGGGGCACCTGGTCCTGCCAGGTCGCAAGTGCAACAACGGGAACCTGGCGAGAACCGGCGCGCTGGCCGGCGAGGTCCACCTCGGCAGCAGAGGAGGGGGGGACAAAAAAAAAATAAAACAAAAAAATATATATGGAAAAACATTAGGAGGGTTCAGGAAGGGATCACCAGGTGCTGGAGGGCGTCCTCTGCATCCTTGTGAGGATGTTGGCAAGTTCCTGATTTTACCATTCCCAGTTAAAGCCATCCTGACGCTATCCTCAAGAAGAGGACTGAAAAGTAGATGGCGTCCCCGTTGCTGTGGCCTCCTCTGGCATTGTTCCATGCAGCCACGATCCCGCGTGCGCTGCAAAGTGCTCCTGGGGATGCGGCTAGTATGAGGGCGTCGTGCAGGTCACCCCCGTTTGCTGGAGGAGTAAGCGCAGGTGCGACCAGAAGGACACGCCCTTCCTCTAAGCAACCTGAGGCTTCGACCGAGAATTCCCAAAGCACCCCGAGCGAGCGCGGGCTCACCCTCCCTGAGGGCGCTCCCGAACGCCTGGCATCCCGGAGGAGATGGCATGTCCGACGTGGTCTCCCGGACGACGGTAGCCGTCGCCGGAACCCGTGTCCTTCCCACGTTTTGCTCTATTGCCCCAGATCGCGTGGCCCGCAGAAACGCCTCTGCCGGGGAGAAGGCGGGAAGGAGGAAGGACGGCGCTCCGGGACCCACGGAACAGCGGGCACGCAGCCTTTTTTGCAGTCTCGGTGCCTCTCCGCTCCTTCCCCGGGTTCGAGCCGGGCATCACCCTCGCTGATCCGGCGACTTCCGGTTCGAGGGAGATGCATTTATTTCGTGCCTTCCGTGGACGCCAAGAGGCTTTCCCCCCCTTGGCAGCCTCCCGGTGTGTCCCGGGAGCCCCCGGTTTCCCTAGTTGACGGGAACCGCATTGTGCAGCCTCTCGGCTGCATGAAACATCGCGTGCTTTCGGGCTCCACAGCGAGATCGGGATAAAAACAATTCCTCGTCCGCTCCCGGAATGATTACTTCTCCATCATGATGTATTGTGGATTTCCAGAGGGATGAAAAGGGGAAAAGTGCATGCATTTCGTCCCCCCCCCCCCTCCCTTTTTTCTTCTCTCTGTTGTTGTTGGGGAGAGGAATCTGATGGTTCTTCTGAAGGATCGATTCCCTCCGCGTATTCCGACGTCCTTCTTCCCCAAAAAAACCCTTTCTAAATGGGAGGAGGACACGCATCGGGGGCGACTCTGCAACGCCTCCGTCTCGTAGCCGGCAAACCGGGGAGCAGATTCCTGGAACTGGAGGCCTCCGCCGCGGTCCGGAACCTGCTCTCCATGGGGGTGAGACGAGTCAGCCCGCGGTCTTCGTCAGAGCGGGACGGAGAAACACCGCAGCGTCATCACCCCCTTCTCGTCACCAGAAACGGTTCCCCGCAAGGAGGCGTAAGTGGCTGCTGGGAAATTTCCTGCTGGTGCGTCTCCTTAGGATGGACCCTTGAGGACGCGATCGAAGAGCCCATTGCTTTGATTGTGTCAGAAGCCCCACCGCGCCAACGAGCGACTCCTGCTCCTCGAAGAGGAGGATGCCCTGAGGCATCTTCCTCCCCAGCTTGTGCTAGCGGAGAGTCAGCAGGGCGAAAGAGCGTTTCGCGTCGAAACGAGGCGGTCCATCGCACAGAGAGCTGCTACTCCGGCTCATTGTGCGAGGTCAGTGTCTCGGCCTCCTAAGGACTGCTGCTTGCCTTCCTCCCGTTGCGCGAAGAAACAACGAAGAGAAATCAGTCTTGCGGAGCGCCGGCTGTCGCGCTTCTGCGTTCTGAGCGGCAGGCCGAACGGTGGAATAGGAGACCACCCCTCTTGACCCGCAGAAACAGTTGAAGGAAGCGGCTCCTGCCGAATCTCCTGAGGCTTCCGCGAACGCACGCGGAGAGTCAGGAGACTCGGCGTTCATATGAATTCTTTTAGTGGAATCCGCAGTCTTCGGGGACTTCCACCTCGCTTCCTTTCTGAAGTTACCTCGCAGTCACGCCGAGGAGTCTGAAAGAAACAGTAAACTTACATCTATCGTGGTGAGGCAAGGAGCCCCGACACAGATGATTCTTCAATGGGCCTGCCGGGTCGCCTGTGTGCAGACCGGTTGGACACACCTCAGCAACGGAGGGGGATGAGGGGGAGGGAGAACAAAAAGAAAAATTACATAAAAACACTCTAGAGGGTCGGGAGGAGGGAGGCTGCATCCTTCCCAGGATATCGGCTTGGTACGTCCGAACAGGTCCCAGGTGGGACCATCTGGCTGCCACCCGCAGAAAGAGAACTGCGAAATGGACGGCGTCCCTACCATCTCTTTCTCTGTCGGCTTCGCTGCAGTCCTGCGGATGCAGCAAAGCGCTGCTAGGGCTGCGGCTGACTGCAGCTCGCCCCGCACAAAGAGGAGCCGTAAAACGTCCCTGGGATCCGGAGGGTCATTCCGAAACATTCCTCCCATGACCGGAAGGCAACGCAGTCCACAAGCAAGTGCGCTATTTGCGTTCCTCACACCTGTGACGGTCAGGGCTCACCCTCTCAGCGTCTGGTGGGGTCGGCGTGCGTTGCAGGGAAGACCCCAGTGCAACAGCAGAAGTGCCGACCCCTGCCACTTCAGGGGAAGGTGGCGCAGGATCGACCGTCTCCTTACGGGGAGGATCGACGCTGCTCCAGGGGCTGCGCGGGCTTGCGTCCTCCGAGCGCGTCCGTGCGAGCACCTGCGGCTCCAAACTGGAGGGATCTCTGAGGTGGGAAGATGAGCAGGAAAGCGGCTCCCCTCTTAGCTCTTAGCGGGAACACGAAGCTCGGCAACAGGGACCATGCTCCGTGCATTAATGGACTCATTCCAAGGAGCCGGAAACCGGAGTGGTGCTCTTCAGACAATGCCCTCTCACTCTTCTCTTAATTCAAGAGCAGCGGCAATCACGCTGGCAACCCTATCAGTGGAGGAAGGTGGATGAATTTCATCTGGTGAGCAGGGACGTTTCTTCCCCTCCCCCTCCTTTCTCAAAAAAAAATGAACAAACAGGAGCCGGTGGGACTTTGCGACCCACCAAACTCCAGCAATCTTCAGGGAAGCACCGAAGAGGCCCTCAGCATCACGGAACGGGTAGAAAAAGGTAAATGTAAGAAAAAGAAAAAAGCAATCCGGTAAAATTAGAGAGGGAGAGGGAAAGGATCAGTTCCTTCCATGCGGAGTCCATTGAATCCTTCGCAGGATGCCGGCGAACTCCTTCTTATGGCCTAGGTGGGTCCACCTCGACGCGATCCGCCGGAACCGGATGGCGAAGAGTGTGGATGTCCTGTCGTTTTGTTCCCTCTCAGCGTTGTTGTTGAAGGTTTTGCTTAGGCAGCCCAGCGCTGCGACCGCGGCAGCTGGAGGCCAGGTACTCCGCACAGAGGTTCTTCAAGCAGTCTTCAGGGTTGTCCACGGGGAGGGAGCAAAGCAGAGAAGCGTTTCCACAGCTGTCTGCAGGGCAACATGTGCCGCTAGCAAAGTGCGGGGAGGTCTGCTCTTTCCGACACCTGGAGCAGTTGGAGCCGATATACCTTCCCTTGTCCAGTGGCAGCTCCGCGTCTCAAGAGTGCCCAACGCATCAGTAGCGCCGACTGCTGCCACTTGAGGAGGAGGCACGAGTTCTTCTCAATCGCCGGGAGCATTTCCAGCTCTTCCGGTAGGATGCCGAAGAAGTGATGGTTGTTGCAGCCGTCAGCGAGCTGACGAGGCTTGACCGCTGAAGCATCGACGGGGGTAGCTGACAGGAAGGTCAGCAGTGCCAGCTCACTGCCCATCGCCTCCGCGGTTCTTTCGGCGTTTTGATGGAATTACCTGACCTTCCGATTTCCGACACGAGATTGCTGATATTGATCTATGTTTGAAGTCTCCTACGGCTAGGTGTAAGTGTTCGTGGGGCGGCAGGAGATCCACTGGTGTGCCCTTACGAGGGAGGCCACTTGTCCAAGGGGAAGCCGTACGCGTGTAGACTTCGGCGGATGCGCGAAAGTGGGGCTGCTAGCTCTCGCAGACAGCAGCTCTCTGCGAGACAGACATACTGGGTCACACAAGTGGGCAGTCGAGTACTTGACCAGCCTCTTGAAATAGAGCAGAAGTTTCATTCTCTCCAGTGTCAGGGGGTCGAGTCCTGCACCCTGACGCGGAGCGAACACGTCTTTCAGCGGGACGCGAAACCTCCTTGTGTCCCAAAGGAACTTTCTGAAGGAGGAGCCTTGTCCTCATCTGCACCTTTTTGGGGAGGTAGGCAAGGAAGAAGTAGGAGCCTGAGAATATGGGTTGCAGAAGTCTTCGAACGTGCAGCCCGTTCCATCAAAAGGAACTCACCTTCCAGAAATAAGTCGAGCGCCCCCTTCTGGAGACAGCTAGCCCACGCTGCCAACGGGGAAAAAGTCCGTCAACGGCACGCCAAGGTGCTTGAAGCACTTGACCATGTGGATTTCCAAGGGGACCCAGTCCGGATGTCCATTCTATGCTGCACCAACTGGGCACGGACGAATTCGCCCTGCTCACGCTCATGCCAGCTCCGCGATGGATCAACTAGAAGTCCTCGAGCGATGTCGCCAGGGCCGATATGGGCGAACGTGGATGAGGAACGGCACGGCCTTTCTCCTCATTGCCATTACCATTGTGATGATCCTCATAAAGACCACTGCTACCAGCAACACCATCATCCCATGGAAGCCTCCCGTACAACGCCCGCCGACACCATTGGATGCAGGGAGTGCGAGCTCCAACTGCAGCAGGTGCGACGAATGAGTCCCTCCCGCACCTGCTCATGGATTGTGTTGCCCTCCTCCCTTTGTGGGAACGTTTTGCCGCTTCTCAGTGGAATCCTGAGGGCAACCCCAGAGGCACTCTGAAGCTCCTCTTCCAGCGCGACGCCCTCACGCCGGCCGCATCCCAGCAGCTCTCTGCTGCCTACGAAGGATCTTAGCTGCATGAAACAACTCCAGAGGAGGTCACAACGATAGGGATGCTATTTATTTTGTGGTCCTCTTCTTGCGGATAGCTTCAGGATGACACATCTGGGGATCTTGAAACAGGAACTTGCCGGCATCCTTACAAGGATGCAAAGGACGCCCTCCAGCACCCGGTGATCCCTTCCCAAACCCTCCCAATTTTTTTCCATATATATTTTTTTGTTTTATTTTTCTTTTTGTCTGCCGAGGCGAACACCTCCAGTCCATGCGCCGGTTCTCGGCAGGTTCCTTTTTATACATCTCGTTACTCGTTAGTAATTCGTTCTGGAACTCGTGACTAGTACCAAACGAGCTCTTCCTAGGCTTCGCGGTATCATTTTTAATTATTTTGGAACCCACTATTAACGCTCAAAATGCTTAGAAAACACAAAAAAGGAACGATTCAGGAGGCACTCTATGGAAGTGTTTGGCACTGTTCGCGAGCTGCCATGAGATCAATGCGTCCACGTGTTCCATCACGAGTGGGGTTTCAAGTTCCGAGCATGCGCCGAGTGTCAAAAGAGTTTTTTCTCGTCAAACGCGACGAGTACTGAATTTGACGAGTTCCGACACCGTCGAGTACCGAGGTATACGTAACGCACAGGAGGAACCAAGCATCCGTGTCACTAAGTTTATTTTATAAGTAAACTCCCCGGCTCAATCAAGTGTCAATCCAACACCATCATCAACGTCATCATCGACCCATCAACTTCATCATTACTGTCAGCTTCGTCGCCAGCATCACCATCGTCCCCCATCGAGCCCACCATTATCAGCGTCATCGAGCCATAGTGGAGCACTTCCTCAGTATCCACCAGCTCCTCCACAAGCGCCTCACCCTGGGACCCATCGTGGTCACCTGCGTCGTAGGGCTGTTCCCGCGGCCATGTCGGGAGAACCACGCTACCAGCGAGGATTCCCGTCCTCTTCCCGAGGAGGCGGCGGCGGCAGCCTCCCTCGCGCCGGCATCTACCGGCGTTCCTGGCAATTTCTCTCGGCCATCCGAAACCCGCGTCTTTCCCGTGGCGGCTGCTTTGCTGGCCGGAGGAGCGTCTGTTCGCGCGCGCTTGAGGGTGGAGGGGGAGAAGTGCCGAGCAAGGGCTGCTCCCCTGACACCCCGGCGTCTTCGGAGAGCAGCGAATCTTCCCGCAGGAAAAGGGAGCCCGGCGGCGCAACGGAGACCTGCTCAAACAGGGGGATACTCTCCCAGGTCATCTTGTCCTTGAGGCCGTAGTCACCCTGCACCGTGAACCCGTGGTCACCCGTGAACCACCTGACGCTTCCCTCGACAAGAACGCTTGCATGCGGAAGGGAGGGGGGTGAATCTGCTGGAATGATGGACCGACCCTCTTCAACACTGACGTCATTCGCCCCTCGGAGGAACAAACTCACGCCCCCGGCGAAGTACCCGGCAGCCCCACCATCTCCCCTACGGCAGTGGAGAGGAGATACGCCTGCAAGCGAGGGAGAGGACATCTGTCGCGTCAAGGGGGGAACCGAGCCCATCTGAGAATATAACCGGGATCCGCAGAGGTGGATTGCGGTCTTACCTGAAGGCCTCCCTGAGAGCACCAAGGTCCCGACCTTCACCAGAGACTCTCCTCTGCCGACGCACTGCTGAGCCTAGACGGGAGGCGAACCCTAGGGAACGTCTAATCCGCGCTTCTGAAATGTTCCGTAGGTTGTGACCCCGCAGCCGTCCCAGGATGCTCTCGGAACCTCCTCCTCTTCCTTCTCCTGGCTGGTCTCCCACACGCGCGGCCTTCGTCTTTAATCACAGCTCCAGGCGTTTGGGGTGTCGTGCACTGTCAACATGCTTACCATAGCTCCCCACAAGAATCATGCCGTCGTCAGCCACGTGCACATTCCTCAGCAACGCTCAGGATGGAACCGAAGCGCTGGAGCCTCTGGGAACACCACCCTCACAGTGCCTTCCTTCTCCCCCCACTCGATAAATCCTCCTGCTCCTAGGCGACGCACTTCGGTCTGCAGCCTCGCTGGCAGCAGCCTTGTGCTGTCTGCACGGAATCGTCGCTGCCTGGAGCGACGCAAAAGGAAGACCGAGCGACAGGGGTGCCACAGCCACTTTGCTAATCGATTGATGAGGACGGCAACGAGATGGCCCCACCTGGACAGCAATTTCCAGCAAATGCATCCTTGTCGGCATTCTGCAAAGGATGCAGAGAATCGCTTCCAGCAGACAGTGTTAATTTTAATTATAAAAAAAATTGAATTAGTTTCCTTTGCTCACCTCACCCCACCTCAAAAATGTTTTCTTTTATTTTGTTTTTTTTAGTTTTCGTTTGCCTCCCTTCTGAAGCTGTGGTGGAACTCGCTGGTTTGCGAGCAGGCCACGCATCAGATTAGATCGAAAAAGGGCGGGATTGAACCACGGATCCAATCACAAAAATCATATTTAATTTAATTTATAAATAAGCGCTCCGGCGTGTCCGAGTGAGAATCCACTCTACAATGCTGGTCGGTTTCGGTTCCCATTCCGAAACAGGTCTTCAGAGGCCTCCATGACGACAGAGGAGCTGCGCGCTCGAATGCCGATCCGGAGAGGACGAAGGTTACATAAGAGGAAGCTGGTTCTTTCTCAGTCGGGCTGCTCAACATCCACTGAGGACCGTTTCGCGTCCGATCCCTTTAAAGGCTGCTTCTGCTCTGTGAGCGAGGGCGCAGCGCCCAGATGCATCCCACAACCCGATTTGCAGCAGGCCGTGAGGTGGCACTGAGCAACCTTTCCACCCACGCTCCAAGAAGGCGTATAGAGCGGTCAATTTCTTGAAGCAACTACAAGAGCACGCGTTCGAATGGGAGGATCGAAGCTTTCCGAGAGACCAGCCGCCCTCGTCTCCGCGGCTCTTCTTTCGGCAGCCTCGAAGGTCCAGACTGCACCTCCTTTTCCGAGTCCGTCTGAAGGACTTTTGCGCTCTGCGTTGCGACGAAGTCCTCGTACTCCTGACGTTGAAGTGCCTGCAACGGTAGCTCCAGTGGAGGACTCTCGCCCTAGTAGCGAAGTTTAGGAGCACGAACTGGTGCGAGCATGCACGGTATCTGATCGAGCGAGCCACTGGCTACTTGAGACTGTCTTCGTTCCTGGCGGGGCGGTGCAGACGCAACGTGTCCAGTTGCGGAGTGGAGCTCCGGCGAATGGCCAAGCTGACCAGGACCAACAACTGGATCTTCTGCCGGTCCGCGAACGATAGTGCCTGGCTGCAGAAAACCGTCTGCACGTGGGCCAAGAACAACGAAGCGAGCCCGGAGATGCGGCAGCATACTGCTGCACTCCTACAACCGCTCGCTACAGGGCGTCATCGTGCATCGTCGCCGCGTTGAAAGCAAAGCAGGGCGTTCACTCATCGAGGCACGCCCTCGGCTGCCTCCTTTGGCGGATGAAGGCAGCCAGCCAAATGGAAGGTCAGTTGCGAAATAGATCTCCGGACGGAGGAATGAGGCTACTTGACCACGGTCCAGATCACGGATGCTGCAACACCAAGTGCCCCTCACAAGAAACTATCGCGCTGGGGTGAGCTGCTGGCAATCCCACAAGAAAACCTCGAGTGACTCCCAGCGCTTACTCGGGCCCTCCTTCTGAAGTGGAAGGAGCCGACACTTCTGCTGTTACTCTGCCGTGCAATGCCCTCCACTCTCACTGGACCCGAGAGGCTGACTACTGCAGTGCGGAGAACGGGAATCTCAGCACTCGCACTTGCTTGTAGACTGTGTTGCCCTCCGGCTCCTGTGGTTGCGTTACGCAACGGCACTCGGGGCGTTAAAGGACACTCCCAGAGACGTGCTGAAGAGCCTCTTCGTGCGCGATGCCCTTCCGCCTGTCGCATCCCCGGCAGCTCTCTTCTGCTGCCTACGTGGGATTGGGGCGGCCTGGAGCTACGCGAGAAGAGGACGGCACGATAGGGACGTCATCTGCTTCGCCCTTGGCTTCCTGAGGACGGCAGTTAGATAGCTCCACCTGGGACATACTCAGAAGGAATTTGCCGGCATCCTGGAGAGGATGCAGAGGACGCCCTCTAGCCCCCAATGATCCTTTCCTTACCCTCCCAATTGTTTTCTATATATAAATTTTTTTTCTGTTTGCTCTCTCCCCCTCCGCTGCCGAGGCGAATCTCGCCGGCCTGCGTGCCGGTTACTCAGCAGGTTCCCAGCATTTTTGTACGAAGTAGGGTCGGTGGCCCCACACATGTATGCCTATTGTTCTTTATAATAAACACACAGGCGTGACCGGGTGATAAACCAAGCAGTTCGCTCCAGCGAAGGAGTCCCTTTGCCCGGAAGCGAGCGGTGGCGGCGTTCACTATCTTCATCGTCTTGCAACCGTTCAGGAGTCTTTCGACTCCTGCAATGTTGCAGGAGAACTTCCACCCCGTCAGTTGGCTGCCGTCATTGCTTGCCCTGTAGACAGAGTGCTGTGGCAAGGGGTGTGACTGCTATCCCGAACCGCTGAGTCCAATTCTGCAGATCCTCCAGTGGTTTTCGTAGGAGATTCCAGCGATCTCTGTTTCTCTGGGAGCACTTCCAATCCCGGCAGCCACTCTTGGGATATCCGGGGGCTTCTGGCAGCTTCCACCAGCGCCTCACCCGAAGTCCGTAGGCCAACCAGCGTCATCCTGCGGTAGGATACCCCACGACGCACCCCGTTGTCGGCCCTGGATTTTTACCTGGGCAGGATTCGAACCCGCAATGCTTGGCTCCAGGTGCGGCGGAGACGGCAGCCAGACGGATGCGAACGCGGGCTTTCGCACAAGCTCTCTGAATGCAGCCCACGTTCCACCATCATTTCAAAATTTCCGAGTCAGAACTGGGGACGCCCCGTTTTCACTTTCTCGTCGCACAGCGCTGATTGCGACCATTCAGGAAAGTCGGATGCACCCTGCTCGAGGGAAGTTTCTGGGTTTTTCGAAATTCGTACTGGGGATCGCTGGCTGATCCCTCAGCGACCGCTGGAGTTGACCTCCGAAGGGACTCTGCCACACCCGCTTGCAGGGGCCTTGTTCAGCAGGTCCTCGGTTACCTGTTTCTTTGCGGCTGCCCATTTTCCGGCCGTGGCATCGTGAATGGGTGCCTGGAGGCGCACCTAGACAAGGAAGGGAGATTTGCTGAGGCAGAGAGTTGCTTTTTGGTATTGGCAGCCATGCAATGTCGTGTCGTGGCGTGGTATGAAGTCATCGGTGCTAAGCTGAGCGCGTAGTGGCAGCGTATTGAAAAGTGACTGCGTAGTGAGTCGTATTGCAAGGGAAGTGATGAGCAGAGTGGGAGCACTGAGAATAGCCATCTTTCATACCAAAGTAAAATTAATTAGGAACTGATATTTCCCATTTGGACATCAATGAGTTACAAAATATTGACGTCATATTTAGTTAAATAAACCAAGATTTTATTTGGTGGTGATAGGTTGGGAACTTGATGTTTTTAATTATTAATGAATAGGAAAATGAGGATAAGTTCGAGATGCTGGAGCGGAGAGGTTGCCATTCTAGGGATGATGCACCAATTTCTGATTAAGACTGCTGCAATGGAGGATGTCAGGTACTTACGAGCGGGCTTGTTCTTCTAACATTCCTCAGCATGTCTTTCCCTTCACCTTTCAGACAAATGAGGCTTTCACAGTTTCCAGTAGCTGTCCCGAGTTTTACGAAGGAAGGTGTGGCTCGCTTGTCAGTCTCCTCAGCACGTGGGACAGTCCTGGACTTCTCTGCTTTGAGACCAGCGCTCGACTTTTTCTGCTCATGGTGAGTCCGAGTGGTGAAGAAGAAACGAATTCTCTGACGCTTCCGAAAGTTTGAACCCAAGTGACTCCAGGACGTTTATTTCGAGAAATAAAACAAGATAAACTACAAGTCTGAGGGGAAAAGAATCCTCCCAAAAAACAAGAAAGCTCCCCCCCCCTATAAAAAAAATAAGTTCATCCCGGATAACCACTGACACGCAGGCAGACTTTTAAAATCTAGGGAACGGAGGGATAGAACAAGAAATAAATAAAAAAAAGACGGGAGGGTGGTAACAGGGGTCTTTGGTATGAAACATTCCTTAATTTTCAGAAGCGGCTGTGGATGGTGGCGATTTCAATGGCGACTCCTTCTGGCAGGTAAGGCCATCTTGCTGCTTCCCTTATGAGGGCTGCTGCCATGCTGGCGGCCTTTCTTTGCCTCGAACCAGACTCCAGAGCGTGGCGAACTGTCACTATGGCGTGAATGCTGCAGGTTGTTGTGATCACAGTGCTCTTCTTCAGCTCGCCTCCGGTGAAGAAACGCCGCAGCAAGTCGAAAGCGGTGTCCTGCGGTCGACGGAACGCAGAAGCGATTCTTCGTCACAAGTCCTCAAAGGCACTGCAGTCCAACCTTAAGCAGTTCGGAAGGGAACCAGGTGTCTGCGCTGATTGCTCTGAAATCCCCAGCGCAGAAACAGCAGAACGTCCCGTTTCTGCCGTGGCGAGAACACGGTAGGTGTCCACGCAAAGGGAAGGGACCACGCTTCAAGAGGCAGCTTGGTCTTTCACGCAGTGACTTCCTCTGACACACTCCGCTTGTCAAGTTGACCTTTCCTCTTTTCAGAGGCTTCATCGTTGACAGCTTGCGGATAGAACAATCCCCTCTATGCTCTTCCTTCTCCACTTCCTCCATCGGTTCCCTTTGGTCTCCCCATACTTGGTGTCTTTCTGTACGCGAAATTTCAAGGACCGAATTGTGCGAATCCTGCTAGCTCTACACTTCCGGCGCCTTCCATCTTCATAGAGGTCTCCAACATTCTTCATTTTGCCATTTTCCTCGGAAGCAGCGAATCAGCAGATTATCGCGGAAAGTTCCCTGTTCCATGGCTTCTTGCTTGTCGGGATTATCTTCAGACGGTACATCCACAGTGTATTTATCTTCATTGTCCACGTCGGATCAATGCTCTCATAATTTGCTTCCCTCGGTTTCGGGACTGTGAAAATCCCCGACTGCTGTACGTTATCTCGTGCAGCATGAGGTCACACCTCCCATTTCAAGACAGGGAATCTCCTTTGTTTGCTGGCTTTTCGCGGCGCGTTTTGTCAATCCCATCCCCAGTCCACCTCGCTCTTGAGGTCCGCAGGTGCTCCGTATCTTGGCTTTGGGCTTTCCTTTCTCCATCCGCAGATTCAGCTCCTCCCGAAAACTCGTTACTCGGATACAACTCGTTACTTCTTGTTCTGAATAGCCTGCCACATGTAGAATCCTTGGTAGGAAGATGAAGTAGATTCTCTCGTCCATGAAGCGAGAGAGATAAGAGAGAGCTGGCCCATCTCATTTCTCGATTCATGTCCTAGGCGTTTTACGCATTTAATCCCACTGTTTGGACAAGGATTTCGTCACTGGGAAGACGAAATACCCAGATATTTAACCGTTTTCTCTAGCTGAAGACCTCTTCCTTCCATTTCCCTGGTTGGAATTCCTCCGAGCTCCTTCAGAATTTTTCAACATCTGCTGCTTCCGGCAATGCTGGTCGATCTTGCTTGTCTACCACGGAAAATGCGAGATCATTAGCATGCTCCAGGCATCTGAACTGCTTGTTCCTGTACGTGTGCGACTCTCGCTTCTGAAGTTTCACCTGCAGTGACGTTCACGGCCTCCAAGAGGGAGTCGCAAAGTTCACGCGAATGGTCTCCGGAACTATTCCGCTCATCCGAATTGTGAAACTCGCTTCGTATATCTATGTGTTCACAAACAGTAGAATTTCTTGGGCCGATCCCATTTCCCGCGTTACCTTCCACAGCACCTCAAGGTGGAGAATGAGATGTGCCTTTTCCATGCCCGTGGAAGTGAATGGGAGATCCTTCTGTATTTTTGGTATCCCAATGGTGGTTTGCTTGGCTCTTGCATTACCAGCCATATGCCTTCCTAGAATTGCACATGCTTGCAGTGTTACCACCATCCTCTCCATTTCTTTCCTTGATTTGTTCACAGATTTTGACGTGCATTTCGCATCTGTATTTGGAACAGAGATTGACCTCCACTTTTGACTCCATAGATTGACTTTGGTTAGGTTACCTCCTATGGGTAGCAACATGGTCCTGATAAGCGTCCTCTTTCTTGGTTTCTCTTTAGCAACTGTTCCAGTTTCGATGGCACTTTCCAGTTATGCTCTGTTTTCCCACTTTGACTCCAATTTTTTCGTGAAATTTCTAGAAAATGCTCTTGGACGGCATGGAATAATTTCCAATTTTCCAATTTCTCAACCCTCGAGGAACAGTGATGGATCATTTAACATCTTTACATGTTGCAGATTCTTCATCTTGAGGATTGAGCGTGAATTCTAGCGAGCTATCCAATCTGCATGATTCCTCTGGTTTAGTCGTTTCCCTGGTCACCCGGTAGTGACAAAAGTCCCAAAACGTGGACCTCTGGCGCAGGCGTCCGTTCTCGGCCAAGATCGTCAGGGTACGATGGGGAACAGAATTTGACTCCACATTCGTCGAAAGTGCGAAACTCAGGAAGCTGGTTGAGCCAAGAAGACCACGTCCACTCTTCGAGTTGACATCAAAATTGCACACTCAGCTGCACCTTTTCCACCAGGTTTTGCAGGCGCATTTATTAAACAAAATAATAATAAAAATCCATTAGAAGTGTTCAAGAGTGGTGAAATACTTGGTGCCCGGGACTGGCCATGACCGGTACATAGATCGGCGAGGTCCGTTCTCACAGCAACGGGAAAGGGAAAACCGAAAAAAAAAAAGAAACAGACAAAAAAGAAAAACGGGCGGAAAAGTTTTAGTAAGAAGGGACCAGGGATGGGATCACACTTCTCTGGGAGACGTCCTCGGCATCCTGTACAGGATGCTAAGCAGTTCCGCCCATATATTGCCCAGGTGGGGTCATCTCGCGGCAATCTTCGAGTGAATGCCGTACCTTCCATTTAGTCCTCTTTTTCCGGCCTTCCACGCCGCCGCCGCGATCTCGCGAGGATCGCAGAGCACTGCGAGGGACGGGGCTGGCGGCAGAGCGGCACTCGTGAAGATGCGCTTGCAAATGTCCCTGGGGCTGCCAACCGGGGTTCCTAGGGTCGTCAAGAGACGATCCCAAGGGAAACGGAGGCGTTACAGTCCAGCAGAAGGGAGTGCAAGAAAGTCTCCTTCTTGCTGCACCGGTAGCAATTGTCCTCCACGCTCCCCTGTGTCCAATGATGAAGGCGCGCTTTGCATGGGATCCCCCAATGCACCACTAGCAACGTTAACTCCTGCCACTCGAGGAAGAGGATGCCGCTGTTTCAGGACGCCGGGCGCTACTTCACCTCCTCTGCTGGTTCAGCTGCACATAAGTTCGAGCCCGTTGAATACGTTGACGAAGAAGCAGCGAGTTGCAGAAGTGATCTTAGCCACGCTACCAAATGTGTCATCTTCATCTGCAGAGAGGGGAGCAGTGCGTGCGCAGTGCATTACGTAGCAAAGCAGGTGATTTCCCCGTGTTTTAGTTTCGTTCGACCCCAGTAAATCGACGGAGCCAGATGAAGCATCTTTCAATTTCGTGGAATCATGCAATAGAGGGTTTTTTTTTTTCTTCTCCAGGCGCCAATCTCGTACCCGACATCAGAGTTCTTGGCGCAGGTTCCCGTGTGCTGCTGCTGACGTTGGTTGGGAGACGAATCTGGTTCCTGCTGCGACCTCTTTCCCGAGCTCCTTTGAACGCAGTTCACATTTGACCATCAGGGAAGTTTTCGGAATTTCTTCCCCGGAGGGAACCCACTAGGGAACTGTTCCTTACTATTCCTTTGAAGAGATCCCCAAAGGGACGCTTCCCAATCTCTATGAAGAGTCCGCTCATGGAAGGGAGCAGAGCACTTCACATTCTGGAGAGGTATCGATCCAGCAGCTTCATAATACTCAGTGGAGGATCCCCCTGAGGAGAAGAAGGGGGGTAGTTCCGTTTTCACAGTCGGAGGGGAACTCCGAAGGGTTCTTTGATTCCTGGAAGATGACCCCGGGGGGTTAACTTCCAGTCCCGGTCAGCCAACGGGAGCATCCGAGGGTTTCCGATTGCTGACACCAGTGCCGCACCTGGATGTAGGCCAACCAGCACTACCTTGCGAGGGGGACTCAGAACGCGCGACGACGCCCCTTCCCTTCCGTTCTCGGCACCGACCCTTCCCCTGGTGGGATTCGAGCCCGTGACGTCTGGTGCCGCTTGCAGAGACCGCAGCCTCGCGGTTGACAGCGCGGACTTTCAGAAAAAAGAAAAGTCCAAGAGACAGTCGGAACAGGCCGGTGCTGCACGCTGAGCCCTGTTCTTATCTGAGCATGCTATATGGCTCTGTCCAGGTCTTGTTTTCCGAGTGGCTTCTGGTAGCACTGATGAAGTGCTTTCAATGTGTCTGCTGTTGTTTTGGTGTTCGTTCCAATGCGTTCGATGCGGGAGACGTCCGTCCCGCTGCATTCCTTCCCCCCTTCCCATTAAAACCAATGTCACTCTGAATGCTTGCAGCTCTTTCTCATATCGACCAGCATTCGTTTCCTCTGTGACCTTGGATCTCCATCTCCTCCTCAGCTTCCCCCCTACCGGAGCTGCCCGCTGCTCATTCAGTAGTTTCTCTGATTCTGCAGGGACGCCTTCTCGGAGGATTCCGCTCGTCGAAGGCACGATGGCTCTGTGAGCAGCAACCTTCCCAGCCAGCCACGGGCACAGAAATTGTCGTTGCAAATTCGAACTCCCTCCCCCCCTCTTTCCCCGGCTGAAGGACAGGTGACACGATGCGAGGAGCGTTCTCAAGACCGGTATCGTTTCATGGACCATTATCATTCTGAGAAACCTTCTCGAACGCGCTACAGGATTTGCTGCCTAATTTTCCCCACGCAACTGCTAACTCTTCCCGTGTTTTGAGCTGCTGGCTCGCTGACGGACGATCCGATCTCGAAACGCTCGGGGGTACTCATTAAAATTGTTCATTTCGAAAGTCCCAGTCTTGACTCCTCCTAATTTCGGGGACGATTCTGCTTAATGATGTAGAGAACAGACCTGTTAAGGAGTCATCAGGCTGTCGGTGATGCTTGGAGAAGCCGGGCTGCAGATTCCGGCTACTGCACAACGTTCATCCCATTGAAGAGCAGCAGCGATGGATTATCCAGTCCACTTTCAGTGGAAATTTTCCTTTCTGCTTTCTAGGAACATGAATTCAAGTTTCCTTTCCAGAAAGCTCCCGAGTTTGCTTTTCACAGATGCATGGTATGAAGAATCCAATAGACCTCCCCCCCCCCCCCCCCCCAAAAAAAAAAAACAAAGAAATTCGAGAATTGACTGCAACACCAACAGTGAGACGAAGAGGATCCACCCCACCACTGGGATAGCGGGTGTTTAGCCTCCGTGCAATGCAACCGGTGTCACATCATGGTAACGAAGCACCACGTTTTTTACTGGCTGGCAACGAGTGACCGTTCCGCCTGCTCGTGCCTCGTCCTGTAGGGAGGCGCACGTGGAAGACGCGCGGGAATCACTCACGGCACCCGGCTGCTACGTTTGCGCCTGGCAACCCCTGCGAATTCGGCGCGGCGAGCCACCTTGGCGGGAGAAGCGCGCGCTGGCAGCCTGGAGAACGTTCGAGAGGGAAAGTTTCTCGGATTGTTGAGACGAGTCGCGGGAGAAAGTGCGGGTTCTTATTGGCCGATGAAAATGACGTCAGCGACGGCAAGATGGCGTCCTCATTGTTGCTGCTTTCGGACTGCGTCGTCCTGATGGCAGTTGCGACGGAAAGGTGGGCACACCGCACCCCCTAGTCATGTGAAGCACGCCGGCTTCGGAACAGTAAGTGCATCCCTTGTAACGAAGGGGAACGGTGGGGTGGGGCGGAACGATTGGTTTGTAAAGCGCAGCATCCACCTATCCTCTTTTTTCCTCCATTGGAAATGGCTCTGTTCGCGCAAGCATGGAGTGTGGCTGGAAGTAATGAGGGTCCTCCCTTTCCCACCCTTTCTCCCTTTCCCCAAGGCTCACTGGCCACGTGGGAACACCTCACAGCTCCTGGGAAAGCTTGGAGCCGTTGCCAAAGAGAAGCGAACGCAAGTCCTGTCTCCCGGAGAGCGGTTGCAGGCGGCAACGCGTTTTCGAGCGTCTTCTTGCTCGTCCGTGCGACCAGCAGAGGATTACGTGAGCACCGGCGTGCATGGCAACCGACGGGAACGAATCCGGATGGCCTTTTGTCGCCGGATCAGATAAGTGCCGTTTCATTTCCTGCCTGCGTCCAGTCGACTGGCAGTTCCGTTCGCGCCGGCAGCGGCCGGGGTCCGGGTTGCAGCGGGGCACCACTGAAAAGGAAACTCCTACCGCTGATTCCCGCGTTTCCCCGGAAGTTCCAGGAAACCCAAACGCTAGGTATCATCTACTCTCATCTCATCTTCTCCATCATCGGCGGGAAGGCAGGGATATCCTCTCTTTCCCAGGTCTTTGTCTCGTCTGCCGAAGCTTCGCGTTCCTCCAGTGGAATCTCCAGCGCACTTCGAGAAGCGCCCCCGCTTTCGTCCCATCATCCTTCAATCCCGCAAACAGCGCCTCTTAATCTGCCTCCTCCCGCTAAGGAAAACGCTCCTGTTGGACCCCCCACCGCTGCGGCGGTCGAAGGGTCGCACCAAAACCTCGCGCTGCTTCCCGAGTCTAACGTGAGCGCCCCCTCACGCGCGCACTCCGGAACCGTCATTTCCGGTCCCTCGCGCTGGAGAGAAGCGGAAGCGGCGGGGGATTCCAGCAAGCTCCCCGCTCGTCTGTGCAGTTCCGATTTCTCTCCCTGTGTGGGAAACTGAGGTCCTCCCATGTGCGTCACATCCTCTGGCGATGCGCTGAAAACTCAGGCTTCTTTCGCTGCTGCCATGCAACCTACGCCGTAGAACCGGATTTGGCTACCCCCTGAGGCATCTGTCCTCACTACTGGATTCATGGATCTCCTGCCTCCCATAAAAACTGGAACGCCTGGGAGCAGTAAGCTCTGGATTCTCTTTGGAAGTGCTCCCAGAGAAACAGAGATCGTTGGAATCTCCTACGAAAACCACTGGAGGATCTGCAGAATTGGACTCAGCGGTTCGGGATAGCAGTCACACCCCTTGCCACAGCACTCTGTCTACAGGGCAAGCAATGACGGCAGCCAACTGACGGGGTGGAAGTTCTCCTGCAACATTGCAGGAGTCGAAAGACTCCTGAACGGTTGCAAGACGATGAAGATAGTGAACGCCGCCACCGCTCGCTTCCGGGCAAAGGGACTCCTTCGCTGGAGCGAACTGCTTGGTTTATCACCCGGTCACGCCTGTGTGTTTATTATAAAGAACAATAGGCATACATGTGTGGGGCCACCGACCCTACTTCGTACAAAAATGCTGGGAACCTGCTGAGTAACCGGCACGCAGGCCGGCGAGATTCGCCTCGGCAGCGGAGGGGGAGAGAGCAAACAGAAAAAAAATTTATATATAGAAAACAATTGGGAGGGTAAGGAAAGGATCATTGGGGGCTAGAGGGCGTCCTCTGCATCCTCTCCAGGATGCCGGCAAATTCCTTCTGAGTATGTCCCAGGTGGAGCTATCTAACTGCCGTCCTCAGGAAGCCAAGGGCGAAGCAGATGACGTCCCTATCGTGCCGTCCTCTTCTCGCGTAGCTCCAGGCCGCCCCAATCCCACGTAGGCAGCAGAAGAGAGCTGCCGGGGATGCGACAGGCGGAAGGGCATCGCGCACGAAGAGGCTCTTCAGCACGTCTCTGGGAGTGTCCTTTAACGCCCCGAGTGCCGTTGCGTAACGCAACCACAGGAGCCGGAGGGCAACACAGTCTACAAGCAAGTGCGAGTGCTGAGATTCCCGTTCTCCGCACTGCAGTAGTCAGCCTCTCGGGTCCAGTGAGAGTGGAGGGCATTGCACGGCAGAGTAACAGCAGAAGTGTCGGCTCCTTCCACTTCAGAAGGAGGGCCCGAGTAAGCGCTGGGAGTCACTCGAGGTTTTCTTGTGGGATTGCCAGCAGCTCACCCCAGCGCGATAGTTTCTTGTGAGGGGCACTTGGTGTTGCAGCATCCGTGATCTGGACCGTGGTCAAGCAGCCTCATTCCTCCGTCCGGAGATCTTTTTCACAACTGACTTTCCATTTGACTGGCTGGTCACTGCCCAGGTGCTCCCTGAGGGCGAGCAGTGCCTCGGCTGGGAAGGTTCTTCGAACTGCTTAGTGTGTCCTTTGAAGAACTGGTGGTCCTTTGTGCGCAAACACCACGGTGCTACGTCTACTGTGTAAACGGGACGTCCTGCTCTTTATTCACTGGGGATTGCGATGCAACCAGCTCAGGCACCTGGTTTGCGGAGAAGTGGCCTACCGGGCTGTTCAAGGTGCTGGGCGATGGAGTCGCTCTCGCACCTTTTGTTGGACTTCAGTGCCCTGGAAGACTTGTGCCGGAGGCTCCCTTCGGCGCTCCATCGACCGCAGGGCAACGCTTTGGACTTGCTGCGGCGCTTCTTCACCGGAGGCGAGCTGAAGAGCGCTGTGATTTTACACCCGGGTGCGCCAGGGCGTTTATTTCTCTTAGAGTGATCAATGAAGCCAAAAGGTTCACTGATCCCAATTATGACACTAAAACTAAGGGGAGGCCAGCGAGGTCCATCAAGGCCACGAAAGGGAAAAGTGATAAACAAAACTAGAGAAAAAAAAAGAAACAAACTATAACAAACAATAAAAAATAAGGAAAATAAAAGATTAGTGGGGGGAAGACAAGGGATTATATTTCGTGGTGGGTGAGACCTCTGCATCCGTTGAAGGATGTCAGAGAGCTCCTCCTCCCTTTCCAGGTAGGACCACCTCAAAGCTATTTATAGGAAGCGGATGGCGTGCAGGACAGCCCCCTCCCCCGTCTCTCCGACCTCCTTCGGCGTCGCACTTCTCCGCGACGACACCGCGCATGCAGCACAGCGCTGCGATTGAGGCTGCGGGCGTCATGGCATGAAGAGGGGCCTCAAAGTCTCTGGGATCGCCCACGGGGTGCGGAAGGGACGCAGAGAAACGCTCTCACAATCCTGGAGGGCACCCCTCGACGCACTGCACTATGAGGTAGGGGAAGGTCTCCTTCTCTCCACACCTGGCACAGTTCGGCGATGCTCTTCTTCTCGTCCAGTGGTGCCGGTTCGCATTGCACAAGAGACCCCAGTACAGTATTAGCAGCGCCGATTGCTTCCACTTGAGTGGAAGCAGCTTCTTTCTATAAACACGGGGGGCACTTTCAACTCTTCGGGCCGCATGGAGGGGAGTTCGCCCCAACGTTCCAGTCCTTTGGAGACGGTTCTTGCTGTAGCCGCGTCAGCCAACTGTCTCATGATCCAGCCACCAATAGGCTTCCTGCGGGCCGAGATCTCGCAGGAAACCTCCCACTTCGCCGATAGGCAGGTGCCCCGACAGCGGAGGACACCGCTGCGGCGAAGGGGGTGGCTGCTGGGTAGACAAACATAATCAGCTTATTGCCCACCGCCTCCAGTGTTCTTCAGCTGTTCTTCTGAAACTGTCGGCAGCGGGTAACTTCCCACGGAACCTGGGTGAGCTGGGCCGACGTCCTCACTTTCTCCTGCCGCCAGGTCGGAGTGTTCGCAGGGCGGCAGCAAATCCACGTGTTTGCTCTCACCAGAGCAGCGACACACCGGAGAGGATGGAAGCCGCAAAATGGGAGCCGGCGGTGGTGACACGCAAACAGTGTTGCGAGTCCTTCGTCACCGACCGCCAGCCGAGAGAGCAAATGTGCAGGGGAGCACCAATGGGTGGGCCAGTTCTGTGCCACGAAGTTTAGTTGAACTTCCAAGGAGTCCAAGTCCTCCATCGCGACGAGAAGCACACAAGTCTTTTTATAGGACTCGAGCCCTCCCATTTCCCCAGAGGGCTTTTCGAAGGAGGTCCTTTGTCCGTTACACCATGCCGGGGTGGGGACGGGGCAAACAAAAAGCATGGGTCGGAGGACAGGGGCCACAAAGATGTCCCGAAAGACGACCCGTTCCGGCAACCAGCAGTTGCCTTTATCGAACGAGCCGAGCGCCGACTCTGCCTTCTGGAGGCAGCCGGACCACGTTTCCGTAGGGGAAACATCCCCCAACGGCACGCCAAGGTAATTGAAGTACCGAACCCTGGGGATCCCTAAACGGATCAGTCCGACAACCCAGGTCACGTCGCGCCGACCGGACACACGCTTGACTTCTCTCTGTTCACTTCCATGCCTGTTCCCCGAGTGCGTCTGCAGGGGCACACATGGGGAGCAGCAGCAAGAGGTCATTTACATAGGCCGACACGGCTGGCATACCGGGGTACGAGCTCGGCAGGGAAGCCAGAGTATCCCTGTACGCTCTCAGCAGCAACTCGAAGTAGGTGCTGAAGAGCAAGGGACTTAGACTGTCACCCGCCTCACGCCGCGCCGCACCGTAATGCCATAGACGTGCCTGCCACTGAAAAAAATCGATGACCATCACCATCGCGGAGCGCCAGCTGGAGCGCAGTACACAACAAACTGCTGCATCTGCACCATAGTGAACAGTCCGCCACGTGTTGGAGTCGGATTCTAGGCCAAGGGAGGCCGCCAGCATGGCAGCAGCCCTCATAAGGGCAACAGCAAGGTAGTCTCACCTGCCAGACGAAGTTGCAAGAGAGAGCGCCACTGTCCAGGGATTATTCCAGAAGGAAAGGAACGTCTCCAACCAAGAACTCTTGTCCCCACTCTCCCATCTTTTTTTATTCATTTTTCGTCCCCTTCTTCCGTTTCCTAGTTTTTGAACCCTGCCTGCGTACCGATGGTTATCCCGGATTAACTTTTTTCCTGGAATTTCTTGTTTTTACGGAAACTCCTCTTCCCCTCTTCCTCGTAGTTCTTTCAAAATAAGCGTTCCGGCGTAGCCGGGCAAGAACTGGCATTGGAAGTTGACCCTCCGAGGTCCTTCTAGGACTGCTCTAGGAGCCAGTTTTCTGCAGTTTCCCTACGGTTATGAAAATAAAGCCATCTCCCTTTACGAGGAGGACTCAGGCCCCTCCATCACGTATTATGGAGCTGGTTGATACTCCCCTCGAGGGTTGCCTATCCAGAGTGTCAAGGAGCGCACTGGTCCCTTCCGGGGAGCTCCTTAAAAAAGCTTGGGAAAGGCGTTCCAGGGAAAACGCAAAAATGGACGGCAGAGAGACAGGGAGCGCGTTGGAGCTGATGCGTTTCCCTTTGATCTTTGTGCTAAGAAGGGTGCTCAGAAGCGAAAGACGCCAGGTTCCAAGGCAGCCTTTCGATGCCTGGGGGCGATGAGTCAGGCGCTTCCCAAGAATTCCCTCTTTCTCTCTGTCCCGAAACCGGGAGGAAGAAGGCAAGAAAACGTGAGGTTTCGAGCGCTGGCTTTACGCCAACAACGGACGGTGACAACTGGAATCTCTTTGAGCTCTCCTTTCAGGCCAGTGTTCCTGTATGCAGACAGCCAACTCAGAAAGTAGTGACGGGAATTCGGGATTATCCTTCATCGCCACACCTCTTGTGCCCATCTATCCTTACAGCCTTTCGCAAGGGAATCGGAATTAGAGGCAAAGTTTCTTAACCACCCAAAGAGTCGCCAGGCTCCTCCTGGCCCCTTCTTCTCTGGCCCCTCAGACCGGAGCAGCGTGACCAAACAGTGCCGGCTAGAGAGGGAGAACTCGCTGGTGCTGTGACTTTGCGGAAGTGAAGGGCCTTGTGCATTATTCGACTCCCTTAGATGCATTTGGGGGATGTTTTAAGGTTCTCGTGGGTTTTTTTTTTTTTTTTTCTCGAGATGCTGCCATTCCTGAGATGGAGAGTTTGTTGGCTTGATGGCTAGAGTTTTTGGAGAGGATGGTCCCTGGTGAGAGATCCTAGCTTCTTGCTCACTAGATGGGAAGATGCATTCCGACACACAGAATTCTTTCCTAAAGAGTTTCTGCCTATCAGCGAAAGGGGCGCAGCTTAACCGAAGGGGAAGACGGGGGGTAGCAAAGGGGCACCCTCTTGCAGGAAAGAAACGGAAAGTAAGAGGAGCTTTACGCACACACGTGGTTGTACTGAAGGAATTTCAGGGCGTGTGCTTACAGCTGCTATGGGCAATCCCCCCGCACCACGGCGCTTAACTGAAGAAAATGGTTCGCTCCCGCAGCCTACCCGGATCCGGACAAAATCAAACCCATTGATCGTACCACCATGGACGAAACACACGAAGCTCCAATCAGATTCACCGGTTGCTCGCCACTCCGAGATAAAAGGAACGCAGGCGGTGATGGACTTTCGGTTTCTTCCGCTTGCGCCCCTACGATGCAGACAGCCAATGGGACACAGCGGTATCGGGCTGATAAGCTGATCTTATCATCCGCGTCCAGAAAGCTCAAGAATTCCTTTGTGCAGCCCATCTCCACTTTCAGATGGATACTGATTTTTCCACTGCTCCAGACGAACATCTATCAGTGGAAAGAATAGAAATTCTGATTGCCGGATGTATCTCACCCTATAGACTGAGATGGAATTTTGACGCAAATGCGATTCCCCTTCTTTTCTTCGGCCTTTCTAATGAAGTTGTGAAGCCCGCATGGAGTAGGCACTCGTGAATGCGTTTCCGATATTCAGGAAATAGGCCACTTCGGTGAGTTTGATTGGGTCCGTGGTAGTTTTCTGACGTACGAATTCACTCACTCACCTTTGTGACCTTGGGGCTGAGATGACTTTTTGGAATTCATCTTTGCCTCGCAATCGGAAAACTCATGAAGGTGACAACCATAAGCACAGAGTTGATCATCCCAGCGCTTTAAAAAACAGCTGAGACGCAATCATCCTCTCCCTCGTTCTCAATAATTCCAGTTCCGGGAATAATTGTGATGGTTGCGCCGTCGCTGTCCCAAGGATAGTTTCAGCCCCGAAAATAAGCAGCATGAGGAAAAAAAGCACTCTTGACCGTTCTCTCCAGCTCGTCCTGGTGATCTGACGACTGTCTTTCTGTGACCGTTGGGCAGAGGAAACGGTTCCAGTGCTGACATGTACCCCCTCTCGAATGGCTGGAGTTTCCCCGCAGGGCGCACTCCAGGGAGTTTCGAAATACAAGAAAATCCAGGCCTGGCGAAGGTTGGACAGTCCCTGCCCTCGAGTCTCACGTAGTCCCAGAGCTCTTTGAATGGAAAGTTCATGGTATCCGGCAGTAGCGGCGCTCTATGGCTTAAGAATTCCTGCCTTTGCTTCAAGGATCTCGCGGGCTTTTAAAAGAAGACACTGAGAAATTCGCGCTTTCTGAAAACGAAGAAGGCAACTGGATAGAATAAGGAAGGCTGAATTGGTACTGTGGGAATCTGGAAAGGCTTTGGACTCGTGAGAACTTTGGAGCCTCGAAATTGCCGTTCGTTCTCAGGACGGATAAATTTCTCCAGGAATACAATCAGCGGGCATCCGAAGAAACCACCCTTGGTCCAAGGAACCCCCATAAACTCCCACGTGTAGTTTGCTACTGTGAAAATTCAAAGCCTTTTGGCGGAGGCTCTTCAAAAGAATTCCCCACAACCACGAGATTCGGAAGGGAGTTTCCGACTTCAAAGTTCTTGAGCATCTTCAGTTCCCTTCGAAGCAAAAGGTCGCTGGAAACCTCTACTTCGGGATCCCTTTGACATCCCTGACGAGTCCTCTGATTCCAGCTTTCCCATTGGCATGCCATCGCAAAGACCGTAGTGAGTTCGGAATTCCAGGCCTACATTACACCGCGAGCAGAGTCCGTTACTTTACTATTCCTCGAGGGCTGAAGGCGGGCGGACGTTCCTCCCTCACAGTAGACTCCTAGAATCCCAGATCGCTTCTTCAGCGTGGCTTCTGACGAAGAGCGAATTTTATACCTTCTTTCGCTGCTGTATGCAGCGCGCGCCTCAGAAAGTAGTCAGGGAGATGAAAGCGAAGATTTGTAAGAGCGATCCGAGGGCCTTCCGAGGATCTTTCATCGACCACACCCCAGCAAATTGCATAATCCGTGCAATAGCGCGCACTGCTGGAATGCGTGGCAGTGGGATTTTGCGAGCATGATCGAGGAAGGGGAGGAAAAACACACGGAAATCTATGGGAGTGGCGCACTAATGGGAGACCAAGGAACACAAAATTCAGGACGGTTCATCGCGCCATTTTTAAATACAGTTGATCCCTGTATAGAGCGGGAGATGAGTTCCGCGTTATACAAGCCCTAGGCGTTATACAAGGGTGATCTGAAAAATATTCATGAGAGATGAAAAACTTATAGCAGTAGGATATCTATTATCTCGCTCTAAAATGAAAAGAAAAAAGTTTAAAGTGCTTATTTATTATTTAACTTGGAGTTTAAAAAAAAAAAAAAAAAAAACTTCTAGAGTTCTGTTGATATTTTATCAATTTAAGCTGATTCTATGTCTCTATCGTCCTCGCTGTTGAAAAATGTGTCTCCTCAGACTGTTTGACTCGGGCAAATCTAAATCAAACAGAACTCGACCCATTCAAATCATGCGCTCGTATTCTTTTCGAAAGCAGCTGGACCGACACTGCACCACAAAATTGAAATTTATCCACGGTCTTACAAGGCTGATTTACCGCGTTCTTCGAGGGCCACCGACATTTTTTCTGTCGCGCTATGAGGGAGCCTGCCGGATTTGAAAGCCACTCCCGGAATCGAACTGGCAACATGGCGGTGCTTCAGATATGCTGCACTTCAATACGGAATGTTCGAAGTCTATTCATGCGCCATCACCTTAGCGAAACACAGCATCATTTTTGAGAGAATGCAGCCGCGGACCACAGGAGGTAGTTTTCAGCAGCTCAGCATCGTGGTGAATGAAAGCAAGCAATCCACACATCCTTCCTGCCACACCTCCCTGCCACTGTATCGGATCCCTCAGAGCGGATCACGAAATGGGACTTCTGTTCCCGTCTGGCTGTATGAGAAAAATGTTGAAGATTGTACAAAAAACGGCGGAGGGAGTTCGGCTTACCGTCTTGCAGTACGACGGCAACCCTCCCCACCTCATTCGCAGAGCATAGATCCACTCGTACGGAAAGACTTGCTCACCCGCTTGCACGGACATGGCCTCTGGGACAAGCGCTGACCACCTCTTCAGAAGGTGAGCAGTATGGAAAGAGTAGTCATCTGATCTCTGCCTCACCTCAGTCATCATCATGGAATTAGACGTCCTTAACAATTCGTCCACAGCCAGGTGAAGAGACGACGGCAGCTCGAAATAGAGACTGAGAAAACATCGACAGTTGGTGGCATTCGACCGGCCTATTCCGGGGATGGACTCGAATCTGAAGCCGGGCGGGGAGGTCCGCTGCCCCAGGGCGAGGGTAAGGTTGACACCCGGTCACTCCGGGGCGTTTGTTCAAAATAAACTTACAAGTTTGTGGTAGGACGTTCCGTCCTCCTACGTTGCTCAAGAAGGAACCGGCCGGAATCTGGCACGCAGGCCAGCGGGATTGTCTCGGCAGCACAGGGGAAGGGAATCCAAACAAAAACAAAAATACAAATAAAAAAATAAAAGGTGGTGGGTTCGGGAAGGAATCACTGCGTGCTGGAAGGTATCTTCTGCATCCTTGTAAGGATGCCGACAAGTTCCGATTTTAATGTTCCCAGATGGGGCCATCTTGATGCTGTCCTCAGAAAAAGGACTGCGAAATACATGGCGTCCCTGTCGTTCAGTCCTCCTCGGGCGTATCACCATGCAGCCACAATCCCTCCGTGTGGGCAGCAAAGTGCTGCTAGGGATGTAGTCGGCGTGAGGGCGTTGCGCTGGAAAGGGCGCTTTAAAACGTCTCTGGGGTTGTCCTTCGGGATGCGCAGGGACGCGGTAAGGCGTTCATAGATAGGATGGAGGGCCACACAATCCATGAGCAGTTGCGAGAGGGACGCTCTCTCGCCACACCTGTCTCAGTTCGGGCTCGCATTCCCCCGGGTCCGATGGTGTCGGCGAGAGGCCCAGTGCAACAGCAGAGTCGCCGACTCCTGCCACTTCGAGGGGAGGGTAGCACTGTGCCAACACCTTTGGGACCACTGTACCTCCTCCGGAGGAATTTGTAGTAGCTCTCTCCAGCGTAGCAGTCCGTTTGGTCGGACACACGAAAGTCAGCGGCTGCCAGCTCCCGAGTTGTCGATGCACCCAGATGTTTTTTCCTGCTCCCTATCACGCAGGTCACTTTTCACCTCGCTGGATGCTCGCTGTCCATTGCTCCCCTTAGGTGGGGCAGCACTGGGGCGAGGGAGGGTGAACGAAACCCATAGCAGATTCCTGGTGTTTCCCAGGATCTCCCTCAGAGGCTGACGAGCGTATCTGCTGTTCTGGAAGCAGATGAACTCTGCCTGGCGCGTGCCGTTGACTTTTCCCCAAGAGAAAACTGACTCCTGGAACCAGGAAGTCCAGCTTGCAGGGAGAACGGAGATCCAGGGGTTCTTCTGAACAAAGACAACTATGTGTCGGAGTTGGGGACCCAGATGGTTCAGACTCCGCTCGGCGGTCACGACGACCGAGGTCAATCCTTCGCATCCGGTTGCCTGTTTGGCGAGAATTCCTGCCGGAGCGCACCAAAGTGTTATTCCACTGCTTGGACCTGAAGGCAAGTCTGCGGAATCGGAGCTGTTGCTCCATTCGCTCCAGCGTAAGTAGTCCCAGTCCACCATCCTCACACGGGGAAGGGCGAGCGGAAGGAGGTCGCACTGCCCCCCCCATCCCACGTGCCCCCCCCTTCCCCCCCTCCGGCACTCCGAAACCGCGTCGCCCGGAAGCACGCGGGATCGGAAGAAGCACAGCGGCTGCCCGACACGCCGGCACTTCGCCTCCGCCACCCGAAGGGCGATCGTCTCGCGACCTCTGGGGTGTTGGCACGCGGCCAACGATGCAGCGGCGGCGCGGTGAAGGAATCGAGGGTGGCGCGGAGGGGCGGTCGTGACGTCACGAGCGCCAGCCGGAGAGAACGGCCGGCAACAATGGTGCAGTTTCGGCTCGCCCTGATTATTTTTAGAACGGAAGTTTCTTTGCCAACAGCGACGACCACGACTATTTTTAGAATGAAATTAATGAGGATCAAAATGAGGGTACTTCTGACTCCGTTGTTTTGAGGCACCGAGATGATGAACTCCGTGCTTGTGGCACTCACCTTCATCGTTTTTCGATTGAGAGAAAGATGAATCTCATAGATCATTCTTTTAAGAGCTTAAGGGTGATGCCTCCGTGAGGCAGTGAATGATCCGATCGCGATAGCCATTCGGTGGGAGAATCAAGATTGAGTTTCATGGTAATTAAAATGTCTCATTTGCGACAAGCGAATAATTTTGATTTAATCGGAATGATTCTTGTCGGAACCGGAACCATTCTCTTACGGTTCTGCGGAAACTTGCGAAATTGTCGAGTCCGCTAAAATTTCAAGCTAAATCGCATCTTCCCCCGTTTATGCTGCCTCTCCGTGACCTGTGCAGGAAGGGTAGAGAAATTCAGTAGCAAACGGGGTGGTCTCGACCTCCTTTCTGCTGAGTTTGGGGACTGTCGCAAGCATCGATGGTAACACCGAGCGAATATACGGAATGTCGGTACGAAATCCAAGTGATCGCATCCCTAGATCTGGATATCTGTCTTCACTCTGTTTACTTCGCAGCTCCAAACCGAACGTTGCCATAAGTACTGGGAAGCCCCCTCAAGAAATCTGCAGTCGCGACGCTCTCACCTCTCGAACTCAAGAAGCTTTCGATGCAGCACAGCTAGGCAACTTGTGACGTGAATTGGAGGCCCCGTGTCATAGCAAAATGTTACGAATTCAGCAGGCGAGCCACCGTCCTCAAGACATCTAAGGACGAGCAACAATGCCATGCCCCATAGAGATCGGTCGGTTGCCTGATGTGACTCACGGAGGGAGTCAATGAAGTCGGTGACCACTTATACTTCATCGATGAGACTCCAGACTCCGGCCAGCACGTCGGCAAAGATGTCCACATCCTTGAAGAAGCACGCAACTCGAATTCTTTAGCAAGTGAGAAATGTCGAAACTATGACGGCCTAGTTCTGCAGGGTTCCTTAGGAAGAATCAAATACTTTTGGAAGAGTGGCAAATAGGCTTTCGGACATTTCTGAAGGACATTTGAGACAAGACGTGATTCACGTGTGTCTCCTTGGTCAATTTCCCGACTCATCATGTCTACTGTACACCCCTTCAGCTCCTCCGGAACGAATTTTGAAAACGTTTCACGCAGTCACGAGAGATCTATTCGTTCTGCATGCTCTTTGGATCTCCTGGCTGGGAACTGCAGCGGCGACGAAGCCCTCGACTGTTCGCTTCTTGGAGAACGCTCCGCTTCCTGGTTGAATTTTCTCATTTCTCAGTTCCGAGATAAATTGCTTTCGTGAAAGATAAAAGAAATCTTCCAAAATTTCCCACCACTCCCATATCTTGTGTACTTTATTTTTCTTTCTCTATGTATCCTCATTTGAAAAACTGCAGCCACGAGCTGTCTGCGCAAGTGTTCCATCATGGGCAAGAAGCGTGATGGACTGAATGATAGGAAATGAAAGATGGAGCAAGCTAGATCTGAAATGATCCGATTCGGAGAAATGTGAAGAAGCTACAGCGTTCCTCATTCGGAACTCACTGTCCCACTCGTTTCATTTTCATGTGCACAATAACGTACACATCACAGAAAATGCTGCTTGTCGCTGATCTTAGCGGCCTTTCAAGGGGCTCCACGCTTCGCAGCGCAGAAAGGGAAAGATCCAAAACGTCTTCTTTATCATTCCAATTATGATCCCTACCTGTAGCTTCGGGAAACGCACAGTCAAAGATAACGCAGGTTGGGATTCTCAGGGACACCACTGCACCTGCCTGCACGATCAAAAGATCAAGAGTCAGAACTTCTGTCCCACCCTCTCTCGCTTCTTTGGAAACAGCCACGAGGCAGTGACCAACTGCCTGAATCTTCGCCATCGCTGAGCTCCGAGCACTAGGAATGGCGACGGAGAACCCGACGGAAGTTCCAGAGTCGTCTGAAAGACTGGCGCTGCTGTTTGAGGTGGATGGGGTCGCCCCATTCGTAGGACGAGAGCGCTTCCGTCATCGGAACGAGCTTGGTTCAGGCGGAAACGACCAAGCAATCGGCTTCCATGTCGCTCGTTGGTGTTGGTAACGAATCGCAAGTCCAAACTTCACGTAGAGGCAGGAGGAATTTCCAGTACAGTACACGCTTGCGAAGTGTACTGGCCATTCGAAAACAGAGCGCGCGTTCACCACCACGGACGGCAGCACCTCTCTTCATCGGAAACATCGCACGGCAGGCGAAAAAAAAAAAAAATGGGATCGAAAACATGATACGCATGCGCATGAGCGAATCCACGCGTTGCTACATAGACGAGCCTTGCCAAAGAGACGCCCATAGACGGCGGACCCCCCGTGTACGAACGAGGAGGCTTTGCAAGATGCGAGTCCGCGTGCACGCGGTACAGCCCTCGTATAACGCGGCGAATCCTCCTTGCACGACGACGTCGATTCGCTTTGTCTTACATTGAGAGTTCGGCGGCTTTCGCATTGAATTTACGTCCACGATGGCCACTGGTTTCTCTCACTTCGATGCCCACGGAAGATTCGTCCAAGGGATGATGGCAGGAATCCCCTCTGACCATGCTGTGACGCGCGGACTGTTCCAGTAGATCGGCTTGCTAGCGTCCACGTGAGATGGAAACAAAATGCCGCGTCCTCAGAATGCTCTGCTGTTCCATCTCGTCTCCTGGCAATCGTCTCCACGTTTCGCCCGGGCAGCCGCCGGAGCGGGAACAACGCGCTCGGATGGAGAAACTTCGAGAAACTCTAAAAATAGTCGTGGTCGTCGCTGTTGGCAAAGAAACTTCCGTTCTAAAAATAATCAGGGCGAGCCGAAACTGCACCATTGTTGCCGGCCGTTCTCTCCGGCTGGCGCTCGTGACGTCACGACCGCCCCTCCGCGCCACCCTCGATTCCTTCACCGCGCCGCCGCTGCATCGTTGGCCGCGTGCCAACACCCCAGAGGTCGCGAGACGATCGCCCTTCGGGTGGCGGAGGCGAAGTGCCGGCGTGTCGGGCAGCCGCTGTGCTTCTTCCGATCCCGCGTGCTTCCGGGCGACGCGGTTTCGGAGTGCCGGAGGGGGGGAAGAGGGGGGGCACGTGGGATGGGGGGGTTGGGGAGGGGGTGCGATCTCCTTCCGTCCGCCCGGCTTCAGCTTCGAAACCATCCCTAGAATAGGCCGGTCGAATGCCACCAACTGCCGATGTTCCTGGGCAGCCCTGCTGAACGGGCGTTCCTAAGCGTTCGTGGGACGACTCGATGGGGCGAAAGTGGGCGCGAGCATCCCCGTTGTTGGCCCTTTCGACGTGTGCCGGGCTGCGGTCCGCCGCCACGTGAGGGCTGCCCGCTGCAGATTTGGAAACGCAGGCTCTCCGTTTTCCGATTCGCCAGACGTGCCTCCCTGGGAGGCCGCTCGATGCGCCCCCTTCGGGGCTGTCCAGGAAACCCGCGGAGGTCTCCACGCCGTGCAGGGGATTCCTTGAAGGTGTGCCCGGACAAGAAGCCGCTTGGGTCGGGCGGACATCAGAGGTCAAAGCGTCAGCAGCAAGTTGACGTGGCGTGCAGAAGATTTCTTGCGTCCGTGATTCCGTCGGCAACTCCTCGCGCCGCGAGTTGGCAACCGGATCGTGTGGGGCGAGGCAGGTGGGGCAGCGCTGGAGCAAGGGGAGCGCCTCCCGCCAGCGTACTCCTCCAGGCGCTTTGGGACGCCTCGCGCGGGACGAGCAGCGAGTCCAGTTGGGGAGTCGCGGGCGGGCGAATCGCCTCGGGCGCGTTTCGTGGATTCTCGCGTGCCCTCCTTTTCAATGAGAAGGAAGCGCCTCAATGGAGCGCGCTGCTCGGAGTGGCCTCCGACGAACTTGTTGTCCCTCTCCTGTGCCTGAACACTTCCGTGTTCCCGCTGAAGTGGAAAAAGGACATGTTGTTTTCGCATTGAGATTTCCAGTGTAACCAGCGGAGAGGCCGGATTTCCGGGGCGTCGTATCTCCGAACCGTTTGAGGTGAGACTGAGTCATTCCCTCACTCATGCTGGACTGCAACGCCCTTGGAGAACTTTGGTGTAGGCTGAGCTCAGCACTCTTGCACACCGGAGACGCTGCGATGTACTTTCTGCGGTGATTCTTCGCAAGAGATAGATGCATGACAGGCGTCTCGATGGAGACAACGTATGGCAACCGTGCCATCGTTACGTCCCTCCATTGGCTGGAGTCTCGAGTGCAGCGAACGGAGGCCGCCAGCATCGCAGCTGCCTGTATGAGGTGTTCCCACCTAGACGAGGAAGCAAGAAAGGAGATCGCTGATATCCTGCTCCGTTTTTGAAAAAAGGAACGGACATTGCCGGGGACCCTTGTCCCTCCTCTTTTTTATGCATTATTGCTTACATCCCATTCCTGCCCGTTCCGGACTTTTACCGGTGCTTCACAAAGTAACGGGAAAAGCCAAAGACCCTGCCTCTGCCCTCCACGTTATTTTTGTTTTTGCTTTGTGCCCCTATCCCATCGATCCGCACGTTCAGGGAACCGTTCGAGCGTGTCAGCAGATCCTCCTCCTTGAACTTCCATGGAACGTCTTTCGGGGAAATCGCTGTCTCTATGGCTGCATTACCCTCTTGTTTGTTTATTTTAGCTTTCTGTAAAATAGATGCCCCGGAGTCACCGGGTTCAAATCCTTGCGGGCTATGGTGAGGAAGGGTTCCGCAGGCGCTGCGCTTCCTCCTCATCGAGACGGCCTTTCTCGCCATCCCGAGGTTGAGTGCTTGGCCACTGAGTCTCTCTTGTTCTCCCACTTTCATCGACTCCGTCCGATTCCTGTGGTAAGTGCGCGCGCCATGATGCTGGAGAAGCTCTGGACTGAACTCCTGGGGCGGTTAGCCGAAACACCCATCCGTCGGAAACAGACATGCGCTGTTCTCGGCCATCTCTTGACTCCAGTTGCAACAAGAGGCTGAGCTAGTAGGTCGTAGTTCTCTACTCCAAGCTAGCCAGAGAGCAAGAGATCGAACGGAAGCGAAGGCTCTGAGAGTCTTGAGGTCACAGTTGTTTTGCAGAAAACCTTCGACTGCGTCGGCTAAGAGCTGTTTCTGGAGTTCCTGGAGCACCTGAGTCTCACGGCCGTCTCCCTAGCACCAATCTGCGCTTTTGCTGGCGTTGTTCATCATCTCTTTCGGCGGGCGGCAGGCTGATATCCGGAGCCACCTGCCCTTCAGTACCTGCTTGGAGTTAGTGCTGAAGGAACACAGGGCGACTCTAGCTACCCTGCCAAGCCCGTGTCTGGGTACACCTTCTATGTCGGTTTACACCTGCGATCCTCTACTGCTGTTACTCGTGACAACCCTGGCTTCGTCGCTCGACGGCTTCTTCGAGATGATCCGCCGCAAAGCCGTCGCAAGTGTAAACAGTGTGGAGTCGTCTCGCATGTTTGCAGTTGGTTCGGCGTGGGCTGTACAGCCAGACTGTGTTCTCTTCGGAATCATCACGGGAGGGCATTTCAAGTACCTGGGCGTTTCTTCCAGCGACTCGTCCCTTGCGGAGGCTTGGCCCAGCTGTCTTCAAAAGGCAGATTCGGTTCTGGGTCCGTTCCCGAATGGCAGCTCTCTCCTGCCGGAAAGGACCGTAGCGTGAAACACGTTTGTGGCGCCCATTCCCCGCCACTTTCTTTTTGTTTGCTCTGCCCCCAGCGCGACCAAAAAGCTAACTGAAGACCTCCTGAGAAGAGTCCTTGGGAACACGGGGAGGTCCCGAGTACGCGTAAAAGACATGAATGCTCCGCGTCTGGGTGACGAACTCGGTGCCCTGATGCTGGAGTGGATGGAGCTCCACCTCCATTTCAAGAGAGTGGCCCTGGCCACCACGTCGTACTGGCGGACGCACTAGTGCGTCCCACACGGTCTCTGGACTAGAGAGCAGCCAACTCCGAGAGATTGGCACCCTTCCCCTTGTACGACCGCCGAAGACTGCCCCTATGCGGGAGTCCGCCTCGGTAAACGGTTGCTTTGGCGCAGGACCAAGACTGGACCTCCACCTCTCTCACAAACCATGGTGTCTCGAGGCAGCAGACGGTCCAGGCGCGACGAGAATCAACGGCACGATCTCGTAGCAATCGCGGCGCCTGCAGTACCTTCGGCACGCTCGCTGCTCATTGCGGGAGATGTTGGGAAGATCCACAAAGAGCAGGTGTGCGCAGGATGCTCCACCCGCAGCAAAGCTGTACTCCATACGAGATAACCAGGACAGCGACCAGTCCACAAAATGGGGGATTCCCTGTGAAATAGTGAGGAAAAAAAGCATTTTGAGATTCTGAACGGCGCGTCCTCAACTTGCTGGCGCTTCTCCACCAGCCCGGTTCACCCCAAAAGACTTCTACGCTAAGAGAATCCCCTTGAAATCCCATTGGAAGACGTTGAGATCCTCCCGCGGTGTTTTTCGACATCTCCGTACTCCTCCTGAAGGATTGGGCTCTGCTTCATGAGGCTTCTGTTCCACTCAACCTCTGGGTCAGGGGAGATGGGGCCCCAGACTGTGGCAGGTGCGGCGAAATGCCAACCTTCTCCTCACCTGCTTTTTGAGTGCTCTGCCCTCCGAAGTGGTCTCTGGACTCTCCGAGAAGCGACTCTCCGCCGAGGCGCCTGCTCCCTTGCGGAGTGTCGCCTGCGGCGCCGATCCGTGCTGCTTTGACGCAGTTGTCGTGGTAGCGGTTGGGATCCGCAATGACACAGTACAAACTTTCAGAGATTCCATCCAGATGGCGATTTCATTTTTGAGGAACATCACGAGATGGCCGCATCTCTCTCGGCATAAGGAGGGGTCATCTTGCGAGAATCCTGGAAAGGATGCGGAGGACTCCAGGGAGGCATCTGTGACCCCTTCCCTGTCCCCCCAATATCATAAATGCAATTTTTAATGTTGCTTTGCTTCTGTTTATTCCTCTCTTCCTTTTATTTTCTTTGCAAACCTCTCAAGGCAATCTGCTCTCGAGCAAGTAAGTCCTCCGGAACTCTTACCTACGTAACGGGACTGCAGTTCCAGTGCGGTAGGATGACCCTTTTTTTTTTCCTGCATGGCTATTTATTTGTAGATGTGTACTTTTTTTTATTATTATTACCATAAACACCCGGCCTGGGTGGGTGCAAACCTACCGCGTCGCCCTGAAGAGCTCTTTTTGGCGTGTGCAGACTGCACTCTCCCCCCTCCCTACCATCGCAACTCGGTCGCTCGCCCGCTGCTAGTTCACATCAGTACCGAGAGCTCTGCGAATTGGAAAGGGAATTTGCAGATGTTGACTGGACTTCTCGCAAGAACTAGCAACGGTGAGGATGGAGGCAGTCGCGGCATGGGAGAGGACATCGGAGGAGGAAGAGGAAGGGAGGAGGAGGAGGAAGAAGAGAAGGAGCAAGAGGAAGGAAGAAGGAGAGGGTGGAAGGGAAGAGGATGAAAAGAGAAAGGAAGGAAGAGGAAGAGGAGGAGGAAGAAGACAGGAGGTGGAGGAGAAGAAAGGGAGCTCTTACTTCTCTTTGCTTTCGAGTTTTCTGAGGATGGCGCTCCGTTTTTGATACGTTGCGAGATGTTGGACCTTTTGGACATCTGAAAGAGACAAGGAAGAAAGCTTCAAGGTTTGCACGTGCGCGGGCTTTGTAGCGTGGACTCCCCCTCCCCCACGAGTGCCACACAGAGGACAGAGAGGCAGGGAGGAAGCCCAGCAGCGTCTGGCGTGTTTCCAACAGGACCTTCCTGCACGAAGAGAGGGACGTGGCCACCTTGATGATTCTCTCCTCTTGCGCATCAGACGAGATGAACTCGGCGGAGTTGCCTTTCTGCTGCTCTGCAAAGGAGAGAATTCTAACATGGATCTACTGCGGAATGGGTTCCTAAATGTGATGCACCGTTTCCTGAGGGTGCTAGCTCTTCAGAGAGGAGAAGAGTGACGCAGAACTTCATAGTTCTCTGCTTTTTCTTATTTTCCTTCTCCCTTCTTTGTTGCTCTTTTTCTGGAGGAGGAACTGGTTATGAGGGGAAAACCGAGGTCTTCCATCCCGGGAACTCGAAACCAATGGGTCCGAGGTGGCGTCAGCCCCTCCCAATAATGGAAAGATTCGGGTAATTGTCTGGTAGTGACAACCATCATGACGATGTCTCTGCAGATAGCATCGGTATCTGCGACATCGGCGGTGATGAGAAGCGTTTCGCCGGGCCCTTTTCAGATTTCTTGGCCACCACCTGCAGCTGGTTCTCGGTGGCAAGCATCTTGATCATTTTGACCCCGTGTTAATCTCGACGGCGCAGTTGCCCCCCCACCTGCTCATAGCTTTCGCGAGCGGACCATCGTCCACTGAAATGCCCGAAGCTCTTGTCAGCGTGCAGGTTGAATCCTCGCGAAGTGAGGCCACTGCACCATCTCTGTGGGGTAGATCCTGCTTTCCTCGTTCTCCAAACGAGACTGCTGCCCTGGTCTTTCACAAGCACTGCCTCTAAAGGACTCGGAAGCAGCTAGCCGGGAAAGCAAGAGAACGATCAAAAGAGGGCGCTCTGGAAAGGGAAGTTCTTTCAGCCGGGGAAGCGGAGGGAACTTCCCTCAAGAGGACCACGCGCTCGAGCGCGGCGGAGAGACAAACCCCAAAGGACTCAAGGCCGTTCGTACTTCACGACGATTCACTTCTGGAAGCCGAGTGTTGTCCAACGAGGGATCATCCCTAGGAGGTGTCGTCAAAGATACGCCAGGCCATCACTGCAGTGGAAATCAGCTCATTTAACGTTCATCCTCCAAGTTGTCTTTCCGTTTGAAAGAAAGAGCGCTGTTCAACCAACGAGGGAAAAATTGGTCTTCCAAGGCCAGAAGAAATACAAAGTGAACCACTTGAGAATGGCTCGCCTCGAGCCTATCTATGCTTCGCCACAAATCCGGACTCTAGTCAGTGCGGTTTTAACTCGCACACTCGGTAGAATTTGTTTGTGTGAATTGATAGAATGCAATTATTCAGCGCGAGCCAATTAAAGCCGGTCTTCCTCAGACGTCGCAGTCTTACTCGGGGCGCGCCGCTGTCTCCCAGAACGCTCGCCTCGTATTTTTAGATCGCATTGTTGGGCGCCGTGCCGCTCGAGAACGCTGACGTCACGCAGCCAAGCCGCTCACTCGAGGCGCGCCGCTGTCTCCCAGCCGCTCGCCCGTATTTTTAGATCGCATTGTTGGGCGCAATGCTGGTCGCGCACACGCTGATGTCACGGTGCTCGACACCCATCCAAAAAGCATTACTTTTCCGAGCGTTTTTGTTTACGCTTTTCTTCCGCCACGTGAGGGCTGCCCGCTGCAGATTTGGAAACGCAGGCTCTCCGTTTTCCGATTCGCCAGACGTGCCTCCCTGGGAGACCGCTCGATGCGCCCCCTCCGGGGCTGTCCAGGAAACCCGCGGAGGTCTCCACACCGTGCAGGGGATTCCTCGAAGGTGTGCCCGGACAAGAAGGGCTCGCATTCTCGCATCCCGAAGAAAGGCACTGGGGATCCACCCGCTGGGTGCAAAGATTTCGGTGGAAGCCGCAAGTGGAGGGTTGAGACGGAATTTCGTAGCCGGTAGAAGTCATTCTGGCTTCTCGCCCGCTTCCTGCGGCCTATAGTGTTGTGGAGTGGGCAGGTTACAACCGTCCGGCCACAGGTATCGCCACGTTTCGCCACAAATCCACACTCGAAACACGACGCTTCCCAGCCTCTCGCCCTGTATTTTGAAATCGCATTGTTGCGCGCCATCTCGCTCGAGAACGCTGACGTCACGCTGTGTAGCCGGACATCAGGCGGGTGGATTTGCAGTCGCTTACACCATACTTGCAGTATGGCAGACAGGCAATCCACGGGATTCGGGCGATTCCCTATTCGCTCGATTCGTGATATCCCTATATGGAAAGCTGATTCTTTGTCTAAAGGTTTCCTTCTTTCTAGCACCGTAAAGGGTCCAGTCAAACCTGCCTATGATGGTTCCTTAAAAGCATCAGGGATTCTCAAAGAATGGATCCTGTGACATTTCACTTCAGAGATCACTCAACATGGCAAGTGCAAACGGAATCCATCCCGAAATGAGCTTTTCGAAATGAGAGGATTCTCGGTGGAGCAAGCGGCAATTGGGCGATCTGCTTCCGGAGATGCGTGAGGAACTGCTTTGAATGGAAACTGGAAATTCGGCTCCCACTTCCCTTATTTTCCATGGTCGCCGCGGAAAGACTTCCGGCTCAGCAGGCAGCAGGACGGCATTCGAAATCCCGAAAAGTGAGTTCCCTTCGAAAGCAGGTCTACCAGGTTGCACACTGGAGCTGCTGCAGCTCTTGTTCTTAGATTACGGTAAATGCTACGAGCGGTAAATGCCGCGGGGTCCGCGAGCGATGTGTCTCAATTCCACAAGATGCGTGCACTGCCTTTCCGTCTCTTTCTTCTTGTCCTTTTCCCTGGCACGAAGACCGATTTTCTGTGGGCAGCACGCAGCTCTACATCTCTATCAAGTGGACCGGAACTTCCAATGCAAGTCGTGCTGCCGTATCGAACCAAGTTAAAATCTCGAGCACTTGCATCTTCTTGTAATCTTGATTTTTCTGAGTACTCTGCTTCAGCTAGTGATCCCGGACCAAAAAGGTTTCAACCCAAGACTTTGATTTTATTAGAAGTTTGAAGCTGTGTTACGTGCTGCAAGAGCAGCAGCAATCGTCACGCTCGGGTTCTAAGTGTCGGTGCTGCTCCCCGGGATATGGCGCTGGGCGCCGTCTCGATCCGGGAGCTCTCGGAAGCGGCAACCCAAGCCAAAGAACACTCTGAGCTGTTTTTCAAAGGAATCTCGGCCACTTCGTTGGACACCATGGATGACGTGAACGCATCGTTAACGCTCTCGCTGATAGTCCACCAGCTCTCTCCTGTCCGGGAAGCGACGTTCCGCCAATTGATGGGCCATCGGGCAGCGAGCCCCGGAAAAAAGAATGAACACAAAAAAAAACTCAGTCGCACTACACCGCGGGGTGCTTTCCACCCGCAAGCACTTCGGAATCCTTGCAGAACTCCTCCGTCCTCACCCCGAGCTGCTCAGAACACGAACTGTTACTCGGAAGAAGGGTTCTTCCCTTGAGAGCGATGAGGCTCGGAATCTCGAACCGTCCGATTCGACTGGCTGCATCCGCGCCGCGAAGAAGCTCGTTTTCCTAACCCCTCCACGGTGGGGTCGGAATCCGCCACTGCCCGATGGGAGAAGAAAGAGCAGAGTTCCTAGTCTCGCCACTGCGGGCCGCAAATTTTCCGCGCCGTTCGGTGCTCTGACACGGGATCTGCTGAATTTCCCACCACGCACAGATAACCCTTATCGCGCGAGGAGAGACTCCTTCGAAGGCGTTCAAACTCTGCAGTTCACCACCGCTGAAGGCGTTTCTTGGCGGTTTGCAAACTTCCGCCCTTCGGGAGATGACGGTTCCCCGCGCTGCCTGCGAAGAGTCCTTTCGCAGCCACACTCCCGCTGCATAACCTCACCCTTGTGAGTTCGCAGGGATGATTATTCGAGAAGATGAAGATTTGACAGTTTCAGAAAGAGAGCAGCTACCGTTTCGCGTGAATTCTTCTTCCTAGAGCGTATCGTCTTCCACGGGACGCATATGAGCCCATTTCCAGATAGCCTTATTTGCCAAGACCTCCCATCACATCGCGGACACAACCGTGATCTGCCTCGTAGTAGGTGACGGTCACGGGAAGAAGCGTCACCTGACTTCCCTACTACATTCGTCAGAGGACAGATGGGAGGGACCACGACAACCCGAGCGAGCGACTGCGAAGACGCCGGCAGTTGGTAGTGGCAGCGGGAGCAAGCGAGGCTAGGTGATCCGGCACCCTAGCTGGTTCGTGGGAAGGCGAGAAAGGCCGTCACGATGAGGAGGAATGCGCAAAGACGTGCAGAGCCCGCGGCACCCTTCCGCATCAGCTACGGAAAGTACGGCACGCGAGAATCCACGAAGCGCGCCCGAGGCGATTCGCCCGCCCGCGACTCCCCAACTGGACTCGCTGCTCGTCCCGCGCGAGGCGTCCCAAAGCGCCTGGAGGAGTACGCTGGCGGGAGGCGCTCCCCTTGCTCCAGCGCTGCCCCACCTGCCTCGCCCCACACGATCCGGTTGCCAACTCGTGGCGCGAGGAGTTGCCGACGGAATCACGGACGCAAGAAATCTTCTGCACGCCACGTCAACTTGCTGCTGACGCTTTGACCTCTGATGTCCGCCCGACCCAAGCGGCTTCTTGTCCGGGCACACCTTCAAGGAATCCCCTGCACGGCGTGGAGACCTCCGCGGGTTTCCTGGACAGCCCCGAAGGGGGCGCATCGAGCGGCCTCCCAGGGAGGCACGTCTGGCGAATCGGAAAACGGAGAGCCTGCGTTTCCAAATCTGCAGCGGGCAGCCCTCACGTGGCGGCGGACCGCAGCCCGGCACACGTCGAAAGGGCCAACAACGGGGATGCTCGCGCCCACTTTCGCCCCATCGAGTCGTCCCACGAACGCTTAGGAACGCCCGTTCAGCAGGGCTGCCCAGGAACATCGGCAGTTGGTGGCATTCGACCGGCCTATTCTAGGGATGGTTTCGAAGCTGAAGCCGGGCGGACGGAAGGAGATCGCACCCCCTCCCCAACCCCCCCATCCCACGTGCCCCCCCTCTTCCCCCCCTCCGGCACTCCGAAACCGCGTCGCCCGGAAGCACGCGGGATCGGAAGAAGCACAGCGGCTGCCCGACACGCCGGCACTTCGCCTCCGCCACCCGAAGGGCGATCGTCTCGCGACCTCTGGGGTGTTGGCACGCGGCCAACGATGCAGCGGCGGCGCGGTGAAGGAATCGAGGGTGGCGCGGAGGGGCGGTCGTGACGTCACGAGCGCCAGCCGGAGAGAACGGCCGGCAACAATGGTGCAGTTTCGGCTCGCCCTGATTATTTTTAGAACGGAAGTTTCTTTGCCAACAGCGACGACCACGACTATTTTTAGAGTTTCTCGAAGTTTCTCCATCCGAGCGCGTTGTTCCCGCTCCGGCGGCTGCCCGGGCGAAACGTGGAGACGATTGCCAGGAGACGAGATGGAACAGCAGAGCATTCTGAGGACGCGGCATTTTGTTTCCATCTCACGTGGACGCTAGCAAGCCGATCTACTGGAACAGTCCGCGCGTCACAGCATGGTCAGAGGGGATTCCTGCCATCATCCCTTGGACGAATCTTCCGTGGGCATCGAAGTGAGAGAAACCAGTGGCCATCGTGGACGTAAATTCAATGCGAAAGCCGCCGAACTCTCAATGTAAGACAAAGCGAATCGACGTCGTCGTGCAAGGAGGATTCGCCGCGTTATACGAGGGCTGTACCGCGTGCACGCGGACTCGCATCTTGCAAAGCCTCCTCGTTCGTACACGGGGGGTCCGCCGTCTATGGGCGTCTCTTTGGCAAGGCTCGTCTATGTAGCAACGCGTGGATTCGCTCATGCGCATGCGTATCATGTTTTCGATCCCATTTTTTTTTTTCGCCTGCCGTGCGATGTTTCCGATGAAGAGAGGTGCTGCCGTCCGTGGTGGTGAACGCGCGCTCTGTTTTCGAATGGCCAGTACACTTCGCAAGCGTGTACTGTACTGGAAATTCCTCCTGCCTCTACGTGAAGTTTGGACTTGCGATTCGTTACCAACACCAACGAGCGACATGGAAGCCGATTGCTTGGTCGTTTCCGCCTGAACCAAGCTCGTTCCGATGACGGAAGCGCTCTCGTCCTACGAATGGGGCGACCCCATCCACCTCAAACAGCAGCGCCAGTCTTTCAGACGACTCTGGAACTTCCGTCGGGTTCTCCGTCGCCATTCCTAGTGCTCGGAGCTCAGCGATGGCGAAGATTCAGGCAGTTGGTCACTGCCTCGTGGCTGTTTCCAAAGAAGCGAGAGAGGGTGGGACAGAAGTTCTGACTCTTGATCTTTTGATCGTGCAGGCAGGTGCAGTGGTGTCCCTGAGAATCCCAACCTGCGTTATCTTTGACTGTGCGTTTCCCGAAGCTACAGGTAGGGATCATAATTGGAATGATAAAGAAGACGTTTTGGATCTTTCCCTTTCTGCGCTGCGAAGCGTGGAGCCCCTTGAAAGGCCGCTAAGATCAGCGACAAGCAGCATTTTCTGTGATGTGTACGTTATTGTGCACATGAAAATGAAACGAGTGGGACAGTGAGTTCCGAATGAGGAACACTGTAGCTCACCAGAGTTCGCGTGTGCCCACAGCACACATAAGTTCATGATTCGGTGATTGCGGTGAAGCGGCAGGGACTCTGGTGCCATGTGAATAGAAGAAACACACTGAAAGGCCTAAGATGGGAGGGGGGGCAGAAAGAGAAATAGGCAAGCCAACGCGGTCGTGCGACCACGCCACCGACGTGGGTGGCCTCTGACTTCGGGACGCAGAGGAGGAAAGCCAGTCAGTCCGGCGTCTTCGAATGCTGGGTCCCAAACGGATATGTCAAGAAGCAGATCGAAGTTCTGGAAGGAGGCGGAAAAATGAAGCGTAGCAACTGTCAGATGGACATTTTTTCCGTCGGTATTGGAAATGGACCTGGATTGATACTACACTTTGATACTACACTTGATTGAAGGACACCAAAGGCATCCCGTCTGCCTGCTCCCTCGTGAGTTTCTTCTTGAAACTTTGAAAGCAAATTCGCGGTGGCACGTGTTTTCTTCCGCGTGCCCGAGATGCCGCCGTACCGGAAGATGCGTTCTGTTTCCACGGAATGCTGGAAAGATGAGACTTTGCATAAACCACGCACCGCTTCGGAAGCTACCGGAAAAGAGGGAAGGAACTCTTGGATCAGCACGGCTCATCGTTTCGGCGAAGAGGACTAACAACTGAAAGAGGAGGCATCTTCGTTTCCGCAGCGGCTCCCAAGGAAAGTCCGAGACGCTCGCTTTTCCGGCAGGAACGAGCAGGCTTGCTCTCGCGTCTTCCGAACGCTTCCCTCCCGACTGTCCTTCCCCATCTTTCTGGTGGCGAATCTGTGGGAGGTGGCGTTGCAAAATGCGTTGTAGGAGCCGAAACCAGAAGTTTCGGGCGCGATCGGAGCCTGCTTATCTTCTGTTCGGTCCGGAGTGCTTGCGACAGCTCGAAAAACGAGCACGCGTCTATTCTCATGCATCCCAGGGGATGCATTTTTTCGGCGGACCAACTGATCTGGCTGGAGCCCGGTGAAAATGGAGCAAGAGGGGGGGGGAGCAACCGGCTCTAATTTGGTTCCTCACATCGAAGGTGAAACGGCGGCCGTTCTCCTCCGGAATCGCGCGAAAAGTCTACGCCAGCTTTTGGAAGTGGCTTTTCACAAGAGTTTCCAGCTGTCGGGTCTTTCTGAAGCCGCCAGCAATCGTTGGCCATCCCGCCGGTTTGCTCAGCTGCTGATACTTTTCGCATCCCCCGTAGTCAAGTGGCTCAGGTGCGCCGACGGTTTTTCCGGGAACTCGCTGCTTGCCGCATCGAGGGAATCCGTGCAGACGAGGTGCGCGCCTCTGTCCGGCGTGCGCCACGGCGAACTGGGATTCCCATCATGAGAGCAGGGAAGCCCATCCCTGTTGTGTACATGCTCGCTGCGTGCCCCTGCGTTCGTGTCAGGTATCCCGAGTCGGGGCTGTGCCTTTCACCGCCCAGCCGCGATGCCGCACCTTACCGAAGCTCTCCTTCAGGAGCGCCTCGGTACTTCCTTGAGGGAACGGCGATGCACCTCCAGGAACGGGCGGACAGACTCGATGAAGAGCCGAGAGAGCACGCGCTTGAAAAGCTGGCAAGATCCGCCGTCACCGGACAAATTCCGCTCGTTCCTGCCTAGGATGCGCCCGATTCAGGAAAGAAGTGAATTCCCCGGTTTTCCTACGCATTTTCCGAGGAACACGAGCCGGGAAGTTCTCCCTTCGAAACGAAGCTTTCCTTGCGACGCACCACCGCTCGTAGCGTCGAGGAAGTGATCAGTCGAGGAATTCCCGAGCCTCGTCCCTCCTCCAGCCACTTTCTGACATTCATCCTGACCTTTGGTTCCTTTCCCTGTGTTACCTAAACAGTGATCTTTGAAGTCTCACCCTTCGTTCCCGTCACCTCTGCAGTGCTTGCTGCTTCCCTGCGTTAAAAATTCTTTCCTAACCTGCGTCATCGCTTTTTCCCATCTGGACCTTCCCATGTGTTCTTCCCGTGTACGACAGGAATGATTACGAAACCAAAGGCTGATATATAGCAGACCGAGTCGCGAGGATCCAGAAACACTTATCAAGACGAACGAAGAGCGAAATTCGAGATCAGGAAGAACACCACACGATGAATTCTTTGCTGCTCTTCACAGTGTGTTGGATGACTCTTTCGAGAGTCTCTCCATCCCTGCAAACTCCCGTCGATACGTGTGGTAAGAACCATTCTGTTCTCGAACGGGAAAACGGTGTTCGTCTGTGCCCAATGCGTGTGCCTCCCGGGTGTGAACCAGTTGGGTGCTGCGATCACCTCTCCGTCAGAATGTTTCCATGTGGTTGCCTGTGGGTACTTGCTTCGACCCTCGTTCTTACCCGACCGCGTCAGAGTCCACGTGTGGCCGCGGTCTCCGCCCGTGGCCACCATCAAACATCACGGGTGCGAGCACTCGGCAAGAATCGACTCCGAGAGATGAGGGTGCGTCATGGGTTCAGGTCCCCTCCGCAAGATGACGCTGGTTGGCCTCCATTCGGGTGCGGCACTGGTAGCGGTTCAAACGGGATGTCCCCGATGAGTGGCTGGAATTGGGAGTCGACCCCCTGGGGCCCTTCCAGGAAACAGAATCAAGGAATGGGTAATTCCCTTCCGGTTGTCCGTACCTTCCCCCCCATGGATGGACCCTCCGTCTCTCACCACTGAGCTGGTGAATTCATGATGCCTCTCCAGAAAGTGCAAAGAAGCATGCCGCTCCCTTTACAGAGCGTTCTTCCAGAAAATTCGGAAGCGTCCCTTCGGGGTTCTCTTCAGAAGAGTAAACAGGAGCAGTTCCCTTCCCGGGTTCTCTTCGGAGAAGAAAAAATGGAGCGGACCTCTCCGGGGGTCCCTCCGGAAAGAATAAGAAAGAAGATTCCCTTGGGGTTCTCTTCGGAGACAACCAGGATGGAGAGGTTTTCCCTTCGAGGATCCCTCACCAGACGTGAGAGGAACGGACTCCGAACCCTTCCTGGATTCATAGGACGGTCTCCTCTCCCCTATCCTGAAGGATGGCACGCACCTTCAGGTGGCGTGGAACAGCGTCAAAGAGCTGCGCGAGCCAGGCACGCGACGGTTCTGGAGGTACTCAGCGAACCCTCGTTCTTGGAAGAGAGGGGAAGAGAGGGGACGTTTGAATGACGCCGGTGAAATCCAGGCCTCCAGCTCCACCCTCATCAGAAAAGGGAGGAAGAGGAGGGAGGCAGTGGGAAGCGAACCGAAGCCCCAGCATGGTAGAACGCAGGGAGAATTGGGATGCGCGTGCAGCATCTGCTTCGGGCTTGGCGCTCTTCCGGCCTCTCCGGGCAGCCTTCCAGACCGCCCACTCTCTCCGGCTGGGTCCGAAGTGCTTCGAGAACTTGCATCCATGTCAGCCATCACGCTGCCGCTGAGAGTGAACGGATCGCCGGTACCAAACGTCAGAGAGCTGCCTGGCTGCTTGCCGGTGGCTTCCTTGAGATCGTGAGGACATCGTGCAACCTCATCTTCTTGGTCGCAGCTCGCGGATGAAGCGGAGCAAACGTCGGTCCGCCGCTGGCTGAGAGAAATTCCGAGCCTCCTCGGGAAGGGGGAAGGAGGGGTGACGAAGCTCTTTGATGCTACCCACGCCACCAGGGGGTGCGTGTCACTCTTCGAGTCGTAGGGGATAACCCCATAGGGAACCACCTTATGAATCCAGGAAGGGATCCAGAGGAAGGAGCGCGGAATTTCCTCTGACGCTTGGAAGGGAAACCCCGAAGGCAACCCTCGCCCTCATTCTCTCCGAAGGGACTTCCAGTTTTTAGGCTACTCCTGGAATTCTTTTTCCACAGGGACCCCCCGGAACGGATCCACTCTTGGTTTCCTCCTCTGGAGAGAACCTGACTCTTCCCGAAGGAAGCAGCGCGCTTTTTGGACACTCTGGGGGGATATCGATCAACAAGTCCCATGGTATGAGATGGAGGGTCCCCCCCCACGGAGGGAGACAACGGCTCCATGTTCACAACCAGAGGAAGACCCGTTTCCTCGACTCCCGGAAGGACCCCGGAGGGTCAACTTTCAATCCCGGATGCTCAGTCAACAGGGGCACGTGGTTTTCGGCTGCTTCCACCAGTGCTGCACCCAAAGCCCGTCAGCCAACCAGCACCGTCCTGCAAAGGAAGGGGGAGAGGACTCGAAACCCACCATGCACCCCCCGTTCTCGGCGTCGGGCCTTTTTTCCCGGGCGGAATTCGAACCTGGGACATCTGGCCCCACGCGGTGGACGCAGAAGCCGCGCGGCCGTTTGCATCCGTCCATCTTTCTGCTGATGAGGAAAGCAGGAAGAGGGAGGGCGGCGGAAGCCAACGAGGGGGAGCAGTGGACCTCTCCCGACGGTCGAGAAAGGATTGCGATGCTGCGGGTTCCTCCTGCTGCAGGTGGTCGCCCATGTGACGTTTCCAACGTACATCCCACGGGGCATTTCCTTTTCTTTTTTTCCTTTCCACTGAGATGACGTCTGTAAGGGTGTCGCCGATTGCTGGGGTCCGCAGTTCACGACCGTTTCTTCCAGAGAACGCTCCAGCGGAGGTCCATGTGGACGTTTCGGGATGCAATGAGCCCCCATGCCATCTGGTCAAGAAAACGAACGTGACCATAAAAATCACGTTCGTTTCTGGTGAGTGAGGCAGCGCTTCGATGGGACCGTCGAGCGCGGTTCCATGCCACCCTCCACTTCCCCGATTCCTTTTCCAGGAATTCCCTTCTCCCAGCTTTACGCAACAGTTTTTGGGATCATAGATGGGGTAAAAATTCCGTTCAAAAACATCGAGCCAAACGCCTGCAAGAGAATCGCCGAGGGATGCTCGGACACCCTGGACAAGACTCTGCATTACGAGGAACAGATCCCCATCCTGGAATGGTACCCGGACGTGAGTAGTCGCGCTAGGAATTTGGTGTGTGCTCCAAAGCCAAATAGGAGGTCTCCCTGTGGAGGCGCATCGCGACTCGGAACTCAGCGGCGGCGAAGGCGTTGCTGGGGGAGGAGGAGGAACAAAACTCAGGGCGCTTCCGTGGAAGAAGAAAGGTCGTCTGGGTGGCACGAAGGGGGCTCAAAGAGGTCGCGGTTTTTCCCTGGCTGCTCCCCTCCATCCTCAACCCCCGTTTCCGCGCGACCCAACCTGCACGCGTAGCAGTCGCCAGGCGTGCGGCAGCTCGACCGGTTCTCCCGCGAAACGTGGGAACTCGTTCGCCTGCGCACCCACGGGAGCGACGCGCTTCCCCCCCCCCCCCTTCTCTCTTTCCGCCTTTCCTCAAGGACGGTCGCGAGAGTGCAGAACTTTCGATTTCGACCGCCTTCCGAGAGTGTCCTCCCCCGCGACGTCACGCGTCGTGAGGGGCGCTGCGCCTGGACCGGAAAGCCGGAAAGCAGCCGGCCGGCCGGCGTCCCCCCTACCGTCTTCACCGTTCCGCTTCGACCCTCCCCGGATGCGTCTCCGGGAACTTAGGACCGGGAAAAGGAACGTCCTCCGGAATGCCGTCGAGGTACCGGTTCCGCCGCTCAGGGCGCGCAGCCCAAAACCCGTTCCTGTTCCGCAGCGCGGCCTTCGAGCTGCGGGGAAAGGAAGTTCCGGATACTTCTCAGGTGTTCCCGGTGTTTCCCCTATCCTTTCCTCTCGGTCTCCGGGCCGGCTTCGCTCTCCGGAGGGAGGGGTCATCCCTCTTGCGCTCGGTGGAGAACCCCGGAGGGAACCACCTCTTCCTGATTCTCTCTGTAGAGATCCCCGGTTTGCTCACCTCCCTGCTCCTCGTTTCTTCTCCGAAGGGAACTCGGAAAGGATCCGCTCCTGGAACTTCCCCTCCGGAGGAGCCTGCAAGGGGACCTCTCCCTGAGTCCTCCTCTGGAAAGAACCCCTAAGGGAGCCGCGCGCTTCTGGAACACTCTGGATAGACTGTCCCCCGAGAGGGATGTCAACCGGCTCTATGGAGGATCCTTTCACGAGGGGGGAGGAAAGGACCACTTTTTGCCCGTGGAAGAAGAAGCAAACAGCCGCTAAGAGTTTGCCGCGCGTCGATAGCCAGAGCTTTACCGGAAACCAGTGGTTCTTCCGATCCTCTCGGTAGACAGCACCCCCGGAACGCGTTCCGGAACGCCTCACCACCAAGGGAAACGAGAAACGGGATCACTGCGGTGACCGTAGCAACGGGAGCAACCTCGGGACAGAGCCGCCTGGTCTCGCATGCAGCGAGCGTCGAAGACCACCACTTCCGCCGGAGCCCGTTACCGGACCTTCAGCGACGTAAGTGGAGGGGTCGAAAGTCTCGACTAGGGATCTCCCCCTAAACGAAAGAAATGGAAGGAAATGAGGGAGATGACGGAGGTTGGCGCGGCGGCACCGTCGTGTGAGCATGAGACCGATAGGTGTCTCGAAGACTCACGAGGTGTCACCGCCGCGCTCGCAGAGGAGGAGACTGATTAGGGTGGGAGAGGACGACCGTGGACCCCGCTGCGCCGCTTCCAGGAGCAGCGCACCTTTCCCCTTCTTTCCCTTCCTGCAAGAAGCACCCGCCTCGCTCCGGAAGGAGCCGCTCCCGGCAGGAGGGAAGGAACCATCTAGGCCGGCTCGCTCACCGGCAGCGGACGGGACGGGTCCCGGGTAGAGAGGGCACTCCTCTCGCACTCGGCACGCACGGAACGCACAGGTGCACGGGGAATGACAGCAGAACCGCCGGACCCCGCTTGACCGTTCGGCGCAGGCAGTTCAGGGCAGCGCCTGTCGCGTTTTTCCGCATCCGCTGACCCAGGCGAGCAACGACCGGATGACGCAAAAATTTCTTCCGCCGTTGCGAGTTCTAATCCCTCCCGGGCGCGGGGAACGGGAGGCTTCGTGAGTTTCGAACCCCCTCCCCCTTTTCCTCAGGATGACGCTGGTTGGACCACGGACTTCGGATGCGGCATCGGTGGAAGCAGCCGGAAACCCTCGGATGGCCCCGTTGGCTGACCGGTATCCGAAGTTGGCCCTCCTGGGGAAATTCTGGAATCAAGGAGTGGTTCCCCTCGGCTGTGAAAATGCAGCCGTCTTTCCCTCGGGGGTGACCCTCTATCGCGCACCATGGAACTGGTTAATACACCTCTCAGGGTTGTCTCTCCAGAATGCAAGAAGAGAGCTGATCCCTTCGGGGTTCTCTTCAGAGGGGAAAACCAGGAGCGATCCCCTTGAGGATTCCCTCCGAAGAATGAACGGGAGCATCCCCCACAAACCGGGGAGTCCCTACTGAGAAAATAAGGAGGAGGTTCCCTTCGGGACTCCTCCCCCAAGAGTAGGAGGAAAGGACTACTTCCTCCGGAGCCTTCCTGGACTCACAGGGTGATCCCTCAGGGACGAAGGGAGAAGAAGAAAAGGATGAAGAAATAGAAAAAAAAGAAGAAATAGAAGAGAAATCAGAGTATGAAGAAGGAATAGAAGAAAATAGATCGCTCACTTTTTTTCGCAAAATTCTTCCGGCCTTACGAGAGGCATCTGTTTCCATAACATCAAAAAACACAGAGAAGAACCACCTCGAAAAAATCAACGAAGACATCATTCCACCTTCAGTTTTCTTCCCCCCCCCCCCCTTTAAAACAAGGAAAAGAAAAGAAGAAAAAAGTCCCCCCCTAGCTTGAAGAGTGATGCGCACCCTCGAGCGGCGTGGACAGAGTCAAAGAGTTTTGTGGGGTCCCCCTGATGCGGATGGTTCTTCATCACTCCATGAGAACCGGGAAGAAAAGAAGATGGGAGGAAAGCAGAGAAAACAGGAGAACCCGGAAGGATTCCCACCATCCTTGGCCGATAGAAGGGATCTCCCCGTGGGTTCGCTGCCGGCCTTTACAAAAATGAAAAAAGAGAGAGAGACTCGTTCAGCAGCAGAAGACACTTTGGCAAATAAGCCTTTCAGGGCTCCCTCATTAAAAAAAAAAAAAAAGGGGGGGCTCTGGGTACGGACCAAGGCATGTGGGTTTTCCTTCCGCGTTCGGCATTAGCGGGTGGCTTCCAGAAAACGCTGGCCAACGGGCTCCACCTCTGCCACTCGGAGGATTTCGCGTTGACTGCAGGGAAAGTTTCGAGCGATTCACGTGACGGAAGGACAAGCGTGACGTCGTCAGCCACAGGCGAGGCTTTCAGTCAGGTGAGCCGGTTCCCATTTCGAGGTCTCCTCACCACATTGTGGTATATCATGTACATATTAACGTTCTGAACATTCGCGGCACTTGAGGATCGAAGCGTGTCTTCGAGTCTCTCTCGAAAAGAAGTCACTTCAAGCGTTCAGTTCAGGCCGGATGTGCCATAAATACGTTATAATAAATAAGAATCGATTGAACATGTTTCGAACATGAATGATGCATTTTAATAACTATAGGTTGGATTCAATTCAAAATGTACGAATTCGCTGACACACCATAAAAAAACACGAAGCGACCATCTTTCGTCCCCGTGTGCCCCCGGTTTCGCTCCTCGGAATCTCGAGATGAAACTCGGGAACGAAAAAGAAGGCGAATATACCCATTTCTATTACCTACTGGCAAACCGTGAAAATAGGAGTGGTCAAGTTTCTCAGGCGCACTCGCTGAGGAAGCTTTCTTTTCCGGCAAGCCCTCCAGTTCGCGTGCATCGACAGCATTCCGAAAAGCATCCGGCTTCCTTAGCATCCTCTTCCTTGAACTCGAATTCGAAATGTCCCCATTCCATTTCCGACCTGGATACACTGGAAAGGATCAGTCACGCGTTAGACCCCGATAACCTCTCTTTTTTTGAGGGTAGGGGTGGGGTGGAAACTGGTGGTGGATGATATCTTCGTTGATTTGTTCGAGGTGGTTCCTCTCTGTGTTTTTCGATGTCATGGAAACAGAAGCCTCTCTTGAGGCTGAAAAAATTTTGCCAAAAAAAAGTAACCGATCCATTTTCTTCTCCTATTTTCTCTTGCTATTCTTTCATTTATCTCTCTTCCAATTCTTCCTCTTTTTCTATTTCTTCTAATTTTTCTTCTATTTCTCTTCTTCCTTTTCTTCTTCTCTTGCTCGGGTGCACGGATGTTCTCAAACAACGCGCTTGTCGGACTGGTCCAGGCAGTTTTTCGACTGAGCGGCGATGGACCATCCTAGCGGGGCACTCCGGGCCCGAACCCTCTCGTCCGGCCCCCCCACAGAAGACGGACGGCAAGTCCACAGCGTGGATTCCTGAAGCCACGGATTTCGCGAAGCGCGCCAATCCCGAGACCCCGAAGGGGAGCAGGAGAAATGCCCCAATCCCCGCCTTTCGGGACCGGGGAGTGGCGGGGATTTCGTGGCGCACTCTACGAACAGTCGCCAGTGCCACTGCTCAGCCTGCCGCGCGGGCCGTTCCCGCGCGGGTTCCCCACCTGCCCTCAGAGGTGGCGCCGGCGGCCAGGCGCGTGCGACGACTGCCCGCTCCGAGTCCTCGCCAGCAAAAGCGCACCCGTCTCCAGACCCTCATCCGAACCTGCGCCCGGGATCGGTCCCGGCCGAATTCCCTGAGCCACCCGAAACAGCGCCCTCCGATCGAGCGAATTTGGGGATTCGCCCGCAGCGCTTGCGCAACTGCACTTGCTTTTTCATCCACCTGCACGTCCACTCCAGGTGACGCTGATTGTGAAATGGCTGCTCTCTGACGAGAACGAGAACACCATCGTGTGCGTGGAAATACCTTCCGTAATCACTTCTCAGCAAAAGACTCCACGGCAACTGAGGAGGCTGCGAACAACGTGACCGGGCGAAACCACACAGAGAATAAAACCACCTCTTTCCCCTTTCCTCGTTTTACTCAGAGGGGGGGCAGGGTCACTGTCCCTACGGGCCAAGACCTGCTGAAGCCGGTCCGGAGGGACACATGACCGGATGAGCTATCAGGGCACCCCGAACCAGGAACAGGTCGAGCTACTGACGGAAAGAGATGCGTCCCCAATCGGCTCAGCAGCGGGCAGCGGGCTGTCCGGAGGAACGAGAGGTGCCCCTCGCCCTGAAAGCAGCCACAGCACCCTGAAGAACGGCTGCCCCGCGAAACAGTCTGCAGGGAGATTTCCGGCAATGAAAGGGGAAGCGTTGGCCACCTCACCGACCAGCAGCCGGGGAGAGCACGGAAGAGATTATTGGCAGCTCAGGGACCCCAGACGGAATTCCTTCGTCCCACAAGGACCAACCCGCTCAAAGAGAAAACTCGTCTCTTCCTCCTCCCCATTTCTTTTCCTGAGGTCCAGTCGGCATCGTTGCTCACGACCTTGCAAGACGCGGGATCCGGGAACATCCGGGATAGCAGGCGACCGCGCTAAAGACCACTTTCCTGTCCGGACGTTCGGTGATGGAAGTTGCGAGCGGGACCAGGCATCCCCGGGTCAGGCTCATCAGTCACCAGGGAGCGCAGCCGGAAAACGAATACTCATCCACCTTTGCGGGAGAACTAACCGTCCACACCCTGCCGTGGTGACACTCCCATTTCGATTTCCATTCCAGGAAGAGAGGGAAAGGGTCTTACCCGCTTGGAGCGCATCCCAGCACCACATTCAGGATGCGCACGATCATCTCATCCTCCAAGAGAACACCGCGGCGCTGCCATACGGAAAGACATCCACTAACCAGGCGCCGGGGAAGCGTAAAGACGCGTGCAGCCAGCTAAACGCCCAGAAGCGGAGAACGATCGTCCCACGTGGGCTCCACCACCTCGAGAGGCACACCAACCCTAAGGAACTCTTCGCCTAGCCTCTCGCCTCTCTCGCGCAGTCTGGTCATCCTCTTCAGCGCCTGGAACACACGGAATACCCCAACCTGCCGGGGCTTGGGAAGGGGAGCAGGTCCTCCACAGGCTGGCAAAGAACGGAAAGGAAGGCGAACCCGTGCGCCGAGGAACGAATCTCTCCCGGGAAGTCTTCAGGAGCACATGCGGCCCTCTCGCCACGGGCACAGACTCGATCCGGGTCCAGGCTTGCTCAGCTGCCTTCCGTCGTCATCCTCGGCACGCTTCGTGCAAAGAGGGGCGAGAAGATCTCGTCGGTAGCGCAGGTACAGATGAAATAAAGATGCAACAAACGGAATCGGCCACAGCAGAGAGGCTCCAAGTAAAGGTGCCAACGCCAGAAAGGACGATTGACTGAGCCATTCGCTAGCAAAAGAGCTGCTCAGCCTTGTGGACTGTCTTGCTGCAAAGGCGTTCAGCGCGCTGCTTGCTCCAAGAACGCCACCTGGAATGCAGCTTTTCCCGAAACGCTTTCCCAGAGGGAAGAGCGTCCCAGCGCAGGACTCGGGCACACCGGCCGAGACCCTCGCGCAGGCGTCCCCAGTTTGCCGACAACCGAGGGGGGTGCAAACAGCAACGGAACCTGAGCAGCGCTCTCCAAGGACCTGGGAAAGCAGCCTTACTCCTGCAAGAACGAGTCCATGACGACAACTGCACTCAAGCGCGGCCAGTCGTTACCATGGACGAACAATCTGCCGGAATTGCAGAACCGCCCGGCGGCTGGGAAAGAACAAAACAACAGCACAAATAATGAAATCTTTGTTTCTTTTGGAAGATCTTCCGTGGGGCATCAGGACAGCATCGCGGAGGTGAGCGAAATCGTCCTGATGGAGACACTGGGATTCCGAGCCGGGATCTCGCGCGCGGTAAATCGGATGGGCGAATTTTTTTCCCAGTGCCGTACAACCGACTTCACTGGACGTCCCTTTCAGGAACACGGGAGAGTCGTTCGCTGCCATCCCCGTTCCGTTGCGGACTCCCCCCCGCACGGGAAAACGAGGGAACTCGACAAAAAAAAAAAAAAGGGTTCCATCCCGGACGAAAGACTCGCCCCAAAATCTGATGGTAGTGGTGAGGACGAGGAGGGTCCGTGCGTGGTAACCGCGTGCTTAAAAAAAAGAAAAAAGGAAAATAACATCAAAATAAAATAAATTACGTCCGCTCCAGCTCCGTCCTGCTCGCGGGAGCGCTTTCAGGGACCTCGAATGGAGCTGCGCCACTCTCAAGCAGCAGAGAATTCTCTGCTTGTGGCCGATCCGCCTAGTTCGTGCCCCCACACACGTGCATACAGGAGAGGCGTCACTTTCGATTTCACACAATCTTTGAGTATTTATTATTATTTTTTAACCACTTTTCAGTAGGCGACCACTGCTCTTGGAAGGCGACCGCTGCCAGAAGGTGAGAAGGCATGCCACATGCTGCTGGGTCATCCGCCGTGAAGATCACCACCATTCCGCGCGTTTCGTTCCATCGCTCGCCGGCACCAACGGGGAAGATGACTGCATGTGACCTGAAGTCATCCCTCAGCCATCTGCGAGGACAAAAATGAAAGCAGCTGCGTGTATTTTTACACAGATCTGTGTATTTCCTCGGGGGGGAACTGCTGTTTGCGGAGTCTGAATCCATGGTGACGTGCGCCCAGCGCCAGATTTCCCCATCGAGAACGCAGGGGATGCGTGCGCACACACTGGCTGAACACACTCGTCCCTTGAAGAAGGCGCTTTCGTGGACCGGCCCACCCCACCCATCCCAAAAAAAGCACTAAAAACGGATGAGGAAGTTGGCTTAGAACATTCACGGAGCCCATCTCACACGACTCTGCATCTCGAGAAGGTCGGCACGCACCGTGTCATCACTGCCTGCGGGGAAAAGTTACGGAATCGTCCGCAGGCGCCCATCAATTCGCTTTGAGCCCTATTTCTCCTCCCCACCCGCCCGCCCTCGACTTATTGAGCGCACCCTGCGCAGTTCGAGAAAAGTGACGTCGTAGCCACACTGCCTAGACGGTAGCCACACGTGGCTACATAGCCGCGTATGGCTACGGTCCAACCACGTGGCAACGAGCGTTGCGGGTTCGAATCCCACCGCAAGAGGACGCTGAGTGACCTACGGGCTTCAGGTGCGGCACTGGTTGACCCCCGGTCACGCCGGGACGCTTATTTATAAAATAAACATACATGTCTGTGGCAGGACGTTTGATCTTGCCACGTTACTTATAAATATGAGAAGGAACCTGCCTAAAACTGGCACGCAGGTCAGCGGGGTTCGCCTTGGCAGCACAGGGGAAGGGAAGACAAATAAACAAAAAAAAAAAATGAAGTGAAAAAATGGAGCGGGGAGGAGGTCGGGAAGGGATGCTGTGTGCTGGAGGGTGTCCTCTGCATCCTTGTAAGGATGCCGGCAAGTTCCGGTTTTATGGTTCCCAGATGGGGCCAATGGGGCCATCTTGACGCTGTCCACATGAAGAGGACAGCAAAATGGATGGCGTCCCTGTCGTCCTGGCCTCCTCTGGCGTTGCTCCATGCAACCACGGTCCCGTCGCGTGGACAGAGCAGCTATGCTGGGGATGAGGCTAGCGTGAGGATGTCGCGCAGGAAAAGGCGCTTTAAGACATCTCTGGCGTCGCCGCCGGGAGTTCTAAGGGTCGCAGTAAAGAGTCCCCAGAGGGGTCGGAGGGCAACACAGTCCACTAGGAGATGCGGGAGGGATTCCTGCTCCACACACCTGGCACAATTTGGATCCACACACACACCGTGTCCACAGATGCCAACGGGGCTGTACGAGAGGCTCCAGTGCAGCAGCATCAACGCCGACTCCTACCACTTTAAGGGGAGTGCGGGGTGTTCATGAGCACCGGGGGCCACTGCAGATCTTCCTTCGGAATACCCATTAACACACCCCAGGTCAAAAGTCCACGAGGTCGAGCAATCGGGGTCGCAGCATCGGTGAGCTGGCCAACTAGCCCAGGCACTCTTCACGGGATCTTCCAGGATCTCCTGACGCGCGCAGGAAACGTCGCACCTGTTCCGTGCTCGGGTGCGGCACTGGTACAATTCGGAAACAGGATGACCCCGTTTACTGGTCTCCAGGATTGGAAGTTGAACGTCCGGGGTCCTTCCAGTACTGCTCAAGGAGCCCTTCAGGGTTCCCCTCAGGTTGTGAAAAGGGAGCTGACCTTCCCATCGTGGGGACTCCCATCGCGCACCATGGAGGGGTGTCACCCCTCTCGAGGGGAGTTGTCTCTCCAGAGTGCCAGAAGCGCTCTGCTCCCTTCCGGGTTCTCTTCAGAGGAGCAGCAACAAGGAACAGTTCTCTTGCGGGCTCCTCCAGAGGAGAAATTCGGATCCTTTCCGGGTTCCCTTCGAAGAAGAAACGAAGAATGAGTCGACCCCTTTGGGGAGAACAGGGAAGAGGACGTTCCCCTCGGGGTTCCCTCCCAAGCGTGAGAGGAACGGACCCCTTCCTGAGGAGGGCACTTGGCAACAGCCAAAGTCCACGGTGGCCTGCGAGATCGCTAACAGGCAGAAGTGGACGAGTGGATTAACTGTGGGGCACCTGGAGGATGCTGCGACTCCGAGTGCCCCTCCACGAGGATTACAGCGCTGAGGTACGGGATGCTCAGCATTCCATCCGAAGACCCGGAGTGGCCTCAGCGCTCAAGAGCAGCAGCGCCCTCCCCCTGAAGTGGCAGGAGTCGGCACTACTGTTGGGGTCTTCCCTGCAACTCCCGCCGACACCACCGGACGCTGGAGAGGGCAAGCCTGGACTGCTGCAGGTGCGGGAAACCGAATCTCCCCTCCCGCACCTGCTAGCGGACTGAGTTGTCCTCCGGTCGTGGTGGGAACGCTTTGCCGCGACGCTAGGAACCCCCAGCGGCAACCCCAGGGACGTTCTGCGATTCCTCTTTGTGCAGGATGCCCTGCAGCCAGCCGCTCTCTGCCGCATCCGCAGGATCGTGTCGGCCTGGAGAGAAGCCGACAGAGGAAGAAACGGGAGGGACGCCGTCCGGTTCGCAGTTCTCTTTCTGCGGATAGCGGCGGCCAGATGGCCCCACCTGGGACCTACTCGGACGGACCTAGTCGGTGTCCTGGAAAGAGTACAGACTCCTTCCAGAAGGCTGTGATCCCTTCCCTACCCTCCCAAAGATTTTCATTTATTTTTATTTACTCTTCCTTTTTTATTTTTCTCTTTGATTTCTCCCGTTCCCCTCCGCTGCCGAGGTGACCCCCGCCGGTATGAGCAACGGCGACCAGGCACGTCCGTGGGCAAACGGAGTGTGGTAGGACCACGTGTCCTACCACAATTTACGAGTTTATTTAAAAATTTTAAGTAACATCCTGGCGTGTCCGGGTGGGAATTGGGGACAACCAGGACGGGGTTCCTCTGATAAGTGGGAGAGGAACGGATTCCTTCCTCCGGATCGCTTCCCGGATTCATAGGGCGGTGCCTATAAATTGAAGAGTTAACACGCACTCTCGGGTGGCGTGGACGGCGTTAAAGAGCATGGTGACGCCCCTCCCCCTTGAGGAGGCGAGTACTCTGCGAACAGCAGAAAAAAATTCTTTTTCGGGATTAATCCTAGAACTGAAAGCGTATTCCAGAACGCATCCGATAAATTGAAAAGAATAGATAGATTTAGAAAATTCAGACGAGGTTCGCAAGCCCGAATCCGCACACCATCCTACGACAACAGGGCAGGAGGGGGGAAATGATGGGAACGTCCCGATATGGCTACAGGATACTCCAGTCGGGAGGGAGGGGGAAAGGAGATTCGTTTGAAAGTGAAAACTACGCCACCTTTCTTTTCTTTAAAAAAAAAAAAAAAGTGACGAGAGTTGCCGACTCTCCCGGAAGAGCAGCTGCTGCTCGAGGCCGAAGGACTCGCGGACCTCGTCCAAATGAAGGGAAAAGGTCGAAACCTTCGACCTTCCCGCTTCATACAGAAAGACTTGCGCGAACGTGCCTTCCCGCAAGGAACGCGTCCCGGAACAGAGGAAAACAGGAACTGCGAAAACGGCCGGCGATTCGCACTGCGGGAACGCGCGCACGCGCGTGGGGGAGGGGTAAGGGAAAGAGAGGACATGTTCAGCCCTCACACTCCCTCCCTCCGTCTGACGCGCTGCCCGTCGAGAAACAGCGAGCGCGAAGGCATTCGGGAGCGAAAGGCAAAGAGGAGCGGCGAGAGCGCCGCCCTCCGGCAGGCGAGCGAACTGCAGGATCCCACACGCCAACGCCTTGCGATTTCCCAGAGGCGCGCGTCCCGAGGGACGATCGGCTCCCCGAGACGTTCCAGCACCCCCCACGGCCAAAGTCAAGCAAGTCCAGCCCGAGTCTGGCAGGAGGAGGTCTCCTCCTCCCGACATGCGGTGCCTCGGTGGTGCACGCACGGAAGAAACGCTGCTGGCGTTCCCCGTTTTTCTTCCAGGCGGCGACGAAGGAGATCCCCCCCCCCAAGATGCAAGTGCGACCTCCAGAAGGCGACCGCCACTCGAAGTTTCGAGGGAGCGGGCGAGAGAGCCGCCGCCGCACTCGCAGCCGGAAGTCCCACACGAAGGACTGCAACGAGCCTCTGACGCAACATCCTCAACCAGACCGAAATTCCCTTACCGGAAGCTCCCACAGGCGGAAACGTGGAATGCCAGGGCGGTATCGATGCGAGGCGGCGGCAGCCACAACAGCAGCGAATGATAGCGATTATAATGAGCAAGGGCAGATACGGCCTGGGCGTGTATTTCGAATCGTGACGTCACTGCCAAGCACCAGTCGCTGGCAGCGCGCGCGCCACCTCCGCCAGGTAGCCCCGGCGACCCACGGACGACCATCCAGAAGCGGCGTCCCTCAGGCGAGAGCGGGGTCAGCACAATCCAGCACAGTCGGCTTCGGAGCTGGAGTGTACACGGTGCACGTAGTACAATGACAAGTACTCCTCCTCCTCCCAGCCACTGTGACACACGTCATACAATGACAAGCGTGTCGCAGTGGCTGGGGGGAGGAGGAGGAGGAACACGGCGAGGGTTCACGTGGGCAGCGAATCGTCTCCCACGTCAGACTCCACCAGTGGACGTGAATCGAGCATATCTTGAAAAAGAAAGCACATGAACACGCGCCGATGGGGAAAGAGGGGAGCGAGGGAAGGAATGATGAGTTCTGCTTTTTTTTTTTTTCTTTTTCTTTCCTTATGGGACATCGCCTTACCGGATGCTAGCTGGAAGGGATTTTTTTGCAGACGAATCTCCGGGCAAGTGAAGATGGACGCCCAGTCCGGCAGCTGCCTCACTCTCGCTCCAAGGTCGCGGAAGTAAGGGTGGAGCATTGCGCCTGCGGCGTCGATCCGGCCGGTCGCGTCGTAGCACGTAAACCGGCGGAACAGGTCCAACCCGCTGGGGTCCAGGCGGAAGCGATTGTTCGCCAGCTGCTTGGCGCAGCACGAGGGCGAGTCGAAGGGAGAGAACTCCGGAGCGGGACCGGCAGGGCTCCTCCAGCTTTCGTCGGCGGGAGCGCCGAAGAAACGGAAGATCAGCTCCAGCTGGTGGCTGACGCTGTTGCCGGGAAACAGGGGCTCCCCGCACAGCATCTCGTAGAAGATGCAGCCCACGCCCCTTCGAAGGAAGACCTCGTCCACGGGCGGGGCTACGCCCCAAAGCGGCCTACCACATGTCGATGGAGGTGGAATACTCGGTCGAGCCCAGCAGCACGTCCGGGGGGCGGTACCAGAGAGTCACCACCTCGTGGGAGTAGGTCTTCGTGGGGACGGACTTGGCGCGGGCCAGCCCGAAGTCCGCCAGCTTCAGCTCCCCGTGGTCGTTGATGAGCAGGTTCTGAGGCTTCAGATCCCTGTGCAGTATCCGCCTGTCGTGGCAGTACGCCAGGCCGCGCAGCAGCTGGAACAGGAAGATCTGGCGCGCGGAAGAGGTCGGTGAGAAAGCGCTGCCCCCTTCCCCCCCCCCCCCGAGGCGCACCTTCACGTTGTGCACGCTTATGATGTTCGAGCATTCCTCGAGGTACTGCTTCAAGTCCCTCTGGAGGTACTCGAACACCAGGACCAAGGACTTCTTGGAATGCACGATGTCGTGGAGGGTCACTGAGACGCCCGGGGTCCGCCAGGACCAAGCTGGAGAACGGGGAAGGGGAGCCAAGCCCCCCTGGTTGCTCACCTATGTTCGCGTGCTTCAGCTCGCGCAGCAGCGACACCTCGCGGATGGCGGTGCACGGCGCTCCCTCGTCGTGTTCCAGGCGGATTTCCTTCAGCGCCACCAGCTTGTCGGTGAGCCGCGACCGCCCTTTGAACACCGTGGCGTAGCTACCCTGTGGGTCGACGCTGGCTAGAGAGGGGCAGGGGCACGAAGGGAGCGATCAGTCATTACATATCCGATCTTGCTCAGCTTGGTGTAGGTCTCCAAGCGACCGAAGCCGATCTCCGACAAGGACTGCCGCCTCTTGGCCCGCGAGAGGGGCTCAAACAACGTGGAGCTGAGTGACTGCTTTTCGAGGAAAGACTCTGGTAATTTGAGATCAGCAGGAAGAGACAAACGCTTATTAATGTCTTGCTACAAGAAAGCAAAGACAAAACAGTTGCATTGCGTGTGCAAAATCGACTGGCAAAACACACCATCAACTGTCATCAACTGACATGCGCACATACTGGTACTTGTGCGACGACGATGTCGTCGTCGCACAAGTACCACCAGTATGAGGAACAGATAAGAGTGCAGGATCCAGGAGGAAGAAAAAGAAAAAAAAAGGAAGAGGAAGAACTGACGAAACAGCAAGAAAAAGCAAAGACTCTGTAAGCGTTTTGTTTGTTGTGACTGTTGTTTGCGTGCGACGAGCTCTTCTTCCCACGCAGCTGATCTATGATCCACTAATAAAGCACGACTCTCGCGTCGTTCGCACTTTGGATTCTGCTCATCGACCACTTGGCAGTTGATCTGATGCGGCCTTGAGAGTTTGCTCTCCAAAAGACGATCGCTCGGTTTGGGAGGCACCGGCCACTCGAAAAAAATGCAAAACCGCTGCGACCACGAAACGCCACTCGCCACAGTCTCCACGAGCACCGAAAACTCGCGTGGATTCTCCGGCAGTCGCAAGCCCCTTCGGCTTGCGACTGCCGCTGCATCCGTTCCCAGTCTCCCTCCCTGGACGGCGAAGCTCTCTCCCGTTCCTGGATCCGAAGTCCCTACGGACGGTGTGCGACAATCCTCGACACTTCCCTACACGTGCACGAAGGGAAAAGCGAGCCTGACGGGAGAGCTTTCGGCGCGTTCCAGCACTGCTGACCCGACCGCCACCTCAGCGACTCCAACCCTCTCTTCGCTTCACCGCGCACGCACGTCACTGCCAGCTGATGCAGATCGGAGAGGTGGATCCAATGACTTTTCCAAAGAGATGCCCAGAAAAACCGCAAACGAGGACAAGGGTTCCAGAATCGGATCCCGACCGGCTTGGGAGAGCCGCAGAATGAACCGTTCTTCTGATGAGAATCAGATGCTTTCTTCTCCGCCTCAGATCAAGCGATGGTGGTACTCGATTCCTGAAGAACACACGTTCCTTGGGGATCCTCATCGCGCTGCTGTGCAGCGAGAATAGCAAACAACCTCAGCTGAAATTCACGAAAGCCATGAGACGATGGTCTTCCACACCGCGATCGTGAACGGCCCAAGAACCGTTCTCCAAGGTCGCACAGCACGATGTCTGGACGCAAAAGGCCTTTTCTGTCACCTTGGATACCAGAGTAGCCTCAGCGCGTGTTCATGAGCAAGCCACGTTTCGCTTGGACACCTGACGTGTCCAAAACACACCACCTTTCCTGTAAAGTAATCTGTGCGGCTGAAGTGAAGGCCTCGTCCGTTTTGACGGATGCTGCTCTGCACCAACCTCTTTGTCTGGTTGGTCGACCTGTACCTGGCCGAACGCTCTCCGTTATTCAAGGTGCGGACCAGGGTTCGTGGTCTTTAAAGGAGAAAATTTTTCTCAACGCCGCCACGGAACGTTTCGCGTTCCTGGCAAGGAGCAATTGCAAGGGAGCAAGTGACGCCTCAATACCTGTACAGATATTCGTACTTTCAACAGCACCGCAGGAGTCCGTGAATATTGCAGGCAATGAGACGAATAAAGCTGAGGAAAATCGCTTTCCTATCCCAAGTGTCAACGGACCGGGTAAAAACGAGAAAAAAAAAAAAAAAAATCATGAGCTATGAGAAATAGTCATTGCAATGGCTGCCACAGCGCAAGCGCGGACGAAATTAACGATTCGGCACAGAACGCCTCTGGAAATGCAATCCTCATAAACAGACCTCACAAACATACTTCTGAGCCGCTGCATTTTCCAGATATGGACCATCTCTCCTCAACCCTCACAACACGAAGGTCGCCGTTCGCTATCGCCAGATCGGATGCAAAGATCGAACGCACTCAAAATTAAATTTAACAGAATCAAAATGATTTAAAAAATAACACACACACAATTACGTTAAGAATCATTAAAAAAAAAAAAAAAAGATCAAACAACCTGAGGTTCAGCTGTATAAAAACCCTGCAACGCACAAAGCCTGCTGGACAGCTGAACCCCATGATAAAACTCCACGGAAAGAAAGACAAATCAAGTGAAACGCACGAATGCTTGAATGCAGGATCAGGGCAGTGTACAAGCAGTGTACACGTTGACTCCAAAACTATGCCTGGATGCGAGGAAACGCGAAAAGAACGAGACGGATGCTGAAAGGTCGACTGCGATAAGAGAAATGGAAACCAACTGTACAGTTCGTTCAGAGCATACAATGAGACTGTGCTGCGGAAATGACTTCAGCTCTACACACTTTATGGAAAACCATATCTTCAAAGATCCCATGGCAAGATTTTGTGTCTTTTCCGTGCTTCCTTCCTTTCTTTCTTTTTTGTTTGGTTTGGTTTGGTTTTGTTTTGTTTTTTGTGTTGTGTGTGTGTTTTTTTGCTCATGAAACTTGGCAACACTGTTTTTGGTTTCTCCTGAGAAACCTACTTCACTGTACTCAAGAGAGAGAAAATTAAAAACAAATGAAACTGACAGTGCACAGAAACACACACTTCATTTGAACAGGTAATCATAATAGGATAGTAAATATGTGCTTAATAAGGTACCCACCATTGAGCAAAATGGATGATCCACTTTCTTATTTTTTGATCGTAATTGGACAACAGAGAAAAGTTCATCTGAAATCGCAGGAGGATCTTCGGACTGAGCATCTAAATCAACTTTAAGATTCTCTGGAACCGCTCCTTCAACAGCAATAAAATCAGGAATAAAGCAGTGAAAACAAGGTGGCACGATGGCATTTCGCTTTGGACGGCGGTGCACAACGTATACCACAGGCACCTATGTTTCCAGTTAGGACCAACACGACAGGGAAGGGGAAAAGGGAGGTGATGACGGCGCCCGATTTTTTTTTTTTTTTTTTAAAAAAGAAAAAAGAAGAAGAAGCTGGAAATCAAAATGGCCAACCAAAGCTTCGACATTTTTTTTTTTTTTTTTTTTGAGAATCGGCGGGGTGGGGGCTCTTCGAGGCGGCCTTCTACCGCACGCTTCATGGCCGCATGTCGGTTCCCTCAAACACGTCAACCTCGGGTGCGTCTTGCGACACACCACTTCGTCCCTCGGACGAGTGGGAAAGACCCCGATTGCCTCATCGGGAGCACCGCTCGACGGCCCCCAAGGCAAGCGGCGGGCACTTCGCACGGGCCGTCGGTGAGGCGGAAAGCACGTGAGCGAGCGGTAGGGGTACATTACATTAGGGATCGGACTGGAATACACGCAACACGGATGGTGGTCGAAAATGAATCGCAAACACTTCTTTTTGCTTAAAAAAAAAAAAAAAAAGAAAGGAAAAGAAAAGAAACACTTTATAAACCAATATCGGCGTCCTGTTTGCGATGTGCAAACACGTGCTTGCAGCAAGATGGCACTCTTGGACGCACACGGAATGCCATGATCACATCATTCCTTTATTAAAAAAAAAAATGCACTTGAAATGATGACGATCACGTCCAAGCTCAAAATGATCTTCCATCAGTCAGAAGGAGTTCCAAAAACCAAAGACTTGAATCGAGGAGGGAGACGTAGTTATAAATAAGTGGACAAATAAATAAAATTCGTAGTTAGGGATGTCTGCAAAGGGAGCGAGGGAGAGAAGAGGGAAGGGGAGGGGGGGGGGGGATGCACGCATTTAAACGCCCAAGATGGCTGCACGCGCAGACCGCACGGTTCGGATGGAGGCCCTCCGCTTCCGGGCAAAACACATCGCGCACTCAAAAGATGCGATCCGACTGACTTACCCAGTGAAAAGTTGAGGCTGACGGAGTTTCTCAGGGAGAACTTCTTGTGTCTTCTGCAGAAAGGTAGGAACCACCCCGTCAGCTTTTGACCCGGAGCGAGATGGTTCACGTCGACGTGCCTGACGTTGACATCCATCGGGGAAGGTCTCTTCTACGCTCTGGAGTAGTCCACTTTGCTCAGATCAGCACCAACTGGCATCGAGCTGATGCCAACTCCACTGCGGGGACGTTCCACAGACGTTGTGGATTACGGGGATTTCGTTTCTACAAACATTCCGAATTCACCGTAACAAAAAGGATCGACTGCGTGGGTTTCCAGCATTCGTGGAAATGTGGTTTTCGTATAACGCGATTTTGCCCCCCCCCCCCTCCCCCCGGAACACAAAAAAAAAAGCAGTGCATTCCAGAATTCCGCACGCGTACACTGAGGGACGGTGGAAAACCCGAAACTCCCGATCCGTAGAAATCTCAATTGCGTAAAACAACAGCGCGTTCTCTCAAGTCCCATCCACTCTTTCGGAACAAGAGTACTGCTGAAGCTAAAAACAAAAAAAAAAAAAAAAGAGAGGAAAGAAAGAAAGAAAGAGGAAGGAAAAAAAAAAAAAAAAACCCAATGGATCACGTGGATCCTCCAGACGAGTTTGTCAACGAGGGCCCACCCCGGATTTCAAGACAAAGGTAACGCCAGTTAAGCAAAAAGCCAGACACGCCAAGAAACACAAAGGGAGAACCACAACCAACCAATGGGCTGGAGGATGCTGCGCGTGCAGCTCGGTCAGATGCAAAAAAGGAAAACAGAATTTTTCTAACCGTGGCACGCACGGCTTCCCACGGCCGCTGCGATCCCGAAAAGGCTACACACACCGAGTCCGGGGCCGCGCCAGCCAAACACCACGGGTGGACATCCACGGGGTGCACGGAGCCTTGCAGCGGGGACGCGGGAGCCGCCGCCGCCGCCGTCGTCGGGGCGACGATCCTCCCACACCTCCCCACACGCGTTCCCCGCTGCGCAACGAATGCGCGAACCTCCGGCACGGCTCCGCCGCCGGCGGCACGCGAGGGGGCGGCGCCCCCGCCCGCCGCTGGAGGCCTCCCGGCGCGGCCTGGCGGCGCCCGGGAGATCCCTCCGGTGAGGAGGCGTCCCTGCGTTCCCCCCCCCCCCTCCCCCCTCGCCCTCGAGAATCGAAGCGGCCCTCGTGGGCAGGATCGAACGGCCGGGACACGCCCTTCGCGAGACAAGGGAGCGTGCCTTAGCATTTCCGTCCGAATAGCAGCAACGTGCAAATCTGTGCCACCGAGTTGGGCAAACAAACGCGTGAAATCAAACCCTTTTGCGTGCGTTTTCTCCTTCGAAGGCCCGAAATTTCGTCAGTGTATGCGTTTTGTTCGGTAATTTGCACCCAGCCGTGCATCCCATCCTTCGGTGGTGGTGGTGGTGGTGTTGCTGGACAGATCGTCCCAACATCAAGCATAATGCCAGTTCTCTGGTAATTCATCATACGCAACCCGAGTGTTCGAGTTCCATATGACAAATTACTGGCAAATACAAAATGTACAGCATAGCGTTCAGAAGTGTTCCCCGTACAAACACCGATTCGCATCCGACGGGTGATCTTCGTGGAAATTACCAGGAATGAAAAAATGTCGCGGCTGCCGCACTTGCCTGGGATTCATCACGTTGATCATTGGTGAATGCTTTCTAGGAACTGAGATGAGGACAACACCAGGACCACAAAAGGAGCTTGCGGTGCAGCAGATTTCAAATCTCTCAAAGTTTCTTTCAGCCGCTTTAGGGGTCAAAAAAGAACTCGGCTCATTTCGAGCACCAAGCAATATGCCAGCAGAACAGGTTTTCAGCATGCAGGTATTCTGATCCTAATCCTAATCGGTGACATGTTCGTTTAAAGTGAAGTGGGAGAGATTTCACTTGTCACTTCAGCGTAGAATTCTCAGAACACCTTCTGATGTACCTCCAGGGCATAACATATTAGGATGTTCACACACAAACCCCTTTTGAGAACAGCAGGATTTTTCAAGAGCACATATTTTTGAAACTTTATATTTCTTTGAAAACATCCACGCAAACTTGATTTTTTTTTTTTTCTCTCTCCCTCTTGCTGTCTTTCTGTGTTCAGACTAATCCTATTACGTTGTTTCCAGTGGAAATGACTTCCATAGTGAATTCATTTTTATGGTGCATTTGACATACATACTGCATGAGGTGTGTGTTCATTTTGAACCCACTCTTGATTGGGCTTTGGTATGTCGTTTGACTTGTTTTATTTCAGCAAATCTGATGAGAGGACAAATCAGCTAGTGTAGAGTAGGAGACTCCTTATCAGACTCCAAGTTGGGAACTTTCAGTGAAGCCTGCATGCATCAAAGCCATACAACAAATTAATCAACCACAACAACAACTTGAAAACTTCATGCATTTGTAGAATTTGGATTTCCATTCCATTAATTTTCATTGGAAAAAGCCATTTCCATTTTAGATGCATGTTTTTGCATACCAAGGTACCTAACTGTGAGTGAAGATGTCATTTCAGTGCTACTCACAAGGAAGTAGAAAAACAGTAATGAGGAAACCAAGAAGTTTGTAACTTTATGGTGAGAGTTTGCGTGCAACAGTTTGCAACTGAAAAATATAAAAAAAGTAGTGCTGATTACACATCTGCCAAGCATGGTAGTTGGTAGATCTATTGGGACAAAACCTTTTTTGGGCCTTGAAAACAAAATGTCTACACTCTGAATGTCATGTTTTATCACTGTGGCTCAAAAGGTTGCAACATACATTCTGGAAAGTTTTTGTTTGAACATGTAAATGATTAGGATTAGTTTTGAACACTGTTGCTTCAACAAGTTACATTCAAATCATTAAACTGCTAATGACGAAAGTTTATTTACTTTAATTAATAAAGTAATGGTACAAATATATTATATGTATAGGGGAATTAAGATACACCCATCTCAGAACAACACACTACAAAGAAACACATAGTATGGAAATGTATTTGTATTCAAATTCTTTCATCAAAGAATGCTCAAGAGTAAAACCAAATGACAAAGTAATGGATGTTGTGTTTGCAAAGCAGCACATGAAACAGAATGCTGCAAAAAGAAAACTGCAAGTAGCAAGCTAAGATACCATCATCAGACATAGTTTACAAATTCAGAAAATTTCCTGTCAGTGTAGATTTTACACAAAAGTGACTGAACACGTTAGCATTTCAAAAAGGGCAGAGTATCAATATGAAAAATCACTGTAGCACAAAACTATGCAATGCTTCAAATTTTCCATGAGCTTGCTCGAAGATAACAAACAGTTGTTATATAAAATATAGTCAATATATTTTGACAAAGCACTCCTTGCTCTGGCAGGAAGTTGTGCTCAAAATGATTGCAGGATCAATCGATCAGCAAATTCAAACAACTGATACATGCTTCAGTCATCACTGTATCATAATCACATTAACAAGATTAACTAGGGTAACCATTAAAAATAGAACTCCACATTTGCAGAGACCTATTTTTACTACATTTACTTAAAACTGCACGTATCCGCCTTGAATTTAAACGTGTTTGAACATGTCGTGTCTTTCCTACTAATCCATCCATTACTGGGTGGCATCTGAAAACAGTTTAGTACATGTCTTTCACTATACAGGTCAAACGTTTGTACAGGTCCATTTGTTCTTACGATATAAAAATACCTCAACACGTTCAAGGATGGAATTGACAATGAGAGAACTTCTATCATAGAAAGAAAAAAAAACTACTACTAAATAACAACTACCAAATTCATAATAATGACGTCTCTTCCATCAAAATTCTGAAGAGTTCGTACAGTGACTTCGACAGCGACAAACAATTTGTGCGAGCCCTATAATTCCTCCCAAACGCCTTCAGACGTTATTTAAAGGAGCCAACTCGGGGACGTCATTTTTCTTTCCTGCTTACCAGTTGGGACGTCGGGGTCAGCCGCGGCATCGAAGAATTCCAAGTATCTTGCGGTCAGTCTTGGGATGCAAGCCGACTTTTGGCCCAGAAGAACTCAAGCAAAGCGCTTAATCCGCTGCGTTTCGGTGAAGAACCCTTTCTTCCCAGAGTCTGCCTCCCGCAGGCCGCCCGCGCTCCCCACAATCTCGAAGGCTCCATCGGAATCCCGGCGGAAGGTGCCTCGGAAGAAGTACGCCTTGGAGAAGGAGCCCCTCAAGCATTGGGCCTTCCACCCACGCACTGGGGAGGATGCACTCGGAAAGGGCTGGCTCCCGCAGGCTGCCCGCGCCCCCCACAATCTCGAAGGCTCCATCGGAATCCCGGCGGAAGGTGCCTCGGAAGAAGTACGCCTTGGAGAAAGAGCCCCTCAAGCATTGGGCCTTCCACCCACGCACTGGGGAGGATGCACTCGGAAAGGGCTGCCTCCCGCAGGCCGCCCGCGCTCCCCACAATCTCGAAGGCTCCATCGGAATCCCGGCGGAAGGTGCCTCGGAAGAAGTACGCCTTGGAGAAGGAGCCCCTCAAGCATTGGGCCTTCCACCCACGCACTGGGGAGGATGCACTCGGAAAGGGCTGCCTCCCGCAGACTGCCCGCGCCCCCCACAATCTCGAAGGCTCCATCGGAATCCCGGCGGAAGGTGCCTCGGAAGAAGTACGCCTTGGAGAAAGAGCCCCTCAAGCATTGGGCCTTCCACCCACGCACTGGGGAGGATGCACTCGGAAAGGGCTGGCTCCCGCAGGCTGCCCGCGCCCCCCACAATCTCGAAGGCTCCATCGGAATCCCGGCGGAAGGTGCCTCGGAAGAAGTACGCCTTGGAGAAAGAGCCCCTCAAGCATTGGGCCTTCCACCCACGCACTGGGGAGGATGCACTCGGAAAGGGCTGGCTCTCGCAGGCTGCCCGCGCCCCCCACAATCTCGAAGGCTCCATCGGAATCCCGGCGGAAGGTGCCTCGGAAGGAGTACGCCTTGGAGAAAGAGCCCCTCAAGCATTGGGCCTTCCACCCACGCACTGGGGAGGATGCACTCGGAAAGGGCTGGCTCTCACAGGCTGCCCGCGCCCCCCACAATCTCGAAGGCTCCATCGGAATCCCGGCGGAAGGTGCCTCGGAAGAAGTACGCCTTGGAGAAAGAGCCCCTCAAGCATTGGGCCTTCCACCCACGCACTGGGGAGGATGCACTCGGAAAGGGCTGGCTCCCGCAGGCTGCCCGCGCCCCCCACAATCTCGAAGGCTCCATCGGAATCCCGGCGGAAGGTGCCTCGGAAGAAGTACGCCTTGGAGAAAGAGCCCCTCAAGCATTAGGCCTTCCACCCACGCACTGGGGAGGATGCACTCGGAAAGGGCTGGCTCTCGCAGGCTGCCCGCGCCCCCCACAATCTCGAAGGCTCCATCGGAATCCCGGCGGAAGGTGCCTCGGAAGGAGTACGCCTTGGAGAAAGAGCCCCTCAAGCATTGGGCCTTCCACCCACGCACTGGGGAGGATGCACTCGGAAAGGGCTGGCTCTCGCAGGCTGCCCGCGCCCCCCACAATCTCGAAGGCTCCATCGGAATCCCGGCGGAAGGTGCCTCGGAAGGAGTACGCCTTGGAGAAAGAGCCCCTCAAGCACTGGGCCTTCCACCCACGCACTGGGGAGGATGCACTCGGAAAGGGCTGGCTCCCGCAGGCTGCCCGCGCCCCCCACAATCTCGAAGGCTCCATCGGAATCCCGGCGGAAGGTGCCTCGGAAGGAGTACGCCTTGGAGAAAGAGCCCCTCAAGCATTGGGCCTTCCACCCACGCACTGGGGAGGATGCACTCGGAGATCTGATTCGGAAAATGTTGTTGATAGCGGACAAACTTGCAAGAATCAGCCTGGAACAAAAAGGTAATAAACGCGTGCATTTGGAAACGAACAGACAAAGAGAAAGAAAACGCAACATTTTCCATAGCTCGTACTCACATGCAAGTGAGTTTGATGGTTTCCTGTAATTGGGGATGCCTTGATGCGTGATGCAGCACCAAAATGTCAAATGTTGTTTCAGCATTGGCGTTCTGAAGGATTTTTTTGACTCAATATTTAGGAATCAGAACCGATTAGAACAGTGGGATCCCTGATTGCTGAACAAAACAATTTGAGAAAGTGTGGCTCATTGGGTCCAGGAAGTGCTTTCACTGCAGGACTTGGACGTGTCGGATGTGCTTCCCAAAGAGGTTCTTTCTGATACTTGCTACTGCTTTTGGCGACCAAAGGCTGGATGCTCGATGTTGGCTCAATTCTGAGCGAACTTTGAGGAATTTCCGCAGACGCGGTTCATCGTGGCCAATTTTCATGTCCGTTTTTCTGTGGTTGTGGTAATGACCTACGGGTAAAGTATGGATAGCCCTCCGATCTGATTCATCCGACACTCGCATGGCTACAGAGTGTCGGATCAAACGGAAAATGAATGAGTCGGGGGCCAAGGTTTTCTTCCAAATTGATGACAGTTTCCGAGATTTCGCGTGCTCCTAAGTCAGAATAATCATCGTTCCCCTTTCCCGTCCCTGATGATGCTGTTGCATAGATCGGCCAAATTTGAAAATGACATCAGTCAATGCACGTCGATGGATAAGCTGCATCTGCGAAACTTTAATAACTTGGATTAAAATCATCTTAAATTTGAATCATGAATTTACGGAAATGCCATTAATCATTTGGAAGCAAAGTCATAAGATTATGGTCCATTTCTTTGCCATTAGTTACTGCGCAATTCGGTCATAGTTTGACGAACAGTCCTCTTAATCGAAATGGAAAGTCTTGAAAGCGGAAGCATTCTAAAAGTTCCTCGAGCATTGGCAAGTGGAGTATGTGTTTTTTTTTTTTTTTCGTAGTGGAAACACGTCATTTTAAGATACTTAAATTAGTGTCTTACGTACATACTCTTCCGTGTGTTTAAGAATGCAAACGAAAGAAGATGGAAAGTGAATTACGGGATCTGACTGCCCTCTTAGATATATGCTAGAATGTACCTTATGAAAAAGGTACAAGGAAAGCTACATTTGTACAAAAGTCTTTGAGAATCAACCCCTTCTTCTTGTTGGGTTGAGAACCATACGCTGTTCTCATTTGCTTACTACTCAAAAAAGCCGGCGTTTCATGAAGGGAAATGTTCGCCTGTTTTCAAAATCATAATGAACATCAGAGTCCGGGATAATTCTATATAGCTGGTCATCTGAATCCTTTTATTGTCTCAGCAGAATTCAACGCCAGCATTCTAATGCTTGTAAAAATCAATTATAGAAAGAAAAAAAAAATTGTCTGAACGCATTCCTTGAGTGCTGCTTCCCTCGGTGATTGCCCTCCAAAACCGTTTTGGTGGAAGACAGGATTTTAGAATTCCTCTCCTGACAGTGCTTTTTGCCCTTTTAAAACTGCTTATACATAATGTAAGGAGATCCATTTTTTGAGATTGTTTTTCGTGTGCTGATGATCTTTACCCTCGAGGGATCTCATTTGTATTTTGTCGACCTCGAGTTTTCCGTATCATTTGCGTGGAATCCTCTGCACGGATGTCTTTTCCAGAGAGAAAACTGTTGTGGAGGATATTTTTCAGGATTCTGGATGCTGAGTCTATACGCATCTCCAGTTCTATCGTTATTCATTTCCCTTCCGTCGCAGAAAAAAGGTGTGCACAAGATACTGATTATAAATAGAATCGACTCTCTTTCCGATATTATCTATCGGTGATCCCTGAGGATGGTACGAGGTGTGGGCTAAAGTAATTGCAGAATCTGGAAAATGTGATTTTGTTAATCGTCGTGGCCTTTTGGGATGGTCATGAGACAACAACATGGAAAAAGCGTGGGAGTTTCTGCTCGTCGCTGGCAGATGGAGATGCATGTGTGAGTGCTTTTATCAGACTCCGCCATGGCCGGCTTAGAGAAGCAGCTCCACGACCGATGTAACCAGCTTCACAATCAGGAACAAACCGAGGAAGAACAAGGATGATAAGAGGCCTCCGTCCGCGTCGGGAGGGGTGCAATAAAGGAGCTGACTGCTTGACAACCAGAGAGCGATCGATATGCATCTCCAGAAGATGCAAAGCGCTACTCTGGAGAAGGACACACTCGATTTTCGGAACACGGTCCAGGCACTTACTCAGATCCCGGAAGATCAGAACACGAAAGGGAATGATGGGGCAGTCTAGCAGCCATCAATGCTCCATGTTGGCATTTTCATTTTTTTTTTGCAAACAAGGAAAGCACTCGAGTCACAGCGCCCGTCGTCTGGTTGTTGAAGCACCAGGAACAACCGTCCTAGAAAGAAACTTCGGGTTACGTCTCGATGAGGTGCACAGCGCCGGAAGCCAAACAGCAAAATAGAGGCAGAGACCTTCCAGATATGTGTGCTAAGAGATTTAGCCAGAAATGTTGAACATGGAAAAAGGACACCGAAATAAAAAGACAGTTTTTGTGATATGAATTCTCTGTTTTGAGGCCTCGTTTCTCCACGTTGTGTTCGTTGAGTCGGATTAATTCATCGCTCGTTGTACGGGAGGAATTTCCAAGGCAACTTGGCATGCTCGGTGTTCCGTTGAAAGGGCGGATGAAAGAAATTCGCCCTTCCTTGTCCCCCCACGAAGTGGGTTTGTAATTTGTACGACGAGAATCTTGGATTCTGAGGCCTTCTTCAAACTCCTATGCCGTTAGCAAGTGACCTCTCAAACTGCATACATCCATAGTTGAAGTTATAGACGAGTCCATTTTTTCCGGGGCATTTATTCAAAAATACACATATAACGAGAACTGTGATTGGACCAGTGGTGCAACCACGCACAATTTAATGGAGACCAGCCGGGTCACCGGTGGGCGAGTCGATGGCAAGGCGGAAAACCTGACCCTGGTTCTGTTTCTCTAAATAGGCACGAGATGGCAAGAGCTCACGCGCACGATTCAACGTGCAGAAAATTTACTTTCAGGCAAAGAAGGAATTCCGCGAATCCAGCTGTGATCCAAGAGAAAGTCCGAAGATGCAGCTCTGATACAATGAAATGCATGGCCACACTCAAGCGGGTATCACCCCTTCCTGTCGAACGGTGGTATCGTTTTCATCGTTTTTCCCCAAACCCACAAGGGGTGGGATAAATTTATTTTCTTTTAAATCTCATTCATTCTACAATAACATTCATACAACATACCAACACTTTATCACTTTGAAGTCCTTGGGGGTATCAGAAGTTCTGCTTTCAGGGTGGGTTCCCAGATGTTTGGTCCGGGACGTCGTCTTCAATCCTCCTCAGGATGAATCGGTATGTGCAGGCATGGAGTCGTCCACTGTTCCTGATGCCGATTTCCTTCTTGATGAGTCCTTGCAGGATCTCCATCGGGGGTGCGGCTCTTCTGGCTTTCCTCATCTTCCACCACCGTACAAGTATGGCGGTGATGAAGAGAGCAATGGTCGTCCTCACCATGGGATTGTAGCAGGGAACATTACCGTCTCCCTGAAACATCCCGGCAAGGATTTCCATCGTGAAGCTGGTGGTCAGTTCAATGATCCCTTTCAGGATCAGCCAGTCGTGAAGCAATGTGGGACACGTCAAGACGTGAAGTCTCGTATCGATGTCTCCACATGCCGTGCAGTCTTCATCTTCCCTTCTTCCTGTGAAATACTTGAGCCTGGACCCGCTCTGGATTCCGCCATGATAAAACATCAGGAGGTCATCCTGGGTCCCAGGCGGAAGGTCACTCCTCCAGAGCGTCGTACCGATCGCTAGCAGGTTGATCCTGTCACTCCCGTAGCGATCGGCGGCTTCTTGGAGGGCACTGGTATCCTGGTCTTGATTCTTGATTAATCTTCGGAGATTTATCTTGGTTACCCTGGACCACGCAAGGTCATTGTGGTTGATCCACACTTCGCGGGTCATATGGGTGAACCTGCCTAGCATCATCTCTATATACCGAAGTATACGAGTGTGATGTAGGTATCCTCCTCGGCGCCATTCCTGGATTCTTTGCAGGGTAACTCTGGGCCGCTGGTAGATCCAGCTTCTCGTGTCCTGGTTGACCGGAAGCATCCACGGGATCACCAGGATGGATTCCTACTGGCATAGTTCCCTACTTTTGGGTACGATTCTGATCTTGTGCTTGGGGCACTAGCCGTTGTTTTCGTATCCAGGTGAGGTCGATGGTGTTCCACTCCTCTGCTCGGCCTAGCAGCGCAGTCATCAGGCCTTTCGAGTTGTTCAACAACAACGCGTAGGCCCTATGCGCCGCGTACGGCCAGTCATCCCAGTGAGTAGCGATATCCAGAATGTGTCGCGAATCCATGATTTCCATGGAGTGTGCAAGCGACGATCGTTTTCATCGTTGCCGCCGAACAATCTGCAGCACTACCATGGCTTTAAGGGTAGTAAACAATTCCCCAAAGTGAATCTCGTCACGAGAAGTGACCTTTCGTTACTAACTGATTCCTGATTGCTGGGAACAAGAGTAGTTTGGGTTGCCCAAGACGAGGCCGATCATAATGATCCCAGCTGTGAGTTCGCGTGATTGTACTGTCGCCTTCTTTTCGCAAGAGATCGCACACGACAGTGTTCTTCAACTTCAACAGCGGAAGAGAGCACGTCTCCATCTAGGGGCCAGCATAGCAGGAGAAGGAAGTGGTGCTCACCAGAAAATCGTTCAAGAATGCTTCCATCCTCGCCAAATTGTGCATGAGGGCAGGATGCAAGGACGTTCGTCCCTCCATGGACTGGATTCACCGGAGATGTCACTTTGCAATCCAACGTCGTACGTAGCCTTAAATGGTTGCCGACGGCTAGGAAAGAAAAGAGGCTACTGGATCTGCAGTCTTCTCGGGTATTTCCTTCCCTTGGGACCTCTCGCTCTCCGAAGCTTTCGTCTTTTTCCTTTGAGTTTTCCTGAGTGAGATTAAGCGTTCTGGAAAGTTCCTCGAGTGCATCCCATTTGACCGCGCGTGTCCTCGGAGCCTCCTGATTCATCAGCGGCCGCTCTGCAGCTCCTTCGCCGTCGAGGCTGCTCGTTCTCCTGTTCTTCTACCGACCTCACCGTGTGACAAAATTAGAGGCGTACTACGGCTTGGCCTTTGTCGGGACCGAAATCTCGTGGCTGGATGCAGATGAGAAGGAAGAGCGACTCTATGCCGGAAGGTTTCTTGTTTCGGGAGAACAGTGGCGTGCCCAGCGATGCTCTGAGCGACTGCCTTGCTGGCGTGACCGTGTCTCGGGAAACGAGCGTTATCTGGGAATCAACCTGCATTATTCAGTCCGAGTTTTGGAGTCCCGACTGGGAGGCAAAGAATGTTCTGCCATCGCTTCTCCGACTTTTGGCTGAGATCAAAGTGCAGCCACCGAAAGGTTCGTGCGCAGCAGGTACACAAATCTTCCAGCACTCGGATCGGCCACTCGAGGGACGCATCTTCCATCTTCCGTAAAGGACAGAAGGAATCCCGATTTCTTGCAATCCCAGAAGGATAATTCGGAATTCTTTGTCTGTCGAAATTTCCGACACATAACTTCACGGTCAGAGAAACTGGGAAAAAGCCTGGATGCTCTTATTCATCGAATGGTCCGCAGCTCTTGAGATAGGACATCCTCTGCAAGTCCATTCGGAATGCTCTGTTTCGCCACACCCAAAGTTCATATGGACCTGGAGAAAAAGTCATGCTTATCGTGATGGAAGAAGTCTAGAAATCTTCTCCCGATCTTCCGAGAACCCTATCTTGAGAATACCGTTGCTAATGAATCAGCAAGGGCTTCTTGTTCTCGTGCGGTTACCACGGCGTTGCTCCGTTGTGGTGGAAAGCATGCAGAATCGTCGCGACGACAGTCGACGACAGTAGGCGACCGACAGAGAAAGACCTCTGCCTCTTGGAACCTTGGAAACCTCTCTCGGTCCGAAACCTTCCAGTGGAGTGGTCCCAATCCGCTCTCCTGCGCGCACACGTTTACGACACGTTTACTTGCGATCGGCAGGTGCACCTTGGAGACCGTTGGCTCAGTCCAGCCACGATTCCCCCTGCGTTTGTCAAAAAGCTCTCCTCAAGCAGTTCTGATAGCCACCAGCGAAATGGAGATGGTTAGCACTTCCTCCCTCTCGATAGTGCTAAATCGCGCCACTCATCCTAATTTCGTAATTATAACCATCATAATTGCATTACCTTAATGATCCTGGTTGCATAGCTCTTTCGAACTGATGCTATTCGCCGTTAACTTCCTTGCAGCGTCGGCGGCGCCTCTTTTCGAAGACCCCTCGCTTCAGGCTTCAGGTGGAGGAAGGAAGGAGGAGGAAGACCACCTTCTGGTGCTTCAGGTCGAAGCTCATTCTTGGCAAACAAAAGATGTCGTACTCCAGTGCCCGTTTCGAAATCACGAGCAAACGTCCCCTGACCCTCCTGAGTCGGGCCAGGAGACGAGGACCTTTTGCTGCTTAACCGATATGCCAGCGGTCTGTTGTGGGTTGTTGTTTTCCTTCCGGATGTAGAAATGACGCGCTCAGAATCCGATTCCACAGCCTCAGCCACTGCTTGTAAGGCGCGCCAACACGTACAGCATCCTCCGCCGGCGTGCGATGGATCGCGGAGCTTTCGTTGTGAACTTTTACTTTTCCATGCCATTGAAAAGAAAATACCACGTACGGGGGAGCCATCCAACTGATCGGTATGTTGCCATGCAACCAAATGAAGCCACGAAATCCAATCTGCGCTCTCCAGTTTCCTATCCCATACAACAACTGTCTCGGCGGCCAGAACATTGAACTACTAGTTTGGAAGTGGACGCGAAGCTTGGAGAGACCGTCTTCGTTCACAAAATGGACAAACAACTACTTTCTCGAGGGAGTGCGGAACGTGGATTTCACTTTGCGTTTGTTTTTCGGTCCTCCCGCAATGGGGAGTGGTGAGCCGATCACGGAGGTGCTGCAATATCGGGTCAACCCGCGCCGGGAGAGGAGCAAGCTCCAAGCATCTCGTCCACTTCCAGAAAATAGCTTAGTATACTGGCTACCAGATAGGTGGCGTATCAGATATTAAGCTGATAACAACAGATTCTATTGAATGAATTCCGTAATACATCAAATTTATAATCACCAATGGCTCATCCCGATCTTCCCACCCTTCCCTTGTTCTCATTACCTCTAGGTCTGCTTATTGCGGACTGGCTGGAGAGGTGCCGTGTTTAAGCAAGTGCTCCATGGGATCACTTGCATCATCTGGCATCAGTCTACGCGTCCAGTAGATGTCTCTACGGGCCTTTATACGAGAGGATACTGCCAATTTCCTCATCTTGTTTGCTTGCTGTCCTGGATGAAAGGATTCCCTCCCCTTGTTTGCACAGTTCCTGGGAATTCCTAAAGATCGTAGCATGCCATTTTTCTTGGGATCCTAAGATCCTAAGCATCCAACCAGTCACCGGAGCAACGGTGTGGGTGGTCCTTTGAACTCCGGCAAGGACGCGCGCGACCCGCGTCCCTGACCGGCCGGGATGAGAGGCTCGCTGGCAAGCGTCGCCTTTTGTACAGCCTTCCTCTCCCTGCAACCGTTCCTCATTGGTGTTTTCAAAGACTCCCTGTGATCCTTCCTTTGAGCTCGCGTTCGTTCCCGCCTGCCGTCATTTGTACCTTCTATGCTCCCGCCGCACCAGGCGACCCCTGACAGAGTCCTCTCCAAGGAGACAGCGGATCATGTAATGGCAGCCGCGTTCGGACGAGAGGACCTGAGGAGAGCCGCGGTCCGAGAACCTGCTCTGCACTGGGTTCGACGAAAAGGGGAGAGAGCGCCAGCCCTCGCCGGGGCTTGCGTTCGGCCCCTCTCGGTCGAGACGATCTTCCTCCTGCGCGCCACCACCACGCCAGTCCCCTGCTCTTTAGCACCTACTTCGAGTTGGTGCCGAGAGCGTATAGGGCGACTTTGGCCCCCTTGCCGAACTCGTGCCCCGGCACGCCCGCCGTAGCAGCGTACGCCGACGATCTTCTGCTGTTATTACCCATGTCCACCCCGGCAGCCGCAGTCGAGGATTTCTTCGATCTGCTTAGCCGCGGGACGGAACTACGGGTGAACAAGGCAAAGTCGTCGGTGGTGGCGGTTGGTGCGACGTAGGCTGGACGGCCTGACTGGATTTGCTTAGGGATCCCCACGGCCAGGTACCTGAAGTACCTTGGCGTGCCGTTGGGGGACTTCTGCCCGTCAGGAGCCTGGTCAGGTCGTCTCCAAAAAGTGGAGTCGGCGGTCGGCCCGTTCCTGGAGGGCAAGTTCCTCTTGCTGGAACGGGCCGCGGTATGGAACGCGTTCGCGGCTCCCATCCTTCGCCCCCTGCTTTTTGTTTTCCCCGCTCCCCCCCAGTTGAAGAAGAGGACAAAGGACATACTCCATATCGCCCTCTGGGGCAAGGGGAGGCCTAGAGTGCCTCTGAAGGACTTATGCGCTCCGCGTCGAGACGGCGGTCTTGGTCTCCTGAGCTGGAGCGCTTGGAAATCCAGCTGCGATGGCGCACCTTGGCCATCGCAGCGAAGTTGTGGAGCACCCCTTGGTGCGTTCCGGCCCGCCTTCTTGCCAGCCGTGTCTCCAGGACGCAAGGACTAGCGTCTTATCTTCTGTGCTCCGGCCGGAAGATGCGAAGATGCGGCCTGCTCCTTGGACGCATGTCCACCTTGGCAAAGGAGAACGGCTGGATGGTCTGCAGCCCCGCCAACTCCTCCGCATGGCTGGAAGAGTCCACTGGCACGTGGGCGAAGATACATGAGGAACCACGAGACGTGGAACTGCCTGCAAGTCGGCTTCTACGCCCTCCGCACTCTGCGTGAAATTCTTGAATTTCCAGCGAGTTGCACGTGGGCGGAAGGGACACCCCTTGCTTCGGCGATGCCCTCCCTCCGTAGGGCGCTTCACAACAGCCGGAAACCGAGGTGGCATGTCTGTTGCCGTATCGCAGGCAGAGAGAAGATGATGAGCGGCTGGACCATGGGAGAGCTGACAGATTCTACGACCCCTAGTGCCCAGCCACGTGGATTAAGCTGCTCGGCATCCGGTCGGATGACCTGAAGTGTCCCCCGGTTCTAATTGGTTCCAGGATTCTGCCCCTAAGGTGGCAAGAGTCGGCTCTTCTGTGGCTGCATTGGGGTCTACCCTGCAACTCGCGCCGCTTCCACTGGACGCGGGGAAGTGTAAATCCTGCGTGTGCCAGGTGTGGGGAGCGGGAGTCCCTCCCCCACCTCCTAGTTGACTACCCTGCCCTCCGGATTCTTTGGGATCGTCTTGGAACGGCCCTCGGGAAACCGGATGTTGGCAACCCCAGGTAAGTTTACAGTCTTCTCTTCGTGAGGCTGCCAGTGCTGCCAGCCGCAGCCCTGGCAGCACTTTGCTGCATTCGTGGTATCGTGGCGGCCTGGAGTGATGCCGAAGATGAAGATTGAAACGCGACGGACGTCATCCAGTATGCTGTTCGCTTCCTGCAGAGAGCTACAGGATGGCCCCAACTGGGAAGAATAAAGAAGGACCTCGAGGGCATCCTGCAAAGGATGGATCCTCCCCGAAGTGGAACGTGATCCCTTCCCGGCCCTCCAAACTCTTTTTGTTGTTTTTTTTCTGAATTTTATTTTATTTTTGTTTCCTCCCCCATCCCATTCCACTGCCGAGGAGAGTCACACCGGGCTGCGTCCCGGTGTCCCGGCAGGTCCAGTATTGCGTGGCCGTTAGTGGGGCCTTGTACCACGTTCTGTACTGACGGATGAAGTGTTTTAATGGCGATGTTTAAATCCGACTGGCGATGCCACCCGGCGTACCCGGGTGGCATCGCCGGTCTCCCCACCAGCATCCCCCCACTGCCTCCGGGAGAGCCCGGGTGCGGCAGGAGGCTGCGGCGACTTCCGTTTCTCTTTCCCAGGTTCATTCTATCACCTCCCGTCGGTTCCTTCCTTCGGCTACTCGCCTCCGGTTCCTCAAGCTGCCAAGAAAGCGATGACTTCCTTGCTCGTTTTGCATCTTGAAATTGTGACCATCGTTACGGGACACATTCTAAATCCATTCTTCGTTCTAACTTACTCCAAGAATTGCTTGGATCGATCTTGAAAAAAAAAGAGGGAGAGAAATAGAGAAATAGATGCCACCACGAATTGCCCCAAATGAATCAAACCGCACGCATAAATGGGTGTTGGAGAAACGGCAGCTTACGGATCACTGCCCGAAGGAACGCGGTTTCCGTGGAGACGCAGAACGCCGCGCTAGGAAGCGGGAAGACCGAACAATAAAACACTAATCTTCTCAATTAGATAAGACTTGATGAAAGGAGCAGCATCCATTTCCGGCTATCATCCGCGCTGCTTGGTTAGTCCGACGCTCGGATACCAGTCTCCCAGGATTTGCCTTGCGGCGTCTCTTCCGAGCAGCCGCACGCCTTGATTGCTCGACGGACGCTTCGACCACAGCAGCAGGAATTCAAAGGAAGCCGTGATCTTCCCCCCCCCCTCTCCCCCCAATCTTTCAAAACCTTTACGAGCAGTGAAAGAGCGCAAACACTTAGCAACGGGCTGTTACCGTGAACCATCGAGGAAGGATCGAGGGATTCCCTCTTTCAGCGCCACGGCCTAGAAGCGGAGCGGCACGGAGGCAACGGCGCTGCCGCCCCTTCGGAACTGCCACTGCGAGGAAGAGGCGCTGCCGTTCAGGCGGACCTCGAATAAGGTCTTTCGAGACATGGCCGAGCCCTCTCCGTCCGCCGCCGGCGGAGAAGAGAATCGTTACGGGAGACCGCCTGCGTTTTCCCTCTCCGAGGACCCGTCTGAAGGTGCCCCTCCCAACCTTCCCGACCGAGGAGCTTCCTTGGGGGGCGCGTCTCCGGCGGGCCCTCCGCGCGCGCGCATTTGGAGGAATGCCGAGGCGCCGCCACCTTTTGGCCGTGTGCGTGCGCGAACACCGACCGTGGCGCGGATGGACTTGCGTGGTGTTAGGGGCAAGGGGGAGGAAAGTAGGGAATCAGGCTCGTGCTCTTCCTTTCCCGGATTGGTCAACTGGACCAGCTCTGCAGTTAACGGCCTGGACGTCCTTTCCCGGGTGCGGCTGATTCCTCCTCCGAGAGGGGAGGGGAAAAAATAAGCTCAAAAACATGTGCATGCGCGCGCGCAAAAAGCGAACGTCCAGGGTCGAAACGCCACCCTGGATCTGGCTCTGTTGGTTTACCAAGAGTTCGCCCGTCTTCCCGGTAGCCACAGTGGGTTAGAGGTTCTCCCGTTTCTCTCCTTGTCTCTTGCAAGAAAGCCGAAAGCGGCGAAGATAAGGACGTGCGCTGGGGCGCTTCCGCGGCTTCGATCGGGCGCCCTTCCGCGCCCGACTTCCTCCCCTTCCCGCGCTGGCGATCGAAATGTCCGTTCGATGCGGGGAGGGAAACAAATCAGGGGTTGACAAACGCAACGGGGAGCGCGCCAGCCCCTGGCCACCGTTCCGCCGCCAGCCGCGCGTCTTCCGCGAAGTGGCGAACCTGCGTGCGTCATGGGTGAGGGCGCACGTTCTGCGGGCGCTTGGCCGAATTCATAACGGGCGGCTAGGCGGCAACCTGCTTTAGTCAAGCGCGGGCGAGGATTGTGGTGCGCGCTGCTCGCGCTCTCCGTGCGGTCGCCCGTCAACGCGCGCGCTCGGCACTCTCAGGACAGACGTTTCTCCAGTGCCTCCCCCCTCTCTCCCTGGACATGACCGCGGCAACATCATGAAGCACGCACTCCTCTGCCGCAAGCTGATGAAACTTTTGTTCCGGTACGCGACGCTGGCGTCGCTGTCCGTGCTCCTTGTGATCGTCCTGGTGACTCTGCTGCGCACGGTGTCCGTCGGTAGGACGCGTGCCAGCGGCGGTGAGCGCCGCTCGTCCCCGTGGACGTGTCCGACGGTGCTAAGAGCCACCACCAACGTCAGCACGTTTGACGAGTTCCCGTCCTTCCAGTTCCAGGTAACTAGACTTAAGAAGCGAGTCCCCGAGAATGCGACGACCACTTGCACGTGATCGTTGGTGGCTAAGTAGAAAATGATAATGAGGGTCTGATGTGCTCCTGTGGCCCTTGCGTGCCACGATGCTGGGCGATGCTCTGCTCCCAAGTGCGAGGGCGAGCGACTGAGAAACCGGCCTGCCCGACTGAAGTCCGGCTTGCCGGCGTGACGTCAGCGTTCTCGATCAGCACGGCGCGCAACAATGCGATCTAAAAATACGGGGCGAGCGGCTGGGAGACAACGGCGCGCCTCGAGTCGCGGCTTGGCGGCGTGACGTCAGCGTTCTCGAGCGGCACGGCACCCAACAATGCTATCTAAAAATACGGGGCGAGCGGCTGGGAGACAGCGGAGCACCCCGAGTGCGCGGCTTGGCGACGGAAACGCACCAGTCGTTGAGAGGGTGAGTGTTCGGTAGTTCGCCCCGTAGAAGAACGAGAAAGGCGTCCGGTTTAGCGATGCGCCTGTAGAGTGCACGGGTCGTCCGGAATTCCCGATATCGATCTAACTTCATCCCTGCGCATGCACCGTCCGACCTGAGAGGCGTGCGTTCCACGGCAACTTGGCATGCTCTCAGCTCCCGTTATCCGGCTGCCGTCGGTGGAGATTGCTCGTTCTGCGAAGGAGCTGCCTCAGGAGACGGTCTGGCCGGACGCGAGGGAGGAATCCCACAGCGGGACCGCGGAGCTCCCGTTACGAGCGGCGAGATTGCCCCGAGCGCGACGACGGGGAGAAGCGCGAGCGCTCGTGCGCTTCCAGCCGCAGCAGCCCGCGCGCAGCTTCCGTCCTCCTCCTCCTCCTCCCCGTGTCCTCCTGGAAGCGAATCACGCGGGTGAGCGGATCTTCGCGTTCGACTCGAGAAGAACTGTTGAGGAACCGCCGCGCTCCTGGAGGGGAGGGCATGGACGTCTACTTTCCGAGGGAAAGAAGGGAGTTCACCCTCTCCCTCTACTCCTTGTACCCTTCCACGCTCGCAGGATGCGGCGGAGGCATCGGAAAGCTCGCGGAAGTTTAAAGAGAAAGAGGCGTTGAACTGAAGGGAAACCCTGGGTTTCTCACTGGGAGGTTGGCCGAGGATGGCAGCAGCATCCTTCCTCGAGAGGGAGGTGAAAAAGAGTCGCTGACGATTTTTCTCCCCGGCCGGCCGCCAGTTCGCCGCTTCTTCCTAGGGGGAACTCCGCTTCGCTCGCCGCCATCTCAGGCGCCATCGCCTCCACCACAGCAGCGACCGTCCTCTCCGCGGTCAGCTGGCGATTCCTGCATGAAGGCAGGAAGGTGGTCTCCCGTCACGAGGAAAAAATCCAGGCGCCCTGGCGGCACTACGTTCACGGGATCCTTCCCAGCCCTTGTTCCTCCCAAGGGCTGGGAGGAACAAGGGCTCTCCCAGCTCCCAAGTTCGCCGGCAGAGGGGCAGAGGCTCCTTCCGGCACGTCTGATGGCGACCCTTCGAAGGCGCACGGAGGGGATGAGTCAGGGAGCGCAGGTCGCAGGCGAGGCGACCAACGACGATGGGGGACCACGCGCAGTGAACCAGGGAGATCCGTGCCCTCCCCCTCTGGGTGCAAGGAGGGCGAGGCGAGGTCCCCCGTCAGCAGAAGTTTGAGTGAGGAGGAGGAGAAACTCCAGGGCTTCCTTGGGCAACTCAGGGGGAAACGGAGAAGCGGAACCGCTCGGGAACATCTCGGTCCACAACCAGGCAACTGGTGGTCCACTCTCAGGGGGACGCTCCTGGAGAGCGACTGCTCCTTCGAAGCGCTCCCTCCATGGCCCTATTTCCCCTTTTCCCACGAGAAAACTCCGCTTCCTGCGGAGAGTCCCCCTGTCCGGCTCCGCGGAAGCGGAGGATCCATGGCAACGCCTCTTCGTGACACCATCCTCCGGTCCGCCGGCCGCTCCGGAAGTACTGCGAGGCATCCGGCCGCTGCCGAGACCGGCGGAACGAGTCCACCAAATGCGCGTAGTCCGGCTCCCGGGGCGAGAGGCACGCCGGGAGGGAAAGCAAGGGGCCACTTCTCTTCCCATCGCTAGACGGCTCGGGGGAAGCGCCTGCTGAACGCGGTAACTTACAGTGCCCGCAGGTGGCCTCGGGTTTAAGGCGGGCGTCCCCCTGCCGGCGCACCTTGCTGGATGGATGGTAACCCTTCGCCTTCCCTCCTTTCCCTTCATCCCGTGAGCGGCGTTCCCGTTTTCTCCCCGTCAGACGGCGCCGCGCGCGACCTGCACGCACCATGCAGAGAGCGTGCGTTCGAGAGCGAGCGAACGCCCCTAGCGGGAAGGGGTGGGAACTCCGTGCGTCCGTCTGACCGAATCCGCGACTGGCGAAGTGGTGCCACCTCCCTCGCTCCTTGCCGAAGCTCGAAGCGGTCAGGTCTCTTCCTCTCGACTGCCTCGGGTGGGGCACGTGCAGAGCTCGGCGGATCGGGAGTTCCCACCCGGTTCTAAACACAGTATATTTGCGGTACTAGGCCCCGCTGCGGCCAATAGTTCATGGGGCTTGCCGGGAAGCCGGTACGCAGACCGTCTCGACACTCCTCGGCAGCAGAGGGAGATGGGGGAAAAAACAAAAAGAAAAATAAAGGAAACAAAAAAAAAAAAAAAAGAAACACTTTGGAGGGCCGGGAAGGGATCACTGCCCGCTGGAGGAAGAGACCATCCTTTCCAGGATGCCCTCGAGGTCCCTCTGCATAGCTCCCAGATGGAACCAGCCGATCGCGGTTCGCAGGTAGCGACCCGCGTGTACGATGGGGTCCCTATCGCTGCTTCCTCTGTTGGCTGCGCTCCACGTAGCCACAATCCCTCGGAGGCAGCAGAGCGCTGCCAGGGCTGAGGCTGGTTGCAGGGCGTCTCACATGAAGAGGAGTCGCACAACGTCTCTGGGGGGACTGCCAACCGGCATCCGGAGGGTCGTAGCAAAACGCTCCCACAAGGGCCGGAGGGCAGCGCAGTCCACTAGCAGGTGGGGGAGGGGTTCCTTTTCCCCGCACACTGCACACTTCTGTCCCACCTGGCAGTGCGCGTTGTAGGGAAGACCCCAGTGCAGTAGCAGCAGCGCCGATTCCTGCCACTTGAGGGGGAGGGTGGACGTGTCTGTAAATACCGGGGGCCACTTTAGGTCATCCAGCGGGATGCCCAGCAGCTCGCCCCATCCGAATTCCTCGCGGGAGGACTCTCGGGGTCGCGGCGTCAGTCAGTTCCCTCGTGGTCCAGCCGCTCATCATCTGCTCCCTGCCCGCTATCCTGCAGGAGACTTGCCATCTCGGCGTTCGGCTGCTGCCTAGCGCCCTCCTCAGGAAGAGCAGCGCCGTGGTCAGTGGGGTCGTCTCTGCCCACGTGCTTCTGGCGGGACGCTCGAGCATGTTCCGCAGCGTGCAGCGGGTGTAGATGCCGGGTCGCAGGCGGTTCCAGGATTCACCACTTTTCTGGTTCAGCTTCGCTTACTTGCCAATTGTTTCTTCCAGCCATGCGCTGGAGTTGGCGGGGCTGCAGGCGATCCAGCCGTTCTCCTTGGCCAGGGTGGCCATGCGTCCGAGGAGAAGACCGCATCTTCTTATTTTCCGGCCGCGGCACAGAAAAAAAGAGAGTCCTCCCGCTCTGGATACACTGGGAGTGTGGGGGATTGCAGGTCCATGCCCCATTACCTCACCTCGGCGGCGGGACAGCAGCTGCTCCGCGAACGTCTCGAGGCTCGGCGAGGAGGAGGAGAGAGAAGAGAAAAGAAAGAAGAGGAAGAGGAGGGGGGAGGGAGGCGGAGGAGGATAGAGGGAGGAGGAAGGGAGGGAGTGGTAGGAAGGGAAGAAGAGGAGGAGGAGGAAAGAAGGAGGAAGAGAGGGGACGGTAGTCAGTCCCTCTGTCCGGTCCTCGCGAAACGAGCTCTTACCGCGGTCTCCTTTCCCCCAGGAGCGCATCGCGATCCGTCGCCACTACGAGCGCGCCCCATCACCGTGTGCCCTGCTGTGGCTGAAACGTGCCGCTTTCTTTGCAGGAGGACTGGATCGGCAAGATGAGCTGGTGGAACGAGGACTTCGAGTCGCGGTTCCTGAAGGCCAAGTCTTCCAGGAAGAACCGCACCCTGAAGGTAAGAGGCTTGCCGCTGCCGCGGGAGACTTGCCGGGCCTGCGCTCTCCCTGCTCCTTCTTTCTGGGAGCCGCGGTATACTGTCCAGGAGTCAACACAAAATCTCATCTGGGAAACGCGCCATGCCTTTTCCTCGTCCCTCGCGAGAAGGAAGGGAAAGATGGCGACGACACCCCTGACCGACGATGGCCACAGGTGCCTCGCCCGGACGCCCCTGTTGACCAGCCGGGATTGAAATTCGGCCCTCCAGGGTCCTTCCAGGACAGCTCAAGGTTCCGAAACGTCTCGCTGGGTCCGAGTCATGGAAACGCTCTTCCGTTGCCACTGTTACGACGGCGAGGATGCCCTCGCTGTCCGTGCCGGGTTCCACTCGCCAATCCCTTTACTCGCGGAGTGTTGTGTTTCGGGGACGCTCGTGGCGCTTCCCGACAGCGGCCCGAGGCTATGACGCGAAGCGACCTCTCGGAATTCCGGATCGCCGAGCGAGCTCTCTTGGTGAGCATGGCGAGGACAGCGTGTGGGGGTCAGCGACTGGGCGCGGCAGGGCGCCTCGAGTGTACGACGGCGGAGATCGGTCCGTCGCGGACGCCGCCTGGGGGCACTGCCCTCTCGCGCGCCCTTTTCCCCTCCCCTCAGCTTTCAGGGGCTCCTTGACGCAGCGGTCTACGCTAGCAGAAGCGGCATCCCTCTGCCACCCGTCTCCGACCTCAGGAGCTCCATGCCGTCGCCCAGACCGCGTATAGACGGAACAGCAGCCACTTTCCCCTTGACCTGTGTGCACCACGCAGAGCACGGGCACCCGCCTCCACCGTCCTCCCTGTCCGGTTGCGCCAACCCGTCCTCTTGGCTCACCATCCCGGCAGGCTATGTGCGGGGGGGCGCGCGCGCGACCTCTGACGCTTTCGCGCAAGCTGGCCGTCTCACGCGGGGCTGCGTGCCGGCACGCCGCCACTGCGCGGCATGGCGGACTTTCCCTTTCGCAGACAGCTGATCGGTTCGCTCCGTTTCTCTCCAACAGTGGGAAACCCAGGAAACCGATCGCAAACGCTCGAGCTCGCGCGCGGGCGGAGGCATGTCCCCCCCCCCCCATTCAAGAAGCGGCACAGCAGAGCGTTCCCCTGGGAATGCAGTGGGTGCTGTCCCTAGCTCGGGTTCTTTTTCTACGAGGCGTGGAGCGGTGAAGCTGCCGCTCGTCTCGAAGCGACCTCTCCCCCGTCCCCGTCCCTCATTGCGGCGAATGGAAGGGAGCGGCGCTTACAACCAAGCCGGGAACGCGCGCCCTCGTCCGTGGGTGGATGCACTGCGCGCGTCGCAGCGCAGAGGGTCGCTGGGCCGGCCTGCCTGCCTCCTGCAGTCCGGGAAGGGGCGCAGGGGATTCGCGCTTGCCGCCGCTGCCTACCGCCGCCAGCAGAGCTCTCTCTTCGAGACGCCTCCTCCCGGAGGAAGCCGCGCGTCTCCGCCGCCTACGAAAGGGGCGCTGCTGGTCGGAGAGTGTTTCGGAGAGGCGCGGGGGAGAGCGCGACCAAAGCTGGATTTCCGCGGATTTTCAAGGTCAACCCGGCACCTGGGCTTCTCTGCGTCGAAGCGCGACAAACTTTTTCTCTCTTCTTCCCCTCCTCCCCTTTTGAGACGTGGAAATTTTGCCTTGCGGACCCCCCTCCCCTACTCCAATGTGGGGCACGCACCACAGCAAACACGCGGACACCAGTGATCTCTCCCTCCCTGGGCACCTGTCCTCCATCAGAGTACCCGCGGGAAGTGGATTGGATGCTTCCGGCCCCCAAGCAGCCTGCTTTCCGTTTCCCCGGAAACGACGACGGAGGGGCAAGTGGCGCCCTTTGGCGGCACTTCCGGTGGAGCGCAGCGCAGGTGCTCTGGCGGTGGCGAGGCGCGCTGAAAAGTTTTTTACACTCTTGAGCGTTCGCCTGAGGCCGCCGTGGGATTTCTTTTTCTTTTCTTTTTGCGGCAGGAAGATCCCACCATCTCTCAGTGTTCTTCCACGAGACTCTTTCAGATCGCCTTGTCACCGTTTTTTATAAAAAAAAAAAACAAAAAAAGAATACTTTTTTTTTCTTTCTTTCAATTTTTTTGCCGTTGCGCTTGCTGCGGCCATTCCTCTTTGGCATCGTCGCGGAGACAGCAGAGGTGCGCGAAGACCGTTTCGAGCGTTTCTCTCCTGCCCGCTCGGAGGACTTCCAGCAGCCCCTACTCAGAGCTGCTCGTGGAGATGCCAAGCGCCGCCGTAGGCGAATCGTAACGGCGGTTTGCGAAAACAAAAGAGGGAACTTTCCCTCAGGCGCTTCTGTGCGGAGCATTTCGGAAGCGTGGGAGAAACGTGCGGGAGGAAAGGATTCCTCTCCTTTTCCGGGTCTCCCTTCTCCGACACAGGAACGAGAGATTGCGCCTGCATTTCCCGCGTTTCTGACAGCTGGGATTCCATCCCTTCCTCCTCCTCCTTTCTTCTGCCTCCCCCTCCCTCTCTCTTCCTCCTCTTTCTCTTCCCTTCTTTTTCCTCCTCCTCCCTTCCTTCTTTTGCTCCCTCCTCCTCCTCGAGGACTGCTCCTCTCGGTTCCCGGACTGAGATCACGGAGAGCGTCCCACCGCCGGCTTTCGGCCTCACCGCCAGAGGGCGGCGCATCCCGTGGAACGGGCGCAATAGGTACCCGTTCCACGGAAGCAGCAACGGTCGGCTCTGCGATTTTCGTGCTCACCCGATCCTGATTGGCCGCATTGAAGAGCGCACAGGAGAGCGCGCCGGTGCCGAAGAGAACTCCGCACTCGTCTGCCTTGAGGACGTCTCCGTGCCCCATCTCCCTGGAGTGCCCTGGAGCACAGAGAGCGGGCCCTGCACCCCCAGCGAGAGCAGCTGTCGCGGTCCAACGCCCCTGCTCCGCCTAGCCGCTTGACACCGTCCATCGGGACGCAGGAACGCCACCGCAGGGTCCGGCCTCCGTCGCGGGAGAGTCCCCTCCGTCGCAGAAGCCGCCGCCGGTGGAGAGCGCAGGCGCAGCGCGTACGCCTCGCGCTTGCCGCCGCCGCCTACCGACCGACTAACGGACCGCCGGCGTCGGAGCAGCGGCGGCCAGTCAAAACAAACTAAAACAAAAAAAAGGCAAACAAAGAAGAAAAAAAGGTGCAGGCGGGTGCTGTGCTGAGATAAACAAAGAGCGCTCCGTGGCTACCTGGTCCGTTACTACGCTACGCCCGCTGCTGCTTCTTTTCTTCCCCTCACCCTCTGCTGTGGGTTTGCCGAGGTGGCTCACAGGTCGCGGGGTTGTGGTGTGGCAGCCCTGCGAACGCGCCTTTTATTGGGCTCCTGAGAGGGCGCCTCCCTCTGTTTTTTTCCTTTTTCCGGTGCGTTGCCTTGAGGGCTGCCGCTTGGCAACGGGAAAATGCGCTGGAAGAAAACGTCTCGGCTGCGTCGTCGTACCCCGCCACACAGGCCCAAGGCGACGACCACGCCACCCCGGAGTGGCTTCCGGTAAAGAGCGCGCACCGGCGGTGGAGACTCGCGACGAGGAAAACCGGTCCGCTGCCTCCGGCAGCGCTCGGCGGAAGGCCTTCCGCCCGTTCTGAAGCGACACCTGGCGAGCGCCACCGCGAGCGACCTTGGCGAAACAGCGAGACACGGCTATCGTGCCTCCGGGACGTCAGTCTCGTACCGCGACGGAGCCAATACCCTCTCCCCCGACCTTTTTCGGCCCTTTCTGCGCTGTCCGTGCTCCCCGTTCTAGTTCGGAGGTTCATTCGCAGGCCAACGGGAACCTTCCTCGGGACCGCCTGCTCCTCCTCTTCCCTTCTTCGTGCTCTCTCCCCAGGTGCTGCCTCCTGAGGGGTGGTCACGATGGTCTGTAAAGCACCGTTCATGCGAACAGAGGGTATACGCGTGCCTTGAAGTACGTGCCTACGTACGTGGCTCTTGAAGTTACAGGGCTGGTGACCCCGGAGAATCCAACCCTTATGAATCCAGGAGGAAGGAGTGCATGCCTCTCACGCTTGAAGAAGGAAGGAGCCCCCTCGTTTTCTCCGGAGGAACCCCCCCCCCGCTACGTAGGGGTCGCTCCTCGAGTCTCCTCCACCAGGAACCCTCTAGGGAACGGCTGTTTGCTACATCCTCTGAAGACAACCCCGAAGTGCCTCTTAATGTCCTGGAAGGGACCCCGGAGGGTCGACTTTCAATCCCTGCGGTCATTCAACGGTGCTCGTGCGATGGCGGTGAGCCTTCCGTTCCGGGCAAGAGCGGGCAAGCTTTCGGAGAGCACTTCCGGTCGTCCCCCTCCCCGGTTCGGACCGGGAGACCTTCAACCTTGCCACCTCCTCACGTCCCCCTTTCGAGGGCTCCATGGCGCCCCCGTGAGCTGACATGCCGCCTTCCGTCGGCAGCTCCTCCATCCCGCGGGAATCGGGGGCACCTTCCCGCCCCGGAACGAACCGCGGCCCCCACCTGGAGCCACCTTCCGCGCGCTCCATCGACCCACGGCCGAACCTGCGGTCTGCCCGCTGCGCCGGCTTCGCCCTCGCCCCGCTGTCAGCCGGAGAAACGCCAAGCGACCGCGCCCTCCGTCTTCCGGAGGCTGGGTCCGGAGTACCAACGGCGGCAGGGAAAAGACGAAAGGCATTCCGTCGTTTCATCCCCGGGATGAAAGTGGTTGTTGACCCTCCGTGGTCCAAAGAAGACCCTCTTTGTGGCCATGGAGCTGGTTGACCCCCCCCCCCTCCGCCTTGAGGGGAGGACGCTGCTCTCCAGAGTGCCACTCCTTTCGGAGTTCTCTCCAGAGGAGGAGGAACGGAGGGGCGGTTCCCTTGCGGGCTCCCTCCGGAAAAGAAACGACGGAGCAGCCCCCTTCGGGGGCAACCAAGGTGGAGGGAGTCACTTCTGGGTTTTCTCCCTAGAGTGAGAGCCTTCCTGGATTCACAGGGTGCTCCCCTCCCGGGTTGCCCTCCTATCCTTGAAGAGTTACGCGCATCCCCGAGTGGTGTGGGCGGTGCTTCAAAAGCTCTTTGGCCACCTACACACCCATCCACTCCCTCGAGGAGGTGGGCGGGTCTTCAGCACTGGCCAACCAAAAGCAAAAGCAGGAAGGGAAGCAGGGAAAAGGGGATTTCCCCATCCATGAGCGGGTGTCCGAAGAGGAAGATGGCAGTGGGAACCCTGGAGAAGTCGTGACAGCCTGTGGGATACCCGGGAACAGCGGCTTTTTTTTTCCGCGGACGTTCCCGGAAAAAATTCACGGGCAGCACCAGACGCTCGCCCCGTCCCTTCTGCCGCCGTTCCGGACGCCCGGAAATCCCGACCTGAGCGTAGGCGGGCCCTCCTTCCCCTCTCCCCCTCCTCCGACCCCAACCTTTGGTTGGGATCCGGCGCGTCCCTGGTTTTCCCCGGAAGGACACCCCCCGGGGTGACCGGGTGATGAATTCCCCCCTCCGTCGCGCGCGCGATCGAACGGCCGCAGCGCGTGCATCGACCCGAGAGCTTCGCCTTTTTCCTCCCAGGCGGCGGGGCACGCGTGCGACCGGCGACCGCTCTCGCAGCCTCGGGCTGTCGCGACCCTTCTCCGGGGATCCCGTTGCTTCCTTGGCTCCGCGGATTCCGGGCACTGCGATCCACTCACTCCGACCCCTCTGCGCCCCCGCTCTCGCAACTGCTTGGCTTCCGGCAACCGAAGTTGCTTCCTCGCGCCGCTGCCGGACGAGGGCGCGGCGGGCCGGGGATCTCCTCCACCCTGCGGGCACCAGGCGGTTCGGTCGAGTCTGAGGGACGCGTGAGCAATGGCGCAAAGAGGGGAGGGCGCCGCCAGGTCCGAAGCAAAGCCGCTCGCGTCGCGCTCTGTGTGGTTTTTCCAGAGCTGCCGGCAGTGACGCAGCCGCGCAGCGCTCGAGGCGACGCCCGGTTGCGTTCTTCCGCGAGATGCAGGGAAGAGCGCCGACGGGAGCGACTTGCCGGGACACCACCCCTCCCCCGCAGCGAAACGGCCGACCTTGAGGGCGAGGGACCGGAACGACTCCCCTCTCTAGAGACAAACGTGAGCTTTTAGGTCACACCAGTATCCAGGGCATCCTCCAGCCGGGACGGAATCAGGGCCGCGGCCAGCGGGCGCGACCGTCGAAGCGCCCTCTCGCGAGGCGGTGGTCCGCCGACCGCCGCGCGCTGCAGGGCCCGAGGAAGCGCGGGCGATCCCTTTGAGGCGCAAAGGCCGGACGGAGTTGCCCGCCTGTGCATCTCGGCGACGCGCGTTCGCGTGTGACCCGTGTGCTGGTCTGCGCAGGTTCACCCTTGCTGCGGAGGGAGGGTCCCCTCCAGCACACAGGGAGGCAAGCCACGCCCCCGGGTGATGGCGCGCGCGTCGAAGGCCCTGCCAGTCCTCCCCCGCCGCTGCTTGGCCCGCCCTGGCGTTGGTCTGTTGCCGTGGACCGCCGCCGCGCGCGACCCCAAGCCTGCGGAGGTTGTCGTCTAGCGGCGAAGGGAGCGCGCGCGTGAGCACGCACGCGCTCCGCTGTTGCCCCGCGAGCAGCCCGCGGGTCAGGGCATCTCCAGCGTGGAGGCTCCCCGTTCTTCGTCAGCTCCCGAGCGTGGACAGTCGCCCGCGCATCACCACGTCAGGGCGCATCACAGAGGGCGCCTCGGGCGAGGAACGCGTCCGAACGGGGATGGCACTTCAGTCATTCCTTCTCGACCGTCCCCGACCCTTCCTCTCCCGTCCCTGGAGCTCGGGTGCAGGGCAGCAGGAAGAAGGCAGAGGGCGCCGTGCACCCATGCGATCTCGGGTCGGGTCGCGTCCAGCCCGCTGGCGCTTCGTCCGTGCGGTCTCGGCGACGGAAGTCCGGAGGGCCTGCGCCAGCGGGAACGGTTCGGGATCCACGCGTCCCCTTCCCGGCACGAAGGGCGGGCGGAGCAATCCGGCTGCATTGCGCCGCTTCCCGCCCAAGGAGACTGACCGCGGAGCCCATTGTGCTTGGTTCCCTCCGCCACCGGAGGAGCAGCGGGTGCGCGCCAGCCGACGGGGTAACGTCCGACGCCTCTCGCGGGCAAGAGACCGCCGCTTCCTCGGCAGCTTCCGTCGTCTAGGCGACGAGGCCTCGAGTCCCCCCCCCAGGGGGAGGCAGCTCTCAGTCTCCCTTCGCTGGCACGCCCGGTCTCAGGTGCGGCGACGCGCTCGGGAGCCAGGCGTGGCAGGAGCAACTCCATCGGGGGCACCAGGGACCAATGTCTATCGCTGCCGCCTCCCCCGTCCAGCCTGAAGGCCTTCCCTGCTGCAGGACGCGCCCCGGCGCTCCTTCTTCGGCCCTTCGACCTTCTCCCGTGTGCCCTCCCTGCCGCCGACACTCAGGGCTGCTGGGTCGGACACGCGGGGTCGCTGGGGCGCGCTGAAAAGATCCACGCCCCGTCCTGTCCGGTGACCCAGGACGCGCGCCTCCCCGGCTGTCCCCCGGAGGATGCCCGAGGGCTCACTGCTATTCTTCCCTGCCCGCGCGCCCTACCGCCCACATCGACCTCCTCCCGTGCCGCCCGCTTCTTGCGCTGCCGCCGTGCAAAGAGCGCCAGGCTCGGGGCGCAGCGCCCAGTAGGATTCCCCCGCTCCGGAAGTCACCTCCTCCCGCTACCCCGTCTTCGTCGTCACCTCCTCGGTCGCGCGGGGCAGCCCCCGCAGCTCCTGGAGTCTGGCGGCCCAGCTTGGCGGCGGCGGCTCACATGATGCCTCGTGCGGTGACCTCTCCGCCCGTCGCTGGCTCTTGCGCTGCCTCCTGTAGGGTCCACTCCCTCGAGGAGCGAGGAAGAGGGGAACTCTCCGGCGATACTGACGTCATGCGCGCGCGCACCGCGGCGGCGGGGTGAGGTGTTCGGGAGGAGGTCGGAAAGTGAGCCGGCTTCGGCGCGGGCAGTTCCTCTCCCCTCCCCTTCTGCTCCGGCTCCCGCCTTCCGCGTCCCGGAATTCCCTTTCGTTCGAGGAGTGGCTTTTCCTGCCCGCTGAGGACGAACCGCTAAGGAGCGCGCGCCTGCATCGCTCCTCCGCTCTCCCCTCCCGGCGCGGCGTTTCGCGAAAATCCAACAATGCCGTTTCCGGTCGCATTGTTGCATTTCCGGCGATCGCGCCGAGTTGTCCCGATACCGCCATTTCTCCCTTCGACGTAAGGGTATGCGTGTCGCGGCCCTCTCGCCGTGCCCCTGCGCCGGTGAGCGGTCTGGCTGAGATGTGATCCCCCAATCGGTGCACCAAGGTAAATGAGGCACCTTCCCGTGGGAATTCCCAGTCTGATCCTGTCAGGCCGCTTCGCCCACTTCGTCGCTAGGCGTCCCTAGCGGTATGACCTCTGCTTGCTCGCGCGGCCACCTGCTCTCCGGTGGACAAATGTTTCGGTTGACACTCCTTGGTTGACATCCGGGTGGGGGTGCCGCCGGCGCGCAAGGTCAGGAAGCCGGCAGGACTGCGTCAAGGGTTTTTCTTTTTTTTTTTTTTTCCTTGCAACCTTTCCGAGCTGAAGAGCGTAGAGCGTGGACAATCCCCCTTCTTTCCGGGACTCTTTTCCTCACCGTACACGTGGGGGGGGCTGCCGAAAGAGATGGCGATTGGTGCCCTGAGCCATAGCGAGCGCAAGCAGGGAAAGTGCGGGAGGGCGGCAAAGTTCCAGGAGTTCGTGCTGCAGCGGTCTCTGCGGGCAAGCCAGGGTCCCTCGATTCCTCCTTCTCCTTGCGGTGTCCCGCCCTCAAGCTCTCCGGGTCTCGACCAGTCCGCGGACCGTCTCGAGGTCAACCGCGTGCTGAATACAAGGCACCGTGCCCGCACGTGGAACGGACGTGGCTTCCAGCGAGCCCGCACTCTGTGGCCAGTTATGCAGTCCACCAGTTCTTCCCGGAACTTGGCTCCCGAGCTCGATGGTGTGCCCGGAAGCCAGTTGTGCAAGGCCGCCGCACGGGTGCCAAGGAAAGGAAGCTGCTGCTCCTCGGATGGCTTCCCTGGGCTCCTGCAACGGGCGGCGACCTCGTCGGCGAGGGTGGCTGGCGGCGACCTTTGTCCAGCCCAGAGCGGATCTGATTTTTTGAAAAGAGCGATTGTCCGTGGTGCTTCATAGAGATAACAACAGAGGGGGATCTACCGTACGTTCTTCCCTATGATGTGTACATATGTTCTCTCCACATGCACAATTATGTGCATGAAATACATACTGCGAAGGCCATTTGAAGGTTCATTGTGATTCTGGCCTTTTCTAATTTGAGTGTTTCTATTCATATAAGTTTCATTTTGCCAAGGGTAGTCATTACCGCATATAATGTAGAGGGAGGATTTCTGAATTAACCGAGCATACTTATATTACATTACTACGGGCAGGAAACATTGCATTTGTAGAAATATTTTGGAGAGAGACGGCCGAAGGTACTATTCGTGCTTGGGATGTCGGCAAACACATGTAATACTGTGGAGCATGGTCGAGGAAGAATGAAAGCGTGCGGCAACCGGTTGCCTGCGCTCCATGGCAACGGACGGAAGTGGTGGCGGTTTTTTTTTTTTTTCGCCGGGGGTCCTGAATGCAGGCGCACCTCCCTGCGAAAGTTCGCCGGCAGAGGGGCAGCAGCTCCTTCCGGTACGTCCGATGGCGACCCTTCGAAGGCGCACGGAGGGGATGAGTCAGGGAGCGCAGGTCGCAGGCGAGGCGACCAACGACGATGAGGGACCACGCGCAGTGAACCAGGGAGATCCGTGCCCTCCCCCTCTGGGTGCAAGGAGGGCGAGGCGAGGTCCCCCGTCAGCAGAAGTTTGAGTGAGGAGGAGGAGAAACTCCAGGGCTTCCTTGGGCAACTCAGGGGGAAACGGAGAAGCGGAACCGCTCGGGAGCATCTCGGTCCGCAACCAGGCAACTAAGCGTTGGTTCTGTCGGTTGCGTTTTCGGGCGGAACGAGACGAGATGCGGCAATCGCGTGTGGGATGACGTCACGTCCCCCCTCCCCTCCCTTCCAGCCTGGGAAAGCAGGGCACGTGGGCGGGAAAACTCTTCCCTTCCGGCTGCAGAATGGGCACGCCGCACTTCGATCTTTGTGTTTTGCAGATCATTGTTGTCCCCCACTCCCACAATGATCCAGGGTGGCTGAAGACGTTCGAGGAGTATTACCATCAGAGCACGAAGAAGATACTGGACAACATGATGAAATACCTGACGAAGAACCAACACTCGACGTTCATCTGGACTGAGATATCGTACTTGGCCAAGTGGTGGAAAGAGTAAGTCGCAAGGACTGGGAAGGGCCCGCGCGCCGTCGAGAGCCGTCCGGCCCACTGCCGGTTACGCTGCGCCCGTCTCGTCTCGGTCCCTGGTCGGGACGCGAGCCGCGGAACACGGGGTGTCCGCGGGTGCACCCCGGTGCCCCTCAAGGAATGCGCGCGCGCAGGCGCGCGTGCCGTTTGTGCGAGGGCCCGAACCCGTGGACCGAAGGCCAGCCCTCTTCCCCGTCGCGAGTACTCCCTTGGTCAGCACGCACGCCTGCCGACGAGCTTGCAGGCTGCCGGAGCTGACCTGCGCCTTGGACTCGATCGGTCATCATCGAAGATTCATGCCTATCGCTGCTCCTGCTCAGACCCCTCTCCACCTTGCAGGGCCGCACAGGCCTGGCTTGGGATTTCGCTCTTTTTGCCCGCCAACTCCCTTTCGAGAGGTTTCTTTTTCCTTTCCTTCTTGTTATCTTTGAGAAGAGAGAAGTTTGCAGTGTCTCTCTCGGTCTCCGTTAATGGGGCGGGTTGAATCGGCACGGGTGTTGCCTCCCCGCAGCCTCCTCGTGGAAGCGTTTCCTCGTGTTGCTGACACCTCGTGGTTGTCTTTCGGACCGGGGAGCTCGAAATGGCCAGATTGGCAGCAAAAACGCGCGCACCACCCACGCTTCACCTGATCCCGGAACGCCTCCCTCCCTTGGTCCTGGGAGACGCGCTGCAGCAGGTTGCTTTCCCCTTTCCTGCGGGAAGCAGAGAAGGCGGGACCGGGTCAGATTTACATCCGGTGAGGGTTGCGGTGGTAGGAACGTCCTTCCTTCGTTTGGCTCAAGGAAATGTTCGATCCCCTTGGGATTCCTCGTGATCCAGAACGCGCCCGTCCCCAGCACGCATTCCCGGCTGCACCGGACGCTGGAGAGCACACCGCCGTTCTTCCCTGCATTCCCCCTGCCGCCTGGCAGGGATTACTCATCGGAAGCTGCGGTAGCAAAGAAACGATTGCAAGGATCTTTTGGGGATGGTCATCCAGGCGCATGGATTTTTTTTCTTTCCTTCTTTTCCTGATCGAACATTCCGTTGCTTCCTTTCTTGCGATCGTCCAGCACACGGCGGTGGCATTTCTGGAACGAAGCCGCACCTGAGGTCTCCGAGACTCCGCCCTCCGTTCTTTGTGTTCCGCTTCTGCCGACGTTCTTCGAGTGAGCGCTCTCGCCCTCCCTGCTGACGAACGAGCAGCGCGGCAGCTTCTGACACCGTCAGCGAGAGGGTTTCGTAGCTTCAAGATCGGAGTGGAGATGGGTGAACCCGCTGGATGCTGGGAGGAGGAGAGAGAGAGAGAAGAGGGGGGGAGGTTAAATTCGGAACACACTAGGAGCGATGATTGGAAGCGGACCACGAAAACAAGTGCTGGAGCTCCGGAGGGGTAGCTGAAAGTGAGGGTGGGGGAGGGGTGGCGGACATTTCCTGTCTGGCTTTCCCTGTCCCGGTGATCGGCGCATGCGCCGAAGGCAGGCGTCTGACACGCGCATTTCCGGTCGCAACTGGCAAAAGGACGCGGAGTGGACCGGCGCTAACGTGTCCCCGCTACTGCCCGCCGGAACTGCTCTGGCGGAGAGAGAGCGGCGGCAGCGTTTCCCTTTCGATGCTTTAAAAGACCTGCCCAAAGCGGGCAGAGGAACGCACGCAACCCAAACGTTCCCTGAGGAGTGCGGAGAGGACCCGGCCGCTCACGAAGCCCCTGGGGCACGCGTCTCGGCAACCGGTAGGAACGAAGAAGCGGAGAAGAGGACGCTCGCAAGTCGTCCGCTAGTTTGAGCCAACTGTGCTGCTGCACCTCGAGGAAGAAGTTCCTGTTGGTGGGAGGAGCGGCGAACCCTTGAATTTCGGACAATCGGACCAAGGAAAGAAGGAGGAATAGCCTCAGCATCTTCGGTCGTCCTCCTGTTCCAGAGATCCACGCAAGCACTTCTCGCAGGAAAGGCATCAGGAGCAGCTGTAAAAGAGCATCCGGATGTCTGCGGTGCGACCCTCAGATGCAATAAGGCCTCCCCCTATCGACTGCCTCTTGCACTGAGAGGGTCGCTAGGCAACGCAATCTGCGGGCCTGCAAGCACGCGTGCATTCGCACATACATCCTTTCGTACGTGTACCGTTTGCACAGATGTGCATGCATGGGTGTGCAAGAGTGCCTGCTCTCATCAAAATAAAATAAAATAAAAAAGGAAGCTGTTGGTTTTCAGAAAAAGCGAAAAAAATACCTGCACCACTGCGCTGATAATTTGTAGATGGTGGGAATGAAGAACGCGCGTATGACACCGACTTTAATGAACTTGATTTAAGTGCAGACGTGTCTGCAGAAGCAGCTCTTGGAAGAGTACGATGTTGATTTGAGTGATGCTGTCTCTTTCTCCTTTTTGTTTTATATTCAGGGGTGCCCATGCGAATAGAATGCAATTCGCCGCTATGTCCTTTCTATTTTATTTTATTTTTTTTCCCTGTCTTTGTACACATCACTGAATACGTCTCCCCCCCGCTTCCGCCCCTTCGTACGTCCGTGGAAGTCTCTAACGTCCCCAGCTTCGCATTCGCCAGGTTTAGCACCCAACCGAACACATTTGTCTTCTCTGCTGCCGTGGCTTCCTGGAATTCCCCCTGATCTCTTAATGAACTAGTGGTTAATTTTCAAAACACTATAATGGAGCCTCGTGGCTTCATTACAGTGTTTTGAGATCACCAGCTTGCAACAGTTCTTCCCCCTCCCCCCATCCATGTTCTCGGAAGTGTGTTTGTCTTTTTTCCCTTCTCCCCCGTGAAAACTTCACCCGCTCCGCTCTCGCGGTCTTTGCGCATGAAGGAACGTCCTTCTCGGCTAATGCAAGAACGATCAAAGACTCGCATGGGAGCATCGCGTGGGGCTCGGGACTGTTGGAGCAGGCTGGGGCTCTTCCGTCGCCGGACATGTCTTCGCCGTGATCCCACGATCCCCTTAAATTTTGGATCCCCGTCGATCTTTGCACGTTGGGCAAGGACTGAAGTCCACCTTGCGGTCACGAAGCACGAAAGCGTTGTGTCGCGGATGGCATCTTCGTCGTCGTGTTGCTGCCTGCAGCGGTCGGTCGATGCTTCCTTCTAATGCATGTTTCTCTTCCTCAGTACCTCAGTTAAATATCAAGATTCCTTTAAACAATTATTAAAGGATGGTAAAATTGAGATCACTACTGGTGGATGGGTTATGACTGACGAAGCCACAGTGAATTTGTATTCCATGATACACCAGCTCGTTGAAGGTACTTTCACTTTTCGTAGTTTCCCTGTACAGCAGAGCTCTCACTTCACTTGTGGTGCCAAAGATCACATTTGAGTTTCCACTGTAAAATAATTAAGGCATTTGCAGGTCGTTTGTCCGAGTGCCAACTCATGGTGTATAATATGGTGTTTGTGCTGCTCAGGTCACCAGTGGGTCAAGCACCACCTGAATTTTCACCCCAAATCTTCCTGGTCCATTGATCCGTTCGGCCACGGCGCCACGTTTCCGTATCTCCTAAAATCGAGCGGCATCGAGAACATGGTCATTCAGCGCATCCACTATGCGTGGAAGAAGTGGTTCGCCAGCAACAAGGCCAACGACTTCATCTGGAGGCAGTCCTGGGACGCGAAAGGGAGGCACGACATCCTGTGCCACAACATGCCGTACGACATCTACTCCATCAAGCACTCCTGCGGCCCGTTCCCGGAAGTGTGCCTCAGCTACGACTTCCGCAAGCTCCCGTTCGAGCTGACCGAGAGCGGCATGGTGTCCGTCCCCATCGACAGACACAACGTGGAGGCCAAGGCTGAGACGCTCTTGGAGCAGTACGAGCGGACGGCGTCGCTGTCCGATCACGACGTGCTCATGGTGATCGTCGGCGATGACTTCCGCTATGACCACCAGCTCGAGTGGAACCAGCAGTTCGGGAATTACAAGATGATAATCGATTACCTGCAAGAGAGATCCTCCCTGTACAACGTGAACATCTCCTTCGGCACCTTGTCTGACTACTTCGAGGAGGTGCGGGACCGCGCCGACAGCATGCTGTCCATACAGGGGGACTTCATGCCTTACAGCGACGTATTCACCAGCGGCGAGCCGGCGTACTGGACCGGCTACTACACCACCAGGCCCTACATGAAGGCCCTGGTCCGAGAGGTGGAGCACAGCTTGAGGGCTGCCGAAATCCTCTTCTCCCTCGCCGTCACGAACCCGAAGACGACGGGCAACCTCGCCAGCAAGTACGGATCCCTCGTGGAAGCCAGGCGCAACCTGGCGCTCTTCCAGCATCACGACGCCATCACCGGCACCTCGCGAGCGGCGGTGATGCACGATTACGGCGAGATGCTGCACAGCTCGCTTCAGATCGCCAACGACCTGCAGGCGTTGTCTTCCCAGCTCATTCTTTCCGACGGACTGCAGCAGACGCCGAGGATGCTGTTCATGGACCACGAGAGGAACACCTACGACCGCTACTCCACGAACAAGGTGCTTTCCGTGTCCGCAGACAAGCCTCAGAGGATCACCCTCTTCAACTCTCACCCCCACACCCGCGAGGAAGTCGTCCGCGTCCTGGTGCCCACCGTCCACGTCCGGATATCCGACTCGGAAGGTCGCGACGTGCCATTCCAAGTGAACCCTCTGTGGTCGGAAGAGCTGACCATACTGGACAGCAGATACGAGGCATTCTTCCTGGCGGTCCTGCCTCCCTTGAGCTTCGCCTCGTTCCTGGTGTCGTGCAGCGACGTCGCTCTCTCTACGGCCACGGTGTACAGCAGCCACGCGAACCAGAGCCGCAAGAGCGACGAGCACTTCCAGATGAAGCGGATCCTGGACGGCGACATCAAGCTGGAGAACGAGCACATGAAGGTAGTCTTCTGCGGGAAGACGAGGCTGCTCAAGTACGTCGAGGACAAGCGCACAGGGCGCTCCATGGTGTGCAGCCTCAAGTTCGCCGCGTACAACTCGGAGAACGGCGCCAGCGGCGCCTACCTCTTCAAGCCGACCAGCAGCGTCGAGAGCGACGTGCTGTGGGACATGGACCCCAGCGTCTTCGTGACGTCCGGGAAATTGTTCACGGAATTCACCGCGGTGTTCGGAAACGTGCTCGTGTACTCGATGAGGATATACAACGTCGGGAGCGACCTCTCGCGCGGCATCTACCTGGAGACACTGCTCGACATGTCCCGGGACATGCGCTTCCTGAACAAGGAGTTCATCCTGCGCTTCCTGACCGACCTGAGCACGGACGTCCTGCACACCGACTCCAACGGCTTCCAGATGATCAGGAGGAAGCACGTCCCGTCCGTGGGACTGGAAGGAAACTACTACCCCGTCACCAACCTGATGTTCCTGGAGGAAGGGAACGTTCGCTTGAACCTGGTCGTGTCCAGGGCTCACGGCGCGGCCGTCTGGAACACGGGGATACTCGAGCTGATGCTGGACAGGCGCACGGCCTACGACGACAGGCGGGGGATGGGCGAGAGCGTCCTCGACCAGAGGAAGACGCTGTCCAAGTTTTGGTTGCTCCTGGAGAGCGCCGGAGTGAGCGGCGCCGACGGGGCGTCCCGGAAAGGGTCGGACGCCGGTCCCGGAAACCGCATCCCGAATCCCAGCTCCCTGGCCGACTACCTGTCCACGAGCCTCAACTACCCTCCGCTGCTCTTCGTGGTCTCGAAGGATTACTCCAGCCGGATGAAGCAAGCGGAGGGGTTCCTGAGCGCCCCATTCCCCTGTGATACCGAGCTCGTCAGCCTGAGGTCCCTGGCCGATTCCCGGACGTTCTCCGAGCCCTCCCGCAGCGTGCTGATGACCGTGCACCGCAAGGGGCAGGATTGTCGCTTCGCCGATGGGACCTCGGCGGCGGCCTCCTGCGAACCTCCGCGCGGAGACTACCCCTTCCCGGACCTGCGGTTCCCAATACACCAGGTCGAGAGCCTGGAGCTGGTCACGCTCACGGGGCTGAGGTCACTGGGGCGGCTGCAGTCCTTCCGGAGCCTGCGCATCTCGCCTCAGGAATTGCAATCCCTGAACGTGACTTTCCGGTGACGGTGACGCGCCCGCGCGCGCGTTTCCCCGTGCTCGTGATTCTCGTGATTTCACCCAAGGGAGGGGGAGGAGAGAGAGGGATCTTCGCACCCTCCCAAAATAAAAGGCTATTTTTCAAGTCCCGGCTGCTACTCATCGTCATTCCAGCGAGCCAGCACGTTCGGAAAGTGGACATCGATCAGCATGATTCTCCCGGTCCAGCATCCCCAAACTGGCGGGTCTAGAGGAGAGGCCTCCTGGTTTGGAGCCGGTTCCCTTCGGGGCTCCGTTCCGGTTGCAAAGGTGGAGTCGTCCCTTTCCCCTCGAGGAAGGACCCTCCATCGCGTGACATGGAGCTGGTTGATGTCTTCCTCTGGGAAGGGGCTGCTTCTCCAGAGTGTCAAGGTGCTCGCTGCTTCCTTCGGGGAGAGCCCCTCAGAAAAAATGGGAAGCGTCCCTTCGGGGTTCTCTTCCGAGGAGGAGGGAATAAGGGCCGGTTCCCTTGCGGGTTCCCTCCGGAGACAACCCGGGGGAGGGTTCCCTTCGGGGTCCTCCCCCAAAAGCGTAAGAGAGGGACAGACTCCGTCCTCGAGAGCCCTTCCTGGATTCATAGGGTGGTCCCCTCTCGGGGTATCCCCTAGCATGTCTCGTTGGGCGAGACACCACTCGCCTTCCCGGAGGCACGGGGTGCGTGGGCTGTGGGATCCGCCCGCGGTTCAGATGCTTCGTCCATTGTCGAGAGCGACACACACAAATCCTTGAGGCATCTCTACGAAAAGGATGCGGTGGTGATCTCCGCAGAGAGGGCTTGTCCAGCGTGCCAGGAAGAGGAAAGGGTGCTCGGCCTCGGAGGCCTTGAAGTGCGGTCCAAGGAACCTCCGCAGGGAAGAAAGTTTTCATCTAGCGATGATCACGCCTCTGCAAGCATCCTTGGCTATGATGTTGCCCGCGCGCAAAGCCCAGAAGAAAGAGGTGGTGGTGTTTTCAATCCTCCGTCCGCTCGAGCCTGGATGGGCAGACATGAAGGGCAGTTGCGTCCCCGTCTCGAGAGTGCGATCCACCACCCGTTGCTGAGCAACCGGTACACCGCACGGATTATCTCGATGCCCTTTTTTGGTCTCAACGGCCTGTCACCGACGGCGCGCCCGCGGGTTAGGAGCTCCTTTTCCGACCGGGAGGCAACCATCCCCTGGCTGGGGCCACGGAGATCCTGCGGCCGTCGAAATCCGCCTTGTCAGAAATATTTCTCAGCATCCGCCGTGTCCTTCGACGGAACGGGAAGGTGATTCGGCGATCCCTGAGTTTCAAGACAGGTTCTCCTCCGCCCCGCTCGGGGAAACGCTTGTGGCTGTGAGGTGAGCGTCCCTGATCCCTTGAAAGCTGGAGATGCGCTTCCGTGGAGCGAATAGCCTCGACACTTTTCGGAAACGGGAGGAACGGAGCGCTGAAACGGTTGGAGCCCTCTGGCTCGCCGAGAAGGCAGAATGCCGTCCTCCGTTCCAGCGAACTTCGGACTGCGCAGAGATTCATGAGAATGGATTGCCATCAGACTGGCCTGGTCCTGTTCCGGCTAACAAATTGGAATTCCAGGACCATCGTCGGGGCGACTGCTTTGGAAAAACAGGGGTTTCGGAACTTGGCCTTTCACAGCAGCCTGCCCACGGCAACGCTCCTCCTAAACCAAGATTAAATGTAAATCTCCACAATCGCCTGTCTCCGGGTCATCGGTATCCAGCGCAACAGCCAAATTCCGAATCTCAAGCGTATGCAAATCATTTACAATGCAGTGATCAACGGACTCCCGATGAACATTGGCGGCGGCCCGGACTGTTCCAACCCCGGCGTGAAAGCTCACACAGTTGCATCGGTATCCCCGATGTCTGTTCATTGAATCAGTCAGTAGTGACAAGAAGTGGTGCTGGTTCCACCACATCTCGTCCGCAAAGCACCCAGCTCAACTGAGAATGCAAACGCGGGAATTGAGACTAAGGGATGATTCACATCAGAACGTTCCCAAGACATCCGAGAGCATTGGGAGATCAAGAGAAACCTCTGCGTTCCAACTAAAGACAGGTGGGATACTCTTATCGTCCAAAAAAGTGTAAAATTTGACGATATGTTCGATGTCCTGACTACCGGATACAACCAGTATAGCTCTCACAGCGATAAAGACTTTTCTTCTGGAAGTCTCCAGAGATCACTGAGCGCCAGGCTAAAGCGGCAGAAGTTCGAAGACAGTGATAATGCTTCTTTTCCTGTGAAATCTCTGGTTGTGCAACGCAACAGGAAGATTCAGCAAAGAGAAGAGTGTGTGAAGAGACTGCTGGAATGGAAGCAGCGAATGTTGCAGTCTCCTCTGAAACCGAAAGTCCTCACGATGTACGTCATTGCCGACCAGAGATCGGCCGCTCCCACGGTGAGCTGGCAGCAGCTCTCCGCTGTCATCGAGAAGGCCCATTTCTTCTTGCGTGCTTTCCTCCGCTGTTTGGTTCCCAGACTAGCTGATTCGAGCCTCAAAATCAGCGAATTTCTTCCTAATCCATCCACCGCTTCTAAAAGAACAAAATGACACCGGTCTGGATGCACCGTCTCTGCCTGTCAAAGCGCGACGTTTCGTGACTGCGTGCCCCAACAACCCATTCGTGCATCTTGGCACGAATCCAACCCTTCAGGCGTTCCTTGGTGTCAAAGCTGCTGCCGCTCGATGTCAAAACTGAAATCGCAAATAACGCAACTTGAGATGCAGCAAAAAGAAACTCGGAACCCGCAAGGAGGGGTGTTCCGGCGTGTTCTGGATCGCGTTCGCGAGACGGGAACACAACTGCCTTTCGTGTCTGTTACTTCAGGCTCGGGCGGAGGGAGGATGGCACGTACCACTCCCCTTTCTTTGAGGAGGAGAGAAGGAGGAAGGGGGTTCCTTGGACCTCACTGCAAGGCCTCCGCGGCCGAGGAGCACCCTTTTCCTCCTTCCGGCACTGTGAGATGCAGATATGACGGATTCGGTGCTGCATTCTTGAACTTTGTACGGTGAGATTGCCTAAGCGATAGCTTTGGAGTGTTCATCAGTGAGAGCTTAGATCCCATCGTCAAGCTGTCAGTCAGTCTCAAGCGATCATTGAGATGCTGATTGCGGTTGATGTGAACTTCCACAATCCTCACGTGGCCAGAGGCAACTTTAATTACCAGACCTGGTCAGCCTCTTCGCTCTCCCAAAGAAAAAGATTGGCATCTGCAGTTCCGAGTACCGTGGCAACTACGTTACTTGATGATGAGACCTTTACGATGCTTCTATTCCGATGCTCTTTCCTGAAACTCTGTGTTCTTTCAACCTGTGTCTCTCTCTCTCTCTCTCATTTTTCCACATCTAAATGCTTTCTATGCTTTCCTATACCTTTACCCCTATTCTGAACCCTCTTCTCCCTTTCGGCATCAGTTTGTTTGCTACTGCAAATTTCGAGACCACATTAAGTTTGGTTGCAGAACCCAGGCATGAGCACAACTGCCAATGGCCACGTGGTGTGCCCCCCACCTCAGGTGCAGCATGGCAGTGATTTCATCTCTTCAAAGAAGAGGCATAGAAAGGACGTGAGATTTCCTTAGCAGCTTACAAGAGCCGTCCGTGTCTCATCAATACACATCGTGTGAATAAAGATTGATTGATGTACAAAGTAATGCGTGTATTTATATTACTGTTTACAATATGCTTTATAGACGCCCTGCTTTTAGCCTTTAGCGAATCTGTGTAGCTTACTTGGTCGGCAAGTAATTGTACAATGCGGTACACGACCACTTTTTAGCCGTGGTTTCCAAGGCACCAACTGCCGGAAATTGCGAGGCACGCTTTGACTGGCAGCACCCTAAGAAAAGTATCACCCAATGCTGTTTCGAAGGGTTCAGTCCACCGTGAATCACACACAATTGAAAACCCTTGGAAAATGTTTCCAGGAAGCCAATTGGTGTGTTTTCTGCAGACAGAGACTTTTCCTTTCTCGCGCTCTAGTAAAAATCAGCGCTTTTGTTTTAAGAAACAGTGATGCCAAGTGCACCAACTTTGAATTCGTTAGTCGCTGTTTGGCAAAAACTTAGCCCTCCCCTCTCCAAATCGCCTTCAACGTTTATGACTTTCTCGTGTTGTTACATGAGTTTGGGAACGGTGAGCACAAAAGGGTTTTCATATGATTTTTCATGTTGCGTGGACGAGAAACCTCATCACGTGTTCGCACTGGTTCGTTATCCCCACGATGCGTTTCACAGACTTTGGGTGAGTCTGCACTTGCAAGTTGTTCATTCCGTAATGCACAGCACGCTACTCGCTCTATGTGAAAATCGAAACAGAAAAGAGAAGGTCCGGAGAAGAAAAAAAGGCCTCCCGATACGTTTCTCCCCCTCTTGTATGGTGGTGATTCACGTTCCTCGTGAAAATCTGTAAAGTAAAATCTCCGGGCTAAGTGAACCTGAGATCGCATTGTGTCCTGCAAAGTCAGCCTTGAGAAAGATGAAACCATCACCTCTGAATGCCCCCGGGAACTCCATCTTCCAGTTTCACGTTTTCAAAAGATACACGGAGGTGCATGTTTTTGTTTTTGCTTTTTAAGCTCGTTACATTCAAAAGACAGAACCTATTTCACACAGTCAAGACGATCTTTCCGATCTGTGTTGGCTCGAGAAGCTGTTCGGCAGCAGGGGATTGAGAGAACCCACGCACGCCGAGCACCAAGAGCGCTTGCGGCTCCATCCCTTGCACCGGTCCCTGCAAGACAAATCGTTCCCGGTTTCTTACAAACCAGCTGCTGCCTTCCCGCGCCGGGGGGTCGTGGAACCGTCCGTTTCGGGCTTGTTGGCATGGCACGGCCAATTCGATCATCAGTCGGTAGCTCCAACCCAAAGTGATCTCACGGATTAATGAAGCTGCAAACGTGCAGCCTCTACGGCGTCGCAAAGACGGGAAGAACGTATTCCCACCCACCCTATCGCTCGGAAGAAATGTCCGTTTGATTCGAAATGATTGTGGGTCTTCTTGAAGAGGAACATCATACATCGTACCGTACATCTTCTTTCGGTGTGAGATTGGAAAAAAAAAAAAAAAACGGCGTGGTACGCTCGGCAGGCATGTACATGATCGGGGATGAGAATATTCCCACTGGAAGCCTATGACTGCTTTGGTTTGAACCCCACGGGTTTATTTGGGGACACGGGTCCCTGACTAGGGATTCGCATGATGAAAAGACCTTCAAGGAGACCAGGCCGTACTTCAGAAAAATATATTTTTGGATTTACAGAGATATAAAAATTGGCATTTTCCGTATCGTGGATGACGGCTTCGCAAGCTCACACGGTCTTGGGTTCCCGCGAATTTTCGACTGACCATGATTTTCTAAGAAGTGGATGCTGTTGCTTACGCACCAATCACTCAATTCTTGAATCGCAGGCAAGGGGGAGGGGGGGGATAGGGAAAGGTCACTGAACACCAGCCCTACGATGAGGGATTCTGAAAGGAAAACACTCGCGCTGAACCCCGTCTGAGTGATTCGAAAACACAACATGCACATCAGACCAATTTAAAGAAAAAAACAACAACAGGGGGGGGGGCACACGCAGGCGCATCAACGAGAATGCCGGGGATGACTGCCGTTTAATTAGGAAATGATAACGCACTTGCACAAAACAGTGCATGAAGCAACAGGGGCGCATTCGCATAAATAACATGCATTTTTGATAAAAGTTATCTTTGTAGATCACTGCAATATATACACACAGTTTACGAGCTGGCTACAGATTTCTTTCGCAGAGACTTCCTGACTTTCGTTACCACCTTATCACAACTGCCTGAGGAGGAGCCTGGGTTCTGTAGATCTTTTTCAGGAGGATCTGCTTCTGAACTGCAACATGAAGTGAGCTCATGAGAAAAGGAGGGGACTCGAAGTCCTCACCTAGTTTTCCGAAATAAGCGCTTGCTTTTCTTTATTTTTTTCTTAATGATGCACGGTGTGCCGACTTGACTGTCTTTGCTGCCCAAATCAGCATCCTTGGAATCCGTGGTCTTATTGTTTTTATTCCCAGAAGTAGAATATTCTCTTGACTGTCCTCTATCACCAGTTGCTTGAACATTCTCTGAGGATATCTGAAGGGCCTGAGCTCTTGCTCGCGTCATTGGAGGTGAGAACACGAAAGAGGTATGTCTGCTCTTGGGGACACTTGAAACTGGAAAGACCCAATAATGAAATTTCCCTTCGGAATGGCTCCGAAATACCTTCTTCGGGACTAGCCACAGGTATTGGGATGGTGAACTGGAAAAGAGGAGAAACCGGCTCTTTTGCATCCAAGTGCTGCAACGGCGACAGATGTTTGCTCTCGGAATCATCTTCGGAGACACGAATTCTTTTTACCTAATTAGGAGATTCGATTGCAAGCTGGAAAACCCAACCGACCCACTCTACTTACACTCTTGGACATTTCGTGTGGAGGTGTTTCATTTGGTGAGATGGAATGCGCACCCTGCTGCAGCGTCACTCCGAGGGAACTACCTCTGGCTTTCTTTCTTGTTCTCAAGCACTTTTTCGATGGTATTCGGGATCGGTGTACCATGCTGCGTACAATTTTCAACTTGGAATCGGCAGAATCGGAAAACACGTAAGGTTTTCCTATAGGTGGCTGAACTTTTTCCACATCATCATGTGATTTTTGTTTTTCTTCTAAGCAGAGTTAAATGATGATTTACTGTGCAAAACATTCCTCACCTTTAACAACAAGTTCGGTGACTTCTTCCAGTGACTCAGATGCTGGAGTACTGCACATCAAAGAGTTGCCTAGTTCACTTTTCTTAGAAACAATTACGGGCGTCTGTTCCGACAAACTTGGAGGTTGCACATCCTCTTCAAGATACCTAGCTTCCAGGTCTACCACCAGCAATACTAACGTGATTAAAGACTACCTTGATGAGAGGTTGAATGAATTCTGCGTCTTCAGGATGGCACTTTGATCAATTTCATGGTGTTTCATGGAGTTTTTCTGCTGCAGCTTGACATGTGAGCGACGAGTTGGCGAATACAGACGTGCTGGTGAATGCATCCCTGCACCTTCCTCAGCTTGCAATTTGAAGGTACTGACTTCTGGCAAAGGACTGAAGAACGGTACTCATGAATACTATGTCCGTCTCACCTAGAGATGTTACTCATATATGATGGTGGCAGTGCTATGGTGGCCCTCGTCCTCGGTAGTTCGGGGATATCAAACCGCAGCTGTTTGCATGTTGGTTTTTCGGTATTTGCACCCGATTCCGAATGCGTCAATTCAGAATCGGATGTAGTCAACACTTCAGGTTCAAATGCCAGCAATGCTTTCCCACTATCTTGATATTTTCGCTTGTGCTGATGAAATGAAATTCTGAGATGCCTTTAATACCCTTAATTCTACCTTGAGAATGGAAAGAGGGGTGTAGGACCTGGGGGAACAAATGCCTGAAACTTTATCACAAACAATAGGATGAATAATAGCTGTATTTAGAATACTGTAAACTTCCTTCCATCTGATGAATATCATTACATTCTGTTTCCATTCTGTATCTAGCTTACTCAGAATATTTTGTCTGCATTCTGTTCACTTGATCGGTGTTACATGGCACATCCTTGTTTTCCTGCTTCACAGCTACATATGGCACAGTCTTTCTATCAGTAGAATCAACACAAGTGCATACTGGTTCTGAAAGTATAAGACGTTTTGGACCAGAGTACAACAGTACCAGAACTCGAGAACGGATGCTGTTTTTGCTGAGAGTGTTGATTTGCTAACACCAAAATTGGAGGTACGAAGCAAAGGTACTTAGCAGACAAATAACTGGCATATCCCGAATCATGTAATAGAGAAAGAGCTTCTTTGTATCTGTGGCACTAATGAATCTCCTTGCCATGACTTGACTTACCTTGAATGGTACAACAGATAACGTAAGACAAGCTCATCGCTCTTCTGATTTCCATACATGCTGGCTAAGGATTCTTTCAACATCAATATCTCTCCATTATCTAGAATGATTTCCAGCAACTGCGCACGGCAAGCTTTATTCTTCCAGGAATCTAAGTAATACTTTTTTGAACAGAAGAACATTTGATTCCACTAGTAGCAACCTGTGAAAAGTTGTTTCATCTCTTCTTCATAATCCAACAACGCCTGGTGTTGACGGAGCAACATTACAGCTTCCAATACCTTTTCTGATGCCAAAAGAATACGTATATCCAATTTCATGGAACTGCAACATGTCTGGACAGGGGCAAAGTAAGTCCAATAGTAACGTGCAATAGCTGCCTCCTTCCTATCTAGTAATAACTCAATTATGGCCTTATGCTGCCAGTGCTTTCTGTCTGATAAACTGATCACAGGATCCATCAAAATGACAATGCCAGCCTACAAATACAATTTTTTTTCCCTCTTTTTTTTTTTCTTTAAAAATCTGTAACCTCATTATCTTCATGATCTATCAGCCAGAATGCTTCTGTCAATTTAGTCAACCCAGGTTTCAAAAGAAAGCTTGAAGGGAAGGAAGCCAGATGCTCCAAAACTTCGCTGTTCCAACATTCCTGTCAGTATCCTCTATACTTTCAACTTCAATATCTCACCTGTTCTTATCAAAAATTCTGGCCAAATCAAAAAATAAGTAGTGAACTAGGCAGTGTTTGGCATAAAGTGGAATGCTTGGGACCAAATATATAGCCAAAAGAGACTGTAAGGATGGAGGAGGGTATTTTCCATCTCCTCCTCCTTCAATCCAACATTCCCTTAACATTGGGCTCAGTTCTTCCACAACGAGATCAATGAGAAGAGCTGATTCCTGCAAATTTTTCCTCAAATTGCTATACTGCTGAAGCATTTTTGTGTATGGATAGCTGATCTGATCACAGACAAACCAATCCTCTGCACGTTCTGGCAGCAGGCCAGCATTAAGAAACCAAATAACTACATCTAGATACTCAGTCAACAATTGCACAACTTCGCAATGAGAATGAAGCTTGGCTGAAACATGCTAATAAAAATAACTGCAAACTTTTCGCTACCTTTATCTAAAGGATCTCTCTTGCTAGCACAAATGGTAGTAAAGATTAGCCATAGAGTATGCATCTGGTCTGAAAGAGACTGCAATTTCTGTAGTAAACTCTGTTCTATTCCACAACCACTTAAATCGAATAAAGGTTTTCCTAAGATATGCAAGTTGGAAAAAGCAGTTACCAAAGAATGATCATACTATAAGCATCCAGTTCATTCTTGAAGAAGGTGACTCTTTCCCATGCCCAGGATGTCAAAAAATCAAGTGTTCCAACACTCAGTGGGATGTTATATCCTTGACACCATTGCTGGATGCTCAAGTCAAAAAATGCAACTTGCCTTTGTTCTAGTAACATGTTCAGCAAAAGATGAATTTGCACCCTCTGAAAAACCACAAGGGAAACCTAAGAACTGAGTTAAAACTACAATTTGATGTAATAGTACATAAATGCAATTCATTTTGCGAAAGTAGATTTTTAATATAAAAAACAGTTTGGCTAAAAACTTAACAAAAATGTTCATCTGTTCTGCAACAGGACAAAATGACTTTGATGAAATAATGCTAATCAAAATACAAAGAATACGTATGGCTTTCATGGAAAAGTACAGTGTTGATTTTTTTTTGTGCGATGCTCCATAACACTGTTTAGAAACATTCAGAGAAATTTGGCAGCGATAGACCTGAAGTAATATCTCTTAGCTCATAACAAACCAAAAACAAAGCCTAAGGATCACAAGAAAGAAAACACATGCTCTCCTTATAGCAATGGTGACTTAACAAACTGGACAGATTACAATGCAAGTTTATCGCGTTTGTTGACAAGTTCTCAAATTTAAATGCTGCAAGCAACAAAAAAAAATCAAGGGATTTCTAGCTAATCTTCTTTCTAGAATTGAGTATAAATATAAATCACACCGAAATCAAATGTTTCAACAAAATAAAAGATTACTTCTTTTCCACCAGTCCATAATCCATGTCCTTTCTTCACTCTAATCGTACTGTTCTATTAAAATCTGCAATTGACCACACTTACACAGAACCATTCATTTCCATTAATGCTGCAAATACGCAAACCGAAAAGCTTTGCAGTGCTTTCCATTATCAAACAATTATCTACCCTCAAAACTAGAGCGAAAATTATTTTCCATTTGTTTTAAGAAAAGAAAAGTAGATATTTATTACTGCAGCATGAAAAGCTAATGTATATTAAGAATATCATCAAAACTGAGAAAAGGCAACTGAAAAGGACTTACTTCTGTCATTTGTTGTGGAATAGCTGTCTTAGTTGATATCAATCCACAGTCAAGACTGGCTGCTAAGAAATCTTCTGTATACTCGAAAATAAAAACCCCTTTATGAACCATCTGCTGCATCATGAATTCCTGGATTCCCATAAAACTAACTGAGATTATGGAATGCGTAGTTAAACATCTCGCATCTAACGCAGGTTGGATGAATATCAAAATTAAAAAAGTTTCTTACTAAATGACAGTGACTGAGGATGAAGATGTTCAGAATGCTGAACACCTTTAGGCCGATGTAAAAATGGGCCAGCATGAAAAGAGTTTATAATTCTGCAATCTAAGAGCTGCTCTTTGTGACTATCTATACATTCCAAATGGAAAGTAGCAAAAAAAGAGCACGAATCGAATTCAGTAACGACTGGACTGAATGGCATCAAGGCTTGATACCACTGATTGAGATCAAACAAGCCCAAATACCATTTTGGTGCATGGCCCATTTCTTGGGCTAACCAAACCACAGCCATTATCGTATGATCCACATCACTGTTACCTGTATGTCATCAGATAAAAGCAGAAAAAAGTTCTTACTTACTGCTATCTTCCAGAGTACTACTACTAACTTGGATGAAAGGATTAAGTAAAGTATAACATGAAATGAGTTGACTAGAGATGTTTTTCTCTGGAATTTTGCAAGGGTTATGACTCAACTCCAACAACATCCGACAAGTGATAGCATGGATTCCCTATGAAAAGTTCTGAAAAATTTAGCTACCTTGATTACTACCTGATAACAGATACGACCATCTGTTGAATGCTTTCTGTCAAAACAAATAGAATACAACACTAGAGAAGCCAAGTTCTCAGAATTTAGAGATGACATTTTTGCATCTGTACCACTATAACCAACCCACAAATACACATAATTCCGAGGATCATTTTCAGGGTCTTGGAAAGTGAAGGATGCTACATTTGTATGAGAAACTTCCGTATTAACAAATCTGAAATCACGAGATTTCTGAAATACCATTTAATTGATTGGAGTTTGCCTCACTTTAAGTATATGCCATTAATTTTTTATGATTGCGCTTAAAGTTATTTCGAATTCTACAGAATTCAGTCAGTTTTTTTAAGGCACCGAATATGAAATCTCAAATCAATATTCATCTGCTATGCAACGTATTTATATATGTATGATGTTAATACTACCAATATAATAACAAACTGCCATGTTCACTAACTCCAACCATTATTTATGTAATACTGAGCAAAAGGATTTGAATTTCTGCAACTTTGTTGATAGGACACCAACACATGTTATTAAACTCGTACACGCTTTAATGTCTTAACACTTCTTGAATACTTTGAAAATTTTTTCCAAGAGAATCTTAACAAAAGGGATGAACACTATATGTTCTGTACATGCATTCTCCCAAAAGGTGCACAATCTGGGCAATTAAACAAACGGTTCTTATGAAATTATTGGCAAAATACTGCCTACTTATTATTCTGCATACTAAAAATAAATATCTAAATGCTATAATGTTGATTGATAAATAAGAATTCATAATGAAAACAAAAAAACAATGTAAACAAAAATGCTGATATCTGGGAAGAATTTCATTCACTTTTCATATATTATAAGCACATTGAACTCTGCTCAACATCTACAAAAGGCATGTCAGACTGTCACAGGAATTTTACACAAGCTTAACAAAGGTTTACAAAAAATGCATTTTAAAATGAACATATTACTTTTTAAAACTTTCACACAAACTTGTCGCATCAAACATGCTTTCCCAATACATTAGAAAATTCATTAACAGATCTATAATTTCATTTCTTATTTACTTACTCTAGTGTTAACTGGGCTAAGTTCCAAAACTCTATTTTCCCATTTTGGAAGCCAACTGCCAAAACGGTAATTTCAGGAATATATTTGAGGCAGCTAACAGAATTATTCGTTTCTTGTTGCATGAATTCTGGAAAAATATTATCCTTCAAAATGGTATTTGTAAAGCCATTAATGAGCAAATAAATGTCACTGGGTATTTTCACTTGTGATTTATTTTGGAAAAACTGTAATGATAATACAAGGATATATTCAGGGATAAAGTAAAAACATAAAAAAATCATTTGTATTACAGAATGTTGACCTACAACCAAGATTACATTCAGAAATATCAATAGTATTCAAATTATTACTGATGACAATCCTAGACACATTTAAATTAACCACATAGGTTCACTGTATGGGTTTAACTATCAAGAGGTCATGCTAGTTTACTCAATAAATACAATGTGCGATTGCACAAAGGTCTTATGAACTTAGTGGCATAATAATTTACATAAATAAGGCAACAGTTGTACCATAATGATTCACAGATTGTTAATCAGGATGCAATCATGCTCACATTATATATCTGCAACTGAAAAGCAAAAAGACAACAATCAAGTAGTATTCTCGAGTATACTTCAAGAGCTCAGAAAAAAATACTGAAAGGAGGTTGATATGCTTACAATCTGCCAAGTTTAGGGAAACTTGAAGTATCAATAATTTACATTAATTGTGGAAGATCGAAAATGTAGGATGTCACAAGTTAAGCCAGTATGTACAAAGAAAATATTTAGGTGGGATCCATTTTACTTTGGAAATAGTAATAAACCTTATAAGCAATTGCACAGAAAATGATATAGTAGGTAATGGAAATTGTTGCTTATGTGCCATTAGCAGCAAGTCATAGTGGAAATAATGTACAAAGTAAAAAATATGCAATGGAAATACGAAATGCATTCGGAATTGAGAGTAAAGAGTTTGGTTCATACCAGCTGCTAGTGCTCAATACCAGCATTTTGGACTTATGACACTAGAAAGACAAGGTAGTCTTTTGACTAAGGTACTAAAGGTAAAGGTGTTTCCACTCTCAACATATATGGATTACACAATGAACCAGTTATGAATATGCACTTCAAGTTGGAGAACAATCACAAGATAGAAACATATGAGACCAACAATTGTGACATTAAAGTACTGAAAAGAACTAAGGTATATGCCCCTGTAAATAACGTAGATAATAATCATTGATGAAGTTAATAACAGGGAAAGAGTGAAATGAAAGTTAGTGCAAATAATAAAAATGCAACATTAACCTTAGCAGTAACAAAACACACATGCCAATACCAAATGATCAAAGAATTACTACTAAATTCAGATATTAGAATGAAAAATGATCCAGTTAACTCAGAACTCTTAAATGTCTTCTCCAGTTTATACAAAAATTTTGCAAATTAATCACAATCACTGATAATCAAGGTAATAAGTTATTTTATTTTTTTTAAACTGGAGGTATTTCAAATGCTCTATTAATAACAACACTGAAATAATTTTGCATATAGAATATCATTTCAACTGAAATTCTAGAAAATGAAAGCTCTCCCAGTACATTAATGCAACATATAAAGTCAATCTTATAGAGACAAAAAATACGTTTGGTTATACATTTGATTTCATTAGAAGCAAGCAGTGAAAATGAAACATACGCAAAGCAGAAATGAAAAAATCAGAAAACACCATGAACACGACAAAACAAAGCATGATCAGATATAAGATGAAAAACAAATATTTAAAAATTTTTGAATCCGAATGATAAATTCATAACAAAATTCCATTGACCAAAGCAATTTTAAGAAGCAGAAAACAATAACTGAACATTCTGACAGTAAAACTTCTTTCTCAGTAAACCTATAGACTCCAAATGCAGGTATTTCTCATAAAAATTTACGTAAATTATTATGCCATACTTCATTTTACAAATGATGTTGAAAATGCAAACTTAATTTGTAAGATCTAAAAATAATAATTAACTAGAATCGTATAATTAAAAAGAATTGTGCTTGTGATCATGTGCATGATTAATATAGTAAACATTCAAAAAGCTTTAATTCATAACCATGAGATCTTAATTAATCGACTGAAGACTTAATAAATTCAATAATATTGGCATGATGAGACTCTGGAATAGAAACTGGAACTGCTAAATGAAAATTTGGATTCTACATTCAATGAAATTTGGTTTTAAGCCATCATATACTGTAATATTAAAACACAACCAAATCTAGATATGCATGCATTCAGATGTGTCCCCAATAAATTATCTGGTTCCATGATTACAAGTATAAAATAAGCTAGTGAAGCATAATATCTAAACTTCTAGGATCAAAAGCAACAAGCAAAGAATAGATAACCAACATGCAGAAAAAGACAAAAATAATACAAAATCAAAGAGAACTAAAAGATTTTCATAACATTGCTTTTCTTCTTGACCTACAGAACTACATACCATGTAAAGGAACAGCCATATGTTTTTGATCATAGGAATGTTTCTTCCATCTCTCATTATTACAACTACCAATAAGGGTGATCTCCATAGGTATGGTTGGAATCGTGCTTTGAAATGCCTCATCATTAATTTTATCCATGTTTAGGTCAACTAGGTAGGCATGTCCCTTAAGAGTACCCACACAAGCAATGCATTGCATTTCTTGTAACATTGGTTCCAGTGCTTTGGTTTCTGATTTACTGATCACCTCTAATGAACTTACCTAGAAAGGGAAAGGCACATTAGCTTTGCAATCACAGGTGAACAAGCACAGTACTATAGTATATGTAACAGGTAAAAAGGAATATCTGAAGGAATACATTTTTTGCTGACATTAGTTGAATGTATCTTTGAAAATGTAGTCACTGTACAGCATGGGTTGTGCACATTTATAAATTTAATTATACACTATCAGTTAAACAATATATTGTCAAGCATAATTGACTTATTCAACAGAAAATCCTAAAAACATGAATGAAAAACTCGGGAATCCATTCAGCATATTTGATGAAAGCAACATTTGATGGAAGCAACATCTGAATAACTGATCATATGATGGGTTCCTGCTTTTATGTATTAAATAAAAGGTTGAATAAGACTGCAAGTTTACTGAAGTTCTCTACTTTTCCTTGTTCCTGTAGATTTTATACTTGTCATTCCATTCTCTTCTAATTCTTGAAGAAATGCACAACAAATGCAACCCCAATTTTCATAGAAAGTACTTCTCTTCAAAATTTATCCAGCACTTTAAAAATTTTACATTTTGTATAATTCAGTATTCATTCATATGTTACACACATCTCATCACCTCTTTACAGTTTTCCTCACTCTATCTTTATGTCACATTTCTACACAGGTAATTAAGGTAATTCCTCATTCTATATAAATGTACTTGAGTGACATAATCATTCTGATAATCTGTCAATATAAAATTTTAAAACTCCAATTCTAACTTTAGTTCTTAAGGTCCCACAAATAGCATTCAAATTCTTATCTTAATACCCTCTTCAGCATTCCATTCTCAAGCAGCCAGAAAGCCTCCTACATATTCACAAAGTTTTATCCCTTGAAAGCTACTTTTCCTCTTTCATGAAACTCCATATCATTATTCACAAACAGTTCTCATTTCTCCAATATGTACAAACTAGTGAATATTATTCTCATGTCTAAATTAATGCTAGTTTTCATTACAATCTGATTTTTTAGTTGTTCAACAGCTGGTAATATAATCTAATGTTTCAAGGGATCATTCTATGACAGGTGTATGTGACTTACAAATGTGATAAAGACTTACTGATTTTTTTGTTTTTTTTTCATGTTTACATTATTGAATGCCATGGAAATCATAATCACTCACAAAAACTATGTGGCAAACAGGAATGTATGACCAACAGTTTTATACATTTTAAAAACACAAACATATCCGTAAATTTTCATCTACTTACTTCTTCAGGAATGCTAAAAATTCTGCAAGGATATTTCTTCTTATAATGAAGCAAGCAAATTAGTCCATAAGAATCGCACACATTAAGTGCAACCAAGATATAACCTCCAAAATCATTTTTGCAAGACTTCACAAGCTCACAAATTCCAGTAACCTAGGAAATTAATTTAATTATCGATTACAAAATAGCAAAATTCTTACTGTCAAATTATTGATGGAAACTGAATCTTCCAACAACCAGTGGTATTGTCTACTTGAATCAGTATAAGACGAAATTGTTATAGCTGAATCATCATAGATTATTGCCCACATTCCATCTGCAAGCAATTTTGTAAACATGATCGTAAAAACCATTTGCAACTCTTACTAAATTGCCATAAAATGTTCAATTACCTTGGGTTAATTTTCCATTTGAAGGATTCACGTTATTTATCCAATGCAATGGGATAAACTTTTCCACTTTGGAAGGTGACAGTATATATTGCCGCATGATGATTTAAGTTTCCACTTGCAAATTAAGTTTCCATCTATATAAAAAGTCATTATCGAAATCGCAATGCTATGAATTACCTAATTCATGTCATAAACCGGTTGAAAGTCGAAATTTTTACGTTTCCCTTTGCATTGCCATAGGGATCGTTCCTGGATTCCAAAATTTTCAATCAAAACTTACAGTTTGAACAGATTCAGAGTAATAGTGGCACATCACATAGATCAGCATTATTAGCACAATAAACTTTTGTGAACACTGGTATTTTATCAACACAAAATACTAATTTTAACGATATAATAATTAATTTTCTTATTATGTGAAAAGGTTTCAACTGCTTGTCAATCCATATCTCTGCATGTGATTACAATAAGCAAACAAATATTACAACAAACAAATATCCCGCACACACGTGGGTTGCAATAAATTCCAAGTACATTCATACAGCATTAGAATGTTTCACGCTGTGTTTTAAAAATAGATATGTTAGGTGTTTATCCATATTATCGGAAAATAAGGAAAAATTTTCCATTTCCTGTTGATGCTAAATGAGAAGCTCCTTTATCCTTAGCCTGTATGTTCAACATCGTTATATGCAACTGTAAATAAAAATACAAATCACGAGTTCACGTGAGATGTTTTTTCTGTGTTCAAAAAGTGCATTTTTATCAGCAGTCACATTTGATTTGATATATTTGATAATGAGAAGTATCGGTAAAGAAAGTTCAACATCTAAAATAGCCAACTAGTAGATTGTAATGCAAAAAGCTGAAAATTCAAACAGTGGGCTGTCATTTCTTGTCTTCCTAAGCACATATTCGAATGAACATCTCTATTATCTTTCTTGAATTGATTGGAAAAACACACTTTAACAGTGAAGCTGCTCTCGTGAGTACAAGGAGTTGTAAAGACTTCAAAGTTCAATGTCTACTTATGCTTAGATGCTTTCTTAGAAAAAAAATAAAATAAATGGCGAACCTCCCGTCATAATTTCAAGGTATTCTTTTGATTTCTTTGAGTCTTTTGAAATGTAATTTCCGTCTCGTTTACTGACAATTGCTAACTATCACTTGCATGATTCCCTCAATCAACAGTTACAGCAACAAGATGTCTTATCCCAAACACATCTTATGCATTCTGTGAAGTCTTTGCTGTGTTATGGCAGCGTAGACCTATTTAATCTTGCTGTTCTCAGTTTTGTGACTTTTTCGAAATTTCTACATCTCTATAATTTATTTATAGAGCAAAGAGCGGATCCGCGATTTCTTTGCGATTTCCATATCTTCGACAGCTATGGTCAGCCTTTTTGTCGCAATGAACAGCATGTTTGTTCTAGGAATGTGCGAGCTGCAATTCACTTCAGAAGTGTGGAGCAGTCCCAATTTTAGACACAGAATGCGTTAAATTCTTGAATTAAAGACTTTTTTTTTGCCTGTTTATTTCCATCTTTATGTTACATAGGTGCCTTCTAATTTGACCACTTTACACCACTGGTTGTACCGGGAATAGAGTAGAAAACACTTGCAGTTCCAGAATAATTTCTTTGAATAACGCAACTCTACTTGCAAAATTCTTCGCTAATTTTTTGACATCCCTTCCTATATTTGGATACACCAGATTTCGGGTGCATTGCATGAAGGTGAAGAAAGGTATGGTGTCGTTGTTGAGGTGCATCGAGCCAGCATTTGGCTTCACATGATGATGGAGGACAAGGAAGACATCACCCGCAAAATAGGGAACCTTAGCGTTGAGCTCCATCTATGGCTACATCCACAGTTTTTTCATATGGCAAGTTACGTTTTAATGATTAGAGCTCCACTTCCATCAATAAGTCTGTCCCTTTGGTATTTTTTTTATCTCGAATTGGAATTCGTTGGATCAAATCCTCAGAGATACTCATCTTTTGTTGACTGTTCCAATGAAAATTAATAACTGGGTTCTGTTTGTGATATCATATTCCTCAACAAGTGCCATTTTCCAAATAAATAACCTCACGATCTTAACAGCTGTTACAACGCCATCTTTAACAAACTCTTCTTTCAAATCCAGTTAAAGATGTTTATCAACAGTTTACTAATTGCGTAGTGTGCACACTCGATATTGAGATTTTCAAGCCAAAGATTTGTCATTCACTGCTGTTGCAATCCCAGAGTCTGTTTCAAACGACACATTTCTCTCTTTGGATCTTCCCCAATAGGTTTTTAGAATTGTTCGTGTTTTGTGGTGAGATAGCTCTCCACGTTACATTTTTTTCGTAGCTGCAACATATTTAGGACAAATCAAGTGGCAGTTTTCTTGTTTACTTTTGTAAGGAAAAAAAACCAACTAGATTTCAACTGCTGCTGATCATTGCACAGATTCGTTTTCTTACCATTGCCGATATGACATTGAAGAAGTACATTTGTAGGGATTGGAAATATTATATTAAACATCCCGAAACGAAAAGAATTGTCCAAACTTGTACATGGATTTAAGTGCATGTCTTAAGATGCCTTTGAACTTAGAACTATGAAAGTGCTCCTCCCCAAGCTAACATCCCATGCAACGGCAAATTCTTTTGTACATAGGACGCTGCTCACCGTACATTTTCATTGCCTACCTTAAAATTTGTGAGGTAGTAAATATAAATCAGAGAGTACCATTGTGAAAAGTTATATTCGTAATAGTTTAATCAAAAAGGGATAAGTGGTCTGCGAAGGAGGCAGCAGACTGTTCATCTCTGATATATATAAAAACGAAGATGAAAGCATGGTCAAGTTAAAGATCAATATCATTTAAGAAACTTGCAAAAACGAAAGCCAACCTAATCAAGCGTACGCATTGACTCATGAATCCAAACAAGATGGCGAGCCTGCTTTTCCACGTTCAGTTTCTTTTTACCTTGGCTTATGATAGACCCAGAGCCAGTGCCTGACTTCAGTAGAGATGCTCCAACGGAACTCATTTAGGCATTACTGCTTACTATCTCCCAAAGTAGGGGAACCAGTTAAGGCCACGGACGAAATCCGTGACCATTTTCATCTGGAGATGGAGAAGGGAGCACGCGCCAACTTCCTGACAAATCAGCTCACTTAAACAGCTTATTCTTAGAGCTGCAAATCGCTGATATCAAAAGTAGCGATCCGTCTTGTGCGACATTTTCTATTCAGTGTACGTTAACTCGGTTATTCCACATGGACTACTTTGAGTTGTACATAGTTTTTTGTTTTCCAGCTACGAGATATTACTTCAATGCAAGATCTACATATTTCTGTTTTTTCTGTCCTTGTAACTGATCTCAGGAATGAGGTGAAATGACTTCAGCAAAATTAGAAAACAGTATCACGACAAATGAACCCGACTAGTCACAATTCTATTGCAAACCTCAAATTTATGGAGTTTTTTTTTTCTTTGTAAACAGAATTTTGACCCTTTGTGTTTCACATTCATTTTATCGGTTTCGACAAAGTGATTAGAGGTACTGTGAAACTTTCGTTTCATAAACTAACAACCTCCACCTTTTATCAACAATTTCAACGACGCTATTTTGTTAAATCACTAATTTTCGATAGCTGCATACTTTTCCAAGCCAAACAATTTTGTTTGAGAAATTATTCACTCCCAGATTTAATGTACAGTGCAACCTTTGATCAGCGCACTGATTTTTTCCAGTTGAGAGAAGCTTTTCGTCCGTCTCTGGGCACTGATCAAACAAATTGCAATTTAAGTGGTTGACATTGGCACCCCGTATTCGGTATTTCCCATGAAATCGTCGAAGAGCTTCCTTTAATGCAAGTCTGTTGTGAAATCAAATTGGAGTAAGACTTGGCTCATGGAGTACGAATTCAGAAAACTGAAATTTGCATGCTGAGAAGGACGAAGAAGGTTTTATGTGAGATGCATTCCACGTATGGGTCGAAACAAGCTCAGTGTTTCTTATTCACATTTATACAATGACTCTGTTGTGTATTCTATTTTTACAGTTGAAGAACACAGCAAAGCATTACAATTCCGAAGGAAAAAAAGAATCATGGCGATGAAGGAGCTGAAACATTTATTTCCTAAATAAATATCTCTGCAAACGTATTGAACTCTTCGGAAAAGTGGTTTTACAAAAAGTTAATAGCCTGAGAAGATTTGATAGCTGTTAAGTTTCCTTCTTCATTATATGTATTATGTGGCCTTCCCATTTCTTAGTAATCGTGCCAACCAAAACCCTTTGTCTATATAGCCCCTGTAAGAAGATATGATCAAAAAGGCTCTTTGAATAGCTGGTTTATGTCCTATTCATTAAAAATTAAATAATTATGATCGCAAATCAGAAAATTATGAAAGCCATTGAAAGTTAGAAAACGACAAAATTTGACTGTCAAAAAGTTGCTGAAGACAACTGTTCAGTTTTAGTCTTTGCAAATATTGTTAAAATTGGCATTTCTTTTTTACCAAATGAGAATTTCTAATATTCTTGATATCAACAGTACTAATATGATTGTTTTTTTACTAGCATTAGCTTATGGATAGTCATTGGATCATTTAATTTTGCTCAAATTTCTGAACCTAATAAATATAAATTGGAGCAACTCACTTGAAAGAAACTATAAAGATGAAAATTACAAAGTATGAAACGTGAAAATCCCTCAAGCATGATCATTTCTATAATTGTTTTTCATTTAGGGAGCCAAGCCAGAGGCCAAGGCTGGCAACAAGAGACAAGAAACTGAATGCTGGCAAGAATGACTTACAGATAGTTTAAACTTTCATGATCAAAATCACAAAAAATACAAAGCAAGAAATCAACAGTGAAATCCAAACTCATTATCCCCAAAACAGCTTATTGGCATACATAAATTGGCAGATTTATACTACAGATGCAGTGCAACAGTATCTAACAAAACAAAGCATAAAGATTGAACTCATAGGAAAGCTAGAACAGACAGAGACTGATTTGCTGTGAAGATTCTTACCAGAAAAATTTCAGTATTACATCGTTGTTTTATTTGTTTTGTGTATGTTATTTTTTCTCCATCTGTTCTAGCTTTCAAAAAACAAATTTCAAAGTACAAATCAAACAACAAAGCATTACTGAAATTTTTTTGGTAAGAATCTTCACAGCAAATCAAACATTCTTAGATAAATAAAATACTCAGTAGAATTGGGGAAAAATAGTTCTAAATTGGATTTCATGTAAACATAAAACTGCTTCTAGAAATCCTCTGAGTAACTTTTGCAAATCATGGTTTCTGGTCAACTAAATCTTATGCACTTATATGTCCATGACCATTTGTTTGGATCACATTTCTTTCTAAATTTTGTGTTCTGGTACTTGCAAAGCAAATTTTATTGTATCGTAACGCATAGGCCGTTTGCCTACTAAACATTAGAAACCGTCAAATGCACTCATTCGTAATCAGCACTGAAATGTTATGCATGAAAATGCTTCTAATATGAATCTACAGGAGGAGATGGTTCATAACGTTCGGACAGCTTTCCTTGTGAATACAGTTTGCTTCTCTGCTTTCTCATGGCTTCAAGACGTTGGCCCTAAACAAAGAACTGATATTGCAACTTTAAGGAGTAGGCTATTTTTTAACCACCTGTTTTCTTCTTCCGTTACATTCGCGAACATCATGCAGTATATCTTCGCAGACACTTCGTGCTTTCACACTTCCATATGCTTCCGCACATGCAGCATAACGAAGAATAAAATCTCGACAACGAGTTGTTTGTCCAGTCTTAACTGTAGAAGTTAAATCTGTTAAGGGCAATCTTAAAAATGGGTTAATATCCATATTTCTGCAACTAATTTACCACGGTTGGGTCTTAAAATACGTCCCGCACGATTACCAGCTGACGGGCAATATAATTATTCATTGAGATGAAACTTGTTTTAACAATTGTAGCGATCGTTATTTCATCGTCCTAACTGGGCTCAACAGGTTCATACAGTTAAATAAACAACTACTTCGATATTGCGCCCACTATTTTCAGAGGTTTTCATCCATGTGGAAACAATTTACAACTTTATCACCTACTTTACTGTAACAGCAAACATCAAACCAATGCTCCAATAATCGCGCATGGCTTAACCTTGCTGAAAATCAGTAGCAGTCCAGGAAAATAGGAAAACTCTTTCGACTATCTAGTACGAAAAGACAAATAGAACCAAACAAGAAGTACACTAGGGCGTTGGTGTTCCGCATCTTTGCCCTTCTTATCACGATACTCGTGAAGGGAGCGATGGTAATGCCCACCATGGGAACGGGTATCGGGGAACGTTCCCGTTCCTTTCAAACATTACCTCCAAGATCCTCATCTTTGTTTTCGCATGCAGGCCGGGCACCACCTTCTGCTTTCTCTAATTTTGATACAGCATAGGGCAGGTGAGAACGTGAAGCTGGTTTACCTGTCTCCACATGACTTGCAGAGCTCATCTTGGCTGTTGCCTGTCCAATATTTATGTCTGGAGCCACTGAGAATTCCTCCGTGGTAGAACATGAGAACGTCATCCTGAGTGTCCGATAGTAGGTCGCTCCTCCATATCGTTGTGCTAACCACTAGCAGGTTCACATTCCGAATCATCCCATAGCAGTTGGCAGCCTTGCCCAATGAGTCATTTTCTTTTTGCTTGTCCTTCATTTTCTCGCGGATGTTGGCCATGGTAATCAGACACCACGTATTGGTTGCCTGATGAGTCTAGAGTTTGTGGGTACTCTGACTGAATCTTCCCGTTATTCTTGTGATGCAGCAGTGCAGTCGCGTTCTGTGACAGCTGCTACTCTGGACGAAGTGTTCGTAGTCATGGATGGTCATTCTTGGCCTTTGGAATATGCATTTCCAGGTGTTCCAGGAACCTTATAAAGTGCGGGATCACCATTACCGGTTCTTTCTGCCACCATTCCTTGATTCGAGGCACGATTTTGAAGCGTTGAGCCATCACCAGTGCCTGCTTGCTCTTCTAGGTGGGGTCGATTTCCCCCCAGTCTCCATGTTTGCCTATGAGGACTCACGCCAGAACTTTCGACTTGTTGACCAGCTTCGAGTAGGCTCTCTGGCCCCAGTCGTTGATGAGATCCAGGAGTTGTGACACATCCACGTCGTCCATAGATTGTTGCTGCGATTTCAATCCCGGTCCCCTCTTCCCTCAGGCGCACAAGAGTGTGAGCCTAGCCCGCAGTTTGAACTTCTACAGAAGCTTCCGCTACATCTGTTCCACTTCCATGCTTGTCTTGTTCATTCGTCAGAAGGCGACCCGAAGAATACCTTCGGAAGGAGCACGTTGTTCCAAAAGCTAGTCCTCTGCTTCATGGTGAAGTCGATGTGGATGTTTCTTGTTGCTTCCTTTCCGAGTTTTCCCAAGATTTCTTTTCACTGGATTGACAGAGCGGATGCAGCCCCGATGTGGATTTTCAGGTACTTGATGTCGTCCACCACTTGGAATCCTGTCTCCATTAATGTGGAGAGGTACAGGGCAGCAGTTGTGACTTCTGAGCGTTGATCTTCAAGTCCAATCCGTTTTCCATGGACTCGACTACACTGAAGAACGCATGTCGATCCCTCTCACCCTTCAGGAAGAAGGGAAGATTGTCCGCATACTCCAGGTGAGTGAGTCTCTCGTCGTCAATGACGATGCCTAAGGGGCCGCTTCTGTCGATCAGGGACAACACGGCCTCCATGTAGCTCATAATCAGCATATGATTCCCCTTTCCATCTGAATTGCGTCTGTGTCTTCCATCGACTGAATCTTGCATTGCTGGTCTTACAATGTCATGGTGCTGTACTTGCTGAAGCATCCTGGGTAGCGCAGTTTCCTCAATATCTTCGGCAAAATTCCGTGATCGACGCTGACGAAGGCATTCCCTATAGCGGTGAAGCCCAGCACCAGGTTGTCGCTGAGGTATCACATGTAAACTGTGATCGCCTGGGCACGCCTCACGCTGTCAGACACGCGGAGTCCGGACAACGCGCATGTCTGCATTGGAGAGATCGTCGATTGCAACGTCGCACTTAAGCGGTTGACCCGGATCTTTGCTAGTCACTTGGCGCCCGTGTTCAGAATGAAGATTGGCTTCCAATGAGTGACCTTCGACAGGTCGCCTCTCTTGGACAGCAGTCGCATCCTGCTTCCCGTGGAACGATTCCGGGAGCTTCCGTTCTTTCTGCACGCGAGGCATGAGCTCGTGGAACAGGCTTACAAGTAACGCTGATCGTGCGAAGCGATACGCTATCGGGGCCTGCTGCCACATCTTTGTGGAGTTCCGTGAGAGCTCTCTTCACTTCATCAATGAACGTTTTCTCTTCCAGCCGTTCTTTCTTCTGGAGAGATAGTCGTTCTTGCAGGAATCGCAAAGAGACATCCTACTCTTCCCTTGACAGGTTCTGACTTCGGAAGTGGAAGACAGTGATCTTGGAATGTCCTCCACGATAACTTCCGACGTGTGGCGCAACTTGTCTTCGTACTGGATGCAGAAGATGTTTGTTGGCAAAGTGCGGAGAGAGACATGAATGAGGCGTGCAGGAGGAGAACCTCCTGCACGCCAACTTCTCTTTTGACAGATAGGAAGAACTGCTGTCTCTTGTACTGATTTCATGACCTCGAGAGGGAGTAGTCTGGGATGTTCGACTCTCACTACGCTTCCTGCCGTATTGCATGTTTGTAAAGAGATGGATTGTGTTTCAACCGGTTCCAGTCGTCGACTCTGCGGATGATAGTGTCCCGCAGGATCTCCTTGATGAGTTGCCAGTGACCGGGAAACGTGGCACACCATTCGAGCATGCAGATGACCACTGTCATGAAGCCACTGTTCCGCCGAGGGTTTTCTATCTTCGAGGTGAACCGCAGCAGTGAGTGATTTGAGAGCAGGGTTTGAGTATCCCGGAAACCCTGAATGCAGGCCCCTACGTCCTCACTGTACAAAACTTGGTCAATCGGCTTGTGGCTGGTTGTTAGACACTGCAGTCCGAACTCGCCGTACTGCGGCCAATACGTCCCTCCTCTAGCCCATGTGTCCTGCGTTGGTCTGCATGTCTTCGGGTGTTCAGGTCTCCCATGTGACGACGATGCGTGACTCTGCTGCGCAGCAAACATCTGCACGGCTTCCGCGGATCTATGTTTTTCGTAATGTGGCCCGTACACGTGAATCAGGAACAGCTGGACCTGACCAGGACATCAGAACTCCGACGATGCAGTCGGGCCACAAGGAAAAGGACACCAGGACGGTGGACGCCATGTCGTTCTTCACGAGGATAGGCCCTCCTTTCGTCTTCTCTTCCGGGCTCATGAACAGCTGCTCGTCCAGACGTCCATCCAGTTCGAGGCTGATTTGGTGCCCATCTCGTGGGTTTCCTGCAGACACACGATGTCGTCGCTCTCGATGTTCTGTGTGATCCTTTTCTTCTCCTGGATCCACAATCCACTGATGTTCCCGGAAGCGATTTTCGGACTCCTGCTGACGACGGGAAGGAGTTGATCGGGATTTGAAGGAGAAAGCTCCTAATCTTCTTTTTCTTCTTGGGAGGAGTCGATTGGTTGCTCCCAGCAGATTTTTCATCCGCGATGTTACTCCCAAACTCCTCAAAGTCGGATGTTTCTTCGTTATCCTTCTCCCGGACTAGACGGGCAGCACTGGTTCCTCTCCGGGAGTAAGGTAAGTCGAACCAGCTCAACTATTTTGTCTTTTGTCATGTCCAGCATGTGCTCAGCTTGCATCCGCATCTTCCCGTTCACTATTGTTTTTACGATTTCGTCGTGAAGCGCGAAGATGCGGAACCGAACCTTTTTCCGCTTTATCCGGACGAGAAGCTTTTACGAGTATGGCCAATTCTTGCTCATACTCGGACGTTATGCTTATGCTTCTCCTCTTCGGTCGCGACGCTTTCCGCCGCCGCTACTAGAGGAGAAGTTTTTCCCCTACTTGCTGCGCCCTCTTGTGTTTGTTCTTCTTCTTTGGCTGGGCTTCTGGGAGACCTGGGTTAGTGGCGGCTCTAAGGAGCTCCACTTTTTTTTTGTTCTGCTCCTCTTGTTCCTTCGACAACAGTGCAGGCAGAGGAGTCAACTCCTGCGCCACAAGACACGCCGGGTACTTCTGGCATTCACGCTTAACGTGCTTCGATATTTTGCAGCGGTACCACTACGGAGGCCTCGTGCAATCTCGAATAAAGTGGCCCTATTGGCCCCACTTGAAACAACGTGCCTCCTGCTAAACGCTAAGCCTGTGTTCGAACTGCTTGCAGCCCGTGCAAAACATGCAAGAGATATCAGACCTGCACGTGTTGGGACTGCTGGTCGATGAACACTACCCCTGGGATTTTGGCATCGTCGAATAGCTCGATGCGGACCACGGCTTCTCCGACGATCTTCTTCATGTGGTTTCGAAACACAACCTTTTGAACTTCGCCGCACTGGGGGGAAAATTCCCACACGTCTTCCTGGTCGGAGAAGCCGTGCACACCGGTCAGGTAGGGTGTTGTGGCAAAGAGTTCTCCCACGCCACGCAAATGCCTCCCATCTAATATAATGCCCTGTTATATGAGACCTCTTTCAGTTCTTCGTGCGCGATGTAAACCGCGAAGCCGATCGCGGACGGAACGATGACCTCAATCAATTTGAAATCCACATATTTACTGTGGAGCACGACGTGGACGTCTTTCACGTTGGATAGATACATCATCCCCATCTTGAGGATCTGCTTTACTCCAGGGTCAGTGTCCGTACCAGTTTCTTGACCCGGGAAATTTCGAACATGGCGAACTTCGTCGACCTCGCCATTGTCTCCACAGCTGCCTTCAGCATTGTTGGCTGCAACTCTGCTTCCTTCGCGTAAGACAAGAGCGGCGGCAGCGGTGTTGCCATAGCTGGCGCGGTTACATCCTTGGAGGCAGTTGGCTGGAACACTTCCACTGGTGGGGGAGGTGGAGCCATGCAGTGTCCTGTTCATCGAGGGAGTACCTTCAATTGTTTCTCCTCCAAACTACAGGCAGTCCAGGGAGAGTCCGGAGCAATGGGGATACTGTCCAAGGGAAAGAAATGTTCACACACTTCAGAACTGTCCTTTTTCACTTTTTTGCAGGAGTCCGCGCGAAAGCATTCTCTCAACCTAAAAATTATATTTCTTAGTAACCTACGTTGGGGGTTATCGCAGAGATCAGTCCAATCTCCGTGCAATGATCGAGCCTCACTCTGGAGGAATTTTCACCATGACCAAGATTGTCCCCATTTCCGACAAGCGGTGGGGTGAATTTATTAAACCAACAAAAGTCCTTACTCACTAATCATGTACATTCACAATTTCACACTGTTTCTTGTCTTTGGAGTTCAATGCTTCTCCTCTTATACTATCTTTTCACTTTAGTTTTCGGGAGGTTAGGGGGCGGAGGGGTTCGTCCTTTGTGCCTGGGAGTACTCGTCCATCTTCATCAGGATGTAACGGTACTTCCAGGCGGCGATCCTGCCGCAGCTCCTGATCCCGATTTCCTTCCGAACAAGGCCACTGAGGATGTCCCAAGCCGGCAATTGTCGTCGCAGGGTATACATCTTAGCCCTTCTTATCACAATAGCTGTGATGAAGAGGGCCAGCGTAGTCAAAACCATCGGGTTGTAGAGGGGAACAACTCCTCTCCCCTGATACAATCCCCACAGGATCTCCATTACAGTCTTCCTCTGCAGGCACGTCACCGCCTTCACAAAACATTAGGAGCAGCAACGAGAGGGCAACGTGGGAAGTGTCCTGCCTCATCCGAGGCAGGAGAAAACCTTTAAAGGCGTGGACGACTCGGGAGCTAACGGACGCTGCCACCCCGAGCGTCCCGCCTCACGGACTTGCGCGCTGGGGAGAGCTGCTCGCAATACCTCCGGAGGAGATGAAGTGGCCCCCAGCGTGTTGGGATATCGGCACCCTTCCGTTAAAGTGGCAGGAGACGACGTTGCTATTTCTGCACTGGGAACTGTTAAGCAGAGCACACCTGTCTCACTGGAAACTGGGGAATGTGGATGCCCGCTGTGTCGAGTGTGGTGAAAGGGAAACCTTCCAGCATCTCACCCTCGAGTGTGTCGCCCTGGTTGGACTCTGGAGTCGAATCGCCCCAATCCTCCATCTTCCAGTAGGCGACCCAAAGGAAATTTACCGCCGCCTCTTTCTGCGTGACGGCCTGCGCCCCGCAGCGTCTCTAGCAGTCCTCTGCTGCGTGCGCGGCATCGTGCAAAGGTGGCACGCGAGAAGAAGAGGCCCAAGATGCAGGGACGCCATCCACTGGACGACGATCTCTTTGGAGACGGTGACAAGATGGCGTCTACCTCCAACGATAAAAGATGAACTTGACTGCATCCTGAATAGGAAGCGGAGGACCGACCCAGGCGCCCAGTGATCCCTTCCCTGCCCCCCACTCCCCCATATAACTGTTTCCCTCCCCATTATTTCTCTTTTTGTTTCTTTTTGTTCCAGTTTCCCCTTCCCCGCGCCTCGGGAAAGGACCTAGCCGGTGTCGGCACCGGCTCCCGACACGTCTGCCAGCGTAGGAAAACCAAGAGTTTTCCCACAAAAACATATGATTGACTTTATTAACTAATTTAATATTAATTAGATTAATGAATGCCCCGGCATATCCGGGTGACAAACGTCACCGCCTTCACCGCGTTCCAATCAGGTCGCAGCGTGGGGCAGGTGAGTACGTGGAGTTGAGTTTCCACTTCTCCACACGCCCTGCAGAATCCGTCATGCTGTCTCCCGGTCCAGTGCCTCAGTCTGGAACCACTCAGAATGCCTCCGTCGTAGAACAACAGGAGGTCGTCCTGAGTGTCCGGGGGTAGGTCACTCCTCGTGAGTGCAGCCCCACGGCCAGCACATTGGCATGCGCCGGGCCGTAGCGGCTCGAGGCTGCGTTGAGGGCATCAGGGTCTTGGTGCTTCTTCGAGGTTTCCACCCTGATGCTATCTTTGGTCATGAGCAGCCACGACTGATTCGGCTGCTCCTTCCAAAGTTCCCGAGTGCGATGATGAAGGAACCCCGCAAGGTCGTGGTCAGGCGATGCAGTCTCAGTTAGTGCCTGCTGGCACTTTTAGCGAACTGCTCGCACCGTCGAATGTTAAGTCTTGGCCTTTGGTTCAACCAATTCACTGTCTCCCGTGGGATTGGGATAAAGCGAGGTATCACCATGGGCAGTTCTTCATCACAGATTTCGCAGCTCCGAGGCACGATTTTGAGCCCTTGGGTTCTCACCAGTGCCTGCTTGCGCTTCCATGTAGGGTCGATGCAAAGCCACTGTTCAGTGGCGCCTATGAGCGCTGACATCAGGCCCCTCGAGCTGTTCAACAGCTTGGAGTACGCCCGGTGCGCTGCATAGGGCCAGTCTTCCCAACTTCTGGTGAGATCCAGGAGTTGCGCGCATCCATGCTCTCCACGGAGTGTTGCAGCAGCTTCATCCCGGTCCCACTGTGCTCGCGAGGGCGGCACAGAAGTTTCAGCCGAACTCTGGGTCGATATTCCCGCCAAAGGATCTTCCTCTGTAACCTCTCCAGTTCCGCCTTTGTCTTCTTGTCGATTCAGCAGAAGACCGCTCCGTAGAACTCGGACTACCTTGGGAAGGAGAACTCCATTTCACAAGGCAGCCCTCCGCTTCATGTTGAAGTCGACGCGGGTGTACTTGGTGGCTTCATCGGTGACCTTACCCAGGATCTCCTGCCACAGGCAGCGAGACGCGGTCTCGTCGCCTAAGCGGATTCCCAGGTATTTGACGGTGTCTGCCTCTCGGAATCCGGCCTCTTGCAGTGCGGAGAGGTCCATGATCCCGATTGGCAGCAGGTGGCTCTTCTGGATGTTGATTTTGAGTCCGAAACCTTTCTTCATCTGCTTGATCACACCTCGGAATGCTTCTTGATCTCGTTCGTCCTTCAGGAAGAACAGCAGATCGTCCGCCTACGCAAGGTGGGTCAGCTGTTGGCCGTGGATTCGGATTCCTTGGAGGTGGCTGCCCCGATCTACAATCGCGGACACCACCTCCATGTAGAGCACGAACAGCATCGGGCCCAGGGCGTCGCCTTGGCGAACACCCCTTTCCATCCGAATTGCTGCCGTCTCCAGCCCGTTCACCTTGATCTTCACATGTTGTTCTCTCAAGGTTCATTCCAGGTAGTGCATGAAGAAGCTTGGGAAGCCCAGTTTCCTAAAGATCTTCAGCAGCATCTCGTGGTCCACGGTGTCGAACGCCTTCTCCATATCCGTGAGCCCTAGAACCAGGTCTTCGCCTACGTATCGGCAATAACCGATGGTGGCCAGGGCGCACTTCACATTCGCAGACATGCTTCATCCGGGCACCGCGCATGTCTGCTTGGGAGACACGACGGATGGCATCGCCATGCTTAAGCGGTTGGCCCAAATCTTGGTCAGCCACTTGGCATCCGTGTTGAGGATGGTGATCGGCCGCCATTGGGTGACTTCCAGGAGGTCGCCCCCCTTTGGCAGCAGTTTCATCCTTCCCTCGTGGAACGATGCAGAGAGTCTTCCTTCTTCCTGGATGGCGATTGTCAGTTCGTGGAACAAGCGAACGTAGGCGTGCAGGTACCGCCGATAGTGCGTGATGGGAACACTATCGGGTCCTGCCGCCACATCCTTGAGCAGTCCAGCGAATGCACTCTTGATTTCCTCAGGGGAGATCTTCTCTTCCAACTTCTCATGGTGTTCCTTCTTAACTCGCGGGTGCAGGTACCGCAGGATGTTCGCTTGTTCCGTCGGGCACAGATAACGCCGTCGGAATTGGGAGGCGTAATGGTGGTGGAAGGCCTCCGCGATGCCTTCCGACGTGTGCCTGACTTCGTCTGCGTGCCGGATGGAGAAGACGTCGCTGACGATGTTTTTCCTTTCCAGCACTCCAACTTCCCCTTTTACAGTCTTGAAGACGTACCGGTTCTCGTACTGGGGCCAGTATTTCGAGAGCGAGCGATCTTGCTGTCGTTCCAGCTCACGGTACGCTTCCGACCTCATCTTTCTGTCGCCGAACTGCATGTTGCTAAACAAATGGATTGTCCGCTTCAACCTGTCCCAGTCGGTGACCCTGCGAATGGTGGTGTTGCGCAGGATCGCCTCGATCAAATCCTGGTGACAGGGATGCGTCTCGAACCATGCGGGCATGCATACTAATGCAGCCCGCGCGCCTTTCTTCCTTCGGGGGTTCTCCGTTTTCAACGTGAATCGCAGCAAGGGATGATTCGAGAGTACGGATGGAGGCTCTCGGAAGCCCTGCACACGAATCGCGATGTCCTCGCTGAACAGGACGTGGTCGATCGGCTTGCTGCTGGCGGTCAGCCATTGCAGGCCGAACTCGTCCGACAGCCACCGATAGGCCATTCTTCCCCGTGCATCTTTGGTCTGGGTGATGTTTTCCAGGATGTTGAAATCTCCCACGACGATCACGATGTCCTTTGCCGAGGCCTTGCTGCGTAGCAGAACCTGTACGGCCTCCACGCAGCGATGTTTGCCTCGGTGCGACCCCTACATGGTCACCAGGAACAGATGAACGTTTCCGGACCAGGACGTGCCTACTCCGACGATGCGGCCGGGACAAGGTGAAAAGGTTTCTAGGATGGTGTGTGCGATCTCGTTTTTCACGAGAATCGCCACGCCTTTGGTCCTTTTGTGGCCCGGGCTCAGGAACAGCTGGGCGTCTAGTCGTCGTTCCAGCTCTGGGATGGTCCGATGTTCGAGCTCGTGGGTTACCTGAAGGCAGATGTGGTCACGCTCGATGGTCCGTGTGACCATCCGTCTCTTCTTCTGGTTCCGCAATCCATTCACGTTCCAGGAGATGATGTTGACGCTCCTGGCAGTCGACAGGAAGGTGGCCATCGGGGATTAGTTGGAGGATCTGCTCTTCCTCTTGCTCCTCGTCTTCTTGGGGGACGTTGTCGTCCTCCTCTCTTCTCCATGCTGGTCACCCAAGTCACTTTCGGACCCGATATAGTCGGTGCTGTCGGCGACCGAGTGCCTCGTTTCGTTGTTAACGCTTTGCGGAATTGCATAAGGCAGCTCCTCAAGCTCCCAGCTGGCGTAGCGCTGTTTGATTTCCAGCATCCTGCTTTCCAATTCGAAGCGTTTGGCCTCGTCTGGAACGCGCTCGTTGATGGAAATCTCCACCCGGCAGATGCCTTCCAAAGTTTCCGCTCTTGCTTCCCTGGTTACTGCTTCCTGCACCATTTTCTGTACTTCTGCTACTTCTGCTGTCACGTTGGCAACTTCCGCCAACTCTGCAGCTGCTACTCCCACCACTTCCTTGGCTGGCTCGGCAACTTCCGCCGGCGCTTCCACTGTAGGTTGTGGTGCTGTCTTTCTTTTCCCCTTGGTGGGCTTCTTTTTCACTTCAGTGGGTTCTGCCGCCTTCCTGGCAGTCAGCTCGGCCGAAGGAGCCTTCTTTTTCTCTGCTGTTTCCACTTCTGGTTCCACCTGTAGTGGTGGCAACCTGTAGTGGCGGCTGCATTCGAATTGTAAGATGGCGCCGCCGCTGCTGCCGCTGCGTACGACGACGGGTGGGTCGCTACGGGCGTCGCCGCGGCCGTTGAGACGGACGCCGCTCCCGCGCGCGCTGCATGCGGGCCTTCCGCCGATGCCGACGCAGGAGTGGAGACGTCCATCGCTTCCATGTTCCCCCGGCGGGGCGAGTCCACTCTGGCAATGTCCTCCTCCGCACTCTGGGTTGTCGGGGAAAGTCCACTGTCTGTACGGGAAACAACACTTCTCACTCCACACTCAAAAACACTCTTTTATTCGAAACTTTATTCGAAACTCCGCAGTCTTCCAGCCTAAAAATTATGCTTCCGAGTAACCCAAGTTTGGGGTTATCGCAGAGGTCAGCCCTATCGCAGTGCAATGATCGAGCCTCACTCTGGAGGGATCTCCACCATGACCAAGATCGGCTCGAATCCAGATATTTATTTCAGCAAACAACAATGTGAAACTATGAAATTTTTTCAATCAACAATTCGATTTATAAACCATAGAGATCCTTTTGTTTAGTTACTCTGCTTTTGAATTTTATTAGAGCCGATAGTTTCCAGTCATAGTTCCACTCTTCCAATCTGTTACAAAAGTGAGCAACTATGATTCCTACTCTGGCCTACTCTTCAATTGTGTCTTTTAACGGGAAACACTAATCATTTAATAAGTATTTAAGTAATTAATGTTTTTAGAACTTTCCGTTACTCATTCTAAATTTTCCAAGTTAAAAGTTGAAAGGAAGGCATAAAAACAAATCATTCATTCAAAAAAGCATTATTGAACAAGGCTTTTTCCTCCAAATTCATTTTCTTAATGGCCTTTCTTCGGAATTTAAAGCAGAAACATTTTCAAGATTTGGAGATTTGGGGGGGGGGGGGGTTAAACTACAAAAGTCATGAGTCAGTCTTTACATGCATTTTGTATTTCCAATTCCCGAAGTTTTGTCATCGTTTAATTTTTATATGGATTTTCCCTTGGATCCATGGTTCTTGAATGATAATATTTCTGAAATGTGGCAAAATTGCGGAAAACTTTTGTTTCGATCATTTTTTCAAAAATGCGTGCGCGTTATTTGGCACTCGGCAGCGCTCATTTCAAATAAATGCGCTGCGCGTTTTCGTTGTTAGACGTTTACGTATTTGTCATCTTGGAAACACGTAAGTTTCGAATAAGTTCTCGATAAGATTAAAGTGAGAAGGAAATCAGAAAACAAAGTTGGAATGCAGTCTGTTAGATCTCAATTTGATCCTTAAATGAGAGATCGTGGTATTTAAACTGTTCTACATCGCTGTGAAGCAATTAATTCCATGAATTAAAAATACATGAATGGAGAGGAAAACCATTTCATTATAGTTTTCAATTAATGTTTTCCTTGAGTTTTTAGGTATGCTTCCTTCATTATGCATGGAATTGCCACATAGCTCAAAGTGTTAATCAATGTTATGTAGAATTTACAGTTTTTCATAAGAACTTTAGGGTTTTGAAGAATAATGCATTTTTAAGGCTCATCATAACAGCTCGATCTGAAATACTATATTGTAGAAAACATGTCCCCAAACAAAGGTTCTGCCACATCTTTGGGATTGAATAAAGCAATCAAAACTCCTGGAAAGGGAATGAAACATCAATCTGAAAAGTAATTTGCCAGAAAGTTAAAACTGCTACATCTTGCATTGTAAAAATTCAGTAGGGTCAAAAGAATCCCAAGTGGCTATTTTTCCAAGAAGAATGTGAAAGCTTGCACTCCTTTATCTGAGTCAAACCATCAATATGGTGTGTGCAGTGAATATTCCATAACACATGCAAAAAAAGAAATTAAAAGCTGTAGTACCCCAAAAAGTAGTAAGAGGTAAGTTTCAGAGCATTGGTGTTTCACTGGGGTTACACTGCTTAGTCAATTAAAAAAGAATTCAATAAACCTTATATTTAGCCATAAGTATCATATATTTAATTGTAAATTAATGTGCAGGATAATTTCGCTTTGAAGTGATATGTTCATTTTGGTTTCATGCAATTTTCCTTGATGCTTAACATATTCATTTCTTCTAAAAGGAAAGCTGGAATACTTCATGCAGGAAATCCATGTAAAAGTTATGAGTTAAATTATAAGATAAGAAAACCAAATGCACAATTAGCACCTACAATAGCTACTGAAAATGTGAAGGCTGATCAAGTAGGTGAAGTGGGGGGATGATCTCTGGAATCATGGAAAACATTTTTATTTAGAAAATGCAAGTTAAAAAGCTGAGTAAACTCACAACCTCTAAAGAAAGTGAGGAGTTAGTCACATTTCAAGGAGCACCAGATCATGATCAGCAGATGGTTAGTGTATAGGGTGTAATATACGATTTGTGATTTGTTGCAAACAGAATGATGGAATGTGCATCAATGCAGAATTTGAAAATGGTGCTCAACTGGGTACTGCTTATAGTCCATGTTCACTGGATTCTTTGAAAATGTTTCAAGCAAGCAAGGAGCACTCACAAAAGTAGTTTCTCAAATCAAGTATTTCTTGCATTCCACAATTCTTTTCAAGTGTTCGTAATTTTGGGGGTTTATTCATATTTTGATCTATTTCCTTTGTTTCTGCTGAATTGCAGTATGACACTTGTATTTGTTTATTCTCCCCTAGAACCAGCGAAGAACTAAAAAGTATTCTGGATGATTTGATTCATCAACAAAAACAAATGCATACGCTACCACTAGCCAGTGAGCATGAGGTCATGGTGCATAAGTATAAGAGTGTAACTAATTCCTTGGTGCAGTTGATTTTAAAATCAAATCTGCATCTCATTTCATTGACACAGGTCAGTATTGGATTAAAGTGAGAATAAAATCAGAAAACAATGCTGGAGTGCAATCTGTCAGACAAAGAAGTATGCATTTCATTTGATGCTTCCAGGAAATCTTTAATATGTCTGAAGCAAAGAAACAGCAATGTCTGAACATTGCATCAGAATGGGAAACCACAAAATTGCTCAGATCTCATTCGGAATCAAAAAATAAGGAAAATCGAGAAACAAATTGCAGTAGTAGCAGTTTGCAAAGCCTTGTGCCAAAAACTCATGATCAATGCAAACGGCAAGAACAGGACTTAAAAGGTGAAATAGCTGCCTTGAAGCAGGAGATAGAGGAATTGATTTCCAAACATGAAAAAGAGGTTGATCAAAAGATAAAGACTCTGTTTTAATAAGCAATCATTAGACCCAAGAATGGAGCCAATTCAAAAAAGACTTGTTGACTACTGTTCAGGCTGCAAATAAGAATCAACAAGAAGAAGAAGAAAAGGTAAAACATTTAGAGGCCAAAATTAAGAGCTTGCAAGAGGCTCAAATGCAGGAACCTAAAGATGGAGGCAATGCAACACCAATGAAACAAGATTCACCACATAAAGGTTTGAGAATTTAGATTTAATTAGTTTCATGCATGTATTTGTCAAATTTCTTTGGAAGAGGCAATATGATTTTTACTACCAAAGTAATTACCCAGTTCATAATCATTATTGTTAGTTCCAGAAAATAAAATTTTATACATCTAACTGATAAGTCTTAGATACTGATATTTATTAATTAGATGCTATTCTCTTCCAGGCTGCAAAGACTCGATTGTCTCTGACAGTGATTCTGATAATGCTCTACTTACTTGGGTTCAAGAAAAACTAGTGGGTTACAAGGTTACAGTAAAGGATTTCAGCAGTGGTTGGAATGATGGTCTAGCCTTATGTGCACTTCTGCACTCTTGTTTTTCTGGAACAGTTTCAGAAATTCTTCTCCATAAACCAAATCTGCAATCAGCATTGGCTATTACAAATAGCTTGGGTATTATGGTGTGTATGCTCATGAGTAAATATCTTCCTCACAAGATTTTAGGATCAAAAAGATACAATGGCGTTCGATCAAAGAAATATCAAGACATATGTTGGAACTATTCATAAATATTTTCACAATTTAGAGAACCAGAACTTGCATGCCCAAGCTGATAGGTCAAAAATGAAACAAAAGGCACTTGAGGAAATTTCTCTGCAGGGTGACTGCAAAACAAAAAATTAAATTATTCTAGGATGTATTCGAAGTTTGCTTTTCAAATCTTAAGGATGTTTAAGTCTAAATGAAATATATCCCTTTATATGATTATAATCTACATAAATACATGTGTGTAGTAATGATTTGATGTGTATGTGTATGGATATAGGCACATCATAAGACAATGATCTGATGAAGTTTTGGTCTGTCTCACTTGATTGCTTCCACATCCCCTGTGGTAGGGCTGTTAATCACCAAAATGAGATAGTACCTAATAAAATGCATGCTTCCAATTTTGCAGGGTTTTACCAGAATTCAGTCACATGTCTGCTGAGCAGCATTTTGTTCCTCTATATTTGTTGCAGAAAATATTGTTCTGACACTGAAGTTCTTTGGAATGTCAATTAATAAAATTACTTCAGAGTTGAGAAATTAGGGTACAAATTCAATTTGAATGTTCATTGAAATTGAACATATTTGGTCAAGAATTAGCAATATAAGTTTTCCATTTATCGCTGATTGAAGAATTGTAACGTTCATCTTTCACCTTTTTCCTCAATCTAAAACTCAAGCAGATGTCATAAAAACGATTTTTTTTGTTGGTTGAAAATGCAATTGGTTGACACTGCAACAATATTTTATTGGCAGTTTTGTTTAGAGAATGCAGCTCTTGACCTTAATTCAAAGCAATGAGCTTGTTCGACAAAATAATGCATTTATTATAGAAATTTGCTAAGAGGACCATGTATCCTGCAAGCATCAGTAACCATTCAAACTTAACTTACGCACAGCCCAGATTTCGATGCAGCAGATTCACATTCCTTCAGCTGCCCTGACGCAGTCAGTGTTTAAAATGGTATACGACAGAGAAGGGCTATCATAGCTTCTAAAGGAGAAACAGAAAGTAAGGAAAGAAGGCTCACAAAATTATGCAAAGGTGTCTCCAAAGACTTGTGCAGATGAGAAGTGAGGAACATCTAAATGTCAGAAGAAACGTGTGATATCGGTAAAACGAGGGAGCACCAACCTGAATGACGACTTGGAGGCTACCCAACGAAGGCCCCATTACGTGCAACGTACTCAAAAACTTCACTCGAAGGCAATCGCTTGTCATTTCCAAGCTCAACTGGAGAGCCAACTTCAAGGTGTTTCGCGCGATAATTTCAGAGCTCCCACAAATTTGTGGAGACTGCGGCATCTGCAAGCTTTCTATCATCCACTATAAAAAATTTATAAATCAAGTGATAAGTGGTTAAATTAATTGTGAAAGCTTCGGTCTTGTGCCATGCGAACTTGCTGTGAAGCACGTTTCCTCTAATGTTGTTTCTTCCTTCTTAAGGTCATCAAGAGTTCTTTTCGATTTCTGCTTTTTACGCATGACCACAAACGAATGATTTCGTCGATTTTTCATCTGTCTTCAAAAAAGCTGAATTTTGAAGACAAAGGGATAAAAAATGCATGAGACCTTGAGAATATACATAAAAAACTTTTTCCGATGTGACTTTTTCTGGGAAATCGCTTCTTTTCCCAACTTTATATGCAACTTTCAGATAGCATTCACATTATAAATATAAGTCACTAATAATCTTCATTCCACTGCAATGTGCGCCAGCAGATATACTTCTTATTTGTTGCTCAATTGAGATGTAATAAAGGACTAATGATCTAATAAATGATCCGAGAATGGAAAGCTGATATTATGTAATAATTCCTATGATTTCATAGATGGCGTCTCTTTTAAGCCGAACTATGTGCGAGTTTCGTATGCAGCAACATCTCTGAGTATCCCTCAAAATCATGGACTAATACAATTTCCAGTTAATAAATTATGTTTTAAACTAATTTACTCAATAAAAGAAGATCAAGCTAAAAACTTTCAGACTGATAATCTGGAAAATATTTGATCATATTTCATTCTTATCATCTCATACATTTGCAGTTTTTCAGAAAAGCGGGCTGTGAAGTATGGGGGAAAAAATACATACTTAGGAGAGTTGCTTTGTATAATTTACAGGAATCTGTAATCATATCGGGTGTCCGCTAACAAGGACTAATAACAACTTTCCATAGTCACAAATGCATTGGAAATTACGGTGTCAAGCTATACTGCATCTTTGTAGTAGCTTGTGGAAAGTTTCTTCCCATGTGTTTCCTCACCCCAAAGTTGAATTCCCAGAAATATAAAATGAGAATTTGTGAGATATACTACATAAGCGAATGTTTGTTTTGAAGCATTAAGTAATTACACTATAAGGAACAAGTCATAAATAAATAAGGACTACATTCAAATGTATGAGTCTTCATCATTTTATGTCTTACGTCTACGTACGATTCAGTAATATGACCATTATTTAAGAATAATTATGAGCCTATTTTTCCGGGAAAATCAGTTTCTGAATCCGAATTTCCAAGTCAGTTTCCTCTCGAGAGCATTATGTTCTGATACTTTTTTTCAGAGACACTTATGCAAATTTCAACTTTGCTCAACAATGCAAAACAAGCAACCATTTTAGTCTTAATTGAACAAAAGCAGCACTGTACATGAGCAGCAAATGTTGTAATCAACTTATAATAATCGAAAACATTGGTAGGTTTGTAAAGAAAAAAAATCAAGTGTACTTTTACAAGTACACTTGTACAAGTGCAATATTGTACTTGCACAAGTGCAATATTGCAATGCTGTCGCATTGCAATATTCCTATATCGATAAGATGCAATCAATCGGATAAAAAGAATGATATCAAGTTGATTTTCCGATCATAACAACCAGAGGATGATATCGGTGAATGGTAAGGTAGATAAACTATAAAATAAAGAAATTTCAAGTTTTCAAAATTGAATAGCATTCGAAGACAAGATTATCACATCCATTTAGGTAACTGATAAAGAAATAAAGCAAAAAATATCCTTGTAAATACCAGTATGCTTCCTTCTGTGTTTCTGTAAAACGATGATTCGAATTTTAGCTAACATTGGCTTGGCATTTATTGATTGCGTATGTTGACAATCATCTCACAGCAAACTTAAGCAAATGTGAATTAATGGATACACTGCTTAGAATTCTCGACTTAAGGAGACAATACAAATAATTCTAAACAAGACTTTTCACTTTTGTGTTGTATGTTTTACCATTCTAAAACATGTCATTTTAGTTCAAGTATTACAATATTTGAAAATCAAAAGTTCGTGTGTTTAGTGCCAAGATAAATGCACATCAGAATTATTTGCAGTTGTTCAGTTATGATCCTCCTATGGGAGATGAAAATATCTAGCGATGAAAATAATAAATAGGAAATAATATTTTTCGCTGTATCAACGAAAGATGAGTAAGTAATGAATGATTCGATAAATAACTGAACCTTGCGCCCCAAATTCTAAATTTAAAGGACGTTTTTAGTTATGATTCGTAGGTGATTTTTTACTTGGCATTCATGCTTTTGATTGGATGCCGCTTATGTTGATGTGGTGAGTTGGAGTATATTACGCGAGGATTGTATGTCTGTCAACGTTGTCGTTGTGGTGCGTGTTACTGCTACAAGCTTTGACTTAAAAGCTCAGAATCTACATTGTGCAATAAATTGCAAATAGCTTGAGCCAGCGAGTAAAGCTTTTTTTACGCAATTCTTTTATTGTGCTTTCACTAGTAACCAAGTTTAAAGACTTGAACCTGTGTTCGACACAGGTTCGAACCATGTGTTTCATTTGTAATATAATGCTGTTTTTAGTGTTCCTTGCTACTGTGAGTTTTCAGAACCCTTCCTCCTTTCAGGATTAAAATCTCGTAAATTTGAAAATGTCAAAAAAAGATTCGAATCAAATATCTAGGGAAGTAGAATTACTACTTCAAGATTTCAGTCGTTCTGTCACCGTGAAATCCCAGGCGCTGTTTTACGGAAATGCACTCATTGTATCTGCAGTTCCGATATGTAAGTTTTTATATGGAACTTATACTGATGCATAAGTGAAAGATTCAGTGTTGGAGATCAGGTGATGCATTAGAGCAAGCACAAGATTATGCAAAAGGTTTTCAACCAAACAATGCGTGTTTTGACCATTTCAGATAATGTATTGTGTGTAGGGTTAAATTTGGATTGAACTGAGCTGTTTAATAATTTTGTGTCTGATAAACATAAGTGAAAATAAAGTAGTAAGTGTGCCTCTACATTATCTTGAAATAACGTATACCAGTACGTAAGCTGTTGGTGAATAATCAGAGTAATTCGCTGTGAGGAATTTGGTTACTGATTCTTGTAGTATGGTAAATGTAATTTCTAATTTGGTTTATCGTACCTTTTTACTTATGCTTTATAAGAAAGCAAATTTTGCCCCGAGTTTTAAAACTTAATTAGATTGTCAACATCAGAAACAATAGCAGCTTTATTTTTTTTTACTGGTACATCAACCCATAAGTAACTACATACGTACTTGGATGATGCTACATGGGATTATTGTATCATTCTCATAAAACTAAATTATATAGATGAAAGTAAGATTTGGAACGATTTTGCCATTAATCATTTGTTATTTTGGTCAATGCAATTGGTTGCAGAAATTATTATACGCTTTCAAATTTCAGTGATATGTCGTGGAGTATTGCATGTGTGCATTTATATCTGATGGCATTATTTTTAAGTTAGTTACTTCAGCCACTTTTTGTATGAAGCCTTTCTGTTTTCCATCATGAAAAATGTTTCTTCAGGTGTTCATTATTCCTTGATAAGCATGTATTTGTTTTTCTTGAATAAGCTTTTACTGTGATTGTTTCCCATGGCTTTAAGGTGAAAAGTAGAATCAAGAAAACTTATTTCCGATTGTGTAGCTTATTTTAATTTCGAATGATATAAATAATTTAACAGTAACATTATTTTACAGCTTTTTGCTTTGGTCTTCGAGATTTATTTGTTTCAAAGTGAAATTATTGGTAACTATTTGCAAGTCATGAGTTGGATTTCAGTTTCAGAATGCAATCTTGGTAACATGGTTTAGTTTCCTAGAGTAACCTCCTAATTGTGTAGAGAGCAAGGATCAGCAAAGTTTTCATGAGAAATCATAAAAGTATTAGCGCTTGAACTCAGTAACCGTGCTTTTCAAGGCACAGTCATAAACTTTTCTTTCCAGATTTTACAAGAACATTTCAATATTGAACAACAGTGTGTAATTTCTGCATGTGATTGGAAGTGGTGGTGTTTTGGTTGATGTGCAATTCTGTGACTAATTGCATGTAATTTCTTATACTTCTCTGTTTCTGGCAGGTATCAAAGAGAATTCTCTTTGGTAGCATTTTCTGTATCTTTCATGCATTGCTGTTATTTCAAAATCTCTAATGAATGTCTTTATGAGGAAGTTTTGAAGACAGCATTCATCAGTAATCATATAGCATTCATAAATATTATCCACTTTGTGCTTTAAGAATTTGTACTTAATTAGTTGACATTTTTAATATACCATTATAATTTCTTTCTTGCTGTGCCAGGTTAAGTTTTGTTCTCCTCAATGCAGATTGCATTATTTGGAGGTCCATCATGTTTACAGTATGCATTTGGTACTAGTGTGAACCACTAATGTTCAAGGTCATTTTGGCGCTCCTTCTCGATTGTATACATTTTGTTTCAAAACATTTCTTTATTAGTGTTTCAATCTCATGGATGAACTGGCCTTTTTAATTTCTGTTAAATTTGTACACCTGGTAAATGTAGTAAATAAAATAATGATATGGATGTTAATTTTTTGACACAATTTTAGTAATGAAGGACGAATTTCTGAATTCATCAGCTAAGAAGCATGAAATTTATATCTTTATACGGCATACTTCTGTGAAATTTGTAAGACTAGTTTGTTTTTAGGCTAGTTTTGTTTTTGTGCTCAGCATGCCGTAGGTATTTTAAAGAATTAGAACTACAGATTATTTAGTCACCCACAAGGATTGTGCTTTTGTTTCTGTTCTTTTAACCTTGATTCGATTGCATTAGAGTTTGTACTTCCCTTCGTTCACTTTTTTTGCACAGTGTTTTAGATTATTTTGGCTGAAATATTAAATACCGACATTTATTGTGAATTGGAGGTTTATATGTAACTTGAGGTGCAATTCCTTGTAATTGTAATTCTTGAGATCTAATCTTGAACATCCTTTTATTGCCTCAAAACACCAAATCTTAAGCAACAAATGCACCCTGTGATAAATGTAACAAAATAAATTATTTTAAGTAGTTGATCATGTGTTTATTGATTTAAAAAGTGAATGGATTCTTTACTACAGGTGTTAACTATTAGCTTGTTGTTTGCAAAATTAAATTTACAAGACGTGGTTTTTACTTATTTCAGATCAAAGTTATACCCTACAATTAGTTTTTGTTTGATTGCTAGGGGTTGAACTTTTCCCTTCAAAGCACTCTTGAAAGATTCTGTCTTGAAATAGATTTAGATTTCATTTTCAACTGTGGGCTTTTTACAAGTTGCATGTATTGAATGTTTTGCATGAACATTTTGAATAATTGTCTTTGTCGTCAAATACTATGTTTTTTTTTTTTTCTTCTTTTAAATTATTTAGGGCTCTTTTGGAGAATACATTCCATGCCATTGACGGAATCATCAATTTTATTTACTTTAGTGACCTTAACAAGCACGTACTTTGTAGCCACTGCTTACAAAAATATGAAATTCTACTTGAAACATAAAATTGCCCAGAAGCATGAAGATGCAATCATAAGACATATACATGCTAGTTTTGTTGAAGGAAGCAAAATGACAAAGAAGGAAAAAGATGAGAGGTTTGTGTTTAGTTTGATTGATTTAATTTGATTTGTGAGAAATTTGAATTTCACAGGATACTTTGGAAGAAGAATGAAATTGCTGACTATGAAGCCACCACATTTTCAATATTTTACAGCAATACTGTATTTTTATTGCTTATAATTATAGCATCATTTTATGTCTTCAGTTCTTTTAAACCTCCACTGTATCCTTGGCATTTGTCAATTTTGTGCTCATGCAAATTTTTGTGCGATGTTTCATTACTGTTCTTTACCGGAATTGAGGTTTTTGGAGGAGGCCACTTTGAACACTGATATATCTTTGCATTTATAATCCACAAATGGACTGGCATATCCATTGTAACGAATCAGATAATTAAGTTAATGTCGTTGTAAAATCTTTCGAGCAGTCTTTTCCTTTTTTATAAGAGAGGAAGCTTGATTATTTTTTGTATTCGACTCGTATGTTTTTTTTTTATTTATTTAATGCACATTTATTGAGACAGACTTTTGCAGTCAGCACAAGCGTCGCCATGGAAAACGCATCGAAAATTGATCGTTTTGGATGTTGAATTCCCATCCCTAAACCATTATTTTCACTGAAAATATTTGTTGTGCCACTATAGAGTTTCGTGTTTTGGCTTCATGCAAGGTACATTACATGAAAGGACGCGGAGCATTCTGTTGTCCCGTGTGTTTAGAAATCGGGTGTACGATATTTATGTATTTCTCATGAATTTCATAGCTGCTGACTTGCGTTCATGTGCCATACAGTACAGTACCTGTGCGAAAATCCATTCAGTTTCCTATTTAATGACTTGACTACATCTACATAACCTGTATTTTTCACGCAGTTCTCAACTGTGTGTGTGTGCGTTTTTTTTTCTTTGGCAATGTGTCGCATCCATTGTGTATACACAGTTTTATCCTTAATGGTACTCAGAAACTACACGTTGTCAGTGGGAGGAGCCGGCGTTTTGCTCGCGCTGTTTTCGACAGGCAGCGAGTGAGCAGGCCTTTTCGTCCAGTAAGCAATAAAACCTTATCAAATGCACCGTGAGAGTCGCCCTCCCCAGTCCGGAGCTCAGCTAAGAAGGAAAAGGATCATTGGGGTAGGGGGTGGTGGGGGTGAGGAAGGAAGTCGAGACGTCTGTCGGACGCACCGCTCTTGAGGTCATCCTCTGTTGAGGTTGCAAAGAAGGAAGAGCGTTCATAGCAACGGTTGCAAGGCTCTCCAGAAGTACCATATAAAGTTTTTTTGTTCTTTTTCTTTTTGTTTTTATTTGCGTTGCTCATTCATTTCAAGCGTGCATTTCCTAACTTCTTCCAAAACAAGTTCAAACAAGCACGGCTTCAGCATCAGCTCGCACAAGTAGGTCACTGTTTTTTTTTTTTTTTTTTTAAAAAAAAGTACACCATTTTTACCCCTGAACACTTGCGTATTGGCATAAGTGTTCGCGAAACGGTTGTACGTTGCCGTTGGAACGAGGAAACGGCTGAATCGTAAAGCATTGCAGGAAACTTTATGTGGTAAGGTACTAAGGCTGCGATTAAACGAGTTCTAATGAAGCGCGTAAGGCCGATACATCATAAACAATAAAATGGCAGCGATAAATAAAATCAGGCGTCGAAGGACACTGCCACGAAGCTTCAGAACGCCTGCGGGTGCCGTGTTGACGGGTGTCGCCGCAGCTCCTTCTCCAGGTCAAAGGAACAACAGGCACGCAGGCGTGAACCTCGAGCAGTGCAAATATAGGTCATCATCGCACGTTTTTTCGTACACGAATTCCCTGTAAACTGCAGGGAAGCGCCCACACCCCATTTATTGCAAGTGCTGCTACCTCGACACGAATTATCTCCACGCTGGTCACGTGAGCAGAACACGAGATCGGCACGGATACGAAAAAGGCCCGAAGCACAACTTAATCCCCAGCATTTCTTATATATTTATACTCCTCAAGGGCGTGCACAGGGAAGAGGCCGATACGACACGCTCGAATTTCCAAGGTTCACCGTTGTTCAAAAAAGCAAAGACATTTCTGGAAGGGAGCCTAAATTTAAAGCCACCTCTTTTTGCAGGGCAGCCAACGTTCAAGCGCTCCTACCGTTTATTAATTTGCAGTTGTTGCGGGAGATGCTTTCCTCAATCTCGTGGTGTGACGAGCAGCATCGGTAAGATTATTATTACTGCCTCCCCATTTTTTGTGCGCGTTATAAGAAACTTCTGGATGTCTTGGGGAAATGTCAGTCGTGACGGCGAAGGAGCCGCGGATGTATTTTTAGTGTCGAAACGTTTTGCGGTTGCATTCACGGTTGATGGCGGAAAACACGAATGAATGCTCAGTGCTCGCGGTTCTTGCGCGAGCTGCTTCCGGGGTGTCGGCGGTCGACACCTCGGGGCGGCGGCGGCCCTCAAGCCGCGGAACACGCGGGTGCTCCACGCAGAGTCGACGGGCGTTCCGTGGATAAAGCCGTGGAAATTTTGCACAGTTGGAATCCGAGAACGAATGCCCGTTTCGTGTTCTCTCGACTCTTGTCAGATCTACTGGCTTCGTTTACTTCCACCCCCAGCCCTATAAAATAAGCCGGGGGAGGGGGGGGCACTCCGTCGAAATGTCGGGATTTGCGAAAGTGTTCCGTCATGGGAAAGGTTTGGGAGACGCTACCTCGATGTGTGCCGTTGGGATTGGATGTCGGTGGTTCTTAGCTGTCGACGGTTCAGGTCGCATCGCCGACGCATCGTGCGGAGCTTTCAAACTGTTCAGCAGTGTCCCGGTGCACAAACACATGGAAGGAGAGTATGGAACAGGGGAATGAGTGAACCCGCGTTCATCATCCTGGATCTCTAACCAACGGTGGCATCCGTGATGTCACAGCAGCGTCAAGTGTTGCACCCTTGTTGCCAGTTACCTACAGTTGCGTGGAAGCCAAGTGGTGTTGCCGCCCTCGAATTTGCCCGAGGGCTTTCCAGGAACGAAAGGTCTAGGTGGGAAGCGGAACTGCCCGAACTGCGGTCACCGGTCGAAAAGGCACCCGTCGGCTGCTTCTTCTTTTTGATGTAATAAACGATTTCCTCGAGTGCTTCTTTGAAGGCATCGGAAACCGGTTTCTCTAAATGCCTTCTTTGTGTAGACCACCACGGCATTTAGAGAGAGACAGGAAACACAAGGAACGCGATGGAGCTTTGATGCAACACTTGATGGAGCTTGTACATGTACAAAGTCGATGTGCAGACTTGATAAGAGCGTCTCGAAAAATTATGGATTTTTTTTTTTTTTTAGTAGGAAATTCCAATCCCTACGGAATCATAGCACTGCGAGTTTCAGGATGCAAAACTTTGGGAATTCTCAGGACTCTGATAGCCAAGTGTGGACACACACACACATCCTTGGTGAACTGTCCCCGCTCTCCGTTGGTTCACCTGAAAGGGACTTTACACATCCATTGACAAGTAAAAAGTTGTCGAGGTGCGATTCCAGCCGAGTCTCGTTAGACCTGTTGTTCCACGTAATTCAATGAACCCGAAGAAGTTCCGAGTTTCGCGTGCACGGAAGGAAAAACACGACTTCTGGAATTTTCCAGTTGTTTGTTTACTGTGGAATTAGCAGCAGCTGAGTTCGTACAGCGTGGTGATGTGATCGGCATTTCGTGCGCGCTTCGTGGTTTGGTTCTTTGCGGTGTACAATCTCAGGTAGGAGAAAAAAAGAGGAGGGGGGGGGGATATCACAGATTCATCTCAGCAGTTCCGCATCTTCATGTGTTTGTTGGACCATTATCACGTTTGTGATGATTTCGCGATTTTTCTGGTTATCAGCGAGTACATTAATTTCGCACGCTGCTCGACGGTCAATTTGTTTCTTTCAAAGTCGCAGGTAGGATTTTTTTCGACCTCAACAGGCCCTCGCTAAGAGTACGTGCAACTTTGCTGTACACGTGTGAAAATGGATGTGCCTGAATCTTCAGGATTCCACTTGCAAAATTCATCCGTTAGCACACAAGTAAATCACGCTGGGTTTTTTTTTTTCTTTGGATCCTTAAGCTTCGAGGAGTTTTCCTTGGAATTCCCCTCAGTATTCGTGCAGGCATTTTTTTTTTTTTTTTGCTCGAGGGTGGTCGAAAATTGGGTTCAAGATACCGATTTCTTGGAAATCCATGCAACCGTGGCATCAGGGGATGAGAGGAAGAAGTTGTTATTCCGGGGAAAGAATACTTTTCCAGGCCGAGAAACCATGCAGACACACACACCAATGGCAGTGTTTGAATTCTCTTTGCCGAGTGTACGCGGGTCGCCAGCCTTTGCGTAACTTATAAATGAACTGCGTTTTTGGCACTGCGTGCAGAAAGCACCGTAAGCGTGAGGAACCGTCTCACCCACGTGATCGAAATCTCTTTGCCTCGGTACGCTTCGTATTGACTTCCCTTCTGTCCTGTCACCTGAGTGAAGCTTGCTGATGTGAACCCGTGGTCAAGGTAAATCTGTTTCCTGAAAATATCTTTTGCTTGCCTTTGTCCAACCCGCGGAATCTGCTCGATGCTTTTCCACCTTTTGGAATCCGCGCTATAATTCAAAACCCGAGTGGTGGGAGCTCCGCAGTAAATCTTCAAAGGCTGCTGCATGCGTACTTCCCGTCAGCAAGCTCAGGCGAATGGTCCTGCGGCTGCAAAGAGGAAAAAAAATTCAGTTGAAATAGTTGAAAATTCGGGGTCATTCGGGTATCGTTCGGCGTCTTCTTGCCTTGTTCCCGTTGCCGTCGGGTTCCCCCCGAAATGGGGCAGAAGAAAACCTGACGAGGTTTGGTGGTGCGGGGCAGCAGGCTGCTTCGACATCGCAAGCATCCTAACAAAGTGTGCTCTCGAATGTTTCGGATTGAGATGCTGCAACTCGTAGGTGTGTGCCTGCCTAGGGACGTAAGTGTTCTTTGGCCCGCATTTTTCAAATGGCAGAGAGTTTCGGCAGTATGAAATCCCAGTCCCTTTGGTCCCAGCCGTTCTTTGTTTCTTCCAGAAATTGTTTTGCGGGCGAATTCATGCTTTATCGTAGGGGAAAAAAAAAAAAAACAAAAGTGACAGAGGAAGAAGAAGCTGACAGAAGTTTCTGGAGATTCAATGGCATTTATCCAAAATGCAAGATTTTTTTCCCGTGCGTGCGTGCGTGCGTGTGTGTGTGTGTGTGTGTGTGTGTGTGTGTGTGTGTGTGTGTGTGTGGTGTGTATCGGTGTGTTTCGGTGCACAGCATAGATTCGATATATTCTTAGATCCTCAAATGTCCCGTGAGTTCAAGTACCGCTGCCAATTTTGGTTCTCCTTTCTTTCTTCCTTCCTGCTTCAGGACTAAAAGCATTGGAAAAAAAATTCAAGACATGCCAGCACCAACTAATTGAAAGAATGCTGCTTTGCAGGAGCAATTTTGCGCTCACAGGATGTTTTTTTTTTTTTGTTTTTTCTTTTTCCCTTTAGCCTTGTAAAAAAAAAAATAAAGTGGTTGTTCTCCGTTTTCTCCATTTGCTATCGTATCTTCCGAATGCATTAGTCAGGATGTTATGTATGTGACGGTGTTGTGCTTCCTTGCTCGTATCCCGTGAGTTTCTCGTACTGCGGTAATTGATCTCTGGAGTGCAATTGCTGCTGGTGTTCGGCCAGTCCTCACCGACTAGACCTGCTGCTGAGGAATGTCACCGTGAGACGCATTTTTCTTTCTTCCTTTCTTTCTTTCTTTGTACCGAACACAAAGTGCGAGCTGCACTTCGTGCTCGGCAGTGAAAGAGTTCCGGACAGCCGGTGCACGAAATTGGAAGCATCCACCGGGGATGTCTGCTTGCGGTAAATGGGTTGGTGCTTGGGAACACGTCTCTCCAATGGCGTACTCCGCTGCTGCCTCGGAGGATTTTTAAAAGTGCCAGCAACCGGGGATGTTGCCACATGCATCTGAAAGTCGGCAAGCAACGGCACAGGAAACCCACCCGAGCAACGTTCGAAATCCCGCGGATGCTGTGACCTGGGGTCCACGCCTGGGTAGGTGATCGCCAGTCGAGCGTCTTTGGTGCGGCGAAAATAACGGAGAGCGGAAAAAGCAACTTTTGTGGGAGGAAAAAAAAAAGAAAAGAAAAAAGAAACTCCGGAGGAATTACGTGTTTCGTGTGCAGTGCGTGGACTCTGAGGATCGAAGTAAGGAACTCATCGTTACGATTGCCAGTAGTGAGGGGGCATCACGTTGCCGGATGGTTTCGTAAGGAGTGCCGTGGCCCCGTGTATCCTTTGAGATTCCGTCGTGTTCATTGGATTGTGTTTCGTGTTCTGCCTCGCCGCTTTCATCTTCCCCGTTCGGAGTTGGCGTAACCGTTGGATCGTCCCGTGGGAGCACCCTGCGGACGGCGTGTTCAAGCGTAGGTGAACCTGCGTGTGAAGGCTTGTGCTCCCTCCTCTTAGGTGTCACTGCTGATTTGTCTTTTTGGGCGAAATTTCAATCTTAGCCGAAGATCCTCACGCTTTGCTTCTCGGTGACAGGATGCAGAAAGAATCTCTGCATCTCATTTGCCTCCGTGGTGCAATTCTTTGCTCCTGCTCCGTTAGATATGGCGTTTTCACTACTCTTCACTCTCTCTCCATCTTTGACTGTTTCCAAGTGCACATAAAACCGAAATCGTCTTTTTTTTTTTAAAAAAAAAAAAAAAAAATGCATTCATCTGTTTGCTGGAACGACTAATGTTTGTTCTAGGACTCGCTCGGCTGAGTGTTGTTTTTTCCTTTTAGACGATTTTCCAAAAGCTTCTGGCTGCACAAGAATCCCAACACGCGCGGAGGTCAATCGTTGACCTTCGCATCCAATGTGACCTTTTCGACATGTACACTTTTTAAATCAGGAAGCAGCCGCTGCTTTTCAAGCATAACCTTGTCGTATTTCGAGGCAGCTTTATTGTTTTCCCTCGTGGATAGGCGAATTCTGATGCGCTGATGATGATGGAAGCAGAATTTTCAATGATGGATATAAAAAATGCAGATGGAAACTTGTCCAGGGAACACACCCGGTAGCTTTGCGAGCCAAGTGTCGAGCCGACTGTAAGACGTTCGTTTCTCCAACGGAACATGGCAGGTTCATGAGCACTTCACGGTTCCCCTGGAAACAGCTCCCTGATGCGCAGAACATCGTAGTTTATCATCTTAGTAGATGAATGGGTCAAGTGATTTCTCGGAGCGGCAGATAGTTCTCTTGAGAGAGAGGAGACTTTGTTACCCGCCACGTCCCTTTACCGGGAAAATAAGAGTCCCAATTTCTTTTCTTTTTTTTTTTTATTAAGCATTCTATTTAAACTAGCTGATTCTCCACTGACGAGACCTCTTCGTTTGAAAATTATTGCGAATGAAATGGCCAGCACCTTTCTGAGGTCAGATTCCTTTTACCTCAGCTCGGTGTGTTGTGCCAGAACCACCGATGGCCCTAGGGCGCGCACGGCACCAGGCGGTTGCATGGAAACGCTTCTTCTGAATGAATGCCTCCAAACCTACGCGAGATACATCCCGTGCGTTGTGTACGTCTGTACCTGCGTTGTTTCCAAGAAGAGAGCCAACGGATAGGAGAAGCCAATAAATTTTCGTTTCCAATTTACGCGACACTTCGATTGCCTGCACTCGTACTGCTGTGATGTCGGTTAATGGGCACAACGTGTGGTGTGATGCATTGGCACTTCGTATTCAGTGGCCTCACAAAGTCGTAACCTCTCAAGTAGTGATAATTTTTTTCTTTTTCTTCATTTTAGGCAGTTATGTATATATTTTTCCTTCCTATGAATGCAACTTCCACGGAGGTACAAATGACTCTTCTGCTGTGAGTTATTTCTCCAGAATACGATCTGCAGTCATTTCCTCCCGTCGGTCGCTATGGGGACATCCTGCCTGTGCACAGTGTTGAATAGTGTAGGAAGTTAGTGAAAATGACGTTGGGGAGAAAAAAAAAAAAAATTGGCAAGCGTGTAGGTGGCACAGATTCTCGAAAGGAGCTGTCGAACAGATTTTGTTGACAGTAAACGGTTTCAGAGAACAGCACTGATTTTTTTTTTCTTTTTCCTTTGCCTTTTTTAAGCAATGGGACTCGACGCTCTTTGCGTCATCTGCAGCCTTTGTGTATTACATTTTCGTTCAGGCACTTCTGCGGGCACCGTTTATTACGTGCTGCAGGAAGTACCACCCCTTCGCTCAGACGAAGGATATAATCCTTTGGATGCCTGTGTCTTTCGGGGGCATCTTCGATGCCAATCTCTTCCGCATCAGAGACGCGATTCCCGGAAAATCATCTTCGCGAAAATTCTCCATGCTCAGTATTTTAATTGCTGATTCTCCCGTTTGATGAATCGAACTCGGATCACTTCAGCTCTATCGGGCGTGTGGCGGAGAGCGTTCACGGAAACCTCAGGTGTTCCGTTCTGAAACAACGCGCGATCCAACCCTTCGTAGCTCGTAGAAACATTCCATTGGATTGCGCCGGGCATTCCAAGGAATGCTGCTTTCCCCTTTCCATTCCTTGTGCTCCCCCAAGTGCGCCCGCGGGGGCGGCGAACCTTTCCTCCCGCTTAACCCCCTCCATCCAGGAAGAGTGCGCACCTCCATCTTCTCGGTACTTGGGTTGCCCGCGTTTACCGACTGTTCTTCATCTGATGAGAAAGAGAGGCAACAGCATGGGATGTGGCTCGTCGCTGATCCAAAAGAAAAAGGGAAGCATAGTGACACCTCGGTTCTCGTCGGCAGTTCGTTCCGGAACTCGTGACGAGTGCCGAAAGCGACGAGTAAAGAACGCGTTCCTTCCTAGGCTTCGTGGTATCATATTTAACCATTTTAAGACCCACGATGAACGCTCAAAATGCACAGAAAGCACCAAAAAAAAAAGAGGAACGATTCGGGAGGCACTGATTCGGGAAGTGTTCGGCACTGTTCGCGAGCCGCCTCCATGAGATGAAATCGTTCACTTGTTTCATCATGACAGTGGGGTGTCGAGTACCGAGGTACCACTCTGTATATATATGTGTATATATATATATATATATATATTCGTCCTGAAATTCCAACAGGTTTTCAATTTGTTCCGTGGTCCGCTATGCTGATCCGTAGTCGGGCACCTGGCAAGATCAGGCTGTGGGACACCAGCAAAGAGGTGTTTGCCCAAGGGAAAACCTACATCTCCGTTTTCATTGGCCGTTTCGCATGCACTCCACGGCGATGCCTGCAGCCTGCCGTAGGTGGCGAACGTGGGGCACACGTGCCCTGTGCAAGACGCGCACCCCACATTTCGAGTTTCGCGTAACGCAAAGCTTCCCGCCTACTCCCCCGCCTCTTTCCGTATGTACGGAAGAGAACCTCGGCTTCGGTTTCGGTACGGAAGAGCGGCGGACGCAATCCTCCACATTCCCGTGGATGTTGGAGACACGCAATGATGCGTCTGCGATGATGTCGTGACATGGAAATGTAACTTAAATAACCGATTCCTCGGGATCTTTGAAGATTTTTCGGAAGATATGAAAAAAAATAAATAAAAATGAAAATAAAGATGGCACGCTTGGCGGTTTTCCAGGTTCGGCTTCCTCGGTGAGCGGTTTCCGTGATTTGCGATGCGATGCAGCTAAATCGAAAGAACTGTATGCCAACGACCTATGCCTCCAAGGAAGAAGAATATTTTCTGGTGACTGCATAAGAGTTCTTCTGGTAAGCCCCCTCCGCCTTTTCGTTGCGTCTCGGGGGACGCGGCCTGCAGGCAGGCTCGTACGAATGCCCCTTCAGTAGGGAGGGCGCAAAATCACCCCATCCACCCCCCTGCTACCTCCTCCTGGTTCACTCGCCCAGGTCCCCTCCATGGCAACCGCGCAAGCGATGCTCGCGGTCGGAACTGCTGAGCGAACGACAGCCACGATGACTTGAGCCTGGGTGTCGAAGCAATCAAGGCGATCGACCAAGGCAGGGCTTCCCGTTCAAAGTGGCGATCATTCGTTTCACTTCGCTTCAGAGATGGGGATTCGGGTGCTTCTTCCAGATTCAGCAAAATTGCAGAAAGTCTTCATTATCCAGAGGTGCTTTTCGTAAGCTCTTTCCGCGAGCAGTCAGCCGCAACGAAAAGTCGGGCGATTCAGTTCTGGTGTGTGTCACGAGCCGCTCTGGTGTTCTAGCGTTTTTTTGTTTCTCCTTTGAATTCCCTCCCCCTCCCCCTACTTCGTGAACCGGGGGCATGGACTGCTGCTGCTCTAGCCTCTGGCCTCCGAGCTGGGCCGCAAGAAGAAAGAAGGCCTTTCCCATGCACCACCAGCACGGCCTCGCTGGTCTCGAACCGAAAATTCGGCCAACGGAAACCCACGCTTCGCAGGTCCCTGGCGGGTCATTCGGCTGCAGGACGGCCAGCGGCGGAACCCTGAAAGGAGCGCTCCCTGCGTCCTCAACGACCGTCCACTGTGGGATCCCTCGTCGTCCACTTCCCGCGCGCCTCCCTCGCCCAATCGAGCGCCCGGTTTGCCCTCCCGGAACCTCGAGGAGGAATTCCCGCTTTCGCGCAATCCAAGGTCACCCAGAAATCGTGCGCGTTTTGTTTTGGATTTCTGGACTGCTATGTTTGTAGTTCGGGGAAAGGCGGAAATTCTTTGGCAGGAAGGGACTCCCAAGGTCTTCTTGCCGCACTGGTTTCATTTGGAAACAAAACAGTTTGCCAATATCAACCTGTGTATCTGGAAATGGGCTCTTTTCCTCCCCCTTTTGGCTAGACTGCGCACAGGAAGCAATCCGTGTGTGTGTGTGTGTGCGCGCGTGTTGTTTCGTGTTCTGTTTACATCTTCCCGTAGTCTGTTTCGAGTTTACGATTATCTAATGACAGCCGATCGCGTGTTCGACGGCGTCGTTCGGACTTTTGTTTCGTCTTCGACTCTTCTTGCTTGCAGCTTCCGCGTCGGAGCCGACCCTTGCCCGACAACAGACCGGTGTGGCGTGTGGATCACAATTCGCCGCGCTTGCTCCCTTTTTTTTTTTTTTTTTCAACCCGGTGGTTTCACCGCGTGGCTAAACATCTCCAAGCTTACTCCGATCCAGCGTCTTGGGATGTTTCGCGTCGCCAGGGTTTTCCCAAGGGGCGTGATCTTTACCGACTTTCCTTGCGCAAAGTTCCCCCCCGTGCAAGGAAAGAGGAGGACTCGAACCCCAATATCTTGTCTATTTCTCGCACACGGGAGGTGGCTCGGGGGCACACGTGGCTTTCCCGCGAATCCGCCCTAGTGGCAAAGGGCCCGTGTTCCCCCCTCCCGGTGTTCGCTTTCATGGGGGGTCGCCCTCACCGCTCTGCGAGCACGCCGGAGCGCTTTCGACCCGAATACGTGGGGTCGCGGCAGAGGCTCATCCAGCATCTCTTGATGCATACAGATGTGTCACACTCAGGGCTCTCGAAACAAATGGACTCTTTGTGAACTTTGGACTGCGCGCCGGCCATCCCTTGCGTGCCAAAAAAGACCTCCGCAGGACGCGGGCGATTCGTTCGGGGTTGCACGAATCCGCTCAATATGGGTTATCCAATATGGTGACAGTTATAAATCTTGAGCGTTAGCACAGTACAACATTTCACTTTAAAGAAAAAAGGGGGGGGAAGGCGCGGTTTAATGTATTTTTCATTCAACCTCACTTTTCTCGCGATTTCGAATGTCTTTTTTTCTTAGAAAAAAAAAAACGAGAAAAAGCGGATTTGCTTTTTAACGTGAAAACAACAAGAAAAAATCCGACCTACTTGGATTCTTTTTTGTTTTTTTCAAAAACAGATTAATTGGCGCTGTGGCTCAAAATGCAAACGTATCCACAGCGTCGTCGCGTACGGCTGATTCGCCGCGTTCCACTATGACCGCCGCCGCCATTTTGTTTTTGTTTGTTTTTTTTCCATCGCCGCGGCTTCTCCGTATTTGTTTACCGCAAACAGGGGAGAGAGAGAAAAAGAGAAGAAGAAAAACACCATCACGGATGATCCGGAAAATTCGGTGCTGAAGAGGCGGCGGTGCCGTGCACGGGTGAAGGCACGAGAGCCGAGGCGCCTTTTTCTTTCCGGCTGAAGGACACCGGGCGTCCCTCCGGCACCCGAAGGCTGTCGCGTGCGGAGATGCCCAGGGGCGGGCGGAAGGATGCGCAGGAGGACGCGTTCGCGGTGGAGACGGGATGCGTGCCATCCTTCGCCGCCGCCTTTCACGGGCGCCGCGCGTTGCCGTCAGGGTCAGGTGCGGCGCGGCGACCGAAGGGCAAACCGGAAGCTCTCAGCCGTCTGGCGGCAAGCGCCGCGAGGCGACAACGCAAACCGGGTCCCTGGCGTGCGCGTCCGGGCGACTCGCCCCGCCCGTGCCCCTTTCGCCAGAGCTCCTCGCGCGCGGCCAAGCAGGCGGCCTGCCGCTGGACCGCTGCCCCGCCCTTGCCCCCCGTCGCTGTCCTCCCCTCTCTCGTGCCCGTCGTCGGGGCAAGTTGGCTCGGGACACGGAAGCGAAGGCACGACCCTTCCGTGGCGCCCCCTCGCCCGGACAAGAGGAACGTCCAGGGTGAATGATCTCCGGCAACTTTCCTTCCTTCCTGTGCCGCCCCGCGCTCTGTTGCCACCGCGTCTCGGTTCGACCCGGCGGAGTCGGCCTCCTCCCTCCTTCCTCCTCCTGCCCGGAGAGTCTGCCCGCCGGCCGCTGCGCGAGACGCCGCCGGCCGGCCGGGGTGCCGACGTGCTTCTCTCTGTTCTTGCAGCAGCGGCAGTGCCGCGCGGCGACGGCGGGAGCATGGAACAGTTCGACCAGCTGCTCACGTGTCCCATCTGCCTGGACCGGTACCGCAACCCCAAGCTGCTCCCGTGCCAGCACTCCTTCTGCATGGAGCCCTGCCTGGAGAACCTGATCGACTACATCCGGCGGGAGATCAAGTGCCCCGAGTGCAGGGCGGAGCACCGCGTCCCGTACAACGGCATCCAGGGCTACCCGACGAATGTCACGCTGCAGCGCTTCCTGGAGCTGCACATCGAGATCACGGGCGAGCTGCCCGACCCGACGGCCAACTTGGTCATGGAGCGGTGCGGCGTCTGTTCCGAGAAGGCGTACTGCACCCCGTGCAGCCACTGCGACAAGAAGGTGTGCGGCGAGTGCAAGGGCAACCACCTGGAGATCCTGAGACGGGAGATCGCCAGGATCAATAACCAGATCCGCCGCAGCCTGCAGAGACTGCGGGAGGGCGTGGAGTGGGCGGACCGGGCCGTGGCGCACCTGCGGCAGAACGCCAGCTGCGCCGCGGAGGAGATCGACGACGTATCCTGCCGCCTTCAGAAGGCCGTCGAGGAGCGGACCAACCAGCTGAAGATGGAGATCGAGGAGTTCGCCTCGAGCGAGGGCAGGGCGCTCAAGGCGCTGCGAGACAACATCGAGCAGGAGCTGAGCAACATCGAGAGCAACTGCGAGCTGGCGGAGAAGTACATGCGGGCGGAGGACAGCACCTGCGACTGGGACGACAGGGAGCTCATGGACGCCAAGGACATCTACCTGAAGACCATGGAGTTCCTGCGCAACTTCGAGTACGACTGCTCCGTGTCGGAGCAGCACGGCCGCAGGCTGCGCTTCCACATGAGCCCCGATCTGAACGGGCTCGTCCACACGCTGTCCCAGTTCGGGGACGTGACCTACTCGTCCAGCTTCGGGGGCCAGACGTCCTCGTCCTCGGCGCTCATCCGCAGCAAGAGCGACCACCGCCTTGCGTCTGCCCTGTACCGCCAACAGGAGGAGAGGAACAGCGGCGTCTTCTCGTTCAGCGACGCCGAGGCCAGCGGAGGCGGACAGAGGCGGATGTTCGGCGAGCGCATCGGCAGCCGCGACCGCTACGGGATAGGCGACAGGTGCGCCGGCGGCGGCGGCGGCAGTGACCTGGACTACGACACCTCGGAAGGGAGGGGCAGCCGCAGGTACCGCAGCAGGTACTCCCGGAACCTGGACGTCTGCGACCTCGACCTCGACCTGCCGCGGTCCTCCGCCTCCTCCAGGCACCACCTGCAGGAGTCCGCCGCCGCCGCCGCCGCCGCCTCGCAGCAGGCCGCGTCGTCGCAGGGGCAGAGGAACCGGCTGCTGGACACTGAGGACGTGGCCAGGGGCCCTCTGAGCGGAGTCGGGCGCCTCCTGGATTCCCCGAGGGTCATGGAGAAGCTGCAAGACAGCCAGAACGCCCCCCGGAAGAAGGAGAAGGAGGCCGCGGCGCCCAAGACCGTGGCGGCAGCGCCGGTGAAGTTCGTCAGCCCCTCTCTGAGGAAGGCCAGTCGCCAGGTCAGCGAGGAGGACGAGATCAAGGCCATCAAGAGGCAGAACAAGCTCCAGGAGCAACAGCAGCAGAAGAAGAAGGAGGAGGGCGAGGAGCAGCAGGGGGAGGAGGAGGAGGAAGTGGGCGCCTCGGCGCGGGCGGTCGCCGACCGGACGGGCGTCAAGAAGAAGTGCAGTGGCAACCGGACCGGCTCTCCAAGAAGCAGCCAGCCGCCGACGCCAACGCTCGCCAAGTCCAAGGAGGAGGCGAACGCCGCGTTCTCCAGGGCCAAGGCCGCCTCCGAGCGCAAGGACGATGCGGAGGACGGGCGCCGGAAAAAGACCAAAGTCCTTCCCCCGCTCCAGGCGGCCGCCGCCCCCTTCCGCTCCGGCGCCCCGGGGGCCCTGTCCAGCGACGAGGGCTCCGACGACGACGACGCGGCGGCAGCGGCGACTTCCGCCGACGGCATCGCTGCCCCTCCCAAGTCGACGGCGACCTCCCCTGGCGCGCCCGGAGGCAACAGGAAGCCGTCCTTCTCCCGCTCCTCGTCGCACGCGTCCTTCGAGGAGGGCGACTCCGCGAAGTCCGCGCGGGTCAGGAAGGCGGACGGCGCGTCCTCCTCCACGTCCCCTCTGCGCGAAGGCGCTGCGGCGAAGGCGTCCTCGGAGCTGCCCCCCCACCAGAGGCTGCGCTTCCATGCGCGCTTCCTGGGCCGACCGTCCACTCCGACCGCCGAGACCCGGAAGGGGTCCGGCAGCGAGGACACCACGGAGACGGAATCCGAGGAGACGGAGGACAACGAGGAGGAGGAGGAGGAGGAGGAGGAGGCGGGGGAAGAGGAGGAGGAAGAGGAGGAGGAGGAGGAAGCGGAGGGAGCGCGCGTGACGACCGGGCGGAGCAGCGCCCAGCGCGAGGAGGAAGGCGGCGGGGGGCAGGTCAGGGCCTCCGAGGCCGCCTCCGTCGTTAAGGGTCAGAAGCCGTTGTCTTCCGAGGCGGCCCTGAAGAGCTCCGAGCCAGCATCCTCGTCGCCGTCCTCCGGCGGTTACGGCGGCGGCTCGCACAGGGAGTCGTCCCTCCTGCCGGACGGGAACGCCTTCTACAGCAGGTCCCGCACCGTGGGCAACCTTTTCCCGAAGAACAGCGGCGGCGGAAGCAGCAGCTGCTACCCTTCCGCCGCCTCCTCGTACGTGAGTCCCAGGAGCAAGGCGTACTCTTCCGGGCGGGAGTACAACCACGGCTACCACCCCCCTCACCACCACTTCGGGCGGGAGAAGGACTCCGCATCGCCGTACAGCAAGGCGAGCCTGGTCTCGTCTTCCTCCTCGCCGTCCTCCAGGGACTGCTCGTCGTCGTCGGCAGGGCTGTCAAGCCGCTTCTCGAAGCGCCCGTCCGGCGGCTACTCCGGAGGGGCGGGGACGACCCTGTTCGGCGGCGCCGGGGGGGCGGGCGATCCGGACTCCCCCTCCGACAGGTACTCCGTCAGCCGCTACCTGTCGCGGCACAGGGGCAGCGCCTGCGGCGACTCGGACGACAGCAGTCCTCGCAGCAGTGTCGCCGCCGCTGCCCCCTCCTACACGAGCCGTTTTTTAAACCGGTCGAAGAGCTCTGCCGCGATCGCCGAGGTGGAGGACCGCCTGGCGAAGAGCAAGGCGGCGGAGGACTGCTGGCAGCCGCCAGGTAGATCGAGATACGGGTCCCTGAAGGAGCGCAGGTCTCGATTCGCCCGCAGCAAGAGCTCGGCCGAGATGATGGAGAACGACGAGAACGACCAGGAGCAGGCGGGGGAGCCCGGGGCGGCCGCTCCTCCCCTTTCCTCTCACAGGAGGGGGAGCGGGGAGGACCCCCTCGACCCCAAGGACGCGGTCACGTCGTGGGCGAGCTACCTCAAGAGCAGATACGGGGGGGGGAGGTGCGCCGTCGGCAGGAGCCACAGCTCCGCGGCGCTGCGCTCCTCTCAGGAGATGAGCTCGGACGATAACACCTCGGACGGCGAGGACGGCGGCCCTCCCGGCGCCTCGGTGCCCTGCAACCACTCCCAGTACCTGGCCAAGAAGAAGATGCTGTTCAAGTTCGGGGGAAGAGGCAGCGAGCGGGGCCACTTCACGTGGCCCCGGGGCATCGCGGTCGGACCGAAAGACCGCATCGTCGTTGCCGACTCCAGCAACCACCGCGTGCAGGTCTTCAGCCCGGACGGCACCTTCATCAAGGAGTTCGGCTCCTACGGGACTGGGGAAGGGGAGTTCGACTGCCTGGCCGGGGTCACCGTCAACCGTATCGGCCAGTACATCATCGCCGATCGGTACAACCACCGCATCCAGATCTTCGACCCTTCGGGCCGCTTCCTGCGGACCTTCGGCTGCCAGGGGAGCACCGACGGCAAGTTCAACTACCCCTGGGGGCTGGCCACCGACAGCCTTGGGTTCATCTACGTCTGCGACAAGGAGAACCACCGCGTGCAGGTCGGTCGGTCCCTCGCTCCGGCGCGCGCGCCCCCAGCTGACCGACTGCCTCCGGCCGCAGGTCTTCCAGTCCGACGGGACCTTCGTTGGGAAGTTCGGCACCTTCGGGAACGGAATCGGACAGCTGGAGCACCCCCACTACATCGCCATCAGCAACGCCAACAGGGTCATCGTGTCGGATTCCAGCAACCACCGCATCCAGATCTTCGACGTCAACGGGCAGCTGCTGTTCACCGTCGGCAGGGAGGGCTCGGACGAAGGGCAGTTCAAGTTTCCGAGGTATGCGCGCCGCCCTGCCACCAGCGCCCCCTCGAAAGGGCGTCCCTTGCAGGGGGATCGCCGTCGACGATGCCGGCTACATCATCGTGGGCGACGCCGGCAACAACCGAATCCAGATCTTCTCCTCCGATGGGCAGTTCGTCCGGTGCTTCGGCACATGGGGCAACGCCGACGGGGAGTTCAAGGGACTCGAAGGAGTGGCGGTCAACTCGTCCGGAAACGTCTTCGTGTGCGACCGCGAGAACCACCGCATCCAGATGTTCTGAAGAGGTGGGGAGTGCGACCGGGAGACGCGCGCCCCCTGCGAAGGGGCGCTGTCGGCGATCGAAGAAGCTTTCGTGCGACGCTGGTGTTGCCATTGGGGGTTCGTCTTGTCGGCCGCCGGGCCGAAAGCAGGAGGGTGGAAGGGGGGGGGGGGAGAATGCTGGTTTCCTCGCCATCCGGAAGGAGGGATCCCCTTCTTCCCCCCGTCGCCGTCCAAGGCCGGGAGTATGGGAGTTCGCGCCGTCGCCGGGATTGGAAGTGGACCCTCCGGTTGTGAAACCGAGAAGGAAGAAGATCCCCCTCCACCGCGTACCACGGGGGGCGCCCTCCGTTGGTACCTCCCTAGGGAGACCGGGTCTTCCTTTGGGGAGCGGACCCTTCAGAGACATTGGGAAGCACCTCTTCAGGATTCTTTTCTGAGGAGGAGGAAATCAGGAGCGGTCCCCTTGCGAGTCCCTCCGGAGAGAACAAGAGGGGCTTTCCCTTCGGGGTTCCCTTCTGGGACAACCAGGGCGGAGGGTTCCCGTCGGGACCCCCTCCCAAGCGTCAGAGAGGGACGGACTCGTCCTCCCTCCTGAGCCCTTCCTGAATTCATAGGGTGGCCCCCTCCCGGGGTAGCCCTCCCTACAACCTGAAGAGCTGCACGCACCCTCTGATGGCGTGTCAAAGAGTTTCGCGAGCCCCCGGGAGAACAGTTCTTCGGCGCCTGGCGGACCAAAAGGAAGAACAGGGAAGAGAAGGAAGACGCGTCGGAAATGGACACGCGAGAGTGGGGCGGCGGAGCGCTGCCTTTCTGTCGTCCCAAGTGCGGAGGCAAACGGACGAGTTCGCACGCTCCTCCCGCCTAGTTGCTTGGTGCGAGCCTCAGATGGCACGCGACTCCGCCAGTCGCGCTTTCCAAAGCCAAGTGCGAAAAGACGCACCAATGAGGTCGGGGGGAGGGGAGGGGGGGGGGGGCTCACAACCTTCCGGTCCGGAGGAAAAGCTGGCAAACCGCGCGGAGAGGCGCGCCTGGCCGTCTCGCCTTCTGCCACGCGTTGGCCGTAGAATCTCTCCAGCGAAGACTCGGGTCTGTTGCAACCTTCCGGCTCGACGGTTGCCACGGACGAAGCTGCTCTCCGCGCACCCCATTGAGGCGCGCCGCCTCGCATCGTGGCTGCTAGTGACCAGGAGGGCTCGGCGACCGCTTTCGCAACGGCAGACCCACCCGGAAATTCGGACTCGTCGCCCCCGCCCCTTTCGGTGGGAAGGCCCACGAGCCCTCGGCAGCGGCTTGAATAGCCGACGGTGCCTACGATTCTGGAATCGCACCTCGTGAACGGTGAGTGTGGGAATGAACAGGATTCGGGCGTGGACGCCTTGCACCCGCCACCGCACCGGCGCCTCCTCCCGAAGACACGACAGTTTCGTTCTCGGACGAACGGGGTTCAAGATGGCGTCCGACGCGGCGCTGCCATGGCTGCAAGCGAAGTCGGACTCGGCTGCTTTCGCGTCAGACGATCGTGGGAAGCACGACGAACGCCTCCCGGTTTGCTGCAGGTCCTCGCTTCGAGAGGAAGCTGTCGTAAGAAGCCAAGGGACTCCAGGACATAAACAAACAAGGTGCTTTGAAGCTGCGGAATTCTTGCAGGCGGAAGCTGGCAGCGGCGAGGCAGAAACACGGCGCGTGGTCAGGTGGCGGCTGAAGAAGGAACGCTGAAAACGCCGCGAATCGACTGAAGAGAAAAATCGTTTTTGCCGACGACGTCACTCGCCGCAGGCCAGCAGCAAGCTGATGCGAATTTCCGACGTATGCCTTTCTGACATCAAGCAGGGGAAGAGTTCACCGCAGACTTCTGGGGTCTCGTCCGACCGCCCCGAGGCGGCTGGCAGGAAGCACGAAAACTCGTCCCAACTCGTCTCTGAACTGGAACTGGTCCTTGAACTGGGAGGCGAAATACAACATGAACGACAAAAACGCCCCGGGAGGCCGCGGGAATCCTCCAAGAGTGGTCCAGTCTCTGCTGTGGGGAGAGTGAGGCTCCCAAGTAACCGCATACCACAAGCGGCGTTGTGGTCTGGGTGACGCTGCGGCCAACCATGACAGCTGCGAGCTCGTTGAGGTGATTTTCTTGTCATTCGGTGCGACTTCTTGCTTCGCCTGGAGGATGCGGACGTCGCGCACATCTCCAGGGCTCAGCTGTTAGCAGGGCGGTTCAACTCAAAGACTTATCAAGGAAGCGGATAATGGCAACAACTCTCGTGAAACGAATTTCGGCATGGATACCAATTACAACGCCGCAGGGCAAGACTTCCAGAAGTAAGGAGATACGGGATTTCGGCATGAGCGATGTAGGGAAAAGGTCTATTAACAATCCTGAAGAATTTTACGATGCCGGATATTCACAGAGCTGCTGTGAGGACGGCGGAACAAGCAGCTTCCGAAGAGCAATGAAGGTGTGGCGGTGGTAGAATTTCTGGAGGCGGCCACTGGCGCCACGCGCGGAACGAAGCACACCCACGGACGAATCCAGAAACACCTCAAGGGTGCGACGCCAGCTGGGCTTTCCAGCTCGCCGCCAGCAGCGACCGCAAAGTCTCGGTGCGAACCGCTTCTCACGGATAGCGGAATCTGCCGACAGGAGGAGAACCGGTGGACACCCGCCGCTGCCAAGAACCACCACATCCGCAGCGCAGGACGATGCCTCTGCTCTTGCAAACATTTGCCTAAGGGTGCTTACTACCGGGCAAACCTTACGAGACTCCTGAGGGAGAGGACGACGACCCCGTCTCCGGATGACCGCCGCCCTTCTCCCGAGAGGCCCATCCACCTCGACTGCGTCGCTTTTGCCGCCGCCACCTTTGGAGCACCCACCGCGCCCGCCCGCCCTCCTACTCCTGCCGATCAAATAACACCGCGCGGTGGCGCCGAGCGTAATCGTGCGCGATGGCAGCGTATCCAACACGGTTCGCCAAATATATCCCGTGTTGCCGTGTCTCCGGTTTCCATCCCTGATTCTCGCGGAAAAACCTGGTTCTGACGTGCGCCATTTAGCGCAAAGTTCTCCGGGAACAGCGCCGAACTCGCGCGCGCAGATCAGGATCCTGCTGGAAGGTGGTGGTATGTGTGTGTGTGGGGGGGGGGGGGGAGGGGGTTGCTCCGGCCCTGCCGCCACCCGAGTCTCGCAGTCTCCCGGATTTATAAGTCATGACGCGTTTTTAAGCCAGGAGGAGGAGGAGGAGGAGGAGGGGGGAGGATTGATGCGCTCCCTTTTCTCCAAAAATAGGAGCAGCTCCGCATCATACCACAAATCGTCACTACGCGAGGTTTCGTTTCGCCTCAAATCAACGCCGAAGCACACTTTCGTGGGGCAGCAGCCACACCTCCCACGAAACCACGAGCACGCCGGAAAATGAAAAAAAATTCCTCTGCGGTTGGCGCTGCGTAGGAACGTGGGGACACTTTTGAACGCGGAAGAGTTCCCTGGAAGGGGGGAGGGGCAAACCTGCGTTGTTGCCAGCGGGTCAATGGGTTGGAAAAGGGTGGAGGTGGAGCGGGTCCGGCACCACGACCCGCACCAACTCCGCCGCTCGGGAGGCGCCCGCCCGAGCCAGGCGAACGGACGCGGCGCCGCAGGTATCCCTTCGGCAGGGAACTGTTCGCCTCCGTCTCGCGCCTTCCGCGCGGAGAGCCCCCGCGTCCTCCCTTTCCCGCGTGGCCTCGCGCCACCGCGCGAGGAACGCGTGCGACGGTCAACGGGCGACAGCGCACGGACGCCCGTGTCTTCCTTCCTGCCTCGCCGACCCTCGCGTTCACCCTCCCTCTGGCTCTGGCTTCGGCGAAGAGGTCGAGGCGCGGTCCGGTCGGGGGAAGCTGCGGGCGCCTCGCGGATCGCCACCGCCACGATGGGGGCCCGGCGCAACCCCGCACGGCCCACGCCCTCCGGATGACCGCTTGGCTTTCCGACCCCGCCCTGGGCGCCGCTGAGCGGCGACGGCGGGGAAACACGAGGACGAGCCAGTCGGCGGCGGCAGCAGGAAACGCGGTCGTCCTCACCATCTGCGGGATGCTCTTCGAAAAGCTCACGGCTTTTGGAAAGATCACAGCCGACCTTTTGGATCGGAATTCTCAGAGCGCTTCGCTCGAATATTTCTTCTTTTCTTTTCTTTCCCTCTTTGCTTTTATTTTGAATTGCCAACACGCACAAAGTCGTCAGTTAGAAAAGCATTTGAAAGGTTGCAATTTACCTTCATTTTGCATTTCTCCTATTAATTGCTTTCTGAAATGAATTTTTCGTTAGAATGCAAATAACACTTCAGGCCTGTAAAGTAACAATTTTATTTAACTGCGCACATTCCAAATCACAGTGATAATTAAGAAACAAGGTACTCTCACAAAGAGTCAAGCAAGCACAATTGAACACGAAAGTTCCAACGGCAGAAGACCCGATCCTGGACCTCGTCCGACCCGGGGGCGTTCGGTCGCTGAAGGTGTGCTGCACAACGAGCGGGAAAAGCAAGGGGGTGCGGGGCGGGGCGGGAGGACTGCGCAAGCAGCCCTTGCTCGGCTCTCCCACGTGGGATTCACATTTCGGGGAACGGGGCGGTTCCGCACGTTCGGGCAAGGAGCGACCAAGGGCGTCCGAGATGCGCAGGAGCAGTCAGCCACACGACCACGTTGGCCGCTGCCTCCATCAGATCACGGCACTCAAGATCTCTTTCCGGGTACGGATGTGATCTGCAAGCATCGGTTTACTTGGAAAGATCCACTGCGGGACAGAGAGGCCGCTGCTGCAAAGCAAACCACTGACTGCTGTCTCTTTTGAAACAAGAAGAAACGCAAAGCACTCTTCTGGGGTTCCGTTTCACCCTTCTGGGGGTCGGTTCAGCTCCTCGGCCTCGGTGCTCGGGGTGAAACGGTACTCAAGTGGAAGAGAATGCTGGTTCGATGGTGCACGGCGGCAGCAACAAAAGACAGTTCCGCCGTGTATTCTGTACGGTGGTCCCGGTAAAATACACAAACAACGAAACTCGCAACGAACGGCGAAGTGTGGAGCGTGCTTTCGTCCCCCCCCCCCCCCTCCCCCACAAGAGAAAAAAAAAAAAAAAAAAAAAAAAAAAAAAAAAAAAGAAACACGCATGCGACGTGAGAAAAACGGCCTAAGGCGAACCACCCTATTCACGTGCCACGGTCGCACGTGCTGCGTCTTCTGCTGCGAGCGACTCGTGCTGTCCTTCTGGGACGGGGAAGGTCTTCCAGGTTCCCGTGGAGCCGCTTGCGCCTTTCAGGGACCTCCCCCTCCGAGGGAGCTTGCGTTCGTGGAGAGGGCATGCAGCAGGTGGTACGCAAGAAGACCAACGTGCGTGTGCGTACGTACCCATCGCAAGATGGTGCGGAACGGCCTCGCAACAGAAACCTGCCGATGGGGGACTTCCGGAGAGACTGAGCCGACCTCCGGATTTTCGATTCACCGATGCGCAGGAGCCCTCGAGGCGATCGGGGAAGATTCGCCTTACGGGAAACCCCGCAGATCCTCTGACGTTCTGGAGGCACGTTTCAGGCGTGGTTGTGGAGAAATGCAACACATGAGCTCGGCGCTCTCAGCTCAGGTGATCCTCGGTTTGCACGAGGAGGGAGAGACAAACAAAACAAAACCAAAAACAAAAACAAAAAAAGCTCTGGTGGAGATCCTTTGACAATTTTATTGAAAAATACTGTATGGACGTACATTCAAATAAAAAATACATTTCTCGAAATTGTATATTTACTGTATATTTCAAACTGTATATATGATCATCACCATTGTATAATGTGTGAATGATAAAAATTTTTATGACGAATTAAATAAAATAAACTTTAATCAATACAAATAACTTGCTTTTTGCTCAGATCTTGGACTCCGGGAACTAAAGCTGAGTTGTGTGCAGAAGGGAAGGATCCTAGAAAATCATCACGGGTAAGCAATTTCGACATACAAAATTGGTCATCCGGGAGATGCAACTCAGTCCGGGAGGCAATCAAACTGCTCCGCGTGCCTTTTGCATCACGGCGCGCGCGCTCCCCCGCTCGCCACTCACGCTGCGCACGCACTGCTTTCGTGCTTCGTTTCGTCTTCCGAAGAACACGAAAAGAACAGCGGAAGGGCACGCGAGCTCTCGGCCTGCGACCCTCAATTACAGTATGTAAATTTACAGCACGCATAGAAAGCCAGTGCGCTAAACAAATAAGAGTGAGAGTCGGCGATTTTCCTCATTATTCCCTTCCCCCCCCCCCCCTTTTCTTCCTCCTCTTCTCGGAGAGAATGCTCAGTAACGTGAAAAGAAATCGTTGGGAAAAAAAAAGGTTACCTGGGAATGCAGGTTGGGGCAATCCGCCCGACTGACCAGGTATCGAATACTGGGGACGAAGATTTCCGAAATTGACACTTGGAAACACTCCGCTGCTCAGCTGACCAGAAGCTTGAAACCCGGAAGGGAACTGGTTAGACGGAAGAACAACTGTCGCTGCAAGATTTACAATCAGTAAGATGAAGAAGAAAACACGTGGCCGCCACTCTTTCCAAAAGAGATAAAACGCACGCACGCACGCACAAAAAAGAGTCATCTTTTCCCTGAACAGCCGACTGGATCCTGAATCTCTACGGCAACGAACTCGGGGCACTTGGGGACCGTGGACTCTCGCGAAGGATTCCAAAGCGCGAAAATTAAGGAGAGAACGTGAACACCTTGCAGAACACGCGAGCTCTTGAAGAGAGAGAAGCTGTCGGCGGGGAGTGCCGGGAGAACACCTAGAAGCGCGGTCTCCTGGGAGTCTTCCTGCGACACGACGAGTTGAGACAACGAGGATGGCCACTCCTGCCTACGAGCATTATCTTCACGTCACGGCCGAACGTCTCGCTTGCCGTACTCGCGCGATAGATGGGGTGCACTGGGAGACCTACAGAAGAATCCCTCGTCTGCAAACGAGAAGTCGTTCGTCAAGCAGATGCTCTTCGGGAGCACCAACGAGCGATGTGCTCCTTGGTACATTGGCGGCGTGAGAATTCGGGATAAGGACGAAACCACGAAATTCGAGATCGTTTCGAGGTCCGCCGGCATAGGTGATTTTTTTTTTTTTCCCGAACGAGAGCAGGAAGCATGCAGGTAGCAGAAGAAACGAAGACGAGGCGGGAAACACAATTTTCATGAGATTTTTCTCGTTGGACTGCCGAGTTGCAAACACACGCATCGTACGTAGTATTGGCTACATGTCCGGTCACCGAAAGTCCCTACTTTATTTCACTCCCCCCCCCCTCCTCCCACAACTTGTAAGCGTTGCCACGGAGGAGCAGAGAACCAAAAATTTCCGCTGCGTCTTCACTTGCATTTGTTTCCTTTCTTATGGGTTCTGTTTTATCACGCAGTCGCAACAACGGTGGCACCACCACCTTCGCACCACCCAAGTGTAACACTCGTTGGCAAAAGACAGTTCTGGGGGATCGAACCCGCTGGCGGCACGGATCGGCCCCCACCCCAAAACCACACGGCGCCGCAAATTTAAGGAGCACACACACGAATGCGCTTGCAGACGAATGCCTTCCTCTCTTTTCTGACACCATCTTTCGACGTTCCCATCACCGGAGTGCCACCCGAAAGGCGGCATCCACGAAACAACGTATTCTTCCACGAAGACGATGCTTCTACCCAGCCCTGGGTAGCAAACTTATACCTTGGTATGTTCGTCTAAACCTCACGAAACGAGCATCGTTTCGACAGGCGCGTGTTCATCCTGGCTTTATGCAAACAACCACGACCCGGTCACGGACGCTGCATCCATCCTGATTCAAGTTCGCACCGATTCCTTCTCTTTAACTCTCCCCAATTCCTTCCTCCTCTCACCGACGTTCCCCGACCTACCAAGTTTGAAAGTGCCAGAGCGCCTTCAGGAATCGTCATTTTGTTTAACCGATGTCAAGGAAGCACCAAAACCGCTTCGAACGACTCCACTCTTTGATTTGAAACCGCAAGCGGGGGGAGGGGAGGGGGGGCTTAAAAAGGAGCAAATAAAGCGAGCGCCCACAGAGAAACCCTCGTGTGCGACAGATCAATACAAGCGAAACTGGGGTCAAACGGAAAACACCGAAAACTGATGGCCTCCCTCGTCGGCCGTCCCATCGGGCGCATTCTGAGATCACGCCAAGGATCCACTAAAAATGGACCGCCGTTTCAAACGCCCTGCATTTGCCGTGCGCATTTCATCTTTTGCCTCCCTGCAAAAAGCTCACTGCGCTTCAACCCACTGAAACCACTTCTCTTCACCCACGTCCCCGCACCTGACTATCCACTCAGTTTTGTTTGAACTTTACGTACACTTTTGGTGATTAAATTTTTCACGTACTATGTACGGCGGTTTCGTTCTTCGTACAATCAGTTTCAACTAATCAACTTTGAAACCTACTCTACGACTGCCCGCTACACGTCCCGAAAGCCTTTACCACCCAAAACACTGCTGACAAACCATGGTAATAATGGCTGCTAAGAAATGCTTGGTTTGGCAAGCTGAAAGAAAATCCACCGCTGTGGAAACCGAGGACACATAATCTGTAAAGCACATTCTCAGAATTCCTTTCCAAGTGCACTCTCGTCTGTAGGAACGTGAATGACTGGGACGAACCGTCTGCTGCACAAAGAAACAAAGATTTGGGGTGAAACGGTAACTTGGGAGACGGACACATGCGCACTCCACACAAACTGGAACCGGATTCCAGAAGAACTCTTCTTACCTGTGTTTGTCACTGAAGTTTGAGATGAATTCGTGGAAGTTGCAAGTCGGGAAAGAATAGATCTTTCGGACATTTGTAACCTTTGAGCAACAGGGGGGATTCTTGCTAAAGTAGCAGGGAGTCTGGACACATCAGATTTCATGTCAGATAGCAGTTCTTCCAGCTGGTTGAGTACTTTATGCAATACTGCATTTGCTGGCTTATTTCCTGCCAAACTTTCTTTGCTCAAATGTTGATGCGATTCAGCCAGGCATTCCATCTCAGCAAATCGGGCGTTTAATGTCATTACTGGTTGGGTGTGGTCTTGAGTCAGATTAAGGTAAGCAGCCCGTCTTAATTGCTCCTCAATGACAAGGGCTTGTTCTAAAAGCTAAAAATGGACAGGAATCAGTCACTTTCAGAAGACAAAGTGAAAGTGAACAGCAGTCCGTTTATTGCTCTAGGAAGTTTCCAATGTCCTTACGGTAATACGGAAACGCACTGTCAAGTTGGTTTTGATATTCCTCGCAGAATTAAATGCATGCATTTTTTTTTTTTTTAATGAACTTGAAATCACAGGTATTTAAAAGTGAAATCCGCACAGCAACTTCCTTCATGGAGAAAACGTACGCAATCGTATAAAGGAGAAAACAAAAGACAAAATTTATCGGTTGGTGTATTCAAACTATCATTATTCTGGATGTTCCTCAACAAGAACAGTAATCCAATGCTGCAAAGCATAATTACCTTGAAACGCCTGGCTAAAAACTTATTTTTGATTTCCAGGAAATTGCCCTTTCCCATATCCATTTTAAATGGTTCGTTGATGATGGCAAACCGTGTGTCATTCTGGATATCCTGCCACCTTCCATACCCATGTGTGACGATGCCGACCAATAACCAGTAGTCGTGCCTTCTATGCCATATTTCATATTCTCTTCCCGGAATGGCGGCTTTTTCCTCATTTTGCCACAGTGTATGCAATTCGGTAAATCCTCCATCTGCAATGTTGAATATGAATTTCGGCTTAATCTTTCCGTTTTCCTCTTGAGGATTGTCTTGATTTTTGCTTTCTTTCTCTTTAACTTCTTCTTTACTTTCCTTGTCTTTTGAATTATGAAGTTTCTGATCGATTTCTTCTTTGATTTGCACATTTTTTTCTTCCTTAAAAACACAGGCACTTTTCATCATACCGCTACGTTACATCAGCACAACGTGCAACATCATCACCGGCAGGAAAAATCGAATTTTTATCTTTAGTTTCATTGAATTCACAAAATGCATAAATACTGGACATTTCAAAACCCCATACTATCATTACGTGTTACACATCGGAAAAAGAAAGAAAGGAAAGAGTGCAGTGATGTAAAGAAATAATAACAGTTAAAGAAAAGCGAAAGTAAAAAAAAAAAAAAGAAAAAAAAAAAAGTTTATGTGCCCAGTTAAGGATCCAGTTAATGATATGAAGAAACACAAAAGACCTGAATAGAAAAGAATTAACAAAAACAGAAAGATCCTCAGGGTGGGAATTTAAAGCTTTTTAAACAAACCCATTTCCAACTCGATCACTCATTAAAATAATAAAAGAAGCACAACTTACGCTCAACGGTTTTACCTCTAATGCATTGTCACACAGTCCATTTTGTAGATTGCCATCGTTCTCACTGACATCATTCTCCATTTTCGAGTCCTCTACTTTCACTTCTGCTTGTGCTTTCAGCTCGTCCTTTTCTTCTTTTACGTCTCTAGCAGTGTTTTCCTTTTTATCTTCTGCAGATTCTTTGGGAGCGTCCACAGTGCTTGGCGATGCATTTTCGAACTCTGTTTGCTGCAGCTCCATAAGTTCGGGCAGGCTGTGAGTTCCGTTGATGTGCTCGAATTCAACCACTTTCTTCCTTATCAGTGACATGACACCAATTCTAGTCAATATGTGTTGTCGGCTGAGTCCTTCGCGTGGCACACCATCGGCAAAAGTTTCCGAGTTATCAGCTCCAGGTTCACAAAGATGGCGCATAAACAGAGACACATAGGCTCGAAAATTCTTCTCGGATTTACCACGAAGGTCCCTCACAAGCCTATGTGAAACAGAAACAACTAGATTGATAGCGGATTTCAGGCACTCACCACTGAGAATTAAATGCATCTTGGGGAGGCATTCCATAACGCATGACAGCATTCAAGAACGCTTTTCGCTGGCGAGCATTAAATCCCAGTACCTACGATACAGAGGGCTTTAGCCATCAGACACACGTGCTTATAAACATGATTTCAATAGTATCAGAGAATGCCTTTAGCACGTCCTTTTTTGACCATGCTCAAAATATTCTCTATTCCATTTCCCTCGTATTTGTTGCATCACACTATCCTTTAAAGTGGATGAATATTCAAAACAAGGTGATTGTGCTTCAGATGAGTAAGAGCATCATCATCTGGCGAAACCCACCTCGATGTTTCCTCCCACCCGTGCAAGCAGTGGTGGCAAAGGACGATCTTTCTCGGTATTCCTTTCTAACCCTCGCTTACGACGTCTTCCAATTAATGCATCACCTAAAACGGGAATCAAGACTGATGAGAAGAACACATTTGCTGTTTCGATATTTCCATAACAAAAAATGGGGATACACAGATTACACACGTTAATTCTCCTGATTTCGAATAAACTTGCGATTACACTGAATACATTCAATTATTTTTGAAACATCGACAGCATGAAAAAACTTCGTCGTGCCACTCCTTGCAGCCAACACAGAACGTATCTTTGCACAGCAGCACCCAAAGATGAAAGGAACGGTAACATCAACTTCTGTGTACAGCAAAACTTAGGCGTTCATTTTCTTTAAAATTCTTTATACTCTTCCACACTTTCGAGTTTTTACGTAATTGGCGTGATCGCGATTTGGGGAGGCTCAAAACTTAAAACCATAGAGTTAAACAGATTCTTCTCCAAACAAAAGGCACTATCCTATTCTTAAGCTGGATTCATTTGATCATGGAACGGTGATCACAGGCGTCTAAACCGAATATATTTTTTTTTTTTTTTCAAAAAAGAAGACACAAAAACATAATGTATCTTAATTTAAACAGTAGAATAGCATGGCTGCATTACATTTTGGCGACTAGAGTGTAAATTAGTTAGTGTAAGTTACTCTATGTAGTGGAATTACCGAAATGGAAGATTCTACTTATTTCGCCCTGCAGAGTACAGATTGGGATCCTATCTTACTGCTAAAGGCGTTTTGCTGCGGCACTAATATTTAATAAACAATCCCACAACGCACAAATAATGCAGGCTTAACGAATTCTAATAAGTATCCATCATCCTTTAGGATGACAAAACTTGCACAAGGTACAGCACTGCATAACGCAAATTTCCGAAACCAGATATACAGATGGTACGAGATGGAGCATTAAGAAACAAAACAAAACAATTATGCGATCATATTTTACAATTATTCAATAATTAGACTTCTGTTTATTTTTTCTCAATTTCCCCCTTTTTAAAATCATCGTTTTGCATATTTCCGCTGCCATTTCAATAACAACATAATAAATTGTATCTCTTGTGTGACAATTAAATAATCCACATATTAGAGGATAAATTTACGCCATTCACACTGTGGTCTTTTAACATGGATGAAAAAATGCTAGGCAATGCTTCATCCCTTCAAATAATATGGTGAAGAAGACAGAAGCTGTCACTGGACAAAAAAGCCTCCATTAGATAGCTTATTTCGAATACCACAAATCTGTTCGCTTTCAGGAAGCATCCTTGGTTGCCCTCACAAATTATCGCACCGACCAAAATTCATCTTCATCTCTTAAGCAAATAAGCATTTTGCAGATAAAGATGCATTGTTTTCTTCAAAGAGAATGATTTTTTCAAAAGAGGATCTAAGTGCTCGGTATCTTTAAGCTTTGCATCATTTAAAAATTGTTCCAATCCGCAATCAATTACAATTTTGAAATGCTGATGCTGACACACCACAGTTTAATATCATCTTCTTGAATAAATAGAAAATAAAATACGGAAGGGAGAAAAAAAATCAGTTCCTTAAGACTACTATCTTTGGCAAAACTCTTAGAAGCCATCGGGAAATGCCAAAAAATTCGAAAACCAAAGAAGCAATATTAAAAAAACAACAATATTAAAGTTGGAAACCAAAAAACTTTTGTTTACGATTATAAATACTCTGCACTGGAGGAAGTACTGCACACAAAAATCCCATTTTGCAATTTTTGAAAAATCAATTGATCAACTAAGCCTCACAAATTCAACTATGTATACTCCTAATTACTCAAAACTATGCTGTACTCTACCAAAAGAAAGCTACATCATCAGCACTGAAGAAACAATCTCATGTCTTCAGCTGAAACAATGTTTATCAGCAGTGTAATTTCAACAGATACTGAACACATACATCAGACCTAATGAAATCCATAGTAAATCAATGAACCTACCTTCTTGCTTTTCATCAAAGTCATCATCTTCTTTGTCATCATCTGGAATTCACAAAATCCAAGGTTAGATTAAATTACAAAATCGGATTCGATCAATGAAGCTGGACATCAAAAAGAATTTCTTGAATTTATTTTTATCCACGTATTTAAATATTTAGATATCAACTACATTCAAGTAATAAAAAAAAAAAAAGTTTAGAATGTTTAGGGCAGTTCTGCTGAAATTATTTGTTCAAAGAATCAGATTTAAATCTATATTCTTAAACAACAATAAAAAGTATATTAACAGAACAGCATTCAAAATTATGGCATTTGTAGAGCATAATAAACACCAAGTTAAAACTACTTATTTAATAGATGTGCGAGAATCAAAATAGAAAAAAAAAGGGAGAGAAAAAGAATTTAAGGAAAATTTTTCTTTAACTATAAAACAATTATCTCAAACAGTTTCAAAACAGTGACCGGTAAAAACGAGGTACGTAAAAATAAATGATTTCCAGAATTCTCCATAAATGCTCAAACAGTGCTTGTTGAAAATTCTCCTTAACATGATTTTAATTTTAAATGTATATTCATGTATAAATGACATATTCCTTTCAAATGTATACTACAAGACACTGCAAATCATTTTGTGAGAAATTCACTTGAAAAAAACAATACAAACGCATAATTGCAACACTCATCTTAGGTAAATTCAAGTCTTTTCCATATTTGGGAAATACAGATTTATAATGCTCCAGTGAGATCATATGTAACTGACAAGCCATTCAAAGAATCAAAGAAAAATTAAAGTATGCATAAACAAAAAATCAGTTTTTAAAATATCATTCCAAAATAAAAACAAAAACAAATTGTTACTGATGGATTTTTACCTGATGGCATTGAAAAATCAGAGTTGTAATCAGACATGTTATCTTGCCATGTAGTATCTTCTCTTCCATCAACTGCATCATTGTAATTAACTTGTTTCCTTATTCGTTTACCCTTTCCCAATGTTCGAGCAATATCTTCTTGCTGTTGTTCATAGTGATGTCTTAGCAACCTTTCCCAATACTGGGAATCAGTGTTCTCTACTTCTTGCTTTATAATTTCCGTTTCCACTTCTTCTTCTTCCTCGCCTTCTTTAGTAACATAATTTGCAACTTTAAATGAACTTAAATATTCATTCATGGCCCAATTATCTTTTTGATCAGTGCCTTCTCTTGTTCTATCCAAGAGGCTATCAATGGCTTTATCATTGTAATGTATGGCTTCCTCTTCTTTCCCCTCCTCCTCTTTAAATAATTCTTCTGTGCCGAATCGCAAAATATCATCCAGTTCTTGTTTTGTAAAATTAGCACCCCTCCCCCCCATTCCTGGTCTAACAACAAGATGAGTCAGCATCATTTTACGTTTGGCTACTTGTGTTATTCGTTCTTCTACTGAGTTACGAGTCACGAAACGATATATCATGACCTAATTGAACAAAGGAATGTGACAACACTGCAAGCTAACTTACCTTATTTGACTGTCCAATACGATGTGCTCTAGAAAAGGCTTGAATATCATTGTGGGGATTCCAATCTGAATCATAAATGACAACTGTGTCAGCAGTTGCTAGATTGATTCCTAAACCACCAGCTCTACATGTTTGCATAAATTATAAGTGCTTGACTGTTACACTTACCTGGTTGACAAAAGAAACACAAATTGTGCAGCACCTGGAGCATTGAATCTGTCTATTGCATCTTGTCTCTGACTTCCGGTGATACTCCCATCGATTCTTTCATACTTGTAGCCTTCATTTTCCAAAAAATCCTCTAGTAAATCAAGCATCTTTGTCATTTGGGAGAATATGAGCACACGGTGATTTTGCTCTTTCAATTTGCGAAGCATTTTTGTAAGTAAAATGAGCTTTCCACATGCTTTAATCATTGTACTGCCTTCAAACATTCCATTAGGATGTTTAGGGGCTTCTGCTGCAGCAGCAGGAAACAGGTAGGGATGGTTACAACATTTTTTCAAATCCATCATTATATTCAGAAGAGACACCTACAAAACACAACAGTGATCAACTACACTGAAAATATTAATGCTTGAGATTACCTGTTGTCCACTCCCTTTAGCATTTAAAGCTTCAAAGTTACGGGTTAAAATGTATTTATAATACTTCTTTTGCATCGGTGAAAGTTCCACTCTTACAATAAATTCGGATTTTGATGGCATGCTCTGCAATATTCAACATTCATAATAGCAGATTGACAATCAAGACAAAAAAGCAGCATCACAGAAATTTTGCTGCACATGTATTCAACATTTTCTCGTACCTTGAGCACATCAGCTTTAAGTCGCCGCAAGAGGTGAGGGCCCAGAAGTTCATGCAGTCTTTTCACTTGTTCTTCTTTTGTCAAATCAGCAAATTCATTTTGAAATGAGTTGAGATCATTAAATTTGTCACCACACAAAAAATTCAACAGATGAAACAATTCCTCTAAATTGTTTTGCAATGGAGTACCAGTCAATAGGAGTTTATATGAAATTTTGTAAGAATTCAACAATCTAAAGAACTGAAAAACAAAACATTAATTCATCCATCAAAACTTCGATTTTCTTTATGTTTTTTTATTCTAAATAATTCCATGCACTATAATTGATTGTATTTAATGAATGTACGATCATTTGATTTGAAAGTGTCACAATTTATATAATCATCACTTGCTAATTAATCTTTTATGATGCACATTTTTGGTATGACAATTACGATAGTGCAATGTCCAAAATACTGAGAAAATGTACTTGCAGATATTACTAAAAATTTGTTACTAATAGCAGCAATGAGTGAAGGATTTACAAAGAATGGAATACGATTACTTATTAAAAAAGCCACCCAAACAGATAAAAATACTTTTAACTAAAAATAACCTGGATTCAAAAGAGCATGCAAAAAAAACCCAAAAACAAATGCAGAAGTTAAACAAAATCAGCTCAGAAAAATATACTATTCAGAAAGAAAGTTTGTTCAAAGAAATTCACTTGTTTTCATCAAACACAAAGTGATGAAAAAGAGGCTTAAAAATAAAAACAGTATCTGTGCACATTATCATGCAATTATTTCAGTGGAATTAAGTCAAACACAGGTAGACAGAATTTAGCTAAAGCCACTGCATTTAATGATGACCACAAGAATCACGCGAATTCGACAGTTATCTACGAAATTTTATAATGTGTTTCTAGTGATTTGATTCTCACGTGTTAGAGCCTTTTTTTTCGCACAATTTTCGAAATTTCTCTTAAGTTTAATGCTTAACAAAACCGATTTTTCGATTATCCTTGTGTTTTTCCAAATGCACTCCAGTGTCTAGATTAGAAACTGTTGACACACAACAAACACAGCACACCATTAAAAATGTACATCTTTCATTACCTTAGACTGGTTATTCTTCAAGCGATGAGCTTCATCAACTACTAGAACAGCCCAGTCAATTGATCCCAAACAAGCAGAATCAATTGAAATCAATTCATAAGAAGTTAACAAAACATGAAACTTGAAATTGCTGGTCCTGATTCTTGAGGCTTTCCCTCCCAATCTTGTTGCTCCTTCTTCAAAAGATAATTCATGCTCTCGGATGAGCAGGCGAGAATCTTTATCACCAATATACGTAACACAATAAAAATCCGGTGCCCATAATTCAAATTCTCTTTCCCAATTAATGATAGTGGACAAAGGAGCACTAACCTGAATTCAAAGTGTGATTTCATACAAATATGTAAATAATAAAAAGTTACCAGGAATGGCCCTCGACAATGACCTTCTTTATACAGTGAATACAAAAAAGTGATAGTTTGAATAGTCTTGCCTAGACCCATTTCGTCTGAAAGACAAAATTGAAAGGTGAGTACCAATGATCCAGCACTTATAATAATCCAACAAACCACATACCTGCTAATACAGTGTCTGTACCATTACCCCAGGAATATCTCAACCAGTTAACTCCTTCTAATTGGTAATCATGCAAACTATTTCCATTGCATGTCACAAACTCTGGCTGTGTTTCATATTTTTTTCTTAGATCTGTGATTGGTCTGTCTGGAGGTGGCTTGTACCTTCTAGAGAAAGGTGACAGCAAATGGAAATAAACAAGAATTTTGCGGCAACCATTTTAATTCTCTAAACTAAATTTGTTTCGCAACTAATCAACGAACATGCTTATTATTACTTCAATAAATGCAATATTGTATACAATAATCCTGAAATCGCTTCTTAGTATGGATCGATATTTAAAATACAATGTCCTCACAATTGACTCATCAAAAGAACATCCCTGTACCACAAGTCCACTGAACTGATTTGACTAATTTTGGGAAAATGTAGTTGAATGGGAAATGTAGCAAATTTAACATTCTACGACAAATTCCAAACTGAACTTGACAGAAAAGCGAATAAGTTGTGAACAGAATGTTTATTGAAAAGATTACTGAAAAGTAAACAAACTGGAAGTCAAGAATCAACAACCGAAGTGTGAATGATGAAGGATTCGTTCCATTTCCGACAGGACACCAGTTGAACCACAAATGGTTGAATGCTAGCGGAACCACAATCAACCACAACCACACTTCAGTTACCAGTCACACAAATGCTTCCTTCCATAAATGTTGCCACTATGAAAATTTGATTTACGTTAAACAAGAAGAGGATTTTGTTTTTCATTGTGATTACAAATAGTTCTGATTATTCGCAACAGCTACCCAAGGAAATAGCTGGCATTCAAAACTGATCCCTGTTTGTGAAATTGCAAAAACTTTCCCTAGGCACATTTCAACAAAAGAATTTAAACGGAATTCTTAAGGGGAAACGAAAAATCAAGAATAATACATGAAGATTACCTGTACTCAAGGATTTCCTTGCAAGGGCTAGCAAAAAGATTTGGAATTAATCAAAAGTAATTCACATTTACAAACAAATTTTATAACATTCTTATAATAATTTTAAATGGGGATTCAAAGGATCTTACCTAGTTTCGCGATCATCATCGTATTCAGCTTCTCTTTTGGATTTTTTCCCTTTTCCTTTTTTTTTTTTATTTGAGAGAGAATCAACACCGACGGCAACTCTTAAATCCTAAAAATGTTTTTACAAGATTATTCAGCTACGTTGAACAAAATAAAACATAAACTTCACACTTCATCACTTTTAAGCTAGGGTCATAATGCAAAAAAAAATTGTACTCCAATACTAAGCTAAGTTAGCAGACTGAAATGATCTTTATTATCTACTCTTAACAAATATACAATATTGAGTCTAAATTATGATAATTCTGGAAGCATTTCATCGAACTTGGAGCTACTTTTAGGAATAAGATATTTTCTTATGGAAGAAGAAAATCCTCATCACAAAAGCTAGCATTTAAAACGAGCATAGTCAATGATTTTATCTTTGAAATATTTTTTAAGCTTTTAAAAGTCATACATGGAATTGAATAACAAATTATTAAAAAGTTAAAACCTAATTTGGCACTTTCTAGATGATCTATGATTTAGCACAAAATCAAAAGACTTTGGTCATGCAAAAGCTTAATTTACCAAAAGCACAAATAAATCAGGAAATTCAAAATGCGTACATTATAGTCATCTATAGCTTTGCGTAGGGTTGGGATATCCTCATCTTCATCTTCCCAAGTACTTTGATCATAACTCAAATCTTTCCATTTAACAAAATATTTCATGCTTCCATCTCTCATAATTCTATGACTTATAACCCTATGAACTTGCAGCCATTCCGGCCGAATTCCATATTTATAGAATTTGTCTTTAAGTTTGTAAGGATCTTCTGGTTCAGGAGGTAACTCTTTATGAATCTCATGTTTTCTCTTTTTATGTTCTTCTGATTCTCCCTCAACTTCTTCCTCAAAGTTAGGAGGCTCTTCAAAATCCACTTTTCTAGAGTACGAACGATACAGCTGAGGATGGAATACATCCAACTGGAAATAAAATACGTTTTACAAGCATACAACATCGGCTATTCTAAATAGTACCAACATAATAGGAAAATTAAATATCTCTGACAGAAGGGTGAGAATGGTTATGTAATTAATTAATAAAATACATCAGCAATGTCAAAATACATAAAAACAGAAACCATTCATAGAAGTTAATTATATCTATATGCTATTTCCTTGAATGCATTCTAAATTGACCAGCAGAAACAGTGTATCAGTAAAATAAATAAATTTCCTTAACGTATATTATTTTCTCTAGGATAAAGAGTGTCATTTGTCACTTTTTTAAGTTTTCATTCTTTTCACCAGTCAAATTCATGAAAAAAATCAGTAGGAAAAAAAAAATTATTACATAATACGGATTAATTTAGAGCAGTACTCTGAATCATGATATCCAAGAAACTCTGGCACACCTGCAGTTCTGAAATCCAGTCACATCGCCAATAGGATTTGTCACTCCATTTTACGAAAAATTCGCGCTGGGGTTTGGGTTGCTTTTTATTACTGGTGGATGGCTGATTCAAGAGCTCATCAACTATGGCACTATCAGTTCTTGGAGCTTCTGCCCATCTCCAGGTCAAAATTTTTTGTACTTTTCCAGGTAATGGATCCACCTGCATACATACTTGCTAAGAACATTGTAAATAAAAGCAGCAATAAGAAAGTTGCAAAAATTTTCATAACAACAAAAAGTATCCATAATCATTAGTCGTATTTCTTACCAATCAATTTGAAAGTCTATATGTTAACAATTACAAAACTCTAATTCCCACTGTGCATGAAACAATATTAAGTTTTCGACTTTATAAACTAAAATTCTGTCGTTTTTGAAACTTGGCTTTTAGCATGCTTTAAACATGCAGAGTTATAAATGTTAAAGGTGGTTACTAAATATCTAATCTCCTACAAAACTGAAAGCAATTCTCATTCAGATTGCTAGGGAATGCAAAATTTATGTAACAAACTTTTGGAGATTGAAAAACTCTGATTTCATATGGTTTCAAAATTTAAAATCTAATCCTACATAAATAATTACCATCACTATATATAATAAATATTAAAAAGAAATTACCGAACATCTTGGGCATTTCCAATCACCATCAGGAACATTCTTTAAGGGTGGATTCAAACAAAACATATGATAAGATGATGGACAGGAATCACAACAAAGCAATTCACCTCCATCTTTGCAAACTCTGATAAAACAAAACGTTATTTAAAATAGCAGTTGGAAAATAGAAAAAGGGGGAAACAAAGAAACAATTTCCGTTTTGCAAGCTGGCATTTCAAATAAAAAGTGCCAACTTCATCCGCACAATCTAATAATGATTTACATGAAAAGATAAAATCTGAAATACACTGAAGATAAAGTGTATCCAGAACTAGCTACTTTTGCAATAAAAGTAGGAACTTTTGTGTTGCATACCTTTACAACATGTCTATAGTAAATTTACTTTCATAACAAACTTCACCAACAAAGATAAATAAGGCTATTTACGAAATTTACCTGCAAAACTCCATATGCTCATCATCTTCAGATTTCTCTTCACGTTCTTGAATTCCTTCTCCTTCACAATGAGGACATGACCATTTACCTTCTGGTGCTTCTTCTAGTTCTGGGTCTAAGCACACAAGATGATAAGCTCTTGGGCAAGTATCACAAAGAATGATTTCTCCTCCTTGTTGGCACACTTCACAATAATCCTGATGGTCAGTTTCATAACCATCTTCATCTTCACTGGGAAACTTTGAAGTAGTCTTAGTTTTCTTTTTTTTTCTCGATTTGTTTCCAATTTTCGTTTTTGCTTTTCTTCTTGGAGCTTGCACTAAAGATTGAGTTTCTATTTTTTCTGCTGCAGAAGCTTCCTCAGCTTCAGCTAACATTTGCTCGAATTCAGCATCTGAATCTTTCCCACTACTATCTTCTTCCTAAGAACATATGCAAACGTAATGAATACATTATCACATAAATACACACAAAACCCAAAAACCAAAAAAATGAAAACAATAAAATTCAAAATAATCAATGCTAACTTACTGAACTTCCTTTCTTTCTTTTCCCTAACTTTATTTTCAAAGTGGGGACTTTTATTTTCTTGACAGTACGTTGTTTTCTTCCTCTTTTAGCATTGAAGCTATCCATATCATCCATCTTCTCTCGACTCATGTATCTACGAGCTTTACTGACATTATCACCGTCAAGATCGTCTTCCACATCAGAAATCTCATCAGGAAGTTGCTCCTGATTCAGTAATGCAGAAAACTCTCTCCACTTTGCAGCTACCAGTACCAATATCTTGGATACTGCCACCTACAAAACAAATATTCCTCTTGAAAGCTTAGAAAAGTATGTTTATTCTATGTCCTATGATGCTTGTGACTCGACATTTTATATTATTTTACTTAGTTGCTTCATAAAATCCAATAATTAAAGCTGTTCATTAATGAAATGGATCCATTAGTATATTCTCAAAAATATTAGCAAAAATGCAAAAATAAAACTGCTGGCTCTAACAGTAATTAAAAGCATCCATAGTATTTCACATTTGTTAACGGTATTTATGCTTTAGTGCAAACTAAACTATTAGACACACATTCAAATCAATGACAGAAAAAAAAAATTCAACAGCTCTTTGTAAATAATTTGACAATTTAACCTTTAAAATTGTTTCATTTCACAAGGATTAGAAAGTATTGACCTGTTTTCTACATATCAAAACAAACTGCACACACTCAAAGATCATTGCACCATTCTCCACAAATGTAACAAAAACAATTTTTGAAGCACAATTCTGAAGCACATTCAGTACATTGTGAGCACAACAGTTATAGTGAACATGTTCATGAAAACATCACAACAAAATGGTATGATGAACATATTACAAGTTGTTTAATGTTCTGCTGAAACAACCTTACAAATGATATTTCATATTTGGTTTTGGTTTTATGTCATGCAAACCTAATATGATAGAAACTCAACACATCTTGAAATCACAATTCAACAAACAATAGTCAGTTAATACACAATGCTAATTCCATAATACTGTATGAAACTTTATTAGGATCTTTGGATAAGTTCGTACGATGTAAATAAAATAATATTTAAAAATAAAGAAAACTGATACTTGATAGCATTCTTGAGATGAAAATGTTACTTTTAAGCTAACAAAAGTTCTTTATTTCAATATTAAGTATTTTAAAAACATCAAGAATTAATAAACTCGAACAGAAATAAATTTAGATATTATTCTGACACAATTGCAAACAGAAAAACCAAAGAATCACAAAATTACGCAATACATGTAATTTCTCACCTTAGGATTCTCCCTGACTAGTATTGGTTTGATATGCTGTTGGAAGAGTTTATAAGAATTGAGATTTTGTAAATCTGCTTCGTTGTACTCAATATCTACATCAACTAAACCAAAATTCTCACACACTTCTTCTACAGATGGCATTTCAGTGAAAGCTTTTGGAATAGTTCTTTCTGGCATAGAGATCTGAAAAATTTAAATTTTAGAACTTATTCTTTTAGTTGCTTATGCTTTGAAATACCTGACTCACTTTTAGTCTTCTCTTTCTTCGTGTTCCATTATCTAACCCGTATTCATACTCATCTCTTATCTCATCATCACATGCAAAATCACTTTCCTAATTTTGAAGAATTTGAAGTATTACTTTACATAATTTGTACTTAATTTTAGAATCAAAATTCTTAAAGCAATGCCATTTCATTTTGATAAAGTCCAAAAATGAACTGCCTTTTATTTAATGTGAAGAACTTTTCAAAGTTTCAGTTAGAGCAATGTGACATTCATCATCAGTTAATGATGATGCACAGATAAGCATCTCACAAATGTGCTAAAGCACCAGAAAAGTCATCAACCATTGAAATGTAAAGACTTTGAATAGTTCTCTCAAGTTACAAACCACAATTGTACACAATCCAAAAATATTCAGGAATGATTGCCACGATAACTGGGAGTTCCAATAATGATAAAACAAATTACACACCAATGAATGAGAAAATGAATGTTAAGTAAAAATAAAAGTAAGAAACCTGAGATCTTTCAATGAATTTAATATTTTATCCACCAATTCATCCTCGAACAACAAAATCTGGTAATAAGCATGAAAGAATTTGAAACAATTATTCCTCCAAAGTTTCAATTTTGAAATAACATGAAATAGCTCTTAAAAAAAAGAATAATAATAATAAAAAAAAGAACTTTTTAGAAAATGAGCTGTTGTTTGCAACAAATTTACAGCAGAAAAGTATAAAGATGCCAAAAGAGATGAAAATTCCCTCAACTTACAGTAAAAAATAAGTCATGTTTTCGATATATTGAAACAAAGGATAGAAAACCATACTAAGCATGAATGCAGCCAATAGGAAAAGTTTCACTAAGTACAATCTTTCAAACATTAAGCTCTCTGAAATCCAAAAATTTTCAAAATTCAAATTATATGAAGGAAACTGAAAATCTAATTTGCCTCCTATGCTTTGAGGAGTACATTCATTGAGACATGACATTATAAAATGACTGCAAGCAATAATGAATGTGCAATGAAAGTAAATGGTTTTGACATGTAATCATCATAACATGTATAGCTTTAAGGGCATTCAGTATGATCAATACTTAAATAGGTATAAATTAATTTTCATCAACTCCAGTGCTATGTCTGTAGAGTTCTCCAACTATTAAGCTTCTTTTTTAAGTCATTTTAAACTACATTTGTTTTTTGTCAAAATAACTGCCATCCATAACGTGAAGATTACTGGTACTATCGTTAATCAATTCAAGTATGCAATATTTTAAAATTAAATATCACTAAACTGCCTAAAGAGTTTAACTAAATTATTCTAGCAAACTTCCAAAAGATTGCCACCTTGTTGGCCACAAAGTTTCCTAACATTTTAATTGTATTGGTATGATAAAAAATTATTGCATAAAAAAATTATTTCCCCTCTGTTCCTTTACAGATGCACCCAAATTGATTTCACCTAATGAACCTTTATAAGCAGACATGACTTCAGGATTGTGAAACAAATGCAAAAGAAAACCACAAGTGACCTAGAATTACAAGACTGAATGCTTTAATTCCCACTTTGTATACAGACTTATTTGCTGTTCGAAAAAATAAGTGATCATAAGAGAGAATGAAAAAAAATGCCAATAATGGCAATCTTTACTTTACTTTTTTAAGCTGTAACATTGCCACTCTTAATGTACTTGTTGTGGATGTTATTTTCTGCACCTGAATTGATGCAAAAATAAGTGTTTTCATGGCAGAGAAGCACTGTGCATTTCATGACACAGAAGAACTTAAACCAGAAAAATCATAATGCCCTCTGATGATATACAGACCTTCACTTCATCTCTGCATTAAGCATATACATGGCAATACGCAAAAAATGAAACAGACAAGGGGCAAGAAACAGACAGACAAAAAAAAATACACCTAATGGTAAGTCCAGTCAATCATTCCAGTTGATAACTCATCTTTTACTTTCAAAATCATGTTCTTTTCACAACTCAGCCACTTGAATAATCCATAATAAAAAGCACTAAGATGGAAAATAACTGTGTTGATTGAGAAAAGCATTCATTCAGTGAAAAAACTATATTATAAGAGATGATGAGATCAGTACATTTGATTAATTACTCTCAAATGGTCAAAACTAATTACACATAAATGAATTACCTCTCCACCACTTTCAGCTTTCTTCTTCTTCTTCTTTTTTTTGTTTCGATCACCTTTGGTTTTTCGCTTCTTTCCCTTTTTTTTCTTTTTAATACTGCTTTCCTCAGGATCATAATCTTCATCATCTTCCTATAAAATGAAAGAATTAAGAAACAGGCAAGGCAGACCAATGGTAACTCAAAATACACCACACAGATGCATTAAAGATGACACCACAACAATAATGTTGATAGGATTCCCAACATTATGAACTTTTTAATAGCATCACTTTCACAAGTATCCACACAGCTACCAGATTGAATACTGTTACACAGAAGATTCAATACGTATCACAATGGCACCAAAAAAAATTAACATGCAATACTTCCAACAATAGAAAATTGTACATTTGAAGGTCATTTCAAAACAAACAAGGCAAACTTTAAAGAAAGTTGGCAACAAAGTAATGTTTTTGTTAAATAATTCAGTTTGCAATTTGATTATAGATTCAATTTTTCTAATTCAATACTTCACCTGAAACTATACAACCACTTTAAATTAAAATTTAATTATGAGCAAAAATTCTCACTGGATGGAGATCATCTGATTCATGTCCATGCAATGACTGTTCTTCTTCTTCTGGGAAGTTATTTACAGGTTCATCTTGGTCATCCTGATTAAGATCTTCGTCTTCATCTTCTTCACCTTAAAGGAACTTCAAGCATTATTTGATACATCAGAAATGTATGGGAGAAAACGTAAGGATTGAAATGAAACCGAAAGCACTGTTTTTCAAATACTGAGAAAACTATTCTATGTTTTTGCATTGTTTATACACAGTATGTATATCTAAATCACGAAACCACACAAATAAGAGATGATCCTCATAACAGGACTGATAATCATGGCAACAAGAAAAACTGAACACCCGATTCGAGATGAATTCAAAATGAGGATACTTGTAAATATAGGAATACAATTCAACACATTTCCCTTCACACAATGATGGCAGAACATGAAATCACAGAATCACACAATACTATCGGCAAATACAAAGCACACGCTCAAGCCCACAATGAAAACATTAACAAATGAAGCTATCGAACTAAGAACGGTTAACACTAGACAGCCCGTTCGTGCTATCTATACTGCTATCTATTCATACGGAAAATAAAACAAACAAAACTTTACGAAGCAAAACACAATTCTTGAAACTATCTTGTTGCTCTTTACATCTTAGTGCTAACATGGGCCTATGGGCTTACGTATATTTCTACAATTACCATCCTCGACACTTCCATACGAAACAATACACTTGGCCGGCAAAAAAATAAATAAATAAATAGCATCAAAGAATAATGGAAAAAAAAAAACCTGCATATGACCCTTCTTCTAGATCTGATGTCATTTACAATGTGCAGTTTGCTACACAGGGAAACAATTTAAGCACGGTGGCTCCGTTATCTTAGCGCTCAATAGTTAACTTTTCGCTTATTATACCATCCCTACCTCACAGGGAGCGTCTTTATTGCTATTCAGTTAAACCAATAAATGTAGGGTTTTTTTTGAAGATAATTGTTACCACCAAAACTTCAGCGTTATCGCGAATATCTCCATTTTAAAAAATCTTTTCCCGTTTTGGCTCACACTTGGCACATGTACGATCGGGAATTATCTTCTTCAATGGAATTATTAAGAAACGATTAAGTAATGCAAGGGTATTGTGTTGAGTTTCAAAAGGGAATATATATATATATGCATTTGAAGGGGAATTTTTGCCCCTCTTAGTTTCGAGGTTCCATCACATAAAATGGAAGCTAATCGGAGAATCTGAACGAGCTCCAGTTTCATCTAAAAATTGGTGATTTTAAGGTTTCAAAACCATTCCTTGAGATGTAATTAGAGGTGACCATTCCATTACCTCAACCGCAGCACATCTTTCTGGTATCTGAAATCATATAAACCACGCCAGCTTACTAGAATTGATTCACTAAACAGAAGTTGAAAAATTATAAGCAGATAAATTACTGATCAAGTTTCTATTCATTCGCTACATCAGGCATTATTTATTCCAACTACAGTAATCTATAATTACAGTTTCTAGTATAAAGCACTCCCATGAAAACAAATCCACAAGGAATCATTGTTTTAATCTTTATACATTTTTGAATCCGCAAAAGCGTTCTTAAGGAATTCAGACTAACAAAAAAATGCAGTTGTTTGCAAATCCACGGATAATACAATGATAGTGCATGCAATGATGTTCCGAAAAACATCCATCTCGTACCAACCCATGGAAAGTTTACTGTTTAAGGAGCTTCAAATACAAATTATAAATAACAAGACGAACCTTCAAAGGAAATAGAAATAAGGAGCTGCTTTTTTCGTCGTTGTTCATATCTTGTGATATTGAATAATAAAAACGAACATTTAAAAATGGAGATCACAAGGTAAAGAAACGGAAGTATAGAATCTGAATGAGAAAATTTGAGAACACAGATGTTAAAATGCATAATGGTGCGATATTCATATCTTCTTGAAAGCGAAAATTTAAACTATGTGTGTCTTTTCTTTCCTTTTAATGAACATTTGTCGTTTGGGCTTTATATGGTTCAGTCATAGGACCGAAGATGGTGCTGAAAAGTTGAGTGCTGAGAAGCTATAAGTTGAGGAAGAGTTTTTTTCTCTCTTCAAAAGTGCAACATAAATAGCTTCCTTTTTTTTTGTTGTTGTTGGTGGTGCTCCGAATTTAGTAGGATAGTACGTACCCATCGGAAAAATATAGTACGCATCGAAAAAACAAACGTTTTTGAAACCTGCATTTAAGGATTTGACGGTTCTTTGGTGCCAAAAGGATCACCATTTTGCAAAGGTAGCAAGCAATCTGGCTTACGGCGCCGACCTGAACTCCAATCGGGTGGCACCTGAGAGGGAACAGTTGTCCCTGCAAATCTTCTGATTAGACTTGCACAAAAAATCATCAGTTGGTGGTTTAGTGAGCGGATGTGGGGATATTCCAGGGCATGGAATTTATTAGGAATTAGGCACGGACGACAGGGGTCTTCTCTCGTAATATCAAACGAATTTGTTTCGTCTTCGTTGCAGTCTCCTCGGGTGATCTGAAAATTAGCGTTTACTTAGTCTCGATGTTTCATACTTCGTTGTGAATTCGTACTCGCATTCCCGGAAAGAAACCAACACCTTCCGTGCTTCCAAGCATTGAAACTTCGATGTCGAAACATGGAATAGGGTTTTTAAATGAGAATTTTTGTCCATCCATGTGTCATACCTGTAGTCCGTCTGAATACATTGCTAGCTCCAAAAGATATTCAGAAATAGCTCCAGATTCAGCTATCTTTTCGGAAAGCACAACGCTGTGATCACGAAACCAGCAAGGTGGGAAACGGAATTTTCGTGTCTGTAACATCTCACAGACAGTCAAACCGAAAGTTCGCCGAAAATCCGTTAGAAACGCCTGGTAAAGTTTCGAGACTGTTTACAAACTGTCATTTACTTTTGCCAGCTGTTTGCGTTACTTCCCAGTGACAACTGTATTCCCGTTTTGCAGCTTATGAAACCAGAGCCGTGCACCGCAGGAATGGCATGCGGGGTCCTCCTCATCTCCGGTATGAAAGTGTCTCGTTTCTGTCTTCCCATTTTTACTGATCTGGTCATGCTGAATACGGGAGCATTTTTTGGTTCCGTTTCTCTGATTGGTGCCCTTTGCTACAGTCCTGAAGCGTGCAAAGGCGTTCTCGTGTTGCTTCGAGCTTGAGAACTATTCCATCAAGGACATCCTTTTTGCCATTTGCAGGACGAACACTGGCCACCTGTGGAGAGGACTGCCACCGTGCTATGAGGTAATGAAGTCACCTTTTGTAATTGGGTGCCTTGGATCAGGATGCAAAGGATTTGCATTTCAGTGATCGGATTCCGAGGGCACAAATTACGATCCCGGAAAATCATGTCAACGGAATTCACGAAGAAGCTGCTGGATCTCTTTGAGTTTCCCAAGATAGGTAGACCTGTTCTGGAAAGGGAACGATTTCTTATTTTTCATCCACAAAAGTTTCGTGTGCTGACCTTTTAGCGAAAAGGAAGCCGAGAACCCAGAAGAGTGGTTTATTGTAGCTTGCAAATTGCGAAACCTAGAGAATCCCGGATACCCTGATGAGCGTACCGAATGGTCCTCAGCTCGAAAAATCTCCACTGCGTTTGGATCACTGTACTGTGCACTGCAGAGTTCACTGTTTGAGAGGTAATGCATTCCAGACAGCATTTTCTCCGAGTTACAAACCCGAAGTTAGGTCAGTCCACTGAGGTCCCGAATCCGATGACAAATGTCTTTTATCTATACCTCTGTACAGAACCCTTTTTCTTCCGGGCGGCTCACTCAGGATTAACAATAAAGAAACATAAATGATTCCAGGAGATGTACATACATGCGAGTATTCACCTCTCCTATCTAGCAGGTTTATTCTTATCAGTATGTCTTATTTGCGAATGTGGTTAGGATCAGTTCTTGCAATGAACTGATTTCATTGGTTACCCTTCATTTACGTGTAGATAATCTGATCGACAGTAAACTTGTACACGAACACGCACACACACGTATGTATCATCTACTGTATGAAATCAAGCACGTCCCTAAGAAGACATCGAATCGCGGACTACAATCTCCTTAGGGAATTGCAATGCAATACCTTATGTTTACAATTTGCTCTATAAGTGAAAGTTGAAGATTAAGTAGACATGGAACGAGAAACCAATGTTACGAAGAAACTTAAAAAAGAAAAAAGAAAGGAAACGAAAAGAAGTACCGACTCTGTGTTGCACCAAAGTCTGCAGATGAATAACGCAATTTTCGAAGCTTCACAGGCAAAAATCATTCTTACATTTGACAAACGATGCTGGAAACACTGTTTTCACGGCAATAAGAAATGGACCTTTTTTCTTGGAGGCGGAGGGGGGGAGAGGAATCCTGATGAGCTGGCTAATCCATAAAGATAGGCCGCTAATCAAATCAACTCCAGCATCACGACGGTTGCCAAAACGACTTTAATCTTTCGCATACTTTATGCCAACTTTCGCGTCCGTTTCCGAAATGAGGTTGAAGTCGCATTTCGAATGAAGTTCAAGTTGATCTTTAATTCACGAAGCACGAAAACAGCTTGCAGTACGTGATCTTGAAGGCATTCGAAGTGAAAATGGGTGTACCGCAGCATCGGAGGCACATCTGTCGTTTTCTTTGCTTCCTTCGCTTGCTTGCGGGTGCGGAGGACCTGCCGGGGTTCACCGAGCCGGAAAGCCTCTTCTCACGTGTCATTCGAAAAACTCTGCCAGTCAGCGTTGGATACGTGGTTGACAGTTTCCTGCATGACGAGCTGCCTTCACGGAGGCGGGAGGAAAAAAAAACAAAAATTCCTTTTTTTTCCTGCCTACTTCTGCGAGTACGTGCATGGACAGAAACGAGGCTCCTACCACCAGAGAAACAAGGCAGCACGGAGAAGGCTTAATGTCGAAGGAAAGGTCTTGTGGTCACTGCGTGAACACGAGAAACCATCAGTTCGAAACCGGTCCATGAGTCGGGGACGGATGAGGAGGGATCCGATCGTCATCGGTCAGACAAGTAGCAGAACTCCGCTGCAGCCGGCGTCTTCAACTCGGATTCCTCCGTTGCATCTCCATATCCCGGTGCAGTGGGTTTCTCAGTGTACGTTCGGAGACCACGTTTGACTTGTAAAAAAAGAAAGGAAGAAAAAAGGGGGGATGAGATTTTCGCCGGTGTATTCTTACGTGTGCAGCATCACGTGGGGTCTCCGTGGAAGTTTCTGTGTGCAGAGGTGCATCTCCCGGCACAGCCGCCGCAGTGGGTGAAAAAGTGATGCCCTCCGTCTCGAAACGACCATCCGCTCCGATTGTGTCTCGGGAGAGAAACGAATCCGAAATTTTGAATCACCTCGAATCGAATCTCGTCCACGTCCATGTGTGCGTTTCGGGGGATTTTTCTTTTTCTTTCTTTCTTTCCTTTCAAGCTGTGGTGCTCGTTTCAGAGATGTCCTTGGTGGACTGGCCAACGTGATGCAGATAAATATAATCCAGACAGCCGCTCTTTGCAAAATGTGTAAAGAAATGACCTGCAGCTGGCGAACCCGTTGATCACAGTCGGTTTTCACAGTTGATTACGGTCAGCGATTTGGTATCATGGTCAATATTGTCCTTCAAGGTGAGCTTCGAAAGCAGTCTTTCGTAACTCATGTCAATCCGTGAGTTTCTATTGCGGAAGGGGAATGTAATTTAAGAATTTTTATAATTAGCTCACTGCTACATTACATTGTAAGCAGAGAAGCAAGGACGGTCATTGTGGGTCTCTCGATTTCCATAAGCTTGTTTTCTTTAATGGATGCAGACATGTGCTAGAAAACATCGAGAGTTTTATAATAAGCTGTTGAAAGCCGTAAAAATATATGTCATGGAAATAAAGCGGCATCCAATGAGGAATGGAATTATTATGGACTTTTGTTGTTAGACTATCAGCATGCTGGTATCTATAAATTGTTCAGTATCCAATATGTCCAAGACCTTGAGGCAACTGTCCTGATTTTTCTTTTTTTTTTTTTTGAGAGCAGGGGAAAAAGTGAAAAGTTCGGTGCAAAGAATTTCAAGGAATCCAAAGGAAATTCTGCCGAAATTCTTCTTGCTTTCAGGATGCTTTAGAGAAGCATCTCTTGCGCACAGGCACGGAATCTGCGGTGTGGGTTTGTGCAGCTCGGCTTTCCTTTTCGGATGCAGCGACCCCCGAGGAGAACTTCCAACCCCATTTTTCGTGGTTTTGACGATAGGCAGGTCCTGTGCGTCGTCAGGTCAGCAGCAGTGTCCTCGTTGCCTGAGGCATGGCGGACGCATCTGCCGCGTCCCGTGGCGCCTTGATCCGCAACATGCTGTTCCCATCCCCGGTGGCTGTTGGGATGAACGTCGGTTTTTTTTCCAATCGCATGACGGACTTTTGTTGTGTGCCCGAAGCAGCAGGACTCCTGCGATGATTCGGGAAAGGTCGCCGTCGCGCTGCCACTTTGAGCGAGACGGCAACCGAGCCCAACCCGACGATGCCGGTGCTGCTTCTCACCCGGGTGCTCTGGGGCGTTTATTGCTAAACTATCCAGGAACAAAGTTCCCGGACAAAGGGTACAGAGGCACGGAGGGAGGAATCCCCGATACGCAGGTCGGTATATCCGAAAGCCCGAAACGGGAGGGAGGGGACCACAAATATATATATATATAAAATATAAATAAAAATATGGGGGATTGGGGACAGAGGTCTTTGGCTTCGGCCGTTCCTTCCTTTCAGAACCGGCTATGGATGCCGGTGATCTCGCTCCTAACGTTCTCTGGAAGATGGGTCCACTCGGCAGCAGACGTCATGTTCCCGTCGGCTAAACCGGTGACCTCTCGAAAAATCGCCTGCGACTCCAACTGGCGGTGGGCCGTGCCGATGGCGCGGATGCGACAGATCGTTGCGACGACCGCACCGAACGACAGGCCGCCTGGCGTGAAGAAGCGGCGCATTGAAGTCCTTGCGGTGCCCCCTTGGCGGAGGAGCGCTGAAGTCGGCCTCCACCACAGTCCTTGGAGGACACCGCAGTCGAAGAGCAGGTGCGGGAGCGTTTCCGAAGCTCCGCATATCGGACGCCGGTGCTGCTGTGATCAGCCAGGGCCGATCCATCTCTGGCAGCCTACGGCCTCGGTGTGGTCGTGATGCCGCGGGTCGTCTCGAACGAGTACCATAAGATCCTGACGAACCCTAACCTGCGCAATGACCTGCCCAGCTGTCCGATATTTGACCATTGGACGACGCAGAAAGCGAGGGTTTGCACCGTCGCAGGTCATTTTTTGCCAGCAACAAGAAGTTTCCCTTGCGTCCTCCTTTCTTTGTCGGCGTCGGAAAGCGTGGCCGACCGGAATCGCCCGGAAGCACCACTGCGGGTTTGAAATTTCGGATGCGATGAATTTTTTTTTAATTTGAATTCAGTTTTCTTTAGCGGCGCGATAAACACTCGGTTTCTCGCTCAAGGTTTTCCTTGAATTTTCCGAGAGACCATGGATTTTTTTTCTTTCCCCCCCCCTTCACGGAAAGTGATATAGAAGAAGCGTTGGTAAACAAAGATTTGACCTGGACTCTGGGATTCCGCGGTTTCGCGCGGACGTGGGAAATGGTGGTCTGCCCTGTCTGTGATTCGTGTGCGAGGAGGCGACCGTTCCGGGATAAGGCGAGAAGGGTCAGAATCGCATGGGGGGAGGGGGGCATGGAAACGAAAACTTTGCAATCCCGAACGACGACGCCCCTGGCCTGACACCTAGGTTACTGGTGTACAGTAAAAGCCCATCCCCCACCGCCTCTTCCATGCTTTGTCGTACTCCGACCTATTTACGCACTCACGCCTCCGGAAGTTTCGGGAAGAATGAGTAGGCGATGAAAATCGAGCAGGGACACGAGCGAATTGAATTTGGGGAGTGCCGGACGTAAGGGAGGGGGGTGATTTTTGTTTTTTGCAAAAGTGACCCCTCCGTGCATTTTCCCAGATTTCCGTGGAACTCCATCAAACGTGGGAAAGCAGGCGTAATGAAGGGGCGCCCCCCCCCTCCTCCCAGGGCGCGTAAGGAGGACGTCCAAACCGGAACGCTGTCTGAGCACCCCCGCTGAAAGGCTCCTGCCAAACGTCTCAGACGATCGCCAAAGTCCCTTCGCCGAAGGGGTTGATGATGTCCCGGAGGAGAATCAAGCACGAAGCTGTGCGAAAACAGACGTCGGTTCCACCGAAATCTGTGGATCAATGATGGGAGAAGTTTCCACGGCGATGGTTCCTCCACGAGATCTCCACGTCGCTTTTTCGATTCGTCTTATAAATAAACGATCGTCGCCATGGAGCAAAAATAAAATGTGTACACTGCTGGCTTGGTTCAGCCGAAGAACAGCATCGTTTCTTTCTGAGATGTAGTAGCAGTGGGTCGGGAATGAAATTTTCCATCCCTTTTCTTCTTGAAGGGAATTTCGTTTGCACCTTATAAATCCTGTTTCACTTCGGGATGTGGATCGCTGTCGAGACGAGAAGTCCGCCGTGGGAAGGCGGCTGAGCTTGCACTATCGATTATAACACGCAAAAAAAAAAAAAAATGCTCCTCGGCTTTGCATTCCTGAATCCCCCCCTCCCCCATGAAGACTTCACATGCTGACTGCACTGCTTGGCATATTGATTTTGGTAGGAGCCGATGAGGCGTTTATGCTGTTTTGATCGGAAGCTGCGGAATCCGTCTCCCTGGAGTCGCGGATTCCCGCTCGAAACTTGGGAGGGGTGGATTGAAAGATGGTTCCCGTGCTCTCTGGTTCTCACATGAAGAATGCTCTTTTTTTTGTTTCTTTTTTTTTCCCCCTTCAGATTCATATCCAAGTTTAAAAATAGTCGACACTTTGCAGTTTCCTTTGTTTATTTATTTTTGTTCTCCTTTATGGTCGGTAAGGGAAAGCAATGCAAAGTTAGACTTCAGGGAACGTAAGGACTCTCCCATCCCTGTAGAGCAGTCCCACTAACCTTTCTTCTTCTCGAGCCGCAGACGCAAGTTTGCAACAGTGCGCGGGCTGCATACAGTACGTTGTATATTATAACATAATCATACAAAAAAAGTAAACTCGAAATCTAAATGAAACCACGCGTTTATTTAAAAACGAGTGTACTATTTGATGTTGAGACCCTTTTGACTGTTTTAGGTACATCAGATTTGGGATTGCCACATCTTAACACATCATCAAAGTGAGGACCAGCAAGGGATGTCGGGCCGCACATAGAAGCTTGGCGGGCCGTAGGCCGAGTATGGCTGCTGCTGTAGAGGAACTGCTTCTCTTGATGGCCTTTCAGTCGCGTCTTACGTCTCGGCAAGTTTCCCTTTGTCCGGAGGAACTGGTTTCTTGTTGGGTTTCCCGTTTCAGTGCGTTCCCAGGGTCTTGGGAAACTTGCGAATCCGGAAAAATTTCATTGTGGGCCCCCTCGGCAGCCCCCCTCTTCCCCCTTCCGAGCTGACTGCATCCGGACGCTCTTCGCGGGTTCCTGAAAGCAAACGCGGGCACACACGCGAACGAAAAACACCCGGTGTTGGCGCTCTGGTTTATTCGCTGGCACGACATGGTCGGTTCTTGCTAACACGAAAGTTCCGGATGTTCCGGTGCGCTTTGGCGCGAAGCGACCTCCATTTTAATGCGGGAACGCTGGGGTCTGCGTGGCCTACGCCCACGGTCGCTCGGCATTCAATAATTCTGTTTGCCAAACACCTCGCCGAAATCATGGAAATTCGCCAGGAAAGTCGATTTTCCGTTGTACAGTTTTATAGGTTCGTAGCGAAAGTACTGGATGTCATCGCTGTCGTCCACGTCGAAGAGACCTCCGGAAAGGACTTCGAAGTTTTGGGAACCGCGCAGGCTGCTGTCGCCCAGAAGGTTCTGGTCCTCGAGCGATCCCGGAAAGGGGATCTTTCTGGGAAACCTCTGGTCCTTCTTGCTCGAGAAGGGTTTCCTCTCCATCGCGTAGTGTTTCAGGTAAAACGACCAGAAGGGTTTCTCGCGGCGGGAGGACCTCTGCTCTTCCGATTGGCGGAGCAGGTCGTACATCCTGTAGTTAAAAGGCAAGTAATAGTCCAGGTCCGCAGCGCCTTCGGCGGGCGTCTTAAACACGGGGTAATCTTTCCCGTACAGCACCGCGAAATCCTGAAGAACACAGAAGGAGGTGGAGAAGAAAAAAGGATTAGCTCTGTCGTTGCGCAAGCTGCGCGCGCTCGTGTTTCACGCGCGCTTCACCCGCGGAGGCTCTGCGAACGCTCTGCACGAAAGGCAACGCTTTTCGGATTGAGAGGACTGCTCTTTGGCTCCTTCAGCAACAGCTTTCGAATCTCCTTTCTTTTCTTTTGTTGTCTTCCTCGAGAGAAGAAAGAAGAAACGGAAACAAGAACGCACATGCGGTGTTCGAAGGTCTGAAGGTCTAAGAAGACGGTCGGGTCAAAAACCGGAGTGGTCTTTTTGGGGAGCTCTTCCGACGGTGAGACACGGTTGCCTCCGAGCTGGCGGACAGACCGCCGGAGGCTCTTCGATCCTCCGCGAGAGGTCGGAAGGCTGTCGGTCAGTCGGTCGGTCGAGAACGCCGCCGCTCGTCTCTCTGAGACTTCCTTGGCGCATTGTGTTTACTCTCGGATGTGAACCTTCAGGGGGGCCCCATTTTGCCCTGAAGGGGGCGATCGAGCAAATGGAGACGAGTCTAGCATTCTGCTCCAATCCGAGGAACTCCGACCTATTTTTTTTTTTCGAGGAGAAAGGGAGGGAAGGAGACTTCGCCCCTCGCTTCTGAGAGATCACGCCCTCTGTTTGCTCACGCATTTGGGTCACTCGCCTCGGAGTGGAGCGTCGAGATGAAACGGAGAGAACTCGGTCTGTTGCAGCTCCTTTGTCTGCCCGCGGAGGAGGCGCGAAAGGTCGACTTTCGCGTTCTTCCTCGCGCGCCGCGTTTGCTTTCCCTGTTTGCGGAAGGGTCGTCTCCTTCTCGCATCTGCCGAGGTCCCCGAACACTTTCGCCGCGCGGGGCGCGTGACCTCCTCCGATTGCGTATTTTCCGAACGCCTCCTCCCCCCGCGCGCTTTTGTGCCGAGAAAAAAAAAGCTGCTGCTGCTGCCCTCCGGAAAGCCGAGGGAAGCCGCACTCACTGCCTTGGTGCGCCCAGTCATCTCAGTGGCGAACCGGGCGAGGGAGAAGGGAGACGGGAGGGGGGAAGGAACGCAGGGGACTGCTTCAGGAGGACACATGCACCCTTTGCTCCCGCTCCGGCCTCGTGGGTCTTCCGGCTTCGCTTTGATTTTGGATGTTTCTCTCTATTTATAGATCTCCGAAGGTCCCAGGAACGCCGTCGGCAGGACGCCCCACGCAGGAGCGTTCGAAGCCCTCGAGAAAAAACAGAAAATCCCCCTCTCCCCCTCTCTCTCCTTCGCGACTTGCGCACCCCCGGGGGACCCTCCGAGACGCGAGCGTCGTCCCTGTGGCGGTTCGGTCTCATGGGTGCTGTGCCCAAAGTCCATCCCGCCCACCCATCCCCGGCGAGCCGCCGATTGCGTATTCGCCGGGCCGCGGGCAAGCAGCCCTAGGGCCAAGGACGGGGAGTCTTCCACGCAGTCGCCTCCACGCCCGGTGGGCGGACGGGCAGGCGGGCAAGGGGCCCCTCGGCGGGCGACCTCGCCGGACCGGAAGCGCCCGGAGGTTCTTCTGGTTCTTCCGTTTGGAGCCAACCCGGACGACGCCGAAGGTCGGATGCGGAAGGGACGGCAGAAATGGCGCCGCGGGTATCTGGACCGAGGAGCCCAGGAGCTACGTCCCCGCCCGGGACCTCGGAGAGGAGACAGGGTGGGTCGGGAAGGGGAACCCCAGCACGCCGGGAAGACCAGTTCCTCTTGGTCGTGGGTGCTGCTGTCCCGGCGTCCTCAAAGCTCCGAGTGGCGGGGGGGGTCGCCTCGGGGGACGCGGAGAGCCCCGGCGAACCAAGCCACTGAGGCCCGGTGCTTCTGGAAGTCCCTTCCTCCACGCCCTCCGCGGCGGCAAAGGTAAGCTGCGATGGGCCAGGAGAGGTGCCAAGGGACTCGCGCAGCATCCATGCAATCTCCGGACGGAGTCAATCCTCCCGGGACTTCCCGGGGGGAGCGAAGTGTGCTTGCCAGCCGCGAAGGAAGAGGGGGGGGCGATTACCCTCCTCCCCTTCTCTGTGGCAGGAGGGGAGGGGGCGTTCCTCCGCGGTCCCGAAGGCGAGTGGCCCGCAGACGCTTCTCCTCCAAGGAACTCGGCGCGGAGAATGCCAGGAGAGTTCCCTCGGAAACGTTTCCAAGGCAACGCTCCTCCGATCGCGCTAGGCTCCGGAGGAAACCTCCAGATCTCCTGGAAATGACAGGAGGGCTCAGGTCACGCGTAGGTCACCTTGCGAGTGCTTCCGGCGGGGTCGGCCTCTCCTCGCGAGCCGCTCGCCACAGCGTCCGGCCGGGAGCCTCGCCCACGTCCAGCCGAGTCCCGCTCGGAGCTACCCGACGCCACCCATGGCGTTGTTCGATGGCCCTTGACCCGGGTGTCCCTAGGAGTGGTCGCGTAGGTTGCGGGAGACCTCGGGAGGGGAAGGACCCACTCTTCCTTCCCGCGCGTCCGGTTCCCACGAAGGACCCCTACTTCTTCCCTTCGCCGGGGCAGAAGACCTCCCCGATTGCAGACTTCCCGGATGTGCTTTCACTTCGGGTTAGGGGAGGCGCCGCACACGTCCTATGCCAAGCCACTTTCCCTACGCTACCCCGCCTGAAGATGCCTCCCGTCGGGGAAAAGCGGCCCTCGTCAGCCCGCCGAGACACGCGCGCATCCGGTCGGAGTGCACCCCCTCCCCTCCCACGCAGCCTCCCAGCCCGCCGGAAGAAAAATGGGGTGGGAAGGGGGAAACACGGAGAGGCTGCTGGACGGGCGAGCGAACCAATGCCCGACGCTGTCATTTCAATCTCTCCGTGCCGGCGAAGCTAGCAGGGACGGAAGAATTCCTGGACGAGCGAGGAAGATCATTCCGAATTCACCGTTGTTCCCGAAAAGGGAAAGAGGAAGGGAGGTGGAAAAGGAGGAAAGAAAAAGGAAGAGGAGAAGGGGAGGTGGAAGAGGAAGAAAGGAGGAGGAGGAAGCAGGGGAAAGGGAAAAAGAGAGAACGAAGAGGAAAGGAGGAGGAAGAGGAGGAAGGGAAGAGGAGGAGTATGAGGAAAAGAGAGAGGAGACTGCACTGCCCCTCACTCCATGCTTCGTCCTTCGTCCGTTCACTCCGCCCCTGAGGTCTGAGTGCTCCTGGTTCAGCGTCTTCCTCGCCCCGTCGACCGTCGTGGTCCGCCGCTCCGATGAGGAAGGGCGAGTGGTCAGCAGGGGAAAATCAGCCGCCTCCTGGTCACGTATGCTGTTCATGGTGCAGTCTCTTTCCTGAGACCCTCCCTTCCCCCTTCTCCGCTTCCCAGCCAGCTGCTTTGCTGCCGCAGCCGAAATTTCCGCTCTTTGATTTCGCGAGAGGATGGGGAAAGTGGGGGAGGAGGAGGAGGGAAAATTCGCATTCTTCCTCCCGGAGCCCCTCCCTCCCCCTCCGTTTTGCTTCCCGCTGCCCGTAGGGGAGCGCACGCGCAAAGCGGAGATTTCCGGCTTTACCTTCGAGCCGTTTCCTGTCGCGTCCTTCCATGTGCGCCTCCCGAAGATCCAGTCGGCCGACGCGGCGGCTTCAGCGACTCTAGGGTCCTCTTCGGGCGTCCCGGTGTCCGGCAGTCCTAGCGCTCCTGTGGCTCCTTTTCGTCGTGCGGAAAAAGAGGAGAGAGACCAAGCATCAGGCCGTGACGTCATCACCCCGTCCGCGGCGCGTGCGGAGCGGCAGCGCGCCGCCGTCTGAGACCGCGGGCAGCGACGGACCGATCCTCCCGTTCCCTGGCAATTGAGTCCGTGCCTAGCCTGCGGCGTGCCCTCCTGCCTCCCGTCCGGCCCGAGCGGCGACCTCGGCTGACCGAGTCAAACGAGGCCGCGTTCGCGCTAGGGAGCACACCGGCCGCGCGACCACCCGGTAACCCGCAGCGTGACCCCACTCCTTCCACGTTCGGTCTCCCAGGACATCAGACGAAGGTCTCCCGACCTTCGTCTGATCGAGCTTCGTCCTGCTTCCGCGAATCGGGAAGCAGGGAGGAAGGAGGGGTCGATGACCTTTCCAAGCGCCATGGGCGGGGCTTTGAAGTCGTGGATGGAGGTCCGAGGAGGATGCCACTCCGGCCCCTATAAGGCGGGTTCGCGGGCGGCGAGGCAGACCCGGGGGGTTTCCCGGGATACCAGACAGTGTACGCGGTCACCAGCTCGGGCCCGTCTCTGACCCCCGCCCCTAGCTTCCGGCTCCTCCCTTCGGTTCAGCTGCCACGCTGGAGATGCCGCCTTCCAAGGGGATGCCCCTCCACCGGGTAGGAAGGAGAACGGGGGGCTGAAAGGAGCAAGCTGATCCCCCGAGTTTGCACCTACTGCGGCCGCATCGAAGGAACGCCAGGCGATCACCAGCGCGACCGACTCGTGTCCCGGTCGCCATGGCTGCCGCCGCGGCTGCAGCCGACCGGTTGATCGCTTCCCTGCGAGCGGAGGGTCAGCTCGTCCAGACCGTCCTGGAGAAACCCCTGCGACTAAGTTCACACCCCGGGCCCCGCCGAAATCGGCCGGCCAGGGTACACCTGGGCCATTTTCCCCGGAAGGCGCGACGGTTGATCGGTCCTCGAATCGAGCGAGGTCGTGAACCATCCATCTTCCGGGCTCTTGTTCCTCCCCACCCCCGCCCATGGGGGTTCGCTCCCTTCCCAGCCCTTCCCCTCCTGCTCCCGTGTTCGCAGTGGGAGGAAAGGAAGGCGAAGTTCCCAGAGGGGATGCGCCTGGGCTTTCGGGTTGGCGCGGAGTGCAGAGCTCGGCGACGGATCGGGCATCCGTGTGAAAGGAGAGGGAAAGCAGTGCAGCCTTTTCGACCGGAAATCCCGCGCGATTTCGGTCCAGGTCAGGGCATTTTCGGGCATCTTCGGGGGGAGCGAAAGGATCACGAGACCGGAGACCCCGAGCGAAGGGGAGTTTCTCAGGAGAGATCAACGCGGCTTGCATCCTGGAAAAACGAGCGATCCCTTCTTCTCCCCTCTCCCCCTCCTCCTCGAAAATCCCTCAGCCTTACGTCCCGGACGGAGGTTCCCGAACCATGCCGCGCCCCACGCCCAAGTCCCCTCGCACCCGCCCTCCTGCTGGACAGGCAAAGCCATGAGAGGGACAGGAAGAGATGCGGGACCTCTCCAGAGATTGCTGCTTCCTGGAGACCACATGGAGGGTCTTTCCCCTCCCCTCTTTCCCAAGGAAAATTCGATCCCAAGAGCTTCATCGAAGATTCGCTGAGGATGGTACCTTCAAGGCATCTGTCGCGGCGTGTCTCACCTGAGTCTCTGTGGCACACTGGAGACATAATGGGAGACGGACGGAGGGAGGGAAAAAGAAGGAAGAAAAAGGGAGAAGAATGGGAGGAAAGGAAAAGGAGGAGGAAGGAAGGAAAGGAGAAGGGAAGAAGAGGAGGAAGAAGAGCAAGAAAAGGGGAGGAGGAGAAGGTGGAAGGGGAAGAGAGGAAGAGGAGAGGAAGGAAAAAGAGAAGGAAGAGTAGGAAGAATGAGGAGAAGGAGGAGGAAGAAGGAAAGAAAAGGAGGAGGCGAAAGGAAGGGAGGATAGACGCAGTGTTTTGTAAGGGAGCGCGAGAACGCGTTTCCACTCTCCCACTTCACCCCAAAAGAGACACCAAAAGTGTTCCCTCACTGTTCCTCCCACTTCTAGAAGCCATGAGAAAAGCACATTACAGTCACCGAGGCCATCGGACACACTGCACGATCCTGGTCTCTCTCGGGTGCCTTTTTCCCTCCTGTCCTATCACACTCGTTGATCCAAAAATGGACTTGTCCCAATTTTCATCCTCGCCCACTCTGATAGCCCCCCCAAAAACGACCACGAACATCAATCCACCAGCCATTTTTCCTTCCTCCCAAGCGAACCATGGTCCATTCCTATATGCATCCCCGGTCCTTCTGCCTCTAGGATTCTAGATGGAATCGGAAGGATAGGGAAGCTGAGAACTCGCGGGAGGGTATCCGAGGAGAGATGGCTCGCGGGGATGTCTTTGCCTTCACTCCGACTAGGGCAGCTATCTTTAAAAGTGGATGCCACGCAGGCGTCGCTCTCGTCCTTTCCCCATGCAAGAGTTTCGCCCTGCAGGAGCCCTCGGCCCCTTCCAGCAGCCTCGCGCGCGTTCGTTCCCTTGCCGGGATAACAGCCGGTGCCACTCGGCTCCCTCGCCGTCGCTGCCGCGCGAGATGGCCAACCCCACGTCCGAAATCGAGGTCAGTTATGGTGCGATCAGCTCCCCGCCGTCTCCAGTGAGCGGGCAGTCCGTCCGCGCCCGATCGACAGGCCCTGCATCCGTGCGCCGGCTTCCCTAGGAGGGCAAGGCTGGTGCGCTCCCGCTGCATCTTCTTTACCCAGAGCTGCTTGGAACGGGGGACATCCAGGACCCTCCCTGTCTGCTCAGACATGCGCTCCGCCCGGATTGCTCTCGGAGGGTGGTCTCTGAACCCCCTTCTGGCTGCAGAGCAGCTTCGCCCTGGAGGGACTCCTACAGCTCGGAAGCCGCTGGCTGGTGCTTTGCGAGCGCTCTCCTTTGACGCCCCGCTTCAATCCCTGCGTCCCCTTCCGAGATCCTTCTTCTTTCGGGAGGCGTCTCCCCTTCTCTCTGGCAGCTTCTCTATCCCAGCTGCTGGACCTCCAGGCTGATAGGCCTGGGTACACCACCATTCGGATCAACTATCCCACATCACATCGATTTAATCTAGAAGAAGGCTGGAGGAGGTGCGCTGCTCGCCTCAATCGGATGGCTACTTCCCCCACCACCACCACACACACACCAAACTTTCCCCTTTTTCGCTCTGCCCCCTCCTCATCTTCCTTCTCCTTTCTTCTTCCTCCTCTTCCTTGTACTTCTTCTACTCCTCTTTCTTTCTTCTTCTTCCTTCTCTTCTTAGTCCTCCTTTTTCTGCTTCCTTTTACTTCTACTCCTCTTTTCTTTCTTCTTCCTCCTCCTCCCTTCCCCCCTTCTTCTATACCCAGGGTCCCGGCAATTTGGGAATTTCCCGTCCCGATTCTTTGCTCTTCTTGCGCGGGTTGCAGCGGCTGCTCTCCTCGCAGTCGTTGATAAGGCTGCATCCGTCGAACCGCCCCTGCGCGGAGCCGGCCTCGTCTGTCTCCGGGCCGGCGACCACTGCCATGGGCACCACCATCGTCAAGAATGCCCTTATGCCGTCCTTCTTTCTCCTCATCCAGGACGAACCGGTCCAGGCGCTCGCGCATCTCCACCTCGGAGTCTCCTCAACCCTTCCCGGCGCCTTTTCCAGATGGACCGCCGGCGCCTCCCTAAGTCCTGCAGGAATGGCGGCGGCCCAGCATCCGCACTACACGTCCGCCGCATGCGTGGCCCGCGCATCGCAGCTCCCTCGGTCAGGGCCTCGGGGCGAGGTCGGCCTGGGCAGCTCGGAGGTGGACGCACCCAGCCACATCCGAGTCGCCCAGGTCCACGCAGTCCGTCCACTCGGGCATCCTGCGCGGTCCTGAGTCGGGGCCCCCGGGGACCTCGAAGTTCGCGTCCCGGAAGGCGGCCGCGTCCAGGCACTACTCCCAATCCCGCGCTTCCCCGTCCTCTTCGCCCTCGTCTGGCCTTACCCGCGGCTGTCCTTCTTCCCCCCAGCTGACCGACGCGAGTCGGCTCCGCTGAAGCCTCGCTCGCACCTCCTCCGCCCCTGCACGCAGCAGGCGGCGGCCGCCACCTTGCTTCCACACCACCCCATCGTCCTTCCGTCCGTCCAGCCAAACGCTCCCTCCGGCGCGTCTCCCACAGGCCGGGCACCCTCCCTCCTCAACCCTTCCCGGCGCTCCTCTAGGGCGGGGCTTGCAGGCGCGGACGTTTCCCCTTCCCTCTTCCGGTGGACGTCCCCTTTTCTGGATCTGCGAGCGGCGAAGGGGAGCAGACCGCCCCTCCCGAAGCGACCCTGCGTGCTGGAAGTAAGCATGCTGAGCAGGCGCGGATTCTCCCGAGCTGCGGCGGAGGCGGCGGCGGGAGACCAGGAAAAGGGTGCGCAAAGTCAAGGAGACTCGGGAGGCGGCGAAAGAAGGAAGGATGGCAGAGGGGGGGCTTAGATTCCGGGACGAGAGGCTGGAGCGAGCGCACGGGAGTTCTAAGGCGCGGGACTTTCGTTTCACCCCCGGTTGTTGTTCGGAACGGTCCTGCTGAGGAACGGGTGGTGGTGGTCTGCTGCACCCCAGCCGGGGGTGAGTCTCGATCCACCTACCGGCGCGGCGCACCTCGCGGGCGGATTCGAGTGCGCCCTCCTTGGTCGGCTGCAGGATGACAAGGGGGGAAAAGGAAGGGGGGGTCCCGAGGAGTGCTGAAGAACCGCACGCCTCCTTAAGGCGGGGGTTACGAAGCTTTTCGACGCCGTTCACGCCACCCAAGGGGACGTGTCACCCTCTCAGTTAGGGGGCACCCCAGGAAGGGACTATCCCGTGAACCCAGAGTGACTCCGGAGGGGGGAGGAGTCCGTTCCTACCACGCCTGGGAACTTCCTCTCCGGAGGGACCTCCAGTTTGTGGGAACCGCTCCTGGAATTTCTCCTCCGGAGGGAGTTCCGCAAGAGAACCGCCTCATCTTCCCTCCTCCTCCGAAGGGAGCTCCGAAGGGATGCTCCCCGATTTCTCAAATTCTCGGAGGGAGCGGTGCACCACCGACATTCGGGAGAGGCGGCCTCCCCGAAGGGGATGTCAACCAGCTCCATGGCACGCGGCTCCCATTTTTCACAACCGAAGTGGGAACCCCGAAGAGATTCTTGATGTCCTGAAAGTTGACCCCGGAGGGTCAACTTCCAATCCCGGAGGCGTGAACGGGGGGCATCAGGGGTTTCCGGCTGCTTTCAACAGTGCCGCACCCGAAGCCAGCGCCATCCTGTGGGGGAGATTCCTATTCGCAGCATCGCTCCTTCCCCTGGTGGGATTCGAACCCGCGACGCTCGGTGGTGCCAAGCGGCGGCGGAGACGGCAACCGCGCGGGCGCCAGAGTGGGTCGCTTCACCGGACAGCACCGTCGCCTGCCAGTCCCGGGAGGGCAGGAAGCGTGGACTTGGCCCGGGGCACGAGGAGGAAGTCGACTCGAGTCGAGAGAACGGCGAAAGTCCTACACGAAATCCACGTGGTTGCTCGAGGTCACGTGAGATCGAGGGCGAGGGATCCGGCCGAACCTCCCTGCTGGCACGGCGCCCATCGTGAGGAGGGACGGCGTTTCCTCAGGAAGGGAACCCCCGTGTTGCGCTCGGGACGAGGAGGGCACGGCTCGTTCCGGAATAGCAGGGCAGCCGTCGGCTGCTGCCGCTTCCCGAGGGGCCGCTGAGGAGGGCGGGTTTCCGGGACGGCGAGCGAGGAGTGCACAGGCGTGCGCAAAGCGGCTGGGATGCGGAAACGACGGAGGGACTCAGGGGGGTCCTCTGCTTCAGGGAAGGGGCTTCCAGGTCGCCAGGAGCGGACCGTTCGCAAGGAGGAGGAGGAGGAGGCAGAGGAAGGGAAGGGGAAGGAAGAGAAGAGGAAGAAAAAAAGAGGAGGAGGAGCAGAGGAAGAGGAGACGAGGAGGAGAAAGGAGGAGGAGCAGAGGAAGAGGAGACGAGGAGGAGAAAGGAGGAAGAAGAGAAGAGGGGGAGGAAAAGGCAGAAAAAGGAGGAAGGGGGAGGAGGATGGAAGTGGTGGAGAACGAGGAGAGACGACTAAGAAAGAATGTGCAGAGGAGAGACAGGCGGTAGAGCTGGTGGGCTTGTCAGACGGTCTACAGCGGGAAAGGGGGAGGGGAGGCTTCTCAGCGAGCTCCCGGGATCCGTGAGCAGGGAGCAAGCGCATCCATGAAAGTGCGCAGCAGCCCCCAGTGGGAGCTGACAAGCAGCGAGATGGAATTTTTCTGACGCGGAATCAAGCGGTCGGGCGGGGCGTGACCTTGAACACCACCAAAAGGACGAAGGACCGCTATGGATGAGGAAGTAACGAGGAACAAGCGTGGAAAGGTTAACTCGATTAAAGAAATCCCAGCCTTTTTTTTTTTTTTTGAAAAAAAAAAGGGGGGGGGGGCAAAAAAAGAAAAGCAACAGCAACAAAAAAAAAAAATTTGCAGAAAAGAAATCAACACGAAGAAAGTTGTTACGGTTCGCTGGTGCCATTACAAAAGCAAACTGACGTTGTGCAACTGCCGCTGGAGAAACCACAGGCATGCCCTTCCTCTTTTCGCAACGGCGTCCCGCAGTGAAGCTCGAAACATCCGATTAGAAGCGCTCCTTTCGTTTCTTTCCAGGGGAGCTCGTAGAGTGGTCTCCAAAAACGCAAGCGGGGCTCCACGTTCCGCAGGACTTGGGTATTCCGGAGACCACGAAACGCCGGGTGCGGGAGAGAGAGAGAGAGAGAGAGAGAGAGAGAGAGAGGGAGAGGGAGGGAGGGAGGGAGGGAGAGGGAGAGGGAGAGGGGGAGAGTTGCAGAATTTCCTGCTTCGTATCCTCTCTTTGAGTGCGCGAGAGAATCAGCGTGCTTAGGATATCCCCCCCTCCCCCTCCCCCGCTTTCTGCCCGGATGGCAGCCAAACTCCAGGAAAATGCGACGACGACGATCGCCAAGAAAACGCACTCGGCCTCCCTCCCTCCCTCCTCCCTCCCTTCCTTCCTTCCGACGCTTCCACGAGATCAACGGCGCGTTCTGACGAAGCGTCGTCCTCCTCGCGGCGCAGCGCGCCCGCGTCCACGATCCCGCCGCCTTCCCGTGAGGATGTCACGCCCGCCGTGCCGCGATGGCGACCCTGACGCGACAGGAAGCGAGCAGCTTCTTCCGGCGGACATCGCAACCATCCCGCGATTCGGCGGGAGGATTTCGGAGGGATGATCGCCATCATCCCCGGGCGAAACTTGACGCGAGGGCGTTCGATCCGACAGGGGCAGCTCGCATCTCGGATCCGGAAGGGGATGCTGCGGGACCGGGCACGCGGGGCGTTCGACGCGCATGCTCTTGCTGAACAGCTGCTGCCCACCGGGGGCTCGTGGATGGGCCCTTGCGGCGGGGATGCGGAGGAGGCGACCAGACGGGCCGGCTCGAGACGATCAGGAGGAAGATAAGGACATGGGAATGATATCAGCACGGAACGAGCGGAAGATCCTCTTAGTGGAAAAGGTTCGGCAGCTGTTAGTCTCATCGGCTCTTCGGCTTGAGGGGAGTCCGCAACGGATGGCTCTCTTTCGTCCGATATTTAGGCGTTCTTTGTGGAAATTTTACCGAAAACAGCCACGTCTTTTCACCGGATGCTCTCAGGGTGGTTCCGTCCTCATCAGTGCAATATCAACACGAATTTCTTGACCGGGTGCTTTTAGCTTCTCTTGCCCAAGCTTCTTGTGCTAGAGACGTTCACGTAAGGATTGACCCATGGGCTCGAGTTGCACTCGCATGACCTCCCCCCCCTCGCACGTATTTGCACGCGGTCAGTTGCGAGTTTCCTCTTGAACTCTTTCCTTCCATGATTTTCATTGCAACAGGCTGGTCTGCAGAGAGTTCTAAGAACCGAAAGGCGCTAAGAAACGGGAGAGCTTGTTAAGAGCGAGGGACACGGAGAGCCGCTTCCGATTATCCACGTCCGTTTGCACCGACCTTTTAACACGGGCTGGAATTTCATTCCACCGATGAATGGGAAATGGAACGAAGGACCTCGCCTCGAGTCTTCATCGCGTATTAAGAAACGGCCATCATTCCGATTTTCCTTTTTTTTTTTTTTTTTTTCCCGTGCCACCGAAATCCGATTCAAATTTTCTCCCTTTCGTTAACTCTGCTGCGTTCACACCGTGGGAAAAACCGACGAAAACGAAAACCGACTTTCGGATTTTTCGTACCGGAAATGCAACAATGTCTCCCGGAAGCTTCAGCGCTCTGGGGATCCACTGCTGCCAAGGCATTCGCTTTCCGACACCTAGCGATAAAACCAACAGGGTTCCCAGCACAAGAAAGAAAAAAACAGAAATCCGAGAAGATCGACGAAGAAAAAATGCAACACGAGATTCGAATGTTCATTTGCCAGGTTTCCTCGGTTCTTCTTCCACTTTCCCCCCATCCATTCACAGATTTTTCTCTTTATGCAAATGGAAACACCTCCTCCTAGGCTGAATGCAACGACCATTCTTTCCCTAAGCATCTTCACGTTGAGAACAGGACGGATGCCTTCCAAGCCACAGCATCATTTTTACAATCCGTTAAAATGCATCTGGTATTTTGCAAAAAGGAGGAGAACCTGCAAGTCCCGGCGCAAAACGTTTAACACGGTGCATGGAACGGGGTCGACCACAAGGGGTTGACAATGCTCCTTTTATTGCAGGGGTGCCAGGTCAGGAGGCCTGGTTTGCATCCATTACCGGCTTTTGGTTTTTAGTAATCGAAGGTGCTTCAGATCACCAAACTTTCAGTTTCAGTTTGCAGATCTGCTAGAATTGTGCACCAAGAATTACACCTAGTTACATTCGATACGAAGAATACAAAAACTGCGATTAATTTCCACATCTCGTTATAGTTGTGTGTAAATCCAATTTCCAGGATAAACAAAAGCAAACAAACAAAAGCACATTCTGAACAGATCTAAACTCCACATTCTATAACAGTTTTAGCAAGCAATTAGCAAAAGTACAAGCTAACAGATACAGCTAGTTCGTGCAGGTTCGCGATACGTACAAATCATCCCATCGCTATAGATGGTGGAGAAAGAGGCAAAAAAAAAAAAAAGAACTCCCCCCCAAAAAAATCAATAAAAAACTTACTGTTTTCAGATATCCAGTTGAGAACATGAAACAACAAAAGGATGCTGCTAATAAAGGACATGCTCGGATCAGTTTTCACTCTCACATCTGTTCAAGAGTGAAAACGCGAGATTCATGAGTATGCATTTTGTCTTGTTCCACTTTATGGAAGAATTAATGAAATATAAATCGATCCACTTTTCCGCTGAGGTCACGCGAAAGTCTTGATCACATTTGTCTAAATAAGAATGGGCCGACTTTCCATCGGTCCATTCACGACAGTTTAATTGGAAATGTCTCCGGGATAGGATCGTAAATTTAAGATTTTCGCAGCTTTGCAATTTTGTTTATATCTCCGCACCGATCCTGCGGTTCGTGGCTCACACGGTTCCAAGACACGTACACATTATACACACGCACATATAATTTTTGAACGTGGAGCAAGTGGAAATTCGCTGTCAGGACGATTCGAGGGTTCGGTTAGCATGGACATGGCAAGTTTGTTATTTATTTGTCAAAGAGTTCATGGGATATACTCATTAAAAAAAAAAAAAAACATTCAAATTGATGTCGTTCCATCTCCTAAATGCTCGTTCGGTGCGAGGCAACCGTTCCCTTGCACAGTTTCCATTTCATACTCATGATGGTTTGACAAACAACTCTGTGCAGCTCTGATACAACAGGATGCCCGGTGTATAAAGTGACAAGGATCAAAAATCACTAGGGGGACGAGGACATTGCGATGACAGTTAACAGGCGGACCCACGCTGCAACGCCACTGCGAGCTCCCACCTTTCCCGGAACTCCCGCGCGGGGAATCCAGAATCGGGGAATCGGTTGTCACCAGCGACACTACCTCGGGAGGGGGGTGGGAGAGGTGGGATGTGGAAGAACAAAAGACGGCGTGCTCGGAGCTTGCAAAGGATGGTGAGGCATGCTGGAGAGGGACAGCCTGCAGGATCAACCCCCTGCCACTGGGCACGAGGGACGACCTGCTTGCGTTTTACCACGGAGGAATATTGAGTGGTTCCAGGACTGAAATGCCAGAAGGGGAGCATCCGGGAAGGGTCCTGCAAGGCGCGCGGGGTCCCGGCTTCACTCGCCCAACGCTGCGCAGGGACTGAGCAGCGCTGAGGACGACGATGTCCTCAAGGGCGGGGCGCTCCTGACGGGATCGTTTGAAGATGTCAGCGTTCACCCCCAATACGATCCCACGCTGCGGGCAGCGATAGCCCTCCCAGATGACCCCTCAAGGCATCCCGCTTCGTCACGAGCGCTGCTGTGGGAAAGGACAAGATAGAAGGATGCATGGAAATCCCGGGAGGGTGGATGAAGAAAAGACGTCGACAGCGTGAACTGCAGACGAATCCCAGCCGGGACGTGCAGCGGCATCTCCCGGGTGAAAGGAAGGACATGGAGGTCCAGTAGCCTTGGCCGGGACACTCAGTGAGGTGGAAGCATGAAGTCTGAGATACGGTGGTGGTGTCCGACGTGTGCGACACTGGTGTTGCTGTGGACACCGAATGTGTCCACAGCAACACCGCTCGTCGGCCCGTTTGGTGGTCGCCCAGCATCTCTCCAAACCGCCACCATCCCGCGGGTGCAGCAGAGCAGCTGGGGATACGTCTGGCGGAAGGGCGTCTCGCGTCCCGGTGCGAAGCGAGAGAATGTCTGTCGCTGCGAGCTGCCCCGCCGTCGCCTGGGGGGTGCCCACCGACGTCCGCCGACTCGTGGGGTTCCTCGACGGAGGAAGACTTCTTGTCCGTCTCAACCCGGGGGCTCATGCACACAGATGTCTTCGCAGCGAACGCCGCAGAGTGAAAGGACGGCGGCGCGCGCAGAGGAACAGGGATGGTAGAGCAACCATGCCAAGACGAGCCGCCTGAGCCGCCGCCGCCGGCGGATGGCTCAGCTCCACAATTTGAAACTACGGCGACGCCTGGGCTCGGTGCCAAGCATCCGCGTCCCGGATGGCCCCTCCGCACCGTCGTGGGAAGAGGAGCAAGGAAAAGAGCGCGCAAGAAAACAGAAGGAAACAGTAGCGACCTCGCGTGCGGCTACTCTGAAGGATCACCCTTCTCCCCCCCTCCTCCTTCCCCAAGGGAGTAGCGCACTTGTTGGCACGCTGGGGAGACAATTTCTGGCACTTCTTGGAACGCCCCGCGGCTGTCCGAGTAGAAAGCGACGCTTCACTCAGGGAGGCAGGTGCCCGTCGGAGCGGAAGAGGAGAGGTCATTCTTGCCCGGTGGAGCGGATGATTGGAGGGGTCCCGACAGACTCTCCGGCCTTGAGCAGGGGGTGGGAAGGCAAGTCCGGCTCGCTTGGAGGCTGAGGCTCGGACCATCGAATTCACCGGGTGCCATTAAGGAGCCGGTCGAGGCGAGCGGGACTAGGGCCCCGGCACAGACCAGGAGGAGCCCGACGCAGCGCGCGTCGGATCACCAGGGAAGGGGGGGGGGATTGATGGGTCAGTTGCCACGGTAGCTGGTCGCGAGTACCTGCCGAGGAGTGTCGGCAGCAAGTCGCCAGCCGAGGCGACAGGTGCCGAGGGCGTGGGTGGTGCTCTCTCTCGAGCGCGCCACCCATGCCCTCCAAGCCGAATCGCTCCCGCCTTCCGACGCACAGCGCCACCGCCGGCAGGCCCCCTCGTGGGTGTCGTGGGTGAAGGGGTGGCCATCTTTCCGTGGGGGCGCTGAGTAGGGAGGACGGACGGCTCTGCCTTCTGCCCTCGGGAAGCACTGACAGGAAGGACGGGGCGCGACGGGGTGCGCGCTGAAGGGCAGGCCCGGAGCCGCCCACCACCCGCGGGCCTCGGCGGAGGAAGCGAACTCTGAGCTACCGCGACCCTGGGGGGAGGCGTGGAGGAAGAAGGTTGGCTCCGTACAAGCAGAAGCCTCCGGGCGTCCGGGATTCCTGGTCCGGGGGCGGGGACCCCCTTCACGGAGGGTAAGGTGGGAGGGAAGAAGGGCACTTACCACGGTGAGGGGGACGGGACGGGGCTTTCGGGTCCTTCCAGGAGCGTGAGAATAGGCCCTGGGGACCCTTCCTTCCCCCCACCGCCTCCCTGAACGAGTTGATCCTGGCGCGTTCGAGCCCGGACAGCCGGAAAGCACCCTCCTCACCCCGCCACCCCCCAGAGTGGGCTTCCAGGAGAGAAGCGCGCCGTCGATCCACGCCTGTCCACTGGGGGTTCTCCCGGAAGTGATGCTGCCGATCGCTGGAGGGCGGTTGGCGACCCATCGATCCTCGACGGAGGTGCGGGACCGGGGAAGGAGGAGATCCTCAGCGATGGCTGCCGACGCACGGAGTGGAGCGCGGCAAGCAGTCGGCTTGCACCTGCCCGGAGTCAAGGGACTTCGCTCCGGGGATCCCTCCCCCGTGAGGTGGACGCGGCGCTGGCTGTCGGCAGGACAGGTCGCGTGGGGTCAGCCTGCACGAGCGCGTGCCAGTCGAGCCGATGGGCGCCTCAGGAGGTCGGACGCGCAGGAGCCCCAGAGAGGGGAGGTGGGGATTTTTTCCTGGCGCGAGCGGGAAGGACCCGCCCTTGAAAGGTTTTGGGGGGAACGCGTCCTGAGGGGGTTTTCGATTGGGGAGGAGGGGAGGGGGTAAGTTTGGCTTCAGGAGTTAAAGGTCAGCTGGCGCACAGCTGGACGCTCAGCAAGGAAGCGAGGAGCGGCACATCTGAGAGGACCCTCTGCAAGGGGGGAAGGAATTGGGTCGGGACGTTGGGGAAGGGAGAAATGGCGGGGAAGAGGACCTCTGGATGCGCGGGCCGGCGGCGCGGCGACTTTCGGTCACTCTCTGACTCAGGCGGGAGGGATCGGCATCCCCGGTCTCCGTCCTCGTGGTCCCCGGGAATTGGGAGGTCTCCTGGATGGAGGAGACCTCTCCGCGGCTCTACAGGATCTCCGTTCCCCTCGCACTTTCCCCACCCGCAAGTGATACCCCTCCCTTGCGAAAGGCGGAAGCGGCCGACCGAAGCGGCGGGGTTGGCGCACCCGTCCCTGCTGCTGACACCGCCGGCCCCTTCCCGTGGCCCTGGACGACGACGCCCCGCGCTTGAGACGAGCTCGGGAGGCGTCCGCAGACAGCTGATCTGACGTGGATTCCAATCCGGGGGCTCCAGGGCATTTCTGTAAGAAAAGAGAAACAAATCGTGTGGTCGGTCCGGTGATCCAACCACGCCCGTCTCCGAAGGAATCTCTTCCGGGTTGCCGGCACTCAGGCCGGTGAGGTTCAGTCGGTAGCGGCGTGAGGGGGACAAAAAAAAAAAGAGAGACAAAAATGAATAGATAAATAAACTTGAGGGGTACGCAAAGGGGTCACTTCCTGCTGGAGACGGTCCTCTGCATCCTGTAGAGGATGCTGGTAAGTTCACGGTGAGCATGACACGGGTGGGATCATCTCGTTGCTCTCCGCAAAAAAAGGTAGGGCGAAGAGGATGGGCATCTCTGCCGTTTCCTCCTTTGGCGTCGTTCCAGCCGCATCCCCAACAGCGAAGGGCCGCTGGGGATACAGCCGGCGTCAATGAGTCGCGCGCTCCAAGAGGGGTTTCACGTGCGCCCCAGGAGTCGCCATGTGGGGTCCGTGCGACTGTCGTGGGGTCGCCGCAACGCGTCCCCACGACAGTCGCACGGCAACGCAGTCTACGAGCAAGTACGGGAGGGACTCGCGTTCCCCGCACCTGGGAGGAAAAAGGGGGGAACTCACACCCCCGGATCCAGTAATGCCCGCGGTCGTTGCACGGGAGACCCCAGTGCAGCAGATTCTAGGTCGACCCCTGCTGCTTCAAGGGGTTCGAGAGCAACGGAGGCCACTGTGGATCTTCCCGTGGCGTCCACCCCAGCTGCTCGCCCCAGAGCAGAAGTCCTCGAGGTGGGGCGCTCGGGATCGCGGCGTCCGTGAGCAGGCCCGTTGCCCACTCACCGAGTGCTTCTCTCCTGGCAGAGATTTCCATGGAGACCACCCCGTTTAGCCGGGGGGCTGCTGTCCATGTGTTCCTCAGGGAGGGCAACGCTGCGGTGATGGAGGTTCTGCCCACGCGCGCTCTCCCCGGAGATGTTAGGTGATATCTCCCGGAGAGAGCGGTTGTTATGGCAGCAGTGTAGCGTTCACTGTGCAGGCCCCGGGCGCCGCTCGTTATTCTCCCTCGTGCGGACGGTTCCCTGCAGCCAGGCACCACTGTTCTCAGAATGGGGTGGAGGGTGGGTGAGAGGAGATTCAGGTGCCGTGAGTGCTTGTCAGGGTTGCAACCGCCGGAGCTACTGCAGTCCACAGCGGAAGGGAGAGAGTGCGCGTCGATAGCGTGCCGGGAAGGACGCGATCCACGCTCCGCCGGCGGCCTGCCTGGCGAGGAGGCGCGCGTGCACGCTCGCGCCAGGTGGCGCTCCGCAGCTTCACCAACAGGGCGAGGATCCTGGACTGGAGCTGCTGCAGCTTCCATCCACTCCGGCGCCAGGATGACCGGAGTGGATGGCCCGAACGCAGAGCAGATAGGTCCTTTGGCCGGACTCAGGACCTTTCCTTGCCCCAAGAGGCAATCCTGAGAAGGCCCTTCGTCCTCTTCCTGATGCTCTCCGTCGGGGAGCAAGCAGAAAGCAGGGAGAAGAGGAGGGGAGGGAGGGACAGGAAAGTTTTCCTCACCGCGGCCGTTCCAGCATGTGCCACCGGCAGGTGGCACCACATGTCTCCTCGGAACGGGCCGAGCGCATGTCCTGCCCTCTGGAGACGGCCTGACCAGCCTTCTGCTACGCAAGTGCCCCCTCCCCCTCCCAGTCCTCCAAACTGACCTGATGCGGACGTTGACGGTGGAGAGACGACGCGGTCAGGTCGAGGTGCCTCTTTTCCCCCCATCCTATCCTTCCTTTCTTTCCTGCCTTTTTGGCAAGAACATCCGAGGGGTCAAAGGTTGAGCTGGGAAGCTGCGTCTGCGCAGGAGCCTCGCCGCGGGAACGGGCGGGTCGTAAGCTGCCGCGCAGTGGAATGGAGAAAGGGAATAGCCCTCCGGCATGCAGCAGGTCACGGCTCAAGGGCATGGAATGGACTGCGTCGCTTCCGGATTGTCACGGGCTCACTCTCGCGTGCAGCCCGCGCGCTTCGTGCGTCACATTGTGCGCGCGCGTCCCATTGCTAAGTTTGCCCCGGGAACAAGGCCCCCTGGCTCTCACCCGGTCGCTCCGCGTGGCTCACCCGCGGGAATAATTGGGGAATGAGCCGGGAAGGTGGCCCCTGCCGGAATCTGGTGGCGCCTTTGAGAGAGACGCCGACCTGCGCCGCTCGCCCGCAGGGGTAGGGCATCCCCGTCATATGCCTTTCCCTTCTCCACCCCTTCCCATCCCGCGTGCCCCTGGGAGGAGGATGCTCCTTATCCCTGCCACAGGAGGAACAGGTAGAGGCGAGTGGGTTGCTCAGGAGAAGGGCGGGACGTCATGGTCACATGTGCGCCGCCGCCCTCGTTAGCGGCGCGGCAGATACTCCCCCGTCCCTCCACTCTCCTGATCAGTCTCGGAATCACCCGGGAGAGGTAGCGCCACGCAGCCGTATGGCGGCCGTCTGTGCCCGCGCTCGCTGGATAGGGAGGGAGCAGGCGCCATTCGAAAGGCGACGGGGCGCTGGCCCGAGTGTCCTCCCTGGTCAACGTGGGGCGGAGAGATCTCTTCCCCGCTCTTCAAGATAGGGGGGTACCCCAGGAGGGGTCCTCCCTATGAATCCAGGAAGGACTCGGAGTCCGTTCCTCTCACGCCTGGGGAGGGATCCCCGGAAATGGGGATCACCTCCACCCTGGTTGTCTCTGAAGGGGAATCCTGAAGGGAAATCTCCTTCCTTATTCTCTCCGAAGAGACCCTTGGAGGGGTCCACTCCAGTTTTTCTTCTCTGAATGGAACTCGGAAGGGATCCGATCCTGTTTTTACTCTGAAGAGAACCCAGAAGGTGACGCTTCCGAAATTCAGGAGGACGCATCTTCCCCGAAGGGATCGGCTCGCGTCTCTGCACTCCCTGGAGGGGTGGTAGCGACACACCTACTCCATTAGTCCGACGCGGAGGGGTCCTCCCCGGAATGGGGTCCGCTCCTTCACAACCGAGGGGAAACTCCCACTCCGTGATAACTGGAAGGATCTGGAGGTCGACTCCCATTTGTCCCGGCCCTCATCGGGGGGCATCCGGTTTTAACCGCTACCGGTGCCGCATCCGGATGAATATAGGCCAACCAGCGTCATCTTATGGGGTGAACTCGAACCCACGACGCACCGTGTCGATTCAGTTCGGAGTATTCGAACCCACGACGCGTGGTGCCATGTGCGGAGGCCACCGTAACCACACGTCCTCCGACGTGAGCAGCCTCCCCCTTCTCACAGCGCTCCAGCATCCCCTGGACGCCGTTAGGATGACACCACCCACCGCGGCAGAGTCCTGGCGAGTCCCGACGTCGGGCCTACTCGGTCCAGCAGCACGCGCAAGAGGGAAGCTGCAGGCTCACTTCAGGAAGGGACAGGGAATTCCCCTGAGGGCTACTGAGAGAAAGGATGGACTTACTCCTGATCCGCGTCCCCAAGGGAGCCACCCTACTCCGCAGACTCTTGGGGCTGCCGCGCCGGTCCTCAACCCCCCCCTCCTTCCTGCCAGTGAACCCCTCCTGAGATGGGGCGCGGGAAAGACTGCCCTACTCCGCCTCTCCCGCCGGCAGCTGCCTCCGTCCTCCCACAAAGAGGGCAGCACTGCGTCCCAATGCCCGGAGGCGCGCCCCCTGAGCCGAGGAGAGCCTTTCCGCACGGCGAGAAGGACCGGACAACTCCGGGCCGGTCCACGTAGCCCGGAGTTTCCTGGAAGGTGCTCCGGGAGCAGACCGAAGTTCAAGATCTCCCGCCACGTCCATGTGCTCGTGCAATTCACAGCAAGCGGAGGAGCGGACATGTTTCTCGGTCCGCGTCCACCTCGACCTGGCGCCAACCGCTGGAGCTGGGAAGGATCCTCCTCCCACGCCCTATGCAACCTCAGCCTGACCGATCCTGACCAATGAGAGTCAGAAGGAGCTTGAGGTCCCTCTGGAGTACCGTGGGGCCCTTCGGTCTCTTCCGGTAGCAGACGTAAGGCAGACCCAGGGCAAAGGGACGGCGCCCGCGTCCGAAGAGGCCGAAGGTGAGAAGAGAGCATCGGGGATGACCACCCCTTTCCTTCCCAAAGAAGCTCCTCAGGAAGCGGCAGCGGTCGGCAGAGGAACGCCTGAGGTCTCGGGGTCCGCCAACTCACGAAGCAACAAGAGCGCCGGCAGGGAGTCGAGAGTGACAACATCCAGAAAGAGTTGGCGTTCTGTGATGCACCCCTAGGTGCTCGCACTGAAAGCACACCACCTCAGAGTGGAATAAGGTGATGGATCACCACCTCAGGGTGGAAGAAGGCTGCAACCTCATCGAGAGCTGCAGTGTCGAAGAGTGCGGGCATGGCAGGGGTGATAGGGGTGCCACCCCTCCATCTCCGCCGTCGTTCGTTTACACCTCTTTTTGTAGGCGCCATGCTCGTGTCGAGGAAGCTTCCGGGACACTGCTATAGTGTCCAGACGGATGCTCCTGGAGAGCTGCACTGCGTCCATCCACGTTGCAGAATTCGTCTGGAGGTTCCATCATGGGCGTGTGACCGCCCAGACGGCGTCTCCAGCACCAAGACATGCCGTCGCCGTCTCTCTTCGTGCTCGGTCTGCCTGCGCGCCGAGGTTCGCGAGCACCCGTGGGGCCTGACTCTTTGGGGAATCGTGCGATGGCAGGGAAACTGATGTCGAAGGGCCGCTCCGCTCCGGCCGAGAAGAGAACCTTTCCGTGGTGCTTGGCTCTCCGAGCCTCCCAGCGACAACGCTGATGCCGAGTTGCCGGAGAGACGGCAGACGTCCAGGACGGTAGGTTGGTTGGATCCTACCCTTGACGCACAGGATGGAGGAGCTTCGAGCCGACTTTCCACCTGGGATTGGCTGCTCCAGACCACTCCCCAAGTGGCCACCTCTTTCCCTGGGCTCGCCCCGTCTCCTCGCAATTCCTCCAGTTCGGGAGAGTTGGGTTATTCTGGTGTAGCCATTCAAAGTCCGGTGACTCCTGGAACAGTGACTGTGGTAGGGAGAGGAAGTAGGGCTGGAAAATGGGAAAGGATTTCAGGGCTGCTTCTCCAGCCTCTGGATGTTCGCTGCTCTTCCCCAGGGAAAATTCCACTCGATGAAGGTGCAGGATTGGCGAGGGAGGAAGATTAGTAAGATACGGGACCAGAAGGCTTTTGTCGTTGGTGTCGCAGATTTCCGGTGCACAAGCCGTGACCCTGGCAGGTTCGATTTGCCCAGGTTCGAAGATTCCGGGAGAGACGGCAGCTGATGCTGCAAAGCATCGGGCGCGCGGCTCGGGGATGGAGATGTGGGAGGGGAGAAAAAAATCGATCCCTAACGGCGACCACGAGAGTCACTGTCCTTGACCCCAAAATCAGGATGCTAGAGGGACCGGAGCGAGTGGATGCGAGACAACAGTCACGGGTTTGAATTCCTCCGTCATGTTCCATCTGTTGGTTGGTGATGATGCCGTGTGCTGTTTCTCCTCCCGGTCACGCCGGTGGGTTCATTTACGAACCAAAATAGATGAATAAATAAATAAGCAAACTAGAAATGCGATTCCTGGAAACAGCAAGAGGAAGTTCAAGGGGCAGGGTCCTCCGACACGCAGGCCAACCAACCTCAAAGTCCGGAACGGGTGGGAGATGATGATAAATACATAAAAAGACAGGAGGACGGAAAGACGGCATTCGAATCCAGCGATCCCTTCCTTTTGCAACCGGCGCTGGGTGACGTCGACCCGCAACTTGACTCCCCCTGCAACTCGCAGCCGCCCTCACTCGGATGGCCTCCCTTCGCTGAACCCGAGACCCCAGCGCGTTGCGGGCCGTGACGGTGTGCCGGGCTGCGGTATCTCGTTGTGATCGCAGCGCCGCGCGCGGAGTATCTGGAAGTGTCGTAGCTCCTGCAATGGTGCAGAGGAGCTCCCATTTCGGCTGCAGACTGCCATCTTTAGTTGTCGATAGGGCAGACAGCTCAGTGGTAAGAGGTAGGGTGTCCAGGAAAGCCCAGTTCGTCGAATCCTGCAATCCCAGCAAGAGGCAGAGGAGAGTTCGCAGGCGACGGCGTATTTCCAGGAACACTTGCAGAGTGGCAGCCCGGTTTTCCACAGCCTCCTGCTACCAGGAGGCACCCCAGCTCTCAGGGCCGCAGAAGATCCAAGGGTTGGCTTTTCAAAGACAAGCCCGTCGTCTCAACGGGAGGCCCAATTCTCAAATCCGACTCCGACAGCACGGCAGTCCCTCGCTGCCGGTGCACCGCCGAAAAGATGAGAAAGATGGCGAGATCTTCGATTTGATACGCAGTGCTGCTTGCACCTGCAGTCTGATCTTCGAACCAAAAAAAACAATGTGGAGCACTTGAAACCAAGTCTCAGAATCAGTTCCCAGCAAAGTTGACTTTGCAGCTGTTTGTAAAAAAACTGTGCTGTATGGAGTGAAGAAATACACAACGGGAGCAGTTTTCCTCATTTGTCCTTTCAGCATCTTGTCATCCACGATGAGCCACAGCATCACCTACTGAAAGCGTGTGACCTTTTCCTCGAAGCAGCAAACAAAAACACCGTGCCGATCATGGTCGTCAACCACCGAGCTACGACCAAAAGAAAGCCACACACACGCACCAAAGAAAAGCACTTCCAGTGCATGCATCCCCAGAAGCACAGATGAAGAGGGGTACTCTCAAGAAAGAGGGAGGGTTACTGGGAAACAGGAAATTGAATGAGGTTTCTCCGCGATGCGATAGAATCCTTGAAAATGTTCCAGAAAAGAAGAACGCATCGGAGCGAACCAATTCCCGCAGATGGGATGGTGATCATCGGTCCAGACCTGTTGTTCCGCCAAGAACCAGAAGTTTCGTCCGTGGATTCCGCTCCAGTGCCCCGCAAAGCTGAGGTGGCGCTCACCAAGAGCGACAGTCACACGCTGCCTATGTCGAGCTTTTGGAAGGTACTTGATCCGTAGTCCAGGTGATGAGGAGCTTGCCGAAGAAAATTTCTTGCTAAACGTAGTCACCAGAAGGTGTCGAAACTCCGAAAGCAAAACAAAGACAAAAAGCTAAACTCTGCAGTGCAAGATGAGGAAAATCAGCGCTCATTACCGCAATCTTCATTACGAATTCACAGGAAGGAGCATTGCGTCACTATGAAAAAAAACAAAATGGCGAGTTTAAGTGATCCTTATCTACCGAACCATGTGATCCTGATTTCGTGATCTCTGAAACACGTAGAATGCTGATGTTAGCAAACCTTGCGATCCGCTGAAGCATTGCAGCCTCCGTTTTGCAACCACGCTGAAAGGCGGGCTGCTTGATCCGAGCTGTGAACTCCGTTTCGTGTAGAGAGACGGGGACGAACTCTGCGGTGCCCGAGGTCTGTGATGGTTAGCGATGCACACAAGCCGCTCCTCGGAGTCGAAACATAGGTGACCTGTCTGAAAGATGCAGCGTGATGCAATTCCACGGATGGTTCTTCCTAATGTAAGGGTGGTGGTTGGTGAGTGCAAGCTGACTGCCGGAGACTGCAAAGGAGATGGAGGTCGGGATCCTAAAGCAAAGGAAACATTCCCTTCAGCAAGGCACGTTCCGCTGCTCGTCGACATCAAAAGGATGGACGGATAAACAAGTGTCTTTTTGGACCAAGGAGGGGTTTCCGAAGAAACAGTTCACTGCTCTCTCGATCTTTCTGTCGTCTTTCTTTCTCAAGATCTCCTTCTTTCAAGGTTTCTGCCCGAGTGTTTACTCGGCTCTCCTGTTTCTTAGCGATCCACCGTCTCCTAAATCCGTGCGACCCGCTCTAGTCTTCACCCAGAGTTCATCAGCGTGACGTATTCCTTTTCTTCTCGTCAGCGTTTCTGAAGGCAGATGCCACTCCGAAAAACACTCCAATGCATCCGAGGATTTCTTCAGGAGGGCCGAGCTCGCGCGTCAGCACGAAAGGGCGTTCTTCGAGATCTCTGATCACGAAGAACTTTCACCACTCAGCACCTGTCTTCGTCAGGTCGTGCGCCTCCAACCGACCGGAGACATGCAAGGGATGCCTCTTAAGAAGACACCCGAATGATGCTTCGAGCCAAAGAGGAAGCGTGCGCAACGAAATTGGAAGGGGAACGAGGTGAGATTCGTCGACCTTTTGAGCCGCGCGAAGAGCTGCACGGGTCGAATGTCGGTGTAGAGGCTCCGTGGCGAGCTCGCGTAGGTGGTCAAGACGAGCTCGCACGCATGCACCCAGGGGCGGAAGAGGCATCCTATTCTAGCATTGAATGAATGTGGAAGTCGTGCTGGTGATGGTTAGCGTCCTGTAGCCCACACGACATACTTCACCAACTCCTGTTTAAGATGGCGCGACGCAGTCACCGTTCCTCCTGAGGCTGTGCACCTTTCTTCCTCCTTGGCTTCCACTATTCCCTCACGACTTCCATCTGAACCAATCGAAAGGGTTGCTCGTCCCTCTTGCCCTCTGCAGAATGGAAAGGAGTGAAGCGCCCCGGAGGTGCAGCCCCCACAGGTACCAAGGGACAAGGAAAGTCGCTCCTATAAGGGGAACTTTTTGCTATGGCTGAGAATCGAAAAGGAAACGGAAAAACGGACGCCGCGCAGTTCGCAGTTGGGTCTTTTGAGAAACGCAGAGAAAAGGGGAAAAAATTGCAGGTTTTTGCCCCCTGGCGAATAGAATAGCTTTCCCCCACGGGGACGAGACAACTCTGCAGGACCAAAGATGGGCTTCTTGGGCGACCAGTTGTCTCCACCGGGCGGGACGGAGGTTCACCAACGTGCTCGCCGAGATACCAAAGTCCACCTGCATCGAAATCTCTGGCTATGCTCTTCTGGAAGAGAGCGGCGGCGAAGACGAGGAAAGACTTTGAAGAAACCAGAAAGAAGCTCCCGTCTTTCATGTTAGGATCGAAAGACGAGGCGCTTGCATCTAAAGAAGACACCAAAGGCATGGAAGAACGTTCCAATGATACCAGAAGAGGAGGCAGCCTCTCAGGAGGTGGCTCAGTGAGCGGTCATTGAAGGGGCATTCACACGTGGTCGCACGCAAGAACTGCTACGGACAGATGATGAAGCGAGGTTCTTCACCTTCTCCGCAGAGCATCCCTGAACGCTCGTCGGGAGGAGGCTGCTCTTCTCTGCGGGATGCTGCGTCGGAGCCCGGCTGCGATGCTCCTCCCGAGATGAATGCTGAGATGGATGAATCCTGGCGTGCGCCGTTTCTTTCCCGAGGAGCTCTGCTTGGCGCCAAAGTTCTTCAGCTCCCTTAGCGCCTAGATGACCATCGGCAGATACCCGCTGATGCGGGCACTCCTTCGGGGGAGGAGCAGAGAGCGAGCCTTCCGGAGCCGTCGCGAAGTTCTCGACAGAGCGGCCGACGTCATGGCTGCCGTCCCCCGCCGCGGGCACGACAGGTAGGCTTGGAGCTTCGATTCGACCCCGCATGTCCTCTGGAAAGGCTACCAGGAAGATCCCCTGCTCCGGGCCATTGGGGCGCCACACCTGAGTGATAAGGCAGGGACCCAGGTTCAAGGCAGGGACTTCCTCCACTCCTCGGGGTGGAAGGCACACTCACGCAGGTGCTCCTGGAAGGAATACCTGTGGAGAGGAAGGCGCACCTTTCCGCAGAGAGGGAGCTGCGGCGCAGGCTCGCAGGGTCCATTCGGAGAGGAGCACTTAAGCTCGTGGGAGTGGGGCTGAGCTGCTGCATCCTGGAGGACGTGGGAAAGCACGCAAGGATGCTTTCTTGGCAGCTGCAGCACGTGTTCCGCAGCCTCCCTCGCATCCCAGAGAGCTCAGTCTCTGCACTGGAACAATATGGTTCGCATGAAGGCGAGGCTGCGGCCGCATGAACTGCCCACGAGGCTTCTGGACGCAGGCGACTACCTTCTTCCCCGGGGGTTTTTGAGGCTACGGGGGAAAGAGCTGCCTGAAGCGCCGGATCTGGGCGTCGACCGGCTGAAGTTCGCGTCCAGAGCTCCCTTTCCTCGAGGGTCTCTCCCCGGGTGCCGAAACAACAGAGATGGCCGCGAGCTTCTGGAGCCGCACCCGTAGCTCCGGGAAAAGCAAAGACGACGAAAATTCGCAGACTCCTCTCTCCCTTCTTATTTCCTCCTTCTCTTCGTCTCCGATTTTGGAGGCTCGGGAGATGCGGCGGCGGCACAGATTCTTCGCTTCCTTGTCCAGTCCTCCGGATGCTCCTTCCACTCTGCTCTTCTTCACTCTCACCGGTTCACTCTCCCTGCCTCGCTCGGAGGATCGTGTGTGCGCTTTGCCCACTCTCACTTTCGATGCAGACCCTTATCCCCTTCCCCGGAGGGACCTGGTCAGGCCTGCTCACCTGCTTCTGGAGAAGCCAGCTAATCTCCCTCCAACGCCCTGAGGAAGATGAACCGGGAGCCACCAGGCTACCCGAGGTCTCGCGCGCCTTCCAGACGGCGGACGACTTGCGACGCCACGTCCTCGCGTGTCCCTCCCACCCCAGGGACTCCCCGAAAACTTCCTGCCTTCCCTGAGGCGCAGCATGAGGCTCCTCCCCTGCTGCACAGCCACCCTCCCCCCCACTTCTGCAATGGGAAAGTCACGGCGGTCCGACGGCGCTGGCATGTTCGCGTGGTGGAGGGAGAGCGACGCGATACCTCGGGTTAGGCAACCGAAACCAGCGGCAGTTGCCTCGACACCTCCCTCGGAACGCACGCCCGAGCGGGTGCGTGAAGGGCCGGAATCGAGAAGGGGACCCTCGTGCACCCACGGTCGTGAAAGCCAATCGGACCAGAACGAATCTTCGCCTCAGGGAGGAGTGCTGGAGCTGGCCCGGAACCAGGAGCGGCCCTATCCTCCCCCTGTCGGCAGGCGTTCGGGGAGGTCCGTGACATTCCACAGCCCCCCTTTCTGTACGAGGATCAGCTCTTTTCTCCCCACGCGTTCCTCATTCCGGAAAGTGGCGGTGGTCTCGAAAGCACAGCTAATGCGAGCTCCTCACCTCGTGGAGGAGTCTGGACCATTCCAGCATCAGCACGGGCCGTCCGCAATCACCCCATCCGCGTCACAAAGGCGAACCTGAACCACCATTCATCATCGTATCCCTGCAACCGCTCACCCATCCAATCTTCAAAGACACTGCCTCTCGCGTGATGGCACTTAGGGAGCAGCACTTCTGGGGCCCCTTTGAATTCGTTTATTTATCTCCCACCGGGCGTGAGTGACCCGACCTCGTCACCGATCGGCTGCACCCACTCGACAATACTTTTTTTTTTTGTCCCTCCCCCTTCCTTCTTAATAAAACAAACAGCCACCCACTATCGCGCACCCTCTCACTTTTGTGCGAGACCTCCCCCCTCCACACTCTTGCAGCACTCGCGACGTTCAGCCCCTCAGGTGCAACGCTTCTTCCAGGGTTACTCACCGGAGTTCACACAGTAATGTCGACGTCAGCTGCATCCTCCTCAATCCTGCGCATCCCGGTTCCTGTTCCCCTTCATTCCATTTTTTTTTTTTTAGTGTTCTCTCCCCAATGATCCTCGTGGGATGAGAGAGAGATTGCGGCGTTTCCGCCGAACCCTTGCTGCATCGCAGAACACGTGCACCTCTGCACAGCGTGTCCATCAACGCGCGTCCATTTGTGCCCACCGACTGACCGTGGCGATGGGTCGCATAGTGGTGCGTCCTCCGCCGACTTGGTCGGCGAGCCGAATTCCTGTCCCGGGGATGCAAAAATGGAAACGTCCCTCAACGGATTTCCGGATGCCAATGTCTCACCCATCCGGAATAGGAGGCTGAATTGCTCGTCCGTGGGAGCACGCCCGCTCCAAACCAGTGTACAGGAGATGATGAAGCGGGGTCCTCGTGCGGGCGGACGGGACGCTACGAAGGAATTCGCCCTTCCGTATAGCGTCCCCCTCCCCTGGTGCTCCTCCTGCGTTTCTCGAGCAGGAGATCCGAGCAGTTTCCTCCGTTGTCCCAGGTTTCGCCGCTGGAATGGCCGTTTTTCCTCCGGGACGCAGCAAAAGGGAACGCTCCCTTCCTTTCCTCCCACCCCTCGAAGGCGACAGTGGCAGCAGCTGATTCGTGCACTCCCCTCTAACAAGAGGCGGAGCCGCAATCTTGAGAAATCCGGCCTTCGAGGTGATCTGCATGCAGGTCGTCCTCCTCGAAGCGAAGGGCGTCGTGTGCAGCAGCAGCACGCTCGAGGCAGCCGTTCGAGTCCTGATGACGTGCCATCCGCACGTTTCTAGGTGCCCCACGTGGACATTGAGGATGTGGTCAGGAATCCTTCTTCTTCTTTGGAGTGCTGCCAGACGCGTTCGCAATGGCCAAGAAAGACGAGTCCAAACGAAGGCAGCCGCTCCGTGTCCGTGAGCGACGGGTGGACACACTGAGAAAAGCGCCAACAGTACGGACGCCCTCCGAGCGCCAACTTCGCCCCCTTTGCACAGTTACGTACCAACAACAACGCGAGGTCTCACGCTCGCATCACAGCCGCTTGGGGGAACTTTTCCTTCTAAAGGGTTCCCTAAGGCAGCAGCGCACGTCTCTTTTCGCTCCGAGGGCTTCCTCTACAAAATTTAGGAGCGCCGCCGCGAGAAAAAAGCAGAGTTCCTAATCAGAGCGTGATCTCTTCCGTGCTGTCCCTCCCAACTACGGTCGTGACAGCAGACAGGATGACCTCTTGCCGGGAGATAAACAAGGACTCTTCGAAGATGATGGTCGTGACCGCGATGCCGTGCTGCACACGTCACCTGGGAAAGTACGGAAGAACGAAACAGCTGGCCAGCGGAAACGTAAAATCAATCTGCACACATGCGTTTCGTTTACAGATATTCGCCCATACAGCAACACATATATACACGTACGTACAGATATACAGGCAGGTATAGAGAAACTCATTTTCTTGATATGCTGTTTGGCCAATATATTGCTAGGCGTGCAGCTCACCTTTTCCGGGCACCGTTGGCTTTATCCACGAAATTTTGAAGCACACAAAGCTACGGAACAAAAATTTAGAACGACAGTGCATAATTCGAGTGTGATGTTTCCCGAATAGAATTTGTATATGCTCAGCAGTGTTGCTGAGTATACAGCAATCACTCCACCTCAGTACTGTACAAATGTATACTCAACGATATTGTTGAGTGTGCGAGTATGTGGGAATATCTGCAAATAAACGCATAGGTGCGAATGTGCGTGCACACACTGACGTGCATGCAAGTTTTTTCGATGTGCTGTTTTAAAAATTCGTCAGCGTCGTCGCGAATACGTAGTGTACTGAAGACTCGATTTACTTCGACGTACACCGGATGTCGTACACAGCTGGTTGCGCCGGGACGTTTATGTATATAAAATCAACTTACAAGTCAGTGGCAGGACGGTTGGTCCTGCCACGTGAGAAATACCTCGGTACTCGACGGTGCCCGAACTCGTCGACCTCGGTACTCGTCGCGTTCGGCGAGAGAAAAGCTGTTTCGGTACTCGGCGGCGCATGCTCGGAACTCGACACCCCACTCTCATGATGAAACAAGTGGAGATTTTCGCCTCATGGTAGCTCGCGAACAGTGCCGAACACTTCCATAGAGTGTCTCCCGAATTGTTCCGTTTTTTATAATTTCTATGCATTCGAATCGTTACTTGTGGGTCCTAGAATGGTTAAAAATGATACCACGAAGCCCAGAAAGGAATTCGTTCGGTACTCGTCTGTTTCGGCACTCGACATGAATCACCGACAAGTACCGTGGTATACAAAAAGGAACTTGCCGAGAAGCGGCACGCAGAACGGTGAGGTTGGCATCGGCAGCAGGAGGGGGGGTCCAACAAAAAGAAAAACAAAATGAAAAATCTATATGAAAAAAAAATTGGGAGGATTGGGGAAGGGATCACCGGGTGCTGGAGGGTGTCCTCTGCATCCTTGTAAGGATGCCTGCAAGTTCCTGTTTCAAGAATCCCAGATGGGGTCATCTCGACGCTATCCTCAAGAAGAGGACCGCAAAGCTGATGCCGTCCCTATCGTCGTGGCATCCTCTGGCGTTGCTCCATGCGGCCACGATCCTGAATGGGCAGCAAAGTGCAGCTAGGATGCGGTCGGGGTGAGGGCATCACGCAGGAAGAGGCGCTTCAAGACCCCTCTGGGGTTGGCCCCGTAGATCCACAAGGACATGGCAAAGGTGTGACTGTTGGTATCCTTCCGAACATGTTCCTCGACCTGCTCGTCATTCGCTTTTTGCCACGCTCTTCGGAAAAGAGGAGGGACTGGGAACGGGACCCTAGAGGTGGGTAGCTTTCCTTTCTTGCCGCGACGGGCTGCGCATGACCCGCGGGGGCCACACGGGTCGCCTGCTGGACACTCCTTCGAGGCACGCGGAATTCGGGTACGCGGAGAGCGCGGCGCTCGAATCCGCCTCGCTTCCGGTGGACTTCATCGGGACTTTCTTCCAACAATAAGAGGGACAGATCTCTTCCTCCAGAGCCGTCCTGGATTCAGAGGGTGGTCCCTCCGGAGTAATCTCATTCGAAGAGTCGCACACGTGCCCTCGGGTGGCGTGGACAGCCTGAAAGAGCTTCATGACGGCCCTAAGGAGGCGAGCGGATCCTCGGCACTCCCCGAGAACCAAAAAAGTAGAAAATCCGGAAGAAAATGTGCAGGGGTCTCCACTGCAACTCATGCCGACCCTACTGGACGCTGGGGAGGGCAAGCTCGGGCTGTCTCAGGTGCAGGGAGGAACGGGAATTCCTCCTTCAGCTTCTCGTGGACCGTGTTGCCTCCGGCCCCTACGGGAACGTTTCAGAGCGACGCTCCGTATCCCAGTTGACACCCTGAGGGACGTTTCACGGCTCCTCTTCGTGCGGAACTCCCTGCAGACCTTCCTGGATTCATAGGATGGTCTCGTCCCGGGTTACCCCCTATCTTTAAAGAGTGACACGCCACCTCGAACGGCGTGGACGGGTCAAAGAGCTTCGTGACCCTCCCTAGGGATGCGAGCAGCTCTTCAGCACTCCCGGGAAACAAAAAAAAAAAAGAAAACTCGAAAGATGAAAGGCTGGAAGGGAAGCAGAGGAAGAACTCCGGAAGATTCCCACGTTCCAGACCGTAGCAGAGTCACAAATGAATCACAGAGGCTTCCTCGAGTTCGATGAATGCCTGTCTCCTCTCGGACGCAGGTCCATTAGGAGGAGGGAGGCAGCCAAGGGGACCTTGCATCCCATTCGTGCTTCCCAGTGCGACCTGATCAATCCGGGCTCGTCACGCAAAGCGCGTCCTCCGGGAGGAGTCACGTGAGCTGCCCGACGGACCCGCGCAAGGGCAGGAGTTGGCGGAGAGAAGCACCGAGCATTCGGCGCGCAGTCCACCAGGTGAAGCGCGCCGCCCCGCCTTCTCGCAGAGGGGCGGCGCTGATCCGAATGTGGTTGGCACCCAAGCGCGCAGCTCCGTGCGTGCCGATACGCCTGTCCGATTGCGCCGGGACGCAGCGTGACCCCTGGGCCGTGGGGACGCCACAGGGCGAGTATTCGTCCACGCCGGCGTGCACGCTTGGCCTCGCATCACTTACCAACGCGGCACGCCCTTGCAGAATCCCGCGAAGGACCATTCGGGAGGGCTACCGGATGCCCGCAAAGGGGTCGTATGCTACCGAAAAGGGAGTCTCTGACCTCTGGGTTTGCTGCTGCTCGAGACGGCACTGGCATCGACAGCATCCGGAAGACCAAAGCGCCGCCCTGATAGGGCTCGCTCCTTGCAGTTGACCTCGTTACCATCCCATGCCGGTGAACCAGAGGCTCTGCAAGAGCAGCTTTGCCCATCCCACTCGTCTGTAAACCCCCGAAGAGCTTCCCACAATCCACTTTGGAGCGACTACACCTCGTGGGACGCGACCTATGAGGTGGATCGTGTTCCAGACATCTCGGACAGGAGTACTTCATTAACCCATTCCGCATTGATCTTCTGGGGAGTACGTAAACTATCCAGCGAGTAGGTCTCGACCATGACTCGAGACCTACTCCCTGGATGATGACGCGAGCTCTTCTGCTGTAGGAAGCCGTATTCAATGCAAGCTTTCTTTCGTCCATTACCAGCGGGCACCTCCAACGGCTTGGCATGCTCTTCAGAGGAGGCTGGGCCATCGCAGATGCAAACATCGCAGCGCTGCTCGAGCAATGGGACCAAATCTTCCAAGAAGGAGCGCAGAAGGCTGCAAAACGAGCCGGACGAGGGACGTGCCGACGTGATCGCCACGGCCGACTGTCCCGGATTCCCCACATCCTGGGATGACCATGGGTTTCTGACCTGACCCTCCCCCCACAACGCGAGATGCGGTCAAGAAGAAAGTTCCCACGAGGACACACGCGAGGGAGCATATAACTCACGCACTGGGGACCCCAGCTGCTGTCAAGGGATATCGACTTGGGCGGGAAGAGGGAGCGTAGAAAGGCATCGTACACGATATAACCGTGTGCAGCATGGTATGTCGGCAATGCACGTAAAGTGCAGAAACAACGTGTGTCATGTGGCATTTCCGTGCAAAGACTGCTTTGCAGTCTCGCATCGTGCGCTTCAGGAGCTGCAGCGCACTCACCGGACTACGCAGCATCCCACATGATGACTCGCGTCCGAGACGATCGGGTCGGAGGCGAACGGGACCGGGGGTGACCTTCACGAATACATCCCTCGTGAAAACGGAGCCGTCCCCGTTGCTCCGCGTCCCAATCCCTTCCTTCCCTTCTCTCCTCACCCTTCGGAGGGATGCTGTGCACCGCGTTCCATGCAGCTCGTTCATAACCCTCTCGGGGGGGGGGGGCGGCTTCCGCAGAGTGGAAGCGGCGCGCTTGCTCGCTTCCAGCCGGAGAAGCCGGTGCCGGCGCGAGTTTCGCGCCCGCCCGCGAGATGACGCTGCGACAGCTCCACGCTTCGCGTGCGCACCGGTAGGACGCCCTCGCTACTGCTCCGTCGTCGACAGGCGGTCGCGAAAGCTGCCTGCTGTCCGCGATTTCGGATCATCCTAGACTGGAGTTCGAGCTCCTCCCGCCTGGCAAAGGGCCTCCGATGAATGTCTGGAGGTTGCCGGCCGACTGGCTTAGCAATTCGGAGGCGGCGGAGCATCTCCGCCAACACCTCCGGGGCTTCGCCATCTGTGAACTCGAGGACTGGGACGATCTGAAAAGATCGGTCCGCGAGTTCTGCTGCCGGTTCCCCTTGCACCTGCTTCCCCGCGGCTTCGGGGAGGGTGTCGCGAACAGCAGATCCTATCTGCAGGCGCGTACCTTTTCACGATGCCCGGACGTCCGGCGTCTGGCGGAGTATAAGGCCAGGGCCGAGCGCCAGGTTTGGCAGTCTGGAGCGGCTTGTCTGCTCGATGACGCTGGCCAGGAATGCTCGGCTGCAGCCGAAGTACACCGCGTAGTCAAGCGCTACTACTCCTCGTTGTACGCGGAGGAGCCCACGGAACGCAGTCTCTCCGAGCTGCTTCTTCCGACGGGCAACCCTGCTATCGACGAGGAGGAACGCGCCAGACTGGATTGGCCCTTCACGGCGGAAGAAGTATCTTCTGCCATAGCGGGCCTGAAGAGGCGTAAGGCGCCTGGGGAGGATGGCCTGCCCGCGGAGTTCTTTCAGTGCTTCGCGGCGGAGCTCGTCCCCCTGGTGCTAAGCCTTTCCTCGCTGATGCGTGAGACGGGAGATGTTCCCGCTTCTTTCCGCTCAGCAAAGGTGCGGCTCCTGCCGAAAGGCGGTGATCTGCGCCACCTCAGCAACTGGCGTCCGATCACATTGGTGAATTCGGACGTCAAGTTGTTCTCCAGGCTATGGGTCGCGCGCCTGGGGAGAATCGCAGAGTCCTTGGTAAGTCCGGAGCAGACGTATGCTGTTCCGGGGCGGTCCATGGACGCGAATCTCTTCTTCGCGCGAACATGGTTCGAGTTGCAGCAGCGCGTGGCGCAGCAGAGCCAGGCAGCCGAAATCGCCGCTGCCAAAGGAAAGCGGCGGTGTTCAAGGCACGATGGAACGCCGGGAGCCTTAGCGGTCGCCGTCGATCTCTGCAAAGCGTTCGACAGCGTAAACCAGGACCTCCTTCTGGAGCTTCTGGGACGCCTAGGCCTCCCGACGCACCTCATTGCCTACTTGCGCTCCTGCTGGCGCCACGCGTTATGCTGTATCTCTTTCAGCGGGCGTCACGTGTACGGTGTTCCCATACGGCGGGGTATCAGGCAGGGAGACAGCTTAAGCCCTCTGCTCTTCAGCATCTTCTTTGAGTTGGTGCTGAGGGCGTACAGGCTGACGCTGGCCAACCTGCCGAGCTCCTGCCCGGGAACACCGGCCGTGGCCGCCTATGCTGACGACCTTCTCCTGCTGCTGCCCATGTCCACCCCGGCGTCCAGGCTCGAGGACTTCTTCGAGCTCATTCGTCGGGGAGCGGGCCTGAGCGTAAACAGGACGAAATCAACCGTTGTACCGGTTGGCTCTACGTGGGAGGGGCAGTCCGACTGGATCCGCCTGGGCATCCCCACGGGCAGGTGCTTGAAGTACCTCGGCGTTCCCTTGGGCGCCTTCTGTCCAGCAGAAGCGTGGTCGGACTGCCTTCACAAGGCCGAGACTGCTCTGGGCCCGTTCCAAGGCGGCAGGTTTCTCCTGTCGGAACGGGCCTTCGTGTGGAACATTTTCGTTGCCCCCCTCCTCCGTCCCCTCTTTTTTGTTTGTCCCCCTCCCTACTCGGCTAAGCGCCGGGCGCAACGCCTCTTGCGTAACGCCCTGTGGGGACCGGCGAGGTCCAGGATACGCCTGAAGGACTTGGCGGCTCCTCGGCGGGATGCAGGATTGGGCATCCTGACGCTGGAGCGGATCGGACTGCTAGTGCAGTTCCGCATGCTGGCACTTTGTGCGCAGCTCTGGACTACTCCCTGGTGTGCTCCAGCGCGGCTGCTGCTGCGGCGCAGCACGGGTGGCGACGGACTACGTTCGTTGCATGTGCGCACGGAGCGCGCCCAGAGAGGATTCGGCTTCCCTTTGAAGCAGCTCGCCACGCTTCTGGGAAAGCATGAGTGGATCTCCTGCCGGCCGACGAACTTCAACGCCTGGAGGCAGGAAGCCTTATCGTCCTGGGCAGCGCAACAGGATGTGTCCCGTTTGGAACTCCGTTGCGTAAACCTTTCCCCATACTGTCCAGTGGGGGAGGTGCTGGAAGACCAGGACCAGTGGACACGCCTAGCCGCTATGCCACTCGCCGGAGCACTGTGTGCACTGATGGTGCGAGATGACAGTGACCTGCCGGCGAGGTGGGAGATCACCTGCGAAATTGCAGGCGAAACCCGACTGCTGGGCGGCTGGCGGACTTGCGAAGTGGCAGACGCTGCCACACCTCGCATTCTTGCAAAGGGGCTTCTCCGGTGGAGTGAGCTCCTCGGGGTGCCCACCGATGAACTTGTGGTCCCTTCTGCGTGTTTGGACACGACTCTCTTCCCCCTTCGGTGGAAGCAGGACGCTTTTCTGCTGGTGCATTGGGGTTTGTACTGCAACCAGCGGGCGCACCTGATTTCCGGGGGAGTTGCGTCCCCGAACTGTGCCCAATGCGGAGCGGTGGAATCGCTTCCGCATTTGCTGTTTGAGTGCGGTGCCCTCCAGGAGCTGTGGCAGCGGCTGTCTTCAGCGCTCCTGCACCCTGGACACACCGCACTGGATTGGATGCGCCGCTTCTACACGCGTGGCGGACTTTCTCTTGGAGCGGTCGTCGCAATCATCTGCTGCGTCCGCGCCATTGTCAGGGCCCGCCACGTATTGCAGATGCGAGCAGTCCCAACATCGGTCCCCGACACCGCAGCCTGCAACCTGCAAATGGCTGCCGGGTGGCCACATCTTGGAGCAGAAGTGAGGATGGAGATCGGCGGCATTCACCGCCGGTTCTGAGAATAGGAACGGTTAGACGATATACCCCTGTCCCCGCCCCCCCACCCAGTTTATTTATTTATTGTCCCACCCCCTCCCGTTCCGAACTCTCAGTGTGTCCGGACTGCGTTCCGGGAAATCTACTCCCCATTTTCTGTTCCCCTTGCCTGGGAACACAGTTCTCAGTTGATATTTTAATAAACGTCCCGGCGCAACCGGGTAATAAACGACAGCCGCCAACGCCGGGCCGTTCATCGTAAAAGCAAGAAGCATACGTGTGCAGGGCCATCGGCCCTACAGCATCCGAAAGAATTCCGAACCGGCACTCAGCGATCGCAGGGCGTCCTCTGCATCCTTCCCAGGTTGCCGGCAAGTTCCATCCGAGTGTGCCCCGTCTGGGTCCGTCTTGCCGCCGTCCTCAGGAAGCGCGGCGCGGAGCACGTGCCGTCCCTCACGCGCCGTCCACCAAGAAGGGGAGCAGGCACCATGCCGATCCCTTTTCTCGGAAAGCGCGCCCGGACCAGGGGAAGGCCGTGTCCTGCGTCGGATACGTCGCGCGCATCATCCCACTCCCCACTTTGCAGAGACGGCCCAACGATCCGGATGGCGCAGATGGGACCGCCAAACAGGCGGCCAGAAAAGAAGGCGGAGGTCCAGTGTGACAAGGGCAGGCGTGTGGCGTGGGAGGAGGCACGTCCGTCGTCACGCGTCTACCCCCTGCGGCTGCCAGGCGCGTCGCAAGCCCCGGTCCAGCGGTCGCCCGCACAGCAGGGGGGCACTGATCTATCCCACAGCGCGGAGGGGATCCGCAATGAGTTTGGGGGAGCGAGCGGGACAGGTCGGCGTGTCTCCCACACGCACGCACGCACGCACGCACGCACGCACGTGGCAGCCGAGCCCTCCAATCGGCCCCAGCAAAGTGACGACGCCTCTGACGCGACACCCCCCCTGAGGCGGAGCGAATCCCACCCGAGTGGGTGGCGCTTCGCTCTCGGGAGAAGAAGAAGAAGATGCTGGAGACTTTCGATGCGTTTCGTCGGTTCTTCTGAAGTGCAGCATGCTGCCCAAACTTCCACCTAGCAACGCCCCTCGGGCTACAGTATCCAAAGAGTTGCCACCCACCACCACCCACTTCGCATCGCACCTCCGCTTGAATGGACGCTCGGCCGACGTGTCCCCAAAAAGCTTGCCTCACCCGCCGTAGAAGAAGCAACGGACCGCTGCCGGAGCGTCGTCACGGCGATGGGAAAGGCGTTCGGACTCGAGATGGCAGCCTCTCCCTCCTCGCTCCCGCCCTTCGAGCTCGCGCGACTCTTGGAAGCGAGACCACGGCCGCCGATCCGGTCTCCGCCCCTTCCCGCTCCGGGACGCTGGGATCGCTCGAAGGAGGCTTCCCTCCGAAGCTTTTCCTCGGTAGCCATCCCAGCGCCTCAACAGCGGAACAGGATCTTCCGGTTCCTGCTGCATGCACGCATCTCGGTGTGCTTCCGGGAGTCGCCTCCGTGGGTCGGAGAGCCTGCGCTTCCGTTCGGATGGCACGCGAAATGGCTCGGCGGCTCCCGGTCCACATCCACAGAGCTCTTTCTCCACGTCCCCCTACGACGCTTCCACCGCCTGCCGCGAAAGGCCTTGCGGCGAGTCCCTACTCCTCTCTCGCCCTATTCTCGAGTCTCCAGGTGGCCGAACGCGCTGTTGGACGCCTGCGGCAACGCGGATTCCCGTTCTCCGGAGACTCCGACAGAGGGAGCGGCACAGCCGGTCGGAGCCGCCATCTTTCCCCTCCGGTTGTTTTCGTTGGCGGCGCCATTCGACCGGACGAGGCTGCGGTTTCGCCGCTGCTGCATGTTGCTGGGATCTCCTGCACCATTCGCGGGGTTGAGAAAAATCGCGAAGGGAATCCACGCGACCACCTTCCGACGTGGATCTCGACGAGGTTCTTCGCGTCCGGGACGCTGAGCCACGCAGGCAGCCGCCTCCGCAGCACACGGACCGCCGGGCTCTCGGACGAACGCAAGCGCCAGGCGCCCTCCAAGGCGTCAGACCTTAGCAAAAATCAATGACCGGGAGATCCGGCCGGATGGGCGACGTGCGCGCGAATTTTGCCCGTCCGGCGTCTGCCGTACGCCCGATGGCGCCGCACCTTTCTGCGCCGTCGAGAGGCGTCCGGACCGGAGGAAGGTCGCGTCCCGTGCCGAGCAGCTCTGTGCGTCCATTCGGTCGATCGCAGCGAGCAGGCGACGCAGGGAAAACCGGGTGCCGTCGGCCAGGGGAGGAATAAGGGAAGGCGACCCCAGGCTTCTCACGGTCGGACCATCGCGCTCGCTGCTGCCACCTACCAGCATCGGTGGTAGGTGGCACCTACCAGCGTCGCGGCACATGGCGGCGCGGGAAGAAGCTGCGCGCGCGAAGGGACCGTCGCCCCGGCCGCTCCCGCGCCGCCGTGGCAGGAAGCTGGATGGAATGAAGGGGCGGCGGCGATGCGGCCCCCTCCCTCCCGCTCCACTCCAGCGCGGGCCCGGGACGAGCGGCCCGCCGGTGGGTTTTCGGATCGGATGGAGAGAACGGCGGACGACCTCCTCACCGTCGGAGGAGGTCGTCCGCCGGCCTCCTTCTGCCCCCCCTCTTCGGTCTCCTCCTTACTCGCGGCCGTCCACCGGCAGCTCGGGTGCGCCCGCTCTGCCCCGACCCCAATCCGGGAGTTCCGCGATTCCCCGCACTCGAAGACGCCCCTGAGTCCTGCGTCGGCGGTTGCAGCGTCCCTCCTCCTACCCCGAGTGCCCCACCTCGGAGGATCTTCCGCGTGAGCACCGAAACCACCCTCCGTTTGCCCCTCCTCGAGCACGCGCCGTTCCCTCCGATACGACGGCGTCGCAGATCCCGAAACGAAAACCGGGATGGAGCCGTCGCTCCCTGCGGCCATGGGTTCCAAGGGAGGAACGAGTAGGGGAGAGCTCTCGCTTGCGGGAAGACGCAGCCCGCGTTATTCCGTGTTCGGGCATCGTCGCTGAAATTTCCTTCGGAACGCAGGGAAAGTGGAGTTCGGAGTTTCCGGTCTTTGAATTGGCTAGCCGGAGTTGCAGTCAGAGATCCGTCATCCTCGCTTCCCTGCCCTTCCAGGGGCCCGTATGCACTGCCACCGCGTCTCGGAGTCTTCCGTGCGCTGTAGTAGCCGGAGGGGCCTGCAGATGTGCCCGCGTTGGGGATTCTGCACTCAACGAGTGTTGCCGGGAAGAGTGGCCACGTTTTTCACCCGGTTGCACCGGAGCATTTGTTATCCCAATAATAACAAAGAACTGTCAAAATTACAAAAGTGTAGAACACGTGGTTATCCTACCGCGTGCTTGGAACTTGCCAGGATCCGTACATACACCGGCGAGGTCCGTTTCCTCGGCGACGGGGGAGGGAAAACTGGGAAAAAGTAATCAAACAAACACAAACAAACAAAAGGGAAGTAAAAGATTTCCTGAAGAGGAAGGCGGAGTCAGGGAAGGGATCACCTTTCCCTGGGAGACGCCCCTTACATCCTGTTCGGGATGCCGTCATGTTCCATCCGTGTAACGCCCAGGCAGGGCCATCTCGACGCGGTCTTCAAGAAGATCCGTGCCCCGTGGATGGGATCCCTTCCATTCTGAACTCTTCCGGCGTTCCAGGCTGCCACGATTCCGCTGACGCAGCAGAGGACTGCGAGGGACCCATCAAAAGCAGAAGTATCAGTATTGACAGGCAAATACACTGGACCTACGCCGGACGAATGTCTTCAAGACGACTGACTAACTATCTGCACATGGATGAAGCGATTGACCACCTCGCCCAATGCAGTCCCAGCCTGCAGCAGCCCCTGCTCTTTGTTTGCCCCGTCCCACCAAACATGAAAAAAAGAACCGAGGACCTCCTAAGGAAAGCCCTTTTTCGGGGCACAGGGAGGCCTCGAATTCGATCCAAGGAGTTGGGCGCTTCGCGTAAGGATGGTGGTCCGAGCTTCCTCACGCTGGAGTGCATGCGGCGACAGCCCCAATTCGGAAGACTTGCCCTTGCGGCGAAGTAATAGACACCACCCTAGTGCGCACCCGCACGCCTCCTCCCCAGAAGAGCGACCGGCTGCGAAGGATCGTCTTCGATGCTCGTGGTCTACGACCGCATCCTGAGGCATTGTGGCCACGAGCTGCGCCGAAATGCTTGCCCTGGTGCAGAACGACACCTGGATCTCCTCCCCGCCAGCTGCGCAGCCTGACTTCAGGAGTCAGTTTCCGTGTGGGGAAAGATCTCCGGCCCGAGCGAGGCGGACTACGCCTGCCTGCGGAGAGGGAGGCACGCCCCTGCGGGAGATCGTGTCCAACCTACGCAAACCGCTGTGGGTCTCGTTCACCCCCCCTGCCCCATTGCTACTCTCCCGCGAGAACGCTAGGGACAGCAACGGTCCGGTCAACGTGGGAAGGAAGTGTCCTGCCTCATCGGAGACGGGAAAAAACAGTTACACGGGTGGACATCTCGGCAGCTAAGGACTCCGAGTGTCCCTCCGGAAGGACTTCCGCGCTGGGGCGAGCTGCTCGCGATACCTCCGCAGGAGTCACCTTCTTGAAGACCTCTTCCCGACGGCCCCAACTTCAAGCCAAAAATACAAAACTTGTCAGGATCCGCAACAGGATTCAGAGGACGTCTCCTGAAGACCAGTAATATCTTCTCCGCCCTCCCTCCCCAAGAAACATTCCCCTCCCTTTTTCTTTCCTTTTTTGTTTACTTTTTCTTTTGGTTTTCCCTCCCCCTTCGCCGCTGGAGAGGACCTCATCGGTCTCCGCATCGGTTTTGGCAAGTCTTCCGCGCGGAGTAGAACCACGAGTTCTACCACGATGTCGTAACAACTGCGACCTTACTATGAGATTTCTTTTGAAATTCAAATACTAAACGCACCCGGCAAATCCGGGGTGGCTAAACGTCATGAGCGACGCCCGCCTAGTGAATAGCTCGAAAGAAATTTTCACCGATTAGTAGCCGCCTCAATACGTGCAAAGACTGTCGTGTTAGCAGCTGAGAGAAATCGCATTGAGCTCGACGGCATTGAGCAGCGATGGGAATCGGCACCATCGATGGCGCGCCAGCATTGGGCTCCAGCATTTCATCCATGTCCAGAAAGCCATGTGCGGGTCTTTTTGGTGTCTGCCCGTACAAAAAAAAACGTTCCTACCACTGCGGAACAAGAAAAAGAAAACGTTCTCTCCCGCTTACCACTTGGGGTCCAATGCGGGGAAGCGAGCAACGGAGCAATACAAAGCAAAAACAAACAAAAAGTGATAGAGAAGAAGATAAAAAAATTCCGTGACGTCACTTCCGTCCTCTGGAGGATGCTGGCAAGTTCGAGCTTCTCGTTTCCCACGTAAGGACATCTCTCGGCGATCCCCAGAAATAGTTTTTGCCCGTTGGATAGCTCCTCTGTCGGGGTGGCAAACGGGGTGGCCTCACCTCTCTGCGTTCCGAGCCTCCGTCGCCATCCTTCGCATGCAGCGAGCGGTTGCTACGCGCGCGGCTGGTGCTCGGCAACGTCCGTTGAGAGTGCACGCGGGGATCCGGAGGGCCGAAGGCAGATACGTTCCCGCAGGGGCCGGGGGCAACGCAGTCAGGGAGCAGCAGGTGCGCGGTGGTTTCCCTTCCCCTGCCGCCGTCGCACTACGCGCCTACCCTCCCCCGGGGTCCGGTGGCGAAGGCGAGCTTCCCATGGGAAGCTTCCATGGAAGACCAGCGGCATCGGCCCCTGCCCCACGTGAGAAGGAGGGTGCGATTGTCCCGCAACAACACTGAGGCCACACCAGGGGTTCCCGAGGAATCCCCAGAAGCTCGTCCAGCGAAAAAAAAGCCCTTTGGGGGTACACTCAGGTGCGCAGCGTCCGTAGGATCCCGGATTGTCCACCCACCCGGAAGTTCCCTTTCATCTGCGGTTCAGCAGGACACCTCCCGTCTTTCCTGAAGATCGCTGTCTCTTCCTTCCCGCAGGGAAGGCAGCACTGGTGCAGAGCGGTGACCGACGTCCACGGTGTCCTGTGGCCGCTGGCGACGATCTCCTGCAGCGACTGGCGAGTGTTCCCGCCTCGTCGCAGGCAGGTGCACTGCGGGACCCGCTGGCCTTTCCCCGTGCGCTGCCACCGGGGCACGAAACACTCCCCATGCAGCCACACCGGACACCATGCCACAAACTGGACGCAGCGATTGGCGTGCGAGATGGAAGGTATCCTGCAAGATCGCGGGAGAAAAGAAGCAGATGAGATGCTGGGCGGCTGGTCGACCAGCTTACGCGCGCACCACCGCCCCCCTCCCTAAAAGTGTTCCTCGCTGGGCGGAGCTCTTGGACATTCCTTCAGAAGAGGTTGAGATGCCCCCGGTGTTCGTGGATGGCTCCACGCGCTTCCCTTGGAGTGGCCGAACTCGGCGCTGCAGCAGTTGCCCTGGGACTGCCCATGCAACGCGCGAGTCCACCATGGACGAGGCGGAGTGTGTCTCCGGGCTGTGCCAGGTGTGGGGAACGGGAAACCTGCCCTCTCCTGCTTCCGGATTAAGTCGCTGCCCTCCTGAGTGTCCATGAGCGCGTCACTGCGGCCCTCCTCACTCCCAATGGGCGACGACAATGAGGCTTGCGGCGCCGCCTCTTCGTGCGCAACTCAACGCTGCCTGCCTCGAGGCGAGCATCTTCGCCGAACGGAGAGGGCCGAGGGGGTCGAACAGCGAGGTCACCCCAATCTCCTGCTCCTCCGTGGGGAGAGCGACACGATGGCCGCATCACTGCCAGCAGAAGGAGGAAGTTGCCAGCGTCCTCCAGAGAATGCTGAGGGTCAGAAAGAAACTTGCGACCCCTCCCCTTCCCCCCCCCCCCCCAAAACGTTTTTAGACTGAACATCGTGTGTGTGTGTTCCCGTTCTCCTTTCTTGTTTACCACCCTCCTTTCTCATCTTCTGGCCCCATCGGGGGAGCTTCTGGCCAGAAGCAGCGCCTCCCACGGGGAGTTTTCCATCGCAGTGGTGCTGCGGAGCCGCCACCACAAAGGAAGACGTCTTTCCACCAAATGTGCCCTTTTTTCTTCTTTCTTGCAATGAGCGCCTCGGGGTGACCAAGCGAAGCTGCCCTCCCCTACTCGTTCCTCCCTTGGAACCCATGGCCGCAGGGAGCGACGGCTCCATCCCGGTTTTCGTTTCGGGATCTGCGACGCCGTCGTATCGGAGGGAACGGCGCGTGCTCGAGGAGGGGCAAACGGAGGGTGGTTTCGGTGCTCACGCGGAAGATCCTCCGAGGTGGGGCACTCGGGGTAGGAGGAGGGACGCTGCAACCGCCGACGCAGGACTCAGGGGCGTCTTCGAGTGCGGGGAATCGCGGAACTCCCGGATTGGGGTCGGGGCAGAGCGGGCGCACCCGAGCTGCCGGTGGACGGCCGCGAGTAAGGAGGAGACCGAAGAGGGGGGGCAGAAGGAGGCCGGCGGACGACCTCCTCCGACGGTGAGGAGGTCGTCCGCCGTTCTCTCCATCCGATCCGAAAACCCACCGGCGGGCCGCTCGTCCCGGGCCCGCGCTGGAGTGGAGCGGGAGGGAGGGGGCCGCATCGCCGCCGCCCCTTCATTCCATCCAACTTCCTGCCACGGCGGCGCGGGAGCGGCCGGGGCGACGGTCCCTTCGCGCGCGCAGCTTCTTCCCGCGCCGCCATGTGCCGCGACGCTGGTAGGTGCCACCTACCACCGATGCTGGTAGGTGGCAGCAGCGAGCGCGATGGTCCGACCGTGAGAAGCCTGGGGTCGCCTTCCCTTATTCCTCCCCTGGCCGACGGCACCCGGTTTTCCCTGCGTCGCCTGCTCGCTGCGATCGACCGAATGGACGCACAGAGCTGCTCGGCACGGGACGCGACCTTCCTCCGGTCCGGACGCCTCTCGACGGCGCAGAAAGGTGCGGCGCCATCGGGCGTACGGCAGACGCCGGACGGGCAAAATTCGCGCGCACGTCGCCCATCCGGCCGGATCTCCCGGTCATTGATTTTTGCTAAGGTCTGACGCCTTGGAGGGCGCCTGGCGCTTGCGTTCGTCCGAGAGCCCGGCGGTCCGTGTGCTGCGGAGGCGGCTGCCTGCGTGGCTCAGCGTCCCGGACGCGAAGAACCTCGTCGAGATCCACGTCGGAAGGTGGTCGCGTGGATTCCCTTCGCGATTTTTCTCAACCCCGCGAATGGTGCAGGAGATCCCAGCAACATGCAGCAGCGGCGAAACCGCAGCCTCGTCCGGTCGAATGGCGCCGCCAACGAAAACAACCGGAGGGGAAAGATGGCGGCTCCGACCGGCTGTGCCGCTCCCTCTGTCGGAGTCTCCGGAGAACGGGAATCCGCGTTGCCGCAGGCGTCCAACAGCGCGTTCGGCCACCTGGAGACTCGAGAATAGGGCGAGAGAGGAGTAGGGACTCGCCGCAAGGCCTTTCGCGGCAGGCGGTGGAAGCGTCGTAGGGGGACGTGGAGAAAGAGCTCTGTGGATGTGGACCGGGAGCCGCCGAGCCATTTCGCGTGCCATCCGAACGGAAGCGCAGGCTCTCCGACCCACGGAGGCGACTCCCGGAAGCACACCGAGATGCGTGCATGCAGCAGGAACCGGAAGATCCTGTTCCGCTGTTGAGGCGCTGGGATGGCTACCGAGGAAAAGCTTCGGAGGGAAGCCTCCTTCGAGCGATCCCAGCGTCCCGGAGCGGGAAGGGGCGGAGACCGGATCGGCGGCCGTGGTCTCGCTTCCAAGAGTCGCGCGAGCTCGAAGGGCGGGAGCGAGGAGGGAGAGGCTGCCATCTCGAGTCCGAACGCCTTTCCCATCGCCGTGACGACGCTCCGGCAGCGGTCCGTTGCTTCTTCTACGGCGGGTGAGGCAAGCTTTTTGGGGACACGTCGGCCGAGCGTCCATTCAAGCGGAGGTGCGATGCGAAGTGGGTGGTGGTGGGTGGCAACTCTTTGGATACTGTAGCCCGAGGGGCGTTGCTAGGTGGAAGTTTGGGCAGCATGCTGCACTTCAGAAGAACCGACGAAACGCATCGAAAGTCTCCAGCATCTTCTTCTTCTTCTCCCGAGAGCGAAGCGCCACCCACTCGGGTGGGATTCGCTCCGCCTCAGGGGGGGTGTCGCGTCAGAGGCGTCGTCACTTTGCTGGGGCCGATTGGAGGGCTCGGCTGCCACGTGCGTGCGTGCGTGCGTGCGTGCGTGCGTGTGGGAGACACGCCGACCTGTCCCGCTCGCTCCCCCAAACTCATTGCGGATCCCCTCCGCGCTGTGGGATAGATCAGTGCCCCCCTGCTGTGCGGGCGACCGCTGGACCGGGGCTTGCGACGCGCCTGGCAGCCGCAGGGGGTAGACGCGTGACGACGGACGTGCCTCCTCCCACGCCACACGCCTGCCCTTGTCACACTGGACCTCCGCCTTCTTTTCTGGCCGCCTGTTTGGCGGTCCCATCTGCGCCATCCGGATCGTTGGGCCGTCTCTGCAAAGTGGGGAGTGGGATGATGCGCGCGACGTATCCGACGCAGGACACGGCCTTCCCCTGGTCCGGGCGCGCTTTCCGAGAAAAGGGATCGGCATGGTGCCTGCTCCCCTTCTTGGTGGACGGCGCGTGAGGGACGGCACGTGCTCCGCGCCGCGCTTCCTGAGGACGGCGGCAAGACGGACCCAGACGGGGCACACTCGGATGGAACTTGCCGGCAACCTGGGAAGGATGCAGAGGACGCCCTGCGATCGCTGAGTGCCGGTTCGGAATTCTTTCGGATGCTGTAGGGCCGATGGCCCTGCACACGTATGCTTCTTGCTTTTACGATGAACGGCCCGGCGTTGGCGGCTGTCGTCGAAGCACTCGCGGACGGGCAGGCAGCTTTCGCGACCGCCTGTCGACGACGGAGCAGTAGCGAGGGCGTCCTACCGGTGCGCACGCGAAGCGTGGAGCTGTCGCAGCGTCATCTCGCGGGCGGGCGCGAAACTCGCGCCGGCACCGGCTTCTCCGGCTGGAAGCGAGCAAGCGCGCCGCTTCCACTCTGCGGAAGCCGCCCCCCCCCGAGAGGGTTATGAACGAGCTGCATGGAACGCGGTGCACAGCATCCCTCCGAAGGGTGAGGAGAGAAGGGAAGGAAGGGATTGGGACGCGGAGCAACGGGGACGGCTCCGTTTTCACGAGGGATGTATTCGTGAAGGTCACCCCCGGTCCCGTTCGCCTCCGACCCGATCGTCTCGGACGCGAGTCATCATGTGGGATGCTGCGTAGTCCGGTGAGTGCGCTGCAGCTCCTGAAGCGCACGATGCGAGACTGCAAAGCAGTCTTTGCACGGAAATGCCACATGACACACGTTGTTTCTGCACTTTACGTGCATTGCCGACATACCATGCTGCACACGGTTATATCGTGTACGATGCAAATGGTATTTTCGTGCTGTATATATATATCGCATTATAGTACATATAGGCATGAATGTCGCTATCATTATGTGTAGTATCTTCCACGTGCAATATTACGGAGACTTTCACAGGGAAGCCGTGGAGTTCTTGGGCTCGGAGGAAACCGAACACTCGAATGAGGGCTCATCGTATTCCCTGTCTGCAAACAAACGCCCTCCCACGGCTCTGCTACTGAAGAAAGGGACGAGTTTTGTTCCTCCTGTGCTCCCGAAATTTCGGGCCATTCGTTCGGGGTGACTTGGTTTCGAGTCTTCTCCTCCGAGTGCGTGTTGATGGGGGTCGCACATTCTGGAGGCGGGAATCCAAACAGTTCGGGAACCCTTATTTCGCCATTGGCTCAGTGATTGGCGATGAGTCCCGTGGCCCGCAGCGCCAGCGAGCTTCGGGTGGAAACCCACTCTAAGCACCTGGGTAACCCGACAATTCTTTTCCCCGTTCCTTCTTTGCGTCTTCGATCAGGGCAGTCTCCGGGTTCCGCCTCTTCGGCGCAGCATCCGCCTTTCGTTCCGCCCTCCTCCGGTGCTTGTGGCGCACAGCCGCGGGCTCTTCGTATCTGCGGATCTTCCTTAGTCCGCGAACGTCTGCGGAGACGAAACGGATCGTGAAACAGTGAGGTTTTGCAGAAGGCACGTTTTCGGGCCGCGTGGGCCATGCGTGAGTTTTCGTGGTCCCCTGGTCCCGGGGATTCCGAAAGCCGCGGGTGGACAGGCAGCGATCTCGTCTCATCCTTGGCCGTTCAGCAGTGGCACAGCCGCTTGATCCGAAGAGGTCCTGGAGACGGGGTGGCTGGTCCCCGTTTGCCCCCCGAAGCCACAGGTCGTTCCGCGGACGCACTTGAGAGCCTCTGGGATCTATCCACGCGACGGGGGTCGGGGGGATCTTTCAGGGAAAGGGAGGGCGCTCTGAGGATTCCTCGCGCGGAGCGCCCCCAGGCGGTACGACAGCAGGCGATAGAGCAAATAAGCAGGGAGAACTCCGAGCGGAGGAGGGTAGTGGCGAGAAGGAAGAGGGATTTTTCCATCTTTTGCCACGGGCGACTTCGACCAAACGCGCGACTGGCCACAGGTGCGTCCAGGTACCCCTCGCACGGAAGAAGCCTCGGCCGTCCTCAGAGGGTAGGCGGTTCGGGAAGTCAGCGCCAACGCGGGAGCCAGTCTTGCAGGCACCTCCGCACGCCTTGGGCGTGCACAGCGAGCCGCAGTGCTATGCGATGCAACCTACTAATGTAATGCATTAGGCTCAGGGATCTCGGTATGTAACGTAAAACACCATGCAAAGGCGTTCCTATTCCAGTGTGCAGTTCACGATAGCCCATAGAGTCATAATTCCCACATAGTGTGCCAGATAACGCAGCATTCGTACACGTGTAGGTGTATGATACGCAGCGCAGTGTGCACACTCTCAGCACCCGCATGCATCGCACGCCACACGGTGTTACGTGAAACTGAGCCCATATGTACATTGCGGAGCTCAATGGGAGGGAGAGTCCTTATGTAGTGAAGCGCCCACGTATTTCGTAGTGCACCACCAAGCAACACCATGGTGTGCACAGTACGCAGCGTGGCATTCATATGCGCGTCATAATGCAAGTGATGTACAAGCATCCGAACGTATACCTTAGCGTCCATGTGTCACCTAGCAACTATACATACCACAGTGTTCCACACGTTTGCAACATGCTCGCACACAACACCATAATGCCGATGTACGCACACTATTATATCCGCAACTACGTATATATACAACTACACATACATATTTGGAAGATGTTCTTTTCTATACATACACACGCTGCACGCATATTACATCCACCAGCATTTACCACGCTGCGTGCATATCACATAACTATATATGCAAGCAACTATATATATATGTGTGTGTGTGTGTGTTTGTAAATGTATATGTATGTGTACAGCACGGTAGCCACATTCAATTCCTGTTTTTTCATAAGTGTGTAGCAGTGCCCACGCGTAGATACTCAAGTGATTCCCGTATATCTTTGCATGTTCTTTTAGATAGCTCACCGCTGCTTCGCAGCTTTGCCTTGGGGCATCAAGGGGCGCGCGTCCTTGAGGTGACAGCACGAGTGCTTCGCGCCCACCACAGTCGCCCATTTCCTTCTTCGTCCCTTCGCAAGCGGGTGCTGCTCCGCGGAAGCGGACCGTCTGGAGACTGCGGACGAGGCTCGTGACATCATCTGTCTTCGGCGCTCTCGGGCGCGCGCGCGACAGAGCGGGGAGGGGGGACGCAGGCGCGTCGAGCCGCCATTTTGTTCCACACCCCACTTCTGGCACGCCGGTGCGGAAGAAGTCACATGGGGAAAGCGGCCTCCGGCGGTGGGGTCTCTCTCAGACTAGGGCCGCTCATGCGTCGGAGGTGGGCAGCCCTACGCCCGAGCGAGGATGACGCCGTTGCACTGGGCTGCTCCCCATCCAGTCCCACTTCCCACGAGGGCGAGCTGAGGCGCCTCCGCTTCGCGCCGACCTTGCAGCAAGACGCGGCGACTGAGGGTGGAACCTGTGGCAAACCGCGGAAGGGTTCGCGGCGGGCGGGCAAACTTCGGCTTCCCTGGACGACCCGGGAAGCAGGCGGCAGCCTCTGCCCGGGCGTCCCTCCTTCCGAAGGCCGATCTTCTCCGGAAGAAGAAGGAACCCGCCCCGAGCTCGCTCACGCACTCGTCGCCGTGGAGACCGAGAGCTCTGGAACGGACGGACAGCGTGGGGACGTGGCGACGGGGCGACCACGGAAGGGTCTGCTTGCCGCTCTTCCAAGGTTACGCCAGCGTGGCGCATGCGGGGGGGTTGGCTCGGGAGCTATAAGAACGCAATGCTCCCCGCGGGGGCGGGCGCCCACGGTTTGCTGCTGTTTTGCGGCGCTCAGTGTGCTCGGTGGTGGATCCTCGCATTCCGAGGTAGGCTCGTTTGTGGTCGCCGTGGAAACGAATTCTTTGCCGGTCAGCCTCCACTTCTCTTTTCCCTTCCTCCTGCAACGACGGCACCTTTTTTTGGTTTATTTTTTTTTGGAGCATTCTTTTCCTGAGTTCATGGCAGTCCCAGAAGCGCCACCCCGGATGGGAGCCGGGCGCAGCCTTTCCTCCCTCTGAGTCTCTCCAAGGGAAGAGGAAGAGGAAGGGAGGAAGCCCTTCGAGGAGGAACAGAGTGGGAAGAAGAAGAAAGCAGCGGTCCCGGAAGCGAATCCCTGAGGAAGCGGGAACGCAAGGAGGAGGGGGAGAAGTAGGCGAAGCATGCCTCCTCCTGCGGGCGCCGCCAAGGCGCCACCACCGCCGGCTGCCGCTGGTCAGACGGCAGACATCAGCTTCCTCACCTTGTTCTTCCTGGCCGTCATAGCGCTGATCCTGTTCCTCTGGCACCGTTCCGTCAAGAGGCGCAGCGATAACGAGGTGAGCCAGATCTCGCCGCACGCCAGCAGCAGCGCCAGCAACGACAGCACCCGTTCACCCACCCGCGCACACACCCAGCTGCTCTCTTCCGCAGGGTTTCCTTGCCCTTCCGCGCTCTGTCCACGAAGGGAAATAATGGTCCAGGGTGCTCGCCTCCAGCGTCTCTCTTCCTCCTTCCTTAATCTAACTTCCCCCTCCTCCCTGTTTCTTCCTCTACTTCCTCTTCTTCCTCCTCTCTGTTTGCTCCTCTTCGCCGGTTAAGCCGGTGACCACCCTGGGAGCGCGCAGTCTCTGGAAGGGAGGGTCTACCGCTGTCAGCGGGCGCGTGAAGGCGCCACGGACGGGCGGTGCGCCACTCTGCTCCACGGCGGAGCCAGTGGCTGGCTGGCTGGCTCTCTGCGCCCTGAGGGGGAGCCCGGGGCGTATCCGTTGGTCCCTTCCAGATGGCGGCGCAGCTGAGCGCGCTGGAGGAGAAGGTGGCTCTCGCGCGGCAGGAGCTGCAGGCGAGCCGGAAGGAGCTCCTGGGCGCGCGAAAAGAAGACGAGGAGCGGCTGTCGCTGCGGATAATGGAACGGCTGGAGAAGAGCTTGGCGAAGATCGGCGGCGACATTGACACGCTGCGCGAGTCAGCCGGCGAGGGCGCTCCCGCTCCGTCGTCGATGGGCAGCCTGCGGGCGCGCCTGGACGAGGCCACCTCTGAGGTGCTCAGCCTGAAGGCGCTGCTGGAGAGGCAGCGGAACAGCGTCGTGGCACTGCCGGAGGTGCAGCGCGTGGTGCGGGAGCTGCGGGAGGCGTGCGAGGACCCCACCCCGGAGGCCGTGGTGCGGCAGCTGCTCCGGGAGGCGGAGGAGCTGACGCTGTGCCGGATGCAGCTGCAGCGGGAGGCGGAGCGTCTGGAGGCGCAGGCTCGGTGCCTGGCGGGCCAGTTGGAGCTGAAGGAGAAGGCGCTCGGTGACGCGCGACGGCGCGTCGCCTGCGCCGAACACCAGGCGGAGGTCGCCGCGGTGCTCCGCCGGCAGGTCGAGGAGGCCGAGGCCGAGGCGCGGTCGCTACGCACCCGGGTCGACGAGCAGGGCCGCGCGGCGGAGCGCAGGGAGAGAGCCACCGCCGGCCTGCGGCGCTGCCTGCGCGAGGAGCGTGAGAGGGCACGCGCGGAGACCAGCGCACACGCCCGCGCTGCGCGCGAGCGCGACGAGGTCGCTGGACGCGCCCTCCACTACCTCGAGGAGGAGGAGCAGCTGTTGGAGCTCCTGGTCTCGGAAATCTCGAGCAAGAACATCGAGGTCATCCGTAACCGGCTGACGGACCACCTGAAGGACGCGAGGCGGCTCGCCGGGCAGCTCAAGATGCGCGCCTCCTGCCCCGCCGGCACACACCCCGAGGATTCTCCCTCCTCCTCGGTAGGAGATGACCCCTGCGACGACGACTTCTTCGGGGCGTCGCGCTGCCCCTCACCCGGACCTTCCTGCTGTCTCCCATGACGCGCGGGAAAGCACCTGGGGCACCCACACCCTCTCGCAGCGCAATAAAAAGGGAGTCGCCGCTTCCAAGCAACAGAAGTGGGGGGGAAGGGGGCCGCGCGCGCGTGGTGCCGCCGGAGGGTCCCTCGTACAAGAAAGCTCCCTTCGCGTCAGGGACTGGATCTAAATGGGGAGAGGTCACTCGGTAGGGAGGGAGGGAGGGGAAGGCAAGGCCGCTGATCCCAGGGTTCAAAGGGGGGGCGTCCTGCGCGCAGGAGACGGGCGCTTCTCCGTGAAAGGCAGCAACAGCCCGATGGGGGCAGGAAAGGGAGACCTCGGGTGCCCAGAGGGCAGACGCGCAAAGCATCTGCCCCCCACCTGCCCAGCAGTCGGCTCCACCCTGCAGGCCCCCAGAATGGCGTCCTACCGCCGGCGTCATCTCTCCGGAAGTCCGGGGAGAGGAGCCAGGGAGAACCACAAAGATGCTGACGCTGCTGATGGCGGCCACGGCGACGGCGATGGTGACGGTGCTGGTGCTGCTGATGGTAATGCCGATAGCCGTGATGACTATTGTTCATTCTGGAGACTGGTCCCTAGACTGGCTATGGGGGGCAGGAAAGGGAGGAGATAGAGGGAGGGGGTGAGGAGGCGGACCAGGTGGTGCTGAAGAGCTCGGGGCTCCCTCCGAGCGCAGTCGGTCTCTGCCCCCCTCTTGGTTCACCTCCAGAGCGGGGGTGAAGAGGCAGGGGATTGCTCACCGCCTCCAGAGGGGTGTCGAAGACGAAAGAGCGGAAGGCGGATCGAGGCAGACAAGGGTCTCTCTGCCGCATGGACCACGCCGTTCGGCGGCCCCTTCGCCGGTCCACCCCTGGCACACGCAGGATTTACTCTCCAGGTGTGGGGAGCGGGAGTCGCTCCCCCACCTCTTAGTTGAATGCCCTGCCGTCCGGATTCTTTGGGATCGTCTGAAAACGGCCCTCCGGATACCGGATAGTGGCAATGTTGGATGTGTCTTCAGTCTTGTCTTCGTGCGGGACGCCCTCAGTCCAGCCGCAGCCCTGGCAGCACTTTGCTGCATTCGTGGTATCGTGGCAGCCTGGAGTGATGCCGAAGATGAAGACTGCATCGTGAGGGACGTCATCGAGTATGCTTCTCGCTTCCTGCAGAGAGCTACCCGATGGCCCCATCTAGGAAAATTGAAAATGGAACTAGAAGGCATCCTGCAAAGGATGGGCCCTCCCAGCAGTCTTCTGTGATCCCTTCCCGGCCCTCCAAACTCCCTTTGTTGTTTGTTTTTCTCTTTTTATTTTATTTTTGTTTTCTCCCCCATCCCCCTCCACTGCCGAGGAGAGCCACACCGGGCTGCGTCCCGGTGTCCCGGCAGTTCCGGTATTGCATGGCCGTCAGTGGGGCCTTGTACCACGTTCTGTATTGACTGTAGAAATGTTTTTAATAAACGTCCCGGCGTATCCGGGTGGCATCGCCGGTCCACCCGAACCACGGGCAAAAAACCAGGGCGTCGTCCCAGCTGCGAGGTGATGTGGGGGCCGTGCGGGTGGCTTCACAGCGCCCCGTTACCTTTCTACGGGAGGTTCGTGCTGCAGAGGCGGCGACCACTGAGGGGGCGGGCGGCGGCAGTGGTACCGTTTCCCGTCGGGAGCTGCTGCTGGCGCGTGGACTGCCCCCCGCCTCGCCGCAGGGCGATGCGGACCCGGAGGGCCAAGGATGCAACACATGAAAAACTCCATTATCTAAAAATCTGATTCAAAAGAGCATGCAAAGAACCCAAAAAGCACCAGCTGAAAAAGATGAGTCCAGGAAAATATTCGAAGGCACCCTCGATGGCGTTCCCCTCGCGTGGTCCTCCTCGCGCGTCGCTCCAGGCAGCCACAATCTCGGCGGATGAAGCACGGAGCTGCTCATGCCTCTGCATCATGTCGAGGGTACTGGCAAGTTGCGTTCTGATGTTGCCCAGATGGAGCCCTCTCGAGGCGGTCTTGAAAAAGATCCGCGCCCAGTGGATAGCGTCCCTGACATTTGGGCCTCTTCTTCCCACGTTCCAGGTTGCCACGATTGCGCTGACGAAGCAGAGGGCTGCGAGGGATGCGGCTGGAGGCAGAGCGGCACTCGCGAAGAGACATTGCAAATGTCACTCCTAGGGCCGCCAATCAGGATTCCTAGGGTCGTCGAGAGGCGATTCTAAGGTCTCGGGGGTCCAGCAGTAGGTACACGTGGGTCTCTTTCTGTCTGCACCTTTCTCATTTGACATCCACGCTCCCCGGGTTCAACAGCCGGAAGCCGAGGTGGCAAGTCACCTGCCGGATAGCGGGCAAGGAGAAGGAGTTAAGTGGGTGGACCATGAGGGAACTGGCAGAAGCCGCGACCCCAAGCGTTCATCCGCATGGAATACGGAGATGGGGCGAGCTGCTTGGCATCCCGGTGGATGACCTAGAGTGGCCCCCGTTGTTCAGAGACTCATCCACCCTCTTCCTCAAGTGGCAGGAAACGGCGCTGCTGTTGTTGCACTGGTGTCTTCCCTGCAACGCGCGCCGCCACCACTGGACGTTGGTGAACGTGGGACAGAACTGTGCAGTGTGCGGGGAGAAGGAATTCCTCCCCCATCTGTTAGTGGACTGCGCTGCCCTCCGGCCCTTGTGGGAACGTTTTGCTACGACCCTCCGGATGCCGGTCGGCAGTACCCGCAGAGACGTTGTGAGACTCCTCTTCGTGCGAGACGCCCTGCCACCAGCCTCAACCCTGGCAGCACTCTGCTGTCTCCGAGGGATTGTGGCTGCGTGGAGCGCATCCAACAGAGGAAGCAGCGATAGGGACTTCATCGTACACGCGGGTCGCTACCTGCGAACCGCGATCGGCTGGTCCCATCTGGGAGCTATGATGAGGGACCTCGAGGGCATCCTGGAAAGGATGGTCTCTTTCTCCAGCGGGCTGTGATCCCTTCCCAGCCCTCCAAATAGTTTCTTTTTGTTTATTTCATTTATTTTTCTTTTTGTTTTAACCCCTATCCTTTCCGCTGCCGAGGACAGTCAAGCCGGTCTGCGCACCGGCTTCCCAGCAGTCCCCACGATCTATTGGCCGTAATGGAGCCTCGCACCGCAAATGTACAGAGTTTAGAAATAAACGCCCCGGCGTGACCGGGTGGGAACTCCCTGGGTTCAGTGGTGAAGACGTGACCTGCCTGTGCATGGAATTCTTCCACGCAACACCAGCAACTCCAGCTCTCTCCACTAGAGGGGGAGGGAGCCACTGTTCCAGCACGCCGGAGGCCACTGTACCTCCTCCGGCGGGATCGCTTGCAGCTCGTCCCAGTGCAAAGTTCTTTCGGCAGGACACTCGGGGTCGCAGCGTCCGTGAGCTGCCGAGTTGTCCACAAGTCCAAAAGTTTCTTCCTGCCTTCGATGCGGCAGGGCACCTTCCACCTTGCGGGAAGGTTGCTTTCCCTTGCGTCCTCGAGGGAGGGCAGCACTGGGGCAAAGAGTGTGAACGAAGCCCGTCTTGCCCCAGTGAACACGTGTGCTGGTGGCGACTCCTTTTAAACTAGTGTGACTAACAAATTTCTCAATATACATACATATTTGTCGGTGTGTTATGTGTATATGGAATACTTTAAAAATTGTGTGCCGACTTTTCTCTCTATTCTCCTAATCCGTAATGGAGAGGCTGGAAATTCAGCTCCAGTTCCGTATACTTACCCTCGTAGCGAAGATGTGGAACACCACCTGGTGCAACCCTGCACACCTCCTTGCCGGGCAAGCCACCGGCAGCGAGGGACTCGCGTCCTTCCTTGCGCGCCGTCGCCGCCGCAACATCTCCTGCTGCAGACTGATGCTTCCACGGGTGGCTGCGATCGCCAGTACCAAGAGCCGGATCTCGTGCCGCCAACGGTAGAGTCTGGTTGCAGGGAACCGTTCGCACGTGGGCGAAGCACAACGAGCCAGAAACAGGAACAGGCGCAGCGCTGGTTGCACCGCTCGCTCCGAGAGATCCCCGAACATCCCATGAAGGGTGCGTGGGCAGGAAAAACTCCCTTGCAGTAGCTCTGCCCTTTCTCAGGGAACTCATGGGCAGCAGCCTTGCGGCTTCATGGGAAGTTAGTGCAAGCATCTTTGGAAGAAAAGAGGACTGGGCGAGTGGACAACGGAAGCTGCGAGTCCAAGTGCCTCCCCAAGAGGACTTTTGCGCTGAGGCAAGCTACTGGGAATTCTAATGGACGGTCTACAATGAACTCCGGTGCTTCTGGACACCCACATACACCCCTTTGGGTGGTAGGAGTCGGCGTTGCACTGGTGTCCCCCGTGCAACGCCCTCCAGCATCACTGGGCACGGGAAGGGAGGTGGACACGAACTGGGTTAGGTGCAGAGAGCATAAATTCCTCCCGCACCTGAAGTGGACTGTGTTGCCCTCCTGCCTCCCTGGGAACGCTTTGCCGCGACCCTAGAAATCTTCGACAACTCCATAGATGCTATAAAGCTCATTCTCGTTCTCGATGTCCTTCGGCGGGTAGTCTCGATAGGAGCAGCCCCGTGCTGTCTACACGGGATCGTCGCTGAAGCCTGAAGAGACACAAGAGGAGGGCACGGAGAGACGGGTGTATTCACTTTTTCGTCCCATTCATGAGGATGGCATTCAGATGGCCCCACTTGGACATCACCACATCCTTGGCATCCTGCAGAGGATTCAGAGGACTGCCGCCAGCAGACAGTGATCCCTTCTCCCACCCATACGCAAGTTTTTTTTTTTTTTTTTGTTTCTTTTTGTTTGTCCCCTCCCTTCTGCTGCCGTGGTGGATCTCACCGGCCTACGAACCAGTAACCCGGCAGGCTCCCGATAAAACCTGGTTGGATCACCGGTCCAACCACAGTTTCCTGCGAACGTTTAGTTTATTGAAATAAACTCCTGGGCGTACCCGGGTGAGAAGCCTAATCCGTCATTCAATTCATCATTACATTTCGATACTATGTTATGAGTTGCTTCCATGGAATTCATCCAAAAATCCGATGCGCCACTGTCTGTGAGTTGTGCTGTATGCTTTTCGTCCAAGTTCTGCTTTCTGATTCCTCCCGCATGCGAATGGACTCGCAATGCACGGCCGTCTACCAAATTACCTTTTTCACGATCGGGTTGATGCGGCAACCCTGCAAGCAATGGCGTGGGTGATCACGTAAATGCCATGCTGTTTGAAAGGAAGCATTTGTGTGACTGCTTGGTAACTGAAGTGTGGTTGTGGTTGATTGTGGTTCCGCTAGCATTCAACCATTTGTGGTTCAACTGGTGTCCTGTCGGAAATGGAACGAATCCTTCATCATTCACACTTCGGTTGTTGATTCTTGACTTCCAGTTTGTTTACTTTTCAGTAATCTTTTCAATAAACATTCTGTTCACAACTTATTCGCTTTTCTGTCAAGTTCAGTTTGGAATTTGTCGTAGAATGTTAAATTTGCTACATTTCCCATTCAACTACATTTTCCCAAAATTAGTCAAATCAGTTCAGTGGACTTGTGGTACAGGGATGTTCTTTTGATGAGTCAATTGTGAGGACATTGTATTTTAAATATCGATCCATACTAAGAAGCGATTTCAGGATTATTGTATACAATATTGCATTTATTGAAGTAATAATAAGCATGTTCCTCCTTTTTAAACTAGGGATTAAAAGCTGTGGCTGGACAGACGTCGCCCGAATGCCATCAGGATTGGATCGAGCAGTGCTACAGGGATTTGACCGTACAGTACGAATACTTGAAGCATGCAAACAGATGCCAGTTTCGAGAAAACCCTTGTGAAGTTTTGCTAGAAGCGAAACCAGGTGAGATGGTCGCACTGATGCTGACCTCAGAGTTTGCAAGCAACGTGGCGGAACTTGATCGTGTCCTGATCGGGCTGCGTCTATGACCTGGATGAGGCACAGACCCCCGGAAATCGATAGATTGTGAGAATTCTAGCAAAGCTAGACTATTACGTACCCGAAGACAAATATGCCACGCCTGACGACGGAAATTTCGTCGACCATGCTGCTGGGAAGAAGGCTCAGCTGCAGAGACGGTTTCCGAAGACACTCGGAAGGAAGGCGCAAAAGAAAAGCGACATCAGCGACACAACGTTCATCCATCCGCACTACGATACGCCGACGACACGACGATCAGACAGACCACACGGAGATGAGCTCGGCATGCAATGATCAGGCATCGAGACGGCGATCAGCCGAGATGAGCCAACGACACAGAGATCAGTAGACGTCACAAGGATCAGCCAAGATGAGCCGAACAGACCAAAAAAGCCGACACGACGATCATCCATCGGCAAGGTGATCAGCCGTCGCCACGGTGATCGACCAACGACCGGGAGATGAGCCGGAGACCCGAAGATGAGGCGCCGTAGAAACCAACCGACTCCTCGATAGTCAGGCAACGACAACGTGATCTGGCGAAGACGCGGAGATGACCCGTTACCATGACGAGCCAGCGAGACGATGATGAGCCGAGGACCTGCCTAACCAATACAACACTGCTTCTTCGGCGAAAAAAAAAAAAAAAAAAAAAAAAAAAAGAAAAGCATAGGTATACACTGCAGAAAAAGAAGGATGTCAATGGGCCGAAATTGCGATAGTATGACGTCGCCCATGGCAACCGCAAAGCGAAGAAGGATCTCACCGAATGCTGCAGTTTGTGAAAGGGACGAAGTTTCGCACACTGACAGCCAGGATTCATTCGAATTGGAAAGTGAGTCCGGATCATCAGTGTCTGCTAAGACCTGCCAAGCGGTAGAGCACAGTGAAACAGTAGGTGACACCTTCGCTCACCGATCCTGGCGTTGCGAAGACTCAAAGACCCATCAAAAGCAGAAGTATCAGTATTGACAGGCAAATACACTGGACCTACGCCGGACGAATGTCTTCAAGACGACTGACTAACTATCTGCACATGGATGAAGCGATTGACCACCTCGCCCAATGCAGCCTGCAGCAGCCCCTGCTCTTTGTTTGCCCCGTCCCACCAAACATGAAAAAAAGAACCGAGGACCTCCTAAGGAAAGCCCTTTTTCGGGGCACAGGGAGGCCTCGAATTCGATCCAAGGAGTTGGGCGCTTCGCGTAAGGATGGTGGTCCGAGCTTCCTCACGCTGGAGTGCATGCGGCGACAGCCCCAATTCGGAAGACTTGCCCTTGCGGCGAAGTAATAGACACCACCCTAGTGCGCACCCGCACGCCTCCTCCCCAGAAGAGCGACCGGCTGCGAAGGATCGTCTTCGATGCTCGTGGTCTACGACCGCATCCTGAGGCATTGTGGCCACGAGCTGCGCCGAAATGCTTGCCCTGGTGCAGAACGACACCTGGATCTCCTCCCCGCCAGCTGCGCAGCCTGACTTCAGGAGTCAGTTTCCGTGTGGGGAAAGATCTCCGGCCCGAGCGAGGCGGACTACGCCTGCCTGCGGAGAGGGAGGCACGCCCCTGCGGGAGATCGTGTCCAACCTACGCAAACCGCTGTGGGTCTCGTTCACCCCCCCTGCCCCATTGCTACTCTCCCGCGAGAACGCTAGGGACAGCAACGGTCCGGTCAACGTGGGAAGGAAGTGTCCTGCCTCATCGGAGACGGGAAAAAACAGTTACACGGGTGGACATCTCGGCAGCTAAGGACTCCGAGTGTCCCTCCGGAAGGACTTCCGCGCTGGGGCGAGCTGCTCGCGATACCTCCTCAGGAGGTGAAGTGGCCCCCAGCGTGCTAGGACAATGGTACCCTCCCCCTGAAGTGGCAAGAGACGGCGCTGCTGGTGTTGCATTGGGGAATCCCATGCAAAACACGCCACTCATTGGACACGAGGAAGTGTGGATGCCCCATGCGAAAGGTGCAGCCAGAAAGAGACTTTGCCACATCGTTTGCTGGAGTGTGCCGTTCTCCGATCGTCTGTAGACGATCGCAGACATCCCCGAAGACGGCTCCTGGGACATTTCTGGGCACCTCTTCATGCGTGCCGCACTGCCCCCGGCCACGGCCTTTGCAATTCTCTGCTGCATTCGCGGAATCGTGGCGGCCTGGAACGCATCGAGAAGAGGCCAGAATGGCAGGGATGCCATCCATTGGACAAGCATGTTTTTTAAGACTGCAACCTGCCCGTGTCGGAGGCCTTGTGGTTAAGGCTTCCGCGTGTGGCACCATGCGTCGCGGGTTCGAATACTTCGGAAGAAACTCTGACGCCACAGCGTCGTCGAGTTCCGAGTTTCTCCTGCAATGGCGCGGTTTGGCAGATACATTCGGGCGTGGCACCGGCTGTGGATTAAGCGGGAGACCCCCGATGAAGGCCGGAACAATGGGAGTCGACCTTCGGGTCCTCCCAGGAATCAAGGAGTGGGGAGTTCCCCCTCTGGTCGTGCAACGGAGAGCGGATCCCCCTCACCGGGTGTCCCTCCGAGTCGTCGTCTCTTCACAGAGTGCAAGGAAGCAAGCGAGAGCGATTCCCTGCGGGAAGCTGCAGCGCCCCTTCAGAGTTTCGGAAGCGTCCCTTCGGGGTTCTCTTCAGAAGAGTGAACAGGAGCGGTTCCCTTGCGGGTTCCCTCCGGAGAAGACATTCTTACAGGCGGATCCTTTCCGGGTTCCCTTCGGAGAAGAAAAAATGGAGAGGACCACCCCCCTCCCAGGGGGTGTCCCTCCGGAGAGAATGAGGAAGGAGATTCCCTTCGGGGTTCACCTTCGGAGACAACCAGGGTGGGAGGTGCGATCCCCCCCGTTCGGGGGGATCCCTCCCCAAGCGTGAGAGGAACGGACTCCGAGCCCTTCCTGGATTCATAGGGCGGACCCCCCTTCCGGGGTGCCCCCTATCCTGAAGAATTACACTGAAGAATTACACGCCCCCCTTGCGGGTTGCCGCGGGCGGACAGGCGTGGAAACAAAACAGTGTGTTAATGTTCAAAAAGAGCCACGTGCGCCGCGAGGCACGCGACCGGCTCTGAGGTACTTTGCGAACCAAAAAAAAGAAAACTCTTAAAAAAAAAAAAAAAAAAAGCTGAAAGAAAAACAGCGAAGTCAGAAGAAAAAGAAGACTGCAACCTGGTGGCCCCACCTGGACAATATGAGGACGCGACTTATTGGTATCCTGAATAGGATGTAGAAGACCTCTACCAGCGAACAGTGATCTCTGCCCTGCAGCAAATAAAATGCGTAGTATTTAATTTTAATTATAAAAAACATTGAATTAGTAATTATTTAAAATTTTGCTAATATGCGTGCCAGCAATAGCGCTCAAATGTAAAAGTTACATTAATATTAATATTTTATTAATTTGAAATAAAATTTTTGGTTTTATATTTACCCTCCCTTCCCCGAGATCATCTCCCCTACCCGTGTCGTACTTTTTGTTTGTGTTTTTCCCTTCCTATTCGTATGGAAACGGACCTCGCCGGTCTCCCGACTAGTGACCGACAAGTTGCCTTGACGTGGTGAACCAGGCGGTTCATCACAGGAACATTTCCTTGTTCTTTGCTTTCTCAATAAATGTCCCGGGAAATCTGGGTGGCAAACCTTCCTCCTTTTTCCTCGTCGGCATGGTAATGCCTTCCCGCCGTTCACTTCGTGAACCCTGGGCCTCCTGGGAAGCGGGGTCACCAACAGCCGGGATTCCGTACGGGAGGTCCTTTCGTCCTCAGACGCCCTAGGGCTCGTGCGAGGACCAGTGCACTGGGAGGGGCCGTGTGAAAACTGAGAGCTTCCAGGGTCCACGACAATCTCTGTCCCTCATCCCCAGAGGCTTCCCGCTTCCCCCCTTTCGCGCGGGAAGGCAGGGGAGTGTCCAGCCTAAAGTTGCCTTGAGAACGGTGGTCCTTCTAGACTCCGACCATCTGGACACGTGCCCATTTCTTTAAGTGAGCCCACTTGCTGCTACGTAAGTCAAAATGGGTGCCCCCCCGCGGGCTGCTCCCTAGCCATGGAGATCAAGGCTGCCCCTACAAGAGTCCGAGGACAGCAGTGGCTGTGACTTGGCGCCAACTGTGCTTCGTTTCCTCCTCCCATCGGGCTGCACCCGGTTGGGTGGACGGCACTTGGCGGAAACGGTCGTCTGTACGGCGACTGAAAGAACCACGCGTTTCCAGGGGATGCGGCCTCCGTCCGGACCCGCACTCGATATACCCGGAACGTCGTGGGCCACGTGGCTTAACGGCTGCTCTCTGGGGTGGTGGACGGAGAGTCGTCGCCGAAGATCCACCACTCCTGCTCGCCGACGTGGCCTTCCGCCGGGAAGCCCTCGAGATGAACTGGCGGAGAACGAAGGGGTCATCACAGAGGCAGATGGTGGTTTCGAGTGGTAGGGAAAGGGGTGACGACTGCCCGGTTTTTCAGCCGTGTCGCTCGGGCCGTGGGATCCCGGAAACAGCGAAGTGTTGCAAGGACCAGGGACTCCTCCATCCGACACAGAGCTCCTACGGGCGAAGCCGATGGCATCCGCAAACGCCCTACGGGTCCTGGTCACTCTGGTTGCCCGTGCAGAAAGTGAGAACACGGTAAGGGTCTCTACCAGCGCACCGGTCACATCCTCCAGCGCCAACCCGAATCCCGAAAGATCTTAAACATATGCTTATTATGTATATATTAATATACAAATTAATACAGACATTAATGTATCAATTAAGATACATTGTTAAAATTATAAAAAATAAATATGCATGCACGATATATATGTGTTTGTGTGTGCATGTAGATTTATATGTGCAAATTTATTTAAACACATATCTATTAATATATTTCAAATAAAATATTGATTAACATTTATTAACATGTCCATCACTAATATAACTGATATTTTTATTGTGTATATTTATATATACATAAATGTATACTATAAAGAATAAAAATCATTACACACGTTTCTTAGGTATATTAATATGTATATTGATAAGTAAATTAATATAAATTTCTAAAGATTATAATATATATATATATATGCCCTCTACTTATACCAATATATATGTATATATTAGATTCATATACAAATCTATTTCAACATGCATATTCATTGATATCATTAATAACAATATTAATAGATATATGATGCAAAAATAAATACGTATGTTTATTATATATGTGAATACATATTTATGCATAGAATGAATATGTATGATATGAATATATCGATATCGAATTATAAACATATATTTACCGGTCGATCAAAATCCCGAAAATGCAATTCGTAATTTCCGGAAGTTTTCATCTGTCGAGCGCCGGAAATGGAAGGAAAAGGAAATCCAAAATTTGTTTTTTTATTTGTTCCCTTTGTTTGCTTTTTTATTTTTTTCCCACCATTTTTCAATTGTTGCCATTGTTTTTTATTTTTTGAACTTCGACATTTCTGTATTTATTTAAGATATATTCATTGCACATGTCATACATTAATGTACATAATAAACATATATGTTCATTTTTATAAGCTTTCCTACGTATATTAAAAATGTACATTCATGCATATTATTAATTATATCATTGAATGTGCATGTTAAAATAAATTTGCATATTAATGGATGTGTTAATTTACATAATGATATACATATTGATATATAGAATAAACATAATCATTTATTTTTATAATCTTTGTAATATATATTACTCTGTATACATATATTAATATATGTAATAAACACATTATGATTAATTAATAATATGTATGCTTATGAATGCTAGTATAAATATATCACTTAAAATAATATTGCTATTATACTATGTATGTTAATAAATACAATAAATGTGTGTTAAAATAAATCTATATATTTAGCTATACATACATGCGTGTGTGTGTACATAAAATGCATTTCTATTTATTCCTATAATCTTATTTATCTTATATATTAAGGCACATCTCAATATGCATATTAATATATATAATAATCATGTTTTATAATCGTTGTAGCATATATTTATCTATATATTATTCTATTTAATAAAGTCATTATAAATCAAATTAATGATGAGTATGTTAATAAATATCAATAAAAATGTATGTTAAAGTTATGCAATGAATCTATATATGAATATGCACAATAAGCATCCATATTTATTCTTTGTAAGCTTTATAACTGATATTGATCTAATCATTAATCTCCCTATATATTTGTACGTCAACCTATATAATAAGCATACGTATTTGCTTTCGAGATCTTTCGCGATTTGATTCATCCTCAACAGGTGCGCCGACAGTCAGACCACGTTCGAAGACGGGGCTGGGGAGCTGGCGACTCCGAGGACGTTCCCGGGACGCCCACTGGGAACATCAGATGGGCCCTGCCATCCTCATAGTGTAAGAGAATCACCAAAAGAGCCCAGGAGGCAGCGACAGCCGAGGAGGACAGCGGAAGCTGCCTCGCTGCATCTGCGTTCAACCACCCTTCCTGCGTTGGCGCACGTGAAGAATTTGAACGAGGGCCGTTCTGCGTGGGGCGACCACCTCCATGCGGGTACCCAGGCAGGGCTTTGCTGTTCTGCGACCCCCCTCCGCCGCCAAGTCCAGCGAGGCCCCCGGGATCAACCGAATCGGCCTGGACCCGTGCCCTCGGACTCCGCCATTTTCTACGCACCGGACAGGTGCGAACGGACCGTAGGCGCCATCCCTGGCAACCCTCGCGCCCAAGTCTCGAGACGCCATGCTTTCTCGCGAGGAGCGGCGCATCTCGCGGAAGACGTTGTAAAGATGGCAGGGAACTCCCTGGGTCCTTCCGCTTCCGCTGTTTCCCTTCCAGTCTTTTTCATTCGAGCTTCTTTTTTTTGTTTTGGGTTCTCAAGGAGGGCCGAAGAACCGTCCGTTTCCTCGAGAGAGAGTGGAGGAGCCGAAGGGGGGGGAGGTTGTCCCCTGCCCGGCGCGGTGCTGCGGTCGGGATTTCCCGGGAGAGGCGCACGGTGCTGCAGCCTCGCGTTAGGGTGAGAGAGGCTCCTCACCCGGGCGCTCTCCTCTCAAAAAAAAACTTGCAGTTTGGGTGAGACGCGTGGCTCTTCCTGCCACGTGCAGACGCTCCGCCCCACTTGCCAATTGGGGTCCGACGCGAAGAAATGGGGGGGAGGGAGGACAAAAGAAAATGGGGGGGTGGAGGATCTAATAGTTGTTTGTCTGAGGGGTTCATGAAGGGGTCACAGCATGATCCTCTGGAAGGCGCTGGCAAGTTCGCTCTTCTAACTGCCGAGGTGGAGTCACAGGGCGGCGATCCTCATGGGGGTTTCTGCCCAGTAGATGTCGCCCCTTCTACGAGCTCTTCTTGCGGCTCCCGGCAGCAGCCCGCGCATGCAGCGAGCGGTTGCTAAGCGCGCGGCTGGTGGCAGCGCGTCCCGCGCGAAGAGGTGCTCGGCAACGTCCGTTGAGAGTGCACGCGGGGATCCGGAGGGCCGAAGGCAGATACGTTCCCGCAGGGGCCGGGGGCAACGCAGTCAGGGAGCAGCAGGTGCGCGGTGGTTTCCCTTCCCCTGCCGCCGTCGCACTACGCGCCTACCCTCCCCCGGGGTCCGGTGGCGAAGGCGAGCTTCCCATGGGAAGCTTCCATGGAAGACCAGCGGCATCGGCCCCTGCCCCACGTGAGAAGGAGGGTGCGATTGTCCCGCAACAACACTGAGGCCACACCAGGGGTTCCCGAGGAATCCCCAGAAGCTCGTCCAGCGAAAAAAAAGCCCTTTGGGGGTACACTCGGGTGCGCAGCGTCCGTGGGTTCCCGGATTGTCCACCCACCCGGAAGTTCCCTTTCATTTGCGGTTCAGCAAGACACCTCCCACTTTGCTGGAAAGTCGTTGTCCCTTCCTTCCCGCAGGGAAAGCTGGGTCGCTCAGGCAGTTCGATTCCTGCCCCTACGCGAGGGTGAGTTCGAGCAGGGTTTGCTGTCCGAAGGAGTGCCGTCGTGCGCAGGGAGCAGGAAGGTTTTCCATCCGGGTTTGCCGGGGCATGTATTATGGGAAATAGCAAAAGCGCATTTTTGGAGTGGTGGAGCACTTGGTACCACCATGTGCCAAAAAAAAAAAAGTTTTCTCTCCCACTTGCCACTGCCGGGACACGGGAGGATGGGGAAAAACAGAGCACAAACACAAAAAAAGAGGGCAAAAAGTTTTGGGGGAGGGAGATGGGAAGGTTTTCACCTGGATTTTGTGAGCACAGTGTGTCCCGCGATGTGCCTCTCCCCATTCTCTGGAGGATGCTGGGAAGCTGGAGTTTCTCGTTTCCCAGATGGGGACATCTCGCGGCGATCTTCGGAAAAAACTCGAACAGAGTTTCGTCCCGTGGATGGCGCCTCTGTCGTGTCGGCCTCCACGTCGCCACCGATAGTAGTAAGGTTTTCACCCAGTTTTGCCGGGGCATTTATTAATAAAAATAATAAAAGTACAATCAGTTGGTCATGTGTTGAAACACTTGGTATACCACGTCCGTCCAACTTGCAGAACACTGATACGGAGACCGGAGAGGTCCGCTCCAGCAGCGAAGGGGAAGGGGAAACTGCAAAATAGCAAGCAAACAAAAAAAAAAAGGAGGAAAGGTTGTTGTTGTTCTTGGGGAGGGGAAGAGGGGGCGGGGCACGTGGCTCCTGTCCTCCTCCCGCAAGGAGCGTTCGGAAGGCCGTCGTCTACCCCCCTAGGCTAGCGCCAAGGAGGGTGGTAGGGCCACGTACCGCTGCCGCCGCTGCTCACAGGCGACCCCACCCAGACAGGCCTCCAACGCTGTGCGGCGCCACACCGTCCTTGCGCTGGCGCGAGCCGGCTGGGGTTGCCAGTCAATCAGCGTAACCGCAGCCGTCCACTTGTTTGCACCCGGCGAAGTTTATGGGACGAACGAGAAGCACGGGTGCAGATGACGAAAGGCGGGAAGCCGAAAGTCGGCAGGTGGACCTCGTCGGGAACAGTGGCGGAGAGAAGGAACAAGAGAATAAGAGGCGGTACAGAAGGAAGAAGGCTCGGGAATCGGTCAAAGTCCCTTCCGCGGGTTTCCTGCTCCCTTAAAAGAGTGACGGCAAGCTCCACTGCGCTCCCCTAACAGATGGCTCCATCTCGCCGGCGTCACTCCGACGAAGAGGGGTCGCGCAGCGGCTGGCAGCCCTGCGTCTTTGTCCCACTTCGGCGTTTCCTCTGGCTCGCCTACTCGAAGACGCCGCCTCTGCTTATCTCCCACCCTCGCGCCAACTCCGCACCTCCGCCGTCAACGCAGGAGAACCGCAGGATGTGGACAGGAGGACTTACGCCGGCTTCCCGGCCTGCCTCTCTCCTTCGACGCTTCCAGCGACCCTCGGATGCTCTCTCTCACTCTGGGAGGCGACCCGTGTACGAGAACACATCCGAGCACCGGGTCCCGGAAATCCCGAATTCCTATGGCGACTACCCCTACAGCAGCGGGCACTCTTATGGAGGAAGAGAGTGGAGGACACCCTGGCCCGTCTCCCCTCTTCCACCGCGGCTGCTGATGGGCGTCAGAGTGGGCGAGACGAGTCACATCCTCTTCGCCCCGAGGCGCAGCATCCGGCCACATCGGGACGGCTCGATCATCTTCGAGGCCGCCACGCAAGGGCTCTATCCCCTCATTCCGTAGGCGACGAGACGACCACATACTAGCATCCCTGCTCCAAAATACACTGACCCCAGGTGCCCCACCAAACGGACTTACGCTCTGGGAGCAAACTGCTCCCGTGTCCTCGAAGAGCTGAAGTGCCCCCCCTCCCAGAGGTCTCCCCTGAAACGCACGCCGACACCACCGGACGCCCAGCGGGGCGAGCCCCTATTGTCGCAGGTGCGGGGAACGGGAGACTCCCTCTCGCACCTGCCTATGGACGGTGCTGCCCTCCGGCACTTTTTGCGAACGTTTTGGAATGACCTCCCTGTAGCCACCTTCCCCAGGGACGTCTTATGGCTCCTCTTCTCGCGGGAGCCCCGCTGCCTCCAGTCGCATCCCCAGCAGCCCTCTGCTGCACCCGCGGGATGGTGGCGGCCTGGAGCGACGCTAGAAGAGCACCGAACGCGAGGATGTCGTCCAGCGTGCACTTCCGCGGACGGCAGCCACGTGGCCCCACCCGGGCGCTACGAGGATCGACCTAGCCAGCATCCCAGAAAGGGCGCAGAGGACGCCCTCCAGCGGACAGGCATCCCTTCTCGGCCCTCTCTCCACAATGTTTTCCCTTATTTTTTCCTTGTCTTTTTGTTCTGCTCCTCCCCTTCGCCTCCGTGGGCAACCCCGCGGGTCTGCGGCCCGACAGTCCGCGGACAAGTCGAGCGTGGTTGGAACCACGCGCACGCCCCACCACAGAATCGTGGGTCTACGGTGAACTGAAATGAACCCCCCGGCGGCGGGCTGGGTCGAAAGCGAAAGTACTTCTGCGAGATACCCGGTGGCTCTCACCCCATGCCGCATCACAGCTGAAAAGGATATTCCGGGTGGATGGACAATCCGGGAGCCTACGGACGCTGCGCACCCGAGTGTACCCCCCAAAGGGCTTTTTTTTCGCTGGACGAGCTTCTGGGGATTCCTCGGGAACCCCTGGTGTGGCCTCAGTGTTGTTGCGGGACAATCGCACCCTCCTTCTCACGTGGGGCAGGGGCCGATGCCGCTGGTCTTCCATGGAAGCTTCCCATGGGAAGCTCGCCTTCGCCACCGGACCCCGGGGGAGGGTAGGCGCGTAGTGCGACGGCGGCAGGGGAAGGGAAACCACCGCGCACCTGCTGCTCCCTGACTGCGTTGCCCCCGGCCCCTGCGGGAACGTATCTGCCTTCGGCCCTCCGGATCCCCGCGTGCACTCTCGACGGACGTTGCCGAGCACCAGCCGCGCGCGTAGCAACCGCTCGCTGCATGCGAGGGATGGCGACGGAGGCTCGGAACGCAGAGAGGTGAGGCCACCCCGTTTGCCACCCCGACAGAGGAGCCATCCAACGGGCAAAAACTATTTCTGGGGATCTCCGGGAGATGTCCTTACGTGGGAAACGAGAAGCTCGAACTTGCCAGCATCCTCCAGAGGATGGGGGAGACATCGCGGGACATACTGAGCTCACAAAATCCAGGTAAAAAACTTTCCCATCCCATCCCCCAAAACAAACAGCTTTTTACCCTTTTTTCGTTTGCTTGTGTTCTGCTTTTCCCCAGGCCATATGTCCCCGCAGTGGCAAGTGGAAGTGTTTTTTTTTTTTTTTTTTCTTGCACCCAGTGGTGCCAAGTGCTCCATCACAAAAGTGCATTTTTGTTATTTTCCATAGGAAATGCTCGGGCACATCAGGGTGGAAAACCCCATGCTGCATTCCCGTCCGCCCTCAGGGCAAGCAACGATAGCAGGCTAACGGAAGGGGGGGGGGTGGAGTTCCCAGGCCGCAGTGACGGCACTTCGGAAGGCGGCTGAGCGAGCTGGCCGACGACGACGACGCCCCACGGCTCCAGCTAAACGGGAGGCATGGGTAGAGAGAACCTCTCGGCCGCCCCTGCCCTTTTGGTGGACTCTCCGTCGTTGCCCCTCGTTTGGGAGCACCGGACGGCGCTCCCTCGGCCCTTCTGGGTTTCCCGTGTAACGAGAGGCGCCTGTGAGTCGTCTCCAAGGGAACGGCGTCCCGAACTGCACAAGGAGGGGGACGACCGAGTCGTTCCCGCACCCGTTGCCGGACCGCAGAGTCCTTCCTGGGGGAAGCTGGATCGAGCGGTGCCACCTACGGGGGGCAGTGCGGGCGACACGGCTGCGACGATCCACTCTGGTGGTGCGCGCTTCGCCATGGAACTACGGGAAGATGCCCGCCCAGCAGATGTCCCTGTGAGGGCTGCAGCGAGGTGTATCCCGCTTGCCCCAACCAGTCGCCATGCAGCCCACTGGCGTCTGGAAAAGAGCTGACCAACGACCCCCCGTCCCCACCCTCCCTTCCCCTCTTTTCCCGCTTCTTCGTGGACCCTCTGCTTGTCCGGCCAGCGTGCCAGCGAACCCGCCCAGCGGTCTTCTGTTCGTTGCCCCGAGCAACCCGCTTCCCGACTTTTTGTCCGTGCCACTGAGAGGGGGGGGAGCGTGACCCCTGGACAGCCTCAGTCCGGCCGATGCTGCTCTCCCTTCGCCCCCAACCCTGCTGCTGGGACCCTGCGAAGCCCGGCTCACCGACTGCCAGACCGTACACATCCATACGTCTGTGTACGCACCGCAGGTGCGCGAAAGGGAAAGAAAACGACCGGAAACCAGAGGCAGGTGGCAGCAGCGGGAACGCCTGGAGCGCCGCTAGGCTGCATACGAGGAGCTGCATGCACGAGGCAGCGAAACGCCACCGACTGTGGTGCACGAAGGAACGAAGGGGTCGGCCCCCTGGGGGACGAAAGATGGGGGGGGGGGGGCGACCAGTATGCACCGCAGGCGAGAATGAAGACGCATCGCGAACGAAACGTCATTTTATTTTCGATCACCACAAGGGAGGGGGGGGGTCCAACGGGAACACCGCACTCCGCCGAGCGGAGACGTTTCCCGTGCTGGGCGCGAGCGGGGCCCGGTAGGCGGCGGCGTCGTAGGGCGGCGAAGAAGACTAGAAGACGTAGGGCACCATCCGGTACCTGACGAGGCGGCAGTACTCGGTCCACTGCTCGCCGTACTTGGCGGCGCACTTGGCCTCGTCGCGGAACACGCGGTGGACCAGCAGGCATGCAAGGAACGCGTTGTACGCGAACGGCCACGGCCCGAGGTTCCAGCCCACCGAGGTCCACGCGAGGGAGGCCAGGATCTCAAAGGTGTAGTTGAGGTGCCGGGCGATCCCCCAGAATCCCGACGCCAGCAGCGCGGGCTTCCCGGGGTCCTCTCCGCGGACGAGGCGCACGCCCCGCCCCCACAGCCGGCACGACGCCCCCTGCTTCCGGAATAGCTGCTTCTCGTAGTCGACGCGGTAGTTGAGAAGAATGGCGAAGACGCCGAGGGCGAGGACGACGAGGGACACCGGCAGGGAGGTGGTCGGGGGATGCGCCACGAAGTAGTAGGAGGAGAACGCGTACAGGGAGGGGACCATGACGCAGGTGCCCCAGCAGACATAGAAGCCCGCACAGTCGAGGGTCATGTCCAGGGTGTCGAAGTAGCCCTCCTCCCACCAGAAGAACTTGGCCACGTACACGCTCTGAAGCAGCACGTTCGCCAGCATCCCCCAGTTGACCCCGTGCCGCTGGATCGCCTCCAGGTGGTACGCCAGGATGAGCACCTGCCACGCCATCATGCCGAAGCGGCAGTTGGTCAGCTGCTTGATGCTGACGCCCAGCACCGTGGGGTCGACGTCGGAGCCGCGGTAGAAGGCGCCCACCGAGCAGGGGCGAGTCTTGTCACTGGTGCTGAGCAGCAGATAGAAGCACAGGGCGAAGCCGCAGGCGCTCAGCGTGGCCAGCAGGGGCGACGCGTTCCGGTACAGCTCCGCGGACGTCTCCGGCACGCAGACGTTCAGCACCATGAAGGTGATCATGGTGGCCCAGTAGTAGGGGACGCCACCCGTGCGGTGGGCGCAGCTGGAGCCGGGGCGTTGCGAGCACAGTGCGCCGCCCTTCTTCGCGGACAACGCCAGGAATGCGTACGCCCACAGGAAGAAAAGGGTCACCACGCCCCAGGAGAAAAAGTTGCCCACGAGCATCTCCTGGGTCACCTGGAAGTGGACGCCGTCGTCCCGGCCGATCCACGCCAGGTACTGCACGAGAACGGGAGAGGTCAGAATGCACAGGGGGGGGAACAGGGCCTCGCACGACTCGGGAAGGACAGTCCGGCGCGCCATCCCAGGACGAGGCCGCACCTGGAACGAGAAAGCAGGTGAAAGCCGCCGCCTCCGCCGCGGAACGCGCCGAGAGGGGAGAACCTGCCCCAGGCACGCTCGGAGAGTCCTCGGGGAGACTCGGGGAGGGGGAACAGGGGAAATTGGCTCAGAGAGGCACGCGCCCGTCGCCGTCCTGAGCGGCGGCAAACCCGACAGCGACGACTCCCGAGGCGCCTCGCTGCGGCCACGGCACGAAGCTCCCGCTCCCCTCGAACGGGGCTCCACAGGGTACGCCCCGGTCCCCGTGCGGGAGACCGGCCAGTGCACCGTCCCGAGAACGCCAGAGTGTCTTGCCCCCTCTCCCGGGAGCTGCGGGGAGGCGAAATTCGCTCCCGAGAGCATCCACGCTGACCGTAGGCACTGCCACCCAAATAGGGACTGTTGGCTCGCGGCACGCGACCAGGCCGGTCGCGGAAAGCACCGACGAGTCCAGTCGCGCACCGTCGCCGATGGGAAAGGGCGAGTCCGACGCGCGTCCAGGAAACGTCTTGGGATGCGTGTCAACGGGAACCTGATAACGCCCACGTTTTCCTCGGCAATGGGAACCGCCGGCTTGCCGGAAGGGGGGCGGGAAAAGGAATATATAAAAAAAAAAAAAAGGAAAAACCTACGAACGAGGTCGTCCGACAAGTCGGCTTTTGCCGCAAGCGACGGACAGCGCGTGGGGCAAGCGGCGAACATCCCGCGCAGCGTTTGGGACAGAAAACACCTCCGCGGAAAGACGTGCGGGTAGCTGCCAAGGCTCGCGGAGCCGATGACGTGCGCCATGGCTAATCCCAAACTCTCCGAACGGGGGGGGGGGGAAGGTGCCGCCGTGTGCCGCGCATGCGGAGCGGCACGCGCCGAACTACCAAGATGGCCGCTGTCCTTGCCGGTTCGGACAGGCGCCCGCCCACCACTTTTTTCCGAAGAAGCGGGACTTCTTTTGCTCAGGGCGCGGCAGTGAAAGGAGCCGGAAGCGGTTGGATTCCACTTTCCCTTGCAGGCTGCCTAGGAGATGACGGAAACAGCCACCGGCGCAACCCGAGACAACGGCATCGGCCAAGCCGAGAGCACGAGCGTTGACGACAGCGCGAGAGGTTGGCCAGGGTTACAGTGCAAGTCGTCGCCGTCGCGGGGCCCGACCGTTCGGCCGCCGTGGTAGGGGTAGGTCTGGATCCCCCACGTGAACCGGGAGGGCCGGAGCGGGAATCGTCACGGCCCGGTACGCGGGAAGATCACTGCACGCCTACCGGCTTTCCCAGATCTTCGCCGTTCCGCGTGGGACTCGAACCAAGCCGAAGGACCACGCGTGCGCTGAAGCCAAGAAAGGGGAAAGCAGGGGCAGCGGAACGCCAACGAGAGGGGGGGCACGAATGGCTGGCATCCCGCCGAAGTCTTTTTCCGCCCTCCTGAGCACTCTTGGAAACATGGCGACCTTGGGAGCAGACGGCCTTCGCCGAACAACCGTAAGGAGGGAAACGTAGGTGCGAGCGGCAGCCAATAGCAATCGCAGCAAGGAGGAAGCAGAAAAACAAAAAGAAAGGGGGAAAGGGGGCAGCAGAGCAACCCAGCAGACGGAGAGACGAGCGCAGTTCTTTGGGATTCGTTACCTCGCCGCGCCGCGAGCGCTTCCCCCGCGAACCAACCGTGGCCATGGAAACGGAAAGAGAGTGCATACGAACCGGTAGTCGTTGTCCATGCTTGCCGTCCGGCATTTCGCTCTAGTCGGCCGCGTCGGTTCCTCAAGGAAGAGGACACCGACGTTCGCGCGCCCCTGCTCCACTCTACACATCGGTCAGTCGGTTTGCGCACTTCCTTTTCGCTTCCCTGACCCGGGGTCAGCACCTGCGCGCAGCGCGCATCCCGTCGCGCGCGAACCTGAAACAGCGCCCCGAATCGGAGCCTCGGACCGCAAGCGTGACGACGGAGGCGAGGACGAGACGCGTTCCGAGGACCCCGGTTGCCCCGGTTACGGCGCCAAGACGCGCGTCACACGAAGACCAAGAGAACTGCCCCCCGCATGGTCGGCGGCGATGCGTAACTGGCTGCCGGCTGTCCTCCCTAACAAAGTAACTCGGGAAAACGAAACACCCAATACGCAGAAGAGGTCCGGAAGCTCTCCAGAGCGCGTCCGGCGACCGTCCTCCCAAACGCTAGACCGGGAAGCGCATTCCGCCCCGTGCACGCCACGTCAGCCCCCCTGGCATCCGGCCTTCTGGAACACGCGTACGAATGAACCTCAAGGAAAATCGGAGGGGGGGGGGGGGGGGGGCTGACAGATCGCAAGCTCTCATGGAACAGCGGACCGCGACATCCGCCGCGTGAATCACGTCGAAGGACATTTACAGAAGAGGCTATCAGCGTTGCCACAGGGGTTTCGATCCCTCGTCCCATGCCATGCCACGAAGCTGGGAGACGTTAAGGGCAGCTTGCAGCCGATAGCGGACTTCGCACAACCCATCGAATGCCTTGAGTGCTGGAAGAGCAGGAGCTCCGATGCACGACTGCTCCAAGTTGGTGAGGAGCCAAGCCGACCTTCTCCCCGTCGTGGCATGGTAACCCGAGATCCGAAGAAGCGAGGAGATGGCCTGCGCTCGATGAGCGAACAAGACGGAAACAGGGCTGCGTTGCTGCTGGTCACGGCGTTTCCGATCAAGACGGTCACCGGTCGATGCTATCAGCTCCCGGTGGTGACCCTCTTGAACGTACGAACGAGGCCCGTGCAATGCCGGACACGTGAACGCACGTGCTCGGGATGCTCGCGCTCGCCGGCTTTTTCACCCAGTCGCTATGGAGATGGCCACGGAGATCGCATGACGGTCACATACCTCGGCGGGAGAGAGCGAACGGAGAGCTTCATCGTCAGGGCTTTTTGCATTTTCGAGTGGGATGCGAGAGAAAAGATGCATCGACTCGTGGACCCCTCAGGCATTTCCCAAGAACCAATTTTCACCAGCAGTGCCTGTGCTGTCATGGAGCAAACCAACGGTGGGTTCCCCGTCACAGGCGGTTCACACCCTTAGCAGCACGTGTGTTGAGACTCAATTAACCACCGAGGTTCCTCCTCCGTCGCATCTCAACCGACGCTCAAATCCTCGAGACAGGCTCTGGATTTCCTGGATAACACAGGCAGTCCAGCAAGCAAGACGAGCTGAGCTCTTGCTAGGAGGGAAAAAAGGGAAAGAAATCGAAGTTCCGAAAGATAGCTGGTCCCGGCTTTGCGATCCGAAGCGATGGCAAAGAAGCCCTGGACGTTACGAAGAGAATCCTCGGAGCCAGAAGAGGGCATCGGTTACCAGGGTGCCGATGGAAAGAGGGACTGAGCTGCAGCATGGACGAAGAGAGAGAGAAAAAATCGAATCCCGAAAACGTCCGCAACTTTGTCAGCGCGCACACACGGGGGGATCGATTCGGGAGCCGGGGGGGGGGGAGGGAGGGGAAGAGCGGGAGGAAACAGAAAGCAAGAAACTGCAACTGCCAAGTGCAACAGACGCGCACACTTAGAGCACACCAGGCTACACTACGAGTGAAGCGCTTCGATGGCAACTGCCTTAGCAACCGAGGCCCGAAACGATGAAAAGCCAAGCGCCAAAACCCGGAGAGGGGGGAGGGGCTCGAAGCCATCGATCTATTTTTAGAGATGCTCACAGTGCCGCGCGCGTCGGGGATCCGAGTGGCTTGCGCTGCGGGACCAGAGAGAAGTCTTCAAGAAGGGCCACGGGGAAACACCCTCGACGTCTACGTGACGCGGTGCTCCTGGAGACGCAAGAAAGGACCGCCGCGATGGCGAGCTGGTCGCCAGCGTGGACTTTCCGGGCGGCGAGTCAAATCGTCGGCCTCGTCCACCATTCAGGCAAGAGCGGGCCGCGGAATCTGCATCGGCAAGAGATCTCTTCCTTGGCGCGCGACACGTCCAGAGCGATGCACGCTATCGACACGAGGCGGCGGTGCCATTACGTCACCTGCCATTTGGCTGCCTATCGAAAAGCTGTTGGTGCGAGCGGTCGGGAATGCTCCGTGCGCACAGCCGCGCCTCGAAACGTCATGAAAACAAGAGGGCTGCGGAAAGCGAAGAATCAGATGTGTGCTTGCGCCGACGGGAAACCGAAGCGCATCCGGCTGGATAGGGATGCGCGGGGAAAAAGCAGCTGCTGAAGAGATACCGCTTTCACCTTCCTTGGAATTTCTCAAGCTGGAGGATCGAATCGCGCGCTGGCGGGTGACCCGGGTCACCCGGGGCGAGGCAGCGGCACGAAGAACTCGCACCTAATTACGCCACGCCACGTTTCCCAAACAGATGCGCCTGGTCCCACACAACTGCACTGCATTCCTTGTACCTACACCCTTCCATCTGAAAAGGCCGCCTCTTTCCACAGCTTTCCGCCACAGCGCGTGTGCCACTCGTCGCGACGAAGAGGCACGTGGAAGACGGCTGCAAACGGAGCGAACACCAACCGACTGCCCGGATCCGCACGGGAGAAGAATCGGGCAGAGGACCCATGGCAACGAGGGCTTAAGCATGGGCAGCGGAGTTTGCACAGACACACAAAAAACGATGTGCCGTCGGGTTCGCGATAAGAATGCGCCGTTTCGCCAGGATTGCCTCCTGGAAACCTGAAGGAACCGTTTGCCTGCGCCATCCACCCCTGCATGCGAACGAATGGCTCGATGTGTGCCAGGAGGGCGCCCACGTTCCCTCCGGGGACGGATGGACGGAAGTTCGGTTCGACACGATGATCACGGAAGATTAATGATTACGAAACAAAAACACACACACACAAAAAATCGCCCTTCCCGGTAGCTCGTTCGCAGTTCTGCACCCACCCAGGTTTTTTTCTTTTTCTTGGAACTGCTCGTAATTTGCTTCGCAGCAGCTTCGGATTAATCATTCGCACGAACCCTTTGATGTGGACTAAAAAAAAAAAAAAAAAACAAAAAAAAAAAAACGGCGACTCTGAATATTTTATTTGAGGTTCAAGCAAAGGGGCAGCTGTTCGAGGAACACCTCCTACCGTTGCTGCCCTTATGGCTGCACCTACTAGGAAACATCACGAAAGCCCGTTGGTCCCAGTCGTTTGCACGGAACGCGCCCGCCGTCCGGCAAGCCGAGCGGCAGCGGCAGACCAAAGAGCGCCAAACTTTGGCCCGCGAGCGCGCGCGCCAACGGATAAAAAAATGAAATGAAATAACAAGTGAAAACGATATGGGAAAAATGCTTGGGAAGAAGTTCACGCTGGATGGGATCCGGAAATCTCAGGACGCCCTCATCCCATCCCGCGTCACGTGGGTGCGCGCATCTGCGCGGGAGAAAGCCGCACCGAAACGCGCGCGCGGGCAAGCCAGTGGTGCCAGGCTGGGGCAGAAGAAGAAAGGCAATCAGAGGGGAAAACGGGGGCGGCTCGATCCACCCACGGAACACACAGGTGTCCCAACTGGAAACCCAATGAGCTCATGCACTTCCCGATCCTTCATGCACACCCCGACGTGCAGCTCGCTCGCGAGCAATGGAACTGGTGCTCAGCCTACAAACACGGAAGGACGGATCAAAGACACGTGAGATCCCCCCCCCCATACACACACACACACACACACACATACACGCCGGACGTACACCGCTTGCCGGAAAGGCTTGGGAGCTGCTCCAGCCTGCGAAACGGCGGTTTCCGAGCACCTTCTCACCGCAAGCATCTCCGCGACCATGACGACGGGAGATCGGGGGCTCTGAGAGAGGAATGCGGACTTCCGGATGGGAAGGAGACCGAACCTGCATTCCTCGGCGGCTGGCGATCGGCGCAATCGGCGTCGGAATGTCCGGTGACGAAAGTTGCACAACATGCATCACAAGTCACACAAGAAAAACACATCCTGCACTTCGTGCGTTAACCTCCCGCGCGACGACTTCGCGGCGAAGATGATGGCTGCCACCGCTACACCGACTGCACATGCCGATTCCAGCAAGCACGCACTTCATCAGAGCTGAATAACGCAATTCGAGAAAGAAAGATAAAGGAAAATTCGGAAAAACTTCGAAACTTCCAAACCGACACAGAAGCGACAGCGCCAACAGCAGCAGCTTTACGTGATCGGGACTCGCAGGAATTTTTTTTTGCTTCTCTTGTTTCGCTGGCAACCCTGTCCTCACGTTCCCACACTTGTTCCCAACATATCATCTGAGCAGATACCGTGCACTACAAAAACACGACACCACGTCATTCACCGAAACCGGACGGCATCGAACCCGGTGCTGAAAACGTAATCTTGTACTGACGCAGAACACAAACAAAACAAAACAAACGCCACACACCACATGACAAAACCCGATCTGGATTACGGGACATCGCTGGAATGTCATTAGCCTTACCAGGTGCTGCAAAAGCAATCGATCACAACATATTTTGCTATCCTCACATGGAGACGGAGTGCATATTCCTTTCAACTACATACACATTACGGTTACATCTGGCAACACCTCACGACCACGAGAGCACGCCAAGGCAACGCTGTTCGTAACGATTGGCGCCACAGCACGCAACGGCGCGCCACTCGTCCGCTGCGGGAGTATGCACTGCCCGCTGCTGCTGCTGCTCTCGGGAGCGCCGGCAGCGCGCCCCTGCGTCACGCGCGCGCAAGCTGTCGAGACGGCTGCAGGAGCCCGTCCGTAAGGGCTGCCACAACTCACGCCGGTTCGAAAACGTCCTAAAACTATCCCCGGTCTGTAAACTATCAGCTGCGAGTAGTTCACGCATTCACAACGAGAGCAGTCAAGTGCAATGAAAAAGCGATTGCATACGCACCAGCAGTTTCCAAATGCTTGGAAATTCGTTATCACTCGATGCATACTGGGTTTGGCTTCCTATAATGTAAATTACAAATGCTGATGTGGATTACAGGTGTAATATAAATGGATTTGATTGAACCTAACGAATAAGAGGAATCAAATACGCCTGTGTAGTAGGACTCAGATAGATGCTTCCTTCAGTGGTTGGTTTTTTTGCTTTGAATTTATATAATCCTCTGTACAGATATTAAAGGCGATAACGTAGCATTCAAACTTACTACTAAACTTACTTCAAACTGCTTGTCCATTTTTAGGCTGTGAGCGTAGAAATTTTCTCAACATTACATTTGTATTTCAATAGAGATTTCAAAGTAAATGCTAAACGCCCCAACTTCACAAGTGCTTGAAAACTGATTGAGTCACAGGCAAGCATGCGTGCCGAACATGTTGAAACGAATCTGAGCATCCTGCTCCTTCGGTAATCCTCCAGAGTTTCAGAATAATTCAGAAATTTTTAGGCCCACGTTTCATTTGCACTTGCAATTGAAATATCTCCTTCCGACGGGTTTCCTGACTTCGTAAAATACCATTCTCCGAAAGAAATAAGACTTGTTTGAGGACTCCTATATGAAATGGACGACCGTCTTGTCTTCCACCTCCATCTGAACTCAGAAATAGTAAGAATATTGGTGCAGAGCGACAGCAAACGTGTACTGCATTTTCTTCTTTCTCCTGAGATACATTCGCAGTCGAACGAGCGCCTTCTCGATAGTTCCTTGGCATCGGGGGGAAATTCCACAACCTAGAAGTCTTGCCTCTTAGACACAGTACTGCTTCTACAGGAGCGGACTCTTCGCTCTTCAGGATCATCGATAGACAACCGAACCATTTTTCCCCACCATGAATGACTGTTTCTAGATTCGCGCGTACGAATCTGAAAAAGAAAGAGAGAAAATGGAACAGCAAAGTTTGGTGAAAAAACTCACACGACATTACAGAACGAAAATTGGACCGTTTTTCCCCCCTCACCTAAGAAACCCCAGCGGCAGACAAAAAACCGAACCTACGGCCGTACCCACAAGGAGCACAAATACGTGGAAATGAGAGCCGTGCAGGATGTCATGTCACAACGTCTCCGGGACACCACCATATCATCTCATGTCCATTATCCTTGAACTCTCAAAGTAATTTGGCTTGTAGATGGGGATGATGAGGAACTCTGCATCTGGAACCGTTATCAGAGCTCCGTGAATTTTGAGCAAGAAACTGACGACGTGGAGCCGAGCCAAATGTCTGAAATGCACCAAAGGACGCTCAGCGGGGGTGCACGTGGGCTTGCCTATTGATAAATCCCGCCTGCTAAGAAACCTTGGATCTTCCTCCTTTACCAACGTTCCTCGAGTTCAACAAACCTGCTCTTCCTTCGAAGAAGCGTAGCTGCATATCCTCTTAAGGGGAACCGAAAGCACGTTAGGAGGAGCTGCTGCCTGTTATCGAGTCGGCACTAAGGCCGTTGTGTTGTTTTCCGGCAGCACAAAATAGGTCCCCCTTCCGGAACGCGGACAGCGGAAATGAGAGGGAAAGTGCACACCCACTTGTGATGCTCTCAACGAACACAAGGTGCAATGTGCAACGTCCGCAGCCGGAATTCGGAATGAGCCAGGAATTGCAGTGGCACCTCGGTACTCGACGGTGTCCGAACTCGTCGAACTCGGTACTCGTCGCATTTCGACGAGAGACAAAATGTTTCGACACTCGGGCCATGTTCGGAACTCGACACCCCACTCTCATGATGAAACAAGTGAACCCTTTCTTCTCATGGCAGCTTGCCAACAGTGCCGAACACTTCCATAGAGTGCCTCCCGAATCGTTCCCTTTTTTTGTGCTTTCTGTGCATTTTAAGCGTTAATCATGCCTATTTGAGAAATTCGACACTCGTCACGAGTCTCGGAACGAATTACCGACGAGTACCGAGGTACCACTGTACATCACTCGATGCAACTTTTCGACTGGACATGTGAAAACTAATAACGGGAACACGTGAAAACACGGAAACCAGCGACGTGTTTCTGAAGCTCTCCGTTCGGCAGTGTGACTTTCCTGCACCAGGCAAACGCGAAGGGAGGCAGCGCCAAAGACACCGGAACAATCTACGCAGAATTCCGGCGGCTTCAGTAGCATCGGGGGAAAATGCAACGGAGCAAGAAAGGCAAAAGAAGCAGAAGTGCTGCTGCTACTTCTCTGTTGCTTTTGCTCCTGCGCTGTCGCCGCAGGACTCGAGTGCTGCCTCAGGTGGAAAGGCAGGGATGGAAATGGGGACTTGTCTAAGAAACCACCACCACGCAGCTGCAGCTGTCATCTCGGAAGAGTCTTGGTCCGGAACAGCACTTCTGGAGGTGTCTCGAAGATCTTCTCTGATTGAACGTTCCCTACGAGCGAAGAGCAGCCCTTCTACCGCTTCGAAACTGCCGCTGTCTCTCTGAGAAGACTTCTCGGACGTCACGACAACGGGCCGACCGCTCCGACAACGCCCCCGAAAACGTCCATCTTCCGTCTACCTCTCTGGGGTCGTGGCTGCTGCAGTTGCTGCCGATGATGACGACAACGATGAAGATGTCTCTCTTCAACGAGCGAATGCTTGTGCGTCGGGATGGAACATTTCGTTCCCTCCCTCTCGCCCTACGAGGGTGTCTCTGCCCCCTCTGCACCTCAGAGAGGTTGGCTGCACCCTCGAAGGGGGCGAGCGGGCTTGCCTCGACAACCTTGGTCCTCCTGTAGTTCGGGGCTCAGCTACCCCAGCAGAGCCCAGCCTCCGGTCAGGCGCACTCGCGGTCCAGCCCACCCACCTGCCCCAGACGGTCTCCCAGCAGCACGGGCCAGCGACGAGCCGAAACCATCGATCTCCGGAGCTCCGTAGGCGCGGTCGGTGGCTTTCGGGCTCGTCCTGCGGACCGATGGTCAGCAACGCTGCCTGATCGCTCGTCGTCGACTGTGGTTCCCGCCAGCCCGAGTCCCGTTGGGGCATGCTAGCGGTGCATCCACGTGACTGCGTGGTTGCGAAAAGAAGGGCCATGAAGAAAAAGCTACGGGCAGGTAGTGCACCCGGGGGTTTCCAGGAGATGGTCCTGGGAAGGATGCGTCCCGAGTACTTCCAGGAAACGAAGGAGGGAATAGGGATCACAATCGAGAAGAAGTTCCTCGAAGAAGGAAGAGCACTGGACCGAAGACGCTGTTCGAGGAGCCTCAGGACGAAAAGGACGAAAGGAGGATCCGGTAGAGAACATCCCTAGGACCGTCGATCCTTAATGATTTCCGACCGCCAGATCTTGGAGAGTGTTTTTTTTTTTTTCCCGTGGTCTGAAGTGGGTCCAGCCCCGCGAAGACGTGAACCATCTCCCCCCTCTTTTGATTGGAGACGGCAGCGGGAATTTCTCTCGCCCTCTCCTGCCTCTCGTTCCCTGAGGCGAAAGTGGACATATCCTCCCTGTGTTTCCTCGCAAGTCTCGGGAGGGGACGCAGGAACGCAGCGGACGAGGCGACGCGAAGCCCGAAATCTCCTGCCTCTCCCTACGCAGCGTTGGAGGCGCGCCGGACAAGGCAGCTGCTCCGCCAGCACGGGAGCCCGAGGGCGCACCAGTTCCCTGCTCCTCGTCCTGTGGTGACCCATGGCCCCGACACGTGCCGCCAGGAGAGAAGGAACTGCAGACTAGGGGGGAGGGGGGAGGGCAGGAAGACGGACGACTTCCTCTCGGAGCTGCGGGTCTCCGGGTTTGTGCGCTTGCCTCGCCGGCGGCACCCACGAGCGTCGCTGCACACCCGCGATCAGAATACGCGAACGACGCGGAAGCACCAGGGAGGCGTAAGTCCCCTCAGGATTAGAATTCCGGAACACACCTTCTTTTACTAGGGGAAGAGGAGGGCAGGACCGTGACCCTCTTTCAGAAACAGCTGCTCCGTCGAAGCTCCTGCCTTGTCCTCCAAAAAGCAGCGCCGCGCGCCGCCTTCACGTGTTGGTTCCGCCGGCGCCTGGAATCGATCGGAGCGAGCGTTCCTGAAATGTGCCACTCGCGAATCGTGTTTCCCGGAAGCGAATTCCGACTTCATCCCGGCGCGCTGCATCCTGGGACGCGCCGGGTGCGGAAACGGGGGACAGGAATCCGGACCGAAACGGTCTCCTCGTTCTCGGAGTTGACAGCATCCCACGAGCGGGTTCATCAGGAGCTCTTGGATCTCGGTCCGCCGTCAGGAAGTGTCCGGTGCCCTGTTGCTGCAGGAGAGCAAAAGAATCTCTCAGACGGTGGAGGGTGCTAACACGCTCGATGCATGTCACCTTCTTCCTCACGTGACTCCGTACATGACACAGCAGTACACCTCATAGTTTCGTAAACTTGTATCATTCTGTCTTGGTGCCTATGTAAAAATCAAGAATAGGGCTCATATAATTCTATAATTATTAGCTGAAATCACAGCGGAAGTAGAGTTCAAAGTTTCGGAAACTGAGACTTGGGATTTAGCAAAATGATAGAAGGTGGTTTAGAGAGCTCAAATTTTCATTACATTTTGGCTCTAAAAATTAGATAAATAGATCGCCATGAGCTTATAGAAAAACATCCATGATTATCATGGACGATCTGTATCTCATCTTGGGAGCAGCTACAATATCTAATTATAAAAATTGTACATTTTAATTGGAATTGGTATGTATTTATAAGCAAAATACCGATGACTTCTGTTTTCTGAAAAATGTTCAGCTATATAGGAAAACGTAGCACCGAACTTCTTGCCTGGTCGCAGACAATCTTGAGTTTCCTTCCGGTCTTCATATGCAATACAAAAATATGTCTGAGATCATATTGCTTTAAAGAATTTTATCTTCAACTCACAGCTCGTCTATTCCTTTGAATATGTCTTACAATATATGTCATACAATACTCAATAATAAATAAATGAAGCAAGTGTTTAGTTAAGTAAAAAATATCGAAAATCTATGTAGCCACTAAAAGTTATTCTATTTTTATTCCGTTCTATTCTTTTAGAGTCACGATATTCTACTTTATTCTAATGTTATTTTCGATTACAAGAAGAAAGCACTTCTAATATTTCGAGTTTGAGGATTCAATACCGCGGATTGCCATTATAAAATTTCAAGAATTCACAAGAGGTGCAAACAACTGTGAGAACCCCTGGGCTGGATTTCCACCCCCTTAAAAACAGGCTTCCCGAAGTGATAATTTCAAGAGAGGAATGAATACTTTATTAGGTCCAGAAATTAAACATTATTGCACTGTAAATATTGAGTATTAATTTATGACGGTTATTTTCATTCCATGCACTACATTCCGGAACTTTGGTGCAAAAAAAAAAAAAATGGAAACAGAATTGTTTATCTGTAAGAAAGGAGAAATAGTGAAAACGATCGAGAAAAGAAATGCTATCTATGAGAACTGCAAATTGAGGATTAAGAGATTTGGGATAATTGATTTTTGAAGTTGAAAAGCTGAATGTTCTCAAGTTTGAGGAAATAACTTTTCAATGAGTCATGAGATGATTTTAAAGAACACAAAATTATATTCATCAGTGCAAAAGCGTAGTACTATGTAAAATAGCAGACTGAAATGATAATCTCGATTTCTGCATCCTCGATTTCCCTTGAACTTTGAACCGGTGATGAAGCAAAAAGCAACAGATAGGTGTACAACATTTTTAATTTATTATTCTCATTTCACATGCAGATAGATGGTATTCTCATTCTTATTTCACAAATTATTCTTCATAAGAGTTGTGCTTGTCAGTCAAGGTAGGAAATGAAAAAGAAAAACTAAATGCATTTGAAAGATCGTTCATTCGTAATGCCAAACGGTATGGAAGCAAAACCGTAAATTAAGTCTAATCTCACAAATGAAGTTGGTCTGTTGCTACTGGACGTGAAGCAATAAGCATTTTGATAAAGAGGCAGTGTTTATATCCTCACATCAGACTTTTAAGGTGTGTTAAATCCAAGTGAATCTTTTGCATTGCTTATCCGTTTTTTTTGCCTTTTAATGCATGATGTGATTTGTGTGTGTGTATGTGTGTTTTGCCTGGCTTTCATGTTCTCCATTTGGCGATTCTCAATGTTATTTAAATTCCCTTTGACACTGAAACGTTTTTATCATAAAGTGCTGTGATCGTTGCTTATGATGTGTGTTTATAGTCTCCCAGCAGCTTCATTGCTGCATAAGTTTCCTAAAATGCTTCGTTGCCATCATCTCTTATTCACGGAGACATCGAAGTTTCATTTTTTTGTATGTGAACAGCACGAGTTTAAGTCTTCTGAGTAATGTGGTTTCTGCACCACCACGTGGTTTTGGATCAATTTTGATTTCATTTAAGAAGCACACGTTGTTGTTTTTTTTTTTTTTTTTTTTTTTAAAAAAAAAAAAAGAAAAAGAAAAAAAAGGAAAAGCAAAGCACTTGGCAAATCGCCAAAAGTTGAATTTCTTTGGTCTTGTCTTCTGCAAAACGAAATGTAAGGAACGGCACTCCGTGTCGTCTGCCTCCACCTTGAATACCCATCACCACAACTGATGCCCAGCAGTTCCCGTCTGTAGTGCGGTCCTTTCGTGATGAGGGAAGTGTGATACGTGGCGATAAGATCATTTAAAATTGGGAATTGGGAGGAGCATCGCAGTTAGGGTTCATTGCATAGTAGTATTACGTACACAAGTTATGTAATTAACGTCCTCGCATTGTTGTTGAATTAATGTATGACATAGTAAGCATCTGATCATGTGGCAGAATAAGTTATTGATTCGCAAACCGTGTGAGACGTATACCTTTACCACTAATGACTGTATCGTACTAGGACTGCCAAATATGTTTCACTGCATTCCAAAACTGAACTAAAGGGTTGTTTACATTCAGTGGAAACGGCATGGCACAAAATGGACCATTCCTTACAGGACCTGCTCCCGGAAATAAACACAGTTGTGAAGATAACATGCAGCCGCCCACTGTAGAAAGTACATTGCATGAAAGTAAAGCCAAAGATATAAGTTCAGATGTCCAAACTTCATTAGGAAACTATAATTATGAATCTTTTCCATTTTCATTTGCCTCAGCAGCAGAAGTCGATAAAGGTAAAACATTTTGATTGTTCGCGTAAATACCCTACACAAATACAAACTTTGTGAATTTTCCTTGTGTTGGCAAAGTGAAAGTGTTACACTTTTGCAAGTGTTAACATAGGCTCCTGTTTGCTTGTAATTATTTTTTACTACCATGAGGGATTCCATTGCCATTTCAAGCATCCACATTTTATCTTTGGAGTCATTGGCTTGAATCTTATCCGTTAATCACTCAGATCCAAAATCAGTGATCCTTTGGGAAGAATGAAAAGCAATACTTGGATTATTCCATTCTACATTGTTATTTGTGAGACAGATTCGAAATTCACTATTTATTAAATTGATTTCAAATGAATGAACAGGTTGGCTTTGGCATTTTAATTTGTGAAAATTTTTTGCACAGGGTTTTAATGTTGGGTTATTATATGATGTCAATGTTAATATGAATTCTGCTAGAATGCTGTTTAGAAACGTAACTAATTGTAATAAATTCATCTGCAGCAGATTCCAATCCCCGGATGTTCATGCAGTGTATGGTAGAAAGTACAAATGCATTATTTTTGAGAAACATTAAAATCCTTGATTTGATTTATAGTTGAGAATTTGATCACATTATTTTCTGTGTTCGAAACAGGTAGCCTTAAGGTGAACTCTAGTTGTGAAAACTAATCAACACATGATCCAGGAACTAAGAGTTCAGTTATGCAAATCTCAGATGGTAAGAATAATCTTTAATAGGTAATGTTTTCCCTTGAATGTTCAAATATGGTTAGATGATTGAGACATGAGCTTATTCTGATCTACACTACAAGTGCTTGTTCACATCATGATATTATAGATCTATCTCGAATTATAAGTCTGTCTGTTTTTTCACCAAGGTATTATTGTGTCAGTTCTGTTGAGATATTCACACATACACAGCTGTAAGTACATTTGTTGCAACAGTGCACTTGCAAGAAAGAAAAAAAACCATCAACTTCCTTAAGCACAAGAGATCTACATGGAGTAAGTCTTTAACTGTTGATCTTTATGGAGAGCACTAGCTGATCATGGAACTCGAGAATTGCTGTAAATTGACTATAATTCTCAACATAGCATTAATTTAAGAACATTCATTTAAACATAATTTGAGGATTGACGATAATATATTTCTGATAGGCATTAATACTCTAGTATGATGTATATAGTAGTTGTATATGGTTTCGAAAATGTGATGCATTGTTACTAAACATTTCTTTGTCATAGGGAGTTCTAGTATTTTACAAGCACTGCCTCCAGGCTCAACATCTCCTAGCATCCATTCTCCACAAACAGACCCTGCATCCAAGTTGGATTCTCTCAAAAATTGGGGCATAGCAACATATAAGTGTACCCGGCAGTTGCTTGCAGAAAAGTTTGGAAAAAGCTCACGTACTATCGATAGGGAGATTGAAACAAAGATCGAAATTTTGCGTGATACACAGAAGAAGTATCAACACTTGCTACACCTAGCACAAGCAATGACTAGCCACTTCTATCATCTGATGTTGACTCAAAGTTCCTTGGCAGACTGCTTTGCTGATATGGCTCAGAAATCACCAGAGTTGCAGGAAGAATTTTTATACAATTTTGAAACACAAAAGTGCCTGACACGTAATGGTGAAAGTTTGCTTTCTGCCCTTCATTTTTTTGTATCCTCACTAAATACCCTATGCAATAAAACAATGGAAGACACATTAAGTACAATACGTCTGTATGAGAATTCTAGGTGAGCTGTTGTAAAGTTTAAAAAAAGAATATTAAAGTTATTTCCAGGTTGGAATTTGATGCTTATCGAAATGATGTGGAAATGTTGAGACAAGAGGGTCCAGCTGCTGAGGGTCGACTACAGGAAATGCTGAGACGTTATGATGCATGCAAAACTCATTATGAAAAGTTGCATTCCGATGTGTCTGTGAAACTGCACTTTCTGGATGAGAATCGCATTAAAGTCATGCACAAGCAGTTGCTGCTTTTCCACAATGCTATCTCAGCATATTTTGCTGGCAATCAAAAATCTTTTGATGCAGTGCTCAAGCAGTTTAACATCTCCAAAAGAAATCCAAATGCTAATGCTAGCTCTTGGTTGGAGCAGTAATACACAGGAAAAGCTTTTTTTTTCTAGTCAACAATCCTGTAACAGTAAAAATGATGCATAGCTATACATGCAGAGATTTGATTTTTTTAATTAATTTCACTGTAACTCTACATCAAGTTGAGAAGCAGCAGCATGTTCAAGTCTATTTAGCACAAAACTGGTCATATCGAGGAATCTCTCTACACAATTTCCTAGGCATTTTTCAGTGCGGTTATCTAGCCGAGCACTCACTTTGTCCACACACACATCCCAGCACTGATCAGTCAAATCGTGCACTAAAGCCTATAAATAATTGCCTACAGTGAGGCTGTAACCATGAAATACCAACCTGGAAACGCTGTTTTGCAGTTTCTTTTGTAACAAACTGCTCTAATTGCGAATCCACAGCACTACCACTACTGGAATCCATGTTCGAACAGTCCAAAATACTTCACTCTGTAAAAATTCCAAAAGAAAAACCATTACGCTGCATCACCTTCATACTTTCGCACTACTATACTTTTTTGTGTGGATCACAACATCAAAAATTTAACATTTCTGCAAGTAATGTGTACAGTTTTGGTGGTATGCTTTATGCGTTTATGTCAAATGAACTGCACCGCTGCATGCAGTCACCGGTAAAACAAAATTTAGTAAGAGAAAAGTACGTACAGAAACAGGTGATGAAGCTCTTATAACTTGCAATTTATCACTTCAATTTCAAAGTACTACACTAAAATTTCAGGGGGTTTTGCCGCAACCATTTTCGGTGGCTAATTTCTTGACGAGAAAAATTACGTCACAAATTTTCCTTTCCATGTCACGTGGTCACTATGAGACGGCAACAAACCGAGGAACCACGTAAAATCCAAATTGTGTGCTTGCTGACAAATGCATGGCTTCCCTGACTTGGCATCCCCAGGAGCATACCGGATGCACAAGTCTCTCAGAAAGCCACTTTATGTCACAAAAAAAACGGTTAAAAGATTAGAATACATTACAAACTTAACCAAGGGCCCAGCAACTAAATGTGCATAAAATGAACAGTGGATGGTTCCCCGATTTCTTTCGAATGCACGGAATGCCACTAATTTCACTCTTGAGGACAAATCCGAATCCCGAATAGAACTATGCCGGAACATTTCGTGCTGTAATATAATATGTAATTTATCTCCGCCTTGGACAACTCCCAATTTGACGTGATCAAAGTGCTTGGGAAGCTCTGCTCACTATTCTTAAGGAGAAATTTGGTAAAAGTGATCAACAGTATCTACTTGTGTGGTAAGAATAAGTGGACGAGTAGAATGAGAAGATTTTACCAGAACTGCAGTTTCATTGATTTCCTTTACAAAAAGACAAATTGGCATTCGTAATATTCATGGTGCAATGTCCAACGGTGGTTTCGAAACCATCTTTCTATGAACTTTTTACATGAAAGCTGCCATTCTAGGAATTTCTATTCCAAACGATTGCTATTCTACTTATGTTAGGACAGTTTTCAAATATAACAGTAGCAATTTAACAGTAATAATATAACGTAACATAGGGGTTCCAGTAAAAATTTTCTTCTTTTAGTTCATGGAACGGAAAAGTAGCGTTCGTCAACTTTGACCTAAATATTATATTGTGCGAGAAGTGAGGAAAAGTTGGTTATGACCTTTCATTACAACACTGGAAAATTTGGAATATATTCTGCTTCGAAAATATTGCTTCCATCAAACATCGATGTCGTTTTGATGCACATCTATCAGGGATTTAACAAGAAATTCTAATAAATTCAAATTCATTATTTTCACAGATGTAATTAATAAACTTTTAATCACAAGTATACCATAAGTGCCAATTATGGATATTTCTAAGAACTGATAATATCAATGTTGATTTGAAAATGATAACCTTGGGGTTTATTTGTTATAGGAAGTGCTGTTGTGTTAGAGACTAACATAGCTCTCAACATTTACGGAGTTCATTACGTTTCCATTAGGATATTAAGACCTTTCTATTTATTATATCCGTAAAACTGTCATCAGCGTTATCGAACGAAGACAATCTAGGTTTTTGCCAACCTACGAACATCTGTTGTAAATATCAAGTTATTAATGAATGTTTGCATATTGATTATACTCTTCGGAGCAATATATTGTATGCATTCGATTCCTTCTCTAAGGTTTCTACAGAGTCAACAATAACTTTATTCGAGATTTCTAAATATTAGTTTCTAATTTATAAATACTCATCAACATAAAAATGCATCTTAGTTATATATGAAAGCAATAAACTTTGTAATTGTATTAACAGATATACTGAAGTTAAAAACGCGAAAGGTCCTTTATGATTTTATGTCAAAAAATTGAAAAATTGGGACAATTTTTTGGTTTATGAAATCGAAATTATGTACAGAGATTTGATTTATAAGGAATCAAGTAGATAAGCAGTTAAAAAGAAAGAAGACTCAAATAGCATTCTGAAATTAGCATCATTCGCATTTCTAGGTAGAAATAAAATAATGATGCACCGAGATTGCTGATTTGAATTGCAAAGATTAAAAGTCACAGCATCGAAAACATTACGATTCAATTCCAGCTGAAGAGAAACATTCCATTGGCATCTTAAAACACTAGTGAAAGCAATGTTTTCTATATCTTAATCCCCCTGTTGCACAAATGCAAACTTACAATACTGACACTTGATTCTCCATTTTAGATAAATCTTGAAATAAGCAATCTTGATGATAAAAAATATCCAGTAATTTTCAATGAAATAATCAGTCCATTATCATTGGAGTGTTGTTTTCCTTTTTATTTTTTTGGATTCCAAATCAGATGCTAGGCATGTTCTTACTGCAAATTAATTGGCGTTGTAGATTGTATCTGAGTAATTACGTATATATAAACTATTTATTAGCATGTTTTTAAATTTTGTGTCCGTATGAGATGAAAATAGGCCTATGAATTAAAAGTACAACACTGGTACGGCAGTTGTCATTTAAAGCCACTTGAAATATTTTTAAAGAGTAATCTTTAAAATAAAGAATCTTGATTGATATTTCATTAGAAAATCGAGTTTTTCTGCTGTTTTATAATCATAACATGATCCAAGGTCAAAAACAGAGGCCAAAGCAAGTGGTCAATACACTTGAGAAACAGAAAATCGATGGTGTAAGTGAAAAGCAAAAATTTCTTAATAATTGTTGTAACCAAGTTATTCTGTCCATTTATTTTATTGTACGTTAATTGTTGCCCTCAGCTTAAATCTTATACTTGTTCTATGCTTTTAGCTGATGTGACATGAAATTCCTAGAAGTTTTCAGAATTTTCCTTATTCTAAAATCTTTATCATTATTATATATGAGTTTCTTGAAAATTTTCTTGTAGCTCGTTTAAGATGATTATCTATGATGTTTTTTTTTTTTTATTGCTTTTTGACGAACTGGACATTAAAACAGTTCTAAGTACGAAGTATCTCAAAGTGATTTGAAAGCATTGTATAATCGCCTATTAAAAGATATCGGTAATGAATCTAATAAACGAAATAACGGAAATATTGGAGATTAGCCGATTCCTACAACCGAATTAAGGAAAAGTTGCGATGTTTTATGGGGAAGACGTTACCTTATTAATAAAAGAAAATGGATGGTATGTTTTTAATGAAAATTTTATTACAAATGAGGATATTTCATACTTATTTCACAGTATTTTCCCATTGGTTATGAAAAATAGTTGCATTTAGCAATCGATTCAGATCATTTTCAACTTGCGTTTTAGAAAGAGGGATGAAATAAAATTACACTTTGTGACTTCACTGCAATGGGACAAGACAATATGATTTCCTAAGGTTTCAGCAAAAACGATTAAAATTAATAGATACTCAATCACTGTAGAATCATAATGGAACTAAAAAAGATTATCAGAGTTAGGGAAGATGATTAAGGAGATGAAATAGAGAGAGATACTTTTTATACCATCCAGTGAACAAAGAAAAGTAGTTATCTTCTGTGAGACAGGGCTTATTCTTGAATCATATAATAAATAAAACTTCAGAGTAGTGATCACAGTTCAAGCTGTAAATTAATGCTTCATAGAAATGAAATGAAAAGTCTAGGAAAATTTGAGAAATCAAAAAGTCGAACAGGCTTTTATTTTCATTCGAAAATGGACACCAACCTCAATGGCACAAACTGGAAAGGTGATAGCTTCAAAGGGAACTGTTCAAAGGTAACTGTATATAACAAAGAGGAAACTGTATATGGCCCAAAATTGAGAGGGTGGTTTTATGTGAATCGGAGTGAAACAAATGAATAAAAATGGCAAATAGTTTGATTCTCGGTAGTATTCTCGGCCTTTTGGCTAAGATCAAAGTGTATAGGGAGCTATCGTTGCAGAATTCAAAGTAATTCATCAATCCTTTCTTCATTTTCAGAGATAAGCAAACTCCCTGAGGTCAACATCAAACGCTTATTCAGTGGGGGGGGGGGAACATGAAGAACAAAAAAACTCTTGTTTGTGCTCACATAATAGACTGTGATCAACAAATTTTGGTATTTCAGAATTTTAAATCAATTAGGAACTAAAAAGATAATACGGAAACGAAAATGAAGCTGAAAACTATCAGTGAAGAGTAAAAATCGATATTTCGTTCTTAGTTGGAAGCTATGGCTTGTGAAGAACAGTTGCAGTTGAAAAAAACAAAGCGAAACTCGCAGATTTTTCCTATCACAATAGGAATGATAACGAAAAGATAAAAAAAACTCAAGTAAAGATAAAAGTTCATGACAGTAGGAGGGATAGAAGGTTATAGATAATGAAAAATTGGCACTTCGTATAAAGAACTGGGAACCCAGCCAATCTCTTGATACAGATGGAATTCCTTGGGAATAAATTTGAATGGAGAAAAATATGCTGGGGTTTAGACAATAGCTTTTCCATAGTCTGTATCACCTGGAATCAAATCTAGAGATTCAAAAATCAAATTCACTTTATCAATCGGCATTTGCAAATTCTGGCAGGAAAAAAGTGGAATTTCACAGGAAAAATTTATTTCTACTTAATTTACTATATCTGCATTGCCATTCATTGTAAAATATAGATATAATTAGTTCCATAGAGCCATGTGCCGCATTGGCATGTGTCCCCAATACTTTCTGGGTACTCTTGTGTCATCTAGTTCTGGGAATGTGAATTTGGTTGCCTTTTGTGTGCATCCCCTCAGAAATCAGGCGTTGAGGATGAGGGAAACCTTTGATTATTCTAACTTTTTGAAGATACCTTCTATTTTTATAAGATTTTGTTGGAGAAGCTAAGGGAAATTTATTGAAAGTTGGAGAGAAATATATTCAGGGAAAAATTTCCATTCTTTCAGATAAACCTCAACCCTTGAACTTTTCAATGAAAACTTTACATTTCAAGAAAATGAATGTTTGGCTGCTGCTTTTTTTTTTTTTTTTTTTTTGACGTTTTGGAATAAGCGTATCATTTCATATCAACCGAATCTTAAATCTCTGAAATTAACGAAATGAAACGTTTAATTTGGTAATAGAAGAACGAACCGAGCTCAGAGTCTCTCATTCACACTTCAACAGATTTTTTGGTGAAGAGAAATTCGCCTACCATTCTCTGTGCATGAAGTCACCAAACACAAAACTCTCGAGGCTCAAGAAGTAAGGTCAGCTCCTCAAGATAGAAAAATCAGCAAAATAATCGGATGTGAGGAAAATATTAAATTTTGCAAGCAAGAAGCATAGTGCAAAAAGCCAGGGGTCACCAAATTATGAAGGCAAACGCAAAATTGTTGAATGACTGCTGCCCCCGGCTTCGTAAGAAAAACTCCAAATCGAAGTGGTCTTAACTGACTGCTCACAACTATCCATCCAAGATAAATAACAATTTATAGATGGATACAAAGTCAAGATAGTTTTAGATTTATTTTCAACAAGCAGGAAGTTTTGAGGCAACTCCAGTCATCGGAGTTTTGGAGAGAAAACCATGAATATAAGGAAGGGATTTGGACAAAATATGTCGACAGGAAACGAGAACGATGGGATGTCTTGCGTCCAAAGTCAACTTTGTCAACAGAAGAACGAACTTACAATATTTTGACTTCAAACATTTGCAACATGGAAAGAAGACATTTGCAGAGGATTTCGTAATCTGCTGAACCTCAGTGACAATCAGTAAACCTATGCTCAGATGCTGAATCCCTCCATACCATCGTAGCTCCAATGGGTGAAAATTGCGAGTGATAAGAAGTTCTCGAGTCAAGATGCCGTTGTGAGATGAAATATGGCATGGCAGCAACAGAGAACTGGACGCATTATGGATTATCACACGAAGCTCGAAGCAAGATTTCTGACCGGATCTTTGTTGGGATTTAAGAGACTGATGATACTGACAGATACTCCTGTCAACAGAAAGATTCGCAAACAAAGGGATCTCATCTCGAAAGCACGTCTCAAGGAATGACATTTGAAGAGACATCGAAACAGCCATTTGTGAAAATCCCGTCCGTACCTCCGATATCCACTCGAGAATATCGGGTAGACGTTCAGTATTTCAACTGCATGTAGACGGGGTAACATTTTGAGTAGAACATCGAATAGCTTTCTGTGCAGCACAAGTTTCTACGCCAGTGTGAAATCGGTGACCTGCTCTTGTATGTACTTGGATCCTCCCCCCTCTTCTTTCAATAGAGATTTTGGAAATCAAGGTTTGTTGAATGAATTCACATTTATGGGATTTCCAAATGCAAGTCCAAAATCCCTATCTGTGACCAGACATTCTTTTGATTTCCAGCACACATTTATGTAATCATTAACAAAATAGACTCATTTTAACACACGAATGCCCACAATATTCTAAAAGGAAAATAAATATTATTTTTTTTTGATGAGAAAGTTGCCTACGAATATGTTCCAAGTTTCATAATACAGTGTGGGAGGCAAGAACTGTTCTCAACGACCGACAGTGAAATGAAGACCACCTGATGCCTTTAGTTGAGAATCATGTTTAGATGAAGGTTGCATGAATCTTCAAGGATATATAATTTTGCAATTAAGAGATGAAATGCAACAAGTCATAAAAACCACAGATTTCCAAGAGACAGATTCCATCTCTGGTCCTAAATGGAAAAGAGAATGGTGCCTTTTCATCGCACTAAGTAAATTGAGCTCAAGGGCTTCACGATCTTCACTAAAAACGGCTGCCTCGAATAGGATTGCTATTCATGAATACGTTAAACCGAGAATGTGTCGAATGGTACATCTCTCTCCTTGGAATGTTCAAGCTGGAGATGGAAAACAAGAAATTTAGTAACAAATTGTCTGAATGCTAATCAAGTGGAGGCAGTTCGACCTGAAGCAGTTACTTTCCGCTCCACTCGAGAATAGCTCCAAACCTGTCTATTATCTGGGATACAAATTGGGATGAGTGTAGCAGCGAGCTGTTTGGAAAACAAAAGCAAATTAAGAAGCAAAGAGAAAGGGCGCAACGCAATGAAGCATGAAAAAAATGAAAGGTTTATTCAATTTCCTGGATTTGTAGCCAGCTGGGCGATTTTTCTCTTTTTATGGAACCATTCTGCACAAGCAGAGCTGTTGGCGTACTACCGTGTGTACATAGCGTCAATAAATTACTATTATTATTCGGGAACTAAGCAGAGCTCTAAAATGTTCGGCAAGGAATTTAATAAACTGAATTTTGTCTAGAAAACGAGCACGCAAGACAACCAAACGGCAGATATTTGAACGGCACAGCAGGTCAGATCACACGACACCGAAGTGGACAACACAAGAAACTCGTTCTTGAGCGATGGAAGATACGCATAACTCTTACTCTGAAAATGTAAAATTAAATTAATAAATCGCATGTCCGATTCTACCGAATTCCTAACCACGCAGGCTTTCGGAGACTGAAACAAATTCGGTCTGCATTCTGGAAAATGATGCGATAAACGTGGCAAGTGACTGCGCCTCGAACATTCTGGAAAGACGAATTTCGGTCTGCTCACTCACTTGATAACAGTGCACCTACAGGTCCGCCATCTGTTGCTCGTTCTAATTTCCGGACAGAGTTGCGAATCTGTTTTGTATGAAAATGCTTTCGAACATTCATTCTATTGGGACTGCACGTATATCTGATAAAAGAAATGAACATCGTGCGAGACATGAAGCTGGTCAGCCGCGCCGTTTTGTAGATGTGATTCTTGCATGGCAGTGGAGTACGGTTTACAGCTGAAAACCAAAACCTGGCTCATAAGCAATGAGTCATGTAATGAATGAATATCCATGGCGTATTGTGAGCCATACCAAGCAGCACCCATGGGGTTGCAGTTTGCAGTGGCTCCAATTCACATGCTTTGGTTTTTGTCTCGACCTGGAAATGCATGTTAATAGATACTGAAAACGTAATCTCCATATCGAGCTCATCGGGGTGAAAAGCTTCAAGAAAGAGCTCTTCCCGCCTTTACTGCTCTGGACCGCTCTTCAACCTTAGATGTGCTTGTGTTTTTATGCAGTTTGGTTGCCTTTTCCGTTTTTACGCAGCTGTTTCGGCTTCCGGTGACTCTCCAGCTTCGTCTTCCCCGCAGTGTGCTTTTGGATGCATCTTACTCCTCTGTCTTTGAAAACTTTGGGAATCGAACGCATAGTTTCCTTGTTCAGACGAAGGAAGGCAGCACTTGAAGAAACCGTGCTCAAGACCGTTTCTGCTTCACCGTGCATTCCTTCGAAATGCTTTGACATGTCATTATACACAATTCGTTCTGCAAGGTCATGTTTATAGAATCGTGTCCACCATTTAAGTCCTCTGCAAGGGGTTTTCCAGTGCTCTGAAATCAACGTGCGCAAACTCACACAATGCTTTCTGAAACATTAAGCCGCTCTTGATTATTGTTTTTTTTCTTCAATTGATCATTGCAGTCCTGGTTCCGTGCCTTCAAGAGCCCTTTTCCTCTGCTCGTATTTCGTCAGAACGATTTGGAAATTGATTTTCGATGCATCGGGACATGAGAATGAAGCTGGAGCTGGATGCAGCCGCGGAGGGTGGGGTTGGGATCGGTAGCATCTCCGACGTCCGCTTCTGCTGCTGCCTTCACGAAAATCTTCTGCTGATTCTCTCGGAAATCTTGTCAGTTCCAGATGTCACACTGCCAAAAAAAGAATCATTTGAGAATCCAGTTCGAAATCCTCTCCCAGGTGAATCGTATTTCGGAACAAATAGGTACCATATCGTGCAACCGTAATCGCCAATGAGCTTAGCACGAGCCTTTTATTCAGGCTGTTAAGAAAGTGCGCCGAAATCCGACCCTTTGTACTTTTATGCTTCGGTACACATTCGATTAAAATGTGGCTTGTGGGCTTGGGCTTGAAAAACGAGGGAAGTTTGGAAGCATCTGAGAGAACACGTTTTCGCATTCCTAAGAGATACGCACGTGTTGTTTCCAATGCTTACAAATGAGATTAGCAAACCTTTTTTGGGGGGGAGGGGGGGAACAAAAACTTGTATGCACTTCTGCGTCCATGGTAAAGGAACCATCGAACCTTCCCGAAGGATTTTCAATTCTTTAAAAGGCTTAGCTGCGTCCATCTCGAACCCAACAAGCTGAAATGTTCGTACTCCAAATGAACCGTACGTTCGCCTGCTTGGTTTTGAATGACGATCACATTTACTGAGACATGGCCGCGTTCCCTCCGATGAAAATGAAAACAAATCGGCACAGCGCCTTTCGATTAGGAAATAACGATAAGCTGAATGCTCTCTCTCATCCGCACTCTCCTGAATAGCAACGGTAATGCTACAGCGCTCCACGCCTAAGGTTGACGATTTCAACTCGAATTTCCGGATGGCTCTAAAGACCCGTTCTGAATGCGCAATCCCACTCTTGCACCACAAATCAGTACCACAAGTTAAGAGCACTTTTAAAAGTGTATGCAGCTCTCTCTACCCGTAGGCCGATAAACTCATGAACTTCCTGTACTCCTTCCTGTGCGCCTTCAGATTTCGGTAGTGAAATCGAATGATTGCGACAGTCGAAATCAAGCCTGGGATTTCTTAAAGATTGGATTTCACAGATTGGTGATTGAACAGATGAGATTATATATCATCACGTGAAGTGGAAGGAAAAGAGCTCTCTTCTTCAGGCTATTAAGAACACGAACTTTCTTATTACTAACGTTTTTTACAAGATGCCTCCGGACTACTGGAAGGGAACCCTGCAATAAATTTGAAATACTACTAGCTTCGCGATGTGGATCAATTTCCCCCCCACTCACCAATTGAAAACTTTGGGGAGATAATTTTTGCCACGTTACCGAAGTTTACCACGACCTGATCATCATCTAGCATCAAAGGATTAACGATTCTTTTTTAAAGTTTTTTATGTGCTCCCATTCAGTTGCGCAGTTTTATGCGGCAGTATCCACACGATCCGTTTGAAGCCTTTTTACCTTAGACATTGGATCTAGGGAAAAATATTAGGAGGTTTCATCGCCCCAGATTGCATTTTTTGATCTTGAACAAAACAGTGAGAAATCCTAACCCACTCAGGGAAGTAGGATGTTTCTCACATTCCTTATTTCGAATGGAGAAACAACGCTGTGAATTTCCATAACCGTAGAGTGGCCTATAGAGAGTGCTTTCCGGTTGCTCCGAGATGTTGCTTGTTCAGCCTCCGCACTGGCATTCTGCTTCCGGGGGCCTGGGTTTCTCCTTCCTTACTTTTCATCCGCTTTCATTCGTTGAACTGTCTTGCAGGTTCCTAATTCCGCTTACTTGGAATTCATCGCTGCTCCGAGTTGTCTTCCAAAACATCGAGCCATGCCCTCGACTTGCTGAAACGCGGTCGTTGGGTATTTTTATGCTCTTCCCAGAGGGGTGAGATCAAGCAGAACTCGTCGCCACCTAAGCAGAAATGAATTGTTTTTCTCGCAGGAGTACTGCAACTCTGCTATCTGCTTTCCATGCAAACAGTCTGCATCCTCCTTTGAAACCGAGGATTCCCCCGAAACTCGCGTTCATTTGCTATCTTCGCGTCGAGGTCTGAACTTCAGTAGCTCGTTTGGTTTCAATCTTCCAACTTTCAAGTTGAGCGGTACTAGAAGCACGGATTTGCTCGAAAAATCACCACCTCCCTCGTCACAAACAGATTTTTCGGCTTTTCATTTCTGCTTCGATATATCCACGTCTGCTTTCCCCAAGCATCCGAATCTCTTTCGGTGCTTCTGCGAACTGAGGAAAACGCAACGCTTTGTGCTGGAAGTACATCCGGAGAGCGAAGGTGACTTCCTGTGTGCGATGTTTCACTCCGAATGCAAACCTCCAAGCAATTTGAGTGTTTCTTGAAAATCTAGTCGAAACGCGCAAATGCGATGACATGACTGTTCGAGGAAAAACCAAACCGATTTCTTTCACAGTGGATCAGTGTGTTTCCACCCAATGTCTTGACGGAGGAAAAGTCACTGTTGTTCGTGAAGAAACTGATAGCGGTCGCTATATCGAATTTGGTGTATTTACGCTCCTTATTCCCGGAAGAAGCATTTGGAGATCGAAGTTTGGAAGGGCTGCACTTGAAGGTTCTCAAAGAGAACCCCGGATGCCCCGGTTCGAGTAGACTAATCAGTTGGATTAAAGGAGCATTCGATGCGATCGAAAAAAAATACGTAAGCGTGACGGGAAGAAAGTTCTTTCGATGGCTGCCTTTGCGTTTCACAGCTCCGGAAGCTGATTCTGGCCATATACACGGATCCCAAAGACCCCAACACTGTGATCGAATCGTACACTTTCCGTTTCGATTACTCTCCGAGCGACGGTGTGAAAATGACCTGCAGTGTTGCAGCGGAAGAGAAGAATGCGCCGATCTGCGACAGCTCCACATACAAAGCCACCCTCGCCATGCTCCGGACCATCATCGTGCTGATCCAGTCGCTGAACCCTCTGCCCGACGACGTCATCCTGACAATGAGGTTACTTTACTATGACGAAGGTGAGGTCAGCACCCACGGCCACCCACGTGACGCGCGATCCCCCAGTGACCCCTCCAAATTACGAGCCCCCGGGGTTCTTCGCATCGGATCAGAGCGAGTTCTGCTACCAGCAGGAGCCGCTGAGCATACGGCTGGGCGACGTGCAAACTTCTTTCCACAACCTGAAACTGCGGCTGCAGACGGCTCGCAACCAGTTTGCGGAGTTTGCCGCGACCGAAACCAACGAAGAAGCCGTGATGGAGGACTGCATTGCCCCTAGCCAAACAGTATACCCGGGGTCGCCCGTCCACGCTCCTGACGTGGTCCGGTGCCCCTGCGGCGTGTCCCAGAACGACGACCTCATGATCCTGTGCGATGGGTGCTCCTCCTGGCAGCACGGCGCCTGCTTCGGGATATCGAGAAGTCGCTCTCCTCCGCAGCACCTGTGTGAGCTGTGCTGCACGGCAGACAAACTGTGCACCGACCCGCGGCTGCCGACGCTCTCGAAAGAGGACAGGCAGATCACCTGCCTCGTGCGCAGGGCTTTGCAGGCTTGCCAGGATTTCTCGCGCATCCTGCCATCCGGGATGGCTAGACGCCTGGGAACCGACTCCAGCCAAGCCACGAGGATCATAACGATTCTGGAAAAGGAGGGGGTGCTCCACCTAAGCAAACCCAAGGGGTAGGATTTCGCGAAATTCCGGTCCACGCCGGATGACTTTTTGCAGTGTGCTGCGCCTAGTCGACAAGGCCAAGCTGCAAGCTTGCGACATCTCGCAGTACTCGTACAGGCAAGCAGACGAAGAGATTGAAACCAAAACTGCCTGCATCTCCCTGGAATCCGGCGACAGGAAGCGCAAGTGCACCAGCACCGCGGTTGGCCCGGGAACACACCACCCCCACTGGTGTTAAATATAGTTTCCTTTACTTATAGCACGATATCGACGCATTTGAGATCAGCATTTCACAAGAAGAGGACGGCCACAAGCGCAAGAAAGCCAGCACAGTCAAGGGCATCCACGTGTAAACTGGGACAGCGAAGAACGGATGCACGTCAGTGGAAGTGGTATTTGCGGGCCGAACGTAAGAAGGACCCCGGATGCTTCTCCTTGCACTCCCCAATAAACTTTTCACCTTTCAGCGTGACTATTTTATTGTCCCTGTAGCGGATCAGCTTCTTGGGCTCCTTGAACAAACAAAGAGTTGGCATGAGACTCACGTGGGAGGCCCCCCATACTTCTCGAATAGGGGGAGGTCGGTGCACCCTGCTGTCCTCCTCTTCACTGATGTAGCCGTACTGACTGATCACGTGCTGGCGCATGGCCCTGTCGTCCCGCAGGGGAGACTGATCCTGGGCACCGGTCCCCTGGGAGCCAGGCAAGTCACGGCATGGCATCCAAGGGCACCGCACTCACCTGGCTGCTCGCCCGTTCCTGGTTCTCCAGCAGTGCCTGGACTGCGGTGTAACCTGAAGACAGCTGCAGCAAATGCAGTGCCTTCTTGGGGGGCAAGTTGGGGAGCATTTCCAGCAACCGAACGTTAACGCGATAATCTTCTGCCTTCGAATCCTCCTTCCCTGTCTTTTCTTCGACGTCGCTTTTGCTTCTGGCGTTCACTTGCACTGCTGGTGCCTGCTTCGCACCTTTCAAGGGCCGCTCCCTGTCGGTTGCTGCGTTACCATCTTCGGACAGTCGCCATTTTCCGATAATATCTAACAGCCAGACACTCACAGCATCTTGGGGCACATTTTGTAATTCGGGCAGATACCCGGACAAAACTCCACGCACAAACGAAAGATCGTCCTCTTGCACGCGCACGTCATCCAACTCTCGCACTATGCCAGCTATATAGGAAACGACAATCTCGTCGACTGACCTGGATGGGCAAAGCAAACGTCTGGCTGAAAGGCCGCTGCTATTTACCCGGTGCGGCAGGCCGGCAGGTAGGTCTGCAGGAGGTCGGCGAACGAGGCGTGGATCAGCTGAATCAGTGCTTGCGGGCATTCAGCCATCGCGGCGGCGGCGGCGGTGGAGACGGCGCTGCTGCTGCTGCTGCACCCACTGCGAAAGTGTGCTCACCTGCTCGCCGATTGCTTATAAAAGCAAAATCCCGATATCCGGCCCAGGAGCTCCTTCCCGCAGACGCATCGCCGGGAACTCACTCCAGTGGGGGGAATCGTGCGTGCACGTACACCGTACGGGACGGGGGTCCTTCAGGCAGTTCTTCTTTCACGCGCCAGAGTCGCCGCCTCCGATCGTGCACCCAACTTCATCCCCCAGGAACCTGGGGCGTCTGCGGAACCCACGCCTCGAGTACGCGGCACCCAGCGTTTGTGTACGGTTTTTTCGGCGGATGCTTATTGATTTTCGGAGTTGCCAGCGGTTCGAGTGGCACATGCGAAATCCTCGCTCCCTCGCTCTGATCAGTGCCATTCTCCGTCGAACACGCCTAAATCGCGAGAGCGACGCATCCTTCATCTCGTGAGGATCATCATCTGAATTGACGTATTTGCTTTTTTTCCTTTTTTCTTTTTCCTTTCTGTTGCTGTCCATTAAGCATTGCATTTCACTCTGCGCCAAGTCAGGGAAAAAAGGTGAAATTTCTTTCGGTGTTGAACAAACTGCCGTGGTTCGATCCTTCTTTCCATTTTATTCCTTTTCCAAGAGTTACAGTGCCTTCGTTCCTCCTCCTGTTTCTGCCGTTCTCCCAGCGTATTTGTCGAAGGTTAACTTTACGTTGGCGCCGGCATCTTTTTTATCCGCAGTAACGCAACATTTTCGAAAAAAGTTCATAGCCATCGTCAGCCCTTTGCAAACTTTCAAAAATACCTGCGTCCGCTATGCCTAGATAGTTTTTTTCCTATTTAGAAATTCGAGGGAACTATTTTTTATCGATTGAAACATTGCCTCTGACGACTTATTCAACAAGGTGGAAAAAATATGTCCTTTCAAGTAGATCTTTAGAAAAAAAGCACACACACATTGCGTCCGTGACACACAGACATGCAAATAGGATCGAGAAAAAGCATGTTATTATCTGGGATGACGGTCCAGCATTTGTGAGTCTGGGATTGAGTCTCCGACATCTTTTTTCAGCACAGATTTGAGGCCAACTGAAGGAAATTACTTCAGCCTAATCACAATCTCATCAGCTTTTTAACGCTTATTACAGAAGACTCTTTCTTCATACTCTTATTTCAATCCGATGCGGAAGAGTTCGAAAAAGTGATCCTCGACATGACCTTTCTTGATTCAAACGCACTTTGAAATTGAATCTGAGAGGGGGGTTTCCGCCAATACTCTACGAAGTTTCTGAATCCCTCACGAGGATCTGGGCAAGGGGAGGACTCGATGAGAAGCCCTCCCCTTGCCCACCTACCCATCCCTTGGAGTGGCTCCCCCTGTCACGGACGAGGTCCCCTCTCCCCGTGGCTCGCGCTCGCGGGGAGCTCTGCGCTGGACCTCGCTCCCCGACTCTCTTCCGCCGAGGGATGCTTGTCGGTGCGTCGACCAGCCATGCCCCTGCGGGGCCCTTCAGAGGGCAACCGAAGGGTTCCTAGGGTAGAACGACGGCCTCCTGGAGGTCTCCTCCGGACATGGGGACGTCGACCAGATGTCAGCGGCTGTCCTCGCCAGCTCGCGGGACGAAAGTGGGGAGGGCAGGCAGCGAGCGGCACGCCGACGCCCGAAGGGGCCCGCGGGTCTCGCCGTGGCGGCGGAAGCGACGGGGCTGCCGCCAGTAGCAGAAGGGCGCAAGGCGGGTCGCGTCCCGCCAACCGGAAGCTCGGCGACCTCCGAAATCGCCTCCTGCCGCCGCCGCTGACGACATCGTCACACCCGAGAAGGAAGCGTGCCTCGCGTGCGATCGGTCCGCACGGGGACCTCACGAAGGGGGCCTCACGGGGACACCACGGCCACAGGGAAGCGTGCCGCGGGCGTTGGCAACTGGGCAGAAGGGTGGGGTCACTTCCAGTTTTTCGGAGCCGGGGTGACGATGGTCCGCTGTAGCCGTTTCCCCAGCATCTGGGAAGAACGGCGCCCCCTCGGGACGGAAATTCCCGGGCTCCCGGCTCGCCAGTCTGCGGAAAAGCAGGGAGCCGCAGCCAATCTTCTCTGACGTCCTCCTCCCGCACTTCCACCCCGTCTGCTCGCCAGCAGAAGACCCGGAACCCCTCGGGGCAGCGCCATGGCGATGCAGATCCGCTTGGATAGCGAGGACTGGGGGAGCCAGGAACGGGGACCCTAAAGCCGCCTCAGTTCACCCGGGGAAACGAAAAAGCGTCTTCAGGCTCGCCATTCTTTCCTCCTGCCCCTCCTCCTCCGTCACCACGGCGCCGATGAGCGCGAAGGAAATACGATTCGGCCACTCGGTCGGTGTCCACTCCTGGATATCCGCGCTCCCTCGGTCGAGCTCTCTGACATCATCGGGTCACGTGACCGTTCGCAGCGGACGAACTTCCCTCCCCCTCTCCCCCCCCGCACGGAGGTTGCGCCGGCGTCGCGGTGTTTCCCGGCGAGCGCGTCTGCGGCGCCATCTTCCGTTTCAGGCTCATTCGCCTCGCAGTAGGTCCGCGACTCCCGCATAGAGGGCGCCACGGTTGCCCGAGAGTCCGGCGCTCGCCCCGTGGCCGTTCCGCCTCGCGCCTCACCCGATTGCGGGCCAAACGGAAATGCTGGCGCTGCGACCGGACCGTTCGATAGAAAACGAGGAGAGCGACAACGAAACAAGATGTAAATGAATCTGTACAAATATACAACAGGATGCAACTGTATTTCTACCATCTTCATCCATACACATGTAGTACATAAGTACGGGTTAATATTTAACCGAATGTATCAAACTTGCCATTTTTTGTAACATTCCTAATCGCATCTTCGGAAAAGGTGCTCTTTAATAATTTATGAATGTCGTGAATGTATAGGATATTAATAAGCATACGGCATTGTATACTGTAGTGAGGGTCAGAAAGACAGTTTTTATACGAGCTTTTAGAAAAGTGAATGATTTTTTAGCTTTTCCTACGTATGTGAACGAGTGGAGAGACTCCGACCGTGGTGGAGAGGCCACAACCACACATGGACAGCGTGCAAGAAGAAAAAAAGAGAAAGGTCCCTTCCCCCCCACGGAAAAGCAGTTTTCCCATTCGGCGTGCAGAAAAGAGTGGAGATTTGCGAGCCGCTGCTTTCCTGCCGAGGGGGCAAAAAGTCGATGGAGATCCAAAGTCCGAAGATCAGATGGGCGGCAGTCGTGGCCGGCTGCTCGCGGGACGCGGGCGGAGTGCGGCAGCAGCGAGCTCGTCGGCATGCACTCGCGCTTTCCAGCCCCCCTCCGGGAACGCCCCCTTGAAATATCCCTGCCCCCTTTCACACACCCCATCGTGTTCGCCACCGAGACTCGCGGGGGGCGTCGCCGGGGCGTGCGAGCTCTCCGGCCAGCCCGCAGACCTCCAGCGCCGGACGTCGGAAGCCCCCCCCACGCTTGCGGCCCGTTTCCTATTCCTCCGCCGCTTCTCGGCGGCGCCTCACGTCCGGGTGCCGGGACGCACCCGGCTCCTCTTCCAGACCATCCTTGCGGCAGTAGCCGCGTGGGGCTGGGTCGTCACCTGACTGCTGCGGCAATCGGGGAGGCGGAGGCCGTCGCTCTTCCCCGGGGGCAAAACCCTTTGTCAGCCGCTGACGCGACTGCTGCCTCTGCTCGTGGCGCCAAGCGTCGCGGCTTCGAATCCCCCCCCCCCGTGGAAGGGTCGACACCCTGGGAAGGGAGGGGTGCATCGTGGATTTTGAGTCTCCCCCGCAAGATGGCGCTGGTTGGCCCATTCGGGTGCGACAACGGTGGAACACGTAAGTCCCCCCTGAGTGACAGGGATTGGGATTTGAACCTCCGGGGTCACATTCCAGGACATCAAGCAGCCCTTCGGGCTTCCCTTCCGGCTGTGAAAACGAAGCCGCATACCATGAAGCTGGTTGACACCCCCTCGGGGGGTCGCCTCTCCAGAGTGCCAGAAGCTCGCTGTTCCCTCCGGGGAAATTGGAAAGTGTTGCTTCGGGGTTTTCTTCAGGGGAGGAGGGAAGGAGCGGATCCTTTTGGGGGGTCCCTCCGGAGAGAACAAGAAGGGAGGTGGTTCCCTGGGGGTTCCCTCCCGAGCGTGAGAGGGACAGACTCCTTCCTCCGTGGCCCCTCCTGGATTGAGGAGAGTAGTCACCCATCCGGGGTTAACCTCCATAAGCTGAAGATCACACGCACCCTTGGGAGGCGTGGACGGCGTTATGGAGCTTGGTTCGGTTTCGGGCGTGTCGTCTGCCTGTCCAAGGCCGACCAAGGCCATCAGGCACGACCGCGCGGCGAACGCAGAGACCGGCAGAAAAGCCGAACGCCGCGGTGGGCCCCTAGCCGGGAGCACGCCCGTCTGCAGATTTCCTCCCCTGGTCCGAGCTCTCGGCGCTCCGGGCTGAGATCGAGATCGGAAGGAGGCGGCGGGAGCCACCTGCTGGCCTCCGCCGCTGCCCGCACTTCCGGGAAGGTGCGCTGAGACGGTAACTTCCGCAAAGGCGACCCAACGTGGGGGGGGGCGCCGCCGCCGCCGAACCGAGGCGGCCGGAACGGGCGGTTCGGTCGCTCTCCGCGAGGCGCAGCGGATTAGACTGCGAGCGCAGCGCCGGGAGTCCGGAAGGTGGAGAAGACGCCAAGGGCGATGCCGAGGACCCAGAGCCACCTCGCTGTGCCCGTCGGCCACTGCGTTGCGCAGCGACTCAACTCACGGTTCCGAGACTCGGGCCACGCGCCGGCGCGCATCGCGCACGCCCTCAATCCGCCCTGGAAGGGGAGCGGTCGGCCCGCTCCGCCTTCCTTCTTCGGCACCGGCAGCCTCGAAGGCCGCCGGATGCCGCGCCGGCTCGGCGCCTTCTGCTCCCCCCGCTCGCGACCCCTTCGGGAACCGCGGAGGTGTCCGTCTCCGACGCTAAAGCCAAGGCGAGAACCAACGGAAGAGGCACAGGAAGATTCCGGGAAGAAACGGGGGCGGGCAGACGGGAGGGGTGGAGGAAGGACGACCAAGGGGAGACGTCCTTCTGGCGGACGGAAGTCCAGCAGCGCCTGGGTCCGCTGCCAGCACCTCGGAACGGCTGGCTGAAAGGGTCGTCAGTCGTTCCGAAGGCACGGGGCCATCCCCGACGCGATGGACTCCCTCAGGAAGAGGGGAGCGGGGGAGCGAAAGGAGCCCCTCCCTTGCGACCGGCGGCGCGCTTCCTCGCTGGGTTCACCGGCCGCGCGAGGGTGGCTTTTCCGTAGGCACCACCAAGGAGTGAAATCGGAAGATCGAAAGGCACAGCGCCTCGGTCCATCGGCGGGGGGGAGGGCTGGCGGCGGCGGCCAAACGAACGCGGGATCCGGGACGTGGAGAGGATCGAAAGGGGGAGAAAGTGCCGCGGCAGGGTAGCAGTGAAAGTAACTGCCGCCCCAGCCCAGGCAGAGGACGGAGCGAGTCCGGGAGCAGCCGGGAACGCCCGCATTCTCCTCCACTCGGCTGCCGGGGGAACGCGCGCGGCGATGCCAGCGCGAAGGAGCAGCTGGGAGAGAGGAGGGGATGGGGGGAGCCACGCGCTGCCCTAGTCCGCAGCCCTTCGAGGCATACGGCCGGGAGGAGATGAAAGGGAGACCCGCGCGTCGTCCGGTGAGCTGCCATGCGCGGGAGACCTCGGGGAACGCATCCGCGCCGGACCACGAGTCTCCCGCGAAGACGGCCGCCGCGGAGGGGACCGCGGCGCTGGCCAACGAGCTCGCCCCGAAGACCCCGAGGGAGCCGCCGGCTCCTGGAGGAGATCCACGATTTCTCTTCGTTCGATCACCGCCTGCTGATCGAAGCGCCACCGCAGCCACGCCGCCGTCGCCCTTCACGACGTTTTCCCGCCGTTGCGAAGGCGTGCGAATGCGGCGCAGACAGGACCGTCGTAGTGATGCGGTGACAATGCGGCTGGTTATACCCATCGTTAGTGCCACATTTGGACGCCATTGTTGCGGCATTTTTTCCCCAACCTTGCGGCGCACTTTTCTGGCATTCAAAGCCTCGCCGCTTTGCTTCCATGGTAACGGCGCTGCATTCGGATGAAATCATGGCACTGGATACGGTACCGGCGTATTTTTATCACCTTCGCGTAACACCCCTGCAGCATTTCGTCGCCTTCCGTATTCAGGATGTTTCCATGACACCGTCCAGCACTTCCGATTCGTGTTCGCACTATCGTCGTCCAGCGATGATGTATTTACGATGCTGGCACGACGATGTCACCACGGACGCAGCAGCACTGTCGAGGTATTTCGCGACGCTTGTGACGGTGTCGTAAGGGTAGCCTCGCGTTTTCTTGGCAATGTGGTGGCATTCCGATGCGTAACCGCGGCAAAGGAGCCATCTTTTTTTTTTTTTTGGCAGCGTTTTCCTCTCGGTTTCTTACGGTATCGTTAAGATATGAACAGTGCCGGTGTCCGTGTTGCCGCGGTGTTCCTCTGGCGTCCGTAGGGTTTCCCTTGGCGTTCGCTCCAGATATGTCATGGTATCCTTAAAGTGTTTATGGTGTCGCCAGCGTGCCCATGTAGTGTGTGTCCCTGTGGTGTCGGGCTGTTCACAGCATCGCCGTGTCGCCTTGGCAACTCTGGCGCTCCCGCCGGGACGACACCCCGGCAGCTGCAGGAGGGAGGATCTCCTGAGGCTCCAAGGAAGGAACGAACCCGTCGATGGAACACCCACCCCTGTGCTCTCGCCTTTTATTGGTCGGGCTGCACGGAGGGCACCGGGCTTGACCTCTCCCTGTCCCTCTCGGTCCTAGGAGCAGCGCGCGCAGCGTCCTCCGGAGAGCGATCGTTAAAACAAGATGTGGTATTGCAGAAGTACCCTTTCCTCTGGAAAGGAGAAATCGCGATGAGGTGGTCACTTCCAGGTCGATGTCCGCGTACGCCGGAGGGCTTCTTTGCGACTCGCGAGATTCTTCCTGCTCGTCCCCTTCCCCCTCCGGGTGCAGCGGAGAGATCGTGGGGAGGGGGCGGCTGGGCCCTCTGAAGCACGATCGGACCTCCTACGCGACGACTGGAGGCTTGTAGACGCCGCCGCCGCTGCGAGAGGGTGCTCTCACCTTCTCCTGCGGCTTCCCTCCCTTCCGCCGGGATGAGAGGGAAGCGGCATGGCTCTCGCAGGAGGCGAAGGGTGGAGGAGGGGGCTTCCGCGTCCACCTGGGCAGCACTGCAGAGTCCAAGCGCTTCCGCGGAAGACGCGGCGGCGGCGTTTCCCGGCAACCGCTCTCGGATTCGCCGAAGAGCGACCGGAAAGGGGCGAGGCGGCCGAGAGAGGACCCCGCAAGCGTCCTCCTTCGCGTCTCCCCGGACCACCCCTTCAGAGGCGACGGAAGCGGAGGACGGGAAGCGCCGCCCTCTGGGAGCGCGCCGGCCGTCGCCTGAGGCGCCCGCCCTTCCTCCCCCGCGCTCCCGGGGGGTTGCAGACCGAGCGTGGGCGACGCTGAGCGCCGCACCCGGCTCGCTTCAGTGTCACCCACGTTCCGCCGAGTGCTTCACAGTGGTCCGTGAGGATCGGCAGCGCCCACCTACTTTTCAGCGCGATCAGCTGCTTCAGCCTCTTCTCCGTCTCCCGAAGCATCAGCATCAGCAGCAGCAGCAGGCGATCGAGGGTGCTGGGAGAAGGGCAGCCGCCCTGTAGGAGGGCCATCGCCGTCTGCGCGTAGAGCTGTAGCAGCCGCAACAGGCAGGGCAGCTGGGCGACCGACTCCTGGAGGTGGTCGGCGGGGGCAGAGGTTGCGGCGTCGCCCATCGTGGTTGTCTCGTCCTGCCCACCCGTCACCCCCGCGTGGTGCGGAAACACCTGCAAGAGAGGAGGCGACTCTCCACCTCATGAGCACGTCTTTCCTCCAGCCCTCCCCCATGCGCCACTTGGCCGCTCCCCGCGCTTGAAGGCTTTCGCCAGGGGAGGCGACGAAGAGCGTAGAGAAGCCGGGACGGATCGGTGCCGGGTGAGGGGGGCTCACTCACCAGACACACTGCCACCAGCAGCGAGGGAACGAGGAATCTGCTCCAGGGGACGGTCATCTCTCTCATCGCTCGCAGCGACCTGCCGGCGATCCACAGGCGAGAGCGCGCGGAGGCGAAGTGACCGAGAGGATCCGCGCGCCGGTCCGATGGCGTGTCGCCCCCGCAGTCCCGAGGCTCTCCCGGAACGCGCGGAACGTGCGCGGCGAATGACCTCTGCCCTCCCGAGAGCGGTCAAAGTCCCTGAGTGAGCAAGCGCCTGCCCAGCAGTGCCTCAGTGGATCCCGAGGGGCTGACTGTCCGTGGGCCGCATCGCTCGCCCGGAGGGCGGAGAGAGAAGCTGCTGCGCGCGCGCCAAGGACCGACCCCTCGCGGAACGAGGCATCCTCCCCCCTCACCCTCTTGCCGGAGGCGCCCGAAAAAGCGTCGTCTTCGCAGGTCAGTGACCACGTCGGAGGGAGCCGCGCGCCTGCCTCCCCCCACCTGAGGAAGGGCTGCTGTGCAACGCCAGGAGTACCCTACGGGACGCCACCTCCGATGCAGGAGAGGATCGCTGTGGCAACGGCAGCGGGGGAGGGGGAAGGACCCGCAAGCGTCCCCGCGGGACGCTGACTTCATGGGGAAGACCAGGAGGCTTGTGTTTCCCCTGCGCGGGCGTCTCGCCTGCCCTCGGAGTGGGCCCACCGCTGCTGCGGCAGCCGCCGCCGCAGCAGCCGCTTTGCTCGGAGAGCAAACTTTCATCCCCCTCGCGCGCGCCCGGTCCTTGTTTGATCAGCGGGAAGGGAGGGGGGGAGATGCAGCAGCCGCACTCAAGAGCCGCGCGCCGAGGGAGGTACAGGAGAGCGCGCTCCTCCCTCCTCCTCCCGAAGTCGCATCTTCTGACGATGACAGGAGAGCATCCGGCGGAATTTTGCTTCTCCCCTCATCCGGCCTCGTAGTCGGCGTCCTGACCGGTGGCCGGGAATCGCTGGCAGCTGCGCACGCACAGGCGCCTCCCGGCCGGCCAGCCCGCTCGGGCGAGAGGCGCCGCGCTTCTTCGGGAAGAGGAGGAGGGCGACGGAGCAACGACTTTCCCTCTCCTTCCCTTCCGCTTTTTCGGATGCTGAGTCCATCGGACAGCGGACAGCACAGCAGCAAGCGCTCGAGCGAATTCGACGTTCCCCGTCTCCTCTTCGAGGCTTGCAGTCGCTGCCGCTTCCTGGGTCCCTCAGGTGGGCTCGGGGTCCACTCTAGTGAGCTCACGCTCGGAGCCCCGCCCCTTTGCCTTGCTCCCTCCAAGAACAGCGGGGGAACGAGCTCTTCTTTGGTAGACATTCCGAGCGTCAGGACGAGTAGCCGCTCCATTCCGGATGGCGGTAAATCCCTCTTCCCCCCTCCTCCACTTGTCGTAGGTCCCTCTTCCCCCCTCCACTTGTGCACGGGCAATATCGTAGCCGAGGAGGGAGACCGAGGCGCGATTATTGCTAGTTGAAAACTTGTCGTAGGATGGGGGAATACCGGCAGGAGACCTATTACCTGTTGCCGTGGAAACGTCTTGCGCTGCAACCGAGGGCCTCGTGGTATGAAACCAGGCTCGCTCCGTATCACCGGGACGAGCCTGGCAAAAGAGGAGTGACGAAAACAGGGACACAAGGTCGGGATGCAGGTGATTAACCCTTTCGTGGAAGCCACTCCAAAGTCCACAACGTACAAACGTTGAAGTGAACGGAATCCTCAGTACGCATTTGGCATTGTATTAGTATTTCTAAATCGGTACACGCATCCATTACGGGCAGCAACATGCCTCGAAAGCACACGTAATACGAAAAAATCCAATTCAATCGCATTCCACGTGCACGTAATCGTGTGCTGCCTGTTTACATATATATATACATACACATGTACATAAATACAGGCATGTATGCAGGTAGGCGATGGAATTCACGTTTGCGAACCACTTCGGCTTTCGCAGGTGAACCATCCGAGAGAATATCACCTTTCAAGTACCTCCCTGTTTGCGAGCTGAAATCACGTGTACAGTACATCGGCTTGGAAGGGTTCGTACATGACAGATAGAAAGAATTGTTCCATTTGAGTTGCGGTTCCGACTTGTTCAACACTTGCAGACTTTGCAGGGGAAGATGCTCAGGCAAGAAAGACGTTGCTGCCATCTTGGAGAACACTCTAGAAGGGAGGCTCAGAAGATAATTATGACGAAACGAGCTGGAAAGCTTGCGTTATTATGGGTTAACGAGAATGGATGACGTCAGAGGCCGAAGTCAGCACTTCGTAAATGACCGCGTTGTCTTTGGTACTTCCGCAGTGCTTCAACTTCCGGTGGGAACGAAAAGGTTGCCGGCCGCCGGTCTAATTGCTTCCGGAATTCGCTTTTGATCGTTTGCTGTTCGAAAACGAGCAAAAGTAACTCGGATTTTTTTTTTTTATGGTTGCGAAAGAAAGAAACATCGAAGACTTCGGACGCATTCCTTCCTTTCCAGGAGGCACGCCGACGGAACACCGCCCACACCAGGTGGAAACGAAAAACGGGAAGCGCGATCCCAGGTGGTTCCCGGAAGCATCGAAGGATGGGGTTTTTATCGATCCGGGAAGACGCCGCCCTCAGGCGCACTCCGACGTGGAACGATGTGCGCACCTTTGGCTGCGCGTGCAGACGGAGACGTCGTGCGAGGAGGTCGCGCTCGCTCTCTCCTCCTTTCCCATCCTTTTCGGGATGAAATCTGGCAGCCCTTTTCTACCGCCGAGCAATAGCAGCAGCCGCTTCTTCCCGAGTCAACAGAACCAAAGTCGCCTTTCTCGAGAGTTGCAGAAGGGAGGGGATGCTTTCGGGAAATGAAGGCCGGGAACACGTTCCTTAAATCTCCCTGATTCGTCTCTCCTTCAGTTTTGTGCAGAATCGTGGCAAATTAATTCTGATTCGGATAAGCAACACGTGGATAGAAAATGAAAAAAAAAAAAAAAAAAGGAGGAGGAGAAGAAACCTTCCATGAGCTTCTTTGCAAACTCAAGAGTAATTAAATCCGGAGGGACGGTGCAGTTATCTTCCATGAACATTTTGGAGTAAGTGCTTCTTTATCTTTTGAATGCAAGGGTCGCTCAGAGTGATATGAAATGCCACACAAAAGAAAGAAGAATGTCCTCCTTAATCTCCAGTATAAAGGAGGATGCTCGGGAGTCAGGGAAGAGAAGAAGGCGGCCGCGTGATTCGGGTCCGGTTTTCATTTCGTTAGTGAACAGGCGCAGGGCCCAATTCCAGCACGTTGCCCACAAACACGGAGGGAAGAGTACGGCCGTCCGAACGAGCCCCATCCCGCTTTGATCGACGGCGCGAAAGCGACGGAGAGAGAGAGAGAGGATGATAATCAAGGAAGATGCATAATCAGAGAGGAACGGGGCAAGGAGCGGTCTTGGCAACTCCCCGAGCGCAACGGCAAGCCGCGTTGCATAAGCTGCGGAGGAGGAGCACCTAATTTCACGCTTAAATCGCCAGTTCCGTCTCCTAAATCACACTCCGCACCACGCACGCACGCACTCACACGCCTCGGAAGGCGGGAAGAAGGAACAAGAGCAGGCCGACACTGCAGCGGCGGAAGGAGGCGAGGACCCGCGGGCCGAAAAGCGCCCCGGTGGGGTTTGCGCCGGACGCTCTGTGCCCCACGCGGGGTCGAGAGAACCGAGGTCCTCCAGCGTCTCTTTCCACGTCGTTCACCTACTAGCCGGACTCGGTTTCCGACAGAAAGTTTCGCTCCTCACGGAAACGCATTCAGCTTCCCACAATCGGAAAAGAACGTACCCTAAAATGTTTTCCCAGTGCGGAACACATGAACCCACCCTGAGAGGGGGGGACTTTGTGGGCCCTTCTCCTACCAACGCCGGGTTTATCGACCGGATCCACCTCCTCTCGCAGTCAGCCTCCTCGCTGCTTTGTCGATCCCATCCACCTCTCTCTCCTAGGACAAATTTCCACTATTCTCTCCGATTGCGGGGCAAACCAAAGTAAAGTCTCGGCTGGGAAAGAACATCTTTGCCAGCGAGTGCTTGTGCGTGGCAGCGGCCATCGAGGAGTTGCTAACATCGGTGTTCTGTCCCAGTTCGAAGGATGGGTGCTCGGAAGATAGAAAGCTCAGGATCTCAAGTTCGAAACCGATGCTGTCTCCCTCCTTGGTCATCCCTAGAAGGCCCGTTCATGTGGAAGGGATCTCAGGCATCCCCAGGGCCGTGACGGTGCGGACAATGCCCCGTTTTCACCGCCACCTCACTCGATTCGGCGGAAGGCTGCGACAGTCAGTTGAGTCCCCTGGAGCGCAAGGAGTCCCTCAAACTCCTCACGAGCAGAGTGGCCTTAGCTCGTCTTCCCTTTCCTGGAGACTCTTCTCTCAGCTAGCGGGCGCGGGGTCTCCGGGACCGAGAAGTTGCCCAAGAATCGTCGGATGAGCCATGAGTGCTGCGGACCTTCCATGCACCCGGCACGCGCGTACCTCAACTGCTAAAGGCGCGCCCGTAGCGACTGTTCCGAGGAACCGTCTCGCTGGAGTGCACGAGCCTAAGGCGCCGGGCTTCTGTTCCTGGGATTGTCCTCCTGAGGACACGTAGGCCGGGGCTCTACACGGGCGCTGCTGCTTTACCCTGGACGAGGAGGAGAGCGCAGCTCCTTCTCGACTCTGGTTCCCGACCCTTTTGCTTGCCGAGTCCATGAAAAGGAACTGCTTCCGGAGCTCAACGCATCGACGCAGGCAGCCCTGGGGGGGACGGACTCTTCCGAGTCGAGGAGCGTGGGAAAGCGCTGCCGCAGGCGGTCCCCAGGTTCTCCCAGTAGGAGACAGGAAAGAGCCCGCGTGGCGGAGGGCAGCGGCCACGGAAGCAGAGGAAACGGACGGCTCCTCGGCAAGCAGGCAAGCAGGAGGGCAGCGCCGTCCTTCCTGCGGGAGAGCCGACGACGCTCCGCCGAATCTCCCCGGCGAGCGCTTGGATCGAAGCCAGGCGACGCGAGGCGGAGTCGCCGCCTTGCGGGCGGACCACGCGGACTGGAGGCGCGGGGGAGCGAGACGGGTCCCCGGCTGTTGTTGCCGCCAGGAAACCACCGTGGGAAGCACTTCTCGACCAAACGCTTCGTCCTCCCCTACTCTCCCAGGAGACGTGTCTGCCGGAAGAGAAGCGCGCGCGCTCTCACCCGGGCAGAGCCCCAGCAGCCCAGAAGGGTGAACGAGGAGGTAGTCTTTCAGTCGGAGGACGATTCTTGGGCAACTTCTCGGTCCCGGAGACCCCGCGCCCGCTAGCTGAGAGAAGAGTCTCCAGGAAAGGGAAGACGAGCTAAGGCCACTCTGCTCGTGAGGAGTTTGAGGGACTCCTTGCGCTCCAGGGGACTCAACTGACTGTCGCAGCCTTCCGCCGAATCGAGTGAGGTGGCGGTGAAAACGGGGCATTGTCCGCACCGTCACGGCCCTCCTGGAGTCGCACCCCCCTCTGGGGAATAGCGCCGGACCACAGGAGGCAGCGTCTTCTTTTTTTTTGTATGTCCCGCGACTCCTTGCAACTCCTTCCCAGCTGCGAGCCGCTTGCCCGGAAATGAGTAGCTTTCCTCCTCGCCCCTCTGTGAAAAGCCTGGGAAAACATCTCAGCTTGGAGGCCTCCTGGACGGGGTTCCGCAGAGTCCCTGGGTAAGAGGATGCGCCAAGAAACCCGGTCGAGCGATTTTCCTGATGGCCTGCTTCCGCCCTCGATGACTTACAGAGGTTGGTGTTGGGGTCTCAATCGACTTTTCGGCTGCGACCACGGGCCTCGAATGACGCGAGCGTCGACGGAAGGCCTGGTGGAATCGTTCCTGGACTGCTTCGCAATCTGCCACCTGCAAGCCCAACGTTTGAACCGGTGAATGCTCTCTGGTAGGCGGATCACGATAAACCGCGTCGCGGCAGCGCACCGTGCTGCCGCCTGTTTGGGGAGGCAGACGGAGCAAAGGTGGGGACGAGACACCTCGAGTCCTGTCTTTAGTCGCGCCGATAGGGCAGCCAACACTGACCCGTATGACCCAGGGCGCTCACAGAGGGAGACCTGGGAGCAACAACTGCCTGCGGAGGAAAGCAGGGATCGTCTGGTCTTGCTTCTCCACCTCCACCCTGCCCTGCGGGACCTCGACCAGCCGACTGATCCTGGCCTGCAGCCTATGGGCCGGCATTGTGGGACAGGAGAACCTGGGACTTTTTCCTGACTGGATTTCGTCGTCAACGTCAGCGGTGGCATGGTCTGGAAAGGGTTAAAAAGAAATAGAGGAAGAAGGGGAAGGAACGTGGAGCAGTATGGGCTCATGGAAAGGCGTGATGCGGGTGGATACGAGGTAGGCGAGAAGGAGGAACAGGTGAGAGAGCGTTGCCGCAGGGGCGCGATGGAAATCGCACAGCCCGACCGAATTGCTGACCGCGTTCTCCCGCGACTTGGCAGTCGGAACGTCCGCATCGAAAGAGACCGCCGCGGGCCAGAAGGGCAGGCCGCAACCCCCTGCGCTGTCCCGCCTTTCCCTGGAAGCACGTCGCATTGCTGACGCAAGGCTGCAGCGCCCCCCTTTCCCCCCCTTTCCCCCTCTACGTCGCCTGGGAAGACCAGAGATTCCTCCTCCTCCTGCAAAGAAAGTCGCCTCCTCGCTGTCTACTGTTGCCTCTGCCTTTGGATGGGGCTCGGAGCGGCCCTCGCGGGGCCCACATGCCTTGCAGCCACCACTGAGGCCTCGTGGAATCCGGGGTGGCTAGGGGCGGAAACTCTTGCTGGGAGCTTTTCGCTTACACTTTGGGTGGAGGGGAAACGCCGATCGCTCGCGCTCAAACACGACCCGAGAGGTGAATGCGCTTGACGGTCAGAGGTCAAAGAAGAAGGGCCGAACCGACGTGCGATGCCCTTCTCTGCGGCGGTCAGATGCTCGCTCCTCTGCTTTTGCCTCTCTCTCTAGAGCGAAGAGGAGACGAAGAGGAAGCGACGAGGGCAATCCATCTCTCTTTTCCTACTGCTCGTCTCCCCCGCTGACGTCCCCCTTCCTTTTCCACCCTCTCCCTATCAACGCCACTTTCTCCTCCCCCTTACCTTCCGAGACGCGTCCCAGCTGCGGAACGGTGGCAGTCCCGGCTGCCGTCCGCTGCAATCCGGGAAGACGCTCGGCAGGTCCCCACCTACACGAGGGGATGTCGGCTCCCGGCAGGCTGTGCCGGGAACGCGGCTGTCCAATGGCGAGAAGACGCTGATCCCGAAGACGCGAGATCGCCGACCAATAGGAAGGAAGCGCGCTCTCTCCGGCGGTCCGGGATAAGCGAGCGGCACTCCTTCTTCTCGGGGAGAGACTGCGCCCCGGCGCAGTCCTCCGGTTATCGCGTTCTCGGAGTGTCGTGCGCTTCCCTCCTGGAGGAACATTCGGAAGCGGGGGACGCGCGCGCGCGACGCCGACGCCAACGACGACGACGACGACGACGACGACGACGGCCTTGGTGGTGGTGGGAGCGGCGCAGGCGCGGAAGGGTGAGTTTCCGTCCCTGGCGCGGCTGTCGGCGCCGGCGCCGCTGCACCCTCGCGAGGAAGGACGGGGGGCCAAGGGTGGCGGGAGCAGAGAGCTCCTTAGGAATCACGTTTCCAGAGAGGCTATCCTGGGAGAGGCGGCCAGATGAAGTGGGGTGGGGTCCGACCGTCTCCCTCGGAGGCGCAGCTTTGGGAGGGAAGGGTGCTCGCGTCCGGGTCCTGCGCCAACACGAGGCTTGTTGGGGGGCAGGGTCCGTCCGTCTCGTTCGATTGAGCTCATGGGGAGGAGCCGTTCCGTTCCCTCCCGAGCTCATGTGCCCGGGGTCAGCTCGGCGTAGAGGGACGCGCGGGGTTCACGGCACTTCGTGAGGAAGAGAGGGACGCGGCGGTCCGTCCCATTTCCGCAACAACGGTCGCGTCCGGTGAGTCCAGCGAAAGGAGCCCGGCGGCGAACGCTGCGGTGCGCTTGCAGCACGGGAAGCCAGGAATGCGCCAACGGAAAGCGAAATCGAAACAAAGGGAAACCTAAAAACAGGGAAAAGGAGATCCTCCTTCCTCTCTCTTTTTTTTTTTTTTTGACAAAATAAAGGAATAGAAAAAAAGAGCGGCGGAAGAACAGGATTTCTGCAGTTGGGTGCTTTCTCTGGAATCAGCGCGCATCCTGGATAGGGGGAGAAGTCAGCGTTGGGGGCCTCCCCTCCCTCAGTACCGAAACACGCTGCTGCTGTGTGCTCCGTTCCCTCCGCCAGCCATTTACCAACACGCCCGTGGCCATCCCCTTTACGAGGCGTCCTTGGAGCCCGAGGAAGGATGCACCTCAGAAAATGGGAGAGCTCCTTGGAGCCCTACGGCGTTATGGCATCCTCGGCTGCCTTCCTCGTGGGGAATTCCTGAGTCAGGGACCACCTTCACGCGATTCACGCAGGACTCGGGTGCGACGGAGCGCGGGAGATGGTGGAAACGTAGGCGACGCCATGGGAACGCTCACCCGCGCGCTCCGTTGTTGGGGTGGTCGGTCAGACTGTTTGCATCCGCTGCTCTCGTGTGCGGCGCGTCCGCACGGAAATGCAAGGTTACCAACTCTTTCTAGTGAGTTGAAAATCCAACTTTCCCGGAATCAAAGCGATCACAGTGAGTGCGTACGATTAGATATGTGCGACGACTTCAGGTAGACGCAAGAACCAGGTTTTTAAAAATCCAACTGGAACTAAACGCTCGAATGTCTTAGAATTTCCTTTCTTTACTGTATTTGTGTCTGCGTGTGTATATTGAATTACACATCGAGTCTCAGATATATATATATATATATATAAACAAAAAAAAACTAGTAGATAATCTTAGTTCTTGCAATTGCTGCTGTTTCAAAGAACCTAAGGAAGAACTTTCGTCAATAATCATGATCTGACGCCCCAAACAGGAGATACGACTTTCCGATAGCCGATATCATCGCAAGTTTATATTGGATTAATGAATTCCAAGTCACAAACTTCTCTTTGATTAAAGTGGTATGCACATCTTCATGGGGACAAAAGAGGAAAGAAAGGAGGAGGGGAAAACACACACACGAAAAAAAAAAAAAGACGTGCTTAGTTTATTCGATCCGTTCAGATCCCTCGCTCTTGATGCTTGCTTCACTAGGCATTTGCAGTCAATCATAGCCCTGAGATTAATTCAGTACCATTTCCACTGCCGACTCAACGACTCCAGGAAGCGGTTTCTGTTGGCGATCCGTTTTCCTCCCGTAGCCTCTCCGGTTTTTAATTCGAGCAAATCGGGTTTTCGATATTCAAAGCCCGCTGGGAGTCCCCGTGAAATCCATGTCGAGTAATTTAGGCGAGGAGGGCGTCAGCCACTTGCAGTTCGCAGGTCGTATCATCATCGCCCCAGTCTCTGTCGCTGCAGCGCCTGGACCCGTGACGCCTGTGCTCTCTGTCCATTTCCTGCTTCCCGTGCTCGACCTCGTAATGACTGCTTCCCCTGCGTGCCACCGCTGGTTAAAAGAGCATCGCGGGGGGTGATAAGTGAACATTTTATTTTTTTTTTTTTTTAGGAGTCTCCTCAAGCTGGGAACTTCAAATTCCTTCGTCCGATTTTGGTTTTCCTTTTCTTCTCTTTTTTTTTTTTTTCGTGTTTTTAAGTGTGTGTGCGCGTGTGTTTTGTGGAGAAATTCTGCATGATTTGCTAGATTGATTTTAGATCCGTGATGGAGGAATTGACGTGTTAAGTCCTTTGTGGTGTTGCGCGGCATGGCGTCTGCCTTCTTCGTCCGCTTCGCAGATCCATCCCTAAGGCTTATTAATCTCAGATCGCTGTTCATCCTAGAGCCTCTCTTGACCGACGTTTAACTGGAGGGACAGCGAATGGCCTGACACTCCTGTCGCCATCATTGGACATCGTCTTAAGCACCAAGTGGACTTTTCTGGAATTACCGCCGCAGCCCTCATGGCCTGGGCATTCAGGAAGTCGGCGTGCGGATTAAGGAGAGGCGCCCGTCCGGCCGTTCCGAATTCGTGCCGAAGAGTGTCCGGAGACTGAAACTGCCGTAGTCCGCTTCGCGATGGTGGCGAAGGTGGTCAAATCTCTTGCGCCCTTGGAGACCTCCCGGGCTCTCTTCGGTGTCCACACAACCACTCTTCTGCCCAAGCTCGTCCATGCCGTGGTCGGCACGCTGGTTCGTCCGCGGAGCGGGAGCGCACGTCCCGTTTCGCATTTTCTCTCAGGAGCACGAGATCGGAGACTCCCGAACGTGAGGGAGCGAAGGGGGGAACGAGAAGAGGAAGCGGAAACGGAGCGTGGTCGGCGCGCGCAGTTGGTGGGGAGTTTCCCGTGGCTGCTCTTCCTGTCGCTGCAGAACCCGGAGGCGGCGGCACTCTGCGATTGGGATGCCCTCTGGAGGTCACCTTGCCGCGCGGAAGAGCGCGGCAAGGTGACCTGGAGAGCACGCCCACCCGGAGGCGCGCCGTTCCTCCTCGAACTTGGGCACCCCACCGTGCGGCCCGCTCTTCGCGGCGGTGAGTCGCATCGTCCGCCGCAGGCTGCCAGTCAAGACAGCTGCTGCTGCTGGGCATTCGGCGCCACTTACAGTTGCAGCGCGCGAGGTGATGGCAAAGGTGCTTGGCGAGACGCGGGGATAGCTGGGCAGGATACTCGAAAACGGGCCGTGGTCAGGAAGCAGATGTTGCCAAGCGAGGCGACGGAGGGGGGGGTCACTCGGCATGAGGAGGGGGTGGCGCTTGGGACGGTAGCCGGACCCTCCGCTCTTCTGACTTCCGCGCTGACTCGGCTCTATCTCGCCCCAGAGGGTGCGTGGGAATGCCCAGCAGGCAGCACGGAACGGCTGGCGCCATTTCACCTCCCCATCTCCAACGATCCCTGGTGGCGGACAGCTCCTCCCTCACTGTCCTCCCCTTCAGAGCTCCTGCGTCCCGCATCTTCCGCGACTTGAAGAAAGCCGGCGGCGGGCTCTAACGTCACGGCGCGTCTTGCCAGCGCAGGCGGGGCGAAGACGGTCAAGGTGGGCGTGCCCTCCCCTTTCTCCCCCTGTTCCAGTCCCCGGCAGTGGGGAGAGGGGGAGAGCGGGCGCTTTGGAAGAACCCGGAGTTCGCTCCGCGCGGTGGACTCCGCGGGGGAGTCGCGACCTCGGGGCGGTGGAGGATCTGACCCGAAGGGAACGCACCTGCCAAGTCGACCTGCCTTGGTGCGCGACGGGTTGGTCGCGACAGCCTGCTGCGTCCAGCCGGAGTGCGAGAGGGGAGGGAGGAGAGGAGGAGGTAGGTGATGGTGGGGGAAAGGGGGCGAAGCTTTCGTGGACCGCCGCAGCTGGATGGAACGGGAAGAAGGAGCGAAGGAGCTCCCAGCGTGAGGTCGCCCGCTGGCCAAGGGTGTGTGACCGCTCGATCCAGCGCAGCACCCAGGGGCGACGCAGGGTCCTCCGGGGCATCCGTCCCGCCTCCCCCGCGCCCAGCTCCCTGCCCTGCCCTTTCGATCTCTCTCTCCAGGCTGGCGACGGGCCACGTGGCTTCCCCCCCGCCCTTGACGTCAGCCAGCTCACTCGCACGTGCGGCTTCGCGCCCCGCCGCGCACGCGCGCGATGACGACGACGACGATGATCCAGGAGCTGCTGCAACCCGCGTGCCGTCGGCTGAAGAGCGGGGTGCTGGTGCTCTTCCGGAGGTAAGACTATCCCGCCCCCCTCTACCCTTCCTCCCACCCTCCGGGGACGCGTGGGTAGCTTGGGGAATACTGACCGGCCAACCCCGGAGCCGCACAGAGCCTGCCTGCTGGCACCTGCGGAGACGCCCCGGCGTGCTCCTCCCTCCTCGGCATTCCGGGGCGGACCAGCCGCTGCGGCTCCCTTCCCGGTCCTGTCGGAGGAAGCGGCGGCGTTCCCCCTTCGAGACCACGCAGCGAGATGGGGGGAAAGGGGGAGAGACCCCCCAGAAGCGCACGCGGGTGCGATCTCTTCCCGACAGGAGGGCGGACGGACGTCGACGGAAGGGGAGTCTCCGGAGATTCGAAGGGCGGGGGGGGAAAGGGGGAGGAAGAGAACTTTTTCCCCTTTCCCTCTTCCTGTTTTCAGAGTTCCCCGGGACTTCCCGGAAGTCCCGAAACGATTCCGGCTGCTCGGGCGAGTGCGCGCGCGCTCCCTTTCGCTCCGTCCTCCCCGCCCCGCAGCAGGAGCAGCGGCAGCGGAAAGCGCACGCGCCCCTACTCCCCCTCCCCCTTCGGGAGGGTCCTCACGCCGAGCCTCCTGAGGAGTGGCGATGGCGGCGGCGCACCAGTTGGACTGGGACGGGATCTCCCCCTTCCCCCCGCCACCCCTGCTCTCGGTCCCGCTTCCCCAAGAGGGACGCGCGCGCCCAGCCCGTTCGTCACAGAGGGCGCGCACACAGCCTCCCGGGAGCTCGCCACGCGCCAGTGGATCCCCTGAGGCCTTCGTCGCGGGACCTCTCCGGGCGCTGACCGCCTTGCTCCCGAGGCGACCGGCAGGAACGCGCGCGTCTCGGACCGCAAGTCGCCCCAGGAAATGCAGGAAAGGGGGCGTCGTGGAAATCGGCGAGCGCCTCCCTCCCCTCACTCACTCCCGCTACCCCGTGAGAGGAACGGGAAGCGCTTCTCCTCCTCCCCTCTTCCTTCTCTGCAGGCTTCCCGTCTCTCTCACGACGTCCGGCAACCGGGGAAACCGATCCTTCCGACTGCTACGCTCGGTAGCAAGACGCCTGGTCTCACAGGTGCCGCTCTTGACGGCCACTGAGCTCCGCTTCGTTCGAGGGGGGGAGGAGGAGGGGAAAAGGGAAGAGGTTGACGCCCGGGACGCCTGTTGATGCCCGTCAGTTCCGACCTCTGGATTGTGGCGTGGGGTGCCCCACGCCTCCCTCTTCCCCCTGAGGGGGTCATCCGCGCGGCCGCCCTTCACGCCGGCAGAGGCCTCCCCGCCCGACCTGACATCGCACCCGGCGGACGGGCGCTCCGGGATCATCTGCGCGCCCTCTCCCGCAACCCGACTTGCGGTCCTCCCGCCTCCCCAGGGACGGCTGCTGTGGTGACTACGCCCTCTGCGAGGTCCTCGTTCGCTCTTCCTTCTGGCTCTGCAACGAACGGAGGGGGCGTGCACGTCCTCTCTGAGAAGCGGCGGCGGTGTCAGGGGGGGGAGAGCGAATGGGCGGACGGTGACCCCGCGGACGATCCTCCGGCACCAGAGGGGTTTGATGACCCAAAGGGAGGCGGCGGCAGGGAGGAGGGTCTCCCTTCCCTGTTTACCCCTTCCCTGCACTTTGGGCTGTCCCAACCACCATTCCCTCCCGCACCTCGAGAGATGGCGCGGAGGCGGAAGAGAGCGCGCTCGCGGAAGGAGGGGAAAGGATTTCGGAAGGTTCCCTGCGACACTCGGCTGGCATCTTTCATCGCAATCGATTGTGGTCCTCGGAGGAAACTTCCCGTAATCTCTTCCCAGCTTCCACCCTCCTCCTCGTCTTGTCTTTCCGCTCCGACGACCGCGCGCGCGGGCGGGTTTCGCTTCCTTCCCAGCTGCACCGCCGTCGCCGTCGCCGGGGCAGCGGTGGCGGCGAGCGGGCGGGCGGACGCACGGAAAGACAAGACGAGGGAGGGAAGGAAGGGGGGGGGACCCCGAAAAAAAAAAAAAAAACATTTTCATGTTCTCGCGGGGGGAGAGGGGATTAAATGAGACGCGGCGACGATAAGAAATATGGGGACGCGCGGGAGCGGGGCAGGGCGGGGAAGAGGGGGAAAGGAAACGCGTCCCCGTGCAGGGGGAGGGGGAAAGGAGGCAACCATTCAGGAAGAGGGGAATCGGAAGAAGAGTCTGGATCGCCTCTACTGCCGCCACGCGCGTGGACCGGAGAGAAAGAGGAGGGAGCAGCCCCAGTCCTTCACGCTCGCACGCGCGCGCGCGGCCGCCAGGCGGCGGCGACTCCGAAACGGCCCACCCGCGTGCGGGCAAAGGAGAGGAGGTCGCCTCCGTCACGGCACGCGCAGGGTTGCACCCGTCGGAAACAACCACGTCTTGCTCCTGCTGGGTGTCCCTCCCCGTGCCCTTCCTTCCCGTTTCACTCACTCCCTTGCCTCTCTGTATTTCCTCCCATCCCCGCTATCCGACACGTCCTCCACTTACCGCGACACCGACAGTTGTCTTTTTGCGAACGTTCGTTCGCGATGCGCGCAACGCGGGCCACTCGCCTCATGAAGGAAGAAGCGGCCATTCCTGCCTGGTTAAGGCTGGGGCCACTATGTATTCGGAATATGTACTCACCATACTACTCTTGGAATAGCACGCTATCCACACTGTACAGTACAGATTCATAGTGTCCATACTTTGTATACGGATATAGTATGTTATCAGTTCTGGATAGCGCACCGTAGGCATCCGAGAAAGTCAACAATGCACTGCGTAACAATGCGCCAGCTCGAAATTTTTCAACAATGTGCGCAACAATGCTCTAATTTTTGCTCGACGTTTCGAACTGGGCAAACTGCTGCGGACAGAATGAAGAAAGCAAGGAAATGTCACAAATAAAGAAGGGGAAACAAAGCGTTCCACAGCCGATAAGCTTTCGGAATTTTGAGGGTAGGGGAAGTTGGCTCGGGTGTCATCTCGTGTGGGGAGGGAGTTACGGGAAGTTGCTCCCATAGCTTATGACAGTCAATTGAGTTCGGGGATTTGGAGAGTAGGGGAAGCCCGGTTAGGGTCTCATCTCGTTCATGGTTAATGTGCAGTTCTTCCATAGCTGCAGAGTCACCTGATTGCATAGGCTGTGGGGCTACGGGACGGTGGCTGGATCCCTCCTCTTTTGTGGCTCTACATGAAGTTCCGTGACCACTTGAACGCGATGGAGAGACCCCCCCTTTCAGGAAGGGGAGGCTGTGTGATGGAGCCTTTGAAATCGAATCAGGAATTTGTCAGTAGGCGACGCTGTTGACACAGATCCATGTCCTCGCAAAGTCGAGGAACGTTCCACAGCTTCTTAGTCATCTTATCTGAAAAAATCGAAGGGTAGAGAACGGTGTCACGAAGAAATCCTCCTCTTTGAGCGTTTCCGGGTGACAGGTGGTTCAGCGACAGAAAAGCACGATATCGCCGAAGAAGGGAATGGAGTCAGGGATACGTTCTGCCTCAAGCAAACGCACCGCTTCGCGTTCGTCAAAAACAGCAAATTGGACACGAAACGCCGTACAAGACAAGGCAATTTCGGTTGCTCAAGCAGGCACGCCCGCTTGACATCCCCGAAAAAGTTACTCAGAATTTTGCTTCGTTTCATCCGACTGTCGAGTTCCGGAAATTCGAGCGGACACTCTTGCTGCTACCAAACGCCACCGCAAACTGGTGAGGCGAGGGTTCCCATGGTGCAGGAACCTGTTTTCTCCCTCCAGCGCTGCTGTTTGTGCCTGGCTGTCCGTGTCTTGCATACTCCCGTCACGAAGTTCATCTCAGCTACAATCAAGTCATGGTTTTCCAGCTTCATTTAAGAATTTTTCCCATTCGTACACCTTATTTATCACTCCTCTGCCAGCAAAGAGTTGTACACTCAAGCCCTTTATCGCTACAGGCTCTTATTGTGGCAGACTGCTTCGTTGAATCGCAAGCTTTTTACATTCACGTTAAAATCTCCTTGTTTGTTCTTGGCAGTTTGATGAAGAAAAGCATTTAAAGGTGCTTCGAGAAAACTAAATACTAGATCAAAGTACATGGATACTATTCTGTGGATGTGGATACAATACAGTGTAAGTGGATACCATAATATCATCATGAATATACACTTTACGTGATGCTGTGTATGTGAATGGATGCCATAAATACAGATAGCATACTACAGTACACAAATGCAAACTGTAAATACGAATGGAGGATATTTTAGTGATCCTCTTCCATGTGAAGAAGTACTCTACTAGGCCTGTGGATTCCATAGGGCACATAAGCACACCATGCGATGTAAATCGTAATGGATACTTTAGATGGATGCTCCACAATGTGAACGACTGCTGTGCAATATCAGTGTACCGTACGCCTCATACGTACAGAGTGAGCGATTTCAAACCGACTCCTCTCGAGCCCGTCTTTGCGCCGTGGCTATCAGGATGGCCACGGCGCGATCTAAAAATGCAATCTAAAAATACACGGCGAGGGCCTGAAAGGCGACCCTCCTCAAGCCTGGACTTGCGACGAAAAATAGGGCGCAATGCATGAGGTGCGGCAGGAAGTCACAGGTAACTTCTTCAGTGCTCACTTTCGGGATGGCTTTAGGTGGTGGCCTACGCTGCCGTGTTGTCTGAATGTGTAGGTACACTGTGCTGTGTGTGTGTAGATTGGATGGATGCATGCATGTGTGCATACTTCCCAGAGGAGTTGACGTTCTTACTCTCGCGGGACGGCTTGTGGAACCACCGGGGGTGAGCCGCGGGCTGTACACCCCGGTTCCGTGTCTCGGAAGACGGTAGTCGGCACAGCGGTGTCCAGCACGTACCCGCGCTGCTTCTCAGCGCCCCTTTCCGCGGCTCCACCGGTTCAGCCGAACTCCCCCCACAGCAACAAGCAGGCGTTTCCATGCCTTGGGGCATGCCAGCGCCTACGTCGGTCGCACTAGACGGGAGACTTGCCTCCAGCAAAGAAACTTCCCTTTGAGCCCGGTTGAGCGCGACTGCGGTAACCTTTCCCCCCAGTGGCCCTGAAGTCTCGATCTGGTAGGGCTGTGAGGACGTGCGTCCCGCGCGCTAGATATTCGACAGCCTCCGGGATGGAGCCGCGGACGCCTCCACCCGCGGGTCGTCCCCTCGTGGGAGGTGGAAGGGGAAAAGGGGTCGACAGAAGAGACAGATGGGATCTCGGCGCTGTTTTTTTTTTTTTTTTTTTTTTTTTCCCCCCTCCCGTTCCGTCGGCCTTCCCGGAAGTCTTCTCGGTTCCGGAAAGCATCGGCAGGCGCTCTCTTCCGGGAAGGAAAGAGCTCAGCGCGGGCGTCGACCTCTCGCCTGCTCCCGGCAGCATCTCGGTGCCTCCCCCGGGCCGTAGGGAGGCGTAGCGTCGGAGGGGGTTCGCTGCCGGTTTTAGGAACGCGGGACCCCCGGCCGAGTCGGCGTAGCCACTAGGGGAAGGAGGGAAGCGGATCTTCACGGGAAGGGAGGGAGGGAGGACCCTTCTCCTTCTCGGGGAGCGGAGGATGAGGGAGGGGAAGAGCTGCCTCTCCCCCACGAGCTGCTCCGAGTCGCTCGAGGGCGATCGCGTCAGTCCATCTGCTGGAGACTCCCCCTCCCCCGCGGTGCGCCCAGCCGCAGCCACCGCAGCTGGGAAGAAGAGGGAAGATGGACGGGTATTCTCTTCACCCCCCTCCTTCCCTATTTCTCCACTGTTCTGGTTCCCCTGCAATACGCCTGGCGGAAGGGGAACTTCCGGTACCTCACCGACCCATCGATCTGGGAGGGAAGGGAAGAGCGCGCGCGTCCAATAGGGGAGCGTCTGTCCGTCCTGGCCATCGATCGCCACGGCTCGTCCCATCCATCGCCGGAGGTGGACTTCGTCGATCCAACTCCTTCTCGGACCCGCGCGCCACAGCAGTTGCAGAGACCGCAGCCTCCTCTTCTCCCCCTCCTCTTCCTTTCCCAGAGTTGCCCACACTCACCCTCCCCTCCTTCCTGAGATCAGGACGCGCGTTCCTTCCCGAGCTGCCGCCGCTCCAGCGTCCTCCCGTTCATCCCCCTCTCCCTCTTTTTCATCTCCCTAAGTGGAGCCGCGGGATCGCCGGAGCGTTTTTCGGGACTTCGTCGGGAGGGACGAGCGCTTTTTCCGGGGACGTGACGATGACGTCAGCGTTAAACGGAGCGCATCGTTCAGAGACGGTCGCGTTTCAGAGTACCCGTGCCTTCTGTTCCACCTCGTCCTCATCCCCGTTTTATCCAACAAGACCGCCCCCATTTTCCCGTGTTCCTGTTCACCGCTCTCTCCCTATAACCCCACCCTGTCTCCCGCTCTCCCCTCTTACGCTTTGCTTTGCCTTCCCGTTTTTACCTCTCCCATTTCCCTCACCCTGTCCCGATTTCTCTCGGTCCTCCCCCCTCATTCCATTCTCCTAAGCTATTCTCATTATCTCCGTTCTCTTCGCCTCACATCCTCACCCCATCCTGTGAGAACTTCCTCATTCACATGCTGGACCTAAAGGATGTCAGAGTCAATGGGGTCAGAGGTCAAGGAGCAAGGACGGGTCTGCACCTTTCTCTCCCATCCACTCTGCCCGTTGGTCTTGCACTTTCCTCCCCTCTCATTTCCCCTCCCTCCAGTCCTTTCCCTGTCCTTCGCGTTTTGTTTTTTTGTCCCGGACTGCAGCCAGGAGTAGCGGCAGCGGGGCAGCCTGAGACGGGGGCAGCTGACCTCGCGTCCTCAACGAGTACATCCCTCAGACGGGCTGCTCGGGGAGGAAGGACAGTGGGACGGAGGGGGAGGAGTTAATGGGGAGAGGGGATAACGGCGGTGCGGCATTCCCTGGTCCCGCTGCGCCCATTAAGAAGGGTTGCCGGGCAATGAAAAATTCATCTCTTGTGAAACGCCGCTCGTCGCCCAGCATCCTCTGCCCCACTGGGGGAAGAGGAGGGGTGGGGAGAGGGAATGCTGGTTTCCTCCCTCTTCTCGCGGTCGAAGGAGGGGTGCAGCGGCGGAGGAACAGAAGCAGGGCAACCATGGCAACCCCTGCGGCGCTAGCGAAGTCGCCCCGCTTACGGCACAGAGTCCTCCCCGTCCTTGCCCGTCCTGCGGGCTTCAGGACGGGCAGCTCACACCTCCTCTTCCTGGTGAACAGGAGACCTCCCGTCCTGGGAGAGGGACAGTCGTGTGGCGAAAAGGAGGGAAGGGAGGTAATGCGACCACGCTGCGGCCCCAGCCCGGCGGGCAGTCGGCCTTTCCGGGAGACTCGACCGCGTGCGTCGGTCCGTACATGCAGGAGAAGGGATAGACTCTTGCGGCGCTCCCCGATTCCGGAGCCTCCGGTCGACTCGGCGGGAGGAAGAGGGAGATCCCTGGGAAGGGAAAGGGGAGAGCGGATCTCGGCTTTAGAGGGCATCCCACCCTCTTGAAGGTGAGAGAGGGGTGGCCTGCATCCCCTCCGGCGCGCGTAGCCCGAACATCCTCCTCCTCCCGCTCCCCCTCTTGCTTTCCCGTTCCGCGTCGCCGCGGGGAGTAGGCAGGTTCGCCTCCCGCCGAACGGGCCCTTTCCGGACGCCCGCTAATCCGGCTTCCATCTTTCCAGGAGGACCCCCTACGAGGAGTTTGAGATCGGCTCCATCCCGCAGACTCCTGAGTAAGTGACGCTGCAGCGGGTGAGGAAATCTCTTCCCTCTCCCCTCTTCTCTTCTCCCCTTTTCCTGCACTCTCGCACTTCCCTCTGCTCCTGCTTCCCGGCCTTCCTTCGCCGACCCGGACTAACTGCTCACTCGCAAAGACGAAGTTCCTCCTCAAACAGGCTCCCTGGAGACCCCACGGAGCTACAGCAAAGCCGGCCGTGACCGACGTGAACCCGTAGGGACAGGTCGGAGGAACCGACAAGAAGGAAGTGGAATGAAGGAAGAAAACGGGGGATGGTGGCTTGCGCGCCCGTGCCCCCGAGGTGAACCAGGTTCTGGATCTGGTTTCTCGAGCCCGCGGCCCTAGGTCCGCCGTATCTTTTCTTCCCAACATCCCAGAAGGTTCCTTCCTCTGCAGCAGCCATCGTCTGGCGCATCCCTCTTTGTCGGAGGTGCTCCTCGGCGGGAAATGCTTCCTTTTCTTTCGCAGGTTCCTTTGGTGGATCTAGGAAGCCGCGAGCGCTGCTGTTCTCTTCGTTTACCACCGCATCTCAAGGGAAAGTTGGGGGAGGGGGGAAGGAACATCTGGGAAGAAGATGCATCGCTGTGCACAAATATTCCAACCACGATCTTCATCGTCGACATCTGTCGTGGCTTCGGTTCCTGCTGGGAAGGTCTGTTCTTCTTCGTTCAAGAATGGACGAATCCCCAGTGGGTGCCATTTATCGGGAGCTGCGGCACTGCGCCTGCAGCTCTCCGTCAACTGCTTCTCCTCCGGTATTCCGTAGTCGAAAACACCCATCTTCACGAGGAGACCCTGAAGAAACGGTCTGGACAACGGTCTTCCCCAACCAGGGGATCCCTTCCTGTCATCTTCAGGCCGCAGAGTTGGTTCCCTCTCAGCTTCCGTTTTAGAACAGAATCGCTTCGGCTCCCCTATTGCGGAAATTTTCTCAGGATGCACAAACAATACCGGTTCAGTGGTTAGTGGTTTCCAGGTTCCGCGGGAATGGCACGAGAAGGAAGGAATTCCTTCGGGAAAGAAACGGAAACAGAGTGAAGTCTTCAGAGCAAGTGCCATTTTTCCACGAGGAGTGACCACGGAACAAGAAGACTGTAGACGAACTACTTACCTACAGCAGGAAAACAGCAATGCCAGTTGGCAAAGAAAGTTGCTTTTGTGGGAAACCTAAGAACTTTGCAGTGGTTACATACGGGCCCATCCACTAAGAAGAGGTTGCCCCGAGTCAGTCGGTAATTCAGCAGCCAAGGCGGTTGTCTCATCATTCGAATGTGAATAAGTACTCATCAAGTACATACAGTTACACATGAGAAAGCGCATGTATGAAAATACACTTGGCTTACCAGCGACTCTTGCGAAAACATTTTGAAAGACAGCGGCAGCTCGGTTACCTCAACGGCTACACCGCAGGGTGTGCATTGGGTGTGAAATTCTCCAAGTACGCTGTGGAGGTGCAGTAAGCATTCACGGCTTGAAACAGACGTCAGGGCTGTGAGATTTCGGACGACGCAGATGGAGGTGACCACCAGATGAACTGAAGAGGCGAGTGTCCGCAGGCAGCGCACGCGGCTACGAGCAGCGTCCGAAACAAATGAGGCACGGAGACGAAAACGCGAAGGGCGAGGAGGACGAGCCCTACGCAACAATGAAATCGGGTCGCATGGAAACGGCAGAAACGAATCGTCGTGCTCAATAATGGGATGAAAAACCGCTCTAATCCGAAGCTTGCCGCATCGCCATGGCAACGCCGTGCGGCGCATAACCGTCTCGAGATACCGGGGTGCTCTTTGACTCCGTCGTGCCGCCCATGGCAGAAGGCTGCCCCCTCCCCTCCCTCCCCCCTGATTGAGTTTCCTTTCCGAGAAGGCAGTCTCTTTTCAGTGCTTTTGTCACCGCCCTTCAATTTATTCGTTTCTCTATCTCCTATTAGATCTCAACCATTTGATCCATCAGCTTCCGTCGTGGATAGAGATATTCCGAGACTAAGGAAGATAGACACATATATTCGTCCAGAATGCCCCTGCTGTCCGAATATGAGCAAACGGTTCACTATGGCTATCATGGCAAGCATAGGTACGTGTCCAGAAAAAAAAAAAAAAACTGCCACTCTTTGCTCGAGTCTTGAGAGCGTGTTGGCTCACAGGAGACGTTCCTCGGGCTTTGTGAGTGGCAAAGCCGGAACTGAGTGACTGAGGGTGCGCGGACTTCCGGCATGACAGCCCTCTGTTCTTTTTGGAACGATTCGGCAAACATCTCTTTTACATGTGCGTGGCAATCGATGGGTTTCCTTGGAGAAGCAGGCCCCTCTTCTAGTTGGACTTGGGATAAACGTGTCTCGCATGAACCTATCTCTTCCGCACAAGGAACGCATCAGGAAAAACACTTTTTTCCGTGTCGCTATACTACTTTTTTTTTTTTTTTTTTTTAAAAAAAAAGGGGAAAAAAAAACAGCTTGTGCCCTATTTGTGTGATCTCTGTTGACATAGAATGACACCGCTAATTACATCTACATAGCATCACATAAAAAGTTGGGCATGCAAGAGTCCAGAGTCTGGATTGCTGATTACTTTACAGCAAGGACGGAAGTTTTTCTTAGTTTCTCCTTTTACAGGTGCTTAGCTATTTACCTTTGCCGTGAAATGCTCCCTCGACCCCGAAACTCGTCAATTGTGGATCGAAACGGATCCGTTTCTTCGCTTCTGACCCGCCTGAGTTCGTGGGATGCTCTTCCTTTTCCCTAGAAGTTCTTCCCGTTTCAGGAGCAGAAGTGTTTCGATCGCTTGCTCCTGACCAAAGATGCTTCCTGCATGTTTCTAACAGGTCCACCGAGACTTTTTTGGATTCCGAGAGCAGGAGAAAAATTCACCTACCCTGGGACGACGGATCCCAATTTTGACCTCAGACCTGAGGTTTGAAAACCCCGAAAGGAAATTTCTTTCCCCGGACTTTTCGATTCGGGGTTGTCGAAACATTTAGCGACAGCTGAGGGGTAGGGATGCTTGGCAGCCCTGCGGTACGAGTTTCAAACGTTTTACACATTTCCTGCTCGAATTCCCGCTCCTCAGCGAAACGAGACGTGGCAACCGTTGCGAAGGGATGCAGCGTTGCACAGGGGAAGACGAAATAAAGGCGTGGCTTTGGTATCCCGTCGCTTCAAAGTCTGCGGGCAGAGATCGGGGCGTGGTGCCTCTCCACTTCTGGATGCGGTTGTGTAGCCCCGACCCCCTGAGAGGGAAACGCGAAAAGCCCTCCTCGCCCTTTGGAGGAGGGCCCGACCACGACCCCAGTTTGCTTTCGGGCCTGCCTGCCTTCTCTTCGTGACATCCAGCGTGGCGACAGCTTGAATCCGCCTCGGGAAGACATCCACGTGGGCTCCCCGCGGTTCTGGAGGAGTTCGCGCCCATGCCGGGATTTCTGGGAACACGGAGGACGCCCTCGCTGGGAAGGGCGTGCGCAGTGGTTGCGGCTCGACCGGGCGTGTTCGCGGACCCTGCGAACGAGTCGGGTCGGCTGGCAAAGTGCAGTTTAAAAAAAAAAAAATCCCCTTCAACGGTTCTTTTCGGCCTTCAGTCTGTGCGTTCGTTTCCTTCCGCCGCTGCGGTCCAGAATTCCCAGACGCTGGGGTAAACCAGACGGGAAGTGGACGATCCACGTGCGCGCTGCTGCTTGTGTGAGTGGTGGTGGCTCGAGGGAGGGAGTGTCGCGTCGTCCGCGGTGCAATCCGTTTCTCCAGGAAAAAAGAAAAATGGAGGCCACGCGGGAAGCGAGCGAAGCGCAGGAAAGGGAGGCCATCCGCGCGCGGCAGCAAATCGGGCCACGGGCCGCGGTGGAAACAAATCATCGTCTTGCTTCTCCACGAAAAATTTGCGCATTCTGTTTTCCCGAGGGATTCCTCGAGCATAAAAGTCGAGTTATTCGGGGAGGGCAGTTGGTTCGTCGCTCGCCTTTCTACTTAGGGCCGCAATAAGCTCCAGCGCTGCTTCGACTGACGTCGACCTGAAAATCCTCTCCTGTCGTTGCACGTTTGGCACGGTCTCGTGGAGATTCACAAATATGATCTTGTTCTGAAGCATTTCATTAAGATGTAGGAAACTGGGGGTTGGCGAATATATGGCGAGGGTTTCTGCGGAGTGAGGGGCGAAATCAGAATGAGGGTTCGGACTTGAGATGCGATGCGAGGAAAGATTAGGTAAATACTGTTGGAAAAGTAAGTGTGGATCTGCTTACATTAGATCACAAATTGAGAGAGATGGGAAGCACAGTTTGCATGAAATTACAGGCATTATAGATCGCATTCAAGTTGCCGAAAATCGGTCGATTGCGGAGGTGCGGAGTGCGTGTGACGTCACAAACGTCGCGAGTTTCGGGCTCCGAGCGAGCGCGTTTCTTGCCAGGTCGGTCAGGGGTCACGGTGCCATTTCTTGGAGATGCGAGAATTTGTCCCAGGTGGCGGAAGACAGATGGGGGTCGTTTTTGATAATCCACTGTTTTCCTTACCGTAAAAAGAACAAGGAGAAGAAAAAAAAAACGTATTTGTGGCGGCGTCGATTTTGCCAAACATCTTTATTTTAACGTCTTGTGCCGAGGAAAAGGCGTCCTTCCTTAGACCGTAGCGTTCATCTCGGAGCGAGGTCCAACTGGAGATCCCTGATGCGCTTCCTAGTAGTTTGCTCACGGCTGTTGGCGAAATCTGCAGCTTTTTTGGTTGGCATTCTTTCCATGCATCCCGTGGATGTTTTTGTACGCTCGTATATTCAGGAATGTGTATCAACATAATCCCCCCCCCCTTTTTTTTTTCCTTTTCCTCTTTTCGCATAGCTTCACTTCCGTTCTTGAAGTTTATTCCACAGATGTTGATACTCTGCATCTTATTTTCACTCCTGCAACAGTTAGTGGTACAGTAATAAAATATTAGCAACAGACGCGTTTGGACTGTACACATAGTGTATAAACAAAGTAAGCAATTGCTGTACTTCAATCACAGCTCGCAAGGTTTTGTCTCGACAGCGACTTGTCGTTATGGTTAGTAGTCTGCTGACTTCCCAGTTGATCAAAAACCACAGACCGTGTGGTCTTTCATTCCAGGTTTCCTCATATCCTTCGGGATTCGCTGCAACCTTGGTGTGACGGTTGTCCAGATGACGGCCAATGTAACTGGAGAGGTAAGAGCTGCGTATGCGCGCGCGCGCGCGCCTTCTAGTCACTTCGGTGCACGTCAAAGAAGGGTTGAGGGTTTGCGTTTATCGCTCTGTCGATTCGATGTGAAAGATTTACCGAAGCGGAGCTACCGACGGGGTGAAACCATCATTTATTCTTCACTTATCTGGCGGTAACGACATCGCCGGCATGATTGAGGCCTTTCTTCGGAGCCTCCGTTCTTTTTCTCTCTCTCGTGCACACAGGCGCTGGAACCCAATAACTTTCCAAAGCCAGCATCAGTCAGGATAAAGCTTTCCCTGGAAATCCGGCTTCATCTTTCGGATCATCATCCTGACATCTCCGTCATCCCGGAGAAGGAGAAAACAAAAAGGAGAGAACAGCGTTTGGAAATCATCCTGGGATCAGAAGGAAATGATCTTTCCGGATCATATTTCAGCACTTCAAAAGAGACGCGTGCGCGCAAAAGCGTGAAGATCCAAGCAGTTTCGATAATCTTCCTGGGTAGGTGGCAGTCGAACGGAGAAGACTTCACCGGCGCTGCCCGCGCGCCGCATGCAAACCGACGGCGGATTTCGCTGCTACCCCTAGCAACGGCGGAAAGCCACCTGCTACGGAAGCTTTGTTGCCGTCCATGCGCATTTAAAAATAGCTCGCACCATTCTGGCAACAATAAAAGTCGACTTCTTTGTTTCGAGGTATTAATAGATGCTGTACCTGTGCGTCACCGGTGGCAACAGGTTTCCAAGCTGCTCGTGCACGTCTCTCCGCGAAGTGTTCCTTCCGACTTCAACCGGCACAGTCAGCCGCCGCTGAAGGCGGCTGGCGCTTTCTCTGGAAAAATGCGCGGCGTTGCGACGCCGGCCTTCCTCGGGATGCCGTGGTGTTAACCCGAAAGCAAACGCTCGACTCCACGACTCGAAGAGTGGAGGGCAGCGAACGTGGGGGGGGGGGGGGGGGGGAATCGGCAAACTGTAGTGAAACGGATCGGCTTCCCGCGCTCGCGAGGTCGATCCGCGGACACGAAGTGCAAACAGGAAGACAAAACCGCCTGCACAGATGGACGGAAGATTGCCTTCGTATGATCACCCTTTTCGAGCAAATATCAAACAAAAACCTCGGAGAAGCAGGGAACAGCTTGGATGAGAAGGGGAGCTGGAGATGGGTTTGCCATGCGTTTCGCCACGGATTGTTCGAAGTGAAGCATGAAAAAAAAAAAAAAGGGAAGACATAAAAGAGAACTCCAGGAACGTCGGAGGTCGGAGCTATGACGTTCTTTTGCAGGCGGTGCGTGCTCTGTTGCCAGAGTTACTTCCAGGTGTTGCCGGAGGGATTTTTGTTTTGTTTTGCTTCTACTGGTAACATGTACGTGACGACTACTCTGGAGCTCGTTGAGACGATGGCCGTAAAACCTCCTCCTTCCTGTCTACGACACGGACTTCGATGAAATTCGGTTCACGTGGGAGCTGCAAAAAGCAGGCGGCACAGGCGCGCACCTCGCTGTTTTTATTTTTCGATTTTTTTCCTTCTTTCTCTCATCTGTGCCACCTGCAGGGTCCGGAGTTCGACTGGTCTCGCCAGACCATAGGATTTATAGACAGCTCCTTCTTTTGGGGATACCTGATAACACAAGTGCCCGGTGGATTCCTGGCTTCCAAGGTGCCGGCCAATCGGTGAGGAAAGGTCACAACTCTCTTCCCGATGTCTGTGCGTATCCCTTTCTTTTATTCCAGGGTTTTCGGAAGTGCCATCGCAGCCTCCGCCTTCCTGAACCTCTTCATACCAGGAGCTGCGAAGTTGCATCCCGCTGCTGTCATGGTCGTCCGGTTCTTCCAAGGACTAGTCGAGGTGTGAAGGTCCCTTAGCTCCTCCTGGCTGCCCGCGCGCTCTTCCCCCGGTGGGCAGAACCTGCGCACCCAGCAATCTTCGAGGTGCATCACGCACCTCAAGCTAAGTGCCGGCACCTCCCTGTCCACCGGTTTCCCCAGCGCTCGCACAGCATTCTCCCGGAAGTAGGTGAGGAGTAAGCATTCAGGAGGCACTTTTCGCCTCATCCTCTTACGGAAAGCGTGGTTTTGCTTCTCGAATGGAGGATCGAGTCCAGAACTGCCTTCTGGCTTGGCTGGCTAAAAGGAAGCCGCTCCTGTTGGACAAAAGCAGCGGGAGCGAATGGTCGAGCCCGCACGTGCGTTGTAGCCCGTGCGGAACGCCATCCGCATGGGCGACGATTCGGGGAGAGCACCCGGCCGGTTGCATCCCTCCTTCCGGGATGGGGGAAGCTGCTTTAACAGGAGGGAGAAAGTTACCTGCCCTACTTTCACGCTTATGGCTTTCTTGCTGTCATGGAAGCCATCACTACTCGCAGCAATAGCAGGGGAGCAATCGGCGCTTTCAACGGAGCCTCGCGCGCACGCGCTCGCTTGAAGCTTCCCCTGCCTCCAGGAGATGCAGGAATTTTCTTCACCCTCGGTTTCTCCCCCCCCCCCCTCCCCACATGTCCTCCACGAAAAGTCCATCTGCGCGCTCGGGAAAAAAACACCGTCGCGGCAGCTATCCCGGTCCGACTGCCTCTGTCAGCCATTCCCGAACGGCTTGAGATTTCTCGAACCTTCGGCATGCGCTCTCCTTCCCTCCTCCCCTCTCTCTTTCTGAATCCAAAGCACTTCTGGGCACTTGCAGCCCGAGTTGCTGTTTGACCCAAAGATTCGTCCTGCGATTCTTCGTGGGGTGTTCATGTTCCAGCTGACGATACCTCCTGCCATCCACTCGCCTCCTCCCTGTCTCCTGGAATCCAACGAGAGGGGAGGCAAGCAAGACCAAAGTCCTGCCCGTCCCTATCCCTTGTCAGTCCTGGGCTGCTGGCGCAGGACGGTTGCTTCTTTGTTCCCCGCTCAAAAGCACCCTGTACGGAAGGAAACGGTTGCTGCCCCCTTCCTCCACCAAAGCAGAAATCTTCGCGGAAGAGTAACCCCTTTTTTTCCTCTTTTCCCGATCTTCCTGCAGGGAGTGACGTACCCGGCCTGTCATGGAATCTGGAGACACTGGGCGCCTCCTTTGGAACGTAGCCGCCTGGCCACCTTGGCGTTCTGCGGATCGTACGGCGGCGCTGTGGTCGGGATGCCGCTGTCCGGATGGCTCACGGACAGCTACGGGTGGTCATCGCCTTTCTACTTTTATGGTTTGCACCTTCCTTCAGTCTGAGAGGGGGAGAGGGAAGGAGGGGGGGGGTGCAGTTGCTGCAGCGGATAGCGGCGGTCCAGCAGGTGCTGACGTGCACGTGATTCAGGCATCCGCACGCGCGACACCCCGCACGCGCACTATCAGCCGAGCCACTGCGGCAGCGGCACAGCGGAACACTCGGTCCCCCCCCCCCCTGCACACGCACGCTCCTGGGTGACGTCACGCGGAATGCCGCCGCGCCCGCGCCAAGTGGCTCTCTGCACGGCTGCGTTTGATTACGCCGCGGAAGGGCCCCAGTGAACGGCGGGCGCCGTTCGTGTGGGCGCGTGTGCGGGGCGTGTGCTACGCAAACACGAGAAGGTTCCTCGAGCGACTTGGCGCGCTTCGTACTGAACACGAAACTTGACGACGAAGGGCCAAGTGCTTTTCCCCGGGGAAGACGCTTGCGGCGATTCATTCACTTGGTATGCCCCTTGTACTCGCTTGCGTACAAGCGGAATACGAAGTTTTCCACGGGGCGTTGTTTCCACGTTTTTTTTGTTCCATGTTTTCGCCGTTTTTCTGCATCCATCCTTTGCTTTCGTCTTGCGTGATGCTCATCTCTACACACGCGCATGTGTTCTTCTAGCACTGATTTTGCATCTAGCGTAGACGCGGCGTCTGTCTGGTGCTGCTTCCCCCTCTACCGTTAACAGGCTTGTTATACCCCGTGCTCTCGCCTCTGATTGGTCTTCATTTCGCAGTGAAGTTCGAGTGCTGGTACTTGTCTCTCGATTCGCGCGCTGCAGGTGATTGAAGAATACCCAGCATCTTCTGGGCTCATCCCTGGCCTCCGGGATTCCGCGCACGGAGCGCATTTCTGAAGGCTGCTCGGACCCAGGGAGTCATGGCACCCCTGCGCTTTCCGCTCTCTCCCGGTTTGCGCACTGCCGATATCATAGCCGAGGAGGGAAACTGAGGCGTGGTTGAAAACTTTCCCCGATCCAACTCGCGGCTTCCTCCTCCCTTCAAGACGTAGCCGAGTCTTCCCCCAAATGTGCGCCTCTCCCGTCCCAGCCGGGAAGGGCGCGAAACCGAACCGGGACGAAAAAAGAGAGAGGGAAGAAAAATCGGGGCCCAGAAAGCCCGCGAGCCGCCCGGAGCTTTTGACGAGGAACCACCGCACTTTGGAGCTTAGAAGAGGTGCAGTGCGGTGGTCGGGGAAAGAGCTGTTGGATCGGGGAAGGAGCTCGCGCGCTCCGGTCCGGGACTCACAGCTCCCCGTAGCGCGGCGAAGAGACAGCGGGGGCGTGGCAAGCCGGGAGAGGAGCGCGTCCGCCCGCTTCGATGCCCGCAGGTTTTTCGCCGGGTCGTCACGGGTGCATCCTTTGGGAATGGGCGTGGGCGCGGGCGTGGCGAGAAGTCTGCGACGAGGAGGACGGCCGTCGGATTCCCGAATGGAGACCGCAGAACTAAGGGGCGTCACTTCCGGAAATCCGGCTGCTAGGAGCTTCCGTCCGTCTCTTGCCTCTCCAGTCCCGTTGGGACCTTGGACCTTGCGTCTTCCTCGGACGCTGACCTTGCGGACTCTGTGGGATCGTTGCCTGGCCTTTGGAAAGTCCCAACGAAGCGTCCGCCCGACACGGTGCGCAGCAGCCCCGGAGGGTCCGCAAGAAGGTCCGATGAAGGTGAGAAGGTGGGCGAAACCAGCTTCGAGCGCCGTCCTGCCGTCCGAGATCCTGGCGGGACTGGTATGGGCGGGTGATGTCGCCGCGTGACCAGGGAGTCCCGACTGCCGGTCGCAACTCGGGGAGACTGGGGCTGCGGGGTGGGATGCGCCCCCCTTCCGCCCTAGTCCGTCATTCGCGTGCCTTGTGTATCTTCCCAGGTGCCACCGGAATCTTTTGGTACGCCTTCTGGATGTGGCTGTCCTTTGAGAAACCGCGTCTGCACCCCAGCATCTCCCCTTCGGAACTGGCCCACATAGAAGAGAGTTTGGGAAGCACGACCTACTCCATGCCCGGGGTCAAGACCACCCCGTGGAAGTCCTTCTTCACCTCGGCGCCGGTGTACGCCATCATCGTCGCCAACTTCTGCCGCTCCTGGACCTTCTACCTGCTGCTGAACTCCCAGCCCACCTACTTCCGGGAGGTCTTCCAATTCGAGCTAAGCGAGGTGGGGCCCGTGGGCTCTTCCGCCCAGCGCATGCGCGCGATCCCCCTTCGTGCGACCCGTGACCGCGAGCGCGCCCTTCCAGGCGGGCGTGCTGTCGGCCCTGCCGCACCTCGTGATGACCATCGTCGTCCCGATCGGTGGCCACATCGCCGACCACCTTCGCCAGAGGAAGGTGCTGTCTACCACCTCCGTGCGGAAGGTCTTCAACTGCGGAGGCTTCGGCATGGAGGCTCTCTTCTTGCTCATCACCGGCTACTCCACCGACACGACCATCGCCATCAGCATGCTGACCTTCGCCGTGGGCTTCAGCGGCTTCGCCATCTCCGGTAGGTCGCTCGACCGATGGATCCGCGACGGCCCCGCTGCCTGTGACGAGGACCGCGGAGGCGCCTCGCCGTGATCGACTCTGCGACACCTCGGCTTGCTCCACCGCAGCTTCGGCAGTCCCTCCTCCATGGGGTGCTCGACCTGCAGCGTTCCTCCCGCGGCAGTACATCTCCCCCACCCTCCCCGACCTTCCTTCCAGCCCTTCACCCTGCTACGTCTGGATGGAGGCTGAGGGAGGTCACGCTGGCTTCCCCATCCCTCCAACCTCGTCGCGCGCCCGCAGGGGCTGTGGTCAGCTGGAGGTTCCACGCGGGCCGCGCGCATCCAGCAGCGACGGCCGAGTCCCCCCCTCTCCTCTTCCTGGCTTCTGCCATCGTCTCCTCCCCTGATATCAGCCGTCTCCTGAAACCACCGCCTCGATTTCCCAGCTCTTCACCCCGCCCGTCGCCCCGGTTCGCGTGCGCCGGTCGGAGACTGCACTGGGGGACCGAAGGAGCTCTCCCTCCGCCCTCATCCTCTCTCCTTCCTCGGCTTCTCGACACCTCCTCCTTTCCTCGCTCACGAAAGCAGAAAGCCGACGGGGAGGAGGAAGACCGCGGCGGCAGTAGACAGGTGGGTGGCGCCGTTGAACCCTCGTCAGCAGCCGACCAGGGAAGTGGCAGTCGCCGAGCCCGTTTGCCGATGGATCCATCGACGGAAGACTGCGGTGGAGGAACTGGCGCCATCTCCCGTGGGTCCAGAAGATCACGATGGCGACGGCGTCGTCGAAGATGGCAGCGGAGGAGGCGAAGACACGCGACGGTGACGTCACTGGCGGTGACAGAGATCTCGGTGAAAGTGACGACAGCGACAGTGAAGATGACTCTTCTTTCCTCCTCCTCTTTTTTTTTCCCCTCTTTTTTCTTTTTAACGATGATGCGAATGCTGACGATAATGACTGCAACCGATGACGATAACCGTGATGACCCGGATAAACGATGGGTGACCACGGCGAAGGCGCTGGTGGCGGTGCACATCCGCACGGCGCTCCTGCGCCAAGGGTACCCCGCCCCTTGCCTGAGATCTCCCACGACCCCCTCCAGTGGGGGTTGAGGGAGGCCGATCGGTCAGCGGGGCTGCAAGGCTCGGGTGTTGCGTGCCCGCAGTACGGACCGCGACGACCGCCGCACTATCGGACGCTCGGATCCCTTTTCGGGACGCTCGCCACTGCACATCGGCTCTCGGTCGGTGCGAGCGGCACCAACCGAGCGCTGCTTTTGCCGAAGACGGGGCCCAACCACTGTCCGTTCCTCGAAGACTCGTCCTGCCCTCTTTGCAGGGAAGTGCCCTCGCCGAAGCTGCTGCAGGGGAAAGTTTGGCTGCCCGCTGTTCAGGAAAGCGAATTCTCTAAAACGTTCGCTTCCCCCCCCCCTCCCCTTCGCATGCTCTCCAGGAACATGTCCACCCAACTCCATGTCCTCCCCAGTCATTGCTTGCTCCTCGTCTTGCCTTCTCACTCAACCTGAGGCCCGCCGTGCAGTCTGGTCATGTGCCCCCTGCGAACTCCCAGTCGACTCGGGCGGACACGCCGAGTCGATTGGCAACCCTGAGAGCGCGAGTTCATAAAAATCTTTCAGAGTCCGGAGGGAACCATGAAAAGTGTTCAGAGATGTAACATGTTTCTTTCTTTTTCTTTTTTTGGCGCACTCTGTAAAGTCCTGAACTGGCCTTTTATTCCAGGTTTCAATGTGAACCATCTAGATATCGCCCCGAGATATGCCAGCATACTGATGGGACTATCCAACGGCTTCGGAACTCTGTCTGGTATGATCTGTCCGATAGTCACGGAATATCTGACAAAGGACGAAGTAAGTACCGCTGCCAGACCTATTTTGTTGAAAAAGGGCTTCCTTGAGGTGCATCAAAGGATATCCCCCCACTTTCTTGCATTCTGATAGGGATTGCGACCGTCCCGCTCTAACCTCCTCCTGTCGAGATGATAAATTGATTTCCGGGAACGAGCGCGCTGCTTTCGCAACTGAGCCAGGATGCCGAATTCACTAATTAATTACTCAATCAGACCTGTCGGGATGCTCTCTGCGTTCGATGAGACTTGCGCATTATCCGAGGAATCTCTTCGGTTTTCTGGAGAAGGTGCCGTTCCCGCGCCAGCATTCTGCGGTAATCGGCCGTTTCCTTCAAGGCTGCCCTCCCCGGTAATGGCAGGGTTTTCTCATCAGCCAGATCTGTTTGAAAATCATTCTTGGTAGCAAGATAAGTGGCAGATGGAAGCACTTCGTCTTTATGAAACTTTTCTTCGAGAAGTTTGCTGCATTTATCGATGCTGCCTAGAACGGTTTCCATTGGCAACTCCAAAGTCGTAAACGCATTACGCCCTACCTGCGAGCCAGAACTTTCCAGTGATGCATCAAACGATCAATGGAAAAACATCTGTGGCGTGGGAGACAAACAACTCGACTGCTTATTCAATTTGAACTGAAAGATCGTGATGCGCCAATTTTGATGGTGCCGTGCCACACTGTTCATTTCATTCCCGTCCGCACCACCGTAAAAGAATCACCTCGAATACTAAGGGACGCGGGCAGCACTTGGAGTCCTGCTCTTGGAGCGGCTTTCCACCAGTCTCTGCCTCTTCCCGAGGTGGATTGCCTGCTTCTCTTCCTCCTTGCCCCCCTTTTCGTAGCGCAGTTGAGCGCCAAAATCTTCCCGACTTGCACGTCAGAAAAGATATCATGCGAACACATCTCCAAGATTTCATCATCATCACATCGAGATACCACTGCCGAAGAGCCCATATTTCTTGCCTCGCATTTTTGATATTCAGCATAACAAGCCATCTACTTGTTTGTGCCTACCGGCAGGGATACACAAAGGGGGTGACTTCACTTCAGCACGGTTATGTGCAGTGATGATGCCTTTCTGCGGGGCAATCAGTCGCTTCCCCTGTCTTCGGGTTCTAAGCTCATCCCCCCCCCCCCCAAAGAAACCCCCCCTCATCCCCGCGTGCCGGTTCCCGTTTTCATCCTGACGCCTACACACACACACACACGTACACACACTCCACGAAGATAGAAAGTGGATGAGTGTGGCCCACCGTTTTTGGGGGACAGTTGTCTAACGACGAGCTACGGTGATTCTGGGGTTAGTCGTCCCGCAACGACGCGCGCTGCCGCACACGTTGGCACGTCACTCTCTGTGTAGGGCTGGAAAACTTCCTGTGGAATATCTCGAAGGATCGAAAAGAGGAAGAAAAAAAAAAAAAAAAAAAAAGGGGGAAGAGAATCGGAATCAGTACAAGAGCGGGGGAGCAAAATTCCCATGACCATCCTCAGGAGTCGCCGAGAAGCTAAGTTTGGGATTTTGTTCTTGCTTTTTGATCCTTTGCAATCTTCATTCCCGGCTTCGCAGGGAGCAGAAAACCTGGGAAGCCCCTCGAAACCGGATGGGAGGCGCAGTCACGCTTATCAAATGCGTTTAAACCTAATGAACTTAATGAATGCATTTGCGAAAGTCGTCGTTTCCTCCTAGGGCCCGTTTCAAAATGGCCGCCTCCTCGCTTTCCTGCCCGTCGAAAAGCCACGGGCCTCCGACGCCCCCCTTCCCGAAAGTTTCCGAAGCTTCCCCTTGCGATCCGGCGTTTCCCGTTCCCGTCTTGCGCCGTTCGCGATTCCCGCCTCGCCCGGAACGCGGGGGGAGGAAGGCGGGGAGGCAACAATGCGGGGTCAACAATGCGTCCCCGGAGCGTGCTTTCCTTTGTTGCTTGAGGTTATTTATACTCCGTTTATTTATGGAACTCGTGCGTGGCGGGGGCGCCTGCGAGAGGAACTCGTTTTCCGAATTTTTCGGAGGACGCTTTCCCGCTTTTTTCATTTTATTTTATTTTATATTTTCTGCTCATTCTCAGTTCGATTGGAGGTGCTTTATGTCGAAAAAAAAAAAAAAAAAAGACTCGATACGTCATATGATGCACATTAATTTTCCGATGGAATGAACTTGAAATCTTAACCTTGAAATCCAATACGTAGACACGGAAAACCACAAGACCACTTCTTCTTCTTCTCCCCCCCCCCCCCTTCCCCGCCTTTATGTGTGCTTCGAGCTTCACGTGTCGCTTGCCTTTCAGTAAGTCGCTAACCGTGTTGCGGTGACAACCGCTGTGATGGCCGGAACTCTCTCTCGTTCTCTTTTCGATTCGCTGTTGTTTTCTATATATGAAAAAAAAAAAAAAAAAAAAAAAAACTAGAGGCAGGATTTGCTTCACTTCGGAGCATGACGTCGAGAGTTCCCAGTAAACAAAAACCCGGGTTCCCAGTCGATTCGGAATCGCAGTTTCGCAGCCGAACGCGCGTGGTCTCCCCCCTCCCTCCCTTGCGCGCGCGCTTCGTGGATCACGTCGTGGATGTGGAGGGCGGCGGCAATTCACCTGGGATGCATGGATTTTTCTTTCAGAAACCCGAGGACTGGAGGAACGTGTTCGTGATAGCTTCGGCGGTGCACTTCTGCGGCGTCATATTCTACGGATTTTTCGCTTCCGGAGAACTGCAGCCTTGGGCAACGGATGGCACCGGCAACCCCATGAGCGCTCGTCCTTCTTTGAAAGAGAAACCTTCGTTTACCGCCGACTTTGACAAGGCAAGACTTGCGCGGTTTTCTCCCGGATAGGAGGGCACTTCTCGGAGCACGGCACCCCCCACCCCCCCATTCATGAGGGGAAGACGCAGCTCTGGAAGCTAAGCTTCCTCCTCGCGGGCTCCCTTCTCCACGCGCGCGCGCGCACCGCCAGAGCCAGGTCGCTTCCTCTTCGAGGTTTCTTCTCTGCCTGCCCCGTGGTTTTCCTTCTCTTCCTGCTCCTTCTCGAACTTTTCCTGGCCGACGGTGCTCCTTGCCGGGCGACTCCTTGTGGAGTCGTTGCTCTCCGATCTCGGAAAACGGTCCACTCTTCCCCGGGTTTCTTAAGCACGTGGAGGCGAACCCTTGCGCCGCACTCTGTCAGGTCCGGTCAGTTAGTAGTAGTAGTGGCCAGGAGTGCAAGCTCTGGGAAGCGTCCCTTCTGGAGGATAAGACCTATGTGGGGGTAAGGGACGGAGGGTCGCTCTGTGAGCCGCAGTAGGACTGCGATGAGATCGAAAGGGGGAAGGGCGGGGAGAATGGCAGCGTGCAAGAGAAAGAAGTGGATTTCTCTCCCCTCTTCTCACTCGGTTTCGGAGCCCCTGGCTTGACGACAAGCGGCCGAGGCTGTGCGTCGCCCTGGTGACGGATTGCTGGTGTCACATTGTGGTGGTGGTTCTTCCTCTCCGCTTGCTTTGAAAAGCGCGGCAGAGCGGAAGGTATTGCCGCGGAGATACGTCGTCGTCGTCTGTTCAACCCATATGGAGGAGGAGTTGAGCCGATGTCCCCTTAGCTGTTCTCCCGCCCTTCTTTGCCTCCTGGCACGCGTCGCGGGAGAGTCCCGGACATTCCCGTCAGCCCTTTTAGGACTCCTTAGAAAAACTCTTTCAATGGTTGGCTCAAGCATCGGGAAGTTGGACTGCTGCAAAGAGTCACTGCACTCCCTCTCCTCCTCATTTTTGTTTGTTTTTCTTCTTTTTCTGTCTCCTCGGGATGCCGCTGCTTCTTCCAGGGACTCCACGCTCTTCTGACCCCCGGGAGCTCTTTCCGAAACAAAAGCTATGCAGGTGACTGCTGGATTTGTAGTGGACTCCCTGAGCTCTACGAATACGAGGGTAGAGGAACTCTCCCCTCTTCCCTTGTATTCGTGAAGGGAAGTCCCTGGACCCCCCTCCTCTCCTCAGTTCTGATCATGGCACCGCTCGCGACTCTCGCTGACAGCGTCTGCATCCCACACAGGTGGCACGGAGTCACGTCCACTCTTCCACAGACCGCGGGCTCGCGCCCTGTCGCACTGGTTTATCACTCGAAAATTCTTGCATGATGGAGGGACTTTGCTCCGTCACTCACGCTCTTTCTTCCTTCTTACGGAGTCTCTGTAGAACCAGGCGCCTCGTGAAACTCCGCCACTCCATCCCTTTCCCCTTCTGGATTTCAGGAACCGATGATTCTCATTTCTTTTTCAGGCTTTCGGAGGAGGAGGGGGAATGGTGGGGGCAAAGACGTCCTCCCGAGAGGTCCTCGCTGGCAACGGTCCCGTCTCCGTCACCGGTGAAAGCGGCGGGGACGATGGCTGCGGCGATCCTAGGGAGAGCACAGCGACAAGGGCGACCGTTGCCGAGGGAGCCGCGCCTGCCAACTCCACGAATCCGTTTCGGCCTGCCTCTGGAAATCGTCAGTATCCTGAACATCAGTCTCCTCCTCCTCCTCCTCCCCCTTTTCTCGCAAGGACGGAAGTGGTGCAGAAGACAGCGGACGGCCGACCGGCGTGGCCGCACGCAACCAAAGTGTAAAGGAGGGGAAGGAGAAAAAGGAGGAGGAGGAAGAAAAGGAGAGCAAGAAGTGACAGGGGATCGGAACGAGCGGTTTCTCGATCCGCTCCACGCGCGAGAACCTCGCAACCTTGAAATCCATTCGGACTTGTAAGGAAAAAACGAAAAAAACAAAAACAAAAAACAAAACAAAAAAAAAAGAGAAAAACGAGCCCTCATCTCAAAGGAGCTTTCTTCTTGTCGTTCTGATGTCCCCCTGCTTGCGTTGCTGTCAGTGTGCTGTTCCCATTGCCCTTTCCCCTCCCCCCCTCCTCCCCCCTTACGGGCTCGAAATATCAGACTAGAAGAAACTCCACTAGCATCTCTTACCATTTGTCTTTCATCTCCGAAATGCTGCTCCACGGTAGCATCGCTTGTACGTTACGTAGAAAACACGTGAAATGGCTCAGAAGCCTGAAGGTTGCTTTATTCCCCACGGACTCTGTGCAGCTTGGAAAAAAAAACAAAAACAAAAAAAAAAGGGGGGGGGGGAAATGTGGTGATGAAGTCATCCGCAACTGCCATTATGAGCATCCATTCGGGAGAGACAAAAAAAAAAAAAAAAAGGAAAAAAAAAAGAAAAAAAAAAAAACCCCCCCACTGTTCTTCACATGCGTGTTCTGGTGATTGCACCCACCCACAGCACTTGACGTCAAGCCAAACTTCGCGGCGAAAGTTTCCACCGATGTTTCCTCGGTGTTTTTCCTAATTGCGATCCGAGATCTAAATGCGCGGGGTGGACTGGACACCCTGGCGGAAGTTCCCTGCTGTTCCGCAACCCGTGCGGTGCAACAGTCGCGCTCAGGTACAACAGATCGAGTCTTTCCATAACGATGCTGCTGTTTCGACAGTAACCTATCAAATGGTCTTCCGATAGCTGTTTGTCATTTTGTGGCTTCGACGGATTCGTCTCCCCGCCCTTCCCCACCCCTTTTTTTCCTTTTTTTTTTTTTTTTTAGGAGCTTCTTCCATTTTATTATGTACTTCCGTTTTTCCGAGTGGTGATCGTTCACGCAGGTGTCGTCGAGTTCCACCTAGCCGGTGATCGTTATCAGACTGTGCGTTCGTGTCCGATAAGGAGATGGAGATCTCGTACCACGTCGCTGCGGTGGGATCCGTGCACTCAGCCGCAGGAGCGGCGGGGTGGTCTGCAGAATCCCGTAACGCGGAGCACGTCGCACAATTCGGCGTGCCGCCGAGCCAACGTCTTTCCCGCCACGTTCCCGAACCACGAGTTTCGCGGCCGGGCCGCGGCGCCACCTCTTCCCTCTCCGTGGGCTCCAGCGCGGTTTCCAACGGCAGCCTCTCGCGTGCACCATCGGCACACATCCGCAATGCGAGGAAAGCGCTTCCTTTTCGGCGCCCCCCCCCCTCCCCGAAACTCCTCGAGTTGGTCATTGGCGGGAAAAGGAAAAAGCAAACGAATGGACGACCATCTTCTGTTCCAAAGTGCGGAGGAAGGAAAGAAAGGGGAAAAAGCACGCTGTTCGTGAGGTTGAAAAATTTCGGCCGAAGACTTCTTCTTGGAACCGTGAAACCACGTGCCCCTTCCCAAGGATGCAAGTGGACTGCCGAGGCTGCTTCCTGTCGAATTCGTGGGTGGGGATCCGCATTTGGCTGGAACTTTTGGCGGGAATGAAGTAGTGATTCGAATCACGAGCTCGCCGCACCGAGAGCTGCAGCTGGGGAAGCTGGTGGTCGTTCCAGTTGTTCGCCAGCAGTCCCCCCCCCCTATCCTTGAGAAGCTCTTCGACTGGTTCCCCAGGGCGAGGCACGGAGACGTGGGGAAAAGACCCACGGCTGCGTTTGTGATTCCCTTCCTCGTGGGTTCGGTCGGAGGTTCGCGTCGGGAAACGAACTGAGCACACCCACGGGCCGAGCTGCACGATCTGCTTCGAGTTCCAAAAGTACACCTTCGAGGGGTGTGCGCGCGGTCCCAGAACCGTGCGCCGTCGACGTTCTGTGTAGTTTGTGTGTTTGCAAAATTGTAAAGCCACGTATTCCGATGTTCATTCGACTGTAAGTGGAAATAAAAAACAAACAAGCAGTGCACTTGACAAGAAACGGTGTTCCGGTGCTTCTGGTGAACGGATGCGAACGTGCTGGAGCTGCATCCAGGATGTTTTCTTTTGCCTCGTTGATTTCTTTCCAGGATTAAACCTTCGATTGTCCTGCTGGCGAATTCAGGGGCGCGGTGTACGTGCACCTCCCTCGTTCCCAGTTGATGGCGGCCACGCACCGCTCGGTCGTTGCTGCACGGGAAGGGGGGGGGGGGATGCGCACGTGACTGCCATCGCCATGACTACCACTGTACTGTTGACTGCTGGAACATGGGCTTCCAGGGAATGAGCGTCTTCAAAGTCGATACGATTGATAAGCGTGCCTTTTCCAGGATGCGTCCTGCTCCTCCATGCATTTTGCACGACTCCCGAAAATCTTCCCGAGGTCGTGAAATTGACGATGGTGGCGACCGAAAAAATTCAGTTGATCCTAAGACGCGCGTAAGCTCGACACCGACACTCCACTCGGCGGTTCGAATAATTTTACCGAACAAATTCGGTCATGAACTCTTCTTGTATTGGCGCTGAGCAGTCTCGTGTAGCATAACATAAAAGGCTCTTAACGAAGCGCCACTTTTGACAACATCACAAGGGAGATTCCCCCCCCCCCTCTCTCTCTGTCCAAAAGGGCTGCCACTACAGAAAATTGTCCCAAGCTAGCCGTAGACAAATTTTCAAGCACAAAGCTGGAAGTGCTTTCCATAGGAGCCGTCTTTGGAGGGTCCACACCATCCTGAGTGAATCGGATAGGAGTGCTTCTTAGCAAAAAGCATTCTCAACTAAGTGATCATCAGAATTTATTACGTATTGCCATGCATCACCAGTGTGCTCCATGCTCTTGAGGTAGCTCCTCACTCTGCCAGATATCCAAATGGGAAGCAAACAACCCCCTTCATTCTGTAATCATGAAAAATCGTGAAACAGTTCAACACGATTAGTGAGGTAAAGGGCGGCGGCAATGCAGGCGTTCCATCAACGGCGTGCTTTCCTCATATGAACATCTCTTTCGTGTCGGAGCTGATTTGGCGGTGTTACATTCTTACATTCAGGTGCTGTCCTTTTGCTGAGTACAGAAATGGGTTTACCAGTTGAACACTCTCAGGAACTGAGAGCCGCGGGGTGGGTGTCCAGTTGCTGTTTGAACGCCTTCTCAATGCAGGGAATCTCCCAAAACAAAAAGGTCATCGGTGCAATGGGAATGGCAACCTCCCGTGGAAGGCAAAATTGCGAGGGAGCAATCCCCAAAACGTTCCATTAGCAGGATGTATGGAAAATTCATGAAAGTAGCTTTTCACGAGCGGATACGACCAAACACAAGCACTATTCATCATTCGTCTGTCTAGGGAAAAAGTTGAATCCAGTTCATTTTCCAAGGCCTGGGTCTGACCAAAGCATCACTCATGCTTGATGTGGTGATGATGATGCATCTAGCGATCCTGAATGCACCTCGGTCCAAAGGCTTCAGAAACTGTCCACTTCCTCAGTTTACGGCGGAGTAGACAAATACCAAAGGCTTTGCTAAAGGCTTTTTTTCCTTTTCTTTCCTTTTTGCATGCTGCTTTAGAAGCACACGGGAAAACAATTCGGTATTCAGTTAGGAGTTTTAGGTGCACTGGAGAGAGTCCGTTTCCTAAGAGCTGACTTTTCGTAGTCGATTATATTTTCCCCTTTACTTGCTTTGTTCGTTTTCTGGTTGAAGAATGAAAACCAGTTGCTCCAAGTTATCTTCGATTTCATCCATCTATTTAAATAGAAGTAGCATGGCTATTGCAGTTTTTGCTCTAAGAGACATTACAAATGGTTTCGCCTTGAATTCACTTGAGCTCTTGAGGGGAAATCGTAGATGCCCATTCGCGGAAACTCAAGAAACTCAAATTGTGGCCAACCCTCAGAATATTCACCATCCAGGCCTCAAGAGCCCATCCAATCTCTGGTTCTGAAAGATCTCACTTGTCTGTCCACCAGATGAACAAAGCAGATTCTGGTTCGGCGAACTTGCTTTGCTTTGGGGCTCAACTTGCCCAAGTTTCGAAAGGCGACAGAGAGTGGAAAAGTAGAGTACTTACACAAAAAAAAAAGGAGGAAAGCAAGAACTGAAAATCGCTCGAACTGATAGGGCCTTAGCAGCTTCTCAATGCTTTGGGCGTAAGTTTTCAAATCCTCTCCTAAGGATTAAAGACGATGTAGGCTGCAAACAAGTGCAAACCATCATAGGTCCCATTCGAGCTGTTGGAGAAGGCTTACAACATCGTTGTAAAAATGCAAAGCTTGCATGAGAATGATGTTGGACAAGCTTTATGCATTATTCAAACGACCGTTTCGAAATTCTGAATCTCCACATCCGTATGTGTCGAGCAGGAAGGATTGTTCTCATCAGCTCACTGAGCATCCGATAATATCTTGGATTCCGGAGTCGCCATACACGAAATCTCAGTTTCATTGAGGTTCCTCTTTTTTTTTTGGTTTGATCTTCAAGACCGCTGTTGGGATTTCACCCACACTCTGCCGCCTGAATTTGACACACGAAATATGGAAAAAGCGGCCTTCGCGGTAGATTTGAAAACATTTACTGAAGTGGAATATACATCAATACATAAATTATCAGAGATGCCTTTCATGGCACACAGAAGCCATGATAGTTTTCGCGAACCGGTGTGAAATCGTACACAATCGTTTTTAAGGAACAAATGCCTCCCTCCCAGATAAAAAAAAACAAAAAAACAAAAAAAAATGGATGGATATTTTATCTACATGGTTCGATACATCAGATAGCAAGATTTCAGGTGCTGGAACAAAAGGGAACACAGGCAAAAGCAGCTTCTTTGCACGGAATATATTGCGTTTATGATTATTACTTCATGAATTCGTTTGAGGTTGTCATACGTGGTAACTTCTGCAATGGAATGCATTTCCTGAAGTTGAAAAGATCCCAAAATTCGTTTTACAAGAAGCACCCTCTGGTTTTGAACTTTGCTAGGGGATGTTTCAAGAACGCTGCGCTTACTGGAAGTCTCAAGCAATGAATAAATATTACATTTTAAGGAATGCCACGAGGATTTTTGTTTTCTTCCCGAGTTGCATTCGTGTTTGCGACACCCAGTTTCGTAGAAGCATTCTATAAAAGACCCTTGTCTTCAAGAAGGCTAACAGTATTGGCATCCTAGAGGGTGGCCATGACGGCGTAGGATGGAGGCTTGAAGGCTTCAGCGGATGGTGATTTAAAAAGTTTCTCGCAGGTGATGCTCGATTCTCAGATCGCAAATGATGTGCACGCCTATTTAAGCAACCTTTCGTGCACTTTTCGTGCCCAACTCCCTGGATACGAATCCTCTTGCATTTTACTGCCCGAGACCTTTCGGATGTGCCTTGAAAAGATGCTGGGAACACGTAACTGCATCTCCGGTTTCCTGGAAACTGGCATCATCGAGTTTCAGCCACGTCGTGTTCGCCAACACACGTCGTGTATCGATTCGTGCAAGAACTTCCAAAGATCTGTATCCCGTGGAGGGAATGTTTACCGGCACCGGGGATGCATCTTTGCTTACGGGATGCTGCGCGGGGAAAACGAAAAATTCCACGTGAAACTTGGCCGGAATCAAATAAACTGAGGTTTTGGCAATAAGTCCAAAAATGGAAAAAAGAGAGGGGAAAGGGCAGTGGGAATTCACAGGAAGCAGCAGAGAGCTCCAGAGAAATGTCTGTGTGTGTGTGTGTGTTTTCCCGCCGTGTACGTGTCTGTCGGAAGGCACGCATGCAGCAGCAGGGCGATGGTGCACTTTCGCGAGCGTTGCAGTGCAGCCCGTGCCGGGGGGTCCTGCCTTTGTGAATTGCAGCAGAAGCAGCAGCTCGGGAAGATTTCAAATCTCATCCGCTTCGCCCGAAAGAGGCGTTTCCTGTTTGTTTCTCCTGCCTCCTGCAGTTTCCAGCGGGAGATCGGGAGGACCTCGGTTGGCCCCAGGAGAGAATGCTGCTGAAACCTCGGATTGACGCGTGTTTGCGGGAGAGCGTGCTTTTAGGTACAGTAAAGACGATTTTGCAATGGGTATAATCTGTACAAGACATTTCTTTCCTTCGAGGAAAGAGCGGATTTTCGTCACCAGCGGAAAAAGCGTGTTGTAATGTAATCTTAGGAGGAAAGTCGGATCGCTGCTCCTTCTCTTCTGGGTAGCTGTTTTTTTTCTTTTTTTTTTTTCTTTTTTTTGGATATTCACTCACTGCTTAACCGTTCTTTCCCGTCCCCATTATATATATATATATATATATATATAATGGGGACGGGAACCCAATATGTATACATATTTATTGGTACACATTTGAAATATCATCTGATTAGAAAGCCAAATTTTCAATTTAAGAAAAAAGCCTAGTGCTATGGAAATCACTCCCATCAAATCCAAATAATTCACAAACGAATTTTGTGAATTATGAAGCGATTGTGAAAAGTCCATCGTGTGATTTTGTGAAGATTGGCTCTCCGTTGCAGAGTTGGTGTGGCTTAAACTTTGCAAAGACTCGCCTTTGCGAATTCTCGAACCCAATGACGGGCTGACGAACGAGCAGTCGCGTATGTAATTCATGATTTTCAGTGTAAGAAATGAGATGTAGTGAGTACATTCATAGTTATGTGATCAATAAAACATACTGCAGTCAGTTGCCTCATGGCCGTGTTAAAATAATATGGTTGACGATTGTATTCCGAAAAGTTGATACCGCATTCACCAGCATCCTCCAAACAGCAGTTTTGGAAAATTGGGAGGTGGTGGCTTTTCGGTTTCGTGTACAGTACGCTTCCTTCCAGTTATATATATATATATAACTCGAAGTTATATATATATATATATATATAACTTCTAAACTGGAACGTGTCAAGTTTCTATTCAATCGGTTGGCACATTCGTTAATTTTAGGGATATTGTTAATGTGTAATTAAAAGACAGTAAGATTGTTAGTGTTTTTATGTATTCAAATTCTTACCCAAAATTGATTTTTTTTGCCCTTCATTTTAATATAAATGCCTCAGATCAAAAAAATACTAATCTTGCATGTTACAAATACTTTGATGTGTGCGCGCGGTTTTTTTTTGATGATTGTATAGTTTTCAGATAAAATTTCAAAAGTTGAAGTAATGTTTGATTTGACAGAGATATCCATATGCACATATGTGTTTAATACATGATGCACAGTTCACTAAACCTTCAAGAAAATCAATTCATCTAGCGATGTATTTGCCATGAAATAATTAAGTGGTGTTACATAGGAGCAACAGATACATTTCATTCTCACCTCTTTCATAGCCTGTTGTTTTTATGAAATATATAGCTTTGCAATTTAGGAATTGCTATTAGTGTACGTGCTTATTATTGTATCCAATTTACAATGTCAGCATATGATTATTTTTCTGTTACTGCACTTAGTATTTGGTATTTCATTTTCTGCTGTTTGCAAAAGTGCCCTTGGAGATGGCATTCTGTTGTGTTATCAGGAAACGGATAATTTATTTAATTTTCGTAATAATTTCTCGTGTTTATGCAATTAACTTGCATACCATACTGCCATTGTAGAGATGAATGTTTTGTTTTTGTTTTTGCACCAGTTAATTTTGTAAAGTTGATGCATTTGCTGTCGGTTTTCCTGTTGAATTATTTGGTTTTTGAGGAGTCGATACAAAGCAGAATTCTTAATTTTTATTGTACACCATAATACAAAGAATAATTTGAATTTTTGGTTTCATTTTTGATCATTTTAGATAACTTAACAAAGGAAAATGTAAATTCATAGATAAGAGTAATTTCAAAATTTTCGTGTTTATTGTCTGTTCATTCATATTAGTTTATTCATCTGAGCTTTCTATTTTTGAGTGGTTTACCATTCATTCTAAACCAAACCGTCTATGGTCAGCTGTAATCTATTTTTTTCCTTCAATCAATCAGTTGATCTGTAAAGCAAGAATTCAATAATGCAAAGCTCATTTTTTTTTACCCTTAGCTCATTTTTCACTTTTAATACTCTTGTGCATTCAGTTTGGCATTTGTAATGTTGACTGTTACCATAAACAAGTAAGTTTACAAAGTAATTAGACTGGAAGGAATTCACACTGATAGCAGTCTTTGTAGAACATGACTTAGTTTGTCAGTTTAAAATCGGCAGTTTTCAAAATTGATCTATAATTTAATATTATTTAAATAAATGCAGAGGGCATATGCATTAAACTCTGTGGCAAAGGAAGAAAAAATTCCAGTTTTAATTTTTTTAAAACATTTGAATCAATCAAAAATAACTGTTTGGTATCTGATTTATTATTCCGAGTTTGGTTTTCTGCAACAAAACAAATTTTTGCTCAATATTGTGCACTTTGCATGCATTTAGATTTTATTTTCTTCCTTTTTTTTGCGTAATTTTCCTTCATTCCTCCGTATGCTTGATTTCTTTTCTTTCATTACACTATTGCTTTTCTTGCATATAACCATGTTTTGTTTCATTTATTGTTGTGACATTTGAAAAAACCTGTAGTCTGTGTTCAGCATGTGTTAATATCTTTGGATTTTTTTTGTTCCTGTTATCATTTTATGCTATCATCTGATTTCTCAAATAAGATTTCTCAGCATCACATTTGTTTTGAGAGATAATTAATTTATAACATTAGTTCATGTTTATGAGGATCTCTTGCTTACTATATTGACTAGCTAGTCCTGTGCATTTTACAATCTAATGCTAAGATTAACTTTAATAGTATATGGTCTGCACTTTCTTTTCATTTATTTACTCATAGATGGACAGGAGAATTTTGAGCATTTATTAGACTTAATTGTATAATGTTCTAAATGTTGCAGTCTGCAGTGACTTGTGCCACTGAAAGCATTTATAGTGTTCACATGGATCCTGTTTTTGCATGTGTTTTCTTTGTATTGATGGTTATGCATTTATAGTTTACATGATCATGTTTTATTGTCTAAATCGTTTGATGATGATAGATGTTACCTGATAGATGTTGAAATATTTGCTAAGTGTTTTTCACATAATATGTATTTGTTAATTTCGTTTTTATCCACCATTATTCATGCACTTTTTTTTCTTGAATGTGAAAAGTGAAGTTAGTTTTGTTGATCTGCAGGTGTAGGTTGAAAACCCATCAGATCCTTGCATTTTGGCCAGTTTCTCATTTCAGTTTTGTTCCATTTTACCCTTTCGACTGATACTGTGTGCCCAACTGTTTTTTTGTCCAACTAACTGTGTGAGTTTTATAGTTTACTTTTTTCATATTTCTAATAAGTTCAGGTGCCAATTTATGCAATTAAAGATTCCAATGAGAGTTTGATGTCTCAGGAGTTAATAATTAGCTTGATGTCTTGGATTAACTTTCTGTAATTTGAAATACGGAAAGGGTTTTGTTTCAATAATGAAATCTGCCCTTTATGCTACAGACTGTGCCTGCTTGCTGTTTGCCATATTCATGCTTGTTCTGTTGTTAAATGGCTCCTTGTGCTTTTGTCACTTTTTGTTGGAAAACTGCTGAAGATGTTTTAATGTAACTACCTTATTTCTGGTGAAACAGACACTATGCTGCAAGGGGTATTGTTATTGTGACTTTCAAATTGTGCTTCTAACATGCATCTTTTGAGCATGATTCCATTTAAAGTGATATTAACTCAGTATGTCTGGTATATGGATTTTTATCTGGACAAGTTGACTGAGCAAAATATGTTGATGTCCACGTAATGTCCATGTAGATGTTTAAAGAATGTGTTTAACAAGTATTGTTTCTGTTCCAGTAAAGTAATTGTGTTTTTTTCAGTTTTCATTGGAAATACTTTGAAGGTTTTGTGAGTTTTATTTAATGCAAAAAATTAGTGGTTGCAATCCCCCTCCCCAATCAGAAGTATGAAATTTAATTATTCTAGTTATTTCATGATTTCTTCTGACTGTAATGGCGACAAATATCCACATTGCTTCTTGAGATTGCATCAAATGTTTCACATTCTTCAGTTTAAATTATGAACTGAAAATCAACTTCATTTTAAAATGTATGTTTGTATGTAGAACTGGGTTAACTCTGTGTTGTGAGTGGGATGTAATGCAAGCAAGTATTGTTTGTTTTTTTTGTTTGCATTATGTGTCCCCAAGATTATGTGTATAGCTGATATTAAAGATACGAAAAGGTATCGGTATAATTGAAAACATTGTTCATGGTGCTTATCATCACATGGCAACCGTAAATAATAAACATCAATCATATTCAGTTGTAAAGTGCGACTTGGCATTACTAATGCTAGAATATAAGGAACATGCTGTTGTAAGGGTCCTAATGTAAACAGTATCTTGGAGAAAACATGGTGCTAAGATAAGAACAAATGAGTTATATTTAATCCAGAGTGGTGTAATATAATTTGGTTTCTCAAAAAATCAATATTTGTGTGCAAGCTTTAGCATCGCTTTAAACTTGCAATTGATTTTGAGGTAATGCATAAAGAAGTCTTATGATCAGACCAGTAAAATAATGGAGTATTTACCAGGTATTGAATCATGTTAGAACATGTCTAGAGATTAAGAAATTTTTCAACTTCGGACATGTTCTGGTGGAATAAGGTAGATACATGCATTAAGCATTTAGTTTGCTTTTGCACTTGTTCTATTGGTGATGTTCAAGAAATTTAACGTCATTTATAATCCAAGGAATAAATCTGTATGCATAGAGTAATAATGTACCTAAAAGTGAAAATATAATGTGGTTAGGTTGCCAACAAGTTTTTTGGTTTTCTCAGTGCTGTTTGGTTACATTTGCTTTGCCAGATTCCTAGATGAGATCTTCAGATTTGGCGATGTGAGTCACCTGTTATCCCACAACAGTGTAGCTGGGAGAGTGTGTATGTTATTTGCATCAGAGTCATACTCTTATCACACAAAACATTTGCATTCATACATTCATCTACACACGAATCAGTCTATACATGTTCAGTTAGTTTCCCCATGTACTGATGTACTCTGATCTGTGTTTATACAGTGTTTAGAGTCTTTTCAAAGGGATGCATTTCAGCTTCATCAGGAGTCATTATGTTCCAGATGAAATCTTGATCCATTTTGCAAAGAACTGTCTCTTTTCCTGTTTGTATCTTTTTTCCCCAGTTGTAGGGCCTTTTTCTGAAATTTATGAAACAAATTGTTTCAATTTTTTCCATTATGATTAGGCTCGTGCATCCCTTACCATGTGGGCATTTGTTGCAGAATTCTCTCATCTCTCTCAGAATTCTCTATACAGCAAAGCATCAAGAATCATTCTATTTTTCACCATTTTCTCATCAGTTTACCACCTGTGTAGAAGAAACAGGAATAAAAGTACTTGTAAGAAATCCTATGCAGGTAGCATCTGGGTAGCTGTTAATTCTACTAAAATTGAACTCTTGATAATGAGCAAAGAAATTGGCATAACTTGCAATATGGAAACCGGATGTGCAAAAAAATCAAGAGGCAATGAGGCACGTTATAATGGAGAAAGTTTCAGGTATGCTAAAGTTCATCATTCGGAAAATTAATTTGTTTTGAGTTTTATTTTAAATTTCATGCTGGAAAGTGATTTTTTTCAGTTTTATGAGAGTAAGTTTGTGGTATTTTTTTGTTACATTATTCTTGCAATGAGTTGAAAGCATTTCAAATTATGAAGGTATGATGCAGGTATGTGTACATAGTAACAAACGTAGCAGTCAAAGAAAGAAGGATTTAGGGCATATGGTATTTTGTTTGGTCCAGGAATTGAAAGGAACTTTAGATAAGGTGCAGTAATCAAAGGAATGATGTTTTTTCTTATGAGCTCATAATCAATGTGAAAAATTCACCAGGATTGTGTACCAAAAAGTGTTTGAAGTTTTATGATGCTAATTTTTGAAACTTGTAAAAATCCTCTAGTCAACTGTGCAGAAAAAATGGTCAAATAACAGTAGGAAGGACTTGAACATATATTAGGCATGTGATTTTTGAAACTCTGATATATTTGCATTTAAAACATTTTTGTATTTAATTACCTCTGAGAACGGAAATGTTTGGATCTTTTAAGGCACTTTTCCTTATTCATGATTTAGACAATTTAGTCACTAACAAAAGAAGCTTAATTCTCTGTCATTTTCAGTTTCATAGTGCTAAAATGAGATTGAATAACTACAAAATTTTTGCTTGTTTTGGAACAGCAGTCGGCATAGTTATTTTACCGATAATTATATTTCCTATGTTCAACCCTTCTAAATACAGTGAGTGTATGTGTTTACTGTTAATGCATTGAGATTGTTCACTTTTCAGAAAAGATTCAGAAGCAAACTCGTAAACTTCCACTTGAACAAACTCAGCCTGGAGGTAAAATCTCTAGATTGTAGTGAATGTAGTTTACAAATTTTCCCAGGAATGAGAGTCTGGAGTAATCCATTTGATGAGAAATAAGAATCCTTATCAATGGCATTTCCCTATAATCTTAAATTGTTAGATGAGCGACATGTATCTACAGCCATTGAGCATTTACTTTGGTCTCCAAAGATGGATCTTTTATTACTTGCCAATAGTCAGGGAGATGTTATGTTACACCGACTTTCCTGGCAGAAAGTTTGGCATAAAAGATCGATTCAGGAAGGTGTTCAAGTGTGTTCTTTGGCTTGGCGTCCTGATGGAAGAGTTGCTGCTGTTGGATATGGTTCAGGTAGGCATAATGGAGGAGGGTGGTCTCTTCAATTAATGATTTTTCTTTCTTTTCTCAGGCCAGTTAGTTCTCTTGAATATTGAGACTGCTGAAGTATTACATCAGCATGAGCTAGGTGATGCTGTAGTGAGTTTGCATTGGATAGAAAACAGCGATCAGTCCATGCCTGAATGTTGTGGTTTTGAATACATCAATTATCTGCCATCTCTGCCAGCTTTGCCTAACAGAAATGGAACCATGAAGCAAGATGACAGTGGAAACGATTACTTATCAGATTTTCCCGAGTCAAAAACCAGCAAGAACATCAATGTTTTGGTGGCTGGTACAGCTCAAAGAACTGCATATATGTTTGCTTTGGGCATGTTTTTGTGTGGATTTGTGACTTTTGAAAACTCCGATAAGGTGTTGCAGCATGTATTTCTTACCAAAAACTTTAGTCAATTAATTGGTGTCTTAGTCCCTGAAGATGCTGGACTAATTACTGTGTACCAAGCAAACACAGAAGTACTCCACAACTGGAGAGTTCCGATTTTTTTGTTTGCTGGACAGCATTCAACTCTTCTTCATTTGTGTACTTATATCCAAAATACCATTCAAGCTATTCATGATGCCTGGGAAGATGTGCTGTTGGATATGGATGCAAAGCTAGAAGCATATGCTCGTTCATGTCCTGGAGGGTCAGCATCAGCGGATTTTCTAGATCTTCTGATGTTTGGAACAGCATCTGATCAGTTGACCAGTTTTCTTCTGCAACAGCTCAATATGAAAGCTCTGAAGAAAACAGGTCATGCTTTGGAGCTTAGTTACACCAACATCCAGAAGCTGTTGTTGCATCACCTGCAACCTGCTGGCCATCATCTGCTTCTCAGACTGCAACATCTGCATGGTTTGGGTCGCATGTACCCAGTGTTGGGGCTGGAACTCGAGTCCTTGGTTTCTCTGCGCAGAGCAGCAGAAACCTTTCTTTGCAAAACACTAGAATTACAGCAGTTAATTGATAGCTCTGTACGCAGTTTACAAGCATTTTATCGCTGGGTACATGGAGTTATTTTAAGAATGGCAGAGGATTCAGAACCTGAGCCTAGTCATTTAACCCAACAAGATTTGAGTTCACTGGCTATATTTTTGGATCATCATTTCTCGAAATACGAACAAAGAACTTCTGACGTTCCTTGCAGCTTAGACAAAGTGGGTCAGTATTTACAAGATGCTGATCTCCCTTTCCTTCCCCGTGCTACATCTCCATGGGCAGCGTTTCTGAAAACAGTGCCTGAACTTCAAGACATTGATATGATATTTGTAGATGAACCCCGCAAGTCCTTAGTGCAAAAATTTAATAGCCTCCAGAAAAGTTTGCATCAGATCCTTACTCAGGCCACTGCTTCTTTGCAAGCAAATATTATGCCTCCTGTTCCCATCCTTACTGATCGTAATCTCTGTGGTGATTCCGTTCGAGCAACTTTCTTGGATCCCTATTGTGCACTGCTCCCTGTCAGAAGTTCAGCCTCGTCAGATCTCTTCATTTTAAATTTGAAATCCCCTCAAGAAGTCCAAGGTCTCTGTGTGGCATTCAGTCATCCTGAATTGCAGACCATGATCAGTAAACTTCAGCCTATCGATGTTGGCTTTTATTCTGCAGAACAGTTGTTTGTGCTTTTAGGAAACAGCACCAGTTGTGTTCTATTGCACTTTCCTTTAGGCTGGTTCCAGCAATTTTTTCATCCCGTTTCATCTTATTTTGCACAGATCACAGATATACAGCAACCTTTATCAGGTGCTAGCTTGAAGAAACTGGATAGTTGGAACGCTCATAGTTTTGCAGTGAGTGGACTTCGTAAAGTGATAGCCATTTTGTTCAAAACGCAGAAGAGATTGCGTCTATATGAGACAGAAGTGGAAGAAGAAGAAGAAATTTTTCGTGATAGCATTAACGTTGAAGACTGATCAACTGCTCACGTTTTGCCTTGTGGGTGGTAGCAAGTGTGATTCCCACCACTACCCTTAGAAGTGTTTGTTTTTCCGGTTATAAAGATAATAGTGCGTATCTGGTCGTGGGGCAAAGTGTGCGCGTGTATCTGCTCAAGCAGTACCTTTATTGCAGCAACCGAATGATTGCACAGTGATAATAATGGTATCCCTTATTGTGGTGTTTCACTCAGCAAGCTGGTAAAATTTCAAAGTGGTTATGATGAGTCGCTTTTCTTGAGCTTGCCAAAAGCAGTTTAGTGTAGTGCCAAGCTTCCCGTTAGTCCAGACCTAGGTCCGAAGGGTGTGTGTGTTTCGATGAAACCTTAGCTTGCGTGGTGTCAACGTGTGTCACGGAGGCGCTCTTTTCGCTGTTTCGTCTTGAATGCCCAAACGCTGGCTTGATTTTTGTTTCGCCCTCCGTTCGCCTCTCTCCCCCGTCAGGAGATGCCTTGATGGCGAGAACAGCGTCTCTAAAGGCCTTGTCAGCAGCTAAAACCTTCGTACTTCGTGGCTGCGGTTTGTGGCGTTGGGCGGGAACACGTGTGTGTGTGTGTGTGTGTGTGTGTGTCTGCCACCGAGAAGTCGCTCCTTTTGCAAGATGATGACTCAAAAAGAGTACCATTCTACCTGCCCCCCTTTGTGCGAAAGTTTAGGCAAAGTGGAAGTTGGAAAGCCAGCCCTGTGCGATGGATGTGAATCAGTGCCCTTACGAAATATAAACATATGTTTTCAGTGACCTATTGTTTGTTTACAAAGTGTGCCTAATTCACGTTTCTGGGTTGGGAGTGACAGTGTTTTCGCTTTGTTTGTGACTCACGCCTTTTCGGTGGTGTGCGCCATTTTGACACATTTGGGTAATGAATTTCATGCAGCAGCGTTGTACTTTGCAGGTGTCAGCAATATTCAGAGTGGCTTAGAAACAGTTTAGCCTGTGTTAGTAAAGAAACAGTTTGCACCAGTGCGATGCCTGAGAGTCGGAGTAGATCCACCAGCCGGACCAGCAGCAAGACCAGCAGAAGCAGCAGCAGACACAGCAGACATAGCAGACACAGCTCCGAGGGGAGCAGCAACAGCACGTCGAAGGACGGCGTGCGTTTGCACGTGGCCGACCTCGGTACGTAAAGGGCTGCCCGGCGACCCCTCCTCGACGGAAGGTTCCTCTGCAGGTCTCGGCGTAAGCAAAAGAGAGCTGGAACGTGTCTTCGACAGATACGGACGTGTGAAGGAGGTGTTCCTGGCACGCACCCCGCCGTGCTTCGCTTTTGTAATATATGAAAATAAGGGGGACGCAGCGGATGCAGTGAAAGGAGTCGACGGACAGTAAGACTTGTTTGTTGTTTCTCACGGACTTGAAAAAAAAAGGAAAAGACGGGAGGGGGGACCGAACACGGGCGAGCCATATCTGCCAGCCATTGCTGCCGTGCCGTGCTCACTTTGCCGCGTGTGACTTTTCCAGCATCATCGGCGGCCACCGAGTCCGGGTGACCTACGCCCTGCCGCGCACGCGTGGAAGAGGGAGAAGATTCGACCCCAGCATGAGGTGCTTCCAGTGTGGCCAAAGAGGACATTTCTGCAGGGACTGCAACAATACGAAATACGGCTTTCGTAGGTCTCCGTATGGGTAAGCTGCTTACCAAGAGCTGATGATCGTGGATCTCCTTCATTAGCATGTTGCTATACACGTATAGGTGTCAGCAGCATTGAAATGTTTGCGAGCTTTTGATGTAAAAGACAGATCCTTACTAATATTTGTAATTTCTAGAGCAATTTTGCTTGTAAGTTCTTTCAAAAGACGTTGAAACAATTGGTTACGATATTTTCCTGCTGTAAAATTTTCAGTAAACTGAACTTTGTCATAGGATGTGTTGTAATGGTTGGTAATGAAGTCTTGTGATTGGTTGTTTGATGATGGCCAGTGGTTGGGTACATGGGAGATGATGATGGCTGTGTTATTTGCTGTCACAGACGGTAGGTATACTAACCATAATAGGCGAAGTTGCTTTTGCCCTATCCTGTGTATCCGAAATTGAAACTTCACAGTTTTTGTTTTTGTTTTGTTTTATTTGTTTATTTAAAATTGTACTTTCGTTGTCTTATCAAGACCTCAGAACAGCTGCAAGCACCGCATTCCATTCCATTATTCATAATAGGAGGAATGAAGAAAGATGTTTGAATGAGAGAATCACAAGTAGATCCACGTTTCACGGAATTAAAAATTCCAAAAAGGGATTTTTTCTCTTTCCCCCGTTACATATGTATCTAAACTCAGGCGTGCATACATGTGCATGTATAAGATAAATGTGAATGTGTACTTTATTTATGAATCCGTACTTTTTGTCCAGATTGTTGAGCTTGTCTTTTAGCAGCTGGTGACAGCGATAGGAAATCATGTGGAGTAGCTTTTTAAGCGCATACTGCGGTTGTTTCCCTTTCTTTTGTTCTATCAGAAATTATCTAGTTCGACGGTGTGTCCACTCCGAAAGAGGGGGTCAGTATACCCCGTGTACCAGAAAAAAAAAAAAAAAAAGGAAGAAACGTTTCCGCGTGATGCCGCTCTTCCAGGCTGGGTGGACGGCGCGAACTGCTCAGTCGCGTCCACTTCCGGGTCGTCGCCGCGTGACGTGGGCGGCGGCACGCCCGGCCACCCGGCGGAAGTTCCCGTCTTCTTGGCGCGCTCGGCGCGGCGACTCGGCTGTCGTAGGGCCTCTCCAGATGATGATGATGATGATTCCTCCCCTCCCTCTTCTCCAACCCATCTGGTGCAGCCACAGGTCTCTTTCCTGCACGTCCGTGAACTGGCGTTTGCAGATGCTGGTGCAGCTCTCCACGTGTTTTTTTTGAGTACATTTGTGCGTGTACACGGGTGGCTCGGCACGGGTGCCTCCTCGTCCAACGTGAAAGCGAAAGTGTCGAACCTTCGTCTTCGCACTCATCGCTCCAATTAAACGCCAGGATCGGAAAGAACGTTCCGGCGTTGTCCAGCCGCTTTTATGATTTTTCTGTACCGTTTAGAAATTCTCCCGCCGCTCCCCCTTTCGCTTCTGATTCCTTGTTCCCCAGATCGCCTAGTCACAATCGCCGTCGAGTACCGAGGGAGAGATACAGATCCACATCCAGACCAAGGCATCGATCCAGATCCGTCTCAAGAGGCCGTTCTCGCAGGGATGATTAAGGTTGGTTGCGAACGAGGCTTCTTCCTTCCGTAAACGGGAAAAGGGGGATGTGCCTTCAGGAAGAAGCCCATTCAGCCACACTCCAGCGTTTCACGACACTCTTTGGGTTAATGGATTGGACGTTGATGTTTAGAGAATAATAAATGTTGAAGAACCTTTCTCTCTCGCCTTGTTCTCGTATGTTCTCCGTGCCTGCAGCATGCTCCGCGAGGGGGTCTCCACATCCTTCAGCCCACGGCGCCTTTTCGGGACGCAGCCTTTCCTGGGTGTGCGGGGTCGCTTCCGTCCCTGCAGCAGCCCCGCTCTCCGGACCACCGCACCCGAGCGAGCAGCGAGTCCGCAGATTCTTGGTGGTAGAGCTGATGGCGCTCAGGTGCCAGGAGATTCCAGTCAAGGCCAAGGAGCCAACTGCCGGATGGATGGATGGATGGATGCTTGGGGAGGAGCTGAAGAGCACTTGTGAGCGGACGATGGGCAAGAGGGTGCGGTGAAACGCGGCGTTCGCGCACCGTAACTCACACAAGGCGAACGCCGTTGGGTCTTCCCAGAGCTTGGAATCCCCCTGGAGCGACTGCGTGCTTCTTGTGGCTTCTCCGCGACTCGGCTGCGCCGTCAGCCGTTGGGCACCGACTTGCAAAAGAAAGGGAAACGAAAGCGAAACCGAAAGCAGAGGGGGCCGTCACTGGGGACGAGGAATCGCTGCCGCCATGCCAACCCGGCAGCGACCCACGGCAGGAACGCGACCGTGCTGGTACGCTCGCGTGAATTTGTGGGGGACAGGCAAACCAGGAGGTGCCTGCCCCCTTCCCGCTGCCGCACAGAGTTGAGTCAGCGCTCGGCTCCTCCCCGACGCGCGTTGCCCGCGTCCGGGAAGGCGCACGCGTCGCGCTCTCCCCATCTCGCCCCCCCCCCGATGGAACATCCTTGCTTCGGGACCAGTAACTCTGTTGATCCTCCTCCCTTGCGTCCAGGCAGGGACTCCCGGGGGCGTTCGCGCGGCGCCTCGCAAAAACCCACGGGCGTCGCTCGGTGCCTCACGCTTCGATCGGAGCGTTCCCGTCGCCCAGTGACGGGCGCAGAGCCATCTTTTGGGGCGGGCCGATCCAAGATGGCTGCTTGTTTTGTCGTCGTACACCGGCTAAGGAGGAAGAAAAGGCTTGTCGACGGGCCCGCGGGCTCACCTCCGAATAAACCGAAACAGGAAGATCCACTTCCCGGGGCGATTGGAACGCGACCACACTTCCTCCCTTGAGGGGCTCCTGAGGTGGCGGGCCAACGAGTTGTGCTCGTCGGCTGGTTGTTGGAGCTTGGGGACGGACGAGGTTCCCCGTGACCAGTCCGCAGGGGTGATCCGCGGCCGCGCATCGCGCGTGAGAAAGGCATGCAGTCCCGGGAGAAATTCGAACAGGGCGGACGTCGCGGCTCGTGGCGCGCGCCTCGCGAAACAAAGGAATCCCCGTGAGTTCCCCTACGCGCGGACAAGGAGGGACCGGGGACCCGGGAACCCTAGGAGAGGAGTCGACACTCCCCCGCGGGTTCGTGGGCACACGTTTTTCGAGGGAAGTGGCGACGGTTCTTTTAGGTGCGCGCGGACCTCGGCGAGCGGATGCGCACCGCTCCCGCCTTCGGCAGCGCGTCGAGGTTGTCGGGTTCGGCCGAAGAGGCCGAGCACGAGGCGCTCGTAGTGACCACGCGGATGGCGGAGCTGGGTCGGGCGCGCGTCCCGGGAGCGGTGACGGGACGCCCATCTCGTCTCGCAGAGGGATTTCCGGGAGGTCGCCGCGTCCATCAGAGTCATCAGGCGCGATTGCGGTCGTGGAGAAAGGTCCAGGGAATCTTGCGGAGGTGCGGGCGGGGGAAGAGTACCAGATTCAGATTGCCTGGGCGTCGCCATGGAGGCGGTCACGGGAAGCTGACCTTAAGTGGGAGGTTTGGGCGGACTCGTGCCCGAACGAGGGAGTTCGCGCGCCTCCTCCCCCCTTGACTCTTGCTGGTAGTTGCAGCAGAGTGAAAAGGCCTCCCGACGCCTCCCCGGCCCCGACTAGCCGGAGGTGCCTCGGTTGCGGCATTTTCCTGGACGGGAGCGATCAATCAACTGCACGTGGTTTCGCTGTCAGACCGGGCAGATCGTTTCCTAGGCGACTCTCCTTCGTCCGCGATGCAGACGAACCGGGAAAGCCTGGCAATTTCCGGAGCGCCGGGGAGAACAGAAAGCTGCCATCTGCTTCCGTGGTTGTCCCGGACAGGGTATGTGGGGCGTTGTCCCCGGGAAGAGCCAGGGTTTCTCGAAAACCGCAGCCACTGTTAGCGGATGCTGGAAGCGGTCCGTGTGAGGGGGGAACGGACCTGCACGAGGGGCATGGGGGGAAGAGGAAACAGGTAGGAGCGGCCTTCGCGCCCAGGGCATTACCCTGGAGCGCTCAGACGGAGGCGTGCCCTCCTTGGCTTTCATATCTGTTGCTTCCGGGGTAGCGGAGACCCTCCATCTGGGGTAAGGGAAAGGAGCCCCGGCAGCGTCTTCCGAGTTGACGGGGGTAAGAGGCGGGAAGGGGGATGAGGAATCTTCCTGCCTCCGGTTACCCGGGCAGCCTGCTGGACTTGGCATCGGTCGGTCCGCGGAAGGCGTCGCCGTTGTCGCCACGCTGCTGCTGCTGCTGCTGCTGCTGCCGCCGCCGCTGGTTCTCCTCCACGGGCAGCATTCCTAGGACCTCGGACAGCCGTCTGATCCGCTCGATGGCGCGGCGCAGGATCTTCAGCTTGGACAGCCTCCTGCCCGTGTGGCTTCCTCTGGGGGGAAGGGGAGGGCGAGGAGGTCAGCGGCAGGGTAGGTGGGTGGGTGCGTGCGTGGTGTTCTCCTGGGCGACGGGCGCGCTCCGCCGGGGCGAAGGTCGGTGCTAGGTGGTGGTGGTGGTGGTGGTAGTGGTAGTGGTGGCGGGGTGCGTGCATGGGGTTGCCCCGCACGACGTGCGCGCGCTGCCGGCCGGGCGGCGGTGGGACGGATTTACCGGCACTCGGCGGACAGGGCGTGCTGCAACCTGCCGAAGGCGGCGTTGACCGCCTCCACACGGCGCCTCTCCCTCGCGTTCCTCCGCGCCGCCAGATGCGAAGGTCTCTTCTGGCGCTGCTGCTGCTGCTCCTGCATCCCCTCCCGGGCCACGGCGATCAGCTCGGGTGCCAACGTGAGGTCCAGCCGATGCGGAGCCGGCGACTGACGTCTCCGACGGCACCGCCCCTCCACCTCCCCTCCTGCAGCTATTGCTCCTCTCCGAGCGGACCCCTCCGTGCTCGCCCACATGGCGGGGGTAGGCCATCACGCGCGCCCCGCATGGGCGGACGGACGGACGGATCGATCCGCGAGCGCTGGTCCAGGGGGCAGACGAGGAGGAGGGCGGCCTCTGCGGGCGGGAGTCGTGGCTCCGCCCGCTCCCCGGTGCTCACCCGCAGCCGACGCGTGCGGGCACGCGCCGCGGAACTCTGGGACGCCGTCCAGCGTCTCTTTATCCTAAGCTTCGCTGTCCCCTGCATCTCCTTTGCAGTGGACCTTCTGCAGCGATCCTCCTTGCATTCCCATCTCGTCTTCGCCGAGGTTGGTCCATGCTGATTTGACTCCGCACATTTCGTTTTTCGTGCCTTGCTCCACTGGAGTGGACTTCGAAGTGTCCACTCCCTGATTCCCGGCTGTCCAAGGAGACGTTCGGGACGCAGAGCAGACCCTCTCGCATCTCGTGTGCAGCGGGCATTGGACCGCCTGCCGTTGAGAACGGGGGACTCCGCACCGGCTCAGGCGGACCCTGTGAAAGCATTTTTGGGGATCTTCGGCGGGAGGGGAGCTGCGGCATCACCCAAACTTTCGGGATCGCCTCGGCTTGCTTCACCGAGGAGGGAAATGCGCGCCTCACTCGGATCTTCAGACCAGCGGAGTTCGTCGGGGAGGAAAAGGAAGGTGGTGGTGATTGTGAGGAGGAGGAAGAGGAGGAAGGGATGAAGAAGAGGAAGTCGATGGGGAGTGCAAGAGGAGGAAGAACAAATGAAGAAGGGGAGAGCTATTGTGAGGAGGAGGAGGAAGAGGAAGGGATGAAGAAGAGCATGGTGGTGATGAGAATGATGATGACGATGGCAGTGAAGCTTTCCTGCATTACCAAAGCACCTCTGCGGTCCCAGCCTACTTCGAACTGCAGGATGCTGGGTGCTTCCTTTTCACGCGGCAGCCTTCCTCCTTGCATCACTGTTGCCTGTGTCTGCATACCTGCGTGCAGCAAAAACCCACCAAGTCTGCGAAGAGAGAGTGCGGCACCGCGACCACAGCTCGCCGGAGGCGGTTGGGCACCGCCACCTGTTGTCGCCAGCGGGGGCGGACCCGGAGGCGGTGCTCTTGAAAGGGCCGGTAAGAGAGAAAGAGGTGTAGGCCATCCTGCCGGATGCCCGTTCGCCCAGTTCGTCGCTGAGGCTCACCCCATCAGCAGCTTCACCGTGCCCGTCTAGCACAAGGAGAGTCCAGGACCGTCCCTGCGCAAGGCCCTCCGCCGAAGATCGTTGCATCCAGGGCGTTGCGGAGAGGTTCTCCTGGCAACGGCGAGGAACCGTGGGCGCACCATGCCTACGTTCAGGTTCAGCCACAGGTGGCGGGGTTGCTGCAGTCGTGGCAGAAGCATCGGGAATCGCGACGCGGAGAGAGCGGAGGGTTCTCAGCCCGCAGTGTCCGCTCCGCGCGACACGTGCGCGTGTGTCGACGTCTCCGAGGAGGCTGTGATGGGGGCTTCTTAGCAGCTGCTGTTTTTGAAGCCAGTTTGTTGGACTGGAACGGTGAGCGTCGGTCCTCTGCCAACACCCACACAATTTGGCACCAGAGCGCGCGCGGGGGGGGGGTCTGTTTTCCCTCCGAGCTCGCTGCTTCCTGTGATTGCGACCCCCTCTGATGTGTCTGTAAAAAAATAATGTCGGAATGCGATTCGGCACGGCGAAACCGAAGATTCGTGCGAGACAACGAAGGAATTTCAGGTATTTCGTATACCTTCGTGCTCGATGATGTACACAGACGAAACACTCTAGAATACGGGAAACTGCACGCATATCCGTTTTAGACGAAAATCGTGGTGAATGTGTTTGGTCACTTGGTGTTTCATCAGAGGTGTTTCCTGCCGGCTTCTAACCAGTGTCCGAAACCAGACGTTGGGAAGCGGTTCACGGGGATTCGAACCTGCCAAATTTTTCGAGCTGAATTCCTCGTGGGAGAGCAGGGAAAAATTTCGTTATCGCTCTCCGAGTCTAGCCGTGACGTCATGCTGAACGCATGACGGCTGTGGGAAGCGACGTGTGCGGGAACGGGGATGGCGGGTTCCAAGCGAACGATTTCCGTCATGACTAATCGAGAAGTCCGGTCGTGGATGTTGGAGTCCTCGCAGCAGTCGGGATAGCCGGCTTGCTCCTGATTCCTCCTCCGAGCGCGGGTAGCAGCCCTAGGGAAACGTCGACTCCGGCGAACCGGGAAGTGCGTCTCCACTTGTCTCAACCGGACCTTCCAGGAACGAAGGCATCTCCCGTTTTCGATGGAGGAATCCTGTGTTGGTCAGACGGGTCAGAGTACAAGGTCAGACGTACTCGCAAACATTTCATAAAGCATCTTAGTAGTTGCGTTGCGAGCACGCTCTAACGTGAGGGGCAGTGCCGTGGCCATGGCACCCGCGTGTGGCACCCAGCGCTGTGGGTTCGAATCGCCCCCGTGAAGGTGGACCCAAACAGTTGGATGCGGTTCCCGTTCGAAAATCCAACCCTGCCTTCCTTCCTTTCCTTTGTTGCGCACAGTAGAGGGACCTTTTCCGGGAATTCTCCCGAGGGCGCAGAATCCTCAGTCCGCTGCCGACGTGGGAGTCCTGGCAAAAAGTCCACACCTCCAGCCACTCGCTCCACAGCTCCTCCACGTTTTCAGCGTGCCCTCCTCATCCATGTTTTCGTGGACCCGGTAACCAGACGCCTTCCGGGGTTCACCGGACTCCCTTGGCAGCACCCGGCTCGGGAGTCAGTCATGTGCGAGGGTGTCCAGTTTCGGGAGGGTCTGCCGGACAGCGAGAATTCCGCTGAACTTGACCTAAGGCGGCATCGAGGGACGAGACCCAGGTCGACTCGACAGAGGCAATCGAACGGGCTGCTCTTGCTACAGGCCCGAAAGCAACGTTTTGCACGGCCGCCATGCTCTCGGCGTGACGTCATGGCATGGTCGGAGAACCCGTGACAACGAAGTGAGGAACGCCCATGGTCGCAGGGACCGCGTTGGCGGCCGGGGATGGACGCCGAGTAGGATGCGTCGCGGGTTCCGCGTCTGCCCGCGAGGTGACGCTGGGACGGTTCCAGGCTTCTGGTTCTCACCTGTAGGACGCGCTCGCGAGTGGCCCCTCGACTAGCGGTCGTGAATCGGGATGCTTCCTGGAGACCCGGGATCAATGGCTCCCTCTCCACTTCGTGCACTGGAGGAACGTGGAAGGCAGCAGCAAAACTCTAACAGGATTCCATCGTCCTCAGACCAATGGTAACGCCCTCCATCCCGAGGAGGGTGTTACCTAACAACACGCCGACGAAAGCCAGAAGGACGAAGGAGTCGGAATGCGATGACGTCTTTACGTGTTCTGGGACTTCCAGATGTCTTCGTCACTTTTCTCCCTTGTTTTTTGCGTTCTCGGGAAGCTGAGAACGCAGAGATTGAAGTCGCGTTCCTCCTGCACTGCTCCTCTGCAAGAAGTAGATCGAGAGATACCCTGGATCGAGAACCCACCTCCGGGGACGAGCTGCAAGAGCGTGCTCTCTTCCCGAAAGCATCGGAAGGACAGAGTTGCCACCCGGTCACGCCGGGGCGTTCATCAAAACCAATAAACTCACAACTTTCGTGGTGGGGCAAGGAGTCCCCCCCCCCACACACAGTCGATCCTGCATTCGGGCCGGGTCGCAGGTGCGCATACAGACGGGCTCACCACGGCAGCGGAGGGGGATGGGGAAAAACAGAAAGAAAAACAAAATAACAACAGTGGACTGTCAGGAGGAGATCACAGTCCTCTGGAGGGAGTCTACATCCTTTCCAGGATGCCGGCTAGGTCCGTGCAAATAGGTCAACAGTCCGCAGGAAGCGAACTGCAAACTGGATGACGTCCTCTCGTTTCTTCCTCCGTCGGCTTCGCTCCAGACCGCCGCAATCACGCAGATGCAGCAGAGCGCTGCTGGGGCTGCGGCTAGCTGCAGGGCATCACGCAGAAAGAGGAACGTGGTAAAACGATCCTGGGGGCGCCAACCGGGGACCGCAGGGTCGCTCCAAAACGTTCCCATAGGGGTCGGTCGGCAACGCAGTCCACTAGCAGACGTGGTAGGGGGAATTCGCGTTTCCCGCACCTGTGACAGTCGCAACTCCTTCCCCAGCGTCCGGTGGTGTCGGTACGCGTTGCAGGGAACCCCAGTGCAGCAGCAGCAGCAGCTGAAGTGCCAGCTACTTCTGCTTCAGGGGGAGGGCGCTGCTGTCCTTGAGCACTGCTGGCCACTCCAGGTCTCGGCAAAGAACAAGCAGCTCGCTCCAGCGCTGCGCTCCTCGCGGAAGGACACTCGGAGCTGCGGCATCCGCCAGCTATCCCATGGTCCATCCACTCATCAACTTCCTTGCGCCTGCGATCCGGCGGAGAATTCCTACCTCGGCAGGTAGACTACTGACAAGTAGCTGCGCCTCACTGCAGCGAGGGAGGTCGTCTCCGCCCACGCGCTCCAGCTAGGAGAATCCTGAATCTTCCGGAGCGAGCAGTGGGCGTGGACGCGGAGTCGCAGGCAGTTCCACCTTCCAGATCGCATCTCATTGATCTTCGCCCACGTGCCAACTGCTTCCTCTAGCCAGGTCCTCGAGTTGGCGGGGCAACAAACCATCCAGGCGTTTTCCTTCGCCAGGGAGACCAGGCGATCGAGGGAAGACCGCACCTTCGCATCCTGGGGCGCGAGCACAAGAGGAAGAACGCGAGTCCTACGTCTCGGCTTCAAGACTGGCGACGGAGAGGGCCTCATTGGAAGAAGACCGCCAGTCGAAAGGGAGAGCCAGAAGAAGGAGGAAGGGTTGTCGCTGTGCTTCTTCAGGGAAGGAATTTCTTCTCCTTTCCGCAGATTCCGTTGAAGAACACGATCGACGCCCCCAGGAGATCAGACTAGAATGAACTGCAACCAATGGGACGGCGGTTAGGCTGAACCCAGTTCCGTCTGATGCATCGGAATGGTGCATGGCTGCATTTCATGATGTGTTTCTTTAAAGGCCAGTAGCGACCTCATGGGGAGACCGTCAAGATGGGCCTAAGGTGATTCTCACCCGGTTATGCCGGGACATTTGTTACGTTAAGTAGTAAAAATACTAATTTTTGTGATGGAATCAACGGTTCCCCGCACACAATGAACCTTCCGAAGGATGGTGCGCAGACCGGAAAGGTGCCCATCGGCAGAGTAGGGGAAGGGGAAAACATAAACAAGAAAAATAAACACACAAAACAGGGGAGGGAAAACTATACATAGGGGAGGATGGAGGGGGGGAACCGAGGAAGGGATCGAGGTCCTCTGCATCCTGTTGAGGATGCCGGCAAGTTCCGTCCGTATAGCGCCCAGGTGGGGCCATCCCTATGAGGTCCTCAGGAAGATCCGCGCCCAGTGGTTGGCGCCCCTGCTATTTCGGTCTCTTCTTCCCGCGTTCCACACCGCCTGATCCCGCGGAGCCTACAAGGAACCAAGAAGGACGCGTGTGGAGGTAGTGCGGCAACGCGAGCGAAGAGACGTCTGAAAATGTCCCTGGGCCGCCAACCAGGATTTTTAGGGTCGTCGAAAACCGATCCCAAAGGCCTCGGGGGGTGGCACAGCCCAGCAGAAGGTGCGGAAGAGTTTCCTTCTTCCCACACCTGTCCCACTCAGCACTCGCCCTCTCCCGTGTCCAGTGGTGAAGGCGCGCTTTGCACGGGATTCCCCCATGCACCACCAGCAACGCCGACTCTCGCCACTAGAGGAGGAGGGCACCACTGCTCCAGCACGCTGGGGGTCACTTCAGCTCCTCCGGAGGGATGTCGAGCAGCTCTCCTCAGCGCTCAAGTCCGTGGGGTGGGATGCTCGGGGTCGCGGCGCTTGTCGCCTTCCGAGTCGTCCACGACCCCAGAAGTTTCGTCTTCGCTGCTGTGCAGCACGTCGCTTCCCAGCTGCCGGTATTACGCTGTTCCTTGCGTCCCTTAGGGAGGGCAGCACTGGGGCAAGGGGGTTAAACGGCTTGGGGTGATGGAAATCCTCTGAGGTCCTTCTGTTTTCGCTGCTTCCCTTCCTGCCTTTCTTTTGGAGGGGGGTTCTTTTTTGTGGTTCTCAGGGAGGGCTGAAGGATCGCTGTCCTCCCTCAGGGGGGGCTCACCGAACTCTTGAACGCCGCCCACGCCGCCCGGGGTTGCGTGTCACCCTATGTTATAGGAGGCAACCGCGTAGAGACTGCTCTGTGAAGTTAGGAAGGTTCTGGAGGTAGATAGGTAACAAATGGTGTATAGATACTGAGGTAGATACGTAATAAAAGTAAGATGAAGAAGTGGGAAAACAATTGGTAAAGGTTGGGAATTGAAATAAATGTTTCCTCATATATAGCAGTGTTGTATCCAAGAAATCTTTCTTAGCAGGGAAAGAAAGGATAAGCTGAACAGTCAGGTTGAATTGGTTTTATAGAAGAAATGTAAAAGTAATGAAAAGATGTATAAAGGAGATGGCAGTATTTATGAGTTTACTAAGGCTGGATGTATATAAGTCATCCTTTGATCTTCAGGATGATTATATTGATGAATGGAGCTGTAGAATTTTGTATAGAAGTGATAGTGCCTTAAATGAAATGGACTGAGTTAGTTGAACATGCAAAAAGTATGGATTAAGAACAGTAAATTCACTTGTATCAAATGCTGAATGGCACATAAACATTTGTCATTGATTAGTAAATTTTGTAGTTGTCATGGAGATGGATGATTTTAATAGGAAAATTGTGTCATCAAGTTGATAGAGCAAAAAAAGGTCATAAGTATTTTGAGAAAGGGAAGAAAAGGTTTGAACTGTAGCATGATGTTTGTAGTAACATGGGCTCAGGAAGCATAAGTAAAAATCAAGACTGGGTCAGAGAGTACAAAACTTCAAACAGTGTTTGAGACTAGATTAATAGTGTTCCCTTGAATGTGAACCGTCTTGCTTGCGAGAAATTTTTGTTAATTTCTCTAATATGAAGAATACAGAAAGTGTTGATGCATTAGGGCCATATGGAGATAGACTTGTTGAGCAGTATAGGAGATGAGGAAGCAGAAAAAATCTCTTTTTTTTTAAAATGAGGTTTAAGAAGCAACAGAGAAAGAGAGGACTGGTCTGTTAGAGTTTGAGTTTTGAGGAGATCAATTGCTGTGTCTGTGGAATGAGCAGCTAAGGATTTTTATGGTAGATTGCCTGGCACCTATTGTTTTGTGCTGTGGGTAAAAATTCTTCGTAGTGAGGGTGCTGAAATGTTTGGAGGGGTGTTGAAAGACCAGCGGCAGTGGCATGGTGGACATCAAATATCCAGTACTTACTGTTGATTCAGGTGTGACTTCTATTGAAGAATGATTGGGCTACATGAAATCATGGTCAACAGATGCAATAGTAAAATGGATACCATAGTAGTGAAATAGTGTAATTGAAGTGACAGTTGTTTATTTTTGCGTATGAGCGAATTCAGTTGTAATGTGTGTTTTCATTATAGTGCATACATGAAAGTAGAGTTTGTGGTTGAAAGATCCATGTGTGTGTGGAAGCATTCTGATTTGTGATGATGCAGATAGCAATGGGACTAAGGGTGAGAACCATATGAGGAGCAAACCATCGCCCTGAGGTGGTGGGAGTTAGGAATAACTGTCTCTTCCATTGCTTTAATTTTCTTTTTTTTTGTGCGCGTTTTGGACCACATTGAAAAGAATTGTAATTGTTTTCCTGAGTTATGCGTTGGAGGCCTCATCTGGATTTGGATGGATTGCTTGGCAAGATCGAGTTCTTCGAATTTTGCGGTTTTGGAAAGTGGCGTCGGGGACTGCACAAAGAATTCTATTTTCGTGTGTAGTGGCACTTCTGAATGCTGAAAAGTTTGTAAGAAGAGCTGTAGATTCCAAACCAAACTGTTTTTCCACCTTTTCCTCCAAGTGTCTCGTATCTCATTAGATTCCTTAGTAGCTGAATGGAAACACAGAAGACTGATTCTCCGGGTCTTCGTCCGATATTTGTTTGCCAAATCCTTTGTTCTCTGATAGCAAACGCAGTTCCGAGTAAACACCAGGTTCATCCTGCTTTCAGTGGTCCAGCAGCGTCATTCAAATCCGATCGCAGAGTACATACATTCTGCCACTTTCTTTGCTGCCCAGATTGTAAATTTCCGTTCTTCCGTGCTTCAGGATTCTAAATCCGTCCGTCGACCGAAAACTCAGGGATGGAAAATTGCGTGAAGGCTCATTACCGTCTTACCGGATGTTTCATCTTGCACTCCAAGAAAGGACTTTGTTGTTAAGACCTATTGCAATATCGCGGAATTTTCGAAGACATTGAGTTGCACTTCAGAAGAAAGCGTGAGTGATCGACTTTGAGACCCTCGAATTTTCCTATGAAGCACATTCCGTTGCAGGGTAGTGAGAACTGCAACTCAGCTTTCTCAACGGCTGATCCAACCATCTCCATCTGCTAGAGTGCAGAGATGGCAACTTTTCCGTTGCAGTGCTGATTATCTCGAAAAACAACAACAACTGCCTTTGCATCTTTGGAAAGCAGTTCCCTGCTGTCATTTCAAGAAGTGGGAACACCTTCCTATGTGTTTCCAGCAGCACCAGGTGCTATAAAAGCACCGACATCCTCCCTGCTTGTGACTAAGATTTCCTGGAAGATGGGACACGAGTGCGTTAGTGGCACTCCTTTTTTCCATTTGCTCCTAGCATAGCATGGGGAAATAAAGAAGGCCAGACTGCAAAGGATTCGTGCTGTCTTCTGCAGAGTGCGGAGATGAAGCGGTGAGGACACTCTTCTGATCGGTACGAGGGCCCATCTGCTTGTTTGATTTTGATTTTTTTCGATCCCACGCTCGGACACACGATGGGATTCGGTGTTGTCGTTGTAAGCCATGCTGGGCTGCTAGTCGCCTGCAGGATGGGGAATCATCCAGCTTCAACGATGTGTGAGATGGGAAGGTATTCGGAAAACTTCTGTTGGACTCGCGAGAGCGCTGTTTGACTTCTGCTGGAGGCGCGAAACGAGTTCTTTTCTTTTTTCTTACCAAGGATCGCGGAATCGTATGCAGTGCAAATGGATCGAAGCTTCCTGGATGTAGAATAGGAAATCTTTTTTTGAAGGTATCGACAAACTGTCGCTGGTACGCCAGGCAATGAGGATGCGAGTTTCAAAAATTGACCCTGGTCCACGAGAAGGAAGATGATGATTAGTCACCCTTCAACCTTGTAATAGCAATCCGGCAAAACCTTCCTGAACTTTGGCATCCTTTTTCACAACACAGTTGGCAAGCTGTCCCCAATTATCCGAGACGCAAAATTGTGCTGCTCGAGAACTTTGATCTACGAGCATCTTTTTGTCTGCATTGACAAGTTTCTGTTTCGAAGTCGCCCCTTCGAGGAAATCATTCAGAATTCGTTACATTGGATAGGTGTGGCGAGAGGGTAGACGTGGACAAGATGCTTTCACAGCGAGGTTTGACTTTCACTCAGGATTCAGGAGGAGGTTTGACTAAGCACCTCATTCTTCGGCTGCAACTGGATCAGGCTTCTCTGTGTTGTTTTCTCCCTTTCTCTGCAGCAAAGCTCTTTCCATGTTGTGTTTTTTCTCCTTCGGAAGACGAAGGAGATGGCTTTGCATTTGCACGAATTTACCTCGCATACGCGCGAAATGGGGCACTCCTGTGTTGATCGATATAAAAAACGGTATTGGAAGCGAAGCGGAAATCTCTAGAAGCTTTGAAAACCCACAAGTACCAAAGCTTCGATCCGAAAGAGGCGGATGTTCCGAATGCAGCTGATTTGTGGCACAGAATCTCCTCCAGCACCTTCTCAAATGATGGCGTTGGTGAGGACAAATATGCCCCAAAGCGAGCGGCGGGAATTCCGCCGGACTTCAGCTCGTGCCGTGGGATTTCTGAAGGAAAGCGCTGGAACCGCGATGGGGAATCACGCGGTTGAAGTTTTTCCAGCCATTCCTGAGGCGCCCGCCACCCGAAATCCAGGAGTTCCCAGATGTGGAGTTCCGGTGTTTGTCCCTCCATCAAGAGGCAAATTAAAGATCCGATGTTGCTGCGGTGTTCCAAAAATATGTCTGCCGAATTCGCGCAGTCCTCGCGTGCTGGTCTTCTACAAGAGCAGTGAACCGCGACTCGAGGAGGGCAAGAAATTCTCCTCAGCCCTTTCCAATTCCTGGTAATTCAGGCTGCGGCCGACTTCTGGAGAACAGTCGAAGGGTGTTTTTTAAACAGAGACGTGCAAATCTGCCTGATGGGCGAATCGCAGATGGATCGATGCTTTCTTGGGGGCAAGCCATCTGCTCATCCGAGATCATTTTCGCCGCTGCCAGGTGAGCGAAGATGCAGTCGCACGAGCGCAGATGGGATGCAGGCAGCGTGCGACGTCGTGTTCTGGCAGAAGACGGGCGGAAAGCCTGATGATGGATGGTCAGCGAAAGGTCGCGTTTCTCTCCAGAAGCGAGGGTTGCAACGCGTGTCAGTTGCACGTGCGCGCGAGTTCTTGCAGCTTTGCTCTTCCTCCACCGCGCAGCGAACTCCAACACGGATGGATGGATGACGAGGGTCTCTCCGAACTGCACCAGGTGTGCTCCCACACTTGCTGCGCGCCTTAGACCAAGCTACTGGGACCAGAGTGGAAGCCCAAGGCCGCCGCTGCTTCACGCACAATGGATTTGTGCCTACCACCCCCATTCTTTTCTCACCGTCGCGTGGGGAGCGTGGCAGCGACTCGCTACGCCGCGGCGTTGCTGCAGCAACGGATGGGAGGCAACGTACTTCGTCTCTGTGACGAGGTTTATCACCCGTTTATTATAAACATAATAAATATGCGTGGTTTTTGTAGAACATTTGGTTCTACCACGCAAAAAAAAAAAAAAAAAAAAAAAAAAAATAGGTCTTTTCACCTTGGCTCCTGAAGTTCGATGCAGGAATAGACAAAAAAAGGTAGAAAGTTGTTTGTTTGGGTAGTGGGTGGGATGGGATGGCACCAGTGTGTCTCGCGATGCCCCGTTCGTCCTCTGGAGGATGCTGGCAAGTTGCTGTTTTCCGTTTCACAGATGAAGCCATCTAGCGGCGATCCTCAAAAGCAGCTTCGACAAAAAGAAACAGATGCCATCAACCTTTCCCCTTTGAATAAAGTCATATATATCTAAAAAATGAAGAAGAAAAAGCCCGTGTTGGAGCCCGTGCGGTTGCGGCCTCCACGAAAGGTGCAAAACGTTGCATATTCGAAGCCCCCCTAGAGAAGGGTCGACTGAGAATGGTGGATACAGATCGTCGCCCCGCTAGACGACGCTGGTCGGCCTATTCGAGTGCGGCACTGGTTGACACCCGGTCACGTCGGGTCGTTTATTTATAAAAAAATAACCTACATGTCTGTGGCAGGACGTTTGATCCTGCCATGTTGCTTATAACTACGAGAAGGGACCTGCCGGGAAGCGGCACGCAGGCCTGCAGGGTTCGCCTCGGCAGCACAGGGAAGGGGACACAAACAAAAAGAAAACATAAAACGAACAGTCAAAAAAAGGGGGTGTTCGGGAAGGGATCACTGTGTGCTGGAGGGTGTCCTCTGAATCCTGGTAAGGATGCCGGCGGATTTCTTTTTCAAGACTATATTGACGCTCTCCTCATGAAGAGGACAGCAAAATAGTTGGCATCCCTGTCGTTCGGGTCTCCTCTGGCGTTGCTACATGCAACCACGATCCCTCGTAGGCAGCAGAGTGCTGCTGCTGGGGATGCGGCCGGTGTGAGGGCGTTGCGCGAGAATAGGCGATTCAAAACGTCTCTGGCGTTGCCGCCGGGGGTTCCAAGGGTCACGGCAAAGCGTCCCCAAAGGGGTCGGAGGGCAACACAGTTTACTAGGAGGTGAGGGAAGGATTCCCGCTCCCCGCACCTTGCACAGTTTGGGTTCACACGCATCAGTGCCCACAGATGCCGGGGGGCGTTGCACGGGAGGACTCAGTGCACAGCGCATACATCGACTTCTGCCACTTTAAGGGGAGTGTGCGAGTGTTCATGATTACTGGGGGCCACTGCAGATCTCTTTCCGGAATAATCAGTAGAACGCCCCACTGCAAAAGTCCTCGGGGTGGGGCACTCGGGGTCGCAGCGTCAGTGAGCTGACCCGTCGTTTACTCGCCCAGTCCTTTCCTTCTTACGGAGATTTCCACAGTGACCTCCCATCTAGCCGTAAGGCTGCTGCGCATAGGAAACCTCGCACCTCTTCCACGCTTGCCACCCGGATCTTCGCCCACGTGCGCACAGTTTTCTGCAACCAGGCATTCCCGTTCGCGGAGATGGCACGAGATCCATCCGTTTATCCCTGCCTACGTGGCCATCTGCCGAAGGTGCAGTCCGCCGTGGATGAGGCTGCACGGACGGCGCGCAAGGTAGGACGCAAGCCACACGCTGCCGGTGGCTTGCTGGACGAGAAGACGTGCAGGTTGGCACCAGGTGGTGTTCCAGAGGTTTTCCACGAGAGTCAGTGATCGAAACTGGAGCTGCAACTGCAGGAGCTCCAGCGTCAGGAGAGGTTTAGGCCGCCGTCCCGGCGCGGAGCGCACAAGTCCTTCAGGCGGACTCGGGGTCTCCTTTTTCCCCAGAGCGCGATCCGGAGATCGTCCATCCGCTTCCTGATGCTGCACGGCAGGGGCAAACAAAAAGCAGGGAGCGGCTCTGGCGGAAGCCAGGAACCGGACCCCCCCCTCGTCTGGCTGGGATTGCGAGTTGATCCTCCTGGATCCTTCCGAGAATCAAGGGACCCCTTCGGGATTCCCCTCCAATTTTGGGAATGGGTCCGTCCCTCCCCCTTCCCCTCGGAAGGATCTTCCATCGTGTACCACAGGGCTGGTTGATGCTTTTCCAGAGTGCCACGAAGCGCGCTGCTCCCATTGGGGAAATCCGGAAGCGTCCCATCTGGGTTCTCTTCAGAAGAAGGAACAAAAAAAAGGCAGTTCCTTGAGGGATTCCCTCCAGGAAAGAAAGAGAGACTACCAGAAACCGAAGTGTCCTTCCGGGGAGAACGAGGAAGAAGTTACTTTCGGGGTTCCCCTCCCAAGCGTAAGAGGAACGGACTGCTCCTCCCTCCGAAGCCTCCCTGAATCCATAGGGTGGTCTCTGAGCGGTGACCCCTGACTTGAAGAGTGACATGCGCCGACGGCGGCCCCAGGCAAGCCGAATCGCACTCTTCCGCACTCACCGCTGCGACCCCGCTGCTTGCCACAACAGAAGGTGCCCGCCGACGGCGGAACGCCAGAGGGCAGGAAGGGTTCAGTTCTGGCGGCGGTCGAGGACTGTCGTCTGGACTCTCGAGCACCGCCTGACCTCAGGATCAGCTTCCTCGTCAGGCGAGGCGTTGGCCTACGCTCATTAGGGGTGATCCCGACCCGTCGTCTTACTGCCTATAGCAACCGGCACCTTCCGTGGGATCTGGTGTGAACCCTCCGTCGAGCGTCGCCGCCTTTGGTCCAGCCCGCAGCGCCCGCACTGCTTTCCAAGGTTGTCCACCCGGATCTTCCAAAGCGTTTTCCATGGAGGTGGGCAGTTCATACGTTGTGGCACGACCCTCGGCCCTGTCACTCCCAAGATGTGTGAGAGCTGCCCGGAAGCCGGTGGGTAGTCCGGCGAGGTCCGCCTCGTTAGCCAATGGGAGAGGAGACGGAGAAAAGGAAAGAAGGGAACGAAAAAGGGCAGCTGATGTTTTCCTGGGTGAGGGGCAGGAGTTGAGAAGGGATCCCTACTCGCTGCCGGGCGGCCTCCTCATCCTAAGCAAGACAGCCCAGAGGTGTGCGGCACTCCAATTGGAGAACAGGGTGCGTTCCCCTGGCGCAGATTGCGGAGGTACGCGGAACGTGCAAAGAGCGTTTTGATGAATGAGTTGAGCCCACCTCTGGTTGGACCTGTGGAAAATCGTGGCGGTCATCTATACCTGGGCTCTGCTGTTGTAACGCCGGCTCAGAAGAGTCTCGTCTCCTCGAGAGAGTTCCCCTCCCTGAGGTCATGGAGAACCCAAGGAAGCGGGCTCGAGTGTCAGCCACACGCCTCACCTCAGTACCTTCTTATCTAAGCGGCAAGAGAAACTATTATCCCGGGATGGGGAGGAAGGAGGTCTTTCTCTCTTCGTCAGGCTGCCACCTTTCCGAAGGAAACTCCTGGTCTGGAGTGAGCAGGGAGCCCAGGGAGGAAGGTTTTGCGTCGTCCGTGCTGTGGTCCACGGTTTTGAGAGAAAACACCTCCTAGGAGGAAGGTCCACAAGCCAGCTGGCCGAAGTGTTTACAGGCAGGGACAGGGTGTACTGCGAAGGGCGGACCATTGGCGTCCCCAATGAAGAGCTGGTGCGGACAGCACCGTGTTGCCCTTCCAGTCCGCGTCAGCGCTCTTCCGCATCAAAGATTCCTATGCAGCCAGCAGCTTCGTCGGTGGGCACGTAAGAGTTCCTCCTCGAACTGTGTGAGGTGCGATAGGATCGAGGCGACCTCCCCCCTTCCGATGTGGTGAGGTGCCTCGCTCTCGGGACAGACGAGACTGGCCGAGGCTCTCCCGCTCCCCGATGGACTCGGTAAGGCGGTCGTTTCTTCTCCCAAAGCTATCTGTGACTGCACCGGTGAGGGTGCTGTGCTCCTTACACGGAAGAACAGATAAGTAGGGAAAAACTCCTAAGGGTGGAGGAGGAAGTCACACTTCGGGACGCTGACATGGTGCGTCCGGCACAGAGCAAAAGTTAAACACATGGCTGGCACGCGGCCTCGTGTTTAACTTTTGTTCATTCATTCATTTATTGTTCCTCACTATTGTATATGCCCTCTCCGAAACTGTGCGTAGGCATTTCCCTTGACTGAACCTGAACCTGTGACGTTTTCCTCCTTCCCGATTGTATGTTTAGTATTTTTTGAAAATAAATTCCCCTGAGTAACTGGGTTACAATCAGTGACGGAGCTTCACCATTTTGCAGACTAATTTAAATTTTAGTTATGAGGGTTTCACTTCTTCCCATGAGCCTTCTCCCATTGAAGCACCTGGAACTAGGATTCAGTGGAGCAAATCCTCAAAATTATTAATTATTTGTCCTCTAATAACACTGACAACAGTACTGACACAACAGTACTGTTATTCGAGTTATTAAACTCGAATAACACTGTAATAACGCTGAGAATCAAGATGATCTATTTCTGATTTAGTTCTTTTAAATGCAGTTCTGCGGGAAGAAATAACTTTCCAGCATTATAACCGAATCCGAGTCTTAGATGTCAATAGTCATTCTTAAATAAGCATTCCTAATTGCCGAAGCAAACTTTCGGCGCTTTGAACAGCAAATATTTCTTGCTCTCAATACCAGTATTTGGCATCTTAGGATTGCTCTCTTTCACGCATATATGGAATATTATAGCTGAAATTCCTAAACGAAAAAGGTTAATTTAAACTGATTCTCAAGCGAGCTGAAATGCATATAAGACACCCCTTTAAACCTATTACTCGCCCCAAAAAGAACATCCTGGACAATGCCAGATTCCTTTGTATTACTGGAAATCACTCACGATGAATTTTCATTACGTTGTTGAGTTTGGTTTTAAATTTAAATTGTTCAGTTTTAAATGTCTGCAGTTTAGTAGACTGAAATCAGCGAATCTCATAGTAACAAACTAACTTACAAGTTTTCAAAAAACCCTCCAGGGCGGCACAAAAATAAAGGCGGACAGCGAATTCCCCGTGTGCTAATATAAGGTACTACAATTTCTTTTTGCAGTTCAAGCTTGCTTTTTCGTAATGATGCTAAGTGGCTTAAAAAAGATTCTTGAGAAATCTTTCAGTAATTCTAGGGAATTTTTCATCTCATTTCAACTTTTGAACCAGAACTGTGATTAACGGCAGCTTTTCTCTTTATTTATTAACGTTTTCGTAAGCATTATGATAACTGATGAAGTTTTCGTTTTTTATAAACTACTGATGCTGGCATGATTGGCCCGCCCGTGCACGAGAGTTTGAAATTGACTTTCCCGCTGTTATTCAAGGCAAAAACGTAAGTTTCTGCTTTGGAAACTGTAGTTTTCGATATCTACGCGTGCAGCCACACCAGCACATACTTTTTCAAGAATATGACCATATAAATTTAACGATGACGTATGCGTTATGTAGAAATACCATTTTTTCGTATAGCTTTTTTTATTTTGTTGTCGACAGAATCCGTTTTAAATGGCCCTCAAGTCATTGTAGATTATTTATGATTGTTATGTTGATTATATTGTGATAAGGAATCCCTCAAATGTGCTTGGTCGTTGAAACTCAAGTGGTACAGAAATTCAAGATGCAAAAAATGAACTTGAAAACTTGGGGGTGCATATCTGCTTCTTTGAAATATTTGGAATAGTCAAGGAAAATTCTAGCTTATAAATTTAAGTGCAATTTTTTTTTTGCCCCCATGATGAAGATATTCTGGACCATTATATTTTTGAGCATATGTGCTGATAGGAAACTGCATGTTTGCCAAATTATTTAGTTGTGTTAATAACAATTGTGGACCTATTGGTATTACTTCTACAGTGTAAGCTTATGTACTGAACATTGTCTCTGCAAATGCTCTTAGAGGGTACTTAATTTACTATTAATGTGTATATTTATTCCAAACATTTTGAAACGAAGGTAGTTTACAAAAAACTTTCCATTTATATAATTCCAGATAATTTAAATTTTATATTAAAATGCAAAGACCGTCTAGTTAGATATTTTATATGATGTATTCAATAAGTGAACACTCATGTTCCCAGATATTGCCTTTTGAATGAAAAAAAGAAGAAAAAAATGATATAAAGGCCAGGCACAACATGGAATCAAACAGTTATGAAGATGAGGGGCAACTTTTCCCAGAGAGTAGCTTTGAAGCATTTAAACATCACTATAAAATGTGCTTTGAAAAAAATAGAATAAATACTTTCACAGGCAAATGGCCCTATATGAGTAAAGAGAGCTCAGTTCATCCAGAAAAGGTTTTGTTCTTGAGTGTACAGTATTTTTCACTAATATGTTGTAGATGGCTCAAGCTGGCTTCTACTTAGTTTCTGAAAACAAGAATGAATTGTGCACCAGGTGTTTTCTGTGTTTAAAGGAAATGACTGGATGGGAGGAGGGTGATATTCCATGGTATGATTTCAAGCATTGAAACAACTGTTGCTTCTTGACTGACTTCATGATTGACTCTGCTTTGTATTTATGCAGTGATGAAAAATGACTGGTTAAATATTACTGAGGTCATGTTATATTATGTCAACATTTCGAAAACTGGCCTTCTTTAACACAGAGATTCCATATAGCACGTTTTTTGAATTCCTCGTCTGACCATAAATGCCCCATATTGACATTTGTGTTCCTGAATCTCTCAATTTCTGTGTCATAAAATGGACTAAGTGCATTATACATTCTGTACATTGTGGGTGTGCATACAGTATTCCTTCCTGTTCTAAAAGTGATTTGCTTTCATTTGCTCTTTAGTTCATGTGCATTTGCTATTTTAGGGCACATGCCTAAAAAGTGCATAGTCTATAAAGGTTCAGCCTAAACAAAGTACGCTTCTTCTAAAAAAGTCATTGAATGTTTTTTTGAAAGTTTGCAGGTCTCTTGCAGATAAATTTGTAGGTCATGTGCACATTTAGTAGAGAAGTATTCTTATTTATCAATACATGAGACCCCATGTGTTGTCACCTTTTTTCTTTTCCAATTAGATAATAATCTTGATAATCATGCATTTTTGGATTGATGATTAATGTAGTTTTTTCCTCTGGACAGAAGAGAAGCACTCTAAATAATGTCAAAAAGTCATTCAAAATCATGTAAATCGTGTTATTTACAGGGAGCAGCATTGCAGGTCCCTGCATGGACGTTCAAAGCGTTGTGCTTTTGTTGAAGTTTGTTCTGGAAAATCCGAAAAAGATTTAACCTTATCCGAGCTATTAAATTTGCAAAGAGAAGCATACCTTCGTTATTTGGTGAGTTTCAGATGATTAATTTTGTTTTACCTAGAATGTCAACCAGGAGCATGTATGTCAGAAGATTATTGATAGAAGGGAGGAGTGGTTGAAGGAAAAACAAAAAGAGCTGGATAGCCTTTTAAAAGTCCATGGAACTGCCAAAAGAAGGAATTAATTAATTAACATAGCAATAATTATGTATTGAAAGCCATATTATTTTTTCTCGTACATCCATAATCCCAAGACATTTACAATTTAGGTCCATGAACTTGCAAGCTTGAACTTGAACACAAAGTGTGGACTGTCCGTTTGGCCTGAAACCACGATCTTTACAGGAGAGGGAGATCCGAGCCACAGTCACCGGGGGTTCAGTTGCATCCGAGCTGTAGTCCGGGAACTGACCATTTCCCAGAATGTCCACTGCGTACCTTGTAAGCCTGATATGAATTGGAATAGTTTCATATTTGTGAACATTTTATTACTATTTGTGAACCTGACAAGAGATAAACAGCAAGACCAAATACTAAATTCAGACTCGTAATGTAGATGAAAATCCATTTTGTGCCTGAAGTATTTTCAGCATGTTATTAGCACTGGCTTGAAAAGTACCTTACTTTCCATAAGTCAACAGATCATTAGTCTCAAAGGAGATAGAGTCTTGTACAAAAGAGTGTTGAGGGGTTTCTAAGAAAGTTAGGATGAAGTGATTGGCAAATTTAACAAGCTGTTTAACTGCAAATAACTGAGAAATCATCAGTATCCAGTATGCATGATGTTTTTCTTTCAACTTGCTTTCTTGGTGGTGGGCGCTCAGATAGAATTGAATGAATGCATGCAGATGGTTGGTGTACACGTGCTTTTCGTATGCGAAAGAACATTGTTTGTGTTTAAAATACTCTATGGTTTTGTTGCCATATCTGAAAGAAAAGAAGGAAAAAGAAAAATTCACTCACCAGCCTGATGAAGACCGAACTGTGGGGTGGTGACCAGGTGCCATCAGGACCATGCAGAGCACCATGAAAGCGTGAATTCTTCCGATTTGTGGCGTGCAGACGACCGTATGCGAATTCGCATCTGTTTTCAAACAGCATTTTGATAATAAAGCCGATCCATCTCTACACACAGCAATAACAGAAACGCGCCTGTGGCTTCCTTTGCGCCCTCTGCTGCTTGTGGTTCCCGGATGTACCTAAAGTGATTCCCTGCAGCTTTTGTCCGCAACAGCACCGGTCTGCTGTCACTGTTGCCGTCACGTAGATGTGTGCAACTTTTGGTACTGACCTGGAAGACAGCCGTGGGTGACAGCACGCAGGAAGTGAGTTAGGTCGGGCGCAAGCGCGTCCCAGGTTTGCAGTCGTAGGAATCATCGCGCCGAAACCAAAGACTGCCTTAAGGCCAGCACTAACTGACTGACTTTGGTGGCACTTGGGAGTCTTCACGAAACGGCTGACCGTGATGGATCCCCAGGAATCAACGATCAGCTAGGCATTCCTCACGGTTCCCTTTGCCATGTGCAGGTTGTCAGCTTCAGCGTGTGCTTTGCTGTGATTCGACACTTTGTCAGGGTGTTTTCTTAGATGGTACGCAGTGGACGTTCTGGGAAATGGTCAGTTCCCGGACTACAGCTCGGATGCAACCGAACCCCCAGTGACTGTGGCTCGGATCTCTCTTTCCTGTAAAGATCGTGGTTTCAGGCCGAAAGGACAGTCTACGCTTCGTGTTCTTGAGCGTGCACTCGCTCCCCAGCTTCTGGATGTTGACTGCACGTAGGAGTGAAGTAGGCGCTGCTGCTGGCGGCCCCATCCCACTTTGTTCTTTCTCCTGATTGCACGACGAGCGCGGACCGCGTTTCCCGCATCCTGTTGGCCTCACAAACTCCCACAAATGATTGAATTCAATCGGGTACTGTCGAAAGTGTTTCCTCGGGATGTTCCTGAACCTCAATTAGTCACGTGTCCCTATCAACTGGAGTTGGGAAAGATTAAGAAAAAGAAAGGGCAGGTCGTCGCATTAGGCGTTTCGCTGGAGGCGCGGCGTCGAAACGCGTGACTTCTAGAACTCTCCTGGACGTCGGTGAAAATGACATCTCAATTCCCTTCCCCCCCCCTCCCTTTTTCTTCCTCATTTGCGAGGCGTTGGAATCGCCCGGTCATAATTTGCCTGTCTTCACGAACGACCTCATCGAGTTGACCTGTCGAATTCTGGTACGCCTTCGTGACGTAGCCGGTCGCCGCGGGGCGAGCGCTAACGGACCTTCCGCGTCCAGGCGGATCTTCCGGGAAGCGAGGATGGTCAGGACGTCCGCAGGAAGCGATCAGCCCCGTGAGGCTCCCCGGGTCTCCGCGAGCAGCGCGCGACTTCACCGGGAAGGACGGAGGGGCCTGCCTTAGGAAGGGGGCGTGACTACGGGGAAAGGAACCCTCTCCTCTGGCGTTTGGGAGGGAGAACGGCCCTGCCTGCCTCGGGGTCGTTTGTGGGAGACGGGCAAAGCGCGGCGCCAAGAGCAGGAAGGCGTTCCAGGAGGGCGCGGGGTCACTGTGTGACCTAGGTGACCATCACGCGCGAAACAAAGGCCGCGAGAGCTGACGCCTACCTCCGAGGAGCCTCCTCGGGACTGCCTAGGGCTCCACGGCTCAGCGACGTAGTGGTGGTGGTGGCCCCCTCCCCTTCCCCCGCCCCGTTCTGAAGAAGTGCCGTGGGCACAGACGCGGCCGCCCTCGTCGCCGCGAGCAAAATCGCCCACGTCGACCAAGGTAGAATCTCCGCCGCCCGGGCGGACCGTCTCGGGGAGACGCGCCCGCAGTAGGGCAGCGGCGGCTGTCGACGTCGCTTCCGACGTCCCTTCCGCGCTCCCGCAGCCGGCTGCGGCGCGCGTCGCCAGCGGGGCGGATGCCGCCGCTCGCTTCCCGGACGCACGCCCCCAGCACATTTGTTTCTCATCTGCGCGGATGATGGAGGTGGCGCGTCAGGGCAGGTGACAGGAGGCTCGCGGAAGCGGTGCGATGGGCCCGCCGCCAGGCGAGAGGGGGCGGACGCATCTCGGTGAGGTGCCGCGGGGACTGCGAACGGCCAGAGACTGTATCTTGCGCGCAGGTCCGTGTTGGCGTCCGCGCGTGGCACCGGGCGTCGCGGGTTCGAATCTCACCCTGGGAGGAGGAGTGGACGCCGTTTCGAGTCTCCCCGCAAGATGACGCTGGTTGGCCCGTTCGGATGCGGCACTGGTGTAAGCCGGATGTTCCCTTTCACCGGCCGGGATTGGAATTTGACCCTTCGGGAATCAAGAAATCCTTCATGGCTCTTCTCCGGTTTTGAAAATGGAACCCTCCGTGGGTTACCATGCAGCTGGTTGATACCCCCTTCAGGGGATCGCCTCCAGAGCGCTCTTCCCTTTGGGGAGCACTTTCAGAGAAAATGGGGAGCGTTCCTTCGGAGTTCTCTTTGGAGGAGGAAACCAGGAGCAGCCCCCACAAACCTGGGGGTCCCTCCAGAGAAAATGAGTCCCTTTGGAACTCCCCTCCCAATCGTGGGAGGAACGGAGTCCTTCCTCCGGAGCCCTCCTGGATTCGTAGGGGGGTCCCTCCAGGGTTGCCTTCTGACATGAAGAGTTGCACGTCCTTTCGGGTGGTGAGGACGGTGCCAAAGAGCTCCGTGACCCCCCCCCTTCCTTCTCCCCATGAGGAGGCGGACGGCTCTTCTGCACTGTTTGGGAAGCAAAAAAAAAAAACCGGAAAAAAAAGGGCGAGGTTTCCTGTTCCCCCGCGGGTCAGGTCAAGGCCTGACCCGCGGGTGAACCGGCCTTCCGTCCTGGAGTTTCACCTCCTCCGGTCTCCCGAACGCTCAAAAAGATGCCGCCAACCGGAATTTTCCTGGCCCTCCGGGCGTGCGGCTTCGAGAGCTGCACGAATTGCTTGGAAACGCGACTGGCACTGCGCAACGGGAGGAGGAGGGGGGAGGGGAAGAATTGCCTGGGATTGCGAGCTCGACCCTCTGCCGTCGAATTACGCGCGCAGAAAGGAAAAAAAAAAAAAAAAAAACAGAGAAAGGGGAGAAATCTGTGTGCCTGCAGGCAACCTAGTTCGGTCGCTAGCGCTCGATTGCAGAGGTCGGCCGGAGAAGAACAAAGCACCTTCTGCGTGTGGTTTTGCTTCTTGTGAGCTGTCCGAGAACGCGCCTCCCGGCAGACCCTCGAGCGTTCCGGATCTGGAACCATAGAGGAGACCGCGGAAGATGGCTCGGCCGGCCACGATGCCGCTCGAAACAGCCGCCGCGTTTCCGGGGCACGCGGGGCCCTCCAGGGATGTCCGGACCATCAACGCTCCTGGCAACTGCACCTGCCTCGCTGCCTTCCCAGAAGCAGCGGCGCAGGACGACCCAGGGTTGCTTCGCGCGCGCCGCAGTTTTCGCTCGTCGCCCTCAGCCACCGCCTTGCGTGACCACCCGCCACCTCTTCGCCGCCAGAACGTCCGCTTCCGCGGAGGAGGGCTAGGGTCGCGGTCAACCCACCGCGGGCGGATGCCGCCGAACGTCTGGAGCGCCGCCACTCGAGTGCATGCGAGCGCCAGTTGTGGCGGCTCCTGGAAGCTGCAGGGGAACAGGGAAAGTTCCACGTGCGGCGCCAGCAACGAGGAGGCGCAGCCGGCCAGCAGCGAGTAGAGCCCCATTGGGTAAAGCCGCGCAGTGGCGGACTTCTGGCCGACGGAGGCGTGCGGAAACCGCCGGACTGCTGATGCAACCTGGCGGGAGCAGCCGAGTTCAATGGACAGTCGCCATGGTGAGCGGCGTCCCGGCTGCTGGAGGGGGCGCGACCACCGGCCGGCATTCCCGCGTGGGCCCCTCCCTGGTCCGTTCAGGCACGCAGCATGCCGAGAGGAGCCGGGACGACACGGAGGGGCGTCTCTGGGGAATAAGGAGGGGTGGTCACCCCCACCCGGAAGTGATTTGCCCTGAGGCCGGCGAGACGACTCGCGGAAGAGGAGGCGCAGGGTCCAAAGGAAAGGAGAGGAAGGAGAGTCTCGGGATTGACCCCCTCCCCACCCGGAAAACAGGAGGACCTCCGGGGGTGATCCCAACGGGCCTCGAAGACGGCAGAAGGTCAGAGAAACGGGCCGAGCACCCCGTCCTTCGCTGCCTCTCGACCATCCTTTAAACGAACCATTGCAATCTTTTCCCCCGTCCTCTCGCAGCGCGCGACAGCTCTCCCTTGACAGGAAGCGACCGGGAGGGCTGGCCCCCGGCCGCCTCAATGCCTCGCGAACCTCGAGGAGGCGTCCTTTCCGGCTCTCTGCGCGCGCGAGAGTCTGCCGCGTCCCGGTGGGTCTCCCAGACCCGCGAGGACCGCGCCAGACTTCCCTCTGAGCACCCTTCCCACCCAGGAGGGACAGTCCCCGATCCTTTCGCCGGGAACGCCGCCCTTACGGCGGCGGTCATCTTCGGAAACGCCGGCGCACGAATCTCGAGCTCGCGGAGCTTCGATGCGCCTTCCGACCTTTGGCGCGGGAGCTCCCTGCTCCCGTCGCCGAGGAACGGAGGCAGGAGCGCAATCCCTCCCCCCCTCCAATCCCTTCCGAGGTCCTCACGGGTCGGTGGAAGGCTACCCGCAGGTGTCCGGGCAAAGTCGACGCCCGGGGAGGGGTGATGCCGCGCGGTTCGAGAGAGCGCCAGCCACCTTCCTGACCGGAGGAGTGCCGGGGAGGGAGTGCTTTCCGCGGAAGAGCCGCTGCGGGGAACGGTCCAGGGAGAAGCTGGAGAAGCGCTCCTCACTCCGGTTCGAAGGCCAGCAGGGGATACCTCGCTTTGTGCGTGTGCTTTCTTTCTTTTTGAGAAAGGAGGGGAAGAGGGGGGCTCGACCGATAGTCCTTTCCAGGCTTTCCTGAGCCTCCCGGGATCTTCTTCCATCCATACCCTCCCTTTCGAAAACACCTCGGAGAGGGCGGAAGCGGCAGGGCTCGACGGTTCTCGAACCTTCGCGCCGCGTGTGAGGACCGAAGGACGCACACGTGGGCCCGAGAAATCGAAATCATTCATCGCGCGAACGAGGCAACAACAGGCAAAGGCTTTCGCCGAGGTTCCCATGGCAACCGACCGGCCGCCGACCCGGCAGCATGGGAGGCATCGGCAATGGAAGGAAGAAGAACGTTTGGGTAATTAAAAGGGCGGGTGGCGGGAACCGCATGGAAACACAGGGTGGAAGCAGCGGGGTCCGCCAGAGGGGGGAACCTCGTGCTCGAGCAAGGATGCCATCAACTCTGGGGCAGGTCAGCCCGTGTGATCTTCCGCCGCGGAAGATCCCGGAGGGAGATCGAGGGAAACCGTTCCCCCGCTTCCGTGGTTGCTACGCTCAGCTCCTCTCGCCTGCGCCGAGAAATTCGAACGGGGGACTTTCGCGACGAGTCCCACGCCCAAGTCAGCACGCGCAGCCACCACCATATTTTCATGGTGGTGTCATCCACACAGTAGAGCGCCGTCATGTGTGATTCATCTTTTTTTTGCTTTTCTTTTTTTTGTTGAGGGGAAAGAAGCACAAATCAAAGAGGCGGGCATCGGACGAGGCTCCGGGCCTTCGAGACGAACGTCGCGGTGGAGCCACGTGAGCACGAGGGCGAAGATCCCCCGAAAGCCAGCGGCACGCAGGACCCGTTGGTTGCGCACATTTGTTACGCAACCCCGGCAGCCACCCGTGGCTGAAGAGGAGGAGGAACCGAATCGCCGAAGAGCAGGAGACCCCACGGGGGAATCGCGGCTCTCGGGCTCTTCAAAAGGGTGGGAGGCACTCGCAGCAGCAGCTGCAGAAGTGGGCGGAAGATGTCCGGGGAAGGGAAGGGAGCTTTTCACCGGGGAAGCCCCCACAAATTCCCACTTATTATTCCAAGGCAGGGAAGATGCTGAGAGGCGGGCTGCACCTTCACTCGAAAATCTAACGAGCAAAATGGCGATGGCAACCATCCAGAACTCCCGCGGGAATGGAAATGCCAAGGAGGGTACAGGATCTCCAAACTCCGGTTCCCCTACTGTCCAGGAGACAGCTGGCTGCCATGCGCGCACATCATCGCCGGTGTGGTAATGACCTCAGTCCATCCGGAGAGCTGGGCTTCTCCCACCTCTCCTCCCAGGTAGGGGCGCGCGAGATCAGCATTTGCGGTGTTGCGATGGAGCCTGCTTGACAACGGCGGAGGGTGGGAATGGTCTCGTGCCGATGCGCAGATGTTCCGGATGGAGTGGTTGTCGCTGCTGCCGATGGCCGCTGTGGGGCACCGCGGGGCTGTGAAACGTTCTGCACGGTGTGGTAAGCCCCGAGCATTCCATGCCGCCATAGCTGCCCACGCAGACTGATGATGATGATGATTTGGTGCCCTCTTGACCTCCAAAGTGGCTCACGGCGGTTCAAATGATCTTCCGTACCTCGCTGTGAGACGGAGAGGCGGATTTCCTCGCTGGCAACAGAGAATTCGTCCCGGCCAAGTTCTTCTTTCCTCCTGGGAAAGTCACGTCGTAGGCAGTCGCGGTTCGCGGCACCCGAAGAAGTCGTCATCCACGTGGCGAGTTCCATCCACGTTCCTTCTTTCCCTCCTTCCTTCAGGTCACACGGGATGGAAGAGAGCGCTCCGTCAGACGAGGAAGCGCGGTGCATCTGGCCATCATCTCAAAGGGCATTCTCTGAAATAAAATTTGAATTTTCGTGAACGGAATTCTTCTTTGGCTCACCAAACGATCAGCGTGGACGTGCACGTAGCCATCGCGTGTCGATGCAAAAGTCCGTTTTTTTTTGTTTTTTTTTTTTTTGCCGCAGTGACGCCCGAAAGGCGCACCGCAAATGAGAAGGGCAAAGAAGGGCCTCTCCGGATTCGGAGACGAAGTGGTTTCCTTGACCCCTGAGAAGAGGTTTTTCCATGCGGAAGAGCGGCGCAGAAAATTCACGGCTCCAGCGGCGGGAATTCTCGCCACGGGGCGAAATGGAACTCTTCGCGCCGGGCCTCCCTCGCTGCACCTGCGCGCGCGGACGGGGGGCCTCGGTCGGCGGGTTGCATTGCTGCCCGCCATTTGCGCCGGACGGCGGCCAAACCAGCTGCGTCCCCTGGTTGCCACGGAGCCGGCGGAGAGCGCCTCCGCTCTGCCTCGCGATCGGAACGGCGCCCGGTGGTGCCTTGGAACGGATTCGCCGCAGCGCCTATGCTTTTCCTTCTTCTGCTTCTTCCTCTTCCTTTTCTTTTTTTTTGTGCCGTTCCAATCGAGCGACACTTTTAGCTGCGTGTGGGCAGTCATGGCGACTCCGCAGCAACCACCACCGAGGGATTCTCGGAGCGCCGCCTCCGGGGGGTCACGGGATCACCGAGTGGATCAGCGGGATGCAGCGCCGGAGCCGGGGATTCGATCGTTCTCCGGGAGTTCCGGGTTCCCGCGAGCGGGGCTGGAGCTCTGGACGCGAGCGCTTTCGCAGCTTTCGGGAACTCGAGGTGCGTGCGCGCGTGAGGGAAGGGGGGAGAGGAGAGGGGAAAAGGGGGGGGGGGAGAAGAGCAGAACCGGCAGCGGTTCCTCCCCGAGACGACTGCGATCCTTTGAAGTCCGACTCTTCATCCGCGCTTCCTCTTTCCCAGACGTGGCGCGCGCGCTCTCGACCGAGTGACGACGGTTTGAGCGCGGATCGGAAATCACGCGGCCGCCTTGATCAGAAGCTGCGCAGCACCGAAAGAATCCGGGAAGGGGAGTGATGGGGGGTGGGGGGTGGGGTGGGGTGAGAAATGCCAAGCAGGAGATTCCCGCCGTCGAGAGAGAGAGAGTTAGAGAGAGCAGCAAGGATGCTTCAGCCGCGCCAACGGGTTCTGCGGGGACAAAGACGGAAGCGATTTTTTTTTCCGACGGAAGGATGAACGGAAATTTCGGGACCGATGTCCGCGGGGGAAGCGAGGGGATGTGACCCCGCGCCTTCCATCACCACCAGCGTGCGTGTGTGCTCACCTGCCTTCGGGAACGAGGCGAGGGACTGCCGGCTGTTCCCCGGGAATGCATCCGCCTCTTTGCGAGCGCGAGAGGCGGCTGAACGGGGGCGGCACGGTCGGCCACGGCAGTCTAAAAATAGAGCGGCGCTCCCACGAATCCCGCGCGAACTCCCAGCTCCCCCTCCCGGCTCCTTCCCCTCCTGGTCTGGGGTTCCTCGGCGGCCGAAAGGAGGGGGGGAGGGGGAGACGGAGATTCCGCGTGACGCGGGAATCCGACGGTCGGTCGGGGATCCTCGTTTGCCGAGAATAGGCGCCGCGCGGGGACGCGCCGCTCGTCCATCCCGTCCGCCTGCCTCCTGGATGTGCCGGGCTTTCCGGGCACGTCCGCGACCCCATTACCGAAACGCAACTGAGGCGATTTCCAATTGGCAGCTGCCCCTACCGCTCTGCGCGAACCGTTTCCCGAGGACCCATCCTCCTCCCCACTTCCCCCTCCTCCTCTTGTTTAACGTACCGCTCGGGTCCAACACGCGCACGTGAATTTTTCAAAAACGGCAGAGGTCGGCACAGTCCTCGCCTTTTTCTTTCTTTCCTTCCCCCCCCCCCCACTCCCTCCCGCCTGCCGCGAGAGACAAAGACGCGAATCCGAAGTGTTTTTTTGCGACCTCTTCTGGTGTTTCCATTGCCGGGGTCCGGCCGGGGGAAGGGGTGCGATCGTGCGGACACCCATGGCGCGGCTGCACGGGAACGTCGGCCGCAATTCATCCGCCAAGCGAAGTGATACACAGGAAGCGCGGGACCGTGGGGGTGGGGGGAGGAGAAAAGGAAACCGAGGTATGCGGGTTCCGTCCTGCGGCGGGAATCCGGGATCGGTCCCGTTCGCGCGCGCGGCTCGGCTGCCGCAGGAACCGCGTGAGTGGCGACGCGCGTTTCGGGAACCACCGGGGGAGGCGAGAAAACCTGCGGCAGCTGCTGCGTCTCCTCGGTTGCGGGAGGTTCGGCAGGAAACCCCCTCCCCCCCCCCCTCCTTCCCTTCAAGCACGGATGCCTGACGGGAGGGGTGCGGATTTCCTGGATTGCGCATTTCCCTACTGGCTCAGCAGATGCCGCCGCCCGTCCCGGTGATTAGACCGTCTTGAGAGAAGGAGGGATGTTGATGGCCCGTCGTCGCGCGGTAGCGGCGCGGCGCGCGCAGCCTCGGGAAGCTGCGAGTCGGAGAGGAAGGGGGAGGTGGGGAGATCGCGAGAGATAGAGAGAGAGAGAGAGAGGGGGGGGAGGGAGGGAGGGCAGGCGCGTGCGCACGCGTAAGAGCATATCGACTCGGTTCGGCACAGATCGGGCAGCACAGAAGCGAGCCGGCAGGCAGGCAGGCAGCATCGCGGCTTTGCAAACGTGCGCGGCTACGAGTTCACGGTGAGTGCGCGAGGCATTTCTTGCCCCCTCTCCCTCCCTCACCCCCCTTTTCTCCCCTTCCCTCCCCCCCCGTGCGAATACCGAAGTGTGCCGCCGAGGCCGCTTCCGCGCTTTGTTTGGTGCTTCTTCGTACGCTCCGGAGCGGAACATCGCCGACCCCCAAGGAACCGGCTCTTTGAACCGATCCCCCCTACCTCTCGAGGCCCTCCCCCCGCGGGGGTGGATGACGGAGCAGATCTGTCGCGCTTCTTTTCCGTGTGCAGCGGCTTCCTCGTTGCCATGGCGAGGCCGAAGGAAAAAGGGAGCCGCAAAACCGCATTGTTGCCGAACGCAGCGTGGCTCGCAGGCGGCGCTCCGGTCGGCGTGGTGCACTGACGGAAAGTGCGGGGGTGTATCTCGGGGGGGTTCCCATCCCTCTGCCTCGTGTCGTTGCCGTGGCCTCCTCGCATTCCCGCCGGGCGCGAGTGGATCGATCCCAAGTCATGAAAGTGACCGTCCCCGTGATCCTTTTCCCCCTTCCTGGTGGTGACTCTTGGGTGCAGCCCGCTCGGGTGCGCTCGCGACCGTTTCTCAGCCTGCCGGCTGTGCTTCGGGTGGGTTGCCGATGGTAACGGAGCAGCCTCGCTCCTGTTTCCCTCCCGTTTTGACAGTCGCCGCCCGTTGTCACGACGAGGCCTCGTTCCGCATGGCTCTCTCCTCAGAATCCTTCTTGGCGTGATGAGAAATCCCAGCGGCAGTGCCATCTGCTAGCAGGTTTCTTTTACGCGCGCGCCTGTCGGTTTGCACGTGTCCCTACTCGCAAAGAGTAGGGGGAGAGCTCCAGATGCAGGCGAGGGACGTTGCGTTTGCAGCAGAGTCCGGCAGTCTGGTTGTCGGGATCGGTCTGGTTGGGAACTGCGTCGTCGAATGTGCGCAGGCGAACGACAAACGGTGCGGGCGGAGTGGGGGAAGGGGCAGAGTTGGGGGCTCCCCCTGCCAGTCCCTAGGGAGCGAGGGCTGGATTCCGCTCCGTTTCGTCGGCACGTGCTTTCCGTCGTCCTCCGGAGTTGCTGGGACTCCCAAAAGCCTGCGTCGTTTCCTTTCCACCCCCTCTCTTCCTCTTCGGTTCCCGCCGGAAGAACACGGATCCCGGAGAACCCGAAGCAACACAAACACCCCTTCGGAATTCTTCGGGGGGGAACTTTCGGAGGGAGGAGGGCTGCGGTAATTTTTTCGCACGGCAGGCAAGCAGGCAGACGTGCGCCGGGTTTGACCCTGGAATGCCAAGCGCTTCCCCGTCGTATTTTTAGAAGTGCGGGGACATGTATCAACCGGGATACCTTTCGGTTGTCACGGAGGCAGCTGCGTGGACCATCTTTCATCGAAAGTCGCTGCCTCTGGAACGAGTTGAACCGCATGGGCGCACAGCGGCACAGTTCGAACCTTCGCCCCGCGCGCGTTCAACAGGTGGCGCATCGACGCGGACTTCGCGGCGGTCAGTTTTCCATCTGCTAGCAGAAGTTTCCGTTTGCCTCCTCCGAATGGTTCCCAAGGGAACCTCCCCGGGCGGGGCACTGGTTGCCTCCGGGCCTCCCACGCCCCCTTCCATGCGTCCGCCCTCCCTCCGACGCTCTTTGCTTGCCGCGCCCCGCCCCTCCCGCAAGCGGAGGTCGTCGCCGTCGGCTCTACCCCTCTACCGACAACCTAGGAGCGAGCTGGGTGATCTCGTGACCTCTTCCTCGTGACCTTGCCTTCGTAGCTTGACAAGGTCTACCGAGCCAGTTGAAAGCCATCGCCATCTTTGCCATCTCTTTGAGCTCCTTCTTCGCCTCTGTCGTCCTCATCAGCTGGATCACTACCCAACTGGGTGACCTGTCCTCGTGACCATCGGCATTATACGAGCGTCCTCGCAAGGGTCGGAGTGTTTTCTTTTTGTTCCTCAAGCAACCCTCGCCTTCCCCTTTGGGGCAGCGCTGCCGTTCTGGTGCGCTGTTCCTGCTACCCCTCCAGGTCGCAGGGCGGAATCCGCTCGAGGTCCTCGACGAGGGTGCAGGGGCGCGCGCCGGTCTCGTGGGACTCGCAGCGAAGGAGGCAGGGGAGAATGGGATGGGCATCGGCTCCCCCCCCATCCTCCATCTAGCGAACGGCTGCTTCCCCTCTCCGGGCCTTCGGCCGCCTCTTCGCCATCGTTCCCGCAGACGCCCCGAACGCGCTTTCTGGGTGGGTCGCTGCGTATGGGGTGGTGGTGGTGGGAGGGTTCGAGGGCGGCAGTTCGTGGGAGAGCGCACCGGCGCTCCTTGAGCCGTGACCAAGCCGCGCGACCGTTCCCGCCCTCTTCGCTCGCACTCCGTCCGGAGTTTGCTCTACGTGCTTCCCGTCCATAAGGCGGAATGGTGGATGCACGGCAGAAAGGCGATGCTGGAATTCTCCTCTCCCTTTGATCCGCGTCGTGCCGTTCTCCGGAGTTCAGGAATCTCTCTCTGTGTGTCACGCCGCTGCTACGTGTGTCTCGTCCTAGCAACCGTTGCCCCTGCGTGCTGGTCGCCTCGGAATGATGGCGAGTGCCTCCCCCCCCCCACACACACACGCACAAACACACATACAACGTGCTACTGAGCCCGTGCGCCTCGGACGGCGCCGGAGCCAGTCTTGGAGCCAGCTGGACGGGGACAGTTGGCTCGTCAACGGGCCGTTTCTTCGGCTCGCACCGTGGGAGAACTGCTCGGAACAGGTGGAGGGCGTTCCATTCTATTTTTAGCCCGGAACGCGGCGCGCGCGTGGGACTACGCTGCGTGCATTGTTGCGCGCGAAAATCCTCCCCCCTCCCCCCTTCTTTGCTTCCTTTCTTTCTGTCCCTCTCGATCTCCATCTTCGCATAGCTGGCCCTCTGCCCTTCCCGAAGTCCCGGAAACTTCGGCGCAACCCTGACGCCCTCGAACTTTCCACTTTATGCCTGCACCGCGACTTTGATCTTTCCAGCGTCTTCATCCCCTTTTCTTTCTTTCTTTTTTTTTTTTTTTTTTTAAATGGCGTGCCCGAATATTCCCGAAAGCTTGGAAGGACGAACCTAATCACATGGGGAATGTAGATCCGTTTTGTGCCGAAGATCACGTAAGTAGATTCTGAAAATTGCACCTTGTTAGTCGTGAGCTCAGCTCGTTACCCACCAAGAGCCGCTTTGAGTGTTCCGAGAAGAGGGCCGTACAAAGGAGGAATCGCGTGCGAAAAGGATTTTTCATGGCAGTTGATTGCGGGAATCTTCCGCCGCGCGTCATCCTCCAACAACGTGATGACCTACGTCATTCCTCCGCAGGCTGCTTCCATTTTCTCCGTTGACCTTTCCTTAACGACCGCCTTTTCTTTGCTGGTCGTTTGGCGCGGTCCGAAGAGGGGAGCCCTGACCGAGCTTTCTTCTTCCTTCCTCCCCCCTCCCTCCGTCCCCCTTTCTCCTTTGGCTCGCCACACCAGGCGTCGGGAAATTTTCCCCTTTTTTTTGGGGGGGGGGGCGGGGAAGGGGGGGCCGCCGTCTCTCGTCACCCGTCCCCGCTTGCGGGAGGGGGCGCGTCCAGCTCCCGGTCGGGCCCCGCGCGAGGCGGGCGGTCGTGCGGAGGGTCTCGCGCGTGCGAGTCGCTCCGTGCATGGGCGCCCACCTCGCGCGGGAGACGGAACCGCTCTCTTCCGCAGCAGCGGACGGCCCAGCATCCGCTCTTTCCACGCCGCTGAGCTTCCACCGTTGGCTGCCTCGGTCTCCCGACACGGGGCGCTCGTTAGCTGCGGTGCGCTCAGTTTTTTGGTTCAACGGCGCAGCCTTCAATTCGAAAACAAAGGGGGAGGACAAGGAAGGAGTGGGAACTCACGGAAAAGAAGGGGGAAATGCATCCGCGTCTGTTGGCGTTTGCCTTGGCGTAACGCGCGCGGCTCCGATGTCGGGCGTTTCCTACCCGGATGGTTCCTTTTCCCTTCATGCGTGGGAGGGGCCGAGGAGGGAGGGAATCCTGCACCACAGCTGCCGTCGCAAACCCTCCGTCATCTGCTCACTTTTCGCCGGGTTGTCGAGAGTCCGGGGACATCGCCCGGTGTATTCTTCGTTCCTACCCCTTCCCCTCCTCGCCCTAGCTACGAGGGTCTCGTCGACTCCCCCGCCGCCCCGCACTCCGTGCTGCTCCTTGCGCGAGCGCCTCCAGGTCGCGGCCGGCAGAGGGCAGGGGGGAGAGGGAGGGGCCAGCGAGCAAGCGGGCGCCCTGGAGGGAGGCGGGGGGTCGGGTCGGGTCGAAGCAGGGACCCTACAGATTGTCCTGTTTCAGCCCACAGGCATGAACGGCTCGCCAAACGAGCGAACGGCGGCCGAGGGCGGCGTCTGGCGGGTGGGTCTGGTCAGCGACCAGGGGAAGTACCTGACCGCAGAGACGTTCGGCTTCAAGATCAACGCAAGTGGCAACTCTTTCAAGAGAAAGCAGACGTGGTGCCTGCTGCCCTCAGGGAGCGGCGGTTGCGTGTGCCTGCGGTCCCACCTGAACCGCTACCTCGCCGTCGACCAGTTCGGGAACGTGGCGTGCGACTTGACCGACCGGGACGCCGACGCCGCCCGCTTCCAGCTGTCCTTCGCCCCGGACGGCCGCTGGCTCTTCCGCAACCTGGCCAAGGGCTACTACCTCGGTTGCGCGCCCGAGAAGGTCGTCTGCGAGTCCAAGAATCCCGGCCCCCGCGAGCGCTGGACCGCCCACCTGGCTTCCAACCCCCAAGTGAACGTGCGCTCCGTCGGCAGGAAACGCTTCCTGCGCCTCGACCCGGCGGCGGAGGGCGGCGGTGGCGGTGAGCTGCGCGCCGACGCCAACGTCGCCTGGGGGCCCGATACACTCTTCGCCCTGGAGTTCCGCGACGGCAAGTATACGGTCCGCGCCTCCAGCGGCGACTTCCTGAGCAGCGGCGGGGAGCTCCTGCCGCAGTGCTCCCGCGACTGCCTCTTCGTCCTGGAGTACCACGGCACGCAGTTCTCCCTGAAGGACGTCTGCGGCAACTACCTGGCCCCGGTGGGGTCCAAGGCCGTCCTGCGGGCACGATCCCGCACCGTGACCAAGGACGAGCTCTTCCAGCTGGAGGAGACCTCGCCGCAGGCGTGCCTGGCCTCCTGCATGAACAGCCGATACGTCTCCGTCAAGCAAGGTGAGCGCGACAGCGAATGCTGCCCCCCTTCCCCCCCCGTCTTCGCAGCGACCGGGTGACCGCCTCGGGACTCCTCTCTGCCCACCCTTCCACCTCCTCCTCCTCCACCTCACAGGAGGAGGAAGGAAAACGCGGCCCGAGATCCGCTGATTCCCTTTTGGAAGTCCCGCCCAGCCCGTTTCCCCCGGGAGGCGGCAGGCCCCGCCATGACGCGGAGAGGAACCGGGACCTCCTCGGCAACGGGCGCGCGGGGAGGGACGGGCGAAGTTTCCAAGGAGCTCGCATAGTATCGATGTCTGAGGAGTTTTTCCCCACTTTCCCCGTAGGTGCCCACCCCTCCCTGCGTCCCCTCGTTTTGCGCCTTCCTTCTCCTGTCCTTCTCCTCTGGCCGCCCGTCCCCGAGGGAAGCAGCCTCCCCTAGGCCAGGTCGACGGGGGAAGTCCCTGGGAGGAGGGGCGTGGAGCCTCCGCATCATTCGTCTTCCACCGTCCTCTCTCGAAGGACCGCCGCGTTGGTGCACTGGCGTCTCTCCCGCGTCCTCGCGGCCGCCCCCGTTCCTCCAGCTTGCGCGCGGGGTGAGCAGGATGGATGCACGCCGGCATCCCTGCCTGCTCCCTCCCTTCCGTTCACTCCGGGTACTTTGTTTTTTGTTTTGCAAGCGCAGCTTCCCCGTCTCGATCCTCCGCCTCGGAAGGCGCTGCACCTCATCCTCGGTCGCTTGCCCTTCCCCCTCTGGATCTCAGGGATGAGCCCGAGGCGATCCACGCCCCTCAGCCGCGGCTGCCCGGGCTCCTCTCCCCTTCGCCGACAAGGTGCGGGGTTGGGCGTGGCGCATTCCGGCGAAAGGGCCATACGCGCACTCCAGCCCCGCGCTGGGCGTCATCATGGGAACGGCTCGAAATCCACGTTCGCGCCGTTGGCTGCGGCAGACGTCGGAGGAGCTCTCTGGTTAGGGGAAGGGGGTGTACCCCTGTGGAGGTGAGAGGCGACTCAAGGCACGCGGACCGCCCGAAACCTCGTCGGGCGGGTGGCTGCTTGCTCTCGGGTTGGGGGTCATCGGGGTCCATCCGAGCGCACCCCGCGCGCTTCTTCCTCCGCCCCGTCGGCTCTAGGGTGAATGCCGAGCCGGAGGCACGCTGGTGGGAAGTCTTCGGGCCTCCCGGATAAGCGCGCGGCCAGCTCGCCGGCAGCTTTCGTCGTCTGGGTCGCACCTGGTGGCGGCGGCTTCCACGCGGCAGCGGGCGCGGCGCAGCCCTGCTGCCGCCGTGGGGGAGGAAGGGAGAGCACGCGCTCCCAGCCGCCCGGCACGCCGGGTTCTCCCCTCCCCTCGCCAGCCGACGAGGAGGGCGGGGAAGAGGCGCGCGCGTCCCGTCCCTGCTCGTCCGTGCTACTGGGGGTGTGGCACCCGTCCGGAACCCTGAAGTCCGAGGGGGGCGCGCAGAGGAAAAAACTCCCCCGTATTCCCTCCAAACGTGCCACTTTGTTCCCAGGAGTCGACCTTACGGCGAACCAGGATGAGATCGGGGAGTCGGAGACCTTCCAATTGGAGTTCGTCCCGGACGTGCAGCGCTGGTACATCCGCACGATGCAGGACAAGTACTGGGTGCTCGAGGCCAGCGGGGGCGTGCAGGCCTCCGGCAGCGGAAAGTATGGCTCCCCTCCCGCCTCTTCCCTCCCCCCTCCATTCCCGCGCCGCCACAGCCTGCGCCATCGCAGGTGTGCCGCTCAACTCTGCCTTCCCGGGACGCCCCGGCGAAGTACAACATGTCTTGTCCCCGATCGATCCCCACAGCTCCCGGAGCGAGCAGCGCCGCCGCCCTCGGCGGGAGCGGTCGCGCGCGCGCGCGTCGGCGGCAGTAGTGCTGGCGAGGGGACCGGCGACGGGCTCGACGGTGCCCTTGAAATCCCTTCGGAATCGCGGGAAGCTCCCGGAAGGCGGCGGAGGAGTCCCTCCCCTTCCTCCTCATCCGTGGCGGCGGTCGGTCCCTCATGCCCTCGAGGGGTGGAGGGACGCCCTCAAGGGCATCTCAGCTCCCGCGAGAGCGCATCCCCCCCGGAGCTCGTGCGCGCGGATGGGTTTCCCGTACCTCCGGAGCGGTCCGCTCGGCTGCCGCATCCACGTGGATCCGCCCGCCTTCCGAGGCCCGGTAGCGCTGCCGGGCGAGGGGGACGCCGTCCCTTTGGGAGCGGAGGGGAACCCGACCCTTCTTCCCCCTTCCGCTGGCGGAAGCACCTCGCGCCCTGCCCCTTCGATCGATGCCGGTCCAACCAACCAGCCCGCGTCCCGTAGATGCCGGGGAAATTCCTGGAATGTGGGGTTCCCCCGCCTCGGAATGCGCGGCATCACCTTGCTGTTTTTCCCTGCGGTTCTCGACCGCCTTGGCACGTGTTGCTGCACGTTGCCGGAGCAACCGCTTCCTCTTCTCCCTCTCCCACTTCCTCCTCCTCCTGAGGTTTTTGCCTCCCTGGCACCCGCTCATCCGTCTCGGGAGCCCCCAGGAAGCGCCTCCGCCGCCTGTAACTTGCGCGGGGAAAAAAATGGCGGCGGCGCCGCTTCGGGGACAAGATCATTCAGCTGACAGTGGAATCCGGGTTAGACGACTCGGGGGTGGGGGGTGGGTGGGCGTCTACGTGGGATCTGCCGGAGGCGGCTGCTGTCAACTCCGCTGCCCTCGCTGTCCGCCGGTGGGGAGTCGCGGGGGAGTGGAGGGGCGACCACCCGCAGTCACTTCCACGGTATCCGGTGCGACCGGCACCCTCCTTCCAGGAACGCGGACAACCACTTCGAGCTGCTGTGGGGTCCAGCCGGGAAGGTGCAGCTGCGCGCCGCCAACGGCAAGTTCGTAAGCACCAAGAAGTCCGGCCATCTGTACACCAGCGGCGCGGAGCCGACCCAGGACAATGCGCAGTTCCATTTCTACCTACTGAACAGGTGGGCACCCCCTCCCCCCCCCCGCGCGTGCACCCCGCTCGCGAGTGACAGCAAGCGTGCACGCGCATGAATGCTTGTACACATTTCTGCGCGCACGCACGCAAACACATGCACGCACCTGCGACGCTACATGCGCATGCGCAGCGTTCGCTCGTGTGCCGCACTCGCGCGCGTGCACGCGTTCCAAAGTGCGTGCGCACGTGTACACGGAAGTGCACGCACGCACATTCACGCATCTGTGTATGCACCGTTACGTGCTCATGCGTGCATCCAAGCGTTCTTGCATGTGATCGCGTGCGCACTTGTGGAAAAGCGTGCAAGTGCGCATGCGCAGGAAAGGGAGATCCACTTGGTTCCCCTTTCCTGCACCTCAAACCGAAAGGCTCCTGGGTCCGCTCCACGTGGACCACGATATCCACGCGGAGCTACTTTTTTTTTTTTCTCGTGTTGGCGAGGTCCCGCTGCCTTTCGAACGCGAAGGAGGCCCCTTGCCCGACCGAGAACGCGCGCCCTTGTCCGCCAGAGGACGCGAGCCCCGATGTCACCGTGGCAGCAGGGGGAGGGGAACATTCCCCGCCTTACGCTACCCCGAGGGCATCCGGGAACAGCTCCTGGGCGACGCAACATCCAAGAGTGTTGCGCGTCCCGGGTCGTCTTCGAGGTGGCGCGCCTGTGGCGGTGCCGATGAAACCGTAGAATAAGGAGACTTCGCTCACGGCAGCGCGGATGACGCCTTGGTCCGCCTGAGGAAGGGCAGGGGGGGGGGGGATGGGGTCTAAGCCCGCGCGTGTGCGCGACTGAAGTTCTGGGCTGGCTCTCCTGCCTTCCTCTCGCGTCTTCGGGATTCGGAAACTCAACGGCTCCGCTCCGGGTGGGGAGGGTCCAGTTCCTTTCGTACGGTGTTCGCGTGACCCCGACCGCACGCGGCCGCCTCTGCACCGGGAAAAGGGCCCCGGCCGTTCCTTCCTCGTTGAAATCGCGGCAGCGCTTCCCCGAGAGCGCGCCGGACGGGGCCTTCTTCCGCTCGCGGCTGGCATCTCTTGCCGTCCTGCGCACCTCGCGCAGCCTTTCCGAACACTCTGCCGCGAGTCCCCCCTGTCGCCGAGGTGCGCATCCGGAGGTGGGCGCTCGGCGGTGGCTCCCGTGCTTCTTCCTGCCCTCCGGTTGCTCCGATGCGAATTTGGCACCTCCGCCCTGCTTGAATTTCGCACCGGCCGGCACTCGTCGGGCCGGGATCCACTTCCAGCACCTCCCGAATTTCCCAGACTTCGGAGCGCCAGACTCCGAAGTTACCTCAGCTGCCTGCCGTCAGGAGCGCGGGAATGAGATCCGTGCCTGTTGCCGTTGGCAACGCGTTCACCCACAATAATGTGCGCCTGCTGCTGCTGCTTGAGCCTACGCGACCATGTGCATAAACGTCTCTCCGTACATACGTTTACATATACACACACATATATATATACACGTACGACGCATGCCTTATCGAAACGCGTATGCGTGTTGCGTGTGTCCATTAAAGCAGAAGATGCATCCGGGAAAATGGCCGCGCTCCGCTCCTCGCCGCGACGATTCATCCCGCCCGGAGGAGGCAGCTGCCGTTCGGGTTGCCATCTCCCTGTCTCCCCTGCGCCACGATCGGCCCACGCCCCCAGCCGCCTGCCGGGCGCGTGGGGCCCTGCCGGTGCACCGTGAGCGGCATCTCTGACCCCGAAGCGCCTCTTCCAGGCCTCTTCTGATTCTCAAGTGCGACCAAGGATTCGTGGGCGCGAAGAGCGGCGCCGGAGCCCCGAAGCTGGAGTGCAACAAGGCGTCTTACGACAGGGTCTACATCGAAAGAGGCGACGCAGGGAGGCTGTTCTTCCGAGGTACGTATTCCCCTTGCTCCCGGTTCTCCAAGTCCCGGCGCGAGCAAGACGCCACGCGGCGAAGGAGTTACGCGGTGGTCTCGCGCGAGGGGAGCGCGCGCCGTGCATCCGCGGGATGTCAAGGGCCGCGCCACAGCCGCGCTTTCCGCAGGTCCGCCCGGCGAAACGCGCCCAACCGGCGGGATGGCGTCTGGGCGCGACTGCGATTCCCTCCCCTTCGGGCACTTCCCTTCTTCGGCGCGGGGCGATCCCAAGAGATCCGACGGGGAAGGGGGAAAAGCCGTTTCCCGGGAAGCGATCTCCGGGGCACAATTCCCAACGTCCAACCCTGGCAGGGAGAGGCGTGGCTCCTGATGCCGCTGTCTTGTGGCAATCGTGTCGATCGCCGCACCGCTGTGGACGGTGGCGCGCCACGAAGCCGCAGGCGTTCTTGCAGCCGGAGGTGGGGAGGTGGGCATGATGGACGAGCCTCGGCAGCGTCGCACCGCGTTAGCTTCCCTAAGAAGGGTGGCGAGGAAGGCGCCCTACCGGGCTACTGAAGACACAGCAACACCCTAAAGGCGACTGCGCGGGCGGTCTGGTCCGCACCCGGATCGCTCGGTCTCCCCGTCCATCATCCCGTGGAGCGCATGCGTGAATTCTATCTCTCGCAATTCTCTCTCGTGGGCCGCGGGTTCTCAAACCGCGCAGTTTCGGCTGCGACCCCCGTGAGCCCCGTAAGTGGCAGGGGTCGGTCCATCGACCTGACCTCAGTGGCGTCCACCGTTTGCGAACGTTCACTCGGTGGTAGGGAAGGCCGAGTCGAGTTCCTCCTCCGGTGCCTCACGGCTTCCTGGAGCACCGACGATCGCACAGCGACAGCGAGGAAGAGCGCCAGATGGCGCCAGAAGGGAACCGGCGGCGTGAAAGGGGAGGAAGCGGCGCGCGCCTAGTCACCGGTGCGGCAGGAGAAAACATTTATTTCCTTCGGAGAGATGGTATTTCCCGGATAGCCTCCTCGTCCTGCGACGGCGACCAGGGATCCTCCGCTTGTCAGCCACTCCATACGGTTCTGCCGCGTGTGCCGCGAGAGCGCTCTCGACCTCTGGCAATGGGGACCGCTGCAGTCGGGGTCTGGGCTCTCGGCACAGGCCGACTGACGCAGCTGCCGGCAGGGGCGCTTCACGCACGCGCCGAGGGGTAGGGGCGCAGCGCAGCCTGCACGCAGGGTGGCCGGTCAGGGCTCGCGGACAGACCGGCGAGGGAGGGCCATCTGGGCGCGCACGTGTGGGACGGCATCGGCTCTCGCCATCCCTGCTCAGCTTCCGCTGTGAGCCCAGCCGGATAGAGGGGTCGGCGGGGGGTCGTCCGACTGACCAGAGAACGCCTTGCTCGCGATCGAGAGGGACGGACACGCGGATTCGGGCTGCGCTCGCGGCCTCCCCGGTACTCCATCGTCGTCCCTCCCTCGGATCCCAGCACACGCGGTATCCAACCGCAGGAACGGCGACTTCCGATTGGCAGTGAAGGAGGCGAGGCCGCCGGGGGATGGCACGGTCGCCTCAGGCGGTGGCTCTCCGCTCCGGCTGCATCCAACACCGACGCTGTTCCGCGAAGGGATGCAACGCACGTCCCGCGCGAACGCGTCGGTGTTCGCCCTCGGCGACCGGGAGCTCACGTGGCCCTTGAACCAGGACTAGGTGGGCTTTCCGTGCTGCATCCCCATTAGACCAACTCCCTCCTCCCGGCCCCCGTGAGCCCTGCGGCATCTTCTCGTAAGGCATCCCTAGTCAGCGAAGAGGGGAGGCGTTGGTAGGAGGCGTCGGTGCCTAGACGCGAACCCGCACTGACCCGCGTTCAAAGCCGCGTGATAGGTTTGCATCCCGAGCTCATTTTTTCCCGATGCTGCTGCCGCCGAGCTGGCGGTGGCAGCGGCGCCAGGCACCGCGTAGAGCCATCGATCGGCGTAGACGCAGCTCGAGAAGCAAGCAGCTTCCCTCTCTTCCGCGCGTAGCGCACTCGCTCGTTCTGCCCGCCGCAGAGTAGCGTTGGGCGTCCGACGCCGCTCGGCAGCCACACGCCCTCTCGCCGCCACTGCCGCGCGTGCGTGCGCTAGCAACTTCGCACGTGCGTGAGTGGGGACCTCTCAAAACGCGGGCAGCCTGAGCCTCCCTCACGCTGCCACCGCGCGTGCGCGCTGCACCGCTCTGTATCCGCTCTGTACGCGGTTGGATCCATGTGCTGGGTTCGCTCCCAGGCGGTCAGTACATCTTTCCGGTTCTCTTGAGCACTCGTTTCCTCGGCGACGAACGGCCGCAGATGGCACCGGGAGACGTTCCGGAAAGCCAGGAGAGCGAAAGTCGGACGGCTTTCGGTTGCCTGCTCATGCTCCACCGCGTTTTCACGCACTGCGGCCTTCGGGAGTCACGCTCGCTCCCCAGGCGGCTCTCCAGGGAGGAGGGGCATGGACTGTCGCCCCCCTTTTCTACATAAAGTATTCCGAACTCTGTCAGCGCTCTCGTCCAAGCCACACGTCTTTTCCTCCGGTCCACAGGTGCGGATGGGCGGTTCTGGCATCGCGTCGCGGACGAGATCCATGCAGATGCCGAGGACCCGGAAGGATTCTACATGGAGGTGCTCAGCCCTTCCAGGATGCTGCTAAAGACTGCCTGCGGCAAATACCTGACCGCTGGGACGAATGGCCGGCTCTCCGCCGTCTCGGACGACCGCAACATGGCTACCAAGTGGGAATACTAGGGACCGACCTTCCCTCTGGCCCCCGCCCGTCACGCGGTGGTCCCCGCAGACCAGCACGCGGGCCAACAGAGAGCTCGCAAGAAGCTGCGTTCCTTTTTCAGGTTTGGGAGAAGGGGGACAGGGGACGGAACGGAGGGAGCGACTCCACTTCCCTCCCGGGAGCGGGAGGGTTGCCTCCTTTGGGTCCTTCTCAAGCGGAGTAGGCCGGGAAGCAGCCGGCACTGCGGAATGGAGTCCCCTGGAAGGCACCGGACTGACGCGGGTCTTCCGGCAGGCAGACGGAGGCGCGGCCCGTCTGCCGCGAACCAAGAACCTCTCCCGTCAGTGGTCGCGGCGAGCGAAGACCTGAAGGAAAAGCAGTGGCGCCCACTCCTCCTGTCTGCCCTTCCAAACCAGGACGCTCCCTCTTCCCCTCGGAACGGCCTGGTCCGTCGAGCCTCGGGAGAGGGTGGGGCGCTGCAGCCTGCCGGGCCTCTCCTCCGCAAGGGGCCCACAGAGGAACGGCCCTTCTTTCTGAGGATCCGGAGCCGTTGGCAGAGCTGGCAGAGGCGCACGCTAGAACCACTCGGGGCCTCGCCTGCACCTGCGACGCTGTGGCAGAAGAGGCGATGCACAGACCCCCGCTCGCGGCCTCGCCTCCTTCGCTGCGGGCGAATTGGTTAGGCGAGGAGTCCCTCTCCCGCATTCAGGGCAAACGACCGGACGCCCCAACAGCTCGAGGGGCAGGCAGACAGGCCGCGTCGGGCAGGACGGGCAGCCAGGGGTTTGCGCCCTCCGCCACCCGCCAGGCGTGGCAGTGCGTCGATCCTGAGCGCCCCTTTCTGCAAAACGAGCGGCCATCTGGTAGCAGACGTTCGCTCGATGCACGCGTCTCCGCTCTGGAGACTACCGCTATTTACAGGCGCGCGTTGACTCCACGGTCTGATTCCAGGGAGGGTCCAGACAACCCTTGGTCTTCATCGACACTCTGCGGTTGGAGGCTGCGGCTTCAAGGAAACGCCTTCCGAGGTGCTGCCTGCTCCTTCGGCAGGCTGCCAGGAGCGACGGCCTCCCTAACGCGACCCAGGAACCCGTCGGAGAAAGCGGAGCACGCGGGCCGCACACGTCTGGGTCCCGAACGCGAGCCTTAGCGCGAATTTCCTGGGTGACCTTGGGAAGCGCCTCGGCTGTTTGCGTACGGTTTCTCCCGGGAGCTGGGAGGAACAGAAGAACATGCAGCGGAGGAGTGCAGGAACTCCGCCAGCGAACAGCTGGCGGAGTTCCTTTCGGGGTGCTTTGGGGGGAAGGGGTGTGGGGAGACCAGACGGAAAAAAACAAAACGTGCAGGCACCACGAAGGACGGGTTGCCAGTCTACGCGGCCACCCTCCGTCACTGAGCTTCCAGCTCCGCGTGGTAGGATCCCGGCGAGGCGGCCTTCCTCCTGCCTCAGGCAGCACTCGAGAGGACTGTTGCTTCTGGCGGCAATCCGTCCGGGTCGAGGGGACGCCGCACCCCCGTCACCAGTGCAGGAGTTCGTCTGCAGGGTTCCCTCCCTGGATGAGGGGCACCACATAGGTCTAGAAGCGGATAAAGGATGGGTTCTCCCACGTCGAGCAGTTCGCTCCGCGAGGAGAGGGAAGAAGGGTGCACCGCGACGGCTCACCCGTGACCTCGTCCCCTGAGCCGTTCCCATGTGATTTTCCCCCTTGGCGGCCGAGCGAGTACTGAGCGGCGACTAGGGCCTTCCCTCGCAGGCGGGAGTCTCTTTGAGGCGGCGGCCCTGCAACCAGGGCATGGGAACACCCGCCGCCCTGGCCAGGTACTGGACTCCCCCCGCCATCCGGAACCTCGCCTGATTGGTGACGCCTCCGCTCTTCAGGGTAGAGCTCAAGACTCCTTACTTGAGATGGAGCCATTGCACACGCCATCCACAGGGACAACCATGGTGATCGCCGCACATTCTGCCTCGCCCAGGCAGGCAGGCCCTACGTTTCCCTAGGGTTTACGGCCAGTCGAACGCTGGCGGAGGTGAAGGTGACTTCTGGGAGCCCATGCTTTCCGTTCCATTCGGCGAGCTGGCATCGCAGCACTAGGGTCGATGCCTCCTGGATGGGCCCAGCTCCTAACCGAAAATTCAGACAAACCTCCAGGCAAAGACGTGGGTCTCCCCAACCCTTTTACTCCAGCCGCCTCCCTAGCAAGTTGCTCGAATGTGCGGCTACGCAACCCCGCGCACAGATCAGCATCGACATCGCCAGGAGTCCACTGTCCTCATAGTCAGGCGGACGAAAGAAAGGAAAAAAAAATCGGACGATTCGCTACGTCCCCTTATAATCCTCTGGCATGCTCTAGGTCACCATCCCCTGCAACGTCTCATACAGCAACACTCCGAAGCACTTTACCCCCACAACACTAGCACAGTGCGTTAGAACACCCGTTCTCACTTCAAAGCGCAACAGCATGCGCGGACTATCGGCACACTATACCGATACACGCCTTACACACCACAACACAAGGCCGTCCCCCTTCGGTGGAAACAGGACGCTTTTCTGCTGGTGCATTGGGGTCTGTATTGCAACCAGCGCGCGCACCTGCTTTCCGGGGGAGTCGCGCCCCCGAACTGTGCAAAATGCGTAGCGGTGGAATCGCTCCCGCACTTGCTATTCGACTGCGGTGCCCTCCAGGGACTGTGACGGTGGCTGTCTTCAGCGCTCCTGCATCCGGGGGACACGCGTGGCGGCCTATCTCTTGGAGCGGTCGTCGCAATCATCTGCTGCGTCCGCGCCATTGTCAGGGCCCTCCACATTGCAGCTGCGAGCGGTCCCAACATCGGTTCCCGACAGCGCAGCCTGCAATCTGCAACCGACTGCCGGGTGGCCACACCTCGACGAAGAAGTGAGCATGGAGATTGCCGGCATTCACCGCCGGTTCTGAGAATAGGAACGGCTGAAACTGCAGACCCCCTATCCCCACCCGCCTACTATTTTTATTTATTATTGTCCCTTCCCTGCCATTCTGAACCATCAGTATGCCCGACCTGCGTGTCGGGAAACCCTCCCCCTTAACTTCTGTTCCCCTTGCCTGGAAACTATGTTCCCAGATGATTTCTTATAATAAACATACCGGCGTAACTGGGTAACAAACGACGCAAGGCCGTGGTACACACTCTACACAGCAACCACCTGCGCGCTGTTCTACGACTCTTTGGTGCTCCATCGCGCCTGGACACTACGCTAAAACACGTTGCCTCATCTCCGCGATGCGCACGCGCACTATAGTGTGACGCCCCTTCTTCACGGCAAGCGTCACGCATGCGGCAGCTCCAACGCGCGACGCCGCAACACGCTACGCTACGGCAACGCTTTCGCGCACGCCATCCGAGACCTCGAGGCAGACGAATATTGGCTGGCTCTCCTTGTGACCGGTTGCCTGGAGATCGGGAGCCCCCACACGCCCTGTACGGCTGGCCGTTGTTAGGCTGAATGCGGCCTCGTTCGTGATGGGGTCCTTTACCAGGTGACGACTCACGCCAGGGGTGGAAGACTCAAAACCGGGTGACGGACGCTGACGGCCTCCTTCTCGCGTCTCGAACGCATGGCGGCGATGACCATTACCTCTGGTACGTCGGAGGTCCAGCACCGTTGGCGGAAGAGCATACTTCGGAGGTGAGGAAAGTGACGAAAGCCTCTCGAGAAAAAAGGGCGCTTCCCGGAACCCCGCGTCCCTTTTCCTGTGCGTCACGCTGGGGCAGTACGAAAACGAACGATCTGGTCAAGAAACAGCCGAGGGCCGCCACTGCACTTGGCCGCACTCACTCCGACCCGGGCAACCCGAAGGCTGCGAGCGACGGGCGTTGGCTTCGGATGCCAGCCACTCCACTGCTGCCTCCTGGGCGACGTCTCGCTGACTGTAGAAGCTTTTTTCTTTTTTGAGGGAGGAAGGAGGAGGGTGGGGTTAGGCAGCCGAACCAATGACCCTTCCAGACCTTGTCAGCATCACCTTTAAGTCACTCGAGAGGGGGGCACCAGCATCGGGCTTCTTCCTAGAACCGTCACCCACCCGTTCCGCCCCTCCCACGGAGCCCCCCGCGCGCCACCACAGCCTTGCTTCCTTATCCACGGTGGGTGGGTAATGGCGGCGGATTTTCGGGAGTGCAGACCAGCCCCCCTTCCCACATTCCCCAACGGGCAAGCACGCCCAGTTTTCTCTCGACAGATCTCGTAGATTGCTTGGTGAGCGTCGTCGTGTTTCGGGGTGCTCGGTGAGCACTGGACGGCAAGGAAACGACAAGAACAAGGGGGGCAGAGAGAACGAGGGACAGGAGATCGACGGACGTATTTTGGTCCCCTTTCCCCCCCCCCCCTTGTTCTTTTCCCACCTCCTGGACCGGAGGGCACACGCTCTGGCGGCCACTTGCGACACGGGGGCCCGGGTTCAGGTGGGGTAGAAAGTAGGCGGTCCGGAGCAAGGGGCATCTGCTGGCCGCGACAGTCCGGAGAAGGAGCGGGTGCGGGTGACGAAGAGCGGAGGGGGAGCTGAGACGAGGGTCGCCGCACAGGTCCAACCGACGGGGCCCACGCCTGCACTTCCCCCTTCCCGATCCGCGCGCCGACGGGAGGCAGGGGGCGGATTGGGGAAAGGGCGTCTCCCTCCTTACGTTTCGGGGCGTCAGACGAAGGAGGAGAAGCCCGGGAGGGGCGCGCGGCTGCCGGCCATGTTGTGCAGCACGATCTTGCCCCCGTTGAGGTTGTACATGCCGCAGTTGTCGGGATCGGAGTCGGTAAAGCTGGAGCACAGGTTGTGCGGGGGGCGTGGAGGGGGGGGGTCGGCAGCTGCCGCCTCGCTCCGCGGGACGGGGCGCTGCTTCCTCCAGGACTGCCGGAGGGTGTCGTTTATGTTGGCGTAGTGGTTGACGAAGGAGTGCGTGTTCTCGTCGACGGTCCGCTCGGTGTCGCTTTCGTTGGCCTGGAAGGGCGGCGGTGGGCGCGGCGGCTGCACCTCCCTCCCGCTCACCTGTGAGTCCGTCGAGCTGATCTCGGACGGCTTCTCGGTCAGCGAGGAGTCGTCGTCGTCTTCGTCCTCGTCGTCGTCCGGGCGGTCGCCGCAGTTCTTCTCGCCGCCGCCGTCGTCGCTGTACTCCGTGTCCGGCGAGTCGGACGAGCGCCGCATCTTCTGGAGGGACGGCTGCCTGGACGGGCGCCTCAGGAAGGGGAAGTCCCGCGACGGCGTCGTGGTAAAAGTGGAGAAGTCGCCCGCATCGTCCAGAGTGCCCAAGGAGCCCTTCTCCCGCATCCCTGGAAGGGCCCCCGCCGGCGCAGGTGGTAGGGCGTGCGCGCGCGCGCGTCCCCCGTTTACCTCTGCTGCCGCCGCCGCCGCCCCTGCCACCGCCAGCCGCGGCGCTCGTCTTGACACAGAGAACGGCGACCACCATCATTAGGAGGACGATACTGGCGGCCGCCAGGATGACAAGGAAAACGGACTGGCGGTAGAAGGGGAGCTGGTGGGTCAGGCCAGAAGTGTGGACAGGGGTGACCAGCGCCTCCGGAGCGAGGGTGGGAGCGCTGACGCCGTGGCGGTTGTAGGCCATGACGCGGAACTCGTAGGCGGACGAGGGCAGCAGCCGGTAGAGGGGCAGCGCCAGCTCGCGTGCGGCGCCCCCTTGTGTGTGCGCGAACGTCTCCCAAGCGGGAGTACCTGATGGAGCGAGAGAGAGGGGACAGGGAGATCGGTGGGTGCACGAGACTGAAGCACAAAGAGGGGAGAAGGAGAAAAGAAAGAACAGGAGGAGGAAAGGAGGAAAAGGAGGAGGAGGTAGGAAAGTGAAAGAGTTACCTCGCTTCCTGTACTCCACGTGATAACCCAAGACAGATTCTTCCTCAGGCGCAGCGGTGCTACTGGGGAAGTGCTCGGTCCATCGGAGCTTTGCGGAGGTGCCCGTCTTGACCAGGGAGACGTCGCGCGGCGAGGGAGGTGACCCCTCCTGCGGTCCGGTTGTCACGTTGGCCGCGGCAACGGGCCCGTGCCCGACCACAGTGTGGGCGGACACGCGGAAGGTGTAGGTGGCGCCCTCCTCCAGGTCGCGCACAAACAGCTCCGTCTGGTTGACCCGAACTTTGACCTCCTTGCTGCTCACCTCTGGCATCCGTTCACCCGGGAAGGAAAAGAAAGAAAAGGGGACGCAAGCGGCGTTAGGAGACCGCCCCAGCCCACATCTCATTCCTCCCCGTCGTTAGGACCACCGTCTTACCGTTGGCATCGTGGGCAGCAGTCTGGTAGGCCACCAGATAATGGGCGATCCTTCCCTGTGGCTTGGACGGCGCCGACCACGACACTCGGAGACTGGTCATGGTGATTTCCCCGAAGTGGACGTCTTCCACAGGGCCGGGTATGCCCTGAGGGTGCACGTGGCCTGCTCGTCCCTTCCTTCGCCCCCGTCCCCGTCAGTACCTGCAGGGTTCGCACGCACACCTCTTCGGAGCGAGGGCCGTCGCCGGCGGCGTTGAAGGCGAGGACGCTCACGGCATAGGTGGTGTACGCGTCCAGGTACAGCAGCGCGTGAGAGGGTGCGCGCGAGGCAGACGCCACCTCCTCCTCCTCACCATCATCATTCTGCCCATCGCGCCTGGAGTAGAAGACCTGGGAGGGAGAAAATGCTGCTGGCTCGCACCTGAGGGGAGCTCGCACCCTTCATCTGACCTTATAGCCGAGGAGGTCGCCGCCACCGTCCTGCTCCTGAGACGGCGGCCGCCCGCCATCCTGAGGGCCATCGTCTGCAGGAAGGGGAGGTTTCCAGGTCAGGCGGACCTCGTTTGTCGAGACGGCCTCGGCCTGCAACGCCCGCGGGGCCGTAGAAGGCACGGCTTCGCCCACGTACGTGACGACGGGAGACGTCGGAGGCCCGGCGCCGCGCGAGTTGACGGCGCTCACACGCACCTCGTAGGTGCAGTCCCTGCGGAGGCCATCCAGAACCCATCCGGAGGCCTGCGGAGAAGACGGAGCAGGCGGGACTGGGTCGAGGAAAAGGCGGGGAGGATCGCTCACCAGCCGACCAGGGGCATCGATGCTACGCTCTTCGTCCGCGCATCCGCCCACCCCGGCGTAGCGGACGCGGTACGCGGCGGAGTCGTGATCTCCGTTCCACTGCTCCAGGTGCAGGGCCTGCCACTTCAGCTCAAGCGCCGTCGGTGTGATCGGCACGACCTGCAGGTCGGCGGGAGGCTGCTGTGGCGCTGCAACAAGAAACACGAAGCAAATGGTGAGGTGAGGGCTCAGGGCGGGGAAGGTACGGGGGAAGGGGAGCGACTAACCTGCCGGCAGCGTCACGGCGAGGTCTGTGGGCTCACTCCAGGCGCTGTGCCCGACATCGTTGACGGCCCGCAGGCGGAAGCGGTAGCCTGTGAAAGGGTGCAGGCGCTCCACGACGTGGGACGTGCTTGATGAGTCGAGTCTGTCCGGCAGCGTGGTCCATGCGTCCTCTCCAGCAGCCCACATCTGCACCGTGTAGTACCTGGAGGTGCGACATGCATGGATCTCCGGAGCAACCGAAAACACACGGAGACGGGGGTGGAGGGGAATCTGCACATCTTGCTCCGGATTCCAAACGTAAGGGAGAGAAGGGAGTGAACGTCCGAGGAGAGAGGGCGGGCCCGGCGGGAAGGATCCCCCGGCAGCTCACCTCAGCGGGGCGAAACCATCTCCTCCGGGCGTCCAGTCCAGGAAGACGGCGTCGCTGCGCACCCGGGACTGGTCGACGGTGGGCCGCGAAGGTGACTCCGGTGGGCGGCGGTCGCCAGTGGTGTACACGAGGGCGCTGGCTGCTTCGCCGCGTCCCAGGTGCGTGAGGGCGGACACCTCGAACAGGTAGTAGGTCTCTGGGGCCAGCCCGGTCGCCCTGCGAGAGAAGGGAGGAGGGCGGGGAGCGATGTGTGGGAGGGAGGGAAAAGGGGGACCTACTGATACGTGCGGGTGGTCTCCGCCAGAGTCCGCGTGGCGCTCTCGGCGGCGGGAGGCAGTGTCTGCAGCCGCGGCTGCCTCCGCTCGCGGTGCCTGACCTCGTACCCAAGGATGATCCCGTTAGGCTCTTCGGGGGCGTCCCAGACGATCCGGGCCGTGGTGAAGGTGACGTCGGGAAAGGAGACGTTGGAGGGCACCCCGGGGACTAGAGGTGGGCAAAAGGAGAGCACGTGGCGGTTTCCTGGAAGTTTCCGTTCCCCTTCCCGTCCACTCACGGTCTTCGCGGGTGCTGACGAGGACGGGGGGCGACGATAGGACTCCGTCCCCCAGGCGGGAATACGCAAGCACCTGGACGGCGTACCTGGTGAACTTCTTCAGGCCGGCGAGGTCCGCCTCGAAGGTGTCGTTGCCAGGCACATGCAGGCACTGGATAGTGACGCCCGGGGTGAGTGGGAGGGTCGGACGGGAGGCCCAGTCCCTCGCAGGGGGAAGGGGTGGGCTGCCAACGCCAACCTGATCGAATGCCAACGTCGCCATCGAACCGGGGGACGGGGAGTAACACACGCGGTAGCCCCGCACGACGCCGTTCCGGTGCACCTCGTCCACGGGACCCCAGGAGACGCGCACCGTCGTCGACGAGGTGGCGCTCGCCGTCACGTCGACGGGGCCGGAGGAAGGCACTGGAAGGAGAGAGGAAAAAGGCGCGTTCGCTGGGGCCGAGAGGGACGCTCCTCCCATACCTGACTCGCGGGTCTTCTCCGACACCGCGGGACTCCTGCCGGAAGAGCCGACGTCGTTCAGGGACTCCAGCGCGACGTCATAGGAGGTGAAGGGGCGCAGGTCGGCGATCACGAACGAGTTGGCGAAGTGATCGCTGATGTCGGCGACGCCCTCGTCTGAGACGCCGGGCGAGGTGGTGGCCCTGTAGGAGATGCGGTAGCCTCGTGGGTTCCCGTGCCACTCGACCTGCTGCAGGGGCTGCAACGAGACAAAGGCGGGTTGGGACGGAGATAGATGGCAGTCCTGCAAGCAGGCCCTCGTCGTCCACGTGCGCCGCCGGCAGCGCCGAGACGGAAACGCGCGAGGCGGGTGGAAGCGGAGGGGGGGGGGGCATGGCGAGGCGAAGAAAATGAGGAGGAGAACGAGAAAAGAGCAAGTCGCGGGCGTCGAGGGAGAAAGCAAAGACGTCACGGCGCCGAGCAGGACGCCCGCGCAGCTGGACGGAGGGCGCCCGCAAGCGGAATTCTCTTCGCGCGAAGCGGCAGCGTGCGCGCTGGCCCGGGGCACGGCGTCTCGCGCGCCCATGCTTCTCTCCCCCCTGCTGCGAGTCCCATAAACGCACGGGGATTCCCAATCCCCTTCCTCCCCGACCCCGCGAGCGCGCTACTCACCGTCCACCGCACGCGTATCTCAGTGGGGCCCGCGGCCCGGGCCGTGACGTTGTGGGGAAAGTGGGCGGGGACTGCCTGCAGAGTCTGGAAGGTCTTGCTGGGCTCGGAGGGAGCGCTGGCGCCCACCACATTCTCCGCGACGATGCGCACCCGGTACTGCACGAACGGGATGAGGTTGTCGAGGACTATCGAGGTTGCGTTAGGGGCGTGTCTGGAGGTCAGGTTCCTCCACAGCTTGCTGGGGCCGACCTGCGCCTGCGGGGATGAGGCACATGGAGGGAGGAGGGGTGGGGTGGACGCCCGACCCACCTGCACCCGCCAGTTAGAGATGGACGAGTTGCCGTCGAAACCGGGGGAGAATTGGAGGATGGCGGAGAAGGCCCGGATGTTGGAGATGCCCAGGTGGAAGGGTGGCTCCGGCAGCACGGGTCGCACTCTCGAGGTGAAGCCGGCGGAGACCGCGGGACCCGGTCCGGCGGCAGTCCACGCGTGGATCTCACACACGTATGAAGTGGACGGCTGAAAAAGGGAAGAAATTGCGAGCTGTGGAGCCTCGTCGCGATACCGTCGTCCCTCCGGGGTGGTGGGCCGCAGCAGCTTCGCCTCCCACCGTTTAGCTGAGCACGCGCCGTTCCCTGCAGATATTGGCGCCAGGATGGCGGGACTTTCCCGTGCGCAGGGGTGTGGGAAGCCCCCCAACCCGGTTGCTGCAGCCCGAACTCTCCCTCCAACTCCCTCGCGTGACATGGAGGCGGCGGCGGCAGCGCGGAGGACCGCGGTCCACGAAACTCACCACCAGGCCGGTGACGAAGGCCGAGAAGACGTCGGCGTCCGTCTGCAGCTCCTGAATGAGCGTCCCGTTTCCCTCGGAGAGACACGCCAGCCGGAAGCCCAAAATGACGCCGTTCTTGCTGGATGGATCGCGCCAGGTCACGAGGACCGACCTGTCCGTGACGTTCTCAAACCCCAGCCCTTCCACCGGACCGGGAGCTGCGAGGGCGGGGATCGGGGACGCTTCCCTCCTTCGGTCGCCCCGAACTCACCGTCCTGCAGCGTGCGCACCGCCACCGGGCTCGAAGGCACGCCGTCGCCGGCGCTGGTGAAGCAACGGACGGTCACGTTGTAAGTGGTGAAGGCCCGGAGGCCGCTGAGCACCTCCGCCTGCTCCGCGAACGGGTTCATCAGGTTCGGAGGCACCACCAGGCGGCGGGAAGGGGTCCCGTCTAAGGAAGAGCGCCCCTGGGTGCCCACCCACGTCCATGCCCCCAGGGGGCTGAACTCACGGGCGAGGACCTCCACTTTGTAGCCCTGGTTGATGCCGTTGATCTTCTGCGGGTCCGGTGGCTTCCACGTCACCACGACGCTGGTCGAGTTCACGGCTTCGACGGACACGTCCGAAGGCGGAGTTTCCGGAACTGCCGAAGAACGGGGGTGAGAAGGGGAAAAAGGGAGGGAGAAGGGGCGTCGTTGCGCAGCAGAGACCGGACGAGTAGGACGGGGAAGGGCTGGGAAGTGCCAAAGACGCGAAGACGAACGCGGAGACGGCGGTTGCCCCGGCTCCCCGGAGAGCGGAAGGGCTACCGCAAAGGGGGGGAAAGAGTGACGAAGAACGCGAAGGAGAATGCGGGGGTGGCGGTCACTCCCAGCTTACAGGGGAGTGCCCGCACCCACGGTCACGACGGCGAGGCACCCGCCTACCTCCTTCCTTGGTCCGTATCTTGAGAGGAGCGCTGAAAGCCCCCACGCCCGTGGGGTTGAAGGCCGCAATGCGCATCTCGTAGTCCTTCCAGCTGATAAGGTCTTCGACCAGGAAGGTCCGCTGAGCCTGGAAGAGAGACGAGGGAAGAGGGTGCGTCTCGAAGGTCCGAGGGAAAGGGCGAGGAAGGGAGGAGGAGGGCGGCGAAGAAAAGGGGGCCTCCTCCCCTCCAGGAGGCCCGCGACTCGAAGGGGCAGCCGCCGCCAAAGTGACTCGCGAAATGTCCTTCAGGACGACGCGCGAGACGTCCGGCAACACAGCAGCCAGACAGCCAACCTCGTGAGACCCAAGATGACGAAGACGGTGACAGCGGCGTTGTAGGGGTTTTGCAACCGTGACGGCGGAAGGCGGCGCTGATGGCGACGGCGGCGAACGACCGCGGTAACAGGCAGGGACAAACATCAGCGGCGATGAGGTTGAAAAAGAACAGCGATAGCGCGGTCCGTCTGGCCAGAAGGGGGATGCCGCGGGAGAATCCTCTCCGCCTTACGCGCGCCTCCTGGAGGGGTCAGCGCCCAAGGTACCGCCCCTTCTCCCCGGCTTCGCACGCTGGACATCGCGAACGTTTTGCCCGGGGGAAGGGGGAGGAGGAGAAACGACAACTCTTCGCGGATAGTCGAGAGGGCGAGAAACGAAGGCGTTGACCCCGCTTGCCGCACCATCCCCGGTCGGTCGGCATCCCGGAGGCAGAGGGCGGTCGCGGGAAACACAAGAGGCGCCCAACGATGCGATCCGCTCGGCGTGGGATCACGTGGCAGAATCCGTCAACGATGCCCCCCTCCACGTCCCCGCCCACAGCCACGCTGCTCGCACGTAAACTAAGCACACACTGAAAAGTTGCACGCAGACACACACACATGTATATACATACATATATACATATATGAATAAAAAAGTACTACTACCTTTGGAAGTAAAGCATCCCGTTTGCCAAGAAAGAGTGAGATAGCTACTTAGTTTACCATCCCGAGAAGTGTTAATCTAAAGGCCAGGAAGCAAACTGGAGAGTTAGTCAGTCCTTCCGGTGTCCAGCTAGGAAAACAAAAGATTGAGAGAAAAACGCACGGGCCTCACCCTCCACTCGAAACGCGGGCAGAAACGGGAGGGCCCTTCCCGAGCCACGCGGGTCCCACTTTGGACGTGCGCCGGGCAAAAAGAAACGTGGAAAGACGTCTCTGGATGAACGTGCACGCCGCGCGGGCAACCGCTGGTCGCACTCCTCTCCCTCCCCACGGGGATGGGATGGGAGGAAGGGGAAGGGAACAAGCTACTCGCTCCCTCTTCTCGGCAGCAGGGCGTCCCCTGCTTCATGCGCGCTCGTATTCTGCTCAGCTGCTCGCAAGCGCCTTCCGTGCCCTCGCTGACATGTCAACCGTGCGTGCGCTCCGGTGAGTGTCAAAGCAGCAGGGGGGCGCCACGCGCGCCGAGACACCCCGTTACCACGGAGATAAATCCGGAAGACAGGAGGTGCGAGTACAGAGTGCAAGAACGGGGAGGGAGCGCAACTCGCGTGCTTGCATCCCAGCCCAACCGCTGCCTGCGTTTACCTCGTTCGTGATGTTAATGGACGACCACGGCGAATTACTGTACCCGTACAACCGGAACTGAACGACGTATCCGTTAATCTTCCCGTTCCTGTGCTCCTGTCGGGGCAGCTGCCACTGGACCATGATCGCCGATGAGGAGTGGGGGGCTCCGAGAAAGTTTTCCGGCGGCGCTGCAACGGAAATTCGCTCGCCACCCGCAGACGGGAAAGGAAGAGCCACCCTTGGCCGCCATCACGTCGCCTCCTCCGGCGGGCGCGAGCAATGGCGTCGCCGCCACCGCCGCGAGCCCGTCGGGGATGCGGAAGGACGAGCGGCTTCCCGGAAGACTGCAATTCGCATTACCTGAAGGCGGCTCTTGCGGCAGGACAAGCACGTTACTCGCTTCGGACGGCGCCCCCTGGCCAACTCGGTTGACAGCGATCAAGCGGAACTGGTACGCGGACGCTGCCTGGAGTTTGGACAGGGTGACCCATCTCTTGTCGGCGGAGATGTTGGAGTACACGACGTTCCAGTTAAGGCTCGACTCTGGCATCGCCTCCGAATCTGTTGAAAGAACGGAAGCGAATCAAAGGGTCACTCCCCCTTCTCCTTCAAGTCGCCTTGAGCGTATGAAGAAAGGGAGAGAAGAAGAAAAATAACATTTACCGTTGAGTAGGACTCGCTTGCTCTGCAGCACGTAATGCAGGATCGGGCTGTTGCCATCGAACCCAGCAACCCAGCTAACGTTCACGACCTCGCTTGATTGGGGGACCATGCTGGCCCGAACGTTCAGGGATTCGTAAGGGACTTCCGTGACGTTCAGAAGCACGCTGTATTTTTCGGAACCGCTCAGGGATTTCACGACGCAGCTGTATTGACCACTGTCCGACGCACGCACTGCCTGGATTTCCAAAGAATTGTCGGCAAGCCGCCTTCTCAGATGCTTTCCGACCTGCAGATGGCTGAACAAACAAGCCGACGACACCCTCTTTCGATAGCTCCCGTCGGGTTACCTACCGTTCGTTGTGGTACCACTGCACCTGACTGGGCAAAGACGGATAGACGGATACCTTGCACGACAACACCGCCGTCTGACCAAGGACGACGCTGATGTTTTCGGGAGAGAATGTAACGTGCGTCCTCACTAGAGAAACAGTCTCTTTAAGAGAGAGAGCGAGAGAGAAAGCAAAAAAAAATTGCAGGGAACAAGTAAGGCATAATCTTGAGGTTGCTGAGTGCATAGGCTCCCCCAGCGTCGAACCAATGCCGAACGCACAGCACTTGGTTCATCAGGCGCTGAAAGCAAACAGGCGACCAACGTGACCAGAAATGCCCTAATTGGAGAAGAACTGCAAAGGGGATGTAGAAGTTAAGTTCGCACTATTCCTTCCCTCGAATACGAATGTCAGCGAAAGGAACAAAAAGCCGTAATCGCCGTCCCTGGCTTCTCTTTTCTTGGTCGATTTTTTTTTATACTTCTAACAAGGATCGGCGCCTTTCAGTTCCATCTTAGCCGATCTTTACTGCATTACAGAAGAGCCTACGTTAGTGTATTCTAATAACATTTTGGTCACTGTGACCTCGCAGGTTAACCTAAAGGAAAGAACAGGACACAAAATCTGCTTTGAAAGAGCTCCTCAGGCAGGGCAACAAGTGAGCGAGACGCGATCAAAACAGAATACAACTGCAATATAAACTGGAAGATCACCCTCAAGAATAATTCTTGCTTTGTGCTTGCACTTGGTTGACAGGCAAATAGGACGGTTGCAACCGCATGCACAGCAAAGCAATCCAAAATTCCAGGAGGTATTGGGGTTAGTGAACGATGCACTTGAATTCAATCCGATGTTTGCGATGTTTCGGCTACAACGCTTCGGATAATCAGTTCTTACTTTGAATTTTGAGCCATGTGGAAGATGACGACTGCCCAGCTACATTCTCAGCCACGCACTGGTATATTCCCATGTCATCCAGTTTTACATCAGTTATAACCAACGTTCCATTGTCGTAAACATTCATTCTGGTAAACAGAAGACATCAAGTAAACCAATGATTGTATAACATTTTACAACCACGAATATACAATGGATGTGTATTATCATTATTATTATTTAAAAAAAAAAAGTCACCTCGTTGTATTTTGTAAGCTTTCAGTATCCTTATACCAACGAACGCTTGGACTAGGATGGCCCTGAGATACACATGATAAGGTCACTGCGCTGCCCAGTTTCACTTCAGTTTCTCGGGAGAAAGATGAATTCAACACAGGAGCATCTGTGTGGACACTTTGAAGTTGACAGGCGTATTCTCAAAAGTATGTCAACATTACCAAATACTTCTACGATAGCTGATGCTGTCAGATTTGTCTTAGTCTGATCATTTAAACGGACAACGCAACTGTACAATCCCGCATGATTGACACTGATAGGGTACAGGTTCAAGGTACGATTGTATAAATCCGTAGTAAACGAAAATGGGATATTAAGTAGCTCCACAGGTACCTGGTCCTTAAACCACAAAGTTTCGATTCTGTCCAAATACCTGATTAAAAAGGAGAAAAAAAATACAAATAACATTTTTTTTTACACAGTTATGGGCAACGAGCATATTGCATGATAAAAACAACTGAGCTCTAATTAAACAAAACAATTGTGCCTGTAGCTAATTTTTTTCTCCACTGGAGGATGATAAGCAACATTGCATACCGAAAATGGCACTGCTGGTGTAAATAGCATTACTGATGAAATGCAACTAAGATAAAAAAAAATCATGAAAACACATATTTCATTTTTTCCATCATTGTGAAGGTAAGCATACACACAGGAAATCATTCAACAACAAATTCGATGAAACTAAATGCTTTGCCAAATTACAACAGTACCGAGGCCACCTTAAACCTTCACTGATCTACGCCTGTCAGATGATACAAATGATATGCCCTCTTTACCATCTCAACAGGTAAAGTACTCATTCGCTCATTCAGACCTGCCTTTGTAGTATATACTTTGATACTCATTTTTTTTACCCCTTCAAGTTGATTATCATCAACTCCCTTAAGGTGCACACAATATGGCAAAATCATGGGCAGAATGGCTGTTCATGTGAAAAGGAACTGGTGCTACCACTCTACTGATGTACTTCAGGTGCTAGATTGATCAACAACTCATTGACAAATTTGTTAGCAAATAAATTCATTTTAGTCGTCATTTCACAAAACGATTCTGCTCAAGTAGAAACCAGGGATTCCACATTCTTCTGATATACCAGATGGTGACTGAAAAATGGTCTTACCTGCTGGTAAGACCATTTTTCAGTCATTCTGACTGCACTTTTACCTCGGCAATTCATGAACATTCCATTGCTAGGTATTCAACTTGAATTTTTTGTTATCAGCTTGACCTCTTCACAACTAATGCCCTACTTTTTCAAAATTACTGTCTATGGAACTGGTTTAAACTTTTTGATCAAAAGGCTTGCGCAATCCATTTCAATAATTTACTTGATGGATAAAAATGCACTCGTGCAATATTTTGATGAAGGAATAAGATCTCCCAAGACACGATATCTATTCTGTAAGGAAAACTTCATAAGTAGACATAATGCCGATGAATCAATGACAACATGGTGGCAAAACTTTCCATAATTTGCATTGAACAACCTCAAGCATACTTGTCAATTACCTGAATTTGTTAAATGAGAGGCAATTAACGTACGCAGCCATGTTCTTCAGCAATGGAATAAGCCAATTTTTCAAATTAAAACTTCTATTTTATCCCTAGACTAATGTGCTTAACTTCTTCAATATCTAATTCATTGCATGTATTAATACACAAGCATAGGGCTAATCTTGTTGCTATCCATTAAACAGTTGTAACTTTAACTTCCTCAAATGCATGTGGACAAAACTGTTTTTAACATTATTATGAAACTATAAACCTCTGTATCTTGGCCATTCAAGGCATAAACAAGATGGCATGCATTTGCTACACTAGAATGCTTTCTGCATCCAGTCAACCAAAGATGTTCTGTAGCATTGGTTTAAATACTTCACATGAAGATTCAGCATTCAATACAATTTTTGCTCCTTTACTTGATAAACTGAAAAAATAATCCAATATAGCATTGCAAAGTACTAATTACCCATTAACTAAAAGCCAGAAAAATTCTGCCAAGGGCACAATCTAACGAAATTTTGCTATTCACTGTAAAACAATATACTGCAAGGATAGATTTTGTTAGTTCAATGGCACCTTGATGGTTCCACTGGACTAACAAATTACTGTTACCACGCAGATACTATAATAATGAAAAAATGTCACCATCCACATAGATACCAAAATAATAATGAAAAAGATAAGCTTTGATTTACAGAAATCAAATACCAAGCTACATATTACTCCATCAAATGAAACCTTTTTTGTTAATGAACTAATCTGCATTTATTGAATGCTGAAAAATTTAGTGAATAAGCTAACACAGGTTTTGAGATTCAAATCCCTGTGCCATTCTACTTCATACTCCGTAGAATCTTAAACTGCTCCCTGGAATGGCAATAAGGCATGTCTAATAAGTGATTGCCAAACTTCTAAAGAATACTGATAAAAAGTCAATACAGTTAATCACGTGAAACACTGCCACCATATCAACAAATCACTTAGTCATCCCATTTAAAGACTTTACTGGAGTCCAAATACAACTGTTATTCTTTAACGATGGTTGAGGTTCTTAGAAAGACTTTTTTGTCCAGTTTTTTATCCAACACATGGTTATTACCAATTTTTTTTTTTACAACTTCCAAAAAGAAGCATTGAAAAAATTTTTTTGCACACATCTGCAATCACTTTACAATTTTGAAAAACGTGTGAAATCAAATAAAAAATTTTCGAAGCCATAAAACAAGTACGAATTACATCCTGAAACACTTCTCCATTGTCTAAGTCCAAGTTAAAAAAAAAGAAGGGACAATGTGCCAAACCACAATAAATTAATAACTTGATTTTCGACAGTGAATATTTAAAAAAAAAAAAAATGTACTCTACTTGAAAAACTTTCTTCTTCTAGTGCACAACTTAGCTCCCATTAGGCCTGTAAATGACCAAAGTACCTTAACCAAATTTTCCATGGCTCTTGGAAACCAAGTTATACTTATATTTCCAGAAAATACCAAATTACCTATGAAAAACCTATTGTTCTTGAGCACACAGAGCACTAACAAAGAATAAACACTTTATTTGAAAAGAAGAAATGGAATTCTTTTTTTTTTTTTATAATTAAATCTGAATAATGTTTTAAATAAATGGCTGGCTAAAGAATAGCTTTTAAATTAAGACTGCATCATCAAAAAAACCTATGACTCGTTTCATTACAACCAAATTCAGAAATAAACCCATGGCACAAAAATATGCTGCACCTACTCTTCTGGATCATTATAACTTAAAAATACGTTAGTATTATGGTTTAATCTTCACATATTTCACAGTTATGGAGATCATGCATTCTGTGCAAGAACACAGTTAAACCTGACCAAAAAATAGTGAATATGTAGTCTTAAACATAGCAAATAAAAGCAAGGAATCGTACTTGGAGTTGGCAATGCACTTCAAATAATGATGACCCATGCCTCTAATCAAATTTAAGGATTTCGGACGTAATACAATTTCCAGATCTTGTGAGTAATAGGAACCATCATCAACAATAAGATGGATGAAACCAGAACTTAACTGTAACTCTTCGTCAGGGAAAATAACATCAGCCCTGCAAAAATTATTCATGCATGTCCGTTTCAGATATTAACCTACTGATAAATTGATTCATCATTTTTATTTACGGACAAAATGATGAGATTTCCATCCAGATCTGTAGCATATTTCCTTCCAATTAGTTCTAAACCATGCATATTTTTCCATGATACAATTTTTCTTGATGGTATGCTAGAGTAGGGTAATTCTAAGACTGCAGCTGTCCCTGATTTTGCAATGACAGTAGAATTCAAAGGATTTCTGTCAGGTGGAGCTACAAAAATTTTTTCAAATGAGAACTAATTAGATACGAAATTGCAGATATTTGACTTCTAAATCATTGCAGAAACATAGATTTACCAGATACAATAATTTTAGATTTCTCACTGAAGAGAGCACCAATATCATTTTTTGCTATACATTGATAATCTCCTGAATCATCATACTTCAACTTCTGTATTTTGAAAAAGTATTCTTTGCTGAAATTTCCTAAATACTGTCCATCTTTGAGCCATCTATAAAGTGGAAGTGGATTTCCTAATCGAAACACAAGATGAATAAAATTTTTTGCTTAAGCAATTAGCATAACAGATTGTAAGGTAACTGATTTGGAAAATTCATGAGGGTCACAACAAATAAACACAAAACACAAAACCGAAGTTTTCTACACAATTTATTTACAAAATAATGCTTGCTAATAACTTTTATGTTTACAAAAGCTAGATTATTTGAGATGAAACAAATATTAGAACTTAAACTAAAATATATTAATAATAACTTTGGTGTTTATAAATTAAATCCTTTGAAGTGTCTTTCCTATTAGAAGGTACACTACATTTTCACTTTCCAATAGAGAAAACACATTTTCCGTGTGTTTGTATCTAAGAATGATTCCTAAGATCCCTAGAAAAAAAATTAAGCTCACTTTATATTTCTTTCTTCATATTCGAACATTATTTGTTTTCAAGTTCACAATTTCTACGTATTGCATTCGGATTAACAGCAACAAGAATGAAAAAAAAATTACAACATAGCAATTTTCAATGAATTTCCACACTTATAATTTGTAATGTTTTATATAAACATATCTCTCACAGAACATTGGGTTAAAATAATGCATACACAACAAATAAAGCCTTTAAATGCCTGAAACATCAATTAAAATAAACACATCAATTGTACTAGAAAAAATCATCTTTACTTTACAATATGCACTCTTAGGAAACAGGTATACCTATGGCTTCACAGTGAAGGATTTTCGACTTTCCTAAAATAGCAGCTTTACTTGGATCTGATGGATGGCTTGTAAAACGTGGGGCTTGCAAAATATCTAAAAGTAGACAACCCGGATGCATTCTCTATACAATAGGTAATAACATAATTGATATTTCATTATAAATAAGTATTTTACTCAGGAGTGCACATTTGTTGCTCAACTGCAATAATCATGGCTTATTAGGAATATTCGGATAACATTCATCACCAAAAGTGAATAAAAGTTAACCCTACTTCAGACTGATAATTGCAAATAAATGAAAGAAAATTCCATTAGTTTCTATATAAAGAAAATTTGCTATCAATGCTCAATAATTATTGTGATATGAAGTTGTTCTTCATTCACACTTGGTTTTAATAATCACTTTTGTTGTGCTTAAATTACATTCGAAAAAAAGGATGCTAAGCTCTTCCTTTATAAATAACAGCATATACTTATCACGTTAGCATTGGCCTAACCTTCATTTCTGCAGGAAACGATGATACAAGAAAACACAAAACACTGAAACACACTTTCAACAATGTTTTTCATTGTCCAATAAATTCATGATGATTTTTTATCTTATCAAGGAGATAAAAAAACTATCATCAATCATATGCTGGAAGATTGCACAGTTGATACTTCGAAAACTCATTCGTGTGTGCCAACACTATCCCTTCTAACGTCGGTTTCTGCTTAGTAAAATCAACGAAAATAAAGATTTTCGAAAAAAACAAACCAACATGGTCTCAAACAACAAAAATAGTGTTCCAGATTTAAAATCTCACGGTAAACATGCTAAGATACTTTTTTTATCACTCCTGCATTGACACAAACATTACATATCAAAGTATCACTGACATGTGAGTCCTTGTGTTTACATCTGCATTTTAAACAAGAATTACCAGGCTACATCTTCGCATGCAATCCCCATAAACACGTCGATTGACCCAGCATGACACAGCACTCTGAAACTCATTAACTTAAATTAGCAAGAGGACAACACAGTTTCTGCCTAATGTAGAAATCCCAAAGTCCCTGATGTAGATAATTTAACATATTCATAGGAAAATTACTGTGAGTTCCAAAACTAGCATTAAAATTCAAGAACGAATTAAAACATTAATGTTACGAACACAATACAAAAAACATACACTGAAACATTTATACAGAGAACATGAGTCCTTAAGATTCTTCCGCTTCCCACTTTTACAATTTTAAAGTTTCTAAAGAGGAACGAAAGTGCATCAAGAATTCAATATTTCATGGATGATGAACTACAAAGAACTATCATACACAGTAGAAATAATATGAAAACAAACAAATGTGATATTCAATAAAACCATTCAAATGATTTTTAATGTTTTCAATATACTATTATCGTAAAATTCTGAACTGATTGAATGCTTGTTTCAATTCTTCAGAGTATTTAGAAATTATTTAGCATATGAAACCAAAAAAGAGAGATTTTCTGCTTCAGTAAAAAAATTCAATCCACCGATTCTTCAGTGATGTAGACAATGGAAGGAAAAGGATATGTGGAAGTCAGTTTGCTGCACTCAGTATTCAGTTCTTGCTATCTGCAGCAAACAAAGTAGTGGCTGAATCTTCGATCGAAAAAGTGCTGTAATATAGTTCACAAATGAGTCCATGGTAAAAATGATGTGATTCCTGCTATCTTGAATCCTTAGAGGTTAATAAAAAGTTGAGATCATTGTTAAATATTCAGGGTCAGCAAAAGAATTAACATACTCTGTGATCATGGAGGAAAACTGCACACAAATATAATAGATTAATGCGCGAAGAGAACAGGATTCATTTTTTTAATTCATCAAGGTGAAGATATACTTTGGTTGCTCCTCTATGGCTAGATGCAGTGCTGATATTCAGCGGGTACGCACCGGCAAGGCCGCACCGATTGTCAAAGGCGTTATTTGATTGTATCATGATGACGATAGTTTATTAAGTGAATTAACAAAATTGCAAATTTCGATACTTTCCACGGCCTTGCAGGAAAGAAATATTCCAGTTATCAATGCTGACACATTAATTCTCGAAATAAGAAATGGAATTGAACATTTACAAGTTGATAGAGGAAATCATGAAAAAGAAGCAAATTATAGAAATGAATAAGTACAGTATCGTACATTTAATGGAAATAAAAGATCCATTGTATTTTCAAGAAATAAATTTTTTGATTGCTTAATAAAACACATGAAAATGCGTGGTTCTATTCGACGACAAAAATGAAAAATGCAATGCTCTTTTGAATTATTTTAATTTGGTGAGTCCTGAAACTTGGCCGGGTGATGTTTGTGAAGCACCATGGATTTGAAGGAAAAAATCGACCGAAGCAGCTGAACAGAATTATAAAATACAACGTTTCAGTGAACAGTTTCGAGTTTCGGAATTCTGTTGATAGCAGAGGTATGGAATGTAAAAAGATTCCAAATAGGATTTTAAGAGCCAAAAGAACTTTGAATGTTAGTGCTCTTAATTCCGCCGAAGCGGAAAGAGATATCAGCACCGTGAATAATATTACTGATATCAAAATAAACTGTATACTAATAGAGACAGCAAGTCACTTGATGACTATTAATTTAACAGGAAAATCTTTAAAAGACTTTGAAGCATTCTGGTTGGGAGAAGGACACCACCCCCTGGCAAGCGGTGATCGAGTGTTCCCACTACACCTTGCCGTAACCAAAGTATGATTTGGAATTTGTTAAAGCAAAATATTATATTATAGTATTAATAGTGTAATCATGTTAATGATTATAAATAAATAAATAAATGTGTAAAAGGATATTTTTCTGGCTACTAAATGTAACGGCACACGGGCTTATTTTTTTCCTGCTCTTCTAAACGGAAGTGTGATAAGCTCTTTTTGTTTTTGTCGGAAAACTTAGTCCCCCCTCCCCCCCCCATCATCGCAAAAGATTCTGCGGACACTTATGCCTACCGGTTGTCAAATATTTTGAATGTCAGCACTGGCTAGATGTACAGAGCATACGTGGTTTTCAAACTTTGCATGAGTGAAATCGAAATTTTCAGCTACTAAAGAATACATTTTTGACTTTGATTCAAGTGCGAAACGATGAAAGATCGGTTAAAAGGGAGATCGCCGACGGCAGGCTTGGCTCTTACAAGTGACAAAATCATGTTTGTTTGATGACATGAAAGTACTGGGCTAACTTTGAACTTTTGTGAAAGACAACGAAACCGATGCTATCTCTTGTGAGAACATACCTACAGATCAAAGAAAATATAAAAACGCGTAAAAATCAATTCTCCAGCATTTGTTGACAATTGCGATACGAAATACTCACATATTTTCTCCTGCAAACTGAAACCGTGCAAACGCATGCGAGTGGCGTCTCCCTCGAGATCTGCTCCACGTGTGAATACTCTTTCTTCCACGGGTCATATTTGATTGCACAACTTGAACTTATTTATAATTGTCTGCAGCACATCCAGGTATATCTTTCGAGTCCCCAGAGCTTTACTTATTACTTATTTCTTTATTTTGTTAATGGATTCGACATTCTTTCGAAGTCATTTTGAGTTACTAAAGTAGAGAGATTTTTCACATCATAGTCGGTACTGTGATACACTCTCGAAAAACAAGCTGAAACAGTGGATGATGCCATTTTGACTCTTGGTTTCACGATTTCAACATTCACGTAATTATCTCGGACTTTTGATATATTTCCAAATAAATGTGCAATTTGTTGCTTTCCACATACATCACACATCATAATAAGAAATACCCACGTACACAGGGGAAATGAAAAAACCTTTGGTAATGCCTGGAGCTCAGGGAGTTCTTGTGCCACCAGGGAACCGTAGAATCGCTCGATTTGGTTAATAAGATTACTGGGAGGCCATTTTTTTGAAATCAGTGCTTTGTTTTTCACATGTGATGAAGACCTCAAGTCCTTCTTGACGACGAATCACGGCCTTGAAGAGAAAAAAAAAAAAAATGTATGCATTTATTGCCTTCTCCATTTAGGATGTGTAAGTTACTGTTACCCTAAAAAAAAAAAAAAATTACATCTTACATAAATGTACCCTATATTCACAACATATTCAATAAAGATCCGGCAGTCTTAATACATGGCCAAGACATCGCTGCGTTCTCTGGCTTGGTCACTTACAATTTCCTCCTAACTTGAAATTAAAGGAATGGATTCATTTTCTACCAAAGAAAGGCATTATTTTGGCGCAACCTCCAGCTGAATTCTCTTTGGTTGGCCCTCCCCCCTTCCCCCCCCCGTCACGCTTCCGTCCATTTCAAAGGAATCTACGGGGTTCCTTCGAAAAAGAACGTGATGGGACCACCGATCCAACCACACAGATGGGAAGTGTTCGTTTTTCATTAGAGAAACTTCCTGGCGCACCCGGGTGGCAATCCAGCCAGAATCGTGGCTTCTAAATTCGTATGAATAAATCCGATTTTCTGAAGACAATAGCTAATTTGCTTGCAGGTCTTCGGCATGTTTTCTAAGACAAACGAGGCGCACTCCAAACTTTTGTGGCCATGAATTCGACTTTCATTTCAGGTTCCAATGTAGTCTTTACCATTGGGAAGGATCTCAAAAGATGCTGGAGCACTCCACAGTATTCGGATCAAACAAGTTCCAGTATGGCACACCGACGTCGAGGGACAATAGGGAGTTTTCCCAGGCTGTCGCGGATAATGCTTCGAACTTCCCATGTTCTTTAATCCACGTCAGCATAATTCCAAAATAATTTCGAAGACGTTCGTGCTTTGCCAGGCAGATGTTCAGACCGTTTCTGTTACGTTTTCCGAGCGTATCATAATATTGGGGAACGGATATTGAATATTTACTCCGATGCTCGAATCCTGCTCTTTATCGTAACCTTTCCAGCCAATTCTTCCATTTTTTTTTTTATTTTTTTTTTTGCATTTCCATTCTTCCTCAAGGGAGTTTCCCCTCTTAGCGATTCATTCCTTTTGTAGATTCTCGGCAAGTGTTAAAGCAAATTCTGCTTTCACATTTCACAAAGATTCAGTTTATTTCATTCCCATCTTATGAATTCCACGCTGTTTTCCCTTTTTGTTTACAAACCATATGTTTTTGGTACTCAGTTTTCATAGTTTCATTTATAAATAAATCTCTGGATTGTCTATGGAAAGCAGAAAGCAGATGAATGTACTTATTGCATTTGTGGGTGTCGATGTAGTGTCAGGGATCTCCAACCATAACAGTGTAGTTAGTGTACTAAAGGTGTGAATGTGCACCAAAAAAGAAGGGCATTGCTATAGTGTAGGCACCTTTACTGATTTTCTGACCAGCTGAAATATCGGTAACTTCTTGCATTGTCCTTACGATACACAGGACGAAAGGTGTGCCCAAAATACAAGGATAGCTTGATCCAATGAAACCACTCAGATGAGTGCTTTGAATCAAATATGACAAGGAGAGTAAGTTTTTGCTTGAAGAAGGTAATCTGCATGTACGGTTTACACTATGCAAGAAATGTGTGCAATTGTGCTGTGTTATATTATACACATGCATTTGTATCGTGGATTTATAGAAAAAAGGCATTATGCTAAAAGATTTTGTGTCTGATGGGCTGTAAATTGCAGTGCATTGCCACATCTCCATACAAGTGTATCCTCATAATCAGAATGATTGTGCAATGAAACAACGGGAGAATTTTGATTTATTTGTGTATGCATTAACATTGAAACAGGCATGTTTTTGCAAAGGGTAACCTTTCTGGATGCCGAGAAATGGCATTTGAGGGAAAGTGCTGCAATTTTCGAATACAAGACCGAAAACAGTCATCAGTATTTAAAGGTAAGAATGGAATCTACCCCTAAATCCTAATTTAGGGGTAGATCTGCTTCCTTCTAACGGATGAGAACATCACGACTGTAGAAGCAAGATCGGAATTATGGACACATATTCATCGGGACGATTAATGAGATCGCAGCTGAATGATTACATCCCGACGTCCCGTCTCAAGTGCATGAACGCACAAGACTTCCTATTCAAGGCAGAATCCTCGAAAATGAAATGATCCAGGCCATCATCGGATAGGAGATCTAAAGAGTTCAAAATTGAGGTACCTGATACAATCTTAGTGAACTTTTTGCTTTCAAATCTGTTGTAAAATCTGGCACTGTATGAATTTATAGAATTTCCATTCCGACTTTCATGATCATAACAGACATGCTTCAGCGCATAAGGATTGGATCGTTTTTCGTGGAGAGCTCACCTAATAAGCGAAGGGTTCTCATGTAACAGCTATTTTAGCAATGCTTGCTATTTCTCTCCGTTCAGGTTATGAAGTGTAAGAACATTCCTTTTTGTCCTCAAAGACGCAGTGTGCTATTTTGCACCTTCATTTATCTTAAACTTTTACAAGTTTTAATTGAATTTAAACAGGATGTGTTAGTAAATACATATTCATATTGTGACTGAAAACAAATTATGCAAATTAATCTCGTTGGATGTTAAATATTCTCATCCTGTGATTGAAATCGAGCGCTTTTAGTAAATCTTTTTAACCATACATTTTCAGTATACTCTACTTTCATTTCCTATGAATCCTAAGATTAGACACGTGTTCCCAACGGTTTTGTTTCTTGATTAGAAATTTCTTTCTGCGGTAATTATGATAGATGCACTTGTAAATGCAACAGTTCATCATTATTTTAAAGGTGAATATAGCCATTTCCAAACAAAAAATTAATTAATCATTGTCGCAAAATTATGCAACTGAATACTAAGAAAATGATGTATATTTGTTGGATTTATTCCAGAAATTGATTAGAGACACTGATAGTTTTCCTTTTGGCTGGTTTAGAACATCGAGTTGTTTTCTCGTAATGCTTATCACTGTCAATTGGAAGACTTCTAGATCATTTAAATTTTGGTACAGGACGAGGAGGTAGTGAAATATTATCTGAAATACTTTGCTTGAGTTGGTCTACTCGAAAAAATGATGTGGAAAATGTATTAGGATTCTCCTAAGATGTCTTCATCAAGTACTGAGGAGCACCTAGATTTATATCTTATTTTTCACGGTTTTCAACATCTTATCAAGAAATTGATGTATTTCTGAAGCATCGCAGATGCAAACCAGCCCAATTGAGAATATAGTAGTCTAGTGGAAATAGGAGAGCTCATTTCCTGTAAATGTTGATTTCGGATGTGCGAATGTTGTGGTAATGCTTCGCTCGTGCGCATGGTGATCTCCCGTTCTCCGATTGAATGCTCTGAGTGGTGCGCGCTGCGTGTGCACGTGTGCGTTACGCCGAAGGGTGTGTGTGTACTGTCCTTGATGACTAGCAGTTTGAAGAAATCACATCTCACCCTACTTTGCTTGTGTGTAGCCCAACTCGAAGAAGCAGAAAGTTGAGGCCAGGGCCATGCTGAACAAAAACACACACCTAATGGAGTTGGAATCTGATGAAGAGAATGCATGGGATGCTGAGGTATGTCACGGGAACTCTTGAACATCAAGTAGGAATCGAAGTAGAACCGAATGGCATTTCCGTTTCATTTTGAATTTGGATTGATTTTAATGAATGGTGAATTAATCCTAAGGTTTTATTAACTTACACTTCATATGTTAAAGAAAAGGGATTGTCTGCATAAAGGAAATGGTTTGTATTTGCAGCAACCGTTTCAATTTGGCGGCTTTTAATCAAACTCAGTTTGTTAATTCGTTGTTGGGGCGTTATGTCTGCCAAATTTTCATGGCTTGTTTACATTATTCACCATCAACGTTCTGTTGCACTTATTTTATGATTTTAGTTACAGCTTGCCTTTGCTGAAGGAAAGCTGAAGCCAGGACTGAATGCAATAAAAATAAAGAAAAATCCAGTCAACAACGTGGTAAAAAATACTGCTTATATATTGCATTGTTCTTATGTTATGTTTGTTTTGATAGAATTCTATGAAACAAAAGTTACAGGAGTTTAAACTTCACTTGGATTGGCTAGAAACTCTGGATTCATCTGTATCTGTTGATGGAATTACGGAAAAGATTCTTAGACAGGTCTTTTTTTTGTTTTTTTTTGAATCCAGAAATTCATAATTTCGTGAGTGGTGGGTGAAAGGAAGCTAATGAGCATTTCTACGTGGGCAAATATTGACAGTTCATTTTTGTTTTTGTTTTTTTCTATTTGAAGGAAGAAACACTTGAACTGGATTTGAAGTCAGATTTGTCCATGTCAAAGATTTCAGCTGATGATGATTTAAAAAGAGAATTATCATTGTAAATATGTTTTCATAAAAACTGTTGACTGGAATTATTGAAACTGAATGTTTTAGTTATAGACAAAGTCAAATGTCTGTAATGGAAGCTCTTTCAAAATTGCATGCCTTAAATGTAGTCACAAAAAGACCAAATGATTACTTTGCTGAAATGGTGAAGAGTGATGATCATATGCAAAAGGTAAGACCTTTAGATGCACTAATTTTAATTTATCATGAGCACTCAGTCCTATTGGATAGTACTTGTATAAATATTAAGCAAACGTAAAGTTTATATTGAAAAAATGGAACTGTTGCTTTCAATTGCCCATTTTGCTTTTCCCAAGGTCCAAGAGCGGATAATGATGAAGCAATCCGAAATGGAACGATCTGAAAAGGCTAAACAATTGAGATTGTTGAAAAAACAGGGAAAGAAGATACAAACTGAGGTATCTTTGCAAAAAAAAAAGGAAACAAAGCAGTTCTCGGAAAAACTTAAGCAATACAGTAAAAAAGAATTAAATAACTTAGATTTCTTAGAGGAGAGTAAGCAGAAGAATCAAGGGCATGCCAGTAGCAATCCAAAAAGGTAAATCAAAGAGAAGGGTAGCAGTTTTTACAGTACTTACAGCAGAGTTCAGAAGAAAAAAATTAAGGATCGTAAATATGGGCATGGTGGGCAGAAGAAGAGAAGCAAATACAATACATCATCCAGTTATGTTAGCGTTACGAATGATATGCTCCCTAAAAGGAAAAAATCTAAACAAATGCTCACTAAAAAGCAAAAATCCAGATTACCAAAAAGAGTTCATTCTAAAAATAAAAAAAAAAGTTTTAAAGCATGAACTGTGTGAGCACATTTGCTTTCAAGTTTCAGATTTTCTCTTTATTTACAGTTTTTGCTTGGCAGTATCATGAGATCTGACAAGACAAATGGACTCTAATTGCTTTTTTTTTTTTTTTATAGTTCTTGTTGAGAAGTGCTGTTCATAATGTTCTTGCATATTCCAAGACTGTATTAATATCTTGTGAAGTTTTCAAAATTTCTTTGGTACCTGGATAACATCAATGGTTATGAATATGCACATTTTGAGTACATGCTTCTTCATTTTATGAGGGATGCAAAACTACTTTTTGTCTCTGCAGAGTGCTTGCTTTAAATGATTTGATGGAAATGTTAGTAATTTCTGATTACAGAGGAAATGCATTTTAAAGGTGTCTCAAATGAGCTCTACACATTAAAAGCAACTATGCACAAAAAATGTTGCAAGAATTAGATACTCATGAGTCTGTAGCAAAGCAGTGTACTTAATTTTGTATCACTCATGTTACAAATCACTTCAAGTGATCACAGGTCATAGGAAGAAAACACGAACAACCACATGTATTAACAGTAAAATATTGAAACTTGTCTTCATATAAGTTTTAGAACTCTTCTTTAATGGTATGGAACCATTTGCATCAAGTGAGTATGAGTGCATGTTCATTTAAGAACTTTTCTAGATGCAAGTCTGCATGAAATGAGATTGCAGTACGTATACACAGATAATTCTTACCATGGGACTTTCCGAAAACACTCTCCAAACCATGACTGATAGTCTATTTGTTCACAAAAATTGGAAATGCACACAGTTAAAGTTCTTTGCCGTTTTTACACAGAATACAAAGAAAAAGCAGAATAAGTCGGCAAAAATTACGGTATACACAGATTTATTTAAATATCAGCATTAGAATTAAAAAAAAAAAATATACACTTATATATCTGTTGCTATAGATGATAAAATATCTTTCTAAAAACAGTTCTTCTTGCTTCAGTTGTAGTTCTGAAACTATAATTCATCATGAAAAACATCTTTCAGTGGCTTAGGTGGTGAACATGCTGCCACTGTTGCAAATTGGAAAACGTATTCACATCGAGAAGGTTCTGATACAGATGTAATTTTATCTTCAACATCACAGATTAAATGAACCTGAAACAACTGTTGACAACTGACATTGTAAATAAGCAATTTACTTGTGTTGATCGATGGGGTCCATTCCAACATGCAGCTCCATGAGAATATTTCATGGAAGCATATTTGTCAACTTCAGGACCACTCCATTCAGACCAGGAGCCTAGTCTTGTTTCCATCCCACCAGTCAGAGGGGCCTGGGTGACCTGGAAAACCAAGCATCTTTTAGAGTTGAATTCCATTTTTTGTCTTCAAGTTTCACCTCTTTGAATAGACAGAGCTTGTAAATATAATCCTGATCTTTATATTCAAAACACTGATCTCGCAATGGAACAAACTGATGACTGTCTCCCATGTCCATATTCAGGAACTGATTTAGGTTTTTGATTTCATCCTGGAGATTGATTAAAATCCTACTTGTGTTTTCAAGTTCTTCCCTTGCCATGTTGGCAACTTCAGATCAAAATGAGCTACTACTCAAAGCTGATCGTTCTCACCAGTAATCAGTCTCTGAGTTTCCTCATCATATTTCTGATATATATCCTCTTCTGAAGCTACAGGCAAAGGTGGAGGAGGCGCATCTATCACTTCTTCCTCATCCAGTTCTTCCTGAATACAACAGATATCAAAAGCACTCTAGTTCATCCTTCAAACCTCATTCTCACTGTCAGCATCACCAGTGCCACCTGGGAAATTTAGGTCATCTTCCTGAGCATCAGCATTAAAATCACTAATCTGAAACACAATGCAAAACATAATGGTGCATTTGATGTTTACCTTTTGAGGTAGATGGCTTTCGGATAATGAAGGACTAGATGAACTTTCCTCCTCTGAGGAAGTGTCTTTCAAGTGTAAGTATGGCTTCATTAATTGCCACCCTGTATTGAGAAATTCTTCAAAATTCATCCCTTCTTGATTTGAGAAAAAAAACTGTAAGTGCATAGTGAAAAAACGCTTTACATTTTACTCTGGGAATTTTACCTTGGCTTCCTGTTCGGAAACTTCCCCATTCTTGTCTTGATCAAAGACCTTTTGCTGTTGCACCTCACTGGTATGTAACCTAAAAAATTTTGTCAACCACTTACATAGCCAACCACCTCATGTACTGACATCCCATCTTTATTTAAATCAATATTGTCAAAAGCTTTGCGAGCTTCCTCTTCTTCTTTTTCTCTTTTTTGTTCGTCTAGTTGTCGTAGCTTTTCTTCTTCAAGCAATCGGTACTTTTCCAGAGCTGCTTTTTCTGGCTCTTCTGCTTTTGACACTTGTTCCTGTTTCTCAGCTTTTACAGCTTCCAAAAGAACTTTCTGGGCTTCTAAATCAACAAGCAAACTCTATAAACAAAGATGTTTACTGGATTCTGTTTTCCAAAAGAAATTAACCTTTTTCTCTTCAATCAGCTGTTTTCCTTTTGCAGAATACTCCAGTTTGATTTTATAACCTGCTTCTTCTAATTCATGCTGTCGTTTGGCTTCTGCATATGCTTTTTTCCCTAGTTCTTTACATTCACTTCTGCAGCTTGCTGTAGAATTGTATTCATCTGATGCATCACAACAATCTAAATAAATGCATAGTAAACAGTCTAAACATATGCATGGAGAAGTTCACTTCATTAAACATGGAAATAAATGCAATAACTTTTTTATAATTAAATTGAACAATAAAACAGCATTCAAAATGAATTGCATCCTTCAGAAATGTCTCAACGTAAATGAAATTTTTCAGAAATTAAATGCTAGTTTCAGCCATTATGTATTTGAGGCACTGAAAAAATATCAGACAAAGTATCTCACGCTTATTCGATATTTTTCCGAGTTGGAAATCTGAATGAACTTTCAATTTATTTGGTTGGATATCTCTTGTAAACCTCACTAAATTTCTGGTTTGAAAGATGAATTTTCGAGATTCGCATTTTCAAACTTATTCAGAATTTAAACTATTTATGCAACAATCATATCAATCACTGACCTTAAACAAAAACAATCAATTAAATGAAAGGATGAATTGAGATCCATCCCAATGTACAAATATACATAAAGTGTTTGGCGAACTCAATAAAAGCCAAATATTTATAGGCTTTTAATGTACTATCATGAGTCCTTTAAGACTCAAGAATGAGTACACATATTACCTTTAAACTACCTTTGATTTAATTATTACCTTTCAATATTACGTTTTTTCTTTACAAGCATTAGTCACTCTCAGATATAAAGATCATTCTGAACATTGAAAAGATCTTACATTACTTTCATTCATTACTTTTTCACACTTCAGTTAACTTTTAAATCGAATGAAAAATTTCCCTGTTTATTAAATACGCTTTTCATTGCTAGAATGATTCTTTTAGCATTTCAGATAAAAGAAAAATCTGAAAAGGAAAACATGAACGAACCATCAGGTAAAACCCTGATTGCTCTCTATTACAAAAATAGGAAAATATATACTTCTTGTAAAGATTGCTGATAGGACATAAGTATTAATGAGGAAACATATGAAACAAAATTCAAATTCAAGGATTCAGGCTCAGAAATTCAGGGTTAAGACAAAATCTTTAGCTATGGTAGACATGATAAGTAAACAGAGGACATTTTGAGTTTCCTTGTGAACTTTCAACATAGCACTTCAGACTGATCATTGCCCAAATAGCTACAACAGTTTTCTAAGCCAAATGCTTCTACTTTTTGCTCTGGCTGTGTCTCCAGTAATTTTTTACTTTTTCACACTAACTTTACATTGGTTCCACCTTCCATTTTCACACAATACAAAATATTTTAAAAATAATCAATAAATACCACAGAATCCATCGTTTACATAGGCTGAAGGAATATATTTTGATTTGTATCCCAAATTATCACAGTGAAATCTCCCATTTGAGCAAGCAGAAGTTCCAGGTTCATCGGTACCATCTAAACAATCGCAGTAGTCATCATTTACATATTTAAATTGAAAGCTTCTGCTGCCATCCAAACAAGTAAACTCTTCTGAGGGATCATAAAGTGCAGCATCTAAGCATAAATAAGAAAGCATAAAAAGTATCTAAACATACAACATATTCTACTTTCGATAAATCTGTGAAAATGATGTTACAATCATTACAACTGTTATTAAGGTGATACATTCTGTTAAAACAAAATACTTGAAATGAAATTTATGGAAACATCAACCAAATTGTGGTGATGATTCAATAATCCCAACTGATATAGCAATCATATATCAAATACTAATCGAACTTTGAAACAACATCAAGCATTCATGCTGCAAAGAGTTTAAACTCAATCATTAGAATTTTTGAATAAAACTAAAAATCAGTGTTCTTCAAAATATGGAAAGCAACTTGCTTGCTGAATTGATAACACCAAAATCTACCAAAACCTTGTGCAAACTTGTTACATTTCTGAATCCTTATTTATAAATCCAGATCTGCAATAGTAAACAATTTAATGATGCTCATCAATAATTCAAAGTAACAGCCAATTTTGCTTTCTCGATTTCTCAAAATTATTAGATGAAGAGTCATGCATTACAGGAATAAATAGTCTGAAAACAAATCTTTTCAGTCATCAAATCTCTTGTTTCTCAAATACGAAATATACCCTCACTGTTATCTATCAACCTTAAACGAAAATTAACGAAAGAGGTATTCAAGGATTATCATTCAGCAACACAGTCGAATCTACAAAAGACAGCAATACAATCTTGACAGTTTTGTGATGCACGGCCGTGATCACCTTATTATGTTCTTGTGGGAGAATGATTTTTTTCCAAATGAACATACCAGAAGAAATCCCAAATAAAGCCAATTTTTTCTAACCTGGAATCAAATTTTCTTTCTCGATTTCACCAGTAACAGACTTTCTATACAAAATGTGCTTTAATTCCTAGGTTTAAATAGTTATAGGGCGATCAAAACACACACTAAGAAATTCTGAAAATGACTTGCTGTTGGTTTATTTGGTGCATTTCATATGAAATCCAGTAACGGGAAATTAGATCTATCTGTTTCAACTTCAGATATCCGAGAACAAAGTGAAACAAACTATAGGCCATGAATTTCCGATAAACAGGGACCTTGCATTAAAATGTGGATTTTCAGTCTACAAACCATGTTAATTTATCCAAGAAATGAACAACTAAGTTTCCAAAAGTTTGATTCTTAATAGCATTTAGATATTAAACCGCTAAAAAAGAGACATGCAATTCATGCAATTAGGGTGGGTTTGCATCAAACTTCTTTGTAATTCTCAATGAAACGCTATTTCTTCAAAAGTTACATTTAACGACTTGGTAAGGATCTATAACAGTATCAGGAAGTTGATCTAATTACCCACGATAGATACTCCTCTTGGACGTAAGTAATTTCCATATACGCCAATTGGGTACAAGAACAGGTATATTATGTTTAAAATAATAATGTATATTTTTGATATCATATCACTGCAGCCAGGTGAAAAAGTACTCCGCTAAACGACTGCACGAGGCGACACGTGACACCCGTACATGATGAAGACAATGAGACCCCAGTGGCTGCACGACACCTTTCCCCTACCTACGAATGCATCCAGGAAATTTCGTGGGACATGGTGTGGAAACCTCTTAACCCAAACGTGGAGATATCCGTGATTTGAGTCCACTTTGTGATTTCCTTAAAGCCAATAATAATAATAATAACGCGGGGTACAGAACAACCAAATCAGGCAATAAGTAGAAAATTAGAATTTTCAAATAGCACCATGATGTATTAAGTTCAGCTCTGAAATGTTGACATTACATGGAATTTGTTCAAAGTTTTATATCCTTTATATTAAGCTTTCTTCCTACATATTAAGTATAGAACAAAATGAACAGGCAACGCACACTGTAATAGTAATTGAACACCACATATCATGTTCACGATTATGAAGAGAACAGAAAATTCCAAAATAAAATATAAAATGGAATCTTCGAGAAAAAAAAGGTTTTTATAACCTACTTCACACGTAGTTATAATACATATCGTAAATTTGTAAAGAGTATACACCCTAGAGAACAAACAAAAAGGAAACGAATCTAAACTCCTTCCATTCAAAAGATTTAAAACGATACTGAAAAGTTTTGTTAAAAATTGAAGCCATCAAATTTTTAACAAAGTACGGCGGATGGATGATGATAAAATCATGCTTTCATTTTCAATCATTTTTTCAATCATTAATTCCGGAAAATAATAAAGGCATGGTAGAACCTCAGCAGCTTAATCTACTGCAAAATTTTTACTGGTTTATTAAATTAATCGAAACTAGGGACTTAACATCCAAGATAAGATGGGTTGAAGATCAGAATTTGAGATCGTAAGACTAAATCATGTTCTCTTATTAACGAAAACGCACTTTATTTTAAAATTCTTTTCGAAGTTCCTAATGTTGACAACGAATCGATTATTAGAAATAAATGCTTGCAAAACAAGCAAAATGACGTGACCATCAATGCTATACGAACTTTATCAGCGTGAATGTTGTCGTCTTATATGCGCCTTCTCGTACTTTCTGAAAAAATGTGATAGTCAAATCATATACAAAGACTTCTAGGTTGATAAATTGTTGGGTTGTACCAAGCACGCATTTCATCGTATAGGAAAGGTGTCGAAAGACAGTTAAACTTTTCGTAAGTCTTTCATATGAAAATATATTTGTGAAACAAAATGTTGAACAATGCAACAACTGTTTGGATTCCACCTGGAGCTCTCAAGTCTTTTCTCGTATAAACATACCTTGAAGCATAAGCTTTAAGGACTTCCAAACGACAAGGAAAAAAAATAAATGCCTTTGAGTGTTTTTGATATGAACAGCCAAAAATTCAGTCAGCTTTTAAAAATGCTGGAAAGACTTCTGAAAGTTTTTTTTTTTTTTGAATTACAAATTTAAATTATGAAGTGACCTGGGAAGAAATCCAAGATACATTTCGGTTTGCTATCTATTTAAAAGCTCTAAATGATAAAAATATGTTGAATCTAATAAACGCAAACGTTTTGTTCGCTTTTTAAAAATAGTAGCAAATTCTTCTTCATTGTCATTACTTTTTGAATAAGCGCCATTTATTATTGAAATAGAATGTATTCTAAGAATGTGAAACTATGTTTCTAATTATGAAAAATAAATGTGAGAGATGAAGGTATCTACGAACTGTATATTTTTGAAACTATTTGGCGAACTAAATCCGTTTTCGGATGGGAAAGCATTACTCCAACACAAAATAAAAGTTATAATATACACTGTCGGGGTTAGTGTTGACTCTCATAAGCCTCACTCCTAAATGAGGTAGTCAGAATGTTCCCCTTCTCGATTTGGCCGAAATGATGTTTTTCGAAGATTTAGATCTATTCTCAATTTCTGTTTATCTAATATGAAATATCTTTCACACATTTAGAATAGCTTGGAAATTGTGTGAAGAAAATTTGATCTGAGCAATAATTTCAGTTGGCAATGTTGAATTTTTGAATAGTTCTCAGTTCAGGTGGTACCAGGTGTCTGACTATATGCATATTTATTTTTCATCATTTGTGTTGTATGTGTTCCTATTTCTGCTCGGTGTTATATGTCATTACCCATGTATCTTTGGGAACTTTGTTTTTGATGATAGAGAAACAGTAATTAACAACCCAGATGTAACAGGCCAAAGAAATTGGATCAGTAGTTTCCAAAATGATTTTTGGGGAAACAATCTCACTCATAACTCAAGTCATAAATCCTATCGTCCATTAACAGTATTGAGCTATCGGTAAGAAATGATTCGTTTCTTGCTCGTTAACTTTGTGCAGTAAGAAATTTTGGGTGAAATAGTAATAAGTTGTAACTTCATTTTGTAAAATTTCGCGGAAAAGTGCTTGCAAATTATTGTGAATTTATATGAACAGAAGACCAGACGCAAAGTATGTATCGGTGTAATATGTGCCGGATCACGACCAAAGGTGTATTTGGTATGAATTTTCCAATAGCATCATCATAGGTTAAGTTCAACTCCCTAATGTTCACATTACATGGAATTTGTTTAAAGGTTCATGTCTTTTATATGTATTAAACATTGAACAAAACTAACAATATATGGAATCATATTCAATATGTAGTGTTATTTATGATTCGTACCTTATGAATTCCGAGAGACCCCAAAGTTGTATTTTATATGGTGACGTATCATTTGCCTTGTTTGTGATGGTGGTTTGAAAATCTCTATTTCATTGTTCATTTTCAACTCTCTTCTTTCATTCGGTATGCTTTCAGCAGACCACACCAGTGAAACTGATTTTTATTGCCTGCATAGTAAGAATTTCTGGATAAAATGAATGAAGTAGTCCATCTACTTTACACCAGTTTATGTTTAGAACATTGATAGCACAAGCATAGAGACCTCCAAGTTGCCTTGTGTTTTCTAAACACACTGAAATAAGTAGTACAATTTAGGATATTGGCATTAATTTTTTTTATTTTTCATGATCCATGGTCATGGAAAGTAAATTAAAGGAATGCTTTGATGGAAATTTCAAGAATTGAGCATTCCTCATCTTTCATTAAGTAACCTTGCAGCATATGGTTCATAGAAAAAGGACATCAGAAAACTAATAAAAGTCTATTTGTTCAAGGATGTATGTGGTGTGTTCATTTAGGTTGCAATCTTTGTTTATCCAATCCTAGTGATGTGGATTTTGAAGAAACTATTTATGGATTCTCCTATTCTTATTCGAAATTATTTTTTTACACCTCACATAGAGTGTCTTATTTAGTTTTTTATTTTGTTTTTATACTGAATCATTGTTGATTTAGTTATGATGAAAGAGATAATTCTGGTAGCATATTTTTCAAATTAACCAACAATTATTACTTCAGAACAAGGTCTATAAAATACAAAAGATTCTCAAACTCATAACTTTGTTTCAACATGAATGCATTGAACTGTCGAATGTATGCATCTTTTTCATTCAGGTTATTAGCATGTCATCAGTTGCTTTAGATATGCATAAATGAATAATCTGTAATTACATGTTAGCTAGAAAGTTGATAATATAATATCATAGGTTGATACTTTCTGGTGTTGTTCTGAAGTAGTGATTTGTCAATGTTCATTTAAGTGTTGTAAAAATAGTGTACACATTTCATTATAATTACTTAAAAATGTTGGTTTGTGAACATGTTCACTTCATGTAGATTTAATCCAACCCAAGTGCAGTTATTAGTCAAGCTGGAATAACTGCAGCCTACGTGATTATCATCACACATGCAGGATATCACAGTGCCACATGTTGCCTAAACTGTATAAGGATTCAGAAAAATTCTTGTATTTATGTACATGACAAAATTCAAAATATTTAAATATTAAAAAGTGAACTGCGTGAACATACTCAATGTAGAAGATGGAATATTCCAATATGTTGGTTTCTATATGTAATTCCCTTGCAAAAATGAACATCAGTCTTGAGTTTAATTGTATCTTGTAATTAGTTTTGCTTAGCAAGTGCCATCAAAGGGAATGGCAGTTTTTGTTTCGAAAAGAAATTTTTTTTGTATAAAACTCTTTTTTCACACAACTTAGGTTTCATTTATTGTCTTATTTCAGTTTTAACGTTTGGATTGAAGGACAAATAAACCCCCTGTCATTCCATGTGATCAACATCATGTTGCATGGGATAAACTGCATGCTGATTCTGAAGGTGTATTCTGATATTGTGACAAAACCTTGGTCTTTAGTTGGGGCTTCCTTGTTTGCAGTTCATCCTATAAATACAGAAGCAGTAAGACATATTTGAATATACACTGTTTGTTTAAATGAGAATTTCAAACCTTTGAATACTTTGAATTTCTTTTTAATTAATTTCCAGTTTGTGCGATGTCATTATTTTTGAGTGAAAAGCATGTGAAAAATCATTTCAATTAACAAGTCAGTGTTGTTCCAGGTATGTGCCATTGTTGGACGAGCTGATTTATTGTGTGCCTTATTCACAAATCTGTCATTGTGGGCATACAAAAGACATATGTGCCATTCATCCAGACAAAAGTGTCTTTCAATGCTTCTTTGTTTTATTTCTGCAGTCTTTGCACTTTTATCCAAGGAGCAAGGCATTATGGCTCTGGTATGAATTGAGTATTAAATATGCAGTATCTAATTAAGTTTCTCAAACATAAGATTATATGTTTATTGTATGATCTTTTCCTTGGTGTTGGAGTTCAGTTTTTTATGTTGAAAGCTTACTTCAGAATAAATTATATTTTAAAATTAAAGCAGTGTGTTGGATATGAATATCTGTTCAGAACAGTCATGCTTTTTTTCATGACACTATTATTGTTACACTTCAGATTAAAAATAATGGAATATTCAACACCAACATTCAGCATTAATGATAATCCATCTGCATTTATGGATTCCAAAATTTTTAGGGTAAGTATGATTTCCACATTGTGTAAATTCTGTATCAAATCAGATTGGCAGAATGTTAATTTCTTAGTTTTTGGTCCCTGCATAATTTCATTCCCCAAATAAATTCCTGAGAAAGCAAATCTTTAAAAGACATTAATAATACATATAACATAAAACAATTTTATATATGGTAATTCATGAATTGTTTCTTGATATCTAGATATTGAATTATAACTATATTTATTCTATAAATTCATTGCTCCTCATATATCCACATTGGCTTTGCTTTGATTGGTCAATGGGGTGTATACCAGTCATCAAAGATGAGAAAGATTACCGAATATGCTTTGTTTTTGTATTTTGGGCAACATGCTATATATGGATTCAAAAACTCTGGAAGTGTCAAAACTTTCAACAAAGGTTCCTTTTTGTTGTTTACAACCACATGTTTTATTGACAAATTTTTTTCAGGCAAATTGCTTTTGTTTCGTTACTGATGTTTATTTCTTTCCTACCTTCAATGAATATTTTTTTCACTGTTGGATTTGTAGTAGCAGAACGCAACTTGTATTTTCCTGCATTGGGATTTTGTCTCATTGTTTCTATTGGATATCAGAAACTTGCATCTATGTACCCTGTGTCATGGAAAAATCTGGTAAGGATGTTTCAAATGTTAAGTGACGTTTATAAATGGATTTTAATTAATTCATTGAAATGATTTTTATTTATTTTAAAATTGGCTGCCAGCAGCATCATTTTTTGATTATGCACAAAACATATTTAGTGGGCACATTTTCAAATGCTGTGCCATGATTGCTTATCCTTTTTAGGTAGAGTTTGTATATAATGTTTTTCCTTGTCATCTGATTGTGTTCCTGTTTTTGGACGAATGATAAAACGTAATTTGCATTTAGGGTTTCAATCATGACTATTTTTGTTTGCATGTTGGTTGTTTGATTCAGACACTTAGTTTTTAAACCTTAGTTGTTGTGGTATTTTTTATTCTTAGTTCCAACTCTGATCCCAAGTAAGTTCAAGCATTAATTTCCAGATTTTGAAGATGTGCATCGTTTACCTTATTTGTATCTTCTTTATCAAAAGTTTGAGAAGAAGTGGACAGTGGGTTGATGAAGGTGCATTGTTTCCTTCAGATATTGCAGTTTGCCCTTGGAATGCCAAGATCCATTACAATATTGCCAAACTTTTTGGAGACAGCGGAAACTCTCTACTGTCGGAAAAATACTATAAATCTGCTATTAGGTAAATTAATTTGTCATTGTCATTTTTCTGCAAATAACCATAGCAGAGTACTAAATGTGTATATGTGTATCTTGCATAAATAAGATCACTTCTGTAGAAGTAATTTGTGTGCCTATTTATTTTATGATTCTAGTTGGTAATTGAAAGTAATATGCAAGTTGATTATAATTATTAAAATCTTTCAGTCTCAATCCAAGATATGAACATGCAATGAATAATTTAGCCAACATTTACAAAGACAGGGGAATGTGGAATGAAGCAAAAGATTTACTTTTGCAAGCAATACATTTGAGGTGAGTGATTTTTACAGAAAATAATCTTCAACATTCATATTGTTGCATAGAAATTTTGGCGAAACAGGCTGGATTTTTTTTTTTAATTACGTCGCAGTTATCAATCATGAAAAGGAACCTAGTAAAAGATGTATTTTTTATTTTTTCCATGCGTGTAATTCGCCCTAGATTAGTGCCATGTGCATAGAGGCCCACTATACATTCCATTTTTAATGAGTCAGTTTTGATGTCTATTTGTTTGCATGGAAGACGTTTGATTTTTCATGTAACTCTCGAGGAACTGAAGTTCTCAGATCTACAGACAACTTGCATTAGAAAGCAACCAAATGAAAAATTTCAGTTCTCATCTTTAGGCCTGGTCTTCAGATGCAAGCCTTTTTACATGTGCAGTGGGAAAATTTGTTAGTACTTTGCGCTTGAAAAGGAAATCCAGATTTAAGCACACCATGAAACAGCATTAAAAAAATGGAGTTGTATGTTCTTAATGCAGAGATTCTTATATGGCAGGGGATGTTTTCATGATGAGAAAATGGAAAATGAAGCAAAAGAAATAACACGAGCCTAGAGATTGTATTGTCTTGATGGTGTTTATTGTTAGGGCATTTCCATGTTGTGTTGGGCAAGATTGGCGTGAGTAAAGGTAAAGTTTGCAAGGTTCATTGGGCTACACATGACTTTCCTTATTAGCATCATTCAATCATTTGTAAGACCAAATCTTTTTTTTTTTTTTTTCATTTTCTAAAGTTTCACAGTCGAATGGAATGAGAAGAACCTGTGAAAGTCATTAGAATGAGCTTACAATTAGAATGATATCCTGGAAGGTGCTGAAGTGCTCAATCTTACACCAGCAATTAAATTCATAATTAGTTCATAGATGTATACTGGTTACAAATTACTGTTGCTGCTTCACCAAAGGAATGTGCATAGGAGATGCGTATTATGTTTTATTCAATTAATACTTTGTGGAAGGTTGCGTACTAGTTGTCGTATTATCATGTAAATGTTTGTCTTGTTATATCATAATGTTTGATATTTACCTAGGATTTCAAGACCGACTTTTCTTTGAAATATTAAGAACTTAATCTATCCAATTTATATGAAAGAATTGTTTAAAAATTTATTTAGAAACAAGGAATAGAAATGATCTCCTCTTAGATGTTGTATCACTTGGAACTAAAAAGTGTGATTTGAAAACATATCTTTCAACTTGGAGTGAAACCTATTGTCTGAATGTAAAATCTGTCCTATTTGCAACACTCTTGTTGAATTACGATTATTGATATTCCCTGAGTGCACATGTGTAAAGCTGCTTTGTTGTAGATCAGATTTTGCTGCTGCTTGGATGAATTTAGGAATTGTGGAAATTTCTTTGAAGCATCCTGAAAATGCAGAGAAAGCGTACTTCAAGGCATTGGAACTTAGACCCAAATATGCAGACTGTTATTTTAATTTAGGCAATTTGGTATGTACAATTAGTACATTAAAATGTCATTATTCATGTGTTTGGGTTTAATCTTTTTTCTCATGCACACACAGATCTTGAGTTAGAAACAAATTCTTGTGTGAACGATGGTCACGTGCTGCAATTTCCGAATAGAGTACGATGTAGTGTTTCTTCTTGAAACCGTATTCTGTATAGCCACGAAACAGTTTACCGAGTAAACGTAGTATGTTACAGATAGGATGACGAACAGTTCTTTGAATATAATTTCGTTATTATTCTAGGTTTTCTTTTTAAAGGCATGAAAAATAAACTCGGTTTCTTTGTTGCTATGCCAGCTGAAATGGTTGTGTATATATCATGTGTTTCCTTCTGGAAAAGGATGGAACTTGAAATTCTATAAATTACTGGATGGAAGTGTTGGAATGAACATAATATATTTAGTATTTTTAACTTTAAAATTCTTGATCTAATACCCCAAATAAAATATTTAATTATTGATGTTTTTGAAAAATCCGTAATCTTTTATGTGTATTTAAAAGTATTTGGAAGAAAACAAAAAGTCTCAAGCTTTAGCAGCATGGGAGAAGGCTGTTGCATTAAAACCTGATCATAAACATGCGTGGATAAATAAGATTATTTATTTGGATACTGCAGGTAATGTTAATGTGTTAATAAAGTAGAATAACTTGTTATTGCAAATTCAGATCAGTGTGGGAAAGCGGTTGTCGAATGTGAAAAAGGATTGGCCCTCCTGCCTAATGAAGCAGGTTTACATTTTGCCTGCGCCAATTGTTTTGGTAAAATAGATCAGTACGAACAGTCAGAGAAGCATTTCCACAAAGCAATTGCTCTACAGCCAGGGAACCCTACCTATGCCACTAATTTAGGTGAGACTGAAAAACTTGATGAATACTTTAAGTGCTTTGAAATCCAAGGTATCTTGTATCATCGGTGGAAGAAGTATGATTTGGCTAAAGAGATGTATCAGTATGTGTTGTCATTCCGTCCAGATTACATACCAGCCCAAAAAAGTCTATCAATTCTTCCCTAGTTTACTGAAAACCTCAATTAATATTTAAGATTCTTGTAATATGTGGAACTGAATGGTGTCCTATTTTCAGAATATATTGTTAAAGACATTAAGTTTTCTCGATGATTTGAATATTCATGTAATCACGCATTTGCGTATTGATTATGGCATTGAGGCCAAATATCGACTTAAAGTCTCGGGAATTGTTCATGCGTTGGTTTTCAACTCCAGGAGTGCTTGAACAACTGAATCAGGATATTGCATGCATAATTTCAGGTCTGCATTGTGCCATATACGTAGTTAATATTTATGAATGTCATGTTTTAATAAGGAAAGGGAACGCAGATTCTACATGAGCTGCAAGTTCAGTTAGAAAGAACAAAAGCGTTAACACAAAGACAAGATACAGCACCTCCTCCACCATCACCCAATGCTTCCATTTGTAGCAATATTTCGAAATCATTGGAAAGTCAGTGTAATAAACAGGTTAGAAAACACAAGCCCAATTACTAGCAGATAAAGAGTAAACTCTTTCATTCAATCATTTCGAATGCCCCTTGCGTAGACCAAGAGCTTATTTCTCCGAACCGCAAATCCTCGTTAATCGGTGTTCAAAGCGGTATGGACCTCAGCGTCGTAGATGCCGTCTCTTGCCGTCTGAACTGTGCGGTCCCCGAACGTTTTTCACACGATTCCGTTGATAAACAAAACGTCGCGGTTGTCTGAATTTATCCTATGTGCTTTGCTGTAAGAAGGTAAGAACATATTGTGAAGCGCACTTGTGGAAGATGGGGAGAGGTGGAGGGGGGAAGGGGCGTATCGTAAGAAGAAGAATGGGGCGTAATGGTCCTTCATGCCGAATCTTCGCCTCGGTCTTCACAGAACAGCGGAGGGCGAGACCAACCGTTATGCGAAGCCTTTCCAACGGGACAATACCTTTTTGCAAGCATCACCGTCCTTTTTCCCATTCGTTTCTCTCGAATGTCTGCAGTGTGCGCAGGGCGTACGTGCAGTCGCTTGCCAGCGGAGTACCTTATCTGATGGCTTACCTATCCCAGTAAATAAGTGTGCACACATCGGTAGGTTTTCTGGTCCCTGGAATCGATGCTACCCTCAACCGTGGCTGCCGTATGTGCAGACAAGTTGATGTTAATGTGCGCTGCAGTATTCCTAGGTGGTGAAGCTTCACTTTACGCATTTTTTTTTTTTTTTCCTTGCGCCCTCCCCCCCTCACCGCCCCCGCTTTTCATTTGCAGCATCATTTCGTCAGATAACTGGAATAAATGTGTTCTGATTAAATTGCCATACTTGGTGCGTACTGTGCGACGTGCCAATGGTGCAAAGGGGAATTCTTTGAGGGCATTTGTTTTTTTTTTTTTTTTTTGTTTTTTTTTTTTTGAGAACTGAATTTGTGCCACGTTTTCTTAATGGCTCATTTTTCACGTGTATCAATAGTTTGGTAAAAGCTTGCTTTTTCGACCCTGCCATTGTGTTCATTGCATTCGAAAGCAGTCTGGAGTTCAGTTCATTCATTATCGGGCATTTCATTGCCAGCAGCATCCCGCGTTTCTCTCAGCGATACATTCTTCCGATAATTCTGCAACGCAAGTCTTGTTTGCGAAACTCACCACTGCACAGTGACTCCATTCAAAATCAAGCAGCTTCTATTGTCTGCTCCACGCAGCGTAAAAGCCGAGGAAGCACTTTCTTGAATGTTTTTTTTTTTTGATTTGCATCTCTCCTCCCCCCCCCCCACCCTTTCCAAACGCACATTGGGCGTGCGCCAGGGGCAGAGGTGTGTGCCTCGGGGTCGGTCCACACGCAGAGCACCACGGCGCGGTGCGCTGTGCGGGAAGACAACCAGGCGGATTCCTCCGTAAGCGAACCATTTTTCCTTGTGACTTTTGAAGAATCTCGGTGCTTAATTATCCAGTGTTTTCTCCCTTGTCTGCACGGACAAGGAGGGTCCCTGCGCGTCATTAATAAACGTCAGCCGTGGCGCTCCCTCCTCATCACGTGGAATTGTGGAGCTCCAAATCTCGGAAGACGGGTCCGTTTCAAGAGCACGAACTCTTTCGGGGCGTCTCTCTGGAGACGCGTACCTTTTAAGATCAGTCTTGGATTGCAAACGATGCGGTGGTACTGGACGCTGAGGAAGCGTCGTGGTTGCAAGAGTCTGTCAAATGCGCGGCGGACCAGGAAGTTTTAATTTTTGCGCAGGAGCTTGCCTCCCGTCGTATTCTGCGTTGGCTCGACGGAACCTGCATGTGAAGCTAGCGTCCCCACTGTGCCAAAAAGGAACGGGAAAAAGAAAAAAAAATCCCTTCTGGGACTCTGACGTCAATTTTGATCTTTTCCTTCGACGGCTTCATTCCGAAGACGAGGCACACTGTGTTTGGCGCACTGTATTTGGTTCTGCACTCTCCCCTAATCTTCCGGAAGACATCTGATCGTTGATTACTCAGCAACCCTGCTGTGCAATTCCGCTGCCTCGCGAAACGCGCGGTCGCGCCGCGCCCGCCCCGCAGGGTCGCGTAGTCGTCGGTTCCTTCTCTCTCGGCGCGGAACCCGTGGCGCCGTGCACCCTTCTTGAAGAGAGGGTTTCGTTTTCGCCCCGGTCGGGTTCCGATGGCTTTTCCCAGGAGGCCGCAACCCACTCGCTGTCGCATTCAACCGCGAGCGTTCGCGAATCGATTCCCGGTCCGTTCCCACAGGAGACGCGCGTAGCCGGTGGACGGATGGCAAGAACGGAGCTGGGAAACGCCGGTCCCTACTTCCGCGAGTGGCACACCATCTGCTAACGAGGATACTAAATCCACCAGCCGGGTTGTCGCACAACGGAACGTGGGAGAATCCTGCGCTAGGTCCGAGGCTCGTGTGCAGTTTCTCGAGTGGGGCGTGGGGCACAAAAGAGGATCCAGGGGAGGACGAAGGAAGCAATTGTGACCTCGAGCGGTTGCGGTCGAGTTCAACTCACAGGGAACGCTCATGAGCTCGCCGCCCGTGGTTTGCCTGGGAGATCCAGATCCCGCCCATCTTTGTCCAAAGGGGAGGAGGTTCTGGTCTACCGGAAGTGCACCTTTTTTTTTTTTTTTTTGATGCACGCTTTCCTTCGGGCAGCCTCTTCCGCTACACTCGTGAGAAAAGTAAAAGCGTCTTCGCGAGATTTAGGAGGTTGACCCTAGCCCGCAGGAGGTTGCAGAGGAGCAGCCACGCTTCTCCCACGACACTTCCTTCTCCCCTCGGTCCGGCCTGCGAAAGAAGAAGGAGCAGCGCCCAGGGCGACCCACCTCCACGCAGCCCAAATCGTCCAAAGCCGCGCCAGGCGAACGGAGGCACCGCACCTCTGAGTTGTTCAGGCGCACGGGCACGAGGGCAGAAACGAGATGTCGCTGCATTAAGGGACGAAGAACCGGAAGTGCCCAGCCAGCTGGTCTTTGCTCCGTTGGTCCCATTCTCGCGGGTTAATCGTACGACCCGCTTCCTTGCCGTCTTCCCATGGAACTGGCCGTCGCACACGAAATGGAGTGGCAGACAGGCCGGTCAGCTCGCGGGGGCAGAGGAGGAGAAGCGAATCGGCGCCTCTCTTTCAGCAGTGATCAAAGGTGGGTAGTCGGAAGTCTTTTTGCCGTTGACTCTGGTTGAGAGATACACGCGATCTCTGCGGGGCCTCCTGAGGCTTTCCAGAACTTTCCCTAGCTCGCATGGAGGTGCTCTTGTGCTCATCTATCGTGCAGGGGTGGGAGAGGAGACCAGGAAGCTCCCGCTTGGAGCTCTGCCGAGGCCCCGAAGGCAGGCAAGAGAAGCCACGGGAGCGACTTGCGAGCGGCGGCCGGGCGAAAGAGGAAACACGTCCCCACTTTGGCTGCCCCACGCCAGGATCGGAAAGGAGAGAGCAAGCCGAGTGCTGCTTTCTGTCTGAGACCCCCTTCCCGCCTCTCCTGCGTGCTGTCCCAGACAAAGCGTAGGGGAAGACCCCTTCATGGCCATGGATGCGTCCGGACGCAGCCAGTGCTGCGCACCGAACGGGTCCGGCACGGGGGAGGGGGGGGGGAAGAGTTTGGCACAAATGAGCCGTTTGTGTGCCTCAAGGGAAAGGTCGTTTCTCTCGGCCGAGTACGACAAGAAGCAGCAGCCACCGTGCGTCCCTGCTCGTACGGCGATCACCACCGATAGCGGTGGGACGTCTTCGTCTTTACCGCTCGGATGCTTCGTTTCCCTTGTGAGGAGTCCGAGTGGTGGATGGACGGGATGCTCCTTGATTCTCCCTCTCCTTCTTTTTGCTCGTTTCTGGCATTGTAGGAGGCGGACTGTCAGAAACTCGCGGGAAGGGGAGACGGCGACCGAGCGAGTTTACGAACGTTCGATTGCTCGCTCGTCCTGCTATCTGCCACCTTTCGCTTCAGGATCGTTCTCCTCATTAAATGATAAATAACGCAGAGTCTCTTTGGGCGACGTAAAGATTGCCGAATGGTTTTCCCTATTCTTTCCTTTTCCTCTCAAGACCTTCCTTCCTCCTCCTCTCTCTTCGCCCACACTCAGAATCTGTTCATCTTTCTGGCTTGTGTCGCGGCGTGATAGGAAAAGGTGAACGATAGGAGCCGCTTTCTCCCTGCTCTTCCTCTCCCTCCTGTGATTCGGAACGTTCTCACAGCGGCTCACCCACCAAACTTTCCCCCGTCAACCCCGCACCAGGACCCCCAGGACTTTCTAATCCTCTGGGTTCGAACGTTTCATTCCGTCAGGTTTCGTTTTGGGAAAATGGAAAGCGGGAGGAAAGGGAGGCCCACCCCGTTCTTTCGTTTTCGTACTTCTAACACTCCCTCTGCCCTCCTCCCCCTGCAGCGGGAGTTCGCGCCGCGCCACGGGCTGGCCGGCTTGCCCATCCGTCCCACATGGCAAGCCCCCCCCCACACACACACACACCTGCGGAGGGCACGCCGCGCGCGTTTCGTTCGTCCCCGCGGAAAACGAGCCGTGCGGAATTCGCCGATTCATCGAAAAGTCGGTGAAGGCAAGAAGGACGATGCGTGCGCAGAAGCGGGGCGCCTCTGCGCACCAATTCACTTATCGCCGATCTTCCGCGCAGCGCGGGGCGGACGGACGCCATTCAAGGGGTTCAAGTTTCGACCCACGCAGGCGGCCGGCGGCAGCGTTACCCGTTCGCGGCGGAGGTCCCCGCCGTGTTCCCCGGGCGCCATTTTCACTTTTCGCGGTTTCCCTCTTCTTCCCGATCTAGGTGCGCCCACGAAGCTCGTTAAGGAGGAAGGGGGAGGGAGAGAGGGTGGCGTGCGCGAACCGGTGTCCAACCTTGGAGGGGGATGGAGGCTGCTCCTTCGGTCACTGGAAGTCGCGGCGGCGGATTTCGGACGAAGGGGCGATGGGGCGCTCTCACCTGGTCCGCCCTCGACATGCAAAATCGGAAAACTCCGCGGTGCGTTCCAATCCGCCTCTGCTGCGTGACCTGGGCGCGAGCGATTGCTGGAAGGTCAATCATCGATTGGCGTGGAAAAATGACTTAAGATGAGGCCAATCTACCCCTGGAGAGGGTGGCTGGAATGCTAGCGTTCGAAGTGACTCTTCCCCGTGGCTTCTCGGATCCTTCGGAAGAAGCTGGAGAGTTGAAACCCCGGGAAGGAATGTTTTCCTGGTGTTGTGAGCGGGGTCGAGCTAACAGCACATCCTTCCCGGCGGGCGTGATTCGCCTTGCTTGAGCGCAACACGACTTTCGTAGTGTGCTCCAAGCGTCATCGCGTGGTACATGGCGTGGCAGCCGAGTGCCGGAGTGCGTCGTCGAGCCGCGATGAAAGCGAACGCGGTTTTCACGAGGCGAAGAAGAGTGAGGTGTAGGTGGAGGGAGGGGCGGGGGGATGCTCCTACCAAAGTTGCCTCCGCCTTCCCGCACCGGTCGGGAGATGCCTGCCTTCGTTTCCAGAGCGTGGCGGTTGCTGCCTTTCCTGACGGTCCCAAAGGGAGCCCCGCCGCAGAAGCCACCAGGCGGCGGCGGCGGTGGCTGTGTTTCGAGAAGGCAGCAAGGGGTTCCTCTCAAGGCGCCAACGCTGTGGTTTGCCTCCTCGCGAAAGCGGCACCACAAACTCTGTGCAGAGTGGCTGGCTGGGGGTGGGGCTGGGTGGGGGAGCCGCCGCCGCTCACGTGCCTGACACGCCAGAGCGACGGAAGACTCTCCCCGCGGCATGGTGGTCGAAGTGCCCAGGGCAGCGGCGCCAGAAGTCTGTCATTTCCGAATTTCCCCTTTTTTTTTTTTTTTTCTTTTCCTTTTTCCCCCTCTTCTCCATGGGTGCTTCACACTCCGTTAACAAGCAGCGGCTCTGCCGAAAGCTCTCCAGGGGCCACGTCGCAACAGGCGAGCGCGTGCACGTGCGGGCATCGCGTGTGCCCAAGTGTTGGGCGTGAGATGGGCCGCGCGTGGGCATTCGCGCGCGCAGGCAGGTAGGGCGCACGGGCGTGACGGTCGCCCGCCGTTCTCCTTCGGTCGCGCGCTGAGGGTTCCCGCGGAAGGGAGGCAGGCGTCGATCCCGGCTCCCGGGGCCGCCTCTGCCCGGGAAGGCGTCCCTTCGCGGACGCCGAAGCCCTCCCCCCCTTCCGATGAGAACGATGGTCGGCCGACTGCTTCCTCGCGCGGGAATCCTTCCGAGATGCGAACCAGACGGCAACCCCAGCCTGCGCCGAATTTTGCCCCCCCTTTTTTTTTCGTTTTTCCTTCTTCCGGCGCTTTTTTCTGGCCTGCGCTGTTTCAATCGCCATTTCCAAAATTCGGCCCTGTGCGACCGCTGCTGCTGCTGTCGTTTTCGTCCGTTTTGGTGGAACGCAGATCGCACGGTCAAGATAAAAGAGAAAAGAGGAAGAAAGGAGGAGGAGAAAGCCATGTGATGGGCTGCGGAAGCTGCTCGGAACGGATCGGATTTGTGCGTCTCCTATGCGGTTCCGTTCCGTCTGCGCCTCCAAACGAACCGCGGTGCGCGTGCGCGGGTGACACGCATTCGCGGAGGCGTGCGCCTTTTTAATTTTAGAATGCACGCGCGCGGGAGTGCAAAGGTTCGTCGCTACGCGGGGATGCGTGCCGTCAGCGGTGTTCCCGTCTTCCCCCCCTCTCCCCCCTCTCCCTGCGCGCGTCCCCCTTTGCTTTATCGTCGCGAGACGCAATGTCAAACGCTGACGGGCGAGAGCTTCGCAACGCCCCCCCCCCCTCCCTCCTTCCCTCTCTGGATCACGTGTGCGTGCGTGCGTGTTTCAAGTGTATTTTTGACCGGGCGCTTGGCGCGCTGTCCGCGCACCCAGGCGGCGACGTGGTCGGGTCCTTTGGTCTCACCCCCGCGCGCGTTTCTTAGCGCCTCGTGTCCTGCATTTTTCTCCCTTCTTCCTTCCCCGCTCTCCTTGCGGCAACGCTGCCCTTTTTGAGCCGACCGCGTTCGACCTCATCCGCAAATGGAAGGAGCGGAAAGGAATTTCGCGCGCGCGGGTGAGAGACGCGCATGTGGGGGGAGGAGGAGGAGGAGGAGCAGGTGAAGTGGGGGGGGGGGGGAGGGAAGGCAAGCGTTTCGACAGCGCGTCGTCCGACCTCCTCCTCTTCCGCCCAGACGGAGCAGCAGCAGCGCTGCGGGTTTGCTCTCAGGCCGAATGAATGACTGCTGCTGCTGCTGCTGCTGCCGCCCCCGCCCCCTCGCTGACGAAGCGGGGAGCATCGCGCAAAGCGCGCGACGCAGCGGGGGAGGCCGAACGGACGGCCCGGCAGCCGTTCCCAAAGGCGGCGCAGCGTCCCTGGGAATAAAGCCGCAAGGGCAATCGGTCTCCACCGAGCCTCTCCCATCCATCCATCCTTCAGCGGCAGAGGGCGGAAGAAGCGCCGGGAAGAGGAGGCTCCTCCGCCCCCGAGCCCAGGGCGCGAGGCTCGCCCCTCCAAAAGGGGAAGTTTGGGACGGGGGAACGCGAGGAAAATGGACGCGCGGCGGCAGTCAGGTGCCTCTCCGCACGCGTTCCGGGAAGCACGTTGAACCGTTACGGCGCATGCGCAGTTCGCGCGCCTTTCGTCTCGCCGGGTTCCTTCCTGCATTTTCTGAATGAGTTTTTTTTTTTTCTTTTCCTTTCTTTCCCCCCCCCCCCTCCCCCCATTCAGTAATGAAATCACGATCACACGCGTGGGCAGCTGCGTTTTCCCCTCCCACTTGTTTTTTTTTTTTTTTTTTTTTATCTCAAGATTTTGACGAATTTTTTTTTTTTTGGAAGTGGGGGGTTGCTCTGACCTGTGGAGACAAGCGCGCTTTGGACGACTGTGGACTTACGCATCGGTGGTTCCTCCTCCTCGCCGATGGGAATCCCGTGGTGCTTGTCCTTCCCATCCCCTTCCGCCTCTTGCGTTCGGACGCTGCATTTTCGGGACGACTTGGCGATGTCGGTTCCGCCGCCATCGAGCTCCGCCAGAAGGGGGAAAAAGAGGAGAGAGAGCCAGAAGAGCCGCCGGGAGGAAGCGAGCGCTGGTGGGGGCGCCCGCAAGTAGCGCAGGAGCCGGAGACTGCCGCCGCCCCCATCTTCGAAATCAGGGCTGCGTCCATGTCGCCGACGGAGAGGGGAAGGCGCGGACCGAGTAGCGGCAGCAGCAGCAGTTGTGCAACTCGGCTCGGACGAACGGCGGTCCTCGTTTTACGCATCTCCCGGAGAGAGAGGCGGCGGGAGGAGGAGGCAGCCTGTTTGCTCAGAGGAGCATTCCTGAACGAGTCGAGTCCGCGCTTCCCCATACCGGTTATGCCGTGATTGCGCAGTGTGTTAGCGGTGGGCCAAAAAAAAAAAAAAAAAAAAAGGAAGAAAAAGGGGGGAGGGGGAGAGAGAGGGGGAGAGAGGAAAAAGAGAAAGAGAGGGGTGTGAATGAGGAGAAATCGGAATAGGAAAACGGAAGCTTTTTATTCCATTAGAACTTGCCGCGCCGTGTGCGCGCGCGCGCGCGCGCAAGCGTTTGGTTTGCTCCTCCCCCTCCTCCTCCTCCTATCCGCCCATCCCTCGCCCTTTCCAAGTGGCGGACCCATTGTTGCGTCAGTGTGTGTGTTCCTGTTCCATCCATCCGTCCCCTCCCCTCCCCCCCGCTTCCGTTCTCTGAGGATGCGTCGTCGGACGTGTGTGCACGCGGCAGCGGAGTCGGATAATGTACGCGGCTGTGTATGTACACTCACGTGAGAGTGCAAGTGTATGTGACGACGACTTTCTCCGCACGCAGAAGTGATGAGCGCCAGCAGAGGTTTGCCCTTTTACGTGATTCTTCAAGTCGAGTGGCCGCGCACACTTCCCAGCCATTCGTAAAGGATCTTTTCGCATTTTATCTTTTTGTTTTGCCTTTATGCCTCTCCCTCTCTCTTTCCGCTCCCCTCCCCTCTCATCTTCTTTCTCCTCGCCTCCTCTCTTAATAATGACGAAGAGAGCATGACGGATCTGTGATGTTCACCTTTTATGGGGGGGGGGGGGTCGAACAGTGTCTTACATGTTTGGCTGCTAAATGAAAGGGTGGACGGGCGCCCAGTTGTGTGAACGCGTAGGGCATGGGGGAGAAGGAGGGGGAGGAGGGTTGGGGTGGCGGGAAGGAGGGGAAGGAGAGCGGGGGGGGGGGAAGACCATTGCCACTCGACCTTTTCTGTTTGTGTCTCGTTACTTGGTTGATGGGACATAATTTCCGGCAATTTGCGCGCCCGTGTGTTTTTCGATAATCAATGGAATGTGCAAATGTCTTCCTTTCTCTTGGCTGTCTTCAAAGCCGGTGCGCACGCGCGCGTGCCCGCGTGCGCTTTTGCAGCCGTAGGCCAGGTGTCACGTGCGCGACGATTGTGGGACCACCGGGGGGATTGTTGCGTCGCGACGTGATTGTTTGTCCGAGAGTCAGGCCTTGCACCTGGCAACGCTTTAGTGCACAGCGGTTATTTTTTTTTATCTTTTCGTATGCGTGCGTGTGCGTGTTACCGAAACCTGACCGTGATGTGTGTGCTCCTCACCCTTCCCGAGTGTGTTGCTTGCGTTCTCACGACTGTCGCTGAAAGAAAAGAAAGAAAGAAAAAAAAAACGCTCGATTTTCGACTGCGCCCGTCCGTGCCGTTGCCATTTTTATTCTCCGCGCGCTCCGTGCTCGGCAGCCACGCGTCACGGCAAGCCGCCGCATGTGTTGCCGGTTGCCGTGCGGAGTGTTCCGTACCTTCGTGTTGATACGAAAAAAAACAGTTCCGAATCCGTTCCGTCCATCCGGAAAACAACGGTTGGTAATACTGTAATAAAGTGCCCGTGTGTTCCCATATTGTGCCGTGGATTTTTTCTTTTTTCTTTTTTCTTTTGGAATCTCGGATGCGGCTTTTCGTCCGCTCTTTTATGCTGGTAGCGAAAATGGATCGCCTGGTTCCGTCCGGGCGTGCTTCACGATCCCACAGGCGCAAGTGTAAGTTGTAAGAGCCCGTTTTCACTTTGGTGACGAGGCGGGGAAAGAAACGTCCCCGTATCTATTGCACATTTTCGCCTGGGGTCTTGTCGTCGTCGCAGTCCGGCGCCGTTTGACCTTCCATTCCCGAAGGAAAAGCGGAGGTGGGTGGGTGGGTGGGTGGGGGGGCAGCGAGCAGTTCGAATTTCCTATGGAGATTCATTCATTCATTCATCTATTTACTTATTTTTATTTTTGTGCTCTCTCTCCCTCTCCCCGTCTTGAGCACACGCAGCGCCTTCTCGCGCGCGCACCGTTCGCCTCCTTCCGAGGATTCTATTTTCAGCCGCGGCTTGGCACGCACGTCCATTTGTTCCTTCCTCCTTCGGTTTCGCCCGCGTTCGCTTCGCTCAGACGCGAGTGATGCGCGCTGGCGAACGGTGGCTCCGCCGCGATACGGATTTCTCGCGTGCATGTGCGTGCATGTGTGCAGCTATGTGTTCGATTTTGAAGTTTGTTTGCAGATCTGCTGCTGTTTGTTTGTTTTTCGTCGTTGTTTCTCCTTTTATTTTTCTTTTGTTGTTTTTGTTCGTTGTCTCTTTTGCTCCGTCATCACGAATTTGTGTGTGCCGTGTGAAGAACACGAAGCAGGCTGGTCATGCCCCCCCCCTCCCCCTCCCCTTCTCCTATTCACCCGACGCAGTGTGTGGGAAAATCTTCCTGTTTGGGGAAATGTGAAGCTGTGAAATAATTTCTTGTTTCCCCTCAGGGATATTGTTCTTGTGTTCGGATTACTTGTGCTGTGTTGGCCGTGGCGTGCCGAGTGCAGCCCATGATTTTCCCTTAGTGACGCGTGTGAGCTCTTCTTCGTGTGGCATAGTTGATAGAGCGTCCCGGTGTGGTCGCGATGTTCCTTCCCCCCAGTGTACTGTCGCCGGAATTTGGTCGTCTCTCAGGGAAGGAAACGAGGAAGGAAGCGGAAGGGCATCGGGGTGTTTGTGGTGGTGATCCTCTGTGAACTACACGCGACGAGACGACGGAACTCACAGCGCTCGGAGCGCATCGGGATGATCTCACGGCCGCTCAGTCGGAGCTAACCGAGATAGAGCAGCTGATCTCTGACCATGCTGAGGTCTTGTATCAGAGTTGGAGGGCAACCGGCGTCCACCCCGCCGACATGAAAATTCCCGTCCCTGATCCCGCCGCAAGGGCAGGTGCCGGGACCGCCTCCCGCTCCCCAAAGCCCGAGTTCAATCCTGTCGACCTCATCGGAGACCCCGACCTTGAGGACAAACTGAAAGAACTTGTGCACAGCTTCATCACGGAAGACAAGGCGAAGCAGGCCATTTACCGGAAGCAGAAAGGAGCGCAGCAGCATCCCTCCCCAACTGTATCCCGTGACAGCGACGACGACGGCAGTAGCGGCGGTGGTCGAGGGGACCACCGTCATCAGCACCACCACCCTTTCTCCAGGCGGAACGGCCCCCAGCCGGAACGGGAAGGTGGCGCGACCACGCGGGTGACGGTGGCGAAGAAGCACCCGATGCGGTCTTCATCCGGCTTGTCTCGCGAGGAACCGATCGCCGTTGCCTCTCCTAATGGCGAGAATAGCCGCCTCCGCTCGCCTTTCCCCATGCCGGACGTTCCCCTCTCCAGCGGTGCGCGCGCTGCTTTGACTGCGAGAGACGGAAGCTACGCCAGGGAAGACGAAGACGACGAAGAGGTGGAGGAAGAGCCGGGAGAGGAAGAGGAGGACGAGGAAGGGGAAGAGAAGGCGAACCTTCATGGTAACGATGAAGGCGAAGTGGAAAGAGAGCAGGCTTCCGGCCTGATCACATGGCCCGGAGGCAGTGGAAGGGGAGTGGCAGGGACGACGGCGACGAGGTGGAGGTCCGTCGAGCGATTCTGCTCGTCATCGTCATCGTCGTCGTCGTCGTCTTCGTCGTCCTGCTCTACCTCCTCGTCCTCCTCCTCTCAGTTCGCCACGTGGAGAAACGGCTGCTCCTACCGAAAGGAAACAGGCAGGTTCCGTACCTCCGCCACTGCCGCATCCCCCCTGCCTTTGGATGCGAGGGAGCTGTCCAGCCAGCTGGAACTCACGGAGGCAAGCTTCCTCGAGGCCCTGAGGTTGAATCCGGGCGACAGCGAGCCTCGCTCCCGGGGTTTCGACGACGGTCGCCATGACGACATCGACGGCAGCAACGACGACGATGGCGATGGCGATGGCGAAGAGGGAGCCGATGACGGCATAAGGACAGCAGCTGCGAAGGCAGCACTTCGCCGCTGTCACGGCGAAGCGAGGTGCCGCCCTCGGAGTGACTTCTTCGAAGACGGGCTACTTCTGAGAGCCGCTTCAACCCACGAAGAGTCCAGCCGGAAGATGAGGATGTCCGTAGCAACTGCCCGTGGCGGCGGGGACTCCGACTTCTCGCGGAGCGCGCGCGCGCCGGCAGAGCGCTTCGGCATCTGCGTGACCAGCGCCGTGGACTATGCGAAGGGCCGGTACCGCGCCGCCCAAGAGCGCTCATCCGCGAGCGTTCGGATGGCAAGAGGCGGGGACGGTGGTGCGTTCTCGCCGCCATCCGGCGACCCGCGAGCGGCTTGCGTTGTCCTCGGCAGGAACGAGTTATTGTGCGTCGTGCCCAGCGTCCACGAGACGAGATCGAAGTTTGAAAGCGGAGGGAATTGCTTGGCAGCCACTGGCCCTGCTCTTGGGCGCCAGGACGCCTCGGGCAGAGCGCGCCGCCCCATCGAAACGGCCCGGCCCTCCCCGTCGTGCGACTCGATCTCCGCAGCCACCGACCCTTCCTTGAAAGTCGGCAGCAAGAGGTTTCGGAGGGTGCTGTCTTTCGAGCCGGCGACCGCCGGCGGGCTCCCGCACGGCGGGCTCCTTGCTGCCCCCGCAGCTAGGGAGCAGCAGCCATCCGCGGCGGCGACGGCGGCGGTCGGAGTGCCAGTTCGCCCATTCCTGACTCTCGGCTCTGTCGCCGAGAGGGTATCCATCTTCGAGAGGTGCCCGTCATCGTTATCCTCGTCGCCCTTCGAGCGCCGAGACGACGCGTCCTCGCCCCCGCTCCTCGGTCCCGCGGCCGAACAGCACCAGCCGGAGGGTGCCGGCGGTGCGGTATGGAGGGCGAGCGACGCCGCCCGCGCCCATCACCACCAGGAAGAGGTGAGTGAGAGCTTGGAGAGAGGGAAAAGGGAAGGGAGCGGGGAGGATGGCATCCTTCTCGGACGCACTCGGGACTCGATATTGTTCTCGGACGGAGAAGAAATCCTTCCTCCCGGTAACGTTTCCTCTTTGTCCTCCTCCCACCACCACGAACAAGCAGCCGCAGGAGCAGCAACGACTGTGCAATTCCAATTCTGCACGCTGCGCCCTCTGGGAAGGATTCCTGCTGTCGCTATCGTTTCGAGCGTGGGCGGGCTCGAGCTGCGGAAGCGTTCGTACTCGTCGACTAGTTGGTTTCTATTTGGTCTCACGGAACGTCCGGGTTCGTGGTACCCGAGCTGCCTGCTTCCCCCTTTTTTGCAGTGGCGCTTCCCACGCCTCTTCTCGCTTCCCCCGTCGTTGTGCATTGGTGGCAGATACAATATGATAGCACCAGCGGTCCCTTCCTTCCGAAAGTCACGATTAGAAGTGGCCGTGTAGGGTGCAGTGCACATGTGTGCGTGAGCGCATGCGCGTACTGGTAGGACAGGCTCTCACGGGTTCGAAGACCGGCGCTTTCCTCGCCGGCAACGCAGCGGTCACGGAGAAACCGGTGGGACATGATTCCTCCTCCTCCTCTGCTAATACGAAGGATACGTTCGCTCCCCCGAGACCATCTCCTGCATGATTCGTCTTGGCTGCAACCTCCATCTTCTCGCCCAGGACGCCCCTAAAGCTGCACTGTTTCGTTTCGTTTTCAATTTTCTTCGAATGACCGTCGAAATCCCAAAACGATAGGAGCCGCTTCATCTTTCGTAATGTGCACGCACCCACACAAATGCACGTGCACTCGCGCTAGACGGCGGATGGCTTCGAAATGGTTTGTTTCCTTGGCAATGAACGCGCCGCACGATTTTAGAAGCAGCGGGACGTCGCAAGATGCGCGTGCACCTGTTGGAACTGGGGTATTTTGCCCAGTTCATGTTGCTCTTAAGCGCACACCGCGGCAATCACCAACGAAGTTCGTGAAATCATGAAACCTACCAAGTGTGATGACGTCTTTTTAATGGTTCCGCGCGGGATTTCCAGTTGTTCAAAAACTCACTCTCCTTAAGGTCCAGCACTCCCCATTTGGTGTTTTATGGGTTACGTTACGAATGTGTCGTTGAAAAGTATTTCGTACCGCCACTTGGCTGTATAGTGCATGCGAAGAACACTATATGGTCATGGGCAGGCAGGGCAAGGCTTCTCTTATTGCCGGTGCATACAATGTATTACATTGTATTGGGTTTCCACCTCGGCTGCACGTGAAAGCACGCGCCCGTTCACCCACAAATACCAAGTAAAACCCATAGTAAAGTCACTGCTGCATGCGCTCGTTGCCTTCCCTTTCGTGTGTATCCCGTAACCATGGTAATCAATTTTGGACGCCGTGCTTTTCCTTACCATGGTGAACTGCAAACAACCACGGGACAACATGCAATTGAATGGTTGTCTTCCAAGTGTGCCACAACGACACGCAATTCATTGCATTTGTGGTCGACCCTGCGAAATCGTTGCGCGTGCGTGTCGTGCGTGATCACACCCCTTCCCTCCCCCCCCCCATCCAGAACTCATCTGTTCCGAAAATAAGCACTCACACTTAAACACAATGAAGTTTTTATTTATTCATTGTGGAATGTTCACAGGGAGCAACCCACGTTATTTCCTCTGTAATGGGGTCGGCGTTCGGAGAGTACACACACTTTGGGATTGTCCCGAGTCGTGTTTTTCTCTCCTCTTCCTTGCCAACCGTTTGCACGGATGTCTGTACGGCAGAGATATGTATCCGAAGTTATTGTCACGTACCCTAATCGAAATCGTTACACCCTTTCGGTTATGAATGTCCTATCGACACCTTGATTGTAAAATTTGCAGCGGAATTTACAGCAAAGGCGTGATTTTGTATTTTTTTTTTTTTTTTACGCATCTTTTTCACTTCGGTTTCTTTCCCGCCATGCCTCCATCTCCTATTCTGATGGAAATACCGTGGCATAGGGAGATGCTTCACTGCCTCGGATTACAGGAAAATTTTCATGAAATTTATTGGGGCAGCCATCACCGCACACTCCCATGATTAGAATTTATGGTGTACCACCATGTATCTCACATTTTGTTCCAATGATTTTCCTTGTATTTTTTTTTTTTTTTTTTTTTTTTTTTGCGGAAAGGCACTTCGCAATTTTCAGTTTCAGCAGCGCTTCCGGTGTATCACGAGAAGGCACTCGTAAAGCATGGCAATTTTTTTCTTCCTTTTCTTTTTTTTGTTCGTGTGTTTGGCTTCGTTTTCTTCTTCTCTCTCTCTGCCTTTTATTATTATTCTTTCCCCGCTTTGATTCTGGATGAGCACAGAGCTTGCATTCCGTTTGCGCCGGTAATTGGCAATCTGATTTATGAAAGCGATGCACACATGCTCTTCACGAGTTTGTTGCTCCCGTACTTTTGTGGCAAAGATTGGATGATGCAATCCTGGGGTTGCGTGCCCACTTTCCTTTTTCAGAGCATTCGGTATTTTTGGAATATTTACCCATCTCTTCCATCCAACGCAACAATGTTGGCACCTCCCACTCAAATTCCCGAGTACGCGCGCGCGCAGCATCCGGTCCGATTGGAAAATAGGGCTCGTTCGCTTGCCACTGTTCGCAAACGTGGCTCGTGGTCAGCATTCCGTCTCCACTGGCAGCGTGGAGCAGGCATCATACCCTCTTCCGCGTCGGCGCGCATGGCACCGATGTCCCGGAGGCCAGAAGAGCGTTCCCCGGAGGCGGAAGGCGTCATACCGGAACGGATTCCCTTTCGTGCCTAACCTGTTTTTTTTTTTCGCAACTCGTGACGAGCAAAGAGACCCTTGGGGATCTTGCGCCCTGAGATCAACCTGGCAGATCCAACTTTACCCGGTCCTCGTGTCTTTGCTCCGGCATGGCAGTGTGGCCGGGAGGATGACCTTTTGCAGCCTTCGCTGCGTGCTTCTCTCGCGTCCTACTACTCAGCCGTCGCATCTTCCTACCGGTAATTTTCGGCTTGCCTTACGATGCGCTCCGTCCTCGTGCCTCGTCAGCGGTCCTGTGGGTCATTCACAAGGGTCGTTTCTTTCGACCTTATCCGGACGTCACTTCCCTTCACCCATCCAAATGGTGTACTCACATTCCAGCGGTTGGCAAAGGTGCTGTTCGACGCGTTTCGCCCGCATCGCGTTTATCCCGGCGCACCATGCGTGTAGTATAAGGTCGGTTCTTGGTCGACCACCACTTTGCAGGAATTTCTTTTTCCCCAGTTGCTCGTCAGCCGCTCGCATTCCTTCCGACTTCGCGTTGGAGGTGGTTCTCTGTTACACTTCACGCCCCCCGGAGGCAACGTCTCTGGACTAGGGGGGCCTCGATCCCGGAAGCAGAGTGTGATGAATGGAAGTGGAGACAGCCGCTCTAAGGAGCTCCTCGCACTTTCATCTTCGAATCGCCTTGGTCCCGGCGGACGCCTTGGGACGTTCTCACCTCCCTCTTGATGGTCGCTGTCGCGCGGGGCAGGGGAAGGCAAGCGGCACAGCCTCCCCACGCTCGAAGAACGAGGGTATTCACGCCTACTCCCTCGCATCCGACTGGGCCCGACAGAGATGGTTCTTTCGTGAGGACCTGGGGAACCTCAGCGTGTGCGCATGCGTTCTCTTTTTGCACACACACACACCCATCTGCCCGACGGGAAAATAAAAAAATAAAAAAAAAAACACGCAACACCCACGTGTGTCGAAGGAGGAGTCTTCCGTTTTCTGTTTCCCCGTGTCTCGTTTTGTTTTGCTTTCCCGCTTCGCTAGGGGGCGCGTTCTCATGAAGTGCGGGCGTGCCGCTCGCGATGCCCAGAGGCATTTCTCAAGAGTCTGCCCGACCGGGGTAGCCGTATTGCTCGAGGTGTTCGGCGGCGACATAAAGGCGCGCGTCCATGCAGAGTGACGGTCGGCCACGCTGCACGGCTTGCGCGCGCGCGCGTTGCCATCTGCCACAGGAGTGCTGCTCAGTGCGCAGTGCCTTCTCATTCGAGCTGAAAAGCTGCTGCCACCACAGCACGTCCGAAGGCGAAGGTGACGACGGCAGAGATCGTGTTCCCTTCCCTTCTCCCCCACCCCCGGCGGACGCGGAGCTTCGGAAAGCAGAAAGGAAGAGGACTGGGAGATGCAGGGCCACATCTCTGACGACCACCGCTCGCAAGCCTCAGTACGGCCCACCCGGTGGTAGTTTGCCCCCATCTCCCTGCAGAGAGACGAACCGTGACACCCTTTTCCGTGGCAGCCCGGAGTCGCTTCCGAAAGGCGCAGCCGCGTCTGCTGCTGCCTTCTGACAACCCACGCGTCTTCCTCTGAGGGCTGCGTACGGGGGCACGCTACGGGAAGCGCCGGGCCGGTTATCATGTCCTCCACTCTCCCGGAATGGGGGCTCAGATCGGCGCCGGGGAGGAGCACGGGTCGCGCCCCGGCGTGAGGTGCCGGAACCTGAGTTAACTTCATGCCCTGTCGCCTCCGTGCGGTACAGCTCATCCTGCTGGACAGTAAGCCTCTTGGACGCCGCCGGTAGAAGTCAGCAGCATTCCCTCCGAGCGGTTTCCGTCTTCGAGAAGGAAGAGAGCGTGTATCGACTGGGCCCTTTTTCCGGACGAAGCGCCCACTGGGTCTTGGGCGCCTGCCGAGTCCGAGAGTCACCCTTCGTCTTCCTACGGGGTGCCCCTTCGATCCTTTGCGCCGCGGCCATCGCAAGCTCTCCGCTGCCGCCATTCCTGCCCCAGGCATCTCGAAAGCGACTTCCGAAGGCGGTGATTCTGGTGTGGGCGAGTGCGCAGGCGGCGCAAACGGGGAGGGAGCGGCTTCTCCGCGTCTCCCCGTACAGCGCCGTCGGCGTAGTGGCCCACTAGACATCGCTCCCCCTCCCTCCCCTATTCTAGTGGTGCTGCGGTTCCCCTCGATGGGGGGTAGACTCTCCTTCCCACCTTTAAGCCGGAGCTTGCAGGGGGAGGGAAGGGGTTTGTGGATCGCATGAGGAAGGCAGAAGGAGCCGGAACGAAGGAGAGAGGGATCCGTCGCGAAGTGAGCAGGTGGGTGGCACCCTGCCGATGAGGAGTTCATGGGGTCCGCGTGGGTGGCGATCGCAGAGATAGCGGAGTTGGAGACATTCCCGCTTGCCGGATGCGAGCGCAGCCCAAACTGCAGGTCGGGTCTCTTCCCCGCGTGCGCCTCCGCGGGGGGCGAGTTGGTGCGCGCACCCACTTGCCCCGTGCGGAGGGGCCGCCTCTGGTCGCGAGGCCCCTCTCGGCGACCTGCTCGCCATTTTCCCCTCTTCCCTCCCAGTCTCTCTACGCACGCGTTCTCGTCCAGCGCGGCGGTTTCCATAGATATCCGCCTCCATCTTCTTCCGCCTCCCTCGTCAGCCACAACCCCTCTTTGCGAAATCTGCCCTTTTCTCCTGTCGTGGCCGGGATAGCGGGCAGCATCCGCGTTGGCGCTGCATGCCAGTAAGTCTCCTAGGCGGGGGGAAGAGGAATCATCGCCGAAAGTTCCCGGGGGCGAGTGGAAGGGAGGGGAACGACTGCGGGAAAACTTGTCCCAGGCGCGAGGTGTGGCGCCGTCCCCGGTTTCACTTTGGGGGGGTTCCCTTGGCAACGGCGGACTGTCCGAGCTCGACTTGTCTCGAAGCGCAGGGCGATTTGCTGGGATGGCGGCAGCGGCACCTGTGCTGCCGGTCCCGCAAGTGTGCGCAGACGGAATTGACCCTTGGCATTCTTGGATTTTGACCAGCGTATCCGCACGCGGGCGCACCGACCGTGCGCGTCTCTGTCGCCACCGTTTCATAATCCAGGACGCACTCCTGGGCTCCGGGATTCCTGGGATAGGAGTCACTGCTATCACCACCGCCTATCCACTTATTCCGTGTCGCTTCCGGGCTACCACGTCTTGCCGTGCGCCCTCCCCTCCCTCCTCCCAGATGCTGCCCAACCGCCTCTTCATTTCTGCAGAAGGCCTGCGTTCCGAAAGGGAATGAATACGGGGCAGGGCCGTGGGGTCGGTAACGCGCTAATGCTCTACCAAGAAGACGGGCGGCCCGTTCCAAAGTCACCTGCAGCCAGGCCGTCGCCCCGGAGCCTCTGCCTTACGCGACGATCGCAGCCCGGTGTACACCCTTGGATGCCGCTTTCCTTTTCCGCGCGTCGGACGGAACCGTCCTCGTTTCCACACCTACCGGGGCCTTCGCTACCGCACGCGCGTCACGGGATCGTAACCAAAGCAGCCCCGATCTCTCCCACGCGCGTGCCCTCCTCCCCACTTCGAGGCGCAAGCCTTGACTGACGCACAACTTCAGCGACCTGGTCCTCCCTGCCTTGCTGCTAGTGTTTTTTTTCGTTGCAGCCACCACAAGAAGCAGCAGCAGCAGGTGCAGATCACGCTCATCCGCCTCCTGGCGCAGCCGTTCAGCCGACTCGTAACTCTGCAGCCGAAATTCCAAGGTTGGTATTTACAAAAAAATAAAAATCAGATAAGCAGTAGCGCATTGGATAGTGTGTGCGAACGCGCGTGCGTTCGTGTCTTTTTGTGCCGACAGCATCCCGCCTCCCCAGGCCTCCGAAAGTGCCTCCTCTTTGAGTTTTTGGTCCCTTTCCGTTCTTTGAATCCGCCGCCATCTTGCGGCAGGGCGTTTGGCGTTTCGTCCTCCCCGCATGTGCCGGGGCGCGCTTCCTCGGCGCCGCCGCCGCCGCCGAGGAGACTTCCATTGTTGCGCGGCGACGTTGCCAAGGTACGCGCTTCGTTCGACCCCGGTGCTTCTCGTGGCCAAGGAACGCAGCGAGTGGCAAAGCAAGGGATTCCCGGTGGGTGCCTCTCCGTGGTGGCAGCAGGTGCACGTCCCCCACGCAGCCTAGGGATTAGTAGGAGGGGGCCGGAGGAAACTCAGAGGGGCAGGCAGGCGAGCTGGAAACAAAGGCCGACAAGTGCGCGGGGGATCGTTTCCTGCCTCGGGGCGTGCATGCTGGCGAGGGCGGCGGTAGCGATGACACGACCCCGTCCCGCGGATGAAGCGCAGCTTCGGGGGAAGAGGGCGGGGAGAGGGAGAAGCGACGGAAAAGAGAAAACAGACCGTCGCCGCATCGGAGTCCGCCGGGGCAGTGAAAAGCGTGCGCCCTTTCTCCAGCTCGCGCGCTCTCCTCGCCCGAACCGGACGCGCGAGGGGACAGCTTAGCCGATGCGGAATGCAGGGAAAGAGAGGGACGCTCCTGTTCCTTCGTCGGAGCGATGTCGGAGGCGGGGTGAAATAGGTGAAATACCGCAAGCTTGAGGGTTCTTGCTGCTGCTGCTGCCATTCGCTTCTTGGGGGGGGGAGAATTCCTCCTCCTCACCGCAGATGGTGAGCGTCACGGCGCATCTATTGCATTTTGCTCATCCGTTAGTGTGGAGAGGTGCTGCTGCGGAAGACTCCACTTGCGAATTCCCCTCCCATCCAAAGGGAACGCGCAACTGGTTCTTTGCGTCTTCCCCGCGTCCTTGGCGAGGACGAGGAAAACCTGCGCGCAGACCCGCCTCCTCCCCACCCGTCCGTTGGTGCTCGGATTCGTTACTTATCCGCCGCCGCCGTGGCTCGGTGACAACAAAGCGGCCATCCGTGCGGGTGGGCTCGCGTCGTTTGAGAAGAGACGCCGGAAGCTTCGAGGCCGGCCCAGGCCTGTTGTTGCTGGTTGCTCCCGAGCAGCAGGACGTTCTGCGCGCACCCATTCTCTGCCGATTCTTGGAACTCCCGCTTTGACCTCAGGAAGCGGCGTCGACTCGCTTGCAACCGGGGTGGTCGGAGGCAAAGATACGGTTCGCAATGTAGCCACCCACCGCAACCATTTTGCAGCACCAGGATTTCTCCCTTCTTCCTGCGAGCTTCCCGCCAGCATCGGCGCGCGCGCGAGCATGCGGTTCGTCACTTTCCGCTGACCTCAGCGACCTTTGATCAGCCGGCAGGACAAAGTATGCGCTTGCCGCCGCCGGCTGCCAGGGCACGCTGCCTGCGTAACCAGGCGCCACTTTGGTCTCTCGCCGTCGCCTGCGAGCGGGTCAGTTCCGCGGGTCATCTCCGTCTCCCTGCCTCTCTTCCTATCCGGCTGCACGTCACGAGGCTGAGCGGCTGCTGCTGTACCGCTATTATGGAGCCTGTGCCTTCCCAGAACCTAGAATTCTTCCAACAAGGGAGCCCGTCGGCGGGAACTGGTCAAGCAGGCTGGTTCGGCCACCGGCTGACTGTCGGCAGCAGGGGGCTGCAGGAAGAGAAGCCGTTTGCACACACGCTGATCTGTGCCTCTTTGGACACGGGAAGTGTGGTCGCGCGGCGCCGTCCACGATTCGTTTCGATCGGTGCCGCCGATGTCCCTTCCGATGTGGTCGCCTCACCCGCGTCCTCCGCGCCCGCTCCTCGCACGGATGATGGGGCGAAGACGTTTCCGCTCATGCGCGGCGCCCACCCACCCTCCGTCCGAGCCCATTCACAGGACCGCGCGAACGCCCCCGGCCGCTCCGGAAGACGGTACGGAGGACCGGGAAGGGGGTTTGGGGAACCTCAGATTCTTCGGAATCGATGGTGCTACGCATTGGTCCCGTCGTTGCCCCCCCCCCCTGCCCACGTGCCCGGTCGGAACCAGAGTGACCCCCTTTATTGCGACCACCTGTGCCCTCCGGGGGGGGGGGCAGCTTCCACGCCATGGATGGTAGTTATGCCTTTTCTTTCCATGGTATTCGGCAGTTCTCGCGAGGATCCCATAATTTGTGGGATCTGCGAGTGCGACAGCTGGCCTCGAAGGACGACTGGCGAGTGTTCCTTCCGGTGGCACCGAGATTGTTTGTTTCTTCGGGTCACTTGTAACGCCTCGAACGGGAAGAAGGGAAGACAAAAGAGAGAGAAGGAAAAAGTACGGAAAAGTGCATTCTCGCGGCCATCGGTACGCGATATTCCTCCGACGCCGATCCCGTCTTTCCGTTCTGCCACCAAGCGGGTCCACCGAACCGCTTCCAACCTTCGCCTCACGCGAAGGTTGGAAGCGGATTCAAAAGGTGAAGCCCAGTCGTCGTTACCGGAACGCGCGGGCGTGTTTCCTTTTCCGGGTCTTCGCTGCCGCCCAGCGGTGTTCTACCTCCCCCCACTCGTGACGATGCCTCGTCCTGCTCTCTCGCAGCCTCCGCTGCCGACAGTCAGCCGGCAGCCGAACCAGCTTGCTTGACCAGTTCCCACTGACGGGCTCCCTTGTTGGGAGAATTCTAGGTTCTGGGAAGGCACAGGCTCAAAGGCAGCACTACCTATCCCACAGCGCGCATCCGTACGCATCCCGGATGATTTCTTTGGGTGCTGGGAGGTGGGGAGGAAGAAGAAGAAGAAGAGGAAAAAAAGCAAAACGAAAAGGAAAGGAAGGCAAAACGGAGAGTCGTGCCGCAGGACAAAAATGGCTTCGGGTTTGTCCATCAAACGACTTTTCTTTCGAAGGTTCGATGCGTGATAAAAATCTCCTTTGCCAGGCAACATGCTTTTTCCCTGTCTTGGGCTCGCGGCGCCGCAGGCGGAGAAGTGGGGTGGGGGCGGAAGGCAGTCGACCTGCTGGATGGATGGGGCGTGGAGCGACAAGAGGAGTGGCGACATCCGCGCGCGCCAGGAGACACAACAGCTCGTTCGATGGGGAGGGGGAGGGGGATGCCAAGATGGACGGACGCTGCTGCCACCCCGACCAGAGAGAATGGTGCAGCGAGGAAGGGGAAACCTTCGGGGACTCCTGACTGGGAAGATTGGCAGTCTTTCCCATTCGGCATTGTGGAACCATCCGAGTTCATCGCGTGGTGGCACCTTCGCTGACAGGACGCGCGCTCTACGGAGGCGTTCCCGAGGAAACAAGGAGGGATGGGTGGTCCCTCATGTCCTGGGTGCCGTTCTGTTTGGGAGGGCGCAGCACACGCTGGAGGCCTCCTGGAGCGTCGAAAGGACTTGGCAAGGGCCGGCAGGGCGGAGACCCGCCTTCGTCTCACTACCCGGAGCACGCGGACCTTGCTTCCTCCTCGGTTCCTCTGTGGAATCTGACCGTTCCCAAGCGGAGAAATGCCCCATTGGCGCAGCGGCGCGGGCGCCGCCGCCGGTTCTACGACCGCCTTCCCCGCTCCCACGGCGTGTCTTCCCTTGCCAGGCGATCTCCGCCAAGGTCATAGCGGGTTTCCCGGCATTTCTCTTCGCGGCGACGCGCGGAATGCCCGGTGACGTCACTCGCCGCATCCTTCGTCGCGGGCGCTGCCGCACCATCCGTGCGCGGCGCTGCGTCGCCTCCCGGTCGCCGCGGAGCGGGAAGACCTCCGCCAGCTCGGCGCTCTGGCGCGTGTCCTCTGGCGGGACTCCCTCCATCCCCACTGCCTTCGCCGCGAGCAGACCGCGCTGCTCTCCGCCGGCGAGGGCGAGGTGCGCATTGACGTGCGATGCAGAGGTTGCAGAGGCACTCTTTGGCAGAGCGCGCACTCTGCCTGCCTGACCCGCGCCCCTCACTGCGTTGAGGGAGCAAGAGGGACTCCCTCGCACTGCAAGGGCAGGGGAGTGGCAGGCGGAGCTCGGGAAAGCAGGAAGCCCCCAGGGCCACCTCAACAACCTCCGCGGAATTCGCCAGCTGGCACGGGTCGTAGGCCTCCGTGACGATGGATGGACCGCGCTAGCGAGCGGCTTTCTTTGACTGTTGCTGCGGCCCTCCAGGTTGGTGCGTTGCAGCAGCCTCCGAGCCCCGTCGTGTCGGCACTACGATGCTGGTTTGCTGGATTCCGGCGCCATCTGCAGCCCTTTTTTCCGCGTGCGCGCAGGCCTGGAATCTTTCCGCGTTCTCCGGAGCGGCGGTTCGTTCGTTCGCGCCACGGGTGGCCTGTGGTCACTGCACCAAGGAAGAGTTGGCAGCGGCGTGCAGAGCGAAACGGACAAGCAGAATCGCCACTCTAATCCTCCATGGACCTTGACATGAGTTGCAGGGGGGGGCTCAGTCCAAGGTCGTCGTTCCACAGAGTTCCCGAAACCATCCCGCGCGTTCCCTGATCGAACCTTTCAGAATCTCCTCCCACAACTCCTGTGACGCAGGAGCCAACCGCGTCTTCGCACCCTCCTCTCAGGCAGGTGCAGTGCCCCACCCACCCAGCGATCCAATTCGCTCTCCCCCTCTTGCGCTGTTCTTTCCTCCTTCCCACTCCACTTGCCTCTGTTGCCTCCTCCATGTGGGGGCGCTTCGGACGTTGACGTCACGCTCGGGGGGGAACACGGCGCGAACCGCCATCGTTTCGTCCCGGGTCAGTCGTCCACGTTGCTTACCGTGATTGCGTCTTGCAGATTCTACTTCCCGTTCGGCCGCCCACAAGCTGCCGACGCGGCGGTGCAGTCCAGGGTTGTCGACCTGTTCCGACAGTTTCCCGACTCCTGTTTGCCGCAGGACCACTGCGGGAGCTTAGCAAAGGCAAGAACCTGCCCCATTACCCCCCATCTTTAGATTCGTGTTCCGTCCACTCTCTTCCCCCACCCCTGTAAACCACCCCAACTCTCTTTCTCCGCGACGCCTTTCGTGGCCCCCTCTCCATCCGTCCATTCTGTCCTTAGGCATGTGGGTTCCCCCTTTACTGGAAAAGACCGCTGTTCTTGGCAGCTCAAGAAGACCACCGTGAGGTTCTGGAATTGAATGCCTTCCGGGAGTTTTTGGAAAGGTAAGGCGCCGTTTTTGTTCTTGGTTTCTTCATGCCCTCCTTCCTGTTACACTCCTCTCTTCGTTGAGCCACTTACCCCGGGCTCGTACGAGTGCTCCTTACCGCGGTCGGTTGGACCGTTTTTCATTCTCTCCTCCTGAGGTGGTTGAGGAGGTGGCCGTGGCGCACTTACGTCGTGCGGAAAAGGGGAGAGCTGCAGGCAGACGCTTCCCTACTGCCGGCCGTTTCGTTCTCCTTACTGGCTCCTCCCCCCCCGCACTGGACGTCCTCCCAGAGGTGGTATGCCAGTCTTTGGCCACCGGTCGGTGGTGGCGGTGGTGGTCTTCCCAGCGTGGAATGAACTTTGGACGAACTCCTTCCATGGCGTGGCATATCCCTACGTGCTTACTCTCACCGAATGCGTGCGCTACTGCTGCCGCCGTCGCAGTTCCGGGCGCATGCCACGAAAGGAGGAAGCGGAGTTTCGCTCTGCGGATCTCTTCAGGCTCCGGTCTTGCTCGCGTCCATTTGCAGCAGCAGCAGCAGCAAAAGGGCTCGGCTCTCATCCTCCATGGCTATGGCCCTCCCTGCACACACTGCGAACTTCTGGCGGCGTTTCTCCCGGTCCGGCGGAAAGGGCCTCGGTCGAGACCGAACGCGCCCTTGACCTTCGCGCGAAGCGGAGAAGCCTCGCGAGTAGAGGAAGCCTCCCTGAAGCCTTTCCCCCGTGGCCCCTCCCGTCTCATCCCGGACCACGACACCGGCGATGCCTCACATCTCCGCGTGCTCACCCTTTCCACCGCCAAGGAGCTGGGGAAGGGCCAGTTACCCCACCCCTTTGCCGCCGCGGACCGGAACGAAAACCAGAGACCTCCGCCTCCTACTTTTTCTCCCGCTGCGACCTCATTGTCCTTGACCTTGGTCCCACGAGACTGTGGCATCGGATGGTCTTTTTCATACGCTCGTCCTGGGATGGGAGCTCAGATGGGCACGTGAAGCCATCGTAAGCGAGAGGGGCGTGTGTATTCCTGCCTAAAAAGGGTAGGTAGGAGGGCGCTCGCATCGACGAAGGCGCTGTTTGATGCGAGCGGGCTGCCCGGCGCGTTCTTCGATGCGAGCGCCGGGCTGCGGCGGCGAAGCTCCACGAAAGCAGCACCTTCCGCGCGACCTGTGACGAGCCGGGCAACAGCAGCGGGATAGTGGGTGTTTCGAACCGCGCGGGCGGCAATTCGTTTTGCGCGCAGGACCGGACGTCGCCGTTTCCACCCGGAAGCGACGTGCTCTCCGTTGATCGGAGGACGCGATCAGCTTCCGTTCTCTTTGAAGAGTTGTCCGTGTGCAACGGAAACCGCTCCAAGAGTGGTGGACAGTGGCGCGTGAGACCTCGGCCCGTGTGTTGGTGATGCTGCGGTGGGGCGGGAGCGACGGTAACCACGTTCTCTCGAGTTTCGGACGCTGTTTGCTCTGTGGGAGCAGAGGAAGAGGAGCAGAAAAGCATACTGCAGAGAAGGGCAGGGTAGGGTCCGAAAAGGAAGAGGAGGAGGTGCGAGGGGAGCATTCGTTTGCGGTTGGTTCTGCAGAGGGGAAAGACATGGGGGGGGGGGGGCTGATGACTTAAGGTTCTCGTCCGTCGCGGAGGATTGCGGAGTGCTCCATTGGGGATGCTCCGTTCGGCGGCACCGAGAACCAGGAGAGAGAAGCACATCCCGGTGGGATGTGTCCGCCGCCGCCTGTCGCTTCCGCCCTTCGAGAGCTCCTTTGCGCGGGGGGGAGGGGGTGCCAGAGTCCACTTCGGAAGAGTCGCGTTCTGCCCGTCTCCATGAATGCACGTGCAGCGAGTGCGTTTTTACGTTCGCCGTTCAGTGTCGCCTCTTCCGGGAATGGTGGTGGGCCGTCCTTCGAGCACTCCCGATGCAGGCTCGAGGGTCTTGCCGGCGCTCGGCTGTTCGCCGCCTCGTGCAGGATACCGCAACGCACACGTCAACGCACCTTCGTCTCACCAGTGTGTTGGGTCAGCTGATGCGCACCCCTTCTGACTCCCTCGGGTAGGAAAGAAAAAAAAAAGAATGGCCCGTGGTAAAAACTCGCAGGTGTGGACCGGACAGAAAGCTGCAGGAGTGCATCTGCACCTAGCGCGCGAAACAGCGAGTACACGCCGCGCCAGCGGGCTGGCGCCATCTAGGCAGAGCAGCGAGAGTGCGCGCCTCTGCCAGCAGGAGGCGACGAGATGGCTCCAGCCCGCTGGCGCGGCGTGTACTCGCTGTTGCGCCAGTGATCGCCGCCGAAAAGCTGCTCGTGTCGGAGGAAAATCGCTCCGCGGTCACCCCGTGATGACCGACTGCCCTGCCTCGATAATACTCAGAAAAAGTCGCTGTGCAAATGTCTCTGTTGTCGCTGTGATGATGAGCGCACGTCATTGCAGAGCTCGCGATCTGCGAGGAGCCAACGCAGCGTTTGTGTTGCATCATGTTCGTGGGCTGGGAGAGGGGAGGGAGTGGAAAGGAGTGCTCGTCTTTCCCCCCGACTGGAGAGCGCATCTGGATCTGAACGAACTAGACCTCGGGTGTTCGGACACCACTCGTCTTGCACTCTTGGTCCATTCCCTCTGAACCGTTCCGGACCGCACTCCCCGCGCTGAGCTTCCTGTTGGCGTTGTGGGCGTTCCCGTACCCGCATTCCCACCGCGCACGCGTCTTAGCAGGTCACCGTGGTCACGCGTCGCGTGCAAACAAGGTACAGCGGACTTTCCAAGCGTGCGCGCAGGCACACGCGATGTCCTGCACCTGCGTGTGCCCGCCGCGCTCGCCCCGGGGTTTTCGCTGTCGGACCTCGGCAGTGTGCGCAGCTCCTATCCGAGGCCGGGCGCCACCGACCGCTGCCCGCATTTCCCACTATCTAGAACACGGAAGCCCCGCGACCGGTGCCTTTCCGCACGACCTCTTGACCTGCTGCGATGCGGGCTAGCGCCGCGCAAGAGGGAGCGGAAGCGATCATGGAACAGCTGGTTTCTGCTGCCGCCATCCCTCAGCTGCTTTCTCCCACCCCAGTCCTCTGTCACTCCGCTACCACGTGGTGCTTGCACGGGTCCTCTCGGGCCACCCATACCGTAGTGTAGCATCACTCCGTTGCTGCTCTGCTGCTGCGGGATTATTCTGGAAGGAGTGGAATGCGGCCGCCGCCCACCTCGTACTGCTTGCTTCTGCCACCGCCACTCAGTGCCTCCCTGCCAATTTCTTCACTGCCTGCTGCTCTTTTTGTTTCTGGTGCAACTGGGCGGAAGTTGCGTGGTCGCGTGCTGAGCGTTGCGGGCATGCGGTCGTCTCTTGGAGACTGGGGGGAGGGGGAGAAGGACCTTGGGCGTATCCACCCCGCTCTCTCTCCCGAACCCCTAGGCTCTTATCCACCAACCACGACGCAGCGTCGCAGCTGGTTGCCATCCTGACGAAAGGGCGGAGAAACTACTTGATCCCAGAGGACTTTCACCCTCTTATCCAGGACGTCATCGACACCCACCCGGGGCTCATGTTCCTGAGGGAAGCCAGCGAGTTCCACTCCCGCTACATCCACACAGTGAGTGCCGCGCGACCGTTCCCAGAGGTACACCCTTCCCCACGCCCCTTTTCCCAACAGGTCACGGCCCGCATCTTCTACTGCGTGAACCGCTCGTGGTCCGGCATCGTGAGCCTGGCGGAGCTGCGGCGCTCCGACCTGCTGGCCACGATCGAGCAGCTGGAGCAGGAAGAGGACATCAACCAGATCCACCGCTATTTCTCCTACGAGCATTTCTACGTCATCTACTGCAAGTTCTGGGAGCTGGACATGGACCACGACATGTTCCTGGACAAAAACGACTTGGCCAGATACAACGATTTTGGTGAGGAGGGGAGGAAGGACAGCGTGCGGGGAGGGGAGCATTCTGCAGCGCAGGGCACCACCTATCTCTTTCTCCCTCTCTCCCCCTCTTCGCAGCGCTGTCGCAGAAGATCGTGGACCGAATCTTCTCCGGCGCGGTGATGCGCACCTCGAAGAACGGGCGGATGGCGTACGGCGACTTCATGTGGTTCCTGCTCTCCGCTGAGGACAAGCGCAACCCCACCGCCATCGAGTACTGGTTCCGCTGCATGGATCTGGACGGCGACGGCTTTCTGAGGCCCTTCGAGCTGCAGCACTTCTACGAGGAGCAGACGCAGCGCCTAGAAGCCATGGGTGTCGATGCCCTCCCCTTCCCGGACTGTCTCCGCCAGATACTGGACATGGTAGCCCCTTCCCTGCCTGGCTGCATCTCCCTGCGGGACCTGAAGAGGTGCAAGATGGCGCCTGTGTTCTTCGACACCTTCCTGGACCTGGAAAAGTACCTGGAGAACGAGCAGCGCGACCCATTCGTCTCGCAAAGAGACCCCGACGCGGAAACGCCGGAGGTAGTTCTCTCCTCCACCGCTTCCTCGCCCCGCGGCCCACCTCGCGTTATGGCGCCGAGAGCAGCATATCCAACGGCACCCTCTCTTTCCAGGTGTCCGATTGGGACCGCTACGCGGCCAGCGAGTACGAGGCACTCGTGGCGGACGAGATCAGCGGCGAGCAGCAGAGCCATTTGTAAGTACCTCGGCGGCCGCCAGAGTGCCGCCCCTTCCTCCCCTCCATCTCCGCGGCGAGTGTGTGTGAGCCCCTTCCTTTTCTCTCCTCGGCGTCTTCCTCTTTTCATCACCTCACATTTTCCATACATATGGATGTATACCGGAAGAGATTAATCCTTCACAGCTTCCGCACAGTTAGCATCCACATCCACCGATCTAGCAACTTCCATCTTCTGCGCCCATCCCACAGCCACCCCTAAAGCGTAACGGGACCCAAGCGTTGAAGTAAAAATCACCTCCATCCCCCCTTTCCCGGGAATGGGGTTCTGGACGCGACGTTCTGAGCAAGCGCTGGGTTGCACCTGCGCCTCGACATCTCCTCTTTTTGGAACGCTTATTCCCCTGGTCCATTCTTTATCAAGACAGATTGCCTAACCTCCCGCACAGCAACCCACGCGGAGTCACGTGCCACTTCCTGCCAGTACCCTTGTCCCGTCCATCATGCTTGCCAGGCGGCAACCGCACCCACCTCAGCGCCAGTACTGCTGCAAAGTTGACAGGACCACAGAAAGGAAAGCAAAGAACCTTAAGAGACCGTCAATACCCGCTGCACCCTGGCAACCTAAAGACGATGCTGCTGCTGGAGAAGGGCTGCTTCAACCGCAGCATTTGTCGTTATGGTCAAATTGCACTTTCTGACCCCACGCGCGTCCCTACCAAACAAACCACCCAGCTCTGTACCTTGAACAAAGCAAGCCGTGGCCAACTACCACAGTAAAGGTGTGACCGCCGTATACCAAGACATGCAAACCCGCGCCCCTCTGCTCTACCGTGCCACAATCGTTGCCATACCAGGATCATTTCGTCTGCCATGAAGCGAGAAAAGAATCAGCCGGTAACCATGAAACTCGATATAGTGACGCCACCGTCGTAAGCATGGATTTCCCACCCTCATTCTCCTCATCCTTCATTCCAAATCATGACGAACGAAAACACACACACACTCGCACAACAAAGAATTATAGCAGCCAGCCACACCTTCTACCCCTAAAAGGTTTTTCTTGCCTATCCACCCAATCATCCGCAGTCATTAATTCCCGACAGGCCTTCCAGGAACACCCCTCTGGAAAAAAATAGCAATAATAAAATCGGTAAGAACACGCCGGCAGGCCGACTGTAACCATCACCTTAACCAGCGAAAGCAATCAAACGCTCTCCCATTTCCCTTCCCCGCTCTCGTCTCCAGTGAAAAAGGACCCGTTCTACCCTTCACTACCAGTTCCAACCTTTGTGCTTCCCCATTAATTAACGAGCCTTCACACACCCATCCGAAACGCAATCATCCGACCCACTCCATTGCCTTTCACTTCCATCAGCCCCAGCCCTAGGATACCTCAGGAACTGAAAGCTGCTCTTCCCTCCGGTCCAGACACACAGCTACCCAAACCGTCCCAGATGTAGCAGACCATCTAGTTGGCCCGGTGCAGCAGCGGCAATAACGATTACGTGAAAATGATGAAGCCTCTCCTACTATTCACATTCATAATGCAGAACGCATTGTCAACTCCCCCTCCCCTCCCCTCTCACGCTAAACAAACCGCTTCTACCCATTGTGCCGCTGCAGGTGGAACTTCCCGCAGGTCAACCCATCACTTGAAAAAACGATTGCTACCCGTCCCCCCAAACCCTGATGCCACCCAGTGGTGACTTGGCCCTCTCTGCCGAACCCAAACCCGGCACGGCCCTTCCTCATCCTGCTCAAGATGCGATGATGACCCGCATCCTTCACGAATCCATCCTAACCATGGCGGCCACTTTGCAAGTGCTCCCCGTCTCCCGTGGTGTCGCAGATACGTGCTCATCCTAATCCTAGATCGTCCTGGCCAGTCACGGTGCGTCTCCCTCATCCACACCTCGTTTTCTGTTCCCATGCGTACCCTATAATCGCAGGCTTCTTATGTGCGCCCACTTTCTTTTCCGCAACCCTCGATTCCCCCATCCCCATTGCCCCTCGTTTTCCGGGATCCAGGTCTCGCGTGCACCGGAGCCTCGCCCCGGTAAGAACACGCCTCACGGAAGACGGTCAGCATCTCCTGCTTCCGTGTTCCATATTACACCCACGAATAATCCAGGCGATCGCGCAAATCATCTCCGTTAATTATGTTTCGCTTGCGCCGCGCGCACAGCACACGAAAGTCTTCCTAGCCAAATCATCCAGTTGGTGCATGGCGCCAGCACCCACTGACCTGGGCTGCCGCCTTCTTCCCTGTCTTTGTGGACTGCCCTCTCGCGCGCATCTTCCGCGTCCCCCACTGCTCCTCGTGGAAAAGCATCACAACCTGAAGAACGTTGGTATCTTCTGGCTCGATTGCTCGATGCCGTGCGGTTGCCATGCTTGACGTAGTCATGAGACTTGGGGACGCATCTTCCCCTGGTTGCCAGTACGGTTTCGATCCGGCCATTAGTGGCCTTTTTAATTGCTATTCTCCCCCAACGCACCCGACATAGCTTTTCGACCCCTTATAAGGGGATATTCTCGCCTCAGGTCCGACGGCGCTCAACCGACGCTTACCCCCCTAACTCTTTCTCCGAGCACTCGCAGTTCTTGCCTGCGCGCCCTGCCCACGGGCCCCAAATTCTCCGGTCTCCTGGGGTGCTAAAGACACCTGAACAGATCTGCTCCCATTCTTCATAATCAAACACCAAAAAAAGCTCTGTCAGCATTCCTCCTCTTTGCATTTGTCATCTCTTTTGCTGCTGCTGTTCCCCATCGTGACGCGCACCTTCCAACAACTTTCTTTCTTCGCTTCCCTTCCCTTCTCCCTGCCTTTCTCGACTCAGCGGGACCGGTGCTTGCCTTTCGGTCGCCACTTGCCACCGCTGTTGTGCTTCTCGACTGTTCCTCTCTGGCTTCCTTTGGCGCCTCGTCTCCCCTGCTTCTGTGTACATTTCTTTCTCCGCCCCGGTCCTTACACCGTCTTTGCTCTTCCGCCTCCCAGCACTTTGCTTTGTGCGCTCCGCCCGTTTTGATGTTCCTCCTTCCATTTCTCTTCCCCCTCCTTTTCGTCTCCCGGCCGTTGCCGCCGCCACTGGCGTCTCCCCGTGTGCTTGTCAAGCGTTCGCTCGAGAGCGTCCCCCGCCAAGCGTGCTTCCTGCTGATCTGTGCTGTTCCCCAGCCTGTACGACGAAAACGAAGATCCGCTCGACAAAATTGGTGTTCTAGTCAAGTACCCGGAATCCGCGGATTCAGACGAGAGCTTCCGGTATTGATGGGACTGCGTCCCAGTACTTCCCTTCACCACTTCCGAAAAGCGTCCCTGTGCTCCCTCGTGAAACCTCCGGCGGCGAGTTTCCAAATGCAGCCCCCGTTTTGCTGGGCCCATCTCTGAGAGCAGCAGCCATCTTTCCCCGCGGAGACGACGGAGACAGCACACCGCCCGCAGCCGCCGAACTCTCGGAGAACTCGTCACGTGGACTCGGACAAGACACCCGATTGCGCCTTGCTGCTGCTGAGGAACGGACAGAAGGATGATTCCCACACCCTGCAGTTTCTTTTTTTCAAAAAACAAAACAAAACAAAAAAAGAACAAAGCAAAACAAAGCGAAAGCCATTAAAAAAAAAAAAAAAGAAGAGAAAAAGAAGTCGTCCATGTTATTTTATTCAGTACATGCCCGGCTGCCTGCCCGTCTTTTTAAGAGGATCCAAGCGTGTTCGTGGCGCACGGTTCGGAACGGTTTCGTTCTGTCCGCGCGCATGCGTGCGTGCAGTCCGTTCCGCCGTGTTCCCCTTTCCGAGAATTGGTGCTCGCGAGACTTCACTGTCCCTCTCTCCGCCCGTCCCCCCAGCGCAGAGCGCGCGTGGCGCCCGGGGGATCAGCGAGCCGCCGCGCCACCTCCTCCTCCTCTCCCCCGAATCCCAACGACGTCGAGCAAAACGCGGACTTCGTTTTGTTTGCCCGATTTTCGGTCCATTTCTTCGCGCATGTCTTTGTGGGCTTCCCCTTAACCCCCGCCCCGATCATCTCGTCCATCACCACCGGGTCAGGCCGACTGGCTCGACCACCATTCCCGAATTCCAGCGGCTGCGCGCGCCGGCACAGCCACGCCTCGGAAGTTTCTTACGCCTTCCTCCTGTTTCCTTTTCTTCCTTTTTTTATTCTTTTTTGCCATTTGGAGCATCTCCGAGCCGTTTCGCACGTGGCATGCGAAACATTTTCTCTCCCTCCACGCCCTCTTCCAGCCTCCCACTCGTGGCATTCCTGAGTACTCCCTCCGCAGTTTTTATGGATCAACCGGCGAGTTATCGGCGGTGCGCTTTTTGGAAATCGAAGGTTTCCGGTCTATAAATACCCGCAATTACCGTGCGTTGCAGGTGCGCTCTTTCCATGGCGTGCGGCGGCTGGCTAATTGGCGAAAGGCTGCGGACACCTCGGGGAGACCCACAGCCCGAAGGACCGTGGGCGAGGGAGAACACGCCGAGGTCGTTCCCCGTTCTGTGTGCGCGTCTTCCTGATCCCCCACCCCACCCCCCCTCCGCATCGTCATCCGGATCATCCGGCGAATCGTACCGATCGCAGGAACCGACCCTTTCTGCAGTGGGGGTGGCCGAAGCGCAAGCGGGCGGATCGGCACGTGCCGCTACACGCCGATCGGATACGGCCTTTTTCGAAGGGCGTGACTCGTGGCGACTGCGCCAAGCCTGCATTTCCCGGATGGCACGGAAGAGCTTCTCCCTTGGCCGCCCCACCGCGAGGAGGGAATCCCTACGCCCAGAGGCTGCGCGTAATCCTTCTGCCTTGCCACTCCTCCCCTTGCGGCAGGGGGAGAGCGCGTCTTGCCTCTGCATTGGTTCGCCGAATCCCTCGGCCGCGCACCACCCGGGCTCGACGAGCTTCGCCGCCTCGAGTTTGCGGACCGACGTGCGTGCGTGCGTTCATTTCGCAATCCGGAATTTACGGCGCTTCAAGGATCGCGGCACGACCTTCCCCATCTTCGTGCGGAGAATTCCATCCGGCTCAGCTGGTCTTCCCTGCTTGAAGGAGCAGTCGCGGGACCCGGGATGCGCTTTCGTGCGAGCCTGGAACGATGCTTCCCGGCGAGCCGGAGGACTTGTCCGTTCCCCGTGGAGGGAAAAGGATGCTGCCGCGAATCGGTGATGGCGTAACCTTTGGGAATGTTTGTGGCGAAGGACCGAGAGGCGTCGCGGAGGCGGCGGAGTGGAGCTCTCGATGCGGGAACGCGCGCCCCTACGGATCCCCTCGACCCCGTCGTTGCACCGATGGCCGCCGTCGGGAGCTCGCGGATGCGCTCCCTACTCGGCGACGGGACAGCGCGTTTCCTCTATCCAGCTTCTTTCCGCCATTTTGACTGCAAACGCGATGAGAATTCACATTTGCGGCAGCATCGTCGCCGTCGTCATTTTTGGTGTGCTCTCCGTGGCGTGCCGTGCGATGAAAAAATTATTCTCTTCCTTTCATTGTTTTTTTGTGTTTTCGTCTTCCTCTTCTGCGGAGCTCTGTTTGTTCGTCATCTGCCTTGTTTTTCCGAATGTTTGTATCAGGCCACCTGCTCTACTTGGGTGATCCGCAGCCTTTTTCCCGCGACGTCTCCAGACGCGCTTCCGAATTCCTTTTTGCACGCTTCGTGCTCTCGCGAAACGAGACGGTGGTCGCAATGGTCCCAGCATCAACCGGGCTCCGTGTAAAGCGGGGGGGGGGGACATACCGCGTTGTACGAACCCTGTGGGTCGTGCGGGGCTACGGAACGGCATTCAGAAGGATGCAAAAGAGCGTCCCGAACGTTTCGGCAGTGGGCGCTTATGAATGCAACCTGCCCGGTCCGCGCCTTCCTCGTCTTTTCGAAAGCCGCTGAGCAGGGGTACCACGGCGTTGCGCCGGACTGAGTTGGCTGCGTCGTACGAGGGCTGTGGCGATTTTGGCCGTCACGTAATACGCGGGCCTGCTGTGTTTTGTAATCAGAGAACCGTCAGCGGTGTCGTCTTCGTTGCATGGTTGCACGTGTTGCACAAGGAACAAACAAATCAGTGCTTTGTTTCTGTTTCTTGTTCTGTTTTCTTTTTCCAGCCTATAATGGGAAGTGTTGCGGAGCGGCGTTCTGCACTGACCATCTCGTACACTGACAGTGCACGAGAACATGCGTTTCAGCTGCTTGGCGCCGCCGCAGCTTGCGGAACACGCTGTCGGAGGCTCCCGTGTTTATGCTACGCCCTTCCGCGCAGCGGCACGCGGTTTTCTGCCTGCGCTTCCCGCGCTAAAGAGTTGCAGGCTCTTCCGAGATGGCGCAAAAAAATCATCTCCGACCCTTGGCAGAGAGGCCGAGGGAGAAGCGCGAAAGGGCGCGCTCGCTCTTTGCACGTCGGTGGCGCTCCGCGCTGGCAAAAGGGGCGAGGGCACAAGGAACGTCGTGGAAGGTCCCCTTCCAAGGGTGGGCGTGCTCCCCGCGCGAGCACTGGGTGGTGGGCGGCGGAACCGCGTCGGCGTGCTGCCCGCCTTCTGCAGGCAGCTTTTCGGATTGTCGACCCGGCGGCGCTCCGTCCGCCGAGCGGGCGGGCGTGCGTGTGAAGGTGAGTGGAAGGCGCCCCGCATCCGGACGGAAAGCGGGAAACCGCCTCACCCTGGCGCCGCCGCCACCGTCCAGCCGCTCAATTGAGCTCCGCGCCTCTAGGAATCCGCCGGTTTTATTTTTGTCTTTCGTGGAGGGGGAGGAGCGCCGCAGCAGCAAAATGATGAGCCGCCTCGCTCGGTTTTTCTCCCAGAGCCTTCCCTTCGGCCTCGAACATCGTCGAGGATCCTCCCCACGCGAGTTTGGCAGCAGATGAGGCGCGCGGTGGTGGTGGCGGTAGATGCGCACACTTCAGGCGCCGAAGGTCAGTCGGTATCGCATCGAGCGAAACCACCAGCAGAAAAAGGCGGGGGGGGAGCATCGTTGGCACCGTCCCGCCAATCGCAGGACGATGCGCTTTTCCACAGGCTTTCTTTCTTGGGGGTGCAAGGAATCCACCTGCCTGCCGGACCGGTGCGCCGAAACCCGAAACTCTCCACGCCCTAGTGATCCCCTCTTCCCGGTAGCAAGCACTCGAGGTCGATGCACGGAGTTTGGCACCCCAGAGAATCGGGTCCGTGGGTCGTGGCGGGGTGTAACCCTGGCACGCTCTTCACTCCAGTTCTCCTGTTTGCTCGTGATCTGGACCGCTGCAGGGGGCGGCCCATCGCAGAGGCACTCAGGATGACATCACTCGGTTGTAAGACGGCCAAGCACGCCGTCTCGCTCCTTCGGTGCGGGGGTTGACCGCGGTGCGTCTCCGAGTCCTTCAGCCAGCCCCCCCCCCCCAGATGGCTGCCCAGGTCTCCTCGGGAGAGGGGGCATGACCCACGCCCGCATTGGGGCCAGGTACTCTTCGGGAGGGGGGCTGCGCGTCTCCGGTGTGCTTCTCCGCCCTCCCCTCGCCTTGGAGTGCCTGTTTCCGCTGGAATTGGGGCGGGAACATTCCGGGGCGGCGACCCACCCCCGATCTTGGCAAACGTTTTGTCATCGCAGGCACCGGGGTCATGCAGGCTGCTGTGGCGCCAAACGGTGCCGCTCCGGTGAAGAGGAAGCGGCTGCGGGCGTGACTCCCAGAGCGCACGGCCTTTCCCCTGACCGTGGGACCTGCCTCCACGGCAGAACAGGCCGGGCTCTTGCGCGTCGGACCGCTCGCCAGCTGATGGTCCCGGGTCTTTCGCTCCAAGAGGTCGCTGTGCCTGTTCCGGGGGGGGGGGCTCACCGTGTCTCTGGAAACGACGTCAGCTTGGATCCATGATCCTCCCACGCGCGCAACCCGAGCGCCGCTCCGAATGCGCTCCGCCATTCATGCGGTACGAGAGGTGGCGGGCCCCTCCAATTCCCGGCCATCCGTCGACGGACCTGCCCCCTCCGGAGGCGGAAGGTCAGCAGCACCGAATTCGCTGCGACGAACCAGGAGCGCACCCGCAGTGCTCCGCAGCGGCGGGACTCGGCGAGGTCTGTGCTCGTGACGTCGACTTCGCACCATCGGACTCCGCATTGTTGCCTCGATGCAGGCCTTTGTTTGATGGTGGCCGCTCTAAAAGAAAAGGAAAAAAAAGAGGTGGGGTGGAGGGGCAAAGAAAAAACATAAAACTTTTGAGTTTTCATTGAAAATCTGAAGCGTTTTGAGCTCTCCTGTGGGACAGCGAGGTCTCTGGGCATGCTGACACATTCCAACAATTTTCCTACCAAAAATGCGGGGGTCAACGCTCGAATGCTGGACCGGAGGAACCAAAAAGCACCCCGGGCGAAGCAGCAGGAATGCAGGAGCGAAGGAGAAACTCACCTTCGTCTGCCTTCTCTTCAGCGACGATGCGGCCTTCCGAGCGCGCCTGGTCCTATAGGCGAACTTTTAAGTAAACACGAGAAGAGGTTAAAAGACAGCTGGTCGGACACCCCGAAGATACTTGGCCCGCCGGCTTGGCACCTGCAGATTTTTCCTTGCCCCCGTCTCGGATACTGGGCTTGGCCCCCGAGCGCGGGGGCAAGGAGACTGGGGGCCGCATCCATGGGCTGGCCCGTAGCGGCACGTGAGCGCCCGGGTGCAGGCGGCGCCATCCATCCTGCCACTTCCCTCCTGACGTTTTCGCTTCCCACCGTCAGCTGCTCCGTTCGGTGCGGCGAAACATTTCGGAAGCCCCGAGCGACCGTCGTGCAACAGCAGGGGTGGCAGCTAAAAGACTGATGTACGCTCTTTCTCCGTGGCACTTCCCTGACGTCTCTGGCGGTCGGACAGCTGGGGTGTTCTTCGCGACCACGCCTCGCTCACCCAACGTGTTCTCCGCGTGTGCGCGAATCGGACTATAAATGGATGTCGCTCTGGAGGCGAACAGCGCGCTTCGCCACAGTCTTTGCGCCCATCCGCTTTCGGTTCCTCCAAGTAGGGGGCAGCAGGCGCGCCGAAGACGGGAGCGGCCAACTTTCTGCAAAAAGGAGGCGGAATCGCGCCCCGATCGAGCACGCAATGAGTTGCAGGTGTTCGTTTCGGGAAGGTTCGGGGATAGGATGCCGAACGGTTGCCACGTGAGGGGGTGGTGAGAAGGTTGCGCGTCTTCTCCGCACGTTCCGCGATCCGAAACCGTCCCGCGATGTTCCCTCGTCGTGGTCCCGTGAGAGCAGAGGACGGCTGGATGGAAGGGAAGGGATGGCTGCGCTGCCCGGCTCGACACCGCAGCACGGAAGCGTCGCAGGAGCGAAAACGAACGGACGGACAAAGAGAGCCGACTCGACCTCGCGCGGTTGACCCGACATCAGATGACCAGGTCCTGAAACACCCGGACGATCAGGAAGAGTGCGTAAAGGCGCGAATCCCTCCTGCAGCTGGACGGAAGCGGGCCGCGAATCCTTGCGATTCCGGAAGGCCTGCTCGCACTCGGCCCGGCGTCGGCAGACGAAAACGCGAACACCCAGCGGAAACGGCTGCAAAAAAAGAAAAGAAAAAGAAAAAACGAAGCAGAAAACGGGAAAGCAGCGCGCGCGAGCCGCGGGGCCTGAGGACGAGCGCTTTCGCCATCTTGAAGGTGCTAGGTGAACTTTTGGAGTTCGAGTACGCCCGCTCCGTAGCGCGCTGCCTTGCGGACCCGAAAAAACTTCGACAGCCGCGGGCGGTATTGACAGAGGGTCGTCTTCGCGGGGATGGGACCACTGTGGTCTTCCCGTTCTTGGGGATGCGGTTCTTTCCGTCATTCGGTGGTGATGCACGCGGTTGCGCGGGTGTTCCCCACCGCGATGCAGCGAGTTCGACGGGTGTTTTTGTGGAAGCTCACCATTTGCCCGCGTCCTGTGCTTTGCTTAAACTCTTTCAGCAGATTCGAGGAATTCAGTGTTCCATTGCCCATGGTGCCAAGTCAGTCTCGCACGTTTGCAGCTTTTCTTTTTACAAAGAGTATAAAAGGTCAATTCTTTTCCAAAGATTATGAAAAGCCTGTAGGCGCTCTCGTATGGTTCACAGAGGTTTCTTGGGAGGGTTCCCGTGTACGTGCAGGAGTTGGAAAGAGAACGGATATTCCCTGCAAGTCCCTGCTTGCCTTGCGCCGCTCTCGAGGCATCATCATCTTTGGCTCCTTGCGGAATTTCTCCGTTGCTTGCTGAGCAGCTTCGGAAATCCGAAAGAAACGCCTCGCTACCTGCCTTTCGCCCTGTGCGAGCGCCAGCTGCGAAACTGCGAGCACGCCACGTGTTTCCCTGCAAGCAGCCGGACAGCAGAAGACTGGATGAGTACGGCGGACAACTGAAGGACGAAAGATGTTGTCCGAAGGATGCGCAGCTCGAGATTCAGTTTTTTCTTCTTCTTCGGGCACCTGCTTCTCATCTTTCGCGCGATTTTCAGCAGCAACCTTCGTATGGCTCTTCTCGCACGCAGGAAGGGCGTCATCCGAAGTTGCCATTCGGAGGCGGCTCGCGTGCGCACCAGTGCGAAGACCGAGCCGCCTACGTTCGCACACGCGAAGGCTAGCTGCGCGCGCCGCCATCCGTCGAAACGAATCGGCAGATTCACTTCAGCGCTCCTCGGTCAACCGCCTCCCGTCCTCACGCGATTCACTACGCGGTAACGCATTTGACGTACATTTTTGTTTATTTTGTACCACGAGCGGTCCCGTGACCTCCCGGCATGAAATTGGCTTCCGGCCAGCCTCCAGCGGCGCCATCCCGCTTTGCGTTTCTGCGGCGGATTGCGGTTGCCAGCCGCCGCCCTTGCGCTCACGCGCGCCACTGCCTGTCCAGTGGGCGCGCTCTCGCTTCCTCCCGCCCGGTTGCCCCTGGGGCGTTCACCGCAACCCACGGACGTGCAGAGGCGGTGGTGGGACTGTCACTGCTGCTACGTGGTCTGCTGATCGAGGAGCCTGCTGGGGGGATGGTGGGCGAGGGTTGCCTCGGCAGCAGAGGGGAGAGGAGCAGACAAAAGGGGAAATAAAATAGAGGAAACTCGGGGGGGGAGGGGGGGTCGCTCGCTTCGAAGCGTCTTCTGCATCTGTCGGAGGGTGCTGGCAAGTTCGTGCTGCACGCTTCCCAGACCTCTTTGCCACTCAAAAAGCGGGCTGCAAGTGGATGGAGTCCCCGGCGCCCCAGCCCTTCTCGGCGGCATCCCAGGTGGCCGGCAGCAGCAGTCCCGCGGTGGCAGCAAGGAGCTGCTGGGGATGCGGCAAGGCACCGCTTACGAAGAGGCGCCCCTGGGGTTGCCTTCGGGGGTCCACCGGGTCGCTTCAGAAGGTCCTTATGGGGGCCGGAGGGCAACGCGCCCAAGAGCCGGTGCGAGAGGGATTTCCGCTCTCCTCACCTGCTGCAGTTTGGACAGGCTCATCCCCTCCTCCCCCTCTTCTCGGGTCCAGTGATGCCGGAGGGCGTTGCACGAGAGGCCCCAGCGAAACAGCAGGATCTCCGCCTCCGCCCCCCCCTCAATAGGGGGGGAGGATGCGGTCGCTCAGGAGCTCCGGGGGACAGGTGGAGGTCTTCCCATTGGAATTCCGAGCAACTCACCTTAGCACAAAAGTCCTTTAGGGGGGTGGGGCAATTGAAGTCGGGGCATCAGTCAGCTTGTCTGTGGTCCAACCGCTTTCCTCCTGGAGTCCATCTCCTGCGAGGTGACTCCACCTTGCCAGCGGGCTGCCGCCATTCGGCTCCCTCAGGGAGGGCAGCGCTACCGCACGGGAGGTTCGCTTCGCCTGCGATCCCCTTCTGGGACGGACGAGGACCTCACGGAGCCCGCTGCAGATTGAGCAACGCGAGCGCCTCGGGGTGGGGCTTGTCTTCTGCCGTGATCCTGCGTGTCGCTGGTTGCAGTGGATACACGAGGGTCCCCCCAGCAGGCTCGTCTTCAGTTTGTCGTTTCGACCAGGAGCTGCGAACTGCTCGCCGCGGTGCGGTGTTCATCGCACCGTCGTCGAGGGGCGTTCCCTTTATTTTGGACTTTCCTTTTCCAGTGGGGGTGGGGAGCGTGCGCCCCCTGGCCCGCTTTGCCCCAGTCCGTCAAAGAGATACAGAGAGAGTGACCGTCACCCTCGAACACGGAAGATGGCGCGGCATCGTCGTCGTCGTCGTCGTTGCGAAGACGCCTCTCGCCGCGTCGGCTGCCCAGCGCTGCTGAGCCAAGGGACGATTCGGAATCGGGCGGTTTCACGTTGGCGCCCGAAAGGATGGTCATCAACCTGGGGCAAAATCTGCTGCGTTCCCGCTTCCCAGGACGCGCGGCGTGGTAGCAGTGGGGGGCCGGCCGGAACGTAGAGCGTCCCCGCAGAGGGCACCGAAAACGCAGCAATCCGTGGGGAAAAGGAAAAATCCACAAGATCCGCCTGGACCCGACGCGGAAGGCGGTGCCGGAGCACGGCAGACCTCCGGGGTGACGGATCCAGGCGGAGGCGGGAGGACGCCCGAGGCCCAGGCGAACCCCTGCGGTCCTGGAGTGGCCGCACGAAACAGGACGCGCTCCGTACCCGCACGGCGAGCATGCCCGGCGTCCAGGGGCGTTCCTGCTCGCTCCACGTTCCGTTTTCCTCCCGGATTGTCTCCGTCGGTGATGAATTCCCTGCAAGTTGAAATCCCCACTCTCATTCTCTGGATCGACATCCTGTACTGACTCTCCGATTTGCCTCCCCCCTTTTCGAGGCCTCGTTTACGCGTTTTGCGTCAGCAGCCCCTCGCGTTCGTCTCAGTTTTCTATTCTTGCCTACTCGTCACTCCTCACGCATTGGCAACATCTTGAGGATTGGAAGTCTTTTTTATCTCTTTATTATGAAGTGCGCCTCGGGACAAGGATCAGGAGCGAAACAGGATGTCTCCGTTCCTGTTGCTGACAGCGTCGCCATTATCTTCAGTGCCGGTGCCTCCTCTAGTCTTATTATTGCACTCTTTCGGGTGTCATTCCTAGGAACAGGAATCTCCAGCGGGTCGAGAGAGATGACCTCAGCCTTGCGAGCAGCAGTCGCGCGGCTGTTTCGATTGCGTGTCATTTCAGAGAAAAAGAAAAAAATTCAAAGAAGCGCAACACTGGGGTAGCGCTACGAGCGAGCCCCGGCGGTTACTGCACATTCCCACCAGCACCAGGTGCTGCTGTTCGCTCGTAAAGCAGCGAAATCTCGGGGGGTGCCGCGAGACACGGTGAGGTTTTCCCCCGTCCCGTTCCCTGTGTAGTTTATGTGGCCGCAAATGGCTGCCGTGGAACGAGATACCACACGTGCGGATGCGGTTGCCTTGGATACGTCGCTCACTTATGAGCGCCTGCTCTTCCTGGTACCCACAATCCGCCATAGTTTAAAAATGTACACCAACAGCGTTTTCGCCAGGACTTTGATGTTCGTTGTTCCTCCCTCCTCGTTTGGGATGCCCGCAGAAGGTGGTGGACCACCAACTGCACCCATCACTTGAAATTTCAAATGATGCATGGGATAGGGCAAATCAATGGAGTCACTGCTGTGCCCGGCTTCCACCATGTTTTAACCACTTCGCCGTTTGGTGGATTTGGATCTGCGCTCCTCCTTGTACAGGCGTGGCACTGTTGGTTGTTGATCTGTAACATATTTTATGCGCGCATAACATGTACATGGTATACGCCCATATCATGTGCTTATATCGTGACAAGTGCAGGACGGCATATGCGAAAACATCTACACCAGGGTGCCACCAATTTTACCAGAAGGGGGAAGCCATAGGTGGACTCCCTGATGCATGTGGTGGGAAAAGAAGTTCCTGCTCTCGGAAGGAGTCCGGGTTTTCCGGTGCACCCACTGGAAGGAACCTCCGGAGGCATCGCAGCCGAGTTGCCCAGCGCTCCGGTCCACGAGGCAATCTTTCAAAACGTTGCTTTAGCGAACGGCAGCCTTCGCAAAACAGGAAGAGTGTGATTTCCGGTCAAATGAAATTCCACTCGTCTGCGGGTGGGAAGCGGAGGTGACAGTAACGCGACGACTCGATTCTTCCGCAGCGATGAGGCGCACCAGCCGAGGGATCCGTCACGCACAAAATGCTTCGGGAAAAAAATTCCACAAAGGGAACACGTTTTCCTTCTGGAATGCACGACCACCTGTGCATCCGAATCACGTTGCAAACGCATACGTGACGATCTTGAGCCACCAGGAAGGGTTGCCTCATGTCGAAAAACCCAATAATTCAAATACACGAAAAGTGATGTTCCTTTTGAATTTGTTTGAATTAGATGGCTTCTCCGGTCAATGGCTGGACAATTCAACTATATGGTATAAGAAGAGAGTGGAATCTATTTTGAAAAAATTCAGATGCAATGATGCACGTGCAGTGCAGTACCTTAGAGGTATCTTTTATCGTTAAAGACATTCTCGAAGCCCATGGAATAATACAGCTCACATCCTGATACGGTAATGCCGAAAGTCCAAAATATCTGTGCACTAGGAATACTATACTATTACTCACTTTTGGTTTTTGCAGTTATACTACTCCTCGAAACTCCCATCCTTTCAAACCACTGTTAGCTAAGAGGTCGTTGGAAGGTCACTCAGCTCACCTTAATGATTTTATTAACAATTTTTCGCCAGCGGAGGGAAAGAGATCCAATGTTGCTAATAATTGATTTCTAGAGGTCCAGAATCTTGGACCTGAATGAACTGCCTGAGGACTCTGCAACTGCATAACGTTCGTTACCAGCATTCATTAATAAATAATTGCATTCAGCATTCATTCATAATGCATAAAAATACGGAAACGCTAAAGGCTCTTGAAAATTCTTATTCAGTCTCTCTCATCGAGGAACGGCAACGATACGTATTACAATCAAAATACCAATATGCTGCAGTATTTAAGAAACTCACCAGCATTGCATCGAGCCTGACCTTGTCGATGACCGCGCACTCCTTTCCACATGAATTCCAGTCCGTGTACACGGAACGCGAAGGCAAGATTTTCCCCAGGCGCTCTTCAGATGAAATTCACTTTCCAGCTTGATGTCTCGATTGCAATCATTCGAAGCAGCGAGACTCTTCGTCATCGAAGCCATCTGCTCCAAATAGCTACATCGGCTCCGGTTGGGTCAGCCATGCCCATCGGGAATCGTCAAGCGCTTTATCCGGGAACACTTCACATTCTCAACCTGTTGGCCATTTGCTTATCAAAGTGTATTTCATTTCACTTAATTAGGAGCGGTATCTTTCAAGAGGAAGAAAACTTTTGTCCCTTCCCCTTCCTCAACACCACGTGTCTTGGTTTAAGCTGAAGAGAACGAAAAACGCCTTCCTTTCACATGATTTTGAGTATTAGTTACTCGATATCATGTGAAAATATGACACTCCAGGTCTCACCGTTCGAAATTGGGAACGATGAGATACCTGGAGTATCGTTTTTCAAGAGTGGCAAACGGTTATAAAAGCGGCATGAAGAATCGACAGATAAGTGGATACATGAAGCTCAAGAGATGCGACATCTTTAAAGACCAATTGCAAGTAAAGTGAACCTACAGATTAAAGTTTCCAACGATCCCTGAAATAGGGATCGTCGGAAAAATTGTTCAGGAGATTGAATGACGAATTTCCTTTGTATAGTGACTTCCCGAGTTTGAAATTCCAGAGTTTCAAACGCAAGTGCACCTCGTACGCTCACTCCAAAGAATTTAATTTGAACAATTAGCGGTCGTCTTGAAAGCTGCCTGACCGAAATATAGGAATCCTTGCTTAAAATGCACAGACTTCTTGAAAATACAATGTTCTGGATAAGAGCCATTGAAAAAAAAATCTTTAAAAAGGCACGGTCGTCTGGTCACATTTGTGTCCAGTTTGGTTAGAATTTCTATCACAATGGTTTCTTTTTTTGCAACAAGGCTCTATTTAACTTCTTTCGTGGCACTCTACTCAGAGAAGCTGAACCCTTCTTTAAAATTCATTTGAAATGAAACTTCTGTAAACTTGTCCTAATGACAATCTGCTTCGAAAGAGGCGGCAGGAGATAGCTGCAAGAAGTTACTTTAAAAAAAACAAAACAAAACTTCTTTTGGTGTAGCCTTTCTTTTTTTTTGTGCACCCGGATTAGAAAGACCATGTGGAAATAAAACAGGATAAAGAAGGACCTTGCACTGTTCTTTGCATCGACACGCAGGAAGAGGAATCGGAGCAGTGTGGGAGGAAGAAGAGGAGGAATTGAAATCTTCTCATCGACAACCATAGACGGCTCATTTATTTTACACCATCACCGGTTCTCGTCTTAACTTTCGCAGGTGCTTCTGCCATCATCTCCTCAGCGTCCGTGAGTGGATACTTGGCGTGGCTAAGCCATGAGGTGGTTTCGAGTAATTTCCGAGGGCTTCCTCGTCGTGAATTCGTGAACTGTGGTTGAAAGGCTGAGTGATGGGGAGCGCCTCCACGTCAGCTGGGAGGCGTTCGCGGCAAAGGTGGTGTTGCCAGAGCAGAAACGTGTGCCGGGATGGCGGGTTGAGGAATCAGAAGAAGGATCGAGCCCGACACAGCAGTTTCTCCTCCTGTCCACATGTAAAGTTTACCAAAGCAAAATTTTCTGTTTTTTTGAACCCAGATGCAACCTGCCTTCCTAAGGAGTGTGTTTGTGTGTCTTTGTGTTACGTGTTGCGCTTGCGGTGCCGTGGTCGTTACGACGTAATTCTTTTAATTTCAAGGGTTTCCCCTGCTGGTTTCTGCAGAATTTTCCACTCGTGGCTGCATTGTGCACGCCTCGGATGTGGAATTTCATGAGATATCTCCAAGATCCGTTTTTTTCAGATTTGCATTAAGTTGTGTTACATGTGAGGTAATGCTAGTACTCAATTTAGCAAAAACAGATCGTTTTTTCCTCTCTCTTCCTCTCCTCTTTGCAATTTTGATGGGTTGTGGGTTTCTCGCTGTTGTAACTGTTGTAACTTCGGGTGTTTTCTGTACTTTTGTTTTTTTCTTTGGCCTTTTCTCTTTTTGAAGAATGAACGCTCCTTGTCCCCGGAGCACCCCGTGTGACGACCACCCGGATGACTCAGCAACTGCGCTCTAATGCCTCCTGCAGGAATGGGAATTCATATCTGGAAGTGGAAACGGGAAACTTATAGGTCAAAATTCATGACCAAGGAGAGAGAAGAAAAAAAAAAAAAATGTTTTCTCACGAGTCCCGGGCTGTATTTTACGGTTATGAGAGGGTGTATAATTAGGGGCACATCCAGGTGTGATGTTTTGTTGTATGATTTATGACTGAAATCAGTTGCAACCAACTAGGAACGAGTTCTTCAAGGTACCTCCCTGACTGATTGTTCTATAAGAGCAGAAGGGTGCCAAAATAAAAATCGAGTAAATGACCCTGTTAGGATTTTAGAAAGTAGGGCCAAGTTTCATATTTCCCACTATAGGACTGCGATGTGTGGAAAAATATTACAGTACTTACAAATATTTTTTGCCATGATTGTTACTTCTGTGGTCACATATGATCTCTGTGAACACTTTTTTGTTTATAAGGTGAATATTCAGAAATGTGATATCGTTTGAGGAGTGTTCCAAAAAGCAGGATGATTACAGGTTTTCATCACTTGCAACAAATTCTGTAGTCAGGTTTGTGTGGAAAATGCATAAAAAACATTTCATCAGAATTGGTTAAGGAATTAATTTCGAGTCTGCTTTAAATTATAGCCAATTTATAACTGTTGCTGGTTGGGTTGTAAAGTACAGGCTTGCATGTAGCAAAACCACTTTCCAGTTACCTAAAGTTTATACCTATATGGGAATGCATAAGCATTTATTAGTCAGAATCGCACAAGTCTGATTTAGGGTCATTCTTCCATATAGGTTCATTCCAGAAGAGAAAAGGAAATGAACACATATTTTGAATATGCTCAGTTTTATTCAAAGTTGAGGAGTTGTATAAAAAGATTATTTTTCTCTCGAAATATTTGAAGTTATTGATTATCCAACTTTTATTTGGAATCATTTCACCATAAGTCATGATTTCACAAACATTCTTTGCATGGCAAATAGCCTTAGAGAAGTTGGCTGATGGTAAGTGAATTATGTGATTAAGTAATCTTACAAGAGCATGTAGTGCAAGTTATGTAAATGGCAGTGTAGCTTGCATTTCCTACCATTTCCCATATTGGAAAATGAGCAAAAGGGAAGAATTTATTTGCTTGTTTTCTCAAAATATAATTGCAAATTGCATGAAAACAAGATTGATTTAATTAACATTAATGCCAAATTTATGTTCGTTTTTTAAGATTTTGCTTTTCAGTTAAAAACTCAAAGAAAGAAATGTCAGTTTGGGCAAGCATAGACAATAGCAGTTGATGTGAAAGTTATATATGAAAGTTTGTCATAGCTGAATCAAAATGTGCTTGTCTTATTAGGTTTATATTGCTGTAAAATTTGCTGCCGGATCAGTTGTATTCTGTGGTTCTGTGTGCTTGTGGTTGATTGTGACATGAGAGCAACTGAGTTGATTCTTTTTTCAGATCCATTTCCTTTGATTATGGACCTGTTTTTGGACCTTTGCAACTTTTGGACAGTTCGTGGAAGTATTTAGGAGATGATTCAGATAATCCAAAAATTAAGGCATTATATTTTTAGTCAAGAGAATGGATAAATGGATGGGTATGAAGATTCTTTTAGTATGCACTTTTATTTTATGTGGACAAGGTAAGAAAAATACAAGTTTTGATCTCTTAAGAAATGGTACACAGGTGGTAAAGGTGCTGATGTTATTGACACAAATGATGAAAATGCTATCTTTTGTAAAGACTTGATCAATAAGAATACATGGAACAGTGATCAGCAGTACTCGTGTTCAAACATTTCTGTCCACAGAAATAGCAAGTAAGTGATACAAGAGGTACTTAATAATGGTACTGTAGATTTTTTTTATTTTCAACATTAAATGGAAAAATCACTGTAATAAATGCAGAAAGTGGTCATACTGTCTGGTCATTGGAGACACAGCCTGGTCCTTTACTTGTTTCCAGTTTAAGCAAAACTGAGGTATTATTTTGAGAAAAATAACCATCATTTGAAAAATACATTGTTTGTTTGTGGCATTTGTGGATATAAATCTATCTTCATAAAGTTATCAGTATCACTTTAAATAGAAAATCCATCCTTGCTTGTCCAGTCTTTAATCAATTTAGTTCATTGTTTGTTTTGTAATTTCTGAGAAAATTTATTATTGTGTTATGTACTTTCTATTTTGCTCAGAAACTTTGATTGCATGGTTTTATTTGTTTAGTTTAAGGAAAACTCAATTCAAGTAAACTGAACTGTTTATGCTAGTTTTTTTTTTTTCTTGTGGCTTACAACTGATTTATATTTTAGCATAGTTAGAGTGAAGTTTTCAGTTGTCTGTTGCATCTTTCTGTTAAGTAAGGCATGTTATATATTTTAGTTTGTAAAATATTTTTTATTCTGCATCTCTGTTTAGTGTTCATGGCTTACTTAGTTCACTGGTTCTTCCATTTTGGGCAATAGGGTGTTGCTATCGAGTCTCAGAACATCAGACATCAAGATATACAAACCATTGGAAAGAAAAAAAAATAAAAGCCATTAGATGAATGAACTTTTGAAATTAAAAAAAACCTAATGGAAAGACCTAAACCAGAATTGTATGCCTCTTTACATTAGGTTTGGTGTTTAATTCATATTTTTTAAACAACAGAGATACAAATTCGTGAAAAAGCATTTGATTTGTCTCTTAGCATCAGATTAAAAAGCATCTCGTCTATAATGATTATCTTCATGTTGTGCTTTTTTTATAATCATCAGCTTAAGGTCTTTGTGCTTGGAAATAGAAGCAACTATTTAGATTCCCATCAGAGAATCAGTAGTCTGTTTCATCTGACGGTTTCTTTGTGATCTAGAAGCATCGAAAATGGTCATCGCATTTATTCATGATCAACTAAATAGTCAAAAACGAAAAATGCTTTTTGGTTCACAAGTTGGGTCATATTTCATTATTGTGGCCAGAAGTGTTTTCTATTCTATCCATTTTTTTGATCATTATTGTTGTTTTTGTTTTTGTCCTGACGGTTTCCTTTGTCTGAGGTGCTCCAAATCTCCAAATCATAACAAAAGGTAGATGTGAAGTAGTCGTTAAATTTTGATCCTTTTTTTTGTTGACAAATGTTTGTTTTTTCCCATCTCTCCCTCAGCTTTCATTTAACAAAGTAAATAGGGTGTGTGTTTGGCGAGTTATGCATTATTGAAAGACATCGAACTGAGATTTAAGTGAAACTCTTTTCTGTGAAACTCTTGGTATCCTCTTGGGTGTTCTTCATAAATGCATTTTGGGTTTGTATTGGCATATTTTGAAACCCAGATGGTACATACTCGTGTATGCTTTTCTAAATAAACTGGTCCAGCCTCTTTCATGGATCGTTTTGTTTTGTTTTGTTTTGGAGTCGGAACTCAAACAGTGTAAACATATCTTCTTATGCTGATGAGCTTGGACACTGAAATTCAGTGTAAAGCTGCATTTTCTTTTCAAATAAAGCCATGGTGAAGTTCGCTCTCGTTAAAAGCCTTCATTGTATGGTCATTCTAGTTTTTTGCTGAAATAGTCTTTGGTTATGTTGAGATGGCAGTCTAGGAAAAATGTACTGGCTATCAATCCGAAAAGCACAAAGCCTTTTTCTTCTAACACTGGTTCCTTTCTTTTGACACTGGTTTGTAAACCAGTGAGCACATTAATGAAGATCCATCCATTTGTGTGTGAATTTCAATCCCAACAAACAAAGTGACTTCCGTTTTTTGATGCACAAAAAAAAAAAAAAGCTAAAAACAAAAGGCTTCTGATGCAGCTTCCAATGCAGATTTTCCCACGTGAGCAGGTTCTTGTAAGCTCTATTAGTAGCAAGCAATTTCACTGCAAGTTGGTATTGTGAAATAATTAACATTGCCCTAGGAAGCAAATGATGAGCTTTTGATTGGGAAAGGTTTTAAAAGTCTACCTCTGTCATTCATTTATAAATGTGGGCCCCTGATTTTCCAGAGTTTGGATAATCCTTGTCTGAACTTTTGAGCATGTTGTCTGAAGCACCCATGTCTAAGATGTGAGAGGAATTCAAGCTATTTATTTATGTATTCCTCATTTCTTGTCTTTCGCTGTTGTGGAATTTTTTGTTTTATTGTTTTCAAGTGAAGTTTTGAAGTTTGCTGTTGCTACCATCAGATTGAGAAGCCCTTTTTTTTTTCTTTTTCTAGTCCTTTAATCATGATCAGTGGTTTTGGCTCATACCATCATTGCAAGGAGACATCTACAAATTTGATGGTGTTTCCCTTCAACCCATCCAGCTGTCTGCTGAACATTTGCTTGATTCCTTGCCTGTTGAAGAGGACCTCGTTTTCACAGGTTAAAAACTATTTCAATGAAATATTCGAGTTTGTGTAATTTCGTCAATATTAGGCGGTAAAGATATCCAAACATACGGCATTTATGCCTATACTGGGAAAATGCACTATGTATGCTCATCTGAAGGCTGTTCGTTTGGGAGCGACAAAGAGATCCCACCAGATAGTGATCTTATTGTGATTAAGCGTTCCACAAAGATTGTTCGTGCTATACAGTCTCGAACAGGTTCCGAAAAGTAAAATGATAATACAGATATCTGTGTACTGTTGTGGACTTCTTAGGTGGAACTTTAGTGTAGGCAGTCATGATGTCAGGTTTGCTCCAGAATACGGCGATATTCCTTGCCCGCCATTCAGAGATTCTAACCTACCATTGTCCTCCAATCACATCAAGTCTGATGTGTCTGTCAGACTTTTGGTTTCTCAAGGGGTAATTCTTGGTGTCAGGGATGGTGGACACACTGTCCTATGGCAGCACACTGTGAGTTGTATTTCCATCATCATATTAATCATTTGGGTTTAGTTGAATAATCCTATTGAGGCTGCATGGAGTTTGGAGTTGGGCTCTTTGCAGCCACTGGATATATTTGATTTAAGTCTGGAAAACTTACCATCATCTTCACTCTATCTGGGAATTTATCAAAATCAGGTAGGTGGAAAGAATATTGATGGTAATGCTGTGCGCAGTTATATGTACAACAGAATCTTCAGTGGACCAGCGTAATACTTTCTAGCAGTAGTCGCACGCAATTGCCTGCACCAGTTTATGAATTTGACAGGTCATCTGTTCAGCATCCACCTCTTCCAAAAACAGAACTAAGCTTGTTACCGACAGCATTGTCTTTGTGGTCTCCAAAAGGTCCCTTTCATCACAAAATAAAGTGCCCTTTGCAGACTGCTAGCACCACTCCTAATTTCACAATCAATGAAGACCCTGATTCACCAGTCCAAGTGATGATCATCTCCATGTGGTATTGGTGGTATGTACAAGAAGACCACTTCTTCCACCAGGCGTGGGAATGGTTTGTTTCGTAGGAAAGAGATCCTTGCTGTCAGTGTTGTGTTGACCTGCGTTGTGAATTTATTTGTGGCCGGAACTTTAGTTCCAAAGTGGCGTAAGCAGGTTGCTGAGGAAACACTGCAGTGCTTGCTCCTGAGGCTGAAGCATAAGGTTTGTATTCGAGTTTTGTGTGCTCGCTCGCCGTTCCTGATCGCTGAATTGGACAAAGAAATCAGTCGCAAACCACCACGTGGTTCGTTTCCCCACTATCAGTTCGGCTTTCCTGCAGCTGTTGTGTGTGCTGTTTGAGCATTTCTGTTTTTCCCTTCCGTCGGAACGAAATTCCATTAAAATACCTGCGTTCTGTTACTTGTTAATCAGAAGTGCAAGGCTCCGCTTACTTTGGAAAAAAAGGGATCCCCAAGCAAAAAGTGAAGGTGAACAGACTGTGTCTTGTGGTCCTTTAATTGCTGATTGCGGAAACTCCGCCCTCGGACCTTGTAATGTTCTTTTTGTGTGTGTGTTTTGTTTTCCTTTCGCACGTGTACTGTTTTGGCGACCACCCTCGGATGTATTCGTGAAAGTTGTCTATCGTGAGCCCGAATTAAGGGGCACCGTGCACCTCTGGATAGGAATAATCGCAACGCGAATGCACCTCCCTCGCGAACCTTGTGCAGTCTTGTGGAACGTTGGCATCCGAGTCTTCTGTCCTCAGCATCCTAGATACCCTCTTTGGTTAAGCAGGGTCGGCGGGTGCTGCACGTGCCTTCGCGCATGGAAGAACGAATCAGTGAGCAACGCTTCAGAGGTTCCGAGCTCGTGTTGCTCAGTTGAGGATTTCATCTGTTTTGCACGTGTTGTCGGTGTGTTGTCTCCCACCCCCTTCTCCCTTTCGTCCCCTACGGGGAAGTGCATCAAGCATCCGGCGGTTTTGGGCTTGGCATTTCCATTTTCGTGCCCTTTGGAAGCTCAGGGATGGCCGGTGAAGATGGATTGAATCGAAAGCATCTCGCGACTTTTGAAGTGTTCCCGCTATGTGACTTCTGCAACTGCGTGCGTCCGAAATTAGTCGTTTCGGGTGTGCAAAGTACTTTCGGTATAGCACCAGATTGTTTTTAAAGGGTTCTTCCGGGAAGATGGTTTTCAGCGTGTGTCGTCCGTGTAGGGCCTGGCCATCGTGCAGAAGAGCAAGCTTCCATCCGAATCCTCCAGCGCATCGCTGTCGCACTCTCAGAACAACGGGACGGAGTTCAAGTCACGGTACCTGTCTGATTTCGAACCCCTGCACTGCCTCGGACGAGGTGGCTTCGGCGTCGTCTTCGAGGCACGCAACAAGATAGACGATTGCCACTACGCGATCAAGCGCATCTGCCTCCCCAACAAGTAGGTGGATTCTCTTCCCCCCCCCTCCCCGTCCATTCATTCGTCATTTTTCGCAACAGAGAGAAATCGCGTGGCAGCGTTCTGCAAGAGGTCAAGACCTTGGCCAAGCTGGACCATCATCACATTGTTCGCTACTTCAACGCGTGGATCGAGGAACCTCCCAAGGGGTGGCACGAAAGAGCCGACCTTTGGTGGCGCGATAAGTACGCGGGTGAAGCAGTGGAAATATGGCCGTCTGCGGTTCCTTCTTTCAGCAGCGAAAGCGCTGCCATCAGCTGGTTGCTGCACAGCCCAAGGATGATGGCGTCGTGCAATAATAATCTGAAAGACCACTGTCCACCAGAGAGTTTGGATTCCCTCTCTTCTTCGTCGTTGCCTTCTCCCGAGTCCGCAGACGACGATTCGTTCATCGAGTTCAGACATTCGGTCCAGAAGCTAAAAACACCAGAGGCTTCTGTCCCGCATTCCATCACCTCGTCGTCCTCATTGCCCTCGGTTTTCGGAGTAGACTCTCCCGTTTTCCTCTACATTCAGATGCAGCTGTGCCGTAAGGAAAGTCTCCGAGACTGGCTCATGAAAAACACGGTCGAGAGGGACAAAACACTGGTAGGCCGGCGGTTCTTTTCCCACGCTCCCCTTGAGCACCGTTTCAGGTGCTAAACCTGTTCCAGCAGATCCTCCTTGCTGTTGAGTACCTGCATTCCCATGGGATGATACACAGGGACCTGAAACCCTCCAACATTTTCTTCGCCCTTGATGGCACCATCAAAGTGGGCGATTTCGGTTTGGTGATGGACATGCAAGCGACATTCGAGGGTGACGCTCATCCCGGTGGAGACTACTCGAGCTGGAGCAAGCACCAAGTAGGCACGGACATCTACATGAGTCCCGAGCAAATCCAGGGCTGTTCCTACGATTGCACTGTGGACATATATGCGTTAGGGTTGGTGTTCTTTGAGCTGCTCGTGCCCTTCGTGACCCAGATGCAGCGAGTTCACTGTCTTAAAGAGATTCGCAACCATTGCTTTCCCGGCGATTTCTGTATTGCCTATCCGAAAGAGCTGCAGCTGCTGAAAAGAATGCTGTCCTCTTCCCCAGCCCAGCGCCCATCCGCTGTTGACATCCGGAATGCTCTTCTAGTCACTTGATCCTGAAAAAGAGTGTGTGGTCTTGGAGAGAGAACCGTTCACCAGTGCCAGCTGCCTCTTCGATCGCTTCCTTGCACTTGGCACACGCGATACTTGATTCCCTCAATGCGGCTTCCACGGCCACACAGTTGAATTTGATGAGAAGGTCAAGTTCTAGCTCGGAGGCCGCAACTGGAAGAGGAGTCTGTCCTTTAAAATACACAAACAAAAACACATCAGCCATTTACCCCTTAGTCTTTCTGTTTCTTGTAACCATTGGTTCATGTTTTGCTCCAGTTTTTCTATTTGTTTCAATTCGTCATCCATGTGCTGAGTAGACATGTGCGCAGTGACTGGTGGGGTTCTGCCGAGTAATACAGCTGTATTTTATGTACGGACCTGTGTATTTCAATCTCACTGAAATCCGACACGTTCGTGAATTGTCGACTGCTGGGGAACTGTGTGAACCGCACCCGTGAAAAAAGCGGGCTTTCACGAGTGCTAAAAGCATGGGATATTCGTTACGGAAAGAACAGCGGGGAAGACCATTCTGTTTGGTAAACACGTGTGCACTGTGTGCATGTACGTATATTTGTGGGGGGGGGGGGGGCGGGGGGGGTTGTGGTTCCCCCACAGAATCATTTCAGGACGGAACTTCGTGTTTGGCATGCCGCTGTGACCGGCTGCAGTTTTTACCCGCACTGGGAACTCCACGCGCCGACTCCCTCCCCCCCGCGAGCAGACGCACATCCGTTGCTGTCGTACGCAAGTGACAAGCAGTCACGTTACCACCGTGCCGTTCTCCAAATTGCGCTGTGCACATCGTGCAAAGCCTGCAAAAAGGAAGGTAATCCGAACGAGGGCGCCTCCGCCGTTCGTGTGGGCAAAACCGAAAACGGGAAGCAATGCCCGCACCATGAAAGGAAAAAAAAAGAAACGCGAGCGCCGGCCGAGGCGGGTCCAGCTTTCGACCCCCTTGCATTGGGGGGGAGCAGGCGATTGCGCGCGGGATACGGCGACGGCGGAGCGCTTCCCAGCGAAAAGGGACGACGGGATACGGAACGGTGCAGAGCCGAGAGGGACTCGTCGTCCATCGGGAAGGATGATGAGCTGGGTTCCGAAACGGCAAAGTGGGTTGGTTTGCGCGCCAAGATCCGTCTGGGTGGAAGCGAAATTCCCAATCGCTGTAGCTTGAGTGCAGAACCAACCAGAATAGGGATGGGTGCAAGCTTTTGCGGGAGACCGGGAGCCCTCAAAGCGGGTGATGCAGCGGCGGGCCAGAGGAGCCCCTACCCCCTCCTGACGGAGAAAGGCACCTTGAAAGAGTGCGAAAGCTGGCGTCCATCGAAGAAGACTTCCGTGGATGAGAACCCACCACCCAGAAAACTTGATCGCCCCAACTTTCCGGCTCCAGCCAGGAAAACACCAACTTCGTGACTCTGTGAACTTTCACAGTTGCCCTGCCTCGACAGCGTGTAAGAGACGATACAAAAAATTATCGTTTCGTTGTGGCGTAGAAACACGCTCTTCCTTGGTTCTATTAAACTTGAGAATTTAGCCTCAAAAAGTTCCTTCTTTCTCTTCTCTTTTTTGCTTGCTACCGACTTGAACTTCCAAGGAAAGCAAAAGGGGGAAAGCAAAGAAAGTATGTAGCACAGGCTTTTTTTTCATTGGACGCGTAAACCAGCTTGTGGCATTATTTTTCCTTCTGGTGACCCCCCCTCCCCCCATCTCCCCGTCCCCCCAAAGATCTTCCAGCAAAACCGTCGCAAGTGGAGCAAACCGCATCCAGCAGGCGGGGGTGGTGGTGCCGCATCATCAGAACAAATGGGTGGCACAGAGCTAACCCGAGCGATCGGCTGGAAGGATTGCACCTCTCTACGTTGCAGGTCTCACAAAAAAGTAACCTTCCTTATCTCCCGACAAGAGAGAGGGCAAATGCTGCTGCTGCTGCTGCTGCTGACAGTGCAAAGTTCGTTTCTTGTCGATTCACAACACTTCGCAAATTCAACTCAAGGTGACCAAACTATTCAGCGCATTGGGCGTCCTTTTCGAAGTATAGTCCTGGTCACATTTTCTTTGTGTGGTACGTTGAACAGTTTCCAAGTTCCCGCTTTTTGTTCCTCGCTCCTTTGTTTTTTTTTTTTTTTTTTTGCCCTGCTTGAGAATTTGTATGCTAATCAGGAGAATAAAGCAGCATTGGAAAGCTCCTAATTTTGTTTCCTCTATATCTGGTTTTCAGTTACGCGAGCTCATGCTTACTTGAAAACCAAGAAAGCTGAGTTCAAGAAGGAAATTGAAATCCAGTTCACTGGTTCTTGGGACGAGTTAAGCATGGCATTGTGAGTAAAGGTTGCAACGGAGAAAGTTTTTTCGGAAAAAATAAAATGAAATAGAAAGATCTATTACGGAACGAAGCACCACATCGGCGCACCAGCATCACCAACTCATTTCAGGAACCGAAGACCAGAAGTTGGCGGAACCAGAAGTGCTTTCATCGAAATTATCGTAACCGTGAGAAATTTTCGCCTACGGGCACAACCATTTAAAAACACTTCGAGTTGCCAGAAGAAGAAGAAGGGGGAAAAAAAAAAGAAGCTTTTTTTGGGGGATTTTTTTTCACGAATGGGGGGGGGGGAAGAAAAGAAAAAAAGGCGGCGTTGCGCAGAATTATGCATAGAGTGTGCTGTTACTTGACTGCTTGTCAGACGGCTTGAAAAGTTGAAATGTTTTCCAATCACTTCCTCGTCGCAAACTTCCTCCTTTCCCGATGCCCGTGCTCACATGCTCGCAGCTTTCCCCGAGACTGCGAGATCACTGGGAATCTGGGAATAGATGAGCATATTTTTAGCTCCCGTGGGAAGAAGAAGCTATTTCCTGATTTTTCGTCTGCGAGCCGTAGTGCGCAACATGGACACCAAACACCACGACGTGATTGCGAAAGTGCTACTCCAGGGCAAAAATTTCGGGACGGGGAGGAAGGAAGAGAGGGGCGGGGGGGGGGGAGGAGGAAATCAAGAAGGAATAGTCTTCACCTTATCGCAGGACCGGAATCTCGATTCCCAGCAGGAACTTGACGTGGAAGCGGGACTTCGAAACCCAACAGTCGGCAAACGGACGCGTTTCGGCTGAAGAATCTCGAGGCAGTGCAGTAAAATGGAAGCAAAATTTTTTTCGTGATCGTCCACTTCAATCCCAAGGTTCGAATCAAGCTAAGCCTGGGATTAAAATGAACACAAGTGCGGGACTTATTTTTAAAATGGCATCGGTGGAGTAATGTCTCACCACTGGACTGGAAAACGAATCAAACTTTCAACACTGCACCCAGTTAAGCTAGCAAGCAAGCAAGCTTTCGAGCATGTCTCGTTCGAGAAGCAGAAACAAAAACTCCAACCGACATACTGCTTTCCATGCTTCTAAATAATTAACAGATATCAGCTAATTGCACATCAAGCAATTGGGTCGATGGCAGGATTTATCTCACACGTGAGAGCACTCGACAGAGGCTTATCACTTGGGAGGATCTAGGCTTAACCACTGCCTCCCAAGAAGGAATTGTTTTCCTTTATCCATCTTGATCGCTTAAACTTGATATGTCCAAGTGTGTGCCCATTGCTCCCCCTTTTTTCTTTTCGCTGTGTGTTTTTCTAAAATCCTAGGTATTTCCACTGGATGATAAATAAAACGAATGTATCCGTAAATGATAGAGAGGATGAAGGCAAATAAACAAGTCACGGGCATTAAGCATCGTGTCAGAAATGTCTGCTAACAGCTTTGGTACTTATTGTCACTGGAGCATTGCGTTAAAAAAAATGATATCCATCTAGAAAATTGCAGTCACATTTCTGTCAAACCTGAGTTTGTGTTTTCGGATTCGTCACCGAGTCGAATCGCCATGATCCAAATCATAACGAGGGCTTTTATTTCTAAAACCAATGTAGAGGCGAAGCAAAATTCGATGTTTTCGGTGGCTTCTGAAACTGAAAGTCTTTTAAGAATAAATGGTTTGAGGGGTTTGGGTAATAGCGAGAAAATAAATAAATAATCGAAGGGTTTGAAGTAATAGGAAGAAAATTCATTGTGTAGTGCATCATCTAATAGTCGAAAATTTTTTGAAGAAACTGAATGACAGGGTGTGAAAACATCTCAAGTCCTCAATACATGCTAAACTTGATAAATAATTGTGTACATTGAGCTCTCTTTACCTTCCAAGTGAAATAATGTGCACGTGACTGCTTCCAATGACCTATGAAATGAATACCAAGTTTCATTTGTGGGTAGGGCTCCCACTTTGTTTTATTTATGTACGTTTCACTTCACGTGCTGTTTTAAAATCTTATTTTATGAACGGCCCTTTGCTCTTTTTTTCTGTTGTCAGAATGGCGTGTTTCAAAATTTCGATTGCACAGCGATCGTAAAATAAACTTGTGTAACTTAACTCTGGAAATAACCTAATTATGTAACTGCTGTAACAGCACAATTCTTCCTAAGGTTTGGACAAAATTATGGTACAAGTTCTGGATTCTTTAAGAAGAGTTCCATGCATGAGGTTGTTCAAAAATTGAAGGTTCAAGTGAAAATAGTGGAAAGCTGAATGGGAAGTTGAAATTTCTGCTCAACCAATACAATCAGATAAATAGAGATCTTTCGCTTGATTGGAATTGAGGACTGTAAACGTCCTGATTACAAGTGAACGTAGACAGTTTCGCAAAAATTATCTTAGTCATGTGAAAAATCTCCCGGAAATCATACCTTCAACTTCTGTGGTTCTAAGTGCTGAATGTCAAGGCTAGATGGATCTGCTGTTTAGAAAAGTTCTTCAAGTTTGGAATGCAGCTGCGTCTCGAAAGTAGCCAATTGAAAACCAAAACGAAAATTTCTGCTCAATAGCTCTGGTGCACGATGCTTTCTTATAACTCTTTTTGTAGTTCAAAGTGAAATGCAACCCGATCTACGTACACAGTTTCAGCTACTCGTGCCTAAAATTGAAGTGCTAAACCTGCAAAATATGTACTGTCGTAGAACGAAGCCATTTTTTGATGGATTCTTGGAGCTCTTTCGTCTGTATTCTCACCTCCTTGAATACAGTGAGCTTGAAATTCCGTGTTGAACTGAGGAAGAGACCGTTGCAATCGTTGCCTTCCTTCTTTGTATAGTTTCTCGATATCTGAGCATCTCTCCGATTTGAATGAATCCAATCCCATGGGGCATCTGCCTCCTTGGGAATTCTCTAGTTGTCTTGTTGATTGTCGACTGTCTCTGTGGTTGAATGTCTAGCTTGGACTTACGGTTTTTACATCGACTGAAAGGCTCCTTCGAATCAACATTCCAAAGAAAGAAAGCCACTGTTCCAAAACTTGCACTTGGGATCTACATTTCAAGAACCTCCATGCACATTTTGGGACTGCCTGATACCTCTCCGTCTTCATCGAGAAATACTGAAACTGCCGAGAATGCCACCTGTCTACAGTGGCATTCTGATACCCAGTCCTTTATCGAGCAAAGTTCAGCTTCCATCTGCTTACTGAACCGAATTCGTGACTGATGTTTCACTTGGCAGAATTTCCCATCATTGCAAGTGAACGGAGATGTACACGGCATGCAGATAGTTAGAGTAAAACGCAACTTTTTTTTCTTCTATGCCGGTGCATCAGGCTTGAGACTTCCTCATCTGGACGTGCAAACTTGTGCAAGTGCAGGACCAGGAAGCAGAAAAGCCACTTTTATTTTCAATGCGAGACTCTCTGAAAGGATTTTTGTCTGCCCATCGGCGTATGAATGAAGGAATGGGTCCGAATCCCCTGAAGGTAAACTGGGAGCACTTTGCGTGAGCATCGCGACTGTTCCATTAGGAATTTTTTTTTCCTCCTGTTCGGATCAAAAACACCGACGAAAGATTTCATCCTGGTCATGTCGCTTCGAGCAAAGTAATTACTGCTTGAGAGAAGAAGTTTTTTGGATCACACTCGACATTCTTTTTATATTAATAATGGGAACCCTGTTTTCAATAACCGTCTATGCGTATCCATAGCAACGGCGCCCAGCAGCAAAAACGTGTCGTGATATTACCGAAGACCTCGTTCGATTTCGATGTTTTTTTTTCATATCGATCTTGCAGGCCCTCCATTTTGTTTTTGTTTTTTTGAAAAATCCGTTGCCATGATGACGAGGGCTTCTCCTTGGTTGTTAAGAAAAAGAAGTTAATTTGTGGGTCTCTCTGAAACACCATAATCCATCTCTTATCTGAGGTGTGCTATCTGATTTGGTGGGAAAGGGAAGGAGCAGAAGCGAGGGCGATTTGCTGGCAAGCTGAGGGCAAATCCAAGGGGCCACCCCCGGAGATGGAAAACGAACGCATGAAGGAAGAGTTGTCTCTGGATGAACAAGAAAGTTCGTCAATTCAGCAAGGTCACTGTGACGTCGCAGATTACGAACTTTTACGGATCGTACGTTTGCGTGAACATAATTCTCCCTACTTTTTTGCAGCGGCGCAAAACTCCATTCCTGGTGGTTCCAAGGGGAGAGCTTTACTCGCGGGATAAGGACTTTTGGAAAGATCGAGCTTAACAGATAGCATACTGGAAGTGTGAATAAGATGATGAGTGTTTGGGGGAGGTGAGTGGGTGAGGGAGGCGGGAGATATAGTTTCGGTTGGATCAGCGAGAACGGTTAGTCAGGAGCAACGAAAATGAATCCAAGCCGCAGTCACCTGGAGTCGAGCACGAAGGCTCGCAACCTTCGATTTGTACAGGAAACGTTTGAAGGTGTGGGAAGCATCGTTCCAGATGGCAAGAAGACTGTGTGCTTTCCAGAGTATGAAGCAAGCGTGAGTCAAATGCGAGTCTGTTCTTCATCGAATCCGGAGGCCACGTGGATGCTGAGGTCTCCGCGCGTAGCACCAGGAGCCGCAGGTTCGAATACCCATACACGAACCGACGCAAGGGAAATGAATGAGTGAGTCGCGGGTTCGAGTGCCCCCCCCCCCCTCAAGATGACTCTGGCTGGCCCCCAATCGGGTGAAGCACTGGTTAGATGCTGGTGAAAACCGGATGCCCCCGATGAGTGGCCGGAATTGGAGAGTCGACTCCCCCAGGGATCCTTCGAGGAGACTGAATCAAAGAATGGGTAGTCCCCTCCGGTTGTGCAAAGGAGCCGTCCTCTTCCCCCTCCTCGTGGACGGACCATCCATCTCGCACCATGGAGCTGGTGGATTGATACCTCTCCAGAGTGCAAGAAGCAAGCTGCTCCCTCTTGGGAGCGCCTTTTGGAGGAAATGTCCCTTCGAGGCCCTCTTCAGAGGAGGAAACAGGAGCGGTTCCCTAGCTGGTTTCCTCCGGAGAAGAAATTCCGAAGATGCAACTTCCATTCTCCTTCAATCAAATTATGGTTCTTCACTAAACTTAAAGGAATTTATTTAATCATTCTTCAGAGTCGTAAAAATTCTGCACCGAAGATGCAATTTTGCAAGCGGATGGGTGGATTCAAGATTTGTAACTGATACTGCTCCATTCCATCGTGTGCTCTCTCTCTCACATCATAGAACAAAGGGCATTTTATTTTGGAAAACTGATGGCTAGGCATCAATGCATAGAGTTACGTGACATGTTCTTGTTTATCAATTAGAACTTTTTTTCGCTTGATTGGAATTGAGGACTCTAAACGTCCTGATTACAAGTGATAAACATAATAAACATAGTAAGTAATAAACAGGTTTCCTAAAAGTCTTTTTCGAATTTCTGGGAAATGTGCGCCTCTCTTATCTTGGTAGCCTCACATCATAAACCGTGGTGAAACTCCTTCGATAGTAGCATTTAGATGATTAATTCTGTTTAAAATCGCTTTTGTTTATGTTTCCAATGAAATGCGTAGGGAGTGAACTGAAACTTCTAATACTTTCTCAGTGGAATCATTGCTTCATTTTGCTTTCGTACTTATCATCCAAGAGTTTCCCAGGTGAAAATGGAACGGAAAGAGTAAACAGGGCTGTTAGCATGAGGGAAAAATGCTTTAAAAAAGAAAAAAAATACATATTTTCCCGATTTCTTGACACGCTTGCATTTCATTTTTTTTTTTTTTTTGGCTATAAACGGTTTTGTTACAACGATGTATTTTTCGTCCTCGTTTCTCCTTACCCTTCCTGGAAAACCGCCTGAAATCAACATTTTCTTTACTCGGTTCAAAGATCTAGGGATGGAAAAAAGCTTGAAGCAAACATAATTCGGTTCTTTGGTACTGAACACGCTTATCGGTCAAATGACTTTCTTTCAAAAAGTTGCTATCAATGCATTATCAAATATTTGGGCACTATTTCTTAAGCAAATAGCTGCTAATACAATGTTTGACAAGACTACTAACTTTAGAAGGCGCCATTTTCCATTGTAGGAAACTCATTTTCAAGCAGAATTTTCCTATTCACTTGCGGCTGTGCTTCCAGAGTCTTGGCTTCAGGGGATGGTTTTGTTGGGGACTTTCATCTTTCGATGTTAAGTTAGAAAGAGGAAGTTCTAACCAATCAATTTACATAGAAAGATGTTTGTTCCTATCGAAGTTCCTGTGTCTTGTTTTCTCAAGATTATTCATGGATCTCTCTAAAAGCAGTTCTCCCAAGATACCACTCTTCCACACGTTTCATATACCTTGGACGGCTATTATTTACTCTTCCCTCCCCTCCCCCCCTCCTGCCGATTCAAGTCATTTCAATTATACAAATTTTCTCACCGAGTGGTTTTCTGTGGATGGAAATCCAGTATTTCCCCGCTGCTCGTGACCAAGGTCAGGAATCGTCCCCAATTATTCTTTTCTTTTTCCCCCCTCTTCTTCTTCTTCTTATTCTCCCCTCCGCTCCCCTTCCCCCCATCAGTGAATTGGAAAGTTTTAGCACGGCTCGGTGTCTATGATGCAGTATGTCGGTGGTGGTGGTGGTGGTGGTGGTGGAGGGATGGGGGGGGGGAGGGGAGGGGGGAAGTGTCTTTTAAATTTGCCATCTTGTTTTTCCCTACAAGGGACGGACCACGGGCGAAGGGGAGCCTCGCCGTGTGTGGAAAGGAAAGAAAACGGAAAATCCCGGTGGCTCTGGCATCGTGGTTCTTTCGGAAGATCCAGGAGGAACGTGCCGCTGCTTCACGTGTTGAATGGCATGCGTTCCGACGGCTTGCGAGTTGTACGAGCGCGGGCCTGTGACATTCGTGAAAAGGCGTGCAAAGAGCTTTTCCAGTGCGTGCGTGTGCCTACTACATGCTTCTGTTGACCATGGAATATATATATATATATATATATATATATATATATATATATAAAGAAAAAAAAAAGGGAACAAAAAAGAAAAGGAAAAAAAAACGACTACCTCGAGATTCGGCTTGCATCCAACCGGTTGCATGTACCATCTTTGCCGTGCACGGAACCTCGGCTGGGTTGAATAGCTGCCATTGCCAGGAAGATGTAATCCCACGGTTCGAACCTCAGACTTCTCCAAGTTGTGCAGTAATTTTTTGTATGCTTTAGCGGAGATCGAAATCGGAGATATCTCATTGGGATAACGATTTTAGTTTTTTACTCCTCTGTACGAAATCGAATTTCAAGATGCTTCGAAATAGGGGGTCATCGTGTAGGGATCGAAGCAGAGAAATAAAATTCACATCGTATGGATTTTTTTTGCCACACTGCTGAGATTGAATGAGCTTTCCCTGACGGTAGAGCTGGTCTGCAAGACATTGTGTCAGCATCAGAAAAGTATATTCGTTTGGTTCCGTGTTTATTGCTGATTTCCGATTGCTGTAAAAGTAATGGAAGGATAGTGGAAGTTGTATCTTTTATAATGCCAGTGAAAGGTAGCATTTGTCTGCATGAATCTGCAAGAGTGTATTAGGATAAATTGTGCTTTTAAAGTAAAGCGAAACGAACAGATTTGGAAAAGTGTTCAGTTGAGTGTTGATTGTGGTTTTCCAGATTGGTCTGATTTCTATCTTTTACTCCCATTTCTTGAAGCGTTGGTATTTGTGAGTTCAGTTTTGAATTTGGAGTCGTAATTGTAATTTTTGGGTGATAATGTCATATTGTATTGCATGATGCTGTTTTAAAAAATAAAAAATACTTTCTTTTTTAAGGAAAATGTTACTACCTAAATCATCTTCTGTGTATATTTGTTGCAATGTATTCAAAACAGTGTGCAATAATAAAAGTAACGTGGAAGTAAGTCATATTGTTCATAATGACTATTAAACAAGAAAACTGTGATGTTACTGGTGCTACAAACATAGGAGAAAAAGTAAACCTGTATTCTAATAATGATGATAGTCTGTTCGAAAAGAATAATTTGACCAATGAGAAAAATAATAATTCTGAGGATATGACTATTGTCAGTGAACAAAGAAAATTTTCCAATGTGGAAAGTAAAACTGAAAGTTCACAAGAAATCGTGTTTGTACAAGATGTTACATTTAGTGTAGTGATCCATGCCCCAGGAGTGGAACCTTTTGAGGTCCAGGTAACTACAAGTGTGCAAGTGTAATTTGGTACCATTTTCTAGTAAATTCAAGAATACATGATGTTCATGTTTTAGCAAATAAGTATTTTTACATTTCATTCTGAAGCTTTTCCCTAGAATAACTTGATAGATAAAATAATATTTATATGTTAGGTTTTTACGATTTTTGAGAATTCTTTCCAACTTTCTTTATCAGTTGATCTAAGCTAATAATAACTGTTGATCATTCTCCAAGTGTGCTTAATTTTTATCATGTGTGTTTTCAATATTGAATTTTGCAGAATTTGCTTTGCAAAAAGCAGTTGAAAAATTATGCCACACTAAAATTTTAGCAACATGAACTCGTGAACTTTCCTGTGAGTCACATGTATCTCGTTTGCTAAGTACATTCATATCTAAATGCTTGTAGATATAACCTGAATTTTTGCTGTCATATTTATTTATCTGGAGTTTATATACAATTATAAGAGTAACATATCACTGTCATGCTCTATGTATGAAAACTGCATGAAAGCCCAAATTGAAATTGTGCTTGAATAGTGTTGTGCAAAAAAATTGTGATGTAGGTGTTACAGATTTCACTTGCTGTAGGTAAAATTTTACATGCAGAGTTTTCATTTGAATATTTGATATTGGTAACAAAATACCAAAGTCAGTATTTTTAATTGTTAGGCATCATTTGCTTCCTTTTTTTCTACTGCTCAGATACCAATAACTGAGAACTTATATGCCGAAACAGTAGGTCTATACATGTATGGTCCTGGGTTCTCGTGTATGTCATTGAAGTGGGTTTCAATCTCAAAGAATGCTTATTGTGAAAAAGGTAATCATGAAATGGCTTTACAAAGGTAATTACAAAGGTAATTACAAATCCATGAATTCTCATGTTTCATTTACACCATTGCAATCAAACGTGATACCTTAGTATGCATCTTATACCTTGGTACAGATAATCATATGGAATTTATGGATTTGTATTAAGTGATTTTGTTGAGGTAACTGAATTGAAAATGAAACCAGCAGTCTTTTATGAAAGTTTTACTTCATAAATCAGTAATTTTCTTGCTGATGTCACACTTTAAAGCTTTAGGTTAAATTGGTTTGTTGATCTGAGATTTTGTAGAAACTTTTCTTCAGGATGAATTTTGTTGCCGTTCTCAGTTCAGTTGGATACTTCCTGTATAATCATTTAATTTTTTGTTTCTCTCTGGTGAAAACTATATTATACCTGACTACAGGTTGAGAAATAAATGGGAACATCAAATCTGAGTATTATTTGTGGCATGTTATTGTTACTGTTGAATTCGTCATTTTGAAGCAACAGTTAGCATTAGGAAGCAAACATAAAACATTCAAAACATATGATCAAGTCAAATAGTGTCAGATATCCTTTGAAAATCTAAACTCACAAAAATACAATGAAATAAAGTGAACTAAAACCCAATAATGCACTGTTTAAATCATTGTTTTATTGTTTTTTTTCTCATTGTGTTTTGTGTGCACATTGTTTTTAACAGGCAGCTTTTTTCCTTGAAGGCATTTCTACATGTTTTCATTTTCTCATAAATTGGTGCTTGGATTACATTCATTGCATGTTTACATAATTTGTCTTTGCTGCAAGCTTGGGTATTTTATTTTTCATATTGTATGAATAAATAAATTTAGGGAAATGAACATTCATTTTCTTTTTGAATGCAAAGGTGGTTGCTTTACTCCATACGGTACCTTCACATTAGGTTAGCTTACTTTTGAATTTTGACTGGATTTCATGATTGTCTATTTTAAGGTTATGACATATACAAAAGATGTTACCTAGAATTTTTTTGTTTCATTTTCATAGGTCTTGGATTAGAATTATCCAGCAAATGTGTAGTTTGCAGTTTACTGGTTTGTTTGTGCATATTCCACATCAAACTTTTGTTATTTTCTGTGAAATATTTTAAATAATTTTTGATGCTTTTTAGTGCTACCTCTGATTGATGTTTTACCTTTCATTTTCATGTAAAAGCTTGATTAAAGTCATGTTATTCAGAATGGCGAGGATGGCTGCAAGCAGCTGTGCTCGCCATTCATAGTTCTCAAGTCAGTTTCCGTTAGTCTTGTAAGGAAGGGCATTTCTGATACCTTCTTCCCTTCTCCTTGTTCCATGCTTAGTATTATTTGCAGTTTTTCATCAAATATTCTTCACATAAAACGAATTTTGCAGTGCCTTTTCAGAACATGATACATATTGATTAGAATTCTCTGCCAGTATGGATGCAGATGGGTATCAATGCTACTATTTCAAGACAGTCAAAACAATGGCCTCAACTTCAGAATCAAAAAATCAATTGCATGCCATGGAATTTAATGCAATTGTTTCTGCAGCTTCAGAATAGCTAATTTTGTCAGTGTGGAGTTATTGTGTTCATTGTGTCATTTTTCATTACTTTTCAATGCTTATGTTTTGATTTTTTAATCTTCAGGAATTTTCCCATTTTTCCTCAGCTGCTTTCACAAACCTTGTTCATTTCACTTTAGTTTCTAAGCAAAACAAAGCAAACATGTAACTTTTGTAGTAACTAAACCATTTTCACATTTTTACTGCTTTTTTACAAAATTGTTTCTTATTTGTGGGACTTTGAGGGAGGCTTCTTCAGCTTTTCTCTCTATTAGTAAGTGATCAAATTTTGAATTGTTGAAATTATCAGTTCGTGCCATTCATTTTAGCCTTTTTTTTCTTCTCTCTCTCTCTCTTACTTGACATCAAGTTAAATTGCATAAAAACATATACTCGCTGACCCAAGAAAATGACATGTTGTCATGAATAAAGTCTACTTATTAGGCAAATTAAGTATTCATTGATTCATTCATACATTTAGCGTGTTGTTTCCTTGTAACGTTTTTGAAGTAGCAGATACTGGTTATATTTTCCTTGGTGTGTCAGTAATCTCTTCTGGCCCTTTTTTTTTCCTTGTTTTTCAGAACCATTGAGTTGTTCCCTTTTCATACTTACAGTTTCCTTTCCATATTGTGCTATTAATTTTTTTATAATGGGATCTTCTAATTCCTGGAATTATTTCCATTTTGTATGCTTGAATTAATTGGCAGAAGTGTCTTAAGGTTGAGTTCAAAAGTTCTTTCATGATAACTTTGAAATGCCAAAAATTAAACTGAGTCCAGGTCCAACTACCTGCATTGCATTGCATGCAGGTAGTTCGACCTGGACATCTGCTATTGATGTTTTTATTTTTTGTTAAATTTAGTTTGTTCAATATTGAATTGCAAGGCTTTATTATGGAAAGATTTAATGAATTTATCTGAAAAAATCAGTAGAAGATTTTTTCAAAAGAAGGAAATAGGTTAAATAAGATCAAAGAATCATTTTTTGTAGGCATTGCTTTCTCTTTTTTTCTGTGTTAATTGCAACCAGATTGTAGACGGATGTCTAAAAGTTATTCAACATCATTTGTATAATAGGATGTAGTTTGATAATTTGATTTAGTTTAACAGCTCTTAAATAACATGTTAAGCTTGTTATTGCACTATGATGTGAAAATTGTGTGAACATATAAATATAATTGATGATTGGAAGTGTGATTTGATCTGTTGATCTCTGTTAATTTGTTTTGCAAAAGAATTAAAAGTTTTCCGCTACAACGATTTTGTTGGAAGAGGTAATTCTCATGCTGGAATGAGTAATTCCCATTCTTAACAGATAGTGGATTATATTCAATAGCATTTTATAAAAAAATACACTGGAAAGAGAATTATCATATTGCATGCATATGAAGTGCCTTTAAAAATAGGAGTATCAGATGTTTTGATGAAAAACTTGGAAGCAGTTATGTATTGGACCCTTTTATGGATTGGCAGAAAGATTTTGGTAGACTCGGAATGGTATGGAAAAGAATTTTTGCTAATAAACAAGTCTATGGGAAAAATAAAAGCAAAACTAGATTCATAGAAGTGCAAACTTTATTCTTTAGAAAGTGTTTGAACCAAATTCTACAACTAGTCATGGAGCTTAATTATTGAGCTCAGAAATAGGAAACTCCCCAAGTGAGCTTATTTAAGTAGCTTTATTTATTCATCAAAACATTCAGAAAAGCCAAAAATTTTCCTACTAAATTATGATTTCATGTGTAACTCGAATATGCATAACTCTTTTCAATGGCTAATAGCATGCAGATGTGGAAACACAAGAAAGGCTATATTCGTGATTTTTCAGCAAACACAGTGCCTAATAGAGAGTTATGTTTTCGCCTTTTTAGGTTAGTTGTATGGAAGTGGTACAGGAAATTCATCAGATTCTCATGGAAAAAGAGGAAACATGCCATCGCACATGCTTCTCATTGCAGTTTGAAGGAAAATTTTTAGATTTTTCCACGGAATTGAAGAAAATCGAAGGCCTGAAGGAACGTTCAATTATAAAGGTATAAAAATATAGTGTTCAGACTATGTATTACGCAGTATTTTACATAGGTAGTTGAAGAGCCCTACACAATGAGAGAAGCTAGAATACATGTGAAACATATTCGCAATCTTCTTAAGTCTTTGGATCCCTCAGATGCATATAATGGTGTCAATTGCAATTCTCTTTCTTTTCAAAGTATAATCACACAGGGAGATATTTCAGGTATTTGGTATAGAGCCAGAATATCGAATTTTTTGTTTAGAGAAAAAAAAGAACCGTCCTGAATCCATGGATTGTACTCCTCCAGATTACATCATGCCTGGTACCAAAGTAGTTCCGCTTATACCTTTACAGCCTCAAATAAAGGATCACAAAAACACTGTTTGTGTCAAGGTACCATTTTCTGAAAATTCAAGAGATTTTCATTGCATTCAAAAGGTATTAACTGTTTCTGGTTGGAATCCACCTCCTGGGATTCGAAAGATACATGGGGATCTACTGTACTTGTACGTCGTAACTCTTGAAGAGAAACACTTGCATATCACATGTTGTCAGAGAGGATTTTATATCAATCAGTGAGGCATATTGCTTTTGTGTCGCAGTTCCTTATTTGATATCAGGTCAACTGATGAAGAATTTGATCCCAAACCTGCTAGTCCCTGTCATTTGTGTCATTCTCTGGTGGAATTGTTGAGTTCCATATCCCCACTTTTCAAACGTAATTTTAGCCTTTTGTTGCGGAAACGAAGTCAGAAGAACATATATGAGAAATTTGAAACACCATATCAATTGTACACATGGATTGGTCCCCAAGTGGAACACACTGTGGATGCTATTCGTGCAGAAGAAGGTAGATGTTTATGGTTTTGCATTCAGCTTGCTTATACATCATTGATTTTGCAGCTTTGTCACTCAAGTTAGGGTATGAGGAGCACATACCAGGGCATAGTCGTGATTGGAATGATGAGCTTCAGAATGCTCGAGAGATGCCACGAAAGAGTTTACCAGAACGGTTGCTGAGAGAAAGAGTTTTCTTCAAAGTACAATCACCAAGTTTGCTGTATTTTGATAAGCTGTCCTGGTTTTCCAGATTCACAGTGACTTTATTGCTGCAGCAAGTCGAGCAGCAGTTGCTGTTGTGGAAGGCTCCATAATGGCATTGAATCCAGAGGAAGATCCAAAGAATCGGATTTTTCTGTGGAACAACATTTTTTTCTCGTTTGGATTTGATATCAAAGACCACTACAAAGCTGTGGGAGGAGATGCTGCAGCACATGTTGCTCCTGTTCGTTCATATCCTGTAAATGCAATGCTTAAAGTTTTGGATATTTTTTAGAAGATCGATCTTCTCGGGGTGAAGGTTTTCCATGCTATTGATATAGAGGACTTATTCACAGTGGGAACAGCTGTGATTGATTACAGAGGGTTTCGTATCACAGCACAGACTATTATTCCAGGAATACTGGAAAAGGAACAAGGGGAGTCGGTTGTTTATGGTTCTTTAGATTTTGGAGGAAAAGTTCTCCCTCATCCCAAATATGAAGAACTGGTAAGCGTTATTCTGCATGTAGCAGTTAGTTAGTGTTTTGCTTCAGTTGAGTAAAGCAGCAGATTCCCTAAAGATTTTACCCCATCGTGTGTTGGATGACACAGGAAAGGAAGTAGAATTATACTCTTCAGTGGAATGTAAAGGAATCATTGGCAATGAGGGCAGACATTATATCTTGGATTTAATTCGTACATTCCCTCCAGATGTAAATTTTCTCAAGTGTGAGTTCAAATGGCAGCGTCTGTAAGAAAGCAGATGACTTTTCTTTCAGCGTGTTTAAAAGAAGAGGAGATAAGTTTGGAAGCCAGGAAGTTCGGCTTTCCTGTGGATCATCCTCATAAGCTGTGTTGCTTGCGCCAGGAGTTGATCAACAATTTTGTGGAGTAAGACTTGAAAGTGTTTGTAATGCATGAATATGTTTTCAGTGCACGCTATTTGCTGTTTATCAAGTGCACAGCTTTTCATCTTCAACAGCTAGGGCTTTCTGCCAAATTAGTATTACGGTCACCTGATGATTGCCTTTCTGTACATAATGGAGAAGAAAAAGTAACAAACACAATAAATTCCGGGTTGTCTAACATGTTGGAAATAGAAAAGGTCGAGAGTAACAAGGAAGAAAAGTCACAAGATAATCAGATAGGTGTGTAAAATATTTGATGTAAATGAGAAAACGATTCATGTTCATATGTTTCAGCAACTGAGGCAAACGGGGAATTGGTAAAAAAAGCCCTCCAGGCTGTAGGTTCATTAAAAGACAATGAATTCTACTTAGCATTTAATCCTGATGCATTCACGGATACAGTTCAGCATCCTGATGTAAATGGACCTGAATTTAAGAAACAGCGTCAGCTGATAAAAGATGCTGCCGATTTTCTGTTGACAGTACAAATTCCTGGGTTCATTCGTGATGTCCTGGATCATTTAGTAACCCCACAAGATGGTACAACGTTGACTGAGAGTCTACATAGTCGAGGCATCAATGTGCGCTATTTGGGCAAGCTAGCTAATTTATTATCCGGCATGCCTCGCTTGAACTACCTACATACCATATGTGTTTGTGAATTGCTTGTGCGTGCCACAAAGCATGTCTTTTGCAGATATATGCAGGTTGCTCATCTTGTTCGATATTCAGTCAGAAGTAAATTGACTTTACTTTCAGACAGTGGAAATGAGTTACCTGGCTGCTGCTGTTAGTCACTTTCTTAATTGTTTGTTATGTTCCTGCCCTGTGCCTGAACCTTCAATGGTTAATGAGGATGTGAGTACGTTCCTGTCATCAATTGGTTTCAGTATATTTTTAGGACAATAAACTTCGTAAGAAGTCTAGGAAACGTAAGCCATCTCTGCTGAGTCCTGACCGTTATGACTGGGCCTTGCTTCAGCCTGCGACCCTTTGGCAACAACTAAAGTGCGATTTGAAAGAGCATTTTGATTGGGATCCAGGATGTCAAAGTAGCAACGAAACTTTTCAATTTTTTGGGATACAGAAAGTGTCGTTTTTAAGGTAACTTAATTGCAAACTTTGGTTTTCCAAGTAGCTTGTGTAGATCCTTTTGCCTGAACACGGGCTTGCAGATTCTTCTTCGGGAATACAGTTTCGATCGCAACAAAGTTATTTTCCATGAGGATGATATTGTGAACTTATTTCCCATTGTTAGTCATATCAACCCAAAAGCAACTGATGGCTATCATTTTTATACTTCTGGTCAAGTAAAGATACAACAGGGAAACCTAAAGGAAGGCTATGAGCTAGTCAGTGAAGCACTTAATTTGCTAACCAATGTCTATGGTGCCATGCATCCCGACATTGTGGACTGCTTGCGTACACTTGCGAGAGTCAGTTACTGGATGGGTGATCAGATAGAAGCATTAGCATTTCAACAAAAAGCAGTCCTCATGAGTGAGCGGATCAATGGTATTGATCATCCCTCTACCATCACAGAATATGTGAGTTAGAATTTGGTATCTGATGTAGTTTTGCTTTGCAGACACATCTGGCTTTGTACTGTTTTGCTAACAGCCAAGTGAGTGTGGCTCTCAAGCTCTTATACCGCGCTCGGTACTTGGCATTATTGGTTCATGGAGAAATACATCCAGAAGTAGCTCTTCTTGATGTAAGTTTGTTGAAAAAGGCAAACTGTAAATGTTTATGTTTTAGACTAACATTGGACTGATATTACATGCTGTAGCAGAATATGATCTTTCATTGCGCTTTCTAGAAAAAGCTCTAGAATTGAATATCCAGTTTTACGGAGAGCTGCACCTGAAGGTTGCTATCAGTTATCACCTGGTAGCCCGCACTCAATCTTGCCTCAGCGATTTTCGGACAGCATTGCAAAATGAAAAAGAAGCTTATCAAATATACAAGAAGCTGGTAAGTGCATTTTAGTGCAGAGAAGTCTTCCAGGATTCAATTGCAGTTGGGAGAAGAGCATGAAAAAACTAAAGAGTCCTCCAGCTGCCTACTTCATCTGACACAACAGGCTGTGCTGCTTCAAAAGAAGATGAATGAACTGTGTACAGGGAAGAGAGGTGCAGCGTTTCCTCCAGTCCATGTTGAACCTCCTCCCTTCAATTCAGTACTAGAGATGCTCAGTGTCATTAATGGAATTGTGCTTATCCGATCAATGGACCGACCTCGTGACAGTGCTGATACCAGTTGATTTTAACGTTTGTTTTCGTAGTCTGGAGTAGGCGTCCTTTGGCGCTTTTGTGGTTGATGGTGACTGCTCAAGAAACGCCTAGTCAGGGCGCATCATGAGAGCCCTGTCTCTCTTTAGTGCCAATATAACCAATTTGATAAACCCTTCAAGAATTCATTCTACGTCTTTTATTGGTGCTAGCAGATAGTTTTTTAGGAATTGAAGTAATTGATGCATTATGTCTCTGTCACCTTTTCCTTCCAACCATTCCAACTGTAACCCATCTGGGGTGAAAGTCAATAAACACACAAGCAAGGGAGAATCTATCACATAATCTTTGACATGTTTTTCTGTGGATTCAGGAGTGACATCGTGTTCTTTGGATTCAGAAATGACATCAGGAAATTCAGAAATACATGATTCATCTTCTGGTGCAGTTGACACATTTGCAACTGTTGCTTCAGGTTCTACTTTCATTGTTTTGGCTGTTGAGATTGAACCATCCATGTCGGTGGCTTTTGTCATTTGCTGACGGCGCTTTCGACGTTGGTGTAGCCATGTATGCTTGGTTGCTTCCAAATGCCAGACTTGTGGCCAACCTCCTCCACATCTACTTTCAACTTTTATTTCCAAGTCTTGCAGTATTCTGAGGATTCTACTAGTCAAGTCATTCTTATCAACAGATGATGGAAACATTAAATGCATGCACTTGGGTTTACTTCTGGGTGGTTTCAATTTTGGAGGGAGTTCACATTTTTGATCCCAAGTCCAACAAATCACCCAACGTGTAGTTCTTCCCTGTCTGAAGGCATCCCAAGTAAACTGAGCAGCACACTTCTTCAAGAATGAAATAATTGCAGGAATGCTCTTCTTTTGACCAACTAAGCTGGTGAAGATGCTGATGGACTATTAGTATCAAGTTGAAAATATGTACAACCAAATACCAGAAGCGATGTTTACATCTCTGACTCTCTTCAATCATGTCACAAATGAACTGTATTTCACCTCCTGTAGTCACTTTTTCTTCAACTGATCCAGTTGATGAACTATGAGGAGCAGGGCGAAGTTCAGTACGATTTTTACTAAGTGAATCAAGCTCTTTCTCATGCTGGAAAAAGGGTGGATTGCACATACTAAAAGTAAAAATTACTTCAGCAGATACTGATTTAAGGGCTTCTTCAAAAATACTATCCCCATTTACTTGAAGAACTAAAATAACGTAACTAAACAGTTGAAAAGCATGATTAAAGTCTGAAATACCTTTTATGTGTTCAGATAAACCATTTTTTTCAACATTCAGCTTTGCCATTTGAAATGATTGTGCATCTTTTTCAGTAGCAACAAACTTCCATTTATGCTGACAATGTGCTAACAAAGGGTAAATACAGCATGCACCAGTACCTAATAAGAAAATTGGTAGTATTCATTACATACCTAATCAATGGAATACAGGTAATGCATGTGATTAGAACGTACCAATATCCAAACCAAGAATCGGGTCATTAATGTTTAAAATTTTAATGAGATCCTCCAGCCACAGGATATAATTCAATCGAGAGGGTAAAGTTGGTACAAGTCTATTATTAGGAATATCGACTTGTAATTTGAAATCACGGTCCAGCAGGCACTTTGTAAGAATACGCAGCACCTCAGCATCTTTGTAATCAATCTTTACTTTACCACTGGCAACCTGGAAGAGTTTGTTTTACAAATATTCTGGCACCTCATCGTGACATTACCTGTCTAGCAATGGCTCTAAACTCGGGATATTCCTCAGCGATTTTCAGAAAATCTGGTGGATTTCTGTAAATATTTCTTGGATGCATATCTTGAACTTCTTGAATTGGAAAAACGGTATTATTCTAATCTTATTCGGATTACAAACTTGCAAAAACCGGTTCGCAATGCTGAAAGAATATTATTATGAAGTCATAACAAAGGCCTAAAATAAATTGTGATCCATGAACTAAACAGTTACAAATGGTTCAAACCATACATTGATACGTGCCCTAATTTTTGAATGCGGTTATCACTCTCCTGCTTCAGACCTTGCATAAGTTTATTGTGGCTCACATTTCCCTGTAAGCTTTGCTTACTGAAAACGGCGTCTGGTCAAAACCTTCCCTTTGGTTTAAACCACAGAATGATTAAAATGGCGCAAAGCACGGCGGGCCGAACCAGTCTGCGCACAGAACAAAAGGGCGTTATTTCCAAAGAGCTTTCAAAATCAATTACTCACACGCTTGCATGCATACACACTGAATGGGCAAAAATAATTGGTATCGATTTTTATTTATTTTTTTGATCTAGATTCTTAGGTAAATACGTTTCCACCGCGAGCACTCTGGCCCTTCTTAGTCCACTCCCATCGCCGCCTGGAGCATACGTCCTGCGCCCTCGACTGTACTCTCGGCCAGAGATCCCAACATTCGCAGTTGTGGAGATGCAGAGGTGCTATCACCGACGTTATCCACATTATCTTTCAAAAGGATCATAACTCTCAAGAAATCAACACTGTAATTCAGGTGTTGCGTGGAATTCCATACAAACGGCTTCGCAGATCCTGGAGATCCACTGGGAGTGCACAGGGAATGTTTACAGAACCTTTCATCTGCAGGTGCCACTGATGGAGATGATTAGGGAGTACATTTCTGGTTCACAGTCACATTTGGACAACTTGAACGAAGAGAGTCATTTGTTAAACTGATCTTCGAAGAATCCCTACATATAGTCAATTTTGTTTGATGCATAGTGTAGATAATCCGTATCAGTTAATCATAACTACACTCAGTATTGATCTTTTTTGGGGGAGGGGGGGGGGTAGCTTTACGCTGGAGATTATTGGAGATTATGTAAGAGACCTTAGGTGCTTCACTATTTATGAATCATTAGCAAACAGAATACTAAACTGAACTGGAAAGTTTCAGACTAACTTTTTTGATCCCATTTGCAATCTGTCTAAGCAATTCATTTAATACGCTCATTTTCAAATCTCATTGTTCCAGTGCATTTATTGCGTTTCAAAACCTATTAATAGCAAAATTTTCGAATCACTGATATCCCATAAAAATAATGAGAAACTAGTAAACAATGCTAATTTCATAGCTTTCAATGATGTCCTATTGATTAGTAACATTTCTACATTTTTTAGGATTGACGTAAGGTCACATAAAAGCATAGTTCTCGTAATGCAGAATTCCAGAAATAACAAAGATCTTGGAATTCAAAAACGAATGATTTTCTATAATTCCTGCGCAATCAATTTTAGTATGGAAACAACTGTATGGTGTTTTGGAGGATGTACGGTGTAATCCGAGAAAGCAGCAATCCTTGAGCGGTCTCCACGACTATCTGATGAAACCTGTTTCAAAAGAATATGCTTTTCAGATCGCTACCAGGAAAGATCCATTTTTACAAGTTCATTGATCAATTTAGGGAAAAGGAATAAGTTTCTATAAAAAATACTGATTTTTCGATGTCAACGACTTCCTTCGGAGCACAATGGTACACTGGAAAGTGACATGTATACCTTACTCTTCTGAATGTTAGAAAAAAAATGTGCAGCTACCTGGATTAGCGTGTGTGGCAACAGTGAACTTTTGGATTTCAAGAAAAATGCAAAAGTGATCACTGTCATGTCGATAACTATTTAATAATTGAAACACGCATTGTATGGAAAATTAAACAAATGATTGTCCGTTACTTAAAGTAATGAATATCCATTGATGATTGAGAAATGAGGACAAAAAAATCTACACCTTTGAGATTGAAAGAGATTGAAACTTTCCTTTACATCACTGTTACAATGTCAGAATTCCCCACAGCGTTGTATGAATAAACTTCCGTTTGCTGTACACAACTGAACAAGAACATTGATGCCAGAGCATTCTGTCTGTTGAGAAGATTATGTCTTATCATGACGAATAAGCATTCATGTCTACGGTCATTCATGACAGCTTCGCAATTCTTCTTTGGGAAGGTACTGTTGCATGAACTCTAATTTCAAGAGATCTGTCGAAGTTCCCATCGAAAGTTATAGGTGGAAGTAAAATGCTTGCCTCGACCTGGTGAATATTCATTCATTTTATTGTCACTTACTCCTTAACTGGAGGATTATTCATTTTTCTCAGTTCACTTCGATACACAGCTAGGTAATATTATCTCGAAATCGAATATACTATGTAATTATTGAGCCTACAGTTGCATAACAGCTATCCACGATGAGGAGAAACTGAAAAAACATTAACAGCTACGGAACTCATTTGAAGTTATAGCTTCCCACAATGGAGTCAGAATTCCTATGACGCGTGTCACATCTATCCGATCAATATAGATGTATATCAAAAATTATAGATTAGAGGCAAAAAAAACACAAATTTCAATTGTTTTGAAAGATCTTAAAGAAATCATAGACATCAGGAACAGACATTCAAAAGCTGAATGCTGAAGACTTTTGAATCATGCCTTTCTTCCCTATTACAGGGTATTCTCTCCCGTTCTTCTCCGATGCCTTTCTACTTTTCTGTCCAACATTTACCATCGTTCTCAGTAAATGGAAAATGGCGCTATTTACGAATCACAAATAGAATAAGCAGCAAAAAATTGAAAAAATCAGACAAAGTATGCGTGTTCTGTTTCTATCTCCTTTTCTTAACAATCATCAAGTTCCATTCACAGCTTTCCCGAGATCTTACAGGTTTCAGGGATTCCCTGGAGCAGGAGGGATCGCTTTGCCTATACGGGGTGCCTCTTCCCAGAACGGAGCGAGTGGAGCCGCTCCTCCGTTGGTCTGCAGGGACCCGGAGCGACCGACGCATCGTGGTCTGCACCGACTGCCCTAATTCCGCGCCACCTGCCTCCCCATGCTGCTGCCGTTTAGGAAGGCGATCCTTACTGAGGGGCGGTCATCAAGGAGGGGTCCGGCACTCCGATAAGAGGTCAGCTCAGTGCGTTCGACTTGCAGCGGATGTTGTCCGCGGAGCTGGCTGTGCTGCGTGAGCTGAACCGGAGAGACCGACAGAGGAATGCGGGGACGCAGCATCGGACAGAATGACTCCCCAGACGCGTCTGCCTTCGCATCCGCGGCGGGAGGTCACGCACGCTGTCGGGACGCTTCGAAAGTCCAGGATGAGGGGCACCCGAAACGCTGAAAGCGCACCGCGTCGAGTGGGAGCGGCAGCGCGGACCATCGGCTCAAGAAGAACTGCGACCGCGATGTGAAATCCGCTTCCGGTACTGGGGCCACAAGTGGGTCGCTGACACTTCCGGGAAGGGAAGAGGAGGCACGGGAGAGCAACCGGACTGACCACATGTGTCTGCAGGAACCACGCAACGGAATGCGCGCGAGCAACACGCACTGATTGCACGCACCATCCCCAAGTGCTCTTGCACAATTCTGTCAGTTCAAACTATGGCGTGATGAAAAGACAACGGAATTATTTTAACCCTTCGCACCCCAAGCGATTGTCGACACGACCTACCATGAAGTCCAGCACACTTCCACAATCAAAAATTTGAGAAGTAATGGTTTTGCTTTGATAAGAAAAAATTATACATGTTCATAATTTCATTTACACTTTTGCTTTGAATTTATTTATTCTGTTACTAAGTTTCATCTTAATAGAAATGAAACTTCAATTTTGGTTTTAAAATCCTTTTTTGCGTGGTACCTTTCGAAGCAATCTCCCACGTGCGTTCTGGGCTTTTTGGGACAAGTGTAGCAGTATTCAGTCGTTTGGCGTCTCCCAGTCTTTTTCTCTCTGTCGGAACACACAAAGGCGTCCCTTTTTTTTTTTTTTTCTACCTCTTCTCATTACATGCAGTTTTCCATCTAACCCGATGCCAGAAGTGGTTGTTGGTGCTCTTGCTCTCTCCTGGCGAAAATTTCCTACAAGTTGATCTCCTAAGACTTTAACTCATTTCAGGTGCGTTGATGGTGTTTTTTTCTGGCTTTGTTCGACGGCTTTGTAGAGAATATATGAACTGATGGCACACATTTCCATTCTCCAAAAGAAAAACTCACGCCATCATCCGAGGGATTTTCTAAAGAAGCAACAGGATGACGCCTATTGATCTGCCCGATCAACCCCAACCATGGAAGCTGCATAGCTGAGAAACCACATCGGGTTCTTCAATCGTTGCCTCTGCTCCTCCTCGATCGATTTTTTTTGTAGGTGTCTTCTTAGCATTGCGACAGTTACTCAATAGAGTTACAGTTCTCCTGTCTTTCCAAGACAAGAGCTTTGTATTTTTCTTTTTGTATGCCACAGCCTTTTTTTGAGAAAACTTTGGTTTCCTTATTACAGTTGGTACATTTTTTCTGCTTGGGTTCATAGCAACAGTTAAGTGGCTTTTCGGTTTTAGTAGTTCATCAGCTAAGACTACATTGGCGTAATACCTATCTCTATGAAGATGGTATCCTTGTGCAGTAGGAATTCGATCCAGTAATTCCTTATATAAATGTAAAGGTATTCTTGTGGTAACTGTTAAATTTGGTAGTGGAAGAGTTTCTGGAGTGATACTGCCATAATATGGAAGAATACTATAAGCGTATTCGGTTCTCGAATCTGCTAAAACATAAAGTCGAATGCCCAACATCTTCCGTTTATTGGGGTTGTATGTAATAAAACATTTTTTCCCTTGGGATTTCACTACGGATTCATCGAGGCAGGTGTTTCCTCCTGGCATGAATGCTTTGAAAATTTGCCACTTGTATATTGTAAAAAATTGCCTACTCGTTGAACATGAGCTCTCATATCTTCACTTCTGAGTTCGGGTGTTTTTAAATGTAACATCCAGAATACCTGATTAAACCTTCTTCTTGTGAAGATTTCTGCATAAAATGGGATTTCACTATTACGTTTTCTCGACCGATATTCCTGTAAGTTGGCATCCATTATTGTCCTTATATAGAGGACAACTCCAACGAAGGCCAAGAATTCTTCTTTTGGGACATCTTGCCATGTCTTCCAAACCGAAAACTTCGTCAGGTGTTTCTCTGCGATTATTCTTTTGGCAAAACTGTTGGTTTCTTCTTCGAGGATCCCCTTGACAATCTCTTCTGTGAAAAACAACTAGAAATATTCTTTTGGTTCCACCATATTAGATGCAATCTGTGGTCCAGTGACCCTGGGCGATACTGTGAAATGAATCCTTTTTGGAATCCCTTTGCTATCCGTTATACATCGGCCCATTCATCTTCTCCGAAAGAGTTTTCACTCTCAATAATTCCGACTCTTCGTCGCCGTTTCACAATAATTTCGCCATCAGTAGAACGACTTCCAGAATCGTAATCACATTATTACTATACATTAATTTTATATTGTTAATATGTATGTTCATTATATATTAAGATATATTCACAACATGTCAACATATGTGTATTATATATTAATATATACAATAAACATGTGCATTCAATGTTAATATAAAATATTTATATAAAATACATGTATACACATATGTGATTAATAAAGTACATATTATGAATCATATATGTGTATGTGATATGCATGTTTATTTATTTTTGTTGACCTTTCGAGATTTCGACATTGAGGATTTTGATCAGCATCGCAAGTCCACGATTCAGATAGTCTAATGTGGTGACTTCTGCAATGCAGACCTACGTTCCATAAACACAGCTCTTATCCCAAAGAGTACCCCACTTGGAAAAGGGAGGAAACTTTGAGGCCGTGTTGCGTCAAGGGCATTCATTAGTCCCCGTCGGAGGCCGTGTGGTTACGGTGGTTTCCACGCTGACGCTGGTTGGCCTGCATTCCGGTGCGACACTGGTATCGGTTGAACCCGGCTGTCCCCGATGAGGGCCGGGACAAATGGCAGTCGACCTCGGGGTCCTTCCAGGAATCACGGAGTGGGAGCTCTCCTCCGGTTGTGAAGGAGCGGACCTCCATTCCGGGGGGGACCCCTCCGCACCGGACTGATGGAGTAGATGTGTCGCCACCACCTCTCCAGAGAGTGCAGCGAAGCGAGCCCGATCCCTTCGGGGAAGCTGCGTCCTTCTGAATTCGGTAGCGTCCCCTCTGGATTCTCTTCAGAGGAGTAAAAGGAGTAGCGGATTCCCCTTGCGAGGGATCCCTCCGGAGAAGAAATTTCTAGGATCGGATCCTTTCCGGGTTCCCTTCAGAGAAGAAAGAATGGTGAGGACCCCCGGGGATCCTCCGGAGAGAATAAGGAAGGAGATTCCCTTCTGGATTCCACTTCGGAGACAACGAGGGTGGAGGTGATCTCCATTTCCGGGGATCCCTCCCCAGGCGTGAGAGGAATGGACCCGGAATCATAGTCCTTCCTAGATTCATAGGGCTCTTCCTCCCGGGATACCCCCTATCTTGAAGAATTATCCACCCTCGGGTGGCGCGGAACCATGTCGAAGAACTGCGAAGACAGAAAAGAAGGATTTCCATCATCCACCTTCATCCACAAGTCCATGATTCAAATTGTCTAACGTGGTAACTTCTGCAATGCAGACCTACGTTCCACAAAACAGCTCCTATCCCATATAGTATCCCACTGGGAAAAGGGAGGAAACGTTGACGCACTCGTACATGTAAATTTTCAGATTTAGTTCTCCTCGGAATCTGCAAGCCTTCGCCAACATGTTATGCTTATTGGTCCGAGATGACACCGCACCCAAGCTTGCGGTGCGACAAGTCCTGCGGAACTTCCTCTTGTGCAAGTTGGGCCATTGTAGGCCACCACCTCCATCTTGACGAATATCTCTGCGAATAGTTGAGTCCAGCTCTCTTGATGCCGATTCGTTTCGTCCACGCCCTTGCATCCTCCTCCGCACTTGCTCAACTGTCAAAATCCACACGCTTTTCCTCAGCGCCATCACATTTCCACTGCTAAAAATTATGCGAAAGAACACAAAATAAAACAAAAGCATCCAAAGGTACCTCTTGAGTCACGGCCACAGGTTATTACAAATCAGTGGGTTATTAATTAATAACAAAAGTTATTAGCTCGTTAAGTTCGTTAAACCTCTTCATAGCATGTGCACGTTTGGAGACGAGATGGGCACTCTCTTGCTTAGCATCTGTTTCTTATCCGTCTATATTGACACTCGATGTATGAATAATTTCCTTTTTTTTTCCTGTAGTACTATTTATATTTTTCGAGCTCGCTTCGATAATTAATTTCTTTTGGTTTTGGTAAGGAGATACCACACTTTGTTCAAATTGAGTTTTCTATGGAATCCTTTGCAATAGTATTCCTCTAATTCAGAAGTCACTTGGATGTAAAGGATCCTACGACTCGGAAGTTATCGAGGACTCAGGGGCCATCGTCGCTTGTCATGGCGGTCAAATCACGAAACACAACGAGGTCAAACCACTAAACTGCATTTCAGGACGCAAAGTTGTTGGTGCCAGGAGCACTCTTGAAGAGAATGCTTGTGGACCATTTCGTTATGAGTGGTTTTTGATTTTTTTTTCAATTCCGTATAAGCAGTCAAAAATAGCCCTCTTTAGGCTATGACTAGTAGTGTGGAGAAATATTGAAGTTAAAAGGCATTTGTTAGAAAGACTGCAGATTCAAAAAAAAAAAACGGTGAATTCGGAATTGCAGCACTCGCTTCATAAGAAGCAAAGATTTTCTCGAAACCACACGCATTTCAGCAGGCTTCAGATCTGAAATCCGAAAGTAAATGCTCCGTGCCTCTTATTTCAGGGGAAAGTGGAGACATGAAGCAAGAGCCAACCTTAAATTTCACGTCATGTATTGAGCAGCAAACGTGTGGTGACGCAATATCAAATCACACATTAAAATACATGCAATGGAGCATTTGAAAATAACGTATGCAGTTCACAAACGAAGATACGTAAATTTTTGGCTCTATGCAAGGAAGATGCATAAAAGTGCATAAGTCTTCGAATTTTGAAAGCACAAATAAGCAATGATACAGAATCGACCAAATCTAGAAAGACATTGCAGTAGGGAAGACTGTTTTCCTACAGGATTACCAAGTTTAAGAGGAGATTGTCAATGGAAGAGAAATTCGGTTAGGCTGAAAAATTCTGCTTCACGCAGTCTCGCCACTTAAGCAGGTTTACCAAAACATGTTCTGGTACCGAAGCATATGCAGTACGGAGTAAAGCAGGGTGCTTTATAACCGACTGACGTTGGTTATGTACACGCTAGACTACTTGCCTTGGTCGAAATTGGAATAACTACTTGCTTATAAAATAATCAATGCGATCATTCCTATTTTTACATGATTTCCAAGAGCGTCCATCAATTGGTCATGCATTAGTTTGGTAAATGGCTAAATTGCACACGTGCTGGTTTCACTGCTTATCAGCCATAGCATTCATTTCAATGAAGGAAACATGCCACCTGTTGCTATTTGTGGCTACTATTCATACTGACAATTGTGGGTTTCTATGCAGTTTCGTGCATTGACATGTAATTCAGTATTTGTTTGGTGAGCAAAGCGCAAAATTTGTTGATTACTTCTGATTTTTTGTTGATATGGATAGGTAAACAAAGCTTATTTTGGATGAAGAATGAATGAAAGTCCTAAAAGTGCAGCACGTGAAAACTGAACATTATCAACCAAATACTTGTAGAAGCATCAGTGGAATGAATGGATTCCTCCAGATGAAATTTGGGCATAATGAATTTCGTTTTGCATAAATTTTTGAAACCCAACATCACTGGAAAAACATTGGCATCAGCAAATTTCAAGTTTACTTGTAACCAAGGGATATAAAGGTTCCAAAATCATCCAGCTCACAGTAATGTGACAAACTATCTGTAGCCTACTGATACACTATCCCAGTATGCATTTGGCTGGGAAACAGACTATGAGCCAGTGGCACTTGAATTTTAGTGATTGTCCCAAATTTGTTTGTATGTCATTGCTAGAACCTCAAGATTGTATTGTTTTAATACAATCTTAATTTACTGATACTGTTAGTTTTTTAAAGCTAATCTTTGTTTGTTAGCTTGTCTTTTGCTTTACTTCAATTCATGGCTGCACTCTGATATTCAAGTCCAATGAAACAGCAAGCAACATTTGAACCCAATGTATGATGGCAGAGTGCCGAGAACATACCAACTAATAACTAATTATGAAACACATTCACAGCAGTAGAGTGGAAAAGCAATCTTCAACAAAATACATTTGGGATAGCTTTTCTGCCTGCATTACACTGCTTTTTTTTTTGTAATGAAATTATGCATGTTTAGTCACAAATCTGATTCACACCTTATTCATACCCAATGAACTTTCTAAAATTGATCTTAGAAAGCTATTAGGAAATAAAATCTGCCATAAATTTCTTAAAATAAGGATATATAGTACTTCATTGTTCTGCCACTAGAAATAATAGTAAGACTTCAAAAACGACCTCGTTTATTACTTCCTTCAGAATAGCCAAAGCCACCTCTTCCAAAATTCTTTCTGTCATTTGTTCCAAATGAATGTTCTCTCTTTACACCTCTTCCTCCATAATCAAATCTGTTTGCAGAGAATCCTTGCCCTCTATTTCCACGAAAACCTCTTCCACCTCCATAACCTCTAGATCCACCACTATTTCCTCTGAAGCCTCCACCTCTTGAAAAGGAACCCCGTCCTCTGTTGAAACCTCCTCTTTGTGGAGCCCTTCCAGTGTTTTTTTGTGTTTCAGATGACTGGGGTAAAAATTTGGAAATTGGCAATAATTTGCGTGGGTCAATGTATACCTTCAAGTCAATAATAAAATACATGTAACATCCCATACATAAACACCATACATACCATATCATTTTTTTGAAAAGAACTTGCTTTAATGTCTTCACTTAAAATCACTGAAATGTAGTAGTCATTTGGTGAACCAAAAATTTCATCCACTTTCCCGATTTGTTGCATATTTTCTAAGTAGATGGGGGCATTGAAATATGGCACATCTTTCAGAACAGCTTTACAAACCAGCTGCTCTTCGCAAGGATGCGTGAAATATCCCAACTCAATAACTCTTTCTGGAGGCCCGGGATCGTATCGTTTAAAACCTCCACCTCTACCGGAGTTGAATCTGTTATATCGCCCGCCACGAAATCCCATGTTCAATTAGACGAAATTACACACTGTACTTAAAAGATTGCATGCTATACGGAAGACACACATAAAGTACTCAGAACTTCTCAATTGGTGCTGCATGAGTTTTGTAATTCATACACAATTGGTTCAGGTAGAATTATGCACATAAAACAATAATTGCGAGGAGAACCACGATTTCCGTTAAAAATGGGCACCACACATTTGTCGACACGAGAGTTCCGCTAAAGACGTGCTTCGAAGCTGACTCTTTCCAAAAATATGTGCAGAAAATATTTACTCTGCGTGTATGCTCATTCTCACCAATGTCCAATCCGTTGGATGTTCCACTCCATGATTTTTGCACTCAGCCACTGTGGCAGCGTGAATCTCCGCCTCCCCTCGACCCGCATGCGGAATTGGCAATTCTGATGCCTTCCTGCAACAAATCACGCAGGCACAGTGCACCTCTACACAGGAATGCGTGCACTTACATTTGTGTTTACTTACATTGTTGTAATGTTTTGACAAATAATTTTTTTTTTCATATAAAAATTATTATTATTGCTATTTCCCTCCCCCCCATGGACGTTACAACGCCGACACAGCTTCCTATCAGGATATGCGGGATGGAATCAGGGACGCATGTGTTTTCAGTGTTGCCGTGAGAGCAAATTAGAGCTAGTAAAACTTTCAATGATTCCGAAAAAGATGCCTGCAAATCGTTGAAAAATCGACTGATTTCAAAAATAACATATCCGATAAACTTTTATCAACAAATACAAAATTCTCTTTCACTACTATATTCCAGTATTTCGAGTTTTCATGAAAATTTTTCAGACATTTCATAAAAACTTTGCTCCTAGGATCACCAAAAATGCAACTTCTGATATAATCTTTTCCAATTCTGTTTTTCTTTCTTAATTTCTTTCCAAGAATAATTCTCTCATTTGCAACCTAGTACATCCAATTCGCCAACACATGAATTCTTCACATCTTTTTTGTCGATTCTCTTAACGTTTGAAGAGATCAGATCTCTGTGTTGATAGATTTATCTACATATATAAAGCTGTATGCTGCATTTGCCTCCGAATTCATCCCGTTTTTATCTCATAAAATTTGCTACTGGAGAACATCATTCATGCATTTTGATCCAACTTTTTGAAAGATATTCTTCGAAATCATGTCAGTTAAGCCGAAACTACAATGTGTGACTTTAAGAAAATTTTGTTTTTACTTTTATCCAAGATAAGTTCCGTGATTCCAGCAATAGAAATGAAATGAATTTATTAATTTCATGAATTGCGTACATATTACAGAAAAGCAGTATTAAGAGTGTGTTCTGGGAAGGCATCAGTAAAAAAAAATAACTGTTTTTGTTTGGTATTAGTCCCTAACGTCATTAAGTGTATACAATGCTTCATGTTCAAGGGCGACCGTTTACTGAGAGACTTGCCAAAAACCTACACTTCTAGGCAGAATTCGTACTGCATTCCAGAAAATGATGTATTTTTTGCAAATTTTTGTAGGTTTACACTCCTTGAGGGACTAGAAACTGATTCATGGTCATCAAAAGAAGGTAAGCATATCCATTACACATTCAACATATAGAGATGTAAAACACTTCTGATCTTACGATGCAGAGGAAAATATGTAATATTCTTAAGCTGATTTTAATAGAAAATGCACCTTGGAACACAGAACTCCCTTTTCAATGGAAAATATTTTATCCTAATTGTAGAATCTAAATCTCATAGAAATCCTTATTCTAAAATCTGTTAATCTTATAGAAAAATATCAAAGTCCATGAGATCTTTGCATTCCATTTTTGATTTTAACGTCATTTTTTCTATTGGATAGATTTGCTCGGTTGCATTTTTTAATTTCTAACTCTAGGTTCTGCAGATTATTTTTTTCTCATATTAAAATCAATGCAAACAGATGAACTTCTATTTGTATTGTTTTCAAGTTCCAGATTTTGCTTATATTTTCCCAGATGCCTTAGGTGCACTCGGTGTTTAAGATAGCATCTAAGAGTGAAGTGTGCCATAAGCATAGTTTTCATCTAGTTCTCAATGCCTTGAAAGAAGCAGAGAGGAATCTAATCTGAAAAAAACATTTACTTATACTATCTGCTTGACGCAAGCATAGTTAAGAGTCTCGACAAAAGGTGAGGAATTTTCGAGAAGAGAACCACCAGCTTGAACGGTAAGTCGTCCAGCCTCGTTATTGACAACCAAAACGATACATTGTGCAGGAGACATTCGAAAGAATTGAGGTGCCACTTTCAGTGATCATTGCGAATCATAATGTGCTTAGAAAGTACAGAACGAACCAATTAACTGGGAAATTCAATGTATCCATGACTTGCAGCTTACATTGATTTTCAAGGTCAAGAGGAGATGTGCGGCGGGTGAGAATTTGGATCGGCTCACTGTACCTATTCGGTCCAATGAGGAATGCCATCCATGGATGAAAAACCTGGAATGCCTTCAATCCAGGTCATAGGATGTGATGACTCCGTTCCTACCGACTCGAAGGATTTTTGCTAGGTGATCGTAAACCCCATTGATTTAAGGTGGAATGGAAGGCATGGAAATTGTATGATAAAACAGAGTTCTGAATTTAGACATGTGCTTATTTCTCCACCAAATATTATTCCTGAGGTGGCTTGGATGAGAAGATATTGATAAAGGCTCATCTGTTTGATCTTTGTGTTGCATTTCATTTAAATTATTCTTTTGATGTTCTTCTAAATTTCGTACAAAGAACTAAAAAGATCTATATAACGCCTGTAGGTCATAAGCTTGAAATTAAAACACCTTGCGCCTCTTTATTCCATGGAAGCTCTCAATCCCTATCTATTTCACGTATCAGTGTACTTGTCACTTTAGGGGAACCCGAATAAAAATTGAGAAAAATTCCCGTAGATCAATCGCTACAATTTGATGATTAGTTTCCCTCTTTTTAATTACTTTTAAAATTAATTTCATCGTCATTTTTTATCATAGATATTTTCGATTTTTTTATTCTATATGTTTTATTTACTATTCTATAGGGTATTAATTTGTATTACTGAGATAATTTACTATTTTTTAGATACCTTTGTCAAAGAAAATCAATCTTCTGAATTTTCTAAAATTATTTTCCAAAAGCATAGTTTAGATTTGTAGTTTTAAAATTTCCTTATGATATCCTCTGCAGGCTAGTTTTTTATCCAATTATAAAATGCAATTAACTAAACGTCAGTTTAACACAATCGGCAAAAAACTTGAAACGTTGCCTACCTGTTTGCTATATGAAATTGAATGGAAACGAAAAAAGAGAATTTTTTTTTCCCCCAAGTACTTGGAATTCTTTATTGATTCACTTGGTTATTTCTTCAATTCCGGAATACTGTGGAGACTTTCTATTGTAATCATATTCATTTTGTGGTTCTGAAGAAGTAAGCAACTTACATTATTTGGTTACAAGATTTTGATTTGATTAATGGTGTCGAACATAGTCGGCAGGTGTTCGAGCACATTTTAAAAATTTGCCTTGTTGTACTTGAATTGAATAGGGTTTCATATGTGTTAAAAGTTTGTGTGTGTTTTTCATATGTGTTTTTTATTGCTATCGGACTTTATATGAGTTTATCTGCTCTTTTACATGAGTAAATATGACTATGCCTCTACAACAGTTGATGCCCGGTAGGCGATAGAACAAACAGTAGCAAAGATCAACTGCATGTTTGGACCTGCAACAGCCACTCATAGATGCGAAGTAACAAATATTTATTACTGAGAATCTACTTGAACCAGCTGTTGCCTGTGTGGTTATTCTGTTGTAAACATTTGCATAACCGTAATGAGAATTAGGGTTAGAGTCCAATGAAGCGTCTAATAAACTATAAGTTGATGGTTTATGTTTGGTCTTCAGGCAGCTTTTTGAATGATCACAAGAAAACTAAGCGTGATCGTTAGACTACTTGACAGAGTACAAATATGCAAAAATAGGAGGTACGAAGATAGTGACAGAAACATACCATGAATGGAGGATAAGTGCAGACATTCTACTACTTCAACGTACCATGACAATATAAGTAGAAATAAACGTTTTGCAAAATCATTCGTCCTACCAACAGGAACAGTCAGTGAGGAGACAGTGACGATGGTTGAAATGATACACCTTTTTCTGCAAATTACACCGGTGTATTAATACTTACTTATTCCATCTGTCTCATACTGAGCTCGTGAACCAGGATTTTTCCCCCTTTGAATTCCTTGTAAACCGGTGCTCCTTAAGGAACGTGATGTTGAAAGGTTTTCCTTTTTTTGTGTGTGTGTGTGAAGTAGCTGTTGCGAGGTAATCCAAGGACTTGGACTGATGAAGACACATCGAGGTATTCCCACTTGGATATGTAACCAGCTTGGATTCGAGATGAGTTATCCGTTTCAGGAATGGAAATCTTCACCTGCAATGTAATTGTATAAGAGGTCTGTTTGGAGTTTGCCTATCGCGTTACCGCTCAGATATGCAAATGAGGTCACCAGGAAACGGGAGGAGTGCGTCGAATCATGCGGCAAGTTGCACAGCAACTCGTTTTCTGGGAAGGACTTGACAGAGTGCTTGGCATCCATGCCGCAAGACGTCTCCCCTGCTTTCGGTCCCGAAGAGGGAATGTGATTGTGCAGAATCCTGGTGTTGGGTTCTTAGATGAACACTTTTTTGTGTGCCCCTCTTGTGACTGGTTCGCTGGTCACCCTCTTTGAGTGTTCTCCCAGAGACGGATTCTGCAGTGTTCGAGTGCCCCTTGCGAAACTGGCCCTTCGCAAAGGAGTGGAATATGGTGTCTTCGATTTCATCGGTGTTTTCGATAAGTGGGGACTGCCCGGAATGTCATTATGCCAATTAAGATGAACGCAAAGAATTGTGACCTTATGCTTGATATTTAGCAAATGTTCAAATGGTAAAATTTCATGAGATGCCTGAAAGGAAAGAAAATGACCGTAAGTGACTTTTATAAGCATGACCTTTTGTATATCGAAAAAGATGAGCTTTACTTTTGCTGGCATGTGGAATGTCAATGTAAACTTACGAATTATGTTGAATGATCATTTTAAATCATCATTCAACATTCAAGTTTTCTACATTATATGTGGTTATTTTTATTGTGGGTTCCATGAAAACAGGTTGTGCTTTCTGTAGGTGCTTACTGTGCGATTTTAAAACTAATTAAAGTAGAATTTTTTTGATGACTACTCATTATCATGGCTCTTATCGGATTTTGAATTAGCCCGCTCTTAGTTTTTAGATGCCTTGACTATTCTTGTGCGAAGGAATATTCAAGCTTAAATATTTTCCATGCATGCAAATTTGTAGAAATAGTTCTTACTCAACAACGTTTGTTTTTCGTGAGATTGTAGATAAGTAAATGTTGAATATTTTGTTCTGAAATGTATAGGAAGAAAAAGTTATTGGTAGTTTGAAGCAGTAAGTTTTCTGAGCAGCAATTCGGAAAGTAATTTGTAATTGTAGCATGATTTTGGACCTTGAGTCTACGATTAGATGTGTGATTGCACCAGTTGGAAGGTGTTGGCCAATTATGCAATTCACATATTATTTTCTGAAGATTATTTTAATGTAGCATATTTTTGGTTATTAAAAATGTGATGACGAAATCCAGTAAATTGAACATTCTGTTTTCCTGTATACACTTTAGTAATTGAAATAATTTAAAGACTAGTTTTTCATTGAGTTGATCTTCCGTTCATCTTGTGTTTCATTGTTTCTTGTTTGAACCAAAAGCAAAACAGCATAATTGTAAAATTCATAGGAGTAACAAGTACTAATGTGGGGCTATTCAGTATGCAAAGCAGTCATGAGATTGCGATAATTAATCAGTATTTCATGACACCGAAATAAGTGAGATATTTTTGAAGAAAATGGAAAATCGAATGCATGCCGCAATTTGTGAAATGTCTAATTGGATTATTTTGAAAATGTATTTTTTTTTTCCTTCCTTCCACATCCTCCCCCCCTTTTTCTCCCCTTACAATTACTTACCCTTGTTTAAGCAATGTAATGTATTTTGCAGAAATCGAAAAGCTTCAGCATCATTTGGCTTTGCTGAAAAATGAGTATGTCAAACTTCAGAAACAATTAATGCAAGTGGAACAAAACTATTTAATTTTGGCAGCAAAGCTTGGGGAAACAAATGAAACCAGTTTTATCAGCAATTTGCTCAAAATCATTGGAGATCTTTATGATAAGGAATCATACAGGTAACTGCAAACGTTTGGAACATCAACATTAGTCATGTTTGCAATTCTACAAATAAACACATGAAAATCAAAAATAAAATGCAATTCTTTCCATATGTTAATTCTTTCCTTCTGTTAATTTTTACAATTGTTTGATTCGTAACATAACAATAAACAATGTGCTGGTTTTTTGTTTTTTTTTTGACATATTATTTATGGATCAAGTTAATTCATTTCATTGTGCACACTGTGAATCAGTGAATAGGTAGTGCTAAATGTCAATGAGAGTTAGTGGATGGAGCTGGTGCTTATTTAGTGGGAGGGATTTGTAGGCAAGCAGTTTCAGGTTGGCAACATTTGCTTATTGGAATGCTAAATTTTTCATTTTCAATTTAATGTTGAGATAGTATTTGCTGCTTATGTGATATGAATGTTGTGAATATTGTTTGTGGCATGTAGTTATATGTTATATTCTGAGGTTCAATATTCTTGACATTTATTGTTAGAGTAATGCATTGATTGAATTGTATGGAATAATGGATATGCATGGAGATTTTGTATCATGGAAAGGAATATCTAAATATGCATATTTATGTTTGTGTTGAATGCACAGAAAAGCCTACTAAATTAACAACTCTTGAATTGAAAGTGAGTTTTGGTTGTTGTCAGAATAATTTTTTGCCCTTGCACAGCATTTTTATAAATCACGTCAGCTCCTAATACCTGTATGTTTGATATGCCTGTAATTGGTGTGCATGACACATGCATTGTTTTCCTCTTTGATAATTGGATTTGCTCATTACAAATATTCAGTTTTCCCCATTTTTTGCACCAAGGTGACCCGGTGTCGTTTTTTTAGTGACCTCATAATATCCATGAAGGAGAGAAAATACAATGCTCACAAGTTTGTGCTTGCTGCAAGAAGTGATCAGTGGGCCTTGAATCGCCTGTCAGATGTGACAGCATTGGGTAAATAAGAAACAGATCGCGAAATGAATCTATGAACAAAGAAAGAATGATTTCCTAATGAGTTTTCTGTTGGTCTCAAACAAAAGTTTGTTCAAAGTGCGATGCATAATCTACCAGATATATCGTAAAGTATAAAATGTATCATAGTTTACGCCAATTTTAAGATTCTTTGTCAATTATATCACTACTTGTCTACCAATTCTTTCATTGCATGTGTTATCATTTATCCAAAGGTATAAACTTGCTCCAGTAGAAATATTTGGAGTGCTCTAAAACTGATTTTAAATGTGTATGGAAAGTGAAGTTGCCATAAGTAAAAGAAAAATAAATCTTGTTTTCGAATTTACGAAACTTGCAAATTGTTTTCGAAGACGTTGATAATTGAGATAATGAATTTAACGAATTCATTAGATGAAACTCGTCTGATTTTGATGAAGTACCCATATGGTATTGTACACCTTGTGTTGGCTTGGGTTTTTGAATAATAGCTCAGTTGAAAGTTTTGCTTACAATTTTAGCTTTTCATAGGAACAGAATATTGTGATGGTTTATTCCAAATTTAGTGGACTTTGTTATCATGTATCACTTCATACACCAAATACATGAATTTGAAGTCTTATGAATAAGCATGTGTTTTCTGTGTCTTTGCTTTCTCTTACTATGAAAGAGTTCAGACTTTGTTATCTGACTGAGGAACTGTCTAATACATGATCTGCGGCCTACCAAATTTCTAGAGAGATCAGACATATTAAGTTCGATAGTTTATTGATTTGACTGTGAAACTGTTTATTGGTTTAACTGTTTTCTTTCGTTCCTTTTTTTTGGAATTTTAGATTGGACAAAAATGGATAGTAAGGTGGGGGAAGCCACTTTGCAGTGGATCTATACAGATCACATCGATTTCATGGACGGAGAATCATTTGTTATGGAAATGTTGAAGGTGGCAAGCCAGTATCAGTTGAAGCAGCTACAAAAAAGGTACTTTTATATTTTGATGAGGAATAGGAACGGATGCCTTGGTCTCATTGATTTCATATTCTTTGAATGTTTTCGCTTCTTTGCTGGATCGTTTGTCGATCCGTGTGCGGCCCATTCATTTTGTGCGCCTCAAATAGGTGAACGCTTTCGGCAGTACATTTTGTTCCCAGCATTCTAACACAGCTGGTGTTTTATCACTGTTTTAAGTATCCTAGACATGCGGAATACTTGGTTTAATTCACAACATTATCTCATAAATGGTCAGCAGATGATTTGTACTATATATATACATTTATATGGTATCAGTTGTTATATCAACGCACATATCTTTGTGTGATCCTTTCAGGTAACGTGTGAAAAAGTGCTTTTTTCCTTCACTCAGTATTTAATACTGACCTGATGAAAACGGATGGGAGTCAGATTGTCTCCGAGAAGTAAAAAAGCGATGCATTCTTCCCCCCCCCGAAAATCATAGAATTGACTTCGAGAATATGATCGATAAACGTGGAATTCGGAGTATTTCGAAGGAAAACATAAGTTCCATCTTACGTGTTTTCGGGAAGAAGCACGCAGGAATAAATTTTCCCAGCAAGTCAGGGCTGCTCGAAGTGTAGTACTATGATTTCCTTTAGGAATTAACATGTGTAACATAGTGTACACTTTTATGATTAACATAGTATGTAATCGCAAGATTCATACTCCAGCTTTGGGTGTAGAGCTTCGAAATCAAAGGAAGACAAAGCTTCATTTCTACGTCCCGTGCCGGCAACTTCCGTATGAACTTGACTGAAATATTGGGGAGGTGAAAATGAAGTTGAATTATCAATGATAGGGGTCAATCGGATCAGTGTCTCGACACTGTCATTTGGCATGCCAATGACAGTGTCGAGTAAAAACAGCAAAATTCCGAACGTTTCGATCAAGCATGTGTAAATCAGAAGGATGAACAAGTGTCCCCAATTCCAAGGATCTGCGTCCATCATTGCCTGCATTTCGTTACCATGAAAGAAATGCATGCTTTCTTATCCCCGACCTGTATTTGTTTTTCTTTTTTTCCGGATGTGCGAATCATTTCGCACTTTATGTGAAATTCTATGATTTGCGGTTATTGCGTTGTAAAAGTTAAGGTCACGTGCTGAATCTGTGCTTTTTGTTTTCGAACCTTTGAAGATCATGTAATAGGAAGGCTGCCCAAGTCCAACTTTGTAATTAATTCAAAAGCACGGCCCCATAAGGAATCTGGAAAGAATTGAAAAATCCATTTTTGGATGCTGAAGATTTCTCCGTTAAAAGTGATAATGCACAGCCGATCTCATCCCTGGTCCTTTGATCCTTTCTTGACCACCTTTTGCAACATATTGCTGTAAATGCAGTGTTCACTGCCATTTACAAAACTTGCAGCGGAAGAATACTAGCTGTGTAAACAAACCTTCTCATTGCATCTTTAAGCAGTTTTGGAAAATAAGATGTAGTTTTTTTCACTCTGGATGCTTGATCACCATGCAAATGCTATGCTGACTCGAAGAATGCGAAGGCACTGCTGATCTGAAAAGCAGCAAAGCGCCTTTGCATTTGTAGTTACCCCGTGCTGGCAAAGTCTGTTTGAACTTGAACGCTGCTGTCTCTTTTTCTTTTCTACAATTAATTAGAAACCGAACTCGGACACATGCGGAATCGCAAGGTTTCCAAACATTTATCTCCTTCATCAATGTCAACGGCTTTGTCTGTGTCATGTGATGGTCATTCCGCGTTACTCTTTTTGGTCTTCGGGTGACGAATTTTCTGTTGTTCGAATGTATGATGCAAAGTGAAAAAATCGTATGCACCGGGGCTGTGTGTGTACGGTGTGTGTATCTCTACAGATTTGTGCGGAGCAAGAACTGGGTGCTTATGGATCTGTGGTGATTAGGAGCAGATTCGATGGAACCGAGTTTTTCCTTTTTTCTTTTAACCATTTTAGAGTATGAGATTGGATAAGGGTAGACGGGGACAGGAAAGTTTGAAGCGTCATGACGATTTTTAAAAAAATTATCCCCCTGTATAGTAAGAATTGGTCTCATTGGACATTCTACAGCAGGACGAGGGAACAACTGACTTGTACAAATATATGACAGCATTCAGGACTTGTGCTGATCGATATGGTTCCATAAAACGAAAAGTTGTTGCAAAGTTGGTTGTGATTAGGCGCACAGTTTTGCTGTTTGTGAATGATCACCAACTAACCAGCTTATCTTGTAAGGGTTTTCAAAAAGTCATGCAGATAGCAAAATCCAAGACATCATGACAGAATAGATTGGGCACCTCCAATGGGTTACCGTTTTTTGTTTTTTTTTAAAAAAAAGCTTTACTTGAAAGTTCGAAATTCAGAGATTTTTCGAACATTGGTATGAGGAGGATAAAATCGAATAGGATTAAGTCAAGGTACTATTATAAAGTGGATGCACGAAGAAGATGGGGCATAAGCGAGAATTCGGTTTCCCCGAGAAAAAGAATCTACCTGTTTTCTTCAAAGTAGCAAGTTAAAGGAAACATCACATGTTAGAAATCCAGGGATCCACTGATTTGTAGCAAATAAATAGAACGGCAGGTTTCGTAAGAATGATTGCATGAGTGAGGCAGAGAATGAATTTTGAAGTTAATGGAGAAAGGTCGATTGAGGTTTTGAAGACGAGACAAGGAAACAAACCCAAATCGACCTTTTCATAAAAGGAACCTTCTTCGTTTTGCTTATAGCGTACATGAGAGGAAAGTACTGATTTTTTTATTTTTGCCGTATAGAAAATGCATTTTCAAGCAGCAGGTTTTCCGTAAGCATTTCCGTTGACAGAACAGCACGTTATTTCCCACATCTCTGTAGTACTTCAATCTTGGCTGTGGGCACACCTAGTTTGCTCTTATTGAATCAGAAAGGACCAACGAAGTAAGCAGGACCGAACCAGTAGGACCAGTATTTACAAGTCCCGCCAAAAAAAAGGAAAAAATTAGAAGAAACAGAGCGCACAACCCAAAGTTGAGGCGAAAATGCATCGAAAGTGGGCTGAAACGAAAAACTTTCTAATCTGTGGAAAACGTAACAGTGAGTGGACCATTTGATTTCGTGGCATTATTCCGATCAAATCGTCCCGTCCTCCTGATGCCACAGTGATGGAGGTCCAGAACCGAAAACTACCACCACCAAGAGAAGAGCATTTTAGCAAGGAGAGGTTTCCAGGAACGCTCATCGTTGGGTGTGTTGAAACAGGACGCGACGAATTCAAACCCAGAAAATAGGCAAGGGATCGTGTAAATGAGCCTTTACAAAAAAAAAAAAATACGCCTACTTTCTGACAGTACAAGAATTATGATTATTTTGTATTGATTTCTGATTGGAAATCATCATCTTGCATTAACGATTTAGCAGTAGCATGCAGAACCTCAGGCAAATTTGACGCGAAAATTTTACTCTCCTTATTTATCTCTTGTGTTTCTAACTTGAGCACAACGATGGAATAAACCTCAGCATTGCATAGTTTTGTGTTTGTTAGTATGTGTTTTGATTTTCATGGGTGTTTTCATTGCACTCACTGTAATCAATATGTTTTGTATAATCGCTTTCATGCTGCAATTCTTTAATTTTGTTATATATTTGTTTACTTCATTCACAGATGTGAAGAAAACCTCATATCTTCAGTAAGTATTCACAACTGTATAAAATATTTTACAACAGCAGATGAACTTGAAGCTCTCGTTCTCCGAGACCACTGCTCGAATTTAATTTCCTTTCACTGGGTAAATTTCAATCTTCCAATGAGAAACATTAATTTTTGATTAGGATGATTTCACAAGTGAAGATTTTGCACAAATGCCAGCCCCTTTGCTTTATGATATGCTTAAAAATAAGTTAGCATATCCATTACATTTTGCCATTCGTATTCGTCGAGAAGATGTAGTATTTCTGTTTCTAGTGGAGTTTTCAGCAATAGTAAGTTCAGACTATGCTTTTTGATTCATTTTTTCTTTATAAAGAAAACTTAATTTGACATTTATTGTTGTATTTTCCTTTCATTATGTAAGAATGTCTTTAATTTATGGCAAATTATTTTCTTATATCTATGCAGTGTTGTGTCTGTGCCCCTGAAAGCAGTGCATAAGAATGCACTGCTTTCACTCTGCATGGTTTTCGTGTTTTGTTACCCAAATCAAATTTGTATTCCCCTCAGTTAAAAGCAGTCCAGTTGTATGAATTACATCTAAATTTCAGGTCAATTCAAAGTTTGTGAGTTGATTTGTATGCATGCGTGCATGTGTATGTGTTTTTAAGGTAGTAGTGTTCATAAAGTGCCATGTTATTTTACTTTTGTACGTGTTTCAAAAGACTTTACTGATTACAAAGATGTGATTTCTGCCATTTGTTTTGATGAATAATTTTGTCATTGTTTTTACTTTCCCAATTAACTAATTTTCTTTCATCCTCTTCATTTTTTTATTCTAAAACGGTATTTTATTTATTGTAAGACAATGGTTATAATCAAGAGTAGTTATCAGAGAGAGTATCCCAGCATGTATATATAAAGTAACTTGAGTTAAGACATTTAACCTGGGATGTCAACGCATTGCATTATGAATCCCAACTTTCTTATGATCTGTCCATTCAGAACAAGTCCCTCTTGGGTTTGGTAAGATATGTTGCAACCCATGACAGTGACCAATCTTAAGTGAAATCAAAGTTTAGCTAGCTTGAGTGTGGGATGAACACCTAATATAGGAAGAGACATTTTTGTGTTGATGTAGTTACTATGAGCTGGTAGTGTTGTACTCAATGCATGAAAAAGCATGCTCCTAACAAAGATCCTAGAAATGGTTATGCATATAGTTCTCGACTAATTGTAGGGTTTAGTTCCCCCGAATGTCTTAGTTATCAGCACAATACGTTTTCGTTTTCCAGTGAATTTTGGATACAATATTTTTAATACAAATAAATGAGATTCCTCTAACATATTCAGTTTCAATACCAACCATTGACCATGCTTTTGAGTTTTCCAAATGTCTTCGAGTTTGTAGAAAATAAGTTTTATGATTAGTGTGGTTAGTGTGCAGAAGGTAGTCACATTTATGAATGTCTAATGGACTGGTTGTCAGTGATCCATCATTAGGGACTATCAGAAACACAGCTGTTCACAAGCACAAACAGATCCTTTATTCTATTCAGGACATTTCAAGAGATCATTCTGAAGATGGTTACTTCAATGGAAAGGTTAAAAGAAAAAAAAACTGATCGTTCCTTCTGAATAAACATTAAGGTTCCGCATTCTTAATTGTTATTGTAAGTCAACAGCTGTGCTTTTGTCAGTCAGGATTCAAACTCAGTTACCACAGAGACTATGGTGATATACAATTCAAGTACAATAGTTGATTGTTTCTATCAGTGTTTACGTTTTAGCAAATTTTTCGAAAGTGCTGGGTCAGCCGATATACTCATGCTTGTATTAAATTATTCTCCGTGAAAGCTCAACTCGGCATTTAACCATTGTAATAGAAATGATGCAACATCTTCAAAATCTCGATTTGCCCCCCCCCCTCCCCAAACTCTACATTTTAATTAACGAAACTCGATTTATGCCACAAATGGTGTTCGCCATATACTGCATTCACCGGAACTGGATTCCTGCAACAACAGCACACCCTACTTTCTGTCACTGTCAGATGAATCTAGAGGGAAAATCAATTTTTGTTTCGAACAAAACAGAATGGTCTGATTGACTTCCTACGATTTAAGAGTGTCAGGATTGGGAATCACACCGCTAAGAGCAGTACACTCCAGCAGGTTTCCAGAAATTTTTGTTAATGTGATTAGGCAGTTGACAGTGCATCGTACTTCACCCTGTTTGAAGCTGAAGTGGTAACAGGTTTTATGTGAGGAATCACTATCGTGATCTTTTATCATGAAATCACATAAAGCATTTGCTACACTTTATTGGAAAGCAGAAGGAAAAATGTATATACTTTTTTGGTGGTACTTTTGCAAAATATCTGAAGTCAAATATGAAAAACTGACATACGTAGGAACACTATGCGTGTACGAGGAACTATTGAGATGATGAAGTTGCCTGATAAACGTACATTGAAGTCTTCGATTTCGGAATGAGGAACTTGTAAGGTGATTAAAAAGTGACTTGGAGGATCCCATTCAGTATAAGGTCAACCAATTTCACATAAAGCGGGCGAAAACTTGATGATTCTGTTAATTCTAATAAGCTTGCAAGTTCCTGAGTTCCATTTGCTTGATTGTTTTGCTTTAATGTACACCAGAACGGCCTTATAAATTTCAAGATATTTTGGAATTATTCGAGTAAATAATAAACCTTCTCCATCGTAATGAATTCAGTAATAATCAGCGTTTTCAGTATATTTTGCGATTGAATTATCAATTGTAATTATTTCAGTTAGATAAAAAGCTGAATGAATTTGATGATTGGGGTGACTGCCCTTTGGATTTGGCCTTACAAACTCATCAAAGTAGTATTGTTGATACTCTTATGAAGCATAAAGCCAAAATCGACTTGATTGACCAGTGTGGCTATTCCTTGCTGCACAGAGCCATTTTTAGGAGTAAGGTTTTGCAATAGCAAAAGACTGAATGCTTGGTTTAGGAGATTATCATTCAGCCTTGTTTCTGGTGAATAATGGCATACCTCTGGACACGTTGGTTTCTGAGGACAAATCCACAGCACTTCATGCAGTTGCTTCTATGAATGTATCAGATGTACCATTAACAGAAGTGATGGAAATGGCGGAAGTCGTGAGAACGATTCTGAATAAAGGTGCCAATCCAAATGTGCAGAACACATCTGGATGGTAATACAAAATGCTTCCATGTTCTCATGATTACTTTTTTAAAGAATTTCTTCTTATAGGACAGCTTTGCATTTCGCCATAAATAATTGTAATATGCCAGTGTTTGCTGAATTGCTTCTGCATCCTGAAATCAATTTGGACTTGTGCAATGAAGATGGGTTTCCGTGTCTTTGGTTAGCTCTCCAGACGCATTCATCATGTGGTAGCAAATTATCTTTTGCTGAACAATTAGTGGATCATGGTGCTTCTCTAAATGTGATTTTTAAAAATACTGGATGTTCCATGCTGCACTTATGTGCTGAAAATGAGATGGAATCGGCTGCTTTGTTTCTAATAGATTCTGGAGCAGATTATAATGTGATCAATGCACAGGTACATACTTGTGGGTAAGCACAACATGGTTTTACTTTTTGACAGGGTGAATCTGTCCTCTATGTTGCTTGCTGTAATGGATTGGTAAAACTAGCATCTGCTCTCCTAGATAAAGGGGCTAATCCTAATATTCAAACATCCTGCATCCCATATAAAACCACTCAAAAGATAAAGAGTTCCAGAAACACTGCGATGCATGGATCTATTTTGGAAAATCACATTGAAATTATCGATGTTTTTGTGCAACATGCAGGTATGTAGTCAATTAGTTACACTTGCTTTTGCGTTCTTAATAGTATGGTTAGATTCCAGCACACCTCCCAATTTTGAATTGAGAAATAGCGAGGATGAGACTCCTTTGTCTTTATCACTGAAATTGCAACACTACAAGGTTGCTGCTAAATTGATAGCTGCTGGTGCCAGCATCAACTCTTGCAATAGCCACGGGCACACTTTGCTGCACGAAGCAATATTGCAGCGGAATCCCGAGAGCGCCAAGTTTCTTCTGCAAAATGGTGTTGACGTCAATGCGAAGTAATGCACAGAGTAAGTTTAGCAGATATGATGTTTTGTTTCAGAACCCAAGAAGGTGATTCTCCTTTGCATTTGGCTGTGCAGCAAGGAATGAATGACATTGTGAAACTGCTTTGTGAGCAGGGTGCAGATATTAATTGTCCAGATCCTGAAATGAAATCTCCTTTATGGATGGCGCTTGAAAGAGATGAAGAAGAAATAGCATCTGTCTTGGTCCGCTTCAAAGTTGATACGGACTTTTGGCATCCTGGACCTGATGGGTGCCAGCAAACTTTACTGCTTCGAGCAATCGATGAAAATAAAAGCTCGATCGCATGCTTTCTCATCAGGAGGTAGACCAGCATCACATCTTGGTGAATTTGCATATTACATGTTCCATACAGTGGATGCTCAATCAATGCATCCTATCGCGAAGGTGCCAGCGGTCAAGGAGCTGATCCAGTTTTGAGTCAAGCATCTCCCTTACATCTATGTTGCCAGTGGGGCCTTTCAGAAGTAGCTCTGACCTTATTGGAACATGGTGCTGATGTGAATCTTAAAGATGCAGACCATAATACCCCATTGCATATTGCCATTGCAAATCATCATAAGGATATTATTCAGATGTTACTATCTTGTGGAGTGGATTTACGAGCACAGAATAAACAAGGCAATACTCCGTTTTCTGTAGCAATGGCAATGAAGAATAACAAAGCAGCAGAAGCCATTTTGAATCAAGAGCCTGGAGTGGCTGAACAGGTACGGTGAAGTCGATACGCAAGTGAATTTCATCTCATATAATCAATACTACAGTTCGATAGTCGGGGGCGAAATTTCTTACACCGGGCGATTCAAAAAAATGACATAGAGAGTGTTTTGTTTCTGCTATCCATCAGTGTCAATGTGAATTCTAAGACACAGGATATGATCAAGCTGACTCCATTACACTTGGCAGTGCTGGCAAATTCTGAGATCATTCTTCGGAATCTTCTGCTGGCAGGAGCTCACATTAATGATTTAACTCCCCAGATGCAGACTGCATTGCACCTTGCTGCGGAACATGATTTTGCTTCATTGGTTGCCATTCTTGTGGAAAATGGTCTCTGGAAACCCACTGTTTTCTGAATTTGTTATCGTGTTCTGGCCTTTTAGGCATTAATTATAATGCTCTGGACAACAGCATGAATAATGCATTGCACATAGCTATGAAAGAGGGTCATATAGCCACCATACGTGTACTTCTAACCCAGTCAGATATCAATGCAGAAGCTGTAAACTTCAGAGGATGGAATCCTCTTCATCTATTAGCGGTGCATAGCAAAGATAATGGTGCTGCGATTCTTGAACTTCTTTTAGACTCAATCCCAAATTACCCAGTGAATGCTTTAGATTTAGAAGGAAACACAGGTGAGTACTGTAAATCTGCATTGCTCAGCATGATATATTTGTACATAAATAGCTTTATTACTTGCTTACATGAAAGGCAATGGTAGTTTGTGCCGGGCTCTGATCAGAGCTGGGGCTTCCTTAGGGAACATGAACCACCAAGGCATCTCCATTTTTAATTACCAGGTTCCTTGCAAGCAGCTGTTGTTTGGGTTTGTAGAAACGAGATGCAAGCATGTTCATGACATTAAAAAAATACAATAAAATTGTAGCTTGCTGGATTTCTTGGCAGAAGAACCCCCATGGGTGGAGGGCGATTCCTGCCTGGAATGTGGTATCAGATTTGGAATCACAACCCGCAAACACCACTGGTATTCATCCTGATTTTTACCCACCACGATAATTAACCGCATTCTCATTGCAGTAGGCACTGTGGGAGAGTGTTATGCAGTCGCTGTTCAGAAAAGGATCTCCCGATCCTTAAGTTTCAACTGAGTAAGGCAGTGAGAGTGTGTGAAGTCTGCTTTCTGGTGCTCACCCAAGGACCTTCGTAAGCCTCTCAACAAATAAACTTATTCTTGGTTATTCAACTGTTTGGTTGCCACTTTCACCATGACAGACAATTTTTCCCTCTTATTGTCACGTTTATAGCACAAACATTGACAACACATTTCGCACGGTCGCAAATGCATGCGTGCAGTTTTGGGGAAAATTCTTTCAAGGAAAGGGATGGCATGTTTAGTGTGTGTTTGTCGTGCACTGCAAAACGGCTTTCACAGTTTATTAAGTTTTCCATGAGGTTCCTTGAACTCCCGTTCGAACCTGAAAAAGGAACGAGCAGTGGTCACAGCGCTCCATAACGCGTACTCTGGAGAGGCGGTGAGAGCGGGGGACCTTCGTCCCAACTGCCAGCGGGTCGCCATACGGGGAAAAACGTCGTCGCCGTGCTGTAGTTTTTCCCCCGTTTAAATCGTATGCCTTTACGAAACCATCCTGCCCCCCGGCAGGGCGTGTGCGCCCAAGAATGTTGCCAGCCGAGTTCACCGGTGATAATCTTTGGAAAGATCGAGAACGTTAAAAAAAATTCCGGAAAGGTACAGTTTTGTGTAAACAGGAAGCATACCGTGGCGGCGATCGATGGTTTTAGAGATTCGTGCAAGAAAATTTTGCCCCAACGGCAGCGAAGCTTCTCGGGGACAGCGACTTTTTGGGACGGTTGCCGCCGAACTACGTGGAAGGAAGCACCAAACTGCTTTCCCCGGCTGCTCGCCTTGAGGCTTCAACAGATGGAAGCACTTTGCGGGGGGTCACCACCCGTTGAGTCTGCGGACGTGCGGTGGCGGCGGTGGTTTCGATGTCTTTGCCCTTACGGCTTTCTTTCCGTGTCACGCCAAACTGACGCTTGCGATGGAACGGTCGAATGACTGCCACTTGGGGAAAAACGCGTTTCAACAAGTCTTCGTTCTGTTTCTCAAGGATGCCCTCGCCACCCTTTATCGAATTTATAAGACTACTTGAAAAGTTATGGCCAACAAATGGACCACGCAGTAAGCATCCCCGCAAAAGCAGGCATTTACAGGTGATGCTAAGCTGATTAAACTATGCAAGTGCTCCACCCTTAGAATCATCAGCTGCACGTATCAGATGAAAGCTTCGAAGTGAGGAACGAAGGGGAAGCCTTTTGAGAATGGGGAAAATGGTTCTGGTCCCCATGCACTTACACAGGAAACCATTTTCAATGCCGGCACCCGCTGGAAATGTAGACAGGGATTGTTTTCTTTGTTTTTTTTTGGCGTTGTTCTAGGAAGTGAGAACTGATCGTTTACACAAATATACACTTCAAATAGATGGAATCTAAGATGACTTGAATGCAGTACTTGGGTGAACAGAAATGCGAGTCAAGAACCCGAAGAAAATGTCCCCCTTCCCCTCCCCCCCTCCTCGCCGATACGTCTGTATGTTTGTATCCTCCGAAAATCATGCTTGAGACCGCCTTCTTGCTGCCTCAATGAGTTAGGAGATGCTGGCGCGGGTTACTGTGGATGCTGCTATAACCGAAACAAACAGGAAAGCTTTTTTTCCTCTCGCACGATCTTGGTCGTTTGGCTCTTCCTACTAGGTAGATGATGGTGGTTGGGTGGTTTTTGTAAACGGCTAGGGGTTCTCAGTAACAATGCAATTCCAGTAGTTCATCTATCCCTTCTATTCTTTACTCTCAGAATGTCCTCGTGCCGGAAGTTGCCTCCTGCTTCCTGATTCTGACCGTCCATCCCTTGGAACCAGAACGGTTTGCGCCAGCTCGAGCACAGCAGTTACGTGCACCGGGCTAGCATTCCCGGTCACTCCCCTTGATGAGCGGTGGTCAAGAATTTCTCCCCGACGACCCGGTGGCCAGATAGTGGGAACCTTGGCGAATTCCCCCATGGGTTACTTGGATGGAACAAAACGGCGAACCAACTGCTCAGCAACGCTTGCAGACGTGCTGTCACATTTTACCGATGTTCTGTCGATATCTGTGCGGGACTAGCTCTGAATACAGCCGTCTTCGTTTGTCCTTACGATGGCATACCATACGTAGAAGCTTGCTAGCGACGGAGAAATAATTCTCATGTGGCGACTCCATTTATTTATTCTTTTTCGGTCAATTTTCGGCATATTCTATGAACAGTGTTTCCCTTTGTTCACGAAGTCCTCTCTTCTTAAAGTGCCCTACGTCGATGATGGCTTGTGTTCTTTTTGCTTCCACTTGGAAACAGTAAACAGTCTTTCTACCACCTCAGTTCACTAAGAAAGACTTGAGGTGTATTGCCTTGGAACGCGTGCTTCTGAAGAGTTATTCCAAAAAAAAAAAAAAGCCTTTACAAATATATTGTTTCGTTTGATCATCCAGTTATCCTGATTGCAATTTGGGGATTTTTTCAGACAAAGCTTCAGGATGGTTCGAATCTTGATGCAGCACGGATTTTATTCTCGGTTGCAGCAGAATAGTATTCTGGAGAAAGAGCATCATCTCCAGGAGTTGTTTAGGAACGATTGTGCCGAAACAGCTCTTTGGGATTGGGCGTGGCCTTCTGAGCCAGCACATGTGAATGTAAAGAGATCTGGAATTTGGGCACCAACAGGAAAAGTAAATCAAACACAAGTATGTTGGAAGCAAAAACGAATAGAAAATATGAATGAGCACATAAGATTTTGTTTAATAAGATTGTTATCTTATTGAACATACAAAGGGACATGCAAATTTACCTCGGAATATATTGCCAATGCATCTTACGGTTCGCTTTAATGGAATATCAGTGCTGTTGTTTGATGATATTATGTATTCGATTCCACGGTAAAATTTGCTTTGCGGATTATTCTCCGGAAAGAAAAAGAAAAAAGAAGTCAATATGGCCATTGCTCCCATAGGTTTCCGATGCCCCATTCATTTTAAAAAATATTTGTTTGCCCGAAGAATGCGCATCCATTTTTTCCTACTTTGGTTCGAGTCATCTTTAAGATCAACAAAGTTTCTTTGACAAGCATTTTCCAGAGAGAAGTATAAGCGACTTCTCATGGAAAACGTTCGGACGAGGCTGAAAAGGAACTTCCCTCAGGGAAAGAGGACTCGTTCCTCGCGCCCTCGGAGCCACGCTGTTAGGTTGGTGCTGAACCAATTCTTAAGAATATTCACATCGGGAAGACTACAAAGTCCCATGGACGCATCAGGCGCCGCTGCATGGCAGCTTCTCACTAAATGCACATTCATTTACCATTTCCATCACGAAGCGCCTTCTGAGGAGTAGCGCGATGAATTGTGTGGAGTTGGCAGTTCAAATTACACTGCGTGGCGGAAAATCTCTCCGCCATTTTGTGCTCCTAAGAATGGATCCCCCTCTCCACGAAGGCTCATAATCTTGCTCGGGTTAATGGAATGGAATGGAGTAGCTGTGCATTGATGACCAAGGTCGAGGCCGAGCTGGCACCGAGTCGCCAAGCAGCACCGTCGCCTAGAAGGGCGCGCCTACCCCCTGGCAGGGGCCGCGAATTCCAACTCGTGCGCGAGCAGTTGGCTTCCCTACTTTTGTGAGGGGGAAGGAATACTCCTTGTGTTGAAAACGCAAGGTCACCCATCTCGCCGGTCTTGGAAGAAGGCTGAGTGGATCCTAGGCATAAGGGATAACCCTCGGTCGAGCTGGGAAGAAAAAACGGTCCCCCATAACTGCCCCGGGGTGCACTTTGTCAAGTTGAGGTGCAAACGAGCGATTCAAGCTCACGCATAAATGGCGGAAGAGTCGCTTCGAAGACTTTTCAGTGGGTCTTCGTTTGCTGGAATTTTTCCAGGCAATGCCTTGCGGGAATTAGGGTATGAAGTTTTTGAAAAATAAAAGATTCGAACGTGATAAACGGAAAATTTATATACATGTGGAACAAAGCTATCAAACTTGGCATCCCGATTGCTCTTTTGCAATGAGGTGGGAAAATGTGATTTTGACGACAGCTAATGACAGGACAAAAGTTGCAAAGTTCAAAAGTGAGGAGAGGAAACCTCTTTTCGTTAATGACACAAAATCACATGGAACCTTATCTAAGCCTACCGATCTGGAAACCTCGTTTGACCGGCGAGGTGTGTGTCGAGGAGCAGAATAGTGGCCTTCCATTCCGAAAGAGCAACCAAGAAAAAAACTACGCAAAAAAAAGACGTGCATCACAAGGGAAATAAGAAGACAGCCTTCGGTTGTTCTTGTCTTCTGAAAGTCTCATGGAAGACACGTTTCGGAAGTGGGAGAGGAAATTAGAAGTGGGTAGAAATAGGGGTGTTCTGCCAGGAAGACGCGAGCTCGCATCAGCGGCGGCTCGCGACTCTCATTTCTTTTCCCATGCTGAAAAGAAGTGAGAGATGGCAATCAACTTCACCGATGGATTCGGAATATTTTCTTTAGATGGCCTCGAAGGGTCTCAAGTTTTGCTCCACGGAAACGGTGAGGGGATGGGGGAGGGGGGGGGGGGGCGGTAAAAGAGATAAAAAATCATGACGCCATCGTGTGAGTATGCGGTTTTTCGTGTGTTCACCCGCGTATCAAACATTTTGTGAAGAGACGTTGAATTTCTCTAACTTCGCTGCATAATGCATTTGTAGTTTCCTTTTTTCTCTTAAGCATGGCTCTCAGGTCTTCATGAAAAATATATATATATATATATATATATATATATATATATATATATATATATTTCTTTTATCGAAAAAAAAAATGCTCGTCTTCGGAATCGTTTCCATTGCACGAGGCTTACGCGTTCTTCATTAGAATTTTGCTGGCATCAAAAGGTACGCAACTGTGTGCAGTGAATATAAATAGCACTTTCCGGGTATTTTTTTTCTCCCCCCCTCTTCCATTCTCGCTCCTCGTGGAAAGTTGGCAGTGGCACGCATGTCGGCATTCCTCGCGTTCCCGGGTGGGCAGCACGCGAGCGCGTGTGGCAGCGCGGTGTTCCCCGCCGTGTGGGGAAGAGGTGCCCGCGCGCCCCACGTCCCCGTCCCGGGGCAGTGCCGTCGCAGACGCAGCTTTCCCCCGTGGGCTGTTGTGGTGTACGGCGGAAAAATCACCCGCGTGTACCTGTACACGTAGGTGTACCAGCTTGCCACGGCCGTGCGGCAGGCGAGGATGTGCGATCGTGTCGGAGAAGTAAGTGACCTTGGACTTAACCCAGGTGTGCCTCGCGGTGGTGGCCAACGGAATCCACCCTCACCGGAACTACAAGAAAAAAAGCATAACCCTCGCAACGCACGCCACGTGAAAGAGCGATAACAATGTGCGTGCGTGGGTGTGCGTGCGTGCGTGGGTGTTGCCCTCCCCCCTCCCCCTTAACCCCCCCCCCGCCCCTTCTGTCCATTGTTGGCTCGCCGCCGTCGAGAACGACGAGCCGCTCGGGAGTGCAGCCTTTTCTTCACGGCCCGGCCAGTGCATAGCAAGTGTTTCCTGTTCTCAATCTGACGGTTATTTTTCAGCAAACTGGTTTATGGGGAATGTGGATTGTGCTCGTACCACTTCTGTTGATTCTGTTTTTGAGTATATGGTATATTTCCAAATCCATTCCCCTTTGCCATGTTTTTGAAAAGTCAAGACGTGCCCTTCTTGTTATAGCACATCCTGATGATGAGTGCATGTTTTTTGGCCCCAGTCTTCTGCACCTGGGGCACTTAGGTTGTTCAGTGTACATTCTCTGTTTGTCAACAGGTATGTTCCTCCTCTACCCCCCCCTCTACTGATGTATGAAATAAATGAATTTTAGGTAACTATAATAAACAAGGTAACATTCGTAAAGAAGAATTGTTCTGTAGTTGCAATAAATTGGGCATTCCTTCATCAAACATTATATTACTCGAGTGAGCAAACATTTCTAATATGTTTTCAATGTATGTGAAGTTCTCAGGATTTACCGGATGATCCCAATGTGACGTGGAACTTTAAAAAAATTCAAAAGATCGTTGGTCATCATGTAGGAGCCTTAGATATCGATACGGTTAGAAAGAATTGGGTCGATTAGGGAGTTCTAGCTGTAACATTGCATTTAGCTGATTACATTTGATGACTATGGAGTTAGTGGACATAGAAATCATCAAGATATAAGTAAGAGTCTAAAAGATCTTCATCTCCCAGCAGGTTAGCATTTGAGATTTTTCGAGCCTACTGTAACAGCTGTTTACTACAGAATGCCATTTGTATATGTTAACATCAGTGAATCTGCTTCGCAAGTACTTATGTTGGCTGGATGAAGTAATTCTGTATTTTGGGAAGTGTCAACCTATAATAGTCCCAAAAGAAGGTCGGAAACGAATTTATGAAGCCATGCTTTGTCATCAAACTCAGTTGCTGTGGTTCCGGAAAATTTATTTCTATATGTGTCGTTATGTATACATAAACACATTTAACTGTTAAAAATACATTCTACAACTGTTCAGGGCCATAGTTTCTGGAACAGTTCCATGAAAGAATCATAAATCATAAAAGTAATAGCCACATCCAAACATACACGGCTCAGACGAGGCACAGTACCTTTGTAGAAACTAAATGAGAAATCCAAGGTGTTAGACCTGTGTGCTGACTTACGCAAATGGTCCCTCATTTTTCCAAATCTGCAGCATGCAGTCAAGTGAATTCCTGTATTTGGATGCCTCCAAACCCTACAGGTTTACACACAGCTGCATGCTATGCTGCCTACAACATTCTTTACCTGCATGCGGGTCTTAATCACATCAATCGGTGTGTTTGCAAAAACTGATGCTGCTCCTGCCACAGCACCAAACATCCCTGTCACAATTTTATTCACAGGCTTTGTGGGATCACCTCCTCGATACCAGTCCTATAAGATTTCAAATGATCATTGTGTGACCCACAAAGCTGTTTACTTTTAAGGATTCCATAACAAAGAACCTTATTGCTTGATTGCTTCCTTGTTTTAGCATAGTTGCTGTAAGTCCTTGGTAAGTTCCACGCATACCTATGACTGCAAGATTATTACAAAACAGAATATTCTACAGGCCTTGTTCATGGACTATAGTTCGTACACCATGAAAAAATCCACGATACTTAGGTGAAGGGGAGTTCTGATCATGAATGAACTTCACTTTAATGGTTTCCATTGGAGTTACTGCAAAAACAGCTTCTGCCAATCCTGCCCCCAAACCACAATACAGTCTTTTCATTGGTGTTAGATTTCCCCTATCATCTACACTGAACTTTTTGAGCTCTTCAAAAGCTCCAAATCTGAATGGTTTGAAATAATTGGTCATGATCACACATCTTCTCACCGAACAGCACTTTTAGGTATTGATCCATAGATGAGAACACTGAGACCACGATATAAACCAAATACTCCATTTCTACTGACAGTCTTCTTGACACAGTCAACAATTCCGGAGTACTGTTTTGCTTTGCCACTATGTTCATCTAGCTGGAGTTGGGTTTTAACAAATTCTGTAGGGAATGTGATGCAAATTTCAATACCACCAGTGATACCTCCTAAAAAAAAAGTCATCATACAGTAGCTGAAGTCACATGCTGACAGCAGAAATGCTGGCAAATACTACAAGGTTTGCATACCTGCAATAATGCCTCTTAGTCCCTTGTTTGTGGTGGATTTTGGATTTGATGGAGAAGGCAGTGCAGTTAACTTGGTGAGATTGGGAGATGGGGAGGTCTTATCACCCATTTGTGTGAATAATTAAAACTTGAAGAAAATTGTCTTAGGTTGGTCATCATGTTAATTTGCATTTCACAATACAACATTCATTATATGGTCAAACTCGGGAGGATGATCATGTGTACTCACAAGGGTGAAAGAAGTGAAAGTTTTTGCCACAAAGTAGCAGAACATTACACAAGCTCCCACATGCCAGGCCAGGATACGAGGAGGTTAAGGAATTTGGGTTCATCACGTACGCTTTCGTATGCAACTCATACCGTGATCATCACAATACACCAATAGTAGTATTATGTACTTCCTTACTAGCTAACCCAGGCGGCTTCCAGTTCAAAGCTCTGTACGCTTTCCCAGTTTGGGCAACATGACAGGTTTCCAGTACAATGACTACTGAATTACGCAAAATACGAACAATTACAAGGATGCCAGGAGTACGGCAGCTGTACACTCTTCCATATACCGATCCACCTGCCTGCAACGAGGGGGGTCCTGCGGACGTCGTTCACGATCCTCGCGATACGTACGTATGGCTTCCTTTCGTGGTCGTACAAGTACAGCTCCCACGGGCTCAATACTCGGCCTCGGCCGGCTGACAGGAGTGCCTGGAAAAAATCGAAATTTATGCAGGCAGTTGCAAGTTCTTCCACGGCCTCCCGTTGGGCAAACGCGGTTCTGCAAGACGTGGATTTTTTTTTTTTTCCACGTCGCTTCTCCGGTGGTATCGCAATAGGCAAATGCTGCTTCACAATCTTGCATGTGAAGTATTTTTGTGTGTGTGTGTGTGTGTGTCGACGGGCCTTGCCCGGGGGGATGACCATCTACATTTACCAGGAATCGAAAATACGGTGCTGCAACTAAGGGGACATTTCGAAGAATTGGGTAAACTGTTTATGACAAAGAAAGTGACAAAAATCCAACGATGCACGTGGATAAAGGACAACAAAAAAAAAAAAGTGTCATGCGACACGATCAGGAACTGAATGCAAAAAATAGTCAGCCCGCTCGACGTGAGAGCGTACCGAAACACCAACACCCCTCAACTCTGTGTTCAGTTCCCATTAGCGTACAACCTCACCATTCGTATTAGAAATACGATTACCACTCGTGTAAACACAATGTTAACTCACATCCCCTTATTTGAAGGAAAGAAAAACAATAAAAAGAAGTCTTTTGCGGCACGATAGTGTAATTTTATTCCGACACATTCCAATTCCATCTCGGTCTCATCGTTGGATGTTTCGAATCTTTCGATCTCATCGCAGGGTTCGAAGTAATTCTACGCAAATTAATCTCATCGGAAGGTTCTACTTTTCATTCGGTTCTGTTTACAAAAAGCTTCGATGTCTTTTATACAAAATACACACACGAACACACACACTCAGACTTCAGACTTGATGGATTTTTAAGTCACATGCTTTGCATGAGTTTATCTTGAGTTAATTTCAGAAGCCAGGTAGCCATCAACTCGTGCAATATATAAGTTTAAGCTTCTCTCTACTTCTTAACGAACATTTCCTTATAATTTCTAGAGACTTGGTTTCCTTAACAAGAATCTGATGGAAAGTTTTGCAGTATCTTGCATGGATTCATCATAAGGATGAGATCATCGAAAAAGGAAACAAACGACCTTAATGAGTTCGCACTTTCATAGAATCCCTTAAGAGCAATGTTATTGGATACCAATTATCATCAATAATGCAATTGCATTTTTTTTTTTAAAGGGATCAGACAACTTGTTAGGAACAAATTATGTGTGTGCAATAAGGATATATAATGTAAACTCTTCCAGGTAAAAAGGAGACTACCACATTGAAGTACTCCTCATCAAAAACACTCGAACTTTGTGAACACGAGAAGAACACATTGGACTAGTTTTACGAGTTACATCCTTAGATAAGAAAGTAAAAGCCATGCCAGTGGAACAAAGCATGCTCAAAAGTGAAACCTGTTCTTTCCGATATTTCCGGAATTTCTGATGAAGTACATAAAAAGTAAACCAAAACATAATAGATTATGCATGGCAAAAAGCACAAAATTTTTTATTCCATTCTCGAATCATCAGTTGTAACGCATGAAGGTGTGGATAGTCTTGGGAATGACTTATCCACCTTTTCCTGGAGAGGAACCTCAGGAAAATTTGGCTCTCATCTGTAGCTGACTCGTCATTGGCCCTTGTAAATAAATAATGAATGAGTGTGCGGTTACACTGTTCAGGTAATTTCAAAGTAGTAGTAGGATTGCTGTAGGTGTCCTATTTCTGAACTCTTCATGCTAGTAGAATTGTAAATTTAAACATGATAAGTAAAAGTACCATTCCTTGTGTAGATTTGCCTTTTGCTGGATTGCCTGAACCATGAAAAATCTGCGCTGTCTCGGGGCGGGGTTAATGACGTGAAAGTAAATTTTCTTTGAAGTTAGCAGAATGAGTCGCTAAATTCAAGTTATCAGTTATACAGGAAATGATGAAACGGAAAATTCAACAGCCGTATTTTGTTGAATGGCTTTCCTTATCGTAATTTTCAACGCAACTTCTAAAATAGTAAAAGAAGAGATTTATGATGGCATGGACTGCGACAGGTTTGGTAGACAAGATGTGATTTTTTCAACATGAGATAAACAAGTGGACAGATACCAAATCAAATGATACAGGATTTTTTAAATGATATTTTCTCGAAAATGCATCAGAGTTATTAAATGATAAGCGTGATCTTCACTACGAAGAGAGGCTAGAATATTTACTGCAATAAGGATCCCCGCTCTTCAACACGAGGGACTGTATCAATGAGTTTCTTAGAACTATGAACATCACCTTCAATCTTATTTTTTCATGTTTCTGCAGCATTAGTTATGTGAATCTTCAATAGGATGGAATTCTCCCCGAAATTAATTTTGATTTCAAACTCTTGTGATAGCAACGATTCATGATTGATGTGTGTATTACACGTGGAGGATCTTCAGTATTCTTTGCTAGCCCAATTCTTCACCACTGACATTAGATTCCATTTCAGTGTCTTTCTTGGATTCTTAGAGAATTCCGAAAGTGTTTAGAGTTCAATTCAATATTTAGAGCCAAAAAACGGTGAGACCGTAAACAAACACCACTTATAAATTAAGAATACTCGTTGTATGCCTGTTTGAAAAATTTCACGTGATATCTCTTTTTCGGTGCTCTTTGAGTGTGGGCCTATTTGGAAATTGGTGGTGTGATTGTGTATGACGGTGTGGATGGATTTCAGTGCAATAAGTGTGACGCTTTATCATTTATCAAAACGTAAATGTGTATGCTTTGTTTTCTTTCATTTGGCGAACCAATGAAAAAAAAAAAGAACCGTCTTATTCGTCGTAAAGACATTCGGGATATGCCACAGAACTGTAGTGTTTTTAGGAATCTTATCGTTCAGCTTTAATGCCTACCTAATAGAATACTTTTTCTCTGGAAAAAAACAAAAAAAATTCTGGATGTTACTCAAAATCAAAACACTTTAAGTAAGCTGAAGTAAAATTTAATTTACTTTTGTATGCTGACTATTTTAAATTAAGTTTCAACCCAGGTTTAGTGTCTAACTAGTCTTGTTCCAGGAGATAAACAGTTTCTTTTTAAACTAGCAGTAGATTTGTGTGGAGTGCCGCATTTTGAAAAGAATTTTTTTTTTGACCATATTAATTCAGATTTGTGAACGTCTTTTGGTTCCTTACAGTTGCAAGTTCCCAATGCCTTTGTGAAAGTTTTTCCTTTGTGGTTATGATGGATAATTATTACGGAAATTTATCAGTAGCAAGGAGCTATAGCATTAATCCCAGGAGGTGTAAATGGAAAATAGGATATACTTTGAAATGATTGAGCCTTGTTGAGCATCGTTTTTTTTTTTGTAAGCATTAACGGTCCGGTTCAGGGAGCTTTTAGTTCTGTTTCTTAATATTTCTGTGAGTTGGCGGTGAGAACATAAGGATAAAAGTCTTGAAATTAAGGATAAAGATCTCTAAACACATATTTATTAGTGCCAGGTATATATTAATTGGTGAGGATGATTAAAAGTTTTATAAATGCTTCAAAATATATTCTTGAGTCGTGCACTCCAAAGGTGTATTGCGAGGAAGATGCATCACATTCTGTAGATCCAAAAGATGATGATGATGAAGAAGAATTAGTTGATCCTCAAGTTGTTCTCAAGGTAATATGGATATTTGGTCAGCATTGGAATTGTGTTGCTGCATGATTGTTGTGTAAGTGAGCCTCCTTACTGAGGAAAAGAAATTTTGTTTTGCCAAGAGTTTTAAAATAAGTTATAAGAATAAAGAATCTGTTAATGATCCTTTAAATTCGTTTCCTGCGTTTTTTTTCCTCTTTTGATGGCATACATGTAAAAATGTTTTCTAATGGGTTGAATGTTCATTCTGATTCACTTTTGTTATGTAAATCATGCCACTGTACATAATAGCAACTGATCATGCGTGATCGGGCAGTTAGTGACTGGTTGCATAAATCTATAATTATTGCTATGTTTTAATCAGTCTTTGAGCTTGTTGATTTTTTAGCATTTTCTATTATATCTCCTTAATGTCTCCCATATGAAATATGTAAAACATTGTCACGAATTCTAAAGTTGAGCTTTTACAAGATTTAATGTTTTTGATCGTAACTTTGTTTATTCAGTAAGCATTGACTGCAACATATATGTTCAAATATATATTGCAGTCTGTGGAAAAATGGGGAAAAATTCGAAAAAAAAAAGATTTTCTCGTGTTTGAGTAAAAGACAATTTTAGTGTTCCTTTATTAACTCTTGCTATTGTAACTGATTTGTTTCTCCTCCTAGTGTATTTATTTTTTTTAGGAAAAGTGTGCAAAAGAAGCGAAGTGTCAGAAGCTACAGGAAAACCTTACAACATGTAACAATCGAGTAAATTCTAGAAAACAAACTAAAGAAACTTGTTTTGAAGAGCTTATGGATTTTGTTCACTGTGTAGATCATTGTGTAGCCAAAGATTTGTTCAATCATCTTAAGTAACAACTTATGTCATTGTTAAAATAACATTAGTTAATCATGAAGGAAATATGAAATAACTTATTTTGTTTATATGATTGCATAAATATCTGATCTGTGCATGTAAACATGTAAACTACTTCATAATTAGCATTATTATCAGCAAATAATTGGGTCCCCATCAGTGCCCATTTCATTATTTGGATGTAATTCAGGAATGCTGTTTCTGTTTGTTTTTTTTCAAGTCAGGTAGTAAGTGTTTGTATCAAGAACTTTGCTTAATGCGTATTAGATTTTTTCATATAATTCTTGAAGTTCATTTATAAAAATGACAAAACTCTTTCCAAGTTTGCCATTCATTGCATTTGTGAGTAAAATTTGGGGATAATAACAGTCAAAATGCTAAATGCAAAACTGAAACAATAGGAGCAACATATGGAAGTAGTGAACTTGAGAATCTGTTGAATACAAATAACACAGTAATGAATGGTTTCAAGAATTCAATGTTGGTGCTTCTTGTTAGGATGTAACATCTCATTTTTATTTATGGCATTAGAAGAGTGACCATCATACCTATAGTATAGGAATTTTGCTAACATCGATATGCACAGCTGGCTATATGGACTTTGTTTTTTTCATTTTATGCACAAATAGCCCATTTGCATTTATTGCAGTAAGCCGTAAGGTGTAAGTCGGAATTGTTGGTTTGAGATCTCACAATGAATTGTTTTTTGGTGATAAGCTGTAGTGCATATGTGCAACCAAATGTTAGCATAGGAAGGTTAATCTTTTTACTGAATTCCAAAGAAGTTGCATGTTCTAATGTGATCATGAATACCACTCTTATTGCCCATAATGTGGTCATGAAATGTGGTATCATGCAAATGTCATCTTGTGTGCTTTGATGTAAAGTGCATTTATTTCTGCCAAAATACATTAGTAGTCTCACATCGGATTGCATTATTGTATTTCCTCATATTTCAACTGTTAATTTTGTTCTTTGAGGTCTCGCCAATTTACTCTTGATGTTGCTTGTGCATTCACAGTGAGACCTGGTTTTGTAGGTGTACCCTGCATGCACTCTTAGCTTTGAGTGGAATGTCATACTGTCAGTACTATATTTAAATAAAGAAATGCATTTCTTGATGAGTTCAGTGCTTGGAAGTATAGTCTGATACTAAGGCATTGATCTCATTGTTTTCTGATGTGGACACCATGCATACCAGAAAGAATACATGATTAGAATTGTCCAAAACCACATGATGAACAGAAATGTTCCATCAGTTTGGTGAGATACGGGAAGCATATTGGTAAAGGTAACAGTAAAGGAGCTCACGAAGATTCCATTTTCTGTTGTAGTGAAATGTACAGTATAAAGGCATCCTTTTGGGATTGCTTTTGCATTGCTGCTTGTGACATACAAGATGGGTGTCAGCGTTTTGATAGTTACGATGGGATAAATATTTTTTCTGAAGAAAGCTTGCAGGCATTATCACGTGTTGTTTTCTCTTGAGGCATGACTTCTAAAAGGTAATGTTGAAGTCATGAGATTTCTGATTTTTTATATATTAGTTCATTTTGCACACCATCAGTGGCTGTTCCCACATAAGCTGCTAGATTATGAAGTGATCAATGCATGCAGTGGTGGTGATCATGTGTTATGTTTTAGAGTATTTAATGATGGGAACGATTCAGCATTTATGGAGCGAGAGAAAATGATTTCAATTCAGTTTAGGAGTCATTCATAGTATGCACCTTTTACTGAGAACAGATTATGAAAGGCACAAATCATTTCAAGCTTTCCAGTTTATTAAATTTGCCATGATTACTTGCAAACATGTAATCCAAAGCTCAAGCCAATGTAATCAGATTTCCAGACAGCTGAAACTACAGTCTCTGGTTCACCCAAGTTTTTTGTCCTGGGAGGCTTTCAATTCTGAAAAAAGGTTAGCATCTGGTGACACATGTTGAAGTACTTTTGTGAAATTCGTGTTTGTCCGAACTCCACTAGGCTGCTGTGCTTGCAAAAATGTCATTATTTTGACCAAAGGCCATCACTCAATTGAGCTTGATGTGCTTATTTGTTGATATTGAATTTCTCCCAGGATTGTTGCAAAATTAAGATTTGTAAATCATTAAACATAGATTTCCACCATGTTTACACCTTTATGTAACAAAGGCATCTCAAACTCATTAAGTTTTCCCATATGTTTGCTCAAAAGTCTGGTATAATGAACGTTTTTCATAGGAAAAATAACTTATTCTGTCATATGGTAATTTAGAACCCACATTTCAAAAACTGTTAACACAAGCAATTTAACCATTGATAATCATAAAGTGGTTTACCAATTAATTCTAATTTACGATCCCAACTTGACGTTTTTGGATGCATGAAAATTGAATTTTTTTGGTTGCTCTAATTAAACCTTTTACTCAGTCATTCATGATGCAATTTTACTTAAGTGAAGGGTAGCTGATACAGTTGTTTGATATAATTCGTGACCTGAAGTGGAATCATTCGTGTTTTATGAATAATTCAAGGTTTAGAGAAAGGATGAACAAATTTCAGCTCTTTGCTCTTATTTTTGAAATATATTAAATTTTATAGAGAAGATAAAAGTATTGAAAGCCCAATGACTTGGATATTTAAGGGCAACAAGGTGCATGGGCAGATCAGCTAAAAATGAAGCAGCTGGGACAGTAATAAGCTCCCCCCAATTTATTTTAATAGCAGCTTTGCTGATACCGGAGATAAAACCTTTATTGCTATCTTAATTGTGATACAACTTCCGTTTCTAAAAACAATTCCAACAATACCATTTGTGTTAGTTCTCCATCAACAGTTCACATAACATGGATTCAGATTTTTACCAATGTGTCATGGTACAACCACTGTCAGCAACTTTCGCCAGTAAAGAACAAGTATTTCCAGAATACATGTTCGATGAATTTGGAACAATCCAATCGTCTGAGCCCATGTTATAGCAGTGCTTCTAAGAAAAACTAAAATCTTAATATAAAATCATTTTCTTTATAAAAATCAGACAGCACTGTAGATTTCAATATTTGTATACAGTTTTGTCACTTTCTGTCATGAGTTTAAAAATCTTAGATCTTGAAAGTTATGCACATCAACAAGAACTAATGTAAATATAAAAGGGACAGATGATAAAATGCATTTCGGGATCAAATTCCGTTGGCATCCTAAGGTCTACAGAGGTGGCATTATTTATGTTTGAAAAAATTTTTCTTCAAGGAGCTTGTTTTTATTTGATCTTCCTGAAAAGGGACATCACAAAAACAAAAAAGAAAATAGGAAAGAACCTAGCTCGTTATAAATACTTACAGGAACAAACTTATTCCCTAATAACATTTTCACTTTGTCTATTTCTTGTGTAATTTGCTGCGATTTATTATGGCTGTTTTTGGAAGATCGGATCTGAAGTTTCTGTTTAAGAACTTGAGCCAAAAGGACACTTTTGCTTTCACTTCTGATGGCCAATAACAAATCTAACCATGTCCAAGTAACATTATGATACTCCAAGGTAGGTACAATAATACTGAAATCATGTACGTCTTCTATGTTTTTTTCTTTTAAACCCTTGTAACTGACACGTACAGGCACCTCGGGAATTTTTATGTAAATGAAAAGCTTATTCTGCTGAGCTCTTTCCTAAATGGCACAATGGAATGGATTACAACACAGGAAAGCATACCTTCATTCTTTTAACATCATCAATGTCAACATAAAAATTGGAATCCCTGCATTTGGGAACCTTAGATAAAATTCTTTTCTTTTTGTTTGTCCCTTCATCAACAGTGTCTTCTTCTGCTTCCGATTCTCGTCCAGGGAAGCAGAATTTAAGCATGGCTTTATAAAATGCATATGTCATGCCTATGGTGATCGGAGCAACATTAATCTCAAAATGTTCCCTGATCGAAATCCCCCCAACGGGAGATTTTTCTTTGCTGTATATCCTTAAAGTTCTCTACAATGGATCAAGCCAAGAAAAATGCAACTTAAAAGGCATGTAGATCTTACTTTCCTCTCAAATGGCATGTTTGGATTCAATTCTGTCGGAAACAACACCTGTGTATAAATCTGATTTGGTAATAGATTCTTAACTTCAATGAACCCAACCTCTGTTGATTGTTCCACAGAGTCATCATTGCGAGTTACTTTTCGATACCTGAAAACGCGATGCAGCATGTTAGCAAAACACGCCTGCTCTGTGGACCACTTACAAAAAATGCTTTAATGCGAGGTCCGCAATGCCAATTTGGCCATCCATCTCAGTGAGTCGCCAATGAGCATGCCGAAAACATACTTCACTTAATCTTCTGATGCCAGATGGTACATCCTTTTTTTCTGAAGCAGGCTTTTGATTTGCAGATAGCTGAGACTCCTTATATATGGACACCATCATATTAAGCTCTTCACTTAATGTGTAAAGCAGATCTTTGCATTTGTCCACCTAGATCCCAGTACTTATTACCACATATACATCAATTACACACCTTCATGTTTAATTTTTCTTTCTCGCTCAGCCTGCTATCGTGATTCCCATTGACACTACTTTTATGTATGTGATAAACATCTTTTTCAAGGTCTCGTAGCTGGGATAATAATCCCCTAGAGGAATGGCAAACTAGAAGAATGGCAAACCTTCACAGCACAATATACGTACCTAACTTTCTTCTGCAGATGTAGAATTGTGTTTTTCTGATCTTCCATACGTGACAGCTGCATTTTGAAGCGCAACTCTAATAATCTTTCTAAAGCTTCCTTTCGACGTGGCTCAACATACAACAGCAAGTTGTTCAGAATATCCACAATCATGGAATACTACATGCTCACGATAAGTACAAGCATGCTGGAAGAATCTTTAAATTTACTTGTAAGGAGTTCGTGCAAAGTTTCAAATCTCCATGAGTCAGTGTGAAAGAATCAAAAGGCTCTGTGTTTTCCTTCCACAAGTCCACATCCTCTGCAGGTGGTGTCTGGACCTCATTTAGCACGTCAATATCCGAATTCAAATCCCCATAGGATGCATAAAATACATCACATTTGCATTTTGATACGATTCGCTGCAACTTTAGAAAAATACGCATTCTTTGTTTTCTTATATGATATGAGCTTGAATACCTGTTTGCAGTTGCAACCATGGGCACCAGTGGCTTCACCAACAACGCCTCCAACAGACTGACTAGAGCTTATCATATCTAAAAGTTCAATCATTTCTTCAGCTGCGGCCGAATTGTCATGTTCTTCAATGTTGTCAACCGTTAACCACATGATGTGATCTATTGAAAGGTTTTCCAGGTTACACACACACACACAGGAAAAAAAAAAAAAAAAAAAAAAAAGGGTGTGAAACGAACATACCTGAACACAAATCATCCTTTCCAACAGTAGCGTAATACTGCATTCCAGATAACATGCCTACCCACGATGTTTTTGTCACTAAGGTGTGCTCCTTCCAAATAGGGCGATGACTTCGCTGTTGTAGCACAGCATTTGCAGCACTCATTATAACATAGCCATTGGATTCACAGCCTTTCAGCAAAACTTGACTATTCACCAATTCAACTAAACAGGGAAAGTGAGAGAACCACCATGCATGTAAACTCACTTTTCCAATTTATGTGTCTCACATCATCCTTCTTGCAAGCCATGATTCCTTCAAGAATTTGTTCACGGATTTCCACATCTTGATCTTCCTCATTGTATGCTATGCTGAGATTATCTGCCTCTGCAATCAGCTTTCGTAGTAAGGAAGCTGCAGGACTAAGAAATGGACGTGGAGTGCTTTGCACAGTCTGTGAGCCATTTGGAGGTACAGTTAGGGACACCGAATCAGTATTCTGAGTCGGAACAATCGGAAAAGTTTTGCATTTACTCAACTGGATGTGCTTCAACACTTCAGATGATAAATTTTTCTTCAAAATCTAAACGATGATGGCAGTCAATAAATTCACTGATCGAAAATCGCCTACATACTCGACTTTTCATCCAGCCATCATACACGGACAACACAACATCTCGATTATACACAGTCCAGGATCCTTTCAAATCATGGATAACCAGACAGTGTGTGGGTAAAGGGGATTCTTGCAAGTGGGGATTTCTGCTGTAAGATAAATTTTCCAGACTCAGAAAATACAGCTTGCTCCAGGGTGGCATCTACCAATAGGAAAAATGCTGCCGATGTTAGCAGGGAATAAAAATACCTCTTTCTTTTCATCCTCACGCACTCGATTTCGAAGCCATACTTTACCATTATTCAACTCGCATGTCATATATCCAATGGACCAAACTGCCAGTGGGCGATGAATTCTACCATCGAGCACAGGCATGAGATGAAGGATGTGTTCTGGACAGGAATGCTTTGTTAAGCAAAAGCGCGTTTTACACGCAAACGAGCATTTGTGAATCACGGCATAAACCCAATTTCCGATTTCGCCACAAATAGGCAACAAAATTTTACTACTAATGACTCCAGAAAAATCAGAAATGGGAAGAACAATTACAGTCCAATACATGAAATCTTTCACCTTCCCCCATTAATTTCCAAGTCCACATGGAAATGAGGCTCACTCACCACTTGCTAACGTAAATTTTTTGCCACTAAGGTAAAATCCTTTTTGCATGGCCACAGACATCCAGTAAGTAACCTGGAACTCATTCAAGCTTAAGGAAACGTCGATCTTTTTATAATGACGACTCATGGGCTTCTTGGATGGTCGAATATTGTTAAAAATTAATCCTCGCTTGATTGGACGGGTAACTCCAGAGAGAATGAGTTTTAGATTACTGAACCATCTGCGAAATAGGTACACGGGGTTGGGAGATCTCAAAGGAAACTAACAAACCGGAGAGTGCTGCCATAGAATAATAAAGTTAGTACATTGGGAACTTTTTGGAAACGGCTCTCAAGAGAAACACTCAGGTTGACATTCTGTGAGCGGAATGCACGGAAAGAGTCGTGTTTCTACATGACAAAAATTTTGAGGTCCATTGAGAATTCATTGTCGGAACTTACCTGATTAATGGAATATTCAGGAAGTTTGTCTGGAGCACAAGGCATAACTGAGTGATGATCATTGGGATCACCTATACATATCCATTCTAACTTCACCAGTAATCTAATGGATGGCATGTGCAGCAGCTTACAATCATCATACTTGGAAGCTGTGTGCACACTCACATCAAGGTCTCCCTTCCATAGCAAACGAGCTAATTAATAGGACTGAGTAATGCGAAACACCAATTTGTAAAACATTTTCAGTACCATTGGTCCAGTCCAGTACGAGATTTGTCCACTTGATTGCCATTTCTTCTGTTGTATTGTAAGGATCCAGAGATGCGTGCAACAATAACAGCATTTCATTTATTGACCACGTTAAGTGACCATGAAGTAGTAATCTTATGCAGTCCCAAAACGGTAAAGGCGCGCTGGGATCTTTGGAAAGGGGGATGATTTTTTCCAATGCTGCAAAATCTATGAAAATACAGCACCATACAAAGAACTTCACTGACCGAGATTTAATTGCGCCAAAGTAGGTTCCCAACATGGCCCAAAAGCAACTGATACATGATCCGCATCACAACTGAGATCATAGTAGCACTTCACCGGAGTCATGCTTCTATCAACAGTGCAGTTGGTCCACGGAAATTTTATTTGGATCAGAGAAGATCGTATTGCTGAAATTTCAAACGTATTGTCCATGGTGGCAGTAAACATTACCTCTCCTGCTTGGCACCGACTGAGCCAAAACCAGATTTCCATAAATGCACAGCTTATTGTGCAAAAGCAGAGGCTGGGGGAAGTCGCGTAGCTGGAATTCCCATTGGTTACAAGTAGCTCTCACCATTCGACACCATATGAATTCTAATTCGAATCCTTCGTTAGGCACAGGGCTAAATATCGAGGATGCATTACTGTTAATATAAAGCTGGGTTTAGCAGCACGAGTTTGCGATTCGCATTGAATGAGCTCGTTACTTATTTAATGAACTTATTACTAAATGCATGCTTATGCACCTGTCTTTGTCGATTTTCTTGATCTGCTCGACTGCATTTTCTTGGCTGTTCAAAGTGGTATCACAGAGCAAAACAACTGTTGTCTTTGTCAGATGCCATGTGAAAAGGCTAGCGCGCATAGGAGAATTTTCATACATCTGTCGAAAGAGAAAACATTAATGTAACTGCCTAGGGTTCTAAATGAGAGGAAGGATTGAAAGAAGATAAGTGCTTGTGTAATTTACATTAACTCTTTATCTACTAGGATTAATAACTAAGATTCCATGATGATTGACAGCAAAACTAACCTGAAAAATTGCGTGAATCTCATACAATTACAAACTTTTGATAAATTTCTAGACAGCATGATCTCCAGGAGAAACATGAATGGTCTCTTATAGTTTCCGTAGGTCCTTTGTTCTTTGGTTAAGCATCGGATTATTCGACCCTTGCACTCACTACATTCACTTCTCATGACAGATCTTCATTTCGATTTCTATAGTGACATCTTCCCAATTCAAACCACCCATATGTGACAGAAACAGAATTCAGATCTACCAACAGACACTCAACTACCAAGCACACTCTGCACCTTGATATTCTGTGAGGAATATAAACTTTACCTAGACTGATGCTTTCAATAAGGGAAAAAAAAAAAAAAACAGTTTGTTTACTAAAAGTGGGAAACCTTGAAACCAGGTGTCATCTAGAATTGTGTCGGACGAAAAATGAATTTCATTTCCAAAAATGCCACAAATATCGTAACACTCAGGTTTTACATCGGTGTGAGGCATTGTCCTCAGTATTTGAAACATTGCTTTCAACTCTATAAGCAAATTTCGATTCCATACAGTCCAGTGTTGACTGCTGCTGCCAAATTCTAGATAAGATACGTTCGAATATTCACTTCATGTGCAATGAGAGAATAGTCAGTGGCAATTTGCAAGAACTGTATGGTTTTATGTTCTATCATCTAAAGAAACGGCTATGGAGCTTGAGTTTAAATTAGATCAAGATGGACTAAAAGTGACTAACAAACAAACACTTCATCAAAGTGGATGCATCTGGTGTGAGTAGGTCCAACTCTTCACAGACTACTTTAAAATGTGTAACAGAAAGATATATGAAAAGCATTTGAACAAATTTTTCGAAAAGACAACAAAGCATGCAATCAAGAACTTCTGATCTTCTGTTTGATCACTTCTGCTCACCCTTATGGACTGTTACTTTATTTTTATTACCAAGTGATATGCTTTCTGTATTAAAAGTAGGAAATTATCATTCCAACAAAGAGCTACCCATTAACAAAACCAGGATAGAACAAAGCATGAAGCAATGCAAACCTTTTTGGATCTTTCAATATAAATATCTGCATTCTTCTTTAGTAGGGCGTTGTGAAGATGATCAGTTTTACTGGAGTGCCACAAAGGATGATTCTTTTTTAATTCCAATATCTACAAAAAATGATTTTTTTAAAAGATAATGTTGCTAACATCCAGAGGCAACGCCACACAGGAATATCATTCTTTCAATGGAGTTGCATAGACATAACATAGCAAAAAAACAGAGAACAAAATTCTAATTATAAAACAAATTTGATAATTCAAGTTGGTTTAGTACTGTAAACCTCCAAGCAATTTTTCCTAATGTCTGACAATTTAAAGGAATCAGGACTAAAGTATCTCAAGTACCCTTTGCATTCGACTTTTGCGAACCGTATCAAAATATTCAAAATGTTAACTGCTGCTCTGCAAAAAACTCGAGATTTCTTTGAAGAGAGGCATTACATGAACTTTTTTGAAAATTTGTGCTCGATATCTCGTTGAGAACACATGAGCAGTTATCAAGCCACAACCCAAATCCACAGGAAATTTCAGCATGAATGATAAAAACTTATCAAGTAGATGAACAATGTTATCACCATTGCTCTGATAATATACTCGCCCTGCCTTAGACACAAAGGAATACTTTTGACTTGTACATAATGCTTTTAAGCATCTATAATGGAACTTTTAAAATCAATACAAAGCAGAACAATTTAAAAAAGAGATACCAAAATCCCTTATAGAACAGATAATAGATTATATCAGTCCACAGTAATCTAATTAATGCAATGGAAAGCAATTTGTTGTGATGCACCAAATTGCTTTCCATTGCATTAATTAGATTACTGTGGACTGATATAATCTATTATCTGTTCTATAAGGGATAGCATATGCATAACAGCAATTTGATGCATAATAGCATAGTTACAGGCATCTTCAAATTTCTATGATCAAAAAACAGTTATTAGTAGTATCAACAGACTGCGCACGATCCCCTCTAGGAGAAAATCCTATCAACATATGTGGCTTTTTCATATGACAAAAGGATGGGGAAAAACTATATTCAAATGCACAAATTTTCGAGAAAAAAAAAAGGTAAACCTAAAAAGTATTTAATCTGTACTTAGAACACAATTAACCTCAAAAATTAACTTCTTAGAACAGAAAACTGAACAGACACAAGAACAAGTGCTTTGCTTTACATGTTTTTTTCATGACAGTACAAGAGCAAGTTTCACCAAAGTTCACAACTTGCCTTGAGAAATCACGAGAACTAGAGACCAATACACAAGTGCCACTAATAAAGTACCTGTTGTATATTTAAAAAAAATCATTTATGTTACCTTGTTATCCAAAACTTGTTTTCTTTCCAGACTTTCATTGTATTCATCCAGAAGTAACTCATAATTGTCACGCAGCTTGACTTCAAAGGGATCATCACAAATCTCTATCCAGAATTCAACCATCTAAAAAGCAACAGAGAATCCGATTGAACATTTTTGGCAATGATTTTACCATCAGAAGGGGAAAATACTGTGCAAAACATAAGTTACAGACATTCATGGAACACATCACAATTTAATTTTTAAAACTGATGACTTTGAAATGGAAATTATCGACTTTCCGACAATAGAAAAACTCATGTTATCAAATGAATCTTGTTTAAAATTACGTACATTGACATAAATATCAGGTGGTACAGTCTCAATACGCTCCAGTCTTGAGGGGAACTTTTCTCTGTGCGTCTGTTTTAGCCACTTGATTACTGCCAAAAAGTCTTCTGAGAATGCATTGGCAAAATCATAGTTATAAGGAAAAGTCGATTTTACATATTCGATGGCAATATTCCTGTAGGAGCAAAAAACATTCCCATGTAATTCACTTGTGACATGGCTTTTAATATAATGAATAAGGAACAGCAATAGACCTTGAAAGCAATAAAGCTTTTGCAAGGTATCAAATCTGATTTTCAAACATTCTAACTGTTTTGAATTCTAACAAATTTCAGGGTAATCAATATAACCAACCGTCTTGATATCCATATACTATATCTCTACTGATCTTCTCCTATTTTGAATGCAATACCCAGGTGTGACACAAAATTATTAATTTCCTTCTGCTAAATTACATGTTTCTACTGCTGTCAATAGGTAACTTCATGGAGATAAAAGAACCCTCGCTTATTGAAGAATTCATAAAAATTGTAAACACCAAACAAATAAAACGATAAAATAACTTCTTGGAATTAGTTTTGGTTTTCTTTAATTTCAAAACAGTTGCAACTCAAAACTGTTATTAATGTGATGAATTCATGACATGCTTTAGCATGAAAACATGAAATTGTTTTTATATAGTGAATATAAGGATTTTTTAAAATAATAATGACAAGCACAAATTCCAAGCAAAACAGCAAGTACCTTCAATATCGAACATGAAGGTGTAGATCATAACTGTACTCTTAAAGTCCAATACAAAATTCTCGCAGTTCAATTAAAATTTCTGCATAGGCATTTGATGCACGTATTTAATATTCTTCAAGAATGGTTATTAATATGTCCCCAACCCATCCTCAAAATAGCTATGATACCAGAAAAACTGTGAACTTCTAAGTAAACGCAGTTTCTTTCCTTTACTTTGCAAGCTATAAATTTGGAGCACATCATATATACTGACACATCACAACAGAACACGCAACTTCTATTTTGAAAAGGGAAATGCTCAAATGATGTTTTTGTCCACTGGGTGAAAGTTTTGAAGATGCGAAGTAGTTTAAGTATAAAAGATGAACACAGGTACCTGTAGTACAATTACACACAGTTGTAGCCTGCCATATAATATGTAGTATACAGTCTACCAAATACTACACACCTGACTAAAACAAAAATATTTCAACCAGTAGAGAAGCACAATGAATAAATGCACAAGTATGATTTTAATACATTATTGCAATAGCACACTGCTGCAATATTCAAGCAAATCTCAGCAAATGCATTCAACTGCTACTGCCTCAAGGTTTTCAATATGTTGACATATCAAACAGATTAAATTGAAATTATTCAAAATATGCATTAAACTTCCTATAAGGAATGTTTCAATTAGCAATAGTAAAAACAGAAACATCGCAAAACTTTTTCTATGCAATCACGTAGATGCTTTTATCTCAACAATCCACTCAGTGTTATCTGGGTGGATTTAGTGTTATCTAGATAATTTTGGGAATTCAAAGGTAATAAAAGAATGAAAGCTAAAAAGGCATAGAAATCATTAATCATTTCAACAGAATTAACGGAGATGGGGGGGGGGGAAGTGCTTACCATAATTTGTTCTGCTTGAGCAGTAACTCTTCAAAAGCCTCTCTTTCATTTTGAGAAATATCACTGGAACTTAGATACTGAAGGTGCAACTCTTGTGCCAAAAGAATTACATGATCATCAAAATAAATTTCTAGCTTTTCAGAAGATGTGGTGATTTCTGGCAGATGACTCTCCAGTTTTGGATTCTCTACAGAAAACCTGAATTATTGGGGCCTATATGTGAACAGCTTAGCTTACTCAAAGAGATTTTCACAATGTGCGCAGATAATTCTGCTTCCAAACAGAATGCATTTTCAAAATCCACGGTAAAATCACGCTTTGCAGTTGTTACAGATGTTTGATTTTCAAAGTTTGAAATATCTGTGTTGACAAAGATGTACAAGAAATTCTAATAATATATATGTATATACCTCTTACACTTGAAAAAAATTTATGAATGCTTAAAAATACTTCAATGTATTCCAAGTGTAAAGCACAATTCCAGTGAACAATCACTTCCTTCATAAATTGTAATCTGTATCTGTTTTGGTCAACTTGACAATGCAGTTCATCCACAATTAGTACAGATTCCTTTTAATTTTACATTCGTTTTCAATTTCAGTAGCACAAACAAAATGAGATTACCTCTACGCAACTGAAATGTGTAGGCCAATAATGTGAATGGGGTGCAATTTCCTTGAATGCAAGATAGCAGGCATGGAATGCTAGGAAGTATTCGTTTATTTTTTTGGTCAGCTGAAAGTAATCCAATCTGAGATGCAAGCAGACTATCAAGGCATTAAGTCTTTCTACTCAAAATAGAATTTACCATAATTGTTGGTCACAAGAACAATATCTAAATTATGGACACTGATTTTAACATGACATTGCGAAAGTGCTTGTGAGCTTTCCTTTTGAGAATTTTCTGTGTGTGTTCCCAGCTTCTTAAAATTATTCTTACAGCTAAAAGTGATTACAATCATTATCGAATCACATAAAATTCATACCAACAATGATATAATGCTTTTATCTGACTTCACCAAAATTTCACTTACTCTTACGTTTATTCATTCTGTAACTACATTCAATTCATTCTAATTGATAGTAGATCCAGTGACCATATACAAGATTAAAATTTTATGACATATAGCTCAAAGGGATAGTTAATGATTCTCTCAGAAGACGCATATCAGAATCCTGATCTAAAAATCGATTCTTACTTTGAGGATTTTAATTTCGGAAACATTTATTATTAAACCCAATTAACTACAGCATGTTGTGGAAAAAAATCCCTAAAGCACGAATAAATAAATGAGCAATACTATCTAAAAGCATTCAAAATTCAAATGACAAATATTTGTTTTGAATAACAAGTACTTTCCATGATAAATCTTGAGTTTTCAGAAAATGACTGTGACGAAATAATTTGAGAATATTTTCACTGAGATTACTAGATATATCATTTACGTATACTTGCAATTCCTTGGAGGAAAAATGAAAATATTTGGACTTGAATGCTAATAAAACAATGTTGAACTTTGATATGGCACTTAAAAACATTGTACTTTTTAGTGCTGAGTGTAGACCATCTTGTTACACTATTATGAAATGAAACATAATGCAACAAATCTGAATTTATTGTGCAATATATTAGGACCATAGAAACTAAACCCTATTTCAGGGAAATTATTCTCAAATGAGAATAATTTCCCTGAAATAGGGTTTAGTTTTCTCACTGTCACAAACCCATCCTCTGCTTTCCATACAGATTATTTCCATGATACAAAGCTGATGCAAAACCACAAGTGCACGTTGATCAGAACTGTGATACAATAAATTATTTTTCAACTTATTTTTTCGAGAAGTTGTGCACATGTATAAGTAAATGAAGTACTCTCTCCATTTGTTTCAAAGAAAGAAATCATTGAATATAATAAATGCAATCATCACCCCAATAATACTGTGTTACTATCAATGTCAATTCTCTATATTGCAAAGAGGGTTACCCAAATCTTTTTGTAAAATAAACAGAAACAACACTTTTACAACCTTATCTAGAATTTTAGAATGATCAAATGTTTTTTCAGAAATATAATTTAGTACTTTATTATCAGTTGTGCATCTTACCTAATAAAAAACAATAGTAAAGCAAGTAACGGTTCATTCCATTCCAAGTGAAAGTCTTGCACATCTATTTGTAGATGCTGCAAACAATCCTCCTCATACTGCATACTCAGTGATAGTTTTTTAAACAACCACACTGTCTCAGAAACATGAGCTTCAGGTTGCTTAAAACCATGATTGTAGCAGCACAAATTACTGAGTTGGAAAATATACTTGTAAGCATAGCCTAGAAATTCCACAATGAAGTGATTTCCCACTGAATATCACATTAATGATGACCTGTTGCATCCCATGAGAAATCCTGTATCAGAAGAGACTCATTCATTGATACGACTGGAGTATATTGATTTGACATTTTTAAAGTGACTGATGAGTCTTTAATATTGACCAGAACATTCCAAATATAATTGGCCAGCATCTGTAAACAATTATAAACATCTGCTTTGCAATCATGGTAAAATACCTGTAACCCATACGAATATTTCCCTTTTCGAACATTATCAGAGTTTCTGTTTCTCCTGGATATCCATGCACTAATCTCATCCTCAGAAAGCTGCATATGCAAGGAAACAATTCTGAGATCCCCTCTCACAAGAAGCTTTACAAGCTAGATCTCCTTTTACAATGTATGTGAGAATTAGGACAGCTTACTGCAATGTTGCATTCTAGCATCTGCAATCGAAGAAAATGCTTTTCTGAATTGATAAATAATTCTTTAATTGAAAGTAGAAATGTAGCTTCTTCATCATAAATGAGGTCCCTTTCAGCTTCTAAAGATACTTTTTCTATCACTAGCCAGCATATGATTAAAATGCAGTAATTGTAATCATGTTTGTTCTTACCCTGTACAATACCACATTTGTTTCCTAACAATGGCGAGCAGCAATGTAGTGGAATGCAAATATAAAAACCGCTGAGAGTAATAACATCGAATTGTTGGGATCCATAGATTACACTCATGTTAACATTCTGAATCTGCACCACAAGTAGCTGAAACAACAAAAAAATTGATAAACAAGCTTCCTGATGCTTTTGTAAACGAATCTGTTATAAACTCACATCAAAAAATGCAGTTATATAATCCATTTTGTAAGGTGAGCCATGATTTGATGCATCTTTAGTTTTCAGAATATCACTGTGACGAAATAATTTGAGAATATTTTCATTGAGATTACCAGATATATCGTTTACGTATATTTGCAATTCCTTAAGGGGAAAAATAAAATATATAGCCACTGAATGTGCAGACTTCAAATTAAGCTTGTGCTACTTACAAACTGTATCAAATCATTTAAAAAAAAACAAAAAAATATTCTCATTACAAGACAATTTTTTTTGCTGTATATATTTAATAAGAAAACGAAAAAAAAAAGGTAAACTGAATGCCCATTAGAAGCAGTTAGAAAAGAAAAAAGCTGACATTTACAAGAATTATGTTATTCCAGAATAAACCTACCAGTTGCCATTACTGGGAAAAAGTGACACAAAAATCGACAATCGACAAACTATGGTGAAATTGAAGAAACTACATTTAAAGCTCTTACTAATAGATAAAACGTGAATAATGGAACTTAAACTGCAAAGACATATCAAGAAAATTCAGATTAAACATATGTACAATTCTATCCTTACAAGAACTTCAAATTGCACCTTGAATATAAATTCTCGATCCACCATACATTGTAATAAATACCAATCAGATATAAGATACAACCAAAAACAACAAGGGGAGCACTTGGTTATGCTATCAATCGCTTCACTTGGTCAACCAATCCAAAGACTGGTTCACCGAGAATGCTTATCTTCACTCATCATTTGAGTTTCAGGATGTAAAACTCTATAATGCATAATCCCAATTCAAAAATAGCACTATTACAATTTGGACTTAATAGTCTTAGTCTCTCATAATATAAAGTACTGATTTATTAGATAGATATTAAGCAGATGGAAGAATTCGACATCTATATGCATCTGTAAAGTCTGGATTGAAATTTTATTTTTCAAGATACCTAGTTCCCCTAAATTAAAGAGAGGAAAACAGTTCAAAAAAACTACCTTCACATTGCAATTGATGAATTTAGAAGCAATTCAAGCAAGGCTAATATTGAATCAAAAGGGTTTGGATGAATGATAAATATACACATGCATAAACCTTACCGCTCCATGTGTTGAATTCTTTACTCTGAATGTGTACTGCATATAAATATCAACTCTCACATCACACAAAGATGGATGCTGACAAGGTTTTCTATCCACTGTATGCTGTAGTATTTTGACATTAATATCAATAATATTAAATGCCAGTGCTAAGTTAGTCCTTAATGTTGTTGATGTTTCAATCTGAATTCGCTTAACTGTAGAATGAAACAGACATTCCAGTGATGAAATGCTATCCAAAATTATAATATCCACATCAGAGACATATAAGCCAAAAAACTAAAATAGGCAAACATTCTTAATTATATATTTATTTGAATTTATGATTTGTTTTTCCATTTCAACTTATAAAATCAAATAGTTATTAAGCAACAAAAGTTGCAAAATATCTTCTAGGTTATTGCAAACAAACTGCAAAGTTCAAAAGAAAACAAGGAGTCACAAGATATGAAATGCTGAGGATTTATAAGAACTTATAGGCTTAACTATTCGCTTTTTGTGATGTAAAGATTATCTCGAGTATAAGAATGGGAATTTTACTTGGGCTACTGCAGATATAAAGGGTGACAACCGTTTCTTTTCTGTCAAGGTTTGAGATTTCCTTTTCCGTGCTTTATTCCGCTCATAACAGGAATGATGTGAAATAGGAATGCTTCGCTCATTTTCAATTCGGATATTCGAGCAATGAATGCATACCAATTTGTTCACATCACTAGAAAACAGCTTGCTTGTGAGGCTGATTAATTCAATATGCTGAAATACTGGCTTAGCAAAATCGATCACGGTTTAAGGAAAAGATCACTCACTAGTTTGAAACCAAATCCCACAATTTGAACTCTCCTTAAGCAAAATGGAAAGAAGATAAGTTCGCCAATAATCAAGGACACACATAAATATTTGGTAAGCCACCATGATAATATTTTTGGTACATATCTGAAAATTCAAGAGATAATTTCTACAAATGAATTGAAGCTTCTACAAAAAATGGCACAGTCAATAACACTCCTTAATGCTTAAAGCATATCATTCATGCTTATACAAAACATGTGATAAATACAAATGCAGGCTCTAATCTGCGCTCAAAATACACTTCACATAAATTTCCCATTTGTACAGCCCAGCATAACCCATCCAAGTAAAGATGGTATGAACTCCCTTTCCACTTTCTCTGAGCAATTTTTTTTTTTTTTTTTTTTTAAAAAGGGCAAATTCTTAAAAAAATACAGTGAAAACGTCGAAAAATATGCATACACTCAAAAGTCACCTAACAAAGCCCTTTTACTGCATTGGAAATGCATAAGCATGCTGAAAAGTAATAAATGACCCAACCTAGTAATCAGAAACACAAATCTCTCCTCAGATTCGAGAAAAAAGAAGGTAGAAACAGTTGTAGAACTTTACCTCTTCCATAAGATGCACAACAATGCAACCAAAGCAACCCAAATCATATTTGAGAAAATTCATAATTCATAATCCTCAACATTGCATGGGTAACAGTCCCTGATGATCACATGGCACGTTACATCACAAGCACCGAAACAAACAGTTAACTCACTACTAAACGTTTTCAAACATTTTCCACAGGGTTTTCGCAAGAATCTGCTGGCAATTCGCTTGGACGAGTAAAAGGAACTCTTATTGAACATCAAGGGCTTTGAAAGGCTTCATGGCACTCAAAACCCTCGCTGGCTGGGCACATCGGCAGCACATGCCCGGCAACGATCATTGCTCAGGAGGTTAGGTAAGCTGCAAGAACAGGAAAACCAGAAGGCCGCTCCTGCACCGGAGGAGACTCCCGCTTCAGGAGGGAGGCATCCCGGCTCCCTCATCCAACTGCCACTGCTGCCTCCGTCGCTCGGCAACCTCGCACTAGCAGGCCGTCAGCTGACCACGGGCCGTCGAAGCAGCGCGAAGTGCCTCCGCTCCCTCTTCGGTCGGCTCGCAGGGCAACCCTCTCCTCCATCCATGCTGAGACCAAATTAATGCATCTTGTGCAAGCTCCTCAGGAGCCACGAAACTTTCCATTTCTGTTCCCCCCGGGGAGGCGCCGAGCACACACGAGCACAGTTCATTTCATGTGCCCAAACGTGCTTTTCATCACATAATGAGCCGACTTCATAAACACTTGCACTTGGGAAAGAAACACACAGTTATACATTCCTTTTTTTTTTTTTTTCCAATAATTTCCAGTCAGGGAATGATAACGAACGATGCAGTACCTACGCTTACAAAATAGGGTTACATGAAGCACACAGGAGAAAATAATGACTCCCCACTAGAACTGATTCTGCTGATTTGAGTTGCAGAGGAAGTTTAGCTTGGTTTGGAAAAAAAGCACCCAAGAACTCCAAACGTGTAAAGAAGTGCAGCTGGCAAATCAAGCAAACATAAAATACGAGGGCAACCGACATGTGGCATAAATGATCTCCCTGGTAACAGATATGCTTATTTATATGCTCATTAATATATCTCTTTTATTAATCTTGGAGAGCTCGTGATTTTTTCCTCAGACTATCCTATGTAAGCGAGCCCATTAGAGAATTCCGGACTGTATGTGCAAAAGGCTTCATTGAACATGATATACTATGTACTCCTCATGATACAGTAGCTTCGAAACTTCATAGAATCCCACGTGTTTGCATCAAGCAGTTATGCACGTGAGTGGCGGATGCTGCCTTTGCTCGTGTGTTTACGGAGAGCATCTAAGGGAACGGAAACCATGCCATTCCGAGACACAAATATTATTGCACACCCTTAAGGAAATTGTTCTGGAAAATATCACTCTACCAAGCAACGGGCTACAAACTGGACCAGTGGAATGCCTGTCAGACTCGTGAGAGATGCGTGCGGATTGGGGATATTTTAAAAGTGGACGTCCTGCTATTTGTATCTCCCTTTATGATCCACTTAGAAATAGAGTGGAGCTTCATTTTAAATTCCTTGATTTCAAGTGATATCACAGTTAAATTTCGTGAGACTCATCCGTAAAATCCCTCTTTCACCTAGCCTCGGTTGCACCATCCAAGAGATGACTTACAGATTTTTGCTCTTGTTTCTCTCTGTGATCAGTATCATCGCAATATAACGAAACAAATTACAGAAAATGACTTGGTGTCATGATCGTTATTTCATGGTACAGGGCAGGCGAGTTTGCCATATGCGTATCAGATCAGCTCTATGGTCCTGCTCCCAACTGATCTCAAAAGCAAACTTTTTTTCATCTTTATACGATAAAGTAAATGATATTGTAGGGTTAAAATGATCAATGATATTGAAATTGTAAAGTTCAGTGGAACTAAAATGCAGAAGGAAGCATCTTGGAAATATGGCACGATTAATATATCTTATTATCTTCTGATATGCTGATAATTTTTCATAGAGAATTCAGGGACCAGTCACAGTTAGTTGATCATCCACTCACCTCATCGAAGTCACATAATTCTCGAGAGGTACGGATTTATTGCAGTATTGAGTTATGGAGTATTGAGTTATTGAGTTATGCAAATCAGTAAGTTCTGTAGATTCAAGATGGCATACGGACTTGAGAGCTTTATTTTTCTGACGACAGAAAAACCGAATTTTCTTTCTGGAGGATTCGCGGCTCTCGTCAACTTTTCTTGAGTTCTCAGAATGCTCATATTTTCATTTATTTCATCTATGCACTTCGTTTCATAGTTAGATGTAAGTTTTTTTCATTGGAATCGTAGAAGAATAAAAAGCAAAACAATCTATTTCAATCGCAATCTAAGATCATGAGAAATGTTGCCTCCCCGAAAGCGTCCTATATTTATAAAGAAATCCGGAAACAGCTGAAAAGAGAATTTCACTTCTAGGCAGAAATGGTAATCATAAATATGAAGAAATGATAATGAGACTAGTTACAATGGCTGAATCCTCCTGAGTGAAGAGCATTTACTGATTTCTTACTAACTCGATTACCAAGTAACTAAAAAAAAGAAAAATTGACTTCAAAATGCATAGGACGAATTTTGTGTAAAAAGCATGATAAACAAAGTAGTGAGCAAACCAGTCAAAAGAGGGAAATGCACATCTTCAAAAGGCAAGTGTTGAGGATCTCCTGGACTCTAGAAATATTTTTAGTAAACAGTAAGAACTGATCAGTGTTAAGTACTATACGCAGTTCTAGTGAATTGAGTGGCTTCAAACACAAATAAAGAAGCAAGGAAGCTGTTTTAGATTGTAAATAAAAAAAATATGGTAAAAACACATTAGAGAAAAAACTGTGCACCATCGAATCGTTATCATGGATGTATGAAGGAAGTCGAATGATTTTCATATAAATACAGGATTTCCATTTACTAAATCTTTCCTATATCATTGGTATGAAGCTGAGCAAGACTATAAATAAATAGAAAACGTGGCTATGCATTTTTGCTAAAACAATTCCTTTACAATGGATAGATCAAAAAACGTGGAATTGAAAGCATCCAAGGCCAATTATTAGTTAAAATTTCTGCGCGTCATAACTACGTTAGACAACAATAGCTCACACAAGAGGTGAAAATAAAGTTTACTTGAGGAAGTGTCATGTAGGTTGGAAACATGCATATGTTGCAGTCTAAAGAAGTGTCAGCAAGTCGTCATGTCCAATTGCTTTCGGGCTCTTTAGGGTTTTCTAAAACTTTAGATTTGAATGTAAAGACGTGAAGTCCACTGTATCAAAGCATGAATTCATCGACACAATGCAGCCTTGATAGGTAGTCACTCAATTTAATCAAAGGGCTAAAACCTAAATGGGATAAGTACTATGAGTTTTAGGCAGTAAGAAATAGAAATTATTAGATAATACGAATTCACAGAAGTCGAGCTGTCTGCTTGATATTCTTGTGACTGCCTTTGCGCGAATACTTTTTTCTTTTTCTTTTTAGTACTTTTACTACCAGTGCATTATCATTTGAAGAAATATTTGGAACTTTATTTTAATAACTGAGATTCATGAAGGAAGTTTGAGCAGTCTTTTTGTGTTTTGCAGAGACAACTCCAAAATGTTCATAGCAAAATGACTGAATCTTTTCATTTGGCCAAATGAATGACGGCCAGCTGGACCACACACTGTTCGAACTCTCCGTAGTCTCTTCCGATTGCCTTTCTTTTCTTCTGACTTATTGCTTTTATATTCTTTTATTCATTTGAAAAACAAATTGACTGTTGCATGCCAGGTTTCTTGGTTTTGCCCTGAATAACATGTTTTCGTAAGTGATTGCACAGGCCTGTAGGACGTGATCTCTTCCAAATTCTCTAAAGTTGTATCACAGTGCGCCTTATAAGACACGCGCCTTCAATGGGTCAAAGGACTATCAAACAGTAGCAATTTCATTTCTCACCTTCAGCTTTTTTAAACGAGTTCTTCATGGGAAGGACAGGAGAATCCTTCCAGGTTTTTTCTTTCTTTCTTCTTTATACAAGCACAAATAGCTTGGTTCTGTGCACCGATGCAAGTGCTTCTGTTTCACATTACCTGTCTTTTTGTTATTCACTGTAGTAAGCTGTCATTACATATGAGAATCTTCCTTTTCCCTCTCTCCACATATATATATATATAAACATATATGTATGTATGTATACATCCAGTCCAGTCCCTTTTCACGATCGTACCTGGCTTAAATGTATGTGGCTGAATTGTCTTTCTTACCGTCATCCTAGTTATTGGCCTTGTGGGAAGATTTTTTGAAAGACGGGTATTTTAAGCACTTTGCTCATTCCAAAAACTGAAGTTTCTTAGGGTAGCCGTAGGCATACACGAAAAACGTTTAAAAAAGTGCGTGAACTTTAGAGTTTGGTAATGATTACTTTATAGGAGTTTCAAATTCTTGTTTACCGTTCCCAGGTCAAACCTTCCCTGTAGTCTGTGCTCTTTTGAAATCATAATTTTGAAATTGCTGTCATTCAAGATGTGATATCATGAGATGCATTTTTTTGTGTATTAATATTCCAAAGGTTTTTCTGCAAAGGTTCCAGTATTTTTCATGTAACCCGCGCGAGCAATGGAAAAATTAAATTCGTTCGGCATAAGGTTTGTGTCACGGCGTTTTGGTATATAATAATTATACAGTTTTGATAATCGGCAGTTTTAAATCCATTAATTTGGAATGTAATTTTTAGAACACATCCAATTGGCGGACACGAGGAAATACGAAATCTGCAAAGAAGTTTAAATGCCGCCTTTATAGCACAGCAACAGTTGCATCAAATTACAGAGAAGGAACTCTTGCAAAGAGAATTAAAGGTTATGAGGCAAAAGTACACGTGATTTCAAATGCAGTTTCCTTATATGCACTATGTGTAAAGATATTGAGAGAGCCTCAAAAGAAACCACAACTAATACCAACCAGCACAATAAGACTAATATTGTAAATAACACATTTAGTTCCTTGATACACCTGAAAGTGCACTGTCAAAAATTCCAGTAAATTGATAAATGGATTGGCATGATGTGATGCAGATTAAGATACAGATTTAACATATATTCCAGGAAGTGGAAACTGAACAGTATGATTCATGGAAATCTGAATGGGACCAACACAACATTATAGAAAAAAATAAACGCCAATACCAAAAAGAACAAAAACACAATATAAAACTCATTTTGGATATGCAGTTGAAACTAAAGGAAGATCAAAGATTGCAGAGTGAAAAACAGAAATTAGAAGAAAGGAAACAGTTGCAAAGTTTGGTGAAAGACTTAGAGGAGGAAGATAAACTGTAGATGTGATTAGGAAATTGTTGAAATAACTGATGCTTATGTTGCAGTCGTGAACAAATTAACTTTCTTAAAAAGCGAAAGGAAAAGGAAAGCATTGATACATTTTTAAGGTCCAATGAAGCCTTTAAACAACATATGCAGTTGGAACAGACAAAAGAAGATGTGTATGTGTCATGATCATAGTAAAGTTCCTTTATTCCTCTGTGATGTTTAGGAAAATACAAACATATATTCAGCAACAAGAGGAAAATGAAAGAAAGCTAAAACAACTTCGGATCAATAATCAAGAAATTAAAAGTAAAGTAATACAACAAATTGGTGATACGCTGCACAAAAAGCAGGTATTTAGAAGTGTACTCGTTCTTTGGCATTTGAAAACCCTAGAAAGATCGTACTGATGCTCTGGATCTATGGATTGCTCTTGGAGAAGAGGAACATAAGTTAGCCAATGACAAGTTGCAACAAGAACAAAGACAGTGTTCCAAATTGAAACAGCGTGAACTGCGATCTATGCATGAGTTACAAATGCAAATGAAACAAATGACTGCCCAGGAACTGATGATGGAAAAACAAGAATTTCTGAGTCAGGTAATGCTGTAATTCATATTTTTGTTTTGATGCCTCCTTCAGATGCAGAAGCAATTTGAAAATGAAGAAAAAATAAATCAGTTAGAGGTAGAGATGAGAAAAGTTAAACAGGAACAACTTAGGAAAGAATTGCAACAGCTGATAGAGACCAAGAAGAAGCAAAGAGAAGAGTTAAAACTCTCTGAACTGCAAGAAATCGAGCTACTCGAAGAAGAGAATAAGCTCAGAAATATCTTAATTGAAGATGAAAAACATAGAATGTTGAGTAAATGCAGTCCAGAGCTTCAGAAGTTCTTGATCCGAGCTTCAAAAAAACATACCCATGGCTTGCAGCCAAGATTGTAATGAGAGAAACATCTCTGCTTTTACTAATGTTTATATTAAATGTTTTTATTAAATCCCTGAGGATCACTGTGATGTACATTACATACAGTTATCTACATGAGATTATATCATGTAAGTGTTTAGTTATGGAACTTTTACCATTTGCCATTATAAAACAGTTCAAAGAAAGCCCATCAACATTTCAGAAGCTTTTCAGAAGAACACCCAAAAGCTTTTGGATGTTCACAAAATTGGGTGGGTCTACTGCATGTACATCAGAACACAGTTTGCACTTGACTGTTGTTGGTGACCGAATCAATAGCACGTAATAATATTTTCTCAAAGTAACATGCTTGATTGCTTTTACTGGCATAAAGTTTATCCATTCATTTCATATCCACCTTTCACCTCTTTTTCATTTATGAAGTAATGCAGCTTTTCTGTGGAGTTTATTCCATTGATTCTGAGTACCTGAAAACTGATTACCTTCTGTATCTTGTCTCGTGATAACGTTCGTATTCTTTTCATTTCTTATTTTTGATCAAATGCCATTTACATACATGACCTGCAGAGTTTTTTAAATTCCAGTGAGCATTGTATCTCACATTTTTATGGACATTCTGTGGGAAACATTTCCGGTAATTTCGGCGAAGTCCCTGCATTTGCCGATTTGCTATGTTAGCTTTCTCAAGGGAAACGTAATTTTCACAGCACTCAACAGGCCTCTTATTGCATCAATGCTGAATCCATGAAGTTTTAAACCCACCAAATTACATGAAATCAATTCTATAAAGCTTCTGATCACCTGGAATTTTAGATTCGGACGAACCCTAACTTGTTAAGCTCTGATTAAAAATAATCCTAGAATTAAACGAAAAATTCCCGCGTCGGAGGCCGTGAGGTCACGGTGGTCTCCGCGCGTGGCACCACCAAGCGTCGTGGGTTCGATTACTTCGACGGAAACGACGCAAAGCGCCGCGGGTCCAGAGTTCACCTCATCACTTTTAGCAACCTCGATGCCACATTTATGGGTACAAATCGATTCATTCTAGCCTTATTTATTGACCTCACTTCAGACTGTATCTTCACACTCCGTAAGAGCTCTGAATTAATTTACTGTTAGCAACTATACTTGTCCTATTCCATTCCTATTCTTCACCTACTAAATTCCCTTATTATTTTGTTCATGGTGCCATCCACTCTTCACAATAAGCCATCATGTTCACATCATCAGAATACATACCTTCAAGATCTCATTCCTTCTCATCATAATAAACTATCGCGCTTCTGCTTATACCTTTCTCTCCTCCAAAGAACTTTACAATTCTCTCTCTGTTTCCTGTGAATAGCAATACACTGTCTGTATTCATGGAGTTATGCAAAATGAATACATCTATATAAATAAAACATTTGCTCGGCGTAAGCACATTACAACACGTTCTTTGGGGATGGCTGTTTTACAATGATTCTCTTTTTGTAAAATAGTACAAGATGCAGGAAAACCATCAACAACACTCCTACCAACATCATGCACACCAGCAACAGGGATGCCGGTTGATAACGCCGAGCAGAAAGCCACAAAAACGAGAAAATACGATCCCCGATAATTAACAGTTCAATAAATAAGATGCATGGACTAGAACCTGAATTTCTGGAATTACTAGAAAGAATTATGGGGTGCAATTTCGCCTGACCCAATCGGTTAATCAACTGTATAATGAAATGCAACAGTTATCAAGTCGTGAGATCAACTTGTGTTTCTGAAACAAGGAAAATACATTCCAAGAATGCCAAAAATACGATCACGGATCTGCTCTTCTTGCAAAATACATTTAAATCTATCTCTGTTAGAACCAAGGAAAGTTGAAGGAACAGTTAGGAAATAATCCATTGGCACTTTTACTCCCACTTTCTTTTAGTACTCTCCGTGCATTTCTTTTTTTTCATCAAACTGGATGCAAAAACAGTAAAGACATCATGCGTTCTTGAATACAGTCACTCTGATTACAAAAAAACGTAAAATTATAATATTATTATTATTTTACACAGCTTCATAGGGCAAGGGTTGTCACCAAAAACTCAGCAACCAAAATCAGACAGCAAGCAAGACTGCAGAATCAGAAATCAGCAAGCTCTTGAGATGATAATTCAGCTAAATAATTCACATGAACGGACAATATTTCAAATAGAATCACAACAGCCTGAGTGCAAGTTTTCAAATTACCTCTGTGAAGTAATCTTCTGAATCGGTGAACTGTTATTCGTACAGGGTACTAGTCAACCAATTGAGAACTACTGAGCTTTCTTTATGCTTAATAAGCTCAAGGGTAATCTTGAACACGTCATCTGAACTAGTTTTAATTTCTTAGATCGATTTCTCAAAGTCTGCCTTGAAAGGCCGAGGTCACTTTCTAACTTAATATCTGAAAACATGAAAGATGGATCTCTGTTTCTCGATGTATCAGACTTCGTGGCTTGTGGTAGACGCTTCTGTGAATGAGAAATAAAAATCTATTCCTTTTAAGACTTTTAAATTTATGATGGCCTTAATTTTTAATTCATTCAAAATTTGGTAAGATGAACAAGAAGTGAATTATTAATAAGCTTCAAGCGCGTAACATTTAATACCTTCCGTCGTTTTTGGTTTTTCTGTGCTTCCACATTGAGAAGATGAGAGCATATAAGTTATGCTGAGCATCAAAGCATCATTTAAAATTGCCTAACTGAATTGGATTTTTTAGTTAAAAGAGCTTTTTTCTGTTTAAAATTAAAATGAATCAGTAGAACAATATGCATTCTAGTGAGCCTTAAAGCCAGTTTCCAATACAGAAAAGAATCCATATCTTGATCATAGTATATCTATATCTTGATTGTTTCTATCCTGGAATGGGCGAGAATCTATAGTACTTTTTTTTTTAATATTTCAATTGTTTACTCAGATTTCACATTAGGTGCTAGTTCATCTTAACATCATGGCTATACTAACTTAAAGCAGATTCTCCAACAAACATCCACTTGTATCTCTAAAGTAGAAAGTCACAAATAGATGACACTAGTATATTTAAGAAATTAACGTGGTACATGCAACTCGGAACAAGTTTAAGATCAGTAAACACGCCTCAGTCCACGAGATTGAAATTTTCTGAATTTCGGTTATCTGAATTGTATTTGTTATATATAAGATATGCAAATGGATTAATTTCTATTTTATAAATTTACATTATTTAAATGAGATCTGATTATTCCTAACACAAGTGATCAGTGTTTTAGAAAAGCTGCACATTCGTGCTAGAAAGATTTAATGTTTTTATGATTGGCAATGCCTTAAATGTTTTATTGGTAGATTTCGAGCGTTAGGTGGTTTCCAAGGTTCTTCGTACAAAAATTAATTCCCGAAAATCAATAAAGGAAAACACGTTAAGCCATTGCTGACAGGAATTCAACACGTAAATAAGCCAAATTACTGTTGTGTATAAGAACTTAGACAACTCCACCATATAAAACTTGCTGAAAGATGGCCTCAATGAACTTTATTTTCGTTCGTGTCTCGTGAGAAGCTTTTTTTCGTAATCCTTGTTTACAATCCATTTTTTAATACAATATTATGAGATGAATGTCTTAATTCTTGAAATATTCGAAAATGTGCACTCTGGCACAAATTCCCAATATAAAGTGGATGGATTGACATTTGCTAGCTTATTAGTTTGACTACAGTCGAAAAGCGCAGGGTGCCAGTTTATTAGTAGAAACTCTATTAATTCCGCTTATCATGCTGAAAATAATTTTTGAATTTCAGATACATGCTTGAATACATACAGAGTATAATAAAGTAATTAGCAAAATACAGTAATGAGGAATAATGGTAAACTCTCAAGTAGCTCACAACGAGACAAGAATTATCATCACTTGTTTCAAGCCAGTGAGGAAAGAAATGGAATAAGGGTACTTTTTTTTTTGTAGTTTATTCGTATTTTGTGCTGTAGGATGTGTGCACCATAAGTCAGTTGTAAATTGAAAATGCAACAAATTATCAGTTTTTAACAAAATAAAATAATATTGATACATTGAATTTAGTTTCTAGAGGAAGCGTCTTCCATGAGAACCTGCCCAGGTGTCAGTAATGTTGAAACTGGAGAGTTGAATTTACCCTGTGGACTAATCTCACGTGATAATAAAGTGGAAGAAATACAAGCAGTGCAAGCACAAGTATCTTTAATGAAGCAGTTGCTGAAACAAATTAACATTAAAGTAAATTAACATTTTCAGTTATATTTTCAGAGAAGGTTCTGATTTCAGCAGAATGAAAGGTACTTAGCTGATTTGCAAAATCGTATTGAAGAGCTGGCAGAAAAAGATGAGTACATGAATCACATGATGCATGAGCTGAAGCACACCTCACGAGGTCTGAACATGTGTAACTGATCAATATGAGATTGTGTTAATGATAGCTAATCACCAAGTATCTGACAGAATAGAATCCAATGCGGAATGGAATTTGCAATTAATCAAGCAAAAACTCAACCAACTTCAGTCAATGATTGGTGCTTATGATGATGCCATTAATGCAGAGAATCAATTGGGGAGAGGTGTGGCCGAAGGGGCTGCTACTATCCCTCCAGAGGCTTTTTCTTTTTCATCTGGTAATGCACGTCCTCACAAAAAGAGGGGTAGTAATCCAAGGTAACTTCTTTGTAAAATATTTTAAACTAAATTGTATTCTCTATACTTGAATACTCTTAATATGATTTGTGCTCTTTCAGTTCACTACGATCTTCCTTGCACACATCGGAAGCCTCAGAAGAAGAAGATCTCCACACACCAAAAATGAAGTGAGTTGTGTTACTAAAAGAATTTTTACAGATGTAAATTCGCAGACTAGTGATGGCCAAAGCTCGATTACATCAGTTACATGAAATGGTTGAAAACCTTCAGCACAGCTTAGATGCTGAAATATCACAAGGGATGCCATCATCCTTGGATTACCAGTCTTTGGCTGATTTACAAGTAGATGGTAAATTCTGACTTGCAAAAGATAAGGAACACATCATAAAGAGTAGGTAATGTTTCAGGGACACCAAATCAGCAACCCAGTCAGGAGACCTTTCAGTTTGATGGTTCATTGGAAGAGGTATATTTTAGTTTTGTTTGTTTTTAGTTGATTATGATATCTTTTTCCAGGAGGAAGTCCTGTCAAATGCAGTTGGATCATTGGCCTCAAACTTAAGAACTAGTGTAGCAGGAAGCAGAAATTATGAAATTCGGAAGAAGGACAAAGAAGGAATTCAGAAAAAAAAGAACTTTGGTAAGTTATGATATCATTGCCTGTATTGTTACTACAGTTACTACATGCTTTTAGGAATACCTATGAATCCTGTTGGACATCACTCTCAACGAAATCAGTTAGATTCTTCACTCAGGTAAGGAAAAGGAATACTTTTTCAATGTAGTTATGTAGTGAAGAGGATGAGTTGGAGAGGACACCCAAATTGGCAGTTGGGAATCACAGGAGGTTTACAATTGCAATCACAAAAAAAGAAAAAAATTAGTTATTTTTTTCAGGAGGCTCTCTGCACAGCAAGTCTATCCTCATGGCAAGACTTCCAATTTTTTATTCCAAGATCAAGGATCTATCGAATCTTCTGCCCCGGCTACTTTTTCGGATCAGGATCCTAATTCCATAGGATTAGCAGCTCAGCAGTCCTTGCTAGGACTCAGCCATTGTTATCACTTGCTGTATTTGCAGCAGCGAGAAGTAGCAGATTTACAAAATCAGTTGTATAAGGTAAAGGAAAAAAATTGGTGGCCACTTTGGACATCATCAAATTACTGGAGTAATAGCTTCAGGTAGGAGACTTGACTCAGAGACCTTCCATGCCTGCCACAGCCCTCAACAATCAAGTAGCTCCAGGAACTCGAGCTAATAACTATTGGGATAATTTACGCAGCTCCTCATATCAAAATCTCATTGGGACAGGAACAAAAGGTCATAAGCGCCATATAAATCAAGACAGGTACATACATATTTCTTTGTGACAATTTCATTTGCTATCAGTATTAGTTGTCATCTAAATGAACTATCATTGCGAGCTGCACGTAAGCAACCCAATAGGAAGGATGCAGGAGCAGGTAGTAAGCCAGATGAGGTGGTGGATGCAGAAGGAGCTGTAGGATGGAACATCCATGGAGGGTAAGATGAGCAGGAAGCAAATCATTGGTGCATTTGAGAACAGAGAGTCAGCCCTTTTACCTCCACCTCGATATTTGGATTCTGTATATGCTGAAGCAGCCACATTCATAACAAAAAACGAATGTCGTCCAAAATTTTTGTTGGGAATTTTTAAAGAGTTGAATTCCTTCTCTACTGAGCATTGTCGGCAAGATGCTTTGGCAGCACTCAGAGCAGTGTCCAGAGAAGATAACCTGCATACAAGGCTCCGAATCAGCAAAGCTAACATGGTATGGCATCTAACGTCAACCCTGTGGTCACATTGCACATCAGAAAGCTGAGGAGAAAAATCTAGGAGCAATTCCCAAGAATACTAGTCGCCAGAAGTCATCAGCATTAGTTGAGGAACAAGCCAGTGCAGGACAGAGAAGTGACTATCCATCAGCACTAGGTTCTAGGAACCAAGTGGAAAACCATGAACCAGAAGAGGAAGAATCTCCTGAAGTAGGCACCTCTGATGTTCAGTTGGTGCAAAATATTCTAAGACGCCTTTTACCTATATTTAAGGTAAAACATAACCAAATTGCTTTTGTGACTCTGAAATGCAGTTTCATAATGACAATGTGATGTCTTCTGGAGTAATTGCTGAAATTTTGGATTCTGTGACTGCTGTGCTGACTTGTTGTCCAAGTAGCACTCCAGCTGTTGCTGTTTGTAACAGCTTGTTGTATGCTCTGAATGGGCTGCTGGATCAATACAATGGCTGGAGAATAGCTGTTATAGGAGATGAGCTTCTGAGTGGTATCCGTGACTTATGCATGCAAGAGCTGCTTGGAGTACACTGCCAGAGACAGTATGACACTCACCCCAAACAAGTTAACATGGCAAGTTTCCTGGTCTTCATGGTTCTACTAAACCTGATTTTTAACCAAATAAATAGAGTTCAGGGGATTCAGAAAAGACACGGAATTTCCTACAGAATCCTAGAAATCAGAGTTGCCAGACAGTTGCTTCACAAGAAAGTACCGAAGACAATCAAGACTTGGCAGAAGCAGATCAGTCTCAAGAGATAAAAACTGAAAACAGTCAGTCATGTGATTCAACCATTGGGAACAGGGTAAGCATACATATAGGTGACTGATATTTAGAAACTTGTAACATATTGTCAGGAGCTGGAACTGGATGAGGTACCCACAAGGCTAGTAGTTGGCATGAATATGCGGAGTGATGGTGCAGAGCTATTGGCAGAATCATGCATTCAAGATGCTTCTTGCCCAGCTAACTTGCAAGTTCAATAAAATTTCAATTTTTCTTTTTATTTCGTAAACTGGTCATTTGGGTACGCTTGCCCTTGTCACTAGATGCTCCAAACAGGTTAGTGACCATCTCAGATAGTTCTGGCATGTCATATTTGGGCATTTTGAGTTGTTCCATTTCCTAAGACTGAAAAGTGCCGAAACGCTCTGCTTTAACATATGCACTGACCTTCTTGGTTTCTGGGTCAGATACCATCTGGGGAAGCACTATGACAAGCACCAGGGATACCACCATCATAAGAACCTGATATCACATAACTAACAGTTAAGCATTTCTTAATCTTACCATCGGGTTTAGAAGAAAATCGGCTATTTTCCACTGTTCCCTAATCTGAAAATATTGATAAGATCTAAGGGAGCGCAAGCGAAGAGGATAAGGGAGAGATGCTGCTTGGGAGGGCTGAATGAAATTGATCTAAGATTTTGATCAGAGCAGTAATTTGAGAATGTTCCTTCTCTGTATCACCTTTCTGGCACGCATGTTGCCTCGTTGAGAGACATCTACACGAGCTGCTTCATACACATAATTTGGAGAGCTAACTTCCAGCAGATAGGAGGAACCTGGTACCACATTTGTTACCACAAAGCTGCCATCTTCCCTACTCTACAATTAAAGAACAGCAGGCATGCCAATCTTACTTAGGGAAAGCGAGCTGCTGCCCTCCATTCACTAATATCTGTATGCTACTCATAGTGAAGGGAAGTATGGGATCAACAGGAGGAAACAATTTCCCCTCTATAATAAGCACATCTTTGGAAAACTCTGAATCCTCACAAGATGTTAATGTGTGGCTTAGCCACCATACCAAACAATTTATCACCAATGAAGATGCCATGAACTACACAAAAATTATAAATCAGAAGAGACAAAGGTGGTGCATTAGGGATTATTGCAACCCACCTCCCTCCCACCTTAAGTTTTTCATTGAACATCTGCACACAAAATGCATTCTTGCAAGACAAAGAGAAACCAAGTTGGGAACAAAAAGAATATATTTTATTGTTGTGTAGCAAGCAAAGTAGGATCAGATCTGGATGCCGGAACAGTATGCTGGTTATTGTCTGTAAGCAAACTCATCTGAATAGCTATCTGGAGTTCTTGCTCATCATCAACCTCCTAAGAAACATTTAATCCCATTCAACCTATAAGCAGACAGGTACTTGCCTGTAAACTAAGCTGAAGTGCTTCTTTCATTTCAGGGTCATCACTAGAAGAACTTGATAAAGGTACTCTGAACTCTGGAACAACTGGATTAGATACAAGAACCGGATCAGCAGTACAGTCTGGAAGTGTGCCACAAACCAAAAAAATGGCATAACCTAAAAGCACCAAATGAATCAGAAGAGACATGAGACCACATACCTTCAAGGTTCAGTTGCCGGAGATATAGGCGTAGATATGTGTTTGATATAAGCTGAGGTCCTGAAAGCAGAGAGTTCAGATTAAACCACTGGCATCCCAACTTTCTAATGGTAAACCAATGGTTGCGGTAATTGCAGATAAATGCCTGTTGCTGACTAAAAAATCAGTTTTATATTCTTTACATTTAATGTTGCAACTTACGTAGGATTCTGGTGGGCAGCTTCAGCACGCTGGTCACAACTCCCCAGAGGTATTAGTTCTAAACCCCATACGTTCAAAGCTTTACTGATCACTTGCACAGAAAAAAATCCACTATCATCAACATTCCCTGATGGTTCCTAATTGCCAATCATGCGCACATGATGTACAGGAAATGTATATACCTTTAAAAAGTTTCTGTATTCATCGGTTTCTGTTCCAAGTTCAGCCATTTGGTAGCGTTCTTCTTCATCTATTTGCTGTGCTAAAGAAGCCAAATCAACAGCTGTAAAGTAAGGTCCCTGCAAAAGAGCATTCAAGCAATGCTGGGCGCACAGGGAACCTTCTTGCTGAAATAAATACAATTCAAAATAATTTTTTGCATCTCATGGTCTCGTTAGAAATTTCACAAACTAAAAGCCAATTCTATGAAAAAATGAACTTTTAGAACCAGAAAACGTCTGCCCAACATATCTCTGTGATAACAATAATTTATTTAAATTGGATTTGGGGAGCATGCAAAGCGAAATTATGATGATATCATAAAAACCAACACGCACACGATACAAAGATAAAATGATACATTTCATGGAAATATAATTCTTTAATGTATAAACATATGGATTTTTCACAAACCTTTTCATGAAAAATACTTTCCATTTTATTTTTCTACCCGAAATTCCTTCGCCACATTTAGGAATCTGCTAACAACACAATGCTAGCAAAAGGCATTGATCCTCCTACACTTATGACCAAATCACGACTGCATATTTTACTGATAAGTGATATCCAGGAGAGCCAGTTAAATGCACAACTTCTTAAATAAAAAATTAAAATTCTAATTCGGGTGTAACTTCCACCACTTGATTCACACAAACAATTCTATGTGTACTCGATTCACATTCATGCAACTATGCAACACACAAACCATTCTTCTATATGGAAGCAACACATCAATTTCGCATCATTCTACACTTACAAAGTCTTATGCTGACAAGAACGGGCATAAATAAATAAACGAACAAGTAAGAGAGTAGCAAACGGGATTCTGCGTAATCCTCAAAGATGTTCCACTTTCATAATTTATTGCTCCGTAAATGTAAACACCACAGCATAATTTCCTTCTCATACATGTTCAAAATTCTTCCACAGGCTTGCCATCTTCAACCTGGGAAAGAAAAACCACAAAAGCCCAAAGCCTTTTCATCTTTCTTGTAAGTCTTGAACGTCGCTGACACAACCATATCACTAAAAATATACATGTTAATAAAATGAAATTTCTTCAAGAAATGATCTAAGAAAACCTCAAACCACTCTCAGTTAAAGCTTTGAAGTAGCCATAAGATCAGAGGATTCATAAAGTTAATGGAAGTTTATGTTAATTGATTGAGATTTCCATTCACGGAAGTACTAATTGTAGTGCAATCGGAAACTAAATAGTTTCCCTAATGACAGCGAATGCTCTTTCAAAAAAAAAGCTCCTTGATATCGTGAGTGACCGTGGCTTGAGACTATGGAAAGCCACTTGGAAAAAAGTATCTGAAGTTTGGACTTGAAAGAAAGAATTCATGTAGTGGGAATTCATGCATATTCCGGAATTTTTAGGTGTTCATCCAAAACCCTAGAAGTATACATCTTCAAATAATCATCGATACATTGCATTAATTTTTCTAAAATAGATTATTGGACATCTTTGAAGTCTTGCAGCTTGCTTCTATTCTGACAGAGGTTCACTTGATATCACTGCACCCAAGTAATACTATAAAAATAAACATGCTATTTTTTCCATAAGCATCATTTTCTTCTAAATGCAGAGGATACTGGATGAAATAATTCTTTAAACACACAAGGCAAATATATATGCGGTAGATTTTCTTGCAGAGTTTCAATTATACTTATAAAATGTATCATGTTAGATGTTCAGTACTTGAATTATATATTTAGTCATAGTTTACTTTCGGGATTTCTCTGTATCTATTCTTTAAGCCTGTTTGTGTGACTTTCATCAAGTTCCTATAATTTCGAAGATCCCACTACTTTAGTAAATGAAATTTCCTTTTACGTATATCACGACATCCTGACCTTGCACTGAATTTAATAATAAATGCGGCCACGATACTTTTTGTCTGAGAGTGGGTTCAGTCTTAAACTTAACACATGTTTTTTTTATCGGCATGAACTGAAAGATGAATACAAAAATGAATTAAGTTTATATAAATGATGAATAATCATTAATGAAGTATCGAAATATCATTTGATACATTCTGAAGGTCAACTCATGGAATTATAGAAAGACTATTAGATGTAGAAGTGTTCATTTTTAAATAAATGCATATAATGTTGCAAGGTGTAAGATTCTTCACGATACATATCAGAAATAAAAGTAATAGAAATTCCCCCATATTCTTCAGATGAGCAAAATAGAACAAAAGGATCCTGAATAGTGGGAATATGAAAAAGATCGGGTTACTAAGGAACCCCGAATCAATTTATTTCTACTCTACGAAGCTTATATGCACTTTTCTTGCTCTTTATTTGAAAGCAATAAGAAATGTAAACCTATTTTATGCAAATGGATTTATTCATTATAATCATGTGATTTCTGATAATTTCTTTGACTACTCTGTCAAAAGAAGAGATAATTGTTTTGTTTTGTTTTTCTCCTGAAAATTCTTGGGAATTAAAAAATGAAGTTCAGATAGTGAATGGGTAGCTTTAATGGACATGGAGAGGAACCGTATTCATTTTCCTTATTTCCTTAAAGAACGTTTTCTGATTCCCCATGCGCGAGGCGATACTAATTCTTAATTACTAACCGGAGTGACAAATGTTGTACGTATGAGAAAAAGCTTACCCAGCTTGCCTTTCTGAATAAAAGATTTCAAATTGAAAATAATATGATAAACAGCTTTCGATAAGTAGGGAGTAATCGTAATCCACACACATGTTCTAAATTGAAAACTATAACGAAACAGATGAACTAATTATCATGCGGAGGAAAAAGAGGCGAAATTATGTGAAATTGATATGCCCCATTGGAATCGGTCGTCTTTTGGCTTCCTGGATGGCAAAGTGGGACTGGCTGCACATGGTGCACTTAACAACCAAGAAGGTTTCTGATATCTCACGTAGAACTACTGAAATGCTTCAGAGGAATGAAAGGAGACTGGAATCCGTAGGAATGTGACGTAATGGAATATGTCATTAAGTCAGTTTTCTTATGACGATGAGCGATAATAAGCACAAGAAATCTCGAATGTCATGTAGCGAGCAAAAAAAAATAAAATGAAAAATGAAAAAGAAAATGCACATATTTCAGGATCATATATTTGATAAAAAAAAAAAAGAAAGTATATCAGTTAAAGTTAGTTATTTTTATTTTCCGACATTTTCATACCAGAGAATGTTCCAACGAGTAAGACGACTTTTAGAATGATAATGGGAACATATAGCAGGTAGAATCTTCAAGTATGTTTAAGGTATTCTCATGGAATGTTTGATAAACTCGGACTGATACTATTTACTATTGGGTACACTTGGCTTGGAAGTTCCAAAAGAATGCTTTAAGAGAAGACAATGTCATATGGAAGAAATGCAAACTTAAATACCAACCGAAACGACCAGAGTCTTTGAGGCTGCCTCTGCATAATATAAACAGAAGAAAGACATTAAGTTGAAATCTGGAATCACAACAGGTGTACCATTCTAAAATCTCATTCCAGCTGCTGGAAAGGTTGCACGGATGAAGCAAGCTGCAAATTCTCGAGTGCAAAACTTTTTTTTCTTTTCATATTATATGTGACCTCGGTTGCACCTTTGTCAACGGGGTAAATTGCCTGATGCATTTGAAGTAACCCGAGCTAGAAAGTGGAAAAAAGGAAAAACTGTCTAGAGAAAGCTAGTAGCAATGAGCAGCCTTTCTCCGAGTTTGCATCCGCTACCTTTCAAGTTTGCAAAATGAGCACAGGATTCGAAAACGGCTCTGCCTCACCTAAGTATATAGACTACACTCCAGCACCGAAAGGATTCCAATTCTGTGATTACTTTACAAATGTGGCTCAATCATCAGACGAGTGTTTTCGGAACTGTTCTTTCAGAGGATGAAAAAAAAAATCCAGCAAAGCCAGAGGTAACGGAAGAGTTCCAGTGAAAAGCAGTTTGATGATGGATGTAGCCAAAAACCACGATTCACCCGATCTCACATAATTCGATTAAGAACCTTTCAAGAGATCTGTGAATCTTTTATGGATCCTCTTTACCTTACTAATTGCGTCAGCCCTGACCTCCGTTATCTTTTATCTCCGTGCAATTCATGTTTTTGTTTTTGTCTTTTTTGATTTCCTCTATTTATTATTAGCTGTTGGTATATGCAGGAAAACGACTCTTTCGTAACTGGGTGAGGAGGGCAGCAGCAGAATGCTTGACGTCGGGGAGGACTTTCATCTCCCCAACGGTTCGTTTCTCCCTTTGCTCCGGGAGCCGTCGGGCGCGAGGAGGAGTCGCCGCCGGCTAAGCGGCTGACCAACCGCGCGCGTCGCTGTTCCGGGGCGCCTGGGAGAACCTTCTGGGGTCGCCTCTGCCGTGGATCTGCAGCGGGATCCAGGAATCACGGAAGGGATGATTTTCTGCTTCTGCCACTTCTGGATTCCGCTTACTGTGACCCCTGGGCACAGAGGTCGTGCAGCCCCGGACAAACCGTCCATCGGCGGCATGCTCGTGGACTCGCTTGAGTGGTAGCTCAGGTAAACCGGTTCCCTTTAAACAAGCTGTCGTTGAAAAATGTGCGTGATCCAAAAAGGAAAAAGCTGATTACCTTTTTTCGAGTTCTTTCGGTTCCGCCCCCCAACAGAAACCGTAAATTTCTGGATGGGTAATTGCATCTCTCGCTGCGTCCTGTCAAGTATTAAACGTAATTATTATCACGTCCATTAGTGGGCAGGGCGAGTGAATAATTCACAGTAATGAAAGAATTTCGATTATTCTTACGTGAACCCCTCCAGAAGTGACGTTGACAGATGTGTGTTAATGGTGTAGCACTGCCGGGTGATTATTCCGAGAAGGAAACGTGAAAAAAATCCGACATGACATTGGAGGGAAGGAAAAAAAGGAGCTAATCAAGGTTAACTTTTATTGATGCTTTGCTGTAGGCTTCACGGAACTCGTTTTGGATCCTCCGGCACTTGGGTGTTAACATCATCAGTAGTTTGTGTTAAGGAATTCCAATCAATGTTTTCGAAGTTTATCGTGATGTACTGATACTGTGGTGTCATCCGCCTGTGGAAACATAAGTTTTATCCTGAAAACATATTTCTCACCTATAAATCACTCCACTCATATCAAACATAATTTTAGCAGCTTTAGTTTCACTCTTGTGTTTGTGTTTATCAGACAAATATATGACCTGCCGGATGCCGGATTGAATGATGATCTTGGCACATTCATTGCAGGGAAAGAGGGCTACATACATAGTGCAACCCTTCACATCAGAACTGTTCTTATTCAGAACAGCATTCATCTCAGCATGACACACTGAATGAAAATCACTCTGCTTGCTGGAACATTTTAACATTCTTACCATACATGTACTTGGTGTCAAGTTGTGAAGGTGCACTTTTTGCCCAGGGTAATGTGTCATCACTGCAACCTCTTGGCATTCCATTATATCCAATGCCTACAATTCTTTTATCGCTATCTACTATACAAGCACCAACTTGAGAACAAGGATCTTTACTGCGCATGGCAGAAAGAAAGGCTATGGCCATGAAATATTCATCCCACTGTAAGTGGTCAGAGCGTTTCTTGTTAATGTCCCTTCAGGCTCCTGGTAGTTTCTCAAGGGAAAAATTTTGGAAAATACCTTTGCAATTCAGGTTTCAACTGCATGTCATTTTCGTTTTTGTTTTCTACATCAGTTTGCAAACCATGACTTTTCTCCATGTTTGACTTTTCCATAACCAGTCAGATAAGCACAATATCATCAAAGAGTATGGCCTGAAGCCTTGTGCAGTATGGTGCACAGTATCTGCCAGTTTAACAAATACACTTTTATTTATTGGCATTTTGAACACAAAAAAGAACAAGTACAAATATACTGGGAATCTTAGTGAGTCAGGGTTCATTTGGAATCATCACCCTGTGTTCTTGGTGCTAACCTTGTGCAAGGTAATCACATCAAGCACTTGTTTCCTTCGACAGATGTACGAAGAAATCAAGGCTGGAAGCACACACATGTTCACGGATTGTGTACAATCAGTGCGACAACCGTATGCATATTCGAATTGGAACCCAATCCACTTCCCCAAACATCCTTGCAATATAATGAATTTGAATACATTGGCTTCATCGAATCAAAAATTTACGTTAGCAACGAAATCGTTACGTTAGAATCATCCGAAACTGTCAACTTCAACGAACCACTCTATCGTTGAAAGCCCAAGTTATGTACTTGCGAATCAACCTGTTTCACATAGCAAGATCGGGTCCGTGCCAAGAGTCAACTGCCTCCTCCGAGCGAGCATGCGTGCCGACGGTCTTCCCGTCGGGAAGCCTCTGGCGAGCAACCGAAGTCGTCTCGACCTCCCGAGACGGATTCCAGAAGTTCGCTTTTTGCATATGCTTTCCTGTGAGCATGCAGGATCCCGGCCTGCATCCTGGACTGCAGACGCCGCCGTAAGCAGTTTGGTCCACCTGCGGACGTCCGCGTGTGGGACCATCCTCCTAGCAGCTTCCGGATGACGGTGAGGTCTCCTTTGCTCTCTAACTGACGTGTCCAACGCCGGAGCACCCCCACCTCAGCAGACGTCTTGGACACGCCTCGCCGGTTCGTCGTGGAGGACGCGCGGGAAGCAGCGTACCACCTTGGATGTGAGTTACGCAGCATAAGACCCTTGGACTCATCCTTCCACGAATCGTCCATCGAAGACACCGGCCGTCGGTTACTGTCCCGCATTTCGTTCACTCCTTAGCAGAATTACGACTTCAGCAGAATTTCTTCTCAGCTGAGCAGGACGGAACATTCTGTTCAGCTTCCTTCCCTCTCGCCTTCAGCATTCAAAGGAAGGAGCGACTTCGTTGGTAACCGTCAGCTTCTGTCAATTTATCCCTTATCGTCCAGTTTTCTTCTCATAAATGACGAGTGCAGGTGTTGAAAACTCGATCACTTGGTTTGTTCTCCCGAGACGGTATGGAGTATATGAATGAACCCCCCTCCCCCCTCCCCGTGAACAGACTGAAGAATTTGTATACAAATTCACACCTGACACACCCTGCTCGGAGTTCGTAGGGCGGTCGCGCAAGGGTCGTGCAAACTTGTTATCGTTCACCTAGTGAGGCTGAAATTGCTAGTGCTGCTGAAATTTTCGTTGCTTTTTGGAACATTTGCTTGGACTCCGGGATCGTGCGTTTTCGAGAGAACGTCTCGATCGGAGGAGAAACAAAGGAAAACTGGTGCGCGGGAGGTGGAAACAATTCGGCTGGAGCAAAAGATGCCCCAGTTGAAGAGATTGTTTTCCGTTCGGCTTCCTTCTTACTAACTTGCACCCATCGCTGATCCTGAGGAGCGTCCCTCCGCAGCGGATCGCAAAAAAGAAAAGAAAAGAAAAGAGAGGCACTCGCTTTCACGTCAGGCGCCCTGCCATGCATGAGGGGTCCTGTTCTTGAGGATGGCGTCAAGATTGTCCCCAGGTCCGACAAGCGGTGGGGTAAATTTATTTAAACAAACTTTCAACTTTTAACAGACAACTGTCTGTCTTTTCTGTCATTTGGATCTTTTCATCACGAACAGCTGTACTGCTTGTTTGTCCACTACCCTTTTCACTTCACTTGCTCATTTTCCGTCTTTTGGTATTGTTCCTTTTGCCTGCGCGTATTTGTCCATCTTCATAAGGATGTAGGGATGCCGGCACTCTTCGTCCGAATGTGTGCATCTTTGCCCTTCTGATCACAATTACTGTGATGAAGAGGGCAAGCGTGGTAAGTGCCATCGGGTTGTAAAAGGGAACGATTCCTGTCCCCTGAAACAAACCCGCCAGAATTTTCATCTTCTGTCTAGGCCTGCCTAGACAGAAGATGAAAATTGCTTGCCAATCGGGTCGCAGCGTGGGGCAGGTGAACACATGGAGCTGCTTTTCTTCACACGCCCTGCAGAGTCCGTCCTGGAACTTCCCGGTACAGTGCCTCAGTTTGGAACCACTCAGGATCCCTCCGTGATAGAACAACAGGAGGTCGTCCTGAGTGTCTGGAGGAAGGTCACTCCTCAAGAGTGCAGCCCCTACCTCCTGCACGTTTGCGTGAGCAAGTCCGTAGCGGCTCGAGGCTGCAACGAGGGCATCGTCGTCTTGATGTTTCTTCATCATTTCTCGCTTGATGTTGTGGATTTGGTCATCAGCAACCACGCCTGCTGCGGCGGCTGTTTCCAAAGCTCCCGGGTTCTGTGGTTGAACCTCCCTTTCATCTCCATGGTGAAGCGAAACACGTGCGCTGGGTGCCGGTTCCCACTGGTGGAGAACTGTTCGCAATGCTCTATCCTTAATCTTGGCTTCTGGTGTATCCACTTCACAGTCTCTCTGGGGATGGGGTCAAAGTGAGGTATCAACAAAGCCAGCTCTTCTTCCCATATCCCTTTGCTCCTAGGCACGATCTTCATTGGTGAAGCCTCACCAGTGCCTTTTTGCGTTTCCAAGTGGGATCGATGTTCACCCACTCTCCAGTGGCGCCTAACAACGCAGACATCAGGCCTCTCGAGTCGGTCGTTCAACAACGACCGTCTTCTTCCCCAGGCAAAGTGTCCGTCCATTTCACCCAGCACGATGGAGTCCAGAACGTGTAAGGAAAAGGGTAGAAGTGTTTTTGAGGGGGTGGAAGAGGGCCTTTCGTAAAGGTGAAATTCCGCGAAGACAACCAACCAATTGCCTTGTGGGCTCTGCGTCGTGAGGGTGGCCTTGGCCTCGCCCTGCTGACTCTGGAGCACCTAGAGCTCCAGTGGAGGACGTTTGTCCTAGAGGAGAAGCTTTGCAGCACGAACTGGTGCGAGCCCGCAACATACCTGGTCGAGCGAGCCACCGATTACACGGGACTGCCTTCGCTCATGACGCGGCGGTGCAGACGCAACGTGACCCGCCGCGGACTGGAGCTTCGGCGGATGGCCAAGCTGACCAGAACCAACACCTAGATTTCCTGCCAGTTCGCGAATGGTAGCGCCTGGTTGCAAGGAACCGTGTATCTGCACGTTTTGAGCCAAGAACAACGAAGCGACCCCAGAGATGCGGCAGCGACTGCTGCACCCCATCTGCAACAACCGCTCGCTGCAGGACGTCATCATGCAGCCCACCACGTATGCGTGGGCGCAAAGAACCTCCCTAGCCGCGGCACTGCCTTCCCAGTGAAATGGGAGGTCAGCTGCGAAATCCGTCAGAACACGAGGGAACTAGGTAGTTGGACCACCGACCAGCTCACGGACGCTGCGACCCCAAGTACCCCACCGAAGGGACTATCCCTGCTGGCAATCCTACAGGAATACCTCGAGTGGCCCTCAGCGCTAAAGAACAAGCGGACCCTTCCCCTGAAGTGGCAGGATTCGGCACTTCTGGTGTTGCACTGGGGTCTCCCGTGCAATGTCCGCTGGTCTCTCTGGGAGAGCTGTGGAGCTGTGGGTCCCGACTGCGGCAGGTGCGAAGAACGAGAATCCCAGCTCCCGCACCTGCTTGCAGCTGTGTTGCCCTCCGGCCACTGTGCTTGACGGTCCTTGGTGCAGCGACGCACAATCCCAGCGACGTGATGAAGCGCCTCTTCGTGCACGATGCCCTTTCGCATCCCCAGCAGCTCTCTTCTGCTGCCTACGTGGGATTGGGGCGGCCTGGAGCTACGCGAGAGGAGGATGGCGCCATCTGCTTCACCCCGCGCTTCCTGAGGATGGTAGCAAGATGGCTCCACCTGGGGCATACTCGGATGGAACTTGTCGGCCTCCTGGAAAGAATGCGGAAGACTCCCCCCAGAGGACGGAGATCTCTTTCTGCACCCCTCAGAGTTTTTTTTCTATTGATTTTCTTTTTATTTTTGTTTGCCCCTTCCCCTCCTTCGCTGCCGAGGCGAACCTCACCGTCCTGCGTGCCGGTTACTCGGCAGGTTCCGAACATTTGCGGACGATGTAGAGCCAATGACCCTACATATGTAGCGAGGAGGATGCGCGCAGGAACGCAGCAATGTGACACTCCGTTCTTTCCTACTACTCAGAAGCTTCTTAACTGGAGCTGGACATTCCGTTTTCTCCAACGCTAGGAGACCAAGGCCCGACTACTAGGGCTGTACGGAGGTGAGAAACAAAAAAACAGACTCTTGCGGTTAGGCAGTGAAGTTCGTGGGGAGGCAGGAGATCCAGTCGTCGCCGTCGTTGCACAAGCCGTTGACAAGTCAACAGTCCACTCGCAGTCCATTGCAGGAGGCGATAATGATGGCGTTGCGGCTCCCGCGTCCCGTTCCGGCGGCCCTTTCGTAAGGCAGAAAGAGGGAACGACGGAGGAGAGGTGCGCTGGTCTGCTCCGTCTCGCGCCGTTTCTTGCGAGCTTCGGGGCTACCGCCAGGAGGGCCGTTCCGCGGAGGTGCCATCGGAGAGGCGCTGGTTCGACAGTCTGACCCCGCGTCGCGTTTCCTTGGCGGGCGGCACCCGCGCGACCGCGCCGCAATGGGGAGGAAGCGCGCGTCATAGCCCAAGGGTCGTCGTGCCCGCCCAGTGCGGCGCGGGCTGCGCCGGTGACTCCTTGTGGTGGTGGTCTCGGCCTCCCTGTCACTGCCGCGCGTGCCTCAGCCACGGTCCACCCTCGCACGCTATTCCGGGCTGCGCAAGGGTTGGAGGGGAGGGACGGCCGCCGCCCCTACCCCCACCTGCTGACCCGCTCCCCGACCCTCCGCTTTCCGGAGGGAACCCCTCACATGGGTCTTGCGTGAGCGTCACTCGACTTTGTTTTCATCCCGTGGGCGTAGCCACCTCCGAGAGGGAAGGCGGGAGGAGGTGTCCGAGGGCGTCCAGGTCTGCACTGGAGAGCTCGTAGCGAGCCTCCGGCGGAGTGCTATTCCTCCGAGGAGGGGGTGGGACTGACCACTCCGGGGGTCACCAGGAGGGAGGACTCCACGACCCTCCCGTAGGCGCAGGCGTCCAGCACGCCTCCGAGGGACACTCGCGGGCACCTGTCCACGTCCAGGTGCTCGAGCAGCCGGCAGCCCCTGCAGAGGATGGCCAGTCCTGCATCGGTGACGTCTGCGCACCCGCGGAGCCCCAGGCGCCTGAGGCTAGGGCAGAAGGATGCGAGGAGGCGGACGCCCTCGTCGGTCAGCAGACCGCAGCCGCGCAGGTCGAGTTCCAGGAGGTGAGAGACTGTCAGGGAGACTGCCCGAACGAGCGCGTCGCCGGTCCACAGATCTCCGTTCCCGCCGAGGTCCAGGCTCTGCAGGAGGCTACCGCTCTTTTCCAGGAAGGGCAAGACTCCCTCTGGAGTGATCAATGGGCATTCGTCCACCCGGAGAGAACGGAGGGGGGGGAGGGCGCTGAGGAGGAGATCCCCCGCCCGAGACTCTCCCACGTCAAGGACGTCCAGGAAGGGCAGCTTGGCGACCGGAAGGAGCCCGCGGTCCGTGAGTTGCTCACAGCCGCGGAGCGACAGCTGTCGGAGCCCGCGGGCGGCGGCGCACAAGGAAGCCACCGCGGCATCCGTGAGGCGGACGCAGTAGGCAATGTCCAGCCTCAGGAGGGAAGGTGCGCAGGGCCCGCGACATAGCCGCCGGAGCCCCCTCTCGGACAGCAGGGGCAAGCCGGACAGGTCGAGTTCGCGGAGGCCCCGCAGGTCGGCTATCCCCCGCAGGATGGCATCCGGGAGCTCCGCACAGCGGGCGAGGGACAGGCGCTCGATACCGCGGGGCCAAGGAGGCCACTTGACACCTTCCAGGTCGCGGTTGCCCTCGACGACGAGGCTGCGCAGCCCGACGGCGATCCTGAGGACGCTTGCCAGTGCCTCGTCGTCCGTCCGGTTGAGCCCGCGGTAGCTGAGGCGCTCCAGGGACGCGGCCACCTGCGCGACGGCGTCCTCCAGGGAACGTCCGGTCAGCGTCCGCACGTCGTTCAGGACGAGCGCGCGCAGCAGCGGGCACTCCCGCAGCAGCGCGCGCCGGCCGCCGATGCCGAGCTGGGGGTTCCCGGACAGGTCCAGCACCCGTAAGGCCTTGGGGACGGCCGGCGGATCCTGTACGGACAGTCCCCGGGTCAGGAAGACCAGTCCCCGATCGGAAATCCGGGGGCAGTGGGCCGCACGCAGCTCTTCCAGCTCCGGGCAGAAGCAGGAGAGCATGCGCAGGGTGAGATCTCCCACCCGGGTGCTGCTGACGTTCAGCGAGCGCAGACGCGGTACGCCCTGCACGAAAGAGCGGAACGCCAGGTCGTCTACACGGGGGTTGCGGGACAGATCGAGGTGGAGCAGCTGGGGGGCTTCCGACAGGAGGGAGAGAGTCTCCGTTGAGATGTGGACACAACCTTCCAGGTCCACGCTGGTGAGGTGCGGACGGTGGCGCCCCAGGAGGCGCCGTAGCAGGTCTCCGTGGACGCGTATCAGCGTTCCCGGCCTCGTTGGAGCGTCCAGCCTCCCCCAGGCGTCCGCCGACGTGGCCACGCGCCGCCATTCCTCGCACACGGCGGCGCACTGCAGGCGGTCGCGGATGCCCAGGTTGTCGAAGATGGTGGCCACCGCACGGGCAGGAAGAAGGGACAGGAGGAACGTCTTCTTCCCGAGTTCTTCCGTCGGCGCTCCCGCTGCGGGTTCCGTCTCTCGCGGCTGCACTGGAGGCATCCGCCCTGGCTCTTCCCAGTCGAGCACACGGCATGCAAATCGGAAGCGCCACCAGGAGGAGCCGAGACGGAGGGCGCGGAGTGCGCGGCGCAGCAGGGTTTCGGCGGCCAGACGTGCCTCCAGGCGCTGCTGCTGGAACCTCACCCATGAGCGGAAGCTCCTCCGGAGCGTCTGCAAGACGTTGTTCCGTTCCGCGGCCTTCCAGAATGCCGTCAGCTCCATCATGCGCTCCTTCGTTGTCACGTGGTAGCTCGTCCACGCGCCCCAGGCGCGTCTCAGCGCAGCCCTCCGCCAGAGATCCTCCGCTCGCTTCACCGTCTCCGGCAATGCCGCGGGTTCGTCCCAGTAGTCGTTAAGGGCGCGCCAGTGCGCCGTGACGTTGCGCTGGTCCTCGCTGACCCTCCGCACGCCCGGTGCCACGAAGGAGGACCACGCGGAGAGCGGCGACAAGGACCCCCGGCGGCGGTCGCCGAGGCGCTCCAGGAGCCGGATCATGAAGTCGTAAGGGTCCTCCGGTCTGTGCACGGCCAGGGAGACCAGCAGCCCCTCCGCGAGCTCCGGCAGGAAGTGCCCCTGAAGGTAGGCCCGCTCGCGCGGCTTCAGGCAGCCCAGTTCCACGGACATCGCAGTCGCCGCTGCCGCCGGGGAATCGGGCACGTCCAACACTGGAACGGTCGCGAGGGACGCCGCCGTGGCGTTGCTGCGGAAGCAACAATGCGCCTCCGCTGCGAGACAATGCTCCCCCCCCCTCCGTCGCGCGCGCTGCCGGAACGCGGGGTGGCGGATTCGCGAGCGAGGAAGGGAAGGCGGGAGGGGAGGGAGGGAGGAAGCGTTGAAAAAACTCGCCAACGAGTAGGGTTCACCTGAGGGCAGTCGTTAGGGGTGGGAGTTGAATGGAACGAAATGGGGTCAGGGATTCACCTCCTCATGGACGGGGGAAGGAAACTGCGCCTGTGCAAAGGCAAAAAAACACTCCTCCCCCCTCCTTCCAAAAGAGGCAAGGCAGAGGCGTGAAGAAAGCGGAAGTGGAGGGGTAGGAGGGATGGGAACGAAATCGGTGACCGCGCGGAGAACGCTGGCGACACCCTGGCTCGAAGGATCTGATGGTGGCGCACGCTCCAAGCCAAATGGAGCTGTGAATGGAAGAAAAAGGGGGCGTGGCAGCTGGGGTGTGGGTCGCTGAGGAGGAGCCGAATTTGCTCCCTGGGTAAGGAGGGGGTGGGCCTTCCGGAAGCCGCCCGAGTGATACAGGCAGAGGTCAGCCGGACACTCCGAGGGGTGGGGTTTGCGTGGGGGCGAATGAGGGCGAACCGGGCAGAATAAAGGCGGGAAAAGAATGGTGCCCTCCGCCGCCCGCCCATGTTGTCGCAGTAGAAGTTCCCAAGGAGGAAAGAGCACCACCCGGCCGTTTCATCCGCGGTGCTCCCCGCTCAGGGAGGGGAGACGGGACGTCTTCAGTGTGGGCCCCCTGACTGTTTTCTGCCCCCATGCCTGCCCCCCGTGTGCAGGGATGCTCCGTTCAGGACTGCCAGGTGCGAGCTTGTGGAGGGGCTCTGCGGTTTCTAGAAGTGCGGCAGCGGGAGACTGGGCAAGTGCCTCTGGCGATCCGCGAGCGGAACTCGGCCGCAAGCGACGCCGCGAGTGACGGGCCGCCGCGACCAGAGCGACCCGGAGCTGTGGACAGGAGCGTCCTCCGGTTGCAGCCGGTGCGTCTCGGATGATGGGAGTCTGTGCAGGCGGGGTACTCTCTGGGGCGTGGTCATCTTGACGGTAAGGAGAAGGCCGCGGAGGGGAGGAGGCGGGGGCGGGCAGACGGGAGCGTGTAGGCAGCACGGATGGGGATGCGATCCCAGCGCTCGCCCTAAATGTGGGCCCGCGTTGGCAGTCCGTGCGGCTGCGCCTTCCCTGCGCGGGTTCGAACCTCGCCCAGGGAAGGGTCGACGCCGAGAACGGAGGATGGATCCAGGGTTTCGAGTCCTCCCACAGCAGGATGACGCTGGTTGGCCTCAGCTGGCTTCCGGTACGGCACGGTTGACATATGGTCACACCAGGGCATTTATTTACAAAAATAAACCTTCACGTCTGTGGCAGCACGTTTAATCCTGCCACGTTGCTTATAACTACGAGGAGGAACCTGCCGGGATCTGACACTCAGGCCAGCGGGGTTCACCTCAGCAGCACAGGGGAAGGGGAAACATGCAATCGAAAAAAATGGGGGGAAGGGTGGTTACGAAGAGATCAACGGGTGCTGGAGGGCGTCCTCTGCATCCTTGTAAGGATGCCTGCAAGTTCCTGCTTCAAGACTCCCAGATGAGGCCATCTTGACTCTGTTCTCATGAAAAGGAGAGCACAATAGATGGAGTTTCTGCCGTTTTGTTCTCCTCTGGCGTTACTGCTTCATGCAGCCACGGTCCCGCCGCGTAGGCAACAGAGTACTACTGCTCGGTATGCGGCCGGAGTGAGGGTGTCTCTCAGGAAGAGGCGCTTTGAAACGTCACTGGCGTTGCTGCCAGAAGTTCCAAAGGTCGCGGCAAAGCGTCCCCAAAGGGGCCAGAGAGCAAGACAGTCCACTAGGAGGTGCGGAAGGAATTACTGCTCCCCGCACCTTGCACAGTTTGAGTCCACACACACCCGTGTCTACAGATGCCGGTGGGCGTTGCACGGGAGGCCCCAGTGAAGCAGCTGGTTGGCCTATGGACTGTGGATTCGGGTGCGGCACTGGTAGAAGCCAGAAACCCTCAGATGCCCCCGTTCACTGGCCGGGATTGGAAGTCGACCCTCCGGGGTCACCTTCCAAGGAGTCGGTTTTTCCTTCAGGACTCCCCTCAGATTGCGAAAATGGCAACCCTCCATCGTGTGCCATGGAGCTGGCTGATGTCCCCTCGGGGGGTTTCCCTTTCCCTTCAGGGAGCGCTTTTTAGAGAAATTGGGAAGTGTTCCTTCCGGGTTCTCTTCAGAAGAGGAATAACAAGGAGTGGGTCCCTTCCGGGAAAGAAACTCAGGAGCGCATCCCTTCGGGGTGCCCTTCGGGAAAGAAACGAGGATCGTCCCCTTCCGCCATCACAAACCAGAGGACACCTCCGGGAAGGAGGAAGAAGAGGCAGTTTCTTCCATAGGCAACCAGGGTGGTTTTGTCTTCGGGGTTCCCCAATAAGTGTGGGAGAGGAAGAGACTTCCTAGGTTCCAAGACAACCCCTACGGGGGCCCTCCTATAACATGAAGAATGACACGCACCCCGGGTGGCGTCGATAGCGTCCAAGAGCTCCGTGAGCTCCCCCTAAGGAGGCGGACGGTTCTTTTTGGGGAGCTCCTCGAGCACCCCAAAAAACAAAACACGAAAGAAAAAAAAGGCTCGAAGGGAAAAACAGGAAAGACAGCAGGTTGGGCCCTCATCAACATTTCGATTCTCCCAAAGCCTTCCCGTTCTCCGAAGGCAAAAGGTAGATGTAGGACAAAAATGTCTTCAGTGATGCTAAGAGAGACACCAAGAGGTCATCGACAAACTTGCTTTTGCACAGGTCTCTTCAACGGAGAGAAGTTCCGAATCCTCCCATGTAGAAAGAAATCTTATGGGTCGAGGGAGAACATCCTCGGTCTCCTGGAACAATTTGTTTCAAGCCCTGCCCTGAGGGGGAATTGAAGGCCGCAGAAGGCCTGAGCGAGCTACCACCCGGAATTCCTCAACGATGTCTAACTCACAAACTTTTACTACCCGTTATCCCGTACGGTTCATCAGAGCATGCATCAGAGCACACAGACGAATCGACCTTGTTTTCGGCCGGGGAGCATGGAAACGTACTGGTGACCCTTATGAGCACTGCGTATCATCTTCAAACAGTTCTCACTGTAAGCTCCCGGATCCACTTGGACTTGGCTGCACGACGTTTGCGTTTTCCTGGGGCGAACCCCACTGGCCATCCCTCATGCGGTGGAAGGAAACAAGGACATGCCCTCTTCCCCCCTGAACGAAGGTGCAAAGAAATACGTCAACAACAAAGCCCACCTGAAGTTCAGGGAGACTGCTCGTCTGCATTCCCAAGCACCGCATGTTCCCCTGCAGCAGGACAAAATCCGCAGGATTCCCTAAAAAGGTTAAGAGAACTCATGGGACTCCCGAGTCTCCAAAATGATGCCGCGTCCTTCCCAACTTTTGCTTTTCGATGGAGGGCACACAGATGCTCCGTCGCATCAAGAATGGGAGGATCTCCGTGCAGTTTGCACTTCGCCTCACCGCATGTGTCGTCACTGTGTGCAATAGAACGGGAGGAAGCGACCATTGCTTGTTTTGCGGCAGCCGCTTGGGCCAGCTTCAAGTTTCACTTACACGAAGTGCTACAGATGCTTTGATACTTGTTACGCCGAGTCAGCTGCTCCGGAGGATTTTACCGCGAAGCAGTCTTAACCTCTCAGAGATCGTTGCAAGGGTACCATCATTAGACATGAAGGGAGAGATTCTCCAGAGTGATGGCCAAACGTGAATTCGGCAATATTCACACTGATCTGGTCTTCCATGCAGTCCCTTCACGCATTTCCTCGTTGGTTTCGGGGGGGGGGGGGAAGTTTATCACGTCATGGGAGTGCACGGAACGGAAAGGAACTGAGGGACACGACAGCTTATGAAGGAAGCTAAACTACTATGCTGCAGCATCCCAGCCATCGAATGCTCACGATGCTTCCTGTGGGTCACTCCAGAAATGTGGTATGTGGCACTCGAAGCCCGGAGCGCAAGGCATCTCAGGAAAGACTGTTCCAATGCTTGTTGGGAACCTAATCGCGAGGGCTCTCCCGCTCAGAGATTTCTTCCCTAACAACGAACAAGAATACTAATTTCCTCTACTTTGTTTCGTGCTAAAGATGCGTTCAAGGAAACTGGTTTCAGGAAGGCAGATTTTTGCAATTGGTGATGCGACGGTCCTCTTCATCTCCAGTTGGGTTGTTACAGAATCGTTCTCAGGATTTGCTCTTGTCAACGTGAGGGACTCTGCTCTCTGTTTTGGATCGCCCCAGGGCTCCAACAGCAGCCAGGGTTGTCGAATTTACCTGGGGACAAGTGGGAGAACGAATTTCACGTGCGACCCGCAAACTGGGTGACCCTTTGAGACTTCCAGCGATTCGTTCCCACAGGCATACTCCCTCACCCCCAATTCCGCACCTCTTTCTTTCTTGTTCCATTCTTCATTCCCTTGAATCAGTAAACTTTTTCGATATCCAATGAGATGTCAAGAAGAGTAGAGGAAGGTCATTTAGTGTCACGAAAATAATTACTTGTTAACAAAAGTTATTCAGCTGTGACGTTCCTCTCGGTCTGAGCTCTGGCACGGGTTGCGAGGGAGAATGTCCCGTCCTTCACTCGAAGTGTATTGGAACAGATAGTGCAAGGTCTCGCTTTTGAAATCCCTTAATGCTTAATGAACATTTGAAATTTATCTGCGTTGAAAAAAATGATCACGGGACAGTAGTCCTGTGATCATTTTTTAATGTCGTGGGCTGTTCTCGATCTCTGTTCGTTTTTTTTTTTACACCTGAAGGTGGGACGGTCCGTTCCCACATCGCCGCTCAATGGCGGCCGTTGCGCCGTTGTGGAAACCCCGAAGCCACCTCTGGCCATCCTCCGAGGACGGGAAGACCTCCGCGAAAAGTGGTGGAACGGTCCTTTTTTGGCCCTTTTCCGGTGAGTCTTCCAGCCTAGGAACCTCCCCCTGTTTTGGATCGTCGAATCCTTCTATTCCAAGAGGAATTTTGCACTCACACGTTTCATGTCCGGTGGATGGCTCGCAACATATGTGATCTCACCCCGTGATTTTTACCGCTCTGCATATTCCAAGTTGTCGATAGGGTTTGATTTCAGTCGAATGAAAGACTTTCAGATGTATGCTCCATTGTCATCCATGTCCCTAGATGAAGAGCAGTTTTCCATGGTTTTTTTTTTTTTCCTCCACCAGGTTCCGGATTATTTTTATTTTTCCCTCCGGATTCCATTACCCAAGATGATAGGGCACATTCTTTGGTCTTAAGCAAGTATTGAAGACAGTCGGCATTTCAAGAGCATACCATTCTGGCACCGTAAATACTTGCAACCAATTAAAACATTACATAAAGATGCATCATTAAAAAAAAGAAAAATAGCTTACCAGATTAACATTATCCAGTGTTACTTTCATGAGTCATTGCTTTCCTATTTCCAGTTTTTACAAGATTTCATTGCTTGGAAAAAATTCGTTGTGCCAGAATTCCCAATTAAGTTTTTGAGAGACAGCTGAAACACCAAGACTAAATTCTGCTATTTTTGATAATTGAAAGGCTGTGAAAATTGTGGCTCACTATGTTACTGTTATAGGGAAAGTGTGAAAGTGTCACTAAAAGGTACTGGCAAGATTTGGTTGCTCTTTTGTTTACTGGAGAAAAAAAAATTTACTCAGTAACCAAAATGAATTCACTAGGACGCACTAAAAGTTCACATGCTAACTTAAGTAGCTTCCCCTAAACTTCCATCTTTCTATGCATAGCAGAAGCAGTAGCTGTCCAGCAGTTTATGTTTAAAACCTGTGCCTCTATCCACTGAAAGAGGCACAGATTCTCCCTTGCTGCTTGGATGATGTCTTGACTGACATTCTCATGAACAGCCTTGCATGTCCCACTGTAAGCTATATGAAAATGCATGCTGTTGTGTTTTCTGTTACTGTTTTCACTTGGCCACAGCTTGTTCTGGATGTTTGCATCACTTGTATGTATTGACTGGATACATGCCTGCTTACAGAAATTTCAGAAAATTACAGAAATTTCTTTTTTGTCAGTACCACTGTCTTTTCTGATAATTTTTCAAAGGGTGATTATGTAAACTGTGCATTTATGAGGTTAAAACTTAGAAAGCTTCATTTATTTATCTGAACTACTATTGTTTCCATTTCATCCAGGCCACCTTTATTTTAACTTTTCCAAGACTCAAGACTCGAATGTGCACATAAAATCAGGATGCTAAAACCAATCTCTGCATGCTTGTCACAATAGCATGCCAAAAATACCAAATCTTTGGCTGCAGTCACCATGACAAAAATTACCGAATTACACTCGAGCATGGTAGTCAGTGGTGCTGATAAATGATGACAGTTAGGTAAGAACACAGCTAATCTGTTTCCGGAAAGTAATCTACATAACATTTATTCACTTGTTCTTCTCCAGATGGGATGATGAAAGATCATGGTTTAGGTTGCATCCTTTATTCTTGGGATCCACATCATCCTTATGTAATTCCAGCAAAGGTACCAGACTCAGATGCAAAACATGCCTATAATATGCCTTGCTTTGACGGAACACCTCATCTGTACCATGGAGGCGATCCAGCACTCCTAGAACACCATAGCACTGATTGAATCTGAAATAGCAGCATATGGAACCTGTGGCAACATGTTCCCTCTTACTTAAGGTGATGGAAGTCATGGGCTTCAGGAGAAGGGAAGAATGGGAAATGGTAGCCAGAGTGAGCATTAAGGGTTGACAAAATGACCATGGTCAGCCATAACCATACTGTAGCAATATGGGGTCCAATAACAATTAGCCCTAATAAGGGTGGGAGCAAATTTGCACACACATGTTCAAGTGGGTGACAATAAATTGCTGTAACAGAAATGGGAGACTTCCATTCATGGTGGATCTTGTGGATCTGTTTATAAAGAAAAGGTGAGTGCAGCAATCTGGAGAGTGCATAATCTTATTATGTACACAGACCGGAAGAAAATGCTACCTGTGAGAATAATAGAAGCCAACTTCTTCAACAAGCACACAGATGACCAACTGAAAGATCAGAACTTCAAAACGTGGCAATTTACCAAAGTAAAGTCCTCTCCATCTTATGATAGGAAACAGCCAGATAGTTAGAGGTACACCGACGAAGAACTGATTGAACAGCACCGTGGCAATAACCTGAAGAGTACAATACATAATTTAATCGGAATTATCCGTTAACAGGAGTGCAGCACATCTCACCAAACTTTCATTCCGAAGTAACTGTTTACTGGCAATGATACTTACTTTAGGTTCCATCAATCGTGTGAATTACATGATTATCACAAGCGAGAGTTTTTCGCACCCCCAATAATTTCCGAAGCATCACAAACCTTTGGGAGTCTCCTGACATCCAAAGGTTCATTTTTGCCGGGCTGAATTTTGTACCTCTTCAAAATCGAGGGTCTTTCCGAGCAATCTAGTAGCAGGAGGGCTCCCCCGACGCACCAGTACAGTGCGATGGTGATGAAGCTGGAAACTGAGAAATGGGTTCAAAAAATTTCTACTCCCTAAGGCTGCGAAACCGATGGCTACCGTAGACTACAAGATAGTAATCAGTGTCATCCTTTCCGAAAATCCTTACGGAAAGTCCAAATACTCTGTCCCACAGAGACTGCCAGAAGTCGGCGGACGCACCCCAGAAAGTTTGAAAATGCCTGCGAGTGTTTTGACATCTCACTCGGGATGCTGCACAAAAAAAAGCTTACCAAGTCAACGAGTTGCTGATTGCGACAAAGAACACCACGCAGGAGCCAACAACGAACAGCACGCTGTTCAAGGACGAGTAGATGTTGGGTTTGCGGGAGTTCATTTCATGGCTGATGTCCTGCAGCTTCATTACGTGTTTGCTGCCCACAAGAGTGGTTCACGTTTCACACATTCCCGTTTCCAGTCGCTGGGTTTTTACGCAATGCCTGCGAGCGTGCCCCGTGATCCAAAAACAAGAAAAAAAAAAAAAAAACGCATCTGCTCCGGCCCGCAAGGAGAGCGAGAGATAGGGAGAGAGAGTTCTCCCGAGCCTTGTTTGCGTAAATACACAGAGCTCTAGTTGCCGCAGATCCACCCCCCCAACCCAACCCCCCTCGTCCCTCCGCCCCGTTGTGTACATAGCGATTATACGTTCGGTGCTGAAGTGTTGCTCCCAATCCTTATCGTCGATCTTCGCCATTTCGAAATCTTATACGTAAAACGTTTCCCTTTGTTTCGCAAAAGTGTTAAGTCGCAATTTCCTACGGTCGCCTTTTTTTTTGTGTGTGTGTGTGTGTTTTGCTTACCTCTCAGCCTGTTCCGTGCCTCCAGGTATGTCTTTGGGCGCGCGCGCACACGAAGACATACCCGGAGGCTTTCATGGAGTCGTTCTGCAGAATCTTTTTCCGAAGATCTTTCATTTCTGGTCGCATCTTTTTCGACTCGAACGGATGAGCAAGGAGAGGACTCGAAGTTCTTCTCGTAAACAGCATGACGGAGGATTTCGAAATCAGCGACGCGCGCCGACAGGAAAGCCGGAAGACCGGGCTCTGAATCCGGGAGTCGTCTTCGTTCCTTCGGTTCCCCTCTGAAGTGATGCCTTGGAACGCGATTACACGTGTCGGCAAGAGTGTCGCGCGAATGCTCCGCGCTGTATTCCTTGGTTCCAGGGCTTCTGAGGGACGCAGAAGACGCGCAAGCCTTCCGACTTGCGACCGACTCCGCGTTCGCAAGCGGTTCTTGCAGGAGTGAGGAGGGTTGAAGCACTCTCTTCGTGGAGCTTTTCCAGCTGAAAGCAGGGATGCTTCTCGTTGTTCCTGAAAAAGTTCAGCGCTTTCCAGTCACGACAGGGCGTCCCCTTCTTAGGAGCACCCCAGAAAACCAGACAAGGTTTGGACGCCACTTTCTGACCCCTGAATCAGGATGAACGGGTGCGGAAAGGACAACAAAACAAAAAACAAACTGGAAAAGTATGACGGTTTGACCAAAGAGGAGGGCCGATTGCAGGCGCTCTCAGAGTTTCGTCTTCGCCAGCAAGTCCTCTGATCTCAGCAGCAGCCTGACTAACAGGCGCCAGGTTGTTTCCTCTTCACGTATGCATCCCAGGCACGCTATCCTCACTCTTCCTTGAGCCTAAAGGGCTCCTCTGTGAAGTGTTCCGCGAGCGACGGTCACAGAACTATCGCGTTTGGCCCTCTGATCAGGAACGGTGCGCTGGTCGTGGACGGGAGCAGGTTCGAGGAGCTACAGTGGGGCTCATCTAGCAGCGACACCGCGCGCTGAAAGAGGGGCCGCGGGGCAAGGATGAGAGCGTGGGATCCTCGGGCAGCAGCCTCCCGTCCCTTTCGTGCCGGTAGAGGCAGCCATGCATGAGTGGGATATGGGGCTGGGAGCAGGTTCCATATCCACCAGAGCATTTCCATAAATGGGCTGACAGGGGCCGCGAGGTTGTCTCAGTGTCTGCGGTCTTCTTCCCCTTTCCCCGCTCCTGCGATCATGCTCAGCGAAGGCACTTCCAGACCTACCCGATCTCCCCTAGGAAGTCTCATGGTACGAGAACCTTCGTCGTCTCATGCCTTCTGACTTTCTGTCAAAAAGCATCTCGAAGGCTGGACGCATGAGTGATCCCTCTTTGCAGAACGGTTCTGATAGAGGGACTTTCTAGGGGTTCCAGGGATGGTTTCACTAACTTGTTTTTTGACGCACTTTCTCGGGGAGAGAGGCAATAGGGGGAGGGGGGGAGCATCCAAACCACATTCCTCAGCAACTCTTCCCAAGGGAGGGGCTCTTGAGAGTTTTCATGTCTTCTCGTGTAAACGTTCTTCCCCTAGGAATGCGTTCTTGCTGATGGAGCTACTTAGAACCGGCCCAGTTTCGTGGGGAAATCAAGATGGCTCCCAACAGTCTTCCCTTCGGTCGCCTCCTAGGGTCGTCGGGCAGGCAAACGCCATTTGCGCGCTCCCGGGCTGATACGCGATGAACTCTCGCGAGGCCTTCTGGCCATCCGCGTGGAAAACCACGGTTCTCTCTTTTTCCCCTTCCGCGTGGCGTCGGCGAAAACGAGCAGTTGAGCAAGAGGCGAAGGAAAGGACTGCTAGCGCGTTCGCTTCTTGCAACACGCCGAGCGTGCTTTCCTTTGTGGATACCGCAGAAGCATCTTCTCTGCAGGAAGGTAATGATTAGCCGATCATCCTCAAAATGCTCACTTGAGAGTCTCGTCTCTCTCCCGACCTGCAATTCCTACTGCTCTTTCCGAGATTCCTTTGTTGTGAGGAGAAACGGAAAACAAGGGGGAAAAAAATGAAGGAGAAAGAAAAGGAAAGAAATAAAGTCAACTGCAAGGAGGAGAGAGTCCGTCCGCCGCCGCCAGGTTCGACCCGTAAGGTCCGAAAAAGACCTCCTTTTCCGAGTCGGATGCCCGAGCAGGCGCCGCCTCGTCCCGTACGCTATCCGGCGGCTACTCTTCCGCAGCTCGTGATACTCATCTTCGAGCATGACCGATCGGATATCCATCCGACGCGTGCAACTCGCCGAGGGGAAGGGTCGACGCGGAGGTGAACTCTTTCGCACGCTTCGCCACGGCGGAAAATGGCCGGCGGACGCCTCCTCCCGCTTAATTTGCGGGTTTCGTCTGTTCCGCGGTGCCAAAAGCCCGATGGGCGCGTGCGTGCCCTTAACCACGATAAAAGCCTCCCTTCTTTTTCGAAACGCTCGGGTTTCGGGAAAAGTCCCATCGTCCGCAGGCATTATCGGGCGAGTTCACGCAGAAAGGCGGAATTAAAAGGAGGGGTCCGCGCGCCTTGCAGTAGCTTCGCTTCGCCCGGTGCCGGACGAGGCAAACGCGAGAAACGTGAGGCTGCTGCCGCGCCGGAGGGACGGGTCAAGGCTGCTGCCACGACGAGCCCGAACAGCGGCGCTCAGCCACCCCCACCCCCCTCCCACCGTTCAGGAAGCAGCCCTCTCCAGCTTCGGCGGACGTAGACAGGACTGAGGGAGAGCCCTCGGGTGGTGGCAAACCGAGGTTCTTTTCCTCCAAAGGAAACAGGGAGCGCGCGCATGCTTCTGGTTCTCCTTTGTTTTGCTTAAATAAACGCCCCCCCGGCGAAGTCCCCTTCGCTGATCTCTTGTGCCTCCAAGGTTTTCGGAATTCCCGGGACAGTACTCGGCTGCCTTTACAGGGTTCTCAAATCGGCAGGGAGAGAAGAAATGCACGCGGCGGCTCGCTCCGAGAGCGGCAGTCCTGCCATCTATCCGCCCTTCCTGGATTAGCTCGTCCGCGCTGCTTTGTTTCCTTCACATCTTGTGCGCTTCTTCCGAGGCTGCTCCGGGAAGGAATCGGAGAGGACATCGGAAAAATGCGACGAGCAGGGGGAAAGCCATGAAGGAAACGTCCCGTTTCTGTCCATCAGTGGACCAACTGGACGTTCTCGTGCGCAGAGCAGCTGCCGACACGTCGAGAACTGCCCGGAGCTAGACGCGGGACGTGGCTTCCCTGGGCCTCCCGGCAGCGCGAGCTCCGGGGCGGATTTCCCGGAGGGACGGCAGCGCCCCCCTCCCAACGTGGGAGAATGGGGCTCGCGATGCGGACGGAGGTCCCGAGAAGAGCCACTCGAGAGCGCGCCGCCTCGAGTGGATCGAGGCACGCCAGGGTTTTCTCAGGAACCCGTTTCTGGGCACGTAACGCACGCCGGGGCCCGCGCGCGGCTCGCTCTCGCGCGCGGCCCTGCCGAGGCGAGGAGTCACGCCGCTCACGACCGGGAAGATCCTGGTCGCCTTCACTGTCGCTTCCGGGCGCGAGGCGGCAGCCCGTGTCCTTCGGCGAGGTCCAATGGGATTCGCCGAAGAGGACTCCGCCTCCCCTCGGGCGAGCGGGAGCAGCGTGGCTTCGTCGGGGACCGGGAAGGGCGAACCGCCCTATCCTTCCGACGACGGCGCTCCCGGGAACCTCCAGGGGGCTGGAGGTCGTCCCCAGGGGGACACACTCCGGGCGCACCTCGAACACGGGCGCCGCGGGGGGTCTTCCTACTTCGAGGAGAGGCCCTCTCGCGGATCCGCGTTCCCGAGAGACCCGTGGGTAGGCGTCCCGGCCATTCCCTCGATCCCGTTTCCTCCCCTCCCCCGCCGCTTTTCCCGCGTTTGGCGCTTTCCTCGGGGAAGGGATTAGAAAGACGACGGCCCGAGAGCGCTCCCGGCAGCGGACACGCTACGAGAGAGCGGCGCCACCCGCGTCAGGTCGGCTGCTGTTACGCAACCTCGGGGGGAATGGGTCGGGGTTTTCCGCTTCACTGGGGTCAGTCACTTGCCGCTCCGAGGGGTACTCTGGAACGCGTTCTCGAGTCCGCGTCCGCGGTTCTCCCGGAGAGGTGAACCAGGGTCCCAGGTGGAAGGAAAGACCCGCCGTTCGGGGCGGAAGGGAGGAACGGGAGTGGGGGAGGGGAAGAATCCGCTTGTTGGCGCTTCCGGGTCTCTGCCGCCGACATGAGCGGATCCTCGGAGACCCTCGCCGCCGGCTCCAGAGCGGGCGTTTCCTCCGGAGCTCGCCCCGTCGGGCCCGTTCGCACTTTCGCTCCACAAGGAAGGGTCCTTCCTCGTTCCTTGGCTCCGCCGGCTCCACCCTCGTCCTGCACGACGCACTTGACCCGGCGGACCCCCGACAGTTTTCCAGGAAGCACCTAGAGCAGCCCAGGGCTATCTCTCGTTTCGTTTTCTTTTTCTCCGTTTACTGGATTCAAGGATCGGCGAGGCCACGTCCCTTGGGGGAGGCGCCCGCTCGCCGCAGGGTGGACCCACGACGTTCGGTCGGAAGCGCCACGTGGCTGCTGCTCGCCCTAGAGCGAGGCCGCAGCGCGTGAGCCCCGCTCGCTCCCGGCGCCCGAAGGTCAAGCGCGTCCCGGGGCTCGCGTCGCAGCCAGCCGCTGACCTCCACCGCGTTCCTGGAAGGTTTCCTCCTCTTTTTCCCCGCCCCTCATCGGTCGCGAAGCGGAAGGGCCGTACCAGGGAGGCGGGAGTCCCCGAATATGCCTCCGAGCGGTGCTCGGCTGGAAGCGCGGGCGGGCTCGGCTGCCCTTCGGTTTGCTGAAGAGCCGGGACGAGAGCCGCTTCCCCTCCTTCCCCTCCGGGCATCAAGCCGGGACAGAGGCGCCTCCCTGCCCGCGCGTGGGTTGCCAGGGGGTCGCGGGATTCGAGCGAGAACTGTTCCCGGGGTCGAGCCGAACCCCCCTTCTCGTCCCTCTGGCTAAGGTCAAAGTGCAGGCGCACGGTCTTCTTCCGGCGGTGGCCAAGCGACCGCCGTTCCGGTCATCCTCGTCCCGGAAGTTGCTAGGGTCGTCCCAGACCTCCCGGTGCCCGGTCCTTGGAAGAGGCTGGTTCGCTGCCGGGAGTATTGGGTGGAGGGGTGAGCCAGCAAAGAAGAGGAGAGGCAGAGCGACCTTTCCGATACTGCTGCGGAATACGTTCGCCCTCCTGCCTCTCCTAGGGGTGAGACGTGGGGAGGGCAACTCCCTGTTTTCTCCACCTCCTGGGCCACCGGGAGGCCGAACACATCCTCGTTCGAAGGCGGAGAAGCAGCGCTGCGAACTCCGTGGGTCCATCTCGAAGCTGCCCGCCGTGACTTCGGGGAGGTCCTCGTTCGTTCCGCAAGCCGCGGAGCCAGAGGGGGGCACCCACTCCAGTTGGAGGAGGAGGGTCGATTCCAACGCGAGACTGCCCTCCGCTGCGGGCAGGGGGGGGGGGGCAATAGCGGCAGCCCTCGTGCAACGTGCGTCGATTCCATCCTGCTGCGGTTAGACTCCGATTTTGCGGTTCAGTGTCGGCTGAACTACGAGCGCGCGCGTGCGCATGTGTTTTTGTAAAAAGAAAGTGGGGAGGAGGAGAAAGGAGGGGAGGGGGAACAGCACGTGATTTACGTGGGCTCGGCTCAATTTTATTCTCATTTTCGTGAGCAAAATGGCGCAAATACGGGGATGGCTCCAGAATAGCTCCAACTGATTAAATGCCGACGAAACTCCAAAAGCTTCTTCTTTTTTTTTTTGCACTCATTTCAGAATTTTGATTTTTTTTCTTTTCATTTCAAAAAACGTCCTACTGTTGCGATGTGTAAGACATATCTCCCATCTTCCATGGATGCTACCAGCCACATCGTCCATGGGACTCTCATAGCACGGACTCAGAATGCATGACTCAGAACGTACCCCCGCGTTCTACGTGGTCTGCTACACCTATGAAGGTGATGGGAATCCTTGATGTTTGGAAGTGCACGAAAGGAAGCCTGTTCCTGGAGGTTCCCCAACATATAAGGAGTCACGACTCATCTCCACAGGAGCCAGCGCGCACAGGCTGTGCCGGATGCCTTTCGAGACGACTTCGGGAGTTGATCTTTGCAAACGAGGTCGCTCGCCCCCGAGGAAGGTTCAAAACTCCGCTCTGCGGGTCAGGTTGGATGCGACCCTAGGTAGACAGCATCGTCCGGGCTGATCTCGCCCGGTGCACTCGGTACAGCCTCCCACGAGGTGCTACTGGTCACACCGGGGAGAGCCCAGGATTCCGTTACCATTTGCGAAGAACCTACCAAAAGATGCGAGCAGCACCGGAGGACCTGGTCCCGCATGGGAGGCGGGGTGAAGCCAGGGTGTGCTTCGAACTCGTCCCCCTTCATCGTGGCAGCGTTAGGCAATCAGTAGGAGCTTCGAAATGAAGCACGTGCTCCCTGAGCGTAGGTTGGCAACCTGACCATCCTCTCAAAGTCGGAGGAGGCTCGTCGGAAGCCTAAAACAAGCTGGGAGGGCCAATCGGCCTCCAGCGCCTGCATTCAGTTCCGAATGAGGTCTCCCAGCCTAGAAGAGGGCAGCTGCCACGACGAACTCCCCCCTCCCCGGCCTCGTGCGAGGAGAGAGGCCGGAGCACGCTCGAGGAGCAGGGACGGCCGTTGGCGGGCCGCGGACTTCGCCGGGAGGAGGGACGAAGCCTTCCCTCGCGGCCTCCCTGCGCCGGGAACAAGCGCCTTCACGGAGGGCGGACGAAAAGGATGTTTGAACCGGATGCTGCCGGAGGCGGAGCCTCCATCTGGAGCAGCTGCACTTTCGACCTCGCCAGAAGCCTCCGTGATGGAGTTGACCGTGAGGTGGTGGTTGCTGAGGCTGCCGCCCTCTGGAGAGGACACGGGGGGTTCGTGTCCGGGGAAGCGCCGCCCTCCGAGCACCGGGAGTTTGCGGGCGGACGAGCCGCCTCTCGAGGCCGTCTGGGAGTAGGCTAGCGGTGACCCCCAGACGGCGGCACACCCGACCCCACCGCGAGAAGGTAATCAGCGCCGACCTTCGGAGCTGCTCGGCGCGAACGCACGTGCCAACCCCCGCGCAATTAGCACCCGGACCAAGGGAAATCCGTGCAGCGCGCCGGACTGCATCGCCCGCCGGGCCGCTCCGTGACCTCGGGGGAGCGCCCGAGGCCCACCGCGGCTCCGGAGCAAACCCGGTCCCGACACGCGCGCCGTGGCAACGGAGGGAGCGGAGGGAGGGCAGACTCGCGTCTCCCGCGACCTTGAGATGGGAAAGAGGCCCCCCCTTCAGGAAAGGAGGCGATCCCTGGGGTTCTCGGGGGCGACGCGGGCCCCTGGAGCCTTCCGCGGCCATTTCGAGGATCCATCCCGTCTCAGGGACGGCGACTCCGCAAGGGGAGGTTCCGAGCCGACTCGCTCGGGTCGCTCCGCAGACGTCCGAGTATCCTGGCCCGCGCTCCCGCCGACCCGCCTCCGGGGGTCGAGGAGCCACTCCTGGGATACGCAAGAAGCGCACCCTCTCTCCCTCCCTCCCGGTTCTTCATCATCCAGAGGGATAAGTGGGAAGAAAAGGGAGAGCTGAGGGCAGCCCCCCGAGGAGCGCGGGGGAAGGGTGCGGTCAGGGGTCTATGAACTGACCGTCGGTCTCGTGGACTCTTCCTTCGCTCCGGAGGCGTGACCCGGACCTCTCGATGCTTCCTCCTAAGGCTGCATCGCGGTCTTGGCGCTCGTTGTCGGCACGGAGGGACGGGGGAGATGCGGGATCACCCCTCAGGCGGATAGCGCAACGGGACGAGTTCTCCAGATTCGGTCCAGAGTTCTCGCTGCCTCTGGCGCTTCGCGTCCGCGGAGGAGGCGAGTCCGGGCTCCGCTCTCCGAATGCGTCCTGGCGCACTGCAGCCCCTTGGGGAAGCAATGCTCACCCGGGGGGTCACCCCCAGGCGAGCCGTCCGGATGAACGCTCCTGCCGCCTAACGCGCCCTCATCCGCCGGGAAGGCTGCGTTAGCGGGTCTGAGGGTCGCCCTTTCTGGAGTGGCCTCGGGGTGCATGCCCTCACGCGCGGCCGCGTAGGGGCAGACGGTCTATCCCTTCACCGCAGGGCGTGTCTTCAGCCGAAGAACGTCAGAGCGGCTCCAGGAACCGGTCTCGAGATCCGGGCTCCAGCAGCAGGAGGGAGCTGCCCCTTTCCCACTGACGGACCCCACAGCACGCCAGAGTCGTCTCCGGGCAGGCAAGCGAGCGAGCAGGGTCCCGCCCTTCCTGCCTTTCGATAGCGGAAGGCTTGCGCGACGGGTGTGGGGAAGGTGGGGTGGACTCCTCATGACAGCGGGCCGGGGCTCGCCTCCCTTCCGCCTCCTGGGTGCCCCCCGACTCGCTTCTGGAGTCCCGCCGGGAGTGCCCCTGTTCCCCCCCATGGGCACGGGCACCTGATGCGGCCTCAGGGCGAGTGGACGTCCCCCACGCTCCTCCTCATCTTCTTTCGCTCTCGTTCCGCTCGCTGTGCGCCTCCTAAGGACGTTCCAGAGAACCATCTTCCCTCGTGCCCGTCTCATCATCGCGGTCTTCTACTCCTCCCCCGGATCCTCAGGTCAAGGCGCTCCGTGGACCCGAGGGCGGAGTCGATTCCTGCCGCACCCTTCCCCCGCGCTTCGCGGGGGGCTCGAGGATGCGAGAACTCCCTTTTCTTCCCACCTACCCCTCTGGATGACGGACCACCCGGGAGGGAGGGAAGGCGCACTTCCCGCGGATCCCGGGAGTGGCTGATCGATCCCCAGAGGCAGGTCGACGAGAACGCGAGAACGCATCCCTTCTTTCCGGGAGCGGAGAACGGGAGGAAAACTGGCAAGAAAAGGAAGGGGCCATGCTAATCTACTCCGTATCGTTCCAATTTTAGTATATGTGCCGCCGAAGCAGGTACATATGCTAAAATTGGAACGATAGAGTCGAGAGTCACCCGAGCGCTGCCTTCGCCACCCCGGGTATCTGCGCCTGCTGAGCGCGGAGTGATTCCCTGTCGGAGGGCGGGAGCAAGGAAGGCAGAGGTCCTGCCCCCAATCCCCTCGTGAGTTCCCCAGGACGACAGTGAGTGGCAGACGAACGGCCGCTTCCAAAAGAGGCGACCACGCCCTCTGCGTCGGCAGGCCGGTGAGCCGGGCGACACTGCGCTCTCTCCTACAGTGCCGCCCCGCCCCGCCTCCAGGAAGTGCGCCGTCCTTCATCCCTAGAGCAAATGCAGCAGTTCCTCCCCCCCTCCTCACCCACCGACCTCCCAAAAAAAAGGAAAGAAAGAGAGAAGGAAAATGGAGCTGGTGCGAACCAACTCCGAGCCTCGGGGAAACGCCGCCCGGAGGCGCAGCCACCGATCTCGGTTCCCGCGCTGCCCTGCCACGCGTTCCTCGTTGTGGACAAACGTCCGCCTGAGAATTCGCTGACCACTGCGCCGTAATGGTCCGCTTCCCGTCTTTTTGTGACGTCCTCCCTCCTGGGCAGCGCCACCTGGCTCCCTTGTCAGTGCGAGATCGTGTCGCCGGTGATCGAAGGGACTCCCGCGCCCAAACAAACCGGAAAGCTCCCAAAAAGACCGTCCGTGCTTCGCCCGGTGAACTGCACGAACGACGGAGATTCTCGGCAGGAGGACAAGGGCGCCCAAGGCTGCCGGATGGGTCGGACAGTGGGAGTAGGGAGGGGCAGAGATCAAAAGGAGACGTGCATGACGAAAGCAGAGAAAGAGAGGCGTGGCGACGGGATGGGGCGGGGAGAGAGGACTCGGAGACATCCACTGGCCACGTGTCAGCACCGCAGTCCAGCATCACGTCGTGAGCAGCGGCTGTAGCAGCCCTGAGAGATTCTTAGGGGAGCTGTAGGCGCCGAAAGACCCTCTCTTGGCGTAGGCAGCTGCGAGCAGCACCGCGCCCCGGGGCATGGGTTCTTCTTCGAACACGTGAACGCACACGTTATTTGAAGCACAGTGCACCTGCAAGCGTCTTCCTCCCTGGAGACGACGTCAGGATACGCCATTCTTCTGGGACTTTCGATCAGCTGCGGAATCGCTTGACCGCTGAGCCCTCCAAGTTCCGGACAGGGAGAGGAGGTTTGTCTCTAGGATTTGCCGGGCATTTACTGTAAAAATAATGAGAATAAAAATATATTTAATCAGTCACGTGGTGGAACACATGGCTCACCACCATCGTCCAACTTGCCATTCTCCGGTACGGAGACCAGTGAGATCCGCTCAAGCAGGGAAGGAAGGGGAGGGGCGAAATGTTTCTTGCAGAGAAGAAGGCAGGCAAGGGATCACAATACGTTGGGAAACGTCCTTTGCATCCTGTCCAGGATGCAGGCAAGTGGTGTTTTGTGCTGTCCGGATGGGTCCATCTTGACGAGGTCTCCAAAAAGGTCCGCGCAGTGGATGGTTCCTGACATGTCGGCCTCTTCTTCTCGCGTTCCAGGCCTCCGTGACCGCGAGAAGGCAGCAGAACACTGCTAGGCATGTGGCTGGCGGCAGAGAGGCACGCCCGGAGAGGCGTTTGTAAATGTCCCTGGGACCGCCAACCGGGATTCCTAGGGTCGTCGAGAGGCAATCCCAAAGGGAACGGAGGACAGGAAAGTCTCCTTCTCTCCACACCTTCCACAATTGGCATCAATGCTCCAATGATGGAGGCGTAACTTTCATGGGAAGTTCTTTCCGTGAAATTCCCCAATGCAACACCAGCAACGCCATCTCTTGTCACTCGAGGGGGAAGGCGCCACTGCTCCAAGACACCGGGGGCCACCCCACCTTCTCCGGAGGTATCACGAGCAGCTCACCTCAGGGTGGCAGTCTTTTCAGAGGGACACTCGGACTCGCAGCGTTCGTGAGCTGCTGAGTTGTTCACGCATATGGAAGTTTCTTTTTTCCTGCAATGTAGCAGGAAAGAAGAAACTAGCAGGGCACTTCTCGCTTTGGCGGGAGGTTGCTATCCCTTGCGTTTTTGAGGGAGAGCAGCACTGGGGCAAGGGGAGCTAACGATGCCCACGGCAGTTTGCGTGGGTTCCGCACGATCTCCTGTAGCAGCTGTCGATTGTGCTTCCATCTCCGGAGGCAGGTGCATTCCATCTCGCTCCAGCAGTGGATCTTTCCCCATGAAGAAACTGACTCCTGGAGCCAGGCAGTGAAGTTCTCGGGGAGGCAGGAGATCCAGGCGTTCTCCACCACCAAGGCAACCATTCGACGCAGCTGATGGCCACAGTACTTCAGGCTGATGTCGTTGGACACGAGAATCGACGAAAGTCTTTCGCAGTCCGTTGCTCTTTTGGTCAGGAGGCGTGCAGGCGCTCACCAAGGCGTACTCCACAGCTTCCCTGCGAGTGCAAGTGTCCTTATCTGGAGCTGAAGCGCCATCCCCTCCAGTGTAAGGAGGTCCAGGCCACCGTCCTTACGCGGAGCACACAAGTCTTTCAATCGCACTCGGGACCTCTCTGTTCCCCACAGGGCTTTTCTAAGGAGATCTTCAGTCCGTTTTTGAATCCGTGATGCTATGGGACAAACAAAAAGCAGGGGGCGGAGGAAGGGAGACGCGAACGCGTTCCACACCGCGGCCCGTTCCTGCAAGTAAAACCTGTCGTTCTGGAACGCGCAGAGGGCATCTCTACTTTTTGAAGACGGTCGGACCAGGTTTCTGCAAGGCATAAGTCCCCCAATGGAACTCCAAGGTGCTTGGGGTACCCACCCGTGGTGATCTCCAGGCGGATCCAGTCCGGCCGTCCGGCCCACGCCGCACCAACTGGAACGATGGACGACTTTGCCATGTGCACCTCTGCGGCTGACAGGAGGAGGGAGGCAACCTCGTTCAATCTTTCCCGCTTCCGCCGCCTAATTGCATTTGTGCACACACCAGAGGAGGGGGGAAAGCTCGTAAGCTGGCTCTAAGAAACGGGTTCCATCACGAAGAGCGTTAGCACGGCAACCAGCTGCTGCCGCCACTTACTGGCTTTCTCGTTCTCTTTCTCCAGACCGCCCCCTCTCCCTGGCAAATCCGATAAGTGGGGCTGGTTAGCTCTGCCCTAAACAAGAGACCGAGGTTATGCTCGCCGCCGTCCGATCTTCCCCCTCCAGGAAGCTCTGCATACATGGTTCCGATCGACAACTGGCACGAACCGGGAGCACAGTCTTTGGAAAGCCTCAGAGAGAAGGCGAGGCGCTGAAGATGCCGGAGCGCAAAAAAAAAAAAAAAAAACGTCTTCCCGATCTCTTTCGCGCGTCCCCGAACCGGATCGGGAACCACTTAACTCGCGGTTCCCGATCCCGAGCGAGGATGAATGAGCGGGGGAACGGCGAGTGGTTGCTGGGCCGCCGCAGAGCGCATGACAAGCTGCTAAGAGACGGGCGACTCGACCGCTGCCACATGCCTCGCGAAGTTCGGCCCGGTCGACGAGAGCAGCGCCCCATCCCAGGCCGTCCGTTGCAACCATCCAAGCGGGTTCGTTGCCGGACGGCTGCTCCCGGATTCTGCCAAGCTCCCCCTTGCTCGCCCGGAGAAAACCACCAGAACTCAGGCGCGCCGCCGCCGCGCTCTCTTCATGAGCCCGTTTTTCCCGGCCGTTATGAAACGCAGCCAGGCCCTTTGTTGAGGGTCTAAAAATGGCGGCTGGCTGTGCGTTGTCCGGGAGACTGGCCCTGTTGCCGAGGACTTTCCGAGTCGTTTCCGCCAAGCCTTCGCACTCTGCCGACGGCCGCACGCGTCGGCCATCCCCGTCTCACCTTCGACCTCTCATCCTCTGCTCCACAGCGGCCCCTATAGGCGCGTTCGCCTTCGCGTTCCCTCAGGAGAGCCGTCGCTCCTCCCGCAGCTAACGAAAAGCGGGAGGCCACGTAGAGAGAGGGCCCGAGCATCCTCTGCCAGGGCACCCTCGGCCGCCTGCCGCCTGGAGAGCCTCCTCCACGCCCCCCACCGCTGGTGGGTCTCGAAGTGTGGGAAGTGGGCAGTCGCACCCTCCATCGCCTCGGGAGCTGCAGGTGGGGCGGGGAGAGGAGCCCTGCGGCGTGGACCTGACGGGAGAAGGAAGGGTAATGGCAGTATCCAGGGACTGCTCCTGCAGTCCCCGTGGCGGGAGGCAGCACGCGGCTCGGGAGGATAGCGTGCCGCGCATGTCCGCGACCGCCGCCGCAGGCGCGAAGACCGCGCCTCCGATGGGAGCAAGTGGGAGGCTCGATCTTCGGGCCGGCTGCCCAGCGACGCGCTTCTCGCCTGCCCCAACTCCTTCAGGACTTGCCGGGGGCGAGGGGAGGTCTTCCAATCAACAGCAGTCGCGGGGTCAGAATCCCTTCCTCCTCCCTTCAGGGACCCCGACCCCGGTCACTGGTGGCACCAGTGACCTCGGATGAAGGAGATACAGGAAAGCCCTCTCAGGGGAGGCAGACTGGCGGTCGAAAAGGGCGTGCTGACCAGAAGCCCCTGAGGAAGACGCGGGAGAGAGCCGGGGAAAGTGGAGTCGCGTGCTGCTGGAGCAAGGGAAGAGAGGGGGGAAAGGCCAACAAGGTCGAGTAGGAGTCTTCTGAAGGTCCGCGGAGTGCTCCTCTTGCCCTTTCCGGTCCCGTCCGTATTGGTGACCGCGTGGCTGTGCACTCCCCGCGTGGCACCGGGCGCGTCGCGGGTTCGAATCCTGCCCGGGGGAGGATCGACGCCCCAAGGAGGGGGGCGCGTAGTTCCCCCCGCAGTATGGCGCTGGTCGGTTCTCAGTTGGCTCTATCTTGCGGGAGGTCCCTCCGGAGAGAACAAGGGAGAGGTTCCCTTCCGGGTTCCTTACCAAGCGTGAGAGGTACGGGCGCCTCCCTCCGGAGTCCCCTTCTGGATTCGCTGGACAGCCTTTCCGGGATGCCCCCTAACTGGGAGAGTTCGACATGGAGAAAGGACCCTCTCTGGAGGGGGGCGGGAGCTCCCGGAACCTTCTCGGCCCGCGCGGACGGAGAAGAGCGGCCCGTGAGCCGAGGCTTCGGGCGTGCGCGCTCTCGGGGTTGTCCGGCAACCACCTCCTGGTCCTCCCCCGTCCCCTTCCTTCCCCCTTCCCTCTGCACGTCCTCCTCCTAGAGGGCGCCGGGGGAAGAGAGGAAGGAGCGGCTCACGCACTCCTCTACTCGTATCCTCCCCGCTTAGCCTCCCTTCCTCCCGCTTACTGCGGCCGCCGCGGTCCGGAGGCTGTCGGGGATCCAGGTAGGTGCTACGGGCGGGGTGAGGCGGCGGCCGTCCGAGTCTCCTCGCCCCACCCGCCACTGCGTTGCGTCAGAGGCGCGCGCGAAAGCCGGCAGCGCCTACAGGAGCCGCGCGCGAGAGAGGGGGACGCGGTCCGGCGACCCGCGAAGCGGCGCCCGCGGCTGCTGGTGGCGCAACGGAGACTCCTCGGCACTCCTGTGGAGGGGGGACACTTCTCAGCCAACCGATGGCCTCTGTCACCGCCCTTCCCCTGGCCAGGAGAGGAGAGGGGGGCCGCACAAGCGCGAGGTCACCACGGGTCCACCTGTGACCGCCTCCGCCCCTCGCTCGCTCCTTCCTCACGGCAAGCGAAGGGGATCGCACGCGCCCGGCCCCTCAACAGAACGACGGCAACCTCGACCTTCGGCCCCGGGAGGGCGTGGCGCCCCGCTCGTGGGGAGCACCAGAAGAACTCCCTTCCGGGGCCTCCCGCGTCTCCCGGAAGTGACGGGGGAGGTACCCGCTGCAGGGTAAGGGAGGGACCGTGCGGCGCCCTTCCAGTGGAAGACCTTGGGGGACAGCGCCCGCAGGGTCCCAAGGGGGAGGGGGGGCAGTAAAACGGGGGCGTTCCTTCCCAGGGGGTGACGACACCGCGACCCCGAGTTTGATCGATCACCCCGCTCGCGCGCGCATTGCCGCAACCGCCGCCAGGCCGCTGGCGCAATGCAGCCTTTCCGTGTGCCTTCGCTCGAACCACGCACGGACGCCGACATCGCCCCAGGAACGGACCTACCTCTGTCCCCTTCGCGGTCCCTCCGTGCTGCGCTCTCGAGCCCCCGTTGCGACTCGCAACGACCCCGAGGGCTTCCTACGGTCCCGGTCATCAAGCCGCCCAGAGATCGCTCCCGCGGAAGAGCTCGCCCGCCTCTGGCAGCGGAGGACCCGCGAGGACTGCTCCTGCAGTTCCCGCGGCACTCGCGGCGGCCCCTCCTCTGGGCGGCGGCTTATAGGCCGCACGCGCGCGAGCGCCTCGCCCCCCGCGCGACCGGCGCCATCGGACTTGGCGCAGTCCCGTCTCGACGGCATGTGGCTTTCCCTAGCGCTCTTCGTCCTGGCACCTCCTGGTTGAAGAGCGCCAGGTTCAACATGGCCTCTTTCGTGAGCCCTGGCCCCACGGAAAACAGGCGGGCGGGGATTGGTACTTGGCGTAACCTGCAACAGGCGCCTTGATATGACCAGGGACAGCATGGGTTGGGTTGGGCCGCTTGGCACGATGTGGGCTGGCCCGCGTCTTCCGACCTGCGCCAACGGAATAACAGGAGCAAACCGGGAACCTTCCTGGCAGTCCCTCCTTTCGGGTGCTGCTCAGGTCATCATGGGCAAACAGCTGGGAAAGCTGCCGGGTAGCGAAGCCGAGCACTCGGACGTTACCGTGGGAACGACGGAGCTCCGAAAGAATCTGGGGAGCCAACTTCGGGCGCTACTGCTCACGAGGGAGCGACCCTTCCCCCTTCACCGCCACATCGCCATTTTTCCCCTCCCTCGCTCGCAGCTTGCCTTCTTCTCATCCCCGGCTCCGGTCCGGCGTCGTGGGGATCACGGGGAAGAACGGGAGTGGCTTCGAGGAATCGAAAGTTTGCGGCAGAAAGGGTAGATGGGGTGGAGCGTGGGGAGGAGGAGGAGGAGGAGGAGGAGGAGAGGGAAGGTCGCCACCATAAATCCAGGAGAGGTGCGGCCCGGTTTCGTCAGGCGACAGTGGCAGTTGCCCAAGAAAACAGATCGCTCAGTTGCCCAACGGCTCTATTTTTACCCGCCCTCGCAATAGGGCGGAGGCGGCTCCACGTCGTCTCCGTGGCCGTCCGTGGTGACCTTCTAGAAGGATGGCGGGAGGAAGGGAGGGAGAAGATTGGGAAGGGTGGATGGACGGATGTCCCGCCGCCGTGCACACCCCTACGCGAGGTGCTCTGCACCTGCTGGAAGACGCACGGAAAAGAAGGCCAGAAAAAGGGGGTGAGAAAGCAAGTGGAAGAGCAGGGAAAGGAGGGGAGAAGAGAGGTTAGCTCCGTTCTCTCCTTAGCAGATTGCAACCCGCGCTCAAGAACCGCACTGTGCCGTGGATCTCCCGGCATGTCGCCAGTTGCGCCGAAGACTCCAGGCTTCGATGGGAGGTGAAGAGCTCGGAGGGTCCGCAAGCACCCAGCTTCCTAGTTTTTCCGGATGCACCGAAGCGCATGCGATCCTCTCTCTCCTGGTGCTGACGTGACCGACGAGACGTCCTGGTCAAGTGCAGCCTACGTGGACTCGATGGAGCTGTTGCTGCTGCCGCCGTCGCCTTCTCTACTATGTATTCATTTCTCTGTCTTGTGCCTTCGACAGCGCCGCTTACCTCTCGTTATACCCAAATTCAGGAAACCCCTCTGAGTCTTCTGACACAGCCGACCTCCTTCCGTACGCCCTCTATTCGACAAAGAACATCGGATAAAAGAGACGCACGGAGCTTTTCGTATCGAAAGCGATGGGAGAGACGGGAAAAAAGAAACCCTGACGGCATGCACCCACACACGAACATGTGTTTTTGTCACTCAAAAAGCATTCGGACATGACATCACTTTGTCACGCGCTAAAGAAACAGAAAGGAAAATGTCGGTAGTATGCAACCTACTCGTACGTGGTAATGAAATCCCCCCAGTCATCACAGCGAAATCGATCCCTCGTCGTCTCCAAATTACACATATTACAAACAAAACCTACATTGCTCCCGACTCACCACCTCCCCATAAATAGCGAGCTACCAATTATTTCTCCATAAACAGCAAATCCGTATTAGTTTTGCTCCTCCTCCTCCCAGTCGTGTCAGTTGGGGTTTTTAACAAGAACGGAGACACATGTGGAATCGAATTTTCCCGGAGATTACAACACGAGCTTGTGCTGGTATGTCATCATCGACCACCTCCACTTTCCATTATTCCACAGGCCCGATGTTTGCATCTATTGTCGTTTCCGTTTCGCAAAGGTTGTTTTTCCCAAGGAAACGAACCGACTGCAGAATTTTTCCGTCCATGGGACGGAAAACGGGGGGAATTTTCCAAGCGCTCAGCAGGGTTTACGCTGCCTACCTCCGTGAGCACTTGGCGGAACAACCGTCCGTCGTCAACGCCAGAGGATGGTTGCCCGGTTACCGGGCGATCGTATTGTTGCGACGCTGGGGCTAGCGTTTACGGTTTCCGTTTTCCTGTTTTCCGATGCTAAGTTTAGGGGGTTCGAGGCGCCTTGGAGACGACCGAGCCGGCCGGCCAATCAGGCGTGAACGCGAAACGTCACTCCGGGAGACGCGGCGTAGGCTAAGAACGCGTCAGGGCAGGGGGGAGGAGGAGAAGCGGGGGGGGGGGGGAAGGAGAAAAGAAACGGGGAGTAAAAGCACAGCCGCAAACAAATGTGGAGTGCATCAGAGACGGAAACAAGGCAAGAGAAAACGAAAGGAAGGGAGACGAAAAAGAAAGAAAGCAAGAAAGAAAGAAAGAAAAAAGAAAGAAAGAAATGCGTTTCTTCACCTTATCGGGAGATGAAATCTTCGTTCCGCCTCTGCACAGGCAGAGAGGGGGCATCGTATCGGACTGGACGCTGCCGCACAACAGACTTGGGGGAGGCACAAAGCTGCGCGAAATAAACAATCAGGAAGGAACGGTCTCGAGGTGCCGCATCAAAGAATTCTTTCGGTTCGTATCACAGCTGCACCTCCAGGCAATGCTGCACTGATCAAAGGATGAGTAAGGAGGGGGAGGGGGAGAATTAGGTTATAGTAAGGTCTGAAACTTCTTCCCGACTGGAGAGGCATTGGGAAAAACTGACAGGAAGACAACTTCGAGAGGCTGCTCCTGTTCCCGAAAGGCAGTAGCATGCAAAAAATCCCCTGATGCCGCTTGGAAGGCTCTCCTTGAACGAAGACACCCCGGAGTGCACGGCCCTTCCTCGATCCGATGTTCCTGACTTCCAGAATCTTCTCTGGAAGCCTACGGTGGCCTCGTCCGCCTCAGGAAGCGACAGAAGGGAATGAACTCACTAAAGCTCTACCATGTCAGCTCTCAGGAAAGGAGCCGGGTTTTCCGAGAGAGATAGGGGGACCTTTCTGGGGCCTCGGCTCTGGAGAGGTGCGGATCTTCCACCCACCGCACCCCTTTCTACACGGACAGGCTCGGGAATTGCAACTGGACACCAAAGGAAGAGGAGAAGGAGGAACAGAGGTGTCGCAGTGCCCGTCGGTGGATACTGAGCCACCCCGAAGGGGTCTGCAGGAGCTGCATCGCTTCGCGGGTGCTCCTCCCCTCCCGCGAATCCCGCCGGAGCTCCCCTCCATCCTCTCGCTGGCGCCGAGAAGCGCGCGTGCCGAAGAACAGCAGAAGCCGCCGCGTGCCCTACGAAGACTCTCAGCGGCGCCGAATAATCCGCCCCCCTTCCGCGCTGCGTTCTCCCTGGCCCCTTCGTGGGAGGAAGAGCAGCAGCACCCCATCAGATGACGCATGTCAGTCACTCTTCCGTTTTGGGGGTACCCCGGGAGGGGACTGTCCAGAGAGACCCAGGGGGACGAACTTCGTTCCCATTACGTCCAGTAAGGAACCACCTCTTCCAGACTCTTTCCGGAGGGACCCCTCGGTTTCTTGGGGCTGCTCCCGGTTTCCTTCTCTGAAAAGAAGCCCGAAGTGTCCTATTTCTCCGTAGGGTACTCCTTGAAGGGTGCAGCGCGCTTCTTTAACACTCTGGGTAGGCAACCCCCGAGGAGGGCCTCAACCAGCTCCGTGGGACGCGACGGAGGGTCCCGCCCAGAGGGGGGGAGAGCAGCTGTGTTTTCACAATCGGAAGGAGTGAACCCCCGAGGAGATCCTCGATTCCTGGAAGTACCCCGGAGGGTCAACTCCCAATCCCGGTGGCCAGTCAACGGGGGCGTCCGGTTTCCACCAGCGCCGCATCAGCGTCATCCTGAGGGGAGACGGGACTCGAAACCCATAGAGCACCCCCCACTTCTCCGCGTGACCAATACAGAATAAGAAGAAACGTGGGTGCGTGGACAACTCGGGAGCTGGAGGAAGCTGCCACCCCGGGTGTCCCATCCAACGGACTGCTACGCCGGGGAGAGCTGCTATAAACCCCTCCAGAAGAGGTGAAGTGGCTCCCAGCGTGTAGGGACAGTGCAAGCCTCACCCTAAAGTGGCAGGAGTTGGCGAACCTGCTCTTGTACTGGGTCTCCCGTGCAACGCCCGCCGACACCATTGGACCCGGAGAAGGAGGTGAGCCCGAACTGGAGCAGGTGCGGCGAGAGAGAGTTCTTCCCGCACCTGCTCGTGGAGTGTGCTTCCCTCCGCCTCATGTGTCCCTAAGCATCCCCGAGGACAATCACAGAGAGGTTTTGAGGCGCCTCTTCCAGCGCGACGCCCTCACGTCGGCCACATCCCTAGCATCACCTTGCTGCCTACGCGGGATGGGCCCGCGTAAGCAGCAAGCATGGAGCAACGCCAGAGGAGTCCAGGACGACAGGGACGCCATCCATTCTGCTGTCCTCTTCTTGAGGATAGCGTCAGGATGACCCATCTGGGGATCTTGAAACAGAAGCTTGCTGGCATCCTTACAAGGATGCAAGGGACGCCCTCCAGCATACAGTGATCCCTTCCCGAACCCCCCCCATTCTTTGACTGCATTTTTCATTTTATTTTTTTTTCTTTTTATTTGTCTTCCCTTCCTCTGTGCTGCCGTGGCGAACCTCGCCGGCCTGCGCGGCGATTCCCGGCAGGTTCTTTCTGTGCATTTTGTGAACGTGGCAGGATCACTCATCTTGCTGCTGACATCAGAGTTTTATTTTTAATAAATAAACGCTTCGGCATGACCGGGTGTCAATCCACTTCTCGGCGTCGACTCTTTTTCCCGGGAAGAAGTCGAACCTGCGATGCACGCTCGCGATCACGCGGCCGCCAAGGCTGGGCTGACTGACCGAGAAGCCTAAATGTCCCTTCTCATTTACCTCAACATTCGACTTCCATCATTCACCCTTCCAATAAACAAACCGTGCGTTTGCCGGCACCAAAGTCCCTCCGCCTCGTGACCGCCTGCTTCCGGTTCCCTGTTCTCCTGAGCAGTGTCCTGGACTGGGCTTGGTCACTGCGGAATGTTCCTCCATGGTGCTGCTGCTGGAGGCTGAGAATCTTTGTGAGGCGCGGGTGGCACTCGCTCAGGAGGTGGTGGAATTCGGCACCCTCGTCCACGAACCTGCAGTGGAGGTGACTCCTCGCGCGGAGTCGTAAAGAACAAAGTTGGAGCGCTCCACCGGGTCCGGAAGCGTCTTCAGCTCTGGGCTAGATGCCGGAGTCTGCAGGCCTTCCAGGGTGGTCTCCGAAGTGAAGGCGTTCCTCCTGGCGCCTTCCCTTCGGAGGCCTGGTGGCTGCTGCCCACCAGAGTCCGGAGCAAACACGTGGTCAGGCAGGGCCACCACCAGCTTCATCATTCGAAGAGCGACACCTGCCTGTTGGTATCCTGCCGTTCACTTGGAAAGGGAGGCTTCTGGAGAGGGGGTCATCGAGGGCACGCTCAAGAAGCAGCGACAGAGGCACTCGGTTCGTGGTGCTGCCTGCAGTATCAACTCACTGCAATCTCGGCTCGCAAGACGGCGCTCTTTTGGAACCCTCAGACGTTGCTGGAGAGACGGGGGCTCGGTACCGGAGGTTTCAGCCTGAAGGTCGTCTCCTCTGCTTCCCCCCCCCCCTCCCGACGGCAACTGCGAAGTTCGACGCTCGCGGCGGATGCTGGACGAAACCATCTCCGAGCTTTTCTCATTTCTCTCACATTGTCCGTCCCGTCGCCCCGGGCGGCAGACTGCCCCGAGATGACGCGGAAGGAGGGTGAGACGTCCTGAACCCTCGTTGTTCCGCCCCGAGGGCGCAGCGCGAGTCCCCGCCGCCTTTCTTCCCCGGGAGCCTCTGGTCCAGCCCATGGCGGGCGCGGGACCGGAGCAGTCGCGCGGATCCCACCGCTGCCGCCTCTTTTTTGAAACCTCTGGGTTGGTGCGTGGCGTCGCCGCTTCGGCACCCCCCTTCCCCTTCCGTCCCGGCGGGCCGCTTCCTTCCTTCCACGAGCGGGCGGCTGGCGCCAGACGCCTCGCGGGTGGGAGGTGCGTCTGCTCCGGTAGCACCGATCTGCGAGCGCCGCCATCGGACGTCTCCCCCTCCTCACCTTCATCTTCTCGTGCCGAGCTCTCGGAGAGCGGGGAGCGCCACGTCGGGAGAGACGCTGCCAGGCGACCGGCGCCATCAGGAAGGAAAACTCGCACCCTCAGAGGTTCGTCCGGCCGGCGCGGCGTCTTTGAGGAGTGTCGCCGCTCGGAAGACCCACCGGGGCCGCGGCTGCGAAGGAGGGGCTCTCAGAGTCGCGTTCCACGCGCGCGGGACTTCGGGCATCGCTCCAGCGCGCTTGCTCCCAGTCCCCCCGCCTGCGGCCCTGACTTCTTGGTTGTCTCCCCGTCGCTCCCCCTCCTCGGATTGGGGACTCCCTGAGGCCATTAGGTGCCATGAAACACGCATCCCCGCGAGCGGAAGCTGACGGAGAAGTCGCCGCTTCGCCGGAAGAGGAAGTGCCCGTGGCGTAGGTTTCATGGTCTTTCGGGAGGGCTCGCGTCGTGATCCGCTCCTGCGCGCGCGGGACGCGTGCTTGCTAACCACCGCGGGCCCCTCCCTGAAGAGAGGATGCGCTATGCCGCCGCCACCTGCGCCCGTCCGTGGGGGCGCGCGCGGCTGCCGGGGGAAAGCCGCCGCTGTGAGGTGGCGGCGGTCGTTGCCTGGGAAATCCCCGTCTTCCTTTCTTCGTGCGCGCGCGCGGGACACCCCTTTCGGAACTTTCACGAGCCAACCGCTGCGAAGTGGCCCCGTTCGCCGCGCGCGCGGACGGGGAGAGGAGGGCTCGATGTGCGCGCGCCCATGCCCGCGCGCGCCGGGCGCCCTGGCACGCGGCTGTTGCCCGCGTTCGAAACGCCTCCGAGTGGACCTCCCGCCCGTTCGCACGCGAAAGTCCGCGCCGCCCGCGACCACGCCGCGCGCGGGGTCCAGCGGCGGTCTCCGCTCCGCAGCAGCTGGCAGAGAAAAATTCCATCTTTCGGACTTTGCGGGGGAAAGTTTGCGGGGGAAACTTTCCCTTCCCGACACGGGGACCCTCCTCCGGATGGGCTCTCCCTGATGGATGACCGCGCTGAGCCTCCGCCTCGAAGACCTCGATTCGCCGCGCCTCCGCCCGTCTCCGAGGGGACGACGCGAGAGTTGCCGCCGGTTCGATCCGCTCCCAGGCAACGACCGCGGCCGCGAGTCGCCGTCGTCGGCTTTACCCGGCAGCCGCGCGCGCCCTACCCCCCGGACGGGCGCAGGGGGCGGAGCTCACCCTCTCTGCAGGGAGGGGCCCACGAAGGAGCGGGCAGATTCTTCCAGGGGGCAGGGGGCGTGGAAGCTGCCTCCCTCTCTCCCGGCGACTCCGGGAGGGTAGCAGCGGGTGGTGGAGGCGGGGGGAAAGTGGCGGTGCGGCCGACGGCCGGCGCGCGCGAGCAGAGTGCAGGCGCAGCGGAGGTCAGCGCGGAGAAGCCCCGCCGCTGCCGCCGGCGCGCGTGCAAACGGAGTTCATCGGCGAAACGGAAACGCCAATTCTTCACCACGACGGAAGGGATGGCTTTTTAGAGTCTTTGAGTCTTTATCAAGCTCATTATCCGGCTCATTTTCGAGCGAGCGGACTTTCGTCCGGTCCAAAACGGCCGCTTCTTGCGCAACGTGGGATGCATTTGTTTTTTTTTGTGTTTTTTTTGCTCACATAAATTGGAAGTCGCTTTATTACTGTCATGGCGAACGGAATGATTGCTAGCGAGCCGCTCGCCGCTGCTGCCCGCGTCGGTTTCGAACCTCCGTGTCATGAATACGCCGAAGAGTGGGGGGGAGAGGCGAAAATGCAGTGAAAATGGTGAAACTCGTCGCCAAAAAAGAGAAGAAAAAAAAAAAAAAATCCTCCGTCCGATGTAGAGTGACGTCAGTGAGGATGTACACCGCGGGCTTCCGACTCCGGGAGCGGGAGGAAATTCCTTCTCCCCTCTCCCGTTCCCACCCCTTCCTGTCGGCGTCCCCGGCGCTCTTGCTGTTCTGCGGAGAGGGGTCGGCGGAGGCGGCGGTGAGAGAGGGGGGAGAGGAGGGGAGGCGCAGAAGCTCGAGGAGGGAGGCAACCTCAAACACTGGACTAGCGGGCACCTCAGCTTCTCCCGCCCACGTTCTGAGATGACCCGCTCAAACGCGCATGATGCCGGCCGTCGGGAGCGTCAAACTGGAGCGCATGCGCGCGCGTCCGAGGGGTACATGCTCGGGGAAGATGGGGGTCACGATCTTCGCGCCTGGGAAGAGAACGCTGGCTCGTTTCCACGAGCGCCGGCCGGCCGGTTCGTGCTGGCGGCGTCCGATGCAGGCGGCTTACCGAGAGCCGGCTGGCGACACGTGAACGCGTGCGCGCGGGCTGGCGGGCGTCGCTTTCCCGACGCCGCCACCGCCCTGCACGGTTCCACGCTGGGACGGAGAGTGGGTGCCGATCCACGGGGTCCGCCCGTCCATCAGAGGCCGTGTGGAGAAACCCCGGAAGCCACGTGGGGCCGCTTGCTCTCGGGAAGGCGGCCCAGACTGACAAGCGCATTCCTGGCAAGGAAATATCGCCGCGCGTCGACGCTCGCGTCATCCCGGGGCGCGAGAGTCGGGCGGCGGCGCAGCGAATCGAAGTCTCCGAGGCGGTGGCTTGGCGCTGTCGTGTATCAGGGAGAGCCTATCCGGAGGCCCCCACCCCCGCGTCGGGAGGGAACCAAAAAGCGCTGTCGTTTCCTTGGAGCATGCGCCTTGGACCTGGTTCGACCGGCCACGCTCCTTCCGCCGGCAACCAAACCACGTCGGCTCGTCGCGCAGGTGACGGAATTCCGAGTGGTCAAGGTGACGGCGGGGCTTGGGAAAACACGCATGCGTTCTTGCAAAAGGAGTGGGAGTAGAGGGAGGGAGGGCGAACGCGGCGGAGGCAGCAGCAGCGCGAGAGAAGGAAGGAAGGAAGGAAGGTCGCGGGATCGTAAGGAAGTCGAGGCGCAGCCGGCGACCTCGGCAGTGACACCGGGTGATTTTCCGCGCGCCGTTCTTTGCTTCTCTTCCTCTCTCCCTGTCACTCCAGCACTCTTTGTGAATTCTTTCCGTCTTTGACCTGGGGACAGATACGGCTGGGGTCGCGGGGCTGCGGGAGCGCCTCCTGGAGCCGGTCGTGATCTCCACGGGCTGCCCTCCGCGGCCTGCGACGGCAAACAGGTCACGAGAGCTGTTGGCGACACAAGAGCGTCCCGACGGAATGCAAGCGCCGCGGAAGGGCTTTCCGATCCCCCGGGAGACGCGGCGGGACCCGGGAGGACGCGCCGGACGCGTTTCCGCTCGTGCCAGCACCGGACGCTCGTTGCCTGGAGCCGCAGCAAAGGAACCACCGGATTCTGCCGTTGCTTCCGCGGCGCCGCCTCCCGCGCTCCGATTCCCCGGCGTCTGCTGGACTCCGCCGCTCGCGGCGACGTCTCCGTGCCGCCAGGAACGCGCCTTGGTAGTCGAAGCCGCTGCCGCCGTCCGGGGCGTTGAAGTCCCTCCTCATCCGCTTGCTGCTGCTTCTGAAGGGCAGGTGGCGCTCGAACGATTGGGGTGGGAGGCTGGAAGGGACCCAGCAACCCTTCCCTTCCGGAGCTCCTGTAGCTCCCCCTTCCCCCGAAAGACTCTTCGCTCGTCGAGGAACCACCGCAGGCGAGTCGCCAACAGTCGGTCAGAACGAGAGGGAAACCGCGAGGTGTCCCTCTGGCGGGGTCAGACCCAGAAGGGTGAACCTGTTTCCGGACAGCAGGCGTCCCCCTCGTGGCGAAGGGGGAGAAAGGGAGGACCCCATGTGCCGTGGCCAGCCGGCATCGAGGCGGCGACCCACGTGGAGGCAGAGTACAGAGGGAAGCGGAAGTGGAGAACAAGGACCCGTGCGGAACGCGGAGAACGAATCGCGTTGACCTTGAGGGAGGCGGGGTGAGGAGGAGGGAAGGGAAGCAGCGGCGACCGAAAGACCAGGAGGGCGTCTTTTCGTCGTGATCACCCGAGAACTCGCGCAAGGGCGGTCGCCTCCGGCAGGCGGAGCCAGGTCGTCTCTTTCCGGGGGAAGCCGTGCGGTCTCTGAGGGGATGTGAAGCGCAGGATCAAGGCGGCGGAAGGGGAAGAGATGGGGGAAGGGGGGGGGGGAAAGAAGTGGCAGTCGCTCCGGGAGAGCTCTTTCCAGCATCCCGGTTCGGCACGCTTTTAGACCGGGACGCTGGACGACTCGCGGGAAGCGCGCGGCGCGTGCCCCTTGCGTCCGCACAGGGCGCGTGGCGGTCGCGACGCCTCGCCGTTGCGTCACGAGGTTGCAGCTTGGGCGCGCGCGGAGGCACGCGGAACGGCGCGAGGGCAGGAGGGGGGAGGGGGAGGAAGTGGACGCAACAATGGCGACCCTCGGCCGAAACCGTAATGATTTACATCCAGAAACGACCCATTAGGACCCAGTAATTGACCCGGTTGGGAGAGAGGCAAGGGGGAGAGTCTGAGGTGGTTCCGGTCCGGAAGGAGCCGCTGGCGGCCGGCTGGCCCGCTACTCGCCGTTCGTCCATGTGCGGCCGTGGCTGGAAGAGCGCGTCTCCCGGGAGAACTGACCAAGGGATTTCCCCTGCTGAGGGAAAGGGCGCGCCGCGGGTGCGTTCCCGGGCCCAGTTGGAAGGGAAGGGGTGGAGCGGGTTTGCAGCAGCGCGCCGCCCTGGGCGGAATCGACCCGTCGACTGTACTTTGCGTTGTTCTGAGCTTCCCGCTCGGGAAGGGCGGCAGCCATGCGGCTGCGCCCAAATTTCCTTCATGCCCCTTCCCTCTTCTCCTTTTCCCTTAAGGAAATGTAAGGAGATCCAGCGCTTCTCAGTGGAAGAAAGGGTTGGGGGGAATGCGGGAGGGGAAACAAGGAATGGTGAGAAGCGGGGCGAAGGGAGGCGACAGGAGGTAGAAGGAACCTTGGATTGGGAGAGCCGGGAAGACGCCAAAGGGGAGAGGGAGCACCCTCGAAAAGCTCCCAGTAAGTCCCCCAGGACGGGAACAGTTCTGGAGGCTGCATCCGGAAGGAGGGGGCGCCACGGTCACCGGGGCGTGAGTGACGGGTACCACCCTCACGGAGCGATGTCCTCGGACGGAGTCATCGCCTCCAGACAAAGGAGCGGAGTAGGGCGCCTCTGCTGCCGCCGAGAGAAAGATGAGCCCGACCGTAATGGCTCTCGCTGTGCACTTCGCCTTCCCTCTTGGGGAGGGAAGGGGGTTGGCCACAGCGTCTCGCACCCCCCATCTCGCCAGCGGGAGCTGCGGCCGATACGCGCAACAGCCCGCCACCGCCGCGTCTCCTCCTGAAGTCCTGCGCGGCTCCCCGACGCCCGCTGAAGGTCTTGTCTCTTGCAGTTGGACCTGGCAACCATCCCTGCCTGAGGGTCACCTCGGCTCTGATTGGAATGGGGGAGGGGGGGGGGGCTTTCCACACGGAAATTACTCGCGGTCCCACCCTGCAGTGCTTCCGAGGTTTCGACCGAAGGCTCGCACGCCGCGGTAGAAGGCAGAAGAAAGGGGCACACCCGCGCTCAGGGAGCCGAAATTCCTCTCTCCCTCGTCGCGCGCATGCGCACTGGCAAAGAGTCGGTCGTCGCGGGCAGACAGTGCAAACCGAGGACTTCTTTTTGAAACCTTTGCTGCCTTCCCCCTTTCCTCTCCCAGGGGTCAACCGGTTCTCTGCGGCCACTGCCCCCATTTTTCCCCAGAGAGAGAAAAGGGGAGGGAAGCAGAGCTGGGGCTGCGGGAGGCCTTGCAAACTTCAAAGCGTTCCTCCGAGGAAATCGCAGTGCCACCTCCAGCGCTTCGCGGCTTCCCAGTCCCCGGTGGATGCGAGTGGCTGCAAAGCGCAGGATGAGGTCAGCACGCCGCTATTACTGGCTTCTCAGGCGGGGACTGGGAACAGGTGGTAGCAATTCTCTAGAAGCCCCGAACTCGCCGCTTCTGCTCGCGCTTCAGGCGGAAGACCATCTCTTGCACTGCGGTACACCAATCCTCTTTCTCCCTTCTCGTCTTTCTCCTTCCTTCCTCCTCTTTCTCATCTCTTCCTCCCCTCTAACTCCTGCTCCCTTCTCGCATACTTCCCTTTCTCTTTCTCCACTCTTTTTCCTCCTGCATCTCCTCTGACGTTCATCTGATCCTAATCTCCTCAGCAACGGGCATCCAGGGTCTGCCTCCTCATCTCCCTCCTCCAACGGAAGAGGAGGAGAGAGATGCGGCGGAAATCTCCCCAAATGGCACTGCACTTTTGCCGTGCCGTCCCCTCTTCCCCCCCCCCCCCCCTTCGACGCCGCGAAAGAAAAAGACGGTTGCCTCGCGCCTCGGAGCGGTTCGGGAAACAATAAATCCAACAATGAAAGGCTGCAGTTGATTGCTCGGCCCGCGGATACAAGAAGCCGGTGTCAAGGAAACAAGGACGAGGAAAGTGGACGTTTGAACGCTCTTGGGGCCGCCACGAAAGACGCTGGAACGCCGGTGTCCTCGGCCTATCCGTTCGGGAATCTCGCCGTTGCCCAACTGTCGAGAGAAGAGGCGGAAGAAAAGAAGGGTGAGGAGGAAGAAGAAAAGGAGGGCCATACAGATTGATGAACGGTGGGAGGTGAGGCGCTCCTGCGGGAGGAAGCAGAGAAGGCGAGCTCCTCAGAGAAGGCGAAAGGGAGCCCCTCCCAAAAGAGAGGGCGGCAAACGTCGGCGGTTCCCAGCCTGTGGGCGCCGGGATCCTCCTCGCTTCCCTGCCGTCGCGGGAGAGCGCTCAGTGGACCGAGAGTAGTCCTTGAGCCCCGCAGAGCCCCTTTGTTGGGAGTTACCTGGGGGCCGCGGGTCCCGTTCCGGCCCGAAAGCTCGTGGTCCTTCCGGCAGCTTTTTGTGGAGCCAGCATTCTCCCCACCCCCGCCTCCCGATCTTCCCGCAGTGGCCTGGAGAAGCGGGGAGATCTGAGTCGAAGAGCAGCGGCTCCGCTTTCACGTACGCTTGCGCGGGAGCGCCGTGCCCGCCAGTGGTGTCCACAGTAACATCCCGCCTTCGGGACGGGACGGGATGGGGTGCAGACGGGGCGAACCTCCCGGTTCCGCTGCTGGGAGGTCACGTTCTGAACTTTCGATGCCTTCCCCTCCTCCCTCCCCTCCCTTCCTCCCTGCAGTGGAGCAGAATGGGCGAACGCATCGCTGCCGATGCACGAACTGCAAATCGAGATAAGGTCACGGCGGTGCCACTCCAGGAGCCGCGGACGCGCGTTACCACCTACTCTGCTCCGCTGCTGCTGGATCGCCAACCGACGAGGTGGTCTCGCGCCTTTCTCCCTTATTTCCCTCCCCCCCATCCCACCACACCCCTTCGGCTTTCCAGCCGAGCGGTTTGCAGGTAGCGCCCACCCGCTCCAGATGACGTACGCGTGTCACTCTGTGAGGTCTCCTGACCCCAGCAGGGCACGCAGGAAGCCCCGAGAAGACCGGCCGGTCGCCATCCTGGAGCGAAAGGACGGCTCCCTCCAGGAGGCCCCGCATCGCCGCAGGAGATAGCCGAGGCTGCGGTTGAGTGAAGGCGGGTGGTTTCCCGGAAGACTCCCTAGCGGACGCTGCGGTCCGAGGAGGACACCGAGCGTCCTGGAAGGATCAACGGTTCTGAGGGAAGGAAAGGCCCGAGGGGGCGGCGGAGGACTTGGAGGAGTGCCATCGGCGGGACCTCAGCAGGCATCCCAGGACGCATCCAACAGCACCCATGGGGTGGCTGCACGAGTTGCCGAAAGACAGCCGGAGACGTGCTGGAAGGTGCCGAAGGAAGGGAAGGAATAGGCCCCGGGGGGAAAAAAGTCGGAGCCACCGCGAATTCCGGAGGAGCAGCCGCGTGGAGAGACGGCGCGGGATCCTGGACGCCCGGCGCCTTTCCTACCCTGACGTCTCTCGGCGTGCCGGTGGTCTCTCGGCTTCTCCCGACGTTCCTGCACCCCTGGGAGCTGCTTCTTTCCCCGGTCCCCTCGCCGAGAGGGAAGATGGCGGTGGCCTTGCATCCGCCTCTCGCACCCCGTCCCTCGCCTGCCTCTGCGACCGGTAGGGGGCGGAGGGAAAGGGAGGAGCGTGAGGGGCCCTGGACCCGTAGCGGCCGGCCGGACGCTCACGGGCAGCCTCGGGAAGGGCGGCAGGGCAGGAGGAGGAAAGATGGAGCCGCGGGCGTCGTAGAGGAACGGGATGGGAAGCGCGCGCAGGGTCGGGCAGGGCCTTCCGGGCTCCCGAGTCCCCCCCCCCACCACCTGCCCTTCTTCGCTTCTTCTTCGCCCGCGCCCCTGTGCCTCTGTCCCAGTTTGCCCTTGTGACGTGGTCCCATACGCAGTTCCGTGAGCCAACGCCCGCTTTTCCTCCCTTCCTGGGACCGAGAGCAGGCACCCCCTGTTTGACGCAGCTGATTTCCTCTCGCGCGAGCCGGCCCTTCCGGATGGCAGCTTAAGAGTTCCCTCCGTGTGCCCCTGTCTTCTGGACGGGAAAGGACGAAGATGGAGCGGCAGCGCAGAGCCACTAAGAAGGAATGCGACCTGACTCCTTCCTTCCTGCGGTTCGCCTTCCCCTCCTAAGGGGCAATTAGAAGAATTTCGCAACAACAGCCTGGATACAGTGTCTTGCTTGCAAGAAATCCCTTCTGCTCTCCAGTGGTCTCTTCGCCTGTGGTCTCATGACCAATCGGCTCTCCACCAGTGGTTTCTCCACCAGTGGTCTCTTCACCAGTGGTCCCGGTCTAAGTGACCTGTTGGCTTTGATCTCGTCCCAATGGTCTGGTCCCGGAACGTCTCGCTTCCCTTGCTCGTCCCTGAAACCAGGCTTCCTGGTTTCAGGAACGGATGCTTGTGGTAGAAGGGTGTTCAGACGATCCCAACCGGCGGCGAGAGCAAAGGAGGAAGCGCCGCTGTGGCAGCAGCTTCCCCTGCTCTTCCCACTTCTCCCTGAAGGGGGGGGTTCGCCTGCAGCAGCACCCGCTCCGTTTCGACTTCCCAGCACTCGGCCTGCCCCGTCCACTGCAAGCCACTCCCATGCGACTCGTATCCATCCTCTCCTTTCCCTGAGGTCAGAGTCCGGGCAGCGCAAGCGGGAGTATCGCCGTCTGCGTCCGCGAGGCAGCCACTCGCATCCGTCCAGTGGGGCGCGCCTCGGTGCTTGCGTCGAGCGAGGCGCGTGGAAAAGTAGGCCGCTCCTCCTGTTTGGTATGAGCGGAAGCGCCAAGGCTGGGACGGACCGGGTACGACTGCGTGCCTCCTGGAAACCGGCACGGTGACAGGAGCACGGGCAACGCGCCGGCCTCTGTCCCACTGACCCACGCGCGGCCACGAGCGCGCTTCCGCGCGCCTGCTTTGCGTGCTCCTCCGCGTCCCCTTGGGCCGCGAGTAGGAGGGTGTGCACGGGGCAGGTACGCCCGCCCCGGGCTGGCATCCGAACGCAACGCCTCGCCGAGCGCTCCGGTGGGTGCGGCGAAGCACGCTGCGTCCGACAGACCGCGTCACTCGGGGCGCAGAGTGGATATGAAAGGGGACGAGGCACGGAGGCGGACGGGTGAAGGGGCGCCCCGCGAAACTCCTGCGCCCGCGGCGCGGTTCCCTCGTGGCTCCGGACGGAGGTACCGAGGGGACGCATACGAGCGCTCCGGGCGGAGGAAAGGCACACAGCCCTCTCCTGCCTGCTCCGTGACGTCTCCCGCGGCGCCCACCGGCTGCGTTCCAAGTACGGTCGTCCGCAGCTGCGGCCCGCTCCGAGGACGGGGGCAGCGCCCGCCGAGAACGGAGGCACCTTCCAGCGATCTCTTCCGCACGGGAGAAGGAAGGAAGGGCTCAGATGCGCAGTCCGTGAGCGGGTCCCCCCCTCCCCCTCCCCGCGCGAGCGCGCGCGAACACCTTCGTACGTTCACACACGTCCAATCGGTCAGCGCACACACGCAGCATGAGTACTGATACACAGGCACGTTTGCACACGTGCATAAGTCTATGCGTGCACGTGCGCGCACGAAATTGCACAAGTATGTAGCATGCTCACGCGGACATGTATGCACGTGTTTACGCGTGTGCATATACACAAACACCTATGCAGATACAAATGCGCGCACAGGTGAGCGCTCGCTCTTGTGCAAGCACGAGAGAGGAACAGAACGTACGCACACACATGCATGTACATAGGGAAGCACACCCGCGAGCGTGGGTACGCGAGTGTAGCAGCAGGCGCGCGCACGTGCGTGACGAGTGCGTGGCTACGCACTCGCGGGTGAGCGAGCGAGCACGCCGCGACGGCAGCTGCACGACCCGTTCCCGGAGGCGGAGGGATGCGACCCCACCTCGCCCCCGCATACGGAGCGAGGGGGCCCGCGTTCGGGAAGGAAGGGCAGGTTGGTCCCGCACCACAAGATGGGCAGCGGGCGGCTCACGAAAGCTCCCTGTTCGACCGTTCATGGCATCTCGAGGGATTCAGAAAAATCTGCTCGCCCTGAATGTGCGCCTCCGTGGTGAGGGACCGCTGTCCCACAATCGAGAAGGAAGTCCGAACAAGTAGCTCATAGGTGTACATATAAATAAATAGACCTATGAGCCTTTTATGTTTCATAAAAATTCCAGTTTCATTGCCTTATATATATGCATATGCATGCGTATCTATTCATCTACCTATATCTATCTATCTCTCTGTATGTGTGTATGTAGACAGATAGAGAGATCAACATATGGATATCGATAGATAGATACATGCACACATGTCTGTCTGTCCATATCTGTATCTACATATATCTAAATATCAACGTCTATATATATGTGTGCGTGCGTGTGTGTGTAGATGCATATGCGTGTGTAGGCAGGAAGGTAGATATAGATATAGATCTATCTATCTCTATCTATATATGTCTATGCGTAGGTAGATACATGCATGCATTCATGCATATCTTTCTATATCTATCTAAATATCTATATATTTATATTTATGTCTCTATCTAAACACACACATATGCATATATAGATATAGATATGGATATTGACAGATATATACATACACATATATCTGTTCATCTATGTATTCATCTATCATACCTGTTTCTACGCATACCTATAGATATAGACATATGTATTTACACGTATGCATGCATTAATGAAAAGGAGTGAGCAATTTTGAGTATTCTGAGTACAATTTACGTCACAGCTGTAATGAAGTTTGCATAAGAATTAAAAGTGCCAAGAAAGGGTTTAACAGGGGAGCATTTTGTTTCCACCGGGGGGGGGATGGGTTCCTGAAGGGTTTTTGCGAGGGCTGGTGCGGTCATCCAGTTGGTGTTCTAACGTGACAGAAACATATGTGCTAAATTCAGGACCTAATGTTTTTTTGCATGTGACTTGTCGGTTTCACGCGCGTAACGTAATACATATACGATTTTCACCCGGATTTCGCCGGGGCGTTTATTAAAAAATAAACTTTTACAAGGACGTGCAGCGGCTGGACCAGTGCTCCAGCCACGCACGAAGAAACACAGAGCCTGCCAGGTCACCGGTTCGCAGACCGGTACGGTCCACCACGGCAGCAGGGGGAAGGGGGGACAAACAAAAAACTAAACAAAAACAAAAGAAAACGTGGGAGGGTGAGGGAAGGGATCACAGTTGCTGCTGGGGCCTCCGCATCCTTTGCAGGATGCCGGCAAGCTCTTGCTGTATGCTTGGATCCAGGTGGGGCCATCGCATCGTCCTCTCCAGGAATTTGGCGGCGCACTGGATGGCACCCTTATCGCGGGGTCCTCCCGTAGCCTTGCTCCAAGCGGCGACGATCCCGCGTAGGCAGCACAGCGCTGCTAACGAGGCCGCGGGCCGAAGGGCGTCGGCAACGAAGAGGGCTTTGAATGCGTCTCTGGGGTTGCCGCAGGGAATTCCGATGGCCACGGCAAAGCGGAACCAAAGGGGCCTGAGGGCAACACCATCCACAAGTAGGTGGGGGAGGGGCTCCCATTCCCTACACCTTACGCAATTGGGGTCGACCGCTCCCCAGGTCCAGTGATGTCGGCGGGCGTTGCAGGGGAGTCCCCAATGCTGCAACGGTAGAGCCGACTCTTGCCATTTCAAGGAGAGGGTGGAAGTGTTCATGAGCACCGGGGGCCACTTCAGATGTTCCACCGGGACATCGAACAGCGCGCCCCAGCGCAGAAGTCCATGGGGAGGCGTACTCGGGGTCGCAGCGTCTGTTAACTGGCCCGTCTTCCACTCTCCTATCTTCCTCTCCTTTCCGGAGATTGTCACTGTAACCTCCCACTTGGCCGCAACATCGCTGTCCTGATCTTCCATTAGGGAGGCCAGCGCAGCAGCGAGGGTGGTTCTTCCTGACCACGCTCGGTTCTTCGGATCCTCCAGGATCTCTCGTACCGTGAAACTTCTGTAGCACCCAAACAGGAACCGTCGTTCCTGTTGGGCGCGTTGCATGCCGCACTGTGTCCACGTGCGAACGGTTTCCTGCAACCGGGCACTACCGTTCGCGGGGAGTAATACATATACGAGTGCCTCAAAGCGTACGTGTGGGAAAATCGGAATTGGTCAAATTGGTACAAATCTGAATTGGTCTCTGCTGGGGAATTTCGCTGCTTACGTGCCAGAGGTTGCGGCCGCGAGCAGCAGGTGCTGATTTCACGTTGACGTCTTTCGATCTGACGGAGGCAGCGGGTTTCTTATGCGGGCGCTGTGAAGCCCCGAGTTGCTGCTTATACGGGGCGATGCGATGCTCTGCAATGGACAGTGGATAATGAAGAGGTGCGGGAGGGGACTTGCATGACCGGACGGCGGTGGGAGTTGTTGGGGCAGTTGAAGCTCAGTGACTGAGAATCTTCTTCTTTCGCGTTGGTGTATCGCTGTTTTGGTTACTCTGCAATGGTCCCTTTCCTGACGGAAGGGAGGCTCTCTGCAATCCAGGAGCACCAGGGGAAGGAACGGGAGTGAAGTGCTGGATCGGAGTGTACGGACGCCACTTTGTATTCGAAACGGGATTCAAGTGCGGATCTGCTTGGGAAGATGCGTCGAAGAACGAAATCTTTGGGTGAAAATGGTCCGTCTTCCCGATGTAACGTTCGGTAAGTCGTCACCTAGAAGAGGCGCCGGAAGGGGTTCTAGGCAACCGTGTGAGTTTGCTGAAGCAGAAGGACGTTTCTTGGTGCCGATGCTCGCGGGGTGGTTCGATCGAACACTGGTAGGGGACAGTATGGGGAAAGGGTGGAAGGTCGAGTAGGCAAAGGGAGCCGAGCTTCCGTATCGGGGTAAAGCTAAAGAGAAGCCGGTGCCTGCTGCTCGGATCCTGAGGAGTCAAGTAGAGCCGGTGTCGTGGGCTTGGGTTTCCTGATGAGGCAGTGACGTTCTGGCGGACTGATGCTTTTCTCGTTGCCAGTGGATGGAGGAACTCTTATTTTGAATGAGGGAGGGGGGAGTGTGAAATGGTGAAGGGGATTATAGGCGTGGGGTTGGCCATTGTAGGGCTTCAGTACTGAAGTATCGTGTTCGATTTTTGAGGGTTTTGCGTGTGCTGAATGGCCGAGAGATCACGTGAAAGACGCTTTCATTCGTGAGGGTTAGGAGGGTGAGATAGCGAGCGCTTCCAGGGAAGGAGAGGACATCCGGCAAAGGTTCACCTCAAAGACTCATTTTCCTAGGGATGGTGGGAGGTGAAGTCCGCTCGGCAGCGTGTTAGCTCGATGGCTGCGTCATTCTGGCTGCGCTGAGGTACGACAGTTGGCTGCTGAGGTGGTGGTGAGCATGGAGAACCGGAAAATATTGGACTTGATTCGTGGCCTTCAGTTTGCTGCTGCGGCGGAAGGTCCACTGCGAGTCGGGGGAGCGAGAAGACCTCGGTGCCTGGAAGTGGGTGTTTGGAGTAAGTTGGAGGAATGAGGGCCAAGATCCAAGGAGAAGCAGTCTGGGAGGAGTAAACCTCCGTGACTAATAGATGAATTGATCATCCTGAAATGAAGGAAGAGATGTCTAAGTGATGACAGAGCGGTTTTCACGGAGACCACCGACTGATGCTCGAGGTTGACCCAGGCATCCGCAAGGTGACAGCAGCCTCCTCGACTGAAAATCCTACAAGATTCGGGCTCCAGCCAGGCTGGCTTTTGCCCTTAGATGATGAAGAACTTGGTGATAGTGAGGGAGCCAGAAATCGGATGCCCCGCCTACTGGCCGTGATTGTGGGTCAACCTTCCAGGGTCCTTCCGGGACAGCTCGAGGGGCAGGTTTCCTCCAGTTGTGAAAATGGAGCAGCGTACCATGGAACTGCTAGATGACTCCCTCGGGGAGTTGCCTCTCCAGAGTGAAGGAAGCGCGCTGCTCCCTTCGGGAAAAGCCCTTCAGGGTTCTCTTCAGAGGAGCATCAACAAGGAGCGGTCTCGGAGAAGTGACTTCTCCAGGGGGTCCCTCCGGAGAGAACAAGCAAGGGGCAGTTCCCTTCTTGGTTCCCCTACCAGGCGTAAGAGGGACGGACGCCTTCCCCCGGAGCCTTCCTGGATCCATAGGGTGGTCCCTCCGGGATCATTCCTAGCTGGAAAGAGCTGGGCTCCGCGTCGCGAGGGTGGCCTTGGCCTCGCCCTGCTGACTCTGGAGCACCTAGAGCTCCAGTGGAGGACATTTGTCCTAGGGGAGAAGCTTTGCAGCACGAACTGGTGCGAGCCCGCAACATACCTGGTCGAGCGAGCCACCGATTACACGGGACTGCCTTCGCTCATGACGCGGCGGTGCAGACGCAACGTGACCCGCCGCGGACTGGAGCTTCGGCGGATGGCCAAGCTGACCAGAACCAACACCTAGATTTCCTGCCAGTTCGCGAATGGTAGCGCCTGGTTGCAAGGAACCGTGTATCTGCACGTTTTGAGCCAAGAACAACGAAGCGACCCCAGAGATGCGGCAGCGACTGCTGCACCCCATCTGCAACAACCGCTCGCTGCAGGACGTCATCATGCAGCCCACCACGTATGCGTGGGCGCAAAGAACCTCCCTAGCCGCGGCACTGCCTTCCCAGTGAAATGGGAGGTCAGCTGCGAAATCCGTCAGAACACGAGGGAACTAGGTAGTTGGACCACCGACCAGCTCACGGACGCTGCGACCCCAAGTACCCCACCGAAGGGACTATCCCTGCTGGCAATCCTACAGGAATACCTCGAGTGGCCCTCAGCGCTAAAGAACAAGCGGACCCTTCCCCTGAAGTGGCAGGATTCGGCACTTCTGGTGTTGCACTGGGGTCTCCCGTGCAATGTCCGCTGGTCTCTCTGGGAGAGCTGTGGAGCTGTGGGTCCCGACTGCGGCAGGTGCGAAGAACGAGAATCCCAGCTCCCGCACCTGCTTGCAGCTGTGTTGCCCTCCGGCCACTGTGCTTGACGGTCCTTGGTGCAGCGACGCACAATCCCAGCGACGTGATGAAGCGCCTCTTCGTGCACGATGCCCTTTCGCATCCCCAGCAGCTCTCTTCTGCTGCCTACGTGGGATTGGGGCGGCCTGGAGCTACGCGAGAGGAGGATGGCGCCATCTGCTTCACCCCGCGCTTCCTGAGGATGGTAGCAAGATGGCTCCACCTGGGGCATACTCGGATGGAACTTGTCGGCCTCCTGGAAAGAATGCGGAAGACTCCCCCCAGAGGACGGAGATCTCTTTCTGCACCCCTCAGAGTTTTTTTTCTATTGATTTTCTTTTTATTTTTGTTTGCCCCTTCCCCCCCTTCGCTGCCGAGGCGAACCTCACCGTCCTGCGTGCCGCTTACTCGGCAGGTTCCGAACATTTGCGGACGATGTAGAGCCAATGACCCTACACCTGAATGTTTGTTATTTTTTACAATAAACGCTTCGGTGTGACCGGGTGATCAACCTAACGGGAAGAGTCAAGCGCACCCTCGAGTGGTGTGGACGGTGCTTCAAGAGCTTTGTGAGCACTCCCTGAGGAGGCGGACGGGTCTTCAGCACTCCTTGAGGACCAGAAAGAAAAAAAAAAAAGGGAAACCTGAATGGGAAGCAGCGAAGTGGAAGAACCCCAAAGGATTTCCACCATCCTTTTGGGTTCTTCCGTTTATCCCATTTATATTAAAGCTGAAGGGTTGAGGGGCCTCGGGCAACGCGGGCTTGTTCCTGAGATGTCCAGCTACTCCGCGCTCTCGTCCGTGCTCTCGCGAAAATTCTGAAGCGCGCGCGCAGGCTGCGGAAGCCGGGAAAGCACTCGCCAAGGCTCGCACGGTCAGTAGGAAGGAGCGAGCGGGTCCTGGAGATCTTTGCTGCCCTTCTCCGCGACTCTCCCGGGTGCCTTCAAGAGTCCAAGAGTCCTGCTCCCCACCTCCATAAGATCCTTCGTGCCAAGAGTGCGGGCGCGAGAGGGAAGGCGCGCTCCGAAAGTGCTCCCTACTTGCGCGTGCCTCGCGCACTCCTCCGCTGGCGCTCTGTGCCCTTCCGGGACTCCAGCTCGCGAGCGACCTCCGAGACGCTGTGGGTCCCTTTCCCCGGGACCAGGGGGGAGCGCCGAAGCCCCTCGCAAGAGTACTTTTCGCACCGCCGAAAGCCGCGGAAGTCTCCCGTGGAAACTCTCGCACGCCATGCAGAAGGAGGACACGAGCGCGCGCGTACCAAAAAGCGTCCGCGAAGCACGAAGGCTCGCGCCTCGGCGACGGGCCGTCGAGCCCACATGGTTACGGACGGCCGCTTCTAAAGATACGGTCGAAAGCGAAATCTCTCCCCCTCCCCCCTCCCGTCACCCGCCCGGTTTCGGCGCTGGCAACGAGAGGGGTCGCCACGGTGCAAGCGCCGTCGAGGTTTGCTACCCACTGCCTGTCCACCCTGCCCTGTCCTGCCAGCTCTCCAGGGCCGCGCTTCCCAGCCGAGACAGCCTCACAGGTATCCGAGCGCGTAAAGAATTTAAGAAATCGTCCAAAGGCCCGGTTCGCGGTAATGGGCCACTTACGTCACGCATCAACAAATTCGATCGCTCGCAAGGAGAAGTCCAATTTGGGCCTATATTAGATCAAAGCGGGCTGGACGGTTCGTTAGAAAGGTTCGATGAGTGACGTGCCCGAGTACATGGCTGGTTCCTCCAGGCGTCGGTCCGGCAGGCGCGGTTGCAGTTCGCCTGGGATGTTCTTCCATGTAAGTGGGCGGATTGTTCTTCCGGCTTTCCTAACGGAAGCAGAGGGGTTCTTTTTTTTTCCTCTCTCTCTTTCCCCTCCCTTCCCTCCCTCTCCCCCGCGGAACGAATTCCCCGCTCGCTCGTTGATGTGCGCGGTTCTCGGTCGCGCGCGCGTCGGCGTCGGCGGCGACACGCGAGCAAACCCGAAAACAAACAGCAGCAGCAGAAGAAGAAGAAGAAGAAGAAGCAGCAGCCACGGGCAGAGGAAGAGAAACGACGACCGATAGGGTTTAGCCGGCCGGCAGCCAGCCCAACCTTCGACCGGTGCGCCCACGTTCGGAACAGAGTCGTTCGGAAGAAGCACCTCGGTCACTGAAAGGCTCTTCCTGATCTCGCGAGCACCCCTGACCCCGTCCGGTGACCGGGTCCGGTGACTGGCGTGGTCGATTCGCAGGCCGGGCGGCCGTCCGCATGAAACGAGTGTTCGCGTGGCTTTTTTTCCCCCCCGCAGCCAAGCTCGCGTTTCACGCCCGTGCCTTCAGGTTGCCACGGGAGACGACCCCAGACGAAGGGCTGAGTACAGCAGTGGCCAGTACAGGTGTTCTCGTTTCGCTCTGCATTTTTTCGCGTGTGTTTTCGTTTCTACGGAAGAAACAGCCGCCACCCCTTGGTGTTTCCGGCAGATTTTACGCAGAAGCAGTTTGAAACACAGTGAGATTGTCCACATGAAATGACCCGGCCCTGAGGGTGACATCGCCACATCTATGCCATTTGATTTCCCGATGCAGAAAACGTTCGTTTGCATCGCTGACGGGACTCTTGAAGATTCATTTTACTGCAAAATATACGTGTGTACATGCAAGTATACATTTTTCATTGGAATGTAAATGCAACTTCTTCGTTTATGTGTATGGAAATGTGAACACCAATATGTGTGTGTGTGTGTGTGTGCATTTGTGGGAGGCACGGGGGGAGTGGTTTCCCCAGATCATCCCTGGGTGGCTGTCCAGAATCAAGCGGATCTTGAATGTGTGTTTGTGTCTGTTAGTTTTTACCTCCAGTTGTTCCGGGAAACACAGGCGCGGAATCTCCCTTGGAAACACGCGCTCCTCCTCTCATTTCTTCGGTGGTCTTGGACACCCGAAACCGTTCCTCTGTCCCCTGGAAGGAGACGTTCGCGATCGGACGTCGCGGAAGGCGCACTTTCCGTCCGATCGCTGGCGCCTCCCCTCCCCCTTTGCCGTCGTCAGCGATGGCGGGTGGCGCGCGCTGCTGGAGGATCGAGCCCTCGCGACGGCGGCGCCCGTGGCCTATCTGGACCCACGGCGTATTGGTTTACTCCGCGGCCCTCGCGAAATTGCGGCAGCGCCTCGATTCTCACTCGGGGCGTTTCTTTTCACCTCCCGGCTGCGCTTGCGCCCGCGCTGTTTTCTCCGTGAGCTCTCGCGTGAGCCGCGCGGCCGGACCGAGTACCGTCCACCACCGCTTCGCGCGCCATCCCAAAGTTAAAAGCCGTTACGCTGGAGGCTTGGCAGAGCAAGTGGAAAAACGGAACCGGCTGCTGTGCGGGACTCGATGGCTCGTAACGTTCCGTCGCCGTGAGCCGACGTGTGGCCTTTCGCTCCCCCGATGGTGTGCCCGCAGGTCCGAACTTGCACGCGCTCGTCCCCGAACAGCACTGGCGTGGTCCTTCCACCACGGTGAGTACGGCTGCTGCCTGTCGCACGCGCGCGCATCGCCCGGGTGGATCGCGGCGGCGGATCCGGGAGTGCACACGCATCCCTGCTTGGAAAGTCTTCCGGTCCCAAGCGTTCCTGGCCGACGTGAGGAGAAGGGGTCGCGCGCGCCAGGAACCCTCCCGGCAGCTGGTCGGCGGCTGCGAGTCGAAGTGGTGCGTCCCTCTTGCGCTTCCCCGGAGCGCCCCCGCACTGGACGCTCCCGGGGAGCAGCAGCAGCAAGCACGCGCTCTTCCTGCTGCGGTTTCCGGAGCCGTTCGTGGACATCCGGGCCAGTCAGCTGCCCCCCTGCTCGGCCGATTCATCATCCGAATCCATTCTCGAATGTCGCGCGTGCCTCCGTGCAGGACGCCCCTGCTTCCCGCGCCGCCATGTCACCTCCGAGCGCAGGCTCCCTGTGGAACCCAGAGGGTGGTGCCCTGCTGCACCGCACGCCAGGGCCGATCGCCGATCCAGCACACCGCCCACACCCGAGCCGGCCCGGCATTCCCCAGGAGGAGGCAGTGGCGCACTCTGCTTGGAAAACCCCTTCCGCTCCATCCGTGGCTCGCGACTGCGGGCACCAGCGGTGCTTGAGCGGGCGGGGCAAAGGGCAGGGCAGCTCTATGCATGAGATGCAAGGTGGAGGGGAGGGCGCTCCTGTTCGCCTGGAACGCGTTCCTGTGATTGGTCAGAACCTCTGGCGTCGCGCATCACCCATCCCACCGTCCTTGCCCCGCATGGAGGGGGAAGATTTGCGGGACGGCCTCCTCCTTGGAAGCGGAATCCTAACGGCGCCAGAACTCTTCTCCTGGTGGTCCTGGCAACCTGACGAGGTGGTGGGTCCGCCAGATCGAGCGGAAGGCCTTCGTCTTCAGGGGCGTGACGCGGCGGCGCAACAGGAGAGGAATCCTGGGTGGCGCAGGCGCAAGATGCTTCTTTTCTCGGACAAGCTCCTCCACCCCTTAGACTTCGAACGGAGGTCCCGGGTCACAAAGCGTCCTCCCCAGCTCTCTCAGGACGCGCTACGCACGCGTCTTGGCCGCAGAAAGCGCGGGTCGCCCGTGTGCCCCAGGGAAAAAGGAACGATGGGGTGGAGGAAAGAACAGCCGCGGTGAGGAAGCAGTGGCGCTTTGCAGGAGGTTCCCTATCTCTTTGGGTCCACCGGGAAGCCAGTTTCCTTTCCAGTCACGCGGGCGACTCGCGCGCGCTTCGACCCCAGACGCGCGTGGTGCCCCGCAAGCTCGTGGAGGCGCGGGGGAGCGGGGTTGCAATTCCTCCCTTCGGAGCGGAGCGGTGCTCCGGGACCAGAAGACCTTCCCCTGCCTTCCGGCAACTCCGGTTTCCCGAGAGCTTCCTCCCGCTTACCACCGCGTCACCAGGAAGTCCACCAGGCGCTTCCGCCGCCGACCGGAAGCCAGCAACTGCTTGCCGGCTTCCGGGGTCCGCTGCCTTTTCCCTTACTGATCCGCCCGCCGGCGCCGTGGTCATTTTCCCCCTGCACTGGGGAGACTACGATCCCCCCCCTCCCCCTCAGAGTTCTCGGGACCGCACTCCTCCTCCCCTGCCCCTCCCCTTCGTCGAACTGGCGGCGCAGACCGCGCGCAACCCTCACCACCCCCAACGGTGGGTGTGAGCCACCCTCTCCTGGTTCTCCAGAAGACCTGGTTCTGTTCCTCGGGGCGCTCGACTGCACGCAGCCCGGTTCGGAGGCCTCCCAAAGACTGACGCGCGGTCTGCGGTGGCGAGAAGGGGGGAAGCCTCTGGTGGGAGGGACTCAACCCAAGCAACTTTTACCGGAATTCCTAGCGGCCCCCTCCTCGCCGGCACACTTTCGGTCGAAAGTCGCGCGGCCGCAGCTGTGTATGTGGAGCAGCGTGCTCTTCGGCCAGCAGCGGGAGGGAATGTCTCACCAGCCGGCGGAGCCGAGAGGCGGCGGCCGACTGCGCAGGCCCGCGGCCTCCCTCACCGACAGCGGCAGCAATGGCAGCCAGCGGAACGCCAAGTGGGGAACAGCACGCTCTCCCTCCTCGGTCCCCCGGGGTCGAAACCGCACTTGTTCTGTCCCAAAGTTCGGAGACGCCGGACTGCGCCCCACCACCGACCGCGTGCTTGTGTGGGGGTCACCTTCGCACCCCGCCCGCCGTCTTGCTCCCCGAGGCACATCGGTCGACTTCCGTCCCTCGGGCGGCCACGGGCTGCTCGCGCGCGTCCCCCCCACGTACGGAGGCTTTCCGGTCCCCAAGGATTGCCGGCCGGGCCGGGGAAGGCGAGCGGGCGCAGCCTCCGGTGGGAAGGGATGCCTCCTCCGGACCGCAGCGCACCGTCCCAGCGGCGTGCTGAAGCCCTCGGGTGCCGGCAGGTTCTCTCGAAAACGGCCGAGCGGTGTGCCACCTGCAGGGCCGCGCAGGAGGCGGCGAGCCCTGCCACAGTCAACTTCTACGTCAAAGGGAAAAGGGAAAGCAGCGTGGAGGCAGCGTTCTGGAAGCCGTACCGCCAGAGGTAGTTCGAACCGCCGCCTGTCCACGGTCGATGGCGCGCCCCGGCCTTCTCGCACTCGACCGGCGTCCGCTGACTGTGGGAACGCTTTCCCGGTTTCCCGCTCCGTCTGGCGTGCCTCTGTGCTTGGCCTCCCGCTTCCTTCTCCAGCTTTTCTCCTGTCGTAATGCGCCGCTTTCTGGCGCTGCCGCGCGCGCCGTTCGTCGCTCAGCTCACGGTTGTGTCGCCCGGCGGAAAGTGCGACCCCGTGGCAAGAGAGCTCAGGGCACGACCGGAAGATGCGGTCCAGCAGGGCTGCTTGATCAGGGAGGGAGAGCAGCTTCCGATGATGCTAGTCGATGCGAGTGCTCTCGGGCGTGACACTAACCGAAAAATTTACAGAGCAGAAAAACGAAAAAAGGAAAAAAAAAAAAAAAAATCTCGAATTGTGAAGGATGCAGTGAGAGAACGTTGCTTGCCTTTTTTCTTTTTCTTTTTTGGAGTTTGCGTGCTTTTTCCAGACACTCTGAAGGCTGGCGGGGGAAGGGGAGCAGAGTGGCGATATCCAGAGAGCGTGTAGTAACCAGGGAATTCCAGAGAGGTTCGGCGCTGCAGACGACGAAGACGAAGGAGGGAGGGGGGAGGAAAAAAAATAAATAAAAAACTCCGTGCTCTTCGAGGATGAGCGAGGGGATGGTTCGGGACGGAACATCCGGTTGCCGGGAGACGAGCGCGGTAGACGCGCACGCTGCTAGGCGAAGACTCTAAACGGACCGGAAAAGCAAATGGCGGCGTGAAGCGGAAGGGGAATGTAGGTTAATCTGGAGGAAGAGGGGGAAAAAAATACATACATTGCATATATGTATATAGATTTCCTTTTTCCGCAGCAGAAACGGGATTCCGCTCGGTAGGAGCTGATCTTGTTTCTGTGCATCACTAACAACTCTCGCCGCGCCCTCGTAAATCCAGGAGCGAAAACCCTGAGGGCACTTTCGCACGAGCCGCGCATCGCCACGCGACTTTCGCCGGGTCCCGGCAGCGGCAGCGGAAACACCGCAACAATGGGAGGGAGGAAGCCAATAGCCGTCGCGCGCGCCAAGAGGTCGCCGCGGAGGCGCCGGTGTGAGCCACCGGGCTGTGAGGTCGGGCTTTGTTCGTTTCGCCCCCGTGACCCCTGTGCCGACCGGGGAACACTGCCACTGACGGTCGGGTATGCGACACCGTGCGCTACGCCCGGGGGACGAGGGGGGGGGGGGGTTCGTTCCCGCAAAGGGAAGGGACGGTGCTCCGTCGCGGATGCTTTGCTCCCAGGAGGAAGCTGAACCTTCCAAGAAAGGTCGTCGCCGTGCAGAGGACGGCTGTCGGCCTCCCCTCCTTGACCCCTTCGCCGGTTGCCGAGGGACGTGCGCGTCTCCCTGAGGGAGTGTCTGACCTCTGTTCTGGCTCGTTCCAGGATGATGATGGTAGCAGCTTGGCGTCTCGTATGAACTCGTCGTCATGTTGAGCAAAGAGCACCTGAGAAGTTTCTTCGTCATCTGGGTCTCGTGCCAGATAGGTAAGCAGCAGCAGCCTTCCGTCTGCTTGCGTGGCCGCTGCGAGCGCGGCAGTCGGAGGCAGACCTCCCCTCTGAGGGAAGTGGAGCTTTCCCCCCCTGCCGCGCAGGAAGTCCGGGACTCCCCCCGGGGCGTGCGGTCGAAGGCGTCTCGGAAGGAGGGGGGAGGAGGGCAGGATACTGGAGTCTTCCTGCTAGCTGCCCTGCGGACTGGATGTCCTGCGCTTGCCCGGTGCGCCATCGATGCGAAGCGATGGACGGCAGCTGCCTCGCTGTGCCTAAGGGAGAGCTCCGGAGGATCGCTGGAGCCGTGCAAAGGCAGCTGGGGAGGCGCCAGCCAGAACCAGTCGTCCTGGATGGCGCATCGGATGGAGGCACGACGGAGCTGGCGGTGCAAGCTCCGTCGTGCTCCCCGCATCGGATGCACTGACCTCCCCGGCCCGCAGGCGCGCGGGCAGCGCAGTTCGCAGCTCGTGACCACGCGCCGTCTGCGCGTCGCCGAGTCCAAGCCGGCGCGGAGAAGATCGCTGGGGTCATCGAGGCGGTCGCGGGGAGGAGCGCTAACCGCGGGAATCTTCAACGGCCTGCGCGCCCTCGCGGTGACCGGGATGTCCAGCCGGTGGCGGAGGAAGAGGATCGTGCCGAGTTGCGCGTCCGCGGGACTGGGAAGATGGGGCGGGGTCGCCTCTCCTGTGCTCCCCGAAAGCTACCCTTCCCGGGAACGTCGCTTACTCCTCCTCCGAGGGGAAATTCCCCGCCTCCCTCAGTGAGCGGCTCCGCTTCCGGCTCCCCGAGGTTTGTCCTCCATGGGCAGGGGCTCCCGGGGAGTCGGCTGATCCATGGCCCCCGTCGAGGAGCTCGCTTCCCGGTCCACAGTCGTCTCTCCCTGCGGCGTCCGGTCGCTTACGGGCTCCGTCGCGGGACGCGCCGGATGAAGGCCGGGCCGGCTAGCTAAGAGTCGAACCCGCGGCAGGTTGGCCTCTCAGCGTTTGGAATCACCCCGGAGGGCGTGGCGTCGTGAGGGACGCTGCCGGCTGCGCCGCCTCCCAGGACGACCCACGCACTCTTGCATACCGGTGCGCACGGCTCCACCAGTCGCCTTCGTCCTGCGGAGAGCTTCCTCTCCTCATCGCATCCCTACGCGACCACTTCCTCGCCTCCCGGTAGACCCGTCCCTCTGTTCGTTGCCCACGGCCCCGTGGACTGGGGGAGCCTCGTGGCGATCGGATCGCCTCCAATGGGATGGCCATGGCGTCCTCGACGAGCTCCTGCGCAAGCGTGCGCACGTAAGGGGGCGTAAGCCTTCCAACCTTGACTGGGAGGGCGCCGTTCTCGGTGCTCCGGAGTGGGTCCATGACGGGACGGCCTCCGTGTTCCCACTACAGGCAGCCACTGCACCCCTGCGGGAGCGGGCTACGCATTGCCCCGGAGACGGTGGAACCTCGCGCCAGCTCGAAGGCTGCGAAGGCGCTCCTCTGCCGTCTGCACCCAGCAGCATCCGCGACCTGCCTCGCTGCTCGGGCACTTCTTCGGGGCACGCTCCCCTTCCCTCCTACCCCTCCCTAAAAGGGGAGTTCGGAACATGACCAGCACAAGTCAGTCCTTCCCTGTCGCATCTCCCTGCAGCTCCTGTTGAGCCTGCCGGCTCCTCATTCCCAAGCAAGGATTCACCGGGGGGACCACGCCTCCTCTCTCCCCTTCTGTCGCGGTGTTCTCCCTGAGCATCTCTCGCGGGACGTTTGGCAGTGTAAGTTCCGCGCACGTAAAGGGTACAGGGGCTTTTCTTCCCTCGCGAGAGCGACAGCAACGGAGTATGGTTTGATCACATCCCCGGGTCGCGCCGTCACGGAAGGACGATTGCCCACGGGCTTCGCGGAGAAACGGATGCCGCCGAGTGGCGGCGGCGACTCGAAAGAGACGGCGCCGTCAGTCTGGCCGCGGCGACGAGTAGCGGCCGCTGAAAGTCGACCTCGTTCGGAGGCAGCGCACATCGGCGGCCGCACCGAGGGTGCCACCGACGGCCCCTGCAGGCCCGGGTCTGGGAGGGAGGAGGTGGCAGCGATGGCGCAGGGTTCGAATGGGACACCGGTGATGATGACCTAGTGACCCCCGCATCCCGAAGCCCACCCCGCTCCTTCTTCGGCTCCTCCGGAACCTCCACCGCTGGGTTCACCCTCGAGAGGGGGAGGACAGCTCCGTCTTTAAGCTGAGGTCAGTTCCGTCTCCAAACTGGGGTCAGTTCTCGAAGCGGTCAGAAGCTGAGGAAAGGGCCGAACCTTCCAGCTGAACCCTTCGGGTTTGTCCGCAACGAAGGGAGCGCGACATGGGGAGAGACATGAAGAAAGGAGAGGAGGAGGAGGGGGGAGGGACGAACCGCTTCGACCTGGTGGGCCTTCGGCTCTCTGCGCTCCCTGGGGCTGCCGCCTCCGCGTCTTCTTCCGGCTGAATGAGCAGGTGGCACGTCACACGTGGCATCCTCTCCCAGGAGTCTCTCGATGCAGCCTCGTGCCCCCCTTCCAGGATGGACTTTCACAGACGCTCCCGTCTTCCGCACCCGCAGCAGCAGCAGCGCCTCAGGCGGTGTCCCCGTCTACCAGACAAAGACCATCTTCGGGTTCCTGGATTTCACAACGACGGTGTCGGGAACGGTGATGGTCTTCACGCCCGGGGTGAGCGGTCCGGATGCTCCGCCACCGTCGCTGACCACGGCGGCGGCGCTACCCTCTACGAGCTCCGAGTCGGGTGGACGACACTTGAAGGGACCCTCGCCTCGTCCAGAGAAGAAGAAGTCCCCAGCTCGCAGCGTTGGAGGGGATCTCCGTCCATCTTCGTCGTCACCGTCAGTCGTCGTGGATACCGCGGGGCCGCCCCTGCTGGCCATACGGCCCTCTCGGACTCTGCCACCGCTGCCGCGGAGGAGCGGCGGCGGCGACTGGAACGGGGGCAACCGAACGATTGCGAGGAGCAGCGGCCGCTTCGGATCTCCCGCAAAGAGGGAGTACTTGGACGAGGAGTACCCTCTGGGGCTGGTCACGAAGGTCGCGGGGACCTTGGTCAACGGCGACGTGACCACCGTTTACGAAACGAAGGTGTTGGGCACCTTGCTGGACGGACGCTACGCGCAGGTCCTGCACAGCTTCTCGCGCATCTTCAAAGGAGAAGCCAGCGCCACCAAACTGTCGGTGCTTACGGGCACCACCACGCGACTGGTGGCGCACCTGCGCTCCGCTCAGCCGCCGCCTCCTGCAGAGTCCAGCAGGATCAGGCACGGCCCCGCCCCTTCACCCACCAGGAGTCTCTCTGCCCGCCCTAAGCCCCTGAGCCCGTTCCAGCTGCGCCTCCAGCGCAGGTTCGGCGGCGCCAGCGACGCCGACGCCTTCTCTAACGAAGTTTCCGGTGCCGGAAAAAGGAAGACCGCGTTGCCGTTGCATCGCTACGAGGCCTCCAAGAGGGGGAGGCATGTAGCGGGGGGGGCGGCGGCGGCGCCCCATAAGGCCCTCCTCCTCGCCGCTGACGCCACCTCCTCCCCCCCGCCTCCCGCCGCAGCCAGGGACGCCCAGCCGGAGAACGAAGGTGGTGCCGCCGCTCCTAGCGTCGTCGTCGCCGCCGCCGCCGCCTCGTCTCCTTCGGGAGCACCCCGGGGGGAAGTTCGCCTGCCGGAGGGAAAAAGTGCGGCCTGGGAGGAAGACCTGGCGACCAGTCTGCTGTCCAGTCTCGGTGGCGCCCCTGCTGCCGCCGCCGCCGCCGATGGCTATCCCTGGACCTCGTCTCCTGAGGCCGCGGCGGCGGAGGTCGCGGCGGTGGGAACAGCAACCCCGCCGGCCGCGGCCTCAGCCGCCGCGATGACCACGCTGCCCCCGGTCTTCCTAGACCCCAAGGAGGAGGAGGAAGATGGCGAGGATGCGCTCTCCCTGCTGACCGTGACCCGGACCTTCCGCACCTCGGAGCTGCACCTGCGAACCAGTGTCCTACCGGTCGTCAGGGGCGCGAGCACCTCCCGGCGAACTCTAGTGCAGTCCTTCCTGGTTTCCCACCTGGTGACGGCCACGCAGACCCTCCTTCCCGAGGCCCTAGGGGGTCCTCCCTCCTCCGGAGTCAGCGGAGAGGTCGTCCCCGGAAGCGGTAGCAATCGCAGCGCCAGCAGCGCACACGGCGTCCACCTGGAAGGCTCGGAAAGCGAGACGCGCGAGGTGGCTCTGCAGGCAGAGGTGGCAGCCCGGGCCCAGGCCCCCTTCCTGGAGGGGGCGTTCGACTCCTCCGAGAACGCCATCTCTCTGCCCCACCCTGAGACCAACGAGCTGGACTACCGTGACCCTCGAGTGGGGGGGCTATCCTCGCCGTCTCCGCTGTGGGACGGGGGAGTCGCCCCGTCCTTCCTCTCGCCCTCCGCCCGGCCCCACGCCGCCGCCGCCGCCGTCGCCGCCTCCGGGTGGCCCTTCTTCCAGGTGGTAGTCGTCTCGGGGGGCCGGCCCGTCCTCGTATCCACCACGCTCCACGACTCCACGGCGACCCTGAGAGTGCTCGACGGCGTGACCTCCTACCTGACCACCGTCACCGACGCTCCCCGGGTGGTCACCGTCACCTCCTTCGTCGACGAGACCAAGACGATCCCGGCGCACCCCCCTCCTCCTCCGCCCTACTACCACCCGGGATACCCGCCGGCCGAAGGTCTCTACGGCCCGTTGGCTGCTGCCGCCGCCGGCGCCTTCACCGTCGTGTCCTCTGCCACACCCGTCGAGACGATGACCAGCAGCGAGGTCACCCGAGTCTACAAACTGCTTTTCGGCCATCGCACCGTGTACTCCACCGTCAGCAGCCTCACCACGTACACGACCACCCTGACCACCTACCAGACCACCACGATCCCCGTGCGGCCTGCCGCCGCCGCCGCCGCCGGCTACCCCTACGGCCCGCTCCCCTTCGTGGGGTGACAGTCCGGAAAGGCGGTGGTGGAGTCGGTCCTTGAACGCTGTTCCCCGTCCCATCCTCCCTCCCTCCGCTTACCTACCTCCCCCTCCCCACCTGTCCCGGGGACCACGCGGGGAACAACAAAAAAAAAAAGAAAACAAAAATACACGGCAGTCATGGTCAGGAGGCGCCAACTCCGCGCCTGGGGAGTCCGCGCGCCCGAAGGATGGACCAGCACACCGCCCCGCCACGGAGGGTGGGGGAGGTAGGGGTGGGGGTGAGAAAGGCGGAGGTCATTCCCCCGCCGATCGGGGACAGCTGCTTGCCCTTCAGGACCTGCAGGTGGATGAGCCTTCTCGCGGGGGGAAGGCTCCCGGACAGCCCAAGATCGAAGGCATCCCCGTCTCCTATCCTCTACGCCGAGATCCCGTCACGCAGCAATGGGGCAAAGGGGGAGGAGGGACCCCAGGGAAGCGGGAGGCATGCGAGCCACGCAGGTGCAGACGGCGTCTTGCCTTTCGGGCGGAGGCAGGGTACCTCCCCCTCCTTTCCTCGCCGGGGGAGGACTTTCCTGGAAGGGGGACGGACCTCTCAAAACTTCCAGTGCTGAAATTTTCCTTCCTGTTGTCCGTGGATCCCGGGTGACGTCGAGAGGGAGGCAGTTGATCCGGCCCGAGGTCTCGTGGCCCGAGGCGGAAGATCAGGAGGCCCCGTCGCGACAAGGTATCCAGATGACGTTCCGAGGGGACAGAACGACCGCTGACCAGTGGATAGGAAGGTGCCGGCCAGTCCACCTGACCGAAGTCCTTCTGGACTTTTCTCGGTCACGCAAGGACTCGCGCAACCGCGGGAAACAGGGAAGAACTTTTTCCTTAGCCCAGCACCACATGCGCGCACGGTGAGCTCTCCGGTATCTCGAGCTCTTCCTCCCGAACCTTCGACCTCATTCCCCGGTGTCTCGGCTGCGGTTCGGCGGTGATCGGCCTCCGTCCGTTCGAGGGACCACCGCTTCCCTGGCTCCGCCAATGAGAGATGGAGACGCTTCGTAGCCACTTCCTCCTCCTGGCGTTCGCTCCCGTCTAGAAGAATGACGCGCGCCCTCCGGGATGGCGTGGGCAGCGTCAGAGAGCCTCTGTGACCCCCTACCCAGGAGAGCGACTCTTTCGCACCTGGCGAGCCCAAAGAGAGAGAAAAAAAAAATTAAAGCTGGAGGGAAAACAGAGAAAGGGAAGAGATCAAAAGGATTCCTTCCATCCTAGGCCAACAGTAAGCGTCTCCCCGTGAGGTCGCTACTGACCTTTGTCCGTGTTACGGCCACTGTCCGCGGCTTCAAGAGTTGCGAGTTCGAATCTCGTCCGGGTAAGCGTCGACGCCGACAACGGGGGAGCACGTCGTGGATTTCGAGTCTCCCCGCTAGATGACTGGTTGGCTCTTCTTATTGCTAACCCGCTAGATGACTCTCATTGCTGAATGCGGCAGCACTGGCGGAAGCAGGCGGAAACTCCCAGACTGCCCCGTCTACTGGCTGGAATTGCAAGTTGACTCTCCGGAGCCCTTCCGGAAGGTCAAGGAGAGTCGGTCCCTTTGGGATTCCCTTCCGGTTGTCAAGATGGAGCCCTCCATCGGTTACCATGAAGCTGGTCGGTAACCTCCTCGGGAGGTAGTCTCTCCAGAGCATAAGAAGCGCGCTGCTCCCTTCGGGGAACGCCCTTCAGGAAAAACGGGAAGTGTTCCTTCGGATTTCTCTTCAGGAGGAGGAAAGAAGAAGCGATTCCCTTGCGGGGGCTCCTCCGGGGAGAAGGGGGAAGAGGTGGTTCCCTTCGTAGACAACCATGGCGTGGGTTTCCCTCAGGGTTCCCCAGCAAACGTGGGAGAGGAATGGACTTCTTTCTCCATAGCCTTCCTGGGTTCATAGGGTGGTCCCTCCGTGGTCACCCCCTAAATAGAAGAGTGACGCGCACCCTCGGGTCTCGTGAAAAACCTTTGTGACCCCTCCCCCTCCCGAGAAGGCGTGTGGGTCCTCAGCACTGTCTGGCAACCGAAAAAAAAGAGAGCCTTCCTTCTCGCACTGCCACTCCGCCTCTTCCCTCCGAGGTCGGCAGCAGGGGGAGCCGCTGTCTCAAGGGAGGACCGGGGTCTCCAGCTAAGCTGGCCAGCTTGCCGCCGCTCCGCAAGGAGCGCCTTCGACGCGCCTCCGCCCTGCGTTTCTCTGGCACCGATACTTCGCGGACCTTGACGACCGCGTCTCCGATGGCCTCCTTTTCCCTGCGCAGTGCGATTCCGAGGGACCGGACGGACCCTCCCCCCGACCAGAATCGAATGTCCCTGAAGCGCAGCCACCGGGGTCGCCGCCTTTCGTGGCCAGCGGTGCCTTCCGCCTTCCCTTCTCCTGTCTCCAGCTGGGACGCTGCTCGGCGACAGCTGCGTCCCGGCTCTCCCGCGTCCCTCTGTCTCGCGCCCTTCCCGTGCCGCCGGCTGGCGACTCCTGCCTAGTCCTCCGCTAGCCCTTCATCGTCTTCGTGCTTCCCTCGCGGCGGTCGAGTGCGCGTGCGCTCTGCTCTGATTGCCGCTGCCCGATCCACGGTATCCGCCACTCCGCCCCCGGAGTGCCCTCGCGGGCGCCCTCTTCCAGACAACCGGAGGTTCACCGCTCGGGAACGCTTCAGGACGCCGTCTTGCACAGATGGAGGACTCGAAAGATTGGATGGTGAGGCTGCTGGCCCTCCCGCGTCCAGGGAACCGGGATAGAGGAACTTCTGCCTCCACTCCGACTACCATCACCCCGTGACGCGTGGACACGCCTGGAGAGCGTGTCTGCAGTGCCGTATCTTCCGCAACCGCCTTCCCGACGGCATCTCCGAGACAATTCCGCATCCCACGCCTTCGCCCTCTCCTAGTGGTCTCCGTGGCAACCCTCCGCTTCTGTCAAAGGGACGGACCGCCCAGTCCGCACTTCCTGCTCTCGAGGTTGCATGGGGCAGGAGGCCCTTCCTCCTGCAGAGGGGAACTCTACTCTCGAGAAGGACGTCTCCCAGGAGACCACCACGGTCCACGGCAGCAAGGGGTCGTCCAACTACCCCTCAGCGCCCGTGAGGGAGCACAGGGGTCAAAGATACGCCCTTCCTCCACGGCATCCGTCGGCCTCCTCTTCTTCCTGAGAGCATCGTCAGCTCCTCCTCTACGCAGCCTCCTGGGAACGAAGGTTCCTCCGTCTCTTTATCGGCCGCCGGGATGGAAGGCTCCCAGAATGGAAGGCTCCGTGCCCTCAGGAAGCCTCAGGGATACTCTGTGGAATTGTTTGCCAGTGTTCGCGAGCTACCATGAGACGAAAGCGTTCACCAGCATTAATGGAGTGTCGAGTTCCGAACATACGCGTTTGAGTGTCGAAAAAATTTTTTCCTCGTCAAAATGTGCCGAGTACTGAGTTTGGCGAGTCCCGAAACCGTCGAGTACCGAGGTACCATTCTCTATTCAAAAATTGCAATGGGGGACGCGGGAAGGGGTGACAGTTCGCTGCCTGGCGTCCTCTGCACCCTCTCCAGGATGCCGGCAAGTTGCGTCCTAGTATGCTTGTCCAAGTATGGCCATCTCGTTACGGCCCTCATGAAGATTCTTGCCCAGTGGATGGCGTCCTTCCATTCTGGTCTTTTTTCGCAGCGTTCCAGGCCGCCATTATCCCGCCAAGACACTGCGAAGGACGTTACTGGCGGTGGTACAGAACCCACGAATAAACATTTAAAGATGTCACTGAGGTTACCCACTAGGGAATCGAAGGTCTTGAAGCTGAATGTTCCCAGAGGTCAATACAATCCACAGGAAGGTGCAAGAGGGTTTCCCTTTCGCCTCACCCACCCGGCAAACCGGGTCTCCCCCAGGTTTTCCGGGTGCTTTGCAAGGAGTTCCCCAATGCAGCACTCGCGACCATTGCCACTTTAAGGGGAGGACAGAGCTGTCTAGCTGTAAGCTGCAGAGCTCTTGAAGCTGCGCCCTCCAGCAGCTGCACCCGGCGCAGCAGTCTCTGGGTGGGGCGCTGGGAATCTCAGAGTCAGCGAGCACTCGTGTCCTCCTTTCAGCGAGGGGTCTTCCTGCTCTTCCCTCGACACTGCAGGGTACGCCCCACATTGCTGGTGTATCAACACCAAGGGAATGCCTTAAGGAGACAGCCCCGCGGAAAAGCGGGTTCCTCGAAGTCCTGCGCGGTCTTCCCCGCACATCCCAGGATCTCCTCTGACATGCAGCGAACATTTCTGGGATGTCGCTGACTGCACTATGTCTCCGTGCTCTCCAGCTCCCTCGCCCCCACGTAGGGAACTGCTTCCCAGAACCAGGCACCACAGGAGGCCTGGTTCTGGGATAGATAACAGACTTTGCCTTCATTCGCACCACAGGAGGCAGGAGATCCGAGCATTTTCCTTCTCCAAGACAACCGTCTCCCGTAGCTGACAGTCACGATGTCGGTCTCCGGTAACTGGCTGCTCTCTTGGAGCAGGCGCGTACCGATGTGACGTCCAATCCTTGCCACCAGGACAATTCTTCGCAGCTGGAGCTGAAGCTTCATCCATCCTCTTTGTAGTCAGAAGGCCAAGTCCGTGATCCCGACGTGGGATCAGCAGACCTTTCAAGCGAATGAAGGACCTCCCCGTGCCTTATGGGGTGGCATTTCTCGTGAGGTCCGTTGTCCGCTTCTTCACTTCTCTTGGGGGTGGGGGCGAGCAAAGGGCAGAGGACGGAGGAGGGGGGTTGCGAGCGAGTCCCGCGCGCGGCGACCCCTGCCGACAAATGAGCTTGGGGTCGAGCGCCACCTCTACTTTTTGAAGGCGATCTGGCTAGGCTTCTGCAACACAGAAGTTCCCCAACGAAACGCCAAGGTACTTCAAGTACCCTCTTGTGAGGACTCCGAGCGGATCTAGTCAGACCCATGCCGCACCAACTGCCACCACTGACAATTTTGCCCTGTTTACCCCCAGGCCCGTTCCGCAGCTTAACAGTTCGAAGAAGTCCTCGAGTGCTGACACCGGGGTGGACATGGGGAGCAGCACCAGTAGATCGTCGGCATATGCCTCCACGGCAAGCGTACCGGGATACGAGCTCAGCAGAGCTGTCAGAGCCTCCCTGCACGCCCGCGGCATCAACTCGGAGTAGGTGCTAACGAGCGGGGGGCTCAGGTTGTCTCCCTGTCTCATCTCGCGTCTCACCGGCACACTGTGCAAGCTCTGTTCGCTGAAAAAGAAGTTGATTAGTGCGTCGCGCCAGCAGGAGCTCAGGTAGGCCGTTCGTGCGTCCGGGAGAACCGTGCGTTCCGGGAGCACAGTTAGGCTGCTCCTGATCGATGCAGTCGAATGCCTTCCGGGGGTCGACTGCAGCAGAGCTGCGGGGCCCACCGCGCGGTTTGTCGTCCTGCCACGGTATGGTCTACCGAACTGTTTATGGAAATGGCGACACTCTGGAAAGCCCTTAATTTGTGCAACCCATTGGATTCTTCAGATGTGGTTTTCACTGTGGAGGTGGTCAAGTTACTGCTGTGCATCTCGGGGGTAGTCACGCTTCGTTTTCCTCTCACTTTTGAAAGCGAAAGCCAAGGTCGCAATTCTTGTTCCTGTTATCCATCTTTGTTTACCATTCACTTGTGCTCGCGGTAGCGATCTTCGGATATCGAAGATCGATGATATGTGAATATGATTTCATCCTCCGTTTTTCGTGTTTCTTGCTTTTTATTATCCGAACCAGAAATGACAAAAAAAAAAAAAAAGACTCCGGAGATCCTGAGAAATGCGGCTGTGATCTTCAGGTCAGCAAATAAAAACGTTGAGTTTAGGGTAAAACCGATCGTCATTTGGCCTGAGGGCCTCGTGTTTGTGATGTTGGCGACTTCGCCTTCCTGTTTTGATGCATCTTCTTTCTCCTTTTCCGGAGACCTGCCGACGTCTCGATGTGTGTGGTTCTTCCTCTGCACGCTGGCCTTTTCTTCAGCTCTCTCACTCGTGCTGGGTAAGGGGGGGGGGGGGGGTTGGAACTTTGTTCTTGGGCTTCTTGTTGCAGCCTGAAACCTGTTGAACAGTCCCTAATCCCCAAAAGGCGCTGCCGATGTCGTTTGCCTGCTCAACGTGAGAGACACAGAAAGGACAATATCCATCTAAGATTCGCAGCAGATTCCTCTCCTCAGCGTGTTCCCACTTTTCTCTGACTTTGACCCACTCTTACGATTCCTGTGTTGCACTTCTATAGGGAATAACCCCAGAGAGTTCATCACCCTGGGGATCGAATTGGAGTGGAACCCGGGAGGAATCCAGAGAATTCGGCAATGACCTGCCGATCTGCGCGACGCCCTTTGGATAAGAAATGAAAATCCTCTTCCACGCATAGATGTCTTCGGCGGATGGTTTCCACAAGTGTTCAGGTCTTAGAACCGAACGTGTGCAACTCTTTCATGTGCACGAGGGCTCCTCTTCCTCTGCGCTGTGGAGAAGGAAGCAGGAAGCGAAGACGGAAGACTCCCGAGCAGGCTGCCAGTTACTGCTTGCGTATTTCGGCATCCTTCGAATTTGGTAGAAGGAATGCAGCACTTTGGGTGCTTCGGGAATATTGGTGGGTGCAGGCGGGCAGACGAAGCTCCGAACCTGAGAGGGATGGAGCGCCTCTTCCGGGCTTCCAAGTGACATCCACTTTGAATCAGCAATGCCGCCAGCTCTTTGCCTCGTATGCCTCGAGAGCCCGAAAACGAAGCGATAATTCATTCCGTGCCAGTTGGTGCGTCCAGAGAAATGCTGTCAGACCCCAGCGCTTTGGTGCCGAAGAGGAACACACAAAAAAAAAAGCGGGATCACGATTCTAACAACGCGAGAAGACAGTTTTCTGTTCGATTTGAGATGAACTTCCTGAAGACAGGTGCTGGATTAACGAACCAAACTTCGGAGTTTCGTACGGTTTTTTTCTTTTCCACCAGCATCTCTTATCACATGTGAAGCTGAGGTTCTCTTCTCCCTCCCTGGCATTTCAAGCCTTCCACAGCTTATGGATCAGCTGAGTGAACAAGCAGTAGTCTGCTTTCCTATTCATTATACATTAGTTCTTCGAACAAAATCACCAACTCTACGTTCTCTGTTGCCTGCGTTAGAACTGTACAAATGTAAACGATCGAAGGTGCATTCGTCAATACATTTGTTTTCCTTGAAAATTCTTTGTCATTTATTTAGTCTTTTGCATGAATTTTTCTTCCCCGATGAAGTTCGTAAGAAAATGTTCGTTTTCTAGTGCCATTTGTATTCCATTGAGATGGACAGTGCTTCATGGTGAATTTGAATAAAGGTAAAGAAGTCGCCTCACCATTTCTTGGTCTTGGTCTTAATACGAACACGAGCGAATGTGGCCAATGCAGTAAAGAAAACTCATAAGATCTATCAGTTTAAATCCTTCACAGACCTGTTCTTGCTGCTCAGACTCCTTGATGCACTGATTTTAAATAAGAAAGCATATTCTGTAAATCATTCACTAGATATGGTTAAAAAAAATGTTACCACCTCCATAGCCAGCATAGAGATAACAAAAATGGACTTTGCTTGTTCGACTTTGCTGTACAGTAATTCTCGTGATTTCATTTGATCAGTGCCCCTTATAATACAATTCTTTGAGTACAAATTAATATTTGAGTACATATTTTAACTCAAGATTCAGTCGAACTTATATTTTAATTCACGATTTGACTTCCACAATTGAGGAGGCTTAAAAGGTTCATTTGAATCCCAAGCAAATTGTGATATTGCGAAATATTTTAAATTATTAATTTGAATTATTTTAAATTAATATCGATCAACGTTTATTTAAATATATCGGCATCGTAATGTGTTTCGTAGAGATCATGCTAAAATTACTGAATTCTGAAAGTCTTTTGAGTCTACAAATTAAGAATTATTAAGAGGAAATCGAACTTCTAGTGACTTTAAAATAAATGAGAGTTTTTTCACTGAAAGCACATTATTTATTAAATTCTCTCTTCAAAACTAGATAAATAAATAATAACTGTTGGTTTTCATTTGCGTGTTTTCATGTGGAATGTTTGAAGAATCTAAACAAACATTGAGATTAGGCGCTTTACTTCAACAGGAAGTATAGAGACTCATGTTTGCAGATTAAGAGAATGGATTTATAAGACATTTGTATGGTGAAAATACATTAGAAAACTTTCATACATGCTAACGGGCATATTTCCAGCACATATTTAGAAGATATAATTGATCTCTCCATAGAGAATCCCGGCACGCATCCACTGCTTATTAATGACCCTTGATCAATTTTTATTTTTACGATTATGTATTTATTCGATTTCTATTTTCTTGGATCACATGTTTTTTTCAAGACACAAATTACAAAACAGCTCGGGAGAGCACTATATTTTGAAGAGCAAAGTATTAGGTTTGCTATTATTACTAATATCAGTGTATTGACTCTGGTAAGTGTGTAAGTTTATTGATGAACATCTGATTGATACGGAAGGATTTCTGATAATAGTAACTTGTACTGATACGTCTCGTGTTCACGTTTGGTATGTGTTTGTATTGGAATGCAGGTGTTGGAATTGTCCATGTATTCGCACTCTTTAAGAGTTTGTATGTTTTCTGCCCTGCCTACGTCTATGAAATAAGATGTAGATACGGGTTTTTGCGTATCGGGGAATGCATCCAGGATCATTAACAGCGATAGGAATGATTGCATTATTTCGCATTGGGAAACGCAAATATCTTGCAGATGCATTTCGTGTTAAGTGTTTATGTATTTTCCGTTTGTTCTGCAAGCACAAAACATAAAAAGTTCAGATTGGTCTTCCTTGTGTTTTCTTTTATGTATTTGCAGGTGAAACCAGATCGTGTCTTCCATCCCAAAGTATCGCAGTACTCAGTTCTATATTCTGTCATTCTATGTCACATAATCCGGTGTTAATTTGACAAGTTTGAATTCACATAGAAATTTGTACGTTTACCTTAAAATGTGTATATGCTGTATCCTTCAATTTATGCATTTGAACTTGACTGATACAACTGTGAAGCATTCAAATCCATGTCTCAAATTTGTGAATACTATGTTGCAAATTTATATTTTCAGAAAACTTCATGATTTAATCTAATGCTTTGGTATGGCTGACAAGAAAAATTCAGAACATAGCCCAGGTTTATTTAGTGAATGCCGAAAAAAGGTGATTAGTTAAAAACTGCAGCAAAGGTAATTAATGATATACTTGAGGCAGGTTTTGGTCGGTGAACTTCCTGATGATTTTTTGTCCATTCCATCAGCTGTTAATAGTTCATTAGAAGATCAGGATAACCCAGGAGCTAGGGTCTATCCAGTTCCATCAACAGGCTTTTCATTTTATCCTCCTAATGTCATTGGTAGACTTAACATAACTGTAGTGGAAGTAGGTGGGGGCATTGGGAATAATGCTTTTATTCTTCATATGGTTTAGGCACAACTGACCAAGAATTATGGAGTGGTACGTATGGATCCTTATGTGAGGATTCGTTTGGGTCACTATGCATATGAGACTCCAACAGATCGTAGTGGTGCAAAGAACCCTCATTGGAATCGAACTGTGCAATGTTATTTGCCACAGGGAGTATCCCATCTAAGTTTAGAAGTGTTGGATGAATGCTTGCTATCTGCTGATGAACTGATAGCATATACTAGCGTTAAGCTACCTGATACCTTACTCGCAGGATCCACAGTGGAAGACTGGTATCCTCTTTCAGGTCGTCAAGGTGATGACAAAGAGGGGCGCATCTTGCTAGTGATGAGTTTCGTGGTAAGAATCGCCATGTTGCGCTTCTCATCTGCCTGATCTGTCATAGTCTTTGCCATGTAACCCACCTGTAGTGCAACCATTCATGACAGTCTGTCAGCCAATGTATGCAGTCAATTCACACTGTTTCTTGCCTGTTACTGTCACACCCCAATTTTCTCCTGTGGTTCCCCCAGTCCCCACACCTGCACAGATGCAGCAGGTTAGTCTTGACATTGAAAATTCTTGGTATTGTTGCTTTTCTCCAGCTGCAAGAGATGTTTCCTTCTTTGAGCACAGATGTGCTAAGCAGTGTGTTTAGTTCCCATCAGGGAAATATGGACACTATTGTTGCTGCCCTCCTGGAGATGACCAAGTGAAAATGATGCAGGTGCATGTTTGTATGTTAGTGGTGGACTGTTTAGTGTATGGATGCCAAGAATGTACTCCTCTTCACCATCTAACTGTATGCACCGAATGGCACCTGCAAATCATGTGATCTTGGAGTCTGTGGTTCGCAGTAACAAGGCAAAAAACAAGACAAAAAAAAAGACTAGGTGCTGTGCAGGTCTAAAGGTTTCTTTGGGTGTTCTGTGTGAGGAGTGCACTCTTGGGATCACAATTCTCAAGAGCAGGGATGAATCCTGTATTCTTAAATGGAGAGAAAATGACAAACAGTTGAGTTTTTCCAGAGTTTTGAGGAGTACTGATGGAATGGGCTTGCAATAAAAGTAGAAGAGCCATGATTGTTTGGGCGTGGAAAGTTGTTGGTCACCGCAGTCACGGTGCGCTTTCTTCCCGTGTTTCACCGGACTCGTTAATTCGGCTGATGGCCGAAGTTTTCAGCAGTTGATATGCGCATCCAGCACTGCTGAAGAGAGGAAGCCAGCAGTAGCAACAGGGAGAGGCATCAGCTAGGACTTCCACTCGGATGGTTGAGCAGATTTGCGAAAAGGAGAAACTCCTTTAAAACTTTGGTTCAGTTATGGGTGGATTCCGTGATCAATCGGTAACAGCAGCATCGTGGAGCAGCTGTTGCTGATAGCAGGCGCGCAGTTTCCTGCTCCTCCGCAATCTCTATGCCGTCGTTTGCTTCGCAGCTGTACCACGCGATGCTGCGAAGCCCAGGGAGTTTCTAAAGCAGGCGTGGAACTTGCTGTGGTTGGGGCGAAGTTCCCAGCGAACAAACCCAACTCAGATGGTTGCCTGTCAGCGAAACGTGCCAGAACCTCTGGAGCATGCTCCGTTCTCCTGCGTTGCTCCCCTCGTCAGGAGACGAAAGAAGGGACAAAGGAAAACTACGGCTTACGAACGGGAGGGGGGGGGAATGTGCACGGGGAAGCTGCCAGCTCATACAGGCGATCCGAACAGCAAACGCGTGTGCGACGCGTTCCAGCTCCTTTCCAGGAAAGCACGTGGAGGAGGACAACCTGAGTTCCGAAGCGGCAGCGACGTGAGCCGTTGAAAGACACAGAAGCGAAACTCCGTGCAGATAGAGGAAAGTAAGAACAGAGTTTCTTCGTTCGAGGGCCGGATCTCAGGTTGTTCTCGTACCGCGCGCCTCCGCGTTGTCCCCTCGTCAACGGGCTGCCTGGGACGAGGGCGGCTGCGAGACCCAAAAGGAAGGTGGAAGAGGCCGTTCGAAACGCAAGGGGTGGTGTTCACTGAAGCTTCCGTCTTCCCTCCTCCCTGGGAACAAGCACACAGGAAAACGCGCGTGGTGAAGACCTACCTCTGCAAGCGGTGCACGGTCTCCGTGGACGGCACGGGCATTCCTGCATCTCCCCCACTCCTACGATCGCAGCAAGACTGGATGGGCGTGTTCGTTCTTCGGTGAAATTTCGACGCAATCTCTTCTGCGAAAGAGTACTTTCGCCACCCTTGCCGTCACCTTTCAGCTGGCGCTGTTGACATCCAGTAATTACGGCCGTCCAATGAAGTCCTGGTACTCAGTGGGTCGAAGCGCACCATTGCCGCACGCACAGTCATTAGACGTACGAAGAACGCTACGGGCAAAGCGCGTGTCCGGTGCGGTGTGGTAACGTCTGTTGCCTTGGGCCTTGTGGGGGGCGCCTCCTCCGTCCGCGCGTTCCGCGCTGCCAGCCGTCGCAAAATCACGGACGAAACGCGTGTTTCGAAAAACGGTGCGCGTGTGCGAGGATGACGTCATGGAACGAAACGACGGTGCCACTCCAGGAGCCGCGGACGCGCACTACCGCCCATTCTGCTCCACTGCCGCTGGAGCGCCAACCGGCGAGGTGGTCTCGCGCCTTTCTCCCTTCTTTCCCCCCCATTATGCTTTCCGGCCGCGCGGTTTGCAGGTGGCGCCCACACGCGGTGCGGTCGAGCAAAGGCGGGGGTGGGCCCGCCGTCGGCCCACCCGCCTCGGCCGACGTGTGCACGCTCCGCTCGGCGAGGTTTCTCCGCCCCCACCCACGGCAAGGCGCGCAGGGTGCTCTGAGAAGGTCGCCATTTTGGGAGCCGAAGTACGGCGCCCTCCAGGAGGGACCGCGTCGGAGGAGGAGGGGTCGCAGGTGCGGTTGCGAGAGGGCGGGTGGTTTCCCGGAAGACTCCCGAGCGGGCGCTGCGGTGCCGAGGAGGACGCCGAGGGTTCTGGAGGGATCAACGAGAATCAGGAGCCGGCGGTGTCCAAGGGAGGGGACGGCCCGAGGGGGAGGCAGAGGACTTGCAGGAGGGTCATCGGCAGGACCTCGGCATGCATACAAGGGAACGAAAGGTCCACGGGGAGCCGGAGAAGACATCCGAGGACGCAAGACGAGGGAAGTCGGCAGGGATCCAAGGCAGCACTGAGACATCCAGGAAGCCTCCCAAAGGCGATTCGGTCGGCTGACCCCCTGAAGGCATCACCCGATGCCGGGACGAGAGGGCCTCCTGAGTTTTCTGTCCGCGCCTCCAGATGGAGGAGGACTCGGAGGGAGGCAGATGGTCCGCCGTCCACCCGGAGGAGCCACCCGTAGGCTGATAGCACGGCGCCCTTCCGCGTCTCTGGAGGGGAAAAGGGAAAGAAGGGGACAGCGGACGAGGGCGTTGCCGCCCTCCCCCCCCACCTCGGCGCCCCGAGGGAAGAGCGCCGTCCGCTCGGAGTGTTCCTTACAATCAGTTCCTCTTTATGGCTTTATGAACCTGGAGGTGCAGGTTTCCTTACAATAACACTTTATGCTCACGTCATAAAAAGGGAGAGGCTAATGTATCGCTCAAATTTTAACCAATACCTCTGGAAATGTTTTGTGCTGTGATTTGTTCTGCTTCTCCACAACCACATGCAAAACACTGTGGCTAAAGGCAAAGCCGAATATTATTGCTAATAATTCACACCAGTCACATTTGCTAGTCTTCTTCTTACTAAGATCTTGTTTGGAAAGGTTTTTTATGAGTTTGTGATGAACACATTTACTTTCAGCTACTTTGGCCATATAAGATTCTATTCCGGCATGACGACATATAAGTAATAGAAAACTAATTTTCATCCATGCGTAGACAACCTTCCAAGGGTCAGAAGTATCTGTTTTGGTTTTCCTCCTCCATTATCTTATCTCATTTTTTTTTTTTTTTCTTCGTCCGCTAGGAGGGGGATTCCAGGAAGGTAGGATCTCAAGGACTCCCCCCCCCCTCTCGGGAGCTCCAGAACGGCCCGATGAACGTCGGGGAGGGGCGGCTGCGGGCCCTTCTTCCAGTCTTTGGCGCCCGGCACTCCTCAGGGAAGGAGGAAGCGCTCCCGGGGAAGAGGAGCGGGAAGAGGCGCGTTAAGCGGTTGGCGTCCCTTGGAGGCGGCGGCTCGCGTGCCGAGGAGGAAGAGGCGCCCATCCTTCTCCCGAGGAGGAGGAATGGTATGGAAGGGTCTCGGGAAGCCTTCCTGATGGGAGGAGCGGGGTCGAAGGAGTGAGTGGAGGACGTCTGTGCAGTCCCTACTGCGGTCGCGCTGGCTCCATGCGGTGGCGGCGCCCTCCTCCCCGCAGAAAGTGGCGCAGCGATTGAGGGCCGCATCTGATGACCTTACTCTGGGCGCGATTGCACGGGAGGTATCCCGGGCGACGACTGCGGGGCGTTAGCTCCCCGCTGGTAGAGGTGGGTCGTGGGAGGTGGAGTAGGGCGTGGGGAAACGTCGCGCACGGTGGTCGGCCCGCCTTCGGGAATCTCCTTTGGGGTTGCGTTCGGGGCAGGTCAACCTGACCTCGATCCCCACCTCCCCTTCCAAGGGCCAGCGGCGTGGGATGAGTCCGGAGGGGTTCCTCGTGGGTAAGGGGAGGGACAGAATCGGTGGTCACGCGGCTGACCGGGTCTTTCGCGAAGAGCTTCAGGTTCTTCCTGGCAGGGATCAAGTCGACTGAAGAGACGCTTTCGGGTCGCCTCGAGCAAAGAGAGGTCTCTGCGCCATGGCGACCGCCGCCGACTGCTCCTCTTCCTCGTGCGGAGATCCCTGGCTGGGGCTAGGGCGGCAGGTGAGGGAGGACCCAAGGCAAGTAACCCTAGCCGCGTGGTTCCTGAGGAAAACGGTCGGTTGGTCTCTCAAGCCAGCCGCGGGCTTCCAGAAGTGGCGCAGGAAGAGGCAGAACCACGGCAAGGGACAGGCCGAGGAGGCTGCTGAGCCCACAGAGCTGCCCCCGCGTGGGCGACGACTTTCCGCGTCCGAATGTGTTCCGTCAGAAGGACGCAGATGCTCCTGGAGCTCCTGGGCGCTGCCACCCCGCAGGTCCGCCGCGGAGGATCCGCAGCGCTGGCTGAGCGCCGGCAGTGCCCCTGGCGGAGCGGAGAGGCACGCGCGGGTCCGTCGCTCCGTGCCGCCCCTAGGCACACGAGAGAAGGCGTGGCGGCGTCGCGCCCTCCCCTCCTTCCCCCCGTGAGGAGACGGCACGCCAGTCAATCTCCCTCAAGGGCCTGCTAACCCAGCGAACCCTTCGAGGAGGGAGCGTTCCACCCGCCCTCCTTCCGGGGTGGAGGGAATCCTACAAAAGGACGAAGCTGCAAGAGAGATTTTGCCCGGGTCCTTCCGGGCTGGTGGACGGGAGAGGGACGATGTTTGCCCTGCCCAGACACCCAGCACCCGCGCGGAAGCACTCGATCGCTGCCCGGCAACGGCGCCTCTGCTGGCAGAGAGCGCGTATGAGCCCTCTCAGATGGCGTCTGCGATCTCCCCTTCGGGAAGGAGTCTGGGCCATGGGTGAGCTGGGGAAGCCCCTCCCAGTGGGGTCTCCGAGGGCCCTCCGGTTGGTCAGAGGGGCCACGCGCGTCGCTGGGAGACAGCGGCGTCTGACCTGGCTCTCGGCGTGCCGCCGGCGTGGTCAACCGTGAAAGGACGCGCGCTCGCGCTTCGCGGCGAGGCTGGCCGTTGGGCAACCGCGCGCAGGCGGCCTCGTTCGCTGCCCTCCCCTCCCCCTTCCAGCGGACCTCTCGACGCTTCCGTGCTTGGCGCTGCCGCGTGTTCCGCTTTTAAGAGCCGGCCACTCGGTCGTCCCAGCGACGCAGCCTCGTGGGCGCGGCAGTGCGAGAGACACCGCGCGCGCGGCAGCGTCCAAGCTGCGCACCGCAGGCAGTGACAAAGCCCCAGGCAGCCCCTCCCCTCCCCACCCCGGCCCGCCCCCGGCACCGCCCCGCTTGGCCCGGGGACTTCCCCGGAAGGGGAATATGACGTCGGCAGGCCCGCGCGCCCCCTATGGTGCTGAACATGGTGCTGCCCTGCCCCGCTGCCAGCGACTATGACGTCACCTACTGCCTGAAGCAGCGGTCCTCCGCGTTCTCCGTGAAGCGGCTCGGTTGCTTCCAGGTCGACGGTACGTGCAGCGGCCCCTCCTCCGCGGGGGAGACGGCTCTTCCTTCCCGCCCATATCTATCTACCTTCCTGTCTTTATCCTCTGGAACTTTTTCCTGCTTTTGCCCTTCCTGCCCCTCTCTGAAGTCCTTCCTCCCGTCTCTGCTCTTCTGACCCCATCTGCAGCCCCTCCTTCCCATTGCTGCCCTTCCTGACCCTCTTCTCTGCTCTCCCTATTATTCTCCCTGTTGTTGTTTTGTACCAATGCTGTCACTGTTCTGTCGCGCGAGGGGCTTCCCGATGGTTTGACGGGTCCGAACCAGCAGGAGAACCCGTCGCGAGGGCTTCGTTCTGCTTTCCCCTGATGCCTCGAGCTCGCGGGAAGGGGTGACGCGCGCACCGGCGCCCGCGTGCTCGGTCGTAGGGGGCCGAGCAGAAGTTCCGCGTCGCCGACCGCAGCCTCGCTCCGCCGGGCCGGGACCTCCCGAAGGGGCAGACGCGTTCCCAGGACAGGCAAAGGAGGTGGCGGCGCCCCCGCGTGGAGCAGAAAGACCCTCGGACGACGCGTGCCCTGCGCGGACGCGATCTCGTTCTCGCCGCCTGTCGGCAGACTCAGGAAGTGCCAGGGGGGGGGAGTCTGGCGGGCGAAGAGCCGAGTGAGACCTTCCCGGGCGGAGGTCTGCACCCTGCATGTTGCGGCTCGGAAGATTCCCGTTCAGAGCCGTCCGTCCGCCACGGGATGCCACATGCGTGCGGCAGACGCGCTGACTCGCGCGTCCACGCGCAAGCGCACGCAAACGCGTGCATGCATTAGTGAGGAGAGCTCGGTCGTCGTGGCAGCGGAAAGGAAGAGAGAGGGGAAGGGAAGGGCATTCACTTTTGTGCCCTACCCCTATCTATCCGGTCACCAAGGCAACCGGCATGCCTCTGGTTACCGATGGTGGCGTGTCTGTCGCTGCCACGGGCAGACCCGAGCTGCGTGCGACCCGCTCGTCTTTCCAGCCCCAACCTCCGTAGGCGATGGCGCCATGACCCAGGATGACCCCTGACCGTGGAGACGAGCCTTGCCGCAGGCAGCCCGTGGGTGTGGAGGGCGGGCGCCACCGACAGCGGTGCGTCCGACCCCCCGCGCTTCTGGCTTTCCTCGTCCGCAGCTTTCTGCCAGAGTGCCCGCGGGCAAGCAGAGTGCGCAGCGCTTCAGGGTCCCTCAGGGCGTGCGGCCCGAGCAGGTAGTCCCGGGATCGACCGCTCGGGCAGCCCGGCGGTTGGTGGTGTCGCCGGCTGGTCTGGCGCTGCGCCCCTGCGGGCAGCTGACCGCGAGGGCTCCTTGCCAGAATGGACGCACATGGGATGTGATGCCTGCGGTCGGGCTATTCGGTGGGACCCTCGAGGGCCCTGCCGGGCACTGGCGCCCTTGGCGGCTCACTGGCAGGGGCTTCCTCGCCCCGTAAATCGGTCCACTTCGCTGGAGCAGACGCGCCCGCTGAGGACCGGAAGCGTAAACGCGGAAACCGGGAAGCTCTCCTGCCCTCCAGACGGCGGAAGGGAGTTGGGAGGGCGCGACATGAAAAGCCACGCGAGGGGCAAGGAAGGGAGTGCCCTTGACCGCCAGTCTGCTCCCACCGCCAGAAGCCAGGAGCGCAAGCAGCTCCATCCGCGGGACCGTCCCGGGCGCCATGAAGGAGCTCGGCAACGTCGGGAAGAGGCCTTTCGTGCTGACCTTCCACAGCGGCTTCGGCTCCGTGCCCTCCAGGATCACCCCGGATAGGCAGAAGTCCAAGGTCTACAGGTGAGGCGCTGCCGAGCGGGACGGCGGCGGCGGCGCCCAGCCACGTCCCACCCTCGCTCCCTGGGGCGGAGGAGGGGGACCTCCACAGTGGAAGGATCTCCTCCTGCCGCTCCTTCATCGCGTACCCCTGCGCTCGTCCACTGCCGCCCCCAAGCGGGGTCCGTGTGCGGCTGCCGCCTTTCGGCGGCGTTCGCGGGGAAGCTTCCGAGGCTTGCCGCCAGGGGCGGACGCGTCCGAGGCGAAAGTGGAATCGCGACGAGGTAGCCGGGTGAGCGTCGCGCTGCCCGCCGACCCCCCGCGCATAACCACGAGCGCCTGGGGCGGGAAGCGCCCTCTGCGGAGACCTCTCGCGGATGTCTTAGCTCCTGAGCGGCGTGCGACTTCCTCCCTGCTCGCTGAGGGGAGGAGGGGGGCGGTCCCCAGAGGGCGACTCGTCGCCGCCGCCGTCCTCCTCTGCAGGGTGGGCGTGGGGACGGACTCACGCTGCTGGCCTCTTCCTCCAGGACGAGACTGAGCCAGCTGCTTAGCTGCATGTACGCCGCCTTCGTCATGACCCTCGGCCTGGTGGTCTACGTGTCGGACCTGCTTTTGCCCACGGCCGTGGTTGTGCAGGTAAGCGAACCTCCTTCTCCCCCCCCCCCTCGTTCTCCCTTCCTTCCTGGCCGCCCTCGGAGTGCTGCGCTGGAGATAGTTCGGCAATTGGACTGCTGACCTCACGGCAACCTGGCACGAACTTCCCCGATGGGGCCTACTCGATGGAGTAGGCGGCGACCCGAGACGGAACCTCCGGGGAGGCCTTCCTCCTCCTCCTCCCCCTCCTCCTAGAACCCTTCTCCCGTTTCGAACTGTCCCTCGCTCCGCTTCGGGACGGTCCGTGACCGCTGCGGCGTCCACGCGCGAGACGGGGAGCACTGACGACGCCTGGCGTCGATTCCCAAAAGCTGCTGTCGACTCCGCTTCCATCCGAGTGATGCCGCTGCGGAGGTCGCCGCCTTCCTCGAGTCGCCCCGACACGGTGCCCGTTTCCCGAGGGCCCGGAAGGGAGGAAGCCCGCTGCCCTCCTCGCTCCGCAGGGTGCGTCTGCAAACCCCTCCCCTCCCCCCCTTCATCCTGTCTCCGTGGGGAGGGAAGTTTCTTCCTGGCAACGGCGCGGATGGCCCGTCGGGAGTGGCAGAGAGAGCGCGACCTGGCGCGACGGGATCCTGCCCCGAGGCGATATCCCGACGTGGCCTCCGGCTGGACCACCACCACCCCTCCTCCTCCGTCCGGAGGGCTCCCTCACCCTCCACTCCTCCCCCTCTTCCTTCCAGTGCTTTGGGCTGTACCTGAGCGTGGGGTCGCTGCTGTGGCTCATCTTCCTCCACTTGGACATCCGGTGGGACGCCTCCCGGACCAAGAAGGAGGAGCTTCTCGAAGGTAGCCTGGTAGAAGGGGGGCAGGAGCGTCAGACTCGAATATTCCCGGTCCAGAGCTGCCCGGTCCGTATGATTCGCTGGAGAGCCCGCAGTGCCCGACGGCCGACGGCGGCTGCAGCGGAGAGTGGTTGCCGGCGAGGGACGCCGCTAGCGAGGACTTCCGGCGGGTCACGGCGCAGCTGCTGCGCCGTGCGTGCGCGAGGACCTCCCTCCGGGGGACCGCCGGCTACCGCTATCTGTCGGGCAAGCACTGCGGCAACTTCTACCTGAAGATCGGAGCCGCAGGTTTGTCCGGCGCGCCGGGGTCGAGGGCGGGACGCCTGCTCCGCCCCGCCTCGGGCCTCACCCTGTGGCGGTTCCAGGCTTCTGTCTCGGGACGCTGATCAACGAGGGTCTGGACCTCAGCCGGGAGCTGATGCGCCTCGTCCGCGTTCGCGGCGCTGGCGCCTGCTTCAGCTACTGGCAGCTGGCGCTGAGCGCAGTCCACCCGGTCACCCTCTTCTACGAGTTGTTCGTCCTCTTCAAATACTCCAACGTGAGTGGGGGTCGCGAGCCCGCCCGCCCGCCCGCCCCTCCGCCTCCCCTCTTCCTCCGCAGGTCGTCGTGAGCCGCCACAAGACGCTGGCCCGCTTCGGCTTCATGCACTGCATCTGCTCCAGCCTCTGCTTCTGGTTCTTCACCATCACCAAGGAGACGACGCACAGCTTCTACGAGAAGGTGCGCGGCGGGAGCATCCACCAGAACCATCTCATGCCCGGAGGCCTCAACGGCTCCCTGGACCTCTTCCTAGGTAAACTACGGGACCCCCCGCTCCGCGCCGCCCTTCCGGCTCGCCACGGACGCGTCCGCGACTTCCAGGAGCCATCAACGGCACCGTCCAGGGACACTTCCGCTGCCTAGGGGGATCGACGGAGCTGACGACGCTCATCTCCAAGGCCTCGCCCTACCTCTACCCCTTCAGCGTCGAGTTCAACTTCCTCATAGGTGCGTGCAGCCCTCCACCCCTCTGCCACCTCCCCCTCCCGGCGCCGCCTCCAGCCCCTGCAGGAGGAGGAGGAGGGGAATCGCACTCCCGGAGCAACAAGGGGGTTGGGACGCGCAGTCCGGGTGCCCCGACGGCTGCGGCGGCAGCTCCGCAGCTCCCCACCGCCCGCCCGCGCGCACCTTCAGCGGAGCGCACTGACCGGCGGCAGGTGCCGTCCATCGCTGCGGCAGGAGCGCCGTCGCGAAATCCGGGAAAGTTCCTCCCACCTCGGGGGACGCCCGTCCGGCTGCTTCTCCGCCACGCCACCTACGAAAAAATCCTCCCCCCCCCATCCCACCCCCACCCCACGCGCCGAATTCCCCTTCGAGGCTGCATCCTGCTGTCTGGTCGTTGCGACGAGCCAGCGACGAGAGCGTCCTCTTGTCGCTCCGCTGCGATCCCTTGCCTGGTTCCGGGACTCGCCGCTCGATGGCAGCGGAGACACCCTCGGCTTGCGCGCGGTTTCCCTTCCCTCCTTCCTCTGGGTGCATCACGTCGAATGAATCGGAGATAAATTAAGCGTTTTTTACCTATCGCCCTCTCGCTCCCCCCCCCCTCCCCGCTCTCTCTCTTTTTGCCCCGTGCCGTAAAATGAAATCCCGAAATTCTCATTACGTGCGTGAGAAATTAAGGTCAATGCGAGAGATAAGCACGTAAATCATCTTGAAACGCTCTTGCTCTCTCCTCATCGGAAGAGGCCAAGAAGAAGAAGAAAAAAAAAAGCGCGTTCGCGCGCGAACCATCACGCTTCCTGCAGCTGATCTTTCCGAGGCGAGTGCTTTGCTCCTCAACCTCTTTTCGTGCCGGAGCTATTTCGGGGGCACCTCCTCCTCCTCTTCCCCTTCCCCCTCCCTCCGCCTGGTTCCCGTCGCCCTGGAAACCTCTTCCCGACGCTCCTTCAGCCGTGGACCGGTGCGAAGTTTGTCCGTCTCCCACGTGGACCCCCTTCCTTCGTAGGTCCGGGATCGCTACCGGCGCTTCCGTCCGGTTTGATCGAGCGCGCGCGCCACTCTCCCGGGGGGGGGGGGGGAGGGGGGTGAAAAAAAAAAGAAAAAGCGCGCCTCCTTATCGCTAAAGGTCATCGGCGCATCTCCCCGCCGCCGGTTTCTGCTTTGTTTGTTCCTCTTCCGTCCTCTCTTCCATTCGGGAAAGCGCGCGCTCACGAGAAGAACGGAGATAAAGCAACACACACACACACAGAGAAGCTCAAGTGGCGGCGGCTCGGAAAAGGTGCCACGTGGGGGGGGCCATCGGATTCCTCCCGGGGCTGCCCTGCCTTCGCTTCAAGCGCTTCTTTTCCGCCTTCGGTTCACCGGAAGGCATTTCAGAAAACAGCAGATTTCGCTCCCCTCGGTTTTCCTCGCCCTCCCTTTGGGCCGCCGCCTCCCGAGGAGCCCTTCCTGTGCTCCGCACATCCCGACCGGGCGCTCCTCCACTTCGGCGTGGGCCGAGGACCGGACGGCCCGCTGCTGCCGCCTTCGAGTTGCCGGACGGCGGCGACGACGACGACGACGGGCAGCGGCGGCGGAGCGGCCCGGGCCCTGCAGCTCCGGGCGAAGCTCGCGTGGGCACGCGGCGACTGGCTGGGCAGGCGCGCCAGTCGGTCGGGCGAGGCCCCGCGAAGAACCTGCCCGGGGGCAGGAGGCGCGGGCGGCCCCGCGGCCCGCGAAACGAGCTGGCTGCGAGGCTCGGGGGCAGTCGACCCCAGCGGAAACGCGTGGACACACCCGCGACACCTTAACGAGCGGCCCGCGCTCGCAATTAGCGAAGGCAAACAGCGCGAGCGGAGTGGTCCGGAGGGAGGGGGATGCGATTACTGCGGGTAATTATATCAGGCTTCGGCCGAAAAATTCCAGCGCGTGGAATCCATCGCGTCTCGTGAGGAAGTGAGAGAGGAAGAAGCGAGGGGGGAGAAGAAAAAAAAAAAAAAAGGGGGGGGGGGGGTCGAAAATCCTGCCGCAATCTTCCGTGGCAATTACAACTGCTGACAGTTGGCGCTGCCCCCGTTGTTAGCGAGCTTTTGTCTCCCCCCTTGTACCGGAGCCTGCAGCTCCGCTCGACCAATGACCCACGCGAGCAGGGGAGCGCAAGATCGACTTGGAATTAACTGAAAAGTAACAAGTCAATTAATTATCTCCCGTTGCTTGAGTGCTTGCTTGCTCGTTCGGGACGCGCATGCGCGAGCGGAGTGATTGATGGGGGCGGCATTCCTCTCGCCCGCGCGGAGAGCGCGCCATCTGCCGCGAACGCACGCAAGCTCGTGGCGCGGCGCTTCGGCCCGTCACCGCTTGGCGCGCTCTCTCTCTCTCTCCCGCACCACCGTCGCTCAGCCGCTTCTCTTCCCCGCTGCGTGCCGTCGCGGCGTCCCCCTCGCCTGCTGCAAAGAGCGCTCACGCCCGGGAGGCGGCGGCGGCGGAAGCTCCCCGCTTCCGGCGGGATGGAAGCCGAGGGCAGCGGCAAGATGCCGCCGCTCCGACAGGAACGGGCTCGGTTCTGTCCTTCCCCTCTCCCTTCCCCTCGAGTGACGCCAGCGGGGAGGTTGGCCCCGCTTCGCCGACCGTGGTGGAGTTTCCGCCGCCGCCGAGAGAGCGCCTCTCGCGGAGAAGCCACTCGGAGCTCCCGGCGGGTGCGACGGTGCTGCCGCCGCCGGGTCGCCATGGCGATCGCATCGGACCGCCGCGCGATGCCTATCGCGCGCACGCGCCCGATTCTCCCCCGACACCGGTGGCGAAACGGGGGGGGGGGGGGAAGTGTGCCGCGAGGGAGGGCGCTGCGCAACAGCAGAAGCCACGGAGAGGTGGCGCAAATGCTATCGTGCCCGTGGGATGACAGGGCGAGGACCTGGGCGGCAGGGCGGGCAGGTGTGTGCCTCTGCGCACGGACCTGCGCGATAGGAGGGAGGCCGGGCAGCTGCAGTCGGCGCGAATCGGTAGGGTGCCTCGGGAGGAGGAAGAGGAGCAGGAGATGCCCCGGGGCAATGCGGACTGGCACCGACGCTCGCCTGGGCGAAGACGGCAGGAGGAGGAGGGTTGTCGTAGCAGCCGGGAGCGGGGAGCGCGAAGGACCCACCCATCGTAGCGCCACGAAGATCCGCTTGCGGAAGACGTGGTAAAGGGCTGTGCCCCGTCTGCGCCCGCGGGTCGGGCCTGTCGCCAGAGGAGTGCAGCACGTCCGCCTTCAGAAGAGCGGCGAGGTCGTCGGGTGACCTCACCGTGGCGAACCGCGCGGAGATGGGGGGGAGCGTCCGCGGGACAGGGAGAGGACCTCAGCTCGCATCCTCCCGCATGGAGATTTCCGGGGGACCGATGGCGCGGCGATGGCGCAGAGGAATTAATGCCAGCGCTCAAGGCGGTGGAGATCCGTGGACCAGACCCGGGCCTTCGTGTGCGACGACCGCTCGCCGCGGGGCAGTGCTGACGACGACTCTCCCGAAGAACAGCGGGGTCGCCGTGAATGCTCTGGGCTCCGCAGGGAGCGTAGGCGCTCGGCGGTCAGCGGCGGCGGGGACTAGGTCGGTTTTTCGTGGGGAACCTCCCGCTTCCGGCGGGGACTGAACAAACGGATGCCAGCGTGGCTCCAGAACAGCAGCATACGAGAGGCGTGTCGCCACGGGGACGGCGGAGCCGTGGCGTCTCGTGTGGGCAGCAAGGCTGCCAGGTTCCGATCCATCGGAGGACGACGAGCGGCGGCGACACTCCAGGGGTGAGTCATGCGCCCGCGGGGGGCGGTCTCGGAGGAGGTGGTCGAGTCTGCTCCGCGGCGAAACGCGCAGGGTGGTCTTCCTGCAGGCGGGCGGGGGGCGGTTGGCCGAGTCTCCCTCCCGCCCCTCGGTTCCGCGCGCAAGCGCAGACCTCATCCTCCCCCCCTTCTCTCTCTCTTCCCGGACGCGCGTTCGCGTGCGCAGCAGTCACGTGGTTCGTGATGTGGCAGAACATCGGCAGGAGCGAGGGCTGCCCGCTCCCGGCCAGGTGCCCCCCCGACCACCATACATGCTACCAGCACCAGGAGGCGGCGGCGGCGGCGGCGGAGCGGAAGAGGGCGGCGGAAGGCGGCATCCCCTTCAGAGGCCACGACGTGGTGACCGTGGATTGCCACGCGGCGACCCGCGGCCTCCTGGCCGGCTTCTTCGTGCTGGTCTTCACGGTGGTCAGCCTGATCATATTCTTCGTCGCCGAGTCGGACCGCGCGTACGTGGACCTGGGCGTCCTCCTCAGCCACGTGACCCAGGCTGCGCTGCTCAGCCTGATGTCGGCCGCGGCCGTGGGTGCCTACCACCAGCTGGTCAAGCTGGACGTAAGCCGCAGGAGCGTCAGCGTCCTCGACGACCTCCTGCTCTTCGTGTCCGTCCCTGCCTTCTTCTTCTACGGCATCTTCAGCATCGTGGCCGGGGTCGCCTACCGCAGCTTCTTCTCCGTGGCGGTCGCCGCCCTCAACGTCCTGCAAGTGCTCATCCAGACGCCCCTGGTGGTGGAGGGTCTGCGCCGAGTCAGCAACTCCCCGACCCTGCAGAGGACCAAGCCCGGCCGCGGTCTCGTCACCTTCCTCATCATCTGCAACCTGGCGATCTGGATCCTGGACACCTTCGGGCTGAAGAGCACAGACGACCACACCGCCAAGACGCTCTTCTACGGCGACTTCCTGTGGACTGTCTTCGGCCACCTGACCCTGCCCCTGTGCCTCTTCTACCGCTTCCACTCCACCGTCTGCCTCGCGGACATCTGGAAGTGCGCCTACGAGCCGGAGGGCTCCTGAACGGAAGGGGGAGAACCCGCCGGCCCGGGGCGGCGGGCGAGCGGGATAACAAGGAAATGCTTTCTTCCTGGACGGGAGAGCAGCCCTTTCGTTCCTTCCTTCCAGCGGAGGGGGGGGGGAGGGAGAGCAGCCTCTGAGAGAACACGGAAAGCCTCAGGCGAGAAGGTGGTCGCCTGGCGGCGGGCGGGTAGTTCACGCCACCGGGGGACGCCGGAACCTCCCGCGCCGAGGACGCTCCGCGGCTCCTCCTCGGCACACGGACTGCCGCCGATGCATCCCGGCGTCCGCGCCCTCAGGAAGTGCCGACGGGACGCGACGGAAGATCCAGAGGCGGCGAAACTCGGATTGGAGTCCTGGAAGGGGGGGGAGCAGAACAACTGGGCAGAGGCCTCCGTAGTCAGGGAAACCTGGGCGGACAGGCGGAGGCCTTTGCGGTCGCGCCGCTTCCTCCCCCCCCCTCCCGACGCTTCAGAGGCGCAGACCAAGAACTGCCTCTCTCTGCTCCTCCGTTCGGCTGCCATGGCGACGATCCCATCCCGTCCCGCCTCCCGAACCGAGAGGGGTTCGATTAACGAAGGAGTCAGGGTGGACCGGTGGCTTGTAGGAGTTGCCGATTCCCGGCCTTGTCCCTGGGCAGCGCCCACTCCCCGGCAGGGGAGGACCACCCGGGTCTCTCGGGTGGGACAGACGGGGCAGCCATCTGACTCTTCGCCCCTCCGGGCGGCTGCAGCGCGGTCGGGGAGCGCTTGGCTCCTCCTCGTTGGGTCTCGTGAAGGCGGCTGCTCCTCGCGGCCTGGTCATGCCGATGGTGGAGACACCTGCGGGCCCCTTCGAACGCGCGCGTCTCTGGTCCCGCAGGGCGGCCGCTATCGGCGTTCGAGGGGCTTCCCTGGCGGCCGGTGGACCGCACGGAAGGCAAAACGAGCCACTGTGGGGGGAAAGAAGATGGAAAAAAGACTGGCGTGGGGGGACATCTGGAGTGTGGGGAGGAGGGAAAATGTAAGCAGCCGCTTCCCACGTAACGGGAGCGGGGAAAAGGCTCCTACGGAGGAAGGGGTGGGAGCCCGGAATGGCGGGTTGGGGGATGGACGAGGTGGAATTGGAGAGGCGGACGAGCCCGTCGCCGCCGCCCTCCTTCCCCGCCACCCGCGTTTCCCTGGGCGACGGCGGCTCGTCCTCCGCCTGAACTACAACACCGGGCGGTCGCCCATCTCCTCTGCGCTTCTCCCCGAGGCTCAGGACTGGCGGCAGCGACCGCCGCTTCAGCGCGCGTGGCTCACGCGCGGTCTCTCCAAGGAGGCGTGGGGTGCCGGCGGGGCAGTTCGGGAGGGAGAGGTGGTGCGTTTGGGGTTCAGGGCCAGGGAGGCCGCCCTCTTCAGGGCATGTCCTCCTCCGGCGTGCCTTCGGGAGACGGGGGCGGCTGGATCCTGGGGAGGGACCGGGCGGCTGCGATCGAGGAGGATGCTGGCGAGGGAGATCTGAAGTCCTCGGGAACGCGATCCCGCTCCCTCCGCGGTCCCATGACGCGCGCCTGAGGGACAGCAGGCCGCGGGCGACGCCGGCAGCGGCGGCTGCCGGTGACCGCCGCCGCCGCTGCCGTGCCCGCTCGCGGCGGCCTCCGGCAGGAAGAGAGCCCGGAAAGGGTTTGGCGGGAGCGCTGCCGGGAGTTCGAGACCAGCTTCCCGACGCTTTCCCCAGGGAAGCCCTAAGCGGCATGGGCCGACAGTCCAAGCGGTCGCCTCCCGGCATCGTGGGCGAGCGCCATCCTTCGTCAGCAATGTGCCCCACTCGTTTCCGAATGGGCGCCCTCCCGGGAATCTGCCCAGTGGGCCCCCGCCACTGGTTGCGAGTCTCCTGGTCCGAGCGGCGGTCCGCCCCCTCCCCCTTCCAGCCCGCCGGATTCCCCGTCGGGTGGCTCGCAACTCCCGGTCGACCGCGGCCCCGCCGTGACCCCGGCAACCGCCTCTCCGCCAAACCTCTTGGAATTTTTCTTTTACTTTGCGGAGCGGGCGGCCTGATTTCGCCACGGACCTTGCCGCCCGCTTGGCGTGCGCGCGCGGCACGAACTCCGCGCAGTTCGGGTCGCGGCGGCACATTCCATCCCGTGACCCGCGCGGACGTCGCATTCCCGGAGATCCCGAAGTCGCACGCTGGACGCGACCGCCGGAGCCTCCGTGTCTTCGGCGCGCCCCGTCGCTCGAGGATGCGCCCGTGGGGCTTCGAGCGGGCCGCCAATGGTGCGTGCGCGGGGCAGAGTCCAAAGCGGCGGCGGCGGCAGCGGCAGCGGCGCCGCTTGCTCCTTCCCTCAGTGGGCGCGGCGGCGGCAGCTGTGCATCTTTCCCACCAGTTTCCCATCGGTCCACCGCCTGCGGCGCAGCAGCAGCACGCGCGCACGAGGAGCGATCGCATACAGCCGGAACACGAGCGCGCGCGCGCCCGCTGTTTCCGACGGCTTCAGCAGCTGCTCTTGCGAGCAGCGCGCGGGAACTCTCTCTGACCATCCGCCGTCGCCGCTGCTGTCCGCAGATTTCAGCGCTGCTCCTCTCTTCTTCTTCTTCCTCCTCCTTTCTTTCTTCCTTTTTTTTTGGCCTTCTAAGCGTGAAGAGGAAAAGCGCACGGGCCGTTCCTTTCAGGGGGTCGTGATGCAATTACATCACCTCGCTGGCTGCAAGCATCCCTCCTCATGTGGTCCAAAAATACATTTGTCTTCCTGCTGCCCAACGCCATCCCTGCCGACAGCACGTGAGGAGCACGGAGAACGCTGTCATTACGGACGCCTCCTCGAACGTATTAAAAATTGTTTCCCCGAAGCTTAATTGGATTTCCTCTCCCTCCTCCCCCGCGATCCACTTCTGACTTTCCGAATTCCCTCGGCTCCCACCGCCGCCGTCGGTTTCCCAGGCCGGGCTCTCCCCGTTTCGGCGGGTTCGCTTTATTGGAGTGGAACACGCGGTAACGAAACTGCCGCTCGCCTCTTCCCTTTCCCTTTTTTTTCCTCCTCTTCTTCCTGCTTTCCTTCCTTTCTTTTCTTTTCTTTTTTTTTTTTTCTGCTCCCGTTCCTCCCGTTTTTGTCTCGTGGATTTCTCTCCAGCAAATCCGAACCCCCGCCGCCGTCTTCCTCGTTCCCTCCGACTCTGGAATTCTTAAGGCGTCTTCCGCCCGGCATTCGCGTCGGAGGAGCTCCGACTTTTACGCTTTCGATCAATCATCATCCCTCCGATTCGCCCGGCTGTCTCTGCCCCATCGAAAGGGAAAGGCAACCAAATTTCGGAACTGCCAGCTCTCATCACGGAGATTTTTGGTGCTTCCTCCAGCTTCCAGCTTTCGCCACGGCTCCGCAGATGCGGCTCGGAATCGCAGCTCTTGAACGCTTGGTGGCTTCCGAAGTTGCAAAACGATCGTCCAGAATGCCACCGCCGCGCATGCCCACATCACCCATGAATAATGCAGGACGGCGATAGCAGCAGCAGCAGCAGCAAAAACGGGAGGAAGGAAGAAGGGGGAGGCGTTTGCATGGAAGCAATTCGAGGAACACGCGCGGAATCGCAACCACGCGGGTGCATCTCCGACGGTTTCCCGTGGCAAAGAGGTGCAGAATATCTGCAGGCACAAAGAATCACTCGCTTTTCCGGTTAGCATGGCCCGCGTGGACAATGCAGCGCCCAATTTCCGGTGACGTGATCCGCACGCGTAATGAGGCTCCTCGCATCCGCCGCGTAAATAAAATGTCGAAAATTTCTAGGAATCCACCGAGATTGCATCTCTTCGATCTCTCGCGCCCAATCCTTCCGGAGCTCCTAAGGTTGCCCGAACAATTTGCCGTGATAATAAAAAGTTTTTGTAGTAAATAAACGCGCCACCTGCCGAATTCGTCGTTCCAATAAAAATCGTTGGCATAGTTCGCATTGTTGGCGGGTGTGAGCGCGGTCGCCTGCATAGTTCGCATTGTTGGCGGGTATGAACGCGTCATTTGCATAGTTCGCATTGTTGGCGGGTGTGAGCGCGGTCGCCTGCATAGTTCGCATTGTTGGCGGGTATGAATGCGTCATTTGCATAGTTCGCATTGTTATTGCACGCAACGAAAGTTCTTGCAGGTGCATCGGTGGCTTGAGCGGTTTGCCATGGCGACGAAAATTGTTATAATAAGTAAACGCTGCCACTTGCACAATCTCCGCTGCACAGAACCGAAAGTTCCTCCTGCAAGAGGATGTGTCAACTGAACAAATTATCACTACATATAAAAAAAAATGAGAAGATAAATAAATAGGCTATTTGCACAGTATGCATTACTCTCAACAGAAACTATTGTAATGGGTAAAATGTGTCACCTGAAGCATTTCTCTTACACAACTCATTGGCATTAAAATTGTGCAAGTATCACTTCTGACAATAAAAAATTGTTATTGTTTGTGAATGAGTGCATCAGTTTCTCTCGGTCTGCTACGGCACATGCAAACTTGCGATGATGATAGATCAATGTGCCATTTGCACAGTTTGCCTTACCTCAAAGATTATTGCAACAAGTGAACGTGACATATGAGCAATTTTTCATTATCACTATCAAGTGAGCAAGTTGCCATACACCCACCCACCCACACACACACACAAACACACACACACATATATATTTATGTGTATATATATATGTATATATGTGTGTGTGTGTGTGACAGGATGCTATATAAATGCGTTATTTGCACATTGAGCAGAACGAAAATTGTTATTATTCGAAGCGGATGCGTCAGCTGCGCAATTTGTTAGCACGTGCGTGATGAAAATTACTATAAGCAAGCGTTGTGACGTGCTCACAGAGTTCCACCACATATTAAACCACTCGCAAATGCTTTATTGTGCATTTATCATCATTTATGAACGATGATAAATACGAGTGTTAATTTGCACAGCACCGGCGTTGCTCGCAGCAGCCAAAAGTTGCTGCGAGCGGCGCGTGGTCCAACCAATTTGTCACTGCACTGCATCACAAAAAAGAAAAAGAAAAAAAAAAAACATCACAACAAGCACAGTGTACTTGTTGAACTTGCATCGCCGCGGTACAAAAGGTACCATTACGAGTACGCGCGTCCTCACGTGCACAATTTGCTATCGAAGATGATGATCATCATCGCGGGCGGAGCGGTGTCATTACGAGCTAAAAACCGTCATTGCGCGATGAAGATGCGCCAGCGAATTACTCGGGATGGTGACTGGCCGAATGCAGCGCGGAGATGCTGCGGCGGCGATGACGATCGGTCGGTAACGAGGCGGTGGTGTTTGATGGAGACGGTGCCGCGGAGGCTGGTGCTACCGTTTGAAGTGCGCTTTCTTCTCCGGCAAGAAGGGACCCTGACCCATTTTGAGGTACGCGGGCGCAGATACGATCTCAAGCGCTTCGGTGGAGGACTTCGGCGGATGTCCCCCCCCTCTCCCCCCCTCCCCACTCTCGCCGTCCCGCAGAGGTGGCTCACGGGTTAGGAGGCCCCGGGTGGAGAAGACGCACCCCTCCGCCTGCCGCGCAGTCTCGCGCGCGATCGCCCGACAGATCGCCGGCGGCAGCGCACGCGTCCTTCCGCTCTGTCGTGGATTCCTGCCGCGGGCATCATCCGTGAAGTCGGAACGCGAACCGCCGTCCATAGCCACTCCCGTTGAGGGCGTCTGCGTCCCCGCCACCACGTCCGGCGGACGGAAACCCCGTGGCCGTGGAATCTGCCGGGAGCCACCTCCGGGCGCCGTTCCCTCGCCGGCCCGTGCCGTGAGACCTCCCCTCCCTCCTTCCTCCGCGTCAGGCAACCTGAAGAGCGGTCGTTTCCGAGAAGCGGCGGAGCAGCCCGTTGACGCGCGCCGACCTTGAAGTCGTTTCCCTACAGCTCGTGGGTCATCTAGCATCTCGTCGGGAGACTCTGGAGCGTGCTCCTCGCTTCCCTGCCCCGCTCCCATGGGAGAGACTGGGGAGACGGTGGGTCTCAGGCAACCTTATGACATCCGAAAGGATTGGACTTGAGAGATGGAAGAGATGCAATCTCAGTGGATTCCTGTTTCCGCAGAAACCGCTGCTGCTTTCGTTCCGTCTGCATCCCATGCCCCACCCCTCCCCATGAGCCACCAATGGGAGAGAACGGAGGAGGGGAAAGAAAAGGAAAGGGAAGGCAAGCCGAACCATCCTTCCGGTGTCGCTAGGAGCCCGCGCGCTCTTTCAGCCACCACGCCCCCCTTCGGGCGAGTTGAGCTGCTCGCGGTCGGAGGCATCTGTCTGCGCCTCCTTCGGCTCCTCGTCCTGGAAGAGATGAAAAGTACTCTCCACCCCTGATTTGCCCCTCGCGATCTTCCCATCGGCGCCTCGCGCTGCTGCTGCTCGCACAAATGGTCCCTGTAGGGTCCACACGTGCGGAACCGCCGGGCACGTCCCGGTCAGAGGCTCCTGCCCCCGTTCCCTAGAGGGAGAGCGCGCTGTCCCGCCCGACTGCCCCGAAGGCGGAAGGTGCGACCGGTCGGTTGGTCTGACGACGCTGGCGCGTTCGCGACTGCGGGCACGTGCAGCAGAGCCAGGAAGAGGGAGGCCTCTTGCCGTGCTGGCTGCTCAGACCCTTCCTCCCCTCCCCCTCAACCTCTCTTCATTTTCCCTCCGCGCGAAAGGATGCGCACGCCCGGCGGAATCCACGCAGACGGGATCCTCTTCAGCCACTTGCGTGCGCTCTCTTGCACCACCACCCCCTCCGCTCCGGGGCGTGGATGCTTTAAGCCTCCGGTTTTCGGGACATCCTCGCCTCCTCCCTTCTGTCCCCTCGTTCTCAAGGAAACTGCCCGTCTCCGCACTTGGCCTTAATCGCTCGGGGGCGCCTTTTTCGCGAGGCGGATTTCTGCCCTGCGCGTCGGTGAGGAAGGAAGCGAAGAAGGGAGTGAACGAAATCGCAGAAAGAGGAAGAAGGGAGGGAGGAGGAAAGGAGTAGGGGGGAGGTAGGGAGGGAGGAGGAGGATGCTTTTTCTGGCGATGTAGTTCGGAGTCTGGTGATTTCTTGAGCAGGGACGTCCCGTGTAGGGGTGTTGGCTGGAGGGAACGACCCGCTTGCGTCCATCTTAGGGAGACGAGGGCAACGGGACGAATATGAAGACGCGAGTCTTCTCGTAGGAAGACGTGTCCTCCTCACTTGCCTGCCCAGCTTCCGTGGGAGGAATTGGGGAGACAATGGGCCTCCTCTTCCTTATTTGTATCACGAAAGGGAGACAGCGGAGGATTTCGCGCGCCAGGCAGGACCCCGCGGTGCCTCTGCCGTCGTCCTCCGCTGCGATGCCTTCGGGATGGAATTACGGTCTTTCCTTGCTGGCGTCTTCCATTACCCTCCCCCCGCCCCTTCCTCTTCTTGCCCAACGGCTGACAAATGAACCCCGGCTCTGGGTAAACGACGTCAGGGTCAGCGCGCGTCAATGGGCTGCTCCACAGCCACCGCTGCTGCTGCTGCTCCTAAACGACCCTCCCCCCCCCGTCCTCAGCTGCCGTTCTCGTTCCCCGCCTCGAGCCACTGCGACGACGATGACGGAGTCCCCTGGCACTGACAGGGGGAGGAGAAACTTGCGGTCAGGACGTTATCGGCGGCGGCCACAGCGAGAGCTCACCGCCGCCGTCCGAGCAAGTGACGTCACCGGCCGATATGTCACCTTGCGATACTCGGAAACCTCCGAAACCAATCGAGATATCGGGCTGGGGAGGAGGGGGAGAGATCGGTGGAACTACTCTTCGCGAGCGCTACTGTGGAGCACCTCCGGACGCGCAATATCTAAAAATAGATCGAGAAAACTGGCAGGGGAGTCCGACCTGCCGCCGTTGCACCTTCCCTGCGGCCCTTCCAGTGGGTGAGTCCGCTCGACCTCTTCCAGTCGAGCTGTTCCCAGGCTTCCCACCACCACCACCACCCCTCCCTGACTCCCGAGGAAGACGGGAAGAGGAAGGAAGAGGGGCAGAAGAGACCGGGGTGAAGGCGGCGACCGCCCCTCCGATCCGTCTGCAACTCACCCGCGGCGGCCGAGGCGGCCCCACCAGCGTCGCCGCGGCCCACGCGTGTCCCTGACGACCGTTGCGACGCGTGGCGGCAGACGAGCGCGATCTTAGACCGGTCGGCAGCAGCAGTCTCTCCTCTCTCCGCGACTCGGCCGCGCGCGCGCTCCCAGGCCGCCGCCCTCCCTGGCTTCGGCAGCTCCGATCGCCCACGTGGCCCAGGCAGAGCGAGGGGTGCCACTTTGCCCGGGAGCGATCCGAGCGGGCGGGTCGATCCAAGGGCGCGAGCGGCGGCCGCACGATCCGACCACGCGCACGCCCACGTGGACGTCCGCGTCGCCGACGTTCCTCCAAGGTTGGCCGCCAGGTGCGCGCGTGCAGCGTTCTCACAGCCGCCGCTTGGAGGAGGGTGCGGACGCCTCTGAAGGGGGAAACGGAAAAGAAAGGGAGAAGGGGGGGAAAGCAGGCGCGTCTCCCACGCGCGCGAGTCGCCGCGGGCACCCTTGGCGTGAGTAGGATCCACGGCGGCACCCGCTGCACGACCCGAGCGCCGTCTGCTGGTTCGACACCGCGCGAGGGCTCCCCGGCCCCTGCAGGCTCCGAAAACGGAAGGAAAAGGGGAAGCTGGTTCCAGCCAGAAGCATTGGGTCTCCAGGAGCAGCGCCACCTACCGCAGAGGTGGAGGAGGAAAGGTGGTGGCTCCCAGCTTCGACTTCGGGTAGGCAGCTGAGGGCACAGCAGCCCGAGCGAAGAGACCCTCCCGGCGTCTTCCTCGTAGTTGCCCCTCCTCCCCTCCCCAGAGAATGAGCACAGTCACGCGGAGGGACGGTAGGCGGCGAGTCGGATGCTCCCGATGCGCTTACCAGCTCCCTCGACCTAGGCGACCCGGTCGCGAATGGGTGAGTACTGGTGGCCGCGATAGCTCCCACTGCATCCGACCCTTCCTGGACGGGAGCGAGCCCGGTAGAGCCGCCGCCGCTTCCCTTTCCGGGGGCCTGACGGCCAGCTTTTGATTTCTCCGTTTCCACGGAACAGATGTGCCTCGGGAAGGAACTCTGGGTCCGAGTCCGCACGATCCGCTCCGTGACCCCTCCCTTCGCTCTTCGAAACCGGGATGGAGGATATCGCCTTCTTCTAGAGAGGGGAGAAGAGGGGCAGGGAAGGAGGCTCCGGGGAACGCGCGCCGCTCTCCGAGCAGACCTTCACGAGACTCGTCGAGGCCCCAGTCCGGGCTTTCCTCCGGACGGTCAGCGAGCTGGCGACTTCCTGGAGGCGCCGAGAGAAAGCAAGGCGGCACTCGGCAGCGCACTTCGGAGCGGGAGAGGATTTCAGCGGGAGGCAGCGACCTGACCAGCTTTGTGCCCCTCCGAGAGCTGGACAGGACGGGAAGAAGAGCGGGAGGGCAGCCAGCGGGACTTCCACGGAGGGCCCTCGAACCCTGGAGAGCCCCTTAGAAAGTCGTTGCTCGGACCCCCTGCCGGGGTCGCTCCCACCCGCGCGCGGTTTCGACTCCTGCCTAGTCGGAGAAGACGTGGTCATTCCCGGAGTCGCCCCCGGGTGCACGCGAGGGTCGGTTCCTTTCTGCTGTTTTGAGTGGAGCGCCATCTCCGGGGGAAGCCACCCGTTCCCCTTGGGAGGAAACTTGGGGATGCGGGTCAGCGTGGGCCGTCAAGGTCCATCTCATCCCCTCCCTCCATCTCTCTTCCTAAAACTCCGCGAGGCGATGGAGCCAAGGACCAAGAAGTGCACGTGAGGACCAATGCGGGCGACCGGGCCAGCTTCCCTGACGTCGTGAGGAGAGAGATGTCCCCCAAAAAGAGATCTCCCTTGCTTTCCCGAGTATGCGGCCTGCTCCTCGAATTATCCAGGGGCGTCCGCAGGACTTTGTCCGTTCCCTTGCATGTTCCCTCGGTGAAAGACCTGGATTTTCTGCGCAATAGATGGCGAGAGCGTGGTCGTTTTTGGTTCATCTGCCCCATCCTCCTTCCTTGAAGAGGGAATCCAGGGAAGGGAGGGAGGGAGGGAGGGAGGGAGGATGTTTCCTCGTCCCAGGAGCTCGCGCCTCGTTCGGTCTTTAGTTTTCCGCGGGTACCTTCAGGACGCCGGTGGATGCAGCCAAGAGAAATAGTTCTGCTTGATCTTGTCATGGCTCCCGGAATGCATTCCTGCTTAGCTCTGCATTTGCCTGGCGTTGTCGTAGAAGCCGGAACGGGCTTGCCTCCTCTCTCCATTCTCCATCAGAAATTACCCCTCGAAGGCAATAGGTAGCATCCGAAATGGGTTCTGACCGATTTCTTGGTACATCCGGATCATAAGTGGCAAAGATAAACTCGTACCTTCGTGTCCGCCATCGATACTCAAATGTATTGCACCTCCCAGAACTTTAATCGGCTATTCCAAGGGATTGCCAAAGAGCTGCGGTCGTGACGCGGGACTTGGATGTTGCGACAGATTCGACTCCGCCTTTTATTTTCTCGAGTTACAGAGTCTCTTGGTTATTAATTACACGGTACCGTTCTCAGCGGATTCTCCCCCACTATCGGACATCTGTTCCATTTTTTTTTTTTTTTTCATGTACAGGATGGGGGGGGGGGAGGGCGGGGGGGGGGAGCCCCAGTTCCATTCAGCTGCTGTGTGCTTTTGGCCTTTTACGTTTGCTATTTTGGGTACTCTGAAGGTTCCGATTTCCTCTACATTGTTAGACGACCACTCTCATTCTCGGCGCAAGAAAGCATTGTTGGATGCCTGGCAACGCGCTCTCTTTCTCGATGCGGCAGTGCACTGCCAGCCGCTGAGAACCCATCATTGTTCATGCTTCGTATTTTTCTCTCGTTGCGAGTCTCGTTTTTTCGCTCGCATTCTCCTCGCCGATCTTCCAGCCTCTGAGCCGTAGCGTATCCGATCAGATGTGTTTCGATTCGCTTCCCTTTCGGGAGGTCTGCCGACAGCCGTTCGCCGCTTTAAATCCGCCTTGCCTTTCACTCGGTAACGTTCCTGGCTACCTTTGGGCTCGACCGATGCGTTTCCTGATGTCCTTTCTTCCTACACCACCTGGGAGCGCCCGCTAGCGAGGTGCACATTCACCCGGCTCCGCGCACAGTTCTCCGTCCCTCCGCCTTCCTCCTCGCTCCTGGGACGCGGGGTCGACGGACGTGGGGCGTCCTCCTCCCCGTTTGCCGCTGGTCGGCGCTTCCAGGAGCTGCCGTCAATCCTATGTCGCCTCTCTGAAGAAGCTCCTCCTGCTTCCACACGCTGCATCGAAGCCTTCAGGGCCCATCCGTCCCTCGGCTCGCCTTCCCCCCAGGATATGGTGGTGCTCGCTTGAGTGAGACATCGTCCCTTTCGCGTCTTCCACATTAGCATCGCCACGGACACCCGGCAGGAAGCCAGGAAATTGCACCTGGTCACGGCGACGATCCCAAAATTCTTGCATTCGACAATTTTGTTCGCCCTTTCAGACACCCTGTTGGAGAGCTGCCTTTCGACTTCCTGGCCCAGTCTAGCTGCTTCCCTCCGCCGGAACCGGAACGTGCCAGCGGATCGTGGCCCCTCCCCCCTCCGCGACTTCGACTGGAGATTCTCTCTCAAATCCCCTCCGTTGGGAGCGCTGGGGTCCACCGAATCGCCTTCCTCCAGTTTCCCGCAGGCCGAATCCCCTGCCCCTCAGCTGGGGCTGAGGCGTTGTTGAGCCAACAATAAAAGCGTCTTCTTGGGAGCAAGGGTTTCCTGGGTTCTTCACCCCGTCCCTTTTCGAAACAGCTGGTTTCCCAACAATCGAGATTCCCCCACTTTTCCTGCTCATTCTCCTCCTCAGACTTCCCCCTTTCCCCTTCCTTGCGCCTGGGGAGCTTCCTGGAGTTCCCAGAATGCTTTTCGGCTCTTCAACGAGGGCAGTGCCAGCGGCTTTCCTCTGAGAAACGAAACTCTCCTGGATCTGCTCCCATCGCAAGCACTCCTTCCAGGATGCTGCTGGACCACCATTCTCGGGACTCTGCATCTGCTTGAAGCGAGCAGCATCCCCCTCCCATCCTTTCCCCTATGGGGAAACGAGGGTGACGGCCTCCTCTCCTCTACCGTCCTCTTGGCACCCCTCCTACCTCACGTGACTACCGTTTCTCGGGGGATTCTTCCCTCTCCGGATCCCGCCTACGGTGGCATTCCAGATTTCGGGTGGAGGGTTCTCGGGAACGGCGGGGACTGCAGCCCCTCCGGTGCTTCCTGACTGCTGACGCAACGGAGCCCATTGGTAAGGGAGTGGAAAGGCAGGCGTTACGGCGTGTCTCGAGGAGCGTCCGTCCGCTCTCCTAGACGCTGCTGTCCCGTGGACTCTGGGAGGAAAGGCGGGGGGCTTCCCTCTCGCCTTCGCTCCTCCATCGCCTATCGACCTGCGGGATCCTTCGCGAGGGGGGGTGACGCTCCTTCGTGCAATCAAGCACACTCCCGAGGAGAACAGCGACATCAGCGGACGAACGGCAGCGTTCTTGACCAATGCTGATGCATGCGGCCCTCCGCCCGTGCGGGGTCTTCCAGGCTGTTGGAACCACCCCTCTGCCCCCCGTCATAGAGGGGATGGTCCCTCCCCACCCTTTCCCTCCTCGCTCTACGACCCGCTCTTTCCCTCTTCCTCCTCCTCCGCTTGGGGGCGGGAATCCGTCAGAGCTCAAGACGCTGAACCGGGGAAGATGTGGCAAACGGCCGAGGATCCCCTGCCGCCTCTCGCAACCAGATATCTCGGGAGGATCGGGTGGCGAAGGGGCGCGCACGGAGAAGTGATGACGGCGCTCCGCATTGGCGTTCGGACATTGTTGCGTACGCCGCGGTGGGCGACCGAACGCACAACCTTTCCGAAGTCGATCCGAGAACTTTCGCCAAAAGGCGAACCCGGGCGGAAACGACGCGCGATCAGCCCTGGTCACGTGATCGGTTTGGGGAGTTTCCGAATGCCGCGGGTGTGGCGAAAGAGTCGCCGGTGGCACTCACGGAGAAGTCTCTTCGGCGGCCCGAGCCTCCCCCAAGGTGACTCGAGCGATTGCGCGCCGGCAGTTCTTGCGCGGAAGACGACCCCCGCTCCGGGCGCCCTTGCCGCGTTTCATGACCGCGGGATTAGGAGCCGGGCAGCGGAGGGCATCGAAGATCGCGAAGAGGACGGGGAAAGGAAAGGGGGAGGAGTAGACGATGTCGGAATCAGGAGTGCCCGACCACCACCACGGAGAGAGAGAGAGGGGGGAGGGGAGGCTGTGCACGGCCAGAGAGCCCGAGGATGCTCATCCTCTCAGTCACGGCGAACGAGCCTGGCAGACTGAGCGTCTGCGGGCGTTCCCTTGGAAACGGGAACTGCGGGTTACCGGAAAGTGGATGTCTGGCGAAGGTCGGTTTGCAGCATGAGGGCGAGGAGGAGAAGCGAACGCCACGCGGAGACCTTTCGAGTCCTCCCCTGCCCCTGGAGGGGGATGCTCCGTCCGAGAACGAGAGATCGGGGACAGCATTCTGGAGGGGGGCACCCAGGGGAATCCCCTGAGTTTGTTGGTCCCTGAGCCCCACGAAACCTTTCGCCCTCGTCGCACCGATCACTGAAGGGAGGGGCGACAGGTCCGATGAAAAGCCGGGATCCGAGCGGGAGGAGAGAAGGGGAGCCGAGGGGGACGGCGGTCAGTAGAAGGAACGTCCTTGTTTTCCCTGGATGCCGGTCGTCGATCACCCTCTCCAGACCCCGTTGCCCTCTACGCGCGAAGAAGTCGAAGACCGCCCTTCCCTCATCCCTCAGCCGGGGTTCGGGAAAAAGGTGGTCAGTCAGAGGACACTCCCGGGGAAGGGAAGTGGCCTGCGGCGGCATTCCGCCCGCACCTCCCCGTGAGGAAGGCGAGGGAAAAGAAAGAAAAAAAGACGACAACTACGATAAGACCAGAAGGAGGCGACGAATTTCCTGCCCGCAGGACGCCGTCCAGGCGGAAGCTGCAAGGACGTCGCGCCGCGAGGGAGGCGGGCGTGGGAGGGGCGCGCGCGCAACGGAGACTTCGACCTGCGCGTCCGTCTGCGACGGCCCAAAGTGGCCGAGCGCCGTCCGCTCGCTGGACCAGGGAGAGGGAGGAGCGGGCGTGGCTGCGACGGCACCGCCCACCCGCCCGTTCCTCCCGGCGGCAGCGGGCGGGGATGGCGCTCCTCCGTGCCTCCTCCTCCCCTGCTTCCGGAAGAGACGGGGGTATCACCAAACGGAGGAGTGTTGCCGGGGGGAGTCCCGGCAGGAAAGCGGTTGGCGAGATGCCCCTCCTCCCCCGGAAGAGTGCAATATGAACGGGGAGGGGGTTCAGGGGCGGTAGTTTCCCGGACAACCAGGGCGGCGGTAAGGGGAACCGCACGCCCCCGACGAAGCCTCCGCCCCTCACACGCGGAAGGTGGCGACGGTCGCCCTCAGCAACGGAGAGGAGAGGGAGGGCCGCGCGCGGGGTAAAGGAGGCGGACGACGGGGGAAGAGGCGGAGGAAGCGGGAGGAGGGATCCCGGCTGCACGGAAACGGGGTGGTGAGCGGGTAATGAGAAGGACTCCGGAGCGCACAAGAGGGCGGCCGGCCGAGGAGAGGAGGGCGGGGGGGAGGGCGGAAAACCTGAGGAGAAGGAAGGCTCCGGGGAAGCACGGCCGGAGGAGACGTCACCAAGGCAACGGGCGGAGGACGGCTGGGCGCGCGGCATTCCGAGGCGGAAAGTCGATCGCCGCGCGGCGCGCGGGTCGGCGAGTCGCTTCGTGCCGATGGGCAGGTGTGCGTCGCGCGGACGGACGGCGGTGGCGGCGGCGACGCTCGCGCGCGCCCGCTCGGACCTCCCGTGACCTGGCAACCCGGCTGCTGCTGCTGCTGTGGCGACCGCCATGAGGGCGCGTGAGTACCACCCCGGCGCTCCCTCGCGTGCCCCAGGGAAGTCCCCTCCTCCGCCGCTCTTCCTCCTCCTCCTCTTCCCCCCTCGCCCGCGAGAGATGGCTGTGGCCGCGGCAACGGCGAGGACGGGAGCTGCTCAAGGGGTGCCCGGGGGAACGGAGGGGAGGAAGGAGGGAGGGGGGAACGACGCCCAGCCCGGCCGCAGGACGCTCCTTCCTCCCCTCCGAGCTGCGTGAGGGGCGGCTTCCCGGCGCTTCCCTACCCCACTTGTCATGCCGCTCCTTCCGCGGAAAACGCGCGACCACCTTCCACCCCGGTTGCCCAGGTCTACCGAAATCCCCTCCCATCGACCGGAAGGGACGGCCGGAGAAGGCACGCAGCTGTCCACGAACGCAAGAAGACGGCGGAGTGACCGTTGTTCTGGAAAAGAGGACCGCTGGCGTTCCCTCTCCCCCCCCCCTCCCCTTCCTTGAACTCCCGCCACGCCCTGAGGTCCGCACGAGATGGTCGGCACCGCGTCCTGCGATGTTACCTTCTGCTCGCTGCTGTGGTCGCGCCTTCTCTCCCCCTCCGTTCACCCTCCAGCAAGGGGGTATCCCCTTCGGCGGGATCCGTCAGCCGGGGACAGCGGGATCTAATAAAGAGATCGCCGCGGCCTCAGCAGCGCGTGCGGTAAGCTTCAGGATGTGTCCCCAGCCCCCTTCCCTCCCCGCCCCCTTCCACTTCCTCCCACCCCGTCCCCAGGGCGACGCTGACTGATCGCTCCTGGGTGCTTCCAGACGCCGCGGACCCGGACGCCGGGCTCGACTACGTCCTGGAGGACGAGGAGTACATCCGGAAGCTGCAATCCGGTGAGAGGGGGCGGCGGGGGCGCGGAGATGACGCAAAGCAATCGGAAATACAGAAGAAAAAAAAAAAAGGCGCCGCCGCCGCCGAACGGTCGCGTTGGCGGGCGGGAAGGAGGGGAAAAAAAATTCGTCCGCGCGCGTGCAGACGCCTGCGTTTTTTTTTGTGCTTCCCTTCTGGGGAGCGCGCGCGAGGCAGAGGCGCGCACCCTACGCGCCGCCCACGAGCGCGCGCGCGGCAAGGTCGCTCGAGCCCCTTCCAGGGACGCTCGTTCTCCCGGGAAGGGGCGGCCGGTCAGTGAAAGGCGGCGGCGGCGGGGGCGGCCGGCCTCTCCCCTGCCGAGGACGCGCGCCAGCGGGCGGACGCGCGGGGAGGGGGGCGGGGAAGGAGGGGGTGGGGAGAGTTGCTGTCCCTCACCCTCCGACCCTCGGCCCGGGCACCGCCCTCCCGGAGACCCGCCTGCCCGCCCGTGCGGGCTCGAGAGACCGCGGACCGAGCGCTCGCCCTGCCCCTTCCCCGGCGGAGAGTGGCCTTCCTCCCGTCGCCCAGTTGCTTCCGGGGCCGCCTGATCCCGGCTGCGGGACGCTTCCGGACCGGACGGCGCCGTGGTGACCCGGTGGCTTCTTGGTCCGCACGGAGCCACTTACGCAAGCGTCGTCCGGGCAACAGTCGTCGTGGCGTCAGCAGGGGCTGCCTTTTCCCTCCGCCTGCTAGCAAGTCCATACCTGCAGAGGGAGGGGAAGCGGGGGTCGTCCCCCTGGCACAGAGAGGGTCAGAGAGGCGCCCGCCCTCGGGTGCACCTCCCTTTCTCCTCTCCTCCCCCCCGTTCGTGGGAAGCGCCGCCCCTCTGCGGGCCGCGCGCGCGCCTCGCCTCGGAGGTATCCAAGGAGACGACAGGAGGTCCGCTGCCTCTGGTTGCCCAATCGCTTGCGCTTGCACCGCCTTCCCGCGCGGATTCTCTCGCCCGGCACGCCCTGTCACCCTTCCGCTCCCTGAGAGGCGGGCGAGAAGCCAGCCGGCTCCCCGCTCGCGTTCGAGGGGAACAAGGGGCCGGGGTCAGGAAGGGGCTGGGCCAGCGAGCAAGGCCAGTCTCTTCCCGACCAGGTGGGAAACGGCCTTCGAGTGTGATGAAGGGGTAGAGAGGAAGGAAGCAACCGATTCAGGGCCCTAAAGCGAGCCGTGTGGGATGACCGTTTCGCGCGCGGCCAGTAGGGTGACGAGGAGGGCGCCCTCCTTCCTGGTTCCCCCCTGGCGCAAGGCGAAGCAGCCTCCGCGTGTGCCGGTCGGCCGGCCGTGACGGCGGCGGCGGCACGCACGCGCGGAAGGCCGCCTCCTCAGGGCAGAAGAGAGAGAGCCCCCCGTAACGCGCGGAGGGACCGAGAGCTCTCCGGCCGGCGCGCCAATCGGTGGCGGACTGATCCTCTCGTTACCCATTTGCGACCCGCCCTTGGCTGGGCCCTGGTTCGGAGTGGGGCGATCGATCCCATCCCCTCTGCGCCCCCGCTCCCTCCTGCCGAGCCGCGAGCTCCGTTCGCCGGGTCGCGTTGACTGGGAAACCGAATCGCCGGAGACTCTAGAGACCAATCCGCTACGGGCCCACTACCCAGTCGAGGTTTCTTCCTCGATGCCCGCGGGGGCGATGTGCGCCCCCCCTGGAGGTCCGAACGTCTCCAGAGAGAGGACCAACCGGAGACCCAGCGGACGACTCTGCTCGCAGCCGCGGGAAGCAACGATCCCTCCCATGCCCTGCGGCGTTTCTGGCCCGCGTTCTCCTCCACGACAACCTCACGGCTGCTTTCCTGGATGCATCCCCACTAGGGCGCGACAGCAGCAGCGGTGGCATGGGAGGGAAGGGTGTGGCAGGCGTTCTCGGGTCCGGGCTTGTTGGAGGGGGAGGTGCCTTCTCCTCCCGCAGGAGAAGAGCACCGTCCTTCCTGAGCGGGTCTCGTGCGTGGGGGAGCATCCGTCACTCAGGGCGAGGAGGGGGTGGGGAGTAGGGGTGAGCGAAGTCCCCTCATTCCGTCTCTCTCTTTCCAGCTCTGGATTCCGACAGTGCTGCCGTTAAGCGTCAGGTCTTCGAGCTGCTGTCCGCCCTCTGCGTTCACAGCCAAGAAGGCCACGACCGCGTCCTGGAGTTCCTGCGGGAATACAAGGTAGGCCGACGAGGGTGAAAGGGGATGCTGCGCGCTCACCGTGTGCCCTGAGACTCCGGTCCCACGTGCTGCCCTTCCCGCATTTATCACACTCTCCGGGGAGGGCGGGCGCGTGCTCTCCCCCGGAGCAACGGATGCTGCAACGCGCAGTGCCCATTCCTCCCTCGCTTCCCCCTCTTCCCTCCCTCCCCCTTCCCCGTCGTTGAGCAGGCTTGACCCACTCCGTGGGGGCCATCCACGGTCTGCACGGTCATCCCTCAGACGGACCTCCGAGCAGAGCTGTGGCCCAAACAGCGGTGACCGCGGGCGAACGCTCCAGGGGTCAAGGAAGGCGGCCGCTCGCAGAGCGGCGTCCACGTGAGGGTTCGGCGCTGATCGTCTCAGAGGCCGTCGGCGTGGACGGGTTCCACGCTCACGTGGCGTGGAGCCCGAGCGCGCCTGTGTGGCGGTGCGGCCGCATTGAGGGCGTGTGCGCTCCGCAAGTTCGGAGGGTGGCGAGAGACGTCCTCACGGCTCAGCGTGGCGTTCACATCCGCACGCGAACCGCGCTGTGTCCGTGCACGTGATGCCGCAAGCACGTGCGCATTGCTCGCTGCATGTGCGTGGTCAGTCGCGACGCCTGCGCGAGCAGCGAGGGGCGCATCTGCGTTCGAATCACGTAGCTCGGCATGCACGGAGTGGTGTCCACATATATCAACGTGGCCCTTCGCACCCATTCCCGTGCAGCGCAGGATCCACGTACAGCCGGCCCCTCGCGAGCGGCTTCTGCTGCATTCCTCGTATCCCCTGCCAAGTCCTGGATCTTCCTGGCTCTTCCCGGGATCGGCGATTCGCAGGCACGAGCTCGGGGATGCTCTCCGAAAACGAACACCCTCCGCGTAGGTTCCTCGGCGGCTCCTTGGGACGAGGGAGGGATTGAGCTCCACCTACCCACTCGCCCTGGGCCCGTATTTTGCGCTTCGCTGATTTCTCCGAGCCGCCTCGGGGACATCTACGGAGCTTTCGCTTCCATCTTCCCGCTGCCTCCTCCGTGGAGGAACGGGCTGCCTACTTCCGGGGACTCTTCGTGGCTGAGGGATCAGCGGAGGCGTGGTTGATGGGCTCGCAGTGGAGCGCGGAGCCCCGTGCGAAAAAGATCCCGCTGGAAGGCATGAGGTGGGCTCGGGCGAGGCGGTGCGCCCTCTCTCGGGCACGTGCAAACCGCTGTTGTTTCCTTCCCAACCCTCCGACCGAGCTGGAGTCTCCACTCCGGCATCGCCGACTGACAGGGCGCCTTGGATTGACCCGAGACGAGCTGCCGAGAGAGAGAGGAAATGCGTTTCGTGGGAGGAGGAAGAGGAGAAAGAGGAACAGGGAAGCTGCGCACGGGAGTGCCCTCTGCTCCACGGAAGGAGTTGCAAACACATCTCGGCGGTTTCCAAGGCGACGCGACGCTGCGGCACGCGTTCCATTGTCGCGGAAGCTTTCCTCGACAATGGAACTTTCTCCGATTGTTGACCATAAGTTTTATTGTTCGTCAAGGCATAGCCCCTCCCTCACGTGCAATTTTGGAGCGTTCAAAAGCGCTTGCCAACCGCAGAGGATTTTCTTGCTTCGACCGCTCATCGTCCTTTCAAGCAACGCCGCTACCTCGAGCAACGTTTCTTCCCTCCTCTCCCCCTCCCATTCCCGCCCATACTCCTTTTCGCGTGCGTTCGCTCTTTCGCGCGCGTCAGCGCTTCCCTCTGCGCACTCTCTTCGGTCCACTTTTCCTTACCGAGCCTTTCTCCTTTGCTTCCTCGTGTGCACCTGTGTTCCACCCGCCCCTTGACCTCTGCCTCAGCAGAGCATCGGCGAACGAAATCCCCAAGGGGAGCTCTCGAAACTGCGCAAAACCGAATTGCGCGAAAGCAGGGATCGGCGGCAAAAACCGGAAGGCGCTTTTTCGCCGCCGCCGAACTTCCGAGTGAGCGCTCGCGAGCCAGGCAGAATGCGTGCACATGGCGTGCTTGCCCGTGGGCGGTCATACCGAGGGCGCGAGAGCCGTGCTGGTGTGGCCCGAGCTAACACCGCGTGTGTGTGCGCGTCGCGCGCGTGCAGCGGCACGGGTAGCTAGCGAGCGAACGCAGCAGGCGAGCACCTCCGCACGGCCTCGCCTGGCAGCTCGCGTTCGAATCGAACTGGCCGTCCGTCGTCAAACGGCGGCGAGCGCGATGCTGTCTCCGAGCATGACGTCATCAGCGGAGAAGTCCGAGCGCGCGGCGTCGCACTTTCCCGTCGGCCGGCACAGCGCGGCTTCGTGCCGCCATCGAGGCGGCACCCCATCGTGACGTCAGCGCTCACGGCATCGCAGGACGGCACGTTCCGGCCATCCGGCTTGTTTCAGCGGCGTTATCCTGTCCGACATCCCGAAATGTATCCACCATGCAAGCACTTGGCAACGGCCAGGCCCTTTGGGCCACACCACCTTGTCTTCAAGGTGACCATCTCTATTTTGTTTTTGTCCCCACCCCCCTTTTGGGGGAGGGGGGGAGGGGAGGGGGTGCATCCCAACGAAAGAGGCGCGCGCGCACGTTTTCTTATGGTTTTCTAGAAAGCTCGCGCTTGCGCTCTCAGCGGCGCGGACTTCCGAGGGAGGAACGCTCGCCCAGCAGGGCGGGGAAGGAGATGCGCACGCGGCTCGCCTCACCAAGAGCGGCGGCGGCGGCGTGTCCCAAGGGGAGCTCACCAGAGAGGCACCCGCACGCGAAGGAGGTCGACGAACCTTCCGCGGTCGCCGCCGCGAGGACCGCCGCACCGCGCTCTGAGCTCCCGCCCGCTCCCCCTTCCTGGAGGAGCCGCCTTGCGCTCCGGACGAGCCCACCGCGGACCGCTCGCCCCCTCCCCAACCCTCTTCCTCCAGCGACGAGGGAGATCCCTCCCGGGGAAGCTGCGAGTGGGGAAGCCCTCGCGAGCGCCCCTGCCCCGAGAGGCTTCGCGAGGCGCGGCGGCCCCTCCTGCGGCACGGAAGGCCCCCTCCGAGCGGGGATCGGCGGCGCGACCCGGATGAACGAACGACTCGCGACGGGCGCGATCGCCCGCGAGGTGAGAGGGGTGGTCGCGCCCTCCTGCGGGGAAACGCTCGACTCCAGCGCGCGTCTCCTCTTCCCTCCCAGCGCACCCGCTTCGCTCTCGCTCTTTTCGCTCCCCCTCGCTTCCCACGAGGGGTCGAGTCCATCGGGCAGGGAGGGCCGCACAAGCCTACGCGGGACTCTTCCACCCAGCATTCCGGGATCGCCTCTCCGTCTGTTCACCTGAGGCCGCGTTCATCGAGGGCACGAAGGGCTTCCCCTCTCCCGCGGTCCTTTGCAAGGGGCTCCGTCGACGGCGTAAGAAGCCGGGCGAGCGGCTCCCAAGGATGCCAGGCACACGGGAGGCGCGCGGTTGTCCGCCCTGCAGCAGTAAGAGGTGAGCGCGCGCCCCAAGCGCCTTTCTCGTTTCCTGTGATTGGCACAGGCCGCGTCGGAAGGTGGGCGGCAGTGCCCTGTGCACCGAAGCCTACGGGGTCTCCGAGAGGGCACCCGGAAACCCCTGTGGTCTCAGGCGCCCAAGGAAGGGGCAGAAAGGTGATGGCGGTCCGCTCCAGGGCCCACTGGAGGGTTGGGGCGCCGCTGCTGCTCGCGCGACTTCCGCAGCGAGGCGACTCTGCTCGCGAGAGCTCCCTTCCCGGTCGGTCGGCATCGCCCGAACGACGCGGGGCAAAGGGAGATTCGAGGACTCTGTCCGTCGATGCGGGACACCAAAGACGCCTCCCTATGACCCAGAAGGGAAGCTCCTGGCCCCCCTGCCCCGATCCCCAGCCTCGACCCTCTCTCCCAGAGCACCGTCCGGTGTCTCAGCGAGAGGGGTGGAGGACCGTCACAGGAGTGCCCGGTAGAGGGGAGGGTCCAGCTCAACTATCCCTGCATCTACAGAACGACGAGCTTTCACCTTCTCCGCCCGTCGTTAGGGACGCCTCTGGCCCGCCATCTCGCCATTCCAGGAGTTTCTCTTCCCCCTCCCTCCGCTCAGGGACTCGGGAACCGCACATGGCACGTAAGGGGGGGAGGGAGAGGCCAGGGACGTCTCCTTGGAATACCACGCAAGGGCGAGTCCTCTTCCAGGAGGCTCACTCCCTGCTTCCTTCCTCCGGTCCCTGAAGGGAAGCCGTCCACCAGCCTCTGTTTCCTTCTCTCCAGGCTCGTCATTTTTCGGGAAACCCCTGGCTCCCTGTGCTCGTCCGTTCCGCTTTTGCACCCGACCAAAGAGACGGGGAAGGGAACCCGCGGGATGCTCTGGGACCTCTCCCTGTTCCTTTACCACCCCTGCGGGCGCTCGAGGCCCTCCTCCCGTGGCTTCCTCCCCTCAACCGTTTTCCTCTCCTTCGGTGCGATCCTCCTCCCTGTCCCCCCCCCCCTCCTGCGCTTGTCAGAGAGCCATCCAGCGCTGAACTGCCTCTCAGAGGGTCGCGCGCGTTCCTCACGGTGGTTCCTAGGACGACGGTTGGGGGGAGTGCGGCACGCTCCGGGATTCCCCCCTCGAGTGGCTTCCTGACGGGAAGCACCGGAAGCACGGCCACCTATCTCCTGGCACCTGTCGCCTCGGCACTCGGGTTGCAGACGGCGGTGGGCGTGGGGAGGAAGGGGCGTGGGTTCGACCTTGGGAGGGACCTTGCCCTCGCGAAGTCTCCGTGCGGATGAGTTGGAAAGGGAGCGAGCTGGAAGGTGGTCCGTCCCCTTCGGCAATCGGGCCAGACTTGGGGAAGAGGCATGGGTTGGGTCTCTCCCCCCTCTCACCTCCACTTGGAGCTCCGCCCTTTCGCGAACGTTCCGAGCATGCCTTTCTCTGCTCCCCCCCTTTCCTCTTTTCTTCTTTCCCTCCGGAGGTGGTTGGGATTACTCCGGCGCTTCCCCCCCACCCCCCACTCCCAGCTTCTTCCACTTGGCCTCAAGGACACTGAAAACTGTCCTCAGGGGTCTTCCTGAAACTGGATGCACGTCTGCATGGTGCTGTCTATGCCTTTAGAAAGAAGAAGAGGGCGGGGCGGCTCCGTGATGTGCCCGAGGGCGACGCAGCGTGGGCGAATCTCCTTTGACAACAGCGTGGAGGGCGTTTCTCCTCGTCGCGGTCCACAGGTGGCGTGAGCACACAAGTGACTCCCGGAGATCCGCCCTTCTCTCCCCTTCTCGCAAAGCACTACGGGGGAGCGGGGCGACCCTCATAGGCAGCGACAACCGAGCGGAGGGCGTCCCTTGTTTGACCTTCCTTGAGGGTGAGGTGCAGGGGGGGGGGGAGGAGAGTCCTGGTGGACGGAGAGGATCGTCGCAAGAGGTGGCTGTCACTTGCAGAGAGTTCCGTCGGTCGGACCCCGACCTTCGACCGAAGTCCTCGTGCACTCGCAGTGGAGACAAAGTGGGAAGAGTCATCCAGAGGAATAGACGGAAGTTCGAGAAGAACCCGGCAGCGACCCCTGCAGTGTCCGAGTCCCGCGGCGAACCTGAGAAGGGGTCGGCGGGACTCGGGAGTGTCGCGCAAGCGCGTGTATGCAAGGACATGTTCAAACCGCGTGCATGCTCGCTCGAGAACACACGCGCGCCGATCTGCCTGCAGAGGCGCACGCAGGCAACTTTGCAGCGCGCACGCGCGCGCGCGCGCGCGAATGAGCATGTGTGCGGGCGTGCGAGCAGCCTGCGCGACGGGGGCGCGCGCGGGAGAATCCGCTTTCATCGCCCGATAGCGCCAGACTCCGCGTCGCCTATCCGGAGGCTTCCGGAGCTGCATTGTTGGAAAGAGGAGTGACCGGATGCGGATAGCGTCTCCGCGCATTGTTGCCGAGCGGAAGCTAGTGCCCCTCCTCCGTCCATTGCTGGGGAGCGAGGCAGGTTCTCGCGCCAGCACGAGGCGGACTTTTTTTTCCCCGCTGCTAAACCTCCGTCCTTCAGAGCCATGGAACGAAAACCATCGCCGTCGATGGCCTCGCGACTGCAGCGACCCCTCCAAGCGCACCCGGGGAGACCGGAGGGGCTGCTCCGAGTTGCGACAGTAATTGGACCTGGCTTTCCGGTTCGGGTGGTTCCCAAGCCAGGGGGTCTACTCCACGAACGCTGCGCGGATTTCCACAGAGAGAGAAGGACAGGAGGAGGCTCTCCCTTTCCTTCCCTTTCTTCCGCCTCTCCCAGCGCAGGTCTCAGCGTCCACCCGACGAGTGCGGGAAGCGCGTGCGGGAGATCGGGCGAAGTGCTGGACGTTCGACTTTCTTCCGGAAGATCGAAGACCACAGCTTGAGGTTCTCTCTCTCTCTCTCTCTGGCCTGGCTTTTCCCTCGACCGGCCTCTCCGCTCAGCCCCGAGGGCGCGCAGTTCCGCCAAGCCCTTTGCTGCTCCTCCACGTTTGACGGGCGATTCCGGCTCCTCCGAGAGAAGCCGAGCAGCCAGGCGTTCCGGGGCCGCCCTGTAGCATTTGCGCCCCAGAATCCTGCCTGGAGAGAGTGCAGCAAAGGACCCATGCGACCCCTCCTCCACCTTCCTGTCCGTTCCCGCGAGCACGAGGACGGGGACTCGCCGAATCCCTCGCTCGTCTCCCGACATCTCCGCTCCGTCAGCTGCCCACGATTCAGTCGCAAGTGCGAGCAGTCCGTGGTCCAGAGTTCGCCAGCCATTCTTTACAAAGCACGGAGAAGCGACGCTCTGCTCCCGGAAGGGGATGGCTTCCCCTTCCGCGGTGCGAAGTCACTTGCGTTGCCAAGTACCGCCGTCATCTTGGAGACAAGCCCCTTTTCCGTCCCCGGACTCCGAGTTCTGGAAGATAACGGTTCCCCCCCCCTCCTCTGCCAGCACTCCGAAGGGAGGAGAAGGTTTCTCTTAGATAAGGCTCGCGAGAGCGTCTCCTAAGAAGCCGCAGCGGCTCGCGAAGTCAATACGGATGGCGCGCAGTCCTCCTCCCTGAGGGGCCACCCGTGCCTCTCGTCCTGTAGCGTGACCCAGGGGAGTATCCAGGTTCTAAGTCTTTTTTTTTTTCATCCCTGGCCTGTGTCATGACCTTCCTGACCTCCAAGCGGAATGTCGGGTGCCCTGCAAGGTGCCCTGCAGCGGTCCCCAGAGCCTCCGCAGAGGCCCTTTGGCTAACGAACAGCTGCCTGGCCGTGCCCCATCCGCTTACGAGGGTGCGTGAGCAGAAGTGAGCATTCCCAGGAAGACCACATTTCTGGCAGGCGGCGATGGGTGAGCAGGGCAAGCCCATGCTCTTCCTCCTCCTCCTCCTCCCTCATGAGGAGCTCCACGGAGGCCAACATCCGTTAGTCGCTCACCACAGAAGGCCAAGCCGAGCGAAGCGCTCCGAGCGGGAAGGACAGAAGCAGGGGAGGCTGCTGGCAGGTCGCCGCGCGCCGTCGTCCCGGCAACCGATCAGTAGACTCTCTGTCGCGCGGAGCGCCTGTGGTGCGTTGCCTGCGGTCGTGCCCGGAGGAAGGACAGGTGGCCAGCACACGGGAGCGCGGGTCTTCCCTGATCCAAGGTCCCGGGAAGAGGAGGAGGAGGAGGAGGAGGCGGGGTATAATTCGGGAAGACGTCCAGGAGCAGGTAAAAAAAAAAAAAAAAAGACAGCGCGATCCCGGCGGCGGTTCCGGGGATATGGGAGACAAACGCTCCCCTCCCCTTTCTCCCCTCACTTCCGCCTCCCGCGCTGGAGGGTTGGCGGACGGCAGAGCCACCGAGCGTCTGCCTGCTCGAGGAAGCGCCACCACACCCACCCACGCTCCCGCTGTGGCGCGCCTTGCTGCCTGGCAACCGGACTGCTTTCCGACGGTGTTGCACCCGGCCAGTCTGTCCCCACCGCAGCCGCCGTCCCCTTTGCCCGGCAAAGGATGTGGGGAATGAAACGACCCCGGATAGTCCGGTAGGAGAGCGAAGCTCACGGTCTCTTTTCGCCGGGATCCTCCTGCCACATGTCCGGGAACGGGACCATTGCGGCGGCGGCGGCGGCGGCGCCCTCGAAAGTTTCCCTCCTGGAAGGACTCCTGTCGGCGCTTGCGGGCGGTGCTGCCACGCGGTGCGCTTCGCTACGTGCAGCTTCCGCATGCATTCTCAGCGCGCGTGCGTGCGCGCGAACTCGCTGGAGAGAAGACGCGCGGTGCTTCTGCACACATGTGTGCACGCGTTAGCGCGCAGTGCGCGGCGCGTGGGTCCGCGAGCGAACCAGCGCGCGGACACAAGAGCTCGCGTTCGCGCGCGCGGCATCTTGGATGCTCCACACGCACGCGTGTCCTACGTCCACGAACCAATGTGAGAAGACGTGAGCGCTCGCTCGCACGTCACACGCGTGCCGGTGCACTCAGGATCACACGTTTCGCCTCGCGATGCGCAAGTGCACGGCGCGGTCACGAGGGTGCAGTCCCCAGCTCGGTCGGAAGGTCGCCGGAAGATCTTCCAGGGGTCCCTCCCTCCCCTCCCTGGAGGGTGCCTCGACCCTCCACGGAGGACCCTCGAGTCTGCCCCGTCCCCGGGGGTCGAGCGCTCGGTCCGGCCCACTCAGAAGTCTCTTCTGCAGTGAACCTCCTTATCTCCACGGAGACGCGGCCGCTGCCCCCGCCTTCGCCTTATCTTCGAGAGAGCGCTCTCCGGGGAGGCGGCAGATGCGCGCCTACCGGGCGACGGCGGAGCCTCCGGTAAGCATCTCAACCTCGCTCGCTGGTCGGTCTGCTCTCCCAACCCTCTTCTCGCGTCCCCTCCGCCGTCCCCCGCGCGTGCCGGCGGCGTTCCTCTCCCTCAATGGTCAGGAGGCGAGTGGCGTCCGCAGCGACCCCTAAGGGGCCGTCCCCAGCATCCGCGCCTTGCTCCAGGGCTCTCCGCTGGAGGACCTCAGTCTCCTCCCACCCCACTCCTCGAACGGCATCAAGACCTGGCCCTCCTGGAGAGTCAGCAGACCGCACGACGACCCTCAGGCTCGGGCCGGGCCTTCGGCGCATCCATCCTGATCATTGCCGGCGACAGACTTGTCCCCCTCTTCCAGTCAACTCCCTTTCGAGCTCCGGTGAGCCCGCTCGCGGGACTCACGACTCTTGGTCTCCCTTCCCGAAATTTTGCGGTCCTCGGCGGGCAAGGCTGCCCTGTGAAGAGCGGCCTTGCTCCTCAGTGTCTCCAGATAGGGGGAGTCGGGGTCCCCCTCTCTCTGCCGTCTCTCATGTCCATGGAGACGAGCACAAGCGAGCGGGGCGCACGTCTGCCACGGGAGTCGGCGCCGCCGCTTCGCCCCCTTCCCTTCTGGACTAGGATGAAGCATCCCTCCTCCTACCCTTTCCCCACCCCCGAGGGGCGAGCACCTCCCGGAAACGACCCTCCTCGGGGTGTGGAGGTTCCTCGTCACGCGTAGTGTTTCGTCAGGCTGCTCCCATCTCTCTCCCCCTCCTTTTTGTTTCCGCCCGGCTGGCCTGGGAAGCTGCAAGCGCTCGTCAGCAAAAGGCGGAAGTCGCCGCAGCTTCCACCCGTAACCGTGGCGACGGGTTCCGAACAGCTTCCCGCGCCGTGGCCATCCTCGAGCAGCGGTTTCTCCCCTGCCTCTCTCACTCCCCCCGTCCGCTACAGGGGTGCTGCGGCCCACCTCCAGCCTTCCCAGGAAAGTGCGGTCAGTTCTCTCTAGGCACGTCCAGAGGCGTCCTGGAGGTTTCCACCTTGGTCCCGCCGCTGCGCTCTTGGATTCTCCGGCGGTCCGGCCCTCCCTCAAGATCCAGCGCGGGAGTGGAAGGGAGAGAAGGGGAACCCCGGCGTGCCTTCCCCGGATGCAACGCGTCGCCCCTCTGGGCGTGCTCAACTGCCGAAACCCAGCTGGCCAGAGCTCACGAGCTCACCCGGCTCACGAGCTCACGAGAACCCGGAGCTCACGTCCCATCAATCGTTGCCGTTGCAATACCTGCTGCTCTCGTGGGTGGGAAGGGACGAGGTGGGAGGAGGTCCCTAGGAAGGAGAAGGAAAAAGAGGAGCACGCGAGGGGGTGGGCGGCGGCCACGCGAAGGGATGCGCCCTCCGGAGACGGGGGACCATACCGGAGCATCCTGGGCGCGTGCGCTCCCACGCAAGGATGCGCGGGAGTCCCCCCGTCGCCCGCACTCCGTGCGGTCCGCGGGAGGGAAGTAGCGGAAGCCGCGCGCGCGGAACTTCTCGCGCGTGACGCACCGCTTCCTCCCGGCGCCCGCCCCCGGGCGTTTGCGGGTTCAGGAGCGAGGGACGAAGGAGGAGGGGGAGGGAGTGACGGCCCTCCTCTCCCTCCGCCTGCTGCTGGCCCACATCCGGGCTGCGGCGATGGGGGCTCTGCGTAACCACAACGGAGGGGCTGCGAGACGGCGTCACCCCGCGCGCCTCCGTGGCAGCTGAGCTGTCGGGCGATCACGAGGAACTCCCGCGGCAGCGGCTTGACTGCATCCGGGTCGCCGCCTCGGACGACCCAAGTGAGCTCATCCACCTCCATGCCTTGACCTTGCAGGAATCCAAGGGTCACCGCTACAGGTTCGGGGTGGTCCTTAAGGAGCTCAAGGAGGCTTCGTCGGAGGCTTACCGCGTCGCCCTGGTGACCTTCGTCAACTGCCTGCTGATCTCGACCCGGGGCACGCGCCACCGCGTGCGCATCAGGAGCGAATTCATCGGTAGGTGCCGCGCAGTCTCTCGCTTGGCATCGCCACCGTCGCTTCCATCCCCATTCCTCTTCCAGGGCTGAAGCTGTTGGATGTGCTGCAGCAGTTCAGGTGAGCAGACGCCCTTACACTCCCTGACCTTTGCCCCTCTCCGCAAGAGCGATTTGCAACACCCTGCAGGGACTCCCTACTCCGCTGCTCCCTTCCGCTCCTCCGCGGCCACAGATCTGCGCCTTCCCCTTTGCCCCGACGTGACGAAAGGGCTCTTCCTCCTTCTAACTCTCCCCCTCACCTCCTCCCTGTCGAAGTTCCAGAGCCGCCGCTGCGAGCCGGGGGATGGCCTCTCCGGCTTTCTTTCTGGTCCTCAGGCGAGTGGAGGACAAACAGTCCTCCGGAAAGACGCGCGAGGACGTCGCGCCCGAATTCCCGCCGGGTTCCTCCCCTTCCGACTTTCGTTCCTCCCCCTCGCTTCTCCTCCTTCGTACGGGCGCCACGCGCACGTCGTGGCGCGGCGCTCCGCCGTAGCCGCTTTCAGGAGCTGACCTCGGGGCACCTCCCCCCCTGGGCGCCTCTGCTTTCTGAGGCGGAACCCCCGCGCCGCATGAGGTAGAGGAGGGGGTAGCGAAGGCGAGGGCGCCGCGAAAAGGAAGATCCAAGCATCAGCCCTCTTGGAAGATTCGTCTCCCTTCGGGACGGAAGCATCCTCTCGGAGCCACTGGCCGTGGAGCAGTCCAAGGAGACGGAGTCCAAGTGTCCCAGAGAGGCGCCGCCCGCGCCGGGTGACCTGGCGATCTCTCGCTCTCCCTGCAGGGCGCCTCCCAGCGCCACCCCTTCCACTGCTCCCTATCCGGTAAAGAGAACAACGAAAAAGAGACGTCCGCGCCACGCCTTCCCTCTCCCTTTCCACCTTTCCGGAAGTGCTCACAGTCGCTCCCGAGTTTCTCCAGGAGCTCCTTCGGCGCGCTTCTGTAGTCGTTGCCGCTTACGTGGCACCAACAGCTCTCATGACGCCAGGGGAACCACGAGCCGTTCCGTGGCGCTCGGAGCCACCGATGTTCAGCTGGGTTCTGGGGAGCTATATGCGTCACACTGGCACATCGCGACTCCAAAGGGAGCGGCATGGAATCCTTGGGTTGCTTGGCCCCCTGGGAGCCTTCTGCCCGCACACGTGACAATGTGGACCACGGGGGAAGGGGAAGACGAGCTTCCTGGCTTTCTGGGGAAGCCGGATTTCCCGGGGAAAGCCTTCGGTGGTCGGTCCCCATCTACCGGGGTCCCGGGTGCGCCACCTCAGAAAGGAAGGTGTCCTTCGAGGCTCCAGGAACTTAAAGCGATAAGAAGGAGCAAAAGGGGTCAGCAAGTAATTGGTCTGCTACCTCCGAGTCCACCATGGATCGATCTTAAATCACCTATCTCCCCTGATGACTTTTATTCCTCCTCCCCTCGAGCCACACTGCGAATCCGCCATACTCGCCGCCAGCTCGTAGCAGCGCGACCCACGACACCGCTTATAGTCGCATGATCGAGTTGATTTCGAGAGGTGTGATCTAGAAAAGATCTCGACGCATGATCTAGAAAGACTCAGTATCTGCCGTGGACCAAACTGTTATGTTGGTAACTCAAAACTCTCCAGACCTTCCCATGCAGGCAAGAAGAAAATGCCGCTGATGTCAATGAGGAAAGAGCACAGCCACGCGCAAAGCGAGTTCGAGCAGCAGTGAGGCCTCTCCTCTGGTGCACTCCCCACGTTTCCAAAAACCCCTGAGGCATCCTTGCTAACGAACTTTTCCCTGGGGATACCTGGAAGGTACACAGGGGTGCGTTTCAGCAGACCAGAGGTCCTGGGTCTGGTCCGATGTCAGCTCCATCACTGCGATGGGACGGGCGTGTCAAGTGGTTGGAAGAGGCAGGGCACCAGGCCGAGTCTTCTGGTGCCGCCCTCGCGTCGAGAGCACTGGCTGTGCTGCTCCACGAAGCGTATGCTTTCGATGGGGTCCCCCTTCCTTTTGCTGCTGGAGCCCCCTTGGAAGAATCGTGCGGTCTCAGCCGGAAACGCGTCTCGGGATATCCCGGAGACGGGGAGGGAAACTTTGGAGATACGTGGGAGTGATGGCGCTCTTCGGAAGCCCTCGCGTGGAAATCGATGCCGCTCTTTCACACCGAGATGTTGCCATTCCGTTTGCGCGTCACAGAGACCACGCGACACTGGTTAGGGCTGCTGACTCCGGGGCATCTCGGTGCGAGAGTTCCAAATCTTTCGAACCCAAAGGAACCCTTTCGTCCAAGTACACCTTACCAACTCGTAATCCGTGCTTTCTGTCGTCCAGAATCGAAGCGCAGTACCGTTGACCCGTCGAGACAACTTTCACTTCGCGTTGGCCCATCCTCAAAGTAAAAAAGCGTGGTGGCTGCGCATCTCATCCTCCCTGTGCTTTTTACACAAAGTCGAGAGGCACCCAGGTGCACGCAATGCTCGCGGTGCATGCCAAGTGCTCACGCCTCTTGTTTCCGGCAGCAGTCAGCGTCGCTGCCCAAAGAAACAAAAAAGGGGTGAGTCTTCTTCATTTTCCCTCGGCTTATGATTTGAAGAACTCATCAGATGTGTGCTCTGCACTTCTCGTGTTACGGATACGAAGCCCAGCGCTATTAAGCTTGTCCGTTGCATCTCGATACTTAAAAACACGGATTGATAGTCCGCGGACCTTGTGGTAGAATAAATGCATGTTGTCAAGGAGATGTGTAGCCTGCTCTCCGGAGCCATCAATAAACCATTGTTAGCGAACATCTCCGCATGGCGTGCTCGCTGGAGCTATTCATAACGCATGAGGCGCGTCCGACCATTGTTAGCGAATATTTTCGCCCCGGCCGTGCTCGCTGGCGCTATTAATATATGGAAGCGTATTTTGCCCTACTGGCGAGAGCACTTCAACGTGCATGCATATACAGGAAACCTTGTTTGGCGCGCGTTGTTTTATGACGGACACGCTCTTCGGACGGATGGATCCTTTGTTTTGTTGTGCTTTTTTGTTTAGCCGGCGAATTCCGGTTTTGCGATTGAAAGCAGGAAGCGAAAAGGCCTCTCAGACCCCGCCCGTCCGTTCGATTGGACCTTCGCGCTCCAACGGGCCGTCAGAGTTTGGAGGCTGCAGGACGGAGCATGCGATTTGGCCAGCAGTCGCTCGTATCTTTGTTTCCTCCCCCTCCTCGCATCACGCCCTCTTCTCCACCACCCCTGCTCCTTTGGAAATGCGGCGGGGGGCCGCGGCGCACTCTGGAAACGGCAACCGAGCACGCCTCAGCTCTTCGGAGAAAGACGCGACCCTTCGCCGCAGAGCAGGGCAGGCCCTGTCCCCGGAGGAGCCCAACTCCCGACAGTCCCTCTCGTGACGAGCGAGCGAACGGAACCCCGCGGTTCAAGCCACTTTCCTCTTCCCGTTTCCGTGAGCGTCGTGCATCCTTTGGAGAGAGAAGGGGAGTCCCGGGAACCGCTTTGGGACTCGTTTGGTAGGGAGTTTCCAGCTCGAGAGGGACACAAGCCAAGTCTTTCAGACCAAAGCATCCCGAACTTGGTGTCGGGCGCCTCCCGAACGATTCCCGTCAGCGGGAAAAACGCGAAGACGGCGGTTCCACGGTTTCTCTCGCCTTCCGGTGGCAGTTCTCACCTTCCGAGAGACTCGAGAGGGGGAGGGAAGAGGAAGTGGAGAAGAGAGTCCCTTTTCCCTCTCCCCATCCTTTCTCCGTCCTTTCTCGGCCATTCACTTTCCCGTTGGGTTCTTCCTCTCCCCTTGCATGTGTTGCAGGCGCGAGTCCTCCCCGGACTCCGATCTGGCTGTCCAGCTGGATGCCTTCGAGGAGCAGAAGGAAGCCGACGAGTCCCAGCTTTCGACCCCCCACGATGTGGACCTCAGTAGCCACGCCGACGTCTTCTACGCTATCTTGCGACAGGTACCGGCTGCGGTCTCGGGGGAGTTCAGTTCGGACTACTCCTCTCCCGAATCGCTGTTGAAGGCGGCGAGGGGAGGTGCCCTCGGTCCTCTCCGGCCTGGCTGCGAAGGTCCCAGGGCCCTCTTTTCCCATCCTTTCCTTAACATTGCTCCCACGCAGCCTTTCTTTTACAGGTCATCGGCACCCCTCAGGAGATTCCCTTCCTGTCCGTCCTGCAGCATCTCCTCCGGATCGACTCCAAGGACGCCCTCAGCGACCTCATGTGGGACGCCGCGGAGATGCTGGTACACCGCGCGGTGCTGCTGGAGAGCAAGGAGGACTCGGCTAATCTCCTCCGGGCGACTTCGTCCGTCGCCAGGGGGACTCCAGCCGCGCGGACGAAGACTCTGGATGGGCTTTGCCGCACTTGCCACCGCGCTGTGGACGCCAGTGAGGTCAGGGAACGCCTCCCGGCGAGGCGCTCCATGACCCTTGCAGACTGTGGGCGTCGACAGCTCCCACCCCCCTCCGAAGGACCTCCCCGAGGCTTCCCTCCTCCTCCTCCTCCTCCTCCTCCTCCTCCTCCCCCAGCGGTGTCTCCTCCCGTTGTGCCCGTTGGAGCCGCCCCTCCTGCGCCACCACCTCCCCCCTTGCCCGCGCCCTGCACGGCGACAGCGGCGCACCTCTCTGCGACACCGGACCGCCTCCGTCTGAGGGGCACCCCCGCGCTGGCGCCTCTTTTCCCCCCCGCCGCCACCCAGGAGCCCGTCCCTGTGCTCCCGCAGCAGCAGACGCCTCAGCCCAAGGCCAAGATGAGAACCATCAACTGGAACAAGATACCCCACCACAAGGTGAGGACCGCTCGGCGAGACCGGCTGCATGGGGCCGTCAGGCAGCAGCTCCCCAATGTAGGAGCTCTGACGCCATCAGTCGACAGGAAAGGGAGGGGGGGGGGGGGAAGAAAGCGCGCGAAGCTGTCAAAGGAGGAGGGGGATGAAGCAGGAGATGGGCTGAGCACTCGAGGGGGCGTTGCGCCCGCGGCATCTCAGATCCTCCTGACTGCCGCCTCAGGTAGTCGAGAAGACCACGAACATCTGGCAGCTGGTGGCCCGCAACCAGGAGAAGAGTCCACAAATGGAGTTCGACTGGCCCAGACTGGAGGACCTCTTCTGCCTGCAGGGTGCCTCCGGACAGGGCTCGCCCAAGTCCGACGCGGAGCGCCGCAGGGGCGGCGCAGCGTCGGCGCCGGCGTCGGCGGAGGTAGGGGCAGCGACGCCCTGGGGGGCGGCAGCGGTTTGCAGCAGCGTCCGCCGCGCCCGTTTCCAGGTGAACCTCCTGGACGGGAAGCGCAGCCTGGCAGTCAACATCTTTCTGCGCCATTTCCGGATGTGAGCCCTCGTTCTGCCGCCCTTCCTTCCCCGCGACCCGACCCGGACCTCCCTCCCTCCGCTTCCTTCCAGGCCCAACGAGGACATCCTCTCGATGGTGCTCGCGTGCGACAGCTCCTCCTTCGGCGCTGAGAAGCTGCGTGGGCTGCTGCGCCTCCTGCCGGAGGCGGACGAGAAGGAGATGCTGCTCAGCTACGACGGGGACCCAGGACGCCTGGGTACCGCCGAGCGGTTCCTCCTGGACCTCATGCGCATTCCCAGGTAGGTGCCTCTCGCTGTGATGAATAACACGATACTATTAAGAAATTTCTTGGTAGTATCGTGTTATCCATCATAGAAGTATAAGCTACTTGCACCTGCAAGCAACTTATACTGAAATTTCACTGTGTCCCCTCCCCTTCTCGCGCTCCAGCCCTCGTCGCCCCCCCCCCCCTGCCTCACCCATCCGCCTTTCTACTTCCTCTTCCCCCATTCTCCTGTTGCAGCTACAAGCTGCGGATCGAAGGGATGCTGCTGAGGGAGGAGTTCGAGGCGGGGATGTTGTCCCTCGAAAGGTCCACCCAGGCCATCTCCGAGGCCGCTGAGAGGCTGCGGACGTGCCGCCCCTTGCAGGACATCCTCTTCATCTTGCTGGTCACCGGGAATTTCCTGAACTCAGTAAGGGAGGAAAGGAAAGGGGCCGCGGGTGGGAAGTACCGAATACCCGGCTGCCTGCGAGTGTCACGGCGTACCGGCCGTTCTTTCTCCTCAGGGCGGTTACGCTGGGAACGCCGCAGGAGTGAAGATGGCATCGCTGGCCAAGCTGAGTGACACGCGCGCCAACAAGCCCGGCGTCACCCTCCTGCACTATGTGGCCACGGTGAGCCGCGCGACCCGAAAGTGGGTTTGAATTTTCCCGAGGCGGTTTTCCCCAGGAAGCGGAGAAGATCGACCTGACACTCCTGGATTTTCCCTCCGAGATCCCGCAACTCGAGGAGGCGTCCAGGTGAGAAACGACTCCCCTCCCTTACTTCCCTTCTCTTTCACCCTTCCTTCTCTTCCTTCTCCTGTTTCTCTCCTTGTCTTCCTCCATTCCTTCTCTTCCTTTTCTTCTTCCTTCCTTCCTCCTCCTCCCTTCCCTTTGCGGAGGTCCCCGGTTTCGTGGTCTTCTCTCCCCTTCTCTTCCTCCCCTCCTTTTCCTCGAGGGCACCATGATATAGTTGCCGTCACTCGTCGCCCTGATCTTCGCCTCCCTAAGGCTCTCTCCCTTTCCAGAGTGTCCCTGGAGCAGCTGGACGCCGAGGTCTCCGCCCTGGAGAGCCGCGTCATGAAGCTGAGCGTCCAGGCGTCTGAGGCGGAGACAGACGTGCGTTCCCGGCTCGAGGACTTCCTGAAGGCGTACTCCGAGGAGGTGTCGTCCTTGAGGGCCGAACTGCGTCGCCTGGAGACGCTGCGCCTGGAGCTGGCCGAGTTCATGTGCGAGGAGCCGGCGTCCTTCCAGATGGACGAGTGCTTCCGCACGTTCCACGCCTTCTGCGCCAAGTTCGCCGCCGCCGTGGCGGACAACCGGCGCCGCAAGCGTCAGGAGGAGGAGGCACGGCAGAGGCGGCGCGCCCGCGATGAGGCGCAGCGCGCGGCGGCCGCCTCCCTGGCCGCCTACGGTGGCGGCGGCGAGAGCGCACTCCCAGAGCCCGCCGGGATGTTGCAGCAGGTGAGCCGTTGGGTTCGCCGTCGGAGGCAGCCCCCCGCACCTCCACCCTTTCCCCCGCAGGTGCCGAGGAAGTCGTCCCTGGAGCCGGAGGTGCTAAGCTGCCGCTCGCTCAGCAGCTCCCCGCTGCTGACCAGGAGGCGCGTGGGCTCGGCGTCCTTCCACCACGTGCCGCCCGCGGGAGGCGCCACGGGCGGCGGGAGGAGGCGCGTCCCCTCCGATGAGGAGCAGCAACAGACCTGCCTCCTCAACTACCTCAAGACCAGCGGTCACGACGCCGAGAACCGGGAGCGCCCGACCTGCAGCACGGACCACGGGCGGGAGTCTTTCGGGTCTCTGGACCGCTCGTGGACGCGGGAGAGGAAGAAGGTGGCTGCGGTGGACAGAGGTCACTGCCCACGGGGCGTAGCGCCGTGCCCAGGAGACGACTCCGACTCCAAGAAGAGGTGGGTGCTGCCGCCGTGCCCAGGTGCCCCCTCATGCCCTGCCGCCCGCTCCCCTAGGGGACTCCTGCACCGCATCGAGTCCTGGCTGAAGATCGGCCGGGATGAGAAGAAGAAGAAGGAGGAAGAGGCTGTGGACGCGTGCGGCACCCGGGGGGGTCAGCGGGGTCAGCAGCGGCTCTTCTCGGTTGCCGGCGACCTCGAGGACGAGCGAATCCACGAGTGGTCCGGGCCGAAGGTCGATGTCGTGCGAGTCCTGGACAGCATCGAGGACCTACAGCCGAGGTTCGGGAGATCGGCGCCAGGGGCCTCCCGGGTCATCACTCCGGCCGAAGAGGTGGCAACCGCTCCGCCGCTCTTCCCGGAGACAAACGAGGGGCAGGGGCAGACCGCCCCGTCCGCTCTGCAGGTAGTTCCCCCTCCCCCCGACGCGCAGGTGCCTTCCTTGGCTCCTTGCGCGCTGTCGCAGGCGCTGCAGGCGCTGCGCTCTTTGCAGGCGATCCCGGAAGCCGGGGGAGAGCGACGCCCTCGGGATGCACGGCTGACCCTGCACTTCCGCCCTTCTGCCGACCGAGCGGGCGCGTCCTGCCCGCAGGCGGACGACGACGCCTCCACCCGCGCGCCGCGGGACGGGCGCAGCGGGTGGCGCGGCGACCGGCTCGTCCGCCGCCCGGCAGGCGTCGACGACGACCCCCCTTCCCCGGAGAGGCAGCCCGCGAGGTGCGGCGGCCCCGAGGAGGAGGGCCTAGGAGACGGGACCTTCGACCGATTCTCGGACGTGAGGCGCACCCGCCGCTTTCGGAGGGGCCGCGAGGAGGCGCCTCCGGAGCGGACGGCGCCCGGCGCGCCGCCGCTGGCCAAGAAGCGATCGCGCAGCAACATCGAACGGGCGGAAATCGTCCACGCGCTGCAGCGGATGGAGCGTGCCAGCATCCAGCTACACGGACTGCCGGTGGAGGAGGCGGAGTCGCCACCCGAGGACGGCTGGCGCCAACGCCTCGCCAGGAAGTTCCGCGCCATCGACTCCGACCAGCCCCAGGCGCCCGCGGTCCCTGCCTCTCACGCCCTCGTCGGCCCTTCACTACCGCCCGCGGGGACGAACCCGCAGGATGCCGAGCACGAGCGTGACGAGGGCTTCGAGGAGGCCCACAGCCTCGTGTGCGGGGGCTGCGAGGCGGAGGCCCCGAGGGGCGCCACCCCCGGGCACCAGCGGGAGGAGGTCGCCGGCGGGAGGCGGCGCGGAGAGGAGCCCCTCCCGGCGAGGTGCCCCGTCAGGACAGCGGGTCTCCCTAAAGCATCGTCCGCGAGGACCGGAGCGGCCCGCTCCGGCCCCCTCGTGTCCAGCAGAAGCGCACCCACGGGCCCTCCGAACGGCGCCAGACCCGCGGACAAAAGGCCTGCCAGCAGGTCCACGGCCGCTCTCGGTGCGGGGCGCCGCGAACCCCTCGACGCACGGGGGGCCTGCGCCCCGGCCCAAAAGTTCAGACCGAGGGAGACCCCCAGGAGAAGCCACGTGGGTCCCTCCTCTCCGGACAGGGGCAGTAGCACCCCCAGCGTCTCCCGCCTTTCTGTTCCCAACGGACCCTCCCTCGCCCCGGCACCCTTAAGGGGTTCCCCGCAGAGGGCGGCCCGGGGCTCACCCAGGAGCGGCGGCTTTGGGTTCATGCGGCCCACCGCCTCGAGCGCCGCCAAGAACGATCGGCCCGGAGGGTCCGTCCGTGGCAGGCAGCAGCAGCCGCACCAGCACCAGGGTGGCGCCAGGGCGAGGTGAGCGCCTCCAAGAGGTCGTCCCCAGCAGTCCAGCAGTCCGACGTCCAGCCTCCACGCTACCCCCCTCCGGAAGCGCCCCCGCGGAAAGGGGGCAGAGAGAAATATACGGCGGCTCTGCTGCTACGTGCAACTGACTGCCTTCTTGGTTGCCCGGGAGACGGAGGCACCCGGTCTGCCTCGCTGCGCCGAATGCGGGGAGCTCCTCGCCGCCACCGTCGTCGGCACTCTTCGATCCGAAGCCAGTGACGGCAGCATCCCTGCAGGAGCAGGTCGAGCCCGCGGAGGATAGAGTCCGGCGGCCCTTGCAGTTGCCCGTGGGAGAGCCAGGCTCCGGGGGAGGCGGCACTTCTAGAGGGAGACGGGACTCACGGGACGGGTAGGGTCGGACGGGAGGCTCTCGCGGCGTGCCCCGCGGAAAGGCTGTGGCAGCAGCGAGCGGGTCCCCGGGCAGCAGGAAAGCAGCGAGGCCTCTGCGAGACCCGCGAGACCCCCTTCCTCGGCACAGTATGTTGGCGTGCCGAATTCCTCCCGTCGCCGCCGCTGGCACCCTGGTGCGGAGGGCAAGCAACCTCCCGGGGAAGACACAGGAAATCCGGAAGGCAAGGGAGGAGGAGGAGGAGGAGAGATCGTATGGGCACTTCGTCGGGTCCTCGGTCGCTGTGGCGCCCCACGAACGACCTTCGGCTGTCCATGGTCTCTGGCTCGCTCTGTCCGAGCTGGGGAAGCTCGGAGCGCGGGTCTCCGCGCGGCGTTTCCTCAAAGCAGGCCGCCCGCCACTAGGCAAGGAGATCTGAAGACCCTGGATCAGGGGAGGATGGCCGCGAGGGGGTATCTCACGCGACCCTATGAAAGGGTACCGCACCCTCCTGCCCAGGGAACGCGCGCACGGGAAAGGGCGACCAACTCGTCGTCCTGGGTGACGGCGGCGCCAGCTCTGCCTCGGTCTCCGTGACCACCCCACCGCCGCGGGGCGCTACCGGCTGCAGTCGAGGGACAGTCGGCCTGACGGTCCCCATTCGGCTCTTACGAAAGCTGACGGCGAAGCGGCACGGAGGCCCCTGATGGCTGTCCCCGCTGCGGTCCCTTCTGACCACTGCTCTTGGGGTCGACCGCAAGGGTCCTCCAAACACGAGCCTCCTCACTTCCAAGAACTCTTCACCCCCGACAGGCTCCTCTTCCGTGGAGCGCGCGCTCCAGAGACCGCCCCCTTGCGTCAACGTCGTCCCCCCGGATCGAGTACCCGCCTCGCCTCTTGGGCGGGATTTGCTGACCTTTCCAGGACACAACCAACGCCGTTGCTGCCCCCACGGGATTCGCCCCCCCGATCCCTACTTATCCCGCCCCATACCCTCCACAAGGGAGGAAGGGAGGGGGCCACGGTCCCCGCCGCGCCACTTCATGACCCTCTGCTTGAACCTCCATTGCTGCTCCCTGCTCCTGGCTCCGTGCCCTTCCGGGAGCCTCTCTTCCAACTGCCCTCCCCACGAGGGGTCGGCTGCTTTTCCCTGGGCACCCGTGGTGCGTTGCACCGCGCCCAGGTGCCGCTGAACAGCTGCCCTGTTGGGCATGGCTGCCCAACCTTGGTCCTCCCCCCTCTGGAGCTGCCTCACCCTCCATCGCGCTTCCTCCCTGCCCCTTTCCGGTCCCCGAATTCCTTCCAACTCCGGCGTCGGCAGCAGCGCCCCTAGGCGCGTTGCTGGCACGCCCTCCAGGTCACCTCCTTTGCGTGGGCCGGGACTGCCGGGGGGAGAAACGTCCGCCCTTCACGAACCCTGCACCCCGCCCTCGATCCTTCGGGACCATCTCAACCTCTTGCATAGAGCCGGCCAGGAGAGGGCAGCAGCCCGGGCGGAGGGTTCGCCCGCGAGATGAAATGGAGGAGGAGGGAGATGGGCCGGTCCCGCTCTGGGAGGTCGGACTCGCAGCTCATTCCTCTCTGCGTTGCCCACTCATTTCCGAGGTCCCCGCGGGCAGGCCCGAAACGCCGGACGGGATGTGCCCTCAGAGGTAGAGACCGTCCTTCGCGGACGCGACCCGCTCACCTTTTCCCTGCTTGCAAGGCCACTGGGTCCGGCCACCATCTTGGCGCTTCCCTAAGGTCCGCTGGAAGTTCAGTCGGGCCGTGCGACCAGACCCCGGTGGGGCGCGACCCGGAGGATGCGATCCGTCGGGTAGGAGACCAGGGGCTCCCGGCGGGCAGTCCGGCGCTGCTCCTCCCTCCCTAGGTCGGACTTGCGCGGTCCCTCGACTCTTATCTTCCTCAGAAGCTGCTGGGCGGCGGACGTCCCGGGAGGAGAGTCCTCTCCCCGGATCGCGGCGCGGTCAGGGTCACGTCGAGCTCGGCGCGCTCCCTCTCCGAGGCTGGAAGCGCCCGCTGGCCGTGACGGGATGGCGCAAGTGCGGCAGCGGCCGTGGTCCCTGGCGAAAGGAAGGTCGCCCGCCACCCCTTCGTCTCAGACTCGTGCCCGGGAAATCCTTCGTCCCCCGGGAAGTGCTGACCCTGAAGCCGGACAGGGCCTCCCCCGCCTCGGGCGAACTTTCTCCGGCCCTGTGGGAGTCTCGGAGAGAGGCGCGGGCGGGCCGACCCGGGACGGAGGGCGAAAGCCAAGGCCGCCACGGAGAGCATCTCCCAGCGAAGAATGCTCCCCTCTGATCTCTTGCCCTTCGCCCTTTGCCCAAGCGGTTCTTCTTCGAGGAAGGACCGGCGGTTGGTCCTTGGGCGGCCCCATTGCAACCCCCGGGACAAAACTGGGGAGCCAAGATGAGCGCGGGGCAGAGAACGGGCGCGCGACAGCTTCGCCCCTGCGATCGCGAGGACCCTCTGGGGAAACAGCGACCCTGCCCCCCTCGTTGTGGGACCACTCTTCCGTCGGCCCTTTCCCAGCCGCCGGAGGGGCGAGTCACCCCTCTCCACTCGTTATCCCTCCTCTCCAGTCCCATCGGGTTGCCCGGCGACGCTTCGGTCAACAACCTCGGGGCACCGTTAGCCCTCGAGGACGGAGGAGTCGTAGGGTGGGAGAGAAAGGGGGAGTCGCGCGCGCGATCGTGGAGCGCGCAGGGAGAAGAGCTCCAGCGCTCCTCCGAATGAGCAGCCTCTCTCCGACGGAGTGCCGGTGGTCATGGAAGCACCAGTCGCCGGTGGACCAGAGTCGAGGACGCATCAGCCCCTTCCTTCGGGCTCCGGACCACGCTCGCGGCGCCGGCTGGTACTCCCGATGGCCTCCAGAAGAACGTAAGTTGTTGTCCTTCTTTTCGCTTCCGCCCCGCCGCCGGGTCTCCTAGGAAACTCCCTCTTCCACCCTGGCCGGCCTGCTCTTTCCATCCGACCTCCCACTCTCCCTCATGAGGCCCCCCGGACGGAGAGAGGGAGGGAAAGAGAGAGAGAGAAAAAAACCTCTCCTTCGAAGAGCGTCCTCTCTAGAACACCGCTGCACCCGCTTCCCAGTTGGAGAATCCGAGGGGAGATGGCGCTCAGAGCGACGAACGTCTGCCATCGTCCAGGCTGAGTGGGGAATGGAGAGGAATCGCATTCCCCACTCTGGCTAGAGGACGGGGGGAGGGTGGGTGGGAGTGCAGCGTCGCTCTCCCGTACCTCCGCCGCCGTCGCCTGCAGCTGTCGTTCGGATCCGCTCTCTGCCAGCTTTCGGACGTCCCAGGGGCCAAGCAGCAGGCAGATTCGACCGGGACAACCCTCCCCCCCCGGAGGTGCTCTTTCCCTCCTTCCAGAGCTGGGCTCTTTCGCCTCTCCCTCCCCACCCATGAACCCTCCCCGCACTCGCTGCTCTCACGGCTCTGGTCTGTCCTCCAGGGAGCAGCCATCCCTTCGGGCAGTGCGGAGGACCTCTGTGGCCTGGACCACGCGGCTCCTTGTCTTCTTCATCTCCTTCTGGTGCTCCTTCTGTCGCATCTCCGGAGACGGCGTGAAGATTCCCGACATGCCGCGAAGAGTGCTCCAGAGGACCGTGAGTCGCCTCCTCCTCCTCCCCTCCGGGGGACAGGGCCTCGCGTCCCCTCCCCGAAGTCAGGAGGCACCGAGGCCTCCCTGACCCCTCCTTCCTTGCAGGAGAACCTGGTGCGGGAGCGTGGCTATGGGTTTGCGGCCCACCGTCTCGTCACGGACGACGGATACATCCTGCAACTTCACCGCATCCTTCCGCGGAACGGCTCCAGACGGTTCCCGGTGCTCTTCGTCCACGGCGCCATGGGCGCATCCTCTGACTTCGTTCTGAAGGAGCCCAAGGACTCCCTGGGTAGGGCCGTGGGCGGGTGTGGAGGGCGGGAGCCAACGCCACTGCCGGTCCAGCCTTCCAGCTGGCGGACGCCGGCTACAGCGTCTGGCTGATCAACATGAGGGGCAACACATACAGCCGGGGTCACGTGCTAAGGGACATAGGCCCTCAATACTGGGAGTTCAGGTGAGGAGGGGGGTGCTCCTGGGTTGTGGAGGGGTGGAAGAATCCGGGTCTCCCCGCGGCCCTCCTCTTCCCCGGGGGGCCACCCACCCGTCACGCAGCTGGGACGAGATGGGCAAGCACGACCTCCCCCGCACAGTGGACTTCGTGCTGCGCACCGAGAGCCGCGAGCGACTCATCCTCGTCGGCTACTCCATGGGCACCACGGTGTTCTACGCAGCCTGTCAGCATCACCCGGACATCGTGACCCGGATCAGACTGGCCGTGTCCCTGGGGCCAGTGGCTTATACCCACAGCGCCACCAGCCCACTGGTCAGGGCTCTGGCGCCCATCCTGTTCGACCTGAAGGTGAGGACTGCCTCCGCTCCCCCTCCTTCCGCTTCCTTCCAGAACTTTGAGGCTCTCCTGGGCAAGGAGGACTTCCTGCCCCACTCCCAGGGGATGGAGAGCGTCCTGCGATTCGTCTGCGACCGCTCCGTCGCCCAGAGGCAGCTCTGCGTCAAGTACTTCTTCATGCTGGTGGGCTTCGACCCCTTCCAGTTCGACCCCGTGAGTCAGCGGTCCCGGGGCTGCGCCCGAGACCCGCCGGCCGCTTCCCTCCCCGCCCCTCCTCCTCCTCCCGCAGGACTTCGTGCCCGTCCTCATTGGCAACATCCCCTCCGGGACGTCCGTCCGCACCATCCACCACTACGTCCAGTCGTACAACTACAAGCGCTTCGCCATGTACGACTTCGGGACGGAGGTCAACCTGGACAAGTACAACCAGACGACCCCGCCCCAGTACGACCTCCGCCTGGTCACCGTCCCCCACGTCATCTACTACAGCGACAACGACTTCCTGGCCCATCCTACAGTGAGTGTGCGCGCCATCCCCACTCCCCGTCCCCTGCGGGAACGTGCGCACGTTACCTGCCGCCGCCACCGTGGAAGAAGCAGTAATCTTTCCACCCTTCCCATCACTCCTCCCCTGCGCTGCCGCTCGCTGCGCTGAGCCCTAATTTCTTCAAGGACGTGCTGAGGCTCGTCGCCGAGCTCGGCAGCACCCCGAAGGTCCGAAGGGTCAATCGGAAGTTCTACAACCACGCGGACTTCGTGTGGGCGGAGAACGTGGGTCAGGTGCTGGTGAAGGACCTGGTTGCTACGATAGAAAAGTCCTCCCGGGAAGAAGAGGAGGAAGATCCCCGTTCCTGAAGAGCCAGGCCGACTCCTCGGGAGCGAACCGATCACCCGGTGCCCCCCAGCGGGGCAGGAGCGCCTTCCAGGCTATACGAAGGGCGCTGCCGACCGGTGGCGCTCCCCCCGGAGGTGCGGAAAGTTTCCTCTCGACCTGGCCAATAAACAGCCTCCAAGCCGAGAGGGATCCTTTGCGGCGAGGAGGGAGGAGGAGCGCTCAGGGACCGAGGCTGCGTGAGCCACTCCGCCCTCCCCTCCCTGCAAGGGAGTCGCGACGGCCGTCCCGGGACGGCCTTCCGCGCCTGTGGGCACTGCCAGCCACACATCCGGCGGAACCCAGGAGTCTGGAGCCTCGCCCCTGGCCGCGTTGGCGCCGCTCCGGTGGCGCTAATGCGGCTAGGGGCGAGCGCCACATCCGAGTGGCCGTCCCCAGCACTGCTCCCTGCCGGAGGCGGCGGCGGGGGCCCCCTCCCTGCTCTGGGCGCATCTCCCCGGGACTCCTCAGAGCCGGTCCGTTCGTCCCGGTGGCCTCCGGCCGCTGAGCGTCCCACCCTTCCGGCGTTCCGGGGCGACAACCCCGAAAGACCACCCCTCCCCGATGGCGATGACGGAGACCCCTGGCAGCGGCGCCTCTTCCAGCCCCCGGGCGACAAAGTGCCGCCTGATCGAGCGGTGCTCCCGGAGCTTCTAAGCGGGGAGGCACAGCGGACGCACCCACCCTAAGCTTGACCTTTGGTGAGCGGATTCCAGAAAGCACGCTGCCGCCATGCAGCTGGGCAGACAGTTCGGCGGCCGCACTTCTCGTGGGCGGTGGACCGAATGCGACCTCCATCCTCCCCTCCTCCGGTATGCCAACCGCGGCGGCGTGCAGCGGCCTCTCTACGAGAGGTGCGAAGCCTCCGGACTCTTCGCCATGGGAGGGCCGTTCCCCGAGTCACGTCTGTTTGGGGAGGGAGGGGGACAGGGAGAAATCGCAGCGGACGACCCGGGCTCTGCAGCACGCGAGCCGACCGCTTCCTCGTCGCCTCCTTCGAGCAGGCGGGAAGGCAGGAAGTGTACAGGGGCTGCTTCTCTCCCCCTGTACCTGCCGCCACCTTTTTTTCACTTTTTTTAATTTCAACCCCCCTCCAGGCGGTGTTCCGGAGACTTCGTGCGTCACGACGCGAAGTGGAAGGGGCTCCGCCGCAGACGGGATGGGCAGAGAGACGGACGGGACGCTTCAAGGGCAGCCGGTTCTTTCACCTCTCCGGCCCCTCTGCCGCGCGGCCAGATAGCGACCGGCACGGCGGCGCGACGAAAGTGAAGCCTCGCGAGCTCGGCCGGCTAAAGTGAAAGTGGGAGGGCGTCGGCCGCCGCCGTTCGCGCAAAGAAAGTCGCGAGCGCGGCGTGGCCAGTGAAAGCAGTCGCGCGCGCCTTCGTTTCCGGGAATGGCGCTGTGGGAGGGGGAGGGGGATTGCCCACACCCTATTCTTGCTCCGAAGCTCCACTGCTCTCCTGGGAGTGGAGGAGGGCCGCCGGCGACGGACGAGTGGCGTGCCTGGATCCCTCCGCCCGTTATCCCTGGAAGGGAGGCATTTCCTCTGGAACGCCAGCGAGGGGAGGAAAACCCAAGATGGCTGCGGTGCGGCTGCTGCTGCTGCAAGGGAACCGGTGATTCCGTCTGCAGCCTTCCTGGCAGGAGGGACCCTGCTTTCCCTGTGCCACCTCTGCGAGCGCCATCGTATCCTATGGAGCCTCTGCTCCTTGTTGGCTCCAGATTCTCCCCTCCTGTGCTCGCCTGCGCTGCGAGAGACAGCCCGTACAGGTCTGAGCGTGCGCAGTGGGGGACGGGAATGAGGGTGAGTGGGGAAAGGGAAACCGCTGCCCTTCCTACTCTTCCCCCTCTTATTCGCAGTGCGGGAGTCGAAAGGAAGTCCCCCCCTCCTCCGTGCCTTCCTCCCTCCCAGAGCGGGTGCTGAGATGAGATGCCAGGTGGCGCTAGCGGTCTGGGCAAAAATCGCTCCCGGCGATTTTTGCAGGGAGCGCCGACGATGAGACCAGGACACGCAGCGCACGCCTTCGGAGCCAGTTCTTCGGCGGTGCCCAAAGACGCCCTGGGCATCGCCAGAGTGGCGATACAAAATCGAAAGGCTGAGAGCGGGCAGCCAAAATGAGCCTCCTGAAGCCTGCAGGCACCTCGGCGACTCAAAAAGTTCCGAGGAACCAGAGGGAAGAGTGAAGTGGATGGTTGGCGCCAAGGTGAAAGGAGGACGTTGGTTCTGTCCCGCGTCTTCACAGAAAGGAGAGATCTCCTTGCCTCTGATCGCACCTGGAATCCTGGGGGAGCGGGCTGGTTGTCTGGTTCGCGGGATCCTCCTCCTCTTCCACTCGCCAGGTCGCCGTTCGTCCGCTGCCAGGAGGGATGTTGTCGTCCTAGCCGCTGGAAACGCCTGCTCCGACAGGGTTCCCGCGTGCTCCCTTTCTTCCTGTCGAGATCCCTTCTTCACGTGCTTCGCGACTGTAAGAGGCTCCATGGACTCATCCGGTCCCCCGGTTTCGATCGCAGCGCCGGTCATCCGACCAGGAACAGTCTTCTGCTCCCTCACGCATCCGATGGGTACGTCCACCACCATCCTCAGCCAACGAAGCTTTCAGCTTCCGACTGGAGCGTACCCATTCAAACGCAGACATCTCCTGGAAGAACCCGTGGCAGGGCAGCTGCAAGATCGGATCTTGGTCCGATTCACCCCTTTCACCTCCCTACTTCGGGAAACAATGGGTACTTGATCCGCAACAATAAGGGGTCGGACACCTTGCTCCCGCAACAATGAATCCGAATGTCTGAGTCCTCAACAATGGCGTCGAATCGCTTTCGTGGCCGCGCCTGCTCTCCATCGAAAGTCGTGCCACGGCGGAGTTCCTCTCACCTTTGAAAAACTGGGAACCAACTTCGTCGCCACATTTCCGGAGCCCGCCTTTCCTTAGTCTCCCCTCCTCTCGCGTCTTGAGCACCCTTTCGCCCCCGAAGCCTTGTGCGACCCTTTCCTGATTTCCCGCCCCCGCCTTCTTCTTCTGGGGCTCGTCCTCTCCCGAACTCTCCGCTGGAAACCCTGTCGCGTGGCTATCTGGACTCCAGAAGGAAGGACCGTCCGGGCCGGGGTCCCATCCGGACGGTCCTTCCCGCCCGAACGCAGCGTCAGAGCTCCTTCTCCAAGGGGATTCTTCTCCTGCCCCGTCCGAGGAGGGCCGAGGAACAGCTTTACATCAGAGTGCCCCCGGTCGCGGACATTCCTAGAGACGCTCTCCCGGTGTCTCACTAGCGAGTTCCCTCGAGGACTTGAGGAGCGTCGGCGCCTTCCCGGGCTGCAAGGACGAGACCGACAGGAGCACGAATGCCCAAGACGAAGGGGACCGCCCGGGAAACTCTGCGGTCCACGAAGTATGGCGAGGGAGGGAGTCGCCCGAGACAGGGTTTCGGGCGACTGGAAAGGAGGAAGGAGAGGACCTTGACTCAGGGAAGGCCCTCTTTTTCTCCGGAGCTTCCCGACTGCCCCAAAGGCGGGGCAGTCGGAAAGCTCTACCCATCCCGCCCACTCTACCCCCTCCTACGCCCCCATTTTGCCACCCTCCTTCTCACTTTTACTCTACATCCTCTCCCCTTGTCCCTTCCGGATCCCAAGTTCGGCGAAACCAGCCCTCCCAACTCCTTTATTTCTCATTTTTGCCCTCGTGCTTCCTCCTTTCGTGTCGGATCCCGGTCTTAACGCAGTCCACGCGCCCTCGTCCTGGCAGGACCCAGTGCCTCAGAGTTTCGCGCTAAATTTGTGCCACTTTGGGGCAGTCCTCGAGCCCCTCCGCAAGGAGGAACAGAAGGGCCTTTTTTCCGGTAATGCCCCTCTGGTGGACGTGCCCGTCTGTTCCCACGCAACCAGAGAGTTCAACTCCTCTTCCTCCTCCCCCCCCCAGCCCCTTCCTGAGGATGCGTGCTCGTTCCATAGGCGGTGTTTTGGGGGACTCCCACCCCACGCCTCTTCGGAGAGGTGCGTCTCCGGCGACGGCCCTCGACTCCACCCACGAAGGACAGACAGTGGCGCCTGCGGCCCGGACGGTTCGTCCTTCCGGGATCCGGATCGCCACGCGACAGGGTTTCCAGCAGAGAGTTCGGGAGAGGACGAGCCCCTGGAGGAGAGAGGAGGGGAATGGGACGTCAGGAGAGGGTCGAGCGGGGATTCAGGGGCGGGCGGAAATCAAAACGCGGGAGGAAGGGAGAGGAGAGAAAGGAGGGCGTTCTCCGCAGAGAGAAGGAAGTCTCTCCTTCCCCCATGCGCCTACTGAGGGACGGGGCGTCCTCTGGAGTGGTCTTCGGCTCTACCGAGCGCTGCTGACATGCGGACGCTCCTCCCATCTGGCGGAGAACTCGCAAGTTCAGAGGAGGCGCGTCCGTCCTGCTCAAGTCGGGGCTCCACCTCGCTATCGCAGGGGACAAGTAGGCCCGAGGGGGACCGGGACAGGACCGCTCGTCCCCTTTCTCAGCTCCTGAATCCCTTCCTTTTTCCGGGACGCGCGCACCCGCCCGAGCAGCGCGCTTCGTGTGCAGGTGGTTCTGCGAGGTCCTCCTTCCAGATGCTGCTTTCCTCCTCCCCCTCCTCCTCCTCCTCCCCCCCCCCCGCTGCCACGATTGCGGGCTGTGCCTCGGTGGAGGTCCTCCAGGGAGCAAACAATCGCCCGTGCCGCTTGGAACGGGATCAACGGCAGCGGAAGGGCCAAGGAGGCCCATCTTGAGGAGGAGGACAGGGAAAAACAACAGGTGGCTGCGCGAGTGCAGGCTGTTGTCTTAGCAGCCGGCGGTCGGAAGGAGGGGGGAGGGGGAACAGTGCCATCCTCCTCCTTCCCCCGCTCTGATCCTCCACCTCCCCTGTCCACGAGCTGCAGTGGTTCCCGGTCTGCTCGTAAGGCCGGGACCATCTCGCCCTCGTCTCTCCGTGGCAGGGGTGGGCACGACTTCTGGTCGAGAGCCTCTGGAGGGGCCATTCTCCTCGATGGCCTGGCTCAGCCCCAGGGCAGCAGCCACCCCTCAGCATGAGAGTTCTCCGCCAAATGGAAGAGGATCCGCTTGGAGACCCCTGCCCTCCACGCCACCCCCTTGTCCTTTGGTGCTCGTGCCACCACCGCCGACATTCGGTGAGCAGGGAGCAGGGAGGCTCCAGCGCTCGGACGCCCGCACCTCTCCCTTGGGCGGCGCTCCTGCAGGACGAGAAGACTACGTCCTCCTCCTCGCCCTCCTGGGAGTTCCTCTTCCTCCGAGGAGGTCGCGGGGGATCGCAGGGGGATGGGGTGTGCATCGGGCCGCCGACTCACCCAGCCCCTCCGCCGGGTTCAGGTGGAGGTCGACGGCGATGTCCCTGACCCTCTCTACCCTCCCCGGGCAGGCCAGTGGTTCCGGAAGTACCTCGGGACCGCGTGATGAGCTCCCGAACCCGGCAGATGGAACGACCGGACTCTCAGGGGGAAGGAGGAGGGGGCAGTGCCTCCTGGCAGGCATTGGAGGAGCAGCGGCGGGAGATCGCTGCGCTCCCCCCCCTTCGTCGCAGCGACGCTCCGGGAAGGGAGGGTGGCTTCCTGGAAGCATCCCGTTGCTTCCTTCCTTCCTTCCTTGTCGCATGCGCGCGCGTTCCTGCGCGTTTATCGACAGGTGCGCACACACCCACGTGCGCGCATGATCGCCAGATAAGCCGTAATCGTCGGTCCGCGCCAGACGTTGGCTCATAGCTGATAGCGCCAAAGATCACCAGGAGAGAGCAGGCAAGGCAGCGGCGCTCAGCTCCCCAGGTCGCTCCTCTTCCCGGGAGCGCGCGACCCGGAAGCAGTGGAGACACCACGCGCTTCCGTAGGGAACTCGGTAGGCCCGCCGCCCACTGGCAGCTACGCTGGATTCCTCCCGCCCCCTAGCGCAGGGTTCCTCCTCCCCCCCTCTTTCCCACGAGGACGTGCGACCGGGCGGAACCGCGCGCACGCGAGCGAGAGAGGGTGACGGCGAGCAGCGCGTGTGTGAGGACGACCGAGAAGTCATCCCGGCCCCTCGGGCAGCAGGGTCGAGGCCACGAAGGTTTTTCCGGGCCGCTCCCTCCGGAAGCGGGCGGCGTCCCTCGGGTCCCGCGCACGAGCATCTGGCGGGGGCGCTCCCTGCTCGCGATTTTCGCGGTCAGTCGGGCCGTGGAGGCGCGGTGGAGCCTCCGGGCCGCAGGGCCGCGAGCTGAGCCGTAAATCTGTCAGGGAGAAATGCGCCACTCTCCACGCGGAGGCTCCTTCGTGGCGCCGCGCGTGGCCGGCCGCTCCCCGGAGGGAACGGCGAAAGCGCGCGCACTGGGGCAACGGGACGCGTTCGGCCCGACCGTGGAGGGGCTGTGCCTGCGGGCGTCGAGCCGCAGCGGATTTGCACCCCGGGGGTCCCTCTTTCCAGGTCCGTCACGACAGAAGGAGGTCGTCTCCATGGTTACTCGCGGGAGAAGGCGGGGGAAGGGAACCTGGGGAAGCGGACACCGAGAGCCTCCATCCAGCATTTCGCCAGGGGACGCCTGCGCGCCGTCAAGAAACCTACGCCATTGCTGACGAAATTCCGCGCCATATGTGCTGCTGCGGAGCGCGAGTCGATGCGTGCGCACCTCGGTCCAATCGCCCGCGGCGAGCCAGGGAAACGCGCGCCCCCGGCCGCTCACCAGTCGCGCTGCCCGCGCGAAGAACAGAAGCCTCGCCGGCTTCCCGGTTCGGCCGATCCCCGGGACCGGGAGAGACGCGGGAAGCTTAGCTCCTCTACCCCGGGATGGAGGGAGGGGGGGAGACGAGGCGAGGCCGCTTCTTCGGCTCACAGGGCTCTGCGGAAGCCAGGACACCGTCGCCCTCGCAACCAAGGAGGGGCAGGAGGGGTTGAGGCCGACAGCGTCCTCGAGGATGTCGCGTGCGATGCGGGCAGAACGGGACGGTCCGCGGGAACTCTACGGAAGGAAGAAGGCGGGGAACGGGCGTGGCTCCTGCCGTCCCGCTGGAGTCACGAGATGCCCTGGGAGCGGAATCTTCCTGCCTGCTTTGGGGTGGCTGCCAGGAATTCATTTCTGTTCCCCATGGGGATTCCTGGCGAAAGTAACGGGGTGGAGTCACCTTCCTTTCTCCCCAGTATGCAAGAACCCTTTGGCCCTCGAGCCACCGTTCTCACCTCCACCTGTCCGTGTCCTTGCGCGGTCAGGTCCGATCCAGGCAACTTCCGAAGACTGGCTAAAAGGAGATACGCAGCCATGCCCACCCTTGAGCCTGCCATCCGCTGCAGTCGTCAACGGGCGCTCTCTCCCACCCTCATGCTGCTAGGCGGCGCGGCAGTCACCCGGAGAGGCCGGTGAGCCGGGCAGCTCAGCCGTGGGTCTGCGGACCGCGCGGCCATCGCCCAGCGGCACTCTCTCGCGCGCGCCTCGAGCCGCTGCGGGTGTTTCGGCCAACGGCTCCTCCTCCTCTTCCTCCTTGTGACCCCCTCCCCTCCCTCGCTCAAGTGTCGGAGGCTGACTCGAGCAGGCAGACGGCGGCGGTGGCCGGCCTCGACGCCGCCGCTGCTGCCGCTGTTGCTGATGCTGCTGCTGCTGCCCTGGGCATTCCTAGCGACCGAAAATTCCCTCCGGAAAGCGAGGCCCAAGAGAAGCTCCCTTCGCGGCCACCTCTTCAAGACCGGCCCCAGGCTCTCCTCTCCGCGCCTCCATCGAACGGTGAGTCACTGGGAAACCCGAAATGGCATGGCGCCAACTCGTCGGCCGCGGGGGGAGGAGAGAGCGGCCGTTCCCGCCTTCCCCCGGTTTTCCGAGACGCTCACATCCCCGGCGACCTCGCCTCCTCCCCCTCTTTGCATTTGCCAGGCGAATCGAGTGGTCGGCGGCACGCGCGGACAGGCTCTTGGGGGACGGTTTTCCCAACGGGAGGACTACCCCGCATGGGATTCCTCCCCCTTCCCCGCTTCCTATTCCTCCTCCTCCTCGGTTCTCCCTTTCGTCCCCGAAAACGGCGCTCTCCTCTTGCAATGCTTTTCTGCATTCATCTTTCGAAATAATTCACCCCAACGCCACTCCCGCTGAGGGACCTTCCTTCCCTCCCTCCCTCCCTCGACTGCCGATCTAAATCCTGATCTCCACTCACCAGTCGAGTCCAGAAAGAGAAGATTTCGTACTCTGCGGCGAGAGCCGCTGGCAGCGCGCAGATGGAGAGGAAGCTGGGCGTGAGGACGGCGACTCGTCTAGGGGCAAAAAGGTCACGACGCACTGCGGCGGGGGGTTCTTGAGACAGCCCTGCTCTCCGCGCGTCGGGGGAGCAGGGCACCTCCTGAACCTGGAACCGCGAGAGCTCACGACAGACCAGTGGTCTCGTTTCCTGGATCTCCCGGCCCCATTTCTCCCGCGTGGCCCGGCCTTCGAGCGAGAGGAGGACCAGCAGACTTCGCTGCCTCAGCCTAGGATGTCAGCCAGTGAGACCACCGTGGAAAAGGGGGACGCGAGAGAGGAGGTGATTCGTGCTCCCTCCGCCGCCGCGGGACCTCGGCCGCGTTCTGGAGGGCTCAGCAATTGCCTGCGTGTTCATACGACTTGCTGGCCACGCTGCCGCCGCCCCTATCCCCCTCCTTCCTCCACCTTCTACTCTTTTCATCCTTTCAGAGGACTCGTCTGATCGACGCTTCCGACTCCCCAAGGCGCGTCTGACCACAGACGCTCCTTGGAGCGAAGGCGGTCTTCCTTCCTTTCTGTATCCTCAGATAGAAGATAGGGAAGGGAATCAGTCAAGGGTTCCGGGTGAAGACCTCGCGCTACACTCCGAGGCGTGCGATCGACCCTCGAGCCTTGCTCGCTCGGTGAACTCCACGGGAACCGCTCTCGCGCGAGCGTCCCTGAAATGTCGACTGCCGAGGGCTGCTAACCAGAGGAATGCCTGAGTCGGGATCGTCGACAGCCTTCCCCCTCCTCTCTCTGGGGCGCGCTGGCACGCCGCTGCAGAGAAAGAAAGCAAAAAAGGAAGCGAAGGAAGCAATTCGGTGGCTCAGTGAAAGCAGCGTAGAGGGCTCCACTTGGGCAAGAAAGTGGACCGTAAGGCCCCCCACCAATTAACAGTCCGTATCGCGTCTCTCTCCCTTTCTCGCTATGCACTACCATCCGGCAAATCAGGCGTCTGCATCCTCTCATTCCCCAGAATCCTCCCTGTCCTACTTTCGCACGGCTGTACCGGGCGAAGGTGCTTCAGCAGCGAAGGAACTGCCCAGCGGAAGCACTTCCTTTCGTTCGTCCAGAGGGATACTGCACGGCGCACAACTTCCAATCACGTGCCCTTTCGTCAGAAGCATTGTTGCGGGCGCCAGCGCGCTGCCGGGTAGTATTGTTGCGGACGTCGGAGCACTTTCCAATCAGATGCGCGTTTCCGCACGTCCTAGCTTTCCACGCGCCTCGGAATGCAGAATCAGATGTTCGTTTGATCTCTCTCCCGATCCTCTGGTCCCTGCCGCATGCTCCTGAGGGAATCGGTCAGAAGTCACGAAGCGGTGGCTATACGAAACCACCCGGCACTCCCACGAACCCGCTGCTCACGGGAACGCGTCATACGGACTGCGGCGGGTTGTGGCGTGAGCTTGAGCAAAAAAAAACAAAGAACGAAAAAAAAAAAAGCTGAGAGAGGCGGCAGAGGAAGAACAGCCGGCTGAACGCGGGCTGGAAGCTATCAAAATGGAGATTGGTTCGATGGCGGCCGTGGATCTCCAAGAGCAGCCATATTCTTGGGCGTGGGGTTGCTCGCGTCTCCGGATACCGGTTGGGATGAAAGAAGGAACGTGGGGAGAGTCGACCCCCACAATTTCGCGTCCCATTCGACCCTCCCTTCCTCATCCTCTCTTGGATGCGTGTGAGAGGAGCTTCTTGCTTCATTCGCGCTCACCTCCTTTCTCTCGTGTTGAGCTTCGATTCAAATTGGGGCACCACGAATGTTCAGCTAGGAGAGGCAGCGAGCGTGTACCTGGCCCAGGCAACCAAAACAGTTCCGGCCTTAGGCCAGAACATCTCCCCTCCCCGGGCAGCAAGCTTCTCTTCAATCCTCTGTCGCATCATCGAGGGTCCGAACAATGCCGACTACCATTCCAGGAGGACCTCGTTCTTAGCAGAGGCTACGAGTTTGAGAAGCATCGCCTGGTAACCTCCGACGGCTACGTACTTGGCCTCCACCGTATTCTGCCCCGGGCTTCCTCCCCAAAGAGACTACCCGTGCTGCTGATCCACGGCATTATGACTTCGTCATCCATATTTGTTATTCAGGACCGCAATAACTCCCTGGCTTTCCGGCTGGCCGACCTCGGCCACAGCGTATGGCTGGTCAACCTGCGTGGTAATGTGTACAGCCGAGAGCACATCAGCAGCAGCGCCGAAGACGAGGCCTTCTGGCGCTTCAGGTTATCCCTCTAGGATCCTGTTTCTTCGGGCTCCCGAACATTCCAGGTAGCTGGGACGAGATGGCTAAATACGACCTTCCGGAGTCCGTGGACTACGCTCTGGAGGTCGAGGGCCTCACGGAAGGAATGATGGTGGTCGGTTACTCCATGGGCACCACCGTCTTTTACGCTGCCTGCCACCACCGACCTCTCATGCAGCAGAAGCTCCTCTTCTTCGTGTCCCTGGGACCCGTGGCGTACACGCACCACTCTTCCAGCCCACTGGTGCAGCTGCTGGTGATGCTCGCGACGGAACGAGAGGTTCGCAACGGACGGGAAGTGGGGAAGGGGGAGAGAGGCCAAGAGAGGACGAGGACATCGGCTTTCCTTCCTCGGCGCAGGACCTGGTCCGTCTGCTCTTCCGCGGGATCGTTCAGCCGCACTCGCTGGCCATGCGCACCATCTTCCAAAACCTCTGCGACCTGACCAAGATCCAGAGGTTCCTCTGCATGCAGCTGTGGTTCCTGCTAATGGGATTCGACACCGTGCAGCTGGACCCGGTGAGTTTTTCCGGGGGGTGGAGGAACGGGGAGCGAGTACGGGGTCCCTCAACTCCCACCTCACCCCACCTTGAGGCCCCCTTTTGAAGCTGCGTCCCCAGGAGCTAGTGCCCTCCATCGTCAACAACATACCCTCGGGGACTTCCGTGGACACAATCATCCACTACATCCAGTCGTTCCGGAGCAAGAGCTTCGCCATGTTCGACTTCGGAGCCGAGGGCAACAGGGAGCGGTACAACAGCACGGTGCCACCAGTCTACGACCTCGGGAAGGTCACCGTGCAGCAGACCGTCTACTACGCCGAGAACGACTGGCTGTCCCACCCGGCCGTGAGTGCTCACCGCCCCGGCTCGCCTCTTTCCCGTCGGGGCTCCCTCCAGGACGTCCTGCGGCTCGTCTCCGAGCTGGGGCGATTCCCGCGAGTGCGCAGGATGGAGTGGATCTTCCACAACCATGTTGACTACGTGTGGGCCCGGAACGTGGACGAGCTGCTCCTGGAGGACATCCTGCGGGAGATGGAGAGCCACGAGAGGACGCAGGGAGATCACTTCAGAGAATAAAAGCAGCAACGGAGGAGGAAGAAGAGAAAGGAGGGGGCGGGGCGAAGACCTCCTTCTGGAGGACTCCAGGACTCCCGGAGTCCATCCATCCCGGGACACGTCAGGGAACGAGACGCCTCTCTGGGATTGCCTGAGCGGACGTGATTGTGGAGGGGCTGAAGGGAAGGGGGTGAGTCAGCCACCCCTGCCCCTGTCCGCCGGGTGCCAGAACGGAACGCAGCGCGGGCCGCGCGAATCCCGGCGGGACGAGGAGATAGGGAGGCGCGCGGCAGCACGCCCCTTCCCCTCCCGCCCACGCGACCAGTCCTCACGGTGACGCACGGAAGTGTGAACTGCCTCCCCCGCGTGGGCTGCCCGTCCCGGGAGCTGCGGAGGATGGGCGCCGCACAAGCAGCAAGGAAATCCGACCGACCTCCCCAGTCGAACTCTCCCGACGCACACAGCGGCCGGCGCGTCTCCGGGACGCGCGCGAGGCGCTCTTGCGGCGGTAGTCCCTCTTAGCCGCACGTTTCGTTTCCTTTGCTGTTTTTTTGTTGTTTTCTTTCCTTGCGTTCCCCTCGGAAGGAGGGAGGCGAAGAGGGGGAAAAACAGGCAGCTTGGGAAAGCGGCGAGAGTCCCCTCCAGCTTTACGTTCCCACTCCTTCCCTCCTTCTGTCGCGCTTCCTAAGCAAGAAGACGCGTCATTAGCCCTGAGAAATCGGAGGGGGGGAGGAGGGATCGCTCAGGCGAAGGGCAAGCGGCACACGCCTCCGTAGGCCCGGTCTCCGCGGAGACGGCGGAGGCCGCGTTTACGCAGGAGCGCGCGCGGCGGGGCGGAGAAGGGGGAGACGTTCGCCCTCGTTTGGCGTGGTTCCCCCCAGTTGCTCCCCTGATGTGACGTTCCCTTCACCCCCCTTCTACACTCGCTCGCGGCGGGTGGCGGCGGCGGCGACGACGGACGGCGCCAGACCCTCCGAGCGCGTTCTCGCCGGCGTGGCGTCTGCGTGGCCTAGCGGAACAGCCTCCCTGCGCACTCGTCGAGCATTGCTTCGCGTAGGCCCCGTCGCCATGGAGAGGCGTCCCCCGCTTATGGAGCGGCTCGGCAGCCATTTGCGAGGGGAATGGGGAGCAGCGTGGCTGCAGGCGGGCGGGCGTCTTTCTCCTGCACGCCACTGGAAAGTTTCGTTTCCTTGCGCGCGCGACGCACACGCCCCAGCGTGACGGTACGCCGAAGTGGCCGCCATACTGGCAGAGGCTATTCATGTGTTTCCACAAGGAGAGTCCCCAGCCAGTTTACCCTACCTACGGAAAGCACGGGTTTACAAGACGAGAAACTGGCAGTCGCTGACCTCTTCCTCCCCCCCCCCCTCCCAGTCCTCAGTCCCCAGGTGAAGCGACCTAGGTCTCTCCCCTTCCCCCTTCCTCCGAACTACCCGCGAGACAAAGCTTCCAACCAGCTTCCGCGCGCTCCAAAATCCCGGACGTGCAGTAAGCACGGAAACACCCAGGATCCTTCCCTCCCCCCACCCACCCACCTTTTGCTGCAGGAGCTGTTGCTGTGGTACTCGAGAACAAAGGGATCGACTTGTTCGTACTCTCCTGTACCCTACCCAGGCGTAGGAACGGGAAGCCGTCTGGCGTACATTCAAAACATCCGACGCCAGTGTGCCGCCGTGTCCATCCCGCAGGAAGCCGTCCGCTTACGGGATGCTGGGCATCTCGCGCCAAACCGTGCGCGTGGCTACTGCGCTCTGTGAGAGGTTGCCGAGCTGCAGTTGCGGACTCCGCACCATCCGCGTGGCGGTGGCTCCGCCCGGGCAAGAAGGCATGGGAGGATCTTCCCTTCACCGCCGGACGTGTCAGAACAGCGCCTTTGGTCAGTCCCCGCCGTCAGCTGGCGATCATTTCCGATCAATGCTTCCCCCGCGCCGCGTCTAAAAATAGATGGCCCGCCGCCTGCAGACGTCCCTGGCAAGCCGTTGCTAGCGCGGTGCCGCTGTTCGTTCAAGAAGCCTTCAGCACCTTCCCGAAGGGAGGCGCGAAGAGGGCGCCCGCGTGGGCGGGGGAGACGGAAGGCTGCTCGGTGGACCCGCTCGGGGGTCCCGGACGGACGGGCCGACCGCGCGCCACCACCAGGTCGCAGCCGCGAGGCGCGCGCCTACGTGTCCTTCCACGTACGCACTTGCTGACGCGCGCGCCGTGTTTGCTCTGTCTCTTTCAGCGCGGTGTGCAAGGAACGCCGCCGCCGGCGTCCCTTATCTGCCAGTGCCGCCTCCCACAGTAGCAGCAGCCCCTCGTCAGCAGCGGGGGAGGTCCGTCGGGACGGACGGAGCCGCGGAGGGTGGAGACGACGGTGGAGACTAGAGGTGCGCCGGGGTAGGGAGTGCCCTCGAGGAAAACCTGCAGCAAGACCTGCACGGGGTGACCCCTTCGCTTTCCCCTGGACCCCGGAGTTTCCACTGTCACACACTGCGAAGCCATGGCTTGGAAACGCCATGCAGGGGACGGCGCTCGCCGACGGCATCCGCAAGGCTGCCACGGCCTCCTCGACGTCGCGGGAGGCGCAAGAGAAGGACCATTCTTCTCCTTTACCCAGGAAGGGAGGAGTGAGGAAGACGCGACCGTTGCCTGGGAACCCTCCGCTGGATGGAGAGAACCCTCCCCTCTCCTGGCGAGGAGTCCTGGGTCTCCAAACGATTCCCGGAAGCCTCCCGAAGGCGGATGGCGCCCCGGATTTGATCGCCGAATTGGTGCAGGGACGAACAGAAGGGCGCGCGCCGCCTGGCGCCACACGAACCTAGGCGGTGGCGCAGGAACGCGCGCGGCGGACCGAGAGCCGCTCTCCAAGCCCCGAGCGAGAGCTAGGCGCGAAGTGATCCCAGACGCCCCGGAGGCAAGAGTCGCGCTGCTGTCCGGGCGGCGGCTCCGCCCCGCCCTCGCGCCCCTGCGGGCGCATCCTCCGCCGGGAAGACCTCCCCGCGGGGGCCGCCGCGCCCCTTGCCCCAGCCAGAAGGATCCGACACGCACTTCCTCCCTCCCCTGACTGCACTTCCCCCCGCGGAGCGGGCGAACTCCTTCCTTGCTTCCCCTCCCCTCCCCTTCCTCCCGTATGACCGGAGCGATAAGGCGGGGCCGTTAAAAAGGCGGGAAACCCACGGAGACAGCCGGAGCGCGCCAGAGGCGAGGAAGCTGCGCGAGCGACCTGCTCTGGTGTCAGGATAACCGCCATGTGCCGCCTGCCGCCGCCGCCTCGTACCACCAGCAACGGCGCTGCCGCCTGCGCCATCTTCCTCCTCTGCTGCTGCCTCTTCCCAGCCCGCGGAGAGGCCCGCCGTCTGCCCGCCGGCAATCCGAAGATGGAAACCACGGTGAGGAGCGATTTCGCCTGTGCATTTCGGGAGAGGGGGGGAGGGTTGACCCAGCATCGTGCACGCCCTCGGGGGGGCGCCACCGCCGCCGTTAGAGCCAAAACTCCAGGGTGAGAAAGAGGGGGTCCCTCCCGGTCAAGAATTTTCCACCCAGGGGTTTCGCGTTTGCTTGGGAGCGCACGCGCTGGAGGGGGAGCGGAACGCCCGGGCCCGTCTCCGAGAGCGCCGTCGTTGTCTCCTCAACAACCGCGGTGTTAGCCCGCGGCGGCGGCGACTCCCCTCTTCTCTTGCTGAAGGCGGCCAGCGGGCTGCTGCTGTGTGGGCGGCAACCCTTCCGCCGCCAGAGGCTGCCCACGCGCTCTGCAAATGTGTGGCGGCGGGGGTGGGACCAACGAATGCCCCGCTCCTGACCTTCAACATTTTAACGGCCACCATCCGTTGGTTACCTTTTTTTTTTTTCAAAAAGAAAAAAGGGGGTGCATGTGGGGTGCCTTCCAGTCGTCCCCAGAAGCGGCCATCCGCTGCGCGTCCATTTGGGTCTCTGGGAATTCTGCAGTTCCGCCCGTTCTGCGGGTGCTTGGTATATCCCTCGTGGAGCCAGGGGTCGCCGGTTGCGTGGCACGGAGGAAGAGCCGTCGTCAGGCTGAGAGGCGTCCCTCCGGTCGAAGACGCGCGCCGACGGTCGCGGGAGATGCGGCCGGCGGCCCCTTCCTACCCCTGGGGGGCCGCGCTACCCCAACGTCCTCTCCTCCTTCCCGGACCGCCCAACGTAGGTCGGAGGATGCCTCCTTCCCGCCGCGGACTGAGGCCGCGGCGACAGTCCCACTTGGCGACCGCGGGCATTGCTGCGCGCTGACGGTTGCGCACTCCGGGAGCGCTCCCTGTTTCTTTCCTCCTCGTCTCCCTTCCCTGCGTAGAGCGCCCTTTCGGCCGCCAAGCTCGAGTTCGCTGCTGAGACCGCTGCCTCCTGGCAACCGAGCGCGGGCCCGTGACCGTGACCTCGTCTGGTCACACGGCAGGCTGCGTTCCAGCAGGGGCCATCTTGACCCCGCGACCGAGAATTTCCCGCGTTGGGGAGGAAGAAATTCGACGGAGCGACCCGTCCTCTCCCGCGGCAACAGAGGGTGGAAAACCGGGTGCCGGTTGCCAGGCGGGCACGGAGGAGAGCACTGCACCGGCGACCCCTCCGAGAGAGCGCGCCCTACCCAGTCCGCCGGCTGCTGAACCGCCGCACCTCTAGGGGCGCGTCGGGTTTCCACTCCCCTTCTTCCCCCTCAGGGAGGGGGGGCAGGCACGGAGACGGCTCACCAACTTCCCCACCGACGCCCATGAAGGAAACTCCTCGGGCGAGCGAGGCACGCCACGCGGGCATCTTCCCGTCCCGTTCTCGGTCGCTTCCGGGAACGCGCACTCCCCTACCCGCACGTGGACGCTCGAAGCTCCAAGGGCCAAAGCAGGATGCCAAGCGGAGAGTCCCGGCGAACTCGAGTTCTCTCCTTCCAGCTTGGGACCTCGCGCTGCGCCCCCCGACAGGAGGAGGACCCTTTAGGGCAAAAAGGGGTCATGCGCGGTACTCCCCTCTCTGCGGGGCCGCGGGCCTCGTGAGGGGCGGGCTAGAAAGAGGAGCCACGGAAGGCAGGTGAGGGGACCCTGTAAGGAGCACCCGGAGGCCGCACGTCGCTGGAGGCGCACGCTCCACGCGGTTTCTTGGAAACGGGAAGACTCAGGAAGGAAACTTCGCCTGCGCACCGTCGGAGACGGCGCCACTGCATCCGCCCGGCTTTCGTCTTCCCCTCCTGTTCCTTCGGGGTGGTCCCTCCCTCTTCGCTCTCCTCCCCTCCCACCTCTGCCGTGCCCGCGCAACCACGGTGGTCCGCCTCTGCATAATCTCCCCAACAGGAGGAGCTCGTCCTCAGCCGTGGATACGAGTTCACCGCCGTCCGGGTCCAGACGGACGACGGTTACCTGCTGGAGCTACACCACGTCGCCAGCCCCAACGTCAGCCGCCGCGAAGACCGCCTCCCGGTCTTCCTGCAGCACGGACTCCTCGGCTCGTCGGCCGACTGGGTGATCCAGGAGCCCTCCAAGTCGCTAGGTGGGCGGAGGGGCGGTCCGGTAGAATAGGGAGGAACCACTACCGCGTCCCGCCTTTCCAGCGTTTTCCCTTGCGGACGAGGGGTACGCTGTCTGGATGGGCAACTTCCGTGGGAACGCCTACAGCACGGCCCGACGACCGAAACACCCCGACAGTGACTACTGGAACTTCAGGTGAGAGGCTTCTACTGCCCACAGGAAAGCCGTGGAACCTCTCTCCTCCTCTTTCCTTCCTTCTCCTTTTCTACTCGTCCTCCCTTTCCTCCACTTCTCCCTTCCTCCTCCTTTCCTGCTCCTCAGCTGGGACGAGATGGCTGCCTACGACCTTCCGGCCGCCGTGGACCGCGTCCTGCAGGAAGAGAACCGCTCACAGCTGATTTACATCGGCTTCTCCATGGGGACGGCGACGTTCTGGGCAGCATGCCAGCTGCGCCCGGAGCTGCGGACGAAGATCCGCCTGATGGGGGCCTTGGCGCCGGTGGCCTACCTGGAGCACACCAAGAGCTTCCTGATACGGGCGCTGGCCTACATCTCCAAGTACATGGCGGTAGGGAAGCGGCGGGGTAGAGGACGCTCCTGCGCCGATACGCTCCTGACGCTGCTCCCCCACAGGCTCTCCTGACGCTCTTCGGGAATCAGGAGTTCCTGCCACACTCCGCGGGCATGAAGATACTCATCCACTACGCCTGCACGCTGCTGCGAGTGGAGGACAGACTGTGCCGGCAGGTGCTCTTCCTGATGGTCGGTTTCGACTCGGTGGAACTGGACCAGGTGGGAGCGCCCAACCGCCGCCTCGTCAGGGAGGAGGAGGGCACTGCCGGGAGCGCGCCGGTTCACTTCCTCCCCCCTCCCCGCATTTCCAGGAGACGTTCGCGCTCATCCTCGCGACCACCCCCTCCGGAACCTCGCTCAACACGGTCATGCACTTCGCGCAGCTGTGCAACAGCGGCGGCTTCGGCATGTTCGACTTCGGCACGGAGGGCAACCTGCTGCACTACAACCAGAGAGATCCCCCGGCGTACAACCTGACCACCGTGACGGTCCCTGTGGTCGCGTACCACTGCATGAACGACTGGCTCGCTGACCCGAAGGTGAGCCGTCTCTCTCCCCGTCTCCTCCAGACGGCGCCTTCTCCCTGCATTCCCTTCTCTCCAGGACGTGTACCGGTTGAAGTCGGAGCTCGGCAGCTCAGTGACCTTGAAGACGATCGCGAGGACCACCTGCAACCACGTGGACTTGATGTGGGCTCGTGACATCCGGGAGCTTCTTCTGGACGACCTACTGCAGGTCGTGGAAGAGAACGCGGCGGTGATCCCGTAGGACACTGGGACCGTGCCCCCACCCCCTTCCCTTCTTCCTGCCGCGGCGACTCGGGGAAACGGCAGCGAAGACCGACGAAGGCCACCAGCCCCGCAGGCCATATGGCAGGGACCCCGGCTGCTCGTTCTCCGGACGGGACCCGCCTCGGGACACTGTCCCTTCCCCTCCTGTCACCCCCCAACCCTATTATTTCTGCTATTACCACGATTGTCATTGCTACGGCTGCTATTCTGAATGCTGTTGCCATGGCTGCAGCTGCTGCTGCTGCATTCACCTTACCGCCGCCACCTCTGCTACAGCACTCTTACCTTTCCCACTGGATGGCGCCACCATTGACCGTCATCGCCAATGGCATCGCTACCGCTACTGCTGCGAGCAGCACCTTTTTCTCGTTGCTGCTGCTGCTGTTGCCGCGAATGCCACGGCTGCTGCCATGGTTACGCTTCTGCTTTCTCAGTCTCCATGACCGCCGCTACCACCCTCACCACTGTCGGGGATGCGTCCGTTACCAGAGCGGCCTGGGTGCTGCTTTCCAACCGAGAGGTCGCACACTCCCCACTGTCTCGCGCGCGACTGTGCCTGAGCCGCCCTCGCGGGGAAGCGCGATCCGGGCCGGGGCTCTGGACAGCTACTGTACTCGGAGGGAAGGAAAGGAAAGCAAGAAGCCGGGCAGCCCCTCCCCCTCTCTAGAGAAGGTGGGGAGACGAGAGGGTTGCTCAGCGGACTCACCCGGGACGGGCAGAACGGCCACGCGCGACCTCCAGGTCGCCGGGGGAGGGCCCCGTCTCCCAGACTCCGAGACCCCCCCTCCTGAGGAGCTCGCACACGCCCGAGGCTTCTCCTAAGATACACTTTGAACTTAGCCAAAAGGCCGAGAAGTGAGAAGCTTCTCCTGAGATGAGGCGGAGGTAGCTGCGGCTTTCACCGCCCTCCTGGTACACGCGCCCTCCGGGCACTGAGCTCCTCAGGGGAGCTGGAAAGCCGTGACTGAGAAGGAGGGAGAAGTACTATCCCTTCATCAGCGTGCGCGCGACGGGGTGGGACACGCGCACGTCCGCGACGTGCGGTGGCACTCGACTACCAACCCCTGCCCGCTCCTCCCCATCGCCCGACGCGGTCCGCCAAGCCCTGCGGCAAGCGAAAGGCTTGCCTGGCGCCCCCGCTCTCTTTCTTCCCTGACGGGGAATGGGGGGAGGATCCCCACGTGAGGATGAGGGTGGAACCCACTCTCAAGGAGCTCTCCCTAGGAGGAGACACCGGTGGGGTCCGTCGGCGCAAGCCACCCTGCCCGCCCTGCCTGGCACTCTGCACGCACGCAGCGTCTTCAGGTGGGGGAACGGAGGGTCAGGTCCGCGTCAGGGTCTTCCGGTTGCGCGCTCTTCCACTTCACGAAGGCAGGGAGAGGGGGAGGGGGAGGGCTGCGGCAGTGCCCCCCGACTGTTCCACTCAAATGACTTGCATCCTTCCAGGATGCATTCTGGTTGGAGGCGGAGATGGATGGATGCTGCTGCCAGAGTGTTCCATTCACACGCACTCGCCTTCTTCTCCCCCTTTCTCCTCTCCCCCCCCACGAGTGTGAGCGCCACCACGTGGCGAGAAAACAAAATCAGGAAAGGGTGGGGGCAGCCAACCCGTCAAAAGGTGACCTCCGCATACCACCGTCTCGCGAGTCGTTCTGTGCGAGAGCCGATAACGAGCGTCTCGGCGTTGCGATGCAACGCTCGGCCGCTCAACAATGAGAGGATCCGGACCAAAATAGCGGCAACAATGACCGAAGGAAAACGCCGAAACTTCGTTTCGTTTGCTCGAGCGAACTAGGACGCACACCTTCCCGCGTCTACCGGAGCCCAGGAACGGGAACTGAATCCACGAAAGAGAAGAGGGGAAGTGACGTCGCCTCGGGACTTTAGAAAGGGAATTTCGGGAGCAGACGGGCTGCCGTTCCCAGCGAGAGGGCGCTCCAGTCCTCCCCCGCTAGATGACGGAGGTGTTCCCGTCACGAGTCCGCCTCGCCCTTCCTCTTCTCCCTGCCCCAGAGCAGCGCGTGCTCAGGACTTTCCTCTGCAGCATCCCCGTTCCGAAGCAGCGGTCGTCCGTGGCAGTCGGAAGAGCACCCTCTTGATAGATCGTGGCTCGTACGAAACAAGCTGCCCGCAAGAGTACCGGTGGTAAGGTCGAGGAAGCGGTTGGAAGCTCAGGCAGCTCTCAAGAGAGAGGGTATGAAAAAACCCCAGGCCAAGCATGGGAGGTTCGTCGTTCCCAGAAGGGCAGGGAGCTGCTGGCCTTTCCAGCGTTTCGTACGCCGAGGAGCTCTGGATTCCCAGATGAATTTGCGTTTCTGAAGCCCGGCAGCGTTGGCTCTGCAAGAAGCTGATGAAGGCGGTTCGGTCGGTCTCCTCGAGCATACGAACCCGCGCGCTGTCCCGTGTGCCAGGCGTGCGGCCATCGTGCCGGAAGATGTTGAGCCAGCGGAAGTGTGGGCTCAAGACGGAACGAAAGCAAGAACCGCCGTTTCGTCTCCGGGCACGTCTTCCCCTGCGTCCGAGCGGCGCACGCGGTCGCCCGTCGGCCGCACCATCGCAGCGACCCGGGCTCGCGCCTGCTCCGCTGTCGCCCTGCCGTGGGGACTCGCTCAGGCATCGCAGGAAGTCCTTTCCCTTTCAAGATGGCGGAGGCCGCAGGGAAGCGGGAAGTCTTCCTTCCGCTTGGGAGGGGTCCGCTTAACAGCACAGAATCCTCGTTTACCGAAGAAGAGCGACTGCCCTACGATTTTTGGCTTTCCTCACCCCAGAAGTCTTCGGCGCCAGTTCCGTGCTGTTCAAGAGCTGCTCACGAAGTGTTGAGGGTTGGAATTCTTGAGGGCCTCTCTTTTCAGGATTCTGTTTTCAGGAGATCAAGTGTCGGATGCAGATGGGGTGTGCGTGTGCCCGGTTCCCTTGGCTGCGTGCGTCTCTGCGGAAGCGTGCTGCGTGGACCACTCCAGTCCCCCACGAAGTGCGCCGGAGCTCCGTGGCGCGCGCCGAACGTTAGCAGGTGGCATCTTCTGCGTTCGAAGAGGAGCCGATCTCCGCCTATTGTTGCGCGAGCGGACGTCGCGTAGCAACACAGGACGCACGCTCGGAGGCGGATTGCGTGCAAGGCGGCATCTCGCGAAGGCTTCGGGCATTGTCTGAGGCCGTCCCGTGGATTTTGCGCAGCGAAATCTATACGGAGAGTAAATCCTTCAGTGTGTCTGAAAGAACACAGATCCGCCCTTCTGGAGCAGAGGGCCTTCCTGCTCTGCAGAAGGCCAAGAGCTACGAAATTCCCGACTCCGTTTCCTTGGTTTCGTTTTTTTTTTCCTTTTCCTTTTTTTTTCTCCTCCTTTTTGGGGCTGCATTGGAATGCAAAACGGTTTACGTGGGAAACCATAAACTCACGGGGAAAGCGCAGTTTCGTAAAAGTGGATTCAGCTCAAAAAAAAGGAAAGAAAAGAAAAGAAAAAGAGAAAACAAGCAAAAGGAACGCACTCTGACTCGGTCATCCACGTGTCACGTGCCAGGAGCATTCCTCTCCGAAGGACGCTCTACGTATTGGGGAAGAGGGAAAAAAAACATACAACCCTCTCAAAAAGCAAGGCTTCTCAGAGATGCCCACACAGTCTTTGGGCGTAACAAACAACCATTTTCATCTGCACTCCCCCCCTCCCCCCAACAACTAGAGATCTTCAGAGGGAAGACGTGGACCAATTAGCGCAGGCTGGCTGGTGTCTCGGACTGCCTCGATACGAGCGAGTCCATCTGGTCACTCGGATCTGGGTGAGATGCCCATGGCACGGGCTTTGGCGCTGTGACCGTGAGTCATCGTCACTATGAAAGTAGGTGCGTCAGGATGACACTACACTAAGGCGACACGAGATGTGTTTTCAAGGTCAAGTAGTTTTCAAGCTTCTTTTTAGGAGGGATTGGGGTATTCGGACCAAAAAGTGGTGCTCCTGCCCCTGAACCTCGAGTTCCAGCTAAGGAGAAACGGCGAGAAGAAAAGAGCAGTCCTTCTGAGCCCTACGTCGCAGATGCGCCTGTCGCAAACCAATGCACTGCGTAATGTGAAAGTAAGGACAGTACTGTCCTTCAGCACGCAAGGATTTTCCATTGCGGTTGAGGCTTGAAAACTGCGAAGGGAACCCAAAACCCCGTGAGCCACATTCATTAGCTGCTGCTTGACGCCTGTTCATCAGAGCAGCGAGTGAAGCAAAAATCCTCCGAGGAAGGACAAAAATCACAATTGCACGTGTTCTCCTCAGCATTCCCTTTCTCAAGATTTGCAATGCTTTTCACAGGGATTCAATGACAGTTAGTCACTGGTGGTCTGTAAGCAGGCAGGCAATGTGCTGTCAGCCGATGTGTGCGTATCATTTACTTGCCATGCGTACATCTCTTGACTGCCAGGGAAATGATGATCAGCAAGCAGTTTATAAATAAGCAAATGAGCAAATATCACCACTTATCCCTACCGACATTACAAAAGTTACCACCTGTCGCTTACAGGGATTTCCACCAGCAACTGATATGAGCAAATTCATACCCCAACAAATCATGAAAGTGCACAGTCGACGAATTTAAAAGATAAAGTTTTCCCATATTTTCAGTTTCCTCTTTTCGCTTGCGCACAGTTAAAGGACATTAAAAGATCAGTCTTTCCATGTTTTGATGATGGCATGATGCGTGCATTATTTTATATTATGACTGGGTGCCGTAACTGGGTTGGAACGTCTACATACACACATTGTTTTGTATGCATTGGAATAACGTAATAGTATGACATTACAATAACATGTTGTTCTGCATACATTACACATATATACATATAAAATTATGATGTATATAAAATATGGCTGCATCTGCAGTTGGGTTCATAATGTCATACTTTAATCAATATGCCCGTTACTGCGTCTTATTTTGTGCGATACGCAATGATGTATCAATACGTATATATTGATGTGATAGTCTAAACAAGGATGTAATGATATCTCAAATATCTCAAAACACATCAACAAATCCATCTAATGTTATCTGAAGTTTTTATAGCATTATTTTTTAGTTGTATAGGTTTCATCGTTTTTGTTGATGTTCTTCATAAGATCATAATTGCGCATGCACAAGACTGTGATTTGTTTTCATTCTATAAAATCAAGTGAAATACTATCCCATGAGTTGAAAATTAATGAGCTTGGTTCGTAATTCATTATATGTTTGAAATTATTATACGAAAAATTCTATGATAAAAAAAGTATCATTCTTTGAGCAGCTGATGCTAGGGCACCCTGCAAATTTTGCGATCACATGGCAGCTACGAGGTGCTGCCACCTTGAAAGCTTCCGTCATCACACCGCATTCACAAGTTCTCAGATTGTGTTGTAGTTGTTGTCAGATCCGTTGTTTTATTGCGCCTATCTTTCATTTTAGAAACTTGCATTGAATCAGAATTTGAAGGACGTTCAATGTTTCATTTATACATAGAAGTTCTTTAATCATACAGACGATAGAGATTTTTCACGCATTTAAGAATAAATTAAATTCAGCTTGCTTCTTTCGAACATTGAGGACTGTTGGCAAGTTCGTTGTTTTTTAGTGCTTATCTTGTAAAATCTTGATCATTATTTCCGGAATCAATTAACAGTAGTTTTAGGTTTTGCCTATAAATGGAATGTTATGAAACAAAGTGTTAATATGTTAAATTATTCATTCTCGAAAAAAGGAAGACATTGCATCTTATTTTGATTAAGGAATTAATCAGGTTTGAATCTGCTTTTAGGAACTATTAATTTGTTGTTGTAGAATATTTGTGTTGTATGCTAAGTAAGTGATGTGGATTTTGGAATGTCTACCCATTATATCAAGTCAGAACCATTTCCTACTCTTATTCCACAGGTCCCTATACCCCCTAGGGGGTTACTTTGGATTGAAGCCTGTTGCCATATCTAGTCATCTGCCGTCTGCCATCATAATTTGGGATTATCTCAAATGATTATTTTCATATGATCGTGTTTGTTCCTTTGTTTCAGCAAACCTAAGTATAGGTATTTGTTGTATTCCTCTGTTCATTTTTGTGATATTTTCTTTTGAGTGTGTACTACAAGTTTTTGATTCTCTTTATTGTTTAAGGAATGTTGAGAATTGGTCTGCACGATCCAGTTTTCTGACAAAGTTCTCATGTCCTCTGTAATGAGAGAAAATAACATAACATCTAAATCAGAAGTCTCCTATGCACAAATCTTAGGAGAAGAATTAAATGACGGATCTGAAAAGACTTTCCAGTTTTCAAAAAATGATGAGCTTGATGAAAGTTTCATTTTGGTGGGCTGCAAAAGCCAAGATGATAAACGAAAAGGAAAGAGTGAACGATTTCGAGGTGGAAGAGTGTTTCATCGGACACCTCCAGTGCACGAAGAGCCTGCTCCCCTTGCATGTACTTCATCAGTTGTGAAAGAAAGTGACAATCCAATGCCCAAGTTTGTTGATGCTCCAGTACCAAAAACAAATCCCTGGAAGAAAAGTGACCCTGACAGCGTGCAGCCTTTAGGTGAGTGAGATTTGAGTTTCATTGTTGGAACTGCTTGCAGATTTGAGGGAAACGTGTGAATCTGTTCATACTGGGAATGTTAAACAAGCTGCTCCACCTACAGATGAGGTAAAATTTGCAAAAGAATTGCATAAATTTCAAATACTTTTGTAGGTATTAGACTTGATTTTTCAGGATTGGCCATCCTTATCTGAAGTGGAAGAAAGAATGTTGCCAAGTAAAGAAGGGGAAGAAGTTGCTTCAACTGATGATGATTGCCGAAGTGCACAGTCAGCAAATGGGGATACAGGGGAATCCCATTCTCGCAGAGGTAAGGTGACTCCTGTAAATGCTAGCAGCACTTTTCTAGTAGGACGAGGAGCAGCTCGTCGAAAGTGGGTCCCTGTAGAGATCAGTGTTGGTCACCCTCGTTCACGTCGACCTGGGGGAAGACACTGGAGACATCCAAGAGATCGTTCTCTTCCAGACAGTGAAAATCATTGGCATCGCACAAGGGAAGAAGGCCATGGGTGGCATTCAGATCGCAGTGAACCAGATGTTGTTTCACGAGAAATGAGGCGTGGCTCAGACAGTGCTCATGAGCAAACTCCTCCTCCTGAACTCAACAAGCGTTTAGGTATTTCTGTTGAAGGTGCTCCTCTGTACATCACCCCTTACATGGGTACCTGCTTCTTTGCTCCTCCTGCCCTGACACATACATCCACCATTTTGAGAGAGAGCTTGAAAAAGCAAATGTAAGCAAAGAATGCAAGGTTTGCATAACTTTGGCATATGTTTTCCAGTGAATATTATTTAAGTGAAGAAAATCTGGAAAGGGATTTCTTCCTGCGCCGCAACATGGATTCGGAAGGCTGGCTTCCACTAACTTTGATCAGTGGTTTCCCACGAGTAGCTGCTTTGACCAGTTCTCAGGATGCAATTGTGCATGCACTTCGTGACTCCAAGACTATCGAGTTGAAGGACAATACCCACTTGAGACCTGTAGCAGATCCTCAGAAATGGCCCATTTCTCAGACATTTTCTGCTACTCATCCTTCACTTACCCTCAATCCGGAGGTGCCTGAATTTGTGCCTGCAGTTATACCTGCTGAGGACAGTGATCATGGGGCTGAGGGAGACACAGAGGAGGATGCATGTTTTGGTGAGCAGAATGTGCGCTTTGGATTCAATTTTTGGGTTAGACTGTGCAGCTGCTGGTGGTGGTGATGCTGACAAGGATGTGCTCAACAGACTTCTGTCCTGCAGTGCTCCAGAATCAGAGCACTTATGGAGAGAAGTTCATCATCGTCGAAGGCGCGAACGCCTTCACAGTTCCCATGCAACTCGCCAGTTGTCTATTTCCCTTGAAGAAAGGGCATTCCAGTTTGATGAAGAGCTGGAAGGGCAGTCTCTTCCTCAAGGACGTCAAAACACATTTACTGATCTATCAGAAGATTCAAATGCTGAATTTAGTGACAAAGAAGTGGACAAGCTCATGATTGTTTCCCAGTCTCCAGGGAGGTTACCTAAGCATGAAGGGCATGACAGGACTGGAGATTGGACGTCCCGTGTGAAGCTCACACAAGAATTGGCTCAAGTTATCAATGATGGACTGTTCTACTATGAACATGATCTGCATAAGGAGCATCGGGTAAGTGCACTTTCCTTAAAAGAGCTCAGGGTTACAAGTGTTCTCCAGGGTAGCCTGGACCAGTTTCGTACTGTGAATGTAATTTCACAGGAAGACTTTGATCGCATCGCCCCTTTTGTTTCTTCACAAGCACCAGTCAAGACTGAATATTCACGTTCCCTACCGACCATGAAGTACATCCCGAGGCGAAGCCAGTCCTCCAACAGGTTTTATCCTGTTGTGAAAAAATCTTCGTGTTCTCAACCATCTTGCCACAAGTGCAAACATCGCCCTGATGCTCCCCAGGAGCATCATGTGGGCTGGGTGCTAGCAGCAGGAGATATGGCTGCACAGTCATCTATTCCAGAGTTTCACCATCCTTCACATTCACTTCTGACACACTCTGGCTTCACCCAGCAGGCCTACCATGAGTTCCGCATGAGGTGTTTAGAAGGTGGGTAGATTGTGACTGCATTCCATGACATGATTTACCGTTTTCTTACAGAAAGAGTTTGCCTGGGTTGTGGCAACTCTCCCCAGATGAACACACTGTTTCGTTTCTGGTCGTTTTTCTTGAGAGAGCATTTCAACCGTTCCATGTATTTGGAATTTAGACGCTTGGCACATGCTGATGCATATGAGGATGCACGCTATGGCGTAGAGTGCTTGTTTCGTTTTTACAGTTACGGCCTGGAACGCCATTTCCGCTTCGATGTTTACCAGGATTTTGAAGAGGACACAATCCGGGATTATGAGAGTGGTACGTGGAAGCTACCAGTGATATGGGTTGTGTGTTGCTCTGGTGCTGGTATGGATACGGTGATGAGATCACATGTCCAGTTCTGCTACTGAATGCCTCACTGATGCATTTTTCCCTCTGAGTTCCAATTTCCTGCCAGTACCGCCCCAGCAAGCCCTCTCCTTCACCTCCCATTACTCTGATTCGTTTTCATTTTATCTTTAGGCCAGCTGTACGGATTGGAGAAGTTTTGGGCCTTCTTGAAATACTACAAGTCGAGCTGGAGGTTGAATGTAGCTCCCACGTTGAAGGAGTATCTGTCCAAGTTCAAGACCCTCGAAGATTTTCGCCATTACGTTGTCGAAAAAGAGCACACCCGCAAGGGCGTAGATAAAGTACATGTGTGGATGCCTTCATTCCCCGCTGGGAGAACTGTTATGGGCCATCAGAGATTCCGTCATCTCTCTGAAGGTGAAGGCCTTCAGGCCGAGAAGCAGGAGGCGCCGACACGAAAACGCATCATTTCCGAGTGTGCCGACAAGAGTCGTTAGCATATTTAGTGTGTTCCAAAAATCCATGCTTCCATTTTATTTGAGTGAGCAATTTCGATGGTTTCTTTTTCTTTTTCTGGTTTTCCTGCTAATGGGAGCAATAAAATGAGCAAGGGAATCTCCAGTTGAGTAGTGGGAAGCAAGTTTCCTTGCGTCAACAGCAGTCGAAATGAAGGTTGGAGCTATTCTGGTGCTGAAGAGAAGCCTTTGAGGGAGGGCAAGAAGCCCCCCCATCGCATCGGCAAGCACGGTCCATTCCGAACACGTTTGGATTGTAGACTCTTGTTTGTGAGCGGGCTGCATACTTTTGGAGTGGTAACCTGTAAACTTATTGGTGTTGCCTCGAGAATTTTCATGCAAGAGTACAATTTATAAGTATATTTAATTCATTTATTCAAAAATAAAAGTGTTCATATATATATATTTATATATATACACACACACACACACACATCGATATATGCTTGTATGTGTACGGGTCCTTGATTATGTCGTCCAACAGTGCACGCGTGTATGCATCGCAGCCCAACACACGATGCCAGCTGAAGACGGTCGGAGGTCTGTGGGAAGCAGCAGCAGGCCTGTCGCTGCTGCATGTTGGATTCCTATGTCCCGTGGTCTTCCGGTCCACGCGATTCGCGACCTTCATGTTCTCTTTTGCCGCTGAAGCCGGTGGTCCCCACCGTGGCGCACGCCATTTCGCCTTCTGGGGCTAGTCAGCAAGCGCTGGCGCCAGAGAGAGCTGTGTCATCGCCGGCGAGCGGTCTTTTGCCCATTACTCCCGGCAGCGACCACACGGGGCGGGCATCCCCATTTCCACTGAGCTGAGCGACATCGGCGCGCGGCCGGCCGTCGCGCCTCCGACAGGGTGCGGCCCTCGGGCGGACGGCTGCCTTCGGAATGAACTCGCAGCAGACGGAAAGCCACGTGGGCAGAAAGTCGCTTTCCTTTGTTTTGCGTTTTCGCCCTTCGCCTCCTATCGGCGCACCGCTCGCACTGCGGCTCATCGGCGTCCCACGCATCCCTTCCTAAAGGACTCACGCGTTCCCCTCGTCTCGCCGGAGGGTCCTTCCGGGTCGTTCACCTCAGGGATTCCTAGCGTGTACCTCACTCGGTGTTTTCCGGCGCCGGTGACCCATCAGGGTCGCGTCTTCCTCCCCTTGCCCTCCGGCGGATGCCCTGGAGCTAGCGAAAGGAGCAAGTGCAGCCACCAGCCACCTCCGTAAAGACGCGAGGACCCCGCATGTCGGGGGCGTGCTCCATGAAAGTGTTCCCTGTTTCGTGCTCCTTAAAGGGAAGGAGGACACGAAACTTCGAGGGAGGGCAGGGGAGCGGAGCAACTCTCCCGCTGTACCCATCTGGGGCATTGCGGAAGCTCACGCCGGCTGTTCCGGGGGCTGGGCGCGGACGACGTCGTAGAATATCCTCGTCTTTCTGGAACCCCAAGGAGGGGAACGGAGGTGGAGGAATCAGGGCGAAGGCCCGCCTTCCTCCCGATCGTCTCGTTCGCGGTGTTCGTTGCCGGCCAACTCCTCCCGAGAAGCCGATCGGTCAGGTGGCGCACCAGCGGCGCCCGCGAGCTGCACCGCAGTTTCCAACTCCCCCACGTTGCGCGCGTACACGTAAGCGGCGGACCACGCACTTCCTCCCTGTCTCCGCGCGCGCGCCGTCGCGACGCCACTGGCGGCGGGCAGGTGCGCAGCGGATTGGGAGAGGAAATCGCTTCGCTGCGTCACTGGCGGGCAGGTGCATCACCTGGTCTGATTGCCGCCGCGGGTGAAGGGGAATCCCACCCTCCCGACTTGAACCGTGCCCCGCTGCGCGTTCGCGATGGGCGTCGTCGCTGGCGAGGAAGGGCTAAGCTCCCCCACGGGCCGCTGGCGTCGTCGACCTCCCGTCCGTGTTTTGCCCCTCCGCCACCCTGAACCTAACAACCTGGCGCTCCACTTGCCGCCCACCATGGTGGAGCGGGCCGGAGACGAGTGGAAAACCTCCTCACTCACCAAGCCCCTCCCGAGGGAAGCCACGAAGAATCGCTCCATGGCGGTGGAGCCTGCAGGAATCCCCAGCAGGTGGTGCGCGGGGCTCGTTCGCTCGCTTCGACCTTCGCCCGGGGTCACTGGAGCCCTCACTGAAGCTCGACAAAGGATAGGGCCATTGGCCCTCTCATCTACTGGCATTTAACACGGCTTGCCAGGCATCCGGTGTGCAGACCGGGGAGGGAAGATGACCTCGGCAGCAGAGGGGGTGGGAAATGCCTCCGGGGGGGATGGGGGTGCAGCCGCGCAGCGCAACATTGGATTCTAGCTGGGGGGCGGCCCTCCACATCCTGTCGAGGATGCCGACACGTTCACGGGTGCGCATGACCCAGGGTGTGACCGGCTCGGTGCCCTCCGTAAAGAGTAGGGCGAAGTGGATGGCGTTCCCGCCGCTTCTTCCTCCACTGGCACACCTCGCTCCAGGCCGCCACCATCCCGCGTGAGTGAAGAAGAGCGGCTGGAGATGCAACCGGCGACAATGCACCGCTCGAGCAAAGAGGGGGGGAGGGGTTCCCGTGCGTCTCTGGAGTCGCCACAGGGGGTCGTTGCCGCGAAGCGTCCCTCCCACAGCGGTCGCACTGCAACGCAGTCCACGAGCAGGTGCAGGAGGGATTCGCGTTCCCCCGCACCTGCTGGAGTTCGGGTTCGCCCCTTCCCTCTGGGATTCGGTGACGTCGGCGCTCGTTGCGCGGGAGGGAGGGTGCGGTCATTGGAGAGCACCGGGAGCCGCCCGAGGCCCTCACGGGGAACCCTCAGCGGCTCTCCCCAGCGCACAAGGACTCGGGGTCGCGGGGTCGGTCTGCTGGCCTGCGGCCGTCCGTGCCAGGGGGAGTGTCCCTTTTCTGGAGGAGATTCCACAGCAAGAGGCTTCCCGTTTCACCATCAGGTTGCTGCTCCCTCAGGAAGGGCAAGGGAAGCTCCCCCCCCTACGCACGCTTGGTGGGACGCTACACGATCTGACCTCCTGGAGCGGGCAACCGTTGCGGAGGCTCGCCTGCTTCGAGGTGCGGCGAGCACCCCGAGCGCTTCCACGGCATCCCATTCCGGAATCCCCTGTCCCCTCCTGCCTTCCCAGGAAGATCCTCGCTGCTGCCACCTTCCCCTTCCCTCTGCGGAGACCTGACCTTCGGACGAGAGGAAGGCCGAGAGCGTTGCGGCTTCTTGAGCACCCGGAAACCCCGCGGTGATGCGTTCCCTGAAGGCACCAGGAGGTGCCGACGCACCTGCAAAGGCAGCCACTCCACGTCGGCTCGCAGTCGACCCTGAGGTGCCCGGAAGAAGCGTCCTGCGAACTGGTCGCCTCTTCCCGACCTCAGCTGCCTCATGGGCTTGAGGATCAGCGACCATAGGAAGCTCCGACGAGAGGCCTCCAAGAGACACGGGAGCCCCACGACACCAAGAGCGGTTCCCCCCGTATGGGAAGGGAGGGAGGGGGAAGGGGCAGTGGGCCATGCCTGCCTGCGGCCCGGCGGAAGGGGGGAGTTCGCCATTCCGAACGAAGGAGGCGGCGCGGACCGTGAGCTGCTGCTGCTCGGTCTGTGTGCCGGGCTAAGCCGCACCCCCTCTCCCGGTTTCCCTGGCAACCTCACGAGGCGGGGTTTTCCAGGGTAAACGTGGCCGTCCGTCGCAGCCCCCTTCCATGCAGCGCGCGCGCGTGGCGAGGGCTGGCGGAAAAAAAAAACTTCGGGCTTTTCCGGTTTATTTCCAGCCGTTTTTTTTTTCATTCTTTCTTTTACTCCAATTTTCCTCTTGCAGCTTCTGTTCCTCGCCTAGGAGGGATTGGGGAGGGGGGAGGGGGACGGTTGCGCGTCTCCTCGGGCGAAATTAAGCAAGGGGACCCGAGAGGCGACGAAACCCAAGTCGGCGAGGAGGCGGCTGTTCCCGTTTCCCGGGTCACTCGATACCGGGGTGCGGCGACGCTCCCAGCGCGCCTCGGTGCCGCCGCCAATTACGACTCCCCCTTCCCGGCCGGCATTGTTACGTCACGTGACCGCGCCGTTCGCGGGCTTTACGAGAGGACCGCCAGTAACGCGCCCTCGCGCCGCCGAGCAGCGTTGCGGTGCAGCGACCCTGCTGGCTGCCCGTCGCTGGAAAATCCCGGAAGGAAGGGGAGGGGATGCGACGCGCCCGCGCTCTCGGATGCCGGGGAGGAGCACTTCCTGCAGCCCCGCGACGGGAGAGAGGGGAGGCGCGTTTCCGCGGCGACGCGGTCCCTGCATCGGAAGCAGCAGAGGCGGACCGTGCGTCGTTGCCGCCGCCACGTTTCGCCCGCCCGGGTCCCTCCCCCCCTCCCTGACCTAAGGGATAGGGACGGGGAGGCAGGCGAGCGTGAGGGAAGAGGGTGCCTCGCTCCCCGGATGGTCGCCCTCACCCGCGGGGAAATTCTTGCCTTTGCCTGGCGACCGCATGCGGGACCGCCCGGGTCATCTCCCCCCCCCCCCCCCACCTCCTTCCTCGCTCCCGGAAGGATGCTCAGGCGTGGCTCTCGCCCGTCCCATGCCCGACGAACTTCGAGGCCTTCGGCGACGCACCCGGCTCGCGAGCGCAGCAGCAGCGCCGACACTTTCCCTGGCGGGGCGAAGTGCAGTTGGCGGCAGCGTACGACCAGCGGGCGTCGGCGTCCAGACCTGGTTAGTTGGGGAGACGGGCACCCAGGTCGCTACAGCGTTGTCAGGGTCGTTGTCTCTCCAGGCTGACGAGGGCCTTCCTCCGTCATCTCCTACCCCCGTGGCGAGGTCGCGAGGGGCTGTCCTGCGAGACCCCTCAAGGACGGCGGCTGGCTACGAGGATGGTCTACGCAGGGATTTCATTTTCAGACTACTACGATGGGGACCGCGGTCGAGAGTGGGTGGAAGGATGGAGCCGCTACGAGGAGGAGGGAGAGCTGCCGCCGCTGCCATTTGCTCCTAGAGGGCGGCGGTCGCCGTGCGCGCCACTCTGGACGCGCCGCCTTTGAGGTCGGGCCGAGGGGGGAGATGGCCGATGCCTGCTTTCCCACACGAGGCCGGCAAAATGGGAGGCTGGGAGGGGGGGGGGGAGAGACAACCCGCTCGATCCTCCGCTCCTGGAACCTCGTTCCCTCCCTCGTAAACACTCCCCGTCTCTGCGCCCGCACTCTGCGCAGGAGAGCGAACGACTGGCGCATCTCCTGGTGCATCGCGCCATCTGTCCGCAGGAAAGGCTAAATTCGCCTGCAGGACGCCGTCCCCGTCTTTCGCCCCACGGGGAGGACCCTCGCACGTCCTTCGGATTGCTCGCAGCGACCTCTTCCTTTGTTTGTGCCACTCCTTTCGGGCCGTTTTCCACGCTTCCCCTCGCGATGCGACGCACGCCATCTCGCGACGCGGCAGGGCGGCCTGCTGGTGCCGTCGACAGTTCCGTTGCCAGGAGACACGACCGATTGTTGCCGAGGCAGTCGGGGCTCAGCGGGCGAAGTGCGCCGTGTGAGCGCACACTCGTCGTGACGGGGCGAAAAAGAGATTTGGCGGCCGCTGCAGCTGTGGATCGCGTGCAAAAGTCAGGTCGTTATTGTGGAGAGGGTTAGGAGGTACTCATCTACAGGCGACGGGCGGCACGATGATGAGGAAGGGGAGGAGGCAGCTTCAATGTCCGGGTGGATGGTGACGCGTGGAAGTTTCATTCGTGGCTGCTGCTGGGTCACAGTCGATGCACTGAACACGGGGGTGGAATGGCAGCGGAGCAGGGGTAATGAATTATTTCATAAAGGGTGAGGTGGAAATGTGATCAGAGTTCCGTGGACCGTGGCTCACGACATGCGTCGTGGTCACGACGCACCTCGTGAGCCTACCCACTTGCTCTCAACGAAATGCTTCTCACAAGGCGTTGATGCGACGATGCCCTTGGCCTTCTCCGAGACAACGAACCTTGTGGATAAGTGGTACGTGGTTCGATATGGGGGGACCGTAATCGTGGGATGATCGCCGATTTCCCCAGGACCGCTTTGATCCAGCCGAGATGGGTCTTCGCCTCGTCAGACGAATGCGCTTTCCTTGGCCACTTTTTGGGTGTGATGAAATCGTGTGTACACGTGGGGTGTACTGACCTTAGTCCTTGTCGCAGGCCCGAGGAGCGTTCGGATGTCTCCACGGACAGGATCTCGCCGGGCTTCGGTGTTGGGAAGTTTCCGACTTCGCCTCGAGCCGGGGCGGCCCTTTGCGAAGGAATCCCTGCCGCGTGGAAGAAGCAGCAGCAGCAGAGGAAGGGAGGAATTCCAGGTGACGCGAGCTCGCCTGGAGAACGGCGCGAGCGTTTTGACCCGGTGGCGCCGGGACGTCGATTTGAAAACAAGCAAACCCACAAGTCGCTAGAAACCGCGTTCCTGGTAAACAGCAGCGGGGTGGGTGGGGGGAAAAGGGTCACAGGGAATGATCACCGGCACCTGGCAGACCGGCTTTCGAGGAAGGGAAGTCCACAGTGGGCGGGAGGGGGACTATAAATGACGGAAAAAGAAGGGAAGGTAGGGGAAGGGGGGGTCTTTGGGGTTTGAGGAATTCTCCTTCGTTCCTCAAACTGGTCCTGTGCGGTGGCTAATTCTTGCTCCGGGTTTTCCACCCCGTGCTGCCGGGGCATTCATTATGGAATAATGAAAAGAGTACACTCAAATGTCCAAGTATGGTGAAACACTTCGTTACACCACGTGCTTGCCATGACCGGTACGTAGACCGACGAGGTCCGTTTCCACAGCAACGGGGAAGGGAAAAACCGGCAAAGAAAAGAAAAGAAACAAACAAAAAAGAAAGATGGGAGGACTTGTACTGAAGGGGGAGGGAGGAGGGAGGGGACTAGGAGACGTTTTTTTGCATCTCGTCCAGGAGAATGCTGGCAAGTTTCGTCCGTGTCTCGCACCCAGGGGAGACCATCTCGAGGTGACCTTCAAGAAGATAGTGGATGGCGTTCCTGCCATTTCGGCCTCTTGCCGCGTTTCCGACTGCCGCGGTTTTGCGGACGCAGCAGGGAACTGCGAGGGCTGGTGGGAGTGCGGCACCGCGCGTGAAGAGGCCTCTGGAAATAACCCCCTGCGGCAGCCAACCGGGATTCCTAGGGTAGTCGCTAGGCGACCTCATAGGGCGGCACAGTCCAGCAGGAGGTGAGGGGGTAGGCCTCCCACTCCTCCTGGCCGCGCCTGCCTCCGCCTGTGGTGTCCATGCTTCCCACCCTCGCGTCCAGGAGCGAAGGCGCGCCTCGCTCCAGTGCACCACCAGTATGGTCTTCCTCCGGGCGAGGCCACTCGTCAAGCCGTCCAGGAGAATGACCTCCCTTCTCTGCTTCCTCCGGGACTCCGGCGGGCGGCGACGATGGCGCAGATACAACGCATCGCTGGGGCCGCCCGTGAGGCGGCGACGCCTCCGCAAGTCCGTCGCCGTGCCCTCCGGGCAGCGGCAGAGCACCGGGGACGGATCCTTCCGTGGTCTCCGAGATCGCCGCGTTCCATCAGGGAGAGTTGAAGGAACGAACCCGCCCCACAACACCCTGGAATCCCGGGAAAACGGACTCTTGCTCTGGGCGCGCTGGAAGACCCCTCGTGTAAACAGCGGCCAGCGTGGCACCCCGTTTCCATGTCGACGGGAACAAGCGGAGTGTTCGCGTGCACGGGGGAGGAGGATCTGCGGAATCTTCGATAGGGACGCGCCAAGCGGGTGGTGCCACCGGAAAACTCCCCCATCCTGGGAGCGAGGGGCGGTGGCCAGCCCTCTCGCCCATCGAGTAGTTTGCCGACTCCTGAAACGGTGCTGGAGAACTTCGGTCCCGCCGGTCGGCCGCTGCCCCGTTTGCCCTCAGAGAAAAAGGTGACGCCTTCCATTACCCAAAACCACCTGGTCGTCCCCCGCAGGTTTCCGCGGCGTGGGCAGAAAGTCCGCCGCGATGGGCGTCCTCGTTGGCCTGAACGCGGACGGAAGATACGGGGCGGCCGTCTGATGCAGATTCCTGCGGAGGAGACGGAGGCTGGAGCCGGAACACTCACCACGTTCACTGTCTGCACGCTGCAATCAGGAAGGTGGATTCTCTCCCTCCTCCTTCCCCTTGGCTTCCGGTTCCGTTCGAGGCATCGCCTGCTGAGCTGAGAAACTCTCCTGCCGCCGCGGGAGCAGAAGGGGGGAGAGAGCCAGGGGAACGGGGTGCGACCTCGCTGACCCGCGCCTCGGGGCGGGAAACCGGGGAAACGCGAGCCACCGTCTCAGCCCGACGGAGACTTCCGGCAGTTCCCCCTCCTCTCCCGGAAGGGAACAGGCGGCCCCGCCTTCCCCCTCGGGATCCCGTTGCCGCGCGACCCGAGGCACCTCTCGGGCCGCCGCCGCGGGTTCCCCCCAGCCAGCATCTCGTGTTCGCTCCCGGCGAACGTCGGCGTATCCCGTTTCCCGGGACGACGAGCGGATCGCGCGATTTCTTCCCTTCTTCCGCAGGTGGCGCCCGGGACAGAGAGCGGACGTTGCTCCGGAGGGTGAGGCAAAGGAGCACTTGCGGACGCGCTCCGAAAGTGGCGCCGCCCCGTCGGCAGAAAAGTCAGGCAGGCAGGGAAGACCCTCGAAGCCGCCGACGCTGCGAGATGGAGCCACCGCCTCCGTCTGTTCCCCTGGCAACTTCCTCGCGATCCTCGCACGAGAACGTGGCAGGATGCCCAGGCTTTTCGACGACGCGACCTGACCAGGGAAGAAAACTTGACTGACTGTCCCTCTACCCCCCGGACGATCGAAGCGCCTTCCCCCTATCGCTTGTGAGAACGGAATAAAAACCGACGGGCGCCGCCGCCGTTGTCCCGAGCGACAGCGAGAAGGTACTGCTCGCATAAGATGCGCGGCTGGGGTCGGCGGGGGTCCATGAAGCTCTCTGCATTGGTTCCCTCCTGCGCCCTCCAGGGATTGTCAGGGTCGTTCTCGTCGCCCGGCGGGAATCACCGGCCCACCAGAGGTCCTAGAAGATGGGGCGGCCCTTCGGGAGGGACCTGAGGGACGCGCATACCTCGGCACGCTCCTGCCCGTGTTTCGTCCCCCGTGGGGTCCTCCACGAAGGTGAGCACGCGACGCATGTGCGTTCCTAGGCGACCGGCCCTGTGCTCGTGGGAGCGCTCCGGCGGCAGTCCTTTCCTGCCCTTCGACATTGCTTGCCCTTTTGCGCCGCGCTTGCGAGCCGCGGAGACGAGGGAAAGCTCCTGTGTGCTCCACAATGACCTCTCGGTCCGTGGACCCTGCACCTGGTGCAGGAGCTTCCCGGGAACGTCCGCTTTCCACGCCCGGAGTCCAGGAAAGAAGAGGGGAACCGGCAGTTCGCCGGCCCTTTCTCTTCCTCCCCCTTTCGGGTCTCGTCGGTCCTCCTCCCCCGCGGCGACGGCCGCCGCCCGTCTCTGCGAGGCCCGGCTAAAGAGTCGCTATCTTCTTGTCGTGGTGCGGGCGGATGCTTCTGGGGCGTTTTTGGCAGGTGCCGTGGCGCGTGGAAGCCGGGAGGCGGCGTCCTGGAATCGCGCGACCCGCCTCTGCGAATGGCGTGCGACCCGCTTGTCCCCGGCACACGCCTCCCGAGCCTATAGGCGGCGGTCAGAAGGTCATCCGTCCGGAGGAAGTGTGGCCTCCACCGCAAGGCTCCTGAGAGCAGCCGGCCAAACGTCTCTGCTCGAGCCCCCGACGGGTGCCAACGGCAGGCAACCCCGTCGCGAAGGCAAAGGAGGGTCCTCGCCGATGACCCGAGGGAGTGTCACCCCCCGAGAGACACGGTTGCCGGTCGCCTTCATGGGTCCTCGCCGCAGCTGTTGGCGGCGACGGCTGCGAGTGGGCCCCCTCATGGGTCTCGGAACGACGCCTCCTTTCGTAAGCAGGCCTTCTTGAGACCATCCCGCCGACCGTGTGTCCCTTCGGCTGCAGCCAGACGCACGCGTCCGCTGGGTGCAGGGAGCGGTCTGTGCTCCCTGTCGGCTTACGCATGGACGGCGTCCGAGCTACTTTTGACATAGTGCCCTCTTCCAGGGGCAGAGGGCAGGCGGAAAACGAAGAAGGGGACCTCGGTGGCTCGGCTCTGGCGGGCGTTGCTGGGAAGAGCAGCCCGCCCCTCAATGGGTCCCTGCAGTAGGAAGATGGGCACGCCGCTGCTATGGACGTTCCCGTGCGTGGATCTCTCCCTTCCCAAGGTCTGGAGCACGGCAGAAGTTCACTTAAGGCGGGCGAGGGAGGGAGGACGTCCCAGACGGGCCTTCCGAATGGACCACAGACGATGTGGTCGCGGAGCGCAGAGCGACCCTCGATTCCCCGTGCCAGCGCGAACCGCCGCCGCACGGCGACGCGCAGCCAGGCGAGCAAGGCGCGCGGTGAACAGCTTCACCTTGAGGACGGCGGCTGAGGACGACCGGAAGCAGAGCTCGCGTACCAGGGTACCAGCGAAGCTCCGGTTGCTTAGCGACAAATGGAAGCGGCGGCCGGGAGGCGATGGAGGGGGGGGGGGGGGGGGCAGAACAGACGAAGGCGAAGTTGGAAGAGCAGCCAGAGTGGATCCGAGCGTCGGTATGGCCAGAAGTGGACTCGAAAGAGTGGGCGTCTCCCGAAGTTCCCGGTGTGAGCAGTGCTTTTGCAGTGTTTGTGAGTCTGAAAGGAGGGGGAGGGATGCGCGCGCCTTCTCGATGCTCGCTTCCCTTCTCATGGGGCGTCACAGCACCCCGTTCCGTCGCCCGGACCCGCCCCCGCGGCAACGCCTCCCGAAGGCCGCTTTGCCTCCTCCTCTCGCGGAGGTCCTCCTGCTCCTTCGCACGAAGGCCCCAGTTCGATGGACTCTGGCCCGGTTCCTCCTCTCGCCGGGGGCAGTTCGCGTCTCGCGGGGGAGGAGCGCTAGGAACCGGCAGAGAGGGTGGAGATGACCCTTTCCTCCTTCTTCTTCTCCGTGAGCGAGCGAGGAGCTGGGGAGGAGTCGGAGGACGGCAACCACGGAGTTCCCTCCTCTCAGCAGCAGGAGGATCTGCAAGCTGGGCACCGTCGCCGTCCGCGTCCACATGCGCGTGCAGGCCGACCGAAGGGCAACCTCCCAAGGACGGGGTCCACGCCGGTGATTCCTCGGCGCTGGCACCCTGGCAGTTAGCACGCGCACTGGCGACAGCGTTGTTGAGGGCTGCATGCGGCACCAGCGGGACGGACGAGTTACGGGACGACGAAACCCTCGCGAGCGTTTCCACAGGTGCGGAGGCCGAACCATGCCCACCCCCTCATCTTCCCTGACCATCTCTGAAGGCGCTCCCCGGACGACCCTGCACTGGGAAGGACCTAAGACGGTCGCAGGGAAACTCTTGGAGAAGGCCAAAAGTGCCCCTGTTTTCTCGTAGGTCCAAGGGAGGTGGACAGGGAGGAAGTGTTCTCCGTCTCTTCCCTTCAAAAAGGGGGAGATCACACTGATGAAGAGGCCACTCCCTGGTTCTGAGCCTTCGAAGGCGGGCGCATTGGGGTCGCCTGCCTCCCTCCGTTTGCCTCATCTTCGCGAGGGAAACAAACCCTATCAGGAGATGGAGCTCAGAGACGTCCTTTGTTAGCCACCCTCCTACCAAGATCCTGACCCTCCCTGTGGCAGTCCTTTCCTTGACCCTCGAGAGGTCACGTGGTCTCCGTTTCGTCTTAACTCGGGCGAAAGACGAGTTCGCGCCACGCGCAGGAAGAAACGGAAGTTTCTTTCCGCCTCCGCGAAAGGCGCTATCAGCGCTTCCTTGGCGATCCTTCACCTCGCCTTCAGTTCTGGCAAAGAGCCATGCACTTCCTTTCTGGAGGCATCAGGGGAGGAGGGCGGAAGAGGAGGAGGAAAAGCAGGGAGAAAGGACGGCTTGGGATCGTCATGGAAGCAGAAGAAGGCAATCGAAAGAGCATTTTCCTGTGGTCTGATCTTTTCACCCTCTCACGGATGCTCTTCCTACTCAGGAACGCCTGCCTCTCCTTCCTTATCCTGATCCCCGGAACGAACACGCCTTCTGACCGTCAGGAGTCTCGGCAGCGATGGAGAGAGCTTTCTGTCCCCCTCTTTTGGCGTCCCCTCGGAGCCACTCGAAACTCAGCACCCGACACTACGGCGGAGGCCGAAAGCGATGGCAAGGAAGGTGGTAGCCATTGTCCAATCGTTCCCTTCCTCGCTCAGAAGACGCGTCGCTCCGCCTTCCGGGATGGGGCAGCGTCCGAGCAGGATTATTCGCGCTCCCCTTCCTCCTCCTCCCCCTTTCTCACTCCCTCCACGCACGTCTGCGCACTCGAAGCTCGCAGCGTACGGCCTTCGTCCAGCGCGGTTGCGGTAGATGTGGAGCTACCAACGCGGCCTTAGAAGAGAGGTGAAGAAAGATCCACGAAAAAAGCTTCAGCAGCGGCAGTCGTGGTAGCAGGCGGGGGACTGACACGTAAGAGCTGTGTTCCCGCATATCCCAAGGAAGAGGTCCCAAGCAGGAGGAGAGCTCCTCTGACTGCTGCAGGAACAGGCGTTGGGAGCAAGGCACTGGATTCGAGACGTGCTTCCGGGAAGAAAGGGAAAAAGAATCGCTCTCTATTCTTTTCTGGAAAAGAGGGAGACGTACCTTCCTCCTCATTGACACCAGTAGAGAGAGAGTTCGTGAGAGCTGCTATAGCGACTGCAGAGTTCCCTTCCGCTATCCGGACTTCCTTTTTGGATTTCCCGTGGAGGAGGAGAGGCTGGTGGCGGCGGATTCTTCCAAAAACTCGTTTTTCCCCTCCCCTCCTGCCGATTCCGGTGCGACGGCACCGCCTACCCGATAGGAAGTCCCCGTGCGCGCTCACAGCGCGCCGGGCTTTCGAGACGCGGCTACCGCCCTCTCGCGCCCATCTCCTGAGCTACTTCGTCCTCCAAGGAAAATTTCCTCCTTCCTCCCCGGTCTCTTCCTCGGTGGGCAAAGAGGAAGAGGTGGGAACAAAGGCTTGTCCTAGGGAGCACTCCAGCGCACGTGACTGCCTGTCTCCTGCCGTCTCCCTCTCTCGCATCCCTGACTCGGCTGCAATGCTAACTCCGCGTCTCCCGATAAAGGCTACCTGGGACGTGCAGAGAGGATGATCACCTCCTCATCCTCCTTACTCCCCTTCCCTATGCTCCTTCTTCTGGAGAGACGGCGGCTACGAGAAGCGGCCGCTGTGCGCGAGGATCCCGATAAAAAGAGGGAGGGGAAAAACTCAGCCGTTCCAGAAAAAGCGAGCGAGCGTGTCGTCGCTTGGGTGTGGGCGGGGCAGCGCCGCCCTTCCCAGCATTCCGGAACGACGACGACGCGGATCCCTTTCGGGCTCAGTTTCTTCCGGGAGGGACCGTCGATCGCTCGGTGCCGTGCTGCCGCCTCTACGATGGATGCAACGGGATGCAGCTGCTGCTGCTACCTGTCGCCGTCGTCGTCGTCAGACCCCGCTGACCTCCCCACCGTGATGCCCTGCTCGAGATCACTGTTCCCGGAGACCACTGCCGCCAGCTGGACGCTCTTGCCCAACCCGGACCATCACCACCACCACCACCACCACCATCACCACCACCACTCGCATCACTCGCACTGGCCGGGGTACGCTTACAACCCCTCTTCCTCCTCCTCCTCCGAGCTGGGACCCCCCCCGGACTGCGTTCCGGGCTTCTGTTCCCCCGGATCGCCCCCCGAGTCCTCGTCGGCCACACCGGACGCCATGTTCAGGCCCCGGGGAAAGCGCAGGAACACGGCCAACCGGAAGGAGAGGCGCCGTACCGAGAATCTCAACTCGGCTTACGCCCTCCTGCGCGAGCACATCCCTAACGTGCCCCCAGACACGAAGCTGTCCAAGATCAAGACGCTGCGGCTGGCCATCCACTACATTGGTCACTTGCTGACCGTCCTCCGGGAGAACGAGACCGTCCCGTTTCGCGCCGTGGACGTTCGGCACAACGGCACGGTTAGGAAGAAAGAGTTCATTAAGGTAAGGGGACTCGGGGCGTTCCTCCCGGCACCCCTCTGCTGGGTGGCGGCGGAGCCACTCGTCCCTTTAGTCTCTGTCTTCCATTCCCTCACCTGGTTCCACCGACCTCCGAACCGTCACTATACCATCTCACCAACGCCCCCGTTCTCGATACCCTTTTCACGTCCCTTCGCTGCCCCAGAAGGCGATAGTGCCTCTCTGGAATCTTCGAACTGAGTTCTGGGACCTCGTTCCTCCCCCTTGCTGGTCATGTGGCCGGTCATTTTGGGTGCGAAGTGAAACGTCCCGTCGCCTACGCTGTTCGCTCAGGGCGCCCACTGTCCCCATCTGCACAGCTCCACCGTTTGCGCCATCCTTTCCCCCTCTCTCCCAAGACCGAAGAGGCCACACCCTTTCTCGGCTAAAGGAGCCGAGAGAGGGTGCTGCTCCAGTAGCTTCCGCTGGTCCTCTGAGCTGCTCCTCCCCTCATACAAGAGTTTCCTGGTAGAGTGAGCGTCTTCAGAGGGACAGCTAAAGACCGATCCTCTGCTCCCGGCTGGGTCCGAGTTGCCCCGGGAAAACTCCGCCTGCTGCCTGCTCCGCGTGCGGGTTGACATGGAGCACGCGCGCGCGCTCGTGCCACTCCGTCCAATCCATCAAACCAATGGAGGGAGACGTCGAAAGGCTTCTCCTTCCAAGCAGCGCGGGCTCCTACCGAGCGGACAAACGAGCCAAGGATTGCAGCGGGAGGCGGGTCAGGTTCGTAGACCTGGTGGGTGGTCCCGTCCAGAGGAACAAGCCCAGGTGCAAAGGCGCGCGTGCAGTGTTGTCGCTCGGAGGAGGAGCACCGTCCTGCAGCGGTTCATGCAGCGTCCATGGAGGAACTTCACAACCGGTCCGGCCCAGCAGCCGTGTGGCGGCTTCAGATGGGGTGACTCGAGATCGAGGAGCAGCGGCGTGGCTTTGCAAAGGTCCTCCCAGTGAAACGTAGCGGAAACACCTCCCGAGGAAGGACCAGAGCCTCTGCCGAGAAATCCTCAAGAGTTCCACGGTCAACTCCAAAAATCCAATAGTCCCGATTATCCTTGAAGTATGGATCATTGGAATCGAGCTTCAGATGAAAGATGAAAGAGAAATTAGAAAGTTGCAAGATGGGTTCGCCAGTCTGAAAAAAAGTGCGTCACCTGGTTGGTATTCCACTGAGAGCTAGAAAAGATCAGTGAATGAAGAGAAAACAAGAAAGACGGATGGAAGAGGAGGTTGCCATTCCTTCGTGGGATCGCCCTTGAAACCTAAAGGGTTACATGGGAAGTATGAAATAAAGGCAGACGGAAAAGAGCAGGGAGGGAAGAGTCAGACTGATTGAAAATCGCCAACGGATGATATTCAGGAGAAGAGTTTTCAGCTTAACGATGGCGATTTGTTACGCAGACCAAAGAGCATCCGTAGAACCGCGGGGGATCTCTGTCGCGTTTACGCAGGCCAGCGCAGGATGCAAGGCACGCACTCGGGAACGGGAGTCTTCAGCGCTGGGGGGCAGTTTCTGATGGTTTCTTGAACTGGATTCTCCAGATAGCCAGTCTCATTTCACACGTATAAGAATGCTCTTACCATTCATCGATGCATCCATCGCAAGCAGCTATAGGAAGAACTTTGTGAAGAATGACTTCATGAATTAGAAAGTTACTCATGAGAATTTCGACTGCTTAAGAGCAGCAACGTTTCGTGCTCCATGAGTACACCTTGTATTTCTGATCATTTGCACACACGGTGCAGTTATAAACGGGAGTTACTTGCAAATCTGTCAGCAGTGAGCCTACTTACCAGCTGTGGGAAGTCTTTCTGTTGTTTTCGGGGAACACATCTCACAAACGAATGCGTACGTGTACGGTACAGTCGTTTCGAACGGGCTCACACTGCACGTGGTGACCAACCTTAATGGATGCAACACGCCAAATCCAAGCGGTGTCAACAATGCCCATGAAGACGGTTGTGACGTAACTCAAGCGGTTTCTATTTTTGCACCACGGTATCGATCTGTCCCGAGGACGCCGATATCACCCAGGTGACGAACTGGTGGCTACGAAACGGGGCAGCGAGAGGGGCTCGGCAGGCCATTTGCGTTCGTGGCTACCGAAGCGCTCTGCAGGCTGCCATATGCTTTTGGTTCGGTGGTGCCTGCAAACTGAAATGGTTTGCGTTTACGGAACTTTGCCATGTTCGTATTCCCAGTAGGCAAACTGTTGCAAGATGGGGGGGAGGGGGAGAAAAAAAAAAAGCAGAACGATAAGAAAAGTAGCAGGAAAGGAAGAGAAACGTTCCGTTGTCGTTTTGAGATCGCGCTTCCCCACCTCCCTGACGAAGCAGCAAGGAGTGTTTTCTCCCAGAAGAGCAAGTATTTTATTTCACTTTTTTTTCCTTTTTTTCTTTCCTTCTTTGACCCAGAAATCGGACTGAAATGGAGAATTCGGAAAGAGAATTTGCATGCGTGTTGCTGCCTGCGCCCCTCCCTCCGAAGAGCGCGAAAACTGTTTGCATCAGCGTTTGCATCCGGTAAATTTCGAAATTCGGTCCGTCTCCGAGGAGCTCCGGGATCCGTTCTGGGAGCCCGTCCGGGTCCGAGGGCGACGTCGGCGGCAACAATCGGGCCTGGCGCGCGGTTGCCATGAGGATTCTGGAACGGGGATGTTCGTTTGGCGGGAAGGGACCCTCGCTTGAAAAACGCAAGCGTCATCTCAAGAGATTGCGCCTTCCTAAAGAAATAAAATGGCGCCAAATGACGATGTCGACACGAAATGGGCGAGAAGGCCAGAAAAAAAACCGCATGATACACGGCGTGAGATGAGAGCTTTATTTATTTTTTTCTTTTTTCGTTTGTTCTGAAAGAACAGCTGGAACGAATTCTAAAGAAGAAACGAAAGAAGAGGAGGCCAAAAGAGAGAGAAAAAAAAAATTCTTTTGAGCTGCGGAGTGCAGCATGGATCTCCGCCCCTGTTTATTGCTTTTTTATTATCTAAACAAAAATAAGGTGGAGTCAGGCAAGCACGCTGAGGGCGAAATCTGGGAAGACTTTCCGAAGGTCAACGAGAGCTCCCTCGTTCTCCCGAGAAACGCGTCATCCTCGGATCACCCGCTTCGAGCGGTCATCTTCCAGGAAGAGCGGCGAAGGAGGCAGGACCCCCTCTCCGACCCCCTTCCTTCGCACGAAATTCGTGCGTTCCTCCCCGGCGGGCGGGAATCTGCCGATGCGCTCTTCTTCCCTCGTGCGTCCCTTCCTCCCCCTGCGGGAGCCCTAGTCGGGCAATACGGCTCTGCCGATGACCCTCTCCCGCTGTTCTTTCCGCGGGAACATCCGAGGGGAACGAAAGCGGTGGCGGGCGCGCATCCCTGGGACTCCTCTGCTTGCGGGCCGGCGCCAAACCTCGGAGATGCCGCGGGAACCATCCCGCTTTATGGCTTTTGGTGACACCTGGAAAGCGGAGACGGAGGCAAACCGAGCCGCCTCCGCCTCTCTGTGCCTTCGCGAGGACGAGGCGGGCCAGAGGTGCGCAGCCTTCGCCTCTCGAAGGTGGGGAAAGTTGTGGTCGCTCGCTCTTGCAGGCGGTGGACCTTGCGCGCTGCACCTGCGCAAGGTGCGCAAGCACTCGTTGGTTTCCAATCGTCTCTCGGGACCCGCCCATTTCCCCGCCCATCCCGTCCCGCGAGAGCCACGTCCTCAAACTCGCTCTCGCGCGCACACGCGGAGCACACACGCGTTCGTGCTTGTGCACACGTGTGGGCCCACGTGAGCATGTGCGCGAGTGACTACGTTCCGCGAACGCGCGTTTCGCGCACCTGGGCGTGTACCTGTACGCTTTCACATGCATGAATGTGCACCGCTCACACATGTGCTTGGACGTTCACGTGTGTCGCAGGCTCGCGTACGGTACACGCACCTGCAAGTGAGAGAGCATCTACGCACTCGTTGCTGGCCCCTGCGCTCGTCCGGGCGCACGTGGGATGTTCGCGCTGGCCCGCACACGATACACACACGTGTGTGTCTCAGCACAGAAGTGCACACTTGTGCATGCATGTGCGCGCTCTGCCACTTGTCCACTAGTGCACGGGCATTCCTGTCGACGCGTGAGGGCGTGTGCTCTAAACATTCAAACAAGAGTGACGGTGGGCATTGGTGTGCCAGCTGCAAGAGCGCTCCTCAGGTGTGGTGGCCGCTCCTCGTGAGCAGTGCACCGGTGTTCGCAGCGGTGTACTGGAATGCCGCGCAGACGCGTTGCGATCACCGCCCTCATGGCGCAGCGGCGCCAACACACGTGCAGCCCTATAACGAAGGTGCACACTCGCGTGCACGCACATGCGCGCGGTGCACCAAGAGCGCGATGCAGCTCGCACGCGCGTTCACCGTGCGTGTAGCCGTCTTTGCTCGGAAATGCACGCGCGTGTCCGCGCGCGATCGGATGCTGCGTGTGCCACCGCAGCGCCTCTGGCACGCCGCGAGTGTGGCTAGCGCGCGGCATTTCTTGGCGCGCCACGCGCTCGTTCTTCGCCGCTTTTCTCCGGGACGTGGCTGTCATCTACACAGTAGGAGGGCGATGCCATCACTGCCGTCGTCGTCCTCAAACTGACGTCTGGTCTTCCCCCCCCCCCTGCCCCCCGGGGGGTTCGCTCCCCTCGCCGTCTTGGTGAGCTCCCCCGCAACGTCCGCCTCGATTGCGCACCGGTCTTGCCACTCGGCACGGAGCCGTGGCTCCTCCCCTTTTCCTCCCTCCATACTTGGCGGGCTGGCGCGGCGGTGGAAACTGGCTGAGCGATCGGGATCATTCGAGAGAACCCAAGCAGCTATTTCCCGGGGGCGCTGCGCCGCCTTTCCTTCTCTGCCACACAGTCAAGATGGAGGCGGTGACGGTTCTTCCTGCTGATGGCGTGGGTTCCTTCCGCTTGACCAGAGCGACTCATTCGCCGGAGCAGCTCCTCGCGTAGTCCCAAACGATTCTTCGAGTAGCGCCTTTTTTTTTTTTTTTTCCGGTAACGTGCAGTGAGAGTCCCGTAGTTTCTTCTCCCTTCCGCATCCCATGCAGTCGGAGGAGCAAGAAAACGAGGATGCTGATCCCTTCACGAGCACTCGTCCTTCTGGAAAGCGTTCCTTTTCCTTTCCTAAAGCGGGTGAACGGGGTGCGACACGTAACTTCACTCTGGGAAGCGAGGATAAATAAACGGCAGCTTTGAAGGAACGATCTTAGGGGATCTTGGAGACGAAAATGAAGAGGCGAACGGAGTTTCGTCTGCCGGAGACGTTTCTCACCCCTTTCGCCTCTTTCCTACAGCCACTGAGGGCATTTCGCGCAGGCCATCGATCGGGCTGTATCAGAGAACTCTGGGTGCATCAGATGTCTGCTCTAAAAGCTTCTAGGGCAGCCCTGGGAAACGCTCCTCCAGTTAATCACACTTCGTAAATCATCACCGAAATCAACCTGCCCGATGGGAGAAAACACGATTCCCGTGTCAAGGCAGTGTTCGCCGACATGTGAATCACTTCACTTTTTAGCGCGTTTTTTTTTTTTTTTCTTTCTTCTTCTATGCTAAGTATAAATGGCGAGCTGTTTATCCTGAGCCGTGATTCTATGTGGGTGTCTTTTCCTTTCCTTTATCCTCTCCTGAACGCGGGCAAGCGTTTCTGCGCCGCAAACACATGTACGTTTGGAACATCCATGTTTGGAATGTGTACGCAGTCTATCAAGAAAATCACGAATACGTGCTGAAGTCTGACCCATCGTACACTGTAGGCTCATACGGGCTGCGGCCACAGCATTTGGCGTGATTAAGCGTGCAACCTCTGCCCCGCATATACCCTCTCAAACACTTCTCCTGTGTTTGGAAGGACATTTTGGACTTTAGGCTTTGGAATCGTCGCAATTTCATTGTGTCACGCGATTAACGCTTGGCCTTCGTCTCCGCCATGCTCGGCCACATCCGCTCGCTCGTTGTTCACAATTCTCACAGGTCGTCGGAATTCGGTGCGTCCAAACTCTCACATGCAGAAGGCGTCGCGCAGCAACCTGCGGGCAGCGCGTAGGCAACAATCAGAAACGCGCCCAGCACGACCGGCTAGGCTAAGTATCGATTCAACGACCGCACGTTTTGCGACGAGGTAGGCAGACTCTCGCTCGCGTTCTCCCGTGGCTGCCGACGAGGTCGGAAGTTTGCCTGCGCGCGTGTGGATCGACGGCAGGCGGAGACGCGCGGGGAGCGAGCCGTAGCATTCTCGAACTACGTGAAAAAATAGGGTGAGAATAGCCTAGCACCTTGCGGATCCGGAACTGTTGCTAGTCTAGCTGCGCAGTTGTAGCTTCACGAGTAGGCTGAGATGCGCGCGTGCGTGCTTCTTGGTCCTCGCACTTCCCGATTCTCTCCCGCCTGATGATGCGATGTGTTTCCTCTCCACCGAGGTGGCACGGTGATCCACCACCAGCCACGTTTACGGAAGCGTTGGGCGAAAAGTACGGACCTGCTTGACTTGGAAGGACTGCTCATGACTGGGTGGATGCAAGGTGGCCGGAGGGAGAGAGAGTGAGTGAGAGAGAGAGAGAGAGAAGACGTCCGGACGCTGAATCGCGGGTGACGCGGTGGGAGAGAGCAGGCAGGCGCGACCACGTGGGTGCGCTCCGGAGATTCGCACCCTAGGGACCACTCCTCTCCGAACCACGTTGCCCTCTCCAATCGACACGTGTCGATCCGTCTCCCAGCACCGGGGATGCGAGGAAAGGGACACTTTTTTGCGCTCGCCTGCGTGTTGAACTGCAGACTCTTTCGGGAAGATCTGATGGATCCAGGTCCGATGACAGATCGTGTGCGTCGCTGGGGCGTGTTCCGTGAGTGGTGGATTCGTGAAAGCAGCTACGCGCTTTCTCATGAGAATCTCATCGCGATGGAGGACTCCGGGGGAACCCGATACAGGAAACTGCAGGACTCGCTGCGATAACAGGAGATGAATGGATCTCCCGATGATGCGAGCCGCGCGTGAAACAGTGCAGGCCGCCGCTCCATCATCCTTCGCGGCTCGCTCGCTGCTCTCCGAAGGAACCTTTCTCTCCTCTCCCCCTCTGCTGTTCCTCCCCCTCCTGCTGCTCCCCTTCCCCCCCCCTCCTCCTTGCTCTTAGTGCACGTGCAGGGTAGCCGCCGGCTTCGACCTCACAGTGATCCTTTTGCTTTTGAGGAAGACCCCGCCTTCCGCAAAACCCTGGGGCGCCTGCAGCCTCCGAAAAGCATGGCAGTAGAGGGTGGCGGCGTCCGGGCTAGTCGTCGGGATGGCCAGACCGGGTCAGCTCCCGGGGAGCCGGAGTCGGCTAGGCAACGCACCGGAAGCGTCCCTTGTGGGAAGTGAAAATCCGGTATTGCGCCGTAGGGAAAGTAGGGTCGAGGAGGCCGCCTCATCTGCAGGATTTTCCTCCCTCTTCCGCAGACCCCGAAAGCAGGCGCGCCCGAGCTCTCTTCGGTTCCCACGAAGCCTCCCGATCCCCTCTGCCTTCTGTCCGGCTCGGGCGTTGCAGGAGCCGGCTCGCTCGGACGGACAGGCGAAGGGAGAGTCACGGGTCTGGTTTGCTTCGGACCAGTTCCGAGGGAAACGGGGAGGAGGAGGACGAGACGCTCCTGGACGTGGAGGTAGATGCCCGCTTGGCTCCCTCCCGGGTACCCTTCCTTCCCTGTCCTTCACACACGCACGCACGCGCGCAAAGCACCTCCGCGATTCTCGTTTCCTCGCGAGCTGCTGTCGCCTGGGAGTCCCGGCGCCGGCGCACGAGGGAGCCAACTCGGCGCGCTCGCCTAGGTCCTCCCCTTCCCTCTTCCTCCTCCCCTTCGCGAGGCGTCCCCTCCTCGCTTATCGAATCAGCGTCCGATCGAATTTTCCTCCAGGAGCGAAGGCGGTTTTTAATCACCGCTAATTGACGGCAGCAGCAGCCTTCCGGCAGGGGGCTGAACGGTGGGGGAGGAGGGGAGGAGAAGGGGGTGAAGGGGGGGGGGGATAGGAAGGGAGAAAGACCTCGGTTTTCCCCCGTTCCGTTCGATCGGTCTTCGGGCAGGTGGCTTACGTGCGCGCGCGTCGCACGTGGAAGGAAGAAAAATAAAATAAAGTAAAATAAAATGAACAGGAATGCTCGCCTGTTGCGCGCAGCGCTCACACAATAGGGAAGGAAGGGGGGGGGGAGGGAGAGGGGACGACGCCCTCGAGAGAACTTTGGGAGAAAGCCCTTTGTTCCCTACTTCCGGAAAGCAACTGCCGATGTCACCTCAACCCCTTCTCCTGGCTCCTCTCCTGACCATCCGTCTCGGACAGTCCTCTCCGCTCCCTGCTCCGCAATGACGGGTCTCCCCCCCCCCCCCTTCCATGGGCTCCCAGGGACTCCCACGCGGTCGTCCGTCCGCGGCTTCGGCTGCCCTTCCGTCCCACGGCGGGACCCGTCCGCCCTGCGCGCGACGGCGACGAGCGCGCGTAACCGCAGCAACAGCGACGGCGATGGCGTTCCCTGAGGGAGGAAGTGCCTTCTCCCGCTCCCTCTTCCTCGCGAAAGCGCGGTGCGGGAACGTGGGTCCCGGACTTTCCGGGAGAGCCGCAACGGAGCGGCTCTCCCCGTCTTTTTCGCGCTTCGCGAAGAACCGGCCGGCGGAGAGGACGACGACGGGAAGGGGGAGGAGGAGGAGGGGGGGGGAGGAAGCGCAAATTAGCGCGGTATTTTCGGAACAATGCTGCTGCCGAGTGCCCGAGTGATTGGTGGGGGCTCGTCTTTCTTGAGGAAGAGGTCACAACCTGCTTCCGGTAAGTGTGCAGACGAACAATATACTCCCTCCCTCCCCCTTGCCGTCTCCTCCCCCCCCCCCCCCCGGCTTGTCGCGCACAAAGAACGAGAAGGGGAGCGCAAAAGCAGCGGCAACAGTGCGGCTCTGCCGAGGAGCCACCGAGCCCTCGGTCGCTGCTTCCCTCTCCCGCGCAACCACGGAGGGACCTCCTCCTTTTTTTCCTTTTTCCCCGTTCCCTGGGCTTGCGCGGGGAACGCGATGTGGCGAAATTTGCCAGCTGAACGAGAGGGGGGGGGAAGGGGGGGGCGCAAAGGAAGGAAGGGGCAACGCGTGACACAGGGGTCGCCCAATTAGCTGCTGCTCGGCGCGCGCGCGCGCTGGGGCGTTTTTCTTTCCCCCCCTTCTTATTCCCTCGTCCTCGGACGGGGGTGGGAGGTGGGGGGTGGAGGTGGCGCAGGGGCCTCCCCCGCCTTCGAGCCGTTCATCTGCACCTCATTGTCTCGTGGGGGCGCGCGTGTGCGATTTTTTCTTCCTTTTTTTTTTTTTCCTTCACGCGCGCGTGTTTTTTCTGACTCGTCCGAGATCTGCGGAGAGGGCGGGAATCCATGGCTACGCGATCAATCATCCGCGAAGCGAACGTTTGGGTTTCGGTTTACTGAAAAGTTACTCTCGAGTTTATTTTTCCTCCGGGAGATCCTCTGGAACCTGGAAATTCTGTTTATCCTGACCTCTACTTCGCGTCGGTAGGATGACGCGCCTTCCAAAAATAACCGCTGCGGGAACAGGGTGGTTGGCGGAAGGGGGGGAGGAGGGGGGGGGGAGAATGGACGAGAACGGGAGAGCGCCCACCCGCGGTCCCGGTTCCTTCCGTTGGCGCACGGGCGAATCGAGCGTGCATGTTCCCTCCGTTCGTTCGTCGCAGGGGTCATCCCGGAACTCGCCCGCTTTGGTCGGTGCCGGTGGACAAAAGACGAGACAGACGAGGGTGCTCCGACGACGCCCCTGCGTTCGCACGCAGGTGGGCCGCCCTTCCTGGAGTGTAGCCCTCATCAGGGAACCTCCGCGGTTCCTCGGGAACGACTCGAACGTCTCTGGGAAGAAGCAGCTCCCGACCGACCACGCTTTCCCTCTGCAGAAATCCCTCTGTGGAGCCCCAAGGAAAGAGAAGGAGGAGGAGGGACCTCGGCCGCTCTCTCCACGCACCCCCATTCCCTTCCTCCTCGGGGCCGGACGATCCGAAAAATAGCCCGCGGAGGCTGCTGAGGATAGCCGCATCTCTCTGCAGCTTCACAGCAGCGACTCTGGACTCAGCCTCCCTCCCGCGATCGGCTGGGGGTCTTTCGGATGATCGCTCCCGGATCGGAAGCTGACTGTTCCCGTGCCATCACGGCCGCGCTCCGGCGAAGCAAGCGAACGTTCCAGAATCGAAACTGTGCGGGCGGGCGCCTCCGGTGCCATGGGAACGGAGGGAGGGGAAGGCGGGACGTTCTGACGTGGAACGGCAGCGGGCCAACGCGGAGCTGAAATCCTGCGACGTGAGCCGGCGGCAAGCGCGGAGAATCCCGGCTTTCCCCGCGAAGATGCGTCTGGGGGTGGGGGGGGGGGGGGGAGAGCGGTGCGGGTGCTGCCGCAAGGACGAAGCCGGGATGGCCCGCCCCCTTCCGGGGACACTGGGAGGCTCCTGGGACGCTTGCAGCAACCAACACCGGCGACAGACCGTCCGGCTTCCCGCACGCCCTGGACCGATGAAGGGCCACAGGACGGGGCGACCTCTCTGAGAAGCGAAGCTGCTGGCGTGCGAAAAAGTCGCGGGCTGCGAGGATTCACACCCTCCTCCCGCGATTCGTGGGGCCCCGAGGGGCTGGGGATGTCCGATTCCTGCGTCAGCGACAGGCGAGCGAGCCCGTGCCAGTGGAGATTTCGACGGAATGGGACGGGGGTCTCGGTCCGTGCCCAGAGCGAGCAGGGGAAAGGGAGGGATGAGAAAAGAGGAGGGTGGAACGTAGGTCCCCCCCCCCCCCTCGCCGTTCGGCGAGCGCTCAATCGCCGGCGAGTCGCACGCACAGGAAAGCGGGCGTCCCACGGAAGCGCGCGCGCACAGCATGCAGTCGCGGGGGGGAAGGCCCAAACGAGCGGACAAAACGTTTTCACGGAGCCCTCCCTTCACCCCCCGCGCCCGGGTGGGTCGGCGCGCCCTGCCGAAGAGCAACATCGTCCGCATGAAGGGAGTGTGAGGTCATCGCGGCGCGCACCTTCCCTCCGCGGAACTCGAGTGGCTGCGATCGGGATGGCGGTCGTCGACGCTCCGCCCTGCGAAGCGCGCGGGCGAACATCTAGATCTCGGGAACGGCAGCTTTCTTATGCGTGCGACTCCCCGCAGATCGGGGAGGGGGAGGGGAGGAGGAGCAACCCTGCGACAGGCTCCGCATTGTGCCGCAGGAAGGGACGTCGCCCCGACACGATCAGCCTTCCGACGCGTGACTCCTGCGAGGAGGAAGCGCCAACGCTGTCGCAGCGAAATCGCCAAGTTCCCGCCTTCCGGGATTCCCGCTCGCGCCTCCGTCCTCCGCCTACCTGATGGGAGCGCGCTGTTCGGAAGGAAGACGTCCGGCATCCCTGCTCCCTCGCCCCTTCAAACAACCGGAAGCAGATCGTTTTCGCCGGCCGTCCCGGATGGGCACCGCATCTTCTCCGCGCCACTCTCCCCCCCCCCCCCTCTCCTTCCCCTCATTTTTTATCGAACGGGGGACCCGAGGCAGACCTCGCGCGCCTTCCTCCGACCTGCCCCTGCCCGGTTGTCCGCTCCAGTGAGGGCTCCGGGTTTGGATGAAGAGCAGGATCCGTGCTCCCGGGAGCCCTCGCCACAGGATGGCGGCAGCCGGTGCCGAGGTGTCTCCAGAGCGATCGATATAAAGACCTGTGCGTGGCCGCGTCCCCGTCCTGGAAGGGGGAAGGGGGGAAGCGAAGATGCCGGACGAGCTCCGTAGCTGACCGGGCAACGCGTTCCTCAAGGGTCTACCTCTCCCCTTCCTCCCTCTTCGTTGGGGAAAAAAGTCCTATTTCGGAGCCCCGGGCTGCGAGCCGAGTCTGGATCTCCCTCTCGCGCAAAGGGCGCTGCCATGGAAATGGGAACTTCCACGGGGGGCCCGCCGGCGAACCGCCCTACGGGAGGGGACCTCCTTCCGCAGCGCGCCAGAAACCGCGGACGACGGCGGTGCCGCCGGCTGCACGCGTTGCTGTGTGCGGCTTCCATGCAGGCGCCTCTCCGCCGCCCGTTTCCGAGGTTTCCCTTCCCGGCGGCAGCCCCTGATTGGTCGCCGGGGTGCGCCGCAGTCCGCCGCGGATTGGTCGACCCGAGCAGCACGGCGAACGACAGCGCGGAGATGCGGACCGGAGCGTGCACGGCTGCCGCTCCCCAAATGGTAGCGGTCCAGATAGCTGGAAGCTGCTCATGTGGAGCCATTTCGAACGCCCTGGAAAGTTCACTTTTCTGAGAAGTTTCCCGGAGTCTGGAAAGCTTTAAAGGGGGAGGGCGAGCTCCTGTGCGCAATCGGTCACCGGTGGATGAGAGAGTGGACGGATCGGCGAGCAGCGCGTTGCCTGGTTACGCCCCGGGAAACGCACGCTCGCGCTGGAGAGGACATCTTTGCCAGTGCGAGGGGTTCAACCAGCTCCGTCCGCCCGCTTCCCGGCGGAACCCGCTGCGCGGCGTGGAAACGAGGGAGGAAGGGGGAAGACCGGGAGCGGCTGCCCGCTTTCCCCTCCCCTTGCGCGCGCGCCCGGCGCCGCTACCGCTTCTATTTTTTCCCTTTCGCCCGCGTTTGTTTGTTTGTTCTTTCCCGGGGGGATTTTCCCGCCCTCGAGGTCGCTTGGTCCGGTGGGTGGGTCGCCGGAATACGCGCGGTTTCCAGGCTCCCGAAGGGGCCTGCGAACAGATGCGTCGGCAGCCTCATTTTTCACAAGGACTCGCTCGGGCGGGTCGCAGCCGACGACCCCGGCGAGCCCGGAGGAGAGCGACGGGAAAGGAGGCGTCACAGAGCCGTCTTGCTGCCCCAGCGGCCTCCGCCTCGGCAGCGGTGGTTCAACAGCAGAAGCGGCCCGCGAAAGGGCCGCAAACACACTGTGCCTGCCCGCCCAGCGCTCCCGCGAAGGAAGGGCGGCAGCGCGCGGTCGGGAAACGGCGATCTTCGGGAGCTGCCGCCAGGGCGGCGCCGCATGCCGTAAGCGCGCGCGCGCCCACGCGCGGCGGCGACGGACTGCTTCGTGCGTGGCACTCGCGACCGACCGCCATCCATGCCTCTGTCTTGAAAAGTGAAAGATCTGCATTTGAGAGTCCTTTTGGAGCGTTACGCATCAATGAATGAGCACGAGCGTGCGCATATTGCACGTAAAAAATAGGATTATCTTTGACTGCTCTTTAACTTTTGGCCTGCCGCTTCGACGGGAGCGGAAAAGCTGTGAAGGCAGGCGAAGGAAGTAGGGACGAAGGGCGAGGCGCCCCACCCTCACCAGAGTTCCGGGGTCGACATCGACATCCTCGCGAGGTGCCCACCCTCGTAGATGCGGCGCCGTCTCTCGCGTGGCCGGTCGACGGAGAGGGCCGGGAAGCGGGATGGAGGCAACGCTGCGGGGAGCCAAGACGCGTCCCGGAGAGGTGCACCCAGGACCCCCTGTCCTTCCTCCTCCCCACGCAGGGAGGCCAAAGGTCGAGGAAGGGGGGGCGGCCCACGACCTAGCAGCTTCCGAGATGCTGCTGCGCGGATCCGACACCCTGAGGGAGTCCAGCGCGTTCGAGGTGCGCAAGGAACGGGCGAGAGGTTCGTTCTGGATGCTTCCGGCAGGCTCGGGATCCCGGAACGAGGGGCGCCGGTGCCCGTGGGCGCCTCCCGCTCGGGACGCCACGCCTGGGGGTCTTCGAGGGTCGGGCAGTCCCGACAGCAAGCGGGCGGCTCTCTGGGCGCGCCCGCGCGGGAGAGGGAGAAGATCCAGTCCCAGAGTCGGGCGCGCACGAGCAGCCCCTGGAGCATCGGCGCCCGCCGAGCTGCTTCCAGCATCGCCCCGGAATGCGCAGCCATCTTCGCCCGCACATGCGGGGGGGGAGGGGGCTAGACCATTGGAGGCTGCGGGAGCCGCTTCCATCCTCCCGGTGCCCGAGTGGCCGTCGGCGACGTTCCCGGGGACACGGCCGGCCTTCCGGGACGGTCGTTCGGCACGCGTGCCGCTGGGCCACCAGGGGTGGGGCCCCCATGGACGGGAGACGAAATTCCCCCCGCGCGCGCCCCTTCCCTTCTTGCCTCTCCGGTGCCCACGCGCTGCCCAGCGGAGAAACACGGAGCAGCAGCGGCGGCTTCCATCCTTCCTCTGGCGCCAACCGCGGCCTCCGCGCCGCTTCCATGTGCGTCGAGGGCCATGCGCGGGGGAGGACGTTGCCTTGAGAACGGCTGACTGGGAGGGGCCGCGCCCTCGCTCCCTAACCGTCTTCTTTCTCTTGCAGAGCGAAGAGTCCACCAGGAAGCACCGCGGTCGTACGGGGTGGCCCCAGCAGGTCTGGGAACTCGAACTGCAGCCCCAGTGAAGCTCCCCCTGGCGGTACGCCGCCCTCCCCCCCGCCCTCCTCCGCCAGCCCCCTTTCGTCTTCTTGTTCTCTTCCTTTTTTATTGCCGCTGTGCTCAGCCCAAGGTTGCCCGGTGACACCGTGCGCCCCCGATCCTCCCGGTCGGCTAAGGCACGGTCAAGGCACGATCGGCGGTGGGCCGCCCTCAGTGCATGGAGACGTCCTGGTTGGATTCCTCGGCCTGCAGAAGAGAGAGAGAAAAAAGGAAGGAAATCAACGGAGGGATTCCGGGAGGGAGGGCGGCGCCACCCTCGCCGCCCGCCCCCAACCAAGAGCGTGGCGCCTTTGCTTACGTTGTTGGACGCACTTCCGGATTCGCTGGCGGACGAGTCGTCGCGCACGTGCGTGTTGAGGTGCCGCTTCATGTCGGAGCGCACGCGGAAGGCCTTGCCGCACACGCGGCACGGGTAGGGGCGCTCGCCTGTGTGGATGCGGACGTGGTTGGTGAGGTAGCTGGCGGCCCGGAAGCTCTTGGCGCAGTGCGGGCAGCGGTAGTCGCGCTCGCCCGTGTGGATGCGGCGGTGCACTACCAGGCTGTACTTGCGAGCGAATGCCTTCCCGCAGAACTCGCACTGGAACTGCCTCTCCCCGCTGTGGATGGACACCGTGTGGTACTTCAGATCAGCCCACTGGCGAAACCGCAGGCCGCAGTGAGGGCACGGGAAGGGTTTGTCCCCCGTGTGCCGGCGCAGGTGCACCTTCAGCGCCCCCGAGGCCAGGAACTTCTTGCCGCACACCTGCAAAAGGACGCAAGCAATAAACGAATGTTCCGGAAGCCCTGTGAAAGCGGCGTCTCCGAGCAGCCACCTACGAGCCGGAGACGAGGGATCGCAGCTTCCCTCATCCCTGGCTCGGCAGAGATCTCCCCCGCGCGCGCGCGTCGCGGGACAGACGCGGGTCCAGGAAGGCCCCGCAGCCCGGTTGGCTACGTGAACACCCCGCGCACCGATGTCTTTCCTTCCCGGGTGCTTCCGCTCCGCGCAGGCGCGCGCCACCTGGCACTTCCTCGAGAGAAGCCTCAACTGACGACCCCCGCGCCGACCTCCCGACGGTACCCACGGGCAGAGGCTTCCCCGAGCACGCGCGCACGCAAACCCGGGAACCAGGAAAACCACGCGGCCCGTCGGGAGAGGAAACCGGGATTTCTGCGGCTCCCTTCGCAGTCTGGAGCAGCGGGAAACGAAGAGCCGGCCGCAAAGGATCGAACAAACGGCTGCTGCGGCGGCGGCGATAGGAAGCCCGGAGACGGAAACCTCCACAGAGCAGTCGACCCTCCGGGTCGACTTCCGGTGCCACACCTCGTTTCCGTGCATCCGCATCACCTCAGTTCACAAGTAAACGCGCACGTGATGTCACACGCTTGCAGGAGAACACGGGTGGCAGAGGGAAACACTGGACGGAAGACACCCCTGGATGGATACACTTTCGTTTCTGCTTCTTCTCGAGATCCTGGATAAGCAAAGAGATTCCCGAAAAGACTGCACCACCACTCCCTCCCTGTTTTCAGAGGGATTCACGGACACCTCTGTTTCTTTCGAATCCCTTGCTCGAGGGATTTGTCCGCCATCCGGTGAACCAGTGGCAGTCTCTCAGCACCCACTTGAAAGAGGTTTTGCAAGACCATCCGTCCGTCCGTCGAAGACTTCGCCTCAGTTTCCGGGCTATGCCCGCCGCGGAATGAGAATGCGATGCTGAACACCTCGCTGCTCATACGGAGCGAAACAAGGCTTCGACTTAACCTGCTAGTTACCCTCCGCCCCCCTCCCTTCCCCAATTCCTTCCCTCTCTCCTCCTCCTCTTCCTCCTCGACAACCCAACAGTGCGCTCACAGATCCCACAAAGTGCCTCCTCGAGGTTCCACACGAGGTTCGGGCGGAGACGAACCCGCGAGCAGAAACGAAAGAGTTTCGTCTTTCGTTTCGTCGGTGCACGTGGAACGGCGTCGGACGTCACCGGCTACGACAGAAAATTCCCTCGTGTGGTGCCACTTCCGGGAGATCCGGGCAGGCAGACAGCGTCCATTTGCAAGGGACCAGTTCGCCGAACGGTCCGATCGGAAGGAACGCCGGCTGGAGACTGGTCGCCGGCACTCAGGATTCGCTGCAAGAGGTCGCTCGCCCTCAGCACGGAGTGCCTTGAGGGCGACCCTGCACTAATGAGTCCACGCTCTTCCAGCAACAAGAGTGGCAGCACCGGTCGCACTCCCCGCGCTTCGGAACCTCTCCAAGGAGGGAAGGAACTTTCTCGAGGGAACCACAAGAAAATTCGCCGCGTTTCCCTCGTTGGACGCCCCGGACCGGACTTCCCGATTTCCCTTCCGAGGAGAGCGGGACACTTGGTCCGCACGAGTGATGAATTCTGGATTGGGAGCGCGAGAATCGGACAGCTCCCGGCAATCGAGCTCTTCTTTTGCAAATCCCACGGCGCCCCCAGCTGCTGGAGGAAGGCGAATCTCCCATCATTCGGGCGGGTCGCAGGAAGAAGAAACCAGTGCGTTCCTGGTTTCCCTGGTGACTCGGCACCCCGCATCTAGAGGTCAGCCGGTACCCGGAAAGCAGCCTAACGATCCACCTGACCTCGTTCGGACTTGAGAACCACCGCGGAAAGCAGCCGCGCGATTTCTTCCGATGCAGAGGTCGCTCCCGCGTGCGACTTGCGCTCGGGAGCGCCCGTTCCGCGGAATCCACTCCGCGCACCGTTCTTCCACCCACTGCTCGATCACCGCGCCGCCGCTCTTTGGATCCACCTGATGCCTTCACGCGCCCTCCCCAAGCCATCTCTGGGACACGGACACGGCAGCACGGAGTGGGGAGAGGGAGGGTTCCAAGTCGGGCCACCTCGTTCTGGCCCCCACACGGGACTCCGGCAGCAGCTCTTGTCGCTGATGGACACGAAAACGGGAGATGCTTCCCTGCAGCTACCGACATTGCATTCATTTACTCCTTGCATTCACGACGATGACGCGCGGCCGATCCCTCCGCAGGAATGGAAACGGAAACACCCTACGGCCCACAGAATCCTACAGCCGCTGCTTCCACGCAAGGAGTCCTCCTCGTCTTTAAAGATACACGGGTGACTCCTTCACTTGCTGTTGCTGCTGCATCGGGAGCAGCAAAACCATGCCAGCGCACACAGGCAGGTGGCCTTGCTGCTCCCGATGGTCGCCACCCTCCACTGAGAATCGCGGGAGAACTACGCCTCACACTTCCTGCTTCGCCGATTTCTACGTGTTCCGTTGTCCTCCAGTTTTGAAGCTGACGGGTCCACGCCCGCGAGTGGACCGTGAAAAGGAATGAAATCTCCTCTCGCTGACAACCATCCTTCGATGTAAAAATAATCCCTACGGTCACGGCGGACGAGCATGCAAGAAAGCAGCCGACTTACTGAAGGCATCAGTCGGTGTTTACCATGACAATACGTTGCCCTCATGACTGCTGGTAGCGTTTCCGATCAAACCCAACGCCGCCTACCAATCGTCAGCCCTTGTAATACATTGTATTACTATCTCGACGAGATGTGCGTTCTCATGTGCAGTTTTTGTTCCGTTTGGACACTGGTCTCCGTGTATAAGAAAGAACCCCAGGTTCAGGTGCCAAGCCAAGCGCAGGCAACGTTTTCCGAAATACGGCACGTCCGAATGCCCCACAAAAAGTATAACTGGCAACGCAAGAAACGTTAAGGAAATTTCGCTTTCGGCGATATGAAAATAGTAGTGTCAAGTTATTAATAAAAAAAAAGAAGAAAAAAAAGAGGATCATTTGGGTCAAACTGGCGGCCTCTCTCATACCATTTTCGATCACACTTCAAAAAAAACAAGTCCTCAATCTGTAAAGGTGAATTTCACAATATATGCTACACATCCATGGCGACTGGACCTCTAAACAGCTATGGGAAAATTGTCTTACGTCTTGCACGGAATTCCCCCCTGCCAGGTCCTCGAGTGCCCAGTTGCTCGAGCAACCTGTTCACCTTTTGCTGGGCGTCCGACCCCATCACTTTTCAAATAACTTTGCAGGCATTTGGCTTGGCACTTGAACCTGGTGTTCCTCTCAAATATGGATATTGGTGCTTTTTCGCCTGCATCTCAGCAGGTATGCCTTTTCAGATCGATGATCAGCGCGCAAAGAAACATCTTCCAGAAAGCTGTAAAGACCTCCCAAGCAACAGATTACGGTATGTTCATATCGAGATTCAATCTTGGAAGTTCAGCTGGGAGATTACAATCCCTAGGATCTCCTACACATGCTTTTCCTGCAGCACAGATGAGAGCTTCACAGTTTAAAAGACAAGTTAAAAACAAGCAACTTATGTCCAATACTCTAAACGACCAGTTTCGGTAAACATGCACACAGTCTCTCCAGCAGGCTGAGGATTTCTCTAAACAGCCGGAAGTTCCTTCCATCTCCAACAATCTCCCATTCACATGTTAAATGTAAAGTATGCCTCCTCCTTCGTGGTTCCATCAACCAGAATCAGCCCGAGTTCATCAGCCGTGTGAAACATAACTTAAAGTTGACCAGCATCGATCCACTATTGTCCACTTGATAACGACTGTCCAATGCAAAATGGCCAACCAATTCAACTATTAGTGACCTATACACCGTCTGCTCGCCCTAATAATCTAAAATCGGAATCTTGCGTTTGCATTCACCTTCGAGAATACATCCAGCAGTTAAAGACTGTTGACGCTTTCATGCAAACTCAAAGTACGCTCCCATTAAATTCAGAGTCCTTTTTGCTCTGCTCAGCAGCAGTAGTTTGCTTTTGTTTGGGCTCACTCTTAGGACCTTCTGTAGCAAATGTTCACAGCAGCTTTACCAAAAATGTGCACTTCTGTACGCTCATACTCTTCGGTGGTCAAAGCACCTGAACTTCTATGCAGTCAGTCATTTTCTTCAAAAGAATTATTGTGCAATCTTGCATTGTTCTGATTTTTCCTTGCAGCCCCATTTAAGCGAATGTTTGTGCACGAACTCGAAATTCGGCACATGTTTTATACCTAAAGGAAATCACAACACACAAGCAACTGATTGCTCCATGAATAGATGTCCATGGAATACCTGTCTAACCAACCCTCACCACTCCAAGATTCCTACACTGGAAGGCAAAGAAATGCAAGTGAATGACAGACTTGAGGAGTGAAGCTTTCATGTTCCACACCTTTCATTGCATCATTTCATTGCTAAGAAACTACTTACAACATCAACATTACAGACAGATCCTGGGTCTCACTTTGTATCCATTTTTCCTTTTGTAACTTTGCATAATCGATTATTTATAGTTGCAAACCTTATAAGTACACCCATTTACATGGTAAATTTTAATTTTTCATATGTTTACAAACTACATGCACAATCTTAAATTAAGCACACTGTTAGTCATCGTCTTTCACCTCCATAGAAACAAAAATCTCCCATACCATGAAATCGATTACGGGATTTCACACTACACACATTAGGAATAACATGGAATTCACTTTACTTTTGGCTATGAGAATCATTCATAAATAATGCACGAAACAAAGGCTTTACTATACTAACAGGAAGTACTATACCAACAAAACACACACATAGTGTAAAGACTCATTATGTCATGGATTATTCCATGCTTACATCACTATGTGCAGAAAGAGCTCTTAACAAAACATGTATTCACAATTTACACCAATATGCAATTCAAGCTGTTCTCAAAGAAACTTAAATAAATAAATTGATTTTGTTATTAATTTGAAAGCATTTGCAAACTTCTGAACCAAGGACAATTCACTGAAATTTTGTGAAAACGTTGTAGTTTTGTGAATACATACTTTGAACTTTGAAGTTTCATTCTCAAATTTTCACATAATTAGCCACACATGAAAGTATCAATTAAATACGCCTTCGCAAATCCGAATAAAAACGTCTTCTAATTTAGGACTCTTTGAAGAACTACAAAGTGCTTGCTGAAAACCTTATAAGTAAAGTTCTCTTACCTCACATTCATGTGGACGATGATTAATATGAGTTCGTAAATGATACATAAGAGAGTTTCGATATGTGAACACTTTGGAGCAAATTTTGCAAGCATGAATTTTCTTAGTTCCTAAAAGCATATTGTGGGAACTTTTAATGTGCTTTAACAAATCCTCTTTTTCTGCAAAAGTTTTACTGCATTCCATACAGGCATGAATTTCATCAGATTTGTGAGAGAGCTCTTTAGAACTATCGTGGAAAAGATCATTTTCTGTTTCAAAAACATTCGACTCTAGTTTCAAGTTACAAGCAGGTTCATTATTTGCATTATTCCCCACACCTGCATTGCTCAAGGAATCATAGGTATGTGGAGAAACTTTACTTATAGTTTGAATAATTGGTGTTTCTGTTGGAGAAACCTCTTCATCTAGAACTCGTGGTTTTTTCCTAAATTTAATAGGTTTGTGAGTGTCTGCAATATCCAAGTTATCTCCTTCAGAACTATTGGGTTTCTTATTCTCCAAAACTTGCTCAGCTTCATAATGGAGTTTAAGATGGCCAAAAAACTTAATCTGTTCATCAAAAGAAGAATCACATAAATCACAAATGAACCTTTTCGCATCAGAATCTTCTTTAGAATTGTCAGAGCAGCTTACAGTCGCATCTTCATTTTTGCTGTCTGAATTGGAGGGCAAAGCCACTTTCCATTTAGGAGGATTTTTTATTTTTCTTTGTATACGTTTTTTGTGAGGCAAGCTTCCATTCCAATCTTCCTCACAGTCTGGATTTAAATCTTCACTGCCTGCTCCTATATAATCGGGCATACAAAATTCTGGAAGAGATTTCTCCTGAAAAAGTTTTTCTGAAAAATCTTGGGTTGATGTCAGCAGTGAACTATCTGCATTAAATGACTGTCCTTTAAACGAAGTATCAAGATTGTCTTTGATGTTGAAATTCAGTGAATCAACTAGAGAGCCTTCACACAAATACGTATTAATAACACTGGACAATTGGGATTCTGTCTGGGAATCAAGCAGTTTTCGTTTTTTCGGAACATTAGGTCGGAACAGGGTTTCATGGGAGAGCAGATCACACTTGGCTGCAAACTGCTGGGAATCATTAGATGAAAAGTATTCTTGCTTATAAGTACGGAAATCTTGTTGCTCCAGAGTATCATTATTAGTACAAGTAACTTGTGCTGAGTCAGAAGGTAAGAAATTCTCTGATGATGTGTGCAGCTGATTGCTAAGATCCAGTCCAGTAAACTGGAATGGCATACGAGATGCAATCAGTGCATCAGATACTTCTCGATCCAAATCTTGCAAAGAGTCTACAGTCAGTTGTTGGGCAGGCACAAAAATGACTTCAGATCCATCAATATCCAACACATAATTCACTTGTTTATGTGGCATCCTCAGATAACAAGAACGTGGTTTGACACCATACACATCCAGTAAGCCACCATCACAGGGATTGTACACAAAAGAATTGCGCCCTTTACTCCCATAATGCTCTGAACTGATATCATAATCCATATCCAATGTTGTTTTCCCAGAGAGTACACTCTGCATATAACTGGCTTCAACTTTACCATCACTGAGGGCCAAAGAATGGAACTCAACATCATCAGCTATGTCAGAAGGGAAGAAGTCCTGGGGAGCAGGTAGAGCAAGCATGGAGGAATGTGTCAGGAGAAGAGTCTGATCCACATCTATATGAGATCCATAAGTTAAATCATCAGCCAATGAATCCATGGATTCTGCTGTATGCAACAAGATGGCATTATCTGCCAGGCAGGCCATGCCCTAAGGCAGTGTTTGTGGGTGGTGCCAGTCTTCTTTGAAGACCCAGCACTAAATGATACAGAAAAAGAATGCTCAGATATTATTAGCTCAAGCCCAACCCATCAAACTCGGGAGAGGAGGTTTGTCAGGCCCCACTGCATCACTGCAGCTCCCTGCTCTAAAGACATGCCAGAAGAAATACTGTACAAACTGGTACTATTGGAGAGAAGATACATTACAAAGGCCATTTCCACTGGTTAGCAGGGGCATCACTCAACAGTGGTTCCCAAGGTTTCCATTTCAGCATACTCCTAGCCAGGATGAGCTCATTCTCTGCTTGCAAGATAAGCTCTTCAATCTAAAATGCTACTAACAAAAGCAAACAAAATGCCACAGCCCACCTGCCCACCCCCAATGCGATGCTCAATGTGAGCCAAGTTATTAGCCTCTTCATTGACAATAGCCTTTCGATGTGAAACCAATTGCTCAGTATGCTGTCTATATGCAGCATCTGCTGGCATCTGCTGTAGTACTCGAAGGATTTTATTGTAAACAACATTAAGGGAGGAAACGGGACTATGGGCTACTGCCAGACCTGCCAGTCGCGTTGTTGTTTTTACTGCTACCATCTACGGCTGTAAGTGAGAAAAAGGTTGCTAAGTTCAGCAGACTTGGGATAGGGAGGTGCGTCACACCCCACTGGTCAGGGCTGAGCCAGCATGTTCTTCCCTGGCAATAGTTATCCCTGACCAGTCCCTGCCTTGCAGGGAGAAGAGCTCAAGTATCAAACCCTTCAAGTTTTTCTTTCCAACTGATAGGCTTTGGTTAGCTGTTGAGCAACCTCCATGTATTCCCGATGGAACTCATGCAGCTTCTGCAGGGCAAACTGCAGTTCGGCCAGCTTGCTTGTTTCCTGCTGCATATGTGCTCGATTCTTTTCCAGATTCTGCACTACTTTCTGTAAGACTTGTGTTAAGCCATTCACTAAGTTGTTCCAATTTTTCCTCTCACCATTGCACTCCCTGTGAAAACTGAGGTCATTTGTATTTAAATGTTATTACTTACTTTTCAAACACTTCAAGAAAAGAGTCCACAAGTGTAAGCTCTCTCTCCTGGCAGCTCTTGACATCACACAAGGTGTTGTACTGGGAATAGGCTCTTTTGACATAGCGGGTTGTGGCTGCACTCTCTAAAGCAAGCTCATGAAAGCGAAGTCGGTACTGAGTCAGCTCAGCACGACTGGGGATGGCATCTCGCTGAAGCAACGCGCTTTGCAACTGTTGGGTGAGTGCAGTGTGGAGGTGTTGCTTCTGTTTCAAATCCTGCAAGATTCCCAAGAAGGCAGAGCCTGTGAAGGCAGTTTGTATTAAGCCTTGCAACTCTTGATGTAGTTGCTGCTCTTCCTGCTTCTGGGTTTGTGAAAGTGCTCTTTCCTGTTTGCACAAATTCTCTTGTTCTTGAAGAAGTGCTTGCATTTTCTTTTGATGGGTTTCATCCATCTGACAAATATAGCTCTGCAACTCTTTCATCAGCTTCTGAATGTTGGCTGTGGCTTTCTGCTGTTCAACTTTCAATTGTTCATATTCTTGTTTAGAAGAAGCTAACTTATTCTGAGCCTCTTTAACTGCTTGATTGCATACTTCCAGTTGACCTGCCACTGTCCACAGCATAGGAGCATGGCAACTCTAATGGGAATTGAAACACATCCATCACTCAAGGGGGCAAACTGATTACCACAGTGTCATCTGTTTCCTCCAGAGCATCTGGATGAATGAATGTCTCTACAATATCTTTCTTCAGCACACTAGCAGGTGATTTACATACAAGGAATTCTTCTCCTGATGAAGGTTGCACATACAACGAATGCAAGCATTCTCCAAATTCCATCAGGATAGAAGCCACCCAATCCTCCTCTTTCATATTCTGTAATCTTTGAGTGCGACGGCACTGTCTTATGTGTAATGTTGGTTCCTTAGAAGCAGTACATGGAACAGAAAAGAATGGCACGTAATCTTTCAGGTGCAACTGCGCACAATGTTTCATGAATGCTTCCATCTCTGCATGGCGATCTGTGCTTTTCCTCAAGAGCCACTGAAGAATAAAAACTAAACTTAGAACTTGATGGAAGAGAAGAGGAAAAAAAAGAGGCACACCTGAACAACAGGGATAATATGAACACAATCCGATCCCTGGATCTGGTGAGGCTCCAAAGAATATGGACATGCAAGTTTTCGTAGCTGCAGAACCAGTTTCTCCAGGAAAATACTACAGCAAATGGACATTGGATTATTTCAGCTACTCACATTCTTGATCCCAATGAACACTGCTCCTCATATACAAGGGCAAAATCGAGATCAGCAGCACACAGACTTAAGCACCAACATAATCCACCAGCTACCCTCTCAAACAGGCATAATCCTGGTATGCGAGCACGAAAATAACCACCAGCCAAAAGCAGCTGGAGTAATTCCTGCTCATGTTTATCAGCTGGTTCTGCATCTATCGTGCTGGACGTCATGGCTACCTACGAAACACACACTGAAAGAAAATGAAGTCACAAAATGGTCACATGCATCCTGTATTCCCACACAAACTATTTCTTAGATGACCGAAAACCCGTAAAACCCATAACAGATGCCATATCAGGATCAATTGCTTCATCCCCCAAATCCCCCTGAGCTTTTCGTTTTTTTTCCTTCTTCCGTTCCCTTCTGTACTCCCGAAGTTTTTCTTCCTAATGTGAAATTACACAAAATGATGCAGTTTGAGAGAATATTGTCAATAGACCTCCTCCCTGATTTCCTGCATCCTCTGCTCTAAACTGTATTCCTGCCTTCGTTCTTCCTTCTTTCGCTTGTTTGATTCCAGTCTGGTACGTACTTGATCCAGAGAAGAACGTTCTATACGCATAGACATTCCCAAATTTCTCTGATCTGTGAATGAGAACAGTAAAGAGAACTGTCACCATGTCACCTTACGTTTCTTCCCATTGATATGGTCCAGAAAATTAATTGAATCTTTAACCACACAATCACAGACATTGCAATAATACCTAGAGATTTTCAGATTGATAATTGTCTGGTGAAAAGACTCACCCTCCAGTTTGAGAGGCAGGTGTAGTCTTTGTTATGATAAGAGATTTTCCTAACTTTGAATTTAAATCAACCTTGTAATCCCTTGGTTTGAGAAGCTCTCTTTGACCAATATCTGCAAGTGGATCCTTAATTGCAGCAATTTCTGCACGAATTCTATCATATGCAATTCTTTGGTATTCATTACGATCCCACTTCCTTCGATGATCTTCTGGTCTCTAAAAACACATTTAATTCTCCTAGAACATCATTTCTGCAGTAATCAGTATTAAAGTTGAAATAAATGTTTATCTGAAAATGAGAGTCAACTTTTATTGGCTTCATTTATAATCTAACAATCTAAGATATGAGTTTCACCCATGCTTCATGACAGAAAACACAATTTATTATGACTCTATTGACGCTTCAATTAGTTAACGGTTGTAGCTCGCTATTTACTTGCATTGAATGCTATAGTCCAATGGTTCCGTTAATCATCCTCATTTCTCATTATCAAGTATACTGTTTATTACCAAAACCTAGTTTTCTAACACTTTGCAATCAAACTTTGCATTAATATTCTGCAATTTGTATTTTGTAAATTTTAACAACTAAAACCGATATTAATACGATTTTCATAAACGGTGTATCTGTACAACTTTCAGAACGTTATTGTACCGACAATAACGCTACTACTTGATGCAGAAAAAAAAAAAAACAAGCACCTCACAACTTAAAAGTACTACACAACGAGTTTGCCAATTTTCAAAATTACCAATTAAGCTAATGTAGCGAAGTATTCCCTACCGGAGACTTTCTTAGTCTACACAATAAGCAAACACCCTAGAGTTTTCAAGTTTCGGAGAAGAAAACAAGAACTATCAGACAGTGTCCATAATTATAAAAATTTTAAAGCAGAAATACTTATATGAAATTATAAACTGAAACATGTCAGTGTGAAAGGAGGGCAACTTACATCCAAATCCATCATTATGTAGCAAACGAATCGTTACTTGGAACGACACTTTAGGAAGTAAACATCATATGTTCATTATCTATTTAGGATTACCAACATCATTTTCACTTAGAAGTTTTGCCCTTGATTTCACAGCAGAAGAAGATGGCGATATTTTTTGAAAAATGGAATTAAATTACAAATGCAAGGGGAAAATATTTTGTATATTTAACGACATTTTAGATAGAATTACTTCACAGAACATTATGATTGTTCATTCTATTATATGAGCAAGCAGTACGTTACACGTGTGCTTGCATACTTCTGCCATGCATTCTTATAAATGAATACTTGAGTCGATGAATCGTATACGTTGGCGATATTCTTAATATCTATGACAACTGCTGACAATTCAAGGTCTCACAGGGGCTATCATAATGAAATGATAGGTCAGAGAGCGGATAAAACGAAATTAGTTTCAATATTAAATTGTATATTCAACTTCAATGAAAGTTACTTAGTAATCAGTATAACGAAGTGTACAAGAAAAGAATCATATCGATCTCTCAAAATTTAACTTCTTTTTCAAATATAAATATTAATTTGAAGACGCAACTCAAAGATAGTAAGAATGATAAATTAATTACGCTTCACAAGGATGAAGACGAAATGAAATTTTTGCGTGTGAATCTTCTGCAAATTTTATAATTAAAAACAGAATAATTGTAATTGGTTAATTGTATAAGATGAATAGAATTTCTCATGAAAATATTCTTCAAATGATAAATATTTCTGCCATACATTGTAGTTAATACGGGAAAATCTTGGAGCAAGATGTTTTTTTGTTGGCCTAAGGAAGGAATCATCTCTAAAGCGTAGTAAACAAATGTAAAAAAACAGAAATAAAGTGACAACCTGTTTAGTAAGATTTCATTCTGCTTCGAAAGTGCAATACATGAAATTCTTGCAGAATCGACAGTTTTGAGTATTTATAATGAAATCACCATATTGCGGCAATATATAATTATTCTCATCCTAAGAGATGTATGTTATGAGAAAGCATTTGCTATCTATGAAGAACAAAATGTTCAAGGGAAAGGGAAAGGGAACATCAAGGGAAAGAAAAAAAAGGTAGGATTGGATTCCTGCTTTCTGTATGTAGAATCCAATTAATGATCATTTATTCTGCTTCTTCAATGCAGATATGAGTAAAGAAACATATTTACAAAACTAATCTATATGATTCTTTTTCTTGAACTCCATTGCACTTGTACATGTATTTTCAACAAAGAAATAAAAATTCCCTTCCGTTTTGAATTTATTTCAATTTCATAATTCTTTCGTCATAATATCTTCTCATGCGTATTTCCTGAAATGTGAGGTTTCTCGTAACGGGATGCTTTTGAAATCCATTAAGAATATTCCCCTTACTTCGACAATTCACAAAAAGAAAAGAACACAAACTTTGTGTTTCGATTGGAAAAGGTGTGACCAAACAAATCTTATTTTCTTGTGTAATCACCGTCCTTTGCACCCGTCCATCGCTCCACTGACTTTTGCGTGCCTGCTGAGACAAGTTTCCGTCCTGTGCATTTGAAGGATTTCGTTGCTTCGCCATTCAGAATTACATCTGCTTCAGGTTATCCATAAGTGGTTCGAACAGAAAGTTGCATGATGGCGAATCGGAGTTGTGTGCGGGTTGTTGCAATGTCTCAAAACTTTAATTCTTCCTTAGCGTGAGTCGTGTGTTGGCACTGTTCCCTTTTGCACGATAACACTCCTTCATCACCTTCATCACCATCATTGGTATCAGTCTGTTCTTTAAGATGCCTGTTTCGAGAAGTGAATGGTTTTGTTGATGCTGGTTTGCTCAAACCCATCATCGAAATCCCGGATTCAACAGTCCCCAGCTTCTCAGTCAACTTTTGAATCCCTGAGAACTCGATCGCTGCTGAATCTTCGATTTGCTCCACTGTCTTTGGCTTTCTGGAGAGAAATGGTGAAGCGACAAAACAAGGGTGGTTATCCTGTTATAAGTGCTCGTTCCTTCCTGTGCCACTCCAATCGATGTGTACAGATATGGGTGAGTTTCGTTGTTTCTCGGACACTGTTCTACGCGCTTTGTTGTATCCGATTAGCTAATCCGTAGGTGCTGTCCAGTTCCGAAAGCCACCTCAGCGATGGCACCAGATTTCCCGTCATTCTCGATGATGGTGCCAGCACGTGCGATGTTTCCCCTTCCGAATCTTCTGAGTGATCTTCCTCCAGGAAGCTGGCTGGTGCATCTGTACAGCGATTTCCGATTGCTGACAGGTTTTCCGCTGGAGATGCCACATTGCGCCACACCTTGATGTTGAGGACAGTGCTTCAGAGCATTGCTATTCGCTGTTCTTCGGCACAGCCAGGAGGCGAGTGGGGCCGGTGGTATTGAAGAGGACATGCTAAGGCATTTCAAGTCTTCGGGCGCCTCGAGTTCGGCCCGTTTCGGTTGGGTAAGTCGCCACTTTGCAGGCTCCAACGCTGAAGTGTGTGCGGGTTGAGCGCTGCATGCGCAGGCGGGAGGACGCTGGGTGGTAAGACCGGGTAGGAAACGCGAGAGGATGGCGGCGGGAATGTCCACCCCCCCCCCTCCCCCGTTGGTGGTGGTTGAGGGCGCTGAGCTGGAGGCGCGAGAAACGGGGTCTCGTCGACCGGTGTGTGCGTTGATGGCTCGGACGCCAACGCCAAGGACGGGTGCGCTGTTGCCGGGGTCAAACGGGAAAGTCCACATTCTTCCCGGGCGATCTTCACGCAGAGACCGAGTCTCCCGATGAGCGAGACGGGTGCGTGGGACCGTTTCGCCTTTCTTGAAACCCCTAGTGGCCGCCATCGTAGAGGCAGCGATGGTGGGAAATCGATGGGTGTGCCATCCCCTTGTGTTCCTGTGCTTCCTTCTTTAGGTGCTCGTGTTGAAGAGTGTTGGAAAAAAGAGGGTTTCCACTCCCTCTTCGGCAGCTCAGGGCAAGCTGCAGCCGAAGAGGAAGCATTCCTCATTATTCGTCTCGCAGCCTGCCCCCTGCCCAAACCCTGGAAAGGACAAGGTGCACGAGTGCCTCCGTGAACCGAAAGCAGCCTTTGGTGCGGTGCAGGAGGAGAGCCAGAGAAATCGGGGTGTGGAGCGGATGGGAAATGGAATACCTCCTGACCACCTCACCTGGATGTCTCTTCTAACTGAGCAATCTTGGAGGAAAGAGGCAGAGTGGAACGACGAGATGGGTATTACGTTTGAAAGAAAGGCAGCTTACCATTAGAGACTAGATCTCCCTCAGATGTTCCCTTTAAAGGGTTTGCTTTCGTGTGGAGGACACTCCCTTCCTTCCTCTTCTGGATTTTCTCCTTGCCTCTAAAGGGGAGATCTCAGACGAGGGCAGGGAAGGTGATCGGTTTCAGCGTGATAAAGGGTGAAAACAATTTTGGAACATTGCAGGGAGGCCAGATGACCCCTGTTTTTTTTTCTTCTCCCCTCCGTTTTTTCCCCACTTGTGCCTTCTCAACGCTTCGTCTCCGCCCGTTTTCACGAAAGCGCTCAGAGAGCGGCGTGATGATTCCGGAGCAGTTCCTGCACCCGTCCAGAGGTGGCAGCACGAGAGCAGGGCGCTGCTCGATTTTGCTCCGGGCGTTCGAAAGGGTCGGCGGGGGCGCGATTCCCGCCGCAGCGTCCACGAGGCGGGTCTGCGGCGCGCTCCCGGAGCCGTTTCAGGACAGGGAGGAGAGGGGCCGGATGGGGGGCGATCAGGTTACGCGTTTTCGAGGCGCGGCTCGCCCGTTACCTCGCGCGCCCGGTCGTAGCGGCCGCGTCGTCGTCGTCCCGTCCGCCCTCTCCCACGGGAATCGCCACTACGGGAAGGGCTCGTCTTCCGGCCGCGCGCACCGATGAAAACGAAGGCGTTCCTTCTCTCGCACACGCACGGGCATCCCGCACGCAGCCTCGCGCAACGAGCTTCGATTAAACACGCTCGAATTCGATGAGGCGGCGTCGTCTTCGTTTCCATGGTGCTTCCTTGGTGTTTGTCATGTCGTCCGCGCTTTTCGATTCCGCTGAGAAATCACAAGAGAAATCAAGGGAGTGTCGTCCGTCCACGCAAGGCGAGGGACTGCCCTTTGTCCCCTCCTCCCGGCTCCGGGAGGCGCTCCGTTCAACTGAGGTGAGGTGGGGGTGGGCTTTGCCTCCAGTCACGTCCGCGAAATGCCGCGGACGTGACTTCGACCCCGTGCGCCGAAGACCCCGCGAATTGCCCGCCGCGCAAGTGCCGCTGCTTGCCCTTCGTCAAGGGCCGCCTTTCACAACTCGCCGCAGCACTTTTGTGATCCGCCGCAGCAGTGCGCGAGCGCTGCGTCTCGCCCTCGGGATCCATCTGCCCATGTTTGCACGTCCAGTGTTTACATGTCACCTGATTACGCAGTGCAGTACGGGAGCACGGGATGCGATACTGGGCGTGCCGCGTGTTGCGTGTGTCGTGACCGCCCCCCTGGCACCCTGCTGCGCGCGTGAGTGTTCCAACTTGCGTGGGAGATCCTCGGCGGACTCGCGTCCCAGAGCCATCAAGCGTTTTCCGTAATCCAGGGATGCTCTCCCGGCTTCCTCCAGGGTTCGTTCTTTCCCGGGATCAGGTTTCTTCTGCCTGAGGTCTCGCCTGGATTTCGGGTGCGCGCGGCCCTTTAAGCGACGCTCCAGCTGCAGCGGTGCGGCGGCGGCCGCTCGTTTATGGAGCGAAAGCGATGGCGCGCAGGAAGCCGCCTTCTTCCGTGGTCCGCGGTCACTGCCGTCGCCTTTTTTTCCTGCGGCGCCAACTCCCGGTGTCCGAACGGCTTGCAGCAGTGGCGCTCCACAAACAAGTTTGCGCTCCGTCCGGCGTCCGCTCGGAAACAGGACTCTCGCGTGGCCTTCAAGGCTTTTTGTGTTGTCCCAGAAAGATGTTGCAGTCGGAGGGATCCACTTTTCTTTGGCGATTCTGCGTGCTCTGGATTATCCCGGGGACCGTACTTCTGCGGGATGCCGTGTAAGTGGATGTCCAGGTTTCCAAGCGAACCATCAGAAGCTGCGGTACAGCTTCCCTGCTTGCGCAGGAAGTCTGAGGCTGCGTTCCCACAGTAAGACTGCACGCGAAAGGAAAATCCAACTGTCGGCCGTGGAGTTTCCATTTGGAGCAAGAAAGGGAAGCGGCCGGGGGTCGTCCAGCCACATTCCCGGACGCTCGCCACTTGGAAAAATCGAAAATCGTCAAAGTCAACCTGGCTGCATCACGAACATCAGCTGCCGCTTTAGAAGCTCGGGCATAGCCGAAGCACCTTGAGCCACCAGGGAGACTTCGGGAAGCCGAGTGGGGACCTTTGTTTTTGCAGAGTTCCGCTCAGCATCTTGCGAAAGAAGTGCATCTGTCGTCTGCCCTCCAAGGCAGGAACGATCTCTTAAAACAAATCGCAGCTTAAGCAGCCTCCTCTAGTCAGAAACGACCCCGTTCAAATTGGTGCTCCCGTTCCTCCTTGGAGACACTTCTGAGCGGGACGATTTCTCGTTTTGTTTTCGGCTGTACAGGCTGATGGTACGTGGGTGACGCCATCCGTGATTTTCGAATATAGCAAGATATTTTCTCCGCTCCTGGAACATGCGCGCACATTTGCGCATGCGTTTGTTAACTGGTGGTTTGGAATGCTTCGGCACTCCGAGCGGCCAACTCCCGAAGACAAGTTGGCTCAGCCGTCCGGAAACAGATAACGCAGCCAGACCTGTGATGGAGCGAAAGTATCAGTTAACGTCAAGCGCGGATGCCAAAAGGAAGCACAGCACCACGAGGCGACACCATGGAATCCTTTCGACAGGCTCGAGGAGTGCCAGAAGAGCGAGTGACCATGATCTCTCAGATGACCACCCGACCCATGGGCGCATGCACTCGGAGCGCGCGGGTGCGATTCGGTCGTGATCGAGGATCGCACTGAGGAGCAAGGATGAAACAGCTGGACCAAGACCGACATCGTGGAACTTCGAAAGGAAAGTTGGTCCTTGAGCCGCCACATGGTTGTTACTGGCCACCTGGACTTGCAATCTGCAAGTCGAAAACGGAACACGGAGTAGTCCATCCTTTTCCGCTTGCTTTGATGACCTGCCTTTGGGCATCAAGGAATTCACCCCTCATACGCAACATCCAACACGAGTGCTCGGTGCACGAATAAATTCTTCACGCGGCTGCGGATTACCTCACCACGCCCGCTGTCCAGCTGAGGCCCTCGGTCGGTAACTGCTACAGCTCTGACGTGCGTGCATTGATGCATGGTGCAGTGCCCTCGGGTACCCCAAGCGGATCCGCGACTTCCCTTCCATGAGTGCACCTAGGCAGACTCGCCTGCTAGCGGAACCGAAAGCCCGCAGTTGGGCGGCTGGGAAAAGTGACTGCGTTGAGACCTGAGTGCCCAGCCAGCCCAGCATGCGAAGGCTGGAAGCTTCTTGCGGTATGCAGGGACCGCGGGACAGCAACTGCCGCGTTCCCAGAGCACCATCGTGGCCACTTTCGTTTTCGTACCGAAAGCAAATGCGACGAAGCGCCTCTCAGTCCTCCAACTAGGCAGCAAGTCTCTCCACCTGCAAGCCAAGTGGATCGGAGGAGCACCGGTGGAGTAACCCCTTTCCGGAAAGCGGACCCGCGGGCGTTGTCTCCACGCCGACCTCGCGTTCATAAAGAAAGCTGTTGTGTTTGTGTCACGACAATCGTGTTCCCTTATCCTTCCGCCTGAGTGCTTCCCACTCGAGGGAGCATGCAAGTCAGCAGGAAGCGCTTCTTGTCCCTCCGTCAGCCCCCAGGTAGTGCGTTCACTTTGTGTGCGAGTTTGACACATCATGCTCTCAGCATGGGCAGCATGCGACCCTCTGATTGACGGCCACGAACACCTCCTCCGAAACGTTGCATACGAACTCTTCAACGGACTGTGAGCGCGGCGCTCTGGATTATTCCAGAATGCAGACTCTCTCCCTTTTCCTTTCCAATTTCGCTACCGGGAGGCGGACATGTTTGCCTCACATAGCGCCTATAGAGAAATGTGCGACGTTCCCAGTCCACGCTTCAAAAGTGAGACGAGAGGGCACGAAATGACCTCTGTGCGCCGCGAGATCGCGGGGTGCACCCCATCCCGTCCAATATTCCCTCCCCCGCCTCTTATGGCCAAGAGAACGGGACCGAAACGTGCCAAACACTTGCAGACGTGCTCCAGTAGGTCCCACTTCCTATCCTGCACACACACGCTCTTCCTCCTCGAGGAACCAACCGGCCCAAACACGCGAAAGGAGTCGACGCGAGGCGTCCGCAGCCATGTTAAACCTACCCGTCGACGCGAAGCAGAACGCAAAAGTTCAGAGACTCAGGCAGCAGATGGAGCAGAGGAAACAGCGCATCCTGAACCCGAAGCAGTACGCGCTGGGAGTAGGTCGAGCATCAGAAGTGGAGACGGGGAACCTTTCCTCCTCTCTCCCAGATCGACCTGCAAGGTGTGGAGCAGCAAATCCAGGAAAAACAGCTCCAGAGACGAAGGGATAAAGAGATTGACGAGGCCATCGAGAAGCTCATGATACGCAACGACCACGTGGCACAGGAGCTGCAGCGAAGAATGCTGATGGTACATCCCCGCCCGCTCCGAAGCAGCGCCTCGGAGCCTGACATCGAGGGGAGGCTGGGGTGTGTAATCGCCGCAGGAGCGAGTGGAACGGGATAAAGATATCGAGGCCTTCCGCCGGCTGTACCAGGGCCGCGAGCGGAGCCGAGAGTGGGACCTTAACAGCAAGGCTGGCATTTTAGGAAACAGCATAGAAGAAGCCAAACTTGGCCCCTCCGCAGCCCAAAGGTGAGCCCCTGCTCTCCGTTCGATGCGCCGAGTTCTCACGAAACAAGAGTTAGACAGGTTTCAAGGCGAGGATGTCGAGTCGCAGGAGAAGAGACTCTGGAGTATGCGGCAGCAGCATGACTGGCTCCAGCAGCAGATCGCCGAGAAGAGGCAGTTGAGAGACCAGGAGCGCAGGGACAATGAACAGTACGAAGCCTACGTACGCTCTCTGAACAGCAGCCTACAGGACCTGGAAACTGCCAAGGAGCAGTGCCGCCGGTTCATCAGCGAGGCGACCAACCAACTCAACAAGCGGCTAGTAAGTTTTGTTCCTCCCCCTCTTCCGCTTCTCTTTTCTTGAATACAGACAACCCTTTCGACACCATTCGATCTTGTATTGGGCAGCTGCCGCTGCCAAGGGGAGAGGGTGAGGGAGGAAGGGCTATCTCACTATGCTACCACCAGATGGAGGAGAAGCAAGCCAGGAGGGAGGAAGCTAAGCAACAGCTCAGCGAAAAGAACCGGATACACGTCGAGCCGTCTCACCACGAAGGGTGCAAAGATCATGATGAGTTCCGCGGAATGAGCAAGGAAGAAGTGGACAACATACGAAAGCAGCAGCTGCAGCAGATCCAGGAACGAAAGGTAATTGCTTGTATTCCCTATTTTGGGATTCCCAAAGACTGATGCTCTGCTCTCCTCTCTCCCTCTCTTTCAGCAAAGGGAGACAAAGATGGCGCAAGAGGAAGAACAGTGGGCGCGGATGCTAAAGCACTACGAAGCAATGTATGACCATGCTGCAGATGAAGCTTCAAGGCGGAGGAGGGACCTGCTGCTTCAGCTGCAGAAGGAAAATGCCCACCTGGCGGAAGAGCAAAAGCACCGGCGGGTGGAAGAAAAGTTCGCAGTAAACACTGACGAGTTCTTCAAGCACTTTGGGACCAGTGCCCGCTGACTGTCACGAGTCAGAGAATGTAGCCAATAAAATATCAGCTGCAGCTCCAGGGGTCATCCGCCCATTGAGCACATCCAGTTCAAGGCGGGGGAGCATGGCACTGACAGAGGTGTGCTGACAGAACAAGTCGAGGACAGAGTCTTTTATGTGTCGCCACATCCACAACTGCCGCTGCTCTCGACGGCGGACTTCTAGTTCTCCAGAGCTCAGCATTGTGGTATGGAACTGCTGCACAACTTCTCTCAGTTGCACCATGCCATCATTTGTTTTGCTGGACACCAGAAGAACCTGCAAGAAAGATACAATCCTCAAGTTAATGTGAAAATAAAAGTCCCACCCTGCTGAGCAACCTGTGGCTTCCAGCATGTTGTCCGTGGACGCATGTACTTCAGTGCACTCACATATTCCTGCTTCATGCGTCTGGCAGGCACTAGAAGGTCACCATCAGCTTTGGTTACCACTACTATATCAGCACACTCTATCACACCACGCTTCAATCCCTGCAGCTCATCTCCTGCTGCAGGTGGCACAAGCAACACAAAGCAGTCCACCATGCCTGCCACAGCCAGCTCTGACTGGCCTACCCCTGCACCCAGTACGCCACTAGTGTCTGCACCCTCTACCTACGGTCTCCACTAACAGGAACTCAAATCCAGCACTTTCACATAGGCAGATGGCTTCTTGAGTAGCCCGAGTCACACCTCCAAGATGGCCACCTGTTGGTGAGGGGCGGATAAAGGCATTTGGTTCCCTGGCCAGTCGTGGCATCCTTGTCTTGTCACCCAGCAACGATCCTGCTTGGAAAATAACACCAGGAAGGAGGAACAGGGGTGACTGACGTACCACCTGTCCTGATAGATGATGGATCTACTGCCAACACAGCCACTTTGTGACCACTAGATGTCAAAATACAGCCAAAAGTCTCAATTAAGGTTGATTTGCCTGTGCCTGGAGGCCCTGAGAGTCCTGTTTGTCACCATGCAAATCATTTCTCTTTCCTTTACATTGATCACACTGACCAATGCGTTGACTAACCCGACCTGTGTGATGATTCAACACAAGATCCAGCAAAACTTTTGCTGCTTTCCTCTTTTCAGTGTGAATACTTTCCACCAGTGTAATGCCCTGGGCTAAATACTGCCGGTCACCTTTTACAATACCATTGTACAACAGTTGTGGATCGGGTGCTATAGTGGCAAAATTTCTGAGTGCTCTTGTATAACCAAGCCACTTGCCAGTTACAGCAGCCTAATAAAACACAAACTAACTGAAAAGATAGAAGAAAATGCTTTCCCACGCTCAAATAAATAGTAGTTCTAGTTAAATTTCCCTCTCTTGCTTAAGAAACAAGAGGCACTGGGAATTTATTGTCAGCATCCTTAATATTCATTGCTAAAGACTTTTTTTCCACCTTTCCTGGGTGGATGTGGTTTGGTGTCGGATCTCTTCATCTATCCTTTGCTTTGCACGTATAACCTACATTTAACAATTTGTAAACATTCAATTTACGCGATTAAGAAGTCCATTACTTTGGATTGCAGGTAAAATGATCCTCCATGTGCCTTGTCATTGACTTCAAAAAGGTGCTCAAAGCGTTTTACAATTTTCTCTGGATCAAGTGAATCAATATTGAGGATTCGCTTAGCCTCATCCAAGGACATTCCCATGGTCATATTAGCTGCTGCAGTCTCAGCACCTTTCCTTCCACCTCCAGCAGCTCTAGCTGCTTGCTGACTGGCTTCATTGGAAAACAGTGTGGTAAATTCACCAATTGCTACATACCTTGCAATTCCTGTCTGAGAGCATGAGAAAAAGCCTTCACTAGGATCTGTGTTCCCGCAATAACAATCTGAATAAGGATCTTCGCCTATGGAGCAAAATACTGTCACAAAACTTCAACAATGGCATTAGAAATCAAATTTCACTGTCTTGAGAACTATCACATTTTACTTAAGATTTACTTTCGCCTAATGATCGAATACGAAGAAATTAGGAACATAATTTCAATTTCAGCAAACTGTTTCAACTCAAGAAGGAAGTATATGAAAAAATATTGTCTAAAGGTGGGAGTTGATCTCTGCATATGAGATTTTGAAATACCTGATTCAACTATTTATTTGAATTCTAAAGCTATGAAAACAGGTTTAAAAACAAAATAAAAAAAAAGGTAAATTACATAAGTCTACACATTGGTATAAGAACTGAGTGTGAGTAAAGCTGCCTCTCTAACAAGTTTCACATTTTACTTTGGCCAACCTCCAATGGAAATTACGTTCTCTCAGACTGACAAATAAAAAACATCAATGATGGGCCTTGAATACTTCAATGTTGTAAAATAAATGCGTGATCCATAGGAAACATGAAAGGGCACAACATATATAAAGATACTACATAAGATTCAATTTTCAAGTTCATTCAAAGCTACTGCAAAATTCTAAACGTGGGAGTCTTAGGAGAGAAGGAACTGATATGGAACTTTTGAAAAATACAAACCATTCGACTTGAACATTTCTGATTTATGTCCAATATTTTATTACATAGTTTGCAATCTCCAAATTTTAATCAGTCTATCTTAGCTTTCCACACGTGATCCACAGAATTACCAAATACACAAATACTCTAAGAGATTATATGGAGTAGATTTTCCGGGGGATTTTCTCCTAGAACGCTATATAATCGTGATTATTTTATCTTTATAGAAGATACCTTCATGAACATTAAAAACTAAAGTAACTATTAAAAATACTGGGCATTCGAATCCATTGTTTTATGGGAAAGAAGCTACTGCAGCTGCATGACTTTTTATGGAACTATTGGCTCTTGTCCTATGGAACTAAAACAGGAATACTGTTAGCTCCACATAGACAATTTTGTTCTTCCATTTTTACTTCAGATACAAAAAAGAGGTGAGAAATGGATAGAATGTAGAAATAAACTACTAGGACATGACTGACGAAGAAGACGATCCATACAGTGGCGCATTAAGAAACGAAACGAAACGAACAATCATATGAAATGAAAACAAAACAAAATTTCTAGACTGAGATGCGAACCTGGAATGTGGTAGTACTGAAGAGAATTGGATCACAGTAAGAATAGGAAAGACTGACACCAAGAAAATTAAAGGGACTCCTCGAAGCTCTCGACACATTCCTACTCTACGGAGACTCAGTTCCTCTAAACATGGCGTTCCCAGAAGCTGCTTTCTGTTTTCAATGATTCTTCTCGCGCTTCCGATGCTTAATAGGAAGCTCCACATGCTACAGCATACACACATCATGCATCCAGCTGCACAGTCCATAGTCTAGAATGGAAACTAAACAATGGAAAAAAGATGCTTAAGTTGAGACAAGGGCTTGACCATCTAACATGAAAGTCAATATCCCGATTTTGCGGGGATGAGTTCCGATTCAAACCATTCTTCTATGCACTTAGTCATCTCATACGCACTCTTGGTTGACACCAAACAGCCTTTCTCGTTAATTTGCACTGTGAGACTCACGAGGAAGGGGACATCATTATCAAAGAGATGAGAATTCCATCTATCCTTTGCTATCAAGTCACCTAGTGAAGTTTGATTGCTGTCATATTCTCAGATCAAAAGAGCAATGTACCCTACATTGGTACTATTGAATTTCATCAATGTTTGCAGTGATCCAGAAAACTCTCAAAGATTATTGCACTTTCTCTGCAATTTGCATTTTTCTTCATTTTGTAAACCACCCTTCGAACGACATGCCGTGCTGCAAAATTCCTGCCAAGACTCGCAAACTGTGGGACGAGCCATGGTTTAGGAAAAGGATGAATTATATATTCCGATGCCGAAAGTGTGGAGCAGATAGAATTACAAGTTATCATATGAAATTTCGATTTCCTCCGATTTACGCTGTCAGATTAACATTACAGATATGACAGATGTCTTCCAGAACCTGTTTATTGACTCACAGATTTCCTTTATTTCGCTATTTTCCACCAGAAACTCCTAATCCTCCAGTTCGTATGTGAGCTAGTCTTGCAAATTGTGAGGGTACAGCCTTTCATATAGATTTATTTTGGAAACCAGACTTCCACTTCTCTTCTCATGACAAGGAAGTTTTCTTTGTTTATCTATGTGCTTAAGGAATCGTTGACCAAGGAATAGATTCCCTGCCTTGCCGAATGCCCAATTCCCTCCCTTTACCAAAGCTTTGATTTTTTCCTAGAAACGCTCGTCCGTTCTTTCTTCTCTAGGACGTCTAAGAAAGCCTTTGCATCTGCTCTTAAAGTCTTCACAACTTTCCAGAGTACTTCATTTTGAAGGCCCTTAGAAGTCAAGTGGAAAACCTAAATATTATCGCCCTGCCATGAGTTCTAACTAATCTGAAATCGTCACTTGCAATTCCTCAAAAGGAAAGAATCAACACTTTGCATACATCAAACAGGAATATGTGTAGTACATCACAAATCCTATCGTTCAGTAACAGATATTAAATAATATAGTGATAAAATAGTGATAGATAGGTAGCACGCAGTGATCTTATTCCAATCTTCAATGGTTTATACGAATTCTCCGAAAAAATGGCACTTTTCTAGATGATCGGTTATTACACGGGAATTTTTGAAAAAAATGAAACGAAAGCTAATGAATGACACTACAAAATGTAGCTTGTGAGGCAAAAAGGGATACGAATTACTGTTCCCATGTTATCCTATTCATTACACCCTTTGATTGAGAATGTTCTTCCAGCATATTCACATTCCTAGTACTGTGAATATCTACTTTATTTGGGAAGCGGGCGGCCCGTTGCTCGTAGCGGGCTGCATGTCGGATTTCTCCCTTATGTAATGAACATGCGATTGGATTGTAGTGAGCTATTAGCGTTAAGCGAGTGAATGCGGAAACGTGACGTTATGGAATATGATTAGCGCCGGAAAAGGGTTGCTATTTTCTAAATAAAGATGGACATGAAGTGACCAAGTTCAGGGTTCAGTTTGTCGCGTGGCTGCTATAAAGTGCTGCAACGCTTCACGGGAATCCATTCTCAGATAACGAATCATTCGAGATTTGAAAGATCTAAATTGTTTGAAGCATGCGTTTGCTAATTTCAAAGGGTAACAAACTACGAACGATTGATTACTTCCTAAATTAATCAGTGGACCGACTTACCATAGCAATGAAACATTACGAGAACTATGAAAGAAAAGGAATCAAGGCAGTAATTGACAAGGCCAGTGACAAAAAAACGGAATAGATACTTGGCCACGGATAATCACTACGCATATCATTCACCGTGAATGCAGTGAATTGATGTCTTTCTTTAATGGATGCATCACTTAATAAATTGAATAGTTACCCTTATGTTTAGTGAGATTTCACAAAGCAACCAGAAAGAAAATCTTTGCGAATCGGACAATCTGGGACTTTTGCGAATCTGCCTGTCAGGTGGGAAAAAAAAGTCTCCTTCACACAAGCAACTCGATAATATGTGGATTATGTAAACCAATATTTTTTCGTTCAAAGATGATCTCGGAAATAGGGAAGACTTGGTTACGCTGCCTACCTCGTTGCATCTGCACGATTGAAGGTGAACGCGCAAGGGCGTGCTGACGGTCCAGGGTTTGCAGGCTCACATCATGGCTCCCAAGGAGGAACGAACGTTTATCATGATCAAACCCGATGGAGTTCACAGACAGCTCATCGGTCAAATCATCCAAAGATTTGAACAAAAGGGCTTCAAGTTGGTGGCCATGAAATTCATGAAGGTAAAAAGAATGCAAGTCGTTTTTCTCATTTACAGGCCAGTCGTTTAGTGCATTCTCTAGTGGCAGCTAGAACACTATCCAGTGGTCTGCAAAAGCGTTTATATTGAAAAATTTGATTCAGTCAATTGCAATTGTTTGATCGCATGTAATGTTTGGAGTCGTAAACTGTAAATGCATTTTCATGTTGTACTCGGATTGCCTTGCAACATAATTTCGAATCTTGCATAAGTCAGCATTTTGTTTTATTTAGTTTATTGGAAATCACAGTTATCTCGAATAAAAAGGCATGAAGTGTGCCAAAGCCACAAGATGAGGCCGAGTAAGCCAGTGGTGTTTTTTTAGGTACTAAAGGAGTTGGTTTCAAAATGATGCAATGTTATATAAGGCCCTTTCGTTTCTTTCAGCCTCCTGCTGAACTTCTGAATGCTCATTACGCCGAACTGGAGTCTAAGCCGTTCTTCCCTTCTCTTGTGGAATATGTTGGATCAGGTCCTGTGGTGGCCATGGTATGGGAAGGTCTAAATGTAGTGAAAACTGGTCGGCAAATGCTTGGAGAGACTGATCCTGCTGATTCCAAACCTGGCACCATCAGAGGAGATTTCTGCATAGAGAAAGGAAGGTGAGTGCATGTTCTGAAGAGTACTGAGTGCTTTGCTTTTTTACACAGAAACATCATCCATGGATCTGATTCTGTAAGAAGTGCAAATAAAGAGATAGACCTGTGGTTTTTTGAAAAAGAATTGCAGGATTGGAAGCCTGTGGCCGAGAAATGGGTCTATGAATAAAGATTGCAAGTTAGGCTTACAGTAAAATAGATGATGCACTGCAGATTGATTAATCTTAATGACTGCTGTACCTTAAGCAAATTAAATATTGCAAAATGAAAATTTTTTTCATATGATCGTATTTTGCATTTCTTTGTCTTCTGTCAGATGAACATTTTGTGGCAACATGAGCTTTGGCACTCTTATTTGAGATCACAGTTGTCTTTTTGCATATGTATGGTGATAGGAGCCTCCTATGCACACCTACATATTTGTTTCGTTTCAACAGAGTTTTCACAGAATGTTGGTGCATTAATTGAAAATATGTGAAATTATTGGGTCAATGTTCACTGGACTTCCCAGTTTCTGTAAGAGAAGTCCTGTCTTTGGATGCAAGCAAACCTGATAAGACAATGCAGCTTATGATGCATCTGAGAGTACCATGATTTGAAGCAAGCCAAGGAATTGAATCTCCAGTACAAACTTGGAAACTACTTCAGTTTCATTGGGTAAAGCTCAAATGTGCTGCTTTGTTGGGAGCTTTGATGTGATGCTTCTAAAGAAGGTGATGTGACAGATGTCATATCAGGAAAACTTGTATGCATGCTTGGGCAGGAGTGATGGACTTGAGTGAGGGTTCTGTGGGGGTGCAAACATGGGCTCATTTCTGTGGTATGTCTCCATCATTCATGAATGTTGCATGGACTGGTTTATGAGTTATGTCAATACGTGGAACTTGCAAAGCAATACAAATGGACAAACTTGTTGGGAATCACAGTTTTGATGTTTGATGCTCTGGTTGCGGCGGAACAACATTGGAATGCATTCAAGCCACAGGAAACCCACATTATTGTGCCTGATCATGCATTGCCAGCTGCTCGATGTCCTCTAGAGGATGCTGCCTGGAGCAGGCGGCAGTTTTGGTTACAAAACATCAGTGTAGTAAATCATTTTAGGCAGACAGCAGATGTGACACTGATGGGCCACCTATGGTTTTGTGCAGACATTCGCAAGGAAGCTTAAAAGACCAGGCAAGAGACAGTGTGTAAAATACGAGGGCACGAGACGCCATATGAAGAGGGGAGCTTGCGCAGCTACATCGAAGGGGAAATAGCAGATTTCCACAAGACGATTCCAAAAGATATCCTAAAGTTATCAGAAAGTTCACTTTGCATGGTGAAATTTTGGAGCTGTGAGAAATGAGGTGCTTCCTCATGCTTTTGTTTTGAAGTCGTTCGCTTGGTGTTCATTCTTGATGAAGATTTCCTGCTGGAAGTCGAGGTCGTGATGTGCGGGCGTGCGGAAGGAGACATGCTGCAAGCAGACGACTAGCAGCTCGCATGGGAGAAGACAACAGCAATGAAGGGCCGAAGGATTGCCGAGCAGCCAGCTAAGAGGAAATATTGCGAACTTTTAACGAAGTTGATGTGTGCATTTGAAATTTCCCGTGTGGAATTGGGTTTGCGAGTGGGAATGAGGTGTTCAGACGATATCGCACGATTTGAGCAGGTTCGGAGATCGGGGAGGGGGGGAAGGGAAGCGGAAGGAGTGCAGGGATCAGAGGAATGGAGAGCGAGGGCGAATGCGTGGAAGAGTGGGGCCGGTGGTATTGAAGAGGGCATGCTGAGGCATTTCAAGTCTTCGGGCGCCTCGAGTTCGGCCCGTTTCGGTTGGGTAAGTCGCCACTTTGCAGGTTCCAACGCTGAAGTCTGTGCGGGTTGAGCGCTGCGTGCGCAGGCGGGAGGACGCTGGGTGGTAAGACCGGGTAAGAAACGCGAGAGGATGGCGGCGGGAATGTCCACCCCCCCCCTCCCCCGTTGGTGGTGGTTGAGGGCGCTGAGCTGGAGGCGCGAGAAACGGGGTCTCGTCGACCGGTGTGTGCGTTGATGGCTCGGACGCCAACGCCAAGGACGGGTGCGCTGTTGCCGGGGTCAAACGGGAAAGTCCACATTCTTCCCGGGCGATCTTCACGCAGAGACCGAGTCTCCCGATGAGCGAGACGGGTGCGTGGGACCGTTTCGCCTTTCTTGAAACCCCGGGAGGAGATGGTGGAGGCTGATTGAAGTACGAGGAGGGGTCACGTGGGAGAGGCTGCAGTGTCGGGTATGTTGATACCTTTCTGTTGTGAGTGGAAAGATCAGGGCACTCTGTTGGGTCGGTGTCCTCAACCGACTTCATGAAGTGCAGGAGCCATTTTCGTGAGCTGTGGAAAAAACGTTGACGTTTGCGGAAAACTGCGGTTTTGTGCTAGCGGGCACCTGATTTCTGTTCGCACTGTGTAGTTTTGCGGGATAAGTGGTCAACCCACTGCTATGGAGCTGAAGGCGACGTATACGCTGGTGATGCCTGTGTGCAGCACATGACAACGCGGAGACCGAGTCTCCCGATGGGTCTCGCTCATCGGGAGACTCGGTCTCCGCGTGAAGATCGCCCGGGAAGAATGTGGACTTTCCCGTTTGACCCCGGCAACAGCGCGTCCGTCCTTGTAGCCAGAATGAGGCAATGAACTGATCTGGACGTTCTGTTGGCTCACGTACAGATTTGTTGGTCGAAGTTTGTGCCGAACGCGGAAGGCGTATGAGAGCTGCCTGTAGGATGGAATTGCAATCTTTCGAGGATTGAACAGCTTCATTGGACAGTATCAATAAGAATGAAGTGATTGGTGTTGACTGTCTTTGGGGTCGGCGGGGATATGCCATTGCAGAAGAAATCGCGGTGGAAATGAAAGTATTGTCCAAGTTCCTCGTTTCAAGAGGAGTATCCTAGAGCATGTATATTCCTTCGGAAATGAAGTATGGCAAATATTTTCGAATTCTGGCTTTCTGGTGAGGGGTTGCTTCCGTTCAATTTGAATTACACAGTGCAGACTTTTGAATAAAACCTGAAAACGGAAGGGAGATGAAGAAGTACATAAAAGTTCGTAGCCAATATTGAACTGCAGTGTATTTTCGGGTTTGGTCAGTCTTCTGTCCGTTGTTACGGGAATAAGGTAAACATGCTTGCTCACTTGACGAGCAATCTGTTACCTAAATTTAAATAAAAAATCAAAAAATGTTGTATGGGCTAAAAATTCATAAGTATGCTTTTACCCCACGAATCATGGAGCCAATTTCTTTGGGCATAAGAAGACTGCAACAAACCGTAATTACAACACAGGAAGTACACAATGACTTCTGGATACTGCATGAAACTGCTGATTGCATTACAGATCGGTATTATAGGATTCAAATTGATGCATGAAACAACTACAAGGCTAAACAAAGTCCATTTGAGTCAGCAATGATACAGTGAGATCTAATACAAAATGAAATCCTCATGAGCTTTTGCAGCAGAAACAAGTTAACTTCAGAAAGGAAAAGGTGGAGCCTCATGGTGATTTTTATCATGATTATACAAATACAGAAATGATATAGAATGTTGAAGACAGGAAGGGCCAGTTACAGCTGCTACATCTGATCACAAAATTTGGCTTACTTTGATTTTTGAGCATATGGCCACTGGTTTTCCACAGCTACTGATTGCTACTAGAACAGCTAGTATTAATTCTGCAACACCCAAATGAATTACCAGAAATTAAACTTCGAAATTACACCTTGGCAGAAACTCCTGTTCTCAAAGGTAGTTTTTGATTTTCCTCATCAAAACTGCATACAATGCTCAGAGAATGCATGAGCAAAATTTCTTTCCTAGCAATCAAATGAAAGCAAAGTTTCAAAATTTCATAGTGTCTGCATTGCAAACCAAAACAAAATGAGCATACTGACAAGTCCTTTGGATCTTTTAGTCTCATGCTAGCACTTCATGAGAGCAACAGGTTGCTGGGAAATTATCATTTTCACTATGATGCATGTGCAAAACAGACCTTTTCAAAACTTTAGGTAATGCAATTGTTTGAGATGGAGACACACTGTGCAATGTTCAGCTATCTCAATAGTAAATGTTTGAATAGTTCTCATCTTAAGCCATCCAATACTTAATGAACAGTAATGCACATTCATAAAGGTCATGCTGAGTTTCAGTCTCAGTTTAGTCCACAATATTTGTAAACAACTGCAAAAAAAAACACTGCATTCCTTTATGTCTGTACATCTGCTAGAAAATGCACATTTCAAAAACTGGAACTGTGCTCAGCAGAAAAAGAATTTGATAGTGCCAAACATGAGCAAAACTAATTTTTTCTAAAAATAAAAAGCCTGGACATAAACATAAATACAAGAAAAAAAATTTCAATCCCAAAAGTATTGCTGAAATGGGTGACTGTCCATACATGGATGCTGGATACGATCTGAATGTTCATTTAAAACACTTAAATTCAAATCATACACTAAAGGAGGTAATGAAATACCTCATCATTTAAATATGGATCTATCTGAAGCAAAACCTGGAGGCAGAGTGCTTACTATGTTAATAGAAAACTCTCCTGGTCAAAATGCAGTGATGGAAACTGGTGTAGAAAATACCTCAGATGGAGAGAGGCAGTTTCCACTCATTCCAGCATATCCACCTTCATTGATAGCAGGTCATATTCAGAATACAAATGCAACTCTTCTAGAGCAATGCATCTTTGTGTTGTTTTTTGTGGGATATTTGCAGCAAACCACAAAGAGATTCAAAAAATGCTCTAGTCGATCTTTACAAGTAAACTGCTTGAACTAAAATTTAAACTGTTCTGAATCGTGGAGGTGCTTCATTGAACTGTGTGCCTCTCTTGTGATGCTGATGAAGAGCTTCACACATAGCTTCTAGAACATCAGTTGCTACTCCTGGTGAACTTTTCCAACCTTTTCTAACCTCTTTCATTCAGTGACTTTAATGTACAAGCAGCCATTGCATCATAAACTTGAGAAGTCTTATCTCAGGAATCTTCGTTTGTTTTCATGAACCAAGGGAACCTGAAAAACATTTCCATGATTTTCCACACATTCTTCATAATGAAAAAAGGGTGCTTTCATTCACATTCCATAATATAGTCGTTTGCAGCATTTGTCTCGTAGAATAGGGTTTTTTTTTTTGAAACTAAAATCTGCACAAGTTATCTAAACACCTAAATTCAACTTTGCATGCCACCCAAGCGCTTTTGCAACCCTTGATTAAACAACTGGGTACTTATACTTAAATTACCAAGCTGCGATGGGGAGTAGACACAACTGAATTTTTTTTGAAGGGGCACTGGGGGGTGAATCGTCTCCTCTGGTCCATCCCGCCATTCACAATGCACATAACTTGAAAGTGGAGCTGAAGGAGGCAGAAAACGAGGAAGGGCAGCAGCCGTTCCCCCGACGTTGCGGTTCTTCCCCTCGTGACCGGCGGTGCCGTGCTGGAACGGCACGGCGGCTCAGACCGGGCGCTTCCCCCCCATTCCCCACGGGAGGGGGGGGGGAAGGGGGCCGCCGCACCACCACCACGGGCAACAGGTGGGGTGAGGGCACCGGTGGCGCTCCCCCTTCCGCCGCCACCGGGGCCGCTGTCGGCGACGTCCACTCTCGCCAGGCACGCGGGCGAGCAGCAGCAGCGGCGACGACGTCGACGACGTAATGCACGCGCTCCGTTCGACGGATCGTCCGCGTCGCGAGCACGAAACTGGTTTAATGTTACTGAAATTTTCACCAGGTGGAAACAAAAACAAGAAAATTAAGAATATCATAAAGCGTACTCGCTGTCACCCGAAATGTGCGAAACACGTTCGGTGCGTGTGTAGCGTGTGTGTATACGCAGCACGTCGTTTTAAAACGGAGGCTACGAAATAAGATGTACGCTTCACGGTGATGGATTTTTCGATTCCAGTGTTCCTTATGGTTAGGCCTAGTTTTTTCGGGAGATAAGGAACGAGTTTCCAGTGCTTTTTGAACTGTTAAGCCAAACGAGTGCCATTCGCTGTGTTTCGTTGTGTAAAACATCATGAGTGAAATGTGCTCGTTGCATATGTGGTTGTGATCTGCTCTCTGAAGAGAGGGAGAGAGAGAGGGAGAGAGAGGAAAGAAGAGGAGGAGGAGGAGGAGGAGGAGGAAGAAGAAGAAGAAGAAGAACAAGAAGAAGAAGAAGGAGAAGAAGAAGAAGAAGAAGAGGGGCAAGAAGAAGAAGAAAAAAAAAATCAACTGGTTTGGAAAAGATTGTGCGGTGCCTTTCCTGCACCGTATTTGACGAGGAAAATATATAGATGTGTTTCCGCTGTCCTGAAGCTTAGTACTTCAGTGGCACGCGAAGTGCACACATGAAAGCCTTGAGGTGATCGTAAGTGTGAAATCTCATGATGAAAACTGATTAGTGTGTTTTAAACATTTCTATTTTTGTGCGGAAAGTTTAACGGTGACCTCGTGAACGCTAAACGAGAAAAAGAGGAAGAGAGAGAGAGAGAGAAAAAAAAAAAAAAAAAAATTCAAAGAAAATTGGAGGATAGCTGAAACGAACGATTTCAGAAAACGAATCGATCAGATGTTTTCTGGATAATCGAAAGCTATTCGAACCTCCACAGACTATCGAATTTTTGTTTTTCTTGATGCAAATCATCGGATTATCACGGAAAGAAGATAATGTGGCTGCAAGTTTTTTTTTCCATGGTGTTACGGGAAACATGCGAATTAGTCCCGGCATGTCGGCATGTTCTCCGCCGTAACTGTTTCACCCCTTTGACTGATGCCTGACTACGCATGGCGCTGGTGCGATGAGGGAAGGCCCTGGCCCTTACATTACTTTTCGCCAGGATTCGATCTGGGCCTTGCAGGCGTCCAAGTCCCTAAGCATCTCACGTGTGTTCCCGCGGCTCAAGCAGAAGAACATCGACTTTGCCCTCCAGGCGCTGGTGACCGATGATACGGAGATTCCCCGGGAGGCAGATGCTCCCGACGGAGAAGCCACGGCCGTCGACAGTTCTGGCCATGAGAAGAAGCCGCCCAGCAGGAGGTGTTCCAAGAGCGGCTGCTCTCGACCCGTCGCCTCATCGACCCCCAGAAAGAAAAAGAACTCGTCCTCGGTGCGCGATCCCCTTCCTTCTCCGGGAAGCCGCGCCCCGGGAGCCGTGCCTTTCTACGAGCGCGTCATCATCGACGGGGTGCGGTTCCTATGCTTCGAGACCCAGGAGGACATGGACTGGTTCTCCCGGCTTGGCGCGTCGATTCCTCGTGCGGACCCAGCTCCTGAGGCGGCACGCCGCCTCCAGGTTCCCGGCAAGTTCCCCAGCGTCGACGAAGAGCTGATGAACTTTGCCCTGGGCGCCCTGCAGCCTCCCCCAGTATCTCCCCATAAGGCATCCTACCGCATAGCAGAAAAGCTGGGCATCGCCAAGAAGCTCCTTAACTGGAGCAGCAGGAAGCGGAAGCCTCCCCTGGTGATCCCAAAGACGGAGTCCGCGATCCCCCCTTCTGAAGACACCCCCACGGCGTCGGCCAGCTCCTCTCCCGCCTCCGGCCGGCGCCGCTCAGAGCCCTCCTTCGCGCGGCGGCGCCGGGGAGATGCGTTATCCTCTCCCTCCCTCTCGGAAGGCGTTGCGACTCGGACCACCGCCACCGTTACCACCACCACCACCACCACCACGTCCTCCTCTTCCCGCGCATGTCCTTCTACCTCTTCTGGGAGATCCGGCAAGCGCCGCCGGACGTACCCTTCCCCTCGAGGATGTGCCGTGTCGGTTGCCCGCGCAGGCTCCGGACTTGTCGCCCTGCCCGCCGGCCCCCGCCTGTCGTTGCTGCTGTGGCGTGCGCGCATCCCGGACGCGCATGCTGCCGACTGGTTCCGGCTGGAGCGGAAGGAGCTGGCGCTTGCGGGACGCGTCTCGCTGCCCGGACTGACCTTCTCGGTGCCAGCCCCCGTGCTTGGCTCCCTCGATGACGCCGCCCGCCGTCTGCGGGCACCTGTCCGCTACGCCATCGACGACAAGGACCACGGCCTGCCGGGCCTGCTGGTGCGCGTGGTTGCGGTCGCCCTGCGCCGTCTGCTTGTGCTGCGCTACACGGTCGAGGAGGAGGAAGAGGAGCAGGAATGCGAGGGGGAGAAGGAATGGGAAGGAAGAGACGTAAAAGGGGAGGGCGAACCGCCGGGGTGCGGTTTCCACGACTACCACTTGCGGACAGCGGAGGAGAATCGCGGGTCAGCGGGACCTCCCCCTCCTCCGAGAGGTTTGCGACAGCGGGAGGGGGCATGGCGGGCCCTACCCAGCAAGGACTTTTCGTGCCTCTGTCTGCGCGGCGTCCCCCATCATCTACAGAGGGCTGGAGGCGCTCTGCTGCTCGTCAACACCTGCCGCCCGCAGACCGGCGCCCTGCCTTACGCTCCGCGGTGCGCCCTTTTCCGGTCGATCGAGGAGGCGAAGGCCTGGATAGCCCGGGCGCCAGCGGTTCGGCCATGGCGAGGCGGCAGCGGTGACCGGCGGAAGTGAGTCGGAATATGCCGTAACGAGCGGGCAAGCGGGGTCACTTCCACCTCCGTCAATAAAAGACGCATATCCAGGGTTTCCACGTGCGAGGCGGCGGCCCCAGTTGGTAACAAAGGGAAAAGAGGGAAGGAGAAGGAGGGGGGGGGGGGGAAGAAGAAGAAGAGGAGAAAGAGAGCATCCTATCAGCAGCAGTCGGTCGCCGTGTCACGTAGTTTTCTACTGCCTCTTCGAGGGAGGGCCCCTTGCTTGCTTCCCCCCCCCCCCATATCACCACCCTTCCCTGGCTTGTGTTATTAATAGACATGAAAGGAATTGCGCACTACATGCAACCTTAGCAGACGCGGGCACATGGCACGGCGCGAGTCGATCCTTTGCTTAACGCAATCCGTTAGGCTGCGTATCGATCGAACAGCTGCACGTGCTGCCGTGACTCCACCCTACGGATGTGTGGTCTCGATGCAGACGATGTCCCTGTGGCATTTCGGGTCGCTCCTGTGTCTCGCAGCGTGCGTCAGTTCGGTGGAAGGGGAGGAAGGACATCCGGAGGAACACGCAAGTGTCTTCTCGGGCTTGGGAGGGCTTGGATTACTCCACCTCAAAGGTTTGCAGGCCGGGTTCTCGGGAATCGCCGGGCACGGAAGCAACCGGAACTGGTCAGGGGGACTCTGGAAAGTAGCAGAAAGGGGAGAAGGGTAGTAGAGGAGGAAACTCGCCCATCAGGCGGCTGAGTTTCCAGATGGACCGCCAGTTCGCAGGTGGCGGATGGAGTCGGAGAAAGGAAAAGGACCCAAATGCCTCTTCTGCTTGTTACGGCATCACGCGGTTTGCGGGGGCAAAGAGGGGGTGCAGGCAAGCTGACCAAGTGCGAGGAGGAAGTGCCGTCCGCGCTTGCCAAGCCGACTTGCAGTCTGCGGATGCTGCTGCCGCTGTTCCCAAGTTCTTCGGGTCATCCTGAACGATTGACTTCCAGTGGCCGCTCGCAGAGCTCGAGAGGAAAGCGGTTGCTATGAGAGCAGCAGTGCACAAGGAGGCGCGGCCAAACCAATTCGGGGCGGGTCTCCGGAAAGTCACCATCCCCTCCATCCCTCGCAGCAGCGGCGCTGCGCGTCGGCTGTGGCCACCGGCGTGGACGAACGGATTGATCCGAAGCACCACGACGAGGAAGGTGACCTCGACCGACTGCTTGCGTCGGAAAGCACGGGGCACGAGAAGTGTGCTGGCCGGTCTCGAGGGGACAGCAGCCAGCCCGGTTGCACTCCCCCTCCTTTCCTCCGAACAACACGCGTAACCTTTCAACAACTGCGTGCCATTTCCCTAAACACTCCCTCCGAGCAGGCGCGTTGAGTGGAGATGCACCTCCTCCACTTACAAAAAAAAGGCAGACATCTCGGCTTCATCATCGAACACTCGCGGAGTAGCGCAGGTTACCATCTACCCCCATCCCTAGGTAATAATCGTGTCGGCACGACGACGCGATTCGCTAAGCTGCGCACCCATGCCCAGCATGGCGAGGACAAACCCGCGCGAGCTGCGTCACTTGCCCCTCCCCCCCCGCTCCTTCTCGCGTTTTTTTTTTTCTTCTTCCTCTTCCTCCTTTCTTTCAAGCGTTCTGGCGCGAGCGTTTTCCACGTGTGTTTTTGCGGGCCGCTGCAGATCCGATACACGTCCGCCGCACGTCTTCCCGGAGATGCGCTTCCCCCCCCCCCCTCTCTCCCGGTCGCCATGGTCGTCTTCCTCCATCCCCCCCCCCTGCCCTCCCCCGCCGCGAGCAGGGAGGGAGGGGGCTCACCGTCGGCCACGGCAGTCGTCGTCGTCGTCGTCGTCGTCGTCGGAGGCGCTCGGGTCGCCAGGCAGCGGGCGATGGTCGTCGGCCTGCCTCGTCGCAACGCGGGCAGGTGTTGGATCAATACTTAGCCTAACGGGTTGCGCTCGGCGGCGGACCGAACTGCCACTCGGCCGTGCGCGCGCGTCCGCTGCGGTCGGTCGCTCGTGGCCGCCTACGCGCCTGCGGAAAAAAATGCGGTGGCGGTGTGGCGCTCGCGAGCGGCGAAGAGCGGACTATCCTTCCCATTGTGTCGTCGAGATCCAAGCGCCACCCTAATCTGAGCTTCGAAGTCGATTTCATCGAAGACACGTGAAGTTATGTTTCATAACCGCCTGGACTAACGGTTCTCCCCTGAAAAGCGACGAAGCCCATCAGCCCAGCCATGCTCCCGCTTCGTGTGCGGTGTTGTCCCTACAAGAGAGGTGGGCGGAAAGGAAGGTCGGAAAAATCAGGGGGAACGGCTTGCCCGTCTCCTCTCCCCAAAGTCATTCTGCAACCGGTGAATCCCCAGCGGTTTAGTGTAAAGTCCCTGCTGCCACCGTTCTTCTAACGGTGACATATTCTTCCATGAAGGAAGTTTTTCGAATGGTACTGTCCCCGCGGAAAAAAATCCTGCCGCCGACCGATCCTTCGATCCGAAAACATTCTTTGCACCTCGTTTCGATTTCGGATGCTCCCTGTAGAACTTCCCTAGCGTACGCCCGAGGGGAGACGATCTTCGCTTTTTAGCTCAGAGAACCGGATGTCTGACAGCACCATCAGTTTTCGGACAGGCAACTCCCTGTCCAGTTGTTCAATCGGAACCGAAGACCTGCTCTCTTCGTGGTCTCTGAACAGAGAAAATGCCTTCTCGTGTTCGGCTGAGTGGTCGCACTCCGTGTTGATCCTTGTTGGATCGGAACTGGTTCTGGAAGCTGGGAAGGAAAACGCAAGTATTTCGTATCCGTCCCGACGACCGAGAGGGTATAGAAAGCATGTAATCATAGAAGAAACGAACTTGTCATGTGCTGCTTCGTAAGCAACGCCTCCAGCATACGCTTTCCCAGGTCTGTTCGATGCACGATACCGTGAGAGGAACGCCTGCTGCTTGCATCGGCAGGTGCTCTCCATCATGAAATTCGTGTCGTGCAGCATTCTTGTATCCGACACGGCTACCCCCCGGCCTCCTCGACCTCAGCTGAATTCCTGTGATCAAACGCAGCGAAGGCTCTCTTCGTTCGGGCCCGCTCGCATGGTACCAACCATATGTCGCCCTGTGGCACGCACCACGTGCTCGTGCTCCAGGCAGGCTGGTTTCCACAGTCTTCCGTCCGAGGAATGGTGCAGCCTAATCATCACATCGGCATGCGACTTCTCATGGGGTCGTGATCTTGATCCGGTGGTGGATGTAACCCGTTTCCGCAGTGCTCAGCCTTCGGCTCCAGGTTTGCGCTCCATCTTTTGCTGATTTTTCCACGTGGACAGCAAAAGGCGGTTTCCATCAATCACGTGCGGTGAAAACGCAAGCGGAAGGCTCCCATTCACTTTCGTTGGACGTTGCATCCACGAAGTCCCGTTGCCTCAGATGTCACGAACCCGAAGTTCCGTTGCGAAGACGAGCTTTCCGAACCCTGCTCCAAGGTCGCCCTCTCGCCGGCACTCGAGGTCCGCTCCGAGAAGACCTGTTGAACGGAGGTGCTTGAAACTTCGGGCGGCGGTTTCATTCCGCTTCTCGCGGAAGAATAATCCACTGACTGGCGCAGATGCATGCGGCCCCCAACCTGCGTCACTGTGAGCGAGGAAGTCATGTGCATTCAGGGTAGGAGTGGCGTCACTTCTACGAGTGGCTGCAGTCTCGTCTGAGCACCTGTTAACCCAAAACCCACCTCGACGACGGTCTAGGCCAAAACGCCAGAAGCTTGCGGACAAAAGTGGGCCGAAACTTCTGTCGCTGCCCTCGGAAGTGCAGAAACGATCCGAAAAAACGATCTTCCGTTCTTTTCCGAAAATGCGCACCAGCTCGCCTTTTCCCATTTCTTCTGTTTGTGCGAGCAGAGGATGTTTTCAGGATATTCCGCCTGGAAAGTGGACCCATTTGGCCTTAGGAAGGTGAGGCCAAGTCAAATAGATAGGAAGCAGACTGTCTATGGCCTTGTGAGTAGAGCACCTGCAGACTCCGAAGTGACAGAATTCTCCATGGCCAGGAATCACTCCAATCTCTTCCTTTTACTGGAGAGCCTGCAGTCTTCAGACAGGTCGCCCTTACCCAAGAATTTGGCAATCCGACCTCTCAGGTCCATCCAATTTTTTTTCTTTTTCCAGTAAAGCCAGTAAGCGCTGCAGGAGAGGGGGGGAGGGGGGTCGTTCACTCTGATCTTCAAAGTCTGCGAGGAGCTTGAGCTTGAGCCTTAGTGCATGGGGGAAAACTGTGTTTCTACGGCGTATACCTGGCTCACGTGCACAGGGCAAATCCCCAAAACCTGTGCACGGAAAAACTGTGCTTCTAGGTGAACAGTACAGCGGTACCTTGCTGTTTGAAACATGCAGAGGGGCGATGTCATCGGAGATCTGCCCAAAGCACTGCCTACCTTCGCCTTTTCACCGCCGCCCACTGCCTTCAGTGCTGTTTTCCAGAGTTGCTCTGGAACACCAAAGCCTTGTCATGCTGGAAACTGCGGATCCAGAGTCTCTACTGTACCGGAGCCTTTGCAAATAGATCCCGGCATCTTCGAGACAGAGTGGACCTGCAACATGGATCGACTCCTGGCCCAAACATGAGCGACAAGCAACGGTACAGTTCAATGATACTGGTTCACTCACGCATCGCCTTCACATCGTATGTATCGGCTCTTCAAGGTCATCCAATGGTAAATGCCGACGATAAGGGCAAGAGGGGTACTCTTCGACCGGGTTTGTCACCTCCTTGTGATGTTTGCATACGCAGCTTCATATCTCCCCGGCACTTTCATCCTGTCTCGTTTCCATGGCGCCTCCACATTTCTCCGTGATTAGGATATACAAGCTCTCTCGCTCGTGTGCTGGGTCGCGGTGGTACCGAAGTGTGACGCGGGCGCATTTCGGTCCAGCGGGCGAGTCTCCTCCAATCAGCCTAACGCGGCGCCCAAGGGAGCGCCTGGGAGGAAGATCGTCTGGGAATAAATCGGGGGTGTCCCCCTAGAAGCAGGACACTCCGGAACACAACAAAGACCTCAGGCTCGGGAAAAGGTCCGATAGTCTTTGAATCCTCCGGTGACACGCTGGCCTTCATCCAAGCTCATGAGTCGCCCACATGCGAAGGCGACAGGCACGCTTAGATAGGGGCAAAATCGGCCGAATTGCCGATGAGTGCCTGACTCAACGGCCTCAAAAGGGAAAGGACGATGATCCCTGGATCGAAAGGCGGTCGATTGCATCCAAGACATCTGCACGGATGCATGCCTTCTCCCCTCTCTCCTGAGAGCTCCCATGCACAATTCGCCATCCGACCGTGTCTCCTGGACCGCGGGAGTTTTCGTTACATCCATGCAAAACCATCAATTCACTCATGGAGGGATGGAGGTTCGCTAATCTTGTGGGTGACCGCGTCCACACCAGTTCCAAGGACAATGGTGTCCATTGAATCGAAACCGTTCCTTCTCCTCCGCCGGTGCTGGGAGCCGACCACCTGTCTGGTTGCGCCATTTCCTTCCTAGTTTCGCAGCCCGGTAACCGCCGGCTTGCAATTCGAAGGCGGCTTCTCGATGGAGAAGAGTACTTGGCAGCCACTGAAGATCTACGGGAACGTGACTAGGCCCCTCCCCCAGCCCCAGTAAGAGAGCTGAGTTCTCGTGGACAGATGCTCCGCCCAGGACGCGCCCTTCTGGACGCAAACAGCCTCATCGACTCCGGGAGAAGGGCTGCCGCTCCATCCGGGAAGAGACATCCCGCTTGCCTCTGCGCTGAGCCGTCACCTCCCGACGGGCAGCAGAGACACGGTTCCAGGGGTTTCTGGCGCGTAGCGCAGGAAGTGGAACAGCATCCATGGGCGCCTTTACCTCACCGCAGCATAGGAGGGCGCCAGCGAGCCAGGTGTCTCGGGGTTCGAATGTCCACCCTGCTGTGCACCATCCTCGACCCAGGCGCTCATTGGGTTCCCGTCGTCCCACAGCAGCCAACCCGGGCATCCAGGAGGGGAGCACAGCATTTGGCAGACGCCCAGCCGCTTCCTGCCTCAGCCAATCGCGCCTGCAATAGCGTCTCATCAGCCTCGGTTCCTCTTCCCTTTACTCTTCTGCACCTCTAGCCTTCTCCAAGTCGGCGGAGTGACGAGAGACATCAGTGACCTCTCCCGGGACGGCGCCGTTCCCGCCCCGCAAAAGGACCGGCAGGAGGGAGACAGAAGGGGGCTTCCAGCTAAGGGGCGACTTCCCGAAAGAGGTCATCGCTAGAAGGAAGGGGGAGGGGGTTGGAACGCGAGGGTGGTCGGGTGAGGGTGGGGGGTGGGGGGAATGCATCTGTAGAGAGCAGTGGCAGGCAACGCGCCAGCAGGCCCCTTCTTGGCACCTGCATCATTTCCTCCCTTTTCTCACTGCCTATCTTCTCTGGGGAGGGAGTCACAGGGTCGAGACCCCCCTGTAGGGTTGCGTGCCTCCACCTTTTCTGGGTGCGGTTCTCTTCCCCTGATTCCTTCTTCCTGCCACACTGACACTCCGCCCCGTGAGCAGAGGGGCGCTGCAGCCATGATCGAAGGGCGGGAAGGAGAAGGGCGAGTTCTTCGTCCCCTACCTCCCCTTCCGGTTCGGACCGACACCCGCACGAATCTGGCGGAACGGCCACTCTGTGCGAGCTTGCACACTTCGCCCGCCTCTTGCCACCGCGAGCGGCAGCGCCAACCCGCGTACTTCTGGCACGCTCGCGACTTAGCTGCGAGCGACCACGCCCTGCTGCGGAGGGGCGCCCGCCCGGACAGGCGTAGCTCGGAAGAACCTCGTCAGTACTGCCGCCCCGATGTGGGCGTGCATGGGAAGTGGCACGCAACCTCCGCGGAGTTTCTGCGCCCTGGATGGACACCACGCGGTCTTCCCTGAGGGCATCCCCTGAGCCGAGCCTCCTTCAGGAGCACGGTACGGTGCTGTGGCCACCGTTGCCACGGGGGGCATTCTACTTGCCTGCAATCCTGCGCCAGCCCCTTCTTGGCGCCTGCATCATTTCCTACTATTTCTCACCGCCTGTCATCCCTGGGGAGGGAGCCGCAGGGTCGAGGACCCCCCGTATGGCTCATATCCTTAGTCCTTCGGGTCCAGCGCTGAAGAGGAGGGTAGAGGAACTCTCCGCGCACCCCCACTGGCGCCAACAGGCTCAAAGAAGCGGCTCGACATCGCCAGGCTCTCCCGGGGTCCGGAAGATCGACAGCGCCTGGGGGCAGCGCTGTGATCTGTCTCCCCTTGCCGGAGGAGGTGGGTGGGCCACCATGGATCCTCCGTCTTTTGCAGGGGCGCTCGTGCCTCCAGAGAGCACCGGACCGTCTCCGACGAGGGGCTGCTACCTTCGCATCAGAGGAGAAGGATCCGTCCCTCGGCTTCCGGGAGATCACCCCGAGGGCGCGGCGAGCTCCTTTCGACTGAGTAACCTCCCTCGGAGGTTTCGGCACTGGAGCGATCCCTCTTCTTCCCCGGACCCCGCGCTCTTTCCCTCCTGAGAGAAGCGGGAGCGGACCGCATCCAGGCTCCCTTTCCGGAAGCCCCGGCCGCTGAGTAGTCGCCGTCTCTCTCACCAGGGAGGGGAGGGCGGGATCCGCCCCTGCAGCCATCCACCGAGCCCGAAGTCACAGGAGGCCCTCACCCGGGTGGCTTCCTCACGGTGGGACAAGAGGGACGCGCAGCGCGCCCCTTCCCTGCGCACCGCGCCTCGCATGGCCGCCGCGAGATGGAGCGCGCGCGACCTCACGAATCTCGTCAGGAGACGGCGTCCGTCCCTTTGTCTCCCTTGCATCCCGTTCGAGGGAGGCCTGGCCGCCCTTCAGCTTGTCTCCGTCCGCCTACCTCTGTGGTCACCCCTGAGTCAAGCAGTGTTTGCTCCATTGAGTTTCCAGGGCTGACCGCAGGACGTGTCGCGCGGGGCGCCGCCCGGCGGAAGCTCCTGGAAGCGACCGGCCTTTCGCGCTGGTGCCGCCGAGTGTCCTCCCGCCTGAAGGAGGAGGGCGCGAGGCGGCTCCCCGCCACTCCGAGCGGACCCATTGGGCTCGGAAGCCCTGGGCAAGGATCGCCTCCTTTCCGTCCAGCTTTTCCCCCGACGTCCCTCAGGGCATCTTACGGGCAGAGGATGACAACCGCTCCCAGGACAGCCGAACTTGCTGCTGCTCCCCTTCTCATTCCCGAGCCGGAAGGTGGCGAAGACGAAGGGGGAAGGCGCGGACTCAGGGGCGGCAGCGGCAGCTCCAAATGCGGTGCGATCGGGCGTCCCTCTTGGCTTTCGCGGTTCGTTCCGGGGCGCGGAGACCTCTCCCTGGGGGCGCCCACGTTCGCCTCGCTGAAGTGCCTTCCCACGTGGAACGTCGGTCCCGGAGACCCCGTGGATGAGGAACGCGTACCCCGGAGATCCCTCGTCCCCTGGGCGCCACTCCCTGCCCTCCGTCCGCTCCCCAGGAAGGCAGGAAGCGTCCTGCGGGAGCGCCGGGCCCGCGGGACTGGTCCGCGATCAGGTCCGCTGAGTGCGCGCGAAAATGCGGAAGGGAGGAGGGCGGCATCGGGGCGCAGCCTCCGAGGTCAGAGGGAAGAGTTGGGGGCAGTTGCCCTCGCCATTCGTCCGACTCCCCGAGGACGCGCGCCCGGTCGTCCCTTGTTCCTGCTCGGAGGAAGACCAGGGGCGGGGAGTGGTTTCGCCACGTCCGCTGGAGTCCAGGAAAGCGCCACGCTACTCTTTGCAGGCAAGGCGGGAGCGGCGTGGCGGACGCCGGGTGGTGACACCCCAAGCTGCGCCCCAGCGGCTGCAGCGGCTCCCGAGGGCTGGGAATGACTTCCCCTCCATCCACCTCGTCAAACTCTCCAGGTGAAGACCCGAGGCCTCCCACTGACCACTTACCCAGCCCGGAGCACTCCTCCCTCGGAAATCGGAGAAGGCGCTTTCGCTTGCGCGGGGCGCTCAGCAGGAATCGACGCCCTTCTGCCCGCGGCCGGGAGGAAGCCACGGGGCCGCGGCTGCGACCCACCCCTCGGCCGCCTCGATCCCCAGGCGGGGGGAACAGCCGACCCTCTCTCGGGTGGACCCCTCGGGCCCTCCCTTGCGCGCGGGAAAGCCGACCCCTCCAAGGCGGTCCAACGTCCCGTCGTCATTCGGTCTCCAAGGCGGGTGCGCCACGCGCCTCCTAACCCCCTCTCTCCCTTCGACAGCAAAAGGAAAGATAGGAAAAGGAGAAGCAAAAAAGCACGCGCGCGCACACATGCAGCAGCGCCTCGACCGGGCCAGAAATAAAAATAACGCGCGCGAGCCACGCACGCAGCACTCGGGGGAAACCGTGCGAACTTTTCGGTGGAACAGGGATCGGTTGCAAGCGGGCGAGGCGGGGCCGATCGGGCCACAGCGGGCTCGGCCCTTCGTCACAGGAGGATCGGCACGCTTCATGAAAACCCAGCGCGGTTATTTTTATTTCTCCTTCCAGCAGAGCTGCTCCCCTACGCACGTGCTTCCCCGAAAGGGGTGATCCCCGCTTTACGGGGCGGCTCGCACCCGGTGGCTAGGCAGACGCCGGAGCCCCCGTCCGTGGCAGACTCGAAAGACGCGCAGCAGGGCACTCCCCCCACCCCCAAGTGACCTCATCCACACCGAGCATATAGCAAAGGAAACTGCCCCCCCGCTCCTTCTCGCGTTTTTTTTTTTCTTCTTCCTCTTCCTCCTTTCTTTCAAGCGTTCTGGCGCGAGCGTTTTCCACGTGTGTTTTTGCGGGCCGCTGCAGATCCGATACACGTCCGCCGCACGTCTTCCCGGAGATGTGCTTCCCCCCCCCCCCCTCTCTCCCGGTCGCCATGGTCGTCTTCCTCCATCCCCCCCCCCTGCCCTCCCCCGCCGCGAGCAGGGAGGGAGGGGGCTCACCGTCGGCCACGGCAGTCGTCGTCGTCGTCGTCGTCGTCGTCGGAGGCGCTCGGGTCGCCAGGCAGCGGGCGATGGTCGTCGGCCTGCCTCGTCGCAACGCGGGCAGGTGTTGGATCAATACTTAGCCTAACGGGTTGCGCTCGGCGGCGGACCGAACTGCCACTCGGCCGTGCGCGCGCGTCCGCTGCGGTCGGTCGCTCGTGGCCGCCTACGCGCCTGCGGAAAAAAATGCGGTGGCGGTGTGGCGCTCGCGAGCGGCGAAGAGCGGACTATCCTTCCCATTGTGTCGTCGAGATCCAAGCGCCACTTTATCCCGAATTACGAACGTCCCCGAGCAATGTCTGCATCTGTGCACGCGAAGCCGCCTCGATCCACATGTAGCCTAACAGCCTCGGGAAAGCAGCAGCAGCAAGTCGAGCACTTTCCTCGCTCTCTTTCCTTCCGGTTCACGGAGGTCGTCTGGAAACCTCGCCGAAGTGTGATCCATGTGCAGTTACTTATTTCAAAGAGAAACGTCGACAGCGGAAGAGAAACGAGAGAGAGCTTGCGCCATCAGGTGCTGGCTGGTCTGCCGCCTCCGATGCAACTCGCGCACTCTCAACCTGTTCGTAAACTTGTCTGGGACCGCCTTGCAGCTGCTGGCTTCGCATCTTCTCTCCAGAGTTGATGGCGTGCACGTTCCGGCTCCCGCATTTCATGCGAAGCTTGGGTTCGCCATCCTTCCTCCAGGGTCCGCTAACGTCCGTGAACGCTGCTTGATTCCGCGTTCCGAATCAGGAAGCCGAAATTTCTTTTCTCTATTCTTCCTGCATCCTTTGTTCCTCCGGCAATCCTGTTCCCGAGGCTTAGGGAGCCAAGCGAGCGTCTCGAGCATCTCTGCCGACTGGCTGCCACAGGTCTCGTTCCTATGGAGACGTTGGTTTCCTGGAAATTTTCAAAGTCCCTTTCCCTCTCTGACAGCCTGTTCGAACTTGAAGGTGGAGGAGGCTTTCTTTCCTTGAGTGTGAGGAAGCAGTCGGGAGGGCGGTTGTCGATCGCAGCAACGACCCGAGCGCTGGACCTCCTTGAGAAAGAACCTGATCTCATCATGCGCCCAGGTTGCGACCACGATGGGGCATCGCTGCAGAGGAGCGATGGAGACGTGGCCGAGGAGAGGTTGGGATGAGGCCTGATTTGTATTTCTCTTTTTTCGGAAACACTTGGGCATGAAACACGAGACACAGGAATCTTCGGTGGTGAAGGTGCGTGGTCTTTTACAAGGAAGAAACGTCTTGAAGCCTCCGGAGGGGCATTGAAACGAGCGGCTCTATCGCGGGTGCAGGTACAGGAAAAGTCCTCCCTCTCTGAGATAAGGATGCAGAAGACCCTCGAGGACTCGCATCGGGATGAGAAACTCCTTCAAGATGATTGCGCCACAATCCGCGCATAGCTTCTGGTTTCCATCCCGACGAAGAGGGGTTGCTTTGCGAGAACATGTGGCCACCGCAAACCATACACTGCTAGGAAGCGGAGCCGTTGCTGGTCGGTCACATAGATGTCTCTGCCTCAGGCAACTATTTGAAGCTTCGTGGACATCGCTCTGAATAAGTGCTGAACAAAGAGTACCTTCCTTTCCTTCATCCGATGTTCAATAGAATCCTCGTTAGCATCTTTTTCGGATGTCTTCTCCTAAGGATCCACCTACCAATTCTTGATGGAACCGACGCACGCACATAAAGAAGAGTTCCTTCGTTCCCACACAGATGCCCCCGCTGTTGTAAACAAAGGAAGAGACGGGGATACGCTCCCTTGTTGACAGAATCGCCGACTGACGTCACGGAACGTGCGACGACAGGGAAGCTGGGAATGGCGGAGTGCTCCTTCCGGAGCACCCCGGTGGAAATCGAAACTGCGCCCGCACCCTCCTCGAGCGCCGTCTTCGTGAGCTCCTCCCCGATTCCCGGATTCTCGCAGCATGCTGCTGCTGCTGTCAGGTTTCTCGTCACCAAAGCCGTGGGTCGCAAGGAGAACCGAACCGGGAGCCGTCACTCGGTTCCCGGTCCCGGTGTTGTCTCTCTTCCTTCTCAAACATCTGCTCGTCATTCCGCGTGATTTCCTGCGAGCTGCTAATGGCGCTCCGGTTGGCTCCCCGCGGTTACGTCATCCGTGCGCCCACAGTCAGCGGAAAGCACCACCTCTTTCCGCGCAAGGCAAGCCGTGCGGCGTGGTTGGCGTTTTCGTGTTTCATCATCGCGGTCCGGGTTCAGACCCAGCGCGTCGCGGCAGAGTTTCAAGGAGCAGGTGGAGGGAGGGAGGGAAGCGTTCATTGCAGGCTCTCCGCCTTGCGTCCCTCCTGAGTTTCCGCAAAGAGATCACGTGATCGGATCGAGGACGGTTCCTTTCACGATCGCTTCCCGTGCTGAGCTGCCGAGAGGCGCTCCGACGGATTGCGGTAGGGAATTCGGGCGCCGATTCTGTTCCTCCTGACTGATTTTCCCACCGGAACATCCCAATTTTCCCGCTTCTCCTGGAATGCAGGGCTTTCCGGTTGAAAGGAGCGGCAGCGGCGGGGTTTCTTGCCGGAGCGAAGGCGTTCGTTCCGGAAACTTCCGCCATCTCCAGGAGACATTCACGGAGGAAAGTCAACAGGCCCCCTTTCGCGAGTAGTCCTTCCTGCCTGCGGCGCGAAGGTCGCGCTGGGAACGCGAAAGAACGCGGCCGGGACTGCAAAGCGCAGGCTGCTGCTGCCGCCGCTGCTCATCTCCTGAGCGCATGCGCAGACGCCGTCATGCTTGGCATTCCGGGTGCTCTCGCTATTCCAGCTCGCATGCGTGTGCATGTGGAGATCGGCGCGCGCGTGCGCACGCGCGCGGAAAGCAGCATGTCGCAGTCGCAAGCCTTCGGGCGAAGCTGCCGCTGCCACCAGGAACGCGTCGAGGGCGATGGGTCGCAAATTGAGGCACTTCCTCAAGAAGGCAGGGGACGCTTTCAAGCCGGCAGCGTTCACGAGGGGCGCGCGTGCTGAAGCCCGCGAATGCCGCGGCGCGCGCTCGGGTCACCCGGCGATCCAAGACGCGCGCGGCACGCTCGCAGACGCGTCGCGCTTGCGCTTCCGGGAGGTCGTGGCAACCGCCACCGCGTTTCGCGGCACGGCCAGCACGGTGGGGGGCGCGTCCGGAACCGGAATGGATCTTGGCTCGGATGCGTGGCGCGGGCAGCGCCAGCAGTCGGTCTCCTCCGATGACTTCCGGGTACATTTCCTGCCGGCGGGCTTTCAACGGCACCTCGGCGAGGGCCAGGGGGCGGGGCGGGCTCCAGGCTGCCGCTTTTCCTCTTTCGCGAGGCCTCTCCTTTTCCTTGGGCGCACCTACAGCCGCGAACCCCCGCTGTCCCTCGTCGCTACGAGAGGAGGAGGCCGCAGAGGATCTTCCGACTCTAGTCGGTTTCTCGGACGGGGCTGTCGACCATGCTCCTTGCTTCCTCCCTCTTCCTGGGGGATGACGCGGCTCGGTAGCCACCGGGGACGGAACGGGAGGGGGCTGGATGCGCATGAGGCGCAGTGGCGTACGCCAGAGGCTAAGGATCGAACGAGCGGAGGAGGAAGGTAGCGAGCGGCACGGAATCTCTTCCTCTCGGCGGCGTATCCAGAGGGACGAACGACGGGGAGCGAAGGCCGAAAGACCGGGGCCGAGTTGTCGGAGCAGGTCACGACGACGGCTTCCGTGCTTTCTCCCCCATGGCTCGGGTTGGGACGTAGGAGAAGGGGAGGAGGGGGGGGACAGGGGAAGCTGCCTTCGGTTGGTTGTCCGGGCAACGCGGCGCAAGCCCAGCCCCATGCTCAACGGTCCTGGCGGTGGATGCCCGAGAAGCACCATGGGCCACGCGGCATCGGACTGCCTCCGCTCATCCCCTTCCCTCCCCCTCAACCGGCGCGCGGAGGCACCCCGGCTGGCCGGGAATGCCAACGAGTTGGTTGACCTGCCTACAGTTGGCGGTCGGTAGGCGCCATCTGCCCTGGCATTTGGGGAGACGGCGTAGAGTCCCAGGGAGCTGGTTCCAGTCCATGGCTGGAGGTGAGCGTCGGCAGCTGGGAGACCGGGGTAGAGGCGGGATCAGTCGTGACCGTCACGTCTTCCTGCATGCGGCGCCCTCAGCAGCCCCCTTGGGCCTCTCTGCAGAGGTGCGCTCGGCTCCCTGGAGGTCCCCACACTACGGGGGTGGAGGAGGGGACAGAATCCAGGCAGCGGGTCGCGGGAGCTCCCCTGGCGGCGAGCTTCGGAGTCGGAGGCGCGAGCCGCCCCCGAGGGGCGCTCGGGGTACCTTGCCGCGCACGCCTTCGGGTCTCGGGTGGTGAGCCGGAGCAAAGACGAGTCGGGAGGGGGACGGAGGGCTTTCCTTGAGCGACGGGTGGACGCAATCTGCGAGTGCGGTGCTACCCGTCGCACGGCGGCGGTGGGCGACGGCCGCTGCGCGAGCGCCCTGCTGATGCTGCCTGCGGCGGCGCGTGCGGAGCCGTGCCGAGGAGAGCGCCTGGTCTCTGACGCGCTCTACGAGAGGGCCTGAGGGCCTCCCGCGGCGCGGCGCGGCTCGTGCGAGCCGACTAGACCTTCCGCCGCCCGCTCCCGTTTTCGTGACGACGGCGGCAACAGCTGCTAGCCTTCCTCATCCGGCACGGAGCCCTCGCTAGCGCGGAGCTTCCCTTTCCGTTCCGGTCGGTCAGTGCGTGGGAGGCGCAAGGGGGGAAGGAGGAAACGGGATGGGGAGGAACGAGCGTGCACGGCGTTTTTCCGAGCGTTTCCCGTTCGCATCCCTGCCCTCGCCGCCGTCCACACCGTGGTGCGCTCCCTGCTTGATCTCGTGGGAGAAGCAAGGTGGCTGAGGAGCCGGCCGTCTCCCCTCCCCCATCCTTTCCCTTCCCCTCCGCCCCTGCATCGGGCAGCCTTCCGGAATAGAGGCTGCTCGCGCGGGTGCACGGGGTGTCGGGAGATGTCACAGGTGCTCCTCCTCCTCCGGAGGGGAAGGAAGGCTCCTGCAGGCGGCCCCCAGGTGGCTGGCGTAAGGCTGCGAGGCTGGAGGCCGAGTTCCCTTGGAAACGACTGCGAAGTGGGGGAAGAGGGGTGGAAGCGCCTCCCGTCGGGTGTGCAACGGGCTGGTGGGCAGACGTCGGCACTGCAGGACTCCCACGAAGAGCAAGGCAGAGGGTCAGAGACCACCGTGACCCGAGTTTCCGCGACCGTCCTCGGCTTCCCGGGAAGCGCCCGCTCTTTAAGGGACATGCAGGGATGCCCAAAGACCTTCCTCCACCCTCGGCCTCGCCGCATCCGCTCCTCCCTTTCGTGACGCGCCAAGAGCAAGCGGGGTCCTCCAAGTGCCTTTCCTCCTCTGCACCCCGCTTGCCCTCCTGTCGACTTCGCTCCAGTTCAGCTCGACCTGCCTGTCGGGGAGGTCGCCTCCTTGACCTTCCCGTGGAGTCGCTCTCGCGAGCCCTGCCAAGGTGGCGGAGCAGGAAGCCGTTCCTCTCCCAATGAGGACCGCGGGCACTTTACCTCGCCGACCAGAGAGGCAGCAGCAAGGGGAGCTCCCGCTTGGGTGGCCGGACGCGACCCCCTGAAGGATCCCTCTGATCGCGGAGCCGGCGTGCTCCGCCTCCTGGCTACAAAAGTGGCTGGCGCGTGGGGATCCTCCGGTAGAGGCGCCACCCGCCGCGAGTCGCGCCGTTGATTCCAGCACTCGTCTGGAAACCCTCTGGAGGGACTTCGACTGCCGGGCGCTCAACGGTAACGAGGACCGAGAGGACGTGGGAGAGAGGCGCTTGGAGAAGGCGCGGACAGCCCCCGGGGCGGCAGCCAGGGAAAAATGCTGCGGGAGGAGAGGAAGCTGCCACCAGTAGTGACCTCTCCGCTGATGCGGGGCTTTCGACTTGTCCTCGCCTCCCTTCTCACGTCTTCCTGGACGGACATCCTCAGGGAACATCGCGACCCTCCGTCCTGGTGGTCGACAGGGAGGAGGAGGAGCCGTGTTCTTCCGGGTCGCCACCCGGAGACGACTTCGCTCTTCAGAATCCCTCCTGCTGCCGACTCCCACGCTGGAGTTCCCCGGTAGCCGCGCGCGCTCTCCAGGGTCACGACAGATCCCAGGATGTGGGATCTGTCGTGCTGGGGAAGACTTCCGGTTCTCTTCTGGCCTCTCTCTCTTCCGCTGCAGAGCCCGGCGCTCCGGACGAGCGGGACGCCTGCCTGAGGGCAGCAGCGCCTCTCCGGAAAGAGCCCGCACGCCGGCTCCAGGAAAGCTCACAGGGCGGGAGCGGGCCTCGTCCACGAGCGGCCTCCTTCGCGCCTCGCAGTGGTCACGTGGCTCCCTCCCTCCCCTTGCCTGACTTCTCGGATCCGCTTACGGGGTGTGCAGCGCCCCTCCTCTCCTGACGCACGAAGAGGGTCCAAGAAAAGGCCCTCTCCCAGGAGGGCTGCCCCTGGACAGCCTTCCGCCGATGCCGCGGCTGTGCCTCTTGGCTCCTTCCCGGTGAGGAGTTGCGCCATCATTCCAGCCTCCCTTTCCCCTTTCCTTCCCTGTGTTCGTGCGCGTGTTTTCCTTTATTCGGCAGTCGGGAATCGGAGCGCGGGCTCTCGATCCCGGAGACTAGAAGTCGAAAGGCCCGGCGGCGGCGGGAGGGTCGGGATGAGACCGGAGAGCAGTTCCCGGCTGCTGGCGACGGGAGCTCGCCGCCGCGGGCGTCCGGAGGCGACTAGAAGACCGCTGGGGCGACGGCGAGACCTCCCTCACCTCCTCCACTCGGGAGCGCGCGCGCGCCCGCCTCGGGCGGGGTCTCACGTGAAGATGTCCTGGATGTCGGTGGGCGTCTCCTGGGGACGCCCCGCAGAGTCCCCCTGCTCGTGCTTGGGTACCGGGAGGCAAGGGTGGGGACCCGGGTACTGCTGGGAGCAGGTGCGGGCGTGGCCAGCCGCACAGGAGAGCACCCGGGAGACGTGGTCCTCCAGGACGCAGTGTTTCACCCGGATGAGGTCTGCGAACACGGGCACGGTCCTCTCGTAGCTGGGATGATGGGCGAAGAGCAGGGCCGCCAGCAGGCAGGACGCAGCCAGCACGGATGCGGGGATGCGCAGGAAGAATTCCTCTGCAAGAACAAGGAAGCAGGAGCTCAGCGGAGGCGGCAGAAGTAGAGAGGATCGGCGAGATCTCCCCGCCCTGCTCTCGGGCTCGGCGTGCAGAGTGGGCCGCGCTCGGGGCCTCCTGCTTTACCCTCAGAAGGCAAGACGTGCTTCGCTTGAGGGTTCCCGGACGTCGCCGGTTCCCAGCAGAGGCGACGGGGCCCCGGGAGCGTGCCTTCCCAGAGGAAGTCCCTAGACTGCAGTGAGGGACTTGAAAGAAGAGTGGGGTCGGGAGGAGAAAAAGAATTGAGCACACGCGGTGACCGGCCGGCCGGCGGATCATTCCGGGAGCGTCTTCCGGATGTCCAGCCAGCGTGGACAAGCAGCTGCCGGCGCGTGCTCACCGGAAGGGGTGGTACGGGGGACGAGGGAGCGGTGGCAGTGGCATCCCGGTGGGAGCCTCGGGGCGAGTCCGTACGCGCGCGCAGAAGCGAGCAGGAAGCAGGGCAGGCGGCGGCAGGGAAGGAAGAGCAGCAGACAAAAAGGCGTGCAGGACGAGGAGGAAGGTGCTGCCATGACGCGTCATCAGGGGCGTCATCAGCTGACCCTTGCCCAAGGGGTAAGGGTCAGCTGTAAGTGGTGCTCCCCGGCCGAATCACGGAGAAAAAACCTGCCACTCCGCCCGCCGGAAGGCGCCAGTGTAGCGTCCTTTCCTTCGAGTCTTCCGGGATGCGCGTCGAAGTCGTCCGCCGGGAAGAAGTGCGGTGCCTTGCCACCAAGAAGGACACCGGGGAGGAGCGCGACCTGCCACGAGGCGCTGGACCGCCGCGCCGCCGCGTGGTCAAGGCGGGGAAGAACGTTGGCAGAACCTCCCTCGTCGGACGATCGACTCAAATCCCGCGTGTGTGTTTGGGGGAGGAGGATGGGGCAGAGGAAGGGTTGTTCAGGACGCAAACACGGATGCAGGATACGACCCGTCCGAGCAGCAGCAGCAGTATCCGGAATGAGTGCGCGCGAGGGTCAGCCCTACGAGACCTCGGACGGGAGGAGCAGAGCGAACTCCCGGAAGGCATTCGGCTGTGCTGCGAGCCTCCTCCTCCTCCGGTGTCCCGGACGGATTTCCCCGTCTTTTTCTCTCCCCCTCGCGCTCTCTCCCCCTTTTCCTTCCCTCCCCCCACTCCCGCGAGGTGGGGGCCACGGTGGCTGCGCGCGACGCGCTCCCTCCGCCTTGCGGCAGCTGCAGCGTGTCCGGGCGACACCCCGAACCCGGCGACGCCGCCGCCGGGATTTTGTCCTCAGCCTGGGAGAGACTCCCGGACTACGCGACGGCCGTCACCCGTCACGTGCCGGAGAGGAGCGGGGAGGCGGGGGTGGAAGAGGGAGTGGTGAGGGGGGGAGGAGGAGGAGGAACTCGAACACCTCGCGAGGCGCGTGGTCTCGATCGTCCTTTTCCCTTTCCTTTTCTTCCCCGTCCTTCCTTTCTTTTTGCCTCCCCTCTCCTCCTTCTCCTCCCCCTCCCCGTTGCACCGTTTAACCTCAAAGGACGCAACAGCCGGTGCTTTCTTTTGCGGTAAGTCAAGACGTTCTGGCATGTGCCATTATTTTGATAGTCGGACCGTTAGTCAGCTGATGGGGGAGCGGGCGCGCCACGCGTTCATAAAAGAAACAGCTGCTCTCCTTCGAGGAACCGTTTCTTGCGGACGCGCAGGGAATGCCGTTTGTCTAGACAGATAAACTGTATCAAAAGGAAACGGGAATGAATGCCGCTGCTGCCCTCCAACGTCCTTCGCTTCCTCAGGATGGGGAGAGGAGGAAGAACCGGGAGCGGACGCATAAGGAGACGGCGGAAAGGAGACGGGAAAAAGGAGGAGGCGGAAAGGCGGGATGCTTTCGAACTCGCAACCCGCGCGCGCCATCCGTTCGAAGGCTCCGCAGGTCCCGACCGGACGGCGGCTGCTTCTGAGAAGCGAACAGGAAGACGCGGGGAAGAAAAGGAAAGAAAGAAAACTGAAGAAACAGGAAGAGGAAGGTCATAGCTCTCGCGACCCACCCCCGCCGCCCCCCGGCGAGGCTAACCGGTTTGACCGTGCCGCCGCCCGAGTCACGGCGGGCAAGCCAGGAAGGCCGGGATGCTGAGATTCCTGCGGGAGGAGCTGCGGCGGGTGCGCGCGCGCGCCGCCGCGGTCGGATTCCGCCGCTTGTGCGGAACGGGAACTTACGAGCGGTGGCGGCGCGTGCCAGGTGTTGCAGCATATCGCCGCCGTCCGGACAAAAGACGCGCAGCGGCGGCGCTTGGCAACGCTCCCCCCCCCCCCTCCTTCCCCGCTCCCTACCCAGAAACCAGTCAATGCCCGAGCGCTGTCGCTGCTCCTCCCATCCCCGCGTAGCTCTGGAGATTGTCGGAACGCACGCGCGCAGATGCGGAGAGCCGGTGTGATACGGCGAAAGAGAGTTGGGGTCACCCAGGCGTCGCCCGCGGCGTGTGTAGTACGCTACCATGGGAACACCTGCTCCGCGATCGGAGCGGAGCATGCGTCCCTCTTTCAGGGAGAGAAAGGAGGATTCCCTCCCCCTTCTCCGGGGAGGCGTGGAAGCCGTCCCACTGCGCGAGAGCGCACACACCACGGACCCCCATGACGCGGTAGGGGCCTCGGCATCCGCTGAAGATGGCTTCTTGAGACTCCGGAAGCCGCGTGTTTGCGGCTTCCGGAGAAGCGAAGTCCAGAGGCGCTGGCCGCGGCGGCGGAACTTGCGCGGACGAGCAGACGGCTCGGGGAGGGGGGTGAGCAGGCGCCACCCACGGCCTGCGTAGACGAGGAGCGTCTGCTCTGGGCGTCCTCGGAGACGTTATGCCTGCGAGGTCAAAGGCTCCGAAAATATTTGCAAACGCCTGTCCTCGCCATGGATGCAACTGCATCTTATATAAGAATGTTCTGTTCAAGTTTATATACATGTATACATCCCTATACGTATGTATATGCACATATATAAACATAAACACAATAAATAAATGAAAAGAGAACGCATGCCGCAGAACGATGGCCGGCGCAGCCCCCTGCGGACCTCTCTCCTCTCCATCCTTCGATGCTGTAGGTGCACGAAATCCCCCACCAGAGGGCGTCCCTTACCTGTTATGACGAACGTGAGGATGGTGTTGGCGCACCTCCGATGCGCACTAATGATGACATCGTTCATGTGGGCAAGGAGGTGGTCGATGAAGTCGAATCCCGTGATGGAGCACATGTCCCACCGGAGCTTCGACAGCAGCATCACTTCCCATTTCTACGGGACACGAACACAGGGCTGCCGATCTCTCTTCTTCCTCCTGGCCCCTTACCCCTGCCTCGCGCGCGCAGACCCTCCGAATCGAGTAGGAGCCGACCGCGGCAGACGAGTGCCTTCCCGGAAGGAAGAGGGGGAAGGAGACCCTTCCGGTCCGAGTGCCACTGGCACCCTCAGCAGCTGCCTGCGGAAGGCTCCCGCTTCGAAGAGGGAGCGGTGCGGACCCCGGGCGACGATGAACGGGCGCGTGCGCGGCCGGGAGAGATCCCGTGTCGAGCCTGGCTCCATTTCCGCGCAGCGGCGGCGCCTGTCTCGTCTGCCGGCTCTCCCCGTCCTCGTCCCGCTTCCGTGGAGGGAGGGCGCCCGCGGCGCGGGGATGTCGGAAGGGACAGCTGCCGGCAGGAAGTAGAGCGCATACCGAGAGCGACTGCCTCCTCGCCCGTGCGGGAAGGACCGGGCATTGGCGGCGAGGGGAGAGGGGGAAAGGCCGAATCCCCCGCTCGTCCGCCATCGGCAGGCCGGCGTGGGAGGTGGTCCTGGGAGTCGCTGCTCACCTTGATGTCCCCCTCGGACACGCTGTAGTCGGTGTAGTAGCACATGGTGGCGATGGACAGGGCCTTGCACTGCCTCAGCTTGGACGCCACCAGCAGGCACACGGTTCCCAGCAGCTGAAGGTGGATCCTGTTGATTTCGCAGGTGCACAGGAACCGATCCAGGAAGTTGACGGCCAGAGGGAACACGGAATCCTCGCAGCTCTGCTCCCCGCACACCTTCGCGTGCGGAGGAACACACATTTTCCCTCTGCTCTTCCTCTATCCCCAGCGCCCGGCAGCCTCTAGAGGCTCGCCGCTGGCTGTTCTGCCTACCTCCATCATCCAGGACGTCACGATCTTCCTCATGCACGGCTTGATGTCCCGCTGCAGCGACTGGAAGTAGTCGAAGGCGGGTAGGTAGGCGGACTCGAGCTGGAGGAGGTTCTTCAGCACCTTTTCCTGGCCCAGGATGTCGGGGTCGTACTCTGCCCGCAGGCCCGGTTCATCGCTGCTGCTCAGGCGCTCCCAGCAGCACAAGTCGGGGCTGGGCATCACCGAGGGAGAGGAGGTGGGTTCTGGGGGGTCTAGGGGGTGGGGGGATGGGGTATCGGACCAAACTCTGTAACTGTTTTTTTTTCTTTTTCTCTTTTTTTTCTTTTGCTTTTTTCCGGCTTCCCCTGGTGTGCACGTGGGCGCGAAGGAGGAGCGAGAAAGGGTCGAGACGAGGCTCCTCTACCACCACCACTACCACCACCAGCAGCAGCAGCTCTTGCACCTTCTTCTCACACGTGGAGGGGCAAGTCTCTCCGCAGCGCCGCCAGCGACTCCTGTTGCTCCGGAGAGCAATGTTTACATTCTGCTGGAATCACTGGGAGCCCCATCACTTATCCCAGTCAGCCATCTGCCAGCGAGAGCCCACCATACGCGTCGATAGTCGTAAGCGATAGCACATGCCTGCAGAGTACGCGATTGGAGCACGGAAGCGGAAGAGTGCTGCAACCAATGGCGCGCGTACGGAGGATCGCGGTGACGTAAGACGATCCTCGCGTACGACTCTACGCGCGCGCAAGCTCCCGCTCCTCCACGAGAAGTCTGCGCTGCAGTGGAGAAGGGAGGGGATAAATGAAACCTGTAAGTTATTATGTGCTCCCACTTCTCGTTTCCACTCTCCCACGCACGCATGCAGCGTGCGCAGGAAAAGTCCGTGCGCGGCAGAGGTGGGCAGGAACGCTCTCCTGGGAATCCGGGGAAGAGGAGTCCGACGGTTTCGGGGTTTCGTTCCGACGGAGGGATTTATCGATCGCCTGCAGCCGAGCGCAATTCCGAGAGGTGCCGTCCCTGTCCTGCGCGCGGCAGCAAAGAGGGTGGGCGGACGCGGTGCGGTGAAAGAGAGGGAAGGAAGACAAATTTACGCGACTCCCATGCTGTGCCTGAGATCTTTCTGGCACGAGCACGACAATCAGCCGGTTCTTTGGTTTCCAGCGTGACCTTCTACGAGGCGACTCTCCGGTTATTGCGAAAGAAAGTAGTACTTCCAGACGATGCGTAGCCATTGCCCAACGTGGTGCTCTCGTGCGTGGGAAGGAAAAAACAAAAGTAAACATATCGATCCGGCCACGTGAGTTCCTCGCGGACTTCATGCCTCCTGACTACCAAAGTCGGCAGAGCGCGTGCTGGCGCCGAGCTTGAGAGCTCAGGGATGGAGTCATGAGAACTACCAAGGGAACGCGTGGAATCGCATTCTTCCTGCCCTCTTGGGCAGGCAGAATGCAATTCTCCAATTTCCCCGTCAACTCCGGTTCGGGGTCCATTTCGAAGGCATAAAGATGAGTACCAATCCTCATGTCATGATTTGGCAGCCGATTCTCTGCGCCTCCGAGCGACCGATCCCTGCAGAGGATCCTCTGCGCCTCTGCGTCCTGTCCCCGGAGAGACCAACCCTTGCTATCTCCGAACGAGGCACAGCCCTCTTGGTCTTTGTCACAAAACCTTGCAGACGATCTCAGCTTGTGCTAGTTCCACCACCCATAACTCCGCCTCATCCTCTTTTTGCAGGGGGTAGAACAGAGTGCAGCCGCTTTCATGGGCCTGGCCCAAGCCGCCAGACCCATGAAAGTGAGGTGGCTGTTCGTGAAGACGCACGGGGAGGGGGGGGGGGGAAGGGGATTTCCATCCCGGACGCGAACTGCAACGACCGCCCCTAGGCAGCAGACGTTCGGCACCCGTGGAAGAACACCGAAGGCGGCTTCGGCTCCCCTTAGCCGCCAGGTGCTGGTAGCAGGGAGGAACTGGTCTCTGCCGGGGCCATGTCCCACATTCTGAGCTTCCTTTCGCAGGCTCTCGCAGTTGCAGACACGTGCGCCGCTGACTCTGTTGCCTACCGCTCGCCAGGAGGCCTTCCGGAAGCCCGCGGGAAGTGTCGCTTTGACTCAGTGGGTGGACCGGGGCGATTTTTCCAAATGCCAAGGAGACCCACAAAAAACGTTCCGCAGAGGATGGATTCTAAGGGAGACTTTATGCAGATGGATAACCGGAACGCAGATCCTGATACTCGTTCGCATCCAGAGGGAGATCTCGTTTACGTCTTGACAGAGATGGAACGAGTCACGCAAGATCAGACTTTCTGCACGCGTGCACGGAGGTTCTTTCCTCACGCCAACGTACGAACGCGCTCTTCCTAGCTACATCCCTGCCAAACGCTTGCGCCACCCTATTCGCGTTGCGTCCACTTTGCTGGAAGCCTGGAAAGAACTGCTCTTCCCCTGGAACAAGACACCACATAGGTTCCCACCCCGCAGCCCTGTTTTCCATAACACTCTCTCATGGAGTGAAGGAGCTTCCTCTTTACATGGAACTGGGAGATGAAGTGAAGATAGGTAACACCTGAAAGCTGCATAACACATGACAGAAAGTCTGGCGCCCTAGCAGAGTCTCTTTTAGTGATGAGTCATCGCCTAGAGATTACGAGTCCTTCAGTCGCATTCCTATGGGAGCTTTTCCCCGTCAACAACATGCTGTGAGGACCATGTGGCTAGGAAGACAGCAGGAGCAATGATGCCAGTCTCTTAGTCTTCTACTTTGATATAATTTTCCAAAGTGCATTCGCATTCTTGTATATGCGAAAACACGTAATCCCTTGTGCACGCATCCGAACACTCGCGGAAGCTCTTCGGGAGCGCAGGAGCAACTTCCTTAACTTGCGGGCGTGCGCTGCCTGACGACGCAGACAGCAAACGGGGCGTGCTCCACAGATTTCGTGATGCAGAGTCCGAGCCGCCTCGCCATTGGCACTAACGAGATGTGCAAGAGATTGAAAATCGTCTCTGATAAGACTACTCTGCCTGTCGTTGTCAAGGGAAGAAATGGTGGGCATTCTCCAGTTGATGGTTGCGCAACGACTGTACTCGCTCAAAGATCCTTCTGAACCTCCGTGAAATCTCATCTTCCTGAGCATGGGAACGGTTCTTTTCATGTGGAAAACACACGGAGTAAACTTCACTCTCTTCAGTAATTTGTTGGGTTTGTGCCCGCACTGCAGTCGCTGACTCTACTCTCTCCTGGAGAACAAACATTTCCTCAATATGAGTTCAGTTTTTTAAAGGTGCCATCAGGAACGGAGGTCTTTCAGAACGAAATGGTAACCAGAAATCCTCCCAGATTTTTTTTTTTTTTCAATGTGTGACGGCATTTTACCATTTTAACTAACTCTTAGTTTGGTAGTGGTTGCACACTGACTTTTGCAGGACAATCCGTATCTGGGAAATGCCCTCTATCCGTTGTGCACGATTCCCTAGACAGCCATCACAGTTCTTTCATCTAACGGGATGCATCCCCTCAAGGGCGCACCAACCTTTCTTCTGGGTTACCTCCCCGCGTAATGTCTGCATTACCATCTCGTACGTGCCGTCTGGGTACGGGTCTGGGCCTCACGGCACGAAGAACTAGAGGTGAGCGGACTCGTAATCTCGGAGGATCCTTCCGGGAAGCGGAGCCCTTCACGTGGGTCTCCACTCAACTACGAGGAAGCCTGGACTCCCGCAAGAGCCTCACAAAGAGCACTGAGAGGGTTCGATTGCATTCAAGTCCACTTCGCACCATTCACATATCGCTTTCGAATTTGCACGTTGCCAAGAAGACTGCTAGCTGCCCTGGATTCGCGTCTACCCCGCCCTAATTCGGTCATCGTGAAACCCAAACGCAAGATATCTGCTTTTCCCAAGAGTGATTGATCGCAGGTTTGCGGGATGTGGTGAGAAAGGGCAGTTCGAAGCCTACATGATATCCCCAGGTCGGACTCACAGCATCGCTCCTCCGGCATGGGTTCCAAAAATTGCCGAAGAGAAATGGGGTTCAGCGCAAATCGGTCGACGTTGACCGAGGACGGCAAGGAGGTGGACTTCCAGCTCTTCATCCAGCGGTGGCTCTTCCAAGTTTCGAAAAGGTTCCGGAAGTCATTCTAATCATCGATTCGCCTCCCATCATGATTTCGACTCTTCTAAATTCTCGAGTTCGTTCGCCATTAAGAACTGCGATTCCTAGAAGTCTTTCCGTTTTGATGGACCCGACCCCAGCAGTAACCAACAAGAATTCCCTGTCGTTTGTACGTTCCGTTCCCTCGTATCGCACAGGAAGCGGAACCCAGGTATTTCCCGTTGTGCACCCTATACGTTTCACATCACCAAGGCTCTGGTTTCAAAAGTACAGAAGCACGTTTCTCCGTTTCGAGGTCCATAAGCTCCGAACGGATGCCTGCTCATTCTGGCTAGCGCGCTAGTGTGACTGTTTGTAGGTAACAAGGGATGCGACCCACCGGCATCTCGCAGGAACCCCACATTCCTCTCAAATCTTCATAATACCAAAATAGGATGCTCGTTATCTCTGTTGAAATCCAGCTCCCATTTGTACATGACAACTGACAATTATGCTCTGGTAGTCACCACGTAAAGCAACTGTTGACAGGGAATTCAAGGATGAAAACCCAGATCAGAAGGATGAGCCAGGTCACATATTACCCTCGGCCACAAACAACAGCATCACAGAAAGCGGATTCCTCGAAAGGCGAACCTTTACGCTGAAGTGGAACATTGCAATCCTCCCGCAATCAGAGCAGCAAAGGGGAAGCAGACTGCCAGGCAGTCCTGCACTTTTCGATACCCAGAAGTAGCAAACTTAATACGAAAAATAAGAAGATAGAGAAGAAGGGTTGAGTAAAACTGAAAAAGAGAAAGGAAAAGCAAACAAACAAAAAAACAAGAAGAATCGTCTCTTTAATATCGACTTCCGGTATGCCAGGAGCATTTATTCGCCCCTGTTTATTTATTTTTCGACATTTTGAGAGAAACCAAAGGATCTAACGGCAATGAAGGTGCGATTCGCGACAGTGCATTCAAGGTTTCAGGCACTGATGCTGTGACCAAATTCGTTGTAATCATCTTCGGTAGATCATAGGCGCTTCGCTGTCTAAAGTGAAAGCATGCCTTCCGCGTTAGTTCAGGAGCAACAGATGACCTAGACATTTCACAGTGTTTTGTGGGAAGTGATCAAAAGGAAGGCATTGATCCAGTTTAAAGAAGTGTATCCACCTATCTATCTACCTATGTCTGCCTATCCATCTATATCAATAAACACCTGTCTAATTCTTTCTCTCCCCCATCTTACATACAAACGTAGATGGATAGATTTCCCCTCAATCGTGAAGAGTGATGCCCTTCGAAATTCTTCCTATTTTTTTTGTTAGAGATTCGGTGATGATTTGCAGTCACAAGGTGCTTAAGAAAGTGTGAAAGGGCTCCCCCTCGGAGAGAAGAAGAGTTGTAGTTTACACGAAATCTCAGTTTTCAACACCAAAATCTCCTAAGCCTGTCGTTTGGGGACACATCTCACGTACGCTTTACTTGGCAACGTAACATGCGCTCATCTGAAGAGAAATGGCACACACCTTTCCTAGTGACGGCAGCGGTGTGGAGAGACGAAGAAGACCAAGTAAAGCCAGGCATCCAAGAGGGGAGCAGTGAAAAATTTGCTTCGGTCGGGGATCCCCAACCTGGTCGGAGTTTGCATATTCAGTCCGTTCCGAGATAAGCGTACCTGACAGATTGACGGATCGCGCTAGCCATCCCTAGAGAGGGCCTATTGTGGCAAATGCTGAGCCTCGTGTTGAGCCGAGCTACTGAACGCAGAAACAATGCGGTCATGTTGAAACATGCAGCTCGGTTTCAAAATGGGGGACCAACTCTGGAGGAATGCTTCCACCAACCCATTGGCAGGAATTGTGGGAATGATGACATTGAGGAGCGCTGACAGAGTGCGGATAAACGTCTTTTTCCTTTGCTTTCTTGAGGGAAAAGTGTCTGTGCTCCCACGAGCAAGCAAATGGTCGCAGTCCTGAGATTACGATCTAAGAGCATCAGATCGTTTGCCACCGAAAAAGGCACAGTTCATATATATAACACGCTAGTTTAGTTCATGAAGCCCGAAAGCTGCTTGGGAGATGCTTTACGACGGTTATGTTCTAGGAAGAAGCGCTGCCCCCGGTACAGTTGCCTTTCTCCACCACTTTCCTGTTGCGATGGAGATCGGTAGTCAAGGAAGCTCCTCGTCCTTTGCTTCGATCACCGTGTCTCCGGTGCACAGGACGGAAAAAAAAAAAAAACTCGCGAGGCGACACTCAGAGCTGATGGCCTTAAAGGCCCAACGAGTCAATCGAAGATGTCGACTCCGAAGGAATTCAAGCTCTCCCGTGAGCTTACTGACAGCTAGCACAACTACTTTGGCTCTCGGCTGACCTCATTTGAGGGCGCGAGAACAGAATTCTCTCATGTTTTACGTCACTAGAATGTTAATATGTTTGTAGAAAGGGAAAGCTTGCCACAGGTGTCGGATCGCGGAACTCTTCATCGCTCGCTTCCTGAAGGCGACTAATTGACACTCAGAAAGCTACAACGTATCATTAGTGCAGAATTCCTTCCGAGAATGATGAAATGGATTCCCCCCATTCCACTTTTGCAATTCACATCCAACAGAAGAAAACTCCTAGCTCTTGAATCTTTCAATCTGAAAAAGATTCATGCGTTCCGGAAGTGCCCACAGCTTTCTCCATTCGGAATGTGGAAGACTCTGACCAGATGGCAAACTTCGGAAAGGCGCAAACTGCGCTGATGGCTGTTCGCGGGAGACTTTGAGGTTTCGCCTGCAGATTGAAGGGAGTGTTTACACGTGACTACCGCACAGAAGCCGTGCAGAGGAAAGCAACGGGTAATTTCCCTGGTCACTGAATGACAAAATCTATTATAGTAGCTCCTGCAGCGCCGAGTCCCTGGAAAAGGGAAGAGAGCACTGCGGAACTATCCCTGTTCGTTCGTAAGCGTATCCATCAGCTGTTCCGGTGAAGGCACTCTAACAGCCGATCTGCCAGCTTGCTCCAAGCGTGACTCTCCAGCCCGTTAGACAGCCTTCGGTGCCAGCAACGGTTAGCAGGGTGTTTCCCAAGCTCGAAATCGAAGGAGGACCACGCAGAGGGAAACAAGATGCCGCCTGCGAGGGGAAGGAGGAAGTCCGAAAGGCAAGCCGTTCTTGGAACTCTCTGCGTCCCAGCAGCAAGCGCCTGAATTCGAGCAGCCTGCCTAAGAAGAACGCAGGCGGTCAGATCAGACGAAAGACGGAGAGAAAGGGCTCCACCGCAGCAAAGTGAACAAATCTGAGCGTTCGGGGCCCACAAAAAGTTGTTTCTCTTGACATGGCACTGAGTTGCGTTGCCACCACCGCTTTGCAAAAGCCAAACCGCGGTCTCTGAGAAGCCTCATCGAAGGTAAACCACCGGTGAAAGAGCAAAGAGACTGTTCGTGTCCAGAAGGATCACTTCATTTGGGGGAGACGTGGCATGCTCGAAGGATATCCCCAAATCCACGACCAGTTCCCATCGCAAAAATCGTGGATTCCCAGAAGCCAAGCAGCAACCGCGCGTCCCAGTCATTAATTCAGTGATTAGCCACGTACACGAACAACCACATTGATTCACGATTCAGGAAGATGGATTTATCACAAAATAGCAGGGATATTTCGTACATTCATCCACGGATTAGCTCCTTCCTTTCTTCTCCACTCTCTTTTTCACGTTGCGGACTCAAACGAAAACAAATTACGAAGAGAAAATCAAAAAAATCTGCGAGGACCGTATCGGAACGGAGAGGAGGAATGGAATTCTATCACTATGGCACGTTCAGAAAGAAAAGGAAAAAAAAGCACACACACATACACACACACACCAGAATAAAACTCTCAAAAATGAAACATATTTACTGGTTTTGTCATCATTCTGGCTTTCCGACACGGGAATGGGAGTTTCTCTCTTTCTGGGTGATTCAAGATAACGGGTCCTTTGCCAGAGCTTGCACGCTAACGAACTTGCTGGTAACTTCTAAAGCCTGGCTTTCCGTCCAATTACACTTCGGACTTTTCTGCAGTCACGAACGGTTTCGAATCCAAGAGAAAATTTCCCGTTTTTTTTTTTTTCTTTTTCTTTTTTTGTCGCATGCAGGGGATGGCTGTTTTCCTCTCCTGCGACCTCCAGAAGCCAGTGGGGGACCTCCGGAGCACCGGGGAAACGACGCACCTTCAAAGGCAAGCGAATTTTCTAATACGGCAAATTCTAACAACGGAATTTGTTTTGCTGCAAGACCGACTCCGCACAGCACAGCTACCTTTGTTTTGCGCTCGTCCTCCCCCCCACCCCATCCCCGGTTATCGTAGGCCTAGATTTTAGCCTACGACGGGGAAGCCACCGGTTCCCATGGCGACGCGGGCCGGAACGCTTCTGCGTAGTGCGCGTTGAGCTCGCCCGCGAACGCGGGCAGCCAATTCATTTCTCAGATACGCAAGGTTTTCTGCCTTTTTCCGAGTTGAGATGAGCAGGAAAAAAATAAAATAAAAAAAGACAGGAAGAGAAGACGGCAGTGCAGATGTTGGAAAACGCGCTGGACGGGGGGGGGGGGAAGGGGGCGAACGCAACGATCCGGAGATGCTCGAGGATCATTCCAGTGTTCGCTCTGCTCCCCGCAGCGATCTCGTGAAGCTAACAGAGTCTTCGGCATCAAAATGGTATGGGAACGCTGCCCACGTCCGGTTTCCCCTACCCACCCGTCTTCCCACCCTCCTGAAATGTGTGGTCCATCCCGCGCGCCGCTTTCGGAAAATCGCCGCGAGTTCGCTACGGACTCGAATCCTTCAAAGGAGAGCTGGTCGGCGGGAGCTTCGGACACATCGGTACGGTCGTGGGCAACTCGGTGCGGAGCGTGGGAGGAGGGTTATTCCAGGTCTGTGGGAACACTTTTGTGTCCCAGGAGCAGATGCTTGGGTCATCCCGTGTTCCACAGGACCAGGAGCTAGAGCGCTTCGTGAACACAAGGAAAAGCGATCTTGAGAGCATCTGCCGAAGAAGTCCGTGCATGGAGACTGTGGCCCTGTTTCCTGCTCTGGCCTTGCGGATCCCTCTTGCTCCTCAGAATAAAGTCCACGTTCCAAAGACTCGTGGGAGGCGTATCCCAGCCCATCCTTTCTTCCCCTCCCTCAGCGCCCTTCTTTCCTACGCCCAACTCGCGCTTTCCTTGCTCGATTCCGGCGAGGCATCTCTTTTGCCTTCTGTCTACGAAGACTCTGAGGAAACCCATTCTGCGTGCTCTCTGGATGAAGGGGAATCCGTGTGAACAGGGTGGCATCAGAGATGTTGTCTTGGTTGGCTGTCTCGGAAGCGAATCCGGAGATTTCTCGTTATCGCTTTTGGAAGAGGCATGGCAGGCATCCTTTCCGCGGAGATCCCAAATGCGTGTGCACCTTTGGACGGACATTCGCAGCTTGGGCGCGAGACGAGTTCATGAGGGAGGTGATCGGTAGGAAAGGGGAACAGGGAGGGGACGTAGAGAATTTCTGATCCAGTCATCGCCAAACAAAATAACAAAAGCCGAAGAAAAACTGATAAGTTTCTCAGCGGTTCGAAGACTTTTAGAGGATGCGTGTCCCCGTTTTACCCTCCCTCGATTCTGGTTTCCCGTCGCCCCTACTAGCCCGCTGATGAATCAGACTGCTCCCCTCGCCATGGTGACTACTCGTCGCCATTCCTGAACTCTTCGATTCGACTTTGCTGCCCTCGTTTTCCTTCCTCTTCTGCAGCCGTCGCATCAGGCTTCACGGGCAGGCTCAGAAGAGCCGCCACTTCCGCTTTCCTGTGCTACCCAAGAAACACGTAGTACATCCATAGAGGTATGCTCTTTGCAGGAAAAAGCAGGGAGGGGAGCGGACTTAGCAAGGCTGATTTTCTTTTTTCTTGTCTTCTTCAGAAAAAGAGGACAAACACACTCAAGAAACAAAAAAAACCAGCCCGCGTGCAGCAGCAAGTGCCCTTCAAGGTGTTCTCACGCAAGCAGATGGCACGCATGAAAGTCTGGAAGCGACAACCCGCCGGCGCTCTGCTCATTGGAGCGAGCAGCACAGCAGCGCGTTCGAGTTAATTTCGGCAGGTACCCCTATCCTCCTGGAGGGGAAGGGAAGCAGGCAGTGACCTCTGTAGAAAGAAGACAACAATGCGCTCCAAAGGTCTCCGGGTGCACTCCTCCTAGGAAAAATGGACACATTCTATTTATTTATTTTATTTTTCTAGTGTCGTGATTCGGGAGGAACCAATGAGATCGTTTTCCTGCACCTGCCTGCGTTTCTTTTGGCGAAGCGGAGAGAGAGACGCAGTCCTTCTTCCACACCATCCAAAGAAACAGCTCTTGGAGGATGCCCGCTGAAAATCCAAAGCTCTGCTCAGCTACGCAGACGGCAGCGGCGTCCTTCCCGTCTTCCCTGATCCGAGGGCTGAGAAGGATCTGTGGGAGCGCAAAGTGAGAGACGACTCAGGGGACCCGTTTCTGGCTCTCATGCACCCCGTGCAGACGGTGAGCCAAGTCATCCTCACCTTAGGATCCTCGAGAAGCCCTCTACCGTACTAAGATCTCCGCAGCACGAAGATGATCCCTCCAGTATGTTACTCTCTAGAGGAAAGAGGGTGAAAAAGCTCTTCTCTTGCACTCCCCATCGGAACCTTCGGGCAAACTCAGATCCCAGTGCTTCCCTGTTCCCAAAGAGGAAGAGTTGTTGCTGCCGGGAGAAGGAATGGTGAGGAAGGAGAGGAGTTAGGAATGAGATGCAGGCATCTCGGAAACAGTTAGAAGGAGGAAGGGAACGACGAAAGCTAGTTCTCGAGGACACTGATTCCCTGGAGATCTTTTTGGTTTCGTCAGGGGAACACAAAAGACACAACAATAACAACGAGATAGAGAGCAAAAAGGAAAGTGGGGAGTTGAAGTCGTTGCAGGCAGGTGCTAGGAAGAACCCGTGATAATCGAAGGAGGGAGAGAAAATCGCTCATCGTTTTCCCGGGCCAAAGTGAAAGTTGCTATTGCAGGCAGGAGACGTCCGGAAGAGCATCGGAGCTGGAAAGATGACCGATGGTAGAGACGACACAGGAACTTCCCATCTTCGGGAAAAAAAAATGCCAGAGTGCTTTTCGAGACTGGGTTTATGAGGAGCAGATTTTGTTCGTCCCCAAGGGAGCTTGGAAAGATGGTGCATGGCGCCGGAATCTGCTGCTACCACTCGCGGATGAGCCCTGCAATCTGCCTCCGGATCTCTCCAGTTTTCCACCCGGTTTTTCTGGGACATTTATTATAAAAAAATGACAATAAAAGCACATCTTCGTGGTAGAAGACTTGAATTTATCGAATGCTTGGAACCTGCCTAAGGCCGGTACGCAGACGGGCGAGGTCCGCTTCGGCAGCGAAGGGGCTGCATCTCTTTAGCAAGATGTGTACGTAGCCAGGTTTCAAGGAGTCGTTCCGTCGTCATTCCCTTAAAATGGATTCCCGTTTCAGCAACCCAGTGCCGCAATTCTTCACGAAAGCCAGGATCAAATCTCTCCTGATGTTCCCCGTGGATCATCCGCAGAAAGGGGATATTTGATTGCGCCTAAAGATCATTCGATATTCTGCTTCACCCAGCAGCGTATTTGAAAGGCGCTCAACGAAGAGGCGACGACAAGGAGGGCGGCCTCGAGGAAGCGCTGCCGAAACATTATCTCGAAACATTGTTGCTTCCTGCCCCTCGATTGTTGCGCAACAAACGCAACGCTAGGGATGCGAAGCGCCTTTTTCAAGAGTTCAACAATGGGGAAGCGGAAAGGAAACAAACACAAAGGAGAGCGGAACTCGGGCGCGCTTTTTTTTTGGCTGCTGCCGACGTCACAACAGCGCTTATCAGGACGCGCAGGAGGTTGCTCCGTGGTAGTCTGAACCTTGATTTACCGCTGTCATGACGACGAGGGGGGAGGGGAAAGGTTGAGGGGGCCAGCGATTGGGAAAAAAAAGGGGGGCAGGGGAGAAACAAAGGATGCGGGACCGCTTCGGAAATCCTTTTCCCATGAGACAGCAGAGCACGCCGTGGTCCTGGGATGCCGGAAATTCCTGCCTCACCATCGGCAGTCGTCCTCCTGGCAGAGGAATGCGAATCCGAACGTCATGGGAACGGGTGGCTCGCGTCCGAGGTGTTCTTGATAGACAAGCCAGCGGTCAGGGAGCGGGCCTGCGGGCAGGAACGAGACGGTAGAGGCACCCTCGTCACTGGAGAACGATTCCTGGGGGGAGGGGGACGCGACCAACAGACCTCCCTTCCTACCACGCTCGCAAGCGGCCGGACGCGCGCGATGCTGCGGGTTGCCGTCATCGTCCAACATGTTCTTCCCGTTTCCGCGCCTTCCTCCGCCCCCTCCTACGTCTTCCGCTCCCGGAGGGACCGGTCGTCCACTACGCTTGGCCGCTGCCAACCGGGCGCCGGGGAAGGGTGGCGACGACGATGGAACGGTGGACGACGGGCTGTCTCCTGGCGGTGATCGAGGGCCAGGGAAGAGAGAGGGGAAAAAGGGGGCGAACCGGGAAGGATAAAGCGGCGGGGGAGCACCCCGTTCCTCCACCGACGCAGAGGAGCCTCGCCGTCTCCTCTCCCTCTTCCGCCCGTCGAGACCTACTCCTTCCCGACGGCGTCCTCGCGAGGTCACCTCCCGGCTTCACAGGGCAGGGAAGGCGGAGGAGCATCGGGCGCTCTCCCCTCCCAATTAGCCTGGGAGAGTTCCCATCGCTTCCTATCGCGGCGTCCCGTTCCCCTCCCTCCCTTTCCCTCCCTCCCGGCTGCCTTCCCCCGGCGCCGCTCCCGGATCGTCGGAATGCTCGTCCTGGGAACCTCGCGCTCCTCCCTTTGTTCGGCGCGCGGGAGACACACCTGTTGGGTCTGCCCCTCCTCCCAGCGGGAACAATGGGGGGACGCCCCGAGCGGGCGCGCGCACTCGGGGATTCCGACGCTGCTCAGAAGGGAAAGGAAGGGACGGAGGGAGGGGGGAGCTGCACCGTTCCTATCCCGGGGGTGGGGGCAGGGAAGCCGGTTGCCCTCTCCCCCCCCGCGGGGGTCTCAGGAGAGCGAGGGGAGGGGGAGGCGCGAGAAACGGGGGCAGAGTCCTCTGGCGGCGCGAGCCGGGCCTCCCTCGGAAGAGGTAGCGCCCGAGGCGGTATGCTCGCGTCAGCTGCTGCCAGCCGCCGCCGTCTGCGCCCCGCCTGCCCGAGTGGCGACCGCCGCCGCGCGGGCGCGGACGCGCGCATGCCCGGTTCCCCCTTGCCTCCTCGGGGTAGCGTCGCGAAACGCGCGGGATGAGGGGCGGCAGTCACATCGCCTTCTGCGGGGGGAGGAGGTGGGGAGGGGGACGACGACCGGATGGCCGCCGCCGGCGGCTTCTCGGAAGGAGAGGAGACACCGCCTCCGCCGCCCTTGCTAATGAGGCGCTTCCGGCCGTCCCCTTCCGGTCCCACACTCCTTGCTTCTCGCCGCCGCCGGAGCGCCCTCAGGCGTCTGCGGACGAAGGAGGGAGGGGAATAAGGCGGCGAACGCCCCTCTTCCTCCTCACTGGAGTACCACCGACTGGCGGTCGTCCCTCGGGTTCGCCCCGGGACATGCGGCATTTCGCGAGCAACCCAGCCTGTCGCTTCCCTCCGGAAGCAGGGCGAGGGGGCGCGGCGGAGGAGTCCCTGCGAGTGACTCTCTGTGTGGCGCCAATGCAAAGGCGCCAGGGTCCCTGAGATGGAGAGTTCAGTCGCCATCCCGGGGCCGCCCACCTGTGCCGGTGGCGCTGGCGCAGCACCCGCAGCGGGTGCTCGGGGATGGCGCCGCCTCCATCCGACCTTCTCCGATCTGCGGGCGGAGCCCCCTCGGGTCGCCCCCCACTCCTGCTCCTGGTTCCCCGCCGGCCCCCATGCATCCAGAGCCAGCCCGGACGATCTCATTCGCCCCTTCTTCTCTTCGCGAGCTCTGGCAGCCCTCTCGAGTCCCCAGGGGTGGCCTCGAGCAGGGGTGGCTGATCTCCCTCCTCTGTTTCCCACACACGATGAGCAGACGCAAGGGGACAGCGGATCGCCGTGAATCGATCTCTCCAGGATCTTCAGGGATCCATCCAGGGAGGGAACACACTTGCCCATCGGGGAGGCCGCTTGCCCACCCCTCCGCTCCTTGGTCCCCCGGCAGGAAACGGGGGTCAGCTACGAGGGCTGCAGCCGGGTCGCAGGGGGGGGGGGGATCAGCGGCCGGTCCAGCGCGCCGACAGGGCTGTGCGCCGCGGCGGCGACCACACGCGCGGCTTCCGCGCGCCAGGGGCGCGTGCGCACGTGCGGGCCGCCGCCACCGCCACCGGCCTCTCAGCTTCCCGGCTGCGGAAGTGCGTGGACGCGCGTGGCGAGAAGGCGAGCCCGCCTGGGAAGTTCCCGTAGTCGCTCCCGGTTCCGGTCGGCATCCGCTGATTGGACCCCGTGGGAGGACGGCGGCCCCTCCTTTGAGACGCGCGTGCGCGCCCCACTCGGTTCCAAGCCTTCGCAGCTGCTTGCCTTCCCGTCGGGACGTGCGGCCCGAACGTCGTCCTCCCGCTGCCTTGGTTTCCGACCTGCAGACCGTTCCTCGGTGGCCCGGAGGACCTCGAGCCCTTCCTGCAGGGCAGAGGGCGGCTGCGCGCGCGCGAGGAGGCGCAAGGGCACAGGAGTCCTCCAGCCACTCCTGAGTGTCCCTCGCCGACCGGTCGGCGGCGGCCCCTGTGGAGACGTCCTCGACCTAGCCCCCTCCCACTCCGTTCTGGCGCCCGAAGGGGGACAACCCACGGAGGGAGCTGCCGGAAGGTTCCCCCCCACGCCTCGATGCCCGCTTCCGCGGGAAAGGGGGGGGCTCTTCGATGGCAGCCCGCCCCCGAGGGTTCGCAAACTGGGGCGACCATGGAGGGTCACTGGAGGGGAAGGGGCAGTCAATGGAAAGACCCCGAGAGGATCGGAGACCTCCCGTCGAGGAAGGGAGAAGCTCCGCTCCTCCGCCGTCGCTGCCCGCAGCCTCCGGCGAAAGGCAGCGACCTAGGGGGGTCGCCTCCGAGGCCTTCCCCGGGGAGCGGACCAAATTGGTGTTGGCAATGGATCGGGAGGGTGCGCTTTCCACCCCACAGGGGGCTTCCCTCCCGCCCTCCTCCCCTTCCCTCCTTCCCGCGGAGTGGCGCGAGTCGCCTCCAACCTCCAGGAATAGGTGGGGGGGGAGGAGGGAGGAACGAGCGGGAACTATAAATAACGCGGGGCCCCGCCGAGGACGAGTCGCTCCTGGAGCCCGCGGAAGGGAGCGAGCGGGAGACGTCCCGATGAGATCGCGACCGGGACTCCCGGCCGCACAATGCGCCCTTTTGTGATGGGAGGAGCGAACCCAGAGCGAGAAGGAAGGAACAATGGGGTCCCTTCCCAGGCAGAAGGGGGGCAGAGCCGCTCCGGGAAGACGGGGAGCGGCTCCGGGACAATGCAGTCTCGCCGTCGGTCCGGGACTCGGGAGAAATATCCCCCCCACCTTTATCTCTTTCCCGTCTTCTCCCCGAATTCCCTCTCCTCCCCCTCCCCGCGTGCCTCGAGAGGTCACTTCTCCCCCTTACCGCTTCGAGCCTTCCCGGGAATGCCGCCACCGGCTCCCGACATCCCTGGGAAAGGCGGGTGCCTTCCGACCCATCACCCCGCCCTTCTCCCCGCGTCTTCCTTCCCAGGGGATCGCCTTCGGCCGGGGAAGTGCTCTCCCTGGGAACGATCGGCTGAGAACCCGCCGTCGTCCGGAAGAATCCGGGAATCTCGGGGGAATTAGTTCCCGAGCGACCTCCTCACTCTCGAAGAGGCGCGCGTGCCCACGGGCGGGGGAAGGTGAGCTCCTTGATCCCGCGCAGGGGCCATGGCCCGCAACGATGGTGCAGGAGGTCGCTGGCTGGGGTCGGCTTGCCCACTGCTTCGCCAGCCGTCTCCATGGGGACAGCCAACCGAAGGCTCTGGAAGTGTCGCCGCTGTCAGCAGTCGCGTCGTGCCAGCAGAGCGGAGGATGGACGCCTTCCTGTCACCGCTTCCGGTGACCTCGCGACGACGACCCCGGCGACCTTGACCTGGACCAGAATGGATGGCGGACGCGAGTGGTCGGCTACATCCCATGGGCCTCCCGCGGATGGACGCCGTCCATCTCGCCTGCGCGTTTCTGTTTCCCGTACCCTCCTCCTCTGCCGCCGCCGCCTCAGACCGGGAGTCGCGCCCGTGGCCACATTGCGCGAGCTCCGAGGTGGTTTCTTCCGCCAGCGGTCCTCTTCTGCCTTACGCCGCCGCCTTCCCCCCTTGCCCCCCCCCCGCACCCGCTGTGTTGCCTCTCGGGCAGCAAGGAAGGAAGGTTCCGGGCTCGCGTCCACCTGGCGGTGGAGGGGAGGAGAGCTGCTCCCGCGTCCGCGGTTCGCGCGCGCCAGGTGGGCGAGCGTCACCAGCAGGGCAGCTGGATATCCCGGCGGTCCCTCCGAACGCTGACCCGGGTGGTCGAAGTTGCCATGGGAAGATGTCTTGGAGGAAAAGTCCACTTCTCCTCTCATTTTGGTTGTCGAGGATGTGTCGTCGTCCCCTCCTTCCTCGGCTGCTGATGGGAAGCGGAAAGGAGGGTGACCCCAGGGTGGAGGGCTGGTAGTCCCCGAACTCTAGGAGGCTCTGCCGGGTTTGTCCCCTGACCTTTTCTCCGTTCCTTCTGGCAGCCGGAGGTTCCGGACCAGCCTCCAGGCATGTGATCCCTAGGCTCCCCTCTTCGTCCCCATAGTCCCTACAGGGACTTCCCATAGGTCTCGTGCCTTCCTTGCTTGGTGTGGAGGTCACCGTCCAGCGGGGATAGGAGGGCTGAGAGCTCGGGAGAAGGGGAACAGGCCGTAGAGAGAGGGCGCAGGAGAATCTGAACCAGAGGTCTCGGATGAGGTGAGGACCCCATCCTTCCCTCATCCGAAAGACCCTCGGGTTGCTTTGGCCTGTCCCCCCTTCCATCCTGCCTCTGCTGAGGAGACGCGAGAGGCCACTTGCCGCCAGGGGTGCCCTCAGCGTCTCGGACACCGGAGGCGGGTCGCGAGGATCTCTCCATCCTCCCTGGTCCAAGGGAGAAGGAGACAACCAGCGCGGCTGCGGACATCCATGCAAGGTGGCTCGCCTCTTCGGTGGAGGCGCCAGCCATCAAGGTGGAGCCAGATGGAGGGCACCAGGGCCCAGATATGGCCTCATTGTCGCAGAGAAGCCGAGCACCAGCGTTCGCGCGCGCGCTCAGGGCCGCCGAGTGGGCGCCGCGGTGGCTCTCCGACCTGCTCCTTGCGGTAGTAGCCGGAGTGCTTCTGGAAGAGCGGCAGGTCTTCTTGAGAGCCAGCGAACGAGCAGCAGGAGGATCTGATGCTTAGCAGCACAGGGCCGAGACGCTGTTCTCGAGAATCACCGTGGCGGCGGCGTGCATTCCGGGACAGGTCGAGCGGGCTAGCGCTGCACGAGGAGTGGGAAAACAGACCGGCCATCTTCTGACTCTCCTCCCTGTTCCAGTGGGAACGTCCCCTCTCGGAGCAGCACAAAAGTACGGAGAAAACTTTCCAGCTGCTCCCGGGGGATGATGAAATAGTCACTTGAGGGACGATCCTGTCCATGAGGTCCTGCGGGAGCAAGGAGGAGGAAGAGGAGGAAGGGAGAGGAGGAAGGAAAAGAAAGGAGGCCCCACCGTCACACCGTACGAGAGGATCGCTCACGGAAGCGCCGGAAACGGAAAAGCTTCCTTCTTGGATGCTGTCAAGGGGAAGGCAGTTTTCAACGCCTTCCCGGTGTGTTTTCGGCACTCGCGGGGGGTTTCAGTTCTGGGGGACTCGTGACGCCGAGGTTCACCGCAGCCAGTAGCTGCGCGGCAGCACGGGCGCCCAGGAAAAGGGAGGAAGTGAAGGTAGTAGCACCATCCGAGAAGGTGGCGTCCGCTTTCAGCCCTGCGGCGCTGTCCGACGCTGCTCGCAGGGGCACTCAGCCCTCCATTTCTACTTCCAGTGCGATGCAGCATTCAAGAGCTGGGAGGTCACTCGTCCTCCCGGCTGCCGAAGGGAAGAATTGGCGGCAACCAGAGGCGGGCGCCGCATGCCGCCTTCCGTTTCGCTCTCTCGAGAAAGCTGAAGAGGAAACGGAGGAGAATCCGCAGGGATGCTGCGAGGGTGGGTGCTCATCTCCCTGGCGCTGCTCTCGCCTCTGCAATAGCTGCTGGCTGGGTCTGCACCTTCGCACTTGCGAGGAGCCTGCGGGCGTTCACAGAGCTTCGAGGACAGCGCGCGCGCACTGAAGCCGGGCTTCGCCACCCCCGAGGAGCGAGGCAGCCGAGGGGCAAAGTCAGCGGAGCGGCATTTCGAGGAACGCACTGCGTTCTTCGAATCCCTGTGGCGAGACTGGTTAGCTGAAGCAGGAGTGCGACGGGCACATCGCACCCCCAGGCGGTATTCCCTGGAGGACTTCCCGGACCCTGGCAGCCCAGTGCAGGCACCACATCGGTTCCCTGCTTTCTGATTCGGAGACACGTCCTGCATCTCCTTCCAGAGCACCCGCCGTCCCCATGGTTACTGCTCCCGCCACCGAGCGGCGCCTGTGAGCGATCGGCTCCTCTCAAAGAGCAGAGATGAGGGCATGGACGCCCGAGCGCGACCTCCCGTGACCACGGCCAGCATCTGACTCCCGCACAACCTACACCAGGCCGAGATCATCTCTCGCGATGAACGGGAATCTCGTGTCCAGAGGCAAACATCTGCAGCGAGCATCCTCGCAGTTGCAGCGGTCCTCCGTGCTGACCGTCTTCTCGAGAGTCGCGGGGACCTCCAGGAAGGAGGGCTATCACGCGCCATCTACATATCCTGGAGGTTACGGAAGACCGTTTCAGGGACGCGGATGGGGAAGGATGTCTTCCTCGAAGGGAAGGCATCCTTTTCTCACCGTTTCCGGGAGATGTCTGCTTCGACGAGCGGAGAACTTGCGCCCCTCCGCCGGGGACAACCGTAAAACGCGGGAGAGAAGGCAATGGGGCAGTAGGGGTGAGGGAAGAGGGTTCGACGAGGAGGACCCATTTCCCTCCTCCTGATGCTGACCTTTGCCCTCCTCAGGAGTGCACCGCTCGAAGGAGCAGATATGGCCTCATGCAGCTCCTAGCATTCTGTTCTCACAGACCGCGGGGGTGGGGGGGGAAGCGCCTCGACCTTCCTTGACCTTCCGCTGACATGAACACGTGCGAACGCAGGTGGTCCGCCGGAGCAGAGTCACACGGGTCTTCAAGATCAGGAGCGAACCCGGAGGGCGGGCGACCGGGGCTACAAGCCGAGTTGGGGAGGCCCGCCGCGCCGCAGACTATGATTTTTCGGTTCCCCACGAGCAGCAGTGCCTCCCTCCTTCGATTCATGCTCCTCTCCCTATCTGGGAGCCGAAATTCCCTCGTGCCAGTCTCCCGGAACACGCAGGAGCTCTAGCGATCTCTAACAGGTCCTCCGGAGGCTGCGTGCGTGGGGAGGAGGTACTCCGCGCCTGTCCGGGGACTCCTGTCTCCTTCCTCTCCCGAAAGAATCCCCCGTATGCAGACGAGCACGTGCCCCCACGTCCTGGGAAGGGTCGGAGGGAGCCAGCGGCAAGGTCGCCCTCCCTCCCGACCTCGCCTCCTGCTGCCCGGGAGCTGCGACCCTGGGCGGGACAACCGCCATGTGGACAGATGGAGCCCGCGCGGTCGCTCACGGGAAGGTCTCCTGGCACATCTGGCACCGCCGGCAGCCGCCCTACAGGGCAAGGCGCGCAGTATCCCTCCGGGCCGAAGGGCAAGTCATCAGGGAAGCCGTGACCACGACCTCAGCTCCTCCCTAGAGGAAAGCCTTCGGTGGTCGAGGACGAATGGGAGGACGTCGCCAGGCGAATCCTTCCCTGAGGTCCGCGAGGCCTTCGAGTCCCTCGGGCAAGACCTGGGAAAGTCCAGGTCAGAGCGGCTTCGTCCAGCCGGGAAGCTCCTCGGTGCGCGTCACCTGCCGCTACAGGCAGGAGGTAAGAGAGCTCAAGGAGGTGACCCGGAGCATCGACGTGTACGCGTCCCAACATAGGGGTCCCAACACCTCTTGGTCCTCGGCAGCGAAGGTGCCGACGCGCGCAACCTCCGAGAGAGGGCGTCCGATCACCGAGGTCAGCGACCCCCGGGTCGACTCGGAGAGGGTTCCTGCATTCTAACCTATTGTCGGTCAAGGCTCGGTGCTTGCTCTGATGATGGGGCGATGGTCATGAGGTCACCCCAGCGTGAAGAGAGATTTCGGCTTGGGTGAAAGTAGGGGAGCGTCCTGCGGGCTGACCGTGGATCATCTGCCCGTGTGCGGGTCACCTGGGGGCTTTTCTGCCTCCCGAGGAGGATGACTCGCGGTGGAGGCATCTCCAAGGGCAACGTCCTCCGTTCACGTTCCCTTCCCTTCACGTTCACGGTCTAAGGAAAAGCGCCACATTCGGTCTCCTTGACCCTCAAGAAAGACTCCCCGTTTTCCCTTCACAGCCCCGGGTAGTGTGCGCTCAGCTCTCTGCCGGGCGAAAGAGCTGGCGGCCGGGCCAACGGCCTCGCGTTCTTCGACCTCAGGCACTTGGGTTTCCGGTTCGCGTGAAGCGGATCGGCGCAGGTGTCCGGGAACACCACCGCTGCGAGCCAGCTGTGGTGTTTCCGGCGTCACTGCCAGGGCGGCCGGAGACAGGGACCACGGCCACAAACGCTCCGCTCTCCTCTCCCCCGCAGAGGTAGAGGAAGGCTCAACGGAAGGAGTTGGGTGACTCCGCCTTGCAGCCATCGCAAGGCAGGGTTGCCACACTCTCCCCGAGCCGCATTCAGGGGGAGGGGACGCTGCGATGAAACGCTTCCGGCGACGTCTACGACTCGGGAGGAGGTCGCGTCGCATCCCGCTGTACGACGCTTCATGTGACCTTGCGGATGCTGCGGGACGGGACGCCCGGGACGTCAACATATGCTTCTATCCGACTGACTGATCTTCGCCTACTCCACTTCCGCATGGTCGCCTACCACCCGCTATGGCTGCGGCCTCCGGGAGGTCAAGCATGCTGCCAAGCATCGCGGGTTCGAATCCCGCCCTAGGAAGGGTCGACGACCCGAGAGGGGAGATGAGTCACGAGTTTTGAGTGCCCCCTGCAGGATGGCACTGGTTGATCCATCCGGGTGCGGTGCTGGAAAGTCCGGTCAAATGGCCCCCAGGATCGGAGGCCGACCCTCCGAAAGGCCCTTCAGGACATGAAGGAGCGCCAGTTACCTTCGGGGTTCCTTTCCCTGGGAAAACGGTGGTGAAAACGGAGACGTTACCATGGAGCTGGTTGACACCCCTCATCGGAGGTCGCCTCTCCAGAGTGCCAGAGGTGCGCCACTCCCTTCGGGGAGGCCCCTTCGGAGAAACAGGAAGCATCCCTCCAGGGTCCCCTTCAGAGGAGGAGGGAAGAAGGGGCGGTCCCCATGTGGGTTCCCTCTGGAGAAGGAATGGGGAGGAACGTCCCCCCTCTAGGGGACCCCCCGGAGAGAACAAGGAGGAGGTTCTTTACTCCCAGGCGGACCCCTTTCTCCGGAGCCTGCCTGGAATCCTTCCAGTCAGGGGTCACAACTCCTGACTGGAAGGGTCACGAGCACCCTCGAGTGGTGTGGAGGGTGTTACAAGAGCTTGTGACCCCCCCCTTCCTCAAGGAAGCGGACGGGTCTCCAGAACTCTCCGGGAACCAGGAAGAGAAGAACCTCTGCTTATCTCCTGGGAACAGCCCGCGCAGTTCGCTGTCCGTTCACCCGACCGCCCCCTCCTCCTTCCGTCATCCAGGCGGCGGCAGCACCCTCTCTCCCGGGCCGGTGCGCGCTGAGCGGCGTTCGTTTCGGAGTCTCCCCCTCGCGCTCTGCACGGGGTCAGGAGGTCGCCATGGAGCTCTCTTTCGGACCCTGGGGTGCAGCTTTGGCGATCCGGAGTTCCCAAGGTGTTTTTCTTGGGCATCTCGGCGAGGAATCGGACGGACGCGCCGTTCGCTTCCGTCCAGTGACGTCGGCGTATCCGTGGCGACCCCGCGCTGGCGGCGCCCGGCCCTTCCTCTCCTGCTCCAATCAGCGCGCATGCGGGCGCAGGAGCGATGGCGACGGAACGCCCAAAGGAACCCCCTCCTCCCCCCCTCCAGGTGAAGAGATGAAAAATGGAGCCAGGATGGAGTGGGCGGGCGCGCAGCTGCCGGGATGATTGGCCCGCCGGCGTGGGAAGGTGCGCCCTCGGTCAGGTCCAGAAGTGCTGCAAGCGGCGGCAGGGCTCCCCGCTGGAAGAATACGCGAAGAGGTGGGAATCAGGAAAGGAAGCGACCAAGACCCATCCTTCATCATTTCATGGCCGCCGTTCCCCACGACTGGACAAGAGAAGGCCCGAAGGGAAGGAGCCATTCACACTGGCCCTTCTGCTGCGTGTTCCCGCGACAGGGCGCAGATACGGGGGTGACCAGCTCGTCGCAGGTGAGGCGCACCATCTCGGGTGTCCTGGGTGCCCAGCTTGGGTGGGTCCCACGCACCCGTAGGACGGCCGTGTGGCGCGCCCGAGGGCGCGGACATTCGCGCGCTCCTGAGAGGTTGCGGTGGCCCGGCCGCGCGTTCCCGTTACGCCACTGCGGAGCGGACGGGGCATCTGGACCCTCCTGTCTCAGGGAGCGGAGAGGGGCTGAGGTGCCACCTGCACCGCTGCGGTCCGAAGGCGAGGTGGGGAGGCTGAAGGTCATGGGAGGGTTCCTTAATTGGTTTCCCACACGGCATCGGCGTGCGAGGGAAGGCGCCTCGCACCAGCCGGAGGAATGCCTTCCCGATGGCTTACGCGGGAGCGGCGGCTGCCGCTCCAATCCACTTTTCTCTCGCGGGGGAATATCCGGCACGGGACGGTCCGACCGGTTCCATGTGTGTCACGCCTCTGACGGCGGCGGCCGCTGCAGAGCCCCGCCGCACAGGCGGGTGCTCCCTTCCGCGCGCGCGGCGACAGGAAGCACCCATGCCCCACCCTGCACCAAGGAGGCCCACAGGAGGCCACGTGGCAGCTGAGGTCTCCGTCTGTAGCACCACCAAGAGTCGCGGATTCCACCCAGGGAAGGGTCGATGCCGAGAGATGGGGGTGCGCAGTGGGTTCGAGTTCCTACCGCGAGATGACGCTGGTTGTCTCATAGTCGGGTGCGGTGCCCGCAGTGGTTCAAACCGGATGCCCCCTATGGGTGGCCAGGACTAGTAGTCGACCCTCCGGGGTCTTCCAGGAAACAAAGTCAAGGAGTGGGGGTTCCCCTCCGGTTGTGTAAAGGAGCGGAACCCCTCTTCGGGGGGGGGGACTCGTCTCGTACCACGATGCCTCTCCAGAGTGCAGAGAAGTGCACCGCTCCCTTCGGGGAGCCCCACCCCTCTGAGAAAATTCAGAAGAGTCCCATCGGTACTCTCTTCAGAGGAGGAAACAGGAGCGGTTCCCTTGCGGATCCCCTCCCGAGAAGAAAAAAGGGAGCGGACCCCTTCGGGAGTCTCTGCGTAGAGAATAAGGAGATTCCCTTCGAGGTTCCCTCCGGAGACAGACATAGTGGTGAGGTTTCCCCTTCGGGGATCCCTACCCGGGCGTGAGAGGAACGAACCCCTTTCTACGGAGTCCTTCCTGGATTCATGGGGTAGCCCCCTATCTTAAAGATACGGCAGGGCTACAGCCTGAGTCCCTTGATCTTCAGCACCTACTTCAAGTTGGTGCTGAGGGCGTACAAAAAGACTTTGTCTCGCCTGCTACGTGCATGTCCAGACACACCGGCCGTGCGCAGACGATCTTCTGCTGCTGCTCCCCATGTCCATCCCGGCGGCGGCGCTCGAAAATTTCTTCGAGCTGTTAAGCAGCGGGCCAGGCCGGACCTGAGCAGGCGCGAAAATGGTGTCAAGGTCGGCCGTGTCCCCGTGGCACTTGGATCGCCGCAGAGAGAGACAGGGTGATGGGAGGGCCAGGGAGACCCTCCGACTCGAGCGAAGGTACGGATGGACATTCAAGAATCCAGGTGGGAATAGGCAAGTTGAGAATCTGCTGAATTCTTCCAGGGGCGCTCGCCCTCAAAGACCAGCATCCGCGGGGTGATGTGGTCCGCCGAGGTCCGTCGAAGCAAGCGGCGGCGTTCGCACGGAGTGCACCCTCCGGGACTATCGGCAGGCGTGGATGGTGGCGGACCGGTGCTTTCGTGGGTCCTGCCCACCGTTGGTCCCCGCTCGCAGATGGGAAGGCCTCCTCTCCCAGAGGGGGGATGAGGCAGAACGGTCGTTCTCCGAGGCTCTAGACCCTGGGCTCTCTCCGCCGAAGAAAGCGACCGGCCCCTGAGGTCGCGCGGGAGGAAGGCGAGGTGGTGAACCGGACGTCCACCGCGCCCCTGCGTTCCGGATTTAAGCTTGCGACGAGGGTGGTGTCCGGGACGACAAGAAGGGAGGGCGGAGCTTCCCGGCATGTCTAGGGCAGCGAGCGCCGTTGCCTGGTAGCCCCTCGGATGCTGCTCCCGGAAATTCCTAAGTCGGACGCGCGCTCTTCGAGCACCACTCTCTCCCGCGTGCCGAAGGGAAGCCAGGAGCGAAGCGGTTCCCGCTTATACAGGTGCCGGGAGCGCATGGACGCTCCCAGCGGCGCTCCACGCCTCGACTGCTCCGGTACCTTGCGCGACGGAGATCGGTGGCGCTGCGGTCCTCTCGGAACGCTAGCGTCCGGGGGCTGGTCATTTCAATCCGGGAGTGACCGAGGTTCTCCAGATCGACCGCTGCCTCAGGCCTTTCAGGAACCCCTTGAAGTGCGCCCAGTGTGCGGCTCCTCCGGCACGGCGCAGGGTCCCAAGTGGTCAAAGGGGACGTAGGTCCTTCCCCCCTTCCTCCTTCCTCCATCACGCTTCGAGGCTTCTTGCCCAGTGGGAAGAACTTCCTGCGGGTTTGGTTCGGTTGGCGACGGAAGTTCCAGGAACACCTTGAGGAGCGAAATGTCTTCCCGCTTCTCTGCATTTCCGCTTCCGGGACCCATCGGCTGCGGCGGACACAGACGGAGGAACCCGAAGTCCCGCGGGATGGACTGCGTACTTTCCGAGTCGCGTCCTCCAGGGATGACGGAAGAGGATTCTTCGCTTCGCACGACTCACCAGCCACTGACTGCCGGAATGACCACCGAGCACGGCCGTGACCGCGAAGGTCCGATCGATCCTTCAGCCGGCGAGAGCGGGATTTTCTTCCCGCCCGCCTGCCTCCAGCTCCAGCGCCTAACGACGCTCCACCGTGTGCGCAGAATCCCCCGCCTCTGAACACGGGCGGGAGAATACGTTCTAAGCTCACACGGGCCCGTGACAGGCCGTAGTCCTCGCCGGCGGACTCCTGAGAGAACCTGCGGATTCAGCGGCGTTGCCAGGGAGACGAGCGCCCTCGTTTCTGACACGGAAGTACCCTGCGCGAGATCCCGGAAGCTCCCTGAAACCTGGGGCGACCCTAAACGCGCCTCCCTCGCACGCTCTGGCAGGATCTCCGCGACCCCTGCGCCCGCGCGAGCGGCCCGGTGCCCTCTGGTCCGGATGCTGCCTGGCGATGTGGTCCTGATGCAAGCGGGCGCATCTCCAGCCTCTGCGCCTCGAGGGAGGCGGCGGCGAAGGCCTGAGGGGGCGCGGCGGATTTCCAGGGTCTGTCGCGAGGGGGGGAGCGGTAGAACGAGGCTGGTAGCAGGTGCGGCGGTCCCCAGATCGGGAGAATCTGCGTCGCTTGGGGGGAGGGGGGGTGCCGGGGACAACGCAACCCCTGAGCCCGCTCTGCTTCGCTCCATGCGGGTAACCTCCCTCCTATGGAAGGTTCGGCGGGTCTCCTACGTAGTCGGGAAGTGGTGGGGCCCAGAACGAACGGACAGACGTCTCGCGCGCTCCAGACGACGCGCTGAAGGCCACGAGTGGACCCGCGCATCCTCGACGTCCTTAGGCTCTATTGATCCGTCGCGGGCAACGTGGTGGGCTCCAGGCTGGAGCAACTCCGAGTGGTCGGCTGCACCCTCTCCGAGCGAGCGCAGGTGCAGATGAATGCAACTGGACCCCCGCGAGGACAAACCGGAGGTCATCCTAATATTGACCCGGGCAACTTGGTGCTGCTGCTCCCCCTCCCCTCCCCGCGCGCCCTTCCCACACCAGCAGTGCCGGAGCCGAGCCTGGAGAGAAGGATGGCAATCCAGAAGGCGCGCCAGAATTGGCCGAGCCGATTCCGGTCCGTGCGGTCAGCCCCTCCGAATGGACCGCCAAAGGGGTCGTGAGGCCCCTTCCGCGCCTTGGCCATACCCCGGAAGAATGTTCAAGGGCGAGAGACTCGAGACTCCTGCGCCCAGGAGTCTCGAGACGGCAATCGCCTTGCGCCGCGCTTGCGGCATCGCCCGCGGACCGCCCACGGGAGAGGCACGAGGTCATCCATCCTCACGTCCGTTTCCACGGCGACGGAAACGACCGTGGCCCCTCCTGGACCCAGCGAGGGGGGATGCCGCCCGCGTGGCGTGCCAGCCACAGGGAGGGGAGGCATTCCATCCCCCATCCCCTTGGTCACCTGCTGCTTGTCCCCCCCAAGGGCACTGGGCCTGCAGAGAGCAGGCAAACTGCGCGGTGGGCGGCTCCCGGCCGGAGTGGCACAGGGAGCCCGCCGCCCGTCCTACTTCCCGCCCTGTTGGCTCAAGTCCGGGCACCACGCCCTCATCCCGGAAGTATCAGGAGCCCATCCGACACGAAATGGTCGACAGGGGAAGGCTGGACATCAGCTGGCGAGAGGCGGAAGCGTCCCAAATCTCCCTGAGGGCATGAGGGGATTGAAGGGAGGAGCTGCAGGCAGCAAGAAAACAAATAGGGGGGTCCTACTGACCAGCTGTTTGGTGATCGTGAACTGCACGGAAACCCTCCGTTTCCAGGGGGCGTTCCTCTGCCATGAGTAAAGAAAAAAAAGAAGAAAACGCCTGAGACGGTGACCTTCTCGAATGCCAACGGCGTATACGGAGAGGGCGGGTCTTCAGTGAGGGAAGGAGGACGAGCAAAGGGAGACACGGAGCTCCCCCCCGGTCGGGCCCAAGTCCTCCCTCGGTCGCCCCGAGCCCCCTCCCTTCTGCTGCGCTTCCCAGCATGGGCAACCCCGTCTTACCCTTCGCCTCAAGACACCTTTGGAAATAGCACCCCTTGGAAACAGTACTCTCCTCGCATCCCGTCCAGTCCACCTCGCTCGGGTCATTCTGCTGGGAGGTGACCGGCGAGCCCAAAGGGGTAGACATCCGTCTGGAGGGCGTTCCTGGGGATGCCCTGGAGATGTTCGGAAGCGCGAGCGGATGCCAGGACCTTTCTCCTGGGGGTTCTTTGTAGCGGAAGGGAGCATGACGTCATCCCCCTTTTCCAGGAAGATCCGGGAAGAGGCGCCTTCCAGAGCGCTCAGGATCCCCGGGAATTCGTGGAGAGTCCTTCCAGTTTCTCGAGACCTCTTCAAGCGGGTCTCATGACCTCTTACCAGCCGCTGCGCTCCCTACGGCGCCGTGTTCTCGATAGCCCCTGCTACCGGGTAAGTCACTCCCCCCCTCTTCGCTGCAGAAAAGGTGCCCAATCTTTCCTCAGCGTGCCGAAGCGGAAGGGGACTCACAGCGCCCTCCGTGACCCCGCCGTGACGCAGCCCCAGGGAAGAGACCGGCGTGGTCTAGGATTTCGTCGATGGGAGTCTCCTCGAGCACTGCCGGGTGCAAAGGTCACGGTTTTCCGGGAGTGCCTGCCTGGGAGACGACACCCCCGAGGCCCGCCTCAGGGAAGGGCTCAAGCCGAGAGAGGGGACCGTACGTGCCCTTCCGGGCCGGTCGCACCCTCCACTGCGCTGGCGCGCGCGGAGACGCAGCCTCGGACTCGGCGACGGGACAGACACCTTCCTGGCCTCCCCTCAGCCGCCACGCAAGAACGCCTTGGGCCGGCGCGGCTTCCAAGGTCTCGCATGCCGCTCAGAGTCCCTCGGGAAGCATCTGTCGTCCCCGCCTTCTCCCATGCACCCGCGCTCAGTTCATGTCCTTCCTGCTGGCTGCGCTCTTCACCCGTCTCAACACGATCTGATATTCGTCGAGCCCCACTCGCGCCCCCGCGGACCCGTGGCCTTCCCTCCGGGAGCTCCCCCTTGCAACCGTCAACCTCTCTCCAGGCTTCCGCCCATTGGCAGGCGCTCGCCTCCCTCGCGAACCACCCGTTCCCGGGAGTCCTCGCGGGCCGGGAGACTGTCGCTCCCGGGAGGCCATCCGACCTCCGTGCCAGGCGTGACCCTTTGACTCGCCTGCTCTCAGGGACACGTGTGGCCCCCCCTGCAGAGCCGATGGGCAGGTGGTTCGCTTTGGAGGAACGTCCGAGGCTCTTGCAGCGTGGGTTCCGCGGAGGAAGGGGCACCAGCGTGGCGGTCAACAATGACTTTCTAAGAGGTTCCTCTGCATCCGCATCCCGGAAATCGTGCTCCGACTCCTCGAGGACGGTCCACTTCCCACCGTTTTCCTGAAGTCCGGGGAAAGCGGAGCGTCATCGCAATGGCTGTCGACTTGAGACCCGAGGAGGGGGGGGGGGAACGTGGTGCTGCTCGGACCGGATCTGGTGGGGCTGCCAGATGTGCGTGTGCAGGGGGGAGGAGGGGAGGTTCGGAGACCTCAGTGCCTCCGGATGTCGACTCGGGGAACGATGCTTGCTGCTCCGCCATTCCCTTGGGCGGAAAGCTCCCGAGGTCGAAAAGTCACCCCTACCGCTCCACGATTCCTGCTGACCTTCCAATCCGGCCAGTCCGCTCGACACCATCGCTGACTCCGTCGGCGGGGACCCTTCCTCTGGAGCCGGACTTCCTACCCCACGAGATGTGGACCGCGTCATCCTGTCCGCCTTCTTCCGTGGGGATGGACCGTAGGGCTCTCGCCTGGGCCCGCAACGAGGCGCCACCTCCATGGAGGGACTCTTGATCGACCCTCCCGCCTAGGGACGTGGCACCTCTCAGAGGGAGATGTGCACCCGAGACTGAAGAGGCGGGATGTTCCACGCACCCGTCCGTGACCTTCGCCCACAAACACGCGTTCGCACCGCGCGTGGGACCGCCTTAGCAGGCAGGAGGAAGGGACTTTCTCCACTCCTGAAAAAGGAAGAGGTGGGGGAACAGGGCAGGCGACCACGTACAGAGACATCATGTACATAAACCGACCCGTACAGAGACCACCTCCCACCAAGACTCAGCATCCCGATAGGGGAGGCCGCCCACCTGCCGGTGGACCCTCATTCGCAGGTCACCACCAGAGGTAGCAGCTGCGCACTTCCGTGGTGCCAGGCGAGTGGCGGCGTCCAAGCCCCTTCCGCCGCGAGATAATCCCCGGCGTTGCCGTGCGACGCGAATGGTGTGGTCTGCGCACTGCGCGACCGAGGAAGGGACGCCCCTGGCGCTACACCACTTACAAAGGACCGGGGATCCCAAGAGGCGACTGAACCGGCCCTCGCTCCGGCCACAGCCCCTGCAACGGTGTCCCTTTGCGATTGGCCGGGAAGCTCCTGGTAACCAGGAGACGAGCACCAGCGACGCGTCAGCAAGGGTGCTCGGGTCGGGACGAGTCTCTGGTCGGACATTGGGCTGGGAAAACGAGCCGAACGGGTGAGCGTGATAGCGAGGGTCCAGACGGCTCGCATGCCCCAATGGCGCTACTCCTGAGCCACTTCTGGAGCCACCCCTTCTCGCCCCGCAGTTCTCGGAGACGCCGGCTCCAAAGACTTGTCGGACCGGAGGGAGCGAGCGCGGAAACATGTCAGAGGAGGCCTCTGACCCATTCAGTTGGAGAGAGCCCATCGTGCTGCCCCGAGTGAGGACGCAAGGCTTTTTTGGACCTTCAGGCGGTGGCGGGAGAATGGCTCCGCGGGACCCTCAACATCCCGATGGCTCCCTCCACGACGCGCCCCCTCAGGAGGCCACGTGCAGGTCGAGCTGGCTGCCCTTTCGGGTGGAGGGAAGGGAAAGCGACGAAGAGCGCTGCAAGCGTTTCCCACCGCCGCCTTCTTCGGCGTGGAGGTGGACCCGGGACGCTCTTCCCGGAGGCATTAGGAGAACATCGGCAACCTGCCTTTTGGTAAGGAAGGGGGAAGGAGACGTCTAAGGACACACCTCTCCGAAGGTGCGCCTTTCTCCCTCGTGGGCGGCGAAGACTCCGCAATGGGGACCTCCGGGAGGGGAGGGGCGTGTATCGATCGCCGGGCTGCAGCGCCTCCACGAGCGTCCTCGCCGGACGAGCGCGGCGTGGCCGGGTGGTCGACTGCCGAGGGCGCGTCGGAGCTCCCGCGCGAGCGCGTCCGCGAGGGTCGCCGCCTTCACGCACGCCGCGCTCTCCTGCCGCCTCGTTGCCGCGCGACGGATGGAGCCGCGTCGAGGGAGTCCGGAAGTTCCGGCACTGGGTCCGTCCTCGGCTGCTGCCGTGAATTTGCGTCGGCGCCCGCCCATGGCGATCCGAGGATGAAGGATGAAGGCGCGCGCCGCAGCGTAGGAGCCGACCCAGAGAGCTCTGCGAGGGCCCTCCCAGACTTGCCTTCCCTCTCTCCTCCCCCGCCTTCCCGGAACGCCGGGCTTTACAGGACGGGAGAGAACGCTGCCCGTCCGGGGAGCTTTGTACGGGGGACTCGGCAGAGATTCGCCTGGGCGCCTCGTGGCGGGCTGGGTCCTTCGCAGGCGGACGCGTCCTGCCCTTCCGCCCGCGCCGTGAGACGACCCCGAGCGCGTCGTCCCCATCAAGACCGCGGGAGCTGCACCGCATCCTCACGCTCGGCGACGAGGCGGATGTCCCTTCCCGGGCCTCATCGGCAGCATCTCCGGCCGCCCGGGGCGCGCGTCCGGAAAAACTCCCGTAGTCCAGAGCTCCGAGGGCGACCGCATGTTTCCAAGAGGTGCGAGTGGAGGAGCCCTGAGCGGTCGAGGGCGATCCCTCTCGACCCTGCGCCCTTCGCACTCCCTGCGACGCCCTCTCGGGATCTCTGGGCGAGCACAGCGGAGTCCGGACCGCGAGCCGGGGCTTCCGCGCGCGGATAGGAGTTTCCGAGAGGCAGATCGGGCCACACCCCTCTCCGTCGCGGAGCAAGGGCTCTCAGGGGAAAGTTGGGCACCTCGGTGGCGAACTTCTGTCCGTGGACCCTCCCAGCCTTCCCCAGAGCCACGCGGCGCCCGCTCCCCCACTTAGCGGCTGGACACTCTCCGGACTCCGCTCCTGCGTTTCCAAGGAAACGACTACGAATCCTGGAGCCCTTGCTCCATGTGTTCGATCCCGCCCATCGCCTCCAAGCTCTGGAGAGATCCCCTCCTGGGCTCCGAGAGTCCACGTGCTCAAGAGGCTGATCCCCCTCTTCCGCGCATTCGTGCCCTCAGGCATTCACGGGGACGGTCCGGCGCCGCCACTCCTCGATCGGCGGGGGCGCGTCGGAGCTCCTGTGGTCGTCTCGCCTTCTCCCCCCCCCCCCCATTCCACCTGTCTCTACGGAGACGCGGCTCGTGCGTCTGCTCCGATCCTCCCTGCGGGTTTGTCCGCAGGCCGCCGCAGCAGAGGGGGCGCTCGCCCATCACCATGGGAGCAAGGAGATAACGAGCGGGCGCCGTGCCCCCTCTGCTGGGGAAAACCTGCCGCTCGCGACGAGCGGCGTCCATGGAAACCGGAGCCGCCGCAGTTGAGTGCCAAGCCCGGTCTCCATGTCCACCGGTTCCGCCGGGCCCGAGGTCATGTCCTGAGGAACGTCTTTCCCGCGCGCAGCTGTCCGCAGCAACTCTCTGGGAGGTCCGGAGCCGCAGAGTGGCCCGCCGGCTCCCCTGCCCTGGAGGTTTCCGGACGGAGGCGATGCATTCCCACGGGATCCAGGCAGGAAGAAAGGACGCCGCCGCACGGGAGCGTCCAGGGATCGAAGAGTCGCACGTGAGGGCGAAGGTGCCGCCGCCATGCTAAGGCGGCCTCCTCGCGTCCTTGGCAACGGTTTTTCCCTGGCTGCCCAGCAGCTCCCTTGCGACGTGAGACCGAGAGAAAGGGGGAGGGAGGGGGGATTGCCATTGCTGCGCGGTGAGTCCCGACGGGAAGAGCCCTCAGGAGGGAACGATGGAAGCGTCAAGTGCTGTTTCTACATCCTTGGTCGACCTTCCCCATCCTTGCAGAATACCGTGTGGCTACCCACGTGCTAAACAATGGCGGGGGTACATCAACAAAAATACATATTTGCCTCTCGCGAAGACCTTATGCTAAATATTCTACACTAAACTATGCACCAATACGGATGTATTTAATTAATTACAACCATCAATTAATGACATGCACACGTTTCGTTACATATTAGGAGCTACATCTGGATACAATATATAGATTCAGTAGCAAGGACGAATGAAACAGCGGTTTTTAACCACAGCTTTCATTTTTCATTTCATTTGCTCGAATGACAAGACCGTGGCCAACTTAGAGAGTGCTCTCGTTCGCATGAGGGCTCGGCTAAGGATACGTGGACCGTGGCATCTAGCGGCAAATTGAAGAACTCGACCGGTTCTCATCCTTGCCGCTCGCTTCCAGTCCGCTACAATCGCTTCCACAGATGCTCCCCAGGCATCGCTTACGCGCAATTACGGCGCAACCCGCGATGCCCACTGGCAAGCTCTGGGGACGCACAGCTGCCACTTGAAACATTCCACTCGGAGGAAGTAGATCGGAGCAGCCGGCGAGCTCTCGCCCCCGACAAAGAGACGCGAACGCAGTGTTCCTCCAAGAGGAAGGTACTGACCATTCAGCTCTGCAGAGCCCTGATGGGATCAGTGAGGTCGGTATCTAGGTCTGGAGGGTTCCTGAGAGCCCCACAGGACTAAAGCTTCCTTGTGGCTGATGGACAAGAAGGAAGGAGCGCGGAGTCCAACCCGCTCGCGGGCGTGTCCTTTCGCATCTGAAGGGTTGCGCGAAGACCAATGAAGACCTCCGTTTCCAGTCCACCCTTTTTGTACAGCTTGTCTGTCAAGTTCTTATGAACCGGTTATTTCCCGCCTCCCAATTTACTACCGCTGTAACCATAAGCCATAATAAAAGATGAAACTCGCCCCGTCCCCCTACTCGCCCCCCCCACCCCAACACACCTTCGTCAACCTATGATGACATCGAGGCAGAGGCATCAGAGCGAGACTGTCACTCAGCAGGAGCTGCTGCACTGCCAGAGGCATCTTCTGACTGAGCAAATGCAGGGCTGAGGATGAACATCACGAGAACCAGATCAAAAGGATGCAAGAGGCTGAGGAAGGAAGATGATTTCTCAAGCTCAGGGACTCCGACAGTTCCCTTGCAAGTCTGGCATCCTGGTCAAGATGCTAGTGCGTCGTCGTGAACTGGACCTTCCGTTATCCGTTCGCTCTGCAAAGAGCAAACCATCCCTGAGGATTCTAGGACACACGTGGGAAGCGCCCTTTTTTTCATCTCAAGAGATCCGCAAGCCAGATGGCAGCGTGGGAATCGAGAAAGCCGTAAAGAGCGGGTGCTTGCGACTTCCTCAGCGCTTCCATCCCTGGATGGGCAGAAACGCGCCCATGGATTAAGAAATTGTCTTCCTCTTCAGAAAGCAGCATCCGATGATGCCCATTTTCACCGGGACAACATGTGCGCACTGACTTTGGTCTTTTCTCATTTCAGGAAAGAAAGAGGGAGGAATGAATTGGGCTTTCCGCAACAGCTGTTGCCAAAGGGACGGACCATTTTTGGTCGACACTCTCCGAGAGCGGAACAAGAGCGAAAGCTGATGGACAAGAAGGGCAGAAGACAAGGAGTTCCTGCGGGCTACGCTGGTTTCAAGAGACAGGAGCTGCCACTACCCGAGTTACCGCTGATTCAGAGCATCTGCTCCTGCCTTGCATGGCATTTTTCCAGGAAGCGTTTGAGGACGTTTCAAGTTTCGTGGACCATGGAAGAGGAGGGAGGCTCCTTTCCACTCCCCTCTCCCAGTTCTTTGTAGACGCGCATTGGATGTTTCCCTGTTCCGTTCCAGCTCTGATCTGCAACTTCCGCTTTAGGCCAGATTCTTCCCGCATGTTTCTTGCTCTCCGACATTCCTTCCAAGATGGCAAGAGATCAAAGCAGCGTCTGCAGTTACGGGAGAACTTGCTGAACCTGTGGATGGGATTTTTGTCTCCCGGATCAAAAGGATCGAACTCGCCGACGATTCGTCAAGCTGCGTTCCTCCTGTGCCAGGGATCATCGCCTCGGGTCTTCGACCCTGGATCGTTTTCGCCATCCCAGCCAACGTTGGCCCCTTTGGAGCGAGCCGGGACGCTTCGAAAAGGAACAGCTGCGGATCCCAAAGGGAAGGATGCACGCTATTCAGCCACCCTGATCCGTCGTTGGTGGAGCTTCCGAGGTACCAGAATTCGCTTCCGCACCTGCTCCCTTCATGGCTACCTCCTTTGATCGGGATCGCTTGTTGGCAGGCTGCCAAAAGCCCCGCCATCGTACAGGGATTCTTCTGGGGATAAGCATTTTTTCCGCCCTCCCTCACAGCGTGCATCGAACTTCGGCGAAGGGTACTTGCTGCGCCCGACCGAAGGACAGGGGTTGCCGAGTAGGTCCCGCCTACTCAGCAGGGGAACCGGACCATGAAACGACCGCGTCGGGATTTCCTGCAATGGAAGCCGCAAAAGCCGACAAAGGTAGGCACCAGCAGCAGGGTGCAAACACAGATCAACGGAGACTGCAGGGCTCGTTCAGATGGTAGTCTCTGCGGAGTCCAACGAAGAGGGGAATTTCGCATTCAGGAAAAACCTGCCGTGCAGCTTTGGTCTCACAATCCATCTGGTGGACGGAGGAAACGCCTCTGGACAAGCGAAATGCGCGCCGACGTAATGACGCTCGTTCTTCGCCGCCGCCTTCGAAAGGGAATGCGAGCTGCTCGGTCGCTGCTGGCTCGCGGGCGCAATACGTAAGCAGGCAAGCCGTGGCGCGCGCCCACGGATTCGGACTGTTTCCCACGACTGCGACTGCTAGTCAAACCCGAAGATTCTTTCCCGTCGAGCTGCACAACGTGCTCCCTAATCCACCGCGGAGAGGGCAAAGCGCGCGGCGAGTGCTGGTAGGAAGCTGCAATGGAAGATTGACCGGTGACACGCCCCGCACTGTGGTCCACGGGAACGTGTCTGATGCCATGAACCCATCATCTGGGCGCACCTAGTCATTTCCAGAATGCTTTACAGAAGCACTCTCAGCCTTTGGCCATCGGGAAGGCAATCCACCTTCCCTATAAAGGTCGACAAATGGGGCGGAAGAGCGAGGCTCACAGCAGTGTGCTCTCGATGGGTACCCACTGATGATCCAGTACGCGCTCCGAAAGGTCACTCTTGCATCGAATCGATTCAACTCCTGCTTCTCTGGCGTTCAAAATAGACAAAGGGCTCGTTGACAAACGCTAAAGGAGATCTTTGGGGCGATGAGGAAGATATCTGCTCCATGTCACCTTCAGCTGCATGCCTTGGATGCACTTCATCCACACAGGCAGAAACTCGACCACAGCCACGCACTTCCCTCGTGAAGCGATACATGCCTTTCGTGACAGGATTTCTCCATTTCATCACAGCATGAACCTTTACCCCCAAAGCAAATCGCACGTATAAGCCTATAAGTCACAATTTTCTCTCCTCCCTTGCTGAATTTCCATAAAATACGATTTCCCTTGACCTTCACTATATTATTGAATCATACGTATTTATTAATATTCTACACATACAGAGCACATTTTAATCCCTCCCCCTAAGATTCGGTTCTAAAACATCCAAGTGCATATTTGCTAAAACCGATCGAGTTGACTTATGATGTAAAATATATTTCCAGGACTGACTGAAACGAAATTCCTATATCACACCAGGTTTACGGATGAAGTACTATGAAACACCATCCAAAATTGTTCCCGCTAATCTTTGACTTAGTTGATCAGCATTTCAAATTGCATTTCTAGGGAGGAGCTGTGAGCCTCTACGGTGGCTGCACGTCCCTGTTGAAATGGACAGAGCTTCGGCCTGTTCAACAGTCCCACAAGAAAAAAAGAGAAGGCATTACTTAAAAAAAAAAAAAAAAAACGTGCGCTGTGGCTCTTGGGTGACTTCTGCGAATCTCCCTGCACACGTTGACGTAAACGAAGGTCCATCCGCATCGGTCCACAAATGCATCCTTTAAAGAACCCCCTGGCAACCCTGAAACGTGCGCTTTCTGGGCGTCTGCACCCCTGTATTGGCCAGCACCTTGAAATTCGAAAAGAATCCGTGACATTCCCTTCGTTTTGCCTACGTTGTTACCCTTGTGCAACACCGAAGAGGGGGACAAATTTCCTTTTTTGCTGAATGCCACTCCAAACAGGAGGAGAATTCGGATCCACAGACCGAAGACGAAACGTCCAAACGCGCAAGTCGGACGTTGCTCTTCGCGGCAGCACCGTCAATCTTGAATTTCAAGCTGAAATCAGCTGAATTTCCGTTTCCATCCGTGAAAGATTCAAAACTAAAATACTGCACCGGTGGACGGTAAAACTGACGACACAGTACAATTCCCTTTTCTTTCCACGGTCATTATTCTGTTCTCATGGGAAAATTGAATAGGCTTCCTTGCAATGAGGATACCTCACTGAATAGTTAATCATGGATCGGGCTAGCCGTTCTTGGATGTTGGCTAAGCTCCTCACATTACTTATCCGGACAAGATCCCGAAACTCGGGAGAAAGATGGGACAGCTATCCGGAAGAAGACGTCCTCGTCAGGGTTGCCAACCACTACGGGACCCGGACTGTGAACCTGCAAGCGGTTGGAACCACAGCCTTCAGGAGCGACCTTCCACCAGGCACTTAAGACGACATCCTCCTGTTTTACCATGGACGCATCCTGAGTGGGGGCAAGACAGCACACTGGACTGGTAACATCGATAACGAGCTCTGCAAGGCGTGTGGCAGCAGGGAGACCCAGCCCCAAGTCTTCACCTGCCCGACGCTGCGCCAGGGCCGGGGCATGCTGAAGGCGGTGACTGGCCTGCTGAGGACCACAAGAGCGAGCATCTTAGCAGGAACGCCAAGGTCCTGCGCTAAACCCCATGGTTCGGACCACCATCGCACTCTTCATCACGAGCGTCGTCATCAGAAGGGCAAAGATGAGGAACACGGGAGCTACAGCGCCCGCCATCGACGTACTACAGGGACTTATCAAACGAGAGATTGGGATCGGGAACTGCGGCAGGATACCCGCCTGGAAGGTACCGCTACATCTTGCGGAAGATGGCAGACGCGGTCCGAGCGAGCGAACCGCTCTCCGGTCCCCAGTGACCCTATTCCGAGGAAACCACCCCGATGGTGACATAGCAAACACTACGCGTGCAAAACAGCGGACTGAGGGAACCCACAGAGGGAAAGTGAGCGAAAGAGTGTGGTTTGTTGCCATTGTAGCATTTGTTGTTGATCTAGAAACTCGCCCCAGCGCTGCTCGGACCTGGGAAAAATAGGTTTCCTTGAAATGAGGATACCCCACTGAATCATGGATCGGGCTAGTCGTTCTTGGATGTTGGCTAAGCTCTTCACATTACTTATCCGGGCAAGATCCTGAAACTCGGGAGAAGATGGGATCTTTGGAGCTTTTTATACAGTCATGATGCTGACAGGAGAGCATCACCTGTATCCACGGAGGCAGAATTTTTCATTAGCCCGTCTCATTCCCGCATGTTTCTCGCTCTACTTGCAAAACCTACATTGCCATTCCTGCAGCAAGCGGTGCGTAGTGATTACGCGCTGCGCCCTTTTTTTCTTCATTCGTAGGGTTTAACTGTTAACGTTTTGGATGCAGTAAAGTGTCCCTCACTTTCATGTTACCACAAAATCTTGCTCTCATACTTGGGCGTTTCTGAGGAGGCTGGAAATTGCGGAACAATTCCGTTACACGAGTGGAGTTTCTTCAGCTCCATCAGGTGCACGACTGTGACGTAAAACGCCACCTCCTGACCAAGAAAATACCTGTTGCCAGGATGGGAACAGCAAATGTGGGATACAAGTGCAACTAAAATCCTGCAACTGGCTGCGCAAGAGAACGTCAATTGCAGGAACATCGTACTTTCGTACTTTCCCTGTGGGAATGCTCTTGTCTGGCACTTTCCAAGTGCTTGAAAAGAGAATTTCAATTCATTCAATTCATGTGGTAAAGCATCCGTGTGTCAATTCATTAACACACGGATGCTTTACTACATGATGACCTTGACTTTGAAATCTGTGTGTGGAAAGCAGCACGTGAAAGTTGTACCTGAGCAATTCTTGCTTAAAAGCTGTCACTTAAGGGCAGAATACCTTTAATGGGCAATATACACAAAAGAACTTAGCAACAGCATAAAAAACTGCCTATGTAAACACAATGCTGTAATTAGCATCCCAATGAATTCTACAATTTCTCTACTTAAGCTCTGGCTTTATGATCATTATGGATCTCAGTTTTTTTTTAGTTTCTTTCTGCTTCAGCGATTTCAGGATTATTTTCCCATTAAAAGTGAGAAAGGATCAGTTTTGCCATTAAAGTAAAAACCAGATATGAAACACTAACAAACATATGCATCTCAAGTAATTCACAAGAGACACAAATGGTATTTCATTGAAAATGTGATGAGAATGCTTTCATATCGGCATCAATATGTGAACAGTGTGTAAGTGAAAGGTCTACAGCCTTTCACTCACATGCTATTCACAGAAGTTGTGCTTACATGACACTTTACTGGAAAGAACCATCTCACCTTCCTGCACTCAGTGCAAATTGAAAGCAATAAGTCAGGAATGCACACACACACATACACTTCTTTAATTAGGAGGAAAAAATTTTTGTACAGAAGGAATACTCTTTTGCTAATTCATAACTAATCAGATTCCACACCTTGAGACCATGAAGTGCATCGAAAAGGCAACTCGAACAACAGCAGCACACAGTGCTCATTTGACTTTTTCTGTCTTCATGGTTATGCCGACAACTTTTCTCAGTACTGTTTCTTCACAAGAATCATCCACATCTGAGATAATATCCTGATTGCAAGTATTCTCGTTTCTTTATGCTGGTTGGGAAACATTGTGAAACACACTTTCATCACTTAAACTACCACATGAACTGAAATATTTTTCATTTTTATCTTAGTTTCACACTGCATAACTAACAGACTTTCACCACTGCATAAGCATATCCAGCATAATTTATCTTGACATTCAGGCTTCAGACCCCAAACTGACAACTTTTCATTCACATATACTTCAACTAAGTCACCAAATGTTACAAACACTGAAACTACATCACATAATACCAAATTAAATGAACTTCTAGGAACTTTAATACTACAGATTCGATGACAAATGCTTCTGTTGCAGGGTGGTTCAAGAATAGATGGTGGATTTCATTGCAAACTTAAGAAAAGTGATAATCCAAAAAAAAAGAAACTGGCCAATGAATGGTAAAATTAACAAGACTGCAGAAAATGCAGTTATAGAATTCCATGCCACCTGCTGCAGCATCAATCTTATCAAACTGAAGACAAGAATATGTGAACACACAAACATGAGTACTGCATTCTAACAACCATTATCCCTACTCAATTATCAAGAAAAAATAATCATAAGACCCTGGTTAACTAAAGAACAAAGATTCAACAAGGGGAGGGAGAGAAGGAAAGAGAGAAGGAATCTGTGAAATGGTCATGTTTTTGGTTAATTTCATAACATTGCATTCATTTTTGCTGGAAAAAACTTCAAATAAAATACTTCAAAGGGAAAGAAAAGGGATTCTACCCCATCAAATGAATGCTTCTTCTTCAATTTCAAGCATAAAAAACAGTAAATAAAATGAATAACGAGCATGAATTTTGGATGAGTATTTGGTGTAAGTATACTGAGGGCAAATGAAATTGAATCCAAAATATGACACTATTGAAAGCAAAATCATATGACTTTTTTTAAAAAAATAATTCAACCGCCTAAAAAGGGAGTTACTACTTTTTATTCAGTGACCAAACTGCAGAATGCTTGCTTCTCAACACTATTTTTAGGACCTTTGAAAACATATCTTAAGAGAAAACAACCTATTCAAAACTATTTGCCTCAGAATCCTAATCATAAATTATTCTTCACAATTTGCCTTGTTTCTTAAGCTTGCTTCACACATCTAACCATTCCAATACAAAGAACACTGTAGCATGCACAAATGTTGCAAGCTCATGTGCAATATCGTACCTATATGAAAGGAAATTCATCGAAAGCATTTTTAAGGCCTTTACTCTTACCGCATCTTGCACGTGACTTTTAAGTTGAGAGAGATTTAGAAAGGAATGACTTTGTAGATTGATTATAAAGAATTCAGTTAGTCTTCACAACTAACTTTGACTAATCATTACAATTATGACTGTGCCCTGTAGCTTGTATGCCTGCAATAAAATCTGCAAATGTTCAGTGTTTCTTTTTTTTATTCTTGGCACGATTTTTTTTACTCTTCAATCTCTTGATATCTCTTGATTTCACCCATGGGGGATAAGTGCCATTCTTATTTTTCAATGTCTTAAGGTGAGACCTTTTCCCACTCTTTTCTATTTCCACAAATCCATCTAACTGCATGGGTTCTGACAGACAAAATTAAAATATGGAATCAAATTATTTCAAACAATATCATATGTCAAGTTTAAGCTCACCTGCTGGGCTCAGTGTATTTGCAGTGGGTTCGGAGAGCATCTCCTGTGCAACCGTTCTTTTCAACATCTCCAATTCTTTAACTGCATACCGTTCTCGCTTAATTGCCCTCATTTTCCTTTTACGTTTGCTTCTAAGACTTTTTGCCATTGAAGTATCAAAACGTAGACTCCAACTATAACTCAATTACTCCAACAATGTCACGTGCTCCAAGACATCACTTCCTGTCAATGGAAATTGCCATATGCATCGCATATACTGTTCATAGTTTCAAAAATTGAGCTTGAAAGTCCTTTAAACACGTACAGAATTAAAATGCTAAAAATATAAAATATTTATTTAATGTAAATATTTAATTTTCAGGTTTCTAGTCTATGACTCAGTAAATACGTAATAAACGTACTTATTACTGTATCTGCTATAAACTGAATTGTGTTTTCCATAGCTGTCCTAACAAGAAATCATATTAACGGAATTGTTAGCTTCAAAGTGCATGAAATCATAGAATACTGGTTAGCTATTTTCAAGAGCTTCCTTAGCTTCTGGCATCAAAATAATTAATGTTCCGTAATTGTGCATTCTGTTGTTTTGGAATTAGCACTACTGAAATCAAAATCATATCAGAGTACCAGTGGTATGGAGTTTTCAAATAAGCTTGATACAATGATCTTTCTGGTTACTTTCCGAGTAAAAATTCATAATTTTATTTACTAATCACAGAATAGGGTTTCCTAGGAAACGAGGAATGAATACCATCCGCAATGATTAAAGTACTTTCAGGTTACGGAAATTCAGTTTTGCTATATATCCATGTGGATGCTTTTTTAAAAGATATCCTATTAATACTGCAGCACAGGATGTCCTTAGCAGATGTCACGAATGCTATTTTCGACTTTCTGATACTCTGACCCAAACGAACCTCAACCTCTAGTCATTCTTTTCTCATGACTTACGAGTTCTTCACTCCATTCAAACCAAGAGTTCATCTAACGGAACAGAACAAGAAAGAAGCATGATATGAAATGAAAGGTTTCGATCTGTGTCATTAGGTAAGGTACATTAAGGTGAAGTTGCGATGAAAGTCGTAAGCTTTCTTAGAAAAGTATGTTAGTCGAAGGATTCGTAGCACATCAAAGTATATTTTTCCGCCTAAAGGGAGATGCGTATGATCATTTTCTCTGATCACTCTAGCATGTTTCTGTTAATAGTTATGATCAAATTCAGTTTAACTGTTTTTGCATGCAGAGAAAGTGGATAATGATGAAAAGGGATGTGTATTATTATGGAATCGAACACTCCTTCACTTGTTATCACTGATTCTCCAACATTTGACTTCCAAAAGGTCAATTAGAAATACAGAAAATGGGAAATGGTTCAAAGACATGCTCCAGCAGCTGAAGCCATTCGGAAAGTGTTTGTACAGAATTTCGAACGTTTCATTAATTGTCTTTTCCAAAGAAGAGAGATTTCCCGGCAACGACAACATTCATATCATGGTGCTTTCAACGGGTCGAGCTTCATGAAAAGCTAATCTTGCACAGTCTCTCCACGTGTCATTCAAGACTTTGCTTAGGCGATGCCCAACGAGAATTCTGCCAGCCTTTGGTCGAGCAGTGCAGTCGCAGTGAGTCACAATTATTAGCAGTCAAAAATTCCTGTGTCCCCGGATTTGGACACTCACAAAAACCCTGCCACTTTCTTGTGTGTGATCAAAACTAGTCTGTTTATCAGAAGCAGCGAACAAAAGCTTGCTGGGCATCTGTTTTCGGCAGCTGAAGATGCCCGAGCCCAGGATTTCAGAAGGTTTTGTCCAGCAACCCCGTTGAGACTCATGAATTAGGTAATTGCTGTTTTCCATGGGGAAGCCTTTAAGGGATCTCCCATGTCCCTCTTATCTCCAATGCCTCGATTTTCATTCTTCGCCTGCTTTCCTTCGGATTTCCATTATCCGAAGATGACCGACTTCTCCGTTCGACATACACCTGACGCATAGTCCCTTCTTTTTACTTCGAAGACACCACAGCTAGAGAGCACATTCACTCTTTGTCACGAGGAAGAACTTCCTCCACATCACTCTACACAGGTTGCCTCGTTTTGCTTCCTCCTCTCGAGTACGGAATTCCGTACTTTGTACGTAATCTTATCGTGCTTTCACGAAGTCGAAGTACGAACCCGAGTCCAGTGAGATATTCTGTATGGCAAGGTGACCTCGTTTTCTAGATTTCCTGCTCTTTCTGATGATGCTGCGATGCAAAAAGGACGGAGTTTTCTGCGAAAAACCCCGATCTGTGCTCCTATACGCTCGAGATGACGTCAAGGCTTTGCGTAGGAATTTTTCCCTCGATCGGCTACCCCGAGCTTGTCCCACGACTTCGGAGAGATGACTGATGGAAGCTGAAGGTCTTGCATGCTCAAATAGATGACTTCGCGACCGGAGGCAATACACATCCCGGCGGTTTTCTCCAGTGCTCCATCTCTGCTTTCAAGAGCTCTCAAGCAACAGAGCTCGCTATTGAAATGGCAACCCAACTCCCCATTTCTGGAGGAAAGGTTGTGATGCACGACGACAACAGGGTTCGTCATTCGTGCCAAATACCCGTGAGCTGGCCCAAGAAGTGCTCTGTGAGACAAACGCTCTCTTAAGGACTAGTCGCTGAGGAGAAAACGCTGAAGACAACAGGGAAAACTCCAGCATCCAAATTCTACAAGGCCAGCTCTGAGAGGCTGCTTTGCGTCAGTTCCCGCAGCCATGCGGGTGTCACAGGACGCAGGTTCTCAGAGACAACGAAGGACGGCTATTTCTGTACAGGCAGATGAGAAAGAAAGCATACTCTGTGTGTCTCCCAGAACGTGTTTCAAATGGAGATACCCCCCAAGTTGATCACAGCCGACCATTGAGTGGAGAGCAGAAGTTCCGTTGGCTTTTGGGAAGCGTAAGAAACCTGCACTCGTTTGATCACTTCCCTTTATGCCCAGGTGATTGTCGGAAAGAAGGCGTGTGAACTGCTGTTGCTGAGGGACCATGCCAATGTCTCATCTGAAAAGAGGACATACCAAGGGGCCGCAAAGATACCCTGAGAACACATGGGTCCTTCAAAAACCTCTCTGCCTGATCTCTTTCGATCGCACTCGTAACAAAAGCCAAATGCAATTCGAGATTGGAGCTCCATTGACTGGCTGTCTGGATAAGGAGGTCTCCATGGATCGGAAGACGACTTTACTCACCAGATACACGACGCAAGTCAGAGGTTGAGGTTGGAGGAGAAAGAGTGCCATGGCTGTCTGTAAGCAGCCCCCGAAATGAACCGCTAGTCAGACTGCGGATGCACAAGAGTGGATCCTCAAGAACGGATGCAATCTCGTTCCCCAAAATCTGCATTAGCAAGAGGGGGGAAAGGATAAATGAGTTCTCCAAGAACAACAATTACTGATATTCTGCCAGCGCGAATCCGGTTTGTCTTTCTTGTCGAAGTCGTGTAGTACCTCTTTAGCAACTCACTGCCCATCGTCTAGTGTTCCTTCTTGTGGAGTCTCAGAAAGTCCACCCCCTTTATTTGGAGAGCGCAAATGAAAACTTTGTCTGTAGAGTTCTCGCTGGGAGGTGTGCAAAGCTCCCTTGCCTGGCAACATCCTCACCAAGGAGCGATCTAAAATGAACAGTCTGCATTTTGAACTCTTCATGCAACGAGCTGTTAAGGTGCCCATCTTGTTGCAGTTGACCTGAGAGACCACAGAGGATAACCAGACGCGCCAATCCTTCGCCCACTGTGTAGAAATCGGATGCTGAGTCGAAAAGAACATTCAACAGCTGAATGATTGAATCCACATCTCTCTGGGATCGTAAGATGCAACGCGCGCGCGGGCTCAATTGCAGTGTGCACTTGAATTGACACCCGGTTGCTTCGAGAAATTTATTCATATAAAATAAAGTTATAGGTCGGTGGCAGTTACACATATAAGAAGAGGAACCTGCCGACAACCGACACGCACGCCGGCGAGGTTCGCCTCGGAAACAGAGGGGGAGGGGTCAAACAAAAACAAAACTAAAACAAAGAATATACAAAAACTTTGGAGGGATCGGGAAGGGATCACGGGCTGCTGGAGGAAGTCCTCTGCATCCTTACTAGGATGCCAACAAGTTGCTGCTCCGTCATTCAAAGATGAGGTCACCTTGAAGGTATCCTTAGGAACGGGACCGCGGAATAGATTGCGTCCCTCCTCTGGAGATGCTCCGTGCAGCCGCGATCCCACGTAGGCAGCAAAGTGCTGCCGGGGCTGCGACCGGCGTGAGGGCGTCGCTCTGGAAGAGGCTCTCCAAAACGTGTCTGGGGGTTCGCAAGAAGCGACAAAGCGCTCCCACAGGGGACGGAGGACAACACAATCCATGAGGAGGTGCTGGAGGGACTCTCTCGCGCGGCATCTGTCGTAGTTCGGGCTTGCATTCCCCAGGGTTCAATGGTGTCGGCGGGTCCTACACGGGAAGCCCAGTGCGATAGCAAGAACGCCGACTCCTAACACTTTAGGGAGAGGGTTGCACTGTCCCAACACGCTGGGGGCCACTTCTCCTCTGGAGAAGTTTGTAGCAGCTCTCCCCGGCGTAGCAGTCTTTTGGGTGGAACGCCCAGGGTGGCAGCTTCCGCCAGATCCCGAGTTGTCCACGCACCCACATTTTTCTTCTTATTTTGTATATCACACGTTACTTCCCACCATGCTGGAAGTAGGCCGTACCTTGCTTCCCGTAGGGAGGACGGCACTGGGGCAAGGGGGTGAACGACGCCCAAAGCAGATTCCTGATGCTACCCAGGATCTCCCTCAACGATTGACGGGAGTATCTGATGTTCCGTAGGCAGATGCACTCTACCTCGCACGTGTCGTTGACTTTTCCCCATTCGAAAACGGACTCCTGGAGCCAGACAGTTCAGCTTTCGAGGAGGATGGAGATCCAGGGCTTCCAGCGGACCAAGGCAATCTTGGTAGGAGTTGGGAGCCAAGATGTCTCAGACTTCTCTAGGTGGCCACGACGACCGAGGTCAGTCCCTCTCAGCCGGTTGCTCGCTTGGTGCAGGACGCATGCCGGAGCGCACCAAGGTGTGGGCCACAACTTGGACGCAAGGACGAATCGGAAGTATGGGCCTGGAAGGACGTGAACTAATGCTGCCAATGACCATGCTGAAAAGAGTCATGCGAGGGCACTTGCAGTGAGTCAGGATCCATTGCTGGGTATTCACTCTGCAGAATTGAGCTCCAGCAGTGTAAGGTTGCGAGACATTCGGGTAGACGAAACTCTCTTGCCATCTTTAATGCTTCAGCTCACCAAAGGTTAGCCGTTTTGCCTGCGCAGACTCTTCTCTTTCAAGCACAGGGAGAATTTCAGCATCCAGGAGTTCCTTTCCAACGTGAGACCGAAAGAGAAACCGTGCCAAGAGTGGCAACCAGAAGCAAGAAGGCCTGTCGACCTGCATGAACCCTTGGAACGAGGCTGAGCGCACGATTCTCCCTCTTAGAAGATGGAGTCATCGAGTCGTTAGGCAGAATGCCATCCCCCAGAAAATGCAGGGACCCAGCAGGAGTATCTACATTGGACTGTCCAACAGGAGTGCTGAATTGAAGGAGAGGCTCGAAGGAGTTGCAAGCGCTCTCGCAACACTGGCTGCGTTATCCAAGAAAGGGCTTTGCCTCCAATCAGAGGTGCTCACGTGCCTCTTCTGCACCCAGCAACCATCCGACGTTGACAAACAGCAGTTCATGAGGATCCAGAAAGCATCTTATGAGATCGAGCGCCATGGGCGCCGCTCGTAAAATCCCTGCTCGTACTCCATACCAGAATGTGGAAGAAGGGTGAGGGTCGAAAGATGGGGATAGGAACGAGCAGGATCCAGAATTAAGGGCCTTCCAACAGTGCGCACGTGTTCAGCTAAATCTAAAAATTGACTCATTCATCAGCCAACTGGCAACTGGATTCGAATTTGTCCTCCACAATTGTTGCGGAAGAGTTGGTCGGGTGGAAAAAGCTTTTTGAGAAGTTCGAAACCCACGCATCAGTCCACATCAAGAAGACTGAAGAAGAGATCTTCATCCAGCTGTTGAGCCTGTTCCACGGTTTGGTTCCGAGCAGTGACTGAGCCAACCTTAAAAAAATGTCAACTAAGGAAACTGGAACTTCCCACAAACTTCACCTCTTCGTGATCTGAGTCAGAAATGGCCGGGATTGGAAGTTGACCCTCCGAGGCCCTTCCAAGAATCAGGAAGTCGGCTCCCATGGAGGTTTCCCTCCGGTTGTGAAAATAGAACCGTCCTTTTCTCTGAGGGGGAGCCTTATTGCGTACCATGAAGCTGGCTGATGTTCCCCTCAGGAGTTGGCCCTCCGGAGTGTTCAAGTGCGCTACTCCTTCCGGCGAGCGCCTTTCAGAGAAATTGGGAAGCGTCCCTTCAGGGTTGTCCTCCAAGGAGTAAACAAAAAAGGTTCCCTTGCAGGTTCCCTCTGGAGAGAAAGTTCCAGGAACGGATCCCTTTCCCTTCAGGGCAGAAACGAGGAGCGGCCCCCAGGAACCGGAAGATTCTTTCAGAGAGAATGAAGAGTGTCCCCTTCCGGTCGGAGACAACCAGAGAGAGATTTCCTTCGGGATGTCTTCCCATACTCATAGTATGGTTGCCTCCGGAGTACCCTTTAGCTTGAAGAGTTTCTTCACACATCCTCTGGTGGTGTGGACGGTGTCAAAGAGCCTCGTGAGCCATCAGGAGGCGAGGGACGGCTCTTGAGCACTTGCTGAACCAAGAGAAAGGAAGACCCTAAAAAAAAAAGCTGGAAAGGAAACAGCGAAACGGAAGAACCCCAAGAGATTTCCGTCATGTTTTTGTGGCGCACTGAAACAGCAGCGTTCTCCCCCTCAATTGACAGGGGTCGGTGTTGCTGGTGTTGAATGGGAAGAATCCCGTGCAAAGTGCGCCTTCACCACTTCACACGGGAAAGAGTGGACTCTGAGTGAGGCAGATACGGGAAGAAGAAGGGAACCCTTCCTCACTGCCTTTCGACTTTGCTGCCCTCCGACCCCTTTAAGATCGAATCGAGATGATCCTAGGAACCTGGAGTGGACCCCGGGAACATTTTTAAACGCCTCTTAGCGTGTGCCGCACGGCCGCTAGCCGCATCTCGCAGTCCTCTGCAGTCTTCGCAGGATCACGGCGGCCTGGAACGCGGGAAGAAGAGGGATGAAATGACAAACACCATCCATTGGGAGCGGTTCTTCCTGAGGACCACCTGGAGATGGCCCCACATGGGCGTATCCGGACGGAATTTGCCAGCATCCTGAGCAGGATGAAGAGAACGCCTGGCAGCGTACCGAGATCCTTTCCTCGATCCCTTCCCTTCCCATGTAAAATTTCCCCTTTCTGTGGTTTCCTTCTAGAAGTGTATAAGGTCGATTCTGTGCTCCTCTGCTCTCATGAGAAACGTCCAGCGTCCGTTGAAAGGACAATGGACTTGGCGATCAGCAGATGACCTGAAAGGAGTGACCTTTTGACCTTTTGACTTCGCCATGCCCAAGAAGCAAACGCGCGCCGGCGTTTGAAAGGCTGCCATCTTTATCTCAGTGCAAGAGCTCCACGAGCTTCTCCGTCTGGATGCTGACTTCGCCCTTCATCTCTCGTTCTCGTGCTATGGAGGCCCAAGTATCCGACCTTGAACTCTTCTCACGCCTCATGAGCGGCGCTACTCGGATCCCGAGGGGCGCAATATGTGCACTGTGCACCAGTAGCTCCAAAAACACCATCATGAAATTACGCAACACCTTCTCGCCTGCAATTGCACTCGTGCTCGGCGGGAAGTGACACCACGCAATGGGAAGGTCATCAAAAGGGTTTCGTATCACTTCCTCGCCATTCCGAGCGCCTTTCCTTGCTGAGAGTCGCCCTCTTTGTGGGTCGCCTGAGTTCCGCTTAGAACGAAGGAAGCTTTAGTGTATCCTCAGTGAAGTCCCCACTGAATACGCTCGTGCCCAAAGGAAGGATGCGCTCCCTTCTCTTCCCTGGGAGTAACCGGAGAAATCTTGCAAGATCGATGCTCCTGATTGGCATCCAAAGAAGAGATCTCGAATACGGTTGCAGTAACTTGAATCAGATTGCCTTCCAATGTCTTCCTGGAGCCAACAGGGAGTGCGCGTGACACCTATGGCACTCCAACAGCTGTGTCTTGCATATACATTTCATACATTTCTGACAGTTGGCATTGTCTTTGCACCCTTCTGGTGGTCTGCACGGATCGAAGACCTCTTCTCGATTCCTTGCAGACAAACTGGGTTTGCTTTCCTCTGACTTCAGCACCCCGCTGTCGTGTGCCTGCAAACAAAAGAAAGCCTTCATGCGTGAGCGACACCAAAGTCACACGGAAGAAAATCCCTCCAGGTTCTGTGGCGACTTGACCTGGAGTCTTTCCTGACCTTAAAGCCCTTTTGCGCTTGAAGTTGGCGGCTGCAAAGCAACAATGGTACCGACCTATCATTCTTCGCAACCGAGTGCTACTAAAGTGCCTTTGCTTTAGCAAGTCAGCTAGGGCGAGCTATAGGTCTCTTCTTCCAGTGTGCAAGGCTGGATACTCACCAACGCCGTTTTTAAGGAGAGATAACCGGAGATGTCCCCGTTCTAGTAGTTCATGAAACAAAGATGGTCGTTGGTTTTCGGAAGCAGACTGACAGCAAGCATTGCAAGACAACTCCCTCAGAATCGAATAGGCTACTACTCGATCTCGATCTCCCTGTTTCTTTTGCTTCGGCTGCTATGGAACCTGATGGGAACCCCACAGTCGAGTGAACCGTTCCTTCCTTCCCTTCGAGCATCCGGCCCGAACCAATTCGCTGCTTCCATGCCCGGTGACCGTTGACGCTCTGACAGAATACAGGATAAACAAGCAGTGTACCTTCCGCAGAGTTGTCCACCAGGGAGATGTTGTGGAAGTGATCTGGGGACCTCCAAGTTCCCGAATTCGTTTGCTATTGAGGTTGATCCTTCCCTCCTTGCAAGGACAAGAAAACCAGAGACATTTGAGGCTAATTATCGAATTCCAAGAGTGCGTTCATATGAAAATGAATTTCTTTGTGCACAGCTGACTAAACAAAGCAAACGTGCTGCACTGGCGCTCTTGAGAACATATGAAGACGATGATCTCTTCCTTTTCTTCATTTACCTCGATCCCAGCTCAAGAAAGACAGAATGTTTTTTGTTATGCTCTCCAGCAGGGATGGCATGGGCGTTCGAGCGCGCACACGGAAAGTCCTGCTCTTCCATGCCCGCCACTCCGCGGCCTTTCATCCCACTTCTAAGCACCTGATTTGAGGACTGCTTGCTACTTTGGACTTGGTATTCTCAGAAGAGCTTCGAAGGCAGATTTCGGATACCCTGAGCAGAAAGATGTGGAAGTATGTGCTCCTTTCCGATGTTCTTTTCTCCAGGCTGATGGTGACTTTGCAACTGATAATACGAGACTCTGGCTCCAAACGTGGCGCAGTTCTAGGCTGCGTGGTGAGAGATCGCTTCGTCAACTAATGAAGCACCATCTGACAGCTGCGGTTTCCCACCATCCAAAACCGCCACCTGGCAATGCGGTCATCAGCAGCAACCATCAGCGTCGAATTCATTCTGATGCTCAGGTTTTATCCAGAGATGAGTCGAGAGGAACTTCCGAGATGAAATGAACCGAGAAAATTCTCTTCGCGTTTTTCTGAATAGCATGCCCGGCTTGTCGTCATGGGGATAGAGCACGGGCTTCAAGGACACCATACCGGGAGCGAACAGAGACGGAATGCTAGGCACGGGAAGACGGTCATGAGGAGGTGGAGTTCTCCCTGAAAACCTGAGAGATTCACCCCGTAGACTCGAAATGGCTCTTCCTCACTGCTCCTGGAAGGGAAGGTGGAACTAGGAAGGAGTAAAGCAGTTAAGGACGAGAGAAGGAAGGGGTCATGGAATCGAACGAAGGAAGGAACACGTTTTAATTTGCTGTGCCTCTCCGTGGTCTCTACAGCCGCAGAAACGCCAGGAAGGCACCGTCTGCACGCACCGCTGGCTTGCCGCGTACTGCAGCAGATCGAAGAGCATGTGCTGCCGGATGGTCGACGACGCGTTCCGCAGCCTGACGACCTCCGTGCGTTCAGCGTTGGCACCTCGTTTTCGTGGAAACTGCGTTCCCGAACTGTGCCAGGTGCAGGTCGGTGGAGTCGATACTGCACCTGCTTTTGGACTGAGACACCCTCCAGGGGCTGTGGCGGAGGCTGGAGTCAGCGTTCTTGCGCCTCAAGGACACCGTCCGCGACCTGCTGCGGCGATTCCTCACACCCGACGGACTCTCGACCGACACGGCGATCGCACTGATGGAGCGGTTGCATCCGCTCCATCGTCGCGGCCCGCGACATGCTGGAAATGCAGACGCAGCGAAGGGAGGTCACCACGGTGGCTGACGCCTGTATGAGGAAAGCTGCAAGGTGGCCTTGCCTGGAAGAGGAATTCAGGTCGGAGATCGCCGGCAGCTGGCGCAAGTACTGAAAAGAAGGAAAGGACGGAACCGGTTACCCCTGAGCCCATCCTCCTTTTGCTTATTGTCCCCTTATTTATTTTCGTCTTTTCCCATTCGCTCCCACTTCCGAACTTTTCTTTCTTTTTTTTTTTCTTCCTGTCTCAGGAAGGAGCGAACCAAAGACGCCTGCTCCCATCTTCCCATATTTCCATACTTATTTCTTGCCATGTTCCTTCCGTTCCCTATTTTTAGATGTCCCAACCTGCATGTCGGTGGACCCTGCCCCTAAACTTCTTTTGCCTCCGGTTGGGAACCGAGTTCCCATTTGGTTTATTTCCTATTAAATAAACACCCCTGCGTGACCGGGTGAAAAGCTTCTGTCGAAGTTGGCGTGATATGCAGAAGTGTTTGGAGAACGCAGAGAGGAAGCGCCGCAGCGTTTTGCGCAAGCGCAGAAGTCGAATGGCTTTCGCTTTCCCCTGCAACAACGCCGCTGGCGTGAAGGCGATCCCGACGAGAGGGACTGCTGTGCTCCCCAGAGTTAGCGGGGTCGCTGTGTCCCCCTTTGGAAAGACCCGGCGTCCGAAAGACTGGGCGGTCAACTCCAGCAAAATAGAATACTGTCCGCAACCTGGTTGCAGAGATCGTTTTCGTTGCCGTGGAAGCAGAGAGCAGCCTCTGATATGAGGTCGCGGATGCGTGTGAACCACAGGGGGGATCCGACTCTGCGGAATCGAGGCCTTTTACTGTCCATCCATCCTCTTCCGGCATGAATTCTTTCCAAGCCATCGCCACGCCCTCTGGGAAGTTCTTTTCCATTTCAGGGACGGAATGGCCGCATGAATTCCTTAAGGTAGACTGACATTAGAATCTCAACCTCCCCTCTCTTTGCTGGAAGGATCAGTCATCAGCGGATCACTTGGAGTATCTTTGGCAATGACAAAGAGATGCCCACCCACACAAGGCTGCGGAAACATCTGGATCCATGTTGAGAAACTCGAGCGTGCACAATCCACTCTGCCTTTCGTCACTCCTATTGCATAACGAGCGACGTCTCGTGCTCACAGTTTCGCGAATGGCGCATCCTCGACAATCAATACACACAGAGAAAACCGAGCGCCAACAACATACAACATGGAAACTGGGATCTCAATGTCTCCAGATGAGGTATCCAAGAGGTCACCCTAAGTAAGCACCAGTTTGCCACAGAGATATTTCGTTTAAAAGAACAAAAAAGCATCAGAAATCTCCTTCTCCGTATTTCCGATTGAGCGGCATCCCCACAGCAAGTTGGAAAGCACTACGGAAGGCGGAAGAATTCTCTGGCTAAGTGAACGTGGCAACGCTGTATGACGTCACTGCCATCGAGTCATCAAGCAGGGCGGCCTTTTTTCTCACTAAGCTCAGACGCTTCACCTTCAAGGATTTCTAAATGGAAGGTCGCTGCAGGTTTCTGATGAAAGTCAGACAAGTGCGTGCAGCTGCAGTTGCATAGAGAAGCTGGGAACTGTGCCACGGCATCACGACTGCGGGAGAGTTGAGGATGCCGCAAAACCCTCGCTATTATGAGGTCACTTGGGTTGTTGCTTGTTCTCATCTGATTTCGAAAGGTCGCACCGATTCTCTTTGCTCCCTTGCTCGCAACCCATCCTTTGTGGAGGCTGCTTGTTCCCAAGCGGACGGTGGAGACCAGCTTGTTCTTCTCCAGAACCTGGCTGGAGTTGCAACAGCGAGTTGCGTCCCACGGTCGGGAGAATCCAGCATTCCCCGACGGCCGATGACGAAGAGACCGACGGGATGACCACGTGCCAAGAGTCCTTGAAGTCGTCGTCGATTTGCAGAGAACATTCAACTCGAACGATTAGGACGTTCCTGGACGTCTTCGCGGCCTACCTGAGCTCCAGCTGGCCCGGTGCTATTATCAATGCCGATTTCCGGTCAGGACTTTTGGAGGCCGGAACGTTTGTGGCGCGCTAGTGCGACGCCGTATCCGGCAAGGAGACATCCCAAGACCCCTTCTCTTCAGCATCCACTTCAAGTTGGTGCTGAGGGCACACAAGGTGGCCCTTGCTATCTTGCCGAGCTCGTGCCCCGCCGGCACGGCTGCCTTGCCTACCTACGCTGACGATCTGCTGCTGCTGCTCCACGGGTCCACCCTGGAACCAAAACTCGATTTTTACCCGGGTATGCTGGGGCGTTTATTTAGGAAATAGATAAACATTTACAAACTCTGTGGTTGAACCAGTGGTCGAACCCCTTTTTTTCTGAACTAACCTGTCGCGCTACTGGTTCGCAGACTGGTGAGTTCCACCACGACAGCAGAGGGGAAAGGACAAACAAAAAGGAAAAAAACAAAAACAAAAAATAAAAAGAAATAAACTTAGGGGTGGGTAGCATCCTTTGTTGGATGCGGGCAGGCTCTTGCTGGATGTGGCTGTTCAAGTGGGACCATCTCGATGTCATCCTCATGAATGGGACGACGAAGTGAATAGCCTCCTTAAGGAAGCGACGATGCGGCGTAGGCAGTCCAAAGCTGATGCTAGCGAGGCTGCTGACCGGAGCGCTCGCGGTCAAGGAGGGTTTTCATAGCGTCCCTGGCATTGCTGCCGGGAGTCTCTAGGGCCTCAGCAAAGCGTTCCCAGAGATGCTAGAGAACAGCACAATCCACAAGCGGGTGCGGGAGAAATTCGCTCTCCCGCATCTGCCATAGTTGGGTCCACACCTTCCCTGTGTCCAGTGATGCCAGTGGGCATTGCACGAAAGACCCCAGTGATATAGCATCAGCTCGAACTCCTGCCACTTCAAGGATAGAGTGTGGGAGTTCAAGAGCACTGGGGGCCACTGCAGTCTTTCCCAGGAATACCTAGTAGCTCTCCCGAGCGCAAAAGTCCTCAGGGTGGGGGGCACTTGGGGTCGCAGCTTTTGTGAGCTAGCCCGTCGTCCACTCTCAGAGTCCTTTTACCCTTCCGAAGATCCCATCGAGTTTCAAGGCTACGTAGGCATGCAACTAGATGGGAGTTTATTGTAAACATCATCTTGTAATTGTTCCCACAGAAAAGGAAGCAGCAAGGAGGTTCTTGGCCACGCACTCTCCGATGGGTGTTCCAGGATCTCCCTCAGCGAGCAGTTGTTGTAAAAGCAGTGGAACAAGCGCCCAGAACAGGCATGGCTCGCTGTGCTTCGCCCATGTGCGAACGGTTCCCTGCAACCAGGCACTACCGTGCGCAAAGCGACAAGAGATCCCGCTGTTGGTCCTGGTGAGCGTAGCCACTTGCCTAAGCTGCAATCCGCAGTGAGAAATGCTGCGGCGACGGCGCGCAAGGAAGGATGCGAGTCCTCCGCGGCCAGTGGCCTGCTAGGTGAGGAGGAGTGCAAGATCGCACCAGGTGATGCTGCGGGACGAGCTTGGAGATAAACAGGGCGAAGCCATCGGCGGTGGCAGTTGGTGCGTCGCTTGCTGTGGAAGCAGACCCACGACGAGTGGTTAAGAGGACATCTGCGGTCTTATGGACCGATGTAGTCTTTCCTTTCTCTGGTACTAAGAACCTGCCGATTTACAGTTTGTGGAGTGCTCGGAAAGTCGACCTATCGAGCGATGGACTGCAGCGTACCTCCGCTCGTTCATCCTAGAGAAAGGTCAAATCGCAATGTGCGGCTGTATATGCAAGCAAGAGGATCCCATGAAACCTCCAATGGTCTTCACCAACTTATTCGCTGCTTGAAGGAGAGGTCAGCAGTGCCTGGAACTACAACCGACAACACAGTGACGAGTGACAACACAGTCATGAGAAGAAAAGCCGAGCTGTCATCATCTTCACTTGAAGATCCGGAGGTGATCTCCTGGTCTTCTGATAAGCTCGAAGATCCAATGATCCGATTGAACAGTTGGGTCTTTGATTTCATTCACATTTTCTATGCGATGCATTGCTCAAAGAAGAGACTCACTTTATAGCCCCTACCACGCCTGTGCTACATTGCAACATCCGGAACCCTTTAGCAGCAGTGACCTGAGTTTACTTTTCCTCGTATCCATCACTGAAGGCTGGTGATTCAGGAAGTTCTTCCTGGAAGGCTTGACATTGCTATGTGGACTTGTATTGTGAGCCAAAGATCACTGGAGAGCATCCAAGCTTGCATTCTCCTCTGGCAAAAAGAAACCACTCAGATGGGAACTTCGGCCTTCGGAAAGATTTCGTTTGCAATGACCGCAACTTTGCTGGAGGACCATTTCCGCTCTGCATCAAGGCTCTTTATAGGAAATGGCCACAACCCCCGCACATCCTGCCTCTTTTGAACGGGAGGGATCCGGGGATGGAGTTAGAGTTGTGAAGATGGTTACACAACGCCAGAGCGAGAGAGAGGGTGGCTCAGCTGAAGATGCGTAAGTAGTGCCTCCGTGGCCTGATGGCTGCATTACTACTGCTTCGACATTTGCTGCCTTCCCTTCCTCATTCACTTCCGTGAATGACCACAGAGGTCTTTTAAGATACCAAGAAAGAGACGGGCATCGAAAAGATGCTCGGATGCTCATTAAGAGCTTGCTTGCGCATTTTGCAGTTTTTTCGGCTCTCTCCCGAGAATTGGCGCTGCAGTGGCTTTTTGCGCTCTTCCCTTGCGGAGGGAGTTCTTTGTGGTCAGACAACCCGACTTGGGACCACCTCAAGGAAGTGATCTGTGAACTCGCTGCTGACTTCACCGTCCTTCCTCCTGTTTCAGATGCTACCTTCATGAGCGCGGCTCCACCTCGGTCCTCGTTCGAATGCTCCTGTCGACCGTGTGACCAGCTGCCCGAAGTCCACCCGTGAGCCGAGATGCTGCAGGCGGCAAACTTCTCCAGTACAGGAGACAAACCCGACATCCACGCGATTCTCTGCTTTGTTTCGCTTTTATTTACGGCTGGCAGCCGTCAGCAGACTCCTCCAGAAAGCCTGCCCACGCTTTTTGTAATCTTCCTTCTGTTCCCGTCCGCCGCTTTTCCAGAATGGGGCGCGTGCATAGCCTCATCCCGAAGAGGGCTGTGTGCTAACCGGCTGCTGTAGCTCGCTCCTGGAGTTCGCAAGCGCGTGTACATACGCCATTCCAACGGTGCCCCCTCACTTGGATGCAGGCCGTATTGCTCTTCCTCCACTGGGGATTCCAGTGTGACGAGCGACGGCACCGGGTTTCCGGAGAGGTGGCATCCTTGAACTGTGCGAGGTGTGGGTCGGCGAAGTCGATTCCTCCGCACCTGCTTTTGGACTGGCATCCCCTCCAAGAACTGTGGAGAAGGCTGGCATGAGCAATCCTGCACCAGGAGGACACTGCCAGAGACGGTGGAAGGAAGAACCTGGAAGAGGAAGCCAAGGAGATCACCGACATCCACCGCCGGTTTATGGATGGTTAGGAACGGCGGACCTGGTGATTCCTATTCCCTCCCTCTCTTTATTTTTTTTACTCCCCATCTCTATTTGGTCCGTAACTTCCTCGGTGCTTTTTGTCTTCATCCCGGTGCGTCTAGAGCGAACCCAAAGATCCCTGTCCCATCCCGCCGTATCTATTTTTGGTTTTCTCCCTATCCCTTTCCTCGTTCCGGACTTTCTGTTGTCTCGGCCTGCCTTCTGGTGCTCCCCTTAAACTTCTGTGTTAGTCGGTTGGAAACGGGGTTCCCAACTGGTTGATTTTTTCATAAAATGAACTCCCCGACGTGACCAGGTGAAAAAACTTCTCTCCTGTTCCACCTAAGAACGGAAGCTGGAATCACCACAATCAAGTAAGAGTAATGAATCGTAATGTCACCGCTGACAGAATTTAATTCATGCACGAGTTCATTGAGGTACTGGTGCGTCCAGAACGCCTCTATTTCTCCTTAAAGCAAGCATGGACACGTAAATCATAGATATCCTTTCCTGGAGTCCAGGAAGCAAACCTCCTAAGAGAGTTGTCATGAAGCAGATGAAGACATGCAAGTCATTATTGGCCAGGAGGTAGAAAAGGTGGATTTGACCGACTGTCAATATGTCTTTCGTCGCCAGCTGCTCCGATAACCAACAAGTCATTCCCGGTATGTGGATCGTGCTGGACAACGAGGTACTGAATTTGCAGAAATGGTTGAACCTCTCCGTGTTGTAGAGTAACCGGTTCCTGGGGAACTTCATCAACTCTGTCTGGATGAAACTTTCTATGTTATTCTGAACCTCCATACTCTCCTGAGGTGAGGAACTGCGTACGCTGGAAGGGGTGGTCTGACTGAGCAGTGGAAAAGCACGAAGTAGAATTCAACAGGTATAAGGTGGAGACGGTGGTTCACTGACCTCATCACCAAGGCAACCCATTGTTCAGCTTCCGCTTCCACGATGGCAGCCTTGGTGCGATCCTGAAAGCGAATGCGGCTGCGGCTGCAATCTGAGTCTCCTACAGGGAAGCAAGCGCGATCTTCGGAGAGTCAGTTGCGACCGCAAGTCGCATTCTCCCCTGCCCACTGGCACCCGGAACAGGTTGCCGGCACTTGCTGGGTGAATTGTTCACTCTCATTAGGATGTGATTCCCGTGCAGCCGAGGGATCCAGCACAAAGGAGGTACAGCAGTCTTCTTCTGCTGCTCCTGCGTTGAACTGCGAGTTCTCCTTTCCAGGACTGCTGCATTGTCAGCCTTCGGGATCATCTGTGCACGGCGTGTGACATCTCTCCTGGTGAGGTTCGCACATTACCGACCCCTTTGGAACCGACGGTGTCATAGCAGGGGTGTTGCTCATGAAGTGTTGAGATCAGGCTCATCCACGAGATGGGGTCGAGGGTCAGGAGAGCATCAAAGGCAAGAAGAGAATTCGCCAGAACTCTCGACTTTTGGCGTCTTCGCAGAAAGGTCGGTGCTAGGATCTGGCAAGTAGGAAGCCGTGTCTCCTCAGCCCATCGCCCTCCTGGTTTTGACCTCAAGGGTCAGCGGATCAGTGGGAAATGGGGTGACAAGGAAGAAGGCAGCAGAGAGAGGAAAGCACAGGAAGATGTCCGATAGCAGGGTCGTAAGGATGACCTAATGGCCCTGCTTTAGCCTTCGCCAACTCGAAAAGCAGTCGAACGGCGGAGCCAGCGGAGAAATCCAGCAAGCGCGAGTGTTCAGAGCCGTTGGAGGCCAGCGAGAGCAGAAGAAGCAAGAAGAGCCCACTCCGAAGTCCCAGCACGAAAGGGGTTCCCTTGCGGGCTCAGAGCTGCCCCGTATGATGTCTGCAGGCTGGCGGAGTCCCCTCTTGCCCGAATCTGCCCAGTCATGGTTACCGTTAGAGACAGAGATTGTCTCCACAGTAACTCCCTCTCCTTTCAGGCCTTCCCACTGCCTTCTTCCTTTGGAGCTCGGGACTTGCAGGACACCACAAAGTGATCTCGTGTTCTCGAAGCGACTTCCGATTTATCTCCTGGTTCTCGAGTCTTCTGGAGGGAACCGGGAACCCTCTGTATACGATTGTTCCCTTCCTGGTGCACGCAACGTCCGGCATGTGTTGGAGACGAGGCTGCAGACTGAAGGAGAGATGGGCTGGGGACAGAAACCTCTTTTCTATTGCGCATGCTCCTTCCTCGCGCACTTCCCTCAGATGCCGCGCAGGCCTCAGATGGTGCAACCGCACCACTCCTTCGGAAGGGTGTGTTCCATTGTTCGGGAAGTAGTCCACGTTTCACCACGGGAGGAGAGGCGCAAGTTGGGAGGTTGCATTTGTTTCCGGAGTGGCAAAACAACTCTGCTGGAAGCAAGCAGACCAATTCTGTGCCAACAAACATAAAGGCATCAGGAAGAATGTTTGCAGATGACCGGAGAAACCAGTACCCGGATCTTCCTTTCCTCTTCCCTACATCCGTTCAAAACTGGGATGGAGGCTTCAAAATGAAACGGCGATATTGACTCCCCTTCCTGCTGAGGACCTTCGGGATCTTTCACAGCAATCAGCATCCCCACATTCTTTGAGAATTCCCAGACCTCAAGAAGAAGACTCGAATTTTCCTTTTTGATACCGGGATGCAGTTACCTTGGATCACCGCAAGAAATCTCTGGGAAATCTGCCAGGAAACTTTCAATTCCAGGTTTCTTTTTCAACTTCAGAAGGCAAAGGGCGGAATCCCTCGTTTTCACCCGGATATGCCGGGGCATTTATTTGAGAGAAACAAAAGAACAATGAATACTTCACGTGGCGAGCCCAGGGACTCACCACTCCACGACAGCTTGCTTGGTGCCGGTGCGGAACCGGCGAGGTCCGTCCGACGCGCGGGGGTTGGGAAAGAAAAAAAAAACAAACAAAAAGTTCAAACCTGGGAGGGCACAAATGTTTTAGGGATGGGAGGGTCCTCTAGATCCTGTTGAGGATCCTCACAAGCTGCGTCCTATCTGCGCCCAAATGGCTCCACTTGCAGACGGTTCGCACGAAAATGCGAGTCCAACTTAAGGCGTTGCCGGTTGGCTGACGTCTTCTTCTGGTTGCGTTCCAAGCCGCCACGATCCCTCGAATGCAGCAGAGGACTGCTACACAGGCGGGCAGGGACAAGGCGTCACGACAGAAGAGGCGCCTGAAAACGTCCTTAGGGCCGCATCCGCGCAAGTCCAAAATCGCCGCAAGACGATCCCAGAGAGGGCGGAGGGCACTGCACTTAATCAGAAGGTGGGGGAATGACTCCCTCTTGGTCAGATTGTAGGGAGAACCCCCATTGAGCGCATACAGACGTGCAGTTGAGAGATCTTCCGTACACCTCGGCTTTCATGATCACCCTCTCTGCGCTTACGCGAGTTCCGTTCCTCAGCACTCGGTGCGGTCCCACCGCGCCTCGTGTGTTCTCGAAAGATTCTCAGAAACAGGAAGAGCTCAGGCCGCTCATTGATGCCGCGTCTGGGAGCTTCCGAAGAAGTTACGTGCCAGCAAATGTTTGGCACTTTCAACGCATTCTCGACAAGCTGCTGAACACACGTGAAGGTCACCGCTGTCGATGATTCTAGTATCACGAAGAGCTTTCAAGAAGCCACTCCCATGCCGAGCATTTCGGTAGGTTTTCCACCTACACCCGGTGGTAGGGAGCTCCCGTTTCCTCAGCATTGCTGTTATGAAGCAAAGAGGAATGGGAACGCGATGCAATCACCACCATCATGGAAAACAAAACGGAATGTTTCATCCAAAAGGTTTTCGAAGTTTCGAGGCACATATTTCGAGGAATTCTGGATATCTTGGGTATGTTTTTCGGAAATGCAACTAGCTGCTCCAGAAGGGCGTTTCGTGGATAAATGTGCACATAGGAGATCACAGTATCTGATAAGCGGTGCTAGAGCTCATCAGATACTGTGATTTCTTGTGGCATCTGAGAAGTCACATTAGTCACAATTCCATCTAGTGTCTTTCCTCACTTTGAAAAGCCCATTTTCAGGGAAACTTTCGTTTCTCTTTGCCCATTTGGGCCTTTGGAAGATGAGAATGTTATTCGTAAGGCGCATGCTGGGCACGGTCTGGAATGTTGCGAGGGAACGCTATGGCCCAAAGATGGCGAAACCGTCAGTTCCTCCTAAGTTCCGGAACTTGAATGGGTCTAAGGTGTGGAAAACACACAAAACCAAGTGGGTAGGGGATGGAAGATCTCTCTTGCACCTAGCATCCAGCGTGCACGTCTCTATGCAGGCGATCAGCAACAGATTATCGAATCTAAACACATGCTGCACGCGAGTTTCAACTTAACCCAGTTGACCTTTCTGCTGACGATGGTAAATTCTCAATGTGCTCAGATTCCGAAACGAGATATTACAGTTGGCATTCATGGCCACGAGGCTAAAGGAGCGCATTTGTAGGGACGAAAGGATAATCGACGAATGGAAAAATGTACGTCGCGGTCATGAGTCCAGTGAGACGGAATACCTGAGACAAGGTCCCAGGTCACAAGGCATCAGTTGGCGATATAAACCAGAGAGAATGCATCCTCCTGCCGCACAGCAACACATGTACGTACACTGTCCAGCAGTTTGTTTACTTGAGATATCTCACTGGTATTGCAGATGAATAACTCCCAGACTGTGTTAAAGGTTTTGAAAGAGACACAGGAACAGCAGCAGGAACTTCCAAAGCGCTGTTTCTGGACACCAGTTAATAAGGGAGTGGATCCGCCATTACTGCCAAAGGGCTCGCAAGACAAGCCGCACCATTTTTAAGGTGTGCGGTCCGAAATATCCAGAACTCCGATTGCTTGACACCCAAGGATGTTAGGGGATGGTCCTATTCCCTGCATGTCGAGGAAATGCCCTGACAAAAAGTTTTAATTTTCAAAGACTTGTGAACCCGTTTGGCTGACCTCCCATTTCCGAAATCTTTGATTCCAACCCATTCCAAAGTTCCAGGAATCCAGTAACTGCTCCAGGAAATGCAAAAGGAAACGGATGTTGCCGAAAACAGAATGCGGGGGCACAGACATTCGTAAGATACTCCAAGAGATCTTTAGCAGGAGAGGGAATCAATACAGCGGTTCCATTGTGAAGTCTTTATCCCAGTTTTGAGCTGACCTGGAGAAGGGCTGTCTCTTCATAGGAGAAGCACCTTGAGCTCTCCGTGTCACTCCTTCTACTCCGGGTTCATGGAACTCTTATCTTTCTGTCTTATTTTAGTGCGAGATCACGCTTGCCCGCCAAGTTCTCGCCTCTGCCTCAGAGAAAGAGATCATCTACGCCTCCAGTCGTTTGCAACTGACGTTTTTCTCGTGTAGAGCGGACGGCCTTGCAGATAGAGGAGTGGCAATGGCTGAGACCCACTTTCTTCGGTCCACATCTACTTCTTTCAGGGAGACATTGTCAGATCTTTGATAGGACACTAAGCATGATGCGTATTCAGGTGCTCACTGGCCCCTACCGACGTAGTTTGCAAAGCTGCAGTAGACGCACTGACGTCCTCGCCACAGGGCAACGATCGGCTTCAGTGAGAATCCAGGAGCCCTCACGAAGTCTCGACTGCAAGGTAGCAACGACGCCAGGCCCTCGCAACAGAGTAATCTGCTCAGGATTTCGCGCGCAAAGGCACCAGCATGCTGCAACCGGTTCTTGACCATGAAGGTGCCATCATCCCTGACTGGAGCTGCAGATCCATCTTTTTCATTCCTTCTCCACAGCTAATAGCTCGAAGAATCTCTTGAGTGCCGCCGTCGGGGATGACATTGGGAAGAGCTATCTCTTGGCAGAGGTACTGCAAGTCGCGAAGAAGTTTTCGACCCTTGCCGCAGAGCTGTCTGTCTGAAGGATAAGGGACAACAGCTATTGATTAGCGAGATGGAGTGCCTCCTCTATAATTACAGGAAAGAAGAAAAACCTTTAAATGAACGTCTTAGCGTCATCGGGTAAAAACTGGATCAGCACGATCAACTCCGGTAGCAAAGAAGCCGTCTCTGGAAAAACTCCGCAGGCATACCGTCTCCCCCTGGTATCTTCCTCTTCCTGAGCGCTTCGGAAGTGGCAATGATCTCCGCGATCGAGAGCGGCTCCTTCAGGAGCGCTCGTTCCTCCTCCTCCCCCTATCGCGGTGGTGCACCCCTCCGTAGTCGTTGAGAAGAGACACTGTCCACCGCTGCCCGTGCGTCCGCGTGCAGATATGCTGGAAATGCGGGACTTTGTTTTGTCGCTGCCAGGAGACCCACGTGGAGAGTCCGGGATTGGCTACCTCCTGAGGCATCTGTCCTCAATTCCGGTAGCTCACTCGTGGAATTCGCGTCAGCTCCTGCAGCCCACAGAAGCATTGAGTTTGCTTAAGAGCTTCTACAGCACTGGAATAATACTCTGGAGAGCCGTGTTCGATGCTATGCAAACCCTTTCCAGGAAATGTTGCTGATACTTGAGAAAAAAACGCGTGTGTTTTTTGAAAACGACAATTCGTGTTGCTCTCGGGATCGACGAATCCCGCAATGTGGTTGATTTGCTTACAATGCAAGCAGAACTTCCTAACAGATCGGATATCAGCGGAAGCCCTCGAAATTCCTCCAGGTTACTTAACCTGTTTCTTGCCCCATCTAGGGAACCAGTACACATCAGAAAACCATCCCGAGACATGAAAACAACGTGATCATTTCAAACACGCGTGTCGTGAGAATGTCTTCACTTTCCAAATCCCGGAACAAACTGATTAGAAAAGCCTTCATGACGACAAATTCTGTACAGCATCGCACAGCAAAAGTGAATGCATCTGCTCTAGTTGACCAAGGAAAGCATTTGGTGGCTCACTCTTCGACACTTGTGTGCGATGCGAGAATGGATCCTCTGGCCTTGGCGTTCGCTCCTCATAAGGAGCGCCGGATGGTTTCTGCATATCAGCAATCGGTAAGCATCATCATCCAGTGGGAGCCTAAAGTGCTTTTCTGAACATGCCGATGGTGTGAAGGACCACGGGTCTGGTGAGCAACGGAGAGAACAGACATTTTTATGGTTGGAACAACCAGGTCACCAATTGCGAGGCTCATTTCGAAAGTAAGAGCCGATTGGATATAAAGAGAGCACACATAAAAGAAACTCTATTGCTGTTCGTTGTGTGCAATTACATAGCCTGCTTGTAAGGAGCTCTGGAGAGTCTTCCGCAGTTGTTATTTTCTTCTCCCCGTCTTTGCGGGGCTTCCTGGACTTGCTCGAATTCCTCTGATGGGAGAACATTGTCTAGTTGGTTGTCGGTTTTCGTTTTCACTTGGGTTGCACAGATAGCACTTGAGTACCGGATACAGATAGTCATCGTGCGGTGCCCCAGTCCCACCAGCTTCTTCTTTGGTACGCCTAAATGCTGTAATACTTGCTGTAATCACCAGGATCCCATGCTCTTAGAGAGCCGACGATGAGCGCGTGTACTGTACTTTGTTTTCCACCATTTCTTGGTCGCATTGCTACATCCTTGTATTTTCCTTCCTTGCTCATTCCGGATGTGCTGAACGTCTTCTTTCGTAGGGGCAGCAGATGTCCAGCACACAAATCCGATCTCCTTTCTAATTAAAATCGGGTCTGGTTTTCGGCTGCAAGTGGTTCCTGGCACTCTCCGGTTTCCTGAAGCAAGACTCCACTTAGCTTCATCCACTGCGGCCTTGCTGATGATTTCTTGGATTGCATCCTGGCGTGCCATCGTTAGAGGAACGTGCTTCTTGCATCTGTTTCGCACGTGGGACAGAGTTTCGTCCTCCATTTCACAGCGCCGACCTATTCTTTCATGTACCTTTTTTGTTGGTCCAGAGTTGAGTGGAAGTTGGGTCTTGAAGCATGGATGAACTTGTAGTCTTGGAATCTTAAGTGGATTCCGTTCGTGTGGAAGAAGCTTGAAGAGTGATGCATGCCCACACACTGCATGACTTTCCCTTGACTTCTCTGGTTTTGGATTCGGGATTGCCCTGCGTGTTCCCTCTGCAATGCTCTCACGCCGGAGACGAGCCCTCTGCTTGCACTGCTGGCGAAGATTACGCCGTCAACCGTTATACTGGGTTCCCCTTGTTGAAACTCCTAGAGGGCTTTAATTCTTCTAGAGGCCTTCCTTCCTTGAGTCCAAATGTTCTCTGTATCACTTCTGGGTTTTGTGGTCTTCTTGCCCGTCATAAATTCCCCGAGATTCTCATCTGTCGGAGCTTCACAGTTACGTTTTTGGACGATTTCTTCCAGGGTTTCTAGTGCTACTTTCTTATAGCTTTGAAGCAGCTGTCCATGATGGAGAGGTCAGATTCACCGGCTAGCTTCATTAGTCTTAGGCAGCCTTTGGCTCTGTCTCCGTTCAAACATTCGTTAGCTGCCCAGGATGGTAGGTGTAAGGCCTTCTTTATTTTCTTTCTGATTTCTTCGTCGACATGCTGCCATTCCTCTTTTCGTTGAGTTTCCAGCCTCTAGTGATGAACTGGGCTGGGATAGATGAAGGTTTTCAAAGAGTCCATCTTCTGCCATCCTGAGAGTTCACTCTCCAGTATGGCACTCGCCTTCTGGCAGATGTCTTTCTTGGAAGGCTGTGTTAAATACCTTTACACCGAAGGGTTTTCCAAAATACTTGTATGCCTGCGATGAGGCAATAGAAGGGGTTTTCCCTTTTTTTACCCGGATTTCCACGTCCCTTGTACGTCTCGGAATCTTGCCGCTGTACAATATCGAGGCGCATTTCGCCGGGTTGATGGATAAGCCGGCTTGCTCGACAAATATCTGGAAATGCTCCATCCTCTCTAGGACTTGCGCTTCATCCTTTCCCAGTATGACGATGTCGTCGGCGTAGGCTAATGTCACGTCGTCCCCATAGTTTCGCCTCATCGAGCGCAGAATCGGCTCAATCGATATGATAAAAAGGAGTGAGCTTAAGGGACATCCCTGCTTCACTCCGCGCCTCACAGAGAAGGTCCAAGTTTGGGTCTCTTCCAATTGAATGAAGGTGGAATTTCCTGTATATACTTCTTCAATGATATCTATTATTTCTTTCCCGGCCCCTGCTTCCTTCCGTGTTTCCATGATTGTGTCATGGGACACTGTGCCGAAGGCATTTGCGAAGTCTATAAATGCTGCTCAGAAGTCCTTCGACGAGAGACGTGCAGCATCCAATCTTGTTTGTAAGATGAAATTCTGTTCTAGCACTCCATCAAAGGGCAGGAAGCCCTTCTGTTGAGTGCCGATGATCGGATATAAAGAGAGCGCGGACAAAAGAAACAAAAATGCATTTGTGGTTCTAAACGCATCCATCATCGTGTCATTCTTATACTTAGTCGCCATTTTTTGGCCAAACACTTTTGACACCGTGGACGAAGCTTTTTAAAACTTTCTGCATCAAATTTCGCCACATGAGAGTTCAGACTGTTCAGCACTGCAGTTTTCTACTCCTCGTTTTCCCCTCCGAATCGCTGAGCCACTTCTTGAGGTGCAGGAAGACGTGGTAGTCACTGGGAGAGAGGTCAGGACTGTAAAGTGGGTGATCAAAAAGATATCATTTGAATTTCTGAATTGTCTGGAATGTGCGGAAAAATTTTTCTCATTTCAGCATTCCACGTGGTCGGTTCGGAATGGCACGTCGCAGTTTTCAAGGCATTTCATCACGGTAGACTTGCGAAGCGATGGTTTGTTCCAGGATCCATAAAGTCCACCAAAAGCACAACCTTTTTGGTCCCACACACTGCTGTCCGCTCATTCCAGACAATCGAGTAATTCGAATGGGAACTTTTTCATCACCCAGATCAAGAAGTGGCTCAGGGATTCGAGGGGGGGAATGAGGAGTTGAAAACTGCAGTGCTGACCTGCCTGAGCTCACACGCGGAAGAATTTCACGTAGAGGACTTCAAAAAGGCTGTTCCACGGTGTCAAAAGTGTTTGGCAAAAAGATGGCGACTACTCAGAAAGATGATATGGGGATATTTGCGTTTAGAACCACAAATGCATTTTTGTTTCTCTTATTTGTTCTTTCCTTATAGGCGATCGACTCTTACTTTTGGAATGCGCCTCGTATGTGCGGTTGCGGTGCTTTGCACACGGGAAAAGGCATAAAGAATGCAGAATGCAAGTGTTCCTGCGTTCTCATCATGCGTCATAAGCACTCTTGCTGTCTCCCTCCGATGAACTACAACGCACCCTCAAGTCCACTCAGTAATTTCACGATTTGTTATCATTCAACGTTCTCAGTCACAGAAAGCAATTGCATGTCTTGAGCCGTTGGAACGCAACTGGAGAGGCTATCTACGCTGGGTCCGGATGAACAGGCTGATTTGAAAACGGATTCCCGAGGCAGCCCCTCCCAGAAAGCATCCGAGTCGCCTGGTGCCATCTTCGTTGGTGCAGATAGGGAAATTGTACCCGACAGCGCCGAAAGATTCAGTAATAGTGAATGTACGGGGAACTACCGTCATCAGCCTACTCAATTCGCGACAGGTCTATTCAAAGAGTTTCTTCTTCAAGTGTCTGACTGAGGGAGAGCGCGGGCTTACGAGCAGGAGGGGAGCAGACAGGTGCAGCGGCTCCGCTTGCTATGAGGTAACTCCGAGGAAGAGTAAAGAACTCTCCGGAAAATTCTGCGGCTCAGGTGAAGTTCGGAATGGCAGCACGCAGGTGAGGCAGCACGTGTGCTGCGGAGTTCTTGCGTCCGCAGAGAGCAGCGCGGTCCACGTGGGGAAAGCCACCAAGCGGCTTCCTTGCCTGCTCGACATCCATGGGCGATCGGCGCTGCTGAAATTCTCGTGCTGCTTCACGGAGTGGATGGCGCCTCTTAAGCAGCACACAGAGAAAGCATTCCTCCTCAAAGGAGGACGCATTCAAGCTTCCAGTACTGGTTGTCTCGTCCGAAATCAACGTCTCTGCAGCGAGTGCTGTGCCATTCCGTTTGATTCTGCAGAACGGAACATTTTCTCAAGAGCCGTCCATTGGTCTTCGAGGAACCAGATTTTTTCCCCAAAACCAGTGGCCGAGCATGGGCAAGGGTGGTGGTGAAATTCGCTGCCGACGCTTAAGAGGTTAAATTTCTGAGCGGAAGCAGTCTGAGATATCGCTTAGGTTTGCTGGCACTCTTAGTTGCTGAATCAACAAGTAACGTCCACATTGCTCCAGATCCTCAGCGATCTCTGTGCAGATTTTCACTGGACAGTGCTCTCACCTCGTCTTTGAAGCCCCAACACTTCTTTCCCACTTGTTCTGCATCGATTTGTGGACAGGAATGCAGCACGCAATATGAATCGGAATCTTTCTTTGGAGGAAGGCTGCCATTGCCAGCCTGCTCTGAGGAACTTTACGCCTTTGCGACTGACCATCCAAAGTCCAAGTCCAACCTTGACGCACGAATTCCGATTTGGGTTCCCGGAATTCCAGTTCCAGAAAAAATTGAAATTACGACGGAAGGAACGCTCCTCGTTCCAGATAGAATGCGAAGATTTCGAAGAGAAGGCTCCTGCAACCAGGTTACAGAAGAGAAACACGCAATCATGATGATGACTGCATTCCATGCAAATTGCCTGTCTCACCTAGAAACCGTGGTGTGTTGACGCTCACGCTGGACTATGCTTGCTAAACATACTGTGAGGGAAAGTAAAAAGCTCGTCACGATGGTCAGTTGCCTCTTGATGCTGACATGAGGCTCTTATCGTTCTCTTATTTAATCTTCTCGCGAAAGAGACTCGAAATTTTCGAACAAATGATGCCCGCTGACCGATTTATTGAGCATCGTTTCATTGAGAACGCAAAGCTCACGCGGTAATCGCTTCGCATCGAGAAATAGAGATGCATTTTCGTCATCCCGATTGGCGATCAAAAGGAAATTGAGTCAACTCTATTACTGCTGGAAAGAACTTTCCTGCGAACCCCATCAGTCTCACACGGAAAACCAACCTATGAGCACGCTGACCGTCACCACTGAATGGTGGGCGAAACAAAACCCAGTAATTTTCCTCAGCCAGCAAAAATCAGCCCCCGCATTGGCTGAAATTGTTTATCTGAGGCAATTTGTTAGAGATAGACAAGGAAGCCAAATCTGGAAACTGTAGCGGACTCAACCACATGAGCTGGCGAATCTTTCCTCTTTCCAGGAAGACGAATGTTTTGAATACAGTTTGGACAGGTAAGAGGATGGCGCTCAGGCGTTCAGTTCCTTCTCCGTGTCGCCCAGTGCACGGACATCGTGAAGTTTACGGATGTGCCCAGTTTCCGCATCCTCTCGGCCCGAGCGAGGGCGGAGCTCGCCCGCCTGCGACGAGGCAGGAACGCTCGACAGTCGCTGCAGGAGATCGTATGCAACCCGCGGAAGATGCTGTGGCCCCTCGTCTACCGCCATTGCCCTGGAGGCGCCCTCCCTTTGGGAAGAAAAGGACGGCGTAATCCCAGCAAGGTGGGAAGTCATATGTTGCATTGCAGAGAAAATGAAACTTCTGGGTGCGTGGACAACTGGACAACTTACGGGCGCTGCGACGCGGAGTGTCCCACGCAAAGGACATCTAGGTTGGGAAGAGCTGCTCACAATCCCTTGAGAGCAGGGAGAGTGGCTCTCAGCGTGCTGCAACAGTGGCGACCCCCCCTCCTTCAGAACCTGCTATGGATGCCGGTGATCTAGCTCCTGACGTCCTCTGGAATATGGGCCCACTCGGCAGCCGACGCCAAAGAACCCTGTCCCCTACCCTCCCCATATCTTTATTTCTATTTTTTATATGTGTATTTGTGGTCCCCTCTCTTCCCTTCCGGACTTTCGGTTTACCGACCTGCGTGTCGGGGATCCCTCCCTTCGTTTTTTCTGTGTCCTTTGTCCGGGAACTCTGTTCCCGGATAGTTTAGTAATGAACGCCCCGGTGCACCCGGGTGAGAAACAGTGGCGCCCCCCTCTCAAGTGGTAGCAGCTGGTGCTGTTGGTGGTGCATCAAGGAACCCCGTGCACAGCGCGCCTTCACCATGGGACAGAGGGATAGCATGGATGCTAAATGAGACTTACAAAGCTGCGGACTTACAAAGGACTCGACGATCCACATTCTCAAAAGCAACTTGACGTCCAAGTTCACCAGGGTGATCGGTTGCCAGTTGCTGAGATGGCGCAAGTCTCCGCCTTTCGGCAGACGACGCACCTTCTCCGAGAGAAACGAGGCGGGAACATCGCCCGCGTCTCTCATCAGAGACGATAGGCTCAGCATTAGGGATGCGAGTCCTGGCGCGATGCACTGGAAAAATCGCACCGGCAGCCCATGCTCGCTTGATGCTTCCCTCCCTGGAACCCCGCGATGGCGGAAGGAGTTCCCTTCATCGTAAGGGGCTCGTCAGGACGTACGCGTTCCTCCTCGCTGATGTCAAGGTCATCCCGCGATAGGAGCAGCCCCGAGAGACCACTTTCTATGGGCGCCTCCGCGTACAGCAACGAGTGGTAGAGCATTCCTACGCGACATAAGTCTGTCGGGGGCGAGCATTCCTGCCTGTGGGCAGGTAAGCCGTTCCAGATTGCCAGACCTGACGCTCGATTCCCGCTTTGTGCTCTTCCAGGCGCCAGAGGTCCAAGAGTGGAATAACTCCTCTCGTTCGAAGGCAGGTGGACGTTTAATTTTATCACCCTATCGCGCCGGGACGTTTATTAAATAAACAAATCAGGAACGAAGTCCCCAATCAGGCCAACAAACAAACAGGGGAGGACAAAGAAACGCAGGCAGGGAAAACGGAAAGTCCTCAACGGGGAAAGGAACAAGGGAAGAACAAAAAAAAGAGAAACGAAAAACAAAACGTGAGGGAAGGGGCACTTTGGCGACGCTCCGCAATCACCGGGGTAAAAGCAAAAAGCGCCAAGAAAGATGAGGAGCGTAAGGAAACGACGGATTAGAAAAAAAAAATGATACAAATTAAAATAAATAAATGAAGGGAATAAGGGGACGAGGCTCACCGCGTGCGCCGTTCCAAATTGTCCATAAACCGGGATACCCACAGACTTCACGAACCTTGGCGTTCTCTTGGGGAACTTCTGCGTTGCAGAAGCGTGATCAGTCTGTCTTTCAAAGGATTCTCACCCCGTTGGGCAGGGGCGTTTATTTCAATGAGAAAATAAAGCTTCAAGCAAGAAGGAACGCAGTGTTCTGTGAATTAAAAAAAAAGGAAACAAAAAAAAAATTCATCAGGGGAGGACTTGCTGACTTGCGGAGCAAACAAGTAATTGCTTGCAGAATTGTGGTAAAGGGATGAACAAATAAATAATCGACGGATGGGGATGAGGACACCGGGTTTGCTGTCTATCTTCTGAATTTTTCGCACGCTGTTGCTGATCTCCCTGCTGACTTCCAGATGAGGGCAGATGAGATGAGATCACCTGCATACTTTTCTTAGGTAGACCACAGCGATGCAGGCAGCCTCTCTTCACCGTCGGTGCAACTCCAACGGGTATCGGACCGTGAGAATGCGGCGGACGCAACACAAAGTCTCGATCGCAGCGGCAGGAGGGAGCACGTCTCAGCTGAAGAACGGAGCAGCAGTTCAATTGCCGTATCTTCTGGAAAGGAAGAAGAGCCGATGCCAGTCACTCCAAGAGCGAGGATGAGGTCGCAACTCATCAGAAGGTGGGATCGCTTCGATCTCCCGGCGTCTGGCACACTCCGCAGACGCCCCCCTCCCCCCTCGTAAGATGATGCATACGTTCGTTACAGGGAAGATCCAAGTGCAAGAGAGTGCTGCACGCCGTGTTGCCACTGGAGAGGGAAGACAATTGAGTCTAAACACAGGGGGGCGGTACAGAATTCTTTTAAGAGCACACTCAAAGTTTCGCTCCCTCGGAGAATTCCCTTTGCATGTAAGCAAGCAGTAGCCTTGTTGACCAGCACCTTCGTGGAGGTTCACCTAGGAGATTTCTTACCCCTGCTATGCTGCAGGACAACTCTTATGTCGACGGTAGGCAAATTCCATGGCTTTTCCATGGAGAACCAAAAATGTGCGACCAAAAATGTGGCGGATGCAAGAGCTCAATTGGTCGTTTCGTCGATGATTCTTTGCAGGGATATCAGATCGAACCGTAAACTGGAACGGAATCTTTCGGACTAGTGCTAGTAAGAAGAGTCCAAGAATGCACACATTCCTGCCGTCATATCTGAATGCTTGGTGGGAGGCAGAGGATCCATTGCTTGGATTGCAGCAAGGAGGCGAGCATTATGGCGCTCAAGAGAAAACCAACAGGATTCAGGAGAAATTTCAAGAGCCTCATCAGTATTCGGTTAGAAAAAGCAGGGATGTCAGTCCTTCACAACCGGATGCCCGCCGCAAAATGTGACGAGCGAGCAGACACCACTGCTGATTCCATGCTCTCTCCATCAGTGTGTCTTCGAAAATGGAGCTGCAGTTCCAACCTTTCCAGGGTGAGGATGCCGAGCTTTGCATCCCTCCGAGGCGCATCAATGTCCTTGAGGAGGGCGCGGGGCCGCAACGAACCCCAGAGGGTCCTCCTCAAAAGTCCGTCAGCTCGTTTGTTTCCCTCTCGCCTTGGCGAGAGGGGAACAAACAAAAAAAAACAATCGGATGAAGGGAGCCACGAAAGAGTTCCAGATCTAGGCCCGCTTCGGCAGATAGCACCTGACTTCCAGGAGCGGGCCAAGAGTCTCCTATGCTTCTTGATGGAAGCCGGACCACACTTCCTCAGCACAGAAGTTGCCCAATGGTACATCAATATACTTAAAGTGCCTGCCTGTGAGGATCCCCAGCAGATCCAGTCCGACTACCCCTTTAACTTCTCTCCAACCAACACGAACGTGGAATTCGCCTTGCTCACGCGCAGACCCGCTCCCGGGCTTGAAGAATTCCTTGAGCTTGGTCCGAAGTGGACCTGGGGAACAGAAGAAGCAGATCGTGAGGGTAGACCGCCGTGGCCTGCGTGCACGGGCAGGACGTGGCAGGTTGGCCACTGTTGCCCTGTATCATCAACTCGAAGTAGACTCTGAACAAGATGGGACAGAGGCTGTCACCTTGCCTACTTCCTTGGCGCACCGGCACGCCGTAATCGTGCCGACCGCTGAAACCAATGTTTATTAGTGCATCGCGTCACTGCGAGTGGAAGTCCAAGGAGCTCCAGAGGGAGCTTCTGGCTCACGCAGTCGAATGCTCTGTGAAAGTCGACCGCGACTGCGAAAACACCAGGTTTTTCTTCCTGAATGCGAGTACTGTTCCCCGAGCCCTTCCGGGAGATAAGATTTCCCGAAGATAAGGGTATGATCTTATCCCCAAGTACCTCCGCTGCAACCCGCTGTTGCAACCTCATGTAGGTTCGCGTGAAAACAGATTCGTCTTCGTACTTCTTCCCGGAACAGCATAGGTCCGATCTGGACTGTTGGAGGAGTCGTCTAGCCGTCCCAACCGCGCTGTCCACATCCTGTAGACCAGCGTGACGTCCGCGCTTACCAGAGTAATCGGACGTCAACCTCTCGGGTTTCTCAAATCTTTTTTCGGTAGGAGACGTACCTCTGTTCGACCGAAAGAAGGCTGGTAGCATGGAAACGATGGACCCACTATGTGCCAAGATTCCTCGTGGTGCATTCCTGCACGCTTTATCCTGCGACGTTGCGTTGGCAGCAAAGGACTTCTGTCTCTGCTTCCACGCAGGCAATACCGTAAGAGGAGACTTGGCTTCCCGCTGAGGCAAACTGTCTTGCTCCTGGAAGCCTATCCTTGGATCTTCTGCCCTCCGATAAACTCAAATAAACGGCTTTTTCTCCTGAGCTTCTACAGTGGGAATGATTCCAGAAATACTTATTCATCTGCGATTCACAGCTTGCCATTGAAAAGTGGTCTGCAAGACACGAACAGGACTGCCAATCTGACCTTCACACCTCTTTTCGCAGCGCTGTTTGTCCTTAGGGCAAGTGACGACAGCTGTCTACCAGTGAGATAGGAGTTGTCCTGCACCATTCCAAGAAGAACGAAACTCCTATACGGATGGAAGCAGACTGAGCTGGCGGACTCCACCACTCCACGTTATAGGGGGAAGGGATTGCTTCGATGAAGCGAGCTGCTCAGAAAGACCTCCGACGAGCTTTTTGTCCCTCTTTTGTGTCTCGGCACTTCCGTGTTTTCTCTAGAGCGGAAACAGGACATCATGCTGTTTCACGTTGGGGTTTCCAGTACAACCAGCTTTGGAACCGGATTTTCGGGGTAGTCGTGTCTCCTAACTGTTTGAGGTGCGGAGCAACTGGATCGTTCTCGCACCTCTTGCTGGACTGCACTGCTCTCCAGAAACTCTGGTGGAGGCTGAAGTTAGCACTTCTGCACACCGAAGACACTGCGACAGACTTGCTGCGGCGATTTCTTGCGATTGGTGGAGACACGAATGACGCCGCCATAGCAACCACATGCTACATTCGTGCCATCGTTACAGTCTGCTATATGCTGGAGTCTCGAACGCAGCGAATGGAAGTCTCCAGCATCGCAGCTGTCTACCATGAGATGGCTTATAGGTGGCCTCACCTGGAAATGGAAGTCAAAAAGGAATTCTCCTATATCCTGCAACGTTTCGAAAAGATAGGAAAGCACATTGCAATCCTTTACCCATCTTTTTTTTTTTTTTTTACAATTGTTTACTTCCCAATTATTCTTTTTCCGGTGTCCCATGAAGGAACGGAAAAATGAGAAGATCCCGCTCCTGCCTTGTAGTTTATTTTTGTTTTCCTGCCCCTATCCCTCTGTTCTGGACGTTGAGGAAACTCGTCTGACATTTCGTAGAATCCACCCCTTGAAATTCCTTTGGTCACCTTACATCGAAATCGCCGTCTCGAAGGTTCCTTTCTCATCTCAAAGGTTTAGTTTCAAAATAAAAGTTTCGGAGTAACCGGGTGCAAATCTGCTTGCACAGCGAGAGAAGATGTTTTTTGGTCGCTCCGTGTGCGCTAATGTACTTTTGGGTTCTTTTGTGTGGCTCAGTACTTTGGGTTTCAGAAGAATGGCCACCACGGAAGCCATGGATGTTCAAGAAGCTGCAGAAGTCCAAGTGTCGACTTATACGACACGCAGCCTCCATGTTCTTTCCATATTATCTGCGAGGAGGTTCGCGGAAGTCGCTGCTGCTTCGGCAGACAACGGGGGAGCTCGGCCATCCAAAGATACAGGCATGCGTATCCTATGGCTACAAGCTCGTGCTTCGGCTCCAGGTAGGGCACTTTTTGCCATGTCGATCAGCGTAAGAACTCAGCGAAAAGCTTTATCGGGTTAAGTCCGATGGGAGGACGTGTCCTTACTTATGCCGATTAGTGGGCTGCCGGTTTTGTAGGCTGTCCTGCAAGAAAGCACTTTTCGTGCGGAGATTGCTGCGAAGCCCTCTAAACAATTGGGGGCAAAAGGTCGTTCCTTCTGCAGAGGACCACTTGGGGGTAAGTGGGATCGAGACCCAAATCACGGACCGCGATTCAACTGCGACGTTAGGAGCAATGGCAACCATGCTCGGGTTGTTGCAAAAATCAAATTTCGCAAAGTGGTTCGAGGATACCCACAGCAGGCCCGTCGAGGTGCGTAGAACAACCGCGAGCAGTAAGTTGCTTTTGCAGACGGTGCAGGCGAAAGGCGCGGTCGTTCGCCCGTGGTTCATCGGACAGCAGGGTGCGTGCGTCCAGTGAGACAAGGAGAGGCATCCGAACAGAAGGTGCTTCTCCGGTATCTGTCTTCACTGCAAGGAGCTCGGAGATTCCAAGATCACTATCTTGGAGCTGCCCAGGGTCCCGTAAAGAAAAAGGACATCACGAGACCCCTCGCAAGGGGTGGACACGAAGTCCATGCAAGCTCTAAGTGAGAATAAAAAAAACAACGCCGAGAAAGCCCCTGTCAAAGACGCTCACGAAAGCGAACGCAACGGAAAACAGACAGCTGTGTCAGAGTGCGTCCAAGGCAAAGAAAAAACAGCGCTATTCTGCGAACAAAAAGCCGCGGGCAACGCATCCGGAAGCAGACAGACATATCGGTCCGCGTCCAAAGCAGCGAAGCCGCCAACTGACGAGAGCACTGCAGCGCCTCGCAGAAACGTATCGAGAGCGGTGCCACTGCACATCCCATCCCATCTCTCGCGAAACCGACGAGAGCGCCTGCGCGTCCTTTCAACCTCGAGACGCAGCATCCAAGGCAGAGCAAAATTCCGCGACCGCCTCCCCTGCAAGCGTCTCGTGGATGCGAAGCGACAGCGCTCGAGACATCTCGCGGAAAGGAGAAGAAGTGCGCTAGATCGCACTCCGAGACTCGAGACGCAGAAACTGAGACAGCGCCACCTTCCTCGACCGCCCACGCATCAGCGAGGTCGCCAACTGACGAGACCACTCCAGCGGCGAGACATCTCGCGGGAACCAGATGAAGCGCGCCTGCTCTCTCCCATCCTCGGGGCGCGGCGTACGGGGCAGCGCAATCGCCCGCAACCGCCTCCACGGCAACCAATCCGTATACTGACCACGCGACGGGGAGACGCGCGCGAGTTCTGACGTGTCAATGGGGTACTCAATCAACGGTTTTATTTGCACAACCGGAGAAGAATCTCGAAGGGTAACAGATCCTTGATTACTGCAAGTATCGTGGAGCGTCAACAGCCGATCGCGGTCACTCAGCGGAGGCATCCGGCATTCACCAGTGCTGAATTCGGACAGAAAGAACAACTCGATCTGGAGGAAAAGAATAAAAACCCACAGCAGCCACTACTCTTTGTCCACTTTTCACTGTATTCGACGACTCCGCAGCGCTTGCTACCACGCGAGCAAACCGGAGCTACACGGCCGCCAATTTGAGTGTGTGCCTGCAGTCTTTGAAGGAAAGATGAACGATCAAAAAAGTACACTTGAGCACATGTGGCTGGGTGACATCAGGCAATGAGGCAGAGAAAGCGAATGTGGACGTGCTCAGAGAAGGCCCAGGGGTCACAGGGTGGTCCCGCTTGTTTCTGCAGACTTTGAGAACTCTCGTTAGTATGTAGGACTAGGACACCCGCAGCCCCTGATGATGAAGAGAAGGGTTTGAGATTGCATATGAGCTAACCGTCACTCTGCTTTAGAGAAACCTGCTAACCGGTGAGCCCGGAGTGCAGAATGCAAATTCCCGTGTTCTCTAGTGAACAGATGAGAGATAGATTTTATCCCATTACCCTTTCCTTGAGTTCGTGTTCGACGGCTCATCCACTTTCTGTGCAGGAGCCGTCGAAGAATGATCACATCGGCGTGCACAGTCATGCTGTTCCAACTTCGACTCCTTTAACAAGCCTTCTCTAATCCAAAGCCTTATTTCTAGGTGACTGACTCCTAAAGCCTTGTGTTGGCTGTTGATTTTCGGTGACCTCGATCGTGGCAAACGCTCCGATGGAGATTCTTGCGATCGCGTTAGAGAACCTTTGATCTCTCAACAGAAGATAGGGATCTGGTTTCCATAATACTGCCTGCCTTTTCATACCATCCTGGTGCAGCCAACGCAAAAGCTGCTGCTAGTGGAACCAGAGTTGAGATATTTTTGTTTTCAATAGAGGGTTCAAGGGACAATAAATGGATTCGTGTTCTCTTGGAGAGGTGGTGAACTCGACAGGGTTGGAGCAACCAAAAGGATGCAGAGTACTTGCATCAGAGAAAAGTGACTTTTCCAGCGTGCTCCACCACTCAAGGGGGAAGTGGGAACAAACACCCTGAAATCTCGCGTATAATACGCGCATTTTTTCCCCTCAATTCAACTCGCGAGAATCAGGGAGCATATTATACAGGGTACAAAGTTCTGCTCAGTGTGCACGAGATGTACACAGTGCAACCATCTGTGTTGCGCGTTAAAGCGTCACCCGCGATCGACTTGAATTTTTTCAGTGTTCACCGTGTTAGAAATTCGGCAGAATGTGACTGACATACATTGCATGTGTGTGCGCCATTGGAGAATATCCTAAGAAAACGATTCTAACGAAATAAAGAGGCGGTGTGTGGGAGTGAACGCAAATCGTAGACTGTCACTCTATCCTTCCTCTTTTGCTACTTTGAATAAGAAAGTTAACTGAGACTCCGTTCGAATAACAGACGAAGAAAGCGTAGGATAGGAAAAGCGTAGGACAGGAAGAGCGTAGGACAGGAAGAGCGTAGGACAGGAAAAGCGTAGGACAGGAAAAGCGTAGGACAGAAAGAGTGTAGGACAGAAAGAGTGTAGGACAGAAAGAGTGTAGGACAGAAAGAGTGTAGGACAGGAAGAGCGTAGGACAGGAAAAGCGTAGGACAGGAAAAGCGTAGGACAGAAAGAGTGTAGGACAGGAAGAGCGTAGGACAGGAAAAGCGTAGGACAGGAAAAGCGTAGGACAGAAAGAGTGTAGGACAGAAATAATTCTGTCCTACGCTTTTCCTGAATCAACGAACGGAAGTCGTAGGCGAATTAAAAGCGTACTTGAAAAATGAATTCGAGAAAGGCTTAAAGAGCAGCAGAGAAGGCGTTGAAATACGCAGCATCTCGCGTCAATCGGTCGGCAAGCCTTTGTTTTTCCATCAACGGGCAAACATCCGTTTATGGGGAAAAGACAAAGAGGCACTGCGAATGTTGCCCGGTGAAGAGAAAGCAAACCGCGGATCACAACCAAGTTTTCCAGAGTTGGGGAAAACTACTGGAATAGGTGGTAGATAAAAGGCAAGAGGGCCTCGGGATTTCTCGCATCGGAATCAGGCTTGAAGCCCTGGAATTGGAAAAGTCTCTGAAGATCAAAAAAGAATTCAAAACCTCATGGATTTATGGAGCGACGTGACCTCTTAGTATTTTCTAATAAGATTTAAGTTTTCATTTGTATTTTTCATTGAAATTTGAAATTCTGTTAGTACTTTATGAAATTTGAAATCAAATTTTGAAAATCATGAGTGAGCATCATACACAAAGGTTCGTTTCTTCTGAAAGTTCCTGGCCAAATCCTAGGTGAGCACTATTCGCGAGTGCGTATTACGCGCCAGATTTCACGGTATGCGCATGGTGTTCATCTCCCCTTTATCTCCTCACTGCGAGGCCCAAGGATTGATATGACGGCTCCTCGATGAATGCCACGAGGCATTTGGGTCCGCTTGGATCCCTTGCAAAATGTGCAAGTTATATCGGATGGCGTTTCGAGTGGGACGTTTGCATGTCCTTCCAGTGCCTCCCTGAAGGCACGTTGTCATTGGAAACGTGTGGGTTGGCTCGCGGCTTGGTAGTGGGCGCGCTCTCTCAATCAGGGTTTGATTTCTGGGAACGCGTAGGAGAGTTCGTGTGGGACGGTTGGGTTTGAGTTACACATTTGCAAATGAAAAAAGCAACAGTGAGGTCCGCAGAAGTCCAAATTTTGAAGGATTGATGGCGGTCACGCACACGATTTACAAATGACTGCAGAGTGGAGTTTTGATGCGACACAACAACACCAGCACAACAGCGCGCGAACATCGTTTCCGGGGAAGTTTCCCCCCGGAACTGTGGACGGTGCGGAGCAGAGGAAACGCTCCCGCACCTGCTCTTCGACTGCGATGTCCTCGGAGGTCTGTGGCGGAGGCTGGCTTCGGCGCTCCTCCACCAAGGTGGCACAACGAGGATTTTGATGCGCCGCTTCTTCACGCCAGGCGACCTGTCGTTCGGTGCGGTCGTCGCAATGATCTGTCGCATCCGCACCATCGGCACGGCCCACCGCCAGTTGGAGTCTCGTGCGACTTTTCGAGAGGTCCACCAGTTTGGCCTAGGATAATATGACGTCGGCTGCCAGGCGGTCTCATCTTCCAGAAGACAAGGAAGGAGATCTCCGGCATTCAACGCCGCTTCTGAAAGGAAGGAATGACCGAAGCCAAAGACCTCTGTCCCCTCCCCTCCCCATATTTTCATTTATATTTTTCTATATATTCATTTGTAGTCTCCTCCCTCCCGTTCCGAACTTTCGGATTGACCGAACTACGTGTCGGGGAGCCCTCCCCCCGTGTCTCTGTAACCTTTGTCCGGGAACCTTGTTCCTGGATAGTTTTTGAATAAATGTCCCGGCGCACATGGGTGGAAAACAGCGCAGCAGCACGACGAACCATCGAGAGTGCCGTGCGGTTTCGCCTCCATTTCTTGAATTCCCATGCTGAGCACGCAAGGATTACCAGGATATTTGAAGCCTTCGCAAATTTCTCCTTCCTCCGAAAAGGCATCCATAGTAGGAGATTCGACGCAAATGTTTACCCTATCCTCTAAGTGCGAATCTTCCATCAGATGGAGAGTTGAATCAGGAGTTGTGCTCTTACAGCTCTATCACGGGATTGCTCACGGTGGTTACTTATGGTGATGGTGCAAGGAAGGACCTCGGGTGCACTCAGCGTGCACCTTACATTTCGCACCCATCGATTGCAGGCATGAGCCATTCCTTCGAATCCGGAACTGTGGAACCCGGTTTCCTCGTGAGCGAAAAATTTCCCTGATAAATAGCGTCAGGCAGCCTCAAGTATGAGCCGCTGCCTGCGCAAGCATTCTGACACTCAGTGTCGGTACATTCGGTTGCATCCGTTCTTCTGCGAATGATCAAAGTCGCAACTTCCCACCCGTTCGGCCGTATCCGTGAGTAACCGTGAGGCCCGCTTTTCCGGCTCCACCGAAACTTCGGGAATTCGGAACGATTCTCTCCCTCACGAACCTCTGGAGGCACCATTCTGCCTGGATTCTTCCACGTTTCTTCCCAGCACTCACTGTGACCTGCGCTGCAGCAGCAAGAGCTCACCCAAATTAGAAGAACCGGACGTCCTTGCCTAGGATGCAGTACAGATTCTGTCGTCTTCTAGTTGCTGCGAGCGGTGAAATGGGCTCAACACCTTCGAAGGTTTCACGAAATGCGAGAGCTTCAAGCTTGCGGGAATGGCATCGACAACGGACTGCGTTGTCTCGGTTAACCGTAACCGACATCTCCTTGGTCACAGTCGGAGAAAAACCTTAAGGGTTACGCAGAAGCCTTTTTTCAAGATGGCGAGCGCTTATGTACGTGTGTTCGGCTGCTGCACCGATTCCCCATGTTCACGCAAATCGGGACCCCATTTCCCGTTTTCCCCGGGAAAAGGATAGCAACGGTGGAAGGCTTTCCATCTCCTGAACAAAAAATAAGATTTGTCCGCAGCCATGAATGTCTCGTGGATTGTTTTGGGTGTTTCGTACGTTTTTCTGTCTCGTGATTTTGTAGTCTATTCCCTTCCGTTGAAACAAAGTTGTGATAAGACAAGCAAACACTCGAGAATCCTTTGCTCACTAGTGTTTCCATGACATTGGAAGTCGGGTTGTGGAGATACTTGGGAGTAGCGAGAAATAGAATTCTGGTGGAGGAAAATGAGGATCTGTGGAGGCGGGGGGTGGGTGGTTTCAAAAGAGGGGAGCAGTGTAGGGGTGGCGGATAAGAATTTAGGATTCGATATGCCATTTCGCTATTCCCGCATGATCTTGTGTACGTAACGCTGATAAGAATAAATCTTAGGTAAGCATGGTAGGGAATGATGGAAGATCATGATGGCATGGAAAAGGAGTGAAACAGACAGGAGAGTAGTCAGACTTTGGCGCGTTCGGAAGTTACGCTTCGAGGGTAAATATGAGACGAAGACATTCTCATGATTGTGCCCGTGAAAGGGGACACCTCGAGTTAGGATTCACTTGACCTGGTTCAGCTCTTGTTGGCTTGGAAGTAAAGGCGGTGGGAATGGTAAGAAGGATGGAAGCAATGGTTGCGGTGGTTCGCGTGAACATTAGATGTGATACAGTGACTTTTCTGTAGTTCTAGATAATGGTACTGGAAAGGTGAGACTGTTTTTCTGCAGAAGCGTGCGTTACGGCTAACGAATGTCTGAGAACGCGATTTTGACGTTGGCGGTGTTCAGAAGTGATGAGGGAGTGCTGAGTGGTCGTCGATTCCGATTTGGACGTCGTGGTCGAGAGGAAAACCACTTCATGTGCCGCGAAAGACGCAGCTGTGCCCAGAGTATTTACTCCGCTTGATGCACACAGATCCGTGGGTGCCAAAAAGAAGCAGAGAACTTTGATGGGAAACGGAGACGCTGCGAAACGATCTTCCTGCGTACTCAGAGGCGTGGCGAACGTTCTGCCGTAAAGCACCTCGTACGAAGCGGCGTCCAGGTCACGTGAGCAGATGACCGGTCATAAGCAAGTTTCCCGCGCCCTGGAGACGAAACAAACCAACAAGCTGCGTGCAGGATCTCTTATGTCAGCCTAGCTCGCTCCCTGTTCACCTAAGGCTGACCTCCTCAGATTGCTGTCTATCGTGCGACTCTTTTTTCTGTGGAAAACTAGAAGTGCTGAGATGGAAACTGCAGTCATCTCCATAACTCAAGCTTTGAAACCTTCAGAGCAGCTAATTAAAGCAAGAAATAGATAATGGGTCAAAGCAAGTGCGCGGGGCAGCTAAGTATCAAATGAGACCACGTGACGGCACTCTTCTGGATTTTTGATCGACCACCCCTTCCGCTTGATGTGGACGCGTATTTCTTTTTACATGAATTTATACAAATGCTTGGAGGCATGGCACAGTTCCAAGTGTAGTGAATGCACAAGGTACATTGTCTAATGCTTCCTCAATGCGGAGAGGGTCTCTGGCATTCATGGAAAATCACTCAAGAAGCACCAAGGACGCCAGTAAACCATAGCAACTTTTAGGATGGTGCGACGGTTGCGTAAAGCTCCGGAGTGCTGCTCGGGCGATCCTTTTTCTCGCTCCTGCATTCAGTTGACGACCTCTGGCAGTGCTGAACAGCGTGCAGGCTGCTGTCCCTGCTAGGATGTCTCATGCTATTGCATGATCCTGATTCCGAAGGTCGAAGAAAGTGCGGGTTTGAATAGGAATCACAGCACCACGGCTACGAGGCAGTCACGCGAAAAAAGCAAGCAAATTTGGAGAATACATAACTTCATAGGAGGCCTGCTATCTCTACTAACAGTGGCGGCTTGAATTGCTGCTCTCGAAGAAATCACTAGAGCATTGTCTTCCTCACGTTACAAAGCTGAGGTTGTACAGCACAGCAGGTCGCCAGTTCACGATGCGTGTGGAGCGCGACGAGGAAACTCAAGGTGTCATTTACAGGCAAGATCTGAAAGGCGATGCTCGCGTGGTGTTTAGGCATCCTGCCCAACGCCACAGGAACAGCATCCAGCTAATCGCATTCACATACTTGTTCAGCAAGCCTGACCTCCACCTGCTGATCAAACCTGGAGATATCTGGCATTCAGAAGGGAAAATGCCCTCAGGGCAGCTTGATAAGAGTTCTTGTGCCGAAGACCAGAAAACAGACGCAATAAACATGCAGAAGGCTGCACACGTTAAAGAAAATGCATGGTGTGTGCGCGTAAGCGCCGGCAGGAATCGCTCGGCATCGCCCCCTTTTCTCTCACAGGTGTGTCACGGGGAGCTGGCACACGCACCTGTTGCACAGAAGTTCTTGCTTGGCATTCTCTTCTTCCAATGATTGCAGACGCTGCACTGCCTGCACCAAAAAGATCGAGATTCCCAGGACGCAGCCTGCATCTCGAAACTCACCAGCTGTAGGTTTTGACAGGAAAATTTGTCTCCCGCCTCTTTCATCTGCCTTCAGGAAGATGTGATGAGAGTAGCCGCATTAATAAACCGCGGTTTGTACTGCATCTCGGGTATGGAACAGTTCTGGAGCGCACTGTCTTCACGTCACTTTGAGGACGGAAGCTCCGGTAACGATTTGAAGCCGCGCTGCTTCTAAGAGCGGTGTCTTCAAGAGCATTCGTTGCTGATATGAATGTCACAGGAGATTCGGTACGAATACAAGGAGATCATAGTATTTTTCCTGTACGCTGGCTTCTATCGGTTGCATTTTCCAGGCGCTTTTCTTCCCTGCGCTGGGTTTCCTTTTCGAAGACTTCACGTGCAAGACAACCCGACCTTGCAAGAATTCCCCACCGCCGACACTGAGCTTTTCTTCTATGCAAGGGATGGTGTTTGTTCGTCTCGTGTGGTCTGGCGCCCAGCCTTTTGTGCAGCAGTGTCCGTCTCCGGCTCGATATCAGCAGGACTTCAGGTATGAAGAAACGTTGAACCGATTTCAGGGAAGATTAAGATTCGCTGGAATCATAGATAAGGCATCCCATGATGCAAGAGGTCGGGCAACGACGCTCCGTTCGCTGCCGCCCTGTGGGGATTTGTCCTCGACCCTGTGATGATGGGAGCCCACGTGCAGAAATGGAGCAATCAGCGCTGATGCGCAAACGTGCAGAAAGGGCACAAGATAGCGAAGCAATTGAACGGATGGATGTGTTCTTCCGTCGCTTCATCTCACAGTTTCCTTGTTGTGCTTCCTATTTGTGTTGCGCGTACGGGAAAAATGGCCGTGCTCCAAGAAACTTTGCAGGTGATTGAAAAGGTCGTTTTCGCCGTTCCTGTAGTGGATCCGGTGCGCCCCTCCGGTTCAACTTCCTTGCCAAGGTCGAAGAGTTTTTCGAAGGTTGATGCTGCTGCTTCTCACACGGGTGCGCCGGGGCGTTTATTACTAAACTATCCAGGAACAAAGTTCCCGGACAAAGGACACAGAAGAGACGAAGGGGGTGGGATCCCCGACGCGCAGGTCGGTATACCGAAAGTCCGGAACAGGAGGGAGGGGACCACAAATACACTTATAAAAAAATAAAAATAAAGATAAGGGAGGGTAGGGGACAGGGGTCTTTGGTGCGGCCGTTCCTTTCTTTCAGAACCGGCTATGGATGCCGGCGATCTCGCTCCTGACGTCCTCTGGAAGATGGGCCCACTCGGCAGCCGACGCCATGTTAATGCCGGCTATTCCGACGACGAATCGCCAGCTTCTCCAGCTCTCGGTGGGCCTTGTCGATGGCGCGGGTGCAACAGACCTTTGCGATGACAGCACCTAAGGACAGTCCGCCTGTCGTGAAGAAGTGTGTTGGCGAACCTTGGCCATCGCAGCGGAGTACTGCAGCACCCTATGGTACGTTCCCGCACGTCTCCTCGCCATCCATAAGGCCACGACGGAAGGACTCGAGTCTTTCCTCACGTGCTTTCGTCCCAAGATGCGAAGATGAGGTCTTCTCCTGGGTCGCATGGTCACCCTGGCGAAGGAGAACGACTGGGGATGCTCTGCTGACCCACCAACTCTAGCGCCTGGCTAGAGGAGACAGTTGGTACGTGGGCGAAGATAAACGAGCCGAGAAGTGAGACGTGGATTTTCACCCGGGTGATCCGGGGCTTTTATTATTAAAATTTTTTCACGAAAACAAAAAAAATTTCATAATAAAGTCCTTTCTTGTCACTCTAGTTTTTTTTTTTTTTTCAGTTAGAACATATGTTCCAACTGTCTTGGGACACTTGTCCTTACCGACCCGCTGGCCGGTAAGGTCCACTTCACGGGCTCAGGGGAGGGGAAAAACAGAAAAAAACACACACAAAAAAAAAAGAAAACCGCCTGGGGGGGGACAATGTTGTTTGGGGAGGGGAGGGAAGGGAAGGGATCACGGTGCGCCGTGAGGAGGCCTCTGCATCCGGTTTTGGATGCGAACAAGTACCGGAAAATGTTTTTCAAGTCGGCACCAACGGGAAGCCTTCTCCAAGGAGATGGCTGCCCAGTGGATGGCATTCCGACTTCTTCCTCCTCTCCTGGTTGCGGTCCATTTATCCAAAATTCCGCGTATGCAGCAAAGCACTGCTACACACCCGGCGGCTGGCATGGCGTCCCGCATCAGGAGGTTTCGAAAAATGTTTTTCGGGTTGCCCACCGGAATGTTTAGGGCCGACGAGAGTCGATCCCACATCTGGCGGAGGGCAACACACTCGATAATTAAGTGGGGGAAGGTCTCCCTTTCCCCACACTCTGCACAGTGGGCATCGACACTCCCTGAGGTCCAATGAGACAGGCGTGCTCTGCTTAAAAGTCCCCAATGGAGCAGAAGCAACGCCGTCTCCTGCCACTGCAGGGGGAAGGTGCCGTGGAACGGTGAGACGTGGAACTGCCTGTGATTCAGCAACTACGTCCGCTGCTCGCTTCGGAACACACCGGAGTGTCCCGCCAGGAGTACGCGGGCGGAGATGGCCCCCTTCGCTACGGCGATGCCCTTCCTGAAGAGGGCACTTGGCAGCAGCCAGACGCCGAGGTGGCAGGTCTCCTGCAAGATTGCAGGCAGGTAGAAGCTGATTATGAGTGGTTGGACCACGGGACAGCTGGCGGATGCAGCGACCCCGAGTGTTCTTCCGCGAGGATTGCAGCGCTGGGGCGAGCTGCTCGGCATTCCATCGGAAGACCTGGAGTGGCCCTTCGTGCTGAAAGACACGAGCACCCTGCCTCTGATGTGGCAGGCGTCGGCGCTTCTGCTGTTGTTGCACTGGGGTTTCTCCTGAAACGCGCACTGGCACCGCTGGACGCGGTGGGGGGTGAATCCGGACTGTGGCAGTTGCGGGGAATGGGAATCCATCCCGCACCTGCTAGTGGACTGTGTTGCCCTCCGATCCCTATGGGGACGTTTTGCAACGACCCTCCGTACCCCGGTTGGCACCCCCCCCCCAGGGTCGTTTTACGGCTCCTCTTTGTGCGGGACGCCCTGCTGCCAGCAGCAACCACAACAGAGCTGTGCTGCATCCGCGGGATCGTCCCCGCGGCATGGAGCGAAGTCGACGGAAGAAGAACAACGAAAGGGACGCTGTCCAGTTCTCAGTTCGCTTCCTGCGGAGAGCGTCCAGATGACCCCACCTGGGGATCATTCGGACGGACCTTGCTGGCATCCTAGAATGGATGCAGACTCTCTCCAGCGGACAGTAGCCTCTCCCCCCCCTCCCAAGTTTTTTCGTTTATTTTTATTTATTTATTTATTTTGATTTTGTTTTCTCCCATTCCCCTCTGCTGCCGAGGTTAGCCCGCTGGTCTGCGTACCGGCGACCCGGCAGGTCCACTGCTGAGTTGGCCGTAGTGGGGTCTCGTACCACGAATGTTGTTTCTTGAAATCAATGAACGCCCCGGCGCGACCGGGTGACAACTCCGGAGGGAGCCCGCAAGGGAACCGCTCGTTTACCCCCCTGAAGAAAGCCTCGAAGGGAGGCTTCCGAAATTCAGAAGAGTGCAGCTTCCTCGAAGGGATTGGTTTCGCTTTGCATTCTCTGGAGAGGTGACGACACACCGACTCCATCAGTACGACGCGGAGGAACCCCCTGGAATGGGGAGTCCGCTCCTTCACAACCGTAGGGGAGCTCCCACTCTTTGATTCCTGGAAGGACTCGGAGGTCGACTCCCATGTGTCCCAGCCTTCATCCGGGGCATCCGGTTTTAACCGCTACTCGAATGAATGGAGGCCAGCCAGTGCCATCTTGGGGAGGAACTCGAACCCACGACGCACTGCGTCGATTCATTTCAGAGTATTCGAGCCCGCGACGCTTGGTGGTGCCACGCGCGGAGACCTCAGCAGCCACAAAGCCTCCGACAACAGTGAGCTGCGTTTTTCGCCAAAGGTTAAAAGGCAAAGCAGCTGCAGGAGGAGGAAACCGAAGAACGGACTTGGAAGTTGGGCGCCAGCAGTCCAGCTCCAGTAAAGGGAACGGAGGAAGCAGAGGAGCATCACAGATGCTTTGGAACTCAGGCAGTCTCCCAGCAGCCGGCAGCATCCGTCTCGAAAATTCAGACGGTGGCGCGCGACCAACCAATCTCGGCAGTCGGCTCCACGCTTCGGGCAGACCCAGAACCCCAGAAGCAACGCCCTATCCTGGCCCCTTCGGATCCTCGAGGACTGCCTTCCCGGGAGATCTCCTACAGAGTTCGAGAAGAGAGGAAAGCGGGCTGCGCTCTCCTGGTTTTCTCCGGAGGGTTGCAGGCATCGCTCCGAGTGTGCGCGGTGGACTTCCTGGGTCCCCGAATCCCCTGGCGGGATCGGAGAAGGTACGGAAGGAGAGCAGGAATTCTACAGAAGCTCCGGATCCCTCTCACGCAGGAGGGTGGGAGGACCGCACGAGACACACCCTGGTGTGCTCGACGAAGCCGTGTGTTCGCAGCAAGCATCCTGACCCGTATCTGCATCAGAAGAACGCAACGCCGTTCCCCGGGAACGTATGCTGGGAGCAGTCACGGCATCCAGGAAGCCTCGTCAGCATGAACACCGCTCCACTGATGGAAGGATAACGGAGGCAGGGTGGGAAAAGGGAATTTGCGCGCGCATCCCAAACCGCGGACAAGGGAACAGAGCCAGTTCCTCATGTGGCAACGCACTGCTATTTATAGAACACCAATGCGTGTCATATGTTTACAGAATACGAACCAATGCTCACATGTTTGCAACATTCCCAATTATTTCAGAAAATCGGTGCGGACGCCTCCCCTCCCGCTTTGAATTCGCTTTCCCATTCCCTAAGCATCCCATCTTCAGGTTGCGACGAGTTACGAGGTGGACGGCACGCCGGCCGAGCTCACGCGACGGCACCACAAAGCACAACACTAGAAAACGAAGAACTTCAGGACCTTCTGCGCCTACGAGAAGGCAGGTGCGTTTTTTTTTTTGACCGCCGGTGCTCCGTGAACGAACACCGCGTGGGACACCATGGTGATGATCGAGGGTGTGCTGGGGGGTGGGGGGGGACCGAACGCGGGACTCGCCTTGCCTGCCGCTCGTCGGTGCAGCGTGGACGAGGCCCGCGCGCGGGATCGTCAAAGCTCCGCGTTCAACGTGGGCGCGGATACGCGGATAGCCACAGGCGTGCGCGCGCCTGCATCCTCCCACGAAGGAGTGCAACCGCAGGGAACGCAAAGTTTCCACGGCAACGCATGATCCCTCCACCGCTAAGGTGAGCTCCCGACGGTGTGTGCGCGCTTCAATGCAGCAGATGAAAAGTACGCACTTCCGGACATTCATACATTTATTACATCAATGTATAAATCAAAACATGATAAAAAAAAAAAAAAAAAGGGGTGGGGTGGGGTGGGGTGGGGTGGGGGAGGGGAGAGAACTGGGCTGGTGCAATGAGATCAAGTATTCAGGATTTGGCAGTTGGCACAGAGACCGAAACCTGAGTTTTGGAATGAAATGAAACTGACGAACTCAAGGCTCTTCGTCTTCTGATTCGCCTTGTCCATACATGTCGGCCAGCTTTGCGAAACGTGGACCCCAATTGTCCAAATATTCGAAGTCAAACTCGTTGTCCTCGGAACCGGAACCCAGAGACGACAAAGAACCGGACGTGCTGCCGCCGCCCTCGTAGGCGTAATTTCGCAGGTCGTCGTAGGGCGGGGACGTGGGATCCAGGTCTGCTTTAATCTTGTGGGAAGATATAAACACGCCGACATCTGTTATGGGCATGGAGTGATCTGGAAGGCAGGGCGTCCGATCGCCGCAGGCGGGGGCGATGCCCACTCACAAGTAGGGGGCTTCCGCGGATCCAAATAGAAAGGCAGTGGCTTTCCCGCCAGGTCAATCGGAATTTGCAACGGGGTGATGTCGAAGGCGGTCATGTCGTCTTCTCCGCCTCCCTCATCATCGTAGCTGATGATGTTTTCGCGCACGTCGTCATCGGGACCGGGGTATTTGAAGTGCTCGCTCTTGCGCCGGTTGTACACCACGAACACCAAAACGAGCACTGGAACATTCATTGATTACCGACTTGACTTGGAGGCCCGCACGCCCGATGATACTTACACAAAAGACTAAGCAAGCAAACAACTAGAACTATGATGAATTCATTTGTTACCCCGAGCTGAGTTGATCCCAGGGACTCTAGGTGGCAATCCTGACCAGCATGGCCTCCGGGGCAATAACAAACATAGCCTTTGCCGTCAGGCAAGTTATGGCAAGTGCCTCCATGCAAGCATGGTTCCGCGAGGCACTCATCAATGTCGACACAACGGTCATGCATTTGGACACGCATGCCAGCAGGACAGCTGAACAAAAGGAGAGACGCATGCAATGAAACATACTTACAGAAATCCGTCACAGGAACCCGGGAATCAGGACCAGAGATTCAGAGATTCGAGGAAAGCAAAGCAAACGAGAGCGAAGAGAGGAAGAAAGAGGAAGGGGCCATGCAAAAAGCACCACAACCACAGTACTACACGTACCACAACTGAATGGAAAAACCTACCCAGAATGAAAAGCAGGCAGACGAGGATAGCAGCAAGAAATCCTGTGCTAAAGCGGAGAACGTGCCCATCCCGTAGAGCACCGCAATTAGCACCATAGTAACCGGAAGGGCAGAGGCAATCAAAACCAGGATCTCGATTAATACAAGTGCCGCCATTATGACAAGGATCCAGCAAACATTCATTCAGATCCAGGCAAGTATTGGATTCCGGCTCGAGGATACGACCTTCGACACAGCTACACCCCACAGAATTACAGAAAGAAATACACAGTTTTCCAAAAAACAAAAAAAAAAAAACCAAAAAAAAAAAAAAACAAGCAGTCAATAAAGGAGCTCATGAGCAAATAGAACAAGATGGGTGACTTACGTGCATTCATACTCCATCCACAAATCGACACACACAAAAGGACTAGGGCATATGACATTGGCACAAGGACTGTTTGAAGGACAGTCTCGTTTCAGGTTACGGTACATCGTGGCTTGACCCCACGGTGTTCCATTGAGACCGGGAGGTAAAGGCAAATGCCGACCTTCCAAACGGATGTCATCGAGGCAGCCTAACACAAGAATCAAGTCACCGACACCACGCGGTGGAGCAAAGCTTTGCCTTTCTGGAAATCTCCGAACACTTCGAACGTGCGTACACCAGTGTACTCCGCTTTTCCACCCGCATAGACACCTTCCTGTTTGTCCACGGACATCAGCTGATGGCCTTCAAACACAAAGGTCTCGTTATAGCGCCTTCCTTCTCCACCATCCAGCTGCAGAATCGCTGCCGACCCGAATCTCTTAGCACGCGCGATGTGCCATTGACCGTCATTGACCATGACAGCCGTTAGCCACAAGACCCATTCTTCGGTGCGCAGAGAATTCAGATTATAGCGAAAGCGAAGGTGACCATCCTGAAGCTGAGGAATCCCGACAGGATGTCCCGTTCCGGGCAGACTTTGCGGCTTACCTCTAGAATGCCGTACTCGCGGTTATGTTGGTCACTGACGCGGAAGAGCTCCCCTCGCTGTTCTCGAGTACGGAAGCGCAGCTGCAGCTCGGTTAGGAAGCGCCGCGTCTCGAAGGAGAGCGCATATTTCACGTAACTTTGCTGGTCGAACGCCGTCGGCATGGTAGGTACGTCACAACCGGGTCCGGACCACCCGGGGTGACATTCGCAGCGCGCGTAGGACATGGAGGCTGCGCAAGTTCCGTGGTGGCCACAGCCAGATGACTCTATGGCATTTCCACTGCACAATTCTTCGGTCTGAAGGCATCCCGGGTGGCTGTTCTTCCACTGGCCGGGATCGGACAGGTCATACAGCTGGAAGCGGCCCGAATACACGCAAAGCAAACGATTCCCGCCTACCTCGCTGTTGAGCATCAGATTTCGAATGCAGCCTTCGAACGGCCTCCCGTACGGGATCGCGGACCAGTGAAACACTTCCTGGTTCAGAGGATCTCCGGAAATTCCTCCCAACTGCAACGGCGTGTTCAAGTTTAGGTATTCGCTGAAAGGAGGGATGAGTCCGGTCGCATGGCAGGACAAATTGTCGAAATGGGGTTCGGAGCCGTCCTCAAGTTCGGTGACATCCGAGGTACGACAAGAATCCACAATCAAGGAAACCCGTTCTGTGTTCCACAGAACATCCAGCCGGTGCCATTCCCCATCAGCCAGACTGGTTCGCGTGGCCACCCGGAGTTCCAGAGTGCCAGAACCGAAATCGATCAGCAGCCGGGGCTGCTCGTTCTCAAGCTCCAGGGCGATGAAATCGGAGAGGATCACCTCTTCGGGTTCGGGGGCAACTATTGGTCCATTATAAAGAAGCAAGCCATCGGACTTGATCGTGATAAACTCGAGGGTCAGGTGTGACGATTCACACATGGACAGCGGAGGAAACCACGCCCATCCATCGCCGAGAAAACTGCGAGTCGTCTTCTGGCAGCGGGGGCCGTCGAAGTCCTCGCGACAATTGCAGTGAATGCCAAAGCGTTCTTCTACGCAGTGCCCCCCGTTGAGGCAGGGGTTCGGCCTGCAAGATTCGGGACTGCTGAAGTTCCTCGCCCCGCAGGTGCACTTTGCTATCACATCGGTGCGCACGCCGACTAGCGCCGTGAGGTTGGCGTTCACCAGGTAAGGGAGGCTGTCGATGACCAGCTGATTGGTACAGCTGCCTTCGCAATTCAAGTTTTCATAAAGGCACTCATCAATTCCAACCATGGTTATGTTGATGTCCAGCTCGAGTTCCAGCTAAAACAAAGACACACGCCGTAGGAAACGTCTCCTTTTCCCTTCTCTGTTTTCGTGCCCATCCACCCCACTCCTTTCCGTGAGAGGAACCTCCCGATGCTCACCTCTTTCCGATGAGACATGACAACCCCGTTCAGGTGGACCGGTTTCCGATACGGCGACCCGTGTGCTGAAAAGCGCACGTCTGTTATGGGCGGCCTCTCCTGCTTCTGCTGGACGCTGAACACGTCCACGTCTTGGACGTTCAGGCCGATCAGCGAGGAGATCCTTTCTCTGAACTTTTCCAGCTTGCTTTTCACCACGTGCTGCTTCTTGTAGTCCCAGATGCGGATGAAATCTTCCTCCGAAGTTCCGTGGATGCGGAAAGATCCGCTGTTCCTGACGGCCTCTTCGGAAATCTCCTGTATCGTCACGGTTACGTTGGCCGCGACGTTCGACTGCGTGTGCTTCCGATCGTACACGAAAAATTGCAAGAAGTACCTGGGTGGCGAAAGGCGGACGATGCCGGCTTGTCGACAAACGAGGCTTACCTTCCAGGAGGGGTGTTCTGCTTCATCATGATCATACCAAGATCCTCATCCAGGCTGAAATGGGGATGCGGTTCTTGATCCTTCCAGTAAAACTTTTTGTCCGGCAGATCCCAGTCGTCCAAATCATACACGTACACTCTTCCTATTTCCACATCTGGGGTCTGACCCTGCATTGCGAGACCCTTTCCGTGAACTCGGAACACAAAAGCAGAGCTCGGCAATCGTCACCTTGTAACTGTATATGAAGATGTCTTTACTTCCGGGTTGCATGCGGTTGTCGTTCTCATCTCCGATTATGACGGTCAGAGTTGATGTTCCCGACATGGAGGGATTCCCCGAATCCTTGATGATGATGGGCACTAGATACTCCTTCTGGTGTTCGCGATCGAATGATTTTAACGAATGCACGATCGCCATGCCATCTCCGTTTGCACCTCCTGAAATGCAAAATGGGGGGAAAATCCACTCGGGTGCGCCAAGCAGCAGGGACTTACGGGGATCATGCTCGACCCGGAATGCCGACTTGATCTCGTCGCCGGCGGAAGGATTCAGTCGAAAGATGAAAGGAGAACCGTTAGATTTTGATCTGTCGTCATCATCCATTGCAAGAATCTCTACAACCTTTCTTGGAGGAGAGTTTTCGGGCACTATGGGTCGGTAATCGTGCATAAAGCGGGGTGCGTTGTCATTGATGTCCTGGACATTGACCGTCAAAGTCGCCGTCGCCGTTTTAGGAGGTTTCCCGTCATCGATGGCCAGGATTTTTATCTGCACCGCAGGTGCTGCTCGCGTAAATCTCGAACCTGCGCGGCCATACCTGATGGCGTGGTATCTCCTCGCGATCCAAAGACCTCTGTATCTTGACCGTGCCATCTTGCGAGATGGAGAACTGCCTCTTGCGATCCGAATGCTTGTCGATGCCGAACGACACGAACGAGTTGCCCCCGTTGTCGGGATCCGTCGCACGGAAAGTTTCCAAGCTTTTACCGACTTCAGCATTTTCGAACACAGATACTTCAATGTTGGCACGTTCGAAAATGGGTTTGTTATCATTTATGTCACGCAGCTCGACGCTGACCCACGAATAGGCCACATGGTACTTGTCGTTGTCGCTGTCCTCACCCTGCAACGAAGAACGCAACTTTCATCAACTTCCGGCGTGCGATTCCACAGCTCGACGCTCGCATGCCTTCCGATCGAAGTCTGCTGAACCGCCTATTTTTCGTTTCACGTTTTGTTCCTTTGCGCCGGATCACATCGGAACGCTTAGCAACGGACGCTACAGTTTCAAAGGATCGAAAATGCGAAAGACAGAAGTGAAGAATAAAGGATGAAGTGTTAAAACAAGATACTGTTATGTATGCGAACGAAGGACCGAAAAACCTCCGGAGAGCTACGGAAGATCGTTACAAGCGTCGTGAAGAGACTGGATGTGGGGACCAAAAGAAAAAGCTTGCATAAGAGACGCGTAAAAGCACCCGAGATGCGAAATCCCAAGGGCTTTACCTTACTGGAAAAACAACTTCACTGGAAAATGCAAAGACTATCGGCAACATGAGCCACTGCATCAAGCCGAAATAGAATGGGCGTATACAGGTGAAAACGAACTCCCGTCAAGTTCGAGGAAGTCGTGCAGTTTTTTTTCTTCTTCTTCTTCTTCCTTTCCAAAACGCTAGTGAACAGGGCGCAGAGCAAACCACGGAGCGGATGCCAACAACGGACTAGAAGATGGAACCAAAACTAAAAGGGAGGCCAGAAACGTGTACACAGGACGACTGTACGTACGCGGAAGACTTTTTTCTTTCGTTCTTCGGAGGTCAGTGCGACAACTACGCGGCTCTATGAAATACGAAGACACACTCAACGGGGGGAAAGGTGCTACTGGTCACAAAGCTCTGCGTGAACATCGGGGGGCACGTGAAGACTATTCGCACGACAAAAGCGTACTGGATGCTAAGGATAATCACAGAAATTGAAAGGAAATTCCCGAAGGGGGGGGGGGAAGAGGGGGGGAACATTCCTGAATTTCAAAGCGGAAACTGAAAAGTTCTATTTCAGGATTCTAATAGGGAATCCACACATCCATTACTAAGCTTCCTAACACTGCCGAGTGAATCCTTCTGTGTGGTTTGATGGAGACGGCCTTTCTCTTTCAACCGGAAAAAGCGAAACGCAAATGATGTGACGGAGAGAGTGTTTGGCCGTCCAAAGTCTCGAACGCTTCGAGTACGTGACGTAGGCCGTTGCCAAACGACCGACATGTGTCACGACCGCGAGTGAGGAACATGAAGATCACTCAAAAAAGTCAGTAGCGACACCCGAGAGGGATGGCACGCGCCACCACACACGCGGTGGAGAGAAACCCGCGCCGCCGCCGACCCATTCCTGTCCGCTCGTTCGTGGATTCCCGAAACGCGTAATGCACGAACCTTGTCATTAACTTGAATCTTGAATTTGAAGCCTCTCCTCTGCATCGGATCTTCGTAATCCAAGGGCTGCACGATCTTCAGCGATCCCGTCCCGTCGCTGTTGCGAACCATCGTAAACTTGTCCGCTCCGAATCCCGAACTTTCCAGAACTTTATAGTGGAATTTGTTCGTCTCATCTTCATCGAGCACGGTCACGGTCAGGATCGGAGAATCGGGAAGGGTGGGTATGGACATGTCGGTTTCATCAACTATCGTGGTCCAATGATCTTTGCTGAACTGAGGAGGCATGTCGTTTATGTCTTTGACATGTATGGACGCCGTGCCGGTTCCTACGGAGCAGTGGATTCAGGAACCGAGTTCCAGCAAACGCACAGATTCGTTTATACAATGTCTGCGTACAGTGGTGAAACCATAGTGCCCTCCTAAAATACGGGGCAAAATACGAGGCACTGTACCTTTAAGTCCTCCTCCATCCATTGCGACCACCTGGATGGTATAGTCCGGGGTCTTTTCGCGGTCCAAGCAGCAAACGGCCGTTTTAATGACTCCACTCTCGGACTCGATCTCGAAGATTGGGCGACCCGTGTTCTCATCGATGACATTCTTGTCGATAGAGTAGGAGAGTTTGGCGTTTCCACCCTCGTTCGGATCGTCATAATCCACGGCTGTCATCGTCATGACCACCATTTCTACAGAGTCAACCCAACGCAAATCACGGCACGTCGAGCGCGGATGCCATACGTTCCGTTCCGTTTTCCGTGACATTTCCGAAATAAATTCCTTGGGGGAAGAAGGGGGCGTTGTCGTTAATGTCCTTCAAGTTGACTTGCACATCAGCGTAGCCCACAAGCCCTTCTCCTCCTTCGTCCTGTGCGAAGACGGTAAATCGCCACTGGGGTCTGCCATTCGGCTCGTCACGATCAAGGGGCTGGAAGAACGGAACACACCGTGAACACCGCACCACAAAGGAGGTTTAGGAGGAGATTCGGTACGATGTGGCAGGACACGGACGACACTTTACCTTCAGCACGTAAATTTCCCCGGAAGTCCGGTTCACATCGAATTTACTGTTTGCGGGACTGGCAGGATCGACACCTTGTCCGGTCAGAAAATACACGATGTTGTGCGGCCTGTCCCGATCGCCGTCCGTCGCCGTCACCTACCCAGGACAGCACATAAGCACTCGCAGAAACAAAACAAAGCAGGAAGGAGGAAAGACTAATAGTGCTTGCAAAATAAACCAAAAGGATGCACCATGCTTTCGTGTGCTGCACACAGACTACACCTCTGCTGTCAACGCAGCAACGGTTTCCAAGTTTCCAAGAAACACACGCACGCGCACACGCACACGAAAAAGGGAAGAAAAAAAAAAAGAAGGATAAACTGCAGTTTACTCGCAGCATAGTGTCATTTCTCAAAACCACGCAAACATCCACAGAATGCGATGAAGCTTTCAGGAAAGTGCTTTGAATCTTTTGCTGTGAACGAGTACACTGTACCTTCAACAGTTTGGCTGGCAAACTTGAAGAAAACTCTTCCTGAAGCTCTGCGTAATACGTGTTTTCATCGAACACTGGAGGCAAATCATTCACATCATTAACGCTGATGACTACTTTTGTTTCGTTCTCGTTAAGGCTATCCGAAGCAACGAGAGTCAACTCATACTAAATCATACAAAGCAAAACAAAAAAATAAGAAGCAGAAGTGGTCATGCGAATGCAAAAATGTAAAGACAAAAAAATTACACAGTGTAGCAAAACATGTGTAACATGCCATCTAGCAATACATGTTTCACTGCTCATTCAATAACCTGTAAGATTCGTTTGGGCAGGTTGCGATCATCTTCTTCCGTTATTTGTGTTTCGTACACAGGTCTGTCAAATACTGGAGGATTATCATTGACGTCTTTAACATGGATAACAACTGTGGTATAATTTTCATTCAGATTATCCGAAGCAACTAAGCGTAGTTCGTACTGTTCCATGACATTAATGAACATGAGAAGAAAACATTTTTTTTTAAAAAAAAAAAAAATGAAAACCAGTGGTAAGCAGCAGCACGTACAATTGTGCTGATACAAAACATTTTCTAAACAAATTTCACAAGTAATGCAAGACGTTCAAGACATCAGTCTCTAACATTATGGGAGAAAAATTACAATCTGATCACAAACTTCTGGCTACCAAACAGGGAAAGTCAGTTACTCACCCTTTTCCTGGTCTCATAGTCCAAGGGGCCGGCAACGTATATGGCACCTGTCATGTTTTTCACAGCAAAAGCGCCGCCGAAGTTGCCCTTCGTTATTTCATAACGAATGCGAGATGCTGCATGAAATTCGTGTGAACAAAGAGGAAAAACAGAAATCTATCGGTACAAATTCCGCCAAAAAAAAAGCACTCCCGGCACGCACCTCCGCTCACGAAATCGAATACGCTCTTCGATCAACAGCCATTAGCAGTCCCTTCATCCTTCGCAGGGATCAGTAATAAAAAGGAACTCACCCACAGGCAGACCAGTTCAAGAATCAGGAAAGCAGCAGGAAAGATCGCCAGAAAGCTTTCCAGATTCACACAGAGGGAAAGTTCAAAGTTCACATAAGAATCAAAACGCTTGAAAGAGAAAAAACGGAAGAAACAGAGAGAAACTGTCAAAGGGGAGGGAAAGCAAGGGGGGGGGGGGAAGGAAAATTTCGTTCATATCTTTTGTATACTTAATGGCAGGCATCAAAAAACACACACACACACACACACACACACACACACACACACACACACACACACACACACATTTCGGACAAACTGCAGAGACTCCGAAAGGAAAATGCAATGACCCTTCCGACACACTTTCTATAAACAATCGATCAAAACACACACACACAAAACATCACGCATCACGTGTGATGTTTACTGAAACCTCAAACGACGTTGGGGAACGCGAAATTCCCGACCTGCAGCCACCGATTCCCCCTTTGGTGAGCTTCACTTCTGAGCACCTTTGCAGCGGCTGACGACACAACGGAATGCCGACGGCCTTCTGACCCACTCGCGCATCGCAGCAGCAGCACACAGCTCGTGAACAGAAAAGAGAAGCGAAGTACACCTTGTACATTCCCTTCAGGAGCTGGGGGAGAAGAAAACAAATCCGCCTCGATCACTACGGGCTTTGTACACTAAAAGGCGCAACCCCAGAATACAGCAGGACCCCGTACAATTCGGGAGATGTGTTCCGCGTTATAAGAACCCTACGGGTAATACATAGCATATGATTAAGAAAAAAAAAAAAAAAAACAGTAGAATATTCATTATTTATTACACTTCAAAACAAAACAATTGTGTGTTTTACCACTTAAATTCAACTGGGGGGGGAGGAAAAAAAAAAAAAAACAAACTTTTCGAGTTGTGTCGTTATTCTATCAACCAAAACCGCTCCGTGGTTTCGGCTCGATCCCTCTCGTTGTCGAAAGATGTACCTTCCCGGTCCGTTTCATCCACGAAAATCTGCACCAAATGGGATCGGACCCGCTTGGACCACGCGCACGCGTCCTTTTCGAACACAGCCGAACCGAGAGTACACCACGACACGGAAATGTGTCCCCAGCGCCCTGCGAGGCTGACTTACCGCGTTATGCGAGCACTGCAGCAATCCTTCGCCGTGGTCGCGTTATACGAATCTGCTTCGTACGGGGGCCTACTGTACTTTAAAAGGAAGCAGCGTCACCGATGTGCGATTCGAACAGTTTGTGCCGTTTCAAAAAGAAGACCAATATGTTTGTGGCACAAACCACTTTCGGACTGAAAATTCATCTACGAAAGAACGGAGGCGTCTGCAGACGTGCCGTGTGCATCGAAACACACATACTGAAAACACTGGTAGTGTGCGTGGTATTACACTTAGGTGCAGTTTGGTGGGGGAGGGCGCAGATACCGACAATACCAATAGCATATGCGGTACACACGTTAAGAATGATGTGATGGTGGGAGGATGGTGGCAGAAGAGAGAGAAATGTAGAGTAACACCGAAAGATTCGTATGTTATTGTAATGTGTGAGGTCGAAACAGTTCAACGAGAACGACCACTTGGGGCATCGCAGGTAGTTCTGGCTTCGAAAGTATGTGACAGGGTTGATTGGAAGCTGTGCACATGGGTTTGTGGAATGGGTGGTTACGCTAATGGAATGGTCAACTCTGCGATTAGGAGGGTCAGAATGAGAGAGACGGTTGATGATTTTGGGTTATAAATGTTTGCTGCTACGTTTGGGTTGTGGCCTTTCGTTAGTAATGTTCTATGGTTGGCAGTATGTGGAATGTGGAAGGAAATGTTTTATGCTTCGAGTATTTTGGTTCGTGGTGAGAATGCTGTTATTAATTACGAGTGGTGGAATAGTAAGAATTACTTCAGGATGGGATGGATTGGGGACGGTTTCTTATCGGAATCCCTGAACACATGCAGGAAAAAAAGCACACCGCTTGCGGTGTGATCCAAAACTACCTCTACAAATACGATTAAATAAATTGTGCTTCAGGGAATGTTTTGAATTTCGATGTTTGGCACCTCAGTCTCCACAAACACGGAAGGCAGGAGGGTAAACTGCAGCTCAAAGATCAAAAGTGGAACATCGAGTTGCTCAGTTTATATGATCACGGGAATGAGAGAATTCGGATAAAATAATCGACCAACAACTTGGCAGCAAAAGGGGAAGCACGAGGAACGCAAAAGACTTACATTCGTCATTGTCCTTTGCAGTGACCGTCAGAACAGTATGCTGAATGTCTTCGTTCTCGTCGACCTCGGCTTCGTACAAAGCCTTATCAAAATAAGGCGGGTTGTCATTTTTATCTGCGATGCCAATGCGGATGAACTTGGTCACTGAAACACATTCGAGAGGAGAGAGATGAGCTGCAGGAAGCGGATACGGGGAGGGGGAGGGTCTCCAACGCAACATGCACTCCATCAAAGCCCTTCCGTGTCGAAGAGTCCGGTTCTGCACTTCGATGTGTACACGGAGCTCTCGTTCGCATATGGAGAGACAACGCAAGTGACCTCGGAGGATCCGAGTGCACAGAAGAGTGCAATCTCGCATACTTGGGGTGTGTTCTTTTTTTCTTCTTGCAACTTTGACTTGAATGTGTGAATTGCTTGCGATCCGACAATCTTAACGATAATTAAAACTGCCTGCTATTATATGTATTATATGTATACATTGTCTTATGTAAGGAAAACCAAATGTTGGGGGGAAAAAAATACAGAAACAATAATCGAAACCGCCTTTTTTTTTCTTCTCTTTTCTTTTTCTTTTGCTAAGAGTCCCCCACATTTCCTGATATCCTCAAAAAAATGACTGACTCCTAAAAGGAATCTGAAAGGGCAAACATCATTTCCCCTGCCCTGATCGCGGCCGATTCCTTCGCAAGAAATGGGCAGTTTCGCTGGAGACAAAGAACAAAAAGATTAAAGGAGAGAAGAGTTTGTATTCTCCACCCCTCCCTCGGATTCAGTTTTCCGCATGGCCTCGAGAAAAGACCAAATCCGGGAACGAGGCTAGACGAAATTCGCAAACCGATTTGCAGCCACATACCGTCATGATACTGGTGTGTCATGATAATCATCATCACGACACATCCAAAGGAAATACTTTCTCTGGGGGTTCGACGGCTTCCCCACAACCCGGTTTCGATTCCAACAACCTCTTGTTTTGGTTCCGACTCATAAAGTCAGGCGAGAGCTGAACTCTTTCCCGCCAAGGCGATGATCCACTCGTGGATGAATGCCATTTACTCTCAAAATACGTCCATTTAGGCGTTTTATTGACCTTGAGATTCGCCTTGAATCACGGAAAGGAAACAAACAGCAACAAGAAAGGAACGCCGTAATCACATCGATCCCACCTCCTCCCTGGAAACCCAACGGCTGGCCACTTTCTTCGAGAACCTGAATGGCTCAAGGTTTCGGCGTCGTGTAAGGGCACGAAGACAAACCCGCTCACGGTCTCCCAAGATTTTATCCCACCACAGAGGGAAGCTTTCCTTGGACTACCATGTCGAGCACAAAGCAGTTCGTATTCCCGAAAGTTCGTTTGCTCACTTTCCGATCACCATCAACCTCTGATGCTTTGTCCGTCTAACCCTCGTTCGCTTTAAGCATCGGCACGTACTTCCCTGAAGAGCTGCTGCCGTTTTTCCTGCGTACGTTCCAGAGTTCCATTAAAAGGTGCATGAGCCTTGGAAATGCCATTTGCGGCCTGCTGTCCAGTATTCCAGACCGACCGTCCCAAGCCAAATCCTTCTTTTGCAAGCACTCTCGTGCTTGACTTCGAGGTCCCACGAAACTACGGATCGCGCAGCAATACGAAGTGTGGCATCCGAGCCACACGGAAAGGCAATTCCGACGTTCTTGAATCACATTCATCACGAAGATGTAATCGAAAGGCGCTTAAAAGAATCGGCCCCACTGCTTTGCTATTGAACTGAGGTGCTTCACAGCTCGCCGGGAATCCCAAAAGCGGCTTTCCAGAAAGTGGAGCTCCGCCCTGGATGCGCTGGAGTCGAAATTCTCTCCGGACAGTCGTTTCAGCTTTCCCAAAAGGCTGGACCGTTCCAACTGCAGGGTCGCAGTACATGGCGGTTACCCCATGAACTCGTTGACCGGAGTTCGTGAGAAAATCGCCATGTCTCCTTCCCTGTTACGGAACGGTTTCCCCTTTCTCCTGAGGCCGATTGCCACGCCAAGAATCTTCTTCTTCCTGCTCCTCGCAGCCAGCCTCGAAAGGCGCACCGTTTACGGTGAGTACCTACAGAACAGGCCGCGGATCTACGGAATCTCCAAACCCAAGCTGAAGTTTAAGGCGAAAACAACGTCTGCGACTTATCGGGGAGAAGAATGACGACGCCTTGGACCCTTTTTCGCAGGCTTGTCTGCAAGTCTGTGGCAGTGCTTTTCCCCTTGTCACGGTAGCCAGGCATCATGTGGGCACAATGTGCTTTACATATAAAGATGCAAGCAGTGCATGGGTCTGCCACTTACTCACGACGTGGCCACACGCATGGCGTATTCGTATTACTTGATCAAATTTATATTTTACGAATCGCAGGGAAACTGCCGCACAAGTGAATCCTGCACCTTCTTCTTGTTAAGGAAAACCAATTGGGCTTCATCTCCTTAACCTTTTCGTTACGACGCAACTGGTCGTCAGAACGACACCGCCGAACGGGACTCCGTGCCTGAGAGCGTGCACTGTCCGCGTGGACAGTGTCCCGACGCCCCGAGTCTGTCGTCTTACGCCGGCGTACGAACTGCGTTTGGTACAAAGGAGTCAAGAGTGACAATTAGCACGTTTCAAATGAGTCCATAACACAATTAATAATTTGGTAAATGAATAGAATTCGGTAGGATATACTTTAAAACGGGGGGGACTACCATCAGCCAACATCACGGTCTTCGCAGTGACACCTCGATTCGCGCCTTTCATCGTTTTTCTTGCAAACAACGCAACTTCGTGATGGATTTTTTCTCTGCTGATTTATACGGCGAAGGATAATCCTTCCGGCGAGTCCACTGGGATAATGATCGCCCCGTGTACTGGGGTGATACGACTTCGTTTGTATTTTTTTTCCGGTATTTCTTCTATTAATTTTAGCTGAAGTTTCGCCACACAGACACAGCTTTTTCAATTTACGTAGACAGCAAGCATTGCACATGCAAACATCGATCATGTGGAAACAACACAAAAAGAAATCACGACACCACTTTAAAGTTTTTCGTGTTGACGGAATCGTGCCTGCGGCTGTATCGGCTTTGCAGCTGAGACCGTCGGACAGTTGCAATCCTTCGCATGAGCAGCTTCCTGAACGGTCCCTCCCTCTTCTGCAACGTCCTGGCACACCTACAAACTCTTCTGTGCGCACGGTGGAAAGCATTTCAAACTGTCCCTTGCCAACCCATTTCATAACCTGCTGCAGGACGGGAAAAAAAAAAAAAACCTATGAGATCCCCCCCCCCCTTTTTTTTTTAATTTTTCGTCAATCTTCGACACGCCCCCTTTCCTTTAATGTACCGTACGAATTCGCAGCATTTCTATAGGTACCAGTTGCCTACGTAAAGCGTGCGGCCTCTTCCTAAGTAAGGACCTAAAGGTGACAACATCCCACTTCCAGACATATTCCGACATCTTCATGTGGAGTACTTATGCTAGTACTGGATCCGATATAAATAATAAAATCTTGAGCATAGCTTGTTTTACAGTCGCAAGGAATGGATGATTCTACGCCAAATCGATTCCACTTCGATGGAATAAATGCTTAAACGATAATCTGCCTTTGCATAGGAGCAGACTTTCATCTGTACATAAGTTCTAGATATGGGTAAAACGAAAACACTGAATGATGTTCGTACTTATGGATGAACTTTATTCGTGCTTTTCGCATGTTGTGTACAGATTATCAGGATTGGATCCGTGCTCGTCCGTAAAATTTTTAACAGCAATGAGTAGCGATGGATCATTTCGTGGATGCCGGCTATGGACGGTATTAGGAGCGAAAAGGGTTAAACAGTATGTAGGAGCTGCTACAGGCAATAGGCAGTTTCCATACGTTATCAACCAAAAAAGGCAACCGATTCACTTGGCCGCATTTAAGTGGCCTCTTTTCATGAAAATCAAAATAAATATATCAATACAATCAAAGCATCAATACCAGTAGATTAACGCTCATCGCAGATTTAGCAGGAAAGCATCCAAATGGACAGCGTAATTAGAAAGTTCCCAAGAAAGCAGCAATCAAGGGCATTCACAAAACTGTCTTTCAGCATCAACCGCTGTTTGAATCAATTCAGACCTTACTGATCCCAAAACTTTAACAGCCCCTGAGAAATGCGCTACCGGCAAAACTTTAGACTGATGCAATTCGGAAATATGGCATTTGCGTCCAAAATTTATCTGCCCATAAAATCAAAGATTTAATTCAATAAAATGTAGCAACAAGGAAGACATGCAAACGATGTGGTCTCCAGCATATTAAAAGGTCTACATCCTTAGAGAGTGGAAAAAATGGATCATAATGAAATGATAAATACATGGATACGACAAAAATAAACGCGCAGAATCTGTAACAACATGATTGGAGTTTTTCTTTAAATAGTAGATAGTTAATTCGAACTATCCTGCAAGCAAAACCACTCATATTACCACATGTTACTAAATTTCCTTGACTTTTTGATTCAACTGAATGAATTAAACCTTCTCTCTGAACAAAAACACAAAACGATACTTTAACGGAGCACACTTGTCAATCTTTTTTACAAGTATACGAATTCCAAGCATATATACAAAAAAAATACTTTTCAAAACATGCAACGTGTGTTTCCATCATGCTTTCCATTTCCGCCAAGATAAATTAAAAAGGCTCCATTTTTTGAATCGTTCAAATAAGGAGTTAAAACCCACTGAACATCCGTCCCAGTTGCTTACTGGATTCTTCCTTACATCCTAGAATTTAACCACATTTTTCCATGTTTTTCTTTCTTTACATTGTGTTAACTATTCTGTACAACTGATATTTGAACAGTGCGGACTCAAACCGTGAAAATGTATGAATTTCAGACATGGGGTACTTTTCTAACTGAGTGCATGGGATAAAATCTCTAGATGTGAGATAACTTTATACTAAATTTTGCCCAACAACGCTGAAAATGACTTAATTTTAAAAAATTATGAATCACGTGCTGATCATGATGTCATTCACGTATAACAACTGTATATTGCTTAGTTCCGTAAAAAACTTCATAGGGATGAAATGCAATACCTGTATTGGGTCTCCCGTCACTATTAGGTCTTGCAGATGGGGCCCCATCACGGGCTTCTACTTCAAGAGCATAAGCTTGCTTCTGTTCTCGATCAAACACAGTTTTTGTAAACACGACACCTGTTTGTTCGTTAATTTCGAAATAATCTTTGCCTTCATTTCGGGGCGAATCCACAATGGAATAATACACTTGGTTATTTGGAAAAGTTCCATCTTTATCAATAGCATGAACTTCAGTCACTTTGGTGCCTACTGGCTCTCCTTCCAATACAGTTTCTTGCTCACGTTCTGTAAACAACGGTATCTCATCATTAACATCCTCCAGAATTATATGGATAGTAGCTTCTGATGCAAGCTGCTGAGCTCCATTATTTTCAACACGGATTGTTAAATTGTATTCCTGAATAGTTTCATAATCCAAAGGATGGTTAACTCTGATATCAGCCCAAGTGTGTCCATTATCCAGTCTTTGTTGCACGTAAAAGGTATCGTGTTTATTCGTTTGAGGGGTAGATCCACGAATCAGGCGATAAAAAACTGTTGGATTGTCATCGATTCCAGACCTACAACAACATAAAAGTCCATACATATATAGCAACTTTGAGATCAAAAACATCGATAAAGAAAACGTGGTGTGCAAAAAAAAAATAAAATACACTTCACAAATATCGACATATGCATTTGTGCATAAGGCATGCAAAGGTCCAGGTGCGAGCACAGACCTTGCCTTGACCGATAGTATCCGAGACCCTACAGCTTGATTCTCACGCACATAAATAGGGCCATATACTAGCTGATCCCATTGGGGTGGTTTGTTAGCACGATCCACTACATTAATTTGAACTTCGACACTTCGTGTTAGTGGAGGTATGCCTTTATCCTGTGCAACAGCTTCAAGCCTGTAGCTTTCCCGCTACCCAAAAACATTACCAAAAGGTTAGTTAGTAATAGTTAGTAACACACAAATTGCATTCAATCACTGCTATCAGGGCCACTGCTTGCTTATTCCTAAAAACCAAGGCACCACCCCCTTTGGATCTCTATTATTACCTGGCATAAACTGAAGTGATTGTACTTCCTACTAGTTGATTTTCAGGCACATACAATGGGCTGGAGATGGTTTTTGTCCAAATAGGTGGTTTATTATTGCGATCAACAATATCCAACTCAACATCAACTTCTGCCCATTGAGGAGGATGGCCACGGTCTTGAGCACGCACCCGTAGGTGGAAATGCTCATGCTAAGCATACCCCAAAGATACACAAAAGATAAAACACAACCTTTGCATACAAATAACAGTGGAACGCTAAATTTTGTGGTTTTTTGCTACAGAATGCCCATATGGCTAAAACGATGGGAGCTGTTTGTCAATATTGGTACAGGAAGAGCACACATTTCAACTTATCAATACTTACGTCTAAAGGTCTCTTGAGAGTGATCCAACCAGAATCTTGCTGGATATCAAAATAATGTAGATCAGAAGGATTACTAGATGCATGCAACTGATACAAAATAGCTCCATTGCTGTCAGCATCTTCATCTGATGCAGATACTCGCAAAATATTAGCCCCAATGTGAGTGTCCTGCTTCACATTCTCGACATATTTCTATGCTTCACATTAGATGGCTACCAATACAATCTATTTAAAGCTAACCTGACGATCAAATAGAGGAGGATTGTCATTTACATCCGTTATTTCTATAGTAAATGAGCAAACTCCTTCCAAAGAAGGTTCTCCTTGATCAGTAGCCTTGACAGTGACCGCCACAAGCTTGCCATCATCTCCTTCTCGATCAAACACTTTGTTTGTGAACAATTCTCCAGTATCTGCATCCACAGTAACTTTTGTGCCTTTCTGATTAGGCTGCTGGACAATGGAATATTTCACTTGTCCATTTATTCCTTTATCTTTATCTGTTGCTGACACACGAATAATAGGACTTCCATTAGGAGCGCCTTCTTCTACTTTCGGATTATAGGAAGCACACTCTTCAAACACAGGTTTATTGTCATTGACATCAGTTATGAAAACAACAACAACAGCAGTGCTTGTATGCAGTGTACTCTGTCCACCTTCACAACATGATCCATCATCAGTAGCAGTAACATTCAATTCATATTTATCACGATCTGCAAAAACATCAGTACCAAAAAAGCATTCAATTGAAATTTACCAAGATTTATTGGACCCCTCTGAAGCCGAATTACTCCTGTATTTTCCTCGATTTCAAACTGCCCTGCACGGTTGGTTCCTCCCACAAAACCAAATCGAATATTGTCACCATCTTTATCAGAAGCAACTACAGTAGTGACTAATGTGCCTGGTCCAGCATTCTCATCAACATTGGGAGTATACACTTGTTGCGAAAACTTGGGTTCTTCATCATTCTTATTCTTGGTATACACTCTCACAGTCGAAGTTCCTGTTTTCGGAGGATCGCCTTTATCCTGAGCAGTCACTTGAAATTCATAATACGCATTGTTATTGTCTGCATCAAGACGCTTATTGTTGGACACCACTCCAATAGAATTAATGCGAAAATGTTCATCAGAAACACTATATTCGATTTCTGCATTAACACCTGAATCGGCATCTCTGGCTTTCACTTTCAAAATCGAAGTGCCTATTGGAATATCTTCTTCCACGTTATGAGCTTGATAATCTGGCAATTCAAACTTTGGAGTATTGTCATTCACATCTGTTACTCGAATAGTTAACTGGTAAAAGAAGTTATAGCTAAGTAAGACCATAAGACAAACCAACCTCCACGGATGTAGAAAAGCCACCAGAATCCTCTGTAGCAGTCACAACCAAATTGTACTTTTTGGGCTGTCGAAGATCTTCGAAATCTAGTTCCTTTGCAAGTTTCACAATGCCTGAAGTGGGTCCAATATTAAATGTCCCTGCCCCTTGTCCTTGAGCTTTGAGTGTGTATCTAATTTCCCTTTCAGCAAAAGATTTAGCTTTGATGGAAATAATGCTGAAAAGGCCAAGAAATAAGCTACTGAAGTTAACAAAGTTACATTGTATTCTGCTGCTACACACTGGAAATGAGCTCACAAAATAAAAGTGAAAGTAGGAGGAAACTGATTGGATCACAGTCATATTTAATTCTATTTAATATGTGAAGATCTTACTTTATTCAAAGTGCATAACTTAAGTATTGTGGCTTCTCTGAAACTAACATTTCAGAGAAGCCACAATACTGCAGTCTATTTTTATTGGGTTTCTTTCTGTTAGCAAATCAGTTGCTTACATCACTTGTTATTTATGATAAAGGCTTCAAAATACAATACTGGTATAACAACCAAATACACGAAAATATGTTTCATTTTTACTTCTTTCCCTTTTTTACTTGAAGTTGCGAATACGTAAGTATTATGAATCTACAGTATACTCTATTATATATGATGATCAACATAGCTCATCTACATGACCATGTTGTACTCGCAAAAAGTTGGTGACCAGAGATCATGGATTTTCTGCAAAGATTTACAGAAACAGAAAATGCCATAAATGACTGGAAGTAGAGAAAATATTATAATTTTCAAATTTACATGAATTCTGTAGTACCATTATAAAAAAAATATGGCACACAATATAATGACATCAAAGTATCACAAATAAGTTTTTTCTATACCAAAAATTAAAGGAAATATGAGTAAATTGAACACGGAAATTTTTCCAACAGATGAAAACAAGTCATTTAGGCATTAAGTCACAGAAGGTCTCTGACAAATGCTGAATGAAAATTCATTTCAATACTATGAAAACTATGAGCTAAGAATGTTGGAATAGGCTGAAAAACCAACAAAAGAAACATAAAAGCAATCACTTCGAAAATATACACAAATCCTACCACCAATACAAATACACAGTGATCATCAATCTCAATTATTAGTCAAGCATAGAACAGTAGCCAACACAGTAGTCACCACAGAGATCTCATGAAAAGATTCAGGAATGAATAAATTCAAATTTTTTAAGATGAAATGATACACAAAAAAGAAATACTACTATGATATTTAGAAATATTCTGGGATTCCGAGTTTTCAAAAGGACAAAAATGTGAACAACTTTTCATTTCACTAAATGAAAATAAATTAACTAACTCTGAATCCTTTTTTTGATTTTCAGGAATTTCAGCTTCATATTTTTCCAGGTAAAACTGAGGAGGTCTTTTCCCACCCACAATAGATAAGCGAGCTTCAGGGGTGCTTTGAAATGTCTTATCATCAATTCTTCCATTTTGGTCTTCAGCTTTGACATATATCACATACTCCATATCTAGCTGAAAAAGATCTGTTCCCCTTGTTCTGACAACACCACTTCGTTCATCAACTTCAAATCGACCACCAGCTTTAAAAAAGAAAGATTGCAGTTAGCTTCAAGTAATGAAATTGCAATCATCAAATACTTTTAGATGTATTTTTTGAAATTTATTCTGGTATTACTACATGATTAACTTTTAAATGAAACAGAATGATCCATTTTTATTTTCAATATTCTTGACTTAACTTCATAAAAAAAATAAATTCAGAGAAAGAAAATACAACTATTCAAAACTTTCAAAGTTGGAGGTACAGTATCACGTTCAAATTGTAAAACTTTATGAAACATGAATGTATATTATTAGTTTTGGACTCATTTTACTGCGATATCTGTATTTATCATTTAGATCACTTATTATAGACTACTTATTATGAGACTCTTATAAAAAATAATACAAGTACTAAATTAAATAGCAAATACAACCAGGTGACTTAACAACATACTAGTCTCATGGGAATAGAAGACATTTTTCATTTTTATGAGCTCACAAACTGAGAATAATAACAAAGTTTCATTGTAATACACACTGTTACATTAAAATGCCAGGGACTCTACTGATAATAATAATGAATTTCAAGGCACTGTAAATACCAAAATATTTTTTAAAAATTTTACAAAAACATTTAAGCTGCTCGAGTTAAAACATAAAACTAAGAAAATGAAATGTATACCACAAATGGAATGTAATTGTATAAAATGCAGAACAAAATATTTGTATATAACAAAATGAAAAATAAGGTTAGGATGACAGTACTGAAGCAGCATTTTTTGGGGATTGAAATTGAATCACCAAGAGGCAGAAAAAATTTTGCATTTGAGCAATTAAAAATGAGTTCACGAAATTTTGATATATTCATTGAAATCACTTTCGTACAAGGTTTAATGAAATAAGTATTAAAGGTAATCTACCAAAAATGATCTTAAATGAAGATGATTATTTTTTTTTGTTTATCAATTTTCAGAAATATTTACATGTTGCATATTCAAGATAAATGAAATCGAAATTAAAGTCATGATGAAATTTGAGACATCCTTTACAAAAAATTACTTACTTCGATCCCTAACCATGAAATAATGGATGTCACTGTCAGTATCAGGATCACGAGCTTGCAATGTGAACACTGGAGTATTAGGAGGTGCATTCAGTTGAACAACAGTTTGCAATGGCAGTGGGCGATTTATGAAATATGGTGGCTCATCATTGACATCACGAATTTGAACTATGACTCTCTGGTATTCTATATCTGAGGATGTTTATCAATAAAAGAGTACCAAAGAAAACATTTGCACATAAAACATTCTAATATGCAAACTGGTAGAATAACTGTGCAACTATACACCTACACAGACTCAGTGATTTACGTGCTAGGAATGCTATTCTAGAATGTTGCAATGAATGAACACTATATATCGCATCATTTATATATATAAGTTTGACTCAATTATATACATCAAAAAAACTCAAACAATAAAAAGTTCTCTTTGATCTCTCTAATTTAACCCTATGTTGTGATCCACAAGTCCACATCTGACATAGAATACATTGATCTTTTTGTTAATCTGAAATGAAACACTTTTTTTTTCTTGTCATTTCAAGCTAATGAGCACCTAACATCATATGAAACAAAAGCTTTTTATTACAGCTTTAGAACCTACAGACATTTTTATTTAAAAGACTCCTTTAAAAATACTAGGTAGGCTCTCTTATCACACAAAATTGCACTCTAATTTAAGCTAATCTTTAAAACTTGACATGTGCAATAATTTCAACTTATCAATGCATATGTGAAATTGCTGTTCTTATTCATTTTTTTTATTGCTGCACATCTGCAAACTGGAATATTAGACATTTCACAAAACTATAATTACCTCCTGATCCTGCATTAGTAATTTCCACCCAGAAGTCAATCGTTTTTTCACGGCCAAGTTCTTCATAATCCCATTTCTTTTTCACCTTGACATTTCCATTGGGTTCCACAATTACCCATGGATTGGAAACATCCCGAATTTTAAAAAATTCTCGATCAGATTGTTTTTCGAGCTGAAAAACAACCTCATCTTCAACACGTCCTGCTATTTCTAAAAACTCTAATCTCTTTGTTGGTCGTACAGCTTGTGACTGGCGTTTAATTCTGGTATTCTGAAGAGCATTTGCAACTGAAGTAGATGTATTACAATTCACAACGAATGTTACTTTCACTTGACTTTTAAAAAATGGCATTCGACGATCATGAGCTTCCACCACAACTGAATTTGTGTGAGGAATTTTTTCATCACTCACATATAAAATCACTCCAGTCTGTGGGACTATGAAAAACGGAGAATTCATTTCCAATATCTTATAAGCAATTGCATCTCCATCTTCATCATGGGCAGAAACAACACCAACACTTGAATATTTCGGAATCATACATGGTACAACAAAATAATACATGTCCTTGTCAAATTTTGGAAAATTGTCATTAACATCAAGAACATTGACTTTAATCTTGGTTTGAGCTTTCCTTCCTGTATTAACATCTAAAGCCTGTACTATGAGGTCATGGTGGGGAACTTCTTCTCGATTCAATGAATACTTTGAAAAAATGCGCAGAGGTTCACCAGATGAGTATGAATAATTTAACAGATAAACATGTTTATGATTATCACTAATTATATTATACACTAGATGCTTTGATTCATAAGTATCAACCAGTTTGAGATCTTTTAGATTGTCAATGAGAGTATATGGTGGAGAATTTTCCAATATTGTTCCTACATATTCTTCTTGTAAAAATTTAAAGGGTTCAGTTTCATTAAATATAAAGAGCACAATGGAATGTTCTTCAAGGTAATTTTCATTTTCTTTAGTCACAGATAATTTAATTTTTTTGTTCACTAAATGTGAAATATTTGATACTGTCATAACCGATCCATCTTGTAAAACAGTAAAGCTATGAGAATAATTACTTTTGATTACACCACCGCCACTATGTAACTGCTTTATAATTGTACCTCCATCTGTATGATGGGAAAGGGGAATTACATAGGGGAAGGAGCTGCTAACATCTAATGCATCATTATGTCTCACTGTAAAACTTTGGCTACAATACATATAAATGACTAGAAAATGAAGTTGCACTAGCCAATTTTGTGGCTTGCAAGCAATATTACATGTTGGTCTCATACTTGCAAGCTAAGATGATCCTACGGCATTTCTGCCTAAAAAAGGATTAAAGGGAGCAATGAAAAACTCGTACAAAATACATGAACTGAAACTGTTCAAAATCTCTAAGATACACATGGAAATTGAAAAACTGAGTGGACACTTACTAACAAGATAACTTCCGGGACTTATCAGAATGCTTGAACTACTTTGTTTCCCGATCGAACTTACGAACATAACATCAAGAGAATCGGGAAAACTTTGAAGTTTACATAATGCTGGGGGAGCACACATGCATATCTGCACTGAGAATTTTCAGCTGGCATATCAGCACTAGTCTTCAATGGCTACATTCATCAATTCACGGGCCAGGACAACACGAGTTAATACTGAACCGCCGCGTTGCAATAAAGATCTGAAACGTGCAAATATGCATTCCAATTAGTGTTTGTTTGCACTCCTGTCAGCCTCACTGCAGTAACACTCGTACGGCAACGAACGCGGCTTCGCAACGCATCTGGGCGCTGGGCGTAGCAACGCTCCCAGTGCACCAATTTCTGGGAACACGCAGATTTATACTCTAAACCATCACATGCACACGGCACAGCTCAAATGCACGTTGAGCGGGAAAAAAAATTTTTTTCCCTAAAACGAAAACGATTCAGCACCCTCACACTGCACCGCGTGCAGTAAAGGAGGATGCTGCACGGGAACATCAAAAATCCCTCGATGCAGATCGGACTCCTATGAAGCCGTTCCAAGAGGCAGCCCCGAGTCCGCGGACACCGGGAAGAGGATGCATCTAAGATTGCTTGAAACTCAGGTCACATAAGCTGAGAAAACAATAAAAGCACTTTAAAAGCCAATATATAACAACTGAAGAAAGCAAAGTGGGCCTTTTGTTTGTTTTGATTTAGTTCCAGTCCAGGAAAGAAGTGATGCCCATTTTGATATTTGTTATCGTTGTGATGTCAGAAATGAAACTAATGATTACCTTACGTAGGGAATGAAAGATATGGAAAGAACTCGTGGACGGGGAATTCATAATAAAAGGGAATGCTGGAATTATTTTGCGTGAGCAGATCAGGAGAAAAGCTTAAACATCAAACATTTAGAAAAGAAGTGTTCAGTTTTGTAGTATATTTATAAGTACTGGGTCTCCCGACACCAATACTTCAATCGATTGGTTTAAATATATGAGTTACAGATATTTCAATTGCACCTTAGCAAAAATACCTTCAATTGTCTAAAATTTTGGAGCAATGGAACTATTCACCAGGAAAATGGTTTCAAATGGAGATCAGTAAGAAACGTCTGATAAAATTATATCGAATTGTTAATGTGTGCATTTTTATTCGTTTTTTACAAAGTAATTTTCCTTTCAGCTATCCTCATTAAATACCATTCGAAAGAAAGCGTTTGTTTTTGTCCCGGTCCCTAGATGATTCATTTTCGAAAATAAGTAACTGCTGTTGAGAACAGCCAAGTTCTCAGAGTACACAATATTTTCGCTAAACAGAGATTTACGAGTACCATTCGGGATGATGCGAAAAATTTATAAAGTTTGTGTGAATCCATGAATACTAGCTATACAGTTCAAAGCACATGCAAATAGCTTTCCACAGATGGATGGATTTAATGATTTTTCCATTTGAACATTTGCATGTGTACATTATTATAGGCACAACTCTATTCCGACACGACGAGGTGTCTGAGTGTCGATCCTACCATCCAATCCACCGATCAGCGTCGCACCAAATTTCCATTAGAATTGTAGGGCCAAGTGCTACCACAGCTAAGCAAATGTGTGGCTTCAAATCCATGATTAGGTGTGGCGACCGAGAATGTAGATTTTCCCCTGAATGTAATTCCATTCACGACTCGGATGGAAGTTCACAAGGACCTTGCAAATGGGAACTCTACTTTATAAAAGTCATTCCAAATGAAGTACGACATACTGTTGCTTCTACAAAATGCATTCGAATGTATTTTGCGGCAGATTTGGTTTTCGGAGGACGAATGAAGTGGCTTTTTCCAGCCTGAGTGCAGATGTTTGTTGCAGGCATTCAGTGGCTTCCCTACTGAAGACCACTTTACACACTTTCACAAAAGCCTGTACAACAGGCACGAATAAAATATCTTCCCTCTCGCGAAAGACTACGAACATTTGTTACAATTCTTGATGAATGATTTCGTGCAAATGGAGTCTTCAAGCAAGTACACTCTTGCCGTAGTCTGCCATGACACATTCAGCGTGCGCAAGGCTTGCTGCTACCACTTTGAGGGTAAAGAACTTTTAAAACTGAAATTTCAAATTTTGATGCGGACAGTCATCATAAGCCAGTTTGTTGCTTTCGTATTTGATTCACCGTTTAAATAAGTTTTCGATGAACCTTTTGTATTTTCTCGGAGTGAAGACCCCAAAAGCACCATAGCCCTTATGTTATAACACTCGAAACGTTCCTGGAATTGTTCTTCCCTTCCATTTTTGAAACGTTCTTGATTCTCATGAAACTGTCAATATGTTCTAATGAATCTGCACTTCAAAATCCAAAACATCTGAGCTTCAAAGTCAACTTGATTGTGCTCAATGTTTTCAGGTATTGACATTTCCTTATTGTAAAGAACCAGCATCCTTCAAAATGATGTATATAGCTGAGCGTTTACGGTATATCACATCGTGTATGATAATTAAGTACGCATCAGTGGCCACGGCCAAATAAACCACTTCTATTATGGAAATATTTTCCATTCACTATTCACCTGTCTTGGCTTATCACCATCAGTCTATCTATTGCAAGTTGGACTGGATGACAACATCTGGTTTCCTTGTCATTCGCTTGAGCACAGCTGCAAGAAGGAAACCAAGGTATGCAATGCCTAGATACGAGTACTTGCTCGGAGTCGTATTGCTGAATTCGCTCGATTCTGTTTATTCTAAGAAATCGGGAGCACCTGTCCCGAGTCCGTAGACTAAAAACGAGCGCACCCGTTGCCCCAAGCTGCAGGGTTCGCGTTCCTGACGAGGGTCCCGTTCCTTTCCCCAACTTTGGCCTTTAAAAAAAGTATCCTGGGGGTACAATCGATGATTGTCTGGAACACGTAATTTCGAGTTCTTGTGACGTCACGCTCATTTAATTTGAAACCGTCGGAGACTTACAGAATAACTGACTCCATCTTTCGTCGTACTCATGGTTTCGCTCATTCCATTTTGATTCGGGTATCACTTTGATGGAAATTGGCTCCATTTGTTGGATTTGCCACACATATCTCAAGTCTTCGTAATTGCTAAGAATTTCCCTCCCTCCCCCCTCCGCGCAGCCTTCTTTCCCTCCAGCAGCATGGAATCTGTTTACAGGAAACGTGCCTACATGAAATAACTCCATTTTCTCCGATGAAGTGATTTCATTAAGGCACAGTAGTCAGTCACTTGTGATGGTGTGATGTAACTATTAAGACGAGTACTTGGCGGTGAATCGTTAACTTATGCGGGGAATTAAGGCCAAGTAAATAAAAAAGGCGGAAATAAATACCAAAGGCACCAGCCTCGAGAAAAGAGGAGCTGGACAACTCGGCTGGAAAACGGGAACCTTAGTTTGAGGACGAAAGCTGGAGTTGATGAAAGAATATGTGAAGGAAGGCTCTAAGGAAAAAGTTTCAAATTCGAATAATGCTTTTTGAATAGGATGCAGTACTATGAAAAAAAAGTGATGTAGAAAGGTGCGAAAAGGCTGCCTTAATAAAAGTATTGCTTGAAATGAATGGATCAAACATTGATGGCAAAGCACAAAAAATTTAACAAGAAAGCATGAAGCTGTAAACATAAAATTCTGTATTTGCAGCCACTTTGAATGATTTAACACCGGATGCATCTTCTGCTTTGCAAGTACCCTTTGTAGTGCCATTTTTGAAATGGAGGTTTGCGTCTGTTTAGGAAATTCATGCTCGGAAAAACTCCGTGCCGCATAAAAAAGCAAATATTCTTTGAGATCTCTTAAGGTTTTCAGTGTTTTGCTTCCCTGAGGGTAGTGCAATCCTATTGCATTACTCTAGTCTTGAGTGGAGCTGTATTCTCAGTTCGTACACTAAACTCGACTCCAGCATGGGAACGGCCATCTTCGTTGCATCTTCTGCCCTTCAATGGAAAGAAAAAAGCTATTCATGCTCTGATATCAGCAATTTCATTGCACCAATTGTAAACTGCCTTTTTTGTTTTCTGTTTTCTTGCATTTGGCCCCGAATGTCATTATGTGAAGTATTTTCGAAACCCCCAACGTAACGCTTTCTACGATTACATTCTACGACACTCCTTACATCGATTACGGACTAGGGCGAGTAGGCAATCATTACCCATGATTTTCATTTAGCGGTGGCTCTTTTCACTTTTTCCTCATAAGAGATACTGATATAAAGGATGGTATCGGTCCCAGTCACGTCTTTTAATTCAATTCTTCATTTCGTTTGAAAAGAATTTGAAAAACACTGCTTTTTGCTCCAAGCAATGACGTAATCATCTTTGAATTTTGGCCGCGAAGCTCAAGTGATTTTGCTCAGCGACGACATGTTTTGTAAAGTTCACAAACATTGCGTGTACATCTTTTTTTTCTTTTTGGAGTTTCTTGGAATGCATTTCCATTTTTTTGCATTTCTTTTCGAATTCTTTTGGAATGATCACTTTTGGTAGCCGGCAACTTTCCAAGGGATTTTTGCACTTTAATAACTTTTCCGTTTGCGACTGGAATGTTTTCGTGCGTTCGTTCCTTTTCCAGGCACCCAGAAGACTCTCTTACTCGAACCCCAGTGAAATTTCTGAAAGGTGGTACTGCAGCTCGCAAGATCTCGGCCGTTCCCCAGGCAGCAGGGATTCCAAGTTTTCCGTCGAAAGCTTTCAAATTGTTCGCCTGAATTCGGAGCGTTTGCTCCATCAGCAATAATTTTTTGCTGCATCGAACTTATTTTTTCGTGTTTCGTAATTTATTTGTCCACCCTATAAGCTTTCGAGAGGCATACTGACATGTGTTTTTTCGACAGTTTTGGAATTTTGTTTGTTTTGACCGTAACACTGAGCTCTCTTTCGGTCTTAAATTCTTGCACACAGCAAATGTGTTCGAATTTTGTTTGCTCCGTTTCGTCGAATTCAATTCTTTGCTTGACTGCAAATTCTCTTCTCTAAGATGACTTTGTGATAACAGTTCTATTCCTTCAGCAAATAGCATTTGGTGCCTTTTTTTCTCTTTTGGTATAAGCTTTCTTTACCGTTACTTCGTACATTTTTACCATTATTGGAGTTTTCATGACGTTTAAAAGCACAGAAGCATAATCCCGGTTGTGATTCTCCCTTCTGTGAACACGTGTACAGGCGAAATCAAAACTGCACGAAAACCGGTACAATCTTTACCTGTGTGTACACCCTTTTCCAAGGTCCTCAAAGTACCGCTCCATTCATGTCACCGGCTTGCTCCTGATTAGCTCTAAAGCCAACCTTCAAACTATCCTTGCAGGGACAAACTGCTCACAAGAAAGGAAAGCAAATGGCAATAACAGAAACACCCGTAAAAGAAACACACGGAATGATCCGTCAGCTGGTTGCAAAACACATGACGAAGTAGTAATAATAATGCACTTTAATTCACAACCATGAAATGCAAGTGCACGCAAAAAAAAAAAAAAATAAAAATAAAACACAACGGAAACACATCTGAAGGAAACTTTTGTAAAACTTGGTTTATTACTGGTGGCAACCATGTAATAAAATGAGATTATGCCACCATCAGTCGTGGCGCGATGTTCATACTCATCAGTTCTTGAAACAACAACTTCGCTGCATACGGAAGTCTCAGTTGGGAGATCTGGAAAAAAGTGTGTTCAGAAACATCATCAACCACCACGATCCTCACCTGGGTTTTATTGCGGCACCCTTTGCATTCGAACGTGTTGTTCCGTAAATTTGCAATGGCAATTAGGCCACAAAAATTGCATACGTGGACCCGGTATGGATCGGAAACTTCAAAGAGGCGCTCACGTAGAAATTGCGCTGCGCCATGAGCTATCTGACAGTCTCTCTCCATTTCTCCAAACCTTAAACCACCATCCCTTGCACGGCCTTCCATTGGTTGCCTTACGAGGATCTGGACAGGGCCCCGGGCCCGAGAATGAATCTTGTCATCCACCATGTGTTTTAACCGCTGATAATACGTAGGTCCTATAAACACTTGGGCACAGAGCTTTCTACCGGTATGTCCATTGTACAACACTTCATTGCCTCGCAACTGATAACCGTATTCAGCCAGCAAATTGGAAATTTTCTGCACATTCACGGCATCATTGAACGGAGTGGCGTCACCGATTTCACCACGACTAGCAGACACTTTGCCCTGCAGGCATTCAATGAGATGTCCGACGGTCATGCGAGATGGAATGGCATGAGGATTGATGATAATATCGGGACAAAGACCTTCACAGGTGAAAGGCATATCTTCCTGGCGGTATGTTATACCACAGGTTCCTTTCTGTCCATGACGTGAAGCGAACTTGTCTCCTATTTGCGGGATACGCACAGATCGTACACGGATCTTGCAAAACTTGTGGCCGTCCACGTTCAGGGTTATCATGACCTGATCCACGATGCCGGTTTCACTCCGTCTAAGAAACGTGGACGCGTCGCGACGTGTATATCGACGAGTCGTTGCTTCCAGCTGGTCCTCTTCGTCTTCCACGATGGACATAGTTTTCCCGATGATGACATCGTCCCCGGAAACTCGGACACCGGGAGCCACTATGCCGTCGTCATCCAACTTGTCATAGATCGCATTTCGCATGCCTTGGCAGGTGTCCCTTGTGGGTTTCTCGAACTGCTCGTCCCGATCTCCCAACTTCTGCTCGGCGTCTCGATAAGAACGGAAGAAAACCGATCGGAAAAACCCGCGATCGACGGCCGACGCGTTCAGTATGATGGAATCTTCCTGATTGTAACCTGTGTACGAAGCAATGGCCACGATCGCGTTGATCCCGGCAGGAAGCTCCCTAAAGCGGAGGTACTCCATTGAGCGGGTCGTTACCAAAGGCTTCTGGGGATAGTACAGCACGTGGGCTAACGTGTCCATACGAACGTGGAAATTGGTGATATACACGCCCATGGCTTGCTTGCCCATGGCACTCTGGTAAGTGTTTCGTGGGCTCTGGTTGTGATCGGGGAAAGGAATGATGCTGGCACAGACACCGAGAATCATCGCCGGATGGATCTCACAATGCGTGTAGGTCGTGCAATATGCATACTCGCGCTCTTGCCGCAGATCATCGGGGGACATGGCAATCATGACAGTCTCTTCTTCCAGAGTGTCGATGTATTCTACCACACCCGCTGCCACCAGATCTTGCCAGTTGAAGTTGCTGTACTCTCTTTCCTTTAGCATGTCAACATGACGTCTTTTAAGCAACAGTTTTTGCGACTCCACAATCAGAAGTGGGCGGCAAATACGGCCAGCATCCGTGTAGATGCGGATCTCCCTATCACGGATATCACGCACCATGGATACTTCCGATACGATAATATCCATCTGACGTCGAAGTTTGCGTAATGTGGCCATCAACTGTTCTGGGTCACGGTGCACACCGACCCAACACCCATTCACAAAAATTTTTGTAGCATCTGCAATAGCTGATGGCGCTATTTCTTCCAAGTTCTCCATGCTCCACTCTTCCAGAAATTCCAATATGGGAGCAGGTTGTGATCCTACAGATATGTAAGCCATCAGGGCTAAATTTTTCACTAAGCCCACGGCTGCTCCCTCGGGAGTTTCCGCAGGGCATATCATTCCCCAAAGCGTATTGTGCAGCTGACGAGGTTTGGCCAGCTTCCCATCACGACCAATGGGAGAATTGACGCGACGTAAATGGGATAACGTGGAGGCAAAGGTCAAACGATTCAAAACTTGAGCAACTCCTGCACGTGCTTGATGAGCTTTCTTTTGATCTCCCCAATTTCCGGTGGCTAAAGAGTAACGCAACCCATCAGTAATAATGCGTGTCTTGATGGCCAATTCCATGTTAAAATCCTTGCCTCGGTCAATGAATTTTTGGGCAAACATGCGTACCTCCTTTAACAAGTTGCGGAATAAACTAAAATCTACGTAGAGCAACAACTCTGCCATCAACTCACCCACGGAACAAAAATGCTAGCAGTGGTCCAGCCAAGTCCAAACGCTTATTTCCATAATGATCCCTATCATCCAGTTCTCGTCTACCAAGTGCAGCCAAGAGAAGACGATGAACCATGTAACCAAGAAAATAAGCTTTCTTGGTCTCACAAAAATCAGACACTCCCACATGAGGCAACATCTCTTTCTGCAAGATTTCTCGAGCATACTTGATTCTTTTCTCCTTAGTAACTCCAGGTTTTGCACCTCTGGCCCCTATGAAATTCAGGGCCACATTTTGTTCTTGGATTACAAATGCTTCATCTAAGGATGGCTTAACCTTAAACAAAATTGAGCACATACACCACCTACTGCACTTACCATTTCCATCATCTCAGGATCATCAAAATCATAGATTATATGCTCCAAAATATCACGATCTGCAACAAAACCAAGTGCTCGAAACACAATCATGATAGGAATTTCCTGTTTGATATAAGGTAATATTGAGACAATGCGTTGACCTATAGCACTCTTTTTAATGCTTTGTCCACCACGTGCTAGCATGTTGACCCATAAGGTGGATGTAGGACGAGAAGAATGTTCAAGACATGAACGGATTTCAGCTTTATAAGCATATTTGCTATCTTTCAGTGCAAATACATATACTGTATTGGTTGCCATTTTCTCTTGGGCAATCAACACTTTTTCAGACCCATTGATAATAAAATAACCTCCAGGATCTAGAGGACATTCGTTTAACTCGGTCAGATCACGATCTGTAAGTCCATTTAGAAGACAATAGGTTGATCGCAGCATTATTGGTATTTTGCCTACAAAGTTTAACAATGAATGATTTCTCGATTTTAATCTACTGGACCTATGAAGCTCTTCTGATGCTGTGTTTCTATGGCATCTTCACCATCTCGCTTTACAGTCTTAGTTATATCCACATACAAGGGTGCAGAATAAGTAAGGTTACGAAGACGTGCTTCATTTGGCATCATGGGTGAAGGAGAACCATCCTTCTCCCAATGAGTTGGTTTGGATAAATAGATTTGTTCAAATTTCAGTAAATAACGAGGCTAAGAAAGTGTAAACCAACATGAAGAATATTTACAGAAAAACCAAGCTCACAGGATTTTCCACTTCTCCATGAACATGTTGTGCTTCTGCTTGCAATTCAATTTGTGGAGAATCTTCTACAATACGTTGTACTGACATTTGTATGAACTCATCAAAAGAATCCAATTGTTGCCGCACCAATCCTTTCTCATCAAAGTATGCATTAATGACAATCCAGCAAGCCTCCTGCCATAATTCTGAACTGATTTCTTCACTTTCATCATCATCAATCCCATATGGTTCTTATTTTTGAAAGAAAATACAATATTCTTATTAAAATAAAACTTGACAACACAATAAGCTTATTAACATGAAACAATATGAAGAACTTGTATGAAAATTCATACAAAATGCAAATGTGTGAAAAAAACCTCCAATTAATTTGAAACTGAATTTTGAAATGGATCGTCAACATTCAAACAAATGATCAATTTTTTTTAAAAGAAACAACAAAAGAACAGTTTCATTTATTGTTTTTTTATACCATTGGATTTTGATAAAAATGTGCGGGAACATGAAACAAGGCTAAAAACCTGAAAGACCAGTTTCTACATTCTTTCCCCAACTTTCATGATCTGACATGAGTTTTGTCTTCAGCAATCCCATTAATGGATTTTATTTTCGAAAGAATACAAAATTGACTTTTGCAACAAACAACAATAACACACAAGATTTCTACACTTATTAATATTAACAGTAATGGCTTTCGATGAGTGTCATTCTTATGCCTTTAAGATAATATGCATCTAACATTTTTTTTCAAATACAATACCCCACAGTGTACCTTTAAGTATATGTGAACAACCTCTCTATTTCCAATCGTACAATTTGAAATCAATTTATTCTTGAACAATTTGCTATTCCTGAAGTACATGTTGTATCCCGCAATTGTTTACTAATTTGTAGTAAAAGTATTGTAGTAAAAGATCAATGATCCTTAAATGCTAAGTGAATCCTCAAATTGAATGCAGTTAGTTTTGCGATATAATACATGCTAGAAATTAATTTTTCTTAACATGAACCATTCTAAAGCTTCTGAAAGTTTCCGAATTTAGAATCAGAGTGTGAGCCCTGAAATTTACTTTCAAGACTCATACTCTGATTGTAAATTCTTTTACATTTATAATTTTTAACGAATTTCACTAATACTTTTCTAAAATTATTCAACCTTCTGTACATAAAGAATTTTGGAAAAAACTACGTGTCAATGAAAAAAAACTTGTCAACATGTAAGTATCTCAAACAAAAATAACTGACAAAAGACATTACCTTTATGGTAATAGCTATTGATTTATACTTTTATGTTGGCCCAATAGAGTTTCAACACTTATAAAATAATGTGGCACATACGTATTTATATGAATACAACATTTTGTCTCGAAATCCACTAATACTATTAGATCTTAAACATTCTTGATATGAAGGAAAACATGAAAACAAGCTCGAAATATGATGTTATAAATAAGCTTAATTGCACGTTTAAACTGTGTATCTTGCACAATGTTAAGCACAAATGGAAACATTCAAAATGTATCACATATGTGCAATGTGATGCATTCTGAATTAGTCACACCAAAGAAAACCACAACAAAACGCTAGGTTGAAAAACAACATGCACGCACATTGGTAAATTGATTTTTTTAAATGTATACATTACCCTAAATTTGCAAAATTGCATTTAACTCACAAGGACTTGTTTAAAGGCAATCCCCCTTTTTTGAAAAATCGATGCAAATGTTCATTGCCAGGGTAATAATACTACTTTACGAACCAACTCGGCTTTTCACGGAATTACTCTTTCTGTATGTGTGCATGCAGAACTGAATTAGTAGATTATGATGTCCCTACTGAATTCTCTGAACTGACGCTGGGCTCTGGACAGTGCTCGATCATTCAATTTGATCTCTGAATAATAAAGTCACAACGGTAAAAGCACTTTCAAGAGCCATATGAAGGCAAGCAAATCTACGTTCACGAAGTTAAAACTCAAACGACTAATGCTTCTAAGTTTCATTAAGGATCGGTTCTAATTGAAATATAGAGGCATTTTCTGTTTACCCCACAGCCAACGTCTTCTACCTTCAATAGCACCAAGTATTTCCAAATGAGTACGGGTGATTGAGATTTTATCATTTACTTTTGTTGTGTGGCAAACGAAGCACGCAGATCATAAATAACTACGTAAAAATTTAATACGGAACACTCAAGGAAAAGTAAATCTTTTGTATCTTACCATCGTCGGGGTCATACATAACGTTTCTTCTTGTTACTGTGCAGTTTCAGCACCACAATGCAAATAGCCGCACTCAGTGCTGCCGCTCGTCCCGAGCAGCGAACGCACCCTCCACGGCCACGCGCCTCTCCGACGTTCCGAGAGTGGACTAAACGGAGCTCACGGTGGATACCAGACCCGCAAACAGAAAATGGACTGGTGATTACTGAGCATCTACAGAAAATTGGGTTCATTAATCCAGGATTACCTAAGAGAGCTGAATTAAAGAGAATGAGGGCGTTAAAATAAATCTCGTGAGCGCGCGAAATGTACCGAAAATTCCGAAACTTATTTTAGAGCTGGAGAAATATATACCAAGAATGCAAAGTGAGCAAAAGTATCACACTTTATTCTTAGATACAAACATGGCTGCTAAAAATGCTGTACTATCGTCCGTCTCTAATCGAACATCACATTCCTAATTCCAAGATTAGGAAGCATGTTGCAAATCTTAGTACACTTTGGAAATGCTTTCCCTGCAATTTTCGTTTACACCAAACTCTCTGAGGCAGCTCACATAAGAGATATACTAAAAATGACAGATCCTAATGGCCCCTATTATGATCCTCCGAGTGATAATGAAGCTTAGAAACTGATGACTATTTTGCCAGAATCACTCAAAGAAGATGCCAAAGTTGTTATTCGACAGCTATTTGCCAGTTCTCAGAGTATTTTTCAGGAAATTAATGAAAATGATGCCAATGATATTTCAGTACGTTCTTCACGCAGTAATGAATCAAATAATCTTGCGAAAATTCTACGCAAATCGAGCCCCGCCCCTGTTTCAACTGCATACTCTTCCAAGATCGTACAATTCAGAATGATAAGGGTAGCAACACGGGATCTAGCTGCTCCTCAAACCATTCTCATTTGTCCCTCTCCTCCCACAAAAGGTGGAATTACTGTACTATAACAACAGACGATTACGTTTGTCTTGAAGAAGAGCAGTTTCTAAATGATGTTATAATTGATTTTTATTTAAAATACTTACTCTTGAGGAGCTATCAGAATAAGATCGTGTTAGAACTCATATCTTTAGTTCTTTTCCTATCAACGTTTAACAATGAGACCAAAAAACCAGCGTTCTAATTCTTCTGAAATAGATCCCAAGCCAACTCCAGCTGAAAAACGACATAGCCGGGTTAGAAGATGGACTAAAGGAGTGAACATTTTTGCCAAGGACTTTGTCATAGTCCCCATTAGTGAACATGCTCATTGGTTTCTAGCCATAATTTGTTTTCCTGGGATTGAGCCTACTTTCTCATCAGATGCACCAAGATAGTTTGATCTTGTGATTTAACGGTGGCAGTTCCACTGTATGGCAATTCTAGTTAGCTCATTGTTTTGGACTTTTGGAATGTAGAACCAGAGAAAATAAATATTCAAAGACAAAGTCAACGCACAAGTAGCAGATAGCATTCGATGAATCCTATAATTGCCGTCAATAAGATTATAAACTTAACGAAGTTTATCCTTGCAAAGCATTTTTGCAAAGTCACCCAAGATACTGCTGCTGGAGTCCCAGCAGATATGCGCCGAAAGTATCATCCTTTTTCATATAGCTTTCAGCAATTTATCCTGATTCCATCCCTCAGAAGAGTCCAAATCTCTTGATGAGTCTTTTTACGAATGGCTTAGTCAAATGTTTGCTAACCTCTGCACATTTCTGATAATGAAATCGCGAAACGGAGCTCAAACAGTTTCAGATTCCCTTTTCCCACAGATTCCTTCCTTCCTAGCCTTCCTAGTTGAGGGGGAGGTCGTTCCAGAATTTCCACTAGAATGTGCCCCATCGTTTCTCTCGCTTTACGTGCCTGCGATGGACACACATTCTACACATTGCTAACTTTCTTCGTAGGGAACACTTCGACTTTTGTTCTCGTTATATGCGATGTGTGCAATGACTTTTTCAAAGACAACGCTGTTTTAACGGGTTGCAATTTAGTTTCATTCAGTCATTGCTCTTTGATGTGGACCACTGTACGACATTCCTAAAATATGACGCAAGCTGGGATCAACCTGAACGAAATGTTTGAAGTAATAAATCACACATGGGAAATTCAGTTCCATGCATTAAAGTACCTACACGGAGAACTGGGGAGGTGTTAAAGGATCAAACAAGCCTGTATGAGATCGAAAGCTGATACAGTTTATGATCAACTCGATTCGTTCATGCAAACTATCGATTGCATTGCAGATTAAGTTTTGAGAAAATGACAACACGCTGGTTAGAATTTTAGATTGCAATGTGTTTTGCTATGCTGGAAAACTGACCATAGACTACATACCTTCGAGCAAAAATTGAGTCACATATCACGATTATTCCGAGGTTGAGGCAACAGAAAAAGTATGGATAGTATTCTCAGCCCTAAAAAAATGAAAAGACTAAAAACACTACATTTTCAAGTAAAAGTGTGATAATTTCTATTTTCTCGAGATGTTTTGTAAACTGTCGAAGAAATGAGAAAATCACAGTCACAAAAGTATAAGTCGTGTCCTTACAAATAACTTATTCGAGCTGAACTCATCATTTTTACAGGATGCTATGTGCCCTAAAGTATTATTTAATCCAAGTAACCCGAAAAACTTAATTCTTTGCTATCGTGGTAGTCTCGTACGGTCAATACTTTGATAAAACTACGTGTACACCCTTGTAAAGGTAATCAAGTGTAGGATTTTGCATTGCACCCTTATTATTTGTAGCACTCGTACGTTTATCCTGAAGAATGATTTTACAGTGCTAATGTTGATGGCAAACTTTGATAGTGAATAAGAATGAACACTGCACAATCTACAATTCTGATATTCGTATGGTACATTACATCAACTAATTCATCTACTTACTGAAACCTGCAATACACAAATACTGTACAATTCTCCTTGCTACAGTACTGGGCATTGCATGTTCCCAATGTACAACCCCAAGATCAATAAGGTATGGAAAACTGAAAAAAATCCAGGAATCATAAACAACCATAGTGCAGTGTTCCATAATCAGCACACACATGCTAAGATATGTACATATCAGAATACATTTACCATTTCATTTTTTATGAGCAGGTATACAAACTCTAAAATTTTAATAAACTAAGATACACAATAACAATGAGAGCTATCATATTATCAACATCCAAGCCATGAGCAATTTACAACATGCATAATTTCAGTAGAAAGCCATTATGACAGCACATTTCAAATTCATTTTGACAAATCTGTTTATCATACCATTATATCTGTCTATTACTGCATATGGTAGCCACTAAAATTATAAAATTAGTTCCACCAGTCTTTTCCCACATGTATTAGACAAAAAAGTTATTGATGTTCCAAATCTTATTTTTTAATGAACACATGCAGATTTACAAGCTCTCCAAAAACGACACAAATTGGGTGAGTCTTTCAAGCTGATCAGGAACTGAACCATTCACTTGAAGGGTATCAGTTTGTTTGCATGGATAAACCATGTCACCATTGACCTGCCAACCTAAGCCTACAACCATCTGGATAGTTTGCTCAGCAGGCATACCAACAAATCGGCAAAGATCATTGATATTAATGGACAAATAAGCTTTAACCACCAATGACAACATTCTCTTCCGGTAATTCTCTGCAAATAAACAAAGAATAACCACATAATCTAGGCAACATTACCTGCTAGGGTAAGCATCAAAGGTCTGACTGCATCACTCCATTGATAAGTGAGTGCTTTATACACAGATGGTACATCATGATGCCATAAATATTTACCAACTTCCCAAACTTGCTTCAACTCATTATTACTATCTTTTACGTGATCAGGAATCCGTTTCCACAGGAACTTGGCATGACATCTACCAGAATAAATTTCCCAATACTAGTTTTCAAATTCACTTACAGATTATTCTGCAGAAGATACACAGCTAACAACTGCAGGTAAACCGAAGTGGATGGGATTGTTCCAGGTGCCTAATTTACATTATTATTCGATAAACTAACTATAATAGAAAATCACATGACTGACTGAATTTAAAGTTAAACAATCTAAATCAGCAATGCAATAAACCCAACAAAAATTGCTGGAATATGAAAGCATCCACCAAAATAGGGCACTTCTTAATTCTTACAATTTTATTGCTAGTCACCAACCCAAAACTATATTAAAATTAAACATTACCTAGCAAGGTAATCACATGCTAAACATCTATACAGCAATTTCATCACTGATTGCATTTAAAAAAAGTAGCAAAAGTTCACTGCAAGAAAATCTCTAAAGAAAAAAACATTGCCTCTAGTTCCTGCAGTACCAGCTCCTTTTCTAACTTATCCACATCTTCAGGACTGGAGGCGCTCTGTAGAATGGTAGCATCCATATGATAAGTAATGCTCGGTATACCTACTGCCAATAATAAAAATACGTAGTCGAGTTACGCTTTTTCATTTGAACGTGCTTTATTTAACAATTCGGGAATAACTGGGCAGGCAACTGATCTTCCTAATATAACAAACCTATTTAAAAAAGCCACCGTCGTTAATGGTATTTAATTCCACGGGCATTTGGGACAACTTTGTAAATCGGCATTTTCTGCATCTTCAACAGGGTAACCAGCGTTCGTTTTATCAAAAACAAAACATAAAGAAAACCCAGTTTATAAACAAAATAAATTTGAAGAATGAAAGGATGCTCAAAAGAATATCAAGTGTCATAAGCTCTACTGAAAAATTAAGATAGTTATTTAAGTTTATAATTCAATTTTCTGGTAATACTCATTATGTTTTTGTTGCAAAGCATAGTTTTAGAAAATCGACAGTTCTAAAACGAATTAAGAGTTATTTTTCAGTCAGAAAATAGGCAATAAATTAATACAGACTTAATTGAAGCCAGTGATTTTATTGGCATTAAACGCTCCAATTGAGAGTATAAGCTCGTTTTAAACATGCAATTTTTTACTGACGCTCAAAAAATAAAACTGTTCGAATAATCACTGGCCGAAAAAAAAAAATTAAATGGAATTATTGAGGACATTTTGGATCTCATTTCCATTTGTGAGATATAAAACATTGCTTTTTTTGTTTTTTATATAACTAACACATTTTTTGTTTTCATATGAAATTGGTTATAGTGCTTTGAAAGAAAGTCTACAGAAATTGGAGCATCTTTCTTTCAATCTTCTCTTTACATTGCATTTAAACAATTATGTCTATGATTTCAAATATTTGAGAAATATTAAACAATTTGTGTACTTTAGTAAGAATCTTGGAATTTCTCCCTTAACAAGCTCCGTTGTGTATATATTGAAAGAAACCAAATTCAAATGTATATTGCAGTTTATGCTTTAAGCCACCCGTTGATTACGTTATCTCTATTCGAGATTTCTAGATTTTCTTTCTTTCTTATATAGTTATAGCTGCATGTCGAATGCTAGCAGCTGAAACTCTCAGCCAAACACAGTATCTATTGCTGATTATGTCTTGCTAGTATTTACAGCTGGAATATTGGAAACGTAGTCGTATACTTCGTTGGAATTTAGTAAATGAAAGATATAGAAAGCATCTTCTTTTTTAAAACAAAAATCCATATGTGGTTGCTCCACATCTGCAAGTAAGTAGCAAAACAAATGGACAAATAAAAGTGCTAAGCATACTGTTTTGTGAATGCATGCAAAAAATCTAAAATCTCAATAAAATGATGTGTATGAAGAAATGAAGACGTCCTAGCTATACGAAGTCATCCAACAGAAACATGACCGGAATCAAACTCACATAACAGATGCTAATAATAAAAAGAGATCTCAGTAAATATATGCTCAAATTTCGCCGATGAAGACTGATTTTCAGTTGAATTTAAATTAAAAACTCGAGCAGCAAGTACTATAGGTATGTATACATAGGAGCAGTAAATGGAAACAGCACACAAATGCAGGGATCCCAGATTAGGTTGAAACACATTCAGATCTTGGTTTTGAAAATAAATACCTTTGAGCAATATAAGACCATTTAAAGAAACTGTTCTTTTTGTTGAAACTGAAGCTTGGTTTTCATATTATACACTGCGCTGTAATGAAAAATATTTGCTTTAGCACAATCGGTACCACGCTCAATATCAATTATAATGGCGAAGAGTCAGTTGGCTCAAGAAACAAAACATGAAGGTAATTTTCCAGAAGCTTAAGCAGGCGAGCTGCAATGGAAATGAGAGGAAAGATTCGGAAAGAGCTAAGAAACAGAGAGGAGAAGATTTCTATTCCTAGTTCACTGTGAAAACAACAATTCTTTTCCTCAAATGAAACATAATCTGCAGAATACTTTGTATTAAAAAGCTTTCAGGTGCTCCACACGGTGCTCTTGACAGGGATAGAGTAATGCTTCGTTCTTACTCCAGAACGTCACTAAAAACAATGCAGTGCTTGACTTTATAAACTAAGGCGATGCAGAAATTCTATAACGCTGTGTCGTATACGTTTTGTGGTCATTTGTCTTCCTGCGCGTCCCTTGGGACACCAAGAATTGGATTTCCGAAGGGCCAAGGATGACTATAAAGGACTGCGAGCAGTTCACAATCAGTGGCGACCGCCAAAAAATGCGACTGTTCCGCCTCACCAAGATGATGGGAAGATTTACCCACAAATATCGAGAGTTCTGGACAAATCAGGAACCCAGCTGCTGGCACCTGATCACCAGGGGAAACATCCGAGAAGCAGTGAAGAAGAATCCCGACGAGGACGACGCTCTGTCTGCCACCGCCAGCCGCTACGGATGCCGACAGTTAAACCTGCTGGCGGTTGGAACCACGGTCTGGACGAGAGATTTACCACCCGAAACTCAAGATGACCTCCTGATGTTTTATCACGGAGGCATCCTGAGCGGCACGAGGACGAGACACTGGTCAGGGAACGCACAGGACGAGATGTGCAAGGCCTGTGGAGCCAGGGAAACCCAACTCCACGTGCTCGCCTGCCCGACGCTGCGCCGGGACTCGGCCAAGCTGAAGGAGGCGACAGGCCTGCAGAGGATGGAGAAGATGGAGATCCTGGCAGGGATGTTTAAAGGGAACGGCAAGGTTCCTCGATACAACCCAATGGTCCGCATCGCCATCGCCCTCTTTATCACGAGTATCGTGATGAGAAGGAAAAAAATACGGGCTGGAATGAACAGTATGCCAGCTGTGGAAATCCTGAAAGGATTAGAAAAGGGAAATCGGGATTAGAAGCTGTGGACGTATTCCCACTTGGACGTACTGCGAAGGATTCAGGAACATTGTCAAGTGAGTGAATTCCCCACACAAATTCAGGGACCGGATGCCCGAAGACCAACCCTGAAAGTGAAAAACAGTGACACTGAGCAACGCATGTATGTATGAATAAAAGTAGAAAATCAATTCATCCCACCGCAAGTCGGACTGGGAAAAAGTGTCATATGTGGCAGCGTAACTGGTGAAAAGTCCAAAGATCCAATGCAATAGTGCAATGCAATCAGTGTCCTAGAATGGGGATTCTTTGATTAGGCATAAACCAATATGATAACTGAGGTGATATTTATGCATTTTGTTTACTGTGCCAGATTCTGACTAGGTAATCAGTAAAAAAGAATCATTTCGTGCAAAAGAGAAACAAAAGCAAATCCCAATGGATCGTTGTGCATACTGATGCAGCACCTCGATTTCCCAAACAGTTGGATCAGGTAAAAATCGGATCATATCTAACTGTTAAAATTGGCAGTTGGTACATAAGTTTCTACCCCGTTCACTTTATTGAGCTCATTTTTTTCCATCATTTTTAACTGTTACCATTATTTTTTATTTTTTGTAATTCGATAATCACATATTCATTTAATATACACCACATTTATTATTACATCTAATAAATATATGTATTCATTTTTTTATAATCATGAATACATGTATTTAAAACATATTGATGCATGCGATTAATTATATTAATGACGAGCATTGCTAACATTAGTAAATGTGCTATATATATATTTATTTTTATAATTTTTATGATATATGTCAATCCATATATTAATATCCATATATAATAAACACGTAATTTTCTATGATCATTCAAGATTTCGGCTTCCGGTATTTTGATGGGCAGAGGTCGTTCAGATCGGCCAAATATCCTGGCCTCCTGCAACCCTGTGACAGGGTTGCCAATGTAACCGTTCTAGAGTTATATCTACTGTTTTTGGAAACCCACCTAGAGGCTAAAAATATTTTATCCCGCCGAGCGGGAATTCTAGAGGTTTTCAAATGACTGGCCGCCGAAGTTTACGTGTTTTTCATGGTTGCAAAGGAAATTTTCAAGGGTGGATGTTGTAAATGCTCCTAAATTGAATTCCGGATACGTGTGCTCTGCTATAGTGGTACTTTGTGCTATGTTAAATAAATAAGTGTGTGTTGTATTTTTATTCATTGTTCCATTCAGCCGCAAAATCAGCAACGATTCCGTAAAGAGTGGCAGAGTGAAGCGCTGCTTAAAGATTGGACCTGAGAAATCCCGGGAAATGCTGGTAGAGCTAAATGCAGATTTTGTAAATGCGTATTGCAAACTGCAAAACATTGTGATCTGCTTTCTCGCTGCTAAACGAAGAAGCGTCAGTCGGCCAGCGCTGCCTTTCTTCGTCACGGAAACTGGACACTCTTGTTTCAACGAACAGAGACTCTGAAAACGCGGCTGAAGCGTCTTGAGGTCTCTTCACAAGATGTCACGCAGCAATACGAACAGTGGACGATCTCGGAGAACTGAGCAAACAGAAGTTGTCGGACGGCTTAAATGCAAACAGTCCAACTGCATCGTTCTAAGTGTGTGTGCTATAGTATAGTTCGTATGGGCGCCTCACTTTGCAAAAGCTCTTCCTTGATGATATAGGAACTGGTCCTTGCAGGATTTTAACTGATGAATCCAACGACATTAATGTCACTCAAATGCTGGGAATGGCTATTGTGTATTTCAGTAATTAGTCGGGAAGGGTAGACTGCTTTTTTGGCATTGGTTGAACTCGAAAACTGTGGTGCTGAATCTATTGCTGCTACTGGAGGGAAGCATTTGGCAGTGAAGGGTTAAACATTCAATATGTGAAAGGGATTGGCGTCGATAATGCAAACGTCATGACTGGCAAAAAAAAAAAAAATGGCGTGTGCACGAGATTGTGGAGTGAATGTCCAGGGTTTGCAGTGACCCGTTGCGTGTGTCACTCTCCAATTGGCTGTCTCTGCAGCTTCAGATTGCCTTCCCCACCAATCTTGAGTTTTTAGAGAGAGAAATCTACAATTGTTTTTCCCTTACGGCGAAATGATTACAAAGCTCTATTTTCTGCCATGCATGATGGATGGGCACAATCCTAGAAATATTGTACAGAAGTACCAGGCTCGTTGGCTGTCCACTGACTGTAATTATAACAGATTTCTGGATCAGTGGGTAGAACTCAGTGCTATGTTTGAGCACAAAAGAGAGAGATTATACAACATCCCTTTTGAAAAATACTCTTTCTGATGAGAAGAAGAACCGCACATTTCTCCTCTTCCTCCGACCAGTATTTGCTGACGTGCAAAGGGTAAACAAGTCATTTGAGGCACGTAATGCCGGTAGCTCTTGGATGATGTGGCTCGTTTAGTGGGGAACACGGCCAAGAAGTTTGTGCTTCCATCTTGCAGGGAGGACTTTCTAACGGAAAATCTCGATGACCGTGTTCGCTGGTCTTCCTATCGGGGCTACGAAGCTGAGGAGAAACAAAGTCAACCAAAACTGCCAGCAGAAGAAGAAACTGACTTCAGAAAACGATGCATTATCTTCCTCATTAGGTTACACAAAGAGCTTCAAGCAAGGCTGTCTGATAATGCAAAGGTGTTAAGATCAATGTCAATAATTTCTGTGTCTCGCACTTTTCGTGTTGTCAGTGGTCCATTGATACCACTAATGCAGCATCTCCAAATTCCATCAGACAAAATACCAAAAGCGGAAATCCAGTGGAACAATTTAACAGGTGTAAAGTGGGAGAAAACTGCCAGTACAATTGAACTCTGGAGTGAAGTAGCTAGTTACAAAGACGCATCCGATGTCAGTCCATTTCAGGAGTCTCTTGAAACTGTGGCATCTCTCATTGTTCTTCCATGGTCTGATGCTCAAGTGGAAAGAGTCTTCAGCTTGATGTGCACCGCGAAGTCAAAACTACGAAACCAGATGGGAACAGCATTGGTCAATGCAATTCTCACAATAGGAGGAGAAGGTCTAGACCGCGTTAACAACTGCTGCATGGGTTATCAATTGCCATCAGAGCTTTTAAGCAAAATAGGGACCTTGGCTGCCCACAGAAAGGAAAGTGGACAGCTAAGGACCAAAACTCCAAGCACCTCACAATCGCAGCACCATTTCCTAGATATGGATGATGTAGAGGACCTGCTGTCTTGAGTGAGTTTATATTGAGACTATTTTCTCCTTGTCAAATTCTAATTGCGTGTTATAAATGACAACGACAAGGATGAATTCCTAGGTAGTACAATCTGGAGAATTTGGGAAAATTTTTGGGCAATTTTTCTTTGGGAAAATCGCGGGTTTCCTAAGGCCATTTAGCGGGATTGCATTAACTTCTGTCCCTGCCGGCAGTCACAGCCTTGGGTGCTGGGCGTGGGCTTGCCTGCTGCTCAGCCTTTTGCCTGTTTCCCACGATAAGACCGGCTGGCAATCTTTGGAACCGAGAAGTGGTAGACGGTGGAAACGATGGGAAAAGGTCATGAACGCTTCCATGTGCAGTAGAGGACAAGTAAGGGGGGGGGGGGGGTTCCGATGAATCTGTCGTACCTTGCAACCGGATGCGTTGGGAATGCTGCAAAGCCTATTTCTCTTTTTCGGCTGTCGCAGTTGCAAGTGCTCGAGAATAGCACTTGAGCTGATAACAGAAATAGCAATCAAATGGGAAAGTGATTAGGGTGGTGACTGGGTTTAAGACACTCCTCCGTTCTCGGGACGATAAACTGAGTAGCGCCCTCGAAATACTTAATGGAGAAAAATGACCATTTATTCGTCTCTATCAGTCCACGAGTAGCTTTTTATGTTGGAATGTCCAAAAGCAAAAGTTGCTGCTATCAGAATACTCTGATGAAACTTCAGATAAAAGCTCCAAGTGTCAATGTGACTCCCAGAGGTCAGATTACGAAATTTTTACTGGAGCCGGGAAAAGAAACACGACGGAGACTTTTCGACTAGCTGTTGCTACGGCCACGGCTGGTCGCGCCGATAACTAAGAGCAAACAACCCTCAAATTGTGGTTTCGTTTCCTTGTCGCTCTTGCTTCATCCCAGCATATCTTCTTACGAGCGGCCTCCAAGTTCAAAATATGCAAAGGGATTCATGCAGCCGAATCATCAGAAATGACAGCTTGCGGGCATCATCAAATTCGAAGAGTTTCGTTACCGATCAGCAATGATGCGGTGCTTAGGGCATACTAGGAAAAGGGTGCCCTGAGAAAGAAAGCAGCAGAAAAAAGTAAAAAACAAAATAAAAATGTAAAGGACAGAAAGGTGAAGATGCAGAAACCTTCGACACACCCGTGGCGATAGCAACAGGATTCAAGCGAGCGTTCGAACGTTCCAGGACATCAAATGATGGCAGGAACGAAATGGTCCACCGTTCCTCAAGGAGGACGAATCCATGCCCATTGAAATCCAGCTTCCAGAGAAAATTGCTTCAGAAATGTCCTTGGCATCCTTGGTTTCGTGTGAAAAATTCTTATCTTAGGAGAGTACGGTATTTGTCACTAGGGTGCGCCAGGCCGTTTATTTATAAATAAATAAGCATATATAATCTCTGTGGTTGGAGCGGTAGTCCAACCACGGCCATTTTAGTTCTAACCTGCCGCGTTACCAGCTCGAGGACTGGTGAGGTCCACCACGGCCGCATAGGGAAGGGACCAAACATCAAGAAAAAAAAGCAAATTTTGGGGGAGAATGTGTGTGGGAAGGGATCATAGTCTACTGGAGTGTGGTCCTCTGCTTCATTTCGAGGATGCTGGCAAGCTCTTTCTGGGTGACGTTTCCCAGGTGGGGCCATCTCCTTGCGATCCTCAGGAAGCGGACGGCAAAGTGGACGTCGCACTCCTTCGCTTGGCCCTCCTCTTGCGATGGCAACGATCCCTCTTAGACAGCAGAGAGCGGGTAGCGAGGCTGCCGGCCGAAAAACGTTGCGTAGGAGGAAGGGTCACAATGTGTCCCTGGAGTTGCCGCCGGGGTCTCCTAGGGTCCCGGCCAAGCGTTCCCAGAGAGGCCGGAGGGCAGCACAATCCACAAGCAGGTGAGGGGAGAGATTTCCGCTCCCCGCATCTGGCACAGTTCTGGGGGTCCACTCACCCCTGTGTCCAGTGATGCATGGGAGACCCTAGTGCAGCAGCGATAATGCAGACTCCCGCCACTTCACGGAGAGTACGTCTGTACGCTGCAAGATCTGCAGTGGCCCTTAGTGATTCTGGGCAGCACGCCCCCGACTAAGGTATTTAGGGGCAGGGGGTATTTCGCTCTGCTTTCCATATTATGTCTCCCCCATCCCAAAAAAAAGAAATCCCTCCCTACAGTTCGACGAAGCGTCTGTGGATAAGAGGTGAGCGATGAAATTCCTACTTATGGGTGGTGCAGGAAAGTCGTGTCTGGGATGCGGGACACCAGTGTTCGACTTGAGCGGGATTCAGTTAAAGGGTTAAACCAGACTGGGGATTCGGGTCACGGACTCTTCAACTAAGAGCTTTACAAAGAGAAAGACCCTGAAGCGGTGGAGGGGGATTCAGGTCACCGACTCTTCAACTAAGCTTTACAAAGAGAAAGACCGTGGAGCGATGGAGGCGGAAGGGGGATTGCTCCTGTCTTTTTTCCTTCTGCTTTTTCTTTTCTTCACTCTCTGGGTCTCGAGAAAGATTTTCCTTTTGGCTCTCTTAGGTCTCGAATCTGGATGGAACTTTTTGCTTCACTTTCCTTTCCACTCGGCATTTTGTTTTTTGTTTTCCTGCGCGTGCCTTTTTTTCCGAAATCAAGTCCTACTCCTCCCAGAATCAGCTCAGCCTCTGTGGCCCGCTCTCGCGGACATCTCTGGCTTGAGCAGCTTCCGGAGCATCTCCAGCTCATTCGCCCAAGACGAAAGCGGGTGCACTCGGCGTCCTGCCAGCGTCCTGAATTCCGCCGGTTTCGCCGGCGAAGGGGTCGCGGCCCCTCCGACAGCGTGAAGGCATCCACTCCAGAAGTCGCGGTCCGCGAAGGTGAGGCTCGTGAACCGGCGGACGGAGGGAGCCCCACACACACCGGGGAACGAAGGCGGCTCCAGGCGAGACCGCTGGCGGCTGTCCTCGGCGGCAGGCAGGGCATCCGGTTCACTTGCCTGCCTCCAGGAAGAACCCAAGGTCTTCCCCTCCGCTCATCATGCGCCGGCCTGCCCTCGGGACTGGACCCCGAAGAGGCTCCCGGAAGGGTGCTCATGGCCGCCGCGGGGGCTAGAGCTGCCACCGCATGGCTGGAAGGCCGTTCGACTCTTCAGGGGCGTCCGACGTGTGGCAGCCAACTCCCAAGAACCGGCTCCCCGACCACCGTCCCTCTCCGAGGACACTGGTCCTTGTGTCGCTCCCGGGCTTCGAGCGCGCAGCAGCAATGCTCCTCGCTTCGCTTTACTGGACAGTGGCGACCTGGCGGGGAGATTGTTGCTATTGACCTGGAATAATGGAGATACTCCTGGGGTTCTCCCCTTTTCGGTGCTTCCCTTCCAGCTTCTATCCTTTTTTTTTTGGTTCTCAAGAGGTGCTGAAGAACCACTAGCCTTCCCTTGGGGGGGGGGGGGGAGAGGGTCAAGCGGAGCTGTTTGACACCGTCAACACCACCTGAAGGTGAGTATCACTCTTTAAGCTATGCGTGGGGAGTTGCCCCAATCTATGAATCCAGGAAAGGCTCCGGAGTCCGTTACTCTCACGCCTCCCAAAGAGAGCAGCGTGTTTCCTGGACACTGCAGAGGTGTCATCGATCCGCCAGCTCCATGGTACAAGATGGAGGGGTTCCCTCCCCAGGAGGGTAGGACGGCTCCATTTTCTCAATGAGAGGGAAATCCGAAGGAATCGGCGCTCGGTTCCTGGAAGGAACCCTGCCAGTCAACGGGGTCGTCCGGAATCTTCCACCCGTGCTGCTGCACCCGAAACCAACCGAGGGAACAACCAGGGCCATCCTGCAGGGGAGGGGAGGACTCGAAATGCACGGAACACCTCCCGTTCTCGGTGTCGTTGCTTTCCCTCCTGGGCGTGCGGGATTCGAACCCGCGACGCCCGGTGCCTCCGCTCACAGAGGCTGCAGCCGCACGGGAGCCAACGCGGACCTTCCAGGCAATGCCGCAGCTCTTCTGACCCTCTGGAGAGACAGCCCCGATGGTGAGCCTCTCCGCCTCAACCAACTTCATGATGCGACCCCATTTTCACAGCTGGAGGGAAATTCCAAAGGGAACCGGCCCCTGATTCTTCTGAACAGGTCGAGGCGCATAGAAGCGGGCGTTGCGGTACTCCTTGGCAGGTACCGACTTCGAATTCCTGGAAGAACCCAGAAGGGTCGACTTCTAATCCCGGCGCCAGATAGACAGGGTCGTCCACGGTCTTCCACTAATGCCACCGCACCCGCGTGGACCAACCAGCGCCATCTTGCGGAGGGAGCTCACTCGGCGCGGACGACTACGCATCCGTTCAGCTGCCTGCCTACGCGGACAGGCTGTCTTCGGCTTCGGGCACGCGTTCCGAGGACCCGGGAAACTGCCGCCATCTTCCTCCATTCCTGGAGAAGGCCCGTCCGGAGCTGCGCTGCTCGGAACGGCGGGTACCCCGTCCGAGATGACCGTGCGATCCTCCCGGAGGACGCGGAGGTGTTTCCCGCCAGACTCAGTCGACGGAAGCAGCAGGAGCGAAAGCGCAAAGAGCCGGATGAGAGTGCGCCCCCTCCCCGTGCCTCCAGGAAGGGAGCAACCCGTCTCTGCTCACTGCCGGTGCCCCGGAGCGACCCACGAACCGCTACGAGTGACCACTCCAAGACCCTCTCCCGGCCTGCGATTGAACTCGGAGCGTGGCCGGCTTCCGGAGGTCTCTTTCGGGCTTCTGGCTGGCGGGCGCCGCTGTCTGCGCCACCCCAAGAAGAAAAAAGTGAGGTCGGGTCTCGAAGCGCACCTCTGGGTCCTTTGCGGGCCTCGGCAAGCGACCCTCCGCGTCGGCGGCTAGCGGAGCGCCTGAGTTCTCGCGCTCGCCCGGGTCTTCCAAGGCGGAGCCGGAAAGCCGACAGCGGGGACCTCTGGCGCGCGCCCCACGAGGAAGGTGGGGGAGGTGGCACGCTGCAGCCACGTCATCCGTAGCTACGCTCGCTTCTTTGCGCCTCGACCTGTTCAGCGGAATCCGAGCGCGCAGCAGCTGGACCAAACGAAGCGGAAACTACGGACGCGGCTTCACGCTTCCTTCCTGGGAAGAACGGGAAGCGATCCCTGCTTTCGCGCGCGCGTGCTCAGCCGCCGAGGACGTGCGAGATTTCTTACAGCACCGCCGAGGAACCGCGGCTTGCCTGGATGCCGTGACCGGCTCAGACCGAGAGGGATGCACATCCTCGGTCAGGAAGAGACTTTCCGGTGCGCTTTGCCGCCGGCCCAAAAGAGACCCTTCCCCCCTCCGCCTCCTGAGGAATTTTTGGAGATGCTCAGAGGCTGTTGTCATGGAGCCTTTCTCCGCATCGGGCCTCCAGAAACTCACTGGAGTATTTGCTGCCTCCATCAAGACCCTCGCTGAAGACAGCGGCTCCAGGTGATCTCGCGCCCGAAACCCTTCTGCACTCATCGTCGCGACCCTCCTACTAGCCATAACCTGACCACCGTGCCGTCCTCCGGAACGCGTTGGGAACGGCCTGTCTCGGCGGTTGGGCGCAGGCTCCACGCTCGAGAGCCACTCATCTCCAGGGCCGGCTGCTTTGGCAGATGCGTCGTTGCAGGCACTCCTTGGCGGGTCCCGACTTCAATGGCCACCGTCCTGCAGTCCATAACAACCAATACCTTTCATGGGATCTGGCGTACGTTACATAGGGTGCCGCATCTCGTCGGCGTTTTGTTCATCCCGCAGCACCAGTTCTGCTCACCAAAATGGACTTACTGGGAGCCTGTGGATCCGACAGTCCAAGCTTTCAACCATGCCGGATTTGTCATCCATTTCAAGTTTGATGATAGGTTGAGGTCATGTCGGCCCCAAGGCTTTGAATCATTAGCTTCACCGGATGAGGATCCATTCTTTCTTCCGCTCCAGCGAGCGCTATCTATCCTGAGGAAAACTTCGGAGGGAACCAGCAGCTAACCGGATGGTTCGATTTGTCTTTCGCCCCTACACCCAGCTCTTATCGATTGACATCGCCCCACCAGTTTCTTCTTCTGGCTTCGTCCTGACTGAGAATAGGTCACTATCTTTCGGGTTACTCTGGGATGTTTGTTAACAAAGAAAAACAAACTGCAAGTGAGAAGGGAAGAAGAGCCTCCCTCGAAAACGAGAAATGCCAAAAAAAGTTTATATGGGATGACCACCGGCACGCAGACTGGCTTCTATAAAAGTAGGGAACGGAGGGAGGGGACAATAGATAAATGACAAAAGACGGGAGGGTGGGGGAAGGGAGTCTTTAGTTAAAGACGTTACTTCTATTCTGAAAGCGACTCAGGATGGTGGCGATCTCCCTTCTTCTGGCAGAGGAGTCCACCTTGCTGCTGTCCTCATGAAGGCTGATGCCATGTTGACTCAAAAATGAGAAAGTGAAGTGAAATGAACAGTGGAAAACAAAACCAGTGCAGTTGTTAGTGGTGAAAATATAGAAAGGACAGAAAAGACAGATAGTTGTTTGTTAAAAGTTCAAAGTTTGTTCCAATAAATTCACTCCACCGCTTGTCGGACCTGGGGACACTGTTGGTGGTCTCTCTTCGCAACGAAGCTGACACCAACACGTGGATGGGCTGTCACCATGGCGCGGAGATCAAAGCGCCCTTCTTCAGTCCTCTTTCTGTGAAGAAGCATCTCAGCAAGATCCAAAGCGGGGGGTCCTGCGGTCGATGGAGCGCCGAAGGGAATCGCCCTTACAAGTCCTCCAGGACACTGCAGTCCAACAAGAGGTGCAAGAGCAGTTCTATTGTCCCACACCACAAACATTTCTGGGAGGCAGTTCCCCCGGAAACCAGACATCTCTGATTGAACCGGAATCCTGGTGCAGAAACAAGGCAACATCCCGTTTCCATCGTAGCGGGAAGGTGGAGGTGTCCACACAAAGCGAAGGGACCACGAGTTCTTCGGGGGGCACACCATGCAGGTCTTGGACATCCCCGACTAGCAGAGTTCAAAGTTGGAGGAGTCGGCACTTCTGCTGTTGCACTGGGGTATCCCGTGCAACGTGCAACGCCAGCCGGTCTCACTGGGCGCGGGGGGCTGTGGACCCGAACTGCTGGTGCAGGGAACGGGAATACCAGCTTATGCACCTGCTCGTAGATTGTGTTGCCCTCCGGCTGCTGTGGTTGCGTTATTCAACGGCCCTTGGTGCACCGACGGAAGATCCCAGGGATGTGACGAAGCTCCTCCTCGTGAGCGATGCCTTTCGCCTGGCGCATCTCCAGCAGTTCTTTGCTGCTGCAAACGCAGGTATGTGGCTGCTGCGGCTTGCTCAGAAGCCCCCGCGCGTAGGCATGGTCTCCGGACATCTGAGATTCCCTCGCCGAGCGCAGCCCCCACGTTTTCCGGGAATCCTTGCCGCCAGAGGCAGGAGGTGCGTCCTTCTCCGGCCCGGCCACCGGCGAAGGGGGTCGAGAGGGTCTGAACGGAGCTAGAGGGATCACCCGAGCGCGATAACCGCGCACTCTCCAGGGATCGGCCCCATCGTTCCGAAACGTCTGGAATGGGCGATACCCGCGTTGGCGCCCGTGAGGCTGCGGCCTGCTGATGCGGCACCGGGCGTCGCGGGTTCGAATCCCGCCCGGGAGATAAGGGTCGACGCCGAGAAATGGGGGAGGGGGGAACAAGGTCGACGCTGTTCGGTCCCTCGGTTGGCTTCGGATATGGCTCTGGTGGAAACCCGGATGCCCCCGTTGACCTCCTGAACTGGAAGCTGACCCTCCGGGGTTTCTTCCAAGAACCGAGGAGCCTTTCGGGATTGTTCCCCTCTGGTTGTGAGGACGGAATGACCCCTTCCCCTCGCGGGGTCGCCTCTCCAGAGTGTCAAGAAGCGCGCTGCTCCTTTCGGGGAGCGCCCTTTGTAGTTCGCTTCAGAGGAGGAAGCAGGGAGTCGATCCCTTCCGGGTTCCCTCGGGAGACAACCGGGACGAGGGTCCCTTCCCAAGCGAGACTTAGAGGAACGGACTCCTTCCTCCGGAGCCCTTCTTGGATCCATAGGATGGTTGGTCCCCCTCCCGGGGTACACCCTATCTTGAAGAGTTACCACACGTACCCTCGGATGTCGTGGGACAGCGTCAGAGGCCTTCGTGTGCCCCCAGGCGGTTCTCGAGTACTGGGCGAATCAAAAAAAAAAAAAAAGTTGGAATAGCATTTTGAGGGTGCTGCAGGGCGCAGCATCTGAGAATTTACAAAAAAAAAATTTGAAAAATAAAAATGAAAAAAAAAAAGGTTTCGATTTTTGGAGCTCCTTCGCTGATTCGAAACTTTTGAAATCTCCGCGAAGCACGAGAGATCGAGAGGAAAACCCGCTGCGCATCCGGTTTCCAAGGAACCGCGCGAGCTTGCGCCGTGACCGGGCGAGCTGGCATGGGAATCCCGACGGAAGGCATTCCCGTGTTCCCCCAGCTCGACGCGTACGGCGAGGCACTTTGATGAATGCCGCGTTTCCCGAGCGCGGAGCCGTCTTCCCCCTTGGCTTCAGTTTGGCCAGCATGGATCACGCGGTCGGTAGCCTGTTGGTGCTGCTGCTGGCACGAACGCTCGTGCTGAACCCCGTCAGCAAGAGCGAAGGATCCCTGAAATGCAAGAACCATCAAGGACTGGAGGTGGACTGGTGAGTAGCACAAGGGATCCGTCTCTCTCCGTGACTGCTCTCTGCTTCCTCCGCCGGTGACCTCTCCGAGCTTTGCTGTCCGGCCCAAAAGGAAAAACGGCAACGAGTGCCTCCGAGCATTCGTCGTTTCGGTTTTCCTTTGTGTCGGACCAATGAAATCCTGTCTCCCCCCCCCCCCCGCTCTTTCCAAACAAACAAAAAATTCTTCCCGATGCATGAAACAGAGAAGTTTCATCCGCCTATGCGGCTCCAAGAGAACCTTCGAAATGCACGCGAAGATTCTCCTCCTCGTTCTCCAACGCAGCTGAACTATCCTAAGGTTCTACGCCTGCAAGCTTCCCCGTCAAGAAAGTAGAGATGACCTCATCAGACAAGGAGTGGGCTACTTTTACGTGGATTCGTCGGGAAAGCACGTGGTCGTCCCCCATGTGTCGGTCGCGAACGAGTCGTCCCTCTTGGGGTTGAACTTGGCGCCTCTCTACGCGGAGGTACGGCTCCCGATCTTCTGCGCAGCGGACGCGCTCGGTCCCCTCTTGCGAAAGCTAACCGGAAATCTTCACCAGCCCAGAGAGACGAAGATGCACGTTCTGTACAACGACGCGCATCCGGACCGTGAGGGTTACTCGTCATTTGACTTTGGCCACGCTAAAGGAGTGCTGCTGTTCGGAGAAACCAAAGGGTTGTGGCTGGTTCACAGCATACCCGAATTCCCCCCCAAAAGTCATGGCTCTTACGCATATCCCGATACAGCGAAAGTGTACGGTCAGAGCATCTTGTGTGTATCTTTCTCGTCTGCTGAATTGGACCGAATAGGTAGGAAGAAAGGCGGTAGTAGCTGAACGCTCCAAATAGCCTTTCAACTGATAATAAACGAGGTTAGCACGTATGACTGGCATGTCCCTCCGTGGTTTGAGAAACAACACCCTCGTCTTGTGGACTTGATACAGGGCAAGAATTACCCTGTAGATAGCAGCATCATCAATCTGATTTCCTCCGGAGGGATGCTGTTCCGCAGCTACGCCAAGTCCAAACGCTATAATAAAGGTAGAGTTTGTCCTGGGTGCCTGAATTCACTGTTGTTCCTTCCTTCTGGCGGTTGCTTAGACATTTACAGCGACCTCATAGCCCCGGATCTGGAACGAAATCTTCTTGTGGAGACCTGGAACCACGGTTCTGATCCGCTGAACTCGTCCTGCAACCAAAGATATAAGTAAGCAGGCAAAGGATCTTTGGTTCCGATAGCAGGCGGAGGATGTTGTTCCAGAGTGATGAACATCAAAAAACTCGAGTTCTCATTCGTGGGAGTTCAGTATTCGAGGGGCGATGATCACTCCAAATGGGCCATCAGTACGTCGGAAGTGGAGCCTTGGGTGTGTGTCGGCGACATCAACCGAATGGTATTGAAACCGGAAAGAATTTTCTTGATTTGTCGCTTCCCTGCCGATTCTTCAGCTGTCCCAGGAACATCGTGGAGGTGGACTGCTGTGTTTTCAGCAAAAAGAGCTTTGGGTCGTACTGAAGAGTTCTGTTGCGATGATCTCCAACTGTTCGTCTTTGGATGACAGATACACTGCCACGTGGGACGTGTAAGACATCAGCGGTTGCTCAAATAAAGACCACCCTACTCCGGTCTTGGAGGAAGGAAAAGCTGAAATGACTTGCGAGCTCCATTTCGAGTTACAGCCCCCCTTTTTTTCCTTTTGAAAATCAACAAAAGAGGCGCTTGCTCCAATCCCTGTGGGATCACAGCGATTGAATGGGCTGCACGTGATTGCCGCTGGCGTGGTTTCTTTCCCCTTTTCCCCTAAAGAGTCCACATCTGGCTTCCGTTGTGCACTTGGGAACACCGACTCCTCGCACTATCTGCAATTGGGAACGGATACCCCGGCGCACACGGGCGTTGCGGACAACTCCTGCATTTCGCCCGCCTCGCTGTGAAAATCCCTCCGCGGTTTCGAAATCGGATGCTTCAGGAAGCGCCGTGTTTTCGGAGCAGAACTGTCACTCCTGGACCGCGAGTGCCGTCTGGACGCGAACCTTGCAGTGGACCTCGGATCCAGCCTTCGCGCGTCCCTTCCTCTTTGCGTTCCAGTCGCCTTTGTTTTGGAAGCACTCGGCGTGATCTTCCGGGAAGCGACTCGGACCTCACACCGACTCCGGTTCGGTGTGGAGCATTCGTACCTTCCTGAAGGGCGTGAGCGGCAACTCAGAAGAAGTGGGCCTGCTTAAACCTGCAACTCCCTAGCCCAATCGGAATCCCTTTAACCTCTTCCGGCGGCACGAGCCACGACGGAACCCTTTCTCTTCTCGATCCCCGTCCGTATCTGCACAAAAGGTCAGAGTCGGGGACTCCAAGGCGTCAGCCACTCATTAAGGTTGCTTCACTCGGGGACTGATGGATTTCAAATCGTCAGCATCTTCCAAAAGTTTCAGAGATTTCAGAAACTTTCGAGCGCAGGGTAACCGAAGCGGACAGGATTCTGCTATTGTTCCTCAAAGCGCTGTGGTTGGAGATTCCCCCCCCCACACACACACACATTGCAAGATTCCCCCCCCACACATTGCAAGATTCCCCCCCCCCCCCCACATTGCAATCTTAATGTGGAAGGGACGAAATTCGGAACGAAACTCCCATCACTTTCTATGAATTTTGATTAGTCTTCGTTGTAAACAAAGCTGACCCATTTCTTCGATAATAAACAAACAGCGTTGCTTCTGAGAAAGTCTTCAAGGCTCAAAGGCTCTCTCGCTATTTCTTTTTTTTTGAAATCTCACAAACCGGATTTACACGATGCCTTTGGCATCTTGTGTGGTGGTGGTGCTTCTGATCCGAGTATCTGTCATGAAGAGCGTTTCTTCACCTACGCGGGGCATTAAAACGGCGAAATTCACAACAGCGGGTCCGCAAGCAGCCTTTCCCATGAGAATTCACGCGCAAAGTCATTCCATAAAAGATGTTGCGTACATTCACTCCCTCCCCCCCCCCCCCTCCACGTCATTTTATTTTGTTTTCCTTTGCTCTTCCCGGAAAGGTGACAGGAAAGGATGATTTCCTGGCGAGGTCAAAATGTCGGCGTTTCGCATCCGACGCACCTCCGAGCACCTTTTTCCCTCACGGCTTCTGCCTCATCTCTTGGGGACTTGAAGTCACGTTGTTCGGAGTCCCCCGTTCCCAAGCGGGGACTTTCGGTCTGCGGCGCACCCCCCTTGATGATGATGATGATGATGATGGAGATGCGCGCGCGTGCCGCAAGGAAGCGGGAAAACTTTTGCAGAGGGAGGGGGGGAGAAGGAAGGAAAAAAAACAAAAACAAAAAATCGTTCCCCAGGAACCGAGGAGGGGAGGGGAGCTCCTCCCCGCAGCAGCTCTGCCCGGGGAGGGGAGATTTTCCCGGAAGACGGGAGGCCGGGCGCGGCCCCGTCGCGCCAGGAGCACTTGCGGGCAGAGGCGGAGGCCCTCGGCGCTGCCATTCGCCCGTGGCCATGCGTTCCCCGGCGGGCGCGATTGATTGGGGGAAAGCGTGCACGAAAGAGTTTACTTGAGCAATTCGGTGTGCAGCGCCTGAAGGGCAGGCCCGTCCGAGCAAGCGGTGGTGGAATGCACACCGGGCCGGGTGGCTCGCTCGCGTACGGTGTACGAGTGAGGGAGGCTGTGGCGGGTGAACCGCTCCGATCCGTACCACGTCGTGCCTAATGTTTCCCGTGAGAGTGGGCTGAACCCAAAAGACATCGTGCTCCCGAAAATGGCACAGCCTGAGGAAACGAAAGCCCTCGCCCCCCAGTGAACCGGACTTTACCAGGATCGTTAAAAAATGGAGTTTGGGAAGTTCAATTTGTCCTGGCCGTGCGGATCGAATTTTAAAAAGTGTGCTAAACTAACGTGCGTCATGCTCGTCGTTTGCTTCGGGACCTGGTACATCAAACACACCATCCACGAACGTAAGATTCCCCCCCTTTGTGTGTGTGTGTGTGTGTGTGCATCCAGAAATTGCCCAGTTTTACACATGGTGGTTCAGTAGGGCTTTCACTGCAGCTTGCATTCAATTTCAGGATCACTGCAGCAGGTTGCCACTCACAAATCAGCGTATGAAAAAGTATGTACTTTTTGCTTGTGGAAACCCTCTAACTTGCATGTGTTCAAGGTAAGAGAAAAATGTGGATTGGCCCAACCTGATGAGAATCTGCCTTGGATCTTTGCAATCACGGCCACTTACCACAGACCGGAACAAAAGGCAGAATTGACTAGGTTGGTTGTGCATGTAAAGTAACGTTTATTGTCATATAGATTGTGCCATACATTTCTCCTTGTTCAGAACTTGTTCTGGATTGTCGTAGAAGATTCCGAGAAACCCACAAAACTTGTGAATAACTTCCTCAATAAATGTGGAGTGAGGCATAAAATTCTCTTCCAGCAGACACCTAGGGAATGGAAATTAAAAGCAAAGGTCTACTTCCGTAAAAATTGTAAATGGTTTATGCAGAATCAATACAGGACCCTCACTGGAAAAGACCTAGGGGCGTATTACAGCGCAACAGAGCATTGGAATGGTTGAGACATGAATACAATCACAGCAGTGTCAGAGGAGTGGTGTATTTTGCCGACGATGACAATACTTATGACTTGCAACTTTTCGAGGAGGTTGTAAAAAATCAAACAGTATCCTGGATGATACTATATAGATGGATACTTTATAGATGAGATTTACAAAGAAAGTTTCAGTATGGCCTGTAGGTCTTGTAGGAGGTCTATGGTTGGAACAGCCAGTACTCAACAAACAGAATGAAGTCATCAATTTTACTTCTGTTTGGAGACCTGAGCGCCCATTTCCTATAGGTAGGATGGTTCAGTACTGATGGATTTTTTATCCTCCACCTAGATATGGCGGGATTTGCCATAAACATTAATCTGTTGCTTCAAAACCCCAAAGCAAAATTCTCTTTCGATGTGCCTCGTGGCTATCAAGAAAGCGAAATTTTGCATCACGTAGCAAGCATACAGGACTTGGAACCACGTGCTGATTTGTGTACCAGAGTAAGTACCACTGAATTATGGCATTCACTTTTCCAGGTATATGTATGGCACACTCGAACACAAGCTGCAAAAATACTAAAAGCTAATCCTCCTCCTTATATTGAAGTATAAAAACTATAAAATATTTATAAAATAATCTTCATATCAAATGGAATGCTTGTTGGACGGAAGATGATACAAAACACAGCTGGAGCATTTTACATAGGAACATCTACACCTCTTGGTGGAGAAAGGCACATCAGTGGAACAAGCAAACTGGGAGATCCTGCCAAACGCAGGAATGGATGTTCCAGCAACTCAAATGCAGTAGCCCGTTGAACTGGATCTCTTACTAACATTCGTTCTAGAAAGGCATGTAGGAGAGAAGAAACCCGATTTCCATGTCTCAATCGGGGTGGCGGCATATCTCTGATCCGCCGCATTGCTTGTAATGGTGGTTCATTAAAAAACGGTGGTTCACCATCTACCATTTCCATCACCATAACACCTAAAGACCAAATATCGACTTCAGGTCCATAGGGGAGCCTAGAAATAACTTCTGGCGCCATCCAATATGGTGTCCCAACAAGAGATTTCCGTCTTGGGAGTTCTTCAGATACTTGAGCACAGAAACCAAAATCAGAAAGCTTAACACGCCCATCAGCACCCAGTAATATGGAATCTGACTTGATGTCTCGATGAATGACACCCTGGGCATGCAGATAATCCAAGGCCAACAAGCACTGGCGAGAGACAGTAGCAATCTGCTCTTCATCCATGCGAGCATGTGTCACAATATCTGTCAAAGCTCCACCTTCCAAGAACTCCATGACAACCCAGAGTTCATCCCCCACTAAATAGCTGTTATGCATTTCTACAATATTTGGGTGGTGGTAGTCTCTCATAATCACAACCTGCAATGTTATCCAGAGTACACACACGCTCTTCCACCACATTTTAAGATTACCTCATTGAAGAGCAGTTCCCTCCTCTGCTGCTTGCACAGATCCATCCTTTTGACTGCAACACAGCGTCCTGTTGCTTTCTCCCTAGCAATGCACACAACTCCTGTTGAGCCTTCACCAATTTTCACAAAGGAATCCAGATAAAGGTGTGGATCTCCTGAACTAACGACCATTTGGAGGGCAGCACGAAACTGATCATGAGAAAGACGATATTCAGCACTTTTACTCGACATCACAGGAAAACAATTTGTATTAAAAGGTTCACGCATAAGCATATTCTGTGACGGTAAATGAAGAGCACTGCTTCCATTGCAAATTGGGAGACGTCCATCAGTTGCTGATGAAGCATGAGTTCCTGTGTGAACATTTGCTTGAATAGCAGATGGCAACCGTGGATGCCCTTCAGAAGCCAAGTATCTTACTTTGCTTTGGGTCTGTACAGAATTTAATAGAAGAAGAATACTACCTAAAATTTCAATACTACCTGAATTCTTGACCAACTATTATAAGGTGGTGGCACTTTTGGCCTTGGACGTTGAGGATATGCAGGAACCACATCCAAAACAGTCGATTCCTCAGAGATAGGTGGAGGCATTCGATCATTACTAATATGCTGTAATCTCTGAGGGCTATGAGAACGTAGGGAATTGGAGCGAGCTACACTTGTGGCTTTGACCACACCTCCACTTCCTCTCACAATTGTCTAGTCAAAGACAATTTTTCTTCACTAGTTGCACTATCATATATACCTTCATATCTAAGATTTCAGTTGGTGTGATCTCAGAAGGATCAACTAATGGTGCTGGTCTTCCTTTAATACTAGGTGGTCCAATCAATGTGGACCACTGAGGAGGTAAACCAATAAAACGTCCTTCTTGTTTGTCAAAGCCTGTGTGAACCCTATGCTCAAAGTTTTGTGGTGGAGAAATTTCCAGTTTCTTTTTTTTCTTGCCAAACATAATTACTACCATTTATTTCTTGGGAGTTCAGTTCCTGAAATATTCACATTCAAACTTCACCTAAACAACTCTGCACAAAACAATTGGAGATACACACGCAATTGTCAACCCATTGGACAATGCTACCAAATAAAAATACATGTTGGCAACATTAATTTTAAAATTCTTGGAAAAAAAAGAAAAAAAAAACAAGATAACAGTGTAATTCCATCGTTGACTGTATTTTTTTAAATTAAAAGGAAGTTTTCAAATGCCTTGTAAAATGGTAAATTTCAATACAAACATCAGAAACACTTCAAGTGCCACAAAGTCCCTGCTTGTATGTTGCATAGAAAAGACTTTAAAAAGAACAATATTTACCCCTGATACCAAACTCAAAGCAAATAATAATTTGAAGGAAACAGATCAACACTGCAGTTACAATAATTTGTATCAAAGTGCCATGACCTATACATTACAAACAACTACATACTTCAATCCTGTCTTAGCGATTTCCTGGAAACTTGAATTGTATGCTTTTAAACAAAAACAGGCAGCACCATTTGCAACATTTTAATATTAAAAAATGAACCAAGCAGTAAATAGAATTTTTGTATTTCACAATCAACAACACTGTTTATAGAAACTTCACGTGTATTAGATTTTCACTGCATGGATTTCTCCACTATTTCCCTTACAAAACTTGATAAACTGATTTGCGAGCACAACTGCTTTATTCAATCAAGCATATTGCACAAGCAAGTATTATAAATTCAAAACTTTCTCCATAACTATATTTGGGCAATATGCACTAGGCATAAAATTTTCCATGCAAATGCTACTTTCTCAAGAATAATTTAAAAAATAAGTTCCTAAATGGGCATGAAATAACGAAACCAGTGGTGATGCAAATAACAAAAATGCAAAAACAAAACTAGCATTATTTATGTGCTTTTTGGCAGCAGCAATGTGACGATGAAAATTCCGGAAAATATTTCATTGGAAACGAAATTGGAATCATGTACCTTTAAAAAACAATTCAATACTCAACACGAGCAAGCAATGTGAAGATGCCATGTGACATAATTTCGAACGAAATTAGTACTTAGTACATTGGTTTTCGAAAATTCTTTCTAGATTCTGAATTAATTTACGATACGATAAATACTTAAATGGAGGAAACACATATGAGTCCATACCCACTGAATCAAACCTGCCTGAAATTAGGTTCGACGATTGCAGATTTCAGTATACATGCAGGTTATGATAATGAACATCAAGTTCAGCGTCATAGTTTAAAATAAACAAATTCAAGCGTTCCATGTCAAAATGTGTTATAAATAAATAATGACTTGATGGACGTTTATACAAATTTCATGTCCACCTCTCACACATTTTAACCCGTAAAATCAATTAAGGTAACTTCAACGATACTAGCAACAAACTGGCATTCCAAGGTTACCACATGTAACGTATTATTGGTTCTTGAAGTGGATTATTAAAATTGAAACAGAGGTTTCTTTTAAATAAACAAAGTACATTTCAAGTCACGTAGGCAATTCGGAGGAAAATTTTCAATTTTTAGAAGCTAATCTGATACACCGATTTTCAAATTTAATGCTGTGTTCCTTCAGTTTACACATCCATTAATTATCGTACATTATTTTACAAGGGCTTGCAATAGAACTACTATTTATAATCTCTTTAAATCAACCTAAAAAGATAGAACCTTTTAAGTCGCATTAAAATTAAAAAGAAAAAACAGCTTATGGCCTTTAATTTTAATGGATTACGTTACTTAATCAATCTAAGGTTCATTAAACCATTTTTAAATAATAATTTTCCGCTGTATTCACTCATCTTTCCGTTGAAATATGACAATTACATTAATTCTTCCATGAAATTAAAAATTCTATGTGCTAATCATGCATTATCAAATATACTTATAAATCTAACGAAAAAAAAAAAATGTTTCTAGAATTGTCTTTTTACACAGAGCAGCACAGTGAACAAGGATAGCAGTCAAAAAAGAGTACATTTTTTAAAATTAGCTACCACTTATCTGTATGAATAATTAATCTTAAAACTTAGTGCGATTTCCAGTGATAATTTCACTGAGTTTTATACATATATATATATGGTTTGATGTCCCCACAGATATTGTTACTATACATCATAAGCTGCATTCGAGGTTTCCGAGGTAAAAACGAATCGCCACCCAAACCCACCAATCTGCCTCTAGCTGGATCCCAGATGAAATTTAACTCTCATTGCTCAAGCAATATGACGAGGTTCGTTATTCCAAGTACTGACTGAAACAATGTTGCTATACACGTCATGCTTTTTTTGTTTTCTGATATCAAGAGATAAGAAAAAATCCGATTCTGAAGTGGCACAATTACTTAAAGGATAGAATTTTCATTATTTTCCTTCGGAGACACGCCTCAACGCTACAAAGTGGGGGCATAAAACCGTACCTTTCAGGATTTTCAAATTCATGATTCGCATTCCAAATCATCAGTCTATCGTCACGTGATTTAAAAAACCTGGACGCTCTGAAACAGAAGCATCAGAACTTGGGATTGTGTGGTCATAGTTCCACTGGGAAATTGATAACTTTGCCATCCTTGGGAAAGTGGACAGTGCTGACAAATACCATTGTCTGGCAGAGCAGGGATCGATGAAAAACTGGGGAAATCGTTAAATTGCTGCAAAGCTGTGCAGATAGACCATAAACTTCTAAAAAGTATCCTGGAGAAAAATTCTCCATTGGCGCAAGTACGTAGCAAGTTGAAGGTGCACAGTAATTTCGTTTTTCGCTGGAAGGGGTTGAGGAATGGAGGATCTGATAACTACGAACACTAATGATAGCAAGGGTATCATTTAGCTGATATAAACCCAGTGCACCTAGGGGCAAGTGATGGCAAGCTATCAAGAGGTTTTGTTCTCACGTGACAACATTCATTAATCTTCCTGGCCTTCCTGGTAGGATGAGGATGAATGAATCTTTTTACCTTCTAGTGATTAGCCTCTACAGATCTGTGATAGATCAGCCCAAAGACGATGTTCCGTCGATCATAAGTCTTGCTTGGATGCTCGCGAGAAGTTGCTGTTCAAGTCCTACGAAAGTTTCTGTCCTTTGCCGATCGAGGTGACTGTTTTGCTGATTTCCTTTACTTGCATTTTTTATTTTTTTTTGGTCCATGGATTATGAAAGTAAGCCAAGCAGCGATCTGCTTCAAGAGAACCCATCCTTGTTAACAGCGTCATGGATGCTGGTTTTTGAACGATTAAGGAAATGAGAAATCATGACGAGGGAATGCAATAAAGTTTTTAAGGTATTCCTTCTTGGGGGTAATGACATTCACAACACCCACCGTATTGGAACTGCTAAAGAGCAAGGAGGTATTCAGGAATTTGTGTTTGTGCGACTCCGTGACTAAGGAATCGTGGTGTTCCGTGCTTGGCATCACCTGCAGGTGACAGATTGTGCTGCGGCACAGTTTTCAGGAACCTTCCCCCATTCCTCCTGGTAAATCGCTCGCTTCAATAGAACGGAAGCATCGGCAATTTGATCACACCGCCTGTTTTCCAGCACAGGGTCCATCCACTGCAGCGAAACCATCACCGTATGCATGGGAACCCTTGCGCAGAACATCGCATGCCGTATCTCGTAGCCTTCTCCACTGAGATGCCCGGCCATCCGCACCGAAGCCAAGGTTGAGGGACGAAGTCAGAGATCAGTGGCACGGCCCTAAATCTATAATGGAGCTGTCGACAGTATTGCTTGTTTCCATTTAAAGAACTGACTGCTGGCGGTCCGATCCCACCCGTCGGCGTGCTATCCAGGAAGTTCCCGACGCAACGCTTCGGAACTGCTCCTTAAAACTCTGCTGACAGAAGTGTTCTCAAACTTGATTCTCCGGATTGGGTTCGCGCTCGCTTGCTGCTCCACGATCCAGCATCCCTCATGGCAATCAGGAAGCCAAAAGGAGATGCAAATCTTCAGAAGTTGCGTATCCTCGCTCGATCTTACCTCGAGAATACGCCTGCGTTGGCATTCGGTCGCTACGCAGCTGATTCGCAATTCGACCCCCCGTTTTTTCCCTCCCTGTTGCCATCGCATCACAACATGAGCCGGAGCATGTCGAACCGATAATCAGGGTTCTCCAGAGATTTACATCTACAGTTCAGCGATCCCCACCACCCATTCTATACGCCACAGAGCGAAGCGCTTCCCGCGATCATGAAATCCACCAGAGCAGCCATGGGGAACTGTCTGCTGCAATGGTCGGCACGTCCGTTTAAGAGATGTTTGCGCTTCCGTGGACCACGATTGCTTACACACGGCGAATTCCAATTTCTCACATTTAAAATTAATAGTGGTCGATTTGTTTGTTTCCGCTTGACGTCATATGAATGAATGCCTTCTACTTTCACCAGTCCAGCTGTCAGGTTAGATAACTCCAACTACCAGTGCTGGAGATGGGCTCAGAGGAAAATGAACAAGAGAGACTGGAAAGAAAAGAAGAAAACGGTTCTTTTACTCGACAGTTCTGTCCACGGAAAACTAAAAACCTTAGTGGGATAGGGGGGGAAAAAGACTAAAACTGAGGTTCCAGCCTTTTCTCTAAGTTTTTTGTTTGGACTACTAAGTAAAAAGCCCTAGCGATTCTCAAATGGGTCAAACTTCAAAAAGCACAAACAGTTCCTGAAATTCGGAGGAAGAAAGTATTGGATGATTCCCGCCCGCTTATGCCGGGGCATTCATTACGTCAGTAATAAAAATAAATAATGTTTGTGGTACGCACGATGAACCTGCCGGGGACCGCTACGCAGGCAGGCGAGGTGCGCTTCGGCAACATGGGGGAGGGGAAGCAAAATGCATAAATAAAGAACAAAACAAAACAGGGGAGGGGAATTCATAAACAGGGAGGGGGGAATTGAGGAAGGGATCACGGTACGCTGCCAGGCGTTTCCGGCATCCCGTTCAGGATCCTGGGAAGTTCTTTTGGGATGCTGACCAGGTTGGGCCATCTCGAGGCGTTCCTCAGGAAGATTTGCGCCCAGTGGATGGCGTCCCTCCTATTCCAGCCTCTTATTCCGGCGTTCCAGGCTACCACGATTCCGCGGACTCAGCAGAGGACTGAGAGGGAAGCAGCTGGCGGCAGAGCGGCAGGCGCGAAGAGACGTTTCCAAATGTCCCTGAGGGAGCCACCCGCTGGGATTCCTAGGATCGTCGCGAGGCGATGCCAAAGAGGTCGGAGGGCAGCACAGTCAAACAGAAGGTGCAGGAGGGTATCCTTCTTCCCGTACCTTCTGTCGCACTGAACACCCACGCTCCCTCGTGTCCAGTGGTGAAAGCGCGCTTCGCAATGGATTCCCCAATGCGAGACCAGCAACGACAGCTCCCAGAGGGCTCTAATGTTCCAGAACGCTGGGGGCCACTTCACCACCTCCGGAGGGATATCGAGTAGCTCTCCCCAGAGTACAAGTCCGTGGGATGGGACACTCGGGGTCGCAGCATTCATCACTTCCTGAGTTGTCCACGCCTCCAGAAGTTTTGTTTTTGCTGTTATGCAGCAAGTCACTTCCTACCTTGCCGGGATTACGCTGTCTTTAGGGAGGGCAGCACTGCTACAAGGGGGTGGTCGCCTAGGACGATGGAAATCCCTTTGGGTTCCCTTCTGTCTTCACTGTTTTACTTCCAGCTTTTCTTTGGTTTGCTGAGCATTTCAGGAACCGTCGCGCCCCTGGCGGCGGCTCACGCAGCTCTTTAACGCTGTTCCACTCCACCCTAGGGTGCGTGGAATTCTTCAAGATATAGCGTATCTCGGGAGGAGACCTCCCTATGAACCCAGGAAGGGTTCCGGGGAAAGGAATCCGTTCCTCTCACGCCTGGGGAGGTATCCCCGAAGGGAACCTTCCACCCTGGTTGTCTCTGAAGGGTATCTCGAAGGGAAATCTCTTTCTTTATTCTCTTCGGAGGAACGTCCGGAGGGATCCTCTATTAGGAATTTCTTCTCCAGAAGGTGCTCTTCATCTCCACCCCGGCGTCCAGCCTTGAGGGTTTCTTCGAGCTGATTCGTCGGGTAGCGAGCGCGAACGCCAACAGGTCGAAATCCACTGACGTTCCGGTTCGCTCTTCGTGGGAGGAGCAGTCCGACTGGATCCGCCTGGGGATCTCCACGGACAGGTACTTCAAATACCTCGACGTTCCGTTGGGAAACGTCTGCCTAGCAGAAGCCTGATCAAGCCGTCTCCAAAAGTAGAGTTGGTGATCGGCCCGTTTCTGGAGGACAAGTTTCACTTGCCGGAACGGGCCGCGGTCTGGAACACGTTTGTTGCTCCTCTCCTCTGCCCCCTACTTTTTTTTGCCCCGTCCCCGCCGAGGTGAAAGAGTAGACGAAGAACCTCCTGAGCATCTCCCTGTGGGGTAACGGGAGGTCCCGAGTCCCGCTGTTGGACTTGTGCGCTCTGCGTCGGGACGGCCGTCTCGGCCTCCTGGCGCTGGAGCCGATGGAAAGTCAACTGTGTTGGCGAACCTTGGCCATCGCAGCGGAGTACTGCAGCAACCCACGGTGCGTTCCCGCACGTCTCCTTGCCATCCGCGAGGCCACGACGGAAGGACTCGATTCTTTCCTCACGTGCTTTCGTCTCAAGACGCGAAGATGAGGTCTTCTCCTGGGTCGCATGGTCACCCTGGCGAAGGAGAACGACTGGGGATGCTCTGCTGACCCACCAACTCCAGCGCCTGGCTAGAGGAGACAGTTGGTACGTGGGCGAATATAAACGAGCCGAGAAGTGAGACGTGGAACTGCGTGTGATTCAGTAACTACGTCCGCTGCTCCCTTCGGAACATACTGGAGTGTCCCGCCAGGAGTACGCGGGCGGAGATGGCCCCCTTCGCTACGGCGATGCCCTTCCTGAAAAGGGCACTTGGCAGCAGCCAGACGCCGAGGTGGCAGGTCTCCTGCAAGATTGCAGGCAGGTAGAAGCTGATGATGAGTGGTTGGACCACGGGACAGCTGGCGGATGCAGCGACCCCGAGTGTTCTTCCGCGAGGATTGCAGCGCTGGGGCGAGCTGCTCGGCATTCCATCGGAAGACCTGGAGTGGCCCTTCGTGCTGAAAGACACGAGCACCCTGCCTCTGATGTGGCAGGCGTCGGCGCTTCTGCTGTTGTTGCACTGGGGTTTCTCCTGAAACGCGCACTGGCACCGCTGGACGCGGTGGAGGGTGAATCCGGACTGTGGCAGTTGCGGGGAATGGGAATCCATCCCGCACCTGCTAGTGGACTGTGTTGCCCTCCGATCCCTATGGGGACGTTTTGCAACGACCCTCCGTACCCCGGTTGGCACTCTCCCCCCCCCCAGGGTCGTTTTACGGCTCCTCTTTGTGCGGGACGCCCTGCTGCCAGCAGCAACCACAACAGAGCTGTGCTGCATCCGCGGGATCGTCCCCGCGGCATGGAGCGAAGTCGACGGAAAAAGAACAACGAAAGGGACGCTGTCCAGTTCTCAGTTCGCTTCCTGCGGAGAGCGTCCAGATGACCCCACCTGGGGATCATTCGGACGGACCTTGCTGGCATCCTAGAACGGATGCAGACTCTCTCCAGCGGACAGTAGCCTCTCCCCCCCTCCCAAGTTTTTTCGTTTATTTTTATTTATTTATTTATTTTGATTTTGTTTTCTCCCATCCCCCTCTGCTGCCGAGGTTAGCCCGCTGGTCTGCGTACCGGCGACCCGGCAGGTCCATTGCTGAGTTGGCCGTAGTGGGGTCTCGTACCACGAATGTTGTTTCTTGAAATCAATGAACGCCCCGGCACGACCGGGTGACAACTCCGGAGGGAGCCCGCAAGGGAACCGCTCGTTTACTACCCTGAAGAAAGCCTCGAAGGGAGGCTTCCGAGATTTCTCTGAAGCCTCCCTCAGTGTTTTCTTCGCACCCTTCTGTGCACTCTGGAGAGACATCATCAACCCACAAGCTCTATGCTACGAGATGGAGTTTTCCCCCCCTAAGGGGGGGGGGCCTTCTCGTTTGCACGACTGGAGGGGGAACTCCCACTCCTTGATTCTGTTTCCTCGAAGGACCCTGGAGGGTAGACTCCCAATGCCGGTCACTCATCGGGGACATCCGGTTTGAACCGCAACCGATGCCGCCGCATCCGAGTGAAGTCGAACCGGCGTCATCTCGCCGGAGGAACTCGAACCCACCTCCATCTCTCGGTGTCGATTCTTTCTGAGAATTCGAACCCGCGACGCTTTGTTGGTGCCACGCACGGAGACCTCAGCAGCCACGTGGTCTCCGGCGCGGGGAGCGAGTACAATGGACGCTTTTTGCGACCGCATGCTACCCGATCTCCAGGCGCGGCTTCTAGAGAAGTTATTTGGTACAAGGAAAAGAGATTGCGTGAGTGCTAGGTCGAAACAATCCTGGATTTCATCCCGAACATTCCTTGAAATGGGAAAAGGATCTCAAACAAAAAGCCAAGATCCCCAACTTGGCGGAGACTCCGAGAGCTCCGAGAGCTCTTGGGTTCTTTTGGCCGTCTTTTATTGCTGAGTGTGCGTGCGCGCGCACGTTCCTGTTCGCAACATGCCCTCACGAGGTGAGTCACTGATTCTTACCCACAGTTTGTCGGTGGTGCGCCACTTTGTTGGGCGTGTGGCAGCAGGTACTGCCAAGCCCATCTGCTATAAGAAGACTGCAGTCCCAGTCGAAAAGGAGCTGCTCTGTCTCTCGGCAGCATCCGGGCGAGATTTTTCAAACATCGGAAACATTCTTCGTGCAGAACCTGCTGCAAGTCCTATAGGATTTTGCCAAGGGAACGTTCCCGCTGCGCGAATGCGAATCGATACGCAGCGCGGGGCACAAGGAAAACCTGAGGACGGCAGAGACCACGCAATTTCTTTTCCCTTGCTCGCCCCGCTGCCGAAAAGTTCTGTGGGTCCCGTGCTACGACGAATCCTCCAGGTTGCGCAGCAACGTGTTGCCCACACACGTGTGTGCCTTTCCGTTCGATCTGTCTCTCTTCGTCGGAAAACCTGTTTCTCCAAACATACACACACTCACTGTGTTTGTCTTCTTGTGGGAGACGGTGGTGTACTCGAAGCAGCATCCTGGATTCAGACCAATAACACTTCCCCTGAATTCCCTTGAAGGCAGGTGCGGGTGCCGAACTACCGTCCAGGCGGAATGTCCCAACTTCCTGAGAAATGATGCCTCCGGAGGCGATTCGTTGCGGAAGACTGGTTTACTCGTCCGAGAAGAACCGAGGTTGCCAGAATCTGAAGACCTCGGAGGCGCGAAGACCCGAAGCCAGCAGTAAGGGAAGGGGGGAGAGGGGAGAGGGGGGGAGGGAGTGACCGTCCGGCGAGAAGGGAAGAAGCAGTGCGATCCGAGCGCAAGACATGCACAGAACAAAAGAGGACGGGAGCAAGACGCTCTGACCCCGCCGCTTGCAGGGAGGGAACCCCCCAGACCCGTCCAGACCTCCCCATCCTTGTCCAGATAGCTCTCACTGTGCTCCGCCTTGGGATCGCGGGCGTGCACCGCATCGACAGCACGAAAGGCCGAGCTCATGCAACAAATATTCAAATCAAGGCACAGATCATTCCAAGCGATGGTGAATCTGAAATGCAAAGCATTCCCATTTACAAGCAAGAAGGCGGATCGCGCAACTTATCATTAAAGCTAGAAGTTCATCGACTGGCAGCTTCAAAGCGATTGCGCGAAGAACGGAGGGGACGAATGGAGATCGGAACCCGCGAAGATTGGGTGTCTTGACCGTCGCCGCATGAGACACACACACGACTCGGTGGAACGAAGCTGACCCCATCACAGCAGACGTTCTCGGTGCAACGGCAAACGGATGCATTTGGCTTCGAGCCACACCCAGGAGCAGATTTTTCCACGAAAAGGAGAGATAGGTCGATTTTAATGAACGGAAGGTACTTTTCGAGTCCGATGCGTAGTCAAATTCGAATCTTGCATAAGAGAATTCGAAAGGCCAAGAAGATTTCACCAAAGTCCGAGGGCGCGTTTACCGAAGATGAGGGTATCGGCTCTGTATAATCAGTGTCAAACGTTCGTATATCTCACGTACGTTATTGGATTACATTGTATGCGTGCTAAGATGACGACCGAGATCCATCTCGCTGGAACCACATAATGAAAGCATCACACGTTAGCATCCTGCAAAGGAATGGAGAAGACACGGCGAGCGGGGCTTGCGGAAGTGGTGTGGGGCGAAAAACTTTGATGGAACCGCAACGTCCTTCGTCGATTTGTTGGCAAACAAATCGTCCACAAACAAAAATCCTCTCTGTGGACTTGCAGGATTTACGAATGCTTTCCAGCAGGCAAACACGTGTGTGCGCTGATCAAGTTCACTATGATAGTGTCCGGCTGCTAACTTACCCGTAGGGATAACGAGGGCAACGGTGGTCGTCTGCCAAAGAACCGGCGGTCGTCCTAAGCGTGGAAAGGAGACGTTCTTCAGCACATGAGGAAATTCTGAAATTCACAAGAGGTTCGCGGAGCGCACGCAGGAAAAGGGCGCGTCCGGGGATACACGGAACTCGCCTACTTGGCTTGAATTCGGTCGAAGAGACCTCGGATTTCACACCCGCGGAGGGCAGAAACCGCCAGAGATTGGAATTGCAAAACGCGAGATCCGCACCACGTGGAGAGTGGCGCCCGGCGCCGTTCGGCTGAGGAGCGGCCGCAGCCTAAAGCGGAAACGGTGCCGTGCTCGCAGCACCGAGGCAGGAAAGGAAGACCCGAGGTCGCTCTGGAGGGATGCCTTCAGCTCCCGACCGGCGTCCTCGGCTGCGGTTCCCGCGGTTCTCGGCGAGGTGCTCCGCTCACTGGCGCTCGTCCTCCACGCCAGAGCTGCAGCAGACACAACCACACCCTGGCAAGCCCCTCTCCGCGTGCACATCCCAGGCTGGGCACCAACGCCGCTCACACCCACAGGGCGAGAACGACAGCGACTTTCGCAGGACAGCATTTTTTTTTCTCTCTCTCTCTCTCTTTTTACGTCTTCCTCGTCTTCCAGCCCGGCATGGCGTTCTTCTGCAGATTCGCAACCCGTGCTGAACGGAATCACGAAATACAAGTGGGACGGTTTCTACGACGCCAACCGTACAACTCGAGGACAGCGCGGCTCAAAAAACACTTTCAATGTGAAACCTTTTTATTTATCAGTGAAATATTGGAATACAAGATGCGCCAGAACGAAAAGAAATGCAGTTCTGCACAGTTCCACTTTATGCAACCTCTTCTGACATAGGAAGATGGGACCGCGCAGTCCGATCGCACATGCGCTGAATCTCGACCTGCACTTCCAACGAAACACACCGCGGTGCAGTGCGTTCGATGTACTCAAATGTGGATAACTTACATATGTATGTACACACGCACACGCACACGCACACGCACACACATTTATATATATGCACATACAATATACACAGATAAGAACCATCTATTTAAAGATGTGCTTCTAAAAACTTTCTGTAGTTCTTTTTGTGGGATATCACCCCTGCATGACACATGAAACGAATGCGATGGGATCATTTGGATAAGAATTGCACACATTATGGACACTGGGATTCAATCACGTATGCTGGCAGCAAATACGTTACTAATCGGAAGAGTTTTTTTTTTTTTTTTTTTTTCCGTTCTTGTTGCTGTTGTTTTGTTTTTTCGGGGGAAGGGGGGGGAGGGAGAATGAATTCCACTCGAAATGGGGCATTTATAACGTCACTGTTAAATGTTGTTCTGAAATGACGCGAACCGCTTTCACCTCGTCGTAGTGGAAGAATCTTTGATCATTTTTTCTTTAATGTCTTCCTCCGTTCTGCAACAAGAGAATCAGCATCATGAATGCCTGTGAGGCACACTCACTTGTGGCCATCTTCAATGTGGGCCATGTCTGCTTTACGCTGCCGACAAAGTCTACTGACAACGCAGTACGTGACACCTGAAGGTCAGAGGGAGACCAAAGTGAGCACGGACCGAACGGGCTCACCACCCACCCACCTTTTCTTTGCTGGCAGCGCAGGAGATCGACAAACAGCAGAGCTCCCAGCAACAACGCCAGCATCACCAAACCCACAAGGACTCCAGTTTCCAACTTTTGATCGCCGCCGTCGGGACCGCCGCTGCTCTTGTGGAAAGATTCTTCCCCTGAAATCGGCAACACGTAAACGACACGTCAGACGCACCGTCACCCCAAGGGGGTCAAAGAGAAGGTGGCGGCAGCAAAAGGGTGCTGTTGAATGCATGCCGACTGCTAGGAGGGAGGGCTTACCGGGCTGCGTGGCCACGATCACGGTCGCTGCTTCGCCTATGCCTTTCTTGTTGCGAGCACTCAAGGTGACGCGGTAATACGAATCGGGTGACAGTGACGACATCTTGTAGATCAGTTGCCCGGGATAGGGCAGTTCTTCGGTTATTACTGGATCCACTGCCTGCCAGGCTCTGGACTCGTTTCGCACGCGGACGTAGGTGATGATGAAGGCCGAAATGGGCAGCCCATTATCCGCTGGCACCTGCCAGCGGAGGGCGTACGAATCTGGCTGTTTGCTGGCGATAATGTTCTCGTCTGGTTTCAGGTCGAGAATGTGAGGTCGCGCGGGTGCGGACACGTCCGGGGTGGCACGGGAAACGACAGTCCACTGGCCCCGGCCCACTCGGTTGGTAGCGGCAAACCGGAAGTAGTACAGAGTGCGGGGCTCCAGATTTTCCAGTATGAACGGTGCGACTGGGCGTTGCACACAAGATGAACACCGAGGGACTCTCTGGGTTGCAACTTACCGACCGCCCAGTTCATCTGCTGCGCCTGCGCCCAAGTACCTCCCTCTGGGTGGTAGTGCACCGTGTAAGACTGAATGGGCAGTCCCCCATCCGACTGGGGAGGCACGATGCGGAATACTATGGAGGTGGCTAGGAACGCAAGGTGCCAAGTTACACTTCAAATGTCACACCTCACCTCTGACGGTATCAAAAATCACCTGAGAAACTGGTCCAGGGAGACTCGCCCGGCGCAGGTCGATCTTGCGCCAGGCGTCGCCCAACTTGTTCTCCGCTTTGCACGTATACGGGCCGTATTCGCGGGCGTTCAAAGTCTGTAAAAGGTAGGAAGTACCGACGGCATCGACTATTTCCTCGTTATTCCGGAACCAAGTCACGGTGGCGTTGGGGATGGCCCAAGCGATGCAAGTCAGGTTGATCTCGTTCGTATCCCAAGACCACAGAGTCTCTTCGGGCACGTCGAAAGCCGGGGCGTACTGCACGGTGACGTGACCGTTCTGGCTGACCCTGCCCGCCTCGCTCGTGGCGACGCACTCGTACAAGCCGTCGTGAACACGGCGGGCTTTGCATATCTTCAGAGTGCCGACCTGTACACTTGAAACTGTACTACTTTCTCAAGGGCGAAGCGAACGTAACTTACGCTCCGGTCTCCAAGGTTCTTCGATTCGAACACCAAGTTTTCGTCACCGCTCTGCACGCCCTCTACGAACGGATCCTTGCGCGATTCGTGACGCAGCGTCACGAGGGGCGGGGGCTGTCCCGTCGCCTCGCATATCAACTGCTCGCAGTTCCCTTCGTCCACGGTCACATTGTTCAACACTTCTATCCTGGGTCGCACGACCACGTCGAGGAGAGCGTTCCGCTCGACTTCCCCGGCGGCGTTTTTGGCCCGGCAAGTGTAATCCCCGGAATGCTCCTGGAGCACCTTCAGGATCGTCAGCGTGCCCTGCTCGCTGACGACGTATCCGGGCAGCTTCGACAGATCCGCATTTTCGTGGTTCAGCCAAAGATACTGGGGATCAGGGCGACCACTAGCACTACACTCAAAGGACACTGAGTCACCTTCCACGGCATGCTTATGCTGTGGCTCTTTCACGAAAACTGGAGCTTCGTACACCTGGAAACCGGATGTTTGCACGAGATTCACCCCTCCCGCACCCGCTGGCTGTGCCTCACTTACTTCCACCTGGATCTCCCTCTTCTTGTATTCCCCGGTGATGGCCACATGGGCCCGGCAAGTATAAACGGCTGCGTCTTCCTGCTTCACCTCCTTGAAAGCTATCCCATCCTTCTCTATTGTATAACGATCGCTATCTGATTCACAACTTGGAGTTTACATAGTTCTTATCGCTCAAAATTGTCTACTTGTAACGTGTTTTCCATTTCTGATCCAGTCTATTAAGGCGGGAGGATTGGCCGACACCCGGCAGATAATCTCACCACCTTTCCCTTGGATCAAATGCTGAGAGGTAGGAGCATCTTCCCACGTGATCCCTTCTGCAAGAGGAAAATTACAACTTTCAGCTCGTGCAAGCTGAGGAGTCGGAAGGACTGTCTACTTACTTCTGGTCTTGAGCGTCACGTTCACTTTCACCGATTCGCCGGCGTACTGGGAAATACAAAAGTAAGTGTCCTGGTCCTCTGGTGTCACTCGGTCGATGAGAAGCGCTAAACCCTTCTGGTTGACGAGCTTCTCCGTGTAGATGTGCGCGGTTCTGCACACGGGCTGGAACACTTAGGGGGGGGGGAAGCGGCGGCACAGTATACGTACGGCTCGAACTCGGGAATCTCATGACCCGATGAGTCCTCCCACTTGAAGTATTCGTAACGAGCATCGTCTTGAGTGGGTATGCACTGGACGTAAAAATTTTCATTTTCCGGGAGAGTCGTTTGATGCTGCGGAGGCTGCAATTGTAGCTCGGCGAAGCTTTCTTAAAAATGAAAGCCATCAAGTGTACATTGCTGATCAGCACGCATGCTTTCTTATAGATCACACGCAGTACAGGAAAGGTAGGAGACGGGGGGGGGGGAAACAACTGAGACGCAGCCTCCTTGCTGCAGAATGCACCGCGGTGCAAGTTGGCGTGCAAAATTTGTTGGCGCAAGTGGAGCTCTCCGACGCTGGAGGTCACGAAGACAGCAACATGCACCGTGCTTGCACAAAACCCTATTCGTCGCGAAAGGAGGCACAGAGCGACCTGAGCTGAAATGAGCGCGAAACCTGGATGTGCGGGGACGGGAGGGACAAAGTTTTGGAGAGGTCCTCGGGAACGAACCGAGCTGGCTCAAGGATTCACCTTCACCGAGTGGAGGCAGAAAAGGGAAAGTAGGGACCGACTCTTTGCCACGATTTCCGCTAAGCAGAGTTCGATGAGGCGACTTCGACTGGCCACCACCATTCGACCGAAAAACAGGCTTCTCGATGACTCCTCGAGTGTCACACGTGCACCCGCAATGGAGATGAATATGCATAAACTCGAGAGCGTCGACAACGTTCGGATGAAAAGGGCAGCCCAGTAGAAAAATGCCAAAACCATTCTGTGTGGTACCATGGAAAAACATCCTCAGGTGTTTACTCTTTCTTTCAGTTTTTTTTTTTTTTTTTTTTTTTTTTTTTTTTAGCATGCTCTGTCGCCATCATTTCCTGTTTGTTTGTTTTCAAAAACCAGTAGCGACCTCAAGAGAAGATCGCCACTATTGGCCTAGGATGGAGGACAGTTTCCTGGGTTTCTGGCTGGCTACCACACTGAACAACCTCTTCGAAGCGTCCCTCGACGATGCCCCCACGGTGTCACCACGCACGGGGAGGACTACTGCCAGCACTTTCTAAACCTTGATGCTTTTCCAAGCAGGCATTAAAATGCCCGGCTGCATCGCGATGCCAGAAGTCTTTGGGCAATTTGGGATTTGATGGGATTTTCTTTGGGATTTTACGATAACCGATGGCAAGCGACGATAATCAGCTTCATCCCGATTTTCGCCATCGACAGCCCGCACTTGTGCTTGGCACCCCTGCACTCCAACCAAGCTGGAAGCCATGCAAGGGGCCCGCCGACCGGGATTCTGGTTCTGGAGTCGCCTGTCGGAGTGAGCCCGGCCGATTCCAGCATCCCAGACTTGCAATGTCCACTCCCTCCTGGAGACGCACCATTCGCTGCCACTGCATCCCCGCTGCTCGCAGTCCACGAGCTCTCGGCACTCTCCCAAGGGGACCACCGTTTCCCACAATCTCCAGTGACGGAATGATGATGGATGGATCCCAAATTTTCACAAAGCGTTTTCATCAGGCAGACCTCTTGCACCACAACGATCGAGAAGGCTTTTTTTTTTTTCTTTCTTTCTTTTTTTTCTTTTTACCCTTTCCTAATGAATGCACGTCGAGCTACCGGTTTCCAGCATTTCAATCGTTACTTCTTATCGTCGTAGGCGTCGCCTGCCTGCCTGCTAAGCAACGCATTGTACATCTTGCCGGAGGGAATTCCCATCATAATCCTCTAATTGACTAGCAAGATGTAAGCCGTGAAAAGTTCATCCGTTGCCATATACATATATGTGTATGTATATATATATGCATACAATCATTAATCAACTGTTAAAGAAAGCGAAGGTCAGGAACCATCATGCAACTCCTCTGAGCTTTCCATCAAGAGCACAGGTGCCACCGTCTTATTACAGAGAATGAATCTCAGGAGCGGCATTTGAAAAAAAAAAAAAAAAACAAATAAATTACGTGCTAATGTGTTGAGCAGAAATCGGGGAATCGAACGTGCAAATTTTCACGAACAGGTTTGAATCGAATGGACTACGATGACTCTCTGAGAGCGGAGAGTGCACTCTACACGCTTCATATCTCCGGGCAAATCGGGCGCAAACACCACAAACACCACGATGATGCTTCAAGAAAACCACGTACGGATGTGGGAAGCGGTTCGTGAAGGGAGGCGAATTCGGGGGGGCGATATGATCGCCTCACTTCTTGGAAGGGGGTGGGGGGACCCCGGATTTCTCGCACTCGTATCTGACATTCGGTGATACACTGCAGGGCGGCGCTGAAGTCTTTTTTTTCTTCCTTTTTCTTCTTCATGATCGACATCACGGTTCACCAGCTGGAAGCCGCAAACTGCACTTCTGCACTGCTCGCAAAACAGCCAAGCGAGCGCCAGCTCGTCTCTGGATGTCCCCCCCCCCCCTCCAGCGTTTCCTCTTGTTTTCCTGGACTTTCTTCTTCAAAGTTGAGCACGGTCCGGACTGCTCCTAAGGTTGCGGCTTGCAGGGTCACCCGATACGACGCACCAGCACGCTTTTGAAGTGTACCGGCTCCCCTGCCCCCCCCCTCTCGTTTCCTCGCTCATCATCCACTCGTTCCACCAGTGGCAAATAACTCGGGCCGCATTCTCGGAGCTGCTGCTCTGCCACCGATGCGCGAGCATCCTCGAGGCCAAGGCGCCCTGCTCCAAGGGGGACTGCAGCCTCAGTGGAGAACCCCAACTCCGTGGCACCTTCCAAGGCTGCTGCCAAAGCTCGGCACCTGTGGGTGGGAGCCTCGATTCCCAAACGTGGAACGGGACTGCGGTTTCCTTCTTCTTCTTGTTCTTCTTCTTGGCGCCAGTCCCACAAGCACATCTACTCATTACTTGCAAAAGCTCGTTCACGTCACGAAGCTGATGCGACTTGTAAGAGAGGGAAACATCAAAGGTCCACGGATGGTGTTATGGGACATGGCGTTTCCTTCCTTTCAGGTTGCTGCTGTTCACCCGGTGATTTCGGGGAGAGCCACCGCATGGATCGGCTCCTCCACCACGCGAAGTGCCCACCGGCTAAATGAAACCGAGCTGGCCGGGTCCACTTTCGAATACTTTCAGAGCACGGGACACCCAAGGTGCACACGGCCGCGAACATTCGAACACACCCGGAAATGCAACCGAACGAGAGACAAAGAGAGAGATCATCCGACCTCGCAAGAAAAGGAAAAAACAAATGAAAACTAACAGGGGGGGGGGGAGGAGGGGGGGGGGAAGGAAAGCTGATGAACTGACCTTTTAGTAACAGCTGCAGGTATATAGTAGCAACGAGAGCTATCATTTCCAGTAAGCACTCCGATGTCTTTCGAGGCCCCAACTTGTAGTGTACTCAGTTTGCGATCGATCGGTCGTGCACGGGGGACGCACTATCTGAAAATCGGAATTTCCTTCAGTGCAACGGAAAAGTTCTTCCAGGATTTCGAATTCGGCAACAATGCCGGACCGCCCAATCAAGTCCGCAGGCGCTATTTATAGCCGCCGTGTTCCGAGAGGAAGCAACGGAATTTGGTGCACGGTGCGCGTCCCGTGTTGCGCGGCAACGGGTCACGGCGACGAAATCCCAAGTCACGCGCGCGCGGGGGAGGGGGGAGGAGGAGGGGGAGAGCACCTTATCTGCGTAATCTTCCTTCGCTTCGAACACCAAACCCACCGGGTGAAACCGAGTCAGATATCCGAATTCCTTTCGGCAGATGCAGATGCGGCTCCTCCGAGGACCTCTGGTTGCGCGGGGAACGCCCGTAACCGACTCGCATCGCGCTGACCACTCCACTGCTGCCTCCACCGCACACTTCATGATTTATCACGTAATCTGCTTTGGTCATAGGCCGGATGATACAACTCTTGATTAAACAAGGGGGGAGGAGGGGGAGGGGGAAGAGAGAGAGAGGGGGGGGGGAAGCATCACCAGGAAACAAAGATACGCGCGCGCTCCCCCTCCTTATTTGCAGGGCGGCTCTGAAGAGTTCTCTGCTGTGCTTTCCGATGCACTTTTCGCTCGTCGTAATCGCTACTTTCTGCGTGAAAAATTTCGCCGTGCTTCGATGCCGGGGAGAGAAGAGAAGAGAGGGGGGGGGGGAGAAAAAAAGGCCCGCAATTTAACAAGAGATTCCGTGTGATTTCGGGAGATGGGAAATTCATTAGCACTGCTTTCTGGTTCCACGTGTGCATCGAACGAGACGTGAATTTCAATTCCAGACTCTTGCCATGAGTCGAAAAAATAAAAAAAATAAAAAAGGACTCCCGGGTCAACTTATTTCCAGTGGGAAAAAACGCCTCTGCATCTCCCCGGAGGAAATGTGTGGCCACAGTCCCTCCTCCTCCGTGTTCGGGCTCTCCAGGTACAGAGTGACTCTGCACGAAGACCCACCCTGCAGTAGTGGATTTCGACGTGGACACAGAAACACTGCTAAAATCGCTAGTGTGTGTGTGTGTGTGTACAGTACATTCCTTCGACCAACCAACAGACTTTCTCTTTTTGCCACCGAGAGTGAGTGAGTGAGGAGGCAGTTGCCAGGGAACCGACTTAGTACGTCCCAGGAAATCGGGGAGAGGTGCGTCGGGTTGTCCGACACACTTCTTTTTTTTTTTTTTCTTCGACGTATGGCGGAAGAGGTGGTCGACCCACGGCGGTGTGGCGGCCACGCAACCGCAACGCCCAGTGTCAAAATGAATCCCCGCCCGATTTCGGGAATTCCGTCCTTCTGCCCATTCCGGAAAAGATGAACGTCAAAAGAGGAAAAACGCAACGGCCATCCCCGATGATCTGTTCCGTCTGTTCCGTTTTTTTACGTGCTGCACAGAAGACTGCGTGCGAGACGCCAAGGGGCGCGTGTCCTCCCCTACCTCTGGATCTCGGAAACACTTCTCTGACGTCCTCGGGACCGCATGCACTTTCCAACACGGCGACTATGCGTGCACCCGGTAGCCAAAAAAAACAAAGGGAGATGGGGTTCAAGAAATGCAGCACGGTTCAACCCCACTCCACTTTGGGGGCTTTCCACGGCCCTACGCCCGGGCAAACTCACCCACCGCGTCGTGGATGGAGCCGCAGAAACCTTCTGTTTCCTTCGCTGTCGCTCCCGCAGCGTTCAGTTTGCATATGTAATGCGAAAAGTGGCGAAAGGTTTCCGTGTGTTTCAGGGACTCCAACGGGGAAAGGGGAGGGAAAGAAAAAAAAAAAAATCCTCGAACCTCCAGGAAAAGGTGCTTTTAGCGGTGGACGAGTTGCGGACGAGAAAAAGCCTAGCGCAAGAAATTCTGCCCAACTTTCCTTTCCCTTTTCTTTTCTTTTCCTTTTTTTTTTTTTTTTAAAAAAAAAAAAAAAAAAAAAAAAAAAAAAAAAAAGAAAAGAAAAGAAGAGAAAAGAAAAGAAAAAGCATTGGGTTTGAAGGGAACTGCCGTGACCTTACAGCAGCAACCTTTAAACAAAAGAAATCGTTTCTAATCTTTGAAAGATTCCGAGGTGCTTACCGCGAACACTTCAGTGAGATATGGAAGCAAGGTTGCCAGGTTCAACACGACTCGGCTGGTTCGGCCAGACGGAGGAGCATCCGCTGCTCGTTCGCCATCACGGGGGAGGGGGGAAAAAAAATAAAAGAAACGAAAAACAAGAAACTCCGCAATGAATCTTCTCGAAGAAGAAGAGAGATCACTCGAAGAGGCGTTGCGCGAGAGCGAATTCTGAATTCGGTGCCGGCAAACGCCCTCCGAGTGGTCCTTCAGCGAAAGCACACTCACGGATGCAGGACAGAAGAATTTTCGATTTTAAAGGTCACCAACAGATAACACGTGTTCCTCGCTCAGGCAACGCGCTCCTGGATACGGTTCACGTGGTCTCGCCGTCGAGAGGACGCACAGTGTCGCAACACTTGTCACAACCGCTATGGTCACGTTCGTTGGGACTGCCGCCTGGAGTCGAACTCGTACACGTCCCGGGGGGTCTCACCCCGAAAACTTCTAGGTCGCTCTAGGCTTCCACCGATTTCGAAACCACATTCAGCAGCAAACTCGGGAACCACGGGAACTTTCATGTGTGTGTGTGTGTGTGTGTGTTTTCGTTTTTGATCACCAACACTACATCTTTCCATGCGTAATGTCCGCAGAGGGCGCCGCCAGTGTCATGGCGACGAGCATGGCGCCCTCTCTGGGGCACGCGCTGTTTCTTCGCCTTCAGCATTGCAGCCATGGAGGCAAATCGTAAGACAAGTGCTGTGCTGCGCTCTTTTTTATTTCGCTGGCTTGAATTCGGGAACATGTTTATGTCCATTCCTTTGACGAGCTATTCCTCGTCCCATCCCCCCCCCCCGGCATTTCATCTATCAAGCTGAATTCTTTTCGCTTTTCTGCGTGCATGAGCTCCCATTTTCCTTCCTCTTTTTTTTTTTTTTTCTTTTGGTCTCGAATCTTTGAACACCTTCGTCACTCGAAATATGGAAACGCAGAGGAAGACCAAGACGGCACTCGCAGGGATTCCGCAACCACACAGCGGTGGTCGGATAATCGCGCCAAGCCCGCTTGCCACAACCACCACCGGAAAGCAAGCGCGTGATGGTGGTGGTGGTTGGTTCGGAAGGCAGCGTCTCCAGCAGCGGTGGGAGGACACGTACTTTTTCAAGGGCAGGGGGAGGGGAGGAAGAGAAAATTTTTAGAAAAAAGATGGAAAAAAAAAAAAAAAAAAGGACACACTTCAACGTGGTGGCCGAAGAGGCGCCCCTCCCTGCCTACCCGTGCTTTGCAGAGTCGGGAGCTTTCGGTCTCGGAAGCACTTTGAAGGCTTGTGTGCCCCCCCCCCCCTTCCGGCAAATTTACGATTTTCACCTCGTGCCCACCACAATCGCAATTCAAATCTTGCGTTCTGAGTCGTCCCACTTGGGAAACCTCTCGTCGAGACCGGATGAGCACCGGTCTTCCAGGAAGTGAAATCGTAAGGGACTCGGGAAATCTCGAAGCTGCGACGGTCCGGACAGACGGACAAAAAAAAAAAAAAGGAAAAGAAAAAGCAAAGAAAGAAAGCGGATGTACTTTTGAAACGTGAATCATTTCGAGTTTCCATTTCGGGTTCTACCGAATCCCCGATTCACTTTTTTGGTGGCCAAGGAGCCATCTAGCTGCACCAACATGTAGAGAAGCACACGAAAAAGGAAAAATGGGAAGCCCGGGGCTGGATGAGAGGTGCGTTCCGTCCCTTCACCACCACGCCCGTTCCCGACCGCTCCTCTTCCCCGGCTGCAACCCTGCCGTACTGATTACGGCTCCGCGGAAGGAACTGCCGAGTTTCCGGCAATGCCTCCGCTCCAATGCGTTTACACCTCACCGCCACCATCCTCCTCGATGTCCTCCTGAATGGGGAAAAGAACACGGGAGGAACACACAACCGCGAGGGGGGGGGAAGAGAGAGAGAGAGAGAGAGAGAGACGGAAATCCTTTCGAAATTCGTTAATTGCGTGTTCAATCGATTGCAGCAAAAATTTCGTGACGGTTGGGGGGGGAGGCAGGGGGGGGAAAAAAAATAAAATAAAATTCATTCATGTTAACGGCGGAGACGCACGACCACACGCTGGAGCTTCAGAAAGACCGGCGAAAACGAGACACGTCTTGAGCGGGAGTACCGGCGGAGACGTTTTTCCAGCACCCGTGGATGCGGCACGCGAAGTGTCTTCGCGTGTGGAACGAACACACGAAACACAGGTCGGCTGCTTCGAGGAGCCGCGGCAGGCGCGACCCGATGCAAATTTTTCCCACTCTCGGAAGATGCAAGAAGCCCCCCGCAGGGCCAACTCACGACTGCAAGAGTTCCCCTCCAGCGGACCTCTCACCCAAGAAGCCTCCTCCTCGGATGGGTTTTGCCGGAGACGCAGGAAAAGGCGCGCGAAACCGAGGAGGAGAACCAGCGCGGCGCCAGCAGTGCCGAGCGTGTCCAAGCGCCTCCTGCTTTCCCATGCGGATGCAGGAGGGGCAGTTTTGCGAAAGGGCCATCATCTCACCTGCAGCAAGCAGCCCGCACGTGTTTTCGTGACGGGAGTGGACATGCCGACGCAAAGTGGAGCAGCATCCGAGTGGTCTCGTGCGTTTCCCCCGGGGCAGCTCGCAGGGGGGAGGAGGCGACGTTTTCCCCGGCGACGTTTCGCCGTGCCGAAAGCTTGGGACGTGCTGCTCCCTTCTGCTTCCCACCGACTTCGCTCCCTCCTCCCTTTTCGCTTCCATGCTCCCCCCCCCCGGAGAGACGCGGAAAGTTTTCGCGCGCTTTTCGGAGATGGGCGCGACTCGAAACGCGTGCAGGCGGGGGGCGCCCGGGGCAGTCCCGCGCGTCCTGGCCACTTAGCTGCAACCCTCACGGCCCACGGCCCGCAAATCCGGTCAAGCCTGTTGAACAAAGTGTGCCGTGCATTTCCGAAGCGTGCCGCGTCAGTCGTCCACACGTTTCAGCTAACCGTTGCTGCTGTTTTTTTTTTTTTTTGCTTTTTGTGCGTCCGTGTGACGAAATGTCGGTGCTTTCGGACGCCTGGATGAAACTCCCTCGGAATAATTCGATCCGCGCCAAGCCGCCGGTTTCGAAAGCTCCTCCATTTTATGGTTTCCTCTCCCCGGCTATCTGCTTTACTACCTCTGGTCTTCAATTAAAGACTGTGAATCTGCCCGGAAACGTGCACGGGGTGAATTAATTGTTCGCTCCCATGCATCTCAAGGAGGAGAGGAGGAGGGGACTGGAAAGTCCTCGTCCGTCCCTCGCCGGGAACGTTTACGCGTTCGCGAATCTTTCCAGATCTTTCCACGTATCCTTCCTTTCCGGGATCGGCACGCCACTCGGGAATCCGCAAGCCTTCTCCTTCCCGCAGGAAACGGGCGCAACCCGGTCGCCACCGAAGAAATGATCACTTCGGACGGATGTCTGAAGCGACGTACGCGGGAAGCTTTTTCCTTTCTTTTTCGCTTGAAAAAAAAAAAAAAATGCAACTTGCGTTGAAAAATGGCGCAAACTGCGGATCGGCGCCTTTCGTTTGCGAACACGAGGCGGCGTCTGTCCCCTGAAACTGAGGAACGCCTCCCGCGGAGGAAGTGGACACAGTGGACCGCCGGTGTGACGACTGCCGCGTCCGTTCCGTCGGAAGAGGGCGCGCGCGAACCTTCTTCCAGCATCCGCCTCGGCCGCCGCCCCTCAGCCGGCGGTTCTCTCCGCAGCGCAGCCAACCAACCCTCTCGGGAGCGACTTCCTGCACGACGCCGGCAACGAGGCGAAGATGCAGGAGGAGAAGAAAACTCCGAGAGAGAGAGAGAGAGATCAGCAGCAGCAGCGCGTCTGCTGCATCCTTCTTCCTTGCGTCGGACTTGGGGTCTTCGAGCGCGGGCTGAGCGTGCCGACACCGTGACCCGCGCGCTTCCCGAGCGAAAGCGCTCCCTTACGTTGCAACACTTTCGGTTGATTCAGACACGAGGAGAAGGAAGGTGAATGATCTTTCGGGAACGATTTCCATTCCCGAAGCTTGCAGGATTGCTCCGTGACGTCTCGATCGAAAACAACCACGGCGTGGAAAAAAACACATACGAAGCCTCCGGGACGCTGATTACACACCTTTTGGGAGGGGAGGGGGGGAGCCGGGCAAGCTGCTTTCAATGGGATCATTTTTTGGGTCTCCCCAGTTGTGTCACAGAAAGCGCTTTTTTTTTTTAAAAAAAAAAAAAAAAAAAAAAAAAAATGGAAGATATAAAATCGCGGTATTTGCGAAAGCAGTTATTGGTGGATCCGTCTGGCGGGAATTCGAGGGGGCAGACGACGAGAGGACGCATCTGATGCTGACGACTCCGATTCCAATAAGATCTGTTTAGCAGTTAATTACGAGGATCGGTTAGCGATGCCATCAACTCCAATTTCAGACTTTCCTTCAACAACAACACATCTTCAGCACATTTGGACGGTCACGTGTGCATTCGAATTCCGGGAAAAGTCACGCACTCTTTATTTTTTGTGTGTTTCGAAAAGCGCAACTCTTGGAATCATTTGGACTGCTCCCGCAGGCAAGAAAAAAAGAAAGAAAGTACAACAGCACTTCCCGGGTTCTCGGGAAACAAAAAGTACGAACATCAGGATCGATGCAGTGGGACGAAAAGAGGCACAGGTGAGCCCGCGCACCGCCTGTCGAAGAGGGATGCTGTTTGTTCCTTGCAGAAAAAAGGAAAAAGAATTCTTCACCCTTCGAAGAAAGAGAGAGAGGGAGAGATCGAAAAGAAGCCCTCGATCCACGGGTAAACAGTTTCCCTTTCCACAGTGCCCTTGCTGGAGAACTCTGTAGGCGTGGGGAGCTTCGGGGGGGGGGGGGGGCACAAGAGGCGGCCTAAAAGAGAAGCGGAACCCACCACCACCACCACCACCACCACCTTCATCCGCGCGCCGCATCCCCCAAAAGTCCCGAGGCCGGCGGTCCAGCCACCTGGCGGGGGTTGACACACGACTTCCAGGATTAATGATTTTCGGAATGAATGACTGCGGTTTCATTTCGTCTGGCGAACGGTCCCGGGTTCCGGCGCGGATGGGGAGGGCGAGTCCCTCCGACCACCAAGACGCTCATACCTCAAGCTCCGAGGTGCGGTCGGTTTGCCACACAAAGAGCGTCGTTCTCTTCGTGGCTGCGCTCAGGAGGAGAACGAACTGCGGCTTTCACATTCTGCTGGGCTTTGCGCGTTTCTTCCGAAGAGGAGATTTTTGCGGACGGCACAGGAGAGAGTCCGCGAGGCAGGAAGAACACTTCCGCGTTCGATCTGCAGAGCTCGGGCACTGAAATTCCCCGGGAACGGGCACTCCGGGATTCACGCCAGCCTCTCTCTCAGCTTCCCCGTTGCGTAGTCACTCGGTTCTTACTAAAGCCCCGCCAATTAAAAGGGGAAAAGGGAAAACCGAACGAAGGTCGCGAAACTCTTTCGAAAAAGAGGTGTTGGATCAGCTCGCAGAAGAGCAATTTTGCCTTTCACGTAGGACGTAATGACGGAACGATTTACCTTGGTCTTGATTCCGATTTGTTTTTGTTTTTTTCTGTTTTTTTTTTGTGGTCAGAACTTGGATCTGTTTGATCGTGGAGAACTCTCCGGCAGTTTCCGAGCCGTGGTTTACCTTTGTGCGAATTTTCGCTTACTTTTCGGACACCGTTTGGCACACATCTGCTGCCCCGAACACGAGAGAATCTTTTTTGCCCAAACCGTTTCACGTCTGCAGTTACTGAACTGAGATAGCCGAAAGCACCTTTCCCTTTTGTTCTTATCTTTTGCACGATAATAAAGTCACGACGACAGACCTGAGAACTCGAAACGAATTCTGAATTTGAAATTTCGGAAGAAAGCGTTCTTGTTGCACTTCCGCCACGGTTGCCAGCGCACGCACGCCGGTGGTGGAAGTCACCTGTTGTTAAACTTTGCTTCTGGGTGCACGGGAAAATTCATTTGCGGCGAAAAAAGGTCATTCGAAATAAACATTCGCGCTTTTTTTTTTTTTTTTTTTTTTTTCATTGAGTACAAAATGGATGCGGCACCGGCCGTTGAAGAAAGCAGGAAAAAAAAAAAAAAAAAATGTCTATGAGGAGACGTATCCGTTTTCCCTCTCAGATAACGTGAAGAGCGCAGCACTCAAGATGCTCGGTACTGAGATCGGAACGGGGAATGCGCAATACAAAGGTTACAAAATAAGAAGAGTATTGATTTTACTTTTACGTGATCCTTACTTGGGTGACGCACGGCTTCGAATTTCAACTTACTGTCTCGAGTTTCGAGAGCTAAAAAAAAAAATAAATAAATAAAATAAAATGAAAAGGAAGAAAAAAAAAAAAAAAAAAAGGAGAAGACGAAAAACAGGCAACGTTTACTCTGCCTCCGCTACTTGGTGGCTGCGTCAGCCCGCCGGGTCGCATTCCCAACACGTCCGTGACTCCGGGGATTCCAAACCTTCTGGACATCTCTTCCAACGTCACTCCCAGACGTTCGCAATTGCAATTTAACTTTCTTTCCGGTGGCTGATTGCAAACACACTCACTAAACGCTCTTATTCCCGTTCCTGTATTTTTTTTTTTGTGTGTGTTTTTCGATAAAGGCTTGCCCGAATCCGTTTCGGCGCTAATTACCGCTAATTCATCCCAAACAAAACAAACGGCTGCAAGACCGCAGCAAACACCAACACGCGTCGGGCGAGCCGCGCGCGCACACTTTTCCCGTGCAGGACACTTCTGAACATCGACAAGCCACGGAACGATTTTCCCTGGATCGAATATTATGTTTTTACAAATCAATATGCAATTTCACAAACATGCAATCGCATGCAATTACCTTGCTTACGCATGCGTGGGTTCAGTCTCATGATGTGTGCTTTAAACTGCCCTCAAAGGTGACTATCGGATTCTGGCATTGCAAATTGTGCACGCCATTTTGCAACATGGATGGAAATATTGCTCAAGGCTGGAAAATCGAATGGAGCAGGAAGCCCAAAGGCAGTCAGTCAGTCATGCGCGTGCTTTCCTTTGTAATGAATTTGCGAGCGGTTTCCAACGTCGGAGGTTTTCCGGGGGGTTCGCCTAAGAAACCGTTTGTAAACAGATGAGGGGGGGGGGGGAAGCGAGGACACTTTGGAAGAAGGGAAAAAAAAACGCGCTCCGGGAATCGGAAGTGACTCCGGGATGCGTTCGATGTGGTGTTCGATCTGCAAGGCAGCGAGCGCGCCTGACGCCGACGACGGCGCACACGTTGGGGGGGAGAAAAACCGGTGAGGAGGAGGTTCGGCTGAAGATTCGGCACAGCTTGAGGACGAGGGGGAGGGGGAAGGAAGAAAGAAGAAGAAGAAGAAGAAGAAGAAAAAAGCGCGTTCGAAACTCGAAATTTTCAGCTCGGCAAAAAGGCGCTGGGACACGAAGCACCCCCGAAGCTTTAGCCGCTGGGACACGTGTTTCCCCCCCCCCTCCTCCCCCCTTTTGTTTATTATTATTATTATTATTTTCTCTCGTAGCTGCCCCCCCCCCCCTCCCCCACGATGGCTCCTTTGCTCGCTACCACGATCCCACTACGAGTACGTTAATGAACCACCGCCGCTGCTCGGCGTTTGCTTACACATGCACGCGCGCTCTCTCCTCACCGGTGCACCTGATAAGGCCCGGTCACATCCTCATTTTGTTTAATCAGGAGTACAACACGCAAGTTTGTGTGTATATCTGTGTTTTCTCCTTCTTCCTCTCTTTTGCGCGTGGGTGTGTGGGTGTTTCACGAGTACGAACGGCAACTCTTAAATGGGGACTTGCTTTTTTTTTTTTTTTTTTTGAAGTCCCATTGCAGAGTTGCAGTTCGCTTTAGTGAAACACCCGAGAGTGGCGGCGGTATCCCATGTGACCATTTTTTTTTTCGTTTTTAAAGTCACACGGGAACGCCACCCTTCGCTTTCTACCAAAGCTTGTGAACCGCACGCAGTCGGTTCCTTGTTCGCGTGGACGAATGGTGGCCCACCGATGGAAGAGAAGGGAAAAAACTTGTGGGTGAGGTGTCTTTTTGCGCCATCTCGCACGTGTATTCTGTAAATAAAACCTATGGGAAAGACGTTAAGGGGAACCAGCCGAATATTTACTTTGCCTGTACGTTGCGACCCACGAGTGTCCACGACGGCGCGAAGCGAGCCAGGGTGCGCACAAGGAACGCATAAAAAAAATTCGGTACAAAAACAGAAGAAAAAAAACACACGACTCGAATGAGTGCGAGGCATCCCAACGTGTGAGCTGGCGTGCAAGAAGAGTGGCCAGCAAGAAGCCGCGAATCCGAACGGGGGACCAACGCCCTTAAATCCATGCCCGCGTCCGAGGCCGTGCGGTTACGGTGGTCTCTTCGTGTGTCACTCGGCGTTGCGAGTTCCAATGCACTCGGCAAGAATCGACGCAGAGAGTCTGTGCGCGTCGTGGGTTCGAGTCCGGGACCCGCGAGATAACGCTGTTCGGCCTACTTCCGGGGGCGGCGCGCCCAGTAGTGGTTCAAACTGCATGCCCCCGACGAGGTCCCGAACAATGGAAGTTGACCTCTGGGTCCCTTCCAGGAATCAAGGAGTGGGAGTTGACCTCCGGTTGTGCATAGGAGCGGACTCCCCTTTGGGGGGTACCCTCCGTAGAGTAGGTGTGCCGCCACATCTCTAGAGTTCCAGAGAAGCGTGCCGCGTTACCTGAATGGCTCTTCGGGGAGAGCGCCCTTCTGAATTTCGGAAGCGTCCCTTCGGGGTTCTCTTCAGAGGAGTAAACAGGAACGGTTCCCTTAGGAGAAGAAAACATGGAGCGGACCCCTTCGGGGGTCCCTCCGGAGAGAATTAAGAAGGGAAGGATTCTCTTCCGGGTTCCCGTCGGAGACAACCAGGGTTGGGAGGTTCCCTTCGGGGATGCCTCCCCAGGCTTGAGAGGCGATCCCCTCCCAGTATCTTGAAGAATTAGCACACATACCCTCGGGTGGGGTGGGGAACAGTCTTAAAGAGCTGCGTGGGACGATGGTTCTTGAAGCACTCAGCGAACTCCCCCCCCCCCTTCCCCAAAAGCTGAAAGCGAAGAAGGATTTCCATCGTTGCGAACGAGAGGAGTGCGTCGAGTTTCGTGGTGTATACAAAACACCCCTTCAAGCTGGAAACGCCTGGCAGCGTGGTGGTCGGATTCGCTCGTGGCGTACGAGAACCACCGCCGGAAGCGGCGCTTGGCTGGAACCGGAGTCTTCCGATTCGTACAAGACGGTACGCAACGTACAACAGGTGAGGTCCACTTCGTTTCGGCATCACGGGAGAGTCGCACACCAAAAAACGTTGCTAGACAACGAACTGGGAGAACAGCTCCTCATCCCCCCGAGCGGGACATTTTTAGTACACGTGGTTTGATGGCAGCAGTAAGCAATGCCACTAGGAGATTAGGTAAAGCAGCTACCTGAATGGCTTTACACCCGAATTTAAGGAGGGAAATCATGGCCAAAGGTGAAGCAATAAAGCAATTAAAAGCCGGCGGTTGGCTGATGAGGGAAGCCATCAAATGCTTCTTCCTACTGCGAGCGGAACCAACTGTTCAAGCCGGCGCAAGCTGTTCCGTTTTTTGGTTCTTGGTCTCTCAAGTGACAGCACTTTGCCGTCATGGGGAGGCAACACAGTCTCAGCCCGTGGGCACGAAGAGGCCATGGGGCCTCTTCGTGCGCATCGCCTGCGGAAGTCGGGAAATTCCTGGGCCATCGTGTGCTGTCACCTCTTCGTGGGGTACCCGCAAATCGTGGGTGCACAGAGGGGACGCGGTACGAAGCCCTCTTGGGAGCACGCCGTGACCGAGGCGTCTGCGTGCCTCGGGAGGAAATCGTGAGCTCCGATGCGACGCGTGCGGCCATCGTGCTGGATGGGAGGGATCGCGGCCCCTTCGTGGACACCGGTGGATGGGGAGGAGGTGCCTCCGACGGAAAAACACACGCCTTTGCTGCGTTTCGCACCGCCGGCCACCGAGGATCGCAAGCGTGTTTGTCAAAATGGACATCGACCACGCCGCCGTTCGTTTGGGTCCATCCTTCCGCCACCCGGCCGGAGGCTCTTCGACCACAAAAGAGGCTGCTCTTCGTTAAAAGGAGACGCCTTTGGCTTCGCTGCTTTGCCCCATCGAAGACACCGAACTGCCGCATGGGATTCAGACGGGACTTCTTCATCTTCGTCTGATTTCTCCACCTCGGAGACATCGGGTGCTTCGCGCGTCAGGCGTTGGTGCCGTGAAAACGAGCTGTCTTGCGGTTCTTCTTCGGGGTAGCCTCGGCATGACGCTTCCCCCTCAACGTCCAACACTCTCCCTCGCAGCTTCTTGAGCTACCGTAACGCTCCTACTGATGTTGCTTGCTGCTGCTACCAAACCGCGGGTTGTACGAAAAACTCTGGTTTGTGGGGAAACTGTTCTGTACTCCCAGATGGTTGTCTGGCAACGTCTGATGCGCAACTCGTTTCGCCGAAACGTAGTGAACCTCACTCGTTGTACACTGCGCACCGTCTGTACGATCGGGCCGCTCATGCTTTCTCGTATGAGACTGCCGCGCTCGAACTTCAGCAGCAACTTTGGCGCATTTTCTTTTTTTCGGAACCTGCGGACGCGTGCGCCTCATCTGTCGGTCGCCCACCTTCGTGCCGGCGCCCGAAGTTGGCCGAGCAACGGGCGGCATTTTCGGGGGACAGTGCACTTACAGTCCCTATTCAGCGAGCATTCATTAAAGATTTACGTGCGCAACGACAGCAATTAAGCAATTTCGGGTTGTATAATAATGCGAGCTCAGGGAACACCAAGACGTTTACGATCCGAAATCACCCAGGAGGAGACCCCATGTTTTTCCCCGTGGGTCCACAGCCTGCGTTCAGGATCTTAGAGGGAAACCCCGGGACCCCACGTCCGGGAACGCTCTGCCATTCAGTTCTGTTCGCGGGAACCTGGCCGGGAGAATTCCTGCGTTTCGGCAGTCGGACGGCAACACTGCCCATTGGCTCGTCGTTGCACCCTTCCGTTTCACCCCGAATGGCACACCGGCAGCGCGCTGCTGCTGCTCCGTTCTTCTGCCCTGGTCGAGCCGAGGCACTGGCGAGTTTGCGCACGCCCAGCCCTCTAATCGGAAGTTGACTTTTGCGATGCGCAAACAGAGAGATGTCCCGTCCGTTCGCATTGGGGAGGGGGCTGCGAAAGAGAGACAGCCATAACGATATTCCCGCCGGGAAGGAGGAACGGTTTCCGCTGACTTTTACGCCCACGGGCGACGCGTTGTTTTGCGCGCGCGCTTTCCAGCAAATTCTGAGGATCCTTCACGGCTCTGCACCGCTGATCGACGGAGCGCCATCAACTGGACTGTCGCCGCTCCGGGGCGTTTATTTCATGAAAAAGATAAACATTCGTAATCTCTGTGGTTGGACCGGTGGTTCAATTACGTCCATTTCAACGGGAGCTTGCCGGGTTGCCCCGGTACGCAGACCGGTGAGGTTCTCCACGGCAGCAGAGGGGAGGGGGCAAACAAAAAGAAAATAAACTTGGAAGGGTGCGGGAAGGGATCACTGTCGATTGGGGGCGATCCACTGCATCCTGTCGAGGATGTCGACGAGCTCTTGCTGCATGCTGCTCTTCAGGTGGGGCCATCTTGTCGCCATCCATCCTCGGGAAGCGGACGGTAAAGTGGATGGCGGCATACCTGTTGCTATGCCCCCCCCCCCCTCTTGCGTCGCCCCAGATCGCTACAATCCCACATAGGGCTGTTCCTACGCTTGGGCTGCAGGCCAAAGAGAGGCGCGAACGAAGAGAGGTTTCAGAGCGTCCCTGGAGTTGCCGCCGGCGGTTCCTAGGGTCGCCGCAAAGCGTTTCCAGAGGGGACGGAGGGCAACACAGTCCACTAGCAGGTGCGGGACGGATTCCCGCTCCCCGCACCTGGCACAGTGCGGGGGGTTCACACACCCCCGTGTCCAGTGATGCACGGCAGACTCCAGTGCGCCAGCAGCAGCGTCGACTCCTGCCACTTTAAGGGGAGGGCGTAGGTGTCAAAGAGCACTGGGGGCCACCGCAGATCTTCCCCGAAATACCCAGGATCTGGCCCCGGCGCGAGATGGGGCACTCGGCGTCGCAGCACATCCGCGAGCTGACCCGTCGTCCACTCACCGTTCCTCTTCTCCTAGAAAGATTTCCACAGTAGCCTTCCATTTTGCTGCAGGGCTTCTCCTATGTGTTCCAGTTCCAGGAAGGCAGCACTGAGGAGAGAGACATTCGACCTGTCCACACATTCTCCACGATAGGTTCCAGAATCTCCTGGAGCGAGCAGTTGTTGTCAAAGCGGTACAGCAATCGCTGTGCCTGTTCCAGGAATGGCTCCTGGTTCCTTTTCCACGTGCGGTCGATTTCCTGCAACCAGACACTACCATTCGCGGGGCAGTGTCATCAACTGGAGGTGCGTCCTCGTGCTTCCTTGGACGTTGAAGCAGCCGTAGTGCCTCCTCCGTGCTAATGCACCCTTGCGTTTCCGGTGCGCAAAGCTAAGCTGATCTTGCAGGCACCATCAGACTTTTGGCAGACTGTCTCTCGCATCTTTGAAATCAAGGTTCTTTCCCGAGGTCTCAGTGCGTGTGTAGGGTGGATCTCCTCTGTGCAGGGGCGTGCTGCAGTTTCACTCTCCCTTTCATCCTCGTTGCATTGACGAAATCGACCAGGTTGTTGATGTGTCGCAGAAAGCACTTCCCCAGCTTGAGGTGAAAGTGATGTTTCCATGTGTCTTCGTGCACCGTCCCCTCCCTTCCGGTTTAAAACCGACGTCTCGAACTGAAGCGGCTATTCCTCGGAAAGCTTCCTCGACGCGCAAGTCCAGCTGGCAGCTGAAACTGAAGATGGCTCAGGAAGAAACGCAGCTTCCTCGACGACCAACGAACAAGAAGAACAAAAATTCACCCGAGGATGGGTTCATCTTGGACTCATCCTGCTGAACGATTTGTGTTTTCGTCCTACCTTCGCTGAAAACTGTCTTCCTCTCGGGAAAGAACTGGAAGAACAGGAAGAAATGTTGGTAAAGTTTCCTTGTCTCGGTCGATTCGAAGAGTGCTGTAACTTCGAAGATGTCACTGAACAATGGAAGACCGTGACAGAGAGAGTCGCTGGCGTTTAAATTGTGCCAGCTCAAGTTTGCTCCTCCAGCAACCTTCTTTGCTCTTTGAAACATTAACAGCGTGTGCTCCTTGACTCTGCCCACTTTGAAAACCAAACGGCCAGGCGGTCCTCCTCGTTCGAGGAAGAGTTTCCATCATTCCTAGGTTGGTTCGAAGAAGAGATGCTGCGTGCGCGCTCCTCATCAAGTTTGCAGCTCGCTTCTGGGGACTCGGTGGAGGAAGTGCTCCTCGGTCCTGTCTTTCTGGACGCACGGGTTGAGCCTTGTGTGGAAAAAAAGAGAGAGGGAACCGCGGATTCCCGGACCTTGGATTTCCTTTTCCGTTGTTTTGGCTCTCGATCTGAGCGCTCGGGAAGCCTTCGGATTAGCAGCACACATCACAGCGAAAGACCCGGCAGCCCAGGCAGCTGCGCGTCCCACGACGATGAGCGCTGGTTCCTCGATGGTGAAATGGGAAAGCTGTCAGAGTGGGGAGGCAACTTTGCGAACGCTGAAGTCTCCAAGGATCCCTTTGGACAGGAAGGGCAGAATTTCGCGAATCGGCTGCGGCGGAACGGACACAGCACGGAAGGAACGGCCCTTCCGGGATCCGCGTAAAGTTCCTTCAGCGAGCTAACGGTTCTAAATTTGGTTGGTGAGAATCGGTGGATCGAATTCGAAATTCCTACGTCCGCGTTCATTAATTGAAAAGTGCAGTGGTGTCTCGGTACTCGACAGTGTCAGAACTCGTCGAACTCGGTACTCGTCGTCGCGTTTCGACGAGGAAAAACATGTTGCGACACTCGGCGCGTGCTCGGAACCCTCGACACCTCACTCATGACGAAACAAGTGCACGTTTTCCGTCTCGTGGTAGCTCGCGAACAGTGTCGAACACTTCCGTAGAGTGTCTCCCGAATCGTCCCCTCCCCCTTTTTGTGCTTTCTGTTCATTTTAAGAGTTAACCGCGGATCCTAAAGTGGTTAAAAATGAAATCGCGAAGCCTAGGACGGAACTCGTTCGGTACGCGTAGGTTTCGGCACTCGTCACGAGTTCCGAGACGGAATACCGACGAGTACCGAGGTACCACTGCGCTTATTTTTCAATGTATATAATTTTTTGAGATCCTTATCGCACTTTTTGATGTTTCCTTAGAAGTCCCTCCTGTGTTTTTTTTACCCCCGAAAGCAGACCGAGGAAGATTTCGCTTTTTTTTTCTCTCTCTCTCTCTCTCTACTTCCCTTCACCCCTGTGCTTTTAAACCGCAACGGGGTCGCTGGACTTGGGACGCTCTGAGTCACCGGGTGGTCAACGGGTGAAAGAAGGCGGCGCATCAAGCAGGTGTTCCGTCAGACCTTGATTCTGATTTCATCCGAAATGCTTTCGAGTTCCGCCGAACGTAATCGCCCAGGATGTCGTCCTTGTCTGCCGCGTCCGTTCCTGGAAGCGTTTCCTGGATTTCGCGTGATCGTTCTCCGAATTCGCGGCCTCTCGGTGTCCGACCACGCATGCGCGCTATGACGTCATGCGACCGTCCCGAGCGTTCTGCGAGCTGATGGCGGACCCGTTCTCCTGACGCCGAGCATTTCCAGTCCTCTCGCGTGGAGGCGGGAGCATATTTCTCGTTCTCTCCTCCTCCTCCTCCTCCTCCTGAAACCGTCTGCGGCCTGCCCCGGACGCAAGTGGAAAACCCTTCTTCCTACGTCCTTCCGCTTCTCTTTCCGCTCCGCCATGGCAACACGTGAATTCGAACTGCATCATGGCAACACTGGGAGCGTCACGCCCCGCGTACTTTCTTTCGTTCTCGCCAAAACAAAAAAAAAAAGACAAAAAGCTGAGACGCGATCGGCGAAGCGGTTTCTGACAGGTGCCGCCCCACGCCGGGATCGGAGCGCCGGAATCCCGCACGGTCGATCCTCCGGCGGTTGTCCTGGCAGCCCTGCGGGAAGCGCGCGGAACCCCTGCGTGGTCTCCGGGTCGGCCCCGAATGAAGTCACGAGCCGCGGAGAGCCTGCAGCAGCAAGCCCGGGCGCGGGGAACGTTGACACGGAACGTGGCCAGATGCAAATTTTCCCGAAGCGCGCGTCCCGAGCGCAAGGGATGGATGACCTTCGTCCACTCACGATCCGATGCGTGCAACGGAAAGTCCGTCGAGGTGAGGAAGGCGAAGAAGGGTGCGTGTGCTCGCCTGCGACGAGCTCTCTCTCGCGCGCGCGTTTCCTTCTCTCCCTGCTGCCCTCTCTCCCACGCGGACTGCTTGCTGCGCATCGGAGGGGGGGGCGACACACGTGTGGGTGTTGCTCTGCTGCATGCAGACCGCTGTGTTGGTCAGTGCCGTCCAGGCGGCCGGGCTCTCGGGCGCGCGGACGAGCGAGAAAATCTTCGCAGGAATCAGCAGCAGCCTCGTTCGCTTCGTTTGATGCGATTACGGATCGCTCCATCACGCTCTGCGGGTCGTCATCCACAGATGTTCCCTCTTTTTTTTGGGTAGGTGGGTGGAGAAAGCTCTTCAACGCTGCCCACGCCATCTGAGGGTGAAACCCCGGGTGGCTTGGGCGAAAGTAGGGCTTCAAGTTAGGGTGAAACCCTGTCAGTCCAGAAAGGGTTTGGAGGAAGGAATTCTTTTGCTCTTTTGGTAGGGAGCTCCCGACAGCTCCCTCGCGCGTGGGTGCGACGACTTTGCAGACGTCCTCTCCGCACCCTCACCCTCCCGACTGCCCCCCCTCTACCTGACACCTGGAGCTGTACCGCTTTCGTCCCAGAGCGCGTGCGCGCGCGACCCCTGATAGAGACCTTCCCCCTATCCTTTTTCCGCAGCACTGATCTCGGATCAGTGCCGCCGACTCCCCTCGCCCTGGTTGTCTCCGAAGGGAACCCTGAAGAGGGATTCTCTTCCCTATCCTCTCCGGAAGGACCCCCCCTGGAAAGGATCGGCTCCTTGCCTCCAAGTGTGAAGAGAACCCCCCGAAGAGACTCTTCCTGATTCCTCTGATGGGAGCAGCGCGCTTCTTGCTCTCTGGAGAGGCACCAATCCACCAGCTCCATGGTACGAGACGGAGGGTCGCTCCCTCCCCCTCCCTCGAGGAAGGAGAGCGGTTCCTTTGCACAACCGGAGGGACCCCCGGGGGGAAGTTAGCTTCCGACCACGACCGGGCAACGGGGTCGTCGGGGGCCTTCCACCAGTGCCGCGCCCAAATATAGACCAGCCAACGTGGAGTCCTGTGGGGAGGACTACACACTTCGCACCCCCATTTCTCGACGTACCCCCGGGCGAGATTCGAAGCCGCAACGCCCCGGTACGCGCGGACACCGCAGCAAGGACGTGAATGGGACAAATGCGACCGGGACAAAGTGGGACCGCTGACGGCGCCTTGCAACAGCTTTTCGGCAGCTCCGGTCGGCGGGAGATTGGGCGTTCGTCGACCCGGAGGGTGGGGCTCAACGGCGGCGGGCGCAGGAAGAGGAGGATGTGCCCTGCTCCTCGGCCGTTTCGAAGGGCAACCTTCCCAAAACGCAATCGAGCAGGGGACTCCCTCAGCGACAGCTTCTGGTCGACCCGGGGGAAGGGAGGGGAGGAGATGCTTGGTTGCCGCGGGAACCCTCGGTGATCTACCTCTTCCGGGTCAATGGAAAAGTTGCCTCTCCTTCCAGATGGCGCCTCTTCTTGGATGCTGGAACATCCCAAGGGTAAGTCGCTGTGCAGCTGGGCGCGCGCAGCTTCCCGGCTGTGCGGAACCGATGCTGCCGTCTCCAGAAGGGTGGGACTGCGAGAAGGCGTTCCTCCTCCTCTTCCTAGCCGGTTCAGCCCATCCGGCTCCTGCTGCCGTACACGGAGAAAAAAAAAGGACTTCAAAGAGAACGATGCGCGTGCCTAGCAGGTCTCCTAGACCAGTGCCGGCAGAAAGAAGGGACGATCCGGAAGAGTGCACCAGGAGGAAGGAATCCGCGCGAACACAGATCGGGAGGAACAATGAAGCGCTGCTTCTGTCCCCGGACACACCTACGTGCGTGTACGCACACTTCTTTGCAGAGCGCGCTCAGGGCATGTCTGCGTGTTTTCCTGCGCGCGACCCGCTTGGATGCGGCAATCTGTCGTTGCGTGTTCGCCCGCCAAGGATCCACACGGCGCCGTGGGGATTCGAACGCGCGACCCCTGGCACCAGACGTGGAGGTCGCAGCCGAAACGGACGCCAGCGGGGACGTTCAAAAAGCGGCAACATTCGCGGCAGTTGATTTTTCCTTTTTTCGTTTTTTTCCTGCTATCACACTTTCTTCTTCTTCTTTTTCTTCTTCAGACCTAACCAGACTGTCATTCAAGAATGATCTCGGAGCTGATAACGACGAAATTTGTGTGTGGTAGTTGCTTGGTCGGGTTGCAGCCACCAAGGCAGCGCCGAGCTTAAGACCTCGAAGGGAGTAACTCTTTGGACACACCGGAGCTTGAGATGTTGTCGCGGGACCTCTTTGGTCGCTTGTTTACCCCTTTGGAGTTCCCCAAGATGGCGACCCGCCCGAGAGAACCCGCCTTTCGAGTTCGTTCGCCGCCCTTTGTGATTTCATGTCCGAGGCACCGCGGTGCACCTTCCGAACACCTCCGCGCAAGCAAACACGGGGTAGCGTTCACCGCTTGATGCTACGAACCAGCTGGAAGCGAAAAAGTTTCCCGCCAGTCCACAAAAGGGAAGCAGGGAGTCGTCGGAACTTGCCCCGATCATCTCCCCCAAAGCTGCTGCATCGGTTCGGTTCCCGCTGGCAACAGCCACGTGCTCCAGCGCCGCTGGGATCAAAGCCCCACGCGCTTTTGACCGTCCTGCATGGCAGCAGAGGGAGATGGCGCCGGTTCGCGGCAGAGAAATGCCTGATCCGCAAATGGACCCCTAAAATCGGGGGAAGGGGGAGGGGGCACGGCGGCGAACGGGGCCTCTTGACGGACCTCACGCAAATCAAGGGACAGGTGGAAATTCCGTCCAGGTCTTCGAAGTACAAGACCCGAAGAACATTCCCGCAATCAGGTCTGAAAACAAAGATGGCAGTGCCGTCGGATGGTCCAACCTTTATTTCTCTTCGACAGATTCGCCGTTCCCGATCTGTATTCACATCCCGTCCGGTTTCCTGCAAAAGCTTGGCGGTGCCATTTCTTCAAAAATATATATATATATGTTTTTTCCCAGCCTTGCACTTGAGATGAGACTGCGAGATGACCGATGGATCAAAACACGCCGCAGCAGCGCAAGGATGTGGAAAGCGAAGAGGGGTTTCTCTTGGGACACGAGGGTGCGGGACAACGCTCATCGGTCCGGCAAACCGGAGGGAGGCAAAAACCCAAGGCAGAGAAAGAGGGGAGCAAAGCCGCAGCGGCGGTATCTTTGCGGTTCGCGGTGGTGCGGAAGGTGAGTAGTCGCACAGGGCTGAGGAGGGAGGAAGGCATCCGCCAGAGGAAGAGGATCTTACCAGCACGGCACGGACCAGCTGCCGCGTTTTCCTCGCACGAGCCATGGGCAACGCAAGAAGCGTTCGAAGGCACGCGAGGCCCCCCTTCGCAGATGTGGCGAGCGGCCGCCCGCAACTTTTCGCCGGGGATTTCGCCGAACTCGCCACGGCCGAAGGGGAACCAACGCTTACAACTGGAGAGGGCTCAGCGTGGCATGAGGCGAGAGAGGGAAGGAGGTGTGGGAGGAAGCCGTGGTTCGGCGCCTCCTGCCAGGTGGAACTCCCGTAGACGGTGTCGCCGTGTCCGTCAGGCGTGTAGAACGCTCGGGGCGTTTCCCTCGTCCGCTGCGAAGAACGAGCCGCTGACAGGCGCCGCAGTGGGGGCACCACGGCTGTTCCCCAGCGCAGGCGGCGGAACATCTCGTCGAGCGCCGCTCCCTCATATTTCAATACTTCCCCAAACCAACTCGCGGGAGGGAGGAGGGGATTTATTCACAGAACGAACACACACACACGCAGACAAAGCACTGGATCACCGTTGCGGCCTGTGCGGGTACAATACTACTACACCTTCCCGGCCGCACAGTTGAGGATTCTGAGGCAGTGAGGAAGAGTCCAAGATGGAACTCTTCTTCACGCCCGGAAGTTTAGTTTTGCTGATAATGATCTCCGGAAAAAGCTGACGGTCATCCGCACGGTGGGGTCTTAGCAGGGAACACCGTCTTTGCCTTCGAAGAGTCTCGCAGGATCTACAGCGTCGACGTGTCTTCCATCTCCACTGCCCGCTTCACCACTCTCCAATCCCAGATCGAGGGTTTGGGAGGTGCACATGTGCAGGTCGTCTTCGATAGACCCGCACCCTGGGCACTGGTCGTCGTCGGGGTTCCCGATCCAGTGCTGGAGGAGCCTCGCGCCACACAGGATGCCTGCGTGACAGAACATCAGGAGGCTATCCTGGATGCTAGGCGGTAAGGTGGATCTCCGCAGAACCGTCCCGATCGCCTGTGAGTCGAGGGCATCATTGCCCAGTCTACATCTCATCTTTCCCGTTGCTTCGCACGATGCGACGTCTTCCGGCATCCTTAAGCTGCTTATTTGGAGGTTCACTCTGGACCACTGGGGGCCTTGGTCTTGCCAAAGCACGCATGTCCTATGGGTTATCTTCCCCTCTAATCTCCTTTTGGACGCGAGGACTTGTGCGTGGATAACCATGCTGCTCGACAGTTGCTCGCCTGCCTCCATGGTAATCTTTCCGGTCGTCTGGATCCATAGTCCAGTTTCCCAAGGAACGCTGATAAACAGCGGGATCACCTTGGTGAGCTCTTTACTCCTTGGCACGATTTTCAACTTCAAATTTCCACAGGAGACGCTGGATTCGTACCAGCGTTGGGTCCACTTTCTTCCAGCCGCCCTCTTGGAGAGCCATGGGGGACATGAGGCCGTAGGTTCCGTGCGCCAGCTTTGCGCAGGCTCGGTGGAACGCGAACGGCCATCGTCCCACGCTCTAATGATTCGGACCAGATGTCTGAGGTCCTGGAGCTTCAGAGCAGCGGCTACGTCGTGCACACCGGTGCCTCCTTCCGTCCACGCATTCCAAGTGGCACCTCTCGCCCATTCCGGGATGCGAACCCCTGCCGTGAAACGTGTTCCCGTGCGAACGGGGTGCGCAGAAAAAAAAAAAAAAAGGGTGGAGAACGAAACGCCTTCGAGGGGTAGGAGGTTTGGGAACGCGGGTCTGCGCGCGAGTGGAAAATTTCGTGCCGCGGTGGGCGTGGCCGGTTTCTGCCTCGCTCGTTCTTGCGCATGGGAGAGGTCGCGGCGTAATTTCGCTGCCGCCTTCGCCCCGGTCGGGAGTGGAAATCCCTAGCGCGAGGGCGAAGGAGTTGCGCGGGGCGGGGACCGCACCGGAAGTTTTCTTGGTCGTCGTCCCAGCTGAAGGGGGGGAGGCCTCGCGTCCATCGGCAGCGGTCGGAGGTGCGCCTGGCGTTCTCTTCGGGGAGAAAGCGACGGCCCTGCCTGAGGGCTGCAGAGGATGTCAGGCTCTCCGCCGCGTAGCGCCCTTTTGGAAGGGTCGGACCGCTCGGAACGAAGGGCCGCCTCCGCCCCCCTGCCTTCAGGCTCGAAGCGTTCCGCGCAGCTGCTCCCGGGGCGGGCAGTGCAAATTCTCCACCTCGACTGCCCCTGTTGCTTCGCGGTTCCTCCAAAGACAGCCGCTTCTTCCCGTCTTTCGCAGCGACCGTGAGTGATCCGAGAGGAGGGAACACGTGCGGCTTGTTTGTCGCTGTTGCTGCGTGTTGGAACACGGCCCCGCCCATGCTGCACCCGGTCGCGGTCCCCTGGAAACCTGAAGTCAATCGCCCTCTCTGCTGGCCCCCCGAGACCCAGCACGATGTCTTCTGGTCCGGAACTCGCCGCCGACCGCGAAGCTGGGCAAAGAGACTTCTCAGACGTGGGTCGGTTCGTCTTCCTCCCGCCGCCCTTCTTCCAGGGTGACGCGCGTGGCTGTCGCTCAGCGAACGCCTTTGTCGCTACGGTCTGCTGCTGCAAGCGACCGAGGTCGATGTTTCCCGGTAGGCGCGGGAGGGGATCGCAGCCCCGGCTGAGGAATTCGGAACGGATGGGATGCGGCCCTGCCATCCGGCCGCGCCAAGGCGTTTATTGAAGCACAATAAACTCGCAACTCCCGTGGTAGGGCACGCAGTCCTGCCACGTTCAATTTTTCCTAAAGGGTTGCCCGTGCTCAGGCCGGCGAGGCACCGCACCTCGTCAGCGGAGGGGAAGGGAAAAAACAAAAATAAATAAATACAATATGGGAGAACGAGGCGAAGGAGCTAAAGTGCAGGTCTCTCGATGCACGCCAGCAAGATCGCATTCCGAAAGCGAAGCAGCCTCCAAACCTGGCAGTCCTGCCATCGACGGTTTTGCCCCTCCGGCATCAAGAGCGGCGCTCGCACAACGGTGGCGCATCCCGGCGACGAGATGACCCTGTTGGCCACTTCCTGCGACCGCCGGGTGCAGCAAGACAGCCGCCAGCGCGCGGAGGGATCGACCGCCGGGCGGCGAGTCGGGCGGACTGCCCGCCCGCCTCGCGCCGCACACTCGCCACGAACACCAAACACACGCGTCCCGTCCGTCCATCCGCTCCCTAATTCCACCCTGATTGTGTCACGAGCACGCAATCTTCCGTCGACGGAGCGGCGTATCTGGAATAACCGCTTTCCGAAACGACTCGTGCACGGTCCGCGGAGGAGGGAGCGCCCCAGCTGGCGAAGATTTTCCCCATGCCACGCACGAACGGATCGGCCGTTGCGAGCCGCGTGAACGGCGCGCGCAGCGCCTCACGGCTACGCCCGCGGTGTCAAGGTCGAGGAGCGAACGCGTCCCCGTTGCGCTCCGCATCGACGGATGACGAACGCAGAGAGGAGGCATCTCCGCAGCGCTGATTTCGAGGGTCCCGTGCATCCCTCCTTCCTGAGGACTGACGCGTCTGCACAAACAGGAACGCTGCTGCGGTCAACATGGCCGCTTGCTCCATCCGCTGCTGCTGTGTCAACATGGCCGCTTGCTCCATCCGCTGCTGCCGCAGCAGCGAGTGAAGAAGGAACGTTTTTTTGTGTGCGTTTGCCCGCCGGCATCCCCCCCCCCCTGCTCGTCGCGATGTCGAGCAAGGCGCGCACGGAAATCTCCATATCTACGGACACTGCAATCTCGTTGGGACGTTGGGATGGAAGCACCCGCTCTCTCTCTCTCTCTCGGCTGTTATCTTGTGGGCCCCGCGACGAAACGCTCCTGCCTTTATCTTGGAAAGCTGTGGCTGGCGACATCAGCGGTTGGTTCCTGAATCCGCGTTCCCTGACATGTGCGCTCTTTGCACCAAACAGATGATAATTCGGGGCTGCAGCGTTCGTCGCCACCGGGCTCGAGCGGAAACCTCACTGAGTGGAATATGGGAACATCAAGCCCGTCGGATACGTGAAGAAACACGGATGCAACTCCCCTCCCCTGTCCCCCGTATAACGCGGCGACGGATAACGAAAGAGCGCTGCGGTCCTCGTATAACGCGGCAAATCAGTCCCGCACGGCGCTGTGGATAAATTTCGCTTTTTCAGCGACGAGAGCGACAGCGCTGTAACCACGGAATGGTCCCACTTGGTTCAGCATCAACAAAACCCTAAAAAAAAGAGGTAGAATCGAACGCTTCTTTCCCTTTTGTCTTGAGGCGAAATTTATTAATATTATGGAATTCATTAACAATATTATTTATTCCACTGTCATTTTATCAATAAGGTATCGTGGTACCACTGTTTAACCCGTAGGCTGGTATAACGCGGAACGGACATCCCCCTCTAGAGCGTACCGTACATGCATTTCTAAAAGCCCTCACGCTCCCGAATGATCAGGACGTCAACTCGTGCACCTCTATAATAAATAGCTTGAAATAGCAGCTCGTAAAGAATGGAGTCATTCGTTATTTTGCGCATTCGACTCGTGCAACGCACCGTAAGATGGATAACTGATGCAAATGGTAGGTGCACGTAAAAAGAGGCACGGCGTCAAACGAGGTCTGTTTTCTTCTCGCACCAGGAGAGAAAGTTCATTAATCTTGTACGGCTGTCCGACTCGCGAAAAGAAAAGAAAAAAGAAAAGGGAGAGGGAGAGAGAGGGGGGAAAAACAGGCTTTCCAGCTCTACGCTCGTCGGAGAGGCCAACTCCGAATCCGCACAAAAAGCAGATCGCAGGTGTGCGCGCCTGCGGCAGGGGGCGCCAATGGGGAACGCGGGGCCGCTCCGCGGGCAGCGCCGCCTTCCCCGACGCGGCGAAGTTTCACCTCCCTCCCCTCCCTCTTGGGACGGGGCGCGCGCGATCCGCCTTCTCTCGGGCGCCCCTCGTTCCCTGCGCCGAGCCGAACGGGTCGCGGGTCCGCCGCGGGGGTGCCCCGAAGGCGGGGAGCGCGGCGGCTCGGGAACGCCCGGACGCTTCCAGCGCCCTGCGCGCAGGATGCTGGGACGAACCTGCCGCCTGCAGGCGAGCGACGGGCGCCGCACCGAAAACGTATCGGACCGCGCACGCGCGAGCGACGACACCGGGGACTGCTGTTCCCTCCCCCTTCTTCTGCCTTCTCTCGGATGCGGTAGCTTCGGGAAAAGCGACGTGGGAAAAGCCAGGGAGCGAGAGATTCTGTCAATCATTTTCCTTGCCGGGGATTTTGACGTGGAAGGGGAGGGGGAAGGGAGGGGCAGACGGGAACGACGCAACACCTTACGAGTGCTTTATCGGCACTCCGGTCCCCGGAAGTCGCCGCCGCAAGGAAACGCTCACCGGTGCTCGCGCACTTGCATGAGCGCGAGCGCCGGAGGAAGAGGATGGAGAGGGGGGGGGGCATCGCATCACCCTCCTTCTCCCCGGTGCAGGCAGGAATGCGAAGTGGAGATCTCGGACCGTCATCGCAGCGGACCACGATGCGCGCGCGCGGGCTGGGAAGGACGCGAAGCTCGCCCTGGACTGACCACGCGGTTCTCCCCCCCCCCCCCCGCCTTCGCGCGCCGAAAGCCGTGGCGCGGTCGGCCGGCGTCGCTTGCTGGGGCCTCTTCCCTGGTCGCGAGAGGGAGCGTTCGGCCGCAGCGCGTGCCCCACCGAAGGAAGGGTTGCGCCGGCGGTCGACCTTGCCCAAAACTTGCGCTTGCCGCGGCTCATTTCGAGACGCCACCGGAAGGCAGGCGCCAGCTTAGGCAGGGCTGCCACCACCTCAGTGCGTCGACTCGGTCGGCTTAAGCGACGAGCCCGGAAACGGGAAGTCGGGCGGCCGGTGGAGCTCTCGGACATGGCCCGCCCGCCGCCCGGAGGTACTTCTCGGAGAAGTGCGGCTAACACCCGGGAGAGGACGGCGGAGGGTGGACCCCGCGGTGTCGCCTCTGAAGGAAAGGGGGGGGAGGTTGCGCTTCTCCCCGTTGGCGAGTGGAGATGGAGAAGCGCGGCCGCGGAGGCGCGTCGCCCTTCCTCCCAGAGCCGGGACGGAATCGTTCCGCAGGGCAGCAGCAACAGCGACTTTTGAGCTCCGACGGGCGACGCGAGGGACACGTGCGCAGCAGCGCTCGTTTCGGAGGGAGACAGCCGACCTGCCCTCGGGCGACCTGATCTCACCGCAACCAACGTCTTCCCGTGAACACATCCATCGGACAACCTTCATCGGCTCCTCGCGTCGGCGGCCCCAGCGCCCAGCCCTTTCACTGCCCGTCCCGTGGCAGCCGATTTCAAAAAGAGCCTGCCGGCCGGCCAACGGCAGACGGGGGTGGGGTCAGCGTTCACAGGTCAGCGGGTCACTCACCGAGTCCCTGTGTCCTTTCCGGCCGGCGAAGAGGGGGTGAGGGAGGCCACGGGCTACGCCCTCCTCGACGGTCGCTCGCCCCCTCGGGCGGGAAGAAGGGTCGACCCTGTCCAACACTCAGGGTACGACGGCGTGCGTCGCCCCGCGGGGCGCAAGGCCACGGTGGCTCGAGACGACTTTCCCGCCGGGCGATCGCGGTGCGCAGCGATCGCCCGCGTCCAACGTGCGCTTCCTCCTCCTCTTTCCTCTTTGGCGCGGCTCGCTGTAGCAGCTGCTGCCGGGGAATGTTGAAGAGGCTGCCATTCCTCGGGCAGCCCCTTTCGCTGGAGGGGTTCCTCATCTCCGGAAGGCCCCGCGCTCCGGGTGGGACGACCTTCCGGAGGAACTAGCCAGGGTTTCCTGCGGACGCTTTGCCTGGGGCGTCCCGCCGTAGTGAGCGCGGAGGTCAAGCTGCTCTCGGAGCTGCAAGGCCGTTTGATGCGTCTGGGGAGGGCGTCGGAGTCCTCGGTCATCCTGGGACGGACAGCTGACCTGCGGCTGCGGCTTCCGTGCGCGGAAGCGTCTCCAGGCGTCGCGGGTTCGAATCTCGCCTGGGGAAGGATCGACGCCAAAGAAATGGGGGTGCGTCGTGGGTTCGAGCCTCCTCCCCCTGCAGGATGTCGCTGGTTGGCCCTCGGTTGACTTCGGATGAGGCACTGGTTGACAACATGGGATTGGAAGTCGACCCTCCGGGGTTTCTTCCGGGAATCGGGAAGTCCTTCGAGATTCCCCTTCGGTTGCAAAAATGGAACTGCCCTTCCCCGCCTCGGCGGGAATCCTCCATCGAGCACCCTCAGAGGGTTCCCGCCAAGGGTGTCAAGAAGCACGCTGCTCCGTTCGGGAAGCGACCCTTCAAGGAAAGTCGGGAAGCGTCCCTTCGGGTTCTCTTCAGAGGAGGATACCCTTCCTCAGGAGGGAACTTGGCAGCCTCCAAATGCCGGCGGTGGACGGTATCTTGCAAAAGCTGATGAGTGGATGGACCGTGTGGCAGATGGAAGATGCTGCAACTCTGAGTGTCCTTCCGCGAGGACTACGGCGCTGGTGCGAGCTGCCCGGAATTCCTGGCGAGGACCTGAAGTGGCCCCCAGCGTTCGTGGATAACAACACAGGGATCGGCACTCCAGAAAGATCTTTGCTGCGCGGAACGGGGGTCTCTAGAACAGACCGCCACCTTGACCACCGCTCGCCTCGTCCGCGTGTCTGCCGACGAGGCATCTGTTTCAGCTCCCGTCGCGTTTTCGACATGCCCTTGAGGGATGCGGCAGGATCAAGTCAGGATTATCCCAGGTCCCGGCATCCACTTCGAGCTGGCGCTGAACGCGTACCGGGAAAGCTAGCGTCCTGGCTTTAGACTCGTCCTGGTGCACCAGCCTGGAGACGTACGCGGACCATTCTTGCTGCGCTCCTGCTTTTCCACGCACGGAGGAGAGGCGGATGCAAAGACTAGTCTATGCCACGCCCACAAAGCATCCACAAGATCGGACCGCAAGCGCACCTCCGCCTTCTGGACAAACTGTGGACCTTTGTTCGGTGCGGTCCAGCACGCTCCCCTTTCGGAGGTGCGCCGGCGGCGAGGGACGTCTTCCGCTGCTGCGCAGCCGCCATAGGACGGAGCACTCTCCGTCCGGATTTGAACGCCCCCGAGGCACATCCGTCCTCTTTGCTGGAAGCTCGCTCATGGATTTCCTGAATCCCTCCCCCGGAATAGAACGTCTAGAAACACGAGGCACCGGAGTCCAGGGTGGACCTTTTCGCCTCTGAAGAAGTCGCGGTTCCCGCATTGCGCACGGCGGAGGCTGCGACGCTCCCGTTGCTGTGGAAACGGAAATTGTCCGTTGTTCCCTCGCAGGGAGGATCCCGGTGCAACCGCCGCAGGGGGCGGGATCGTTCCCGCACCTCCTGTCGGGCCACAGAGTCCTCGCGGACATCTGGATGCGAATCTCTCCGGCGGCCCACCCACCGCCCCGGAGGACGCCGCTCCGGACCGGCTGCAGAGCTTCTTCGCGCGAGGCGGGCTGGGCGGCGGGCGCCCGTCATCGCAACGCGATGCAGCTGTTGCATCCGCGGGGCCGGCGAAGGGAGGCCGCCAACATGGCAGTCGCCTTGATGAAGAAGCTGCCAGCTCCGGGGAGAGAGGAGCAGCTGAAAACAAGGACCTCTTTTCCCTTCCCCCCCCCCTCTCTTCCCCGCTGCTCCGTATTCCCGTGGAAGTCGGTCTGTGTGGTCGTCTCTGCGTCGCATTTTTGTATTTAGGGAACGTCCCTCTGGCTTGTAATTTATTTTTAAACAAACGTTCGGGAGTGACTGGGTACAGAGGACACTCGAGCGTCCGACTCATCGAGGACCGCCGAGAGAAGCTCCACGCACCGAATCAGCAGTCTTCCACATCTCCACAGAGCAAACGGAAGCATCCGCAGAATCAACGACGCACGCTGCATCCGCGTTGACACCTCCTCCCCATCCTTAGCATCTCACATCCTCCGCACCGCACCCCTTCCCATGAGAATGCACCTTCGCCTGAACGTGGTCCACGTTCCCCACGTGAACAGGAACGGCCGCTCTCAGGAAGCGCTTTGCCCTCAAGACGAATGCCATTCCGACGTGTCGCCACCCCGTCGGTCGACTCACCCACCCCCTTCGCCCCTGCCAGAAAAACTTTCCGCCTCGAAACTCGGAGCAGCCTCTCCCGGACGTCACTGGGTGGGAAACCTTGCAAGGTCCTTGCACTTGTCTAAAAGATTAGCCGGTCTCTGGAGGAAAGAGCGGAGGGGCACTTCGGAAAGCCTTGCTTCCGGAGCATCTTCTGGGAGCAGCGCGTGAGTTCGGTGCCGAGCAGGGAACGATCTCCGGGATATCGGCCGCACCCCGACCAAGGCAGCAGGTGCAGAAGGACGAAAAAGGCTGGACCCCAAACGGGGTGCTTCACGTGGCCAACCTGCACTCGGGCAGGGAGACTGGAATTCACCTTCACTTTTCGCGGATGAAATAGAGGATGTGTGGTGACTGGAGGAAAGTTTTTTTTTTTCTATTCTTTTGTGGAACTTCATCTGCGCATTCAGCAAACGCTTCATTCAATCTCAATTGAAATAATTAGAAGAATATGTTACGCAATTTAGAATTTTCCGATTATTCAATCATCATTTCATTAAGCCCGTCACACCTGGCACACAGCACACAGCACTGTTAAGAGTAGCTTTGAGCGAGAATTATGTATACCGTAATGCTTAGAATATGCAATCATCTATTCAAGTACTATCCGTTCAGATTAATCAAGTACGATCATCAATATTATAATACACGCACTGTTGTGTGATATGGGAAGGGGAGCACTGAAATGTAAAAAGGAAAATTTAACCCGTTCGTATCATGAAAAGTTTGGTTTATGTTCTTATCTGCTGTTGTTTTTTGTTTTTACATATCACTCTCATTTACGTTACATGGTCACGGTGCGTTTTTTTTCTTTTTTTTGTTTTTCCCTCTGCATTTTTACGACGGCGTGTGAGCGCCTGGGGAAGTCGTGGCTGCCCTGCGAGATGTCGGAAAAAACGCGCGAAGCGTCCCGTGCACGTTGCCTCGCACCGAAGTGGCGACGCGCCCTCCTGGTGTTGCGACGAGACGGCCTGATGCTGAGGGGCAAACGGCTTCGCGTACGCGGTCCCCGGACCCAACGGAAGTCATCACCCCCCATCTCTCTCCACGTGCGAGACGTCCGGCGGACGACTCTGTTTTCCGGGAAAACTGCGCTGGCAGCCCTGCGCGACTCCGCCGAGGTGCGCGTCCCGTCAGGGAGGGAGGCGCCGCGCGCGTCCTTCGCGACGGCGGTTGCGAAGGTCGCGCGTGGTGCAGCAGCAGCAGCAGCCGGCGTCCCGAATTCCCGTCCCTTCAGAAGGGAGCGGGTCCCGGGAACCCACTCCGTCCTCTTCATAGCTCAGAGAGAGTGCAGCACAGAGGATGCCGACCGGACTTTGTAGATGCACCGCGTGTCTCTTGCAGTTCCCTTCTAAGAAAGGACACCTTCCTCGGGTCGACGAACGAACTTCTTGGCCACGCGAACGAAGGCGCGCGTGTACGAGGGCGTCCACACAGTGTGATGGCGACGGCCCCCTTCCCTTTCCACCGATGGCGGGATGGTCTCTGCTCTCCTAGGGCCGCGAGCGGGCACGTGCAGAGAACAAAAAGGAAACGCGAAGAGGATCGGTCGCCGGGCAACTGGCCGCTATCTTCTTACAGTGGCGCCCGCCCCTTCCAGCCCGAGACAATGGCACTGTTGTTCTCTTGAGAGCTTCCGCGACGCGGCGGGGACCCGGCCCGAGTGGGGGTGCCGATCCGAGTGAGGTCGGAAAGTCCGCCCGCGTTCCGAAAACGAAAGCTCTTTTCTGGAGAAAGCGTTCTTGCCGGCACCGTGGCGTTCGGATCGCAGGGGAACTTCACGGTCCGGATGTAGCTGGCGCGCCATAACTTCGGTGGTCCACGGGAGTCGAAAGCGAACCGTCTTTCCGCCATGGGGGGGGGGGAGGGACGACGACCACTCCTGGGGGGCGCACCATGGCAGATCGGAATGCGCGTTTCGCTTCTCGGACCCACGGGGGTGGGTCTTTCCACACAGCCCCTCCCCGGCGCCAGATGCCCGGGCATTTCGTGCAGCGCCTGCGAGCTCAACTGCTGTTCGTCGCTTTCGCGTTCATTCGCGCGTGCGTGCACCGGGCAAGGCCGCCCGGGACGAAAAGGTGCCAGGCGGGGCGGGCAACACAGGTGTGCCCTCCGCCGGTGACGTCGCTCCTCGTCATCAAGGCGACGAAGGCGGGTGCGACTCTGGCGGTGCGCAGGGCTGTGGGTAGTTCGCTCTGCATGTCGAAGGGAAGCTTTCGAGCAGCTTCCAGGACGTCTTCGCGCGCCGGAAGGAGCTTGCTTCTCTTCTGGTTGCACCCACCCCGGTTCCTACGCGACGCGGGGGAGGAGCCCCAACCTTCCCGCGAGAGATTCGGAGGAAGAACCTCCGCGTGCGTCCCGCTTCGCGAAGGTTTTTCTCTCCCCTGTCGCCGCCGTTTTTTGCTTTCTGGGAGGGGACGAAGGAGTTGCCTCAAAACTGGACTCCCCAGTCAGCGTCTCTGTCGAATCCCCCTCGTTCGTGGAGCGCCACAGGAGTCGACCGCTATTTGACTACGTCGTCCCCCACGTTTTGGATGCGAGGTCGCATGGACCGCAGCATATCATTTCGAGAGAAGTCCCGGTGAAATGAGGGAGGGTTGTTGTTTTTGTGTGTGTCTGTGTGTGTGTGTGTCGAGTCTTAGCGGCTTCTCTGAGCGAGGCTTCCTGCCCTCATTATCCTCGTACAACAGTTCGGGGAAAAATTTTCGATTCAAGGTTTCCCTAAAAGCCACGGACCGAATTGTTCGAACCCTCTATTATCGGGAGAAACAGCTGGGTGACGCTTACGCAGCAGAAGTAATTGCAGGCTCCGGAATCCATTTGAAACAGAATTATTGGTCCATCCATCAAGGAATATGCAACAAATCACGTGCGTAATGGAAACCAACAAATGCAAGACAAATTTAATTCGTAATTAATCATAGCGTATGCAAAGAGAGAGAGATTTGCGTTTCAAACAAGGAGTATCTCCACTACAGTCTCATGAATCTCGAGAACAGATGTGCTGCGGGGAAGAAGAAAAAAGCGCGCTTCGAACTTTTCGGAGGTTCCGAGGGGAGCCGTTGCGATCGCAGTTTCCTGGGAGGCACGCGGGGCGCGCTTGTTTCCAGGCGACCGGAGCTCTCTTTCTTTCCCCATCTCGCCGCGCTGGGAGAACGGGTAAGGAGGGGCGGAGGAAATTCCTCGAGAAACCTCTTCCGACCTCCAGCCGAAAGTGGTCACCGGAGGCGTCGAGGAGCGGCGGCGACGACCGCTCGGGAAAGGGGTGCAGACGGTCGGTCGATCCGGGCACAGTGGATTCCTCCGCTTGAAATACGATCGCGGCGGCGGATGCGACTCGCAGTGGGCAGCTAAGATGGCAGGCGGCCGAGCGGATCGGAATTCAGGCACCGGGCTTCCAGAGCGCCGCAGCAGCCGTTCAAACGGGCTAGCTTACCCCCCCCCCCTTCCCTCCACTCTTCCACGTGGATTTCGGATGGGGTTCGCCGCCAAATTCCGCGGTGAAATCCTCCTCTGTCGCTCGGTTTCCGAGCGCCCGACGGCGCCGCTCGTCCTGAGAGCGCCGACCGCGAACCACTCGCGCTCAGGTTTCCAGGGAGTTGGGTGGGGCAGCAAGGGCTTTTGAATGCGGGGCCCCTACTCTCCGCTAGCATCCCCGGAGAAATTAGTCGCTGCATCTCTATCAATCACGGCGCAGCGTGGATACAGAGACTCCTCCGACCCTTCGAAAAAGCCGTTGCGATGGCGACGCGCGGCGTAAGGAGAACGTGGGCTCACCCTGCGCCCCGCAACAATGGCGATGACGTGTGGTCACGTCGGGGTGGCGCCTGCTCGAAATTCGGCCCTCCCGGAAAGCAGCCGGCATGGAAACCGCGACAGAAGGAGCGAAGGCAAGCGATCGAAGCGGAACCGCAGCAACCGGGGAAGACGGAACGGCCACCACCACCACGCCATATCCCCCCCCCCCCCCGTTCCAAGAACGAAAGCAAAAAATATCCGTGGGAAGAATTCCAAAGCTTCGACCAGCAAACGGAAAACAACAGCTGCAGCAGCAGCCTTCCCCGGGCCGCTGCCGGATCGACGCTTCCTCTTTGACACGTCGGTTTCGTCATCTCGAAGTTTCCAGTCCGTCCGAGAAAGATGCGGTGTTTTCCGCGTGTCGCACGGCCACCGGGAGGCGCACATCGAAAGAAACGCTGTCTTCTTGCTCAGAGCACTGGCGGCGGTTTGGTGGTTCGGTTACGCAACGGGGAACGTAAATGTAAAGGTTGCTCCTTTTGATGGAGCAGGAAGCAGTCGTGCTGACGTCCTGTTGAGAGACGAGTCAACGACAAGAAAAAAACGAGGGTTTCCGCTGGAGATCGTTCGATGGAAGTTCCACCTCTTCGTAGAATGGAAGGCTCTATAGGGCCGTTGGGATGCTCGCTCCTGGCAGTTTCAAACCCACTCTCTGCTCTCGTACGGTTCGGCTTTCGGGAAGAAGACCTCCGCCGAAGTCGGACGGACCACTTGAAGAAGACTCAGCTTCTTGTCCGTGAACCACGCGGCAACCTAACGTGCGTTTCCTTTGACATCCACACACTGTCCAGTTGGCGCCGCTCTCCGCCAACGGACTGGAGAGCCACGTGTATCCTCCACGAGTCGTGTCCGAATCGGACGAACGGGCGAATGACAACTCGCCACGTTCTGGAAAACTACCTTCGAGGAAAGATAGCTTCGGAAAAGGTCCTCGAGTTTACCATGAAAAAGAAGACGAAGAAAGGAATTATTTCTTCCTTCAAGCTTCAGGCACGAAGCAGCAGGAGGAAAGTTAATCCCTCACCACGAGAGAGGTTGCGCAACAGCATTTGAAAGCCCGGCACTTTGTAAGCTCATCTCTGCGAGTATTTCTGGGAAACTGCCATGATCATCATCAGTCTCATCCTTGGTAGCAATGAAGATTTGCTGGAACCGCCCGCCAAGTGCTTGCCCCTATGCACGGCACGCGGCTCCGTGAGCAGCTCTCTTTCGACACAGCATACACCGAGGAGCACATTCTATAGCAACACTGCTGAAACGGAAGAACGCAGGAAATGCATCGAAGACAAGTCATTCGTGTTTCTGTGAATTTTTACAGGTAGTGATTCATCCATCCCGAGGGATAAGATGCGTTCCTCGGGGAGGATTTTGCAAGGGCATCCATCCATTCTGCCCACTGCGAACAGCATTACAAATGGCGCAGCAACAATGGGGACTGTCCTTCCCGCGTCACGCGTTTCCCTTGGAAACAGAAGTTTCTCCTGCCAGGGAGTCACGTGGTCGGCATTCTCGAAAGTTCCCAAATGCACGATGAGTTTTTTTCGTAGTGAAGGATTCCACGTCACCTGACATTTCGTTTGATTCCTTGACCATTTAATTTGCAGCTGCGTTGACAACGTAAGGATGCCCACGTATAAATGTTTAACTGCTGCGTGTGTTCTCGGCGGCTCCATTCAACGAGCCTCCAAGAACCTCCCTTGCCGCAGCGCTGCCCTCCCTGAGGGAACACATGGGCAGCAGCCTAGTGTCTGGATGGGAGGTTAACGTAGAATCCCTGCAAGGAGAAGAGGACTGGGTGAGTAGACGACGGGACAGCTCGCAGATGTGCTGCGACCCCGAGTGCCCCATCTCGCGCCGGGGCCAGATCCTGGGTATTTCGGGGAAGATCTGCGGTGGCCCCCAGTGCTCTTTGACACCTACGCCCTCCCCTTAAAGTGGCAGGAGTCGACGCTGCTGCTGGCGCACTGGAGTCTGCCGTGCATCACTGGACACGGGGGTGTGTGAACCCCCCGCACTGTGCCAGGTGCGGGGAGCGGGAATCCGTCCCGCACCTGCTAGTGGACTGTGTTGCCCTCCGTCCCCTCTGGAAACGCTTTGCGGCGACCCTAGGAACCGCCGGCGGCAACTCCAGGGACGCTCTGAAACCTCTCTTCGTTCGCGCCTCTCTTTGGCCTGCAGCCCAAGCGTAGGAACAGCCCTATGTGGGATTGTAGCGATCTGGGGCGACGCAAGAGGGGGGGGGGGGGGCATAGCAACAGGTATGCCGCCATCCACTTTACCGTCCGCTTCCCGAGGATGGATGGCGACAAGATGGCCCCACCTGAAGAGCAGCATGCAGCAAGAGCTGGTCGACATCCTGACATGGATGCAGTGGATCGCCCCCAATCGACAGTGATCCCTTCCCGCACCCTTCCAAGTTTATTTTCTTTTTGTTTGCCCCCTCCCCTCTGCTGCCGTGGAGAACCTCACCGGTCTGCGTACCGGGGCAACCCGGCAAGCTCCCGTTGAAATGGACGTAATCGAACCACCGACCGGTCCAAAAAATTACCACAAAATTCGTACATGTGGCACACATGGCACACCCGAGTGGAAATCCAAGAGCTCCCAGTTAAGAAAACCTTCGTTTTCCTTTCTATTTCGTGTCTGAAGCTTGAGGGGGAAAAAAAATTCTTCTTTTTCATGGTAAACTCGAGGTCCTGTTTCGAAGTCGTCTTTTCTTGAAAGGGTTTGCAAGAAGACAGCGAGAGGGAGCGCAGTTCCGTTGGTCCGATTTGGACACGACACGTGGGTCACGTGGCCGTGCGGTCCGTTCGCGGAGAGCGGCGCCAACTGGGCAGTTTGGTGGACCGAAGCGAACATCTTGATGCGCACTCCTTTAGGATCTGTTCCCAAGGGATCACGCGCGCCGGGCACGCAGCGCCAGTGAAAACACCGACGGTGGCAACGGGAAGGAGCTCCGTGCCTCATCATGTCAGGAGGTCTTCCTGAAAGGAACCGTCGTCCACCCGGACCGCCCCCGTGCGAGTCGTTGTTCCATTACGTAAGCAGTGGAACGAATGCTTGTTGACCGCGAGGGTGAAACACCGTCGCGTAGAAGCGTTTCCTAAGTCATCGCACCCCCCACCCTCCCACCCTTCCTTTTCCTTGTCATCTAACGCAACCTTTAGCCTCCCTTTGTCCTCCCTGCCCTGCGCCTCCAGGTCATCACGTCGAGTAGGAGGGACTCACCGACGCCGGACGGGGCCTCCAGGAATGGGCTTTGTATGGCGGTGTTGAAGTGCCGGGCATCTTCAGTGAGGACACACACGTGTACAAGCGTGGCACCGTGGCGCCACGGTTCCTGCCTGCCTGGGGTTGGCGGGATCGCTCGAGGTCTTTCAGCAAGGCGGGGCCGACCGTTCGGACCGCTGTAAGGCGTAACTGCAAAGAATGCGCTGTCTCTCACAATGCCGAAATGCTACGCCAATATATCGGATGATAGAAGAGGAAAGAAAAAAAAAAAGGGTGGTGGTGGAAGTGTGAATCATTTCCGATGGTATGTCATTAGCGAGTCGCTAATAATTGTTCTCAATTATGCCATCGGTTTTTTTTTTTTTCCTATCGTCATTATCATTATTGATCGCTGAGAAGCTTACGATTAAGGAGAAAGGAAATATTTCATCGAGCCTATTGAGAAAGAAAAGGACCTGTCGACTGCTGCCTGTTGGCGGAATGAGCGAAGAGATCGCGGCTCGCCGCAGCGTTTGGACCGCTTCCAAGATCCGACGCCGCGGTCGGAGCGTCCGGGCGCGGTGCGGTTTCTCCCGTAGTCCCAGCAGCGATCTCGAAGGGGTGGTGGGCGAGACCGTCGTTGCCTGCAGGGGGGCGGGTGGGGGGGCGGAGGAGGATGCGAGGACCACCCCGAGGGAGGTCGCGCCGCGCGTCCCGAGAGAGAGTTCGCATCGGCTGATTCGCGTCGCTGCCCTTTCGCGTTCGCCTCTGCGCGGAGGCGTTCCGCCCATCTCGAGCCGTGGGGATAAACCCTTCGAGATGGGGGGATCCCCTCATTCTGCGCTCGAAGAGGAAGGTGCGGCGTCGTCTCCTCCATCTTCGATTCGGTTCCGTGAGGTTTCGTTCGTCGGTTCGCGCGCACAGGCGCACCCCCTCCCTCCGCGCGCGCGCTCGCTTGCTTGAGATGCACGCAGACAAAGGAGCGCGGGTGCGCACGGGGAACTCAAATCTGTGGGTGATTTGTTTAAAAGATTTCACCCGGCGAACACGCCGAGAATAGGTGGCTTCCTGTAACTCTCTGCATCAAAGTAAACGATCAGTTTTTGTTACGGCTGAGAGGTTCGTGATGTTTATGTAGCAGTAGAGAAGAAGCACGCGCTTCCCCCCCCCCCTCTCCCTTTCCCTCCCCCCTCCGTTGTCTTTCGCGATCGGAAGACCACGGAGTCACCCAGAATTGCATGAACATTAGGCAGTTATCTTCTCCACGCCGGAAATTCCTTCGGCATGTGTTCATCGGGCTAAAAACACACACCTACACACACACACACACACAAAAGGAGAAGGAAAAAAACAGCCGATCTTATCGGTCCTTTCCACTGGAAAGCTCCGCACGCTCGAACTTCTGGGAAGCAACCATTTTCTTCCCGAGGAGGATTTGGGAAGAAAGAGCTTTGCGATCTCTCTCCGTTGCTGCCCGCGGAAGGGGCAACGGCCGGACCCGACTGCCTGCTTCTTCATCCCCCTTATTCTCGGAACGGACGGTTCCCGAACGTCCGTCGGTCCGTTTTCCGTTCCGTCCGAAATTCGAAAACGGCCGAAACGACGGCCCTTCGCGCGGATTCGAGCGGCCCCGGTGGGCCCGAAGGCGCGCCCTCCAGATATGCGGAAAATCCTCGCTCGAGACTGGGGATGCGGTTCGCCATGACGACGGGAAAGGCCGCCATGAATGGCTCGCTGGGTCCGCGGTGGGCGGACGGCGCGCAGAGGACGCCGACGACGTGGACACGCGCGCGTCCACGTCGTCGGCTTTCGCGCTTCTCGGACGCCCGAGCTTCTCCGCGAGTGGGTGGATGGCCCCGCGGAGTCCACTTTAGCAAACAGGCTCGCGCCGAAGGAGGTGTGGCTCCGAGATGGCTCGCCAGCCAGCATCACCTTCGGTTCTGACTGGACCTTCGCGCGGGGGGTGAGCCACCTGGTTGCTTCCCCGCTGCGTCGGAGGGAGGCGCAACCGCCGCCGCTATGGGGAGAGAGAAGGACGCCCCTGCTCGGCAGCAACACCTGGAGACGGGGGAAAACGCGGGACCTCCTTGCGCAACAGGTGCTCCGTCCGCAGCCAGGAGCGGGAGCGGGAAGCTCCCGTTTTCGCTTTCGTTCCCATGCGCCAGTCAGACGAGTCCAGCGGGAAACCTTTGCTTTGCTCTCCCACTTTCGCCAGTCGTCCTCTTCGTGCCGCCGCCATTCGGCGCGGTTCGCGTTTTATTCACGCGCGTCCTTCGCGACCGCTCCGCGGCGTTCCAACAATCAAATGGAGAAACCACGGGCGCCGCGTTGGCTCCGCTTCGTTGCCCTGCCAACGCTGAGGAACTCGCGGAGGAGCGCGCACCGCCTCCTGCCCCCCCCCTCCCCCATCGCGTTTCGGCTGCAGACGGCGACCTTCGGCGGAGGTGGAAGTGACGAGCCGACCGTGCGTGTTTTTTTTTTTTTTTTGTCCAAACGAAGGGGAAGCGCAGCGCCACTTTGGTGCGCACGTACTCGTGCACCCTTTGCCCCCCTCCCCCGAAAGTGCCAATCCTGGGCGATCTTCAGGATGCTGTCGAGACCAGCGGTGACCGCTGCCTCCTCCCGTGGAAGCGATGCATTTCGAAGCTGCGCGCTTTGCTTCTTCCCCTTTCTTCACTTCCCCTCCCCCCCCCTTCTCTCTCTCTCTCTCTCTCCCCCTCCACGCACTGGACGGCAACACCTCTTTGCATGCACTTCCGCTGCCGCTCCGGAACTGACATTTTTTCATCCTTTCGTACCCATGACGAGAATGAATTTGTGGTTTGGAAGCGACATGTTTTTTTTTTTTTTTTTTTACCACTTCGGAAAGATAAAAAGAAAAGGTCTGCAGGGCGGACTGTTCGCTCAGCGCGCCGTCCACACGCCCTGCGGCGGGGTCCGTCCGCACCTGAACGACAGGCGAGCGCGCGCCGAGAAAGTCCGCGGCTGCTACTGGCCGGGGGACTCGACGGGGTCCCCAGGAGATTCTTCCGGGGGGGGGGGGGCAGGGCGTTGCTGCTTCCGCCTCCGAATTCCCTCCGTTTCCTCCAGACCTGGAGAAGGCGACAGAGCAGCGTTCCCTCCAGAAATCATTCATGGAAACTCGCGAATCCCGGAACCTCACGTGTGGACGATGCTGGCCGTCCCACGGGAAAATCCGCCTCCGCCCTTTTTCCCAACGCATCCGCTCCTCCTCCTTTCGCGATATGACGGCTGGAAATGCCGAGACAGACAGGAGCCCCCCCCCGACAGACACACATACAAACACATACAGCCTCGACACTGGATACGAAAAAACAAGTTTGTTTTTTCGTGCGTGTCGTTGCGGGCGTGGACGGAAGATGTCGGCAGAGGCGCTCAGCAAACGTGGACTTCGCTTGTCGGGTGACAAAGCGCTTGGAATGGAGAGGTTATTTCCCGTTTTGTTTTCGCTTGCTAAGTGGGTTCGCGAGTCCCGAACACGCGCTCCTTGGGCGTTCGCTCGGAACAAAAGTGGACGTCCATTTTCCCAGCGCTTCCGCCCGGTAGTTGCTGCCCCCCTCCCCCTCTCGTCTCGCCCTCGGACTTTGCCCCGCGAGAACTCGATCCTCCGTGTCCGCGCGGGAGGGATCGTCTTTCGCGCGGCCGCCCCGCCACCCCGCCGTGGCTGCGGACCGATGGGTGGGAAAGGGGGAGAGAGGGGGAAAACTCCCTGACGCTGCACGGATGGAGTCGTCCCTTCCCGCAAGGAAGCAGCCAGGCTTCCCGCGAAACGGTGGCGGCAGGCGCAGGCAACTCTCTCTCGCCTCAGGGCGCGGGGGGAGGGTGGATCGGTCTTACCCGCTCCTCGGGAAGTACGGAGGAACGCGGCAGGGCCGGGAAGCCTCCTCCCCCTGCTGGCCTTATCCGGACCCGAGATAACTCGCGGCGGTGTCGTAGCGGAGCGGTCGTTATCTCGGGTCGTCCCCTCCGGCCTTCGGCGTCGCTGCCGCTGCCTCGCGGTGCAGATGGCTTGGCAATTTGCCGCGCTCTTGGGGGGCGCGTCGATCGCCGAGAGCGGGCTCGCCGTGCGCCTCCTCCCTCCTGTCGTCGGTTGTGGTCGTGGCGGGTAATCCTTGGATCCGTGGGCGCGGCCCCCTCGTCGCATGGGAACCGTGCAGGCGCTTGCATCTCCCAGGAGTGGGTTCGCGCGCCCACCGGGGAGCGAGCGGCGGCTTCTTGTGGCGCGCGTTGCGTCATCACCGTCCGTCGAGAAGCCACCGACCGCCCTTCGGCGTCCGAGCGCGCGCTCTGCGATCCTCCGCCGAGTGCCTTGCGGAGTCGACGCCTGCACAGGCGACGTCCGGGGTCCTCCTCTCTTCTCCACCTCTGCTGCCCACTCCCCCAGGATCCCGAGTCCTAGGCGGCCTACCGCTGCCAGAGGTGCGCGCTCAGCACGGGCGTGCCGCCAGCGGAGCAGCCTGACCCTGCTCGGACAGTAGGAAGGCAGCGATGCCGGAGGCGCTTGCGAGGATCGACAAGAGGAGGGGGACGGCTCCGGCGCCCGAGCTCCGAAGATGAGCAGAGAGGATGATCATCCTGCAGTGCGCGTCGGGATTCCGACTCACCGTGGGATGGACATGGAAGGCGCGCCCGGGACCCTCTCTGTCTCCCGACCTCAGTCCCTCCCTGCCCCTGACCAGAGAAGCGGACGGGTATGAAAAGGGCTGCCTCTCCAGCTAGGTTCGGAGAGCCTATGCGGACAAGGGGGCGAGGAGGAGCTAACGATGCTGGCGCTCTCCGCGCCTGCGCTCGAGGCGGATATTGCTGTGGCAGGGGCTTTTCGGATGAGCCTACTGGAGCTCTGGGCGGAGAGGCGAGAAAGGGCCAGTGGGATTACTGCAGCGCATACACGCCCACAAGTCACCGCAGCTGCGCACTCGAGTTTGCTTTACCCGTTCGCAGAGGGGAGCACTATCGTGCAGGCCGTCGCCGCAGGCGCGGTCTTTTAGGGGCGCTGGGAGGAGGCATGGGTGAAGGGAACCGGCGTTGCCTGCTTTTCCCCTCCCGTCAAGTCTCTCTCTTCCTATCGGGAAGCTCCCCGCAAGGCAGCTGGGGTGCCGCCTTGCGTGTTGCCTTGGAAAAAGCCGTCCTGCAGCAGCATCTGGCGGGAGGCGGGCGAACTTCCAGTGGCAATAAGCGTCTTCCCCTTGCCGACCGTCGCTCCAGTACTCGGTCCTGGCCGAGGAGGGCAGTGGTGGCTCCTTACTCCGCTCGTACGGGGAATTGCAGACTCGGAGGTGGACGACTTCCGGGACGGGAATCGTTCCTTTCGATGTTAGACGACAGCATCGTGCTATCATGCAGCGTCCGTCCGCGATGGTGGTTTGACACCCGGTTGCCCAGGGGCGTTTATGTGCATAAAATAAACATAGATGTCGGCGGCAGGGTGCCTGGTCCTGCCATGTCACAAGTGCCACAACGGGAACCTGGAGAGAACCGGCGGGTACGCCGTTCGCCTCGGCAGCACAGGGGGAGGCGAAGCAAACAAAAAGAAAAAGGAAAAAAAAGATATATCTATATATATGTAAAAAATGCGAGGGTTCTGGAAGGGATCACCGGGTAGTGGAGGGCGCCCTCTGCATCCTGTGCAGGGTGCCGGCGAGTTCCTGTTTCAAGACTCCCAGCTGCGGCCATCTTGACGCTGTCCTCAGGAAGAGGACGGCAAAATAGATGGCGTCCCTGTCGTCCTGGCCTCCTCTGGCGTTGCTCCATGCAGCTGCGGTCCCACCGCGTGGGCAGCAGAATGCTGCTGGGGATGCGGCCGGCATGAGGGTGTTGCGCGAGAATAGGCTCTTCCAAACGTCTCTGGAGTTGCCCTGGGGGTTCTGCAGGAACGCGGCAAAGCGTTCCCACAGGGGGCAGAGGGCAACACAATCCACAAGCAGGATTGTGTTGCCCTCCGCCGCGATGGTGATGGTGGTTTGACCAGCTGACACCCACCGGGACAGGCGGCGGCCGGTCGCTGTCACGGCGGCGCGGGAAGCACGCGGCACCAGCGCTTACGCAAGGCGGCGGGGGATTGGCGGAGGACGCTCACCACCGCTGTGGCGGACATCCTGCTACCTGCAGCCGCGGGGCTTCCGGGAAGGCCGTGGACTTCCGCCCAGAGACTCAACATCGACCGACAGGAAGCGGTGCCCCGTAACGCGAAAAGAACGCAGGAGGAGCGAGCGCGGGCAGGGGTCGCGTGCCCCTGAGGACTTGGGTGAAGGTCCCCGAGGCGATGGGCGGAGGCAGGGAAGGAGCCTGTGCCCGGCGTTCGCGCGCGCCCTCCTCGATGCTCTCTGTGTCCTTCTTTGCCGCCCCGGTAGCCCCCACGCTTTCCCGTGGCGGCGGCGGCCGCCGCACCTTTTGTCGCTCTGGGCGCTGTTGCGAACGCGGCTGGCAGGAGGAAGTGGCGGCGTCATGACGATCCACGCGCGCCTGCCGGCCGGCCGGCTGCTGCGGGACTCTGGCGGCGTCCCGGACGGAGACACCCTTTAAAGCCCCGGGCGCGTCTTCTTGCGTGAGTCGTACACGTCAGTCTTGTGGTCTTCGTACGCGACCCTGACGATAGCGAGAACTTACAAAGGCGACCAGCTGTTGCTCTTTTTTTTCTTTCTTTTTTTTGCACCTCCTTTCGGGAGAGGCAGGGCATCTCGCTTTGCGGCGAAGAGCGACAAGGACTTCCTATTGGCCTCGAAGATGCACACACACAAAAAAAAAGACAGTCAAAACCTGTTGATGCGTACCAGGAAAACAGCGTTTCAGTCGAAAGCGAAATGAGGTGGTTCAACTGAGAAAGGAAGTTGATTTTTCACTGCATCCCACTGATGTCATCTTCCGTCCATGCTTGCAACGACGCGCAAAGGAAACAAAAACCCTCCCCCCTCCCTCCCCAAACAGAAGACGAAAGTTCTCCTGTCTCCGTCCCCGAGTGTAATCAGTCCCTCTTCCTGTCCCAGCGCTGCGCTCAAGGGCGTGTGTGCATTCGTCCACCGCCACACGCGAAGATGACCCCGCGGACGAACAGCGGTCGCCTTGCCCGACGCACGCGGCTCGCCGGCGCTGCACGGAGCTCCCAAAAGGAAGGAACGGGACGAAGTGAATCAACAAGAGCCTTGAACGAGGTTGGTTGCCAGGTAACCGCAGGAGAACGCTCAGCGGAGCTGCATCCCACGTGGCGCGCGCGGCGCTGCTCATAAAGAGGAGCACACGCGTGAGGGAGGAACGGAGAAGGGTGGAGCCCGGAGCATGCGCGCGTGCACCGCAGGGCCATGGCACGGGTGGTGCCAGCGATGGCTCGCATTTCCGCCCCTCCCTTCGCGCCCGCGATACCTCCCGCGTGGCGCGTTTGCCTCGTTTCCACGTCGACGCGCTGTGCTTCAGAAGTGCCCACCCGAAATCACATCAGTCCGCAAATTAACTTAGAGAAAAAAACACACACACACACACACGCACGCACAAAAAGGAAAAAGGCAGAACGCATCCGTCCGTGCAATTTGCAATCAAAAGGAGAATTACTCTGCTCGGAGGAGGAGCCGAAAACACTTGATGCTGCAAGGATGTGTTTTCGATCGGAACAGCTGACCTTCGGGTCACCCAGACCTCCCCCTCTCAAACGGACGAATGAAAACGAACTCCGCTCGTTCCGCCACGCTCGCTGCCTGTTCGCGAGCGCCGCGAACCAAACGCCCGGAACGGTCGCCTGGCTCACGCCTGGAAACCCACACGGCACACGCCGTCGTCATGTACTCCCTCGGATCTCAGGGCTTCGTTCCCTTTTTGCTTGCCGAAGACGAGTTCGGCCGTTGCATACGCAAAACCGATCGCGTATTCGCGCCAGATGATCGGCGTATCCAAGCAACCGACCAAGGAATTCTTCGTTATTTATTTATTTTTTCTAAAGGAAAAGCTTGCTGCGAAGCAGTTTTCCCGTAGTCTGAACAAAGCACGAACGCCGTAGGTGCGACTTGGTGTCCTCAACAGGTCGTTTGAAAACAGTCGACAAGCCCTTGAAAGCGGTGTTTACCCACTCCGGCACGTTTTGTGGGGATCAGTTCCTCCGGATCGAGCATCTCCGGTCGTCCACAGAAGAAACCTGACCGGCCTCCCCCCCTCTTCTCTCCTTGGCGGGCAGCTCCCCACGGTTGAGCGCCCTCGACGAAAGCCGCTCGAGCAGCGCCAAGCGGGCGGCAGGCGCACTGCTTGCGGTACGAAAAACGGAAGTCCCTGCCCTTCCGCGAACGCCTGGAAAGGAAGTGGAAAGTGCACGGCCGCCGGCCGGCCCATCGTCGGCAGACGAGCGCGCGCCTCCCGCTGACGTGTACGACTCGCGCAAGAAGACGCGCCCGGGGCTTTAAAGGGTGTCTCCGTCCGGGACGCCGCCAGAGTCCCGCAGCAGCCGGCCGGCCGGCAGGCCCGCGTGGATCGTCATGACGCCGCCACTTCCTCCTGCCAGCCGCGTTCGCAACAGCGCCCAGAGCGACAAAAGGTGCGGCGGCCGCCGCCGCCACGGGAAAACCAACCAACATCCAACCTAAAAAGAGGGCACAGCGGTGGCGAAGCTGGAGAGGATGGCTTGGCCAAGACAACTTCAAGGAGACGGACTGCTCGTGCTCCTTTCCTTCCGATGGGAGAACGCCTTCATATCCCCCCAAGCGACTTCTCTCCCGCTCTTCCTCGGAGGCGTGCGTGCGTTGGTATCCTTGAAAGGGGTTTGTCCAGAGCAGCGGTTGCCAAGCAAGTTCGCATCCTTCTGCTCGAACGCCAGAGGTGCGGGGCCCAGGCCTCCTCCCATGGATGCGAAGAGCAGGCCAGGCGCGCTCCCCCTCTCCGCAAAGGAAAGGTTCGCGAGGCTGTCTGAGGCTGTCGCGCGCGCAGACGCTCATCGCACTCCCACCCCTTCCGTCGACGACAGAGCGGGCGCGCGCGCGTATGCGCAACCCATTCCACGGCTTGCGCGACACGGCGACTAGGGCGCGCCCTGTAGCGAGACGATCGCTTTGCGCGGCGAATGAACGCACGCACGCGCACCCGGAGATTCTGCGCTGTCTGTGGGAGAAGGGCGCTCGCTCGCGTCTGGCTGTTCTTCGCACCAATGCAAGTCGCGCAAGGGTGCAACGCGTGCTGCGCCGGGATGCTCGTGAGGGTGCTCCTTTCCCCCCCCCCTCCCCCCAGCTGCAGATGCGCGCAGAGCGAAGACGCCGGAATGACCGCCTCTCGATTCTCCAGCGTGTTGCCACCACTGCGCGCCACCCAGTGGCGGCTCAGAGCAACGGCGAGGAAACGCCACTGGAAGAGAGGCATCTCCCGCATCCAGCGGGTTTCTTTTCGGGCGGATCGTTCCCCCCGTCGTGCCTCCCTTTCCACCCTTCGGCATAGGGAGCAGGGAACTTGGCGATGTCCGGGAAAACGCCGACGCTTTCTCCGACAGCCTGTCTGTCGCGTGTCGCCGGCGGGCTCCGTTTGCTCGGCTCGAAACGGCGCGCCTCCGCGTTGCCCGGGTGACCGCAACAATGACGGCTCCGTTGCCTGGTTTTCGATTGTCGTGTGGCGGCTGTTGCCCCGGCCGCGCTGCGCATTTCATGATTCACCTGCCAACCCTGGGAGTTTGTTCCGATTGGTGCTCTCCCCCTCACTCGGCTTTCGAGACGGCTTCATCCGTGCCGTCGGGTTCACATCCGTGCCCCGTCGGTCCACGTCCGTGCTGAACCCCGGGCCGGTCCGCTGCTGCAGGTGCACGCTTGAGTCGGCCTGGCGATTCGAAAAGTGTGGCTTTTCCTGAAATTTTCCGCTGCAAGCCATGGGTCTCGCGTGTGCTGCGAAGTGTTCTTTCCGTACAGGACTCCTTCTCAAGCAGTTTGCTTCAGTACGCCCGCTTTTCCTTTGAAGTTGGGTTCGTTGCACTACCCGAAAAGCCCTCATTTGCTTTCTGCTCTCTGATGGAAATGAGGGCCCCGAACAAAAAGCGGGAGGAAAGGAAAGCACATTTCGGATGCTTTCGATCTCAGAGATTCGAATTTGATAACCACTCACGAGCTGCGATTCTTTCTTCTGTGGAAACCGTTACCTTTCCTCACGATCCGTGATTGCATGTTCATCATCCAGTTGCACTCTACACGGAGCCAAGTGCCCGTGGGAAAGCGGGTCGTCATCAGGTCATCGAAGAGCCTGGATCGCGCGTAAATAAAAAACAAATGGGGTCAGTTTCTGGAGCCGGGAGTAACGGAAGCGAGCGAGGGAAACGTCGGCCGAGCTTGCACGGATGGCCCTTTTCACCTGTTCGACCTCCCCGTACTCCCTGCCTTCCTCCATTGACCCCTCACCTCCCAGCTTAGCACGCAGAGCCACTTTGGCTTTCATGGATGGGGCTTTCCTTAGGAGTCGAATCGACCACCGTGCTGTGAGCGACTCGCAGAGGTGGTCCTTTTGGGAGGTACCTCTCCAACTGGCACGAGCGTATCGAAAGTGCGCGCTCGCGCGCGTTCTCACGTCCGGTGCCCGTCGACGCAGGGCGCAGCACGGGCAAAAAGAGCGCAGGAGGCGCGCTGGTTGCCGTTGGCTTCCCGCACGGTAGCCTCGCACGCTCGCTCGGAGGTTTCCATCCCTCGTGCCGCGTCCTTTGCTGGGCACTCGGTCCGCCACCGCTGCAGATGGGGGGACCGGAGATGACGCGGCGACCTGCGCGGTTCGACCCGGACGAGAACTGAGACGGCATCAGGTGTGGTCGCTGCCGCTGCCTCCCGGTTGCGGCCGCCCATCCTCCCGGACGGCTCTCGAGTCCCTCTCGTTCGCCAGTGGCGCGGATTCCGATGCGCTCTCCGGACGCCCAGTAGAGCACCGGTGGCGCCGGTGGCTCTCCACGCCCACGCGCGGCCGCGGCTTCGCCTTCCCCACGCACTCGCCCGCTGCTCGTTCCCTCCCGAAGGGAGGGAACGAGTTGGTTGCAGCCGATGTGGCGAGATGGCACTGAAGTGAAAGAGAGAGAACGCTCTCTTTCCTACAGCCTCTTGGGAACCTCGTGCTTCCTCGTGCGTGGCGACCGACCCCCTGTGTTCCCGGAAGCCGTCAGCCTGCAGCTGAGGAAGGCCTTTTCCCGGTGGCAAGGACTTCCGCTTCGCACACCCAGTAACAACGTGGAAGGTGAGGGGAAGCTGCGCGGCTCGACCCGCTCTGTACGCAGGATGCCACGCCTCCTCGGTCAGGGTCGGGGATGGGCTGCCCCGCCTTCCTACTCCCCCCCCATCCGGACGCGGAGGACATCCTGGAAAGATCCTATGCGAGAGAGTGGCAGAAACGGGGGAACGGGAAGGAAGAAGGTGGGAGCACTGGATTACTGGATCGTCAACACCCACCCGGCACTCTCGGACCGGGTGAGAGGAGCAAGGCGTGTAGGCTGGAGTGAGCAGAGCGTCAACATAGGGGAAGCACCGCCAGCTCGGCCCAGCTTGGAAACCCACGACGACGCCCTCTGAAGCGGCGGTCGGGAAGCGAACGTTACCGCTCGTTCACCTCAGTGCCATCTCGCCGCGTCGGCTGCAACCAACGCTTCAGCTCCATGCTGGCCTAAGTTCGCACCAACCTCACGTGAGGACGGTGACAGAATCCTTCTCCTCCATCATCTTCCTTACCATCATCGTTATCTCCGCAGCCTCCGAGAACTTTCCGTTCGCCGCGGACGCCCGTGTCCAGATGCTGGTCGTCTTGGAAATTTCCTCTCGTCGTCTTCGTCTTCTCCCGCTCGACAGCCTCGTCCCGCGCCGCGTACAGACCGCGTCTCAAGGGGCAGCCGGGAGACTCCTGCATCGGGCGGGGCTTCCGAGAAGCCCTTTCCGCGTGCACCGTCGTTGCAGCCCCCGCCCAGAAGCGGCGGGGATGGCTAGTCGCGTTCCTTTCGAACGCGTGGGGGAGGGCATTCATTCGGTTTCCTCAAGTGACGGACAACTCGGATAAGGAAGGAAGAGCCTTGTGACCTTTGCCTTCTCCTGGCCCCAGTGAACTGGTCTCGAGGCGGAGGCGAACGCCCTTTCCGGCCACCGCAGCAGCGACCTGGACCGTTGCCGCAGAGACGGGAATACAGTGGCAGAGAGCGGCGACAGCAGCTAGCGAGGCGCAGGAGACGCCTGTATCAAAGGTCCGACCCTGCGCCTCCAGACAGTCTATGAGACGTGCTGCGCCAGGAGTCTCTTCTGAGGTTCTTCCTACCGCCTGTGGCCCACCGCTCAGGTTCGCGAGGTCCTTCGGATAGGCCGCAGTTACTGCCCCTGCGAGACTCCGTCAGGGAACTTCCGAACTTTGGATGTCGGAAGAGGACCGCATGCCGGAAGGATGGCTGAGCGCTCGGTTTCCCAGCTCGCTTTCGTGCTCCCTCCCGGAGCGAACGCTACCGTCACCAGTTCGGTCGCCTCCCATGAGATGGCAGATCACTCAAGTTCGCGGCTTCGAATAGTCGCGCACGGATGAGTGGGGTAGCAGCCTAGGGGTCGCAGCAAAGCTTGGTCTAAGGGGGCGGGGGTGGACAGTTCCCGAACCCAGCTGGCTGACAGACACAAGCAGTGATTCCAGGTCACACATCGCCAAACCAATCAGGGGAGCGAGATGCGATTCAGGGATGCCAGGCACAGGCGCCTTTCATTCCTGCGAACATGCGTGGTACTTCTGCGATGTGGACGTGGTACCAGGGTGATCCCAATTTCCCATGAATCCTCTGTTGACGAGGATCCTGGAGTCCCATGGAGAGGCGCCTTATCCTCCTGTTCGACCCCTCCTGGAGAGACTTTTACTAGGGTGGTCAGAGACCGTGGCAGAGGAGGTGACCTCCCTAAGCACGACTGGGATGGTGGAATGGACTTCCTTACGCTAAAGCGAATGGAGTGATAGTTCCAATTCTGCAGACTCCCACTTGCTTCCAAGATCTGGACTACATTTTGATGCGCTCCGGCAAGAATCCTCGCCAAACAGGCAACTGGCTGCGAATTATTGACCTCGGTCGCCATGGCCGCCGAGCGGAGTCTGAGCCATCTCGGCCCTCAGCTACGACACGTGGCTGCCTTTGTTCAGAAGAACCTCTGGATCTCCGTCTTCCCCGCGGACTGGACTGCCTGGTTGGAGGAGTCAGTTTTCTCTTGGGGAAAAACCAACGGCACGGGCGGGGCAGAGTTCATCTGCCTTCGGAACAGCAGATATCCTTGTCAGCTGCTGAGGGAAATCCTGGGGATCTTCTGTGGGCTTCATTCACCCCTCTCGCCCCAGTGCTTCCCTCCCTAAGAGGAGCAATGGACAGCCAACATCCAGCGAGGTGGAAAGTGACCCACGTAATACAAAACAAGAAAAAACATTTGGATGCGCGGATAACTCGCGAGCTGGGCGGATGCCTCGACCCCGAGTGTCCCACCAAAAAGGCTGACCGCTCTCCCCAGCTTACGCTGGGGAGAGCTACTGCAAATTCCTCCGGAGGAGGTGAAGTGGCCCCCAGCGTGTTGGAACCCTCCCCCTAAAGTGGCAGGACTCGGCGACCCTGCTGTTGCACTGGGACCTCCCTTGAACGCCCACTGAAACCATTGGACCCGGGGAAGTGTAAGCGCAAGCCGCGGCAGGTGTGGCGAGAGAGAGTCCCTCCTGCATCTGCTCATAGAGTGTGTTGCCTTCCGTCCCATGTGGGAACGCTTTTCTGCATCCCTGCGGATCCCCGAGGGCAACTCCAGCGAAGATTTGAATGCACTCTTCCAGCGTGACGCCCTCACGCCGACCCCATCCCCAGAAGCACTTTGCTGCCTACACCCTCCAACGCGCAATGATCCCTTCCCGACCCCCCATCTTCACAATTTTTTGTACATATTTTTTGTTTTATGTTTCTTTTTGTTTGTCTCCCCTTCCCCTGTGCTGCCGAGGCGAACCTCGCCACCTGCGCGCCGGTTCTCGACGGGTTCTTTCTATACATTTGTAACGTGGCAGGATCACGTATCTTGCCACTGAGTCAGAGTTTTATTTTCCATAAATAAACGCCCTGGTGTGACCGGGTGTCAACCCTGAGCACGACCCCTTTGATCCACGAAAAACAGAACTATATGAGAGCAGTGGAGCAGATGAGAGCAGCTCATCTCCATGGAAGCAAGGAGGTCGAGCAGTCCCCAGACTCTCCCGATCACCCTTTCTCTCGCAGTCATTTTGCGCCTCCGGAAACGCGAAGTCAAAAAGGGGAGGGGAGGGAAGGCAGGCAGGAGAAGAAAATGGCGTCATCGTCGACGGCACATGCGCTTTCGGCTGCGCCTGCCTTCCCTGTTTCCCACTTCCAGCCTCTCTCTGCAGCCATGCCCTCCCTTAGGGAACACATGGGCAACAGCCTCGAGGCAAAATGGGAGGTCAGTGCCGAAATCTCTGGCAAGAGACGAAAACTAGGTGAGTGGACGAGGGGTCAGCTAAGAGACGCTGAGCCCCCGGGGTCCCCCATTCGAGGACTGTTGCGCTGAGGAGAACCACTGGGACTTCTGGTATAAGATCTGCAGTGGTCCCCGGTGTTCATGAACACCCTCAGTCTCCCCTTGGAGTGGCAGGAGTCGGCGTTGATGCTGTTGCACTGGGACCTCCCGTGCAATGCACACAGACATCACTTGACACTGGTTTGTGTGTAAGGTGCGGGGATCGAGAATCCCTCCTACACCTTGCAACTGTGCTGCCTCCATGGGATCGAAGCGGCGTGGGGAGACGCCAACGGAGGAGTGAACGACAGGGACGCCATCCACTTAGCTCATTGCCTTCTACGGATAGCGGTCAGATGGCCCCACCTAGACATCTATATAAAGCAAGGCCTTGCTGGTATCCTCTAAAGGATGCAGAGGACCGCCCTCAGCAGGACGTGATCCTTTCCCGAACCCCCCTCTCCCCAAATTGTTTTATTTTTATTTTGTTTATTTTTCTTTTGTTTGACCCCTCCCCTCTGCTGCCGTGGTGGACCTCACTGACCTGCGAACCGATACAACGACAGGGTATATACAAACAGAGCAACCACAAAAAAATGCAAATCTTTATTTTATTTTTAAGGAAACGCCCCGGCGAACCAAGGTGAAAACTTCCCTGCCTTCCGGACGAACAGCGCATCCCGCGAGGAAAGGAGTGATGAGGCGGAGGAAGGCGAGAGAGGCTGAAGAGGGCGCATGGACGACGCGCGCTCAGGAGCATCCGCCGCCAGCTCACCGCGGCGCGGACACGTAGCAGGTCGGGCCGGCTTCGGATTGGGCTCCTACCTGCGCGTTGAGGCAGAGCGACTCCTGCGCCTCAAGGAGTCCGCCGAGTCTGCTTCTGGACCCTTCCGAACCGCTCCGAGAGCTCTCGCGAGATCCGAGGCAGGGATGCCCGTGTTTTGTGCGTCTCCCTGAAGGGGAGCCGTGGACTTCCCTTCCCAGAGAGCGTGCGCTCGGGTCGCGGTCTCACACCAGGAGTCGCGGCGCCCGCGTGCCCCTGGGTGTTCTCCCTCGGGAAGGGGCCCAGCGCCCGGTTTTTCCTTTTTCCCTCTTCAGCGGATTCCCCCGGGAGGGGAAATTCCCATTTCTCCCAGGAGATTGGATGGAATTCTCCCAGGAGAATTAAGAAATGGCTTCGTCGTAGGTTTCTAGTCTTCCCGCAGGATGACGTTGGCTGGCCTATTCGGGGGCGGCACTGCTGGAAGCCGGACGCCCCTGTTGACTGGCAAGGATAGGAAGTCGACCTCTGGGGTCCTTCTAGGAATCAAGGAGCCTTTCGGGTTCCCCTCTGGTTCCCTTTCTACCATGGAGCTGGTTGATACCTTCCTCGGAGGTCGCCGCTCCAGAGTGCCAGAAGCGTGCTGCTTTCTTCGGGGTTCTCTTTAGAGGAGGAAACCAAAGATTTCTCAGGAGGGAACCTGCGAGGGTCAGGAGGAGCAGCCTCCACAAACCGGGGAACCTTCTGGAGTGAACAAGAAAGAGGTTCCCTTCTAAATCCCCTTCGAAGACAACCAGAGTGCCGACTCTTGCCCCCTGAAGTGGCAGGAGTCGATATTTCCGCTGTTGCACCCTGCAACGCACGCCTCCACTACTGGATGCTTTCCGACCCCTATAGGAACGTTTCGGAACGACCCTCCGGATCGGGTTGGTACCCCCAGAGACTCCTTACGGCTCTTCTTTGTAAGGGACGCCCTGCAGAGAGCCGCAGCCCCAGCAGCGCTTTGCACCATCCGCGGGATCGGCACAGTCCGGAGCGAAGAAACGAGAGATGTCGTCCACTTAGCAATTCGCTTTCTGCGGATAGCAACCAGATGGCCTCACCTGGTACCTATTCGAACGGATCTGCATCCTAGGAAGGATGAAGATTCCTTCCAGAGGGCGGTGATCCCTTCCCGATTCTCCCAAAGATTTTTACGTATTTTTATTCACTCTTCATATTTTAATTTCCTTTTTGTTTTCCCCCCTCCTCCACCGCTGTCTAGAGGAGCCCCGCCGATCTGCCTACCGGTAAGCCGGCAGATCCTTGAACAAAAGGAGTGTGGTTTATCACCCGAATTTTCCGAGGATTCCACACGATTCCTCGTATGTAGCAGAGAACTGCCAAAGCCGCGGCTGGCAGCAGAATGGCCCGCATGAAAAGGTGCCCAAAAATGTTTCTGGGGCCTCCTTGGAGAATATCTAGGATCGTTTCCAGACGATCCTAGAGAGGTCGGAGGGCGGCACAGTCCACCAGAAGGTGCGGCAGAGTCTCCTTGTCACCGCACCTTTCTCAGTGGACATCCACACTCCCTCGTGTCCAGTGAGAGAGAGACGTGTTCTGAACGGGATTCCCCAATGCAACATTAGCAACACACCTCCTGCCACTTCATGGGGAGGTTGCCACTGTTCCAACACGCTGGGGGTCACTTCACCTCCTCCGGAGGTAGCGCGAGCAGCCCGCCTCAGAGTAAAAGTCCTTTGGGCTGGACACTCCGGGTCGCAGCGTCCGCTAGCTGCCGAGTTGTCCACGCGTGTAACAGTTTCTTCCTGCCATTGATGAGGCAGGTCACTTCCCACTTTGTTGGACTGTCGCTGTCCCTAACGTTTTTCAGGGATGGAAGCACTGGGGCAAGGGGATAAACGACACTCACAACAGCTTGTGTGGGTGTCGTTGTGTGGGTTCCGCACGATCTCATACAGGGTCTGTCGAGCGAGCCTCCCCCTACAGAGGCAGGAGTATACCGTAAAAGGAGTGTGGTAGGTCCACTCATCCTACCACAATTTATGAATTTCTTTCAGATTTTAATAAACACCCCGGCGTATCCGGGTGCAAATCGGGGAAGAAACAAGGAGCGGACCCAACAACCCGGGGGTTCTCTCCGGAGAGAATAAGGAAGAGGAGACAATCAGGGCGAGGATTCCCTTAGGGAATTCTCTACCGAGCGTTAAAGGAACGGACTCCCTCCGGAACCTTCCTGGATTCATAGGGTGGTGCCTTAGGGGTTGCCACCATAGCTTGAAGAGTCACACGCACCCTCGGGTGACGTGGTGGACCGTGCTGAAGAGCTCCGTGGGCCCCTCTGAAAGGAGGCGAACGGTTCTTCAGCAATCCTTGAGAACCAAAAAACCCGAACGGAAAGCAAAGAAACCACAGGAACGCGAAAAGGATTTCCATTGGGTCTGCCGCCGCTGCAAGGAAAAGGAAAAAACTGGATGCGTTTCGATCCGATTTCGGTCTCTTTAGGCGCACTCAACAGATTACCAGCATTCTATGAGCAGCATCAGAGTCTCCTGAAGTTCAGCGCTGCACTTAAGGACAGCGTCTTCAAAGAGAGAGTCGCCGACGTTCCGAGTAGATCGGAGAAGAAAGCACGAGGAACCGAAACACTTGGATGGGAGTCTGAGATCACAAGTAAGTGCCCAGGGTGGTGTCCTTTCTTGGTGTCTGCTCATGGAGCTCCCGCACACGCTGCTGCCTTCGTCGAGACATTCAGCTCGCCTCTCTCCGCGTGATTTCCAATGATCCGAAAACGTTTTATCTAGCACTGGATGCCACCAGACATGCTCAGAAGGAAATCAACACCTGACTTCCGGTGGCTTCCTTTTGGGCGTGTTTCCCTTCCCCTTCGACCTTCCGATGGGTCCTTGAGTCCGCAAAGCTGAATGTTTGGTGTGGTCAAGTGTCTCCCACTACGAAACTTCTTTTGTACAGTTTGATCGCGAGAAACGGTGCGGTATATGCTCGGTTGTGTGATTCGTGTACGTGCACACCGGCTGTTGTCTATGGGATTGCGCAGTCAGAAGGCACTCGTCAAAGGTCGCGTCAGTTTCTCTATCTGTATCCCAAGTGGCTGCTTGAGAACGTTAATACATTCGCTGCACATTCGATGTAAAAAAAAAAAAAAAAGCCTTCATCAACGGAAAAATTATGAAACCGATACCCGATGATGAGTGCTGACCTTCAATGGGAAAGTCTCTTCAGGACCCTGGAATTCACCCTCATGAAAAGATTCGTGTTCGCAAAAAAGTTTCGTTTCAACGGTGTGAACCTTTCATCTCAGCTCCCAACCAGTCTATGGGAAGGCACAGTGCAGGAAGGACACATCCAAAGGTTTTGCTACTTTGTTCCTCCAAGTTCGAAGATCGTCCCAGCACATATGCCCCACGTAATGCAAATCACCGTGTCTTCAATTCAACTACTATGGAAGGGTGAACTGAGGTGCTGCAAAAATGATCCGAGCGAAACGCAAGCTAAGAATTATGCAGCAGCCCTTCCTCCTCAGAGCACCGAAGAGGGAGCAGCAGAGAGAGAAAGCGTTTGGATCGCATGCAGCAGCACTCTTTGTTTCCGCGTCCAGCACCTCGTGTTCAAATGATCTTTCCCACCCTTCCCCTCAACAAAAAGCAGGAAGAATGGTCCACCATCTTGCCGCACCAACTGCTGCTCTGGTGTGCAGTGAGTGCGCTGAGCAAGTAGGGTCTTCACTGCTGCTATTGGAAAACATCCATTAGAACGTCTAAGAGCGACCATCTATCTGTGTGTGGGTGTGGGGGGGGAACATACTTCCGCCTACAATGCTTCGCGGAAGCTTTGCACTGCTTGCCATCAGGCAGAGTGACTGCCAACTTTACGGGTAACTCTGCAGGTGACACAAAGTTACCCCCCCCCCCCAAAAGGCTGGAAAATCCATCTTATAACAGTGTTGCAAACAGGTTCGTTCTCACACTTTCAAAGTTCTTTTTTTTTTTTTTTTAAGAAAAAAAAAAAAAAGTCGACCAGGGAAGGAAATCACAATCCAGTCTGAATGTGATGCACCGAGTCAAAAGGGCACCGCAACAGATTACTACTCTTCGCCTGATCAGACCGAGAGCGAGACTGCGGAGTTTGGTTATCCTAAGGCAATTTTGGAGAATCCAGACTCTGAAAACCCAGCATTCAGCTGGACAAGGAGCATTCCAAGTTTTCCCTACGGGAGGTTTCCCGTCTGTTCGATCCTGCGACCGTCTCGTCCGTTTCACACGACCACGCAGGGATGGCCTCGTTGGCACCGCCGGCACGAAGCCCCGTTGCCTGCGGCGGCAGCTTCTTGCTCGGGCGGGAAACTGGTTTCCGTGGCGTGCCGTCCACTCCTGTGGGCGAACGTACTGGGTCTCTTCGAAATCCGGCACCCGAATGCACTGCATTCGGTTGAGCGACCGGAAATGCGAAACTGCGGAACTCGTAACCGACTTTCACAAATCGTCGGCAAATCCCGGCTCACGGGTTACTGTGAGAATTCCGGGCATCGCACGTGCAAAATCAAATGCAGCCATGACTACACTGCTTCTTCACTTGTTAGCCAAACCCAAATGAGCAACTGAGATTCTCACGGACGAGTGAAAACACTACTGTTGGTGCACCAAGACAGTGCTGCTCTTGGTGTACCATTGGGAGGAGGAAAGGAATGTAAGGCATTCCTGGTGTAAAGTAGCGAATAGGTTTCCCTATTCAGAGTACCCGAACATAAGCTAGGTGTCCTTTCATTTCAGGGGAGCCAAAGATTCCACTCCATTTGTAATGGATGATGGAAATCCTTTGGGTTCTTTTTTTTCTTCTATCTTTTTTTCTTCCAGTTTTTTGGTTCGGCAAGTACCTCAAGAGCCGTCATGTGCCTTGCAGCACATGTAGCTCTTTAACACTGTTCCACACCACTCGCAGAGGGTGTGTGTAATTCTTCAAGATAGGGGGCACCTGGGAAGGGGTCCACCCTATGAATCCAGGAAGGTCTTGGAGTCCGTTCCTCTCATGCCAGGGGAGGGATCCTCCTCAGAAAGGGGATCACATCTCCACTCAATTTGCACCAGAGCATTCACTAGGCATCCCTTAATTTTAAGGAAACCAAAAAGATTCCACTCCATTTGTAATTGCAATCACAGTGCAAAGATTTGCTTTCTGTGTGATGTGAGTTTCATTATGGAATTGCTGTGCTTTATGTTTGTCAATTTTAACTGTAATTTGTTTGGTGAGCTGCAAGCTGGAACACTTGGATGCATTGTGTTCTCAAAAGCTGGCACTTGAGAACTTTGAATCTTAAATGCTTTATTGTACAGTATGTCCACTGGCAATATGCATGTTGAAATAGTTAATGTCTTAAATCAAACTGCAATTGTCATTATCATGAAATTTTTGTTCACATACAAAACTAAATAAAGCTGAAAGTTTTCATCTCTAAAAATTGCAAACACAGGAACAATAGTTCATAAATACCAACTTAGAGTTATTTATGGGATACTTAATTAAAAAGAATGCTTCAAGTACACTGCAATTTAGTGGATGCCAAATAGCCGTTCTTTTACATCTGTCACGATCCAATCTATGCCCTGAATAAGATTATCTCCTGTTACAGCACTGCAAGGCATGATGTGCCAGTGATGTGAAAGGACTGAATCCAGATCCAAAATCTATACATACAACTAAATGCAAGTTATCTTATATAATGAAAGGGAACCTGTTTAATTTCTGTGGCTACTAAAGCTCCACTCAAGTCTTGTTTGTTAGCTAGCACCAACAAGCTAGCACCAAGCAATCTCTGGATGAAATCAATAGATTTTATCTGTTTTACTATCCCATACCTCCTCCTGGAGCAAATTATGCAGTTCTCTACTTGTATCCTTGAGACGTCTGCTATCAGCACTGTCCACCACCCATATTACTCCATCTGTGCTTTCAAAATAATTTTTCCAATAGACACGAAGTGACTTTTGTCCTCCAACATCCCATATGTTTAACTTACATCTGGAAATCCAAGAATATCAATACAAACTTTCGGGGCTGCCGTACTCTTTGTATGGAAAGGTGACTATGTTAAACCCAAGTGTGGGAGGAATGGTTCTAATGTCCTCATTAAGTAGCTTCTTGACAATTGTGGATTTTCCAGCATTGTCTAAGCCTCTTAATTAACATTAAGTTGAATCACAAACAAATGAGCTACATAAAGGATACAAGATGACTAGTCTCATTTCTTTTTCTTTCTGCTTAATTTTTTTCAATATTTTGTGAAGTACCATTGTAATCCGGGGCAATTTTACACCTCTACCAGTTGCAGAAAGCACAAAACATGAAACACATAGTGAGGTAGGTAAACATAACTAGAATATGCTGCCATCAAAACAATCAGGAAGAACACAGAATCTGAAGCACTTTAAGGAAATCACGTTACTGAAAGCATTACATCTAATTTCCACATTTGGAAATACAGGTAATTAGCAATGAGCAAGTGTTCTCAAGGCCCAAGTCACCACACTGAATCAGTGACACTTCCACTGACGTGGTGAATTTTCTAAATTTTCGTTTCCTCCACGTTTCCATAGGTAGCGAGGGGTTTGGTCAGTTTGGATTGAGGGACGCAGTGCTCTGCCCAACAAATTATGTACCCGCCCGTTTCCTCAGTCCTACAAAACTACGAATCTCAAAACCAAGAAACCAAGAGCGTATTCCCGCAAATAAAAAAAAAAATGGGAAAAAACGGGGAAACAGAAGTGGAGGATTCGTTCCGAAACAAAAATCGAAAAGGATACTGAAAATCGCTTTTTCTAATGGATCGAGCATGTACACTGCAAACAACAGCTCATATTGAAAACAAAAGAACTGTACGTGGGCTACGAACTTTCTAATGTACTGTTCGAAACACTTTCTCATACTTTGAATGGCTTCTTTAAAACGAGTCTGCGATTCCGATAGTCCTCATGAGGGCAGCGGCTCTCTGCAAGGGATGTGGAACTCTCCAGAGTGCAGACCGCTTTACTGCCACATGGTGGTGTCTGAGGGTAAACTCAACGTGCGTCATTGCATGCCTACCGAGAACGCCTTTACCGGAAGGAAAACAAACGAACACACACACACACACACACACACACACACACACACATACAAAGACTTCAGGCTCGTTTCCATCGTTACGCGGGGCAAGGCAATTATTCCATTCTTGGATTTAAAGGGTGCCTCGGCGGTGCAAGGAGAATGACCCACACGAACTCGGAGGAGGTTCCGAAGCAGGGGTGCCAAAGCCTTTCTGCCTGGTGGGAATCGGAAACTTTGCTTTCTTTCTGCTGAAACAGAGCCCCTTCACACAGGGGGTAGCGAGCAGTCTCCATGGACTGGCTCGACATATCTCGGAGCCTGAGGGTTGAGCATCCGGCCCTCCTGCTCTCTCAGCCAGACGCTCCCGCCTCTGCCGCTGCCAGGTGACGGCACGGTGCAGCTGCAGCCGGCAGACAGCCTCGCGAGGCGGGGGAGATTCCGGAAAGGGGTCTCCTCCGTGGAGCCGTGACCTCCAGTGCCTTGTGGGTCGCGCGGGAGGGGCACCTCCCCCCCTCCCGATGGGAGTAGGCGGTCAGCTCCGCGACCTCTGCTCCGAGCGCGCCGTCTAGCGGGGAAAGGGCTGGATATCCAGAGTCAAGTCCCGGATCGAGACGCACGAAAGGAAGGGAGGAGCGCATCCCACGCCTCTTCCACTTAGGCGTCTGTGGACGGATGGATCCGCAGCGCCTTCCGCCCCCGCACGGAGGGTACCTCCGCGGACGCGCCCCACGGATGCGCCTCCCATCCGCCTCCCTCGCTGACGGGAACGACCGCAGACGCTCTCTTCAGAAAGAGGGGAGAGGGATAGGGAAGGGCTGAGTGGGGGGAGGAAGAAGGAGAAGCGGAGGACCCTCCCTTGAGCCCGACGCCCCTCCCTCCCTTCCGCCGCCCCACGCGCGCGGCTCTCCCTCGTCAGGATGGGGGAGGTGGTCTCCCGAAGCAGGAAAGAGCGACGGCCGAACGGCGGCACGCCTCCCCCCGAAGAGGGTGCTCGGCTGCCGGAGGTTTTCGCCTGGCAGCGCAGGGGTGCTCGGCGGTCGAAAGCGGCGAGGCGTGACATCACGCCGCCGAGTCGAATGACACGCAGTGCGGAGAGGGGAGGGAAAGGGGAGTTCGTTCATGCGGTCCCCGGACTAAGGAGGGAGCCACTGCCCGTTTCGCAGGGTCTCCCGCCCCCCACGCAGAACGCAGCCGGCTTGGCTACCGGTATAGTCCCTCTCCCCCCACCCCTCACCCCGTGGAGATGAAGACGCGCAGGCAACAGCGCACAGGGGTCTCTGCAGTTCCTCCTGTTTGAAAGGGGGTGCGGGGGTGTGGAAAGCGAGCGATAGAAGCGCGTGGGGAGCTTCTCTGCCCTTCCCCTTCGATCACGTCCTACCGCTATCTTGCTGCCGGCGAGCCGAGGCATCCCTCGGAGCGGAGGGCATAACCCCCGCCTCGGGAGAGAGGAAGGCCGTCAAGATCCCATGGAGGGGTCAGAACGGTGCAGAGCGGTGAGAGAGGCGAGAAGGAGAGGGAGAATGACCGTCAGGGATGCCAGCACATCGGCCAGATGTTGACCCGCGCAGGGACGGCCATCTCTCCAGGCCTGCCAGGGCCGCTGGTGTCCCTCCGCCGCGCGGGAACCCCGCCGAGCCGATGCGGCTGCATCACCCCAGGCGCTCCCTGCAAGAGGGGGGGAGGGGAAGAACGGCCTTATCCGGGATGGGGCAGCAGAGAGCGCCCGTGCGGCTGGCTCGAGATCCCTCCTCCCACCCCCTGCCCGAAGCATTGTACCCCCGCCATCCGGAAGGCAACCCCGAAGACGGCCTCGGGATGGGTTCTCCACCTGCACTCCCCGCTGCCGGCCAGGATCTCGGAGCCCCTTCGGGACTACCTGCTGTCCCGGGGACCCGAGCTCTTGGCGGCGGCCACCTCCCGAGCTACCCTGTAGGCCTCCGCTTTCGGGAGAATCTGAGCGGCGTTCCCTTGGAAGCGCCGCTGCAGGACTCCGGGAAATGGCTGTGCCCTCGGAACACGCGGCGACGGGAGCCGCCTGGTAGGGTGAGAGTCTTCCCTACGCCGCTGCGGGAGTCGTGGAACCCCTAGGCGGCTGGAAGACGAGTGAGGAGGTCGACGCCGGCTGTCGTGGAGCCGAGAGAGAGTCCCCGGAAGAGCTTGAGGTCTCCGCTGATCTTTGCTCGGACGCTCTTTCGGTGCTCCCTCTGACGGACCACACCAGGTCGTGCTCCGCTTGGACTGTGCGCGAGGAGCGTCCATGCCTCGTTTCCGGGGAAACTGCGCCCCCGAACCGTTCCGGGTCTGAGTTTCTGCTCTCCGGGAACCGTGGCGCTTCGGCACCCTGTGGAAGCCCGCCGCGGACTCGCTGGGGCGCGCCTTCATTCGAGACGGGCTTTCGTGTGAGCGCTGCCATCTTGGCGGCCCGAGCGGCGACAGTGTGCCGCTTGCATCTTGCGGAGGCTGCCTAGAAGAGAGCATCCATCATCCCAGCCCAAAGATCTCTTCCTTCCCTTTTTTTTTCCTCTTGCATTTACTCTCCCTCCCTCCCTCTCCGGACTTCCCGAAGCGGGCCGGTGACAGCAGCGCCTCGTTCCGAGACAGAGAAAGGTCACCGGGAGTCAGTGCCACTGCAGTCCGGTGACCTTCCTCTTCCCAGCCATCCTCTTTGTTTTCCTTTCACTAACGCGTTGCTCCCTTCCTCCCTTCCCGGACAGAGTGCGTGGCGGACATTGGCTCAACCAAATGGCTGTTCCGGACGCTTGATCGGGCAAACGATGCAGACCACCGGGAACCCCATGCTTCTTAGACCGAGGAGGGTGCATCCCATTCCCTGGATATTTATTTATCCCCGTTCTCCACCTTGGTTTCATATTTCCAGCTAGGTGAACGCCCTTTCGTTTCGAAAAGGCCGCTTCTACACAGTGGCAGCAAGAATTTTTCTTTTTTTTTATTTGATTCAAACGAACGGTCCAGCGAACCGTACGAGAGGGCGATCACTCGAAGGAAACCTGGCAACCCTGCTAAGAGGCATCTCGGCCGCATCGTCGTGCTGAGGTGCGGCTGTCGCGGATTCGAGCCTTTCACACACTCCGCGGCCTGTCCTCTCTGTTCTCGGCAACAGGCAGCGGCCGTTTGAGGACCGGGCGTGGGACGGCGGCCGGCGGAAGGGAGGCAAGACAACTTCCAAACCAGGATAAAGCGGAGGTGGTGCTCAGGGGCGCCGCAAGGAAGGTGGCGGAGCGAACGACGGTCCTCTTCCTCCTTGAGGTCCCTGGATCGGTGAAGAGGACAGTAGCTCTCCGGCGCGCCACCTGAATCTGACCTCCCGCTGACTCGACGCTGCAGGAAGGAGGAGGGGGTGGGAAGTCCCGGTTCTGCTGGAAGGCCGTGCTCCCCTTCACCCGCCTCCACCTTCCGAACCGCCCTGTGACGCCTCTGGCGGCGGAGGGGGGGGAGTTCCATAGCCCTCGTGCCCTTGCGAAAGGATCCGGGAGAACCCACGGGGAAGCGAACTCTTCGGGAGAGCGATCGCTGGACCACCTGCAGCGACCACGACGTCGTGCGCTCGGTCGGATGGGGGTCGGCGCTTCCCACAGGACAGAAGTCCTTTCCAGGTGTAAACGAGTCTCCCGTTTCCGGGAGGAGGACTCCCACGCGCGGTTGCCTCAGCAACCTCCCTGCCGCTCTTCCCCTCCGCGTGGCCCGGTTCAGCAAGGGAGGGCGCGACAGGAGATCAGGGAGGAGACGATGGAGATGGCGATGGCGATGGCGGAGGGGGAGGTGAGAACTCGGCTGGCGGCGCCCGTCTGGCGGCACTCCGTCCCGTTGGTTCTCCTGGCGGCGCCGAGGGAGTCGATGGCGCGTATGCACACGGCGCAGGGGGCGGGGCGGAAGATGTGCTCCCGCGCGTCGTACTCGAGGTCGATGACGACCTCCGAAGGCTCCTCCCTTGGGGAGGCGGGGTCACCGGCTGCCGTAGCGGTGCACGGTAGCGCCGTCAGCCGGAAGCCGCCCACGTCCGCGTGGGTGGACACGAACCACGTGGCTTCCAGGGAGGAGGCGTCCGTCCTGAGGAGAGGAAAGGAGAGGGGGAGGTTGCCACGGCAACGCCCGCCCCGCCACGTCCTCTTACCTGCTCAGCTGCCGGAACCGCACGTCGAGCAGCCTGCCAGAGGGTAGGACCCGGCTCGCCTCCTCGGGGCACTCCAGTTGGTCTTCGTCCAGGTCGTGCAAGGCGTGGCCCTGCAGGAGCTGAGGCCCGGCGCAGCGAGCGCCCCTCCAGCTCGTTCGGTCCGATCGTCCCTTCAGCAGGTGAAGCAAGGGCCCCAGCGCGCAGTCGCAGAGCAGCGGGTTGCCTGGAGGGAAGGAGAAAGGTGGTGGTGTGGGGAGGTCAGCCCTCTCAGCCGGGACTCCCCGACTGAGCGAGGTCACCTCACCTTCCAGGAAGACCTCCACCCCGTCCTGCAGGGCTGCCACCACCTCCCAGACGACGCGCCGCAGCCGGTTGCCGCGCGCGTCCAGCCGGCGCAGCCTGCCTGAAGTCGGGAGACCCCCCGGGAAGCCCGTCAGGTTATTGTGCGCCACAGAGAGGTCGGTGAGGACCGGGAGCTTCGACAGCGCCTCCAGCGGAAACGTCGAGAGCTCGTTGTGAGACAGATCCAGGGTGGTCAGCTCGGTGAGATTGACCAGCGCGTCTGTGGAAGAGCGGAGGATGGAGTCGCGTGCACGCCTTCGAGGTCCCGCCTCCCACCGTGGCCGAGGGAGATGACCTCGTTGTGGCTGAGGTTGAGACTGCGCAGACCGGATGTCCCCGCCGACATCTCCCGGCCGACTTCCGACAGCAGGTTGAAGCTGAGGTCCACGTGGCGCAGCCGGTAGGGGACATAGGGATTCCTCGGGAAGCTCCTGGGGGTGAGGTGGTCCAGGCGGTTGTGGCTGAAGGACACCTGCAGAGAAAAGGCTCCCGCCGGTCCCGCCGAACCGGGAGGGAACGCCCACCTGCTCCAGTGAGAGGCAGTGCTCCAGGATGCTGCTCGTTCCGTTGTCAATGGACCGCAGCTCGTTGTGGGACAGGTCGAGGGTGGTCAGCGCAGTGAGTCCTGAACGAAAAAGGGGTCTGTGCCGGAGATCCTACCCTCCCCCCCCCAACCTACTCCGCCCTCTCCGCTCTCTCTCACCTCGGAAGGCCTCCGGGGTCAGCGACCTCAGCTCGTTGCGGGACAAGTCCAGTGTCTGCAACTGCCGCAGCCTCTCGAAGGGGCGTTCCTCCAGCGCGCGCATGCCGTTGGACCCGAGCCGTGCCTCCAGGAGGACCGGGAGGTCGCCGAGGGACTCCCCGGAGAGGCGGGCGATCCTGTTGCCCTCCAAGTCGATCCGCTGGACGCTCTTCAGACCCTGCAGGGCCTCAGAGGGCACCCGGGAGAGGCCGTTCCCGCGGAGGACGAGATCCCTGAGCACCAACAGGTTGTCGAACGCCCCGGGGGGCAGCGAGTCAGGGCCTCCCAGCTCGTTGTGACCCAGGTCAAGCGTGAGGAGGGAGTTCATCTGCGGCCACGATCTGGGAGCGAGGCGGGAGATGTGGTTGTGGGCCAGTTGCAGCTCCCCCAGCGCTGGGGGCGGGTCCACGACCACGCGGAGGCTGTTGTGGCTGAGGTCGAGGGTGCGGAGCGACGCCAGCCTGGAGAAGGACCCGCGGGACACGCGCCCCAGGCGGTTGTGGCTGAGGTCCAGGAGGAGGAGGGTGGAGAGGGCGCCGAAGGTGGCGCCGGAGAGGGACTCCAGCTCGTTGTGCGAGAGGAGCAGTTTCCGGACGGCCGCCAGCCCCGCGAGGGACCCCGGGTCGACCCTCCTCAGGCGGTTGTGGCTGAGGTCGACGGTGTGCAGCGAGTGGAGCGCGGGCAGGGCGCCCTTGGGCAGCTCCTCGATGGCGTTGTGGCTGAGGTCGGCCAGCAGCAGCCCCGGCATGGCGCCGAACGGGACGTCCCTCGCCGAAGCCAGCCGGTTGTGAGCCAGCAGCAGCTCCCCGACGTCGCTGCTCTCCAACGAGCCGCGGGGCAGCGCGCGGAGGTCGTTGCGGCTGAGGTCGAGGCGAGAGAGGTTGGCGCAGCGCCGGAAGGAGCCCACTTCCACCAGGGAGATGGAGTTCCCGCTGAGGTCCACGGAGACCAAGAATAGGTCGGAGAAGTCGCCCTCCCGCAGAGCGGTCAGATTGTTCCCGGATAGGTCGAGCTCCTCGAGGTAGCGCAGGTCGCCGAAGGCGCGCGCGGGCAGCGCGGGCAGCCGGTTCCTCGCCAGGCGCAGCGTGGCGATCCTGCGCAGTGGGGCGAACGCGCCCGCCTCCACGCGGGCGACGTGGTTGTCGTCCAGGGTGAGCCTGCGCAGCTGGCGGAAGGCGCGCAGATCGCGGCTACGCAGTTCGTCCACGAGGTTGCCATCGGCGCGCAGTACGCGCAGCAGCGTGTTCCTGGCGAGCGCGGCGCCGTCCAGGCGCGCCAGCAGGTTGCGGGAGACGTTCAGCCAGATGAGCTTCCCCAGGTCCCGGAAGGCGGCCGAGTCCAGCCCTTCTAGGAGGTTGGACGACACGTCCAGGAACTCCACGTTGCGCAGGTTGCGGAACACGCCCGGCCGCAGCGCAGAGATGCGGTTGCTGCTGAGGTCCAAGCGGCGCAGCTTCGCCTGACCGCTGAGGTCCGGGACGCCGCGCAGCTCCTGGCGCACCAGTGACAGAGACAGCAGGCCGCCCAGCCCGGGGAGCCGGACGGCCTCGGTCAGGCCGCTACCGTTCACCACGAGCTCCTCGAGGGCGTTCAGTCGCAGCGCCGGGGGCACGTCGCGCAGCTCGGTGTTGACCAGCCGCAGCACGCGCAGCGTCCCGTTGACCCAGGAGAACGCCGCTGGCTCCAGACCCGAGACGGGTGTGTCCTCGATGGTGAGTTCGGTCACCGACAGCCACCGCAGCAGGGGGCCGCGCAGGAACCGGAAGCTGTTGCCGCCCAGCTCCAGGGCGGAGATGGGACGGCGCACCCTCCTCAGGCCGACAGAGATCGAGGCCAGGTTACTCCGCCGGCAGCTGATCCTGAGACCCTTCTCGTTGCCCCCCTGGCAGACGCAGGGGTGGATGTCCGTGGCGCCGCCCACCGGGCAGGCGTGGTCGGCTGCCGCCGCAACCGCCACCGCCAGGCTGCAGAGGGCGACCAGCAGCAGGCGACCGTTCGTCTTCGGGGGCGGCGCCATCCCTACGGCCGCTCGCGTCCATCCAAGCGCTGGGTAAAGTGGGGTGGGTGGGAGCGGGCGCGTAGGCGGCGGCCGGAGAAAGCACGGCGCGCACCTCGCATGGGCGCTCCCTCGAAGACCCTGGCGGCAAACGACCATGGTTGGTTGCGAGAGAGAGAGAGAGAGAGAGAGAGAGAGAGAGGCGGGGGGGGGAGAGGGAGGCAGCGGTCAGGCATCCCGCCCCGTTCCACCCTCACCATCCTCTTTCCCCGCGAGCATCTCCCACGACGACATTTCGTGACGTTTCGGGTCCTTTTGTCACGCAGCGGACGCACAACAGCGCGCGGGCGTCTGCTGTCCGGGGCGGTCTTTAAGGGGGGAACAGGGGAAGTTCCACGCTCCTCCCGATCCACCCACCCCTGTTGAGCAACGGTGCAAAGGAAACGCCGCGTTTCAAAATCCTCACCGGGAGGAGGGAATGCACGCTTCCACGGGCACTCGGAATCGCAAATGGCCTCCGTGATCTGCAGACACCACGGAGGTCGTCAGCGAGCGTGTCCGGTGGCAACCGAAAAATGCAAAGCAAACAGACAAACAACAACAACAACAAAAGACACAGAGGGAAGCAAAACCGACTTGACCACAAAATGCACGAGGAGGGAACCTTCTTTGCATTCCTGCGGCAAATCGGCAGTTCTCCCCTGCCCCACGCTCCCGCGTCTGTTTTCTGCGATCCGATTGCAAGAATAGGAAAGAAAAGAAAGAAAAAAAGGGGGAGGGGAGGGGAGGGGGGGAGGAAGGAGAAAGAGGGAGGCAAAAACAAAGAGCCGTGCCTCGCGTTTCTTCACAGGTTTCCCATCAAACTAGAGAAAAGAAGCGGAGGGCGCCCACGACGGGCTAAGATGCGCCGCGCGCGCGCCCCCCCCCCCCCACACACACACATGCACATGCACACCGTGCCCTCTCTCCCTCTCTCCCGCCACACCTGCCTGTTGCTTTGGAGACCAGTCAGGAAGAGGCGACGGAAGCGACGGGCATCCCGGCAAGTGCACTTCCAGTCCACGCCACGCGCGCGTCCGACTGCGCGCGCGCGGTGCGTCCGCTCGCTTTCTCCGTGACCCGCGCCCGGAGTGATTGGGCACGAACTGAGCCTCCATTTCGAGCATGACCGCAGGGTGACGCAAACGCCTGACCGTTGGTCTCGCACGCCCGACTCAAGGAAAAATCGTTTTTGAACACGGTCCGCTGGCGAGCGGGAGTATTTGTCATTCTTTCCGTATTGCCGGTGAGAAAGAAAGAATGTAAGGTGAAAAGGAAGAAAAAAAATTGGAAACGTTCGAGCAAAGTGTTCTGCTGGTCAGGGGGGCGCGCGCGTGCTCGCGGTTTCCGCCGAATGATTCCGAGTATGCTGAGAATTCGGCAAGGGTTCACGCGTTTCCCCCCCCCCCCCAAAAAAAAAAAAATTGGCTCTCGGGCAGAAATTTGTCGAATTTCATCTTAAGAAAGGAGATCTTAGGCAATCGGTTGATTCCCTCCCTCCTCGCCCCCCCTCCTTCCTCCCTAGCCCTCGGGCACTCGTTTCGCACGTTCCGTTTGGACCGGCTCGAGCCTGCCCTTTGAAATCCTGCAGCTGCAGGTGTTTTTCGCATCGGGTGGGTGTGCCGGGAACTGCTCCCGTGTTCCCGGCGAACGCGGACGGTGCCACGCGCGGGCCGAGGAAACATTTCCAACGCGCCAGTAAATAAATCGGGTAAATGCGGTCATCTGGGAAGGGATGCGAACGGACTCGAGTATTTGGAATGGGCGAAGAAAGGCCCGGAAGGCTCGATTCCCTGAGGTGCTGAAGCGACGGGCGTGTCGCCGACGCATCTCCTCCACCGCTCGGCAAAAAGCACACTTCCAGGAGGAACGTCTCCTCAGATGCGCGTGAATTCGGAGACTCCGTTTCTTTTCCCTTCCAGAAGTGCTCGCTTCCCTTTCGAGGGCTGGCAGGAGATGTGGCAAACAACAACAACGACAACGAGGAAACCACTCGCATGCGTTTTCCATGCACGTCAGTTACTCTTCAGCCAATCTGCCGATTCAGCACGCATTTCCGTTACTCGCCAAAGAACGAAAACGGGAAATTCGGCGTCACTGCGCATTTCGCGTGTGAGATGGAAAGAGAGAGAGAGAGAGGGAGATGGAAGAAGAGTCCGCCGCAGCAGCAGTTGCCACAAGCATCGTACTCTTATGCCACCTGAGGGAAGGCGTGCCGGAACTTCGCCCAGTAACCAAAGGAAGCCCATACTGTTCACGCCAGACTGGAATTCTCACCGTCGACGCAAAGACAGCCCATCCTCCCCTCCCTTCATCCCCGAAGCAAACCAATTATCAATGCAAATGGGTTGCTTCTTTCGGGCAATTGAGCACGAGAAACCTACCATTCAGAGGGAAGCAGATGCAAGCCACAATTGATGCTGGCTTGTTAAAACCAGTAGTTCATGTTTTGGGTTACGGAGAGTTGTTCCAATCTCAAAAGGAAGCTGCATGGGCAGTTACTAATTGGACTTCTGGTGGTGCCTTTGATCAGACAGCTGACCTCTGTCCAGAGAATGAAACGCTGCAATCTTTTCGTAATTTGTTGCAGGCCAAAGATACTAAGATAATTCGGACCGTACTGGATGGCCTTGGCAATATTTTAAAGGCGGGTGGAACGGTGAACCAAACAGAGCGAGTAAGTTATGCCATTGAAGCTTGTGGAGGATCAGATAAATTAGAGATCTTACAAAATCACGCAATTTACCAGGAAGCACGGTTTCTTCTAGATGTGTACTTTGATACTGAATATGAAAGTGTTCCTCCTACTACCGTAGGTACATGTGAACTTCATGTGGCCTCACCAGAAGGTGGTTTTGCATTTTAAGTATTTCTGGTACTGCATGGTGAGCTCAGGAAAGAGCTTCGTGCGTAGGAGATGTGCACCCTGGGGAGGATACCTCCCGCCTTCACGAGGGCAACGAGGAATCGAATTATTCTCTAGAATATGTCCTTAACTGATAACGGGGGGAGCTTACAGCGCTTGGGCTGAAAGTCGATGCGGTATTTACTCCACAGAAAATGCTTGCCGGGAGGGACAGGGGCAACAGAGCATCCCGAGTTCGGGGATGATGGTGGCTGGCTGCACGATTTGCCGAGGCAAGGACCCCGGACGTTTTGAAGGAAGCCGCTCACGAAAGGGTCCGCATGTCCCAGCAGACGTTCAGCGTAGATAAGGTACGTTCGCGCGGAAGGATGTGTGCCAGAAGCGCAAGCCTTTCATCACAGGGAGAGACCGAGTCTTCACGATAGCATGGTTCTTCACCGGGAGAGCGGCTGCAGGCCCTGCCATCGGGTGTCCAGCGGACGGAAAGCGGAACACATCCGACAGCGACGTCAAGGCGCACCCGGACGGTAGTCAGGGGCAAGCGGGCGGGCTGAAAGGTGGGGTGGCCATTTGCGAGAGAAGCACCCTAGATCACATCAGGGAAGTCGATATCCAGTGCGCGTCGCCTGAGGAAGAAAATCACCTCGAGCCTGCGTGAGCACAGTTCGACGGGAGGGAGTGCAAGCGTCTCTTGTTGCGAAACACCCCGGATCAAGGGAGGACCGCGACCCGCGTGGAGCTTCGGGGGCATTCCCTCTTCAACAGAAGAACGCCTCTGGTCTGGCAGGTCACAGATTGGCGAGACTCAACCTTCTTCCGCCTGTGCAGACACCATCCACCAGGGACGGCGCGGATCGCCCGTGCAGAAGAAGCATCCTCAAGACGTGCATCAGCAATCGATCCGCGGCTGCAGGATGGGGGTGACCCAGATCCAGAAGACCTCCTCGAAACGGCTGGGAGTTGGAAGTCGCCGACCAAGCCAATCTGGGAACAGATTCGAAGAGAAAGCCAGTTCTTCCGCTCCATGAATAAGGAAACCAAGTATTGAGGATTGGCTTTGTCTTTCGCCCGCCACCGTAACAGCAACAGCGTAGTAGGATCCCCGGAACTCTGCGATCCGAGACACAATGGAATGTTTCGATGGCTCAGAAGCACAAGAAACTCAGAAGCACTGGCAGACAGGGCACATCAAGAAAGAGATGATGTGCTCGGACACAGTGCTCCCAGGATGTGATATTTAATCGAATCACATCATTCGTTATCAACACTTTGCCGATGAGGAAAGTTTCCTGCCGTAAAGTATTGCCAATGATGTAAAGGCACAAATATACATATTTTTCTTTTAATCTTCTCCAGAAACAATTTAACATTTGAGAGGATGTGATTTAACCTCTAATTAACTCCACTGGATTTGCCTTGAACCGCTTTCCTCGAACTGCTGTTATCAGAAAAGACATCCGGCCTTTTTCCAGTATATGAAACAATTTCCTAAGACGCCGACGCTTGACCTTGGAGGAAAAGTTCCGTAGTGTCGAGCATCATGTTAAAATCATGCAGTCGACATTGATGCCCGGTTGGCCTCACTGCAGGAATGGACTCACCAAAGCACCTTGTCCACTTTTCTTTCATTCAAATTAGCTCCTAATGTGCGAACAATAAAGATTCACGGATGCTGTTCGTCAGTGGCAGGCAGGTCAATTTTTTCCCCTCATTTCTGAAGAAACTCCGTGAAAATCGCGAGACAAACTCCTAAAGGGGAGGGAACGTTTTGGCCGCCGATAGCCAAAACCCCATTCCGTCCTAGGAGCGGTGAACGGTTACGTTGAGTGCCGCCCTCGACCGCCAAGATTTCTCCTTGCCATCTGACCACTCCCAGCCACCGAGCCAGGGTAAAGTGGAGTAAACCAACTTCCCAATGAACGAACACTCTTGGATTGACCGTAAATCCTTTTGCCAAGTGGTACACATTCCATGACCAGCCACGCTTTGACTTCGGAACGCACGCAGCCTTCTGAAACGACGAAGACACCCATAGAAGAGCCGAGTACACGTTATTCACAGTGCTACGGACACTTGTAGGTGATTTTGCGTACGACTAAAGAACGTTTCGTTGGCGAAATCCTGAATTTTTTCTGGACAGGACGCGATTTACAGGAGGACCTGATGCATTTGGGTAGTTCATTCCAACTCTTCGCGCTTGCGCTTCGAGATTTGCCTGGCTATTCTCCCATAACCTTCACAGCAGCTCCAGCGAGACACACAAACTGCTTCCCCATTCGTACACCTAGGAATTCTGCACTACGGTGCTGTGAAGCTTACGTACTGGAAGATGGCAGAGTCAACAAAAGTCGGTTTGCTAAAATGGAAGCTATCTTTAACACGGCAGCTACTCTGCTATCGCTACGTGCACGTTTCTCTATTTCCTTCGAAAGTTCCACACCAGTTGTATCTTCTATTCCGAAAACTTGGCAAAAGTGAAGCCAGTGGCCACTGACACATCTCGCTGAAATGGTCGCCACCTTTCCGGCTGACTTCCGGCTTTTCTTTCTTTTTGTCACACGGACGATCACAGAAGACTTTTGCTTTGATCAATACTTCGGCGAGGATGGACTATTCGATGTTTTACGGGCAATCCCATACAAACGACTTGGGGGCTTAAAACACGACGGACGGAAGAAAATAGAAATTCAGGAGGACCAACGTTTCCAAAACATTCCTTTAAGGCTGGAGTTCGAAGAGCTTGCTTCTCGGGAACGCTTCAAAGCCTCGGAACCTCTCCCATTAGGAGCTTGACGAGCGACACCCTTGTTTCTCACACCCTGTACACCACCACCGAGCCGTGCAACACGAGGTTTTCGAAGGGCGTCGCTGGGCAGTCGCTGCGTGAAGGATCGTCGGAAAAGTTCGGGCCGCAGCAAACTCCGGAGCACTCCATAAGAGAGATTATCGTGGTGCTCGTCCCGAACCAACCTAATGGAAAGGTGCGCGCAGTCTGTGGAGGGGAATCTTTGCTGCGCTGCAGCTCTTGCAAGGCAAGCTCTTATTGCAGCCAGGAGCACCAGAAGCTCCACTGGAAAGCTCATAAAAAAGTACGAACAGGTCTCTGGTCACCTGGGTCCACGCCTGGTTGCATCCCGAGATCCGAAGGAAGACGTGATGTCCGCTGGATATCACGACTTCAAAGTCTCACATGTACTCTGCAGGGAAACTCGTCTTTCCCGGGGTAAAAAGGAGTTTTCCCCCCTATGCGGGTATTACGCACCGAATTACGCACACATGGTTCAGGCCGACCAATCAAAACGATGTAGCGAACATCCCTGAGAACGTACTTCTTCCCAGTGCGTTGCATTCTTGATGTCAGGTGTTTCCCGTAAAAACTGCATCGTTCACATTATAATCCAAAACACATATGGAAGCAAAAATTTCAAATTCTTGGCCGCACGTCCTTCCATTTCGCCTGATTTTGATTTCACACTTCTCGTGTTGAAAAGGTAACCGGTAAACAACAAAGGTGGTACCTTTTTCCTCAAACTAATGAGAAGCAAATTCGAAAACACTAAAACTTTGATGAATACGCCTGTCATTCGAGCTTTCGTTCATCGGCTTTGTCCATTACAAGATACACTTTATCAAAGTAGCTATGCCTATTTGCCATATTCACTTTATTCCATACAAATCGCACCTTCCACAATTTCTGTAATCTTGTTTATCTGAAGCTCACAATTATTTGCATAAGATTTGCATTTCTTACAGCTTGTTCTATGCGCAAATGTAAGTGAACTTCTTAGATTCATAAAAGGCCACCTCTTGAATCGAATTCGGTAATGATGCCACTTTCAAGGATCACAAACCAATCTACTAAGATCCATGTACCAACCATTCTCTTGAGACAGACGGTTTTTAATTTTCCGCATTAGGAAGGGTATTTTTTCATGATCTAGCATTCTGTTCCATCGGTTTAAATTTAGTGGCACTACCAAAATGCCCTCTGCTTCCAGATTACGTAAATCAAGGACCACTGGTCCTTTAATACGGTTGCCATTATGCAGGAGGTGATGGCGATGTATACACAGAATACCCACTCTGAGAGATTTGCAAATGCACAGGGTAAATGTATAATCAATGAGTACATACCTGTGATAATCTGAAAGATGAATATCTTGCAATGAAAAAGAATCCTGGAAATTGATTCTGGTAAAAGGGACAGGATCATATCCACGAGAGTATAGCAACAGATGGTCTGGTATAAAAATTGAATTAAAAAATCGTTTTACATGCAAAACAATCGGGGAACATGCTATGACATGACAAAAATACAGGCATAGGAATCCACTTATGATATAAAGTGACCAGATTCAATGTTTTTTGGTTCTGAATGCAATCCTGTAAATTTCGAAGTCACTGATTAATTCCAACTATTAACAATACTCGAATTCACTCAATTCACTCATTCATTAATGTGTGGGTTGCAATGAAATTGTTAGAAAATAGCCCTTTCTAAACATTACGAAAGCCTGCTTTCTCAAGCAGGAATTATCACTAGCACTGACAAATTGCAAATGATAAAAAGACTCGAAGTTAATAAAAAAAATTGAATACACTACGGATAAAAATAAAAAAATCCATGATTCTTGATGAGGCCTCTGAATTTCTTCAAAATACAAGGAAAAGTACTAGTTGCTACTTTAATTACACATTCAATCACACGTCCATCAAAAAATTAGTCCTAGAGCAAGCAGACATGACTAACAAAATTACCTATAAATATTCCTAATTGACTGCAGACACCAGATCTTACATAGTCTGCTGACTCCAAAACAGAATTCAGAGCATATTTCAAGGAATCTGATGGAAAATGATAAGGTGCAGCCTTTTCAGTCATTTGCAAAAGCTCTGAAATGCCACTATGATAACTGCAACCATGAGCAAGCATAGTCTGGTGCATTTGCAGGATGCGCCAAAGTTGTCCAGTTGGTACTAAAACATAAACAGAATCTCATGACAAGTGATTGTACTCTTACAATCACCAGATCTAAATGCTGAATAGATCTTATCAAAATACATTTGAATCAGTTCACAATCGAAAACTCCTAGTATGCCCAAATCTTGTGCCAGAGTTAGTTTTCCTATATCCACCAAGTGCTACTGTAAAGGTAATAACACACAATGCATATGAGAACTGCAGAGCACCTTACGTAACTCAGTTTCTTGAATTTTTTGTAACAACTCATCAAAACCACATGGCTTATATCCAACAAGAGAAAATGAGTGAATAGCAGCAATCAAGCACTGCAAATCTCTCACATTTTGAATACTAGAGTGCACCAACACCTTGCACAGGTAATCCAAAAGATCAGTATTCAAATGTTGCTACAACAATGCATTAATTTTGCCATTGGAGATATACTGACCATATAGCAAATTTGTAATGCAATACTGCATGCTACAGATAATCCTAATTCTTCCTTAACCACTTTATTACTAACTATATCTAAAAAAATTCTGTTATAAAAGAGGCTCCGATGTTTTTTTCCTGCATGCATTGCCTTCTGCAATGCTTTTATTACTTTCCTGATATCAGTGGCTGATATACAATCAGCAGATGTTATTAGTTGTTCAAACACTAGATGCAATAGCCATTCTTGGTTTTCAGAAAGCTGCTCATAATCAGACAACGATTGCACAAAATTCACTGCTTCAAAAGGTTTCACTCTAAGATCATGCTTAAAAATACAAGCAATTAGTTTGTCAATTTTCTCAGCAGATATTCGAGCAGACAAAGCATATCTCAAAAGTGGAAAAAGTTCTATTGGTTGTTCATAGTAGAACTCATTCTCTAATTTAATTTCAAATACCAAAGGAATTGCTTTCTTCAAAGCTTCTGTTAAGGGACAGACATCTAATTTATCCATAACTAATCCCAAGTGGACCAACTGTTGCAAACTTAGTGAATTTATTTCATGACGCACCATCTGAAGAAGGCCTTGAATCAAAGGATTTTCTGTTGGTATTTTCAAATATGGCACCATTTTTAATAAATCTACTACTTCGCTACTTCCGAGAAAGCAAAGTTTTTTTTGTAACTGCTGGCAGAGCCTAATGAATGTTTCAGGAAACTCTGGTTGTTGCTTGTATACTGCACTTTCACTTAAAAGAAAAACAAAACCAAACATTTTTTTGCAGAAACGAGAGGTCCCGCACATTAATTTATTATCTAATTCCCTCAGAAAAGCATTCATTATGCACACGTTAACACTTTAAAAACAGCATGCTAATGACCAAACAAATTTATGCTTCAATACCTATCAGTTTTGGAGATTTCATTTAGAAGGGCGAATGCTTTAAACAAGTGTTGACTATTCATCGTCTGACGATGATTTTCTATTAGTTCAAACAACTTATCAATGGTTTTTACTTCCTGTAATGAATTCATTAAAGCATCTTGTTCAAGACCGGGATGGCCTAACTCTGAAAAACAAAGCTGTGTGAAAACAACAAATTTATGTATAGAGTTTTACTTCATACATGTACGTTAGAATGCATATTTCAAGCTAATAACATGATAGCATTTTCAATACTTTCATAAACAAATTACATTAACACAGATTGCAAATCCATAATTACTTAATTTTCGTCGTACTTTTTTTTAAACCTATACAACACAATTACCTGCTTTGTTACTTCCTGAAACATAGGAAAGCTTAAAGATTCCGAGAGGAGCGAAATACTCAAAGCGAATTGTGCATCGTTTGCAGATTGACACATTTAATGCCATAATATTTCTTATAGCTCTTAGAGCTGTATTCATCACAAATACTTCACTTAGCTCCACTACCGCAAAATATCTTTCGCACGGTGCGAAAATTCAGGCAGTACCAAATTTCCATCCAACAGTGTTTTCAATGCATAATAAGGATAAGAATTAGTGTGCCAACATGGTATATTAAAGACGATTAGATTTAAAATTGCTTACAAAAATGTTCGAAAATTCTCCTGAGAGCTGCAAGGGAATTCTGTCAACACCGAGTGTCAATATTGATTTCTAAACATTGTTATATTTTGCACATATGAAATGTTTCCTTGTTTTTGCTTTGTTCTTCAGCTCAGTAATATTTAGATCAAAACACTGTACTATTTAAAAAATATTTATATAACTCAAAATTCTGCACCCTAATTGCACTTGGCAATGAAAGGGACAATTTTCTTCAGAACATATGAAGATTCTAGGAACCATCATTCACTCTGGTGCACAACAACGATTCTATTCATCCTTCACGAGACAGAAAACCGTGCAAGGGAGACATGGCCAAGTGACGCTTACAGGACGTGAGCCCTCCTGCACGAGCAGTAGGAGGCAAAGGAGGCCGGCCCGGAGCAGCGAGAAGTCCATTGTAGCTGTGAGTCAGTTCTAGAACGGGATGGAAGAACTGAGCCGCACGGGCACGCTCTGCAGAAGCACAGGTTGCTTCACGCTCCTCATCCGTCCCGCATCCCGCATCTATCAGCAAGTGAAGGGAAGTCCTGCACAGCAGAAGGCAGACCGCAGTCCGGAAGACAGACAAAGCTCCTCGGAGGCGGTCGAGCTCCACGAGTAGATCGAGTGCGAGAAGATACGGCAGCAGAGACGCTTCCTTTTCCACAGGAAAGGAGGAATACATAAAGGTCCCAAGCACGGAATCCTTTCACTTTGTAGCCGAATCATCATCTGCCTCGAGTTGTTGCGCAACGCGTATAGAAAAAGCCCGACGACTGTGCCCAGCTTGTGCCCCCGCACGCCTGCCTTGGTGGCTTGCGTGAACTCTTCTAGACGTGTGTATCCTGACAGGATGGGTAGCTGCTTCCCATTTCCGAGTACTGAGGGAGATACTGAGAGCATGTGTGCAAGAAGGTGTAGTCGACGATAGCGCTCTGGCAGTGTGGGCGGACTCGACCCTCTTGGCTTTGTCCGTGAGCGCTCGGAGTTACCTCATGCCTTGTGCTGGGGGGAAGTTTTGGCCCTTAGTGTACGGGAAACGGAGGAGACGCTGCCTTCTAAAGACAGGGGTTGCCTTTCAGGCGGACGGCAAGCTGATCTCGCGAGCCTCTTCGTAGAACACCCTTCTTCGTAGAACAGCCCGCGTCAGAGGCCTTCTGGTTAAGGCTTCCGCGGGTGGCACCATGCGTCGCGGGTTCGAATACTTCGGCAGATAACTGACGCCACTCCGTCGTTTGGGTTCCGAGTTTCTCCTGCAACGGCGCTGGTTGGCCGAGACATTCGGGCGTGGCACCGGCGGTGGATAAAGCCGGCGGCCTCCCGATGAAGGCCGGAACAATGGGAGTCGACCTTCGGGTCCTCCCAGGAATAAAGGAGTGGGGAGTTCCCCCTCCTGTGTGCAAAGGAGAGCGGACCCCCGTCACCGGGGGACCGCCTCCGGTTTCAAGATGGAGCAGGAGCCCTCACGGGCACCTCTCCAGTTGTTCAAAGGGGCGGACCCCCTGTTGGGGGGTCCCTCCGAGTTGTCGCCTCTCCAGAAGAGTGCAAGGAAGCAAGCGAGAGCGATCCCCCTGCAGGAAGCTGCAGGGCCCCTTCTGAGTTTCGGGAGCATCCCTTCGGGGGTTGTCTTCAGAGGAGTGAATAAAGGAGCGGTTCCCTTGCGGGTTCCCTCCGGAGAAGAAATTCCTACAAGCGGATCCTTTCCGGGTTCCCTTCGGAGAAGTTGAAATGGAGAGGACACCACCCCATTAGGGGGGGGTGCTCCTCCGGAGAGAATGAGGAAGGAGATTCCCTTCGGGGTTCCCCTTCGGAGACAACCAAGGTGGGAGGTGCGATCCCCCCGTCCAGGGAGGATCCCTCCCCAAGCGTGGGAGGAACGGACTCCGAGCCCTTCCTGGATTCATAGGGCGGACCTCCATCCCGGGGTGCCCCCTATCCTGAAGAATTACACGCCCCCCTGCGGGTTGCCGTGGGTGGAGGGGCGTGGAAACATAGAACACCCTTCTTGACACGGATCCTTCTACCGCGTTTTCTTTCCTCTGATCCTACCGAACTTCGCGACCCATATTCTTTTTAGGAAAGTCCTGAGCGCTTCCAGCAGTTCGAAGACGCGTTGGAAGCACATAGTAGGCTGACGTCGGGATACGCGTGCAGAGGGTTGCTTTCCTTCTGGTGGCACAGTGCAGAGACGAGCACTGTCTTCGAGAGCGCCACACTTTCGGACTTGCAGTGGGCTTGGTCTTGTGACGCGTAGGAAAATGATTTCGGGAACCTGCTAATGAAGAGAGAATGATCAGTCGACAAAGTTCCGCTATTTCAATATCAGCCGTTTTTGTTACTCTTAATTCTTCAAAACAAGCAAATGAAAAAAAAAAATCGGAAACAATTTGTTTGTTATTTTCACATGTGCAAGGTTTCGCCTAGCAGGATGTGTCAGCTCCGATCGAAATGCCAAGGAATAAAGATCATGAGCTCTGATTCGTAATGAAACATATTTTTTGGATGGGTGTAGTTTGTGCTTGAACTGGGAGATTATTAGCGCCTGTTGTGACGGAGCAAATAGTTGTGGGGCAGTGGCATGTCCACTACCCACAACGGGAGTTCGATGCGATACGCTTCGGCTCCTCCGAGTGGTGAGTGACCCGTTTGTAGAAGCAGCATCTTTCCTCCCCTCCCGTTCCATTGCTTATCTGCTGAAGACCACGCGTGGTTGAACTCGACTGCAAGAGCTCTTCGCTAGAACCATGCAGCAGCCTCCGTTGCCGACAGCGCGCACAGCAGGAATGTTTTCTTGGAAGGCTTCGGAGGTATAGACGACAACCAAGGAATTTCTTGAGGATAAATTTCGACGCCGACCTTCACTATTATTACTGTCATCATTACTCCCTTTCTCGAACGTTACCAAGGGCACGTAGGAGAGCCGGGCGTGGTCTTTGGAAATGCGTTTGGTGCTCCAAGCCGCCTGTGAGGCGCAAGATAGTGGCTGAGACCCGCTGCTCGTCCGAAGGAAAAAAGGAACGGGTCCAGAATTGTCGCAAAGCACGACGTTGAGGAGTTCCTATTCTCTCAACGAATCCCGTAGTGAGGAGTCTGAGAAGGCACGCCGGAGAATGGTGCGCGTCATTCCGTTTGCAGCCGCTCTTCGCCGGCAACGTGGGAACCTTCTTCCGCTCTGCAAGCGGCGCTGCGTGTGCCAGGCGGCAGGCACTCGGCAAGGGTGCACCCTACACTCGCGAACTCTGTGGCACGTGCCTGCTGAGACCCGTGCTGTCAGCCACGAGGCTGCATCCTCCGCGTGTGGCACCGAGCGTTGCGGGTTCGAATTTCCAAGTGGAGGATCGACGCCAGAGAAATAAGTGCGCCGCGGGTTCGAGTTCCCCCCTCAAGAGAACGCTGGTTGGTGCACGGACTTGAAGTGCGGCACTGGTGGAAGCCCAATGCCCCCCACTGAGTGGCCGGATTGGGAGTTGACCATCCAGGAATCAAGGAGTCGGTTCCCTCCAAGGTTCCTTCCCAAGAGTGAGAGGAACGGATTCCTTCCTCTGGAGCTCTTCCTGGATTTTGCGAGCTCCACGGTGGGTGCAAAGGCAGCGTACTGCAGGGGCCACTCCTTGCGCAAAGACCTATGGGCTTGTCATGGCACATCGGGCGAAGCAGAAAGCGCTGCAGGGAAGCTGAACGACGCATTCGGCGGAGGATCCGAAGATCAGCTGCCAGTCGGATCTACGGGAAGCAAAGATTCCTCCTGAAAACATGAAGTCCCCTTGAGACTAAGATAGCAGCTGCAGAACCCCTAGGCATGGACTCGGAAGCCAAGGAGACTGGCACCCGGACGCTTGAGGCACAGGGCAATGTGGAAGTGTGGTCAGGAATCTCTACGTGGAATTCGACCTTTGACCGAGAGCCCCGGACGAAAGGTTCCACTTCGCTTCCACTGGAGTGTTTGACACCCGGTTCCGCCAGGGCATTTATTTATATAAAATAAACACACACGTCTGTGGCAGGACGTTCGATCTTGCGACGTTACTTATGAATACGAGAAGGAACCTGCCGAGAACCGGCACGCAAGGCAACGGGGTCTCCTCGGCAGCACAGGGGAAGGGGAGACAAACAAAAAGAAAAAATAAAACAAAAAGCATACAATCAAAAAACGTGGGGATGGTTCGGGAAGGGATCATTGTTTGCTGGAGGGTGTCCTCTGCATCCTTGTAAGGATGCCCGCAAGTTCCTGTTTCACTGTTTCCAGATGGGGCGATCTTGACGCTGTGCTTAAAAACAGGGCCACAAAATACATGGCGTCCTTGTCGTTCAGGCCTTCTCTGGCGTTGCACCATTTCGGTCACGGTCGCGCTGCGTGGCACAAAGTGCTTCTGGGGATGCGGCCGGCGTGATGGCGTCACGCTGGAAGGGGCGCTTCAAATCGTCTTTGGAGTTGTCCCACAGTGATCCGCAGGGATGCGGAAAAGAGTTCCCACAAGGGATTGAGGGCAAGACAATCCATGGGCAGGTGCGTGAGAGATTCTCTTTCTCCGCACCCGCTGCAGTTCGGGCTCACCTCCTCCCCCGGCTCCAATGATGTGCCACGCTGGAGTGGTGGGTTCACACGAATGTGTAACAAGCGGCGTTGAATGCTGATGTGGGGTCCTACCACAGGAGACCACATGCTCCATTCGGAGAAGCTTAGGATACGAGGATGAAATGACCGCGATGTATATAGATACGATTTTTCATGGGATCAAATTAAATTTTATATAATTCAAAATATATAAACTGAGTACAAGAAAATAGCAAGGATTTACTAATGCCTATAGTAAGAGGAAACAGACATTAGAAACCCTGGAATAAATAATAGATTTATATTACTTGCTGCATGCAACTGAAGCTGGGAAAATCAACTCAAGGTCAAATCTCTGTAGCAGCTTGCCACCTCCCTCTTCAAAGCACTGCCAGGAAGTAGCATGCTGCTACTGCTGCTGCACAGCATTCCCAGCAGGCTGCCCTCTTCCACAAAAGCAGCCTGGAATCGGCATGTTTTGCGTCAACCGCAGAGACAACAATCTATCGAAAGCCCTTCACATCCCCTCACCCCCACGACAGCATTGCAGAATACCCGAGGAAGATCCAAATGCACCGCTTGCCAAACTCACAACTCTGAGACACAGAATGGCGAAGGAAAAACGTAAGCCCCGGAGAACTCTCCGCCGTTCACTTGCACGGCAGAGAGGGAAACGTCTGCCTCCTCCCCGCAGACAATCGGGTCGAATCCTTGGCAACCCTCCCAATCCATGGCCCGCCTTCTCAAGGTGGGCTGGACGCTTGCGCCAACAACTCATCCCATCTCACTCCGCTCCTGCACTTTTTCTTTTCCCGGAAACCGAAAAGGCAAGCGATAGGGCAGCCGCTGGAAAAGTTGCCTGCCTTTTGCATGCAGCCGGCTCCTTCGAGTGCCTTGTCCTGAAAATCCTGACCGGACACTACACCCTAATGTCCCCGCTAATTCACACGCCGGATTCGACTCACGCGTTGCCATTAGGACGTAATGGCGCGCTTCCGGTTCGACGTGAGCAGCAGCCATTTTACTTTGTTCCAATTTTTCACGTTTCTGTCACATGCGCTGGAGGAGCAACTGGTGCTCCCGCGTTCCCGAAATCGCACGGGCCCTTCGTTACGAAAGGAACCTGGATCGGATTCAGCAGTCAACTGGAAGAGTAATCCCCTCGAAACGAGTCTTCGGGAAAGCAAACTCCTCAACTAGGGAGTTGAGGAAGATCCAATTGCAGTTGAAGTGCAAAAGAGCGAACTTCTGCAGTGGGAGTTGACGATCCCGTAGTGAAACGAGAGAGCTGTGGGGTCGAAACTCGCAGGTGAAAACGCCACTGTGGCAGCCGCGTGGCTTGGGAAGGCGGCCGTGTTCCCGGCCCGCTGGGGCCCTTTTGCCCCCTACCTTCCCCGTGCGAAAACAACAACGCTGGGTTCCTTCGGATATCGCACGGACCTCGCCAATGCCACCAGGTCCGAGGTGAAGAACTGGCGATCCTACATTTCTCCGCAGCCTGCGGAAATTCACAAGCGGTGTCTTTGTGGAAAATCTAGACCGTGAGGAGGGGGAATGGGAGCTGTGAACTTGCAAAGCTCACACGATTACCTTCCATCTCATGCCTTGGAACTCCTGACAAACCTTCCTATTCGCTTGACGATGCTCCTCTGAAGAAAAATATGCTGGCAAATTGGTGACCGCAGGTGATTTTTCTTAGTCCCCCTTGCCGAGCATTCGGAAATGAGCGTCTGAGAGGCCATTAACAACTTGTGCACTTTCATTCCTGGGCCCCGTTTTGCAAACTTCGCGCAAGTGGGGGAATGAAGGGAGAAGGGGGGGTTGCTTTTGTCTCTACTCCTATCGTTTGCTACTTCCCCTAGACATCCACGGGCACTTTGAACTTGAAATCCCGAAAGCACTTTCCCGTGTTCCAAAAAACAAAAAAAGAGGAAACGTTCTCCAAGAGCATACCTTCACTGCAATGCCCTTAGAAACAGACTCCTCTGGTACTAAGAATCTTTGCTTTCTGTTCCTGAATTCAAATGCAACCAAGCAATTTTATTGCACCTGTTCCGAACGGAAAGTTCATTGTAAACTTTCAGCATTTCGCCTCTCTTGCAGATGCAAGATGGGCTGCATCTTTGCCGAAAAATCTTGGAGTGCCATCCGATTTGTTTTTCCGAAAGAGAAGGGGGAGTAGGGGAGGGAAAAGGAAGGAATTTTCTTTTCTGGTTCAAGGAATCAGCTATCACCATGATGAGCCACGGCGCACTTGCGTGGTTCGAAAGAAGCGCTCCAGTGGAACCGACATCATCTTCAGGAAGAGAAAAATGCAATAAGCTCTGGTGTCACCGGAACGCATGTAGTCCACCTCCACAGTAACCTGCAAGCGGAGCAGATCCTTCGGACGGGGGTGTATGCACGACGCGCTCCGCTTCCAGGACCATCCCTCTGCCAAGGCGACCGCCACCACTGTTGACTCGTAGAACATTCCAGTGCTCCAACGGGAAAGAAAGCATTTTCAGCAGAATTTCTTCAGCCGAGGAGCTTCTTCGGCAGCTCTCCCCTTCCTCAGCCGAGAAGGGACTTATGGCCCCTGTGCGTGTGTTTTTTCTCCCCTGAGTGAGCCGGTGTTTTGCTGAAACGCGTTCGGCTCTTGTGTCGGGACACTTTGCCTCGCCCAACTTGCCTCCGCCTTCACGAGCTCGGTGCGCTTCCTGGGTTCGCTGCCGCGAGGGTACATTGCGGGCGGAGGTGAAGCTCATTAGTGGACGGACGTCTGACCACAGACGGGCCCCACAAACGGCGAAACACACATACCTTACGTCGTCTAACGATCTCTCTTTTCCTGTGCAAAAACATTCCTGTCACTAGGGAGGGGGTTGGTGCACTCCCTTGGGCTCGCAGAAGGGCACAGCTCCTCGAGTGGGTGGAATTCGATTCTTCCGATGCACCGGCGACGGAAGCGAGGGCCGGAGGAGTGGGGTAACTGCGGTCCTGACTTCCCCTTCTCCGCGCACCTACAGTCGACTTTCGCAGGAGGCTGAGGATGCCGACACCTTTTTTTCTTTCCCCTCCTCCTGCTCAGCAGTTGCAGGAGCCGCACCGGAGCGGCGCGCGTGCGGCTCCAGGATCCGGTGAGCACTCCGTACTCGAAAAGGTGCAGCACCTGCCTTTGTACTTCAGATGATAGTGGGCTGCTGATTTGAATAGCTGCGCTGTGGCAGTTTCTAGAGGAGCTCAATGAGCAGCGCCGTGCGCGGCGCCTTCCTTTCAAGAGCTCAAGAGATCCGCCTTGGACCGTCTGTTCTTTTTCCCCTTCAGGCAAACTAGTAGTCTCCTTCACTGTCGCGAGTTCGTGATGGGAGTTTCGGGCTCCAGCGATTGCATGGCTCCCAGGCTCGCTTTTCGGAAGGGTCCAGAAGCAGAGGGCCTCTTCCAGTTGTCTGAAGGCAGCCTAGGACAGGAGCATGGCTGCTTCTCTGACCACGTGCACTTTCGAAGGAGCAGATTTTCCTCTGAGATTGGAGGAGTTTCGTGGTAATCACATTATGTCAAAGATCCTGATCAACTATGACTTCAAAGGCGCAGATCTTGGGGATCGCCGCTCGTCCATGGTCCTTGGTCGGCATGCGCTATTCGTGCTGGAGCGACCGAACGCGTGGACGAGGTCAGGCGCAGCCCAGGGAGCAGTGCAGACGGGAGCAGTGCAGCTCCATATTCCGTGATGCATATAAATGTACTCGCCATAAGGTCAGAGTTCGAGGAGTCGACATGCCTCGTAGCGGAGGTGTATGAAACGTGCGAGAACGGCGCGCTACTGATCGCCGAGTCCGTCGAGCCGAGAAAGCACGCTCTTCATCACACTACTGATCTCATCGGCGCATGAAGAGGCCACTAGGCGGCAGCATGTTCGTAACGATCGACTGGTGTTCTTAGTATGAGCATCAGGAGGCAGAAGGAAGCCACATTCATTGGGTGAAAAGTTGCCTCTGACCGAATAAATTGCCACATCGAGCAAGCAAGACGAATTCCAGCCGGATGATTTTAGGAATGTCAAGAAATCTTGAAGAAATGGATAGAATAGCAATACGAAATTCTTTCAGATCCCTTTCCAGATGCAGATGGTGGTAAGGCGAAAATTTGTTGATCCGCGCTGGAGGAGCACGGAGGTGAGGGAAGGTGTCAACGCGTTTCGGAGTCTCCACACCCTCTTTCGGTCTTTCCTGAAATGGGTTACGGAATGGCACGAAGACAAACCAGCACAGAACGCGGGTGTTTGCGAAACACGGGCCGCGTGGGAGGAACCAGAAACCATTAAGAAGCATAGCTGCGATTCCATGACAACCATCTGTACCGAGGAGCCATTCACACGAGGATGGCACCTGGGAATTCTGGATGGGGACTTTGGCGTGGAGCCGCCAGATCACGCAGTTGTCGGAATCGGCAACAGCATTTTTTCTGGAGGGAATGCCAGAGTTCTTGCACAGAATTCGACAACCCAATGGCGAAAAGCAATGAGAATTTGTTAGGCTCTGAGAAACTGCAGTGCTTTGGCAGCAGCTGAAGGTTTAGTCCTTTGGATTCCTGGATACGTGTAAGGTTTGCTCCCTGTGATGGGAAATTTTGTTGGGGATCGGTCAATGCCTCCTGTTTTCCTGTCTCATCGTACTCATCGATTCAAAGTCTGTGGTCCAAGTGCACGCTCACAGATATCCATCTGTTGTACAACTGCTCGCATACACTTTACGGTTCCTCCGGGAAGAGTTCAGTTGATACAGTTCTGATGATTGATACAGCACGCTGCCTTCAGCAAACTTGCCGTTGTCCAGGAAACCAAGTACACTGCCATTAGAACACAAGTTTCGTGTATGGGTTCATCGGCATTCCCCCCTGAAGGTCTTTCACTCGGCATTCGGATCCCATTTCCCGGGCCTGGAGGTGCTTCAAACTTAAAATCAATTTAGGCGTGCAATTTTCGGGACGAATCCAGCAATTTCCATTGAGATAAACGGATTCTTGCGCAAAGGCCAAAGGCCAAAGGCCAGGCACAAAGGCACAAGGCTCACGGCCTCCCTGAATTACTCGAAGGCCAGCTAACAGTTAAATCAGGATCCTCATACTAAGCAATTGATCAGTGAAGTTCCTGTACTTCTGGAGGAAATTCGGAATTTCCTTCAAAAGCTGACCAATGACTTTGAGGCCAAAGGAATTTTAGCCTTTCAGCCGACTTTGGGGTGTTGGAATGCGAAACACCCCAAAGTCGGTCGAAAATTCAATTCTCATCGAGCCAGTTAGAAGAACTGAGAAAGGGTTCATTCTTTTCGTGGGCGCATTTCACGGGAAAGACTGTGCTGCGTGTGTGCGAGAAAATTTATGCACGACGGAAGAACCGAATTCTTTCGGATTTGGAAATTTTCGAGCGGGCAGGTTTCATGGATTTCCTTCTTCATCGGTCTTCTTCATCATTACTCCTTTGTGATTGCCGAATAAGCTAGAAACGTTCGAGATGACTCTCCCAACGATAAGACAACAGGTGCCAAGTATGCTGTGACCCCAAGTCCTTCATCTGAAATGAGATGCTCGCCTGCTTGCCCCTGGTTTAATTAAAACTGCTCCGATGGCGAACGAAATGAAGGTTTTCCACTGACTGAGGATACCGAACCCATGAATTACGAGCGAGCACCACATTGGTGAATCTGCTGGCTCTCTGGATTAGTGGACGGATGCCCGATGAATGCAAAGGATGAAGGCCATTGTGATGGCGTCCATCTCACATCGAAGTGAAGTATGTCGTACTATGGGTGTCACTGATGATAACAAGTGAAATTCACTAACGCACTGTTTTTGTTCATGGATGACGACGGAAATTTCGAGAAGGCCAGTGGAACTGGACGTACGATCGGGCTCGTCCCGTTGCCATGTGTAGGTATGTAAACTGAAAGGCTGAATAGCGTGAGCGAACACGTAAACACATGACGGTAACGCAGTGTTACTCCATCCTTGTTTGCGCGCCGTGTTTTGCCCAACTCACCTAAATTAATCCAATTTGACTTGCCGGACAAAGAAAAACACGAAACTCGCTTAAACTCGAGATTGCTTTCTGGAAATTTCTAATGGAGGGCACTGAAATCTTGATTGAGCTTCACATTCTAACTGGATCTCGAAACTAAAACCTGCGTCACCTTTTACGAGCAGCAGTGCGTTCCAAGGAGTGTCATTTTCCGCGGCAAAGGAATGACTGTTTTCAACTTTCTTTCTAGGGCGAGTGGTTCAATCCTACAGCCACAAGTCAATTCTTCACTGAGTTTCTCCACATCGTTCGGACGTACTCATACGACAGTGATGGATGAACGAGTTCCAAGATCACGTTTCAGAGGAAAGACCGAATCTAATTATCCGTCGACGGGTGTCCTCACGAGCAAACGGTGACGATGGCCACGTACACATCCGAGCTACCAGCGTTGACTGACCCGAGTCCTAAGCCATCAACTACACTTGCAAGAACCCTCGCCATTGGCTTCGTGCTTGCAGCTTCTCCGGCTGCACCGCCATATTTTCATGGAAATCAATGCATATTCATGCCTGAATCTCTCATCGCAGAATTGGTACGGAGTTTCGCTTCGATTGGCTCAGCATTTTGTACGTTGCTCAACGGTACACTGAGCATTTAAAAAAAAAAAAATGGTCTGCTTATCGGCGACAGCTCCTACTCCGAGGCTTACGTTTCCGATAATCTGCAGCTCACCTTTTACTCATCCCGATTTCCTTGCAAATCGGTGGACAATTCGATGTGTCCCCGAATCGGTACCTCGACAAAATTCAAGCAATGCTCTTCAAAATGGTTCGGTTTATCTTGAACATTCTTATACTATTCATGTGGTCAGCTCATTGCCTTTCCGGCAAGATTCGGACCCTGTCGGGGCTGCAGTGCTCTTCGAATTCGGAAGGTGACCCAACACTTTTCGTGTTGAGTCACCTCGGAAGCAGTGTTGGGCCACCTTGGAAGCAGCTAGAAGAGAAAATTTACTAGTCATGGTCTAACAACTAAAGAACAAGATATGCAGGACTTGTTCAATCAGATAACTGAATTGAAATCTGCTGACACCCAGTGTAGCTGCTCTTCAGTCTCATCTCCTGGATGCAGCAGTGAATCTGTTGTTGGAAAAATTAACTCGTGAACTTGACCCTACTAAAAATAAATTGCAAGAGACTCAAAATGAACTCAGTGCCTAGAAAATTACTCCTGACAGTAACACAGGAAAGCTGCTTTTGGCCAAATGTCGCATGCTCTTCCAAGAGAATCAAACACCAGGGATGACACAGTCTAGGTTGCTCTGTTATCTCAAAACTGAGTTCCCGGTATTGATAATTTCAACGAAAAGAAAATCTGCTAAAACAGAATCGTTATTTTGATAATTCCATTCAGGGCGTAAGAATATTTTCTACTGCTGATGCTGTGTTCTACACAGCATTCCAAAAAGTTAATTAACGAAGTATCTAATGAAAAGTAAAATGTCTCATTCAAATATCCATTCCAACAAGCAGGAAAACTGCAAGCTGATTAAATTCTGCAAAAAATTTATTGTAGAAACAATCGAACAAAAGAATCATTTTTGATTTTAGTTTTTCTTTAATATTCGGCAGCAAAGGGATAATTTGGATGGTCGGCAGTCCTGGAAGATCAGGTTGCAAAAATCTTCACAGGTAGCATGATTTCTTACCATTCTACAGCGAGATATCGCTTCTGTTTATTTAAGGCGAGAAGCCTGGTCATGTCTTCATTGTCCAACTCAAAATCAAAAACTCCAATGTTTTCCTCAATACGACTTTTGTTCACAGACTTTGGGATGACGGCAATACCACGCTCAATCTTTATTTGATCGACAACGTGGTTTCGAATCTCATTCTTCTACTCACCTGAAATCGTATGAGGATCTGCGCAACTGTTTTCTTATGTTTCTGTGCAATTGACTGAATGCACTTATCATCAAAAAGACTCTCATCATCATCCGGAGCATTAGGTCGATCCCTTGATCCCAGTGGACTGTAGGCTGTCAACACAATATTTTTTGATTTGCAATATTCATGCAATTTGCTTTGGTTCAGGTAAGGATGACATTCCACCTGAAAGACACTAGTTCTATCCCAAACTTCGCCCCATAGCAGACCTGATTCACCACAGGTGGAATAGTGCACACATCTAGAATTCGCTTAATCTGCTGGCTGTTAAAATTGGACACTCCCAGAGAGCGCACTAATCCTTTGCGAACACACTCTTCCAGGGCAGTCCATGTATCCACATAATCAACATCACCGTACAACCATTTGCCAGAAGCATCTTTTGGGAAGAGCTCATCCCCTTCCTAATAAAGAAACTGGAAGTAATGTTAGTGTCAGCATTCCCTTAGCATTCCTTGAAAGCCATGGGCCAATGCACAAGATACAGATCGAGGTAATCCAATTGGAGATCTTTTAAAGTTTTCTCCAGTGCAGGTAACACCAGGGCAGGACGATGGACAGTAGACCACAATTTGCTGGTTACAAAAATCTCATCCCTGCTAATGGTGCCATCCTGGATTTTCTCTTGAATGGCGCTTCCCACTTCTGCTTCATTTTGATAGACAAATGCACAGTCAATGTGGGAGTAGCCCACAGATATTGCATGCTTCACTGCTTCATATACTTCTGTAGGTTTGGACTAAAACAAGAATTGCTAATCAGTAAAAACAGTCAACAAATACATGCTTGAAGTGTTTTCAATATAACTTTTGTCCAATGACTTTACTGATCCTTCTTAATTTTCACTTGATACTGATCAAGGTTCGTTCTTGCTTTCACGATGTTATTAATTACACATGCTTCCTGCATTTGATTTGAACGTAAATGGGAGTGGAATTTCCGAATCGAAAGCACTTGGAATGAAGTGTATTATTTCATAAGCACAAAATATTCTCTCATTTCTTCAAAATAGACTGATGGCCATTATTGCATGACTTGATATCTGCTACATCAAGGTTGCAAGGAGAAAATGAACTGTTATGTTGTTTCAAATTTCTACTAGTGATCAAACTTATTTAAGTTCATGTATTTACATTGTTACCCATACCCATTAGAAAAATATGAAGTGTTACTGCCTCGGTTTCAGAGTCTAACTTACACATATGAACACCACATGTTAGGTAACACAATGAATTGTTTTCATGTCCAAGATTCTCAAAATAACTAAGAATGAATTGGTACCACTTATATCTTTCTGCTTCATGTTTTTCCTTTAAAAGTATGATCTTTCTCTGTTCTTAGGATTGCATGTTAGGGTAGAATATCAAAAAGAGAAAGTAAAAAAAAAAAAAAAGGCCAAAATCATCGAAATATTTTTAGTTTTTATTAATGGGGTAATGATGCCTCTATCATAATGCACACCACTGTCAAAACAGCTTGTTTTCACATATCAAATAACTCCTTCACATAGCAGCATTACAGGAATCTTTTATGCAAGAAATTCAGATTATGAATCAATTTATTTTGTAGACAAGTAACGAAAAAACAAAAAACAAACAAATCTCAATGACAACAGATTTTATTTTCTTAAAATCCTATATGAACACTGGTACATTTAATCCACAATGACTACGGGCATGTATTCAAACTCCTCTTCAGACCAGAGAAGTGAATTAGAAACATGCTGATAGAGATCATAATGAAACTATTTTCAAGGCCAGTTCCTTCATGCTTCCACTCCCAAAATTTCAATGCTGCCTTGACTGTTCTCAGTTTTCAGATTCAAAACTGTAAACCTAAAAACCCAGTGCATTTAGTTCCTGGAAATGCTCAACATATCCAAACTCTCCACATTACAAAAATCCAAAGTTCAAAGATTAGCTTTCATTCTTGAAATGTCCTTCTTGAATAAATAGCTCCTTAAAATCGCTGTTACTGTCATACTATGGAGCTGTTGTTCTTACTTATCCTTTTGTTGCATTTCATTCTACATAACCAAACAGAATTTATGAACTCTAATGATACAGATACTGATGGTCACTATTTCAAAGAATTCCATGGGACTTCAAAATAATGCATTTCATGTACGTCTCGACAAAAACAAAGCTACCTCCCTTGTGGCACTCACTCAAAAAGAAATGTGGACATTATTATAATGTATTGACACCATCGAAACAGTTCTTTGTTCCAAAGTATGTTTTCAATTCTAAAATGAACTGGTGCTTTCTTCCTAAGAATTCTCATTAGCACAAATTCTAGGCAGTACAATGTGCAAGTATAATGAAGCCAATGAGCACACAAATTTGATTATCTTCATCATGTTTACTGTGTGTATCTCCTTTGGAGACTTCATTGATTTTCCTGAACTTAGCCATCACACTCTTTGTTACCAAATACACTGATACTCCTACAGTAGCAAAAATGCTTCACTGGGATTGATGTGTAGGAAAAGCTGCAGCTCATACACTAGCATTTTCAATCATGCTATTTAAGCAAATCACAAATGCTGTAATTCACTCCAAAAACTTTAGTTATTTTACTCTTGATTATTTCCCCTTCACTTGCCATCCTGTAATCTTCCTTGATCACAATCATAGAAACTCTTTTTGATGGCTCTGTGTTGAGTGTTCAGAATAAGGAAAAGATGGAAATAATGTGGAAGAATGAACGAATCGAATCAAGTACTCTTAATTTTTTTTCTCAGAGTTATTTGCTATGTTCATTCTAGTGTGTTTCATTTTCTGGCATTCCAATCAACGCATTTGCCACTGTTTCTTTTTGGTTTTACAAACTCATATGCATACATGAATTCCTTCGTTGAAAGAAGCAAAAAAACTTACTCAAAAGCCACATGCAAAATAAAAATACCCACATAAATGTGGATGGCCACAATATTTTGATTATTCTTGCCCACCCTTCACTGACTTGCTAACTGCTTGAGCTTCAAATTTCAGTAATCAATACCACAAGAGACCTGAACGCTCACCACTTATAGGCATCGTGGCCAAGCTTCAGATTTCATCCCATTCGTTAAGGCACATTCAGAGAAAACCTGCATGCTTGAGCTCCGGGCATTAATTCCTGTGCACTTCCGAAGTAAAAGAATGGACTCGCATTCCCATCGATTCATTGGCATTGAAAATGTGAGGAATGCAGAGGAACGTCCTTCATTCAGGGCAGGACACGCCTCCCGAAAACGAGAAAGGTGCTTTGCAGATCTTCCTCGAGGCACCGTCCCTGATCCCCACGGGCTTCCTCGAGGAGCCTCCGGGGCCGTCTTTTCCCCAAGTACCACCGACCTTCCGTTGCGTGGACTCCGCCTTCCGCCTTGGGCGACCAGCCGGAAGCACTCAAAGGCCCCATCGCACGAAGCAGAACCGTCGCTGCAAATGCTGCAGATCAAAGCAGATCTTCAAAGAAAGCAGAAAAAGGAAAGCACTGGCGTAGCTGACGGATCGCCAAGAGCACAACTGGCAATTTTCTCTTCGGAAGCGGTCGGACTCGTGAGGGTCACGTGCACCGACACCACCTTCCCGCGCACACGGAGCCGGCAGTTTGAAGGAAAAGGAACACGATTGGGTTCCCGAATTACCTTCCACGTTCCCAAACCCAGGATCGGGATCGCGTAGTTGTTGGAAAGAGGTAGCTTTTGTCCAGCTCGCAGCATCACGTGACCGGCAACTCCCTCGTAGTACACTCAACCAACCACCACCGGTACTTCCGCGTGTCAGAGTGATCGAAGCACGTGGACGTGCCAAGCAGCATGGGAAGGCGGAGAAGACGCCCTGCCTGCTCAGAAGTCAACTAAATGGATTGTGGCCGTAATTTTCAGCCCCCCTTTTCCCCTGCTCTTGCTGATTTTTTGTTCATTCCTTTGCATTCGCGAGTCCACGAGAAACCTCTATGAGTTGGGGGAAGAGTAATTAGCAGTTAACCTCAAGAGCAGTGATTCTTCCGATTTAATGAATTCCTCCTCCCAGGCAAAGCTCCATCGGCAGTGGAAATTTGGGCATTATTCTTGCGCACGTGGCAAAATACCCCTTTTCTGATTAGGGAAGGAACCCTCATTCCTTCATTTACCATTTTTTGCACGTGGTTGGACCACCGGTTCAATCACAGAGATGATGATGATGATTTACCATGTTCCCACATCCCCGGAAAGGTTGAAAACGGGAGCCAAGAACTCTCACAGGTCGGCATTGCAAAGCTGAAGGCTCTGTTTGGAAATGAAAATAGTACAAATGCATAAAGTGGACAATCATGAAGGATAAAGCGATATTCAAAAAATGAACTATGCAATGTAGAATCTACAGAGACCTTTAAAAATAAAAAAATAAATAAATAAAAATACAGTACACGGATCGGTAAAGGAATTTCTAATACAACTTTATTTAACTTCATTGCGATGTTTTGGCATCGTCTTGTCGTATTATGTATCTCATGCCTTCATTTCATGCCTTTTCCATCAAAGCACGGCTTCAGTTTATGTGGAAAAATCACTGGAAATCCCTAGCACGAAAAAGTATACGGGAAAAACGTGTCAGCACGCAAGATGAAGTTTTTGATGAGCCTAAAAAAAAAACAGCAATTCTGAATTCGATTCCTGGATGCCATCTCTTGAAACCGGAAGAGAATCATGATCGGCATGGCGTCTGTGGCCATCTGGTCTCTTGTCGCCGAAGCTTCTAGCTGACCACTCGAGGTCACGTAAGCATCGCAAGCTACGATCGACGCTCCACTGGTGAAGAGGCGTCCTAGCATGTCTTTCACTTTGTCCCTTGGGAATCAGAAGGTTTATCTCCCGGATTTCCGGGACACTTATCATTAAAATAATACAGATACAAGTAATGTGTCCAAGTGCTGAAACACTTAGTGTACCACGTAAGTCCAGCTTGCCATTCTCCGGTACGGAGAACGTCGAGGTCCGCTGTCGTGGAGAAGGGAGAGGGGGAACCACAAAAAACAAGCAAACAAAAAAGCCAAGAAAAAAGCGGAAGGGAAATGTTCCTTGGGGAGGGAAGAGCGTGGAAGGGATTACATCACGCCGGGAAACGTCCTCTGCGTCCCGTCCTGGATACTGACTAGTGGTGTTCTCATATTGTCCAGGTAGAACCATCTTGAGGCGGTCTTCAAAAAGATCTGCTCCCAGTGGATGACATCCCTGACTCTTCTCCCCGGGTTCTAGGCTGCCACGATTTCGCAGACTCAGCGAGGGACGCAGCTGGCGGGAGAGTGGCATCACGCAAGAAGAAGCGTCCAGAAATTATCCCTATGGTCGCCTCCCGGAGTTTCTAGGATCGTCAATCGCGTTGCCTCTTGGAAATTGGAGGGTCGCTCGTTACGAGCGTTTCCAAACACTTCAGAGGGTGCAGCAAAGTTTCCTTTTGCCCGCACATGGGGCCATGCTTCCTCTGAACTCCAGTGGTGACGGGGTGCGTTGCACGGGATGGACCAATGCGGGAATCGCGGCGCTGAGTCCTGCTGCTTGAGGGGAGGCAGGAAGCTGTCCAAGCAAACCTCGGGGACTTCCACTTCCTTCGACGGGATTCCAAGTTGAACCTCACCCAGCAGGAAGTCCTTTGGGAAGGGCGACGGGGGTGGAAGCCTCAGTCAGCTGACCCGCGGTCCAGCAAGCCCAGCAGTTTTTCCTATCCTGAGGTCTCGCAGGACACCTGCCAACTTGCCAGTCGTCTCTGTCTCTGCAGTTCCTCCAAAGGAAGGACAGCGGTGCAGCAAGTGGGTTTTTTTGTACCCACGAGGTCTTCCTGGAGCGTTCCGTGATATCTCCCAACAAGCGGTGAGTGCGATTGGAGCACCGCAGGCACTGCGTCTCTTTTAACCCTTTCTGCCTTCGCGCCCACGCACCCAGCTCTTTCCCGTTTCCAGACCCTACAGTTCCTGGACGAGGAGGAGATCCAGGCGTGGTTTTGCGCGCCAAGGCAACAACCTGCCAAAGCCCTCAGGGGGGGGCAGTCTCGGAGGTTGTAAACGAGGACCGAGGGCGAGTCCCTTCAGGATGGCTGCTCGAGTGGCAGAGGAATCGAGATGGGACGCATCGACGGTTGGTCCAGTATTTCGCTGCCGGTGCGAGCCGTCTGAACTGCAGCTGGCGTTCCATCCGAGGCACTCGGGACCTCCATTTTCCCCAAAGGGCAATCCTGCGGAAGTTCTTCGTCTGCTTTCTGACCCTCTCCGGTGCGGGGGGGAGAGGTTCTGAAGTGAGCAGGGAGAAGTCGTCCGCTTACACAGCTGGTGCAGCGTGGTCTGGGAGGCTGAACTGGGTCCGCTTGGGAATCCCCATGGTCAGGTGCTTTGAGCATCTCGGTGCATCCTTGGGGATTTCTCCCAGTCTGAGACCCACGGTACAGTGTCTCCGGAAAGAAGAGCCGGACCTCGGCCCGTTCCAAGATGGCAGATTCCCCTTGCCGGAACGGGTCGTCATATCGAACCCTTTTGTGACTCCATCCTCCGCCTCTTGCCTTTTTTGCTCCCTACCCCCCAAAAATAAAAAGTGAACCAAGGACCTCCTGAGGAAAGTCTTTGAGGGAAGGGCAGAGGTCGCGTTCCCACTTGGGGGACTTGTGGGCACTTTGCCGTGATGGTGGTCTTGGCCTCCGGGCGCTGAAGCAACTGAAGTTGCAGATCCAGTTCCAAACGCTTACCCTCGTGGCAGAGATGTGATGCACCACCTGGCGCGAACCTGCGCACCTCCTCGTCCAGCAAGCCACCGGCAGCGTGAGACTCGCATCCTTCCTTGCGCGCCGTCCACTCATTTTCATCCACAGACGGACTGCACCTTCGGTGGGCGGCCACGCTGGCTAGGAAAAACGGATGGATCTGGTGCCGCCCCACGAAGGGTAGTGCCTGGTTGCAGGAAACCGTTCACACGTGAACGAGGAGCCAGGAGCCAAGCGCGAAACAGGTGCGACATTCCCTGTACGGGCCCTACAACAACTGCACGCTCCGGGAGATCCTTGAAGATCCAGGGAAGAGTGTGAACCTCCCTCGCTACCGCTCTGCCCTCCCTGAGGGAACACATGGGCAGCATCCTTGCGGCTAGATAGGAGGTTACTGTAGAAATCTCCATCAGGAGAAGAGGACTGTTGCCCGCGTCGGAGACCTTGTGGTTAAGGCTTCCGCGTGTGGCACCATGCATCGCGGGATCGAATACTCTGGCAGAAACTGACGCAACTGCGTCGTTGGGTTCCGAGTTTCTCCTGCAATGGCGCTGGTTGGCCGAGACATTCGGGCGTGGCACCGGTGGTCGTTTAAGCCAGAGGCCCCTGATGAAGGCCGGAACAATGGGAGTCGACCTTCGGGTCCTTCCAGGAATCAAAGGAATGGGGAGTTCTTCCTCCGGTCGTACAACGGAGAGCGGACCCCCTTAGCGGGGGTACCCTTCCGGTTTCAACATGGAGCAGGAGCCCTCACGGCACCTCTCCAGTTGTTCAAAGGAGAGGACTACCTGTTGAAGGGTCCCTCCGAGTCGTCGCCTCTTCACAGAGTGTGCACAAGGAAGCAAGCGGGAAGCTGCAGCGCCCCCCTGCTTGAGTTTCGGAAGCGTCCCTTCGGATTTCTCTTCAGAGGAGTGAACAGGAGCGGTTCCCTTCCGGATTCCCTTCGGAGAAGTTGAAATGAAGTTGAAATGGAGAGGACAGCCCCTCCCCATTGGGGGGGGTGTCCCTCCGGAGAGAATGAGGAAGGAGATTCCCTTTGGAGTTCTCCTTCGGAGACAACCAGGGTGGGAGGTGGGTGCGATCCCCCCATCCGGGGAGAATCCCTTCCCAAGCGTGAGAGGAACGGACTCCGAGCCCTTCCTGGATTCACAGGGCGGAACCCTCCTTCCGGGGTGCTCTATCCTGAAGAAAAGAATTACGCCCCCTTGCCTCAGGCGGAGAGGCGTGGAAACAAAACAGTGTGTTCAAAAGGGCCACGTGCGCCGCGAGGCACGCGACCGGCTCTTGAGGCTCACTTAGCAAACCAAAACAAAGAAAACCCGAAGAAAAAAAAAAAAGAACCCAAGGATTTCCATCATCCTAGGCCAATAGTAACGATCCCCTCGCGGGGTCGCTACTGGCCTTTAGAAAAAAAAAAAAAAAGAGGACTGTGCGAGTGGACGACGGGCCGGCTTACAGACGCTGAGACAACGAGTGCCCAGCCCCGAGGACTTTTGCTCTGGGGTGAACTCTTGGATATTTCGGAGGAAGATCTGCAGTGGTTCCCAGTGCTTTTGGACACTCGTGCCCTCCCTTTAAAGTGGCAGGAGTTGACGCTGCTGCTGTTTCACTGGGGCCTGCCGTGCATCACTGGACACGAGGGTGCGTGGACCCCCCGAACTGTGCCAGGTGTGGGAGGCGGAAAACCGTTCGCACCTGCTTGTGGACTGTGTTGCCCTCTGGTTCCTCTGGGAACGCTTTGCCGCGACCCTAGGAACCCCTAGTGGCAACTCCAGGGACTCTCTGAAACCTCTCTTCGTTAGCGCCGCCCTTTGGTCCTCAGCCTCGCTAGCAGCCCTCTGCTGCCTACGCGGGATTGTAGCGGACTGAAGCGACGTAAGAGGAGGGCACAGCGACAGGGATGCCACATTAAGATGGCCCCATCTGAAGAGCAGGATGCAACAAGAGCTTGCTGGCATCCTCGACAGGATGTAGAGGGACCGCCCCCAGCAGAACGTGATCCCTTCCCTCATCCATCCCCAAGTTTATTTATTTTCATTTTTTTTGTTCCTTTTTTTTGTTGTTGTTTGCCCCCCCCCGCCTCCCCTTCCTCTTCTGCCGCGACTGAGCTCACCGGTCTGCGTAACGGTACCCCGACAGGCTCCCGTTAAATTGCACATGGTTGGACCACCAGTTCAATCACAGAGATGATGACTGTTTCTTTTTTTATATATATATGGAATAAACTCCCCGGTGCACCCGGGTAACCATCCGCAGTCCGACATCAGGCACGGGACCCACACCTGGCGCGGTTTGGGAGTGCCAGCGATAAGCGACGAGGTGCAGCGCAGATTGTCCCAATGCAGAAACAGCAGCGCTTCGTGCGGAAACACCGAGGTGTTCCAACACCAGGGACTTCAACACTATTCCCGCCACGCGTGTTGACTCTTCGAGTTAGGGGTTTCCTGGGAAGGGACCACTCTATGAATCCAGGGAGGCTCCGGAGGAAGGAGTCCATTCCTCTCTTGGGAAGTAACCCCGAAGGCAACATTCCACCCTGGTTGTCTCCGGAGGGACCCCTTGGAAGGAGCCAAGACGATGGGGCGGACGTCTCTGCCTCATCTCTTATCGCGCTTGGCTCCTGACTCCTCGCCCACGTGCGAACGGTTCCCTGCAACCAGGCGCTCCCGCTCGCGGGGGGGAGGGGGACAGGAGATCCAGAGGATATTCTTCCTGGCCAGGTGGCCACCTGCCGAAGGCGCGGTTCGCCATGGATGAGGCTGCGAGGACGGCGCTCAAGGAGAGACACGATTCCCACGCTGCCAATGACTTGCTGGGCGAGAAGGCGCGCAGGTTGGTGCTCGGTGGTGCTCCACATCTTTGCCACGAGGACAAACGTCCGCAACTGGGGCTGCAGCTCCAGTCGCTCCCGTGTCGAGACAGGCCTAGACCGCCGTCCCGGCGAGGAGTGAACAAGACTCGGGCCTCCCTTTGCCCCCAAGAGCGATCCGGAGGAGGTCCTCCGTCCGCTTTCTGATGCTGCATGGCGAAGGAGCAAACAAAAAGCAGGGGTCAGAGGAGGAAGGCCACGAATGAGTTTTGCAGGACAGCTCGTCCCGGAAGGAGGAATCTGCCATTCAGAAACGGGCTGAGCGTCGATTCTGCCTTTTGGAGGAAACAGGACCAGCCTGTTGTTGCGCAGAAGTTTCTCAATGAGATTCCCAGGTACTTCAAGCACCTGATCGTGGGGATCCCCAAACAAATCCAGTCCGGTTGCCCTGCCCGTGCCTCACCAACGGGAAGCACAGTCGCCGACTTAGTCCTGTTTCTATGCACAGCAGCTTCTCGGTGGATCAGATAGAGGGATTCCTCGAGCGATGCTGTCGGGGCTGACATGGTTGACAGGACCACCTTCAGGGAGGCGCAGCAATCTGTACGTGGGCATCTGATGGCCAAGCCAGGAGCTCCTGTTCTTTCAAACTGCCGTCCTATTCGTCTAACAGGGAAGCCCCGAGAGCCCTGGAAAATCGGCTTCCCGGGAACAGCGTGCATTCCTGTGTGAGACGCCGTCGAGATTTTCTTGACTCTCTCTGGCCGCCGGATGCGCAATCCCTCGTGGCTCTCCGGTTTGACCACTTCCTTTGCACCACCGAATGCAAAGCATCATTGTTTGGTTCCCTTTGCCTCGCGGTGCGCGCTCAGAGCGATGCGCAGGCAGAGAGAGGTCTCTGAGAGAACTGGAGGCCGAAGCTTCAGAGGAGGAAATTTCCATCAGTCGAGAAAGCTGCCATCTCCAGACAGACCGAGTCCTCCAAATCGACACGCAACTGAATGCGTTTCATCCACCCGCTTCTCGAGAGTTGCGGCATGCAGAGAAAAATTGATAGATGGCTTGAGTTAGCCCTTTGACGCTGGGCAAACAGCGTAGTCGTAAACGCTTCCAGCGATCCATCAAGTGAAGGATTACAGGAACAGCAGGAAAGCTGAAGCTGCAACGTCCGGTTCGCTTGCGAGAAACGCAGGAATGCTCCAGATGCCTGCAAGTCGTTGCTTCGTTGCTCGCGGAGAAGAGCAGGCAGCTTCCCCCAGGAAAGACCACATCCATCGGATGTAAACTTCACACAAGCACTCTAAAGATTCCATTGTAGATAGATGATGAGCGTCCACTCCTGTTGCAGTCCCAAAAGGCTGGAAACCTTCTCAGTGAGCACACAATATAGAAATGCTCACGGCTGCAGCTGCTGTAAATATCAGCACCTTCGGTGCATCAGGTTGAGATCTTCTAGGTCAGTTTACTTCATTTCATGTTTTTTTTTTTTTTTTTTTTTTTTTTTTTAAGGGGGGGGGGGGAGGGGGTGATCTCAGATGTGTATTTTTTTGAAAGGTCAACCTTCCACTGCATTCTGCTGTTTTACTTTGGAAAGCGTACGTTCAAGAATTTTCTCCACCGTAATTCCTGCAGCCCTTTTTTTTTTTGGCACCGGAGGCAGGCAAGCAAATGCCATTTATGCCATAATGAATTCAGGGATTTCCCTGCTTCGCTCATTTCTAAACCGATCGAGATGGATGGATCCTTGCTCGTAAACGAAAATGTTTCCACGCCTGTGGTTCCTGTGACGAACGTTTCTTTTTTCTGCAAAGCCCTCGTTGGACAAGGTCATGCACCCGTTTGATCAATTTCCATATTCTAAGCAATTTTTTTTTTCTTTCTCTCTTTCTTTTCTCTTCATTTGCGGTGAAAGTTTTCATTTGGGTGTGGACTCTGAGCTTGTATAACGGTTGGGATGGACCAGCGTGCTGACTGAAGGAGGTCTCGCGGGTCACTTTCAAGCGAACCCTCCACAGTGCTCAAACACGGACAACAGCGGCGCGGGAAGGAAGGGAAACTCCTCAACAAGACGCTGGAGGCAAAGATCCGGGAACACGTTTGCACGGTCCACCACCTGCTGTATCTTGAAACTTCACTGCTAAGATATATCTGTATCGGACCGGGTTGATGACACTAAATCGAATGGGATTATCGCTTTTACTGTGGGAAATGGGGAGATCGTAAGCCGCTACTGCTGCGGATGCTGTGCTGCTTGAAGAAAACACGGTACGCCGCTCAGAGCTGGAACACAGCCAATAAGAACTCCGAGTTGTAATGCAAAGTTGGCTGTTTGTATGTGTACGCAGCCAACTGCGCATTGTATTTACACGGTACGTGTAAGCCACCTTACTCTTCGTAAGTTCATGCTCCAGCGACAGCTCAGCCATTCTTTGGCGGAATACGCGATACCGCCCAACGCGTGGGGCCTGGGGACTGGGTCTCAACGGTGAGAACCTGAGGAACACCTCCACAACTTCCTGTAGGGAGACCGCTTCCTCTGCTTCCGTATGGACACTCGAGGGCTGGGACGAGACGGAACTCTCGGACCGAGGGTTCCGCACGAATTTCCCTGTAATTTCCGGAACCGGATCCGGGGAAAGATGCCAGGGACGAGTGCGCCTTCTGGGAGGCTCGGAGTTATCTCAGAAAGTGGACGTGTGAAGAACGGGCGAGTTCAAGTCTGGGGGGAGGGGTGCAGTTCGACGGGACCCTCCTGGAGATCCCCACGGGCAGGTAGTTCAAGTACCTTGGCGTTCCTTTGGGCGACTCCGGCGCTGCCGAAGCGTGGTCGGACTGCCTTCGGAAGGCTCTTCACTCGGTTACTCCGAGGCTTTTTTTTTTTTAACAAAAATGAAACCACATAAAACAAGAAACAAAGTTCCTTGTGCTTCATTAAAAAAAAAGAAAAGAAACAAAAAAAAGTTCACCTTGGGAGGTCACTCCGACTTGCAGGTCAGCTTAGAAAACTCTCCGAAGCATTGTTGGGAACAAGATGGTATATAAATGAATTAAGGAGGGTAGTGGATGGGGTCACCGGGATTCCTACTCCTTTTTTAAAACTGCTGCATGGTGTTGGCGAACTCCCTGCTGACTTCTGTCTTGAGATGGGACCACCTGCAAGCCTTCCTCATGAGGGAGGCAGCAATGCAGGTGGCTTCCCGTTGTCGTCGCTGCAGACTTCAAAAGGCTGAGATGATCCTGACCCGTTCTTGGATGGTAATTTCTTCTTGCCTGAATGGACCGCCATTTGGAACACTTTTGTTGCTCCCCTCTTCCCCCTGTTTTTTGTTTGCCCACTCCTTTACTGGGCCAAGCTCCGGGCTCAACACCTGTTGAGGAACGCCCTTTGGGGACCTGCGAATCCAGATCCGCCCCAAAGACTCGTCGGTTCCGAGTGGGGATATCGGCTTAACTATCCTGATGCTGGAGAGAATCGGGCCTCAAGTGCAGTTCCGAATGCTGGTGCTCTGTGCCAAGCTGTGGAACCCCATCCAAAGGGAGGAAACCTCCACAACAGAAGCAACTGGCGTCCGATTGCTGTGATCAGTACGGACGCCAAGATGCTCGCGAAGCTATGGACTGAAGCCTGGGGCGGTCGGCGGAAACGTTCATCAGCCCGGTGCAGAAGTACCCCATCCCCAGACGCAGCGTGGAAATCAATCTGTTCCTGGTCAGCTCCTGGATTCAGTAGCAACAAAGGGTTGCGCCAGTCGGCCAAAGGAATCCTGAATCCCGAGATGGTCAGAGATCGGAAGGCCACGTCGAGAAGGAGGCGCCGGGAGCCCTTGCAGTCGCAGTCCATTTGCAAATGCACCGGTATTCGATCTGTATTCGACAAGGAGCTCCGTTTGGAACTTCTGGAACGCAAAAGATTACCGGATGTCCTCCTGTCCTACCTGCGCTCCTGCTGGAGCGATGCGATGATTTATATTTTTCTTTCAGCGGTCGACACGTGTACGGCTTACCGCGCTGCGTCGGCAAGGAGACAGCCTGAGCCCGTTGCTCTTCGGCATCTACTTCGAGTTGGTGCTGAGAGCGTACAGGACAACTCTTGCTGCCCTTCCCGCCTCGTGCCCCGGCCCTGCCGTATCGGCCCATGCCGACGATCTTCTGCTCTGTCTGGCTCCAAGCACCGAACGATCAAAATCCCGAATGGCCGAAATCCTGGAAGATCCTACAAAATATACACATTATTTTATTCCACTATCTTCTAACTGCCGTCAATATTTCTTATTTTTTATAATTTGATATTTACATATTCATTTAATATATATCTTATACATAAATATATGGAAAAAACGCATTAATGTATTTTTATAATCTTATATATATATATTATTAAGAATATATTGATGCAGATTATCAATTATATTAACAATGTGCACGTTAGTACATATCAATAAAATACATATATGAAGAACAATATAAATATGAGCAATACGTTGGTTAGTAAATATCAATAAATATGTATTCTAAAATCAATTTGTGCATTATAACAAATAATAAGTGTATATATTAGCATACATACAGAGCTTCAGATCAATTTTTTTGCTGTTCGAGGTATGGTTCTTGGGCCCCTCCCGAGGGAACATCAATGAATCCGAGCGAATCACCTGCAGGAGTCTTCTCTCGAGGCGCTGCCAAGCAAGATGGAAGGGACCGTTGCACGTCTTCCTTGCTTTCCTTGGATCTGACCTCTTGCACATGGGCGCCCCATCCGCTCAGTTCTTCGAGATGGCTTGGCGCCCTCCAGCTGCTTCGCTCATCACCGAGACGCTGTAGCGTGACTGCAGGCCCTACGAAGAGGAAACCAAAATGCAAAAGTCCTCTTGTCCGGAACCCTCGTTCCTTAAGCCTGCTTCATGGAAACGGTTGTTGCGAGGAGCAGCAGCTGGTGGGAGGCCGCCGCTCGATCCCTCCCGACGAACGGCATGTCCTCGTCACTTTCGTCCACTCCCATGCTTGATTCCCACGACCCACAGGCCGCGTTCGAGTGGATCGTGGACTCGACATGGACACCACCTTCACTCTTGCAGGTGCCGACACCTCTTCCGTCTCAGTCACGTGCTTTTGGAAGCCGTGCGCGGAATGTCCCTTCATACGTGTGCGTACGGAGAGCATCACTGCAGTGGTGCGAAATTCCAGAAACGGGAACTTCTCTTCTGCCCAGGGACATGTGCGCGCCGCTTCGGAACGCTGGACTCGGCCTCCTGATGCTGGAGGGGATGGAGCGTCAGCTACAGTCCCGAAGAACAGCCCTGGAGAGGGACGAAGTTTTGGACCGCCCGTTGGTGCGTCCCGGCTCGGTGCAGCGAGCAGCCGGTCAGGAAAAATTGACCTCGGTCCTGTCTTGCAGCCACCGGAGACTGCAGCGATGCGGCTGCCAGCGCCTCCAGATGGTTGCCTTGGCGCAGGAGCGTGAGCCCGGATCTCCTGCTAGCCCGCGAACTGCGGTGCCTGGCAACGGGAAGCAGCAGCCCGGACGTGGGCTGAGATGAGCGGCTCGAGGGAGCCTCGGGAGCAGCTCAGAGTCAGCCGCACTGCAGACATGTCCGCTGCTTGTTGCAGGACAGAATGGGGGGGGGGGGCAAGGGAGACCTCGTGGGCTGGAAGAACGCCGCTTACCGCAGCGCTGCCGTTCTCACGGGCGGAAGGAACTGCTGGGTTGTTGGACAGCGTTTCCGCCCCTGCCGTCTCCCAAAGGGCTTTTCCGCCGAGCGAATCACCTTAGAATCCCTTTAGGCGAAGTGGATGCCCTCACGGTGTTCTTGGACGGCTCCCTCCTTCCCCTGCATTGGCGGAACTCGGCGTCGCGACTGCTGCGCGGGGCTCTCCCGCTCAACTCCAGCCTGCGCCGCTGGATTAGGGAAAGGCGCGGCCCCGGACCGTGCGAGGGGGGACAAGGGGGACACTTCGCCCCCACCTTATTTCCGGGTTTCCTTTTTTACGGTTTTCGAGGGCTGCTGAAGAACCGTTCGCCTCCCCCGTAGGGAGGGCTCTCAAGAGCTCTTTAAGAACCGCCGACTCTGCCCGGGGAGGCGTGCAGCGACCTTCCTGTGAGTCCAGGAAGAGCTCCCGAGGAAAGAGCCCGTCCCTCTCTTACGCCTTGAAGGGAGCCCCGAAGGGAACGTTCGCCCTTATTTCTCCCTGGAGGAACCCCCCAGAGGGGGTCGTTCCCCCTTTCTTCTCCGGAGGGAACCCGCAAGGGAACTTTTCGAATGCAACGCCGACCACGTCCCTCGCCTGCCGCGCAGCTTCCCACTTCGTCCGCGGAATCGTGGCGACCCGAAGCCCCGACAGCAGAGGAGGACGGGGCCGCGGACGCCACCCTCGCCTTCTCCTTCCTGAGGACCGCGGCGGGACGGCCGCACCTGACACGCACCCAGGGGGAGCTCGCCGGCATCTTTGAAAGGATGCAAGGGACTCCAGGGAGAACTCTGCGATCGCTCCCCCTCCTTTCCAAACGTCTCGAAACTTGTTTATTATTTGTTTCCCCCGTGTGGTCCTCCTCCGGAAGCTGCTCCCAGCAGCGACATCCACGGTGACTTACCAAATAAGCTGTACTGAAATCCTGCTACGGACAAAAGGCCCTTCCGCTTTTCCTTTTCTTGAATGTTTTGTTGTTAAGATTAATTTTATTTTTAGAATAAACGCCTCGGCGTGATTCGGTGGAAAAGCGGAAACTTTCCTGCTTATCGTGCCACGTGGGGGAAAGCAGGTGGCAGTTCTAAGAATCTGACAGCGCAGGAGTGGCGTCACTCTTCCAGGAGGCTTTTCCATCAGCCTTCAATGGCGAGGGAGTCGGACGCCAGAATTTCCGTTATCGTGAGAACAAGGAAAGCCCTCCCGAGAAACCGGTCGAGCTTCGGATGCTCATTCCGAGTCAGCTCTGGTGGCGTACACCCCCTTTGCCAGCCGGGCCCGCACCAGAACAGAAAGACACAGTCGTCGCATTCGAAAGAGGGGCGTTTTTAAACAGGGCCGTGAGGAGTGGGCATGCGAAGGTACCAGGCGTCGCGGGTTCTAATCCTGCCTGGGGAAGGATGGACTCAGAGAACGGGGTGGGTGGGTTTCGAGTCCCCTCCGCAAGATGACGCCGGTTGGTCCTCCGGTTGGCTCCGGGTGCAACAGCACTGGTGGAAGCTGAAAAACCGGATGCTCCCGATGAGCAGCACCCCGGAGTCCTTCCAGGAATCAAGGAGCCGGTTCCTTCCTGGGATTCCCTCCGGTTGTGGAAATGGAGTCGCCTCCTTCCTCAGGGGGAAAGGGGACGACCCTCCATCGCATACTGCTGTTGATGCCCTCCTCGGCTGCTGCTTCTTCAGAGTGGGAGAAGCGCGCTGCTCCTTTTGAGGTTCTCTTCAGAGGAAGAGGCGGGGAGCGGTTCCCTTGAGGATCCCCTCTGGAAAAGAAATTCATGAGTGACCCCCTCCGGAGAGAATGAGGAAGAGAGGGAACGGGATCCTTCCTCCGGCTCCTTCCTGGATTCATGGGGTGATTCCTCCGGGGTTGTTACCCCCTAACCTGAAGAGTTACTGCACGCACTCTCGCATGGAGCGGACAGCGCTAAAGAGCCCCCCCCTCAGGGGAGGCGACTGTTCACCAGCACTCCTCGAGAACCAAAAAAAAGAAAAAAAAGCTGCAAAGAAAGCAGACAGAACAGAAGAACCCAAAGGATTTCCCATCACGTAGGCGACCTCCCCGTGAAATCGCTACTGACCTATTTTTAAAAAAATAAATAAATAAAAATCGCGAACGCCGGAATGCCGAAGGATCACAAACTTCGAACGTCGAAATCTCGAAACATCATAAAAAATAAATATATATTAATATATAGACTAGCGTATCTTATAAATATCAGAAAAAAATAAAGATATACGCTTACTGTGCATATTAATACATGTATTTATATATAGATTAATGTGCAGATTTATTTTAACATGTATGTTTATTAACGTTTGTTAACATGCATATTATTGATATAATTAACAATGTACATTAATGTGTTGTTAAGATATACATCAAGAATTAAAAAAGCAAATAAATACGTTCATTTTGTAGATTGTATATATACATATATACATACATACAAATAATACAATATGTATAAGTATCGAATTTAAAAAAAGCATAAAAAATAGCCGTGGCAATTAAAAAACGGCGGGGAAAAAAATGGAGAAGCGAACAAATAAAGAGAAACCCAAACGGAGATTGCATTTCATTTCCAACACTGAAGAAATGACAATTCCTCAGGAAATGACGAATTACATTTTCGGGATTTTGATCGTTCCATAAATACTTCTACTTCGATAATTATATATTCATTTTATGCGTTTTTATTATACGTATGAATATATATGTTAATATGCATAGTAAACTCATGTATTTCTAATCTCTACAACACATGGTAATCTGTATACAAATATGTATTAATATACAATAAACATTTCATAAGTCATGTCAGTAATATGTATCTAAATAAATAGTAATGTATATAAACGTTAAAACAACATTACTAGTAATAATATATATCAATAAATATTAATAAACACGTATGTGAGAGTGAATTTCCGTATTTATATATAAATACAAAAATGACTACACCCAATAAGTACATAAATTTATTTTTCATAATCTCTACCATGTATATTAATGTATACTTAAATATACATATTCCCATACATATTAAACATGCGTATTTATGTTTCCCCATCCTTCGTGTTCGGGATTTCGAACCGAACCCCAGCCAGGGATTTGATGTGAAGAATTCCGCCCCTGGCGACGTGCCACCTCTCTCGCCGGAATGGCACCGCTGCAGCCTCCTTTCTTGTGCTTCGCGAGGTGGATGCTGTGCTAAGCAACAAGACCGGTTGATTCCGTTACGTCAGCGAAGCTGACGGCTGGTTTCGACCCCTCTGCTTTTCCCGGGAACATCCCTTTGATCGACCTTACACTGAGTGAATGGCACCCCTGAGTGATTACCGACCGGTTCCCATAGCTGGACCGATTTCTATCCGCCTCCCTAGAAGTTCCCCGCACTCTGCAGCCTAAACCGGGAGATACTGCTTTTGCTCCTGGGAGATGCCGTACAGATGAGGCCTCCCTTCTGCAGCACCGGCTGGAGTTCTGGCATTGGGTCCACGGGAGGAAGTTCGCTCTCAGGGTCGGGAGTGTGCGTGGCGGTTGCATCGGAAATGACGCTTGCGCCGCACGCTGGCTTGTGGCAGGAAACGTGACCTCCGAAACCAGCTGGTGGAGGTCAAGAGGAGTCGGGAAGAATGGAGAGGGTGTCGTCTCTGCAAGATGCCCAAACGAAGCACAGACTCCATCTCGTTGAGAGGCAGCTTATCGCATGCAAGATGCTGGTTCTGGGAGCAGCAGCAACGAGCGTGCCACAGGCGACGTTAAGATGAGAAAGACGTTCCTCGTGGGCTGGGACCCGTCTGCTCCGTCCTAAGTGAATCCCGAATGGACTTCGCCTAATTTCGAGGGGCTTGCCGAGTCGCTGAAAGAACGGAGCAGATTGCAACGGTCAGGAGGGGTCAGGCTGCTGCGGGACCTGACTACCGCGTGCTCGTCATGTATCTGATCCGGGGTTTCGCGGTTTCGTTGCTTCCCCGGAGGTCGAAGATGCTCTCTCTTATGAGTAGCGAGGAAGAGAAGGGAAGTGCCTTCGAATGTTTCGTGGTCCACGAGTGGCGGCGTTTATCGGTGCTCTTCCGTTCTCCGAAGCTCTCTCGGGGGTTTGCGGTGTGCACAGTGAAGCAGCGTGCCTTTTGAAGGCGCTCCACAGGAACTTCACGGCTCTACGCTCACCATGGAATGTGGTTTTCTTCCCTCTTTTTTTTCTTTCCACAAGTCCTTAACCACGTTTTTTTTTTTTTTTCCTCTTCTCTCCGCGCGTGGTGGATTTGGTCTCCTGCCCCTCTGCGCGTCCTCTCTTGAGCATTTCGAGAACGATTCTGATGCTAGTTTCTGCGAAGAGCACGAGGATTACATAGACGCGGAAGAGTTCTCTGAAGTTCAGGAATCGTTTCAGGAGATATTGAGGGTCAAAGAAGTGCGTTTGAACCCGAAGGAGGATTTTTTTTTTATAGGAATTTCTTTTGTAGAATTTCATCTTTGGATGGATTTCCCGTGTTCGACGCTCCTGCCACCCTGTTGACGATTCTGCGGTCCTGCTGCCATCTACTGCTTGATTGTCGAGTAGGATGTTTCAAAATTTTGATTGCTACCCTTTAGCACTCTTTTTCACGGGGTGCCGGGATCCAGCAGCGACTCAGCATCCGTACCGCAGAGATTTCTGCATCCGTACCGCGGACCACTACTGCAGAATGGCGAGTTCGTATCGCTGTGGATCGAGTAGTTATCCTGCGGAAGTTCACGTTTTCTCCGCTTTTCGTCGAGTTGTCCCTCTCCACGCTGAGAAGCCAGGGGGATTTTCGCGAGGGGGGCAGTCATTGTGTGCCCGTGCCTTCTGAGACGCAGAAACTTCGAGAAGCGGAAAGCAGCTAAGGAAGGAAAGAATCCGCAAACGTCTGGGAAGTATCCACTTTCGAAGGACGACCTCGAACCCCGATGCAGCACGTTCCAAGTGCGCGGTGGTTGCGCGTGTGGAGGGAAGCTGTAAAACAGACAGAAACAGGAAGAGCGTCCGCCAGGGGTGTGCTCCCCTGAGATCGGTTTAGGAGAGGTGAGCTCCCACGGTCAAAAAAATCCTCATGCCGCCGTCTCCAACTTTCCGATAACCCTTGAACCTTTAATGATTCTTAACAGGGGGGAGGGGGGGAGTGTCATATCACAAAAGAATCTCTGAATGCCCTTTCCAATCTTTGGAACAGCATTCAAACCACGTCCTGGCAGTCTGGAAAGACGTCCGTGATGTTGTCTGGGCACATACAGTACCGGCTGCCGTAGGAGCTTGGGATGCAAATGTGGAACTGGGAGCAGCCCGTGTGAGGATGCTGGCAGGCGTTGCCATCTGAAAAAGACAGAGATGCGGTCGCGAGCAGAATCACCAGCCAATACAATGCTCGCAGTTTTCAGGAATGTAGATGATGTCGTACAGCTTGCCGCTACCTCCGAGAGGTGTAGACACCTTCTCCGTTCTACCATTTGCCTTGTGAGATCGGAACACGGACTTCCTGTGGGCCGTTAGACAGGTTTCTCGCAGGGGCGCGTGACCCCCACTTACTCGATCCAGTCGGTGTAGTAGATGAAGTCTCCGGACACTGTCACGCCGAACGGGTACTTGATGTTGTCAGCAACGACGCGTCTCTCGTCGCCGTAGATCTTCTTGCATTCTGCGGGGCGAGGCGGAGGAGTCAAAGGCAGCCGGTTGCCGCGGGATCGCGAAGGCGTGTTAAAGTACCTATCTTGTGACTCCCGGCGTCGGCCCAGCAGAGATCTTCTGCGTAGATGTCCACCGTCAGCCCGTTGGGTAGCGCCACGTCAGAGACGAATATCCTCCTTTCTCTTCCCATCAGATCGGAAACCTCGATCCTCGGGTTCAGGCGGTCCCAGTCGGTCCAGAAGAGCTTGCTGGAAGCGCAGCAAGCGAATCAAGGGCAGCTGGGGGTCCTACAGCGGAATCGGCCACCCAATCCGAGGTCGAGGGAGGGAAGTCCGCCACCAGGTTCCGTTACGTGCCAATCGGCGAAAGGCAGCCGAAGAACGGAAAGCAACTGACCTTTTTCTTTCCTTTTCTTTTTCGCTCGGACGAACGTATCTTCCCTCAAGAGCATTCGCAGCGTTCGAAGCAAGAAAACGCGATCGGCAACAGCTGCAGGAGCATCCGACCGAACGGCTAACAACTGACCCGGCACGTCACTGCCTCAAGCTACTTGGCCAATCCCCAAGTCGGTCAGGTGATTCCTAACAGAAACCACGAAGCCTCCACGGATTGCTTGAGAGCTCCTTCCGCATCCGAAGGAGTCACCCGACCGAACTTTGTGATTCAGCCACGAGGCGTCAGCAGGCAGTGCTGCGAATTCAAGGTTTCGGGAAGAATCGAAGGCTGACGTGGAGGACTGCCGTCGGAAATTTCCTCCCTTTCTTATCAGTTTCCCTCTTCCACCATCCGTCCATTCATCCGACTCCCATCCACCCATCATGTACCTTCCTCTTTGGAAGACGACTATCCCTCTGGGGTTGACCAGGTTGTCCTTCACAATGACCTTTCGGTGCCTCGTCTTCAGGTTGACCACCTCAATGGTGTCCTTGAACGAATCGGTCCAATACAGGTTGTGCGATGCCCAGTCGACGGTCAACCCTTCCGGAGATTGGATGTCTGCAGAGGGGTGGGCGGTGAGACGGACTCCCCGGGTTCCCGCTCACCGTCGCTAAGCAACACTTCTCGGTCTTTCCCGTCGTACGAGGAGGACACGATCGCGCGGTTGTTGATGTCCGTCCAGTAGATCCTCCCGTCTTGGCAGTCAGCGTCGATTCCTAGGGAGAAACTGCCCGCGCGCCAGTGGTCTCTTCCACTGACCTATGGCTATCTGCGAGAAATCCGTGGAAATGACCTTCCCAAAATTGTAGAGGGACGGCTCCTTGTTGATCTCGATGATCGACATCCCGTAAGTGGTCAGCAGCAGGTCGCCGGTTTGCTGCGAGATCGCTGCCGTGGGAACGGTCACGTAGCGGCGATCGCGTCACCCATACGTACGTTGGCAGGTGTACCCGTCGCCCCGGAAACCGGCGTGGCACCTGCAGATGCCTCCCATCCCGTGAAATCCCGGGATGCAGCGAGCGTTCCTGTCGCAGACTTGGGCATCGCTTCCGCAGCTCGCCGGCTGGCATTCGTGGCCATTTCCCTGGTAACCCTGATGGGACCAGGACGTAAGGACGAGAGCAGAAGGGTGAGGGTCGCAGGAGGGAAGGAGGGGTGACAATGATGACTGCCGAAAGCTCCTTCACAGCTTCTTTTGGAAGCCAAACGACGCCGTCCTGCTAGGGGCGCAGAGGAGGGGGCCAGACAAGGCGCCCGTGGTCATCCGACCACATGGTCTCGTGGCTCCAGGTCGCTCTTTATAACCCCCGGCCTCCGCCTGCCTCCCTATTACCCCTCCTCTGCCTCCCGAGGACGCCGGCGCTTCCGGGGCATAGCAGCCGCGAGGGCCCCTGGAAAAGCGCAGCTACCGCAAGCTCCCCAGAGCCAGGAAGACGATCGCCCTGTCCGTTGGCTCACCTCCGTCCCCTCGGGACCCCCACGACGTCGGAGGTTCGCAATCTTCCTCCTGGGCACCCACGTCCCCGCTCTCGAGCGAGGTCACACCGTGCAGAGGCGCGGGAGAAGCGGCCCCTCCGGTCTGCAGGTCTCTTCCTCGCGCTCAGCTCTCAGGGAACCGGATCGTGCCGAAAGGCCCTTCCCTGACCCCAGCTGCAGAACAGCGCCCCCCCTCCTCCTCCACTCCTTCCATTCGCTCTCGCCCCTCCCGTTTTTCCTCGTCATCCTAAGGTGCCTTCCTCCAGTGAGGAAGGGAGGGAGGGAGAAATGAGAGCATCTCTCCCCTCCCTTGGAGACGCCTCGTGATCGCAGGAAGCTTCAGCGGAGCGCGCCTGTTAGAAACGGACGCTCCATCGCTTCTGCTGCCCACGAGGGGAAGCGGAATCGGGCGGAGGAAGGGAGTGGAACCAGCATCGAAAGAAGGGCCGGCGTAGTAGGGTAAGGGTGGTAGCAGGAGAAGAGAAAACAAAGCAGAAGAAAAAGGCAGGCAGTTGAAGTAGGAGAAGCGGAAGGGAGGGACTGTGAGGAATGGAGTCGTAGCGAGACTAGTAACGGTAGGGGGAGGAAAGCTGCAAGACGAAGAAAGTAGCAGTATTTAGGCAGAAGGTAGCAGTAGGAGAAGGAGCAGGAGGCAGAAGGGAGGAGGAAGAGGGGAGGTGAAGGAAGAAGGAAGGAGGAGGAAAAGAGGGCAGAGGAAGGGAGGAGGAAGTGGAAGAGAAGGGAATGAGGGGGAGGCGAAAGGGAAGTGGAAGAGTAAAGAGAAGGAGGAAAAGGAAGAAGAAAAAGAAGAGGAGGGGGAAGGGAGGAGGGTGTGACTGCGTAACAGCAGCTAGCCCAACGGGGTTGGAAGGTCCAGCTTGTGATTCGATTCTCCCCGACTGAACTCTCGATCGATTCGTTCCTCATTCTCTCTCCTCACTCCTCCTTTGGAAACGGTCCAAGACGGAAACAGCGCAGGCGCGGAAAGGCATCAAAGGCAGAGCAAGCCGTGCGGCCCATGCCTGAAAGGAGAAAAGGGACCGACCCTCAGTGGGGACAGGGAACATCGTGAGCGTGCAGCTCAAGGGGAGGCAGAAAGAAACGCAGTTCTCAATGAGCGTGGGCGCGCCCTCCCCACTGTTCGCAGGTGGCAGTCGGTCCCCGTAGGCGTGCACCTTCCCCTAAGAAGCCGAAAGTTCCGCCAAGCATCCACGAAAAGGGCGCCGAGGACCAAGCAACGCCAAGTAACTCAGTCCAGGGAACGCCACGCCCACGAGCTCCAGGGCGAAGCGCGTTGTCGGGCGCTCGACTTTCTCCTGCCGTGCAGGGCGCGCGGCCGGCAGATTGGCTCGCCAAGAGGAGGGGAAACGGCCAGGGTTCTGCTCTGCTCTCGGGCGGGCGATAGGGGGTTGCCGCCACCCCTGTGATGTCAGTCGGGAAAGGTGCGAGGACGACGCGAGGAGATCGACGCCCCCGGACGTTTGTTTTGCCGTCGCAGACTCCGCGCGAGCTGCCAGGTCGCCCGGGACAAGCGTCGGATCTCGCGGATCTCGCTGGGAAGCGGGCAGCAGGATCGTCGTCGTCGTCATTATCATTATCAACAACAACATGATCGTCATCGCTATCATCATCGTCGTCGTCGGCATAATCACCACCACCACCACCACCACCATCATCATCACCACCAACAAGAACAACAACGACAAGATCGTCGTCGTCGTCATCATCATCACCACCACTTCCACCATCATCGTCGTCGTCATCGTCATCAGCGCACGTCGCAGCCTCTTCGGCAACAACAGGCGACGAGAGGGGTGTCAGATGGGCGGCTGCGAGGAAACAGCGGCAGCCCGCCTCCACCACCGGAGAGGTGCAGCCAGGACCAAGGGAGGTACCGTTGCAGCGGCCGCGGGGTGCTTTCCTGCGTGCGGCCACCGGAGTTCCGCCCGAGGTCTGGGCGGCAGCGCTGGTTCCACCGCCGGCCGCCACCTCCTTTCCTGAGCGGGCATCTCCTTTCTCACTGCGCCGCCGCTCAGAGACGGGTGGGAGCGGACCGCTTGCCGGGAGGAGGAAGCTCGCAGAGTTCGGGTCAGAGGTCAGAGGGGAAGCGCAGGAGGAGTAGTTGAGTCAAAGTTGCGATCGATCGCCTCCTGGGCACGAAGGGCCCCCGGGAGTTTCCTTTGGCTCACCTTCTGACAGACGCACCGGTAGCTTTGGAACTCCTCTTCCAGGACGCACTCGGCCCAGGGGGAGCAGTTGCTAAGCACCCGGCAGTCTCCTCCCAGAGGAGAGCAGGACCGGCCGTCGCCAGTGTACCCGACCACACACTGGCAGCTGAAGTGGGCGTCGCCTTCGTGGTAGGTGCACCGGGCCATCGGGTGGCAGTCCTCCTGGGCGAGGCATGTCTCCTCTGGGAGGTCACAGCCCCGAGGTGGGTCATTTCGCGGCTCCTTCCCCTTCCTCCCTCCCCTTCCCTCGTGCTCTCGTACTTATCCTCTCGCAGTGCCTCCCATCTCCTCGGAAACCGGCTTCGCAGACGCAAACCCCGTGGTGGGTCCCGTTGCCGTGGACGCAGGCGGCGTTGCTTCCGCAGTCGCTGCTTTCGCCGCACTCGCCTGGAAAGATGGCGTCGCGCCGCTGTCGACAAAGGGGCAGAGGGCGCAGAGGGCCTCCTCACCGGGGCCGCGGCAGACGTGGCCGTTCCCTTCGTACCCCGGTTCGCACACGCACCTCCCCACGTCGTGGTCCTGGACGACGCAGAAGGAGTGAGGGCCGCACGGGGAGTCGCAGTTCGCGTCTGAGAAAAGAGAAGTCATCGCCCCAGAGTGTCCTCGGAAGCCGCCGCTTCGCTTCCTCTTGCCCTCCTCCTCTTCCTCCTCCTCCTCCGAGGTGGAGGAGAGGACGGCCAGCAGAGGAAAGGGGCGGAAAATGGCGAGCGAGGACTTGCCTTTTTGCTGGTGCAAGGAGACCATCTGGATGACCGGGTCGCACAGCGCCGTGAGCGCGTTTTTTTCGAAGCCGTCCGGGCAGGGAACGGAGGCGTTCATCTGATAGTACTCGTTGTCTGAAAGAAAAGAGGGAGGCTGCGTCACAGGGTTTCCCGTGCACTCCCCGCGTTCTCTCGGAACGAAGAGAGAGAAGAAGGAGCGAGGAGGAGGAAGAAAAATTTCTTCTTTCGAAAAGGAAACTCCTTTGGAGATGGCTCTGGTGGCGCGCGAGGAGGAGCGAATGCGGCGGCACTCGCGCGCCTCCAGAGCCTAGCGACGAGGGCGCACACCTCCCTGCCCTGCCCCGCCTCGCTCGGGCGCGCGCGCGGCGCGGCACTCCCAACGAGCGGCACACCTGAAACACGGCGCGTCCATCCAGTGAGCGAGGCGCCCGCGTGCCGCGAGGCGAAAAGACGGCGTGGGCCTGGGAGCGTGAGACCCAGCAGCAGCCGGTAGGACGCGGCGAGGCCGCTGAGTCATCATCATCTGTGGAAAAAGCAGGCGCCCGAGCGACACGTGGACCGGTGAATCGGCGACAGCAATCCCAGCCGTTTGCAGACCAACGAAGGCCTCTCAGATGAATGAGCTTCCATAGAAGAGGAGAAAAAAAGAGGGAAAAGGCGATACAGTGGCCGTCGGCCGCGTTGCTGGGCTTTCGTAGACACGGGGCACACACCACGAGGCATTTCGACGATGAGTGCGGAAGTCATTCGGGGGCGCGATCGTGGATCGAGAGATCCCCCTCTCCTCCCCCGCCAGCAGGTTACGTGGTACGCTCCGTGGAGACGAGAGCAGACACGTGGGAACACAACACTTGGGTGACGTCTGCGCGCACCGCTCGCTTGCCCTCCGCGTTGCCTGTGCGTGAGCGATAAAGAAGCAAGGATGTCGTGACAACGCTGGAACGCATCCTCGCCTTTTAGGGATGGTGCATGCTGGAGGCCGCTCGTTATCTCGCACTCCACTTGCGGGGCGGAGTCGGAAGGTCGAGAAAGACAGATGAAGAGGGGAGGGGGAGGAAGAACTGGTCCCAAGTGCTCCAACAGCGACGGATGCTTAGTAAGAAAAAGAGTTTACCGCTCCGCAGGAGCGGGATGGAAGAGCAAAAATCAAGCGGATGGTTAACGAACAAGGAAGGCAGCGCGCAAGAAGCTCTGCATCTCGTCACGTGACGAGATGACTTGACGTAAGAGCACCGTCGAGAATTCGTTCTTGCTGATCGTTGGTTTTTGGAACCAGACACCAGAGAAAGCACGGATCCCCGGCCACTCTGATAGTTTTTCTAATTGGAGGGAGGGCAAAAGGAAGTGGGGAACTCTTTCTGGATAGGGGCATTCTCAGCAGCAGATCCGAATGTCCGATCTTTCGAGCTGAAGCGAAGCTGCTGGGGCTGCTGGAGAAAAGCAGGCGCCCGCACAGCAGATGCCAGTGCTCCCGCGAGAACAACTCTTCGAAGTTTCCGAACCAAGGAAGACCTCTCAGATGACACGTTCCCATAGAAAAATGGCCGTCAGACGCATTGTAGGGCTTTCTTAAACACGGGACGCACTGAGAGGCAAGAGAAGATCTAGGAGCAGTCGAGATTTCAAGGAACTTCTGCAAGCAAATACTCACGCAGGCGCAGTTCCTTTCCTTCTGATCCTCCTCCTATTGCACGCTCACTGCTGCTTCTACGACCACCTCCCCAACTTTCTCGACGGAAGAAAGCAGGAGGAGGAAGAGGAGAGAGGGAAAAGAGAGACGGGGACGAAAAGGAAGAGAAAAGGAGGAGCAGAAGAGAAGGAGAAGAGGAGGAGAAAGAGGAGGAAGAGGAAGAGAGGCGGAAAGGGAAGAGAAAAGGATGAGGAAAAAGGGACGAAAAGGCGGAAGGGAGTAGAATAAGCAGAAGGAAGGGACTAGGAGGAATAAAGTGGTTAGTAGAACTAGTAGGTAAAGGAAGATCATGGGAGAAGGGCAACAGTAGCAAAAAGTTCATAGTAGTAGTAGGAATTTGATAGCACTAGTAGGCGCAGTAGCAAAAGGAAAGAAGCAGTAGAGGGGAGAGTTATAAGAGGAAGACAACCGTCAGAGTAGTCATTAAGGGGAGGATGAGGGTAGCAGTAAGAGGAGGAGGAGGAAGGAATTCTTGCAAATCTCGCAATCCGTTGCAAGTCGGATTGAGAGACTCTAGCGCGACCTACGACCTCTCTCTGTGCTTCTTGCACGAGTTCTCTTCGAGCGCAGACGACCGAGTCCAGAGGCGAAGAAGCGGGGTGGTGAAGGTGGAGTGGTCTGAGGTCGCATTACCTGGTTCGCAGACGTGGTGGTCTTCCCGGTAAACGAAGTACGGCGGGCAGACGCAGCCTCCCGTCTCGCAGTCGGGCTGTGGGTAGATGTCAACGCGCTCATCCGTCCCTGAAACGAGACGTCTTTGGCGAGCAGCAGTGCTGAGACGGAGGGTTCCTCTGCCGTCCGTGGGTGCCCCAAAGAAGGCGGATGCCTGGGACACCCGGAAGCTTAGACTGAACCTCGGGATTAGAAGATTCGATTAAGTGCGGGTAGGGGATGCGGTAGGGGCGGCTCAGAACTCGGGGTGATTTCGTAGGTGGGGGTGATTGCAGGTAGAGCTCATGGATTGTTTCGGATATCAGGGATGATTTCGGGATCGCGAAAAAAGTCCTGGAACGCGGGGAGAGTGTTCGGTTTTCCGGCGGGAGGAAGGTCTCGAAATCCGGGGAGGTCCCCCCCATAGGGAGGTGGCCGACTTTGAGGGCGGCTTTCGGGGATGGGGTGATTTTAGGAGGTGGACGCGAGGAGGAGTCGCGGCGGCTCCAAGAGACAGCTGTCCTTTCAGAGGCCGCCCTCAGGGTTTATGAAGCGAGGACTGCGTTCCCTGCAATCGCGGTTGCCAGCGGAGTCGCGGGAACCGGCAGTCGGCACGCTGCTCTTTCGAGGGTTTCCGCGCGGGGCTCCCCACGAGCGCTCCCGCGAGAGGGCAGCAGAGAGGAAACGAATGGGGTCGGAGCCGCATCGCTTCAAGAAACCGAGCGTCCACACAGCCCAAGGAAAGCAGGGGCCCCTGAAGATGGGTTTCTTCTGCCTGGGGATGGAGAATGGGTCTTTCTGGTCTGCGGCGATCCAGATCACCGTAGGCTCCCAGAAAACGCGTTTGGTCCGTTCGTCCGGAAGAAGAGAGGAGGAGGACGCATCCTTCCTGCTCCTAGGAGCGCGCAGCTGGGACATGAGAAAGGGAAGCATGGAGTCCCCGAGACGACAACGACGAACCCCTGCGGGAACGGAGGGAAGGCAAGAGTACAGACCCAAAGCGCCTCCCCCCACATCGGAGGATGAAGTCTCGGCCCCCTCTTGAGCTCCTGGAGCTTCAGGCGAGCAGAGACCGGGGACTCCCATGGTCTCTGCCCGTACGAAGGTTCCTCAGAAGTCTCGATTTTGCCCAGAGGTCAGCACCAGCAGCCGCGACCAGAAGCAGTCGAGGAGGAAGGAGAAAACGCGCGCAAAGAGCTGCAGATCCTGCGGACGCTGGGAGCTGCAGACGCGGGCACCGTGAGCTCCCTCTTCGAAAGAGACCGAACCTTGCAAGAACGGAGGTCTCTCGGAGCACCCGCTTTCCGATCCGTTGCCCCTTCCGAAAGGCGCCTTTGCACACGACGGTGGTGCCTCTAGCAAAGGTCGGTCATGGACGCTGCCCGGGCAGAGCGATCTACGCCGCGGCGAAGGGGTGGGCGCTCGCCGCTGCGGGACAGCGCCATGAGGACTAACCAACCGTCCACTGAAGCGAAGGTCAGCGGGTGCTTTTTCAGAATTGGACGGATCCGGGATGCGGCAAAGGGATGGGAACGAGGGCGCTAGGTTCGAAATCCCGAAAAGTTATCAAAAATAAATGTACATATTTCTACATTAGTTAATGTACACATTGGCTGATAGTTGAAAAATCAATGTACATGAAGATTTTTTTTAATAGATACTTATACGCTTATTTCATATTTCATATCTATATATAATAAACACATGTATTTATTTTTTTATAAGCTTGATAATATATATTAATATATACACTAATCTGTATACACATATGATTAACATCTATACTTCTTTTTCATGACCTTCATGATATATATTTATCTGTGTATCAATCCATCTATTATTCGATCTACTAACCTATGTACAAACTGTCAATCTGTCTACTAACCTCTCTATTAATCAACATATAAATCAACGTATTAATCTATCTATTAATCGATATAGTAACCTATTTACTAACCTAACTCAAGCTATACTGTAACCTATATCTGTAACCTATAGGTCTATCTGTCAACTCACCTCTCTATTATCCAACATATTAATCTATATTTCAAATAATCTACTGACCAATATATAACCGTCATATCGATCTATTAATCGATGTACTTATCTATTTACTATCCTATGTATTAACATATGTATTAATCCATACATTAATTTACCCATCAACCGACGTATTAATGTATCTATTAATTGATACTGACCTATGTATTAGCACATGTATTAATAAGTTTATAAGTCTATAAGTTTATCCATTAACCGATAAATTAATCTATCTATTGAATAATCTATGTATTGACCTATCTATTGACCTGCCTTTTAATGCAGATGTTTCCAACGCCTGCATTCGTTTCCCACCGTGGTTCGGGATTTCGGTCGGCAGTGGGGCTGGGGAAGTGTCTGGCTACGCCTCCGGGCGCCTTCCTCTCCGCGCGGCCGCGGCTGGTGGTGGCTACCGGACAACGGCCGATGGGATCCGCGGTTTCGCAAGGACTCGCCCCTGTGAATCGACTCCAGGAGGATGGGTGGGTAGGACGTTGGAGAGAGACGTGGGGCAGCGGAGGAGTCGCAGGTGCGGGGATCCAGCGGCCGTGGGACGGGCGGCGCCTCTTGGCGTCCGTCTCGGAGGACGGACTGGCCGTGAGTCAGGCGGCTGGGGCCGGGGCAAGACCAGGTGGAGTCCCTCTGGGTGCGTGAGCGCTGGAGGAGGAAGAGGTCGGGTGACGAAGAGGAACGGGGTCGGGAGACGGAGGAGGGTGGGGTCGGTCCCCTTTAGTCGACGCACTCGCTGCCCCCGGGAGGCAGGGCGGCCCGGCGGAACGCCAGCGGCGGTACTCACGGATGGGGATGCGAGAGTTCTCCTTCGCGCAGTGCCGACCGTCGAAGAACCATCCCACGGGGCAGGTGCAGATGCCCGAGAGGCATTTGGGGATAGGCGCGTCCTGGGAGCTGCCGTCGCAGGGGTGCCCGTCGCCTAAGCCACCCTCCTCGCAGCGGCACACGTGGGCGCCGCTCTCTGGGCTGTAGACGCACTCCGCAGGAGGTGGGCAGCCGCCTTCGCAGGGATCTGAGACGGGGAGGTCATTCCCGCTGTGAAACGGGGGTCCCAACCGCGGTCTTCGTATCCCGGGTCATCGTCGCCAGGGTGGCAGATCTCGCCATTCCCGAAGAGACCCGGTGGACACCGGCACTCGTAGGACTGCGACTGGGCGTCGAACTCGCAGGAGGCGGCCGGGTCGCAGAAGGAGCAGACGACTGGAAAGGGGGTCGGGAAGGGCGCCTCCTTCCTCCGCGGGTCGAGCTCACCTGGCTCCTCGCGGATACCTCCGGCGCTGCGTCCATCTGACCTCGAGCAAGACGTGCCGTTCCCGAAGTAGCCGGGTCTGCAGCGACAGCGGCGGTGACCCGGGAGGTCCTCCTCCAGGCATAAGGCGTTAGGGTCGCACAGCAGGCCTCCGCAGGTGGGGCCTCCCGCTTCTGGAAGGTTCGATGATCAGACCGAATGAGGGCCTCGCCGGTCGGCGGCTGACTGCGCGCGCGTTCCTGGAGACCTGTGGCGAGCGAGGGTGAGCAGACGAGGAGAGGGAGAAAGCGGGGGTGTGAAGGGAGGAAGAGAGGAGGAGGAAAGGAGAAGGTGGAAGGGAAGAGGAGGAGGAGACGCAGCGGACAGCACGCGACAGGCGATCGCTGTTACCGTCCAACGCGGAGATGGTCGCCTCTGTGGCATATCTCATCATCATCTCTCCCGGCTCGTAGGTGAGGGTCTTCGGATGGACGTCCACCCTCACCGCTCGAGGGTCGTCTCCACCCTCGCACGACTCGAACCGGATGCGCTGGGTGACGTCGTACACGTACTGGTTCCCGTCAAAGAAGCTCTTCCTGGACCTCGATTCCAGGACCCCTGCAAGGAGGAGGAGGCGGGAGCGGTTCGCTTGCAGTGGGCGCTTGGCTCCCTTCTCACCTTTGCCCGCGGCGACGAATTCCTCCGCAGTGGCTTCCGAGGATACCTTGGCATCCTTCTGGACGGCAGGCAAGGATCCGGAGATCCTCATGTTGAGCTCGTAGATGCCGAAGGCGTTGTCCAGTCCAAGGGACTCGATCTCCACGCGGACGGCGTCCCTCGTGTGGGGGAAGTTTACCTCCTGGGTGGAGTTAAACCTGCCGCCTGAGGGCAAACGCCGCCTGCGCTTCGCCAACGCCTCCCGGGATGTCGCCCTCCTCACCCGTCAGGGTCAATCCATTCCGGGTTCCGGGATCCATGCGGGCGAACGTCCAGCTCAGAGGCACCACAAGCGTCTTGAGGATGCGCAGGGAGGCCCCTATTTCCTGGGGTATCTTCCCGAAGGCGAAGTACACCCTTCCTATGGACATGTCCACGAAGCCAAACAGGTCGCCCTTGATGGCAAGGCCATTGAGGTCACCTTCGAACTTCCCGAAGATGTTGAGGGTGAGATCTGAAAAGTCACCCCTCAGCGGACCTCCGGAGAAGGCAACACCTTCCTCTCTACCTAAAGGGGTGTGGCGGCCTCGATGGCGCGCGAATCCGTCCACCTCCGCTCCCTCCCCACCGGAAGCGGCGGAGTCGCGTGAGGACGAGCGGACACGCTCTCCTGAGGCCATTCGATTTCCCCAAGACCTACCCTTTCCGCTCTCCTCCCACCCCTCAGGGCAGAAAGGGGGGGTTCACGGCAGGTCAGGCAGAAGATCTCCGAACCCTTCCTCTGGGTAAGGATACGCGTGCACACGTCTTGGAAGACGCGTGTCAGACGCTGCCTCCCAAGCGGGCCAACCGAGGAACCTGGCAACCGGAGAGCCGCTCCTGGCACTCCTCGAAAGTTGCCGCGGGCGCATTCCGGTGGCGCCAGGGGAGCACCGAATTCGCTGCGGAAGGATCGCAGCAGCCTGAGTGGATCAGCACTCTCACTCTTGGGAACGTCGCCTCCCGTTCAGGGATGGACGCCCCTACCGTGATCACTCCCTAGTTTGCAGGGTCACACGCACCCTCGGGTGACGTGGGCAGCGTTAAAGAGTTTTGTGGTCTCCCCCTACCATTGAGAAACCCAGAGGGGGATCACCGAAAATCCATCGAAAAAGTGGAGTCAGGATCGATTGGTGATTTTGGCCCTCGAGGCACCACGTTCTCTGGTCCCCTGAGGGGCCATGAATCGAGGGAAGAAAGCGAGGGAAGTCCCAGTGGGCGGTGCCCGCGCAGACTGGTGACTCGGCACCACATGTAGTCCGGGTAGAACAGTGAATAGGAGCAAGGGAAGCAAGGGAGAGGAGAAAAAGGGAAAGAAAAGGAGGAGAGAAAAGGAGCAGAAAAGGAATAGAAAGGGAGGGAGCAAGATGAAGAAGGAGGATAGGAAGAGAGAGGGAGAGGGGGTAAGGAGGAGAAAAAAAAGTGATGAGAGGAAGAGGAGAGGAGGAAAGAGGGGGGAAGGGGAAAGGAATGGAAAAGGAGGAGGGCGACGGAGGCGTATCCCAGAGGAGTGATCCCTCTCAGGGAAGACAATGCAAAACCGGGGGGGGGGGGCGAGGGCGAAGTTTCCTGCGTAACGCCGGCAGATGGTTCCAGAAGCAGCGCGTAGGAGAGGAAGCGGCAGGGGAAAGGAGGTTGGAAGGCCCTGGGCACTCGGAAGGAGCGCGCATGATTTGCCGCCTGCAGGTCCCCGGCTTACTCTCTCGGATGCAGTCGAAGCCGTTTCCTTGGAAACCTTCCAGGCAGGCGCAGCAGAAGCCGCCGCTCCGCTTGTCGACGCAGGTCGCCCGGCTGTGACAGATGGTGAAGCCTTTGCTGCAGTCGTCGAAGCTGCTGACGTCGAAGTTGAACTCGGGGTCGGTGGGCGTCACCGTCCTCCCGGGACCCACGTGGAACAGCCACATACCCGGCTCGTCCGTGTTCGATATCCTTGGGGCGCAGGGTGGAGGAGGCGAGTTCGATATCCATCAAATGACCCCTTCCTCCCGCCTCTTACTTGTCCAGGTGCTGCACTTGGTCTCTCCCGGAGAACGGGAGCAGGTAGGCCTCCCCTTCCTCGGCCATGAACCCTGCCTGGCTCCTCGCGTCGGGGATGGAGTCCTTCCCGTGTCCCTGGATCCACTGGATCCCGTCGTCCAGGTAGAGGAAGAAGGCGTAAGTCTCTTTGCCGTCAGTGGCCAGGACCGCTTGGAAGGTGTTGACCTTCGAGCGTGCCAGCTGGGAGCCGAGTCGCGGCGCCGGAGGACCTACCTTGCTCTCATGTAGGGGAGCCCTGTAGTACCCGACGGCGTCCCAGGTGGCGATGACTAGGGTCTTCGGAGAAAATTTCTTGGCGTTGCGGAAGTACTTCCTGACCTCGTGCGACGCCCTGCGCAGCAGCTGCTCGTCCCGAGACTCTCTTGAGGGAAGAAAAGGCCGGAGAGTGACCGGCGCGGGCGCTCGGCAGCGCGCGCGTGGAAAAGGAGGGTCGCGTCGAGTTGCCACGGCGATTCCGATCACCGCCAGGAAGAGAGGAAACGGGGAAGGAGTGTGGTTGCGCGGTACTCCAGGTCCAGGTCCAGAAGGGCCGGCTGGAGTTCGTCTCAGTTCCCTGTCGCTGATCTTCTGACTATGCAAGACGGGAGAGGGAAAGAGGGGGGGAGGGGCAGAGAAGTTAGCTAAAGAGAGGAGGAGGAGAGAAAGACGACTGGAAAAGGACCGGGTTCCTGGATCTCAGGCTGAAGACGAGGAACTGTCCTCTGTGTGTTCTTCACTGCTGCTTCTGCTTCATTGGACGCTTCTCCTCCTCCCCCTCTCGATCCCCTCTCCGGAAGTCTCCGCATCCTTGGAAGAGAGCTTCCTCTCCCACTCCTCCTCCCTCTGGAAGTGGGACAGCCCATTGCAAGGCAATCTGCTTTCCCCTCCTCTTGTTGTCGCATGCGGGTTGCCTTCGATAGCGCGGTTGATGCCCCCTTGAGGGACAAGCGGAGTCTCTACTTGGAGAGCTCCTCCGCTCAGGAATGCAGGCCGTCCAAGAGCTCTTCCCCGCTTTCACTCATCCTTATCTCGTCGGAGCCTAGCGCGGGAGGGGATCGTAGGCACGCAGGGAGAGATGAGTCCGTAGATCAGGACCGTGAGAGGTCAGTCCAAGTGCCGCTTGCAGCTTTCGATGAAGCCGCGCATGTAGTCAGTGCAGAAAAGTGAGCAGGAGCGAGGAAGGCAAGAAGGAGAAGAGGAAAGGAGCAGGAGGGGGGGAGGAAGAGAAGAGGAAAGGGGGAGAAGAGAAAAGAAAGAGAGAAGGAGAGGAGGAAAAGAGAATAGGGAAGGGAAGAGGAAGGGAGGAGGAGGAAGAAGAGAAGAAGAGAGGGGGAGAAAAGGGGGAGAGAAGGAAAGGAAGAGAAAAGGAGGAAGATAAAAGGAAAGGAGGATAGTAGGAGAAGAACAGGAAGGGAGGGGGAGGAGGAAGGAAAGAGAAAGAGGAGGAAATGTGTGCCACTTCCTGGGGCTCATGGTAGCAGCAGTTGTACTGGAGCTGCACGAGAAGATGCTCCCCTCTCGCTCTCCTTGTCTTCACTGCTGGGACCGGCGGCCGGGTTTCCAGGAGACCAGAATCGCGGCTGCTGGCCACGGGGAGGGAGGGAGACCCGCGCTTTCACGCCTACCTGTAGAAGACGCGCCCTCCCGAGCGCAGGTCCACATCCGAGTAGAGGGGTGCAGCGACTGCGTATCTCAGGGGCAGCTCCGCGTTGTAGAAGTTGGGCAGGCTGGCGTCCAGGCTGAGCAGCCCGTTAGAATTGATCTGTGGGGAGAGAGGTGGGGCTTAAAGGGAGAATCGAGCTGCGGGAGAGGGGAAGGGGCTGCAGATGGCCGAGTACTGGGCGGGGAAGGGTCCACGGCGCACACACGCGTCTTCCCGCTCGCCCCGTGCAAAAGGGTGAACCTCCGCGCCCAGTGGGGGGAGGAAGTAGCCGACATCCCACCGATGCTCCTCCCGAAGAGGATGGACTCTCCCTCTCCTCATGCTCCCCTTCCGGGAAGGGAATCCGGGCTGAACGGGCGCTCCCGGGAGGTGGAGGTGTCGAGGGAAGGAGAGGAAAGCGAGGGGACTGCTAACGAGCGCGAAGGTTGCTAGGTAACGGGCAAAGCGAGACGGCGGGGACCGCGGAGACTAGCAGAAGGGAAGGAATCGGGTAGGGGTAGGGAGATCCCTCCCTACCCCTACCCGGTAAACCACGGCAAGTGAAGGCTGCTCTCCCCTCATCTTTCCCTCTACTCACGAAGACGTGGGTGTGGACGCCCCCGTAGAAGAGCACGGGGGCGTGCAGGGGCAGCGGCGCGCTCGAGTTGTCATCGCTTCCCGGGGGCAGCTGGTCGTCATGGTGCTCCACTCCGTAGGGGAAGAACCGCTCCCGGGGCAGGGCGCGCGCGGACGCCAGCAGCGCCACGCAGAGGAGGGACGGGCTCAGCGACATGAATAAGGCTCCTGGACCGCGCAGAACCCTGTCCTCTTGTCGCGAGCACTCGGGAAGGATCAAAGATCAAGTGGGTCTGGGAGGAGGGGGAGCAGGCCGACGGACGGACGCCACCAATGCTGCTCCAGCGGCGCCTCGTCCTCCTCCTCCACTTTTCTTTCCGCTGCGGGGCGTGGCCGTCGCCCTCTCCGGCCAGGAGGGAGCAAGCGACACTCCCAGAGGGTCGCTTGCCCCGGCAAGCGACCTCTGGGAGCGCCCGGCCTCGCCTCGCGGGGCAGCGAGCGTGCCAAAGGGAAGGGCGGAACGCAGAGAGTCCACGTCCGCTCTCGACTTGTCAGTGTCCCCGGTCAGCACCGCTGCCACCCTTCCGGGAGGCTGCGGAGCGAGGGAGAGCCCGCAGAGTGTCCCCCTCCTTCCCTTAATGTTTTCCCCACACGTTCCTCTCCCGGAATTCTCCCAAGAGCCCCAAGGCCTCCCCCACGATCAGCCAGGCGGCGAACCGAAGGCAGCCACTACCTGCAGATGGCGCTCCGATACCGCCGACATCGCGCAGCGGGCTGTGCCTGGGGGCAGAGCGTGCGTAGGAGCGCGCCCTTACGCCCACGGTGGTTCATAGGCACCGTAGGTGCACACTGGATGCTCTTGGAAGGGAAACACACGGAGGCACCGCGCGTCCAGGCAGCAGGTTTCTTGACGAGCAGGATTCTTCAGTGGCACTTGGCAACCAGGGTGACCTCAGTAAGCAAAGAGCACTTCTCTCTCCCTCCGCCTGCTGCCCTCTGTCCCTGAATTCGCTCGAAGAGATCGGACGCCGAGAGACGTCACGGTCTGGCTACCGCCTCCGCAAGACCAACATGAGGGCACCTGAAGGCCATCAGGGACCAACGCGTGTCCCCAAGCACCCGGTGTGACGCGGCGGGTGGACGAGAAAGCAGACTCGGAGACCGGTCATCCCCGATGGCGGTTCCACGTGCGAAACGGAGTGGAGACCGGATCGTTGCTTCGCGATGACCTTTGGGGCTGACGGACTCATGGCGCCTTCACAGGGCACAACCACCCGCCCTGCCAGAGACGAGCAGTGCCAGACAGCAGCTTTCTCCTTCCCACACCTCCCGCTGCCGAGCGCCGACTTCCCGGGGAGCGAGGGGGAGGAGATGCCTCGCGCCCGCACGAGGCATCTCCTCCCTCTCTTCAAAGCAATCGATGGCTCCGTTTCTCGCATTGTTCCCCCTCCTTCGCATCACCCCCGGCACTGCCCATCGCGGATTCACCCACTCTCGGATCGTGAGTGCCTTTTGCTCACCACGCACGCTCAATCCGTTCCGGGTTCCTCGTCAGTGGCTCGGAAGACCTCTGGCCTTTCCCGGTGTGCATCCCGGAGGAGCTTTTCCAAGGTCGCTTCCGCTCCGGCGCGCCAGCCGGACAGGTCGGTAGAGGCTCCGAAGAGTCAGGAGGAGAAGGAAGATGAGGTTGCGCACCCGGCGTAGGCAGCGTTCGAGCGATCCGGAACGCTGGTCATTCTGGAGTTGGCCACTGCCCTGCAGAGGTTCTTCTCCCCGTCCGACGCCTCCTGCTGTGGGACTTCTGGAGGAAAGAAAACTCCGGTGGAAGACCAGGAAGGCCGGGACCAACGGCCAGGCATCGAAGCCAGCAGAAGGCAGCAACTGTTGGCGGACAGCGTGGTCAGGACACGAGCACGTGATCCTTCAGGGCAAAAGCGCGGAGAACCGCGCCGTCTTCTCTCCGACGAGCAACGTGTGCTCGGCGCGCTCCAGGACCGACCTGGCCATCAGGATGGCGCTGCTGGCCATCAGTTCCCCCGACGGCGCCAGCGTCGTGCGTCCTCCCGTCAAGGCGTCCAGGGAGCTATCCCCCTGATCGTCAGGGCTGCTTGCCTTCGGGACTCACCCGCACCGTGCTCTCTCGCCGGCGGCGCATTCCCTCCTCCTCCAGCGCGTCCAGCGATGAACTGCGCCTTCCGGAGCCTCCTTGACCGCTGTGGAGGCGATCTGGAACCTCCAGGTGCTGACCACGAAGGGGTCGTTCGCCTCGGAAGGGAGCAGAGAGAGGCCGACCGCCGCCGTCTCCACCGCAACCAGAACGCGGAGGAGAGGGAACCGCGGGCAAGACGTCCGTGGCCTGGAGGGCTGGTCACTATGAAGACGGCAGGCGGAGCGCGGAGAGCCTCGGGGAGTCGGAGGGTGGCCTTCTCGTCGGTTCCGGAAACAACGTGGAAGGGATCCAGGAGGCATGCGACTCTGCAGCGACTCCACTTCAAGTGCCGGAGGACGGGTCTCTCATGGTTCCTCGGCAGCTTCCCCGTTCCAGGTGGGGAGTTGCCAGTCGCCTCTCGGCGGTAGCGCTGCCTCGGCGAACGTTGCGGGAAGCGAGGCGCGCTACTCCGCAGCATTTCGCCGAGACAAACTGCCCGGCGGCGCGGTTCCCTGGAGAACTGAAGGTCGCGCGCGATCGCTCCGAAACATTGCGACGCCACGCGAGGGGCTTTTTTCCCTCCTCTCCTTCCCCCTCCGGGGGTTGCGTGCGCATCCGATCCAGCGCAGCTTGGTGGCGAGCTCCGCTCTTCGACGGGACGGGAAGACGCCATCCTGAGGCGGTGGCGACGCCGCATCCACTCATCCTGACGTCCTCTTCTTGACGGGCACTCTTGTTGCACGAGCGCTTCGCCCGCACGCGGCTGCGGCTGAGGCTCCCCGTGGCGCACAGTGGACCTCCAATGCACGCGATCCGAGGATCTTCCCGGCAGCCGGTCGATCGCCGCCGCGTGACGCTCCCGAAAACCATTTGGCTCATGACGCGGCCTTTCCTCCGGAGCACCTGGCAACCCTGAGTGGCGCGACGGTCGCGAAGTGCAGAAAACCGGAGTGTCCTTGCGGCTGTACCTCGGGCGCTCCTGGCCGTGTGGCGCCCCTCGGCGGTGGGTCTTCTGCGACCTGGCGCGCTCCCGCAAGATGCTCAGCTGGGCTGGTGAGGGCGCGGCACGCTCCCCGCTGTGGACGGCTGACCAGGGCGGGGGCACCAAGGTGGAGCTCCGGGGAACGGCGGGGAGAACTCGTTCCCGTGTTTGGGGCTGATTCTGGAATTTCCTTCTGAGAGATCTCGCCAAGGAGGTGCCGCCCACCTGTTCGGCGCTCTTGCCGCTAGGGCCGCATCCCGAGGACTTGCGAGGTCGACCCAGGAACAGTCACCCTGACTTCTTCGACCGGTTTCCTGGGGAATCAACCGTGCGGGTCGGTTCCCCCATCGGGTGTGCTAGGTGGAACCCACGCTGGAACCTTCCCATAGTGGATCTGGGGGAGTCCTGGTCTGTCCCTTCCGCCTTTCGTGCACGACGGCGGGACGAGTGGCTTCCAGCAGAGCAAAGGGTCCGTCCCCTGCGAAGGGTGCGAGGGGGGAGGCTGTTCGTCCGCTCCTCTCCAGGTCCTCGGACTCTCTGCTGCTCTTCCACAGGGGGATGTGACATCCCCAAGGAAGGCTTCGCGTCCAGGATTCAAAGAAAGGCACTGAATGGAAGAAAAGGATGCAAGGAAGGGAGAAGAGAAGAACGAAGGAACCCAGCCAAGGGATAAACGCCACGGGGAAAAAACCAGATGGCTGCCTTCACCTGGATTCCCACGCGACTCTGCAAAAACCTGGTCACTCCTTCCTGCCCTCTCTTCGCAGCTCAACGAGACAAGCCTGGTTGAGCTTTTTGCCCGGGTAAAGATGTAGAACCGTCGCGTTCCCGGAAGGAGGCGTGAGGAGCAACGAAAAAGAGGAAGAGGGGGGGGAAGAAAGCGAAAGACGTGGATGAGGTGAACCTGGAGGTTTCTTTGAGGTGCCTCTCTACGCGAAAGGACAGTCGAGGTTCCGGTGAAGGACATGCTTGAGAAGGGAGCTTTCAGACGCCGTCGTCTCGTGAGCGACTACCTTCCTCTAGGATGGGATGCGCCACGTTGCCAGGGTGATGATGGTAGCTGCTCGAAAAATGCCCAAAGAATTCATCGCTACACCGCTCTGGCGATTCGAAACTCTCCCTGGAAGGTCCTAAACCAGGGTCTCTAAGCCGCCCCGCTCTCCTTCCTCTCCTTCCTCCCGGGCCAGCAACGCAGTCGTAGCACTCGGACTTCAACTGGGCAGGAGCGCGAGTGCACGGGCTTGGCTACGCCCCCGACTTGCAGCATCAACGAAAGCAACAGGGGAGATGTGATGATGCCACTCCTGGCACCACGAGGATCAGCAGCACCATCGTTTCACCGTCAAGCAGCATCCCTGCTTCCCTTCGTCACTCTGCTTCAGATCTCGCGAGGTCACTGGAGAAGTCCCTGGGACGTCTCTTGCAGCTTCGCCCTCCCCATTCCCTGCAAAAGGGCAAAGGGCAGTCATTCGCTCAGGGAACGCCAGCTACCACCCGAGGATGCTTGAGCAGAGTGATGGAGAAGAGGAGAATGCCCTTGTCCCGAAGGAAGGGGTGCCGGTCGGAGTGCGCCTCACGCTAGCAGGAGCGCTTCGTCCAGGGAGCACGGCGAGGAAGGGAACGCTCAGAGTCTGCTTGCCGGTTCCTTTCGCATAGTGGTCCAGTTCTCTTTCTGAGGCGAACGGAACATCTTCGAACGGCACTCCCTCCCCCCCACCCGCAGTTCCTCCTGCCCATATGCTCTCGCCGAGAACCCCTCCCTGTCCGCGCGCCGGCGCAAATCGCGTCTCCCATCGGCATACAGCGTCCAGACGGATTTCAGATCGGCCTCCTCTCTTTGGGGAGGTCGCGCAGGTCAGCGCTGAACGGCTAGATCTTCCATCCTGCTACCTGGGTCCCGCACCACAACTCCACGTATGCACTCCTGAACACGCGAAAAACGACTGGAGTCGGCGCGTGTCCGCCCTCCTGGGAAAGGCAGCTTAGACGAAGACGCTCTTGGATTCCTTCCTACCATCAGAAGCCGGAGTGGCTGCAGAAAAGAAGTAGGGAGCAGGGAGAGTTGATATGAGGAGTGGGCATTGCATTGAATTTTCTGGTAACGGTAAAGGGAGGGATTCTTGTGGAGGAGATCGAGAATCGAGATCGATTCCACTATCTATTATGGAAAAACACATGGGGCTGGATGAGGGTTAGGGAGATGAAGTACCGTGGTGATTCTGGGGCTGGCTACTCCGCTGACTGAATTCCTTCCATCTCTAGTGGTCCTGTGCGCACTGGGCGGCGAGAGCGCTTGCCACTAAACCACCGTTGGTGCCGCACGGGCAAAAATACAGCATCTGCATCTTGACCTGCATCTTTCCGCCTCCACTTCGACGCTGAACCCGCGTCCACGGGAACTTTTCGAGTAGAACAGACCTTCCCGTAGATCCAGCTGCATCTGTCCCTTTGGCGGCGGAGGTCCTGGTCTTGGTCCTCCGACAGGGGGAGGCGATCGCTCGCCGAGGTGCATCCGTGCCCCGGAGATCGAGGGGTTCCGCCCCTCGCGTCTTCTGCATCAGCCGGTTTCGAAGGGCTTAGCTGCTTCCTCAACACGTCTTCGTGATCTTCGGCAGGGAACACACGGCCGCGGGCAACGCGGCCATCGCCTGGAAGCAGCGAGGAAGAAGAGGCGAGGCAGCCCACCAGGTGGAACCGGAGGCGGATGGCAACGCTGGTGTCCCACGTTATAAACAACCCTTAAGAATACACACACACACCCCATTCCTCCCACAGACCTTGCCTTACATCACAACTATGCGTTTCCCGCCCCGCACTTGGAAGCAGCAGCAGCTTTAAGAGGGAGGGGTCCCCAGAGTCACGGGTATTTCTTCCGCGGGGGATTCCATCTGCGTCTTTGAGTGCGCGTAGTCCGCCCGCCCGCATGCTCCTCGTTCCCTGGGCTGCTTCCCTCTTCGGGGAATCCCAGAGTCTTCTGCAGCTTTCCCCTCCTCACTCTTCCCCCACCGCGAGAGAAAAAGGAAAAGGAGTGTTTACGCGGGGCACGGTATGTGCGTGAGTGCTGGTGCCATGGCAAGAGGTCGGGAGCAGAGTCCAATGGCGGCGTCTCCTCCAGAGCGGCCCCGCGCGGCCGCTCCCGTGGGTGCCTGGGGTCCCGTCCGAAAGGGAGAGGTCTTCGGTTCGGCCGCGGGACCCCGGGAGCTGCTGGCGCCGGCTGCCGCCGCCTCCCGAGTCGGCGCGGTCGGGGGAAGCGAGGAGGCCGCTGGTCCCGGCAGATCAGCTTGCCGAAGGAACCGGCACCCGGCCTTGCGGCCCTCTCCTGTCTCCTCGCGGAGCTCTCCAGATGCCCAGAGATAAGCCTTCGGCGCTCTGATAAGGGGAAGAGGCTCCCCCGCCGAGCCGCTTTCGGAAACGGGCCGAAGGCGGAGCAGGGAGAACGGGAAGGCCAGCGCCATGTGCCGCGATAAGGCGGACGGCAGAGGGGAACACGATGGCATCCCATTTCCTGAGGGAGGGGGAGGATGGGGCCGTCGCGCTGGGAGGCATCGCGCAACCGGCGGAGGAACGGGAGCCGCTACGAGGGAGCCCTGACGTGGGTCAGGCATGGAGCGAAGACGGGTCTCTCGCGGATCCGCTCGTGTGCGCGCGCGCCAGCATCCCTAGGGACGGAGCCGGATGCATCCTGGCAAGCCTGGACGCATCCGCGGAGCCCCGCGGAGGAACGTCCAGGCCGAAGCCCGAGGTTGAAGTGCGAAGAGATCCTCGCGCGACCCGGAGGACCATCTTCCGCGAGCTCGCACCACGAGTGACCAGCGACTGCCGTCTAGAGCGGCCCTGACACGCCACCAGGGCCGCTCAGGGCTTCGCTGCCATGGTCACTCCTGGAGGTTCGATGCAGTAGCATTCGACCTGACCTCGTTCGGGACGCCTGTAGTCGGTCTTTCCTGCGACAGGAACGACGACAATTTGAGTCCTGCATCAAAACTCTGGAGCGAGCTGGCGGCTCAGGGCCTGCCGGCCTCGAAAAGAGCAACCACCGCTCGAAGACGCGCTCGGGCAGACTGGACGAGCGGCCAGCTCGAGATCAGATGCAACCCTTCCACCGATTGGCACCTGGTTGCGCCGTGGCGTTTATTTATAAAAAATAAACAGACAAGTCAGTGGCAGGACGCCTGGTCCCGCCACTTCACAGATATAAACATGGGAACCTGCGGAGAGCGGGCGTGCAGGCCAGCGAGGTTCATCTCAGCATCAGAAGGGAGGGGGAAGGGGAGCAAACAAAAATAAAAATACAATAAAAATAAAGATATATACAAAAAAAAACTTTGGAGGGTTCGGGAAGGGATCACCAGGTGCCGGAAGATCCTCCTCATCCTTGTGAGAATGCCGGCAAATTCCTGCTTCAAGACTCCCCTGGGAGTCTTAAAGCAGGAAGAACGCTGTCCCCATGAAGAGGACGGCAAAATAGATGGCGTTCTTGTTATTCCCACCTTCTCTTGCGTCACGATCACGCGTAGGCAGCACAGTGCTGCTTGGGGTGCAGCCAGCGTGAGGGCGTTGCTCAGGAGGAGGTGTTTCAGAACGTCTCTGGGAGGTTGCTTTCGGGGTTGTTCCGAAGGGACGCGGCAAAGACGCGTTCATGCCGGGAGCGGAGGGCGACACAAGCAACAAACAGGAGCGGGAGGGACTCTCTCTCGCCGCAGCTGCTGCATTTGAGGCTCATCTCCTCCCCCGGGTCCGATGGTGTCGGCGACGGTTGCACGGGAGGTCCCGGCGCGACAGAAGGATCGCCTTGCTTTACGGGGAGCGCACTGCTGTTCCAGCACGCTGAAGGCCACTTTGCCTGCTCGGAAGGGGTTTGCAGCGTAGCAGCCCTTTAGTTGGGACACTCGGGGTGGCAGCGTCCTCCATCGGCTCCCGAGTTGTCCACGCATGTAAAAGTTTTTCCTGTTGTCAGTGGTGTACGTCACTTCCCACCTTGCAGGAGGGTCGCTTTTAGAGAGGACAGCACTGGGGGAAGGGGGTGAACGACGCCCAAAGCAGATTCCTGGTGTTACCCAGGATTTCCCTCAACGACATGAGAGCGCATCCGCTGTTGCTCAGGCAGATGTACTTGCCTCGCCCGTGCCCTTCCACGGGGGAGGGTTTCCCGCGGACGTCCTCGAACCCACAGAGGTTTTCCCGGAGTTCCGTTTCGGCTGCCGGCCCAAAGCTCTGACGTGGGACGGGCATGGGACGAAGAAGGACGCGTCGCGAGCCACGAGGAAGGAGCGAAGAAGAGTGCTCCCCGCGACTTCACTCTTCCTCCCTCTCTAGCAGAGGAGCCACGCTCAGAGTGAGGCCGCACCCAGGGTGATGATCATCCCGAACGGCTGCTATTCTTCGAGATCACCGATCTCGTCCGGAGGGGGGAGAGGAGGCATCCTTGGAGACCCCGGCGACGCGGCACGCGAAGAACGCGTGCCGTGCTCTCTTTCTCTCTCTCTCTAGGTAACGTCAGCTCCTCTGCTGGCGAGCACGAACTCCCGACATCATCTCGAAACGGACGTCGGTTCGTCGACATCCGTTTTCGGTAGGTCGTCGCCTTTTTCGGAAGGAAAAGTTCCCGATCTCCATCCGCGTTCTCCCCTTCTCCCTGCCGCATCGATTCCCGGTTCAGGGATCCCGACGCGCCTTCCCCGGGAGGCGACCTCGAACGGGAACCTACGCGCGGAAGCGCTGGGCGCGCGTGCGTCCCCTGAATCGCGCCACATTGTGTGGTGCACCGTTCCCGCCGCAGTGCGCACACCATCCCGTTTCTGCAGCAGCTCAGAATGCACGGAACGATTACGCATATACGATTACTGCGGATCCGCGTTTCCTCCCACTCGGCGCCATTTCGTTCAAGGTTGCTGCAAGAACGGGAGGAGGGGACTTCCAGAGCCACGCCCGGCAGGCGTCCTGAGCTCTTCGCGTGGGGGATCGCTCCTTAACGCGTCTCTTCGAGTGTTCCGAGAGGAGGGTCTGTCGACTCCTGCATCCTGGGGCCTGCCCCATTTCCGCAGTTACATCATGCGCGCAAGAGGAAACGAAGAGGACGAGCTCGTCGCCTGTTGAGCGGTCGGTTCCGCACGCCGACGCGTTGGGAGAAACAGAGCCTCCGGGAACAAAAGGATGCGCAGCTGCGAGATCCAAAGCTCCCGGGCGCCTGCCTGGTGAAGAGACGGGCGACCGCAGCCGGGAGGAAATTTTCGCGTTTCATTGAGCACTCGTCAGGGCGCTGAGGCAGTACAGCCTTAGGTGAGCTTGAAGCAGCCTGCAGGGAACCCCAGCATTTTTCTGGAAAAGTCTGAACTCCCGTCCTGGAGTGGAGAAGCAGGACGTGGATGAAATTTCACGTTTTTTTCCCTCCATTTCTCAGGACGACACTTTTGCCAAGAAAGCGGCGCCGGAGAAACTGCAACCGGATGGCGCTCTGCGACGTGACCTTTCCAGTAGAATTCGAGTCTCAGATCGGCTGATGTACGGGAATCACGCACGTTAGTGTTTTGCTTACTTGCTAAATGGATTTTCAAAGAACGGATCCTGGCGGAATATGATCTATATGAATCCAAAGCTCACGGCTTCATCTTAGAACCTTGGTAGGAAGACAATTCTGGCCTCCAGGAATCTCGTCACACAGCTGAGTGGAGTTTCCAGGAAGATGGCTCTTTAGTAGAAGCAGTATTTGCTTGAATTCCAGCAAGTCGGGGGATCCTGGATGGAGTTATCGGGAGCACATGTGACCCCGAAGAATTCGGCTCTTGATCGCAGAAGTGCGTCTTCAGCGGACAAACCCCAAGCCGTACGATGGAGAGGATGAACAACCTGCACATCTCGCATTCCACCCTGCGAGACGCCTGTGGTTTCAAAAGCGTTCTGAAGCGACCACACAGACTCACGAAAGCGTGGAACGTCCTGGGATGGATCCGCAGTTTCAGTGTAGGACAGCTACGCGAAGATACGGAAGAGGAAGCTAACGCGGGAAATCGGTTAGGAGAGTGCAAAGACTACGAGTATCGAATCTTTCTTTTGGAAGCAAAAAGTTGAAAGTCCTCTTTGTGAAATGTACTTTTCGTAGCAGTCGTTCCAGCTGCAATCGCTCACCGAATAACGAGTACTCCTCTCACAGACGAAATACTGAAAAATACATTGAGCGTTCCTAAGGGATTCTAGAAATATTTTCAAACTGCTTATCCACTACATCCACTACACTGACTTCCCCAAAACATACACTGCTTGTTTTTAACATGGCAGTCTGCCATTTGTTATTCCGACTAAGATCGCAAGAATTACGGATAAGATGAGAAACCTGGGGTTTGGAAAAACGAAAGTTAAAAAACAAAAACAAAAAAAGCTTTCAAATTTGCAATCGACAAACCACTCTTTCCAACTAAAGACACACACGGCAAGGGTAGGGGTGGGGTACATATCTGTTTACTACCAGCATTGCGCGATATCCCGTTATCCAGACCGGCTTTAGTTCGTTTTCAGTGTTTCCACCTTATTTTATGGCTTACTAACTGATTCACATTTCTTATCGACGAAGAAGCTTCTACGGATTGAAAGTGCTCTTCGTTTCAACACGTACTTCGCTCAGCACACGTAGCTTTCCACATCCATCCTCGTTTCCGAGAAATATTTTAAACTCCTGCAAGACTTCAGATTATCTGCGATGCCTCGGTTGTTTTGAAACCAAAAAGAAAGAAAGAAAAAAGAAGAAAAAAAAAAAAGATTTCACACCTTCCATGAAACTCAAACCAGTTAATAAATTGAATTCCTCGATTTCTTTCTTTTTTTTTTTTTTTTATTAACGTGAAATACTATGAATCTCAACTACCTAATCCCTAGGAAAAAAAAAAAAAACAGAGAATAAAGTAAAAACGTCCAAACTTTGAGAAGCTCTCTCACGGTGGATGTTATCAAGCGATATTTCTTTCGTGAGATGCAATCAGCTCTCTTCAGCACCATCATCGTCAAAAGAAGAAAGACGGGCATGCTTTCTGTTTCCTGCAGTCGTTCGCAGCGTCAGGAGCCGCGCTCCGTTTCCTTTTTCTTCTTTTCCAGATCCACCTGTTCCGAAGATGGCCACCCGCTTGCTCTGCAGTGATACCACCGGTTTTGGATGGCGTGTGCACTCTTGTCGCATCTTTGACGTGCGCCGCTGAACACGTGTTCGCTCGCAAATGTGGTGAGCCTGAGGAGAGAGCGTTCCGTTTCCGCGTGCAAAGGGGGGGCCGAGGTGGAACTCGAGCAGCGGGCCGCGCTCGAATTTTGGAAGGGGCAACCGGTTTTCAGGTGTCTGTCATTAGTGATTAGTGCAGATTGCCATACGCCTGCCTTTGAAACTCGATAACCACTTCGTTCACGTGATCGAGTCGCTTGCTTTTGGCGCTGCTAGCACGGCAAGCCGGGGTGTGTGTGTGCCCCCCCCCCCCCACCGGCTTGCAGTTTTCTGCTTTCTACTCTTCGGGACGTTTGTGTCCTCGAGGTTCCAAAACTGGCACGCGAGAAAAGAGACTCGTGTGGGTTATGCATCATACATGAGGGAGTACGTACTGTATTTTGAATCTTCTAAGCTGCTTGAACATGGCAATGTTCCTCGTATGTGCATATCAAACAGCTGCTGGCGATGATGATGCGACCGGGGAGCTTCTAGAAAAAAAAAGAAAAAAAAAATCTCACCACTTCCTACGGTGGGACACGCCTCCGGCAGCACACCACTCTTATCAAAGTTTTGAATTTCCTACATGATCCCAGACCACACGCCCTTTTTGTAATGGATAATTGATTCGTTCAGTTTGACGAGGGTTCCGGATTTCGAAACTGAGGCGCTAGCCAGCTAGTATTCCCAGAAAGCTGAATTCTACTGGAGAGAGAGAGAGAGAGAGAGGCAAAAAGGAAAAAACAAAAAACGATGCAGGTAGGAAGTCTTCCCAGAAATTCGGACTGGCAATCTTTCTGCATGAAGACGCGTTCCCCCCCCCCTTCCCTCCACTTCAATGTGAATCGAGATGCATCGCGCTCGAAACGCACATACGGTGACGTATCACATCATAAACCAATGGCATTCTGACAAATTCATCGATGACGCAGACGTCCCGGGTTGTCTGCGTGAATGTTTACCATTGCTGTGCAGAAGGTCGAACACAAAATGGCAGATGAGCGTGTGGAGTTGTGGTGAAATTTCATCCGTGAACTGAAATATTTTCCTTTTTTTTTGTTTTCCTTTCCCGAAGAAGCATTACGTTCACCCATGGAAAGCTCGTTTCTTAAGGTTGTCGTCAAGACCCCAAATCAAGAAATTGACGATCAGGTTGTGTACTGTGAAGGAAGCTGGACCATTAAGCAGTTAAAGGGGCACTTGACCGAAATCTTTCCCAGTAAACCAGTTAGTATGCTTTCCTTTACTGTAGCACGTTCGCTGTGTTTGTCCATGGCAAGCTAACTGCATCCTTTTGTTAGATTCTTTTCTCTTCTTTTAAAAACGGAATTTTCAAGTGTTGTGAAAACTATGATCTCCTAAATAAGCGTCAAATTCCATTACTGATTCAGGTGGCATTTTTTGTAGTGGGATTTTTCTCTTTATCAGAGTACAGTCACTTATTGACCATAGTAAGAATTCCTCCCATCCAGTTTTGTTACTTGTATTTCGAATTTTTGCCAATGGTGCAGTAATTTGCTCCTACTGTTTGATCACTAGTAGGTAGGCAAGAAATTGCATAAGCTCATTGGTTAGCATAACAGCGTTTTCTTCACACATTTGTTTCTTGATAGATAGAAAATTGATAAAATTTTCGATCCAGGAGTAATGTAAAAATTTTAATATTGTTGAGTTGCCATGATTCTGGTGTTCTCTTAAAAATTTGCCTTCTGCTTGTTTCCTCGGCCTTTTCCGTTTTTTCTATACATATACAAAAGTATCTTATCAAGACATTGATATTTCAGAAATCTGAAGAACAGAAGCTCATTTATTCTGGGCAATTATTAAACGATCATTTAATTCTCAAGGATGTTTTGAATGAGCATCACACTGATGTCCATACAGTTCATTTAGTTTGCCCATCGTTACCAAAAGTTCTACCACCAGAAACTATTCTGAAACCTATGCAAGCTAAGGAGGAGAGAGATCAGCAGCACAGTGTGCATGTTGATAGTGGATCCAGAAATGGAGTAGCTGAAAATACGAACAAATTGCAGTTTTCACAACAGCAGCAGCAGATGTATCAACAAATGATGTTGATGTATTCCCAATACATGATGCAATACATGGACTAGTAAGTTCATAAAACAGATGTGTATGCAGAAAAAAGGTTTAATGATACCAAGAAATGAATAGCTATATATTCTTAATGTGCTAAGTAGAAATTTGTTATTTTAGTTTGCAACATAACTCCATGATTAAAAATCATGGTGATGTTTCAACAGAGGAAATCAATCCCTCTGTTTCTTCAACATCCATTGACCAAAGACCTCAAGTTCTCCATGGAGCTGAGCAACAGCCCATTATCAATCCACAGATAGTTCAGCCTGCCTTTCGTGCCGATGATGACGATGATGGGCATCAGAATCATAATTGGATTGATTGGATGCATTTGATCTTCCAGTTTTTGCTGTTCCTTAGTCTCATCTATTACTATTCTTCTGCAATGAGAATGTTTCTGGTCATGTCTACTGGCATCATTGTATACATGTGAGATACGAAACAGTTGTAGTATTCTTGAAGATGCTTGCATTTGTTTTTGCAGGTATCAGCTTCATCGAAATATGCAAAGGAGGCATAGTTTTCAAACTCAGACACATGAACAGCCTCCGTCGCAAACAGATAGCACCGAGAATGTTGTCAATGAAATTGAAAGAGAGCCAGCAAGAACATCAATCTTTTGCACTGCTGTAGCCTTTTTACAGAGCCTTTTGTTTTCCATCATTCCTGAACTGCCTACCAACTGACATCTAAGCTGCTTGAAACTGTGATATGCTGTGGTATCGGGAACTGATTTTTCCTACCTAATTCAAGTCCGAGTGCATAAATGCTTTGTTACTTGTTAATGTTTTTTTAATTCAGAGGAAAGATAGAAATGTTGGAATCTTTAAGAAAAAAAACAAAAAAAGAGAGAAGATGAATTTCTTTCAAGTGAACATTTTTGTAACCAGATAGGGTTAAGAGCTTATATTCAGATGGCGTTTTTCCTTTGTTTGTGTGTTTTGGTGTTTATTTATTTATTTATTTATTTTTTTCATTAAATCAGGCAACCAGTATTAATCTAGTATACATTTGATTCTTGCAATGGATGGTTAATTACTTATTGTGTATGGGGTTCTGTTCATCCTGTGTGTTTGCATTTGAAGTTTTATTTAAAAATTTGGCTGCACAATCAACTGTGAAAAGTTTGAATCTTGACAAAAAGTTGTTCCACGAAGAGTAAGGGCATGTAAGTAGTTGCTTTGATTTCCTATTTCTTGTGGACCTGTAATGAGAGAGATGCTTTTTTTGGTCAGTAGATTGCAGGCACCTCACTTTGTGAAATTGCAATTAAAGTCGAATCCTTGCAGAGTAAGTATGTGGAGGATGCTGTGCTTTGATTTTTCCATGCGTGGAAACCTAAGGGTTTTCAAACGTTGGTTGGTGTCTGTTGTGAGTGAGTGAGTGTTGGAAAATGGATAGTGCCGGCTGCAATGATGAAAATGCAGCACATTTTTGCAGTTGTCAAGGAATTCTCAGTGAACTGTAAAGTTGATGGCATTTGCAAGGTTTTTTCTTTTGACGGAACATTTGGAACTTTTGCCTGGAGTACGGTTGAATAGTCTGAATTACTTGCTAACGAAATCAGCTCCGCGTTTGTCGTTTTAGTAGTTTACATGGATGTTGAACGTTGAAGTTCATGGGCTGAAAGTTATCACAAGAGCTGGTGACGCCATCATGAATTCCTGGAGGTGCTCTTTGTGATGAGAGAAGTTACACAGACCCCTCGTGGATGTGTAAGCTGTGTCCCGATTCGAACGCGGACGCCTTCCGCCTTTCCGTGGCATGACCCGAGCGTAATAAAAACAAAAATTTCGTTGCCGTTGCGCAGGCGCATAGTTTTTTCCATGCCAGTGTGCCTTTGGCTGGGTCAGGGTGAAGCGCAGGGCCTGGAAACTGGCTCGCAGGCTTCGGAGACTGTTTTCACCGACTCCCCCAGTGACCCCCATCGGTTCCGGAAATTCTGGTGCCCTCGTCAGAAACGGTTTCATCTGTGTACGTCTCGGGCCCGTCCTAACGTGGTGTCGTGGGGGGGGGGGGCACGTAAGAAGGTGCGCGGATCGCTGTGTCCTGCTCGCCAGGATTGCCGACTTCCGAGCCTCCGTTAAGAAGGGCACCTACTAAGGCCTCCGGAGGAACGGCCGATTTCATAGCTTCCCCGAGGCACTCGGTCGTCAGCAGCAACCTTCAGAAACGGATGAAGTGCATTTAATCGTCAAACTGCTATAAGTGAGCATGCAGTCGTTACCATGAAGACACGGAAATTCCTTATGCACCAGGTTTCCGAAGGCTGAAGATGCATTTTGTAGTTTGTACACATTCGGTATTACGCCGCATTCGTAGCAAAGTGTGCTTTTTATGGTTTTACCTGGAGAAGAAAAAAAAAATGAAAAAAAATACCGTATCCAGAACCGTTCATTCCTGACTTGTAAAAGAAAAAAAAAAAAAAAAAAAAAATTGCTTGTTTTAGTTGAATCGAGAGACCTATTTTTCCCTTCTTTCGTTCGATATGGTTTAGAAGGTGATAGGGCAAGGAAAAAAAAAATTTGCATTGGTCGATGAGATCGTCTCGAGTGTGGTCAGAGCCGGTGGAGAACCAGCGGTGGTGGAGATGGTTTGTTCCCGTGGAGCGTCGGCGATTTCCGGCGAATTTCAGTCGAAGAGATGATCTAAATCGTCCGGTTATCTAAATAGGGCTTGTGTTTGCGATACAAATCACGAAACCGGGAGCTCCATCCCCGGGTTACTTTTTCGAGCTGGATATCAGCATTCGTGAAACGGCTTTTCTGCCGTTTGCATGAAGATGCGGATGTGCTCCAGTTTGCTCCAGACAACACATGGCCTGCAGCGCGCATACCAAGCAGCAGGGCGCTGATAAAGCGTATGGAATTTTTTGCCTTGTAAAATGATTTTTTTCCTGGCAGCTTAGATGGCACGGGAGGGCTTTGGGTATTTGCAATTCTGATTTCACACTTCCTCGTGTCCAACCACCGCTGGAAACGGCGTTTCTCCCCTGTTCCCCTTTTCTCATCGCGTGTGCTCAGCCCCAGAAAGGGGTCTCCCGGACTGCTTCGCAAGGAACGCTGGGCTGCTGCTGCGCAGCACATTGATGGGTGGTCAATATCAGTGGATCACCTCATGCGAAAGCGGTTGTCGTTTGAACGGTGTTTCCCCCTCCCCCCCGACGTCCGTCGTGTGTTCCCACCGTTGACCAGAACGAAACCGGTTTTTTACAGCGTGCAGGTGTGTGTGTGTGTGTTTTTGTTTTTGCAGAATATCTGCAAAAAGACTTTTCGAAAATCACGCATGTCTTTTTCTCTTCGCGAGAAATGAGTGCATTCCTCGTTGGTTTGTAAACGAAAGAGTCTTCCGTACTCGGAATGTTTGCTCCAAATCAGATGATTAGAAGAGCAGTGTATGCGACCCACGCATCTCCAGAAAAGTAATTAAAGTTTTTTCGCCGTGCGAGGTCTGCAAACAAAGAGGTTCTGATGCTTGTCGTTGGGATCAACTGCGTTCCAAACAGAGTTACCAGGCACGGTGCAGATGGGTACGTCGTCGTGGTTACGCTCAGACGCGGGGTCTCCTGCCTCACTGCCGTTGCTTTCGCGGCAAGACGTGCAGACGGCAAGTCGGTCCGGTGGAATCCGTGAAATCCAAGAGATGAAAGACTCAAGAGCATCCGGATGCAGTTAGGCAGGCGTGGAATGCTTGTCGACGACTGGAAGTCTCACGGGGCTTTTGAGAACAAGAGAAGTCGGAGTGCCGGTGAAGCAGGCAGGGAAAGGGCGCAGAGAAGTCGCGCGTAGCTGTGCTGCCAATGCGCAGCATTCTCTTGCACTACGGGAACCTACGAGACCAGGTGAAGGGACGGGACGGAAAAGCGTGCGTCCCGTGCGAACGCGTGGTTGTCCTCTTTCCGTCTTCCCTACGTGCCACTTGGATGGAGGCTGGAACGCGTAAGCAGCTCCCGTGAAACTCCTTGCTCTAAAGGTCCAGACGTTCAATCTCGGAAGCGTCCTCTACGAGAACTATTCTTACGTTCGTGCACCTTTTGACAGAAGGACCATGTCAATAAGGGGGATCCTGGGTGTTGATTTCTGGAGGAGGTCAGAGAGCGCGACACATGCCGGAATGGATGAGCATCGCAGGAAGCGCTGCAGGTTCAAGGGGCATCGGAGGAAGTGCAGATGGGTCACCGTATGTCCTGGGTTTTCGGATAAAATTGGATTTCCTTCCGAAGCGTGGACTTCGGATCCACTCTTCCATCCACGTGACAGAACGGACGGACTCAGCTGCAGAGGAGCATTTCATGAGGACTTTACCAAACATCGCTCCTTAATCTTGTGCACAGAGTTCTCCTGATCTGGAGTCAAACGTACTGCATCGGTTCACAACTGTAGGAGCAGCTGGCGTCGGGGATGGCATCCTGCAACCTGTCGAGGTCGGTGTGAACTCCGACGGTGTGACGGCCTCAGGGTGTGAAATCCTTCTTCTGCTCCTCCATGCGAACCTGAGGATGCGTCGGTCGTGCGATCCTTCTGGTTCGGTCCGGCCTCCTCAGCAGTTGGGATCATGGTAGAGAAGGAAAACACAGAAAGGAGTGCACCTGGTGGGGCCTTTTACTCTCGACCACCCTCCAGAACAACATGCGTCGGTAGGGCACATCCCCTTCTTTTCCAATAAATCAAGCTTGTTCCCGTCACATCTTCCTGATCGGGAGGTGCGGCCTTCCCCCGCCAGAATCGAAGGCGACCATTCCTCTTTATGCCCGAAGGCTTTTGCGCTGGAGCGCACGTTTTTTTATTTTTTCGTTCCGGGCGGCAGCTCACAGTGGGCGTCCTTCCGTTTCGGTGGCGAGCCCCCCAAAAGTGCTGCAGGAACTTCGTCGTCAGCTCGCACCTCGACAGCCTCCTCCCCGGTGCGCGCGCACTTCATCGCCCTTTATCTAATCCGAGAGGAAGAGCTTCCAGCAGGTGAGCCATCCTCTCTCCCGCTTGTTTTCAGGCACCCGCAGCGAAGGAAACTTGACGTCGGAGAACTTGACGCTTTATCCCAAGCACACCAGGACAAAGGCGTTTTCGAAAAGCAGGGCGGTCCGTGGGAAACCCAAGCACGGGAGTGCGTGTGCGAGCTCAGTTCACCTACAGTTCTTGGGGGGCCTCCACAAATCTCCCCCGCTGCCTATATTTTCCTCTCCATCTTCAAAGTTAGGAAAATGCAAGTGCTTGCACCCTCCGCTTGCTTCAGTGGTGGCGCTGACGATCGATGAGACTTGGCTTCCGCCGCCGGAAGCGAACGAGCTGACTCGTCTTTTCCACCCGTTTTGCTTCTCCCGCGAACGGTAGTGCCTGGTTGCAGGGAACTGTACGCACTTGGGCGCAGCACAACGAACGATGTCTGGAAGAGACACAGCATTTGCTGCGCTGTTCTTACAACAACTGCTCTATCCGGAAGATCCTGGAAAACCTATTGAAGAGTGCTTGGGCAGGATTAACAACCTCCCTTGCCTCAGCGCTGCCCTTCCTGAGGGGCACTTCTTGCCTTCCCGTGGGCAGAAGTCTTGCGACCAGATGGGAGATTACTGTGGAAATCTCCAGAAGGAAAAGAGGGCTGGGTGAGTGGTCGATGGACCGGCTTACAGACTGCGATCCCGAGTACCCAACCCCGAGGACTTTAATGCTGAAACGAACTACTGGGTATTCTGGAAGAAGACTTTCAGTGGCCCCCAGGGCTCTTGGACATCCACACCCTCCCTTTAAAGTGGCGAGAGTCGGCGCTGCTGATGATTTACTGGGGCCTCCTGTGCAACTCCCTCTGGCATTACTGGACCCGGGGTTGTGTGGACCCCAACTGTGCAAGGTGCGGGGAGCAGAAATCCCTCCTTCACCTCCTAGTGGACTCTGTTACCCTCCGACCCTTTTAAGGACGCTTTGCCGCGCCTCTAGGAGCCCCCATGCGGCAGTTCCAGGGACGCATTATGACCTCTACTCGTTCGCACCGCTGTCCGTCCAGTGGCCTCTCTAGCAGCCTTGTGCTGTCTACATGGGATTGTAGCGTCCTGGAGCCACGCAAGAGGACTGAACGATAGAGATGCCGCCATTCACTTTGACATCCACTTCCTGAAGATGGATGGCAACAAGAAGGTCCCATCTGGAAAAAAAGTCAGCAGCAAAAGTTTGGCGGCATCCTGCTGAGGATGCAGAGGACCGTCCTAGCAGAACGTGACCCCTTCCCGCACCCTCCTCTCCTCAGATTTGTTTTATTTTTACTTTGTTTTTCTTTTTGTTTGTTCCCTGTCTTCTGCTGCCGTGGTGGAACTCACCGGTAACTCAGCAGGTTAGATATGAAAAGGAAGTGATTGGACCACCGTTCCAACCACAGAGAGTCTAAATGCTTATTTTATTTTCAAGTAAACGTTCCGGCGCACCGGGTGACAACCCGTTTTGTTTCTCGGAGCCGACGGGGCCGCCACGCTTTCCAGTGACTCGCCCCGTTTTAAGGTGTCTTGCATTCCGTCTTGGTGTCTCCCTCCTGCTTCTGCACTTGCTTCACCTTCTGCCACCATTTTGCCTTTTGTTTGCACCTCTTCTTTCCTTTCCTCGAGGCCCTTTCTCTCTCTGAGGCCCATTCTCTCGGCTCTTTGCCCTTTGCTCATCACTCTTTTCCTTGGAACTGGTTCTCGGGGAGCTGCGTTGCCATGGTTTTTCACCTGGGTAAGCCGGGGCTTTTATTGAAATTTTCATAGAAAAAAATTTCATAACAAAGTCTTGTCATATCCAGTTATTTTTCAGTCAGAACACATCATTCTGACTGTCTTGGGGCACCTGTCCTTACCGACCCGCAGGTCGATAAGGTCCTCTCCACTGGCGAAGGGGGCAGGAAAACCAGAAAGAAAAAACCAAAAACAAAAACACCTGGGGTTTCCACCTGGGTACGCTGGGGCGTTTATTAAAAACTTTCTGTTACGTGGTACAAGGCCCCACTAACGGTTAACACAACACCGGACCTGCAGGGACGTCCTGACGCAGCCCAGCACGACTCTCCTCAGCAGTGGAAGGGGATGGGAGAAAAACAAAAAGAAAAATAAAACACAAGAAAAAACAAAAAGTTGGAGGGCCGGAAAGGGATCGTAGGCCACAAGGAGGAGGGCCCATCGTTTGCAGGATGCCCTCGAGGTCCTTTTTTAGTCGGGGAACAATGTTTTATGGGGAGGGGAGGGAAGGGAAGGGATCACGGTACGCCGTGAGGAGTCCACTGCATCCGGTTTTGGATGCGAACAAGTGCCGAAGGAATTTTTCTTAGCCGGTGCTAACGGGAAGCCTTCTTCACAGAGATGACTGCCCAGTGAATGGCATTCCGACTGCTGCGGCCTCTCCTTGACGCGGTCCACTTATCCAGGATCCCGCGTATGCAACAGAGTACTGAGACACACGCGGCGGCTGGCATAGACGGCATAGCATCCCGCATCAGGAGGCGTCGAAAAATGTTTCTAGGGTCGCCCACCGGAATGTTTAGGATCGACGAGAGTCGATCCCACATGAGGCGGAGGGCAACAGACTCGATTATTAAGTGGGGGAAGGTCTCCCTTTCCCCGCACTCTGCACAATTGGCACCCATTCTCCCTAATGTCCAGTGAGACAGACGTGCTCTGCTTAAAAGTCCCCAATGGAGCACAAGCAGTGACGTCTCCCGCCAATCCAAAGGGAGGGTGACGTTGTCCCGAGACGCCGGGAGTCACTTCACCTCCTCCGGAGGTATATCGAGCAGCTCGCCCCAGCGCACAATTCCATTCGGCGGGACACTCGGGGTTGTAGCGTCCGCTAGTTCCCGGGACGCCTACGCCTTCAACAGTTTTTTCCTGCCTCCGAGGAGGTAGGACACTTCCCACGATGCCTCCCTTTGAATGTCTCTAGCTTTTCTCAGGGAGAGCAGCACGGGGGCAAGGGGGGGATGAATGACGCCCACAGAAGTTTCCGTGGGTTGGACACGATCTCCCGCAGGGGCTGGCCAGCGTTCCTGCCTCGACGGAGGTAGGAGAATTCCACATCACTGGAGCCGTTGATTTTTGCCCGCGCCGAAACGGACTCCTAAAGCCAGGTATTCCAGTTCGTGGGGATGCATGAGATCCACGGGTTATCCCTCACTAGGGCAACCAAGTCCCGCAGCTGAAACCCACAATGGTTCAGACTACGGTCGTTAGCCACTATGATTGACAGTAGATCCGTAGCAGCCGGTTGCCCTGTAGGCGAGCAGTTTTGTGGGTACACACCATGGCGCAGTCCAATATTTTGCCACAAGGGCAAGTTTTCTGATTTGGAGCTGACGCTCCATGCGCTCCGACGTCAGGAGACCAAGTCCACCGTCCCTGCGTGGAGCGCACAAGTCTTTCAGTCGGACACTGAACCTCCGATTGCTCCAAACAGCTTTCCTGATGGGATTTCTTATCCGTGTCCTGATTTGCGGTGGGGAGGGGTACACAAAAAGTAGGGGGCGAAGGAGGGGGGCCGCAAAAGCGTTCCACACCGCGGCCCGTTCCTGCAACTAAAACTTGCCGTCCCGGAACGGGCCGATCGCCAACTCCACCTTTTGGAGGCGGTCGGACCAGGCTTCTGCAGCGCAGAAGTCCCCCAACGGAACGCCAAGGTACTTGATGTACCCGCCCGTGGGGATCCCCAAGCGGATCCAGTTCGACCGTCCTGCCCGTGACGAGTCCGTAGATATTAAAAAAGACTTCATCCTGTTCATCTCCAGATCTGTCCCGCGGCTCAGCAGCTCGAAGAAATCCTCGAGCGCCGATGCCAGGATGGACCCGGGGAGCAGGAGCAGAAGGCCGTCGGCGTAGGCCGACGCGGCAGGCGTGCTGGCACACGAGCTCGGCAGGGTTGCCAAAGTCTCCCTGTATGCTCTTAGCACCAACTCAAAGTAGATGCTGAAGAGCAGGGGGCTGAGGTTGCCATGGTGTCGGTGAGAGGAAGGGGAAAATTCTCGCTTGCACTCCTCCACTCCATAAAACTTTGTCCCCCGGAGTTTTTGCTTTTTTTTTTTTTTTTTCGTTTTCCCGTCCCTTTCGCCCGTGGAGAGTACCACACCGGCCAGTGGGTCGGTCAGGACAAGTGAAAAAACACTGCCAGAACCATGTGTTCTGGAAGAAGCAATTACCAAAAGACAATTTACATTTTAATATAACAAATTATGGAGATTTAAAAAAATAAAAGCCCCGGCTTATCCGGGTGAAAAACCCAGCGAGGAAGGAAAGCCGTCCGCGAGGCAAACGGCAGCTACTCGAAACTCTTGAAAATACTTGAAGAGGGACACTCGAAGGTCATCCGGAGATGTCATGCCGCCTGCATGACATCAGCACGATTCCTGCATGATTCTGTTGCGTGCTCCCGTTTTGCAGGAAGGCCTTCGAGGAAGCTACGCGAGCAAGCTGCTTTGCTGACAGCTGCTTTCGTAAATAGTGTTTTCTTTTTTTTGTGTGTGTTTTTATTTGTCCCTTCCCCCTCCGCTACCGAGTCGAACTCGTCGGCCTGCGCGCTGCCTACTCGGCAAGTTTAGAGTTTATGTCGGACGCTGTAGGGGCAATGGCCCTACACATGTTTGTTTGTTTTTTTAAGAAAGTAAACGCCCCGGTGCACCCGGGTGTAATGGCAGCTGCTTTCCAGTCATCCAGGGGGCACGGAAGGGAGGAAAAATATTCGGGAAAGGTGGGGCAAGGAGGGAGGAAGATTTTTCCAACGCAAGGAAACAGTCGCTCGCTGGTTCGCAGGTGGTCTGTCGGCTTGCGCGAGATGCCGCTCTCGCCAACGAGATATCCCAGTCCCAGGCACTCTTTGTGGCGCTGTGAAGTGGAATGGGTTCGCCTCCACGGGAACGAACCCTGCTCGGAGAGACAGGGAATGGTCCAAATGCTCGCGGAGGAGAAGAGGGAGGGAGAGTGGTCTAAGGGGACGAGGTCTGCTACCTGCTGCAGCTTCCGCGAGTTTCCAGGGACCACGTGAAATCTCGTCCGACCCCGGGGCTGTCCAGACGCTTCGCTTGCCTCTGCGCCTGCAAGCTCAGAGTCACGAGTGCAGTCCCCGGGGAATCCTCTACTTCTTCGTGACCTTCAGCATGTAGCCCCTGTTACCGTATCCGAATTCCTGCAAATTCCGAGGCGTTGCACGTCCATTCCTCACTTCCTGCTCGCCTCCGGGAAATTCACCAGCTAGGTGGCACAGCGGCGCGCACGTTCCTCGTAGGCAAAGCCTGCCAGCAGCTCCCGGGCGTTTCACGGAGGGACGGTGATGTTCGCCACGGTGATGACCACTGCAGCGGCTGCGGGTAGTGAGAGTTTCCGCCCCCTTTTCCCACAACTCCCACCTCGCCTGCCGGCCTCCCGAAAGCCCCACCTTCCTCTCAGCGAGGGAGGGCGTGGGAGGCGATTTCGCGGGACTGAGAAGGCGGGGAGAGCTGCCACAGTGCGGTTTGCCGGGCATGGAGAAGAAAGGACCGAGGGAGCAGGAACCTGACTTTTCGGCAGCTAGGGATGCCTGGAAAATCAGGTTCATCCGCGGCCTCGACGGTGCGCGCGTGCTGCGTTCCCGCCTCCAGAACCGGGGACCCACGAAGCCCCATCTGAGCGGAAGAAGGCTGCCTCAAATGGCACAAGGCGACTCTGCGCCCGTTTGTCCACCACCCTTCCTGAAGACCATGGGATGTGGTCGTTTAATTTTCATTTTTTATGCTCCCTCTTTCCCCCCTTCCCCGCAGCTTCCTTCGAGAAATTCCGGCTGAACCTCAGGATGCCGGAAGACCGAGGAAGAAGGAAAGGAAGAGGAAGAAGAAGGAAAAGTCCTTTCTTGCTGCTAATCCTCCATGGATCGGAGAGGACGAAATAAAAACGAAACAGGGACGTTCGGGTAATGCACTTTTTAATATCCATCCAGGGGGAGCGACGATCAGATATCAACGGCGATGTGCACCTTAAGGGGACTGGCTGGTGTGACATTAGACGTCGATTCTCATAAAGGAATCCTTGGGAGCTACGTGAGGGAACGGGGGGAAGGGACATAGGCGCGAAGAGTTGCCGCAAGGTGCCCCATGGGATGTGCGGAAAATCTTCCCCTTTTGAAATTCATCTTCGGCCGTCACTCCATTGAACAAAGTTGAAAATAGGCGAGTCGAATTCTGAGAAAATGCGAGGTTCCCGGAGGAGAGTCTGCGGACGTGGGAGGAGGAGGAGAGAAGACGCGGGAAAGGAGAGCCCCTGCTGAAGATTTCTTTTTTGTTTGTTCCTGGCAAGAGGAATAAATTTCCGAGCGCTTACAGGGTTTCCGGGTTCCCTAACGCGGTCGGGTGGGGATAGGGACGCGTCGCTTCCTCCCGCTTCCCTTGCTCCCGAAAACCTGCGAGGAACACCCAGAGGGAAATTAGAAGACTGTTTTTTTCCTCTTCCTCGACGCTGGATCCGACAGGGCGCGATTCTCAGGTGTTGCGTGGTCCAGCTCCAGTCTCCTGGAATCCTCGCAAACATCGAGGGAAGAAATTTTCCTCCATCCCTTCCAGTCTCTTTCTCTTTCTCCTTTTTCTTTTCTGTTGGTGTCTCTCGCGCAACCACCTGCCAAGGATGGCCAGCCAAAGGGAGTCCTCGAATGCGCGGCGGCGCCCTCGCACGCGGTTCCGCGAAGTTTGGCTCCGGCGATCGCCTGGAAACGGTGACAGGCGGAAACCGAGGTCTCCTGTCGGCTTCCACGGGGAGTTTCCCCCTCCTCGGAACGTTCCACAGGGACGCGCACGTGGCGTGGCCTCCAGTGGACGCCGAGGCCACGTCGTCGTCCGTGAGGACGCCTGCTGCGGGGGTGGCAAAGCGCGCAGCTTCCGGAAGCGGGTCGGACGAGCGAAGGAGTCCCGTCCTCCAATCACTGCAGCCCACCCATAGATTTCCTGTCTCCCATAAAAATCGGAACGCTTGGAGCCCTGGGTTACTACTCTGGAAGTACGCCTAGAGAAACTGACACCGCTGCAAAATCTGCGCAGGCCGCTGGGAGATCTCCTGCAGGATTGGATGCAGTGGTCCCGGATAGCCGTCACAGCCCTTGCTGCAGCGCTGTCTTCCCTCAGGGAGAGTGACGACAGCTACCGACCTCCGGGGGAGGGAGTTCTCCTACGAGATGACAGGAGTCGGGAAACTCCTGGAAGGCTGCAAGACAAGGGTTGGTTGGTGGACGCCGCCACTCTTCGTCTCTGGACTGAGGGGTCTTGAAAGAACTTGTGGTCCCTTCGCCGTGTGTAAACACCTCTGTGTTCCCACTCCGGTGTAAACGGGATGTCCTCGTGTTTCTGCACCGGGGATTTCGGTTTAATCAGCGTGGACGCCTGGTTTTCAGGGGAACCGCCTCCCAGAACTGTTTGAGGTGCTGGGCGATGGAACCGCTCCCGCACCTCCTGTTGGACTTCAGTGTCCCGGAGGGCATGTGGCGAAGATTCCCTTCGGAGCTCTACCGACCGCAGGATCTCCCGCTTTGGACTCGTTGAGGAGCTTCTTCACCGAAGGCGGACTGAAGATGGGCGCTGCGATTTCACACTCGGGTGCTTCGGGGTGTTTATTTCTCTTATAGTTATCAAGGAAGCCAAACGGCTCACCGATCCCGATTATTACACTAAAACTAAGGGGAGGCCAGCAAGGTCCATCACGTCCACGAAGGGGAAGAGGGATAAAACAGTCCCGGAGGGCGACGCACTACACTTTGTGGTGGGGGAATGTTTCCTTCTCTCCACTCCTGGCACAGTGCAGGCGATGCTCTTCCCCTCGTCCAATGGTGCCGGCGAGCATTGCACGGAAGACCCCAGTGCAGTATCAGCAGCGCCGATTGCTGACACTTGAGGGGAAGCAGCTTCCTGTCTATAAACACGGGGGGCACTTCTAACTCTTCGGGCTGAATGGAGAAGAGTTCGCTCCAACGTTCCAGTCCTTTCGAGACGGTTCTTGCGGTTGCCGCGTTCGGCCAGCTCACGCGGTGTCCAACCACTAATAGGCTTCCTGCGGGTCGAGATCTTACAGGAAACCTCCCATTTAGCCGGTAGGCGGGTAGCATCTACCCCGACAGCGGAGTACAGCGCTGCGGCGAAGGGGATGGCTTATGGGTAAGCCAGCACACTACCCACCGTCTCCATTGTTCTTCCGCTGTTTTTCTGAAACTCTCGGCAGCGGGTAACTAACGACGGGGTCCGGATGAGCTGGGCCCTCGTCCTCATTTTCTCCTGCCTACAGGCCGGAGTGTTCGCAGGACGGCAGCAAACCCACGTGTTCGCTCTCACCAGAGCAGCGATACACCTGAGAGGGAAGCCACAAAATGGGAGCCGGCGGTGCTGACACACAAACAGGGTTGCGAGTCCTTAGCCACCGACCGCCAGCCGGGAGAGCAAACGTGCAGGCTGAAGAAGGGCGCTGCGATCGCAACGACATCTTGCATCCGCGCCATGGTGACGGCCTGCCATGCGTTGTGGTCACGGGTCGCGGTGGAAGGAGAGCCACCAGCATGGCAGCAGGAGCCCTCATGAGGACAGCAGCAAGTTGGTCTCATCTTCCACAGTAGTCGTCAGAGAGTTCGCCATCGTCCAGCGCCTCTTCCAGAAAGGATGGAACGTCTTTAACAAAAGACCCCTGTCCCACCTTCCCGTCTTTTTTTATTTATTTATTGTCCCCTTCCCCTCCGTCCTCATTTTTTTAGAAGCCGGTCCGCGTGTCGGTGGTCATCCTGGATGAACTTTTTTTTCTTTGGTATTTCCTGGTTTTTAGGAGGACTCTTCTTACCTTCTCACCTGCAGCTTGCTTTAAATAAACGTCCCGGAGCAACCGGACGAGAACCGCTCTCCACTCCTGGAACTCCGGGAGGTCGCTGCCGAATTCCCCGCACCCCGTGGCAATGGCCACGTGCTGAAGGAGGCAGGGGAAAGTTGGGCTGGAGTTGCCAGGAGACGTCCGGGTTGCAGTCAGCTGCCTTCCGAGGGCAAGCGACCTGCTAGCTCCTGCAAGGGGTGAATCGGCTTGTGGCTGGAATTGAAATCCTGGGAAGATCGGAGAGCTTCTTGCGGAGGTCACCACCCTGCGCCCTCGGATGATAAGACCGGAGACGATGGTGGCCAATGGTGGACGGTGAGGATGACGCAGCTGTCAGGTGCGTACCGAGGTGCTGCGCTCGTCGTGCAGGCTGGGAAGGCATCTCCGAGATCTGGGGCTCGCAACCCGCTATGGAAATTCCTTCCCGAGCTCGAGGCCGACGTCCTGAGGGAAGGGTCAAGCGACGCTCGCTCACCCATCTTTCGAGAGACGGGGATCCCTGCCCGCCAAGGAGCTGCTCGTCCTCTCGTCATTAGCTGCCCTCGGATGACCGGCTGATCGCCTGGGGCCGTCGATGACAAAACCAGGGAAGAGAGGGGGTTGACCGAGCTGTCTCGGTTCGGGGAAGATCTGGTCTGCCTGGAGAAAGAACTCCTCACCCTCCTCCTCTGCAGCAGATCCGAGAGCGAAGGTGGACAGCTCTGAATCTCTGTAGCGCCGTCCGACCCAGCGCTCCAGGTCGGAGTTTTTCCCGGGGATGGATCGAAGGGGGTGCCATCCACGGCAGTCCCTTACGGAAGGTGATATGCGGAGGTCAGGTGCCTCGGTGGATAGGCGGAATGAGGAGGTGAGGAAGGCAAGGAGAAGCCGAAGGGTGTGGAGACTAACCGTGGAAGCAGAGGAGAGTTCCTTCCTGGGATTCGAGGAGGAAGAGATGACTTCCGTTCCGGAAGGCAGCAGCAACTTTTGGTCTGGGATAATCATCACCCGGTTATGCCGGGAAATTTATTACATAGAGCACTCAAAATACATTGGTGTGGTAGAATCTTTGACTCTACCACGTGCTTGGAACTTGCCCAAGAGCGGTGCGCAGACCAACGAGGTCCGCTTCGGCAGCCAGGGGGAAGGGGGAACAAAAACAAATACATAAAAACAAGGAAGAGGAAATTGTACACGGGAAGGGTTGATCACCCGGTCACTCCAGGACGTTTATTATAAAAATAATAAACATAGAGGTGTAGGGCCATCGGCCCTACATTGTCCGAAAATGTTCGGAACCTGTCGAGTGACCGGCACGCAGGCCGGCGAGGTCCGCCTCGGCAGCGAAGGAAGGGGGCGGGGGCAAACAGGAATTAAAATAAAACAAAGTAATATAAACAGAAAAAAAATTGGAAGCGTTAGGGAAGAGATCACTGGGAGCTGGAGGGCGTCCTCTGCATCCTTTCCAGGATGCCAGAAAGTTCCATCCGGGTATGCCCCAACTGGGCCATCTTGCTGCCGTCCACAGAAAGCGCAGGGAGAAGCAGATGGCGTCCCTAACGCGCCATCCTTCCCTCGCCTAGCTCCAGGCTGCTCCAATCCCGCGTAGGCAGCAAAGAGCTGCTGGGAATGTGCCAGGGCGGAAGGGCCACGTCCCTGGGATCGTCCGTCGGTGCACCAAGGGCCGTTGAGTAACGCAGCAACAGGGCCCGGAGGGCAACGAAGTCTACGAGCAGGTGTGTGAGCTATCTGTAACTATCCCAGCACCTGACACAGTTCGGATCCACAGCCCCCCGGGTACAGCGAGACCGGCGGGCGTTTTACGGGATACTCCATTACAACAACAAGAGTGCCAACTCCTGCCACTTCAGGGGGAGGGCCCGGTTGTTCTTTAGCCCTGAGGGCCACTCAAGGTCTTCCTGTAGGATTCCCAGCAGCTCACCCCAGTGCAATAGCCCCTTCGGTGGAGCACTTGGAGTCTCAGCGTCCCTGAGCTGGCCCTTGGTCCAGGCACCTAGTTCCTTCCCTCGGTCCGAGATTTCACAACAGACTTCCTATTTGGCCGGCTGGCTGCTGCCCAAATGCTCCCTGAGGGAGGAAAGTGTCCCGGCTAGGGAGGTTCTTTGAGCCCACGCACACGTGGTGGACTGCACGATGACATCCTGCAGCGAGCGGCTGTTGTAGAAGGAGTGTAGCAGTCGTTGCCATATCTGCGGGTTTGTTTCGTCATTCTTGGCCCGTACACGGGAAGGTGGAGACCGAGGAAAGGATCACGGTACACTGTCCGGCGTCCTCTGCATCCTGTTCAGGATGTCTGCGAGTTCCGTCCGTATAGCGACCAAGTGGGGCCATCTCTAGGTGGTCCTTAGAAAGATCTCTCTTAGTGGCCCTTCATCCTTGAGATTTCGGCCTCTTCTTCTGGCGTTCGAGGCCTCTACGATCACGCGGAGACAGCAGAGAACTGCGAGGAGTGCGGCCGGCGGCAGTGCGGCATCACGCACGAAGAGGTGTCTGAAAATGCCCCTGGGGCCTCCCGCTGGGATTCCTAGAGTCGTTGCGAGGCTATCCCAAAGGGGTCAGAGAGCAGCGCAGTTCAGCAGCAGGTGCGAGAGGGTCGCCTTCTTCCCGCACCTGTCCCACTCTGAGCGTCCACGCTCCTCCTCCCGTGTCCAGTGGTGAAGGCGCGCTTTGCACAGGATTCCCCCGCGCATCACCAGCAACGCCAGTTCCTGTCACTTGAGTGGGAAGGCGACACTGTTGCAACACTCTGGGGGGAGCTGAAATGATGGAAATTCTTTTGGGTTAGGGGGCGACCCCATGAATTCGGAAAGGTTCCTGAGGAAGCAGTCCGTTCCTCTTATGCTTGGGAAGGAAACTTCAAAGGAAACTCCCTCCCTGGTTGTCCCTAAAGGGAACTCAGAAGGGAATCCCTTCCTTATCGTCTCCAAAGAGACCCCCAGGGTGGGGTCTTCTCATTTTTTCTTCGAAGGGACACCAGAAAAGATGCGCTCTTGGTTTCCTTCTCTAAAGAGAACCTGGAAAGGAGCAGGGCGTTTCTGACACTCTAGGGACGCGGCTCCCGAGGGAGGGCATTAACCAGCGCCAAGGAGTAGCTCCATTTACACAGCCGGAAGGAGAACCCTGAAGGGACCCGGCTTCCTTTTTCCTGTAGGGACCCAGGAGGTCGACTTCCAATTCCGGACAGTCCAGCGGAGATCCACTTTCCAGAGGCTTCTACCCGTGACCTCAATCGAAGCCAACCGAGGGACCAACCAACATCATCCTGCGGGGATCTCCCCCCTTCCTCCTCTCCCCCCCATTTCTGGGCATCGACCCTTTTCTCCAGGGCAGGATTCGAACCCGCAACGCCGGGTACCTCCGCCAACGCTGGTCGAAGGTGGTGGTTTCGGTTCGGAAGCTGCCCGGAGTGATGCCAGTGGTAGTGTCAGGTATGCTCACGATGCCGAGAGTGAGAGTGTGAGTCGAGATGCTTCGCTGCACCGAGTCCGGCATGCACCGGCTGCACCTTCGCAGCTCCTGCGTGCTGGCCCTTGCGGGGTCAGGTGGGGGAACCGTGCTCCGGTCGCACCTTTACCGGCTCCTTCCTGCCCGCCGGTAAAGGTGCGACCTGCTGGACTCCTGGCGCTCCTCTCACCGCGCGCGCCGCCACCTTCCAGCACAAGGAGCCCTCGTCTGCGCTCTTTTCCGTAACATTGCCGCCGCCAACCAGGTCGTGGTCACCGGACTCCGGCGTACAAGAGGTCGTGTTTTGACAGACACGCCCTTGCTCTCTCTCCCCGTCACCTTCCTCCGTTCTTTACGGTCCTTCTCTCGTTCTCTTCATCTTCGAATGCAGAGGAGGCTGCTGGCTGTGCCCCCTCCCCCTCCCTTCCCCCAAAAGAAATACTTGCCGAGGGAGGACATAGTGACTCCACGGACGTAAGAGGTTGCAAGATGCCCCTTCCCCTTGCCTGGGCACGCGAGGAAAATGCGCGATGCGAAGCGCACGCGCGCGCAAAATCCACTCGGAACCAGAAGCCGGCGTGCAGCTGTAGAGATCGGGGCCAACGCCGAAGGCGAAGAGATTCTTCTCCTTCGGAGCTCGATGTGCTGGCTGGCAGGAGGCTGGATGTTCACAGTGCGCTCCTGCGAGGAGCGGTGGCGAAGCGGCGCCGGCTTCCTGGCTCAGATTTCTCGACTCTTCGACCTTGTTCGAGAGCCGGCTGCGGATGATTCGACCGCTCCCCTGCCGATCGAAGTCTCGTGCAGGCGGGGATGGCAGCAGGACTGGAATCCCTTGGCCGGTGGACTCTCTTTCCTTCCTTCCCCTTCCTTGAGTCGTCCTTCCTGAGCAAGGTGCGTCCGTTAGGTGGAAAACTCTAGGAGACGCAAAGGCTTTCCTTTCCTTCCTGGAGGCAGGAAGGAGGACTCGTCCAGAAGAGTAGACGGAGCTCGCCAAGAAGAAAGGAACCAGGACGTCCCTGGTCAGGCAGAGCGGCTCAGGCAACGTGCTCAAGCGGTAGTCAAGGGAAGCACCACAGGGGGAGGGCTTTTAGGCGCGACGATGGCGCCGACGGCAGACGGGACCTCTGGGCGATGCAGGGACGACCTGTGGAAGCGCGAGAGGCGGAGTTCTGGACCTCGCAGCGTCTCGCCTTCTTCCGGTGGTCTCCGATCGCAAAGTTTCGGAAAACATCACAGGGAGTCCACGGAAGCCTCCAGAGATAAAGGACGCAGGACCGGAGATGGAGTCCGCAATAGCAAAGCTACGGGTTACGGGCGATCCTTAGACCTTCCGCCCGCGCGGAGTTGCTGCTGCTGCCGCCTTCCGGGACGGAAGCCACTTCTTCCTCCCCGAATTCCAGGAAGGTGCTCTCCTCTGCTTCCTCGCTGGATCTCTGCATCCTTCGGCTCCGGCTTGTCTTCTCTGCCTCCCCGCTCCGCCTTCCCACAGAGGCACCTTACCTCCGGGTGTCAGTTACCCTCCGCAAGCGGCTCGGGAGCAGAAAGGATCGAGTCACGGAGAAGATGGGCAATCACTGCAATGGTCGAAGGCTCCACGGCAACGATTCTTGTTGGTCCCATAGGTGCGAGCAGAGGGAGGGCAGGCTCACCAAACTGTGTCTTCAGCCCTCCCCAAAGAAGACACGGGGAGCAGTTGGGGATCTTCCAGCCTGCTTTCATCCGTGACGGAGGCGGATTTCCTTCCCCGGTAGCCGAGGAGAACCCCGGAGGTCCTGCGAGGAGGGCGATCCTCCCAGCCCAGAGGCTTGACCTGACATGCATTGGAGATCTCATGCGCCAGCAGCGCCGCCGCTGGCTCAGGTAACGAGCATCTCGCAGAGCGTTGTAGGACCACGACTCACGGAGGACGAGCTCACTGCTGGCATCCGTGACTTAGAGGGAACGGAAACGGGAGCGGAAATGACATTCATCTAGTGTATTGCGCGAAGGAAGGAAAGAGTGGGAGTGAGCGTTGTTAATCAAGATGAAGGTGGGGAAGAAATCTGCAAAGATTTTCGGAGACGCTTGGCATTGCACGGAGCTTGTTCGCGCCGCTTTGCCAGTCCTTAGGACCGCGCCTGAGAGGACGATTTGTTCCCTGCGATCTGCAGGATAGATGAAGGTACTCAAGATGAACGAGGGAGTGAGACCTGATCAGAAGGATAGAAAAAAGAGAAATGGAACCGAAATAATGTCATGGTTCTATCCATCCTATAGAAGATTAAGCGTTTCGGGTCGGAGACACCTTTGATAATGCTCGTGACAACCCGGAATGAAGGAAGGGAATGAAAATATTCCATTGGACCTTCATTCCAGGAAAAGTGATCGAGTTGTGGAGCACGGGAGGCACAGCCGTTTGGAATTTGCTGTCGTGTGAATCGAAGGGAAGCTGCTCTTTTTGCTGCGGTTTTCTCATACTCGTGAAAGCTTTCCTTCTGCTCGAATTTTTCGAATTGCACGAGAAAAGATCTAACATCCATGGTCTGTTGGGCAGTCAGCTATCATCTCTAGGTTTCAAAAGTGGGTCCTGGATCATTTTAGGATTGTCGAGTTTGCAAGGTTGGCATCTGTCTTCGTCTTCAGACCTTGCTCCGGCACCTTCAAGGACTAATAGAAGCTGACAGAAGGACAAGTCGCGTTTTCATTTTTGAGGACGATTACTGGCGCATGCATGTCGAAAGGCTCCTTATAGTGTAGGAGGCTGGAAAATGCCAGTGTCAACCAGCATTCCGCAAAGGTCAAGGATTCCGAGGAGTTTGGAAGATGGGAATCCGCGCTTCGTCGCAGAACAGGGAGGCTGCTCCCAGAGATCGAACAACACGCATCCTCGGCAGTAGAAAAACTGGTAAACATTTCCACTGGAAGCTCCTCCATATGCAAAACGAAATATCTGCCTTTTAAATTAAATCTCTGTTTTTCTGCTGCCATCAAATTCATGCTCCTAGTCCATTAGATTGTATATGAAGCGTTCGCAATTTGATTTCCCCGAAACAAATTGTGCATCACAGGGAAAGTCACGTAACCATGAAAATAACACTCCTAAAATGTCGAGGCACAGCATTTTTTTAACTGATGAAAGCATTAACTAGGAGCTTCTAATCCAAATTTCACCCAACCATTTATTTACACAGGCATGCCGCGATTAGTGCGAATAATTGGTTTCACGAAATAGTCGCATTATTCGAATTAGCACAATCCGAACATATCTTTAAAACTTTTCATTGCCAATTTCCATTACGCTGCAACCAATTACACATCTTACATATAATCACACGTTCTTTGCTTGCTATGGAAACACGGCGATGAAAAAAAAAAAAAAAAAAAGGATCTCCTGGAAACGGAAATTTATTGTTAGCCAAGTCTCAGCGTAGTTATAGAGACCGAAATAAACAACAACAACAAAAAAAAACCCAAGAAAAATGAAACGGTCGCATGATTCGCATTCTCACTATTCGAACACACAATTTATGTGTGAAATATGTAATTGGTTGCCGCTTCATTGAAGCGAACAACGAAAAATTTTAAGGGTAAGTTTTTTTTTTTTTTTTTTTTTTTTCTACTTGTGCTCGCTATGGGAACACTGCGATGAACAAATGAAAAAGGATCGGCTAGAAATGGGAGTTTATCGTTAGCCGAGTCACAGCGTAGTTATGGAGACGAAAATACACGAGCAAACAAACAAAAAGGAGACCCGAACGTCATCCGCGCCGGCAAAAACGCCTTCCTCACTTTTCGCAGCATCCTGGAAGCGGAGGCTCCACTCTTTTTTTGCTTTTCTTTTCAATCTCGCACAACACGCGTTGCCCTATCGACAGCTCGTGGGATCTTCGCTCCGATGCAGCGGCGCGCCGCCCCCCTACTTTTCCCGCACCCGCGGCGCTGCCGCCGTCGCAGGCAGGGAGCCATCCTCTGGTCCGTTTTCTTTTGGCAGACAATCCGAGCGGAGTAACGAGTGGACGAAAAAGTGGCGCGTGCCAGCGGCAGGCAGAGGCGCGAGCACGCCCTGCGCGACCGCGGGCGCACGGAAGAGACCCCGCGTCCCCGACTGGGGACAGCGCTCGGGAAGGGAACTGCGCGCGAGCTGCAGTTGCCCCCCCCCCCTTCCTTCCTTCCTACCTTCCTGGCTCACCGCCTTTTCCTGATTCCTCCCGGACGGAGCGCCTTCTTGGCACGCGGCTGCTCGCGCCGCCCGAGGAAGGAGCGTCCAGAGCCAGCCAAAATTCCGACTCTGCGCGTGGCCCGCTGGAGGTCGCCCTCATCGACGCGGTGCGGCGACGCCCGCCCCACGCGCTCTCGCAGTGCTCCTGCGTGCGCCGTGGAGATTCGCGCCGTGCGCTTTCCAGAGGCGCGCCTTCGCGGCGTGGCGTCCGCATCCGCGAGTGTCCGCAGTGCAGCAGCAGCATCCCCGTCTACGCGCAGCGCGGACACGGAGCGTGTGCGAATCCTGAGGCGGTTTCCCGGGGAGCGAGTCGAAAGGACTGCTTGACCTCCTCCTTCCCCCTCGCCGGGGGGTGGAGCGGCAACTTCCCTGGAATGATCACCGCCCACTCCCGGCTCGCCGACACATCGCTTCCGCTTCCCGCCGCAGACTGTCCGTCGTGGTCACGTGCACCGAGTTTCCCCGCTCAGCACCCTCCGCGTGACCCCTCCCCACTCTCGCCCTCTCCGTCCGTGACCTCCTGGAGTCCCGCCGCCACTCCCGAATGCAGGGCCGCCCGCCAGATGTCGAGGGGCCGCGCGTAGTCTCTCGAGGAGGAAGAACGTTCCTCCGGCCCTCCTGCCACTGCCCGCGATCCGTCCCGAGGACTTGGCGGTGCCGCTCCAGGAAGCCGACCCGTCCCTCGGTGAGGTCGGGCTGTGGGTGCGGGTCCGGTGCCCTTGCACCCACCTGGAATTCCCCGCGGTCCGCGCGCCTGCAGGCCTCGCCCTCCGGCGACGCGCCAGCAGCAAAGGACTATCGCCTCTATCGCCGCTCCTCCCATCAGGACTCTGCTCCTGGCAGCCTACTCTCTCGTCCCCTGCAGCCTCACGAACCTTAGCGCCCGGGGTCCGAACGGAGGACGCGTGCCGGGAGCTGACCCCAGGAACTCAACAACGCACCCGGAGGAATTCGGAAGGTGGAACCAGCTCAGCAGTAACGCCGCGGTGGGCGTGACGGAGCCCGCACTCGCGAGGCCCGCGCGCAAGGGCCAGAGCACATGGGCTGACGGTGCCGGCTCGCGAGCAGGCGCCCACTCCCGCACCAAGCGCAGGCATGACGGGACGGGTGCGAGGAGACACGGTAGAGGGTGCTGGCAGTCCTGTAACCACAGCAACGCGGACGCGAGGGGGGGGATTCTTTTCCTCGGAGGGGGTTCCCATCTGGCGGAAGTCTTCGCTTCCGATCTGCTTCCTGCTGCTGCTCGGGAGCAGGAGGAAGGACAGCATCCGGCGATCGGCGCTGAGCAGAAGAGCTTCGACACCGCCCAGCAGACGCTGCTGCCTGGTTCCCTGCGTTAGCGGCCGGGGAGCATGAGAGCGCCTTGCGCTGTTGCCGCTCCCCTGAGCCCCCTTCCGACGCCAACGCGCTCCTTTTTCGTCGTCCTGCGCGGTCTCTTGTCCCGCGAGAGACGGGATCCCCCCGAGACTGGCGGCCAGGCTCCCGCATGCACGCGGGAACCTCAAGGGTGCCTCACGTCTCCCTGCTGACCTCTTGGTTTCCCGAAGAGACGCCCGAGCGGGTCGTCGGAATCCGCATTCCTGTGCGTTCGCCGGGTGGAAGGGAGAGCGAGAGAGTCTCTTAGGTGCAACTGCCCGTCGGGTGCGCCGGCCGCACCGCGCGGTTTCCTCCGATGTGAAAAAGGGGGTCGGGGCAGCGGAACCTGCCGGAGACGGAGTTGTCGACGGCGGAGGAAGGCATGGACACTCGCGGATTGGATGCTGCAACTGCTCCCGGCTCCACGAAGTCCTGCGAAGCGTGGAGCACAGCGGGCGAGCCGCGAATGCGGATGGCTCCTTCGTGGGCGCTAATTAGCCTCCGAGGCAGTGCACGGGCACGCACTCGGTCAGGAGGAGACCCCAGGAGACAAGCAAACGGCGTTTTCAGAGTGGGGGGGCCGACAGAGTATGGGGAGTGCGTGTTTTTAGGAGGCGTAACCCGATTTGGAGCACCGCCACACGCCTTGCATACGCGGTACATCAGGATGATAGTAGGAATAATGATAACAACAACAACATAGCAATCTCTCGAAAGAAAATAACCAAGGCGCAACTGCAGTAAGGGTCTGTATAACGCAGAAGATACGTTAATACTTGATATACGAATGTTCTGGGTTCATACGACTCCGCGTAATACGGATCCTTTGGGTCAAACACGGAGGATGTGAAAAAATGAAACGCACTCCTCCATCACCTAAGGAGCTTGCAGAGTTTTGTTGCCATTTAATCGACTGAAACGATTCTGCAGCTTCAGCTTCACCACCCTCTCTGCATTGCGTGCCTGCTTGCGTGCCCTGTCGTTGCCATCTGCGCGTTCCCCTGTAGTGGCCCCTACTGTTCCCCAGGGCGGGGTTGCTCGCTGCGCGAGGAGGTCTGTGGCGGGCGCTCGCGATTGAGACACATCACTACGTGCCCCTGCCTGGCGACGGAGGGATCGCTGTCCCAGCATTGCCCGGTTCCGATGCCGGGCTTCCCGGTGCTTCGGGGGAAGAAACTGTTGACTGCATCTCCCAAAAAGCCAGAGATCCCTTCTCTGTGTTGGGGCGCTTCCGTGTGTCCCCGCCCTCTGGGGTGGAAGCTGCTGCTGTCGCGCCGGACTTTCCGCGCGACTAGAGCTGGCACTTCGCATCCCCGAACCGCGCTCCCGGTGCGGGACGGTCGAGTCGTTCCATTGGACTGCAGTGCCCTCGGTGGCATTTGGCGGCGGCTGCCCTCCACGCCAAGGGCACCGCCAAAAACAACGCGGGCAACCTTCGCGTGAGGCGGAGCGCCAGCAGACGCCGCGATGGCGCGACCTGGTGCCGCGCTGCCGTCACGGTCCACCGCGTGCCACAGTGTCGGGCTCAGCGGAGGGAAGTCATCCGCGTGGACGCCGCGGGCACGTGAGGTCAGCCTCACCTCCCGGCACGCGTCCTCCGTCCGGACCCCGGGCGCTAAGGTTCGTGAGGCTGCAGGGGACGAGAGAGTAGGCTGCCAGGAGCAGAGTCCTGATGGGAGGAGCGGCGATAGAGGCGATAGTCCTTTGCTGCTGGCGCGTCGCCGGAGGGCGAGGCCTGCAGGCGCGCGGACCGCGGGGAATTCCAGGTGGGTGCAAGGGCACCGGACCCGCACCCACAGCCCGACCTCACCGAGGGACGGGTCGGCTTCCTGGAGCGGCACCGCCAAGTCCTCGGGACGGATCGCGGGCAGTGGCAGGAGGGCCGGAGGAACGTTCTTCCTCCTCGAGAGACTACGCGCGGCCCCTCGACATCTGGCGGGCGGCCCTGCATTCGGGAGTGGCGGCGGGACTCCAGGAGGTCACGGACGGAGAGGGCGAGAGTGGGGAGGGGTCACGCGGAGGGTGCTGAGCGGGGAAACTCGGTGCACGTGACCACGACGGACAGTCTGCGGCGGGAAGCGGAAGCGATGTGTCGGCGAGCCGGGAGTGGGCGGTGATCATTCCAGGGAAGTTGCCGCTCCACCCCCCGGCGAGGGGGAAGGAGGAGGTCAAGCAGTCCTTTCGACTCGCTCCCCGGGAAACCGCCTCAGGATTCGCACACGCTCCGTGTCCGCGCTGCGCGTAGACGGGGATGCTGCTGCTGCACTGCGGACACTCGCGGATGCGGACGCCACGCCGCGAAGGCGCGCCTCTGGAAAGCGCACGGCGCGAATCTCCACGGCGCACGCAGGAGCACTGCGAGAGCGCGTGGGGCGGGCGTCGCCGCACCGCGTCGATGAGGGCGACCTCCAGCGGGCCACGCGCAGAGTCGGAATTTTGGCTGGCTCTGGACGCTCCTTCCTCGGGCGGCGCGAGCAGCCGCGTGCCAAGAAGGCGCTCCGTCCGGGAGGAATCAGGAAAAGGCGGTGAGCCAGGAAGGTAGGAAGGAAGGAAGGGGGGGGGGGCAACTGCAGCTCGCGCGCAGTTCCCTTCCCGAGCGCTGTCCCCAGTCGGGGACGCGGGGTCTCTTCCGTGCGCCCGCGGTCGCGCAGGGCGTGCTCGCGCCTCTGCCTGCCGCTGGCACGCGCCACTTTTTCGTCCACTCGTTACTCCGCTCGGATTGTCTGCCAAAAGAAAACGGACCAGAGGATGGCTCCCTGCCTGCGACGGCGGCAGCGCCGCGGGTGCGGGAAAAGTAGGGGGGCGGCGCGCCGCTGCATCGGAGCGAAGATCCCACGAGCTGTCGATAGGGCAACGCGTGTTGTGCGAGATTGAAAAGAAAAGCAAAAAAAGAGTGGAGCCTCCGCTTCCAGGATGCTGCGAAAAGTGAGGAAGGCGTTTTTGCCGGCGCGGATGACGTTCGGGTCTCCTTTTTGTTTGTTTGCTCGTGTATTTTCGTCTCCATAACTACGCTGTGACTCGGCTAACGATAAACTCCCATTTCTAGCCGATCCTTTTTCATTTGTTCATCGCAGTGTTCCCATAGCGAGCACAAGTAAAAAAAAAAAAAAAAAAAAAAAAAAAAACTTACCCTTAAAATTTTTCGTTGTTCGCTTCAATGAAGCGGCAACCAATTACATATTTCACACATAAATTGTGTGTTCGAATAGTGAGAATGCGAATCATGCGACCGTTTCATTTTTCTTGGGTTTTTCTTTGGCAACTCCGTTTCCAACTTGTTTGTTTCTTCTTCTCATGTTTTCTTTTTCTATTAAATAAACGCCCTGACGAGACCAGGTGAAAAACTACTTCACGTAGCGAATGATTCGCGAGAGTTCGCGCTGGCTGCCCGCGTGCGTTTGTCCGCATCAAAGCAGCGCGAGCCGTCTGTTTCCCGTTCAGGAGATTCATCATCAATCAGACCTGTCAGCAAGCCGAGGTCGGTCTCCCACGTTCTTCTGACGAGTCCCCATGCTAATGGCGGTGTTCCGCTACGAACAGCCGCGCTGCGCTGTTGGCGGCTTCACGAACACCTTCGACACGTTGAACTGCACGCTGCGTGTACCGACGGACGTCTCACCGCACCACGCTGTGGTGAATGGGGTGCTGCACAGATGCGCCATCTTTCGCGTCGCTCAAGTGTCCCCACACTTCCCGCTGCGTCGTGCGCACGCGGCCGTCCCTGCCCCCGTTGCCTGCCGGGGCCGTCGCGAGGCGAATTTCATTCTCGACGTGCCCTCCGCGTGGTCCCAGCCGCCACCTGGCGCGGTCATCAGCTTTTGGTCCACCGACTTGAGCGGTTCGCCATCCTGATCAGAAAGCGTACACAGGGATACGGGATGGTTCGGCTCCAGGGACCGGGGGACGGGAGGGGAGGAACCGGATTCCTCGCTGCTTCCTTCTCCCGCTCAAGATGAGCGGAGTTTCCCAAACTTCCAACAGAGGACCTGTAGAACGGGGGGTTCGCTGATGGGACTGCCATGCCTCTGAGAGCACGTTATCGGAGGGCGAGTGGCAGAAGGCTGCCGAGGGTCAGAGAGAAGGGAAAGGAAGACTCACACACTACAGGGAGTCTCTGCAAAGACACCCGAGTCGAGGGCCGGTCCCATCTGTGGCCTGCGAGTGCTGAGGCAGATGGTGAAACAAAGTGCGCGGGGTTGAGCTGCTGCTTCCACACGGCAGCGGAAGAAGTCACTCGTCGAGCAGCGAGGGTGGCGGCCTAGGAGCTCCTGCGGGCAGGGTTCCGGGCGGGTCAGGTGAAGTCTAACGCAGTCGGGTTTGGCAACACTGCGAGGATTCCGGGAGAGCCAACGGCGGAGATCGGCAGCACCGGCACGTTGGTTTTCTTCCGCCGTCTGCTTCTGTCGCCTCTAAGAGGCCGCCAGGAGCCCGGTGGCCTCCCAGAGGCGTCGCGTGAGGCAACGCCTCTCGGTGTTCTTCCGGGGTGGCTGAGCGTTGCACGGGTACAGTCCGTCTGCCGAGAAGGCATCTCCGTCATCCGGGGACTCTCCTCCTGTCGGACCCACCTCCAGGCTGCAGAGGACCGTGCGTACCCGTGCCCGGAGGCAAGAGCATCTCTGGAGGCCATGCCGCAGCCTCTGCTGGACCCAATACTCACAGCAGCAGGAACGTTCCCTTGGAATCCCGGAAGACATCCTCCGGACGCCGAACTTTCGCTCCCGCTTGCCTCCACAGATGGAAAGGGGAGCAGGGACAGTTGGGATGCTGGACGGCAGTGTTCTCTGATTTCCAGGACGCCTTGGCACCACCTCGGTGAGGGTGGGGGTGGGGTGGGGATGGGAAGCAGCTGAGATTAAGACCCAAAGCGGTCGCTATCAGAAGAGCTGCTGCTCCTGCGTTTCCCATGGACACGCGCCTGATCCTTCGGGCTGTTCAAAGATGCTGCTGCATTCCCGGGAAGAAGGCCGGTCGGCCGGGCTTTGCTGCTGCTTGCTGCTGTCGGCGGCACTTCTTTGGCTACTCCCATCCCACGGTTATCTTGCAACGATGCGCATGGACTTGCGGACCCTCCGCCTGCCGGCTGCCGGAAGATTCCAAACCTAGGCGCGCAGGATACCTGTGCGCCTGACGACAGGGGCACCCCGTCGCGGGAGGTCTCGGGTCGGGTGGGGGCCGGGAGGTTTTCAAGGACATCGATCCACTCTGCAAACTCGAACCGTCTCTCCCCAATCGCTGCTACGCCACCCCCGGGTGGCGCACGCCGCCACGGGAGGGCGAGAAAAGGCCTTGACCGACCTCCGCCCAGTGACCGACCAGCCTGCTTCACCAGAACTTTTGGAAATGCCGAAGCGTGACTCCCCGTCGGATGACCATTGCTCCCGGCAAGAGGAAGAGCTCGTCCGAAACTCCCCCCTCCATCCGAGCTTCCAGCCTTTTGGCTAAGATCAAAGTGAAGGCACGTTCCCCGTCCCGGCACCGCCTCAGGGCTTTGCGTCTCAGACCCTCTCGCCGAAATGCTATGCGCGCATGTAGCCATGAGGCGACCCTCTGGGAGGTCTTCGTTCGCGCCGGGGCAGGAGAGGGACTGGACCCAGTCTCCTCTCCTCCTTCCTCGCTGCCCCCAACTGCTGCTGCTGCTGCTCCGCTTCCCGGGGATCGTCTCTCCGGGGTCCTAGCACCCGTCACCTCTCGGCAGCAGTGGGGCATGAGAGTGTCCTCATGGCAGAATGGGGATCCGGGACTGGATCCCTTCGGAGGATGTGGGGTCGCCGATACCCAGCTGGTTCGTCCCTCTCCTCTCCGCCCTCCTCCTCTGTGCCCACCAGGCAGGGCCGGCAGTCCTCCATGGCGTTCTCGTCGCTGCAGCTGGCACCGTCCAGCTCCACAGTCGCCTGCCCTCCCCCCCCTTTTCCCTCGAACGTCCCTTTGCAGAAGCGGCCTGACCGGTATCAGCCACGATTCTCCGGTACCGTCCCTCTTTTTCTGGCACGCTCTGCACGCCCGGACCCCTTTCTCCTCCTTGACCTCGTGGCCATCTTTCGAGGCGCATCGTCGCTAGATGGGGTGACCATACGCCTGAGGCTGGAACTCTCGCTTTGTCCTCTTTGGATCTCACCTCACCAGCATCCCGCTGCTGGTCCGGATACGGTGGAGGCGGCGTCGATGCTCCCTGTGCCCCCAGAAAAGGTCGAGGGAGGGGAAGGTAGTGCATATCTTTGAGGATGCTGCCCCCGCCGCCACGGCGTTTCGGATTGGAGGCGTCCTTCAAATCCCGACCCTGAGGCTCCAGGAAAGTCGTCGTCCTGTATTCTCGTGCTTTGGGAGGGGGGGAGAAAGGAGGAGGAGGGATGCCTTAGGAGCGGGTGGGTCAGCTGACCCCCAGCTGCCCACTCGTCGGAGGCCGCCCCTCCGGTCCGAGGAAGACCGCGGGTCAGTCCTTCGGGCGGGCCCACGAGCCAGGAGAGAGAAGCCTTGGAGCGGATCCGGAAGCTGCGAAGACAGGGGTGCCGCGTCGGGGAAGTCTGACTCTGCGCCCGGGAAGCGAGAAGAGCGACCAGTCTTCAGCGGCTGAAGGCCAAAAGCAGGATTCCAGACGAGACGAGGAAAGCGTCCAGGGTCTTCCCAGCACCTGGGAGGCAGACACCCGTTGAGTTTCCGGAACGGGGAGGAGGAGGAAGGAGTCGCGTGTCCTTTCCCATCAGTTCCCGGATTTCTGGAAAGGACCCCGGAAGGTCAACTTCCAGTTTCGGACGGTTAATGGGGGCGCCTGGTTTCTCACCAGTGCCTCACCAGGGGCCAGTCGAGGCTGACCAGCTCCATGCTGCGGGAAAGACCCCGGAGAAAGGGGGTCCGTCTCTCTCACGCTTGGGAGGAGAATCTGGGAAAGAATCCTCGACCCAGTTGTTCCCAGAGGGAACCCGGAAGAAAATCCCGCGCTGATTTTCTCCGGAGGGCACTCGGAAGAAAATTCCTTCCTTATTCTCTCCGGGAGGACCTTCTCAAAAGGATCGTCTCCTGCTTGCTCCTCTGAAGGGATCCCCGAAAGGAGCAGAGCGCTTCTTGCACTCTGAAGGGGCAACCTCTGGGGGAGTATCAACCAGCTCCATGGTACTCGATAGAGGGTGTCTTCCGAGGGTGAGAAGGGTGGCTCCATTTTCGCAACCAGAGGGGACCAGCTCCGTGGTTCCCGGAAGGGACCCTGGACGGTCAACTTCCTATTCTGGCCACTCAAAGGGGACATCCGGCTGGTCTATTCGGGTGCAGCATCCGAACAAATCAGCCAGCGTCATCCTGCAGTAAGGATGTGGGGAATCAAAACCCAGGACGCACCCATTTCTTGGCGTCAAACCTTACCCTGCCCGGGCGGGATTCGAACCCGTGACGCTTTGTGCCACGCGTGCGCGAAGGCCGCAGCCGCACGACCGCCAGAGCGGGCAAGGCGGACGAGACAAAGGAAGATGCAGAACCTCCCGATGGCCCCAGGGGGACACGTGAGAGAAGGGGACTTCCACTGCGCCGCGCTGCTGACTCACAAGGGCGCGCGAGGGCCGCCCGCGGCCCGGAAGCGGGGTTCCTGGGCGTTGGCGCAGGAGCAGATCGTCCAGGATCGCCTCAGACGGTGCTCTGGGTCAGTCGTCTGCAAGCACACCGCAAGGGAGGAAGGGGATCGGGGAGGGAGGGAGGAACAGCTCTCGCGCGCCTCCATGACGGAAACGAGCCCCCGCCGAAAGGGGAGTAGGAGCGAGTGGCTACCTGATCCCTGGGTCAGTTTACTTTTGTCCGCGGAGGGCCTCGTGCTCTTCAGGTAGATCCTCTCCGTCGTCTCCGCGTACGTCTTGGCAACGGTCGATGTACACTTGAGTTCCAGGAAGCGCGCCGCGTTGTTCTGGTGCCTCTTTGAGATCAGAAAGTGGACGCCCAGCTTGGAGACCTCCAGCCCTCCCTTCACAACCACTGGCACGTACTCGATGAGGGCGTCCTTCCCCGCCTGCGGGAAAAGGTGATTGTTCCCCACCCGGGATCCCGGCAAAGCAGGGGGCACCTTCCCCATTACCTTGACGGAGTTGATGTACCACGTGAGGCTGGCGGCCGGCTTGGACCTGGCCGACGTGCAGTTCAGCCGGACGGTGTCGCCCAGTCTGTAGCTGTCCTGCAGGCCGCTGATGACCGGCGGCTGCCGAGGGATGGCTAATTGCAGAGTCTTGTAGATAGCAGGCGCCTGTTTTATTCAGGGGGGTGGGGAGAGAACGGCGGCAGCGAGAAGGGGGAAAGAAGGAGGGGGAAGGAAAAGGAAGGGATTTCGATCAGCTCTTTATCGATTGGGGTCCGGGGCGGCCGCTGCCCTCCGTTGGGAGCGGCAGATCCACTCGACAGCTCTCGGAACCGCGGAACATCCACGGGAGAGGTGAGGCCACATGGTGGTCCAGCGCTTCGCTCGAGGGGGCACGGAGCGACTCCAGAGGGAAAAGGCTGGAGAGGCGACCCCTATCCTTCCCGGGAACTCCGTAGAATGGGGAGGAGGGGGGCTAGTGCGACGGCGCCCACTCCCGGGAGTCGGGTTCGCCTTCGAAATAGTGGCGATGCTGTCGGCGAGGGACCGGAGTTCCCGGAAAGCGAGAAAGCTGGAGGACGGCAGCCCGGCGCCTGGGGCGTCACGTCGCGTCCGCCCCCTACCGAGAGCAGCAGGGAGTGCTACAGTGCCCCGCTAAGGACGAGGGAGAGCTTTGGGAAGGTTCATGCCGAGCCGATCCGCGTGGCTCTCAGCCTCCGGCGCCGTCCTGGGTCCCGGAGTGGGGGCTTCGGAGGAGGAATTTCCCGTTGCGAGGTCTCCAATCTGCGCAGGGAAGGCGGATGGTGGTGATGGTGGAGAGAGCTGAGGGAAGACCCGCCCGTGGCTTCTGAAGGGGTCGGATGATTTCGTCCTTTCCTTCCACTTCGATCAGACGGGATGGAACTGACCGCGTCCACGGCGCCTTCCGTGACCTACCTCGGGCCGCTGCGAGGGTGCAGTCGCAGGATCCGGAGTCTCGGAAGGTCGGATCATCCCTTTCCCCATCGGTGCTTCTCCAGGGCCCCCGTCTCTTCCCTCCCGCTGCGGAAAATCGGAAATCCCCGTCCCAGCATGGAGCGTTTTCCGGGACTGGTGGTCCCACGGACAAGAGGCGGGGGGTGGCAGGGGTGCCCATGCAGGAGGGCATGCGGAACCTTCCATCGACCTTTTCTTCTCCTTCTGCGCAGTCCAGGGGCTCCCAAGGTCGGTCCACCTCGGACAATTCGGGGCCTGACCCTTCCTTGCCCCAGGAGTCGCCCCCAGGTTTCGGCAGGACTTCCGGCAGCATGACGTCTGGAACGAGCCTTCCGGCGCCGCGGTTGCCGCACTCTGTATTGGGAGACGGTTGCTTGGGAGAGGCCAGCCCCTTGGCGACAAGCCGCCGCAGACTGACCCATGAGGACTCGACCCTCTCAACACGCCTTTCCTCCCCTGGCTCTGCCTCCATAGTTGCCGCCAGTCGGGACGCTTCCGTCAGATCGCTGCGGGAGGTCTGCCGCACCTAAGAATCGCTGGATGGGGGAAGATAGTCGAGAGGTCGCGGACGACCCTGGTCCCGAGAGCCTCTAAACGTGTTCCATGCGCGGTCCTCCGAGCGTTAGAGCGCTCTTGGGGTGCGGGTCCACCCTCGCCTCCCGCGCAGGTGAACCGGCTGATCATGGGATGAGGGAGGGACTGCTACAGAATGCTGCGGGACCACATCCTCCTCCTCCAGGCGGAAGACGTGCTCGCCGTCGCCTGATGGAGGCCGCGACCCGAGAGGAACGGAGAGAAAGGCAGAGAGCGGAGCAAACGGCGGCGGTGGTCAGGTGAAGGAGGCGGGGAGGGAGGAAGTCTTTCGGCGGTCGAATTCGGGATGCTGAGCAGCTCCCGTCCTCTCTGAACTCTGGTGGCAGGGCTACTGAGCCTCAGCGCCCACGCACGCTGGCGCTGCAGCCTTCGCAGGGAAGAGTACCACGAAGGTCTCCACCGACCGCGGGGTTCCCTAAGCGACCGCACTGGGCGTGAGGAAGGTGGGCTGGCCTTTCCGAGAATCGCGCGAGAGCGTGGCTGTATTCGGGAGGCCTCTGTCTCCTCCCTTTTCTGGATTGGTGACCAACTGACCAACCACTCCACTCACCCAAGACGGCCAGGTCCACGGATCCGATGACGGTGCTGAAGGAGGGCGCCTCCGTGGACACTTCGCATCGGTACCGTCCCGCAGATTCCAGAGAGACGTTCTTCAGCACGACCTGGTACCTTCCAGAGGAAACCACCTGCAAGGAGAGGGAGGAACGCATTTTAGCTCGGTCGGGAACACGGGACATTTCCTACTTTTCCTGGAGGCTGGAGGGGCCCCCTTTTCCTTCCCTCCCCCCCCCCGAGACGAGAAGGGGAGCAAGGAAGTTTGTAGGGGCTCAGAGGGCAGTGAGATCCATCCCACCCTCCTCCACCCCCCCAGAGGGGGATGTCCCCGTGCTGCCCTCCTCCCGGATGGGAAAAAGAGCTCCCTCAGTTGTCCTTGACCTCTGTGACGTGCTCGCGGATTTCCTGGTTCGCTCTCCCCGAAGGTTCCTGCCGTGACCCGCGGCGGCGCGCGCCACCTGAGGTCTGGTCGAGGGTCGTTGCGAGGCTCGCCTCAGGGGGAAGAAAGCTGACGGGTCGGACGCGCAAGAAGGTCGAGATGCAGCAGCCCGATGGCTCGCCAAGAACTAGAGGAGCATCCGCCTAGGGGCTCACAACACCCTTTGACACGTCACCCGCTGGTGCTTATGACTCTTCGGGTCGTAGGGAGTCACCCGAAGAAATGACGACCCTATGAATACAGAAGGAGCTCCAGAGGAAGGAGTCCGTCCCTCCTACGCCTAATAAGGACCCTCGACCTGGTTGTTTTCGAAAGAAGAACGGAAGGGAACCTCGCCCTTGTTCTCTTCGAGGGGAACCCCGGGAGAATTGAAAGCGCCCTCCTGTTTTTCCTCCGCAGGGAATCCAGAAGGGATCCTCTCCTAGAATTTCTTCTCCGGAAGGGAACTGCTCTCTGTTTCCTCCCCTGAAGAGGACCCTCAAGGGAGCGGCGCGCTTCTTGCAATCTGGAAAGGCAACCTCCTCCGTATAAACTAGCTCCAGGGTGCCCGATGGGGGTCCCTGCCGAGGGGAGAGGACGTCTTCATTTCGCAACAGTAAGGGAACCCCGAAGGCAATCGGTCCCTCGATTCCTGGAGGGATCCCGGAAGGTCAACTTCCAATCCCATCCAGTCAACGGGGTCGTCTGGAGTTGTCCGGGTCTTCGATCAGTGCTGCTGCACCCGGAGCCAACCGAAGGATCAACGAGAATCATCTTGCAAGGGAAACTCGGAACCCACGATACCACCCTCCCCAAGGTTTCTCGGCGTCGACCCCTCCTCCCCTGGCGGGATTCGAACTCACGATGCCTGGCGCCACACGCGCGGAGACCGCCGCCGCACGGACGCCAAAGCGGGCATCGAGGGGCCACAGAATTTCTTCTTTTCCTTAGAGCTGGGGATGGGGCGGAGAGTTCTGAGGCTGGAGGTGTGGTGCTCCATCTTGACGATTCCACTGTGGAATGGGTGCAGAAATCTTAAAGGAAGGGTGCATCAAGGGGTGAGTCGCTAGGAGCACCGCATTCCTGCTCTCCTCCCCAAATAGGAGGGGAGAAGGTGAAGCGAAGGCAGAAAAGACGAAATCGGTGAGGGGTCAGGAAAGCCGCTCTCGCGCCTTGCGCGGGACCGCGATCGGCAGGGCAGAGCTCTTCGGTTTGCTTTCCCGAGGGGAAGAGAGGATTTCCACCGGATCAATCTCAGCTCCAGGCCCTCATGGGACGCGTCACCATCTAGCGTACAGAGGAGGGTGCATCCCGGACTGCCGGGGAGAGCGGTCGGCGCAGCTCCACCTGCGCGAGGTGCTCCAGAGAGCACGAGCGGAGACGAAGCCACGGGGAGAAATCCCGCTCGGAGACGGGGCTCCACAGGAGGGAATCAGGGACGGCACCGCGTTCTTTGACCTTCTTCAAGGAGGCAAGACAGGTGCTCGAGTGCGAGTGGAACCAGCCTCATGGCCATCGTGGTCACATGCGCGTGCTTCGAGCAGCGAGGATGCTGTTCTTTTCGATGCCTCCGGGAAAGGTCAGAAGATGACTAGGTTTTGGGAGCCTCGCTCCTCTTGAGGGCTTCCAGGATTCACGCCTTTGGCTCCGGCCGAGAGACCTGTAGAAGTGAAAGCCTCTCTGCAGAGGTCAAAAAGGAGGCCCCACTGCCAGAATGGGGTGCTCCACATTCTAAGAGGAAGCAACGGAACCAAGAACACGAAGCAAGCGGCGTCTCCACTGATCAGCCGGGGTTACGGGAGCGCCAGCAAAGGAAAGTTCTCATAAAGCTGGAAGAGTCGTGCCCCGAAGCAGGGTGCGACCGAAGGGAAGGCTGGGTCCGATCGGCGTCAGGATTTTGTCCGAGGGCGGAGGCAAGGTCGGATCCTGATGCCGAGGCTCGAGGTCGGATGCTGGAGTGCAATAACAAGCGATGCCCGATCACAGAGACTGTGAAGATGTTGAGATGTTGGGGTACAGCAGAAGAATTCACCCCTCGCCCCTTTCAGGATGATGCGCTGGTAACTGGCTGAGCAGACGCCTTAGGCTGCGGTTGCTAAGGGAATCTCTCACTCGTGAATAAACAGTGCTATTTTTCGACCGCTAATATCCTGGAGAACCCTCTTTCTTCTCGGGAGCCCTGTCGACGGATAATGAGGCTCGACTGCTGGATCCAACGCCGATGTCTTCCTGCCTCGAGCGCTTAGGAATTGAGGGTGAGCTAAGGTGCGATGGGGTCGGAGAGCAGGCACATGAGGGCACATCATCTGCATCCGTCTCATCATTCCTTCTTGTGATGCTTGCGAAATGGAAGAGGATGAAGAAGAGAGTGGTAAGAAGAGGAAGAAGAAGAGGAAGAGAAAGAAAGGGGACGAAAGAGAAGGAAAAGTAGAAAGAGGAGAAGTAGAAGGAAGAAGAGAAACGAAAGAGGAGGAGGAAGAGAAGAACGGTTTGGAAGCGTCGTATCTTTCCCACGCCAGATGGCATTCCTCTTCATCTTTTGGAAGCTAAGAAACGCGTGTGCTTGCGAGTGAGCCTCATAATGTCTCTCACCCTTGAGCATTCAGTCTATTCAAGGTGGGAAACGCAAGGTGAAAGGGGAGCTACGCAACCGCGACGCTGGAGTTCAGGTGGGCCGGCGTTGCTGAGGAGAGATGGCAGCCCCCTCCCCGCAATACGCTTGCGCTGGGCGCACGACATGTGGTTCCTTGGGAGATCTGCCTCGAGACTCCTCTGACTGGACACCACCCTGATATTCCCGCTTTCCTCCAGATGGTCTTTTCCCAAAGATCAGTAGGAAAGCCGAAACGTGCTCTCCTGGAGCAGGGGGGAGATCCTCTCTCCGTTCGATTATGGATGCCTTCCGATTCGCTTGTTCTCCGGGTCGGGAAGAAGGGGGTGACCCTACCTAAAAGAGGGACGGGTCTTGAATGATCCGCCGTTCCCTCCATGTCTGTGCGGTCCCGAAAGCTCCGGGAAGCGATCGGTACCCATCTCTCGGAAGAGAGTCACTTCCTCGAGCCCTCAGGCGGACGTCCGTGGAACACTCAGTGGCCAAAGATGCCCCATAACTCACGTTTCCCTTAACAGAATCATAAAAAAAAAAAAAAAGGTGGGCAGACGACAAGATGAGTCGGCCGATCTTTTTCAGATGAACCATGAAATCCGCATTGAAGGCAATCCGTCACAATTTGGGGGATTTCTCCCTTGCGACCCCACCCGGATGCTCGGGCTGCAGGATACTGCATGTCTTTCTTCTCTGTGGAGTTAGAGCCGCGATCCAAATTCGCTTTTTTCCTGCATCCATGTGCTCATCCTTCCCGAGAGCAAGTTCTCGATAAAAATCTCACCGGTGTGGCATCGATCTCTTGCGGGAATTCGGACCGTCATCTCAGAGCGCGATTTACGGCCGCATTATCTCGCCTCGGATGCTCCCTCCTCCCTGCTCCCGGATCGCGCCGCCGCCCTGGTCCCCTCGCCGTGCTCTTCCTCACACCGCTCTTCGGAGTGGGGACGGCGCCGACCGCCGGCTGGAGTCTCGAGAAGAGGCGACCGGCGTTCACTCGGTCCCTCCATCTCGGGGGGGACGCGCCCCGCAGCTCCATTTTCGGAAGATTCCAGAAGCCCGGGGAGCAGCTGGACCAGTCTCATCGTTTGCTCTTGTGATGCCTGCGAAGCGGTAGAATGAGTGGAAGGGAGGAGAAGGAGAAAAAAGGGAGAAGGAGGGAAAGGAAGGGAAAAAGAGGAGGAGGAAGGGAGAAGGAGGAGGAGAAAGAGAGGAGGAGGAGGAAGAGAAGAAAAAGAAAGAAGGAGGAAGGGAGGACAAGGAGGAGGGAGGGAAAAGGACAAAAGGAAGAAAAAGAGGAAGAAGAAGAAGAACTGCATCTTTCCCAAACCAGCTGACGCGCATCGAAGGGGCAGCTCCCGGTGCTTCGAAAGGTACCACTCGCTCTTTCGCCTCCCCGGCACGGTGACCGGAGACTTGGCCCACACCATGCAAGCGAACTGCCAGTGAGGGCTCCTCCCTGGCTAGAGGTGGTGGTGCAGCCCCAGGTCCCCCTCGCGATACTTCAGTAGGGACCCGGTGTGTCTTTGAGGCGCGAACGCTTTCCGAATCTGCCGCGGATAGAGCGCGAGGGGCGTCCCCCTTAGTTCTGTCGGACCCAGGAACGCGGGACGCAAGTATCCTTGCGGTCCAAGAATCCGCAGTGTTTTTGCCGAGGCACCCCGTTGCTGCCGCCGGCGACCACCGACACGGTGGAGGATGCAGCGGCCCTTCGCCAGCTTCCGATCTGCAGAGTGTAACGTTGCCTTCCGCACCCGAGAACGACGGTCCGCGAGGGAATCCGCTCCCAGGCAGCCCGGGAGCTCCCAGCCTAGTCAGGAGGACCCCGTGGAGACGAGGAGTCGGACCACGAAGCGAAGACGGTGGCAGAAGTCCCACAGGCGAGCAACTTCTGGGTCCGAAGTGGCCTTTCGCCTGTCGAGCCGCCCGCCCGTCCAGTTCGCCACAACGATCCACTGCCTCGGGAATCACCACGGCCCACATTCCCGGAAATCTGCAGCCGAAGCCATTGGGAGCCCCGGAGACGTAAATCTTCGGCAGACAGGAGCATTTGTTTCCGTATCTAGCGGCGTGTCCCCTCTTCCAGGTGGACGCCAAAGCCCGTTCCGGGAGCGGAGGAGGATGAGGTTACGCCAGCCGACGCCGAGGCAGCAGGAAAGCGGGACAGACGGGAGAGGAGTGGGGTCCACGGGAGCAAATCTCGAGCTGGGATCGCAGAGTCAGTCGGGAGGGACTGGGAGCTGTGAAAAAGGTACGGAGGCAGACTCATAAGTCAGGAGCAGGGACACAAAAGGTAGCTGCCACTCGGAGCCGAAATCCCGGCGAGATAAGGGAAGCGGCTCGACTCGGGAGGAGAGCGTGCGCATTATTTCGACGGGAGGAAAAGGGTCGCCGAGAAACGGAAGGAGATGGAGTGCGTACGAGTCCATAACAGAGAGGATTTAACCGGAATCCCACTGGGATTAATGAATCGGGAACACGGACGTCCAGGTGATTGCATCGATGCAAATCGGGGATGCGGCGGGGCTGCGAAGCTGGCGAGCGGCGGGGTGGTGGAGGCGCGGACCACCTGGTTTCCCGGGGAACCGGTGAGGAAGGCGACTACGAGGAGTCGGAGAGCGGCCCCGGGAGAGGACTTGCGTTGTGGTGCCCGGCGGGAGCCAAACCGAGACGGAAGTCGGCTTTCCTCTCTTTGGGTTCTCAAGGAGCGCTGCAGGACCATTTCCTCCCCCACCCCTCGCCCTTAGGAAAGGGCCTGACGAAGCTCTTTAAGCAACGTCCACGCCACCTGGGGGTGAGCGCAACTCTTTACGTTATAGGGAGCATCTGGGAGGGGACCATTCCATGAATCCACGAAGGGTCCAGTGGAAGGAATCCGTTCTTCTCACGCTTAGGAGGGAACTTCGAAGGGAACCCTCACTTCAGTTGTCTCCAAAGGGAACTTCTCCTTTATTCTCTCCGTAGGTACCTCCCGGAGGGGGCCACTCATTTCGTCATCAAAGGGAGCCCGAAAAGGATGTGCTCCTTGTTTATTCCTCTAAAGGAATGCTGCCCGAAGGAAGCAGCGCAATTCTTACACTCCTAAAGAGGCGACTCCCCGGGGGAGGTATCAACCAGCTCCATGGTACGCGATTTAGGGTCTCCCCCAGAAGGGAGAAAGGCTTCCTTTTCTCAGCCGGAGGAGAATCCTGAGGTGAACTGCCTCCTTAGTTCTTGGAAGGATCCCGGGGGGTCAAGGGAGGGAGAGGATGAGAAGATGAGGAGGAAGGGAGGAGAAGGAGTCAATGGACCAGACCAGTCAACGGAGGCATGCGGCTCTCACCAGTGCCGCAACCGAAGCCCACCGAGATCAACCAGCACCATCCTGCGGAGGATACTCCAAACCCACGACGCACCCATTTCTTGGCGTTGACCCTTCTTCCCCTCCGGGGGGGATTCGAATTCGAACCCACAACGTCCGGTGCCTCTGGGCGCAGAGGCCGGAGCCACGTGGCTACGAGGCCGCCTGGCCGTTCGTGAGGTGCACACGAGGAAGTCGAAGGCCAGCGTGGTGACAGGGGCATCTCACAGGAAAAGGGAGTAAGCACCCTTGTTGACCCGGGAGCGCAGCTGGGTTAGCGGAATCTGGCACGACATTGTGACCCGGTCGGGTAAACGTAGCGAAAGTGCTCGAGACGGGGCGGACGAAACCAACGTCCTCCTTTGGCGCGCGCGGGACTTCAAGCGGGAAAGGCCGGAGAAACCTGCCCTCCGGTTCCCTCTGCGAGGCGCCCCACCAGCGAGGAAGAGGAGAAGAAAAAACCGGAAACCGCACTTACGTCAACGGTGACTTCCGGGAGGTTGAATGCTTGAGCAGATGGCATCTCGTTGGGCAGGTAGCGGAAGAACTCGTGCTGCTCTTTGTACCATTTGATGGAGTACAGGCTGTCGCCTTCGAGGTCGTAGTCGCAGTGCAGCTTGGCCCATCCGTCCTTCTGCACGAACTCCGGGGCGGCGACCTTGTTCAATCGAATGAGCAGCATCTCTGGAAAAAGATAACTCCTCGAAGATCTTCTGCCGGGAGGCGGAACTCTTGGGGTTTCCTGCATGCCGTGGGCGAGAGTTAGTCGGTCGCGGACTCTGGCTCCGTGCCACGCGCTGACCGAATGGACATTCCTGAGTGCGAAGAGGGGCCCACGAACTCGACGGAGGAGGCTGGGAACTCGTGAGGCCCTGAGAAAAAGATCAGGAAGGACAGCAGATTCTGGATGTCTCCTGAGGGAACCCCGAAAGGTTCCTTGGTTCCCCAAAAGACCCCGGAGGTCGACTTCTAATCCCTACCGGTCAACCGGGTCTCTGACTCCCACCAGCGGCGCGCCCAAATAAACCAGAGTCATCTCGTGGGGAAGGGACTCGAAAACCACGACGCACAACCCGCTCTAGGCGTCGACCCTTCCATCCCGGGAGGGATTCGAACCCGCGACGGCCGGTGCCTCCGCGCGGTCGCCAACGCGGACGTAGGTTGAGGGCGGGCTTCTGGAAGCGCTGCCCGCCTCACGTGCGTGTGTGGAAGGCGGCGACCGATTGGGAGCGCGGTGGCTCGTCCAATTGGGGCTTCCCTCGTCGTCGCAGGCAGCTTCTGGTTCCCGACAAGCCTCGGACACGCGATGCTGGGAAGCGGCCACGCGGGTGATCCGGCGGAGCACGCAACTCTGGCGCGCATCCGCCTTTTTCCCGCCCGCGCGGAGCTAGCCGCCACCCTCGTTCGAGCCGGTCCAGTCGCTGCGAGACCGGAGCCTGCTTCCGCGATCGGAGACGAACCGGCCACTGGCTTGCAAACTAGCCAGTCACAGACGCGCAAAACCCGGCGCAGTCTGTCCCGCGCTGGTGGCTCTACGAGGAACATCATGTGGACCCACCAGCTCTTCTGGATCGCGTTGAGGTGGTTCCTTCGGGGCTCAGCCGACACGCCTCGCGGACGAACCGTGGAAATCGTAGGAAGGCGTCCTACCGGAACGCGTGCGTGGGAAGAGGATGTCCGAGGAACCGAAATTCAGCACCCTTTCTGGATTCTCGACTCTGTGCTCCCATTGTATCCGGTTGTTTCGTCTTTGCTCCCTTCACAGCTTTCCAGACCGGAAGCAACGCTAGTGACCGCCACCACTGACCAGTTCTCTACCTGCGACGTTAGCAGCCAGAGCAGGAAGTTTCCGCGTGCCCTCTACGGGAGCCTTCTGGGAAACCAGGGATGTTGTTTGGCTCTCCCGTCCTGCCAGAATCCCCTCTCGGCCACGTCAGCAGGCTCTGACACGGCCAACCGTTCCGGAAATGAGCTCCCGTCCTTATCGACTGTTCCAGGAGGTGCCGACTCCACTAGAGGTCGCCAGGAAGGGAGAACCAACTGCATGAATCCTGCACGATGACCTAGGCTGCATCCCACATGGTTTCAAAATACGGAATGGTGCTGCGTGGGGATTCCACCATTCCATGTCCTTGCTGCTAGCGAGGGCAGAAAATCTACTTCTTAAAAGAGAAAATTTTTTACGAGGGCATCCTCTCCCGTTCTAAACAGATGGAAGAGATGGATAATAGAAACGGCATGTCCTCTTGAGAGAAGAAAGGACTGGAAGACGATGTTGAAGCATCCCTGCATGGAAGTGATCCACGAGAGTTTCTGCTTCGCCGGCCGACTGTGATGACTCCCCCCCTGTATCCTAATAAAGTGAATCTTTATACGGATGGAAGACGGCGAGGGTGCTGCTGCCTTCCCGTTTCCTCCTGAGCGTGGTGGAGGAAATCCCAGCATTTCTAAGATCCATCTGGCATTTCTTTCTGAATTTAAAGATCACAACAGTAATGGGTCGCATTGCGTGACGTCGTTGTGACCATCTGCTTTGCAACGAAGGCAGAACGAGTAGGTATTTCCCCGTGTCCTCAGAGGTCTTAATACTATTCCTCCGTATCCTTTTGGACCCAAAGATGTATGGACTTCGAAATTTAAGAAACTTGGTGGAAGCTGATATGAAGATCATTGGCAAAGCTTTTTCATATTCGTGTGCAGCCTCCGTCTTGCTCGGTAGCCGCAGGCTTCCGCTGGTGACGGTCGCTTCCTGAGTACAAGGCGGCTGCAGTTGTTGGCTTTGGGATCCCAAGCCGCACTTACTAAAGAAAGCACGGCTTTCGTGCTTCCGCTGCTTTCCGAGAGTATCTGCGCTTTGGGAACATTATCCCGTCTCCTCCAGAGATGCTTTCGATCCAGGTGCGCTTCAAATCCTCCGTGCTACTATCGAGGAACATTCCTCTCGCGTCCCAGCGCGGACGCTCCCATTTGTGACTCCTTTCTACGATCAACACACACACACACATCATCCGACTCGCGTATCACGTAAGAGGACGCAGAAACCGCTGATTAATGAAATTCCCAGGCACGTGTACATTAACCTACTGTAATGAGACCGACGGCTCACCGGGAACCGCAGACAAACTCTTTGATTCCGTTAACTCGGCTCCCATGAATGACAGCTACTAATTACCCTTCAGTAAACAGTCGGCTCGCATCCCGGTGGAAACAGGGAGAGCAAACACTCCCGATCCACGATCCACGCCGCAGCCTAGCACCGACTCCGGGCTCGCTCTACTTGTTGCTAGCACGGAGGGCATGCGTTTTATGTGCCAGACCTTCAGACGGCTGAAACATGGCGCCGGCACTGTTCTTTAATTTGCCCGTGTGTCCTGCCTTCTCGCATGATTTCACTCGGATGTTTGGATTTCCTGATTGCCCACTGCTACGAACTCAGAAGGAGCAAGGCCTTCCCCCCCCTCCTTCTCCTTTTCCTCTTCCTTCTTTCTGGCGACGCGCTACTCTGCGCTGTATTTGCGGGGATACAAGCGTTTTCCTCACTCCTCCAGCACGGGCATTAGAGCAGGAGAAGGCGGGTGCTCTGGAACCGTCGGGATGGGTTCTGGCCATGACCTCGGAGCGGCAGCCACGGCATGGCGGAACGTGTGCGCATCGGGGTGGAAGCGACCCTGAGGCTCACGAGATGGCAGCGGGAACGGCTCGCGTCCAGTTTCAAAGCATTCACCTGTCGGTTTCCCCGTCGGCCATTCTTCCTGAAACTGGACGCGAGCCGTTCCCGCTGCCATCTCGTGGGCCTCAGGGTCGCTTCCACCCCGATGCGCACACGTTCCGCCATGCCGTGGCTACCGCTCCGAGATCATGGCCACAACCCATCCCGACTGTTCCAGCGCACCCGCCTTCTCCTGCTGAGATGCCTGTGGCTCAGTGAGATGAAAGCACGAAGAGGTTAGAATGGTAGCATTCGAGAAAGCAGGGGATTATGTCAGCTGGCTTGAGTGCTCGGTGCTAGAAGGGTTGGTCAGCCTGAAGATGCCGAAATCGGTAGATGATGGATTTATCGACCCGAATAATTCGTGGAAAGCTAAGCAAGAAAGCCACTCTACTCAGAGCCAGTGGTGCTGTACCAAGGCACGTCCCTTTGGACAAAGCGCCCTGAGACGTTGTGAGGAAACTCCCCTTTGCGGAGGCGCTCCTCTTCCCCGCGCACGCAGCCGGGCACTCGCTGCTTCAGTGTGTTTCTTCGCGAGCTGCCGCAGAGGTTTTTCTGGACAACAACGCTGCAGGCCCAGGGGAGCGGACGAACAACTGGAACGAGGAGCGCGCGCGCTCCTCTTGCGTGACTTCGTTCCCACGGGTTCGCCTAACGCCACGTTTGCGCGCGGACTCTTTTGAGAGAGAAAGTCCCTCTCGTGCTGTGTGCGACGGACCACGAGGATCTCGAAGGAAGGCAGGGGATGGACCCCTCCGAACGGTGAACCGGGCCGCCAAGCTCTTCCGCGGCCTACCCTCTTCCCGGCAAGGTCGAGAGGGTTGTCCGGCAGTCATCAGCAGGGGCCCCGGCACAGGCTGAGCCACCCGCCGTCCCGCTTCGTCCCGTGCCCCCGCGACGGGCCTCCTTTCCCGGGAGGACTTCCTGTGGCTCTGCGAGGCTCCCTTCCCGGCAGGCCGCGTGCTAATTTTTCATGTCTCTCTGCTCTGCTGAAGCGAGGAGGAAACGAACGCTTCGAGCTACACGGTCGAAGATGAATACATGGCAGCATCTCCCTAAAAGCATGCAGGAGCCGCTTTAATTTGATTTTCCCGTTCCTTGCCGATCCCTGTTTTCTTTATCCACTAAGCATTTTTGATGGATGCGTTCCATCACACCGGCCAAAATTCGCAGTTCAAACACAAACGGGCGACCTCCGTAGGCGCGCGATTGGGCGTTCGGGTCCTTGGACCGTCCGCCTCCCGCGAGCTGTGTTTATTTAAAGATTAAGAGAGGTTCCCGTTCTCTTGTTTTCTGAGATTTATATCTAGATTCGCAGTCATCGGCCCAGGAATATTTGCTCAGACTCCCCCCCGCTCCAAGGAAGACGTCCTCCGGCCATTACGGCATGATGAAAACAAAAAACAACACACACAAAAAAGTCATCCGACTGAAAACTCGGGCGTGTTCCTTACGGGGGGGGGGGTGACGCAGAGATCACGTGGCGGGATGGAAACGGCGGTGAGGAAACGAACCGCTTGCAGAAAGGGAAGCATCTGGCCGGGTTCGGGCGGCACTGCAGCCGCGTGGGGAAGACGCGAGCGCGCGTCTCCGCTGGGAGATAGGGAGCGGTAGTGCGACGGAGACTGGGGAGCTCGGTTTCGGTTGGGGCGGAACTGCCGCTGCTCTCACACGTCCGCATGGGTGAGGAGGCCGTCCGAGGTGAGGGCTCTCGAGGGATGAAGGACTTTTCGCTCTTTTTTCGTACGGTACGGTGATTTTTCCTCCTGGAGAGGCTACAAGGGGATGTCGTTTCGCACGAGATGGCGTGATGCTCCAGGCGGCATGTTGGAACGCGAGGTGACTCTGGGAGGAAGAACCGAAAGTGCCCCAAGCTGCTTCCTTTCCGGGTCGAAGAGGCGCCAGTTTCGTGTGCAGGCGGTGTGCTCTCATTCTCAGAACAGGGTGGAATAGTGCGTGGGAGTTCGGAGGGACTCCTGCGAGTGCTGCTGGCCCTGCCCTCCCCTTCCGGTCGCACGAACAGGAGAGGGGAGGATCTTCGAGAGAGGTCCTTCAAAAGCACGGAGTCTTGTGCGTTCCTCCATGCCCCGCCGCCCCCGAAAGTAGCGACTCGAGAAGGGCACGCGTGTGCCTGCAGCCTGGAATCGCATGATGTGAGGGAGGGAGGTGAGAATGGTTGCGGACTGCTTGAAGATGTTGCATTTCCGGAATGCAAAGAGTCCGTTCAGCTAAGTCCTCGAATGCGTTTTCGTTGCCCTCGCCTCTACTCCTCCACCCTGTCCGCTCTTTCTCTTTATTCCTCCTTTATCTCTTCTCCTCCTTCTTTCCTCCCTTCCTCCTCCACTTCCTCTTTATCTTTCACTCTTTCCTCCTCGTCCTCCTCCTTTCCTGCACCTCTTTCTCTTCCTCCTCTATTCCTCCTCTTCCATCCTTCCTCTTTTTCCTTTCCTCTTCTTCCTTTCCTTCCTTTTCTGTTTTTTCTTTTCTCTCGAATCTACGCTTCCCCTCTGCCTACACAGCCATTTCCTCCTTTTTACCTTTTTTCCCCCCTCCTCATTCCCTTCCTCCTACTGTTCCATCTTTTCACTTCTTCCTTTCCTCTTCGCCTTCCTCCTCCTCCCTTTCTCTTCTCTCCCTTTTCCCCTTCGTCCTTCTCCTCTCCTTCACTTCCCCTCTTCGCTCTCTTCTTCCCTTCCTTCTCCGGTTTTTCGCTGTCTTCGACTCTGCGCTTCCACCCGCAAAGTGTGTTGAAGTGTGTCGAAGACGCTGGAGGCCCTCTGGAGAGGGCATTTTCTTGCGGTACAGACTCCCTGATGGTCTCCATTCAGACGCGGAAGAAAAAGAACGGAGTTGATTGCAGAGTCGCCTGCAAACGCCGCCTGGGAGAGACGAGCCAGAAGATGAGGACGTCAGGCGATCGAACAGCCCAGGATTTTGAAGGAGTGGGACGAGGAGGATTCTGTGGCGGAAGCAGTAGAGGGGAGGGGTGGGGCATCGCAAGGAGTGGTCGCAAGAGGACCCGAATCGAGAAGGCGCAACACCAGTGCCGGCGATTGGATCTCTGCATGTACCGAAAGTCACGCCTCCGTCTCAGCAGCAAGGAGAGCTCCTCCCTCGTTTCCCAGAAAACAGCTCTGCCTCTGGTCGACGAAGGAGCACGACCACTCGAGGGTGCATGTGGACGGTCGTCGCTTCCCTGGAGGAACGGTCGGGAAGCCCTTGGACCCGCGCTGATCCGGAGAGTTCCCATCCTTCCACGTGCCCATGGGGCTGTGTCTCCTGGAGTCCCGTTCCACTTACTCAAACGCCCCATCTTGGCGTTCACTCAGGGAAGGGGGGGGGAGTGAAGGGATGGAAATGTACCAAAAACGGGATGGACGTTCTGGACACAGAAAGGCCATCTGTGCAGCTACCTCCATCAGGACCTCCGTCGGCCGAATAGGCTGTACCCTACGGAGGTCCTGCGTTTTCCTTCTGCCCCTCCCCATTTACTGCTCCCCGAAGTCCCTATGTCTTTCGGGAGAGCCTCCCACTCTCGCCACAGCTGCCGGCTGCTCCAGCAAGCAATTCGAACTCCCCTCGCGTGAGGGCATCCCTCGCTCTCCCCGGCGGAGGCTCCCCTCGTTTATTGCCCGGCATGCCGCATGCCCCTTCCCGGCTCCTCGCTCTGGAAAGCGATTTGGCGGCTGCTCCCGCCTCGAGTGCCGCACGAGAGGCTCCGATGGCCATCGCTCCTGAAGCGGCTCGCAGCCCAGGTAGGGGGGAGGGGCGTCGCTGAGCGACTGCTCCTCTGGTCTTCGTCCAGCGTCGTCAGAAAACGGTCGGTAGGCAATGTCCCTCGAGAGAGCTGCAGGAGGTGCCGGCGCGTCGGCAGGGGAGCACTGCCGAGGACGCAGGGGGAACTGTTGCAGACGGTCGAGCTCGCACCACTGCCAGGAGACTATCCCGGGACGCGCAGCTGTCCTCCGGGAAACATCTTTTTCAAGTTCCCTTTCTCCGGAAAAAAGAAGAGAGAGAGCAGGAAGAGGCAACATCAATAACAAAAAAAGAAAAAAAAGCAATCGAGGAGGGATGCGGGGGAAAAGCGTGCTGGAGGGATCTCCCCTTCCTCCACTTGGACAGCACGCGATGCTTGGGGAGCAGAGGCAAACAGCAAAGCCAAAAGGGAGCGCCTGAAGTGCAGCGGGGCTCCGAAAGACATGAAAACTTCCCCACAGTGAGGGCGGCTCTTGAAGGGTCCTAGGGCTTCCCGACCGTTCCTCCAGGAGAGCGACGACGGTTCACATGCACGCATCAGATCTCACCGTCGAGAAGCAGGTTCGGCAGCGTTTTAAAGCTCTCAGCTCCCACCTCAGAAGGAAGGAAAGGAAAGGAGGAGGTGGAGAAGGAGAAAGAAGGAAGGAAAGGAGGAAGGGAAGAAGAGGAAAAGCAAGAAAGGAATCGTTTTACAAGGCTGTGAAGAAAAGGAGGAAGGGAAAGGAGAAGAGGTGAAAAGGAGATGAGGAAGAGAGTGAGGAAAGGAGAAGGGAAAGAGGAAAGGAAGAGGAGGAAACGAGGAGGAGAGAAAGAAGTAAAGAAGAGGAAGAGAATGGAAGGAAGAGGAGGAAGAAAAAAGAAGGGAGGAAGAAGAGGAGGTGGAAAGAATGAGGAATAGCAGGAGGAGGAAGGGAGAAAAGGAAGAGTTCGTCTTCCGAATCTGTAAAGAAGGGTACAGCATCCCTGCCAGCTTTGTGGGTGGCTGCGAGAGAGCGTCGGATGGAGGCAAGGAGACCATTTTCCCGCAGAGTCGAGACACATGAGGGGTGCGACCGCGGTCGACACCCCCAAAAGGGTCGCCTCGCCCCTCCACGGTGCCAAGGAGCGGATGGGGATGCATGCGGTCTTTGCGCGTACGGGGCGAAATGGCTACTTCCGTTGATGAGAAGCCTCCCCTCCATGCAGACCAAAGACCAGCCATCGTGCGCTCCCAGCTGCGTAGATGTGGGAGGCCTTCCGAGAGCCTGGAATATGCGACCTTATCTCCACTCGCGTCACTTTCTGCGTGCACGAGTGGCTCATGCTCTGTGAGAAGGAGGCGCCTCGCACCGGAGGCCAGCGGAATTGAGAGGGGAGAGGCGGCCCGTTGGCCGACCTGCGCCTCCGGTTCCTTCGGGAATGCGCCAGGGAAGGTGACCCCAGATACGTCTCCAAGCGCCTCTTCGCGCGGGGTAAACGGCCTCAGGGGCAGCTTCCTTCATTTGCGGACCCGTGGCGGCCTGGAGCGCCGCCGAAAGACGCCGCTCCGATGAGGCAGCCATCCACTTTGCCATTCTTGTCAACCCCAACCTGTTGGCCCTGTTTAAGAAACATCTGGGAGGAACTCGAGGGCATCCTTAAGAAGATGGTCATCTTAGCCGGAGGGCCCTATCCGTGCCTCCCTCGAGAGAAGATTCTAACTGCGGGCAGCTTCCCTCTTTCAGAAGTGGGTCGTCACTCAGAAGTTCCCATCTTCCCCTTTTCTTTTTTGCTTCCTTCCGGGTGCGTCAGATTCCCCTAGGAGGTGAGGTCTCCTGAAGACATTAGGCCACTTTTGATCGAACCGGAGCAGCTGACGTCATCCTTTCTCCGCCTGGAGGAGGGGTCCCCTCAAGGCAGGAATGCTCGTGGAGCTGAATGTTCCGCGTCAGGTGACCAGCTCCGTGGTCACGCGTCTGCGTCTCGCGCACGCCTTTTCCTCGAGAAAACTGACCCGTTCGGGACTCCGGAACACCAACAGGGACTCGGGGAGGGAGCAAGGAAAGGGAGCGACGCTTTCGGAGAGGGAGGATCAGGCCTCCCTCCATGCATCTTCGCTCAGACACCCCCGTAGGGAGCAGTGGAGCTCGGGGGAATCTCCCGAAGAAGAGATCGGTGCTTCCAGCTTTCCCTGGTCCTCCTCTCCGCTCCCGGAGGGGAGGAGGAGGAACGTGCAGGAGGCGACCGCGGCATCGCTCCTCTCTCGCTCCTCTTCCTGCAGGAGAGTTCGAGCGTGACCGACAGGATGCCGTACATCGGACTGGTATGTCTTCCCTCCTGCCCACGGGTCTTCCGCGGGCTCCGCCCGCGCCGACCCGCGCGAGGGGAGAGCAAGGGCGCTTCCGGGAAGCGCAGGGGGAACGACGGGTGCCGGAACGAGGCGACAGCGGCATTTCTGCGCGGGCGGGAAGAGGGGAAGGGGACTGCCGACCTCCCCCTCCAGAAAGAGACACCAAGGAGATCCCGTGCCCTCATTGCTTCGACGCTCAGCCTGCCGGCGTCGTCGGAAGGAGCGCCAGGCATGCGCGCTTAGCCGGCCAGGGAAGACCCCGGTTTGAGGCACTCTCCCCGTTGTCTCGGCATCGGAACGAGGGCCACCGCACCTCCGGAAAAATGGTGCCTCTCTGCAGGAGATCCTGATCCCGGACCCTGCGATCTTGCCAGTGAGGTGAGCGCTCCTGCATTCGCCGGGACGTCGGCCGACTCGGTCTCGGGGAGAGGACGTGAACAGCGGGGAAGGGCGAGAAGCCGACGCGCGCTCGCGCGGGAAGAAAAAGGAAGGTGAGGAGTGGTGGCGCGGTCGCCTCCAGCACGTTCCGCTTCCTCCCTTTCGGGGGGAGGAGGGGAGGACTAGGAAAGGCTGCGGTTCTTCCCCGGTCGTCGCGTCGGCGACCACATCCTTCTGCTGCGCCGCAAGAACGCGAGCCCAGCAACCTGTGCTCCTGGCAACACTCCAGGAAGACTCCTCGGCTCACGAGCAGCAAGACGTGCCATCGAGGAAGGGCAGCTGCATCTCCCAAACTCCTGACCCTGTTTCGCACTTGGTCCTGAGGGAGCAAATGACCTGCCTCTGGGAGCCTGAATTTTCCCCTTCCTTCTGTCGGGAATTCGGCGAAGAGTCGGGCGCGAGGAGTGGCGGTCTCAGACGAGACCACAGGGAGCTGGAGGACCCCTTGCAACGCCCACAATGTCCGGATGACTCCTCCTGAATATCAGCCTCCCCCTCATCCCCATGGTCAGCATCCCGAAATCTGTACTGAACTTGACAGTGTCTCTAGGCCACACGGATGCATGAATTCTATAGTGATGCTCAAGAAACATTGGCGCATCATTCTGAAACATCCAGCATCTATCGACATCCCATTGTAGTATTGGTGATGCGAAGCAGGCACGAGCTGCCTTAGTTACGACTGGGAACGTGAGAGCTGCCAGATGTGCTGTGAATAGGTTTGGTTAAATGGTGGTGCACTGACTGCATCCATGCCGCGTGGCCTACGCTGACGCCTATTTTCAGTGATGATGGGTACACCCATTCACTCACCCATGCCCAGTACATGTTGCCAGTCGGACAACATACGAACAGCACCAATCCTATGAACACATCGGCTACTGGGATGCACTCCCTACTACCTGCCCACTGCAATCTCCAGCAAGACCGCAGAAACCGGAGGATGACCCCACTTTGCGCCCTGGAGTCACCTCGGCCACCGCACCCACTCCCTCTTCGCCTAATGCAGACTTTCACGCCGCCGCACTCCATCCGAAGTTCCCTCTGCTAGCAGGCGCCTCATGGACAGGAAACCCTGGTTTGCTGGTCTTCCAGATGGGTCTGGAACCAGCAGCATGTGGGATGGCAGCTGCGCTTCCAAGGATCCGCACGAATTCTCGAATTGCGTTCGCACAGGGTGCCACAAAATGGCATTCGAAATTTTTTCCGGCCGCCCTGCACTGACTCGCGGTTTCGCGCGTTGGCGTCTCGGTGCGGTGTGTCACGACGAGCTCCTAAAAATGGCGCCGCACCTGGAAAATCTCGCCACAGCACATCGGGCGTCGTCCACGGGAGCGGACCGACGAAAGCATTCGGGGCTAGTGGGAAGCGCAGGGCACCTCCACGTGCTCCCAGCGGCGCGATGGTCCGCACGTGCGGTGGGCGCGGAGGAAGCGAGCGCGCCTCTCGTGGCAGGCAGGTTACGGACCATGGAAAGGCTCACAAGAGGTCAAAGAGAGGCGGCGGGAAGCTTCCGCACGGAGGCTCTTCCCCACTCGGGGGCGCTCCGCCGCGACCGAGAGTCTCCTTGGCGCCGACTGCGGGGACGGCCTGAGGGAAGTGCTGAGTGCAAGAGAACCCTCCTTCCGCCTCCGATGCACGTCGTGCGGGCGATCGTTATATTTCGTCCCTTCCTTCTCCTCCACGTCTCCTCGAAGGAACCTGGTGTAACCCGGCTGCTTTGTATGCCGCGCGAGGAGTCCGCAGCTCGATAAGTCCGCAGCTTCCTGCCGCCTCGACTTGCAAGGCAGGGAGAGCGGCTCGCATCAACAGAGCAGAATCATTAACAACGGAATCATTCTTCCACCCGGGGAAAGGCGACCTGATATTCACTCGATCCCGGATTCAAATGATCCGAGTTGCCTCTCCACAGCCATCGATAGAGGCTGCGGTCCCGGCCTGCCAAACTTCATCTTTCACGGCTACAGCGAGAGAGCCACTTCTTTTGTTGCAGCCGTCTCTCGCCAGCTGCAGAAAGGAAAACACAGTGCCGAAGAATAGGAGGAGAAGGAAAAGGACATCAGGAAAAGAACCAGGTATACACACATGCACACACACACACATATACGTATATATGCTGGGTCTCTTTCTTCGTGTGTATATACATATATATGTACACATATATGTGCATGTGCTGGAGAGATACCTTCGGAAATGAGAAGGAAAAGAACACGGGAAAGGAACCAGGTATACACACACACATGTATGCATGCTGGGTCCCTTTCCTCGTGTTTACATACATATGTACACATATATGTGTATGTGCTGGAAAGTGCCCTTGGGGATAAGCCGAATGCAATCACCCGTTTCCTTACAACCTCTGCAAGGCAAGAAACAGAAACGCCAGAACGAGTCCAAAGACCCACATCCGGTGGGTCTGCCTACCTTTGAATAGGTACGGGCCGATGCAGAACCACTGGAGCAGCAGGCGAGGCGAGCCGACCATTTGGACCGCTGGGGTTCGAGCCGACAGGATCTTCTGGAGTGGAGGGTGCGGGCTGCCGGCTTTCTAGCGGCGCTGCATGCCGCGGGCTCCCTCGGCTGTCGGTCGGGTTACAGGCGAGGGATCCACGGAACGGAGGTCCAGAGGGGCACGGGGTCGGGAAGTATCCCTTGTTAGAGGCGGAGGGCGGAGCGTTGATTCCTGGGTGCGTCCGGGTGGGAGCAAGGAAACTTCCGCGCCGGGTTGCCGGGTTTGCACGTGGCGCTCGTGTGCTGCAGGGAACGGGCGGCGGGACTGCTTGCCGTCCGAGGCGCAGCGCGACTGGGCCGCCGGCGCCCGCAAGGGTTGCTACTGGGCCGCCCGATCCGTGCAGAGCGCAGGCGCGTGCATTCTGGAGGATACCTGTTCCGGCCGGCTCCTTCCCGGACCGCCGATCCGGAGGAACGGAGCGAGCGGGACGCCGTGAGGAGCGCGGGAGATCCTTGGGGAAGGGGGGGGGGGACGCTCCTTGCCGCGCCACTAGCAGAAAGGTCAGCCGGTGCACCACGGGTCAGTCTGAGGACGCTCGCGGCCGAAAGAACGTGCCAACCCCGCTTTCGTGGAAAATGCCCTCCGGGCGAGCAGCTGGTCTCGGAGCAATGCCGACCTCACCTCCCTCTCGGCTGCCCGAAAATGCAGCGTCCCTGCGCAGATCGGACCTACCTTTCCACCGCGCGCGTTCGCTCCAAGTCCGGTCATGCTGGGGCCGTCCACTGGAACGGGAGTTTCAGCGTGGCCTGGAGGCGCGATCTGGGAGGGGCCTACGCGCAGGTCTGAGGAGGCCACGAGCAGACTGCGCGCAGCAAAGAGGAGTTCCCGCGTGGGAACCCAACGCACAGGGGGACACAGCCTTTTCTCCGACAGTCCGCGCGGTGTCCTCCTGGACTTCGCGACGGTGGTCGTCTTGCTGCCCTTCCTTGTCGTGGTTGGCATGGGGAGAATGGTGGTTCCGTGACCCTGCGTCTGGCGCTCTCCCCCTCTGCCACCATGCCGGCCGGCGTTGACATTGACGAACGCCTCACGTCTTTCCTGCTCTCCCAAGGATGCTCCTAGGAAGCTGCCGCACGCGTGAAGGACTCTCCGCTGCTGGCCTGGTCGCCCGAACTTGCGCTGCCGCGTCGGGAAGGCCGTGGGCGCTTGCCGCGCGCGGGAGGCGCGCCGGCGAGGGCGGAGATCGCCCGTCCCTCTTCCGCCTTTCCGTGGCGAGGAATGTGGCGAAATAGCCTCGCGTGTAGAGACGGGTGAAGGGCACGCCCCCTGCATTGCTCCCAGGACGCAGAGGTCGCGAGGTGTGTGTGACCAGTGATCGCTTCTCCTCCCTTCCTGTTTATTTATTTTTTTGCTTGTTTACTGTTCCCTCCTTTCGACCCCCTCTCTCCTCCTTCCAGCCGACCTGCAAGCCGGCGGTTCATCCTCCCATTTTGAGCTCTTGCAGTCTCGTAGAACTGATGTCCTTCTCTTCCTTTTATTTCCTTCTTCCTTCCTTCTATTTCCATTCTTGTTTCTATTTCCTCCTTTCTTCTATTGCCTTTCTTTTTCTTTTTGCTGTTTGGGAACCAACCTCCCTCGACGTCCCCGGGTAATATTGTGACCGGTGGTGGTTGCACAGGAATTCCACAGCGCTGTGTTCCATGCTGCCCACATCGTATGCCCTCCGTTGATTTGCCGCGTGGTCCGGCATTAGAAAGGCTCCAGACTTAGTGAAGATCAGGTCAGGTCAGATGGATGCGCTCAGTGCTGTCATCCGAGCGACCTTCGCTCAGTGAAGACGCAACTCTCACGACAGAGGGCTGCGCAGACGATGGCTAAAGGGAGCAGCAGGGTACATAAGACATACGCGTCCTTTGATCTTCTCTTCTTGGGTCCTGATGTCTCTGTGCAGCTGCTACCAGATACCTATCTCAAAGAGAAAGCTCAAGAGGGTAAGAGGAGTATCCATGGAGGATAGGCAGCATCCCGGATGAGAAATATCCCTAAGATTCAGCCGATAATTCTCAGCTGGTTGCGGTGAGCCCTATTTTGAGGAGGAAGAGCTGTGGTTTTCGGAAGCCGCCGCTTTTCCGAGCAGCAGCAGCTCCACTGAAGACAAACTGACTTCGCCCTATGGGGGGAAAAGGCATTACGAGATAGCAAACATTCGTGACCTAGGAGAGAACATGGACTTGAAAGACTCAATCAAAAAGCTCAAGAATCAATAGACCAAGTCTGTTGAGAGCATTAGAGCTGGAGACCCAAGAGTGAATCAGCTTCCGTCAAGAGCCACCCAGAATAACGCAGCCAACTTGTTGGATGGCGAGAAGGAATTGGTGCAACGTTCTGAGAGGAAGTTCCGGTCCACTTCCATCGGATTCTCGCGTGAATCTTGTCCATTGTGTACCTGGCACGATTCTCGTGCACTTGACCATCGGATGAGAGGACCTATTCCCTTCCCCTGACCTTCTTGGTTCTATTGACCTTTTCCTTCCTCTCCCAATGTGGTGAAATTCGGGAGACTAAATGAAAGATAATCCAATTGGGGAAGTAAACGGGAGTTGTGCCGGAAACCGCCTTGCGAGTTGCTGAAATGTGGGAAAAACGGACACGGAAACAGCGGCAATCTGAAGCCATGATGACTCGAGTTCGGGAGGTTTGCAAGTGTTTCAGCCTCTCCAACGATCTCCTCTTACCTCCGGAACGCGCAGGATTTTTTTTCGAGTGTTCCCTTGCGTGCTCCTAAAGAGGGAACACACCGTTCTTGCCACAGCTGGCCGGGAAACGCATCGGTTATTTGAGTCGGAGAGAAATCCTTGGTTTCGGATGCTGTCAGGTGCCTCCGTGAAGAGTATCGCTGAGGATTATCGGATGAATTCTAGGGATGTTTCGCATCCGGGATGCTGCCTCCCTTCCACAAAAATTCCTCTTACCCTCTTGAGCTTTCGCTTCAATCGGAGACGAGCATTTTTAGGGCGGAACCTCGACCAGTGAAAGGGAATTTTCAATCTTCGGGCATTCACCATAGCAATAGGCAATCCTTTACAGGGTTACAACAAGAGAGCTCATTGGAATGGAAGGGCTGCAGACAGCGTTCGGCCCAGAGTCGATGGCAAAGACGGACAATACCGTGTGTGTGTGTGTTTCAAGTTTATGGTGACGAAATTCGTGCATAGGGCGCCTCGAATTTTTCCATCCATCAGAGGTATGAAAGACGAGTAACCATTCGTCGCTCTTGGATTAAGGGCAAACCCAGGCTGAGATATCAAAAACAAAAAAAAAATAAAAAAAAAAAGGAAACAGAATAGAGCGGGATTTCATTCCTCTCAGCAATCACACAAGTGAAAGACATCAACTATGCCTTTCTTCCGAAATTATCCTCGAGGACTTGTCCCTCGAGCTAGCGGTCGCTATTCGTCACACGGTGGGATCATGATGGAAGACGTGCGCTCCGTCTAAAAGCGGCGTTCCTCTCCGCAATCAGCGGTCTCTTTCTAATTATTAACTCCAAGCTCCGTTTCCCAGCTCGAGTTTTCTTTTTTTTTCCTGGAGTGACGAACTGTCCACGAACCCCAGGCACGGATTTCCCCCCAGCAAGGAACCGAAATCCCTACCCGTGTTCGATTCCGGCGCCAGTGAGGTCCTGGTTCCGGAAGCGGATCCAGAACTCGGTTTAGCCTTCCCGAGCAGCTGGAGTGGAATGGACGAGATGAAAGATGATCCGCGAAGAATGGTGCGAGAGCATCCCTTCCGTTTCGCGATCGTCGGCATCCCGAAGTGATTGATGGAGGAAAGCAATCTGGAAGGGTTCCTCAGCTCACGCATCGTCAGGGACTCCCGTGCCTACTTCGTTCCCCCACCTGCGACGGCAATTCGAGAATTTTCTGCAGCCGCGATCTTGTCGAGCTCCGTCTGTCGGAGCTGACCGTCAGAGTGATGGAAGGAGTGTCCGTTTCTCCCAGCCACCGCGGAAGGGACGCGGCGTTAGCGACGCTGGACCTTTTCAGTCCGATCCAACAGGTCCTTTCCTCCCATCTGCAAATTGCAAATGATTCTCATCATTCTGAGTGTCACGTACGGGCGACGGGATCGCCTCCCCGAACGATCCGGAGTACCTGAGGTCGAAAATTGCATTCGTCCTGAATTCTTCCCCGACTGTCTCCTCCGGAGGGATTCTCCCTCTCGCGTTTCGCTTCCTGACTTGTTCCTTCCAGTGCAGCGTGTGCGTGCGCGCGCCGTCGATCTCGGGTGGACGTCGGCTTACTCCAGGCTGGGAAAAGACGTCCTCCCCTCACTCCTTCCTCACGGGTAACTCTTGCGGAAACATTGAAGGATGCAGCCCGAGCGCGCCTGGAAGCCCCTGCGCTGCTTGTCACGTCCGAGGTGGTTCGGATGTGTCTCCTGTTCTCTGGAGCTTGTTCGCTCATGATTTACGTGCCCACTCCATCGTCACAAATGATCTCACGCAGATGCACCCCTGTGATCCTCTGTGATGATGGGGCGAGGCAGCCGTTTCCGCATCGGGAGATACAGCTTTGCTGCCTGGCTCTGGTGGGGCAGTGCCCGGGGTCGACGTTTCCCTTTTCCAGTTGCATCACGCTGCGCGCTCTTGCGGCAGGAGGCTCAAGGCCAACCCCCTGCGTTCCGCCACCGACGCCTCTGAAGACAAAGCCGAACCTGCAAAGTCCACTGTGGACACCGGAAAGCGGCCTCCTCGAAGCCAGGTCTTTCAGGAAAACGTCCGACATTCCTCGCCGGCAAGTGAAGGAGGGGAAGGGGGGCGAAGTGTGTTCAGATAAGCAGAGAGTGTGCTCTGCCTATGATTAAACAGTCTGTTGTATGCTCCCAGCATTCTGGATGGAAGAAGAAGAAGATTGCATTTGGTTCTCCATTCAAGTTGGGTCCGCCATGTTGGAATCCAAGTTCGGCCTGTAGCAGTCCATCTCTGATTCCTCCCCTTTCGACTTGTGTCCGGACGCAGCGTAGAACTCGGTCAGTGAGGGTACCACCAGCTCTGCCAAAGACACCCCCACCTTAAGCAGAGCATTCGCCGCGCGTGCTCCCCACCGCTCGCGCCCGTCGCAGAGGAGGAGGGGAGGAGAGAGCGGATCGGCTAATGCAAGGTGAGGCCTGTCCGCGCCAGTCGCCCGCACCTCCGCCGACGGATCAACCCAGTCCCGCTATCGAGTTGCAGAGGCAGAGGGAATCAAAGAGGGGGGAGCTGGCTTTGATGGTTCGGCGGGAAAGCAGTCTCGACCGTGGGCGAGTGGCAGGCTGAAAGGGGCAGACGAACCCGGCATCCGTCACGACGTCCCCGCATCGCATCCTGCAAGAGTAATCTCATTTCTGGTTCCGCTGCGTGCTGAGAAGGAATCCCTAATCTGTTTTCTAGGGCAAGAAAGAAAGCCTTCCCGGTTTCTCATCTGAAGGACGATTTCTCTCCCTCCGGTAAAATGGAAAGGGGATGCACGGAGGTGCAGGGATGCTGCAGCGCCGTCACCGGCCAGGGAAAGTCCGAAAGACGAACGAAGGAGCGGCGGAAGAGCAGCTTCTTTCCCCCCATAAGACAAGGGAGGGCATTTCCTGCTTAGTGGCTGCTCAGTGCCAACCGCATGGAAGTTTTGCTTAGCCTCGTCTGCCGCAGAGGGACTCCTTCCGACTTCTAAACAGGTGCCAAGGGAGGGAAGACGAAACAGGCTCTCTGCCATTCCGGGAAAAGCGCGCGATTCCAACGAAGAGCGTGGCTTCCTTGCCGGCGGAGGTCGGACGCGAGTGGAACCTCGGAAGAAATTACGACGGCCAGGAGGAAGGCGAGGCGGCCGGCCAGAAGCGGGGACCTCCCCCTTTCTTCCCTTCCCCCCTTTGGCGCTGCTGCAGCACCTTCAGAGAGCCGTGACACGGTTCCCAGAGTACCTCTAGATGCAGGGGTTGCCTTGGAGATAAGTTGGATGCTCCTTGGAGGAAGCTAATTGTTTGCGCGAACTTGGAAGGGCAAGTTCTCCCTGTCCCATGCATCTCATTGCAAAAGTGTGGAAACTTCCAGACCAGGAACGCCTTAGGAGAGCGTTCCCGGTTCCTGATTTGGAGCGCGAGTTAAGGAAGAAGACACGTGAGCACGTGGGAAGCCAATTTGTGCCCGAAACTTCTGAGTGCTTTCCCGCCGAAGTTGCCGTTCGCGCTGCCTTCCAGACAACACGGCACGCGGGAGCTCATCCGGCAGAGGAAGACAAGTTAGGCGGGAAGAAAGCGGGATGTATCCCACGTGCGGCGAGTGAGGAGCTCGAGAAGCGAGACTCGAGAGGTGATGGACGGACGCGGCCTGCACGCATGAGCTGCGCCCGGATTCCGGGAGAGGTGCACGGCGCGCGTGGCTCCGCATCCTGGATGGGCTGCACCTCCGGGGAGAGAACAAGCCCAAGGGAGAGGAGAGAGAGCGTGCACCGCACCCACCGGAGCGCGGCTCTGCTCCGCCGCGTTCTGGCGTCGGCGCGCGGTGCGGCTGCGGCCGCCGCGGGTTCGAATCCCGCCCGGGGAAGGGTGGACGCCGACAACGGTGGGAAGGGGAGTCGTAGGTTTCGAGTCCCTCCCCCCTCAGAATGACGTTGGTTCTCCTTGGGTGAGGCCACTGGTTCAAGTCGGAAATCCCCACAGATTGGCCTCCGGGATTGCAAGCTGACCATCCGCGGTCCTTTCAGGAGTCAAGGAGTCCATTCCCTTCAGACATTTCTCCTCCGGTTGTGAGGTTGGAGACGTACCATGGAGCTGGTTGATGTTCCCTCGGAGGGTCGCCTCTCCAGAGTGCAAGGAGCGCGCTGCTTTCTTCGGGGTTCTCTCCAGAGGATGAAGCAACGAGTGGTCCCCTTGAGGATTCCCTCCGGAGAAGAAACGAGGAGTAGCCCCCTCAGGGGCTCCCTCTGGAGAGAATAATGGCCTGGAGCTATGTCACCCATTGCGCCCACCGATGTGCGACTCTGTACCGCGTTTCCTGGCCCATGGGGTCCCTCGAGACAGAGAATTTCGCATCTGCCCTGCATCCCTTCGATAAGTGGATGGCTAAAGGAAGAAGAGAGGGAGCGGTCCTTCCCATTAGTGGATGGTCAAAGGAAGAAGAGTAGGGGTGACCCTTCCCATTAGTGAACGATCGTCGGGAAGAGCTCCAGAGAGCTCCATTTTTCTGGGATGGGAGGGAAGAGAATGCCGGGTCAGAAGAAGGGCAGAGGCGCTTCCAGTTGTGATGCCCGCGGTGACTGGCGGGATGTTTACTCGGCTCATGTTCGGAGCCATCCGCTGGAGGGTCCTCCCGGCAGCTCCGGGGAGAGATCGATGCCGCTGGAAAGACAGGAAAGGATGTCTCTTCATCTGCAGGAAAGCGCAGCCTCCCGCTCTCGAGACGCTCACTTAAACCCTCTGCCGTTTTAGCAAATGAGAATCCAGCCGATAACTCTCCAGGAAGTGGCTCACAGGAAGCCACTCGCCTGTCCCTATTAAGAGGGATCCTAAGTGGTGGCCGGCAGTTAGGCGCCGCCACCATCTCCCGGCGCGAAGGAAGGAAAGGTCCGTCTGGAACAAACAGGCGGTCACGACGGATTGAGGGGAGACCCCTCGAAGGAAAGCGACCTCGGGTGGCCTCCCCTCTTCTGCGGCGTACCCCAAGCGGACATTCTCTCACCCGAGAGGCCAAAGGATCAGGCCTTGCCCTCGTCGGCGACTCCAGCGCCCTGCAGGCGGTCCAACGGGCGGGCTCTCCGGCGGTCGGGGAAGTGGGGGGCGAGCCTGCTCGCCGAGGAGCGCTGGCACAGCTCGGCTCCACGCCCCGCAGGGGTCTCCCGCTCCGCCTCCTTCTTACCCGGAGACTCGAGCCGCAGCGAAGAGGATGGGGGGAGAGGGGGGGGGGGGGGAACGGAGCGCAGGAGTGCCGGCCGCGTGTCCCTGAGAGAGCGAGTCCGTGCCCGTCCGGCCCCGCGCGAGGCGGGCCAGACGCGGACGGGACGCTCATTCATTTCACGTCCCATCTACCCCTTCCGGTTCGCAAGCGCGCGGCTTGTTGCACCGAGCGGCCGAGCTAATTAGGGAAACTTCCGGGAACGAATCTCCGCCCACTTCGCGTGGAGCAGCTCAAATCCCTGGTTTTTCATTCCCCTCCTCCCTACCTCCCTCTCCCCCCCTCTTTTTTCTTGTTTTCCCTCCTCCGCAAGAAATGCGATCGTTTAATCCCCGCTCTGTAAATATCGCGCAGAATCCTCGGAGGACCCCCGCCTCCTACCTCCGTCGCGGGGGAAACGGAAAGTTCAGGGATTCGCAGCTTCCCTCACCTTTGCTTCCTTGACCCTCCGCCGGCCCGCTCCGCACCTCTGCTGCGTCCCCTGACGGTTGCCGGCACACCTCCTCTTCCCTCCCCCCTACCCGGGGAAGGCTAGTGAGATGCGAAGGCGGCTGCGAGCTGCACCGGACCATCGTCGCCGGCGCAACGAAGCTGCGCCTGCACGCGAGCGCGGTCGGGAGTGACGGATTCTCCCTGTCGAGGCGGTTACGCGCCTCCCCGCAGGGCCCGTGAGGCGTGAAAAATGGGCAGTTCCACCCGGGAATCAAAGATGCCTGAGGGAAAGGAGGAAGGGGGGGGGGGGGGAGGAATCAGCCTGGACGGACACGCGCTGCTTGGTCACTCGCGCGGTGCTTTGCAACCCGGGCCCGAGAGCCGGAAGGAGCCCACGGGGATCGCACGCGACCGGCGCTCTTGAGGGGCAGCAGCGAACAAAAGGAAAGCGAAAGTCACCACTGTCAAGGGAGAAGAAAAACTCTCGTCCTGCGAAACTCCACCTTCCTCCTCCCTCTTCCTTCCTCTTCTCGCCTTCCTTCTTCCTCCCCCTTTCTTCCTCCACCTCTTTCCCCTCCTCCCTCCTCCCTCCTCCCAGCGTGGAGCCTGCTTTCCCCCTCGCTGCGCGTCGCCAGACTTGGGTTCGAAGCGTTCGTCGGGCTTCATTCCCGGAGGTCGCCCGCGGGCTCCACACTGCCCGTCCGAATCTGCCGGGGAAGACGTCGTCGTCCTCCACGGCCTCGCCCTTTCGCGAAGGGGCGCGCACCCGGGGAGCGGCCCGTCGCGGGGTCAGTCAGCAGGTGGGCCGTTAGAGTGCGCTGTCACCCGCGCGTTCCGCCCCCCGTGGCAACGCGTCCGGGAGTTCGCCGCTGCAGACGCCGCTCCGGAGCGGCGCGCATCAAATCAAAGCGTCCTTCCCCGCGTCCGCTGGGGAAATTCCGCTCCGCGTCCTGGCAGCAGCGGAGGGGGGAGCGGCGGCGCCCCGTCTCTCTCCCGGCGCTACTTCGAGCAGGCACGTAAGGTAATTGGGATCATTTGTTCCAGCTATTTACATTGCATGGGAACATTGAAAAAGTTGCTGCCAGCCCTGGAGATTTCCGGTTCGCACGAGACGTTCGCTCGCGTCTCCTTCCCTGCCGCCGCTGACTCCTCCGCGAAGGTCACCGATTTGAGAAGGATGTTCGATTTTCCTCCTCAGGGAAACTGGCAGAGGTTCTCCCCGCTCTTCCCTGCTCCTGCAACGGCTGCTTCCCTGCAGGGCGCCTCCTCGCTCGCCCCCATCTCTTCTCCCTCCTTTCGGTGCGGCCGCTGCTGCGTGCAGGCGCCTCGCCCCAAGGCGAGCGTCGCGGTCTGTCTCGGAGTCCGTGAAGCATCCGCATCCCGGGGGAGGAAGGGGGATGGGGACTTCCTGCGATCCGCGCGTCCGGAGGCAGAGGATCCGCTTGACTCCTCCCCCTCTCCGGAGACGCACTCGCTCGCCTGCGCGTGCTGCATGGGACGGGCCCGCCGCCAGTCGTCCGGGACGCTGAGCTTCTTTATTGCTCGAACGAAGTGTCGGGGAAGCTCCCCATATCTCCCCAGGGAAGACCCAAGGCTACCTTGGAAAGGGGACTGCACGTTGCCTGCAGGCGTGTGCGTGCTCACCGAACCCTGAGGATGTCCTCGGACAGCCCTCCTTCCGTGGTTATCAGATGATTTCTCCCACTTCGAGGACACTCCCGCACCAACTCTCCTAGAAGACGGGAGGACCGAAGCACCCACCCAGAGAAAGAGAAAGACTCATCCACGTGCTGGTAAAGAGGTTCCCACATCACCGAAGGAGGGACTAAAGAGGGGTGGATCGATAGGAAAATGGGGCCGGTGGTACTTCGTTACCTCATTCCCTTCTCCCCTCATTTCTCGGGATTGCGTGCCTTTCTGAAGCTCTCCGCGCGCGTTCTTCGAGGGACACCACGGAGGAGCACGCAGGGAGCGGAGTGAGAAAGGCGGCGTCGAGGATGCCAACGGATCCTCACAGGTTCCGATCGGAAGCCACAGTTGTGACGGAGGAGTAAGAAAAGAGGAAGAGGAGAGAAGGAGGAAGAAAAGAGGGAAGGGAAGGTAGGACTAGTAGCTAGGCAACGCCTCTCTCTCCTCGCAGAGCAAACTGGAGGAGGAGACGTAGAACCGTGCACCAGATGAGTTCAGCAGATGCCCCGGTGTCCACCCGGAGGCGTTGGTGGCTGTGAAGAGAGAGCACGTAAGGGGGAGGGAGGAAGGGTTCCATCAAAAAAGAAGCGGCGGACCCATCCAACCAGGGCCTCGCAACCCACGGCAGGAAGGAGTAGGGAAAGATTCGGCGAGGGATGTTGGATGGGGGCGGGAACCAACCTCGCGGCGGTTCTTTGCCGTCCTTCGGTCAGGACGCGTCTTTTCTGCTCCCTCCCCTTCTTTGCCTCACCAGCTGTGCCCTAGTCTAAACGAAATCGCTCCGAGGCCCTCTCTTGCCTCACTTGTCACTTGGCCTGCGTTCCTCCTGGAGCGGATGAGCAGCGACTGCAAAGCCTCTGCCTGCGAACAATGTGACCTCTTCGTCCTTATTTCCTCCTCCCACCCACTCCTCCCACAGTCCCTCAGGTATCAGGACCTTGTTCGCTGGTCAGGGCTGCCATTCCAGGACTGCCTCCGGGTTGCATGCACTTCAGAAGCGCTTTCTCGGGAGGGTCCCTGCGTTTCCTCCCATGCGCAGCGCGATGAATCCTGGCATCGCCGCCAGCCATAGGACAGGGTTTCCCTGCGCTTTTTTTTTACGCGCCCGACGTCATCAAGCGGCGCCGTATTTCCTCATTAAATTTGTGTTGCCGCGACGTAATGAATTTTCCTTACAGATTTTCATTGAATTAGCGAAAGGGCGATGGGCGGCGAGCCCGGGTGCGCGAGACGCGCCAGGGACCCGGGACAACTCGGGGAAGCCACGGCGCGTCTGCTCCGACTTTCGCGAGGAAGGACCGTTCCCCACTTGCGGCTGGATACCGCGGATGGATAGAGATCTTCCCCAGTTCCGCTCGGGGACATGGCTCCCGCGGCTCGCCCCCCGAATGGCTACCGGTCGTCCGATCCACTTACCGCGCCGCGTCATTTGTCCGAATTAAGCAAATCCAATTCCACTCTAATCGGATTTCACTTCCAGCACACGCCTTCCTCACCCGGCCCTGCCTCTGAGATCCCATTCGTCACGAACCACTCCGCATTAAATCTTCATTCCCCAGAAAGAGGGCACGGCGTCAGCCGGGAGAGCGAAGAAAAAAAGCGAAGGGCGGAGGCAGCCCAGGAACTACAGCAGGGTTCCTCTTTCGGGGTCGTCCCCGCGGTAACTCCGAGGAAGAGGTCCGACAGCTGCGTGTCTTCCGCCCGCGGGAGCGCTTGGGAAGCCCTCTGGATCGCCTCCGAGGTCGTCAGAGGAAAATAGGAGGAAGAGGAAGGGATGAGGAGGAGGGGGAAAGGAAAAAGAGGAAGGGAAGAAGAGGAAAAGAAAGAAAAGAGGAAGACGGAAGAGGTATAGGGAGGAGGAGGAAGGAGACGAAGAGGAGTAAAAGGAGGGAAAGAGGGGAAGGAAGGGAAGAGGAGGAAGAGGAGGAGGAGAAAAAGAAGGTGGAAGGAAAGCAAGAAAACAGAAAGACAAAAGAGGTATTGAAGAGGAGGAGGAGGAGGAGGAAGAGAGGGCAAGAGGAAGATGGAAGAGGCGGAGAGGAAAAGAAAAGAAAGACGAAAGAAGGAAGAGAGGGGGAGGAGGAGGAAAGGAACAACATCAGACCTGACGTCATAGCAAGTGCGACCGCACTGACGTTCCGTTGCTGGCGCCAAACGGTGAGCCCACGTTGTTGCGAAGCGTATGAGGATCACGGAACTGTAAGAAGTCACTCACCTTCCTCTCCTTGACCTTCCTGTGGCTCACTTACTTCTCAGCAATGAAATCTGCGCCCATCATCCCGACGATGCCCAATACATTGGCGGTCAGCTCGCGGAGCCACTTTCTATAAGCTGGAGAAGCGCGTACGTGGTGCTTGCTCCGGTTGCTTCCACAGGACGGCAGGGTGTCAGCAGCCCTGCCACTTCATGGCTGCCAAATCCCTTGCGCATCTGTCAGAGGCGGCAAGAAGGAAGCTACGGGCGTAACCCCTCTTGCGTTGCCCCCCAGCGATTCGAGAGGGCAATCCCAATGATTCTTCCATCCCTCTCGTCTCCTAGGGAGCGAGGTCGCACCAGAAGTCCAACGGTGAACAGTGCTCCCAACTCCTGAATAGGAGCGCTGGTTGTTCCCGCCTCCGAACTTGTTTCGAACTCTGTAAGCTTGAAAATTCCGGCACTCGTGGCCAATCCTTTCTTCTTCCTTCCAGGGACCTCAGTAAGCAAAGAGCACTTCTCTCTCCCTCCGCCTGCTGCCCTCTGTCCCTGAATTCGCTCGAAGAGATCGGACGCCGAGAGACGTCACGGTCTGGCTACCGCCTCCGCAAGACCAACATGAGGGCACCTGAAGGCCATCAGGGACCAACGCGTGTCCCCAAGCACCCGGTGTGACGCGGCGGGTGGACGAGAAAGCAGACTCGGAGACCGGTCATCCCCGATGGCGGTTCCACGTGCGAAACGGAGTGGAGACCGGATCGTTGCTTCGCGATGACCTTTGGGGCTGACGGACTCATGGCGCCTTCACAGGGCACAACCACCCGCCCTGCCAGAGACGAGCAGTGCCAGACAGCAGCTTTCTCCTTCCCACACCTCCCGCTGCCGAGCGCCGACTTCCCGGGGAGCGAGGGGGAGGAGATGCCTCGCGCCCGCACGAGGCATCTCCTCCCTCTCTTCAAAGCAATCGATGGCTCCGTTTCTCGCATTGTTCCCCCTCCTTCGCATCACCCCCGGCACTGCCCATCGCGGATTCACCCACTCTCGGATCGTGAGTGCCTTTTGCTCACCACGCACGCTCAATCCGTTCCGGGTTCCTCGTCAGTGGCTCGGAAGACCTCTGGCCTTTCCCGGTGTGCATCCCGGAGGAGCTTTTCCAAGGTCGCTTCCGCTCCGGCGCGCCAGCCGGACAGGTCGGTAGAGGCTCCGAAGAGTCAGGAGGACAAGGAAGATGAGGTTGCGCACCCGGCGTAGGCAGCGTTCGGGCGATCCGGAACGCTGGTCATTCTGGAGTTGGCCACTGCCCTGCAGAGGTTCTTCTCCCCGTCCGACGCCTCCTGCTGTGGGACTTCTGGAGGGGAGAAAACTCCGGTGGAAGACCAGGAAGGCCGGGACCAACGGCCAGGCATCGAAGCCAGCAGAAGGCAGCAACTGTTGGCGGACAGCGTGGTCAGGACACGAGCACGTGATCCTTCAGGGCAAAAGCGCGGAGAACCGCGCCGTCTTCTCTCCGACGAGCAACGTGTGCTCGGCGCGCTCCAGGACCGACCTGGCCATCAGGATGGCGCTGCTGACCATCAGTTCCCCCGACGGCGCCAGCGTCGTGCGTCCTCCCGTCAAGGCGTCCAGGGAGCTATCCCCCTGATCGTCAGGGCTGCTTGCCTTCGGGACTCACCCGCACCGTGCTCTCTCGCCGGCGGCGCATTCCCTCCTCCTCCAGCGCGTCCAGCGATGAACTGCGCCTTCCGGAGCCTCCTTGACCGCTGTGGAGGCGATCTGGAACCTCCAGGTGCTGACCACGAAGGGGTCGTTCGCCTCGGAAGGGAGCAGAGAGAGGCCGACCGCCGCCGTCTCCACCGCAACCAGAACGCGGAGGAGAGGGAACCGCGGGCAAGACGTCCGTGGCCTGGAGGGCTGGTCACTATGAAGACGGCAGGCGGAGCGCGGAGAGCCTCGGGGAGTCGGAGGGTGGCCTTCTCGTCGGTTCCGGAAACAACGTGGAAGGGATCCAGGAGGCATGCGACTCTGCAGCGACTCCACTTCAAGTGCCGGAGGACGGGTCTCTCATGGTTCCTCGGCAGCTTCCCCGTTCCAGGTGGGGAGTTGCCAGTCGCCTCTCGGCGGCAGCGCTGCCTCGGCGAACGTTGCGGGAAGCGAGGCGCGCTACTCCGCAGCATTTCGCCGAGACAAACTGCCCGGCGGCGCGGTTCCCTGGAGAACTGAAGGTCGCGCGCGATCGCTCCGAAACATCGCGACGCCACGCGAGGGGCTTTTTTCCCTCCTCTCCTTCCCCCTCCGGGGGTTGCGTGCGCATCCGATCCAGCGCAGCTTGGTGGCGAGCTCCGCTCTTCGACGGGACGGGAAGACGCCATCCTGAGGCGGTGGCGACGCCGCATCCACTCATCCTGACGTCCTCTTCTTGACGGGCACTCTTGTTGCACGAGCGCTTCGCCCGCACGCGGCTGCGGCTGAGGCTCCCCGTGGCGCACAGTGGACCTCCAATGCACGCGATCCGAGGATCTTCCCGGCAGCCGGTCGATCGCCGCCGCGTGACGCTCCCGAAAACCATTTGGCTCATGACGCGGCCTTTCCTCCGGAGCACCTGGCAACCCTGAGTGGCGCGACGGTCGCGAAGTGCAGAAAACCGGAGTGTCCTTGCGGCTGTACCTCGGGCGCTCCTGGCCGTGTGGCGCCCCTCGGCGGTGGGTCTTCTGCGACCTGGCGCGCTCCCGCAAGATGCTCAGCTGGGCTGGTGAGGGCGCGGCACGCTCCCCGCTGTGGACGGCTGACCAGGGCGGGGGCACCAAGGTGGAGCTCCGGGGAACGGCGGGGAGAACTCCGTTCTTATAGGCGGTAAGGGAGGCCTCCTGGTGACTTCCTTTCTACCGGATGCGCGTTCCTGTCCACCCGCGTTTTTCATCCCCATACGAGTGCCATCTAGAATCGGTTCCCAAAACTGTGACTCCTCCGAACAGCTCCGCCATCTCGCGCCGTTCCCGTGAACCAAGAGACCGAGCCTCTTTGGACCTTTCATTGGCGTTCGCAGACCTCAAGTACGTTTCCCTCGCAGGTGGGGAGCTCTGGATCCCCCTAGGTTGAGTAGGGCCGGAAGCAGAAGATCTGAACCAAAGATCGCAGTGGTCCATTCATCCAGGAGAAGCGTTGGTTGGGTTGCGGTCCGGCGTGCCTCCCGCATGGGACCGGCGATGTAACTACCTCCCTGCAGCGGCTTACGCCCGCAGGCTACCCCTGAAAAAAGGGATGCTCTGCGCCGAGGATTCCGGCAGGAGGGCGCCCCACTGCTCCACTCTCAAGGAAGTATCGTTCGGACGCTTCGGAACGGGTCGTAGTCTCTGTGGTGCTCCGGGGTTCGTGGGGGTTCCGTTTCGGAACCTACGCATTCCTCTCCCAACCCCTCATCAACGGTGGGATCACCCTGGTGCGCGCTCAGTTTGACATGGCTGATGGGAGGGGTGGACCCTCCCTGAGGGGGTCGAACCGTCGTCTTGCCGGAGAGGAGTCAGCTGCCTCCGTGGCCCCTCGCTACGCTCCGGGGCGTCCGCTAGCCACTTGGTGCAGGTGATGACCGCAGCGCCATCGAGGGAGGGGGAGGCGAGATTCAACTTTCCCTTTGTTTCCTTCCTTCCCTCCCGAGGCTCCCCTCGGAGCGTGCAAGAAGAGGCGCTCGCTGCACGCCATCCCGGAAAGGAAGGGGTGTGATCGCGTGCGCGGCGCTCGCCTACGGGAGCCGCTGATTGGCCATCCTCCGGGCTTGCGGACGAGGGGCAGCGGGCGGATCGCCGTATCGACAAAGCTCGTGGTAGCAGCTGCATCTCCCCCGAAGTTTCAGATCGAAGGACCACCAGCTTCCCACCGAACCCCTCCTCAGGAAGGCGTGCGTGACCCTTAACAAGGGAAGTGGCACCTCCTACGAGACGGCGGACCCACCGCCTAGTTGACCTCGACACGGACTTCGACCCGCAATGGCGGCCGTGCAGTTGCAACCTCCGCTCCCGGAGGCACCAGGTGTCGCGGGTTCGAATCTCCGCAAGGAGGATGGAGACTGAGGGAGGGTAGTGCGTGGTGGATTTTGATTCCTCCCCCTTTCGCAGGATGGTGCCATCTGGCCTCCATTCGCTTGTGGCACCCATAGAAGCCCTTGCCGGCTGGCCTGAATTAGAAGTTGATTATCCGGGATCACTCCAGGAATCAGGGAGCCGGTTCTCTTCCGGTGGAGGAGATACAGCCATCTTGCCCCTCGGGGCACCCTTCATCGCGTACCATGGAGCGCGTTGCTACTCCCTCAGAGTTGCCTCTTCAGAGTGCGAGAAGCGCGCTGCTCCCCTCGGAGAGCACCCCTTTGGAGTTCTCTTCAAGGGAGGAAAGGAGGAGAGACTTTTTTCCGAGGGCCCCGATAGAGAGGATCAGGAAGAGAAACCCTCCGGGGTGCCCTTCGGAGACAACCAGGGCGGGGGTTTCCTTCTGGTTGCCCTTCGGAGACACCCACACGGTGCAGGCGTGCTTCTTCGGTGCGCCTTCTGGCCTGAAGTTACAGGCTTTTTCCCCTTGGTGTTTGCGAGGTAGTGCATCGACAGTGTCCACATGGCATTCATGTCTGAGGGCACTGCGTAGGATGTCGTAGGAGAGGTCAATTTCTGTCCCGAAGCAATGGAAGTGGGAGCATCGGCCCCCACAGAATCGTCCCGCCGGGAGCGAGGAAAAGGAGCGCCATAGCTGCAGAGCCATAAACGGCAGCCATGGCTGAATCGAATGCTCACTGGGCCCAGAGCGACAAGCCTTCCCTGATTCGCAAGGCAGGAAAAGCGGAAAGCACTGCGCGCTCCTCTGCGAGGGAGTTTGGCAATTCAGATATCTCAGAGGGAGACCTGGAAAGTCCACCCACGCGAAGCGGGGAGCCAGCACGCTGAGCTGATCTGCAAGAACGCAGAGCTGGCGTAACGCTTGCTGAGGACCCCAACCACGGTTTGGGTCCTCAGCAAGGGAGTAGCAAGATCTCTGTGGGCATCGTGTTCCGCATGCCCAAGGACGAGATACACGCGGAGCTCGGAAAATGTGATTCAGCGCACGCGCCGTGAGCGAAGTCCAGCCTCTTCGAGGGCTTCGGGGAGCGGGCTGGCTGCAAGGCGCGTCACGGGGCCCAAGAGCGCGGGCTCCCCGCCAGCTGAGGATCGGCAATGAGCTGGTCGATCTTCGGTACGCGGGGAAACCCAAGTATCGTGACCACTGTGACGTCACGGGATGTCTAAAAGAACGGGTGCCTGGACATCCAGTACCTCCTTTCTGGAAGCAAGGAACACGGGAACAAGCAAGGGACACAAAGGAAGGCAAGGAAGCAAGGGACACAAATCCCAGATCTCCTCCTTTAGGAGGAGATCTGGGATTGATCAGCAGCTGGAGTCTGATTCCCGTGGTGGGCGCGGACGCTAAGTTGCTGGCCAAACTATAGGCTGGGACGGGTTGCGGAGTCCGTAATTAGCCCGGAGCAGACCTACGCCGTTTTCGAGCGAAGGATGGATGCCAACCTGTACTTCGCCAGCACGTGGCTTGAGGCACAAAGAAGAGATGAGGGAAAGAAAGGAATTGCCAGCAACCCGGATCTCGGGGTGTCCTCTGGGCAGGGAAGACAAAATCCAGAAGGGAATAGGCGCCCTAGCTGTCGCAGTCAGCGTCGACCAGGAGGTTCTTCTGGAGCTCCGGGATGCATGGCTTCCCGGCCGCATTAAAAGCCTATCTGTGCTCCTGCTGACGCGATACACTGATAAACATTTCTTTGAGCAGTCAGAAAGTGGTGTGTCAGTTCGGCACGGCATAAGACAGGGAGACAGACTGAGTCCCCCGCTCTTTAACACCTACTCTGAGTTGGTGCTGAGGGCTTACAGGAAGAATCTGACAATCCTGCCGAGCCGGTACTCGGTACACCTACCGTGTCGGAATATGCCGATGATCTGCTCCTGCTGTCCATGTCCGCCCCGGCATCAGCACTCGAGAACTTTTTCGAGCTGTTAAGCCGCGAGACGGGCTTGGACGTGACCAGGGCAAAATCGTCTATGGTGGCAGTCGGTGTGACGTGGACAGGACGGCCTGACTGCATCCGCTTGAAGATCCCCACGGGTAGGTACCTGAAGTACCTAGGCTTTCCGTTAGGGGACTTCTGTCTAGCAGAAGCCTGGTCCTGTCGTCTCCAGAAAGTAGAAATGGAGCTTGGCCCGTTCCTGGAGGGCAAGTTGTACTTGTCGCAACGGGCCGCGGTCCGGAACACGTTCGTCCCTCTTCTCCTACGCCTCCTACTTTTGATTTGCAGCGTTTTTGCCGAGGTGAAAAAGCAGACGAAGGACCTCCTGCGAATTGCCCTGTGGGGCATTGGGAGAGTCCGAGTCTTGCTAAAGGACTCGTGTATTCCGCTCTGGGACAGCGGTCTCGATTTCCTGACACTGGAGCGGATGGAGCTCCAGCTGCGATGGCGGACAATAGCCATCGCAGAGAAGTACTAGAGCATCCCCTAGTGAGTTTCCGCACGCCTCCTGGCCAGCCACCTTGTATCCCGAACAGAAGGACTTTCCTCCTACCTTCTGTGCCCCGGCCGGAAGGTCAGAAGATGCGGTCTCCTCCTCAGACGCATGACCGCCTTGGAGAACGATGGTCTGCTGCCCCACCAATTCTAGCGCCGGGCTAGAAACAACTGTTGGCATGTGGACGAAGAGAAACGAGCCGAGCTCCGAAGAAGGGAATTGTCTGCTACTCGGCATCCACGCACGCTGCTCACTGAGAAAGATCTTTGAGAACGTGGGCGGAGACGATCCCCCTCGTTGCAATGATGCCTTCCTGAGGGAGGCACGTAGCAGAAACCGAACGCCGAGGTGGCAATTCTCCTGCAAGATTGCAGGCAGGCAGAAGTTGATGACTGGTTGGGCCATGGGGCATCTGGCGAATGCTGCGATCCCGAGTGTGCTTCCGCGAGGACTACAGCGTTGGTGCGAGCTGCCCGGTATTCTTAGTGAAGACCTGGAGTGGTCCCCAATGTTTAAGAATAGCAGCGCCCTTTCCCTGAAGTGGCGGGAGTCGACACTTCTGCTGTTTGCACCGGGGTCTCCCCTGCAATGCATGCCGACACCACTGAAGGCTGGGGAGTGCGAGTCCGGACTATCGCAGGTGCGGGGATCGCAATGGAATGAGTCGAACCGGCTGGCCACGAGTGAGAGCCGAGCCTAGCGGGAGCGCGTGCGAAGTCGTGTCAGGTCAACGCCACTGGGATCGGCACGCAGGAGGCTCTGTGGCGCCCTGTCGTCCACCATGTGGCCGACTAGCGCGAGTCCGGGAGGAGACTCGGGCTGAGGTCCGGGCGCCTGGAATCTGCTCCGCAGACGCAGTGCCCGTCAAGAAGACTCATTCTATTCAGCCTCCCGCACCTGCTTGTGCACTGCATTGCCCCCCAGCTCCTATTGGAACATTTGAGGACGACCATCTGGATCCAGGTTGGCACCCCAGGGACGTTTTACAAGTCTTCTTTGTGAGGGACGCCCTGCAGTCAGCCGCAGCCCCAGCAGGGTCCTGCTGCATCCGTGGGATTGTCTGGAGCGAAGCCGACCGAGGAAGAAACGGTAGGGACGCCGTCCAGTCTGCAGTTCTCTTTCTGGAGATAGAGGACAGATGGTCCCACGTGAGACCTATTCGGATGGACTTAGTCGTCATACTAGAAAGGAGGCAGACTTCCTCCAGTGGATAGTGGTCCCTTCCCGACCCTCCCAAAGATTTTGACTTATTCTTTATTTTCTTTTTTTTTCTCCCCTCCCCCTCCGTTGTTGAGGTGACCTCCTCCGGTCTGCGTATACCGAAGGCCCGGCAGGTCCGTGGACAAACGGAGGGTGCCACCCCAATAGGTGAGTTTCTTTCGAATTCTAATGAACGCCCCTGCGTGTTTGGGTGGGAATAAGGGACCACCGGGGAAAGGATTCCTTTCGCGTTCCCTTCCAAGGGTCAGATAGGAACGAACTGCTTCCCCTGGAGCTCTCTCTTGATTCATAGGGTGATACCCTCCTCTCAAGGCATCATTTCACTCGAAGAGTCACGAGCACCCAACGGTGGCGTGGACAGCTCTGAGGAGCCTTGTGGGTTCCGCTCCCCCCCCAGGGAGGCGAACGGTTCTTCAGCAACTCTTGAAAACCAAAAGAGTAGAGCAAAGACCTATTCCATTCTTCGTGGAGACCCACGTACGGTCAGAGTTGACCTGATCCGACTTCGCACGAGCTCCTGCTAGGCTCGGCTCTCACTCGTGGCCAGCCGGTTCGACTCATTCCATTCCGACCTCCTGTGCGCCGTCCAACGTGACCGCACTTTCGCGGCCGCCCCGGCAGTCTTTCGCAGAGGGTGGTTCAGCGGGTTGTGTGGAAACTATCGTCCATCTGTCTACATCGCGCCGCCCGTTCCCATGCAGTTCCACCGGCCGCGCTGTTGGTCCTCTTCAAGGCACATACGCCCTGCGGCATCCGCCCCGGATCTGGCATCCTCGCGAGACGTTACACTTGCTCCCTCGGGTCCGGGCGGTCCAGTAGTCCGCCGTCTCTGCGTTTTCTGAATTGGAGGTCGGTTCCTAGGAGGATGGCCAGAGGGCTCCACCCGAGTCTCCTCCCGGGCTCGCACTCGTCGGCCACAGGTTGCACGACAGAGCGCCACAGAGCCTCCTGCTTGCCGACCCGCGCAGGAAGAGCCAGCGGGAAGATCCGAAGGCGCGCGAGGGGAGGAAGGGGAGGGAAAGGTGTCCGCGCGATGCATCTTAGGATGCCCGCGGTGGCTCGCGTCCGAGTGGACAGTGGAAGGCTCAGGGACTCTCGGAAAGTCCAGGAGGATGAGATCTTTTCAACTCCCGCCCCACCCGGCTTCCTCCCTTCCTACGGGAGGGTTCCTCGACGCACTGACACCTCTCCCCCACCCCCTCCGTGTTCTGTTCGATCAGCCGTCGGACCGCCTCCGACAATCCCCGTCCTCTAGATCGCCTCGGGTTATTCCCTTTCTCTGGGCATGACCGACGAGAGAGCGGGAGTGGGACGTTTCGGAGAGCCACCTTGCGCGGGTGTTGGCTCTCGGCCACCGTCGGGCTTGCTTAGCCACTGTGGCAGAGGGAGGAAAGTAGCGAGTGGTGCATGCGGAGGGAGGCGCCTCCCTGAGCCCTAGTGGGGCCTGAGGGCCTCCTGCAGGTTCCCGCCGGCGGAGATCTGCTAGAATGGGAGGTCCCCTCGGGTCCACGAAGCGGGACTGCATCTCTTCCGGGGGGGTGGGGTGCCAGCGAGGAGGGATGGCGGACCGTCCGGAGCTTGGAGACTCGGACCGCGCCGTGCCTCTCGCACGTTCTGGAGAGCGGGATGGCAGGACGGCAGCATGCCCTTCCCTTGGCGTCAGACTCTGCAACATCCATTCACAAGTGCCCGCTCAGGTCTCTTCCGGAAAGCACAGCCAGCGGCATCACCTTTCGGGAGCTTCCCGAAGACGCTGATCCATGCGGCAACCCTCCGGCGACCGGGACGCTGGCGCTGATCCTTGCCTTGACGAGGTGTTTCTCTCCACCCGACGCCTCTCGCTGCGGACCTCCTGGAGGGGAGAGGACTCGGATCGAGGGCCAAGAGGCCGGGGTCCGTGGGCCTAGGGGTAGGAGACAGCAACTCGCGGATCAACGGGACAGTGCGGTCGGGACAAGAGCACGCGACCCCTCCACCTGCCCTGCTCTAGCCGGGTCGGTGCTTTCGCTGGCGGCTCTCCCCCTCCGCGAAACTCGAGTGTCCCGGCTCCTGATCGATACACCTCTCTCCTCTCCTTCATCCCGATAAGCGGCTCGGCAGCATCAATGCGGAAGAGATGAATGTCCAGCAGGATAGGGTTCTCGTTCACCTTCCTTTCTCCCTCAAATCTCCTCCTCTCCCCTCTTTCCTGTTCTTTCTCCTCCAGCTGCTCTCTGGAAATCCCGAGAATGCTGCCATCCGCTCTCGGACCAGGAGGAGAAAACTTTTACGTCCTTCCCTCTGTTCTGTTGCCATGAGACGTTCGATGAAGAGAGAATAAAAACACACACACATGTTGCCTCCACTCTTCCTCCCGCAACGAAGCAGGTTCTTTTTCTTCGACGCTATCTTCTCCCCGCTTTCCTGGAAGAGTCGCGCCTCATCACGCTGCCGCCTACCCGATCAGGCGTCCGGATGCTGCGCATCTCTGCTTCCTCCGCCGAGGCGCTGTCCTCCCTCAGTCCTAATGAAGCTGCCTTCGAGGCGGACCTCCGGGTGGAGCGATGGGTCGAGAACTCCAGGGAGGGAAGAGGAAGAGGGAAGGGGCGCAAGACGAGCTTCCCGCTTCCAGGACACTGCAGGGGAACGCGTGTCGAAGCGCAGCAGGAGGCCGGTGGGAGGTGGGAGCGGGGCTGCAGAAGGGAAGGAGGGGAGAAAGAAAACCGGGACCACCACCCACGCCAATCGACTGCGAAGACTCCGAAAGGAGCTGCTGCCGTCTTAAAGGTCGACTCGCCGAGCGGACCGTTTCTTTCGCGCCCTCTGGAGGTGTTCTCGGAGGCTGCACGTTGGCACGAAGCTGCCTGCGTCTGCACTTGGAGATGGTGGAAGGGGGAGAGAGGAAAGGGTTTATAAGCATTCGTCGGTCCTCACTTCCTGAAGTGTCCTTTCGGACCAACTTTCTCGAGTGCTAGTAGTTCCAGACAGCTCGGGCTGATCGCGGACGCAGCCTCTCCGCATTGTCTCGGGCACCAGCGAGCACCTGCAGGCAGAACACACTTTCATCCCGGGCCAGAAGAGTCAGCAGGCGCGCACTCGCCGTAGGCAGCACTCAACCTACCCGGAACTATGGTCATTCTGGCGTTGGTCTCTGTACTGTCGAGGTGTTTCTCCCCGTCTGATGCCTCCTGCTGTGGGACTTCTGGAGGGAAGAGGATTCGGGTCGAGGACCAGGAAGGCCGGAGGTCAACGGCCAGGCATCAAAGCCAGCAGAAGGCAGCAGTTCGTGGGGTCAGAGAGCAGTGCGGTTAGGACAAGAGCATGCAACCCCTCGGGACAGAAGCGACCCTTTTATCTCGGGAGGTACCACGTGGAAGGAGAGGAGACAATCCCCTCTGCTTCGGCATCCTCTGTTCTGGAACTTCTGGCAAGAAGCGACCTCGAGTCCCTGCCAATCCTGGGAACCTCCCGTGGTTGGGAAAGATAAGCTGGAGAGGAGAAGGATGCTGGGATCTTCCACATTGAAGGTTGGATGCGAGCACGTCCAGGTTTTCCTTTCGGCACCCAGGAGGACGGTGACGCTTGTAGGTAAGAGGCGGCGCGAATGGGCGTGTTGGTGAGAAGAGGAATCTGCTGGATTGAAGGATGTTTGGAACGAATCTTCCTCTTAAGGGAATGAGGGTAAAACCTGTGACTTTCCCTGGGCGGTTCGCTGGAAAATGCTTTGCAAGACCAGGACAAGTGGATCCGCTTGTCCGCCACCCCCTTTGCAGCAGCACTGTCTGCTCTAAGTGCAAGCGGTGGTAGTTGGCCTGCCAGAGAAGTGAAAGGTCTCCTGCACGCTTGCCGGGGAAACCAGACCCTCGGGTAGCTGGAAGACGAGCGAGCTGGCAGACCTCGTAGCTCAGCGGACGGATTCCTTCGGTGGAGCAAACTGTTGAGTGAGTCCCTCGAAGAGCTTATGGTCCCTTCCTCGTTCCCCCTTCGTTGGAAGCAGGGCATGCTGCTGCTATTGCATTGGGGTTTCCAATGCAGTCAGCGCACGCCCCTAGTCTCCAGGGGAGTTGTCTCTCCGAACTGCAGATGATACGGAGCAATGGAATCGCCCCTGCAGCTGCTCATCGACTGCAATGCCCCTCCAGACACTGTGGAGGAGGCTGCCTGCAGCACTCCTGCACCAGGGGGACACCGCAATGGACGTCATATGCACTGCTTCTTCACAAGAGGCGGCCTCTCGCTAAGTGCGGTCATCGCAACGGTCAGTTGCATCCGTGCCACCGTCATGGCCCACCAAGTGCTGGATATGCAAGCAGAACGGTCATCAGGATCTCATATGCGAACATGAAGACGGCTGCCAGGTAGCACCATCTCGAGGAAGTTAGGAAAGAGATCACCGGTTCCAGCATTCAGCTTCCGGTTCTAAAAATAAGGAACGACCGAAACCAAAGACCCCTGTCCCTAACCTTCCATATCTTTTTATGTATTTTTTTTATATATCCAGCAAGCACAAGGGAGAGGGAGATGTTCAGTGGAACCATCGAAGCGTCGAACGCACTACGCTGTCGAGCTCCACAAAAGGAAAGCATCTGAAGCACGGGGTTAACAATGAAGGAAGAGACACGGAACGGAGGTCCTTCTCTGCTCAGACAGCAGCACCTTCAAAAGTCAAACAGAGAGCTTTGACCAAAAAAAGGTGCCGGAGTGTGGTGGAACCGGTTCTCATTTGCGTCTGCAGTTGCTGGGACCGCAGCACTTGGCACTTTTCAGTATCCTATAACGAAAGACCAGACACTACCAGAGCCGAGTGCGAAGGACTTTCTTCGGTCCTCATGGCCAAAGACACAAGTCTGAGGCATTCAGGCCGTCTGCTATCGGATGGTTGCCTTGGTGGAGGAGAACAACTGGATCTTCTGCTTCCCCGCGAACTGCACTGCATAGCTGCAGGAGTCAGTTGACGCGTGGGAGAAGACCCATGGCTCGAGCGAGGAGTCCACCTGTCTCCCGGAAGGAAGGCACGCTCGACAGCTGCTGCAGGAGATCGTCTGAAGCCCACGCAAGATGCTGTGAGCATCGTCCACCCTCTTGCCCAGTTCTTCCCCTTCCTAAGGGACAGCGACCTTCTGGCAAGGTGGGAAGTGCCCTACCTTATCCGAGGCAGACAAAAACTTTTAAGCGCGTGGACAACTCGGCAGCCAGAGGACGCTGTGACCCCGAGTGACCCGCCGAAAGGATTTGTACGCTGGGGCGAGCTGCTCGCGATACCAGAGGAGGCAAAATAGCCCCTAGCGTGCTGGAACAGTCACCCCTTCAAGTGGCGGAAGTTGACATTGCTGGTCTCGCATTGGGCAAGAGCGTCTTCACCATTGGACACGGAAGAGCGTGGACGCTCAGTGCGAAGGAGACCAGGAAGAAGACTTGTCCGCACCTGATGTTGGATTGTGGTGCCCTCCGATCCCTCGGAATCACCTCGCCACTATTCTAGGAATCCCGGAGGACGACGACTCCAGGGACATTTTTCGGCATCCCTTCATACGTGCCGCTTTGCTGCGTCTGTCGCAGTTCCCTGCTGAATCCGCGGAATCGTGGCAGCCTGGAACGTGGGAAGAGGCCAGAACGGCAGGAACTCCATCCACTGGACGAGGATCTTTTTGAAGGCTGCATCGAGATGGCCCCATCTGGGAGAAGAAACAACAAAACTTGTCAGAATCCTGTACGCGAAGCAGAGAGCATCTCCCAGTGATTCGTGATCCGCCTTTCCTGCTCTCCCCTTCCCAGGAAACATTTCCCTTTTCCCATTTATTCTTTGTTATTCTGTTATTTCGTGGTTTCTCTTCCCCTTCCCTGATGGAAAGGACCTCCCCGGTCTCCTTACCAGTGATCGGCAAGTTGGACGCACACGGTACACCAAGTGTTTCGCCACATAACCATCTGATGGTAGTTTCATTATTTTTTATGACGGAACCCCCTGCAAAACCGGGCGGGAACCCACGCTGTAAGAGGAGTTTCTTCCTAATCGATGACGACCATCTAATGGAGAGCTGGTCCACCAAAAAAGTCCACGAATAGAACGTGACGGAACCTTCGACAAGCGGATCCTCTAGACGGAACCTTCCTGGAAAGTTTACGGATGCATCTTTACGGTGAAGAGTCCCGGAGATTGCCGTCGCATCCTGCATTCCGGGTCGGCTTTTGCTGGGGCCCACCCTGGCAACAGTGGGAAAGGGGAGTCGAAGGCGGATCCCCTTCTATCCGGCCACATAACCGGAGTACGGCTGCTCTTCTTCCGCATCGATTGCTTGACGTCACAATCACGTGAGGAGCGTGAGACCTCGTGGCACGAGAGGAGAGCTTTCACGAGCCATTTCATTTCTTAACGGGTGCTTCGAGGAGGAGGCGCTGGTGCTTTCCCGCCGTCTGTGGAAGCTGCTGCCACCCGAGTAAAGAGATGAAAATCCGCCCGCCCTGTCAAGCAGCGGCCACGTTCATCACCGAGGAAGATGGATGGAATCCTGAGGCACTCCGGGCAGCAGCAAGTTGCTCATGGACCATTTCCGGAACAGGGGAATGACGCTTGCAGTTCGCTTTCCTCCTCCAAGTCACCCCCTAATCCCATCACACGGAGAGGCTGCTTAATGTTTTCATGATGCAACATCCTCTCCATCTGCAGCCGTTCGATCCAGAGATCGGAGCTTGTGAAAAATGGATCCCGGCGCGCTCGTCCATCTGGCAGGCATCTCGTCAGGGCACGCTCCAGCGGATAAAGGCGGACAGGAGGTGGCGCCCTCGGACTCAGCAGCTGACCACGGTCCTTGCCGCCCCTCTTGCCCTCGAGGAGACCACTAGGTCACCGTTCTTGTCTCTCCGGGACGTTTTCTCAGCCAAAGAGATGCCCGGTTTCTCCGGGATCTTCCAGCTTTGGGAGCGCTTTCCATCCTGCTCGCTGTTATGCCCGTCCTTCCCGCTTCTTTGCCGGGCCCGTTCCAGCCGTCCGCCTCAGGGGATGGAGGTGCTTCCCTTGGACTCTGGAAAAAGCTACGCGTGTCCACTAGTGTCAGGAAGCGGGCGGAGGGGAGGCGGGTGGCCAACGTCTGGGACGAAAGCAGTGGGGATTGGCAACAGCCCGTGGTGACTCCAGAGAAGCTCGACGGGAGCTGCTCCAGGGCTGCGTTTCCATTCCAGAGGACCTAGGACCCCGCAAGGCACGCTCGTCGGTGATAAGCACCCCAACCTCCCCTGGTGGACTGCCGGGATCCCCGGTGGAGAGAAGGGCTGTTGGCACTGACCCGAGAACATACCCGACACTTGAGGGGGCGGCGGCTTCCACTCCCGTTGCGTGCTGACCAGGAGATCTGTGGAACCGACCCCGAGCTGCAGTCGCGGATGAGGGAGGTGCGCGCACCGACCGGGTTACGGGGGTCCTGGGAGGCGGAGGACCACGCGGAGTGGAGGATGGCGTCCGGGAGTGCTGCGAGGCGCCTCCCTCCCCGGTGAGGGGACTCTTCGGGATGGAGGAATCTCTGGGAGGCTGATGCAGCGCCTTCTGCTTCCGCTCCTCGAGCTTCCTCCTCCGTGAACTCCCGTCCACATTTGGGAGGACAGGGCAACGTGCTCCGGCGAGGTCATCCCTTTAAGGAGGGGGTGGAAGCTGCAGGAAAGGAGTGCCACCGGCGGCCGCTGCACATCCGGCTGGAGCATCGCCTCAGGTGGTTCCTGGTGGGACGCTGCCCTCCTCGGAGGGAGGAGAGCGAGGGAGAATCCTTCTTTCTGGCACCCTTCGGGGCACGCCTTGCAGTTTGGACAGCACCTTACCCCCGGATCTCTCCGGGAAACCCTCGCTCCTGCACCCAAGACCGTCTGCACCCCTCTTCGAGTGCGCAGCTGGGTCCAGCACAGAGAGAGGAGTAGGAAAGGGTATGCCTATGGGCCTGGGTGGGCAGAAGAAGAGGAGGCATAGGTAGCGGTTACGTCATGGAAGAAGTACTGACGAGGAAGTCTGCTGGAAAAGCGCTAAAGAGGGGGAGTGGGTGGAAAGCCGAGCAACAGGGGGGAGGGGGGGGAGGAGGAAGCGCTCAGAACCCTTCAACCTCTGAGGAGTCTGTCCTTATCCCATTAGGCAGTTTCTGTTTGCACGCCACTTGGGTCGGAGGTTGGTCAGCCCGCCCCTCACAAAGACTCCCCCTCTTTGGGACTCCATTTTTCCCTCCAGGCAGATGGGCACCGTGCAGTCCGCCCTCGCCCTCGCCGTCTGGGCTGGTTGACAGTTCGAAAAAAGTCGGTCCCTTCCTCTCTGCCCGTCCCACGGAGGGCTGAGAGGAAGGGATGACTCCTGGGGCATGCCGACCCTCCTCGGATGCCCGAAAGAGCGGAGGGACGTCACGGGCTCGAGGAGAGGGATTTCTCCCTCCCGGCCCGCCGGGCAGGACGGCACGGGGGAAAACGGAGTTCCCAAGGTTCGCTCCGGGCATTGAGGACCCGCCGTGTATTCCCTCGGGTCGGGGTCCCGAGACGGGAAACTCGGGCGGGGGCAGCCGCACTCCTGGCGCGATGGACTGTCTCCCGCTCGGATGACGCACGATGGGAGGTTCCCGCCTGCCCCCCACACTGCCCGGGAGGAGGGGAGGGAAAGGGACGAAGACGGTTTCCGTAAGCTCGTCCTGCTAATTCGAAAAGCCTCCCGTGAGCTCAGGAACGAAAAAAGCCCAAGCTTGTGCTGGTTTGCCGCAGGGCTTGGGCATGATCGCCGCCGCCAGGTCATTCCAGAGACGCCGCACCATCCTCGCGCCACGCTGCCCTCGAACTGCAGGTTCGTGGCGTGGGCGATCCGGGACGGTGATCCCAGACTTACTACCAAAGGAGCTCTATCGGGGAGGCAGAAGGGGGGGAGAGGGCAGCACCGCCTACTTGAGGACGGCTGCAAGGTGGGCTTGCAAGAAGAAGCGGAGGAGATCGCCGGCATCCAGCGCCGGTTCTGAAAAGGAACGGCGGACACCGGTGACCCTTGATCCCAGCTTTCCTTTCTTTTTTATCTTTCTCCCATTCCTCACTCCCTTTTGCTCCGCGCCTTTCCCTGTTTTCATACATCGATCCGGGTGCACACCAAGCAAACCTGGATTGTCTCATTCCCCCGGATTTCCACATCATTCTTGCCGTCCCTCTTCCCCTCCCTCCTGTTCCAGATATCTGGTCCGCGCGTTGGTGGATCCTCCCCGCGAACTTTTTTTGTCGTCGATTGGGAACCAGAATATTCCCGACTGGTTTATTCTTATGAAATAAAAGCCGTCGGGAGTGACTGGGTGAAAAACTACGCTCTCGACTGCTCGTCTGCCAGATCCGTTTCTCTCCCCGATGAGCGCCTCCCGAGCACGAAAGGAAGGCCGAACAAAGGAGCTTCAATTCCTTGGCCTTCAGGGCGGAAAACGGGAGTCAGCAGGATGCACTGCTTTGCGGGGACACCGAACCTCTCCAGGAAGGAAGCTGATGCTCGTTCGGGAACGGAGGGGGTGCAAGTAACGTCGAAAGTCACGTGACCGCAGACGAGGAGCGGCGCGCTCGACACGTGCGAAAAAAAAACAACTCCTCCTCCTGCGAAGGTGAGTCGTTGGAAAACCTTTTCCTGCTGGCACCTGGGGGAAAATAGGGAGGGGTCTCACCCTCCAGGAACGCGCGACCCGGCGTGACCCAGGATTCGCCTCGCTCTCAGCCGCAATCATTCCGTCCAGGCTTCTGAAGCGAGGCCGAATGCCTTTTAACCGGAAAGGGACAAGGGAAGGAATGGATATGCCCCCTCCTTGAGGTCACCTTTTTTCATCCAGCCAGCGTTCCAGTCCTCTACGCCCTTGCAGGTCTCAGCAAGTCCTCTCAACCTGCGTAGCAGCGCCTGAGACCTGCTGTGGATCGCCGCCCCAGGACGCAGGCCCAGAACCTCAGTGAGATCGCCGCGGATGTGGGTCCAACGCCCCTGCACCCACCTGGAATTCCCCGTGATCTCCGCGTCTGCAGGCCTCGCCCTCCTGCGACGTGCCGGCAGCGAAGGACTTTCGTCGTTGCTGCCGCGCCTCCCGCTGAGGCTCCGCTTCTGGCAGCCCACCCTCGCGTCCCCTACAGCCCGGCGAACCTCAGCGCCTAGGGGCAGGACGGCGATCGCTTGCCGGGAGGTGACCTTGGAAACGCACCCGGAGGAATTCCGCGTCCCGAGATGTCTGCAAAACCTCTACCGGGATCTGTCCTGCAAGAGTGGACGCAGCGGCCCCTCCTCTGCGCCGGGATACTTCGGCGGAGGTCCTTCTGCTCCCGTATCGGGATCTCCAGAGCAACGACCTCGTTCCCGGGGACTGTTCCCCCCCAGCTGTTGCTCCGGGCCTCCGCCATACCCGAACCACTCGCGGGACCGCGACGCCCTCGAGGACATCTGGCGGCGGCTGCCGTCCACGCCGAGGGTGCCGCCAAGGACAAGTCCCTCGCTCGAGGCGGAGCGACGGCAGGCGCCGCGATGGCGCGAAGAGGTGCCGTGCTGACGCCTCGACCCGTCATGCATCGGAATGTCGGGCGCGGAGGAAGGTCGCCTGCGCAGAAGCCGCGGGCGAGTGAGGGCGGCTGCGCCTGCAAGAAGACATCAAGAGGGAGGCTGCTGATGTCCCCCGCCGACCCTCAGCAGGAAGGAGCGACTCGAACCAAAGGCCATCCCCGCCGTCCCCATCCTCATTGCATGACCGTCCCCCTCCCTTCCGCTGCGGACTGCCCCAGAAAACTATCCTGATGAACCCTCTTTTAGAACTCCTTGGCTGTTCGGGAACCGCGTTTCCACCGCGCTTATTCCTTCTTAACAGTTCTTGAGCGCCCCTTCGTCACCGGACGAAAGACCATCGGTCTCTAAGGAGTGGTCAGAAGCCAATCCTTTCCGACAGGACCTCTCGAGGCTGCCCGAAGCTGCTGCAGATTCTCCCGGCTCGCAAGAAGTTCACCTTTCCTTCCTTTACGGACTCCCCGATTCCCGGATCGGGAATGTGACGAGAGGCTTGCTCTTCCTCGAGTGTTCCCGCGTGCCGGACTTGCCGGAATCTCCATCTGGGGTCGGATTTCCTGCGGAAGACGGCGGGGGGGTGAAGAAGGTACAGCTGCCGCATCCGTTCGTGGACGCCCGCGGCAGCTGTGCGGTCGCTCCGCAGGGTTCTCTCTGGGGGCTGCCGAGGAGGGGACGACCCACGACTACTTCCCCGACCCAGGCAAGGAGCGTACAAACAGGGCCGCGCTCTCTTTAGACCCAGGATGATGGCACGACCAGTTTCTTCCCGGAAGTGGTCGCACCAGATCGTCCCTGAAGAGGATGGGAGGTCCTTCCGCGCCCTCGGCTCCTCCCCCTGCCTCCCAGAGCCGGGCGGCCTCGCTCCCTGGGAATTCCCCGCCTCCGGGCTTCTCCGCAGCCCGCTCCAGGGAGTCAGCGCTCCGCGAAGCACCAAGAGGTGGAGGCGTTTCGCGTTCCCGGGTCTCCTGTGTGCGGGCCGAGGAGCCAAAGGGGAGCCAGCAGCGCTAGCTGCATGTCGGACCGAGACCGGAAGTCCCCCAGCTGGGCGACGGCGATGGCGAGTGGGTGCCATTCGCTCCTTCGCCATCCTGGCGGGAGGTCCGGGCTCCACTGCCACTCCCCTGGAAGAGGGACCGCTCGCTGCCGAGCATCGGAGAACCCGTCGTGCCCTCCGAAGGAAGGGCCCACGCGCGACGCTCCCGTTCCACAAAACGGGAAGACGAAGGGATCGACTGCAGCTTCCCGAATTCCTTTCCACATGAATTTTCACGTGCCCCCCTCCCCGTTCCCGTGGCCGGCGCTCTGCGCGATGTTGCCCTCCCTGCCGCTCCTGGACCGCATCCCGCTTGCCTTTGCACGATGGGAAATCCTTTCGGGTTCCTCTGTCCCCTCTGCTTTCCTTCCAGCTTTCTTTCTTTTGTTGGTGAGCCAGCTGCTGAGGAACCGTCCACCCCTTCGGGGATGAGGGGAGAGGGCACAACGGAGCTCTTTAACGCTGACTGCGCCGCCCCAGGGTGCCTGTGGTAACTTCAAGTTGTAGGAGCGTCCCAGGAAGGGACCACCCTATGAATCCAGGAAGTGCTCCGGAAGGAGGGCTCCTTGTTCCTCCCATGCTTGGAAGGAGCCCCAGAAGGGAACCACCTCTTCCTTACTTCCATTTTCACAGCCGGGAGGGGGCCGCTTCTTCTTCGAGCGGAACCCGAGAAGGATGCGCTCCTGGTTTTTTCCTCTGAAGTGGATCCCGAAGGGACATTCACCTGTCCTTCTGACCCTCTGGAGAGGCAGCTCCCGAGGGAATGTCTCAACCAGCTCCATGGCACGGCCCCATTTTCACAGTCAGAGGGAAACCTCGAAGAGCTCCTTGGTTACAGGAAGGACCCCGGAGGGTCGACTTCCAATCCCGAGGCCAGGTCAGCAGGGCCGTCCGGGGTCTTCCACCAGTGCTGCCGCACCCGAGGCCAACCGAGGTGCCGACCAGCGTATCGTCTTGCGGGGGAAGATCGAAACCCACGACACACCCTCCCTTGCTCGACATCGACTTCTTCCTGCCCCTCGGGGAGATTTGAAGCCGCGACTCCCGGTGCCCTTCCCGGCAGTTTCCTCGCGGCAGCCGCTTCCAGTCGCCGCGGCATGCTGTCCGGGAACGGCCGGCTCCGTTGATTCCCAGCTGCCTCGCGCGGAAGATGGCGGAAGAGTCTCCCCGGGGGGTCTCGGACGAGGGAATTCGCGGGACTCTTATTCGGAGAGAGGATAAATCGCCTCGGGCGTTCGACCCTTCGCGAGATTTCGGACTGGGCTCGCATTCCATGGGGAGGAAGCCCCTGCACCCCATTTGGATGCTAGGTCGCGGTCCCGCTCCCCCCCTCTCCTTCGCTGGAAGAGTCTGGAAACGCCACCTCGCTCTCATGCTCCCGTCTTCGCGCTCCTATCGGCTACGTCTTCTGGAGACCGGAGAGTCCGCGGGAAGGAAGGGGGTGGAAGTAGGATTTTTTTTCCGGGATCGGGATTGATGGATCTGAGTTCAGTTCAAGGACGCTGCGCTCATCGAGCGCACACGCGTCCCGGAGGGGTCTTCCCGGCGAGTGATTTCCAGAAAAATGCGTCTTTCACGAACAGAGGAAGACGCGGTCTGGTCGCCGGGACTCCCGGATTCCGGAGCCGAAGGCCATTAAAAAATATGCTAAAAAAAATCGGGATCAGTTTCCTGTTTTTCGAAATGGTCCGGCTGCCGGGAGGCGGACAAGGTTATCCTTGTGGCGTGCCCGCGCGCCCCTGAGATGAATGGCGCGCGTCCAAATCATCGATCGCGGGCGCTGGAACGAACAGGTGGATGCCGAGCCCTGCACAGCCCATTTCCGCTAGCGGGCAATAAAAACGGCTCTTCAGGGATGCCGTGGCTCCCCTCCGCAGCATTCTCATGCCGGGGATAGCGCGCCGCCCACCGGGAACGCGGGTAACTACCTCCCTTCTCCCCTCCCAGTCGTGGAATGAGGCGCGTAGCCGGTCGCAGGAAGGCGTCGGTCCGCCTCTCTGCCCTCCTCCGAGGGACGGGGCAGGAAGGAACGCTCCACCGACCAAGGCGCGCCCTCGCCGGGCTGGGTGCAGCAGACAGCGCCAGGCAAACCTTTCCGGCCCCGCCGAGGCACTGGCAGCACAAGGAAGCTGCGAGAGCAAAGAGTCTGGTCTGGCGGCTCGTTTCTCTAGCAACCTTCCCTCCGACCGGGGTCTTCTGCTGTTCGTCAGTAGGAAGGTGAGGAAAGCGGGAAGAGATGCCGCGCCGCGGTTCTCCCTTCCTCCCCTTCTCTTCCTCCTCCTCCTCCTCGCGTAGCCAAAGGAGGCACCCGAGTGCCCTTCTCCCTTTCTCCTCCTTGGAATGTGCTGCGCTCGCGATTCCCGTAGGATCCTTGAGCCTTCCCCTTTTCCCCTGGCTTTCAACCCTGCCTCGATCTGCCCCTCGGTGATGTTTTCTCAGCTGCTAGGAGGCGTCCGACCTCGCCGCAGGGAGGGATTTCGGGCGCGTTAAAGGTCCGGCGCAGCGGCCGCTTGAATCGAAGCGCTGATCTCAGGAGACACCCTCCGGGGCTGGCGCTGGTGCCGGCACCGCCCTCCTTGGAGCGCCCTCGCCACTCTCAGAGTCACCAGGGTGCTTGGCCGTGCGTTGCCTCTTTGAGGCACCACCTCCAGCTTCCTTACTCCCCGTTGCCCTTCATCCGTAGGGAGAACATAGGGAGGAGACAATAAATAAATGAATAAAGACGGAAGGGAGGGGTAGGAGGTATTTAATTAAAGACGTTCCTTCCTTTCCGAAAGTGGCGCTGGACAGTAGCAACCTCCCTGGCGACTATTGTGGAAGATGAGGCCACCTTGCTACTGTCCTCATGAGGGCTCCCACTGCCATGCTGGTGGCCCCCCTTCCGCTGCGAACCGTGACTCGAACGCATGGCAGGCCGTCATCACGGTGCGGATGCAACATGTCGTTACGATCGCAGCACCCTTCTTCAGCCCGTCTTCCGTGAATAAGCGTCTCAGCAAGTCCAAAGCGAGGGGTCCTGCGGTCGACAGAGAGTGGAAGGGAGTCTCCGCCACAAGTCGTCCGGTGCACTGCAGTCCAACAGGAGGTGCGGGAGCGCTTCCATCGCTCCGCACCTCAAACAGTTCTGGGAGGCGGTTCCCCCGGAAACCAGGCGTCCGCGCTGATTGAACCGGAATCCCCGGTGCAGCAACAGAAGGACATCCCTTTTCTACCAGAGCAAGAAGATGGAGGTGTCCACACACAGGGCAGGGACCAGTAGTTCTTTTGGTGGTCACACCAAGCAGGTCACGAAGCGAGCCCGGAGATGAGGCAGCGACTGCCGCCCTCCTTCTAGAACAACCGCTCTCTGCAGGACGTCATCGTGCAGTCCACCACGTGTGCGTGGGCGCAAACAACCTCCCTAGCCGGGACACTTTCCTCCCTCAGGGAGCATTTGGGCAGCAGCCAGCCGGCCAAATAGGAAGTCTGTTGTGAAATCTCGGACCGAGGGAAGGAACTAGATGCCTGGACCAAGGGCCAGCTCAGGGACGCTGAGACTCCAAGTGCTCCACCGAAGGGGCTATTGTACTGGGGTGAGCTGCTGGGAATCCTACAGGAAGACCTTGAGTGGCCCTCAGGGCTAAAGAACAAGCGGGCCCTCCCCCTGAAGTGGCAGGAGTTGGCACTCTTGTTGTTGTAATGGAGTATCCCGTAAAACGCCCGCCGGTCTCGCTGTACCCGGGGGGCTGTGGATCCGAACTGTGTCAGGTGCTGGGATAGTTACAGATAGCTCACACACCTGCTCGTAGACTTCGTTGCCCTCCGGGCCCTGTGGCTGCGTTACTCAACGGCCCTTGGTGCACCGACGGACGATCCCAGGGACGTGGCCCTTCCGCCCTGGCACATTCCCAGCAGCTCTTTGCTGCCTACGCGGGATTGGAGCAGCCTGGAGCTAGGCGAGGGGAGGATGGCGCGTTAGGGACGCCATCTGCTTCGCCCTGCGCTTTCTGTGGACGGCAGCAAGATGGCCCAGTTGGGGCATACCCGGAAGGAACTTGCTGGCATCCTGGAAAGGATGCAGAGGACGCCCTCCAGCTCCCAGTGATCTCTTCCCTAACGCTCCCAATTTTTTTTCTGTTTATATTACTTCGTTTTATTTTAATTCCTGTTTGCCCCCGCCCCCTTCCTTCGCTGCCGAGGCGGACCTCGCCGGCCTGCGTGCCGGTCACTCGGCAGGTTCCGAGCCTTTTCGGACAATGTAGGGCCGATGGCCCTACACCTCTATGTTTATTATTTTTATAATAAACGTCCTGGCTTGACCGGGTGATAAACCAAGCAGGCCACTCCACCGAAGGAGCCCTTCCGCCCAGAAACGAGGAGTGGCGGCTAGAGGAGGTTATTCTGGTACCTCTGAAACTTCCGGGAAGGACAAGATCGATTTCCAGTGGTCCCAATTTCTCGGAGGTGAGGTCACTTGCCAGCTAATGCACGCGAGTCGAACGGAAAGGGTCGGAATTTTTGCCCTCGACCGTCGATGAGTCCGCATCGTTTGCACGCATGCGCAAGAGCAAGTGCTTCGGTGCGAATCCTCCTTGCAGATTAACACGCCTACCAGACGAAAAAGAGCTCCTGGTCTCGGAAGGTCGGTAAGAAAGCAAACCGTGGAATGAAAGAAAAAAAAAATGTTTATGCATTCTTCCCGGATGGCTTGGAAGATCGTTTCGCCCAAAATGAGCGTCTTGCGATGACCCTCAAAAAACCCCGCTGGCGGACATCTTGAAGCGCCTCTTCGGAGGTGCGGCGCCTCCTGTCGCACCGATCACGACTCTTTGATACTGCACGGCACGGCGTGGCGCCGAGCGAGGTCAGCAAGGATGGAACGCCTGCCATTCTCATGACGACTTCCTCCTTACAGGAGACAGTGGAACGCCTCCCCTCTTGGTTAGACGGTTGCAGGAACTTGTCTCCGTCCTTCACCGGAGTCATGGATTCCTTGACAACCGTCAGTTGACTTCCACCGCCACCACTCGCACTATCCCCCATCCTCACCCACTTAGATGATCACGTCTTGTTTATCCTCTCTGTTTATTCGGCTGCTGCCTTTTCCCCCTACTTCCCGATGCAGTCTCCCCCCCCCCCCATGCCCGTCGCCTGGCATCTCCTGTATTATACGGATTGAGGCATTCTGTGTTCGGGCTCCTCCGGGTGCGAGGGGCGAGGTGAGACGGTCGCCGCATCAGCCTGCGGTTCGCGTCGCATGGTAGCTGCCCCGTCGAGTGCTCCTCTCACGGAGTGGGGCAACACCACCTACTCGCAGACACCATCCTCTTTGGGGTCGAAGAAAAGAGCCGCGTCTGCGTCCTAATGAATGGCAGGAGACGAGGTGAACCTCCGCGTTGCTCCCCCTCGAAGCCAAGCGCTGCAGGTCTCCTGCTGCTGGTTCCGAAACGTGGAGACGAATTTCCTGGAGCATCTAAGCGCATCCAGAAATCAAGAGGGCAACTTTTTTCTAGAGAGAGAGAATGAGAGAGAGAGAGATTCTTGCCAATGCCCCTGGCACTCGGATGTTGCTCTGATGTGTGTCGTCCAGTAGTTCAGGGACGCACGAGAGACGGAGGGACATTGAATTTCGCGGAATCACACGAAAGGGCGCCGATGGCGTCCACGGCGAGCACGGGGGGAGCGAGAAAGAAGCAAAAAAAAAAAACAAAAGGACTTCTCACAGTCCGAAAAAGCGGGACCGGAAGAGACCGACCTGCCCGTGACGTTGGTTCATCTTCATTTTGCGAAGGGTGGCCGGCGAGCTGCTCTTCGTGACAGCGTGGATGGGACCATCCCGACGTAATCCTGAGGAATCGGACGCGGAGAGGGTGGCATAGGCACCTCCGCACAAAGTAGGGAGCGTTCCCACGTGGGAACGCGTAAAAGAGGTCTCACGATGCCCTGATAGTAACGCATTGCACTTACAGTTGAAGTAAGGGGCGAGGTTCTTTTCCCCTCACGAGGCTCGCCTGTCCAGAGGCGGCGGCATGCACTGCACGTCTTCTACAGCCATGAGGCTGCAGAAGACGTGCGGACTGCGGTTGACCGCCCCGGCATCCTCCACACCCTCCGCAAGGAATTCCCTTTTGAGGGCCTTCTGATAAAGCAGGGGACTCCTGCCCAGCCGGCTGACAACCGCCGCCCTTATCCCACAAGGAGGGCAGCAGCGGCGCGGCGGAGGGCGTGACGGTGGCTGAGTGCCGGTTCTTTGGATCCGCAGGTCATCTTTCGGGGCTGAGGGAGCGGGTCGCCAAGTCGGTGCCCGCGATGCACACGCTCGGCTGACCACCGCATCAGTCTGAACTTCCTCACTTGCCGACGAGTCAGCAGCTCGCACCACCGCTCCTCCATGCACTGCTCTCGGTGCGCCCTGGAGGCGTGGGGGAGCCCCGCGATGATGCAGGCGCCGAGGGCTGACCGGTGGACGATGGCGTTTGCGGCCTCGCACCGTTCGTCAGTCTTCTCGTCCTGGCACCCGACTTGGTAGACGGTGGCAACCACAGCCTCATTCTGCAGCGTCAGGATCCACTTGGAGACGGGGGATCGGCAGGCTCCCTCAGGGCAGCAGCCTGCCTCAGCGACGGCCTGAGAGCCGTCCTTCCCGGTGTGGCCGCGTGGCGGCACGAGCGGGTGACACCCTCGCGACCGGCCGCGTACCCCTCAGGACGTCCAGCGAGGGAGTCAGCGGCCCTCTGTGCCCAGAATTTGCGAGAATGGAAGTAGGGACGGGAGTGCTGGTCTCGGAGGCGAGACAGCGGGACAGGTGCGGAGCGCCTTCCAGAGCGGACCCGAAGAGGACTGTGAAGACGGATGGGAGCGAAGCAGTCGTACCTCCGGAAGCTCTGGAAGGCCAGAGCGGCTCCTGAGAGGCGGGAAGAGGCAGCAGCGCTGTCGCGGCTGGCGGGGGGGGGGGGAAGGGGGGGGCGAAAAAAGGAGTGCGCACACGCGCACACGCCTGCAGGGGATACGGGCACTAAAGGGCCGATGCGGAACTCTCTCAATCCCCTGATCCATCGGAGCGGGAGACCCCTGGCTTCGGTGTTCTCGGGAGACGCGCGACCGAGGGCTCCCCTCCTCCATTGGGGAACAGACGGCTGCGCGCGGGGCGGAGGTCTCCGTACGGACGCGCTGGGATCGCTCTCTCTCGTGTGCGCCTCTCCCAGGGGGTCGTCTACTGCATGAATAAGCAATGGCGCCTCGAGAGGCGAAGACGGGTCTGTTTCCAAATTGGACTGACTTCCCGAGCTGCTGAGTCCCCTCGCACCGACAGGCAGATCCGTCCCCCCTTGCAAATGAAGGGAGGGGAGTAAGGTGCCATGAGAGATGCCGCCGAGGAAGGGAATCTTCCACGGGACCGGGAGCTGCTCCCCTTCTCAGATCCCCTCTCCCCCCCCCGCCAGCGATACATCAAAGGGAGGCGGTGCGGAGGTGACTACGGGAAGCAGCGGAAGGGAACAATCAGCGTGCCACGCAGCGCGGCTTCCCATCGGACGCCCATCGCGAGGAAGGGGAAGGAGAGGAGGAGGGGAAGAGCGTGTTGTTGCATAGCGATGAGGGGAACACGACCCTTCCACCACGAGCGCCCTGGAGGTGTTGCCGGCAGCGGCGAGGAGCTCTGCGGCTCTGCGCTTCGGGAAAAAAAAACAGTCTCCCGGTCGTTCCCAAATTTCTCCCCTCCTTCTCTCTCAGGATCTCTCACTGGCAGCAGAAGCAGCGCCTCTATACCTGGCGCATCGAGGAGCTCCAGAGCCAGAACGGGGACTCCCTTCCCTTCTTCCCTCTTCTCCCGCACCTCCCTCACCGGAGAGGGAAATTCACTTCCGGCCTGCCTCATCGCGCCTAGGAGGCGCTTCGCCGCGGGGCGACCCATTGCGCCGGATGCTCTCGAATGCCTCCCTGACATCTGTTTTTCCGTGGTGCCTAGGGACCCCGCTCGCACAGCCGCTCCGAGGGAGTGACTGCTGCCCAGCTCCGGAAGGTGGGAAAGGGACTTCCAGGACGCTGGCCCCAGGCTGAGAATGCGTCCCGAGAGCACCTTGCGGTGTGCCGCAGAGCGCCTCCTCGTTAGCCCAGAGATGTGGAGGTGGAACACCTTCAACTGGCCTCTTCCCTGACCTTTTCTTCTGGAGTCTTCATTGACAGATCCCGTTGAGACCTCTCCTCCGTGTCTTCCGTTCCTCGGGGTGCCCTTTTCCACCAAGTGCTCAGGAACCTCTCTGCTGGGGGCTCGTGAAGCTCTCTGACACTGTCCTTGTCACCGGGGGCTGCTCACGACCCTTCAAGCTACAGGAGGTGACCCAGGGAGACGACCACCACTATATGAATCCATCTCTTCTCTGGAATCCGGGAAGGATTCCGTTCCTCCTACGCTTGGGAGGGAAACTCCGAAGGGAACCGCCTCTTCCTCGTTCCCTCCGGAGAGACCTTCGGAGGAAGCCGCTCCTCGTTTCTTTCCTGGACCACTCGAACTCGCAAGGGAACCGCTCCTTGTTTCCTCCTCCGAAGAGAACCCCGAAAGCACTCTTCCCAGTTTCTCTGCAGGGAGCAACGCGCCTCTTGACACTCTGAAGGGGCAACTCCCGAGGGGGTGTCAACCAGCCCCAGGGTACTCTATGGAGCTGGTTGACCGAGGATTGTGGATGAGGGGTGAGAAGCCTAGCAAAAGGTGTCTTCCGGACCCAGGACGCCCTTGCGTCCCCTAAGAGGGGGGATAAGGGGGGCGATGGCTTCATTTGCACAACCATTTGATTCCTGGAGGAACCCCGAAGGGTCGAACCCCAATCCCGAAAGCCAGCCAGTGGGGGTTTCCGGCTTCCAATAGTGGCCGCACCCTGAGCCAACCGAGGGGCCAAGCAGCTCCATCCCGCGAAGGGTGATAGAAACCCACGACGCAGTTTCCATTCTCGGTGTCTACTCTTCCCTTTCCTCCCCGGGCAGGATTCGAACCCGTGGCGCCCGATGCACGTCCTCAGGCTACCGCCGCCGCAGGCCTTCAAGGCAATACCGCAGCTCTTCTGGCACTCCAGGGAGGTAGCTCCCGAGGGGAAGGATCGACCAGCTCCATGGTATCCGTTCTCACAGCCTGAGTGAAACTTCGAAGGGCTCCTTGGTTCCTGGAGGGACCCCAAAGAATCGACTCCCAATCGCGGCCGGTCGACTGCGGCGTCCGGCTTCCACCATTGCTCGAACTTAAAGACTTCTGCGCTGGGGCGTGTTACTGAATATTCCGGAGGAAGACTGCAGTAGTTCCAGGTGCTCATGAAGACCCGCATCCTCTCCTCGGAGTGGCGGGAGTCGGCGTTGATGCTGCTACACTGGAGTCCCCCGTGCAACTCCCGCTGGCATGGACACGAGGGCGTTCCCACCCGGTCACGCCGGGGCGTTTATTTCTAAACTCTGTACATTTGCGGTACGAGGCCCCGCTACGGCCAATAGATCGTGGAGCCTGCTGGGAAGCTGGTGCGCAGACCGGCTTGACTCTCCTCGGCAGCGGTGGGGATGGGGGAAAACAAAAATAAAAATAAAAGGGAAAACAAAAAAAAGAAACACTTGGGTGGGCCGGGAAGGGATCACTGTCCGCTGGAGGAAGAGACCATCCTCTTCAGGATGCCCTCGAGGTCCCTCTGCATAGCTCTCAGATGGGACCATCCGATCGCGATTCGCAGGTAATGACCCGCATGTATGATGGGGTCCCTATCGCTGCTTCCTCTGTTGGCTGCGCTCCACGCAGCCACAATCCCCCGGAGGCAGCAGAGCGCTGCCAGGGCTGAGGCTGGTTGCAGGGCGTCTCACATGAAGAGGAGTCGCACAACGTCTCTGGGGGGACTGCCAACCGGCATCCGGAGGGTCGTAGCAGAACGTTCTCACAAGGGCCGGAGGGCAGCGCAGTTCACTAACAGATGGGGGAAAGATTCCTTCTCCCCGCACACTGCACAGTTCTGTCCCACGTTCCCCAACGTCCAGTGGTGGCGGCGCGCGTTGCAGGGAAGACCCCAATGCAACAACAGCAGCGCCGTTTCCTGCCACTTGAGGGGAGGGTGGATGCATCTCTAAATAACGAGGACCACTTTAGGTCATCCACCGGGATGCCAAGCAGCTCGCCCACCTCTGGATTCCTCGCGGGAGAACGCTTGGGGCCGCGGCGTCAGCCAGTTCCCTCATGGTCCACCCACTTAGATCCTTCTTCTTGCCCGCATTCCGGCAGGTGACTTGCCACCTCGGTTTCCGGCTGTTATGAAGCGCTCTTCTCAGGAAGGGCAGCGCCGTGGCCAGTGGGGTCGTCTCCGCAAAAGTGCTTCTGGCGGGACACACGATCATGTTCCGCAGCGTGCAGCGGGTGTAGATGCCGGTACGCAGACGGTTGCAGGATTCTCCACTGAGGTCGTTTAACTTTGCCCACGTTTCAACTGTTTCTTCCAGCCATGCGCTGGAGTTGGCGGGGCTGCAGGCCATCCACCCGTTCTCCTTTTCCAGGGTGGCCATGCGTCCTGGGAGAAGGCCGCATCTTCTTATTTTCCGGCCAAGGCACAGAAGAAAAGACGCGAGTCCTTCAGTCCCTGGCACACGTCTGGCGAGAAGGCGGTCCGGAACGCACCAAGGGGTGCTCCACATCTTCGCCGCAATGGCTGGGGTATGACACCGCAGCTGTGTTTCCATTCGCTCCATCGTCAGGACGCTAAGACCTCCGGTCCCAACATGGAGCGCACAAATCCTCCAGAGGTACACGAGGCCTCCCGCCGCCCCACAGGGCGATGCGCAGGAGGTCCTTCGTTCTCTTTTTCATCTCACGGGGTACGGGGCAAACAAAAAGCAGGGGGCGAAGGAGGGGGGCTGCGAACGCGTTCCACACCGCGGCCCGTTCCGGCAAGTGAAACTTGCCTCCCAGGAACGGGCCGATAGCCGACTCCACTTTCTGACGAATACCTGACCAGGCTTCGGACTGGCAGAAGTCCCCGAACGGAACGCCAAGGTACTTTAAGTACCTCTCCTTGGGAATCCCCAGGCGGATCCAGTCAGGTCATCCTGCCCACCTCACGTTGCACCAGCCGCTACTACCGACGACTTGTTCCTGTTCACCCGTAGTCCTGTCCTGCGGCTCAGCAGGTCGAAGAAATCCTCGACTGCCAAAGCCGGGGCGGACATGAGCAGCAGGAGCAGAAGATCGTCAGCATACGCCGACGTGGCCGGCGGCACGAGCTCAGCAAGGCAGCCAAAGTCACCCTGTATGCACTCAGCACCAGTTCGAAATAGGTGCTAAAGAGCAGGGGACTCAGGCTGCACAGACTTCCAATAGGCCGCGCGGATCCGACGGCGACAGGCGAGCCCAGGTGCTAACGCTGGGAAATCGGCGTTGCGGCGTCCGTCACCTGTTGGGGCTGGACGCTAGGAGGTGAAGGGGGGGGTGCTTCAAGCACCTGGTCCCCCTCCTCCATGGGTGCCGACGCGTCAGGCGGGTCGCCCGATGGTGGGGTCTCGCCCCCCTGCTCACCCTCCGCCATGGGTGTCGCCTATTTTCCGGCTTTCGAGCGTGGGAGATCCCCCTCAGGGGTTACCTCGCTCACGTCAGCTTCCGGCTTCTCCTCCTCGCTGGTTGACTGGAGGCGCCTCCTAGGATTCTGGGAGTTGCGTCCCGCTTTCCGTGGGGGTGCCCCCGCGGAGGAGGATGAACTTCTGGTCCCCAGGTCAGACTCACCTGCCTACGGAACCTTCCTCGCGGCCGGCCTTCACAAGGTCTTTCGCGAGTTTTTCTCACGGCCTTGTAGTTCGGCCGCGAGTTCTTCCGCCGCCTGCTGGAAGGCGGCCTCCTCGAGCGCGTCGCGCAGTTCCCCCTCTGTTTCCCCAGAGGGTTTGCCATCCACCGTCGCGGCTTCGGCGGACGCGAGGGGGGGGATTGCTTCCCCGGTGGCGGCATCGAGTGCCTCCACACACTCTGAAGCCACCGAACACGTGCGGAGTTTTTAGCGGCACGGTTTTTCGCGCGGCGTTTTTTTCTCCGCGTTTCGTTCGTGACTTTTCTCAACCGACGTTTGCTGGGAGGATTTAGGGACTGGCTTCTGGCTTTTTACAGCCTTTGCCTGTTTTAAGGCATTCTCTTCTCCCGCTCGAAATAGGTGCTAAAGAGCAGGGGACTCAGGCTGTCGCCCTGCCGGATGCCGCGCCTTACCGGCACGCCGAACACGTTCTGTCCTCTGAAAAAAACGGTGATGATCGCATTGCGCCAGCAGGCACGCAGGTAGGTCGTTAAGGCGTCCGGGAAGCCCATGAGATCCAGGAGCTCCAAAAGGAGTTTCTGGTCCACGCAATCGAACGCTTTGTGCAGATCGACTGCGATCGCTAGAACCCCCTTCCCTCCCTGGTTGTCCCTTACTTGCCGCGCTAACGCCCCCAAATCAGGGTTGCCGACATTCCGTCTTTCCTTCTTTTCTTGGTGTTGCACATGGAACCATGTGCTGGCGAAGAACAGGCTCCAAGGACAAGGGAGCGAGTGGATCCAAACTGTGCCAGGAGCGGGAGCGGGGGTCCTCCCGCACCTCCTAGTAGACTGTCTTGCCCTCCAGGCCCTTTAGGGACGCTTTGACACGATCCTTGGAACCCCCGGTGGCAATGCGAGAAACGTTTTAAAGTGCCTCTTTCTGCGAGACGCCCTCATGCCGGCCGCATCCCCAGCAGCACTTTGCTGCCCACGCGGAGGGATCGTGGCTTCATGGAGCATCGTCAGAAGAGGCCAGGACGACAGAAACGCCATTTATTTTGCTGTCCTCTTCATGAGGACAGCATCAAGATGGCCCCATCTGGGAGTCTTGAAGCAGGAACTTGCCGGCATCCTTATAAGGATGCAGAGGACGCCCTCCAGCACACAGTGATCCCTTCCCAACCCAACTCCCACTCCATTTTTCTGAGTGTATGTTTTTTGCTTTATTTTATTTTATTTTTTGTCTCCTCTTTCCCTGTGCTGCCGAAGCGAACCCTGCTGACCCGCATGCCACTTCCCGGAAGGCTTCTCCTCCTCGTAGTTGTAACTAACGTAGCAGCATCAAACGTCCTGCCACGTATGTGGGTGTTTATTTTATAAATAAACACCCCGTTGTGGCCGGGTGTCAATTAGTACCGCCGCACCCGAGTAGACCAACCATCGCCATCCTGAGGAGAGACCCGAGCATCCACGATGCAGTCCCCGGTCTCGGCTTTCAACCTTCCCCCCAGGCGGTATTCGAACCCGCGACTCCTGGCCAAACAAAAGGCCGCAGCCTACGCAGACCCTTTTGCTTGACCCCATTTGGAAATCTTGTCCACGGACCAATTCCTCCTCGTCCCTTGCAAACGGCAACAACGGGAAGCAGCTCATCTGAACGCGCCCTTCGCCTTGACCTTAGGTCGGCGTATAGCAGCGTTCCAGTCGCTCCTACGAGACAGCGGGATCATCGCGGTGGGAGACTGCGGTCCAGGTGTTCTCCGCTCCTGAGTTCCTGTCCTCTCTAACTGGAACGGGGACGCGGTTCCCAGATTCCCCAGCTACTGTTCTTCCCTCCCTGAGGCATTTGTCCTCCCTGCATCCGAAATTCCGCTCCTCCATCTCCGATGTGCTCTGCTAGTTCCCCGGCCCCGGATGGACACCCAAATTAAACTGACCTCGCCTTACCTTCCCTCACTTGCTTAACGGTTCGTGACTCTGACGGCTTCCTCCGATGTAATGCGACACCCCTCAAGGGTTTCTTGTTCTCTGAAGCGTACTGTTCTGTTCTCTGATCTCTGATGACCATTCCGGAAGAAGAAACTGCCACCTCCTGCAAACTGCTGCAAAGGGTAGGCGGTGCTCTGGAATGCGTCTCTGAATATCCGCCGGCTCCTGAGGAATCATCCATCCAGTGAGGTGCCTAAGAGGTGGGATGTTTTCCTTCTTCCTCCTCTGGCACCTCCGACCCCGTCAAAGGACGCACTCGGAACGCGTCTCAGGAAGGATCTGCTGCCAAACTCTTCTCATCTATGCCATCCGGAATCCTCTCGTGCACCTCCTTTCCGCTCTTTCATGCCCCTCCCCTACATCCAGGGGCACATCCGATCTATTCTCCTGCTTGGGGTGAGGACCCCTGTGCTCTTGTAGAACAGAGTCCCTGCTCTTCCGGGACATCGAGGACAACTCTTTCAAGAGTCCACCACCCACCTGCTGCTGCGAGCCCCTTCGCGGCCTGCCGACCGCAGGCCAACCCCCGGCAACCCCATCCGTTGCTGCATTCCTGAAGCGGTCCGGGATGTGGAGAATCATCAGAAATCCAGCGCCTTCCAATACGAGCTTCCGCTTCCGAAGCGCGGGGCTTTCCTTTCGGGAATTGATTCCATCCCCTTTCCCATCCCCTTCCTTTTTGCTTGATCAGGATCCGCCTCCCTTGACGGCATCGATCGATCCCGTCTCTGAGGATCGCAGGGATGCAGAACCTTATTTTCGTGGGTTCACCGCGTGACTCGCGAGGCCAGTGCGGTCCTCTTTTCTTGGCTGAATCTGCGAACCTCCATGCTACCCCACATCCTTCGCCTTGAACCCGATTTCCTCCTCTACGTCTTACCTTCAAGAAAAAAGAATCTGCAACAGCTGTTTTGGATTTTCCTCGGTCTCCCTTCTCCAAACTCTTCCGTTTTCGTAATCTTTCGGTTTTTCAGCTTCACTGGAGAAAAGGAAAAGGGAAGACTTCCTGTTGCACCAAGTCTGAAAAACACCGCGGCCTCAAGATGCTTCCTCCCTGAAGCTTTGCATGATTCATTTTGATTCTGGAGTGACTTCCAGACCAGCAAAAGGAGTCCTCCGGACCCAGTACGCAGGCTTGAGTTATTTGGTCCATAACCAAATGACTCGAAGTCTCTCCCTCTCTCAAGAAGAATCGCATTCCTCCTCCAGAGCCTGAGGGTTCACCGTCTTCGACTTCCGCAAACACTTCCGTAGGGAAACTTTTACTCCCGGACTGCAGGGAGCCCTGTAGAAGCGATGGGATGTGTCTGTTAGGAGGAGCTTCAGAAGATGGCCTGTCGAGATCCAAAAAGACAGAAAGAAAGAAGGAAAGAAAATGCATCCGCGAGAGTGACTTCGGACGCAGGAATCCTGCTGATGATGACGGCGGCCAAATGACCAAGCATCGTACACGATCGACAGTACCGAAAGGGTCGTCCTAGATCTCGAAGCAAATCTCTCACGGGAACGAGGAATGAGTTTTGGGACCCGGGCTTACCTACTCGGAGTTTCCCGCTACAAACTAGTGCTCACTCAGGTCTGCCAGGTTTCACCTCATTCATCCTCGCCTCTCTCTTTCTGCACCTGAGTACCTGGGTCTTCTTGCCGGTCTGTCCGTCTGCCTCCCTGTTTATCCTGCTGGAGTGAGAATTACAGTAAATAAGGCGATGGCTTCCCGTCATGGGATTCGAGTCCCCTCTCCCACTCGGGACGACGTTGGATGATCGCTCGGTTGGCTTCCCCCTTCCCCTGTGCTGCCGAGACAATCCCGCTGGTCTGAGTACCAGATTCCGGCAGGTTTCTTGTATTTATAAGAAAAGTGGCAGGATAAAACGTCCTGCCACAGACTTGTAAGTTTATTTTAAATAAATGCCCCGGTAGACCAGGAGTCAACCCCTCGGGACGACTCTGGATGCCTACTGGGTTGGTTTCGGATGCGGCACTGGTGGAAACTCGATGTCCCCGTTGACCCTCCGGGGTCCTCCCAGGAACACTACAGGACACTACAGGGTTCCCCTCCGGTTGTGAGGATGGAGCCGTACCGTGGGGCTGGTTGATGTGTCCCTCGGGAGTTGCTTCTCCGGACTATCAGAACCACTCTGCTCCCTTCGAAGAGAGCCCTTCAATGACATGTGGAAGCATCCCTTTGGGGTTCTCTTCGGAGGAGGAAACAAGAAGTGGCTCCTTTGAGGGTTGCATCCGGAGAAGAAACGAGAAGTGGCCTCCTGCCTTCCGGGGGATCCTTCCGGAGAGGAAAAGGAAGAGGTAGTTCTCTTCAGAGACATCCAGGGCGCGAGGGTTTCCTCCCAAGCGTCAAGAGGAACGGATTCCTTTCTCCGTAGCCTTCCTGGATTCCGATGAAGAAATGAATTCATCCCCTCTCGGGATACCCCCTATCTCGAAGAGTTACGCTCACCCTCGGGTGGCGTGGAATAGTACTACGAAGGAGCTTCATGAGTCGCTAAGCGAACAGCGAAACAGAAAAAAACCCAAGAGGATTTCGATCAATTTTAACCTGGCTTAAAAGATTGGATAACCCGTAATGGGTTTTAGCATTCGAATGTGGTAAGCATTTCAAACCTATATAAGTCAGGAAAAGAATGATGAGATCAGAGGGGCATCATGCCCCATTTCATGATTGCGAGCTCCGAGCAGCACTACATTATGAGTATTTCGTGGATTCGGAAACACTGTGTCTTCTATTAGATCACAACAGTACTGCGTGTACCCAACCACAGTCCTTAATTCGCATATGTAAAAAGTACTAATACAGATACACAGTCGATTGCAAAAATAACGTATACCTTGCTACCTTGGACGAAATTACGAATTTAAAACGACTATCTGACTGGAGAAGCCATATCTGCACACGTCAGACCGCATTTGATTTTTCCTACAAAAAAAAACAACGTCTTTCTAGTTTTGGTGCTTTGCAATTTAGTGTTTCGCATAATTAACTAAATAGATTCAACCACAAGGAAGGCACACGAGATTTAGACTCGATGTGAAGTGCAACAGTTTGATAATGTGCATTCTGATTTACCGTGTAAGTAAAATTCTCAATGGAAAAGCAAATATCAGCAGAAATGGAGATTAAGAAGGTAAAGAAATTAAAATGAGTAAGAAGTGTATTTTTAAGTAATCTGAATTCAGAATGGTCAGCTGAATTCTGTGAACTCTTTGAAAAGTCTAAAATTTCAGTCTAAACACGAAAAGTTCATAGAAAATTAGTAATTTGTATTTTTAACATTGGTAATATATAAACTGAAGCTGGTAAAAATTTGCACTCACAGATGATTCATTATTTTTTGTTCATCCTAAATTGTTCTTCTAGGCTTTTTGATTATACCTAGTATAGTGTCTCTGGAAATGGGAAGATGCTTTCGAAATATGAAAATCCCTTCATCGTTCCCGACTTATAGGTTTGAACATCCCGTGAACTTTAACAGATGGCTAGTATGGCTCAATCCTTGCCCCCTACTGCAACGTTACAATAGTCTTCAGAGAAAATATCGAGCATGACGACAACAAAAATTCAACCTGTCATGTAACTTTTGCAATTAGCTGATATCTGCATGAAGTTTCGGTGTCAATTGCAAATCTGGGACGTATTGTGTGCTCCTGGCTTCCCATCATGTTTCGATAAGGAGAGTGAACCTTCACTAGCATGTTGGGAATCCGATTTTCTGACGAGAGTTTTTATGGTTCTGGAGGCCCCGTTTTATCATCTGGCACCCATGTTGTAAACATTGGCCGATTGTCATTTTTTGCATGCACTGAAGGAATGATTTTGGTTTTCGTTTAGTTTCAAATTTGTTCACACCATGCGTTGGAAAACGGCTCTTTGAAACCTTTTGCTTCATCCCCTGCCTGGAATCGTAATGAAGGAAAAGAAATGCGGGAATGCCTTTATCAGCTGCTTTCCCAAGTTGCAGGTATCGAAATCAATTCACTGTCTGAGTTTCAGAGAAGGACGAAAGTGAAACACTTAAAAAGCTGCCGAGGGACGTTGACTGTGAAATTGCAAAAAGTGACAAGTTTCCGAATCGGGAAAGCTTCTGCGGATAGTAGAAATGTTTCTTTGTTTGCCATTTGGAAAATTTGTCATTCGTTTGTACTTTGTTCGTGACGTGACTTAATTTTTCATTAAGGGTAGCCGAATTCAAGGTATCGTAAACGTGGATGGACTCTGTAAATAATTGATGCACCTGCATCAAATAAATTGCCGTTTATTTAAATCGGGGAAAATTTTTCGAAAGCTTATTATTAAATTCCTTGTAATGTGTTTTGAGAAAAAGTGATGCCCACTCTTCGATTTCCCCCCATTTTCAGTGCGTTCCTTTATTCTGGCAGACGAATCGGATTATTAAATAATTTTTTGGTTAATTTGCAAATTCGTAAAATAGAGGAATATAAACTACCGAGACTTGGTGTTTGTGTTTTCACATAAATGTGTAGATATTGCATGCGATCCCAGTTGGTATTCCAAATTCCTGTTAGAACAGCAAGAAGCTCAATTATCAATAGTCTGCTTATGTCAATATTCTTAGCAATTACAAAAGTGCCTGTTTAATCGCTTGCTAGTACAAAATTTGAAGCACCGAATAAATTCCCCATCATTAGATGAAGTGTAAAGTTTTTGTTAGCAAGCATCATGTGTTTGTTTGTTAAACTTGTAGATAACATTGGACTTTCCCACTGTACATACATATTAGTATCAAAATTAAAAGCAATTTTTAAAGCCCGGAATGTAAGCAATAACATTCATGGAAATATTTTGAGTTTAATTCTTGCCTAGCATCAAAATGAGAATTATTTTTAGTTTTTGTTGATTTGAATTTGAATGCTTTTCTTTTTCTGATCCTGTGCCTACGATACAAAATTATTTTCAGCCATATTTTTTGCTGCTTTCTACCTTTATTTTGCATTAGTTTAATAATGATTATGCATGTGCAGGTGAAAATGAAAGAACAACAAAATTTATTTAATGCATTACTTTACATGGAAATCAAAGGAGATACAGTGTAAATGGATTCCGGAGTGAATCCAAAAATTGTTTTTCTGTTCCTCTGTGATCATTGTATTTATAACCATCTAAAGCAAATATTTTATAAGCAAGTGAATGGAGCATTTTTCATTCAGATTTATGTAAACATGTAAACAGATTTGAAGAAGGTGTTTCTCTCTCTCTCTCTCTTTCATTTGTAGAAGAATGATATAACAGCATATACAAAACTGCAGAATGGATTCCATCAAAAATTTTACCAACATAAAATACTAATATTACCAAACTTACTACTTCAAAGACAGGTTTGTTGTTTCCTGTTTAAGTAGTTCTGATCTTGAACTTCATTAATTCAAAAGTTCTGATTTACTGAGTACTATTTCAATGACAGTAGTGCGATTGTATCCTGTGTGCCTGTTTTCATTCCTTTAAATTCATGGATGTGTTTCAACCATGCTTTCCATGCTGTTCCAGAGTATTTTGCCTATTGCATGCCACCATTCAATTAATCTGTATCTCAGTTGCCCTTATGTTTATGCGAAAAAAAAAATAAAATTTTGCACTATGTTAAGCTCTGAGATTTTGTTTGCATCCCTTTGCAATTTCAGGATTCAGTGATTTGTTCTGTTATTAAGTGTTTGAATTTGTAATTTAGACTGGAATCCATGGTACCTGTACCTTTACTCCTGCAAATCGTTGCTATATTAGCTCTTGTTTCCTTCCTAATGAGTTAGATGCTGTAACAATCTATAAAAACAAAGCCTTTTGTGGTACATATTCAAATAATGGAGACTTATTTTTGTCTGCTTGTCAAGGTTAGTATCAATGAACACTTATCCAATTCCGACCATTAGATACGTACGTCCGTGTTTTTGACACATCCAAGGGGCAATTCCATCTAAAAAAAGAAATCAAGGCAAAAAACGTGGGCTGGAGCATTTTGGATACTGCATTTAGCCCCACTTGTCAGTTCATTGCATATAGCAGTTGGTCTGAAGCTCGTATGTTATTGCACTTGAATGTTGTTTGGTCACTTTTTGTATTGTTTTTAGTCCATTTGTGTGACATTAGCGATGAGTGTAGTTTTCATGGAACTCTAGCAATGTTTCCAGAAAACAGGCAGTTTTGTATATTCTCTTTGACATTTTCGCATGATGGTAGTGAAATACTAGGTGGAGCAAATGATCGTTGTTTGTACATATGCAACATTGAAAATAGCAGAAATAAGTGGTTAAAGGTAAACGCAGCTGACATTTATTCTGCAATGATGATGTTCTTTGTAGATTGAGTGCCATGATGATGATGTCAATGTGGTTGCATTTGCAGATGAAAGTTCACAAATTTTGTTCAGTGGAAGCGATGATGGCTTGTGCAAAGTGAGCAGCAAATGATTATACATATTAGGCCCTCTTTATTCAAATCACACAGGGAATTATCTTGACCAAGAGTGGAAAATGATCTTATCTGTGCACATTCAATTTACGCTTATTCATGTTTCTTTTTGAAAGGCCTGGGATAGAAGGATTCTCAGTGAATCCAATGCTAAACCAGTAGGAGTACTTGCTGGTCATAAAGATGGAATTGTCTTCATTGATTCAAGGGGTGATGGGCGTTACCTTATTACTAACTGTAAAGATCAGACCATCAAGCTATGGGACATGCGAGTATTTTCATCCACACTTGGTCAAGATAACACTCGCAAAGCAGTAGGAAGACACAAATGGGATTATCGTTGGCATAGTGTTCCAGCAGCCTGTAAATTAGTGTGTTGATTGTTCGTGTTGTTATCACGTTTTGTCTTAGTGGATCCGTCAAAAAGTGCACTTGCGGGTGACTCATCTGTCATGACATACTATGGCCACACTGTACTGCAGACTTTAATTCGTTCTCGTTTTTCTCCCGTTCATACGACTGGCCAGCAGTACATTTATACTGGATCTTCGATGGGTGCCATATTCAGTATGTATAAAGGAATCAGGAATGTAATTGTTTCTTGTGTAACTGTTGCAGTTTATAACTTGCTTACTGGACACATTGAAAAACTTCTTCAAGGGCATGAAGAATGCGTAAGAGATGTAGCATGGCATCCTTATTCGAATGAAATTATTAGCAGCTCGGTAAGAAAGAATGTTGCTGTTTTGGTGGTGCTGGAGTGTAAATGTCCCCCCCCCCCCTTTTCTTTTTTTTTTAGTGGGACTCCACGCTGAGAAAATGGACTTACCAAAACAAAGAGGGATTGCGATCGTTAATACACTTGTAAAGATAATCTTGTATGGAATCTGCAGTGCGTATTTGATATAAAAGGCGATTTATGTACTTGCGTTCCCTTTTATTTACATGGTGTTTACTCATTATCGACGTTATCACGAGTATTAGGAGTAATTAGCAGTGTTGCAGACCCCCTTTTTTTAAGGGGGGGGGGAGGCCTCAGGTGTACGAATAGGTGGAAGAAAGGAAATCACTATACATAATCATGTTTGTCTTATATACAGGTTTTGCGGCTGCATTTGAATCGTATTGTAATCAACAAAGTGACTTTCCATGGATCTCCAACCGGTCCAACCCGAGAAGGAACGTGCGTTTCCGACATATGCAGATTCGTGCTTGCATGTGGCGAACCCGAGTCAGCGTGGACCGGCGTGTTGCGCCCATCGCCCAGCATATGAGCTTGTCGAGGAAGCGAACGTGTGTGTACGTGTTCTTGACGTGTGTGTGTGTGTGTGTGTGTGTGTGGTGGCCACCAGTGATGGTCGCAAACGACATGGTTCCAGAAGTGAGAGAGAGACTGGCGTCCTGCACAGACGGGGATCTCTGCCACCAGTCGTCTGCATTTTCGATCGGGCCGAAGGAAAATGCTTGCCATTCGTGGTGCGTTTGCCCGGGCCATGTAACACAGCGTGGAACTTGTCCGTGCTGGAGCGAAAGTGCTGGGGAAGGCATGTCTGCTTCCTTTTGGAATGTATGCCATCCCGAAAAGTAGACGTACGTGTGCAGTCAGCACGACACCAGTCTGCGTTTACAGCAGTGGCTCTGGAAATCTGCAGCAGCTGGGCTGAAAAAAACGTTGCTTGGGCTCGCCTGAATACCAGAAGCCTCGTCAACATGAGAGAATCTGGTGGTGCGCAGGGAAGGGGGGATCTTCGGAGATTTTTTTTTCATCCAGTTGTAAGTTGTTGACGCCCTAAGGGTGGGTGGGACTTGGACCAACGATTCCTTGGTGGGGATCGGTGCGGTTGGACCGCGTCCGAGTGATGGTCCGAGCGGAGATCCGCTCTCGAAGGCAAGGTTCGGAATGCCTGGCAGAGACAGGTTCACCGTTTTGGCGCGAGAGCCCGCCTACATCTCGCGCCAATTCTTCCTGCATCTCCTTTCTATCTAGCCTGTAGTCGAAGCTCTCGGTGGCTGAACACAGACACATGAATCCGGAAACCGCACTTGATTAACAGGCCATCTCATCATTAAAGGTAATTCGCAAACGCTGGCGTTCCGCGAACGTACCAGTGCTTTGATCAAGTCGTGTCAAGGGGGAGGCTGCATCCTCAGTTCCCCCTATTCCGAGTTTGTGAAATTGTTTGCACCTTTTGAAAACGGGATCCACGATTACAGCTGTTTGTCATCAACACGAGTACACTGCTACACATCCTGTGCGGAATCCTGTTTGTTCCCCCCCCCCCCTCCCATCCCGGAAAAACGCCTGTCTCCCAGCAGAGTCGCAAAGAGCGCGTATTCCGTTTGTTATCTTGAGCTGTCTTCCCCTGCGTTTGCTCCTCGTGATCACGCGCACGCGGAGATGGTTTCCTCCCGTTCGAAACGTTTGTCGCTCCCTCCGTGGGCTCCCGGGCCTGTCTTTCGCGGAACATCCTGGACCGTTTTTGCGGATCACTTGCGAAACCGGCAACGAACTCCAGCATAAGCTGCAGAGGATGAGAGGGGAACGCCGTTCGGCGGAGCAGCGTGGGATAAAGAGATCTGCGCGAGTTTATCTCTTCGGGGATCACATTCCATGCTGAGCGCCCAGCTCTCCGTAATTGAAAGGCCGTCAAACTGGGCGGAAGGCTCCGCTTTGCACGCTTTCCACGAAATCCACACAATCGGCCCCCCGCTTGCTGGCTGCGGACCGGGCAGGTCCTTCTGGCGCTGACCAGTGGATTTTCCACTGGTGAATGAAACACTTTCATTGCACACTTTTCAAGAAATTGAAGTTCCGTTTTACATGTACTTAAGGCAGCTGGATAACTACGGAAAGGCGTTCCGATGCCAGAAACAGTTTAGTTTGAAAAAGGAAAAGGATGATGAAAATCCGTTGCGCTGCCCTGGAGTCACAGGTTTTTTTTTCCCTCTCGAGGGATAAAAAGAAAGGAGATACGAGAGAGATGAAAGATCCTCGAGCTCCACGCAGACAGTATCCTTTCTTTACACGCAGTGTTGCTTCGTTTGGTGTTTTCCAAGTGTCGGACGGCAACCTGCTTCCGGATCCTCTCGCAACACCCCTTTGAAAGACGAGTGGTTACGAAACGGAAACGGTTCGCAATCCTCTCGTCCGTTGGAAACTGCTTCGTGAATGGTGCGCGGATTTCCCAATCCCGCCTGTGGACGGTGACGGCGAGGACTGGGAATCGTGGACGGCTGGGAACGTGCAAGAAGGAAGGAAAAGAACGAGTCGGTCGGCAGTCGCCCTCCTGCGCTGCACCGTAGGTTTTCCTCGAGTGTCGTTTGGCCACGCAGACTGTGGTCGAGGGAATCCAAGTTTCTTTCCGAGCTGGGCAGAGTTCCTTTTTCCGTGGTGCGAGCGAGACTTTTCGTTTTGCGAGAACGTCTTGCTTTTTTTTTTTTTTTTGATTCTAGTGGAGCTGTGTTTGGTTGAGAAAGATGGTTCCGATCGTAAGAGAGTTGGCTTCATTCCGCGTGGAACGCGAGCGAAGGTCCCCGGAGGGTGTGCCGTGTCTCCACGCAAACCGGGAGACGGTCGAGACGCTCACGGGAACGGAACGAAGAAGCCGTTTATTCACTGCGGAACAACGCTGTGTGCAGTCTGCGCGGAAGAGCTTTGGCGTTTCGCCGAAGAATCACTCGCGAAAGTGAAATAGTGCGTCACAGAATCCCTGACGTTGGTCGGGATCGGATCGGTCGGATCTACCGACCTCGCCTTTTCCAAGACCTCGTTCAGGAGAGCCGTCGCGGTTTCGAATTCTCGCAGGATGTTTTCGTAATGTGCACGCAGGAGTGGCAGCTTTCGCCTGTTTTTGGCTGGAATCATCGCGGAGTCGCACCTTGCCCGGGCGCAAGCAGACTTACATTTCAGATACAAGTGCAGCATCCCCATCGCTGACTGCTTTAATGATCGGAAAGGATATTTGGGTTTGCGCGCTGCCACATACGCCAGCGCATCTGTCAACAAATCGACAACCGTCTGTTCCAGGTATCCGAGGGCCGGGAGCAGGTTCAGCTGGAAAGGATCGGCTGTCTCCACGAAGTTGGTTGCACAATTCTTTTTTCCTTCCCCTTTCTTTTTTCTTTTTACCTGCAGGTTTACTTTATTGGGAGGAATTTTAGCGATGAGTCGTACGTTGCTGTACAGTTGTGGTTGCATCATGAATTTATCGGCGCACTTCTCGCTGCAAAAAGCGTACGTTTTCCCTCGGTAGGATACCGTGTAGGAGGGATTTCCAGGAACCACACTGTGATACCTACATACATTGGCACAATGTCACGAACTTGCCTCGATGACGTCTTGTCAGCGCATAGGGAGGGCATCGCAAAGGTGGCGGGGTTCGGGTGGTGGGCGTGCAAGAAAGCATGCAAAGAACAACGCAGCTTCCAACGGACCTTTTTTTTTTTTTTTTTTTTTTTTTGCATAAATGCACCTTTTCTAAGAATTGTGGTGGCTCTTGGTGGCGTCGCATTCGGTATCTGCACCGTTCGAGGGTGACTCCAGTTGCATTCGTTGCACAGTTTGCCTTGCTCGTAGCCATCGGCATCTTCTTGGAGCCTCGAAACCTTGGTGTTTTCTGCTTGCTTGCTTGTTTCCACGGCTTTCGACCTCACCCGAATTGTTTCACGTGTCCCAGCCAAGCATCTTCATCCGTATCATTTCGTGTCTGTCGCCATTCTCAAGTGGATGTGTCTGCGACTGCGACTTCCGTTTCGATGGCAGGCAGCGTTGTAGGATTCTCGTGCAAGATTCCATGCCCACCCACTCGCCCACCCACCCCAGAAAAGAAGAGAGAGAGAGAGAGAGAGAAAAAAATGGGATTTTCATCTGGACGTCTATTCTGGGAAATTGATTCCCTCGGAACCAAATGTCGAAAACGTGGACTGTACGCAGCAAATGTGATGGTACTTGTGATAATCTGCGAGGAGACTAGCGCGCTCCGTCGCATCGCCCGCGATGCGGGCGGCCATTGAAAAGAACCTTTCGGGCCGCACACGTCTGCGAATTTCTTTCTTCCTCCTTGCTCCTATTTCATCGGCGACATAATAGTCCTCGTCGAAGCATACATCGCCATTTCGCAGCAGTCCATGAACAGATGCTCCCCTGTGTGGCTACATGTGTTAGCATTTTGTGGCTTTCCGTGGGTCTTGAGAGCTCGTGTGGTTCAGGAAGTCCCGTGGTTTTCCTTTCTCCCATGTCCTGTGCGTACTACCAGTGCAAGGCGTTCCGGTTAGTTTGGGAACTCTCTTTTTGACACCTTGAACGAGTGCTGTAGATGGTTTCAGACTAATTTAGGTCAAAAGTTTTTGTTTGTTTGTTTGTCCGTTTTTTTTTTTTGTTCCTTTTTGTTTTTCCGTACTTCGATGCGGGAGCTGCTTGAGTTCACCGCCATCATATATGTTTGCGTACATTCCTTAGTGGTGGATTTTACATTACATGTCCGATTGGACCGGAATGTTTTGTCGGCTGTACGGATGAACTTGCTTGGATGCACTTCGTGCAGGCATGCCAAGTGTAAAGCACAGTGAAAACGGGTGCTTCTCGTGGGTCTCCGATCGCTCAAACTTCATGCTTTTTTCGTTCTTCTTTTTCCTCTTTCTGCAAATGGAAAAATCGGCGGTGTTTGCAACGATTCGGCCACAATCATTTCGCACAACGCCAAAGTGCAGCCTCTCTCGCTTTGATGCGAGTTCTCATCGCCTGGTTCGTGTACGCGTGTCCCCCCCTCCCCCTTAAGGATTAACGATTCTTCCGTACAAATTGCTCTTCGATTCGGTAAGCCAAGTTGGCTGCTTGTTGCAGGTCTCCAGCAAGAATCCGTTCGGCGGCTTGGTGTTCCCGTTTGCCTCGAGCACGTACGAAGGCATTTGGGGGTCATCTGCATTGGTGTTCAACGTGAGGGATCGCAACGCAGGATCGCGGGCATGTGACGCATTAGGTCGCAACTCGAGTGCAACAAGCTGCCGCCAGCAGTGCACACGTGTAGGAGGAAATCTCGACCGCCTCGCAAGTGTCCGTCGTTCACATGACCCCATTGCGAGGCTTAGCGCTCATCAGCCTGCGGCCTCCCGGACTCCTCCTGTCGAATGCGGCTCCTCAAACCAAGGCATGCCGACCTTGCCAGAGAAATGACGGTAGTACCAGTTGCAAATCCTGTTCGTGCTTGCATCTTGAGTTACGTGAACTCACGGGTACGTGGGCATCTGAGCGACACGCAGCTTGAGCGGTTTTCATGGGGACATTCCCGATGTTCTCTCGTCAGTGCCGCAGGGATGTGAAATGGCACGTTTCCACTTATTTATGTTTGTCGCCCGAGGTCGTTCGCAGCGGACGGATGGACGTGTAGATTCGGGGATTTTATGGACGTGCAAAAGAGATAACCGGAATCTGCGGAATCACAGACCTTTGTTTCCCGTCGATGTACGTGACAGGACAGTAGCTCCCAAACGCCATCTTTTCGCTTCCGGTTGTCGTCACTCTGCGGGGAAGGAAGTGTGGCAGCCGTATTTTAGAAACGTCCAAACTTGTTGAATCGCGTAAGAAATTCTCAAAGTGGTTTTCGCAGAATTTATAGTACGCTCTCTAAAAAAAAAATCAGAGGATGTTCCCCCCCCCCCCCCCCCCGGCAAATGGCACAGTTAATCCCTTCCAAGCTCATCCATCAAAAATTCATGGAATGAATTGAAAACGAGACAAAATAATGCATAAACTGCCGGTGGGTATTTCGATTCAAGTAAAATGAGGTGATTTTAATGATTGAAATGACAGAATTGAAAGATTACTTTGAATTCCACAGCGAATGTCAGTGTTTTGTCAACGCTTCGATCGTTTAATACTTCGTACATCGCCAGGCACGTGGGACAGTACTGTTGCAGTTGACCAAGCTGCTTGGTAAATTCTTTCTCTACGATGCATAGGCCATCGATGCTTGCAGGTAAACCTATCGTTGCAAAAAGTACTTTCGATTAGCTGCATCACCAAAAATCGGAGGGCAACATGAAATCACAGTATAATAGGTGCGAATGGTGGAATCAGCATGCAGTTCGCGCGAGCTGGCCGTTTTCACTGCGTTTTTTCGAAGGCGGCGACGGTGCGCCAAAAGCGTGTCGAAGAGTGGTGCTTGCAGTGCGGGTGTGCACAGCGGCGGCACAGCAGGGAGGTGAACAAGGGAGAGAATTCACACTTAGACGCCCAGAGACAAAAAGTCATCCCGGGTCGGTAAGCTCGGCGCGCAGAAGTTCGTGCAGGGTCGTCGAATCGACTTCTTCGAGGGAACATCCAGGAGCGGAAGCTCTCATCCAAGCCCCCTGGGTTCACCATAGTAACTTTTGGCCGGCATTGGCATTCTTTGAGGATGTCGTCGTACGGATCGGATTACTTCGTTACGGATTGATTGCCCGCATCTCCGCAGGGCCATGTTCCTTCTTTTTAGTTCTCCCGATTTTCACCCCCTACGCGTAAGGAGTGCTGAGGCGCCGCCGACCGATCTTGCTTGAAGAGCAAAAGATACAGTTTGCATCATTTACAACCACTACCGCCACTTGCATTTCACCGGGAGGATCGGCAGGATGCTTTTCTGTTTCTGTTTTACTTTCATCACGTTCTCGGCTGGCTTACTTGTTTTTCTGGAAGCACATCGTGCTCGTGACCCTTCCTGTCATCCCGTGTTTCTGCGTTTCCATTCATTCGGAACGGTTTTTTAGGAGTGAAGGTGTGTGCGTGTGACCTTTACGTATGCGAGGAAGAAAGATTTCTCTTTCGTGTCCGAAATTCCGACCGTATTTCCCTGCGCATCGGCAGATTCGTCACCAAGACGAGCCACTAACTGTGTGTGCCACTAACACATCTTGGTCCTTGGATGGTAGTCAGCTTTTAGATGCAAAATCACGAGGTACTCGAAAAGTGCGTGGCAAACGCAGACGCGCATGCAGGTTTCACATGTGTGTGCCGTTACACTTGTGTGAGCATGCTCATACCACTTCTTTACTCTGGGAGGGGGAGGGGGGAGAAAGAAAGACAGAAAATCATCATCCGTTGGCGCACGGATTCACGAAATCCTTTGATGTAGGTATCAGAAAGTTGTCCAACTCTTAAGGAAACAACGGTCGGATAGTCCGCCAAAAAAAAAAAAATTTTCTCTCATTTTTACGCAGATCTGGTGAAGATTGCTCAACTCGTGTTAAACGCATGGTTAAAGCTGTGCTCATCATAAATTGGATCGTGCTCTTTGATCAAGCGGAAATTCCAGTAGTTGATAAGCTCAGAACAAGGATTCCACGTTTCGAAGCGTGCTGTATAGTGTGACAGCTCCATCGTCATTAGCAAAAGTTTAATTTTTCACGAATGAAAGTATGGAATTCCGCAAAAGCGTTTGCAACGAGCGCGCGCTGCCGATGAAGAATCCGTCGTTATTACCTGCAGCTAGTCTTTTGTAATAGCGTGCTATCTGAGTTATTTTCCGTAAAGCTGCTTTCCTGGCTTCGTTCCATATCCACCATTCGCTGCGTCCGTCCGTGTCCAACGTCAGCAAGTTCTTGTGCTCTTGCCGGTACCACTCGGTTACATTTCGCACCGTGTCGTCGTACGCCTGGTATTGGTGGCACAGCAGAGAAGAACTGTCTACGAATTCATAACTGGCGGCACAAAGGAAGAGAGCGTAAGCTGAAGTGGTATCAGAAAAAGGTCGTTTGAGAAGAATCAGATCGCGAAGATTTGTAATAATGAAAAGGAACCGAGGAGCCCATTATCCTTCGCCGGGTCACGTGTAAGAACGAATGTATAGTAACTCTACGTACTTTTCTTCCGGGATGCCTTTTCTGTTCCTCAAGCATTTTCTCAGGGAAGCGCTCAACTCGATTACCAGAAACGGGATGATGAGGTTCTGTGTCATCGAGTCGACCTGTTCTCTTGATTGAGGGAACCCGTCGAGGATGCATCCACGTGTCTGTATTCTGTCAAGAGAGAAGGCACCTCAGTAGCATCACCATCAGACGACCGCTTGAGAAATTCGTTTCCGTGAAAGTGAAGACAATCGAACTTTCCATCGCACGGAGAGGTGAGCCGGAAGAGTATGCAGGCGACGCTCGACCGAGAAAGAAGCTCGTGTCTTTTACCTGGTGTCGAGAAAGCAAACATTCAGAGCTTTCATGGCCAAATTCGGCGGCACGGTAGATCCCTGACGCAGGTGAGCCTGCATCTCCGCAGCCAGGCAGGATTCTGGATGATCTGCGAGGACTCGACGAATCGCGCTCCCCAGGGATACCCGCACGGATCCGTATTCTCTTTCGATTCGCCGGCACACTGTACGGTTTGCGTGGTGGTGTGCACCACCTCCGTCGACATGGCATTCTTTCACGCAATGCAAACATACACGTCGTCTTTCCGCATTTGGGAGGTCCTATGACAGCCATCCTGATGGGGACAATGACTCCAGGAATCGGAGAGCCGTAAATGTACTTCAGGGGATTGCGGATGAAAGATTCGCAGGCTTTCTGCGTGTCTTGGAATTTCCCGGACTATTAAACCTCTATCATGCGAGGGTACTTACGGAGAAAATATACGTAATTTCTCCAAATGGCTGGAAAAGTAGTGTCGAAAGGGTTGGGTTGAATGGCAGATTCCTCCTCGTCAAGTAGCTTTATGGGGAGAAAGAACGCAGCTTGCGAGCGCGCTCATCCCCAGCTCAATGGAACGCATGCGCGGCTGCGCGCCGCGGCGGACGGGACGGAAGGGACGCAAAGAGCTCCGAACAACTGTGAACACCTCGGCTGTTGTCTCAGGGTGGTCAGGCTCTCCAGACCTGCGATGCCCGGTGGTCTGAACAGCAGCACGCGAGTCCCGCAAGGAGAGCGATGGGTCGAGATGAGCGAAGCTGGCTCGATCGTTACTCCGAAGCGAAGTTGTCTTCTCCCGCGAGTTCCCGTGCATCACACTTTGCCCACGGAGATGTCGATGCAGCCCGAGATGAACTCGCGCGGAATGCAGGTCCCACTCGGAAGAGCTGCACCCGCGTGTGGCTGCTCGCCGCAGTAGGCGAGCAGCAGCCCGTTCCATTGGACTGGCGCGAATGCAGTTTGCGCAGTTTCGGTACTCTTCATTAGGCATGTATGCGTATGCGTTTTGCCTTTCAGAAGTCAGTTGTCCGCTCAGAGGTCACGGAATCTCTTTTCTTCGGCACTGGGGCAGAAAGATGGATAAAACGTATCCGAGGGATAAAGGGGGGAAGCGATCAGAAATTCCCGAATCCAGAAAGGTAAACTTCAAGTTCGTAGGGAGCGGATTCCCTTCCCAACATGACTTTTGTACCGAGTGTAGGTGCACACGGTGCGGGGGGGGGGGGCAGCATCTGTACCACCGCCATCCGCACACGTGTCGTTTCCGTCGAAGACTCCGTAAGGATTAACCTGAAATCGAGCTTTTCGGAAAATTCGGGAGCGTCCTTTTGGGGTATCGGAAAAGGTGGTGAGTCCAAGAAGGTTTCTGCGGAGGAAAAGATGGGGAGACACGGTCGACCTTCTCTTCGCCACTCGTCCTGGACCACGCTCCGGAAGAGCCGAAGATGGGACGGCGGTGGAGAAGAGGAAATTGCTACCTGGAAACGAACCGAGGGCGGATGGAATGGAGGTTCCTCGCATTCCAGTCGGACGCGGACGAAGGGAAAGGAAGGCGCACGAGGAAAGGAGGAGGGAGGATGGACGCCTCTGTTCAACGTGTAGCGGCAAAATGCTTTGCCGCATCTCCCACTCGACAATAAGAGGCCGTCGGTCGCAGCGTTTAGAGGAACGGTGGTGCGCTCAGCACATGCCAGAAATTTCGAAATGCCGAATCGATCGGTCACGCAGCAGTCCGACCTCCAGCCCGTGTTTGCCAACGGAACGGGGGGATTCAAGAAGAGGCGAGCGGAGCGGAGGCATTTCTTCCGGAAAAACAAAAAAAAAAAGAACGCGCCTGCGGAGTTTGGGGTTGCGCGCAACCTCCCGTAAACAGCGGAGCCTACGCGAGTACCGTGAACCCTGAAGGCATGAAAGCCCGTAGAAGGAAACGCGTGCGTGTCCGCAAGAAGGTCGGAAACGCGAGTACACCCAACCTCTTCTCTTCGTGGAAGATTTGGTCCTGCGCCGGGGTCATTTTCTCCTTCGAACGAATCCACCTGGGGTACACACGTACTCTTTGTCATCGCGTGAGACTGCATTTGCGAGCTGGTTGCGTGCGATTTCGGAATGGGTGGAAAGTGATCGAGGGTGGCTTCGTGTGTTTGCGTTCGCACGCACGTGGTGAGACCGGAGATTCCTTTTCATGCAGCATACCGTCGAAGGATCGTAAAATCATTTTTAAAGCAGCAGAAGAATAGAAGGAGCTGCTTGTCTCGTGGAAGGTCTGGGCATGGAAATCACTGTTCCTTGCCAGCGAGAGCCTCCATCTCTAGGAGTCCTGCCAGGGGAAACAGGAATGCGGTCCGGAAAAATAGGAATGGGTATCTGTTAAGGTCATCAGGTTTCAAAGGCACAGTTCAGCTCAATGGTCTGAGAGGACGCAAGTCTCTTCCGTTTATCGTTCCGGCCAAAAAACGTGACGTTGGCGCGTGGGTGATTCCAGCAGCATTCGTGCTTCGCGAATCCTGCGGGTCTCTCGCAGCCACAGATGCTTGGAGACTGGAAAGTCGGTATCCGTTCCGTGGTGCATCCGCACGCGGCGAGATCCCGGCATTGCGTCAGGTGTCTGGGGGTCCGCTGAATGCGTGCTTTCAGGTCGCAGAATCCGTGCTCGCGCCCACACGGATTCCAGTGCCTCTGCGGGCCGGCTTGCAGGTAAGCCTTCTTCGCGCAGCGCACTGCCCACCTCAGCAAACGAAGCTTGTCGTTCCGAGTTGGGAAAAAACTTTTCCGAGGACAACCCGGACAAGTGGAAAGACATCACATCCCCTTGTCCGGGGGTTGTTGTCGTACCGAATCCGAGAAGCGTTTTCTGCATCCACTCGTTCTCTTCACGAAAGCAGAGCACTGTATACCACGCATGCTGGAAGCTGCTGCTGCATCCCGAGGACGCATTTGATACTATCAGTGGGAAGCACTCAGTCTCGAAGAGCGAGGAGTCAGATTTGAAAGATTTAACGAAGGCGTACGATTAGTTGGCCGCAAAGATGTCAGCATCTTTCTAAAGTTGGATTTTAAAAAAGTCGCACTGGCACAGGTCACAGTGGAGGAATTCCGTGCAAGACGATTGCAAAGAAGTAAATTGTGAAGAGGCGCAAAAAAAAAAAAACTTCCGAGGAAAGGTTTTTGTTTCGTCACAAAGTATAATGTTTCAGAAATCTTCTAGTAATTCTGCGAAAATTGTTACCGGAGGATGAGCGCGGTCATGGAAACCGATCGTGATTTCTGATTAATGGTAGCTATAACAGTTAGGAAGATCATTATCGCATCATTATTTAGGGAAAAAGCAGCGTGCTGGTTTCGTTCCGTCCTGGGATGGACCCGGAACGCTTTCCGTACACCTTCGCGAGCCAGACGGCCTCTCCAGTTTGCAGACGATGTGAAGTTTGTGCCTGGAGGGATCGCTGGAGTGGTTGTGTTTCGCCTGTTGTGATTCTGGACGACGTGCATGCCGGGCCTCTTTCGCGCGCAAAGCGTGCCTATAGGTACCACCTATTCCGTTAAAGGGTTCACGGCTTTCTTGCGAACACATTTCATGAATAATAACGACGTGTGGACCACTGGATATTTATCGCGGGGGAGTTGTTATTCGTGCAGTTTTTTTAAAGACCTCATTCGGGCTTTGCTGATTGCCAGCTACGAGAGGAAGAAAAAAAAAAAGAAAAGAATGGAAGCAGCGTTTCCTTTGTTTGGGAAGAGGTGACATGATCGTAAGACAGCTGTACTTATACGTAGGTATAGGTATACGTGTGTGCGCGCGTGCATGTGTGTGTTTTACTTTTGAATGTCTCCCGATTCGGTTGCTTCGCTTGCAGTGCGGGTCTTTGGGACTGCAGACGCAGGAAGAAACAGGATGCGGATCCAGGAAATCGCACCGTTCGAAGCCATGGGCACGCATCCGTGTAATCAAAAGTTTCCCGTGGGAATGCTGATTTGTGCGGAATTTTTTAAGCAGTCGATGAGCAGCAGCAAGGGAGCATGAGCATCCCAATAAACGCGGAAAACAAAAAACAAAAAAAAAAGGAGGGGGGGGGGAAGGGAGGAAACGTTTCGGCCCTTGAGGAATCAGTGGGATGATGGCAGGACGGCTCACGGGGCACGAATTTCACACGAGCAACGTGATTCTGTGGAACGAATTTCAAAGCACTCGACCCCTCCCCCCCCCCTTTCCCCTCCCCCGTTGGAAGCGGAGAGTGTTCCCACAGTTCACTGCCGCAAAGCAAACAAAGGCTCACTGCGTTTCCTACTTTGCATATCAGTCGCAATGGGCAGGCGAGTTGATCATCGTGTCGCTTTCAAATCAGCCGGTCACTCTGGAGAAGCCGATCTGATCTTGACACGATAGCCGGAAACTTTGTGCACCGGATTCCGATTTCCCAGGGATTCCGGGCGCTCGTGATCCATATATGGAGATGCCACCATCATTACTTGGCCAAAGATACGAATCGATTGCATACGAACACTCTCCCTTCTTTAGCCATCGAGCGGGCTGCTCGATCGTTCGAGGCCGGCTGGCGGGCGGGGAGGTACGAAAGCAGTGTACCCACAGTGAGCAACCCAAAGGATAAGTCGGCTCGGTCCTGTGATTCCTGTGAGAAGGGAAACCTGGCACTCTTTCAAAAGGAGCGTTGCAAGGGAGCCAGGAGGGAGCGTGAACAGCTCGACTGTCCGCCTGCCTGATTCCAAAAAGCGGCGAAGCGCGAGTGGACGCGTCTCTCCGCGCGGGCAGAGGATGGAGTGGTCGGTGGGAGGCAGACTGCAGCCGGTCAAGGAGTGTCAGAGAGTAAACTTTTCCGAAACCGAGAGCGCGAAAGGGGCTCCCACTTGAGCGAGAGGGCACATGCCAGGCCCTCATCGAGTGTAGGGTCAGCAGCAGGAAAAGCTTCCCGCCTTCCATTTCCCCGCGGCGACCCCAAGTACGTACCTTCACCGGGCACCACCTTCCGAAAACACTCAAGAGTTTGTAACCTCTGCCGAGGAGGACGCGGGCAGTGCGCATCGTGACGGGGCGCACAACCTCGCAGATGCTTTCCCGTGATCCTTTCAGATATCCGCCCAGTTTCTTCCAGGGAACGCTCTCGCTGCTTCCCGGCTTGAAAGCACCTTCAATCTCGACAACAGGAACGTGGATGCTCCGCATCTCGTCCTTGAAGGAAATTATCGTGATCGGGAATTGCGTCGTTCCAGGATTAGGGAAGTTGAAAAGGCATCGACTCCACGAGTGAAAACCGGTTGTGCATTTGAGGACTGTCTGATCTCGAGGAATTTCGTGTGACGCGGGGGACGCGTGCGTGGTGGAGACGCGTCGGCAAATATTCACCAGAATGTCCTTCAGTTTCGTGTCGTCGGCTTCCGTCCACGACTCCAGAGTCTGCTGCACGCGTTCGGCGAACTCATCCGCCGTTTCGGTGGGCGTCTCGTGGTCGTCTCCTTCGTTTTCTTCTTGGGCGGAAAACTCGGCATCCAGAGTCTCCTCAATTATTTCCATCTGCTTTGAATTTAGACGAGAAATCTCGTCTGCTTCGGGATTTTCGGAAGATTGTCCCATTCCCTCCTTCTCCATGTTCTCAATCAATTCTCTTTTTCGCTCTTCTCTCTTTAAAAGTTTCATTGCGATCTGCCTTTGTTGTTTTAGCGATCTTTCATGCATTTTTAAGTCGTTGACGGCTTCCCATCCCGTCATAAAAACAGGGAGCATTCTTCTGATGATAGCCTCGGTGTCAGCCTGCAAATAAAACGTTTATTTATTCATTTACACCTCATTCCGGAGAAGGGAACAGCAGGCTTCTCGCGAATGCATTCGAAATCTGCATGCCGCGTGATAATTAGGATTTACGGACGGTTGATGGAAGTGAAGTTGAAACGAATTGATTGGAGAGGTTTTCTTTCTTTTTTCCTTCGTTTGTTTGTCTGAGGACGAGGAGCCCAGCGGCTCTGGGGCGGCAGCGCCGTTGACTGACGCCATGTGGAAGGCAAGTGCTTGGTTGATGCGGGTATTCGACGGCGCCCACAAACCAAATGCGGGGCAGCTGAAAGCGCGCGCCCGCTGGTAAATGAATCTCGCATGCTCGGGGAAATTTCTGCTCTAATTAAATTTCCCCTGGAAAGTGCATCTCTCGCTTCGAAGGATGGGATTAACCTATGGCTGACTACTCTTGTGAATTTGTTTTCAAATTGCTTGATGGAGCTTTCCGTTTCGGAAGAGGAGTTCTGCGGACGGCACATTCGCTGTTGATTTTCTTTCTTTCTCTTTTGCCTCTCTCCGTGCGAATTTTAAAATGCCATCTTTGAGCCGGAGGAAGCGGACAGGATTTTCAAGGAAAGTACCTTACAAAATATGAAAGGCGATTTCATTGTCCCTCGTTTTACTTCAGGCGTTTCTTTGCTTCCGGTGATCCGGGGTGCACCTTCCTTCACTCTCGCTCTGCTTGGTACCATCTCGAATGGCTCACATCCATCGATAGGGTTGCATTCTGGAACGGAACGTTTTCAGGTATCCAGTTTTCAGTCCATCTCCGTCTTCCTTCGAAACTGATGGAGAGAAACGTTTGATGGTGTTTTCTGCGTCTTGCGCTTCGGCTCGCAGTTGTCTCCGGAATTTCTCAGGTCTGACAAGAGCTCCGATCACGCTTAATCCTTAGCCCAGACTGGTTTCAATGACTCTTCCCTGGTAAGTGAAGTCTACATCTTGGTTTATTGTAGCCGTACGTGATGGTGAGATCTTTGGAGGGGTCATAAATGCTTTCCTGATCCTTTAAACAGTGGTACAGGCCAGAATATTTATTGCAACTGATGGTGTCGTATCTCCGATTCATCTGTGAATCATCGTCAGAATGATAAATAAGTAAAGCTACGCGCGATAGTAAAAGCTCACGGATGTTTTTTAAAATAAACTTGCTTGCCTTCAATGCCACCACCAGATCAGGAAAGAGCTTTTCCTCGACCATGTAATGGACATCGTCGACCGAAGATGGAAAACCTTCCAGGATAAAGCCACATTCCTCAAAAGGCTTTTCTACCCACAGGCATTTTATCAAATCGTCCAGTACATTCTTTGGGAGAGTAGGTGTTTGCTCTTTCAGGAAATGTTCGATGAACGGTACATTGCTTAGTATGCGGCTGCCTTCAGATTCTTCAGATCTAAAAAAATCAAGGCTGAAATCTCAGCCACCTCGAGTTGATTCAACGGATGTACCTTTTGGTAACATACATTAGAAAGAAGAAAAAAATTCTTTTTTGAAAATGATCGCCAAATTGTTGTTTTTTTTTTTTTTTTTTTAAAAAAAAAAAAAAAAAAAAAAACCCTCCGAGTTCGAAGATTACGGTGCCCACTGTGCGAAGGAGCACGACGTGTATAATTTCCAAGCACATTTCATTTTCCAATCTCAGGCTACTGGATGGATCGATACTGTTTGCCACTTCGATAAAGTGGCTGTTGTGTCATTCTGTTGCAGACTTCTCGAGGCCTCCTCCTCCTCCTCCTGTGATAACTGATCCGGATCTCAAACTTGCGACTGAAAGTCACGAGATGCCATCCCAATGCGGCAGCTGCTAGGACAGAAAGGGTAGCGGAGCTTCCAGTGTCCTCACTGTGCAGCCTCAATACCAAAAGTCTTCTGGTCGCTCGGCGTGGTTTCGATCGTTTCTCTCGAAGCAACGAAGAGTGAAATTTTTGCAAAGACTTTGATTCCCTCGCACCTAGTTAAGAATGGACAAATGCACTACCATCAAGCACCTTGTTTTGCTAGTAGGGTTGGTTGTGTGTGGGACTGTAACCATTGCGCCCATGCCGACTGAATGCCATACATATTCTGGGTTTTTTTTTTCCTTCTCCCCCCATCTGATCTTTATTATTGAAAGGGCCAATCCATACTGAAGGATGAGATTAAAGACTGGTAACTCTGGCTCATCTACATATCATCAAAAGCCTGTAGCTTGCGGTGGCGCCGCCTTTTTGCTTTCCCCTGAAGTGTTTTCTGTCTTTTGCTTGTTTTATTGCAATCGTCTCCTCGCAGACAAAGGCTCAAGAAATCTGTGGGCGGAGGAAAAAAAAAAAACTTCTCGCTCTTGCTTTTGTATCCCTGCTCTTCGGGATCACTCTGCGGCAAAGTGGAGCCTGCGAGTTTCTCGGGAAATGTCACACAGCCGGTAGATGTCAAAACGTGAACTGTCAGAAATATTGCACGACGCAAACGCTTTCTGTGTGCTTCCTAGTTTCTTTACACGTGGTTTGTTTATCGCCATCTCGTTTCCAGATGTACACAAATGCCTCTTATAACAAAGTTTGTCATTTTACTCGAGTCTGAGACGTATCTCAGGCAGTCAGTCGTCTTTCGTGGAATCACCGAAGCATTCAGTGCATGGAATTCTTCGGCCAAATATCGCTTCAGGTAAACAGTTGGAAAGGCAGAACCAAAGATGGTGGTAATGATGAAACACTGCAGTCAGAGAAACGATTCTTGAAAGACTCCTATGATAGTCTATCAATGATTAAGCGTACCTGTTCTAAGTATTCTCCAAATCCAAAAGTATCCAGAGTAGCTCTCTTACCCTAAACAGAGTGGCCACATCACTGATGGTTGCATATGTTGATGCTCTCAATGTAACGAAAAAAAAGGGAGAAGGGGGGGGGAGGGGGAATGACTGCTCTATCCTTCATTTCTTGTCATTTAGAGATTGGTCTTCGGGTGCTCAGGAGTCATCGGGAGTTAGAAACTTTTTATCAGCAGTCATTTGCCGCGCATAATTATGAAATTTCTCGAGGCTACTGATGTCTTGCTTGTTTGGATTACCAGATAATTCCGCGACGAGAGAGCCCACTGTGTGCTACTTCAAGTGAAACTTCTCAGAAGAAGTCCCTTTGAAAATTCGATTTTTTTCGAGTGTTTCGAAAATTTCAGTTCATCGCCGCTGCTTGCTGCTGCTCGGTGGTGAGCGAACGCGCATTTCCCGGGAGTATCTGGCAAGCCACTGTTCACAAATCCCTTCAATCCTCAAGCTCTCTAGGACTTCAGCATAGTTTACGGCAAAAAAAAAAAAAAAAAACGCTTATCCGAAGCATGATGGATGCATTTCCTGAGAGGAACACATGAAAACTTTTGAGAGAATCTTGCAAACGATTGCATTTTTTCGAAAGGAGCCCTCTACCCAAAAGCGCCTTTGCTGTTGTATTCTTGGGCCCACTCGTTCGGAAGGCCCCCGAATTTCACCGAAGAAGAAGAAAAGTGTTGATGGCGATCGGCAATGTGTTCAACTACGTCTTGGCAGTTTCAGTACACAATTTGCAAAATCCTAACTAGTTGTTTTGATGACGCTGCGATACGAAAAATGATGATAGACTCTCGACAGGCATCAAACGAGTCCACGCTGATGTGCAAACAAGCCATTCCTTACGCCAGCGTTTCCCAAACTCTTCGTACGACGTAAGGCCTCACACGAATGCTGACATTTTAGCCGGAACCGTGGTTATTTTATATTAATGCTAAACAAAATCAAGCAAGTAGATATAAGACTTAAGAAAACAAAACAGAACATTTATTCTGAAATTTTAATTATGTAAAGCAAAACACATGCAAATGGTAAAATGAACTTAATTTTTATTATTAATTTTCACAATGTTTCACGAAGCACTCATCGACTTTCCGGGGAACATTGGTGTTCCGCGGAACACAGTTTGGGAAACGCTGCCTTGCGCAAGCAAACGGGATTGACTGTACGTGTGCGGTTAGAAGGTTTCGGAGAAGCAGTGGAAGATGAAGAAGAAAACCGATAGATGATCGAAGAATAATTACAAGTTTATTTGATGTTAAAATACAAAACAAACATTGCTTGACGGTATTAATTAGCAGTAAGCTGAGCCAACTGGATAGGTATCCTTTATTCGATAAAAGACTTTGCTTTGTTTTGTTTTTCCTGCCTTTCTCAGAAGGAATGCAACCGAGCTGGAGAATCATCTTGATTTTGTTAACCTCAATCTCAGTGCTCCGAAGTGATGATTCTTCTTCTCAGATGTTGCCTGACGGATGAAAAGCGATCTGGCTTCCTAACCATTCAGTCATTTCTAAAGCCTGAAAGTGTTCATCAGGAAGGGAGGACTAATGCTTTCGTGCGGTAGTAGTTTGAATCCCACCAGCTCGCCGGATGATCTCTGGTTGTGATTGTACTCATGGATTTGGCGTAGAGGATTGTGGGCACGGTTATTAAAGTGTTCCGATGGATGCAGGGGCTCAAGCAGGAAGCAAGTCACACCTTAAAGGGTTATTATTTTTGGATTGGCGCATGTATGAAGTAAACCCCTGTTCACCACCCATTTTAATGTAATAAATCCTGTTTCTCCTACGTACACTCCTTCCTCCGTTGGTGTGAACAGAGAGGCGTTCGATATTTGTACGCCTTCCTACTTGAAGTCGGTAGTGTTCAGTTGATATGTGAACTTGGGAAAGCAAAGACTTTGCTGCACGGAATGCGATGCACGTCCACTGCATCTGGCCTGCCGGGAAGCACTTGTTTTGTGTATGGATGAGGTTGTGTGTAGTTTTCCGATCACCAAGAAATTTCGAGCAGCGCCTATTACAGGTCATTTCAGACTTCCGCCGATAAGCGAACATTCGGACATTTCGGATAAGTGTACCTTGTGCTAGGCGAATGGCTATTCATGTGCTGAACGCACATTGGTTCATTTTTGTCTTTCCAGCACAGGGTCGTCCTTTGATCCAGTGAACGTGACGCTTCCGATAGTTCCATTCATGCAAACCCCCTTCGACATTTGCTACGTTCCGTTCTCCTCCGAAATGTAGCTCGTGTTTGATCTCCGCGATTGACTTTCACGTGTTTTTTTTGTTTTTTTTCCTGTTCGAGAGTTTTGTTTTGCCAACACCAGCCATCATCATCAGCGGAGTGTACGTTACCCTTTGAAGGGGACGAGGGGGGGGGGGGGGAAGGGAAGCAAGGGGGAAACAAGTCGACTAAACTGTTACTAGAAAAAACTATCGAAAGTCCAACCCGAGGTTTGCTTGCAAAACTGGTAATTCAAATACTACGCAGCTTCGAAGCTCCAAGTCGAGGTAAAACGAGTGTTTCTCTGGTGTGCCGAAAAAGGCGAATTCGTTTCTGTCTTCCTTTTCCCAATAATTTTGTGTTTTTTCCACAACTCTCACATCAGAGTGGAAAAATTAAAAGTGCTTATTACACGAGTGCAAACGGAAACCATCGTTGAATTTTTTTGTTCGGAAAGGTGAAACAAGGAAGGAATGCTTTCCTCCGCCATGAGGCACGGTGGTTTCCGTGCATGCTTTCTACAGCTTCTGGACAAGAGCCACAAGGCTCCCAGGCTGGAAATTGATACGTATGTTCTTTTCGTTTTTTTTTTTTTGTTTTTTTCAGGTGCTCCCTCATCGCAATGCAGTGTGTGCGCTCTCCGAATTTTTTTCTTTCGCTTTCTGTTAATCAGGAGAGCTCACAGGGATTTGTAAAAAAAAAAAAAAAAAACAAAAAAAAACCTTCCTTACAAAATATATCTGTTTCATCTTTCACAATTAGAATCGGAAAGGATTTCTTTTTGTTCGCTGAACATTAATAAATAAATAAGGTCCGGGAGAATGTATACAATGACGTGCGTGTGTAAAGTCAGTACTACGTAACAGAACTTTTCACGTACATGAGTGTTATTTCAAGTATGTAATTATCTCCCATTTCAGTAACTTTGTGAAAGCACGATCATCCTCGGTTTGAGTCCCGGTACAAAAGACATCTGTATGTATGTGTACACACCATGGAAGAAAATAAAGAATGCTTTTAAAACTTTAAACATTTTAAACTGTTTTAAACATTTCATGGAGCGTTTCCCCCCTCCCCCCCCATGGCAGCAGGACACCTTAGCAATTTGTTGCAGTAACTCTACGCAGTTCCCTTTAATGTTGCCTAATGTTAGCGATTGAATTCTATTCGTTCCGCAGAAATTCGTAATGACGTTTCAGCAGCGTAGAAGAATTGTGAGTTTCCATCGGAAATTCATGAATGGGATGCAGCGATGTCGGGAAGATGGGTTGTTATACTGGAAGCTGCCGTGTTGGCAGTTGGCAATTCCATTTTTAATTCGCAAAACTTGGGTTCAAAGACTTCAGAAACACTCGCACGTTAACGAATGGGAACAGCAGCATAATGGACGTTGCATACTTGAGAGCTTTTTTTTTTTTATTTATTTATTATAACAGCGCGTTCGCAAGAGCACAAGTCCTTCAAACCAGTGCACTGGTTCGGAAATATTCCATACCAGAAATGTTCTGCAGTCTGCTGTGCTTGTCGAAACCAGGAAAAGGAACGATTCCGAAAGTGAAACGAAATTTTGCAAAGCTGAATGAAAATGAAAATGTTTTTTTTTTTTTTGAGCTGGCTTTGCTGTGTATCTCGAATAATGCAGCACCAGACGGGCACATTCTTCGGCCCACGGGTCCAACCATGCGTTGATCTGATGAGGTGCATGTGAGCTAACGGAAGGTGAGTGAATTGTGCCCGGAGCGATATGAGTTGCCCTCAGTCCAATCCGTACACAAAACAAACAGATGATCTTTTTAGATCTGCGAATGGTTTAGACTATCGTGTTCCGTACGGACGAATGCCACGCCGTGGAACCGCAGTGTACCGCCGCACCCACTTTCCGTGAACATTGGGACTGGGAGTTATTTGTGAAGCATCTCTTGCTCTGTAGCACCTTGAGCGCAAGCTCTGTACCGCAGCCGACGCACATCATGACAAGTGAACCGACAGCACTAAAGATAAGGTGTGGGGTGGAACTGCCCTGCACTGGGAACCCGTGCTTCATCGTGGTGCGTCGTTTAAAGACGATACCAGCTAACCTCTAAATAGTCGCTGGGCAGTGGGCGATCGTTTCGAAAGAGGGATACATTACGAATAAACGTGCAGCCGATTACACTGTATCTCTTATTTTGTGTAGGGCTCGGTGTACGGTTTGCTTTTTGGTCGCCATGCTTTTGTTTCTCTGCACAACTTGCCATGGAGAACCGGGTTCCGATTTTTTTAAATGTGCGCAGATCCCCGAGAACGTTTCTCATCAATAGTGAGTTTTCAATCATTTCAGACACTCCCAGCTAATAATCGCAAACTACTTTTCGTGGACTTGCACGTTCGATGCAGTGTATGCGATGCAATGCTGCAGCTTGTGAATGCTGCACTCTGCGAATGGGTGGTCCCCCCCTCCCTCCCAGTGCATACCTGCTCGTTTTGATTTCCGGTTTCGTTTCCGAATGTTCCTCTTCTTCATCAGCCTCGAAGGGATTGATGAGATTGAACGCTTCTCTGCCAGCTTTTTTTCCAGTTTCGACTTTCATTATTTCCTGCAATCTCTCACGAAAATTGAAAAAAAATATCCCTTCCTTTTCGGCAATCAGTTTTCCAAGCTCCGTTTTGCCAGAAGCGTATGGACCTATTAAACGGATAACGATGAACTTCAGCAATCAGCAAAAATTAAGTACTGTATGAGAACAGCGTGCTGCCAACTTCGCTGCTTTTGCCGTTCGCATTCCGAAGACTAACAACGCACGCAGCAAGCCAATCCAGTAAGTTGTTATTAAAGTAAGAGTTGCTGATCTGTGATCAATTTTGGTTTGCAAAAGCGTGACAATTTTATTTTCGCCATGCTTTCTAAGTAAAATCGTTTGCTGAGGTTATTTGCTTAAGAGGGAGAGCGGAAGAAGAAGAAAAAGTGAAACTGTGCCCGGACTTCGAATTGAACACGAAGCAAAGAGGGTTCGCGTTTTTTTCTTACGGATTTAAATTTTCAAGTCATTCATATGTTTAGGGAGAGGAAATCCAGCTGTGAAGTGGGAGGAACTTCATCAACTCCATCCGTGCAGGTTGTGCTTTCGTGCAGGTTTGTGTCGCACAAAGTAAATTGGTGCTTAAGCCGCTGCAATCCAACCTACTGCTGCCTTAGGTGGCTGAATGCGGGTGGAAGAATCCCAGTGCTGTGGCTGTGTGACGGAACTGGGAACTCTGTTTCTCTTTTAGAGACTGATCCTCGTGATGAAGTTTACATTAGAAATGGCATTTGTATGACTCAGCTCTTCGAAAATGGCGAACGCCTCATATTCGTGATTGGACTCTTATCATTTCATATTGCAGTGGCTCGTAATCCTGCGACCGCACTTTCCGTTGAAATTATAACAAGGAAACTTCCACAGCACATGCTCAGAGAATCTTTCAAACTGCATGAATGGTCACTCGTGCGATTTTCAGTCGATTGAAATGCAAAACAATTTAGCTTGTGGCCACCGTGTACTAATCCTTCGATGTGGAATCATCAACGAAGACACTTATTCTCGGACATTATGTTCTCGACTCTCCCTGGACAGAAATTACTTGGGAACCTCAGGTGTGACACGAAGTTCATAGAGTGGTTAAAACGCTTCCGGTGATTTTTCCGGCGATAGCAGAAACTTTGTGACAGACTTTTGCAATCTGGTGAGAAGGAACTAAAATGGAAAGCAATGAGATTCCACCGTTTCGCGGTATTTCAAGAGAATCGAGCATCTAAACTGCGGGGAACAAATTAGTCAGTGTATCTTGGTGTTTTGCACACCACTTTCAAACATTTTCAGATTTCGTCCTCGTTGGCAAAGTCAGGTTGAAGAATACGGCAAAGTATTTGGAGAATTCTTTCTATGTTTTCTGTTACGGGACTCTGGGGAGGACTAGTGATGTCGAATGTATTCATTTTGCTGAATGCAAAACTGAATTGACGAAATGATGATGATGAATTTCGGAAACTCACCAATCCAATTCAATCATTACTTCTAAGAAAACCGCTTTTTTCTCTTGTTTTTTCTGTTTGTTTCTGATTCAGTGACTGAATAAAAAAGTTCAGAGCTGTGATAGTAGGAAGTGGCTCCCCGCTAATTTTGAAGACGGGCAGTTTCAGCTGAGTAACAACCGCGGGTGTTTTCAACAAACTGTTCAAGTGAATCAACCGGTATTGCTTTTCACAGATGCCGACATCTGTGGATCACCGTACGTCCATTCGTATGCCGCTGGACTGCTTTGCAAGGTAACTTTCAGAAGAAACGACGGAGTCGATGTAAGAACCACGATTATGGTCGAGAACAGTGTTCGTATGCTGCTTTTGAAGCAAATGAGGCTGAGGTTCTTAAACACTAAGGACCTTAGGTACTCTTCCTGATTTATCTTGAGATTTTTAAAAGCTGCACCGTATATAAGAAACGTCCATTGTGCACGTCGGATTACGACCTATTACGATGATATGAGCGCGACACGGAAGGACGGCGGCCTGTGACATCTTGAAAAAAAGTTGACTTCTTGTTTTTTCGCTGTTGTGGGTCAGTTGACATAGTTAATGGGCACGTCCCAGCTTCCCGCATTGCTTTTTGTTCCTGCCATTTCATCGGGATTCAAAAGCCATAACCAATTGCTTGCATCCATTTCTTTTTTTTCTTTCTTTTTTTGTTTTGCCCGTTTTTGATGACCTTAGCAAATGTCGACACAAACTAGAGCTACAAATATGCATACAATTTACTATGCGTGCTTGTGCATGTGTATACTAAAACTGAAATCAGTTGGGATTGAACTCGCAAAATTTGGCGGGTAAAAGCAGTAAATCCTTGCAAACCTTGGTTCGACTCTTTCTTTCATCCGACGAAAATTTCGTTTCCTGAAATTGCAATTCGCTGACAGCTCCCCAAAGATCAAAGATCAGCAAGGATTTCAAGGAACATTTCTCCGTCATGAACTTATTAATCAGAAGTTTTTCTTTGAAAGCTTTCATTTGCGTTGTCATTTCGACTTCAGGTCGGAATATAGCATGAGTAGGTGTTGGCAACTGAACGTCACTGTAGAAGTGTCTGGAATGTTCAAGTCCTTCGAGTTATGAATGCCGTCGGTGTTGCTTAAAGAGTTCTGCTTCAAGAAAGGGAATACATCAAACTGAGAGCCATCTTCGCTTTTTTCGGTTACTCCAAAATCGCGAGGTGTTCCGTTTCGCATAGCAGAATTCCTGCACGAATGCATGTGGCTAATTTTCTCGTCGAAGATGGCATGTTGCTGTCTGAATTTCTCTCAAAACGTTTGTTTTTATTCTGGCTCCCGCTGTCTACGCGATCAACTGCTTTCCAGGTTAAAAAAAAAAAAAAAAAATCTACATATTTTAGATTGCTACGTGCTTTTGCGATTGATTGAATCATTTCTTGATGAGTTGATGATGTTTAGAGTCTAATCTGCAAATTTTATCTTAAAATGATCTTCCAAAATGCAGCATTCAAAATTTCTGCATCCGACAGCATTATTGCACTTGTACATTCAGGATTCATACAAAAGGAACGTACAGAAATCACTGGCATGTAAGCGCAACGAAGCTTAGAATTATTTTTTTCCTTTCTAATGATTCATTAGCATTCTTTATTAGGTGCTGCGACTCTAGTTGAAGAACCTGAAATCTCAATGTCCTGAGTATGTTTCATTTGAAGCATCGTTTCATAGATTTGCGATTTGTTCGGACCGTGGCTGATTTTTCCCGTTTCAGGCCGAGAGATTTGCATCTTTGTCTGGACCAATGAATCAAAATTGTCTAAAGCTGCTCCACTTTAAAAATAGCTGTTTTCATGGAAGTACTGAATAAACAACTGCTTTCATTTGTGCAGCTCCCGTCCTAAAGACTATTATTCCAGATGCGTTTCTAAAATCGAGCACCAGTTATGAAGGCTTTTTTTTTTTTTCGACCCGGATCTACGGATCCACTGAACTCTCTATCTCCTGCTTCGAGAAAACGCCGTTTGCTGAAAGTAAGAAGAATTCTTGCACTCTGAAGTAACTTCGAAAGCTGGGCAGCTGGATCAAAATCTTAGTTCCTTAAGCAATCACGGAAAACTTCTTTGGTTTACGTATTTCTTGCGTCCATGCAACGGTGGCTGCTAATTGTTAAAAATGGCTTCTTTTTCCACGAGTGCAGTGGTCATCAGCCCTTTCGTACAGTCGCATGAATTCCCTTTTGCACTGTCCAGGATACACTGCGGACTTTGTGCACGGTTTGGAAGAATTCTGTTGTCTCGTATGCTTAACTAACTAACAAGAAATAATACTTTTTAATAAACTTGGGAACGAAAAAAAACTAAAGTGCATTGAAGTGGGAAGACGTCATTATACGTCACCACTGATGGCAAAGAAGTTTTCCCTTGCGTGGAAGTAGAACGTATGAGCATGGGTTTTTTTCTTCCTGTTTTTAGATTCTATTAGATTTAGTCAACACAAGCAAGTTGGTGCAATTTTTTTTTGGCAACTGCATATTTTTTGAAGCGTATCGTGCTCTCATGAGATCAGTCGCAATTCCGAACTATTTTCGTCCGTGATATGTAATCATTGCCTATTTGCCTTGGCTAAAAACGGAAAGCAAATTTAAAACTTTTCAAAGCTCATGGAAAAGTCGTCTGCATCCACTGTTTTTCGTGAATTTCCAAGAAAATTTACATGAACGAATCCGCTGTTGCAAAATACACGAGTGCTTGACGGATTTCTGGAACTTCCGAACTTTTTCCGAAGGTAACGGAGGAATCAAGTGCTAAGGATGTAGCAAGTTACAAAAGTTCCAATCTCCCTTCTCCCACAGGTCAGGGAAGCTTACGTTGAACGAAAAAGCACCATCCGGGTGACGGACTCTTTGCAGCTCCAGGCAACTAGACTTTCCCCGCTATTTACAACTAAATAGTGTGAAACGTTCATGATTTGTGGTGTGCCTAAGAGTATGATAATGTAATGCAAACAGACTTCCAAAGCGACAGAATCCGACAGCGCTGGATTTCACTCGAAAGTTCCGCTAGGCGTAGATGTTGAAGCGATGTTGAAGGACATTCTAAATAAATGGAAAGTTATTTCCAGTTAGAGTAGGGCTTTTATCTTGCGAAGAAGCATGCGTGCGTTTTCAGGTCTTACCCAGGATGCAAATTCTGACGGGGGGGACGTCTATCGGCTTATCTATACCAGCATACTTTTCTGGCAGTCTAACGAATTCCTGACGCGCCTCCGGTGAAGAAAAATAATAAATCTGAAATGGCGAGCTGATTCCTGTGCTCTCTACTTGAAACATTGGTACCTTGTTTTTGTATAAAGCTGCAATGTCGGGATTTCCGGGGCAGAAACGTCTTAATTCATTAAACAGCACGGGGCAGAAATGCCTGTATTCCCCATACCATCTCGTGTTGGGGAATTCATTCGGCTGGCATGAAGAGATGCTATGTATTGCTTGAAATGAAATCAGACAACAAGATGTAAGTGAAAACACGGGACAAGCTTGCGAAACACTTCGGATCGGGTGTTGATGTGATGTGCTCGAGCTGAATGTGAGAGAACACAGGTGAGTGTTTCGTTTTAAGAACCCAAAACAAGCGTCAGCGACTGCTTAGAAAGTTGTTAAATTTTTGCACTGTCACTCGATGAGGATTGACGGCTGCACTGCACATCACACATATATTATTCTTATTATTATGCGCATGCCGCATATGCATGTACTTCCAGTGTAAGTGAGTTTCAAGGTGTGTTTGTATGCATATCGAGCATCGCGGTAATCTCATCGCAAAGTTTCCGTTCACAATCTGGCACGATTACGCGCATCAGAAATGCATATACGAGGTACCTGCTTCCTAGTTTGCAAACTTCCGGGGCGTAGATTCCAGAAAAATCCCGACTGTACGTACGTCCGAAATGGCTCGGAACCGAACGAGCAGTGTACAAAGCTTACATTCCCATGGTTTCCGTTCCAGGATGGATAGCAGCTAGAGTGAGTGATTCTCAGCATACCGTGTTGCCGCAGCAATTCATTTCGGGAACAAATTGCAGCCGGAGCTCGAGAAGGAGTAACCAGGCCGAAAGTGTTTTCGAGCCGTCAGTTTTCCATTTTTGTCAAATCGGAATCTCTGGCAGCCGGGAGTCATGTGAGATTTCGGCAGCCGTGATGCATCGCCAGAAGAATCTACGCCGTCGCTAGATGAAGCTGTGTCTGATCTCTGGAGTGTTTTGCTATCCTGAGGACCTTTCGGTCTCTTGGGCATAATTGTGTCACACTGGATTTGCATTCGGAATCGGATGATCATAAAGGAATCGATTGCTCTCCGGCCTGTTAAACCAGTGGGAATCGATCAGTCCAAACGAAACGAAATCGGAAAAATGCTCACGTCTAGAGTCAAAAAGAATCCCGGATCTTGAATTATTTAAACGAAAATAACTGCCAGCAAGAAAACGGGAAAACTCAGGTGACGGGGATGATCAATGAATTTTCATGAACGATTTTCCTTTTTTTTTTTTTTTTTTAAATATGGATGACTGAAAGAAACCTGCCTACGTTTGTCGAAATACGCATCCTACATTACCACCTTACATCATACGTTTTTGATACGTCCCAAGTAATCGTCGATTTTCTGGGTTTAGAAAATGCCGCCGAAAAGCAGAGTCCGATTCATCGAGTCACATCTGACTCCTAGGTCGAGCGGTTTACTAGTTTGTCGCTCTTCCGGAGCGTCACGGTCACATTGATTCCATGTCTCTGCGTTGATTACAATATTTACTTCTGAACGACTCCTTAAAGCAACGGATGTTACGCCTGAAAGCAGTCAGCGGTTGCATCGTGGAACTGGCTGCTAATTTTGCTGGATATCTCTCGCTGGAATTCGCTGTTAAAAGCGGGAAGCTGTGCACCTCGGAAAATGCACACGGATCTCATGAGCCAAAGCATACGTAGGTCTCTACCGAAGGAACCGCCCCATTTCGGAGTAATGGAATCCGGTGGCATTCTACTGAACATTCCCTTAGGACATCTCGCGTGTCCTGATCTCAAATTTTGCGATTATTTTTCCGAGTACACGTAACAGCAAACAGCGTTTGAGTTGTGCTTTTCCTGCAACCATTTTCAGAAAGTGCAAAGCTACATGGAACTCTGATCTGCTTTGGTACACCATTTGTCAAATGGTTTCGCGTCATAGCTACCCAAGAATTCTCTTCCTGCACTTCTCTAAAGGTTTCGACAATTTCTTCTTCTTCTTCTGACACGTTTTCATACCACTCAGTCACTTTCGATTCTTCCCAACTTTCCACTGGAACTGAAGATTGTAACAGTGGAACTAAAAAGATATTTGGGGTGAGGGGTGGGGGGAGGAACCTTAAAAAGAGAACTCTTATTTGATCATTTTAGAAATGCAAGCCGTTTGTTCTGTTTCAAGGGAGCAGGCGCTTGGAGACGAATCACAAATTACCTTGGATGTCGAATTTTCCGCATAGAATGAAGATTGATAAAGAAAGTTATATCTCCACTTTCCCCCCCAAAGTTGTTGCAAGAATGTAAGGTCCTTTTCCTTTTCTTTTTTTGCTAATTCATTACACTGCTGGAGCACACGTAAAAAATCGTGACTATGTACAGAAACCGAAGTTATGAGCTGAGAAAATGAAAGCTGAGAAAACTATTGGAAAACACTCATATGAAGAAGAAGTAATCAGCACGGACGCTGCCTAGACAACAGTCTCAGAATATCACGAACACAACGGGCGTATAGGAAATTGACGCCATCAGATCGACGTATTTTTGCGAAGACGCTGGGAAACCAGCTAGCCGACTGAGACGGAAGTAAAATTCAAGCTGCAAATTATCCATTCATGAAGATCATTTATCAGCTCGGAAAAAAAAAAAATAATAATAATGTTTTTTTTTTAAAAAAAAAGAGGAAAAAAGAAAATACTCGCTCTCATCGGCATGGAAATGAAACAACTGCTAATTGCATCGGAAAAACTCTTTATGAGAAGGTTACGGGCTCTTATTTTGCTTGGATTTTATTCATCTTCCAGAAGATGGATAAAATTGGATTAGAATTCTCATGGATTAGAATTCAACCGACAGATTTAATTCGAAAAGAAACTCAAATCGCTAGTGTGGTTTTTCTCCCTCAAGAATTTAAACTGTAAATAAGCATGGGAGCATCGAGGGCGTGCTTTAACAGTGCTTCATTAATTCAGAGTCCTTCTGTCTTTTTAGGCAGATGTGCAGACACATGTACAGTACACATTTGTTTTTTGTTTTTACCTCTTCTGATCCGATCGAGCTCAGTAATGTACTGCGTCAGAGGTCTGAACTTGCGAAGCTCTAATGGAATAACACGCATCGTCGATTCGGTTCTTAATCGGGAGATCCACTCATCAGCTCTATGTTGCAACTCCTGCGACTTCTGAAGAAAGTCGCTGTACCATTCAGGTTTCATCGAACTAGCATCTTCCTGTTTTGAAATGACTTTGACAGAGTTTTCATCACATCACAATCATTACTATGTCTATTAACTGAAGCATTCTATCCATGACCATGTTAACGGAAGTAAAAGTAGGCAGATCTTCGGTCCTGGCTGGGAGGCTGTCTGCGGTGTCCTCCGGGATCGAGTCCAGAGCTTCCTTTATCTGCGACACGAAACTTTGCGACGTGTCGTCGACCGGGTGAGCCTTTTCGAAATGTCGCATCAAGCTGGCGAAACACTCTTTGGCACCAGCTTTGTGGATCCCCGCATCGGAAACCATGTCCCAACACAGATCTGCGAAGATCTTCTTCTCACTCGATCTAAACAAAGCCATCAGCAGTAGTATCGTTGCAAGCAATGAGTATTGTGTGAGCTATCCCGACAAGTAACTCTTCGACAAGAGAGAGGATTCCCAGAGTGATGCTTACACGTTCTCTTCTGCATAAAGGTGATCGTGGAATGCCTTCACCAGGCCCCTTAGCTTCAGAGTGCTTTCCGCCAAGCTGGAATGAATGAATTTTGGGGAGAGTCACACACGCGGGGTGCGTTTGTCTCAGGGAAAAAGAGGAAGAAGAGGATTCGTCGACCGGTCGATTTCCAAAGCAACGGAGAGAACTTTAATCGGATAGGTGAGTCACACGGTTTGACATGAATTGGCAAACGGCAGCAGGAGATGGTGCTCAAGCGGTAAAAACGAAAGTTCTTTTGATAAAAGTAAAAATTTCTGATGGATGGGAAGAAGGGAAATCTTTTCTGAAACTGCACACTACACAGTTCCCGAAAGGTTGTAAAAGCTCGTGAATCATTGATAGTTGCTGATTTGATTTTTTTTTTTTTTGGTAATAGGAATTGGTGCTTGCAGTGATCCCTTCGAAGAGAGGCACTGCTTCCCTATTTTGCTGTTCCTTTTTGTTTTTAATATTGCTGCACTAAAGTATTGAATAAACGGAATTATAAGTGAAATGTGATAGCAAAAGCACGATAGAAAAGTTGTCAGTTTAAAAGAAAAAAAAAATTTTTTTTGCTAACAGACACTTACCTTTCTTTAGTGCTTGGGAAGAGTGCTTCCGGAATACTTTTCTGGAAAAAAAAAAAAAAAATGATTTCGTATCATTGTCATTTTTGAAAAATGATTCACCACGAAATCGAATCTGATTGTGTTGAGGGAGAACAAGCCTGACAAGATGCTATTCTTCTTTCGCCTGGATGTTCCTTGCTTCCTAAATTAGCGGCCAGTCGATTACTTTTTTTTTTTTTTTTTTCTAATTTCTGTTTGGACCGCAAAGCCAAGATTCGTTTTTCCACGCAGCTATAGAATCGCAGCATGGATCGAGCTTTTCCGAAAGTTTGCAGATCCCGGCATTTGAATTCTAGTCGTTGCAACCACGCCAGCATCTCTCATCCCGACAATTCTTGATGAAATGAAAGCAAACGTCATCTGATGACGAGTTAAAGTTGCGAATAAAGGATAGGCACAGTGGAACAGTAAGTGACAAGGCAATAAGCAGGATCGGCTGTAATTAATGGCAAATATGCGCCTCGCTGACTCTGTGCGACTTGCATAAGCTCTTGAATTTTCGTTAATCACAGCATTTTTAAAATTCAAACTTGACAGCGCATTTCCACTTTTAATGATTCGGTTTATTCATAGGGGAGCGAGGGTTCGGAAGCCTGATTTCGAAAGTTCCATCACTCACTCGTTATTTACTTGTGGTTACTTGGAGGGGCCACGGTGGTTCCCGACTGCGGTTACGCGGACGGTCGCTGTGCTTCGAGGTTACCACCACCAAACCACCAAACCTGTGACTCTCTTAAAGCATTGCATTTTGCTCGGTGGAACACCAGCACCCGTCCGTTATTTGTTTCTCAGCAATTTGTGCTTGATAGTAATTGCGCTTTTAATCTGTGATAGCAACTAAGCTTTTTTGTTGACGCGCTTTCACGAAGATTGATGCAGGTTTGATGCACGTCGATGGCTGGTCCATTCACGACACGGATGAATTGATCCTATAGGTTTATCCAATGAATCACGGAGTTCTGCGTGGAGTTTCTCACATCTTGAAAAACTTATTATTCAGAAATCTCGACTGACGATGATACTATAAGGCATAAATGGAAAAATGGATAGGTAATAAATTCACCAAATGAATCGTGCGTGCTCTTTCAAGTGCTTATTCCTTCGACGTGTTCGTGTTGTGTTTTCTCTCCGTCTTTCAGGACTGTAACGAACTTTCTTCTTCTTCACCCCCCTTGTTCTTTCGGCAGTTTTCATTTTTACGTCGATTAGGAAAAAATTTTTAGATGCTAATGGCATGCTATCTTCTGAGAATGATGCAACTTTAGACATATGGGGGTTACTTTTTTTTTTTTTTCTACTAACAAGACCGCAGGAAAGCTACTTTTGTGAACGCAGACGCATGTTCAATTACATTCCGGAGATTAACGTACACGGCTGAACTTCTCCGATTCTTTCGTTTTCATGTTGAGCTAGGCGGAATGGACGGGCAATCATTAAAGGAAGAGGAAGAAAGAAGAAAAAAAAGTAGCATGAACAATAGCACCCATGTTTGGGGGGGGGGGAGCTGGTCATAGCCGTCTAAAAGTAAAACCAATTAATGGAATTCACATGTCAAATGACAACTTGCAAAATCCGAATTTGATGCGCAAATAAAGGAAAGGAAAAGTTTTATAAAGCGGTATGGGAAAAGGAAGCTTTCTAATTGCTTTCATTTCCCCTATTCTTTCTTTCGTTATTCTTATGAAAACGACCAAAATTAAAAATAGCCCAATTTGTCGGGAAGATCATCGATAAGTGGTGGAGGCGGTGGTTTTCGGTCCCTACAAGGGAAGCCTCGGGTACGCACCCACGTCCGAGGAGTGCGCTTTCCAGGGCACGCGTGACGTCACGGCTTTGCTTTTGCTGGGAAGCGCTCCCCTCCCGGCAAACTCGTTATTGCTGTGCGAATCGGGAATTCCGTGTGAAACTCACCGAGCAAAGAATTCCTGTGGCTTTCGACAGACTGCAACCCGTCCATTCCGAAAGGAGATTCGCCTTCTCCGTTACGCTCCTAAACTCTTCCTCTATTTCGGTCTTGATCACTTCATCCACCAGGGAAGAAAAAACGATTCCTTCCATCCTCGAATCTGGAAAGGGGTGGGGGGTGTAAAACGTAATCGTAGAGTTGCCACCACACCCCTATCATCCTGAATTCTCTCGTGCATGTTTTTTTCTCGTGTTCTCGAAAGAAATTCCGCATTTCCAAACTTCTTCGGAATGAGCGGCGTCGGTATGGGCTTTGTAATTTTAAAGTGTTTTGAAAATCGCGTTTTTTTGTGTGTGACAGACAAATAATATTCATGCGAGTGTATCTGAGGAGCTAAACGAAAAATCGCTTATGTCATGAAGTATTCTCATTAAATCGTCATTGCAAAAACCATTTTGATAGTAACTGGGGAATTCCTTTGGCGACAGAATGACTGGACAGTTTGACGTGGCTTGCAGGATCCAAATCCCTGTTCCATGACCAAAGAGGAACAGCGCCAAACAAAACGCGGATCCCCGCATAACGGGCACCAAATATTCGTACGAAATGTTTCTATTCATTTCTTCAATATAGAAAATACGCTACCTCCCCACTAGAGTTATCGTTCAAAGCAATGTTCATACTTACCCATTGGCCTACCATTCGGTGACAATGTTAATGAGAATATGTGATTCGGATCTTCTCCTATGCTATTAAGCCATAAATAACTTGGATATAAGCTGTGAGTGCTGTCTTGAAAAAAAATTATCACCTGTGGCCAGGAATCCTGATGGGATATTAGCTCTGACCAGAATTCAGAACTATTTGGAAGGTTCCAAAGAATCCAACCTCTGAAATGGAAACAAGAAGGAATAATCGTGACCTTTCTACGTCTAAGTAAACAGAGTTGATCGAGATGTGCGAAAGGAAATTACTCATATAGTAGCATAAAGAATTCCTCTTAATTATTTTTATTCAAGAGTTTTCTCGATATTCAAGAGAGGTTTTTCAAAATTTTCGAAACGTAGGGAACGACTAGTTCTCAACGTGGGCAGCTATCGGATTCCTCATCAGTCCTGTAGCTTTCTTAAAGTGATTTCTTTGTGATACAGTTCTAGATGTTTCCACGTTCATAAGATTGATCTTGGAGGCGCATCTTTCTCTGATCCACTTGTAAGGGTGCGTGTACTATGATTTAAGGATGTTTAATGAGTCCTCTCCTGTTTATTTGGTCCGTTTTGAATGTGAAATGAAAAGAGATGTGCTCCAGTTTGAAACAAAACTTAAAGCAAGCACAAGCCAGTTCACTGAAAAGATTCCTAAGTACTTTGATGCTTTCAGCTCTTCGTGACATCTGGTACTTCGTTTTTCGATGAAATACAAGATTTATTCCTAAAATTCGTCTAACTGTGAACTTTTTAAAATGTAATGTCGCCCGTATGGTATCAGCGTTACGTCGGAAATAAGTCCGGAGCAAGTGTGGAATCTTCTCTGGTTCCCATGAAATACGCACAAGAGGACCACATACTCTCCAGCATTCAATGTATAGGAAACATTTGTCATCGTAAGGGACATTTACATTTTTGTTTTACGACTAAATGCGCCACATAACAGCATTTTCGGATTTGAGTCTTTTGTTTCTGGCCGTGAATCCCTCTCAACCCGATGCACCATGCAAACGTGCAACTGATCAGATCCTATGTTTTTGTTAGCTTCAAATTATCTTTTGCTGCATTCGATAGAAGTGCTGAATCTCGAACTTCAGCGAAACGGCTTCTTTGGAGCTATCGGCAAGATTTTGTTTACGCGATACTTTCCACGTTTGGAACTCAATCCTCAGAGGCAGAGACTGCAGTGCGGGATAAACACGATTACCGGATTCGAGAGCGTGGAAACCAGTCCTTACTTGCAAGTTATTTCAAGATTTTCGTCTACTCCTACTTCAAGAAGTCCATTTCTCTGAAGAATTTCTCTGAAAGTCACAAGCACATCCTCTTCAGTAACCCTCAAGTTTTGTTCAAAAACTGTTTTTGCTTCGCCGACTGGAACGGAAGACTTGTTACTCCTACGAGAATCGAAACGTTATAATAGTTACTTGCTAGTAGAACTGCGTGTACGACTTCTGTATCGTTTTCATCTATTACTGGTTTGGCTATGGGTTCTTTCAGCTCGGGGGGAATCAAATCCAGTATTTGCTTGTCTATTTCCTCTTCGTTTATGAGGGCACTCAAATCTGTTGAATCATCTTCAAAGATATCATCATTCTGATCAGCAATACTTCTCTCCAATAGCTCACGTTCTGCAGAAACATTGCTAAAGGATTATCCATTCCAACTTAGAGGCACAATAATTTGAATTTCAGTGCTCAATCTGCAAATGCGTAAGTGCTTTTTTACATTTAAGAATCTCAAGCTTGAAGCGGGGCACACTAAAAACCAAACTAATAAAAAAAAAATATATTCGGAAACAAGCATCATCATAGGAAGGGATCTATGAATTAAAGAATTCAAGGATTAAGAGATGAAAGCGATCCTCCATCAATAAAGTAGATCGTGTGAAAGAAATGTAAGGAATAACTCGATAAGTAATTCATCAATTCAAGAGATGAAATGAATGGAGACATGACTTTGAAGCAGTGAGACATTAGAAGAATTTCCATTTGAAGAAATAAGGGCGAAAACTGAATACACTGCAATTAAGGTACGAGAGAATGTAGTAACTACAACACATATGAAGTTCATAGGGTATGTTTTTATTTGCATTACCAACAAGCACTAGAGCCCTACTGAGAGAAAGAATATAGTAAATTATCTCAGACGAGAAGCACGCTCCAATGTTTTTCAGTTATGCGTGGCTTTAGCGTTTCTGATCAGTACAAAAGGTACAGTACAGAATCGTAGACACGCATCAGCAGGTCAGAAGAAATCCTTCGAATCCGAAATACTGCGGAAATTCTTTGGCACAAGAAAGTCTAACATAGGTTTTGGTCTTGATAAGGCAAGAATGGTCCCAAACGCAATATCCGTATCCAACCTTCTCCCTAAATTTACGGATATGACAGACATTCACACGCCAGTGCAGACAACCATTTTCAAAAACTGAATGTGACCAATAATTTATTTTTAATTACACACACATATGTGCGCGTGAATCATAAACATGTGCATGTTTGGAATCATTTAAAGAAATGAGTAAACTACGACTCATTTTCTGTTTATCCCACAGGAGAAAAGTACTCGTGTCGAAGCAGGTGTTTCGCACGGGATCTGAATGTGTCCAGATTTTCAGTGCATTCGGATCTGAATACATCCCAAACTGCATATTCCAGATACGTAAATTCATTGCTGAGCAATTCACTCATGATCGGTCGCCACAGAAAAACAGGCTTTTGATGTCGGAAGGTTACTGGAAACTCATCAAAAGTTTCAAAAGTTGAACTGTCCTCAGCCTCTGAACCCGGCAACCGTTTAATGAATTTAGTTCCGTATTAAACCAACTGTATAAGACACGATTGGCTGTTCAGTTTGGAATGTTCAATAATTGTAGAAAGAATCCACTTTGCCTTTACGTTCTGTCGGTTCGAGCGAGGTTTCGGTCCTCGTTTTTTATCATCTGTTTGAATGTGTTGTCTTTTGATTCACGCGTGATTATCCATTGTATGGAAACTGAGAAGCATGGGTGTCTTTAAGGTTACGACCTCGCTTTAGCGAAAAGATTTCAACAACTGAACTCGATCCAACAAGGCGGAATAAAGAATATATAAGTGGGAAGAATGAGGAAGCAGTATAAAGTCGAAGGTTTTAAAATGCATGCATTCATAAGTGTTCATACTGCTGTTAAGGTTGCATACCTTCTAGATTTTCAGACGAAGCAGGAGATTGCAGGTCTTCTATTTCCTCTGTTTCTAATTCGGAAACCGATTCTAAAAGCCACTGCCTGATTAATAAAGTCAGTTCGTCAGTTCCAGGCTTTTCCATTAGGCTTTTATCTTTTGCTTGCAAAACACTTTCTAACTGCATTATCAGTTCATGTTTTTTATTTTTTATGAAATTTTGTAAATCCTGCTCTCGTTCCTTCTCAGAAATCATCCACTTTTCGTCAAGGTCAGACTGCATTTCTTCCATTTTTTGTGCTCTAGTTTTTTCGGCCAAGTTGTGAAGCAAATCCTCAACAGTTTGTGAACGACAGATCATTTTCACTTCTTCGTAATCAAACATCTAAAAATTAATGCTGCTGTAAGACAACAGTGTGCAATCTGTTAAGACTAGCAAATTTTGCTGATCTAATGCCGAAACGGAGCGTCGTGCCCTTTACCAGAAAAGCAACACAGTAAATATGAGTTTGTCATCAGCTGAGGTGTGCACAATGAGAAACTGTGCGGTTTTCGACTAACGGCAATGCATGAAATGAATGATGTGGAATGTATTGACTGATGGACTCATTAATAGAATAAAAACATTTGAGTTCTTCGAAAAACAAAAAACAAAGACAAAATCTGCACTGAAACTATTTACAAACTGATTTATTTTTTTTTTTCGATACAGGCTATTAATCGCCTTGTATTCACAGAATAACTGTAACTGAATCTGCGATCCATATCTTACCGTGACCTGTTAGAATCGGAAGAAATGATGAATAGGCACTGAATGACGAGCCATAAAAGTGAACAAAGAATACACACCCATAATTTACAATATTTGGCAACCAAAACTCAGCACACAAGCGACAAATAATCTGCAATTCCGAACCCTACTTCGAAAAGGATCGTCAAGCATTGGATGCTATTCTTCATCCCATTCATGTTTGGGAATTATTTGATCTTTTATGCTCCTGTCATTTCATTGTGCGTGAGCATTTGATTTAATGCGTGGTTCACAAACAAGCCATCCCGTCAACTTCGGCTTTTATGGCATCAGAACGATTCAGGAACTGATTCGTGTTCGAATCATTTTATAACATTATGAAAACTGATCAGCAGCTCCAGCGAAGAGTCTTCGATTGTGCTCTAGAGGACTAAAAACTGTTCTTTTCATCATTTCAATCCAGCAATAGGAGTGTTCGTTTTTTGAGCTTCATCAAATTCTGCACCAATGCCCACATTTTTTTTTTTTTTTTTTTTAAGTCTGCAGGATGGATAACAAGGAATGCAATTGCTGGGCTCTCATTTTGCCATTTAAACGACCGTATACACGAATATGTGCGTAGGCCAGTGAAAGGATGCGAAGCAACATTCGTAGGCAAACGGATTCCCCTACCCTCTAGTAGTTAAGAACTCATGCTACCAAAGTGTATGAACATTTAGTCAAAGATGGTCTCATAACATGATTGATAAGAGGGAAAAAGAAACGCACTCGAGCAGTAGGAACTCGAGTTATTCCTTAACTTTTTCGCTCCTGACGCCAGCATCCACCAGACACGGATGGCGGCCATAGTAGCTGAACGCAAAGCTGTAGGAAAAACAAGAGAATACACAATGATGGTTAGGCATATTTGTATCCGGGATACAAATCTCACTTGTTTTTCAGTCAGTCCTCTGAAAATCACAGTGCTGTATTGTACAGGCTTGCAGCAAAAGGAAGTTAAATACAGAAAAAAAAAAAGAAGTATTCCAAAGTATTTTTGCACATAGCGTTTGAAGAAATTATCTGTCGGTACGTCCGTTCACTAGTTAAAAAAGCTTTCCTATTAGTTTTCCATTTCGATTGATTGTTTCGGTTTTACCCATCTCAAGATGAATACGAGGAAGCTAAGAAAAAATAGCAATCATTGAACACGTGTTCAATGATTCGAAGACGGATTCCGGTAACCGCAATGAAAGTGCAAATAATCAGAATCAATATTTCACACACGAAAAGAAAAACACGATTAGGAATACTCAGTACCACGGAATCAAGAGAAAAATAAATGAAGCCAACACACAAAGTACCATCTTCTCACGCATCATATAAGGACTTGGAAAAAATTTCGGCCAGAAATCTATGGTTTGATGCTGCAACATTCGGAGATTCGAGCAAACATAAATCATTCTTTTAAAATTATAAGAGGTGAATCGAAGTGTCAGCGCGCGGAGTGTGATGCTGGGTCATGCGTATTCCCATGTTTTAAAGTATATCATTCCGACTTAGATTATTATTCATTTACTAAATTATTAATTATGTTATGGATTCATTTGAAACGTGCTAATTATTACTTTGACTCCTTTGTACCAAACGCAGTTCGTACACCGGTGTGACAACAGACAACAGACTCGGGGCGTCGGGACACTGTCCACGCGGACAGTGCACCCCTGCAGGCAGGGCGTCCCGTTCGGCGGTGGCGTACTGACGTCCAGTTGCGTCGTAACGATAAGGTCAAGAAGACTATTGAAGGTAGCAAGCACAAGTAGAACAGCGGTTAGCATTCCAAGAGACTCGATTCTGTTTGCTGCTCTCTTTTGCACTCGATCTGTGACGACAAAGCGCCTTCGTGTCACACGGATGATGGAACTACTGTCGAATAATTCTATGACCAAAATATTCTGAAATTATTGGCACCAGCTCAACTCCTTCACGAAGAGCTACTTATGGCCACATAAGATGGAGAGATAAAGGGAACCGCTCACTATTTGCACTTCTTTGGTCACGTTATCTGGATATAGCTCGGAGCAAAGTTAGACAACAGACCACGAAATAATGACCAAGTTCGTTTATTATTATAATGTCCTGCCGTACAGAAATGTTTTAAAACTTTTTTTCCTAATTTTTTTTTCTTTTGCTTTCCAGCTTCTTTTAAATACCTCCTTGAAATGCACACACATAGGAATAAATAAAATCGATTTTCTTAATCGATTTTCAAACTGAGCATGACTGTAGAAATGTTTTCCGTTTTTATTACTTCTTTATCCGTTTCAAACTTTTTATTCATCCAGCACACTCTTCCTAGCCTCTCTCGAAACTGCCGCATACCGCTTGCATCTTTCAATCTGCCCATCACACATTTGACCATTGAAAGAATGAATTCACTTCACTTTCGATTCCTCCTGCCAGCACTCAGGTGACTGCACAGAATTTATCCACAGAAGATTCGCACAAGCATGCAGTCCTATTACGGACTTCAGATGCTATGACTTCAGTCCTATTACGGACTCCAAAGTGCTTTCACGAGCAGCGCTACTTTAGGCGTAAGCTTAGGTTTCTAAAGGGGTGATTTCTGCAGAGAAAACGAGGCAGGCTTGATGGCCTGAAGACCCGAAACGTGTAACTCAAGGCGGCAATTTTGCACTGTTTAGAAGAGAGAACATGGCTAAGCAATTCTACTGAAAGAGGGAGTGTAAAAAGAGAAAAGAAATGATAGTCTTACCCTCGCTGCACAAGAAGCAGAAGTTGAACTCGTGAGGCGCACAGCACAGAAAGCGCAATGCGTGAAGCAGGCAAAGGACTCGAAATGACATCTTAAACAGTCATAAGATCCTGTCACAGACTCCGTGTGCCAAAAATAACGCCAATGGACCAGGAGCACATGACCTGTAGAAATCAAGAAATCGGATATACGGTGCACTCCTGTGTTCGTAGACGTGTGCTACGAGAAGAATGCCCTCTTTCACGTGAAGATGTACATGATGGAGTGACAAATGCAAAAGTGCACGTGATACACAGCATTCTCCGACAGCCAGTTTTGTAATCGCTTTTCACAATAAAGATATCTGTTGTTATATTAGTACTTGCACTTTCATTCTGGCCCCTTAAAATCTCCACATTGCCTGAAGAACGTGAAACATGTGATCGACATTTTGCTTCACCTGTTTTCGTCGTGATTCCGTTTAGCTTTCCTTAATCATACTAATTGTATCAGTACTCTTGACCCTTGTTTATTATCTTCCATTTAAGTACTGAAAGCTTTCGTTTGGTGTGTTTTTTTAATCATCATTAATCATCAAACCATCCTGTTACTATCCATTCGCCATTTTTCCCTACATATTCAAGCGTATCGCTTAGTTGGGTTTATTTATCGTTTGAAAAGTGACTTAAACTTCCGGTCATCTGCCCAAGTGCAAGCTTTTCATTTTTTTTTTTTTTTTGACCGTTAATGATCTTCCCGACTAGCACAAAGATACTTTTCTGGATTCTCACTTCCTCTCTAGCAATTGCTTCAGTTTCCTTTCGTATCTCTGACAGTCGCCTTTTCGAAGCATCTGGACATTTGGGGATGGCCATTCCGTAATGCATCTTTTTCGTCTTCCCTATCTCCTTGACTGTAAGCATTTATGACCTACCACTCCTAATTCCTTGTGATTTCTCGAAAAGTGTATATAATGGCCGTTTGACTTCCAGCACGGGCAGGTGCAAACAAACTAGGTTAAACTCCTGGATTCCTCTTCTCTTAATGTAATAGATAACATTGCAGTGTTTTGTGGCTTCCAATTCTTTGATTTGATATTGCAAAGCTGATTTGAAGGTGATTAATTGTACAATAAAATCAAAATGATTTTGCCATTAATGGCAATACAGAATGCTTTTGCAAAATGGAAAACAAAAATCCGAAATTTGTGCATCACTCTCCAGTCGTTCACAAACATGACGCATTCTCCGTTCTTATGGCAAGAGGAAAAAGGAACCCTTCGACCTGATATTAACAGTACAATGCTCTCCTTTATATGCCGAGTTGCTTTGGTCTCCAAACGACAAAGGTACGGCAACGAACATTTTTCGGAGTGATTTATAAAGCAAAGTGAACTCAGGTGAGCGGAATCTTCAGAAAAGAGTGTGGCGTACGAAGCGTGCCATCAATTTACGTGGTATGAGACATTGGTGTGACCAATATCCACGGAGACGGACACTGTGCTGAAGATGCATCGCCAGGAAGACTGTGCTTATCCCATGCTTTCTTCGGATTTGACAGTTTCAAAAGAGAAAACTTGCCGTCCGCAGTGCGCGCGCCATCGCAGATGCTGCGATCACTATCCAAAATCGACCTCGTAACTCCCGTTGCGAGGTCCTTTGAAAATGCGAATCGTGTAGGTACAAGCACCTGACAGGCGAGAAAGGTCGACACTGGACGACCCCTCCGTCACAGCGGACCTCCCGATCTCATCCCGCAAATATTTTCCAGGTGAGGTAGCGTGTACCCCGTTCCGCACAATCCTGCTGCGGATGCTGAGAACCCCAGCAACATCCCCGGCGGTATTTCCGTGTATTCACTCCGGATATCCTCGCAAAGCGCGTTCGTCGTACTGCCTTGGACTTCGGCATCCCATGAAGCGAAGCGGCTCGAAAGACGACGGTTGGAACAAGCTTTTTTGCTCGGGAGAAGGGGAAGAGCGATCCAGACAGGGATCAGAGAGGAACGAGTCATTGGGTCAGGATTATTACCGATTGGTTTCGTGACGTCATTTCGTGGGTACTCGTTGCGGTTAAATTAAATCCAGCTGCTTTGCACATGAATGTCTCGGTTGATTTACTATGCCCTTGTGCACGAATTCTCCTTTTATTTTTTTTAAGAGCACTTATTTACGCTCGTGCGCAGAATTCGTACCTGTACCCTTAGCATGGAATTCTTTTCCCCATTCGAAGGTGTCCGTTCATCGAGTAATATCCCGCAATGGAATCTAAGTGATGCTTTCTTCTCTGGATGCACAGTCATTTTTTTTTTTTTTTTTTGCTTTCTTCCTTTCACTTGCATCCTATGAGTGTTATAATTTCGCAAATTTCTGCTTGAGGCTTTTTTTTGCTTTTTTTCAGGTTTGATTTGGACCTCATAAGAGACTTTGGCAAATATTTTCACGAGAGCACTGTACATTTCGTATAATGCTTTTCCTAGACATTTACGTATGAATATGTGGATGCACGAGGTCTTCATCCCATTTTCTTCATTCAGGTGTCTTGTTTTTCCTTTCCTTTTCTTTTCTTAATGCATCTTTGCAATATGTATCGTAACTCTGATCTGTTTCTTCACCCTATTTCTCGTTTTTTTATTTACTACGTAACATTTCCGAGTTTTGGTTGTACATGACATTTCGACCCAAGTCCTCGCTGCCGTCGTCGTATCGATCAACAAGAGTGCTTCGACAAAACTGGGTGCAGAAAGTGCAGGAAGCGCTCAATTTTCTAAAAAGGACACCTTGGATACATGATTCGCTACGTCTCCCATCGCTGTTTGAAATTGAAACTTCTAGATGCAGTGAAGACGTACAAGTTCTCAAATCACACGAGAAAATTCTGAATAAGGTGTTGGTAGAAACTGGTTAGTGAGCTCTTTTCGAAACAAACACGACAATTTTCACGGATATGTATGGCCCAGGTTGTGGTACAGTTTACTCACGGGAATGTTCCAGTCCCTTGATAGCTGCGCTACGAATTCTTGCACTGGAGTGTATTCAGGGGGACCAACAACAAAAAGTTTCTCTAGCGACACAGAATCTTTTAAATATAACCTTGGATTCTCACGAAACTTCTTCACATTCTGCATTCCAGAAAATGCATACGCTCTATCTAAGAACCTAGAATAATGTCGAAATCAATCTCTGAAGCATGGTTGCCTGGCAGATAAAAATTTTCAGATATTCTTGCATTCAGTATGATAAACTGAAGCACACAGTTTCAGTTTCGTGTCGTAGAAGGAATAATTGGTTAGACTACACAATCAACACGCTATTTGGGAACACAGGGATCAAAATTATTTGGTCATTCTCAAAAGAGACACCAATGAAGAACCTTCGGCTTGCTTCTTTTTTTTATTTTTAACTGTAAATTTATAAATTATGTTGCATCAAGATTGGTTTCACTTATTAGATGCTCTGCGCCGAGAATTTGGGGGCAAAAAATTACGCAGTTGAAATGATGGAAAATTCCGTTTTGAAATGTCCATTACTGATGAATATTGCCATGGGAAAGTATTACTCAATACATCTATATATTTTCGTATTGTAAAATATCACTAACCCGTAAGAAAGATTACTTTTTCCTTTGAGGTGTCCTCCCTCGATGACCGATACAGGGCAGTTATCATGAAATTTCGATATTTGAAGAACAAAGTTATCCATAACAGGATTTTCAGATAGAAGATCTTTTAATTCCAACTCGTATTCTTCTTCTTCTTCTTCATCCTCCAAAAGTGGGTACAAGAGTGGTGGTTTTTGTATTGGGAGAGTTGATAATATGTCCTCTAGATTCTAATGTTTCCAACATAAGTGGATATTTTTGAAGTGATCAGACAATTTTGAAAATACAAATGAATAATTAAAGCGAGTGTCACGAGTGATAAAGTAGATATTTTTGATGCTTCTGCTTCAAGCTCTAGAACGGACTGAAAACTGTTGCTAACGGCAAATAACAAGATTTGTAATATTGAAAATCGATGAGTCATCTTCAAGAGTGAAATGAAAGCAATTCTAATGAGACCACTTACATGGCTTCAAAAGTAAGGAGAATAGATTCCCCTTTCATGAATAATACGAGAAAAAGTAAAGTGAACGATCAAGCAGGTGCCAGTTCTAGTCGATGCTGAATAGGCATCCGAGACCAAAGCAGCATCTCGCGGTAACATTTTCCGTTTCATGGCGAAAACTTTCAACAGTTGCAATAATTATTTTCACCTGGAAGACTTTGGAACTAAGTTCAAAACCATTCAGTTGGACAACGCTTTGCTGTTCATGCTCATCAATGTAATCTTCGATTAATGGCATGAAGCACTGATTATGTAAATTGAGGTGAACCAAAGCATTTTCTGGGCTATTTTCCGGAGGCTTAACTAGACGACTAATCATGTCATCAGGTAGGAGAGGAACATCCTTTTCAGAATTTACATGGATCCATGCTCTAAAGCCTTAAAAAGAATATGTGAAAACGAAGTTACCATCAGATGGCGATGAAATGCTATTGTTTCTCCATCTATTTCTTTGTAGTATAAGCTTCCAGTGTCTTCGCTACCACTCTCGCCCACTACGGAAGCACTTGATGCAGTAGGCAACTGCTCCTCAGCACTTTTGGGGATAGCATCCAAAATCTTGGAAAAATATGACCTATCGTAAGAAATCAGTCCGTATTGATTCCCGGTACTGGAATCTACTCGCATACATGACCATCTAGCAAGTAAATCTTCATCAGCGATCTGAAATTATAATTTGAAAAAAATCTGCAATTTTCAGTTTGCTTTCGTTTCGGTTTCAGCTGTGCTGAGATTCTTTCCGTTTCGTCTACATCAACAGTACGAATACGAAATGATATTATCACCTAACAGTTACAATATATACCTATAATGAAAACGAGAAGAGCATTCAAAATCTTGGGAAAACAGGGAAACGCAGAATGGAAGAGACAAATACACAGAAAAGCTACGAAAACAGGAATAAGAAAAGCAATTCAAAACCGCAAGGAATATTTCAAAGTCATTAAGATGCGAATTGCTTTCTTAAAAGGCAAACTAAAGTCCAAGGACCGATTTGTAAAAGATGCCAAAATATTCAGTATTTGTTAGAGCTATAAAAATGAAAATGCATACAAAGCACAAATGTGTACTATGAACCGTATACATTAATAGCAACCAACTTGTATATGCGTTTAAAAGTCGTTATCACAAGATGTGAAGATAAGCACCATTCAGATAATAATAATAAAATTCAAAGAGATTATTTTAATAAAAGTGCTCATGCGAGAAAACGATGGATAATTTGTTAAAAAAAAAAGAAAGAAAGTAACGGGATAATCGTTACCTATGAAAAAACAAAGCAGGAGAACCATATATCTGTTTGTGTTAATTCACCATACAAGCAACGAGTCGGTGGGTTTTAAAAGATGAATATTTCACTTCATTCATTTGAAAAGTCCTTCAAAGTCTGTTCTAGATAGGAACGGTAAGATTTAAGCACGCACACACAAAAAGGTCTCTAAATTATGGTGTGATGGAACACTAAAAGTTCTAATGACCTATGAATAAAATGCTGAATACCCTATTCAAGCAGTATTCAGTATTTTATTGTCCTAAGAGTCGCAACATGGAGATAAGACTTGAATGCAATCGTATTCAATCCCGTGTACAATAGACCTCGGAGATTGTTTTTCCGCTAGAAGGAAGCGTGCACTATTCCAAACGCCAGATCAAGACCGAGCTCGTGTATTATTCCAGATCTGCCCCTTGCGATGAGCTGCGTTTCCATGGTGTGAAAATCAAAAACCAGCCTCTACTCTTTCGGACGGAGAAAGTGGAACCCATCTACTACTGCACAGTGCATGGAAATGAATGAAAAATAACGTGAGTGGGTATCGCACATGTAATGACAATCAACCTACCATGAAACGATCATCATGATACGAAATCTGTTTACAGAAAACAAGGCTGATTTGGTTTGGATAAGTGATTTGAGTTCCTGATGATACATGTATAAAAAATAAATAATATCCATATAATTGAGCATATAAATAAATAAGATTGTGGTACGCAAATTGTGATCATAATGAAACGAAAGCATACATGGAATGATTGCATCGATACTTTCTAAGAGGTGTCAGTTATTCACTTTGAACTGGATTTTGAAAGCAAACTTCTGAACATATCAAAGTGCTTGATTGCTCTTGTTGAAAAAACACATGTAAAACACTGCAGTAAAGAAAGACTGTGAACTGACTGAGCTATAATCAAAAGCCAGAGTTTCCCAAGTCATCAAGAACATTTTTCACGCAGAATGTGCAAAAACGATCCACAATTTAGAAAACCAGTAGAAAAACTGCTGACAGAACTGAGCCAAAAAAAAAAAAAGCAGTGATTTGTTCTGCGAAAATTGATCATTACGAGGATTTTGTACACTTTTTTGAAAGAATCACAAGGGACAGAAAGCACAGGAATAATTTATACCCAAACATGCTTGGAGTCAAAAGTGAAAAACTGAATTGGATGCTACTGATATGAAATTTTTTTACACAATTCCCTGCCATGGAATGTGAAATGGAATTCTTACAGTAATGGAAGCAGTATCAAAGCATGGTAAAATTATCCAAGTGTTTTCATTTGTTTCGTCTCGTGACTGCTGTCAGAGTCGACCTGTACGATACAGTGGAGTGAATCTAGTGAAAAAGCTGCTTAAAACAAAACAGTGCCAATCACTGTAGAAATCAAAAGCATCCCAGGACCTATATCCAAGAGCATCTCCTCTAAGTAATTCTTATGTCTCCTAAATCCGAAATACAAACGCACGAAAAGTAAGCACGTTAAAACTGTGTGTGTGAAATTGGCTCGAAATGTTCTTCTCCATGTCTGGACGAAATCAGACGTTTCGGTGGGAAACATGGGCTTTATCGATGGGCATTCCAAATAGCACTGGTGTTAGAAATCTTCACAACACTTTAAAGTTGTACATGTCACGGAGATGAGTTATCATAGAATGATTTATCCAAGTTACGTGGAACGCATGCACGATCGCGTTAATGAGATTCGTGTATTATGTTGCATACTGAATAGCTTATATATGGGATACCGTATGTCGACGTAAATGCATTCAAACTCGAAGGAAAACACACGCGTAGGTCTTGTTAGCAAAGCTGAAAATTCCTCTCACGCATAAATCTTGGCAGGTGGATTATATAATGACTTCCCTCTAAAATGACGTAAAGTTTTGGAGCGTTTTCCTATTGTTTCGACGGCATAATTTCCTATTCCTAAATCAGTAAACTCGAATGAAAGTATCCTTATTTGAATGATTTTTTTTTTTTTTTTTTTGTAAACAAGAAGAAGAACAACAACAGCAACACAGAAGAAATTCTGTTTCATTCTTTATGTCAAATGACTTGTGATGCATAAACTTCTTGAGCTTTTTAAGCTATAATGGTACTTGCATGTGCAATATAAGTACAAAGAGGTATTACTGTGCCAGTGAATGCTTCTTGATTTGCAAAGCTGATTTCTAGCGCATTCGTTGGAACATATTGTACTGTGCAAGTAGTAACTGCATCAACCACCAAATTCCTACAGATTCTGTTGACTGAATCCATTAGAGTTCAGTTTTGAAACTGTGTCCGCAATTACATCCAAAATGTGGAACACACAGAATACAGACTCACTTTGATATTGATTATAATGTCAGGTTTCATTTTCCACTTTTGCATGTTTTTAATTTGCTTTTCAATAAATGCGAATGATTCTGACACGAATGGAAAATCGTCAAGAACATATCCATAATGTTTAGCCTGAAAAAGAGATCTAAAGAATTCTGGAGAATAATTCTGGAGTTGTTTAAATATTAACTATTATGAGCATTTGAATAGATTACATTTTTGGCGGATAGTCATCATACACTTTGGCTTGGTTTGTTTATTATATCGCAATTGATTTGCATATCATTCAATGAAGCCTATTATAATAATGGTTCAATCTGAGGAATGTGATAGGAAAAAAAAAGAAAATTTATTTGTGAATTTCTATACGATGAAACATGGAATGAATTTGTATCAATAAAATAGCCAATTTATACAGTTCATTTAATTATTACCTTTCAAATTATAATTTCTCCAACATTCTGAGCATGAGTATTCCCTAACACGGAAAAATGTTCATGAATATTATGGATAGGTGTGAACTCTTGCAAGTGTAAAACACAGGTCTACAGAATTGAAACCGTGCCATTGGAATTGAAGATTTAAGAGCAAGCTGTACAGAAATGTTTTGACTATTCAACTTCACGTTCCATTTCTCTAATAGTACATGAAATTTCGTAAAACTAATTTTCATTGCCACTCCTTATTCTGATTTCTGAACATTGCAGGTCTCAATCCAACAGATCGGTTTATTATATTTTCGATGAGGGATCGTGCAATCTTGTGGCTTTCATTTTAAAACAGTATAATAGTTTTCCTGCAAACAAGCTCATATGATTTCCGATCTCAAAGCATTGGCTCACAATTCCACTTGTACTTTAGGTGAGTACAATAAATATAAAGGAACGAGAAGTAGCCGAATGGGAAAAAATATGTTTGAGATGAGGACATATTGAAATAAAGAAATCCATGCAAAGAAACATAGTGTATCCATGCCTCAATTTTCGTTTAATATTTCTCTGCTTAATGTCTTCATTAAAGACTGTGCTTTCACGCCCAAGTGTGACCCGTTCCCTACTTTTTGCTTGTAATTTATATTGTCTGTCCTCATGCGCTCAGGTGCTGAGTGAATGAACTGAAATTATTATGCGGACGCACTATTCTATAACAACTTCTTCATGTTGAGCTTTTTTCCCTCTAGTGTTTTTTTTTTTTCTTTCTCCGATAAAATCTGATCTCTGATCTCTTTCGGACGTATCTTCAAAAAAGAGCAGATTTATCTTTTAATCATACTCTTAGACCGAATCTCTTTGCTTCGAAGCGTGATCGTAGATGTTATCCATTTTTCCAGATAAAAATCATTCTTTCTTTATCCACTTTAATTCTTTCGCTGCCACCCTCTTTTTTTTAGAAAAAAAATAAAAAAAATGTCTTTCTGGTTTTACAGCTGGACCCAACTCTCAAAACAAATGCTTTTCTTTCTTTCTCTCTCTCTCTCATTAGAAAATTTGAAAATTCTAGATTTTTGGAAATCCAGAGCAGATTATCAGCTTTTTCTCATCACCGTCGCTTCTTATTAATCTTTCGATAAAGTAGATGACTTGAGTGAATCCTCGACTTACTTTTTCCCCTCCATTTCGATGTCATAATTAATGTAAAGTGCCTTTACATCATCAAAAGGCGTGGTATTTCACTGATTGCTTCCTTCGCCGATGGCTCTTCGAATCAAGGTTTCATTTGCTGTTGGGTGACTTTTTGTAGAGTAGGTATGCTTCTATTTCTGATGCTAATTTGAATGGCACTATGAAAAAATGTAAAGAAAAGCGACTCTTGGATGTTTCTATACGAATGAACCCGTTTTCTTAATTGGGATTGTTTTGTTATGATGTATACGCAAGACAGCCCATGCGAAACTATAGAAGGTGTCTTCAAAGAGCCAAGTAAAGTCGTTAGACACTCGGCGACTACATTAGTCGATAGAGTTATGAAGAGATGTCGACATCTCTTTTTACGAGATTGCTTACTGACTTTCAGCTTTTGCTGATTGAGAGCCTCTGCCATTTCTGCCTGTAACATGGACCTTTGTCGTTCGTTGCGTAGCACACCTTTCTCATGGAAAATGGCTAAGAGAGAAGCCGGGTTTTTGAGTACCACCTTCTAATCGCGTACATTCAACTGGAGTACAACATTCTGATTTGCCTCCCATACTCAGTATTAACGACGGTCCGTTCTTCGCATTATGTGTGCACTCAGTTTCATGTTCACAATCGCTTTGGAGAAAGCGAATTAACGTATCAGTGAGTGCTTGATTTTTCTAAATGCAGATGTGCACTCAGAACTTGGGTCTAGCTTCCCTGTTTCTTCTGCTTATTTTCTTTCGTATTGCAGATTCGGTTATGATTTTTGTGCAGTTGGCAGCAAAACCTACCTGCTTTACTTCACATCTTCACTTCACTGTCCACTTGTGACTGGCCACAGTTCTTAGCCCAAGATTCAATATGTATTCATGTAAAATCATGTGATTTTTTTTTTTTGCTTTTGCATGCATTGAAAAGCCCAAATCATCTCGAGACGCTGCTTTTCAGGAGCGCGAGCTTTCTTTATTCTTCCAAATATTCCCTGCACTTGGGACTTGATTTTAAACTTTCATTCAAATCTGAGGTTATCTCGCGCTCACTGTTGTGTACTGGTTTCTTGAGTCATCCATGGAATTCATGTAGATTTTGTATTCCCTAGAATCCTTTGTTTTGTCTACCTCTAGCATTTCTTGCTGTCAAAAGCGTGTGCTGATTCTCACTGCATCGTAGCTATCGGAACTCTACACCGTCGTTGTTAGAACCGAGCGTGAAACATCTTTTTTCTTCTTCCCTTTTTCCAATGTGAGGGAATTTCCTCTATCAGCAGTCTGTTTCACGAAGAAATAGTTCTTGTGAGCTAACAGCCTTCTCCGTCTTGTAATTTACCTCACGATTCTTTCCGAGACTTTTAGCAAAGGAATGATCTGTGGAAACAATCTTCTGTTGAAGTGCTTTATTCCAAGTTTCCGCCCCAAAAATTTCAATACCAATCTTCTTCATTTCCATCTCATTTAGTCACAAGCTCTTCATTTCAAGAATCCGTCAAAACTAATCATTTCGCTTATAAATATTTATAACCTTTGGACATTCCTATTCCAAAGAATATTATAGTTTAGCTATTTTACTACATTGAAAGATCCTTTTGAAATCGGATGATTCTCGGATCCTTCTCCCCTTGTTTCTCAAGGTACGAACAAATGAATGTGTGAGTAATTCTTCCCACCGATTCAGTCAAGATTTTTTAAGGAAATCTTGGAGTATGTGCTTCTCAGTTTCCAAATGCGCTGTGATTTTCAAAGGCTTTTGCATTCCACGAAATGTATAACGTAACGCTTTCTGGGAAGCATTCTAAACATTGCGTAAAGTCTATAACAGAACTCGAGCATTCCTTCCAAGAAATAACGTACCTTTGTGGAGTGAGCCTCTTCCTCGATAAATTTTAAAATCAGGTTCTCATCGATTTCGTTCCCTTTTCGGAGGCAGTCTTCCACATCAGGTGTTTTCCTTATATTTATAGCATTTTCTATGGCACTCTTCTCTGCAAAATGGAAAGGAAAAGAAAAAAAAAGACCCTCAGTTCATCTCATGATCGCTAACAAAACATCGGCTAGATTAGCCCCACCGTTCATTCATGCAAATTCACTTTTTATTTAACACGAGTTCCGCATTTCATTTTGAATAAGCGTATTCAGTTTGTGTTAATCGCAAACATGATTATTATTGTTATTTATGCTCTCATTCCCACTGGAGCAGCATTCTCTATCATTTACAATTATAGCTGACCATTATCTTCATAGATCCCTATTAATTTTCGAAAACAACTTTTGCACAATCACGTTAACTTTTCTCTGGCTCTCCAAACTGACAATAATAATAATAAACGAGTTTTATAGAGTAAATTACGGGTTTACAGTCGTCAGAATTGTAGACTATTTGTGACCTTTCTGTGAACATTATCCTTTAGGTGTCTTTCTGAAAAAAGACTCTTAAAGGATAGCATTGACATTGCCGAGTGTTACAATAGGTCTCGACGACGAAGGAAATGCAGAGATGTATCTGAACAGTCGAGAGGTTGGTCGCGGGGAGAAAAAGAGGAAAAAGGAAAGAAAATGCTCAAATAGAAGCACTGCTGCTTGAAAAGTGCCAGTAAGTATATACTAGGGTCTCTGCGAGAGTAACCCTTTAGACTGAATTCCTCAGGAAGAATCGTTTGCCTTAATCGCTCCCAGCAGAGTCAGAGGTTGCAAGGTAAACGCAGTTGATCAAAAATTTCGCCAATATGGTTTTCATCAAGCATCACATGACTGCACTCCCTCCAATGCTATCATCCCTTCACGGAAGCAAGAAGTGTCCCGGTGATGGAACACTGATCAGCATAGTAATTCTCAAGGCGCCATCCTCGCAAATTATCTTTGAGACCCGGAAACAAGCGAACCAGGAAAGAAGGCAACCAGGATTGTGTGTGGAGGGAGCAGTCCTTTTCAGCAGAATAATTACACTGCTGGTTTTGCATCTCGCGTGGAGTCAAATTCCGCTCTTGCATCTTTGCACTTGGCACGTTCGATCCCATCATGGTCCAGTGTTGACCACGGATCATATTCGCTGGTTGCTTTGTAACAGCTTGTGGACGTTTAGTCGAGTTTATATCATCGCACTGCCTTGTCCTATGACGTATCTTCGGGCGGCATATTAGACATATTAGACATTGTCAGTAGAATGAGCAACACTTGCCGGCACGAACACTGTTTACACTGCACGTTTTTCATCCTGAGGAAGAGGACAGCCATATCTCAGCTCTTAGACTATAACTTTCTGGAACAAATATCTGGCAGCGTCGTGTTGAAATGCCTTGTGTCCAGGCCCATATAATGGGTAGTAATGGGAACCCTGTAGATCGATACCACAAATATTATCTCATTGTCGTGTTGATTTGTATATGAGATACAGAGTTAAGTTATGCAGAGCTGTCCCTTTTTGAGATAATGCTCCTAAAAAAAGCGCTGTTGGGAGATGAAATCTGGCCTTGGAAATTTAATGGTAAATTTAATTGTCGGAAGTAATTGGGGATGATTTATGGTTTGATTAATCATAAGGTCAAAATAGAAGTGAGTCTCAGATTTCTACAAAGCAGTAATGGAAACCAGCTTATAATCATACGCTCAGTACGAACAAAAAAGTAAGAAAAGGAAACTTCCAATAGATTACATAGGGTTGCAATATATAACAAGAACGAATACACCATAGATGACTGCTTTAGGATGTTTCCAAAACTCTACTATATCCACTCAAATGCTTTCCGAAAAGATAGAATAACAAAAGAAAGAAACTCTAATCAACGGCCAGCATCGATGACAAAGAAAGTAGTCTACATTTCGCAGAATTGGAATTTTGGAAAGTTTCTCCGAAAACGGGATAGTTGATAGTTGACTTGTTTTGAACAATAACGATCACGATTACACATATCGCAAATTTGTATCGCAATTGGAATTGTCGATAATTTCTGATATTTTCATTGAAATGAAAAAAAAAAAAAAGTCACCAGGCCAGAAAGGAAAGAAATGAGACCTTTCAAAATTCTGCCGAATAATCCTTGGGTTCAACTAAAATGAAATGCATTACCCTTCAGGTATTCAACTAGTTGAATTAGGATATACTTAATGAGATGCCACAGAGAACTTTGGACGTAATTGGAAGCCACGATTAATGACACGTCATGAGTCACGATTTTAGCTTCATAAGATGACATAGAAGAGTGAGTTTCCAGGAAAGTTGAAGTGTATGTAAGCATGAAGATTTCACGCTTACATACACTTGAAAACCCCTGTACGCGAACGAAAATCTACCTCACGCAGCATTGTAAAAAGAACAGCACAAATTACAGCCACCACTGAGAAAGTCCATACCCAACAGAAAGAGGAACATTTTCCACAATGTATTGAAAAACTTCGAGGGATAAGTAAGACGGGATGCTTTCGAAATAGAAAGTGTTTCACTGTGGGAAAACAGTGACTTCCCCAATGCAGGAACGACAACTTTCGAGTGGAAAATCCCTGTTTCAAGAATGGTTAAAATTGCAGATCTTGATCAAATAAACTGATCTGCTTTCTTTTAATTCGGAGAATTCCAAACAACGCCTAGAAAACAACAGATACAGGAAACTTGGGAGCGTTTGCTTTCTCGACCTCCTACTTTGAAATTGGGCAAAGAGAAAATTAATGCCGACAAACAGTGAGGAGGGAATGTGAAAAAACAGTCAAAACGGAACAATCTGTGATGAAATAGGGATGCAGAATAAATACTGTGACATTGAAAACAGAATGGTAAGGAAGCAGTGATAGAGAGTATCCCATGCTAGACAATAATAGCTCAAATAATACCAAGTTGTAAAAGTGTGAAAAACTACATCAGGAATACTCCGTCATATTATCCAGTTATTCGAAGAAAGAATGACTACGCTTGCCGCTGAAAAATAGAATGTACGTTTCATGGCTCATGCCAATTCAGTATTCTTTGAAATAAAATCTTGTAGTGCATGCTTTTCAGGTTATTCAGCGGAGCGGATCAACAAGCTATTCAGCAAGAGGATGTCTTCACTATGATGAAGGAGTAATCAGCTTGGAAAAAGTCAACGTGCGCTAACCAAACGGCGACACCTCACGGACGACACACGTGCCCAGAGTTGCACCCATTTGCCCCCTATTGCTATTTGCAGAAAGGAAATGGATAAGAACATCTCTAAAATACACAATGTGGTAGGTAATGTGACGTTTTTAACTGACTATAGCTTTCAACACGAATATTTGTTTTCGAGACCCCCTACTCCTTTGCAAAGTGAAAATTGATATGTAAATTCTCCAATAAGTCGATAATCAATTTTTGCAAAACAGTAACTTCTTGTACGGTTGTTCCCGGAATTCGTTTCATTCGCAAACTCGATCTGGGAGAAGCACAGAAAATCACATCGTAAAAAAAATAGTTAGCAGATCGTTGTAAAAAGGTTGAGAGAGCTTCCAGAAGTTTACGATACAATGGTTTGGAAAAGTTCGGGAATATAGTTTCATTACGAAACAGCTGGATCGAATGCGATGTACTTCACTTCGCATGATCTGCAGATATTCCAGATTTTCCAGATAATCCACATGGTTTTGCCGATGGCAAAGCACAGAGGATTCCAGCAGACCTCCAGTCATGACTTCATTCGAAACATGCGATCTTAAGAAAAACCTACCTTGTTATTTTTCATTCTGTGTTGCCGACAACGATACATTTATTGAGATTTTCGATTAGCATTTTGTATGAATTCGCAGTTTCCACGGAAGCAGAAGTTTTGACGCACCAAGAACTCCCAACAAGAACTTTGCATAGGAAGGTATAGGAAGGAAGCTGGAAATCTGAGGAAGCAAACAAAATGAAGTGGCAAAAGATGGGAAAGTCGCATTAGGTTTTCATTGCCTTGAAATAACGTTAACAGGGCGCTATCTCTCAATTTTGCAAATGTGAAAACTTGGAAACGCTGAAATGGTTTGAAACATCAGAGAAAGCATTCAGTAAGCGCAATTTTTTTAAGGATGCACACCCGCGTCCATGCACGTGATGATCTATCCAAATAGTCTAATGGGATATGAATCAAAATTGGTTCCTAAATTCTGATCTAACTGATGTATTTCTAATGGCGTGAAGCATCTGAGAAATATACCCCTATCAAACAACCCTGCTCGTGAACGTAATTTTAATTCAGCATTCTTTTTCACCTTCTTTTCATCAGATTACCAGATAATCTCTTCCAATGACAGGAATTTTTCATAATTACACCTCAATTTTTCGGTAACTTTCGCCAAAATTCTCATGTCTTTGTGACTTGCTTTCTTTCTTCCTTCCTTTTTTTCTTTTTCCCCCCTCATAATTTCGTTCCTCCTTCTGTTTCATAAATTTAATTGCAAACATTTTCATAAGCATGCAACTGGAGGAGACTTTTCGTTATGAGAGATCTATACAAATACGAAGAGCACTTTAGAGTAAAACCAACGCGTTTCGCAGCGCATCACTTGTAGATTTTTCTGTAGAGCAGCAGCAGTGGGGGGGTTTGCTTTTCCACAGATATCTCATCCTCGTTTATTTGTTCCTCCTTCGTATGCATGAAAGACAATAAGCCGACGGGAAAAAAAAGAGAAAACACAAATTATTACATGTGTTCTGAAATTCCGTTGACAAGTTTTTTCACCCTAAATAAATTCCGTTGACAAGTTTTTTCCTAAAAATAGTGCCATCTCTTTTTTCTCTTTCTCTTTACAGAAGGATACAAAAATGCTCAATTGCTTGATTTGACGCAAACAAGTTATAAAAATGACCATCGTTTACTGCGTGCAAAGGACTGACGATTTACCTGTTTAAAAAAAAAAAGATGGCGCAGCTTTAATTTTTCGTGCTCTTTTGTCATTCTTTTGATGTCCCTTCATTTTGTTTGAGCACACTTTGACAGTTTATGGATTTACAAACCTAAGCTTCTTGAGTAGTACTTTGAGTAACACATCTATTATTTGAACTGGAGAGTTTGAAATAGAGGATTGGGAATCGTTACACTTTCTATGAGGAAGAGGCATCAATCCGGACAGCAGCAACAACGTCAGGATCCTGGTGGCACTTGGGCTTCGCCATTGTCCACCTAATCGTTTCGTGATCTTGGACGCGTTGGCTTCACTGTCTTTAAACCTTGTCTGCTTTGCAGTATGACAAAAATGAAAGAAACTTTACAAGAAATCCTTCTTTCAAAGTCTTTAACTTGTTACATTTTTTTTTTTTTAGCAAAATTACTCTGCATATATTTTAAATTTGCTGCGAGTTTTCTCCTTTTCCATTGCGAGCTGTTCTCTCAGCTCCTGGCAAAACGTTCGAAAAAGTGACTCTGGTACAGTTTGTTCCCTTTTTTTTTCTTTTATGATATATATCCATTTTTTTTTCACTTGACCTTCCGACCGATTGCATCTTTTCTTCACGTTCTATACATTGCATACAAATCTTTTGCATGGGAAATTTATCATCAGAATGTTATTGACTTTGGAATAAATTCTTGAAAGTTTTCTTTCTATTCATTTTGGTATTGTGAAATAAGAATCAGCCTAAATGTTCATAGCAGGGCAGAGGAAACGATGGATCAACTTTTTGATTTTACATGTGCAATCGACGCCTGCATTGGAAACCAATCCGGAAAAAAAAAGAAAAAAAAAAAAAAAGGAATTCACTTGAACAGCCAGCCAACGATGACATGGAGATGACACTCGAAAGGAGCTTGGGATCTTAAGAGCTGAAACTCCGTTCATCTAAGGGGACGATCGATAGATATTGAGAATTTTGGAGTCTGCGAATGCCATTAGAAAGGTGGGAAAGTTCGGAGTTTCCGTTGATAATCGAGTCGACATTCTCTAACTGATCAGTTTTTCGAATAAAATCGAAATAAATAAAGGAGAAAGCAAAGCGAATAACAGGGAACCGTGAAGCTACAAAACTTCCGTAAAGTGAGGAGTCCCTACATAAATGACGTAGAAAAACTATGTGACATGAGAACGAGTTTTCCAAAATGTTCGAAAGAATATCTGATCAGACAGATGTAGCAGTATGTAATGAGTAACAAATTTATGTCAAAACAGGAAAATAATAACTTGGTAAATGAAATTGTGAGATGAAGAGACAGAAAAAATGCTTGTTACTGCCCCATATTTTGGAAATAAGAAATATATATATATATATATATATATATGGATATATATATATATATATATGTGGATTCAAAAAAGTATCTGATTCAATTCAAATCAATGAATGCAATTTTGAAGCTGAGCCTTTATGAAACAGTGCTCATAAATTGCATAATATGAGGATTTACTTCTTTTTCGGCATTATGGAACAGACAGTGAAAGATGATGCACCAGCAGATGATTGCTTTCCAAGTATCAAGATGTAACTTGTCCTCCGACAAATAAAGTCTTGGAATGCAAATCAGGGAAATGAGAGGATGTTTTTTTTTTTTTTTTTTTTTTTTTTTTTTTTTTTTTTTACAAATGCATGATCGTGCAATGATTTTCACATAGGATGGAAGAATCAGCTTTAGTTTATCTTCAAAACTCGAAGATGTTTTCTCCTGGGTGAGACTGTGCGTGCCGTAGTTGAATGCTCATGTAAGATTTATCATTGCACCTCAAAAGAAGAAAGCTCCTTTGGAAAAGAGATTTCCGGTAAGCTCTTCTTAATATGCAGATAATCAATTCTGTGAACTCTTTGCTGCATTTTTATAATATTTCGAGTTTTTGGTGTTCCATTCGTCACGGTCACCTCGGCCGTGCTCAAAGAATTTTCGTGCTTGGTCCAGAAGCTGAGATGTTTGGCATACGGAGGTGGGAAAACGTTAGAAACCAACATTTTTTTCTGTTTCGAAGAATTTCTTTGCTTTTTCCATCCCTGCTAAAAACACTCTTGCTCGTAGTCTTTCTGATGCGGGAAGTGCACTGAAATTGTAAATTCGTTTCTTTCTGTTTGGAAGATCGCATCTTTGCATCTTCGCACGCTGCTCGCGAAAACCACACATTTCCTTGATTTGCTCTTCATTGCTCCAAATAAGTTAAACGGAAACTCTTATTCTCCTTCAGGATGACCAGTGTTAGAGTAGCCTTTAACGAGCCTTGATCGGGTTGTACGGAAGTATTTTCCCTATAAATTACGAAACTGAGTGCTGGTGCTCTGTTTGGAAGACGCTTGGGTCTTTAGCAGATTCACAGTGGATAGAACCCGCCTGAAGAAAGTTAGTGTTTCCCAAAATTGTCGACTGCAAGGAACGGCGAAAAACTCAAAAGAAATCCGAGGAACCACTGATGTCAAGGGGTCCTTTTTCTCGTTCAAAAAGCACAGACATTGTATTTACAATCATCTGCTCTATGCAGGAACCTGTACGCTAAGGAACACGGTGGACATTCGGAAGCTGAGTAAAAATTTGTATGGCGAAAAGGCAACGAAATGGAAGGAGGGGGGGGGGGGTTAGAGAGAAAAAAAGGTGATGAAATCTTTACAAAGCTATTGCAAACGCCACTCTTGAGCATTTCGATCCTGTGATTCCTTCAAGAGGGGTCCAGGGTATGCTAATGCCACACTTGAGCAAGATTTTTTGCATTTCATCTGCAATTTGCTACATTTTCTGATAAAGTCCCTTTATTTTGCTTAGATAAAAAGATGTCCACAGTGTTCCCTGTCGCTTAAACTCTTTTTAGTTGTGATCAGACGTTGATTCACAAGATGTATTTCGTAATGAATGCAGGCTGACCATCTTAGAGGGTCTGGCATTTTTTTTCTTAATGGCTTACTCCGATTAGGGTAATGAATAACCCCATTTTATGCACAAACTTAAAGGCTACATATACACGACATTGCAAAAAAATCTTTACTTTAAGAAACAGTATCACTACAAAAGCCAGAAATGTTTCAGAATACTCAGTTTAAAACAGTTTAGAAAAAAAAATAACTCATGAGTCTTACGACTTATATAAACGCAATGCCATTCCTGAGCCATTTTCATCGCTACTGTGGTTTTCCCCGATTTAGGCTTTCCGATTACAACGAAGCATGTTGGTTTTGATTTCAGAAATCGGGAACAACATTCATTTTCGGAATAGGGGTCCCTCAAAACCATGCTTTCCTCTTAAAAAAAAAAAAAGAAAAAAATCATTGAATCCAAATTTCACAGTGGACGATCAATGGCATGGACGGACTCCTCAGTTTATGCAATTTACACCTAGGTCGAAGAAAGAGGGTTATCGAAAAATGTATTCAATCGACATTCACCGACTTGTTTTCCCCCAAGCGAAAAATTTCGTGATTTTTCCAACTGCTCGCATCCGCCAAGTGGTCTTATTACTGATCTGACCAGACTGCAAGAGGAATCACACGGGAAGCTGGAAACTGTAGCACTCGATCACATTCATCTCGCGGTTCGCAAACTCTGCACGGAAACGGAAGCTTTCAGCGCTTCCAGCAAGGCTAGGCTCATTCCGGTGCGGTTCCCAATGGAAACCATTGTTTACGTTTCGCCCACTGCTGATGCTCCGCGGCGGACATTTTGGTTTCGACTTTGTCGCCCTCTTCCTCCCAACGTCTTCTCCCCTCCCAGCCGTGGAGTTGGATCGCAACGGGCTTTTTCCCAGGATCATTACTGTTACGATTAATGACTTCTTACTTATTGATAAATGTCTTGCGGCTATCTCGTTCCATTCAGAGAAGGAACGGGTCTTGATAAAAAAAAGTGTTCGTTGCAAATCACCCTTTAGGCGATATCCTTAAGTCTTTCTAGAAGTCGTCTTGTCGTTTTCTTAAAGAGTTTTAGTTTCCCCGGTCCCTTCTTTTTTTTTTTTTCCTTCCTAGAGACTTTTTCAATCTGCCAAGCGCGTTTGTAGCTTCCAAAATGCATGCGTTTCCGTGTTCTTAATTTCAAGAAACCTTTCCGATAGCGCACGTAATAACATTCCCTGGGCAACGACGAGAATCTTCGCTTCAGGAAGAGGGAGGGGGGGGGGACATCAGAAAGAAGAAAACGGAAGAAAGAGATGGCCATCCTTGGATTCTGCAAATTCACGGGGATCCATCAGCCTACTTGCTGTGTCAGTGGAGCTTCAGAAGGTTCCGAACGCACAAAGAATGCCGAATAGAAAGTTGATGCAATCCATATCAGTAAATACTCCATCACCCTGGTTTATTGCGATTCCTCCCACAGATTCATGGTGCTCGTGGTAGAGGAAGGACGCAGGACATTTCCAGGCTGACAGAGTTTGCCCCGTGATTTTCGCGTGTTGGCCGGTGGTGACGACAGGAGAAGTGCACAGAGTTGGTCCTCTTCCGGATGCGAACGACGATGGCACGAATGTGGCGAACCAAGTAGCACGGCTCCAAGCCATTTTGGGGTCATTTCCTCTCCCCTTTCGGTACGGTTGCTGGTCACGAGGAACTGTAAAGACACAGGGGAAAATGGAAGAAGAAGAAAAACGCAATACTTGAAACATGAGATTGTGATTGCCTAGCTCATGAAACTTCTTCTCCAGACGTATCAAACATATTACAGTTTGCATTGTGATAAATGACTGATGCTGATATTCTTTATGAAAAATGATTGAAATTATTCTTTCAAAACTTATTTGTGCTTCGAGAGAAGAAAAAAACTTGCTATTCTTTGCTACTTTGGCGACAAATTTTCAAATTCACGTTCAGGGCCCTCACTTGCGGAGTGTACTGCCAGTTTGTTAAAGTGTTTACCTGTGAAAGGGATTTTTTTTTTTTTTATTTCCAGGAAAAAGAAAAAAAATGTTCATGTAGTGTTGTTGTTGTTTATGAAGCCGGATATCTTCACAGAGGAGAGCAAGTGCAAATTCACTTTGCATTTCAGAATTCTTCTGCAGTATTTTCTCGTTTAGAGGCATAACTTTTTCTCCTCTGTTTAAAGTTTTGGCGTTTCTGATGCCGATAGGGGTTCGATCATAGATCTCCCCAAGCATCAAAAATTACTGAATACCAAATTGCTAAATTTGCTACTTTTTTGTCCTTACTTTTAATTCCTGTTTATGGCTTCTCCTTAGTATGAGAAACTTTTCATCGTATGAGCTTCCACTGATGACTTCTACTTAATGAATTAAAAAAAAAAGTCCTCCTTTTTTTTCCTCGTGTTTACTTTTGCGGAACGTTTCTCGCGAAACTTATCTAATTGCTTTCGGGAAAAGAATTAGAGATTGCTCCATGGCATAGAATGGAACTTCTGCGAATGAAAAGAAATGGAACCAATGCACGAGGTTCGAGCCATCGTGTGCATTCTCTTCTCTCTTGGATACGAAATTCGCAAAGAGCATTCTGTATGTATCCATTCTCACGTACCATTATATACATGCGATGCAAGCCAATTAAGAATTCTGTATGGGATTTCCTTTGAAAAACCTTTGATGTGCAGAGTCTCCGAGTCTACGTTCGTTTGCTGTCCTACAGACCCTGTCCCATGGATAAGAAGCGTTGGTACACCACTAGGTGGTACGTTTTACTGCCCCGTGCTTCTGGTGCTGTAAAAATCGTTTTCCGGAAACAGACAATCCTGTTCTCATGCAGTAATTATATTTTATTGTGTTGAACACGTTTAGGGTAGTACCTCTGAAGGATCTTAAGCTCTCCACGGAGGTATGCGCCGTGGATTCTTAAGAATCTTTTAGTAGTGCTCTGAAAACGAAATGGTAGAATAATTTATTTCTTGTTAGGATGAATTTTTCATTCTTAGGAAGACATTAGCATACAGCTTGTGATTCCACTGTGACACAGATTCGTAATTCAAGCAAGAAATTCACAAGCTGTAAACGATATGAAGTATCTTCTACTTTCAGAAAACGCCTTTTTTTTTGGATCATAAATAACTAAGCTTTTGTAAATCAAGAAGGTATTTATGTTGACATCTTACTTAGCAAGGGATTTCCTGCATTTTTCATCTATTGCTTGTGCTTGCCTGAATTCTCGAGTCAATCTAGTTGCAGTTTAATAAAAAGTTTTTCTGGTTAAAACTGCAACTGGATTGACTCGAGATAGAAAATAAGAAATCCTGATATCAGAAAATAAGTAGATCCTATCTTTGCGATACCGTGGGCTACTTAATACTTACTTACTCAATCGTGGATTTTCTTTGTAGTACAGAAGCTTGTGTGTGTTTTTTTTTTTTTTTCAAGATGGCAACTAAATGAGGTCAGACATACTGATCAGAAAAATCCGTTCTCTTACGACTATATGTAATAGCATTTTATAAAAGAGTGTTGTTCACTGAGTTAGACAACTACCAAGTGCACTTACGACACTGTAAGAGACTTTGAAGTCATTTATCAAGGAGCATTGCCTCTCCATCCATCATGCAGGGCTTTAACATTCTTGGTGCAATGGACGTGACGATCTGTCAATTGAGACCATTCTCAGTCGCCATTTCAGTCACACTAGGTGCACCTAATTAAAAGACTTGTTGTAATTTTTATGCTCCATTTTCACTCTGTCCCTGTGCCCCTGTCTTTATGCTTTGTTTTGTATCCGTAAATCTTAAGTGCATTGTATCCATGAATGCTATGCCAAGTCCCAAATACACCAGAAACCATTTATAAACTAGAATCACTTTTTCTTTTTCTTTTTTTTTAAAAAAAAAACATGTACAAGTTTGGTTGTATAAATCATTTGATTTTCACCGAGAACGAATATCAGCAATGAACTTTTTTTCCTTTCTAGTGAAAATGAGAGATCTTCTTCACCGGAAGAAACTTGACACTTCCCGTAGAGACATTTTCCCTCAAAGCGTCTATGATAACAGTTTCTGCAAATTCTTTGATTTACTCTTGTTTACTCTTTCTCTCCATACGAGCCGCTGCCCATATGATTTTTCTTTGAGACCATCAACGAAGAAATAACAGGAAAAGAAATTGGTTGACAGGAGTCTCTCTGAAAGAAAGTGTGCCATGAAGCCAAGGCTTCGTTTTTGTTCGATTCCACTCTTGTTTAGCACAAAAAGCCCTTTACGAATAGTGCTGTTCGAACAAATATTTTATTTTATTTGGGGAATGTAAGGAAAAAATCAAGATCATCGATGTCATTCAAGAAGTGCCATCGTCATGGCAAGCGGCGGTAACACAAATCGTGGAATTCGATTCTAGAGATAACATTGAAATATGTGTCAAAATATTTATTTTAACGATTCCTTCACCCCCAAGACATATTCTAGCTGTGCATGCACTTTCACTGTTTCCTCAGTCCAGTGGAAAGGTGGAATGAGGTCTATCCTTCAAATTCTACAGCTTTTCTAGAATTTTTTTCGTATGAGATGTTTTTTCTGGCCAAAAAACTTTTAAGCCAGTACAGATGAACCCTTCCATAGAAGGCTCCGAAATGTATTTGTGTGTGTGTTTCTGGTTTCTAGGAGACTTCCTGAAATTTTATTGTGTATCACTAAATAATTCACCAATACGGTTATGAGAAAGCATGCTTCTTTAAACAGCTTTATGGTAGCGAAATGAAAATTATAAATTCTATTTTGCATGTAAACATCTCTCGTCGATGCGTGCTATTTCCATCAACTTCCCTGTGATGCTGGAAAGTGGTTCCACAAAGGGGCCTTGCTTTCTAGATCCCCAGAATTTTGATCAATTGTGTACGATCTTCAGTCGAAACAAGTGATAACAGTTCTTCTTAAGAAAAGTTAGTTAAAAAAAAGCCATCATCTTTCTCTTTTTAGAGCATTTAGCAGCATATCGAACGTTATTAAATCTAGCATTGCAAACAAAGTCTAAATCAAGGTATTTGCTTCGTTTCAATCAAAATGAAGCATGCATTTATATGAGGGAGCCTTTTTAAAGTTATGAGCGTCGTGAGCTCAGTGTGAGCTGGATCTTAATGTGGAAACGAATGGATTATGAAAGTTTTCTGAACATATTAGAATAAATCATGGTCCCATTCTAGAGCAGAGTTGCTGATCTCAAAAGATTTCATGTAGCTTCTACCTTTAGTATCGCTTTCTACTGAGCTGAACTTCCAAAACTTGCCCAAGAAGATAGGAGAATCATTAGGAACAGCGCAGTCACAGGTCGCACAGCTTATTCATTTACATAGTGGTATTGCTCTGAAATTATGAAAAAAGTTGCATCACGTGAAAGCGCACAATCCCAGACAGGCATACGCTTTTAAGTGGTGGTTTTATCTGCGGGTAAACCGTGTTCGAGGAACATTGTACCGATCAGTCTGAATTTCATTGAGACGAAATATATAGCCCGTGTCGGCGGGTATTTAATCTGGACGGCTGTGATCATGGACCTAGTTATTTAAAAATAGCAAACGATCTTCAATGCCAAGCATCTCACTAATTTTAATAAATGACTGACTGTATCTCTCGTTTTATTACTTCTTTTATCTTTAAGCAGAATCTCAACAGTGAAAGTTACCTGCGCGGAAGTGAAAATTCATCTGATGCTGCGGAACGCATCAGGACCCCGTACCCTGTTCCCGAACAAAGGAAGCAGAAAATGATTGTTTGAAATTGAGTTTTGAAAAAAAAAAAAAAGCAGAAAACGAAACGAAAACCTTGAATATCTTTTGCATATTTTTTTGGTTGATAACTGAACAAAGCATAATAAAAATGGGAACCCTGGGGCTCCAGAAAGGAAAACACGAAAAGATGGGGTGGGTTGCAGGTGTTCAAACGTATCGGTTTGTTCTTGTTCTGGGAAGTAACGATGAATTGCATCCAGGTTTTCCAGATGTGGAAATCGATAGGGAAGTTGTCCGTGATGAACACATCGGCAGAGTGTTTCTGTGTAATTAAAACTATTCACCCACCGGCAAAACACTGGCAATGTGTTACCATCGTCATTTGTAACTTTTTCAAACATGCCTTCGGATCGGTCGCTCCAAGGTTCCCGCATCCTGTGTTTCCTATTTCTGGAAGTAGCGTTTGGTGGTGCCATGTTTTTAGCTGATGGTCATGGAATGCTAATGGGAAACGTAGCAGAAAGCCTGGAACCTGTGTCACCAAAAGGATAACGCTTTTATTTCAGTTACTGCTCGGCAGTCAATTTATTTAAATGTATACAGGCCAACAGGTATTTACTTTTGCAATATTAGGAGATTCTCTTTACCGTAGTACAATGAACACCATCCACATTTCGAGATCAGAGCCGTTATACTTTCTGTGGCCATGAAATGTTTGCATTGCACAGGCATATACAATTATCAGTCGTATTGTAATGTACAGCGTAAAATGCGCCTCGTGGCCATAAGCATGTATACTCCTAGTTTTTTTGACGTTGAGAATAAAAGGACAAAAGGTTTGATACAATTACTTGGAAGGAGAAATGCATGAAATTTAATTCCATAATTCCCATTTAGGACTGCAGTGAGGTTTGTAAATCATGTTGCAAGTATTAAATTCGTCTGTGCCGGATTAATTTATTTTTTCACAGGTTGCTCTCCTTTTAAAATGTTCCATGATTTCCAAACATATATACTTATTCCCATTCTTCATCATGCTCACCCCAAGTTCTTCATCATGATCACCCCATCATCATCACCCCAAGTTGTACTCTTACATATCTGTTAAACATACTTGCAATGAAAGCATAATTATTCTGTTTTGAAGATTCTCATACGGTGATCTCAAGTTTGAGATTTAGATGTGTTCTCATCCAGTAACCCTACTTTTCAAAGAATGATAGAAGAAGCAGTTCACAGTAATGCTTAAAATTTTCCAAATCAACACTTCTTCGTGTTTTTTGTTTTTTTTTTTTCCACCAAATTCTGCATGTTTATCAGTATTTGGTGATAGCACATTTCATGTTGGCCCTCTGTAAACATACAAAGAGATGTTTCTAACTGCCTATTAAGATTGTGTGGCAGATTGAATAGTATTCTTCCGAAAAACTTATAAAGATTCATGAATTTATAAACTTCTTTGCTTACTTTCTGCCTGTCAGTAATGGCCAGTGGCACATCTTGATGTGTTGTATTTCAACCAAATTAGCCAGGGAGCCCACCCACACCAAGCAAGCATGCATCCTATGTGATGCTAGAAGTGGGGGCTGCAAAATGGCATCGTTTATGTGAGAGGAACATGAATAAAAAAAAAAACATTTCCGTTTTGAATGTCTAATTTTGTCAAACTTATTAAATATTTTTATTGTACCTGGTTTTAGTTTAGTTTTTTTTTTGTCTGTGTGTGTGTTTCCAAATGTTAGCATTTTCTTTCCCCAACTAATAAGAGGGGTACTACTGGTCATTGAAGAGCAGGAACAATTTTGCATGGGGGCGTTTCTGGGCATCCAAACCCAGTCGGGATATCCTGGTGGGAAGATGCAGTTTTTTGCAGCATAAGCAGTTTTCAGCTAATGGGAGCTTCAGTGGAACTTGATGCCCAGGATGACTTGTAAAGCCCTGGTTTTCCAGCAGCATTTGCGATCAAAAAAAAAAAACAAAAACCGTGGATATTCCTCGGCTCTCAAGAGGCCGGGGCGCGTCTGCATTGAAGTTTTGTCATTTCTAGGATGGCGTAATTGAGAGTAGGGTGGTTATCATATAGTTTCACTCATCGCATATAAAACACGAGCTCGCCTTAAATCTCTAAGGAGAAAATCGGTTCCCTTGAATTGCTTTCTTCAAGCTTTCTAAAAGAAAAATTCCTGCTTTTGGAGAAAGTTTTGTCTCAAATATCTCCGTCTCAATTTCACTTCACTTATCGCCGTGATTTTCCACTGCAGCAGCATTTGGTTTATTGAACCACGATGGCCCAACTTTTGCTGCCATGGCTTCTGACACTCATCCCAAGACAGGGAGCATGGATCCAGCAGTGGATGGGTTCGGATTGGTGTGCATCCGACGACGACCCCGGGCTCCCCCCCCCCTTCCTGCAGGGCACTTCTGCGTCTGGCCCACCGAGGGCATAGGAGAATGCTACCGCGTTTTGTATACATCGAATTTAGTGGACGAAACGGAAACCATTCTTTGCGTTGCATGGGATCGTGCCGAACCGGGCACCAGTTCTGGGGAGGTTAGATGTGCTTTCCGATGCTGGATGAATAATTTCTCCGTCTATTTGCTTCATTTCGACACTTGTGTTCCATTTGCGTCTAATGCAGGCATCTCATTGGCCGAAACTTCCTTTTTAGTTTTCAAGTGTTTCTTCTGGGAGAGATCAAAGATTCCCATTTTCATTCCAGCTTAAGCATTACGGTAATCATAAGACTGGAAAGCACTTTCGTTTTCATCTGATATGGAGCTCGCAAGTTTCTTGCCAATTCAGGTCCCCGCTCTGCATTGCATAAAGCTTGACATCAGCAGAGGTCTCGTTTGTCGAGATCCCATAGTCCGATTCCCTGTCTACGGATTTGGTATCACATTCGTTGCTGATTCTATGAATGCCATTGGGGAGAGCCGCCTCCGATGCCGCTGGCGGTTATTTATCCGGGTGTTCGGTGTTGCATAGGGTACACGTGACTTTTCCGATCACTGTGTATATGCGTGGATTATTCGACACACTTTTTCAGGATTTTATGGACACGGGCTTTCAGCCTCAAATGTGGTGAACATTCTGGCTGCCAATCTTGAATAAACTACGATGATGCTTTCTAAAGACCGAGTGGTCAGCTCAGTGGGGAGGGGAGGAGGGGGAGGGGAGGGTGATCTGCGATTTCTTTTGACGGAACTGTTGATTGTCACTGATGGTTATCGTTCAGTTGATATCCATTTACACTGGCTTCCTTTCAGATGTGAGGCTGCTGTGCAGCAGCGTCCTTATTTGATGTGGCCTTTCTTGGAATGGTGGTGGTGGACGCCACTCGCGGACTAGAAGTGACCCGGAATATTGTTCTGTCGGAAACTTAAAATAAAGATGGATCCTCTCGCCGGATCAACCAAACTGCTTTCTCTTGTAACTGTTATTACCGGAATGCACCTGAGGATCATTTGCTGGAAAGCGCTGTTTCAGCGGAATCGCGTTTGTCATGGGCAAAAACAGCAAGAGCTTGTGGTATGACGAACGTGCCTGTTTCAACAGCTGCGACCCGCAAATTATAGCACTGCTTCGCGAGATTGTTTGCTCTTCTCTTCCAAGGGTCCGAACTATTGCTTGTTGAAGCACGTTGCTGCCAAAGCACGTAACGATTGCAGTCTTTTCGTCCACATGCGATGGCGACACGGTGGTGAATCTCAAGAGGATGCGCGGAGGCAGTTTCCTCAACCACGCCGGCATGAGCTGCAACAAATTCCTCGCACGGATTCTTGCAGCTGAACGCCATGAAAGTCTTCGCAGGCTCTCGTGGGCCCGACCAGTGTCGGAGATGCCGCTGTTGTCTCTGCAGCAGCTGTTGCAGTTTTTGTCCTGGAGGAAAGCTGGAACCGTCGACTAGGGATGCCTTGTTACGAATATTCGAGTTTTGTCCGAAGTCCAGTAGTTCGAAGCTCATTTACTGATCGCTTCATCGAATTACCTCGAGTGGAGATAAAGGAGCGTGCAGAACGGACATCTGAATTTTCTCAGGCGTGTTGTCTCGCTCTGCTCTGCAGTGTTGACGCTCAGTTTTTTTTTGTTTTTTCCATTTTCGCTCACAGAATGAGAACGACGGACTTACCACCTTCTCTGTGGATTGGAATCCACAGAGAAGGTGGTTCGCATCTCCATGGCTCAATGGACTTAGAAGATTTGTAGAAAAACTGAATGTGCTAGATCGCTTATGATGTTTTCATTTCATTCCGAGACCATTCGCATCTTGCTGTATTCTTTTTTTTATTCTATTTTGCATACTGCACAAATAAATGGAAATTTAACAGTGGCACCTCTAAACTATCCCATTGGCGCATGCACTTTCCTGCGACGTGAAGAGGATTCCCCAAAGTTCCCGGTTTCCTAAGAGCGAGTTCCTAGGCGACGCGGATGGCTTTCTGGCTGTCTGATGGATATCTGGTGAACGGGAAGGTTTAATTCTGGCCGTCTCAATGGCTCCAGCAGAATCCATTTTCAAGATTCTACGCCGAGCCATCAGGGAGTTTTGAAGCCATGAAATGGGTAATTGAAAAGTTTCGATTCCTTTTGGAAATTTTTTTGAGCGTTTGAAGGAATGGCCTTGTTCAGAAGATGCAGCCATCAACTCGGGGAAGAAAAAAAAAAAATAAAATGGCAGCGCATAATTGTATTTCAGGAATGTTCCGCAGAGAGGGATCCGACACGGACGCGCTGCGTGCAAGAAGATTATTTGTGTACCTAAAAGTGAGTTCCAGAAAATATACGGCAGCACCCTTTGGAAAATCGGCAAGGATCGTGGAGCAGAAATAATTTTCGAAAGAGCAGAATTATCCATATTCGAGGGGAGAAAAAACACGTACACACAACACACACATAAACACACACATTTCAGTCCAGTCTTTTATGGAGTCGCAGTATGGAAAAAAATGGTTATCCTTCAGCCAAATCGTAGCTCATGCTGTTGCATAAAATGGCGTTCCACAAAGCCTACTGAACGGGAACTTTCGTGCGTGTTGCTGCAGATCAGAAGAGCGGCAGATTCCTTCGCCGCCGGTAGCGTTTTGGTTTTTGCAGTCGTGGATTCTTTTAAAGTGTTCTCCAGGCCGCGCTTTGGAGACGCGCCCTTTCCTCCTTCCTAGAATTCGGTCTCATTGCTGTTTGAGGTTTCCGCGTTCCTTTGCAAAAGTACGATACCTCCTCTTACTCCCGTGTACAGAACGGATTTCGGATTCTCTTTTTCTTTATGTGCAGGGGCGTTTGCGTGCAACCGGTCCATCAGTCGTTCACTTTATGATCTGCTCTTTCCCTGCACGTGAGCATTTGGCTCATTCTAAAATCGCAGAATGAATAATAGGTTTAGAAGAGGGACGATTTGGTTGTGGTCGTTCCCGCCGTTTGCTTGTGGTGCAAATTTCGCCCGTCTGCGAGTAATGCGAGAGAGGTCTAGTGTTTCGTGTTCCGTGTCTCGCGAAGCCATCAAGCAGCACGGGCACGTACGACTCGGATTTGGCTGGCGCCACGGGAAAGCAGCTGTTCAGGGAGTTTCGCCCGTTTCGTTTATGCGCACGCTTTGGATTTTTGGACCGATCTCCACTGGGGACCGCGCGTCCTCAGACGTGGCCCAGCAGCTGTTTCCAGCCACCCTCGTGCAATTCTCCAAGCTCTCCAGAAGTATTTTTTTCGGAAATGCTGCCTTCTTCGCTGGCCACGAAAAGAATTCGTCTGACGAGGGTGAAGCTGGAACCTTTCCGCTCGAGAGTCAATGCTATTAGGTTGTGCTCTTCGACAGTTTGTTCGTCTGTCTGCACGTCTCGATGGAGGGCACGGTCCAAGCCTGCCACAATACTTCGGTATGGCATTGAGGAAAGGAAAGCAGCCGCACTCTGTCTCTGGCTTCTTGACAAGCGTGACGCCTTGACAAACTCTGGAAAATGACGAGGAGTGGAGAGCGAACGCGCAGGTGTGCTCCTTGACGAGAACGAGGTAGGGGATGACGGCTGCTGGATGCACAAAAAAGGGAAATTTTGTCATCCTTGCCATCATCGTTTGTTAGACGAACGAAGACTTGCGTCACCAGCACCGTTGAGCTCCTGCTGCCTTTCCTTTGTATTGAGGACCTCGGAAGGGACGGATTTCACGAGAGCAGATCGGTCCTTGGTTCGCAAAGAAACCTGTGTTTCTGGGGTGTCATTCTACAGAACGTTGAGAACGCATCCTCATCCATCCAGTTGCTTCCATTTGAGGGCATTTCCCCCCCCCCCTTCCAGAGAGGCCATAGCCGCCTTGCATCATCATCTGGTGATGGGAAGTCCTGGACTGGTGGAGTCGTTGGCTGTCGTGCTTTAAGGAAAACGGGCAGATCGTCTGGCGTTGAGACTGACGACAGCGGATCGACATGGGGGCAGCATCAGCGTCCGCCTTGTTTCAGGGACCACCAGCAGAGGTCCTTGGCTTACAGATTCACCCGCGCGCACGCGGAGATTCTTCAAGGACCCAGTGAGAAAAGGGAGAAGGAGAGGGACGACGATGAGGAGGAATTTTCTATGGAGGAACAGCTTTAGGATGCTCTGGCTCTTTGAACAGTTTCTGGGGCCACTTCAGCGGTTGGAGAGGCGAATCCGAGGCTCAGGTACCCCTGTTAGAGCGGATGCGAGAGCGAAGAGTTTTTTGTGGAGCTTCTTGCTAGATCACTCACTTTGCTTTCATCGAGTTGCCAGGTACCAAGATGACGGTCCTGCTCGTCCGTCAGCGCACAAACGCAACCCCTAAACAGGTCTGTGCTGGTTCATCGGGAGTTGAGAACAGCCTGAGGGCGGAACCCGAGGGGTCGAGGAAAAGCAGCTTGAGCTGATCCAAATCTCCCCCTTTTCAACCTACCAGTCGGTTGTTATGGATACGTGCAGCAGTCTGGAGGGTCGTTTTTCCATGATACACGCTGAATTTCCAGTAAGCCGTTCGACGACGACGCAGGCAGAGACGGAAAGGTGAAAAGGGAAAATTTGGGTGCTTCGCGGGTTGGGGCTGGAAGTCCCACTTCCTCGTTTTTTCCAAGCTGGTCATCGGAGGGGTCTCTGCATACGAAGCCGTACGCGAGCCTCTCTTTCGCACGGAGGGGGAGGGAGAAGGGGGGGGGGGATGCGGCGTGTGCTGAGGTGGACGCGCGCGCTCCGAGGCGGTGATGTCCCGCTACGCCCATCCGCCCAAGGCACCGAAGCGGCGACGCCCGATCTATCCGTTGAGAACTCGATGGCCCTTGTACTCGCGAAGCGTGAAGAGGCGTCCGCACCTTTTAATTGCCGAGATAACACGCTCCGAACGCGTCCTCCATGGACGGACTCCAAAGCGCAGTCCCCCTCCCCCCCTTAAAAATGAAAAATAAAAATCGGAAGACCTCAAAAGGACTCTTTGCTGTTCACCTTCCTGACCGCGGTAAGTCACGCGGTAATTGAATGAAGTCCCATCGCCACCCGTTCCTGCCTTCGCTCATCGGCGCCCGGTACATGCAGAGACGCCTCCCAGCCTGACATTGACGTGGAGAGAGACCATCGGCGGAAGTGTGCCACTGCCCATCAATTAAAACCTCACCGAAATTGATACAATTTGGCTGGGGTGGGAACACGCAACCTTGCAAGTGATCTTGAGAGCGGAAGAGAGGCGGCGAAACGCGTGCTCTTCATTTCGCAAGGTGCTGGATGCTGAAATGGATCGATCTGGGGATCCCCAGGATGCCTTCGAAATGACCGTCATGGTCCCGGCGTCATCGTGACGACGGACGTAAAAAAAAAAAAAAAAAAACCAAAAACAAAACACGAAAAAAAAAAAAAAAAAAAAAAGGGAAAGCGAGAAAGATCGAGAGCTCCTCCCCTCTCATATTTCATCTCGCGAGCTGCGCTGGACCGAACTGTCGCGAGGGATTTCCTTATCCGGGGGCGCGCCCTGCGCAAGAGGAATCCGAGAGAAACCATCGCGAAGTGTTGGTGTGGCAACTGTGCGAGGAGAACCGGCTGACTGTGTTCGTCCGTGTTTTCTCACCCTCCTCTCACCCTTGGAGTCCGAAGAGATCTTTGGCGTCGAGGAAAACGAGACGACGGACGAGCTTTTTCCGTCCATCCTTGAGTCAGTCGAGGATCCTCATCGCAGTGGATGGATTTGACGCTCGCGAAGAACCACTGGGATCAGGGAATGAGGAGCGGGAGGCTGGCGTGTTCTGGTCGGAGGTGCTCCCCCCCCCTCTCGTGCTCCTCGACGCAGCATCCGGAAGCACGGAGGGGGGCGGTGAAAAAACGTACACCCCGTAGCCGGCCAGCGTGCCCTTCTTCTTCTCGGGAAATCCTCCCTTCCACGCGCGTACACACGCCAAGGGTTGCAGCCGTGCCTTCCTTTTGCTTTCTACCTCTTTCGTTCCCCTTAAAGTGGCAGGAGTCGACGCTGCGGCTGCTGCACTGCGACCTCCCGTGCAACATCCGCCGGCATCACTGGAAACGCGGTGCGTGGACCCAAACTGTGCCAGGTGCGGGGAGCGCGGATCCCTTCTGCACGTCCTAGTGGACTGGGTTGCCCTCCAGCCCCTCTGGGAGCGCTTTGCCGTGACCCTAGGAAACCCCGGTGGCACCACCAGGGACGCATTGTGACCCCTACTCGTTCGCGGTGCTCTTTGGCCAGCAGCCTCGCTAGCAACTACTGCTGTCTACGGTCTGGAGTGATACAAGAGGAGAGTGGAGAGATAGGGATGCACTTTGCTACCCAATTCCTGAGGATGGCAACAAGATGGCCCCACTTGGAACATATGCAGCGTGAACTTGCCAGCATCCTCGAAAAAATCCAGAGGACCGTCCCCAGCAAAATGTGATCCCTCCCCGGACCCCACCTACCCCCAAGTTTATTTATTTACTTTTTTCTTTTTGTTTTTTTTTTTCTTTTTGTTTGCCTTCTCCTCTCTGCTGCCGGAGAGAACCTTACCGGTCTGCGTCCTGGAGACCCGGCAGGTTCCCTTTGAAATGGGCATGGCTGGACCACTAGCCCTGCCAAAAAAGTTGAGAATGTTTATTTGTTTATTAATTCTTTGGATGCAAAACTCATCGGATCGAAACGTTCCGTTTTGATCTCACGCGAGTGGCAGGAGCGACCTCTGTGGACGGAGTGCTTCTTCGCGTACCGCGTACTCTATCGAGGTACCGACTGACTTTGAAAAGTGCTGATTAAAGTCACCACTGTAATTGTTTATTTACACCACATTGAATAAAATATTTTCATTTTTCCCACGCATATATTATGTATTTAAAAATTGTAATTATCATTCGAATAAATCAATAACTCATTCACATTTTTAAGACACCACAAAGATGAAAAACAATATAATAAATTCAATACAACACCGAGAAAAAAAAAGAATTGCAAGCCGACATAAAAGGAATTTCGTTTACTGTCGTTGCCAAGGGAATTATAAGAAGGTGAGCTTATGGTCCGTCTCACACATTGTTGGTGCTAACTTTTGTCGCGAGTACAAGGTAAAAACAAGGCTTATGGTTTGCCAGTTGTATGGATGCGCCCAAAGCCCTCAAAGAGTTACATCAATGCCCCGGCGCACCCGGGTGACAACTCTGCCTACGCCGTGAAGGTGGCCCCGGTTCGGGAGAAAACGGCTGGGAGCAGGAGCGTGCCCGGGGCAACTGGCTCCACCAGCTCGTGTTGGGGTGGTCGTTTCCGTGACGTCGGAAGGTGCCAGAAGGCAGGGGGCGGTGCAAGGAAAAGCACCCGAAAGGGACGTCGGGAACTCGCGGGACAAAGACCGAGAGGGAACCCTCCTGGGGAAGCGTCGTCTTCCCCGCCGCCCGCCTTTCTCGTCCGGGACGGCGCCGCCCTTGTTCCGCCCTCACCCTCCGTCCGTCCTGTTCTGGGAAAATCCGCGCAAGGAAAGAGGAGGTGATCCCGACCCGGACATCTCCCGGGGAATCCGTCGATCCCTAGGAAAGCGCGTAGTAGATCAGCAGATCCGCGACCGCCTCGTGGCGCTTCGGATGGGAAGCGGACGAGTAAAGGGAAGAAGGGGCACGCTGTTGGAGTCCATCCCTCATTCACCCGACCTGAGACCGACCCCCGCGCCCTCCCGCTCCGCTCTTGCTTTCCGCTCTGCAGAACTGAAAGTCTCTCAAAAAACTACTACAAAAAAAATTCCTTCCCTCTCCTTCTTCCCTCCTTTCCCTTCTTCTTCCCCCCCCCCCCTTCCCAAAGTGCTCTTTTGCAATGGGTTTCCTCATCGTCAGAATCCGCAGCCGCTCTCGAGCACGGACGGTTCCTCAAGAACTCTCTTCGGACCCACTCGACTGGTGGCGGGCGGGCAGCATCTGGGCTCCAGATCGGACACTCCAGGGGGAAGAGAAAGTAAGGGAAGGGGCAAAAGGGAAAAGAAAAAAAAAGTATTTGTTTACTTCGGCCCTCTTGACCTGTGCGATGCCTTCCTCTCCCTCCCCCCCTCCCTGGCAGCACATGAAGAGGTCAGTCTTCGAGACTGAGGCTGCGCCTGCGTCCCCAGAGAAGTCGCGTCGCACTGCGCTTCTCCCTGCGTCCGTCCGCTCTTCTCCCCCGCGTGCGCAGCTGCGGATCCGGGAGCGCGGCAAAGGTGACCCGAGGGAGAGCTCAGAGCGACTCCGTCCGTCCGTCCCTCCTCGCACGCTCCTCCCCCTTCCTCTCCTGCCCGCGCCACCCTTCGGTCATCCTCGGGGGACTCCCAGGGAGGAAGAAATGCATCGGGGGCATCAGGGGGCGGGTGGGGCTGTGAAACAAGATGTCGCCCTCGCCTTCCACCTCCGTCTGCCGGCGTGAGTCTTCCTCGAGGACCTCCCTCGGAACCCAAGTGGCACACTTCCCCGGAGGAGCGGTCGCCGCTCCTCCGGGGAAACAGGGTAGCAGCAGCGAGAAGGGGGGCTGTCGGGCTCTCTCGAGTGAGCAGGCGGAGGTTCACGCAGCCAGCGGGTGGTGCGGGCCGTTGCGCGCAACTGACACCGACCTTCTGCGGGGGATGGGGGGAGGGGGGAGCTGATGAGCTTGCGTTCTCGCGAGCGACGGGCGTCCGAAGGCAGCGCGGCCTTCTTCCCCACCGCTCCTCCTCCTTCCCAGCGATTATGCCAGATGAAGGAAGGGCGCGTGCGAATCAGTCGGGGGGCGACCCCGTAGGGACCACCCTGATGAATCCAGGAATGCTCCATGGCAAGGGATCTGTCCCTTTTCGCTCTCGAGAGGGAATCCTCGCTCTGGTTGTCTCCGGAGAAAACCTTCCGAATTGTGAGGATTCGCTCCCAGTTTCCCCCTCTCAAGAGAACCCTGAAGGGAGCAGCGCGCCACCCACGCTCTGGAGAGGCGATCCCCCGTATTTCATAAGGAGAAACTCCATGAGTGGGGGGGGGGGCGGATCCATTCGTACGGCTGGAGTGGAGAATCTCAAAGAGCTCCTTGGTTCCTGGAGGGACCCCGGAGGGTCAACTTCCAATCCTAGCCGGTCAATGGGGTCGTTCAGGATCTTCCACCAGTGCCGCCGCATCCGAAGCCAACCGAGGGGCCAACCAGCGTCACCGTCCGTATTGCGAAGGGAGAGAATCCAAAATCCACGACGCCCCCCCCCCCCCAACACTCCGATTCCTAGGAGTCAGCCGTTCCCCTCCCCCGGGCGCGATTCGAACTCGCGACGCCTGTGCGTACCCGGGAGCGGCGGGGGAGCAGCGATGCCAGCATGTGCTGGGACCCCGCTTTGGACTATGGGAGGTCGAGCCCCTCGCTCAGCCTGAGGCGGCCAAGTGGAGGACCGGACCCCTCTCGACCAGGTGGGAGTCGTCCGGACGGAACGAACCCGACCAACAACGATCGGCCTGCGGCTGGGGGATCCGGCCACGAGGGACCAACCCTTTTGGGTAGCCGCCGCCTTCGGCCCCGACCCTCAGCTTCCGGCGAGATCAAGGCAGGAAACCTGGGAGGAGGAAGAAGGAAAAGAGGGCTTCCGATCCAGGGGCATTATTCCTCCCTGGATCTCCTCCACAGGATGACGGACCCCGTATCCTGACGAGCGGGGAGTCGGGAACTGCAGAGCGTTCTCCCGGGGGCCTGGAAGGGGAGGGATCGGACGGAGGGCGTGCCTAGAAGAGTCGATCCGAGGACTTCTCTTCCGGCGGCCGGGAACGAGGCGCGCGCGGGGTCTCCTGCGCGATTCCTCCCCGAAAGCGGCGATGCGTCGCAAACAGGGCAAGCAGCCACCTTCCTTTCCCCACCCAGCTTTTCACCGCGACAGGGTACGGAGAGAAGAGATCCTTCGCCCTCTGGACGGCGGCCGCGGCGAAGGAGCGCCCGAGGCGCTCGAGCCGATCGGCGCCTTCGGCAGAGGACCAAGCGGGGCCAGGGTGGTGCGAGAGTCGCAAGGACGCGTGGGCGGCATCTGATCGCTCCTGGGCGCTGGGGGGGGTCGTTCCGCGCGCGCTTTTTGAACCGCATCTCTGGGAGCGGGGAGCTCCGAAAACGCCTCAGGGTGCTGGAGCAGGGAGAGGCCTTCCGTGTGATGATGGACAGGCTGGGGGATCCGAGCACGGTCGTGACAGCGGCATCTGACGTCCGCAAGGTCGTAGAAAGAATCCCTCTCTTTCCGGACACACTGCTCCGATAGGCTCGGCGCGCGCACGGACGCATTTTCATGGGAACTCGTCTTGGCCGGGGCAAGGACGAACGCCGACTCCACAAGGCTGAAGATGCTAGCGAGAGTCCGTCCGCCTGTCCACCTGCGTTCCGATTCTGGACGGCGTCCTTCTCTCACCCTCTTCCCTTCCGTCCGGCCCGCGTCCTCCGAAAGATTCCCCCAGATGGCGGAGGGCGTGCTCTGCCCTTTCCCTGTCGTGCGCCGACGAAACGTCGACCAGGCGGTTGAGGAAGGGGAGGACGTCACGGCGACGGAGGATGAAGGAAAGGAAAGGAGAAGGAAGAACGGAGCAAGGAAAGAAAATAAGAAGAAGAAGAGAGGAAAGGCTAAGAGGAAGAGGAGAGAAAGAAGAGAGGAAAGGAGGAAGAAAAAGGGAAGAAGGGAGTAGGAGGAAGGAAAGAAGAAGAAGAGAAAGGGAGGAAGAGGAGGGGAAGAGAAGGAAGAAAGGAAGAAGAAGAGGGAGGGAGGAAGAGAGGAAGGGAAGAAGTGAGGAATTGACGAAGAAAAAGGGATGAGGAGGAAGGGAGAAGAGGAAGAGAAAAAGGAGGAAGAAGGGGAGGCATGATAGAGGCGAGAGCGAGAACCAACTTGCCCACGGTCCGCTGCGGGTCACTGAGGCGTAGCTCAGATGAGTAGCTCGAGGCACTGAGCGTTCCCACGAGAGCGGTCTCCTCCAAGGAAGCTGTGGAGGTCTCCCGGGCTGCGAGCGCACCAGGAGGTTGCCGACCAGGGGAGAGATGCCTGTTGGGGTCTTTAGGAGGTTTTGCAGCCTCCACGCCGCAGCCAATTTGGCGCTGGCCCACGCGCTCCTCGTCCCCCGCCGCAGCAACCCAAGGGAAGAGGCTTGCCGGAGACGATCTATGGGAAGGCGCGCTGCGAGCGAAGGGCGCGCACGCGCATGTTCCGCCCCGGGGACTTTCAAGGCCGGAGACGGCGCGGTCCGCCGCGGGCTCTTCGGCTCGCGTCTGGCCGTTGGTCTTGTCGCCGAGACGCAGGAGCTTCGGAAGAGGAGCCGGCAAGCGGGCAGCCTCCCTGTCTCCCCTTCAGCCCGTCTTTCCGGTCCGTCTCTGTGGCAACTGAAGCGGAGGCGGCTCGTTACCTTGCCGTTCTCGAGCAGGGTGGGGCGGATCGTCGGAGCGTCTTCCCCCCCTCCTTCCCCCCTTATCACTCCTGGCTCCGGCCGGGATCACATGTCTCGAAGAACGGCTCTCCCGCAGCCTCCTGGCGCCGTGGAGGCAAACGCTGGGCTTGCATCCCGTGAGATGTCCTTCTGCCGCCGTCTTTAAGCACAGGTGGTCCCGTTCCGCAGTTCCTCGACGGGTTGCTCCTCGAGTCAGCCGCCTCGGCGATGCTAAAAAAAATAAAAAATATAAAAAAAACAAAGACGGAAGTCTTGCAGAAGGCCGGCTGCAAAGAAGACTGGGAGTGGCAGAGTTTTCCGGAAGACCTCGGGAGCACTTTCGGAGGCGCCCGGAAGTCGAACGCAGGAGCATCTTGAGATGATTCCGGAAGCTGCGCAGCTGCCGAAAACATTTAGATGTTCCTCCTCAAGGTCAAGCGGAAGGCGGCTCGTCCGGAGGTCCGAGCTGAGAAGGAAAGGAAACAGGTACTCTCTCCCTTGTCGAAAATGGAGAACGGGAGTTGGGAACACGCAGCAGGGCTTGCGCTGGCCTAAAGAAGGGAAGGGCTTGTCCTCGACCTTGTAGGAATCACAGGGTAACGACCGAGTCGAGCAAGGAAGCTGTGCTTCTTCTTCCGCATCATCGTCTCCTTGCTAAGCAAGCCCGAAGACACGCTCACAAGGACAGGCGGCGCTTTCCCCTTCGAGGGAAGAGATGCCTAGGAATCGAGACGCTTTCTCCCGAGGATGCTGCGAAAGCACAAGTTGTGTAGACGTTGAGACGTGCCGCGCATCCCAACGATCCATGCCTCTCCGAACAGCAAGCGGCCGATCTCGCAGGTCGTGGAGGATAGGAGGGAGGACAAGGAAAGAGGAGGAGGAGGAGAAAGAGGAGGAAGGGAGGAAGGGGAAGAGAAGAGGAGGAGGAAGAAGAATAAGAGAGGGGGAGGAAAGGAGAAAGGAAAGGGAAGGAAAAGAGGAAGAGGAAGGGAATAAAAGGAGGAAGGAGAAGGGAAGAGGAGTAGGAGGAAAGGAAAGAGGAGAAGGAAGATAAAGGGAGGAGGAGGAAGAAGAGAAGAGGAGGAAAGCAAGCTGAAGTAGAAGAGGAAGGGAAGCGGAGATGGAAGAGGAGGAAGAGGAAGGAAGAAGGAAGACAGGACTTTTTCGTCCCGCAAAGAGTTCACTCTTTGAGGGCCAGAAGAGTCCACAGCAGCTTCGGACAGACTGGAGCAGTCTAGTCGGAAAGGTGTGGGGTCTACCCGCCTCTTGGAGACCGACGGCCTTTCACCCGGGGGCTCCGGGGCGCTCAAGAACTGTTAAGAAGGAACAAGCGAGTAGAAAATGCTGTTCCCGAAGCAACAGCAGCCAAGGAGTTTAAAAAGAGGGCTCACCAGGGTCGTTTTCTGGGGCTGTGAGCAGCGGAGGGGGGAGGGAAGGGACGGTAAATGAAGGGAGGGTGAACTGCGGGAATGGCCTTTGGTTCGAGTCGCTTCTTCCTTCTTTGTGACGGCGCGGGACGCTGGCGGTCTCCTTGACGTCGTCTTGCAGGAGAGGTCGCCCTCACGTGCCCGCGGCGACCACGCAGGTGACCTTTCTGTGCCGCGCCCGACACTCCGATGCACAACACCACGGCACCTCGTCACACCATGCGGCGCCTGCCGGCTCTCCGCCTGGAGCGAGGGATCACCGCCGCAGCAAGTTCTTAGCAGCATCTCAGCGCGGATGACAGCCTTCGCCAGAGTTCCTCGGAGGCGCCGCAGTCCAGCAGCGGGCGCGGGAACCAGAGAGCGCGATGCCGCGCGCTTTGGGACAGCCCCGGGCGGCAAAGGACTGATGCTTGGAGAAGAGCGAAGAGCGGCAGCGCCAGTTCGGCGCCCGCCTCCCCTCGAAGCGCGCTTTCGAAAGGGACGATCGGGCGCTCGTAAAAATTCACGCCTCTTCAGAGCACTCGAAGACACGTGTGATCCACACGGCGCGCGAAGCGCTTCGCCCCTGCAGCGCCACCTGCAAGGCATCGTCTCAGAGGCGAATTAACATCTCCCTCTATGAGGGTCTCGCCAAAGATGCCCATCCTTTCTTTTTTTTTTTTGTCTCTGAACGGGTGCTGAAGAACCCTTCACCTCCCCGTTAGAAGGGGGGGGGGAGGACGCTCACAAGGCTCTTTAACGCTGTCCACGCCGCCCGAGGGTGCTTGTGGCTCTTCAAGTCAGGGGCTGACTCCGGAAGAACCGCCCTGTGGATCCAGGAAGGTTCTGGATGAAGTAGTACGTTCCCCTCACGCTTGGGAGGGAAACCCCGAAGGGAACCGGCTTCCTGGAGGAACCCCGGAGGGGTCAGCTCCCAATCCCAGTCGATCAACGAGGTCGTCCGGGGTCTTCCACCAGTGCCGCCGCACCCGAAGCCAGGCGAGGGGTCAACCAGCGTCACCCTGCAGGGAGTGAGGGAATCGAAACCCCAGACGCACCTCCCCATTTCTCGGCATCGACCCTTCCTCCCGGCCAGGATTCGATCCCGCGACGCCTGGTGCCTCCGCGCGCGCGTAGGCCGCAGGCGGGCGGCTGCCAGTGGGGGCGGGATCCCCATTCAGTCCACAAAAAGCACCTCTGGTCCTTTCTCCCCGCCCGACGCTTCGGCTTCCATCCTCCCTCCTGCTCCTCCTCGACATCCCGGGGGGCGCTCTCGGAACGGACGCACCGCTCGGAAGCGACGCGGACGTCTCGCACGCACCCGGGGTGTGTGCGTGAAGAGGGGGGTCTGGCGCGCACCGCCGAGGTGCGCACAACCCGCCGCGGCTGTCTCGAAAGCAGAAGCGACCCGGAGAGCCACCAGCTGCCTTCCATCTTGGATCCGCAGACGGGCGCAGATGCAAGCGTCGTAAAAATAGACGCCGTTTCCATCCCGGTTTCGTAAAAATCGCTCTTGTAAGAACAGAAAACTAAATGCGTGATTAGTAGGTGCGAGAAAACAGGCTCAATTAGTGGGATGCGACCAGCACATTAGAAAGGGAGACCTGCTGAAGACCAACTTTCATTTCGCTTGTTCCAGGCAGAATGTTGCAGCAACAAAAAAAAAAAAAAAAAAGAGCGGCCCTCCCCCGCCTTCCTCGCCAGCGGGAAAGCCAGGGGAAGCGAGACCGCCGTTCTCGAGGGATTCTCAGAGCGAGAGCACCGCGCCGCCTTCTAGGGGCACGCGGTCCCGGCCACTGACGCAAGCGCGGGAAGTACATTGTTGCTTCGGCGGGTTTCCCCGGGCAACGAGCGCGCCTCTCGCGTCCATGTTTTCCTCGAACCGGCGGTGCGCGTGAGACCGTTCGGTTGCATGTTCTCAGACGCACGAGAATTAATTTTTTATTATGTCATAATGACGATGATGCGGGCAATCTGCATGATTTTCTGCACGGAAGTTTGTCGGGCCTCGCATTCCCGGCTTAGAAAGTGTGGCAGCTGCTGATCGATTACGTCAACTACCTCAGCGGTGTAATGGCGAATACCAGAGAGACGGCAAAGTGCCCAGCAACGGAAGGTACGGACAGCTTTTGAGATTACGCGGTTCCTGAAAGTGGAAAGAGTAATCCGAGTAAATAGCACGGAGCGATTGAGTGGCAAAGCAATCTCCATTTTCTTTCTTCCTTCTTGGCGAGCTGTGCTCCGTCATTAAACCCGCTCACCGTCCATGCACTATTTACTGTCGGGAAGGTTGCAACGGCTGTCTTCCTGTTTCGCAGATGCTGCCTGAGGAAGCTGCAAAAAAAAAAAGGAGAAAAAAAAAGGAAAAAGCGAAACACACAAACACAAAAAAAAGCAGAACAAGAAAACGAAGCGAAGAAGGAAACGAGGAGGGAGAACCTAATTCGCAAGAAGCACAGCTTCGCAGAAGGGCGGTTTCCAGGCAGTGACGCTGACACCCACGGTCCAAGGTCTCGGACCCCTACCTAGGTCGCAGAGACGCGAAGCATAACTTTCATGCAGCGCACACCTTCCTTCTTCTGCTGCTTTTTCTCTTTTCTGGCTGACCTTCTTTTATCGTTCTTCTTTTATCATCCATGGTTTGGAGTCGCCGTTCTGAAGAAACGGATGGAGGGGGGGGGGGGATTCCAGCGGTCACTCGTCGGAGCGTTTCGAAATCGCGGGCGTCTGCAGACCGAGCACGCTGGGAAGAGTCTCCAGTTCTCCCAAGGACAGCCGTCGGCGGGGTCAGAGGTGCAGCACCCCCAGATGGAGGCCGGAATGCGGACGGAGAGCTGCCCCACCACACCCTTTCGTTTTCCGGTGGTGCGACGCGTTCCCTTCCGAGATGGGTTCCCTCCCGCGCGCGAAAAATGCCCCGAGGCGAATTCCTTACTGCCCGTCCCCGAATTCCCTCCCACGAGGTGTCTCCCTATCCTTGGGAAGAGGAGGGTGGAGGAAGGGGCAGCAGCGTTGGATGCTGCGGTGGGGTGAGAGGACCTGGAGGGGTGATGGTAGATGTGTGGATGCCAAGAGGCTGGTCTGCGGGCGGGCGTTCCTTCCCGGAAGGCGCGCCCGGGCATCCAGCGGTCTCAAGAAGTTGCAGCTGTTTTCTTTCTCGATTGGCTCGCTGGGCACTCGATGACCAGCTCAGTCCCCAGTAGCATCGATGCCGCCGCCACATGGGGGTATCGCAAAGCTCTTCCAAACACCGTCAACGCCACCCAAGGAGGCGCATGAATGCTTTTCCCTTATTTACCCCTTAGAAGAGAACCCCGTGATACGACGGCTATCCCCCCCAGAGAGAAAAAGTGCCGTCTCCGCGTGACCCCTGGAAGGATCCTGGAGGGTCTGCTTTCGGTTCCGGCCGGTCAGCAGGAACTCCCGGTCTCCGAGCTTCTTTCCAGCCCCACGTCCAAAGCCTGCCAGCCAGCCAGCGCTTCTATGGGTGGACTCGAAACCCAACAGGGGCTTTACAGCTGCCCCCGCTACCGACGGGGTGCGATGGTCCGACGCGGTGACTGTCAGACGGCCGGCCGGCAGTTCCTCCAGTGCGAAGCACCACCGCAGCACTGATGCTAAACTGATCTCTGCTAGGAATAAGTCCCGGACCACCTGGAAGCTCAATTTCAGGGCCACGAGGAAGAGCAGGGACGGAATTCGTCCCTGCGGCCCGACCAACCGTTCGCGCGTAAGCTCCGTCCGCTGTAGAGGATTTACTCCTCCGGCACGGATGCTGCACATGGAGCAGTAGGCTCGAGAGACGTGAGCTGTCTGCCACAGTTTTCCTTTTCCCCTACCTGAGATCCACGGGGTGGAGGCCCGATTTCGGAATCTCGAAGAGCCCCTGGTCTCCTTGGAGACGGGGAGGAGCATGTGGACGCGAAGAGCCCGTGTGCCGTACCAGCCCTTCTCGCCTGCAAGGGACGGAGGTGTGGCGGTACCTCCCTTTCTGCTTCCCCCTCGGGAATTCGACCAGGTCGCCCCCAGTCGAGAGTGGAGGACAGTGAGGAGGAGGCTGGGACGATCCCAGAGGGAGAGGAGGCCGGAGAAGGAGAGTTATGGGGTCCCGCGAAAGTCTCGTCGGCGGGAGATGCTGGGCGCCGCAGGCAGGCAGGCCAACCGGCCAGGAAGAGAGGTTGCCGGCGAAGACACGAGAAGAGCGACCGCGACGTTCGGCGAGGGCTGAGAGTCTCTTCCGTACCGGACGGGGGTCCTGGCTGCGAGCGTGCGGTCGCCGACGCCGCGCGCTGGAGCAGGCGCAACGCTTCCCTCTCCCCCCCCCCCTTCCGACGGCGGACCCGATGGCTATGGTCCGGTGGTAAATCAAACAACCATTGCATCAGGGTCTTCTCCGCAGCTTGGTAGCGTTTCTCACGAGCCTGATTGGGCGCGAGTGCCGGTCGTCCCCCCCCCCTTCCGTTCGTGCTTCGCTCGCTGCCTTCCCTCCGCCGCTGCGCTCTCCTCCTCCTCGGGCAAGCACATTCAGGTCAATGGGGACTTCGTGATTCGAGGCGATCCTGAGAGCATCTTGGAGCCACGAACGCGCGCGGATGTCGCTCCCGCGGATCACTGTCTGGACCGAACTGGACCGTCGCGATGAGCACGGCCCCTCCTCGGGCGAGGAGGTCGAGGGCTGGCTGGCTCTCCCACCCTGCTCGCGGATGCTTCGCGCTTCCTCTCCCCCCCCCCCCTCGCACGTGCGACTTTATTTTTTGTTTTATCTCGCCGAGCGCCTCGGCGCGCGCGCGGGCCGAGGCAGCAGCACCGGGTAGCGCGGTCGTCCGGCGGAGCTCCGCGTCGCGTCGGGACCGGGCAGCAGGAGTCCTCCCCTCCCCATATGCGCGAAGCAGGCCGCCCTTGTCTTGCTCCCCAGCCCTCGGAACAGAGCATTCGTGACGGCATCCGTTCCAGAAAGGCTCGCAGGCAAAGATCTCGGATAACGGCGGAAGCGGCGACGGTTCCACCCTTTCTCTTGCACCCCTTTCCTTCCGCCGCGCGGGACCAACGGGCAGAGCTCGGTTTTCGTCCTCGCCGGCGGCGAATTGACCCACGGGAAGTGACCTGCGAGCAATCACTGGTCGTCTTGGGAACTAGGGTGCCGGATTTCTGGAACACGGACGTTCCAGCCTTTTTTTTTTCGGTTTCCGTCAGGGGTCGGCACTTTTTTTCGAGATGGCGGCCAATCCCCGGAGGAGTCTGGTCACGCAAGGAAACGATGCTCTGAGGTCTTTTGAAAGAAGTTTGCTTTGCCACACTCATCTGATGGGCGCAATGCGCGACGCCTGCTTTGTCGCTCGTGAAGGACCCCCTGACGCCGCCGGTGACGTCATCTCCGTTCGTGAACCGTCGTGGTCTGCGGCGTGGCTCCGCGAGCCCTCAGCGCCTGGGTCGCGAGGCAAGAGGGCTAGGCACACCGCTGGGCTCGAATGGATCCCCTCGGCCTTGACTCCAACATCCCTCCCGACGCGGGGTGCGTCGATCAGGGATCCCCAGCCACCCGTCTCCAAGGAGATAGGGGTTCTTCGCGCCCACGTCCTCCTCCTCATGTTTTCTCCCCGTCTCCGAGGTGACGGGGTCCTCTCCGTCGAGCGGAGGGAGACCCTCGAGTACGCTCATCCCTTGACGGGGAGGGGAAGCCTGAGATGACCCCTGGGCCGATGAGCCAGCGGTCCCTCTTGACCGTTTGCACCGACAGAAGAGGAGGCGCCTGCTCTGAGGATGCAGCTTCCGTCGCCTCCTGCGTTCCGTGGAGAGAGAGACGGGCGCGGCAGCGCCTACCGCCGCTGCTGCTGCAGGCTCGGAGACCTCAGCAAGCCTCCTCCTTCGACCCCATTTCCGAGCCGCGGACGGGACGGCCCTCAGGGCATAGCAGGGTCCCCGGCGCGCCCGGCGTCCGAATCGAGAGAGCCGGCACGCGCTTTTTCAGACACGGTGGTAGAAGAGGGAGACGCCTCCGTCCCTCTACGAAGGAGGGCGCACATCCCGAGGAGGGTACCTCGGGCGCAACGCTGGAGCAGCAGGGAGGTAGGGTCCAGCGCTGTTCCCACCCACCCACCCCTCCGTTCTCGCTGTACCCGAGGGGCTATGGACCCAAACTGTGTCAGGTGCTGGGAACGGGAACGCCAGCTCACGCACCTGCTTGTAGACTGTGTTGCCCTCCGGACCCTGTGGTTGCGTTACGCAACGGCCCTTGGTGCACCGACGGACGATCCCAGGGACGTGATGAAGCGCCTCCTCGTGTGCGATGCCCTTTCGCCTGGTGCAGCCCTTGAAGTCCTTTGCTGCCTGCGAGGGATTGTGGTGTCCTGGAGCAACGCCACTGGTGGACAGAATGATAGGGACGCCATCTGCTCCGCCCTGCGCTTCCTGAGGACGGCAGCCGGATGGTCCCATCTGGGAAGTATGAGAACTGAACTTGCCGGCATCCTGGAAAGGATGTAGAGGACGACCCCAGCGGAACCTGATCCCTTCCCCGACCCCCTCCCTGCTTTTGTAAATAGTGTTTTCCTTTTTTGTTTTTATTTGTCCCTTCCCCCTCCGCTGCCGAGTCGAACTCTCCGGCCTGCGCGCTAGCTACTAGACAAGTTCAGAGTTTTTGTTGGACGTTGTAGGGGCAATGGCCATACAACGTCAACAAAACGTTGTAGGGCCATTGTTTGTTTGTTTTTTGACAAAAATAAACGCGCCGGCGCACCAGGGTGTGAAAGCAGACGGCCGGACTTCTCGGGAGCGGGAAGACACGCCTTTCCTGGGCTCCGCCTGTGCGGCAGAGGCGGGAAGAGGAATGCGTCTCCTGCTTCTTCTTGCTCTTCCTTCCTTGCTTTTTCTCGAGAGAGGGCTCGAAGGAGCGGCCCCTTCCCGCCTGCTGGTCGGGATGCTGGGGCACCTGGGTCGGGCTCCGTCCTTTCCCGTCGCGGCTCCCTCCTGAGCCTTCCTCGAGCTCCACCTAAAGCTCCAGGAGAACTCGAGGAAGAAAGGAAGGGGAGGGCAGAGAAAGAAGGGCAGCTTCGTGGACGGAGGGTCGACCACAGGAGCACCGCAAGACTCTCAGGGAGTATACGCATCCACACCCCCTCCGTCAACAAGGGGACGAGCGGCTTCTCGTGTCCACGTCCTACTTTCCGTCTTCTCCCCGTCTTCAAGGGTGTTTCCTGGTTGTGTGGAAGGAGCCCCACGGAGTCTGTAGTCTCCCCACCTTTTCTTCATGGGAACCACTAATGCAGCCTCTTCTCTGCATTTCCATTGCCTTCATTTCACCTCCGCCAAGGCGCGGTCCGTCTTCCTTGGGAGCTGCATCCCTGGGTCGCCTTGGCAACCCGTAGGCCGACAGGAGAGGGCACCATCTCTGGAAGCCGTAACGGGTGCTAGGGAGGAAGAGGAGTCATCAGGGAGACTGAAGCTTTCCGAAGGAGACTGATTGTCTTCGGGAACGGCTGGATGGGGCCTCCTCCAGCATCCGGGTCCATCGAGGGTCGATTTCGCGCTCCTCATCAGGGTTCTTGCGCGCTCTTGTTCCGTGGGGTTCCAGGCGAGGGCTTGAGGATGGGGAAAGGTCGACTGGAAGTCCCGCCGCTTCCCAGAGGGCTGCCGTCACCGCCACCCTGCAGTCCGCGGGCTTGTCCACCGGCCCGGCCAGAGCCAGATACCCCTTGACTTCCCTGGCGCACACCACAGAGAGACTCGGGAAGCTTCGGGTGTCCCTGATGAACCGGACCAGCTGCTTTCATGCGACCATCGGCCTTCCGGTTCGTCGCCCGCTGGTTTGCCTGGAGATCCCTCGTGACCTCCTGAATGCAGCTACTGGGACTAGGGGTACGGCAGATCTCACAAGGTGGGGAGCGGGAGGGGAGGGAGAGAAAGAAAGCATAGAGAATCCCATCTGGATGGCCAAGACCTACGCCTCCGAGGACTCCAGAGGGAGCGCTCCGCCCTGCCCCCGTGCTGCTACCTCTCTCCCGCCTTCCCTCCATCTTCTTGCCCTCCTCTTCTCCGTGCCCCTCCCCCTCGCGGCGTTCTTCTTTCTCACCCTTGCCTTCGATTCCGGTGCTATCCATTTCCGCTCCAGCGTCTTCTGGACCTTTTCCCTCCATCTTCTTTATCTGGAGGCGTGCCGTTCGCCGCCAGAGGGGTCCCCGAGGCTCGAGCGGCGAAAGGATCACCAAAGGACCCTTCTAGGGGAAGCCTGTGCAGGAGGAAGGGATGCGTTTGGGGAGGTCCCAGACCTTCAAGGGAGTAACGAGGCTGAAAGTCTTCTTGCAACCTTGCAGGAGTCCGCACCAGAGCGTCCCCTACCATCCCCGTCGGCATGGGAACGGAAGGGAGGTGGATGTTCTTGCGGTGATGCGCGGTCTGTGCGCGACGGCTCGCGCTTTGCGCGGTTGCCGCTGGCAAACGGGCAAAGCAACGGCATTGCCGGAAAAAGGGTTCTTTGAGCTGCCTTGGGGTCTCCCTGGCGCTCGCAGGAGCGACAGCGTGGGGGAGGAGGGGAAGTTCTGGCCTCTCTGGAACCCTTCCGCCCTCCTCCCTTCTCTCGCAGAACCTCGCGCACGTGTGGGATCTCCAGGAAACAGAAGAGACTGCGCCCATGCCGGTTGCACTCCTCTTCCATCTCTTCCTCCTCAGGGACTCCCTCCTTTCTTCCTCCTCACGGCGCCGCCCCTACTCTCGGGACAGCGAGGGAAGCCCCGAGGCACTTGCTCGCTCCTACTCCCTTGTCATCCCGTGACGGACCCGGATCGAGACCAGCTCTCTGAGGACAAGGAAGGAGCTCCACTACGCCCTCGTGTCCGAGAGCCACAGCATCCCAGTTCATCCCTCCCTCGCATGGACCTAACCTGACCTCCCGAGGAGGGACGGCAGAGCCACCCTCGCTCGCCTCGCCCGCAGCGAGCGACTGAGAAGCTGCGCCCGTTCTCAGGACCCCTGTGGCCGCCGCTATCAGGCAGGCGGAGGCTTTCGATGGGTCTCTCCTGATCAGTGCGAGGTTCGCCGGGGGAGCGTCACGCCCACTCCTGACGAGGAGAAGCGGGTCACGCCCTTCTCCTCCCTGCCCCAGTCCAACGAGTTTCGTGCGCATCCTCCACCTGTCGGGGCTCACCCGAGCGGAACTGCGCATCTCCCGATCTCCACCTTGACCCGCCCGGGGGACCTGCGTCTCCAAGACGACGGGTGTCTCTGCGGCTCCGTTCCGGGACAGCGCCTTGTGAGGCACTCCTCCTCCTTGACCCCGGGTCTCCCCTCTCTTGAGGTGCAGTGGCAGCCTGTGTCACTGGTGTCCTCCCACCGCACCTTCCGGAGACGCTCCGGATGGCTTTTCCCTGGGGAAGAGAGCTGGGATAGAAGTGGGGAGGTTCCCAGGATAACTGCGCGTCTTCCGTCTCTTCCAGGAATCCCCATCCAGTCTCCGGGAGCCTGGGAATCTGGATCGCCACCCCCTCCCGGCTAAAAGTCCGGTGAAGCCTCTCTCGCGCGTTCTTCGAGGTCACTCCGGTTGGTGGAGCAGCTTCCCTCTGTCTCCCTCCGTGCCAAAGGGCACGCTGCCTGTCTGGCCCGACCCACCAAGATAAGACGCAGTCGAGGAGGGATGGGAAACAGGCTAGGAGGGAGCGAGGGACCCTTTAGAGACCCTCTATCCCCACCTTGCAGCGGTGCCGAGAAATGAAGAGCAGCCGGAGGAGGGCGCGGAGGTTTCGCGGCGTGGTGACTGAGTTCGGGCAGCGGGCACCGACATCACTGCGCCCTTCACTCTTGGCCTCTCCTCGGGCCAGACGTTCCCGGAAGAAGCGAAAAAAAACAGCTGAACCTCCTCCTCACTCCCGGTTCCCTCCGACCACAGGAGCAGCCACTCCCCTCCTCCGCTCTCATCGATCCCTCCCCCCTCCTTTTCCACACACACGCGCGTCCGAATCTAGGAATCGCGCTCCGCGGGATCGTCCGGGGAGAAGCCGGGGGAGAAGGGAAGGCTCAGGAGAGCAGCTATCCGGAGATCCGCAACGCGCGATCCGGGAGGCGCCGGCCGCGACCCCCGGGGCGTAGGCGCGGAATCACTACGCCGGCCGCCGAAGGCATACCGCGCGGCGGCACGGGCAGGGACCTCCGGTCACGCCCTGTATCCCACGACTCAGGGATTTTCGTCTCCGATTTTTGCTGGGTTGCGGCATGGGGAGGGTGCGACGACCCACCCGACGCCCCCCACAGCAACTGGACCCAAGCTTCCCCTCGATTGCAAGGGTTGGCACGGAGGGTCCCGAGCGATTCATCGGTGCTCCCATCCAGATGCTCCGAAAGGTCAAGAAAAAGGGACAGGAGAATGAAGATGAGGTTCATCATGAAGCAAACTCAGGGCTGTGGTGAAGTGAGAGTGGCCGGAAAACTGGGAGTGTGGTGAAGTGAGAGTGATCGAGAAAGTGAGGGATGTGATGAAGGAAGAGTGGCCGGAAAAGTGAGGGGTATGATGAAGTGAAAGTGACCGGGAAACTGGAGGTATGGTGAGGTGAGAGTGGTCGAGAAACTGAGGGCTGTGGTGAAGTAAGAGTGGCTAAGAAGCTGGGGGAGTGATGAAGTGAAAGAGTGGTGAGGAGAATGGGTTGCGCTGGATTAGAAAGGGTGAGGTAAACGGGGTGCATGTTGGAATGCCAGTTTTAGTATATGTACCTGCTTCGGCGGTACATATACTCAAATTGGAAAGGCTGAACAACTAAACTCACAGACGAACCGAAGCGAAATGAAAGCAAACTGGGAAGGGTGAGAGGGACAGGTGAAAGGGGAAACGGAGAAGGAAGTGATCACGCTGATGCCAACGAAGGGAGGGGTTTCCGGAAGGGGACTTCGGGTTCTCCGGTTGTCGAGATGACCGTGCGTTATGTGCATCGCGGCTTCGCCGGTCTGGGCATGCGCGCGCGTTGCAGCAGCCCGCGGTCGACGGTCAGCGGTGGAGAGAGTTGGGCAGGGTGGGAGTGGTTGGTTGCCTTGCACTCGGTGCGCGCCGAGGAGGATGTCCAAGGGTGTGGCGCTTCTGATGCCAGCGTCGCGTGGCCTCCGCCGGTCTCGACCGGCACCGCACTTGCCCGGGAAGACCGTGATCTGCAAGAAGGGTCACTTCCTCAAATGGCAATCTTTTTCTTGCAGGAGGAGGGAAATGGCTGGGCGTTGGTGGCGGTTGAGGACGCACAAAGGAGAGGGCGGACAGCGGGTTTGCAAAATTCCTCCCTGGGGAGATTTATCTCGCGAGAATGACCACCCTGGTGCTGATACCTCCTCGGATCCGTCTGGAGGAGTGGACCACATCCACCCAGAGAAGACGCGAGGCTACCAACTTTTCCTTTCCCTCCGGCTCCGGAGACCGACAATCGGAGGTGTCATCTTGGAATGCACCAGCTGGAGAGCTGAAGGATCTGCTGCCTCCGGTGACCCCTGACCAGCCGCCGCCTTTCTCCAAAGCGCAGGAAAAGCGGCAGGTCGCTTGGCGATCGGTGAGTGCGATCAGCGGCTTCCACACCCTTCCACCCACCGAGGGAATTCTCACCCCAACCTTCCCTCCTACCCTACCCTCTGCTTTTTGCTAGTGGATTCCCTTGGCCCTGCGGTATCGTTAGGTCGACTCAGGAGGAATTAGAAGCTCAGGTTCCCCGGTGCTTATTTTCCCGGAACCAAGAGGTCGGTTCCCCAGTCTCTGATTTTCCTGACCCGGAAGGAAGACTCTCCCTGAGGGGAGAAGACGGAAGCAGTGGCCACAAGGAGCCTGAGGAGGCAGAATTCCCATCCCCTTAGGAGCTCCCCCGCCGTCGGGAAGGAGCTTAGCGGTCCGGCCGGGACACCCTTATGGGCAAAGGAACCCTCCAGTGTCCCCCTAGGCGACCCACGGATTCCGGAAGGGCCTTCCATGTGACAGCGTGACTAGGAGGCAAGTTGACAAGTTGACAGCGTGACAAGTTTATCACCCGGCGCACCCGGGTGATAAACAGCGTGACTCCCATGGACCGGCTCCCGCTCCCCTTCAGCAGGGTCGACTTTCTGTCTGGCTCAAATGGACAACCACCCTATCCCCCGCCCGGGGAGAGATCCTCCGGTGCTCCTCGAGTCCCCTCCCTTGCCGACTGGAGGAAAGGGGTTGCCTCACACGAGGGGCGGGGTTCCACCTCGGAACTCGCTTTCCACCCTTCAGCCCTTCGAACTTATCCCACTCTCCCTCTTTCCCCGCGGGCGATCAAAGAGGGCCTGACGTATGGCGGGCGGGTCCGAAGAGAGAGGGCGGCAGCGCCCGGCTGCAGCCTTTCCGCCCCCATCATGCAGATAAGGAGGCACCATGGTCGGGAGAGGGGGAGGAGTAAGGTCCTTGCTGCCGAGTCGTCCCAGGACCGTGCGGAGCTGCAGGGCTGGTCGGCCCGGCGGTGTCCTTCGGCCGGGACCTTGGGAGTAGCGAGGGCCGCGCCTCCTGAGGCGCCTTCCGCGGGGGCGGCGGTCGGTGCAGCGAGCCATGGCACCTCCTCCCCCGCATCTGCCTCCTGAGCCCTCCCGGAAGCGTTAGCGATGGAAGGAAGTTCCGGGAAGATGCGCTGGGATGCCGCCGCTCTCCCTGGTTCTGTTGGACACTGAGTCGCATCTCAGCGTGGGTGGCGGCCCCGTTCCTTGATGCTCCCCAGGTAACCTCAGCCTCGCGAGACGGAAGGCTTCTCTGATGCCCTCCAGAGACAGGGAGTGGGGTGAACAGCTCAGCGAAGAGGGAGGTCTGGCCCGGATGGAGAGTGCGGTCTCCCGCTCCTCCCGAAGAGCAGGTGCGAAAAGGCTGGAGGTCCAGACGCCGGCCATTCCGCGCCGAACCCTCGGATCTTCAGTGCGCCCTGAGTGCTCACGTGCGCGCACAGGGCCGCATCCCACGAAAGGTCACCGCGGGGCGACCTCGCTTTAGGGCGGGCGGACCCCAGTGGGACCGGCGTTCCTGAGGTCTTTCCTCATTGGAGGGTAAGCCGCCCGCTATCTCCCTCTCCTCCCCTCGATCGACTTCCGAGTGACAACTCGAGTTCCTCCTGTCCTCCGACTGTCCCCCGGGGTCGAGCATGGAAGGACGAGATGGGGGGGGGGGTTGCAGCAGTGCAGAGGACCTTCCTAGCTGAGTATCTTCCTGCGCTTCAGCCGGACAACTCTGAGGTCACGGAGCGCGGTCCGCTTCCCTGAATCCCATTTTCATCCCTTAGCAGTTTTCTGGAACGTGCGATTCTCAAATAAAATAAACAAATAAATAAAAAGATGGCCGGTTGCTTGGGTGTGGCGACTCGGAAGCCCAGGCGTCGCTAGGCAACGGTCCCTCTTAACCGACATTTTCCAGGCTGATGCAGGGAGGCCGCGTCCCGCCTATCTCCCGGGAACTCCCGGAAACTCGAGTTTCTGGGAGGAGCCCTCTCGTCCCTCGAGCGTGCGGGCAGCGTTCCGGGACGTCCCGGCAGCAGCCGGAGGGATGCCTCGAAGCGGACGCGCGGGCCACGTCTGCGACGAGGCGGGACTTCCTGGGAGACCACCGAGCTGAGCTGTGCATCGAGGGACGCCTCGGGGGTGCAGACTTGCCGGTAGTTCCGCACTACCCTCTGGCCCCGAGGAAAGGTGCGGGGTCAAAACCACTCCAGATAGACCAACTTCTCCCCCACAGCCCTACGAAGGACGCAATCACCCCTCCCCGCGAGACCGCTGTTGGTTCTAGACTTTCCGCGGCTCTCCCTCCGGGCCCCGAGGGGGCGACTTTGCCGCGAGCGCAACTAGGCGGCGCTGGTATCGCTGCCTCTCCGCGACCCCATCCAACCCTCCCGACGGTTCGCCTTCTGGCGCGATCAAGAGCCACCTAGGAGGAAGCCATCGTTTGCTCTTCGGCGCCGTCGGGGGTTAAGGCGTCATGGGGTGAGTACGGAAGGGCCAAAACTCCAGGAGTTCCTAAGTCGCTCCGGTAGCTCGCTCGTGTCTGAGGAAACCCGCCCCACCCGTCCGTTCCCCTTACGGATGCAGGAGGCCCGCTCAGAAGTATCCCCGACGCGCTCTTGAGGTACTCCCGGGACGGCCGGACCGAGAGAGTCCGGCCCCGGTTCTCGTCCAGTGGCCGGACATCTCCAGGAGCGCGCGGGCCGGAGGCGACTTCTGAGCCTCCCGTGCCACACCTGCCGGGATTCCCGATCCCTGCCGGAGTCTCTCCTCGAGCTCCAAGAGGCACCTTCGGTGTACGCAGAGCCGCATAAAGGACGCCTCGGGCGTTCCTCCTCGGCCCTCTACAGTGGGTGCCGAGGAGTGCCGTTGGCGGATCATCCCTGCTCCCTTCATGGCATCCGAAAAGGGGCGGCCCCAGTGTCTTCGCTGCTCACACCTCGAAAGAACCGCGCGACCGAAAGAGGACGCACGGTTCCTCCGGCTCGGGCTCGCGCTGGCACCAGGTGTCGAGGGTTCGAATCCCGCCTGGAGGGGGGGCGACGCGAGAAATCGGGGGTGCGCGTCGTGGGTTTCCAGTTCCCCCCGCAAGATGACACGCTGCTTGACTCGCGGACTTTGGGTTGCCCCCGTTGACCGGCTGGGATGGGAAGTTGACCCTCCGGGTCTTTCGTGGTTTCACCTTCTGGTTGTTCAGATGGAGATCCTGTCTCCCCCCCGCCATGGAGTCCTTTCTTATTGGGGTTCCATGGAACTACAGGGGAGGGGGGAGAGCGCCCCTCCAGAGTGCTAGAAGCGCGCTACTCCCTGCGAGTTCCCTTCACAGCAGGAAACCGGGATGCTCCCGTGTTCGCGAGTGAGCAGGCAAGCGCGCACGATCGCGCGCGCGCGCTGCGTGCAGACGCGCACGCTTCGAGAATGTGGAAGCGCGCGCATAAAGGCGCTCGCGTTTTCTGCCTGCGCGGACGCAGGTTCGCGCACACTCGCACGCGTTTTTTTTTTTTTGCGCGCGCGCGCGTCCGGAAGTAGGGAGGGCAGACGCAGGCGGCCGGCGGACACCCAGAGCGCAGACGAAACGGAAAGCTCGGAATGGATTTCCCTGTCCCGGGCAGCGGCGGAGGGCAGCAGCAGCAGCAGCAGGGCGATCTCCCTGCGACTTCTCACCCCCCCCCCTCCCCGCCGTTTCCGTTTCTCTTTTTTTTTTGTCCGGGAGGCAGCGGAAAGGCGATGCGGATCCGTGATTTACGCCATCTCTCTTTTTCGTTTTTTGCCCCTCGACAGCGGGCAGTCAGCTTGATCGATGGACCGGCCTGAGGTAATGAATCACGCGGACGCAGAGGGTCTGCACCCATCATCCGCTGCTGCTTCTGCTGCCGCTTGCCGTTTTCCGCCACCTTCTCCCGCCGCCAAGAACGAGTCCGCCTGCCGATCCCGGAGATCCTTCAGCGCCGCTCCCTCAAACCGCGGTCCGTCTTCGCTCTTCGAGACGCCTGCTAGTGGGCGCACGGACGCCCAAGGCCGCCCCGTCTGGCAGGGAGGCGGCGCTGTTCTTTCGGTCTAGTCGCCGCGAGCGCACGAACCCGTCTGCGGTCGCGCCAACACTGCCACCCACCAACGCGTTGTCCACCAGCGGCAGCCGCGCAGGTGCGCGCCGCCAAGCCGCCGCCCGCCCCAGCGTGTCGCCGAGCCTCCGCCAAGGCAGCAGAGCGGATGCCAAGTCTTGACCGAACGAGAGCAGTCGTGAGCTCTTCTGCCGTCGTTGCATCCCCGGAGCGATGTCCTTTCCTCGCTCTTCTCTCTGTGTGCGTTTTTTTTTTTTCTGGCGTCCGGAAGGAGGCGGGCTGGTCGCTTGACGAGAAAATGTGGCTGCTGCCGCCGCTGCGGAAGGGCCCGCCGTTCCACGGCATTCGCGCACCGGCATCTTCGCCACAGCGGGGGCGTGTCGTCCCCGTGCAACCGTCACACTCTTCCGCCCCGCCGACGGTGCTGAGAAGCTGTTGCCGATGCGAGTGGTCAAGTGGCTCTCTTCATGCACGAGTTCCATGCAACTGCTCTGGTTCCTTGGGAGGCTCTCGCTGACCTCCTTCGGCTTCGGACAGCAGCTCATCATGAAAGCAGAATCGAAACTTGGCCTCGTTCCTTTGCCACCCTCCCTTTCCTTCCTACGCCACCCCCTCGAGCATGCAGCTCGAGCGGGTGGGTCTCCACCGCACGCTTCCGTTTCTTCGGCAGGAAGCACCCTTTCCCCTCCTTTTCTCTTCCTCCCTTTTTCCTCCTCTTTTTTCTCTCCTCTTCTCCCTTTCCACTTTCTCTCTCTCCCTTCCTCTTCTTCCTCCTCCTTTTCCACCTCCTCTTTTTCTTCCTCTTCCTCTTCTTCACTTCCTTCTCTTCTTCCTTTCCTCCTCCTCTTCTTCTTCATCATCACCACCGTTTCAAACATCGGCCTCTTCGTGAATCACCAAGACACGCAGGACATCCCTCTGCAGGACGGGACGAGTGGCCCAGGGCTATCTTCCTTTAAAGCTCTGCGTTATTTGTATCCAGAGACGAGTCGGAACTACGGAGCCCGCAGGCTGATTTCTGACGTGACCCCTCCGCACCGCCGAGCTGTGGCGAGACTTTGCATCGTTCCCCTGCCCTTCCTCATCTCTTCGGCTGTGAGGGAGGTTCGTCATTGGGGCAGCATCTTTCGAAAAAGCTCTGAGGCCCCGGACAAGAGCCTTCCTAACCTCCTCTCAAAGGAAGGGTCACCGATAGGGGGATCGCTAACTTGGGAGCTCCTTCTCGGAGGACAATGGCGCGCGGAAGTTGTCGGGAGGGAAACGCCCCCGGAAAACTTTTCCAGTGTAAACCGCAGCCCTCTGCGGAGGGACCACCTGCCGTCCTGGGTTCACGTGTCGTGTGCCCCCCCTTCCAAGCCTGCAAAGACAGGTGACGGAGCGGCCAGGTTGAGGGGTCGGAGAGGGAGGAGGCAACCCGATCAGGGCTGGAGGCATGTGGTAGACGGAACGGGAGGAGGGGAGAAACGAAGGAAGAGGCTTACGCGGGTCCCCAAACGCGTGCCTACCCGTGCCACCCCCGGAGGAGATGGCGCGGAGGGCCCGCAGCGGCCCTCCGTGTCAGGGTGACCAGTGTCTCCGGGTCATCTCGCGCCTGAACGCGAGTTAGCCATCCCCAGGTGGCTTGCTGGAGGTAGGTCGACGAGAAGCCCCCGGGCATTTTTTTTCTTTTTCCCCCTGTCAGAGGAGGGAAAGAGTCGCGAGGCCGACCCTATCAACCTCCTCAAGCCTGTGCTTCTGATGGCCTCGCACTGCTACTCTTTCTGGACGGTGGAGCGGGTGCTAGGAGACGGCGCGTCTCCTTTTTTGCACTCGCCTCTTTGTAGGCCGGAAGCCGGCTGGAACGCGCGCGCGAGCCGCATCGCCCCGGAAGCCCGCGGTTTTTTCTTCCTTTTTTGCTGCCGAGCTCGCACGCGAGCTTGCGGGCGCGGAAACGTCCCGCCGCCCCATGCGGCCGGGCAGGCGAGCGTGTCCAATGGCTAACCTCCAGCCGCGCGATTTTTCGCGACTTTGCGCCTGCGCAACCCGGGTGAGGAAAACCAGAGGAAAGGGAGCAAGGCGAGGTAGCGGACGGGAAGAGGAAGAGGAGGAGCAGGAAGAATGCGAAGAGAAAGAAGAAGAGAAAGAGGAGGAAGAGGAGGAAGAAGGGGAATAGGAAGAAGAATAGAAAGAGGAAGGGAAGAGAAGGAAAAAGAAGAAAGAAGAAGAAAAGAAAGAGCAGCAGGAGGAAAGTGGGAGGAGGAGGAAGAGAAGGAAGAAGAGGAAGAGGAAGGGAAGAAGGAAAGGAACAGGAAGAAGAGAAAGAGGAGGAGCAGGAGGAGGAAGAAGGAAAGGATGTTGGGGGCGCTTCTGCACGACCTGTTGGAATGCTCCAGAGACTGCAGCGTGACTATAAGCGCATTTCAGGGACACGCAGTACCTTCGCCGAGGAATGCTCGCCGTTCCACGCTTACCGATCGCTCCTTGCCGGAGGTTCTCTGCCACGTGCGAGCCACGGTGGCCGCCAAGGTGAATGAAGGCCACGGCCGTAAGTGCCGGAGAGCCGTTTGCGGTCTCCCGCATGAGAAGGGCGACGGAGTGGTGCAATCCGGAATGCGAGGTGCGAAGGACCCTTCCGACGATCGTGGCCAGACTGACCCACCCTGAATACCGCCCCTACCCGCGTGGCCCTTCCTTGCCCGATACATGCCCCCAGGAGCGACGTTCACTGTCGCGAGGTCAGTCTGTCTCGTTCCCTATTTGTTCACCTATTCGCCGGCCCTAACTCCTCTACCCCTGCTCCTCCCCAGTTCGGTCCCCAGTGGGATTGTGGTCTCCCCCACCTCGGGACCGTTTCCTGTGGTGAGATTCCCGTTCATTCACTTCAAGTGAACCGCACGCCTGGGCGCGCTCATGATGAGGGATAAGAGGACCCACTTATGGATCGGGCTCTTGAGGGTGGAGGTCAGAAAGTCCAGAAAGGTCAGAGGGGACGCGTGGCTGGGTCGCAGGCCGACCACACCCTCAGGGCAAGAAGATCAGGGCGAGGAGGCAGCAAAGAAACGGGAGAAAGGTGAACCGGGGTAACAGCCCCCTGTGTCCTCTGTAGCTCGCGTGGGATGCGGCGGGCGACCTGCCTCCAACATCCTGCCCTGCGTTGAGACCACCTTGCTGCCCCTCTCAGCGCGGAGTGATCGGCGACCGCTCTGCGGGCTCAGCACGGCGCCACGATCGTCTAGGCGGGCAGGAATCCTATCCCGCGCGAAGAAGAGCCCCCGGAGATGCGGAGGGAGGTGACCAGCAGGTGCAGTGCCGCGCGCATCGGACTCTCACCTTGAGGGGGGGGAGGGGAGTAGGAGGGGAGCGCTCTTCTCCGAGGCACGCATGCGCCGACGCTCACTGCACGGAGCCCGGAGTGGAATGGCGCCACTCGAGGGCAGAAGCCGCAATTCCCTCCCCGGCAGTCCCCCCCCCCCTCCCCGAGTTGACCTCCGTCACTCGAGGAGGAGTCACGTCGGCTTCTCCGGGCTCACCGATTACTTCCTTGCTGGCGATTGTGCCCTGCCGCGGGAGATCCTCAGTGACCACCGCCAAGACGGAGGAAGAGCGAGTTCCTCTTCCGGCAGGCAGCTGTCGTTCTTTCCCGTAGGAAAGGCAGCGCCGCGTCCCCCACACTTGCGAGATGGGGTGGAGAGGTTTCGCGGCTGCCGCTGGGGGCAGCACCGGCCGACAGATAAACAAACGCGAACGAGGGAGAGAGAGGCGCCGTCTGAGAGCGCAACCCCTGCCTGCCAGGTAGCGCGGCAGATGTTGGGGCCACCTCCTCGCATGCTCCGAGCGTTCCTGGCCATTCCGCTCTTCCGTCCACCACCCCCGCGGCGCGGATTCAGCGGTCGCACCCCAGTTTACCCTGGTTCCTCAGCCTCCACCATCGCCGCCACGGCGGCAGTGAGTTGTCTCGCATTTTCATGGTGATCCGCCTTCTCCTCCTCCCACGACCCATTGGGCGGCCTCGCCATTCCCGCAAGTCTCTCAGCAAGCGCTGCCTCCAGACAGGATGAGCCCTCTCTGTGGCAAAAGTGCTGCCCCTGTCGTCTGATGCACTGCTGCCGCACCGCCTACTGCTGCTGCTGCTGCTGCAAGAACTTCCCCTCCTTCTTCGCACCCCTCTATAGGGAGGCGTAGTCTCTGCCATCCCTGAACCACCACACTCGCCCACCATCCCCTGCCATCCTACCCGTCCAACAGGTCGCATGCCTCCAGAAGGCCCAGGCTCGTCCCTGGCGCCTTCCCGGAGGTGGTGGTGGCAGCCAGAGAGGAGGCTCGCTCCGAAGGGCCGCTGCCGGGCGTTTTGCTTTCCGGGTCGAGGGGTGGAGCACCCACCCCGTTTCCCCTCGAGCGTCCATCTCGTGCTCTGGGAGTCCCTGTGGCGTCTCCTCGGGCACCATCTGGGTATCACCGGCGCTGCCCACCGGCGGAACTTTCGCTTGCCTGGCGCGGGTGCGATCGCGGGAGCGTGCTCCGCGGGTTCTAAAAATAGAACCGGCGGGGAAGCATCGCGCACGCGCGCGCGCGCCCGCGCGAGCCGACGAACAGCGGGCGACCTTGCGTCATCACCAAAGTCTTCGGTTTCTTGGTATCCCGACAGCTCATAATTAACGTCTTTGTTCCGCGTGATCGATTTCGACATTCCGGTCCAGATTCACTCTCCCACTTCGCCTCTTTCCACGGCTCTCACTCTCTCTTCCCTCCCCTCCCCTCCTCCTCCCTTCCTTCTCCCCCCCCTCCTCCCGGCCTCGCGAAGCGACCGGATGACGGCGTTCCTTTCCCCGGTCTCAGCCCTTTCACCCCCCCCCCCCTCCCGCGCGCGCCCTTCCCGGATGAACCGCCGCCGAGACGCGGGTAGAGAGGAGTCACGCGGCTTTCGGTCCAGGGGAAGTAGCAGCATCCTTTCCTGCGCGAACGTGGGAGGAGACTCCACTCTGCACCGCCGTCGCCCCCTGCGCCGGCCGGGACACGGCACGCCGAAGGAGCCGCCCCTTCGGCTGGCCGCCGTTGTCTCGGAGGGAGGTCAGCTGGAGGCGGATCCCTGGTGCTGCCGTCCTGAGGATGGCATGGAAATCCCGACCGCATCTTCCTTGGTCCCTCGGGGTTTTTCTTTGGCTCTCCCGTGGTCGGGGAGGAGAGTCCGGAGACCACTGCTCTGTCCCGTGGAGGCTCATCAGCGCCGGCACGTGAACGGCGCAGCACGAGCCTCTTCCTCCTGGGCAGCTCGTGAATCAGGGGCGGATAGGATCCCTCTCCCCGATTCCCGGCCGCCAGCCGAGGGGACATCCTCCTCGGAACGCAAGCAACGGGCTCCGCAGAGGGGATTCGAACCCGTCACGTACGGTGCCGCGCGTCGCGGGTGCGAATCCGAGCAGAAAAGGGAGGAAGATCGAGTGACGGATGCAGGGGAAGGGGAAGGGGCGGGCCACGGAGGACTTCGCCCCCCCGCACTGCCGAGGAGGGACGGCTGCCGGGGAAGAAGCGGAGAGCCGGTGCGCCGCATGGGATCGAAGAGGAGGTAGCGGCGGTTTCCATAGCACTCCCCTCGGGTCGGCGCAGCGCCGGAAGCGGAGAACAGGAAATTCCCGGCAATCCGCCTCCCTTCGAGTGGCCGGGAGTTGATTCCCGCGCGCCTCTCAGTGACCTTCTGCCTCCAGCGACCGGAAGCACGGGAACCGCTCCCTCCTTCGAGGAAGAGCACGGCCTATTCCCTTCTTCCTTCTCCCGATTCCCCCACCCCCACCCCGAGAACATTCCACGGTCACCTCCCGCCGATGGGTGCAGGTGCCGGCGCGCTTTGGGAAGTCGTGAGAGTTACCGTGGAGACCAGTGGGACTCCCTCCAAGTTGCCTCCTCGTCGGCCGTTCCTTCCCTTCTTCCGGCTGTTCCATGAAGGCCAAAAAAGGTTTTCTTTTTTCCCTCCTCACCTTTTGGGAGAAGGTAATAAAGGAGACGATTGGGGTTGGCAGTGGTGATGGGGGTGCCGGTGAGGGAGGCTGGAGTCATCCCTTATCGCGTCCTGACTCGCGTGAGGGCCCCCCGGGCGTGCGCTCGCGGAGAACGCCTGCCGTCTCCTCGACGCGCCTCCGGGAGTCTCCGTCACCAGGGAGACGGCATCTCCGGACCTACCGCGTACCCTTCGGGAGCTCCAGGGCTTGCTCATCCTTCTTTTACCCTGGGGCAGGGGCTGGAGGGAGTCAGAAACAGGGTGCGTGGGGCGGGCAGAGGGACAGAGGCAGTCGCTCCGGAGGGTGGAGGACCTCTGGACCACCCCGGGGTGGAGACGGCGGCGGAAAGGACATGTTCTTCCTCTCTTTTCCCCTTCCTCTTCCTTTGGAGGTGAGTCCGCAGCCCGGATGAAGAAGAATCGACCTTTCCCTCTCACCCCGAGGTGGCGACGGTGGAGAAGCCAGGCGGGCGACTCTAGAGGCTTCCCTGAGCCGACCTTCCAGCCACCGTGGTTGGGGAGAATGGTGGTCCCCCGAGAAAGGGAGAAGGCCGCCGTCGGCGTACGGCCCGTTGGGATCGATCCCTCCACTTCCCGAGCAACCTCTGGGGGGGTGCATTTCCCCGAGGGGGTCGACCCCTTCCCCGGGGCGAGAGACCGTCCGCGGCAGGGGAGGAAAGGAAGGCAGGGAGGTGGGAGCGCGCGCGCGCGCAACGTGCACCTTTTTCCCAGGCGCTCCCGATTGCGCAACAGCAGCCCAGAGAGCGAGGAGGTGGGATCGAGAGAACCGCGAAGCGCTCCGTCTCCGCACGCATCTTCCCTCCTCCTCGCATCTTCTTCTTCTTCGCCTCCTCCCCCTCCCCCCCCCCTCCATCGGTTGCGAGCGTATCCTCGCCTGCGCCGGACCATATTGGGAAATTCCTTTCCACCGTGGGCCGCTCCGTGATTGCGGCTCGCTCAGAGACGTCGGTGGCATTGAGGCGTCCGAGTATAAAAGTGGGCAGCTGGAGCAGTGGGCCCGGCAAAGAGCTCCGTGAGCGGTGGTGACACGGCAGTGAGCGGAGAAGGTGCTCCTCGGGAAAGCATGAAGACGTCACAGGTAAAGGGAAAGCGGCGGCAGCGGCGAAAGTGTGCGCGGCGGACAACGACGCCGTCGCCGCAGCTCCGGCCGCGCGGCTTTCCGGCGCACGCCGCGTCCGCCCGCGGTCCACAGAGGCGTGCGGTCCGTTGCCCGTTCTTCCATCGCTCCGCCTCCCTCCTCACGACCCCCGCAGACCGGGATGCCTTCTGGTTTCCGACGTCCCTCTCCCACGAGTGGTTCTTGACCCACCCCCCTCATCCCACCTCCTCCCTCCCTTCCCTTCACCACCCCTTTCTCCTCGAGTGCCCATACGGCTTCGACAGCTGCCACCCCCTCGGCTTGCGGGAGTCGCGCGTCTGCGCAAGCTGTGACGTTGCTTTCCGGGGCGGCCGTGAGCCGCGAAGGGGCGGAAGGGAAAGGTGGGGTGGGAAAGAGGGCAGGCATGGCCGCAGTGACGGAGGGACCCCCCAGTGGCGTGCCTCCAGAAATCGAAGGGGGTCCCTGGCGCGATATCCACGGCGTTACAGCAACATCCAGAAGGAACCTCCCCACTTCCTCCTGTCCAAGGCGCTGGACGCTCCCAGGTAGCCGGGCAAGTCGGACACAGCAGTGACGGTAGTAAAGGGGACGATTGAGGGTAGCAGTGGTGCCAGGGGTACCGGTGAGGGAGGCTGGAGTCATCCCCCATCGCGTCCTGACTCGCGTGAGGGCCTCCCGGGCGTGCGCTCGCGGAGAACGCCTGCCGTCTCCTCGACGCGCCTCCGGGAGTCTCCGTCACCAGGGAGACGGCATCTCCGGACCTACCGCGTACCCTTCGAGGAGCTCCAGGGTTTGAGCATCCTTCTTTTATCCTGGGGCAGGGGCTGGAGGGAGTCAGAAACAGGGTGCGTGGGGCGGGCAGAGGGACAGAGGCAGTCGCGCCGGAGGGTGGACGGCCGCTGGACCACTCTGCGGAGGCGGCGTCGAGGAGACGGTTCCTGTCTACTCTAACCCTCGACTTCTTCAGGGTTGGAAGAGGGACAGAGGCAGTTGCGCCGGATGAGGGTGGAGGGCTGCATGGCTACCCAGGGGCGATTCCTAATCACTTCTGTGCCTTCCAGATCACCGGACTCGTGTGCTGCTGCTTCCTGGCGCTGCACGTCGTCGATGCACTCCCCGCCTCCTCCTACGGGGTCCCTTCTTCCCGGACCAGGATCAGCAATTCCTCCTCTTCCTCCTTCCCGGCTTACGAGGACACGCGATACGCGTTCCTGAGTCCCGGACAGGACGCTAGCTCTTCCCGGGAGTACGCAGTGGGCTACCAGTCCCCCCGCGGGCAAGAGGGCGGCGAAGGCGTTGCCCCCGGAGCGTCCCAGGCCCAGTCGCAGCAGGAGTTCGAGACCTACGCCGCGAGTTACGAGGACTCCGGCACGTATCAGAGACCCCAGCCCTCCCAAGCGGGAACGCAAAGAGATAAGGTCCTCAAGGACGCTCCCGTCGCCGCTGCCGCCACCTACGAGGACGCGACTTCTCAGTACCGCGGACAGGAGTCCTCGGCTTCTGCCCTCGGAGCGCCTGCTGTCTCGGGATATGGCCAGCGGCGGCAGGAAGGCGACAGGCCCCAGGGATACCCCCGCGGCTACGGGCAGCTGGCGGAAGGCAGCGCAGCGAGCTACCCCGGGCAGGGACGACCGCAGACCTACGAAGCGGAGGAGGAAGCGGGGAGTGTTGGGCTGCCCTCTGCCGCCGCAAGGGGAAGGAACGGTGCTGCCGGAGCTCGGCAGCAGCAGCTCGCCCCATCTTACGAAGGGGCGTGGGTGAGCGGCGGCAGTGACTATTCCGGGCAGCAGCTGTCCTCTTCGAGCTCCCATCGGCCTGAGGTAACGGGCGAAGGGTGCGCGCGCAGACCCGAACCTTCTCCCTCCCTCCCCCTACTCCAGAGCCAACCCGGCTACGCCTACGCTTCGGATAGGAGGCCACAGGAGAGCGCACAGGACTCCTCCTACCAGAGGAGACCCTCCGGAGGGGCGCAGACCTATTACCCCAAGGAGGGAACCTCCTCTTCTTCGTCGTCGTCGACGCAGGTCACTCGAGAGGGCGAGGAAGGCCACGAGCACGAGGTGCGACCCCTCCCCCTGCCCTCCCCGTCCAGCCGCTCCTCTCTCTTTCTTGCAGAAGGGCATGCCTTACTCGTTCCACTATTCGGTGAAGGACGAGCCCACCGGGAACGACTACTCCCGAGAGGAGAAGAGCGACGGGGAGGTGGTCACGGGACGCTACCAGGTTCTGCTCCCCGACGGGCGGACGCAGGTCGTGACCTACCGGGCTGACTGGAAGAACGGGTTCACGGCCCGCGTGGAGTACATCGGGGAGGCGACCTACGAGTCCGGCGATGGCTCCGCGGCGCAAGGATCGGTGAGTGCGGGGAGGGAAGAGGAGGAGCATTTCAAGCGAGCGCCCGGCTTTCCCTTTTTTCTCCTTTCTTTTCACCTCGGCCTCCCCTTCCCGGCAGCGGACCAGCGGAGACCGCTACTACCAGTCCGGCGACCGCTCCCAGAGGCCCGCAGCTGACGACGGGAGGACGGCCTCGGCCAGCCAGCAGCGGCAGCAGGGTTACCAGGCGTTCGGCGCCTCCCGGCAGCCGCAGCAGGGCTACCAGTCGGCATCAGCCTCCGCGGCGCAGCAGGGTTACCAGACTTCCTCTCCCCAACGGCAGCCGCAAGATTACCAGTACTCCTCCGCAGCCCAGCAGCAGCAGCAGCAGGGTTACCAGACCTCCGGCTCGCAGCAGCCGCAAGATTACCAGTACTCCTCCGCGGCCCAGCAGCAGCAGCAGGGTTACCAGACCTCCGGCTCGCAGCAGCCGCAAGATTACCAGTACTCCTCCGCGGCCCAGCAGCAGCAGGGTTACCAGACTTCCTCTCCCCAACGGCAGCAGCAAGATTACCAGTACGCCGACGCCGCCCAGAAGCAGGCTTACCAGACTGCCTCCTCGCAACAGCTGCAGCGGCAGGATTACGAGCCTGCTTCCACCTCTTCCTCCCAGAAGCAGGGATACCAGACCTACGAAGACGGGCAAAGCAGCGAGACAAGGGGCTCCCAGAACCGTCGATTCGGCTACTGAGGCGGCCGGAAAGGGGCAAGGTTCCCTCTTCTCTCCCCCTCCTGCCATCTTCCCCTTCGAAGGCGCGCCGCGCGCTAATAAACGAACCCCGACCCCGCCCGTTTTGTTTCCTTCCTGCGTGTCCGGAAAGCGCTGAGTCCCCTCCAGCGAGCTGCCCCTGGCGAGGCGAGGCGCTGCAACCCTCTCGAAATCCGAGCCGGATGTGCCCCGGCTCTCCCGGAGGGATAGACGACGACGACGCGATGGAAAAGGAGACAGCGGGAATAAGAGGTGACGGCGCGACGCCGCGACCGCGATCCGGAGTCTTCCAGCACCGCAGTCAGGGTGCGGCCGGAAGGCCTCCAGCCGCAGGCTCGAGGATGGCGATCGCCAATGACCGCGGGAGCACGACCGGAGTCTCCCGGTCGCACCACGGACGTCGACCCGCTGGTGCGGCTCAGGGAGGGGGGCATCTCTCAGTAAAGTGCCCGAGGCCTCGGGGACTGTCGGAGTCACTTCCGCCTCCTCCGCGGCGCCTCTCCGCCGCCGGGCCTTAGGCTGCGCCACCCGAGAGCGCGCCGACGGCTCTTCTTGGGAGATGAATCCAGCGCGCGCCCGGAACCGAGCGCATAGAGCCGGTTTCCCAGGGAGGACGGGCAGGCGGGTCCAGGTTTCCCCCATATCCAAAATATCTGAAGTCTTTCCTGGGAGGGAAGCCGGGAAAAGGTCCTGCGCCGAAAGGAGCCCGCCGGGGATCGACTGCCGGAGGTCAGGACTGCATCTCGAGGAGGGGACCGACTTCCAGATCGAGCGCGTCCGTACGCCCCCTTGTCAAGGCAGCACCTTCCCCCCTTTCCCCTCCTGGAAGGCGCGGAAGTTTACGGCTTCCTCAGCGTCGCCTAGGAGACGGACGCCGAGCCTCCTCCTCGAGATGTGAAGGAGGCGCGGTGGTGGGTGTCACGACGGGGAAAAAAAGGGCCTCGGAGACCGATAAATCAAGGAGCGGCAACGCCTTCCTGCGGTCCATCTTCTGGAACCACGGACCGAAAGGGGAATGGACCTTCAACCTCCGTCTGCGAGACGGGCGGCCGCCTCCCTCCCCCCTCCTGCCTGCGGAAGGAACACCCTTGGAAAATGCTGACCGGAGAAGGAAACGCTTGCCTCTTCGTCACCAAGCAACCAGCCGGCCGTTTCCTCTCGCCCTCCTCTCTCTCCGGCCTACGCTCCCACGGTCATCCCTCATCCGATCAGGAAAGGAGTGAGCTGGCAAGCATGGCTCCAGAACTACCCTCGAAGGCCCGCCTAGTAGTGCTGCAGGGGACAAGAGGAGCTGAACGAAGGGACGTCTTCCGCCGTGGACCGCTAAGAATCGGTCGAATTCATGGTGGCAGTGAGGCAGGTGAGGAGTGACGTATTGGACCACCAAATCGGCGCCATCGACGCGCCGTTTCTGTCCGCCCGACACCGACCTGGTAGCATCCAGAATTTTGCCTTTGGTCATTTGGTCGCCATTTGGTCACTATATCGTCGGGAGATGCACCTTTTCTCCTCCTCCTCCCTTCCTTTTTTTCTCTTCCTCTCTTCCTTTTCCTTCCTTCTTTCCTCTTCCTCTCTTTCAAATCCTTTCACCTTTCGGATCCGGAAGGACCTAGGGATGAGTTATTTTCCCTTGCAAGCGCCGTTCTCAGATTCGATTTGGCAACCACGTTCAGGATCTCCTGTCTCCGACAGCAGCAACAGACAGGCAGATCTGCCCCGAGTGCGCTCATCGCCGAGATTCTGTCTCCTCACATGGTTTCACTTTCCTTGTGACCGCTTTCGAGTGAGATGAGAGGATAGGGAGACAGCCGGGGTCCTGGCAACGAGAGAAAACGCTAGACGACTTCTTGCCAATGGACAGCCGTCCCCGCTTCGCGGATTGCGGAATGTGGCGCTACCGGCGGTCACAAGTGAGGGACCTCCAGCCACCCCCTGCACACGCGGCAGCTCCTGCGGCGGGGGGCAATGCTCATGGAGCGAGGGAGACGTCTATTCATCCGCCGTTGCTAACCATATGAGAAGCCCGGGTTGAAATGTCGCCCGGGACACCATCCTTCCCTTCCGTCACCTTTCTTCCCCTTCATCAGCTGGTGACCCTTCCCGGTCGGCGGCCAGTCGGCAGCGTTTGGACGCCCTGAGCCGGACGAGGCGGCGCCAGCTCCCCTGTTCGTCACTCCGGTTCCCATCTGCGTCGTCCTGAGTAGAGAAACAGAAGGATGGGATTCGGCGAGGGCACCCTCACGCGGTCATTGCTCTTCCTGAGGCGAGAGTCGGGAGGATCCCGGAAGGGTGAGGTGGCAAGAATGCCCTCAGGGGGCGAGGGAGGAAAAGATGGAGATGGAGTGTGGAAGCGTGGACCTGCTTGGGGCCACCAGGGAGAAGAGGAAGGGAGGGCGGTCTGCATTAACTCCTTCCTCTCCTTCCCTACGAGGAAGGGGAAGTAAAATAGGAAACAGTTGTCGGATGGAAAAGAAAGAAAGGATCGCTGCTGTCCACAGGAACAGCCTGCGTGATCGCACGCCATTCCCCGAGGCACGCATCCGCCTCGGTCCCCCATCCCTCTGGAGGACCCAAGGAGGGTCCGCCGCGGCGTCCCGTGGCCTCCCCGGATCTCCCGGCTGCCGACGGCTGCAGGCCACCGGGACCGGACGATCCGGGGGAGGTCGGACCTGACTCTATCCCCACGCCAACAGCGGTAAACAGAGGGGAAGCGCCGCGTGGAGGCCGCCGGGGTCAGCCGAGATAGGGGAAGCGCGCGGGAGGGGCAGCGAGGGGTGCACCGCCTTCCTCCCTCCTTAAGACGCCTTCCTCTGCGAGACGCGCTCGAGTGAGCACTCCGTCGCCTGCCGGCATCCAGATGAGGAGGCCCTTTGCAGCCCCTCTTCTCCCTCGGACGCCCCAACCCGATCCAAAGAGCCGGACTTTAGGGTTCTCCTCTGGGGCAAACCGAAGTGGCATCCGCGAGACGGAGGTCGCCTCGTTAGGGAGCTCTCCTTTCGGGAGCGGGAGAAGTCTCCCCGTCCGAGGCCGGAGGGGCCTACCGGCAGTCGCTCGAAGTTCCCCCGCCGCGCGGGGAGATTTGCAAGACGTGCGGGCTGGAGGCGGCGACGGGAGGCCGCGGGGCACGTCCGCACCGAACGAAGGGCGCGCAGGATGGGCAGGAGGGGAGTGGAGGGTGAGAAAGGAGGGAGCTGGGAGAGGGAAGCACTGCCTGCAGGCGACGGGAAGCGCCTGCGCGCGGGGACGGTGACCCGCAGCGCCTGGAGGAGGAGAGCGGCGGAGTCCCGCAGTCGGAGGCGTCCTGGCGCGCGCAAGACGGACGGACGCCCCGTCCCCGAGCGGCCGTCCGGCAGCCGTGACATCTCCGGTGCCCACCGGCGGACCCGGACCTAGGTGGATGCTCGGGCGGCGATCGCGGGCGATCGCCGGGCCGCGGTCCAGGGAGACGGCGGGGCGTCGCCGTCGCCCCGGGCTCCCTCGTCCGCCCGAGGGCTGCGGCGGCAGGGAGGCGGCGGTTGCCTCAAAGGCAGGGTCGCCCTGCGGAGAGTCGGAGTCACCGACCGGCGTGCGTTGCCCATCCGTCGTCGGTGGCCCTGAACCCTTTTCGCCCACGTGGATCCGGTTGGTGTGGGGCGTTCGCCTCCTCTGCCTGAGCCGCTCCTTTGCCGGGCGCGCAGGCAGTGCTTCCTACCGGTATGTTTGGCTCTCCCGGTGCGGCTGCCTTTCCCGGCATCCCGGGAGATCCCGAAGTCATCTCAATGCAAGCTTCGAGGTATCTCCACGGAAACGAGAAGGAAGAGGGAAACAAAGGAAACCCTCCAGCGCTTTCGGTACCCTCAAGCTCTGGAAAGTCCTCGATTAGGAAGGGGAGGGAGTCCCGAGGCTCCTGCAGATGTTTCGGAGAAGAGGCGCTAAGAGAAAGGGGGACTGCGGGAAGACACGTCTTGTCCCCGCTACCTCGAGCGCTCGCCGCTCATGTGAACGCTGCATGGGTGGCTTCATGGGGAGTGGGTCCGGAACTCCTGCCTCCCTTTCCAAGTGGCTGCTCAACTTCCAGCGGTCCCATAGGGAATTCCGGGAGTCGCCTTTCCCATCTGCGGCCCGAACGCCCAAACCCTGTGGCGTCCTTCCTCAGACACCTCTCCCTAGGTCCATCCCTTCCCTTTACCCGCACGGTCCCGTCGAGAATAGACCCACTTTCCACCCTCTGTAATCAGCACTTTTCTCCCTACCCTTACCCCACTCCTTGGTTTTTTTTGCATCGGATCAGGTCCCCAAGTACGCCTACGGGCAGCAGTAATCTGCCAGCGTGAGGGAAAGGGAAGGACGCCAGCCCCCGTGCTCGTCTGCCGCATTGAGCACGTCTCCACGGCAACGGAGGCCGCACTTGGCTTCGAAGAGCTCCAGCGTTGTAGGAGCCGGAGAGAAACAGGCAGTCCAGTCGGTGGTTCCTTCTCCTCCTTCCTTACTCCTCCTTCCCCTCCATCTCGTCCCTTCCCCCTTCCTTCCCTTCCCCCCCCCCCTTCCCTCCTTCTCCAGCTCGTCCCTTCCTCTTTTCTTCTTCCTTTCTTCCTCCTTCCTTCCTTTCTCCTCCTTTCTTCCTCCTCCCTTCCTTTTCCTCTCCCTCCTCTCGAGCTTGAACTTTCCTGCTGGCACCAGAACCCCGGAGGCCGTGAAGCCGAGAAGACGAGGAGAGGACGAGGAGCGGCCTGCGGAAGCAGAGGTCGCCGGGTGACCTTCCGATTGCCGTGAGGGAGTATCTCCTCGGCCGGGCGCTGTTGTCGAGCGAGCCCACACGCGACGACCACCGACCGTCGCCGGCACCTCCCGAAGCCTCGCGGGCAGCGCAGCTTCGGTGGAGCGCGGGGGCGGACGGGTCACGCGGTCCCCAGCGCAACTCTTCACCTTCCCTTGTCCGAGAGAGTCCGAAAGGATCTGCGCGTGGATGCAAAAAGTGGGCAGCGCTCTGCTCCGCCAGCGGACGACTTCGGGGCCCTCGCTCCCGTCTCTCGTCGCAGCTCCGTGGGGCAGAGTCTGGGGTTGGAAAAGGGGAGGGAAGGAGAGTACGGCGATCCACGCCGTCCGGAGGAGCTGCTGTCCCTGCGGCAATCCCAGGTAGCGCCTCAGGGACAGCACGCGCATACGTGCGGTGCCACGCAGGAGGGGGGGAGCCATGCCTCGTTCGCTGTTCCGTGCAACTCTGAGCGGTCTACGTTGTCTGGGCAACCGCCTCGTACGTCTGTCTGAGAGCAAGCCCCTGTCCTCGAACGAAGGCCCCATGAACAGGCAGCACCATCAGCGCCTGGGGGCGCGGAGCCACCACTTCACCTCAAAGCGGCACCAGAGCTCCTCGTCCATCGAGGTCACGGTCATCTCAGGATGGCGCAGAAGACTCTCGGATCGCGGCATGTCTTCGCTCCTCCCGCCCTTGGCTGCGTCGACCCTTTCCCCCAGGCGGGACTCGAATCAGCGACGCCTGGCGCCTGCGGCCGCCAGTTCGCGCCGACAAGCAGCACATGCGCTTACGTGAGGGAGCCAAGAGGCGGATCTCCAGGAAAACGGCTGGGCACTTCTGGTCGGAGGCCGAGAGCGAGGAGCTGGGGGTGGTGGCAGCGACGGAGGACGAAGCTCCCTTAGGGCCTTTTCAGGGCGCCTAGATGGCGCACCGGCAAGACTGTCCCACGGCGATCTAGGAGGCGTTGGCTGAGGCCGCCGCACGCCTGGAGAGGTTCGCCTATCTGCGACTTCCGGCAAGTGACCCCGGAGGATCCTTTGACTCGACGCCTGTGGGCACGCCGCACTGTACGGAGCGACCCTCGCCTGCGGAGGTATCTCGACAACGATCTGCTAAGAGTCGCCCTTGGCATGAACAAGTGAATGGGGGGGAGGGCCTGCGGGAGCGAGACGGAGACGAGATGGCCTTCCGGTGCCCCACTGGACAGTCCGTGGAGGGCGGAAATCCGTCGACGGGATGCAGTAGAGGAGTCGTGGGCGGCCGCTACGCGTTCGGGAAGTCCTGCGAGTCCACCGAGTGACGAGGGAGGGTAAGCGGGTGGTTGAGGAAAAGGTGCGAAGGGATGAAGAGTGGATCGTGCAAGGGAAGCGAGCCATTGGAGGCGGAAATCGAAGGAAGAAAAGTATCTCGTTCCCGGTCATCTGCTTCGTTCCCGGAGCAGAGGCGCCGGCAAGGGTAACGTCGCACAAGTCACAGCTCTTCACGGATGCGTCCTCTGGGAAGCATAGTCCCGGTCGTGGTCTCCAACGTCGTTGTCTTAGGAGGAAGAGGAGAAGGAATTGGAGAGAAAAAGAGGAGGAGGAGGACTGAAGGGGGAAGAGGAAGAGAAAGAAGGAATGAAGAAGAGGAGGAAAGACCCAAAGGAAAGAGGAAGGGAAAGGAGGAGCACGAGAGGAAAACAACGAGACAAGGAGGACGAGGAAGAGAAAGAGGAAAGAAGGAACAAGGAGAAAGAAAAGGGGGGGAGAAGAAAGAAGGGGAGAAATAGGGAGGATGAGAAGGAAGAGGAAGGGAAGCTGAAGAGAAACAGAAGAAGAGTAAAGTGGGAGGAAAAGAGGAGGATGCGGAAAGGAAAAGGAGCAGGAAGAATATGGAGGAAGGAGGACGACGAGGAATGGAAGAGGAGGAAGGAGAAAAAAGGAAGACGGAAGCAAGGAAGAGGCGGAAGAAAACACGAGGAAGGGAACAGGAGGAGCAAGAGGGAGATGGGAGGAGAAGAACGACGAGAAAAGGAGGAAGAGGAAGGGAGTAGCTGCGGAACTGAGGCATGCTTGGTGCTCCAAAAATACCAGACGTAGAAAAGGACTAGCAGCTCCTCCTTCCTGCCCCTCTCCCGATAGTCGCTTGCACGATGCCCGGAAGGGGTGTGGTGCACTTCTCTGCCCTGTTCGACTGCGAATGCCTGCTACAGCTGCGACCTCGCGTCCTCCTTCTCCAAGGGAGCATCCGTCGTCCTCAGTCCGGAGGTTTGTCCTTTCTGGGCATCGTTCCGAGGGACCTGGGAGCACGCTTGGTATCTAGGGAGCAGGACGCTCGTCGGAAGCTCTCCCGGCTGCCCCGCCAGGAAGCGCTGGGAAAGTCGCTGCTCCGTCCTCATGCGCGTGCGCGGAACCGACGTCGCCGCTGGGGACACCCTCGGATGATCCGTGGCGAGGTCAACGAAGGCCCTCTCTTCCTCTGCCTCTCCCCCTCTCTGGAGACCCATCAGCGGGCGGTGGAGGAGGAGGGGAAGGGAAGGGAAAAACCTCTGTCGCATTCCCGCCGTTCCTTCCTCCGTTTTTCTCTCGTCCTGCCCGCCCACGCAGATCAGGGAAAACATCTTCCCTCCCTCCTCCCCCCGTCTCCCGGGAGACGCGCACCTCTCCCGCCGCCGCCTCGCGGGCAAGGCGCGTCCGCAGTGAGAATTGCCCAACAGTCCGTGAGAGGCCTCTCGGTTGCCGCGCGCCTGACATCTGACCTTCGGGCGCTGCTGCCTGCCCACTTGCGGTTCCTCTCCGTCACTGCTCTCCGCAGGCCATCGTGACCACCCTCGTAAATAATCAGCAATTATCCAGCATTGGAGCCGTCTGCCCCTCATCTCGGGGCGCTTCCTCTTGCAAAACGATGGAGGTCTCGAAGGTTGGAGCGGGGAGCGCTGGCAAGGCGTTTTTGGTGGCGCCAAGGGCCCGACGCTGCCGTCGCGCGGGCGCAGCTCGCCAGGACTGGTGAAGACGATGGGTGTAGCCGATGAAGGGGGGAGGGGAGGAAGCCGAACTGCTGCTGCGGCGGCTGAGACGGGCGCAGTCTGAGAGGCCGAGCAAAAAAAAACAGTTCGCAAGCTTCCCAGCTCGGGCCCCTCGCATGGGTTCCCGGCCCTTCCGGCAGGAGGGATGGAGAAAGACTCGGGTGACTTCCGGATCAAGTACTCCATTTCCCCAGGGAGACAGATCTCTACCCAGGTGATGCCGCGAGCAAGTCGCTTCCCTTCCTTGCCCGCCCACTCATCTCCGCCTCGCAGCCTCTTTGTGCAGGATCCCCTCACCGACATGTGCGAATTGTCACTCTTTGTACCGTCTTCCCTCTCGCCGAACCCAGGGACTGCCCCTACCAAGGATGCCAACCTCGAGGCAGCATGAGCAGTAGGGATCATGTTGGTCTTTTGGGAGAGTAGAGAACGAGGAAGAGGACGGGAGTAAAAGTGGAAGCGAGGAGGAGGAGGAGTAATAGAGAAGGGGGAAAAGATGGAAGGGGAAGCAAAGAGGAAGAAGAAAAAGGGAAGAGGAAGGGAGGAAGAGAGGGAGCAGGAGGAAGAGGAAAGGAAAGAGAGGAAAGTCAGACGCAGGTCAAGATTACCGGGGGGTGACCTGGAAGCACTGGTATCGGGAATCAGGGTTCTTGTCTTCGGGGCCCGTTGCGGTTTCGTGGCGGCGAGGGCGGTGTCCCAGCGCGCCGGCAGCTTTGGCCGCGTAGCGGGAAGCAGCAGCCGAGCCACTTCGGTAGATGCGATGGGCGGGGGCATGACGCGAGTTCGGCTTGGAGCGACGTGAGAAAGGGATATGTCGAGATTCTTCTTCAAGTGACGCGGGCTGGAAGATTAGCAGTCGGTGCGCCCACTAGACTTCGGCCAGCGCGATCCACGCCAAACCCTCGTGAGCAGCAACGGCGAACCTTCCTTGACGGCCCACGCAAACCAGCCGCCATCTTCACCTTGCAAATCCTGTAAGCACTCGAGATGGCGGCCGGGAAGTCCTCCCGTATTCTTCCTGGCTCCATACCCATGATTTCCCCATTAGGTCACGGACTTATCTGTCGCACCCTGAAGAAACACAGAGCTACGAGCGCCTAGCTTTGTGCCTCTCGAACCGCGTACATTTAGGCAGGCTTCTCTTCCTCCTCTTCCCTTTCTTTTTCGCTTCCTCTTCCACCCCTTCCCTTCCTCTTCCCTTTCCCTTCAGAACAGAAGTGACCACTTTTGTCGCCTGGGGCCACCAAGCAGTCTTGCGTCGACTGCGGCGAACGTAGCTCCGATTCCGTTAGTGGCGGAATTTCTGCGGAAATCCGGCGTTCGAGGGATGCCGGTGGAACGGGGATTCCAGCAGTCGTGCGGCGCTGCGGTCAGGTTGGAAGATGAGCACGAGGCGGTGTACCGTTGGTGTAGAGATGAGGTGTGGGGGACACACGGCTTCTTGTTATTGGTGTCTTGGCTCGAGGTGATGAAGATGCTGACCAAGAGGGTGCGTGGTAAAGACCAGAGACCTTCCGGGTCGCGACTGCTTTTTTTTTTCCCCTTTTTATTGCTGGACTGCTTGTCTGCAAATCGTGATTGCAGGGGAATTGCCTTTTGCAGGCCATCTTGCTCGAGATAGAAATGCCCTCAGGGAGTGGAGCGAGTAAATTAAAGGATGCTTGGCATTTTGTGTTTTCACTTTTGTTGGGGTTTTCAGGTGGTTTTCGATGAGGCAGGCGGATGTCTTCACCCTCGTGTAGACGATGAGTGCTTAACTGCTATGGCTGCTGCCACGCCTGACAACAGGTTCCAAGTACATCCGCTCCCCCCCTCCTTCGCCCAAATTGGTTGCTTCCAGGGTTCAGTTAATGATCCATTGTCAAGAGGTATGCATGATGGACATGCTGGTGTGTTGCACTGAAGATGCTGCGGCATCGTAGCTCCGGACAACGGCTGGGAAGAAGAGCCCCATCGTGGATGCGAAGAGCAGAATGGCTACGTTTCGATCTCAGCAAAGATGGTGCTTCCGGGATCCGAAGAAGGTCGTGATTGCGTTCGTACACTTCTGCGCACCGTCCGTCAGCGCTGTACCTCGATGGTGAGCGACCGGTACCTGAACCTGCCTCTGCCCTACCCTACGGGAATGCTCCTGCACGTTTCCCGATTCAGACTTTTTCTTTTCCCCCTTTTTGGAAGCGCACTGGCTCTCGGTAGCATCACCCTGGGTCAGAGGTCATGATGGTTCTCTGGGGATTCGCCCTCTAGAGTGATTCACCTACGAGAATCGGGCAGACGAACACTTGCTTCCCTGATCGTCAGAGCACTTGTACTTTCCTCTCCCCCCAGTTTCTCATCACAGGGACATCTTCGAAGGCAGGGTCCATCGACCAAAGAGAGGATGACAGCCTCACCTTTAAAACCCAGTGCGGCACCAACGAGCTCCAGAGCACGAAACGAGGATTCTTCCCCGTGCATGACTGGTCCACTTCCAGGATCTCTTTGAGAGTGCACTGCAGCTTCCGGATTGATTTCTCAGGCGGAATCCATCTCTTTGGCTCTACCCACCCGCGCGGGGAAACTCAGAGAGAGAGTCAAAGCCGAAGACTTTCAAGGGAGACGCGCGCATTGTCTTGTTTTCCCGCCTTCATGCTCAGAATTTTCCCTTCGAGTTTGGGTCGTCCCGGGTTTTTTTTTTCGCGTCTTACGGCCCTTTCGCTCAATGGACGGGCTCGAGGAAGCCCTTCTCTTCCTTGTTCCTGCACGCCAGTCAGAACGCCCTGGAAGAAAATCGTGAACGCGGAAGACGCCTCTATTCTCTTACTGCAGTTACGACACCGCGTCGTCGGATGCCGCTATTCCCTGTGACTATTTTCAAAAATTCCTTATCGTTCCGGAAATGCCATCCGCTGATTTTCAGAAGCCCTGGAGCTTTCGGTCACGACTGATCCCACGGGTGGATCCCGACCCGTACTTTTCCTGATTACGCTTTCTTGTTGTTGTTGCTGCTGTTTGTTTTTACGAATCGCATCTCGAAAGTAGGGGCGGATCGGATGTAAAGAAATAACGAATAAGAGATACAAAAATATGGTATTGGTGGTTCGAAACACATGCATCCCCATGTCATTTTTCTACGCAGTCGCCATTTTTTTCACGAACACTTTTGATAGGGTGGAGGAAGCTTTCCGAACTTCTCTCTGGATCCAATTCCGCCTCCTGGGAGCTCGTCCAGCTCAGCAGCACTGCAGTTTTCTATTCCTCACTTCCCCCTTCGGATCGTTGAGCCACTTCTGGAGGTGCAGGAAGGAAGAAGACGTGGTAGTCACTGGGCGGGACTGCGAGGTGGGTGATCGAAAAGTCCCCATTTGAATTTCCGAATTGTCTGGAACGTGGGGACAGCAGTGTGTGGGACCAAAAGGGAGTGCTTTTGGTGGACTTTATGAAGCCTGGAACGACCATCGCTTCGCAAGTCTTCTGTGAAACGCTTTCAAGACTGCGGCGTGCCATTCAGCAGAACCGACGGCGAGGAATGCTGAGATCAGGGATTGTTCTTCTCCTTCACAACAACGGTGCCTTGGCAACACATGCTGTCCTCACTTTCCATCACAATTTTCGAGATGCGATTCGTAGTTTTTAAAATTCCTTTCGTTCCGAAAAGACCATCCGCTGATTTTCAGAAGCCCTGGAGCTTTCGATCACGACTGATCCCATTGATGGATCCCGCTTTCTTCTATGCTTTCTTCTTCCTCTTGTTGTTGTTGTTTGTTTGTTTTTAGTTTTTCATGCTCGGTGATTTCGCCCGAGATTTACGGAGAGAACTGCTTACGCGCTCGTCCGCAGGTATCTTGTTAATCACGCGCGCGCGCGCAAAAAAAACAAAAAAAAAAAAAAAGAAAGAAGTCTTCCTCCTCCTGAACGAACCTTCCATCAAGAGGAAGGAGAATGCCACAACATTCCTGAGAATTCCCAGGCCGGATGAAGCAAACGGAAAGAATGAAAACGAGTTCAAGGATGCTTTCCTTCCACGGTGGAAATCCTGGAACTCATCTCGCAGGCTTCCACGTTAAGTTTCGTTTCCGTAAATTATCTCAGTGATTAGCCAATCGCAATGAGGAGACGGAAGTCGTCTAATGATTGGCAAACCTAAATGATAGAAACAATAAAAAGAGCGCTCTGGGACCGTCCTCAGCTGCCATGTGGAGAAGAACTTTACATCACCAGCTTTCACGTTGTCTGGCGGGAAAGAAACTTTGTTTACTCCAAGTTGATACAGTGGTTCGCCGGTCTGATGTAAGAAGAGCTATGATGGAAGGGAGAATGAGTGGCGCAACACTCGGTCTTCCAGTTCCGAAATCCCTGAGTAACCAAGACATTATTCTGTTCCAGGAGTTGCTGTAAAAGGTCCAATAAATCTGAAAATGAATAAACACTTAGACGAAGGCTCACATGATGGCGGAAATGGACAATAAAAATCAGATTACGAAATTGGAGGGAAGCTTTCATTCCAGGACTGTTTGCCAGGCTTCGTATGTCCCGGTTTAAACCTGTGAGAGACGGAAAGAAACACAGACGTTGGTTCCCATCAAGCAGTCAGTGATCGGGAAGCAGCAGCACGAGATGGTCTGAACAACGAAGACGTACAAGAGCAGTTTGTTTTGTCGCATAAATAGTAAGGGAAGCCGTGGATTCCCTCGGTTTCCATCGCCAGCCCTGGCTTTCTGCCTTTAGGAAAATTTAGACCAAGCAACGGGAGTCGGAATTCCCATTGCTTATCCCAAACTCGAAGAAGCGTACCTGAGAATGAGGAACTCTTTTCTTCTGAGGTACAAGAACCATAAATTCCTCTTTGCATTTCGCGTCATGATACCAATCGAAAAACTATTCTTCCCTCGATTAAGGTAACACGTTAATAATTACTAAAAAAGAAAAAAGATCGTGCTGTCGTATCAGCATCCACACTATCGTTCCTCCCAAGAATTTCATCTTCATCTTTAAAGTGTGAGCTGGAGAGCAGAAAGTAACTGATAATGCTATGGAAATTTTATTCGGCCCTATGTTATTTCCGTAGTATACGTCGAATATCAAAATTTCTGTGATGAGCTCTGAGCTTTTTTTCACCATATTAATTGTATTACGTGCTGCTACATCTTTATTTACAATAAACGCGAAATCGCGCTTCACGCTTTGATATTTATGATCGGTAAATTTTTTTCTACTTATACTCTTTCAATATTTTCTAAAAACTTAGATAATACACCCATTTTCAATAATACAAGTGTCACGCACTGGAATGGCAACCTTGTGTGGTTTCACAGGAAGTTGTGCTTTGGTATTAGAATTTTGGTTGACTCGTCCTTACACATACACCATGAATTTGGTGGTAGAATATTATCTAACATCGTCGAATTTAATCCACAATCAGGCTTAGTCCATTGTTCGCTAACAATGCGCGGTTCATTATTGTCTAATTGTTTCCGTCCCATTGTTGTCTGATCATACCCAACCCATTGTTACCCAATCATACCCAGCCCATTGTTACTCAGTGTACCGTTTTCAGCTCACCCAAGTCAATCACAGGTGCACAGGCCCCAAACGGAAACTCTGCCATTTTTTTTTTTTTTTTTCCTTCTCTTTTTTGGGGGCGTTTCTCCCTTCCGTTAAACAAAAGCAAGGAAATGACTGACTTTGGAAGCGCCAACCGCTTGGCTTCGAGTTGCACACAAACATCGACCCGGGAACACGCACGTTGTGGAAGGGGTGCTCGTTGCAGAACTGTCTCCAAAGAGCAATTTTGGAGTTTGTTTTTTTTCTTTGAGCTTGCCTTTTTTTTATATATATACACCTTTAGAAAGTTTGCTGCCCGAGAACCCTTTATTTTGGGGCGTTATTTTCAAGAAAGTCGATTTTCGTGTGCTTTTGGAAGATCATGAGGGAATTTCTGCACGCTGCAGTTCTTTAGAAAGCGCTGTTGAATGATCGCTGGGAAAATTCTTTGAATGGAAAAAAATCCATCCAAGAAAATTTAGTATCTAAAAAACAGGAGGGAGGTAAACTGACGAAAGCGAGATTCCTGGATGAGAAGATCGACCTCATTCTCAGTAGCATTGCGCCAAACCAGGGGAGAAGTGATCTGCAATGATCTCATCGAATTCGAATGTGTTGGAACACGAAAGCAGTCGAGCGGCTTTCGTGATTTGCACCCTTTGAAACAGAACAACCACTAAACCACCGCGACGATTCCGGTTTGACGACCGCAATCGAAAAGACAGAAAATGCTGAAGGGAGGAAAATTTCGAATCTTCCTCAGCGATGGGCTCCCGTACAGGTGCGTGCAAGAGAGATTCGATTACCTCAACACCCTAAAGCTTCTCTCAGTGAAAAATGGTTTCACCGAAGGAGGGAAACCTTTCAGGAAAATGGGCCGAACGAAACTCACGATTATGACTTTTATGACTTTATCTTCCAGATGAACTCACGTCTTTGATGGACTCACCATTCCGAGTATCTGTGCGCTGACCATGCTGAAAAAGAAATGGACTTCGCAGGAAAGTGCCATTTGGACGAGCGAAGCTGTTTCCCCGCCTGGGATGTGTTTCACACTTCTGCGAAGTTCCTTCAGGCGCTGCCCACTTGCCAGAGCAGCAGCATCATGTGAACAGCTGATGATGATATCGACGAATTGCAACTTTGCTCTTCCGTGACAGGATGCTTCCGCTTTCGCAACGGGCTGGACGTGAAGCTGGGCTCCGGCAAAGCTGTGAAAAATGCCGGCCAAAAGCCACTTTGAGCCAACAAAACTGCTGCTTGCGCCAGCCCTTCGAAGAGAATGTCTTTCTCTTTCGCTTTTCCACTCAAGCGCAGAAGCTGCAGAACATCCGACGTGCACGCCGTGTGCGTGTGTGCTGCTGAAGAATGGCGCGCCGAAACGTCGCACTTTCCTTTCGTGAGGAGCGCGTCGGACCAGCCTGGAGGAGGGGGGCGAGACACCAGCTGGGCGATTTCCCTCCGTGAGTCCGCGGGATGTTTGCGCTCGATGCGGCGTTGATCTCCCGCGCCCACCCCTTCCTCCCCTACAAAAAGAGGGGAAACAAACAAACGTGAAAGAGTGGGAGCGTCGTGCAGGTACGCGCTCTTCCGTCCACAGGGATTTGCCGCAATCGGCGGCAGCAGGGATGCGTAGGAGACGAAAGGAAGACTCGGACCTGGGAGTCTGGTGGGACCTGGCTCCTGCGCGCAAGCGCGCGCCCCTCGAACTGATGCGTTCGCGCAGCGGACCCCCAAATGAAACGCTGCTGAAGGTTGTAAGGGGGAGCGATTTTCGAGCGCCCCGGTGCGCTCCAGGAACCAACCGACGAGGATGAAGGTGGCCACATGGGTTCGCTGCCAAAGGGACGAGCATCACCCCGCGTTCCGTTCAGAACGGCTCAGCTCTAAATCTGCTCCTGAAATCGACGCACCACCACACGCAAAGAGGCGGAACTCGGCGGACAGAACGAAGGGCGCCAATAAGAATCGGCGCTTCAGAGCCAGCAGAATCCGCTTGCGATTTCGTCCCGCGACCGCCAACGAGGGCATTCTGGAGAAGAGGGAAGGGCGGGGGGGAACCGTTCTTCTCATCCACCCTCGCCGCCGGTTCGCGCCTCGGCACTGATCGTCGCGATAATTCTGCCTGGTCCTCGCTTCCCCCCCCCCTTCGCCATCCTTCCTGCACCTCTCCCCTGCCTCTGGCGTGAGCCGGATGTTCCGCAGGTCGCCTTGGATGCACACATTGTGCAGTGATGACACCGTGATTCGGTTCTTCTGCTGTATTCGTGTAGGCTGTGGGCATTTGAGATCGAAAGATCATGAGAATGCAGACAGGTCCTGTTTTTTGTGATCTTCTTTGTAAAATTTTCTTTGTAATTTCATGCTGGTTGCGCAATGAATCTGACAGAAGGTACCGAAATTAATTTTCCGCTGGTTTTGAAAGATGGTGACACGAGTGTTGGCAACCATGACTCTCACTGAGCAGACAAGACCACTAGCCCACGCTTACCTCACTCTTTCGCTTACCCTGTCTCTTTGGATGCGAATGGAGCAGCAATTGAAAGCCGTCCCGAGCGTGAGCATGAAGCGCTCTGAACAAAAGAGAAATGGAAAACTGTAATAGCTGGTTGCTACAGCAACGCCTCGTAGCAGTTCTTGAGCTGTCGGTTGGGTGGATCGGCTGCTAGACACGAGTAACGATAAAAGTGGAATCGACAGTGGAATGCAGGGAATATTTACTTCTAGAGTGAGAAGTTCTAGCGATGGCGGATGCAAAGCGCAAACCAAAGCAGGAGTTTCAGCTGCTTCTCGGCATTCGTTGGCACCGGATTCTGTCTTGGGACAGATGAGAGTGCCCATCAGTTTATGCAGTTCCTCATCTGGTGAATGACACAGATCACTCCATGTGCCACGGGCTGCAGACCGGGCCACTTTTGTCGCCGCTCGTACTGTACACGTACCCGGTAGATGCTGTGTTCCCTAGCCGAAGAGCTAATCCTGATGGCTCGTTTCGCACCAAGATTTCAGCCACTTGCGGCAATGCTTGCTGAAGAGCCGTAATTTGCAAAGCTGCGGCAAATCTTCCGTTGCCCTGTGAAGATGCTGAAGTGGAAACAGCTTGCGATGCCCAAGAAATAAAGCGTCCATCCTGAGCTGCCTGAATGATCGAATGCGCGACAGCGGTCAAGAGAAAAAATTGGCCCGTTTCAAAGCAGCCAGAGGAGCATCTCTTCCGGTAACGTGACCTGCTCCAGAAACAGTCTTCGAGACTCCCATTTGACAGCCACTCCACCTTTCTTGGAAAAAATTCATCCGGATTTTACATGCGCTGCTCGGCAGCGACGCGGTGAGCAGGAAGGCAGGAACGGACGTGAGACCTCTGAATCGTGCGTGACCTCAGGTGGAGCATCGCGAAACGCGTGCTCTCGAAGGGACGGCGCCAGTACTCCGTGGGTCCCGAGCAGGCTGCTTCCATGTCGCCTGGATGGTCCACGTCCGGGGGAGCAGACCACGGGGAAGAAACCCTCAGCGGCGAACGCGGGAGATCACAACCAGCGTGGTCAGCCAACCGGGTCAAGAAATTCACTGTATCCCGGCACCTGAGGAGGATGTGTTCCACAAAGATGGCCTTCAGGTCGCAAGAAAAGTCCGTCAGGTGGATGCTGTGGAGATCCCACAGCACTGATCTGAACTGCTGTCCGGAGAAGAAGGCACAGTGGGCCCGGCTGGGAAAACTGGGTCGATGTAATCTCACAGTGTCGGAGGGAAGCCCGGACGCCGGAGTCCCAAAACATCACGAAAAGTACACACATGTGTTTATTAGATACGTGCATATTTATAGGCAGATTAATGCATGTTATAAAGATCATAAAAATAAATATATGTGCTTTATATATTAATGTATAGATTAAGGTACTAATTTATGTTAACATACATATACTCATATTATTTTAACATTAAGTAATATTTGCTAACCTGTACATTATTGATATAATTAATAATAATACACATGTATCAGAGATTATAGAAAATATATACGTGGGTGTGTATTAATATATATTTATATACAAAAATATGTATTGAATAGATATATAAATATCGAATTTTTCGGAAATAAAAAATAATGGTGATGATAAAAAAAAATAGTGGAAAAAAAATGAAAAAGCAAGCAATTAAAAAACAAAAGGGAAAATACTGCATTTCATCATTTCCAGCACTCAGCAATAAAAATGGCGGACTCAGGAAATGATGAATTGTATCTTCAGCATACATATGATAGGCAAATATATTTATTTTTTTATACATACAATAATCGTATATTGATGCATATTATTAATTATACAAGTTAGCAAATATTACTCAATATATATATTAAAACGATATGAATATTAATAAACACGTGTGTTAACATGAGTAATCTATGAACAAATATATATATATGTGTATATATATATATATATATAGAGAGAGAGAGAGAGATTTAATTTATATTTATATATATGTATGTATGTATGCATCGTATATTAATCTGTAATTTGTATATTAATCGGTAATTAAATAATTAACACATGTACTTATTTTTTATAATCTTTATAGTACATATTCATTATATACATATATTAATATATCATAAGCATATGAATTATATTAATAATGTTAATAACTATTAATAGATATGTATGTTCGCATAAAATTGTATATAAATACATACATTATTTATGTGAACAATGAAAATCCATATTTATTTTTTGTGATCCTTAGAGATTTCGAACCAAACCCACCACATAATTCTATCCTTTATCTGCGGTGTCTCATGTTGGTTTGCCATCTTCGGGAGGATTCGCCTGCACAGATCGACCCTGATCTCGTTGCCATGCCGGCTGGGCACGCATGCCCTGACATTTGCCCTCGGGCGCTACCGAGAGCGTTTCGTTGGAGGTTTCGGAATCATCCAACTGGCGTCCCTGATTCGAGAGACAAACGAATCCACAAGGTCAAGTGTTTCCCAAAAGACACTTCATCTCCGAGAGCTTCACCGCTTACATCTTCCAATTCCAGTACGTGTACAGCCGGAGCGTGTACATACACTCTTTCCACGGATCCGTCACACGACTGTCAGAAGTCCCACGCTTGCGGGGGAGTTTCCGGTCGCATAGACCGCGGTGCGCTGATGGCAGTCAGCACTTCTGACGATGGTCCACAACTGCCACCCCCTCCCCGCAGTCAGGGGACAACCCCCCCCCCGCCCCCCCTCTCCCCATAAATAGGTGATGCTCTTCCGCAAAGAGAGGTACGTCCGTGTTGGCGGCCGTGCGGCTTTGGAGGTCTCTGCGGGAGGAGGCGCTAGGCGTCGCGGGTTCGAATCCCGCCCGGCGAGGGGAAGGGCCGACCACGGGAGTGCACCAGAGGGCTCTGGTCTGCCCACGAACTTTGGGTGCGTCACTGGTTATCCGGGTTCGCCGAAGCGTTTATTTAAAAATAAAATAAACATTTACAATTTTTTGTGGTCGAAGGTTTTTTGGACCGATAGTCTAACCACGTCCTTTCTGTAGTTCTAATGTGCCATGTTACCGGTTCGCAGACCTCTGAGGGCCACCACGACAGCAGAGGGGAGGGGTCAAACAAAAAGGAAAATAAACAAAACAAAAATAGCAAACAAAACAATTCTGGACGTGGGAGTGCGGAAAAGGATCACAGCCTGCAGGGGGCAGTCCTCTGCATCCTTTAGAGGATACCAGCAAGATCTTGCTTTATACAGATGTCCAGGTGGGGCCATCTGACCGCTATCCATAGAAGGCGAAGAGCAAAGTGCATGGCATCCCTGTCGTTGGCTCCTCCGTTGGCGTCGCTCCATGCCGCCATGATCCCACAAAGGCAGCAAAGCTCTGCTCGGGCTGCGGCTGGCTGCAGGGCGTCCTGCACAGAGAATAGCCTCATCACGTCTCTGGAGTTGCCTCCAGGGGTTCCAAGGATCGCGGCAAAGCGTCCCCAAAGGGGTCCGAGGGCTACAGAGTTCACTAGGAGGTGAGGGAGGGATTCCTGCTCCCAGCGCCTTGCACAGTTTGCATACACCCCTTCCCCCCCATCCAATGACACCGGAAGGCGTTGCACGGGACGTCTCAGTGCTGCAGCATCAATGCCGACTCTGCCACTTCAAGGGGAGGGTGTGGGTGTTCATGAGCACCGGGGGCCACTGCAGATCTTCCACTGGAAGTCCCAGTAGCTCCCCCCAGCGCAACAGTCCTCGAGGGTGTTCTCCTCCAGCACCTGGTTCGCTCTCCAACATAAAAGGGGCAGGATGGGCAACCAGAATTCCGGAGCGTCCGTCGGTGGGGAACGGGATGGTCGGGAGGGGAGGGAGCCCTCGCGATCGCGGTCGATTTGCATAAAGCATTCCATTTTCACCCGGGTCGCCGGGGCGTTTATTGAAAAAATAAACTTTTAACATGTACTGTGGCTGGACCAGTGATCCAGGCATGAAAAAAGAAACAACACAGAGCCTGCCGGGTCACCGGTTCGCAGACCGGTACGGTCCACCACGGCAGCAGGGGGAAGGGGGGACAAACAAAAAACTAAACAAAAACAAAAGAAAACGTGGGAGGGTGCGGGAAGGGATCACTGTTGCTTCTGGGGCCGTTGCATCCTTCGCAGGATGCCGGCAAGCTCTCTCTGCATTGCTGGATCCAGGTGAGGCCATCGCATCGCCCTATCCAGGAATTTGGCGGCGCACTGGATGGCACCCTTATCGCGGGGTCCTCCCGTAGCCTTGCTCCAAGCGGCGACGATCCCGCGTAGGCAGCACAGGGCTGCTAACAAGGCCACAGGCCGAAGGGCATCGGCAACGAAAAGGGCTTTCACAGCATCCCTGGGGTTGCCGCAGGAATTCCGATGACCGCGGCAAAGTGGAGCCAAAGGGGCCGAAGGGCAAACAATCTACAAGAAGGTGGGGGAGGGACTTCCGTTCCCCACACTTAACACAGTTGGGGGTCACCGCTCCCCAGGTCCAATGGTGGCGGCGGGCGTTGCAGGGGAGTCCCCAATGCTGCAACAGTAGAGCCGACTCCTGCCATTTTAAGGGGAGGGTGGAAGTGTTCATGAGCACCGGGGGCCACTTCAGATGTTCAATGGGAACATCGAGCAGCGCGCCACAGCGCAGAAGTCCATGGGGAGGCGTACTCGGGGTCGCAGCGTCTGTTAACTGGCCCGTCTTCCACTCTCCTATCTTCCTCTCCTTCCTGGAGATTGTAATTGTAACCTCCCACTTCGCCGCAACATCTGTGTCCAGATCTTCCATCAGGGAGGGCAGCGCAGCAGCGAGGGGGATTCTTCCTGACCACGCTCGCTTCTTCGGATCCTCCAGGATCTCACGGAGCGTGCAACTTCTGTAACCCCCAAACAGGAACCGTCGTTCCTGTTGGGCGCGTTGCATGCCGCACTGTGCCCACGTGCGAACGGTTTCCCGCAACCAGGCACTACCGTTCGCTGGGCAACAGATGATCCATCCTTGATTCTTCCGTGTCAAGGCAGCCACCCTCCGTAGCTGGAGTCCGCAACGGTTGATGCGGGAGCGATGGAGTGCAAGAAAGGACGTGAGTCCCGTCTTGCCGGTGGCTTGCTGGAGAAGGAGACGTGCAGGGACGCACCAACAGGTGCACCACAACTCTGGAACAAGTGCCAGCATTCGGAACTGGAGCTGAAGCTCCAGCCGCTCCAACGTCAGGAGGCCGAGACTGCCGTCCCGACGCGGAGCGCACAAGTCCTTCAAGTGGACTCGAGCCCTCCCGTTGTCCCAAAAGGCGATACGGAGGAGGTCCTTCGTCTGCTTTTTGATCCTCTCTGTGGGGGGGGGGGGTCAAAGAAAAAGCAGGGGACGGAAGAGAGGAGCCGCGAACTCGTTCCAAACCGCGGTCCGTTCTGGCAAGTGAAACTTGCCTTCCAGGAACGGGCCGATCGCCGTCTCTACTTTTTGGAGGCAGCCGGACCACGCTTCCGCAGGGGAGTAGTCCCCCAACGGCACACCAAGGTACTTGAAGTACCTTACCGTGGAAGTCCCCAAACGGACCCAGTCCTGCTGCCCTGCCCACGCCGCACCAACTGGCATCACGGACGACTTCGCCCTGTTCACCGTAAGTCCGGTTCCCCGATTCAGCAGGTCGAAGAACTCCTCGACCGCCGAAGCCAGGGTGGACATAGGGAGCAGCAGCAGAAGGTCGTCCGCGTACGCTGAAACCGCAGGCGTACCGGCGCATTCGTGCGGCAGGTGCGCCAGAGTTACCCTGTACGCTTTCAGTACCAACTCAAAGTAGGTACTGAAGAGTAAGGGGCTCAGGCTGTCTCCCTGCCGTATCCCACACCGCACCGGCACGCCGTGCACGGTCTGCCCGCTGAAAGTAAGACTAATTAAGGCGTCGCGCCAGCAGGAGCGCAGATGGGCCAATAATGAGGCCGGGAAGCCCAAGCGTTCCAAAAGCTCCAGCAGGAGATTCTGGTCGACGCTGTCGAATGCTTTACGCAAGTCGACTGCGACCGCAAGGGCTCCCTCTACCACCCGACCATCCGACCCATGGCTGACGGACTCACCGGATTCCGGCTGTGCATACAGCCCCTTTCTTGTTGGAGCTCTAGCCAGGTGGAAGCGTGGAACAAGTTCGCCTCCATGCTTCGCCCGGGAACAGCATATGTCTGCAGCATATTTAGCTGGCTCGTCGTCCACTCGCCCAGTCCTTTCCTCCTTCCGGAGATTTGCACAGCAACCTCCCATCTAGCCATGAGGCTGCTGACCATATGCTCCTCCCTCAGGGAGGGCAGCACAGAGGCAAAGGAGGTTCTGCCCGATCATGCACTCTTCGCGGGATCTTCCAGGATCTCCCGGAGCGTACAGTTGTTACGCGCGTGCAGGAAACGTCGCACCTGTTCCTCGCTTGGCTCCTGGATCCTCGCCTACGTGCAAACTGTTCCCTGCAGCCGGGCGCTACGTTCGCGGGGAGGCACGAGATCCATCCGTTCCTCATGACCAGAGTGGCCATCCTAGTCTGCGGTGGATGAAGCTGCGTGGACGGTGCGCAAGGAAGGACCCTTCAGGTCAGGAGACGACTCCAGAGGGAGCACTCCGTGAATCTGGGAACGCTCCGGAGGAAGGGGTTCCTTCCTCTTACGCTTGGGAGGGACCCTCGCCCTGGTTGTCTCCGGAGGAACCCCCGGAAAGCATCCGCCCCTCGTTTCCTCCTCTGGAGGGAACTCGGAAGGGAGCAGCGTGCTTATTGCACTCTGGAGAGGCAACCCCCAAGGGGGGATACCAACGAGCCCTATGGTACGCGATGACTCCACTTTTAAAGCCGGAGCGAAACCCCAATGGGAGTCTCGATGTCCTGGAAGGACCCCAGCTGGTCAAATTCTAATCCCGGCCGGTGAACGGGGTCGTCCGGGATCTTCCACTAGTGCGGCTGCACCCGAATCCAACCGAGGGGCCAATCAGCGTATCATCTTGTGTGGTGAAATCGGCACCCCCGGCGCACATCCCATTTCTCGGCGTCGCTGCTTCCCCCCGGGTGGGATTTGAACCCGCGACGCCTAGCGCCTCCGCACACGGCCGCCAGTCCCGCAACCTCCCAGTGCGATTCCCGCGAGAGGTAGCTCGGAACTAATAACGACACGAGCCCGCGAGCGGTGAGGGGAAAAAGGGGACGGTTGAGAAGGATCATCGGGCTCCTGGGTACTTCAGATCACGTGGGGGAGGGCCGCTCTGCCAATGGCGACCTCGACAGGAAGTTCGCGGTCGTGGAGGGGGGTGGAAGGAGGGGTGGGGGTGAAGGAAGGTCGCCCGGAGCTCTCGATGCTGCATGGGATCCGAGAACCCCCGGGCGCTGTTCATCGTCTCCCCCCAACGAGCCCTCCCATTTGCCCCTCTTTTCCTTCTCCTTGCTCTCTTTCCCCAGAAAAGGACCTTCTTAGGAACGCCCTCTCCGGAGGAACCGAGGTGGAAACGACCCCTCGGAGTCTCTCGACAAGGAAGGGAAGGGCGGTGCCCGGAGAGGGCCATGAGGAAGGCGACGTCCCCCATCCCCACGGGAACAATTCTGGGGAATCCAGAGTCTGCATCCACGCCAGGAGCGACTAGGGGGAGCATCCCCTTCCTCTGCCCCTTCCCTGCTCGTCCTTGCCCGCTCGTGCAGGCCGCTGCCTTTTCCGCAGCTCCCTCTGCAGGAGTCATCCCAAGGTGGAGTCCGGTGGCGCCAAGGAAGACCTCGCGTTTGTTTGCGGGAAAAAAAAGGCCTTCGGGTGGTCTTCTGGGAAGTGGAGGGGCACGCCGGAAGGCAGCCCATGCGGAAAGCAGGTGCCTATTGCTACCTCCTCTCGGAGGGGTGCGTCTCCAGAGAGTGCCAGAAGCGCGCTGCTCCCTTCGGGGAGTGATCTTCGGAGAAATTGGGAGGCGTCCCTTCGGGTTCCCTCAGAGAGGGGAAACGAGGAGCGCCTCCAACTGCGGGGGTCCCTCCGGAGAGAACTTTCGCGAATGATGTTTCCTCCGTGTTTTTCACGGTTCCTTAGTGCTCTCTTCCGGGGTGAAGGCATTGTCCAGATCATCTGGTTGGGCTGCATTTTTTCTGCTTACATGTGTTGCATAGATGCTACCTGAAAAGCGGATGCAGGTGGCTGTCGTATCCTTATCAGCTTCTTTTTCAGAATTCCTAGGTATCGAAGAACGTTGTCGTTTTCAGGATCCCATGTTCCAAGTGGGCCGATCAGGATCGCCTGCACTTTGGTTATTTTCCCAGTGTTTCCGAGTTGCATGGCGACATCATGGTATCTGGCCTCCTTTATTTTCCTAGATGTGGTGAACGCCTCGTTTCCGTTTTCAAATGGGCAGGAGATGTCCAGCACACCTATCCGATCGCTTTTCTCTAAAACGAGGTCTGGTTTTAGGGTGGAGGTGGTTCCTGGCACTCTGCGATCGCTTGATACCAGAGTCCAATTGGCTTCATCCATTGTGGCCTTGATAATTTCCAGGATAGCATCATGGCGCTGCATCGTCAAAGGCGAGTGCTTTTTGCATCTGTTGAGAACGTGTGATAAAGTCTCGTCCTCGGTTCCGCAACGGCGACATATCCTTTCATGAACCTTCTTTGTTGGTCCAGAGTTTAGAGGGAGAAGGTTCAGTCTTGCCGCATGGATAAATCTGTAGTTTTGGTATCTTAGGTGGATTCCGTTTGTCTGGAAGAAGCTTGAAGAGTGATGCATGCCCACACACTGCATGGCCTCCCCTTGACTAACGTGGTTTTCAATGAGGGATTGCCATGCGTGTTCTCGCTGCAATGCTCTTACGCCGGAGGCGAGACGTCTTCTTGCACTGCTGGTGAAGAGTATCCCGTCCACCGTGATACTGGGTTCTCCTTGCCGAAACTTCCAGCGGGCTTTTATTCTTCTAGAGGCCTTCCTTCCTTTCGACCAGAGGCTCTCAATATCTCACTCTGGGCTTTGTGATCTTGCCCGTCATGAATTCCCCGAGATTTTCATCTGTCAGGGCTTCTTGGATCCGTGTTTGGACGATTTCATCCAGGGTTGTTTTTGCAAGTTTACTTACTGCTTTGTCTGCAGACGTAAGCAGTTTGAAGCAGCTGTCCACAATGGAGGTATCGGACTCTTGAGCTAGCTTCGTTAGTCCTAGGCAGCCTTTCGTTCTCTCTCCGTGTTAATACGCATTTGCTGCCCAGGATGGTAGGTGAAGGGCCTTCTTTAACTTCTTCCTTACTTGCTCGTCGATATACTGCCATTCCTCCTTCCGGTGAGTTCCCAGCCTCTTGTAATGAACTAGGCTGGGATAGAAGGAGGTTTTCATTGCGTGCATTTTCTGCCATCCTGAGAGTTCAATCTCCAGTATGGCACTCGACTTCTGGCAGATGTCTTCCTTGGAAGGCTGTGTGTTAAATACCTTTACACCGAAGGGTTTTCCCAAGTATTTGTGTGCCTGTGATAAGGCAATATAAGGAATTTTCCCTTCCTTAACCCGGATATCCACGTCCCTTATGCCTTTGGGGGTTCGGCCGCAAGAGTTGAGAAACGAGGAGCGCCTCCACCTGAGGGGGTTCCTCTGGAGAGAACAAGAAAGGGATAGTTTCCTTCGGGGTCCCCTCCCCCCGAGCATAAGAGAGGAACAGACTGCTTCCTTCTACAAAGTCCTCCCAGGTTCATGGGGTGGTCTCTCCGGGTAAGCCCCCTGACTTGAAGAAACACATGTACCCGGGTGGCGTGGGCGGTTCTTAAAGAGCTCTGCGAGCCCCTCCTAAGGGGGAGACGGGCGGTTCTTCAGCACCCCTTGAGAGCCAAAAGAAGGAAACCCGGAAAGCAGATGGGGACGAGGTATCCCTTTCGCTGCCCCTGGCCATGGTCCGGGGCCGCGCCTCCCCTGGTCCAGCGGCGAAGGCTGGAGTTGTGCAACAGTCTCGACGCCGAGTTCCGCCACTTCGGGGGGAGGAGGGAGCCGTCGAAGAACGCTGCAGGGTGTCCGCTTCGCCCAACGGGATTCCAAAGTAGTCCGCCCTGCAGGGAAGTCCTTTCGGAAGGGGAGGGGAGGGGAACTTCTGCCAGCTGACGTGTCCTACGTCTATCCCAGTCTTTACCCCCCTTGCCCCAGTGCTGCCCTCCCTCAGGAACTCTAGGGACAGCAAAGAACGGGCACTGTGGGAAGTGTCCTGCCTCATCGGAGGCAGGAAAAAATTGTTGAAGGCGTGGACAACTCGGCAGCTAGAGGATGCTGCGACCCGGAGTGTCCCGTCTAAAGGACTTCTGAGCTGGGGCAAGCTGCTCGGAAGACCTCCGGAGGAGGTGAAGTGGCCCCCAGAGTGTTGGAATAGTAACGCCCTTGCAATGAAGTGGCAAGACACGGTGTTCCTATTCTTGCATTGGGGAATCCTATGCAGAGCCCGCCTCTCGCACTGGACACTAAGGAGTGTGGATGCTCATTCTGCAGAATGCAGCGAAAGGGGAACCTTCCCGCATCTCCTAATAGACTTTGTCGTCCTCCTTGCACTTTGGGATCGACTCTCGTTGATCCTTAAAATCCCTAGAGGAGACCCTAAAAACATCTTCCGGCGCCTCTTCATGAGTGATGCCCTACCCCCGTCGCGTCTCTACCAGTTCTCTGCTGTGTTCGCGGCATCCTGGCAAGGTGGAACGCCAAAAGAGGAAGGCAAAACAGCAGGGAAGCCGTCCACTGGACGACGATCTTTCTGGAGACCGCGTCAAGATGGCCCCACCGTAATAATGGCAAAGCAGCACTTGTCAGCATCCTGAACAGGATACCGAGGACCAATCCAGGCGAACAGTGATCCATTTCCTGCCTTCCCCCCACCGAAAAAACATTTGCCCCCACCCCCCTTGTAATTCTTTTAGCTTATTTTTGTTTTGTTTTTCCCTTCCCCTTCGCCGCTGGAGCGGAACTCACCGGTCTGCGTACAAGTTCATGACAAGTCTCCCAAGCGTGATGGAACCAAGTGTTCTACCACGAAACAAACATTATTCACGACTTTATTACGAAATTTTTGAATGAAAATTTTAATAATAAATGCCCCGGCAAATCCGGGTGACAAACGTCAAGCCCACGATTCTTTCTTTTCTTCTCCACAAATCCTCGACCAGAAGGGCTCAGTCTCAATGGGCAGCAGTGTGGCGGCTGCTCCACTGAGTACCGCACCCGGTTCGGTACGCATGTCTTGTACAGACGATTCGACACCTCCACGTTCGCCACCCAGGACGCTGCTCGACCGCGCTCCGGATTGCCCCGGGGAAAACGCGCGCGCCCGCGGGCCGAGTCGTTCCGCGCTCTGCCCGGAGGGGTACCGGGTTTCCGCTTGCGGGTGCCGGACGGCATCCCGGGAGGACGGAAGAAACTCTCTAGAATGCCTGACCTGCTCGTCCAACGCCGGAGGCGCGAAGGTTCCGCTGCTCTTGACAAGGACGGACTCTACCACGGAGGCGTCGGACGCACTCCGGCGGCGGATGGCGGCTTCGCTCCGCCGGCCGTTCAAGAACGCGGGTGCCAAATGCCCGAACCTGCGTTTCCTGTCGTACTGAGCAGCGGTTCCATGGCAGTGTACCCACTCATCAGTGGGATCAAACGCATCTCTTCCCGCGTCGGTCCAACTGCCTGACCCGCAGTTTCGAGAGCATCCCAACGCCCGAAGGTGATCAGAAGCCAGTTGCTCGTGACAGGTGTCTCCTCCCTTCAGCAGGAGACGGAGTCGAGCTGACCGGAAGGAGGCAGCCAACTGCATGAGATTCCACATTCTGCGCGTTGAATGTGACCTCAAATGGTCTAATCCCAGCTCAGGTTGCCCGTTGGTGGATGAAGAAATCCAACGCTTGGATGTTCCCCTTCGCAATGATGGGGAGAGTCGACAGCGAAGGATCAAAGCGACTGTCACTACGGACGCTTGGCTGCTCCAAGCCAGTTACTTCTGTGGTGACCTTTCCAAACATCTCTTGCTCTAAACTCATGAACCTGTGCGCAAAGTGCGTTTTTCTGCCCGGTTTTGCCGGAAGGGGGGCATTTACTATTAAACAAAATAATGATAAAAGTCCAGTTAGAATGTTCAGGTGGGGTGCAACATCACGTGGTTTCACCAGGCCCGCGGAACTTGCCCTGACCGCTACGTAGATCGGCGAGGTCCGTTTCCTCAGCATCGGAAAAGGGAGAACCGGGAAAAAAGGAAACAAGCAAAAACAGAAAACGGGAGGACAAGTTTCCTTGGGGAGAGGGACCGGGGGATGGGATCACGTTCCGCCGGGAGACGTCCTCAGCATCCTGTTCAAAATACTGACAAGTTCCGTCCAAAGATCACCTGGGTGGAAACATCTCAAGGCGGTCTTCAGGAAGATTCGCGCCCAGTGGGTGGTATCCCTCCTTCTAGGATGGTATCTCCTTCCTTTTAGGACCTCTTCTTCTGTCCTTCCACGTCGCCACGATTCCGCGAAGACGGCATGGCACTGCGAGGGGCGCGGCCCTGCGGCAGTGCGGCATCGCGCACAAAGAGGCGTTTGCAAATGTCCCTGGGATTCCTAGGATCATCTAGAAGCGATCCCGAAGGGGACAAAGTCTAGCAGCGCAGTCTAGCAGAAGGTGAGGGAAAGTCTCTTGCTCACCGCATCGACCACAATTGACATCCACGCTCCCCCGCGTCCAATGGTGGAGGAGCGCTTTGCATGAGATTTCCCCAATGAGACCAGCAACGCCAACTCCTGCCACTTGAATGGAAGGTCACCTCTTCACCTCCTCCGTAGATATCGCGAGCAGCTCGTCCCAGCGTAAAGAGTCCTTTTGGCGGGACACTCGGGGTCGCATCAAAAGGATCGTTGGGCCTCGCTTTCGTGGTCCCTACTCGTGCTGAAAATGCTTCTGCTCCACACTAGGTTTCTGTTCTCTCTGAGCCGGCCATTATACACCCAGCGGTTCTTTCATTTCCCCAAGTCCCACGAGGGGTGGGGTGAATTTATTTATTTATTTTTTTTTTTTTCAGTCACACTACAATCTCATACAAATTGTGCAAAAACTGCACTTTGCTTCACTGTTCACTTGAAGTCTGCTTCTTCGGGTCTCTGAAAAGATCACTGCACTTAATCACCTGGGTGTCGTTTAGGCTTAGGTTCTTCCTCCAATCCTTCTCAGGATATGTCGGTAGTTCCAGGCCTGCACTCCTCCGCAGTTTCTGATGCCGATCTCCCTCTGGATGAGCCCTTTCAGGATGCCCAGTGGAGATATGGTGGTCCTCGTCGTCTTCATCTTCCACCACCGCACAATAATGGCGGTGATGAAAAGGGCGATGGTCACTCTTACCATGGGGTTATAGCGGGGAACCGTTCCAGCAGTTCTTTCCGACCCGCGATGCTACAGGGCACCTGCCAGTCTGCCGGCTGGTTGCCGTCGATGTTCTCCCGTAGGAACGGCAGCGCTGCGGCAATCGTCATTCTTCCAGCCCACGGGGTCTTCCTTGGGCCCCCCATTCTGTCCTGCAACGAGCGGCGGGCGCGTCTGTAGTGCGGCGGACTTCGCAGGCTCTCGCACCGTTCATCTTCGCCCACGTCCGGGCTGTTTTTCCGTTTCCAGGCACCGCAGTTCGTGGACGGGCAGGAGATTCGGGCGCGGTCCTTTGCCAAGGCAACCACCTGACGGCGCTGGTAGCCGCATCGCGGCAGTCTTCGGTGGCTGCAAGCGAGGGCCGAGGTCAATCCCTCCGGCGAAGCTCTGGACAGGCGGGTCCAAAGCTTCGCCCTTCTACAGGGCTGTTCTTGGAGGCTGGAGCTGACGCTCCATCCCTTCCAGAGTCAGGGCGCCGAGTTGAAGCGTGCCGACGCCGCGCGCACGCGAGTCCTTTCCTCAAGCGGGCGGCTCGGCCGACAGGTGGCGGTGGAGAACGACCGCGGTGCGGGAAGCCGCTGAGGTGGTGGAGGAGGCGACGGCGAAAGCAGCTTCCTTCGGATGGGAATCCCACCCGAACGACGAGCGGCAAGGCACGCCCTGCGGGGTCCGTTTGAATCGAAGCGCCTTCTCCATCCGAAGCGAAAGTGGAAGTCGCGGAGCCCAACAGAAGGGAGCAGAAGACGAGCAAGAAGGTCCAGAGGAGATTTCTCAGCGATCTGCATTCCTTCCCTGCCCCTTTCCCCGCAGTCCCCGAAAGACCCGTCAGGTGGGGAAACGTGGGAAAGCGAAGATCCAGAGCCCCTGGGGGGAGAGGGAGAAGGAACTTTCGTCGATTGGCAGGGACCCTCTTCCTGATCTCTGCTTCCCTTTTCCCCCTCGCCCCCAATCCGTCCCTCAAAAGGAACGGGCCGGAGCTTTCTGGGACGGAATCTCCACCTCTCACGCAACGAAGTGCGCAAGTAAAATCACCGGGCCCGCGGGCAGCACTGACGGAGGGGAGGTGGGAGGGGGGCAGCACCACGCGTGCGCGCGGTCGGTTCTGGGACTACCGGCCTTTTCTTTCTTTCTCCCACTGCCAACTGCTCCGGGGTTTCCGCTTTGATGGTCCCAGTCCAGGATGATTTACGACCACGCGTGCATAAAGACGTCCACCTCGCGGGAGGGCGGAAACCGCTGCCAGAATGAATGACGGATCGTACGAGGGCGGCGCGCGCGCTGCGCCACTCGTGGATCTCAGGCGTTGCGTCATCATCCTGGCGAGCGCGCGCGAGCTCGAGGGCGGCCCGCCGGCAGCTCTGGGACGGCACCCGCGCGGGGTGGTCTCCGGCTCGCAACTGAAAAGCCGCCGAGACCGACGGCAGCCGTAACTAAGGACGCGCGCGCGGACAGCGTCCTTAGCTACGCTTTCCGCGCGCCGCTGACGACGCGCGCTGAAAGCTCCTGGGTCAGGAGTGAAACTTGCAGTGCCATCTGTTAGCGCAGGTTCCTGCGTGGGCGGACGTGTCGAGTGACATCGCCCTTACTTTTTCCTCATCACCCCCACTGCTCCTTCCCCCTCCGCTCCCCGCGAAAGGCCGAGGCACAGAGAAGCTGAAAGATCGGTCCCTTCGTCGGTCACCCAGAGCAAATACGACGCGAACGGAATTCCAAGATGGCTTCACCCCTACGCACCGAGTCCTCCATGCAGTCGGGTCCTCATCCTCCCCGCGGGAAAAGCACTCTTCCCAGAGTGCAGTTTCCTCCGGGACTAGCGCTCTCTCTGAAAACAGGATCGGTCAGCCCAGGAGGGAAGGGGGAGGGGGGAGAGAGGGAGGAAGAAAACAAACCAAAGCGGCGTTGGCGACGATGGGGGGAAATTGCCACCGGCAGAGCTCATCCTCGACGGCAGGGAAACCCGTGGTGAGTGAGTCCACTTTTCATCCCATCCCACTTGCGAGAGACGCAGGCTGGAGCGGAGCGCCTCCGGCCGTCCCTATGTCGCAGGAGCGACCCGGGGCGAAAGCTCCCAGAAACCCGCGCCGACAGCATCCGGTCGAGCGAGCGTCAGAGGGGAGATGGCGGCGCGCCGAGCAGCGGAGGCAGCGACGCCAGGCGCCAGACGCCGCAATCCAAGCGCGCTCCGCACCTCCCGCCGGCGGACGGGTCAGCGGTGGCGCCCCAAAGCGGCGAGTCTCCCAGGTGTGGCGCGGGGTTCCGATCTCCCGGGAAGCGAAATCAGCCCGGGGGGGGGGAGGGAACCTCCCGGAGCTGCGCCGAGGTGGACCACTTTCAGAGGCTTAAGGAATGCCTGCAGCCATCCGCGCGCGGGAACTCTCGGTGGGTCTCTCGAGCGACCTCGTTAAGCCGACGTGGGGTGATGAGACGTCGTCCTAGGGACGCGGAACGAGCCGAGAGGGAACGCCCCCTGGCACAGTGCGTGCTACCCGCAGCACGGAGATGCGGGGAAGCCGGCGGCCGAAATCCCCTCCGGTCCACTGCGCGTCCGCACAGGGACCCAGCGGGAGTCCCGGATGAGTCCTGCAGGACTGCACCCGGTCGCAGCCGAAAGTTCGCCTTCGGGCCTGCGCTGGCCTCGGGAGGCGGCGCATCCACCCCCCGAGAGCGCCCCCGACCGCGCGGCTTCGTCACCCTCTCCGTCCCCGGAGGAGTCGCGGATACCCCCCGCCGTCCTCCTCCGGACCTGGTGCACCCGGCGGCGGGAACGCGCGTCCCACCTGGGAGAGGTGTCCGCTCTCCGTGCCGCGGTCTCCTTGTCGCCTGCTCCGGAACAAGGCAGAGATGCCCGGGTCACGGGGTGATTTCAGCGCTGCCCCTCCTCCTTGACCTCCCTGCACACCCCCGATCGGAGTATGCGCCCGCCGCCGCCTACGGGAACGTGAAAAAGGGAAGAAAAATTGCCCGCAGGAGAGTTTTCCCCCTGAGAACAAACGAGACCGCACCGTCACCTTCCCGCCGCACGCTCTCGGGCAGATCCTTGAGAAGGCCCGAGAATCCCCGGGTTCACCGGCAGGCGCCGGGGTTGCCACGGCCGCCCGTCTTCCACGCGCCGGGGCGCCTTCGACTGCGGATCGCCGTCCCCGCGCGCAGGCGCTTCCCGTCGCCTGCAGGCAGTGCTTCCCTCTCCCAGCTCCCTCCTTTCTCACCCTCCACTCCCCTCCTGCCCATCCTGCGCGCCCTTCGTTCGGTGCGGACGTGCCCCGCGGCCTCCCGTCGCCGCCTCCAGCCCGCACGTCTTGCAAATCTCCCCGCGCGGCGGGGGAACTTCGAGCGACTGCCGGTAGGCCCCTCCGGCCTCGGAATCGGGTTGGGGAGTCCGAGAGAGGGGTGGGCGCTGCGAAGAGGTGCCGGCGGGCGACGGAGGGCACACTTGAGCGCATCTCGCGGAGGAAGACATCCCGAGGAGGGAGTAAGGTGCCCCTTGCTGCCCCTCCCGCGCTCTTCCCCCGTCGCGGCTGACCCCGGTGGCCTCCACGCGGCGCGTCCCCTCCACTTGCCGCCGCTGACGGGGTCAGGGTGCCTGCGGCCACCGAGGGCCGAGCGATCCGGGAACGGCACGGGACGCCGCGGCGTACCCTCCTCGGGTCCGCCGTCGGACCGGGGGACCGAGGAGGCCGCGTGTCCCGGGACGTTGCGTGCGAGGAGGACGCCCTGGGGCCGAGAAGGGGGAGGAACCTCCGTAGGCGCTTCTTGGGATGGTTGGCCGCGACTTTCTCCCCGCGTCGGCGCCGGAGTCCGTCGCGGCCGGGGGATGAGGGGGAAGGACCTGTGCTTGAGCGAGGGTGGGGTATCCCCCAGCCTCGTTCCAGCATCCCCGCTGGAGGGAGTCCGACGGGGTCGGGGAAGTCCGGCCGCCGACGGCTTTCCCGGGCGCGTCCTCCCCTCCCTCCGGAGGGTTCGCCACCCCCTTCCATCCATTCCCGCCGAGGCGGGTAGAGGAGGAGGAAGAGAGGAGGAAGGGCTCTTTCGCAAGATGGGAGGAGCGGCTGCCTCCCGCGAAAGTCCTTTCGAGGAGCGACGGGGCGAGGGAGCCCACTAGCGGGGTCACGGCTTGCGCAATGCCTCGAGCGCGTGCGGCTACTCCGCGGTGGTCACGGCTACGGAGTTGGGGGAGCGCGCGTCACGTGAGACGCTCCTCGTGGAAAGTGTCACACGGCCGCAAACAGGAAGGCGCGAGAGGCGGCTCCTGCCGGAGGGGTGCTTGCGGGGGCGAAGGGGAGGAGGTCCGAGCCGAGAAAGGGTGGGGAACCCTTCCGCGATCGGGGGCAGCCCATCCGAGGTCCAGGGATATGGCCGTCCCTTGGACCCTTCCCTGCACCCCGCCGACGCGCCCGGTCCGCGTAGCAGCCCAAGGGCTCCGCTGGGAGCTGCGGCGAATCACAGGAGGACAGGTTACAGGAGGCGCTTCCGCGGGCAGCTTCGCCCGCTCGCTTCGCCTGGACGCTCCAACGCGGCCCGCCCCTGGTCTAGAGCGATCCCGGGAGCAGCCGCTTGGCTGACGCGGGGTGGCTCCAGGGGGTCCACTCGGAACGGAAGGACCGGCGGGCCATCTCCATGCCTCGCCACGACGAAGGGGGAATTCTCCCGAGGGCGGCTGGTACTCAGGGCCGGATCAGGTCGAGAGAGCGGCGGCGGTAGAGGAGCCCTCGAGAGACCTCCCTGTGCTGCTAGGCAGCGCCCTCTTCGACCGGACCACCATGCTGACGGAATGCGCGCCGTAAAGCCAGCGCAAACCTGGCTGCTGTCGCCGTCATCGTCATCATCAGTGCCGTCATCTTAACCATCGTCATCGTAGTGCCGTCAGCGTTGACATTCCCTTAGTTAGGCCATTGTTATTCTCGTCGTCGTCATCACCACCATCATCGGTATCATCATGTTTAGCGTCGTCATCAGCGTCATCATGATCATTGTTGGTTGGATTGTTGTAAATCTGGCACGACCGATCGGCGGACGCAGAGGACAGAAGAGGGCGGGGCAACTTGCACCACCCACGAATCCATCGGAGGCGGCGGACCTTCTTCCTGCGTCCTCGTCCCTTCCGATTCCCGTCTCACCCGCCCCTTCCCTGTCGGTGCCCGCGCGCGCGCGCGGCCGGTCGCGGGCAACCGTTTGCCACTCCGGACGGTTCCTACTGGCAGACTTCGGTGACCTCAACAAGGGAGGGGGAAGGGAGGAAAACCGACCGGCGTACTCTCCGGCATCCAGTGGAACCAGACGGACTGCGAAACGACCGTGTGCTCTCTGAGGATCCAGGGCGCTCGCGCCGGACAGAACGGCGGATCTGCAGGCGGGCGCCGCCGCCCGGCGCCTCGGAGGCCGCGTCCCGCGCCCGGACGTCCAGAGGGGGAGGAGCCGACAGTTCAGTCGGTCTTCGTGAACCCTTCGTTCCCACCGACGCATCCTCGAGCTCTTCCCGGATGCTACCTCTAGGCTTTTCCTTCGTCCCATCATGTCCACCTGGAAACGAAGCGTCCCCTAACCCCCCCCCGTGCGCGCAGCACTGCCTCCTCCGCCTTCCCGAAGACGATTTCAATGCCGTCACCAGGGGTCCCGCTGTGGAGGAGGCGCCCCGGTTGAATAGCAGCCAAGACAGAGACCAGAACCACTCCTCCAGAACACTTCTCGTTGTGACCCTAGGCTTTCCCACTCCCGGGAAGCGAATGGTCACATTGCACCTTCGCCTCCCGTGACTCTGGCAGCTGTCGTTGGCAAAGGGTTGCTGCTGCTGCTGGCTTCAGGAGACGGACGGAGATCGTTGGCCACGCGCCGCGGCGACCAGCTCGGAGAACGGTCGGGAACCGCCGCGCAGCGGACGTCAACCTGCGGACCCCCCACCTAGCGGGAGCTCTGTGAGGTTCCGCACCGCGGGAATCTCGGAGAGCCGGGGCCGTCCGCTTGAGTGGCCCATGGAGAACGACCTTCCTCCCCTTCTGTGCTCTTGGTCTCGTCCGCGCTCCCCACTGGTTGGTCCACAGGCACGGCTGGGACCTTTCCGTGAAGGCTTCGAGACTCCATGCCCCACTGGAGGCCACTCGCTCTCTTCTTCCCAGGATGCCGTCAGAAACCTCCCTCCCCCTCCCCCCTTCCGCGACTTCCTCGTTAATGTTTCCTTCATTCTCCTCCTGTCAAGCTTGCTCTTTTCGTCGCACAGGGTGGAATCGAGGAAGAAGTGGGAAGAAGGGAAGAGAAGGAAGGGAGGAAAAAAGGAAGACGTGAAAAGGACAAGGAGGGGAAGAGGAAGGAGGACAAAGGGAAGAGAGAAGGAAGAGAAGAGCGGGAAGAAAAAGATAACGGAGTACTGGCTCGTGGAACGCAGCGCGGAATGATCGAGGAAATCATGGAATTGCCTCCGGCAGCTGCGCCAGCAGGGAGTCAGTTGAAGGCTGCCCTTCCGAGAAAAGCAGGATCTCCGTGGCGAAGAGACGGAAAAAGAGTGAAGAGTTGGGATTTGCGAAGGAGCAGGTCCATTTGCTCGTCCCCACCCGACCCTGGCAATGACTTCCTCCTGCCGCTTCCAGCTCGTTGAGCCGAATGTGGTGACCAGTAGCTCCAGGAGCGGGTTTGCGCCGCCTTTGGCAAAGGGGGAGTAAGGAAGGTTGAAGGAAAGAGGCGCTGATCGCCGCCTTCGTCGCTGGCGATGATGGCACCCAAGGATCCTTCCTCCTCTTTCCTCCCCCTCATCCAGCCTGGGGCTGTCCTTCCCCGGCGATGCCGTCCGCGGGGAATCGCGGTCTCAACTGCCAGCCAAGGTCACTCCTCACTTCCCAGGTCTCCCTTCCGCTCGTGGCAACGATGACCGCCCACCCGGCAGAGCGGGGAGGAGGAGACCGGCGGCGACCTCCCGCTGCGCGACTGCTCGGACCGCGTGGTCCGCAGCGGCCGCATCCCGAGAGGTCGCGAGCACGAGCGCGGCCCCGTGACTGCAGCCTCGCGCCCGGAGGCACCACCGAGCGTCGCGGGTTCGAATCCCTCCTGCGGAGGAAGGAGCGACGTCGAGAAATGAGGGGGTGCGTCGTGTAGGTTTCGATTCCCTCCCGCCCCCCCGAAGATGAACTCTGGTTGACCCTTGGGTTGGCTTCGGGTGCGTCACTGGTGGAAGATCCCCGTTGACCGAATTCCCATTGACCGACCGGGATCGGAAGCTGACCCTCCGGGGTCATTCCGGGAATGAAGGGGCCAGTTTCCTTCGGGGTTCCTCTCCGATGGCGTGAATGGAGCAGTCCCCCTCTACCCTCCCCCCGAAGCGCGCCCTGCGAGCAGCGCCGGGAACCGTTGGTGGCGTCGTTCCTATGGCAGAAAACCAGAGTGCAGCAACTCCTGCAGGTGCTCCCGAATGAAGGACCTCGCGAGAGGTCACCTCATCCGTCCCCAGGAGAAATGGAAGAAAGGGACGGATCCCTGACCTGGAAGTGCAGCAGGAGGAAGAAGCAGAGGGCTTCACGGGGGAAGACTCTCCTGGCTGGACCAGCACTTCAGCAAGAAACGAGAACGGAATGCGCCGTTGCGTCCCTTCCAGGGAGGGAGGGACCCCCCGAAGGAAGTGCGCGGCTCGCCGCGGTCTTCCTGCCCTGCTTCCTCCCCTTCCCCTACCTCCCTTACACTCGCCCCTAGGGCAGGTCGGTGCTCCGAGTGCTCTCGCCTTTCCGATGAGGAGAGGGTGGACTTGGATGCTGCCGTGGCGCGACGGGTGGACCTGCCCTGCCGTGGCGTCCGCCAAACCAGCGCGACCTGGTGGAAGACGACAGTGGCGCCGCGAGGGAGACTGCGCACGGCGCTTTCCCCGGGCCTCCCGCGCGCCGAGGGAAATCCGGCGTTCGGACCACAACCGTGAGGGGGGTAGCGCTTCCCGCTCGCGAGCAGCAGGAAGTTCACTCTGAGAAGGACCGGCAGGGTCACCGCGGTCGCGTTTCCCGAGAGCGTCTGCGGCATCGACGGAGACGCGTCCCCGCCGGAGGCGGGACACCTCCCTAGGGAAACCGTGTGATCCTCGAGTGCCCCGCGCCCAGCCCGATTGGCCCCTGGCCCAGGCCGGGGGTAGTGATGGCATAGCGTTCGGATTCGCCCCGGCTGGGAAGAAAAAAGACAGTTCGAGTGACCTCCAGCTGGCCCCCTACGCGAAAGGAGCGCGCCGAGACCCGGTTCCGCCTGCGACCCCCCTCTTTGCTCGCCGGTCCCACCTCTCCGCTCTTGCTGGAGTTGCCGGGTGGTCCTCTCCCCCCACGAGTCCCGGGGACGGATCGACCCGCAAGCTTCCCCAGGTCGTCCGGGGCGAGGGGGTGTCCTCGCGCCTCCCCGGGAAGCGAAGGTGGGAACGCTCACGCTTTCCTGGCTTTCCGGGTCGACCCAGCAACCCGGTGGCTCCAGCATCAAGCAGAAGGTCGGGGATGCAGCGCCACCCTCGTCTCCTCTCGGTGGCTTGCAGGTGAAACCCAGTCTGGTTCCCTGCGACAGGTGCCCGAAGGCAACCTGTGGAGGAGACACATGGAGAAGAACGGACCCTCTGCCTCGCGGAAAGGAACGCGTGGCCCAAGGGCGCTTGGCGTCCGAACCGAAGAACGACCGGACATTCCAGAGGAGAAGCGGGAGGCAAAAAGACGACCGGCTGGAGGGTAGCGCGACCCGAAGGACCTGCCAGCCGCCAGCGGACGCTGCAGCAGGTGCGGCCCGGACGCGGTCACCCAGGTCGCGGACCATGTGTAGTCCGACCAGGGCGAGCACGGACCTCCAGTCCCTCGGTCTTCCCGGAAGACCGCCCGGACGACGCCCTTCCGACGAGACTCATTCGGGTAACGGATAAAACGGATGCCTCCGAAAAGAATCAAGGAGTCCCTTCGGCCTTCCCCTCTGATAGTGAAAAGGAAACGTCCCTTGCCCCTTCCTTCGGGACCACCTTCCGTCTCGTACCATGGAGCTGGTTGATGCCTGTCCAGAGTGCCAGGCAGGCCGCTCCTTCGGGGAGCGCTCTTCAGAGATATCGGGAAGAGTCCCTTCGGGATTCTCTTCAAAGGAGGGAACAGGGAGCGGATTCTTTCCTTGAAGTCCCTCCGGAGAAGCAAAAAGGAACGATTCCCTCCGGGGATACCTTCGTAGGGAACCAGGGTGGAGGGTTCCCTTCGGGAATCTCTTCCAGACTTGACTGATTTCTTCCTTTCTTCTTCCTTGATTCTGTTTCCTGGAAAGATCCCAGAGGGTCGACTCCCAGACCCGTGCACTCATTGGGGGCATCCGGTTGTATCCGCTACAAGTGCCGCACCCTACGCCTACAGGGCAACTAGCACCATCTCTCGGGAGGAACTCGAACTCACGACCCGTCCATGTCTACCTGGTGTCGACCCCTCCCCAGGCGAGATTCGAGCACGCGACTCCGGGCGCCTTTGCACGCGGAGGTTGCAGTCGCACGGTCTCAAATGCGGGCATTCGACTCACCTATTCCCTTCGACTGGAACGCCGCGTGGGGCGGTCCGGTCGTAGGGAGGTGATCCTGCTGGAGTCAGAAAGAGCGGACCACTCCCACCTCGCCCTTGACGAAGGGCTCCTTCCCCCCGCAGGGTCCGACCGGATCCCCTGGACCTTGCCCGACCACCCCTCGAGTTCCCCGAACCTGCCCCGCGTCGGATGTCTTGAAGGACCAGCGTCCTTCCGCCGGTAGGCGAAGGTCAGGACGCCGATCCTCCGCAACTCGGTCCAAGCAGACCTCGCGTCATCTCGCGCGCTTCCCGCCGCTTCGCTCTTACTCGATGGTGACGCGGGGATGCGGGTCGGCGGTGGCCGGGATAGAGCCCGTGCGACCATTCCGGTAAAGATGGAGATGCTGACTCCTCGAGTGACTCCCCTCTGCCTCCCTTTTCCGGAGCGCCCCCCTCCGCTTGCGTCCGGCTGCAGTGTTTCTCCCTTCTGTTCCGGTCCATCATCCGTCCCTTCGACTGCGCTCTCTCCCTGGTAACCACGCCCTGCGCCGCGCTCCCATCCTGCGCCTCTGCAAGAGACTTTCCTCCTCACGGCAACGCTCCGTCTGCCTTGGCCCGGCAGGTGGGCGACGCGAAAGGGAGACGGAGGCGGTAACCCAGGGAGAAGGCGAAGAAGATGATACGAACGGGATGCAAGAATTCCTGAGTCTCCGCGCCTGGCAACTTCCCGCGCTCGCCACCTGCGCAACGCAGAAGGGGCTCCACTCCTCTCCCCCCTCGGTGAAGTCGCCTGTCTCCGTGCCGAGATCGGCGTTCCCGGGAAACCAAGGAAGGCCGTCCACCCTCAGAGGAAGACGACCTTTCTAGCATCGACCGACGAAAGGTGCCGGCTCGGAAATCACTCGCGGCTGAGATGGCCAATTTCCACGGAGCAAAAGACATCAGCTCTGTATTTAGCAGCGGAGGCAACACTGTCAAACCGCGTCCCTCGGAGGCGACTCTATCGTCATGGTGACCGGGCCGTCGTTTTCTATGTGGACGGTCATGTAGGCGCCGAACTTTCCATCTGAAAAACAGGAGGGTTCCAATTAGATGACGGCAGGGGCTCCCAAGAACTCCGCGAACGACTCCCAGTTTTATCCACTACTAGTGCGGCACCCGAATAGAAACCAACCAGCGTCATCTCGCGGGGGAGAACTCGAACCAACAACTAACCCCCCATCTCTCGGCGTCGGTCTTTCCCCGGGCGGGATTCAAACCGCGAGTGACTCCCGTACTCTTCAGCAGCCAGACATCAGGCGGGTGACCCCGCGGAGGCAGCAGGACGAGGTCACCCAGCAACATTAACGACAGCAACCACACATGGGTGAGGGAGCCGCATGGCGCCGCATCCCGCCGACGGAGCTCCCGGGACGCCGTCCCACGGCGCGTGGGAGGACGCGGCGGCAGAAAGCGCATGCATGACTCTCAGAATCACGCGTCGCTCTATGAGCAGGCGGAAGGAGCCTGCAGCCAAGCGACCTGCAAGCCTTCGGGACCTTCCGGCACGCCCTCCCGGCCGACATACCGCACGCGGCACGAAGCAGCCGAGGATGCTCCGCACGAAAGGCCGTGAGGATGGCAACGCCGAGGCTCGGGGACGTACGGAACCGGAACACCCGTAGATGGAGCATCCCGGAAGAACAGAGGGGAACCGGAGGAAACGCGGACTCCCTTGAATGAGCTCCAGAAGAAGAGCGGAGACTGCAACGCCCCCGAACCTCCCCCTCCTCGCAGACTGTTCCGAGGAGGAGTGAAGCGAGGCGAAGCCGAAATGCAAGGCGCGCCCAGGCGGGCAACGACAAAAAAAAACGGGAGTGCCCTCTGAGAGCCGATCGAAGTGCTCCGGAGCGGGGGCCAGGGAAAACGCGAGCAAGACCGGGTCGTGGCAGCGTCATCTCGTCGAACCACACCTACCCCTCCCGACTTGGCACCTGGAAAGGTGGCGCGCAGGAGGGAAAATGGGAGACGGCGCCGACCAAGGCAGCTTCGCGTCTCAGCGGGCGGTGGGCGCGGTCGATCCTTCCGGAATTGCCGACGCGACGCACCGCGGCCGGAACGAGCCGTCCACGTGGACGGGAATTCGGAACCCGGCTGCTGAGCGGTCGGTGTGTCCCCAGAGGGTCGATATGCCGCGACCCGACCTGCACCGCGCAGTGCTCGGTGCTTCCCAACAGTTCCCTCGCCCCGCCGCGGGTGCCGGGCTGCGCTCTCCTGCTCACGCGAGGGAGCAAAGGAGGGGCCGGGGACTTTGGCTGAGGAGTTGCGCCGAGGCCGAGTCTGACGCTGAAAGAGTCTGATCATCTGAGCAATCAACGCCGAGTATCGAGGAAGGATGTGCCTCGCGGGACGTGAACGCCCGGAACTCCCCCCGGGGCAACCCGAGTACCTTTGACGAGCTCCTCTTGGTGCTCGGATCTCAGCCTGTCGATGAATCTCCCGTAGAACTCGCGGGATGCGGCCGCCGGCATGGCGCCGTGGAAGTCGGGCTTGTTGCCCTTGAGGGTGGCCTGCAGGGTGAACTGGCTGACGCAAAGGACTTCAAGGCCCCTGTCCCTGACACTGGACCCCCACCTTCTCCCTTGGTCATCTTCGAAGAGGCGGACGTTCAGGATCTTCCTCACCCTGAAACGCAGCCACCTCTGTTCCACCCTCTCCGGCCCCCCGTTTCCTCCTCACGCCCTCCTGGTGGACGTGGCCCGCACCACCGCCGCCACCCCTTTCCTCCCGGGTCCATTGTGGAGGTGCGTATGTCCCTGCGTCCGCATCTCCGGAGGCGGGAGCGCGCGCGAAGCGACGCCTCCCCCCTCCGTAAAGGCAGGAGGCGGGCCACGCCCGTCGGGGCGATGACCCCTCGCTTCGCAGGGCAGCAGGGGACTCTATCCCGGTTCGCCTTCCTCGCAAAGAAGGGCCCCTCTCCCCGAAGATGTGAAAGCCTCCCCCCCCCCCCGAAAAGCCTCCCGAGGGCTGCCACACCGGCTGGACCCCCTGGATGCGTTTCAACAAGTCGGTACTGCCTCCCGTGCCGACGCCGAGAAGCGAAGCGACGCGCGGTCCGGAGGTTGGCCGGCGGGGGTGAAGAGGGGCGGGGAAAGACCGCACGGTTCCGACGCGCCCCACGAGAGCCGGAACGGACAGGCAGCGGACCCCCCGAACGCGTGACCTGACAGCCGAGGAAGTTCCAGGGCGGCAATACCTGAAGTTCGCCGCCGCCGCCTCTGAAGACACTGCAAACACCACAGCAGCTCCAGCAGCTGTTCAGGATGCAGGGAACACGCCTGACCGCTCTAAGCTGTCGGCTCGAGGCGAGAACCCGTCAGGCCAGAAGAACACATACACGGAGGTTGAGGACGGAGGGGCGCGTGGAGAGGTCACTCAGCCACCTGGCACAGCGCGGCAATGTTCGAAGAGAGGGAGCGAAGACGGGAGAGTCTCTGCGGCGGCACGGCTTCCAGCGCTCTGGGGTCAGGAGAAGGGGTGGCGCCAGTTCGAAGGAAGGCGCCTTCGAACGAAGGGACGGAAACCTACGCGCCTGCCCCCGTGTCCCCAGTCGAGGGCAGGACTGCCGCTTTCCAAGAGACGAAACATCAGTGGAATCCGCTGACCACCCGCGCCAAGGCTACGTAGCTCTTCTGACCTCCAAGGCGCGAGGAACGACCTCGGTGGAATCTGCTGAGCCATGATCACTTTGATCCTTCTGTTCACTTTGCTCAGGAAACAGAAGGCGGCTGTTGGCGGCAGAAACGCCAAAGGATCCGCTCGAAACTTCGAGAAGGGCCGGCTAAGTCCACAGGGAAGTCCGCGGAGAGGATGGCTGTGTCTGCGCGGGAAGACACCGCGGAGACGCGCGCAAGAAAGGCTCCACCAAGGGGAACGCGAAGCGGTGCGCAGAGGACAGGAAGCCCCGGTAGGCTGGGGCCACCCGGCACGCCGCTCCAGACGAAGGAAGCGACGCCTCCCTCCTCGCGGCAGGGCGGAAGAGGAACGCCTCGGCACCCCACCTGCCGCTCCTGTCGAAGGGTGTCTGCGTGCGTCTCCGAGGCTGACAGCTCGCAGGGCACCGGGCCAAGTGTCCCACCGGTGCGGCGTCGGGCAAAGGAGAGCGGGCAGGAACAGGCGGCAGTCGAAAGTCTCTCCCCGGCAGGGAAAGACTTCCTTCCCCCCCTCCTAGTCCCGTTCCATCTCCCCTTTGTCTCCTTGCTGTGGACCTCGGACGAAGTGCTCCAGGGCGCAAGAGGAAGGCAAGAGGCCGACCCAAGGAAGGAATCTGGCGACCAGGGGAAGGAGGCGCTCGGGCGGGGAGTGCGACCCCTGGCGAGTGGGAGGAGTAGCCGTGGAAACGCGAGAAGGAGGAGGAGACGCGGCCTCCCTGGCACCGGGCAGCCAGCCGCGGGCACCCGAGAGGAACGCAGAGGGGCGCGCGACGAGTTCGGTTCCTGCGGCTTGCAGGAACGAAAGGGGGGGGGGCACGGGGTCGGCCAAAGAGCGGACGCCGGAAAGCGCGGAGGCAGGGTGGGTCACTCACATGTGCTCCAGATCGCGGTCCTCGTCCGAACCCGATATGCCCACGAAAACGCACAGGCCCCTACCGATGCTGCTGACCACCTCTTCACCGACTGCAACAGAAAGGAAAGAGCCAGGTGAGCCGGGGCGCTTCGCCCGGGGTGATCATGTCGTCTTCCGTCCCTCACTCCCTCCCTCTCGCCAGGTCCCTCTCCCCGTCGAAGAGCTCCCTGCCAGCACAGAAGCAGGGAGGTTCAAAGGAGAGCGAGGGAGAGGGTTGCCACGCAGATGGCAACGCGCGGGGGGGGGGGGCAGAACCTCCACCCAAACAGAGGGACGTCAGCCACCCCATTACCGGCAACAGGCAACAAGAGGGATGGGGACAGAGTGCGGACCAGAGTGCAGTCTCCTTGCTGCCGGAGGCCAGCGCTTCCGGAACATGGCCCGGACTCCCTGTCTCGCCCGAGAGCCCCTGTAGTTCACTCGCGCCATCTGTCCTTATGAAGCAGGAACTTCCTGAGTTTTCGCTGGAAGGAAAGAATTCCGGCTCTTTCCTGATGACTGCCTTCATCCCCCGAGGTACCGCAGCGCGGGATCGGTAGCCAAGGGGCCGCTCGTTTCCGTGGAAAGGACGGTTGTGGCCGAAACTGCGGTGAAATTCTCATGCTTTACGTGTGGATGCTCCCGTCCGTGCCATCTATCGGTCTGACGGCGCACTCACGAGGCTCGCCTGCCATCTATCGTCGGATCGCCGAGATCGGCATGAAAAGCGCCAACTTTCTTCCTGCATCGGCACACACGGGAAGAGTACCTCTACAGGAAGCGGGCGGTCCAGAGACCCTGCATTGGACGGAAGCAGTACCGCTGAGCCCATGGAACTTACACACGTGTGATCAGCAAGATGCTTTCCTACCTCATCGCGGACAGAGGCAGACAAAAATGGAACGGAGGAGGCGACGAAGGGAAGAACAAGAGAAATTTCCAAGAGAGGAGGAACAATAGGATGAAAGAGGAGAGAGGATGGGGAAAAAGGAAGGACGAGGATCAAGAGGTGATGAGGGAGAGAAGAGTGCCACAGGAAATACGGAAAAACTAGAAGATGGAGATGAAAGAGAGGAAAGAAGCGGGAGAAGGGGGAAAAAACGTTCTTTGCTGCCAGAACGAGCTCCTGTCCAGCTGACCATAAGCACGTGTTCATTTTCATATAGAGGTCAACTGGCTGCCGTGTACGTGCTCGGGTGGCCTCTAAGATCGCCGGAGGTGCATTCCGACAGAGAGGCCTCCCTCTGAAAGTCACTTCTCTTCTCCCGGAAGACCGTTCGTGCTGACTCTGGCTTCTTCGCTTAGTCAGAGACCGGTGTCCTCGAGACACTGCCGCTACCGCCAGCCTACCTCTTGACGCGTATCCGTGGCAACCACGACGAGTGGTGAAAACACGCCACGCTGCCTGATCGGCGTCTTCGCTGAGAGGGGGTCGAAGCTGCTCGACAACTGAGGAGCAGCACCGTCCGAGGTCCCACGTGTGCGCCTTCCAGCACGGAGGCTTTCGGATGCATTCCAGGGAGCACCCCTCTTGAAAATGGAATGTGGACCTTTGACCTCCCATACACAAACGGCAGCACCCACCCGCTGTTTTACGAGTGGACTTTTCGAATCTTGACGAGGTATCTCCAGAGCTCTGGAAACGCTTGAAGGTTTCTTCGCTACGGAACCCCACACTGCGCGCGTTGTGCGTCGGAACCGACACATGGGATCCCCCGACCCCTCCCGCAAAGGACTCTTTTTTTTCCTTCCCTTCCCTTTTTTTCCCCCTCTCGACTACTGGATGCCGTGCACGAACACCAGTGTTTCGTCCGATGGCGGCTTTCCTGTCGAACTGGAATGGGGAAGACGTCCTCGGGACCTAGGCACGGTTCTTGGGGGCTTTGGGGAAGACGTCCTCGGGACCTAGGCACGGTTCTTGGGGGCTTTGGGGAAGCATGTTGACGAACGTGCTGCTTGCTTGGGCTTTTTTCCGCGTTCCCAAGATCGTCTCGCGGTGGCAGTGTCCCAAAGGCATTCACGGAGTCTGTGAAGACGGCGCGAACGTTCCGGGACCGGCGGCGAGAAGAGTCCAGACTCGTCTGGGAACGAAGCTTCGTCCCGGTGCTCCATCGGAGGGCAGGAAGCCCTTCCGCCAAGCACCGACCACTTCGCTCTTCACAATCCAGGCTTTTTAGTCTGGAAGCCAGGCGCGCGGCGCATATTCCACACACGCTACTGACGGTGGAAATCGGCCTCCGGCTGGAGACGTCATCCGCCGCGAAGGAGCTTTCTGGGATGAACACCGTTTCCGTGCGTTTCTGGTCCTCCGGATTCCCACGAAATTCCGCCAGCGGATTGAATGTGCACATTAGAATCCTAGCCACACTCCTCCAGTCGGCGTAGGTGATTCCATCCACCCCGGGGAAGGAGTTTTCTGAATTTCGCGGCAATGCCAATACTTCTTCCTGCAGGAAGGCAGTTCGCTCCAGGGAGGATATTTCCTCGGATCTTCCTAACAAGATTTTTCTCTGCGAGCTTACTACCACATTCACACTCTACTTCCAGCTCCCGATGGAAGTGCTTCTCGACAGCTTCTGGCTTGATACTGCATCTCTTGCCCTGTTGACCCACGATTACCCGAACAGCTCTTCTTCTGATCGCGTTATGCAGCTTCCGAACAGATGATTTATCTTGCAGGCCAATCCTCAGCTTCACTGCATGCTTAGCGTGCATTCTGGATCCTCAAGACGTAGCAAATTTTGCGCGCCAATGATTGGTAAGCAACGAAGAAGTCTTCCCGCTGCAGTTCCTCCTCCTCTACGAGTTTCTGCAAATAAACTCGCTTTTTTCCCTTACGGATTATCCCATCCGCGTCCTGCCGGTTCCTCGCCCGCAGCATCACTGAGTACCAACATCTGACTTTCAGGCACGCTCGCAAGGTTCGTTGCGTAGCACCTCTGACTCCACTTGCAGTCCCTGTTGTTTTTTGCACGAGATTCGCAGGAAAGCTGCGTCCACTTTCCTACCCAGACGAGAAGCGGCACTTCCCAAAGCTCTGCCTCATTCTCCTGGACCAAATTCGACTCCGGCTGCTTCCCGAGGCCCGTTTTTAGCATCAGACAACCGTGCGGAAACCGAGGTCTGATGAAGACAAACGATAAGTCGCCGTGGTGGAAGACGGCTGACTGAATGATGGCTGGAGATAACGAGATTGCGAACGATCGTCTTCCCGCCAAAGGGGTATTTTAGTCAAGGCTCCCACGCGTTCCCGACTGTGGGAATTATTCACAAGCTGAAGAAAAATGTCCTATTCAAAGGTGCAGTAACGTTCGGAAAAGTATAAGGTGGACCCCGGGCACGAATTGGCAGAATGGAGAAGAAATGGGTCGACTGCTCACAGTGGAAAAGTACACTCTTCTGTAGTAATAATCCAAAATAAAATAGGGCGGAAAAAGAAAAAAAAATCCTTGCTCCCAGCAGGGAGATCATGTTGAATTCTTCCTGTTTTAAAGCTTACTTATTCCGCCCATACGCCTCTTCGTCAACACTGGCAACGACACCCTCGTGTTCGCATACTGAATTGCATAAAGGATTGCATTCTATTTTTCTTTAAAAAAAAAAAAAAAATCCTGCAGCAGTTAAAGATTTCACGTTTTTTTTATCTGAGGAATCTCTGGTACTTCCGAGCTAAACTTTCTATTTACATCAGCTTGTCATAACATCATTCAAAGCCAAACCATTGGTTCAATTCGGATCAATGATCAAATTTTCATTTATTTCGTGATCACTACACGTAATCATCACCCAGTTCTCGTTTCTCTAAAGACCACAACTGATTCCTTGTCAATGTAAGTACTGACCATTTTATTAGGGGAACAGCCAGATATTTCACGTCGTTTTTAGTATCACTTTTTAACCTGTACGTGTGTGCTTTTTATGTTTTCAAATTAACTCGTTTCAAAAGCTTCAGGAAATTCCCGACTTCGGTGACGGCTCTTTCGCACTTAAGGCATCTGCACTTTTTTCCCTTAAAAGAAATGCAAATGCCTAAACTTAATTCTCCTATTCTTACGGTACTTTTTTTTCTTTTTTCTTTTTCATGCCTTTATTATTTGATGGCTCCTTGTTCATCGGAGTGATCCGAAAAAGAAAATTCTACAAAATCAATTCCTCCCTTTAAAAGTAAAAAATAAATGTATACATAAAGTTCCTTGCGATTTCCTATTTCACTCAAATTTCGTATTTGTCTTCACATGTGGCAACGATCCCCCATGCCAGTTACACACGATATTTAAGATTAGGTTCGCTATAATACATGGTCAGCTTAAAGAGCATACAGCAAGGATACATATATGTATACATATATAATTTCTGTTTCTTTCTGACATCTTTTAGGCAAATGTTGAAAACACCTCAATGTTGCAAATGTCGATTCTTATTCGAACTTTTGGTTCCAAGCGCTGATCCTACATAGGTTACACGCAAAGGACCAACAGAAAAAATTGCAGAGTTGGTAATCGTTCCCGGTCCCTAATTTGGGGCAACTTCGCTGTCGGCTGACTGGAACTCCCGTTTCTGTCCATGGGAATCCTGCAGACCACCGGAATTCTTGCGACTGCACGTAATGACATGCAACACGGATGCCAAAACACCGAGTCACTACGATCGTATCAATAAGTGCTAATGTACTCCAAGGGTGCCGATGCGTTTCGAAAAATCTGTGGAAAAAAAAAAAAAAAAATAGGAAAAAAAAATTTCACCGGGTAATTCATTTTTTTTTTTTTTTTTTTGCGTTCGTTGCCGATCTCCAGCTAAAAGATGAGATGCAAAGGAGTGACGATTTCCCCAGGTAACCGCAGACTTCAAAAACAGCGAAGGCGGACAAAAGCCACCAGTGAACGTAAGGAAACCGTTTCGAGTCAAAGTCTTACAAATCTGAGTCTGTGCAAAGTACTGAATCCGTCCCGAACTGAACGCCAAGTTCGGTAGCAGTGCATTTTTCGAGTGCGAAGGCTTTTCGTCTCGCTCGGGGCAATCCCATCGAGAAAGCGAAAGGGGGAAACGTGAAGGATCCCAACAACCCTCATTTCGCAGGGAAAGACATACCTGAGACCTTTGCTGACAACACCCTCTGGATGACTGCCTTCATGCTCACGTCTGCTGCAGCTCAGCCCACGCGCCTCTTCCCGGATGGAACCAACGGGAAAGTGCCGCCGCCGCTCCAGCCCACAACTGCCCGTTTGGCGAGCCCCGGCTCACCCCGGTGAAAAAAACTGGCCGTTTGGCTTGGTGGTTCGGTGAAGGAGAAGGAAAAATGCATGCTGCTTCCTTCTTGCTACGCGCGGCCGTCGGAGACGTGGAATTTTTCTGTTCCCCCTCCCCCTTGCATTTCGTTTCGTATCCTTTCGGAATACGCCGCGTAAGCGGTGTTTACGTTATCGTACACACTTCACGAACCCCATGAGTGCCCGTCCCCATGAGTGAAATCGGATTCCTCGAGGATGACCGCTACTGGAGTGTTTGGAAGTTCACTTGCCGGTTGTGTACACCAATTAACGGCGTGTGTGTGTGCGCGCACGTTTGCGTGCTTTTCGAGGATTTCTCACGCGTTGTAAAGTTACCGCAGAGAAAGGAAATTAAGTTTTGCCAGAATGCCGTCTGAAAGACGTTCAGTTCCCACAAGACTCTTTGTTTGGATGATTTGATAGCACATGGTCAGCACGTGTACCCCATTGGTTGAGCACTTTTTTTAGGCCCTGTCTCACCATGGGGCATGGTGGTTTTCAAGAGTAAAACTCACGGTTGCTAAATGCAACATAATGACAAGCTGTGAATACGCAGAATTCAAAGACGTTCTCAGAAAAGCTGCACACGTCGTGGTGATAACAGGTGCTGGTGTGTCTGCAGAATCAGGTATCCCAACATTCCGTGGTGATGGAGGACTATGGCGAACCTACAAATCGGTGGATCTTGCAAGCCTGGAAGCATTTCACAGAAATCCCTCATTAGTCTGGGAGTTCTATCATTACAGACGTGAGCTTGTGCTGAGCAAGAAGCCCAATCCTGTAAGTATATGCATCTACTTTTGTGCATTTTGAATTTTCTGAGGCACACCTAGCGATTACAAAATGCCAAAAATGGCTTCAAGCAAGAGGAAGGCAACTAGCAATCTTAACACAGAACGTTGACGAAATGCATCAGAAAGCAGATTCATCCAATGTTATTGAATTACATGGTTCGTTATTCCAAACCAAATGCACAGGATGTCATAATATTCAAGCCAACCATGATAGCCCAATTTGTCCAGGCTTACAAGGAAGAGGGTATGAAGTAAAGCAGAGTCCTTTTATTTAAAATTTTACAGTGCACCAGATCCAAAAACTGAAGAAGCCCCAATTCCCAAAGATCTTCTTCCTTATTGCAGAAAATGTGGGAGTCTTCTGCGTCCAAATGTGATTTGGTTTGGAGAAAATCTGGATGTTAAAGTGCTGAATGAGGCATGTACGTAAAGAGTGATATTTCCTGTGAAAATCCCAAGGACCCTTCTTGCAGATGAACATCTGGAAAAATGTGATCTTTGTTTGGTGGTAGGCACATCTTCTGTTGTGTATCCTGCAGCCATGTTTGCTCCTCAAATTGCTTCTCGAGGGATACCTGTGGCTGAATTCAACACAGAAAAACAAGCTGCATGCGCCTCCTTTAGGTGGGTCACTCTCGCATTTGGTTCAGATAATGTGGCTGTTTTTTCTCAGATTTCATTTCTGTGGTCCTTGTGGAAAAATTCTTCCTGTGGCCCTCAGTCTGGATTAGAAATGTATCTCTTGGCTTGTTTAAGATTAGAGTACATCAGAAACAGAAGATGCAGTGCTTTTATTCTGGACTGATATATAGGAACGTCTAGGAGTCCTAAAATAATAAAAGTCACTTCTGTTTTGCAAAGCAGTGAATGCCAGACCACAGATAATATCCACACAAGTAGCTAAATCACAATCCATCTCAGGTAGAGAGAAATGGGCATGTGATAAAAGATCTTCAAATGCTGCAGGCCAGGTCAACATCAAGGTATCCAAATCAGGCACTGGCCTAGCAATTTTGACACTGCATCTGCTCATTAGTATAATATTCTACTGAATACCTAGAATAATGTACAACATCAAGAGGTTTATCCTGATGCAGAGTTACAACATTCTGAATCCATTTTTCAATAACACGCTTTTCATTGTCCAGATCACAAATCATCTTAGTTGCCTATATGCCCTTTAATAAAAACAGAGAAGATTCAAGAATGCGTTCCATCACCATTGTCGTATTTGAGGCTCCTCTGGATAATCTTTTTGGCTCAAGATCCAAATTATAAGAATCACTTTGCTTAAGAGAAGGTTCATCAATCTGAACCAAACCCAACATTTCATCTTCTCCATTTGGCTTAACAACTTTAATAAAAGGATCTATGTCTCCAATAGCTGGAATGTAATCGGGAATAAATGGTTTCAGCTGCAGATCCATTTCTATATTACAGGGTGTATAACTATGATTAGCAGTATATCTTCTTATGTCATACTTTTGCAGATAGTTACCTTGTTACATACTTAAGTAGATCCTTCATTTCATTAGATGCAAGTAAATGCTCATAATCTTTAGGGTTATATGCACATCTGGAAACCGAAATCTGTAATTACAAAATCGACACACTGGTAATTAAATAATACTGTTGAATTTATTTAAAAACAAACTGCCAGGTACCATTTTCTTAAAAAGGGCAAACTGTTTGTGCACACATGTGCAGGACCTACAGTTAATTCTAATAATTACTTAATGTAATTACATACTTCACTCATACAAATATGGCACAAAAGTAAAACAATAGGTGTTGCATAATCCGTGAGCAAAAACACATTCTTAAGCAAGAGCTTATATGCTCTTATGGTGTCACGAACTTGGTGAATGGTACATACAAGCATAAACCAAAACATTTCCACACGTTAACTGACTTTATAATGAAAACAGAACACAGAAAAGAAATTATTTTTCATTTAAAGCTACACAGAAATGCTGAATAAGAATTGCTATGAAAATATCAAACGTTCCATTCACTTTGGTAACTTGTGAAACATTATTTGTTAATTGTAGTACATTAAAATACTAGGCATTACCCTGTAGTTGTACTATCATCATCATCTTCATCCCATACCATTTCTGTGTACTGTTGCAAGTTAAGGTTTTCCATTAGAATTTACCATTGCTCACGTTAATGAAAATTCGAACATTCAGAGACATGGAAGACTACCAATTTATTACTCGAACTCCGGGTTTGAAATTGTACGTTTAATTGGCAATCTAACAATCAAAATCAGAAATAAACAATTTTAATTTCCTTAATTTTGTCTTAAGGTACATAATGGTTGTTAAACCAAAACCATTCCAGTGCTTCCAGGAAGATTACGCAGGTGTACCATCTTGCCATTAATGGAAAAATTATCTTGAGAACTAGCATTAGAATTCTGAAAGCAAATATTCATACTTTAAACTTGTGATCATTAGTAGCATTGCAAAGTTTATTATCATTCCCATTTTAAGACAATCAAAGGAACGTAGTTGGAAATTTTATGATGCTAGTTTGCACTCTCAATTTGTTGCTTTTTCCGGTCTTAAGATTGAGTTTTCCGGATACAGAAATGTATCTGGAATGCAAAAAATGTGATTTCAATGCAGGTTCAAGAATTGAGTACTTCATTGCCTTACAACATTTCTCTAGGTGTGATAGAAATAATTCGTATGAAATAAGCGTACGTGGAAATGCAGGATTCAGAACTTTGATTATAAGATTTGAGAACACAATTACTGTCTCCTATTCTCTCGAAGATTTTGTAAGAGACGTCGCCTGACCCTTCCCTCAGGACGTCGGCCTTGAGCTCGGGAAGGAATTTCCATAGCTGGTTGCGAGCCCCAGATCTCGGAGATGCCTTCCCAGCTTGCACGACGAGCGCAGCGCCTCTGTACGCACCTGACAGCTGCGTCATCCTCACCGTCCACCATTGGCCACCATCGTCTCCGGTATTATCATCCGAGGACGCAGGGTGGTGACCTCCGCAAGAAGCTCTCCGATCTTCCCAGGATTTCAATTCTAGCCACAAGCCGATTCACCCCTTGCAGGAGCCAGCAGGTCGCTTGCCCTCGGGAGGCAGCTGACTGCAACCCGGACGTCTCCTGACGACGCCAGCCCAACTTTCCCCTGCCTCCTTCAGCACGTGGCCATTGCCACGGGGTGCGGGGAATTCGGCAGCGTCCTCCCGGACTTCCAGGAGTGGAGGGCGGTTCTCGCCCGGTTGCTCCGGGACGTTTATTTAAAGCAAGCTGCAGGTGAGAAGGTAAGAAGAGTCCCCTTAAAAACCAGGTAACCGCCCGCGTCGGAGGCCTTGTGGTTAAGGCTTCCGCGTGTGGCACCATGCGTCGCGGGTTCGAATACTTCGGCAGAAACTCTGACGCCACTGCGTTGTTGAGTTCCGAGTTTCTCCTGCAATGGCGCTAGTTGGCCGAGACATTCGGGCGTGGCACCGGAGGTGGATTAAGCCGGAGGCCCCCGATGAAGGCCGGAACAATGGGAGTCGACCTTTGGGTCCTCCCAGGAATCAAGGAGTGGGGAGTCCCCCCCTCCTGTCCTGCAACGGAGAGCGGACCCCCCCCACCGGGGGACCCTCCGAGTCGTCGCCTCTTCACAGAGTGCACAAGGAAGCGAGAGCGATTTCCTGCGGGAAGCTGCAGCGCCCCTTCTGAGTTTCGGAAGCGTCCCTTCGGGGTTCTCTTCAGAGGAGTGAATAAAGGAGCGGTTCCCTTGCGGGTCCCCTCAGGAGAAGAAATTCCTACAAGCGGATCCTTTCCGGGTTCCCTTCGGAGAAGTTGAAATGAAGTTGAAGTGGAGAGGACAGCCCCTCCCCATTGGTGGGGGGTGTCCCTCCGGAGAGAATGAGGAAGGAGATTCCCTTCGGGGTTCCCCTTCGGAGACAACCAGGGTGGGAGGTGCGATCCCCCCCGTCCGGGGGAATCCCTCCTCAAGCGTGAGAGGAACGGACTCCGAGCCCTTCCTGGATTCATAGGGCGGACCCCCATCCCGGGGTGCCCCCTATCCTGAAGAATTACACGTCCCCCTGCGGGTTGCCGCGGGCGGAGGGGCGTGGAAACAAAATAGTGTTTAATGTTTAAAAAAAAAGAGCCACGTGCGCCGCGAGGCACGCGACCGACTCTGAGGTACTTAGCGAACCAAAAAAAGGAAAACTCTTAAAAAAAAAAAAAAAAACTGAGAAGAAAGCGAATAAGAACAGCAAAGAAAAAGAAGAACCCAAGGATTTCCATCGCCCTAGGCCAATAGTAACGATCTCCTCGTGGAGGTCGCTACGGGCCTTTTTAAAAAAAAAAAAAAAAAGGATATGCCAAAGAAAAGTTCATCTGGGATGACTGCCGACACGCGTACCGGCTTCTAAAAAAATGAGGAGGACAGAGGGAGGGGACAATAAATAAATGAATAAAGACGGGAGGGAGGGGTAGGTTCCATCCTTTCTGGAAGAGGCGCTGGACGATGGCGAACTCTCTGACGACTACTGTGGAAGATGAGGCCACCTTGCTGCTGTCCTCATGAGGGCTCCTGCTGCCATGCTGGTGGCCCTCCTTCCGCCTCCACCCGTGACCCCAACTCCTGGCAAGTCATCACCATCATGCAACATCTCGTTGACATCGCAGCGCCTTTCAGCCCGTCTCCGGTGAAGAAGCGTCGCAACGAGTCCAAAGTGGGGGTCCTGCTGTCGATGGAGCGCCCAAAGCAGTTTCCGCCACATGTCCTCCGGGACACTGCAGTCCATACAGTTCTGGGAGCGGTTCCCTTGGAAAACAGGCATCCGAGATGATTAAACCGAAATCCCCGGTGCAGAAACACGAGGGCATCCCGTTTCCACCGGAGCGGGAACACGGAGGTGTCCACAGACGGCGAAGGGACCACGAGTTCCTTTCGGAGTCACACCAAGCAGGTCACTCCATCAAAGGAGCCCCTCCGTCCAGAAATGAGTGGCGGCGTCCACCAACCAACCCGTCTTGCAGCCTTCCAGGAGTTTCCCGACCCCTGCCATCTCGTAGGAGAACTCCCGAGCGGCAGCTGTCGTCTCTCGCCCTGAGGGCAGACAGCTCTGCGGCAAGGGCTGTGACGGCTATCCGGGACCACTGAGTCTAATCCTGCAGGAGATCTCCCAGAGGGTTTTGCCAGGAGATTCCGCAACGGTCGCAGTTCCGCAGCCCAAACGCGCGTGCGGCAGGTGGAGCGCCGCTTCCGCTTGGGAGCAGACGCGGCTCGCTTGCAGCCACTGAGAGCGAATGAGGGCCGCTCCCAGTGACCATTCCCGGGTGTAGTTCATTGGAAATTCGAACTGTTTATTTTTCAATGATGATCGCTAAGCAGACCAGGAGGCGTGGACAAGGGTTTTCCATCATCTTCCACCATCTTTGCACTGTTCCCTCGGTCAGTGGAAGTTCCAGTCCAGTTCATCGGCTGCAGGCGACCCGGCCCACTCGCCCAGCAGAGTTCATCCCGCCAAAGCATTCCAAGCTGCTACCCGACCTGCGACGGAGGAATCTTGCTTTGCCGTGCCTTCGGGAGAGGCAGTGAGCAATGCCAGGAGAGCAGGCGCTGGTTCCCCGTCTCGCCGCTAGAGGCCCATCCCGGCGTGGATGGGAGTGCGTGATCGTCATGGGATCCTTGGGCTAGCGAGATTCGGGACCTCGCAAGCAACGACTTAATGGGGAACTCGGGTCTCCAGGACAATTGAGTAGCCCACCGGGGCACAAACGGCACACGCTCGTGCAATGAACGCTGCTGGGACGAGGACAAAGGTCACTTGGCGACTCCGGGTCGTTTATTACCGAGAGAAAGAAATGGAAACAATAGAAGAAGCAGAAACAAGAACGTAAATGGTAACAAAAGAAGGACATCAGTTCTTCGAGGTCTGCAAGAGCTCAAAATCGGTGGGTGAACCACCGGCTTGCAGGTCGATTGGAAAGAGGAAGGAAGGGATCGAAGGGAGGGAGGGGACAAGAAATATCTCTCCGCAGCAGAAGGGGTCCCCCCTCCTCGAAGGAGCTCTTGAACAGAATTCCATGCTCTGAAGCAAACTGAGTGGAGCCAGGAGGAAATGCAAAGATATCTGCATAGCGTTTCTTGATGTGGCGGATGCCTTCGATTCAGTCCCTTGCGCACTTTTGCTGAAGGCACTGAGCGAGGGTGGAGTGGGTGTGAGACCCACTCCATCCCTAATTCATGGCGTTCATTCAGAAACGCACATCCGGACAGGGAGGTGGTCTGCATGTGCAACGAGCATTGGGGTTCGCGTCCTCTTAAGAGGGGTGAAGCAGGGTTGCCTACCTTTAAGCTCCCCTGCTTTCCGCTGTTGGAGTTGAGAGTCTCTTGCGGAAGATAGCGGAGTCTTTCGAGCGAGGCTGCTTGCGAGACGAGGAGCATGACTTGGTACTCTTCCCCCCTTCCCAAATCTAAAGTTGGTTTGCGCACGCGTTGGAAGATACTGGAGCTATTCTGTACACAGGCTGGCCTTTCAATGGACCCACGGAACTGCCCTTCCTTGCACTTGGGGAGATGCTGCCATGAAGAGCCGAGACCGTGTTGTCTCAACTAAGGAACGAGACATCTCCCGAGACATCCTTGCGAATGCACGAGGGATACAAGTACTTAGGCAAGCCGGTCGGCTGGTGGTCCTTCTCGACAGAACCATCCAGACATCTGCTGCTGTCTGAAGCAGCTGGCATTGTCGACTCTACACCGGCTCCATGGCAGGAAAAAAAAAAAATGGACGGCTTCCGCTTCCCATAAGAGACTTGCAATCCTCAGAAAGGCGTGATGGGTCTTCCTCAATCCAAAGAAGTGCCAACGCTTTCCTAGCAGGGTTGCCAATGACCGCCCATACACCTACCGGACGAGAGACTACCTTTGCCCTTCCAACCCACCAGTGGGAGCCGACAACTTTCTCGCTGGCTGCTGTTTGAGACTGTTAGCGCATCCTCGGATCCGGCAGAGACTTTGGTCAACAATGTTCTGAAAAGGGGTAGCAGCAAGGAGGATTCCGGACATCGCCCTTGGGCGGCGATTTCCGCAAGAGGCGTGTCTACAGCATCCGGGGTTCCCAAGCAGTCTCCCATCCAAGTACTAACCAATGGAAGAATCAATGGAGGGTTTGCCCGTTACAAAGGTGACGAGAGGAGTAAATATCGTGGACATCAGCCCGCGTCTGAGCCCATGCGGTTGCGGCCTCCACTCCCAGAGGCGCCTGGGAGTGGTCCGCTCTTGCTGACGCCAGCAGGGTCACCTCCTTCCGACTGGATCGCCCCACAGGGCGGTCCAGTCGAAGGGAATAGGTGAGTCGAATGCCCGTGTTTGAGACCGTACGACTGCGGCCTCTGGTGCGGCACTTCATGCTTCTGCCAGGCAGCGGGGATCTCAACTGACCGCGTGCCTCAAGATGCCGCGCACAGGCAGGTGCCAACGCCGCATGCGGTTTTTTTTTTCGACCGTCGAGGCCACGATTCCGAAGTAGAGGTGCGGCTCCAATTCCCCCGGGGGTTGGCACGGGGACGTGGCAAAGAAACAACGAGATCTCCCAGCTCCTCGGCGGCATCACGGGACGAGCTCTTTGAGGGGAGCTGCATTCCTCGTCCTGGGAGTTCAAGTTGCGCAGATGAGCGTCTTGCCGTGACCTCCAAAGCCCCGCTGGCAGACGTCGTCGTCGGTGCGGCGCCTCCTGTCGCACCAATCGCGACTCTTTGCTGCTGCACGGCACGGCACGGCGCCGAGAGAGGTCAGCAAGGATGGAACGCCTGCTATTCTCATGACGACTTCCTCCTTGCAGGAGACAGTGGAACGCCTCCCCTCCTGGTTAGACGTTGCAGGGACTTGTCTCCGTCCTTCACCGGAGGCCTGGATTCCTTGGCAACCGTCAGTTGACTTCCATCGCCACCACTCACACTACTCCCAACCCCTTCCACTTAGATGATCACGTCTTGTTTACCCACTCTGTTTATTCGACTGCTGCCCTTTCCCTCTACTTCCCGATGTAGTCCCCCCCCCCCCCCATGCCCGTCGCCTGGCACCTCCCGTATTATACGGATTGAGGCATTCTGTGTTCGGGAGTGAGGCGTCGGGCGCCTCCGGGTGCGAGGGGCGAGGTGAGACGGTCGCCACCGCAGCCTGCGGTACGCGTTGCATGGCAGCCTCCCCGTCGAGTGCTTCTCTCACGAAGCAGGCCAACACCACCTACTGGTATAGGTCCCCACCCTCTTTGGGGTTGAGTGTCCCTCTTGGAGAGGACCCCCCATTTTGGAGAGACCCTCCGTAGAGGAGGTGTGTCGTCACCTCTCCAGAGAGTGCAAAGAAGTGTGCCGCTACCTTCGGGGAGCGCCCTCCAGATAAAATTCGGAAGCGTTTCTTCGGGGTTCTCTTCAGAGGAGTAAAACAGCACGGGCGGCTTGCCAGCTCCAGGAGGTTCAACCTACTGACGCGCTTGCAAGACCACACACCAAATCACAAGTGGACTCGTCCAGGTCAGTCATTGTTTTGATGATGCTCCCTGAGATGTAACTGAGTGGTCTCATCGCCTTGAATCCAGCTAACCACACAAGCGGCTACACGCTGCCAGCATCCGTGCATCTCAACCGACGAAGAATCCGGAAAACATGAATTACGCAGTGGTGACAGAACCACAGAAGTGAGAACCACGGGTGAGAACCATGGAAGACAGGAGGCTTGTTGCGAACCGTAGTTCAGTCGGCAAAGTTCCCTGCATGCATATGACCTTTCGGATGACCATCGACTGACCTCGAAACGGCTCGAGACATCAGACCAGAGCTCAACAGGAGCGAACGCTGAATGCATTTCAAACCACCGGCAGAGTGGGGCTCGCGTACATCCTTGTGTGACGTCTCCGCAACGCCTGGATCTCCTGCAGCCCCACAAACGGCAGTGCCCGGCTTCAGGAAACCGTTCACACGTGGACGAGGAGCCAAGAGCGATTCCCGGAAGAGGCGCGACGTTCCCTGTACGGGCCCAGCAACTACTGCTCCCTCCGGAGATCCTGGAACACCCATTGAAGAGTGCTTAGGCAGGATTAACGATCTCTTTTGCTGCAGCGCTGCCCTCCCTGGGGGAACAAATGGGCAGCACCCTTGAGGCTAGACGGATGGTTTCTCCGAAAGGACTGGGACTGGGAGAGTGGACGACGGGCTGGCTTACGGACGCTGAGACAACGAGTGCCATCCCCGAGGACTTTTGCGCTGGAGCGAGCTACTGTGTATTCCGGAGTAAGACCTGCAGTGCCCGCCAGTGCTCTTGGACAGATGCAATTCGGTACGTCCGGGAGTGCAGGATTTTCCGGAGCCAACAGAGAGAGAGATCTCCAGTGAACTCTTGGACCGGAAGTTGCGTGGCTGCTCTCGGGAGCCAAGGATCGCCATCCCTGGTCCCGTCCTTCACGTGCCGCTACTCGCCTTCTCTCTTCACTGGAGGAATCATCGATCGCGTGCGCTGCCACCGCGGCTCAAGGCGCTGGCGGCGGCGCTCCACCGTTGCCGGCCCCGTCTTCCTGGCCACCGGCGAAGAGTGGACGGTTGCTTGGCTCACTTCCTCGCTCAGACGCCAAGCATGAAGAGGCGCCTGCGCGCGATTCACCGTTCGGAAAACGTGCTGCTGCCTCGCTGGTGGAAAGCGGGGGAAGGCGTGCTCTCTGCTCCCCGAAGCAAAGTGAGAGCGACCTCCTGTAGTGAGGAAAGTCATTCCCAAAGGAGACGGCTCCTGCGACTTTCCTAGGAGTGTCTTTCTCGGGAGCTCCTCCTCCTCGGTTGAGTCGATCGGCGAGTGTCGAACGTGACAGTGGCAGCCGCGTGCGAGTGGAGTCCGCTCGCTTGCGGGAGTCAGGGAGCCCAGATGTCGAGCGGCGCCCGCCGAAAAAATCCCGAACGATCGTTAAAAATAAATACACATGATTATCCTGTACGTTAATATGTATATTTATAGAGAGAGTAATGTATATTGAAGATCATAAGTAGGTTATATATACATTATGTATGTTAAAGTTCACATAAAATAAGTATATGTGCCTAATATGTGTATTAGCATATATGTGTACATATAATCAATACACATGAAATGAATATATAAGTATCGAAGTGGAAGCATGTATATTCATCGAACGATCAAAATACCGAAGAGAGAATTCGCCAGTTCCTGAGGGACTATCATTTCTTCAGTGCTGGAAGTGAAAGGAAAATGAAATGCAATGCAATTTCCTTTTTGGTTTTTCTTAATTTGTTTGCTTTTTCATTTTTTTTCTCCCGCCATTTCTAATTGTCACCACTGCTTGTTTGTTATTTAAAATTCGATATTTCTATATTTCTTTCATATATATTTATTACACATACTCATATATATGATATTATCGTATTTTTTATAATATTTAATATACATATTAATAATACACTGATGCAAATATTAAATATATCAATAATATGTATGTAAATGAATATTAATAAATGTGCATGTCAAAATAAATCTGCATATTAACATATATATATATGATAGTAGCATACATAATATATGTGTTTACGTTTTATAATCTCCTGATAAGATATATTAATCTATGTATCGATCTATATATGAACATGTATATTAACATATATAAGAGACATATGTGTTTATTTTTAAGATATTTCGGGATGTTGAACCAAACCCTGTTCGAGAGTTTTCGAACTGGCATTTGTTCGCTGCTCCGTTGGGTAGGTGGAGGCACTTTTTTTTTACCAGGATACTTCAAACTTTTGAAAATGGTCCAGGTTGGGATAGAAAAGAACTCTAATGACATCTTTCTTTTGGCAGGAGGACATTTTATGGTTGTAAATAGGCCTTCGTCTTTGCCACTATTTCCCACCTCATGGGAGTCGGATGAAATAGCTCGAGCTCGAATGCTTTTCCCAAGTATCCGTATGCTTCTCCTGCTTGCAAGTACGGGATGTCTTGCCCACTGTTACGGTTACAGCCTTGCATCCCTTGGGGTTGTAGCAGAGACGTGTAGCGTGACACAAGTACGGGGATGGAACTACAGGAAAACTAGCTTTCTAGGATTGGCGATCTTTCGGTTAGTTCCTCACGTGACTCTGCCAGCATCACCAAGTCATCAGCATGCAACAAAAAAAAAACATTCCTACCCTAACGATGCCCGCTCGCTTTCTAAGTAAAATTGGCTCTGTGGAAATGATGAACCATAAGGCACTTACGGACATCTTGCTTAACTCCCCTTCTACTTCTGAAACCCCTGGTATCTTGCCCGTCAGGCTAGACGAATGTGGTTTCATCAGCATGTAGAGCTTCAACGCGGAGCACATATTCTGTACCAGACTGGACCGATGGATCCATGAAGTCTGAATGATCTGCGGCGAGACTATTGCAAGAACATCCGCAAGACCTATGAGTACAGATCCTTGGATTACCGTCTGGAGTGAGTCCAAGTGCGCCTGGGGTGTGAAAAGTTATTCTACGACTTCATCCAAGGGAAAAAAAAAACGCTTTTCTTGGAGGCGGATTCTCCCATCCTCCATTATCCAGCATCTCAAATGCTGGGATGTAGCATGTAGCCGGTCAACACTGCGCCTGCTAAGATTGCTCTGCACTCGTTAATGCCATCGTATAAGAAGGAACATTTCTGAAGAAGCAATTTTGGAGCGCTTCCACCATGAGAGGGACTTCCGTGTCTTGATACATACATTAAGTATTGTTGCCATTGGCTCCCCTGGTTGAATCGATCTCCATTCCGAAAATATGATCCTATCCGATCCTTGCGCTGAATTCTCAGCATTCCTCAGTATTGATTTTACCTCCCCAGCTCTGATGAAAATAAGATCGATTGGTGAGATACTGGTTTCTTTGTCCATGGCAACATCCCTTGCCAGGGGCACACCTATCTGCGACCGCTCCTAGGAAACATCGCAAAAGCGCTTCGCAACCTCGTGAACGGGTATCCTGCACCTGATTATCCGACATGCCGAAAGCAATTCTCATCGCCCTTCTTCTGTTTAATCTATACGGTTTGGGGATTTTGGTTTTTATTTCTCGGATCCACATCGATTTCCAATCTTCCTGCTTTTTCGCTGACTGAATCCCCTTCTGGAGATTTAATCTGCAGCACCGTCCGAGCCTTCTGTAAGTGGATCTCTGTTGCCCAGCTAACACAGTCGCTCTACAGAAAGGAGCTAAAGCAAGTCCCGTGCTCCTCAAATTCGGAAGAGGAATCTTTTTATCTTATCCTTCCTCGCTTTCCATTGCTTTTTGAGTGCTTCCTGTTCTTTTTTAGGGAGAGCATAAGCTTCTACCATTTTGAGTTATCCCCCTCCAATTATTCATGATCTCCTGGCATATCTTGGATGCTTGAGTCAGTAGCGTTAGCTTTTCCGACTTGAGATGCCAACAGACTGGCATCCAATAGCTTTTGAAGCCCTCGGAGTAGTTGAGACGTCTCATCCACATCTTCAATTAGTACTTCATTGATCTGATCGCTCAATCCCGAAATATCCATGGAGATACTCAGAGGACTCTCCCAAACTCTAGCATTTATGGACTCCAGATTGGTATCGATCTGCTTAGATTCAACAGTCCTCTCTAGCTGTCCAAAAAATTACCAAAGCCTTCAGAACTACCCGATAATCCGCAAAGTGCCTTCCCTGCAGCCACCCCTCCTTTTCCTTATTTCTCATCTCAGGAGAATAAAAATGAACCAAATGAAAATAGAATCCGACGGACTATTAATGCCTTAACCAATATCTGCATTGGGCACATAAAGTTCTTATGGAAATTGCAATTATATGATGAATAAAATGAATTTTTCGCTGAAATAGTGGCAACTTCCATTTCAGGTTAGATATGTAAAGTGGTTTTCATTGTAGCTGGAAATTGTGATTTCATAGTGAGCATTTACGTGTTTGTTATTTCGTTTGGGGGAGACTATAGGTTTCAGCTTTTTTGCAAACATATGAAAAATAATACGCGAATAAGTTTTGTACTGATCAAATAAGTTTTCAGTGAAGGCTTCGCATTCATATATGCAACGCTAATTTCCTATTTCTTCTAGCTTTACTTTTAACAAACATTATCTTATGAATGTGCATGTAGAATTTTACATAGATTATCCCATTTAACAAACGCCGGCAATCCTGCGGCCGGCAATCATTTATTAATGATAGTGCAAGTTACAATTTGCTATCCACCTTTAATGAGCAGCTCGCATTTTTTGGGACTTTAAGATTATGGAATCAGTGATCACGAAATTTTTCATGGAGTACTAATTACAGCCTAAGGTGCATCAGATTGTGCATACAAAAGCAGAGAAAATATAATCATTGGAGATATACAATATATGATATCGAAATGTGATTTTCACATGTGTAGATATCGTTGCATTCGTATATGTGTTTACTGTACTGTACTGAACAAACAAGAGGAAATGAAAAGTTGTTGCATTGATTTTCAAAACCAGATTTTTACTTACATCAAATGATTGTGGAAACCAGGATGAAAACATTGCAATGTGATTACAAAATCTATTCATCCTCCCTATTATAAATCTTTTTTATGATGAGAAAAAGGCACATGAAACATACTTACTAAGCATTATTTAACCATATATTTATCGTATCACAAATCTACTTCCTGTTACCCATCTGTATTGACCTCAACCCTAATTTTACAATAACAATCACTAGAAGTTCATCACAAAATTATTTCATTTTTAAAACTATGAGCTATTTCTTTGTGGGGAAGAATAATAGAATTCAATATAACTACTTCTGCAGTAACATGAACACTGCTCCCTGGCACAAAATTGAAAAGATAAAACTTGAATTTTACAACTGTGTTCCTCACCTAAAATGCATATAGAAGGATTCAACCTCCCATCACTGCTGAAAAGACTAGTGTTTTCCATTTTAGCAAACAGTTTGTTGGGATTTGGATCGCATGGAGTTCCTTCAATTCTCGTCCATGATCCTATAGTGCTATTCCAGCCCACAATTGAATAAAGAACCAAGCTGTGGGCTCTGATGACAACATTCCTTAAGATAATGGATTCTCGAATACGAACTCCTTCATGAACAACTACATTGGCACCAATGCTTACATTGGGGCCCAACTACAAGTGTCTAATTACTAATTTAGAAAATGATTCTTACTTTAGCTGTAGGGTGTATCCTGGCAGAAGGATGTATATACACGTCCCCAACAATTACTGGTCCAGATGATTCTGAAGAGGTTAAACGTTCTGGATGAGAAACATGGTATAACTTCAGGTAATGTTGGTTGGCATAGATTGCAGAGGCAGCTGTCTTCATTTGAGTCCACCAATTTAAAGTACGATGGACATGAATGAGCCCAGTACCAGCAAGATGTTTCAATACATCCTTCTCTAGATATATTTCTTCATTTAGAACACCTAGACTGGAAAGGTCAAACACACTTATCTCCAGCATTATTTTATAAAAGAAGGCTACCATGATCTTTCGTGCTGCTTTTTCCTAAATATATCTGCAAGAAATGGAAATATTTTGGGAGAAAACAGGTACACTCCACAATTGATTAATGTAGACACAAATGTTGATGGCTTTTCTACATAATGAAGTATTTCATGATTATTTTTATTCTCCACAATACATCCATAGTTCATGGATTGAGTTCTAGTAGATTCAGTGGCCAAAACTGTTATCAGTGAGTTATCCTTATTTTTATTAAACTGGATCATTTCAGCCAATGGAAAGTCTGCACAAACATCACCATTCATTACAAAAAATGCTTCTGGATCTCCAGCTAGAATTTGATCCCGAAAATGATAAATACCACCAGCTGTTCCCAAAGAAGTATACTCCTGCAAATACCTAGTAAATAATTAATTTAGGCAATATTAAAATGGAAATATTTCTGATGCTGTTGAAGTTACAAAATCTAGTATTGAGTTCAAAAATGCAAAGTCAACCTAATAGTGATCTCATATTCTTGCATCATGGATGTCACAAACATTGCCATTTCTGAAGTTGGGTACATTCCCAGTAGAATAACTTCTTTCAAATTGGGAATCTTCACGAATGCTTCAATATGATGTTGGATGACCGGAATTCCAGCAATAGGAAAAAGAGGTTTAGGAAAATCAAAAGATAGCGGTCTGAAACGAGTCCCTGGAACACAATGAAAATTCTCAATATGTCAATCCCTGTAATAAATCTTTTGCTACCTTTCTGTGGTGTTCCAATTAATATGACGCCTTTCACCATGTTGGTATTAGGGAATTCTTGTTCCATCATTCGGCATTAAAAAATCATAACATAGGTTTTTACTGCTGAATAATTATCAGCCAAATTTCCTAACATAAAGGTATTATACAAAGACCCAAACTCAATAACTGGTATGCAAACAAGTTGGTTGAATCACCAAAATGAAAATCCTGTGGCTCCCCATTTCGTTTGCATTTCGTCATTGACTGCCTATGTGGAGGGCTGTCACATGAAAGTACTTTTGCATTACTTCGGATAGTCCGTGTAGTGATTTGGACGTATTGTCAGTCATCCATATGAGAATAATACAAGAAATGTGATCTTAAATACATCGGCGTTTTTAATGCAAGAAAAACAGGGACGGAAAGCAGTTGATCTCCATTACATTTCATTTTTGTACACAGAAAAGCAAAAGAAAATTTATCTATGCCCTGCAAAGTTCCAAAACGATAGTGGTCACGTTTTATTTTCCCGTACCACGAGTTTTGTTTCCATTCCGGGGATGATCGCAATGACCTCACGGAGAGCATTCCTACTTCTGGTACGATTTTAGTCATAATCCCTTACGTGCTCTACGAGATGTAAAGATTTTAAGCTCTTTATGTAGGTAATTTGTGATTGGAATTCCAAGTTCTTTATCGGATACACGGATTTTTCGCTTCTCAGGATATTGCCTTTGCACATCAAAAGAGGCATGGTCAGTAAAATTATTCTTTTTTGTCATCGGTGCTCGAAAAATAGAAGTAAATCTGGCATTTCTGTAAACATTGCATCCCTAGGATGTTTGGTGCTTTTTGCTTTGTTCATTTGAGCAAAAGCAGTGAAGAAGGTGGATATCATTAGGAAACGAGAATATCCCTGGCCGCCGTTAATGTGCGAGAGCACCCATTTCTATGGGAAACGGAACACAGAGAAATGTGCAATTGGTTTCTCACAGTCCTGTTAGTATCTAAACAAAAACCTGTGAAATTTTCAAAATTCAACGAATTACAAGATTCCGTTTGAGTGATTTAGCTACCAACAAACAGTACACCTAATATAAGAAACCATTTCAAAAATCAAGCAATAAACATACACAATGCATGCACGACAAATATGATTTGCAGATTTGTATAGAATCTATAATGACGTTGCCACGGTATCATGCAATTAAGGGAACGCACAAGTCAACAGGAAGAGCACAGTCTGTCTAGAAGATGCGTGTCATTGAACACCTCAGTGCGTCTGAAATGAGGCTATTAAGATCTAGTGAAGATCTGGTGAAAAATACATCAGCAAAAAATATATCCGCATAGTCACCAAACAGGATTTAAACTACATGATGGCATTGCAAAGGCAGAATAAGAGTGGTGCCATCTCTTCTCGTCCTTCCCGATGTAGCAGCAGCTTTCTTTATCTCACCATCATCCTCAATATTCTTAGTATAAAAATTCCCGCTTCATTTCCTAGACAGATGCCAGAGATGATGTTGGACTGACACAGCTTCCTCTGCAGGGAATCAGAACTGGTAATGTGCATCACAAAGCTAATCAACACATTCCGACTTTTTATGGCAGTCACTGTTGTACTGTTGAACCTTCCATCGATATCTACGAAATTAGCTGTAAGTTGCTCATTACTATGATGTTAAGGATGCCTATGGCTTGTTGCTCAGACACCGAAGGTGAAAAGACCTTGGAATCCAACATGCTGATTATTTATCCGAGAAGGAAATTTGCACTAGATCTTTAACTTACATCGGAGCAAAACTGATGACATAAGTTCACATACTTTAAAAGACTCATTTATGTCTAGATATGATGGTGTTGTGCAAAGGTTTTTGATATAGAAAGAGTACGAATTTATGGAGTATGCTGTGTCCTTTATGGGGAAGGGGAGGAATTTTGCATCTGGGAAGCTTGAAGTTAGTAAAGTCCACTCCCTTATACAAGGAAGAATGGAATGGATAAACAGTATTATTATGACTTCCCAAAGTCACAATAATACTGTTTTACAGATGAAGACAGTCTTCATTACAATCCCATTTCAGGATACCACTGATTGTTTTGTATGATACTAGATATTTGCATATGCACGTTAATGTTCTTTAGCATTAAATTTGCTTTCTTCTCCCACTACTGATATGTCTGCGCAAACTTTTAGTGAATCCCAGAATGTGGATGCTACACATAACATTGCACCTTATCGAAAAACTTCAAGAACCATTTGCAGTTATGAATGAGAATAGAGGAATTCTTTCAGTTAGAAGCGTATGGAAAAGATCCAGATTGATGATGAAATTAGACAGACCCGTCATGTTTCTGGAATGTTAAATCAGTGCTGACCTCAAAATAGGCAACATCAGGCCAATTTGAGTCAAATAGAGAATGACGAGCTGTTGAACATTGAAAGGGCATTACTAAAAACAAATTTTCTGAAAAAATAGAGCTTGCTATCATAAGAAAAAAGAATTTAGAAGACTGAGTTTCTTTGGTTTCTTTGTAAGCAGAAAGTTTTGTAAATAATTCAGTATTCATTGAAACTAAAACCCAAGAAGATGAATGTTTTTTTCCTGAGAACTATTATCGTCTGAATACGTAATTATTATTATCAATTTGCTATTTTTGTAATTTTATGAATTTCATAAAAGTAAAGTTTATACTTTTATTTCTTCTATCTTTTTATGAGCACCAAATTGAATGATCAAATTTAATAAACTTTCATTTATCTGGAAAACAAGTTTATTCTTTTTTTTTAATTCATTATAAAGACGTATTGAATATTTTTTTAGAAAAATAATAAAATTGCGTTGGAAAAGCTGGCACTTGGACGTTGGTACAGAAAATTCGTTCGTGCACCCGTTCAGTGCAGACGAATGCGATAAAAAATTACTTTTTTCGATGTTTATACTGTTTTTGGAAAAAAAAAATGGCCGATGTTTTCTCTCAAACCAACGCAAATGAACTTCTTCGTGATAAAGCAGTGAAAATCATTGGAGATTCTAGTGAGTGAAGACTTAATATATGAATTGTGCATGACAGGTGTTTGGCGTGATCATCTTACCCCACACCCATTTACGACTTATTGTTTGCTTCATTGTTACTGATATATAGTGATGTAGTACGTATGTATGTAGTCTAAATTCATTTGCATGAGTTACTTACGTTAGTATCTGCAAAAACTGGTAACCTGCAAGTTAATTTGGTTTATATAAATAGTATACTTGTGTGGATCAGGATAAATATTGTGATTGGATTGCATCCTTCGATAAAGAAGCATCTTAATATGGCTTAAAAGTGCACGAATATCACGTTGTAAGGCAGTTTCTGTTGTTATCGTCAAATATTTAAACCTTTTTGCGCTTTTGAAAAGTTGACATTTGCGCCCAACCCAGTCTTGAGTTTAATCAGATGTGAGCTTTCATCTGTCAAAGAGTAGACTTTGACTGAATGCATCCGTTTGTTAAAGAGCCAATGAGAGTTGAGTTTTTTAATGAATCTTTACCCTGATCTTTGCAGTTTTTTTTTATTATTTGTGTGGAAATATTTGTGGATCTGCTCACCAGGTAGTTTAGATTCATAATTCAGTAAGGCAGTTGTCATGGTAGAATTTGTTTTATGTTCTATCTGAGAGTTTAAGTATTCAATAGAGTAAGATATGAGTATCATCCTATTGCGAGGTTTGTGATTAATTGATGCTAAATTGCATACACATTGGAGCTCATTTGCAAATTACTTGTTCATCTTCCGAGGAGATGAATCAGGATCTGATCATGTCGAGATCTGTTTCCACAGCGTGCATAGTTTTCGTTTTGCACACTTTTGCGTATTTGGCATTTCTTTGGCTACTTGGAATCAGCATATCAGTCATGCAGGACCCTGTCTCTTCTAACTTGAACCACATTTATGCTTTGGTTCCACTGCATTCACAGATTTCCAGTGCCATTTTGGCTCACATTTATTAAGGCAGTGTTACTGTTTTCATGCATCTGTTGGCATTTTGGCTAATGGACCTCAGTCTTTCCTGCTGTGGTTCTGTCTGTGGAGCTGCAAGCTCAATCACTTTCAGTAATGCTTAATTTTTACTGGCATGAAGAAGGCTTTTTTTGAGGAGGGGGGGGGGGGAGAAAATCTATGTTATTGATATCACCCTCATCCTCACCCCACCCCCCAAATCAAATCTCATAGGGGAAGTTTGGATTTATTTCCTAACCAATCATATCTTCAACCAAAGATTTGTTTCACATGTAGGTTTCAATGAACTCGAAAGATAATTGTGAACACATACTTTAAAGATAGGAACATGAAAAATGGATGATTAATGATAGTGTGCTTCTTATTTATGTACCTTCTGGTTTTCACATGTGCCGATTTGCAGCCAAACCGAGGCTACAAAGTTTATCCGTGTGAGTGTGAATGTGTATTTGAATAACGCCGGTTCAACTTTGGTGTCTTTTTTCCATCGTGAATGTGGTGTTTCAAAGATTTGAGGAAAAAAATTTTATAGATGCGGATATGTGATTTCCAACACCTAAATACGCCCGCATGCCGCATTTTCCCCATAAATGCTTGCTGTCAGTGGTTTTGATGCATTGCCATTTCAAATGGGTGCCCAGACTTTCATCAAAGATGGCAAACTGAACTTGGTTTTCAGTGTCTAACTTTGGGAGCAATAGAATCAATAAAAAACAGAAATTTTTGGAAAAACTTGAGTAACTTCCGGCATTGCCTTATCTCCTGTGAAAAGTATTGCTTGAATTTATCGGTGAACTTTAGGGTAAGAAATGCTATTTCACACCTTTAACTGTAACTTTACCATTACTTGCAAATGTATGGCAGGTTCGACCGGGCTGAATCCCTGTTTTTGATTCCTTCCTCTGCTCGCGACTGAGAAACGTGTCCGACAACCGATCGTTAAGA